>CM056195.1:75812043-80812043 GCA_029692085.1 Gymnothorax javanicus
GGCTGTAATTGAACTTGGTCAGGATCTTAAGACGCTATATACACATATGAAATATGAAAAGGATCGGTGAAAAACTGAAGACGCTAGAGCGCAGACAAGCCAGAAGTTTACGCATGCATGCACGGATGCACGACATACCACCACTAAAGACCCCAAGCATAGCATAAGCCCATTGGGCCTTTTGGCCAAGCGGGCAAAAAATTGGAGCATCTTAGCTTGTAGAATAAGGGAGCTAGAGCTGTTTGAAGTTTTGCAGAAAAAGCCCCCTGGTGGCCAAACCAAAAATCGCAGCATGCCCAAAATCAAACTGGGGGTAGATCTTGGGCCAATATATATGCATATGAAATATGAAAAGGATCCTTTGAAAAATGAAGGCACTATTGCAGTGAAACAAAATCTGTGCATTTTACGACCTTTAACCTACATAACCTTTAAATTTAGGTCAAATGAAAAACCCATTACATATATGATGAACCCTTGGCAGAACAAGCTACAGTAAAAATTTGAGCATCTTAGCTTGTAGAATAAGGGCGCTATCGCTGTTTGAAGTTTTGCAGAAAAAGCCCCCTAGTGGCCAAACCTAGAATCACAGCATGCCTAAAATGAAACTCAGGCCAGATCTTAGGCCCATATACATGCATATAAAATATGAAAAGGATCCATTGAAAATTGAAGGCACTATTGCACTGAAAGAAAATCTGTGCATTTTACAACCTTTGACCTACATAACCTTAAAATTTAGGTCAAATCAAAAACCCATGACATATATGATGAACGCTTGGCAGCACAACCTACAGTAAAAATTTGAGCATCTTAGCTCATAGAATAAGGGAGTTAGAGCTGTTTAAAGTTTTGCAGAAAAAGCCGCCTGGTGGCCAAAATAAGAATTGCAGCAAGACCAAAATCGAACTCGGGCTAGACCTTGAGCCCATATACATGCATATAAAATAGGAAAAAGATCCGTTGAGAACTGAGGGCACTATGGCGCTGAAACAAAACCGGCACATTTTATGACCTTTGACCTATATAACCTTCAAAATTAGGTCAAAGCAAAAACCCATTATATATATGATGAACCTTTGGCAGAACACCCCACAGTAAAAATTTGAGCATTTAGCTCGTAGGATAAGGGAGCTAGAGCTGTTTTTTGCAGAAAAAGCCACCTGTTGGCCAAACCAAGAATGGCAGCACGCCCAAAATCGAACTCGGGCTAGATCTTGGGCCCATATACATGCATATTAAATATGAAAAGGATCCGTGGAAAACTGAAAGCTGTATCGCGCTGAAACGACGTAACGCACGCACGCACGGACGCACAACAGACCACCACTAATGACCCCAAGTACAGCATAAGCCCCTTGGGCCCGTCAGCCAAGCGGGCTAAAAAACCTCAAGTTTGTAATCAGCATTCCTACCTATACTTCGGGAATAAAGTTTGCTTACAAGACATCAGTTTATGTTACCTGACCAGTAAGTGTGATTTACTGGTTTGCTGCCTGATATCAGCAAAAGTCAGCCAATGTTTCTCAAGTTCGCTGTCAACAACCTAGCTAACGTTAATGTTACTGGAACCTGTTGATGTCTCCTTTTCTGTAACTTTATAAAAATGCTTGTTAGTGGTTCTCTTTTACCACTAAAAGTTACAGTTAGCAGAAGCATTTTAATGTTATGAAGAAAGTGTTAGAGATTATGTTTGGTTTGAAGCTAAGAGATGGCACAGATTTTATTCCAACGGTATGATTTCCCATCAGTCATTCATTTTATGAGCGTTTTTGAGGGTTTTGTTTGTATGCAATCTTAACTCGGCGAACAAAATCTCTAAACGCGATTGCAATTTTTGCCATAATATTCCTCCATTTCCGTCACTCTACCTTGTGGGCTTGTTTATGTTGCCCAGGAGATGCTGCTGTCATGGTTTGTTGAACAGATTAACCATATCTTGTTTAAGTCATCTTGCTCAGGATGTAGGTAAAGTTCCCATCAGTTTTGGCTCTGTTAATGGCAGGTATGGCAGTGATAGGGAGAATTTTTCATACTCTAAATCATGTTGGCAGTGGCTTTAAATATGAAAACTCATGATGCATATATTGCAAAATTAATGCTAAATGTTCTTTTGTTAGTAAAATATTTTTAAAGAACTAGAAACAAAAAAAGCACATTTGGTTTGGAAAGCTGGAGAATGTGAAGTCATATTGCAATCAACTGAGGAATTCCAAGTGGTAACATTGTAAACACTCGTAAACAAACAACTTAATCTGTATGCATGTGATCATATAAATTAATTTATCATATGCATTTTATGCTACGTGAATTTCAAAGGGTAAATACTCAGTTTTCAAAAATAAACTTAAAATGGATATTTTAACTACTGAGATATCCCTTTTATCCAGTTATTAGTTTTGACTGTTTCTCAATCTTTTTTCTTGATTACCTGTTCACGGTAAACCCTGACAAGTGTGGTGAACTCAAATGTTTTGTGGAAACCGATTACCTCAAAAAAGTTGAGTATGCCAACTTAAAGGGGACCTAACATGCTGATCCTTCTTTTAATACATATTAATAATGTTATAATGTTGGTTGTCCATGCTCAACCTCTGAAAAGTTTCTAAACATAAGATACAGGGATTTTGCCGTAATCCAAGAACGTGATTTCGTGAGCGTGATTTCCTCTCTGAACAGCTCCTCCCGAGATCTTCACGAGATCTGGGCAAAACCTGACGTCAGATTGTGCCGTCCAATTAGTACAGACCTAGCCAGAGCCAATCACGGCGCTGGACCTGCCCACAGCGGAAACTATTCTAGCAGGCACTAACAACGGCAGATCATATTATGCCTTAGGAGCGTCTACACTTTTGGAAATACAAAAGAAGAACCGTAGATCATTTGAGGTGCAATTTTGTCAGTATTTCTCCCAAAGCTGCTTGTCCGTTTACTTTTGGACGCGAAGAAAAACAAATATTTTTCTTCCAAAAGACGATGCTACCAGAAATCAGTGGGTAGCTTTTTTGTTTGCTGGCAGCAAACAGCCACGGCCAAAGGGAACGTTAGCTGTTTGTGCTCAGCATTTCACCAAAGCCAGCTTTATCAATAAAGGATAATTCGACACAGGATAAGCGTTTCAGCTGCTTCTCAAACCTGAAGCAGTTGCATCGATCAAGCACTCGGAGCCACAAGCTGTAAGTAACCATATAACAGCAAATAATGTAAGTGAAGCTAACGTGTTACGGGTGGCTAGCAGGACCGCTAGCGATAGTTAGCACTAACAACTGGCCTCAAACGCAGGCTTTGTAAAATATCTGAAGATAAAGCCTGTATCGGTCGCGACTGTCCGTGACTCACAGACACAGAAGCTGTAAGTTGCTTTTACTGCATAAGCCAACCTGACGTGATAGCCAGTTGATTGTGGCTGTAGCACAGCGGCTAACGTAGCCAAGTTACTGTTGCTAATGTTTGTGTCCTAAATATGCAAGAGTGATATCAGGGGAAATTCTACAGAAGGTGTGTGAACATAAACCTCATTTGAAGCTAACTTTTAAAACTTGTTTGTAATTTGGATGCTTGGTACAACTGTTCACAGTAACAGAACTTGCTGTCTGTAAAACCTGTGTTGCAAGGGTTTGTCCCTGTGGTTATGACCGCTCGGTTACCAGCTACTGCATGTTAGTTTGCGTGTCGTGCTAATTAAAAATGCTCCTGGTTAACTGATATGCTATAATTCTGATCGGCATGCTTGTGTTACTTCGGTAAGCATCAATATGGCAGTTTCATCATAATGTTGCCCGATTGTAGCCACTACAGTTAGTGATCGCTTCACTTATCAATGACCGGGATCGGCCGGATACTTCACTAATGTTTGAGCAAGCTCTCTGGTGCTACCATGAAAGCAATGCGAAACGCAGAAGCTCTACCGGTTTACAAATGATTTCTCTGCACTACCTTGACATAATTTCACCCCCCTTTAGAAATTGTTGTGGCTAATAAAAAGCCGAAAAAGGCAGAGATTAAATAGGTATTTCTTTCCTGTACAAGTGATCAATTCGCTAGCTCCACATAAGCAACTTGTCCGTGCTAACGGAACTTACGGTCTGCAAAACCTGTATTATGTTCAAAACATAACTGACCTCTCTCTAGCTGTCGCGTACTATCCATAAAGCTGCTTTCACATCAGACAAGAAATGAATTTTTCGCAGGACAGATTAGCCTACATTCAAAGTCAATGCAAAGACGCGAATACACGTTATGGGCACGTCAAGCCGCTTTCACACTGGACGCGAAACAAATTTTTCGCGGGACAGATTAGCTACATTCAAAGTCAATGCAAAGACGCAAATACAGGCGTTGTGGGCGCGTTAAGCAGCTTTCACATCAGACGCGAAACGAATTTTTTGCGCGACAGATTAGCTACATTCAAAGTCAATGCAAAGACGCGAATACAGGCCTTCTGGGCGCGTTAAGCAGCTTTCACACCGGACGCGAAACAAATTTTCGCGCGACAGATTACATTCAAAGTCATGACCGCTTATCAGCTACTGCATGTTAGTTTGCATGCTCTGCAAATTAAAAATGCTTCTGGTTAACTTATATGCAGCAATTATGATCGGTATGCTTGTGTTACTTCGGTAAGCATCAATGTGACAGTTTCATCATAACGTTGCCTGATTGTAGCCACTACAGTTGAAGCTAACTGGAGAGGTGCTGTATGTGTCTGCCGAGTTGGGCTGCAGTTAGACCAGACGTAGATTTTGCAGACCTTGGGGTGCGTTTTTGGGTGCTTATGAAACGATCGCTTTACTTATCCATGACCGAGGTCAGCCTGATACATCTCCCATGTCTGGGCAAGCTCTCTGATACTACCGGTGAAAGCAATAGGGAAGCGCACAGGCTATAACGTGTCCGGTATAACAAATGATTTCTTTGCATTGCCATCGATTGAATATTAAATTCTTTCCTGTAAAAGAGATCGATTCGCTAGCTCCACATAAGCAACGGTTCACGCAGACGGAACTTACGGTCTGTAAAACCTGTATTATGTTCATGACATAACAGGAGCTCTATCTAGCTCTCGCACGCTATCCATAATGCGCCCATTTTCCGCGAGGAAAAGCTGGTCATTCCAAAGCAATAAGTAAACCATTACCACGGGCAATTTCCGAAAAGGCCATTTAGCTTGGAGCTTTCGCCCCTCCGTCATATACCAGCGCGGAAGCTGTTCGTTTCTCCATGCTAACAACACACCACAGCTATGCACACGAACCAGCAGGTCCTAATACACACAAGAAGCAGTCCCTAAGCTGTTGGTCCACTTATAGCTGCTCCTCACTGTCCATGTTTCCCTCTTAACTCAGACCCACCGGATTTCTACGGTCTCCGGTCTACACTTCGGCATGTCGACCCGTTCTAAAAATGTGTCTATATGGGGTGGATTCTAGCTTCCCCGGCATCCTAGCTACGGAGTAGAAAAACCGCCGTACTCACCAACTGCTGCCGTAGTAAGCTGTAGCCGATAGCAAATACGTGCTTGAGCTGCTAGACTTTCGCACTGCGTCCTCCACTTTTGTCGTTGTGTTTATTACAACAAGTTAATTTCATTAGATCTATACACATGTACAGCGTTAGATTGCAGAATATGCCCATCGATTCCTCTGGAGCCGGATGAGGAAAACTGCGTTCAGCTGCCTCGTCCCGCCTAGATCCGCCCTCCACAGAGCTGGCCAGTCAGAAGTGGGCACATGGGGAGTGGGGGCCATAGCGGAAGAGCCACCCCAATGAGGCGTTTCAGGCAGAGACTACTATGGACTACAAATGGGGTTTTTTGAGGATGGCAGTATGAGCGAAATAAGTACCCTTTTTTTTACTTTGCGTGATCAGGAGTACTCTAGGGGAGTCAAAGACCAAAATATAAACTTGGAAAAATAGCATATTAGATCCCCTTTAATGATCTTGTGTTCACAGCACTTAGAAACGTAAAAAATAATTGACCATATTTTCTTTAAGTTCCTTCCACATAATGCAATTAAGTTGGCCCACACAATTTTTTTTGAGGTAATCGTATGGTATCAGATTTATGTCAAAATTCACGAGCACAAATTATATTACTCCGCGCGCACAGAATGGCACCTACGCACATAAAATTGGCAGCGAGCGCACAAAACAGCCAGCACTCCTGAGGAAACTTCAGCTTCGCGCATGCTGGAGGGCATGCACACCCTCGCATATTCATATTTCCCTCATGAAGTTCATCTCTGCTCGCGCCAGAAGGCATGCACGCTCGCGCAGGCCTTACCTCCTTGCTCGAAACTGATTTCTGCTCATGCGGAACACAGACTTTTGACAATTAGGGGCGGAGACCAAAGGAGGCCACTTGCCCTCTTATGATTGGTCACTTTCAACGAGATCACACCCACACAACCACCTGCAACCTAGAATAACAGCTTCCATTATCTAAAGTAAACAAGCCAGATATATGTGATTTCACAGTCATCCAGCGCTTTTGACAACATGTTCGGCGCTGATCACAATGAGGTTATCAGTAAACTGTTAATATAATTGGACTAACGTTAATGGCTTGCTTATCGATTATGCCATGATAGCCTGTTATTCTGCAATGTGCAATCTCATATCATTTTTTAGATTAGTAGCCAGCAAGCTAGCTAACGTTACCGAGGGAAAAGCAAATTATCATCATATGTTAGCGATATGGTTTTGTTTTTGCCCTTTTGTTATTAGCTAGCCCTGATCTGTAATAGGCAGGAACTCAGCTGATTGCTATGCTTTGCAGTGTTGTCGTGCGGATCCCCACTTGTTAGTTTTGATTTTTGGGACGTGGGAGGAATCACTGTTTTACTTGTATTTAACCCTGGTGGCTTCACCATAAAGCCGAAACAGACTGGCAGTTGGTCGGTCTATCTTCTGCCTATCAATGTGAATGGAAACGGAAATATAAATGACCAGCCGACTCAAAACTGATTTTATTTACACTATTGGCCCATGTGAGATTTTATGCGCTGCCATCTCTTCTGTCTAAATTCTGTCCGTGAAGGTGTCCGTACCAATTTTTTTTTTTTACCGCCAACAACACACCTAGCCCGTTTAAACATGCGTCACTGTACTGAACAGAATTTTAACCTGAATAAGCACATCAAATAAGAGACACAGTCAACATGCACGCAACCCAAGGTTTCCAAATATTATTTCTGAAAGAAAAGTGGAAATAATGGCAATGTTGTCAGTGTGAGAAGGAAATTAAATCAAAGAACCGTGTTAACGCTAAATTATAAGAAAGGCCTCAGATGCGGCATTACTTCGTTAATTCATCATGCAGGCAAGATTCTGGTTGTTTAGCTTAACAAGTAATTATTCTAATCGCCGTTGTTGAGAGTGATGGGCAGTTTTTTTAAATAATCCAATTTGGTGCCATGAATTATCCCAGGTTAAATATAAAATTGACTTTAGGTCTTTCCTGTCATTTGACGTTGAAATGGATCCTTGACTGATTTAATTTCTTTCCCATTCCGGTAACGATTGCTCAGACCTCACATCTGGGTACCTGCGCGAATGTTGGCTGTATAATTAATTTTTAGGTTGCCGGCCGTAGGCCAGTAACCTATTGTTGTCACTTTGCGTCCGGTGGTGTCGTCGGCGTCGGCATCGGCGTCGTCCGTTTAAAGCCATATCTCAAAAATGGTCTGATGAATTTTTTTTTAATTTTAGGATGTGATCAAATCGGTCATCAAATTACTGCCCGAGCAAAAATTTTTTTGATTGAATCGTTCGTTTAGACTTGGCGGCCATTTTTATGTAAGCCAAACATTCTCGGCAAGTTGATTATGACATTGGGCGTCAAGATCAAATGGCAAAAATTGCTGTAACTTGCTGAATATGGCAATTAGAGCTCAGGTATGTTTAGGGCATCTATAGGAAAACATGTATGCTGAACATTCTTAGGCATTCAGTCAAATTTGATGTTAGGCCTCAAGGTGAAGGTTATATGACAAAAATGGCCCATATTTGTTGAATATTGTTTGTAGAGCTTAGGTATGTATTGGGCACTAATAGCAAATCATGTATGCTGGTTGTTTTCAATATATTGGATTTGACCTTGGGCAACAAGGTCCAGGTAATGACAAAACAGCCTAAAAGTCCTTTAATGTTGGCTTTAGATCTTCGGTATGTATTGGATACTAATGACAAATCATGTATGCTGATCAAACACACCATATTGGATTTGACTTTGGTCTTCAAGGTCAAAGTCATGTGACAAAATCAATCTATTTATTCCTTCGTTTAATAATGTCTTTAGAAATTAGTGTGTATTAGGCACTAACCTATATATAATTAAAATTTTTACGGGCATTGTAACTGCATGGTCGACCTTTTTTCACGATCAACTGCGGCAATAAAAACTGGTCAAAACCCATTTTTGGGTGTTTGTTCCTATTAGCATCATGGAATAGAAAGAATAATACTAATTAAACCCACTTGGTGGCAGTGTTGTGTAAAAAAAAATCTTTGTCTGAAAGCAGAGCAAGAACCAGAAGTGAATTGAGAAGATGGCGCATTTCTCAAATTGACAGCAGATGACAGTGAAAGTTCAGGTTAGAAAAAAATCTGATCGGATTTCATGATGTAGACTTCTTAAAGATTATATTTTTGCTAAATGGCAGAAATGTTGCTGTCTGTCACTCATGAAAAAGTGTGATTGCTCGGTCGAGTTGCCCGATAATGGTAACTAAAACTCCTTTCTCACTGAGCTGCGTTGGCCTTCGGAAGTGTGCGGATGAAACAGTTCTCTTCTTTCGCGGAGAAGAATTGATTCGAAGAACCATGAATTGATTCGCAGTGGTACGGGACCATTCGCCATCACCGCCGAAATTGTCCGAGCTGGAGCTTTTTAACGCCAATATCGAGTAGACAACGTGTTGCTTTCGCAAGAATTCGTGTTGGCTTGCTGTTGAATCCGCGGACTGATGCTAGTTACTTTTCTCCTGTTGGAGCTGTAACTGCCGGCAACCTTCAGGGCCCTTGGCACTGTAGTTAAATCTATTATTTAATGTATCTATTTAGGTTAAAGTTTGTGTAAGACAAACCGTGTCCAGGTTTGGGTGCTGTTGGCTGTAAAAAAAAAAAAAAAAAAAAAAAATCGATTAAGACAAATAACAGGCTTGTCGTTTACAGACATTTGAAAAGACCTTTTGAAAATGACAGTGGTGATGGAGATGCATCAAATCTCACATGGGCCAATAATGCAAATACAGTCAGATAGCCATCCACCTTAATCCCTGAACGCTCTATCTCCTGTGATTCAGAGTGGCTCAACAGACTCGCCGGTCTCCCTCTTCCTGTCGAACTGTTGCTTACATCCGTTTTCATCGAACTGAGTAGTAGCCTGCGGCTAGCGTCTATGGTACAGCAGGATGTGTACATACACATACATACAGTGTATATTCAAATGTAGAGGCCAGCTAACCTATTTTTTATTCGGCCAAAACATTCTTTAGCTTGATGAAGACGTGATATTTATTTGGGTGGCTACACTCGTTCCTACAGCCAAAGTTAAAAAAAAAAGTGTGACAAGACGGCGAGTTGCAATTCATATGCAGGAACTGATTAGCTAGCAAACTGCGTATCAAAATGCTTTTGATTCAGCAAATAGTCTGGCGAGCAGTTTCTTTGTTTTGCTCAAGGGTAAAAACCCAGCCGTCACCCGCTCCACTACTGAATGATATCACATTAGCTATGGGCAACAATCATTATTCAGAGCACGGAAGTACAGTCCCCAAGCCTCACTTCGCATGCTGGAAATCACCAATGCACGGAACGAAATAAAGATCTCAGTCCAATCCTTCACAACTGCTGTAGCTGTCAAGCCAAATATTTGCCACAAGAATATAGCCGACTAAAGCTGAGGTTTTTACAAAAGCCAGGATTACGATTATGCACCTTTCAATATTCACTAACGCTACTGGTAAGCCCCTCCACTGCTCAATGTCAACTTGTTCAAAAGTGCTAACATTAGCCTGTATAACAGCTAAATGCGTGGGTTTCAGTATGCATCCTGCGTGTGACCGTAGATGGCCATTAATTACATGGCAAACACTGGTTACTTCTAACTAAACTGACCACTGGCTGACAATACTGCTTTTTGTTCGAAAAAAGGATACTTGTTGGACGGATCTTTGAATTGACGTATCAGGGGACTGTATAATGTATAATACAGAGGGATCGGGAGGATTATCCCGTTCATCCGTCAGGCGCTTTTTTATGAAATGGTGTGAGCATACGTATATCCTCTTGGGTGGAAACTTCAGTCTTAGCGCGGCTAGCCACTCCAAGCGCCTACTTGCTGGCATCGAGTGTAGACTGTAAGGTGCTGGGTAAGGGCAATCTTTCCTAATCACCTTGTCAATAAAGCACTCTGTTTCCATACAAACTTTTTATGTTTTTTGAGTTATTGGTACAACCAACAACAGAACATTCAGTACAGCAAGCAATGACCAGAAGTAGGAGACCATCAGGGCTCTCATGGCGGCGCGCATCGTTAGAACAGGAATTAGGTGGATAGATATTAGTACAGGCAGTCCACATTCATATTGAAATTTCCTTCACAGTAGTTGGCAGAATATAGGCTGACCAGCAGTCAGCCTGTTTCAGTTTGATGGTGAAGCCACCTGGATTGAAACACGTGTAAAATAGCGATTCCTCCCACATCCCAAGAATTTAAACGAAGAAGTTGGGAGGCAGACAGCGCCGCAAACTATAGCCATCTGCTAGGTTCCTGCCTATGACAGATAGGGCCTGGCTAATAACGTTATGGCAAAAACAAAACCATATTGCTAGCATATGATGATTATTTGCTAAGATTTTCCCTCGCTAAAGTTAGCTAGCTAGCTGGCTACTAATCTAAAAAATTATAAGCAATTGCATACATTACAGAATAATGGGCCATCATGGCATAATTGGTGAGTAAGCCATTAAGTTAGTCCACCAATATTAACAGTTTACTGATAACCTCATTAATCCTCAGCACCGAGCATTTTGCCAAAAGCGCTAAATGGCTATGAAATTACATGTATCTGGCTTGTTTACATTAGATAATGGAAGCTGCTGTTCTAGGTTGCACAAGGTTTTGCGGGTGTGATCTCGTTGAAAGTGACCAATAATAAGAGGGCGAGCGGCCTCCTTTGGTCTCTGCCCCTAATTGTCAACAGTCTGTGTTCTGCGCGAGCAGAAATCAGTTTCGTGCGAGGAGGTATGGCCTGCACAAGCGTGCATGCCTTCCGGCGCGGGGAGAAACGAACTTTGCGGGGCAAATATGAATATGCGAGGGCGTGCATGCCCTCCAGCACGCACAAAGCTGAAGTTTCCTCGCGAGTGCTGGCTGTTTTGTGCGCTCACTGCCCATTTTCATGTGCGTAGGTGCCATTCTGTGCGCGCGGAGTAACAGAATTTGCGTTCGTGACTTTTGACGCAAATCTGATTCCATATAATCGTTTTCCACTTTCCACAAAACATTTGAGTTCACCACATTATCAGGGTGTACAGTGCTGCACGGACACTTCGTCAACACTTCACACTGTAAGGTGTTGGCAGTTCTCCATATTAAGGTAAGACAAGAAATAAAATTTTTCATTTGGAGATGTAATTCATTGCAGTATTCACTTGGTATTATTCAAAATTGTGTGAAGGTTTTTCAAATCTTTCTTTTCTTTGATTTAATTTAAAGGCATGAACCTCATGTTAGATTGCCTGCATTGCAGGATGTGCCAGAAAGGTGGCGCAGACAATCCATAGTCATTTACCTTTTTCATAAATTTGTTAGTAAATATTTATTTGAATTGAATTTGGCCTATTATTTAATCACCTGTACATTCCATTAAGAAAGAAGCTGTGTATCTAACTGCCAATGGATTAATCATATCATAGGAAAACCTGTTATGAAAAGAAATTGATTGAGAACAGATCAGGTTTAAAGGTATGTGTTTTTGCTTGCCCTATTTTCAGCTGTGGCTCCACCACTGCTGAGATATGTGGTACATGTCTCCCCCGTTGGTGTCTGCTTGAATGCTACACTTAAGTGGAAAGTCTACTGAGACAGTGACACAGTTTTTGTTGCTTTGGCTCTGTTCTCCAGCTCACTGAATTTGAAAAAAAAAAAATCAATAAATATCAGCATACATTTTTATTCATACAGTATGTGTGTGTGTGAGAGTGAGAGAGAAAGCGAGAGAGAGAGAGAGCAGTTTTCTCATTTAAAGTTGTCTGCTGTAGTAAAGGCAGATGGCTGCACAAATGAAAAGAATTACACCATTTTTAATTATCGCTGAATGAACAAAAGCACAGTCTTTTGGTATGAACATTCCATTTCCAGACAGAGACAGCATAAAGTACTAATGACTAAAATTCAGTATTGCACCATTTGACATAAAAAAAATTCTTTATATCGCCACAATGTGCATTCTACAGTTAGATTAAAAAGCCGAAACAATTCATTAAATTAAATTAAAATTACCTTAATTTACCTAGTGGTGATATTTATGAACTTTTGATGTATTCATTGATTAGGAAAAACCAATGTCTACTTAATTTCTTTTAAAAGTACATGTGTGCAGTGTTTTGTGGAATCTGAAGCATGCAAGGCAAGAGTATTCAGTTCCAAAATCATGGGGTATAAGTAACGGCGTGCGGTCACATGAAATAGTTATTTAGTTTAACATTGTTATATTTAATAACTGTAAGTTCATGTCATGATTTTAGTCAACACTCTCTGCTCAGCATATTATTGTAATCTTTTCAATAACTACTTAATGTTGTCTGAATTTTTGTTACAACGTGAATGAGTTTGGCTGACAATGTGTGTAATTTTTTTGTACTGATTGCTGCCTGGTGGCAAAATTTGTACGCAGAACTACAACCTCTTTTTTGATATTAAAATGTTAAAAATTGAATCTTGTTCGATTTGTTTTCTTATTTAGCAGTAAAATGTTCTAATTCACATTTTGAGCAAAATCGCTGGCCTGAGTGAGTACCTATCAACAGTGCTCTGAGGAGGAACAAACCATAAACCAGTGACAGGGTTTTGGTTGCACAAGGCTCATTGATTTGCAAGGGCCACTGAGGCAATGCCGTCTGATCCAAAATGACTGAAGGTCCACTGTGGCAAAAGTCACAGAGAAATGTAATGATGCTTACAAGTAGAATGTGTCTCCACACACACTGGATCGCTGCATATGGGGCTGCTGAGCCTCGGACCAGACAGACTGGCCACGCTAACCTGTCCTTCGTCCAAAGAGCCTACAACAGAAACACAGGCATCAGAATTTGACCTTGGAGCAATGGAGGATATTGTCTGATGTGATGAGTCCCTTTTTCTGTAACATCATGTGGACGGCTGGGTATGTGTGTGTCACGCCCTGGCACCCAAGGATGTTAAAGAGGGTGCCATGGCAAGGAGTGGAGAGGAGGACCCAGTCGCAGTGACGTGGAGTTTATTAAATAATGAGTGCTGGGATAACTAAACAAATTCAAACTACTGGAGAACATAAAGGGGAGTGCTCCAAACACAAGAGGGGAAACCAGATAAAGGCTACCTGCCCGAATGGGGAGAAAATAAGGTATTAATACTTGAGGTAATATAATTAACCAAAAGGAAACAGGTTGGCACCATTTACCCAGGAAATGATGTCACTTGTTTGCTCTGTGGGAAGAACACAAGCTGATGGAGGGAGTTTGATGCTCTGGAAAATGTTTTGCTGGGAAACACTGAGTCTAGGCACTCATATGGAAGTTAATTTGACCTTTTACCTTGAGAAGCTCAGAATCATCTGAAATATCATGATATGCTACAGCATCATAATTTTTAATTGGATCTAAGATGCATATCCTGAACCATCGAAAGCAGCCCAGGTAAGGGAGTGTCCACATACCTTTGGTCAAGTCGTGTATCATCATACAGACATTGTTTGTTATCTGACATTGACAGGGTCGTACACTCAAGACCTTAGTGGTTATTCAGCAGAGTGCAAGCTGCCAGGGCTCCCCTGGGTCCCAGCGAGCAGTATGACTTCCCATCTTTGATACTGTGCAACGTGAAATGCTGATTGCAGTCGCTGGGTGAGTGGAGGTGACATACCTCCACAGCACTTTTCCATGTGTCGGGGGGGGGGCAACTCATCAGTAAGAAATGTGTACTGAGTGACTTGTCTTACAATAGCATCTGTTTTTTTCTGTACATATGTGCTTGCCGGTGTTGCACAGAATCTTGAAAATGCCAGTAATTTTAGCCCGGTACAGTAGTGCAATACTAGTTTGCATTCCCCTGATAAAGTATCCCGGTTGTGGTTTTCATGGGAATTTAAAAAATTCTGATGATAGCTTATGACTGAAATGCGGCCGTCTTTTTTCCCCTATTAAATGTAAAGTTTTTTTTTTTTTTTTTTTTTGAGTGAGTGCTAGAATTCATTTTCTTTGCATAATTAAAAAAATTCACTTCTTTCAGTGCCTCAAAAAAAAAATCTGCTTAAAGATGATGGAAAAACAAAGATATGACCAAATAAGCAGCAGTTCATTTGTAAGGCAGTTGTATCTGTAATTATGCATATTTTTTGTATTTCTTTGTGGTTCTTTTATTGGCTTTTTCCACACTTCTGGCTAACTCTTGCTTACTGTGTAGTATCTGAGGATAGTTATCCTGCTGGCATATCCAAAGCCATCTGGAAACTGTGCAGTAGAAAAGAAACCTTGGAATTAATTTGAAACCTCAACGCATCTGTGGTCTGTTTTGGCAGAAGGAATAATTAAAAAGTAAAAGCAGGCCAAATATGATTTTTGTATTATGATAAGATTAAATGCCACTCCTCCAGTATGAATACTGCACTTAGAAGTATTGACAAATCATTTTTTATTTCTATGTTTCAGAGGAAACCTCATGTTGTACTCTATTCTATGTATGGCAGTTTGCAAACTTTTTATTTAATTTGGTCTCTAAACCGTCTGGAAATGATTTAGATAGTTTAATATCAAAACGCAGTTCCCTGAGCATTTAGTCAATGTTAAAACTGGCTTTTTAATTCATGTCCAAACACTTCTGCTTCATGATGTATGATGTCTTTATGATGTAGCTCAGAGTTACACTGTAGCTCAGTGTATTTGTGTACATTTTTTGCTAGGTGTTTTTTTAAATCAAAACTGTGGGCTTCTCCCATGACTGCCTGATCATTTAGGATGATAACTGGCATTCCATTCCTTGGAAAGTTGTCAATCCAGTCAAAGCAGATGAGTATTCTGAATATCATCATCTTAGCTGTGCAGTTACTTTGATGACAGTTTGTGTATCTGACCCATTCTGGTCAAAGGTCCTGGACTGACCGCATTCAGGAGGAATGAGTCAGAAATTTCCCAGACAGCTGCAACATTCTGTCCCTGGACAATGCAGTGCACCCCCCATGGGACAAATTTCATTGAAATCAGTTCAGAAAAAAGACAGTGTTTGCTACTTCCCCTCTGTCAGCATTATTGTAATGAAATACATGTTTTGAATCTGGCATTGGTTGTGTGGATCTGATAAGTCTGGTGAGATAATTCATCCCATGGATTTAGCCTGAGGCACTGATCTTTTGGGTGATGTTGGTTGGCTGGGAACAGAGGCTGACTGTGAGACAGACGCTAATGTTGACTCTGGCACCTGGAGTCAACAGACGGATGATATGCAGATTTGCTATGAAAAGGCCACCAGTTATTCTATCTCCATAGCTAACAGACATTGCACACATGCAGCAAGTGAGAAAAAGCAAATATTTTATATGTATTTCAAGTAATGACAAATTTTTTCGTGGCACATTACTTTGGCAACTGTACATGCCAATAAAGTATTATTGGATTGAATTTAATTGGAAAAACAGACTAACTAAAGGTGTGAAAGAAGAGAGAGAGAGAGATTGAGAATACAGAGATGCCTGTATTAAGCCTCTAATTTTTTAGCATGCACATAAATTTGGCATTTCATAATAATCAGTTTCCAGTGGACATGTTTAGTGTTGATAAATGGTGACTGATAACTGGGAAATCTGACATATAACCAGCAACCCAGTTTCTGGTTTCTGTGAATTGCTGTTCTGAGATCAAGCACAGCCACTTTAGATCACATGAATCGTCATGCCGAAGTTTGTTTGGATCAAACTCCTGTTACCCTGTAGCATTAATAAGATGTGAAAATATAACTTGTATTTTCCCCCTTTATTTGCATCGGTCTAAGAATGGCTGAACATTATGGATAAATTAATTGTGCGTTCTCTGAAAAATGGCATGTGGTTTAGGTTCTCTCATGGTAATGGATAGTAAGGCCAATATTGTACACCCAGCACAAAGCTTGACGGAAGTGTCTTTGCTACTTTATGACCGGCGCAGATACCATTTTCCTGTCCAGCATCCACACTGCATAAGTAGTGAATACATATGCACCAAATTGAGCGCCCATGGGCGTGTTGGTCTTAAAATAAGGTGTGGTTGGGTGCTTTGCTGGCATGTTGCTATCTTGAGGGTAGTGTAAAGCTCTCCTGCGACTGACCAACAAAAGCCTGGTCTAAAGTCAAATAGTCAGATTTTAACTGCTATTTTAAGGGCGCATTTTAAAGGGGCAAAAAGCGAAATCATTTCACCGCTAGGTTTGCTGTTGTGCACTGCCTGTAGACCAAAACAAAGTGTGTCATGAGCCACACCTCCCTCTATCTCTACTATTCGGCAGAATGATGGGTCAGTTTAAGTTTCCGTGGCGTTATTACTCAGTACATCGAACCTGAAATGCTCACAAAACTGCAGATTTGCGCTAATTGCAAATGTTAGCTGGCTGCCGGGCTACTCACCTAACACAACCGTAACCCTGGCCCATTGCTGGGACCGAGCCGCTAACAACTCAAGCTCCGGACATTAACCCATGCTACGATTGTAACATTAAATTTAATTGCATCGACATAGCGACATGTGCCTAACGTTACTGTAACACTAATTAAAGCAGACATTTGACTTTATGTTATTACTAACCTGTCCAGGGGAAGAAGAACAAGCTCCGAGTCAAATTGTAGCCCCTTTAGCTCTCGCAGTGCTCTCAAACTTGGAATTGCACAGCCAATATTAATCCAGGTTCTGTCCCTTTCTTTATCCAACAACTTCTTCACCAACGACCGTTGTTTATTTAGATGTAACTTTGGATCCTGCTCGTCTTCGGCGAACGTTTCTTTCTGCTCTCCGCCATTTCGATTTTTAAAAAATATGCGCTGCCACTGCTCACTGGCTGTATGAATGCATTCTCGGGAAGGAGGAGGAGGCGATTTCACATGAGCGAATGCATGAATGCGTACATGAAGCCGGACCGGGCTTGTAAACAAGGGGCTGGAGATCAACACAGACAGTGGGTGTGTGACGTCCTGCTATACTCCAGATGAAATTACACCTCTCATTCTTCACATAGCAATTTTTAATTCCATCAATCTAGAAATGATGCATTTCCGCTTATTGCCCCTTTAAGACAGTATAATGTGCCTTTTAGGTGACTGCACAACGCACGTACCCATGGCTTGTTACTCACACAGGGACAAGCAGCAGCGCTCAGACATGCAATCAACTAATATTAAAACATTATAATGTGAAAGATTATTATTGTGTAAATCAAGATATTGAAAAAAATTGATTTCATAATGGCAAGTGCGATCTTTTACATGCTCGTGCAACTGTGTGCCTGATAAATGAATGCTCTGATTTGTTAAAATCTTGATGGAATGTTGTTCATTTACATCCAGGTGATTCGCAATTCAGTTTGCAAGATTACACATTTTGGTATTCACAAATTATTCCTAATGAAGCCATGATTCCTTTATACTACCAAACTCTGCCATACTTGCATTCTTCTAGGTGATCCCCCAAGCGATAACTGTTTGGACACCATGGCAAACCATGCCTAAAACTACGCAAATTTACGTTCAAACAAAAATAGGAAATGCAAGTTAGTTAATGTACTCACATCGTCACCAAGTGGAAGTGACTGCAAAACAAAGAGATGTTTGAGGAAATGAGTGTAAATGAGCATGCACTAATGACAAATTAGATTTTTATAATAATTACATTATTAAATGGTCAGTCTTGTATAAATTTTTAATTATAATCTGGTCATTCTTGCATAAATTATTGTTTCCTTTGTTGCTAAGTAAAAGAATGTTTGGAGGTTCAGAGGTAATAATAATAATAATAATACCACATTTTATTTACAGATGCTTTTCTAACACTCAAGGTCACCATACAGCAGAGTTAAAATTATCAACAGACAATGCAGGACAAACAACAAGATAAAATGTCAACAACATCTGAATAAACAGGATGGGGATGAGATAATTGACTTTCAGACACAATATGCCAGTTTTAACAGATGAGTTTTGAGCTGGGTTTTGAACATGGGAAAAGAGTCAGAGGGAGGGAGTTCCAGAGGCGGGGAGCAGAGCATGGTGGTGGAGACATAGAGCTGGGTTTCATCTGTGTAACAATGGGAATGGATCTGAAACTTTTTGAATATAAGGCTAAGGGGAAAGAGATAGATATTGAATAGCAGTGGCCCCAAAACAGAGCCTTGGGGAACACCTGTAGTAACTGGAGATGGCTGAGATGTGACAGTTTTCAGTTGAATGAACTGAGTGCGACCAGAGAAATAGATTAAAACCAGTTTAGGGGAGTATCAGTGATTCCAATGCATGCAAGTCAGGCACAGATCGACCTGTTACTTGCTATTGTCTGAAAATAAATTTGGAACCAAACTGACCCACTAAAACAATACCTGCAACCCGTCTCTCCCCCTCCCACAATAATCACTAAGGAGCTGATTATTGATTTTAGACGGAAGGTGACAGCCATAAAAAGCATCATTCACAATTAAACTGTGGAAAGGGTCCCCTCATACAAATATTTAGGTGCCTTTTTTGATGAGATTGAAAGTCTCGTGTTTTTCCTTTATTTTCTGGTTTCACAGCCTTTTGCTGAGAGACAAAAACAGTCTGCACAGCATTGATAAAACATATTCTAAGACAGTGGTCTTCAACATCATTCCTGGGGACCCACTGTGTAT
Source organism: Gymnothorax javanicus (assembly GCA_029692085.1). Lineage (NCBI taxonomy): Eukaryota > Metazoa > Chordata > Actinopteri > Anguilliformes > Muraenidae > Gymnothorax > Gymnothorax javanicus. Next base: position 75,831,146 of record CM056195.1, read on the forward strand.
GCTGTTTTTTGTTCCAACCACAATTGTAATTAGGATTTTAACAAGGTGTTAATTTGACTTAAGTGCATTTAATGTTTAGAGCAGTTATTTGCCCTCTTAACTTACAAGTTAATGGGGAATATCATATGGGCATTTTCATATTGTGCCTCGCGCTTGTATCACAGGTGCAGATTCCCTGTACTTATAAGGAAGTATATGATAAACAAAAATATCTATGCCATCAAGAAAAAAATACCATACCCACATTGCAAAGTATTGGAAATAACAGCATAAAATGAGAAAACAATGTAACCAATCAAATTAAAGATTTGGCTCCTAATTGATGGAAACTAATTGGCACATCATGACAAATTTATTCAACAAGCAAATGGTAAAGAGTCAAACCAGTTTTGTTTTATGTTAATCTAATTAACCTGAAGTTTTTTTGAAAGAATTTGAAACAGTTGTGTCCAGCAGCCTAATTTGGGGTTTACTGATTTCCTCAGTGTCTAATTTGATCTGTTTGAAATGTTCTATTACTTGAAATTTTTGCAGTATGGAAATAAACACACTATCCTCTCAGGTATTTTATTCTTCATAGCATGTATGGATGTGTCCATGTAACATTTGGTAAACACCTAATTAAGACATTTACAGCCTGTTAAAATCATGCAATTACAATTGTGGTTGGAACAAAAACCAGCATACACAGTAGGTCCCAGGAACGACGTTGAAGACCACTGTTCTAAGATCACAGGAATGAAACACAGGGAGTTGACCTGCCTCTGCAACAAACAAATCCTTCGGAAAGCAACAGGTTTATAATCTTTTGCTGGACACATGCTTGCTGATGAATTTTCTCTGTTGCATTCTGGGTGTCGTTATGTTTTACCTGCCTGTCAAACTAACCGCAACTCAAAAACTTTTTCTCTCTGCTATTCATCTTTAAAATTCCTTATAACCAATTTATTTATCTTATTTATTTATTAATTTATTTTTGTCTTTTTAATATCTTTATTGGCCAAACTATTTATCAACCCCCTTCTATTTATTTTTATATTTTTTTCCCCTGAACTCCTTGGCATTTTGTTTTTATTTTTATTTATTTTGATTTTATATTACTTGTATGTACTAATTTTCTATTATGTATTACATGTTACTGCATGTCAGTATGTATGCTGCTCCAACCAATTGCCTCTAGTGGGATTAATAAAGTTGTTGAATCTGAATCTTTTGTTATCAATACACAACTCTGCATTTCATTTGAAATATGCTTATTATATTTTACAGTTTGGCTGACAGGTGAATCAACCATAAAATGCAGGACTGTATGAGCATGAAAGCGATGGATGAAATTGTGGTCACCGTTTATAATTAATTCAAATTTCAGTTCAAGTCAATTTGAAGGCACACTGCTCGTATATACGAGAAATGTCCATTTCTCGTATGCCAGAAGGTGGCAATATAAAACTGTCAGTTTTTGAATTGTATAATTCTGGTGTGCGTAAATTGATAGTACTCATGATCCTAGAATGGTATTGACTGCTGAGGTGACTACGTCACACTAGTGTCGGAAGTAAAAGTTCCCATTCATTTTACCCATAGACTTTTTAAGATGTTCACTTTTGGAAGTACTTACCGTTGTTTTCAAGACTCCATCGATTTCGAGATTTTGCGGCATGTTTCAAGTGACTACAAAAGCTGTTTTTCTGGACAGTCAGCTAAAATTTAAATCATTTAAATTATTTGCCAAATTATACAGTATAGTTATGGTATACATGAATTAACAATAAATTCAGTTTTTCCCCGAGAGCCATTGAAGTCATGGGTTAGATTTAACTGTTCCTCTAGCTTGGGGTTAGGATTGGGGTAGGGTTATACAAAAATCTGTTGTAGGTGGGAATTGGGTTTTGCTGGTATGCAAGAAATTGAAATTTTTCGTTTGAAATTTTTTATTTTTTGTATGCTAAAATTGTTCTTACTCAACATTTGTTCTAAGTGTGTATTGGGCTTTTCTGGTATACGAGAAATAGACATTTCTCGTATATAGCAGCAGTGTGCCTTCAAATTGACATGACCCAAATTTTTCCATCCATCCGACTTAGCCTTCAAAGATGGGATGTCAACAATCTAGTATTCAGCAACAGAATTCAGCTAGTTAATATTCTTCCATTTTGGCTATTTAGTTCACGCTTCATTACTTTTGACCCTCCATCTGAAATCTGCTTGTCATAAGAGTCATGTAATTCCGGCCTGATGCGAGAGGAGGCCCTATTAGGAGTTCTTCAACTTGACAGCATGAAGCATGCAGGTAATATGTCACTGCATATGATGCGTGTTGTGAAACTCCTCATGAGCCCCCTCTCTTTTCTACTTTACAGAGTGTTTACAGAAGGATCAAAATGCAGATGATATGTAAGTTCAGTCTGTCGAACCCCGGTTCTTGGGCGGGACCACCCTTGGTGGGCCAAGGCCCTTGGCTTGAGCCCAGGGTTGCCTTGTTGTAAATCTGCCCCTGACCAAAGTTGCCTATTAATTTTACAAGCATCAACTATTGTCCATCAGGATGACGTGCTTGAATTTTTCAGTCAAACGTTTAAAAAATGTTAGTGGCAGAAAATCTGTTACCAGATTTCCAAATTTTATTATGATATACTCATATGGGAAGTGGGCTCAGTGGAGTGAAAAAATTGGAAAGTGCCATCTACAATATAACGGAATCTGAACTTGCTAAAAATAGTGTGGTTCCTAAGCCACACTTCCAGAACTATGAAAATAAAAACAAATATGGTACAGTACAATGTTACGGCAGCACTGCATAGAGTCTCAATAGCTCACGCCCCACGTGGCTAATGGTGGCCTGATGATAATTTGATCAGTGACAAATGTTAAAGAATAGTGTTAGCAGCACAAATGCTTTGTGCTGAGGATGAACAAAGTGGATTGAAAAATGAAAATTCACACCAGCTTTGTTGATTGTGGGACAGTATTCTACGACGAGTGTGCTTGCTTGCTAACCAATTTATTACTCAGAAAACTTTTTTTTTAAGAGCACCAAATAAGTTTTTATATCGATCACTGCTTGAAAAATTGAGCTAGCTCTGATCTGGGCAGTTGGACAACAGAACGTTCAGTTAGTAAGAGGGGAAGATGACCAGCTTACTTTCATACCTCAATGCCCTACCCCTAACCAGTCTCATTCCATATGCCTAAACCTGACCAACCCAATTAAAAAAGGCTAGGAGTATTAGCCAATCAGAGTTGTACGAGTTATTCTGTCACCAAGGCGAGGAATAAAGATTGCCAAAATAAGGATTAAGGGATGGGATGATATAATCAATACGATACATATCCTGATATTTGCTCCATGTCACGATACTTATCACGTTACATATCTATATTTCAGTCAAACTGGTTTACTGTTGAATAGTGAAACCTTGCAAGTGCAGTGAAATGCTATTTTTTCTGACAAAAAAAAACTTGAGTTAAGCTTTCTATACTGTCTCACGCATCTATTCAGGGTCCAAAATGTTAGGGAAAAATGCAGCACATTTTGGTCAAAAAGATCCAATTTTGTAGTACCTTTAGTTTTACAGTTTCACAGCCAAAATAACAAAAAAAAAAAAAAAAAAAATCCAGGTGACCTATTTGAGGCTTATTAGTGAAAGGGTTAATCTGTTTTCCCCATCTGTTCATCTGATGAGTATATGTGGAACACCTCCCAAACTCTCATTGGTCTCCAGGATTGGAACTGTATTCCTGCTGAACGTTTCAGACTTGTCTGACAGTCCTGCCTTGGCAGGGGTTTAACTATCAGGCTTCTGCCACTGGAAGCCACTGGCTCGGTGTGGACACGCCTTTTAGCCTCACCAGTCTTTACCCCCTAAACTGGGCAGTCTCCTCCCTGCTCTGAGATTCTGCCCTTTCTGTGGTTGGGTCCTTTTCTGGATCACAACAGTACAATTGAGCTGAGAAATTGAACCAGCAGAATTGCCTAGCCTAGATGATGCCCTAAGGTACTAAGGCATGCAGATTGGTCAACAGGAAGAAGAGCTCCGCCAACTACTCATTGGAGTCCTCTCCGGTCAACTGGTGTTATCTCCCGGGACTCCGCAGATCAAGCAGTCAGCTCTATTCTGCTGCAGGCTCAGACAATCGCACATCGGGAACCCAACCTAGCTGTGTTTGGACCCCTATGAGGGCAACCCCTCCACCTGCCCAAGTTTCTTGGCCCAGTATTTGATGGTCTTTGAGCTACTACCGTCTTCATTCCCCACCAAATGGTCCAAGGTGGTGTCCATCATTGCTTGCCTCCGGACCTGCTAGAGACTGGACTGCTGCCTGTTGAGAGGCAGGAGATCCATGCAGTTAAAACCTTAGTGCCTTCCCCACTGAGATGAGGAAGGTGTTTGACCGGTCCAGCTCCAGCCTTGCTGCTGCCTGGAAGCTTTTACAGTCGTACTAAGGCAGTCTGTCAGTCTCAGAGTTTTTCATTGATTCCATCGATTGTATTCTGAATCTGAATGCATTGCATGGGTCATACTTTTACATTGCATATTGCAATGCGATACCAAACGTTTCTGACCCTGTCTGTTTGCCCTGGAGGAGGATGTGAGTAATTCTACATTATCATTTTGTTTTGACATAGGTTGTAATTTGCTACTCTCGTATGTTAAATTATGTTGGGGTAATTTTCTAGTATATTTTCCCCATGTGTCCTCCGTGGGCTTGCACTATCCAACAGGCTTATCCTAGATTTTTAATTTATTTTATAATTTTATGTGTTCTTGTTATTTTTAGATCTTGTCCCACATATATAGTTTTGAAATAGTTTTGTGATCTATTCACTTGGAGTGGATTTTTCCATCTCCTGAGTACCCTGAGCCCTTATTTATTTGTTTTTATTTTTATTGATATCTCCACGTATTCTTTTCCAAAGTGTTTGTAGTCTTGGTTAGTTTTCTTTGTATTTCTCTTTAACCTCTGACACATGGCATTGCTGCTGTGGCTACTACTTGCACCTTTTTACTAGGAAGCCGTTTTGAGGCAGTTCATTCGCACATACAGTCCTTAACAAATTTATTAGATCACCTGTCATTAAAAAAAAAAAAGAGAGAGAGAGAAAACACGAATATTTAAGAAATTTGTCAAAAACTTATTTAAAACTAAACATTATTTTGTTATTTCTTGGGCAAATAACGAACTGAAACCACTAAATAGTCCTTATTCACACAGAAAAACAAAAAAAACCCTGCATTTTGTATGGCCTCCTTTGGCCCTGATAACAGCTTGCATTCTTGCATTCAACTACTAAAACTAATTTTCATGTTCAGGAATGCAAGAAAATAACTGTTATTTGGCATCATAATCAAAAAATAATAATGTGCTTCACTATTTCTTTCTGCTTTTTGTAAAATGGTACATTTTAAAATTCATGGATAATAACAATAATTATATTTTAGCATTAACAATATCATTTCTTTCAGTCAAAGAGCTTGCGCATACTGGTGGATTAACCATTACAGAAACAAAAATTATTTTGGTAATTACCAACACTGTTAATTTAGGGCAGCTGTGGCATAAACCTTACTTTGGGTGGTGATATAATAAATTTGCTAAGCACTGTATATCTCATTGAGTTATTATGTATTCTATGTCCTGATTAGTGTTCGCTCATCACTTTGTGTATAAATTGCCAGGTCTGTTACTTTCTTTACGCTGATGACGGCTTATAGCTGAAACATGTCTGTTATATTGCCCACATTAAAGATATAGATTTTTTGAGTGCATGCGGGAGTACGTTTTCTTTGCATTAGCCAAAGGTGCCAAAGTACCAAAATACAGATAGTCTACCATATGCGTACACAAGGTCAACTGCGCCGATTATAAAATCCATGAGAGGCAGGGAGTTGCTGCAGAGGATTAGGAGAGTCATTTTGAAGCTTATGGGGACGGTTTTAGTGGTCAGGGCCATAGTATTAAGTCTATTATACCACCAGCAAGGCAGATTGGACGGAATCTGAAAATGAATGTGTTCACTGATGGCAGGAACAAGTGCTCAAGGGTAGCATCATGGGCTGCAATGCATATTTTGAAAATATACCATATTAGTTAGCCAGAGGGCTGGCACTAAAGTTTTACATTTGATGGAAACCAAAATCAGTTGGCTGAGGAGGGAGATTAGAAAGAGAAATAACATTGCTGAGCATTGAGGGGCTGAGGATGTGGCACACTACTCAGATCAGAATTTTGCATGAGCTGTAGGGATCTAAAGGTGGAGGAGGGAGGGATGCACAAGATTAGATGGGAAATTACCTGAGCCAGAATTTGACACTGGGTCAGCAGGTGGTTTTGAAGAAGAATATTTTGAATACCTGACATTGTTTCCATGATGTTCTTGGAGAGAGAGAGTTTTTCACCTAGTGCCACTCTGAGGTCCTTAGCTTGCTTAGTGTTTCACACGATTATGCTATCCAGGGTGAAGAATTTTGTCACAGTTGAAATTCAGGTGATAGTTTATCAACCAGCTGGAGGGAGCTGTAGGCAAGCGGATGTGGCTGCTGAGTCGCTTGAATTAGTGGGAGGAGAGGAGAGAAATATAGCAGGTGGCCAAGTTGACTGACTGTTGGAAAACAAGGGATTGACATGCCGAATCTGAGAGAGTTAACGTTACAGATCAGATCAGATTTAACTCATTTCCAGATAAAGTGCAAGGGTTTTTTGATTTTGTGAAATCATAAGCATATTCCCCCCATTGACTTTTGAATATCCTGCAGCTATCAAAGGCTAGTTAGAAAAGAGTGCAGTAAATTTTAAATATCTATGTTGATCAGATTTGTATGCTTCGGCATTCAGACTTTGATTCGCAGCGTGAAGGCTACCAATGTTGCTGTGATCTCACATGCATTACTTGCATACTGCTGAACATATTGAATGACTTCTTTGGGGTGAAGCTGTTATATACACATAAACCTGTATGGCCTTGAGCTGCAGCAGAATGTGAAAGAGTGGTGTATTTATGTATTGGCTCATTTCAGTTTTAATACAGGTGAATATGGGAGACTAATGATATAAACTGTATAGATATACTGTAGATATAATTCAAACTTTGAATATAGGATTTTTTAAATTATTTATTTATTTATTTTACACAAACAGTGTATCACGTTGAAAATGAATCCTCCTAACTTTGTTTACAGTTCTGCTCAAAAGTTTGCATACCCTGGCTGAATTTGTGAAATGTTGCCATTTATTTTGAAAATATGACTCATCTTGCAAAAAACTTGTCTTTTATTTAAGGATAGTGATCATGTGAAGTAATTTATCATCATATAGGTGTTTGGCTCCTTTTTAAATCATGATAACTGAAATCACCCAAACAACCCTGATCATAAATTTACGTACCCTTGAATGTTTGACCTTGTTATATAGACTCAAGGTTACACACTCAGGTTTAAATGGCCATTAAGGGTTCCACACCTGTGGCTTTTTAAATTGTAACTAGTGTCTGTGTGTAGTCAGTGACTTTGTGAGCTTCTGAGTGGAGGTACTGATCTGGCTAGACACTGAGCCATGGGGAGCAGAAAAGAACTGTCTAAGGACCTTTGTAACAAGGTAATTCAACTTTTTAAACATGAGAAAGGATATAGAAAGAAATCCAAAGACGTGAAAATGCCAATCAGTACTGTTCAGTCCGTGATTAAGAGGTGGAAAGTCAGGGGATATGTTGATAAATTGCCAGGAGAATTGACATAAAGAATAATCCACAAGCTTCCCAGGGCTCGATCTTCCCATTTTTTGCCAGTAGACAGTCGGGCTAGTGACAAAAAAAAAAGTCACTAGCCCGCAGTCGATTTTACTGGCCCGACTGAAAGAGACTAGAATATCATGTGAAGGTATAAACTTTATTAAAATGCTTTATATAAATCAAAAAGAAATTTAAATAAATGTAAAACACTAACAGTTTAAATAAAACAAGATTATTTCATACATCTTCATGTTCATGCACTGCTCAGCCAAAAAAAAAAAAAAAGTCACCACCTGGATTTAACTAAGCAAAAAGGCAAAAGCCTTCTATTTGATAATTATCGCAGTGATTAATGTGTTTCTCTGCTGGAAAAAAGTGATTTAACCCTAGCTGATGCAGTTAGTAGCTTCTCATTTCTTAAGCAACCATGCCAGATCATACATATCCTGTGGTCGTGGGAAAAAGTGTTCTGTTTCAGAAGGGTCAGATTATTGGCCTGCATCAAGCAAAGAACACATCTGAGAAGATTGCTGGAACTACTAAAATTCGGTTAAGGACTGAGGTTATGGCCTATAAATTTATGTTTTGGTCAGGGACTATCCACCTTTTTATGGTTACCCATAAATCGTTGCGGCTGCCGGTTTTTCTTTTCCGGTTGATGTGTTCGTTTACAGTTGCATAGCTGGAAAAGACAGCTTTTATCAAACAAAAATGGAAACAAAACGGAGGTGGATACACAGTACGGATGTTTTAAAAAGTCATAAGGTCAATTCCGTTAGAGTGCCTCACCCGTCACTTCTCACGGAGTGGGTAGATGACATGAAACAATGGCCGATGTTAGCTACATCCACATAGTTAATTATTAACCTCCACCAAACGAAATTGGTTGGGGCTGCACAGGATCTTACAAGAGCGTGTCATATAAAAATTATTAAACGAGTTTAGTGAGCAACAAACCTAAAATTTACTCTACGACTTTCATAACTTTCGCATCCTGTTAATCACATAACTGAATCGCGTAATTTCATGGAAAGCAAATGTAATTTCCCTTCGCGCCCAATGTCTGTTAGCACTGTGCTAACTACATCGCTTTGCTTACCCAGTCTCTTGAGTCACAGAATTTTGTGGCTGAACGAGCAATGCTTAGTAAATTCAGTCAACTGAGTAGCCAGCTAATGTTAGCTCGCTGGGTGCCAAACTAATATTGGTGTTGAAAAAGTATTGCGTGCATGCTACCTAGCTAAGTAACGTGAACTTATGTCAGTGGCGCTTAACTAGCCTCCTGCAGCGCTGAACCATACCTTGTCAACGTTACACTCGGTATCCAGTTTGGCTTGGTAGAAACAGCGAGACTTAACGCTAAGCGATTTCTTTTTCCCCTGCTCTCAGCCATGCGATTTTTGCAAAAGTGAAATATAGGATCATGTCAAAAATATTTCATGACCTGGGTTATGAGAAAAGTACTTCAGTTATGTGATAAACCTCAGATGTCTCAAGTGCCATGTTCACTCAGCAAGATTGCGACTGTGCTGCCATAGCGAAAGGTTGCACTCGAGTGCCTCCAGTTACCTTGTGTTTTCGGCGTTGATGGCGAAGAATTGTGAAATTATAAAAGCGCGGTGGCATATAATTACTTGCATAGTAACAAAATAGGTAGCCTAAAGTACTGCTGAAGTCGACTGCTCGTGAATTGCCGGGTTAGGGAAATCATTTAGGCCGTATTACACTGTAAGTCTTGATGCCCTGATTGGATTTGCTGCCTGAATCCGATTTTTTTTTACCATGCGGTTACACATATTTTATCAAGTGACCCATATCTGATTCACGCAATTACACTTGCCTACAACATCTGAAACATCGCACATGCCTACTTTTAGTTTTTACTAAACTTTAGGCCACGCCTACTTCTGCACCAAGCGCTAACTGCTAAGCCAAAAAAATGGATGATGCTGACATATCGTTGGCCTGCTGATAAAACCTCGTATCCCCAAATTGATAAGAAACAAAAGCTCGTATGTCCACTATTCTTACATGCAAAATTAAAAAAAAAATATTTTATTTATATTTTTACTTATATTTATATTATTTTATAATTTTTTAAATTTTATATTTATTTTTTATTTTCTGGCAAAGTTTATCATTTTGAAGATAAGAGGTTTTATCAGCAGGCCGACGATATATTTGATGATAATGTTGCAGTGCATGAAAACTTCGCCTAACAGTGCCGGGATTTTTAGGCAGAGAAGAAGGAAAAGGGCCACAACTGCATCTTGTGCATATGCTGCAATTATTGCCTCTTCAGTCGTTCATAGGAATGTCTGGTTGCGAGACAGCCTCCATGTTCAGTCTGCCAGCTTCTCAAATATAAAACCTCGTTCATTTACCGTGCGTTCACTGTTTATGCGACAAAATAAGCTAAATGATCGCAGATTTGATGACGTTAGAGATGCAATGCATAAGAAAATCCGATCAGCCTGTTTACACGGCGGTATCCGATACATATCTGATTTATTTCCACATATGAATGCGGCCTGTATCCGATCTCAAAATATCCGAATGCATGCGTCTTTTTCCTGTTTACACTGTCAACGAGCATATCTGATCTGTGCCACATAAGAGCAAAAAATCAGAATTGGGTCACATTACACTGACAATGTAAATGAGGCCGTAGTCATGCAGCAACTATTCTGTGGACGGCAGTGTCATTCATTAAACCAAAGCTCCCTTCAGTTATCCAAACACCGGAACAATTAAATATATTTACAAAGACATTATTGTGCTTTTATTACCGAAGATATATAAGCTGATGTTCAGCGGTGAGTGGTTTTATGATGAACATCCCATTGATGTCATTATTTCTGATGTTTTTGTTGTTTGGGCTAGCTGGCTCTGTTTGTTGCTATCATTGGCATCAAGGCTACCGGAAACACAAAACCGAACTGTCATGGCAGCGCCCATGGGCTTCCGGTGAAACTTGTTCACGACCCTGCCGAGGCAACGGTCATTAGCGTATTCCATGAGTGTAGTCGTAGAAGTGAGCAAAAAGAGAAACGTATCGTTACTGTAAAGAGTGACGTTGTTGATCCAAATTGGCGCTCTGATAAAGCGGTCGTGAGAAAAACCCATTGCAAAATCTGGAGTATCTATACTCAGAGGCAATGAAAACGCAACACTGTAAATTTTGGTTTATTTTTGCTCAGGACCTGAGTAGTCCAATTTGAGTTCTTAAGTGACCATTGGGGTCACAATGTGTACCTCGTTACACATGAATGATCATCATGTAACTCAACAGTGTGAGTTGGACTCTCATCAATCCATATTGAGTACAACATATGGGATTAGGAGTTGTGCAAGTACAGTGGTTGAAATGAAGGAGGGGTTGTCTTCCCTATATAAAGGCATGATAAAAGCCACACAAAAAACATTTTTAAGTGTCATAATGCCACGTCTGTCGACTGAACAACGGAACAGGGCCCTGGGTATGCTAGAGGCGGGAGTAAGTGTCCGGCAAGTGGCTCACCGTTTTTGGGTGTAGGACATCCAGCATCAGTACGTTTTGGGTGTAGTACGTCCAACTGGGACGAGCTCTTTCATCAAGAGTACCCAGACCTCAAACCAGGCAGCAACTCCAGAATGCACTACAGGCAGAGTGGCGACAACTTCCCCAAGACAACCTAAGATGCTTAGTCAGGTCCATGAGGAGATGTTGTACTGCCTGTGTGGATGTTCGTGGGAGTCACACCCAATACTGACTGTTCTTTTGAGTTCATTTTTAAATGTGTCTTCCGTTCAGTCTTGTTGTGATTTTTCATTTTCAACTTGTGCTCGTTATGTTTAATACATCTGTTTATTATTGTCAAAATCGGCCCATTAACACATTTAATTCATCAAAGTCAACCCACCCAACATATTTGAATTGTTAAAATAAGAAAATAAATTCGAGTTACAAAATTATTTAAATCCAAACTGGTGTTGCGTTTTCATTGCCTCTGAGTATATATTATCTATCCCGCTTCACAAAACCCTGAAGGAATATGCTGTAGTAAAAAACGCAGATCTCGGATCTTGCTCACTCACTCGAAAGACACTGCCAGAGACCAAACAAGTGACATTGCCGATGACCTGTGGAAAGTACTGAATTCCGAGGAGCCACCAAACTTACATTGCATGTCATGTGTCCGTGAATGCTGTAGATGATTTGTCAAATATGGCTAGCCAGCTAGCGATGAAACAGGAGCGTTTAATATGCAACTAAAGAACCAAGTGCACATAATAAGTAAATCCGTTCTGGCGCCATATTTCAGCAGAGAGCAAATCCCCGTACTCTTAACTCCATATTTTCGCACACAAGTAAATTTTCATTTGTGCGAAGTGCCGCTCCAAAAAATTCTATTTCTTTGATTTGTTTGGTTAGTTTGCTTTTAATTGCTGTTTCTTCCCCTCACGGGTGTCATCATTTTGTGACTTCTGGTATTCTGAACCGTTAGGCCATGTGAAGTTAAAGTTGAAGTTCTGAACAGCTCTAATCATTTTGATTTTGACTGAATATAACATTGCACTTGAAGCCCACAAGCTTAAACGTGTAGCCTCGCTAGCTAAATACATTCACACAAGCGCATACCGATTGGGAGAAAAAGTGACACAATCGTCACTAACGTTAGCATTATTTACTACACCGAAGAAACGCTAGAAATTATTGAATGCATTTACTTGGGCTAACTCAGGGTTAACTGTTGAAGATTAATATGATGTGCTTAAACAAATAAACTGATAAATAGCCCAAATGCTTTTGAGAAAATGGGTTTAAAGGTGGCTTCCTGTGTCATCTAGAGTATCTGGGAACTAGAAACACTGGTTATGTTTAAACCCAAGATATTAAAAATTACGTTATGTTGCTAAGTCTGCAACTCTGTTTATAGTTCCTTCTGAAGCAGAACCATCATATACAAACAGTGGTTCCATTATCTTCGATGTCAAATCAGCATCTGTACTTTTGGGATACCGAGCACCCATGTTCACATTGAATAATGGAAAAGTTGTGGGATGGTCCACTATAAAACCAATCTGGCAAAACGTTTGCTTGTTTGAAAATCCAGGTTAAGAAAGGTGGCATTTGTTTGAAGCTAAAAGTCTTGGGATCTGTTCTTAGGGGCTCAAATAGCCCAAGATTTTTTGAAAATGTTTTTTGGCTTCACGGTTCTGAGGTGCGCTTTTTTTGCTAAGTCTGCAATTTTAATCTAGATAAATCAGCATCTGTACTTTTGGGAAACGCACCCCTGTGGGGAGGGTACCATAAAACCAATCTGGCAAAAAGGAGTTTGAGGTTATCCAGTGGCATTTGTTTGAACGTCTGAACGATTTTCGGTTGGATTCACCACGGATCTCGGCGAGCTTATCCAGTCGCCGAGCGATTTTCGGTCACCACGGAGCCCTGTTACCTCAAGACAAATACAGGATGTTCTGGAAAAAGATAGTGTGGTTGTTTCAAGGAACACTGTGAGGAGGTACTTAAACAACAATGAGCTTCATGGTCCAGTTGCTAGAAGGAAGTCATTATTGCGCCAATCCCACAAAAAAGCCCGCCTAAAATGCCAGATGACACCTTGACACACCTCACAAGCAGAAAAAACCAAAATAGAACTTCATGGTCACAACCATAAGCGCTGTGTTTGGAATGCTGTCAACAAGGCCCATAGTGAAAAATATACCATTCCCATTGTTCGGCATGGTGGTGGCTCTCTGATGTTTTGGGGAGTGTGTGAGCTCTAAAGGCACAGGGAATCTCATGAAAATTGAGAATATACTGGCAGACAATTTGCATTCTTCAGCACAAAAGCTGCGCATGGAACACACTTGGTTTTTCCAGCATGAAAATGATCCAAAGCACAAGGCCATGTTGACCCTCCAGTGGTTACAGAAGAGAAACCTTAAGGTTCTGGAGAGGCCATCACAGTCTCCTGACCACAATATATCATCAAGCCGCCTTGGGGAGATCCCAAAAGTGCAGTTCATGCAAAACAACCAAAGAATTTGCAGGACCTGGAGGCATTTTGCATGGAAGAATGGGCAGCTATTCTACCTGAGAGAATTAGGGGCCTCATTGACAACTATCACAAAAGACTGCACACTGTTATTGATGCTAAAGGGGGCAATACACAGTATTCAGAACTAAGGGTATGTACACTTTTGAACAGGGTTCATTTAAATTTTTCCCTAATTGCCATGTTTTATTTGATGATTGTGCCATTCTACATGACCTATAGTTGGATATGAATCCAATAAGAATTAAAAGTAATGTGTTTTGCCTGGCCATTGATATTTTTTTTTTAAATGTTACCTATTGTACAAATCCAGCCAGGTAATGCAAACTTTTGAGCAAAACTGTATATCCGTCTTCAGGGCACACAGCAAAGTCATTTTACTTGAGGAAGAGAGGACGAATTTTGTCGACTGGTTCTTGTAACAGAACAGAGCACAGTGGCAGTTTTTAGGTTCTGTGCAGCAGTTCTCCTGATGAGCCTTTCAGCTTTGCTGCAGCTGTCGTCACATAAAATGAAAACCTCAGCCAAAGAGGAACAGCCCAAATAAATATCCGCTTCCAAAATGGGCTGACGAACTGAAAGAAATGTATTTTGTTAGAGGTGTTATAATCGAATTTTGGTGAAACAGAAAGGGTGTTCTCCTCACCTCCAATTCACTCTCTAAATCTGTGGCTGCCTGAAAGGGTAAACAGTGCGGTCTTCACAATGCACAATTTGTTTTTCCTTTATCTACGTGTGTTCCTCTCACTTACTGGCAAATCATTTCATTTGGTTTTTATTCACGTTTTACACAACGTCCCAACTTTCATTGGAATTGGGTTTTGTAGTTATACACACACCATTGATAATGTGTTCCAGGTGTATCCTTACATTGCATTTTCTTGGGAATTGTTTTCTCTGTAGATACTTTTCTCCTCTGGAAATTCTTTCCCTTGTAAATTCAACTGACGTTAAATTTTTTTCCACTGTTTTTCTCACTACAGAGTTTTGATAAAGGCCAGGTTTTTTTTTTTTTTTTAAACCCCTCTGGTGCCCCAGCTGCCATCTGCAAAAGTTTGAAGAATATCCAAAAGATGAGCCATGTCGGTCGCATAAGAGAGTTAAACCAAACATAAACCATCCCTACGCCTAGTTGAAAAATTAGTACAAATTTAGACCACTCTTAGACTAAGGTCTAAGTTAAACTGCACATCAGAAAGTGAATCTTAAACCGTAGGTTTAAATATCGATAGAATAAATGAATAAACTTGTCTTAAACTATACTTTGACCTGGGTCTAAGCAAAACCACACTTCGACCTGACTTCAGAATACGGGCCCTTGGTTTTCTGGATATTGACGCAAACTGGCAGGCAAACACATAGGATGCTGTAGCTATGTAGCTAAGTAGCTAAGAAGGAAAAGAATGTTATGATTTTCACTCCACTATCAGCATCATTCACTCTGTCCTCCTCCCACACCTCCAATATGTTACTGCATGGGTTTATGATGTATACAAATGACTCAAATTAAAGATATCTGTTAAATATCTCACCACATAGGCCTACTACCTTCATATTGGTCTCAATATGTATGCACACACTTTCTCACACACCTACATACACACATACACGCTCATACACGCATAGACCTCTCGTTTCCTTTCTTTCCCTCATTCCCCAGGTTTTTTTCATACCCTAATCTTGCATCTCTTTTGTACTCTAGTATTTGTACTTAGTCAGGTATATATTCTGTTCACCTACTTTGTAATTGTACATTTATGTATGTTTTCTGTTCATTTCCTGTATCACTGGTTGTTTATGTTTGTTTGTTTGCTCCTTATTTGTAATTACTTTTTGTGAACAATAAAAAAAAAAAAAAGGACAGACCTGGCCAGAGCCAATCACTGCGCTGGACCTGCCCACCCCAGAATTTATTCTATCAGACAAATGAGCCCAAATCATTTAACGTGTAAATTTATCAGTATGTCTCCCAAAGCTGTTCGTACGTGTTTTTCTGGATGTGAAAAAAAAAAAGCACAACTATTTTCTCTTCCAAAAGACGATGCCGCCAGAAATCAGTAGGTAGCTGGCAGCAAACAGCCACACTCAAAGGGAGTGTTAGCTATTTGTGCTCAGCATTTCACTGAAGACAGCTTTGTCAATAAAGGAAAATTCGACGCTGGATATGCATCTCAGCTGCTTCTCAAACCTGGAGCAGTTTCATCGATTAAGTGCTCGGAGCCACAAGCTGTAAATAACGATATGACAACAAATAATGTAAGTGAAGCTAACGTGTTACGGGTGGCTAGCAGGATCGCTAACGATAGCACTAACAACTGGCCTCAAAGGCAGGCTTTGTAAAATATCTGAAGATAAAGCGTGGATCGGTAGCTACCGTCCGTGACTCAGAGACGCAGAAGCAGTCAGTTTTACAATTTTGTGTTGCTTTACTGCATAAGCCTACCTAGCGTGATAGCCTGTTGAATGTGGCTGTAACACTGCGGCTAACGTAGCTAAGTTACTGTTGCTAATGTTTGTGTCCTAAATATGCAAGAGTGATATCAGGGGACATTCAACAGAAGGTGTGTGAACATAAACCTCATTTGAAGCTAACTTTTTATACTTGTTTGTAATTTGGATGCTTGGTACAACTGTTCACGGTAACGTAATTTACTGTCTGTAAAACCTGTATTGCAGGGTAACTTGTGTCTCTGTCGTTATGATGACTGCTGGGTTACTACCGCTTGTTATTTTGCGTTTTGTGCTACTTCAAAAATGCTCCTGGTTAGGTAGTAGTGGTAGTTTCATCATAACGTTACCTGACCGTAGCCGCTACAGTTGAAGCTAACCAGAGAGGTGTTGTGCGTGTCTGCAAAGTTGGGCTGATAAGGCTGCAGTTAGACCAGACGTAGGCTTTGCGGAGCTTAGGGTATGTGTTTGGGTTTGTTTACTGCTGCTGTGATAAACTATCGTTTTACTTATCCATGACCGGGGTCAGCCGGGTACTTTGCCGTGGTGTGGGCTAGCTCTCCGATTCTACCACGGTGAAAGCAATCGCGAAACGCACTATAAAATGTCTGGTATAACAAACAATTTCTCTGCATTGCCGTGGCGGAATTTCATCCATCTTTGAAAATTGTTCTGGCTAGTAAAAAGCCAAAAAAGAAGTAGAGGTCAGAAACGGCTTTCCGGTAGAAGTTATCAATTCGCTAGCTCCACATAAGCAACGCTTGCACAGTTTGTGTGTTTTTGCTATGAACTCATTTAGTAGCTTGGTGTAGTAATTGTGTTTTGTTCTGGTAGAAATCGTTAACAGGAGCTTTTAGCAAAGTTTCCTCTGGATAGCTAAGTGGGTATATAACATGACTATATAACAGTACAGCTATAATCACATGCATGCAAGGTGAGACAGTACGAGCAAAACACAAAAATTTTTACTTGCCACTCATTGATATCTTGCTGTAAACGTTGCTGCAATACTTCAATTGTTTCCTCCTCCCGTTCGGGGTCGAATTCGGGATCAAACAAGTACGGTCTTACAGCAAAAGATGCCGCAGAGAGCTGTCCAGAAATACCTACCATCTTGGTTTCCTGGTTTTTAGGGTCTGCACCCTCCCCCAGAATCAAAGCGGCCAGACAGTTAATAAGAGCAGCGCCTCATTACCATAACCTCCCCTCCCACTCAAAACAGCTCATGTTTCAGGCCGGCACAGACGGGATGAGAGAAGAGGTCTCACTAGGCCTGGATGTGTGTGGGGTTTTTTTTGTAACTGAATGCTTAACATTATTTTAAAGACCCATTGGACATATTTTAAACAAATAAATACAGCATAATATGGGACGTTTAAATGCTTGCTCTCAGTTGTCACAGTCTGCGCTGCTGCTGCCTCTCCCTCTGCCTGACCACACCCCTTCCACAGCAATAGTTCTGAGTCTCGTTACCCAGCCAGCATATAAGCAGATCTGTTTCTCTCTTTGTCAGATTGTCGTTGCAGCATACACTACTCTCTAGCCTTTGTCTTCGGTCTGACTTCTTGGAATCGACTCTGCCTGCCTCTGACTATGTCCTCTCGTTCCTGCCCCGGTAAACCTGAAAGCCTTCTGCCTCTGACTCCGAGTTCTGCCCGTATGTTTCCTGGTTCCTGTCTGCCATTTCCTGTACCCCTATCTAAGCCATCTGGCTTACCGCTCCCCTGCCAGCCTGAGTGGATTCTGTCCAGTTGGCCCAGCCTCAAGCCAGCCTGCCCCGGTGGCCCAGTGGTAACTCTCCTGCTTGCTGTGTGGGTGACGCGGGTTTGAATCTCGCCATCAGTGCCTGTTCCCTCGAGTTCCCGGTGGCGCTCCACTCAAGCTCCACGAATTCCTGATCCTGACCTGCTCCATGCCACCCTGTTCTGCATTCGGTTAACCCCTGCTTGAATCTCATTAAAAACCAGTAAATCTTCACTCCTGTTGATTGTGTTGCATTTGGGTCCTGCCACTCCCCGTGACAGTACAATCTGGCCAGACATGGATCCAGCACAAAATCCAACTCCCCTGAGCCGACTGGAGGAGATAGAAGCCGTCCTCGGCACCATGAGACCATGATGTCAGCCACCGCCTCCGACACCAGGCAGTCCTTCGTGGCATTAGCTGACCAACTGCAGCAGCTGACGGCTATGGTGGCTCAGCCCGCGGCCCCTCCTGCACATGTACCAGCTCCTGACCCTGTGCTACCCATGGGGGCCCCAGAACCTCAAGTAGGAACCCCTGAGAGATATGACGGAGACCCAGAGACCTGCGGCCCCTTTCTGACGAACTGTTCCCTGCTGTTCTCCCTCCAGCTCCGTACCTTCGTTTCAGAGCAGGCAAAGGTAGCCTTCACGATTAACCACCTGACAGGCCGGGCTCGTCTGTGGGGCACCGCTGAGTGAGAGAGACAGTCTCCAGCCTGCATCTCCTTCCAGTCCTTCGCTGAGGAGCTACGAAAGGTCTCCAGCTTGGGGGTCTCCAGCTCCGAGGATTTTCAGGGGCTACTGAGCCTGAAACAAGGGAACCGGCCGGATGCTGGCTACTCCATCGACTTCCGCACCAGAGCCCGCTGGAGCCACTGGAACCCTGCAGCCCAGGTGGACGCCTTCCTCCACGGTCTGGCTGACTACCTCAAGGATGAGCTGGTCTTGTACGAGATTCTCTCCACATTTGACGGAGTCATTGAGCTAGCTATACGAATTGACCTCCGCATCCAGGCCCGTAGGCAGGAGAGAAGTCAGGGGGCCTCTCGCTGTCAGACGCCAGCCCGATCCAGAGCGGGTTCCAACCGATCATCCGCCTCGCCTGCCCCGCAGATGGAGGAGTTGGAACCCATGCAGCTGGGCCGCACCCCTCTCACCCCTGAAAAACGGGAGCATCGATGTCGCCTGAACCTGTGCCTGTACTATGGAAAGGAGGGTCATTTCCTGTCCTCCTGTTCAGTAAAAGCGAAGGTTCACCCGTAACCAGGGAGGTACGAGTGAGCTCGACATCACTACCTCCCTACAACCACAGACTGCATCTCCAAGCCCAGCTCCTCCTTCCTGACGATCTCCTCACCTTGGCTGCTCTGGTGGACTCTGGTGCCAATGCCAGCCTCATGAGTGAGGAGTTGGCCCAGCAGTTATGGCTTGGTTGGGTTCCTCTGCTTCGTCCGGTCCTCGCCCGGGTCCTTGACGACCGCCGACTGGGCACCATTACCCACCAGACCACCCCGGTTCCCATGCTCCTGTCTGCCAATCATCACGAGACCATCCAGTTCCACATCCTGAACTCTACTGGCCTGCCACTGATCCTGGGCTATCCTTGGCTTCGTCGACATAACCCCCAAATTGACTGGGAGACTGAATCCGTCCGTGAGTGGGGAACACCCTGCCACCTCACCTGCCTTAAGCATGCCTCCTCGCTGTTCTGCTGTCCCACCATTAATCCTTCACCTGATGTCTCTGGAGTGCTGTCCTCCTACCACTCAGGGTTCCGCAAGGCTAAGTCTGATGCCCTGTCCCAGCAGGTCCTGAAGGGGGAAGATTCCGCTGAGGGACCTGCTTCTATCCTCCCCTCCCCCTGTGTTGTAGTTGTCCTGTCCTGGGACATTGAGGAGAGAGTGAGGGCCGCCACTGAGGGTCAACCTGGTCCCAGCGCCTGTCCCCCCAAATGTCTGTACGTCCCTGAAGCCTTGAGGTCAGAGGTTCTGCAGTGGGCCCACGCCTCCAAGCTCACCTGCCTTCCTGGTTCCCAATGAACCCGAGATGTCCTCCTCCAATGCTTCTGGTGGCCCACCTTGGAGGAAGACACCCGCGACTTCGTTAAGGCGTGCCCCATCTGCAATCAGCACAAGGCCTCCCATCAGGCTCCTGCTAGGCTCCTCCAGCCCCTTCCAGTCCCACATCAACCTTAGTCCCACATCTCCCTGGACTTTGTCACGGGCCTTCCACCCTCGAACGGTAATACTGTTGTCCTTACGGTGGTCGACCGTTTCAGTAAGATGGCTGACTTCGTCCCTCTGCCAAAGCTGCCGTCAGCTAAGGAGACTGCGCAACTGGTCCTGCTACACGTCATCCGTCTGCATGGCCTCCCCGTGGATGTGGTGTCCGACCGAGGTCCTTAGCTCTCCTCCGTCTTCTGGAGGGAGTTCTGTAGCCTGATGGGAACCACCACCAGTCTCTCTTCAGGATTTCACCCCCAGTCCAATGGGCAGACGGAGCGAATGAACCAGGAGACAGAAGCTGCACTGCATGGTGCCCCTGAACCCATCCTCCTGGTCCAAGCAGCTCCTGTGGGTGACGTACGCCCACAATTCCCTCACCAGCTCTGCCACGGGTCTCTCTGCTTTCCAGTGTGTCTTTGGCTATCCGCCTCTGCTTTTCCCGGCCTTGAGAGGTCTCCTGCCCGTCAGCCCTAGCCCTTGTCCGCTGCTGTCGCCGAACCTGGGCCCAGGCACGCTCTGCCCTCCTGCGCACCGTTGGGTGCTACGCCACCTCAGCCAACCAGTGGTGCTCTCCTGCCCCAGTCTACCAGGTTGGCCAGAGGGTGTGGCTCTCCACCCGAGACCTGACTCTCCAGGTGGAGTCCAAGAAGTTGGCACCAAGGTTCGTCAGCCCGTTCCCCATCCAGAGGGTCATCAGTTCGACGGCGGTGAGACTCAAGCTTCCTTGCTCCATGCGGGTTCACCCCACCTTCCATGTGTCCAAGGTGAAGCCGATTCATGAGAGTCCTCCGCCGGCTGTTCCACCTCCTCCTCCTTGCCTTGTAGATGGGAGTCCAGCTTACTCGGTGAGGCACCTGGTCCGGTCCTGTCATCATGGGAGGGGACTCCAGTACCTGGTGGACTGGGAGGGTTACGGTCCAGAGAAGAGGTCACGGGTTCCTGCTCGCCACATCCTCGACCCGGACCTCATCACCGACTTCCACCGTCGCCATCCTGACCAGCCCTCCAGCACCACCGTGCCTTCGGGGAATCCCCGCCCGCCAGCTTGCACTTCTTCCCTGCCTGCTCTCCCTGTGGGGGGTTCTCTTGCTGAGGAGCCATCGGTCGATGGGGACACCGACCACTCCGGCTCCTCTGACAATCCTGCTGAAGAACTATCGGTCGATATGGACTCAGACGCCACTGTATCACTCACTGGCATGATTCTATCATTGACATTACTAAATGGGCCCAGGAATACTTCAAGAAACCACTGTCTGTAAACACAGTCCGCCGTGCCATCCACAGATGCCTCCTAAAACTCTATCATGCAAAAAGGAAGCCATTGTTGAGCATGATCCAGAAGCGCCGCCATGTTCTGTGGGCCAAGCCTCATTTAAAATGGACTGTGGCAAAGTGGCAAAATGTCCTGCGGTCAGACGAGTCCAAATTTGACATTCTTGTTGGAAATCATGGGTGTCGTGTCCTCCGGGCTAAAGAGGAGAAAGACCACCCCTCCTGTTATCAGCGTTCAGTTCAAAAGCCAGCATCTCTGATGGTATGGGGATGTATTAGTGCATATGGTGTGGGACACTTGCATGTTTTAAAAAGCACCATGAATGCTGAAATGTATATAAAGGTTTTAGAGCAACATATTCTCTCCTCTAGACGACATCTATTCCAGGGAAGGTCTTGTGTATTTCAGCAGGACAATGCAAAACCACATACTGCAGCAATTACAACAGCATGGCTTCGTAGTAGAAGAGTCCGTGTGCTGAACTGGCCTGCCTGCAGTCCTGATCTTTCACCGATTGAGAACACTTGGCGCATAATAAAATGAAAAGTCTGTCAAAGGAGACTCAAAACTCTCCAGCAGCTGGAAGCCTGTATTAAACAAGAGTGGGATCAAATTCCAATGGCTTAACTCAACAAGAGGGGATGCTACACCATGATAAACAGGCCCCAGTCCCAACTTTTTTGAGACCTGTAGCAGCCATCAAATTTGAAATGAGCTCATTTTGTGGACAAAATTGTAAAATTTCTCAGTCTCAACATTTGCTATGCGATCTCTGTTCTATTGTGAATAAAATACTGGCTGGTGTGATTTGAAAGTCATTGCATTTTGATTTTATTCACAATTTACACTTTATCCCAACTATTTCGGAGTTGAGGTTGTATTTCGGTTTATTTGTGCAGGTGCGGCTCGCTGATTGGCCAATAAACAAAAACAATGGGAATCGACTTTAGATGCCCTTTAAATTGATTGAATCTTCCTAAATCCTACTTGTGTAAATCATGAATTCATATAGAGCTTCATGAGTCAAAAGAGTTTATTTGTGGTAAAAAAAAAATATGACTAGACTGCGCACAATTTGCTAAGCCACTTAGAAAGGCTACTGGAGAGCTTGGGGGGCCACTTGCAAAGCCTTTCGGGGAACCACTTGGATAGCTGTTTTATTCGGCTCATAGACAGTTGCTAATTTTGAATATCACTCTCAGATGTAGCACTCTTTGGGTCAAAAAGTTTTTGATCCTGGAAATGTATTGTTTTACCGCCCAGCCATTCAATTCTCAATATTTTGACTATTTCCGTGCTAAAAATTTTTTTGTATTTGAGACCTCTATTCCATACTAAATTTATGAAAATAAAATGACATTCCAAATGCTACAAGTATCATTTTTCATTTAAGCTATTTTCTCCCTCTCTGTGAAGCTCAAATCTTGAATTATAAAGCTTAAATATGGGGAATGCATAGACCTGGCTTTTGCGCAAAGGGATGAAGTATTTTTTTATGTTTTATATATGCATAATTTCAAATTAAGTGTTCTGTGTAGTCTTGTGCATAACAAGTATGAGGCCATTTTGGTAAAAATTTTCACTGTTTTCTAAAAACAGTGAACAGCAGCCAGACATTGCTTTGACCGCCCAAATAGTGCAGTCATGATCAGACAGTGGAAATGCATAGGAAGACCACATTTATTCTTCATGGAGGAGTTGGAATTAGTATTTGTGCCTTTTCTTTTTTTTTGTAGTGTCTCCAAAAATCATAAATTTGGCCAGGAACATAACTGTGAATGAAGGGTGGAACGTCAGCCTCTTGTGTTCTGCGAATGGAAAGCCTGAACCAGCAGTTACTTGGAGATATCTGTCGCCGATCGGTAAGGATGACTTTTTGCACTTATTCTTTTTTCTCCCTCTCCTGAATTAATTGTACTTGACATCAATATGTGTAGATGTGTACTATTAGTTGTCTCCCCCCAAGAAAAATTTAATGCAACCCACCCCCAGGGCTGTAGTAAGGTATAAACGCATGTATACGCCGTTGACATAACATTCGAAACACAAAGTAGCATCTACTCAGCTTTTTATGATGGTTTATGGAGTTGTTATTGCACAATTTCTAAAATTTTAAGTCACATTCAAAGGTGGGATATGCTATTCTAGTTCAATTAACTTCTCATTAAAATTCTGCAAATATCTCCTCACGGTCAATAAGTTGTTTGTTTTGTGTGCACAAAAAAAAAAAAAATACGGATACAAACATTAGTCTAAAGCTGCATTTCCACGAAACCCAAAATGAAATTTCTCCT
Source organism: Gymnothorax javanicus (assembly GCA_029692085.1). Taxonomy (NCBI): domain Eukaryota; kingdom Metazoa; phylum Chordata; class Actinopteri; order Anguilliformes; family Muraenidae; genus Gymnothorax; species Gymnothorax javanicus. Next base: position 75,854,901 of record CM056195.1, read on the forward strand.
CACTTTACTTGCGGGAGTTTGACCGTGGTATCATTTTAATTTTTTTGCTTTGAAGATTTGCAGCTCTGTTTGCACCAAGAATGCATTTGCTTAATCAGGAGAACAACTTGGGAGAGGACTGACATAGGAATTCACACGGCTGAGCAACAACAATGCAGCATTGTTTACACTCAAGTGGCGGTATTTCCTGGAATCTAAAAAAATCATCAACAAGATGGCGACGCTAATGTTGCTATAACATCACAAACATTTTCTTTGATTAATGTTGTACCTGCTTGAGAATAAAAATATTCAGAAAGCTTATGATGTTGTCATATCTGATGTAGAACTAGACCACTATTTTTTGGTGAAACTGTGTTACATCGGTTATTTGATACAGTTAACTTGCTAGGTACCTAGCATTCCCATTATCTCAAGCAACGCAGCTATCTGCAGTTAGAATATGTAGCCAGGTAGCCTAGCTAGTCAATGTTGCTGCCAGTATCAGTGGTACTATTCAGAACACTGCTCTGCTCACGCAAAAAATTTTTTCAACATGGAAAAAAAAAGTTGGAGCGAAATGCAAATGCAGATTTTGTGCATTCGCACCATTCATGTGCGCGATTCTTGTTACATTGTGCTGCGTCTTCCATGTGATTAGCATCACCCCGCGTGAGCTAGCGTCTTTTCAAGTGTATTCGCATCTTTCCATTGACTTGAATGTAATCGGTCCACCTTTCCATTTGGCGGAAATGCAGAATTTGAGTTGTGAGGCCGGAAAGGTGACAAGGTGACAAGGAGATTACTCTGCTTCTTCTTGACAGGTGGATAGGTGGGTAACATAAGTGTTGCAATGTTTCACAGAACCTATGGGTCAGTATGCTTTTGTGATGTCAGTAACTGTAGCTGGAGAGCTACAAGTGTCATTATCTAGATCTGGTGTGCGAGCTATGGGAAACCATCTCATCACCTCTGCATGTTTGCTTTGTAAAATCACGGGTAGCGGCAGTTTGCCATCCACAACCTAGCTGACATTAGTAAGCTACATTCCTTGGTGTTCCATTGGTCACTCTCACTTTTTTCACCTAAACCAAAAGATTTATTTGGATTGAAGCACAAATCTGAATACTACACTAGCTAGCTAAATAACACTTTCACCCAGCTTGTTTGCCTGTCTACAAACAACAATCGCTGTCACTAATTTTTACTCTACTGTGATTTGAATGTTGTTTTTATGTGCTTCCACTTTGTTTGTTTGATGGCGTTTTTAAAAAAAAAAATTTTTAGATCAGTTATGCAGAAAGGCTAGGTCGATTCCCTGGCTATACGATTATATGTTGTATAAATTTGAGGGGGCAGAGTAGCTAGTCAGTAGTTTTAATAAGTCTTAACACCTTATTTTGAGAATTCAGTAAATAAGTCTAATATTGATTGTCAGTTATTGAGCCATAATTATTAGTACCCCACATCAGTACCCCTAAGTAATGGTGCACACTAGTACACCAAATTAACAACAAATGAAGCTTATGGAAGTTCAGTCAGGAAGACTCTCCTTCGCGTGCTCTCACCAATTTATTTTCATTCAATCTGCTTTCACTCCAAACGCATGCCTTCATTCTAGCTGTGATCATGTGGGGCTATCAATGAATCATCAGCTAATCTCATCCGTCCAATAACACTGCGACACACCCACATTGTCGGCCTGTCCTCTTGGTGCCGTTTTTTTTTTTTTTTTTTTTAATAAATTTGGCATCTCCAATCCCACCCAAATCTGGAATGCCCAATTGGTGAACTATGTACAAAGCTTGCTTGTATGCGACCCCTTGCTGCCAACTCAGGAGAGCGAAGACAGTTCACGGCTCTCCTCCAAAGCACGTGCCTGTCAGCCTCTGCTTCTTATACACTCACTGGTTGAATCTTCGCAAGTTCAGAACGAGGACGGAGGATACCCGGACATGAACAGACTTAGAATCTTCCTAACGAGCACCCGTCTGGCCAACAGGAGGCGCTTGAGCAACGAACAAAGCTATTTATTTATTTCCCTTTCCCGGCAGTCCCTTCCCAATTTGAAACCCTGTAGCGCGATGGCCAATTGTGCGCTACTCTGAAAAAGCTGCCGACCACTGCCGGTTGGTACGACCGGGGCTCGAACCCGCGACATGATAGTCACTTCTGCACTGCAACGCTGTGCCTTAACCGAGTCAGCTATCCGGCAGCTGGTGTCGTCTTTTTAAATATGACCCTCTCTGCTTCTAATACACGCCGGCTGCTATCATGCGCACCCTCCACTGCCCCATCACCGCCCAGCATGCAGGTCGGTACGGTAATATTCATCATGGTTTGCAGCTGATTGTTGGGTCATTATATCAGGTTCAGTGATCATGCTGACTTACTGTGATCCACTCGCATTTTCGGCAATTGGTGCAGCGTTGTCGCATGTCAAGCAAACATGTGCCAACAATTTCAGAGTTCCTAAGTGCTTATGTATCCCATGGCTTCAGCTTGCGAACACTTCGAGGTAAATCAGCCCTGCAGCAGCCCTCATACGTAAATGTTTCCATCTCTGTTTTTCCTGGTCTGCAAAGGCTTAGTATAGCATACATAGCTACCGGCGTATCCAAATTCAATCCGAGTTATTTTCAAGCGCAGACTTCTCATTTTCCCAATGCTCGAGCATTGCATTCTGTTATTCAGTGGACTAATCATGATGTTGGATTGAAATCTGCAGTCTTGACATCTTTCCAAGGTGCGACTGGGTTATATCCATTGGTCAGTGCCTCATTCAGCATTAATTTGGGTATTCTAAAATCCTGCCCATGAGGCATTCTTACCTATTCACTGGTTTCCCCTGAGAATCATTAGCATTCCTAACCAAGGGACTGGCAATCCCTCTCCTGGAGGGCCTGAGCGCATGCAGCTTTTATTACTATGAATTATACTGAATAATTGAGCCATTTGGTTGTACTCAATCATGTATTTGCTCATAGATTCTTATGAGTTGAAGCGTAGTTTTTGGTGGCCTTTTGATTATTAAAGAAATGCAGTAGAATCTTCAGATTTCACAAATTGTCTAGCTAAGATTATGAAGGCCAGAAGTTTATGGAAACCTGGGACAGATACCAGCCTTGCTGCCCACCTCTGCTCTAAACAATTCATTTGCAGTTATACTGAAAGCCTGCCAGGAATTCATATGTGAATGAAAATGACCACCTTTACCTCCTAATCTGTCAATTTCGCTTTAAAAATTGATTGCGACATAATTCAGGTAATTCTTCATAAATATAGTGACTTCTGGGTGCATTTAATCCTTTCTGCAGCTTCCCTTTACATCTGACTTGTCAGTCATCTTCAGCCCTTGTACTCCAATCTTTTATGTGCTACCATCATTAAAATCAAATTCCCAAAGCCTTAATAGCATTCGTAAGCCACTGCAAATTACTGGTTGGTGGTTGTGCTTGCAATGCCTATTGAGCTCCCTTATAATTTCTCATTTTTACTGAGCGCAAATTGTTTGCTGTCCAGGTCTTAACAGTACTCAAGCCATCAATGGGTCTCATTGCTCACCGCTGACCACAGGCCTTGCTGGCTCACTTATTTCATGCAAGTTGCTGACTGCAAGCCAATGCTGGAAAGGCTCAATTCGTAGGCCGTTAAGGTTTTCCACAAGGAAACAACGTTCTAATCACTTGAAAAAGGGTCTTTTGGATTGTACAAGCTCGTAGTGAGTTGAATTTAAATCATTTTGACAATGCTCAAAACCAGAAAATTTAAGCGAGTGTTGTTTCGAATTGCTGCTGTAAAATGAACTAGACGTACACTATGTTGATGGTGCGCCATCGAAAATTTCCGCGCTCCACAAGGAATGTTATGGGAGTAGCAGTAATGTGTCAGAGGGCAATTCACTGAACTGGTTCTGCTGTACAAATGATAATCTGCTTGTTGCAGTGACAAAGCACTGACACTGATCAGAGTTATAGCAATGTGATATAGTTGGTTAGTTGGATAGAGTACTTTTTGAGTGTCTTTTGAGGGCATAAATTACTCTTCGTTTTGAAATGAGAGTATTATGAAAGGAAAGGACGTACGGTACAGCGATTGGCACACCTGACGCCATTTTACCTAGAAAACAGTCAAAATTAGATCAAATCAAAAACCCGTCTGCTAAGTGATGAAGGGTCATCCCATGCACCTCCCATAAAAATTTGAGCATCCTAGCTCAATGCATAAGGTAGATATGGCCATTTTTCTTTTTTCACAAAAAGCCCCCTAGTGGCCAAAATATGAATCCCAGGATGGCAATTTTTGGCAAACAAGTTGCTATCACCAAGATACATATCCATCCCAATTTGCAGCCTTCTGCGTTGAGTAATAACAAAACGTGCCATCCTTTCAAACGATTGGCACACCCGACGCCATTTGACCTTGAAAACGGTCAAAATAAGATCATATCAAAAACCCGTCTGATATATGATGAAGGGTCATCCCATGCACCTCCCATAAAAATTTGAGCGTCTTAGCTCAATGCATAAGGAACTTATGGCCATTTTTCAATTTTCACAAAAAGGCCCCTGGTGGCCAGAAGAGGAAATAAATTTTAATTCTAAATGCGTTGTGCACCCCTCTGGGTCACTACTTTACACACACCAAAGTTACAGGTTGATTGGTCTAACGGCCTAGGAGGAGTTACTGTTTCGGACAGACAGACGGACAGACGCCGAACTGTATTACAAGATCTCCTCGCTTTTTCGGAAGCATGGAGATAATAACATGGTTTGAATTTTATTTGGCTTAACCGCTGAATCTTGCAGCATTTAACTGGCAGGTTGGTCTCCATTGCTGTATTCTACCAATGTCAACATTTTCCTTTCATTCAGGTATATGCTTCCCATCCGCAAATGGATAAGTGGATTTCTTCACCTGCCATGCACAAATCGGTTGCCATCCATGTCATCATAGTATGTAAGCCAATGCTGGCTCTCTCATTGCATAAATGTCATTGCTGACCTTAAGTCTTTGCGAGCTCCCTTGTCGAATATGAGTCTCTGCTGTTTGCAGGCCATTGCCGGATAAGCATAATTTGTTAGCCTTTAAGGTTTTCTACAGGACATGCAGTTCTAATTACTCGAGAACAGACCTGTTGTAATGAATGAGCATGAGATACCAGCTGCATTAAAAAGGAATCATTCAGCAATCAAGAGAATCTTTGTGCATTTTGAGTTGCCGCTGCAAAATGGATAGCATGTTTTGAATTGCATTTAGCTGAACTGCTGGATCTTGCAGCATCTAACTCGCAGGTTGGTCTCCATAGGTCTCATGTCAGCTTCATTTTCCAAGGCATGCACAAATTGCTTGCCGCCCTGGTCACCACAGTACTCAAGCCATTGCTAGCTCACTCATTGCTGAAAGGTCATTGCGAACCACAAGCCTTTGCTGGCTAGGCTCAGTTGTTGGCCATTAAGGTTTCCCACGGGAAACATTTTTCCAGTTGCTCTAAAACAGGTTCTTGGGATGATAAGCTTGAGCTGTGAGTTGCTTTAAAATAGAACCGTTTATTCATCGATCTAAACCAGCAAATTAAAGTACAGTATGTCATTTTAAATTGCTACTGCAAAATGGATAACGCTTAACTGCATTTAGAATCACTTATCAGTGGTCTAAACCAGAAATTAAACAAGTGTCACTTTAAATATATGCCGCAAGACTGATACCTTAAACCGCATTTAACTTAACTGCAGGATCCCACAGCATCTATCTGGCTGTTTGGTCTCCGTTGCCTTATTCTACTAACATCAGCAAAATCTTTCTGGTTTCAAGGTATGTGCTCCCCATCTGCAAAATGGACAGGCAGATTTCTTCACCTGCTAAACCAAGGGATAAATTAAATGGATAAATACATATTTTGCCGTCCAGGTCATTACACTATGCAATGAGTGAGCCAGCAATGGCTTGAATAAAGGTCACTGCTGACCACAAGCCAGTGCTGGCTCACTCATCGCATGAAGGTCACTGCTGACCAAAAGCCATTTCAGCTCTAAAATTTTAATTGCATTTGTCTAAGTAACTACAGGGAATTTCAACACCCAAAATCTATTAAGATCGGAAACATTTTCTGATTCTATGGTACGTGCCTCTCATCCGCAAGATGGATGAGCAGGTTTCCTCACCTGCCATTGTTTGCTATGAAGGTCTTCTCAGTTCAAAAGCCTTCACTGGCTTATTCAAAGACTGACCATTGCTAAGTGTAAACCAAGGGTTGCTTGGCGGTTTGCTAGTTGCTTAGGTCCTTGCATCCTCAAGCCCCAGCTGGCCCATGAATTGCTTGCAAGTCACTTGGAAAGGGGAAAACGCTCCTCAGAATCATGGATCAACTAGAGTGATGCGGGTTTCACCAAAATGCGCAATGCAGGAAGTTGCAGGTATAAACCAGCTATGAGCTGAAGTATTAATGGTGATTCATCCAATTTTTCGTCTTTATTCCCTCCTCATCAATAGCTGACCATCCAAGAGTCGGCGACTAAGAACTTGGCGGTCCAATATGGAGTGGATTTATTTCAATTTTAAATCATGTTCATTGTCCTAAGGTACCTGGTAGAATGGGTAACAGACTCGTGTAGCTATTAAACGTGTAGCTTTTAAATATTCCTTGTTATGATCTGTATCTGTCTGATTTTGTTTTTATTATTTTTCTTGTATATTCATCCACTCCATTATGCATTGCACATTGTCTCCCCTGTAATGTCTGATGTGATCTGTGTCATCACGCCAGTGCACTCCCCTGTCTGCGTGCAGACACGCTTCGGGTGATTTCGGAAGTTTTCCGGTATTTCACAAACTTCCTTCAAGTCTCGTTTTTACCTTCCTTCCCGCTTTTCTGAAATTACCATATTAATTAACCGCTAGGCTGCTTAGTTAGTACTGGTAATTTTACTGTATACTAATCCCTTTGTCTGTACAGCAACTAACTAACAATCATGTATTTTGATTAGGTGTGTAGATATCACTGTTTACTAATATAACTAACTCTGCCCTGCTCTGCTCTGCTCTGTAACTCCGCCCCTTTTGCTTTCCCTGTTCTCTGCTTTGATTACAGCTTACGCACCTCAGGTGCGCTTCTCTCTCTGTCCTGGAGACTTAACTATGCACATGTGACTCCTTGAATGGAGCTGTCATTGTTTTGTTTGCTGTCTGCGTGAATCCAGTCCGCGTTTTCGTTTACCCTCATCTTTGTTTGTAATTCCCCACTTGTGCTTTCCCTCGTGTTGATTGTATTAGCATGCCCCCAGACCTGTTCCCTCTTAGAATGTAATAATTCCCTGTGTATATAGTCTCACTTTGCCATAGCTCCCTTGTCAGAACGTTGATCAATTTCTCCTGTGCCGATGTTGAGTAAGCCAGCTGATTTTGTAATACCTGAGACACCCTTTGGAGGACCTTGCTTTTTGCCTTTGACCCTCTGTACCTGTTTGCTGCCCGTTTTGGATTTCGACCCATTTCTGATTGACCATTCTATTGCCTGCTGCCCTGTTAACGAACTTTGCTCACAAACTCTGACCTCTGTTTTTGGATTTGCCCTCTTGTACTTTCGCTACTCTGATTACCTGGACTTGACCACTGCCTGTCTTCTGGATTACGATTTTGAGCTGTGTCTCTGTACCTCTGCATTAGTTGATCACTGGCTTTTGACATTTGGACCGTTATAAACCTTGATTTTTGGATTATCCCTGAGTTGCGATTGGTTCCTCTGAGCGTATCGTTACATTCCTGCTCTGTAAGTAAGCATTCTAATCATTCTTTGGGGGACATACAGGGCTGCATTTTCTATGCGCCCCAAATTTTGGAGGATTTATTCAGCTGCGCCTCAGGCCAGGGGCTCCACAATTGTGAAATCTCCCTGTCAAGTCCGAGTACCAAAGACTTAAGGGCTATCATCACAGCCATTAATCTGTTCATTCTGTACTTTGTAATAAATGTGTACCTTTACCAATTCATTGTTCTGTCCTGACTGAACTATGATGATAATAATAATCATGCTAGGTTGGCTCACTCGGTTAAGGTGCTGCATTGCGGAGCAGTAGTGGCCATCATGACACGGGTTCGCGCTGCAGGGAAATAAGTTGGGAGGGACTACTGGGTTTGGATATTAGAATAGTAGCTTTGTTCGTTGCACAAGCGCCTCCTGTTAGCCAGCTGGGCGCTCGTCAGTTAGATTTGAAGCTTGCTCAAGTTTGGGTACCCTCCGCCCTCCTGAACTTACAAAGTTTTGACTAATAAGTGTAAAGAAGCAGTGGCTGACAAGTGCATACTTGCCGCAAACTGTCTTCGCTCTCCCAAGATGGCAACATGGAGTCGCATCAGAGCAAGCCTGTGTATGTACATAGTTCTGTAATTGGGTATTCCAGATTCGGGTGGGACTGAAGATGCCAAATTTGTTTTAAAAAATAAATAATAATTGTTTATAATGTAATAACTATTATTATAGTTATTAATTATCTGATCCAATTTTAGTTATTCTAGTCTCATATCGAGTTTTGTAAATGGGCGACTGAAGTTTATAGCTTACCCACCTCCCATGATCATAAAACTGATATTATCTTTGATAAACTCAAAAGGAGGCGAAAGATGTTATATTAATCCACTCTCTTTAGAGTTTTGAAGGCTCAATAGATTAGAAGCTTGATATTTCAAAGTAAATGAGATTCATACCATGCCAATTGCTGCTACTTTTGGCTATCAAGGCTCCAAGATAGTGCCATGTGTGCCTGCTCTGTCATATCTGCAGTTGTACGTTTATGGTTGCCAAAAGATGGTAGGCCTGCCTGTTTTCCCTCCATGATTTCATTTCTCTTCCCCTCCCCCCCATTTTAATCCTTTGTCCCCTAGTCTGTTTATGCATGCTTCACTTGGCTGGCAAGGGGATGATAATGGAAAACAGTTTTTGAAGCAGTATTTTTTGGGCCCCAGCTTGTCTCTGTGCTCCTGCCTTTTTGACTTCAGTTCTGATTGTTACCAGGATCTTGGGATTGAAATGTTAATTTGACATGGATGTGGCCACCTTGCCTAAGGAGATAAGTGAAAGAAGCTTGAATGGGCCGCACGGTTTTTGCATGCTCATATGACAGGGACCCCACTTGGATAGAGATTTAGCACTCCTCTCCACCCTATTTTCACATTTCAGGTCTTACAACTTGCAGAGCAAAGCGTAAACAAAACAAAGAACACGACAGAATAAACATGAAATGCATTTTATTTCATTGCTGAACCATGCTTTTGGTTTGTTTTTGTTTTTTTGGTTTCACTTAGCCTCCCGTAAGGCTGACATAGCTGTCACTGTCTAAGGTATGACATACAGTAATAGCAGTCAAAGGATGAAGTATCCACTGATGTGAGGTCATCTTAATCGACATAATTCTGTCATTGCATCTTTCTGTAAATGGTATGGCAGATATTATATCACGGTATCACGACAGCTTACATCTCTTGCCAAATTGAGGTACTTGAGCTTGCTGAAGCCGCCGTCTTATGACAGCTGTCAGGTTTTGTGACACTTTCATGCACAAGATGATATGCTATGCAGAAACAGCCTTGATAGCTTATGACAGCATCACAATGTGCAACCCCATTTCCAAAAAAGTTGGGACGCTGTGTAAAATATAAATAAAAACAGAATGCAAAAATTTTCAAATCATATGAACTTGAAAATAGTACAAAGACAAAACAGCAGATGTTGAAATTGAGATATTTTATTGTTTTTTGGAAAATATATGCTCATCTTGAATTTGACGCCAGCAACATGTTTAAAAAAAGGTGGCACAGGAGCATGCTTACCACTGTTGCATCACGTCTTCTTCAGTCAACACTGTAAGCGTTTGGGAACTAAGGAGAGCAACTGCTGTACTTTTGTTAGCAAAATGTTTTTACATTCTTGCTTGATGTAGGATTTCAGCTGCTCAATACTTTGCAGCCTCCTTTGTCATATTTTTCACTCATAAATATTTCGCCAAATATTGTTAGTGGGTGTTAGGTATGGACTGCAGACAGACCACTTTAGCACCCAGGCTTCACTACTGAGCCATGTTGTTGTAATACATGCGGAGTATGGTGTTTGGCATGGTGTTGCTGAAATGAGCAAGGTCTTCCCTTAAAAAAGGCATCTGATGGGCAGTAAATGTTGCACCAAAAACTTCATATATCATTCAACATTAATGATGCCTTCACAGATGCGCAAATTACCCATGCCATGCGTACTAACAAACCCCCATACTATCATGGATACTGGCTTTTGAATTCTTCGCTGATACCTTGCCGGATGGCCCCTCTCCTCTTTAGCCCAGAGGACGTGGCATCCATGATTTCCAAAAAGAATTTCACATATTGATTAGTCAAACCGCAAGTCAGTTTTCCACTTCACCTCAGTACATTTTAAAAGAGCTCGGGCCCAGAGAGGAAGGCATTGTTTCTGGATACTGATTATATGTACAGTGTTGTGAAAAGTATTTACCCCTTCCTGATTTTTTTTTTTTTTTTTTTGCATATTTGTCACACTTAAATGTTTCAAATCATCTAAAAAAATTTTGTATTAGACAAAGATAACCCAAGTAAATAGAAAATGCAGTTTTTAAATGATGACTTCATTTATTAAGGGAAAAAAGCTCTCCAAACCTACCCCGCCCGATGTGAAAACATAATTGCCCCCCCCCCCATTAAATCATTAATTAACTGTGATTAACCTAATTTTTTTAGTTCAAATTCATTAGCCACACCCAGGCCTGATTATTGCCAGTCCTGTTGAATCAATAAATCACTTAAATAGAACCTGTCTGACAAAAAGAAGTAGGCTAAAAGATCTCAAAAACCAACACATCAAGCCGCGATCTAAAGAAATTTAAGAACAGATGAGAAACAAAGTCATTGACATCTATCAGTCTGGAAAGGGTTACAAAGCCATTTCTGAGACTTTGGGACTCCAGCGAACCATGGTGAGAGCCGTGAAAACTTGGAACAGTGGTGAACCTTCCCAGGAGTGGCCGGCCTACCAAAATGACTCCAATAGCGCATCAACGACTTATCCAGGAGGTCACAAAAGAACCCAGAACAACATCTAAAGAACTGCAGGCTTCACTTGCCTCAGTTGAAGTCAGTGTTCATGATTCAACAATAAGAAAGAGACTGGGCAAAAATGGCATCCATGGGAGAGTTCCAAGACGAAAACTGCTGCTGACCAAAAAGAACACAAAGGTTTGTCTCACATTTGCCAAAAAACATCTTGATGATCCCCAAGATTTTTGGGAAAATATTCTGTGGACTGACGAGACAAAAGTTGAACTTGGAAGGTGTGCGTCCTGTTACATATGGCATAAAACTAACACAGCATTTAATAAAAAGATTATCATTCCAACAGTCAAACATGGTGGTGATAGTGTGATAGTCTGGGGCTGCTTTGCTGCTTCAGGACGTGGACGACTTGCCGTAATCGATGGAACCATGAATTCTGCTCTCTAGCAGAAAATCCTGAAGGAGAATGTCAGACCATCTGTTCGCAACCTCAAGCTCAAGTGCATTTTGGTTATGCAGCAGGACAATGATCCAAAACACACCTGCAATTCCACCTCTGAATGGCTTAAAGAAAAACAAAATGAAGGTTTTGGAGTGGTCTAGTCAAAATCCGAACTTAAATCCAATTGAGATGCTGTGGCATGATCTTAAACAGGCCTTTCGTGCTCAAAAACCCTCCACTGTGGCTGAATTAAAACAATTCTGAAAAGAAGAGTGGGCCAAAATTCCTCCACAGCGATGTGAAAGACTCATTGCCAGTTATTGCAAACGCTTGATTGCGGTTGTTGTCGCTGAGGGTGGCACAACTAGTTATTAGGTTTAGGGGGCAATTACTTTTTCTCATAGGGCCAGGTAGGTTTGGATAGCCTTTTCCCTCAATAAATGAAATCATCATTTAAAAACTGCATTTTGTATTTACTCAGGTTTTTTTATCTAATATTAAAATTTGTTTGATGATCTAAAATATTTAAGTGTGACAAATATGCAAAAAAAAAAAAGAAATCAGGAAGGGGGCAAATACTTTGACAAATATGCAAAAAAAAAAAAAAATCAGGAAAGGGGCAAATACTTTTTCACAGCACTGTATTTTCTTTGAATGGAAAAATGTATACGTGACTGGTTGCAATAATAAAAAATAAATAAAATTGCTGTAATTACATGGAATGTATGCCTGTAGTGGCATATAAGTGAAATTAAATGAGTTTTACAGTTTGGTACCCAAGAAATCCAAAATGGCACATCGTGCTAATTTGGAGAGGCCACCTAGACATTGTCGAACTGAAACCTCTCTAATTTTGCTCTGATTTACTTGATTAGAATAAACTTCGGCAGAGCTAATGGTGAGATTAGGTGCTGTAATTTTTTAGAGGTTTCAGACTGAATCATTTCAGGAGGGATAAAAATAAATCTTTGTTTGGTGCAAATTAGATCTTTCATTTATGCTGTGTTCCATCTTCATTTACTCTGACTCATTGACATAAACACTCATTTTTACACCATGAATCAAAAATCTTAGTCAAGTGTGTGACCAAAGATGTAACAAATAGTGGAAAAATCTCTTCTTGCTCTAAAAGGATTGGAGGTTCAACAGTGTGGACTTTATATCGGAGTATATATATTAGGGCTGGGCGATATGGACTAAAAGTCATATCTCAATATTTTTTAGCTGAATGGCGATACTCGATGTACAAAACCCAAAACCAGTGAAGTTGGCACGTTGTGTAAATCATAAATAAAAACAGAATACAATGATTTGGAAATCCTTTTCAACCTATATTCAATTGAATACACTGCAAAGACAAGTTACTTAATGTTCGAACAGGCAAACTTTGTAATTTTTTGCAAATATTAGCTCATTTGGAATTTGATGCCTGCAACATGTTTCAAAAAAGCTGGCACAAGTGGCAAAAAAGACTGAGAGAGTTGAGGAATGCTCATCAAACACTTATTTGGAACATCCCACAGGTGAACGGGCTAATTGGGAACAGGTGGGTGCCATGATTGGGTATAAAAGCAGCTTCCCTGAAATGCTCAGTCATTCACAAACAAGGATGGGGCGAGGGTCACCACTTAGTGAACAAATGCGTGAGCTGATTGTCGAACAGTTTAAAAACAACATTCCTCAACGAGCTATTGCAAGAAATTTAGGGATTTCATCATCTACGGTCCGTAATATCGTCAAAGGTTCAAAGAATCTAGAGAAATCACTGCACGTAAGCGACAAGGCCGAAAACCAACATTGAATGCCCGTGACCTTCGATCCCTCAGGCGGTACTGCATCAAAAACCGACATCAGTGTGTAAAGGACATCACCACATGGGCTCAGGAACACTTCAGAAAACCACTGTCAGTAACTACAGTTCGTCACTACATCTGCAAGTGCAAGGTAAAACTCTACAATGCAAAGCGAAAGCCATTTATCAACAGCACCCAAGCTCATCTAAGATGGACTGATGCAAAGTGGAAAAGTGTTCTGTGGTCTGACGAGTCCACATTTCAAATTGTTTTTGGAAACTGTGGACGTCGTGTCCTCCGGACCAAAGAGGAAAAGAACCATCCGGACTGTTATAGGCGCAAAGTTCAAAAGCCAGCATCTGTGATAGTATGGGAGTGTATTAGTGCCCAAGGCATGGGCAACTTACACATATGTGAAGGCACCATTAATGCTGAAAGGTACATACAGGTTTTGGAGCAACATATGTTGCCATCCAAGCAACGTCTTTTTCATGGACGCCCCTGCTTATTTCAGCAAGACAATGCCAAGCCACATTCTGCACGTGTTACAACAGCATGGCTCCGTAGTAAAAGAGTGCGGGTACTAGACTGGCCTGGCTGTAGTCCAGACCTGTCTCCCATTGAAAATGTGTGGCGCATTATGAAGCGTAAAATACGACAACGGAGACCCCGGACTGTTGAACAACTTAAGCTGCACATCAAGCAAGAATGGGAAAGAGTTCCACCTGAAAAGCTTCAAAAATGGGTCTCCTCAGTTCCCAAACGTTTACTGAGTGTCGTTAAAAGGAAAGGTGATGTAACACAGTGGTAAAAAGGCCCCTGTGCCAACTTTTTTGCAATGTGTTGCTGCCTTTAAATTCTAAGTTAATGATTATTTGCAAAAAAAAATAAAGTTTCTCAGTTTGAACATTAAACATCTTGTCTTTGCAGTGTATTCAATTGAATATAAGTTGAAAAGGATTTGCAGATCATTGTATTCTGTTTTTATCTACGGTTTACATAACGTGCCAACTTCACTGGTTTTGGGTTGTATATTGATATTTTTTTGGCCATGAACCGGGTTTACAGTTCTAAGGCTATTTGTGTAAGGGTTTTCCCTCACAGTCCCTCCCCTGCTACATTCCTCACCTCCACTTTAACGAGCAACAGGGGTGGCTCGTTGAAGTGGAGGTGAGGGCAGGGTATTCAAGGGCTGGCTTTGCCAGTAACCAGTGCAGCTGCATTCTTGTATTTTAGCCCTGCCTAGTTGTGTTGCTGCTCCCCTGATGTTGACTTCCAGTACGCATGCACAGTTGTAACATTTTCGGACTTGCTTATATGTGTACAGGACTAGGAAAAGGGGTCACATGGGATTTTTTTCCAATCTGAGATTAACGGGGTATCTGAGTGATATCCCAGTGATAGTGATATCCCAGCACTACTGTACTGTCAATTTACAACACTTTGCTGTGTACAAATTCACCCAATTTCTTTCTCAAAATGAAAAATTTGGATCACTCTTTCATTTTGTTGGAAAATCTCAATTTTCATAAAATGACCCAAGTAACCCCTTTTCCTAGGCCTGCACACCTATCGATAGGCTTGTTACTCTCATTTCTATGTAAACGTTGTTATTTAGCTAACTAGCTCCATTTGGTTATGGAGAGGTACAGAATGAATATTTGTGAATATAGTTCGTTTGCAAACGAGCCATCAGTAGTCAACTACCCGGTTTTCTGCGGATTTTAAATCACAAAAGTTCGTTCAAACACGAATGAGTGGCGAAGTCACTGCGTAGCTTTAAGCAATAAGACCGCTGGCTATTTGCGCTTGAGCTTATCAACTATAAACTCTGAGCATATGCTTCTCAAGCTCAGGCTAGGGCGCACGCCAGTTGCAGAATAGACACTTGCTAGGGGGAGGTGCGCGGTTCTCAACAGCTTTGTTTACTACCAAACAAATTTAATTTCCGTTTGCACCTTAGTGGTTGCAGATTCCCATTTGCTATATCTGAGCATTGCGCTAATTCCATGACTCTGTCTCTCATTCACGTTTGAACGAACGTTTACGGATTTTAAATCCACAGAAAACTGAGTAGTTAATTAAAGGTAGCTCGTTTGCAAACGAACTATATTTACTGACCAACCCCTCTTCTGCGGCGCACTCCGTCTCTGTTGTCGCTGAGTGTAGGTGCGAGTGGAGGCGGAGGGGGAGGGGTCACAAAGCGAGGGAGGCGGAGCAGAAAGGTTGGTGTCTGAGACAGGGACACGGAGAGGGAGAGAAAAAATAGGTGCGAACTTGCAGCCCATGTATTGTCATTTTAACGCAAAATGAACTACATCGATACAAGTGATCTTGTCCCATGTCATATCTCATTTAGAAATACATCGATATAGATTAAAATACCGAGATATCGCCCAGCCCTACTATATATCCAAGTCTTATCAAGTGAAATTTTTGTTTATTTCATTAACTTTATCTATTTAAGGTTAGAGGTCAACTACGACCAGTCACGTGTGTGACTTCACTCGGAAGCAGGTTTTTCCTGACTCTTTTTGACTTAAGAAACTCTGTGAAGTTTAAAAAGCTAGAATGTTCATATTTTCAGCATACATTTATCAAGGTTCTGGGGTTTGGAAAATAGCAAGGAATTAAGTTGATATTACAAGTATTTTTTTAAAGTTTCTCTTTATGTGATGATGTCTGGTCATGTTTGTGACATTTTGGGTGGTCACGTGTGTGACGTATGGAAAATACTTTGTAATTTGTATACATAAAACATTATGTAGGTTGTAAAAGACAAATATCCACTGTCCTTTTTAATAAAACTTTGTTTTCATGTAGAGGAATCACATGGGAATAGGAATCTGACCTTGAATACAAAGACTACTCTTCTACTACTCTGAGAAGCGGGTAACGTCAATGAAACAAACCTTTATGGTATCTACAAATTAACCATTTTGCATTTTACATTTCATCAAACTTGAACTTCCCCCCAGATCCTGCAACCTGAGGGCCTGAGATTTTTTTAACAGCTTGGTTTTCCGTGTAAAACAAGATGTCTGGTTTCTCCTTAGGGAGCCACTTCCAGTAACTTCAAAATTTGTGCATGACTTTCACTTCAGTCTCAGCTCCAACTACCCTCAAAACCTCTGAGTAAAGATTTTGGTCATACCTAACCAACAACCAATCCCCAACTACCCAGTCAATTTTCTGTTTGGGATCATGGTACATTGCCTCTTCAGTGCATGCCAGGAGAAAACTGCACGGGCACTATCAATCACTCTTGCCAATTCTCCGGCGGGCACTATTTTGATGGTGATGCTTGCTGTAGGACCGGGGAGAGGTAGATGCTTTTTCTTTTGTTGAGCGGGGGGGGTTTGTTGGTCACTGTTGGACCAGGACGTGGGGTTGATGCTTCTCATTTTGTTGAGCAGGGGATGCCATGGCATTCATATTACGCAAATTCCACATCTTCCAGTACTTTTAATTTTACCTTTTTAAATTTTTTTTGCACGCATGGAGATGAGAATGCCATATAGAAAATCGCGTGGGGCCGGAATCTATTTGCGGCGGCCCGAGTTGACTCTGTGTTGGCACACCACACAATGCTCTATGAGTGATATCTGCTAGCACTAAACCACCTACTCCGTTCTTCACCTGCACTGGTGTCCTGTCCAGTCATTGGCCTGTAGACTGCCTTTAGTATGTTGCAAAGAGTACAGCCTATTGTCCATACATGTATTTTATTTTGATAACCTCACAACTGTATCAGTTACCATGGTTACCAGTATAAGTACCAAGCTTAAAAAAGCAGATTTGCTTTAACTACTGCTTTCAAGCTAATATCCATCCATCCTTACACAGTCCCAAAATGTTCTAAGTTTAAAATAACCATAATGTTAAGAGAGGACTCTACAAAACCATTTTGTTCAGATATATTGAGATGAGAGATAAAGAGACCTCTGATTTTTTTTTATGGTAATAAAACTTTGTACGTACTGAAAAACACATTAATAACATGGTAAATTTGAAAAGTAATGTCATTCTTTATAAGAGATACACGATTTCATATACTTATATAGCCGATCTTATAGTTCAGCGTTGTGTTGCGTGCAATGAATAATAAGGTGGAGACCACTCCTCTCTTGCCAGCCAACAGATTTTTATTCTTCGTGCAACGCATTAATATCAGTAGAGCAACTTCGCATGTCACGTTTCTACATTGACAGCTATCCACAGCAGAGCTTAATACTAACTGAGTATACAGCATATCATAACATTTTCCAGTTAACGGAACTGAAAACATAACCTCCTTTTACCTTAGATGGCGGAGGTAATTTTGAAATGGGGAGCTCATGTACCTGCGTGCAACGCATTCATGTCAGTACAGCAACTTTCGCATGTCACGTTTCTACAAGCACACCTTTAAATTAGAGATGGAAGAAACGGCGAACTGCACGAGAAACCACCTAATGGTCCATTAGCCTGGACTTATGATAGGTAAATTAGCATGCTTCACAAAAGTGCCGTACATGATAAAATAAAAATGTATAAACTCCAAAGTAATCATCGAAGCAATAATGAACAAGGCGTATCTTCGCCTCTGTTTAGCATTTTACTGCGTTTTACAAAACCACTGAAGAGCGCTTATTTCATCTTACCTCTCCACAGCAGAGCTGAATCCTGAGGAGAATACTGCGAATTTGGAGAAAGTTACGTCGCCAAATTGTCAAAGATCAAATAGCATTCATATAAAAATTCTACTTAATTAAAGAAAACTCTCCAAAACAATACATGCATAGATAAAAGGAAAAGAATAATAATGCAAACAGAAATTGATTTTTGGTGAAATGTAACACTGCATGTTCACGCGGGTTACACTTAAGATACCAAGAACAAAACCTGACTGATAAAGATGTTGAATTTTTTTTTCTCTCTGAAATTTTTACCGAGGTCCGAGATTGCTTGTTACGGCTATGATGATGGGTCGGATATGCCAAACTGAATATGAACATGCTTCCTCACAGCTGGCACTGGTTGCCTTGATCTGAGAGAATGTTGCGATTGCTAGTTTTGATTATGACATTGTCGTCATCGTCATGGTCTACCGGGGTAGGTCAAATGGGCTAACGCTTGGAATAGTGGCGCGCCTGTGAAGTGACTGATGGGCATGTTAAATCGCGCCCGTGAGGACAACTTGACGGGTGTTTCCGGGTGCCGGCGCGATCGCGCCCATCTCGTGGCATGCACTGCTTCTTGCGTAAAGCTTCCATCCGCTTACTTTCCTTAGAGACAAAGTTCAGGATCTTCTTGTTTCCTTTCTGCTTGGAATCTCCTCATTTTCTCAGCTGAAGTCATTAGTTTTTTGGTTGAAGGGCCAGCCTCTTCATCCATGTTACTGTCATGCATTGAAGGTCAAACAGTGAAGTTAGACATTTTTAATAATACTGGAACACATTTTTGCTGTCGTGACATAATAAAAATTTTATTTTGCCCCTTGTTCACTCAGTTCATGTTCTACTTGATAAAACATTAAAACCCTTGAAAGAACAGAAAAATCAAGTGGTAATCACTGGTAATTACTAGGTAGCAATGATCAGTGAAAGGTCCTTGGCAGAATCATGGGAATATTATGTAAAATAATATTCAATAAAATCAAATGCTCACTGCAAGAAATCTATGCAGAAACTGCCGAAATGAAAACCATGTCAACCTAGTTTTCAGACATTTTAAGTGGCCCAGTTATCTTGGTAGTGAGGAAAGAGCGGGCAGTAAATGAGGATGGTTTGCCTGTCGTGTGGGAATGTTTGTTTTGACAGTGGACGCATGTCTTCAGGTATACTTTGGCTATATTTAGAATAGGCATGGGCAATACAAATGAATAAAATGACAACATTTCTTGAGTTGCTGAGAACAAAGTGTTTATTATTTTCTAATGATTTTTTGCAGATAAGTACAGAAGACACAGACGAAGAGTTTGCCACAAGTCCAACACCTATACAGGAAAGGGTCTCAGAGACACAGGGTCCCAAAAATGGCTGATTTTGGCATTTTTCAACAAAACCCATTGTGAAAATTTGGGGGGTGAAGCCTGAGGGCATTTTCGAAAATACAGTCTATTCAGAAATAAACCAGGCCAAATTATCCATTAGGGTACCCTAACAGAAATAATTGATGCTAAAGTCATCTACCCCTTTTCTGAAGTACAGCAGCACCCCCTAGGCCCTTTTTAATGGAAAATGCATTGAATTTCACCCAATTATGTTCAACATTAGGTTTTGCATTGATATTAAAAAATGGTATGAATGGGTTGCCTGTGAAGTTTTTTTTTGGATCAATGGCCTGAAAAAATGTCAAAATTATCGGTGGGAGGGCAAACATTAACGCTACTCGCCCGTTACTATATAAAATGCAGTGAAGTCGCTGATGCCGGCAGTTGTTTGCCCTCCCACTGCTACGAAACGTTCCCCCTTCAATAACCTGTGGTGATTTAAAAAAAAAAAACTTTGCACTGTTTTTACTATGTCCATATACCCTCCTCCCATGATAGTTTCAATGAGCTACTGAGAATAATTCATAGTAAAACACAGTGACGTGCAGTCGGAGGTTAGTTTGGCGAGGCAGAAACCTCCCCTTTGCTTGATTAGCAATCAGACGATTAACTAGTTTAGTAAGACTATTCGGCAGAATGACGGGCCAGTTTAAGTTTCCGCGGCGTTATTACTCAGTACATCGAACCTGAAATGCTCACTAGACAGCAGATTTGCGCGTACTTGCTTCCAGGAAGCCGAAGCAATGTCATCAACAAATATTAAAACAGTTCGACTTATGCAGAGTTCAATGCTTAATCAATATACAATATATTCTCCTTTAAATACGCGCTTTTACATCCAAACAAAAAGGGGGCGCTTATTTTCAGTCTTCTTTCATAATCCGATTAACAAAATGTTCAAATAATATACAGAATTACCGAGAGCCGAGAATTTTTCCTAATTGATTATTCAGATTTCCATCCTTGCAGTCTCGAATTGAAGCGTATACGTGAATTAATCTTGTGACCGGTGGGCTTCAAACGCCTGGCGCCGGTTTATTCCTTGGTATATTTTACTGAAACTTCACAAATAGGGTCACAGGATATTCTGTCAACAAACTATGTAGGGTAAAGTAAAAAATACGCTCACCTTTCTTGCTATTGTGGAGAAGAAATCACGGCAAACTCGTGACGAACTTCACCAACTTCTGTCGAACTTATTTCACATCCCCTGGAGGTCTAGCCTGGACAAACAGACTTGTAATTTCTAAAATTAGATGGCTGTAAGCAAATCAGGGCCCTAGCTGGGATAAGACGTCGACGCGGGCTGTTCGAAATTTACCTCCTAAATGGTTATTTTTGCCACGCCGTGCCCTTGAAAATTTGTAAACACGGCGCAAATTGAGGTCATGCATTCATCCTACGGGCGAACAATAGCTCTGTTCAAATCGCGTTTTTGGCCGTAATACGCAGAGTTCATGTATGAAATGCGGGTATCCTATTGAAAAGGTTGCTTTTAATCAAACCATGGTGTTCTTTTTGTATGAAAATGGTATTTACGTCATTTTTTATAAGTTTTCTGAGGCTTGTTTACCGCCCCAGTTCAGCTGTTACGCATTCCATTAGAGTTTATGCAGAGCGTTGCCCATGCCTATTTAGAAATCTACTTACGGATTTCGTTCCCATTTTCTTCACAGAAGTTTGACCTTCGCTCCTGTCTTGTGAATACAATCAAAAACCAAGACTGACAACACAACCAACAGGAGAATTTATTAATTTCCAAAAAGTGAACGACAATTGAGTCACTATTGCAATCACGAGCGCCACCATCAGTCGGGCACGGGCACGAGCCTCCGATTGCCGCTCTGCAGACTATGTGGTTTCACACACGAAACCCGATGGCACTCGCATGATTCTGTGAAGAAACCGCATTTTAACTTGGGTCAACAGTAAGACTGACGGCGTTCTGCAGCAAAATTTTTTTGGGTATCGGATACCAGCCACTGTAAACTTTAATGTGCAATGGTTATATTATTTTTCATGGATGTTGCATTTACATGGTTTTGCGCCTGAAGCCTTTATGCTCTGCAACATTTTTTTTTTTTTTTTTACAATTCCAATGAAGTTGGGACGTTATGTAAAACGTGAATAAAAACAGCATACAATGATCTGCAAATCTCAAAAACCCGTATTTTATTCACAGTTTATTTATATTTATCAGATGTTGAAAGTGAAACATTTTACCATTTCATGAAAAATATTAGCTCATTTTGAATTTGATAGCAGCAACACATCTCAAAAAAGTTGGGACAGGGCTGTGTTTACCATTGTGTAACATTCCCTCTTCTTTTAACAACAGTCTGTAAACGTCTGGGAAATGAGGAGACCAGTCGCTGGACTTTTTGGAGAGGAATGCTGTCCCACTCTAGTCAGATGAGGGATTCTAGCTGCTCAACAGTCCTGGGTCTTCTTTGCCGGATTTTCTGTTTTATGATGCGCCAAATATTTGCTAGTGGCGAAAAGTCTGGACTGCAGGCAGGCCATTTCAGCACCCGGACTCTTCTACTGTGAAGCCATGCTGTTGTGATAGATGCAGTATACGTATGTTTTAGTGTTGTCTTGCTGAAATATGCAAGACCTTCCCTAAAAGCCCCTGGATGGGGCAATATGTTGTTGTAAAAGCTCTATATACTATTCAGCATTGATAGTGCCTTTCTAGATCTGTAAGCTGCTCACACCATAGGCACTAATGCAAACCCAGACCATCAGAGATGCAGGCTTTTGAACTGTGCGCTGATAACAAGCTGGATGGTCGCTCTCCGCTTTAGACTGCACAACATGGTGTGTGTGGTTTCCAAAAAAGAATTCCAAATTTTGATTCATCTGACCACAGAACAGTTTTCCATTCTGCCTCAGTTCATTTTCAATGAACTTTGGTGCAGAGAAGATGATGGTGTTTCTGGATCCTGTTCACATATGGCTTCTTCTTTGCATGATACAGCTTTAGCTTGTATTTGTTGATTGCACAGCAAACTGTGATCACAGATAATGATTTCTGGAAGTGTTCCTGAGCCCATTCAATGTATTCTAGTGCAGAATCATGGCTGTTTTTAATGCAGTGCGGCCTGTGGGCCTGAAGATCACGTGCATCCAATATTGACCTTCGGCTTTGTCCCTATAGTGCACAGAGATTTCTCCAGATTTTCTGAATCTTTGGATGACATTATGTACTTTGGATGGTGGGACATTCAAAGTCTTCACAATTTTATATTGAGGAACAATTTCTGAAATCGGTCCACAATTTTTAGACACAGTTTTTCATAGATTGGTGAACACCTGCCCATCTTTACTTCTGAGAGACTCTGCCTCTCTAAATGCTCTTTATATACCCAGTCATGTTACTGACCTGTTGCCAATGAACCTTATTAGTTGCAAAATTCTACTCCAGCTGTTCTTTATAAGTAGCACTTACTTATCCAGCCTTTTGTTGCCCTTGTCCCAACTTTTTTGAGACGCATTGCTGCCATCAACTTCAAAATGAGCTAATATTACTCATGAAATGTGAAAATGTCTCACTTTCAACATCTGATGTGTTGTCTATGTTCTATTGTGAATAAGATGTGGGTTTATGAGATTTGCAAATCATTGTATTCTGTTTTTATTCATGTTTTACACAACGTCCCAACTTCATTGAAATTGGGGTTTGTCTTATGGAATATAGAATAAAATCTTGTTTCAACCCCATGGTCTACATCAAAGAACACATGCAGGTAGTAATTGAAATTACTTGAACTGATGCTGAAAAGCAACAATAGTTGATAATATACCATAATATAATCACCTTAGAACTGCTATAAAAACTTAGCTCAGATAAAAGACAAATTTTGTGAAGAGATCGAGAAGTTCAACTCTCAGTTATCCAGTGCTCAGAGAAATGACCAGCCCATTCAGTGTCCTTGCTGTGTTATATTTTGGGAGACTTGAGCGGAACATGAGTCCAGGGTATAACTCAGACTATAACATACAATTACTCCATTGTTTCTCTCACATTCCTGCTATCACTAGGTCGACACCTTTACATGTAGTGGTAATCTGGTAAGAAAGAGAGGCAATGATGGGCAAAAAATGGAGTGCTTTCATTGATTGCTTTGTAACATAGGTGACATGTCATTTTCAAACCAGAGGCTCAGAGCTTAAGAGGTTAATACTTAATTTATGTAGCACTTTTCTTTACAAAGTTACTAAGTGCTGTAAAAAATAATAATAATAAAATCAAGTAGTCATAAAAGATCAAAAGAGATACACAACAAAGGTAATTCAGCAATACAATATAAATAATTGGGATAATAATCATAAAAGACAATAAAAACCATAAAATGATATAACAAGAAAAAGAGAATAAAATTTATAAATAAGACACATGTCAGTGTTTCCCAAAGGCTTTCATGAATAAAAAAGTTTTAAGATGTGATTTAAAAGATGCTAGAGATCCTGCACGTCTAAGCTCCAGTGGAAGAGAGTTCCATAGTTTGGGGGCTCTGACTGAAAAGGCACGGCCACCCTTAGAGACCAAGCATGACCTAGGGGTGACCAACAGAGCACCCTCCATTGATCTTAATGGCTGGGAGAGTACGTACCAAGAGAGCAAGTCACAGATGAACTCAGGTCCGAAGCCATTTAAAGCTTTAAAAGTGATTATTAAAATTTTAAAATCGACTCGACACTGTACAGGCAGCCAGTGTAAAGAGGCCAGTACTGGGATGATATGTTCAAATTTTCTCATCCCAGTAAAAATTCTGGCAGTGGTGTTCTGTGCAAGCTGAAGACGGTGGAGAGAACACCGACTGATTCCAGAATAAAGTGAATTGCAGTAATCAAGTCTAGAATAAATAAAAGCATGCACAACTTTTTGGAGGTCAGACTGTGACAGAAAGGATCTGATTTTAATAATTAGTTTCAGCTGCAAGAAACCTGTTTGTATCACATTCCTGATGTGTTCAAAACAGAGTTTAGCATCAAAAATACATTATATATTGTAATATAAATATTACAACAGTATTATAGTATCTGTATTACTTGTATTATTATCCAGGAACCTCTTTTCCTTGTTCCTTTGTTCTACTTTGCCTTCCTACATTGCCAAGGAGGCATAATAAACCCGATCCGTCTTTGCACCTGAGTCCAGTTCCACTGTTTCTGCTTTCTGAGCACTCTCAACTAGGGGTGGAACAGTTCACAAAATTCACGGTTCGGTTTGTATCACGGTTTTGGTGTTGCAGTTTTCGGTTTGGTATGTTTTTTTTTTTGTACAGCAGGAGAGGCATTGTCAATTTCAACATACTTTTCATTTTTTTGGCAAAAAAAGTTCGAACAAAATTCTGGCTAAGAACATAAGGAACATAAACACTAGACAAGACACACATTGAATTTCCAAATGTCTTGCTTCTCTGGAATAATTTTCTGCAGTCTCTATGACACAAATACTGAGGTATAAAGCCTTAAATAGACTCACGCGCAACAGGAAAAATTGGCGTTATTTGTAATCTGCGCAAAGGGGTTAAATGTTAAGAAAAGGTGTCTCTGTGCTTCTTCATTTTCCTCCTTGTTAAGAAGAAGGCAGGGGAACACCAGATGCAGGAACTGAAGTGTTTATTGAAACACAACAATAGGAGAAAATAGGCACACAGGCCAGAAATAAAACATCGTGCACATGCACTGAACAAATGGGAAAACTAAGGTACACTGCCCAAGGCAGGGGGAAACAGAAGTACTCACTCCAAGAGTGGCTAAACTAGAAAAACAAAAACTGAACCTAACTAGACTGACGGACACACTGGGAGACTTAACCCTTTCGCAGGCACAGCGACATTTTTGTCGTTTTAACCAACGTGTTTTATAAAGTCTTCTCTCATTGGCCGATTGCTTGGGGAATTCCTTGTTAGTTACACTCATTACCATTGGCTGTCTCTCAGGTCACCCAGCACTGTATTTTTAGCCGTGAGCGAGGCATGGGATTTCCTAAAAACGCTAAATCTGAGACTACTTCCGGGTCAAATTGTGGGACATGTGAACATGGCATCGATTTAGTACAAACAGCCGGCATTCTAGCCGTGTTTCTAAACGTAAATACAACGTGGATGAAGTTTTTGCTTTATTGAATGACTCTGACGATGAGTTTGAATATCCAGAGAGCGGGAGTGACTTGGATCCAAACGATTTTAGCGATTCTGGAGAGGATTAAAACATAAAAACATCAGTTATGGGAAACTTATTATGAGATTTGGTGTTATTTTATTGTTATTTTGAATAACAATCATATTTTGGTAAAAACACAAAATTAATCCGTCCGTGGGGGTATGCATCTGGGCCAAAATTTGCCTGCGAAAGGGTTAAACAAGAGTATTAAAGTATCCGGGTATTAAAGATGAAAGCTATGAGAAGAGGCTGAAGATCCTTAATCTCTTTAGTCTTAGGAAAAGGAGACTAAGGGGTGATCTGATTGAGGTCTTTAAATATGTTAAAGGGATTAACAAAGTGAATTATGTAGGATTCCTTCAACCAAGTGTTGTTAGTAGAACTCGGGGTCACAAATGGAAGCTGACCAAAGGTAAATTTAGCACTGATATTCGGAAATATTTCTTCACCCAAAGAGTAATTTCGGTGTGGAACAGCTTGCCTGACCATATTGTTGAGGCAGAGACCTTGGGAGTTTTCAAGAGCAGGCTTGACTTAAAGTTAGATACCATTGAGTATCTGAAGTGATATATTCACGATAGTACAAAGAAACTGGCGAGCCTAGTTGGGCTGAACGGCCTGTTCTCGCCATTCATGTTATGTTATGTTATGTTAAGAGGCAGACAAGACGTGGATGCAGCAAAATACAAGACTCGGGAATCATACAAGGGAAATACTCGGAAGGCACAAGGAGCTGAGCTATCACCATGCAGAGCAGAGTCTAACAAAGTTCCGTCTGATGTCTCCTCCCATCTCTGCCACTTATAGTCACGAGAGGAGGCGGGGACTCGAAAAGCAATCTCGACTGGAACAGAAACACATGGGATTAATAAACAAATTAACGAGGACCGGGTAAACCATAATGACTCGAGACAAGACGCTGAGACCATCAATCAAACTAGACAGTTTAGATTAAGGTAATCTAAACGTGACGAGTAAAAAGCACCACCAGAGAAGCAAAGGAAAGCACAGCTTTAAACGCAGTTAATCAGGGAAAGCTTAGGCAGGAATTACAAAAGCTAGAAACGCTCGCACTCGCTAATGAGTTAATTAAGGTTAATACTACGTGACGAAGTATTTACAATCACCCTCAAATAAGTGCTGGTTAGTACGGTTAGTAATTATCCTATCAGAGAACGCATTCACTCAGTTTAGCGAGACCCAGAATTAAGCACAGGTGGAAACAATGAATGAAATACCACAGCCAAAACCCGAAGAGAGAAGCGTGATTTGACAACGAGACGCAGACATGCTGAAGGCTGTCACGCGACATCACTGGAGATTGGCAGAGAGGGAATCGATCATCAGACGGCAGAATGAAAGCTGAAAAATAAAACGAAAGTAAGGCACGGGAGAAAAAGCACAAGCACAATGACAAAACAGCACACATGACGCAGAACCATAACAGTCCTTTTGTGATGGTTCTGCCCTGCAGTCCCTCCCCCCTCCTGCTGTCTTTGCCTCCACTTCAATGAGCCACACCTGTTGCTCGTTGAAGTGGAGGTGAAGTGTATGATATTTAAAAGCTGCACTGTGATGCCTGAGCCATGTTTTTGTCGCTGCTCCCCTGAGTTTTATATCGTGTTTTTTACTAGTTTTATTAAACATTTCTATTTTTTACTCAGCCTGTGCGTGTGGGTCCCTTAACCACTTTTTGGGTACATGGTCCCAGTGCCCGCCGGCTTGTTGTCTTTAGCCGGCGGGGGCAAAACCTTGACACCTTTAGCATAGGGTACAGACAACCATTCTTTTCGAAAAGAAAGGAGAAAACGCTATACCACAGTTCCGTGTGGCAGCAATATTTAAAGGGGACTATTATGCTGATCCTTCTTTTAATACATATTAGTAATGTTGGTTGTCCATACTCAACCTCTGAAATGTTTCTAAACATAAGATACAGGGGTTTTGCCATAATCCAAGAACGTGATTTCGTGAACGTGATTTCCTCTCTGAACAGCTCCTCCCGAATTCTTCGCGAGATCTGGGCAAAACCTGGCGTCAGGTTGTGCCGTCCAATTAATACAGACCTAGCCAGAGCCAACCACGGCGCTGGACCTGCCCACACCGGAAACTATTCTAGCCGGCACTAACAACGGCAGATCATACTACGCCTTAGTAGCGTCAACACTTTTGGAAATACAAAAGAAGAACCGCAGATCATTTGAGGTGCAGTTTTGTCAGTATCTCTCCCAAAGCTGCTTGTCCGTTTACTTTTGGACTCAAAGAAAAACACCTATTTCTCTCCCAAAAGACGATGCCACCAGAAATCAGTGGGTAGCTTTTTTTGTTTGCTGGCAGCAAACAGCCACGGCCAAAGGGAACGTTAGCTGCTTGTGCTCAACATTTCACCAAAGACAGCTTTGTCAATAAAAGAGAATTCGACATAGGATAAGCGTTTCAGCTGCTTCTCAAACCTGAAGCAGCTGCATCGATCAAGCGCTTCGGAGCCACAAGCTGTAAGTAACGATATAACTGCAAATAATGTAAGTGAAGCTAACGTGTTACGGGTGGCTGCTGGCTAGCAGGACCGCTAACGATAGTTAGCACTAACAACTGGCCTCAAGCGCAGGCTTTCTAAAATATCTGAAGATAAAGCCTGTATCGGTCGCGACTGTCCCTGACTCACAGACACAGAAGCTGTAAGTTGCTTTTACTGCATAAGCCAACCTGACGTGATAGCCAGTTGATTGTGGCTGTAGCACTGCGGCTAACGTAGCCAAGTTACTGTTGCTAATTTTTGTGTCCTAAATATGCAAGAGTGATATCAGGGGAAATTCTACAGAAGGTATGTGAACACAAACCTCATTTGAAGCTAACTTTTAATACTTGTTTGTAATTTGGATGCTTGGTACAACTGTCCATGGTAACGGAACTTGCTGTCTGTAAAACCTGTATTGCAAGGGTTTGTCTCTGTGGTTGTGATGACCGCTCGGTTACCAGCTACTGCATGTTAGTTCGCGTGCCGTGCTAATTAAAAATGCTCCTGGTTAACTTATATGCAGTAATTCAGATCGGTATGCTTGTGTTACTTCGGTAAGCATCAATGTGGCAGTTTCATCATAACCTGGCCCAATTGTAGCCACTACAGTTGAAGCTAAACGGAGAGGTGCTGTAAGTAACCGCAAAGTTGGGCTGAAAAGGCTGCAGTTAGACCAGGCGTTGGTTTTGCAGAGCTTGGGATACATGTTTGGGTTTGTTTACGGCTGCTTGTGATTGCTTCACTTATCCATGACCGGGATCAGCCGGATACTTCACAAATGTCTGGGCAAGCTCTCTGGTGCTACCGAGAAAGCAATGCGAAATGCAGAAGCTCTACCGTGTCTGGTATAACAAATGATTTCTCTGCACTACCGTGACATAATTTCATCCCCCTTTCAAGGTTGTTGGGGCTAATAAAAAGCCAAAAAAGGCAGAGATTGAATAGGAAATTCTTTCCTGTATGAGTGATCGATTCGCTAGCTCCACATAAGCAACTAGTCCACGCTAACGGAACTTACGCTCTGTAAAACCTGTATTATGTTCATAACATAACCGAGCTCTCTCTAGCTGTCGCATACTATCCATAAAGCTGCTTTCACATCAGACGCAAAACGAATTTTTCGCGGGACAGATTAGCCTACATTCAAAGTCAATGCAAAGACACAAATACACGCGTTATGGGCGCGTTAAGCAGCTTTCACACCGACGCGAAACTAATTTTTTCGCGCGACAGGTTACATTCAAAGTCAATGCAAAGATGCGAATACGGGCACGTCAAGCCGCTTTCACACCTGACGTGAAACAAATTTTTCGCGCGACAGATTAAATTCAAAGTCATGACCGTTTATCAGCTACTGCATGTTAGTTCCCGTGCTCTGCAACTTAAAAATGCTCCTGGTTAACTTAAATGCAATAATTCTGATCGGTATGCTTGTGTTACTTCGGTAAGCATCAATGTGACAGTTTCATCGTAACGTTGCCTGATTGTAGCCACTACAGTTGAAGCTAACCGGAGAGGTGCAGTTAGACGGGACGTAGGTTTTGCAAAGCTTGGGGTGCGTTTTCGGGTGCTTGTGAAACGATCGCTTTACTTATCCATGACCGGGGTCTGCCTGATACTTCTCCAATATCTGGGCAAGCTCTCTGATGCTACCGGTGAAAGCAATAGGGAAGCGCACAGGCTATAACGTGTCCGGTATAACAAACGATTTCTCTGCATTGCCATCGATTGAATATTAAATTCTTTCCTGTAGAAGTGATCGATTCGCTAGCTCCACATAAGCAACGGTTCACGCAAACGGAACTTACGGTCTGTAAAACCTGTATTATGTTCATAACATAACCAGAGCTCTATCTCGCTCTTGCGCACTATCCATAACTCGCCCATTCTCCGTGAGGAAATGCTGGTCATTCCGACGCAATGAGTAAACCATTACCACGGGCAATTTCCGAAAAGGCTGTTTAGCCTGGAGCTTTCGCCCCTCCGTCATATACCAGCGCAGAAGCTGTTCGTTTCTCCACGCTAACGACACACCACAGTTATGCACACGGACCAGCATTTCCTTATAGTACACACTTAAGCAGTCCATAAGCTGTTGGTCCACTTTTAGCTGCTCCTCACTGTCTATGTTTCCCTCTAAACTCAGACCCAACAGATTTCTACGGTCTCTGGTCTACACGTGGGTATGTCGACCCGTTCTACAAATGTATCTATATGGGGTGGGTTCTAGCTTTCCCTCAATCCTAGCTATAGAATAGAAAAACCGCTGTACTCACCACTGTTGCCGTAGCAAACTGTAGCCGATAGCAAATTTGAGCTTGAACTGCCAGATTTTCGCACTGCATCCTCCACTTTCGCTGCTGCGTTTATTAGAACAAGTTCATTTCCTTAGATCTATATTCAAGTATCATGTTAGCTTGCGGAATTTGCCCGCTGCTTCCTTCTCAGATGGCAGCCGTCTCTCCCGTTTCACTCTGGGGAGACTGACCCAAAAAACTGCGTTCTGCAGCCTCGTCCCGCCCAACTCCGCCCTCCACAGAGCTGGCCAGTCAGAAGAAAGTGGGCACACGGGGAGTGGGGGCCATAGTGGAAGAGCCACCCCAGTGAGGCGTTTCAGGCAGAGACTACAATGGACTACAAATGGGGTTTTTTGAGGATGGCAGTATGAGCTAAATAAGGACCCTGTTTTGGACTTTGAACGATCAGGAGTACTCTAGGGGAGTCCACGATCAAAATATAATCTTGGAAATATAGCAAAATAGGTCCCCTTTAAAGCGACTGCCGTTCATCCGGCCAATCACAAAAACAAATGAACATGACCGGCGAGAAATGCATGATCACGTTGTGTAGTGTAAGTGTATTCGGATTCTCTTATTTGCGCGCGTCTTCCCAAACTCCTATGAATCCCTTATGGCATTTTTTTTTCAAAGGTGAAAGAAAAGAGGTTCAGTGGCGGTACCAGGGGGAAAGCAGGGAAAATCCCTTTTAAACAATTATTAGTCCTGACCTGTTCTCAATCATTTTCAGTATAAACAATAGATTCACTCCAAGAACACTCCACACTATCAGGTGCTGCTAGTTCTCCGCGTTTAGGTAAGACGACAATCATTCATCTGGACGCGTATTTGATACATTTAAATCGGCGTTATTCAAAATCGCATACCTGTCAGCTCTCACACATATGGCTTGAGTCTCATGCTTTTTATATTTAATTGCCGAGTCCCACTTTTAAACCAACCCACGCTGTACCGAGAATGAAAGGCGATATTTCATTGGAACGTGGATCAGTCATTGTTCAATCAACGCGAATTTCAGAGATTCTCACCTGGAATTGAAACACAGGAATTTAAATGATCGTGAAGCGCAAGTTAAATCGCCTGATGTGAAGTTTCAGTGCAGTTTGTCCTTCGTAAAGCATAGGCCTATTATAAGTAAATTATTTTTCTGTACTGAATTTAGCCAATCGCTGTTAGATCGAATGGTGAGAGAAGCCGTGTCTTCAATTGCCAATGGATTATTACTATAATTGGAAAATGTGTCAGTAAGGGAAAATGATTGAGAACTAGCTAGGACTAATTGTTGTCATGAAGGCATGCATCTGCCCCCCCATTTCCCAGTTTTGGGGCCATCACTGAAGGGGTTGGGAATTGGTGAACAGGACATATTTTTTACTATTCGGACGCAGCCTAGGTTTCAAGTGTCACTTAAATAAAAATGCAGAGTTACTGGCGCCTATTGCACATTTAGTAATTTTCGGCACATAAAGACTGAACTGAACTCGTAAATACTGCACTCGACACTCATCCACGCCAACTGATAAGTTTCTCTTTAATTTCCGGCGATGCCTTGAACCGAACAATACATACATGCCCCGAACCGTGACTAGCAAACCAAACGGTTCGGATTTTTTACTTGAACCATTCCATCCCTACTCTCAACCAGTGCACAGAGCAAACCCTTACAATAAGGGACATTTTATAGTAGGGTAGATTCATGTAGATTTTTACTTGCAAATTAAAAGTGGGTTTACTGAATGAATTGTAAAGACACAACGTTTTGAAAAGCTAAGGAAAATTTTGACAACAGAATTTTAAGCCTCCTTTCAGGTTCATCTGTGCAAGAGGACAGCTACGATGGTTCGGAGCAGTGGAAGGTTATGTTTTTTCGGAGAAAAAATAAGCTTTCAAGAGATCTTTTTGAATAAATTATGAGTATTTACAGAAAAAGGCATTTCAATCACACTAGCAAAGCCACTCTGTTTTAGAGCAGTTGTGCATATGCTGTATCGCTTCTGCGTTAAAATTCCAAGTTAACTTTTTGGAAGAAACCTGGGAGAATACTGCCTCTTTGAAATATTTGAAATAATGATAATAATGAATACTCATTTTCATGAAGATTTCATGAAGGCGGTATATCAATTCTGAGTCATTCAAAGCACCGAAAAGAATGCCTTTCTGGGGAGAAAAAAATTAGAAGAGTTTCTGGTTTCTTCTACTCATGTATACTTGTCAAATTTCATGTCTTTAAGCAAAATTTTAAATATGACAGAAAACCTGCGATCATTTAATTAATTGCTGGGAGAACGTTATCCAGCACCTCTGGCCCTGAATGAAAAGAACAACTCAGTTACTCAGGCAGAAAATTTACTCAATTGATAATTAGATTAATTATCTAATTAATGAGTTACTCAAGCAGCAAATTTACTCAATTGATAATTGGATTAATTATTTCATTCATTTGCAAATTCTGCCCCAATGAAAAGAACTGATGATAAAGAAATTTATTGAAATATCTTAGTCTGGGAATGGCTGCAAAGCCCTTTCTAAGGTTCTAAGACTCAAGCGTATTGTTTTCTTGCATCTTATCAGGAGTGGGCAGCCTGCCAAATCCCCCAAGAGTGCATAGTTTACTCGTCTATCTCAGAAAAGGTCACCATTCATGATTCCACCTCTGGAAAGTGGACAAAAATGCTATCTATGAGAGATGTGGTTGGTGAAAGCTACAGCTCACCAATAGAAAGATAAGGGCGCGACTTATTTGCCAAAATATCTTGATGGCCTCAAACCTTATGGATTATTATTCTGTGGAATTATTAATCAAAAGTGGAACTTATTGCAGGATATTGGTCACAGTAAGAATATCATTCCAGTAGAAAAACATGGAGGCAGTGTGATGGTGTGCGCATGATTTTGTTGCGTCATGATCTAGGACGGTGACATGCTATAGTAGACTGAACCATGAAATCTACTCTACCAGAAAATCATACAGAATGTTTGGTCATCAGTTCATCTTCTGAGGCTCGAGTGCAGTCCCAACAAGAGCAGTAGTGAAGGGTAAACTCATGTAAAAAGGTTTACATACCTTTTAAAATATAAAATAGAGTTTACTTACCTTTTTATGATATTTACTCTTGTTATTGTGTATTTTTTTTAAAGTTTGAGTCATATTGATAGGAGGGGTTTGCAATTCCAATGAAATGATTTTTTTTTTTTGTCAAATTCAGCAAATATGTCCTCATGGTCTAGGAGTTGTCTGTTCTATGTGTGCGCGTTAAAAAAAAAAAAAAAAGCAGCGAAAAACCTAAAGAGTGATGCGGTGACACTGAGGTTGCTCTTTTTACGCTTGACAGGTGGGTAACGAAAGTGTTACTATGTTTCACAGAACTAATGGGTCAATATACTTTTGTTGTGGTGTTACAGTTTTGAATATCGCTGTGATGTGTTGGCTCTGGGAAACTGTCTTGTCCTCTCTGCTTGTTAGCTTTGCAGCAGTAACTGTAGCAACAATTTGCTAACCCACAAATAAGCAGACATTAGATACATTACTTGCATTGTGGTTGTTTGCTCAAACGTATTTCACCTAAAACCAAAGTTTGCTAGCTAGCACAGGGGGATTATTTTGATTGATTCAAAAGTCAAAATGCTATGCTAGCTACCAAGGTAACACATTCACTTTGCCTGTTTGCTAAGCTACAAACCTACCTCTCTGTGCTTGGTCACTGCCGCTAATCCTCACTCTGTTGTGTTTTGGATGCTGTCTTAATATGCTTGCATGCTGTTTGTTTGATGATGTTTTATTTTGAATCAGTCATGAGAGAAACAAAATTTGGGCCAAGACATTTCCCTGGTAGTGCACGTTCATAAACATAGACATCTAGGTACATAAATCTGAAGGGGCAGAGTTGTAATTTGAACATCAGTCTAATACCTTATTTGGAGACTGCAAGAAATAAATTGAATATTGATTGTTAATTACCCAGCCATAAATTTTTGTACCCCACACCAGTACCCCTAAAAGTAGCCACACCAGTGCACCAAATAAACAACTATAATAATAATAATAATAATAATAATAATAATAATAATAATTTATTTATATGTATATTTGGTTTGGTTTCAGATGTTCTAGTCTTGTGTATCTAGCCTTGTATATGTGTGACTGAAGTTTAAAATTAATAATAATAATAAGACGAAGAAGAAGAATTAAATCACAAATCAGACCTTGATGAATGAATTATTCACATTGAAAATTTTTACTTATGTACATTGTATAATTTGTTACGAACAAAATGACGTGACAATGGTCAATGGAAACCAAAATCATCAACCCACTGAGGGCTGAATTCAAAGTCGCCGCGAAAATGAAAGCAAAAAATTTAAATCACAGACTTATCCAACTTGTGTAAATTTTACCAGAGCAACTCATAATGTGACTCAGTAGTGTGTATGGCCCCTGCTGGCCTGTATGCACTCCCAACAACGTCTGGGCATACTCCTGATGAGTTGGCAGATGGTGTCTGGGGCATCAGTGAGCTCCTACACAGTTTGTGGCAATACTTGGCAGCAGCGGATGCACTGATGCATAACGTACCACAGGCGCTCAATTGGATTTAGATCAGGGGAACAAGAGGGCCAGACAACCGTATCATTGCCTCCATCATCCAGGAGCAGCCTACACACTCTAGCCACATGAGGCCGGGCATTGTCCTGCACCAGGAGTAACCCAGGACCCACTGCACCAACATAAGTTCTGACAGTCGCTCTGAGGATTTTATTCCGGCACCAAACAGCAGTCAGGGTACCGTTGGCTATGACATGGATATGCCTCCCCAGATCACTGACTCACTGCCAAATCGGTGAAGCTGGATGATGTTACAGGCATTATCACAGTCACCACGGCATGACTGTGGCTCCTTAAAGCTATAGTTGGTGATCCTGTTCAGAAACACTTTTTGTTATACTGGGCGAAATGGTCCTTCCATCCTGAGAGTAGTCAATACATTGTGTATTCAGAAAAAGGAACGAAAAGAATCAGACCTCTGTGGCAGCTGCAGGACTGTAAAAACTCTGACCAATCCCTGCCTTTCGGTCCGAATGGAAAGAACCAATCAGATGCCTTCATGTCTCGTCCTGCCCACGCCCCCCTCTGTCCCTCCCTCCCGCCAGCGTGCACACTCATCAGGTTTCACCGTTGCCGTAAATATTCAGCTCACTCCTCAGCAGAAATACCAAGTTAGCAGGAGAATAAGTTCTTAAGGGTACAATGGCAGAGAAAATGCAGCCAAAAATACCACATCCAGCGTTACTTGTAACGGCTCGCCCCGCAGAAAAAGAAAGCAGCACGTTTTAATGCCGGTGGCTAATTGTTATTCATCGGAAAACGTGTTCGTCAAGCGAAATGATTGACAACAGGTCAAGAATTATTAGTGCTCAATTTAACTTAACAAGGAGAACTGGCGACACCTGATTGTCCTTTTTAGGATTTTTGGAGTTTAAATAAAGTCATTTTACATGGGCGTTACGGCTTTTATTTTGCCGTGGCAGCGCGCCAGTGGGAAATATACTCCATTTGTTTATTACAAAAATACGTCCAAATCCTTCAGCTGAAGTTGAACAGGAACGATTTAATTTTGCGACAGCAATGACGCTATTAACAGTTGTGACAAAACGAGCCGGTAGTGTCGAAAGTGTTTCTTCCCTCTGCCTATGAGCGCACTAAATAGTCACCTACATAGTGAGTCCCTTTATAGTGAGTAGGGAATAGTGAATGAGTGAGTGATTTCGGACACAGCCCTGGATTTCCAGCGGCAAGACCCAGACCGAGCAAGCTGAGGCAGCAGCCAGTGCGAGATCAAACGACAAGTATGAGAAAAAGAGGACAAGGTTGGTAACTTTTGAATTCATATGGGTCTGAACAACGTGGTGGAGACAGCGCCCAGGCAGAGGAAGCTGAGCTAAAGCTGAAGTCGGTAAGATTTTTCTGGTCATTTTTACTGAAATTGTCACTATGCTTAGACATGCGAATACGAATAAGGTGATTTTAGAAAAAAATCCGCGATAATGCGATCTGCGAAATTCTACCACTCCCGGCTCAACTAACCAATGAGATCATTAGCACGCGCCTTCGGATGTGCACGAAAAATCGAGGGAGGGACTGGTTTGGATCTCAGCGCAAATAGGGGAGGGGCTTGAAAGTTGTACTCATTCAAAAATTTGACTCAGTCCTCTCGGTCGAGCAATCTTACCGACTGCAGCTTTAACACCTGTCACATGTGCTCAGTGTGAATCTGCTCTCATCTGTGAAGAGAATGGGGCGTCAGTGACGGACCTGCCAATTCTGGTGCTATCTGGTGAATGCCAATCGAGCTGCCTGGTGCTGGGCTGTGAGCACAGGTCCCACTACAGGATGTCAGGCCCTCATGCCACCCTCATGGAGTCTGTTTCTGACAGTTTGGTCAGAAACAGCAGACCAGTGGTCTGCTGGAAGTCAATCTGTAGGGCTCAGGCCGTGCTCCTCCAATTTCTTCTCCTGCAAAGGAGCAGATACTGGTCCTGCTGCTGGGCTGATGCCCTTCTACGGCCCTGTCCAGCTCCCCTTGTGTCATGGCTGATCTTCTGTTATTTCCACCATGCTCTTGAGACTGTGCTTGAAGACACAGCAAACCTTCTTGCAACTGCACGCATGGATGTGCCATCCTGGTAGAAGTTGGACAACCTGTGCAATCTGATTGGGCTGCAGGTACCGCCTCATGCTACCAGTTGTGTCAACGACACGAGTAGGACACAAAACTAGGGAATTATCTGTCAGGAAGGATAAGGAAAGAGCAATTATCAGTGGCTATCACATGCACAACCATTCCCTTCTTGGGAGCCAGAGGCGGTGTTAGACCCGAAAATTCCGGGGCTAATATCCCTCCCTTTATTGACAACAATTAGTCCTGGATAATTATAGATGGTTTTCCTTCATTAACACATTTTCCAATTCAAGAATAATCAAGTGGCAATTGAAGACACGGCTTCTCTCCCCCCTGCGATCTAAAAGCAACAAAATAATGGGCTACATTCAGTACAGAAAAATAATTTAATTATAATTAGGTCTGTGCACCGGCACTCGGCAACGGCATTTCAGAACTCTTCAGCAAATTAAGGTAATTTCGGCAACAAGTACGTACGCCTGTTTTTGCAGCACGGTCACGCAACTTGCTGTAAAAAATAGACAGCTGTCTGATTGTAAAATGTAAATGGACGAAACCACATACTAGTCACCAAAATTACCTTCAAGACACCAAACAATCAAATAATCCAGTAGCAGGAACTGGCAAGACTACTTCAGACAGGCAGAGAAAAGCACATATAAAGCATGAGGGATTAAAGGACAATTCATCTAGGAGAGAACACAGACTGGCAACTTATTCAGAGACCACATCGAACAAACATACGCGGAAAACGCCAGGATATGAGGAGGAAGTGGAATGAAACAGGACAATACTTCATCAATTAAAGAGGGCTGTACTAGAAACTGGCACAGACACTGGATTGCAGAGAGAACAATAAACAGGAAAAGCAGGGTGCTACATTTGCATAAAGACTTGAATC
Source organism: Gymnothorax javanicus (assembly GCA_029692085.1). Classification (NCBI taxonomy): domain Eukaryota; kingdom Metazoa; phylum Chordata; class Actinopteri; order Anguilliformes; family Muraenidae; genus Gymnothorax; species Gymnothorax javanicus. The sequence continues at coordinate 75,892,768 of CM056195.1, forward strand.
CATTTAGTGCTACAAATATGCAAAATGGGGGAGGCCAGGATGGGATCAAATAATATTTTCACAGCACTAATGCTTTTTTCCATAGATCCTGCGCTCATTTACACCAGGTGGTATCATAGTATTTTTCCCAATGCATGATTGGGGTTTGGACAGATTTTCGATCAGCTTTGCTGGCCTGTTTTCGGACCAGGGGTGGAAATACTGGGGGTGCAGCTGCTCCTGGGCCCGAGTGTCATGGAGGGGCCATTGACAAGTTAGAACATGATTGTGGCAAGTCTGCACATGACTATGGGACATGACTATGACCGTCCTTAGCGCAGTTATTAGCACTAGTGATTCCTCTTGTAAAATGATAATGCCATGATTAACGGCAGGCTGCTAATAATGCTGCATTTCTCCCATTATCAATAGCACCAAAGTCAGATAGATCTCTATCATGGTGAAAAACATTTTAAAATATTTAACCAGTCTATGTCTAATATTCAAGTAAATATGTAGGGACCTGGGTAATGAATAATAAAAAAAAACAAATGAAGGTGGTTAGGTTGCATATTTTCCGTTAATATTATGGAAAACATCCTTCCTCTTGCTTTACCTGTTGTGGAGATTTATGGGAAATACGGCCTCCAATGAAATGGCCAAGTAAGTTACAACGCTATATTGGTTAGCTTGCCTTCCTAAATGACGGCATGTGACTTAACTGAAAATGCTGGTATCAAAGAACAAACATAAGAATGGAAGCAAAAAAAGAAAGTAGAGCAGAAGAGGAGATGTAGGTAAAACTGCCCAAATAGGATTCTTATTTTTTTGTGTCCTTGTGCAATGTGCAGCAGTAGAACAGCTGACCAACAACGGATGGCAAGCACCTGTTCGTAAGGTGAGATTTACCCAAGCTAGCCGTGGTGCCTAGCAAGCTAGCGAAGTTAGCTGACTAGACGCCAAGTAGGCAAAGACTTGGGCTATCCATGACCTAAATGGAGAACTCCAGAACAGAGGTCACCTTGTGTGTAGCCTCTGTGAATGACAAAATACCCAAACGTTTCTGGGTAATCTCCATAATGTGGACAATAGATTGAGAGATAGTTTGATAGAGAGGGGGTCATTGACAAATAAAGCTTCTAAAATTGTATTTTAAAAAAGTCTTTCACAACTGGATATATTGCATGTTTTTGAAATCAGAACAATGTTTTTTAACAGGTCTTAAGTGTTTCACCTAAGTTTTTGATTGTATTTGAAGAGTTCATTTGCTAAAACAGATAAAGGCCATTCTTAAAATGGGTGAACTAACAGCAGTTTGATGAATATTTCTTTGACTACACAATCAAAAAACACCATTTCGGAAAAGTGAAATATTTTACTGAAATAACCCAACACTAATTTGATTGATATTCCCTGGAGTGCACAATTTAAAAACATGATTTCAGAAAATAAATCAATCATTTTAATACAGTACCCATGCAAGTCATACTCTCTTTAACTTGTCCACTTTAACCAATTATTTATTGGTTTAAATGAATTTTACCTGGTGGTACCTGTAATTTCCTCCCCTCCAGCATTCCATTCTCCTGGCTACCTGCCCTGCACTAATCATCCAATTATCTGTTTCCTTCCATCTTGATCATAACCACCTGTCTCATTTTAGTTAATTACATTACCATAAGTATGTATATCTTAGATTTCCCCATTGGGGCAGGTAGCCTTAGTCTGGTTTACCCCTTTGTGTTTGGAGCACTCCCCTTCATGGTTTCCTGCAGTTTGTATCAGTGGCGGAGCCAGAACTGGGAATTGGAGGGGGAAACAGAACATCCGTTTAAAACAATAATTTGTCCTCACCTGTTCTCAGTCATTTTCGTAATTACCAAAATATTCACTCCTAGAACACTCCATGCTATCCGGTGCTGCAAGTTCTCCTCGTTTAGGTAGGATCACAATCATTCATCTGGACGCGTATTTGCTGCATTTAAATCAGTGTTATTCCAAATTGCATACCTGTCAACTCTAGCGCATATGGCTTGAGTTGCACGCTTTTTATATTTAATTGGCAAGTGCCACTTTTTTTAAATTGTTATTTATTTATTTATTTAATCAACCCAAGCAGTACTGAGAGTGAAAGGCAATATTTCATTGGAACGCGGATCAGTCATTATTCAATCAACGTGTATTTAAGAGATTCTCACACAGAATTTAAGTCTCAGTGCATGACAGTTTTTCAGTTTTTAGAGGATGAATTTAAATGATCACGATGCGCAAGTTAAATCACCTGATGTGCGGAAGAGGTAGCGCAGAGGTTTCAGAGCAGGTTGTCTTTCGTAAAGCGTAGGCCTATGAATGACTAAATAATAGCCCATTATTTAATCACTGTTAGATTGCATATGGATTCTGCCAATTGATTTTTACAATAATTAAAAAACGCGTCAATAAAGGTAAATGATTAAGAACTAGCCAGGACTAATTATTGTCATAAAGGGACATGTCTGCCCCCCCCAATTCCCCGTTCTGGCTCTGCCACGGGTTTGTATTCGTTAATTAATTAATGAATGCAGGGATAACTAAACTCCACATCCCTGCAACTGGGTCCTCCTCTCCACTCTTTGCCCTGGCACCCCAGGATGTTGAAGAGGGTGCCAGGACCATCTGACTTTTCAGGTGTGCCACCTGACAATATTTGTAATAATGACTGCAAATATACTGAATAACAGTATGCTTTATTTCAAACACATTGAAACATGTTTTAGACAAAAGTCTCTACTGATTTAAAAGTAGTAAATTGATCAAACATTTGTCAAAAGTAGTAAATTCATCAAAAACAGGCTCATAACATGAGACGACATTTGGTCTAGTAAGTGGAGCAGGCTCTATTGCAGTAGACTGATCGACAGTCTGATCAGAATAACAAAAATTATTTAGTAGAGTTATTACAATCCATTTTACTGTCATCAAATTCATGTTTTTGTTTTGAACATTTCTTCAATAATCAGTTTGGATCCAGAGGAAATTTTAATTTCAAGTGCTCATGTTCATTTGTGTCTGCCTGTCCAAAAAAAAAAAAAAAAAAAAAAGTTTCACACTATAATATTTTGTTGGGCCATGTTATGTTTAGCTTTGATCACGGGTCATATTTATTGTAATACTGTTTCAATAGTCAATATCACATTTATTTCACACCAGATTTGCTTTTACTTTTGGCTGAGATATTGTATTGATGTTTGGTGAGTCAAACCGCTCCATTAAGCCTTCTCCAGCACATCCCAAAGACTTTCAATTGGTTAAGGTCCGGACTTTGAGTTGGCCAATTCATGTGTGAAAGTGATTGCTCATGCTTTATGAAACACTCTTTCACAATTTGAGCCAGATGAATCTTGGCATTGTCATCCTAGAATATGCCTGTGCCATCAGGGATAAAAAAGCCCATTGATGGGTTACTGGTCATTCAATATATTCAGGTAGTCTGCTGCATTAATTTTATTGCTGCAGAACAGTGCTGAGCCGAGACCTGACCAATTGAAGCAACCCCAGATCATAACACTGCCACCAGAGGTTCGTATAGCGGGCACCAGCATGACGGGTGCATCCTTTCATGTGCTTCCTTTCTTACCCTAACGTATCCATCACTCTGGAATAGAGTAAATCTTGGCTCATTAGACCACTTGACCTTTTTTCATTGCTCCTCAGTCCAATCTTTACGCTCTTTGGAAAATTGAAGTAGTTTTTTCCCCCCCAATAAGCCTCACTAACAAGTAGCTTTCTTGTGGCCAGGCAACTGTTTAGTCCCAGTCCTCCTAGTTCTTGTTGCATCATCCAAAAGAAATGCTCTAACCTTCATAATTAAACATTGTAATGTGTTCTACTGTTGATTTTTTTAAAGATGAGACTTCATTGAACATTTTGGTGATCCCTGAAGGGGATCAGTCATCTTTTTTCTCCAAATCAGTTTTTCTGCAAAGTTGACAGTTCACCACTGTCCTTGCAGGTTTTAATATATTGGACAGTTCCTGACCCAATTCCAGTGATCTCATCAATCTTCTAGTTGTTTTCTTTGCGTGATGCTGGCCAATAATTTTCCCCTCTTGAAACACATCTTTTCAATGACCATGAGATATGTCTTTGATATGGTTTTTCAAAAAATGAGAAGTTATGCACTGAATCAGTCAGGATTAAAATAATTATTGCCCGCTGAAACGTATTCATCACTGCAATAATATTTAAATCATAAGCTCTCGAATATTTGATTATTTAAATCCAAATGGTGACTTTTTTTTTCCCTGGACGAGCAGTTTATTTCATAACATTGTAATGCATAGCAGTACATTTGGAATGCAACAGTGTGTAATTATTTATAAAATGAAAATTGATCGTAATATTTAACAATAATTTCATGCCTGGCAAATATATAGCAGAACATGTGGAAATGTTGAAGGTAAAGGGTTTATAATCCATTTCAAATGTGCCAACTAAAGCAGTCCCAGTCTGCATGAGTTAGCCATGTGTGCCATTAATTAACAGGCTCTGGTGTTGAGATTACCTTGAGCACATCAGATGTGCAATAAAAAACAATGTCAGCAGGGTGAGGCCAGGTAAAGAAATTTTTTCTTCTCTCCTGCTGCATGCAGCTCACTTCTATCTTATCCCCAAGTGCTTGAAGAACCTGTCGCACAAATGGCCGCCCTTCGTATTTTTCTAAAGTGAACTTCCCAATGAGCTGAAAAGTCGAATGGTGCATAGAAGTAACAACTCCAATTTAACAGCTAGTTCATAAAGATGCATTACTACTCTTTTCTTTTTTTTTGAAAGACATGCTTCTCTTTTAGCCAGATCATTTTTAAGGCACTCCCTGTGCCTTGCTGCTTTTTCTTTACATATTAATGGCATCCAAAATAATTTCAAAATAAGTTTTGAAGTGTACAACAAACAAAACTTGTACATACACAAACATGTTACAGGTAAAATAATAGCTTTAAATAACATTATTCATTTCATGTAGTGATATTCCTTGCAGTTGGACCACCTGACTCACTGGTTGTGCCACCTGACTTTTGCAAATAATTTAAAATGATCAGGCTTCTAGTTGGATGCCTGCATTAGTTTCTACATTTGCTAGCAAGTTTATAGATATTCATTTTTGATAAAGACTTCTAAGATAAATGAACATTTTTCTACTTTTACATTGCTGATACCACTTGGCAGGGAATGTGTACCAGATTAGTTGTGAGGTATAATGCCTTTATTTATTACTATATGAGGGAGATCTACAAATATTTCCACTCTGCTGTGAACGTCAGTTGGGGTGCTCTGCATGATGCAATATTGAGTTTCCTTTACGTACTTCTTCACTTCTTAATAAAAGTCCCATTTTTATGGTTATACCACCCTGACATTTAAGAACGTACAATTTACTGAACAGACATTTTTCCAGTGATTTTAACAACTTCAGAACTATTGATATTTGTTTTGGTAAAATTTGGTTAACTTTTTTACGATGTCATGCAGTAAATCATGCCAGGTTATTTTGTTTTGAATTTATAATAATTAAAGTACGCTTTTAAATACTTTTCTTAGTTTGATCAGTTGCTCGGACAGTGGTTCCACCTGACGTCTTTGCAGGTTTGAGATGCCAAAGCAACAAATGACATTATTCTTATGCACTGAAAATGTATTCAAACTGAACAGGTTTTAACGAATAGAGTGATGTGCATCATGAACTGATAAAAAATAATTCAAAGGAAAAGAATACAATCGGACACAGAAATAAGCATGTCATGTCAGTGACCCATAGATAGATAGATAGATAGATAGATAGATAGATGAAATGGTAGACCTAGACTCGAGCAACCTCACTAATAGCCGAGTGATGAGTAATAATAATTAGCTAACTGGCTGCCAGAAGAGAAACAGCCACCATCAGACTTCGCTTTTTAGATGCCGCAGGTTCATTATTCCCTGTTTGACGCATTTGTTTCGCTGTCGACAGCAGAAACGCTGGGTACGTCAAAAAAAATCCTGGTAACATAAATTTGCATGGGTCTAAAAATGCAGGAAGAGTTCCGAGCAAGCAATCTAGCAAATATTTATGATAATAATATATCATCTAATAACGTAAAATACTATTGCGTGATCAAGTAATAGATTGCAAAATTATTTATCAATTGTTTGAGATTGTTAAGGTTAATAATAAATGTTAATTACATTGGCAACATTTGTTAACTTGTTTTAGTTTCTATTAGAAGGCTAGCCTGCTTATCTGAAGTGCAAGATTTTTGGAAGCTATTATTACATTGGGCTATGTATCCTACATAAGGCAAAGACAGCAAAGACGTTTTGCACATTGTGCCTGTCCGAATCCACAAGCTGTGATTTTATGGCCTTTATGTTTTACCTGTGCATTGCTGCTAAATGTGTGCATTAATATGTGGATACTAACAGGCTTGGATCAGGTTCATATTGGACTGGGCTTGAGTGGCGCAAAAATAATTCTTGCGCCGGAGCCCATCATCACTCGCCTCTGCCATTCTGACAAATTATGCTGCTATGTCAGAAAGTACCATCGCTACACAAAACCAGTGCAAAGTCTTAGTTTTCACCTTAATATTGAAATAAGTAATCAACATTGATGTTTGTTTGCTTGTTATAACATACATACGTGTCATTATGAGCTAGCAACATTTGCTTAACGGTAACATGCTGCATGCCATTATCATCCAATGTCTACATTTTCCAGCAAAGCCAACATGTACATCCAAATATTTATATGCTTACGGGTCACCCAGTGCAAGGTTAAAAAATTTATTTTTAACATCTTTGAAGATATTAAAGGTATGAGTGCAGAGGCAGTGACAAGATGGCTTCCAATGCCTCCACTGTTGCATTCGCACCATCCACCATTCTGGTTAATACTTTGCTCTCCAAGTAGAGGTGTGTATAATGGGGTGTCGGCGAAAGTGACATTTTTAAAGGGGAAATCCATAAACACCAGGGGGAACATGGAATTTGTAGACGGGAGAATTCAGGAAAATCAAGTGAACAAGAAAATCACATACATTGTGATGGTAACATCAGTACACTGCAAAAAATTAAAGATGAAAATACTAGGTAAGATGAATTTACTTATTTTAAGACTTAAAACACTTATTTCCATCCCACTTAACTTTCTCCTAATTTGAGGTAATCTTGACTAGCTTGCCAATGGAATAAGAACATTTTCACTTGTCAAGCAAATAGTAACTTAAAATAAGTTACTATTTGCTTGACAAGTGAAAATTTTGCAAAAAACAAATGAGTTTTTCGCCATGTTTAATAGTATTGTGTGCTGTTCTGGTGACCATACTATCACACTGAAATGCATTAAAAAAAGCTAGGAAGAGTTGAATAAGGAGCTACTGAAATACACTAAACAAAAGATGAATGCAACACTTTGTATTGTGAGAAATATGACCACGTGCAGAAATTCACTGTACTTTCATTGAACGTTGAGAGATTGTACGACCATATTGCAATGCATCTCAATCACCGATCGAAACAGATAAAAAAAGAATCTCATGGCGGCAGAGACGATAAGGGGGATGGGATCTTCTGTCCAAATTGTACAAATTAATGTTGGGTACGTCCGCCGTTGGCCTGCAGCACGGCCACACATCTCCGCCGTATGGACTGCACCAAATGGTCAGTGGTGACTTGAGGGATGTGTTGATTAGAAGACAGGATGTGCCTGGACTGACCATACCTGATTTCCATAGCTCTGGATCAGGCCCCACCTTGTCAATTTTGGGAAAATTTTGACAAAGGGCATGAAATTGACAATGATATGGCGAAGGTGACTGAAATGCACACAGACCAGTAGCACACAATGTTGGTCACGTAATTGAACCCTACCAAGTCAACCACAGAAATGATTTGTGGAATGTAAAAGGGATTGAACTGTTGCGATTATATTTTTGTTCAGTATAATGTATGATGTTTCAAAGTTATGAGGAAAGGTCTACAGAAAAGGGGAAGGCGAATGAGCCTTTTTCATTCATGAGTCGACTGAAAAAAAGCCTTTTCAATTTTAATACTGTCAGCTGAACAAAGGATCTCGGTGGAAATCAGTAAAAGATAGATTTGTTGTTTTTATGTTGTGTTTGCCAGTCAATGTAACTTGATGCCAGATTCCGGCCTTGATGACTAAATGAAGGTCCGTTTTTGAAAAGCTCATCAAAGACTGCTGAACTCTGTGCTTGCATCCAAATATGAAATGTTTCAACATGATGTAATCTAGGAGTTATCTAGCATTGGAGTATACCACAAATTTGATTATTTCACTTAGGCAGACTGCGGAACAAACAAAAGCCTTCATGTACACTAGCCCCCTAGGACTCCAAATGCTCCATTTACACACGGAAAAAGACAATTAGGATACTCCAATTCAGGCTTGGTATCTAGTCTCTAAGGGATGCTGTATATTCTGAATGACATGACATGATGTGCCCATTATGTTTAAATATCGAGTCATAACATTATTTTTTCTGAGGAGAAGTCCTTGGCTTTTGGCACAGATGATACATGTGTGTAATGAAACTGCAAACACTCATAGAAATGTTAAACTACATTTTATCTCTGAAATCTCCCACCATCTGGTGGTCAATATATTTTATTTTACTGTCTAACATCCACCAAAGAAGTGGATGAACTGCACATCCCTCAGTGTCAGTAGTTGAGAGAGGTTTGTTGGTTGTTTCTGCAGTCTACTGATAGTCTTCTGCTTGAGCCAAATGATAATTGCTATTTTTCAAGTAATGTAAATTGAAATTCAAGGGGACATATGCTACCAAAGGCAGTGCTACCTCCTGTCTCAGATTTAAGAGGTGTCTGTATTTTGTCAGATGGTGAATGGAGGTCTCCATGGCTATATAAAGTAGCGAGGGTTTTAATAGGACATGAAACTTATTTGTGTTATCTGTGAAAAAGAGCAATTTTAATGTCTCTCTCTCTCACTCTCTCTCTCTCTTTTTAAGCATTTATGTTTTTTTTAAGCATTTATACAAAAACCCCGCTCTATCATGTCAGACAGAGAAGTGGTCCAAGTCACAGATGGCTACGCGGACAATGTGGCATCATTGCACAGTCTCTGAAATTACTTTAATTGGCCCCAAAGTAATGAAAGGCCATGACAGTGTTATGCCATTTGGCTACTAATGAGGTCTCTGGAGGGAGGAAGCGTAGAACAACGTCTGAGTATATTATGACTTTTTAAAGACATCTGACAAAAAGTCTTGAGTAATTATACACCAGGAGTATGAACCATACAGCCAATTGTTTGTGAAGGTGTTGTTTATGAACTGTCATTTGGCCATAATCCTGTTGTTTTATTATTATTATCTTATTATTTTTCATTCAAATAACTGGGAGGCGCAGACACAAAAACACTTAACAGCCCTTATTTGACATTAACAGGCCCATGATTTCGTTATTTTATTTCCGTTGACACCTATCTGAAAATTGTTGAATGGAATGCATTGCTTATAATTAGAGGATGTGTAAATCAAACAAACTGTGGTGCATGAGGGGTGGGTGGGGTGTAGGGAATTAAACAAATACAAATAAAACATAAAATAAAAACATCTGCTAACTGGCTGTGGCTTCACACCAATCAGTGATAATAGAATGTTGGGCACGAGCAACAAGGTATAAGAATTTTTTGAAATCGGTGGGATTGGGTACAGGAGAGTGGAGTGTCATTGAATTATGTTTCAACTCACAACCTCCCTCAGCATTAACAAAGGCAAAAATAGAGATCCCCAATTAACAGACATTTACCTGTCAACCCCCTGCAGAACCCATTTTCAGATCATTTTTTTCATACATTGTGCAGGAAAGTCAATGAGCTCTGCTCTAATTTGCTTCAAGGGACTTTTTTTAATAGCATTGAGTAAGTATTGTCCCCTCATAGTGTGCAGCATGGTGCATTGTGCAACTGAATTTAATTACTTTGAACATAGAACAATTGCAGCAATTAGGAGACATGTGGAGTTCATTTTCTGTTATGAAGTCTAGCCCATGTGCATGAACTCTCAGCTGATCTTTATTTCACAATAGCAGGCGAATTGTCATGGAGACGGAGGCTGCGTCAGGGACCGTTCCCACCTAACAAGCTTTATTGACGTTGAAATGTGAGACTGCTCTGTTTTGATTTCTTGAAGACTACACTGTAAAAAAAAGCTGGATGTGCCTTTTCTATATAACCCCATTTCTGAAGAGTTTGGGAATCTGTGTAAAATGTAAAGAAAAACAGAATGCAATGATTTCCAAATCATTTAAACCTGATATTTCATTGAAAAAGTACAAAGACAACATACATATTAAATGTTGGTCCTTTAAAATTTTGTTTTTTGAGAAATATCAGGTCATTTTGAATTTGTTGCCAGCAACATGTTTTAAAAAAAGCTGGGACTGGGGCAAGAAATGACAGGAAAAGACAGTTGCATGATGCCCAAAGATACACCTGGTGGAACATCTCACAGCTAATTAGGTTCATTGGCATTAGGTCAGTCACACGATTTGCTATGAAAGGAGCATCTCAGAGAGGCTGAATCTTTCTGAATTAAAGATGATGAGGGCTGTACCACTCTGTGGAAGACTGCACTGGCAAATTTAAACAATCTCAGAACAATGCTTCTCAACACAAAATTGCTAAGAATTTTTGGATTTCATCATCCACGATTCATAATGTCATTAAAAGATTCAGAGAATCCGCAGAAATATCTGTACTTAAGGGACAAGGCCAAAAACCAATATTGAATGGCTGTGATCTTCAGGCCCTCAGGTGGTACTCAATTAAAAACTGACAGGACTCTGTTCTAGACATCACTGCATGGACTCAGGAACACATCTGAAAACCACTGTCAGTAAATACAGGTCATCCCTAAATCCAAAAATGCACGCACAAACTTTAAGATGAACATATAAAACCATACATAAACAAGATCCAGAAATGCTGCTTCCCTCTAAGGTCTGAGCCCATTTAATTTGGACTGAGGTGAAGTGGGACTGCCCAATGGTCTGACCAATCAAAATGTGAAATTCTTTTTGGAAAGCACGATTGCCACGTCCACCAAGCTGAAGAGGAGAGGGAAAATAAATGGCAGTCACAAAAATTACTGAGTGATATACAGGTAGGTCCATAAATACTGTATTTGCACAGTGACATAATTTTCATTTTAGCTTTGTGCGCTGCCACAATGAATTTGAAAAGAAAGAACCAAAATGTGCTTAAAGGATTCAACAAATAAAATGAAAATAAGGGCCCTATCTTACGCCAGAGTTCCTAAACCCGTTATTTGGGGATTTAGCATTGCGTAAGAGGCGTTCCCCCGCAAAAGTTGCTATCTTGCACACCTGTCTTTATCCCTAAAACACCTGCGCTACCCGTTATATTATGCATAGGCGTGGTTTGGGCGTTATGCCAGTTAAACCAATCAGTGTGCCAGGTGCCATTGCCTTTAAGAGCAGGCTGCGCTATCCCAAATCCTCAAACCGAAACCCGTGACGGAGAGAGGAAGGTCGCCACGTTTCTCCAAAGACGAAGTTAAATTGCTCGTGCATGAGGTCAAATCCAGACAGGGGAGGATCAAAATCCCATTTTAGAAAATACCCACAGCCAAATAAATGCCTACATTGACTGCAACCATTTACACTTTTTTCTTTATAAAGTGACTTTGAGTATTTAATAAAACACTATATGAATTACATGTATTATTACATTATTAGTAGCCTACTGGTTGCACAAATTACTTACCAGGCAGGTTGCAGATGACATGACTAGCGGTGTCGCAGCTCTGCTGCCAGCTAGTCCCTCATTGCCCCTGCTGCTGCACTTCAGCTTGCCGCCTTCTATAGTCCGGTAATAATCTATCCTCAAACTCCAGCATCATTCCATGGCGTAGGGCAATGTTGTGCAGCACACAACATGCCACAAAGACAGATGCTACTTTCTGAGGACCACACTATAAGACCCCACCTGACCTGTCCAAGCAGCGCAACCGCATTTTGAGCAAGCCAAATGTTCGCTCAATGACAACTCGTGCACGTGAGTGTTTTCTATTGAGAGCGAATTCACGCACACTTGTTGGCTTAATGTATGGCATTATGCACCACTTCTTTAATGGATAGCCATTGTCACCCAACAGCCACCCATCCAGAGGGGGGTCCCTCTGGAAGACTGCAGGAATGACCGGCTGTTCCATTATAAAAGCGTCATGGCTACCTCCAGGATGACTTGCGTATACATTCAAGATGTAATCCCATGCATCGCAAATCACCTGGACGTTGATGGAATGGGTTCCCTAACGATTCACATAGGCGCCACTGTTCAGAGCCGGAGCCCGAATCAGAACGTGTGTGCAGTCGACGGCACCCAGAACCCCAGGGAACCCATATCTTGCCAAAAAAATCCCGCTTTACCCTGCGTTGTCTCTCGGGTGTCACAGGGATGCCAGTGATGTACCTACAGGCATGTCGGACTATGCTGGCAGTGACTGCAGTTATAGCCGAGCTTACAGCAGATTGGGTCATGCCTCCAATTGAGCTGAGTGGGTTTTGGAATGACCCACTAGCATAGAAAAATAGCGCCACAGTAACCCTAACAGCAACAGGCAAGGCATACGGACAGCTGGCAGCGGTGTTTACATCATCTGCAACCAGGTGACATAATTCCGTCACTGCCTGACGGGAGAGGCGCAGTTTTGTCACGCATTCTCGTTTTGTGGTAAATAATACTTGTATTATTATAATTTTAGAATATTATATATAATATATATCATAAATATATATTATTATAAAAGCGGAAAAAAATGATTGATACAAAATACAAACAATATAGACTTACCTGAAAGGCCCAGGTAGCTGGTGTGCTGGCGGTACACGCATTCTGGGCATCTTCTATTATTTAACTGGCGATCAAGGCGATTTAGTACTATCTCTGCCATTTTCTCAGGGGTTCAACTGAGGCTAAAGCAAGGTGGCTTTTTATCGGTGAGTTAATTCGGCAAGTGGAGCCGCATGTGCACGTCCACATGTGTCCAAGTGGACACGCATTGAAGCCGCCTGGGTGCGCTCTTGTAAAAGCCCAAATGGGTAGCAGGTGGTTTGAGGACCCGCTATACGCTTTCCCTAATGTGTGTGGTCAAGACAGCAATTGTAGGGAAAGCGCATGAACACGCCCACGGGCACACCTCCAGGCGCAAATAAGGGAGTTGGCATAAAGTATAGCGGGTAGTGTGGCCGCAAGATACCGTTTAGGGATAGTGGAAGCTGCTGAATGCGTAATTCACGGGTAGCAGGTAGTGGCAACGGGTAGGGCAGTGTGAAAGATAGAGCCCTAAATGTGCTTGGTGCTTACAGAGCATTGCATATCAAACACTGATAACATAAAAAACAAAGTTTGCCCTTTAAATCCACAAAAAAATGTTTTATGGGCGTTTAAAATAAGTTGTGCAAAACACGCTGGTGCCAGTACGGAAAGTTAATGAGCTATCACGTGACCATTTGGCGTTATTCCAGCGAAAACAAAGTGGGATATGCAACTGTTACCAAAGCCATAGAGAGAGAGAGTTGCGACAATGAAGTGTCAAAATGCGGGAGTGTCACGTGATTCATGTAGCCAGGGAAAGTTCCAAACAGCCTGGCGGGCAATTTGAATGCATAGAGTTTCAACATGTTAGCGGTTATTTTGGAGAATATTAAACAATATTCACATTTTTTTCACCACATACATGTATTTCATGGTGATGTATTTTGTGTTGTTGTCTAGGTACACTTGCATTGCAATATTGCCTTTAAAATTCCTGAATTTTGAGGATGTGGACAGCAAGCTAGCCTGCTTTACTGAAATAACCCTTGACTAGCAAAACACTACTTTACACTATACTTAATTTTCCCATTTGCACACACACACACACATTTTCACACTTTTAGTGGACCATATAATTCACACGTCATACAAATGTGCTGCTAAATTGTCAATTTATCGCTCAGTGATACTTTATTAAATGTGATTAACCTTATCTGGCATTAATGTAACGTTACCGTTAGTCATGTCTATCTTTGCTAACAGCAGTAAATCTAAAAATCTGCTCACAGATGACAAGCTATCATGCTTCAAATCAGACCGTTAATTTGATTCAAAAATGCTTATAAAATGTTCATCGCAAAGATGTCAACTGCAATTTCTTACCTGTTAATAATCGCTCCCTAGATGAGAGAAACGGGGACTCTCCATCGAGATCCTACTGCCCATGTTGCATTGTTTGGAACTATCGGAGGCTTCCGTGATCCGCCATTGCTGTAAAATAATTGGCCCACAGGAGTCTATGGAGTTGTCACAACTCTGTCTCTCTATGGCTCTGACTGTTGTTTGCTACAAGATATAGTTCCAAGAACTATCGTCCATCGTCTTACGTCTATCGCTGCACTATGGAAGAGGACAATCCTATTAGTACTGAGGGAACTCATATCTGTCATCATGTAAATGAAAAAAAAAAAAAATTTACAAATGATCGGAACGGGATATAACATAAAATACCACGAATGGCGAGAACAGACCGTTCAGCCCAACTAGGCTCGCCAGTTTCTTTTTACTATTGTGAATATATCACTTAAGATACACAATGACTCAATGGTATCTATACTGAAACACAGTCAAAATGCAACAACTAATTTTTTAAATCGTAGCTGATTTTTTGAAGCCATCAAAATTACCACAGAAAAAATATAGTGGTATGAAGGTTAAAAGCTGGAATTTGCGCAAGTGTGGGTTCAAACCCAGTTTGTGTGTCTGTCAGGAGATCACATTTCCAAAACACAACTTTTGCCATGCCATTAGCAGCAGGTTAATGACATGGCAAAAGTTGTGTTTTGGAAATGCAGCAGGTTCTGCTACGGTTCTGGGGGCCTGCATCCCACCAGGACAAGGAACTGTGTAACCTTGTCGAGGTGTAGCAGCTTGTTCCAACCTGGTGTCTGCCTGGGTTTAGTGCATGGGAGACCTGTAAACTTCGAGGGGCTTATGACACCAGGGAGGTACTAATTAGCAGTTCCGCCCAAACCCTCCGCCAATGCCAGTCCCAAGCATGGATGTAAAAGGAGTGGGTTGTCACAACAGGCCCCGCTAGCCAGTGACGTAAAATAACCACAGCTCAAGACATTTTCATGGAGCCTCGAAACCCGATCAGATCTGGAAACTCGAGCTCGGCACGATAAGGACTAAGAGTACGGATTACATTTTCATTGGAACAATAAACCCTGGAACACTGACTAACAAATGTGAAGAAATCATAGAAATGATGCAGGAAAAGAATATTAGTACACTGGGACTGTCTGAAACAAGATGGAAAGGGCATGACGGACTCAAACATCATAACAACTACAAGGTTATATACTGAGGGCACGAAAAAAATCGTGGGCACGGGGTTGGTATCATCTTATCTCCTAGTACAGCAACATATGTACACACCATAGACTATGTAAATGAGAGAATAATGGCTGTCACGCCAAATATAAATCATTACTATGTATCCTTTGTACAAGCTTACGCCCCTCAGCACCATATGAAGAAAAAACAGCATTCTACGATAAACTCCAGGATACACTGGACTCCCTTCCGGTAACAGGGGACATCATCCGCTTGGGGGATTTAAATGGTCATGTAGGCAGGGAAGTGGTGGAAAATGTAACAGGACACTTTGGCGTAGGGAGCAAGAATGAAGCTGGAGAAATGCTGATTGACTTTAGCATTCGAAATGGTCTGTCAATAATGAACACATTCGTTAAACACCAAGAGTCTCACCAGCACACTTGGTATCGGTACAATAGCCAGTTAGGAATGTACGACCAAAAGACACAAATTGATTTTGTTACTACGAACAAGAAGTCAATCATTAAGAATGTTAAAGCCATACCCTCTGTTTCATTGGACTCTGATCATCGAATTGTTAAAGGAAAGCTTAAGGTGCAAGTGCCGCCTGCAGCCAGAAAGCACAGTAGGAAAAGAGTGAAAACTGAAAATATTCCTCGTGTAGCAGAAGACATTGAACGAAAGTTCATTGAAAAATCTAAATCAAACAACTACAATAACTTGGAATATAGATGGGACTCTTTCAAAGAGACCATCCAGCAAATCCAGGAGGAAACCATTGGAGTTACCAAGACGGGATCATCCAAAAAGAAGAAAACATCTCGGTGGACAGAAGAAATGAGAGAGGCAGTAAAATCAAAGAGCATCGCTTTTGAGCAATGACTGAAACTACGCACACCAGCGACAAGATAAGAATATGAATACAAGAGAAAAGCTGCAAACCAACTAAGGTGCAAATTAAAGAAGGACTAATGGATAAGGATTAGAGAGGAACTTAGGGAGGACTTTAAGTGCAGTAAGAAACTCCTATACAGCATGGCTAAATCTTACAGGAATGGGCGTAGCCTGGAAACCTCCTCAAATGTCCTACAACCCCAATTCTGAAATAGTTGGGACGAAGTGTAAATTGTGAATAAAATCAAAACGCAATGACTGATTAAAGATCACGAGCCAATATGTTATTTACAATAGAACATAGATAACATTTCAAATGTTGAAACTGAGACCTTTTACATTTTTATCCACAAAATGAGCTTATTTCAAATTTTCTGGCTGCAACAGGTCTCAAAAAAGTTGGGGCACAGGCCACAAAGGGCTGAAAAAGCTATTTATTTATAAGAGAATCAGCGGAAAGAACATTTAGCAAGTAAAGAAGTTAACTGGCATCAGGTGTGTAACATGATTGGTTATAAAAGGGATGTCTTAGAGAGGTTGAGTCTCTCAGAAGTAAAGATGGCCAGAGGCTCTCCAACCTGTGAAGGCTTGCGTAAAAAAATTGTGGAATACTTTAAAAACAATGTTTCTTAACGTCAAATTGCAAAGGCTTTGAAGGTCTCATCATCGACATTGCATAACATCATCAAAAGATTCAGAGAAACTGGAAAAATCTCTGTTCGTAAGGGACAAGGCCGAAGACCTTTACTGGATGCCTGTGATCTTCGAGCCCTCAGATGCCACTGCATCACTCACCGGCATGATTCTGTCATTGACATTACTAAATGGACCCAGGAATACTTCAAGAAACCACTGACCGTAAACACAGTCCGCCGTACCATCCACAGATGCCACCTTAAACTCTATCATGCAAAAAGGAAGCCATTATTGAGCATGATCCAGAAGCGCTGCCGTGTTCTATGGGCTAAGGCTCATTTAAAATAAACTGTAGCAAAGTGGCAAAGTGTCCTGTGGTCAGACGAGTCCAAATTTGGCATTCTTGTTGGAAATCATGGACGTCGTGTCCTCCGGGCTAAAGAGGAGAAAGACGACCCATCCTGTTATCAGCGTTCAGTTCAAAAGCCTGCATCGCTGATGGTATGGGGATGCATTAGTGCATATGGTGTGGGACACTTGCGTGTTTCAAAAAGCACCATGAATGCTGAAAGGTATATGAAGGTTTTAGAACAACATATGCTCCCCTCCAGATGACATCTATTTCAGGGAAGGTCTTGTGTATTTCAGCAAGACAATGCAAAACCATATACTGCAGCTATTACAACAGCATGGCTTCGTAGCAGAAGAGTGCGTGTGCAGAACTGGCCTGCCTGCAGTCCTGATCTTTCACTGATTGAGAACATTTGGCGCATAATTAAATGAAAAGTCCATCAAAGGAGACCCAAAACTCTCCAGCAGCTGGAAGCCTGTATTAAACAAGAGTGGGATCAAATTCCAATGGCTAAACTCAAGAAACTTGTCTCCTCAGTGCCCAGACGCCTCCACTCTGTGATAGAAAATAGAGGGGATGCTACGTTAAGATAAACAGGCCCCTGTCCCGACTGTACCTGTAGCAGCCATCAAATTTGAAATGAGCTCATTTTGTGGATAAAATTGTAAAATTTCTCAGTTTCAACACTTGCTATGTTATTTTTGTTCTATTGTGAATAAAATACTGGCTGGTGTGATATGAAAGTCATTGCGTTTTGATTTTATTCACAATTTACACTTTGTCCCAACTATTTCGGAATTGGGGTTGTACTTTTGCTGTCACCTAGCTATGCATGAAGAGTCACCTATTTACGTGTGTCCGTGAATGTGTTGGGTCGGATAGAGAAAGATAAAGGCCTATCCAATATTTTACAGTTGACTGCAATGACTATCTGAGGGGCCCCTCAATAATGCTCCGCCCCCTCTGGGCTGAGAGTCTAGCTTTGCCCCTTGCCCAGTCTTAAGCTTAGATGCATGTGACTTTGGAGATGTAACTTTAAGATAAGACCGCGCGTAATATATACGCCTAGCCAAGGGAACGCGTAAAGTAGACTTCCAAGGGAAACCGCTTATTATTGACTACCTCCCTAAGATACAACGATACCCTACCCATTTCATGTTTTTTATTTTGCAATTTTGCCAATTAGAATGATAGTGCTGCAAAAACACTAGCATTATAAAGCCGAGCCAAAAAATATTAATTCTCACACATTATTTATTTCATACAACATAGCATCAACATTGTATTTACACATCGTCTATAAACATTATTGGAGTTACTTGGGCACGACAATAAGAACAAATTGGCAAATAATAAGAAGGTGGAGACTGTCACGATCACCTACTGCTGCAGTTTTGTAGTGCAAATGCAAATGCTTGTCACAAGCTTACACTGCATCTCAAATTCATATCCCCGTGGTTTCCATCCATCTAATCTTAGATGTGCTGTTTTCTTAGTGAAGATGCTTCACACAGACGCCAGTCTTGAGTTTATAATCAGAGCATTCTGAATCGCTCTAAAGATAAATATTGTGTAGGAAATATAATCATTATCATGAAATATGATGATCAATATAACAAACTAACCTGTTAACAACTGAATTTTAAATACAGCAGGTAGCCCTGATGTTATTGAGGTCAAAATGAACATGAAGCTGATTCAAAAGTATGGCACGTCGTGGGACTAGAAAGACACACTCATTGTTAATGTGGCATGGGGTAACTAAAGTAGCATTTCAGTACTTTGGACCTACATCTGAGGCAATTTACTACCTCGTCATGAGACATTCAAAATCGCTAAAAATCCCAGCCTTTCGATCTTTGTCTCATATATTGTGACTGAATTTGAGTTGAAAAAATATATCACTGCCATTATTTTTTATCGTTTACCTTAAGGTTATGGCATAAATTTTTTGGTTGAATTTATCTCAGCATTTTTGAACTCTTGAAAAGTCATAGTTTTCCTGTTACTAGTTTAAAGAAGAAGTCCACTTGCGCATGTTGTTGGCTTCAGTTTATACATCATCTACCATGACTCCAAAATTTTGTCTTTTTTTAATGAACATTGAAAATTTATTTAGCAATAATTTGCAAGTATATGTTTACAATACCGTTTACAGTCAAACATTTTGATGCACTGTAGGCTCATTTTTCAATAAATCAAAAATCTGTGTGGATCGTTTGTGTAGGACAGTCTGAGGATGCTCTGTAGCAAATTTGGTGTCAATTGAGCAAAAATTGTGGGAGGAGATAGGTTTAACAAGTTTTACAGTTTTTGGAAAAAAAACAGAGTGATGGACTTCATAATTTGCAATAGGTTTAAAGCTATAGTATGTATCTTTTACATGTCCGTAAATGTCCGTTTTAATCCAAGCCACTACTAGAGGAGATGACACAATGCAGATTAAGCCGATCGGCTCCTCTAAAATTTTGCTGTATTTTGCAGTATTTGTTGTCTTGTATTGCGTGTCGACCGGCGACATTCCCGCGCTGGCACACAGGAAATGACGTGTTTTATTTCAAAATGAGAAGGGAGGGAGAGGAAGAGCGGAGAGTCCCCTAACAAGAGAGCTCCGGACCCCACGTGACTTGTTTCATTTGGACCAGCGCCGCAGATTTCAAGCCTTCTGAGTTCACAACTCACTTTAATTCGAACGACGTTGGCCTATATGTCGAAAAACTAAATCGGTTAAATAATACGAACTCAGAGATTTATGGAATAATTTGTGAGTACTTGCATTTGCGTAGTTACCACAGAACAGTAGAACAGTGCCGTGGCAAACTAAAGAAACTGCGGCTGTGACATTTCAAAGTGGAGGACGCAGTGTGAAAGTCTGCCCGCTCTCGTTATGAGAAAGATAAATTTTTGTGGTGTAGGCAGTGGACAGCATAATCAGCCAAAAACGCAAGGGCGAAAGTATTCCGTTTTCAACCTCCATCAACTGTTGCGGCTACGGTCACATATCATTATGATAAACTACCACCATGATACTAACCAAAATAACACAAGCATTTTAACAGTGCAAACACTGTCGTCAGTCGTCATCGGCTTTCGGCGGTGTGATCCGGTGCTGCATCCTTCTGATTCAAGTGGGTCGAATTTGCTATCTACCTATGGCTGCTGTGGTGAGTATAGCAGTGTTTCAACTCTATAGGATTGAGGGAAAGCTAGAATCCACCCCATATAGACACATTTGTAGAACGGGTCGACATACCCAAGTATAGACCGGAGACCATAGAAATCCAGTGGGGCTGAGTTTAGAGGGAAACATGGACAGCGAAGAGCAGCAAAAAGTGGACTAACAACTTATGGACTGCATCGGTGTGTACTGTTGCCTTGCTGCTGTTGGATAAGTAAGTGACTTGGTTTATAAGACATTATGAGTAGGATGTGTTGCTGTTACATGTACTGGACCTAGTACTTTATTATTTTCTTGGAAATGGTGCTATGAATGTAATGTAATGTTAGCAGCCTGGTGTTCGCCACGTTGTGTAGCGAGAGACCATAGCGAGCAGTACACGGAGTGTAGCGAGTGTTACTCTGTGTACCGTGGTGAGCAGTACACGGTGTGTAGCGGGTGTTACTGTGTACCGTGGCGAACAGTGCACGGTGTGTAGCGAGTGTTACTCTGTGTACCGTGGCGAGCAGTACACGGTGTATAGCGAGTGTTACTGTGTACCGTGGTGAACAGTGCACGGTGTGTAGCGAGTGTTACTCTGTGTACCATGGCGAACAGTGCAAGGTATGTAGCGAGTGTTACTCTGTGTACCGTGGCGAGCAGTACACGGTGTGTAGCGAGTGTTACTCTGTAACTTCTGCTGACTACCACTGGGTCTTTCCATCCACTAACCTGTCAGCTACAAATTAGCAGGCACCTTGTCTCCCGTTTGTAACAGGCTAACTAAACATACTATTTTGCGTTTCTATGGCAGAAAAAATCATACTCCTCTTCCGAAGAGTCTTGTCTTTTTTTCCACCAGCTTTCCTTCTTCAAACAGAGTAAAAATGTTGTGGAATCGCGCAGCACGGCAGTGGAGGGGTTGCGATGCGGAGTGGGGGGCATGGGAGGGGGGGACACCTGGGCATACGTCATATGGAAGTGCCGGCTGTATTGTTCTAATACCCAAAATTCCTCTAGGGGGCGACAGAAGTTACGCACTATAGCTTTAAATGTACAAAAGTTTCTTCAGTATTGGGGCTACATTTTGGCAAAAGTTGCAAATCCGTAGCACATATGGTTGATTTGTTGTGAATTTTTAAAAATTTTGAACTTCAGAGTCTTGCTGTAGCGCCATTATCAAGACTATTGGCCTGTTTTTGCAGCTGAGGCAATCTGGCATGGGACTGGACCTTAGTGCAAAGTTTGGTGATTTTTCACGCATGAGAAGTAGGATTTCCTTGGAAGAAGAAGAAGAACATGCAGAATAAGAATAGGGTCCTGGCAGCTTAGGCTGCCCGGCCCCTAATTATAAAGCCTTAAATAAGGTAATACATAAATAGCCAGATTTGGCCTCTGCGCAAAGGGGTTAAGCTTCAGTGTCATTCTAAGTGCTCCATGGCAACTGCCAAAATTAGCTGAGGTGAAGAAAATATAAATTGGAAAAGGATTGAAAAAAAAGCATTTGTTAGCACAAGTCCATGAATTCCTCCTCAAGTCAAGCTTTCTTTGCCTTTCCTCTTCAGCCCGGTATCCATTTCAGAAGATGAATATCTGGAAATCCCAGCAATCTCTCGTAAGAAAGGGGGAACTTACGAGTGCACCGCGTCCAATGAGGTCTCCACAGACATACAGACCACAGAACTCATCATCAACTGTAAGCTTATTTTCATTCTTTCACTTTAATGGTGCTACCTTGGTCTAATTTGTCTAATTTCATTTCACAGCTTCTTAGGGATTGGTTTCACTATTGTTACCGATGATATTATACACAAATCATGCTCAGGGTGAGGTATAACACCTTTTAAATTGCTTATCAAACTACATACAAAACTTAGAATGCAAATTCATGTTATAATGGATACAGATTCATATTTTATTTAAAAGGGACATATCATGAAAAATGAACTTCTCAGTGTTTTTTCTTGTATATAACAACTCTCTGGTCTGCCTACTGACACATAAAGTGTGCAATATGACAATCAGGTCAATCTGGAGTAAGCTGGCCTTTCCTTTACTACTTGCTGGAGCTAGCCAGTCAGATTTTGTCCTTCTTTCTGCGTAGAAAGTGGGGCATGGCAACGCTCCTGTGCATTTTTCTCTTATCGTGGGCGAGGTCTACCGCAGCGTCCTGGGAAAAAAAGAAAGGACCGGAAGCCATTTTCCCCTCCGCAGGTCGAGAAAGGAAGTGATGGCAACGAAAGGCAAACGCGGTGGCTGTTCAATGGTGGGCTCACAAAATCAGCATCAGTGCGTGCACAAACTCCCAGCTTCAGAAGGAAAAAGGGTGGAGTGGTTACACTGTATTTTTGACAGTAACGTCCCAATCTATGTCGGCAAGAGGGACATTCTAAAACGCTTAACGTGAAAAAGCTTAACGTGGCTTAACGCTCCAAAACGGCGACTAATATTCACCAAATTCCTCTCATACATTTCTTGTCTGAAGCATCTTCTCCAATCAAAAAAAATAAAACTGAAGAGTAAGGGATATGTTAGTTATATCAAGTTAAGCGTTTTCCTCTCTATTTACATACATTGAGCAAAAAGCATAAAGGGATAGTTCACTTTTTTCAAAGTGGGGTTGTATGAGCTACAAATTGCCTCTACGTACATTAGATGCAGTAGAAAGCTGCCTGCTCTCCCCCAGTTAGCCGCACCAGTGCATAGTGCTGGGAGGAGACTTATGCGATTCACTGTTGTGAACGGTCCCAAAGTAACAGGGTCATTCCATGTGAACTCAGCCACCCATGTACATGACACCTCTCAGATTTTACTCAAACTTTGTCCAAAAATACTTTATGGTACCAAACAAAAGAATCCCAAGTTCATGTCAGTATCTTTGACGGTTTTTGCATGAAAATTTTTTGAAATTTGGGTGAAATGCCCCTTTTTGACTTATGTGAATAGGTCATTTCGTCTTGTAGCACTTTGGAAGGACCATAACTTCTCACGTAATAGAGACAGGAAGCTGAAATTTCATGTGCTCGTGCATTCTGGGCCATATATCAGGATTCTGCAGCCAGAATCATAATGAGAGATCAGAAGGGTGAGAGGAGGGCCCCTAAAATCCAATTTTTTTTAAGGCGGCAAGAGATTTTTCACTTTTTGGGGGTCCCTAGGATTCAGTTCAGTGAATGTTACTGTTCGAAATGTGTTTCTCCCTCAGATTTGGGAACTTTCCCACCACTAACCTAAGTTTTAGGATAATAGTACCATTGGTGGGGGACTTGTGGGGGTCAGAAAACCACTTTGGACCAAAATGATCCTCTCAGACCCTGGACTTCAGACACCCAGATGACCCTGTGGGCATTGGATATTACGCGTCCAATTTTTATTGGGTAAGAGCTGAAAAAAGGGTTTTCTTCGCCTTTAGGCGGCTTAATACGAAGGAAATATGCTATATGTGATAGCGACAAGCATGTCGCATTTCCTTTGAATTCATGCAGGCCTGCATGACCTTCTTCTCTGAGTGTAGGGAGCTTAGCAGCCTGCTTAATACAGTCAAAGGAACATCTGGCAAGACACTCCTGAAGTGGCTTAATACAAAGGAAATACACTATGTGAGATGAGCCTGTGTGGCGACAAACACGTCGCATTTTCTTTGAACTCACGCAAGCATGCTCGACTTTTTTAATCAGGTTGTGGGCAAATCAGCAGGAATGCTAATTGTAAGCAGAGGAACATCTGGCGAGACATCGTTAGAGTGACTTGATACAAAGGAAATATTCTATGTGTGCGTGCAAGTTCCCCTGAACTTAGAGAGATAACATATAACTCAACTGAGAGCTCAGCACAAACTCCCAAAATAAAACCAACCCAGCAGGCCCAAACCTTAGGCTAAAATTTATGGAGCATTTGGAGCCAGAGGCAGCGTGCTCTTGTATTCAGGTGATTGTCATTACCGCCCGACAGTTTAAGATATACCACAGCAGGCAGAGGTGACGGTCGCAAATGAAGCGTTCTGACGTTGGAGCAGATAACAGCAGAGGCTCTGCAAAATAGACACATAAAATATAGACTCAAGTTAAAATCAAAAGAAAAAATTCAGTAAATTAAGCAAACAAATGAGCTTGGGAATGTAGCAAAAACTGGCAGGGTATCCGGATGGTTTGCCTGCTCGGCATCTTACTCTGATGAAGATGGCACTTGCTTAGAGCGTATTCAAGACATTGAACATTTTGGGTGCATTTCAAGCTCATGAATGACCACTGTGGCCTGTTCCTGAATCCCTAAAAACCTTTGTTTTTACCGTAATCTAATCTATAAGTAAAATAAAAAATATATATATAAATTTGGAATCTCCAATCCCACCTGAATCTGGAATGCCCAATTCGAGAACTATGTACAAGGCTTGCCCGTATGCGACCCTATGTCGCCAATGTTGTGCGCTGCTCTGAAAAAGCTGCCGGCCACTGCCGTCTGGTATGATTGCAGATCAAACCCGTACCGTGGTAGTCACTAAAAAACTTGCATACACACCGGCCCTCCAGGAGAGGGGTGCCCATCCCTGTGCCTGTCACCCAGGGCAGAGGATTATGGGCTAGAGTCTTCTGACTCTTCTCCCTTTTTCGTTACACTCTCGGATTCTCTCTTCCCCCCACTAGGGGATATGGATGTCGAGTGTGGTGACAAGGAGGTCTCGCTACGGCGGCCTTTTCCTCTATCCCGCACGATCAACTAATGTACGCTGCATTACTGAAGGATTTACCAGAGATCATTCAGAAGGCGGCAGGGATGAAGAATATTCCGGTACCAGAGGAGCGTTCAGCAACACCATGCAACACGCTCTTTGGAGACTACTACACTCAAGAGGAAGAGGCTAAGAAAAAGAATCCTGTCTGGCCGGGTGTCCCTGAGATGAGTCCCCTAATCTCAGAGATCTTCGCCGAACCCCGGGAAGCTAAGGGCACAGGTTACGCGGTACATGCCCTTCGCAGTTCTTGAGGGTGCGCTTCAGCAAGGATTCCTTTCTGTGCCTCCTTTAGAGCAGAGTTTAGCCACCATCCTGCTCCTGAAGGCTTCGTTTTTTTGGTCGACGTAAGCCTACGCCTCCATCGCCGAGGGATCAGGTGACCGCGCGACTAACTGACTGGTCCCACCAGTGCGCTGCCCAATCTGCTGCAGCCATGAATAATGTTGTGTTGCTAGCTTCGTATTTATCTACTTTGGCAACACAACCTAACTCCTTGCCACTGGAGTTAGCAGCTGACATCGGGAAGACAACAGCTGTGATTCTGACCTTATGCACGGCCACCGCTGTAGCGCAAGGGAGGATCACGGCCTGGCAGACGGTTCTGCAGCGCAGCATGTGGCTAAATATCTCCAATCTGCAAGAACAGATTAGGAAAGGGTTGCTGGACGGCCCCATCAGCTCTGTTGGGCTGTTTGGGCTTCTGCTGCCAGAGGCTACCACCCATCTGCAGGAGGCGACGGAGGAAGCCGAAAGAGTTAAGAAGCACAACCCAGTGGGGGCATGCTGAGTCTCGCCCACAGCGCGCCCATGGCTCTTGGTGAGATCAGAGGGACAGCCGAAGACGGCACTGATGCCCAGCTCCTGCGCCTCAGGCTGCTCCCCTCCAACCCGCCACTGCACGTCTTCCACCCTCCACCACTACGACTCGTCGCCCCCCTCCATCGCGCAGCTTGCATGTGGACGAATCCTCTGTCTGAGCCACTGCGGAAGCAGAGAAGACAGTGGCTGTCAGCCGGGGTTATGTGTCCACCATCTTAAAACGGCCCTTTTCAAAGCCACCTCCCTGTTCATGAGGAGCAATTCCATTTTCATCAGTTTGCATTAAATCGTCACCCTATTAAAATAATGGCCCAAGTCATTTTTGACGAAAATGAGTTTTTGGCCTAAATCATCTCCTGCTCGGCAATGGTAAAATTTTTTGTGTTTTCCCAAAAACTTGAAAAAATGACTTAGGGCTTTATTTTAATAGGGTGACGATTTGTCTCTTCTGAGCTTTAAGCAACTGTTTGGACGCATAATCCCCAAACACGAATTTTCTCTGCCGCACATTCGTACAATGCGGAATCCACCAGTTTGCATATAAACGGTGTTCTTGGCTCAACGGAAAGCGCAGTGCCTCATTCACTCATTCAAGACCACAAGTTCAGTCTGCAGCGACAGTGGTTTATTTTCACGTGCTAAAAAAAGCAAGCTGAACTCGCTCGCTGTCGCAACACGAACCGCGCATTCTACGCGTATCCCCACTGTCCACTTAAAGGTGCAGGCTAGTGTGGGCTCCTCTAGATGGCACATACTGCTCCTAACCGCAGCTATGACAGCAGCGCGGCTCTGCCCGTCTCTCCTGTATGCTGTAGTTCACGCACAGCGGCAGAGAAGACCATACTTTGGCTGTTAGAAAATTCCACGAAATCCCCTCAGATGTTTGCTCGCCCGCTCTCTGAGCGTTTCTCAGTGTGGCAAAGCTTGTTTTCCTTGAAAGGATGGCTGAGGAGAACAACAGAAAAGGGCTATACTCTTCAGTTCGCATCTCCGCCTCCGCCGTTTAGCGGAGAGATCGAATCTGTCATGTCATCTTGATCAGAGACGGTGGCTCTGACGTCAGAGCTAACTGAACTGTTAAGGAAGGGAGTAATATCTAACTCTCGCTACTTCCTAGTGCCCAAGAAGATAGGCGGAATGAGACCGATTCTCGACCTGTCTTTTTTCAACAAAACAATTGCAAGAAAACCTTTTCAGATGCTCACAGTAAAGCATGTACTGGAGTGCGTGCGTCAAGACGATTGGTTTACATCCATCGACTTAAAAGATGCCTATTTTCATGTCCCTATCATTCCTTAACACAAAAAATTTTTGCGTTTCTCCTTCAAATTACGCTTTCAATGCAGTCGCCTACTCTTTGGTTATTCGCTGGCCCCACGCACTTTTTCTAAATGCATGGAGGCGGTGTTAGAACCGCTATGCAGGAAGGGCATAGAGTCCTTTTTCACTTGGACAATTTGATTGTAATGGCATCTTCGAAGGAGGAAGCAGCGCTTCATACCGAAGAACTGATCGGTCACATGACTCATCTGGGTTTTGCTGTAAACTGGCAAAAGAGCGCCCCCCTCCCCTCCCAATCAATAACTTTCTTAAAAGTGCACATGGATTCCATCTCTATGAGAGCGAAGCTGTCCCCAGCCAGATTGGAGGCACTTCGCTCCCTCCTGTCTCGCATTAAGCCTCACAGGGTGGTAACAGCTCTGTCTGTGATGTACTTACTGGGCATGATGTCAGCTAGTCATGTGGCCGTCCCTCTGGGACTTCTTCACATGAGAAAAGCCAAGGGTGGTTCAGTCGTCTTCGCTTCAACCCGATTCGGCAGAAAAGGCACCTGTTATTTATTCCCCCATCAGTGCAATCAGATTTGGCCTATTGGAATAACCCCTGAGTTCTAACAAGGGGGGCTCCCCTGGGGAGAGTCACATCGCACATCTCAGTGTTCATGGATGCGTCTCTTACAAGCTGGGGTGGAATGAGTCAGTCACATGTTGTGGGAGGGAAATGGCAGCAGTCCTGCTCCCAGCACTTAAACTGCCTTGAATTGTCCACGGTGCTCGAAGTGCTCAAACACTTTGCTCCGATGTTGACAGATAAGCATGTTGTTATAAGGACAGATAATATGATGGCAGCAGCCTACATAAACCGCCAACGGGGCGTTTGCTCAGCCCGGCTTCTGGAAATTGCTAGAAGCATTTTATTTTGGTCTCACGCAAATCTGGGCTCAATAAGAGCACATTATATTCCCAGAAAACAGAACCGGGTCGCGGATCTGATGTCACGCGGGGGGACCATCTCAGAACGAGTGGAGGCTGAACCCCACTTTAGTTCGGAGATTATGGCACTGGTTCAGCGAAGCAAAAGTGGACTTGTTTGCTTCAAGGGAGGATGCTCAGTGTGTGTTACGGTTTTCGATAAGCACTAAGGACGACCCCCTGCTCGGAGTGGACGCGTTCTCCCACAGACCGTGGCCCAAAGCTCTACTTTACGCTTTTACCCCAATTTCTCTGATTCCTCGACTTCTGACACAAATCCAAGAGGAAGACTTGTCAGTCATACTTGTGGCTCCAGAGCGCACGAGCGCGTCGTGGTTCCCCATTCTGTTACAGCTGCTCAAAGGAGCACCGTGGCTGATTTCGTGGTACGCGGCTGCCCTTACGCAGCTGAATGGTGCGATCAGTCATTTCCCTGTAATAGATCAAAGATTATGGGCTTAGCCACTAGGAAGGGCCGCAGTTTTTCAGCGTACCACGGCGCTTTAGGAGGCAACGACCAATCGTGCGCCTCCCAACACCGTAATGGCTTTTACCATAGTTGATACTCGCCCTAAGAGCTCCTCTTAAGCCTATATCTCTAATTTTTTGTTCAAGTATTTGTATTGGAATGCAGCGCCCCTCTTAGCATTAACCATAGCTAAGAGTAGGCGATTGTGCAAACTCTAAATCTCTTCGTCGGAAGCACCGCTTCTCTACAAACAGTTCATTGACTGCGTAATGCTTTTGCGCAAGCTAAACAGTGTGGGAATCGTCCTCCTGCAGAATTTTTCGCGCACATTTGCGAGGACTTGTCCTCCTCCACACCTCTACTCAAGAGAGCAGCAGTGGCTGACATCTGCATGTTCCTTCTTTTATGTCTATCTATACAACAAATTGATCTCTTGACGTGCAGTAATGTTTTTCATTGGCTGCGCTTCGTAGCTAGCAGATGTTTCAGGTTTTACCATCTAACTTATTTGTTGAGCTCGAGGGGACTGTCTCAATACGTGACGTTCGTCCTCGCTTGTTCCCCAACATAAGCTGTTTATCAGGGAAAGTCGGACAGGAATCCTCGCATCCCGGCTCTGTTCTTTTGGGATTAGTTACAATACGTAACTTTCGTCTTGCTTTATCTCAGCAGCAGGGATGTAGTGTGGATGGATTCGATGTATTTATTACAACGCAGTAGGTCAACCGAGTTGACTAGTCGACTGTCTCTGGAATGCGAGAACTTTAGTCGCTTCCGGGCTGAATCCTATGCGTCATTCTTTTTCGCTACAGGGGACTAGCGCAGTCAAGTTGGAAATTGTTTGACTCATGCGCGTGTGGGGTAAGTCGGATGTGTGTAAATGCTTTTACGCTGATGTCTCAGTGGGGCAAAGACTACATCCGGCTTCGCCCTTTATCCCAATAGCAACAGCCTTAAGGGGTGAAGCTCATATGAAATGGAACGTTGGTTACATATTGTAACCTCAGATTCTATGAATATGAGCATAGCCCTGTAAGTTTTCTGCCCCACATAATCCACCATCAGCTGCAGAAAAAGTTGTCTTCTTTTGGGAGCCAAGCTCAGGTCACGCGAATATAATATACAATGGATGCGGACCTGATTGGGGCCATCGTACAGGACAATGGCTGGAAAGAAAATCTTCAGAGCTGCGCATGCGCAGGGGGATAAACTCAATAGCGACAGCCTTGAAGGGCTACGCTCATACTCATAGAATCTGGGGTTACAATACATAACCAACGTTCTGTACCGTGCCTCAGTATGATTGTCCCCCACCATGCCTCAGTACCATTGCCCCCCTCCACTCTCCCCCCACTGGTCAGTTTTCACGCGAGTAATATCGTACCGTACCGGAGTATACTTGCATACATGTCAAAATTCCGATACAGCACATTGCAGTATGCACCTAGGTGGTTTTAAATGGGGAACGATTTTAAAAGGAGGCACCAATATATTTTGAGGGTTTTATTATTGAGAAGGGGGTTTAGAATATTAATATCGCAAATGCGCATGCTGCGCCTGCCCCATCAACCCAGTGTGTCATCTGTAACATGGAATACCACGTATAGCCGCACGAAAAATTAAACTCGAAATTTTCTGGACTGAATGCTTGATGTTTTTACACATCCGAATCTTTCTCTGGGTACCCAAACATCAAGGTAAGCCGAAAATATACTGATTACATTCGATAAAGGTGGATGTTGCATACAGAATTCTTTCGCCCTTGCATTTTTGGCCGATTGTGCTGTCCAATGCCGCATATCACGAACATTTATCCATCTCTTTACTTGAGCTGCCAGACTTTCGCACCGCGTCCCGCACTTTGAAATATCATGGCCACATGTAACAACTCACAAATTATTCCATAAATCTCCAAATTTTTGCGTGTAGTATCCAGTTGTGATTGTATGTTTTCGTCCGCCTACATTTCGAGCAAGCATTGAATTTCCTCGTTTGAATGGAGATATCTTTTACGCCGCTGCATTTGTTAGAACAAGAGAGCTGTAACACGTAACAGTAATCTTCCGTGCTCAAGTACGGTTGCTTTAACATTTGGTACGAGTAGCCACTCATCTGTCTCAGCAAACAGATCCACGCAATCTCTAGAAACGCGCTCTCTATGCAAGGCCTGGATGGCCAAATCGTCCAACAGCAATAGGTAAGCCATTCAGAAGCAGAACGCGCGCAAGTATCTAAGGGTTTAGTCCTAATTACGATCAACTGGCCAAACTCTTTAGCCCAAGAATTAAATAATAAAATCATTATAATTTTTCAAAAACATAAAACAAGCAAAATTCAATTATATGATGCATTTGTAATGTTTAGGGTTTAAAACTTGTGTTTCCGTGCATTGGACAAGCAATTTGTCGACAGAGGTAACAGTTTTCTGTTTTCTCTTATCTCGGTAAGAGTGCTCTCAACCACCCGTAAAATTTTCTCTTACCTACAAGAAGAGCAAAGATAAGAAAACTACGGAGCCCCCAAGGGGACATCAAAAAAAAATATTGTAGGAAAAAAAAAACGTACGTACGTAATAAAGGTGCGTACCCATGCTAGATCTCGCAAAACTTTTATTTATTCATTTTAGGTTCATGGTCCATACTGGGCTCCGTTCTGCCCGTTGGCTACTGGAAAGGGACACAAGGTGGCGCTGTAGGCTAATACCGGTCAGGGCCAGTATTAGATCTGTGAGCAGATCACGCAGAGTTAAAGTGTAGGAATTTGCCACTCGTATTACTGTTCCTAAGAGCTGCGTTTTGTGTGATTTGAGGTGAGTTTCTGACCAGAAAAGGAAGCCCCCCCTTGTCTCTCTTCATGCGACATATGTCCATTTCAGGGACTGCACGTGCAGGAACTCTTCCAAATCCTCTTCCATGATTCTCGATTCTTCGTGACCTTTCCAAAAGTGCCGCGAAGGACTGACCCGGATGTAAATGATCTAAAATACAACTTTTTTCGAGATTTTGCAATACTGTGTATGTAATATTAAAAAGCAGTTCGCAGTCATAATTTATGTTTCAAAGTTCAAAGCGGCCGCTAGAAGTATATCAAAATGTCGCTGAAAATAAATGTCCAAATGAATTATACTATCGAACACAAGGGCAGCAGTGCCATCTCTCTGAAAGCAAGGCGAAGGTGAAGGCCAATAGTTTTCCCATACAAAATTAGCCTATGATTGCTCTTTGATAACAGTTGCGCTTCGTGGGCTTTCTGGAAATAGGCTGTAGATAACGGAAAGACAGCTGTTCTGTCGCAGCGCCTCCTCATTCGCAGAACTGCATGGCAGTAGCCAACGGGCAGAACGGAGCCCAGTATGAGCCATGAACCTAAAATGAATAAATAAAAGTTTTGCGAGATCTCGCAGAACTTTTGCAAGATCTCGCAAAGATATAGCCTACCTTTATGACGTGTTTTTTTTTCCAACATTTTTTTTTTTGATGTCCCCTCGGGGGCTCCGTAGAAAACATTGGTGCATCCCAAAAAATCAAGGATACGGACAAAAATAAGAGAAAATGTGTTCTTATATCGCTTCTTGCATGAGCCCCAATGTCTTTTAATCACTGAAGAAAGTTTACACTGTCTTGAATTGGATAAAAATGAGTCAATCAAAAGGTAATTTCTACGAAAGTTTCTTGTGGGCGTGGCCTTTAACTGTGCTTTACGCAGATAAGCCTGAGCAAACATTAGTGAGACTAGATAATGTTGAGGCATTGTATGAGGTTAAGAGTAACAAATGAATTCGTCACAAGGTAAATCTACGCGTAATTTTATGGTAGGTAATCACGCGTTTCTAAAATCTGATGACAATAATTGATTGTAGAATCATATTGAATCAATACCAAGTTTAAGTTTTGCTTCAGAAAACTGATTTTTTTTCACAACTCAGTTGACATACCTTTAGCCTGTTATTGCTGAACTGGTTGCAACAAAGGTCAATGATTTTTTTCTGTCAAAAGAGATCATTTTTATTATAGGGTGTTCCCGATAACAGAGGTTAATGAACAAGACCACTCCCAATATGCCTTTGTATTCGTCCGCACGCCTATATATACGGTCTTCATTCCCACAATCCTCGCTTGTCTCGTTACTACGTGGTTCAGTCGTAACTATACAGCCCGAACGCTCAGCAAGACTTCACTTACCTGAAGCATGGAATCCAAAATCCTACTGAGTCCCTCGGACAGAGAAATATTCGAAGACTCCGAGCTCCAGAGGAATCTTCTCCATCCGTTCCCGAAACTCCCGTTTCTCCTCCACGCACCCGCCTGCACTCCGCAATTTTCGTACCTTCATCACAAAGCACCGCCCGCTCGCCCCAGCCGGGGTACTTGTATTCCGAACTACGCTCTCCCCGCGGTGGCCAGCGAGGTCGCTCTCCCCTTCGAGCTGCGAGCCATAGGAATTCCAGCCAGCGGTCTCCAGAGTCGTCTCGTAGCAGCAACGCCTCTCGTCAACTGCGGCTCCCAGAAGTGAGAGCCGCGGCCCCCCAGCAAGGTTTACCTCGGCTTGCACTCCATGCTCACCCGAGGCCCCTCATTGGATCATCGGCAGTCTCCATCGGGCACTCAAGCAGAAGAAAATCCCCTTCCACCACTCCAATAACAAGGCCAGACTGCTAAAATTATACACCGACTCCCTGGGCAACACAGCTGATCCTCACCATCCGCCTGCAGCAGACCACACAGCTCTTCCGGGTACTGCAACTAGCATCCCCAGCGTCAACGTCACCACGCCTGGCAACGTCCTCTCCGCTCCAGATTTGGCAGAAGCCATTCCTTCCTCAAACCAGCCAGTTCCCCCTGTGCCTGCTCCCCCGTTCACGACCCCTTCGGTTTCTTTTCGTCCCTTGATTCGTCCCTATGTTTGCAGGCTGCACTTTTGCCCCGTGCACATACGCGCCCCCCCCCCATCCTTTCCGCCAGACGAAAACCGGCTCCTGTGGCTCCTTCAGCCTCCAACCGAATTCTCCAAAGCTCCAGCAGTTCCGGTGTTAACCTACCTATACCTGGAGAAGCACCCACCGTTGCTTCATCTGCTTATCTCTTTCCCACTGCACTATCTCTCCCGCCCCCCTCCCTTCCTAGTTGCCCCATGCTACTAATTCTGTGCTTCCTTCTACAGGTCCGCTCCTCCCACTAACTACTTCCGCCATCCCCATGCAGTTTCACCCGCCACACTTCCAGTACGCTCTAGCCACCGGCCTACCCCCCGTTCGCCCCTCACAGCCTATTCCAAATCCTTAGCCTTTACCCCCCGTTCTTAGACAACAGATTTTATCCGGTATGTACGTCGATGTGGCCCAGCTCATTCAACCATCCTTTCCGCATTCATATTTCAGTCGTAAAATCCAAACCATCCTTGGCCCCGCTCAGGTCAAACACCCAACCCCTGCTCGTTCTAGAGAACTTACTCTAAACGAGCTCGCATTTGCCTTTTCACTCTACCGGGATACAATCTGCCAGTCCTTTCCTCATCGTAGGCAAGAACTGGACGATTACCTTACACTCGTTCTCGACCTCGCTTTACGCTTTGGCGGCACGGGTTTTTATCAACACCACAAACTTTTTTGCCTCTAAAGCAGCAGGTCTGATTCAGCAGTACAATCAGGAAGTTTACTGGGGCACTTTAGACTCAGAATTGTATTATCCTGTTTTTGTCGCCCGAACATCGCTCTCCTGTGAGCTCTGCGGGGCCCTCTCTCACCCCGCTACCGCGTGTGCTGTTTCAGTCCCTTTATCTAATACGGCAAAAGCTTCTAACCCCAGCAAACCAACCGTACATTCCCGTTCGTCTTCCGCCGCACCCCACCTCCCTCGGCACCCGTTTCTGCCACTTCTTGTCCCTCCGTCAACATGACCTCTTTCAGCAACACTGATTGGAAAGGGAGGCCTATCCTCTTCATTGGGGGGAGGATGATTTGCAATAATTTTAATAGCACCGGTTGCAATATCTCCAGCTGCCGCTTCCTCCACACCTGCTCCTACTGCGGGGGCGCCCATGCACAATCCTGTTGCCCACACAACCCACCTAAATGACTATTACAATATCTCAAAACTCCTATACAATCGAATTACTCTCGTCGGCCTTATCTAACCATCCTGATCCCAACCTCGTCCCTCACCTCATCCACGGCTTTACCCACGGTAACCACCCCGGCTTAGCCGCCACTCCCGATCACTCCTTCATGTGCACTAATTGCAATCCACTCTAGCAGAACCCCATACCGTCGACAAGCTAATACAAGACAGAGTTGACGCGGGTTTCATGATTGGACCCTATTCCGAGCCACCTTTTCCCGTCTTTCGCATCAGCCCTATCAGAATACTCGGGGAAAAAGCGGTTAGACTTATCATCCCCTCACGGATATGCCATCCCCAGCAGTGGCGTAGCAAGGGATTTTGGGCCCCCAGAAAGAAAATTACACAGCCTCCCCCGCCCCCCCCCCCCCAAGCTGGCCAGCAAAACAAGAAAAGTGTGATTTTTAAATTTTTTTATTTTTAACAAATATGCATTTTTACGTATTTTTTTAACTCTTAATTTCTTGTATTAAAAGCAATAGTTTATTTCCTTTACATTACTTTGTGTTTATTAGCATATTCCCAAAGTAGGATATAATATCTACCATTTAAGCATCTAACTCCCACAGTTCTTATAACACTACATATATATTTCTTTACCACTTGTGGTTCTTTATGTACCTTACATGGTTGCACTTTATAAAATCACAACACACCAGGTTCTTTCAAGTTTGAACAAAATTCCAACTGCTGGGTTTTATTTAGAGGTGAAAAAAGTACACAACTATTGTACTCAAGAAGAAATACAGTTACTCTGGTTAAAATTAACTTAAGCAAAACTAAAAGTACTGGCCTATAAATCTATTCAAGTGAAAGTAGAAAGTATTCAATACACACACACACACACACACACACACACACACTTCATTTTTGATAATCCAGCGATATGCTATAGTATTCGTAAAGCAACATTGACATAGGAGGTTGCATTGGCTAAAGTTGTTTGGATGCACGTTGTTTTAGTAACAAGGAGAGGCAAAGTTGTGCATTACAATGCAGAAGCAACAATAATTGGCACCAATCTGGCGCACTTACATGAGCAATCACCTGAATAAATGTTGGGTATAGCCTATCGGAGATGGGCACACAATCAGTGCACTTGCAAATGAGAGCCTGCAGTATGACCGATCGTGTGACATTATTTAACCATCCATCTACAACAAATACGATCAGACAGATACATCATTGAACACATACACAAAGAACATTTGCCTAACTGTGCAAACAGGCAATCTCTCAAATTGAAAAAAAGCACCACGGCGGATGCTGACATGACAGCCTACTAACAACAAGCCAAACATCATCACAGCGGGTGCTCTCTCTCTCTCTCTCTCTCTCTCTCTCTCGCTCTCTCACACACAGATACACGCACACGCGCAATCACCCCAACCTCTCCAACTCCAAGGCTAGGCTGCTTCACTGAGACCACAACCAACCACAAGGCCTACGTAACCATGCAGTATGCCGAAGCCGGAAAGGACACACGCACAGTCGCACACACTCATCTATTCGTCCATTCGCCCACCTGCTTCAGTGTCCAACCAGCCGGCAAGTCGCTTGTGCTAGCAGGTGTAGCAGCTAACGATACCTCAGCACCTGCTGCGTCAGAGGAGCACTCGGCTTCAGGGTCGCTGGGTGGGAGAGGAATCAGAGGATCCTCCGTTTTGGTAGCGAGAGTGGGCCCACAGTGCTAGCTGCTCCAGGATCGTCTTTCGGTGCCTCATCATTTTTGGATGTGAACCCAAAGTGTACGAGTGATACACTCTGGTTTAGTTTTCACTTGCTCGCCATTTTTAGTACGACTTCTCAACATTATGTCTTTCTTCTGTTTGGCGCGCATGGCTAATTTGCATACGTGCACAAGACTGGCTGGCTCCGCTTGGCAAAAAATAGAACATATTTGTGAATAAATGTTTTGAATTCTGTATACTGGACATGGTGAGCTTAAAAACATTTTAGTGACCATTAGTGACAATAAGATATTGGTCACACTTTACAATAAGGGTACAACAATTAACATTAGTTAATGCAGTAATAAGCATTTCATAACAGGTAATTAACATTTAACTAATGCACCTGGTAATCATTTACAAATGATGTTCACATGAACTAAGGTATTAATTTATAAATTATGGTTTAATAGTTTGAAGTGCTCCATAGGGGATACTTAAGGGATGTTTTCAACTTCACAATAAGGGATACACAGAAAATAAATAAATGTTCAATTATGGTTATGTAATGCTTATTCAGCTATCTAACACATCAGTTACCTGCTAATTAACTGATAGTTAATGAACTAATGTTAATTAATGTTAATTGTTGTACCCTTATTGTAAAGTGTTACCAAAATATTTTATTTTTTATTTCTTAAGACAAAATTTGAGACCCCTTAAAATTTTGCTTTTGAGGCTTTCAGGGGGTCTCATGGATTGAACCCCCCCCCCGTATTTTGCACACTGCTCCAGCGACCTCCAGGCTTGAAGAGGTTGAAAGTCTTGAAGCCAGAAACTTTAGGCAGCATCACTCTTCCCATTTAGTCACCTTTCTCCTCTCCTTTAGGCTTGCTTTCCCGCGCAGCGTAAGGGGTGGACTATAATTGTACATTTTAGAAGGGGGAGCAGAGGCCCCTAGTATTTTATTTCACTCTATTTGAGACCAACTTTAATCTTTTGACCAATCCATTTAGTTGCTTTTGATTCAATAATGGCATTAATTACTAAGAAAAAATTAAATTAATTTTAAAAAATTACACTTTTCATTCCAGGCTTCTCGAGGGCCCCCCTCCTACTGTGGGCCCATGTAGTCAGTACCCTTTTTCCCCCCCGTGCTACGCCCCTGATCCCCAGTATCAACAGCCTTATCCCCAGCAAAGATTTCTCTATGCGCCACTCTTCCACGGACCACGCTATCACTCTCATCCGCCTCGCCGGTTGCGGCCCCTGGTTGGTGAAAGCCAATATCACTAACGCTTTTAAGGTCGTCCCACTCAACCCACTTTTTTGGGGATTTTTTGGTGTTACCTGGAAGGGGGCGCTATTACTTCGCTGTTCGTCTCACTTTTGGATGCAAAAGCAGCCCCAAGATTTTCGATTCCCTCTCAGAAGCGCTGTGCTGGATTTTGTGCAATTACCACAAATTGCCATTCATCACACATCTCCTCGACGACTTCCTCGTCATCAGCCCGCCTTCATCTCCTCCTTACCAAGGTCTCAATACTTAAACTTTGGTTTTTCCATACTTGGCATTCCCCTGTCAGCCCAGAAAGCCAGGGGTCCTTCCACCTCACTCAAATTCCTAGGCATCTCGCTGGACTCGTTCCTATCTCCGGCCTTCCTGCCTCTAAATAAATTACCATGCATAACCCTCTTGCTTTCCAACTTCAGGGTCGCCCAAAATGGTACAAAATTACAATTGCTCTAGCTGCTCAGCCACCTTAATTGCGCCATCCGTGTAATTCCACAAAGGAAATCATTTTATTCCACTCAGCCCTCCTACTGCCATTCCCGGCCCTCGACGTAGTTTCCATCTCAAGCTTTATTTTGTACATTCACTCCGTACACCACGTTTGACCAGCCTCAATACAAGCCTATCTTAGCGGCATCAACGTCTTTGTCAAACTGGCCACTGGTTATCCGTGCTCGTCAATTTCCCACATTCACGTCTATTCATTACTAAAAGATTTACGTAAACAAGAACCTCTCGCTCCAGCCAAACGTTTACCCCTAACGGCAGACCTCCTCTCTCGCTGCATTCAGACGCTGCGGTCAGGGTACCACTCTCCTCCCACGGTTTCCACTCTAGAAGCCATGTTACTACTAGCCTTCTTCTGTTTTTTGAGATGCTCCGCGTTCGCTCCGCTCTCCGCTAATTACAATCCTTCTCGCCGCCCCAGCCGAAACGACATCTCATTCTACTCCTCCGACTGCCTTACATTCAAGATAAAGAGTAGTACAATGGATCAGTTTGCCGTTTCTCAGCCCATATTCATATTTCACCTAAACTCTGCCCTCAGTCCGTTCGAGGCAATATCGAACTACGTCACCTCAAGATACAATAACCTCGCTTCTCCCCAAGACCCACTATTCACAACCGACACTGGGGCCGTAGCCACGCGCCACTGGTTCCTCTACCATCTTCATCGAGTTTTGACTAGATCCAATATTCCGCCCAAATATTTTCCGGGCATTCTTTTCGCATCGGTGCTGCCACCACAGCATCCAAGCAAGGAGTGCCGGACCACCTAATTAAAATCCTCGGCCGCTGGACATCAAACTCTTTCGCCAGCTATATTTGCAACAATCTCGACGACGTACGTACAGCCCACCACTGGCTGATCCATTAACACTTTTGGGAGTTTAGGAGCCAACACGGACTCCGACGAGAGACGCGAGCCCCACCCTGAGTCTCGCCACCTGGGGGTTTCCAATGTTCGCACAATCAAAGACCAAGCCCATACAACATCACGTTCGCCCCAATCTCCTGTCCGAAGTTCCTCTCAATACTCTCCCCTACTTTGGGAGTGGTCCAGAGTTCATTGACTGAGGGATAGATACTATGGGCAGGTGTATTAGGCAGTTTCGCACATCAGGCTTAGCTGAGGAGTTTAATTCATACAATTCCTGGGAAACAGGAATGGGACTAAACTTGTCCATATTCTCAACTGTGTTCGAGTTCAGTGTGCACGTGAATATTCAATAACTGATCCGGGTGTTCCATCTAGTGATAGAATAGTGTATCTGCGTGAATAAATAGAGCAGCCCCATGTAGGCATGGGCCGGTTACCGGTTTCAAGGTATACGATGGTTCGAAAAAGTCACGGTTTCAAAACCACTAAAATTTTCCATCATACCATTCCTGCGGTATGAGCAGTTTTTTATGAGTCGTCAAAGACAGAAAGTGCAGGTCAGGAATCCCTCAGGCAGCGTGCAGCGTAGAGTGACACGACCCCTCCCCCTCTGGTTGTTGGGGCAAGCAGTCTGTGAGCTCTGTGTATGATGGCCGAAGGAGGTGAACCCCCGAACTTTTTCCCCCATCGAAGAAGACGAAGTCGGCTAAACAGAGACACCAAGTCTCACGCATTAGGTGTGAGTCTCTCGCCTCTTAGTAGCATTCACGTTCCTGTGCCGTAGTCAGCAATTATTCCATCAACGCGCACTGAAGAAATTCACTCGCGGAATTGAAGTCATTGTGCATTAAGTTAATCGGTTTCACGTGCATTACGGTGGATTTCCCCACTAGTGAAAAGGAAATCGATTATGACTCGGGAATTCTCACGCTTGTCTTTACTGAGGGATTGAAAGCAATGGAATTGCATAAAGATGTTTCAAATGGTCTTATTTCATTTAAACAATTTAAACGATCGTGAAACACATGCATTGTTTCCAATCCCTTAGTAAAGAGAAGCACGAGAAGTCCGGAGACATAATCACTTTCCATGTTATTTGTGGTGAGGTCCGCCTTTACGCAAGTGAAACGGAAACTTCAATGCACAAGTATTTTAATTCCGCGTGAGAATCTCATTAATAAGCGTTCATTGAATAATTGCGGACTACGGTGAATAAGCCTAAAAAATGTGTGAGACCTACGCCAAATGCGCGAGACTTAGCATCTCTGGCTGTATGGCAATTTTTCGGTTACCGAAAAAACAGACGGCCACGGCTTGGAGGAGGAAGGATATCCGACAAACATAACGTGCTTGCGAAGAGTGGCTGCCAGAGGAGGCAATACTTCAAATATGATTTCACATCTACGAGAGCACCACCCATCACTCTTTGCCAAATTCAAGGTAACGTTAATGCTGTCTTGAAATTAACGTTTGCAACCAAGTACGAGAGTGAGCGTGTCTATCATTGGTAGTGATGGTGAGATGAAGCCTCATAGAGCACTGAGGCTTTCTCCCAAAGTGGTTCACTAATGGGTGACGCTTCTTGAGGCTTCATCTGCTCAATACGCCATCTACTGGACAAAAAGTGTAGAACAGGCAAAATTATCACAAATCCTATTATCACAGTGACGTATTAATAGAGGAGGCAGCAAAAGCAATA
The DNA here is from genome assembly GCA_029692085.1 of Gymnothorax javanicus. Lineage (NCBI taxonomy): Eukaryota > Metazoa > Chordata > Actinopteri > Anguilliformes > Muraenidae > Gymnothorax > Gymnothorax javanicus. The sequence goes on from CM056195.1 coordinate 75,933,621, forward strand.
TTGTAATGAAACATGTTGGGCACCTCCGCACGCTGTCAATATAATCCCCATGCATAGGGCAGTATTCCTACCGGCCAAAGCCTGCAAAAACTTCCTGATGGAAGTATGCTAGCGGATATATACACCACTGCAGCTGCATTCATTTCTCAGTCATGGTGCTGGCAAGTCGATGTCATCATGGTACATTATTCATCATTTTAATTGAACATAAGTTGTTATAACATGAAATAATTTAGATTTCTTTTTGGAAAATGCTTCATAAAACAAACAATGATAAGTTTATTCAGCTGTTGATATCGTCATTGAGACAGCAAGCGTTTCTGGGTAATTTCCAAAATTCCATAGACCACCCATGTGACGATGCCCACCGCAAACCACTTCATGAACTGGTCACGAGGTACGGCCGGCTAGCGAGGCTTCCGACATGATCGTATATGTCATCAATACACGCCTCGATACGCACTTCACAAAATAATTCCTCTATTGCTCGGCACGCGCCTCGAAGCATCGGCAGAGAAAGTCACATCACTAATCATTGGTGAAATAAATACTAGTCTTGCTGCCAAGGCAGATAACATGGCTAACATCAGCTAGTTTCCTCTCTAATGTTACTTCACAGAGCGGAGAAGAACAGAGAAGTAGCTACTCATTTTCTGCGAAATAAGTACTTTTACTGTACTGCTAAAATAAAACTTAGCTGGTATCACGTCTATAGCTTTGTTTAAGTCTTCCACCATTGTGTACATCTGTTCAAAGTCACAACATTTTTTAAAACAGCCTGCAGGCTCTCTGGGGTTTTGTGACTATTTGTGTTGTATGGAGAAAGAGCGTGTGTGTGCATAAAGTAAACACACCAGTCGACACACTCACTCTCTCTTTCGCTATCTCTCTCTCCTTATGTGTGTGTATGTATGCATCAACATTGAAATAATAGAATCAATATTGTAGCATTATTTGATATTATTCGTAGTAGTTGTAAGTGTGGTGGTATATGTGTTTTTACATTAAATCAATTATATCATGTAATACTGTGCTTAAATTTATGTTTAATCCAGTACTATATTACCAAAGCACACAAATTTTTGCAGCAGGGTTAACTGTCATTGCAGATTTAGGTTAAATTAAATTATTTTAATTTTATTTAGAAGAATTCAATTATTTTGTTATTATTTTATTTTAGCTTAACATGGTACACGTTTACTAATATACCAAATATTCTATATTTTGTTTAAAAATAAAATAGATTGTGTTCAATGGAAAAAAGTTGTTGTTTTTTACCTAGACATTTCAAAATAATACATTTTAGAGCTGTAATCGCAATACCGCAGTACCGTGAAACCGTGATATTTTTGCTAAAGGTTATCATACCGTCAGAATCTCATACCAGCCCATGCCTGGCCCCATGTCTGCTGGCGTCTACATCTGTGCAGAGGGGTTAATGACAAAAGGCTTGATTTTCAAAGCTTTTGCATATACTAAGAAAAGCAAGTTGCTAACAACTTGCTGTAATGAAACTACAGTGATGGCCACATTTTGCCTGCCACCACTAAAGTTTTATGCTAGTCTCTCTGCTCCTGACATTGTTGTTGTAGCTCATATACAGCAACTTTATTGGGATGTGAAAACATCTTAAGGTAAGGTTCACCACACACATCATATTCCACAGGAAACAATATCCCAATGGGAAAAAAGCTTTGGGAACCTTGTGAGGGTTGAAAACCCATTCATTGCCAAGTCTCTTCTGTGTTCAAACAAACTGATTCACTCTTTTGTGAACCCAGGCATTTTATCAGACCTGACCTGAGCTGGTGGTGTATTTGTGTAGATCCGCCAACTGTTTCAGAAGGTAAAAACATCGGAGCTGCACTGGGCCAGAGAGCCATACTATTGTGTGAGGCAGATTCTCAACCTGCTGCCCAGTTTGAGTGGTACAAGGAGAACAAAAGGTATGGGAAATCTTTCACTCTCTTTCAGTGGAATGTGTAGATCTACCAAATACAGTAGTGTGCAGTGATGATTATACACTTAACAAAATGAAAATAAATCAGAAACCAAGTATGTATTCAATGTAATATTGGATTATATAGATGAAAATAAGTAAACAAATAGTAAAAACAAGTAATTATGTCTTTTTGAGAAAAAAAAAGTCAATTTGTGATGGGATCTGGGAAAACTAATCACATGGTGAAATTTGACCTTCTGGAGATTCTGACACCACCTGAAAGCTGATTTCAAGATGATTTTAAAGCTGTTTTCATTATTTTCATACCTTGTCTGTATCAAATGTTATGGCCACCCAAAGTCAGCTGATCAGATGGGTTTTCTCTGATGGAATTTTGAGATAAAAGGGTCAGGGATTCTAAATAGAATCAGAACAGCAAGGTACAAAAGGTACATGTCAGTTACTTTCCTTTAGTAAAACACCTATGTGTAGTCAATGTACATGTTGTAAAATGAACAGAAAGCTGATTTTGACATCAAGCAACACTCAATCATAAATTAGTTGAAAATTCAGTGTGTCTTTATTTATGAAGACATTCAGTGAATTTTACATAACGCCAAAGATTTGTCACTCCGTAGTCATTTTTTTACAACTATTGCAAGAATGAAAAAGCAAATTTCATATTGATGAAACATATACACAATAAGATCTATTTCATAATAATGAAAATATTGTTATGTTATTATACAGTTTTACCTTATTAAACAGTAAGGCTATTCGTACCAGTACTATGCACAGTATCGTTTTCTTAGACATTACTATTATACAATATAGGTTATGAATTTAATATGATACATATTTCACATGTACATATCACGCGAACAACAAACAATTTATTACACACTATGTCTTAACAGTCATGAATTATTCTATATATATTAAATACATCATTTTGACACAAACCACTACTTTCCAATACATCCCTTTAGAAAATTTAAACTTTGCCAAGACAAAGGCCTATTACTTCAAAAGTAATAATACTCCAAAAGAATATTATTACTTCATCTTCATGTTATTTGGTTTACTTTGACTGGTGAACTGTCTTCATGGTCTTTGTAGTCAAAAAGTTATGGGCGATTTTCATGTACCTCCACCACTCGCGATTTCAAACCTAGGAGATAATGACAATCAGACAGACACAGAGCGGTTAATAAAAATCACTTTTTTAACATATTAAATGAGTGAATAACACAGATTTTTTCAGGGATGATAGACAAGATGTTGTTGAGTATTAATTTCATGAAAACCCAATTAAAACACCAAAATATTGACTTTTGACTTATTTTCACTCTTTCCTGGAAAAGTGCCAGCACGACATCCGACGGGTTTTCCCCGATTCCATCACATATCTAGTGTGGCCATCCTTTGGTTTGATTACAGTATTTAATCTTTCAGGCATAGTTTTCACATTATTTTTTTTATTCCCTCACTTGCTAAGCCATTCCATTTGGTTTGAAGTTAGTTTCAAAGAGATTCTTTCGATATTCCAACAGATTTGCGCAAACAGATTAAGGTCTAAACTTTGAACAGGCCAAGTCATAACTTTTATGCCACCAGATGCTTCTTTCTGACTGAGATAATTCTTGCACAACTTAGAAGTGTGTTTAGGATCATTATCTTGTTGAAAATAAAATCTCCGACCAATCAGTCTCTTTCCAGATGGCAATGTGTGCCTCTCAAGGATGCTGTGATACTTCTTTTGATCCATGATTACAACAATTTTTTTGAGATCACCAGCTCCTATCGAGCATAGTGAATCCCAACCCATAATATTACTACCTCCATATTTACTGAAGGGATTAAACAGTCCTTCTTGAAACGTTCTCTGACTCGATGGCGTACGTAAGTTCTGCATTTTGGTGGGAAAATTACGAAAATGCGGTCCAAAAGGACTTGTTCCCAATCCATTGGTATCCAATCCTTGAATTTCCTGGCAAACTCAAGTCTTTTTTTGATGTTGCCAGCTCTTGGCAGCAACACAACCAGTCAGATCATTTTCACACAGGTGTCTGGAAATATTGGATCTTGATTCTTTCATCTTTTCACTTCTGGCACTATTAATATCATCATGGAGTTGTCGTGCCGATATATACAGCGCTGTGAAAAAGTCTTTGCCCCCTAACTGATTTCTTAGTTTTTTGCATATTTGTCACGCTTAAATGTTTCTGATCTTGAAACAAATATTAGATTATTATTATTAATATTATTAATATTAGACAAAGATAACCCAAATAAATACAAAATGCTGTTTTTAAATGATGATTTCATTTATGAAGCAAAAAAAAGCTATCCAAACCTACCTGGCCCTATGTGAAAAAGTAATTGTCCCCTTAACCTAAAAACTGGTTGTGCTATCCTTGGCGACAACAACTGGAATCAAGCGTTTGCGATAACTGGCAGTGAGTCTTTCACATTGCTGTGGAGGAATTTTGGCCAATTTTTCTAGGCAGAATTGTTTTAATTCAGCCACATTGGAGGGTTATCAAGCATGAACGGCCTGTTTAAGGTCATGCCAAAGCATCTCAATTGGATTTAAGTCCAGACTTTGACTTGGCCACTCCAAAACCTTCATTTTTTTTTTTTAAGCCTTTCCGAGGTGGACTTGCTGGTGTGTTTCGGATCATTGTCCTGCTGCATAACCCAAGTGCGCTTGAGCTTGAGGTCACGAACTGATGGTCGGACATTCTCCTCCATGATTTTCTGGTAGAGAGCAGAATTCACTGTTCCAACTGTAATGCCTCACAGCAATACCAACGACGGACACAGGAGGAGGTTAAGGCTCGGCGCGTTCTTCTTTGCTGGTGTGACCCAAAAGAAAGCATTGATCAACATCTCTGCTCATTAGAACAGGGCACAAAAGCACAACAGTTAAGATTAACCTGACTCCATATTATTAAATACGAATATAAAATTTCATTATAAATGTGTTGAGTTTAGAATCATAATACCATACTTGGTCCTGTGCCACTTTTACACGATTGCGCTTCCCGACCCACACAATCGTAAAACCTTAGTTCGGGGAGCCCTGCATTGGTTAGCCAGCAACCACCGTAATACGTGAGTACCTTTCCCTCGGGACAGTTACGGACCCGAATCAGCTAGTATGATACTAGTAGTACCTACCGGGCTCCTTAAGGAGAATTTGACAAGAACCGGTGTATTACGCCCATGGGTCCTCTTAAGCCAAACCTCCAGAGCCAATACCCCGCCAATCCCGTCGAATGTGGCCCCCGTTCTAACTTACCAGAGCTCCCTAAAACTTCGTCTGCAACTGGCCTCTGACAGTAGGTCTCAGTCAGCACCCGTTTCCCCTAAGTATTTAACCGTAATTTTGGTTAAAGGAACAAGATGGATTTAAAATCATAAAAACCACACAAATTACAAGAAGACAATTTATTAATACGAAAGAAAATTTTATTAAACAGGTAGGTAGGTCCACATAGTAAATTCATTTAGTCCGTTAATTAATTTAGAAAAGAATAATTGAATGCTAGAGTCTCTTACCAAACCTGTTTTGGCTACACACGACACACAGAGATGCAAGTGCGGGAAGTTGTCTGCGATCTTCCATAACTATAGACTACACACGCACTGACATACGCGGGGAGAGATTGGATACGATCTTCCCCGAGTGGATTGTCTCCCTTTGCTTTAAGCCAAATCACGTCTTTGATCCAGGCGGCATGGCCATAAATTACCTGGAAGGGGGGTCGAATCTGCATTTTGGGTTTCCACCATTTGCAGGAGGTGATAAAACAATTTAGCAGAGAGGGAAAAACCAAATAATTATTTAAAAAAAAAAAAAAATAGTAATTACCCGAGAGGATTCTGACCAATTTTCAGGAGTTTCCAAAAGGGAATGAACCATAATCTCAATTGGAATGAAACCTACTCTATTCAACTCCTTGGATTCTCCTGAGAATAACAAGACCAAACACGATATGAATATGTACTAATATGATGCAGTTGTCATGAAAAGCTCTTAAACTGAATTATTGCATTGGCAATGAGCACAAAAGTTATTGCATAGTAATATACGGAATATATGAGAAAGGTTTGACATTACTATAGTGTCAGAAAATTTAAACAGATGAATTAAGGTCCAGTTTTATAAAAGGAATGACCAGGGCCGGGGATGATGTTCGGGGGGGAGAACTGTGATAGTTACCCCCCTCACGTCGCCAGAGTTCTGTTTATTGTCCCGGGCCGTTATAAACACCCCCAGTCTTCCACAGACACAACCATGAACACTCCACTTCCTTTTACACCACTTAGCCAACATCTTGGGGAGTTAATGGCCCGCTCACCCTAAGGAAGGCCAAACAGCCTATTGTCATATTGTAGGCAACATCAGTTCTTTTAAGTTTAGGGTGAGCCTTAGTTCCTGGGGCCCACCAGTTTGTCAGCCTTTTGCCACGTCCCAGCTGGATTTCCCGTATTACAGAACAATTATGGCAAGTCGTCTAGGTCCTGAAGCAGCAAAGCAGCCCCAGACCATCACAATACCACCACCATCTTTGACTGTTGATATGATGTTCTTTTTATGAAATGCGGTGTTAATTTTAATTTTACACCTTCCAAAAAGTTCAACTTTTGTCTCATCAGCCCACAGAATATTTTCCCAAAAGTCTTGGGGATCATCAAGATGTTTTTTGGCAAATGTGAGAGAAGCCTTTGTGTTCTTTTTGGTCAGCACTGGTTTTCGCCATGGAACTCTCCCATGGATGCCATTTTTGCCCAGTCTCTTTCTTATTGTTGAAGCATGAACACTGACTTTAACTGAGGCAAGTGAGGCCTGCAGTTCTTTAGATGAATGAGTCGTCAATGCGCTCCTGGAGTAACAATCTCAGAGAGCTCCTTCCATTGAGGCATTGTGTTTAACACTGTGACACTGCTCAAAGTTCATGTCACCTTATATACTGGAGCAAACTACCATCAGAGGTAATTTTGCAGAATAATGTTGCCTCAAACCAGTTTAAACAAATTTTTCAGCATCAATATTCATGGAATGAGCCTTCAAACATGCATTCAAGCTATGAAAGGGTAAAAAAAAATAAAATTTGCATCCCCTTGCTATAATTGCCATAGAAAATGGATGTTTTCAGTGTAGTTGTTTATTACCCATATTTTTGCCTCAATATATGGGAATGATTTTTTTTTGTTCTCACTGCCTACGATAGTAGTTTTCAGTGCATTATCTCCAAAAAAGTATGGATATATTTGGACCCCTTGTAGACAAAAGTGGTGGTATATTATCATCCCTGCACACTACTGTGTCAGCCAAATATACTTTAGGTATATTTTTTTCCATTTTACTGAAATTAACTTTAAACAGAAAATGTTCATGGCTTTAACCCAATAGCACTTGGACGGACCAGTACCACCTGAAACTTCTGTTCCTTAGACCGCCTCAAGCCTCCCGTGTCACATGATAGCCAGGAAACCAGTGGTGGCTCGTGAAATGGCTACAGAGGAGGATGAAACCCATCCCTTAAAAAGAATGATTGGTCACAATCTGTTTTCAATCATTCTTTTGAATTACCAGTCTCTGAAAACTCTCAACATTATGAGGTGTGGCCAGTTTTCATTAACAACGCGTACCGATTGTGACTCCGGACTTCGCACGCTTTTCTTTATTCAGTGGTTAGAAGCAATGCATGTTTTTCGCGATCGTTTAAATGAAATAAGTCATTTGAAACGTCTTATGCAATTCCATTGCCTCCAACCCCTCCATGCACAAGGACTTCAATTCTGCACGAGAATCTCTTACATAAGCATTGATTGAGTAATTGCTGACTACAGCAGAGGAACGTAAATATGCCACTTAAGCTACTTTCACACCAGACGCGAAACTAATTTTTCGCACGACAAATTACATTCAAAGTCAATGTGTATTCGCGTCTTTGCATTGACTTTGAATGTAATTTGTCGTGCAAAAAATTTGTTTCGCGTCCAGTGTGAAAGCGGCTTAAAACTCACAACGAATGCGTGAGAGTTGACAGGTATGCGTTAAAAATGAAAACTGGCCACACCTGATAATTCTATAATGGTAATTTAAATGACTGATTGAAAACAGGTCGTGACTAATCATTCTTTTTAAGGGATTGTTTGATCCTCCCGTTGGCAGTTCCCGAGCCGCGACTGCAGGGAACAGAGGTAATCTATATATAATGAGACTAAGTGCTATCGGGTTAAGCAGTGTAGATTAATTAAACGGTTCAAGTTTTAGGCCTATTGAGTTACAAAATTAATAGATATCTAATTAAAGATATTTACATTTACTAAATGGGCCATGAAGTTGAAAATAATCAACTGCATTGACAAATCAATTTGTTTTTTGTCACATTTCTCAGGATTACAGATGACACAGAAGGAATTGGGATTGAGAGCACTGCAGCAAATTCAAAGTTGGTCATTTCTAAGATCTCAGAGGAAAGCTATGGTAACTACACTTGCATCACCATCAACAAACTGGGCAGTGCAAATACAAGCATTATTGTTTATGGTGAGTCATTTTTTCCCAGCCTAAATAACATCAAAATGAAACACTAATATCCTATGGGTTTAACTAAAATAAATGAAAATTTTCTTTGAAAACAAATAATTTGACAGATTCACTCTACAGGTGTTTCATTTCAGAGTTGAAAGAGCGCAAAATAAGAATTGATGATGGAAATTATTGGGTGCTCCAAATTGAGGGAAAATAATTAATAACAATACAGGTGATGATATGGAAGTACTGAAAGACAAGATAAAATCCACATCACTCAAGGCAGAGCCCACAGCACAATATAGTGGATCTCCTGCTGCCATAAAAACAAGTAGAGATGCCTTCAGTAAAGTATTGCCGCAGTCCTAGTACTTTCGATAATTAAGCACGTATAACAGCAAGCACTTCTGTCAATGTATAAATTTAAATATAGGACTCCTACGGTATTTCAAGTCATATTTACCTCTAGGGTATCTCTACTCTGTTTCACTGTACTGCAGGATTTGTGCTTTTCATCTTCCACTACAAGCAAGATAGAATGAAGTGGTGCATGTGACACAGAATTAAATGAAGGGCAAACCTTCATGTTGTGCAAATGAGGGCTGGAGCAGTGATTTATCCTGTGTTCTGGTTTTCACTTCATTCTGCCCTCTTCTTTTTATGCTTCTGCTGTAGAAGTTTTTGAGCCCACCAGTTCAACACTGTTACAAGGTTAGTACTGCACATGCATGCTGTACATTGTCACATTGTCATTATTCAGCTAACTCTGTATATTAAGAGCATGCATGGGAGATGTCGCCATTTTCTCGGAGACCCTGTTATCATCTAATGTTAAAATGATTTCACTGGCTGCGAAAATATTAATATCTTCTCATTGACTGTTTACGTTGTATACAGTTGGTACTACACACACACAAAAAAAATACATCACTGAAAACATCCAGAGCGTACTCCATCAAAAGGATTCAGCTATGGGGGAACCATAAGCCAATGGCTTTGAGTTTAAGTGGCATATTTATGTTCCTCAGTTGTAGTCAGCAATTATTCAATCAACGCGTATGTAAGACATTCTCGCGAGGAATTGAAGTCCTTGTGCACTGGAGGGGTTGGAAGCAATGAAATTGCATAAAGACATTTCAAATGATCTTATTTCATTTAAACAATCATGAAACACATGCATTTCTTCCAATCCCTGAATAAAGAAAAGCGTGAGAAGTCAGGAGTCATAATCAGTATGCGATATAAATGAAAACTGGTCACATCTGATAATGTTGAGAGTTATCGGAGTTTCTGTAATGGTAATTTAAAGGGGACCTATTATGCTGATCCTTCTTTTAATACATATTAGTCATTTTATAATGTTGGTTGTCCATACTCAACCTCTGAAAAGTTTCTAAACATAAGATACAGAGGTTTTGCTGTAATCCAAGAACGTGATTTCGTGAACGTGATTTCCTCTCTGAACAGCTCCTCCCGAGATCTTCGCGAGACCTGGGCAAAACCTGACGTCAGGTTGTGCTGTCTAATTAGTACAGACCTAGCCAGAGCCAATCACGGCGCTGGACCTGCCCACACCGGAAACTATTCTAGCAGGCACTAACAACGGCAGATCATACTATGCCTTAGTAGCGTCTACACTTTTGGAAATACAAAAGAAGCACCGCAGATCATTTGAGGTGCAGTTTTGTCAGTATCTCTCCCAAAGCTGCTTGTCCATTTATTTTTAGATGCGAAGAAAAGCACCTATTTCTCTTCCAAAAGACGTTGCCACCAGAAATGAGTGGGTAGCTTTTTTGTTTGCTGGCAGCAAACAGCCACGGCCAAAGGGAACGTTAGCTGTTTGTTTCACCAAAGACAGCTTTGTCAATAAAGGATAATTTGACACAGGATAAGCGTTTCAGCTGCTTCTCAGACCTGAAGCAGTTGCATCAATCAAGCGCTCAGAGCCACAAGCTGTAAGTGACGATATAACAGCAAATAATGTGCATGAAGCTAACGTGTTACGGGTGGCTAGCAGGACCGCTAGCGATAGTTAGCACTAACGACTGGCCTCAAACACAGGCTTTGTAAAATATCTGAAGACAAAGCCTGTGTTGGTCGCGAATGTCCGTGACTCACAGACGCGGAAGCTGTAAGTTGCTTTTACGGCATAAGCCTACCTAACTTGATGGCCTGTTGATTGTAGCTATAGCACAGCGGCTAACGTAGCCAAGTTACTGTTGCTAATGTTTGTGTCCTAAATATGCAAGAGTAATATCAGGGGAAATTCTACAGAAGGTCTGTGAACATAAACCTCATTTGAAGCTAACTTTTAATACTTGTTTGTAATTTGGATGCTTAGTACAACTGTCCACGGTAACGGAACTTGCTGTCTGTAAAACCTGTATTGCAAGGGTTTGTCTCTGTGTTTGTTATGACCGCTCGGTTACCAGCTACTGCATGTTAGTTTGTGTGCTGTGCTACGTAAAAATGCTCCTGGTTAACTTATATGTAGTAATTCTGATCGGTATGCTTCTGTTTCTTCGGTAAGCATCAATGTGGCAGTTTCATCATAAGTTGCCTGATTGTAGCCACTACAGTTGAAGCTAATACCCCCGTTCCAAAGAGCTTTCTGGCTCATCGGTCACTCGTCGGAAGCAAAGTTTATTTCTTTGATCCGATGAGGCTAAAATCTTCCAATGAAGGAACTAAGCTTAGTTCCTTCATCGGACGATTTCGCCTCATTGGATCACGCCCGACATATCGAACACTGACCTGATAGTGGACATACACGAATCAGATTCATTGGTCTGTGATACGATAGTCTTCCGTGAGTGACCGGAAGTAATAAACTTTTCTTTCGACGAGTGACCAATGAGCCAGAAAGCTCTGTGGAAGGTGGGTATAACCGGAGAGGTGTTGTATGTCTGCAAAGTTGGGCTGAAAAGGCTGCAGTCAGACCAGACGTAGGTTTTGCAGAGCTTGGGATACGTGTTTGGGTTTGTTTATGGCTGCTTGTGATCGCTTCACTTATCCATGACCGGGATCATCTGGATACTTCACCAATATCTGGGCTAGCTCTCTGATGCTACCACAGTGAAAGCAATGCAAAACGTGTCTGGTATAAAAAACATTTCTCTGCGCTGCCATGGCATAATCTCTTCCCCCTTTAGAAATTGCTCTGGCTAATAAAAAGCCAAAAAAGGCGGAGGTTGAATAGGAAATTATTTCTTGTAGAAGTTATCGATTTGCTAGCTCCACATAAGCAACTGTACACGCTAATGGAACTTACAGTCTGTAAAACCTGTATTATGTTCATAACATAACCGGAACTTTCTCTAGCTGTCACGTACTATCCATAAAGCTGCTTTCACACCGGACGCGAAACAAATTTTTTGCGCGACAGATTACATTCAAAGTCAATGCAAAGACCGAACCACGCGTTATGGCGCGTTAAGCCACTTTCACCGGACCTTGAAACAAATTTTTCGGCGTGACAGATTACATTCAAAGTCAATGCAAAGACAATGCACTGACTTATGGGGCGTTAAGCCGCTTTCACACGGATGCAAAACGAATTTTTCGTGATCAGATTACATTCAAAGTCAATGCAAAGACAATGCACTGACTTTGAATGTAATCGCAGCGAAAAATTCCGGCGCCCATTTTCCGTGAGCAAACGCTGGTCATTCCGACGTAATAAGTAAACCATGACAACGGGCAATTTCTGAAAAGGCCATTTCACCTGGAGCTTTCGCCCCTCCGTCATATACCAGCACAGAAGCTGTTCGTTACTCCACGCTAACAACACACCACAGTTATGCACACGAACCAGCAGGTCCTAATTACACACACCTAAGCAGTCCATAAGTTGTTGGTCCACTTTTTGCTGCTCCTCACTGCACGTTTCCCTCTACACTCAGACCCACCGGACTTCTACGGTCTCCAGTCTACACTTGGGTATGTCGACCTGTTCTACAAATGTGTCTGTATGGGGTCCTAGCTATAGAGTGGAAACACCGGTGTACTCACCATAGAAGCCATAGGTAGATAGCAAATTCGAGCTTGAGCTGCCAGACTTTTGCACTGCATCCTCCCATTGACTGCATAAAACATGGACGTAGCCTCCGTGACGTCACCCATAGGTCTCTGAATATCCATTTTGAAGCAAATTTGGTCGCCATCTTGGCACTTACTTGATTCCGCCTACCTCACGGATAATCCAAAAATGGGCAAAAAGGCGGGCCGTTGCTGGAGCTAACGCAAGCCCAGTAGGCGGGCCGAATGGAGCTTGTTTTCTGAAACACGCCTTCTAAGCTCGCAACTACCAAGCTAGCTTCGGCTTCCATACCCGACTAAAAACCAAACTCAGCTCGATGCGACCTGGTTCGCTAAGGCCAAGATGCGGGGTCATATCTGTCTCAGTAAAGCAATGGATCCTGCTAAGTAGCTTGCGGTGGGGGGTCGAACGCTGTTTATATTCAAGAAGCGGTTGCGGGACGAACGTTGTTCGTATCCGTGAGGCAGTAGCGCGACGAACGCTGTACACCGCTGGAAAGATGCGGTGGTTGGTTCACTGAGCATCAGTATCCCCCCAGAGTGCGAGCAGGTGCTCGTCTTAGCTCTTGTATGCACCTTAGCCCGGTCCCATTAACGGTAGTATGGCCAGTCAAACGATAACATCGCACTACGTAACCTTACTGACTAACCTGATGGACCTTTTTTTTTTCCATTCTGATCACAAGTACTATCATCCTAAATTTTGACTTTGGTGAATGCTGAATTAATTGGTTACCTTTATATGGGCTCATCAATATAACACAGCTGGCCGTCTGGCTCAAAGGCTCCATGGTTTTTCATTTATCTCTGTCCTTTATAAGCTAATTGATGTCGCAACTTTTTTTATCGCATCGTAAAAATTGATGTTACTTTCGGGGCAAAAGCCTTTACTCCTAGCAACAGCTAATATAGCCGAACGTGGCTGGTTAGTAGCACTTTTGCTTTGCCGTCTGGCTTATTAGTTAAGTTAATGTGGTTAGCTAGTTTGTGGATGATGGACTTCATGTATAAACACTTTTAGCGACAGCTAGCTAGCTTGCTAGATAACGTGGGATATGTTAAATTAGCTATATAGCTAGCTAGCTAGCCTTTCTATTTACAATGATACCATTCAGTAATCACACTGAAAATTGAACAAATCCATTGGTGGCAAATGCAGTTCTATAAGATATTGCTGTGTGAATCTACTGAGTGTATAAGCATGGCAATCTCCGGTCAAGCCTTCCAAATACTCTGGGGAATCAGCTAAGGAGCCCCGTCATTTTGTAGCGTGCTATGGTGGTTCTAATGTTGTAGCTGACCAGCCAGGTACGTTGGCAACCTGTTAGGGAAGCCGTGACGGTTTTTCAAACCCTGACTGACAGCTTTTGTTCAAAAATATGTTAACCCTAAATTCAAACACTTTTCTCTTTCGCTATTACTTCGCTGCATGCCTGTATAATAACTGTGGTAGGCGTACACTCCCGCTGGCACAGCTGGACATCTTGGGCAAAAACTAACCGGGGGGGGGTTACTGTATTCATTCTCTGGCTAGTTGGCTAGAGAACGAACTAACGTTACTTCGTGTTGAAATAATATTAGAATTTCATCATCTTAGAAAATAGACCACAGACTCCTAACTGCACAGCAAGACATCATCCTGATATTTCGATAAAAATCTCCATTTAGAAACGCGGCCAATGGATCAAGTTCCGTGACTCGAGTGAGCCTCGGTAGGATAACGGCCCAGAGGCAACTAGAAAAGGCCAGCGGCTAGGCTAGCTGAGCTGTAGTAACCCCCCTCCCGCAGACAGCCAGGCTAGGCCCGTGGTTACCGGCAGGGCTTGGCGTTCCTACTCTACAGCCCGGGGTCGTGTAGGCCTGTGCGCTAGCCTAGCCACAACATAACTGGATGAGACGACTCCTGCCCAGAGACTGTGTAATTCAAGGTTCTGTCACTCAAAGTGGCCACGCCCTTAATTATGCAGAAATTTAAGCCTTTGATATAATGTAAATAGTGGAGTTACAAAAATATTCACTCCCCCCACAGTTTTCACGGAGGGGAAAATTGGCCATAGAGACCAAAACCGTATTTTGAACCAGGCTGTAAACATGTTTATTCTTGCTGTAAAATTGGGCTTTTTAACACGGTGGTCAATGGGGCTTGACTTGTTTCTGCAGTCAGCCTCAAGTGGCCATTCGAGGAACTGCAGCTTTTGGCACTTCCGTATTTGCTTCACTTTTCAGCCCCGCAGGTTGCCGCTTGCGTCCTCCACTTTCGCTGCTACGTTTATTAGAACAAGTTCATTTCATTAGATCTATACACATTTACAGCATTTGATTGTTGAATTTCCCCGCCGATTCCTAAGCTCAGATGACAGACGCATCTCACGCTTCACACTAGGGAGGCGGACCCGGAAAACGGCGTTCTGCCGAGTCCCGCCCAGCTCCGCCCTCCACAGAGCTGGCCAATCAGAAGAAAGTGGGCACACGGGCAGGGGGGGCCATAGCGGAAGAGCAGCCCAAATGAGGCGTTTCAGGCAGAGACTGCAATGGACTACAAATGGGGTTTTTTGAGGATGGCAGTATGAGCTAAATAAGGGCTCTTTTTTGGACTTTGAATGATCAGAAGTACTCTAGGGGAGTCCGAGATCAAAATATAAACTTGGAAATGTAGCATAATAAGTCCCCTTTAAGGGATGGTTTGAGCTTCCGCTATCGCCAGTTCACCAGCCGCCACTGCTGTGGAGGAATTTTGGCCCTCCTTTCTTGGCAGAATTGTTTTAATTCAGCCACATTGGGGGGTTTTTAAGCATGAACTGCCTGTTTAAATTCATGCCACCGCATCTCAATAGGATTCAAGTCAAGACTTGAAAGGTAACCAATTTGTTCCTTATCCTCAACTTTTTTTTCGAATAATTTGCCAGGCTGTTCCAATAAAAAGATTTGTGTGTAAGTTTTAATGTCGTCCTCAACCACTAACAAGGATAAATTCCAAAGGAAAGCAATCACTGGACCGTTACGATCAGCCATTGTGGCTGCTGGACCGCGGCCATTTTGATGTGCCTCCGACTTAATAAGCATGAACGATTTGCATGAAGTCACGTCAGATCAGTCATCTGATTTGACAACTAGTAAATAAATTATGTTTATGCATTAGAAATTCATTACTATAAATACATTTAGTTACAAATATGGGACGATTTCAAGTATGTAAACGATCTGAAAGTGCTAGGAAACAGGGAAATCAGGCATTTTGCACCAGGCATCAAGTTTACTTAGGTATCCAGCAAAAGTTTGGCCACATCTTCACCGGATGTATCTCCAAACCTGGCTTAAAAAGTTTGCCAGCGATAATTTTGGCCTTTTACATTTATCCTGGTCTTCAATCGATTGTCTTCCTGCTCTTTTCTAGCACTTTTACAGGTCGAATCAGTCAAATATTTCTTTGGCCACGGCATTTTGCTGTTAGCCAACTTGTCTTCATTTGTCCTTCCACCACGCACATCTGCTTTCGCACCACATTATTTTTGCATACTCATGATACTAATGAGGTATTTCAAATGGCGTGGGGATTTTTTGCAGGTCGCAAAAAGTAATTTCACATTCAATATTCAGGGGATTGCAAGCGTTCTCGAAGAAAACATTTATTTATTCCCGTTTGTTTTGGTCATTTCTGTTAAATTATATCAATAAAGAACACGTTGGTTACCTTGAAAATGGAAAACCATCATTTTGTTTCTTTTGAGCCAATCAGAGATGGACTTGCTTGTGTGCTTCGGACCATTGTCCTGCAGCATATCCCAACTAAGCTTAAGCTTTATATCATAAACTGATGGCTAGTAATTCTCCTTCAGGATTTTCTGGGAGAGTACAATTCATGGTTCCATCAATCATGGCAAGTTGCCCAGGTCATGATGCAACAAAGCCAGCACCAGACCATCACACAACCACCATTGTGTTTGACTGTTGATGTGATGTTCGTACCATGGAATGCTATGTTACCTTTACACCTTGTAATAGGACCCATGTTTCCCAAAAAGTTCAACTTTTTACTCACCAGTCCACAGACTATTACCTCAAAAGTCTTGTGGGTCATCAAGATGTTTTTGGCAAATGTGAGATGAGCCATTGTTTTCTTTTTGGTTGGCTGTGGCTTTCATCCTTGCAGCTCTCCCATGGATGCCCATTTTTTGCTCATTCTCTTTTCTATCATGAAATCATGAATCGTGTCCTTATTTGAGGCCAGTGAGGCTTGCAGTTCTTTAGATGTTAGTCTGAGGTTTTTTTGTAACCTCCTGGATGACTCATCGATGGACTCTTGAGGAAATTTTGGTAGGCCTGCCACACTTGGGAAGGTTTATCACTTTTCAAAGTTTTCTCCATTTGTAAACAATGGCTCACACCATGGTTTGCTGGAGTCCAAGAGCCTTGGAAATGGAGTATTTATCCTTTCTACACTGGTTGATTTAGTAACTTAGGGGGCAGTTACTTTTTCACATGAAGCCAATAAGTGTTGGGTTACTTTTTTCCTTCAATAAATGAAATTGTAATTTAAAAAAATTCATGTTGTGCTTACTTGGTTTCTCTTTGTCTAATATTAAAGGTTTACTCAATTAGAAAATTTTTTGGCTATTTTTTGAAGAAATGGGTCATATGTAGCAAATTAATATGCATCACACATTTTCAATGCTTTCTGTAACTTTTTATCATTATTTGAAAACTAAAATTTGGCTGTTTTGTAAGCCCCGCCCCTCAAAGAAGTCGTTGCACGGACCTCGTGGTCATGTGACCTGTGACGTGTGAGAAGTAAGTTGCAAACGTTCCCAGCTGATCGACCAGTGGTTTGTTCGATACTGATAATTGATTTCTCCTTGATCAATCCTTGATTTCGTTGATTTTGAGATAACATTCATCAACATGCCAAATAGGTGTGTCGTGGCAGGCTGTAACAAGACTCCAAACGATAGTGTGAGTTTACATCACTTCCCAAAAAAGAGATGCCAAGTCTCACGCATTAGGTGTGAGTCTCCGCCTCTTAGTGGCATTCACCTTTCTGTGCTGTAGTCAGCAATTTTTCAATCAACACGCACTGGAGAAATTCACGGAATTGAAGTCATTGTTCATTAAGTTAATCAGTTTCACATCAGTTTCAGCATTGCGGTGGATTTCCCCACTAGTGACAT
This sequence comes from Gymnothorax javanicus, assembly GCA_029692085.1. NCBI lineage: Eukaryota > Metazoa > Chordata > Actinopteri > Anguilliformes > Muraenidae > Gymnothorax > Gymnothorax javanicus. The sequence goes on from CM056195.1 coordinate 75,951,316, forward strand.
GGAAATCAATTATGACTCGGGAATTCTCACGCTTGTCTTTACTGAGGGATTGAAAGCAATGGAATTGCATAAAGACGTTTCAAATGGTCTTGTTTCATTTAAACAATTTAAACGATCATGAAACACATGCATTGTTTCCAATCGCTGAGTAAAGAGAAGCACGAGAAGTCCTGAGTCATAATCGCTTTCCATGCTACTTGTGTTACTTTTACGCAAGTAAAACTGAAACTTCAATGCACAAGGATTTTAATTCCGCGTGAGAATCTCATTAATAAGCTTTCATTGCGGACTACAGTGCATAAGCCTAAAAAATGCGTAGGACCTACTTCGAATGCGTGAGACTTGGCATCTCTGAGATCCGTTCTCGTGCTTAATCCCCACTTGCTCAGCTGCTACCCCGCCGGGCCCGGCGCGGGTAGCCCATGGCCCAGCCCGCTGTACGGCTTCGGTGTAAATGTCTATGTAAGAGTGCTGTGAAGACGAGCTGACAAGTGAGTTTGTGTTTACATTGCTTTCTTGTTGTTAGTAATTTAGTGTTGTTGATGATGACATTCTAATTTTGCATTTCTGTTTGTTTCTGAAACACTAGCTATATCATGATCCTAGTCACCGGGGACTACTAGGACTTCGGTACGGCAAATTTCGGAAAGCGAAACCCAAACATAAACACAAGCGACCGGTCCATGCAAGTATGAAGTTGCCATGTTTCTCAGTCACTTCTATGTTCGAAGTCCAAAATCTGCACTCATTTTGTGTAGTGTACAATGCAAGAACACGTAAAACGACTGTATGCGCGTTTACAACCAATGCAAACTTTTCGTTTTGCAATCCCAGATGAGAACAGAGCTTAAGTTCACGGAAAATGAAAAACCCACAAAATCTGGACATTTTGTGTCAAATCATTTAATTGAGCATGTAGAAAATGTATCAATAAGAATATTCGTCCCAAATAAGATAACTTCTTTCTTTTACAAATTGACTGTTGAAATGAGGAGTCAAACAAGTCATTTTGTGTACAAGCTCCGGTGCAACTTACTTCTCATACGTCACAGCCAATTAGACAATCGCTCGTGAGTTTTAAGGAGAGGTCTCAAAGTGTTTAGATTCTTCATTTTTTTGCCAGTATGACATACAATTATGAGAGTTAAATGCTGAATTCCTGAATAACAGGCAATAATACATGTCTACAGCGGTTTATTTCCCCTAATTTAGTAGACCTTTAAAATTAGTTTGATCTAAAACATTTAGTGTGCCAAATATGAAAAAATAGAATAAACCAGGAAGGGGGCAAATACTTTTTCGAGCACTGTAGAGTGTGAATGTTTTTAACATTTTGCAACCTTATGTGGCTTTATGTGCTTTAACCTCAATTCCTGGTAATGCTGGCGTTATGGATTTTCAGTTGCGTGCTGTCAGAGGTATAGAAACCTCTCATATTTTTATGCATGATTAATCTCACTCTGTTCCAATTTAAGATTGTCTGATCATCAGCCAATTTATTTACTGAATAATCAAAACCAATTCATGAGCGTATAATGATCAAAGGGATAATTCATTATTTTGGCAAATTGGCCTATTGCCATAATCCTATAGTTATATGAGTAGGTACATTACCTTTAGTTATCCGTGCCTGTTGTTTTAAGATTTGGGGGGGAAAAATGCGAGCTGCTCAGCAAACATAATGAAAGTGAACAGTACAGGTCCCTCCCTACTTCAAAACTCTTCAAATACGCAATCCAGCAGCTCCAAAACGCTGTCGTTAACAAGTTGTGACCTGCATATTCACCACGCTATGAAATGATAATGTATAATTTTGAAACATTACGACACATGAAGCAAATACTCGGAACTACTTTCCTGAGTAACCCGCTGGGCGGATTAACACAGTGCGCAGTGCGCACCTCAGACGTTGTGAGCAGAGAGTAGCTGAAGTAATCATACGCTTTTTAAACCACTCCGCCAAGCCGGTATGTCTGGAATGTAGTTCCGGTTATCCATTTGCCTTGAAAATAACTGTCTCGTAATTATACATTATTATTTTATAGCGTGGTGAATGTGCAGGTCACAAGTTGTCCACGAGTGCGTTTTGGAGCTGCTGGATTGCGTATTTGATGAGTTTTGAAGGAGGGAGGGACCTGTACCGTTCACTTTCATTATGTTTGCTGAGCAGCTTGCGTCCTTCACCCCCCGAATCTCAAAACAATAACTAAATATTGTGGCACGGATAACTAAAGGTAATGTACCTACTCATACGTATAACTATAGGGATTATGGCAATAGGCCAATTTGCCAAAATGTTGAAATATCCCTTTAAGAAATGATTAAATGACCAAGAGACCACCAAAAAGCTTCATTGAAAATGTACGTATAATACGCATGATATTGTAAGGATGGCAATAATACAAGTACTTAATTCATCCAAAATTTTCCTCGAATTTCATCTCGCGTTTTCGCTTTTTTTTTTTTTTTTTGACATTTAAAATGGGAAGTATCTTCTTAGGCTCATCGAACCCCATGGAATGTTAGCGCAGAACGGCGTCACTTATTAATCTAGCTCACAAATCGTCACCCGAGAATTAACAAGGTCCAAGTGCGCTTTTTACAATTTCGAGAAAAATGTGATTGAAAGATCCTTCATCCGGTTACCCCTGATACATTGTTTTGATTTCCATATAATTTTACATTATTTTTTATACATTAAAGACTGTTTAATAAAGACCTTTTCCACAATCCTTTCTGCACATCTGCTTAGTAAACTGGGTTAACGGTTTTTCAGACGGATTATTATGATTCTGAAAGTTAAAGAAAGCAGGGATTACAAAGGTCTGTGTGCATGGACTTTGTCTCAAAAAAATGCAAAATGAACTTACAGTTGTGCGATTAAGGAGGCATCAAACTTTGCCCTCCATAAACACTACTTCAAGTCACATCATGGCCCGTGTTATCCTTGGGCCATTAGTTGCCCACATATTTGAGCACAACCCCTTTTATCCTAGACTAATTACAAAACAAAAAGAACACATAACTTTGTAAACAGTTTAACTCATCAAGGAATAACTTCAGCAGAGTCAAAAATAGAATGAGTTCATAGTTTTAGTCACAGTCAAGAAAGCTAAAAAAAGAAAAAAAAGAATCTGCTGTTAGAAAACACGTTCCTAGTTTTAAATGGTGGGCCATCAGAGCGATTTTGAGTGACCACACTGACACCCACAGCTAAAAACATCATGGTCTGTCTATTATCCACAATGTATTACACTGGCATCACTTTGCTCTGCTTGTTAGAATATACTTGGTGCATCGGCCTAAATACAGTGTGGTCTATACAATGTATGTACGCACTGCACAGCACTGGTCCATTGACATCAGTATTAACTTGGTCTATTTGCCAGAGCAACCCATTTCATTTAACCTTGACAGTTGCAGGCATTTGTTTACTCTTCAAAATATTCCATTGCATTCTATACAATCCCATACCTGTAATGGCCAGTAGTATTCAGAGGTCAAGCGCAATGACCAGAGAGAGAGAGAGTAGCTCGGACACAGTACAAACTCATAGAATAATATAGACCAAACAAAAGTACTCGCGCTTCCAAAGGATGTATAATAGTCCGAACCACGGAAGCAAAGCGAGATAGAAAAGGGAGAAGAAACTCCAACAATCAGAAGATAGAAAGTCATACAAAACCTGACTACAGATATCTTCGGCTATAGAGCAAAGCTAAAAACAGACACTCTAGCGAAGGAGGCATGCCGGACTTCCTGCTTATATAGATTCTGGGAAAGTGCTGCCCCAGCTCAATCAACCAGCTGGGTAAAGAATTCGATAGCCCAGGAATTCGATATCGATTATTGTTCCATACCAGCACTTTATTTAAAGAAACCTCGTTTCCATTTGTTTCCCACAGTAATACATTGTTACTGCAGCTAAAGCCCAGAGTCTGTATGATTAATAGTACTAAGGAACCTCATTTCCATTTTGTTTTGTGTTGCAGTGTTTGGTCTTCTGATGTGCAGTAGGCATAATAAATACAACAAAGTCCATCCTTGCACCTGAGTCCAGTCCTTAACTTCCTGTCCTCCGTGCATCTGAACTGTGCACAAAGCACAACTGTTACAATAATGAAAAATAATTGATTAACCCAGTGCTTTCCTTGAATTCCATCTTCTGCTCTAGGATTTTTTTCAGCAGTGCAACCTAATTTATTTTAAGATTGTACTTAATCATTATGTTTTCAGTATTCAAAAGAAGAGGTTGCATTTGCAGGGCAGCGTAGTTGCAAACTGCTTGCTGCACAAAGCGATAATAATTAAATTATTAAATTACCAACACTTCTTATGTCGAAGCGTTGGTGATTGAAAAATAGTGCATTGCGAAAGTTCAATGCATGGCATGCATTTAAAATAATTTAAAATGCATGCCATGCATCAAACTGTCAAGGTAGCAAAATGATTCATGACATCTTTGCAGTCCGGCTTCTGGGAACGTCATTGGAAAGTTGTGATGAACGGAAAATATCTAACTAAACGAAATCTAAACCTCTTCTAAATACCATCTTCAGCAGCATTTACAACATAATGTTCTACTTCAAGTTGAAATTTTCAGAAATTTTAGTTAATTACTGTCCATGCCATCTCATATTGTGGCCTTCCTCATTGACGCAAAGCTGTATGTCTTAATCGGTAATGGCAACTCAGCTTATTGGAAGCCCATTTGCTCAATAAATTAATTCAACATATTATCCGATTCTTACTCGAAAACAGATTGAGTGTTAATCTGCATTATGATATCTGCACTGGTTGTAGAAAGAGTTTTATTTTTATATAAGCAGCCATAACACACAGACCAAAGTCAGCAGAATGCATATTTTGAAACATTTTTCTTTGGTGTATCAAAGCCGATCGGATGTGGATGCAGAAAATATATATAAGCTTCCTAAGACATTGACATTTTATGTTACCATTAATGTGGATAGGAAAATTCTTGATAATTATTGCAATGAACTATATTGCCAGCTGAGGGGAAATGGATACAGATTCATCCTCGCAACTGTGCAAACACTTAGTTGGTAATTAGGAAACCTAAATGAGAACGAGTTTGGAGATGTAATGTGCCCCTATCCATTACAGCCTTGAAAGGGTTAATGACCAATACATTTTATTATTTTAAAGCATTTCTCCAGAATATGATCAGCAAGTCATTAAGAGTATTATTTGTTGCAACTCCAACCACCAGAACTAAACTCTGAGCTCATCAGAAGTTCACCTAGTTTCTGGATGCCAATATGGCCTTGAAAGGTAAATCAAGCTAACAAGCTAAATCATGATCATTTTCTTGAAATTCCACCCAGATATTATAAGTAAGTTATTCTGTGTATCATTATTTTTTATTAGAGTGTGATTTCAACCACCAAAACCATCAATGCTGAGCTCATCAGAGTTAACCTGTGTGGGCTAAAGGTCCATTTTTCAAAACATCAGTTCACACTGAACGAGCTGGATAAGCAAACTTTTTGTTTGCCCTAAATTTGGATAAGGTGTGTAAGTTGGTTAAATTAAAAGCAAATTGTCTATTTCAAGTGGAGACATGGTGAAATCATTGCCTAAAATGAAGGTTCTGTAGGGTCCGTTTGTTCGGTGACCATTTTTGGGACCCCCCCATAACCCCACTAATGATCTGGTACCTCTGAAAATCACCTGAGTTACAGTAATGTCATCCTATTTGATGAGGAAGTTGTCAAAAAGCCTTCAAACACAAATTGCAATTACCTGGACCCTCCAATATCCTAAAAATCATTATTGCATGAAACAAAATCCAGTTTTAAAGGGCTAATATTGTATACAATGGAACTAGTATCCCATTTGTAAGCATTGGTTCCAAGAGAGGATCAATGACCATTTCATCATATTAAAGAGAAGTTATGGGTCTCTGAATGTGGTTACAAATTAAGTGCCAGAAAAAAGTGGGCATGGCACCCAAAGTTCCCAGGGCCATAATGCCGAAATGACTAGAGGTATGAAGCTGGAATTTGGGATTCTTTCATTTGGGGTCAAAATCTAATTTTAGAATTTCTTCAGTCAAATCAGAGAGATGTCATTGGGGAAGTTTCTGGAATCTGTGTGAATTAAAATGGAATGACCCTCTTTTGTTTCTTTTTTTTGTAAGAAAAAGAAACTAAAAAGTGAATACTCAGGTAATCCTTTAAGCGATGGGATGAGTAATTGATTGGAGAATATGTTGAATTTCTGCACCCCTTACCTTAATAGAACATCGCAAATCAACTCTTACCAACATGTTCGGTCCACCTGAGGTTAGTCTTTGTTAAAAAGGACTGTAAAAATTAATTTGACTCTTTACGAGTTGAGTGAATTCTGATCATTTTATGATGAAAGAAGTCTTTGTCATTTTGCAGTTACAGTACTTGGTATGAGGATAGCTTAAAGGAGCAGTATGTAAGTTTGTGGCCAAAACTGGTAGTGCAATCACATTCAAAATGGTGCAGATTGGTGGAGGGCGGCGCAACAGGCCAAAACACAAAATGACAACATCAACATTAGTTGTGGGCTGCAACTTTGCTTTTGTAATGAGAATATTCTGGCTGGACTACTGTTGTCAGTGATATAAGTATTTGAAATTAACATCATTCCTTAATGTCTGGTGATATATCAGGGCCATTTCATGATTAATCAACATACATATCTTACATATTGCTCCTTTAACTATTACCATCGCTGGAGCTATGGAGTGTTAGCAAAAAAATCCAGGCCTGCATAACTTTTCTGTTTCTCATTTTCCTGTTTTATTTTCTTCTGCTTTCATAAGAATAAGCTTCAGAAGGAGCCTCTCAAGTTCTGCCATGCTGACGCACGTAAATGTTTACTTTCCTTGACAGGGCCTGGAGCAGTCCAGGATGGGCAGAGTAGTGCAGTTGGAACATATACCTCTACCTGTCTACTCCTTGTGATCTGTGTTCAGCTCCTGCTCAGGTTTTGATATGAAATGGCAATCTGGAGGGCAGCTGGATGTCAGTGTCTATTTGCAGTTTTCTCCTTGGTTTTCCCCTGCTCAGATATCTCTCTGGGCATAATGGACTGCTGCACGCTGTGTGCATGGGACAGCCATTACAGTCATTCCCAAATTTAAATGATCTTAATATAATTATTCGTGTTTTTTTGTTATTTTGGAAGGGGTTGAGCAATGTGGGAAAGTGTATCCCCATTGCACACAATGTTTAAATTTTTACTTCTGATGAATAAATAATAGCTGTGGCATATGGGTTACTGGATTTGTTCCACCCCTTACTCTCTGTTTTGTTGTTTCTGTCAGCTAACTTATGTACATATTAATTGTATTGTAGGTTGTGTTGATTTTCTGGATGGTGAAATATCCAGCAAAGAGACCCACATTTAATCTGTTTTTTGAAGCTGAATCACGTCATGTGGGGACAGTGTGTGTGTGGTTTTTTTTTTTCCTCTTTGTGTCTAAAGAGAAAAATATGATATTTGGGAGAGAGAATTGTGTTTACTCAGAAAGATTTGCTCCCCAAAATTATGTAAATGGTGATATTTTGATGTGATGTGCACTGTAATATTTGTGTTATTGATGACAGTTAAGATCAAAGTTCATATCAGAGGTTTACTGTAGCTGTTTTGATATAATATCAAACAATGATTCAGCAAGGACACATTAGCTTGGATAAAAAATTATTTGGAGTTGTATTCAATCACCATGTCATTGAATTGTAATAAAGTGTATAGTTTTCCCTCAAAAACATATATTTTGGTTCAGTGTAGAATTTTGTGTTTTATTTGACAAATGTTTGGTAAAGTAAATGAATAAACATGTAAATAGTCCTTTCTGAATGAATTACAGACAGATGTTGCTAAGTTATTTTGGATTTGTAGCAAGCTAGGATTGTAATTTTGCATACAGAAATTTTTCTGAAACTCAGTAGTGTTATATAAAAAAACTACGCATAGTGACCCTTAAAAGTTGAATAATATATTGTTATTGTCAAAGCTGAAAATTATTTAAAATTGTGTGTAAAAACAGTGTTTGTCCATGAACACCGGTAAGACAAAAAATCATCAGCAGAGGGAAGCAACCATAGTTAAAAGAACAACAGCAACAAAAATAATAATAATAATAATAATAATAATGAACCAATAAATGTAAATATTTTTGAATATTTGTATGATAATAGCTGTCTTGCCTGGTGTAAAAATTGAAAGCATTGCCATTTTTCCATTATAAGGGATGTAAAATCCAGCAACCTTGGTGAAAGAGGATAATGTTATAAGAGGCCTTTTTATTTTGAAAAATCAGTTTCTCTTGCAAATTAATTCAATACATACGGCTACAGTCATGCAATATATCCAAAAATGGGGAAAAAAAACCTTGGTAAAATGCTAAATGTCTTCTTTCTCACTTGTATGAATAAGAAATCATCTTTGTTTCACAGCCTTGGTGAAAGAAATTAATAAAATGTTTTTTAATGATGAAATGCTAAATTATATAATGGCAAGTTGTATCTTCATGTCAATAAAGTGAAGAAATGACAAAATCTTACATCTGTTTTTTATTCTTTTGGGTTGAGAATTTATCTTTCTTAGCCACCATCATGAGTAAAACTTTGTTTGAAGTGACCTGAAATTGCCCGAAACTCATTCTGAGAACCTGTTCAGTTAATAAGGCTATAGTCAGCGGTTTGTGGTTTGTCTCACCAGAGTCAGTGGTTTGTATTTGTTTTCTCGCGATGAGATTCAATCCTCCACCTGCTACAGGACATCAAGCCCTCTCTTATTGATCCCAGTTGCATCCAAGTAGATCTTTGATTGTCAACAAGAAAGCTTCAGTTTGATTAATTGAGACGCTTCTGCTGAAGTGTTTATGTACATTTATACTATAACCCCATTTCCACAAAAGTTGGGTCACTGTGTAAAATGTAAATACAGAATGCAACAATTTTCAAATCATTTGAACTTTCTATTTATTTGGAAAATTTGAAAGACAATATATCAGACGTTGAAACTGATCAATTTCATTGTTTTTTGAAAAATATCTGCTCATTTTGAATTTGATGGCAGCAACATTTTTTAGGGTGTATTCACACTTGACACGTTTGGAGCAATTGTTCCGACACAGGGAGTGTTTTCCCCTAGAGATCGGTTCGTTTGGGCTGGTGTGAACACAGCAAACGCACTCAGATGCGAAACAAAACAAGCGAGCCGAGATCGCCAAAAAAGGGTGGTCTCAGCTCGCTTCCATTCGAACCCTGGAGCGGTTCGTTTGCAGTGAGAAAACAATCGCCTCAGAAACCGGCACAACTGACTCATAGCTGTTGCAAAGACAGTTTAGCGAGACTCCTCATCCCCCCTAGACCCCCATTGTAAGAAATTGGTCACACTTTCTGTCTCCTAAGTGGGCCCGGTCGCGGATCTGCTTGTCAGAAGTGGTTGCTAAATGATAGAAATTAAACGTTGGGAAATATAAATATCTATCTTATATCTGCATGTTGCGTGTATATTTCCTTTTACTTTTCAACATCAGGCATTGTACAACAGAGCTACGGCATTAGGAATATGAGGTAGCTGGCCAGCTACTGCGTTCGCAAATGTTATTTGACATGAGCTTAAAAACGAAGTTATTTAAGTGCGTCCAAGCACAAAAACTGATCGAAATTCACGTTATACGCACTTATAAGTGTGGCCAAGGTGCACATTGCTCCGTTGCCCACACTTATTTTAAGTGTGTCCAAAGCTAAAATTCTTTTCTTGGCCAAACTTATTTTAAGCGGTACTTTCTAAGCGGCACTGGAATGGTCATCAACTCGCGCACTTATAAGTGCGGCCAAGAAAAAAATTCAGCATTGGCCACACGTATAAGTGCGAATAACATCGGCCGCTTAAAAATTAGATTTGGGCTTGCTAGCGTTTACTCTTGGAGTGGTTGTTAGATTTTGAACAGGATAATGTTTGGCCAGATCTGGATTTTTTTTTTCCAGTGGGGCTCCCGGGTATAATAAAGGCGAAATTAAATAATACTCAAATTACGTAACGTATTTTACATTAATTTGCATTAGCTATAGCTTAAAGGGCATTGCATCAGCTAGTTTAAGCCTAAAAAGCTTGTCTGTAATATGACAGTTGCTAATCTATTCCTTACTTGTCTGCATACTATGGAAAAGAAAAGATGGATAGCTTGTCTATTATTGCAACCTATTGCTGCACAAAGTTTCGGCATTTTTAACGTGGATGGCCAACGCAAGACACGCTTCACATTTAATTTTTGCGCTTTATTTTGCCGCTTGTTTAATATCTGATATCAATCCAGTTAAAGATCATAGCGATCAAATATATTCCTTTTCCCCTTTAAAAACGATTAAACACAGATGACCATAACAGTATTACTGAACATATAAATACAAGCCTTATTTCAGTTAAAATTTTTATTCATGGTTTCCCGCAGACCATACTCTATTTCTGTATTGCCAGATGTTACGTGAGCGCTGCTGCGAGAGACACCGGTCTCGAACAAAGTTCATTTTCTCCTGATCTGTTGGTCTAAAAAATGCCGTTGCAGCACTAGAATGTTTGGAAGATATGTGACCTGTGAAAAATAAGTCCAATATTTAATTCTGTGACAGTGGGGCAAAATAATCAGTGATAATCTGTGCTTACGTTCACTTCCCCCCCATTGGAATCAATTCATTCAGGACCCGCAGCAAGTCCATATAAAGGGGCGGGGCACCCGCATGAATGATACTGATCTTCCTTTCCGGGTAAGATTTCTGACCAATGAGAGAACAGTTTGTTCGCACATGGCATTTGTTTTCAACTTTGGACCGGTAGAGACTGTAGCCGTGTGAACACAAATGAGCCAACGGACAAATGCAACAATTGTATCATTTTTGCCCCTGAATCAGAACAAAGCAAGCGAGCCACATGTGTGAATACACCCTTAAAAAACTTGGGACTGGACAATAAAAGACTGGAAAAGTTGCATGGTCCTAAGAAAAGACAATTGGCAGAACATCTCACGGTTAAATAGATTATTTAGCAACAGGTCAATAACATGATTGGATATAAATAGTCATTCATAAGAAAATATGGTGAGGGCTTAACTACTTTATGAAAGACTGCATGGGGAAATAGTACAACAATTTAAGAATAATGTTTTCAACTTAAAATGGTTAAGTTTTTGGAGATTTTATCCTCTTTGTTACATAATATCATTAACTCCTTTGCGGAGAAGCCAAATCTGGCTATTTATGTGTTACCTTATTTAAAGCTTTACAATTCAAGATTGCAGCTTCGCAGAGAGGAAAGGAATGGCTCCACTGAGTCAAGACACTTAGAGCATTTAGAATTACATAGTATTTCAGTGTATTTTCATGATTTTGGTACAGAAAAAGGGCTGCAAACATAAAAAATCTTCATGAAAATTCAGCATTGAAATTGTAAAAAAATAATACTGAGAACTGAAAAATTGCTGGGTCTTAAAACCATACATTTCTGGGATCATAAACTCCTTGACCACAAGTGCAAGTCATCTGAGCATTGAATTCTAATTCTCTCTAGGACCCAAATAAGACATTTCTCCTGGTGGCTCCCCAAACTCTAAGATCCCTGAAAATGGCGCACTGTCAAATCATAAAATAATCATATATTTAACACTAATCAAATTTTGATGCATGAAATTCCATATGAATTAATGATTTTCTGGTTGAATTTAGCATGAGTTTATCAATATGGGTGCAGTTGGATACCAATGGTCACCAGTAACCTCTCCAATACTTACAATACTTACCGCATTATAAAATGAAAAATATGACAAAGGAGGCTGCAAAGTATTGAGCAACTGAAATCCTACCTAAAGCAAGAATGGGAAAATGTTTTGCTTTCAAAACTACAGTAGTTGGTCTCTTTAGTTCCAAAATGCTTACAGAGTGTCGACCGAAGAAAATGTGATGCAACACAGTGGTAAACATGCCTCGGTGTCAACTGTTTTTGATATGTGTTGTTAGCATCAAATTCAAAATGAGCTCATATTTTCCAAAAAACAAAGAAATATCTCAGCTTCAACATCTAATATATTGTTTTGTACTATTTTCAAATAAATATGAAGTACAAATGGTTTGAAAATCATTGCATTCTGTTTTTATTTACATTTTACACAGTGTTCCATTTTTCTGGAAATGGGGTTGTACATATATTTTACATATTATAATAAATATATATTACACTATCTTGCATTTATCACACATTTATGGGCAGTGTACTGGCACATAACAGTCTTTGTTAAAGACAACACTTTTTTCAGTTCTTACCCAATAAAAGTACACTGCCTTTACTGTTAAAATATATTTTTTACCATGTGTGTCACATGTTTGGAGTTACTGCTCTGTCAAACACAAGATGATAGCATAACAACCAAAAGTCCATTCATCCATTCTCCTCACTAGGGTTGTGGGGGGGAGCTGGAGCCTATCCCAGCTGACTGTGAGAAAAAGGCAGGGACCCATCCTGGACAGCTTGCCAATCCATCACAGTGCGCACACACCATGCACTCTCACACCTATGGGCAATTTGGCATTTCCAATTAGCCAGATGTGCATGTCTTTGGACTTTTGGAGGAATCCAGAGCACCTGGAAGAAACTCACGCGAACACGGGGAGAACATGCAAACTCCGCACAGAAAGGCCCCAGGCCAGATCTGAACCCATGACCTTCTTACTGTGAGGCAGCAGTGCAAAAAGATTTTTTATCATTATCATTTTTTTTTTCCATTCAGCTGGATCAGAAATCATCTCCAAGAACCATGGTAAAATATATGTATGAAAATTAGCTTCTTTCATCAATTATAAGACAGAAATGCAAGTCCATAAACATCTGGATGTTGATAAAGTTATTCTTATATTTATTAGGACCTACCACAGCAGGCAGGAGATTGGATTAAATAAGAAGTATGAGCTGTCACGGCTGAAGTGCAGACTTTCAGCTTTAGTGTGAGGGTATTTACATCTAAATTAGGAAAACAGCATGGGAATTAGCACTCCCTCCCCTTTTTTTAAGGAACCAAATGTGTGATCATCCAGTGTGTGAGAAAAAAGCACTATATTGTCTTGGTAAACATAGACAAACGGGAGACCATATCACAAAGAACAACGTCTCTGAGGTTCTGGAACACAGCGGGGGTGTTAGCGAGCCCGAACAGCATCATGCGGTATTCATAGTAGCCCCAGGGGGTGTTAAATGCTGTCTTACACTCATCTTCTTCCTGTATGCACACCAGATGGTAAGCCTTGCTGACTTGAGCTTGGTTAACTTGAGCATGGTCCCAATCCTGGACCCTGGGTAGCCTTGGAAGCTTGTCCAAGTTAACGGTATTCACAGGAATGCAATCCCAATGCAGGAGACTAATTCAGGCTTAGTAGGTTGTTCCAATTAAATTGACTCAGAAGAGTAATTAATGTTTCTTTCATAAAGTTAAATGTGTAACAAGAGCACTTTGCTCAATACAATGAGGCATAAACTTACTGAAAGGTTACACAAAGGAATAAACCTTGACAATCCAGCTATGACTGAGATGCCGTAAGAAAATTATATAGACGAGACACTCAGCAAATGGGGCAAGGCATACAAATGATCACATCAGGAAGTGGCGGCTGAGACATGACAATACATAAATTTAGGGAGACAAACGGCAAAACTCAAGCAGACTGCTGAATCAAGGGAGGAGCCAATCACAGAGATGAAAAGGATGAGACATTTTTGCACATTTGTCACGCGAACATGTTTAAGATGATCAAACTAATTTTAAAATTACACAAAGATAACCTGAGTCAACACAAATTTCAGTTTCTTAACTATGTTGTAGATAACTCGGTTGCCACAGGGACCGAGTCATGCATCTCCCAGAGATCACTTGCAAGTTTTTACAGCGGCTATGTTACCGTTTTTACTCTTGCTATGACAGTAATATGCATCCATGTACATGTATATATATGTAAATTTGTTAGTTTGCACAGTGTGCAGATATGCAATTGTGTGGCTAGAAAACACAAAATCAGCAAAAAAAAAAAAAAAAAAAATGACACATTGGATGATGGAAATTGCCGATAATGGACCTTAAGCATTGTCAAATAAATATCTAAATATATCTAATGAATATTGACTGCAAATTTGTAAATAAAATTCCAACAAACATTGTAGCCTCTTAACGCTGAAACCCTCCTTGAGAGGCTACAATGGGGAAAAAAAATTTTGACAAAATGGCCGCTGCCGGCCATATTGGATGTTGGAAATCGCCGAAAATCAATTTTGAGCATTATCAAATAAACATCTTTGACTATATATGCAAATTTATAAAAAAAATTCTACAAACATTGCAGCCTCTGAAATCTGAAACCTTCCTAATATTCCGACCCCTTAACTAACCCTAACCCTAACATTTTATAAGTCCAGAGGTGCCTTATAACCAAGAAATTTTTTTTTTTGCTCAAAATGGCTCAAAATGACCAGAAAACACAAAATCTGCAAAAAAAAAAAATTTTCGACAAATTCGCCACCGGCAGCCATATTGGATGTTGGAAATTGCCAAATATTGATCTTGAGCATTGTCAAATAAACATCTTTGACTATACAAATTTTGAAAAAAATCCTGTAAACATTGAAGCCTCCAGAGCCTGGAACAGAAAATCTCTGCGGGCACAGTGGCGGCCCTGGACATTAAACAGCCTGTTTAATGGCTCCGCCCACCACCTAATAGCCACCACCTTAGCAGGCAACCTAATTAGGGCAATAGCCTGCACCTGGTGTAGAGAATCTACCCATATAGAAGGGCACCAGAACACACTGTTGACTTGAACTTGACAAAGATCACATGTTGATCGAAACGTTGTTTGTTTTAGTAATAAAGGTCTAATACGGAGTACTGGTGTGCGGGCTCAATGTTTTTTCTATTGTCATTTTTGATTAGCCCAGCACCCATGGCGATGTGCGTATAGCGAAAACCCACTTTTTAAGAAACTGAGATATTATACATTTTTATCCACAAAATTAGCTTCTTTCATATTTTCTAGCTGCAAAGGGTCTCAAAAAAATTGGGACACAGGCAAAAAAGGGCTGAAAAAGCTATTAATATATAAGAGAATCAGCTGGAAGAACATTTAGCAAGTAATTAAGTTAACTGGCATCAGGTGTGTAACATGATTGGCTACAAAAGGGATGTCTTAGAGAGGCTGAGTCTCTCAGAAGTAAAGATGGCTAGAGGCTCTCCAACCTGTGAAGGCTTGCGTAAAAAAATTGTGGAATACTTGAAAAACAATGTTCCTCAACGTCAAATTGGAAAGGCTTTGAAGGTCTCATCATCGACAGCGCATAATATCATCCAAAGATTCAGAGAAACTGGAAAAATCTCTGTGTGTAAGGGACAAGGCCGAAGACCTTTACTGGATGCCCATGATCTTCGGGCCCTAAGATGCCACTGAATCACTCACCGGCATGATTCTGTCATTGACATTACTAAATGGGCCCATGAATACTTCAAGAAACCACTGTCTGTAAACACAGTCCACCGTGCCATCCACAGATGCCACCTAAAACTCTATCATGCAAAAAGAAAGCCATTGTTGAGCATGATCCAGAAGCGCCGCCGTGTTCTGTGGGCCAAGGCTCATTTAAAATAGACTGTAGCAAAGTGGCAAAGTGTCCTGTGGTCAGACGAGTCCAAATTTGACATTCTTGTTAGAAATCATAGGCGTCGTGTCCTCCAAGCTAAAGAAGAGAAAGACCAACCCCTCCTGTTATCAGTGTTCAGTTCAAAAGCCAGCATCTCTGATGGTATGGGGATGCATTAGTGCATATGGTGTGGGACACTTGGATGTTTTAAAAAGCACCATGAATGCTGAAAGGTATACGAAGGTTTTAGAGCAATATATGCTCCCCTCCAGACAACATCTATTCCAGGGTAGGCCTTGTGTATTTCAGTAGGACAATGCAAAACCACATACTGCAGCTATTACAACAGCATGGCTTTGTAGTACAAGAGTCCGTGTGCTGAACTGGCCTGCCTGCAGTCCTGATCTTTCACCGATTGAGAACATTTGGCACATAATTAAACAAAAAGTCCGTCAAAGGAGACCCAAAACTCTCCAGCAGCTGGAAGCCTGTATTAAACAAGAGTGGGATCAAATTCCAATGGCTTAACTCAAGACACTTGTCTCCTCAATGCCCAGACGCTTCCACTCTGTGTTAAAAAGAAGAGGGGATGCTACAACATGGTAAACAGGCCCCTGTCCCAACTTTTTTGAGACCTGTAGCAGCCATCAAATTTGAAATGAGCTCATTTTCAGGGGTGTGAAATTTCCGCGGAAACGCGGAAATTCGCGTTTTTAAAAAACTGATTCCTCGTAAATGAGTGAAATTCCGCGTGACTTTGAAAAAAATGAATAAAAATGAAAAAAAAAATAGCGATCGCAAATTTTTCCGCGGACTTGTAGCCTATCTCTACCACCTGCGCTAAACAACGCGAGAAAACCAGTTTAGTCAGCATTTCCGCTGGCTATGTTCCACGTGGTTAGTCACAAACAATGGCGAGCAAGAGGAAGGATGTTGTTGACCGCATATCTGATGCAACTAAAATTGATGTGGGGATTAATAATGCGTGGAATTGGTCTTGGCTCGAGAAAGAAATAGAAGGACATCAATTAGACGTTTGCATCCAGAAAATCACGAAAGCTGGTTTTGCACTTTGCAAGATTTGTAGCAAGGAAATCAACTATTCCAATCGAGGCCGTGTAGCTTTGGAGGATCATGTCAAATCATCGAAAGACGGGGAGCATGTGAAAATTCAAAAGACTAATTATACATTACCAGGTATGTTTTTATCTTTTTATTGTAATGGCACTTAATTGCACTTAACGCAATTTTCAAGAAGATCCATCGATCAAATTTTAAAGTCGTTCAGTTTTCGATCACATTCATCAGTTCATGATAGCATTTAATTCCATCAGGGGTGGCGTTAGACTTGAAAATTCCAGGGCTAATATCCCTCCCTTTGACAACAATTAGTCCTGGCTAATTCTCGATGGTTTTCCTTCATTTAACACGTTTTCCAATTCAAGAATAATCAAGTGGCGATTGAAGACACGGCTTCTCTCCCCCATGCGATCTAAAAGCGACAAAATAATGGGCTACATTAAGTACATAAAAATAATTTCATTATAATTAGGTCTATGCACTGGCACTCGGTGACGGCATTTCAGAACTCTTCAGCGAATTAAGGTAATTTCGGCGACAAGTATGTACGCCTGTTTTTGCAGCACGGTCAGGCAACTCGCTGTAAAAGATAGACAGCTGTCTGATTGGAAAATGTAAATGGACAAAACCACGTAGCCTACTAGTCAGCAATATTACCTTAATTCGCTGAAGAGTTCTGAAATGCCGTCACGAAAGTGCCGGTGCATAGACGTAACTATAATTAAATTTTTTCTCTTTACTGAATGTAACCTATTATTTATTAATAATATTATTAAATATTATTATTATAAAGAGAGAAATCTCTTTAAATATTGAGTGTGAAAGTTAGTGAAATTAATTTCACTAGTATTAATGAGAAGAAATTATTTAAGGTTTTTGTTTGCTATTTTGGATTAAATTTGGCCTCAGGTTAATCAAGCTTTATTACATTCCATTGGACTCTCAAGTGCATAACAAAGCATATTTTGTACAGAGAAATATATATGTGAAAAGAAAAAAACAAAGCAGAACTATATAATTTTATCATATTCAATGTCATTTCCAGTATTACTCAAATGATTCCATGTTTGTTTTATGCTATTTTCTCTTGGTGTAATGAATTACTTATTTTTGTTGTGGTCAAATGAACTTCATATTTTTGATTTTTTGACAGAAATACTCCCTTTACGACATATGTTAATGAATGTTACTGAATGTAGTTGTTGCAATATTGAACCATTGGTGCTTCACAAGTCATTGTTTTCCTTCATGTGCTTATTTCACTCATTAAATACTGTTAAGCAGTGAAACTACATAACTTGATTCTTGCTTTTATTCTAAACAAATGAATTTGAATCAGAGACCATTAGTTTTCTTTTGAAAAAAGGACATTTTTGTGATAATTGCTTCTAACTCAAATGACTTAAAATGGGCTGTAAATTGCTTTACTTTAGGTCAATTTTTTAAACGTTTCAGGGGGGAGACGCCCCAAACCCCCACCTATGGGAGGGCAGCCCTCCCACCGACAACTTTACGTTCCTCTCTTTTTACTGAACCCCACTCACACCCCTGCATTTTGTTGATAAAATTGTAAAATTTCTCAGTTTCAACATTTACTATGTTATCTTTGTTCTATTGTGAATAAAATCCTGGCTGGTGTGATTTGAAAGTCATTGTGTTTTGATTTAATTCACAATTTACACTTTGTCCCAACTATTTCGGAAATGGGGTTGTATATTGCATAAGACACTGCAAAGTACATGATTAGTCAAGTTGTTGTTTTATTTGTGCTGGAAATTTACTTGTCATTGATATGACATCAGTAAGTAGTGAAATTCCAAAAAGTTGCATTCATAACTCCCAGGGAGATACTGTTTTTGTTTGGAAGATATTTCTTGGCTTGTTTGTCATATCATGGTCCTTAGCTACCTGCATTGAAGTCATATGAATGAATGAATGAATTAATGAATTAACTAACGATCACGTAAACTGCCCAAAACCACCCCCAATGTGTAGCACCCACTTGGGTGGTACACCATTTCAATTTGAGCCAGAACATGCACTGCACATCAATTAAGGTGGAGAGGGATGATAACAGCGAAAAAAAATACACGGGGGCAACGGGTGTTTCGCTCTCTAAACCTTAGAAATCGCCATCATGAACCCAAGATACAGGGACGAAAATTTTTTAAATTGCCGAAAAAAAATCGCCCCCGCTCAAAATCAGACTGTGGTCTGCGCAGTTTGCATAATTGGGCCTAAGTCTCAAACAGGCCGCCTGGACTATGCAGCCTCGTTTACCATAGTAACCTGTCTGTGAGCTGAAGCGCAACTTCTCAGCTTTCAGGAAGTTGGAATTTTTTTTTAAGCGCAAACCTTACGGTAATTATGGTACGTACAACATGACGCGCAAATTTGTGTTCATGACGACACGTTCAGATTAGAGGGGTTAACATTCACTTCAAGATTGAGCGTTTTCCATGTGAGACAGGACAATCGAGCTCGACTTCTGCCCAGGACCTCAAAAACACCAACTAATACTAAGTTGAAGACAAGAAAAAAGAAAAATGTTGTCAAAAAGGAGAAGACAATCCTATCTTGGAAAATAAACTGGGTAGGGGTAGAAAACCAAGCCATTTTTCAAATCACGTGCAGCTTTTTTTTAAATTATTCATAATTAAAAAGGTTGTGTGAAGTATCCTAGCAAAATGTTGAATAAATGGTTTTCAAGTGTAAAAGATGATAAATAAAAGGTATCAGGTAAAAAAAATGTAAAAAGAGGTGGTCAGTAATGTGTTTTGGGGCTAAAATGCCAATTTTCCGAAGTTTTTTCAAATTTTCCTGTGAAAGACAGCGAACCCAGAAATCTGACGTCAAAACAAGAACAACACAGTGAAAACAATAGTGGAACAAGTAGATTTTTCAGAGAGCGAGTCAGAAACCTTCGTTTCCGAGGTTTCTGAAGTGTCTGGTGAGCCTCAAGTCTTTGAGGAGACAGATGAGGAAGAGGGCAATGCAGTGATGTATGTTGGACCGTATATGTATGAGCCAGAGGCTGTGAATAATCCAGAGTGCATTGCCCCTGAAAGACCCAATCTTCAATAGCGTGAATGGTAAGTCTTGCTGACTTGTTTCATCCAGTTGCGTGCCATCAGATGACAGGAAGGCCTTCAGTAACATCATTCTTTCCCGCATAATTGCTCTTAAACTGTTTGCGATCAAGTTTACCTGATTAACAATCAAACAATTTATTAACTGAACAACGACCACCAATGCATGACACGTAATGATAAAGAAATGCTAGTGACAAAGCGATTGCCTATTGCCTATGTTGATATAATTGATGTGACTCCGCAAGGATGACAATCTGCAAAAAATCCGAAACTTTCGCTGACTTCGCAGCAATTATTTACGCCATCACTCAGCTATGCATCGAGCCTAACAACGCCCTTTAGGTGTCACTACATCCAGACTATAGAACGGATTCTTGTGGCTTATTGCTCATTGAGCCTTGCAAACTAATTTCAATCAAGAGAGACTCAAGTGAAACCAGGAAATATTTATTATGCGTTGAGCATAAGTAGATGAAACACGTTTAGAATTAGAGAACTCTTTGGCGCTTGGACTCTTCGGGAAGGAGCACGGCAGCAGGAAAATCCCCTGCAGAGTCCAGATACTGGTGGCGGTGATGGCTGAAGGCTGTCAAAGCTGGAGCAGCAGTACAGAAGGTCTGACGAGAGCAGGGTGGCGTTGGGGAGGAGGTGGGCCAGCGAACGGCAGAATGAGCGAACAAGGGCAAAGAGAAATGACATATTTAAAAAAAAAAGCAGCAGAATGATTGGCTAGCGATGCGAATGTGGTGTGCCACGGTTGGATAGAGGAGATCAGCTGCTACACCAGCTGACAGCTCAATTGACAGCCCCAAACAATGACTGCAGAGATTTATGAGTGAGCATGCATGTGAAAGATAGGAAAATAAACAAAGTTGAAGTGCGCAAGAGAGTCTTCCTGATTGAACTTTCACTAAGCTTCATTTCAATCAGGAGAGACTCAAGTGAAACCAGGAAATATTTATTATGCATTGAGCATTGAGCGGCTGCTCTGCTCCACCTAGCGGCTGTTCCACCTCTGTGGCTGTGACCTGCTCTGCTCCACCCAGCGGCTGTTCCACCTCTGCTGCTGTGACCTGCTCTGCACCATCCAGCGGCTGTTCCACCTCTGCAGCTGTGACCTCCGCCTCTGCTCCACCCAGCGGCTGTTCCACCTCTGCTGCTGTGACCTGCTCTGCTCCACCCAGCGGCTGTTCCACCTCTGCTGCTGTGACCACCTTCACTGTGGAGGAGATGCATGTGGAGCTGAGGAAGCTCCATGGCAGGAAGTCTGCTGGTCCTGATGGAATTACACCAAGGCTCCTCAAGGAACGTGCGTCGTAGTTAGCTGTGCCTCTATATACCATCTTTAACAAGAGTCTTCAAACTGGATGTGTCCCTACCCGCTGGAAAACGTCCTGCCTTGTCCCGTCCCCAAGGTGGTGAGGCCGGCAGGGTGTAGGGACTACAGACTAGTGGCACTAACATCTGTCATTATGAAGACTTTTGAGAGGCTAGTACTCAGACTGCTCAAACCACAGATTGAGCAGGCACTGGACCGTCTGCAGTTTGCCTACTAGGAGGACATGGGTGTGGACGATGCTGTCCTCTTCATGCTCCATCGGTCCCTGTCCTTCCTGGATGGAACTGGGGGCTACGTGAGGCTGATGTTCTTTGACTTCACCAGTGCTTTTAACACCATCCAGCCTCTGTTACTGAGAGAGAAGCTGGTGAAGATCGGAGTGGATCCTATTTTTACCACCTGGATCTACAACTACCTCACTGGAAGGTCACAGTTTGTCAGGCTGGGGAGGACTGTCTCAGGAACAGTGGTGAGCAATACTGGGGCACCGCAGGGAACCGTTCTGGCCCCCTTTCTCTTCACAATATACACCGCAGACTTTGCATATAAATCTGCTACATGCCACGTTCAGAAGTACTCTGACGATACAGCTGTTGTGGCATGTGTGAAGGGAGGGGATGAAGGTGAGTACAGGGAACTGGTGGCTGCTTTCACGGACTGGAGCAAGAGAAATGCTCTGTTCCTGAACGCGTCTAAGACCAAGGAAATGATCATTGACTTTCGCAGGAGTCCTTCCCACCAGCCGGTCACAATAAACGGACAGAACATTGAGGTGGTCCACTCCCATCAATACCTGGGAGTCCACCTGGACCACAAACTAGACTGGTCAGTGCAGGCAAATGCTGTGTATAAGGCCAGAGCAGACTGTTCTTTCTGAGGAGGCTGAGGTCTTTTGAAGTGAGCAGTGAGATGCTACACATCTTTTACCAGTCTGTAGTGGCTAGTGCTGTTTTCTTTGGGGTTGTTTGTTGGGGTGGCCGTCTGACCTCGAGAGACAGTAACCGGTTGGACAGGCTGATCAGGAAATGTGTTTCTGTGATGGGGAGAAGTGTGGACTCTGTAGGAGCTGTGCTGGAGAGAAGGATGAGGGCTCTCATGCAGGGCATCCTGGGAAACTCCAGACATCCTCTGCATGGCACTTTGGCAGCTCAGAGGAGTAACCGTGGCAACAGGCTCCTCTCATTGTGCTGCCGAACGGAGCGTTTTAAGAGATCGTTTGTTCCTTCGGCTATAAGACTACAACAGATGTGTCTGAACTTAACATGTACACTTTATTACTATTGTTAGTAACATTTTAGAATTTTAATTATTTATTGATGAATGTGTACTGGTGGATGTGTTTTTTGCTGCTGGACACCTGAATTTCTCCTACGGGGGATCAATAAAGTATCTATCTATCATCATCATCATCATCATCATCATCATCAGCTTAAGTGGATGAAACATGTTTAGAATTAGACAAATCTTTGGCACTTGGACTCTTCTGGAAGACTTGTAGAGCAGGAGCATGGCTCAGAGCTGCAGCAGGAAAATCTCCCAAAAATAAGGGGCGGAAGCCCCCCGGAAGCACAGCCTGATGAATCCCCCAAGGAAAGGAAGGAATACTCACCAAGCAGGAACAACATAACAGACAGAGAAGCACGGGCTGCTGAGAGAGGAAAACATGATGAGCATGACATGGAACACAAATGAGGTCTAGAGGACAGTAAAATCCGGTCATTAGCTAGCAATGGCTAAGGAGCTGCAAAGCCCCACTCGCACGTGCTCAATAGCCAGCAATGGCTAAGGGCTGCAAAGCCCTGCAATTTTTTTTTCCGTTAGCCAGCAATCATTTCTTTTTTCCTTGTTAGCCAGCAATGGCTAAGGGCTGCAAAGCCCTTTTTTTTTTTTTTTTCATTTGCCAGCAATGGCTAAGGGGCTGCAAAGCCCTGCAATTTTTTTTTTCCATTAGCCAGCAATCATTTCTTTTTTCCGCGTTAGCCAGCAATGGCTAAGGGCTGCAAAGCCCTGCATTTCTTTTTTCCTCGTTAGTCAGCAACGGCTAAGGGCTGTAAAGCCCCGCTTGCGAAAACACGATGGCTAGGAATGGCTATGGGGCTGCAGAGCTCCGCATGCAATCGTAAGAGACAGCAGAAATACAGATGAAAGCCAAATAGCCAATCACCAACCACCAGTTATTTGCAAGCTTTCCATGGACTGTTAAGGCTTCAGGGATCTTTGGGCTTCGATGATTGCAGATGCTTCAGGGCGCACATAGGATGCGTACGCCGATGATGAACAGCAGCCCAGTTGTTGGAAAGGCTGTAGATGTACCTTGCATAGCCACCAGAGTAGCGGCGCCTATTCTGAACAAATGACCCGAGTATTGCTTGGGGGCTATATCGCCTCTCAATAGGGTCTGATATAAGTAGGTGCTCAACCAGGACTTAGAAATAGGATTACTATCTGGAGTCAGAAAGAGGGGCGGGAGTCAGGTTCAAACAGAGACCTAACCTTTAAATATTTGTACATGGAAGGATTAGAAAACAGGCTTGGAAAAGATGGGTGAGAACATCTAGCACCAAACACCAGCTACCAGACCTCTTAAGTAGTGGAGTTTGAAGTGACGAACATCTACACAATGACGAATAAATGGGCAGACGGCACTGACTGAAAAAGTTTCGGTGGCAAATGCAGAGAAACACAAACAAGGCAAACATTCTCCTTGCAAAATCATGCAGTTTTAGGGTAGGGGGAGCGAGAACCTTTCTCATTTAGAACCTAGAGGAATCTAAATAAGGCTGCAGGGGAGGCTGAACTAGTGAAGGGCTACTGATCCTAGAGAGGGGACTGCAACTGGTGTTGGGCTGGCGTTTGGGCAAAAGTTCCTGAAAACCTGAAAATTAAAGGGTGACAAAGAATCGGCAATTAGATTTGCGTGACCTGGCACATGAGAAGTTGTAATAATTTTTTTTTTTGTGAAACCCATAGCCAGATGATGCGTCTCTGGAAGTGCATGATTTCGAGTGAGGATGAGCAACCTTTGTTAATGATGCTTACTAGGCTTCACTGCAATTGCGATGCCCAAATCGAAGTGGCGGCCCTCATCCAGGGAAATGACGTCGTGCAGTTTAGACACGGACAAGGCCGAACGCAGGAGACGGAAAATGAACGCGCGTCCTTGGAGAACTACGCGCATTGCAAAATTTTGATGGCCAAGGAGAGAGACCTTTGCTGTTTTGAAACAATCTCTCCCAAAATAAATGACCGAATAATCGTTCG
The DNA here is from genome assembly GCA_029692085.1 of Gymnothorax javanicus. Lineage (NCBI taxonomy): Eukaryota > Metazoa > Chordata > Actinopteri > Anguilliformes > Muraenidae > Gymnothorax > Gymnothorax javanicus. The sequence goes on from CM056195.1 coordinate 75,975,766, forward strand.
AATGCTCTCAAACTTTTTAGTAGGTAGGGACATTTTCATTTCTACCATGAACAAAGTAATGCCTAGGAGCTCGTGATGAGTAGCTGGGCCAGTAGTTTTAGAATCGGAGAGGGGCACGCCTAGGTGAGCAAACAGGTGTTTCAGTTTGAACAGAGACTTGCCCGAATTCTCTTTAGGCAGATTGACAAACAAAAATTTTCCAGGAGAAGGAGGAGAGAGGGAATGCAAACTCTATTTAGAAGGATCCAGAAAAGGGCCTCGGAAACTTAATTGAAAATGGAAGGACTACTTTTATAGCCAAACGTTAGACACACTGCAAATTATTAGGATTGCCATTATGATTGCCATTTCATGCTGAGAAAATGCCACTGCGAAGGGTGAATAGGAACTGTTTTTAAGGCATCGGTGATGTCAGCTTTCAAAAGCCACGCGCCCTGGCCGACTAGTTTAACGAGTTTAATTGCATTGTCAAATGCAGCATAATGAGAAAAGGGTTCGAGCGGAATGAGTCTGTCAACGCTAGGAAATGGGCCCAAGCAAGTGTCAGAAAGATCCAATAAAAGCCTTTTATTACGGGAATACATCCTCGTAGCTAGACCTATTAGTCTGGAGCGAAACATGGGGAATGGAGAGGACTCGAACGGGCCAATTATATAACCTTAATCTAGCTCCTTTTCAAGAAGCTGGCACACCATGCCTGGCTCGTCTAGGGCCAACTGCAGGTTTTTAAAAACAGTGAAGGTGACCAGAGGCGAAGCGACCCCAACCTGAAACCCTTGGGAGAGACCAGTCAGCAAATGATTTACAAACAGAATTAGGGTGAGTTAAATGCAAGACTGCATAAGACAGTTCAAACAAGAGCGGGGACGTTTATTGGAGTAGACGGGTGGAATTTCAAGAAGTCTTGGCACCGCGGCAATGTTGCTAAGGGCAAAACCAGCGTGGGCACTTAGATTTTGGATGCCCATCTTAGTGGATGTGGAGAGAGATGCAGTTGAGGTAAGTGCAAACATTTTCCACCACCGATTAACTAAACACATTATTGACTGGGACTCTGCACAATGAAGTGATTTTGGCACAAATTGGCAACAACGACTCACGCTTGAAAGCTGGTACACAAATTTCGATCAGAACCCTCTCAATTGATCCCAACAACTTATTAGACACTACAACAAGAATTAACCACCACACCTGATCGATTTTTTTTTTAAACAATTACCAATCACTCCAAACCAATTTACAACTGCCCATCAGACATGATGCGACCAGATAATCCCACCTAATGATGTTCTTGCCATTTGACTCCGAAGACGACTGCCACAGAGGCAGTTGAAACGTTAGTCGAAACCAATTGTCTTTTTAAAGCCAACTTGGCCAACAATGTTTTTGAACGTGAATACCTTGTGACCATGGCTGTTGAATTTATCAAGTGAAGGAAAATCTGATTCAAGTTGGGATACATGCGGGACAGCGTGCTTTTGGGGAAAAATGGGAACTAGGGGGTGAAGGGACTTGGAATGACCCGCGTAGCCGCAATATGAGCATGTCACAGCTTGCAAGCCCCCCACAATCATTACCCTAGGTTCAGTGTCCAGAACAGACCAGTCCCGCGGATGTTTGCCTGAGAAATGCAGAATGACTGCTTGTTAGAAAAACTCTTGTGGTACCGATAAAATATATATATTAATTCTTTTTTTCTTTTGTATCGCAAGTTCAAGTTGCCGAGCAGAGCCAGATAAGTGTCCAGTTCTTGTCTACGTTTGGGGTAGACGGAGCAGATCACATTGTGAAAAATACCAAAGGCTACCACGAACTCCGCGAAAGACAATTCCTTTGACAGCCTGGGGTCAACTGTTTCAAATGCGGCAGTGACAAATTCTCCAGCGACAATTTTATTCGCGCATTCCGGAGACGAGAGAAGCGGGCTGACGAGGTTGACGACAAGATTCTAGACCATAAACGAGGAGGTATGTTTGCAGCGAAGGGAGTGTATGGCCTACCTTGCAAGGGAGCTGGGATAACCGAGGCGAGCGAGTATTGAGGCATGAGAAGGGGCTTGCGGCTGAAGCAGAAGACTGGGAAGCTGGCACCGGAGCTACGCACGTAGGGTAGGGGCGGCCGAATTACAGTGGGCACAATTACCCAACAGAAACACAACAAATACAACAAAACAAAACAAGGAGCCCAAGGCAGTGTTGGTGTGACTGAAGTAGGAACCTCAGCATAGGGGTTTGTCCAATGTCCACTGTACCACTGTCGCATGAGGGATCATAATCCTTAAACACTGAAATAGTGTCCATATTATAATGTCCGTATGCTCACCTGTGAAGTGCCATCACCACATCACCCTCCCTACATCAAGAACTCATAAATGTTGCAGGTTCAAAAAAAAATTAATTTAAAAATACTCATACACACACACTACAAGTACAGATGATTTGTTGAGACCGAGGTTGACACAATGTCCAATTTTTGACGCCAATGAATGTTTCTTGGCGATATTGGTCGCTATTTTACAAAAATTAATGCATATATTTTTCGAATGAACAGGAAAAGGTGGATTAAGTATTAATATAGCGGATGCATATGCTGCACTTGCCCTAGCTAGCATCCCGGTCTTTTAAAAAGTTCCATTCGATTTTGTAGCATTATGAGCACAATCCGACCATTATTAGGCTAATCTTCTGTCACGCTAGATTGGTTCAGTTTGTTTCAGTCCTCCATGCTTGTTTTCTCTGGTACCGGTTGCAAGATTCCATAGAGATAGAGGAATGTAACAAATCGTACCAATCTAGCGTGAAAGAATCTTAACAATGGTCAGAATGTGTTTTTAATTTCCCTATTCAATCTCGCAACCGATATGACAGTTAACAAGCATGGAAGACAGTATTGGTTGCGAGATTGAATAGGGAAATTAAAAACACATTCTGACCATTGTTAAGATTCTTTCACGCTAGATTGGTACGATGTGCTACATTCCTCTGTCTCCCTTTTGAATTTCGCAGCCGGTACCAGAATTATTTCCTTCATCTTCCTATTGAATCTTGCAACCGATACGAGAGAAAACAGGTACAATGAAGGGAGTTGGGATACATTATCATATTAGCTATGTGACAAAGTGCAATACTCGGTCAGGCTGTAACTGTCGCTTATGAAAATCGTTCATGCTTTCTTTCCTGAATTCTTGTATTTTATTTCATTTTTTTAAACACTGATTATATCATTTTTTTGACTGTCTACCATATTTGAGGTACAATTGACCTAAATTGATCACGTCGCAACACACTCTTTTTTTTCCGCAGCGACTGAAATAAATACCAAACAATTCGCTATTTGGGGGCACTATAAAATTCTAAAACTTTCTTATTTCTCGGCTGATTCTCATGATCTTGGTATCAACTACAAGGCCTTTTCGAGAGCTTTCAGTAGGTCATAGATTCATTAAAATTAATTACATTTCAATTTTTTTGTCACATCCATAGTCAACCATCACCTAATATCGAATAACGCTTTATGTAAACACATGGCAACTCCTTCACTCAAACATATTTATTAAGCAGTTTTACTCAAAACTGTGGATTCTTTGTCCATAACATTCCCAAAGACGAAACATGGGGAAAAAAAAAGAAAACTTTGAAGTTATTCTTTCACCCTCACTACATAGGAACTGCCATGTGTTCATGAAAGTGATGTCACATCCCCGGTTAGCACAACTGTAACAATAACTTTATTGTTTCATTACGATTTATTAACATACATACATACATACATACTTTAACTGCTATCTACATCTGTTGCTGCTGTCTCTCTCAAATTCACATTCACAAAATCAATAACTGCTGCCCTTACTCTAGCTCTTTGTCTATTCAAATTTATAACTTGCTTTTGACATGTTTTCCTTACTCAAGACCCCCCCACCTCCCACTCCCTCACACACTCTCACTCTCACTCACTCCCACTCCCTCACTCACACACACTCACTCACACTCTCACTCTCACACTCTCCCACTCTCCCCACCCACTTAGTTAATAATTTATCAGTATCAGCTCACTACTAAACTTGCACTTCATATAATTGCGTGAGCTTTGCTTCATTTAGCACCCTTTTCTTGGGCTCACATTCTCATACAGCACTTGGCGGCCCAGCCGAATACTAGGTTTCACTTAGTCTTGTTTATTAACAGTCATCATAGAGACAATCCGGAGGGAAGGGTATGAGGAAAAGGCTTTAACAGAAGGGGGAATCATCCAAATCAAACAACATTTGATCAAACAAAACCTTGTAACAAACTAACTGCTAGATGATTTGGAAGGGGGAAAAATAATTAAATCAAGACATCAAACAACAATGAAACAAAAACAAAGACAGAAGGAGAGAGAGAGAGAAAAACATAGCCTAAAAAAGAAACAACAACAAAAAGGTGGTCAAGACAGAGTAACAAGGAATGTTAACCATGACAACTGAGAAAATTAACAGTATTCACCATAATTATTAAAGCAAAGGGGAGAGGGGAGACAGGAAATAGAAAAGAAAAAAACGGAAAAATAGGATAAGTAGACATTAAATAACTCAAATGAAGGGAATTGTGGAGTATTAGGTTAAGTAATTGTGGGGAAGATGAGAATAATTCTTTATGGCCAGTAAGAACTGTTGTATCCATAAGATTTTTTTTTTTTTTTTTTTTTTTGGTATTGTGCGTAGGCATTAATTGACCGGTAGCAAGATAATATTATGACAGCATGAAAATTTTTTATTAAATTGTTGCATTTGTTTTTATTTTTTGGTAGGGTTGATTAGTGTTCAATTAACAATTGTTTTGCTAATAGGTCTGACCACTGAGATATTTTCAGCTGTTTTTTGTTTTTCCAATTTAGCAGTACTGTTTTCTTGGCGATAGTTAGGGCTACTTGTAGAGGTGTTGTGATTTGTGTAGGAATTGAGTTAATTTCACCTAATATGCAGATAGATGGGGTTAATGGGATGCTGAATTTTCATAGTGCTGACAGTTTGGTGATTACCTCTTCCCAAAAGTGTTGTACAGGTTGGCAGAGCCAAACAGCATGGAAGTAGTGAGCTGCAGTATTGAGTGCGCATTGAGTGCATATATCGGTTTCTGATAGTCCCATTTTGTACATTGTTTGGTGTGTAATATGTGCTCTGTGAATTACCTTATACTGGATTAGTCTAATATTAGTATTTTGTGACATGTTGTAGATGTTCCTGCAGATTTCATTCCAGAAGTTAGTGTTGGTTTTGATGTTGAGGTCTTCTTCCCATTTGTGTATTGGAATGCACAGTGTGTTGTCAGAACCTAGGGAGGTTATGAGTTTATACAGTTTAGCGAAAGGTTTGTTTGATTTTGCAATTTTGCTTAGATCATTCACGAGTTGTGATTCTTTGAGGTCAATGTTGGTGATACCAAATTTTTCCTGAACACTCAGAGGTCTGGGGCCTTTCAGACACTTTGAGGCAGTCTGCTACACCTTGACATTTTTAAGTTTTTCATCTTACTAAAAACATCTATGCAAAAGTGGCACATATGGTGATATTCTAGAAAACCTCAACAATAATAATATGAGAGTAAAGTGAATGTAATGAAATTAGTTTTTATTAAAATTCAGTGTAAACACAACTAGACAAAAACCTATTTTCAAAGGTCTTCAAATCTTGTAAAAAAAAAAAAAAAAAGAACACACTATAAATATATCTGGCCAAGACTTTTGAAGGTTGAACCTTGTAAAAATAAGTGTTGGCTACATAAAAGTAAGAAGAGCATTCAGAAATATTATGAAGTTTCAATACAAATTGTAAAAAAGTCAGACTAACTGAAGCCAGTGGCTCTTTCAAATGAATACTGATTAGATGATTAGATCACACCTGTAGCTGTTCCCTCCCCCTGTCAGTGTCCATGTGCCGATGGCTCTGCCAGGGCATTGTAGTTACCTTCCCCCAAAGCTTTGCAAGCTACTGCAAAGTAAGTAAGTGTCACTGTGGCTCTCTGCTCCCATGTACAGTCTGTCACAGGCAACCCCAAAACTGTGTCCAAATCCAAAAAGCTTACAAAAACCTCTTCAACTGTAAGATACTCAATAAATTGTTCAATAGGTAATGGTACCTGTAATATGTTCAATAGGTAATGGTACCTGTAAAGTGTGTCCAAGTCCAAAAGAGCTTATAAAACATAGCCTCTTCAACTGTATGATACTCAGGAAATTGTAAAGTCACATGCAGCAAAAGAGCTTAGCTTGAGCTTAGAAAAGAGCTTGGATCGGAAAGAGCTTCAAAAGAATCAAATTCAAACTTGTGGCCTTATAAATCCTGAAATTAGCAGTTCTCATCTGGATGCCAAGCAACAAAACAGTTTCTGTCTTGCTGAAGGCAAAGGTAGACGTTACATGTATCGCACTTCCACAGAGTTTTTGCTCCCATGTGCATTTGTTTATACTGGTGAAATGGGGCGTGTTCTCACCCTGTGCTCCCAAACAATGACACCACTGATTACCTTAGTGTTTACCATCTGAATAGCTGAGGGGTGTGTCAGTAACAGGCTGCTGCTGGCTAAGCTGCTGAAAATCATAACATTTCCTTTTTATTCTCTTTAAAAAGCGCAATCGATGCATTTTTATTTTAAAACCTATATATTTGAAAACTAGAAGATTCAAGGTTTCTAGTGGTGTTACTCATATGTTTCTAGGACAAAAACCCGCGGAGCTTCAGATGTGTGTTTGGAACAGTCCAAAAAGTCCCCCCGGGGGGACCGCGACCTCAGAGTGCTAATTGACTGTTTTAATTTTATGTATTGGAAGTACTCATTTTCATTAATGTTGTATTTTTCAATTAACTGCGGGAAGGAAAGCAGAGTGTTATTTTCAAAAATATGGTGCATATGTGAGATCCCTTTTTCTTTCCATTTATTGCCAATCATAGGTGATTTGTTTATTGCGAAGTCAGGGTTGTGCCAAATTGGTGTGTGCGCGCGCTGGGACTTACTGTGAAGTTTATCATTATATTGATTTTCCACCAAGCTGTCAGAGTTGTGGAGATTGCTGGATTCTTGAAACAACTGAGTTTTTTTAATGGTACTGCTGATGAAGGGTAAGTCTGCCAATGATATGTTCTTTGAGTCTGTCTGTTCTATATCAATCCAGGGGTGGATGGGATCATGGTTTACATGTATCCATTTGATGAGGTATTGCATTTGACTTGCCAGGTAGTAGTTCTGGAAGTGGGGTGCTTCCAGGCCTCCATGGTCTTTCCGTTTTTGCAGTGTTGGCAGTTTTATTCTAGGTTTTTGATTTTTCCAATAGAATTTTGTTACCAATGAGTCAAATTTTTTGAACCATTTTGCTGTCGGTTGGATGGGGATCATGGTGAATAGGTAAGTGATTTTGGGTAGCATCATGATTTTTATTGTGGAAATTCTGCCTATGATGGATAGAGGTAGTGACATCCATGGATCCAAGTCATCTTCTATTGATTTTAGTAATGGGGTGGAGTTAAGCTGGAACAACTCTGACAGCTTGGAGGATACATTTATGCCCAAATATGTGATATTACCAGCAGTGAATGGAAAGTGCAATCGTTGAGATGCAGCATTCCCACAATCCCCATAAAGAGGTAGGATGGTTGATTTATTCCAGTTGATGGAATAGTCAGATACATCTGTAAATGTTTTAATGTTTTTTATAATTTAATTTAAAGATTGGGTTGGGTTTTGTATGAATAGTAGTACATCATCTGCTTATAGGCTAATCTTGTACGTTATTTGCTTAGTTGTGATTCTGTTATTTTGTCTGATTGCTGCTGCTAATGGTTCAATGAAGCAAAGGGCAAAGAGTATCCTTATTAAATCCTTCCAGGTTTTAACACGTTGACTGCTGGCTACGAGATAACTCGTAATGGCGGGTCAGGGCCAGGATGGTCAAATATCCATCCCTTTATTGACAACAATTAATCCTGGCTAATTCTAGATGGTTTTACACGTTTTCCAATTCAAGAATAATCAAGTGGCAATTGAAGACATGGCTTCTCTCCCCCATGCGATCTAACGGCGACAAAATAATGGGCTACATTCAGTTCAGAAAAATAATTTAATTATAATCAGGTCTATGCACTGGCACTCGACAACGGCATTTCAGAACTGTTCAGCAAATGAAGGTAATTTTGGTGACTAGAACATGGTTTCGTCGGTTTACATTTTCCAGTCGGACAGCTGTCTATTTTTTACAGGAAGTTGCGTGACCGTGTCGCTGAAATTACCTTCATTTGCAAAAGAGTTCTGAAATGCCGCTCTCGCTGGAAAAGAAATTACCTTTGCTGAGTGCCACTGCGTAGACCTGTTTATAATTAAATTATTTTACTGTACTGAATGTGGCCCATTATTTTGTCACTGTTAGATCGCATGGGGGAGAGAAGCCGTGTCTTCAATTGCCACATGATTATTCTTGAATTGGAAAATGTGTTAATAAAGGAAAACCATCTAGAATTAGCCAGGACTAATTGTTGTCAATAAAGGGATGGATATTTGCCCCCGAATTTTCAGGTCTAGCGCCGGCCCTGACCCGCCATTACGAGTTATCTCGTAGTCGGCAGTCAACGTGTTAATTAACTGTTGGGCAGTTCCTGACCCAGTTCCAGTGATTTCAGCAATCTCCTTTGCTGTTTTCTTAGTTTGATGCAAGCTAATAATTTGCCCCTCTTTAAACACGTAACATCATCTCAACGATCCTCATTTTTTAAGAAATAGGAAGTTACAGTATGTACAGAATCAGTTAGGATTAAAAGAATTATTGCCAACTGAAACACACATTCATCAGTGCAATAATGATTCAAACATAGGCTGTTAAGTATTTGCATATTTAAATTCAAATGGTGACTTTTTTTTGGACAGGCAATGTATTCTGTGGCAAAGTTATGTTATGGTTTTCCGGGACAGGTGAAATTGCTGTTTACTTAGTGTTTTTTACAGATCTGAGCCATGATTTAAGCTGCTTGTCTGAAATTTCCATGTAGAACAGACTACAAAAATGCTTTACATGCATATTGGAATATTTTATATCTGTGGCAAAAAAAATGGTACTAATTGCAGAATTAACCAGGAAACAAAAAACAAGAAGAAACCTTCAAAGACTAAAAATAAATACTTTTAACTGCTATGTCCTCCAAAACCATGCCCATCCGGGTAAAAGAACCTGTTTTCAGTGAATCCCATTCAGCAGAGGGGAGAGTGGTTATGTGAGGGTCAGAGGAGGAACTTATTGGCGGGCCGGCAAAGAAATCTTGTTGACAAAAACCAGGCAACAGCAGCAGGTTGGCAGTAAAGTGAATGGTGGAAAATGACCTACAAATAATGTCTTTGAAGAGGTCATTTTACTAAAAAAAAAAAAAAAAAAAATTCATGTAATATTGTGTTGTGTAGCTTGAAAATGCCGCAACCTTCATTAAGCCCATTCTCAAGTATCTGTACAAACTGATGAATCACACTCTTTGGCTGGAAATGATTGAAAGCATAGCTTATGAATATTTCTGGTTGTATGCAGTGCTGCCAACTCTCCCGTATTTTCCGGGAGTTTTAGTGGCATATTCATGTTCCCGTGCCGTAGTAAGCAATTATTCAACCAATGCGTATTTAAAAGATTCTCATGCGGAATTGAAGTCCTTGCGCATGGAGGTTTATCAGCTTCACGAGTGTTGCGGTGGATTTCACCACTAGTAACATGGAAACTGATTATAACTCCTGTCTTCTCGCGGTTTTCTTGTTCTCAGGGGTTGGAAGCAAAGCATGTGTTTAATGATTTAAATGATACAAGACCGTGTGAAACATCTTTAATTGCTTCCATCCCCTGAGTAAAGAAAAGAGTTAGAAGTCTGGAGTCATAATCGGTTTCCGTAATACTAGTGGTGAAATCCACCTTAACGCACGTGAATCTGATAAACTTCCTAGCACAAGGACTTCAATTCTGTGGGCGGACCTCTTTAATATGCGTTAATAGAATAATTGCTGAGTATGCCACAGGAACGTGAATATGCCACTAAAACTCCCGAAAAATTCGGGAGAGTTGGCAGCGCTGTATATGAAATCTTAATAAATGAGGGCCCATGTTGCAAAATTTGCCAGGTTACTGAGAACCACCATACTCTTTGCACAGCTCTAGCATGAATATGAGGTCTGGTACAATATCACACTGCGAGTATTTTTTATCAAAAAGATTTGAGAGACAGAAAGCACATCTGATAATCACAAACAATTGGGAAGTTTAAGTGTCTCTGTCGGCTTGGTACCTGCTCTGCTCTTCATGAGTCCATTGCGGCCACTTCAGTCAGCGCAGCAATGTATTGACTGGAATATGGCGTTTTCTCCAAATGCTCATGAATTTGTCACCCCTTTGATCTTTTAACATGCATCAGAGAAGGGTACAAATCCACTCATCCTGCTCGTTACCTCCTGATGGAGCGGCTCGCAGCTCTCTGCAGCGTCTCGTGTCACCGTGGCTGTCCGGCGTCATTGATTTCTAGAGCCCAGGAAGCTGCAGCCCTGACCTCCTTTGTTCTGTGGTTGTCTGTTCCCTTCCTAACACCAGGGTTTCCTCTCAGTGCTGTTGGCCCCATCGTTTTTTTTCCCTCCCTCTCAACAGGGATGTGCATTTTGATCTTTAAAGGAAAAACCATTCTGCCCATCATTCTTCTTGGCTACATGTATTTTGTGGAATTATTCCACATTACCGTAGTAAATTATTAATCGTACTTCACATTGCTCTCTAGTTGCCAGAGACATGCAAGCAGTGGTACTCTGAGATCCGCTGCCAAGCAACAGCATACCACCTGCTGAGTCCAGAGGCCAGCCTTTAAAGTCTTGACATGTCCTTGTGTGCCTGGAGAGGGAGGTCATTATGCAGAAAACAAGAATATGCATGAAAATACATACATAGTGCAGTCTGTGACACATACCGTGAGCACCATAATTTATTGAACTGTGACACATTTATGATTTTGGAGCTGAAGTTTTGTAGGTTGAGTTTGAAAGGATGCAGTGACACTTAGTTGAAGTTTAGACATCAGTATCAGATGAATTATTAAGAAATAACATCACCTTTTGTGCACAGTCCCCGCCATTCTCAGATGCTTAAAAATGCTGTACAGCCTAACATAATGTTGAGCGAAATAATCTTTTTTTTTTTTTTAAAGATTATTTTTTTGGGATTTTCTCTTTTTTTTTATAAGATAATTACACAGTGGATAGAGACAGGAAGGTTGGGGAGAAGAATGGGGGAAAACATGCGGCAAATGACCCGAGCTGGAATCAAACCCCGGTCGCCGCGGGAAGGACACAGTCTTTATGGCGCGCGCTTAGACCGATGTGCCACCGGGGCGCGAAATAATCATTTTTTAAATATTTGGTCACTTACCCTTTTCTTTCAATGACTGACTGAAATCTTTGTGGCATGTTTAGGCAACACTTGGGGCAAAGTGTCTTTCGGGGTGATGCACTACAAGGCCTGTACTACCACCATTTTCAGTTCCTGATTGTTTAAGGAACTTTTTCCTTCAGTCTCCTCTTCAGCATGCAAAATACATGTTCTGTTGGATTCAGATCCAATGATTGACCAGAGCGAAAATGACAAAAAATGTCTCACTCTCCTGTGAATTATGGTTGTCACTATTATTCTTGAGCTGTGCTCTGCAACAAGGAAGAAAGCAAAATTTTCAAGAGGCATCCACAACTGAATAACGCAGATTATGGAAATGCAAATTTATGTTAAAACCTCTAAACCCAGCGGCTGGATAGCTCACTCGGTTAAAGCACCGCATTGCGGAGCAGAAGTGACCATCATGGCGTGGGTTCGAGCCCCGGTCGTACCAACTGGCAGTGGTCGGCAGCTTTTTCAGAGTAGCGCACAATTGGCCATTGCGCTACAGGGATGCAAATTGGGAAGGGACTGCCGGGAAGGGGAATATAAAAAATGGTTGCTTTGTTCGTTGCTCAAGCGCCTCCTGTTGGCAAGCCGGGCGTGGGTATCGGGCGCGGGTATTGGGCATCCTCCGCCCTCATTCTGAACTTGCAAGGATTCAACCAATCAGTGAAAAGAAGTAGTAGTTGACGGGCACGTGCTTCAGAGGAGAGTCGTGAACCGTCCCTCTCTCCTGAATTGGCAACAAATTAAAAAATCTAATCAAATTTATTTCTAAAACACATTTAAAACAACTCACGTTGACCAAAGTGCTGTACAGAGCAAAGCAAATAGCTGAAATCAGTTGTACAATTAAGAAAACACCAACATAGACAACAGGTAACATAGCAGATAAACACACACAAAATAAATAAATAAATAAATAAAATAACATAAATGAATAAATAATAATTAGCCACAACCAGAGGATTCAAATGATTGAGAAAACAGGTATGTTTTCAGCCTGGATTAAATGTGCCTATGGAAAGGGAAGGTCTTATATGAAGGGGAATGGTATTCCACAATCTGGGGGCTGTAACAGCAAAGGCCCGGTCACCCCGGAACTTGAGTTTAAATCGTGGGACAACCAGTAGCCCCAAGTTAGCCGACCTAAGTGATCTAGAGGCTGAATAAGGGGTTAGGAGGTCAGCGATATAGGTGGGGGCCAGCCCATTCAGAGCTTTACAAACAAATTGGAGTATTTTAAAATCTATTCTAAAACAAGCCGGCAGCCAGTAGAGAGAAGCTAAAACAGGAGTAATATGGTCCCTCTTCCTGGTTCCTGTTAAGAGCCTAGCTGCAGAGTTCTGGACCAGTTGGAGGTCGGGGTCGCATACAAGCAAGCCTTGTACATAGTTCCCCAATTGGGCATTCCAGATTTGGGTGGGATTGGTGATGCCAAATTTAAAGAAAAAAAAACCTCTAAACCCAAATGTCCCCCTAGCGGTGGTGCAGGCGCTATGGGATTTTCAGTAGCGTGCCATCAGCCTCTGACCCTTAAATGTTTCTTTGCTTTCAACCTCTTCCTGTTTAAGATCGCCAGATTATAATCAAACAAGTTATTCACTGAATAATCAAGACTAATATATAATCTTATAATGATTAACTACTTTGCGTAGAAGCCAAATCTGGCTATTTATCTGTTACCTGATTTAAGGCTTTATAATTCAAGATTGCAGCAATTGAGTTGAGTGGCTAATCAATGAGAGTACGTAGGAGGATATAAGGGAGAGTTGAATTCGTCGATGGAGGAATTTATGCGAAAATCCACGGTGGGAAATTACACATTTTTGATATGTGATGACTATAATTGATAATGGAATGACATAATTTCAATACAATGTTGAATTTTTTGCTTCAGAAAAAGATTTTTTTTAACTAATTAATTACAACCCCAATTCCGAAATAGTTGGGACAAAGTGAAAATTGTGAATAAAATCAAAACGCAATGACTTTCAAATCACACCAGCCAGTATTTTATTCACAATAGAACAGAGATGACATAGAAAATGTTGAAACTGAGAAATTTAACAATTTTTTCAACAAAATGAGCTCATTTCAAATTTGACGGCATCTACAGGTCTCAAAAAAGTTGGGACAGGGGCCTGTTTACCATGGTGTAGCATCCCCTCTTCTTTTTAACACATAGTGGAAGCGTCTGGGCATTGAGGAGACAAGTGTCTTGAGTTTAGCCATTGGAATTTGATCCCACTCTTGTTTAATACAGGCTTCCAGCTGCTGGAGAGTTTTGGTCTCCTTTGACGGACTTTTTGTTTAATTATGTGCCAAATGTTCTCAATCGGTGAAAGATCAAGACTGCAAGCAGGCCAGTTCAGCACACGGACTCTTCTACTACGAAGCCATGCTGTTGTAATAGCTGCAGTATGAGGTTTTGCATTGTCCTGCCGAATTACTCAAGGCCTTCCCTGGAATAGATGTTGTCTGGAGGGGAGCATATGTTGCTCTAAAACCTTCATATACCTTTCAGCATTCATGGTGCTTTTTAAAACATGCAAGTGTCCCATACCATATGCACTAATGCATCCCCATACCATCAGAGATGCTGGCTTTTGAACTGAATGCTGATAACAGGAGGGGTGGGCTTTCTCCTCTTTAGCCTGGAGGACACGACGCCCATGATTTCCAACAAGAATGTCAAATTTGGACTCGTCTGACCACAGGACACTTTGCCATTTTGTTACAGTCCATTTTAAATGAGCCTTGGCCCACAGAACACGGCGGCACTTCTGGATCATGCTCAACAATGGCTTCCTTTTGCATGATAGAGTTTTAGGTGGCATCTGTGGATGGCACGGTGGACTGTGTTTACAGACAGTGGTTTCTTGAAGTATTCCTGGGCCCATTTAGTAATGTCAATGACAGAATCATGCCGGTGAGTGATGCAGTGGTGTCTGAGGGCCTGAAGATCACGGGCATTCAGTAAAGGTCTTCGGCCATGTCCCTTACGCACACAGATTTTTCCAGTTTCTCTGAATCTTTTGATGATTTTATGCTCTGTGGATGATGAAACCATCAAAGCCTTTGCAATTTGATGTTGAGGAACATTGTTTCTTAAGTATTCCACAATTTTTTTACGTAAGCCTTCACAGGTTGGAGAGCATCTGGCCATCTTTACTTCTGAGAGACTGAGCCTCTCTAAAACATCCCTTTTATAGCCAATCATGTTACACACCTGATGCCAGTTAACTTAATTACTTGCTAAATGTTCTTCCAGCTGATTCTCTTAAATATTAATTGCTTTTTCAGCCCTTTTTTGCCTGTGTCCCAACATTTTTGAGACCTGTTGCAGCCAGAAAATTTTAAATAAGCTCATTTTGTGGATAAAAATGTAAAATGTCTCAGTTTCAACATTTGAAATGTTATCTATGTTCTATTGTAAATAACATATTGGCTCATGTGATCTGAAAGTCATTGCATTTTGATTTTATTCACAATTTACACTTCGTCCCAACTATTTCGGAATTAGGGTTTTAGGATACCACAGGCTCACTATAACTGGAGTGGTTGCTAGAAAGGACAATGATTTTTTTCTGTTGCAAGAGATCATTTTTTTGAACTGCTGGATAGATACTATGGGCAAGTGTTTTGAGGAGTTTGCACATCAGGCTTAGCTGAGGAGTTTAATTCATGCAACTACTGGGAAACAGGGATGCAACTTAATTTGTCCACATTGTAAACTGTGTTCGAGTCCGCTTGATAGTGAATATTCAATAACTGATCTCGGTGTGCTACCTAGTGATAGAATAGTGTAACTGCGTGCATAAATAGAGCAGCTCAATGTCCGCTGGCATCTACATCTGCGCGGAGGGGTTAAGAGGTCCAAGGGCACTGGTTAAGATTAATGGCATAATGAATTTCACCAAGTATCAGGATAGTTTAGCTATCTGGTTGCCTCCGCTAGAAGGCTGGTAGTTGGCTGTAGATAGACTTTCCAACAAGATAATGACCCAAAGCATACACAGAAATGGTTCTGTGACAACAAAGTCAACGCCAGGGTGTCAAATTCCGACTGCCCTCTGAAAAATATGACAATGGGAATATGCTTTTTGAAAAAATAGGAATAAAATAGGAAAACGAGCAGAAAATGTATCAAAAATAGGAATTTCATTGACAATGAAGGGAAAAATTAAAAAAGTAAAAACACGAACAAACAGTGAGCATAGTAAACTCCCACTTTGACCTAATCAAAGAATTACTTATAAGACAGAAAAAGTTTAAATTTGGGCTGTTAACATGGATGAAACCATGGACCATTAACCTGAATACCTTAAGCAAACATTGCAGGGAAGCTATATTCAAAGCGAAGGGGCTTTTACCATCAATTTTCGTAACTAGCTAAAGTGACCTACTTCCGATTCTTGCTAGCTAGCTGAAAACTGTTTGCTAGCAAGCTAGCCAATGGTAAATTGAGATTCATTGGGGTCATTGTCGATATCCAGCTAGCTAGGAAGTGAGCACTTGCTGTAAAATGCAAGATAGCAGGGACTGAATTGACCTTATTTTGAATGGTTAGTTCCAAGGGCGTAGGTTTAATTTGAGAGTTGATAGGGACTGCCTTTTCAGTTTACAGACATTATCTTGATGAGTGTTTCTTTGATGTTTTTTATGGTGTAAAGCGAGGTGCCTCAATAATTTTCATAGACAGATGCCATATTCATAAACTTGTTTTTCTATTTTGAATTCAAATACTTTTGACTGTTTTTTTAAATACAGGTTTGCAACTGTTTTTAATTAATTTAATTTTAATTAAATGTGAAACTGATAAACCTCCATGCACAATGACTTCAATTCTGAGTGAGAATCTCTTCCATATGCGTTGATTGAATAATTGCTGACTACAGCAGGGGAACGTAAATATACCACTAAAACTTACACCCAATGCGTGAGAGTTGACAGGTATGCGTTATAAATGAAAACTGACCCCACCTGATAATGTTGAGAGTTTTCAGAGTTTCTGTAATGGTAATTTAAATGAATAATTGAAGTCTTCCGAGTTAGCTCACTCGGTTAAGGCATCACATTGTGGAGCAGTAGTGACTATCACGGTGCGGGTTTGATCCCCAGTCGTACCAGCCGGCAGTGGTCGGCAGCTTTTTCAGAGCAATGTACAATTGCCTTTGTGTTGCAGGGAAAACAAATTGGGAAGGGGTTGCCAGGATGGGATAATTAAATAGTTACTTTGTTAGTTGCTTCATGCGCATCCTGTTGGCCAACTGGCACTCGTTAATAAGATTCTAAGCTGCTCAGGTTCAGGTATCCTCCGCCCTCGTTCTGAACTTGCGAGGTTTTGATGAGTTCAGAAGCAGTGGCTGACAGGCGCGTGCTTCGGAGGAAGCACTGTCTCGTTTTCCTGAAGTTCGCAACATGGGGTCGCATACGAGCAAGCCTTGTACATAGCTCTCAAATTGGGAATTCCAGATTCGAGTGGGATTGGAGATGCCAAATTTTAAAAATAAATAAATAAATAAAGGTTAAAAAAAAAAATTTAATGATTGAAAACACGTCATGACCAATCATTATTTTTAAGGGATGGTTTGAGCTTCACCATATCGCCAGTTCACCAGCCGCCACTGGGTCACAGATATTGATAAAATGTGATAAAACTTTGCATATAACATTTTTAGGACATAGACTAGCTTGGTATTTCATTTCAGCTTTGTAGCCCACTCCCAAATGGGCGTGGTAGGGTGGCAGACCAGTACAGTTTCAAGTACACTTGGACCTATAGTTCTCAAGTGGAATTCAAAGCACCCAGTGCTTCAGCAGAATCTCTTCAATTGGTTATATTCTGTTTTCTCACCTCATGATGGCCAGCTTCACTGGAATTGATGCGGATTTGTTATTCATGCTGACAGACAATAGCAATGGACTGCAGAGGAAAATTCCACGTAATCTGTACAACCACAGTCACCCATTCTAACCTTTGGAGAGATTTCCTATGCAATAATCAATGATGCAACAGTGCCCAGCTGGTCAGGAAACAGCTGAGCAGCCAACTGTACAATCATTTTAACTTCACAATGGGGAACTGAAATTCCAACATAGTTCACCTGATATGGAAGGTAAACACAATCGGTTTAGAGGTGACTGTGTGCAGTGGCAGTGACAGAAAACCTAAAATAGATTGTTTTTATGCAGACCCAATGTTCTGCTGCACAGGGCAAAACCAACAAAAAATACTTTGCATTCTAATATTTACATTGCATACACTGGCTTGTGTCATACTGTGTGATTATGAGTTCATGGTGCAGTCTTTCCTGTCAAAAGGAAATAAAACTTCCAGTTGTGGAATTAATTAATTTGTGAATTAGTTAGCAATAAAATCACAAGGCTGTATTGTGTTATTTTTTTAATATGTAAAAGCAGTAGGTCAGAAAATAACCAGATATTTTCCGGTAGGGGGTGCAGTATTTTGTGCACTGTACTGCACTATGCTGCGAGACACTGAGCTGCCAGTGCAGTAATTGTCGTGCTCCATTAGGGGACTGGCTCAAGGCAGTGGCTTGCTTATGCAGCAACTGTCCTGCTCCACTAGGACTCTGGCCCGAGCTACTGAACTGGTGTCTTGAGACAGTGGAATTTTGCTGTCCTTACTGGCCTTGCACCATGAAGACTAGCTGGAGACAGCAGTTGCCTCTGGTCTCGGAACCATTGACTGTACAGTCCATGCTTGGAATACTGCAATTAAATAGTAAGCGCCTGCCTTACCCTCAGCAGAACTGGCCTAGTCACCTAGCTAGCCTGCCATTTTGATAAATAAACCGTTCTGAACATAATTGTTCAAAATACTTCAAGTGGGTAAAATGAGCTAGTTACAATCAATGTGACAGTGTCACTTCACACCGCTTTTTACCGTACATATAATAAATTCCTTTATTAGGATAAACCCCTTGAGGTGTATCTACTCGTTTTCAAAGGTGTCCCAACATAAATACATACAGTATCACAATCACTACATATAGACAAATACAAAGTGAAGTTAAACATACATACATAAAACATAAACAACAGACAACATACAGTAACCAAAGAAAACTTTCATAGGGAATCAGAGCTTTGAATTGGATCCGCAACTACTGTCTGGTATAAATTGTTTGAAATACAATATTCAATACTCAATACAATGGGTTTTAATTAAGGACAGGGTTAATGGTCGCAGGAACAGTCCACCTCCAGGTAAGAAGAAAAAGCACATTTGAACATTTTTAATTCAGTAATGGATCTGATGTTAACCGGTAAATTATTCCAATCAGGTAGAGCTTTAAACATTTATGCGTGTTTACCAATTGCCTTGTCAACACGAGGAACAGAAAAATACACCTGAACAGAATGTCTGATCTGATAAGTTGAAGTGTGAAGTTCTAAATATTGTTTGAGATAAGGAGGGAAACTGAAATAAAAGCATTTAAATAAATGTTGAAGCCAGTGTATATGTCATCTTGCTGTCAGGGGTGGCCATTGAAGAATGTCATACATTGTACAATGATGGGTGTGAAAAGGACATCCAAGGACAAATCTGCAGAGTCTGTAATATGCTGTGTTAAGTGGAGCAAGGACCGATTTGAAAGCGTTTTGATAAACCACATCACAGTAGTCGAACACTAGAAGTATAAGTTGCAAAGCAAGTCTCTTACGAACACTGACGGTAAAACAATTTCTGGAGCTATACAAGACATTTAGTCCAAATTTACTTTCTGGAAGACATGATTTATATGATACTGGAAAGAGAGTTCTGGGTCAAGCCATACATCAAGATATTTTATTTCATCAACTTTATGCAAATGAGTGCCGTCATTACTGGTTATTGTGCAAGAACCGGATATGGACTTATATCAATAAGTTAGCTAATGACACCAAACAAAACCAGATGAATATGAAATCAAAATAACTGAGATAGCATTAGTATACTAACTAAATTACAAATGATCTGAACAGATTAATTATATCCAGCTATTTAACTTTAAAGAATAGTTGGCTGGTTATGATCGGGTAAGTATAATGTTAATGAATTCTACTCACAATTTTCAGTCAGCCGTTTTTCCCAGTAGATTAATGCACTTTCTTTCTGCAGCATAAACATAATTTTAACTAGAAGGCTATAATTATACTCAGGCAGAAGGGTGCAATATAG
Source organism: Gymnothorax javanicus (assembly GCA_029692085.1). Lineage (NCBI taxonomy): Eukaryota > Metazoa > Chordata > Actinopteri > Anguilliformes > Muraenidae > Gymnothorax > Gymnothorax javanicus. The sequence goes on from CM056195.1 coordinate 75,995,366, forward strand.
CCTAATGATTTTATGATTGAAATTGAGTTTCGATAACAAGCCTGCGTAATTCATTTGAAAATGCCGTGGCTGTTTCGAAAAGCAATTTGGCTTCAGTGAAGACACTGGAAGTGACTTCATGGTTTTACCATCATTCCTTACCCGAGCAAAGGTTAAAAAATGAAAAGACTTGTCAAGCGGGACGGGTGTTTGAGCTATGCGTAGGGCTCTTGTCGCTGTTCATCAGAAAAGGGACTGAACTAACCTCGCGGCTTTAATATACCCTAATTGTGCAGGCCTATTTACCACAGCTCACAGTACTGAATGAATGAATCATGTTAGTGTTTATCAGTGTGACTGCTGTTATTACCAAGCTTATAATATTGATTACTGAGCCCCCTTTCATTTTCAAGAGTTTTTTTGGAAACGGCCCACGCATTTTCAAACTAATTAGCTTACACGTTATTAAAACTCAATTTTCATGATGAAATCATTTGGCTATATTTCACCTTTTTCTCCGGGTCGAGTAGCCTTCCGCCAAAAATTATGTTTCTATGCTGCAGAATGGGAGCATCACAATGTACTGAGATAAACGCTGACTGAAAAATGTTATTTGCATTCATTAACTGTTGTACTTGCCCAATCATACCCTGCCGACTATATTTTAACATTCACTTGATTGGCTTCTTAAAATTAATCTGTTGAGATCATTTGTGTCTTAGTTAAGAAGCTTATGCTATCACAGTTCTTTTTATTCTTTAGGCTATTCATCTAGTTTTGTTAGCTGTCATTAGCTAGCTTATTGATATTCCTAATTAGCAGGCTACAGAAGGCTGCAATTGGTGAGCTGCACATTGTCACTTTAATTGTTACTAGCTAATTTTACCTTCTTGAAGGTTTTTTTTCAACAATTAGGCAATATTGTTATGCATGAGTGTTTTATGTAAAGCACTGTATATCATCTGTAAATGGAGATTTATTTGTGCTGCCTTACTGGTCAGCTATTTGTTTATTTTGTTCATCATTTAGCACCCTCTGGTGGTATGTCTGTAGCATAACATGATCTGATGCAATACCACTTGTTTGTGATGAAATAGAGTAGTGCTTTCTAGAGGTTTCTGGCATCTTCTTGCCTGGAGGGGGCGGATCGCCCAGGACTCCTGTAGATCTTTCCAGAATGTTCCTAGTCTATATAAATGCTGTGATTTTGGTCAGTTAAAGGTTTTTTGTTTTGGCATCAGGGTTACATAGTGGCATTAGAGTGTTATTATAAGATTGCACAGTGGATTATTTGTAGAAATTTTTGGACCGAATCAGTGAATAAATTTGTTTAAGTTGTCATTGCTGGTTTTCTTTGTTGTGATTTTCAAGTCATAACAATATTCAGAACAAATACTTCTGAGCTGGTATTTTCACAAAAGCAGAAAAATCTAGCATGTCACCATCACAAATGGCAAGGTGACCAGTGATCACTGCCCGTAATTCTACTGAGATAGTCACTCACAGTGCTTCGAGCCAGTGCATAGGTAGATCAGGACAGTAACTGCACTAGCAAGCCAGTGTCCCGTGGCAGCACAGTACAGTACAGAAAAATACTACGGGCCCCTGTAGAATACTAATTAGGCATATCAATAAGATAGCTAATTACACCTAACAAAACCAGATTAATATAAATTAAAAATAACTGAGATAATGTTAGCTCATTGATGGAAGTATGAATGCTCTGAACAGATTTTATATATAGAAATGCAGTCCAGTCCAGTCCATTTTTACCAACCCTAGCTGGTGAATTTTGAAAAACAGTCACCAAGTTTGGAAAGTAATGTTAATGAATTCTAATCACACTTTGCAGTTGGTTGTTATTCTCAGTAAATAGTTGTGCTTTCTTTCTGTAGCATAGAAACACAGTTTTAAGTAGAAGGCAATAACTATACCCAGGCAGAAGAGTATTGGCTAATGCAGCCTAATGATCTTATAAGTAACATTGAGTGGGACTGAACTAACCTCCTAACTTTATTATAGTCTAATTGTGTACGCTATTTACCGCAGCTTGTAGTGCTGTACAAGCCGGGACGAACTTGAGTCAGTGTTCATGAGTGTGACAGTAGTTGTTACCAAGCCAATAATATTGATTAGCAAGCCACCTCTAGTCTTCATAGGTTTTTTTTTTGGAAACAGTCACCACATTTTCAAATGAATTCGGCCTTCATGGAGTTGTAATTAAAACACAATAATAGTACAAACAGACTACATTTCACCCCTCTGACAACTGCTATGCACACCTACAAGTAGACAGGTGCGTCAGTGATAAGTACAAACAAGTTGAAAAACGAAAGTCACCCGCACACTGTCGAAACTTACCAAAAAAGTGATTTATTTAAACAACAAGTATTTTTAAGTTTGATAGCATGCAGCTTATCTTTGTATTTAGCTACAGAGTCTTTAATGGAGTGGTCAATAGACATAAAACCAGAGCCAAATTTATTTTTAATAATTTTCTCAAGAGAGTCAATGGCTGTGTCCCAATTCAGCGGCTGCATCCTTTGAAGGACGCAGCCTTCGCGGTTTACGAGGCCACGTCCTTCTTAGACCGCGAAGGCCGAACCGAGCGGTCTCCGAAATGAGACGGTCTACTCAACAGAGAATTCACAGTTGGCGTCTTGTGCTATTCCCGCCCTTACCTTCGCGTCTGGAAGCGCTGCTCACGTCGCTTAGTAACCTTGACAGCTACAGCTGACAATTGGGACCCTTCAGCGTAACTTGCGAGATGGAATTTTTGGTTGTTTTTTCAATTATTGGAGGAGATGGAAGAGATGCTTCACTGCCGACGCTGGCGGGTGATTTACCTCAGGCCGGGAGAGCCATGTCCAGGTAAATTATATATCTTGAGGTTTGCACTTTGAACCAACAGTTGAAAGTTGCTAATCAGCCGACTCCCATCAGCCTAATGAGTGAATGGCTACTGCCATTTGACTTTGACCATGAAGGCATTTCATATTCAAAATAACCAGATGTGGAATGTAACTTGATCCCTTTACTTAACTGCTAATTCTAGATAGCTGTACTTTTTATAATTTCCATTTTATGCAATTTTATGCTACTTTTCCTCTATATCTTATAAGCAAATGATGTACTTTCCAGCTACTCCTCATTTATTTCTCTAAGCACAAGCTTTATCCAGCTAGTTACATTTCAGATTACAAATTTTCATAGCCTTCCTGTTCAGTAAAAACCATGTAGCTATCCCAAAATGTGTTGATGTTGAATGATAATGCTTTTAATAAACAAACATTTAAGAGTAACATTCCTTTGTGGATTTACAACATTCTCCAACCCCAAAATCAATAGATACCATTTCAACCCCCCTTGGATTGGCAGGAAAATTAATCGTCACAAAGCCAAAAAAAGGGTGCTTTTTTTTTTGCGCCCGTTGAATTACAAAAGCCAGAAGTATATTGAGTTGTTGAAATAAATAAGCTCAACCTTTAACATCTACAGCAGTAAAAGGCAAAAATGCAGAGTAGTCATACTTTTTACTTGCGTAATGGTTCTGAATATTTCTTCATCACTGAAAAAAAGTGAATCTTATTTTAATATTAAAAAAGAAAACCATTGCTCAGTTTAAAAAGGCTGAGTAGATTTATAGGCTTTGAATTTTATCTACCCAAGTTCTCCACAATAAATATCTAGCTTTTGTTCATTTACCAATTTTCCTTCTTTCCCTAAACCAGCCCAGTCCCCAGTACTGCAGGGTCAACCTCAATGTCCCTGTGCTGGACATTCTTCGGTGAAGAAGACACCAGGCCTGATTTTCGGCTGAGCAGGCAGGCCCTAACAGTGCTGCTGGACCTCCTCAATCGGGAACAGCGACATGGAAGGGGTGCCACAATCGAAACCCCGCTTTGTTTGTTTTGGCTGTCGAGTACTTGTACCGATAATTTTAAGACTTTTTTTAAAAGCACTCGGTGGCTTTTGTATGCATTTAGTATGTTTTGTCGTAAATGGTTGTCAGTTATAAATGAATTAAGAATAAACAATGGATTTAACAAAACTTTAATTCTTTTATTATTTCTGCACCATTTTTTCTAGTAGAGACAAGAACCTGTCCATCCTATCCCTGCTCTCTTGAGCTCTCCTCTCCCTACCATCTCGTCTTCTCTCAAGAGCTCTTGTTCCTGTTCCCTCCTGCTGTCACTCCTCCTCCTCCTCATCCTCTGCCATCAGGTAACCTGAAGCAGAAACCTCATCAGATCATTATAAGCCACAATGAGCCTCTGCATGCTATACTCAAGACCATAAAAACAATACATAGAAATGTATCAATTTTCAGTAATTTAATTTCATTTGGAACAATTAATTCATCCACAGCTTTGTGTTGAGACAACTGAAATCCACTCATTAACAGTGAGCAATACTTTATAATGCGCAAAGAAAAAACAAAAATATCATCATTCATATTGCGTTTTTTATGGTCATGAATATACTTCCTGTGCTTAAAAAAGCCATAAAATCGCCACAATTTAGCTATGATACAAATCAACATTTGAAGTCTTAAAGTCTAAAACTGAAGGCATTTAAAGGTGCACTATGCAAGTTTGTTGACGTCATTTCTGTTGACATTCAAATTCAAACAAAACAGAGGTAGCTCGCCCCTCCCTCCCATAGTTCCCTCCCTCCCATGTTTCCGTAACTGTCAACTCTTGTCGGTGATTGTCCGGAACGGTTTGTTATGTTACGGGGCACAGCCATAGAGATATATAATAGAACCAGAGAGAACGAGGAAGTACCTTTGCTTCGGGCAGTTAGCATGTTAGCTTCCTGCTTCCGCATTTCCCAAGGATGCAATTTTGTGGCCAAAGACCCTGAAGCTCCATAGACACCAATTGAAAAGTGCGCATTTTTTCTTGCCAAATAAAGCGAAAACAAAAGAAAATGTATTCGGTAATCCTTCATTATTTTGCTCTTTGTCTGACGCAACTGTTCGATGTTTTCAAGAGGGCATAAGAACTGCTACTTAGAGCTTGATGACACCTCGTGCAAGAATTTGGTTGTCCAGCTGTTGCTCTGACTGCAGCAGTTCAGCCAATGAGTGTATAGTGCGAGCGCCTCCCGGATTAACATCGTTGCTCGTCATTTCCCCTCGAACACATTCGCCAATCCGCACAGACGACACATTTTCTTGGCCATTTGTGCCGTGTAATCAGATTGGCAATCTTGTGAAATGGTGCCGGAAATAAGCACCCATGGAACGCCATTTTTATAGATGGCATCGGTCAATTCCATACTTCCTGGGCTGAAGTAGCTAGCCTAGCATCTCCCATTGAAAGTAATAGGGGTGGTACTTCCTCGCTCTCTCCAGTTCTATTATATTACCTCCATGGGCACAGCCTGTGCCCCTTGTGTTTATTTGCAGTTAGTGATGCCTGTGCGGTCTCCAGAGCCCGGGTTTTTTTGACAGTGAATTCAGGGCCAGGCAGCTAGCAGATCGTGGGGAGATGTAGGTGAATTGAGACAAAAATATAATCGAGCAGAAAATAAACAAACTTGCATAGTGCACCTTTAAGGCTTTACAGCAGTGGAGCTGCTGAACAGAAAACAGGAGGGGCAGAGGATTTTCCTTGAAGCGTTTGATTATAAACCCGTTTTCAATTTTTGGCTTTGAATAACATGTTTTCTGATATCAATAATCCATTGGCAGTCAAACATTCAGCTTAGTGCAATGTTCAGGCGAATAAATAATGAATGCCTCTCCTAACAACATGATATAAACTACTCAGGATTATCGGAGTTAATTTGCCATGTCCTGCGAAGCAGCCACCCAAACTTGCGCTTCATGATTTATATAACAAAAGCATTTCACATCCAAATAGTTTCTTGACTTTGGCGAGTTAACTCAAAGCAAACAAGTTAGCCACACCTGAAATAGCTGAATGTTCGAATAGTTAACATGGCCATCTTTAATCAACGAAAATGACGGAAGACAGATCTGAGCTAGTTACCAATTTAAGGGAATGCTTTACACCCTCCCGGCTTTCTGTTCAGCAGTCGTCACTGCTTTTTAGAGTCAAAGGCTAAAGCACAGGTCAGATGCGAGGAGCAGAGCTGCAGCCGCAGCGACTCTCAGTAGTTAGATAGCTAGCCAATAACACAGCTAATTCAAAATGTAGCCAACTTTTTATTTGACTTTTAACGCCCCTTGTTTTTATGTATTTTTCGCTATTTGCCGAGCTAAAACCTAAGATGTACCAGAGTGTCTCTCCTAAAACCCAGTACTTACATTTAACAGTGAACTCCTCGCTTCCCTCAGCCGCCATTGTTCGATTCGATAATCCACCGTGCAATGAATTTTGGAAAAGATTGGACCACAAAGGATCCACCTGCTGCAGCCCTCTTTGCCCGCGAAGCGAAGGCCACATTTCTCGGCTGCATTTGAAGGTGCCTTCGAAATGAGACGGCCGAGTCGCGTTGCTGTGATGCAACTGGTCTTCATTTGTAGCCTTCGAAGGACACAGCCAATGTCTTTTGTGTCTGCAGAAGCCTCTAAAGATACATGCTCAATAATTACTAGGATCAAATCTAGGGAACATTTATTCGAAATTTCTCCCCATTTTTTCACAAAATCTGCATTAGTTGCACCAATAGATGGGGCTTTCTGGATATGTAGCCCTCTAGATATTTTTTTATTTTTACCTCAACCGAACACAATTCAAGCACCAAGCAAGAAAATAAACATGTAGCAAAACATAGGATAAAATCATATCAGCGCTGAGTCGCTCGAATTTCTCCTGAATTTGTGCTATGCATACAAACGATACCTCAAATGAAAGAGGAAAGTCCAATGATATACGCCCTGTCATTTTAAACTGACACCACACTCAGAACAACAGGCATACACTTTGAAGTCAATAGAGATGAGCAAAAAATTTTCTTACCTTTTATATTTTGTAATAAAAAACTGTTTGAGGGTAAATCTGCGCTTGCTATTGTAAGTTGAATGTGTGCGTGTTATAATGAAACTAGATCTTCCAGTTTCCGAGCATGTTTTTTCTGAGGTATAGCTTCAAAGATCTCAGTTCCTCAGCATTCAGCTTGCTTGCAATGTATTTTCCTCTCTGTGATCGACTTGTGATGCTGTCAGTAAGACTTTGCCGGTTGCCATTTGATTCTGTGGCTTCTGACGTTTCCAATGAGCCCTAAAACACCTTTATCGCACAAACCTAGCCTGAGCTAGAGCCTTACGTTCCCAGTGCGTCAAATTGAGTCCATGTGCCATTCGAATTTATAGCGTGACATTATAAATGCTTAACAGGTTTGTTTGTGGTATTTTCGGTATAATTATTCGCTAAATATTCAACCGTCGTTTTCAAAGTCGTTTTCTGACCGAAACGCGTGAATACTGAGGGCACAACAGTAAAAACAAGGTGAGTGACTTGTTTTCTAGACTCATTCTTTATATGGGCAATTTGACAGCAGCATTATAGTCAAATGATATAGCCTAGTGGTTAGAGTGTAGCGACCAGGGTTCGAGTCCCTGGTCAGTCGTGCTCTAGTAAGACCATGGTAGCATTTTTCTTGTATAAATAATTGCTGGGGTTTTTATTCTTTTTACTTTTTTTCCCCAATTTTTAACCTTTTTTGTATTCATAATCTTATTAATTTCTTTTTTAAATAAATTGGAGCCAAACTTCATTTTCATTGTGAATTGCGTTTTTAGAAAATCAAAATCTGTACCTGCTCTTAGGAATGGGGGAATGTAACAAAATCCGAAAAAAAACTTCACTCTGGTTGGAAAAAAATTGCCTTTATTTGGCTTGCAAGATTCTTTACGGCCATACAGGCCTTCATCAGGGTGACTTTTTTTCGGATTTTTGTTTCATTTTCATTGTATTTGTTGTCTTTGAATGGGAAATAGTATAGGCTATAGGACTGGCAGAGATGATAATAATTTAAAAAATTGTAAATTCTAAAAGTTTAAAAACTGGTTGTATTTGGGTGGAATGTATGCCTGTAGTGACACATAAGTGAAATTGGATGAGTTTTACAGTTTAATATCTGAGAAATCTGATTTGGCACACAAGGTACCTGAATTGTCAATTTGGAGAAGCCACCAAGACATTCCTCTCTAATTTTGTTCTGATTTACTTGATTAGAATATACTTTGGCACAGATAATGGTGAGAATCTGTGCTGTAAATTTTTAGGGGTTTCAGACTGCAACTAAATAAGTTCACAAGGGATAGAAGTAAATCTTTGTTTGGTGCAAAATGAGGTCTTTGATTTATACTGTGTTCCATCTTCATTTACTCTGACTCAGTGAGACACATACTGATTTTTCCACCATGGCAGAAATCCCTAATGGTTTTACCTTTATAATGATACCAAGATTATTCAAATGGACCAAATAGTTGCAGAGATATACTCATTTCATTTTTGGCTGCCATTTTCAAAAAAGAGGCTCAGGGCTTAAGAGGTTAATGGTCACAGATGGTCAAGTTGAGGTCAGAAAATTGACTTCATATATGGCTTTCTATATGTCTCTATGCAAACCTTGGCTCCATCTGTGACCATTTTGGTGATACAAGTCATTGTAATTTCACTGTTGAGTTTGACCCTCAAAGGTCACTGACAGTCAAGTTGAATGTCACCAAGTGAAAGTTCATAGATGTCTACAACACAAACCTAGGCTCCATCTGTGACCATTTTAGCAATACAACTCATTGAATTTTCACGAGGTCACATTTGACCTTCGAAGGTCAATACCAAGGTCACCAAATGAAAGTTCAAATATGACTTCCTATAGGTCTTTAATACAAACCTAGGCTCCATCTGTGACAGTTTTGACAAGAAAAGTCATTGTAATTTTGTTATGTCTAGTCTGACCTTCAAAGGTCATCAACAGTCAAGTTGAATGTCACCAAATGAAAGTTCATGTGTGACTTCCTTTAAGTCTGTGATACAAACTCAGGTTCTATCTGTGACCTTTTTAGTAATAGAAATCATTGAATTTTCACTAGGTGAAGTTTGACCTTCGAAGGTCAATTAGAAGGTCACCAAATTAAAGTTCTTATGTGATTCCAATACAAACCTATAATCTATCTGTAATGATTTTGCTGATATAAGTCATTTAAATTTCATTGTAAAGTATGGCCTTGAAGGTCAAGTTCAAGGTCACCAAATGAAACTTCATACATGACTTCCTATATGCCCCCAATACAAACCTAAGCTCAATCTGTAATTGTTTTGGTGATAGAAGTCATTGAAATTTCACTATGTTAAGTTTGACCTTCAAAGGTCACCGAAGGTCAAATACAAGGCCACCAAATGAAAGTTCATTTATGACTTCCTATAAATGTTCAAAACACATATGTACCCAATCTTCAATATTTTCAAGCCTAGAAGCCTTTGAAAATCATAACATTTTGCTTGACCTCAAGTTTGACCTTTCAGGGCCATCTGAGGTCAACTTTAACATGGTCAAAATACAAGTCATATTGTCGACAATACAAGCTTAATCTCTATCTGCAACCATTTGGCCTCCACAGGCCGTCTTGCATATTCTCTGTAGGATCAGGTTAAAGTACAGCGCCCCCACTAGACCCATTTCCGTCAATTCAATCAAAATGGCGCTCGCACTGTACATTGACAGTACCACGGAAAGTTGATTGCCGGATTTAGAAAAAAATTCATCGCGCAGTTTTTGAGAAATAATTTTTTACATTTCTCAGTCCTATCTTTAAAGGAAACGTGAAGGGATTTTGAATGTGGTGATACGATGAAAGAACTATGTCAGAGGAGTGTAAAATATGCATCAAAATTTTTTTTACAATTTGTTTCAACCGAGTAATAAACAGACAAATATTGCTCCAACTGTTGTTGTCCAAAGCCGCCATATTTGCTGCCTGTCACCCAAGTGGTGACGTCACGTCACCTAAGCACTCTCTTGTAGCAAAGGTCTATCACCGCTTACAACAACTTACAATCATGTCTGTCATCGGTAGAAAAGAAGCGTTGTTGATGATCATATGTCTAACTCAGACAAAAGACTTTGACGTGACCGGGTTGCAGGGATACCAGTTTGAGCCCAAGTGCGACGTAGGGGACAGCGATACAAGTGAAGACAACAAAAGTGAACAGGAGTTGGAGTTGGAATTGGATGAGGGTCGAATGGGAAATGTCAACTGGTGCCGTTGTAACGGGTGCGCACATATCTGGTTGGCTCAGGAGAAAAAATGCCTGTACTGCCACGAGAGACAAGCCAGCAGGAAACTTGCAGCACCATCGAATATCGGTAAACATAAAGGAAAGAGTTCAGTAAGTAATCTACACTTTTTTCGGCTTGTCATTTGCCAGAACGATTTTAAATGGGGGCACAAATGTATTTCGTAGGGCTTTATTAGTTTATTAGCTAGCTAGCTAGCAGCGTGGTGTGTCATCTATAATATGCCTAGCCCGGTTATTTAGCATTACCATGTACAGTGGCAGGAGAAATAAAACTCTAAATTTTCGCAATTGGATGTTCGCTTGACGTTTAAACAACCGGGTGGTTCACTTGGTAACCAAACATTCAGTGAAGCCGAAAGAAGAACTGATTTCATTCGATATTCGTGGAGGCTGAGTATTGTACTCTTTCCAGAGGGAAAAACTTATGACATGAATATGGAGAAAAGTATGTTAATTAACCATAGTACGTCCTGTTTATTTGTTTAAGTAAAAGTTGGCCGGAATCTACTCCGTTGAAATTAACCGCATGCCCTCGGCGTATTTTTTGCAATCGTATGTTTTATCAGTGAGCGATTACAATCAACAGTCTTAATATTGCTGCAGTTGATGGTACAGTCAGCATAAAAATTTTGACAGCCAATGGCCCCAAAAGGTAGGCATGGCCGTTGGATTACTGTAGACACTTCTGTTTAAAAATAAAATCTATGGGTGACACTGCGTTAACAAATAAAAACAGAACCTATCAGAAGCAACCACCTTCGTTCTAGCTCTATATAAATCTGTATGTCTGCCAAAGCTAAGGTGACTTTCGTCACTTCCTTTAAAGACATGTCGCTGCTTATAATTTCATTGGTTGAATCTCGCCTGTTCCATTTTAATGGCGGCCTCCTTATCCAGCTTTAGAATGGCATGAAAAGCAAGCTTTCAATAACAATTCTGACCTTAAGAAAAGTTGTAAAAAAATTTGATGTATATTTTACACTCCTTTCACACTTCTTACACACTTTCACACTTCTTTCATTGTATCACCACATTCAAAATCCCTTCACGTTTTGTTGTGGATTATATTTCAATATTTATCATCATATTCATCAGTAGATCAATTGCCATGTTGAATAACCATAATCAATAATCATAATCAATAACCATATTATGTAAGCAGCAGTAACACACACACACACACACACACACACACATACATAACATAACAAACATACACATACAAGCAGTTCACACACAGACACACACACATACAAGCAATTCAATTCACGCATGCATGAGCAGTTCATACACACATGAGCAGCACGCTTCTGTAGCTTTGATTAGTAAGCAGGCTTCTGTTTAGCTGATTCAAAAACATAATCAGGTGATGTATTTGATTTCTGTAGCTTTGATCAATATTTGTTCAGTAAAATCATTAGTTGTTACTGAAAAAAAACATAATCAATTGAATCATTTATGTATCTACTTGTATCCTATTCCTTTGGCTGTATTTTTCCTCTCTTGACTGTAATTTTCCAGTCCATTTTAGTATATATTCCTTTTATTTTTTTAAAACCCTATACTTCTATATTCCACCATGGTTTAACAAAACAAAGTTGGAGAGTAAAAAAAAAGTTAAAGATAAGATGGTTACAACCCATGAAATGTGATTGGAGCAAAGTTTGTTAGAGATAAGGTGGTTACAACCCATGTATTTTGATTGGAGCAAAGTTGGTTGAGTTTTTCACATAAATATTGCTCTGTAAAGAATGCCGAGTTAGCACTGCCTGGCCAGGGACTGCTCACCGTGGGAATAAAGATGGCTTCTGAAGATTTTGTCTCCCTCCAATTATTCACGAACAAGGCGACCTCAAAAATATGTAAACATCTAGTCAGGAAACCACAACAGTTTCCTTTAACATTGGGGCCAAAATTCCAAGGGCCCATAAAACGTACAAAAATGATTCAATCAAAAATTCGAAAAAACAGACTGGAGATATGGTCTAGTAGTATGTTTTGGCAAATTTACACGAAAATTCATCGGGCCAAAAAAAAGATAAAAAATGTTCCGGATGACAGACAATGGACGACGGATGCCACACCACACCACACCACGACAATAGCTTATCAGCCCATAGGGCCAGTAAGCTAAAAACAATACATTTTATATGATGTTTTTGTAATATTTTCAATTCATTATATAGTTTAAATTATTGACCTATCATCCCAGTCTGTGTTTATTTACATTTTACACAATGTCCCAACTTTTCTGGAACCGAGGTTGTATATAGCGCTTTCTCTTAGACACTCAAAGCGCTTTACAGTCATATGGGGTAATCTAATCTGGCCTGCTGTCCAGTACATGTCACTGCGTGAATTATTCCATAATTTTGCTAATATGCAGTTTCACGGGAAACTGGTATGTGTTTTGCAATGTATACACCCTTACAGCAGATAAGAAATCTGGTTTCCGGCCTATAATATACTCAAGTGATTACAGCAGTGCAGTAAAAGGCAACATTTCTGAGGAATAAAATGAAGGCTTGATGAATTACTGGCCTGAAAGACAAAACATTGCTTGCCTTTACAATTCTCAACATGTGCACATCAGCAGGCTTGGATGCAGTGTCAGGGCAGTGGTATTTTGGCAAGAGGTTCTTTTTTTAGAGGACATACAGATAGGTGATTAATGTGCTTGCCGTCCCCTTTCTGCCTACACCTCTACCAAGTCTTTGTTTAAGGCCAAGGAAGTGCCATTTTGTACTTAAAGCACTGGGGTGGAAATGTACTCTTTTTCATTTCTTTTCAAATGCCACAAGTTCAATATAACAAGGGAAGTGACATCATTCCAAGATACTTTGACCCTTGTGGAACGTTTTGTCTAACTCAGAAACCTACACTTATGATCTTGATGATGATGATGATGATTATTTTTATTATTATTATTATTATTATTATTACAACCTAATTTCTAGAGAAGTTGAGACGTTGTGTAAAATGTAAATAAAAACAGACTGCAATGATTGGCAAATCATTTAAACACTATAATAAATTGAAAATAGGTTTAAGACAACATATCAAATGTTGAAACTGAAAAATTTTATTGGTTTTGAAAATTTTCTGTTAATTTTGAGTTTGATGCCAGCAACACATTTCAAAAAAGTTTGGGCAGAGCCATGTTTACCACTGTGTTAAATCATCTCTTCTTTTAACAACACCCTTTAAGTGTTTTGGAACTGAGGAGACCAATTACTGAAGTTTTGAAAGCAAATGTTTTCACGTTCTAGCTTGATTTTAGATGTCAGCTTCTCAGCCCTTTAGCAGACTCTTTTGTCACATTTGTGCACCAATTTTTCAATGGGTGACCCATCTGGATGACAGGCAGGCCAGTTTAATACCCAGACTCTTCTACTATGGATCCATGATGTTGTAACACGTACACAATGTGGTTTGGCATTCACTTGTTGAAATAAGAAAAAAGCCTTACCAGAAATGTCCGGATGGTTGTATATGTAGCTCCAAAATCTGTATGTATTGTTCAGCATCAATGCTGTCTTCACAGATGTGCAAGTTACCCAGGCCACATGCACTAATGCACCCCCATATTATCATGGATGCTGGCTTTTGAACTGTGCATTGATAAAAAGTCAGATGTTCCCTCTCCTTCTTAGCTCAGAGAACGTGGCATCCTTGATTTCCAAACAAAAAATAAAATCAGATTTTGATTGATCTGACCACAAGATAGTTTTCAACTTCGTCTCAGGCCATCATAAATGAGCTCAGGCCCAGAGAAGGCGGCAGCGTTTCTGGATACTTTTTTATTTAAGTTTTTTTTTTTTTTTACTTTACATAGTAAAGTTATAACTTGCATTTGTGGATGCAGTAACAAATTGTGCTCACTGAGAATGGTTTTCAGAGGTGTTTCTGAGCCCATGCATTGATTTCCACATCAGAATCCTGTTTGTTTTTAATGCAGTGCCACCTAAGGGCCTGAAGATCATGGCCATTCATTGTTGGTTTTTGGTCTTGTCCATTGCATACAGAGATTTCTCCAGATTCTCTGAATAATTTTATGATATAACATTCCATAGATGATTAAATCCCTAGTTTCTTTGAAATTTCACTCTTAAATTGTTGAAGAATTTTCCCATGTAGTCTGTCTCAGAATGGTGAAGCCCTCACGATCTTCTAAAAGACTCAGCCTCTCTGAGATGCTCTTTTCATACCCATTCATGTCACTGACCTGTTGCCAGTTAATCTAATTAGCTGCTAGATGTGCCACCAGGTGCATTTTTTAGCATTATAAAACATTTCCAATGTTTTGTTTCCCCCGTCCCAACTTTTTTGAAGTATGATGCTGGCATAAAATTCAAAATAAGCAAATAGTTTTCTAAAAACAATACCTTTCTCTGTTTCAACATTTGATGTATTGTCTTTGAACCAGTTTTGATTGAATACAGGGTTTAAATTATGTGCAAATCATCGCAAACTTTTTATCTATATTTTACACTCATCCCAACTTTTCTAAAGATGGGTTTTTGTTATCATTAATGTTGTTTTCAAGAAAAATGCGAATGTGACGTTCATATCAAATGCTACCCAACCTGAAATAGTTTGTATTTCAAATCGAACCCTGGTGTCCTGGTAGATGAATACATTTATTATAGCAAATCTAGTCAAGTAGCTTGCTCAACCTCCCATTACAGATGATACCGCGTGTACTTCAAGCCAGAAACCTTAAGGTCAACTTCGGGGTTTATCAAGCCAAAATAATACACTCCAGGAGAATTTATCCCCCCCAGAGCTCTGACTCAAACATTGACGATAGCAATCTCTGCAGTAATAAGGAGTCTCGTAGGTAAGGGGTGGCAGACTATTTACTTGGCAGGCTTTGACGAGTGAGACTTGTCATATTTTCTCTGGGAGAAGTCACATTTTCACTATGAAAAAGTATGTTGGTCATCGAGGAGCCTGATGTCTCTCTGCTGAGTCAAAATGCAGTTTTGTAAGGCTCAGCTGCTGGAGGGAGCTGAGAGGAGGAGCACCAGCTGGCTGCATGCACTTCAGATGACATGGACCTTAGCCTGTGAATGGGTACTCTTCATGGACCTTAACCTGTGAATGGGTACTCTTCATGGACATTAGCTTGTGATTGGGCACTCCACAATGGCCGGACGGATTGGTGGCATCTGTCTTGCCTGTACACAGGTTAACCAACACAGCTAATTGTTTGAGTGGTAGTTGACGCCTGACTTCAAGCGTAGCACTGATTAAAGTCAGCAGTTGTAAAGACTCATCACAGGGTTGAACTCTGGATTACATAGTGGAGAACGTTAAGGGTACATTAGAGTTTTTCCTTGCCAGTCAAAAGGACCTTTTTTTTTTCATTTTAACGAAGGCCCGATCCAGCTGTTACCCTTACGCTAACCCAGGGTCAAGCTCTAATCTGGGTCCTGGAATGTAATATTCGCTCTTCAAGCAAATTATTCAATCTATCCAGGAACAAGCCAGCACATTCCTGGTCAGGATTATTTGTGGGGTAGGGGGTGGGGAATTGTGAGTAATAGGGGCCAGAATCCATCCCAGGAAGCACTGGGGAAAAGGCCAGAATGCACCCTGGACAGATCATTAATCCAATGCAGGAAAGTCATATTCTGCAATTTATCTAGTTTTTGGATTGTGGGAATAAGTCTGAGTTTCTGGAGGGAACCTGCACAAGCATTGGGAGACAAAAAATGCCACAAAGAAAGGCTCCGCCTGTGGTTCGTACGCTCTTGCATACTGAGCTGCCCACTGCCTCACATGGCAATCCAATTTCTGCATTTTTGTCCCTTTCAGTAGGATGCAATGAGACTCTAAAAATGAAACACTGAAGGACGAAACATCCCAACAGCTTTGGTATTATGAGATATTTGCATACCCAGATCCTCCACTCTCATTTTCCTCCTGACATTCAACTTTTTCTACTGATGAGACACAAGATGGGAATACTGCACTGGCCCCAGTACAAGCTATGTAATTTTCAAAATGGTTCTGAGTAGTGAGCCATTTTATTACGGGGCAGAAACATTATGCAGCCGAAAATTGAAGCTTTACTATGAGGCATGCGGGTCTTGTGGTGATATTTCCTTCCATAGAGTCCAATAATTTTGCACCTTGAAGTACCTAATAAATAAATTAACATGCAGTAAAATACCATCATTATTGTGTAATCAGGTTCACTTGTAACAAAATTGCCAAATGTGGAGTCTTAAGCCCGCAGCAGCTGGATTGCAGCATAGGACTAGAGGGCCAGTTCCCCTGCTGTCACAGTCTGTCTCCTGAAAGGAGTGACCAAGTGCTACCATATGTAAAACATTTAAGATAATTACACTCCAGTCACATCCTCATTCACATTAAAAATTGTAGTATTAAAGTAACCAGTGATCGAATATAAATATTTTTAAAAATAGTTATTTATTGCTAGCACTCAAATCTATGAATTGGCTGCCCAGATTGTCAAGCATTTACTAATTATGTAATCATCTCATCGGTGGCAATTCAGTGCTCTTATGATGATTGAACTAAACAAATGTTACCCTTTTTCTTTCAAGTTCGGTTTTTTTTTTTTTTTTTTTACATTGTATTTCACAATTCCTTAATGATGGGACATTACATTACAAAAACTAATAGTTATCAAAATGCCAAATGCCAGAAAACTACAACTCTAGTTCTATTTGTCATACTTACACATAATTAACTGACAAATGCTCAACACCCAAGAAGGCAGCTTTGCTGTCAAAGTTATCTACAAAGCGAAGAACTTTGTGCGATAAAGATTCATCCATGACCTGGAAATCCCATATTTATGGTCATTTCAATTGAATTATCAGATCAGTAGGCCTATAGTTTTAAAGTATAGGTTATAGATGCTGCAATTTTCAACTTGTCATGATACAGATGTAATCATTTTGCACTTCCCAGTGTAGTTAAAACTGATGAAACACAGGTAATCTGAATATCAGTTTGGTACCCATTTTACATGAGTCATTTTGACATGTACGCACACACACATTTTACTTGAAAGCGGATCATAATTTTAATGACAAGGCAATGTCAGCTGTAGTTTTGAGCAGCCAGCACATATCTGAAACGTTAATGTAAAAGTCGAGCCCACTCTTACTCCCTAGGTATTGTATATCCAAATTGGGGCAGTTGCCTTGGGAGTCAATATACGACAAAAAAGAGTCCTTTTGCAATCACTTATGGAATGCAAAGTTATCCACAGACTTCAATACAAAACCGACAGCTTCAGGATTTGACGACTACGTGGAACATGACAAAAATATATATGGACGTGACTCGAATCCGGAATTTTGTGACTGCCAGGCAACCTCACTAACCAGTTTACGGCCGCACTTTCAGTCAAAAAACCTTTCTAAGATATAGCAAACCTTGCAAAAGGGGTGTATTTTAAATCAAATCATGATCTTTGCTAAGCAAGTAGTTTTGGAACCTAAACCTTACCAAGTAGTTTTGGTGCCTAAACCTAACCAAGTAGTTTTATTGCCTAAATATGACCAAGTATTTTTGTTGTCTTATGTTAACCAAGGAGTCATGGTGCTTAAACCTAACCATTTGGCAATGCTGTTAAATAGCATCTCTAAAGGACTCTGCGTGGTGTATCAATGTTTAGTCAGACCATCTCTAAAGCATCATGAAGTTGGGATGGGAAAGTGCTGAAAAGTTTCATATTTTAAAGTTTTGTGTGTCCCTGCATGTATTTGCATGTGAACTTGTTTGTGTGGGCGTATATGTATGCATATGTTTGGATGTACATCATATCATTCTGTGAATAAAGAATGTGTTACTCAATTGCTTGAACAAAATAGTGTGTTTTCCATTTTTTAATTATTTATTTTCCATTTTTTAAGAAAACAGATTTTTGTTTGGAATAGAATTTAAACATCCACAATACAAAACAAACTATAATCTTTATTTACATTGTTTTGTTTTTCATGTTTACACTAGAATAGCACTTTCAGTACTTAGTTTGGGATGCAGTTGGTCACCATTTTCACACTAGCATTAAATGGGAACATAGTACAATCCTTAGCATGACACTGATATCTATAAACACTCAGACCTAACTGCATTTTCCCTTGTTGGCACAGAAGTAAACAATTTTAAGCACTAATGTATTGCAGTTTTACAGGTAATATAAACGTGATAGGTCAAATGATACATTCATGTAGTAATGTTACATGTATAGTATTGAGTTTTGCAGCCATACAATACAGACCTGTAGGTTTATGCAATTCTAGAAAATGTGTGAGTACACGGTGCTTCCTTTTGTGATATGGATGGAGTTTTCAGTTCAATCATATGGATGTGATATTGCATCCAAGTAAATATAAAATTACTAGAACAGTGACACCATTTTTGTTGTTTTGGCTCTATACTTAAGCATACTGATTTTGACAAAAGAATGTATATGAACATAAAGTGAAGACTGTAAGCTTAAATTTGAGTGTGATAACACCCGTTTTAGGCAATCCATCCTTTTTATTCCTTTGAACTTATTAAGAGCAAATTGACCATTTACATTTCTTCCCTTTAAATGGGGGAATATGTGTGAAAAAATATAAAAGTACCTTGTGGATCATGTAATGTGGATCGAAAAGCATGGAATCAAATTGGGGACAAAAGTTCTGTGTGTGTGCAAAAATGTTTTGAACTTGTAGAAATATTTTGTGTGCATAAAAAAGTTTTGAGCTTGTGAAATAGTTTTGTGCGTGTGTAAAACTTATAAACTTGTAGAAATATTTTTTGCATGTGTAAAAAAGTTTTGATCTTGTGAAATAGTTTTGTGCATGTGTAAAAAAGCTTTGAGTTTGTAAAGCGGTTTTGTGCGTGGGCAAAAAAGTTTTGAGCTTGTAAAATAGTTTTTTGCATGGGCAAAAAGTTTTGAGCTTATGAAATAGTTTTGTGCGTGTGTGAAAATTTCCTACCTTCTTTGTGACAGTGAAGTTGCGGATATGCTCAAATTTCCTACCTTCGCGTGCAACACTTTTTTTTTTTTACAAGCACAAACCAGATTTATGAACTTCGAGTTATGAAATTATGGCCCTATTTTTACTCCTGTAGGGTTGACTAGCCAATCAGCACGTTGCCCACTGAATAGCCAATCAGAATGTCACTCACTGTCACAGTAAGTAAAACAGTCCAATTAGTGGCCAAACGGTTCTGACGCTATTTCTCCCCCATGTCCATGGCGAAATCCATAGCCCATTGATTTCTGTTTTTATACTGCTGTAATGTCTTAATGATATATTCTCGCCAGCAATAGCCAGATGTGGAAACAGTGATATGTCTCGCGCAGTTGATGTGTGCGCTTTTCACCAACACGATTCAATTGACTCACGTTACATTAATTAGCTGGTTAGCAAGTTAGCTAGCTACTCTCCTGCAAGTTGGCGAACATTACATACAACCACTGTATAAAACTTGAGTCCAGTTCATTAAACCTGATTAGATTGCGATCGGTCACCAGAAACTACCAGTCAAGTATCTTTTACATGGTTCGTAATGGTCTTATTAACCTTGTGTTATATCGGAGTCGATCGTAATAACGGACTGTTTCTCAGTCAGCACAAAAAGTGCAAGGAACAATTCAACTGTTCAAGAAACGGGGAGCTATCGTGATCAAGTCGGCAAGGGCAAACTGGATGCTCAAAACTTCAGTTCAATAAAAACGACAACTGAGCAATGGATTTCGCAGGTCTCTATATTGTAGCAGTGTGATGCTAGCAGTAGGATATGTGTTTCTAGTCTTCTCCTAGTCTTCTCCCAGCTCCCTCCTATGCTGCCTGCGATTCACCCACTTGATAGCGATAGCTACCCATTTCTTGGATAGCTGCTCACGTGCAAGCTGGGGAACATTAAGAACAACCGCTGAATAAAAATTGCTTCAGTTTATTTTATTTCTCGGTTTTCTGCGCGAAACGTGCAAGGAACAATTCGGCTGTTCAAGAAACGGATCTTTTTATTGTAGCAGCATGATGCTAACAGTAGGATACCTCTTCCAAGCTAGTCTTCTCCCAGCTTACTCCATCAAAACTTCAAAACTTTTTTACACATGCACAAAATTATTTCACAAGCTCAAAACTTTTTTACAAACACAAAATATTTCTACAAGTTCAAAACTTTTTTGCACACGCACAAAACTTTTGGCCCTAATTTGATCCCATAGAAAAGCCATCAAATTAAAGTTGACTGTCAACAGTTTAGCTTCATATTTGCAGTTCTTTTTAAATCCAATGTGCTGTAGTAGAGAGCTCAGGCAACAAAAAAATCCCAATTCCTTTGCAATTTGAATATCAAAAGAACATGGATATGTTTTGATATACCTGTGACTCAAAATTAAAAATGTATGCATAATTCATCCATCTTCCAGTTTATTTCTTTGGGTCTTCACATAGACAATCAGAGTAAACCAAGGAATTTGGGATTGCGTAAATGTTGTTCCCAAAGATTCTTTATGTATGAATAAAAATAAATAAAATAATAATATAATAATATCAGAATCATACACTAATATGACGATAAATTAATTAATCCATCGGAATCCAAATCAGTAGAACTGCAGAATTTTCCGCCTCAAAGTATTTTTTGTAAAATATATGGTCTTGTTAATACTGGTGAAACTGGAGAAACTGTTCATCAAATACATCAGTGTTTACTGTACAATATATAAACAGTGTACAACCAGTTTATATTTCTATCTATCAAAAACATACAGTCAGCTACAAAGGGGAAACTACTGCTAAGTTATATTTACCTCCACCATGCTATATTGTCTCATTGCTGTATAATATGTAAAATGCGTCACTGTAAGGTGCTAGGAGATCCATTCTTGTATGGATGTATGTGCATCTACCAGGGCCATTCTTGACTCAGATGACAGGAAATGTGTCACTGTATTATTTGTAAGATTCTTAGGATTGAGATTTTGGGTCTTGCATGAAATAATTAAAATAAGTTAACTGCCTTGAACACTGTTACTTGAATACTGGGTTGGGGTGGGGTTACTTTGAATGTTTTCCAATCACTGACTTCTTCAGGAAGGGGGGATACATTCACAGTACTTTTTAAGTTATTATTTTATTTATGGACATCACAGTTTTTTGCCTATTACATAAAATTATATGTATTTACTCAGGTCTTTAAATATTTGGACATTGACAGAGTTATTTTAGCCGTCTACCACAGCATATTTGAGATGAAGCTAAACAAGGGATATCAGCTGCAATTGCAGACTTTCCATATATGGATACTGTATCCACATCCAAACTGGCTAAAGGGTGCTGGAGTCCCAAAAGGCCTGGACAACCACAGATAACATTTGTGGTAAATGAAAGAATTTTTTTATCCCCGTTGAGAAAAAACCCATTCATAATAGTTTATCAAAAACAAACTGGAACTGAATACAGCTGCAGCAAAGGCTTGGCAGACCATCACCAAGGAGGAATCCAAGCATTCATGATAGCAAAGGATTCTATAATTTTGTCTTCAGGCATTCATAGATTTTTAAGGATTTGCAACCAAGGTTTAAAGATGAAAATGTATTTAATAATTATTCTAGATAGCCAAATACCTTTGAGTCCTGTAATTAGGCAATTAAGGGTTGGGGGAGCGAGGGACAAAAATGGTTCCCATTCCTGCAAGAGTCACACCTTTACAATAAGACTGAAAGTCTAGGCTTCAAGCTCACATTGATCGATTCATTTGAAATCCATTGTGATGGCATAAATGGCCAAAATGATGGAAATCTTGTCACTGTCCAAATACTTATGGAATCGATTATAGAAATAATATTTATGGGGCACATTTAATTTGTTTTTGAGTTTGCAACAAAACTGAAATCCTGCTATATAACCAGGAACCATACATCCGTGCGAGGCTGTGGTGTGTATCATTTCTGTTTGATGACCATCCTGCAGATACAAAGTATATATTATGCTGAATGTAATCATCCAGTACCGTCCCCCTTAAAATGCACTTCCACTTGGTTAGGTGCATTTTTCTACCCATCTAAAATGGTTTCTGTGATGACAGTGAGTATATTGTAAAGTCGGGTGGTGACCTGTTCGGCCAAAGGTTTGTGAGGATCAATGGAATCTTCCTCCCAGCAACTTATATCTTAAAACAGCCTAAGATGGCAAACATTGAGCTTTAGCTGTTTCTTCTGGTCAGCAAGCTGTTGATAGTGTGTATGCTGATACACCAGTTGACCAACAACCTTATCAATCAGCTTAGTTTGTTCTGACCAGACACAGAGTACTACTGTGTCAAAAATTAAAACCAAACACAAATCCCATCTGGAATTCTCAGCAGTGATCCCGGTCAATTTCAACAAAACTTCAGATGCTAATAATGGAACTTCTCCCATTAGTATGATCAGTTATAATAGAGATGAGACGGAAATTAGCAATCGTGGATGAGGATGTTTAGTGCTGTCTAGAAAGGCATAGATACATCAGTCAAATGCAGGCAACAGACCTTCAGTTCACTTTTCAATACATCAAGTTCACATACTATTATAAAACAAATAATCTGCCATTAGATGTATTATACTGTACATTCCGAACACATTTCAATTCCTTCCACAGTATTCCTTAAATCATTAGCCTCATAACTTAATTGCCCATATAATTTTTACGTTTTTTTCTCTTTTTTAAATTATTATTTAGGAGTATGGATTTTATTTCTTTTTGAAATTTTTTTTAAGGTTTTGAGAAAAAAGGAAAAAAACATTTTGTGCCAATACAAAAGAACAGGCAGCTGCTATCTCACTTTGGCAAATATGAATGAGGCAATAATGCTATGAGGTTAATGAAATAAAATTTAGAATATTGTGTAACCATATAAATGCAAATAAATACTGACAAATTGTTATTTGGTACAGGATCTGCTTTAGTTAGCAGTCTTTTGTGCTGAGAATTAAAAAGACACCCCATGTAGTACGGAAATAAATTTATTTTTACTACTCTCCCCCATCAGATAATTTCATCATTATTTTGGAACATATTTTTGTATTTCTTGTCATTTTTTTTTCTATATTGTTTGTGAAGTACTAGTTTCTTGCCATTAAGAAACTAGTACTAAGTACTAATTAAGTACTTCTGAGATCAGTACTCACTATACCCACAACATTACTTTAAAACAGATGAGCAGGTTTCTTCATTAAATTATATCTCTGATGATATTTACTTTTCAGCAGTACTTTGCTTCATGGCAGACTTCAGGATGACTGATCAAAATTCCGCATCCGAAGAGTGAAATTCCAGGGTTTTTTTTTTGTTCTTTCATTTTGAGCATTTTGTTCTGAAGAGTTAGTTGAATTCACTCCATTGTTTTTGTTTTCACATTTTAAAAAAGAATATAATATTCTTACGTTACAGAGCTAAATGTAGAAGGAACAAAATAGTGATATGAGTGTATATATCCCAACAGTGGATTAAACCAAAAAGTTAGAGTCAGCCAAGCATGTCAAAAGATCAGAGAGACTCCTGATTCGTCACACCCCAAGGTCCCTGGCCCCTCCCACCTTCCATCTGCCATGTATATGCCTCCATTAAAAAAAAATGCAAATTAATGTTGTTGTTGGAGTTCCCATTCTTGGACAAAACTGAAAGTCTGATGTGCTGAGATGCTGTGGGAAAAGCAGATGCAGGCAGAGCGACATCAAAACTTGAGCAGGCAGAACAAAGTGACAGTCCAGAGCAGGTGCTGAGAGCACGGGGAAAGGGTCGCCCTGTTGACATCATGCACTGCTCCTGGTCCTGCGGGTGTTCAAAGACAGAATCATTTATCCTGACACATCATCACACGTCAAGGGCCTGTTCCCCAAAGCAGGATTACTGCAATAGATGGATAACTGCATCAAGTTTACCCCAGAAGACCTCCTTCAACTTTAGTCCATGTATCAAGCTTTGCAGGTATCCAGGTGTCACAAGGTATACTTAGCTAGCTAAGTTTGTGACCCTACTTCATGGAACAAACCACAGGCAGGATATTTCCGGTAAATAATTATTATGGCTTCAGTATGTGTCTTGGCATGTGGGAAGAGGGAATGAACAGTGCTACATCAGGCCACTCTGACCCATCATTACGCTGCCCACAAAACACACTGGTCTCGCCTTTTTGACAAGGAATAATTTTAACAAGATTTTAAAATAGATCAAACAAATTCAAGGACTGCAAAATGTTACTTTTAACTGATTTACTTAAATACTATTGACAGTTCCTAAGGCAAAGCAATCATTAAATATGACTGAACTGAAGCCCATTTCAGGAGATCCAATCCAATATATACTATTAGTCTCTAACTTTTTTAACTATTTATGATTTTTTGGGGGTTAAAAACACAGTTTGATGAGTTCAGCAGAATCTACATCTAATTTCACTTACCGTCACTGAAAAAACAAATTAGAATTGACAATAGTTAGTAAAAATGTTGAGCAGATGCAGTCATTGTCTGCATCTGACAAGCCGCTGTGCGATTTCCTTAATCTACAATTACAGCTGGTGACAGTGCATTTAATATTCCACAGTCTAAAATAGTCAAAGAGAACATTATAACATACTACCTATGATATTTTCTCAGATGAACATGCACAAGGGTGGACTTTGATCAATTTCTTTTAACAGCCATTTACTCAACACATTCTCATCCTGACTCGTCATATAGTGGAGCTACCAGACTAAGCATTGATATGTGATGTAAAAATAGGAATTTGGTGTCCTTATTTGACATTTAGGGTTAGGATTCATGCTAAGCGTTAGGGGTTAGGGGGCATGGTCTGTTTTAAATTAGAGTAAAGAAAAACAATGCTAAAACCCTCCTTTTGCGTGATATATCGACACTTGGTCAGGTGGCGTCATCATATGACGTGTCGGGATTAGACTGGAATCATTTATTGAGCATTAATCAAATTTTGTACAGCTTAGAATGACAACATTTTGTATAAAATCTAGTAAAACCACATCCCAATTCAATGTTGTTAGTTCCTTTTATTGTAGTTGGATCCTAATTACAGAATGAAAATGCTAATCACACAGCGATACTTATGCATTTCAATCTTTCCAAAATTGCTGCAGCACTCCGTTGGGCATTCTATGTTAATTCCAATTGGCTGGACCCCATCCCCAATTAATTATTTCTGTTTTTCTAGGTTTGTTGGTTGCTAGTTAAGAAACATGAAATTCCCAAAAATTTTAGCTTCATGGTTTCTTGGGAGAACCATTTAAAGCTTGGCAGGCATCACAATCACAATGCTTCTCTAAAGTTAGTTGAAAATTGTACAAAGACAACTTATTAGAAAATGAAACTGAAAATATTTTGTTTTTTGAAAAATTCTCATTTTGAATTTAATGCCAGCATCGCATTTCCAAGAAGTTGTCAGAGGGAAATGTTTACCACTGTGTCGCATCAGCTCTTCCTTTGCCAACACTGTAAGCATTTCAGAACTTAGGAGACCCCTAGCTGTACCTTTGAAGGCAAAAAGTTTTTCCATTCTTCCATCATGTCAAATTTCAGTTGCTGTACACTTTGCAGCATCCTTTGTCATATTTTTGTTTAATAATGCGGCCAAAAATTTTAGTAGGTGACTGGTCTGGACTGCAAGCAGGCCAGTTTAGCCCCCAGCCTCTTTTACTACAGAGCCATGTTGTTGTAATACATGCATGATTTTGTGTTTGGCATTGTTTTGCTGAAATTAGCAAAGACCTCTCTAATTAAGACATCTAGATGGCAGTATATGTTGCTCCAAATCCTGTATATATTGTTCAGCATTTACGGTGTCTTCACAGATGAGCAAATTACCTAGGCCATATGCACTAATTCACCCCATACCATCATGGATGCTGAGCTGGCACTGATAACAAGCCAGATGGTCCCTTTTCTCTTTAGGCTGGAGGATGTGGTGTCCATGATTTCCAAAAAGAACTTCACATTTTGACTAGTCAGGCCACTGGACAGTTTTCTGCTTTGTCTCAGTCCATCTTAAATGAGCTCAAGCCCAGAGAAGGCAGCAGTGTTTCTGGATCTTGTTTATATATGGTTTAATTTCCACATGGCAGAAGTTTAATTTGCGTTCGTGGATGCAACAAAAAACAATGTTCACTACTAAGGGTTAACAGAAGCGTTCCTGAATCCATGCAGTGGCTTCCCCTCAGAATCCTGTCTGTTTTTAATGCAGTGCTGCCTGAGGGCCTGAAGATCACAGCCATTCAGTATTGGTTTTCGGTCTTATCCCTTGTGTAAAGAGATTTCTCTAAATTCTCTGCATCTTTTGCGATTTTACATACCATAGAGGATGAAATCCCAAAATTCTTCACAATTTTACACTGAAAGACATTATTTTAAAATTGCTAAACTATTTGCCCACGTAGTCTTTCTGAGAGTGGTTATGCCCTCACCATCTCAACTCCAGAATTTTTTCAGAACCAATCATGTTACTCACCTGGAGCCAATGAATTTATTTAGCTGCAGGATGTTCCACCAGGTGTATTTTTTTGCATCATACAACTTTTCCAGTCTTTTTTTACTCCAATCCCAACTTTTTTGAAGCATGGCATCAAATTCAAAATGAGCAGATATATTAAAAAAAATAAAGTTTGTCAGTTTCAACATTTGATATGTTGGTGTATATATATATATATATATATATACACACACACACACCAATCAGCCACGTGTTGTGAATAACATTGATTATTTTGTTACAATGGCACCTATCAGTGGGTGGGACAGAATTAGCAGCAAGTGAACATTTTGTTATCAAAGTTGATGTGTTGGAAGCAGGAAAAGGAGCGACTTTGGCGAGGGCCATATTATGATGGCTAGATGACTGGGCCAGAGCATCTCCAAAACTGCCACTCTTCTGGGGTGTTCCCGCTCTGCAGTGGTCAGCACCTACCAAAAGTGGTTCAAGGAAGGAAAACCAGTGAACCAGCAATGGGGTCATGGGCAGTCAAGGCTAACTGATGCACATTGGGAGCGAAGACTCGCTCGCGTGGTCCAATCCAACAGAAGAGCTACTGTAGCTAAAATAGCTGAAAAACTTGATGCTGATTTTGATAGAGAAGTGTACGAACACACAAATCATCACAGTGTGTTGCGAATGAGGCTGCGTAGCTACACACCAATCATGGTGCTCAGGCTGACCTCTGTCCACCACCGAAAGTGACTACATTGGGCATGTGAGCTTCAGAACTGGACCCTGAAGCAATGAAAGAAGGTGCCCTGGTCTGAAGAATCACATTTTGTTTGACATCATGTGGATGGCTCAGTGTGTGTGCGCCGCTTACCAGGGGAAGACACGGCACCAGGATGCACTATGGGAAGAAGGCAAGCCAACAGAGGCAGTGTGATGTTTTGGACAATTTTCTGCTGGGAAATCTTGGGTCCTGCCATTCATGTGAATGTTACTTTGACATGTTGTTGCCGACTAAGTGCATCTCTTCATGGACATTATCTCTTTCAACAGAATAATGCTCCCTGCCACACTGCACAAATGGTTCAGGAATGGTTTGAGGAACACAACAATGAGTTCAAGGTGTTGACTTCGCCTCTGAATTACCCAAATCTCTTTCTAATTGAGCATCTGTGGGATGTGCTGGACAAACAAATCCAATCCATAGAGACCCTAACCTGCAAATTACAAGACCTAAAGCACATGCTGCTTCCGTCTTAGTGCCAGATCTCAAAGCACACCTTCAGAAGTCTCGTGGAGTCCATGTCTCGATGGGTCAGGACTGTTTTGTCGGCAAAAGGGGAACCCACACGGTATTAGGCAGGTGATCATAATGTTATGGCTGATTGTGTGTATAAATGTTTTTTGTTCCATTTATTCCTGCAGAAAAACTGCACTTTTAGGGCCAAATATCTCCAACAGGAAAGCAGATTTGTGTTTCCTACTGCCAGATAAAAATTCTTATCGGAAAGTGCCTACAGATCATCACTTTTAGAGAGTGATGGTTTCACTTAGTAAGTTATGGACCTCCAAAAATCATATTGCAAAACATTTTTTACCTGCAACACCTTCCAAACCTTATAAGACTCTCCCAGCAAAATTAAATGAAAATAAGAATAACAAATTAATTTTTAGGAATTTTATGTCTCCATTATCAGCAAACCTTCCCAAAAAAAAATATAAATGAATAAATAAAATGGGGGCAATGAAGCGACATCTTGGAGTTGGAATGGAATGGACCTGGTATTTTGTTTAAATTATCTCCATAAATTCTAAGTGCAGCATTTTAGGCAAAGAGCTACAGTGAGTGTGAATTAAAATATTCACATCAGTTAGTCAGAATTATAACAGATCAGAAAATGAAACATAAAAGGTTAATATTCCAAAAAAAAAAAAAAAAAAAAATGGATTATTCAAAACCCCTAGGCCCTCCTTAGGTCACTGAAGGTGAGAAGTATTTATCTTGCCCATTGGCTTTCATTACAGAAATAATCAGGACTAATCCCCAGTAGCAATTTAAATAGTGCACTTCCTTTAGTTTCCCTTAGTTTGGCTCAAAGTTTTGCCCAGCATAATCAGTACTCTAAGATCAGGGATCCTCATAACTGCATGTGGTATCAGAATTGGGGCCACTGCCAAAACATTCAGGCATAAAAAGCTCTTATTGTACACAAATGGTTTATCTTGCAATTATATGACTCTAAAGGCTTAATTTAAGCTTAATAGAGGCATTTTCAGTTTAAATTACTGCAGTGTTTTTTTTTTTTTTTTTTTTGCTGCCAATGCCTTACTTTATGTTTAAATAACCAAATATCAGGGAAGAAGGCTGGTTTACCCACATGAAGCCTCAGATTTGACCTCTTAACATTTAAAATTAAGAAAATTACTTTTGAATTTATAACTTCATGGGCTGCATCCAGTCCTTTAGATTTGATTGAGAGACCATTCCCCAAGTGAGGAGTTACTGTGGCCAAGAAGGGTCAAACGAACAGCAAATCCAAAACGCTTTGCAACTTTGAAAAACACAAGCGCATTAAATAAAATCACAAATGCAAAAGCCAACGTGAGCACATTAACAGAAAACACAAATGCAAGAGGCCACAGTGCAAACGCACGAACAGTACACACAAATGCAGAAGTCACAACACAAACACTTTTTGCATTTGTGTTTTTTCATTAATGAGTTTGTGTTGTGGCTTTTAAATTTGTTTCGTGGCTTTTGCAATTTTTTCCATTAATTCATTCTTGTTGTGGCTTTTGCATTTGTGCTTTCTGTTAATGGGCTTGTGTTTTTTTAAATTTGCAAAGCGTTTTGGGTTTGCTGTTTGTCCGAGCCATCTCGGCTGCTCTAAAGAAGCTTTTAATATGAGGAGAAAACCCTAAAAGTAAAAGGAAGAAAGAAAAAGCTATTAAATTCCATGGGGAAAATCATTATGATAAAACAACAGGCACCTAATGCGTCTGTTGATGATACCTAATTATAGGTGTAACATTAGCTTGGCCAATATATAAGTAATCATTGTTTAATGATTTGGTTATTATTTAACAAATACTTAAATGAATGATGCATAATTTAACAACTTGTACATCAGAAAGTTGTAATAATTGAAGTTCATATGACCTCATTGAAGGATTTTGCCACTTTAATTCAAGAAACATTATGAAGCAACAGATGAAAGTTTCTGCTTGGGTATAAAGTCTTCTACCTTATATTACAAATTATTCTTACCATACAATATTATGCTTGCATTTGTGTGCCCCATAGTGTTTAGGGCAACGCAGGTGTAGTTCCCATAATCCTCTTCAGACACATTGAAGAAGACGAGCTTAGATTGTTTGCCTTTGGTTTCAATTTTTACCCCATTAAGTCCGTTGAGGAGCCTGTGGTGACAAGACAAATGCGCAGACACATGAGCAAACACTCAATGTGAAGTTGCCATGGATACCCACTCAGACAAATATTTGACAGCTTCAGCCAGCCCTAAGTCTTGTTTAAAACTCCAACCGATTGCAGCCATTATTTGCTGCTATACTTGAAAGCTGAAGACAAGCATTTAATATCAAGCAAAAGAAAATGGCTTCCTGAAGTATACGGGGAGAATTATCTATTTAAAGTCATGTTTCAACTGCATGACATCTGTAATGGGAGTGTAATGTGTCATTCACTTCTGGGAGTCATTCCATTAACTTCAATCCATATCCTTTAACTCAGGGCATTTTACAACCACAGAGCTGGCGGTAATCCAGAAACATCCAGGCATTCATTGACAGATTTATGTTTGATTGCGTCTCGGTGAGTGCTCTCAATTGATAATATTGTCTAACTCCAGATACGCTTTCAAAATGTCAACAGAAGGCATTGTCTGCACAATATTTCTTTGAATATTAAACTTGGTACGACACTAAGAACATTACAATACCTTCATTTTCCTCATTTAAAATGACTTTCACAGAGCACACCATACAATGTGTAACTGAACAATCTGATAGGCCACTTTGTCAGTACATATTGAATTTCATTTTATCACTGCATTTTTGCTCGAATTTTTTTACAAGATACATCATATAAAACATTTTTATTTATGTGATTTAACACTAGTTTGTTCATTTTGTATGCAGGTTATGAAAGAGTGGAATCTCCCTTTTGATAATACTAACTGAATAATGCCTTTAAAAGGAAGCTCATGAGGAGCTCAGCAAAACTGCTCATTTGTGAATAAATACTATCTATGGCACTTTCACTTAAAATTGCAGTTTCCCCAAAGTGGACATGTACTTGCCTTCGGTCTTCTTTGTACCACTCAAAATCAGCAATGGGCACAGCTGAAACCTCGCACTGCAGTATCCCCTTGTGACCAACGGGGGCCCCAGTGCTCCTGGCATTCAAAATATAGGGAGGATCTACAAGAAATATTACAGTAAAAAAGTTCAGTCGTGTGTGTGTGTGTGTGTGCACGCGTGCGCGCACATACGTGCATGCCTGTCCATTTTAAATCAATAGCTTTTTGATGGTCAAAAGCATACTTGCCTCAAACAGCAATGACTGAATGGATCTTATACGGTTTTTGTGAAAAGGTTACTCAATGAACCAAGGATACCAGGAAAGTGACATGACATGAGGAGACCTGCCATGTTCCATCAATTACTTCATAATCTGGCTAAATCAACTTAAAAACATGATGATTCAATGCTGGTAGGTGGATATGATCACCTTTCAATCATTTGCTCCCGCTGACCCATTCTTACAGTATTTAGGAGACCCAGGCAAAGTATATTTCTCTATTGACATTCATGTCAACAGGTTGGCTTGGCATCACTGCGTAGGTAAAATGAATTGAAATTTACCTTTATGTAATGGAAAGCTTGTATCTTTGACTACAGTATGTGTGAAGAACTTCGGATATCAGCTTGAGTGAAAGTAAATGAGGAGCAACAGCACTTCTTGAGCCTGACTCACAGTTGACGGTGACACGCACTGTCCTCATGGCAGGGGCTGAAACATCGTTGTTTGCGCTGCATTCATACACTCCCGACTGCTCCTTAGTGATCCCTGTAATCTCCACATATTCACCTTCATTCACCACTTTATGGCCTGGATACAGAAAAGGAAAATATTTTTGATAACATATAAATTTTTTCAGAAGGAAATAGACTTGTTGAGACACCCTCTTTGCTAACATGTTTTTGTGGTCTGCTACCATGATATCAACAGGAGTCCCAAGGCCATGTGGTAGCTGAAGTATTGTTAATGAAAATTAAGAAGACAGGGAGTAAAGTTTTTTGCAATCCCTTACAAGTTCTTTTTTGCGAACCACTTACTGCAGCTGTATTGCTTTGGAGTTACATTAATTATTTACTATAATGGTAGGATTGGCCCCCCATGAGGAATTCACTCACCAATGTTTGAGTAACTCCCATTCATTACAACAAAATAAATGTACAAATTAAATAAATATATTTCTAAAAAAAAATTTGCAAGCCATATTCAGCTGCTATAGTGCAAATACATTTAAAACTGCACTTATAAAATTGCATCTTTTAGATTAATTTGTTTTTGAACTTTTGTATAAATCAAAGGTATTACTTATTTCAGGGCCACGATATGTTTGACATGCATGACACAAGACTGATGCGGTAGTATTTCATAACAGGTCTCTTGGCAATGTGCAGGTTGGAGTGAGGGCCAGTTTTGTTGTTGACTGATCAGAGGTCCTGCTACACTTCTTTGAAGCAAACAGCCGCCCCACTTGGCAGCATTCAAGTCAAGAAAGATGCATTTGATTTTAATGCCCAACCAGAGAGAATGGTCTTTTCTTCCTCAAACTTACTCACTCACAAAAAATGGGTGGGAATTTTGCTCAAAACAGCAGAACTAAATGTGATTTCCTAGGCAGGCAATTCCATTAACATTTGCATATTGTAGCTGTATTCAAACTGTAATCTTTCGTGAAACAAGGATGAAAAATATGCAAAAATTTATAGAGGAAGATGTGATCAGTGAAATCACAGAAATGTCCTCAACTTAAAAAGAATAAATAAAAAACAGCCATATGAACTCCCATGTTGACGGTAGGGAATTTTACTCAGCCTCTGAAAATAAATAAATAAATAAATAAATTGTACTTCATGGTGTTATTCTAAAGAATAAAATTAAATTATTAGAGTTGCATGCAGTTATCCTTCCTCTTGAAAACCTACGGACTTACTTACCTGACCAGTGGCATCAGTATGCTTTATAAACAGATGTGATTTAAACTAGTCATAGACCCCTGAGCTTGGTTTACTCGAGCGTGTAGTTGGGTGCACTGTTAAGGCAGACCACTCAGAAGCGGCAGTCACAGAGAAACAGTACAGAGTCAGATCATGTCAAAACTTTTATAATTGAGGCATTTTCTCAAAAATTATTCATTATAGCAGGCAAATCAGGGCCCCCTTGACATCTGTTGGCTTTTAAGCTACAGCACAATGTAAGCAGTGCATTAAATCGCCTCTGTTTAAATCATATAAATTTTTTTTTTTTTAAAGCGCACAGAAAAGTCAGTCATTTAATTCTGAATTTCTGATATTAATTACAATAAATGTATGGTTCCAAAAGGTCCTGCCCACTTTAAACACACAGGTGTCTTTATCATTGGAAAACAATAGTAGCATGCTTGCATTGCTATGGCTTGCACAGCCAAGATATTAAATTATTAATGCAATAGCAAGGAAATCAAGGATTGACACTTTATTGTTATCGTATTCATCTGTGGTCCTGCACTCCATAATATTCCAGAGGACAATTCATTTTCAATAGCCATATTCATAAATTTTAGCTTCATTAAACAACAGCCTAACTGTGCTAAATATAAGAATGAGGCATCATGCTGTATAGCTAGTGCACTGGAGGCATGGCTGCTGAAAATGAAGGTAAGTTTCTAAACTTTTCAATAAAAAAACAAAAAATTCCATGGTTTTCATGCAATATAAACCCCTAAAAAATGTGTCGTTCTGAGTAGGCATACCTTCTATGGAATTGTTCTAACTGGCCAGCAAACAGAGCCACCATGTCAGCTACTGGCAAGTCTCTAAATATAGATGACTGAATAAACAACTAGCTAGATAGCTATCCAATAAACTACACAATGAGTATGGAAAGGTAACATCTACAGGCTAACCAAGCATGGATGTTACATTCTCAGAACTGTGGCATTCAGTTTTACTGCACTTGTAATTCAGTATATAATGTTAAAGGGAACCACCACTCTTTTCACAAATGTTGCCTATAATGTATCACTTCTGGTTATTAGAAGTTCTGCAAGAAAGAGAAAGCCCTGGCCGAACATAAGTGGTGACTACAGAGCGATGAACTGACAAAGGAGGTTTTGCAGGGTATAGGCAAATTTGCCCACAGTCCAATTTGAACCATCTTCTGGTTGAATGTACCTACATGTGGGACTGTCCAGAAAATAGATCTGAAATGTGATATTTGCATACAGGAAGTGAACTGTGACCTATTTAGTGATTTCAAGATTTTTGTGGGGCAAGGCCTGGAAAAGTCCATATTTAAACCCATAAATGATTGAAAAACTAGATGATTTTTAATGGCTACAGAACAACATGATGGACATTTTGATACCAAACATAAGTATATATGTGAAAAACTGAAGAAGTTTCAGACAATTTTCCATTGAAAAATGCGTCTGTCTTGATGCAAAACATAAGGTTCTTCTTGAAAAACAACCAGGTTCCTCTGAAAGCACACCTAAGATATTTTCACAAAAGTTACCTCATATAGTTGGCTAAATAATGTGCGAGTGTCGTTAAATTGCGAGACCGGTAACATGGTGTATTCAAGCCATTTTTATTATATACTACAAATTTCTCAGAAAACCCATTTAGATGTTTTCATAAACTGTTGAACATTGTATAGGTTGTATTCAGGCCTTGTTGATTTTAGGATGTAATTATAGACTCTGAGAATTTTCGAGAAGCCATTGGTATTAAGCATTGGTCACTGTGTTGTTTACAAATGGAACACCTTCGATGTGATGATGTTCCATACATTAAATCAACAGTTGGACAGGATACATTGAGAGGATTTGCTTGGATAAGGTCTTCATCATCTGCCAAGATTTTCTGAAGAAACACAGTCTCTGTTTCATCACTGTCATTGTTTGATGTTGTAACATCATCTGTTGTGTCATTGTCATTGTCTGTGTCTGGTTTTCAGGCATTTTTGACATATTTGAAATAACATTTGCCGCATATCTTGTCACTGTCTTGTATTGTCATCCCCTCATTTGCCAACAATGAGTATAGCCATTGATTTTGTTGTCCATTTAGGTTAAGAGCACCCTTACTACACTTTGCACTATCTTTGAACCTCGTAGTGCAATTGTTTATCACACATTTCTTTGGCATAATTGTGTTTTTGCAATCCGAATGCACTGCATATATGATTTATAAGATGTATCACATGAAACAGCGGCAGTATGTAAAGCATGAGCATACAACAGGGGTAGGGAACCTTCTCCAGAAAGAGCCACTGTGGGTGCAGGCTTTCATACCAACCAAGCTGCTACACACCTGATTCTACTAATCAACCCTGGAATGTTTGTTAAGGGCCTTGATTAGCAGAAAATCAGGTGTGTAGCAGCTTGGTTGGTATGAAAGCCTGCACCCACAGTGGCTCTTTCTGGAGAAGGTTCCCTACCCCTGGCATACAACAATGTTGAATGCTTTGTGGTTCACAAAATCATTGAAGTGTGACCTAGGGCCGACCGGGGGAAAGGGGACTGCTATCCCCGGGCATCAGACTAGGGGGGGCATGAGACTGATCCCCTGATTTTAAAATAATCTGCTGGAAAATTCATCATAATAAATATCTGTGAAGATTTAACATAGTATTTCTCAGTAGCATAAAAGCTTTATATATTCTATTTTGCTGATTTTCCTTGACAAATTACATAGTGGTAAAAATAGATTTACAATGCAAGTGGTTTGGTCCGTCTTTAGCGCCACAACACAAGACTGATGACGTGAGCTACCACACACGCTCGCTGGCCTGAGATCCCTTGTTGCGTATCTTTCTGACTTTGCCCATAACGGTGGCTGGAGGCAAGTGCACTTTCAGTAAACTTCAATTAATAAAAAATCACTTGCGCTCCACCATGTCACAAGAGAGACTAAATGGTTTAGTGATGATCTCGATAGAACATAAACTGGCCAAGAGATTTTGATGATATTATACATGACTTTGCAACTAGAAAAGTGCGGTGCCTTTCATTTGTTAAATGAATAGGCTATATGTAGCTCACTTTATGTTTTTTGTTTTTGTTTTAATTGGCCTGTCAAAACATTTACCAAAGTATGTATGTAACAATATTCATGATTTTATCTATTGTGATCGTTGAGAATACATATTTTCGAATAGGCTTCTGAGACATTTATCCAGTGGCGGACGGTGGACAGAGAACAAGGAGGGCGATAAACATGTCTTTAAACTGCTTATTAGTCTTGATCTGTTTTCAGTCAATTCCCTGGTAAAAGACACTTGAACTCTCCCCTCTCAGGTGTAGCTAATTGTCTTCGTTAAGACGAGAAATCAAACGCACCAGTTGAACGCAAAAAAGAGCGCATTTCAATCTTTTTCAATTAAACAATCATTACGCAAAGGTTTGACGACTTGCTTAGAGTGTGACAAAATTTAAGGCGGAAAATCCCAGTGATTTTTTCGTGAAGAGTTGCCTATTAAGGCATGTGAATTAAACATTTTATAGAATTTATTATTCACTCGCCTAAACATTTCATTATAAGGGAAACTAATATGTTTATTAATCGGGTCACTAAATCCGTTTAAGGGATGTTTGGTTTTCCATATGATGTATTTATGATATGATCTGTTTATAGCCTACATTATTTATTTTACAACATCCTTGAAACATGATATGATTTATGTAAACAACACTAAACAAGTATCACATAAAGTGTCCTGTCAGCGTGTTTTTTCATCATTCTATTTTTCATTCTGTTATTGTAGCCTATTAATTAACTCTATAGCCTACTTTGGGGAGGGGGAGGCATTGCAAGACCATTTCATCCCTGGGCATTGGCTAGGCTAACGGCGGCGCTGAGTGTGACCACAAGCACAGACTACACTTTGCTTAGTGGAGCAAAAACAAGGCCTGGGAGATATAGAACCTATATAATGTACAACAGTATATGAAAACATCTAAATGGGTTTTCTGAGAAATATGTAGTATATAATAAAAATGGCTTGAATACACCATGTTACTGGTCTCGCAATTTAACGACACTCGCACATTATTTAGCCAACTATATGAGGCAATGTTTGTGAAAATATCTTAGGTGTGCTTTCATAGGAACCTGGTCGTTTTTTCAAGATGAACTTTACATTTAGCATCAAGACAGATGCATTTTCCAATGGAAAATTGTCTGAAACTTCTTCAATTTTTCACATATATACTTATGTTTGGTATCAAAATGTCCATCATGTTGTTGTGTAGCCAGATCTGGTTTTTCAGAACTATCATTTATGGGTTTAAATATGGACTTTTCCAGGCCTTGCCCCACAAAAATCTTGAAATCACTAAATAGGTCACAGTTCACTTCCTGTTTGCAAATTTCACATTTCAAATCTATTTTCTGGACTGTCCCACAAGTAAGTACATATAACCAGAAGATGGTTCAAATTGGGCTGTGGGCAAATTTTCCTATACCCTGCAAAACCTCCTTTTTTAATTTTTTAGCCTCTATTATCCCCAGGGAGGATGTGCCAATTGTTGCCTTGCCCAAGCGGACCTCCAACCATAGCCAGTGATGGCATGGCTGGGATTTGAACGCCCAACCTCAGGGCTCACAGATAAATGTTTTAGCAGTGAGCAACCCGGAGGTGAAACAATTTTTATATTTTCTTCCAAAGATGGGCCTCTACAGATTGTGGCGCCACAACAAAGGTTTAAATAGAATGTATACATGCAAAAAAAAGCTACCTCCTTACAATATTGATTTAGAATTTGATTGAGAGCGTGGATCTGTGACATGGTTTAGGTTCTGAGCCTGGTCATTCAGAAGTTAACACAACCAACACAAGGGATGCGTAGCCATGGCTAATCAAAGCAACCAGGATACGTCATGAGCCCACAGTGCATTGCGTGCCATTCAAGATGGCGGCGGTCACAATCTTGAACCAGCTGTAAGGCTTATTTTAATAAAAAAAATTATTTAACTTGATAGGCCATTTTCTTTATTACAGATCTTCTAAACAGTATAATTGGAACATTTTAGGCAACATTTGTGAATAGACTTGAGGATCCCTTTAAGAATGATCCGTAGCTAGCATCTGTATAATCGCAACCATTAGCTAACATTCCATAAACTATGCTAGCAACTCAATCCAAAATGGACTGAATTCGATTAAAATGGTCACCCATTTAATCTGTTCCTATCGATGTATCTTGCACATCGCTTCTGGCTGAACTAACAGCGGTTTCTAAATGCACAATCAATTTGGTATCTAGCCAGCAAATAAACCACACAAAGATTTGAGAAAGGTAATACATGCATGCTAGCTAAGTAAGTTAGTTTACATAGCAGCACTTAGCTAGCTAGCTGGCTAGTTACATCAACAACCAAGTCATTCACAGGTTACACTTCGAATTCAGTTTGGATATTAACAGAAATTGGAAATGGTTCTCCTTGAAAAAACTCAAACCACCACTTCTTTGTATCTTCCAAAAAATATACAAGGTCTCCTTTATTATAAATTTTGTTGTTAGTCCTGCATTATACTGATCCAGGATAGTAGTATAAAGCAGTCAGACAAAACGTTGATAGCGTCCATACTGTATATAGCTAGTCAGAGGCTTTTGCCGATTGAAGCTGGGATATTGCCATTAAATATAAGCTGTGGGTGGAAATATTCAGATGACAGGCAGAACAATTCTAAAAAGCCTGCATGTGATGTGAGAGGGGGGAGCCCGATCTATATGCCATGACAACTGCCATTTTTTTTTCTATATGCCATGACAACTGCCATTTTTTTTTTTAAAGGCAGCCCACAAAAAAACGACTAGGTTGTTTTACAAGTACATGAAATGCAGTGGGTTGGAAGGAAACAAATGACCAAATACTCATTTGTATTTGCAAAAAAACCTGTAAAAAGACAGATTTTTCATAATATGTCGACACAAACCTATTTTAAATTTAGTGGAATTCCCAAGATTTCCAAAGATCCCATATATATCCTGATGAATTTCTAGAAAAGATTCGGGCGGGCATATCCCTAACGAGACGCCCCAGGTCATTTTGTATTCCATAAAATACTGAACAGGAAGATTTTGATTGGGGTAAAGGTTTTTTATGGTGATTCTGCGTAATAATGACATCTGGCATTGTCATTGAAATAAAACTGGTTTTGAAAATTCCAGCAACAACATGCAAGTCTGTTCTGCCGCAGCAGTGATGCCTCCCCACACCATTGATGTCATGTCTAATGACGCACGGCGCCAAACTACCTGCAGATACAGGATATGTATGTAACACTGTCCAACACTTTGGGGGAAAAATGCTTTTTCTCACAATGAACCTAATTCAAAGAAGATTAAAGCGAAAATTTCAGTTTCATGGGTTAATCAATTTGATGCTCCCTTTATTGGTGATGGTATCAGTTTTCTTTGTTCAGAAAGGTTGACATTCATTTCAAACTGGACCATAATCTGCTGATGACAGACTGGGAAACATTTTTTGAACCGGCGCATGGTCTCTGTTTAATTAACGACTTCAACCACTGATAATTTATCATCCCCTTTGTCATGCCAAAAATCCATTTCCTCCAGTAAGGAACTATACAACATGGTTTCGTATCCCTTTGTATATGTGAAAATTTTGATCTCAAAATAAAAAGTCTTTTTTTGAATAGTATATATCCCAAAGAAATGTGTATAAAAACTGAACAAAGATTTTGACATTTTTATATGGCCCATATCCATAAAACTGGTTTTGAAAATTCACTCAATCTGTGATGTAACTTCAGGAGATGTACCTGCTGATCAGGTGTATGTAACACATTTGTCCAACACTTTGGGGAAAAAAATTTTCTAACAATGAACCTAATTCATCTGATCAGTTTCTTTAAAATTTGGTAGTTGTATTGCTGTTCAGAAAGGTTGACATTCATTTCAAACTTGTTTTTGAACCTTCTTTTATCATCCCCCTTGGTGCCAAAACCCATTTCCTCCAAGCAAAGTCACCATCCCCAAGAAATACAAAGATCTAAACTTGGCCCATATCCAGGAAGTCACTCATCAATCCGTGATCGGAGATGTCTCTGTCTGTCCGCATTTCCTTCAATTTCCTCAATTTCCTCGCAACCTTTCATCTGATCGACTTCAAATCTGGTAGTTGTATTGCTGTGGACCCAAGGAAGTGCAGTTTCGAGTGTCAAGTCGTTTGGCTGAGCTGTTCTCAAGATCAAGCAATCAGCCAGTTCTGAACAGGCACTTTTTGAATGGGCCCGTGTTGCACTAGCATAAGTAATGTCACCAGAGATTTTTTTTCACAGATCTGGATAAATGATTTGCAGAGAAAATAATGAGAAGTGCAAAGCCATGATTGAGGTTTCAGAGATCTGAGCAGAATCTGCAGATCTCCTTTAAAGACCTGTTTGCTCATCAATTAATTATCACGCCATATGTCAACTCTGTAATTCCCTTTAATTTGATTTGCAGGATGAGGAATTGAGGGGGGAATAAAAGATTAAACTAGGCTTTAATTTGCAGAAGAAAAAAAACCTCTTTGACAGTCCCTCAGGAAATCCAAGATAGAATTGTTATTAAGTATTCTGGGAGTAGCCAGTAGTGGCGTCACATATTTTGATGAAATTCCGGCAAAGCTATAAAACAGGATTGATTGGCTAAAAGACAAAGGGTTGGAGGTTGCCCCGACTGTGGTTACACTCTTTAAAAGAGAAAAAATCAATCCTAGAGAGGAGGGATCAGGCAAGCCCAGTGATAAATGAGCAAGCAGTGCATCTTGGCAGAGTGGCACAGCTGTGGGCAGAGCGGTCTGGCATTTGTGATATGGCCCATACAGTCTCACAGCCTACTCAGCGAAGCCAGTGGAAATTCTCAACTGCTCACCAACTTTCACTGCTAACGGCACTGTCCAGGCCAAGTAGCCAAAACACAGTCACTACCACAAAAAAGGCTCAACTTATTTACGACATGATAACAAACATGAATGAGCTAAAATTTTGTTTTCTAAAGGAGACTAAAGAGCCTGTTTCAAAACCAGATCAGAATATCAATAGGATATGGCCGCACACAGTGCAGCAGCATTGATGACCCATACATTACATTCTGCTGAGAATTCCGACTATACTCACATTTGATTCTGGCTTTTGACTTTCTTCAACAAAAGCCCTCGCATTAATTAGACTTATGTCACTCCTAGCAGGGATCATCAAATGCGGCCCTCAAATCCAAATTCAGCCCTGGTTTTCTTTTCCCCAGGTAATTAACACATTAGCTCAACAATTAAAGTTAATGACTGGCCAAGCTGTCTTAACATCTGACTCCCACGTAAAAGTAGGGTGCAAATTCAGCAGGTCTCTGCCCCCAAGGATCGTAATTGATTATCCCTGACTAATAGGATCATATTTTAACAAAATCCAAGATTTTACTCTATCTACCCACATGGCCTCTGTTAATGATTGCACACAAAGGACAGAGTTTACTGTACATTGGCAAAAAGTAAGAACTGAAGATGGCTGCAGTACAGGCCTGGCAGAGCTTCACCAGAATATCCTCAGCATCTGGTGAAGTAAAAACCCCAATTCCAATGAAGTTGGGACGTTATGTAAAACATGAATAAAAACAGAATACAATGATGTGCAAATCTCATAAACCCGTATTTTATTCACAATGGAACATAGTCAACATATCAGATGTTGAAAGTGAGACATTTTACCATTTCATGAAAAATATTAGCTCATTTTGAATTTGATGGTAGCAACACATCTCAAAAAAGTTGGGACAGGGCTGTGTTTACCATTGTGTAACATCCCCCCTTCTTTTAACAACAGTCTGTAAACGTCTGGGAAATGAGGAGACCAGTTGCTGGAGTTTTGTGGGTGGAATGTTGTCCCACTCTAGTCAGACGTTGGATTCTAGCTGCTCAACAATCCTGGGTTTTCTTTGCCGGATTTACCATTTTATGATGTGCCAAATGTTTGCTATTGGTGAAAAGTCTGGACTGCAGGCAGGCCAGTTCAGCACCTGGACTCTTCTACTGTGAAGCCATGCTGTTGTGAAGGATCCAGAATGTGGTTTAGCATTGTCTTGCTGAAATATACAAGACCTTCCCTAAAAGAGACGGTGTCTGGATGGGACAATATGTTGTTGTAAAACCTCTATATACCATTCAGCATTGATAGTGCCTTTCCAGATCTGTAAGCTGCTCACGCCATAGGCACTAATGCAACCCCAGATCATTAGAGATGCAGGCTTTTGAACTGTGCACTGATAACAAGCTGGATGGTCGCTCTCCGCTTTAGACTGTACAATTTCAAATTTTGATTCATCTGACCACAGAACAGTATTTCATTCTGCCTCAGTTCAGTTCATTTTTAATGAACTTTGGTCCAGAGAACACGGCGGCGTTTCTGGATCGTGTTCAAATATGGCTTCTTCCTTGCATGACACAGCTTTAGCTTGCATTTGCAGATTGCACGACAAACTGTGTTCACAAACAATGATGCAGTGTATTCCAGTGCAGAATCATGCCTGTTTTAATGCAGTGCTGCCTGAGGGCTCAAAGATCATGAGCATCCTATATTGACCTTCGGCTTTGTCCCTAGAGATTTCTCCAGACTTTCTAAATCTTTTGATGATATTATGTACCGTAGATGGTGGGAAATTCAAGGTCTTCGCAATTTTATATTGAGGAACATTTTTCTGAAATTGTTCCACAATTTTCAAACTCAGTTTTCCACAGATTGGGGAACATCTGCCCATCTTTACCTCAGAGAGACTCTGCCTCTCTAAAATCCTCTTTTTATACCCAGTCATGTTACTGACCTGTTGCCAATTAACCTAATTAGTTGCAAAATGCTTCTCCAGCTGCTTTTTAATAGTACAACTTACTTTTCCAGCCTTTTGTTGCCCCTATCCCAACTTTTTTGAGACATGTTGGTGCCATCAAATTCAAATTAGCTAATATTTCTCATAAAATGGTAAAATGTCTCACTTTTAACATCTGATATGTTGTCTATGCTCTATTGTGAATAAAATGTGGATTCATGAGATTTGCAAATCATTGTATTCTGTTTTTATTCACGTTTTTCACAACGTCCCAACTTCATTGGAATTGGGGTTAGTATATGAATCGCAGACTTCAAGTAGTCATTGCATGGAAAGAATATGCAACCAATTGTCCAAAATAATTACTTCATTTTGCATTATGATGAACTGTCCAATATTTTTAACACAGAAATAGTGGGATACTAAGACCAAAAGATGCTGTAATTTCTGAACAGTTTATTTAACATGGATTATTTAACACCCTCAGATTAACTATAATTGTTCAAAGTCAAGACATTATGAGCAGCAGTAATAGTTATCATACATCAGATTAAAACCTCCCTTCTGGCTACGGTGAAGAGAGAGGCTGTGAGACCTGGGGGTCAATATCAGTAGCAGTCCGTCGGCAGTAACAAAGGCCTTTCAGAAACCGCACCTTTCGATGCTTAATAAACTTAACCTCTCGCAGTTTGCTTTTCCCGATTAGCAAAGTTGCTCAGACTTACTGGTAGAACCGTTGACATATTTATTTTCGATAGCATTGTTATACACTGCACAATTATGAGCTGTTTTCTTCCATACATAATTGATGAGGTAAACTATCAATGTTTTTATAATTTCTGTGCTTATGTAGCTCGTGAAACAGCACAGATTAGTGTAAATTAGTTTGTAAGGCTCATTAAGCAATAAGCCATGAGAATCTGCTCTATATTCTGGATGTAGTCATGGCTAAAGGGCGTTGTTAGGCACGATTTATAGCTGAGTGAAAATTGTAAGGCTGGCGAAAATAAATGCTGTGAAGTCAGCGAAGTTTTGCATTTTTGCATTTATGTTGCCATCCTTACAATGCCATAATTATATAAATGTTGGCAATAGGCATTTGCTTTTTCATCATCATTTCTTATTATAGGTCGTGTATTGGTCTTGGTTGTGCAGTTAATAA
Organism: Gymnothorax javanicus; assembly: GCA_029692085.1. Taxonomy (NCBI): domain Eukaryota; kingdom Metazoa; phylum Chordata; class Actinopteri; order Anguilliformes; family Muraenidae; genus Gymnothorax; species Gymnothorax javanicus. The sequence continues at coordinate 76,039,308 of CM056195.1, forward strand.
ATTGTTTGATTGTTAATCAGGTGAACTTAAACCAGAACAGATTGAGGGCAATTGAGCAGCAAAAGGTGTGGTTACCGAAGCCCCTCTGAACATCTGACAGCAAGCCGCTGTTTAATACAAAGTAAAAGACCCTCACTGAACAATTATAAAGTTCTAAGACAGAATGACCTAACAAAAAGAATGCCATTTATTGAATATACTATTTTAACTTTGACAGTTCTAACAGCCTAAAATTCATCACCAAAACCTTAAAATAATATTGCTAACAGTCAAGCTGCTATTCTGAACAGTTGAAGACATTTAAATTTTATAAGTATTATTACTTTTCATGCACTTGCCTACTTTTGAAATATAATGCATCTTCATATGACTCAAATCTCAGCAGAGAGAGATTTAGTTCACTGCAGCGACCTGCTCTCAATGCCTCAGGAGGAGGAAGCTGTGACACATGATTCCTCAGCCTCAGGTGACAACCAGTCCTTGCTTGATTTTTTTCCTTGTACCACAGTGCATCAAACACATCCCTGCATTTATTCAGAAGTAGCCACTCATTTTAATGCAAACATTTCCTGGCTCTCATAATTGCCCATCAATCAATAACCTTGAGAATAAAACAGTCATAACATTGCATATTGTCGTTTGCCACAAAAAAAGCTACATAAACAGCACGAAAGGCTAATGTTCCTGCAGTCTCATTACCGTCGAGCAAAGCAAATACCACACACCACCAATTTAGTGTATGAAGATTGGAAATGGAAAAAATAAACAACATTTGGAATTGAAGCAATTACATCCAATGGACCACCATAACAAGCCAATAATCTGCTTGTCATTACGCAGCCACCTATCCGGGCACGGATCTGTGAGAGAGATGATTAGAATGGAGGCAAAGCAACTGGGGAATTTTTTTCAGAAGAAATACATAAATAATAGAGCCATTTCCTGCATTGGACGCCCAGGAGATAAGCCACAGCTGTTGCAATGCAGAGATAAGGATGAGCGTGTCAGCAAACAGCAGTTTTCCTGGCAATGGACAGGTGTGCATCCATCCTGATTCGCAAAGGTGACAAAGACACAGGTGGAGAAACACCTGATGTTGTTTGTTCAGGTGTGTCAGAGGGACAGGCAATCAAATTTGATTGTAAGGGGCTTTGTTTACAGCCACACAAGCCACGAAATGTGTCATTGAAGACACTTTTCTTAGTCAGCATTTGTGTTAGTATTCATGGTTTTGTTTATTCCGATGTATGTGTACTTGTGTCTGTGTGTGTGCGGGCATACTTAGCTTTAGGACAGATTTATAAAACAGACTGCAGCTTGAAAATGTATGTGTTCCTAAATCAGGGAATGCTCTGATTTTTTAGAGGGAGATACCAGTGAAAGAGGGTTCAAAATAATATGGTACACGTACACAACCAGATTTCAAGGCACTAAGAATGGATAGAAAAGAAACCAATAATAATTTGAGGACAAGGAACAAAAAAACCTTGATCTACGAATCACACAGAGGCAAAATTTGAGGAGGAACTGCATGAAAGTACTATTTTAACAGAAGAAAGAGCAAAACAACAAAAAAGAGCAATATCACCAAAAATTAGGGGAAAATGTAAAAAAAAAAAAAAAAGATTTGGCAGGCAGAGTGCAAAAAAAAAAACAGCGGAATTTTACAACATGACAATAAACTTAAGTCAAAAAGTTGGATTGTGGGTCAGCTGAGGAACGATTAGGAAACACAATTTTAAAAACAGGTGGAATGCTCCCATGAGTAAAAGATGGTATTTTTCTGAGGGGCGCAGTGGATCAAAAGGCAAATCTTTTTCAATAATTCAATCTATACATGAATGAAAGCATGTTAGCTTAATTCTAATTCTAATTCTAGCTAATTCTAGCTGTTAGCTTGGAACGTTTCCCTCTTTTATGTCCTTTAGTCATGTGATTATTATGTGGCAGCATGAACAAGCATTTTTTTTGTGTGCAAGCAACACATTGTTCTTCTTTAGTCCGTTTATTTATTTATTTTTCCATTTTCGCACATTTTTTGTCCCGTGTCAAGTGCCCGAGTGTTCACGATAGATACGTGGTGAAAGGAATGGCTTGAGACTCCAAATGCAGTTCAGCAATGGCAGGGCGTTTATTAGGTGAGCTCATGGTCATACAGAACAGAAATCAAAGCCAGGCAACAGGAATGGTTTAGGCAAGGCAGAATCGTAAATCAAGGGACAAGCAGAAAGATCTATAAACCAGGATGTCAGTCCGCACAAAGACAGTAACACAGGGAAATACTAAAGGGATTGGATGGGGAAGGAAAAGGGGAGTTGGAGAGGATAAGGGTAGCACAAAGGAAATCTCTAACAAAGTTGGTACAATGGGAATAAAGGGTAAACGTGGTACTCACAATCACTATCTCAATCACACAACGCAAACAACAACGTAAACAAGACTCACGGAGAAATCACGAAATACAAACTTGCAGAAATCGAGAGAAAAGATGCAGAACGAGACTTGACCAAAGCGAGCTTAGGGCGGAAGAAACAGTCGACAAGAAGCAGCAGGAAAGTGGGTCTTTTTTATACACAAACAAATTAAGTGGAGGCCCAGCTAAACTCAGAACAGGTGAGAGGAGAGGCGGATCTAGAAAAGCAAGGACGGTGATAGGAGAGAGAGAGAGAGAAGGAAGTAGGGGATCCTAACTTTGAACTAACTAATCACCCGTGCCTAACTGAACTGCTCTAAGTGTGGATAGTCCAATCAGAACAGCAAGAGAGAAGGAAGAGGAATTACCAAACCGAAATGGAAAAGAAAGAGTGAGACTCTTTTTAAAGACACCACACAAAGAAACAAGAGGAAAGTAAGACATGAGACTGCAAGCATTCATTCTCTAAACATGAAACATGTAACTCAGAATAAATATATAAATACAATAAATACACTAGAAATATGCTACAATGGACTAAAACCAACTAAAACCAAGCATACAAACATCACTTCTTAACACGTGGTTCAAACGCCGAAACGTCCGGCCCGACCGTGTCCCTGGGCCTTGTACAAACAGTTGCATAGCCCCTTTTCATTCTTTCGCAATCCCTGTTTTTCATCCCTTTTTATCGCAATTAAAAATGCATGGTTGAGTTCTGCCATTATGACATCACGGAACGCTAGAGGGCAGCCTCAACACCACAACCAATATATAGGCAAATTTCAGAGCAAAGCCCTCTGCGCTCTGAAATTTGTCCTTTAACCCCTTGTCACTCCGACGGCCCGTCCACACGCCGTCAGGGAAGTTCAAAACAATAACAGCTTTCAATTTACTTTGGGTACGCCTTAAAAAGGGCACTTTAGGCAAATGTTACCGGAGTGAGAAGGGGTTAAACAATGTCAGATGATAACCCTGTGTGTGTGCGTGTGTGTGTGTGTGTGTGTGTGTGTGTGTCTGCTCTGCTATTCCAATAGCTGACATTGTTTTCAACTTTAGCGTCAACATTTTAGCAAGCACACTCTCGAGGTTCGTCCTGATGAAACGAAGTTCTAGTTTATTGCGTGCTTGTGGAACACATTGTTCTTCTTAAGTTCATTTATTTATTATTGTGTGCTTGTGGAAAGCAACACATTGTTTTTTGTAAGTCTGTTTATTTATTATTTTTATTTGTATTTTTATTATTTTTCAATTTCAACATATTTCGTTGTCCCCTATCAACTGCCCGAGTGTTCGCGATAGAGACGCAGTTCAAATGCCAAAACGTCCAGCCCGACCATGTCTCCCGGTCTTGTATAAACGGTTGCATAGCCCCTTTTCATTCTTTCGCAATCCCTGTTTTTCATCGCTTCTTTTTTCCCATACAAGTCAATGGGCGAAATGTTTGCATCAATGGTTGGAATGTTCCCGCGCTCTATAGGACACAAATTCTACAACGTACATCAAAACGTAGGAAAATTTGTGCAAGCCTGAAAAATGTCACCTTGGAAGAAAACAGAAAAAGGGTTGAGACTCTAGGTGCCCCCAAGCGACAGGAGCACAGACCAACTGCCCCATAGACAGCCATTATAACAGGAGCAGAAAAGTTTGGGAAGAAAGTTGAGAAACACCTTATTTGAAATCGCCATCCTGACCACATACTTGACACTACAAGAAAAAAAAAATACATGGGGACGCTCAGCAGAGTCTCCTCTCGCTCATAATGTTGTTTTCACCATAGGACCTACGGTCTGCCAGAAAATGGTAATAGTTTGGACAGTGTCATCAAAGTTTTTTTGGATTACTTTCTGTCTCACAGTACTTGTGAGATCACCATAGCAAGCACACAGGGGTGCTGCTGTCTCCATAGAGACACGCACACACATAAAGGAGCTGCTGTGTCAGACTCACGCACAGACATGCACACACACACATCTGTCTGTGTTTCTCACTGGTAAAAATACAGCATCAGCGATTAAACAGGCCAGTACAGACAAATTTCAGAGCGCTCTGAAAGTTGTCCTTTAAACAATGTCAGATGATACCTGTGTGTGTGTGTGTGTGTGTGAGTGAGAGAGAGAGAGAGACAGACAGACAGACAGACTACCTACTTACACTCTGCCAGACTTGTGTGTGTGTGTGTGTGTGTGTGTGTGTGTGTGTGTGAGAGACATTGCTTTTAACTTCAGCGTCAACATTTTAGCAAGCACACTCTCGAGGTTTGTCCTGACGAAACGGTTCTAGTTTTATTTGATATTCTCATTCTTCGCTATGTAAGAAGTATGAACTGAACTGAACTGAACTGAAAGTATGTGCCTGGTACACTATAGAGCCAAAAATGTGTGGACACTTCACTGAATCCTCAGTGACATACATAGAAAATGGACATTTCAATTAAATTTGGAATTCATTGTCCAGTATGGCCTGACAGGACAAACATTCAGCCTCCATTTGAAAGGACTGCAATTCAATTTTGTTTTATCGTTAGGATTTCGTAACACTTTGCATACCACTTCACCTACTCCCTTACAGAAGGCTTAAATGACATTAATTGGAGTTGTGAACGGGAGGGGCCAGAGCATGCACAGAAAGGGTGACAACTCCCAAATGGTGGATCAGAATTACATGAAAACACCCTCAAATGAAAGCTGGAAGTCTGCCCTATCCATTTCATGTTCAATTAAAATGTCACAATTTAAAACTGCCTGTTTTCTTTGCATATCAATGAGATTTCAGTAAAGTACCCTCACACTTTTGGCTATACAGTTTATATGAGATACCAGGGGCACGTTTCACAAAGATTACGGTGATAGCAGCGTAGCAACTGCACAAAGGAAAACAAAGAACTCGTTTTACTTCAGCTTATACTCCAGATTACCAAGAGGTTTGGTTTTACTTGGTGTTGTCATCCAACAACACTAGTCCTGCTTTGAGGAACGAGCCACAATACTACCAGAAGACTATAAACACTAAAAAAGAATTTAAGGTATTGTATGTTTCTTTTGACCAAAAGAATTATCTGTCTATCCAGATAGTTTTGTTGAAAGTTTTTTTATTTCATAAAGGTGACAATGCATTCAACATAGCATTACACAATAGTCAATAACAGTACCAGCATGGATAAAGGTACCGCTAAAGTTAACAAGAAGTTGGCTTCGCGTTTTCGTCCACCTTTCTCTGATCGGCCTAGCGGGTGGCGGAGGATTACAACAGGTGTCGGTGTAGTCCCAGCAGACAGAACTTGGGGGGACTGTCGATAGGGGGGAGCGGTTTTTGGGTATGACTGGTGTGTACCAGATGTTATTGCAGGCCTTGAATTTTGGCAAGAATAAACTACCACAACTGTTTCTTATACAACTTATTTACAAATCGATGTTTTTGTTATAGAATTAGATATTTTAAAACTCTAATAAGAGGCAGTTAGAAGTAAGAGTAGTCACGAAGTAGACAGGCTTTCCCTATAGCTGACAACTTACGCATTTATTGTGACAAAATATTTATTAATACATTTATAATTTCTCGTTGGATGCCCAAAATTTTAAATCTTGTTTGTGTCACTGTAAATGTCGATAATTTGCTGTGGCAAAATAGCTATTTGTCTTAATAATGTAAGACATTGGCTTGCACACAGTTCGCAAATTGATAACTATACCATTAAATCTGAATATAAATGTTTTACACGGTATACCTAAGGTGGATAAGTGAGCATTTCTCACAAATGTGAAAATATAATCAGTCCTGCTGTGAGAACAGTTTTTAATCCGCGCTACCACATGACACTTGCAACTGAGAAGGGCTTTATCGCGTTAATTTGTCGGTAACAGCCAAAGTTTATTCTTGAGATTAGCTCTCAAATTATGAGTTAAAGGCGACAAAAGTTAGCACACTTTACGTTCAACCGTTTGATCCGACTGAACAAGTCACCGCTTTCTTGACTGAGAGTTGTTCGGCTTATACACAATGAGGACTAAAACCTCTGGATTTCCAAAGGCCAAAACATTTCTTGTGGACTTAGGAAAAAGTGACACCGTTATTGTAAGTTACAAGTACATAGATATTTGCGTATTTTATTTCTATTTTCAGAAGTGCGGGTTTTGTTCATAATTTAAATAATATTAAAGTGGTGGCAAAACATGTTGTTGTTGTTTTGCTTTCTCCAATAATGGCGCTTTAGAACTAAAGGTTTCATTTCTTAATTTTAACAAGCATCTTCAGATTTGACTTTGGTGGAAAAAAAGAGACAAGTGCAGATCCAGAATCTTAAAATATTCAGTTGTATACGTATTATACATATGAGTCAACAAGTCTGGTGAATTTTTCAGCTGATGGTCCACGTTCTTCTTTGAGGGTGTATCAGTTATTCGGATGAAAATGACACAGGTATCCAATTTGAGAACAAGAACTTTGTCAAAATACCCTCTCAAAACAGTGAGAAGACCATCAGACTGCTGGGAGGGTTCTACCTCCAGGCCATGCACCCTTATGTTTACATTCTGGGGTATTTCAACAGTGTTTACTTATGTTTATACCACAGGTGTGGTGAATACTGAATTGTGATTGGTTAACGGATGTTCCAAAAGTTTGCATTATTTTCCAATAACACTCCAGAGCTAGCGATTGACACCTCGTATGAATTTGCCATGCTTGAATTGCAGGCTAAATTTAGTAGTCAATTTGTGTTAAAAAGTTGCAGACATGGGAATTGTAGGTTTAAGTAGACACAAATGACATTACTGAGTTTTCCGATAGGACTATTAATATCCTTGGCCAGAGTGGTGATTATGGCAATCGTGAGAAAGCATAATATGTTGTAGATCATAGAATGTCCGGTTGAAATCATGGAGCTATGAAGCTAGTAACTGCAGCTCCACAACAGAAATAAAATGAAACAGAATTAATGAACGAACTCTCGCCATAGCAACAAGAAATTTTGGCTGTACCAAAGCAACATTAGCTAAATGTGACAGAAGCTAATTGTCCACATATAAATGCAATTTTTGGATGAAAAAGCAAACGCTGTCTTCAGCCAAGCATATGGGTGTGGCAACTGTGATAATAAGCACAGCATACAAATCCATGGTGGTCATTATACAAAAATAAATACACACGCAAGTGGTTACATGGCATTGGCCAGCATTATGACTGGCATGTCATTGCATACAGCTTAATTATACACGTATAAACATAAATAAATTGAGTAGAGATATAGCAGGATACCAAGCTGAAATCCTGTTAATGAATCTGTCCTGATGATGCCCGATGCTTAAGAAAACCAAGTATGCTTTCAAAAAAGCTTGACAAACTGCAAACATATCTATAAATAAGGCATCTTCAAATGAAGTTTGATTGTCCTGTCTCTCTGACACACCTGAACAAACAACATCAGGTTTTTTTCCACCTGTGTCTTTGTCACTTTTGTGAAAGAGGATGGATGCACACCAGTCCAGTGCCAGGTATACTGCTGTTTGCTGACACACTCATCTATATCTCTGCATTGCAACAGCTGTGATCTCCACGTTATCCAATGCGAAAAATTCTCAGTGTGCCTGTAATTGACACATTTTCCCTACCAGCGGAATATGTAGCAAAACAAAGAAAAGCTGAAGCCACTTTAGAAATAAAAATGTTTAAATTGCAGAGGTTATGTCCTTATTTTTGAAACACTGTCTCATATTTTTTTAAAATATGGTTGCAAATCCATAGGGTCTATGAACTGATGTTTATATTGAGACTATAAAAATCATCCTTAGACACCACCCGCCTTGTGACATCAAAGCCCTGAAGAATTGACCAAAAAGCACCAGATTAAACTTTTTGAATCAGCTCTCGATGTGGTCCTGATGTGTTCTGCAAGGATCGACAGGGATGGAAATACCAGGGGTGGAGGGGATGCAGTGTGATGGGGTCCATTGATAAGAGGGCACGTGACTCATAACTGTAGATGGAATATTTCATCATATTTAGAATACTTACAGTGAGATCAAAGACAAGCACCAGTATTCCCTTCCAAGAAGTATTTCTCTGTTTATAATCAACACCAAAGTCTAATAGATTTGTCATAGTGATGAACATTTTAGTACACTTAATCAGTTTATGTCTAATACTAATGCAAATATGTAGGGTCCCATGTAAGGCCTGGGTGATTAATTTTTTTTTTAATATTAAAACTGACTATAGTTAGGTTGCATATTTCTCCTAATATTATAGAAAATATCCTTCTTCTTGCTGTCCTGTCATAGAAATTTATGAGAAGTATGGTGACCAATCAAATGCCAAAGGAAGCTATTTTGGTTAGCTAGCCTTTCTCTGTGACATGACTTAGCTAACTGAAAATGCAAGGCAGCCATCAAAGAACAAATAAGAATCTGAGCAAAAAAAAAAGTACAGAGGAAGATGGGGGTAAAATTGCCCAAATTAGATTAGTTTTTTTTTTTCTTCTTGTGCAATGTGAACAGCTGGCAAAAAAGGGATGGGGAGTGCCAGTTGTCAAGCTTACGCTTATCCTAGTTATCCACGGAGCTGTCCAGCTGGCTATCAAATTTAGCTATTTGGCTAACTGGCAGCGGAGAGCGACTGCCAGCATCGGACATCGTTAAGTTGATGCCGCTGGTTACTATTCCCAGCTCAACCATTTTGCCTAGTGAAAACAGTCGGCAACTGTATGCAACGTTATGTACATAGCTAGTACCCGGTTTTTGTACAAAGGTCAAGTCGACACTGAATCAGAGATTTTCATAAATAAGGCAAAGACAGCAAATCAAAGACCTTATGCACATTGCACCTTTCCAAATACACAAACTGTTGCGTTACCTTTATATTTTGCTGGGATTTTCCAGTCAGTATGTGCATTAATATGCAAAAAAATAGACCAGACAGACTGTATGCCAGTGAACAGCTGACGACTGCCAGCTTGAAATACTCTGCCATTTAGTTTTTCTGTCTTCCTATGCTGGCCGCTGTGACCATCTGAAGTAGTGCATCACTAAAAGCAGCCCCTTGTCATTGTTTTGTTGAGATTACTTTTTTGCAGTATCATCAAGCCGGTTCACTCGCAATTGATATGACAGCCACACAAAGATTACAAGAGATTTCACGGTTGATCAGGCATATAAGCACCTGTACCATACAAGGTAGCCCATAAGAAAACCTAACTTACTGATGCCCTGATGAATCTTTTTTTTTAGAACCTGTTTGGCAATGTGGAATAAGCCAAAAGCAGCACATGATGCAGCAAACAAAAGAAATTCAAGAACAGATAAGCAACAAAGTTGTTGCCATTTATCCGTCTGGAAATGGTTACAAAGCTATTTCAATGGCTCTGGGACTCCAGCAAGCCTCAGCAAAACCAACATCTACAAATGGAGAAAACATGGCACAGTGATGACCCTTCCCAGGAGAGGCTGGCCCACCAAGATTCCTCTGAGAGATTGCATCAATGCCTAATCCAATTGATAGGTCTCAAAGGAGCCCAGGTTAACATCTAAAGAACTGCAGGCCTCACTTGTCTCAGTTAAGGCCAGTGTTCAAACTTCCTCAATAAGAAAGAGACTGGGCAAAAATTGAATCTTTGGGGGAGCTGCAAGGCAAAAACCACAAAAACGCATCCCATATTTTCCAAAAAGCACCTCAACAAACTCCAAAACTTTTGCGATATCATTCTGTGGACTGATGAGTGAAAATTGGAACGTTTTGGGGGACATAGGTCTCATTACATCTGGCATGAAGCTAACACAGCACTCCACAAAAAGAACACTGTACCAACAGTCAAACATACCGATGGCCTCATGCAAGAAGGGTGTAAGTACATTTTACAAATTTTACAGGAGAGCCAAAAAACTGCCACAGCGCCACCTGTTAGCTATATACTGCACCAATGTTAAAAAGGCATTTTAATGTAATGGCTGGTAGTGTAGGAGGCCAGGAGCAGCGAAAAGAGAGAACGTAAGCAGTGAGTAAACAGTACAAACACAGAACAACACAGACCAAACGCAAGAACTCGCGCCTCCAAAGGACATCTAATAGTCCGAACACCAGAGGCAACGCAGGAAATAAAAAGGGAGAGGAAACTCCAAAAATTAGAGAATAGAAAGTCTTTCAAAACCTGACTAAAGATTTCTTCAGCTATAGTGTGTAGTTAAACACAGACACTTTAGCGAAGGAGGCGTGCCAGACTTCCTGCTTATACAGATTTTGGGGAAGCACCGCCCCAGCTCAATCAGCCAGCTGGGCAAAGAATTCGATAGCCCAGGAAACGATATCGTCCCAGGACAAGAGCCACAAAGAAAAGTCCAAAACACACACACAAACATCCAGAACCATGACATTTAACCCCTTTGGCATAGGAATTGAAACTCCAGAATTGACCAAGAGGTGGACTAGTCTCAGTTATTCCAAAACAACCAAAAAAGTCATTTTTGAGCAAAGTGTCTCTTACGCCCTTCTTGCATGACGCCATCGATATCAGCAGTCGTGAGGTGGCCTGGGGCTACTTTGCTGCTTCATGACCTGGGTGACTTGTCATAATTGATGGCATCATGAATTCTGCTCTATCAGAAAATCCTGAAGGAGAGTGTTCGACCAACAGTTTGTGACCTAAAGCTCAAGCGCAGTTGGGTAATGCAGCAGAACAATGATTTTAAGCACACAAGCGACTCCACCTCTGAATGGCACAATAGAAGAAGAAAAAAGAAGATTCTGAAGGGGCCAAGACTTGAATCCAATTTGCCATACCTAAACAGGCATTTCCTGCTAAAAACCCTCCAGTGTTGCAGAATTAGAACAATTCTGCAAATAAGAGTGGCCCAAAATTAAAAGACAAAATGCCAGTAATCGCAAACGTTCAACTACAGTACACTGCAAAAAATAAAAAAAGATAAAAACTTATTTCTATCACCATTTTTCTTAGTAAGATAAAATTTCTTGTTTTAGGTTATTTTTATTCTAAGATTTAAAAGTCAAATTAACTTGTTTTAAGTTTTTTTTTTCTGACAACAAGTTACTATTTGACTTGACAATTTTCTTACCCCATTGGTAAGTAAAAATTACCTCAAAAAGATTTTTTTTTTTTTTACTTAAGAAAAAAAATGGTGATAGAAATAAGTGTTTTAAGTCTTAAAATTGCCATATTGGGTTAGTATTTTTATCTTACATTTTTTTCAAGTGCAAAGGGCAAAGTTAGTAGCAGGCAATTTTTTTTCACACGGGTGAAGGTTTTGAGTTTTTTTTCATTAAATGAAATAATCATTTTATTTTGTGTATTTATTGTCTTTGTCAAATATGAAAATTAGTTGGATGCTTGCAAATAGTTAAATATGAAAAATAACAAAAACAGAAAAAATTGGAATGGGGGCAAATACATTTTTCACAGCACTGTACAATTGTACCTACTTAACATCCCCAGAACTGCTGTCCTGCCCCAATGCTCACAGCATTGATGATGGGCCAGTAGTCACTTGTAGGTCACTTCAAGGTGAAAAAACAGTGACAATGGCTAACCAAACCTTTACAATTCTTTCCAAATAAAATAACCTCAAACTTTTTTTTCCTGTAAAACTTCCCTGTCTAACAAATAAACTCTTAGCATGCCATTTCTATTAAATGAACTGGGCTTCTTCAGTCTAAGATGATTGCAGAAACACATTTGATGTTTTTTTTTTGTGGTTTACCTTCATTAAATGAAATAATTGTAGCATTGTAACTAAAGCCATGCTCAGAAGTGACCTTAGATCCACGAGTGGTTCCTACCACTCATGGACAGCAACATGCAACTTAAGACTAGCCTATAGCATCTGCAGGAGTCATGGAAAACGATTTTTTTTTTCCTGAATGTTCTTTTAATATTACCTTATTTACCTCAGTAGCATTCCCACAAATGTCAACTCTAACTGTAGGCTAATAAACCTCACCTCGAGGGTGAACATTTTTCATGGCGGGGTCACAAACTGTAGAATTCGTTCTCAGTTATAGCCCACCAAAAGACGGGAATATCTGAGAGGTGAAGGAACGCGTGTTATCTTGTGACTGGATCAAGAGTAATTTCAAGTTTATTAAAATAATCTGACTCCATGTAAAATCATACTTAACTGTCTTCTTTGCTGACAATGACACACAGAGGGCTGCATTTGACCATAATGCAACTCTGTAAAGGACTGTTATCTAACGCTGTAGATTTTGACATGCTTCCAGCAGGTACAGCTCACAATAATATAATTAAATGTGTTTACAATGGCATTCTGCAAACACACGATTGACTACGGGAGGCAAATATCCTATGATCTTCGCGTGTGTCAGAACTGAAAATCCCAGCCTATCCTCCATCCATATGCCCAAATAGATCATATACCCTGACCTACGACCCAGAGGAGCATTTCCAAAATTAGTGAGTGCCCTTAACTGGCAAGCAGGAAGTTAGTGTTACAGTTAGAGTTAAAGTTACACTTAGAGTTAGATTTGGAGTTAGAGCTAGGGTTAGGATTAGGGTTAGATTGAGGGTTAGGATTATGGTTAGGTTCGGGATTAAGTGACCGCAATGCTGACGATGGAAACCAAATTGTCATTATTTAAATGATCGCTTGAGGTCACTTGGTAACTTTAGGTCGTAATAAGTTGCTAGTACAAACAACCTTTGGGGGCATATTTGGCGGAGGACTGGCTTGAAAATCCCTACCTGTGCAAAAGATAATCATCAGTCAAAGAGGAATGTCTGGTTCAGATGAATACAATTTCTCGTACAAAAGTAAGCTATGAATCACAAAATGTGTTGCAGATTGTGGTGAGCAAAATGACTTTAGCCTATGTGATTATCGTGCAGGAATGCCTGTTGAAGAGTCTCTCAGAACCGTTCCATTTTTCCACCAAGATCCCCAAAGATCCAAGGAAGGAACCATCAAAAATGGAGGCCCAAACATTAGTAAACAGCAACATCAATTAGCATATGCGCATCATGTTTGCATGTTTAATACGCATTCACCCCTTGCATGACACCATCGGTTTCATAATGAACACTGATGCAGTTTGTGAATAAAGAAGTGATTCATGGAACTTGAATGGTGATCCTTTGATTATACAATAACCAAATGAAACAAACAGTTATAGATGGGAAAATAATAAAAATTATCATAAATAGTCCAACGTTAACAAATAAGGTAAATAAATGCATGAAAAATAGAACAGACACCAGAATGTAATGATGAAAGTAAATAAATAAATAAATAAATTAGGATATAGCCTAAATACATATTTAAATGAATTAAGATATTACATTGGAAGAACAATGCAAGATTTCAAGCTAGTACTTATTCTGTGCTTGAGGGCAAGGTCTGCCTCGAATGATAGTCGAATCAGTAAAAGCACGCTAAGTTTGTGCTTCAATCGCGTAATAAGTTTAATTTATGCTCCGCATTTTATGTATTTTAACAACATCACGACTTACAAAGGCTTGTAGTTAAATCGCTAACTATGGCCTAGAGTCAGTTCATCAAACATCTCGGCGCCATTCATGTGGACAGCACCACAGTGAAGTTAAGACATACTTAACAGCCCTGGTTGGGTTCTTGCTCTAAGTGCTGGTTTGGAAAACGCATGCAGAGATTAATGACCTTTCGTAAGATAACACGTAGCAAACCTTGTTAGAGCTGTATGATTGATAGTTATTGGGAAACGAGGCCCTGGTCAATCCAAAAAACAGTGATGCCTCATTTTGAAGCCCTGATCTTATTTCATATCCAATGGTAAAATAAAAAGTAACAAAAAATTGAAAATATCAATGACGGCCCCCAAGAAGGCCTTTGCCTTTGTGCCTCAGTGAGCCAAAAAATATATATATGGGTCACTCCATACTAAACTGTACAATTCACTGTGTTGTATAAGAATGGTCAATAAATTTTTTTCTAAGAGAATTACATGATTTACATTTTTCATATTCATTCACTCCTGGATTGAAGATATACATAAGAAAAAAACAGAGTCATCGGTCCAACAACACAGCAGAAAAAGTGGTGTCCTGATGTCAGCCAAGGCATTGTGAAAGCTATATTTTGTTTCAAAATTTGGCAGCCAACTTCATGAAATTCTCATGACATGTCTGTTGATACTTCGAAAGAAAGTGAAATGAAATATTGCAGAGAAATACCCGTAATAACGGTTTCAATTGTCTGCACTACATTATCGGGACTTGTCTGATCAGAATTGCAATTTGAAATGACTGTCGTGGGCGTAACCAGTCGCGTGCTCACGTGTTACGTCCAGACCTGTGGGTTAATTTGCATAATGTATGCAAATGGCGTAGAGATGACCTCGGCAAACTAAGGTACTCACTTCCTGCATCAAAATTTCGCAAGGTGTCAGACAATCATATACACCGTGCTTTAAAAAAAGTAATGATTGAAAAAAGAAAATTTTTCCGTGTCCTAATATTGTGTTACGACCATAATAACATAAAGAAATATGCGTAGATCGTGTCCTGTGCATAGACTGTACAAAAAGATGGACGCAGCACCCGGGTCTAAAAAGTGAGACCGATGCGGAAATCTCAAAAAATTGCATTATATTTAAGGCCAGCAGATGGCAACGTCAGTGGTTGCAGAAAGAAGTTCAATGCTACTGATGTCTATGAGAAAATGACACTACTTTGCCACCTGATTTATTATTTCATTTTTATTCTTTGAAATGCCTTCTTGTGAATAAAATAATATATTCCTTTGGTAATTTAGAGCAACAGGTAACCAGTTACAAAATTTTAACAATGCTTTGCACTGAAGCCAGGTGAACGGAATACAAACATTGAGGACAATAGACATGAAAAACATTGACTGGCCGTAATTGTCCATAAATGTTACTGATAGACTGAGGCCATTTATCATACAAAATAATTGACTTTGAAATGTATCTGATTTTCAGGAATTCAATATCTGTTTTGTGTCCTCGTTACACCCACAATGCCTGCCACCTTAGCACATTATGGGGTCACTGAAATATAGTGATCACTCGGTTTATCTTCTTGCTTGCTTCTTTGTGATGCCCATGGATGGGGTTTCACCACTGCAATGAAAAACTTTGGAGAAGGTGTATTTGAATTTTCATCACCATTGTAACACATTGTAACAGTTTAGTATGGAGTGACCCATATATATTTTTGGAGCCGCCCCTTTACAAACAAGGGAATAACTGCAGAATCCTATCCTTTATGAAACTGAAGGAAGGTAGCAAATTATTGGATGAAATTCCCTCTTTCCTCATGTTGTCTTATTCTGGTTAGCGTCATGGATCTGATGACTGCATTCATATTTCAAAGAAAGAGTACCTTACTGTGATACATTTCATAATGTTTTTTTTCAGCAAATTATTACTTCCCTCCAGGGACCACAGGCCTATAGCCACATGCAATGAAGTGAGTCGCAAGTAAAGTATGATTCACATTTGTAAATTAGCTTGAATACTTAATAACCAAATTAACGGATTGTATGCCCTGTTCTATTGGGATTATATATCGTCAGGTAGTATGTTTAGTTTTTGGTAACACTGACCAGACCTTGAGAAGAAAACTACAACTACACACACAGCCAGTTTCCAAGGAAACAACATTTTACACACCTTCAACCATCTGCAGGTTGATCAATCTGGACATTCCCCTCTGATCTTGAAGAAGGACAGAGATGCGTCCCACCCTCCCCTTTCTTCTAACCTCATAAAGGTTTGGGCCTGCCTTCAGTGTCTGGGCTTTTTGACATGCTGAAAACAGAGTAATAACATCTGTGGAGTGGACTTCAGGGGTTGATTTTGGCTGTTGCCATCAGAGGATCTGGCTGTCCTTTGGTGTCAGGAGAGGCAAACTTTGGTATTGTGTTTTCTTTCTCTTCTTTTTTCTTTGTTCATGTCTTTAACTCTTTTTAAAGGTAGTAAACTTTCATCCGTAGACAGAGACGTTGTATATTCTGTGGCATCTCTCATTAAATTTCCTTATAATTTTTATAAAGATTGACTTAAAAGGTACCTCTGCCTATCAAAAAATTCACCAGGTTTTTTAAACCGATATCTGTAAAAAAAGTTTTTTAAATTGAATTAATTTATTTTGCAACATGGATAAGTGAGGAGTCTTACAACTGATTGCACTTGAGTTTGGAGCTTGGTAGAGCGCTTGGCAATAAGTGAGGATGTCTAACTGCTGGATTTGGAAATTGCACCTATTTTAATTACACACTTCCCTGACAATATTTGGAAACATATTAGGCAATTTATTATCAGGAAAGTCAAGTAATAATGAAATCCTCACAAAGCATATCTTAATCACTTAATCACCAGTGCAGACACTACAATATATTTATTACTGCTACTTCTACTCAAAATCATTGGCTACATTTTCATTAATCTGACTCTGAGTTTGTCAGATAAGCATAATAATTTCTAAATATAAGTAAATAAGATGCATTTTCTGTCTCTCAATATTCACTTTTGTTTTCAGAAGTCACTCTGCTAGGGAAAAAAATTGTTTTTAGAATTCAAACTGTGAGGATTACGCCAGGAACCACAAGCGAGAACCAGTGAATACAAAAAAGGAGGCTTTATTTCTGGAGGGGGGGGAACCCCCAACAGAGCAGGCAACGGTACAAAGTCCACAATCCAATGATCAGAATCCAAAGGGCAAAATCCAGAATCGTAACCAGGGCACCAAAGACAAAAAATCGTATTCAGACAAAAAGAGGCAGATACACAGAATGTGGCTAAGTACAGGGAATAGGCAAAAATCGAAAAAACTGGTCCAGTCAGAAAGGTAATCACTATGAAAACAAGGCGAGAAATGGCACAAGCAGACAAAGGAGAACGTTCTGACAAAGGACTGGCTGTGAAAAAGACTCCTAATATACACTCATGGGAGGTCACATGCTTAACAAGACACAAGTGCAAGAAGTCAGACTGATTACAAAGGAGGGAAACATGAGGGAGAACCTAATCACATAAAATAGGCAACTGCCAAAACGTGGACAGGGATCACGAGACAATCCTATGACAAAACATACAGCTCGGTTAGGGAGTTCTAATTTGCAAGTGGAGCAGGTTTGAATTGCAGCAAAGACTAAGTGAAGGCAAGAGGCGGAGACTAGAATATAAAGTGCTGAGAGCTAGTTAATCAATTAGTAAGTGCAGCTATACAATCCCTGGTGCTCGTTAGTAAGTTAGTATTATATACACACAATGTTAGTCTTGGTTAGTATCTTAACAAAATAATAAACTGTTAGTATGGGTTAGTAAAATAGTTAAGGTGAAGGAAGCAAACGAGACTAGAAGGAATGGTGGAAACCCAGAAACCATTAAATCACCTAAGCATGTGACACACGAGGACTGGGGAATGAGCTGTAGTAACAAAAAGACCAGACAGGGGAGACAAAGTGCAAAAGAAGGGCATGGTGGAAAACATGAACCGGACTAAGTACAGAAATATGGGTAATGGTAAAACATGGCAGAAACAAAACATGGCATGGAACAAACTAAACAGAACATGGCAAAACAGAACAGACATGGCAAACTGACAGAATCATAACACTATCTGCTTGCCAAGTACTACCCATTTCAGCATTCTGGAGAGCAGAATTAAAATATAACAAGTTCTGACACATGTAGTACAAATGAATATGTGAATTAAGGATGTTTAAAATGTAAAGAACTAGATTTATCAATCTATAAAATTTAGTATATTACAGGCTGGTTTCGCAGGCACAAATTAAGCCTCGTCCTCGATTAAATTCATGTTTGAATGAAGTTGCTAACTACACTATCCAACCCTATAGCTGCTGTGTTGTCCTAAGACTGAATGATGAAGTTACTGCGTAGTCCCAAGTTTACATGACCTGTTGTACTGCCCTCTGCAGAGTAACCATCGATCCGTACTCTGCAGGGGAGAGCAAACGAGGGTGCTTTGTTCTGGGATGCATTTTTTTCCCCTAATTTTAATCTGCTTTTCTTTATTTTCTGTGTTAGCAAAGGTCTATTTTAGGTGGAAAAGAATACTGCTGCTCTGTTCTGTATTATGATCAGCTCTGTAAAAGCTTGAGGAAGTGAATATGACCCCGAGGGCCCTATCTTACGCCAGAGTCCCTAAACCCGTTATTTGGGGATTTCGCATTGCGTAAGAGGCGTTCTCCCGCGAAAGTTACTATCTTGCACACCTGCCTATATCCCTAAAACACCAGCGCTACCCGTTACATTATGCATAGGCGTGCTTTGGGTGTTGTGCCAGTTAAATCAATCAGTGTGCCAGGTGTCACTGCCTTTCGGAGCAGGCTGCGCTATCCCAAATCCTCAAACCGAAATCCGTGATGGAGAGAGGAAGGTCGCCTCGTTTCTCCGTTGACGAAGTTAAATTGCCCGTGCATGAGGTCAAATCCAGTCAGGGGAGGATCTGTTTTTGTTAAGTAAATCATGAATAGTATTATTATTATTAATATTATTATTATTATTTATTATTTGACATTGACATATTGTTTAATGTTTGGCATGTAGTAAAAAAAAAAAATCAAGCCTACCCTTTTGTGATGGAAACTTCAAAAAAAAAAAAAAAAAAAAAAAAAAAATCGTTTCGCCATGCACTTCCAACTCCCTCTCCATCTGAAATGAAGCATAGAACAAAATCCCATTTTAGAAAAAATAAAATTAGGTATATGCACTGGCACTCGGCGATGACGTATTTTTTTTTTCCCCAGCGAGAGTGGCATTTCAGAACTCTTCAGCGAATGAAGGTAATTCTGGTGACAAGTACGTGGTTTCGTCCGTTTACATTTTCCAATCGGACAGATGTCTATTTTTTTACAGCAAGTTGCGTGACCGTGCTGCAAAAACAGGTGTACATACTTTTCGCCGAAATTACCTTCATTCGCAAGAGAGTTCTGAAATGCCGCTCTTGCTGGGGAAAAAAAAATTTCCGTTGCTGAGTGCTGGTGCACTCTTGTGAAAGCCCAAATGTGGGTAGCGGGTGGTTTTAGGACCCGCTAAACGCTTTCCCTAACGTGTGTGGTCAAGATAGCAATTGTAGGGAAAGCGCATAAACACGCCCACAGGCGCACCTCCAGGCACAAATAAAGGATTCGGCACAATGCATAGCGGGTAGTGTGGCCGCAAGATATCGTTTAGGGATAGTGGAAGCTGCTAAATGCGTAATTCACGGGTTGCGGGTAGTGGCAACGGGTAAGGCAGTGTGAAAGATAGAGCCCTAAATCAGAAAATGTTGGGAAGGTCTGCTTATCCAAACAAAGCTGTGATTTTTAAAGGTAACCAACGTGTTCTTTTTTGATATAATTTAATAGAAATTACCAAAACAAATGGGAATAAATAAATGTTTTCTCCGAGAACGCTTGCAATCCCCCAAATATTGAATGTGAAAATAGTTTTTGCAAACCACAAAAATTCCATTTGAAATACCTTATTTGTATTCACGAGTATGCAAAAATAATGTCACGTGAAAGCGGATGTGCGGTGGAAGCAGAAATGAAGACAAGTAGGCTAACAGCAAAATGCTGCGGCCGAAGAAATATCTGACTGATTCGGCCCGTAAAAGTGCTAGAAAAGGCCAGGAGGAAAATCGTTTGAAGACCAGGATAAATATAAAAGGCCAAAGTGATCGCTGGCAAACTTTTTAAGCCAGGTTTGGAGATATTTCCGATGAAGATGAGGGCAAACGTTTGCTGGATACGCAAGTAAACATGATGCCTGGTGCAAAATGCCCGATTTCCCTGTTTCCTAGCACTTTCAGATTGTTAATGTACTTGAAATCTCCCATATTTGTAACTAGACATATTAAAGGCATGAATTTCTAATGCATAAGCGTAATTTATTTACTAGCAGTCGAATCTGATGACTGATCTGACGTGACTTTTTCATGCAAATCTGTTGTGCATATTAAGTGGTAGGCACGTCGAAATGGCCGCGGTCCAGCAGCCACTATGGCTGATTTTAACAGTTGAGTGATTGCTTTCCTTCAAAATTTATCCTTTTTAGGCGTTGAGGACGACATTAAAACTTACACAAAAATCTTTATATTGGAACAGCCTGGCAAGTTATGCGAAAAAAAAGTTGAAGCTAAGGAACAAATTGGTTACCTTTAAATCATCTTAGTCATGTATTGTGTTGAAAACAATACAACAGTATGTTTTTTCCTCAAAATATAAAAAAGGTAGGGACAGTATTTATCATGTTTTAATGGTGGCATTCCTTTTCACAACTCTAACAAAACAGACTGAAGATTCATTAGGGACTGAACCCCTATGCAGATGCCAAATTAGGCATGTATGTGCTGTATAATTCAAGATTTGAGACTTGCAGAAAGCGGGAAATAACTTAAATGAAACAAGACACTTGTAGCATTAAGAATACCTGCTTACTTCTGTTTATTTTCATAATTTTAGCACAGAATAAGGGCCACAAACAAAAAGAATCTTCATGAAAATTCAACAGTGAAGATGTTTAAATAATATGGAGAATAAAAAAAAATGCTCGGAAGTAAAACAATACATTCCTGGGATCAAAAACTCCTAGCCACAAGTGTGATACTCTAAATTTCCAACTGTCCAGGAGCCAAATAAGAGTTCACTCCAAGTGGCTTCCCGAATGGCTTTCCAAATGGCTCCAAATGGTCTGCAGTGAAATCACAAAATAATCATAATTTACCACAAATCAAATGTGTTGACTCATGATGCTCAATATGAATTAATGATTTTCAAGAGGGACTTAGCACGAGCCCATTAATAGGCAGGGATGGACATCAATGGTCTCCAAAAGCCTCTCTAAACCCATTTTTCACTAGAGCCCCATTCGCCAGCACGCAAGCTCAAAAAAAAAAATTTACTTATTGTGCTGTCAGAATGTTTATCCTGCAAGAAAATCTTGTGCTGTCACGACCTCCTACAATGTGGATAACGGTTTTGACTTCAGGAGGCATTCAAATGAAGAAAAAAAGTGAAAACTATTTACAAGAAACACCAGACTGCATACTCAGTCCTGCCGTTCCCCATTCTTTTGTAGGTAATGCCAATCGGTAAAACAGATGTGATCTACCACAATGAAAAGAGGGACATCATGGGCATGACACTAGCACATCATCTTGTTAAGCTTCTTCCTGCTGCGGCAAAGCACGTAGTTCCTCCTACCCTCAGTGGCCTTTACACATACAATAGAGAGGACCTCATGCCCATGACTCGGCTCCGTGTACCTGACCTGCTACCTGCTAGGCTACAATAACAGAATGAAAAATAGAATTATGAAAAAACACGCTGACAGGACACTTTATGTGACACTTATTTAGTGTTGTTTAGATAAATCATATCATGTTTCAAGGATCGCATGTAAAATACATAATGTAGGCTACTTTTCTCAAACAGATGCATGAATTCACAGATAAAGGTCTCAGAAGCCTATTCGAAAATATGTATTCTCAAGGATCACAACAGATAAAATCATGAATATTGTTACATACATACTTTGGTAAATGTTTTGACAGGCCAATTAAAACATAAACAAAAAAAAAAAACAAAGTGAGCTACACATAGCCTATTCATTTGACAAATGAAAGGTGCCGCACTTTTCTAGTTGCAAAGTCATGTATAATATCATCCAAATCAATTCTCTTGGCCAGTTCATGTTCTATCGAGATCATCGCTAAACCATTTAGTCTCTCTGGTGACATGGTGGAGCGCAAGTGATTTTTTTATGAATTTAAGTTTACTGAAAGTGCGCTCGCCTCCAGCCACCATTACAGGCAAAGTCAGAAAGATACACAACAAGACACAAAACTCATTTTTCTCTTAAACCTTTTTCAAATATGTGGCCGTAAAGCCCCTCAACTCATTTGCATCAGCTTCCCTTTTCCACTTTATCTTTCTGTTTTTGGAACCCGATGGTTGTTTACTTGTACTAGCCATTTTGGAAACTGATTGCAAGGCACGAGTTAACTGTGCGAATCTCTCTTTTTTTTAAACTTTATTCACAGCTCATTCAAAATACAAAGTATTTAACTATAGCATTTCAATAACTGAGGGATCTCAGGCGAGCAAACGTGAGTGGCAGCTCACGTCATCAGTCTAGTGTTGCGGCGCTAAAGACGGACCAAACCACTTGCACTGGGTGGGGGGGTGTAAATCTATTTTTACCACTATGTCATTTGTCAAAGAAAATGAGCGAAATAGAATATATAAATCTTTTATGTAACTTAGCAATTCTATGTTAAATCTTTACAGATATTTATTATAATGAATTTTCCAGCAGATTATTTTAAAATCAGGGGGTCAGTTGCATGCCCCCCCTCGTCTGATGCCCGGGGATAGCAGTCCCCTTTGCCCCCTGTCGGCGGCCTTGCCTGCTAGTATTCATCTAGCACAGGAGTAAGCAGAAAACTTGTATAAACATTTTCTACACCCTATAAGAAGCAAGTATAAATCACTTCCACAGTAATGTCCAAAATATATCTTAAAATACAAAAAAAGATATTCCACCATGAGGAAATAGTCGGCAATATGTGACTTCAGCTTATCAGGCGAAGCTTTTGTAACATTCAGTTCACGAGTACGCCGACAGAGTAAACAGCCTAACTCCAAAAAAAAAAAAAAAAAAAATTTCACTGTATCTGCATGTCTGCCAATGGAAAAAATTACAAAATATTGAAAAAATTTAAAAAAAAATTTTTTTTCTGAGAAACCTGAAATGAAAGTCTGGTTGTGACAAATTTAATTTTTTTCTCAAGGCTGAATGCGTTCACCAATCGTAATCGATTAGTTTCGACCCAGAATTTCCATTTCTTTGGACCATTCTCGTGTTCAGAGGTATGTATCTTCGCATGCTACGAGTAAGGAGTAGTTGTGATGCGAAAACAACTCTGGGGACGAGATTCCTCTGATGTATAGAGATCAACTCTCATGAGCATACGAGCAGAATAGCAGGATCAGAAGAATTGAGGAAATATACATAGGAAAGCTCTTGTTTTCTGTAGTGTCACCTTATTTGAGATTGAAGAAGCTATATGTATACAAGAGCTTACAGTGTTTGCATGTTCACCAGTGGTGGCTGCAATGTACCATCGGCCCATTTTGACAAAATTCAATGATTCTAGGAAAAAAAAAAGAAAGATAGCTGATTTTTTTTTTTAAACATTTTTAAATTTGATCCTCCTACCTGATAGTAATGCAGCAGAACTCTTGATAATGTTAAGAATGAGCGAAAAAAATTTTTATTCCCCCCTCCAACTTGGATTTCACAATGAAAAATCTTGAGAACCTAAACCTAAAAAAGCCTTGCCTAATCAGCGCATCAAACATAACAGAGGGTATTCCGAAGTCCTCAAGCTCACCTCAAGCATAATAAAATAGCATAAACCAATAAAACATAAATTTGGGCAGAGCCAGAACATGTGCCCCAGCGAAGCAGGAGATATCCGACATCGGTCACAGAGAGGGTCTTTGTTAGGATACATTTTAGAAAGCTTAACTTTTGAAAGATGGAGATGGTGCAACACCCTGAACTGCCTAGTGCATATAGATGTTGAATGCACACCCTCCTGTGCCTCTTTCCATTGCTCCTCCGCTAAGCCAATGCCCAAGTCCTCCTCCCACACAGATGTCAATAAATCTAAGGATATATCAAACTGATTGGACATGTAGTTGTATATATATGATATTATCCTCCTGGGTGAAGGATCAACAGAAAACAAAGGAATCCATCTGGGTGTTAGCAGGAGCAGTAGGAAAGGTTGTTGTATTAAATTGAATATAAGTACGAATTTGCAGGAAACGAAAGAAGTGGGATTGAGGTAGATTGAATTTATTGCGCAGTAATTCAAAGGAAGGGAATGTACCATTAATGTAAAGATCCTTCATTTTTACAATACTGTTACGAGTCCATAAATGAAAAGAGGTATCTAATAAAGAGGGATGAAAATGGTGATTTGCGCACAGAGGAGCAAAAAGAGAATTGTTGTGCCATCCAAAATATTGCCGTATTTTTGTCCAGATTTTTAGAGATTGTTGAACAACAGGGTTGGTTTTAGCAAATTCTGATGGAACAGGAAGGGAGGAGAATAGCAGTGCACCAGGGATGGGGGAAGACAGGAGGCTTTCAAATTTGCAACCAGGCAGGTAGATTATTCGGTTCAAAGTTCTGACCCCAGAAAGACAGCCCTCGCAGATTACAGGCCCAATAATAAAACTGAAAATTAGGCAGTCCCATGCCTCCAACCCATTTTGGTCTTTGCAAAAATTCTTTTCTAATTCTCAGCATTTTTTGATTCCAAATGAAATGGTTGATTTCTCTGTCAAGTTGGCTAAAAAAAAATAACTTGTTCATAAAAATGGGTATGCACTGGAAAAGAAATAGAAATTTAGGAAGAATACTCATTTTCACCAGGTTAACTCTCCCTGCCAAAGATAGGGGGAGACAGGACCACCAATCAAAATCAATAATGGTGTGTTCAAGTTGTGGTTCATCTTAAACAAATCAATAATAGATCTAGTCAAAATCACACCCAGGTATCAGAAAAACTTATAAGCCAGCTTAAATGGAAACTGAGTATATGACAAATTCTGAGCCACTTCATTAATGGGAAACAATTCACTCTTAGATAAATTCAGCTTGTACCCTGAAATTCTGCCAAACATCTTCAACACAGACATGATACTTGGAAGTGATTCAACCGGATTTCTGACATATAAAAGTAGGTCATCTGCATATAAAGAGACCCTGTGTTCCCTCCCTCCTCTTAATTTACCCTGATAGTCACCAAGTGGGCGTAGGGCAATAGCTAAAGGCTCAATAAATAGCGCAAATAAAAGAGGAGAGAGGGGACACCCCTGTCTTGAACCCCGCTGTAAAGGAAAATATTTTGACTTAAAGGCATTAGTCTGAATAGAGGCTAAAGGAGCGACATAAAGAAGACTTATCCAAGATATAAAATTCCTACCAAAACCAAACCTCTCCAAAACAGAAAAAAGAAAATCCCACTCGAACCTGTCAAACGCTTTTTCAGCATTTAATGAAATAAGCATTTCCAGACATTGGCGATTTTGACTAGGATAATAAATAATATTAAAGAGCCTATGGAGATTTGAAAATAAAAGTCTATTTTTAATAAAGCCAGTCTTATCTTGTGAAATAATTGTGGGAATAACCTTTTCTAAATGGGTGGCTAACGTTTTAGCTAATAACTTTGGGTTGATATCCAAAAGGCTGAGAGGTCTATATGAGCCTGGGTCGAGTGGGTCCTTACCCTGCTTAAGCAGAAGAGAGATACAAGCCCGGTAAAAAGTTGCGGGAAGTGTATTGGGGATAAATGCTCAATTGAAAACATCTAGCAGTAGGGGAGAAATCAACACTGAAAAAGCCTGATAAAATCAGAACCAAAACCATCAGGTCCTGGGGCTTCAGAACTTTGCATGCTCTGTATGGAATGGTTTAATTCCTCAAGAGTCAGAGGTTCTTCCAGATGTGCTTTATTTTCTGCAGATATCATTGGAATGCTCAGTTCACTTAGAAAATTGTCAATTAAAATAGTATTACACTCCGACTTTGAGGAATATAAGCGGGTGTAGAACTGTTCAAATTCTTCATTAATCTCCTGTTGATCAACAGTAGTCTGTCCATAGTTAGTTCTAATTTCAGTAACCATTCAGGAGGCAGCTGACTGACTGATTTGAAAAGCCAAAAGCTTCCCAGCCTTCTCCCCATGCTCACAAGATCGGTGACGTGCTTGTAGTAACAAGTGAGCGGTTTCATTTGTCGACAGAAGGTCGAATTCAGTTTGGAGGGCCAGTCTTTCTTTGAACAAGTCAGGAGTGGGAGATACAGAGTAGCGATGGTCTACTGTATATCTAAGATCTGATCGGCAATTTTAGAGATGCTTTCCACTCGCCGTCTATTAGCCGCTGCACTGAGGGAAATTATCTGGCCACAAAGATAAGCTTTTAGAGCTTCCCATAGAGTGCTATTTGATACCTCATCTGTGTTATTTATTGTTAAAAAGAATTCAATCTGGGATGTTATAAAGTCTCTGAAGGATTTATCTGCTAATAGCTGGTTGTTAAAGCGCCATGTTTTAGCCATATTTTTATTTGAAAATGACAACTGCATTAAGTGTGGAGCATGGTCTGAAATAACTATGGCCTCATAGTCGCACCGCCTCACTCAAGGGAGAAGTTTACAATCGATTAGAAAATAATCAATTCGACTATATGAATGGTGGAAAGGGGAGAAAAATGAATAACTGCAAGATAATGGACATTTGAATCGTCAGGGATCAATAATTTTATAGGCTTTAAGGAATGATCTAAGTAATTTAGCAGATTTTGTCAGTGGTTGGGTCTTGTTAGATGACCTGTCTAGTTTGGGGTCAAGAACACAATTAAAGTCCCCACCCATAATAAGATGATGAGTGTTCAAATCAGGAAGGGATGAAAAAAATGTTGAAAAAAACCGCTCATCATCATAGTTTGAGGGTAAACATTAGCTAAAATTAAAGGAATGTTATGTACATGCCCAGTAACCACCACACACCTACCAAATGGAACAGAAGTGACATGGGATAAAATAAAAGGAGTATTTTTGTTTATTAAAATTGCAAGTTCCTCGAGATTTAAAATGAAAGTTTGAGTGGAACAATTGTCTGACCCACCCCTTTTGCAACCGAAAATGATCCTGATTTCTCAAATGTGTCTCCTGCAAAAAGCTATATCTGCGTTAAGCTTTTTCAAATGGTTCAGAACTCTTCCGCGCTTCACAGCATTATTAAAGCCTTTTGTATTCCAGCTAATGTATTGCACTAGGCTTTACCCTTTAGCACAGAAAGATGTCATAGCTAGCCAGTCCTGTACCTATCACTCTCATTGTTGATATCAAATATCATTTTAAGAAGGGGTCTTGTAAAAAGAGGGATAACACACATGTAATACTAGGTTCCCACCATCACGATTCGCGGCACAATTGAAATCATGGTCTTAATCGTGGAGTAATTGTGGTGATCATATCAGATCTTATCAGATCTTGAGGTCAGTCGTGGCAATCGTGTTGATCGTAGAAAAGTTTTGGACGGTTCAAAAATTTCCTACAATCAACATGATTAATTGTCAATCATGATCATCGCATCACCTTGTATCCAAACCTGAAATTTCAGAGAATTTCCATGATCAGCTACGAATGGCCAATTGTGGTGTTCGTAATGGAGCACACGACAGTGGGAACTAAGCATAACAGGACATAACAAAGACAAGAACAAAACACAACTCTCCAACCCACAACTGCTTTCCCCACAAGTGAAAAGCAAGTGAATCCCACGTCAACAAGAACCTAAACATTGCGTAGTCACTACAGCAGCTAAACTACTTCTGAACTTCTGTTTAGCTGTAGCTCCCTTACAGTACTGAGTCAAACACATTTTAAATAAGTGCAAGCGTATCTACATAAACACAACCTTTAAACCACCATATAACAAAGCACCACCAAAAATACAAGAGGTTAGACTAACGTAATCGTTAACAGAATCACAATGAGCTTTAATTTATGGGAAAAAAAAGTCCGGTCGTGGATTGAGAGAAAGTTGAAAGCAAT
Organism: Gymnothorax javanicus; assembly: GCA_029692085.1. Classification (NCBI taxonomy): domain Eukaryota; kingdom Metazoa; phylum Chordata; class Actinopteri; order Anguilliformes; family Muraenidae; genus Gymnothorax; species Gymnothorax javanicus. Next base: position 76,067,329 of record CM056195.1, read on the forward strand.
ATTCAAAGGCTTCAAGTTAATAACAGTCAGCTACTACAGCACAATGGCTATGTAGCAGATAGTCCAGCCATTAAACTAGCCATCTCAAATCAAACCAAAATAAAAAAATACCACTGTGCTACGTTAAGTTACTCAAGAAACTATGCAACTACTGAGGTGGCGGGGCAATCTTTTTGTGATAGAACTCAGCAGCTGATTCCAGAGTGTTGAATTTCTGCCGAAGACCATTGAAATTCCCAGCCAGCGCAGCAGGGGAAAAACAGACTGTACTTGATCTTGGCATCACACAGCAAAGCCTTAATTGGATTGAAGGCGGCACAGAGTTTGCCAACCTCAACTGGGAGATCTGAGAAGATATGGATGGGCGAGCCTTGGTAGGAGAGCCGACCTTTATCCTTGGATACGCCCAAAATTCGCTCCTTTTCGGCTAAGTAGTGCAACCGCACTATAATGGGGCGAGGGCGATCACCCTTCTTGGGTTTAGGGGCCAGGGATCTATGAGCATGGTCAATTGTCACATGTGATGTTAAAGCTATAGTGCGTAGCTTCTACATGTCCATAAATGTCCGTTTCAGCCACTGCTAGAGGAGATGACACAATGCTGATTGAGCTAATCAGCTCCTCTAACATCTCACGGTATTTTTCAGTATTTGTTGTTTTGTATTGCGTGTCGACTGGCAACATTCCCGTGCTAGCTCACAGGAAATGACGTGTTTTACCTCACAACAAGAAGGGAGGGGGAGGAAGAGCTGAGAGTCTCCTAGCAAGATGCAGAGCGCTGCTAGAAAGAGAAAGCAACATGGCTGAGAACCCAAAGAAGTGGTCGAGACATGGTTCAGAGGTGGATCATACCACAAAGAAAAAACCTGTCATTCGGCTGAAGGACTATTAGGGAAGAGGGAAAGTGACCAACTGAGAAGACAAACACAGATTTGTATTGGTGTGGCTTTTCCTCGATGGAGAGCCCTGAAGGAAGACATAGGGCTGAGGGCAGACATGGATGTTGCCTTGCTGCTGTTGGATAAGTTAGTGACTTGGTTTAGAAGACATTATGAGTAGGATGTGTTGCTGTTACATGTACTGGACCTGGTGCTTTATTATTTTCTTGGAAATGGTGCTATAAATATAATGTAATGTAATGTTAGCAGCCGGGTATTCACCACGTTGTGCAGCGAGAGACCATAGCGAGCAGTACACGGTGTGTAGTGAGTGTTATTCTGTGTACCGTGGCGAACAGTACACAGTGTGTAGCGAGTGTTACACTGTGCACCGTGGTGAACAGTACACGGTGTGTAGCGAGAGCGTGGAGAGCTATGCTCTAACACAGAGTTTTGTTCAGTTTGGTGTTGCGTTTTACCGTAATCCTGCTAACAAAAAATAGACAGATCACAGTTTAGGCTACGGTCACGCATTCACAAATGCGGTCTAAGAATAATGTCATGCCAGTGCTGAGTATGGGCAGTGTGTCACGCATCAGTCTGCTGCATGTGGATACACCTGGGCATAGGTCATATGGAAGTGCCGGCTGTATTGTTCTAATAACGCAGAATTCTTCTAGGGGGCGACAGAAGTTACACACCATAGCTTTAAGTTCTCCGGGCCCAACACCTCCAGAAAGAAATCCGACATAAAACCAGTGGGGTTAGCTCCTTCAGCTCCCTCCAGGACTCCAATGATTCTTAAATTTTGTCGTCGGCTCCTGGACTCGAGGTCAGTGCATTTGTCCTGTAATCGCTTTAACTCTCATGCCTGTGATTCCTTTTGACGGTCCAGCTGTATGATCCGCTCAAGTGCGCCGTCAAGGCTCCGTGCCATGGTGGCTTGCTCTACTGTCGCTGCCTTGCTCTCTTGGCGAAGCTTTCCGATTTCATTCTCCATGTCCTGGCGTAGCTCTTGGGTGATGTGCATTGCCTCCGATTGAAGGGCCTCTATGTCTCTGCTCAACTTTTGACGGAGGGCAGTGATTTCAATTTTAAAATCTTCCAGGGAGGCTTGACGAGATAACCGTAGCTCAGTTTTCAAGGCTGGAGAGTAAGCGGTGTCTCCTCTGCCATATTGCCACTTTTTCTCAGTTGCTGACACAGTTTTTTAGCCTAATTTTCTATGTTCAGTCTTGTGTGGAATTCGGCTCTCAATTGTGCTGTCTCGTTTAATATTGAATAAAATATATAGGTTCATGTTCAAATCATGATTAAAATTCTATTTTGTGTTTATGAAAGAGAAAAATGTTCGGGGCTATCGAACTTCGGTCTACTCCATTATAGGCTGCTACCGAAAGTCAAGAGCTTTACTTTTATGCTCAGCTCCCTCTTCAGATGCTGCAGTGATCCGTCTGTCAGTCTCACGCTCCATCCTAACCTCACTCGTAAACAAGACCCCAAGATACTTGAACTCTTCCACTTGGGGTAACAACTCTCCCCCCACTTGAAGAAGACAATCCAACTTTTTCCAGGAGAGAACCATAGCCTCAGATTTGCAGGTGCTGATCTTCATTCCGACCACTTCACACTCAGCTGCAAACCGCTCTAGTGCGCGTTGGAGCAGATTTTTTTCAAGGATTTTACGGATATTAACGGGAGGTAATACGGGTGGGAACCTAAAGAGGTTACCATGTATAAATATAATGACTGATTTGTTTGTTTTTTGTTTTGTTCAGATCTTTATTAATAATAAAGAAAGGCATTAAGAAAGATAGGCACAAAATCAGCATTATTTCCTCCAGTTTGCCGCGCCCCACTTGCATATTCTACATTCCCCACGAGTGGGGCGGGTCCCACACTCTGAGAACCGGGGAACTAATTTGAGGTTAAGAGCACTCCAGACCTCCCTTAAATTACGATCACGTTACACATGCTTTTAAAATTTATGGGTGGATCGTGAATACCATGTAACATAGTATGAGGGAGTTACCAGCGGTTTACGAGCTTGTAAACCCTAAGAGGGCACCGTGAATAAGGCCCCAGTGAAACAAGCCCCCAAGGATGTTAAAATTTTGCCATAGATCACAGGTAACTAAGACTAATGCCCCTGACACTTGCACGATTTTTGTCCCCACAATGCCGCGCAATGCGTCGTGGCAAGGCGTGCCATTTCAGTGGTGAGCAGCGGAGCCTTGTTTGCACCCTGTTCACGCACTGTACACGCATAAGTTACGCACTGTCTACGCAATGCGCCGCCAAAAATTTGAACTATGCGCGAACAATGCGTGAACACTTCGTGAGAAGTTCCTGCCATGCGCGAATGGTTCGTGACGTGCGTGAACTATGCATGAGCTGGGCGTGCCATAATCACGTGAACAACTCGTGACAACACCCTAACATGGCACACATTGATATGCACCGTTGGCAGTGTTCGCACCGAGTTCGCGTAGTGTTCACGCATGGTTCACGCAAATGCAACGCACATGGCACGAACATTGCGTGCCAAATGCATGCCGAATTTTTGAACAGTTCAAAATTCTCTCTACGACATGGCACGCACCCCCGCACCCTTCACACACTCCTCATGCTCATTCCTGAAGACTTTAATCATTGCCAGGACGCATTGTGTGGCATTGCGGGAACAAAAACCGTGCAAGTGTCAGGGTGGCATAACATGCAGCTTAGATAAACATGCCTCGTAATTGGGTGATCAACTTTGACCTCCCCAATCATTGTCCGATTGGTCAAGTTACATGCATCTAAGGGAAAAACACCTTTTGTAAATTTGGCCCCTCATTTTTATGATGTCAGCAATGAAATACAAGTCAAAGTACATTTACGAATCATTGCTTGCTGTTCCTATGTGCATTTTCCATGCCGTCCCCATCTTTTTCTGAGTTGGGGTGATAAATCTTTTAAACCGATAAAGTCATCAACCACAAAACTAATGGAAATGGCCAAGAATAGAATTTAAGAAAATAGAGGATATTCGGTAAGACTCAGATTAACAGTAGCTCCAGACACTCAGTCAGCTCACTTCTGAAACTGTTAGTGAGCTGAAAATAAAATTAATAATCGGCTTATCTAATTGATAAGATGGGACCTCACATTTATACTAATACATAAAACAGGACCATTAAACAGCAGTAGATTCCACAGCACTTTTGATTCACACCAGGTTGTCAGTGTAAATAAGATTTGCATCTCAACAGACCTAAGGTTTACCCCTAGTTGCCACTGGGCACAAATCTGCAACGTTACTCCATCCTCCATTACTATTACCATTACTATTTTACTCCATCCTCCATGCGACTTTGTATGCCACCCAGAGCATCACAAAAGCAAAACGTCCTGTAAAATCTGGTACCCCCACATCACTTTCATCGCATATTGTGCGTCAATTTGCGTCAAATCAATTGAGTCATATGAGTCGTCTGCATAATTTTCACAGTAGCAAAGTATTCTGAGAAATAAATAAGCCAGCTCATTGTGTTTCAAATTCAATGGTAGGATTGCACTTCAACCGAGTTTTAAACCAATGCAAAATATTAATGGATGCGCCTAGTTTACCTTCTGTTTGGAAGCGGTAGCTGGCCAGATCACACAACAGCTGAAACTGTCACCTAATCGAACAAACTCAATGATCAGTACAGAAGTAACGTTGGCAGACGTTATACAATCGTTTGCTTGTACAGAAATATCTAGCTTGCTAATAAGGCAACAGTTTGCGTCCACCATAACAACTGCTAGCCTGCTAGCTGACGTGATAACAAACTCTTTAATTTTAGGGTTATCACACCAGTGTAGTGAGCTAATGTGATGACTCACTCCTCAATGCTATAAAGTAGTGTGCAGTGATGATTATACATCACCACTTCTGTCCAAAAGGGGTCCTGATATACTACTTCTCTATATTTTTTGGAGCGAATGTATTGAAAAATACTACTGTAGGCAATGAGAACAAAAAAAATCATTGCCACAAGTGTACTGACATGAACTTCGAGCAGTTTTACAGTGTTAAACCCGATAGCATGATGGAAAGAGCTCTGTGAGATTGTTTGTAGCCGCATTGTGGCCTTACATGATGGTGAAGAAGTTTGATGCTGCCATGGCATTGTAAGAAACACCATCAAGTGTTTTGGCATAATGTCCGGACATTTTCCCCTTCCCTGATCAGTGCAGGAAGATGGTGGCACTTCAAAAGCACAAAGACTTTCACAACTTTTCAGAGTTCCATGCAGCACTTTCACAATATAGAGTAAAGAACCATATGAACTATATGTAATGGGTGATTGGAGGACCATGGAAAATGCTGACATTACATGAAAAATTGGCGCAATCATAGTTCTTGTGCACTGTAATCTCCCAACAGTTGGGTAATAACCTCTTCCTAAAACAAATAGAAATGCTATAAGAAAAGAGAACCTCATATTACTGTGGTTGATTGTCCAAGGCAAACCAGCAAACTATCCTTGACACCCCTACCAACAGCCATGTGAGGTGCTGACACTGGCCTGCATGTCCTTCAGTTTTTTTCAGATTTCCCATCCATTGTCCTTTCATATTACCCAATGCTTGTTCCTGGTCAGGTTCACACAATCAAACCTATGGACAAATAGCCTAACATGCATGTCTTTACACTGTTGGATGAAACCAGACGGGAACAATGAGAGGAAAGTCCAAAAAAAATGTCATGTAGGCTCTGGGAAAATATTGCAAATTCCATACAGAAAGGCCCAGGCCCATTACGTCCCTGCTGAGAGGCTATGAACTTCACCCATGTGCCACGTAAGCTTTTGAACTTATATGCTTGAATTCAAAAAGGATGATGATCACCCGATTATTTTAGTCACGTACAACTACTGTACGGTGGCTAAAACAGAGAAGTACGCGTGTGGATAAACTCCTGTGACTAGCGCAATTCAGGTGGAACATAATCGGGTGTTTACCCATCCGTGTACAAGTCCCCGCTTAGCCGATGTGTAGTCATGTCATGTGACACTCTGCATGGTATGAAGTGGTTTTTCCTCGCACATATTGCCTCGGTAAAACGACAAACTGCTCGAAAGCAGGTAGCCTGTGATACACCACACGTCACCAACATTTGGAATGCACCATATGCATAAAAGTGCAGGGAAATACATATTTGGTGTTCTGGAAGAAGGGCATGGTATCATTTTGTGGGATGGTCAATGTCTGCTTCGATTAGGTCTAGAATATAACGGTATGATTCTTTGGAAATTCTGTATCGCTTGACAAATTTCGTGTCGCTATACTCTTCTAAAGGATTCGTCCTGTCTTTGAAAACCCTCAATTCGGCACCTTGCCTTTGGTCAGCCATCTCTTCCTGTGCTATTTCAATTATGCGCAAGAGATCCATGGTTATACGTCCAGCCACACAAGCAAGCCAACAGAGAATTGGTAGCTTGTGCACAAGATGAACAAGCCCCTTGGGACGATTAAAATTTCTTTTGTTACTTAGACAGGTGTGACTAACCATGTACGTTGGATAAACAGCAGCTGATCTGATCTCGCTTTATGAATTCGGGCCTAAATTTGTCTGCTCGATCATCACCTGTTTATACACTGTTTAGCCAAGTTAACCGTGATCAAAAAACACCCTTTATGAATTCGGGGGTTAGTCTCTCACCACCCAAAGGGTAGGTCAGGGGACAACTAATAAAGGCTGTGTTCGTCCGTGCCTGCGTCCGTCCGGGCTTCGGTGGGGAAATTTTGTGGTCTTTGACCGGATTATTTTAGAAGGATCTTTCACATGGCTCATGCGGCCTTGTCTGAAAGCGCACCAGAGTGCGTGATGCAACGAGTGTGAAAAGCTGCATTCTTGCCTCTAAATTTATTGTCAGGAAGTTGAATTGCGCTAAATGTGAGCAACAATTATGTTGATAAGAAACTGTAATTTTGCGGGGTATTTTTTATTTATTTTTGAAGGCATACATTTACAATTATTTGCAAAAGGTCTGCCTGAGAGAGGCAATGATTGCTTAAGTACAACATTGGACATATTATGCGGTTGCAATGTATTTTTAATAGAGACTATTTGTCAAGCATACATTCTTTTGGTGGTGGATATGAATAGAAAATGTTTGTCCGAAACAGAAAGTCAATAAATCATACTTCAAAGGAAGACCCAGGAGAGAATGCACTCCATCCCTCCCCTAGTCACACATACTGCAGTTGCCTGCTAATTGCCACAGCCGGACATTCACCTCTTGTACTGTGGGACTGATAGAATAAAAATGCCCTCTCACTAACACGATAAATGTAGTGTTTCAGTCCAGTCTTTGCAATTTTGTTGCAAAAGTGGTGAGCAGCAGCCTCTGTTCCACTAGTGCAATCAATCTTTCCATGATAAGAACAGGAGGGCCTTGTGTCCTAATAAGAGGGGAATCTTCCACTAGAACCCAGAGTTCTTGGATTGTGGCCTCGCCTGCCTCTTAGTGATGGATTCACCTTCCAAGTCTCAGTACCTGTATGTCAATGCAGTCTGTTCATCAAGACTCAAGCAATAACCTTGCCTGTCCAGCATAACTTATATATATATATATATATATATAATACAATGTTGTACAACCCCAATTCCGAAATAGTTGGGACAAAGTGTAAATTGTGAATAAAATCAAAATGCAATGACTTTCAGATCACATGAGTCAATATGTTACTTACAATAGAACATAGATAACATTGCAAATGTTGAAACTGAGACATTTTACATTTTTATCCACAAAATGAGCTTATTTTAAATTTTCTGGCTGCACCAGGTCTCAAAAAAGTTAGGACACATGCAAAAAAGGGCTGAAAAAGCAATTAATATATAAGAGAATCAGCTGAAAGAATATTTAGCAATTAATTAAGTTAACTGGCATCAGGTGTGCAACATGATTGGCTGTAAAAGGGACGTCTTAGAGAGGCTGAGTCTCTCCGAAGTAAAGATGGCCAGAGACTCTCCAACCTGTGAAGGCTTGCATAAAAAAATTGTGGAATACTTTAAAAACAATGTTCCTCGGCGTCAAATTGCAAAGGCTTTGAAGGTCTCATCATCGGCAGTGCATAACATCATCAAAAGATTCAGAGAAAATGGAAAAATCTCTGTGCGCAAGGGACAAGGCTGAAGACCTTTACTGGATGCCCGTGATCTTCGGGCCCTCATACACCACTGCATCACTCACCGGCACGATTCTGTCATTGACATTACTAAATGGGCCCAGGAATACTTCAAGAAACCGCTGTCTGTAAACACAGTCTGCCGTGCCATCCACAGATGCCACCTAAAACTCTATCATGCAAAAGGAAGCCATTGTTGAGCATGATCCAGAAGAGCTGCTGAGTTCTGTGGGCCAAGGCTCATTTAAAATGAACTGTAGCAAAGTGGCAAAGCGTCCTGTGGTCAGACAAGTCCAAATTTGACATTCTTGTTCGAAATCATGGATGTCGTGTCCTCCGGGCTAAAGAGGAGAAAGACCACCCCTCCTGTTATCAGTGTTCAGTTTAAAAGCCAGCATCTCAGATGGTATGGGGATGCATTAATGTGCGGGACACTTGCATGTTTTAAAAAGCACCATGAATGCTGAAAGGTATATAAAGGTTTTAGAGCAACATATGCTCCCCTCCAGACGACATCTATTCCAGGGAAGGCCTTATGTATTTCAGCAGGACAATGCAAAACCACATGCTGCAGCTATTAAAACAGCATGGCTTCGTAGTAGAAGAATCCGTGTGCTGAACTGGCCTGCCTGCAATCCTGATCTTTCACCGATTGAGAACATTTAGCACATAATTAAACGAAAAGTCTGTCAAAGGAGACCCAAAACTCTCCAGCAGCTGGCAGATTCCACAGAAAGTGTGACCAGTTGACAACTTTTATTTATGAACCAATATAAAATGTACCATCTCTCTGTTTTTTCAATAAAATATGTCAACAGAAAAAGAATAAATTTTTTACCTGCAAAAGCATGACTATTGTTGTTCTTTTGTTACTTTTCTCTAAAAAGATGACTTTATTCTGGAATTGGGCGATATCAGGACGGAAAATTGTCCCAGTCAATGAATCCAATGCATTAATCCTATTGCGAACGTTACACATGTTCTGTCCAGTCCCGTAACATTAGCAACAGGGCCACTGTGAAAAGAACAGTACATCTACTACTGAAGGTATGGCCAGGAATATGTTCTTTATTTTACCATGCTAGATACCGTTTTGAAATATCCTGAGCCCTATTTCATTCCGTGAAGCCAGTTTTGGCTGCGAACATAATTTCTGTCCGACGTGTGGTCGTAATGTTCACTCTGCATTCTGCATTTAAGTCCCTATTTTATAACAAATGCTAGTCTGAAAGCGGGGTCCTGGCCTTCTGGAATTTTCACCAACTCGCGTTTGTTTCCCTCATAAAAAAGGTAAGAATTTCCATCCACAGTAATAACGTTGGCAACAAATAACGTTAGCATTATTCAGCGAAGTGTGGAGACAGCTTCAAAAACTGTCCAATAACTTTTTTTCTAAATCTGGCAATCAACTCACTTTGATACACTTCATGTACAGTGCGAGTGCCATTTTGATTGAATTGATGGAAGTGGGTCTAGTGGGGGCGCTGTACTTTAACATTCGGTCTTATGGAGAATGGGCCAAATCGCCTGTGGAAGCTAACTGGTTGCAGATAGAGATTAAGTTTGTATTACTGACATATAGGGAGTAATATATGACCTATATTTTGGCTGTGTTAAAGTTGACCTCAGATGACCTTGAAAGGTTAAATTGGAGGTCAAGCAAAATGTTACAATTTTCAAAGGTTTCTAGGCTTGAAAATATTGAATATTGGGAACATATGTGCATTGAACACTTACAGGAAGTCATGTATGAACTTTCATTTGATGGCCTTGAACTTGACCTTTGGCGACCTTCGAAGGTCCAACTTCACATAGTTAAATTTCAATGACTTCTATCACCAAAACTATTACAGACAGAACTTAGGTTTGTATTGCGGGCATATAGGAAGTTATGTATGAAGTTTCATTTGATGACATTGAACTTGACCTTCAGTGACCTTGAATGCCTAAACTTCACAGTGAAATTTCAATTACTTATATCAGCAAAATGGTTACACATAGTTTTGGTTTGTATTGAAGATGTATAGGAAGTCATACATGAACTTTCATTTGGTGGCCTTGAACTTGACCTTCGGTGACCTTCGAAGGTCAAACTTCACATAGTGAAATTTCAATGACTTCTATCACCAAAACTATTACAGATAGAGCTCAGGTTTGTATTGTGGCCATATAGGAAGTCATGTATGAAGTTTCATTGGATGACCTTGAACTTGACCTTCTGTGACCTTGAACGGCGAAACTATACAGTGAAATTTCAATTACTTATATCAGCAAAATCGTTACAGATTGAGTGCAGGTTTGTATTGGAGAAGTATAGGAAGTCATGTATGAACTCTCATTTGGTGACCTTCATAGTGACCTTCGAAGGTCTAACTTGACCTAGAGAAAATTCAGTGACTTCTATCTCTGAAAAGGTCACAGATGGAGCCTAGGTTTGTGTTACTGACATAGGAAGTCACATATAAACTTTCATTTGGTGACATTCAGCTTGACTGTTGATGACATTTGAAGGTCAAACTTCACATAATACAATTACAATGACTAATCTTGCCAAAACGGTCACAGATGGAGCCAAGCTTTGTATAACAGACATATAGGAAGTCATTTATGAACTTTCATTTGGTGACCTTCGTATTGACCTTCAAAGGTCAAATGTGACCTAGTGAAAATTCTGTGGCTTATATCACTAAAACGGTCACCGATGGAGGCTAAGTTTGTGTTACTGACATCTAGGAAGTCACATATGAACTTTCATTTAGTGACATTCAACTTGACTGTCAGTGACCTTTGAGAGTCAAACTCCACAGTGAAATTACAATGACTTGTATCACCAAAATGGTCACAGATTGAGCCAAGGTTTGTATAGAGACATTTAGAAAGTCATAAATAAAGTCCATTTGCTGACCACAACTTGAAATTCTGTGACCTTCAAAGTTCACAATTGACATATTGAATACATATTGACATCTTTTAATGACTTGTATCACCAAAACTGCTTCAGAGCCTAGGATTGTATTACAGAAGGTCTTATAAATATATGTGAACTTTTATTTAGTGACTTTGACATTGATTTTCATTGATTCAAATGTCAAACTTCACATGAAATTTTCATAACTTGTATCATCGCTGTAAGACTGCTTGCCGGTAAGCTACAGGACCCTTGGTCCTATTTTTAGCTGTTGGTCATTAATGGGTTAAAAAGATGCAGTTATCTTGATATTAGTTATTTTAGTGATTAGTGATTTTTAGTATTCGAATAACCGTTTGCTATATTCGAATAGTATTCGGTTAACCGGCGAAATTTCTGAGTCACTGATTTGAAGTTTACACTGTGCTTTCTTACAGTCATTGACCAGATTGAACTGTTTCCACACGTCGGATCGCCGCTTGTCCATTGTGAAGACTGACTGAAAATTAGCGCAGAGCAGACGACAAGCTATTGCGCGCTGTAGCGTACCAGTCCAGCTACATATTTCATGATGAAAAAAAAAATCCTTCCCTCATTGTGTTTTGATTTTTTTTGTTTTGGTAAAACACTAGATTATAGCGATAATAATAATAATAGAAATAATAATAATAATGAAATTAATATTGAAACGGGGTATGTTTTTTTTTCTCTCTCTAATGAGCTGACGCGAACCTATAAGTAGATGACAGGTCGGGGAAAGATGGGTAGCTCTGTGTTCCGGGAAGTGCGTAGTGCGGGGTGGGAGTGAGAGGAGCAATTTTTATATTTTATTTATTTATTTTAAAGACTCCCTTTATTTGGTTCCTGAAGAAATCCTTCTGCCTTGGGGAAACAGGACCGTATATCCTTCACGGTTTACTTTTCAGCAGACTGAGTGAATGAGGACTGCGATAACGTCTGTAGAAGCCCAAAATTTCATTTTAAAACAAGCTTTTCGCACTTGCTTTCCCTGCCCCATAAATTCCTGAACTACCTGCATCAAGATTGAAATCCAAAACGAAATATTAGGCTATTAACTGCCTTATACCGCCTTAATTTAACATAACATAACATGAATGGCGAGAACAGGCCGTTCAGCCTAACTAGGCTCGCCAGTTTCTTTATACTATTGTGAATATATCACTTCAGATACTCAATGACTCAGTGGTATCTAGCTTTAAGTCAAACCTGCTCTTGAAAACTCCCAAGGTCTCTGCCTCAACAATATGGTCAGGCAAGCTATCCCACATCGAAATTACTCTTTGGGTGAAGAAATATTTCCGAATATCAGTGCTAAATTTACCTGTGGTCAACTTCCATTTGTGACCCAGAGTTCTACTAACAACACTTGGTCTAAGGAATCCTACATAATTAACTTTGTTAATCCCTTTAACATGTTTAAAGACTTCAATCAGATCACCCCTAAGTCTCCTTTTCCTAAGATTAAAGAGATTAAGGATCTTCAGCCTCTTCTCTTAGCTTTAATCTTTTATACCCGGAATTAGCTTAGTGGCTCTTCTCTGAACTTTTTCTAGAGCCTCTATATCTTTCTTAAAGTATGGTCCCCAGAGCTGTACACAATACTCCAGATGTGGTCTGACGAATGTGTTGTACAAAAGAAGCATCACCTCCTTGGATTTGTGCTCAATACTTTTGGCAATGTATCCCAGCATCCGATTGGCTTTTTTAACTGCTACGGCACAATGGCTAGAGCCTGTGAGGGTTTGGTCAACAATCACTCCCAGATCTTTTTCGTGTGGAGCACATTCCAGTTTTAAACCTCCCATGAAGTAATCCCATCTAATGTTTTTATTACCTACATGTACAACTTTACATTTTGCTACATTAAATTTAATTTTCCACATTTCTGCCCAATTCTGGATTCTATCCAAATCATCCTGAATCACTTTAGTGGACTCTAAACTATTTGCCAAACCTCCCAATTTAGTATCATCTGCAAATTTAACTAATTTGCTCTCAATATTCCCATCAAGGTCATTAATGTAGATGAGGAACAGCAGGGGTCCCAACACCGATCCCTGGGGGACGCCACTCCCCACCATACCTTGCTCAGATGAGATACCACTGACCACCACTCTTTGTGTTCTGTCCTGTAACCAGTTTTGAATCCACTTCAGAATACCTCCTGTAACTCCAGTGGAGCTCATTTTAAAAATTAGTCTCTTATGCGGTACTGTATCAAATGCTTTCTGAAAATCCAAGTATATGATGTCATAAGCCCTGCTCTGGTCATAAGTCTTGGTGGCCTCTTCAAAAAATTCCAGAGGGTTTGTCAGGCATGACCTTCCCTTACGGAAACCATGTTGGCTATCCCTCAAGATATTATTACGTTCAAGAAATAAGTCCAGCTCATCATTTATGATAGATTCCAGTATTTTGCACGCAATGCAAGTTAAACCGACTGGCCTGTAATTTCCTGGCTCAGTACGGTCCCCTTTCTTATATATTGGTATTATATTGCCCTGTTTCCAATCATTTGGTATTTCTCCAGTTTCTAAAGACCGTCTGAAGATGGCGGATAGCGGCTTAAAGATGATCTCACTAACTTCCCTGAGCACTCTAGGATATAAGCCATCAGGACCCGCCGCCTTATCTGCCTTTAGTTTATGCAACTTGTCTAATACTTCATTATCCCGAACCTCAATTTCTGCTAAATAATCTTGAGCATTGGACATGCCGTCTGGCCGAATAAAAACCCGCTCTGAGGTAAAATTCTCAACAAAGTAACTGTTTAAGGTATCCGCAATATCCTTGTAATCATATAGCAGCGATCCATATTTATTCTTTATGCACTTCACCTCCTCTTTGACTTTCCTTTTTCTGCTACAGTACTGAAAGAAGCGCTTAGGGTTAGTTTTTGCCCCCTCTGCAATTTGTCTTTCATACAGTTTTCTAGCATTCCTCAGCTCTTTTTTGACCACAGCCCACATTTTACATTATTGAGCCTTAGTGTTCTCATTGTTATCCTTTATGTACATCTTATAAAGATTCCTCTTTTCCCTCAAACTCCTACGAATAGCTGTGGTCATCCACTGAGGATTCTGCTTTTTCAGCTTACTTTTGGACACCTTTGGGAATGAATTTGCATCATGAATCAAGTAAAACCCCCTTAAATCTTTCCCACATCTCATTTACAGACTCACAGTCCAGGAGTGTCTCCCATTTTATTTCACTTAGATATGAGCGCATCCTGTCAAAGTTTGCTGGGCTAAAATTGAAAATTTTTGTTTTTGAAGGCACCTTTTTAACTTCCCATGAAAAATCAAAATTAACAGTAGAGTGATCACTTGTCCCAAGTGGCTCCAGTACCTCAACATTGCTAATTCTATCTGGGTCATTACAGAGCACTAAGTCTAAAATTGCCTTCTCTCCTGTAGGTTTATTAACGTACTGCACTAAAAAATTATCATTTATAACATCTAGAAATTCTTCCTCCCCCCTACCCTGTCCTTTTTCAACATTTCCTAATCGATACCAGGATAATTTAATTCTCCCATAATAATAGTCCCTCCTCCTCTACAAACTTGCGTAATCCTCTTAAAGAGCATTTCATTGACAATACTGTCCAAAGCTGGCGGTCGATAGCATACTCCTATGTTTAAACCAGTCTCCTGTTTGCCAATGAGCCTGACCCAGATATCTTCACAGGGCAAGGAATGTTCAATTTCAGGAATTTCCTGCACATTTATGTTTTCGTTCACATAAAGTGCTACACCCCCTCCTCACCTATTACATCTGAAGAGTTTGGTTCCAAAACGCAATAATGCCAAAATTACAAAAATTGAGATAATACCATAAAGCAATAGCCCTGTGCTTGTTACACATGGTGCAAAGTTTCTTTTTTTGAAATTCATACTATAGAGTGTATTTTTTCATGGTCAAAGTTTGTGTTTCTCTATAAAATGCAATAGGCGCCCAGATAGAACAAGTTGATTTACTCAAAATGAGTAAAATGGATATATTGCATTTTGGAAACAAACTGTTCATCTATCCTTCATAAAGAGCTTATAACCTTCTATATTATATTCATCTCCATGCCCTTCACTAAGCCATGTCTCTGTAATCCCAACTATGTCATAGCCCTCACTAATCATAACAGCCTCAAGTTCTGAAATTTGTAATATTTCGTTTCATTGCTTTATTCTCTCTTTTTTGCTTTCTGGAATATGGATGTTTAAGCATCGGGGTTGATTTGTTTTTGTTAATCTTCAGTTGCATAAGTGTCTTGCCGACATTGTCGTGTCTTATTTTCTGTTTGAATTGCGTGACCGAAAGTTATAAAGGTAACTTGAATTGCAACTTGCGTGAAGATTTTGGGTTTTTTTTTTTTTTTTAGAGCTTCGTGCTCATTGTTATCCGTTCTTGCATACCACTGTTTTGGAAAAAGACGCGCAGTTTAAATGTTAACTGTTTTTTTCTGTTTCTCTATTTTTATTTTAGAAAGCATGATAAGATCTTGTTGTTTCCGAATTTATGCTTGATCCTTCAAATATAGCCTATATTGCGTTTATGCAAATAAAAAAAAAAAATCAACGTCATTGCTTGTTTTGCTTGTTTCTGGTTGTTCCCGCTGTGGCGTGGATAAAGAAATTCTTCAGTTGGCAGTTGAAGGCTGCCAGGTGCCCAAACAAACTTTTTCTTGAGTTTCCCCATTTTATCTGAGCTACAGCGCGCTGCTCATCACATGCTTAAAATACGTTAGGGGCCGTATCGAATATTCAAATAGTAATTTACTATCAGAATACCCAGAATCAAATGAACGGATACGGTTAACTGGTTAACCAGTTAACCGTTTCAGCACTAGACTGTTGGCAGCAGACGTTTGAGTTCCGTTCTGTGAAAACCAATTTTCCGTCCATGCAACATTAGAAACAAGACCAAATTTTTAAATTCACTTTTTTACCAAAATTGCAGTGATCCAGGTCTAAAACTTCCTGTAAACATTTTTTTTATGTTATCAATGAAATAAATCACATATATACCATTAATTTATTATTTCATCCTGTTAAGTACAGTGGAACCTGTTGGTCACACTTTCTGTGGAATCTGCCAGCTGGAAGCCTGTATTAAACAAGTGTGGGATCAAATTCCAAAGGCTAAACTTAAGAAACTTGTCTCCTCAATGCCCAGACGCCTCCACTCTGTGTTTAAAGGAAGAGGGGATGCTACACCGTGGTAAACAGGCCCCTGTCCCAACTTTTTTGAGACCTGTAGCAGCCATCAAATTTGAAATGAGCTCATTTTGTGGATCAAATAAAATTTCTCAGTTTCAACTTTTGCTATATTATCACTGTTCTATTGTGAATAAAATACTGGCTGGTGTGATTTGAAAGTCACTGCATTTTCATTTTATTCACAATTTACACTTTGTCCCAACTATTTTGGAATTGAAGTATATATATTTGCAAAGGAGTGCAATTATATGATATCTTTATGCAGTTTGTTTGTCTATGAAGACATTTGCTGTACCCAGTGCCGGCTGGCCCATTAGGCAATATAGGCAAATGCTAAGGGCGCCATGGCCTCCAGGGGGCGCCACAAAATCGGGAAAAAATTCACCTTCAATATAATTATATTAAAACTAGTTATTACTATTAACTCTTAAAATGGAAAAGCTTACATAGATTCAAATGTAAAGCAATGCCCAATTAATATTACTACAAATGATAATACCAAAAAAGTCCCCCCCCCTCCGGCTGATGGTAGGCCTACCTGCTTGCTCTCTGTGTGGGGAGGGGCAAATTTATTGATGTGACCCCAGAGAACTTTGTAAACATGTCATAACGACCTAAACTGTCCGGAGCACAGGGAAGAAAAAAAGAGGTGGAAAAACAGGAGAAAGAAAGAGGTGAAGTAAAGATACAGTAATGAAATGAAGCATCAGTTGTACTGCGTCAGTTTTTTAGCACAGTGTACTGTTAAGTTGATAACTTGCTTCTGAGCGATTAGCCTCAACATGGTATGCTAATCAGTAGGGATGCACCCGAATCCGAATCCATATTCCGCACGTCACGAATAACGGCTTTTTGCCGAATAAACTATTCGTCCGAACATTTTGTTGAAAGTTTGGCTTTATATATTTTTTACCCGAGTTGACTAAGGGAAACATCTCCTACAAGTGGTTGGTTCTGAAGTTCTCTAATTCATACTAGATTGGCTGCCACCGCTGTCAATCATCCTCACCAGTCAGTCAAAATCGCCGTCAGCAGCCGTTAAGCCTGATTCATGCTTCTTGCGGTCGGCACGGTTTCAGCAGTGCGGACGGCGCGCACGGTCCCCACGAACGTCAAGTCGTTTCATGCTTGATGCGGTCAAAGCGGCTCCAAGAACGGGCCTGTTCTAATCTTGCGCTACTGAATCTTATTTCTTTGATCAATACGTTCATTTTTACTGTCATACTGTAACTATTATTATTACTACTACCAAACACATGGCTCGATTATTTTGAATTAGATTAGACAGTGCGTCGCTGTCAAAACAAATATTACTGGCCGCTCTTTCTCCACTATTATGATAATTGGGTCACTTGAAACTTCCGAATACTAAGTTGACATGGTTTGCATTTCGGCAGTTTCTGCACCGATGTCTGGCAGTGAGCATCCTTGTAGATCCGACAGGAACTGTAGTAAAGATGTTTGTATTTTCAGCTGTTTGTATGTTCAGCTGGCTTTTCTTTAAAGCTTTCCATTTTTAATTTTAATAGGTATCGTGCTTCCGGGTCCTGAAGCTAGCCAATCATTTAACGCGGTCTCAGCGACCCGGCCGCGTTGTTACAAAATCTTCCAGGTGCGCGGCTCGGCGTTCAGAGCCTCCGCGGACCCTCCGCGCTCTGTCGCCTTGGCCGCAATTGTGTCATTTCACCGTGTGGGCCGTGCTGACCGCGCCGACCGCAAGAAGCATGAATCAGGCTTTAGAGTGGGTTTCTTGAACCTGTATTGCTTGTCCTTAAAGCGCGAGTCTGTACATTTAGTTATGAACAGGCTACGGTATTGTCTTTAGAGGGAGCCTGAGAGGCTGACGTATCGTCTTTAGCCTGTTAGTGTAGTTTGCTTTGTTCTACTGTCGGGTTGTTGCCGCAAGAAAGTTTTAAAACGCTGACTGTATTTCTTTTGATTCGAAGAGTGGATTGACGTTTAGAGTGGGTTTTTAAACCTGCGTTGCTGGTCTGTGTCTGCGTGCGGGCGCTCTGGAGAAAAATACCTGTGACTGAGACTTGGGTAGCTAGCTATCATTGCAGACAGTCTTGCTAAGTTCTGATTTCTTTAATTACCACTAAAATAGTTACACTGAGTTGCATTGCTTAGTTGTGTGTGTGTGTGTGTGTGTGTGTGCGCGCGCGCGCTTTGGAGAAAAATATACGTGGCTGAGAGTTGGGTGGCGAGCTAGCTCCATTGTTTAGCTTGCGTTAAAGGAGGAGACAGCACCTCAGCAAAGTATATTTCAGCGGAAAGTAGAATTCTTGAAGTGTCTAAAAGGCATAGTTTTAAAATTTTAATTTGGTAATGATTCAGTGCGACGCATTTTTAAACCAGAAAGTCTTCAAATCGTCGTCAATACCAGGGGGCAGACATTTTTACTTGGGGAATCTATGGCTGTGTTCGGAATGCACACTTGTCCACTCGCTCACTCACTCTCTATATTGTTTTCAGTGTAGAACATTCACTACATAGTGCCCTGTATAGTGGGTGAGCGTGCATTTTTAACGCATTATCCAATCAAATGCCAGTGCCGCGGTGCTTGTGCGTCAGTAATTCTCTTTTGTGACGTCAGTTTTTCTCTATCCTTTCATCCGGGCCATGGAGAAGTTCAGAGGGCTTTCAGAAAGCTTGCCCTTTACTTTATTTTGAAATTATAAAGACATATTGATATTTACTTCGTCATTTATGACAGAAGACGCCTCATAATTTTGTGGTGCAATGCATAACAATGCTATCAAAAGTAAATTAGAAGGTCGCCGGTTTTTACCAATTAGTCTCAGCAACTGTGGCTAATCGGGGATGTAAACTGTGAGAGGTTAAGGTTATTCAGCATTTTTAAAGGTGAGGTTTCCGAAGATCAAATTCAAAATCAGAAGATTCCCCAAGTAAAAATGTCTGCCCCCTGGTATTGAGGCCAGTTTGAAGACTGGCTGGTTTAAAAATGTGTTGCACTGAATCATTACCTAATTAAAATTTATAAAACTATGCGTTTTAGACACTTCAAGAATTCTGCTTTCTGCTGAAATATGCTTTGCCGAGGTGCTGTCTCCTCCTTTAAGTGCTGTTCCTCAGTAGCTCAGTGATTTTTACCTCAGAAATTTTCCTTTTTGATTTATCTCATTTGTAATATTTTGGAAAATGGATTCAGACAAACATGTGCATGATCCCCCTGTTTGCAGTGCTATTCCCCCACCATAAAAAAAAACATTGCAGTCATGTCTGGGAGCACTTCACAGTCAGTGCAGTAGAACCAACCAAGGTGATCTGCAAACTGTGCAAGGGTAAAGTTAGCAGAGGCAAGGATATTAATCAACTGTCAACATCTGCCATGCATAATCACTTGAGTATTGTTGTATTTATCATTTATTACTATTATTATAATTTATTCACTTATTTACAGGATTTTTATTTTGTGGTAAGGGTATTTATATTGAATTTCTGATTTTTTTTGTATTTATTTGTAATTTGTTAAGCATGTAAATTGGGTGACATGTTATTTTATAAATTAAAGACAATGGTTCAAACAATGCTATTCAATTTCTTTTGTAAGCTTATGTAAATTGCCGATGGAGGGGGGCGCCATATAAAATCTCGCCTAGGGCGTCACATTGGGTAGGGATGGCTCTGGCGGTACCTGTGAAGGAAAGGAATCACTTTATTATGTCTAATCTCATGAAGACTCCAAATTGCAATTGAGTGTCTGGTCATTAACTATGTGATTGCTAAATTAGAAATAATTTTAAAAGGATGGGAACACCTGGAGGACGATATTTGAACTTGAGTTAATTTTTTTGAGATCACAGGTCTTAACATTCCCATTATTAGTGCACCAATGTACAACCTCATTTCCAGAAAAATTGGGACATTGCGTAAATTTTAATTACAACTCCATTTCCAAAAAACTTGGAACATTGTGTAAAATGTAAATAAAAACAGAATGCAACGATTTTCAAATCATTTGAACTTTGTATTTACTCGAAAATAGTACAAAGACAGTATACCAGATGTTGAAACTGAGATATTTTATTGTTTTTGAAAAATATATGCTCATTCTGAATTTGATGCCAGCAACATGTTTCAAAAAAGTTGGCACGGGGACATGTTTACCACTGTGTTGCATCACATCTTCTTCAATCAACACTCTCTAAGCGTCTGGGATCAAAGGGACCAACTACTGTAGTTTTGAAAGCAAAACGTTTTCCCATTCTTATGAAGGTACATTTGAAGAGTTTTATCGCAAAACAGGTTAACTCCACTGAGTCTGAATTGAGAAAAATGGCTTTCTGTGTAATTACTTTTTCTGTAAAACTTTGAATAATGGTCTTTTCTACTATTGTATATGAGCCAAATGTTAACCAATTGGCATATTCATTTCAAATCCAGCCACAGGAATATTCTTGAAAAAAAAAACAAAAAATTACTGTTTTTTTTTGCAAAACGAGTTAAATCCATAGCTTGCTTTTATTGCAAAACGGGTTAAATCCAATCGAATAGTTTCTTTGTTGTAGTGTCGGGAAACTCTATTCATTCAATATTGCTGAACAACACAAAATCACACACTCACATGCCCGTGCACATTCACACCCCCACACATAAACAACACACACACACACACACACACACACACACACACACACGACACCACCCAATGTCAGTCTTGGTTCATTGGACACACAAATACTATGGTCCTGAAACACAAACATGCGTACATGTAAACAAAAATTACATACACTAACACGCACACACACACACACACACACACACACACACACGCACAACACACACACACACACACACACACACACACACCGCCCAATGTCAGTCTTGGTTCACTGGACACACAAACACTGTGGTGCTGAAACACAAACGTGAGTGCACGTAACAAAAATACTCACACAAATACAACCCCAGTTCTGAAATAGTTGGGACAAAGTGTAATTTCTGAATAAAATCAAAATGCAATGACATTCAAATCACACCAGCCAGTATTTTATTCACAATAGAACAGAGATAACATAGCAGATGTTGAAACTGAGAAATTTTACAATTTTATCCACAAAATGAGCTCATTTCAAATTTGATGGCTGCTACAGGTCTCAAAAAAGTTGGGACAGGGGCCTGTTTACCATGGTTTATCATCCTCTCTTCTTTTTAACACAGAGTGGAGGCGTCTGGGCATTGAGGAGACAAGTTTCTTGAGTTTAGCCATTGGAATTTGATCCTACTCTTGTTTAATACAGGCTCCCAGCTGCTGGAGAGATTTGGGTCTCCTTTGACGGACTTTTCGTTTAATTATGCGCCAAATGTTCTCAATTGGTGAAAGATCAGGACTGCAGGCAGGTCAGTTCAGCGCACGGACTCTTCTACTATGAAGCCATGCTGTTGTAATAGTTGCAGTATGTGGTTTTGCATTGTCCTGCTGAAATACACTAGGCCTTCCTTGGAATAGATGTCATCTGGGGGGAGCATATGTTGCTCTAAAACCTTTATATACCTTTCAGCATTCATGGTGCTTTTTAAAACATGCCAGTGTCCCACACAATATGCACTAATGCATCCCCATATCATCAGAGATGCTGGCTTTTGAAATGAACGCTGATAACAGGAGGGGTGGTCTTTCTCCTCTTTAGCCCAGAGAACACGACGCCCATGATTTTCAACAAAAATGTCAAATTTGGACTCGTCTGACCGCAGGACTTTTTGCCACTTTGCTACAGTCCATTTTAAATGAGCCTTGGCCCACAGAACATGGCGGCGCTTCTGGATCATGCTCAACAGTTGCTTCTTTTTTGCATGATAGAGTTTTAGGTGGCATCTGTGGATGGCACGGCGGACTGTGTTTACAGACAGTGGTTTCTTGAAGTATTCCTGGGCCCATTTAGTAATGTCAATGACAGAATCATGCTGGTGAGTGATGCAGTGGCGTCTGAGGGCCCGAAGATCACGGGCATCCAGTAAAGGTCTTCAGCCTTGTCCCTTACGCACAGAGATTTTTCTAGTTTCTCTGAATCTTTTGATGATGTTATGCACTGTTGATGATGAGACCTTCAAAGCCTTTGCAATTTGACGTTGAGGAACATTGTTTTTAAAGTATTCCACAATTTTTTAACGCAAGCCTTCACAGGTTGGAGAGTCTCTGGCCATCTTTACTTCTGAGAGACTCAGCCTCTCTAAGACGTCCCTTTTATAGCCAATCATGTTACCCACCTGATGCCAGTAACCTTTATTACTTGCTAAATGTTATTTCAGCTGATTCTCTTATATATTAATTGCTTTATCAGCCTTTTTTGCCTGTGTCCCAACTTTTTTGAGACCTGTTGCAGCCAGAAAATTTGACATAAGCTCATTTTGTGGATAAAAATGTAAAATGTCTCAGTTTCAACATTTGAAATGTTACCTATGTTCTATTGTAAATAACATACTGGCTCACGTGATCTTAAAGTCATTGCATTTTGATTTTATTCACAATTTACACTTTGTCCCAACTATTTTGGAATTGGGGTTGTACACAGACAATCACGCACCCAATCAAGCAAACACACAAACACAAAATATTATACACTCATGCACATAAAACACTAATTCCTTGTTTAGTTGTGAAACAGAAAAAAAGTTGCTTCAACCAAAAAACATATTTTAAATCAAAACAAACTTCACTTCAATCAAAAAAAAAATTTCATTAAGTTCCTTTTCACCCGCCGGTGGCACCTTACATTTCTCCGTTGTTGATGCTGCTGACACTTTGACGCTTTGATACCCACAAATACCCTCAATAAAATCTGTTTTAAGGCAAATTATATAACTGCAGGTGATGTAATCTAAAAAAAAAAAAAACATTCCAGGAGGGGGTCGCTTCCCCCTTGTTGAGACCCACTGCATTAGATGTACCACAAACAAATTACATTTCATATCTAACCAGAGTTGGGTTCAAGTACTTTCAAGTACTTTCAAGAATTGGATGAAAGTATTTTTTTTAAATACCAAAGTGCTTGCACTTGTATCGGAGTGCTTTCTATTAATGCCCCAAGTACTTTTCAAAGTTCTTGACCAATCTGTCTCCTAAGTGCTGACAGAGATTGGTCAAGTATTTGAAAAGTACTTGGATACAAGTACATATACTTTTTATTAGGTATTATTAGGCATTAGGCCTAATAATATTATTAGGCCTAATGCCTAATAGTAGGCATTATTAGGTAGTACTAAGATACAAATACAAGCACTATGGTATGTAAAAAAAATAAATAAAAAAAATGCTTGCATACAATTCTCAAAAGTACTTGAAAGTACTTGGACCCAACTCTGTATCTAACCACTACAGACATTTGTAATGTTCAGCGATGAATTTCAAAGGGACTATCCGAGAGAAGCTGCTCTCGGTGGGGAAGCCTGAGTGCTGACACCGCGGTCATCTTTGAGGCTTCCCAGTTAGCGCGGTTTGAGACCTTACATTCAAGTGGGCTCTATATGTCGCCCACGAGTTTAGAGTTTAAACTACGAATGGACACACTTGAAACTACATTCAAACATCAGTAATGTATCGGTAATTACAACTTACTGCTGTGCACTTTCCCATCCGCCACCGTTGTTTGAAAAGTTTGTGCATATCGATAGGATGGAAGACGGATTTTTACCCCATACCTGTACATTGCAAACGGCGACTTCCTTGTTCTAGAAAGAGATTCCAATTTCAAACGTCATTGGTGTAGACACTTGTCACTCAAACATGTCTGACCAATGGGGAGGCATCCACCCACTGCGGGATGTTTGTGTCAAAATGATTCAATCAAAAAAAAAAAAGACTCCAAAACCTTTTTCACTTCAATCAAAGAAAAAAAGTGTTTGAGTGCAAAAATAAAATTGAGAACCAAAAAAATTCATTTGAACACTTTTTTTCTTTGATTGAAAACATTTTTTTTTGATTGAAGTGATATTTTTTGGGATTGAATGATGAAAACACAAATGTCCTACCCAGAATATGGCCCAAACACAAAAAAGATTACTTCAATCAAAAAATGTATTTTCAATCAAATAGTAACTCACTTCAATCAAAAAAACCCTTTTCAATCTAAGAAAAACAGTGCTCAAATGCAATTGTTTGGGTCTCAATTTTATTTTTGCATTCAAACACTTTTTTTCTTTGATTGAAAATGTTTTTTATTGAAGTGAAGTTTTTTTTTGATTAAAAGACGTTTTTTGGTTGAAGCAGCTTTTTTTTAATTGAATAATAAAGAAACAAATGTACCTTCATACATTCTTGCTTTTTGTAGGATTTCAGCTGCTCAATACATTGCAGCTTCCTTTGTCAAATTTTTTGTCTCATTATGCGCCTAATATTGTCAGTGCATGACAGGTCTTGACTGCAGGCAGACAACTTTAGCACCCAGACACTTTTACTACAGACTTATGTTGTCGTAATACATGCAGAGTATGGCGTTTGGCATGGCGTTGCTGAGATGAGCAAGGCCTTCCCTGAAAAAAGGTGTCTGGATGGCGGTAAATGTTGCACCAAAATCTGTACAGTATATATCATTCACCATTAATGGTGACTTCACGGATGTGCAAGATTCCCATGCCATGTAGGCTAATGCACCCCCATATCAACGTGTGACACAAATGCTTGCCCGATTACCCAAGGCAAGTAAAAGTCGAAGTCCGGCAAGTCTTCTGGCGCATGTAAAAAAAAGAAAAAAGATTGCCCAAATCGGGCAAGCAACTATTTCTAAAGTAAGCTAGGGTATGTTCTCATTCAGTCACCTTAAAATACCACAAAAACAAGTTCATGAAATCTTGAATCGACTGATGAAATATCTTGACTGGGAGTAAAGCAGAGTACTCAGAGGAAACCCACGCAGGCACAAGGACAAGCCTCCACTCAGAAAGGCTCCGGTCTATTCAAACCCGTGACTGTCTTGCCGTGAGGTAACAGTGTAAACCATTGTTCCACTGTACAGTCCATGAGGGACAGTTGAGGCAGTGGAGAGGTTTTCGGTTTGCAGCAGTAAACATGCATAGAGAAGAGCTGGTTTAGACTGGCAGTGCAAAGCAGCTTGCATCGAGGAGGAATAAGCCAAGTTCGTGGAGGGAGGCCATGTAAAAAGACCACTTGTTATGACAGTAGACTGACTGGCAAAATATCACTCTGCTGAGCATTATGGCTGGTGTGGCTAAAGCAAAGACTTCTATTTTGTAAAGTGGGAGTTGGTATTACCCTTACCTTTATTTACCTTCAGTTTTCATTAACAGGGAATTTAAAAACCCAAAATAAATCAAAGACTTGCCTGCAAGCTCATTTGACAACATAAAGGCAAGCAGTTCCCAATTGACAATTACAAGAGAGACCTTCAACCTGAGCCACTTGGTACCTTAGGATGTAGACACAGCCTGCATTCTAGTTGATGTGTATCCCTGGACCCCTCAAAGCAATCATTTCCAAAATTGATAGGCTTCGTGACCTTACCACACACAAGGCCCATGCCAATTATGAAAGGAGTCGGTTGAAATATGCGGCCTATGTACTGCTCACAAGAAATTCTCAATGAACGCGGCGGCAGCGGACATGACGGATGCAGCATGATGATCGCTGATCCATAGTATGCCAGACCTGTCATTCGAACATACAATAAACGAGCATAACTAATCAGCAAATATCATTCACAAATTTTGAACCGAACAAGCTGTCTCAACAATCCCTTTGTGATCTTACATAAAATGATTAATGTGTGTAGCACAAGAAAAGAAATTTGGGGCATCGCAGGTTAAATAATTTATTGGCGCAAACTAAGCTGAAAGCATATCAGTTTTCAAAACCATGAATGAAGCATTTCCTGAAGTGACTGAAATAACTGAGCTACAGCAGTTTGACAACTTTGTCCATGAGGACTGTTTCACAATCAGGGTACAAAGTCGATTTTTTTTATATCTAGGGACATTTTTGCAATAGTCGTGGGGCAAATCATGAGTATTAGGTCATCCTAATATAAAACAATGCAGCCATCATCTACAGACACCGTTCATTGGCTGAAAAAAATGTAAATTGCTTCGAAATTAAGAGAAACAAGTGCTTCTTTTGATATTTTCCATGTTTCATCAGTTAAGTGATCATTTTCTCTTATTGATTGTGATGAAAATGAGGATCATAATTGCCAGATGTTTTCTTTATGATATCCATTGCTTTTTTTTTTCTTTTAAAGAATACAAAAGCCTATGACTGTCTTTTTGCCGGTCGGAAAAATATGCTGCAATATTGCCCGTAAAAAACTGTCCTCTCCGGAAATGCAATTATGTTCCACCGCAAACTGAAATGCTATTTCTTATCATAGCAAGTCTTCATGTCATTCACAAACACAATTCATTGTACTACTCATATCAGCGAACTGTTAGCTGACTAACTTAACCAGCAAGCTAGTTTACCAATTTCAGTAGTTGGCTTACGTCGTATTTGGTGCATGTAAATGCCAGCTAGTGAAATGCTTGCGGCTCAACGCTGGCTAACTAGCGAAGTAATGGCTGTCTACTGTTTTTATTGACTTAGCTAACTAGCTCGTGAGCTAGACTAGCAAACTAGCTAGCTAGCTATTTCGCTAGCTTAGCTAGTTATATTTGGTGAATAGTCATGCTAGCTAGGTTGCTAAATAACAGTAAGTGACAGTAAACTAAGCATTTACTGTTTTCTATCAATTTAGTTACATGCACAGAAAGTAATTGGCTATCTAGCTGGCTAGCTAGGTAGTTTACTGGCGTAGCTAGTCATATTTGTTGCACATAAATGCTTGCTAGCTAGCTAGCTAAATTGGGAAATAATAGCCATTCGATGTTATCCATTCATTTTTAGGTACATAGCCAGCTAGCTGAAAATAGCCCGCTGTGTGGTAACAGTTGCACCTGTGGTAACAGATAGCTAACGCGGATTTAAGTCACTGATCAAGTTCCATCGAGTTACGTCGCGAACATTTGCTGAAACTGTGGTACCCCATTGGCATGGAACAAATCAAAGGGTACTCACCCGTTTGCGTAGTGGATATGTATTTGCAAAAGTGGACTACAAACTGCACTACAAGTGCAAAACAGGGCTGTATGAAATTCAGAATTGAATTGAGAATGACCCCTAAATTCCAATTCAATTCTTGAATTTGAATTTGAATTTGAATTGAGGTTGCAAACAGGAAGCAGAATTGCAATTCAAATTCGAATTGCAGGAAGTAGAATTGAAATTCCATGAAATTCAAAGAAATTCATGATGCAAAATTATGGTGTATTTAACGATGAAGCTTTAGAGGATATAGGCCTATTTACAACATGAATTTCATACAAATATTATTGTAAGGACTTTATACACACAATTCTTTATTATAGTAAATAGTAAAGTGTAGTAATTGTTTTTATTAACATTAAAAGCCTACTCAGATAAAACAGATCACTAAAATTGTAAAAACTCTCAAATTGTTTGATATGATGATAGAACAGCACTTCATTTCCCAGAATACCTTGCTTTATCCAAGTCTTTAAAATGGCTGTCCAAACATTTTGGACATTTTGTTTGGAGCACACTAGTGAAATAAACTGATAACAACCATAAATCATTGAAGGCCAGAGCTGGTTTATACTTTGACTTTTGTAATTACAGCAATATGCAAAATAATAACACAGGTAAAAGGACATCTGTCCTCGTTCATTTTGGTGAACCAATTCCCACAACAAATGGAAATCACAGCGCAGTCTGCAATTACTGCAGTACTCCAGTCTGCGGTTCCATAAAAGCTACCTCAAATTTCAAACGGCACCTCCAGGTAAGTTTACAGATTTGTAATCTGTAATGTAATTTGAGCTTTTATTTTGATGACCATGGCATGTACTTGCATTGGGAACTGTGAATCAATCAGTAATATATTACATTTTACTCACCACTTGAAACATGTAGACTAATGTATTATTTCCTACCAGACTCTCTTTGAAATACAATGTCTATCTAATCACTATGTCTCATTTGTTTGTGCAAGTCCAACTCATGAATCTTGGCATATCATGTGAAAGCAAAGTAGCCTTGTAGGCAGGAGTCTGGGCACAGCATTGTAGAGAGCCAGAAAATCCAATAATTTTTGCAGTACAAATGTAACTGTAGTATAACATAAAAACTTGCTGGCACTTTTATTATGAAGAGTCTTCAGGAGAATATTGATTGGCTTTTCTGCTCACAGAAGAAACATCCTGACATGTTGATGGAGTCTGCCTCCAGCAGTGGCACGAGCCAACCAAATCAAGATGAAGACAGTCATCCTTCAACTTCAACTTCTAAGTGGTCACCAACCAATACACATCAAGTGGCTCTGACAGATAGTATTGTAACATTCATTTCAAATGGTCTCCTTCCTCTCTCTACTGTTGAAAATAAGGATTTCATTAATGTCTTGGAACTGGCCCAACCCTCATTCACAATGCCCACCCGAAGAGCTCTCAGAGAGACCCTCATTCCACAACGCTCTGATACAGTGAAAGCATATCTGGCAAATCTGATGGCAGAAACTGGCCATATTTGTCTGACTATCGATTTATGGTCAAATCGATCAACGAGATCCTTTTTTTGGGATGACTAGCCATTTCCTAGTGGAGTTCAAATTGCAGAACATAATGCTCAGTTGTCAGCGTTTTAAAGGGAGACATACAGCTGAAAATATTTGCCAGGTCTATGACGATGTTCTGGACAAGTACAATATTCAGAACAAGGTTTCATTCATTGTAACTGACAATGCATCCAACATGATAAAGGCTTTTACTCTGTTTCCACCAGTTCATGTTAACAGTGAGAGTGAGGATGAAGAGGATGACACCTGTGATCTTGATGTGGTGAATGTGGAAGAGGAGATTATGTATTTTCCACCAGAGAGAATATCTTGCTTCGCGCATAGTCTCCAACTGGTAGTGCGTGATGCCTTAGATGATGCTGGCTCAATAAAAAGCCTCCTGGGCAAGGTGCAGAAACTTGTCGCTTTTTGCCACAAATCTACCCATGCTACAGAGGTCCTGGAGGGAATGCACAAACTTCAACCTGCTAATGTCACTCGCTGGAATAGCCAGTTGAAGATGCTGAGGTCAGTCCTTAAAGTTCCTAATGATGTCCTTGCTGAGCTCCACTGCCCAATTCAGCTATCTGCATATGAACTGAAAATCATTCAGGAACTTTGTGAGGTGTTAGAACCCTTTGAAGATGTCACAGACCGTTGTCAGGCAGAGAAAGCTGTCACATCAAGCTATGTTATTCCTTGTGTCAGAGGACTGAGGCATGCAATCAAAAATGCAAAGATGACTGGGAACAAGAAGTTTGTGTCCACCTTACAAACCTCACTCGAGAGACGACTAGGAAAATTTGAGGACATGGAATACTTTCAGATGGCTGCAACGCTTGACCCAAGATTTAAATTAGACTGGTGTAATGGTGAAGAACAGGTCAGTATCAAAAATCTCCTTGCTGCAAAAGTTGAGTCTATCTGTCCAAAAGTCAGTGCCACCTCTGACATTAGTACTCAACCAAGGAAACGGCCCAGACTCTTTTCCTACATGGAGTCTCAAACAGCTGCTCTCCCAATTGACACAGCCTCACATGAGCTCCCAGTTTACTTGAGCACACCATGTTTGCCTGAGGATGCCAATCCTTTATTGTTCTGGAAAGAAAATCAAAACAGTTTCCCAAACCTAGCTGTACTTGTATGTAAATATCTGCCCATACCTGCTTCCTCTGCACCTGTTGAGAGGATATTTAGTGTTGCAGGCAAGATATTCAGACCAGAACGATGCTGCCTCAATGACAAAACGTTTGAGGAACTGTTGACCATTAGATGCAACAACTTTACCCTGTAAAGTACTTAAATAAATGATTACTGCATTTACAAAAACATTGTTTCCTTTTTTTTACTTTGAAATGAAGATATATTGCTAAGCTTTCCAACATTAAGGAAATGTATGCTCAATGTTAGTGTCTGTACTTCCATTTGGAAGAAAAATGTATGTTAAAAGTCTCATTCTCACTGATATGTTATGAGAATGAATTTCTCTGAATTGCATTGAATTTCAATTCCACTTCCTGTAATTCAAATTCAAATTCAATTCAACATCTTGTGGGTGGAGTCAATTCAAATTCAAATTCATCCATTGAATTGAATTCTGAAATTCTGGATTTTGCACAGCCCTGGTGCAAAAGCATATCATTTTTGGCAATACACATTGAATTTGATGTGATCATATGCAGCCGTATATCCCGTTGGCTAATCTTGGGGAGCTGGCTCATAAAATTAATACGAGTTTGAGAAAAGCCAGAAAGTGTCATGACCCCATTATGAATTTCCATAGAAATTTTACTTCTGACACCCGAGGCTATGTAGCTGTGACGTCATCACTTCACTACACTGTGGAGCTGCTCTATTGATGTACGCAGTTTTAACTATTCTATCAGTAGATGGCACACCCGGATCACTTATTGAATATTCACTAGCAAGCCTAGCTTGAACACGGTTTAGAATATGGACGAGTTAAGTTCCATCCCTGTTTCCCAGGAATTGTATGAATGAAATTCCTCAGCCAAGCCAGATGTGCAAACAGTCTAATATACTTGCCTATAGTATCTATCCAGCAGTTAATAAAAATGATCTCTTGTGAGGGAAAAATCTTTGACCTTTGTTGCAACTAGTTCAGCAAAAAAAGGCAAAAGGTATCTCAAGTGAGTAGTGAAAAAAAAAAATCAGTTTTCTGGAGCAAAAATTCAACAAGGTATTGATACAATATCAATCTACAATCAATTGTAGTCATCAGATATTAAAAATGCGTGATTCCCGCCCATTGAATTACGCATAGATTAATCTCACAAACTTCATACAATCCCTCAATGATATACAGTGTTTCTAATGCTTGCTCAGGCTTATCTGCAAAAAGCAGCGTTATATTTCACAGCCACTTGAACTATAACCTGGTCATTATCTATTCATTGATGCATTTTTAGCTTACATGGCTGAAGGCCATATAAGCTATTGTAATGGTTTTGCGTCCGGCGTAGTCCGTCGTCTGTTGTCTGTAAACTTTGGTCTTGTCCTCTGAAACTGCTGGACGGATTGTTCTGAAATTTTCTGTGGATGTTCTATATCAGTATGGGACTAAAGTTTGTTCAAGGCTTTTGAAAATTTTTAAAATTGCATTTTTGAGAAATTTTAGAAATTTTAGTTACAATGGAGCCCTATGGGAGGGAAATTTTTGATGGGCTGTATCTTTGAAATGGTAAGAGATAAGGTCATACTTACTATAAACCTTAACTCTTTCAACCCCAGATGTTCTAGCATCACTATACCCTTCAACCCCACAGCCCTCTGTAGAGGGCTGGTCATTATCTGGACATTGTATCTTACTGTTATCTCTGGAATCCCATTAAATGTAACCTGATATGTTCCAATTAATTAGTCAGATTGTTTGAATTTTCCTACAGGAATTTGGGGTTTTTGGTCAGCCCTCTGTAGAGGGCTGTGGGGTTGAAGGAGTTAAATAGGAAGTCATATATGGGCTTCAATTTGGCACCCTGACTTTTGAGCTCAGATGACTGTGAAAGGTCAAATTCAAGGTTATGGAATTTCATTTGCCTTTATCTCCTAAACTACTGGACGGATTGTTCTGAAATAATGCACAGGGGGGCGCTAGTGAGATGATTGAAGTGTAGACTGGTTTTTTCGACCTCCTGCTGGATCACGGTTTTATTGTTTAAAAACTGCCTTTTTGATTATCAAAGTCTTTAATTTTTACGATGAAACCTTTGCTATTTGCTTTACGTTCACGCCGCTAAAAGTGTAATGCCGATATGCCAAGTAAAGCTGCATGAGGCGGAAAGGGAGCTGCTCCCCCACCAGCAAGTGCTATTGTTAGCCATGACCAAGCTAGCATGGAGCCTTTAGATATGTCCTCAGTTGAAGAGGAAGATGAACTTCCACTCGTGGCAAAAATTTTCAAACAAGTTCTTGCAGTCTTTTAACGAACGGTTCGACAAGTTCGAGCTGACTTTCCAAAATCTTTTGTCCTCTCAGCAGACGCTCACTGAGTGGGTAGCTATCCAGCACCGAAAATCAAGTGGCGAACCATGAGCAGCGGATTCATGTGGTTGAAGCTTATGTTTCTGAGCTGTGGGAATAGACTGCGGGCTAAGTTAATGGATCTCGAGGGGAGATCCAGGTGCAACAACATTAGGGATGCACCGATACCACTTTTTTAAAACCGATACGAGTACGAGTATTTTATTTTGTGTATTTGCCGATACCGAGTACCGGTACCGATATTTCTGAAATGTTTTCCAGGAAAATACAATGACAATTCTTGGATTGCAGGTTTTTATTTTTTTTTTATAACAAGCCTAAAGAAGGCCAATATCAAACAATTCACACATGGCTATTTCCAAAAAAAAAAAAAAGAGTAGGCCTAACTGCTAAACATCTTTCTGTATTTAGGCCTAACAAAAAGCCTTAAAACTAGCATTGCCATCAAATGAGGCAAAATATTACTGAAGCTTGACAAATGAAATTAAACTCGCTGCATAGGCAAGGCAACACACCCAACTTCATAAAAAGTCAGTAGAACTATTAAATGGCGCAGATAGTTTCCACACACATTCATAGGCATTCTCAATCCAACTAAAGTCAATTGCTTGTCAATATTCAAAAACTGATCTGGGTGTGCCATCTAGTGATAGAATGTTGTAACTGCGTGTATAAATTTGCAGCTCCATGTCCGCTGGAGGTCACATCTGCACAGATACTCTGCCGAGCACCATTGTTCTTATCGAACACGCCAAATCCAGACAATCCTTAAATGATGAATTACATTCATATTTTAATTTGTAACGAGTAACAAAGTGGCCAGTGTCAAAATAACAAAGTAAAAGTATACTTTTTATCTTTTAAATGTAGTAGAGTAAGAGTAAAAGTCCCGATTTAAAAACTAAAACTCAAGTAAAGTACAAATCTTTCAAAAAACTACTTAAGTACTGTAACAAAGTGCATGTACCTCGTTACTATACACCTCTGGTGTGTATGCGTGTATGCCTGCATGTGATGTGATGACTATAAAGCTCTCTTTCCCTTATTTTTTCTGACTCGCTGTCTCCCCTAGACATAGAAGTCAGGGAGTACAACATACTGTAGCCTTTGCGACCGTGAGCCGGCAGTTACCTTGTGTCTTACATTAAGTGGTATCGGTGCGTGGTTTTGGCAAATGTGTCAATGAGTACGAGTATATTAACAAGGTATCGGGCAGATATCCGATACTGGTATTGGTATCGGCACAACACTAAACAAGATTGTCGGGGTTCCGGAAGGTGAGGAGAAAGGAAGACCAACAGAATTCGTCTCCAGGTTGATTTCCAGGCTGGTGGGGGAAGACAACTTTACTTAGCTCGTTGTCATCGATAGGGCACATCGTCTTGAACAGCCTAAACCACCGGATGGCTCCAGATCTCGCACGATAATGGCATGAGTGCATCTTGCACTGGATAAAGAGAAAATTCTGCGGCTCGGGAGGCAGCGTTTGCTGGATTACGGAGGTCACCACATCCTAATCTTCCCTGACTACACCGCGGAGGTGATACAGCAGCGGGGGATTTTCCGCGATGTGCCACAGCGCTTGCAGGAGAAGGAGGTTTTTTTTTTCAGTTTTTTTTTCCCATGTTGTAATATCTGTCTCTGTATGTGCCAGCGAGAGGCAGTGAGTTAAAGCAGTTTATTTCTCCCTTCACACCTTTTTTGGCCGTTGTTCTGACAATTTGTGCTTCCTTGTCAAAAAATGCTACTGTAATGCAAAGCGATCTTAATGCCTTTGTTTTCACCGTAATACTGCAATATGAATCAGTGTACAGTAGTAACTTTCTCATTTGTTATCTTATTATAACATGAGCAGAGGTTATAATGAGTTGGATAAGTTTTTTGAAGGTATATTCCCATATACGCCATTATCATCCAATCTCTGCGTTTTCAGGAAAACCCAGCGTGAACATGCAAATATATATATCCTAAAAGGTCAAAAGGCGCACCGAAAAAAGATGTATATTTATGATATTTGAAGATACTTGAGATGTGAGCGAAGAAATAGAGCCCAAGATTTTAGGTTTGCGCAAGTGCAGATCTGCGAGGTAGCATATTTTGATAGGTAGCAAAAATTGACAGAACACTTTTGATCCCCGATGTGTATAGTTAGTATGGCAAAAAAAAAAAAATGGTGGTTTCATGTTGTATTGGGGGGTGCACTAACCAGTTTAAAAAGGGAGAGTCATTTGAGTTTTTCCGCTTCCAATGTGGTATGAGACAGCGAAGAGCATGGATACGTGCAATCAACCAAAAAGATCTTGCACCAAAGGACCATTCAAGGGTTTGCAGTGCATATTTTGTTAGTGGCTGGCCTGATTACACAGACCCGAAAGATTTTGACATCGTGCCATTGGCCTTTTCTTACAAAGAAAATAGAGTAACTCCCGTCCAACATCACGAGATCGACAAGTGAGGCGAGATATCCGTTAGTGTTGGATTTTGTTAGAAGTGACACGGAATCGAGCTGCAGTTCAAAATGTAATCCTGTGTTGCTATACATCTTGAGCACGTGCTGTTGTTGTAACGTTAAAAGCTAACGTTTGTTGGTTACTCTGTACAATTAAAAAATTACTCTTTACTGCTGAGTTCTTGTAATTATGATTTGTTGTTCATAAAGAGAATGATATGATTTGTTAATGTGTGGAAATTATATATATATATATATATATATAAATTTAGTTCTTATTTTTGCTGTAGATAATTTCAGATGTTTGAAGAAGCAGATCCTGCAACAACGATTTGTTGAAGCACAGCTCTCCTGTGATCTGAAAAACCTCGTAAGTTTATCAGTGGCAAAGATCTTGCAAATGAACAAAAACTTTTAAGTTCTGGACTTTTCCTAACAGAAAAAAAGGATAGAAACTTGATTTTTAAAGTTAAAATGACACTTATAGCTAGTGTTTTAAGATTTTTACCACTTTTCATTACTGCAAATGAAGGTTAAACTCAGTTTCTACCAAAAGTGACACACATACTAGGTTTTTCCAGATCACAGGAGAGCTAAATACGTCTGTCCAGTTTCATGATTACTGCATGCCGCAGTAAGGTTAATTACTTATTTGGTATGTGTGGTGCTATCAACCTGACTCATTTTCTAACTGCATGCATAAATAGAACACCTCCGTGTCCGCGGACGTCTACATCTACTCAAACGGGTTTAACAGCCAGCAGGCTGTTACTGTATACATATAATTATCACTGCTATCCAACATGTCCAATGACAGCTAGTGATGCCTACCTGTTTGTAGCACCATTCCTGGATGTCACCTTCATCAAAGTGTTTAATACCCCGGTCTAAACACTTGTTGTTTCTGCCACTCTTCTCCACAATGTGATCATACACGTGAAAAAATTTAATTGGGGGTATTAAATCAGCGGTCAAGTCCGCGATATATCCAACCTATTTAAAACAGGTGAATTTTGTGTTGAATCTTTTGATTTTGATTAACTTTTGCGGTGTTGTAGTGTATAATAGACCCTTTTGGCTCACCAAGCTTCATTTGGGACCATTTTGGGCGAACTTAGATTGGAATCCTCTTTCACTATTTTTCCATATTGGTCAACTTTCAGGGTATTCTGGGCAAAATATCACCAATTTGGGTTACCAGTGGTCATTTGGCACCATTTCAGGCCAACTTCGACCAGACTCAACTGTCATACATTTTTTAAATTATTTTGGTAAGTTTTTTGGGTGTTTTGGGCCAAAATGTGACCTGTAGGGTCACCAGAAGTCATCTGGCACCATTTTGGGCTGACTTCAATCCAGCTCAACATTCACAATTTTTTTTTATTTGAGTCAACTTTTGGGGTGTTTCATGCCAAAATATTAACATTTTGGCTTACCTGGGATGATGTTGGAGCATTTCCGGCTAACTTTGAACCGGGTCCATTTTCACAAATTTTCAATTTTGATCAACATTTTGGGTGTTTTGGATCAAATGACAACCCATTGGCGTCACCAGGGCTCATTTCGGGCCAACTTCGATCCAGTCCCACTTTCACAATTTTTTTTTTTCAAAAACAATTTAGATATTTGAGGCCAAAATACAATCCTTTTTAGTTACCAGGGGTTTTTGGGACACCATTTTGATCTGCCTTCAGTTTTCTTCAGTGCCTGTAAACACCCATTTTTTTGGATCACTAGGAGTAATATTTTGACCAATATATTTCACATTTGCATACCAAAGAGTTTGAACATTTTGAATATCCTTTGCAGTCTGAATATCCATGTTGGCTACAAAGTCTGTAGACTTTTATTATCTAATTCCAAACAGTATAAACTTTCCACAGTAATTGAAAGACTTTGAGTGGACCCTCAGAATAGTATTTAAACCCTCGTGTAACAGCCAGTTAGGTTGTATTCTCTGAACTGTGCACAGCTGAATGACGTGAGTATAAAGAGAAAAAAAAGACTTCCAAAACAAACCTAGAAGTGCCTAGGTTACATTTATGTGATGGCAGTTTGATTCTGACATGGATAATGGGAGATATTCTGAATGGAACAGTAATGGAAGGATCCTCGTAACAGCTTTGTTACTCTGTTTATCTGGAGGAGGGCTTAATTGATGGAGAGTTTTCCTTCTATTTGAGCAAGTAGAATGGAGAAAGAAGGCATCCTTATGGCTAAGTAGCTAGCCAGCCGGCTTGCTATTTTTTATTTTTGGTTTACCGTAGCCATGATGATCACAGAGCTTGTTTGCCACATTGGTTAGTGTGAGTAACCGTTAGCCTTTGCTACTTATACTATATATGGTGGAATTTTGCTCAATGTAGTGATGTTTTAGAATTTTGTACCGCATTCAACAAAATCAAATGCCTAGGTTTCGTGTAAAATGAGAACAGCTCTAGGACTGTGGTAAAACCCTTGCCATATTCAGTGCACCGATTCTGTTAAAACTAGAATAGCATATTGCCTGCTTTTTTTCTGACAGTGGATTGTCTGTTTTGTTAAAATATTACTGTTTTAGTGAGTTGAACTTGCCTATTATAGTGTGTGAAAAGCATTTTTCCAAGCTTGCATTTCACTTGGATGATTGGAATTGTAAATGGCAAGCTTTCCGTTGTAGGATGAATGTTCAGACTGTATAATAAGCTGTTCTTTAATGAGTACGTATGCTTGCTGATGTGGCTTTGTAGAAAAATGGACAATACTCTAAACTTCATCACGGAGAAAAGGCATGTTTTTGTTTTGGAGAGGTTACTGGTGACTATTGATGTCCATCTGCGCCTACATTTATAAACTTGTGCCAAATTCCACCAGAAAATCAT
This sequence comes from Gymnothorax javanicus, assembly GCA_029692085.1. Classification (NCBI taxonomy): domain Eukaryota; kingdom Metazoa; phylum Chordata; class Actinopteri; order Anguilliformes; family Muraenidae; genus Gymnothorax; species Gymnothorax javanicus. The sequence continues at coordinate 76,104,905 of CM056195.1, forward strand.
TAATTCATGTTGAGCTTCATGAGTCAAAAGTTGATTTGTGTTAAACATATGATTATTTTATGATTTGACAGTGTGTAATTTTGAGAGCTCTGACAGCTTGGGGAGCCACCTGGAGAGCTATCTTATTTGACTTATAAGTGGAAGATAATTTAACCCAAATCACTGTCAGATGATGTGCACTTGTAGTCAAAGAGTTTATGATCCCAGAAATGTATTGTTTTAACTCCCAGCCAATTTTCAATTCTCATTATTATTATTATTATTATTATTATTATTATTTTGAAATAATTTCATTGCCAAATTTTCATGAAGATTTATGTGTGTTTGTGGCCCTAACTCTGATCTAGAATTACTAAAAGAAAGTGAGATACGATTGAATTCTAAATGCTGCAAGTGTCCTGTATCACTAAAGCCATTTTCCGCTTCTCTGTGAAGCTCACATCTTGAATTATACAACACATAAATAGCCATATATGGCTTCAGCGCAAAGGGGTTAACTCAAAATCTTCAACATGTGTAGGTGTGGTATTCTGCAGTTATTTCCTAACATGTATATGCTAAAACATGGATGAACTTGACAAATGATGCCCAGGTTTTAATTTTGGGTGTCTGTGAAACAGCATGTGGTGACCTGATTGTGAAACAGGCGATGAATCCAAAATGCTGCCCACCAAAACATGGGTAGTATTACTTTGTGTGGATCGGTCACATTGCTCAGGAGGGAAGAACAATTCAATTTCCTGTCCCATTGTATTCTCTTTTCTGGACACCCTCCAAGAAAAACTCGGCCACCTTATTAGTACTGTCTGTATGATATACACATTAAATACAATTAGATAAAACAGTTACATGACATAAAGGCTGTGGCTGAACTCTTCCTAGCCAAGGTAATGTAGCTGGCCTGCTAATGCCTGCTAATGTTAGAAATTAATGCCATTGTCTTACACATTAAAAGCTGACAACGTAAATAACAATAACTCGCTAATTCACTGTATTTGTTTGCCTACCTCGTATTAGCACTCTGGCAACGAAAACAGTAGCATGTTAAAATGCATGAAAATGTCCAAAAAGTTTGCTTTTTTTCTTTATGTACAGTAACATTAGCTATGTACAGTTGCAATCAAAATTATTGGGTTTACAGGCAAAATTTACAAACTTTCAGCTGTTTGTGATGAACAGATTAAACAAGAACATTTTTAATAGCTCAACACAACTAATATTACAAGTGTAGAAGCGAGCAAAGCTCACATACCCCCGCTCCCCATTTTTCGCTCAATAAACTTCAGTAGCAAAAGACAAATCAATGGAAATACAATATGCAGTCGTATATACAGGTCTATTACCAAAAATGCCAACTTGGGGAGTTTAGTTGATGTGTGTATGAAATGTGATGAAGCTACCAAGCTAAGTTTGAGAGATATGTATTCTATGAGCATCACATGGGCAATCATGTGTCCATGGTAATTGCAACAATATGATTACTGTAGAAAAAAATGATATATATATATTTGAAAATATACACCCAAAAGTGGCCAGTGAAACACTGTACATTTGAATTGACAAAAATTTGCAATCACTACTTAAAAACGTAGATAATAGCACTATCAGTTTTAGCATATCTTAAAAAAATGAACAAAAGTTTAGGTACACATTCTCAGCTGTCATTACTTTGCTTTTTCCTTGTTTTGAAACACATTCCAGAAAGAAGAAGAATGTATCAATAAATAATAATTTTAATTTAAAATAAATTTTGGATTGTGTGATATCATGAACTAGAATGTGAAGTAGCTAGCCAGTGCAAATGAAAAACATCTTTCTGAAAAATGTTGCCATCTTTGAAACAAAAACAAAACAAATCATGTAGAATGTTGAAGTCCGAGTCTCACAGCAAACGTTTGTATAAGTCACAAGGAAAATGTTAAAAACTTGAAAAGGTTGAAGTTATAACAAGTCTTTTCTTGTAGAATAGGAAATGAAAATAAAGTTGCAAATTTAGGCATGTTTTGGCCAATTTTCAGAAATGCCAATATAAGTGATTGTTGCACACTAAATTTACAGGTTGCAAGTGTTATAGTTTTGTAGTTATTCTGGGGAAAATGAGTCTGAAAATAAATCACAGAAATTTTGGGCACTAGTAATTGGAACCCACAAAAGAAAAAATACCAGCATGAGGGTAAGATGTATACCAATTCTAAAGTTTGTAAGTGATACAGTGAGACAAAGTTCCAAATTTGGGCTATTATGTGGTGAAAATTGCAAAAATTTTGGGCACTTCAGAACTGAAACCTCCTAAAGGCACAATGGCACCCTAAGGGTAATATCCATACCAAATTTGAAGTTTGTATGTGCTATAGTTTTTGACATATGCTCCAGAAACGAAACTAAGTCCAAAATTTGGGCAAGTTTTGTGGTGAAAAATTGCAAAAATTTTGGGCACTTCAGAACTGAAACCCCTAAAGGCAAAATAAGGGTAATATCCATACCAAATTTGAAGTTTGTATTTAAGTTTTTGACATACTGAAACTAAGTCCAAAATTTAATGCTTTTTGGTGAAAAAAAATTTTATTGAACTGAAAAACCCCCCACAATGGAATAGGGTGATATCCATCATAAGTTATGCGGAAATGATTTTGCACAAAAGGGATGGGCGGACGGACGGGCGGAGCGGGGTATAGTGGTTTCTCCAAATTTATTGTAATGACAAGTCAAAATTATTCATCCATCACCTAATGCAGCTCAAAGCGGGGTATATCAACTCAAAAGCCTTAATTAGTTTGCATCAGGTTTCAGTTAACACCTTGAGATAGAACAGGTTTGCTTGAGATAGAACATATCAAATACTTGCACTCACTAAGGGTTTGTTGACAGTGACATTTGATTGCATATCAGAAATATGGCTGTCAAGAGAATTGACCAAAAAGCTAATGGAGGAGATCATTGCCTGGCACAAACAAGGTGAAGGATACAAAAAGGTAGCACAGGCACTGAATGTTCATAGAGATACAGTTGGAAGCATAGTTCACAAGTTCAGAGTTAAAAGAAGAGTGGCTACAGTACCAGAATGTGGCAGAAAGAGGAAGCTATGAATGGCTGCCACCAGATTCCTGACGAGATAGGTGGTCAAAAACCCTTAAGTGACTGCAGGAGACCCGCAGCAAGGCTTGGAGGCAGGAGGCACTGAGATTTCAGGTTGCACAGTAGGGCGCATACTAAACGTTGAAGGTCTCCAAGACACACACCACAACTGATCCAAAAGCACAAACTCCAATATGCTCAAAACCACATAAATAAGCCACAGAAGTTTTAGGACAGTGATCTGTGGAGTGATGATACAAAACTGAAACATTTCGGGCTTATGAATCAGTGGTATGTCTGCAGGAGGAATAAAGAAGCATATGCTGAAAAGTACACCCTGCCTACAGAGAAGAATTGTGGGGCTGTTTGATGCTCTGCAGCTGCTTTGCTTCCTCTAGCACTGGAAACCTGCAGTGTGGAGGGCAAGATGGATTCAGTCAAGTACCAGGATATCCAAGGAGAAAATGTCATGCTGTGTGTACGGAAGCTGACGCTAGGGCATCACTGGACCTTCCAACAGGACAATGATCCTGAGCATACCTCAACATCCACTAAGGCTTGGTTTCAGAAGAAGTCTGGGAAGATTCTAGAGTGGCCATCACAGTCGCCTCACTTGAACTCCATAAAAAATCTCTGCTGGGATTTGAAGAAGGCAGTTGCAGCACGCAAACCCTAGAATATTAGTGAACTGGAGGCCATTGTCCATGAGGACTGGGCTAAGATTCCTTGGGAATGCTGCCAGAAGCTGTTGTCTGCATATCATCACATTTCCAGCAGGTCATAGTGGCTCAAAGGGTGCTCTATTAAGTATTAAAGATGCTTGTCATGAAGGGGTTGAATAATTTTGAGCCTGCAGTAGTCATTAAAAGTGGCATTTTGTGTTGAATTTGGAGAAGACACTTGTAATATTTGTTCTGTTGAGCTATTTAAATTGTTCTTGTTTGATTTGTTCATTGCAAACAGCTGAAAGTTTGTAAATTTTGCCAGTAAACCTAATTTGCGGCGGGGGTTGAATAATTTTTCATTGCAACTGTATATACTTACTGGACTGTCATTTGTCCAACAGGCTTTAGCTGCCTTTTCCACTTCCGCTCACGTAACCTCGTTTGTTTCTGTGGGCATTGGTGCACAGACACCCCACAAAAACTGTTTCTTCTTCTTGTATTCTCAGCTGGTGACACAGCTGATGGCAGAGCTCCTTCCACAATATGGAGCTCCCATCTCTAAGGATCGCAGAATCTGCTTACTCCAATCTAAACAATTAAGGGTAAATGCTTATTACATCACACAGAGTAAGAGCTTTAGCATTTCATGTAATATATCTGGAATGGGAAGGTGTATTAAAATTGATCTTGTTCAGCTAATAACATCCACCTGGTTACGTACACGCTTGTGTTAATGTTAAAAATTGTCAACCTATCCCTTTAAAGATGCCCGCACTGAAAGTGTAATAGCATTCTAAATTGACCAAATATATATAACAACACTTGGTCAGGGTTTAGAGGTGATCATTGGCAACAAATTTGTTCCAAATATATCAAGCAGCAAGAAGTCAAAAATGTGTCAGCCAATCAGAGGCTGGGGCAGCCATATTGGATCCCACATCAACTTGAAAATAACATTTACTCAGGGCCATAGGAAAGACATTTGAACCCCCTCTGATCAAAATCTGATTATTGGAACTTCAGAAGAAGTTGAATTTGCGTCACACAATCATTGAATATTGACTGAAGCCCAAGAAACAAGACTTGGTCAGGGCCATGAGACAAGTACTGTGAATACAACACTTCTGATCTAAATCTGCCTGAGTCAGAAATACTTCAGCCGCTCAGAGGCCAGGGCAGCAACAAAGTCAAGCCGAAAAACCACAACACATGGTTAGGGCTTTGAGACAAACGCGCACCAAATGTAATCCAAATCTGACCAATGGAACTAGAGGAGTAAAAAAACGCATCAGGCAATCAGAGACCTGGGCAGCCATATTGGATTTCAAAAATAACAACATTTGGTCAGGGCAATTAGACAAATACATTCACCAATTCTGATCCGAATCTAAGAAGTGGAACTGGATAAAAAGTGAAAAATGCATCACCCAATCTGACACTAAGGCGGCCATATTAGATTCCATATTGAGCCAAGACATAACAGCACTTGGTCAGAGCCATGAGACAAATATGTTCACTGACTCTGATCCAAATCTGACCAGTGAAATTGGAGAAAAAGTAAAAAAAAATGTGTAAGCCAATCAGTGGCCATAATGGATTATGAACTGAGGTGTCAAATAACCTTCGGACCAAGGTGAGCTAAAGACCTTTAGCTGATTTAATACATGAGGCTTATCCCGTACTCTCTGTTTAAAATATGGGATGATATCCTCAAATTTCATTGTATAATGTCAAATAAAACTCAAGACTGAAAAGGCAATGAGCTCCTACACACCCTCAAATCCCTATAGCATGGAGGACTATCTCTATTAACCTCACAGTTATTTGTGGTTTTCACACAAATAAGCATTTGAAGTAGTGGCTGCCACTAAAGCTGCGATGTGAAGAGTAAAAATTCTGCCCAAAAGGTGATGAATGAACTCCCACCAAGGGAACTAGAGATATAACTTCTTTACATAACAGCATGACTGTCTTTACTTTGCTGTGACATTCCAGGAACTGTCAGACACAAGGGAGGAGTGCAGAAGAGTGCTGTTCTACGCTGCGGCAATGCCATGCCCCCCACAGTTTTGCCCTGTTTTTAAGATAGCTGTTCCCAGTGGTCACCGCTTTCATTACAAACTGCTGCTGTTCACCTCAAAGAGTCAGAAGGCCATATTCGGGGATATACGGATCATACATATGACATCCTCAGGCCTTGGAGGTGAATTTTAACCCTCACTATGGTTAAATTTTTCAGGAAAATAAGAAAAATGGAAAACACTATCTGGGATGAAAAGAAAAATATTGCTGGTTTGCAGTAAAGGCCATAATATATGTTACAACAATCTTTATAGGTGCAAAATGCATTTTCAGAGTTGAAAACTACAGGAAAATATAGTTTTCAGTTTTTAACATTTGACATTGTTTTATGAGAGGTATGAAGTGACATTCCTATCTTTATTCAAGAGTGTGTTCATTTTGACATGAGAGTCGACATATCGATTTCATGCATAGTTTTTGCAAAGTTTTTCCCCGAAATTCTGCTCTTGCACTCAGATAGCCCCTGCTTGCACTTGGATTTGCGCTGCTTCTACTCAAACTGTGTGCTCACACTCAGATCTGTTGCAGGGCTGCCAACTGTCACACACTTGGCATGAGAAATGCGTGAGATTCAGTGGCATATTCATGTTCCCGTACTGTAGTCAGCAATTATTCAATCAGCACGTTTGAAAGAGATTCTCTGGTGGAATTGAAGTCCTTGTGCATGAAGGTTTATCATTTTCAAATGCGTTATGGTGGATTTCACCACTAGTAACATGGAAATCAATTATGACTCTTGACTTCTCACGCTTTTCTTTACTCAGGGTTGGAAGCAATGGAATTACATCAAAATGTTTCAAATGGTCTCATTTCATTTAAACAATTTGAACGATCGTGAAACACATGCATTGCGTTGATTGAGTAATTGCTGACTACAGCTCGGGACTGTGAATATGCCACTGAATCTCACGCGATTTCTCACGCCAAATGCTGTTGCTGCTTGGACAGATTTCCTTCGCACAATCTGCCGCTGCTTGGATGGATTTTTTTTGGCGCAAACATCAGCCTTTCCTCCTCACTCTCAAACTGCCTCTGTGTGCTTGGAACATTTCTGTTTGCGCTGGAATGCCCAATTAGCAAACTATGAGCACAAGTTTGCTTGAATGCGACCCATGTTGCCGTCCCGGAAGAGCGAGACAGTTTGCAGCTCTCCTCAAAAGCACAAACCTGTCAGCCCCTGCTTCTTTTTACATCTCAAAACTTTGCAAGCTCAGAACCATGGCAGAGGATACCTGAACATTCGCGAGCTTATAATTTTACTGACAAGCGCCAGGTTGGCCAACATGAGGCACTTGAGGATGGAACGATACTGTAATCCTATAATTCCAAACCGGCAGCTTCTCTGAATTTATTTCCCTGCAGCATGAAGCCTATTCTGTGCTGCTCTGAAAAGGCTACTGGCCACTGCCAGCCATGGCATGACCGGAGATCGAATCCAGGCCGTTGTAGTCACTACTGCACTGCAAAGAGGCGCATTAACTGAGAGGCGCGACAGTTTGAATAGAAGCAGCGCAAATCCAAGAGCAAGCAGGGGCTATCGTAGGGTTGCCACCTTTGAGAAACAAAAATAAGGACCGGGGGGAGGTGAGGGGGGGTTACTGAATAAACTGAAGCACCTTGCCATTTTCATAAACTAATGTTTTTTTTTTATCACTTTGTCTGATGTACTTTTAAATTTTATATTACCAAATAAATTAAATGCTCACAATTAAAGTTTTTAAAATACAGTTTGCATGTAGTCCCTGTGTTCATGTGGGCACTCCAGTTTCCTCCCACAGCCCAAAAACATACCAGCTTAGTGAACTGGTATGAGTGTGTGAGTTAATGGAGTGCGAACCCCGCGACAGATTGGCGAACTGTCTATGGTGCGTTCCTGCCTTTCGTCCACTGTTGGCTGAAATAGGCTCCAGCTCCCCTGTGAATTTGATTAAAAAGAAGTGGTTGAGATAATGGGCTCTAATTTCTTGGCGCAGTGCACGCAGTGGTAATTTCGTTCGGTACAGCCCACGCAGTGGTAATTTTGTGCGGTGCAACACCGTGCGCAGCCACTTTGGCAATTTGGTAGACGGATGTGCGCCGAGATGGGTGTGGCGGCGTAGTAGGGGGAGGTGTCACATATTCATCATGACGCAGTGACAATTTCGTGGCAAAAGGCTTCGCCAAAAGTGCGCAGAGAACTCGCCAGCTCCAACCTGGTTTACTTTCTGTGCAGTGGTAATTTGGCTGACCGACGCACAGTGCAAGACATCGCCACCGAAACCTCACAGGCAGGTTTCCAGAATGTCAGGCACATTTCAATGCAATAAATAATTACAGCAATCACTATTTAATGTAACTATCTGAATCAGGACATAAATTATAGTATCTATATCGATTGTCCTGATGTCAGATCAAAGGCGGTTGGCACGCGTAGTGGAAACTCGACCTGGCTTAATCAACGCAGCTGAATCTGTGATGCAAACTAACGACTTCACATCTTTCTCAGCCAACCACAAACTGCCTTGACATCAGGTAGTGCGTATATATATATATATATATATATATATATATATATATATATATATATATATATATATATATATATATAAAATTTTATATTATATATATATGCGCAAGTGTCTTAATACTATTATTGTCACTTAGGTTTTATTGTTTTTAGTGGGGGAAAGGAATACAGCCTTATTGCTATGATCTCGTACTGAGTTAAGATCACATATTGAAAATAAATGTGTAACGTATCTTGCACTGTTGTCCATGCATGTTAATCCCAAAATTTTAAGCAGCAACAGGGTGTAATAATAGGAACACGCTATCCATCGTTTCTCTTCCCAATGATGCAGGCAGAAGAAATAAATGAGCAACCGTCATATTTCATTCCAACTTCATAAGTTTGAATGATCTGACGTAGTTTCGTTTTGAAATTCCATTCAAGTTCGCTAATGGTAATAATTTGCGAATGCCCTAGCTAGCCAGCTAACTCATATTTGTAATGGTTAAAGGTGCATTATGCAAGTTTGTTGACATCACTTCTGCTGACATTCGAATTCAAACAAAACAGAGGTAGCTCGCCCCTCCCTCCCATAGTTCTCTCCCTCCCATGCTTCCGTAACTGTCAACTCTTGTCGGTGATTGGCTAGAACGGTTTGTTATGTTATGGGGCACAGCCTGTGCCCTTTGTGTTTATTGCAGTTTGTGATGCTTGTACAGTCTCCAGAGCCCATGTTTTTTTTTTTTTTTTTTTTACAGTGAATTCAGGGGCAGGCAGCTAGCGGATCGTGGGGAGATGTCGGCGAATTGAGACAAAAATATAATCGTGCAGAAAATAAACAAACTTGCATAGTGCACCTTTAATATAGACGTAAGCGGTGCAGAAAACATGCCTGATGTAGCAAAGTAAAATGCAATATTAACGCATCATGCAGATATAGGACAGAGGCTTCTTTATTCCAACATTTTAAAGGTGAGGAGAGGCGCTCATTTGATTGGTGAAGATTTGACTCGGCTGTGTTAAACCCACTCACGCCTTCTCTCCTCCCTCTTTGCCACTTGCGCCGGCTGGAGGGACAGAGGAGTACTTGCGCCGGGGAACGAAATTGCAAAATACGCCTGGATACACCCCATTGGCGTGGCACTCCCCCCATTCGCCGCGCCTGTGCCGTGCCTGGTCAATGAATTTAGAGCCCAATGGGTGGATATACACCAATATAATAAGCCAACCAGACCCCCTTGATGACCAGACCCACTTTCCACCCTATATATGAGCTGAAACACGCGAACATTAAACGCAAAACTATAACCAAAGTAGCTCAAATAAGTGTCTTAATTGCTGTTAATAAGCTAGGCTAAATCCAGCATTGCTGTTGATTTTGCCGACTAAGGAACAACCTTTGCCAGTACCCTGGCAAAACCAGCACTGCTCAGTGTTAACATTAAGGAACTATTGGTGTCCCACTCAGGAAACATTTTGTGCGCAGCTAAATGACTGGCGTTAGCATCGTTTTGTCATCTCTTATAAAGACAAAACTGCAGTAAATGATTAAAACGATACCTGGTTAGAAAGGTAAAGAATTAGAGTTCAGTTTAGCACCATTCAGTTGGCTGAAAACATTATGCAATCATTTATATTTGAATTTTAAGGGAAATTTCAATCGAATGTTCGCAAAAAAAAGTGTCCCACTCAGGAAACAGTTCTGTTAACTGTGGCCTGGCATTCAAGAATCCCTAATATGCCTTTATTTTGGGATGAGAAGCAGATTGTACTTGAGAGAAATGGCGAGAGCACAATCTGCTGTGAGCTGAAGGGGAGAAATGATCCCGACGAGATATTTAAAACACGTTGTTTTGGGAAGCAAAACTTTTTACTTTTGTGACCCCAGCAAACTAGCCAGAACTACTTATTTCAAAACTTCGGAAGGCCAGAACTCTCAGGACACAACAAAAAAAAATCACCTCTCCCACACAACACTGCTAAAGAGTATTTCATACAACTTCATGTCAAAAAATCCGAATTATCCCTTGAAGTTACGAAAAACCAGCCCTATTCTGAAAAATGCAGGGTGTTCATAATATTTTGGCCAGTAATGTACATCAACAAAAGAAAGAGAAATCAACAAAAGATAGGAATTTGTCACAACAATAATGACGGCCATGCAGAACTGACATCCCAAAGGTTTGCTACTTTGTAATCAGTTTTCCGTGATTGCACATTTGAGCAATTCAGTGTAAATACTAGTTCTAGTTCACACAAATAAGCCAAAACACTATGACCTCTCACCAGTGGCGGCTGGTGCTAAAAATTTTGGGGGGGGGGCGCAATTTATCTTGGCGCAGCACACCTGACAGCTGCTTTGATGTCGACACAGTCAGTTATTAAGAAGGAAAATGTAGCCTATAGATTTTATCAGGGTTTGTACCCTTTTCTATTATGAATTGAGGATGTATCCCCTATGTCCACATGTCCACAGATCACTGTATCTGTCCTTACATTACTTACAGATTGATTGTAAAAGCAGTCATGTTAAAGATAGTCCACCAACTAACTGGGATTTTGATGTTTTGTAAAGATGCAAACAATAAATGGAACATAGTTAAACAGAAAAACAAAACACAAATCTAAAAAACACAGCACTGTAATGCCGTCTACAGGCTTCGTATACCTTTTCCAAAGTGAAATTCAAGCACTTTCAAGGATTTTCAAGGTGCATTTTCATGCTTTTCCAGCACCTTAAAGCTGTGGTAAATTACATATTTATATACATAAATGACAGATTCCACACAGTGTGACCAACAGGTCCCACTGTACTTAACTAGATTAAATTATAAATTAATGGTATATGGATCATTCTACATGAAACCAACAAATACTGTCCCCAGAACTGAGTGCACTTTCCAAAGCTATACCAACATTGCATGTGCAGCCATTATTACAAAATGCAATATTTATTCAAATTGCATTCAGATAATACACTGAAATCTATGATAAAAAAAATTATTGATTTGCTTTTAGGATGACTATTATGACAAAGCTACCCCACTTCCTGTGTCCCTAGATTAGAAGTTGCATAGATACTTCTGGTTTAAATCTGTTTTTTTTCCCCAATAAATGATTGTTTTTGTGTTCCTTGCACTGCACAAGATAATTATCTATATAAACAACACTTTTTCCCATCAATTCATGTTCTTTGTGTATTTTGGGGTAATTTTTGTCTTTTCCACATTTTTTTGTGTAAATTCTGTTACCCTGATTGAATAATAATGCCCACAGGTGTCAGTCTCACAGTTTTTTTTAAAAACAAGAAATCCTCTGGAGCCCATTTGAGGGCAGCAGGTCATTGTTTAGCAGTTTTCAAAAGGTGAGTCAGTGCCATGTGCTTTTATTTGTCTTTTAAGTTTTAACATTTCAGGAGTACTGATATGACAAGTAACTTCTGTTATGACCATATGTCATTCATAGATCATGGAAACCATAAATTAACATGTTCAAAATAATTTGTTAATGAATCATGTTGTCATAAATGTGTTCATTGGGTGATAATTAGAAATACCCTCATAGAAGTAACTTATGTTACTGCATCTTCTGTTACCACAGGTATCTTCTGTTACGTACATGTAATTTCTGTCACTCTACCCAAGGAGACCATTATGAAGGTACACTGAATGTTGGTCATATGATGACTATTTTTCTGTAATTAAGACCACTGGAAGCAACAGTTTTCTGGGGAGGTGGTAAAATTTAAAGGTCAGATTGTTACATTATGCCATATTTTCTGAATCTCAAGGAACAATTGAGTTTAGTGATCAGTATAATTTTTTGTTCTGAATGTTACAACTTCAAAACAAATTGGTATATTTTATTTAAATTACTTTCAGGACACATGAAGGAGTTAAATCTCAGTTAAGGTGTATAATATTTGATGATTATATTATAGCATAAAGGGAGTATTTGTCCAGTAACAGAAGTTACTTTCTGTCAAATTTATCTGTCCTATTGTAATAAATATTATATATTATTAACTTGATTAAGCTTGCATTCTCTGTCTGGTTGACCCTTGATATGTTAACAATAAAATACTTTGAAATCAATTGTCTAGACTACATCTTAATTTTTGTTAAGTACCCTAGCCAAATTGTTGGTTGTGTGTAGAATGACCCATATATGTGGTTTATTTCATTGATAACATAAAAACAAATGTTGACAGGAAGTTTTAGACCTGGATCACTGCAATTTTGGTAAAAAAGTGAATTTAAAAATTCAGTCTTGTTGCTAATGTTACATGGACGGAAAATTGGTTTTCACAGGACTGAACTCAAACGGTGACAAGATTGTCTGAGCCAACACCAATAATGGCACGATGAGCAGAGAAAAGGGAAGGCACACCAGTGACCAACCTGCAAATCTACAATAAGCAGGGCTTTGTTAAAGCCTGTATATCTACTCTTGAACAGTGACCTGAAATGCACAGTTCTTACCCAGGATTATTTTGTGGCAATAAAATTCATACACTGGATGATTAGTCAATCCTGCCCACTCATTTAAGTTCCTCATCCACCTTGGAGTTCTGAGAGGAAGGAGGGACACCACCCTGTAGTATGGATGTGCCAACCCCTTTAAGTCAAACCAAGGATGGCTTGATCCATCCAGGGATTGGAGTGAACTTGTCCATATAATAAACCGTGTTCGAACTTGGCTTGCTTGTGAAAATTCAATAACTGATCCAAGTGTGCCATCTAGTGATATAATATTGTAACTGCGTGCATAAATCTGCATCTCCATGTCCACTGGCGGACATATCTGCACAAAAGGGTTTAAATACCCTGCCAGCAGCTGCCAAATCTCATTCACAGCAGTGCTGTACTAAGATTACAGGTTGTTGCTAACATTATTGCTGTGGATGGAAATTTTTACCTTATTGATGAGGGACACAAACGCGAGTTGGTAAAAATCCTAGGCCAGGAAGTAAACATCCGCTCGCACATGCACTTTACCCCACTTTCAGACTACTGGTTGTTACAAAATAGGGACTTCAACCTGGAAGGTCAAACAGGGAAAGCAATAAAAGGCATTGGTAATGCCACATCCAGCCAGCCAACTCCGTTTGTTGTAATAAGTGCGGGAGAAGCCCTGGGTGTAAGCTCGTCCACGATCACTTGCCTGCTGCTGAATCTTTAAATTGGGTCGGTCCGGACCAAACTCCTTTACTTTCCTTTGTTCCTCCAGTGAACGCCTTGAGAAAGACTGTTTTGTAAGGAAACAACCAAATTGTGTTCAGTTTCCCCGCATACACTTGAACATGCCTTCTTGCTCAGCTACCAGGTTGAAAACGCGGTGGATGATTTGACAGTCGAGACGAAGCATTGCAGTGGGTGTGAACATGATTGACAGCCACGAGAATTGTCCAATCACATTAGATCAAAAAACATTAAAACAATACCTATTCGCTGCCAATAAAAGTGGGAGTGTCTGGGGCGCACAGAACTGTGCCCGTAAAAAAATCTGAAGAACCACTGAAACAGCAGCCTGGGGTCACGTGCTCACCAAAACTTTGAGAGCTTACATGAGGTACCGTTTGGCCGGCGTCCCTCACCCAGGAAGAATATGTATACAGAGAAATCAACCAAATACCATTTGGAACCGATATTTAGGGGCTGTTGACAGGCGCTCCCAGACTGAAATACACTTTTATTTCATAATTATTTGCATTATACAACTAAATTATATTTAACACGTTTAAGTAAATTTTCATCTCTTGATATTTGAAGGGGGGGCTGCGCCCCAGCGCCCTCTACTGGCCGGCCGCCACTGCCTCTTACAAATGAACTGAATGATAATAGTGTGGTTGACATTTTGGATGTGGGAGAAATTGACAGGCGTAAAGACCTGAGTGACTTTGACATGGGTTTCTATGGCTAGACAACTGGGTCAGAGTGTACTGCAAACTGCAGTACTTCAAGTGTCCGGCCCTTATTGATTGAAGCGCTACTGTGGCGCAAGTTGGAGAAGATTTTAAAGATGTAAACAAGAGGAATGTGTCACAACACAGTGCAACGCATCCTGCTGCATACTGGATTTTGTAGCCGGTCACACTGCCTATTCAACCCCACATCCACCTTTGAAAGCTTCTACAATAGGCACCTGAGCGTCAGAGCTGGACCTTGGAGCAATGAAAGAAGGTGGCCTGGTTGGATAAGTCTCATTTTGTTTTACATGATGTACATCGGCCTGGTACATGTGGACCATTTACCAGGGAAAGAGATGGCACCAGGATGCACTGTGGGAAGAAACAAGCTAGTGGAGGGAGTGTGATGCTCGGGGCAATGTTCTGCTGGGAAACCTTGGGTGCTGGAATTAGTGCATATCAAAATAGTATCTACATTATCTACCTAAACATTGTTGCAGGCCAGGTACTCCCCTTCATGGCAACATTATCTCTCTGGTAGCAACCTCTTTTAGCAGGATATTGTTGCCCTGCTACACTGCAGAAACTGTTCTGATTTGAGGAACATGATAAAGAGTTCCAGCTACTGCCCTGGCTTCCAAAGTCCCAGATGCTTGATGGATACAATGGAGCCCCGGGGCAAAAATGCATTTGCTTACCAAACCAGCAATATCAGAATGCGTTTCCAAATCTTTCACAGCGTTCAGTGCAATCCACTGGTCCCACTGGCCTTCGATATACTCCCTTTTCTTTTATTGCTCCTTGTTGTTCACTATTCTGGATGACTTTCCAGCCAAATTGATTTTCTTTTTATTCGTCTTCATCATCTTTAGGCTCTGTCTCATTTGTACGAAAGTTTCCACAGTTGGTAGCATTTTTAGGAAAAATGGCCATATAACTGTCAATATGCAGTCAATATCTGATAAGTTATGAGCTGCAAATATTACTTTTCACATCAAAAAGTGAAAAGAAGCTCGGAACACCCATTCAGCACTCACAAATTACATAATTCAGTACACCATCCAAGAATCATGTGAAGGGAAAAAAACAGCACAGGTTGAGCTCATGCAGTAATATGTGTGAAGTGAGAACAGACCTTGAAAAAGCTAATCAAAGGGTAATCTTTGATGAAAATTCTTTAAAAAAGCAGTGGAAATGCATGGAAGAATGCATGGAAGAATCAGATTGTCACAATGATGAAACAAACAAATTTTGAAAGATTAACTTTTATTTCTGATTACCTTCTGATGTTTCATGCTCACATTAAGTGAGAAAGTACAGAATACTTGCACAACTTTCATTTCACAGAACTGCTCAAATAACGGTCAGGTCGCTATGGTTATCCTATTGAATTATATCTATTAGCAGAGGAAGTCCCCAAGTCCCCTCTCTATCTGTGCTCCAATCTGTAAAAAAAAAAAAAAAAAGAGAGACCTTGATGAAAATAAAAACAAATCACTTAACGTCGATCTTCATCCCAACCGAGTCAACGCCAAGGCATTACCTCCGTAATTACAGACTTGCTTTGATTGCTTGCTGCCAATCAATTATTGTAATTTAATTTCTTAGCCGAGCGGGCTTGAGAGTGATTACTGATTTATCTGCAGTCTGTCTGAGCCTGTTGTTCTGGGCTTTGTCTGAGTGGCAGACGTGCACAAGGGTCCGACCCACCGGGATAAGAGGGCCAATGAAACGCAGGCACAGTCCAGTTACATCCTAAAATGAAGAAGCATGAATGTTTGCCCTAAGCCTTAGATCACCAGATATAAGTGCATACGATCACAGACACTCATACCTGGGCAAAAAGACCGACTCCAGATCAGCTTATGATCAATGATGACTTCCATTTACGAATTATAAAAGCTTGATATGCAGCTATACATGGTACCATCTCAGCACATCAGTCCCTACATGCAAACCACTTGAACCATTTTGCCTCTGAACCCCAGCTCATTGTGTTTTAGAAAAGAAAATAAAATTGATTTGATAAAAAAATACAACGTACATTCAAGTCAAAATATGGACTGAGACCTGCAATTTAATTAAATTTTTATCAGGTGGATTCATCATTTGATGAGATAAAATGAGCAAATATAAATACAAAACACACAAGTCTGGCAGTTGAGCTCTTCAGTCCCTTACCTGAGTGTGGCTGTAGCAGCAGCTCTGGCACCCATTTATAACTTTATTGTGCATGCTGTGAACAGTTGGAGATGAGACACTTTTCTAAGATGGGGTAGCAGAGCTCCAGCTCAGAGAATGGAGGGCTTAATGAACAGCTGAGACACACAGAGAGCCACAGAACAAAATGGAGTGAGCCTTCAAGGCTTTTTTTCACACGCATTTTCCAAGGGTGCCCATCATTAAATCTGCTTGAGAAATGAACTCAAAAGCCAAGCCCAATTGGCGCGTGCAGAAAATATTCCACTGAAATAAATAGACGATTTTTTCTTCCCACTTTCAACGTTTACTTACTTAATTACTGTGAAACTGGAATTGTGGCTGGACACTTCATTACTAAAGGAAGAGAAAGGTTTGTATGACGTTAATTTTCATATCGACTGCTTGGAGCAAAAAAAAAAGGTGAAGTGCATTTTTTAAGTTTTGAGAAAAAGCAGTGTAAAACTTTGATACAATATGAAAAATATGATTTGCATCCAACTTACTAGTTACAGCAAAATATACTTAACACTTTTGTGCACCATGTAGTTGATATATGGTCACAAAGGCCCGTGTACTGTTCTAATTAGGCATATCAATAATCTAACTAATGACACCTAACAAAACAAGATGAATATACAGGTAAAATGAAAGTAACTGAGATAGTGTTAGCTTCATAATGGAAATATCAACACTCTAAACAGATTATTTTTATCTAGCTTAGCTACGTTTAAAAAATAGACAACAAGTTTGGCGAGTAATTTTAATGAATTCTAATCACACTTTGTGGCTGGCTGTTCTTCTCAGCAGATTATTGTGCTTTCTTTCTGCAGCACAGAAACACAATTTTAAACAGCAGGCAACAACTATACCCAGGCAAAAGAGTGCCGGTTAATATAGCCTAATGACTATAAAATAAAAAATGAGTTTTGACTACAATTCCATGTAATTCATTTGAAAATGTGGTGGCCCCAGCAGTGGTCAGCAGCTTTTTCAGAGTAGCGCACAATTGGCTATTGCCCTACAGGGTTGCAAATTGGGAAGGGACTGCCGGGAAGGGAAAATAATAGTTGCCTTGTTCGTTGCTCAAGCGCCTCCTGTTGGCCAGACGGGCGCTCGTCAGGAAGATTCTAACCCTGTTCATGTCCGGGTATCCTCCGCCCTCGTTCTGAACTTGCGAAGATTCAACCAATGAGTGTATAAGAAGCAGTGGCTGACAGGCGCGTGCTTCAGAGGAGAGCCGCGAACTGTCTACGCTCTCCTGAATTGGCAGCAAGGGGTCGCATACGAGCAAGCCTTGTACATAGTTCACCAGTTGGATATTCCAGATTCGGGTGGGATTGGAGATGCCAAATTTA
The DNA here is from genome assembly GCA_029692085.1 of Gymnothorax javanicus. NCBI lineage: Eukaryota > Metazoa > Chordata > Actinopteri > Anguilliformes > Muraenidae > Gymnothorax > Gymnothorax javanicus. Next base: position 76,122,680 of record CM056195.1, read on the forward strand.
TAAAAAAAAAAAAGAAAATGTGTTGGCCGTCAGGGGCGTAATTTACGGGGGGGACACAGGGACATGTCCCCTGCACTTTTGGAAAAGGCAGCATTGGACCCCCCCACTTTTTACTGTCCTAAAACTAATGTAAACAAAAAAAAAAAAAACACTGCACGCACTGAGACCTCAAGGAAATAATACGCGCTCCATCTGCCAGTGGCCAGTCCTTTTCAACTTTCCTTCCCTTCTTCTCTCAAAGTCCCGCCTTTCATTCAAACAGATAGTAGACTTTGCCAGCATCTAAGAAAAAATGCTAGCGAATCGCGATGTCTAAACCCCCTAACCACCGAAGACGGATTACATAAGATTTCATATAAAGAAAAAACTGTGCGAGTCACATGAAACCCAACTTACAAGCGTATATTTTGCGGGGAACTGCTTGCGTTCCTCTTAAATGAGTCAATATTGTTTCATCCCCGGTCATGACAATTCAGATCCAGCGAGGTGCCGTCGGAGATCCGTGAGGGGAGGCAGAATCCTCACCGTTAAACAAACGATAACTCCCTGTTACTTTGCTTGATCAGGAATTAGAGGATTGATTAACTAATTTACTCAGAGTAAACGGCAGAATGACGTGCCAATTTCATCCATGACATTATTGCTGAGTGCATCAAACTTAAAATGCTCATGAGACAGCAAATTTGTTCATATTTGCTAACAGGAAGCTAACGTAATGCCATTTACAAATATTAAAACCTTTCTTATGCCGTGTTCAATGTGTGGTCAATATGTTTACGATAATGTTTTCCCCCTTAAATACATACTTTTTAACGCCATTCAAAAAATAGGGAGTTTATTTCCAGTCTTCTTTCATAAACCGATAAACAAAAGGTCAAAACGATACACGGAATTACCGAGGGAGTTGAGTTTTTTTCTAATTAATTATTAAGATTTACATACCTGCAGTCTCAAATCAAAGCGTAAACGTAAATGAATCTTTTTGTCGCTATCACCTCTTAATCATTACAGGCGACATATAGCCTAGGCTAGGTCTTAATTGTTTGGTAAAAAAAAAAAAGTTAAAATTGATTGATACGTGGAAACAGGTTGACAAAATCTAGCGATAAAAAGGAGAAGTAACTGCCTCCCCTGAGTGCACGTCTCTGTTCAGATCTGAGCTGGGACTGCACTACAGCAGGATTTGATATTTTCGAGGTAACTTGAAGTTTAATCTGGTTATCAGGACCACTTTGGTGGTTCATTTCTTACCGGGGTAAATCAGCGTGTTGCCCTATGCCAGTGGTTTTCAAACTCGGTCCTGGCGGCCCACTGTGTATGCTGGTTTTTGTTCCAACCACAATTGCAATCGTAGGATTTTAACTATCTGTTTATTTGTCGTAATTAGCTGCATTCCATGTTAAGAGCAGTTTTCACCATCTTAACCCACGTTTTGATGGACATATCCATTCTGCCATGAAGAATAAAAACCCTTGAACATATTGTGCTTATTTTCTTTACTGTGAGGATTTTCAGGTGAAAACATTATTAAACAGATCAAATTAGACTGACAAAATCAGTAAGCTCCAAATTAGGTTGCTGACAGTGCTTGTTTTGAGTTCTCTAAAAATAATTTGCCTGAACTTAATAAACATGACACAAAACTGCTGTGACTCTATTGTTTGCCAATAAATGATTCGCGTTTGCAACCAAGTGTCAACAGCTTCACCGATGAGAAACCTATTGTCTGTTGATTAACCAATTGTTCACATTGATTAAATGTTTGGTTAAATTGTTTCCCTCAGCAGTTATTTGTACTAGTTTCTAATATATCTTAACTTGGATATGGAATTTTTATTCTTCATGGCATGCATAGATTTATCAAATGTGGCTGAAGAGGATAAATAACTGCTCTAAAGATAACTGCACCTAATTAAGACAAATCAACAGCTCTTTAAAATCCTAAGATTGCAATTATGCTTGGAACAAAAACCAGCATGCACAGAGGGATGCCAGGTGCCAGGACCAAGTTTGAGAACCACTGATTGCGGAACGTTTACTCCCGGGGTCCCCAATCTTTCCCAGAAAGGGCCAGTGTGGGTGCAGGCTTTCATTGCGACCGAGCAGCTACACACCTGATACTACTAATCAACCCCTGGACTCTTTGCTAATAAGCTTGATTAGTAGCATCAGGTGTGTAGCTGCTTGGTTGTAATGAAAGCCTGCACCCACACTGGCCCTTTCTGGGAAAGATTGGGGACCCCTGGCATACACACTGCTAGGGGGAGGCACTAGCCCTCTTATGATTGGTTGCTTTCAACGCGATCACGCCCACACAACCTCTAACAGCTACTTGTTAGCTGAACACAGCAAGCATGCACTTTGGCAGGAGACATTATCATTAGCTGCCTTACGTTGTTCCGTATACAATTGCAAATTACATTATTGTTGAGATTATATAGTCATCTAGCTAGCTAGCTAACGTTAGTTAAGAAAAATCTTTGAAAATAATCGTCATATTTAAGCGATGTGATGTGGTTTTTGCCCTAACTTCACTAATAAGCTTCAACAGTTATTACTCTGGCATTTACTGTTTTCCTGGGGGGTTTGGAGGTGAAGCGTGTGACTTGTATTTACAACAGTGGTCTAGCAAGCAGAACCTGAGGGGACGCAGTTTTGAAAAAATTCCAATTCCCACATAATGTGGCTTTAAAAGCCGCTGGGCTCAGGTTCTAAGGTAAATACATATTTTGATATTCATATTGCTTTGATGGCAGCTATCAGAGTACTGTTATTGCACATTCTTACTCAATTTCAGCAATGGGTGAAAAATTACATGAGATTAAGTGGTCACCCCCATAACCCACCTCATTTCCAGGGTGGTTTTATTGCGCTCTTTTCCACCTTATGGGGTACGCCAATATTTTGATCAATTTCATTACTTTCTGATGTATTTTGCATTAAATTTATTTTATTTAATGATCAAAAAACATGGTTATTTTGTTCTACTTCAGAACTAAAGCCCTTTTGAGAATTTGCGCCAGAAATGTGTCCCCTCCACCTTTGAAATCAAAACTACGCCTATGGTGGCCATTACTGAAAAGTGGCCTAATTTGGCTTTAAATTAGACACTGAAAAGTGACTTTATAGTTTTACCATTCAGTCTTCTCAAGCAAAGGATAAAAATGTTTAGACTGTCAAGGAGGACAGGTGTTTGAGCTATGCAGTGGGTTACTGTCGCTGTCCATCAGAAATGGGACTGAACTAACCTTGTGACTTTATTATAATCTAATTGAGTGGGCTATTCACTGCGACTTGTAGGACCATACATCGACCCAGATAAGCCATGACTAACTTGGGTCAGTGTTTTTTAAGTGTGACAGTTGTTATCAAGTCTATAATATTGATTCGTGATCCACTTCTAGTCTTTATAGGTTTTTTTTGGAAACAGCCACCACATTTTCAAATGAATTTGGCCTACATGGAGTTGAAATTAAAACACAATTTAAATTATGTAATCATTAGACTACATTTCACCCACCTACCGAGATATATTACGATTATGTATACGATGATTTTAGCTCATAAGCTAAGACAAGCTCAGTTATTGTTATTTTATATACATCTGGTTTTATTAAAAGTCATTAGCGAGCTCATAGATGTGCCTATATTAGTAAAAATGTGAAGAGTTGAAGCATTGTCATATTGATTGTTAAAGAGCAAATTTAATCTGCACAAAGTATTTTGAACAAATACATTTAGAACGATTTATTTCAAGTTGGTATTTGCAGAAAATCATGCCTAACTTGACACTATTATTAATGTAAAGCTAAATGGATGACTTGGCCCACAATTCTACTGAGGCAGTGGAGTTAGCGTTAGCCAGCTCTGCAAGGTGGGCATTGGACTGTACAGTCAATGGTTCAGAAATTTAAGGCTACCGCTGTTTCGAGCCGGGCTCCTCATGGTGCAGGGCCAGTAAGGACAGCAAAATTCCACTGCCTCGAGACACTAGCTCATGACCTGGGCTAGTCCCCAAATGGAGCAGGACAGTTACTGCACTGGCAGGTCACTGTAAGCCACTGCCCTGACCAGTCTCCTAGTGCAGCAGGACAGTGGGTCACGGCAGCAGGACAGTACATTAAACAAAATATTAAAGCCTCCTCTCCATTCTTGCTAACTCCAGCATATTTACGTCATGTATTGCACGTTGATGTTCATAAATGATCTAAGTCCCTGTTAAATAATAAACTAGAGGCATTCCTAGAGTGCAAACCCCTGCCAAGGCAGCACAGTCCAAATCTTGCTGAGCGGGAGCAAAGTTCAGTTATCGCCTGTCATTGGATTTCAAGATGGCTGCCGTGGCGGCCATATTGTTTGACTGATCGCGATCAAAATCATTAGGGTCCATCCCTGATGTAATAGCGACCCACCCACAAAATTTCACAGATATCCGTTCATTACTTTTTGAGTTATCTTGGTCACAAACTAACAGACAAACAAACAAATGGCACCAATCACATAACCTCCTGCCAACTTTGTTTGGCGGAGGTAATAAATAAATAAATAAATAAATAGTTTAGTGGTTAAAGTTTAAGGCTGGCAATTTGTTAAACAAGCAAAGCAAGAAAACAATACAAACTGTCAAGGGATAAAATCTGGATCCATTGCAGATGAATTCATCAAGCAATCCGCTGCACGGGGAAACACCATCCATCTATAGAAATGACGTCAAGAATGTTCAGTGAAAAAATTCTTTCATTCTTTGTCGCTGTGAGCCCCAGTGTTGATGGCTGATTGACTGTATTTTCTCCATGTGCTTGTATGTGTTCCTAGTGCGTGATTATTTTTATCGCTCAAGTGACGCTGTCTCAAACTTTCATGTTGGATTATACACTTTGCCTGTGATTATTCATGTCCTTGCAAACAATCTCACCAAATATTTCAAAAGCATTGATTATTTCATGTTCTGATGTGTACCATAAGCTGAATTTTTGATCTCCACACTCCGAAGTCTGGAATCATTTAATTAATTATTGATTAGTTGCTGTACATTTCCATGGCATTGAAATAACAGCAGTGGTAAACCCCTTCATGCTCTACATAGTGGAGGCAGCTATGTCCTCCACTAGCGTGCTTGTTCTTAATGTGATCAAATTGCAATTTGATCAAATTGGGCACTGCATTAATGCACTGATTTTAAATGGAATGACAGCGGCTGATCAGATTGGCCTTATTGGAACCAAGCCCCACCACACCCACAGGCAATTCATTCTTACTCCAACCCAGTTGATATCAGCGCCACAGCTATGCTATCGCCTCATATCACAAAGTTACCAAAATTGAAATACGCCCACTTTTGATCTGCAATACTTTTAACACGTGTTGTTTAGGTCATCAAAATAGGGCCCTCAAAGAGCACTGCTATCTTTATCGTATGATTTCTGCCTTGCTTCAGCAATTGAAAAGAAAAGCACTTATAACTGAAAAGATAAATGGTATATATAAGTAATTTTACATGGAATATCCATATTTACACAAAATATTACATTAGGGAGAGCTTAGCAAATTTTTTGGCAGTTGCAGAGTATCGCTGAGGTCAGAGATTTACATACACTGAGTTTTGCTAAATTCAACCTTTTTTTAATCACTCCACAGATTTCATGTTAAAATATATAGTTTTGCAATATAGAAAGTGAGTGAGGTGCAACACAGAAGTAATTTTTTTCCGACAAGTGTTTGCAGACAAACTATTTCACTTAAAATTACCAATAAGTTGACATACGCTAAGTTGACCATGCGACTTTATACAAATTGGAAAATTCCAAAAAATGATGTCATGGCTATTGAAGCTTCTGGTAGGCTAACTGACATCATTTCAGTCAATTAGAGGTATACCAAAGGAAGTATTTTAAGGCCTACCTTCACAGTCTGCATTTCTATAGTAGACATCAGAGAACTCAAAAGAAATCAGCCAAGACCTCAGAACAAAAATTATGGACCTCCACAAGTCTGGTTCAACCTTGGGAACAATTACAAATGCTGAGTAGCTCCTTGGATATTATTGTTGGCACAAATTAACAAGTATAAAAAAACCATTCGACCACACAAGCTGCTCGGAAGGAGGCGCATTCTGTCTCCTACAGATGAATGTCTTTGGGGCAAAAAAGCCATTCAGTCCCAGAACAACAGCAAAGGACCTTGCAAAGATGCTGGAGGAAACTGGTACAAAACTATCTGTATACAAATTAAAATGAGTTTGTATTGACATAACCTAAAAGGCCACTCAGCAAGGAGGAAGTCACTGCTCCAAAACTGCCATGAAAAAGCCAAACTGTGGTTTTCCACTGCAAATGGACATAATGATCTTGTTTTTTGGAGAAATGCTGAAACAAAAATTTTAACTGTTCGCTCATAATGAGGATGAAGGGGATGCTTACAAGCCGAAGAACACAATCCAAATCGAGAAACACGAGGGTGGCAGCATCATGTTGTTGGGGTGCTTTGCTGCAGGAGGGACTGGTGTACTTCACAAAATAAATGGCATCATGAGGAAGGATAATCATTGTATTCAATACCGATGTATTGAAGCAACATCTCGAGACATCAAACAGCTTGTTCGCAAATGGGTCCTCCAAATGGAAAAAGACCCCAAGCATACTTCCAAAGTAGTGGTTAAATGGTTTAAGGACAACAAAATCAAGGTATTGGAGAGGTCATCCCAAAGCCCTGACCTCAGTCCAGGGAGGCCGTAAGGGGGGGGGGGGGTAACCATGGACGATTCTAGGGGCCCAGCATTCACAGGGGCCCCACAGAGGATATTGTTATTATTATAAACATTTGTAAATAAAACATATGGACACTTTGATTTTATATTTTGATTTTTGTAATAACTTGATCAATGTAAAATGAATTTGTTGTTTGTTTCTCAATTTTCAACTTTTTAAGAATAATCTCAGCACATGGGCCCCCCCTCTTACTATTCATCATTTTGTGCGGCCAAAGTTTCGATACTGCCTGAACTTGCTGCGTGCGAAATTTTTTTCTGCAGGTCAGTTGGTACCATTACGTACATCAGCCAATCACAGATTGGCTGTGGTACCATTGTACATGCCATCAGCCAATCACAGCTCGGCTGTACTCATGCATTGATGAGAATGGCAACGCATTCGACCTTGTCACTGTCAGCTGAGTTGTGCATGCGGCAAATTTGTAAATGCTCGTCTGACAATAACGATGTAAGTGCTCCATAATACGCGAAATTACAAGTACAGTAGCTGGTCTGCTGCAGAAGTCCAATAGTCTACTTATTAGGCTTCGGCTTTGGTGACTAATACTGCAGATCGGGGAGCAAATTTTGTGATATCAGACTGTGTTTTCATAACCAGTTTTTATTTCACTATTTAGATTTTGCGCATTTCTAAGAGTAATGGAAACGCACCTAGAGAGTGAGGACAATGTCCGATGTTATTAGCCCAAAAAACATAGTCGCCGTAGACTGTTCGTGACACAGAATTCTATTGTGAGTCTTGTTGAGACCAGTTATGGATGTATGCGTCCAGTGGCAAATGGTTTTATTTAGCTAGCTCGTTTCAACATCAATCGCTACCCTTCTATCCTGGTGGATTAGATTGGATGCACACTTCCATTCTGATCTAAAGTTCCGCTACATGATTAATCACGCAGTATGTATGAAATCGGTGACTGGTTGGTCCGAGTGCAAGATGATTTATTTTCATTGGAGTACGATAAAGATGAGAAAAGCTGCGATTCTTACAGATTTATAGTCTGTTTTCTTGGAGTTCCGATGATTGGCCACGTTTTAAAATAGACCGAAATTCGAAAAAAAACTAATCTTTCCGAAATGCACCTTTAATATTAAATGCCGTTATGCATGGATGCAACAGCCCCAGGAAATCTTCCCTCACACAAGATACAGTCGAATGGGAGGAAGGTGAGCACTATAGGCTACAAGATGATACATAGCCTACAATAGTCCCTGAATGAAAGGCTTTGAGGGTAAGATTTCTCTAAACTGAATATTTTTGCAAACTTGCTAGGCTACCTTAGTGTACAATTATTGTAATGAACCAAAAAACTGGCACACTAAGACAGGTTTGTAAGTTAGTTTTATTTAAAATGCAAAGTTGATGTTTCCTTGCAGGTTATCCATGTCCAGCTCATTCCAATCAAATAGTTAGCCTGAATCACAACTAAGTGTAGCCAATGTAGCCTATAGTCAACTGTTAATGCCTATGACAGATTTTAAATTTATGATTCTTATAGTTGCCTTAGAGTCAGGGCCAGAAGTAATGTCAGGAGGGTAATGTCAGCAGGAGCAGGACCTGTTATTTGTGTAACCACACACAGTATGTATGCATATATGTGTGTGTGTGTGTGTGTGTGTGTGTGTGTATGTGTGTGTGTGTGTATATATATATGTGTGTGTGTGTGTGTGTGTTTGTGTCTGTGCTATGGGGGGGGTCGATCGCTGGTCATCGGGCCCAAAATTGCTAGTGGCGCCCCTGCCTCAGTCCAAAGGGAATTTTGCGGGCAGAACTGAAGAAGCATGTGTGACGAAGGGAGCCCACAAACCTGACTCAGTTACACCAGTTCAGTCAAGCTGAATGAGTCAAAATTCTGGCAACTTTATGTAAGAAGCTTGTAAAACCCGAGCCAAAATGTTTGACTCAATTGAGTGAAACGATGTAAAGGCAATGCTACCAAATATTACATGTATTATATAACTTTTGATTCACTAGGAATGTGATGAAAGGGATAAAAGCTGAAATGCATCACTCTCTCTACTATTTGTCTGATATATCACATTATTAAAATAAAGTAGTGATTCTTGCTGACTGAAGACAAGGAATGTTTACTTGGATTAAATATCAGGAATTGTGAAAAACTGGGTTTAAATGTGTTTGGCCATTTACAAGGTGTATGTAAATTACAAGGTTTACAAGGTGTATTTAAACTTTTGATCTCAACTGTATGTAACATGGATGAACACACGCTACACATTAATTCCAAATAGAAACTCTGAATTTCAACAATTGCACAGTCCACACGTGATGATAATGAAGATGTGCCATCAGAGGTATATTGCTCTCAAATGATTGGTATGAGGGAAGAGCGAGTCCTTTCCTGATTGAGTGTCAACCCAAGCAAATTATCAGCATGTCAAGAGTAATCTGCCCCACTGATCGCATGTGTCTGCTTTTCTGACGGCAGTAAAAGAAACACTTACTACAGCTCGCTGGCTTCTTTGAAGAACACAGCACCATCTCTGAAGTAAAGATTACTTTTGCTTTTAATTGAAGTGAAATGCCATTTATCCAGATGCGTAACTTAATTGAGATTTTTTTCCTCCCTCCACTTACATGCAGCCTTTTAAATTAATCAGCCAGGCAATTATTAAAAAAAAAAAAAAACTCCTTGTGATTTTCTCCTTGTAATTGCAGGAGGTTTCGATCTTCACTTGTTTGAAAACAAGCATTCATACGTTCAGAGATTCATTAAATGTTTCTTTTTTTACGTCATGTAATTATCCAGCTCACACAGCTGCTGACAGGCAGCAGACTACTCTAATTGACTGACCGAAAAAGATAGCTGCCAGATCTCCAAAACTAGAATCAGCCTGTATTTAACTGGCATATTCAAATGCCTTGTCAAATGGATGACAAGTAACTGCAAGACAGCTCAACCAAATACTCATAGGCCTCTTCCAAAGTCCATTCAAAATCACCATCAAGTGTTTTAAAAAATTTAATATGGATCATTACATTGAAAGTGCGGGCAATGCTCACTCTCGCTGACATCACAGGAAATATGCACGGCCAACAACCAATTGGGTCACATAATAGAGTTCTTGCATGTCCACAGGGCTCATGTTAAGCCTCTTGTTGTCAAGTGGAATAATTTGCCAACATTCTGTCCCCCCACCCCTTCATTCTGGGCTCAAAGGGATTTAAATAGCCGTACTATAGGCTCTTTCAAAATGGTTTTCCTTGCACAACCTTGTTTCAAAGAAAGTTGGTATGCTGTGTTTAATGTAAATAAAAGCAGAATTCCAAGATTTAAAAATCATCTGAACAAAATATTTAATTGAACATAGTACAAAGACAACATTAAAGATGTTGAAACTAACATACTAACTTGCACATTTGGGTAATTAATTCTGTGCAAACTTCTAACTCTACAAATTGATTCTCTTCACTTTCCACACTAATTTGCGACTCTGCCCTCTTTGCTCCCCCCAATGCTTTGCCTTTGTTTCTGAAGAGACTTTGCAATTATCTCTTATCCACCTTTTTCATGACTTTGTGATGTTACCCATAAATCATTGCAGCTGCTGGTTCTTCTCTTCCGGTTGATGTATTTGTTTATGGTTGCATAGCTGTAAAAGCCAGCTTGTAGCTAATACAAATGGAAACAAAACGGAGGTGGATACACACTACGAATGTTTTAAAAAGTCATGAGGACAATTCCGTTATAGTGCCTCACCCGTCACTTCTCACTGAGTGGGTAGATGACATAAAACAATGGCCCGATGTTAGCTACATCCACATAGTTAATTATTAACCTCCGCCAAACGAAGTTGGCAAGGAGGTGTATGTGATTGGTGCTGTTTGTTTGTTTGTGAACAAGACAACTCAAAAATAAAATAAACAGATATTTCTGAAATTTTGTGGGTGGGTCGCTATTACATCAGGGATGGACCCTATTGATTTTGACGGCGATCGGTCAAACAATATGCCACCACAGCAACCATCACAAAATCCCATGTTGCAGATATACAGAATCTTACAAGAGTGGGCATGTCATATGAAAGTTATTAAACAAGTTTACTGAGCAACAAACTTAAAATTTACTCCACAACTTTGATAACTTTTAAATTATTAATTAATAAATAAAATAATTATTTTAAATTATTACAATTAAATATATTTACAAAGACGTTATCGTGCTTTTATTGCCAAAGATATATATGCTTATGTTCAGCGGTGAGTGGTTAAATGATGAACATCTTATTGATGTCATTATTTCTGATGTTGTTGTTGTTTGGGCTGGCTGGCTCTGTTTGTTGCTGTCATTGGCATCAAGGCTTCCGGAAACAAAACTGAACAGCGGAAGTAGGCATTCTGTCATGGCAGCGCCCATGGGCTTCTGGTGAAACTTGTGGATACTAATCTGTTTCTTCCATCTCTCCCCACTGAGGCACTCCTTGAATGGAACTGTTGTTGTTTAAGGATGTCCGGTGAAAACAAGTCTTCGTCATTGTTTCCCATTTTGTATTGTTTAATTACCTGTTGTGTTTTCTCCTCTCAGTTAATGTTTAGATCATTCCTCACACCTGTTGCCCCGCTTAGCTCATTACTTCCCTTGTGTATATATAGTCCCTCACTTCTGCTTAGCTCTTGTCAGACTGTTCATCAACTTTTCCTGTGCCGAGCTCCATGTACAGCAGTGATTTGCTTGTGATTCTGTGACAACCTTCTGTCCAATTCTGATTTCTGTCTGTGCCTGCCTGGATTTATTTGCCTTCTGATTACAACCTTTTTTCTGTATGACCACAATTTGTGTATTGCTGTCCTCCTACTGCCTTACGATTTGGTGCTGTAATCTGTGCTTACTGGCTTTTGAACCCTTGCCTGTTTTTGGACTCTGATTTTTGAATTGCCCCTCTGTACCGTCTCTGTGATTACCTGGCTTGGACTCAGACTGAAACAAAGACCACATTTTTTGCATTTTGGACTACTAGCATTTGGTTCCTTCCACCAGACAGAACACTAACAGCTAATTAGGTTAATTGACAACAGGTCAGTAACATGATTAGGTATAAAAAGAGCATCCCAGAGAGGCTGAGACTTTCAGAAGTGAAAATGGCCAGAACTACACCACCAGAGAAATGTCTGTGAATGAGAAAAACCAATAATGAATAGCCGTGATCTTCAGGCCCTCAGGCAGCACTCCATTAAAAATAGACAGCATTTGGTAGGGGCAATCATTCCATGGGCTGAGCAACACTTCTGAAAACTGTTGTCAGACAACAAAATGCATCACTGCATCCACAAATGCAAGTTAAAGCTCTACTGATGTAAAGATAAAACCATATATGAACAAGATCCAGAAATGCTGTTTGCTGTTACCTACTCTGGGCCCAAGCTCATTTATAATTGACTGAGGCAAACAGGAAAACTGTCCTGTGATCTGATCGATCAAAATGTGAAATTCTTTTAGGAAACCTAGCAGAACTTGTTCATACCATTAATGCTGAATGATGTATACAGCTTTGGAACAACATATACTGCCATTCACACATCTTTTCTATTGAACAAACCATCTTTCACCAACAAAAATTTTCGGCAAATCTGAGACCATCATGTATTACCCTCAAATGGTTAACTGCCTGATTCTTAGAAAAACTGGCTCTCAACAAGTAAACATAAATATGAAGAGTTTGTTTCCAAAACACAATAAGTGCCAAAATTATAAAAATTTAGATAATACCATAGAGTGATAGCCCTGTGCTTCTTACACATGGTGCAGAAATCCATTTTTAGAAATTCATGCCATAAGGTGTGTTTTTTCACAGTCAAAGGTTGTGTTTTTCTATAAAATGCAATGGGTGCCAACACAGAGAAAGCTGATTTACTCAAAATGAGTAAAATGGATATATTGCGTTTTGGAAACAAACTCTTCATATATTTGAAAATTAGTGAAACTTGATCAAACGGGTTACATCTCTAGCTGCTAAGTAATGTCAGGAAAGGTCAAAAGTCAGAAGCAGCAACAAGGACATAGCCATGAATGCCTCTCAGCCTGGACACTGAGAAAGCATTTGATAGGGCGGACTGGATATAGAGCATTTAGATCAAACACTGGTTAATGTGCGTTTTACTGACACATTTATTAAATGGATTAACTTATTTTGTAGGGACTCAAAGTGAAGGGTTAGAGGCCACAGTTTAGAGGTTTTCAGTCTTGGAAGAGGGAAAAGACAGGGGAGGCCATGTCATCAGTTCTGTTTGCGCTGAGTACTTGAACCCAGGGCAGAAGCCATAGTGCAAAGTCCTCAGATACAAGGAATAACTGATAAGGGAATGATCTTTACAGATGAAATATTGTTATTTATAGAAAAACCAGACTTCAGTCCCTGTACTGTTGTGATGCATAGGCAGTTACGGCTAAATTTCAGGGAAAAAAATTAAAAAGAATAAATTGTAAGCAATGATGATTTCTGGAACTAAGCATCTCATTTAAATGATGAGGTGTAATTTCATTGCACAAGAATAAAGTCCAATGCGCCTCAGCCAAAGTTTCAAAAATGAGGATCTGGTGGTGCTCAACAGTAGCGGACAGTATGGGAAAAGAAATAATTACCAGGGCATTACCCAAAGTAAAACACCGGAACACTACTATCTGCATGTTTTTTATTATCAAGAGAACAGGGTGTGACTGACGTTTGAAACAAGATGTCTTCTTCAGAGTCAACAAGGAATGTTTGAACACAGATAATGGGATCATGGGTAATTGACAGCCATTTTAAATATATACATATAGATATAAAATACAAAATATGGTTACATGTTCTGATTTACTTTTTCATGTCAACCCAAACCACAGTAATCAAACCAGAAACATGAGTTACTGTGGGAAATAATAAATGATGAACCAAGTCTTTTCTTGTTTATTTTGTATTTTATCCTGTTTCTGGTTTGATTATTTGGTTTGGCTGACAATGAGAAATGATCCCATTAATATTCAGAACATGTGGGAGGGCATTTAACCCTTACCAAGTTATTTTGTTCCTTGTTGAAATGGAGGAATATCTCTGTGTGGGAGGGCATTTAACCCTTACCAAGTTACCCAATTCAAATCAAACCATAATTTGGTGTTTAATTGTTCTGTTCAAAAAAATGTTGCAGATAGTAGTGCTCTGATGTTTTACTTTGGGTAATGCCCTGGTAATTATTTCTTTTCCCATAGTGTAATTTCATTGGTCTAGAAATGGATTCACATACCTGAGAGTTATACTTACATGGACCTTTACCCAATTCTTCAAATCAAACCATAATTTGGTGTTTAAGGAATTGTTCTGTTCAAATGTTCAAAGATGTTCTGGCAAGGAGGGATCTCCTGCCCCTTTCAGTATTTGGCAGGCCAGAATATGTGAAAATTAATATGCTACCCAGACTCCTCTGTTTGGTATCCATACAGGTAAGAATTGCAACAATGTCCATTTCAATACGCTGGACAAACTTATATCCACATTTATTTGGCAAAATAAAAGACCCCTAAAACAATGTGTTTACCTTAGATATCTTAAGTAGGACTACTGGTCTGTTCAGCTGTGGTGGCATGGATTAGTAATAACCAGGAGACTGAATAGGTCCAGATAGAGAAGAGTTTAGCTCAGGAAAATCACTCGCAGTTTTACCTTTTTGAATCTTAGTCTTGTAATAAATTTGAAATACAGAATGAATGGACAAGACTTCCATTAAAGTTCTGAGCAAACGTAAGATGATGGATGGAAGGCCATGTCAATAGTTAGGAATGTAGATTTCCTTCCATCCATGTGGGAATGTGGGTTGAGAAGGTGGGCAGAGAGAGGCCTAATTATAATCCACAAGCCATTTTGTGGAAGTGCATTTAATTCTTTCTCCATAGTCCAAAATCAGTTTGCTCTGCCCCCAATGAACCTGCATAGAAATCTACAAATACAGCATTATGTCTCAAGCAGGGCCGCATTAAAGAACCATGGGCCCCGGGGCTGCCACTTTTTCAAGGCCCCCCCCGCATCATCGCCGTGCCAAGTACCATCACAATTACACTACTGACCTGTCCCATCTGCGCAACATCAGCCCTGCTTACTTTCTATGCAATAATGCATCAACAATCACTTGTAACTGCAGTTTCAATTCATGAATATTATAGCACAAAATACTTTTATCATAGAGAGGCTTACATATATTCAATAAAATTATACAGATATTGTGTCACCAAAAAGAATAAAGACCGGCTATCGGTAGGACAATATACATCTCTCTGACACATAACTCACACGTTTGTGCGCTCATACACGCAAGCAAGCACACACTCTACAACAGCCGAGAATAAGCGCCCTGTCGAATAATTCTGAACGGTCACAATAAAAGGGAGCATAAATTTCCGAAAACTCATACACAACACATAAGCATACTTGGACATCAGCATTAATCAGCTTTTCACCAAGCTAGTTTTTATGCTAACAGCGACATCTCCTTCGCTGATCGGCTACAAGGATAAGCCCGCACTGCCAACAGGCTCCGACTGTTTAGCACAGTGGTTCTCAAACTTTTTGTGCCCAAGGCACACCAAAGGGCAAGCCAAAATCTCAAGGCACACCTGTATTTATATCAGCGCAAATTAGCCACTATAACACGTGTTTTCACTCTGATCATTAAGTATAATTTTTTTAATTTACTAATGGCAAATAAAATTTGCAAACAACCATATTACTCCTTGAATATTAGTAAAAAACATTCAAGGATTCACTTTCTAAAAATACATCATATAAAATAATTCAAAAAAACTTCTCAGAGTTGCAGAAGCACCAAATTCCCTTGTTACGTAAGGATTTTTCATCGTAACTTAACTGAACCGAGCATTAATATCTCATCCACCCAACCCCCCGCCAAATAAATAATATCAAAATTATTAAATTGACACCTACATTGACGTGAATTTTGCAGGACTTCACTAAGAAAGCATGATCAGCGCATGAAATCGAACACTAAGAGTTGGCTTGATTTGTTGTGCACTTGTGATCATGAAAAGATGAAGAAACGAACGGAGTATGCATTGTAAAGCATTTATCACGCACTTTAATAGAGAAACATGATCGTGAAAAGTTGTGAGAAATGAGCATGCATAATAAGTGTCAATTTCATGGTACAAGCTCTCAAGATGCTCTCTGAAGGTCTTCAGCTTCCAATCTTTTCGCTGAAAAATGACAAAGCACCAGAACGTTCTAGGGGCTTTAGCTGCCCATCTTATAATTCTGTTCAGAACTAAATGACAAACTTCTGTGCAGTGATAAAACAAAACTAATGAGCAGTCTTTCGTACATACACGGAAAATAGTTTTCTGTCGTGCTACCGTTAAACTGTAGCGGATCAAATTTAGTATCACATCGGATTACTCCATCTGACGGTAAATTCCATCACGACGCCACTCGCCGAGGAAGGGCCGTGTAAAAATAACAAACATATTTCCAATTTCAGAAATGATTATTCATGCGAACAATAATTGTTTGCACCGTTTATATCACCAAAATTTGAATGATAATAGCTACTGAACAGCAAAAGCAGATGAAAATCACTAAATCATGAACTTTGCGGTTTGCGGTGAAACTCTTTAGTTACACTGGACTGGAACAGGCTTAACTGAAACTAGAGCCTACATTTTCAGACTCATTCATTGGATAGTAACAATAGGCATGCACGTCGTCCATTAACCAATCACAGTGTCTTTTATTTATGCAAAATATTCGTCCTGTTACAGGGCAGGCCCAACACAAACAACAATCAGAGCACTGTATAAGCATTATTTTGCGCTTCTGCCGATGATTGTTTTCATCCCGATCCTCACAATGGGCCCTTTCATGCGTCGGGCCCAGGGCTTCAGCCCCGGTAAGCCCCTGCATTAATGCGGCCCTGGTCACAAGTCATTGTGATTGGGATATGCATGATCAAAAGAAGTCCAACAAATGTTGAACAGCAATTCATTAGAGCAGGGGTTCACAAACTCGGTCCTGGGGCCTCCCTGCGTATGCTGGTTTTTGCTCCACCTTGGTTTGCAATCATAGGATTTTAACAAGCTGTTAATTTGTCTTAATTAGGTGCATTTTTGTTCAGAGCAGCAATTTATCCTCTCTTGACAAACAGTATTTTGAAAGATATGCATACAAACAGTGAGGAATAAATTCTGCTTCCACATTGCAATATATGAGTGACAATTGAGTAAAAAGAGGGAAAAAAATTTACCCAATCAAAGGAAAAAAATCAATGGGTTCCTAATTGGTGAAACTGTGGGCACATGGTTGCAAAAACTAAGGCCCGTATTCAGAAACGACACTCACACTAATTGAGTGTGAGTGAGTACTAGTTAGTGTCAGGTTATACTAAATGAGTCAGAGGTTGCCCTAACACTCATTTGCTTTCAGAGACCTCACTCACTGAAAATAGTGTGTCTTTCTGAGTGAAGGTTGAGTGCAGGGAACACCTCCCTTGAGCTACACTAACTTGCGCCGGTATTTCGTTGTCATGGCTTTCAGGTGGTTACAAACACTGGAAACTCTGGATCATTTACAGCCACGTGCTCGACGCAATCGCAACTACGCAAATTTTAACTATAATGATGATAATGATGCCGGTAACTTGCTGACTAACCACCTGGTTTCAGTACGAACTGCACTGTGCTGAACTCGAGGTTGGCATTTGTGTTCCCACCAGTGGCTACTGGTGAACTGGCAATAAGCGCCCGCGGACCTACGCAACTTCCGCTTTAGTTCCCCCTGGCGACACAGTCACGTGCCTGGATATGTTGAAAACAAACCAGATAAATGGCCTGTCACAGTACAATCAGCAGTCAGTTTGACAATATTTTCCAGCGAGTTTACGCATTATACAGAGATGCCAAGTCTCACGCCTTAGGAGTAAGTCTCTCCTCTTAGTGGCATTCACGTTCCTGTGCCATTGTCAGCAATTATTCAATCAATGCGCACTGAAGAAATTTACTCGCGGAATTGAAGTCATTGTGCATCAAGTTAATCAGTTTCACGTGCATTACGGTGGATTTCCCAACTAATGACACGGAAATCGATTATGACTCTGGAATTCTCAGGCTTGTCTTTACTGAAGGATTGAAAGTAATGGAACTGCATTAAACGTTTCAAATGGTCTTATTTCATTAAAACAATTTAAACGATCGTGAAACACATGCATTGTATCTAATCCCTGAGTAAAGAGAAGCATGGGAAGTCCAGAGTCATAATCGCTTTCCATCTTACTTGTGATAAGGTGCACCTTTACGCAAGTGAAACGGAAACTTCAATGCACAAGCATTTTAATTCCGCGTGAGAATCTCAGGAAGCTTAAATGAATAATTGCGGACTACGGTGAATAAGCCTAAAAAATGTGTGTGACTTGGCATCTCTGATTATACAGCCTTCCAAATGTTGTACGCTTATACAGATAGTCTTCCCAGCGAGGCGAGGACAAGGTATGGGATGAAATTAGCCGTTGTTGGCTTGGATGACTGCCCTTACAGGCTGCCGGCAGATGCATGGACTGATGACCCTACACAGTGGCCAGATTTCCAGTTTGGGAATCTGTATATGTATTTGACCAGCACACCAGGTGTGTACAGTATTATCAACTCATTAATCTTGTTTACCTGAATACATTTCGGCATTTTGGAGCGACGAAATAGCGTAAAAAATGGCGTTGAACAGTGCAGTGCAGCATGGCAATTAACCTGTCAAACTGGTTTGTTTTCAACGGCAGGCTAGTTGCCAGGGCCTCCAGTGCCCGGATGTAGTGTCACTTCCGGTAATCTCGCCCTCTCCTATAGGGGAAGCTCAAAACCATCCCTTAAAAATAATGATTGGACATGACCTCTTTTCAATCATTTAATAAAATTTTATTTAGTTGAACTCCAAAAATCCTCAGGATTATCATGTGTCGCCAGTTCTACTTGTTAAGTTGGAATGAGCACTGATAATTATTGTCCTGTTTTCAATTCATTTAAATTATACCTTTGCAGAAACTCCGAAAACTCTCAACATTATCAGGTGTGGCCAGTTTGCATTAATGACGCATATCTGTCAACTCTAACGCATTCGGGTTTGCGCTTTTTTTAACTCATGGGTTGGAAAATTCTGCGGTTAGCTGGCTCGTGGGGCGCCGTGTGGATTGGTCTGCGAGGCTCATGTAGTTGTAAGTCACAAGAGTCCATTCTTTTCTACATTCTAAATTGCTGAATGTAGAAGGCAATGTCTGGCACGTTTCACAGCTTGTTGCTCAGTGAGCCTCGCGGGCTGTCCTGCGCCTTTCGCGAGCCACTCGACCTCAGAATTTATGAAGACATGCTGATATTTTACGTCGTCATTTATGTGCGAAAGAAACACCTCAATTTTGTGAAGCAATGCATAAGAAACGCTATCAAAAATAAATGTGATTGTCATTTAACCAATTAGTCTGAGAAACTTCCTAATCAAGAAAAGTAAACTGCGACAGGTTTAGGTCATTCAGCACTGAAGGGTGAGGATTGAGCGTCCCTTTGCAGCAGCCGACTGTGGTACCCAGTGCCCACTACTGTCAGTTATGCTCAAGTGGCGTTTGTGAATAGCAACTGGCGAGGAGTGGGACCGCTCCCTCGGTTTGTGGTAGGTCGATCTCTTTCTCACACTCCAGTTACATTTCAGTCGTACTCACTATATGGTGAGTGTGAGTGTCGTTTCTGAATACGGGCCTAACAATTAACTAAACAAGCAAATGACAGTTAAACCTGTTTTATGTTATGTTTTTGTGATTGAGTGCAAGCACATTTTGAAAGAACTCTAATCACCTGTCTTCAGCAACCTAATTTGGAGGTTACTGATTTTCTCAGTACCTGATTTGATCTGTTTAAAAATGTTATTACCTGAAATTGCTTGCCACACAGAGAGAGAGAGAGAAAAAAAAACTTTATATGCAAAGGTCTTTTATTCAGTCTTTTTATTCTTCATGGCACAAATGGATATTTCTATTAAAATTTGGCTTAAAACAGCAAATAACATATTTAAACACAAAATGCACCCAATTTGGACAAATTAACTGCTTGTTAAAGTCCTATGATGGCAATTATGGTTGGGACAAAAACCAGCATACACAGGGAGGCCCCAGGGCCAGGTTTGGGAACGCCTGCATTAGAACATCAGAACATTACCTAAAATCACGCTTCTCATATTTATAGAATGCTGTCAGCAGATACTTCAGAGAATACCTTTCACATTAAAGAATAATGGAAAGTTAAAATTGAATAAAATTACTGAGGATGAGAGTTGGGAAAATTTGTGTAGGTTTTCATAAGGGGATCAATAGTCATTTATGGAATGAATTTGAAAGAGTTGAAAATGAGATTTTTCAGGACCTCACATGTAATGTCAATATCTGACGAGAGCCCCACAGCAGCACTGTGCTGGATGACGATGGGATCATTCCAATATATTCTGGGAGTGTCCAATATTGCAAGGATTTTGCAAAGATCCAATAGCAGAATTGGTTAAATTATGAAAATTGAGGTTCCACTGGATGCAATTTTTTTTTTCTTGCTGGAAGGAATGCCTAGTAGGCTAGCATGGCTGATACTTCACTAGTCCTGTTACTGACCTGTTGCCAATTAACCTAATTAGTTGCAAAATGCTCCTCCAGCTGTTTTTATCAGTACCACTCACTTTTCAAGACACTTTTGCCCCTCTCCCAACTTTTTTGAGATGTGTTGCTGCCATCAAATTCAAAATGAGCTTATATTTTTCATGAATTGGTTAAATGTCTCTCTTTCAACATCTGATTTGTTGCCTATGTTCTATTGTGAATAAATTGTGAGTTTTTGAGATTTACAAATCATTGCATTCTGTTTTCATTTAAATTTTACATAGCATCCCAACGTTTTTGGAATTGGGGTTTTATTTCATGTAAAAACACATTCTAATTGCACTCGCCTTCATTCGCTTCTGGCTCACGTGTTGCAGGTGGCATCTTTCCATACACACAAGCAGGGCCATAAAGCGACACTGGTCTGTACCAAAGCAACTCATCCATCACTTTGCACAGACCATTTTAAAAAATGGGAGTAGCATGTTTCTGTTTCAAATGAAATGGTGCCAGCAGCCAGTCACACACCTGATTCTACTAATCAAAACTTAAAGCTTTTGCCATAGACCCTTGATTAGTAGAATCAGGTGTGAAACTGCATGGTTAGAATGAAACCCTGGACCTACACACTGGCTAATTCTGGAAAACAGTGAGTATTCCTGCTATAGGCTCTGTTCTATGGGGAGGGTCAGTTGCAGCTCCCTGCCTTTGATTCCATGTTTTGATGGGCAGGGTCTCTCAGAACAGAGCCATGTTGCCAAACCCCATGTATGCATTTATGCCTGTATGCCTTCAATAAATCTTTTATTTTTTTTGACAAAGTGGTCCAATCAGAAATGATAGCTGTAAATAGGATGAAAGTACATTCACTGGTGCTAACTCAATGGATTAAGAGACCAAAAAAAGTCTACATGAGGGAACATACTGTATGAGTTCACAACTACAAATTAAGACTGAGGGCCTTATTTCAGTGATCTAAACGCAGTTGGCAAATGCAAGTGTTAACCTTGTCGCAGATCGAAGCTGGTTGTCTCTAACTCCATTCCGGTATATTTATGACCAGAGCTGATAGCGCATTTGTGGTGTGTTGTCAAAGGTGTTTGATTAACACTACTAAATTATGTGTAGGTGTGGTGGGGGCTTCGTTCCATTAAGGGTAATCAGATCAACCGTTCTTATTCCCTGTAAAACCAGTACTATAATATGCCATGACAAAGTGGCAATTTCATCAGGTGAAAAACAAGCACCTAACTTGTGCTATCCCAGCCTCCTTCAGTCCCCTGAGAACCAATGTAGTAATCTGTGGGGGTGTTTGGGATGAAGGAGGTCAATTCTTCAGGTAATGCGTTTTGTACTAAACATGAGGGCAATTTACACTGTATGCAAAATGGCACTCGTGGTATTAAAGCAGGGCCAAGACTGAAGTTAATTGTATTTACCCCCCAAAAAGAAAGTATTCACATGCATAGAAATGTGCATGCAAATGTGCACCCCTTCACCTTCCCCTCCCCATTAGATCCCACCACCATTCTGTAGACATTATTTATAGAGTATATAACAAAAATGAAAATGGGAAGGAAACGATATGTGTTTGATGCCAGCTCCGCTGTCTGTAATTCAGTCCCATGAAACTACCAGTGTGACAGCCATTGCGTTAAGAGGTGTTTTGGGTGAGTTAAAACACAAACCAGGCCTGTGACACAAAACTGCACAACACCAATTGTATACATTGACATGCCTCCTGTTGCTGTGCAACCCCTTGAGGCGCAAACACTTATTTCAAAGCAGGAAACTACCTAACTGGGCAAAGGGGATAAATATGCCATTTGTAATGGATGAAATTGAGCATATTGTTGCCGCCTTATGCATTTCCGTTTGTCAAGGCATAAAAATAGAGCCCAGAGACTTTTATTTGGAGATGGACTCCAATCAAAGTGCACTTGAATGCATGAATGGCCACGCATTTGATGTCAACTGTTATGAGATGACTTGTCCAGCGCCTGTATACCCCCCACCCTACATGCCCCTTTCTTCATCTTCTTTTCCCCCCTTCCCTCTCTCCCTCCCCTCTGTCCAGCCAGGTGAAGCCTTATATCATAACATTTTTGAGAATATTTTTGTGTTTTTTCTTTATAAAAAATAAAGTTACAAATAGTAATATGAAGTAAGATAATAAATATTCAAATTAATTCTGCTTCAGTAATGCAAGGCAAGAGGCGTTCCTTCTCCTCTCAGATACTTTGGTGTGTCTGATAGAGAGGCCTACAGATGGCGAGCCATACATGATAAGTTTTCATCTGTGTCAGGTGACGCACTGCCAAAAGTGTCTGTCTTAACAAGTCATTTTGTCTTAAAATAAAACCTAACTTCCTAGTTTTTCTCTCTCAAGTTGAAAATTTGAGCTTATTTTAAGTTACCATGTGCTTGACAAGTGAAATTTTCTTATCCCATTGGCAAAACTTGAAATAAGTCAAAATTGTCTTACCCCATCGGCAAATTTTTAACCTACCGAGAAAAAAGCTCATAGAAATAAGTGTTTTAAGTCTTAATGCAAGATTAAA
Source organism: Gymnothorax javanicus (assembly GCA_029692085.1). Classification (NCBI taxonomy): domain Eukaryota; kingdom Metazoa; phylum Chordata; class Actinopteri; order Anguilliformes; family Muraenidae; genus Gymnothorax; species Gymnothorax javanicus. The sequence continues at coordinate 76,145,622 of CM056195.1, forward strand.
CCACTAGGTTAGGTGGACTTATTTTTCAGTTTTTGCAGTGCGCTTAATTCAGTTGATATTTCCATATGTTGGAATACTAAAGAGGAAAGGAAGAGAGAAAATGTAAATTGGCAAATCACATTTGGCCTTGCACTTCTGAAATGTCCCCACTCTGGCAAGCGGCAGTTTGAGGCCACATCAATTTCAGATGAGACTAATTGGGAGAGCTTTATCATCGAGCTGATCATTTACACGTCACACATTCTGAAAAGAAAACATTTCTCTAACGGCTGCACTTGAGTGTCCTAGCTTAGGAGGCTCTTGAGAGCTGCCAAACTCCAGGCTTCAAGCTTAAAGGTGCATTCAATGGGTTGGAATGGTGGAAATACTGAAATACAGATATATACAGATAGTGGACCTATATCAATTTCTGCTGACAAGGAGGATTGAAATAAATAACTTAGCCCTAGGGTTCAGTCTAATCACTCACTTCATCTGCCCTTATCCCCATGGTCTTTGATCAGGGTTTCCAGCAAGGTTTCTAACTTTAAGGACATACTAATGCATTAAAAATGCTCCTTTGAGGAGCCAAGAGGCTCTTATGGAAAGTTTGGCAAGGACATACGAGTGCAGCCTTTGCTGTAGACTTTGCTTGATTCCACCTCTCACCATCGGCTAGTTTTGTAACTGCCATTATGGCAAACTGAATAAAGGATGAGTACAAGAGATCCAAGGAGTGAAAATAAGCAATATGAATTTACGGGGTGTGTCTGAATCTTCAATCCATCAATGAAATTGCACTAGAAGAGCAGAGTGAATTACTGTAGCAGTCAATTTTACACTCACATAAGCATGGGTAGTACATAGACCCAAAAATACAATAACAATTACACATGTGAAAATGCACACATCTCCACACCTTCCACACACACACACACACACACACACACACAAAATAGAGCCCTATTTTAACGACCTAAGCGCACAGTCTGAAGTGCGTGGCGCAAGTGCATTTAGGGCGTGTCCAAATCCATTTTTGCTAGTTTAACAGTGGGTTCTCAGGGCGAAATGCAATGCGCAAGGTTCAAACAGTTCTGACTTAATCTCTTAATTAACCCTTTAAGGCCTAATGCAAAAATCCCAGCAGAGAATCATGCTGCCATGTTTATCATAGTAACCTGTATTTGGGCTGAAGCACAGCTTCTCAGCTTTCAGGAACAGTTGGAATTTTTTTCTATTGCGCAAAACTTACAGTAATTAACTTTTAACCATAGGCAACAATACATTTTAAAATGCGCGCATGCTGTCCCGGTTTAAATGGGTTAATCATAGGCCTTTTTTGGGCGTAACAAGAGATAAGCCAATCAGAGAGTCATCTTTCATGTCCTTTTAAAGCCAAATGCCCTTGCACCTTGGCAAATTGCTATTATAAGGGTGCACTTACCTGGTAGGAGGGGGGAGTGTACGCTGAAGATGAAAGGGTCGGTGAAGCGCGCAAGTAAACCATTACTTAAAGAATGGAAACCAGAATACAGTAATCTGCAAAAATGTAATGAAAACATCTTTCAAATATTGTTCAAAATTGTTTTATTCATATCCTGATGTTAAAAATTGTCATATTGAACTTCCGGGGCTGCATTTGAACTTAACATTACATTACGACATGTGGATAAAACAAGCAAATGAAGAAAAAAAAGATATTCATTCAGGGTCGCAGGTAAAAAAGTAATTACGTGTGGGGAAGGACCGACAGAAATTAGAAAGAGTAAGAAAAACAGCCAGCGAGAAAGAGATGAAAATAATGTTATTTTGATTACGCCACCGTAATACTTTGAATAATATCCGACAGGAGTGAGAAGAACTTGCTTCCGCTTGGCTGACAATTGAAGGTCAAGTCAGATACATGGAAGCAGACGTGGGTATGATTATAATCGTAATCGTAATCAACATTTTTCAATAGTGTGTAATCGTAATAAAGATTTTGAACACATGTGTAATCATAATCAAGTCAGTTGTAATCGTAATCGTAATCGTAGGTCTGTAATCGCGCTTATGTCTGCATGGAAGATATTCGGATTAATTATAGATGGTGGCAATGTCTTCGTTGCTTTTGCTGCTACTAAAAGGGTCAATTTTGTGGCCATTTAATTTTTCAGTCAAACTGAAAATAATAATGAAGACATTTCAAATGAAATGGGGTTTTTATTTGATTATAGAAGCGGGACAGATGGGTTGCATGCACTGTATTAATCAGGTCGGATTCAAAATTGATTTTTCAGATAACTGTGGATAATGGGTCATTCCATGCATGAGTTATCCAGTGAATTTTCAGCACTCCAAACATTCGTTCTGTTCCAGTTTGTTTTGTGTGATGGAAGGAAAATCCACACATTGTTCCACACAATATGTCATGTAATGAACATACCATTGTCCCCAAACAGCCAGCCTTCCAGGAGGGATCTTCTGAAGAACAGCAAGAATGACAGAGCTGGCCAATATCTAGAAGTTGTGGCTTTATCCATAAGAATTTGCGAACACCTCAGCTACAGGCATAACCTCATATGTTGAATCGCAAATTACCCGATGGAACGGGTTCACTAACGAATAAAATAGCTTGTATCAAAGCATGCCCTGATGTGCGGACGTTGGTCGCACTAACCATTTTGACGAGCATTTTTTAAATATCTTGACAAAATCTTTCACATTGTAATCTCTATATTTTTAATTGGTTGCATGAGCGTGTAGTGCTGCATGTAACGAGCTGATTGTGCACTCGCCTACAAAGACGCATTATACTATCAGACTATCCGCTCTCAACTCATTCCCTACGGCAAGCCGCTGCCAACAGCGCGGCGAATTCTACCATTCCCTACGGTAAGCTGGTGTCAGCGGCGTGGATGACATTCGTAGTTCCATTGAAAACATGCATAATGAGTATACATGAGTATCGCGTCAATCTGACCAATCTCGACCATTCGCAGTCCGATGAAAACACGAAATCAGTTGACGATTGCGGTGATGGGCCACCTGTACTTCAACCACAGGAGGGGAGGGGCCGTGGCCGAGCTAGGGCAAGTCGTGGTCGAGCACCTAGTCGAGGAGCTGCTCAGCGCCACGTAGCAGGTAACCAAAATAACAATTGGAATGATGTTACAAATACCCAAAATGACACTGCTATTTTGACATTTGCATTTAAACCTGCTAAAAACCTTTATTTTGAAAATACAGACGTTTAAGTAAACATGCGTTTATATTGTGTAATTTTCAGGAAAAGTATTCCGTACAAACGCGACAATTTTATATAAAAGTATCCCGTAGGGGATGAGTTAAATGAGCAGCCTGAAACTGAACATTGACTTTAGACCAGGTTTTTGTAAGTCAATAGTGCAGTTGCTTTTTGCGGTCTCAAAATAGCAATGAGCTAGACCACATCTCATTTTAAGACCAACACAACCAAGGGTGCTCCATCTTGTGCAAATGAATTGGCTATTTATGCAGTGAGGACACTGGACGGGGAATTGGAATTTTCGTCGGTCATAATATAGTAAAGACACCTGCGCTACGTTTTGCGCCCCACTGCGCTCAGTGTAAGATAGAGGCCATAGAGTTTGTTTGCTACATAAAAGTTCATCAAATGCACATAAATTCTGAACTAAAATACACATGAAGTACCACTTGCCCAATTAACTCAATTTGCTCTTGGCTGTGCTGTAGCGCTGTTCGTTGGTATTCATTCTGCTTGAGTTGAGACAGAGGAAGACGTGCGGGATCGAATCTGAAGTTTTACTCTTGTTTAAACAGAGTTATCTGAAACTAATTTGTGTGTTCAGGCTCAAACAGTATTAGAGATTAGACAATTTGCTCTCGACGTATAACCTTTGTCGCATTAGGGGGGCAGGGAGAATCTTCCTCCATCATCTTTTTTTTTCCCCTTTTTCCCCCTTTAACAACTCGGTGAGCAAACAGCCAAATTAAGTCGCTAATCTGGTCAAACAAAGGCGACGGGTTTTTTTGGGGTGTTTTTGAGGGGGTTTCAGTCTCGGGGAGCAAAGCAAGGTAAAGTAAAATAAATTTAAACGCTAAATTTAAAGAATAAACTAAACGCAAGTAATTGTCTAACTTAGTGAATTGTGTGATATACAAAGTAATTCAGAGTTGTTTTCAAGGACTGAGGTACACTGTCGCCTGCTTTTTCTGTAGCTGATTTAGCTAACGAACTATTGTAAGCTCTCAACGCCAGGAAAATATCAAATTACCGGGATATCTAACTATCTGGCTTGGTTTCATACTTGGTCGCTTGCCTTTCATACAGTCTTCTAGCTAATAAATATTGACGTTCACCGGGTTTTTAGTCCCCTTCATTCTCTATCCTGACCGCATTTCCAAATAAACGCATTGCTAAGCTTGAATATTAACGCTGAACCGGGGTTTTTGTCTTTTTTCGATTTTATTATCATCGAAGGGCTCTTCTGATTAAACACATTGCAAATTACGTTATCTTTGTATTTTCCTCCGGTTGCGGTGCCTTGATCAGCTGATTAAAGTTTAACTGCTTGTTTGAGTGCTCAGCGACAGCTTGTTGGGGAGATACCGTGTATAGTTGCTCACGAAGTAAACGACTTGTTTATTCGGTCCGTTTTAATTAAAGGGAACCGAGGCTTAACTCTTATCTCGGTTACTCTTGGTTGTATTTGTGGCTGGCTAGCTAGATAGTTACTGTTTGCTTTTTTGGCTGGGGATCTGAGATTTAGTATTTAGTCAATAGGACAGCAGTCACTTTAGTCGTCCGTTCGGTTACCCTTGAATTTAAACGAAAGCTTTTACCGGAGTGCTCCGCCTCCTCCCTCCTCCAGTTTCTCCTGGGCGTAGTATAGCCAGTCTTTTATCTGGGTTCTCAGCTAAGCCCTGTGAGACTTTTGGGTTAGTATATTAATAGTAGCGGGTCTAGATAAATTCAAGTTGGCTTATTAGGAGTGCTTATTATCGATAGAGTTTCTCAATTTGGTATTTCATTTCTGTTCACTAAAAACTAAGCCCCTGTTAAAAGAGGCTTATTATCCATTCACATAGTTTCCCCACGGTTTCTATTGTGACTGCTGCTTAGGGCTTCTCAGGTTAATTAATTAATAAATTGTGGTTCCTGAGCTTCTGTCTCGGCATTAGTAATTTTCTTTGTTATCTAGGGTGAGCGAGGTCATTAGGTAGGGGGTTCAAAATGTGGCCAAAACTATGTGGACGGTTGCAGGATGATCGCACTTTTGGAAAGAGATTTCCAGGGTGGGTTTGTCTGTCACCGGTGCCAGCTAATTGAGCATCTGGAGAGCAAGATCCTTGTTCTTCAGGGCCAGTTGGAGGCACGACATAGTTCAAGAATCAGTAGAGTTCCTAGAGGAACTAAGTAGTATGTCGTTTAGAGAAATGGTCTGTACGCCAAAGCAGGGTGGTGTGGGGACCCCAGAGCAGGCAGGGAGAGAAAGTTGGGTGACGGTAGGACGTCAGCACAGGAAAGGGCGTGCACACGTGCAGCGATAGCTCCTCCAGTGGTTGAGGTGTCCAACCGATTCCGGCCCTTGCAGGAACTTGAATTGGCCCCTGACCCTGAGAGTGAGGGGACTGATGAGCAGCAGGGCACCCTGTTGGCCTCTACCCCTCAGAAAGAGAGTTATTGATAGTGGGGGACTCAAAACTTAGAGGAATAGACAGTTTAGTCTGTTCGCGCGACAAGGAGTCTCGTACGGTGTGTTGCCTGCCTGGTGCCCAGGTAGGAGACCTCCTGGAGCGTGCGGACAAGCTCCTGGCCAGAGGGGAGGGATCCAGTTGTCATGGTCCATGTTGGGACTAATGACATAGGTAAGGGTAGGTTTGAGGTTCTGCAAAGCAAATTTGTTGAATTAGCTGAAAAGCTTAGGAGCAGATCCTCCACGGTAGTGTTCTCCGGGATTCTACCGGTACCACGTGCAAGCAGAGGGAAGCAGAATTTTATCTGGAGGTTTAACACGTGGCTACGAACCTGGTGTAGGAAAGAGGGGTATAGGTTTATGGGGCACTGGAACTACTTCTGGGACGGGGGTGACCTGTTCAAGCCGGATGGGCTACACCTGAACCGGAGGGGTACCTTTGCACTGGGTCAGCGTATGTTGAGGGTAGCAGAGAGTTATTTAAACTAGGGACTTGGGGGGGGCAGGGAGGTTAGAGAGTGTTACACAGAGGGAAATGCAGACTGCCCTGATGGAAGCTGACAGCGTTACATGCACTATTGATGATATATTTTTAAAGCAAAAAAGCATGGTAAATGGGAAATCAAAGGGGAAGAGCGTTCATGATAACCTGAAATGTTTTTATCTAAATGCAAGAAGCATTAAAAATAAATTTCAAGAACTTGAGGCCGTTATGATTAGTGAAGGCTATGACATAGTTGGGATTACAGAGACATGGCTTAGTGAAGAGGATGGAGATGAATATAATGTAGAAGGTTATAAGCTCTTTAGGAAGGATAGATGTAATAGGCGAGGAGGGGGGTGTAGCACTCTATGTGAACGAAAACATAAATGTGCAGGAAATTCCTGAAATTGAATATTCCGTGCCTTGTGAAGATATCTGGGTCAGGCTCACTGGCAAACACGAGACTGGTTTAAACATAGGTGTATGCTATCGACCACCAGCTTTGGACAGTACAGTCAATGAAATGCTCCTTAAGAGGATTACGCAAGCTTGTAGAGGAGGAGGGACTATTATTATGGGAGACTTAAATTATCCTGGTATTGATTGGGAAATTGTGAAAGGACAGGGTAGGGGGAGGAAGAATTTCTAGATGTCATAAATGATAATTCTTTGGTGCAGTATGTTAATAAACCTACAAGAGAGAAGGCAATTTTAGATTTGCTGCTCTGTAATGACCCAGATAGAATTAGCAATGTTGAGGTACTGGAGCCACTTGGGACAAGTGATCACTCTACTATTAATTTTGAGGTTTCATGGGAAGTTAAAAGGTGTCTCCAAAAACAAAAAATTTTTAATTTTAGGCGAGCAAACTTTGACAGGATGCGGTCATATCTAAGTGAAACAAAATGGGAGACACTCCTGGACTGTGAGTCTGTAAATGAGATGTGGGAAAGATTTAAGGGGGTTTTACTTGATTCACAATGTAAATTCATTCCAAAGGTGTCCAAAAGTAAGCTGAAAAGCAGAATCCTCAGTGGATGACAGCAGCTATTCGTAGGAGTTTGAGGGAAAAGAGGAATCTTTATAAGATGTACATAGAGGATAACAATGAGATTACTAAGGCCGAATTCTGTAAAATGCGGCTGTGGTCAAAAAAGAGCTGAGGAGTGCTAGAAGACTGTATGAAAGACAAATTGCAGAGGGGCAAAAACTAACCCTAAGCGCTTCTTTCAGTACTGTAGCAGAAAAAGGAAAGTCAAAGAGCAGGTTAAGTGCATAAAGAATAAAAATGGATCGCTGCTATATGATAATAAGGATATTGCGGACACCTTAAACGGTTACTTTGTTGAGAATTTTACCTTAGAGCGGGTCTTTATTCGCCAGAGGGCTTGTCCAATGCTCAAGATTATTTAGCGGAAATTGAGGTTAGGGATAACGTCGTATTAGACAAGTTGCATCAACTAAAGGCAGATAAGGCGGCGGGTCCTGATTGCTTATATCCTAGAGTGCTCAGGGAAGTTAGTGAGATCATCTTTAAGCCGCTATCTGCCATCTTTAGACGGTCTTTAGAAACTGGAGAAATACCAAATGATTGGAAACAGGGCAATATAATACCAATATATAAAAAAGGGGACCGTACTGAGCCAGGTAATTACAGGCCAGTCAGTTTAACTTGCATTGTGTGCAAAATATTGGAATCTATCATAAAAGATGAGCTGGACTTATTTCTTGAACGTAACAATATCTTGAGGGATAGCCAACATGGTTTTCGTAAAAGGAAGGTCATGCCTGACAAACCTTCTGGAATTTTTTTGAAGAGGCCACCAAGACTTATGACCAGAGCAGGGCTTATGACATTATATATTTGGATTTTCAGAAAGCATTTGACACAGTACCGCATAAGAGACTAATTTTTAAAATGAGCTCCATTGGAGTTACAGGTGGTATTCTGAAGTGGATTCATAACTGGTTGCAGGACAGAACACAAAGAGTGGTGGTCAGTGGTATATCATCTGAGCTAGGTAGGGTGGGGAGTGGCGTCCCCAGCGATCGGTGTTGGGACCCCTGCTGTTCCTCATCTACATTAATGACCTTGATAGGAATATTGAGAGCAGATTAGTGAAATTTGCAGATGATACTAAATTGGGGGCTTGGCAAATAGTTTCGAGTCCACTAAAGTGATTCAGGATGATTTGGATAGAATTCAGAATTGGGCAGAAATGTGGCAAATGAAATTTAATGTAGTGGAAATGTAAAGTAGTACATGTAGGTAATAAAAACATTAGACGGGATTACTTCATGGGAGGTTTTAAACTGGAATGTGCTCCACAAGAGAAAGATCTGGGAGTGATTGTTGACCAAACCCTCACAGGCTCTAGCCATTGTGCCGTAGCTGTTAAAAAGCCAATCGGATGCTGGGATACATTGCCAAAAGTATTGAGTTCAAATCCAAGGAGGTGATGCTTCTTTTGTACAACACATTCGTCAGACCACATCTAGAGTATTGTGTACAGTTCTGGGGACCATACTTTAAGAAAGACATAGAGGCTTTAGAGAAAGTTCAGAGAAGAGCCACGAAGCTAATTCCAGGTATAAAAGATGAAAGCTATGAGAAAAGGCTGAAGATCCTTAATCTCTTTAGTCTTAGGAAAAGGAGACTAAGGGTGATTTGATTGAGGTCTTTAAATATGTTAAAGGGATTAACAAAGTGAATTATGTAGGATTCCTTCAACCAAGTGTTGTTAGCAGAACTCGGGGTCACAAATGGAAGCTGACTAAAGGTAAATTTAGCACTGATATTCGGAAATATTTCTTCACCCAAAGAGTAATTTCGGTGTGGAACAGCTTGCCTGACCATATTGTTGAGGCAGAGACCTTGGGAGTTTTCAAGAGCAGACTTGACTTAAAGCTAGATACCATTGAGTCATTGAGTATCTGAAGTGATATATTCACGATGGTACAAAGAAACTGGCGAGCCTAGTTGGGCTGAACGGCCTGTTCTCGCCATTCATGTCATGTTATGTTATGTTATGTAAATAGCATCATACTAATTGGATTACCCTGTTTTTATGTGACAGTTTTGTTTTAAAGCACATTTTTAAATTCAGTTAAAACGAAAATTAACGAATGCTGACATGAGTAAACCAGCAAAATTCTTCCTAGCACTCTAACATGACTGAACTGGCTGCTGAAGTCAGTTCCCTGTAAAGACGCTTATGTGTATAATATCCAGGAATGCATGCCAGCTGTACTGTACATTTTCAAGATGAACTCTGAACAGTTTTAATCACATAGAACAATAGGAGCTGTGCCGGTAGTTGTGAGAGTGACAGTCTTCTCTCCTTTTTAATTTAAAATTGTTTATGGCAACATAACAGCTCTGTGAAAAGAATAATAACAAAACTTACAGTATCTATTCACAAAGTTTTATGGCAAGAGTTTAAAACAGACGAGCAAGGTCTGCGGTAGAGATAGTGCCGTCTCGCTATGAAACTTTTTTAAAGTCTGTGTTGGACATAGGAACCAAACTGCTTTTTTTAATTGAATTCATCGGAATTGCATGCCTGTGATATACTCAATGGCCACTTTATTTGGTACACCAACTGAGCACTGGCATAGACCCCATTTTGCTTCCAGAGCTGCCTGAATTTGTGCCATGTACTCAATGAGCTGCAGGAGTATTCCAATTCTGGAATATCGAGTGGATTTTCCTGCCGCTGTACAGCAGTAAACCTCCCCTTTTCACCCATGTTCTGGCGGAATGAGGTCTGGAAACTGAGAGTCGTTGAAGTAAACCAGGGGAGTATTACAAGGTCCAATCCATTTCCGGATTCTGCGCCAACTTTTACTCTTGATGATTTATTTAGCTCAATCATATCCTGATCTGACATTTATACAAGCTCCAGCTACAACTGTAGACTGAAAATGATCATGGTCAGAGTGTCAGCAGGAACAGTTGACAACTACATAAGGATATTACAGGAGGGTTTTGGTACAGTATCTCTTCATTACAAAGATAAAGGCACAACTGACAACTCAGGGGAGCAAAAACAAAAGGCATTGGTCGACAGAGATGTGGAAAAGGAGATATGAGCCATTGAGTCATCCTTCATTTTTAAAACAAGTGCATGCTAGAGCATTTGCGGGATACACCACGGGATAGTGCAGTCCTGAAAGCTTTCCCTCAATGGTAAGGGAGTCTGGTCGCCCCTAGTGGGTATTCTGCAGGTGAGCATTTATCTGACATGGCTTGGGCCCACTTGCCACCTTTGACAGAAAAGTCATTGAGTCACTTTAAATCAATGAAAAGTTAGTCTGAGCGATCACCTTCACCCAATGGTGGAATAGTTCCTGATGGGAGTGGTCTCTCACAGGATTTCGATGCCCATGTCCACAGGGCAAGAGTGGATACTGACTACTTTGAGGAGGGCTAAAATGATGCACTTGCAGTTAGCAGATCAAAACCCAATTCTAACCTAAATGCGTAATGGAAATTTTGGACCTCAGTGTGATGCTCTTCACCATCATCATTAAAACGTGAAATTAAAGGATATGGGTCATTCCCAATGAAATCACCCAAAATGGGGGCACCTCCCAGCTCGATGGTCTCAGAATTACTCTGTTCTGTGATATTGAGAGCCTTATGTGGCTGAAGAAAATTGCAGTTGGTTTTAGCTCAATATCTCACTCTGTTCAGTTTTTATAGGGGTTTGAAAAAGGGGGTTTGTCCGCGTTAACACTCTATGACCCTTTTGTAAGCATTTTCAACTGCCTCTGTATCAAAAACTAAGTAAGATATCAACTTCATTTCTTCAGGATGGCTTTATTTTATCTCAGACACTTGCTACATAGTACTTAAACTCACATGAATGCTTTGTGGGCCATGCAATCGACAACAAAAAAGTGAAATTTGAACGAAGCATACCGAAAATGATCCTGTTTGAGTGTGGATTTTCTCATACTTCTCAAAGACTGTTTGAATTCAAAGTTGATTTTTTGCTGAAGTACACATGAAGTCTATCTAGAAGTAAAGAGAGAATTTAAATGCCATGCATGAATTTTGAATAAAATTAACCCCTTTTACAGCCAGTCATGTGAGCGTGGCTCTTTTTGACCCTAAAACTGACCATGTGGGTACCCTTTGATTTCAAAGACAAATGCGTCTTTATGCGTACTAAAAATAATATCAAAACCAAAATGGGACAAATAGCCCTTCATGGAAAAATAAGACCATACTTTTAGGTAAAGACACTGCTTTCAGTGTTGGTCTAATAAGTACAGTAAATGTACACAAAATGATGAACTATGAAGTGTTCAGCCTGAACCATAAATCTGCATGCTTTTTGAAAATGTATCCACTTTCACGGCTATTTTTCTTTATTCCTTTGAAATATACTGTAATTATGACATAAATTTGTTCATGTAATGACTTTAACCCTCTCCCATACATAATGATGAATATTGGGAAGTGTACAAATCAAAGAACATCAAGATGCTGTACAAGAACGCAAGATGACAAGGGAAACCAGACAGACTGGGGAGACATGGAAGCCATTTAAAAAAGACAGGAGAGTGCCTACATAAGGAAACTGGCCAAGGCAATTTTAAAATACCATCCAATCCGGCCCACAAAGGGTTAATGTGAGTTTAAGTACTATGTAGCAGGTGTCTGAAATAAAATAAAGCTATCCTGAAGAAATAAAGACAATATCTTTCTTAGTTTTTTGATGTGGAGGCAGTTGAAAATGCTTATGAAGGGGTCATAGGGGGTTAATGCGAATAAGCCCCCTTTTTCAAACCCCTATAAAAACCGAACGAGGTGAGATATTGAGCTAAAACCAACAGAAATTTTCTTTTTCAACAAAAGGCTCCAAAATTTCAAAGAATAGAGTAATTCTGAGACTATGGAGCTGGGAGTTTTGGTGATTTCATATGGAATATTTTCACAGACATGTATCCCTCCAGGTGAGGTCCAGAGACTTCTATAATCTATAACCCCCACTCGAAAAATTGGGACAGTCCAGAAGATACTCAAGAGACCAGTTAGCGGTGGTTTCTGCACTTATTTTGACTTGTATTTCAATGTAGACAGTATGAAGACAAGATATTTGATGTTTTCTCAGGTCAGCTTAATTTATTTGTAAATATGCATTAATTCCAGCCATTCATGTCTGTAATACATTCGAAAAAAAAGTTGGTACAGGGGAAATTTAGGACTAGTATCGACATAAAAAAATGAACAATGATATAATTTGAAACAGGTGATACCTCAGTACATCCAGGCTGTTACCTGCAACAACTCCAAAAGCCATGCTCTGTCATGGGGCTATGTCAGTGCACTTGACATTGGATAACTTCCACTTCTGTGACGGTATCATTAATCATGAAAAGTACACTGAGATTTTAGAGCTGTGCATGCTGCCTTCAAGCAACAGCTTTTCCAGAGACACCCATGCGTATTTCAATAAGACAAAGCAAAACCGCATTCTGCACGCATTACAAAGGTTGCATAAGAAGAGTGTGCGGCTACTGGACTGACCTGCCTGCAGTACCAACATGTCTCCAATACAGAACCTGCAGCGCATTTTGAAATGAAAAATCCGGCAAAGAAGACTCCTTACTGTTGCACACCTTAAGACTTGTTATCAAACAGAATGGGATAAAATTACACCTGAAACACTTAGTCACTTCAGTCCCTAAACATTCTTTAAGTGTCGTAAAAAGGAACGGAAACATTACAAAAAAGTCAATACTCGACTGCCCCAACTTTTTTGAAATATGTCACAATAATCAAAATTGAAATGAGTGTTTAATTTGGAAAATAGATAAAATTAAGGTGATGAAACATCAAACAATGAGCTTTAGTGTTGTTTTCAACATAATACAGATAAAGGATAATTTACTAATCACTGCTTTCAGTTTTAATTTTAATTTGTTGCACATTCCCAAATTTTTCTGATTTGGGGTTGTATGACAAGTTACACTTAGGCCACCGCCAGCCACCAGAATAACTTTAACACCTTATTTAAACATTTACTGTTGGTTATTCCATTTTTGCATCATTCTATAACACAATGTCCGGGACCTCTGAAGACAGTACAATCCTCAGAATCTGTTGCAGGTTGTTTCTACACCTGAGTTCATTTGATTAGGCTATGTATTTTGAAGCCATTACGGCAATTTCCTGAAATGAATAACAAATATCAAGAGATGATGTTTCATGTTGAATATTAATTTATTAATTGATATAAATTTGCTCTACATGCTCGGATTCTCTCCGTGTACATTAGTCCTGTTGTTCTGCGAACCCCACAATAACTGACCGCTGCCATAATGTCACAATTTCAACTGGACTTTGCCTGTGGCCTCCCTGCCTCATTAGGACATGAGACCTTTGGGGGGAAAAAAAGACCAATGGACAGCAGCTCTTTCTCACCAGAAGTATAATTATGACCAACAATATAATGATGGCAAAAAAAGCCATTCAGCACATCTCAACTCAAGACCAGCCAACAAAGAACGAGAAATTTCTCCAAAAAAATGACAGCTTGAGCTGACTTCTTTTAAAGTTGCTGCAAGGTCAGGTATGCATTAATAGCATGATTGTACTTTATAAAATGATTTTATAATGCAGAAATACTTTCTGCAGTGGATGACTAAAATGAATACATACCATACTCTGCACAGTATAGCTAAAATAATACAACCATTGAATCCATTTTGGCTTGAAAAATAGAGGCAAAGAAGGACGTATTTGGTATCCCGGAGGCCCTCGGTGGACGGATAAATACTTCATGAGGACGGGGGAAAAAAAGAAAAAAACACTTGATTCCGCAACGGGATACAGTTCCTGCTGGGCGGCAGTCTCTCTCTTCTGTGCAAAGCCCAGAGTGTCTCTGCTCTATATCTCATCCTTATCTCACTGCTCTGCTCAGGACCTATCGCATCGCACCACAGCACGGTCCCCATTTTCTTCTCACAACTCCCATTTCATTCCCCAATCTGCGGCTTCTATACCTAATCCCATTGCCCTAACGATGAGCATCAGCAGAGGTGCAAATTTTGTTACGCAACTCCTTGAATAAAAATAGAATGGATACAGACAAAAATACACAAACACAAACATGTGCACTAGCAGGGACATGAACACATATACACATGAACAAACGCACAAAACACAGAATTTTCACAATACCATCTTACAAGCCATTTGATTGTGTAAGGACAGTTTTGAGTACTGATGTTTTTTTTAAATAATCATTCAGCTATTTAAAATCATTGGTTCACCTTTTGGGTAAGTACCACTATTGAGATGGAAGTTAGAAATCTCCTGTGCCATGCTTGTGATTCTCCATACTGTACACTACCAGTGAAAAGGTTTGACACACCTGCATTTTTCAACCATTTATTTTTATTTATTTTTTTATTTTTAAATTAAAAATTTGGCACCTCCAATCTCACCCAAATCTGGAATACCCAATTGAGGAACTATGTACAAGCCTTGCTTGTATGCGACCCCTTGTTGCCAATTCAGGAGAGAGGGATGGTTCACGGCTCTCCTCCGAAGCACGCGCCTCTCAGCCTGCTGCTTCTTATACACTCATTGGTTGAATCCTCGCAAGTTCAGAACGAGGGCGGAGGATACCCGAACATGAACAGGCTTAGAATCTTCCTGACGAGCGCCCGGCTGGCCAACAGGAGGCGCTTGAGCAACGAACAAAACAACCATTTTATATATCCCTTCCCAGCAGCCCCTTCCCAATTTGCATCCCTGTAGCGCAATGGCCAATTGTGCACTACTTCTGAAAAAGCTACCGACCACTGCCGGTTGGTACGACCGGGGCTCGAACCCGCGCCGTGATAGTCGCTTCTGCTCTGCAAAGCGGTGCTTTAACCGAGTGAGCTATCCAGGAGCTCTCAACCATTTATTAACAAAAAAAAAAAAAACCACCTTTGATCCCACAAAAAATGACTTCTGTCTTAAAAATGGAAATAATTTGTTTGAGTATTTTGCCGAATACAGCTTCTTTATGAATTCCCAAAATTGAATAAGAAATCTGCTAATATGTGCAGTGACCTTTTCTTTGATAATGTATTCATACAGTTGTGCTCAAAAGTTTGCATACCCTGGCTGAATTTGTGAAATAGGTAACATTTTTTACAGAAAATATGAATGGCCAGGCCAAACACATTTCTTTTATTTCTTATTGAATTCATATCCAACTGTAGGTCATGCCGAATGGCACAAATTTTTGAGCACAACTGTACCTCACACTACGTCCCATTTGAGGTTATATAGATAACTTAAACTTCTTGAAATTCTCTAGAATGAGAGTACTATAAAATGTGAGGCCATTCCAAATTTTTGACCGATACTGCATGTCGAAAAATATAAAGAAAAATTGCAGAATATTTGCCAAGATTTTAATACAGTAACACGAGTACAAAAGCAAGCAATGGCTGAATAAAGACTGGGATGTGTCAGGTTAATATGGATGTCTCAGGAGTGCACAGGGTCGTGCACTGCAGGTAGGCCTAGAGTGAGTCAGCCCGCACACTTACTTCTTTGGCACCCTTTCTGAAAGCTTTACAGGCAAATTAAGGTGTAATAAAAAAGGAAGTCAGACTCATAATTCAGCCTCTACAATACACCAGCAGATTCCCCTTCAGCTGGCATGAAGCCCAATGCGAGGACACATTATTGACAAGTAACTGGATAACATTAAGCCCAAATGCGCTCACACTTTGTGGTTAGGATCCTGTCATTCAACAGACTCAGGGGACGCTCCGAAACTGCTGACATTGCACATAGGAGAGTGACATCACCGGAGCACTTTCTCTTAATCCATGGTCCGATTCCACTTACTTATTCTTCATATCCTTCCTTACTTTACTTAATTTCTTTTTCTTGTACTGATGTGCGAGTCAACCCACGACCTGCGGGTTGACCCTAGGGTCGGGCGGATTCAGGTTAATATCACGGGTAAAAATATCACGGGTTCGAGTGGATGGGTAAAAAAGTGACTGAGCTGTCCTCCGAATAAGGTAGGAATGACTCACAGAAACATTGTGCACTATAGTCCACTGAAAATTTTAAACTAGAAATACTTGTCTGTTAATTTGATTGGGAATCAGCAGGAGGATCAATAGCTTGGAGGGTGCAGCGGTGCTCCTATAATGCATAAAATTATCAGTTTGCAAGTAAGGTTGGATTTTTCTGGTTGATTAATGCATTAGGCTGCACGGATTGGCTCTCATATTAGACCGGGTGGGTGCTAGTACTAAAAAATAGTGGCAAAGCCACTGCGCCCGCTTGGCCAAACATGGCCAAAAGGGAACGCCCCCAAAGTATCGGTCCAATTCGGCTCAAAATCGAACTTGGTCTAGACCTTATGACCATATATACACTTACGAAATATGAAAAGGATCGGGCAAAAACTGAAGATGCTAGAGCGCAGACAAGCCAAAAGTTTATGCACGCACGCACTGACGCACGCATGACAGACTACCACTAAAGACCCCGAACCCGAACATAGCATAAGCCCCTTGGGCCTTTTGGCCAAGCAGGCTAATAAAAATCCTGACCAGCACTTCATTTTCCATCAATTGTGGAAATAAAAATAAAGAGGCAGTGTATAAAGGGCAGTGTATAAAGGGATTCTGAGGGGAACTGAAGAAATGTGAATTGGCAAAATGGACATCCACACTCCTTCAAATGTCAATTAGGAGCAACACCAGTTACAGGTATGACAGAAACTCAGCTGATGGGGAGTGGTATAATAATGAATTAATACACTGTGCATTCAGGAAAAAAATACTTCAGCGAATAATGGTCTCATTCTTCCTTGTCATTCTTATTCCCTAAATCATTTAACAGACTGAAAACTCCAATACAATGATCGACCTTGATTGATATCTAGGTCAGCCACAGAGAAGAAAGGAAGGATGTGAAAAAGAAGCGATAGGCGTTAATCAACCCATCCTTCTCCCTTTCTCAGTATAGTTCCGATGTGAAGGCCTTTTCAGTTCTTGGCAATGCAACTGCAATCCAAACTATTTACTCCAAACAATATGCAATTAGATGAGACTCAGAGTTTCAGGGGTCACTGCGCCACATGTGGTATGTCATCCTTCATTAAGCATTACATTAGATTTTGTTAAGATATTAAATTATGAATAATTTTGGCATTCCTAGCTCTGTAAAGGCTGGATGTCCTCTTCAGTGTGAATAATAATGCATAAACTTACAAATGTCTGCTGGTCTATGATGTTAAAATAAATTTTCTGTAGCAAGGTGTAAGCTGCAGTTTGAGCGACATGTAAAGATAAATAAGGTGCATTTAAAATTTAGTCAAGGCTCATCCAGAATAACTTTCTATGACAAGTTATTAAGCTGTAGAAAGAAGGCATTTCATGTGTTGACATAAACTCTACAGTGAGACTGGTTCCTTCGGGCATCTGAACTGAGAAACCCCTGCAAAACTAATTACGAACACCCACACAAGCAGACTCATTCATAAACACTCACACACACACACACACACACACACACACATGCGCGCGCCCACACACAACACAGACCTGCATATGCCACGATGAGCCTGATGGTGAATTCCCCTCCTTTCTAACATTAACGGTCAAAGTTCAAGTTTAATTAGCCAAGTTGTTGATGATTTATTAGCATGGCGCACAAAAACCATTTGGCGTAGCATTCCCTGCTGTCCAGAGCGGCTGTAAAAATGGGTGCTCTGACATTGGTGGGAAGGACTGTGACACCTATAATCAGCTAAGCTTTCTGCTCGACGCCTTTTACGGCTTAGCACAATCTGGCTGCAACACAGGTACAGAGGAGTTTGTATGGGGGGAAACAGGAGCTAGGCAGTCAGACCGTCAGAGCATATTCCATTACATTGACACTCTGACACAGTTTGAGCTATGTTCAATTTTTTGAAGAAAAATACAACTCTCTCCCAATATTCAGAGAATGATTGTTATTGCCGGTGTCAAATGTGCCCGGCAGCCGCACAATGTCCGTATAGGACTGGCTTTGTGTTGCCCAGGGGATAAATGGAAGAGATTCAGTCAGCAGGGATGGCAGCGCTTATCAGTTTATTAGGGGCACAGGAAAATTTGCCTGTCCGTGACCACAGGAGGGAGGTAGGCAGGGAGGGAAGGAGGATGGTAGGTTCATGGGTTTCAAGGGAGGGAGAGAGGGATGTAAGGATGTAGGGAGGTAGGAAGGTGGGGTGGGGGAGGGAGTGAGGTAGGTGGGTAGGTAGATAAAGTAAGCAGGTAAACATTGTTGATTTTAAATAGCTTTCTCAGACAATTGGATAGATTCAAATTATTTTTTTTCTCATAGACCAGCGATACCATTATTTTCTACCCCACTGGAAGGGGGAATGGGTACTGTTTTTGGTGATGTGTGTTCGAGTGTTTGTTTTTCAGTTGAGTAGCGCAAAAATTGTTTGCTCAAATTGCACAAAATTTCCAGTGAAAGTGTCCGATGGTCTAGGGATCACCTAACTAAAATGTATATCTGATTGGTTCCAGGTCATGGTCAAGGTCAGTGAAAAACCAAAAATTGTTTTTATTCAAGATAACTTCCTTAAATCTGCTCTGATTAATTTCTAACTGGGCTCAAAGTTTAGAATTTTTCAATTCTGCTTCCAACCATATATTACAGAACGGTGTGATATCATTAGGCTTGTTAGCGGTAGGGGTCAAATGCAAGGGCGTAGATTGCAAGAGACATATGTAATTTTTTGCAATAATTTGAATACAAATATTACCTTCTCTGTCAACACAGATCACTGAGTTTCTTTGATGGTTTCTGACCCCTCCCAAATTTACTGCACAGCAAAACTCAAAATTTTCCATGATAAAACGCTTTCTTGTAAATGTAAAATCACCAAGTCAGTGTCCACTCTATCTTTGGACAAAAACTGGGTCCTAGCTAGGTACTCACATCCAGTTGACAATTTGTCTTGCATAAGCAAACTGGTTGAGCTGGAAATGATAAATTAGTGGCATGTAGCCCAAAAAAAAAGTCATCGTGCTGCACAACGTATGATGAGACAAAAATAATCCTCAACTTGAGGCAATTGTACTGTCATCCCATCTTCCTCTCTACTTTTTCTACCATTAGTGCACTTTTTCTTTAACATCACTGAAAATGCAGTCAAAGGCCCAATGTGTAATTCTCTGCCACTAGAGGGCGCTAAACCAAACAATAACAAGAGGCCGAGTTTGATGACGCAATGGGATCGCGTGGAATCGTGGGAGTTGTTGTCTTCATCAATTTACAAGCACCGCTGACAGCTAAATTCTCCGACGTGACTCAAACAGGAGCGGCGAAACCATGTACATGGACGAGGTAAGGTTATATTTCTTTACTTTTATATAACTTCATCTTATTTAATTCAAATTTTAAAAAAATGTAAGGGACAATGATAAGTCGGTCGTTTACAGCGCTTATGATGTGCTGCAGGTCAGAGGCTGAGATAAGGGGGTGCGGCCGGCTCATGTTGCCCATCTTTGTAGAGAATAATAACAGATGTGAACACTCTGTTGCTGAATGCAAATGCTAAAGGTAACAGATATCGAGGAAATGCCACTGTCAGCTGGCAATGTATGCTTTCAGTTGCTCCTGCTGCCATTGCTAATGCTTCCTTAGAAACAATGTGCTCAACAGACCATTATCTGTCGAGACACACTGATAGACCAAACTGAATCGAGTATTCAAGGGAGCCGTGTTCTAACTGCAAGTAATGTAGCTAATGTAGCACTGACTTCTCATAACGCACAAACGATGTGCCGCACACATCAGCTTTCTGTTTGTCATGAGGCATCACAAGAAAAATGTTTTGAAGTGGAGTAACGTTACGTTTATGTTACCATCTTGGCTTGAAACTCTTTGGCAACGGCGAAACACGCGTGCGTGGAGGGTGATTTTCTCGGTCTCGTGCACTCTTTGTGTTGGGAATGACGTCAAATATGCGACGAAAAGAAACGCCCCGTGTCCCTACATTGATAATACAGATATCTCTGTCTTTGATAATCATTGAATACATCACGGATAGTGTAAGTACACAACACCAAAACATATATAACATATCTATATATTTTATAGATCTTTGAATTGGGAAATTTTACATATTGGGCCTTTAAGATGCTGAGAAAGGCTGCTAGAGCTAATCAAAATAGCCTACTTGGACATTGGATTGGTAAGAGTTTTTCCCATAAATCTCGACAAAAAGAAAGCAAGATAGTTCCCATCACATCAAGAGAAAGTATGCTGCCTAACCACCAATTACAATAAAAAATTGAATTATTTAACCAAGGTCTGACGGAGGCCCGACATATTCACATGATTATTAAACACTGATAGATTAACGTGAAGAATTTTACTTCCCATTCTTCCTTCAGACTTCGACAACCACACCGATCATTCCCCACAGCCTCAGACGCAATTTGACCATGCATACCCACTACAAGTGGGCTCGAGTGCAACTGCACCCTCATTGTTTCCACCACTAATAGGCAAGTTTTTCAATATCAGCTAATGTTTGAAATTTGTTCACTTTCTACAACCTTCACTGATTGCAGCAAATCACCTCGATGCATTCACGAAATCCGCTCAGTTCTGGTAGAGTGGACAGTGTATTACGTAAATGGATACTGCTGCATTAGCTAGCTAGCCAGTTTGCAGTCTTGTCTATTCTGCGCATTGTACTGTATTTTTTTTGAAAAACTTTGGTTTTGTGTCTACAGCCGAGATAAACACTTTTGATTAAACCATAAACTGTCTATGAATCGGACAAAGCCACCAACAGCGTATTTACTAACATGACGTTGGACTGGGGGATTTTCCCCATTGATCCCTGTTTTCCCCATTGATCGAAAGTTGGCTGGGATATTCCTACCACGTTCGAAAGTTGGTCGGGACATGTTCCAACCATCCCTACCCGAATCTGTGCCTAAGGTCGAATGTGAAGGGTATCCCAGGTTATTCAACACCCAGAGCACTTATACATCTCCCTCAGGTGGGGAATGTAGTGCCTGACTCCACTTGTGTCTGCTAATAGACCATATGACACTTGCTCGTATCATTATTCAAATGTAACAAGTGTACATTCACTGACAGAGAAGAAAAGTCAAGAAACAACAGCAGGAACTTTTATCTGTACCCGAACATTCAATGTCTCCAGAACAGCATCAATCAACAGTGCCAAGGCACATATTGATGTCTTTGTTTCCCTCAACTGCATAATAATCCATCATGAATTTTACAGTCATAGATAATCGTGCAAGAGAAAAGCATATTAATTTCGATCTGCACCCCACACAATTTTCAGTCTGCAGGAGCGGAGGAACTGACAGATTTCCTTTAAATCCCAAAAAACCATCAGACCTGAAAACATTTCATGAGTTTTATGACAGTCATTTAAACCGCAGTCATGATGAACCCCATCAACCCTGTTTGTGCAATTAGCTTGGCACTAAGCCAGAGTAAAACACATTGAATACTAGATGGAAAGCCCTGGGGTCAGCCAGTAGGAGTCCCGCCATATGTTTTATCCACCCATGAACTCAGCCAGAGTATTTCACCAATTAGCTTTGCATTCAGCCTGAAGAACTGCTAACTGGGTAAAGCCAGGTGAAAGTAAAATTTCAAAATACAGGGGAAGACATGTATTGTTCCAGGATTTTATACCTCTGGATTTCTCATCAAGATCCTTCTAGTTTGCCAACTGACGAGAAGCGAGCTTGGTCTGCATATATGGTATAAGTGAAGTGGTTTTGAAGGGATATTTCATCTTTGTATAGTTCAAAGAATTTTCCGGAGCTTCCTCCCATTATATTTGCACAGTGTGAAAACTATTAATGCTAGCGGTTTCTTAACTATTTGACACTCAATTCAGTTCCAGTCATTCACGCAGCTTTGTCAAAATCAACATTTTTAAAGCACATTCTACCTGCAGAGGATTGACAAAACAGAGGGTGTAAAAAAAAAAGAAGTGTTGTAAAAGAAGGAGTACCGTTGATGCGAATTAGGAAGTTGAGGGGTTATGAATGGATGACCAGTGAATGCTAACACACACACAATCAGGATGTGCGCTGTGGAGCGAGTCTATCACTCTCACTGCCAAAGGCCTCTGAGTCTGACAGATGATGAGGTCTGGCTCACATTAGAACAGTCCCTCAGTAAAGCCTCAACATTCGCATAAAAACCATACCAGACTGCCTCTCGCAGTCAGCTCCTGCCGTCTCCTGCCTCCTAGAGTCTGAATGACTCTAACTCCTGCCGGCTCACCTCCTCAGCTGTACTACAAGAGCGGTTAAGCTCATTCAACGTCTTAGTTTGGTTTGATTCTGGGATGAAGGGCGCACACACACACACGCGCGCGCACACATGCAGACACACACATACATGTGTGCGCATGGGTGCCCACACACACACACACACACACACACACACACGCGTGCGTGCACACATGCAGACACACACATACATGTGTGCGCATGGGCGCCCACACACACACACACCTCTCATCCTCATTCTACTGAGAACGAGTGTTATCACACAGCCATTTTCTAGGAAATATCAGACAGAAACATCACAGAGAGCAGGACTGTGCACCTGTCCTGGGGGATCACAGCCTGATTGCCACTCATCAGCAGCTCTGACAAACCAGCTCAAACACCCTCAGTGTCTGACACCATTGGGCTGTCAATCAAACGATCAAGATACAAAATTACGACTACCGCTTGGAGTTAACCACCCTAAATTGACAACAACCTGAGTAGAAAGAAAGCTCCTGCCTGTGGTCTGAAGATAGAAAAAGATTATAAAAAACAGCGCAGTAAAAATAATTAAGATGGGCTATTCTTTAAAAATCTAAAACCTCATAATGAACTGAAAGCTCCTGCAACGGCAGCAAAATGGAAATAATAAATAAAAAGCATTTTGGAGGATGTATTCAAAAAAAATGTACAATGCAGATCATACTTGTAAACACAAACCCTCCTAAATACATGCCAGAAATACATAAATGCAATAACAATCCATTTTGAGTCACCAATACCCTGTCAAGGGTTATTTAGAGATAACCTTCTTTACTTGCAATGTCCTTCATTCATGGCTTTGAAAAAATGTCAGCTGAGATGACACAAAATCCCTTTACTGCCAGCAGCTTTACCAGAGAAATCTTAACTCCTGCTCACTGCTGGCTGGTCATATTACATGATATTGCTAGATTTAGTCACTTGCCCATATCAATGTAATATGTCAGCAATTGCAGTTAAAGTAAAAATTCACTCTCTGGATAGGGTTGGGAGATATGGAAAAAATGAAATATCACATTTTTGACCAAATACCTCAATGTCGATATTGTGCCAGTATTGGAGGCATAACTATTGGTGCCTTCACAAAATATTTATACAATGCACTTTTTGATAAAAAATCTTTAGTAATGTAGATATTATGGCCAAGCAGGTACAGGCAACAGGTAGAACAGTACAATAAGTGTAAAAAACTGCATCCCTTAACTGTAATGCAGCCTTTAAACTAGAAAAGACCACTTTTGTCATATCATGATGTTGCACCATCCATTGTGTAAGACGATATCTTACCTTAAATAAAGATATCGATATATTGCTTAGCAATACTCTCTGCATTTTTCACAATTACTGGGATGGAAAATGATTTGCTTCCATGTTTCCTCCATTCTCTAGAAAACCTTCCTGTACACTTTCCTAGGCTCAGACTATAGTACTAACCAGATATGGTCATGGCTAAAAGTACGTGGACACTCCTTGATCTAGGGCAGTTTCCCATTGGTTCAAGCTTAGTCTCTTAGCTTTGCTGAAGGAATGTGCCTCAAAAATTCTGGGTAAGGCTTTTCCCTGTTTCAGCATTACAATTCCTCTGTGCACAGAGCAATGTGAAAATATGGTACAATAAGACTGGTGTAGAATAACTTGACTGGCCTGCACAGAGCCCTGACCTCACCAACATCAACAAGAACACAATGTCATCAATACCCCCTACCATCATGGAGTCCCGGTTTTGAACCCAGACAAGGTCACAACTAGTAACATACACGTACAAAATTTATCTAGGTAAAGTAGTTCCTGATAAAAACTTGTCCTCATTTATCTGGACGGACAAGCTCCAATGCAATGTCCCCTGCCCCACTTTGTTGCAGGGGCTAAAAACTGATGAAATCACCTGAAAAGTTGACTTAAAGGTGGACCTTATCACAACCTCAACCTCACTCTAACCGCTGATGCTTTTCATGCTGGAATGGATGGAAATCTCTACAGCAGTGTTCTAAGATCTAGCAAAAAGCCCTCCAAGAACAGGGGAGGCTGTAACAGCAGCAGAAGAAGAATTACTCTATATAAATTATTAATACTAGTAGCATGCAGAGCATGTTTGGGACAAGCGCAGCGAGCAGCAGAGCCCGCCTCCTTTAAAGCCTTTCTTCTCAATCCTGGACGTCTTGAGTATTGATTTTAGCCAGCTAAATGTACGTAACGATGATAAAAGAACAACAACTCTGAAAACAAAACAATAACAAGAGGGTCCTCAGAGCCTGTACTCGGGCTGGGTCTAGGCCTGGGCCAATCGTGAAACCACATGCGCGCATGAGCAGGACAATCGTGACACCGAAAAAAACAAGAGGCTCCTCAGAGCCTGGGGGGTATACTACGAAGCAAGATAAGTGGATTAGGGAGGTATGTCGAGCCTAAACCCAGGCTTTTCAATGTCACGAAGGTGCCTCTCTTTTAACGTGGCTGGATTACCATGGTAACTTATTCTGCGAACTTAACCTGGTTGGGAGCAGGTTATGTGCCGATTTTCGGCTGTAATCGGCTATACATGTGCTGCCATACAGCACCTCCTTTGAAGTTGGCATCACCTTTCTTGAATAATCCAGCGGACTTTGGTGCCCGAAACGTACGCGGTTCTCTTCGGAGGGAGACTGGCATGACCTGTTCGCTTTTTCTGACGATATTCTCTATGAACGCAACAGATTCTCAGCTGAGGGAATCTGTTACTTATGCCATCTACTGGAGCCATATATTGGCAATGTAGCACAGAGAGGCAGTTAAGTTGCACAAACAGTATGCATAACGGTGCATTTTTTTTTTTTTTTTTTTTTTTGCCACAGGAAGTGACAACATTCAGGTGGTGATGCAGAAAATATGAGCAAGAATAGTGTATGCAGCGCTGTACATTTTACACAGCATACCATTAAAATAATTGAAATAATTATGAAGGCAAAGCAGCACAGGGCGTACTACTTTGAAAATGTTCTCATGCTTTGTTTTAACTTGCTGCCATGTCCTCTTGACAGTGCTGGTACTGCTACTATTAAAGTGTATTCAACTATTAAATAGTATTTTATGCTACAGGACTACTGTAAATTTGCAATAGTGCAACTGATAAGGGTTAGTGGTGGAAAAGGATTTTATTAAAATCATGCTGTATAAAAGAAAAGCAATGGAAAAAATACTTCAAACCAAAAACGAAGAAATTAGTAAAACGGAGTTTACTATTGGTATTTATCAGTCAGATAATATTCAATCTAAAATTAAATTTCAATTTGTTTCATTTGGCCGAGAAACTAAAGTGATTTGCGCTAGTCCTTCATCAGAGGACTTACGCATTTACACGGTCAGCAATTTTCCGCCAGAATTCCTCTCTGGCCTTATTACAACCAACAAGAATACATAACATAAATCTCAATTACAATTTCCCAAGCGTCTATCCGAGTAAGCGCATGCATAATCGTGCAGTCTTTCAAGGTGTTCAACAAATCAGTGTTAAAATTCATGTCTCCCATTAAACCGCTGGGGCGCCCCCTGGTGCCGCAGGGTGAGATATCCCGCAGTCTTCCTGATCCTGGATCAGGGATAGCTTCCTTGGAGGAACATTCAGCACGTGATCGGTCATTTTATGAAGGGAAATACGGTAAATTGACGCTTGGAAAGCCCTTTAATTGAGAGCGCTCACGGCATGAAAAGCATAAAGCCGAGGTTAACAAAGAAAGATTATAACCACCGTTGTGATACCGAAACTTAGACTCGTGGCCTACCGGCCCAAGCAAAAATTATGTACACACGTGTATGAATCTGGATCTGTGCACCCGCGAGATTACGTGGGTCGTCAGACATAAAAGCTTAAAAGCGAATTTCGAGCAGCCAGTTGATGACAGACATACATACATACAAGCAGAGGGCGCATGGAGCTGACCAATGGACTCACTGCGCTCGCCCCAAGCGATGAATGTGGATGTGCGCATGCGTGATATCGAGCAGCCGGTCGGTTGATGACATACATACAAACAGAGGGAGCAATTGAGCTGACTAACTAGTAGCATGCAGAGCATGTGTGGGGCGAACGTAGCAAGTCCCTTCTTGGTCAGGTCATTGGTCAGCTTAATGCACCCTCTGTTTGCAATTTCGAGCAGAGCAGCCGGTCGGTTGATGACATACAAACAGAGGGCGCATTGAGTTGACTAGTAAGGGGCGAGTGCAAATCATAGTCATGATTTTTCTATGAGATCCCGCATTAGTCGTGACGAAATGAGACATTAGCCTCCACATGCTTTTTGCCCAGTAGGATGCAACACACGAAAACCATATTTTCATTGTTCTGCCTCAGGCATTTCACAGTTAAACTTTCCCTACTTATAAATCACAGCAACTCGGAGGGGCTCTAGAAGACAGCCAAGGCAGCGTTTTAAGACCGTGATAGCATTCATAATCCTATCTATGGTCTCCGCTGATCTACAATATACACTTAAGCATGCACACGAACGCACACACGAGTCTATGGAGCAGACTGAATGCCAATTCTCATAGCAGAGCCGAATGCTGTAAGCACAAACTCCAGAAATCCATTTTTATTCTGAAATCCAGCAGCAGAAGGCAAGCATACCCACAGAGCACCTCCCCAAACGACTTACAACCCACGTACCAACACTTGTTGCCATAAGACTGAACTCTTCAAATCCATTTTTTTTTCCCTGAAATCCCACATTCTCAAAGCTATGCCGCAACAATGATTGAAAATATACGTTCCTAGCGGGCCCTCGCATCATTTCCCATTGATCTGGATTTTCAGTGGCATCTTAGATGCTATTTTCAACATCGACTCAGAACGAACACGACATGTACTCAAAATCACAGTGTGCATTGGGAGAAAATGAGAGCTTATTGATTAAGTGGAAATTATCTCACCTCGGTTTAGATGGTGTCGCCAAATGATGGTGGGTTCCGGTCTACCGATGGCCAAACACATGAGAGTGATGTTGCTGCCCTCATTCACCGTGATGTCAGCAGACACATTAGAAATCTTTGCTGGGACTGTGGAGAGGAAAAAAGGAGCGTGAATAGCCACAAGCTGGTGATTCTTTAGGTGGTGAGTGAACTAAGCATGGTTTCATTTGTGCCCAGTTCCTGACATATTGCAAGGTTGCAGTATCATGAATATACTGAACGAGACAAAATTTCCATTGATTTACTTAATTGTTCATTCCTTCGTACATTGGTCTAGACTTAAAATTATCCGTCATAAAAGATATAAATTGCACATGTGCCATAAAAGGTATCAATTTGTTGGTTTACTGTGGATGATCAAAGTTTAAAATCAAAGACAGTGAAGCCAGATTACAAGGATTTTGTTTGATATGTGAATAATAGTTTTTTGTGTCCCTTAATGTATCATTCTGTACCTTTCAGTATTTTCTCTAAAGAGCCAAGTGCAGCACTCGAGATCACAATAATTACACTTCATTAAGGAGAAGCAGGGTTAGGGGGAGTATGGGAAATATCTGTGCTGCTGTGATTGGTTAAAAAATGAAAGTAGTTGAATATCAAGCTTTGGGAATTTAAGCAACCTTTGAGGATAATTCTCTATAATAATATCAGTCTACAGTGGAAGGAGTCTCTGTCTGTCTGTCTGTCTGTCTGTATGTATGTATGTATGTATGTATGTATATATGCATGTATGTCCGCGCTTTGATTTTCTTGACAACCGTTGGTCCTATTGTCTTCACAGTTGGCAGGTGTATTGCTGGGGACTGAAAGAAGTGTAGTGTCAAGTCTGAAGTAGTTTGACAGAACAATTTTCAAGACAGCTACAAGGAGCATTACCAGAGGCCAAGCAATTGCCCCGTTCTGAACAGGCAGGTTTTGAGCAGGCACTGTGCAAGTACTCCAGATAAATAAAAATCTTTTATTGGTGTACACTTAATCCATGAGTTGGGAGGAAATACCATTTGTATGCTCATTTTGAGGCAAGAAATAACATAAATATATGGTAAAAGTTAAAATAATTTGTGTGTCATATAAACACATCGTGTACTAGATGGAAAGCCATTAACACATTAGGCTGAGCGAATTTGCTCTCACATTAGACTGGATGGGTGCTAGTATTAAAAAACCCTGACCAGCACATTATTTTGTTGCCCCACAATTGGTGGAAAATGAAGACAAGGAGGTGAATATTAAGGAAACTGAAGAAATCTGAATTAGTAAATGGATTATGTACACTTGACCCCAATTATGTACAATAACGGCATTCCTAGCTCTGTAAAGGCTGGATTTCCTCTTCAGTGTGACCCAGGATTATTATTATTATTATATTATTATTATTATAAATCTTCATCCTCACCCCACCAATCATTATTCACCCAACTAACTGAAATAGCGGATACTCAAGAAGTTCACATTTTTACATGTTCAGCCAGACTAAATACAGCGTAATTGATTGGTTTTTATTAAAACAATACCTTGCTCCACTTTCAAAGAATGGGTGCAATACATACATACTATCTGACACTCACAGAAAAATGACTGGTAAAAAATAATATTGTAAACATGTGTGTAAATGTTTGTAGCCTGAAGTCAAGGCATATGAATGGAACATGCACACTCACAGAAGTACATAAGCTGCATGCGTTTATCCAGGAATTAAAATCTCTTCAAAGCAGATGAAGGGAGTATGTGTCTTTGTAACAGGGAAGGAACTGGCTAGCCGCCTTCCAGATATGAACTAGCATTTCCAAGCATGTCCCCTGAATGGAACATCGTAGAATTTCAGCAAAGTCTGGAAATGGCAGCGATTTGAGGTGTTTTAGCAGAGCCTGGTGTGGACATGGCTGGTAATTGATTTTGGAGGGATTTCTGAGAGACTAAATATGAGGGGAAGCCATGGGTTTTACTGCTGCATCAACAAATAATTTGGCTTTCTCCAAACTCTAAGAGCAGACACAAAAAGAATGTGTGATTGAGCCCTGTCTCATCCCCTCGCGTCATACAGTGACGCTTCCCGACCAAGTGTCGATATATGACACTTTTTTGTCTTTATTTGATGCCACTTGAAAATGAACCCGACCCCCTAACTCCTAACCCTTCCCGCAAGCCCTAACCCAAAGCATCAAATAAGGATGCAAAAGTCAGTGTTAAATGGCACACAAAAAGCATAAATGCGTAGACGTGAAATGCTAAATGTCTCAAAGGGCGCTTTCACACTAGGTACAATTGTTCTGTACCTACCACAGTGCGATTGTCCCCCCTCCCCTCTCCCTCCACAGGTCAGCTTTCAGGGGGCTTTCACCTTAGGGACTCGGGCACGGATTCGAGTACACTTGACCCCAAAGTCTAGTTCATTTGGTAAGAGTGAACACAAGCGTACTGTGCTCTGGCATGATATGCAAGTCTGCTTGGAAGAGGTGGTCTCGGGCACGGTTCATCCATACTCGTATCAAATGTGCAAGCAACCGTACTTGAGCACGGAAGTTGACAGTTACTTGACATCTTAACTATTGGGCTCTTTTGTTCTAACTAACACAGCGGCGAAAAGATCTCTCCAGTCAAATGAAGAAATTCAAAGCTTGTGCGAAATTTGGGTGGAAGAAAACAAACAATCACAACTGGATAATACACACTAAAATGTGCAGATTTATCAAATAATTTGTGAGTAGTTACATTCGCGTGGTTATCACAGGACAATAGAACAGTGCCGTGACAAACTAAAGAAAATGCGGCTGCAATATTTCAAAATGCGGGTCACGTTTTTGAAAGTCTGGTAGCTCCAGTTATGAGAAACATACATTTTCATGGTATGAGGCAGTGGACAGCATAATTGGTCAAAAACGCAAGGGGTAAGGATTCCATATTCAACCTCCACAAATATTGAATGAAATCAGTACTACTTTGGCTTACCTTGATATTTGGTACCCAGAGAACCATTCGGGCATGTAAAAACGTCAAGCATACATCCAGTCAGGAAAATATAGAGCTAAATTTCTCGTGCTGCTATACTTGGTGATGTATAACGGCAGCAGCCATGTTACTGATGACACACCAGGTAGCTAGGGCACGCACAGCATATGCATTTGCGATATTATTATACGATATTAATAGCTAGGGCACGCGCAGCATATGCATTTACGATATTAATATTCCATAGTAATATTCTGAACCCCCTTCTCACTAATAAAACCCTCCAAAATATATTGGTGCCTCCTTTTGAAATCGTACTGGCAATTATAAAGCCGAAAAAAGTGGATGTTGAATATGGAATTCTTTCCACGCAAGGGTTTGCTTCTTCTTTCTGTATATTTCCCCATTTAAAACCATCTAGGTGCATACTGCAACGTACTGTATCAAAATTTTGACATATGCAAGTGTACTCGGGCATAATACTAATTACTAGTGTGTAAGAGCGGTATATTATTTATATGCCTCCCCATGAGATCATGTTGGTGACTAACTGAAATTGTTTGTGAATGTGCAAAGCTATTAAAAAGCTGTGAACGACTCTGGCTATACGCAGAGCCAATTATGCTTTTGAAGACTCTCTTGCGCAAATCAACTTGATGAAAACATTAAAATTTGCTAAACCCACAGTTATTTGTTATGATTATTTAATGGCAACACAATGAACTCTGGGTGGCACAATGGTGCACTGGGTAATAGCAGTAGTCTCACAGAAAGAAGAAAGTCATGGGTTTGAATCCTGCATGGAACCCTTTGTTTTTCCCTCTGTTTGTGTACATTTTTCTTTCTACAAGTGCTGTGGTTTTTCCATGCATGCCAGGCTAACTGGTGACTCTAAAGAGCAAATAAGTGAGTGCATGGTCTGTTGTACAAACTGCATGCTGGGATCGGCACCAGTTGTATGCTGGGATAGGATTCAGCCCCTTACAAACCTGACCAGGAATAAGTGAGTTAAATAATGAATGGATGGATGGAAATTAAGGTTCATCCTGTCATTTAGTGGATATAAGAGTATAAATATCATATTTCTAAAGGCTTTGAATAATCAACTATTAATGCCCACAAATATTATAACCCAAGGCCACTGGACCCAACTAAAGCTCTTCCATCCATGAGTAACACTGCAGCCAATTATGCGCTGCTGTTTCAACCCTTTCAGGCATTAGTATGTCGTCTTAACTGAATAAGTCACCAAGAGATGCCTGAATTTCTTTTGGTAATGCATCAGGATTTGCACTTCGTGGATGGTTAAAGTGACTTGCTTCCCAATCCATTTCCCAGTCATAGCCATTTTATTTTTTTGCGTAGACATGAAGCATATGGTCTCATACAGAGACTTACCATGCTTTGTTTACATTGCTTGCATACAACCAATTTCATCCATTTACACAGCTATGCATTTTCTGAACCTATTTAGGTTACCTTGCTCAAGGTTACAGCACCACCTGTCCCTTTAGGGAAATGAAACTACAGCCCTAGGTCCTGTTATGTCCTACCGTCACCCCTGTCTGATAAGTGCTGAAGCGTAGTTGCAGTATCTCTACTCTTGGGAAGCGCTGCATGGAAAGTTTGCTTTTGACTTTTAGTGGGTAAATAATTCCAAAAACAGTTGGAGAGAAGAAAACATTTTAAAACTAAAATGAAGAAAAACAAAAATAAAATCTCACACAGGGCAAGCACTCTAGTTTCCTGCAGCATCCCTCTGACCTAAATTCTTGAGGTAAACACATTTGTTTTCTATATTATTATTTTAAATTAATCTCAGCAAGAGATGCTGACAATTGGGCAACTCCATTGAAATTCAGAAAATGAGAGTATATCTTTTTATAATTTTTCACATTGTTAATGCTCACATTTGATTTCACATAAATTCTAGTCATGCAGAACAATAATTCAGAAATGTATCTTTCAGCAGGCCATTAATAATATACTGCACAGTACCAAGCAGACAAATGCAAACTACATAAATTGTATGCATTGATTCACCAGGAGAGAGTAGGCCAAAGAACACAAGAATAAATCCAAGATCTCATTAAAGACTTTGTTTAAAAGAAAATACTGGCTCGCTGTATTGTGATATATCCATGGCGTTATAAAGTCCTTTTCTCATTAAGACCGGCATAAAAGAGAATTAAACCCACTAAGACTGACCGTACGAGTCAGTATTCTGGACAAAGCAATACCAACCCATTTTACATCATAAGATAATAATAGAACATAGTAGCTCGAAAACCACCTCCAGAATGTGAATGTTTAATGCCCACCAAATAGAATATTGAACAAACACCCAAGCTGTCTGGTGTTCTTTACAGCCACACTGTCCACCTCATGACTTCCTATATAATGAAAGTATTTGTATATAAATGATTAAAAATATTTTTCTGTTTTATTATTCAAATGCTCACTTTGAAAACTCCACTAACGATGCCTGCAACTATTCCTAAATTTAACTGCAAGCAAAAGTCTGTGCTCTTACATTGTTCCACCCCCAAAAACAATATCCTTTAAAAATGTAAGAAAAACAAGTCTTACTCAGGTATATCGTGCAAAAGAGTCTATGAATAACAATGATACAAGTTTTTTTTCCTCTTGGGTTTTCTGGAAAATAAAATAAACTGTTTCACTGAACTCAGTGATAAAGGTATAAATGCAGTAACACATGCCACATCACTTGAGAAAATTCATGAGAAAATATTATGCAACTGACCATGCAGAAAAGGGTGGTCCACAACAAAGGGAACAAGGTCACTACAGTGACTTGGATTAAAAAAAAAAATGGATTTAAATCAATGAATAGTCATTCAGAATGCATTACAGCATATTATTACCACTATATCAAGAATTTTACAGAGAAAAAACGAAATATTAGCAGCAAACATTGAGTAAAACAGTAGTTCATACACTGACTGTCACCACCTTTCTGGTTCACTCATTTTGCCAAGCACTGCACACAACTCCCATTGTGTTTGCTCAATTTTCCCAGAGAAAACACTGGCTCCATTTGTGTAAATACACAAGACACCGGACAGAACTAATGTGCTAATAAATTACAACACCCTTGTCTGAAATGCAAACCCAAATTGCATTGTTCAAACCCAACTGACCAAAATTGCACACTCAAAAGTCATTTCAAGTATATGAAAGGTAACTAAGGGACTCAAGATTGCATGAGATAAAATATAGCAGGAAAGAGCAGAAAGGGCATAAAATATGGGGAGATTCAGGTCCGGTATTCAATTCAGTACTTAGTGTAAGTAAAACTTAAACTTAAGCATTTTTCTTAGACAAGTAAAAAAACTAAGTCGTATTCAAGATGCGTCTTAGTAATTTACTTAGTTAGACGATATCTAAGGAAATTACTTGGCCAAAATTATGACGTCACGCCTAGGAGATGTGGGTGGTGTCTCCATCTGTGCGCTGAAAGCATCCCGTGGCATAGAAATTCAGGGCTGTGCACAGCCTATCCACGGGTGCGATTGGGTGGTTGGTATTGCCTCTGGGGGCGATGTCATACTCTATCAACTGAGTTAGGCGCAGGATCCCTTCCCTGTTGAAACAATATATTTTGATAAGTTCTGTATCATTGTACGCGTCGATTGGATGGAAACGTTGGTTAGCCATATGCTGACGAAGTTCGCGTTAATGGTTGAATTGAAGATGGAGGAGAGCAGCCATGATGATATGTCTTGTCCCGACGAATGATTCTTTGACAATGATATTGTACTTAAGTGTCCAATCTGGACAAGACAAAATGCTTACTTAGTTATATGCACTTGAATACCAAAAATACTTAGAATAAGTAAAATTCTCAGTCAGAAACTTAGCAAAATACTTAGCCAAAAGTTTACTTGAATACCAACTTTGACCAATTTTTACTTAAGTACAGCACTAAGTACAAATAAGTATTGAATTGAATACCGGCCTGGAGGAAGACAAATAAATATTGCATTTATAAAAGAGCCACACTGATTGACAGTGTGATGAGTTATGTGATGAGTGTGCTGGATGCAAATGAGTTTAGCTCATCTACTCCGATGAGGCCTGATTCAATTTGACCAAGAGGCACTGTGGACTTGAGATCATGGGCATTTTTCCTTACACACGATCTGGTCTGGCTTGACTCAGTTTGACTTGAAATGTCAGCCCGGTGCAGCTAGGATTTGTGTTTCCATTCCTACTGGACTACCCACTTGATGGCGTGCCCTTAAGCTTTCTATTGCACTGTGAAAACATTGCTAGAAGCCACCAGCTCCTCATTATGGATTTGCAGGTTGCTATCATAGTTTTGCTTTGCATTTTAGGTTAAGTGATAGAAAAGCATGTTTTTTGTGATGCAGATGAAACAGTTGAAATATCCACAATGTTTGGCAGCAGGGACTTTTTAAGCAGGACACTTAATCATCGCTGAATGAAAACAATGCCCTCTGACTTCTCTGCAGCCTGCTTGAGGGCAGGTCTAGTGCATTTTGGCCCCACTCTGGAGGTAGACTGAATTGGCGCACTGTAATAGCGCTTTTCCACTACATGGTACCGGCTCTACTACTCGCCTTTTTTGCTTTTCCATTAGGAAAAAAGTACTTGGTACCACTTTCTCTGGTACCTGCTCTCCTGGGGTTCCAAAAACAGCCGACTGGGTACTAGTAGGTACTAAAATGTGACGCGACAACATTGCAGCCCACTGATTGGTCAGAGAGAATCTCTGCGAAAGACGACTCCATAGTCGACCTCGGGACATCTCATTCGAGTTAGTTTAATGAGTCTCAAGATTAATGTAGTTATTATGATCATCGACTTATATTGTTTTAGGCAGCTTGTTCGCTATATACTGTGTGTTGCCTTACCTTTCAAAAACGGTTTCACTTGTTCACCAAAGCTGCTACATTCATGAAATGCGTTTCTCTTTGCCTGTGACCCCGTTCGCGGCGAAATTAAGTGACGGTATTGTGTCCAGTTATGTTCCCCTAACTAGTTCCCCTTGAGAAAGTTATGTGATGCTACCCCCGTTTTAAGAAAATTGCGCTGAAAAATAACTTTACGGCTGTTGATAAATCATTTTTCTCTTAAAGTTATCACAGATGAGATGACGGATCATAAAGCAATGAATTCTGATTCTCTGTCCTCTCCTGCGATTTGCGGATCTGCAATGTGAAACTCTGCTCTACAGTGATCACTTAATTAACCCATGCTTTAACTATTCCTGGAGTCAGTGCATGGAACATACTTGAAGACAATTTTAGAATGGCAGACAATCTGAATTTAAATCTTTTTTGAAATTCATGTTTGAATAACTATAAACTTATCCAACAAAATGGCATTGGATCTTAAGGAACCATAACGGGCATAAACAAAGGGGTTGTTTATAGACACTCAGCTATATTGTGATTAAAATTCTTCATGATGTTCAGAAATCTCTATGATTTTATGTTGTGACGTTTAAATCGTAGTGTAAATGGACACTCAGCTCTGTTGTGATTTATTAATCTTTATGATATCTTAACCATAATCAAACTGTTTTTCTGGGAGTTGGGGCGGGACTTTGACAAGCGATTTCGCTTTCTCCGCGACCCTTTCGGTCATGATACATGTTGTGTTGAAATTGTCATGGAACGACTGTACAATCATGCCGAAATGAAAAAACAAATAAATAAAATAAAATAAAATTCCTTTGTTTGCTGTCAAATTCAGGATGAAATATACATTCGCTCTCCATGCCTTTTACGGATATCACTGCTTTGCGTTGTTAGGTGGTACATTAATGTGCTACTGAATCGGACACGACAATGTCAAACAGAAAATACATTTCAACACTACGCCGGACTTTAGTGCCATAACGTGGTGACGGTAGTGCGCGTCCCCTGATTTGAACACATAAATCTTTAACAAAATTGGCGGAATAAATGTAAACTGGATATAACTGCAGCTACATTGCCTGTTTTGTAGAGGATGACGTCGCGGAAGTTCGATGCTGCGCCGCTATGACGACCAGCTACACTGAGGCAGTACTATCCTGTAATGGAAAACCACCCGCAGAAAAGTACCCGGTACCAAGGCGAGGAGAGTTGAGCCAGTACCACGTAGTGGAAAAGCGCCATAAGTAGACCACAATACAATCAACAAGAAGAGCTTTAGTTTTTGAAGTCTGTAACCACCGCGTGGCAATACTTGAAATTAAGCACCATAGTAGAGAAAAATGTGAATGAGCAAACAAAGTTGTCAAGACTTAAAATTGCACAATAATTAGTAACAATAAATTACATGATGTATCCGATCCCCCTACGTGTTGCAACAATTACGAGCTTACATGAGGACAAGGGACTTATAAGCTGCTTGTCAAAACTGGCCTGTTCTGAAGTGAAATCGCGGAATGACGCACTTTTGTGCAGCTTTTGGGTGTGTAAATAAGTGCATAGTGAAGACGAGAGTGCTATGAATTTATCATTTATGTGTATCTGTGGGTTTACTGGTGCGAAGTCAGCGTATTGAAAAGGTACATCTTCATCTAGATTTCTTTCTTTTTTGTTGAATGTAAGCAAATGATTACATGCTGCATAGATTATGGCCTGAAACTACTTACTCATTGCTGCTTGGTGTACAACCAATGAAGTGGGGATGTTGTGTAAAACGTGCATAAAAACGGGATTTGCAAATCTCATAAACCCATATTTTACTCACAATAGAACATAGACAACAAATCAGATGTTGGAAGTGAGACATTCTACCATTTCATGAAAAATATTAGTTCATTTTGAATTTGATGGCAGCAACACACCTCAAAAAAGTTGGGACAGGGCCATGTTTACCATTGTGTAGCATCTCCTCTTCTTTTAACAACAGTCTGTAAATGTCTGGGAAGTAAGGAGACCAATCGCTGAAGTTTTGGGAGGAGAATGTTGTCCCAATCTTGTCTGATGTTGGATTCTAGCTGCTCAACATTCCTGGGTCTTCTTTGCTGGATTTTTCATTTTATGATTCGCCAAATGTTTTCTATTGGTGACAGGTCTGGACTGCAGGCAGGCCAGTTCAGCACCCGAACTCTTCTACTGCAAAGCCATGCTGTTGTGATGGATGCAGTATGTGGTTTAACATTGCCTTGCTGAAATATGCAAAG
Organism: Gymnothorax javanicus; assembly: GCA_029692085.1. Taxonomy (NCBI): domain Eukaryota; kingdom Metazoa; phylum Chordata; class Actinopteri; order Anguilliformes; family Muraenidae; genus Gymnothorax; species Gymnothorax javanicus. Next base: position 76,183,168 of record CM056195.1, read on the forward strand.
GCATTCCCCGAAAGAGAAGATGTCTGGATGGGAGCACAAGTTGCTGTAAAATCTGAATATACTTTTCAGCATTGATTGTGCCTTTCCAGATGTGTAAGCACCCCACGACTTAGGCACTAATGCAGGGCTATTCAACCTTATCCAGAAAGGGCCAGTGTGGGTGCAGGCTTTCATTCCAACCAAGCACTTAAACACCTGACACCACTAATCATGCCTGAGAGTCTTTGCTAAAGAGCTGGATGAGTAGAATCACGTGTGTAAGAACGTGGTTGGAATGAAAGCCCGCACCCACACCGGCCCTTGCAGGATAATGTCGAATAGCCCTGCACTAATGCAACCCCATACCATCAGAGGTGCAAGCTTTTGAACTGTGCGCTGATAACAAGCTGGATGGTCCCTCTCCTCTTTAGTCTGCATGAAACGGCGTCCATGGTTTCCAAAAAGAATTTCAAATTTTGATTCATCAGACCAGAGAATAGTTTTCCATTTTGCCTTAGTCCATTTTAAATGAGCTTTGGCCCAGAGAAGATGGCAGCGTTTCTGGATTGTGTTCACTTCTTCTTTGCATGATACAGCTTTTAATTGCACATACAGTGAACTGTGTTCAGACAATGATTTCTGGAAGTGTTCCTGAGTATGCCGTGAATTCCAGTGCAGACTCATGCCTGTTTTTAATGCAGTGCCGCCTGAGGGCCTGAAGATCATGAGTATCCAATATTTACCTTCGGCCTAGTCCCTTGTGCAAAAGATTCTCAGAATTTTTTGATGACATTATGTACTTTGGATGATGGGATATTCAAAATCTTCGCAATTTTACACTGAGGAGCATTTTTCTTACATTGTTCCACAATTTTTAGACAGTTTTTTGCAGATTGGTGAACCTCTGCTCATCTTTCCTTCTGAGAGACTCTGCCCATCTAAAATTCACTTTTTACACCCCGTCATGTTACTGACCTGTTGCCAAGTGACCTAATTACTAGTAAAATGCTCTTGCAGTTGTTTTTTTTTTGATCAGAACCACTCACTTTTCCAGACTTTTGTTGTCCCTGTCCCAACTTTTTGAGATGTGTTGCTGCGATAAAATTATAAATGAGCTAATATTTTTCAAGAAATGGTAAAATGTCTCACTTTCAACATCTGATATGTTGTCTATGTTTTATTGTGAATAAAATGTGGGTTTATGAGATTTGCATTCTGTTTTTATATACATTCTACACAGCATCCCAACTTTTTTGGAATTGGGGTTGTACAACTTGCAGTATTATACACAGTAAACGATATCAGGCAAGAAACTGCAAAAACTATATGCAGACAGAGGATAATGTCCAGTGTTTTCCATACATTGACGAGACTATGGCGGCCCACCATAGTCTAATTTACCGCCGCCATAGTCTCAATATGAGCAATTTGCATGTGTTGATCAGAAATGCGCACGTTCAAAAAAAAAAAAAAAGGAAAAATAGGAAAGGTACTGGAAACGCGAAATTTGAGCCCCCCCTTCAACAAGATGAGAATCATCTTATTCCCAACCGCCCCCCCCCCCCCAACCCCGACCCCGCATGCCAAATTTCCTCAGTCTCCTTTGAAAGTACAGCCACTGTTGTGCTTTCTTGATCAGCTGGGTGTTGTTACATGTCCAAATGAGGTGATCACTGATGTGAACACCAAGAATTTAAAGCTGCTGACCCTCTCCAAGCCAAAATAACAGATTAGGGTTCACACAGCCTTGAAAAGTCCTTGAATTTTACATGTGATACTGGAAAACTACTTGAATTTGAAAAAGCATCTAAAAGTCCTTGAATAGTGCTGGAAGATTTAGAAAATGTAATTGAAATTATGAACAATATACTTGAAATTTTTTGGGGGGCTTAAAGTTACAAAATTGAGAAACTTTTAGTATTTTAAAATGATATTTTGGTCCGTACTGATTGAAATTAGAATGCGGAATGATTAGGAAGCTCACAATCAAGCTCATGGTTCTGACTGCGCATGTCAGGGGAGTTTTTTCTACTTCCGTGTCAGAAGTCAAAGCACATAAACAAACGCATGCGCTGGTGTATATACCATGGCAGCAACCCAGTCTGGAAAAGAGGTAAACTGCTGCAATACTTGTGTGACCGGGGCTTGCCTGTTACTAGCAAGGTGAAGGAGCTTAGAGCTCTTGTGTATGGGGTACAAGTGCTCAATGTGGCACCATGGCAAAACAGGCTAACAGCCATCTACTGCAATGTCATCTAAGTGCGGTCATTTGCAAAAAAGTAACATCGTTCAAGCAAAGATTTCGGCCTGAAACATGGCTAAAATAATAGAACGGAAAGATGATGATGGAGTTCGCGAGATCGAAAAAGATGCGAAGAACCTTTTAAAATGGACCTGGATAGAACAAGGGGTCGCAATAAATGGTAAAATGTCATCATTAGGTGAGTTTTTACGGAGGTCGAGGTCCTGGAAAAAGCCATGTGCACGTTGTGCTCGGATTTAATAAATTATGCCTCTCGTGGAGAAAAAACATTGGAGGAGCACTGCCAAAGAAAGAAGCATGCGGACAGGTTTAAAATAAAACAGACAAATGATGTGCTCCCAGGAGCTAGTGTGGCCAGCAAAGAGCCTTCCACATTCTGATTAATGTTACACCCGATGTTAAAGAAACTGGGAGTCCAAAAGGTACAGACGATCACACAACCCCACTTGTATCACTCAGCTACAGGGTACATGTCCACTAATCTTTAAATTGAAAAATTGTTTGGATCAGTCTTAAGATATAGAGGATCTTACACAAGTGGGAGTGTCATGTGAAAGTGAGGAAATGAGTTGAGTAAATTTTTCGTTTGTTGCGAGCTTTAGAGAGCGTAACTGAATCGAGTAATTTAAAGGAAGACAAATGTAATTCCCATTAGCGCCTTAATGCTGATTCCCCTTATGTTAGCACTGTGTTAACTCCATCACTGTGATACTCCATCAGTCCCTGAGTCACGGACAATCTGTTTGAACTAGCCATGGTTTTTAAATTCACAGACTGCTGACTAGCTAGCCAACGTTACCTTGCTAACTGAAAATTAATGCAAAAGACTTAACGTAACATAAGATAACATGAATGGCGAGAACAGGCTGTTCAGCCTAACTAGGCTCGCCAGTTTCTTTATACTATCGTGAATATATCACTTCAGATACTCAATGACTCAATGGTATCTAGCTTTAAGTCAAGCCTGCTCTTGAAAACTCCCAAGGTCTCTGCCTCAACAATATGGTCAGGCAAGCTGTTCCACACTGAAATTACTCTTTGGGTGAAGAAATATTTCCGAATATCAGTGCTAAATTTACCTTTGGTCAGCTTCCATTTGTGACCCTGAGTTCTACTAACAACACTTGGTTGAAGGAATCCTACATAATTCACTTTGTTAATCCCTTTAACGTATTTAAAGACCTCAATCAGATCACCCCTTAGTCTCCTTTTCATAAGACTAAAGAGATTAAGGATCTTCAGCCTTTTCTCATAGCTTTCATCTTTAATACCCTGGAATTAGCTTCGGGGCTCTTCTCTGAACTTTCTCTAAAGCCTCTATGTCTTTCTTAAAGTATGGTCCCCAGAACTGTACACAATACTCTAGATGTGGTCTGACGAATGTGTTGTACAAAAGAAGCATCACCTCCTTGGATTTGAACTCAATACTTTTGGCAATGTATCCCAGCATCCGATTGGCTTTTTTAACTGCTACGGCACAATGGCTAGAGCCTGTGAGGGTTTGGTCAACAATCACTCCCAGATCTTTCTCGTGTGGAGCACATTCCAGTTTAAAACCTCCCATGAAGTAATCCCGTCTAATGTTTTTATTACCCACATGTACAACTTTACATTTCACTACATTAAATTTATTTGCCACATTTCTGCCCAATTCTGAATTCTATCCAAATCATCCTGAATCACTTTAGTGGACTCTAAACTATTTGCCAAACCTCCCAATTTAGTATCATCTGCAAATTTAACTAATCTGCTCTCAAAATTCCTATCAAGGTCATTAATGTAGATGAGGAACAGCAGGGGTCCCAACACCGATCCCTGGGGGACGCCACTCCCCACCATACCTAGCTCAGATGAGATACCACTGACCGCCACTCTTTGTGTTCTGTCCTGCAACCAGTTTTGAATCCACTTCAGAATACCTCCTGTAACTCCAATGGAGCTCATTTTAAAAATTTGTCTCTTATGCGGTACTGTGTCAAATGCTTTCTGAAAATCCAAATATATGATGTCATAAGCCCTGCTCTGGTCATAAGTCTTGGTGGCCTCTTCAAAAAATTCCAGAAGGTTTGTCAGGCATGACCTCCCTTTACGGAAAGCATGTTGGCTATCCCTCAAGATATTGTTACGTTCAAGAAATAAGTCCAGCTCATCTTTTATGATAGATTCCAATATTTTGCACGCAATGCAAGTTAAACTGACTGGCCTGTAATTACCTGGCTCAGTACGGTCCCCTTTGTTATATACTCAGTCAAAAAAGAAACTTCACACTCAAAATTTCTAAATATTTTCTTGAAACTTAATACAAGAGATATTATTATTATTATTAGGGGTAAATGCGTTGTCAAAGACATCATGACACACAGCAACTCCGACGTGCACAAGCATGCAGCATGTGCGAGCATACATCAAGGTAAAAGCACGTTTCCTCGTGTTCCTAGTCACGTGACCTTATGAGACACGTGCAATTGAGCCCACGTTAGCACGGTAGAGTGACATCTCGGAAAAACAAGTTCTTACAGTCAATTATCCGTTGATTTGCAATGCCACGACTGTCAAACATTCAACGCGTGAACGTGCCATTGGCATGCTGAATACGGAACGTCGGTCACTGGCGCTGCCAGGGTTATGGGATGCAGTCGACGGACGATCCATGATCTTCGGACACGTCTCCAACAAACTGGCACCACAGCAGACCGACCTCGTTTGGGTAGACCACGTGTGATGACACAAGCAGAAGACCGACAAATCGTCTTACGTCATTTGCGTAATCGATTTCTCACTGCAACGTCCACTAGGAATGAATTGTTTAGAGGTCGTGTGACTGCCCAAACCATACGTGAACGCTCGCGCACTGCTCGTCTCCATGCACGCCGGCCATATCGTGGACCAATTTTAACCCAGTTACACCCGGCGTCAACGGCTTCTCTGGGCACAACGACATCTGAGATGGACTCAGCGTGATTGGAATAGGGTCGTTTTTAGTGACGAATCCAGATTCACTTTGCACTTCGCTGATGGGAGAGTTAGAGTTTGGAGGAGACGCGGTGAATGCAACGCCCAGTGTTGTGTGCAGGAAGTGGACCGTTTTGGGGGCGGTAGTGTTATGGTTTGGGGTGCCCTTAATGGTCCTGCCCGTTCCCCACTGATGGTCGTTCAAGGCAACCTAACTGCTGCAGGATACAGAGCTTTTGCCATTCATGGCAGCTCATGGCCCAGGTCTGACATTCCAACACGATAATGCCAGACCTCATACGGCCAATTTAACGCGGAATTTTCTTTGGAATGCTGGCATCAATGTCATGGAGTGGCCCTCAAGGTCTCCCGACCTTAATCCCATAGAACATGTATGGGATGTGTCGGGCAGAAGACTCTGTCAAGTAAGGAACCCTCCGCAGAATTTGCAGGAACTTGGTGCCATGTTGGTTCAATTATGGCGACGCATCCCAAGCTGTGTTCAGACGCATCATTCAATCCATGAGGAGCGTTGCGTCGCAGTTGTGAACGCTCATGGAGGGCATGGCGCTATTGACATGCTTTCATCAAGTTGTAACTTACCATTTTTACTCTCTTACATTTCCGTAGCATTTCCGGTGGAACTGGTTACATTATGAACATGATTTTTATGGTACACCGTCCTTAATGGGTACAGAATGGAATTAAATCATTATTTAAAACCACTTTTCTTGTATGTTCAACTTATCGACCTCCAAACGAGTGTGAAGTTTCTTTTTTGACTGAGTATATATTGGTATTATATTGCCCTGTTTCCAATCATTTGGTATTTCTCCAGTTTCTAAAGACCGTCTAAAGATGGCGGATAGCGGCTTAAAGATGATCTCACTAACTTCCCTGAGCACTCTAGGATATAAGCCATCAGGACCCGCTGCCTTATCTGCCTTTAGTTTATGCAACTTGTTTAATACTACCTTATCCCTAACCTCAATTTCTGCTAAATAATCTTGAGCATTGGACATGCCCTCTGGCCGAATAAAGACCCTGTCTAAGGTAAAATTCTCAACAAAGTAACCGTTTAAGGTTTCTGCAATTTCCTTGTTATCATATAGCAGCGATCCATTTTTTATTCTTTATGCACTTAACCTGCTCTTTGACTTTCCTTTTTCTGCTACAGTACTGAAAGAAGCGCTTAGGGTTAGTTTTTGCCCCCTCTGCAATTTGTCTTTCATACAGTCTTCTAGCATTCCTCAGCTCTTTTTTGACCACAGCCCGCATTTTACAGCATTCAGCCTTAGTAATCTCATTGTTATCCTCTATGTACATCTTATAAAGATTCCTCTTTTCCCTCAAACTCCTACGAATAGCTGCGCTCATCCACTGGGGATTCTGCTTTTTCAGCTTACTTTTGGACACCTTTGGAATGAATTTGCATTGTGAATCAAGTAAAACCCCCTTAAATCTTTCCCACATCTCATTTACAGACTCACAGTCCAGGAGTGTCTCCCATTTTATTTCACTTAGATATGAGCGCATCCTGTCAAAGTTTGCTCGCCTAAAATTGAAAATTTTTGTTTTTGGAGCCACCTTTTTAACTTCCCATGAAACCTCAAAATTAACAGTACAGTGATCACTTGTCCCAAGTGGCTCCCGTACCTCAACATTGCTAATTCTATCTGGGTCATTACAGAGCACTAAGTCTAAAATTGCCTTCTCTCTTGTAGGTTTATTAACATACTGCACCAAAAAATTATCATTTATGACATCTAGAAATTCTTCCTCCCCCCTACCCTGTCCTTTCACCATTTCCCAATCAATACCAGGATAATTTAAGTCTCCCATAATAATAGTCCCTCTTCCTCTACAAGCTTGCGTAATCCTCTTAAAGAGCACTTCATTGACTGTACTGTCCAAAGCTGGTGGTCGATAGCATACACCTATGTTTAAACCAGTCTCGTGTTTGCCAGTGAGCCTGACCCAGATATCTTTGCAGGGCAAGGAATGTTCAATTTCAGGAATTTCCTGCACATTTATGTTTTCGTTCACATAGAGTGCTCCACCCCCTCCTCGCCTATTGCATCTATCCTTCCTAAAGAGCTTATAACCTTATACATTATATTCATCTCCATCCTCTTTACTAAGCCATGTCTCTGTAATCCCAACTATGTCATAGCCTTCACTAATCATAACGGCCTCAAGTTCTCGAAATTTATTTTTAATGCTTCTTGCATTTAGATAAAAACATTTCAGGTTATCATAACGCTCTTCCCTTCGATTTCCCATGTGCCCGCTGCTCAAAGCCCCTCACCACGCTTTTTTGCTTTAAAAATATATCATCAATAGTGTATGTAATGCTGTCAGCTTCCATCAGGGCAGTTCCCTCTGTGTAACACTCTCTAACCTCCCTGCCCCCCAAGTCCCTAGTTTAAATAACTCTCTGCTACCCTCAACATACGCTGACCCAGTGCAAAGGTACCCCTCCGGTTCAGCTGTAGCCCATCCGGCTTGAACAGGTCACCCCTGTCCCAGAAGTAGTTCCAGTGCCCCATAAACCTATACCCCTCTTTCCTCCACCAGGTTCATAGCCACGTGTTAAACCTCCAGATAAAATTCTGCTTCCCTCTGCTTGCATGTGGTACCGGTTGAATCCCGGAGAACATTACCGTGGAGGATCTGCTCCTAAGCTTTTCAGCTAATTCAACAAATTTGCTTTGCAGAACCTCAAACCTACCCTTACCTATGTCATTTGTCCCAACATGGACCATGACAACTGGATCCCTCCCCGCTCTGGCCAGGAGCTTGTCCGCACGCTCCAGGAGGTCTCCTACCTGGGCACCAGGCAGGCAACACACCGTATGAGACTCCTTGTCGTGCGAACAGACTAAACTGTCTATTCCTCTAAGTATTGAGTCCTACACTATCAATAACTCTCTTTACTGAGGGGTAGAGGCCAACAGGGTGCCCTGCTGCTCATCAGTCCCGTCGCTCTCAGGGTCAGGGGCCAATTCGAGTTCCTGCAAGGGCCGGAATCGGTTGGACACCTCAACCACTGGAGGAGCTGTCGCTGCACGGTGTGCACACCCTTTCCTGCCTGATGTCCACCGTCACCCAACTTTCTCTCCCTGCCTGCTCTGGGGTCCCTACACCACCCTGCTTTGGCATACACACCATTTCTCTAAACGACATACTACTTACTTCCTCTAGGAACTCTACTGATTGCGAACTATGTCGCGCCGCCAACTGGCCCTGAAGATCAAGGATCTTGCTCTACAGATGCTCAATTAGCTGGCACTGGTGACAGACAAACCCACCCTGAAATCTCTTCCAAAAGTGCGATCATCCTGCAACCGTCCACATAGTTTTGGCTACATTTTGAACCCCTACCTAATGACCCGCTCACCTAGATAAAAGAAAAATACTAAGTGCCAAGACAAAAGCTCAGGAACCACAATTTATTAATTTATTAACCTGAGAAGCCCTAAGCAGCAGTCACAATAGAAACTGTGGGGTAACTATGTGAATGGATAATAAGCCTCCTTTTAACAGGGGCTTAGTTTCAGTTAACAGAAATGAAATACCAAATTGAGAAACTCTATAGATAATAAGCACTCCTAATAAGCCAACTTGAGTTTATCTAGTGTACTATTAATATACTAACCTAAAAATATCACAGGGCTTAGCTGAGAACCCAGATAAAAAAGACTGGCAACAACGCCCAGTAGAAACTGGAGGAGGGAGGAGGCAGAGCACTTAAAGCTTTCGTTTAAATTCCAACCTAACCGAATGGAGGACTCTGACTGCTGCCCTACTAACTCAATACTAAATCTCAGATCCCCAGCTTAAAAATGCAAACAGTAACTATCTAGCTAGCTAGCCACGAATACAACCAAGGGTAACCGAGATAAGAGTAAAGCCTCGGTTCCCTTTAATTAAAACAGACTGAATAAACAAGTCATTTACTTTGTGAGCGAACTATACACGGTATCTCCCCCAACAAGCTGTCATAAGCACCAAACAAGCAGTTAAACTTTAATCAGCTGATCAAGGCACCAACAGGAGGAAAATGCAAAGATAACGTAATTTGCAATGTGTTTAATCAGAAGAGCCCTTCGATAATAATAAAATGCGAAAAAGACAAAAACCTCGGTTCGCGTTAATATTCAAGCTTGGCAATGCGTTTATGCGGTAATGCGGTCACGATAGAGAATGAAGGGGACTAAAAACCCGGTGAACGTCAATATTTATTGGCTAGAAGACCAGACCAAGTATGAAACCAAGCCAGGTTACAGTTAGATATCCCGTAATATGATATATTCTTGGCGTTGAGAGCTTACTAAGGTTCGTTAGCTAAATCAGCTACAGAAAAAGCAGGCGACAGTGTACCCCCCAAAAAAAACCAAAAAACCCCCGTCGCCTTTGTTTGACCAGATTAGCGACTTAATTTGGCTGTTTGCTCACCAAGTTGTTACAGGGGGAAAAAGGGGAAAAAGAAGGAGGAAGATTCTCCCTGCCCCTAATGCGACAAAGGTTACACCTCGGGAGCAAATCGTCTAATCTCTATTAATGTTTGAGCTTTAACACACAAATTATTTTCAGAAAACCCCGTTTGCACAATAGTAAATCTTCAGCTTAGATCATTCCACACGTCTTACTCTGCCTCAACCCAAGCAGAATGAACACCAACAACAGGCTACAGCACAGCCCTTCCTCCAGTCCCCCCTCAGCATTTTTTTTTTTTTATTCTATGAGGTCCAGTACACATTCTAAAAGGGCATATCTATCCCTTATACGGTTCCTAACCCTAACTGCGGTAACTGTTTGGGCTGGGGGGCGGGGGGGGGGATTGCCAACTAATGTTACAAAGTATGGCAGCAATGGACGCACTAAAATTATGATAAACAAATTTAGCTGGTACTTCATGACTTTGTTTATAATTTACAAGTAAGGAAAGTGCCCACTTGAGGGGTCCTTAACAAGTCCTTGAATTTTTTTGGCTCTGGGCTGCACAAACTCTGCAGATTGTCAGTGGTTGATGAGGAGTCCTCTCCTTTCTGTTGTCCATTTTGCATCTTCTTTATCTTATCTTCATCGAGAGATAAAGGTTTTTGTTGTCGCACTATGCCACCATACCGGCCGCTTCTCTCTTGCACACTGTTTCCTCACCCTGATTATCATTTTTCAGGATAGGATTGTCCTTGTGTGAGGCAAAACAATCGTAAGTGAATACTGCATTGAGCATGGGGCTGAGGACACATTCTTGGAGCCAGTCATCATTATATCATTTGAGGTTAGATTTCAAATTCTGACAGACTGCAGTATGCCAGTAAGGAAATCTAAAGGCCAGTCACAGAGTGTGGGGTTCAGGCCATGTTTGTTGGTGAATTTATGGGGGAAGACTGTATGAAAGGCTGAGCTCTAATTGATGAAGAGCATTCTGATCTCTACATCTTCCTTTTCTGGGTGAAAGAGAACTATGTAAATTCCAGAGATACCATCCTCAGCGGGTACGTGAGGGCGGTACGCATACTGTGGGGGGTCGAGTGACTCAGGTGTATTACTCTGGATGTGGGCCAGAACCTGTCTCAAAGCACTTCATTATTTCAGGAAAAAAGGCAACTGGCCTGCAATCATTCAGAAAATGATTGGGCTCCTTTTGGTGACTGGGATAATGGTGGTGATTGTAAAGCAGGTTGAAACTGTGGCCTGTGCAAGAGACAGATGGAGGTGAAAACATCGGCCAGTTCTGCCCCTCGTTTTGAAGATCCAGGCAGGGATGTTATCGAGGTTTGCTGCCATGCCGGGGTTGATTCTCCTCTTGACTTTGTGTACATCAGCTGATGAAACAGCTAGAGGGGATTCTTGCCTGTTCTTAGTGTGTGTGAGAACCTGCTTCCCTGTCAGACATCTCAAAGCAGGAATAGAATGTGTTAAACTGTGCAGGGTGGAAGATGGTTCCATAATGGTGCCCTTGTAGTCGTGATCTGGTGCAGTCTTACCACATGTGCCAGGCATCAGCTGTACTGTAGTAACTTTTTAGCTTCTGTTTGTATTGCTCTTCTGCTTCTCTGATCATTTTCCTGTCTGAACTTCGCAACTCATACTCCATCTCTTCGCTCACTGCCTGATCTAAATGGTGGAGCGTGTGCACGTAAGCATGTGGTGCACTTGACTGCTCATTGCGCAATGAGTTACAAGCCTTGGACAATTAATAGCCGGCTTCTCATTTACCACCGCCGGCCTGTCATTTACCAACGCTGGCTTATCAGTCGCTAGATTGTTTGCCAGCTGCGTAATGGATGTTGCATGCGAGAGAAAAAACGGCGTCCTTTCACAAAAGTAGTTCTGAGGGAGTCCCACCCAGTCCCACCTGAACAGCCAATCACAGCACAAATAAATGAGTTGTTTTCCTTTTCCACTAAACTACTTCCTTTTCCATTATACTTTCTCTCACACACATACATTGTCCTCTTGCACGCATATATTCTACTCTCACACACATATATACTCCTCTCACACACCTGTATTCTTTTCTCGCACACATATATTCTTCTCTCGCGAGAATGTATGTGCATGGGAGAGTGAAAATATATGTGTGTGGAAGGAGATTGTATGTGCGTGTGAGAAGGAGAATGTATGTGTGTGAGAAGGAGAATGTATGTGTGTGTGAGAAGGAGAATGTATGTGTGTGAGAAGGAGAATGTAATGTGTTTCTGAGGGCCAGAATGAATTATGTCTTGTACGGCCCCTCATATTTTAGAGTAAGACTGTATGTACTTGTAAAATGATTGTTGCTGTGAGTGTTTTTAGGATTGTGCTTTAGTTAGGTCAGGATCAGTTAGGTCAACCCCCGGGGCTCCCTTGAAAAAGAGATTTCAATCTCAATGGGACTTCCCTGGTTAAATAAGGGTTTAATAAAATAAAATAAATAAAAATGAGAATGGTATTCATGTGTAGCAGACAGGGTCTTGCATGCAAATAACCTCCTGTATACTAACACGGCACCTTTCCTGTGCAAAACACACATATCATTTTACATTTTTATCCACAAAATGAGCTTATTTCAAATTTTCTGGCTGAAACAGTCTCAAAAAAGTTAGGACACAGGCATGAAAGGGCTGAAAAAGCAATTAATATATAAGAGAATCAGCTGAAAGAACATTCAGCAAGTAATTAAGTTAACTGGCATCAGGTGTGTAGCATGATTGGCTATGAAAGGGCTGTCTTGGAGAGGCTGAGTCTGTCAGAAGTAAAGATGGCCAGAGGCTCTCCAACCTGTGAAGGCTTGCATCATTAAATTGTTGAATACTTTAAAGGATAAGTTCACTATTTTGCTCTTTGAGCCCCCTTTCTGGGTTGCCTAGTTTGAAATAGAGTGTTGGACACCGAAATTTTGATGATTGCTCCTGTCTCGAGTGTTTGGCTAATTTGGAATTGCCCCTGCCATGCTTCAGAATGGCTGTCTATGGGCATTCACGAACCTGTCCTTAAAACAACGCTAAACGTTCGTTGAAAAAAATGTGCAACTCACCGAGTGGTTAGTGGTGTTTGTTGATGTTTTAAAAATATATATCGGCGCAAAATATGGTTTCCATCCGTGTAATTTGCTATTTTGGAACTATTTTTTCAGATAACTCACAACCGCGTATAAACTTCCGGGGTTTACAAAATGCCAAATAAAACACGACAGAATCTGCATTTCACTATGAAACTTGTTTTGGAACATCAGCGAACACCACTAACCGAACAGCACTAACCACTCGTGAGTTGCACATTTTTTTTAATGAACGTTTAGGGTTGTTTTAAGGACAGATTTGTGAATGCCCATAGCCAGCCATTCTGGAGCATGGCAGGGGCAATTCTAAATTAGCCAAATGCTCGGGACAGGAGCAATCATCAAAATTTCAGTGTCCAACACTATTTCAAACTAGACAACCCAGAAAGGGGGCTCAAAGTGCAAAATAGTGAACTTATCCTTGAAAAACAATGTTCCTCAAGGTCAAATTGCAAAGGCTTTGAAGGTCTCATCATCGACAGTGCATAACATCATCAAAAGAATCAGAGAAACTGGAAAAATCTCTGTGCGTAAGGAACAAGGCCGAAGACCTTTACTGGATGCCCGTGATCTTCGGGCCCTCAGATGCCACTACATCACTCACCAGCATGATTCTGTCATTGACATTACTAAATGGGCCCAGGACTACTTCAAGAATGACTGTCTGTAAACACAGTCCACCGTGCCATCCACAGATGCCACCTAAAACTCTATCATGCAAAAAGGAAGCCATTGTTGAGCATGATCAAGAAGCGCCGCCATAAATGCTGAAAGGAGTATAAAGGTTTTAGAGCAACATATGTTCCCCTTTAGACAATATCTGTTCAAAGGAAGGCCTTGTGTATTTCAGCAGGACAATGCAAAACCACATGCTGCAGCTATTACAACAGCATGGCTTCGTAGTAGAAGAGTCCGTGTGCTTCACTGGCCTGCCTGCAGTCCTGATCTTTCACCGATTGAGAACACTTGGCGCATAATTAAACGAAAAGTCCGTCAAAGGAGACCCAAAACTCTCCAGCAGCTGGAGGCCTGTATTAAACAAGAGTGGGATCAAATTCCAATGGTTAAACTCAAGAAACTTGTCTCCTTAATGCCAAGACGCCTCCACTCTGTGTTAAAAGAAGAGGGGATGCTACACTATGGTAAAAAGGCCCCTGTCCCAACTTTTTGAGACGTGTAGCAGCCATCAAATTTGAAATGAGCTCATTTTGTGGATGAAATTGTAAAATTTCTCAGTTTCAACATTTGCTATGTTATCTCCGTTCTATTTTGAATAAAATACTGGCTGATGTGATTCGAAAGTCATTGCGTTTTGATTTTATTCACAATTTACACTTTGTCCCAACTATGTCAGAATTGGGGTTGTAATATTTAATATTAATATTACTATATCTTTTTTTTTTTATTGTCAAATTAATAATTACACAAATTGCCTCAACACATGGTGTCCACTTGTGAGGTGTGACCACAATAGCCAGCGCCCTTGCATGGCGTGCCATTGCACGCACAACAACGTTGCCACTGCTTGGGCGTTATTACCACAAAGGTGCCACCATTTCAGCCATTACCCCAACACTGTTGAAGGTTAATATATTGTGATTAAATAAGTAAACAAACTGATAAATAGCCTTAGTTTGGTAAATGTTTTTGAGGCGGTTTTTTAAGCAGTGAGGTGGATCTTGAATTGGTTTTGGGCAGGAAGATCTCGCCTTCAGGGTCTTCACCAGGAATGCGCTCTCCCTGCTTTTGTAACCTCTGCTTTTCTGTAAACCCTGTATGCTCATACTGCATCCTAGCGGAGAACTGATTTTATATGAGTCCCCTATTAAGTGGTCAAAAGAGTGTAGCTCATTGAGGCAGTAGGGGCCCAGCAGGGGGCCCCTGCTGGCCGTGGGCCCTGGGGCGGTCGCTCCGCATTCGCTCCGCTTATGACTCATGGGGTTTACCTGCTTCAGCCTTTATTAATAGTACGGGTCTGAAAGTCCAAAGTGTGGATGGGGGTCAGGTTTGTAGGCACCTTGGATGTAACTGTATACAAGATCCAAGGTATTCTGGTCTCTCGCGAGGACGTTCACATGCTGGTAAAATTTTGCTCACACAGTCTATAGATTGTTGTGGTCAAATTCAACTGCAGCAGTGACAACAGTATCAGGGTGAGCAGTTTCCTGAGTGCAGATGACATCAAGGTCTGATGAGTTAGTACATGGTCGGATGTAAACAGCAGCTAACCACATAGCACTGAATTCCCTTGGTAAATATAAGGGTCAGCATTTCAACAGTGGCATGTTTGGCAAATAATGCTTGTGTACGGTTAACGCCTAGATTCCACTGGGCGCATATCTGCAGCATAACGTGAGCGACACTATTTTGCTCCGTCTTGCAGGCGGCTTCATGTTCCACCGAGCGCGAAACATCAGCGCAGCATCCTGCCAGCTGATACAATCAACCTGCTCAGATTCAGCATATTTCGTCATTTTTACCAGGATACTTGCGCAACGAACTTAAATGCTTTCTGTTGTTTTTTCTGCTTTAATTGCATTTAATGTCATTTCCGACTTTGTTGTATAGCCTACTACAGTCCAGCCGTGAACGCCACAGATTAAAAAAAATTTGAGCCCGTGTTTTAGTTGAAACAAAATCACAGACAAGTAGTTGAAAAGTAAGTTATAAACAAATTTTATATCAAAGATTTGTGGCTAGTGTCTTTTAGTTAAAAGCGTATTCCCCTTTATAGTTACTTCCTGCCTGGCATGATCTGGTGTGCGATTTCCATTAGCACAAATACTGACATAGTTGGATCCAATGACTGTATATGGCCGAACTATGGGAAGCGTATCCCTGGTATATTCAGATCAGCACGACTGCGAGCTGCCAGTGCCAGAAATAGACTCGGCGCGTATTCTCGGCGGAGCAGCGCGGAGAGCCGCTTCTAGGACGCTGCCGAGACATGCCGTGGCACTGCTGTTGGAACCACAACCATTGTCTTGAATGGCCGCAATCAACTCCGGCAGTCGTGTCGCGGCAGTTACGCAGCCAAGATGCTCCCGGTGGAATCTAGGAGTAATACATCTCCTCAAAACCTACCTCCAGGTAGTCTTGAGGAAGATGGCGCCAGTGTGCTCGGCTTACCGTCTTCCAACTCTACTGTGTTTTTTGCTTGCTATTGCATTACTTCGTTTTCTCTGCCAAGATACTTCTGCTTTGCTGGTATATGATCGCCAAGCCCTTTTTTTTATATTAGAGCGTCTCAAGGACAAGTGTTAAAACATGATTTGAGAGATCAAACCTCGGGTCTCCCCCTTCCCTTGACATCTGTACTGGCCTACCTGCTGCACTCACCGGCTGCCATTTCACGGAGGAAGCGCTCCAAAATACGCGGAAAGAGGGCAGGTGTCTTCGTGAAGCTCAAGGACCTCGGGCGATCCACTTGTGGGATTGATCCTCACCATCTTTTCAGAAGACGTTATGCGTCTCAGGGACCTCCATGCCTTCGCTGGATCCAGCCGGTTGTTCCCTTTCGCCCGGCCGCTGGCTGTCTTCACCTGCCGGCAGAGGTTCCCTCTCTGAAGCGCCAGGTCTGCAGCCGCGGTGTGGATTTCAGGAATATTCGGCCCCAATGCCACATCTCCACTCAGGCCCGCGAGGACAAGATTCTTCGCCTGGCTCTTCTGAATGCTAGATCACCAGCAAACAAGACTTTTATCCTGAATGACTTCTTCACTTCACGTGAACTGGATTTTCTGTTTCTGACGGAGACGTGGATTCAAGTCGGTGAGTCCACTCAGTTCTTCGAGCTGCTTCCTCCGAATTGCCAGTATTTCAACTCCCCCTGAATTACCGGCCGAGGTGGAGGGGTAGCGTCTGTTTTCAAATCCAGCTTCCAATGTCAACTGTTACTGTCAGTTTCTTTTTCCAGCTTTGAGATACAGACATTTATTATAAACCCTAACAGTCCCATCCTGTGCACCCTGGTCTATCGTCCGCCGCAGTTCAACAAGGATTTTATACAGGACTTTACGGACTTTGTAGCGGGATTAAGAGTGAACTATGATCGGTTTTTAATTGTTGGGGATTTTAATATTCATGTCTGTTGTGAATCCCGCACCTTGGTCAAAGAGTTTCTGATTCTCATTGACTCCTTTAATCTCACTCAGTCAGTGTCTGGTCCAACACATAAGGGACACACACTGGACCGTGCTATCTTTTGGTCTGAAATTAAATGTCAGTGAGATATGTGACATGCATATTTCTGATCACTTTGCCGTTTTATTTTACGTTATGCTGCCTTACTCCCTTGTTAAACCGTGTGCCCCGGACTGTCGTGTGCACATGATTAACGCTTCAACTGTCTCTCGGTTTTCTGCAGCATTTAATCACTCTGTGCTACATACACAGGATCATTATTGTTATTTTAATCCTGATGAGTTGTTGGACGTCTTTCAACCCTACTTGTATATTAGATTTGGTGGCTCCTTTTAGGTGTAAACGCTCTAAGCCAGCAACCGAACCATGGCTTAATGATACCACTTGCACTTTAAGACGCATTTGTAGGCGTGCTGAGAGAAAGTGGAAGAAGGATAATCTTCAAGTTTCTTTAGACATTTTAAAAAATAGCCTATTGCAGAATCAGAAAGCCGTTAAGGCTGCAAAAAGTCAGTTTTTATCTCATCTTGTGTCAGTTAGTAGCCACAAACCTCAGTTTCTTTTTAGCACTTTGAATTCTCTTTTAAATCCTTGTGGCCACACAGGTGCTGTACCTTCACCTAAACTGTGTGAAGATTTTCTTAGGTTTTTTATTGACAAGATTTCTGCTATCAGGTCTTCTCTTGTGTCATCTCCATCAGATCTTGCTGTGTCCCCCATTTGCAGAGTTGTTTTTGAGAGTTTTGAGCAAGTATCTCTCTCAGCTTTAACTGATATAGTCCAACACCTTAGGCCTTCTTACTGTCCTCTTGACAGCATTCCACCTCATCTTTTTAAGGAAGTTTTCCATAGCATCGGGCCCTGTGTTATGGATCTGATAAATTCTTCTTTGATGTCTGGCTGTGTTCCAGCTGCCTTGAAACATGCTGTGGTCCAGCCCCTCATCAAAAAACATAACCTTGACCCAACTGTTTTGTCTAATTTTAGGCCCATCTCCAGCTTCCTTTTCTCTCTAAGGTCTTGGAGAAGGTAGTATATGAACAGCTGCAGTCCTATATTGATCTGAATGGCATTTCTGAGAAATTCCAGTCTGGTTTCAAATCATGCCATAGTACAGAAATGGCACTTTTAAGAGTTTTAAACCTACTTTTAACTGCTGATTCTGGTAACTCTGCTGTCCTGGTCCTCCTGGACCTGACAGCCGCTTTTGATACAGTGGATCATACTATTCTCCTGTCGCGCTTAAATAAGTGTGTGGGCATTAGGGGCACTGTCCTCAAGTTGTTTGAGTCTTACCTCTCAGACAGGAGCTTCTCTGTCCAGCTTGGCCAGTATTCATCAGCCACATCCCCCCTAAGCTGTGGGGTGCCTCAGGGTTCTATTTTGGGCCCCCTCCTCTTTTCACCATATATGTTGCCTCTGGGGTCCATTTTTAGAAAGCAAAATGTCTCATTTCATTGTTTTGCAGATGATGTACATGTACATTTATTTGCCCATGAAAACAAATGACCGAGCCCCAGTTCAGGTTTTACTAGACTGTCTCACAGATATTCGGTCTTGGATGGAAGTGAAGTTTCTCTTTATGAACAAAAACAAAACAGAGATCATCTTATTTGGCCAACATAACCTTTTAGATGGCTATGACAGTGCCATTGGCACCCTTGAGTCCTACTGTCATCCTTTTGCAAGGAACCTTGGTGTAATGTTTGATAGGGACTTTAGGTTTGATAAGCAGATCAGCTCTGTAGTCAAAACAAGTTTCTTTCAGTTAAGACTCCTTGCAAAAGTTAAGGCTTATCTCCCAAGGAATTATTTAGAGAGAGTTATACATGCCTTTGTTACATCACGCTTAGACTACTGTAACTCTTTGTTTGTTGGTCTTGATCAGTCATCCCTGCGCCATTTACAAGTAATTCAAAATGCACGTGCCTGCATGTTAACGGGAAAGAAACGGCGTGATCATATTACTCCTGTCCTTGCACCTCTGCACTGGCTTCCTGTTAATTGTAGGATCCAGTTTGAAGTTTTATTATTTGTTTTTTAATGTTTAAATGGCTTGGCTCCATCTTATTTATCAGAGCTTTTACAGCCTCACACTACTGGCAGGGCACTTAGGTCGTCAAACCAGCTGCTTCTGACAGTACCTCGGTCTAGACTCTGTACTTGAGGAGATAGGGCCTTTTCAGTGGTGGCCCCTAAGCTGTGGAACAGCCTACCCTATCAGGTTAGAGCTGCACAGTCTCTTGAGCACTTTAAAACACTGCTGAAAACTCATCTCTTCTCATTGGCATTCAGCCCCAGGTAGACAAGTAACCTTGGCTTTTTATTTTCTTTGTTTTATTCTTTTACTTTATTTTATTCTTTTACCACAATCTTATTGTTCCTTTTACTGCTTTTATTTATTTATTTTATACGTCTATGGTGATTATCTTGATAATCTTAATTCATGTACCGCACTTTGGTCAACTGAGGTTGTTTTAAATGTGCTATATAAATAAACTTTGATTGATGAAAAATCAAAAATTGAATGAAAACACGTTTTTCACAAAATGCACACACCTCCACTTTATCCATAAAAGAATGGAGTGATTCTATAGTTTTTTTGAGATGTGCTGCTGCCATCAATTTCAAAATGAGCTAATATTTTTCATGAAATGGTAAAATGTCTCACTTTCAAAATCTGATATGTTGTTTTTGTTCTATTGTGAATAAAATGTGGGTTTATGAGATTTGCAAATCATTGCATTCTGTTTTTATTTACAATTCACACAGCATCCCAACTTTTTTGGAACTGGGATTGTACTAAAAATGATGCTGCTAAAGATCTCTGCAATGGTGAACACCATCACAAGTGTACGCCTGTGTGACCTGACCAAACACCAAATGATTGAATTGTCAATGCACCATTCTGGATGTAAGCACTATAAATCGACCACAGTTGAGTTCCTTTTTAAAACTACAATGGAACTGAATATTGCAGCGAGAGGTAGAGGGAGGGTGAGACTGACAGCGAGGTGAGGGAAAAGAACAGAACAAGGAGGATTACAACTCTGATAAAATGGGCAAATATGTTGATCATGTTACCAACCAGTGGTTGACATGAGAGAGGCTGGACAAAGAGCTCAGCCCAACTTGAGCAGATTTACTGCAGTCTTTAATCAGGAAATTTGGACTTGGTGACAGGAACATGACCAAATTTTCCTTCACTCCATTGATAATTCAGGATTCCCAAAGCCATACAATACACATCAGTCCCTCTGTGACCCCCCTTTACTTCATGAATGGCCACCACATCATACATTCCTGCACAGTTTCCTGTGAAAAAAATAAATAATCTGACTACAATGACCACTGACAATATTTTTTGTTTTTCTAAAGGATTGAGACAAAGACGAAATGGTGGAAGGGTTTGAATGGTCATTGAGGTAATGGAGGCAGAAATAATACATTTGCTTTTACAAAAATGCATTTAGACTCCAAGAGATTCAAAGCTACTTCACCAAACATCTACCCAAATCCTCCTCCAAAAGTAACTACTCATTAAGCAGCTTTACTGGGAGCCTTTTAAGAAAAATTCTGAGGGAATTATGGATCTGAAACATGAATATGTGAATGTTAATACAAATGAGAATACAGTACACTGCGCACAGGACAGCATTTGTTCCTAGTGTATTGGATTACACTGTATTGACTTTTTTTACCGTTGAAAGTACTATAAATGGATGCTTATGCGAGCCAACAAAAGGTCATTTTCATCAATGATGCTGGTATCAACCTCACAAAGACAAGGATGTTCCTGGCCATTGTGGCAGCAACAATATGTTATGTCATTGCACTCAGTGTTTTCCTCCTCTGCCATGCCTACCTTTGTACATTCAACACAACTAGCATTTTCAAACAGACTACACAACATTCTGAAACTGCTGGAACATACGGATGGTACACAGCAGCACAGATGCATTGTGGTATGAGACAATATCAGATTCCACCACGTAAGTTTGGTCCAAAACTGATTTGTTGACCGTCCACAATGTAGCATTAAATCCCTTTCTCCCTACTGTCCGTTTCTCAGTCCAATTGAGTTCTTCTTGGCACCATGCAGGAAGGTGTATGACTGGCAGCTGAATGTGCTGGAACATTATGCAGGAAAAAGAATAGACATGAGATGCTGCTGATGTGGGCGCTGTCTTGTGCGGGACCAGACACTGAAGGTGTGCCTTCCATCGTTGTCTTGGAGAAGAGAAAGCCTGTGACATTGATGAGGTGCTGTGTCCAAACTAGGAGGTGAAATGCAGACTGAATATTTTTTTCAACAAAGATTTTTCTTCTGTACATTTGCATATCTGCCTATTTTTCCTCAAAGTTTTCTTTTCTCTTTACTAAATTCAAAAGAGAGCATATTTTGGTTCACACTACTGTAATGTATACTGTGCTGTGCATATATTTCACTGATTTGTTGGGGAAAAAAGTTCTTGTTTCAACAGTATATTTGCAGTTTCTGCATATATTTCTGTAGACTTGAACAACCTCTCTCAGCAGAATTCTCAACACACATAGCTATTTTTATAACAAAAGCCCACTAAACATGAAAGTGCTTTTGACTGAGCATAACAGTGTATATTTGGTAGGACATAAATCTGGCAACATGAGTGAAATATGTGCCATTTCGTACAAAAGTTTGAAAACTGCAGTGCATAAAGTGTATATGTGGTGTTTATTTGAATGCAAAATGGGCAAAAGGGGACGCAAAAATAAGAAAGATCGAATCTTTACTTGAAGTAAATTTATTCTTTGAAAAAAAATTTCTCATCAAGGAATAATTATTTTTAACGAAACTGCAAAACCACGGGCCAATTGTTGACAACCTAAGAAATTCCTATTAGCAAAATGTAACTGAAGCATTTTTCCATTTATATTTAACTTAAGTAGATCAGAGAGTTTAGGAACTTTCATACTGTAATCCCATGACATCCTGCTTCATTGGGGTATAAATAGGATGCAAGGCAGAGGCCTAATTGCCTTATTCATCAACATGGAACAGAGAAGAGAACACGCAAATCAAATATGTGAAAAGTATTTTGACCTTCATTAGTCAGGGAATGGCAACAAACAGTTGTCACTCACCAGAAAATGCCCATGACTACAATTAGGACAATAATTAAAAGGCTCAGATCAACTGAAACTGTTATAAACTTGTCTGGAAGAGGATAATTTTCGCCCCAATGCTTTGTGACATGGGTGGTTAGAGAGGCAAAAAAATTAAAACTTCCCACGGGTCACTGTTGGAAAATTACAAAAAGAGTAGCATCATGGGGTCAACAAGCCTCCAAAACTGCTGGGGTTCTAGTGAAGGTATTTGACATCGTGGAAATAAATCTATATCTGGCAGAGTCTGCCCAGACACTAAAATTGTGATTGTGATCTCTCGTAGGACAATGGTCCATGCCATATGTCCACATAAACTTCAAAATGGTTAACTGAGCAAAAAGTCAAACTTCTGCTATGGTCACCTCATCTTGTCCCCTGACAGAAAAACCAACTGAGAACTAGGGCTGTCAGAATGAGCCTAAAATGCTGTTTGAATATTTGCGTTAATTAGACACATGATATTGTTATGATATCGAATATTCTACTTACTGTATTTCCCGCACAAAACAACGAGATACCAAAATACTACAAACATCAAATACATAAACATAAACATATGTCCCATTTACACCTGGGGGGTATACTACGAAGCTGGCTTTGTGATTAAGCCTGACTTCAGCACTTAGTAAAACCAGGAACCTCTTCAAATCTGGAACATGGACTAAAGGAAAAGGAGCTGCTCCGGGTTTTACTTTAGCTTAAAGTCAGGCTTAGTCACAAAGCCAGCTTCGTAGTATACCCCCTGGTATTATTATGCGTTTTTTGTGATCAGATTGCAAACCGATAGCGTTTGACCACATATGTTTACTCCTGGGATTAACATGCATCTCCAGCGTCCACATTACAATCCGTCCCGCTGACATCACATCCTTCGTCTCCCCTCTCTTAAAGTGGCGCGCCTCGCTTACTGTAAAAACTGGTAAATAAGATGCACCTTTAATTGAATATTTTTCCCATAAAAATGCAATGCGCCTTATAAACCGGTGCGTCCTATACACCAGTAAAATGCTGCGAGAGGTAAAGGAGGATGTTCCAATGTGTACCCAGGAGAGGGCACTGTGAGGTAGACCTTGCTCGCATGTCCTAGAACATGGTATTCAGTCTCTCCGGTCTCTTAAGAGCTAAAAGCTGCGTAGCCCACCACAACATAGCGAAAACTTATAGAAAGAGCGATACAGCTGCACAAAAACTTCACGTTGTGGACTGTGCTGAACAAAATGGAAATTGCCATTTTGTTTAAAGTAAATTGAAATAGTTTGGAACAACTTGTTTTTGCATTTTTATTAATGAATAGGTACTAGAATACAGTCTTTGATGAAACCCTTTTTACCGACGGGACACCCCACAAAATATACTGCGTCTTACATACCAATGTGACTTATCTACTGAGTTTTACTGTAGGTGTTTCCACCCAGGGAGTTGTTGCATGCGGATTGGAGATGTATTTGCATTTTCACTTGTGTTCAAAGTGGCCAGAATCCGTTCCTGACCACCTTCAGAAGTGGTTTGAAAGATCGGATCGCAATCCGTGCTCAATGCGTCTTGAGTGCATTTACACCTGTAGTTTCATGTGGTCAAGCGCTATCCGATTGCAATCGGATGACTAAAAACGTATTTTAATACCAGGCGTAAACGGGGCCAGTGAGTCTGAACTCAGGACCCTGACGCATCGCATAGCCAATGAAATAACAATACACCAGGCTCATCCAAGTTTGAATGAGATACCAACCATTCAGTTTTATTCTGTGAGACAACAATATTAATTCCACAACATCATTAGCTCTCTCACCACAGTTAAATCCAAAACTAGTGTTCGCAAATGAAAGTGCATTTCAGAAAGCACACTTTCTCTTCTTTGGTTTTTAACCTCACACAAAGAAAACCAGCACCTGCTGCAGGAATGGTAGGCTAACTCGAACTTGTCTAGTTTGCGACCAACTTTCGTTCGGTCCTCTGTTTTACCATCGTCGACTGACCAAAACCCAAAATATTTCCAAACGGTGCTTTTTAGATTCTTTGGGATGTAAACCAGTTATTTTCTGAACCGTTGCGGCGTGACTCCTGCTCCTGGCTGTCAAACCGGCATGCACTGCACACGCCTAGCACAAAGATGTAACAGTTTCAAGACAGTGAGCCGTCTTGGCAGTATAGCGCGTTGGTAGCCATCCGCTATATACTGCACACACTGACAGTGGGTTAATTATCTTGATGTGACATTGTTTTTTTTAAATATTCAATAATTAATTTTCACGTTCGGTGGTTCGTTTTATTGATAAAAAATCAATATGTATTCGAATATGGAATATTCATGACAGCCCTACTGAGAACCTTTGGGGCTAGCCCAAGAGGATGGCGCACAAGAGAGGACCTCATATCCTGGATGATCTAGAAAGATTCAATAAAGAGGAATGGTCTCAAATTCGCCATTCACGAAAGATGTTAAGGGAGAAGACTCTGTGCTGTTATAAGGCATAGACAGGTTTTACCAAGTATTAATTGTAAGAATGCCAATATCAAAAACACATGGAATTTTTAAATTTCTAGATAAGGGATATATTTTCCACAGAACTAATTTACTCCAATTAAAGGCTGGATTTGTCTAATTTTCATTGCCTGCCACCAAGTGGGACCGGGGAATATTGGATTGGGGTCCACCCGTTCGTGCGTGCGTGCGTGCATCTGTCTGTGTGGGCTACAATGGGGACAAGATTTCTTTGAAATTATTAGACCTAGATGCGTGAAATTTTGTGTGCTTAACCTGTTGTCATTGGAGGATTACTGGCATTGCTCTCACCTCACCTTAAAGCGCATTATATCTCCAAACTCTATCCCATACAGGTTTCCTAATTACCAACTAAATGTTAATTTGCTCTGTTATGAGGATCAGTCCAAATCCATTTCCCCTCAGCATGCTTTATATTTCATTGATAGAATTATCTAGCATTTTCGCAACCACATTCATGGTGACATAAAACGTCAATGTTGAAATGAATGAAAGAAATTTATTTCGGTTCACTTGCAATAAAACAACTTAGAAGATCAAAGTAAAGATTCAAAGATTCAAGCTCACCGAAAGGGTGTAGGCAGAAGCCAAAGCTTATTATGTTTTACGAAGCTTCTGAATTCCTGCAGCTCTCAAAACGGAATATATTTATTTCTGTGTCCGCGTCTGATCGGCTTTACACGACTATGAAAACTTTTCTAATCAAAGTGACACTATCATTAACTCCTGGATAAGCTGTTTGTGAGTCTTACCGCCAGTGGTCATGATAATGGCAAATTGATTGACTGACTATGAGTGATTAGTGAGTGACGCTTGAGTCTCATCCAGTGGCGGAGCTAGAACTGGGAATTGGGGGGGCACAGACACGTCCCTTTATGACAACAATTAGTCTTGGCTAGTTCTCAATCATTTTCCTTTATTGACACGTTTTCCAATTATCGTAATTGGCAACTGAAGACACGGTTTCTCTCCATATGCGATCTAACAGCGATGAAATCATGGGCTAAATTCAGTACAGAAAAATAATTTACTTATTAATAGGCCAGTGCTTCGCGTTGATTGAACTGGTCCGCATTCCAATGAAATGTGGCCTTTCACTCTCGGTTTTGCGTGGGTTCATAAAAAAAAGGAGCACTCGGCAGTTAAATAGGCTATAAAAAGCATGCGGCTCAAGCTAATTGCGTGAGAGTTGACAGGTATGCAATTTTGAATAACGTTGATTTAAATACCGCAAATGCGCGTCCAGATGAATGATTGTTGTCTTACCTAATCGGGGAGAACAAGCAGCACCTATTAAGTGTGGAGTGCTCTCGGAGTGAACCTTTTGTTAATTATGAAAATGACTGAGAACAGGTCAAGACTAGTAATTGTTTTAAACGGATGTTTTGTGCACCCCAATTCTCAGCTCTGGGTCCGCCACTGAACTGAATTTAGCCCATGATTTAATCGCTGTTAGATCGCATTTGGAGAGAAACCGTGTCTTCAGTTGCCAATTACGATAATTGAAAAAACGCATTAATAAAGGAAAATGACTGAGAACTAGCCAGGACTAATTGTTGTCATAAAGGGACCTGACTGTTCCCCCCCCCCCCAATTCCCAGTTCTAGCTCCGCCACTGAATAAGAATTGGGTAATAAACTGAATTAATTTTCTGAGGAAATGGGCTTCCATTAAGCTGCGTTGCCATTAACAATCACGACATTCAGCTTTGCGTCAATAAGGAAGGCAACAATGAGATTGCGTGGATGGTAATTAAGTGAAATTTCTTGTTTCTCTCATTTCTTGTTTAATTTTCTAATTATCGTTCATACAATCTCATATTATAGCGTTCCTACAACTTCCCCAGATGCCGAACTGGAAAGACCTAATGAATGACTTGCTACCTGAAAGTTCTATGCATAACATGCATACTAAATGATCTTAAATGCATGCCATGTGTCGAACTGTCACAGTGCACTAATATCCAATTTACTAAATTATTCAATCACCAACACTTCGAGGTGAGAAGCGTTGGTAATTTAATAAATTAATTATTATCGCTTTGCGTGGCAACTAATGTGCAGCTTAGCTGCCCTACAAATGCAGCCTATTCTTTTGAATGCTGAAAAAATTATGATTAAGTGCAATCTTAAAAATAAATTGGGTTGCACTGTTTAAAAAAATCCTTAAACAGGAGATGGAATTCAGGGAAAGCACTGGGTTAATTAATTGTTTTTTATTATTATTACATTTTTTTTCCCATCCATACAATATCACCCAGTCATTAAGTTTGTTGTCAATGTTACCCTTCAGTGATCGGTCATTTTAAAATCAGCATGTCATTTTAAAATCCCGTAATGCCGGCATTACTGCCAGGGGGACGTTGGGCTTTAAGGAGTTAATAAGCTACTCATGATTAAGTTGAGTTCGAAAATGGAAGTCGAAGCATTTTTTTTGATGGAGTTATGGTCCCTAATTGTGGTGGGGGATAGTGATGACACTGTCGTCTTGTTTGGTGTGAGATTAAGCTAATTTACCAAGAGGTGATTTTCTTCTTATAATTCTTTTTACTCATCCTCATTAGGGGTGCCAATAATTGTAGAGAGGAGTATATGAGGTGTTTTGCACTTTTGTGAATTGTGGTTTGGTGAATTATGTTAAGTATTATTTTTGATATTGGCATTAGCAATTGAAAAAGAAAAACTGTATAACTGAAAATGCTCAGACCTAATAACAAGCTTTTTTCTGCTATATTTTGACCTATCTGGGAATCATCCATTTGTTTTCTTTCACCTACATTTTTTCATTTTTTGCGATACTTCTTTTTTGGTTTCAATCTCTACGCTACTGTCATTTTGAACAAAATATAGCATAAATAGCAACATCCTCTAGTGCTATTTTCATAATTTTGACAGTAAGTTTGTAAAGAACCTCAACCCTTGTGTGAGGTACACTACAGGGCAAAATTTTGGAGCCACCCTCAGATTTTTAATGGTGCACCAAGTGCAATGTGACCCATTGGTTTTGGGGAAGGCATTTATACAGCATGCCTTCTTGTTACATAAAATTGTTCATGTCCTAGTGACATAAAATCATGTAACACAAAGGCACTGGAACTCAATAATAAAACATTGTGGTCAGTGATCAATCAGTTAAGACAGCTTTAAAATGTGGTCTGAGGTCTGGAATTAACCCAAAACCTATTGGCTTCCAATATTTTATGCAATGAAGTCATTTCATGTGCAAAAAATAAGGAAAGAACAGTTGATGTGTGATTTTTTAAAAAAATATCTGTGGCCCCAAACTTTTGGCCTGTAGTGTATGTTGGTGGATCTTTGATGTTCTGGGGCTAAATTTCTTTCAAAGGCCTGGGACAGCTTAGGAGTCATGGTATCATGGATTCCCATCATGGATCAGCAGATATTAAACAAGATCTTGACAACCGCTGGCATAAAACTTAAATTGAGTCATAGCTGGGCCAGATATTTGAAGGATCTGGAGAGATTCTGCAAGGAAGATGTCTCAGATCCCTTTCTATGTGTTCTCCAACCTTCTTACACACAACAGGACTCAGAGCTGTTATTTGGGCAAAGGAGACACAAGGCTACACAAGGTATTAAATGAAGGGGATTAAATAATTGTAGCACACATTTTTGAGAAAAATAATTTTCATAGAAATCATATTTATTTTTCTTTTATAATCACGGTATTTCAATCAAAGATTATATTTCTGTTAATTTTTACAGTTAAATATCAAGAGGATAAATAATAATGGAAATAACTCATAACCACTTTTGTTCATATTTGCCATGGGTGCCAATATTAGTGGAGGGCACTGTATATGAAGGCAAAGAATGCTTAGTGTGACAGAGTGTACAATGCTCGACCAAAAAGGTTAATGATAGAACACATTGGGCTAATGTGAAATCAATTCCAATCCAACACAGATTAGGAAACATGCATTGTCAGCTATTGACTCCAGCCAAATTATTCCATGTTTCTGGACCTGCGTAAGTGTTGCCAACTTCTTCCCCATATGAGCCTGTGAAACGCAATTACTGTTGAGACGATACGTGTAGACTTAAGAGTAATTAGCACAACGCAAAAGAGAAAAAGGAGCAAATTCAGCTTGAAGGCCTGTTACCTGAACTGGTAATTTCAGGAGAAAGTGAAAGCTATTTAGCTGTGGATTTATCAACTTTTTTGTTTGTACCCAATTTACTTAGCATGGCTGGTTCAATAACTGTATTGCCCATGCATTATCTTTACAATTTGTTACATGCAATATAATGGGTATTGAAAACTTACTTATTGGCTGCCTGGGGCTGTTCTTCGCAGGACTCCATTTAAGCATCTATTTTGATGTCAGTTTACCTTATTTTGCCTGGAACCCTCAGAGCTGTATCACGGTTGACACGTAACACCAGAAATTGTTTCTGGTTTTCACTGCCCATAATACAACATAATTTGTTCACTAAAAAAGTTACTTTGGCATGAAGAATGAGGAGAATAAAAAGCATTTTGAAATTATGAGGCAAAAGCAGGTTGTAAGAAAATCTATATTAGACCAAATAAAATCATTGAGTGTAGCAGTGGCGGAAAAGTTTCCATTGCAAGAAAGCAGGCTGCACTTGGGATGACCTCTGAATGTCGCAGAATGTCAGAATGAGTTCCTCTGAGACACTACCAGGACCTCCTAGCTGAGAACTCACTGACCTCCGACAATGATATATCAGCAAACTTCAAACACCTGCATGTAGATTTATTGGTTGAATTTAATATAAATGCATTGTAGTTTGAGAACCTCCAGGGGAGGCTCTGATAAATAATGCACCATTTATACAATAATACATTAAATGTGATGGAAAATACAGTATGCAGGACACAAGGAAAGTATGTACATCATCATTTGTTTTGCATTTGATGCTTTGCCTATTTTATGATCATAGAAAATACAGCATTATTAGAAAAACAACAAATACTGAGGGCAGTGCACTGAATGTACAATCAGCTCCATAATAGATGGGATAAAGATTTTTTTTCTTGTTTTGTCTCATTAATTCAGGATTTTGAACTTATAATGAAACAATTTACATGGAAAGTATCTAGTAAATTATCTGAAGTATCTCAGCTTTTATTCAAGGGTATTCTTTGCATTTTATGTCAATACTTTTAAATCACAGTTTAAACTTTCATTTTTTTAATATATTGTCCTCCACATGCTCATCATTCAGAGAAAAAGAGCATTAGTAAGCTCAAGAATCGCCAGGTAGGCCTAGGAGGACGTTTGCAGTTGGTTACCAATGAATTTTTTTTTTTTTTTTCCTTTTTTTTTTAAATTTGGCATCTCCAATCCTACCTGAATCTGGAATGCCAATTGGGGAACTATGTACAAGGCCCTTGCATATGCGACCCCCTGTTGCCAACTCATAAGAGCGCAGACAGCCCGCGGTTCTCCTCCGAAGCACGCGCCTGTTAGCCACCGCTTCTTATACACTCATCGGTCAAATCCTCATAAGTTCAGAACACGGGCGGAGCATACCCGAACATGAACAAGCTTAGAATCTTCCTGACAAGCACCCATCTGGCCAACAGGAGGCGCCCAAGGAACGAACAAAGCACTTATATTACCCTTCCCGACAGACCCTTCCCAATTTGCATCCCTTTAGCGCATTGGCCAATTGCGCGCTACTTCTGAAAAAGCTGCCAACCACTGCCGCTTGGTACGACCGGGGCTCGAACCCGCACCGTGATAGTCACCTCTGCTTCGCAATGCGATGCTTTAACTGAGTGAGCTATCCGGCAGCTGGCGTTACCAATGAATTCTAATCATAAAAAGAAAAATCTGCTAACACCTGTCTGACAGTCCAGAACCACTTGAGATGGAGTTCTGGCTAAAGGTACTGCAGGCTGATGAGACCAGTATTCACTTACATCAGAATTTTGGTGAGAGCAAGTAGTGGAGGTAAAATAAAAAGTGCCAAAAATCCAATATTGACCCCCTTCAGTAAAGAAAGATGTTGGAATGAGTGTTATGGTTTGGCATGTATGGCTGCCAGAGCTACTGGTTCAAGTGCCTGATGTAACTGCTGGAAGCAGCAGAAGAATGAGGTGTACCAATGGGTCTAATCCACTCCATATCAACAGAAAGCCTCCAAACTAACTGGATGACATGCAATTCTTGAGTGACACATGGATTCCAACAATGGTAAAGTGAGGAAGGCAAAAACTGGTCAGTGTTTTGACTCATCAAGTCATTCACCCAATCTGAATCAACTTAACACGAGTTTCAGATGCAGAAGACTAACATCAAAAAATTAGACTCCAAAACAAGTTTTGCTTTTTTTTGCCTGTACCTCGATTCCCAGTTTTAGATTTCTTTGCAAATTGATCCCTCACTTATGGTGGTGCCTCTGGTGGCTGGCAAGTCCAATTTTCACATGAAACATTCTCCCACACAGTCTGAGTGAAAGATCAGTGTCGGGGTTTCCAACAGGTCTGGAACAATTGAGGAGTTGGAATGAAAAACCCACAAAGTCCACCTCTTTTGTTTTAAACAGTTTTTTTTTACTCAGCATAATATGCAGAGTAAAAAAAAAAAAAAAACTCAGTTTAAAACAAAAGAGGATGAGTGCTGACTTTGTGGGTTTTGCATTCCAACTCTTCAATTACAACTTAATTTTACATATAATTCTTATAAAATTCTATGTCCTTTGAACTTTTATTTATTCTTGCCAGTGAGAAAAATAAATAAAACTTATGTTCCTTAAAATATGCTGTCTGGAAATAGGGGGACTTTTTCCAAAATTTAGTCAATTTTTACATGGTGAGGCCAAAATATTGAATAAAACACTTTAACCTCTTACACCAAAAGGGAGAAATGGGTGAAATTCTGCCTGTTTCAAAAGCTCTGTCTCTCATATTCATACAATATCAAACACATGGGATCAAAACATATGGCTTTTTTAAAACTGAGGAGCTGCACCCACACAAACAGTCATTTTCCACGGAAACCCAGTCTCAAATACTCTTTTTCATCCAGTCATGCAAAGAAAATGGGCTCTAAATTCATTGACCAGGCGCCGCGCCAATGGGGTGTATCCAGGCGTATTTTGCAATTTCGTGCCAGGCGCAAGTACTCCTCTGTCCTGCCTCTGTCCCTCCTGCCGGCGCAAGTAGCAAAGAGGGAGGAGAGCAGGCGTGAGTGGGTTTAACACAGCCGGGTCAAATCTTCACCAATCAAATGAGCTCCTCGCCTCACCTTTAAATATTTGAATAAAGAAGCCTCTGTCCTATATCTGCACGATGCGTTAATGTTGCATTTTACTTTGGTGCTTCAGGCATGTTTTCTGCACCGCTTATGTCTATATTAAGCATTGCGAATATGAGTTAGCTGGCTAGCTAGGGCATTCGCGAAGTATTACCATTAGCGAACTTGAATGGAATTTCAAAACAAAACTACGTCAGATCATTCAAACTTATGAAGCTGGAATGAAATACGACGGTTGCTCATTTATTTCTTCTGCGTGCATCACTGGGAAGAGAAACGATGGATAGCGTGTTCCTATTATTACTCCCTGTTGCTGCTTAAAATTTTGGGATTAACATGCATGGACAACAATGCAAGATACGTTACACATTTATTTTCAATATGCGATCTTAACTCTGTACAAGATCATAGCAATCAGGCTGTATTCCTTTCCCCCACCAAAAACGATAAAACCTAAGTGACAATAATAGTAGTTATTAAGCCGCTTGCACACTGGAGGCGAAACAAATTTTTTGCAGGACAGATTACATTCAAAGTCAATGCAAAGACGCGCGTACACGTGTGTATTCGCGTCTTTGCATTGACTTTGAATGTAATCAGAGAACAAGGAGGGCGATAAACATGTCTTTAAACAGCTTTTTTGTCTTGATCTGTTTTCAGTCAATTTCCCTGGTGAAAGACACTTGAACTCTCCCCTCTCAGGTGTAGTTAATTGTCTTCGTTAAGACGAGAAATCAAACGCACCAGTTGAATGCAAAAAAGAGCACATTTCAATCTTTTTCAATTAAACAATCATTACGCACAGGTTTGACGACTTGCTTAGGATGTGACAAAATTTAACGCGGAAAATCCAAAGTGGTTTTTTCGGGAAGAGTTGCCTATTAAGGCCTGTGAATTAAACATTTTATAGAATTTATTATGCACTCGCCTAAACATTTCATTATAAGGGAAACTAACATGTTGACCAAGAACAATGATTGAAATCTGGTCACTAATCTCATCCGTTTTCGAGGGATGTTTTCCGCCACCCCCCCCAGTTTTCCGTCCACCGTCCGCCACTGTGTATGTATGTATATATATATATATATATATAAATATATATATATATACAGTGCCTGACAAAAGTCTTGTCACTTATCCAAGTTGTAGGAACAACAAATAATAACCTGACTTGTAGTTGATCAATTGGAATCAAAAATGGCTTATATGAAAGGCAAAGCCCTCTAGATTATGCGAAATATGCCAAAATAGAGTTTTGTGTCATTGATTGAGTTTTATAATTTAATTTGTACAGAAAGGTCAGATTTTGCTTGGACAAAAGTCTTGTCACATTGAAAAAAATGTGGAAATTATACATACACTTTATTTTGAATACACAAATATGCCACTATAATATCAGAACATAAAGCCATGGTGCCTTGGAAAAAAGAATTAATATTGGATGACTCCTATGAGCTTGGAGGACTGCATCCATACGTCTTGGCAATGACTGAAATAACTTGATGATGAAATCATCTGGAATGGCATAGAAAGCAGTCTTGCAGGACTCCCAGAGTTCATCAAGATTCTATGGTTTCATCTTCCAAGCCTCCTCCTTCATCTTACTCCTGAAATGCTCAATAATGTTCATGTCAGGTGACTGGGTTGGCCAATCCTGGAGTACCTTCACCTTCTTCGCTTTCAGGAACTGTGACATGGAGGCAGAAGAATGAGAAGGAGCAGCAGAATAAGTAGGGCAGCAAGAACTTCTTCTTATTTCAGGCTGTTGATGTTGCCATCCACTCTGCAGATCTTACTCACACCCCCATGCTGGATGTAACAACAAACCATGATTTTTCCTCCACCAAACATGATTGTTTTCTGGGAGAATCTTGGGTCCATGAGGGTTCTAACAGGTCTTGTACGGCGACTGACATGCAGTTCAATGGATGATTCACCAGAAAAATAAACTTTCAGCCACTTTTCCAGTATCAATCCTTTCTGCGAGCTGTGGGCCTTGGCAAATGCAATGCAGGTTTTTTGTTTTCTGTTTAATGCAGACTTCTGTGTACTAATTCGGTTCAGAAAACCACTTTGAGAGAGAATTTGACAAACTCTTCTTGTAGATACTGGGATTTTTGGTGACATTTCCTCATGTAGCTTGGCTGTAGTTGAAGAAGGGCTAGCCTTGTACAGTTGAAGCAACAAACGGTCCTTTCAAACAGTTGTCATACCGGGGTCTGTCTGACCTGCGCTTGCCATGAACGTCACCAGTTTCTTCAAATCTTTTTCTCATCCCCTCCACTTGACATTTGGATACATTAAAGATGTCTGCCACCTCAGCAGCAGACTCAGTCTTCAGGCTCTTGATGATCAGCACTTTGGTCTGTGGTTGAATCTTTGGTATGTTGTCAGAGGTCTAGTCGCACCTCATATGAAAGTCTGGTGTGCTGGGGTTATTTCTATACACATCTGGGAATGTGTTCATTACAGTATTTGTCATAGGTTAAACTCTAATCTGCGATTTGTTGCATCATCTGAAGAGACGACAAGACTTTTGTCCTTGCAAAAACAGATGTTATGGGCTTAGCCAAGCTGTGAACATCAGAACACTTTTTGACGGTTTCATTTTGCACCAAATTATTAATGTGAAAGCCCTTGACATTAAAATGGACCATTTATTGTAACAATTAATTGGTTAGAAATAAAGTTATATGCTATTTTTAGTTACTATGTCCTTATGCGACAAGACTTTTGTCAGGCACTGTATATATATATATATATATATATATATATATATATATATATACGCACTGCCTGATGCCGAGGCAGTTTGAGGTTGGCTGAGAAAGATGTGACGTCGTTAGTCACAGATTCAGCAGCGTTGACTAAGCCAGGTCGAGTTTCCATTATGCGCATAGATGGATTAAGAGACATCGGGCCCCTGGGCACGGACATGTGAATCTAATGTGAATATCACCAAATTTACTGCCACACAAGAAAACTCTGAACTATTTATACATTAAAATTCTGGCATTTATTTATTGTCCACAATATTTACTTTAATTTTATTCTTCAGTTTTAATCATCATTTTCACTGTCTCATGTAACATTCGCGAATGAACATTTCACTTACAGTATTGATCGATTTTGCCACTTTCGCGTCGACATTTCACGCCGTAAATAATTAACAAATTAAACCGCTCTCAAGTACAAATGAGATAAAGTTAAGCCATTTTGATTATTAACAAAAACAAAGCCTAAAAACAATTTACAGCAAGACTGTGTCTATGAGTTTAAATTAACCATTAAATCATCTTACTTTAACCAACTTAACCAAGGCATTTTCTCCTGGTTTTGCGTCATGCGAAATCATCCACGATATCGTCAAAGTCCAGGCCATTAGTCAGTTCGCTCTCAATTGCCATGAGAGAAAGCGATTTCAGACGTTTTTGTGTCGTCTTCGTCCTCAGCTCATTTTAAATTCTGGATAGCAGAGAGAATGACCGCTCACCTTCGCAATTACTGACGGGGAGAGTAAGAAACAGCCTTATCTAAAAAAAGATGCTTCCTTGGTTTCTTTTTCTTTTTTTAGCTTTCTTTTGGCTGCTCTGCTTAACGTCCACGGTGCTCCATTTTGAATTTATGTAACGTTTGCGCTTGTTTAAGGATTTCACATTTTAACAGATAGACCTTATCGTCACCCCACTTTCTCCAGTGCAAACTTTAATAGCGTCCTCTATCGACCAGTTTCTTTATTCATTAATCTAACGGGAATGTGGGCCCCCATAAAATAGGCCTATGCAAAATATATTTCTTATATTCTTGTAAGAAATCCCACTTGTCCCAGTCAAGGGCTAACACTGAAACATACTTAACCCCTTATACCCTGCCTTTTCCCTTAAGTTTTCCCTTAAAAGGATTTAACATAAGAGAACACATTTTTTCCTATTGGAGGACAATGACGCACAAATATTCTGTATCTGCTGGTGTCAGCGCTTCACTGAAGCTGCATTGCCCTTATATTGAAAAAAATATTCAAACCCAGGGCGCCTTGTTTGTATGGTCACAGCATTACATTAAATGGAAATATCTATATCAAGTACATATTTTATACACATTTCCCTGTTATTCACATGGACATATTTGGGATTGTCAGAAACCTTTGGATCTCCACTAGAATTTAAAATGGGCCTCAAGTTTCACAAGTTTGAATATAGCCGCTGCATTTGATGGACTCCAATTGGGGGCCTCTCAGGCTTAAAAGGCTAAAGGAGCTTAAAATCAAGTGATACGCCACAAAAATAATAAATAAAACTATGAATTAATGAATCAATTAATCAGGAAATCTCTCTCTCACTCACACACACACACACACACACACACACACATATGCAGGCCCATGTTATATGATTGAGGGGCCTTCATGGGTCTTTATGAACCATGACTTTCCAGAAATGCCACATAAACAGCTCATTTGTGTGTGTGTGTGCGTGTGTGTGTGTGTGTGTGTGTGTGGCGGAGGGTCCATATCTATGACCATGTGAGAGGCCCCTTGGACTGAACTTGATCGCACTTGATTTAAACTTGGTCTTTGGATTTCTCCCCACAGAGTTGAAGGGCCCATATTACATGGAGCACCTCTAAAGTCCTGTGGATAAACCAAGGCAATAAACACCCACTTAAAATGCAACATGATGGTTTGTTTCTTGTAATGTCTTCAAAATGAATTTTTAGGCTATTCCTTCAGTTTGCCAGTAGGACTTTTGTTATTGACGGGAACGATTAGGCCCTTTGACTATGCAACAAGAAATACGAGGTAAATAGCGGTGACTTTGCGTGGAGGCTCAGGGGGCCCTTGGGCCCCTGGGCCTGGGCCCGGTAAGCCCGTTCATTAATCCATCCCTGATTATGCGTGCCAACCGCCTTTGATCTGACATCAGGACAATCGATATAGATACTATAATTTATGTCCTGATTCAGATGGTTACATTAAATAGTGGCTGCTGTAATTATTTATTGCATTGAAATGTGCCTGACATTCTGGAAACCTGCCTGTGAGGTTTCGGTGACGTGTGCGCACTGTGCGCCAGTCAGCCAAATTACCACTGCACAGAAAGTAAACCAGGTTGGAGCTGGCGAGCTCTCTGCGCACTTTCGGCGGAGCCTTTATCCACGAAATTGTCACTGCGTCATGATGAATATGTGACACCCCCCCCACTATGCCGCCACACCCATCTCGGCGCACATCCGTCTACCAAATTGCCAAAGTGGCTGCGCACGGTGTTGCACCGCACGAAATTACCACTGCGCGGGCTGCACCGGAAGAAATTACCACTGCGTGGGCTGCGCCACGCTGCGCCACCCTGTGCTGCGCCAAGAAATTAGAGCCCAATGTCTAAAAATCAAATATCGAAAATCCAAATGTAGGAGATTTTTTCATTCATGAACAACAGCAGATATGGAGGAAATGACAGCAATCTGGAGTACATGCCTGTCCACAAAATATTTTGGAAGACAAGTCCTTTACCATTCAAATTTTACAGCAGTTTATCAAAAACTGCCTGGTATTTAGGGTCCGAGCCCTAGGCAAGGCCTGGACAGAGGACCCTATTGTTCTCGTGTTTATTATTATTATTATTCTTCCTTTCTCTATACGCCTCTTTGAGCTTAAATTTGACCCCCTAAACATGCTCAAAAACTCACCAAATTTGGCACGCACCTCATGTCTGGTGAAAAATTTTATAAAACGTAAAAATTTTCCCCATAGGTGCCAAAATGCTCAAAATGCTATTTTTGCAGGTTCTTTTTAATCTAATATCATTAAAAGCTCAATATCTGAAACACTGTAAAGGCCAGAAATATGGTTCAATGCTTTTTTTAAACTTGGGAAGTCCACCTTTACCATAAAACAGTATTAACCAAAGTCCAGTATCTGATATTTAGCTTCAGCAATCGAAGTCAATAAAATCTAATAAACAAACAAACAAATAAATAAATCAGGTTGTAAAATTTTTTCCCTGATGTGGTACAGCAATTATGGATAAATGACACTTCTTAGGGGTTCCTGTATAGGCTGACTGCTTTTTTTTTTGTTACCAAAAAAATCCTTTGCAATGGATTATAATTGTTATTTTGAAAACATTCTTTATCCCAATGGCCCATTACAATGATAGTTTATAAATTATGCATTTACAGATAGGTTAACCCTTTCATTACCACTGTCGCATTTCAGCGACAGCGCCCATCCCGCATCACTTACCGTTGTCGCTATTTTGCTCCCAGAGAAAGTCCCTCACAAAAACTGTCAAAGCTCCGCAACAAAACACCCCTTTGGACGAGTCTGGTATCGCACAACACGTCAGTGATGTCATCAGGCTTCCCGTAGTTCCCAATCCTTCGGTTATGCACAGTCCCTCGCTGACTTCACCCCCATTGCAGGCAGTGCGTGCTGCAGCACGTGTATCTCCGTTTGTACACAAATGCACGTGATCTCCGTTTGTACAGAAATGCGCGTGTATCTCCGTTTGTACATAAATCCCATCGAGGAGAAATCGTCTTGTCTTGACAAACCGAAATACGGTTTTTATCCTCATTTTCTGTTTTTACTTTTGGAAAAACTAAGCAAAGATATGTGTCAATGGAAAGGTAAATGTATTTTAAACATGTTTTCTGTCCATAAAATTGTCCATATCTGACGTTTTTAGTTCGAAAAAGGGGGTGAAAATCTACATGCAATATCATGCTGTGATAGCACGAAAATTTACGGTAGCAAGGGTTGTCTTATTCCCAGAAAGGGGTAGTGAAAGGGTTAATAAGCTATTATTTCAAATATTTCCAGTTAGAGCCTCTAAATGCCATTATTAAAGGTCCTAGTTACATTTAGCACTGTGCTGAATTCCAAGTGACCCCCTTCATCATGCACAATCAGACAGGCATATATATAAAGTGGGTTATTTTTGCAAAACTTTCATAAAGTAGCTAACTTACATTTCACCTCAACTGGCAATTATCCAACTGAGACAGAAAAACCAGGGATATATTCCCAGCAGGATTCCAGAAACACATCCAATGAAAAACGATGAAGATAAAAACACAACTAATACAAGACGTTGTACCTACAAAAGTGATGGCAAATATAGTTGGTTAATAAAACTGAAACACATTTAAAACAAAGTCATTATCGCATATAAAAACATTAATTCTGATGCATAGATGGCGACTCCAAGATATGTGAATGCACCATGATCTCCAGGAAAAACAAACCCAGATGCAAACATTGATTGGTTTGGGAACAATCTGGCTGTGATCTGGCAGTGTGACAAGTGATTAAAAGGAATGAGATGTACATTACTATGCAAGGATGCAAATGGAAGCCACTCCACTACCATAGATATAATGGGATTGGCTGGATTCCCTATGAATCAAGAAAAAAAAGAAAATAAGCCATGGCTCTTTACAAAAATCACCAGTCATGTTCCGAAACCTTTCAAGAGTGTAAACTAATAACCAAGTTATGCTCTGGACAAAAATTGATCACATCCGGATGGACAGACAGATGGACGGACAGACAGGCACATACCAAAAGGCACCACTTCTGGAACTGAGAGGTAATTATGCAAAGTTTCGTTAAGATCATGCAAATGGTGTTGGAGTTATGCTCCGGAAACTACATGGAAACACGAACCAAGTCTAAAACAATACGTCTCCCCTCTCACTCCGGGGTGAGACATAATAAACGGCAAATATATCAAATTTTAATTGTTTTTTCTTGGTTTATGAAACCAAGTTTGTGGATTATGATTATCCTGGACCATTTATCAGGGCATGTATTAGGAGGAGGCAGCGACCTGCAATAAAGAGTGAACATGACAGCCAACATGTTTTGATTAAGGCTATAACTTGATACTTTGACCAGAACAACATATTGGTTATCAAGAATTGATATCTTTAAAGGATTCTACATGATAATATTGATTTGTATTGCAAATTATACATTGGTAAATTATTAAATTAACTGACTTCTGTAAATCTTGTAGTGCCAGCGGTATCACTAGGTGGCTTTCGGCTTTAAGAGGTTAATAAAAACTGACAATTTGCATTGTAATCACTGCTGTCCGACTGTAGTTTTATATCAATCTTTCAGCTGTCTTCCTGACTAATAATATTCAAGGAAATTACATTTTAAAGAATCTAAATAAAACAATGTTGTCTTTGTTTGTGTGATTACATCTTAGAGCATCTCTAACCATGACAACAATAGTTTCCTTCAGGTCATTTGATCCCAAATTATTTTGAAAGAATTGTGTTGTTTTATATGAACAGATTTCAGAGTATCAGCTTATGCAGCAGACATTTCTCTTTGTTGACCTGATGATGCACTTTAGAGAGTTATTTGGCGTGAAATCTCCAGCTTTCTTAAAGTGCCATTACACTCAGTGGGGTTCATGTGTACCCAAGACAACAGAAAATAAGGGGTGGCAACAGTTTTACTCTGAGGGTTGAGGTGTCCATTGTCTGCCTTCATGCTTGTTCACCTTTTCCACTTTCTGAAATGTTTTGAAGTTGTAAGCTTGCTCTAAAAATAATCAGAGCGTTAAAAGGGGAGACATAGAAACATTTGCAAATTCTAATAGTTTTTTTTTTTTTTTTTTCTGCACTTATAATCAATTATTGAACATGACCACAGAGGCCCCTTCCTCATAGCCTCTGTGAGTGTTTGCCTTTCATAATGAGGTAAATAATCTTTGTGCACATACTACAAAAAAGCATACATTGTGCCTTGGTAATAACACAATTTAAAATCTGCCCCAATGGGCTTAAAGGTTATATTAAAATCAAAAGGCAAGCTATGTTTAAACACTTCAATTCAGACCTGAATCTCAATGTAATAATGTACTGTATAGTCAAGTACTGACTGCTAGAGCAGACTATGGCTGGCTGCACTGGAGGGTAACACATTTTTAGCTATTTTGTTCCCTAGAGAAAGAGGAGAAAGAGGGTTTCAGTCAATCGTGCAGCCCCAAGCCTTTCAAGCAAGACTGGCTTCTCTAGCAGAGCATGAATTGTGTTTGTTCCTACCTATACCCCCTGCACATGAAGTGTTCTCTGATGCAATGACTGGTCAACTCAGGTGGTGGACTGCAAGGAGAAAAAGATCTGAGTAGGGTGAGCAGTGGAGTGAATAGAGTGTGCTTGGCTA
This sequence comes from Gymnothorax javanicus, assembly GCA_029692085.1. Classification (NCBI taxonomy): domain Eukaryota; kingdom Metazoa; phylum Chordata; class Actinopteri; order Anguilliformes; family Muraenidae; genus Gymnothorax; species Gymnothorax javanicus. The sequence continues at coordinate 76,224,138 of CM056195.1, forward strand.
CGCAATCACATTATTATTTTAGTGACTGGAAAGGCTTTTGAATGGAATGCATCTGGCTATTAAATACTGTGAGAACTGATTGGGGCCAAAATGATTCGGTAGGTTGTGCCGGAAGGCAGACAGCTATGGTGAAGTACCACTATGTTTTTGGACAGTGATACCATTTTAAAGGGCAGTATTCATACACTGTTTACTCCATACAGAAGCAAACACCCACAAATTTAATTGCCAGCTATAATTAGAGGTTATTCATATCCATATTCTGAGAACTGTGATGAGACAGACAGACAGACAGACTCTCCTCCACACATGCTTATATTTCAGCCTATACAGACAATACTGACACTGCAGGCTTCAAAAATACACACTTTTTTGAGTTTTAATTGGCAAACTACAACATCAGCAATATTACAACATAGGCAACAGAGGCAGAAACACAGTAATGAAGCAGTTCCTAATGCGGTAAACAGGCTAATCTTCCATGAGTATGTTTTCCATTTCAACACTGTTAGTGCCTCTGAATATTTCAAAGCGGTTCATTACTTGCATTTGGAATGCAGTGGGTAGCTGCTACTGCGTCCCATAATGAGTACCTGACTTTAGTGCTGTTTTTTTCTCTCGTGTCTAATCTGAGCAACACAGCCACACATGATTACACTTGAGGAAACAGAACACAGCTAATCCAGAACACCATTTGTAGTAGTTTATAATGAAATAAAAGAACCCTTCAAAAAAAAGAAAAAAAACTCATTTTTACAGAAAAAAAAAAGAAAGATCTCAACATCACAAAGACTATGAAGGATTACTAGAAGAAACAGACACAAGTGAAGCAGTCTGTAGAACTGTGGAAAGTTCTTCAATATGCTTGGAACAGCCAATCAGGAAATACTCTTGTGAAATGCTAAAACTACCGAGCAGAGGATCTCATTTATAGGCAGTGGGTCGCTGCACAAAATATGGATTTGATATAAGATATTAGGCAGAAACCTCATATCTCCATTTTTAGTAAAATTATTTTTTTTTAATAAATCAATGTCATTTGTCACCCTTTACGTCTGTCTGTGGGTTTTACAAATGATTAAACAATGAAAACTACAGGTTGCAGGTGAGCTTGTGACTAAAACTTGTAACTCCATTGGATCATCAAACTGTTGCCAAATCCTCATAACTCCACCCCGTCCCCATCTTGAGGGAAGACGCACAGGTGCAGATGACAGCAGACGACAACCGGAGCAGCACCAGTGGCAGCAATGTTCTTTCATCTGACTCTAATCCAACCAACAGAGGTAAATAGCTCAATATATAATTTTTCAGATTAGCCTTAGGTTGCTTATTACCTATCAAGTTTAGCTCATCAAATTTAGGTCTAATGTAACATTTTAATTATAGATGGAAGTGTTTAGCTAGCTAGCAAAGTGACAAGCCTTTCTCTGGCGAGCTAGATCAATCGAAAGTAATACTTATTAGAAACTCGGTTCACACAACATTTTCCCATCATGCAAACGGCAATGAAAATTAAGTATAACATCTAAGTGAGTTAGCTTACTGAAGAGTCTAGAAGAAAGCAAGAAATGATCAGACTAATGTTTAATAATCCAGAAGTTTGCGTCACTAATGATTTTGTGGCGTCACTAATGATTTTGTGGCGCCACTCCCCAGTGTGACGCCAACATTTGCAGGCTGAGTCCTGCACCTGTTCGGGTTTCCGTGGGCACCCATCGGGTGACCCGCACATTTTGGTAAAATGGGTGAAATATATCCTACTGTGTTGGATACGGTTGCAGGTCGGGTCGGACGCAGGGTGAGCACCAGGTTGGATTAAATAGGTCTGGACCGGAATTTTCAATACACATTTAAACAAAACATAATTTAGGATCACATTTATGCAAGTTTGCCTCCGTTTCTATGCCAAAAAACCAACTAAATATAGCCTATCCTGTTCAGGAGCCTATCCCTGTGTACCTTTCACACTCAAAATCCTGCGAGCATCATCCCACCTGAGCAACATTCAGGGAAATGGACTCCAAAGAATTAAAAAAGAGACTAGCAAGTGTAGATTACAAAGTTATCGCCAACACGTCATCCAAACTCAAGTCCCCTGTATGGGAAAAAATTGGAATTATCTCAGACAATGAAAACAACATTGTTCAGGGGTTCGCTGTGTGCAAAAGCTGCCTCAAAGTTTTTGTTTATGATAGCTGTAAGTGTGGGACTTCATCTCTCAAGATACACATTGAGAACTGCAACTCTATCAATCCCAGCTCTTCCATTGAAAACTTCTTTTCAAAGAGAATGGAACTCAAGGCACCCCGTAAAGAAGACAAGGACAAAATAACCAGGGTATGCATGAATTTCATATGTAATGACATTAGTCCTTTTGAGGCAGTACATTGCAAAGGGTTTTTTGCATTAGCACAGGAGCTGATCGACGTTGGTGCTAGAGCTGGCTTTGTTGATGCAAGACAACTGTTGCCAGATCCCACCACAGTTTCTTGCAGGGTGAAAAAACTATTCCCGAACTTAGAGCGCAGTTGACTGAAAGCAGTGGGGCAGTAACCCTGGATATGTGGACCGATGACTACAGGAAGGTTGGCTATCTACTTATATGTCACGCTGCACTATATAAACATCAACTGGCAAACTGATTGAACGTGTGCTCTGCACTGCAGAGTGGGACAGTTCACAGCGTAAAACGGCCGAGAACATCAAACCTGCTGTCATTAGTGCGTTACGCAAGTTTGGCATTGATTAATTTTTCTCTAAGGTGGTGTACGTGACAGACAGGGGCGCAAATATAGTGTCTGCATAGCGCACTGTGACCAGATTGAGCTGTGATGCCCATATCTTCAACACTGTCTTGTCCACTACCTTCAAACCATCCCAGGTGGAGCGTACTAGTTACAGGCAGGAGGGAACTGCTCTGATTGACTCGGCCAAGTCACTGGTGACATATTTCAAGCATTCCTACCTCCAGGCTCGTCTGAAAAAGACGCTCAAAGCGTCAGTGGAGACTTGTTGGAATTCCCTTCACACAATGCTGGAGTCCATCAGCTGTCAGTATGAAGACATACAGACGCTTTTAGATGAAAGAGGGGAAACCCAGCGCCTGACAAACTTAGATGAGGAGGCACTGTCTGATATTGTTCGCGTTCCTGGCACGATTTAAGGAAGCCACTAAAGCTTTAGATCGAAAACCCCAGCTCTCCATCTGACCATTGTTTGGTATGAGCGCATCAGGCGCCACTTGCAAGCCCCTCTACTGATAGTATGACAATCTCTGCACTGAAGGAGACATGCCTCGGCATTCCGCAAGAGAAATTCGAAATCCATCTCTTACACGGACTTGCAATGTTTCTACACCCCAAACTGAAAAGCATGAAGCTACTTGCCGACAGCAGTGAAGTGGCAAATGTGCACAATGAGATGAGGCGTCTAGTGAAAGGTCAGTAGCAATATATCATTAATATAGCAATATAATATTGTCTCCTTAGACCAACTAATATAATAATGCTGCTCTAAATATTATACTGTATATTTTACTCTCCTTATAGCACTCAAGGATAAATGTGGAAGTCCTCAACAGTGCCACCCTCCACCTGAAAAACGACCTTGAGTGTCTGTGGACTCGCTATCAGACGTGGAGGACTCCAGTGACAAGGCCCCACAATATCAGGACCAAGAGGCTGCTTACGTCGATTTCAAAATTCCGAAAGATGACTCTTTCGACATTTTGTCATGGTGGAAAGAGCATGGACATTTATTCCCTGATATTGTCTATTCTCGCCATCCCTGCGTCCAGTGCGGCAAGCGAGCAAGATTTCTCCAGTGTGGGCCATGTCATCCAGGAGCGGCGGACACAGCTGAAATCATCAACAGTGGACGATGTGCTTTTTTAACATAGCAATCTAAAACACTATAAATAAACACTATAATAAAAAAAACACTATAATAAAGCGTAAGTCTCGCAAAAGGTAGGCCAAAATATCCCCATTTCAAAAAGAAAACCAGACAATGACACTGTGCCAATAGACTATTAGTCCGGCAATGTATGGCTACATTGTGATCGCAGGGTAATTTAGGCCTAGGGATTCAGAGTCCGGTTTCTATTTTTTTTTCTTTAAAAATGCATGTTAATTTGTACGTAGCCTATGTGCATGGCAGTGTTCGGTAAAGTGAATCCTACGTTTAGACGCAGCTTTGCAATGTTGATATCATCTGTTTGAATTTGATGGTCCAGGCCTCTATTTCTTTCCTTTTAAAAAGCATATAAATTTCTATGTAGCCTGATGTGCATGGCAGTGCTCATTCAAGTGAATCCTGAGTTTAGACAAAGCTTTGTGGCAGTGTGTTTGAATTTGATGGTCTAGGCCTCAGTTACTGTGCTGTTGATCTTTTTGTAGCCTAGTAGGCCAACTGGTCTGTCATTGTAAACTTTTCCCTTAGCCTAAATTTAGGTCTTATGTGTATGATTTTCATTCGGGTAGGGTCGGGTGTCGGTATTAATTCACTGCGGGTTAGAGCGGATGTGTATTGTTTTCAAGCATATTGTCAAGAGATGGGTCGGATGCAGTTATTAACGCCACTGGTACGGGCGGCTTCGGTTTTTCAAAATTAGACCCGTGCAGGACTCTGTTTGCAGGTGAAGATCACAGACAAAGGGTTAAAAATAAAAAACATTGAATAATTTCTAATAAACTGTTTTTTTCAATTAAGCCATGCTGTGACTAGCTTTATATCTGCCATTTTTCTACCGTGATATTTGTAGGGAATTTCACACATCTCATGCGAGCCCTTTTTTTGTTATCTGCGGTTCGACTGAACAATAATGTAGGCTGTCTTGACTCTACAATTAGATGTTTACCAGATCATGCGGTTACAATTTGATTCTGCATACAAGAAGGAATTCAGCTTAGCTAAAGGGAGTCATATTTTTCCAAGTTTTGTCTGAGGCAGGCCCACAGTCTCAGACTTTCAAAAACCCCTGCTACTTGAGATTGTCACTTGTGTAGCAGGGCTCGACATTAACGCTTGTCTGCTTGTCCGGTACAAGTAGATTTTATTGTCGGACAAGTGGAAGAGAAATTTACTTGCCCCCCGGCCAAGTTAAAAGTTGCTGAAAAAATACAGTGTCTTCATGTTATGTGCCCTGAATTCAATTCGCTAAATGAATACATTCAGAATATCAATTTGAAACAAAAACGTTTTTCCCCATGGCACGTCTAACCAGCGTCCAACTTGAATGCTCTGATTGACCGATCAGGGGCGCGTTTCCCAAAAACGTAGTTGCTAACTAAGTTAGCAACTTACATAGTTAGTTCATTCACAGTTAATGGGCCCAACTATGTAAGTTAGCATCTGCGATTTCGGGAAACGCATCCCAGATACAGACACGGACACGCGCGCGCACACACATATACAGGAACCGCTTACATCAGAGGAGCAGCGATGTTTCTCAAGGCTCCGCAATGTGGGCAAGCTCCAAGAAAAAGAGCAACTGCACATGAGCGACGTGAAACTTGGTCTGTGCGATGAATGAAAAATGAACTTTAATAGCACCGATGCGAAGAGAGACAGAGGCGGAGAGACTGAGACGTGAATAAATGCCACCTCGCTGCAGCATCGATAGTTAAGCTGCTTGTTTACTTTATCGTAGCAATATATTTTAGTGTGTGTCGTGAGTATATTTAGTGTTACATGCAGTGGCGGGTGGTGGACAGAAAACAAGGAGGGCGATAAACATGTCTTTAAATTGCTTATTAGTCTTGATCTGTCTTCAGTCAATTTCCCAGGTAAAAGACACTTGAACTCTCCCCTCTCAGGTGCAGCTTATTGTCTTTGTTAAGACGAGAAATCAAACGCACCAGTTCAACGCAACAAAGAGCGCATTTCAATCTTAATTAAATAATCTTTATGCATAGGTTTGACGGCTTGCTTAGGATGTGACAAAATTTAACGTGGAAAATCCACATTGGTTTTCTCGCGAAGAGTTGCCTATTAAGGCATGTGAATTAAACATTTTATAGAATTTATTATTCACTCGCCTAAACATTTCATTATATGGGAAACTAACATGTTGACCAAGAACAATGATTGAAATCGGGTCACTAATCTCATCCGTTTCAAGGGATGTTTTCCGCCCCCCCCAGTTTTCCGTCCACCGCCCGCCACTGGTTTCATGTTTGTATTAATGTTTGCCACATTTTAATTACTGCTGATTTGTTAGATTGGTGCTATATTGACTGAGACACTTCATTAAGCACAGTATTAAATGTTGGAAAATGTTTATGTAACAAAATTTTAAAACACTTCAATAGTCACCTATATCATTCCTATAATATTCTAGCTCATCTTCCTTGATCAAAGGGACAAGTGCCTTTAGACACAACACTCTGCTGTCCCATGGGGCAGCAGACAAGAGCCATCAGGAGATGGCATATCCCCACAGCCCCACATATCAATAGAATGAAAATGCCACCTGCTCCGGAAACAAACCATACCCCCTAAAGTTCTAAGTTCAAAATGTTTCCATGGAAACCAGAAAAAATACAAAATTTATCAAATTCGGATTAGCAAAAGACACCACTTCAGGTCATGATTAATGTGCACACCAAGTTTTGGTAAAAAAAATATTGAACGGTTTTCAAGTTATGCTGCGGAAACGAAATGTTCACAGACAGGCGGGTGGACAGATGGACGGACAACCGCACCCATGACTGTATCCCCCTGTATTATATGCTGGGGGGATAATAATAACAAACAAACAGACAGACGGATAGGCCAAAGGGCAAAAAAGTAAATTTTTGTCAATTACACCCGGACAAGTGACTTTTGAGCCTGGACAAGTGAAAGGTAAAGTGCCTCAAAAAGTTAATGTCAAGCCCTGTGTAGTATAGTAGCCTGCAAATTACAGGTGTGTCATCTGCTTGGCTTGATAACCAACTTCTTGCCTCAACATGATGCTACTGTAACCTGTTGAGGCGAACTAATCTGATATGACTTTCTCTTTCTCTGTTTTTGTTAAATACAGTAACAATGTCTGTGTCCTTGGAGGAAATGTGTGCCATGGTCAAGGTGTTTTTTTAGGAGGCAAACAAGTTAAGGCCAGTTATGTTTGTAGATACAAACAGTGACAGCACAAAAGAAAGGAGCAGCAGAGGGGGAGAAGCAGAAGAAGGGAGAGGTGACCCCAGCTCAGAGAGAGAGGATGTGGAGACAGCACTGGAAAGAGAGAGAGAGAGAGAGGAATGTGAACTGGGTGCAGGTAGAGTAATGAATTAATGATTTATGAGCTGTATAGGAATTGATTTTGCAGTGTATAATAAGTGTTAACGAGTGTTTAGTGGATAGATGTGCACATTTCACAGCAGAAGTCACAGTGGATAATACAGACACACACACACTAATGTTTTTTGTTGTATTTTTTTAAGGTTCCAACAATGGAATGAGGATGTCACAGTTGAGGACAGAGGGCAAGAATGAAAGTAACTGGAAGAAGTGTGTGCAGAAAAGGAGAGGAATGATGGGACAGTCCTACATTTGGCGGAGCAAGAAAAAAGAGGTTGCCAAGGAGCCCCAGGTGATGGGACCAAGATGCCAGTCAGCTGCATTGCAGAGGCAGACAGGGAGAAGATTTTTAAAGACTTTTGGGAGAACTTGAACTGGGAAGAGAGAAGAATGTATATGCGTTGTTTGGTAGATGTTCTCCCAGTACAGAGCAGAAGGGGGGCAGAAAATTCAGGGTCAGATATGGAGGACGTACAAGACTTTGTTTTTGGCAACTCTTGGAATCGGGGAATGGTCTGCAAATAATTGGGTGAAAAAAACAGGCAGTACACAGAGGAATACTGCATCATATGATATGAGTGAGACTAGTGAGTTCATAAAGAGTTTTCTACAGGATCTCCTTAAGGTGCCCTCCCATTATTGTAAATCAAACGGGAGCCTGTCTTTCTGTCCATGACTGACCCGCATAAACTGTACCATCATGCTGCTGAGAAGATGCTGAGACCATTATCGAGGCAGGTGTTCTCAGATTAATTTAGGAGGCAAAGCCTGGGTCTTTACTATCCAAATAAGGACCAGTGTAACACATGCTGCTCCCTCAAGGCTGGCAACCTGCCAGACAATGAGTGGCAGGACCGCTTTCTTAAAAATGAAGAGGTACGTGCAGAAAAAACCCAGGACAAAAGTGATGCAAATGAAAACACAAAGGTTGTCTGCATGGATCTGCAGGCCCTCTTCCTCTGCCCCAGACTGAAGGCATTAGCTCTTATTACAAAACAAAACTTGCCATCCACAACTTTACGATTTAAGATATGTTAACACAAGCCGCCACATGCTATGTGTGGCATGAAAGTGAAGGAGCTCTTTCTACCAATGAATTTGTGTCTTGAGCCATCGATTTCCTCTCCGAGTTTAAGCAGTACATCTTGAGGAGTGAAGGCTGTGCATATCAGAACTGCAATTTGGTGTTCAGCATCGCTCTTCTGAAGTATTCCACAGAGAAGAAGATGGTTGTAACCCAAAAGTTTCTGGAGAGGGAGCATACCCAGACGGAATGCGAAGTAGTGCAGTGTACATTGAGCAGTGGCTGAGAAACTGAGAAATCTATGTCACAGCTGAATGTGTTGCCCTAATGAAGAAAGTGCGATCCAAGCCAACCCCATATGACGTATGTTGACGTATGTTGTATCTTTTTTAAAGACTTCTCCATACTGAGGCTCTGCAAGTCTATCCGTCCAGGGATCAACCTTAGTGACCCCACTGTCCATGATGTCAGAGCCATCAGGTAAGTAACTATCAAAACCATGTCATCAGTCCAGATCAAAAGTCAGGATGTTGCACATTTACTTCCTGTTAACCTCTTAAGCCTGAACGCCCCCGGTACCAGGGGCAATCAATAAACATCATAAATACAGCATGTTTCCTAATAGCAACATCATCATGCGGCATATCCACTTAATGGGAAGAAATTTGGCAAAAAGCTTGTGATTACCATTTTTACCTCAAGTGAACACAATTCAAGCACAAAGCAAGTTAATAAGCATGTAGCAAAACATGAGATAAAATAATGTCATAGCTCGATCATTAGCAATTCTACTGAATTTGTGCTAGGCATATTAACGGTACTTCAAATGAAAGAGGAAAGTCCACAGAATCCATTGATATAAGCCTTATCATTTTAAACCAACACCAGACTCAAAGAACAGCAGACATACACTTTACATTCTACAATGATGAGAAAAAATTTTTTCTTTGCTATTTTTTAATTAAAAACTGTGTTCGAGGACAAATCTGCGCTGATTATTTTAAGTCCAGTGTGTCCATGTTATAATGAAATTGGATCTGCAATTCTCCATGCCTGTTTGTTTCCGGGCCACTGCATCCAATGATGTCAGGCCCTGAGCATTCCGCTTACACGCAGTGTACTGTCTTGTGATGCTGTCAGTTTGATTTTGGGGTGGCCATTTGATTCTATGGGCTCTGACGTTTCCAACGAGCCCTCAACCACCGTAATCGCACAAACCTAGCCTGAATAGAGCCCTGCGTTCCCAATCCGTCTGAGAGTCCGTGCGCCATTATGCACGTATACTCAAAGAATGAAACAATATAATTGCAACTGGTTTATTTCTGGTAATTTCGCTATAAGTATCCACTAAATATTCAAGACGTCATCAAAGTTATTTTTACGGCTTGCTGGCTGAGTCTTCACAGGCAATGGAGCATTACTAGATCCGTCAGAGGAAATAATTCAGTGGGTAAGTCATTGAGCTATTGTGCGGGTGATGGTTGTACAGTATATGCTCGCATTTTGAGCATACACAGTTGAGCATACATCATTGCAACACCGTTTTTGTATGTAGTTGCTGGGGTATTTTTTTGTGATTGCTGTTTTGACTTTATCTGCGTTTTGGCTGCCAGGCGACATTACGCACCAAGACTCAAAGAGCGCTGCAATGAACATAACAACACAGTCCCTAAACCGGTTTCTTTTTGATGTTATTGCTGTAATTGTCCACCAAATATTCAACAGTCTCATTCAAAGTAGTCTTTTTACAGGATCCATGCGCCGTTCCACACAAGTACTCAAAAAGCGCAGCAGTACAATGCGACCACTAGGGGGCATGACATGCTTTGTTTACTCACTCATCAAATCTGCAATGAAGCCCAACAACAATTGTCCTGTCAAATAGCTCAGTGGACTTAGCAAGGTTCAATGAAGTGGGGGATTCTCAGTTCAGTTCTCAGTGGTGTGTGAGAATTTCGTGAGTTGCGGAAGCATAGTTCTTATTATTGCTGGGGTGTTTGTTGTTTTTACTTTCTACTATTTTTTTACCGAATCTTTGTATTTTGTTTATTTCATTTCCTTTGTACGTATTTTCATTGAATGGGAAAATGTATACAGGACTGGTTGCAATAAAAAAAAAAAAAAATTAAATAAAAAAATAAAAAACTAATTATTGTACTTAGATGGAATGTATGCCTGCAGTGACATAGAATTGAAATTAAATGAGTTTTACTGTTTGGTAGCTGAGAAACCTCAAATGGCACACAATGCCCAATATGTGCCCAGATGACAAATTTGGAGATGCTGCGTAGACATGGTTGCTTTTAAAAAAGGATCAAAAATGGTTGTATTTAGATTAAATGTATGCCTGTACTAACATATAAGTGAAATTAAATGAGTTTTACAGTTTGGTACCTGAGAAATCTCAAATGGAACACAAGGCTCAAAAACATGCCTAAATTACCAATTTGGAGAGCCACCTAGACATTCCTGAACCAAAACCTCTCTAATTTTGCTCTGATTTACATGATTAGAATAAACTTTGGCACAGATAATGCTGAGATTTTGAGCTGTAATTTTCAGAGGTTTCAGACTGCAATTACATAATCTCAACAGGGATATTCCGCATATTTCGTTAGGCAGAAATTAAATCTTTAATTTATGCTGTGTTCCATGTTCATTTACTCAGACTCAGTGAAGTATACACTGATTTTTGCACCACAAAGAAAATCCCCAAGATGTTACCTTTATTATGATACCAAAATTATTCAAATAGACCAAGCAGTTGCAGAGATATACTCATTTCATTTTGAGCATGTCATTTTCAAGCATTTTCGGAGATAGAGGCTCAGGGTGGAAGAGGTTTTTAAATCTGCTATTTACAGGTCCTTAAAATGTCTTTAATTAAATTTCAGTAATATTAGGCCTTTGAAAGTCAGTCTTAAATTCTAATTCATGAGGTCTTAATTTCTACTTATTCCATATATCCATCTCTGTTTTTGTCAATATTAAAGTTCTTCGTCAAGAGTAACGTCACACCCTGTCTAAGCCTAAACCTAAAATACTTTATACTAACTGGCTACACTTGCCTGTTGGGAAATGCCTATTCTACATTAACCCTGCTCACTTTATACTAATGTCATATTTACCTGTAGTGAAAAAAAAACAAGCAAAAAAAAGATCAAAGAAAAGCTTTGGACTAAGCTGTCCCAGCTGCTGTAGGGAAGAAAGTAATGGCAGCACATGGCTATCTAATCAAAAGAAATTGTTCGTATCTTAAACTGACTTCTGCACTCAACCAAATGTGTAAGACTTATCTTGATGGGTACAGGCTGTGATTATATAAATATGAAACAAGAGGATTTGTTAAAATGTCCTGAAGGGTATTATAAAGCATTAAATTTTAACACTTGTAGACACCTTGTATGTAAAATTATACTTTGTATTGTATGCTATCTGGTTAATGATGTTGTTTAAACAGTGCTGTTCAAACTCATAATTTTTTTGTTGTTGTTATGTATACATTATTAGGTACAACATCAATGGGACGATCAAGATCCAGCACTCAGATAACTGGACTCTGTTTCCAAAGCACCTGCTCCAACGTGCCTGCAGTCACACCACTCTACAGAGCCTGAAGATCTGTATATATAAGGATATATTTTGGGAACCACTGCCCCAGTCTGGCCACTGTACCCTCATCCACATGGTTTTGAACAGGTTTGTCAACCATCCAGAGCCCTCAGCATCTCAGAACAAATCACGTCCATCCCCGGTGATTTGCTTCTGTGGAGCTTTTTGGCCACCTCAGTGATTTCCACCAGGGAAATGGACCAAGCTTCACCTGAGTCTTCCCTCCCTCTCCACAATGAAAGGCGTGTCTACTGGATTCAGGAGTTCCTCAAAGTTGCTCCTTCCACTGCCAAACAATATCCACAGTCGACGTCAGCAGTTCCCCACCCCTGCTGAAAACAGCCAGGGTGAAGCCCTGCCTCCCCCCCGAGTCAACTGACGGGTTGCCAGAACCTCTTTGAGGCCACCCAAAAGTCTTTCTCCTTTTAAAAAAAAAAAGTCTTTCTCCTTAGCCTCTCTGAACTCCTCCCAGGCCTCAGTTTTTGCTACTGTGACCACCGCCGTTGCAGTCCTTTTAGCCTGTCGATACCAGCCAGCTGAGTCAGGAGTCCCCGAGGCCAACTGAGCCCAGAAGGCCACCTTCTTCAGATTGTCAGCCTTCTTTACCACTGGTGTCCACCAACGGGTCCTTGGGTTGTTGCCATGAATGGCACCAGCAACCCTCAGGCCACAGCTAAAGGCAGCCACTTCCACAACGAAGACTTTGAACAGGGTCCGCTCAGACTGCCCCCTAAATTACACCGGATGCATGTTCAGTCAGTCTACACTACGCCACGGCAGTGGAGCTGAAAGGTTTCACTTAAGTCAATGTGTGTGCTTACACGGGCTCTGCCATGTTGCATTTCTCCTGTCACAGCATAGACGTTGGAACTATATTCTGAGAGGGGGGGCGGAATTTTTGATGGGGTCTGTGCTCATATATGTAGGCACAGTGTTTTCTGGACAAGGATTTGATTTTAAGCAGGATACTTTGATTACCACACAGTAATTAAAGGCTGTATCAGCGATATGACGTCATTATTGTTGACAGTTGAAACGTTCTCAAAACACATCAGAGCCGCTCGCCCCTCTCCTTCAGGAGCTTGTAACATAAACGCGCTTTTCTTAAAGTGAAACTTCTGAGTAAAGCTGCTTTCACACCGGACGCGAAACGAATTTTTCGCGCGACAGATTACTTTGAAAGTCAATGCAAAGACGCGAATACATGCGTGGCTCACTCAGCTGGGTAAATGGCCTTGTGCAGCTCGTTGTGATAAACGCCCAGTGGCAACAATGACGACCATTGCCAGACGATAGATTTACACCATTAGTGCTAGCTACAACAAGGTATCTGACAAGTATCTTAGCTCGGCATTACAAAATGAGTATTAACGACGTCACATAGATCACCACTTTTAGCTAAACTTATCACGCGGTTAGACATTCATTGACGAATTTCAACTCTGAGTACTAACCAGAGAAAAAAATGTTATTACACGAACCCCGGTTTGATCAGACAGAATTAGCAAACTCACTAGCTTGCCAACCGAGAGTTAGCAAATTGCCAACTCGCTCCAAAGAGGAAATATCGATCTCTCTACTGTTTGATTCATTCTGACCAGCATGATCTATGCAAGATAGCTATACAAAAACAATACGCGAGCTTCCCTCAATTTTGTTTGGGATGACAATTTACAATTCCCATCCAACCGAGTTAGCACCGGGGCCCCGTTTCAGAAAGCAGGGTAAACAAACTCTGAGCTTGTTCTGTAACTGTGAGTTGACTTACTCTGAGTAGCTGACCGCGGATTTTTCGGGTTCAGAACAGGTGATAACACTTGGTTCAATCAACTCAGAGTTAACTTATGCCACAGTCAGGCAAGTGCATGAGGATATTATAAGCCGTCATCAATGGAATATAGATAACCCGATTCACCATGCAATGGTGGAGAAAAAAAGTCGCGCATCTTACTTTTCTCCAGCAGAGTTGGACAAATTAATAAAGGCGTACGCTGAGTACGAACACTTACCCATTAAAAAAAGTGCAGTTGCAGCTGCAATAGAGCGCGAGTTTGTGCAGCAGAAAATCACTGACCGGGTCAATGCGAGAGTATTAAAAACAACCAAATGAAGGTTAAATTACGAACGCAGAAAACTAAAGTAGAAATCCAAATACTGGAGCATCAGTTACAGGTGGAGGAGGGGATAACAGGTGGATGATTTTACTTGTTTGAATGACATACAAAATATTAACTACTGCATTTGTTCCTGCAGGAAGCAAAGAAATTTTAAAAAATGCAAGTTTAAGTTGTCCTTATTTTATTTAAGATGATACAAGTGGAATCCTTTTTTTCTCATTCCAAGCTGATGCAAATAACTTATTTCAGGATAATTACACAGACTTTAATTTTCACATTTTTAAACATTAGTTGTTCTATCTTGAGGTCTTTTGACTTGGAATGAATTGAACATACGAACTGCTGATCATTCATTACAGCAAATTAGCAGACTTTCCAACATGTATTGTGAAGAATTAAAAACTCTCCAGAGAGATATTCATTATTTTGTACTTTGAAGAGCCCACTCGTGGTAGAAACTGACTGTGCTTTTAATGAATGAAGTCGTGGTTGTTTCTTTCCGTAATAAAACAAAACGATAATGAAAACTGCCGTTTGCAACAAAAAAATAAAAAAAACGAAGAGCTACGCAATTTGTTCTGAACTGAGAGAATGTCCTCAGTGTGTCACAGGAGCAATATGCGGGCTGAAAATTTTGTTGAAATTAATTATATATTCCACAGAGAAATGGAACGTTCAGACAAATAGTCGTCCGAAAACGATAAAACATCCAAACGTGGTCGGATAACTCTCCTAACGGAGCATTCTTCTCAGTATTTGCGCTTCAATGTCCTCTGTCTCTTCAAGGAACGGACACGCAATGTCTAAAACCTCCTCAGTCTGCAGTTTCAGGAGGAGAAGAAACTTGAAAACCTGCCAGCGAGCAGGTTAGCTTCACGGAGTATGTTGCCGCGGTAACTGACTCAGAGTTGGACTGAATTCGCATTGTGAACCGGAAAACTCAAGAGTTTCCTACCACTCTGAGCTAACAAACTCAGAGTTCCCACTAACCCCACTTTCTGAAACGGGGCCCAGCTCTACTCACCTCAAATAGAAACAAGGCGACCTAGGCGTCAGAATTAAAACCATTCAACCCTCGGAATTCTCTCCAACATTGGTATGCTTTCCCTATGTTTATTTGGGACTTCGCATAGCTGCGATTGCGTCCCTTTTTCCTCGACATGCACTCGTTCGAGCGTCTCTTTTTCGGTTTAGCTTCTCTTAGACGCTTAGCAGACTCAGTGTGAGCTTTGGAAAAGAAATGCGAAATCCACTTCTGTGACATTGTCTTGATCGTCGCTTGAATTTATCGCATTTGCTAGCAAACAGGAAATAAACAATGCGCACGCTTACGTATCAAAACAAAGGAGATGTTTTTCAAATTGCATTGTCTCCATAAGCTACATCTGGCACGTCATTAGGTTGCATACAAGATATAGAAAGCATATATTTTTTATGATAAGAAAGACATAATCGTAAGTCAGACACATTTGAATTAAGATTCTTTATTAAATAATAATAAATAATAATAATAATAATAATAAGACTTGGGGCAGTATGAGGTTGATGGAGGGGGGGGGGGAGAGAAGGGGGGGCGGCTGCACCCCCCGCCCCCCCTCTTCCAACGTCTATGTGTCACAGCCCCAATTTTACATACTGGAGCTCTCCGCAGCAGATACATAAGGCTTCTTTTTTTGCTGAATGCCAGAGCACAACACAGAACATTAAAACATCAGGTTAATTTTCAGAATAAAACACTACGTGTTGTTGCCAGATCATATAGTAGGCGAGGACTGCAACAAAAGTAAGAAAATTTGTGAAATTAAACTGACAATTTTGTCAAGTGAAAAATGGAGCAGTCTCATTGACTGAGAGCTTGCTGAAATTGTGTTAAATCTTATACAAAAGAATCAGGTTATAATGGCTGTTGACGGTGAAAAATGAGCCATTTTTAGCAATGACCTTTGCCTATCTGCAGTATCGTCTCATCTAAAACTAAATTATCTCCCCAACTGTGGCATGAAGAAAACCTCATAGAAATTGGCAAATTTCCCCATTGCTTATGATGTGAAAATATTGTCACAGAAATCTAAGGTGAATTAATGGATTTCCACCATATTTGAAGGACATTAAGATATCCATGATAAAATGTCATGCATTCCTTTGAAGACAATCCACTAATAGTGACAATTTTATGGACAATTGAAACTTTGACAATTGGAATCGAACTGAAAGATACAGAGCAGCCAAAAGCAATGAAAAAAACAAGTACACAAACAAACAAACGTAGTTAACTCACCCATACGCTTGTTGAAGTTTCAGTTTCCGCAAGCAACAATGATGAATAAGAAAGGATAACCCCAAGGGAAAAATATTGTGATGTTCTTTATTGAAGTAATGAGGAGGGCAAAGAGCAGTGGAATGGGATATGATAATGTTACACTGCTACAGATAAACATTGCAAGGTGCAAAGAGGAAACAAAAGTGAATTACTCTGCATCTCCAGAGTAAAGAACATGGCACAGGAAGGGAAACAGAGGAAACTATTGCTATATTACTCCTGCAGGTAAGGAAGGGTTATCAAAGGAGCATAGCACGGTGCTATTCCAAAACCTCAGCCGTCGGAAAAGGGGAGGGGAAGCAAAGCTGAATAATACACAGAAATAGGCCTGGACTGCAAGCAGCAGTGAGTACACTGTATGGCCAGATATATGAAAACGCCTCCTCATCCAAAATCTCAATTCAAAATCATAAGCCTTAATATAGATTTGGTTCCTGTTCGCAGTTATAACACCCTAAACCTTTTTGAGATGATTTTCCACCAGATGCTAGAAATGCATGGATTTACTTGCAGTTCAGCCAGAAAAGCATCAGTGAGGTGAGGCTGTGATGCTGAGCGATTAGCCTTGAGTTGAAGGTGGCTTTTTCAGTTGATCTGTAAGGTGTTTGATGGAATGGAGATTCGAAATCTCAGCAGGCTTATCCAGTCCTTCTCCAGCAATCTCGTTAAGCCTTGTACGTACGTACCCTGCCCAGTGTATGGGGGCACTGTCGTTTCAAAACAGGAAAAGCCCTTTGCTGTTTGAAATGATTGAAGGCACAGGATCATATCGCATGTCATTTTATGCACTAGTGTCATGACTTGAGTGGAGGCATAGCCCAAACAAAAATGGCCCAAGAAAATATATCCAGCTACCTTCACCCAAAAAAAGAGGAGAATCAAAGAATATCTGAGCATTCATAATTCCAAATATTGAACTTCCACCTTTACTGCTTTAGTCTCCCTCCACACCTAGTCTAAAGAGACAAATAATAAGGACTAAATCCGGTTGGTTGGCTGGTCGAAGGGCTGTTGGTTGACCAAGATTTTTTTTTTTTAGTCGGGCATTTGAAATAATCTAGTCATCATCTATTCTTGATGCTGCGGTATATGACAGAGTCCATCACCCTTAAATAGGCCTATGTTGTTTTTAAATAAATTGTATTTGACAATTAGGGAAATATTAATGTTGTGAAGAATTTGGCAAAAGTAATTTAAGCAATATTTTACAGTAATTGCTTATATCTATGCAAAACTAATACGTGTAGCTCCTCCTTTCGTGCCAACATTATATCGAGGGATCAGAACCAGAATGGTTTATCTCCAAAATTTGGGCATTTTGGGTTAAGTGCAGCTACAAGTTACAAATCATGTCTAATTTGTCTGGAAAAAAGGTTTATCTCCATATGCAAATTTGGAGATAAACCATTCTGGCTCTGAACCCTCAATATTCTTCTAGGCTCACGAATGCACATTTTAATTGTAGCCTAATATCTGTCCTAAGCTACAGTTAAGATCATTTTGAGATAACCTTGGAACGTAATGTTAAAGAAAAAAACTGGGGCATGGCACCATTTTGTTTTAGTCACTAACAAGCGAAAAAACTGGAATGACTTTGCAAGCAATGTTTCTCTTTCCTCAGTTCAACAATGAGCATGACCTACCACTTGAAAACTTTAAATCAGCCCACTTTATATTCTTTCTGCACATAAATGTGTTTTTATGCACTTTGTTGGTAAACATTTAAGATTGAGTTGTTATATTTGGAAATAGTCTTCCGAGTTCTTTTGAGAACTCTAAAACCTCAACACCGAGATTCATAGCTACCACACCCGCCAAAGGAGCCAACTTCACTTTCCCCTTGTCAGAACAACCCTAGCCCTTTCAAGTGTTCGGTACAAGTGCGTTGAAGTCTGGAATAGTCTTCCTTTATATATAAGAAACTCTGCATCTCTGGTAGGGTTAAAATGTGCCCTCAAAAACTACTTTTACTCTTACCCAAGTTATTTTTAACCAGCCTAATCCTTCCATTTGTATTAACGGTTAAAAGCATGTAAACTTTCATCCAAATCCTTATATTAAACTAAGTTACGTTGTGAAAATGTGTCACACCTACTGATGATTTCTTAGAAAAATTCATGATGTTGATATGCATAGATATATCTAAGTTATTTAATTTATATGTTGTAAATCTAACATTAACAATACATTAGATGGGGGAGGGCTTTGTATAAGCCCTGCATGGTTTCATTCCTCCCCCAGCACGTAATATCCCACCGTATTTATTACTTATCTCTGTTGTATTATTGCTATTGATTATCATGGTTGTACTACTGTTATTTTTTATGTGCAAATTAAATAAACAAACAAACAAACAAACTATATGTAAACCATTCGTAATGTGTACTGAGTTATTTATTGGCTACTTAATTTGAAACTGTGTATATAAGTGCATCCCCATTACATCGCGGGCAGTCCTACAGCCATTGGCGATCCTTCCTACAGGCGACATAGGCCTTTGCCTTG
Source organism: Gymnothorax javanicus (assembly GCA_029692085.1). Lineage (NCBI taxonomy): Eukaryota > Metazoa > Chordata > Actinopteri > Anguilliformes > Muraenidae > Gymnothorax > Gymnothorax javanicus. The sequence goes on from CM056195.1 coordinate 76,243,000, forward strand.
GGCAGCACCCAATGGTGGGCACCAAATATGGGGCCGGCAAAAATTAATAAATAAATTTAAAAAATAACAATAATAATAATGTTGAACTTTATTTTTGTTTTTACAATTTTTGGCATCCCTCTTTATCTGCCACAGTACTTAGCCATGAAAAATAAAGTTGTAACATCATATGATGTCATCATAAATGAATTGGGCAAACATCAGAATATGAATACATAAAGTCCTACACCTCTATCATATAAAGGAAGGTTCTGTCCAGCCGTCTCTGAGGAAACGTGTCACTAAGACACTTTCATAAAGTCGGAGAAGCTTTCAGATGACACAAAATCTGTTCAAATAAGACTTCTAGTTGCCAACACCAGGCAATCAGTCAAATGTCCAAAATGAGTACTTGCCTTTGATTGAATTAACCAATCACAATGAAAAAGTTATCACTACTCCTTGAGACTACTAAGAAACTTTTTGTAAAACATGGTGCTAAACTTTTTCATACCATCTGAAGCAGGACAAGAATATGAAAACAGTGCAAGAAGTCCCAAATTTCTAGCTAAACTAATAAAAACGTTATGCACAGAGGAAGGTTATTGCCCTTGATTGAATCAACCAGTCAGAATGAAAAAGTTAGCGCTACGCCTTAAAGCCACACAGAACCTTTTTGTAAAATATGGTGAAATTTGGCTATAATTTTTTTCTACAGCTGCCACAAAAAAACATCAGATTACTAAAAACAGAAAAAAAAATAATTACAGGAGGCACTAATGAATTGTTTAATAACTCCTTTGTTAATAGACTTAGAAGCACTGAACTCATATCATTGGAAAGATGAGTCTTAAGAGGATCTTTTCTTGTGTCTACCTTTAATATGGCATTAATTGTCAAATAAGGACAGATCTTCAAAGAGGAATCCCTCCCACAATTGCCTATTGCCATCATAGACTGTATAAAAAGATGGACCAGGCACCTGGGTCTGAAAAGCGAGACCGATGCGGAAATCTCAAAAATTTGCATTATATTTAATGCCCGGCAGATGGCGGCGTCGGTGGTTGCAGAAAGAAGTTCAATGCTATGGAAGTCTATGAGAAAATGACCCTACTTTGCCACCTGATTTATCATTTCAATAATGATTTTCCTCACCATTTTATGGTATATATCGCAAGTTTCAAGTCTCCTTCGATATATCGTGATGTTCATTTTTGTAAATTATGGTTCCAAGTAGACTAGAATACAGGATAAAGCCAGAATATGCTTTAGGGGCGTGGCTCTCCTCTAGTCCTTGTCCGATACAGTCAGATCCAGAGCCACGGTCCTCCCCGGATCTTCAATTCACGCTCTCGTCCAATAGGAATCACATCTGGTTCCAAATTACAAAATAATGCTGTTCAAATTGCCAAAATTGAGGCTTCCTAAATGGTCTGCTGAAACCAATGGGTGACGTCACCGTTGCTTTGTCCATCTTTTTATACAGTCTATGATTGCCATAGGTAGGGTAAGGATAGGTTTAGCAAAGGGCCTATAACAGTGCACACACGAAGCGCGCACACAGGAAGCTCAATGTTTTAACCATAACTTCAAATTGAGCTGCCGTATTAAAAAGGCTAGTTACTAATGTAACTGTGGTTCTATAAATGCCGAATGACCGCCAGAGGCGGCACAGCCTGTGAATGATACCCTTCGTGTAGCACGGATCGAGTCCTTATACCAACAAAGTCATCTATGACGTACCTCATGCTATAAAAAGCCCTGTAGCCTGTCATACATCCACGGAAAACTTCTTGCGGAATAACCTGCGACGTCCGAGTGACTAGTAGCTCTGGCAGTCATTCGGCATTCATAGAACCACAGTTACATTCGTAACTAGCGTTCTATTTCATGCCTCCTGACCGCCAGAGGCGGCACAGCCTGTGAATGACTTCTACCAGCTAAGTCAGCAGGATGAGCACGCCTCATTATTGCTGATGTAGGCTTGGCAGTATGACAGAGCTTAAGCCTGAGCCAGATGAGGTTACATTAACCCTATAAAATCTGGCAAATGTAGAGGGACTGGACCAAGTCGCTGCCGAACAGATCTCAGATGGTGGGGTTCCTCTTAGAGCAGCCCAAGATGCAGACAGTCTCCTAGTGTCATCCTCATATGCTGAAATCTGAATAGATTGATTGATTGATGAAGGACAAGGACAGAACTTTAGGTAGGAAAGACGGGTTCGGCCACTGTGTTACGCCTGAATAGCCCGGTTTCCATCTCAGACAGTCAGGGCTGACAGAGAGCGTGCAGTTCATTCACTCGCTTCGCTGAGACTATTGCTAGCAGGAAGGCTGACTTAAGGGATACCCACTTTAGTTCTGCTTGAGCTAACGGCTCAAAAGGAGCATGACACAAGGAGTCCAGAACTAGGTGAAGGTCCCACTGAGGACTGCAGGGGGCTCTGTATGGTTGGAGGCGCTGAGCACCTTTAAGAAAACTGCGGATGAGACTGTGCGAACCAATGGTTGAACCTTCCACTTTGACATGTTTTGCTGATAAAGCAGCCACATACACTTTCACAGTGGAGGGGGATTTCCCTTTGTCAAGAAGACGCTGTAAAAAATTTAAAATCAAAGGCAGTAATCAGGAGGTCGGTGAGACCCCTAACGTCTCACAGCAGTTTGCAAATAATTTCCGTCAGTTAGTGTAAAGTTGCCTAGTTGAAGGCGCTCTTGCATTTTCTACTGTATTAATAACTGCGGGATCACAGTCAGCTAAGAACTCACCGGTCCCAGTGGACACAACCACAGCTGGAGACGTTCTGGGCAGGGGTGCCAAACTTTGCCTTCCATCTGAGACTGCAAATCTGTCCTCTGAGGCAACTGACACGGCGGTCCCTGCAGCAGTGAGTGAAGTAGTGCAAACCACGGTCTCGCTGGCCACCGTGGTGCCACTAACAAAACCCGATGATTGAACTGGTAAATTTGTAGTAACACTTCCAGCAGAAGTGGAATTGGAGGAAAGGTATAAAGCAGTTCGGCCAGTCGTTTGCCAGAGCATCCAGGCCCAGTGCTTCGGTTTCCTGTGAGCGAGAGCACCACATGCGACAGTCTGTGGACTCCTTGCTGGCAAACAGGTCCACTGAAGCTGTGCCATAACAAGCCCAAATCTGCTGTACAATCAGTGGGTTCAACCGCCATTCTCCTGGGTCGAGGCGTTGCCTGGACAACAAGTCCGCTACTGAGTTCAGTGTCCCAGGCAGGTGAACTGCTTTGAGTGATGCCAGTCTGGGAAATGCCCATTTCAACAGGCTGCGTGCCAGGCGGTAAGCCGGGGGGGAGCGAGTACCGCCTTGATGATTGATGTCATACACTGTAGTCATGTTGTCTGAGCGAATTAGCACATGCCGGCCCTGCAGAAAGGGCAAGAAGTATTAGAGTGCTAAGTGTACGGCCCTGAGCTCCAAGAGGTTTATGTGTTCCTTCATTCAGTGCTGGTTCCATGAACCACGGACCGTCCTGTGTTGCCATACTGCACCCCAACCTGTAAGGCAGGCATCTGTTGTAACTACCTCCTTGCGTGTGGGTGCTGCACCAAGTGGCACCCCTGAAAACAGGAATGGATGCTGTCGCCACCGGTGGAGAGTGGCCATGCACTCCTGAGTGACAAGGACAAAAGTATTCATGTGATGAACAGCATTGACGCCAAGCCTGGTTAGCCACATCTGTAGAGGCCGCAACTCCAGCAGGCCTAATGGGAGAATCTGGGCGTACTCTGCACCCCAGGCGAATCTGAGACACTACAGACACATCTGCCATGCGTTGTGGTGTTAGGGTAGCCATCATGTTTTGCGAATTTAAGGTCATGCCTATGAACTGAATCGACTAGCTTGGAATGAGTGAGCTCTTCTCTAGGTTTATAGTCAACCCGAGTTCTACAGCATGGCGCTGGAGGGTTGCTATGTTTGCCAGGCTGCGCTCCCTTGACGGGGAGCATACTAGCCAATCGTCCAGATACGGAAGGATTTTCATGCCTGCCTCCATCACAGGTGACAGCGCCGCCTGTATGCACCTTGAGAACACCGTTGGTGATAGAGACAGGCCGAAGGGGAGGACTCTGAAATAATAGAGATGGCCCAGGAAGGCAAAGCGGAGGAAGCAGCGATGTGCCTGGGCGACAGGAATGTGAAAGTAAGCATCTTTTAAATCTAGGGTTGTGAACCACTCCTCTTTGGAGATTACCCTAAGAACATCTGCTGCGTGCAGCATTTTGAATGGTAGCTTTTTCAGGTAGCAGTTTAGCTCCCGCAAGTCCAGAATTGGACGGTAACTGCCGTCTTTTTTTGGAACGACAAAGTAAACTGAACTAAAGCCGTTAAACGTAGAGGAGCTCTCGACATCCTCTATGGTTCCTTTTTGCAGATGAGTGTTTATCTCTGTCTGTAACACAAGAGACTGCTCTGAATGTTTTACAGTTGTGGGCCTGAGGCAGGCCCTCAGAGGGGGCCGGCGGTTGAACTGTAGTCTGTAACCCTCTGACATTGGTTTCAGAACCCAACGGTCGTGGGTGGTTTTGGCCCAAGCAGCCAACTGAGCTTCAGAGTACAGTCCAACCACCAGCCCGTGACCCTCAGCAACGGGCATGGTTGGGTTTTGTGCCGGCGCTAATGGGGGGGCGGCGCCCTGGGTGTGGCTGACACCGAAAGGGCGCTGGGTCCCTGGCGGCAGGTCTAAGTGCCCTGTTAGCAGGGAGTGCAGAGCTCTGTGGCAGTGGGCGTTCACGACACATGGGTCAACGTTGAGGTACTCGGAAACGTGTTGTTTGGGACATGCCTACCTGCTGTCTCTGTGATTCGGACACAAGAGCCAGCGTTCTAGTGTGTCTTTTGCAGCGGGCCCGAACAGCTGGCCAGGTACAAAGGGAAGCTCCCGCAGGGTAGCTCTGCATGCATCTGGTAGCGAGGTTTGGGAGAGCCAGAACCGGTGGCGGGCATGCACTAATACTGCCATAAGACGACCGACTTCCTGGGTCATAAAGACAATGCTGTGGAGAGTGGCCTCAATTGCCTCTCTTACAACCGGGTCAGAGCTGGAAGACTGAGCAGCTAACAAGAGGTGGGAAACAGTGTTATCAATGCGGCCAATGCGTGCAGCATGGTTATAGGCCCTAACAAGGTCATCATCAGTGCGCCTACAAGCCTTACTGGGGCAACGCACCCGTGGACGAACTGCTTCGTCTGGGGAGACTAGGCATCTAGTCCAGCCCAAGCACAGGGGCGTCGGCCATATTTACCATGGCACGGGCCATAGAAGTGGGGTGTGAGTCTGTGGAGGAATGCTTAAAGTATGCATTCACTCCAGAAGTTGGTTTCACTAGCTTCAAGCCACGCTGTGCCACTGCTGAATGAAAAGTCGCCAGTGCTGAGTGGGACCCACTTACAGTGCTGTCCAAGCTGTCCTCTGAAAAAGTACTACAAGTGGAATCATCAAAAGATCCGCCGGACCGAGGAGAATCGGGCGGCGCATTGGACTCATCATCTCCGGCTGAAGTAAACAGGGAGTCAGTAGCCGCTATAGAGAGCGCATCATCATTTTCCCCAAGGGGGGTGTTGACCTGTGTGGCAACAGTGCCACCTGCTGGTGGCAAGCTAGACTGGAGCGGCACCTTGCGAGGCTGAAGTTGAAGCAGCAAGGATTCAATGTGTGTGACTGCAGTGGAGAGGTCATCCACTCTTTTATTGAGCTCTGATTTAGAGTGCTTTTTCACTTTCTTTTTAGGAGGTTGCCCATTTCCGGAACATTACCTGGGCGCTTTGAGGGTTTGCTGGAGGCTGAAATCTCAGCCGACAGCGAGAGCATGGCGTCACTCAGTACAACAAAGCTAGTGAGTCTGCGCTCACGTACTGCTATAGGTAGAATTGCGCAGTTCGGGCAGGGATCTGACAACGCATCTCGGAGGTGCTCCAAGCCAAGGCATGACGGGCATTCCAAATGGCCAACCTCAACCTCAAGTGGCACTAGGCAAGCTCTGCAGCAGGGAGAATCCATTGCAGTATGAACTCAAGCTAGCTAACGCAAGACAACGACACACTAACTAACAATACACAATAATACAATATATAAATCAAAAATCAGTTACCACTCGGCCACGTAATGCACCGCTATAAGTGCCACTCAGCGTAGCGGAATGCATGTGAGGAGAGAGTAGTGGAGAGAGGGAATACCAGTTGGAATCACAGAGGGATTATCGCAGCGGAACCACTGTAATTCGGTGTAAAAACACTTATTGGCGATAGGGAAAGACACGGGGAGGGCCACCGCGTAGTTTGATGCATGTGTGTGGGAAGGGGGAGGTGAACACGGGGTGAACCACTGTACACTCTCTGATTGCGACTCAGAGCAAAATGGGGAACCCACCATGAACTCTCTCGATGCAATCACTCTCTTGAAAAAGCTTCAATACTTACGGATAAAACTAGATACAAGATCTCCAGTGTTAACTCGAATCACACATGAGAAGACTAAGAGGATGTATGACGTGCTACAGGGCTTTTTATAGCATGAGGTACTTCATACATGACTCTGTTGGTATAAGGACTCGATCCGTGCTACGCGAAGGGTATCATTCACAGGCTGTGCCGCCTCTGGCGGTCATTCGGCATGAAATAGAACTTGGTGTTACAGAATCAGCATGAATTGTAGATTTTTTTGATAATGACACTTCAATATAGCAAACCATACCGGGAGTTGAAAGCACATAGATTTTTAGAAAGCACTTTGGAAGTGACATGATAGAATTGAATGAAAAATAGAGGCAAAGCCACAGCACCCACTTGGCCAAACATGGCCAAAACTGAATTTGGCCTAGATTTTCATCCCATATACATGCATATAAAATATGAAAAGGATCCATGAAAAACTAAAAGGTGCTAGAGCGCTGACAAGGCAAAAAGTTAATAGACGCACGCCAAACCACCACGAAGGCATCTAACCACAGCATAACCCTACAACTTTGCCGAGGGCGCTGGGTGTGCAGAAGATGGCGCTGTGAGACTGTGAGCAACACGGGACAACTGGGAATCTATCATGCCGGCACCCTGCCGCAGGAAGCAAAGACCGAAATCATACAAAACCGACCGGCTGTTTTTACTGAATTACCACCTGAAAAACTGGAAGACCTTGAAAAGTTCGTTGACGAGTGCTTCTACAATCAGCGCATCATGAGTCCACCGCAAAAACATCCACGACGCGACTTGTCCACTGAAACTGAGGAGGGGATCACTACAATTGAGGTCAGTGTACTCAAATCTATCAACAAACTCTCAATCCTGGAAATCGTAAGTACTAAAACATTGAATGACCTAAAACCACCTACAACCACCTTCAGAAATCTAAAACTCCATTTAGAATTTGTATTTATCATTGAGGTATTTGTGTCAATTTTTATGCCTCTGATCGATTTCAAATGGCCTGCGTGCACATCGGAAATGGGCATCTCGTTTTATGTAGACAAAATAAATACTTGGCAAGAGCGATCCAGTTTATTTATCTTACGTACAGTGCAAAGAACGACAAATCGATATGTGAGGTATCATTCAGGAACCAGTCGCGATAACCAGAAGTAGCAAAAAATGTGATTTTATTAGCAAGGGGGTAAACCCCCGCAGGACCGAAGGCAAAAGTACAAAGTCCACAATCCAAAATCACAATCCTAGGGGCAGAATCCAGAGTCGAAAAACCAGGGCAGCAATACAGAAATCGTAGTCAGGCAAAAAGGGTTCGATACACAGGAGCAGACATTAAAGCCAAATCAGAGCAAAAAAGAGGTGGTCGGGCGGTCCAGTCAGAAAGGTAACACAATGAGTACAAGGCGAGAAACAAAAGCAGCACGGGAAACGTTCTGACGGGGAACTGCAGTGAGAAGACAGCTTAAATACACTCAAGGGAAGTCACATGCTATGATTAGGATCAGGTGAAGAGGATCAGACTAATTATGTGGGAGCAAAACATGAGGGAGAACCTAACCACATGAAATTGGCAAAAGCCAAAACGCGGACAGGGATCACGAGACAACCTATGACAAAACATACAGCTCTGGTCAGGGAGTTCTAACGTGCACAAATAATGAGAGGGAGGACAGAGTGGAGCAGGTGCGGAGGATCCGCTGAATTGCAGCAAAGACTAAGTGAAGGCAAGAGGCGGAGACTAGAACAGGGCGAGTGCTGAGAGCTTGTTAATCAATTAGTAAGTGCAGCTATACAATCCCTGGTGCTCGTTAGTAAGTTAGTATTATATACAATGTTAGTCTGGGTTAGTAACTTTAACAAAAACAACAAACTGTTAGTATTGGTTAGTAAAACAGAAAAGAGAGGCGAAGGAAGCAAACGAGATTGGAAGGAATGTTTGAAACCCAGAAACCATGAAATCACCTAAGCATGTGACACGCGGGACTGGGGAGAAGCTGTAACTTAAGAGCCAGTTTCTGTAACTATGAACCAGGGGGTGATATAGCATGCTCCTGGAAATCACTGATTTTTTTTGTGGGGGTAGATATATTGTCAAAACTGACAAAAATAACGTTTTTATCCGAACATCCCTTCGGGCAGGAATTTCTGGCCCTTTTTAGGGTCAAGGTGAAAAAGGGCTAAAATAGAGAAATAGTCAAAATCTGGACTTTGGACTTGAATATCTTGGTGCGCCTTCATTAAGCCTCCTTGATTCTTTGGTATATGAATATATGGGTAGATTACTTTCACTTTGTGTTATAATTTTCAAAGGCTTACTGAGGGCCGCCTATAGGTGGCGCTCCAAATCATGACTTTTTGCATTCTGGGCTATGTTTGAGGCCATCCCAGAGTCTGCGCCCTCGCAAAGCCTTGCTTATTTTTGCATATTTGGATACATGGGGACTAGTTCTTTCCAAATTTGCATCAATGCCGGTGGCTTAGTGAGGGCGCTTTGGTATAGGTGGCGCTTTTTAAGCCGAAAATGCAATTTTAGGTGATTTCATTTGACCATATCTCGGTGCGCCCCTGAAGGATTTCAGGAAAACTTGTTTTATTGTGTTCCTCTATATCTCTGTTATTCATGATAAAAATATTAGGGTGGCTTTTTGCCTCATTTTAACCCCACACATGCCAGAAATGGACATATTTCACATATTTCGCAATCAAGCAAAACCACCAAAAAAGACCAACAGTCCCCACTAACCACTGGGGATGTGTTGTCAGGACATTGAGGCAAGACATTTTTTTCAAATTAGAAACAATTTATAAAAAACATTCAAAAGAACTTAAAAGTCAGAAAAATAACAATTTAGGCATCTCGAAGGTGCTGAAGAGGACGGGAGGCTAGATGGCATATTTCATTTTCGGCCACCAGCACTGAATAATGATTGAATCCTTACATGTATATTGTTCAGAGCAGGATAAAAACTGCCACCTGCTGCCTGAGCCCCCTAGTAACGCACTGGAAAACTAACCTTTTGTCTTTCTTGATTAAAGGTGGAGTGTTGTCTTGTGTGAATGTTTTGGCATACAGAGGGTTAACAAGGCAAAAAGCCACACTGATATTTTTATCATGAATAGCAGAGATGCAGTGGAACACAATAAAACAATCTTTACCGAAATCCTTCGAGGGCACTGAGATATGGTCAAATGAAAATCACCTAAAATTGCATTTTTTAAAAAGCGCCACCTATACCAAAGCGCCCTCACTAAGCCACCGGCATTGATGCAAATTTGGAAAGAACTAGTCCCCATGTATCCAAATATGCAAAAATAAGCAAGGCTTTGTGAGGGCGCAGTCTCTGGGATGGCCTCAAACATAGCCCAGAATGCAAAAAGTCATGATTTGGAGTGCCACCTATAGCGGCGCCTCAGTAAGCCTTGAAAATTATAACGGTAGATGAAAGTACTCTACCCATGTATTCATATACCAAAAAATCAAGGAGGCTTACTGAGGGCGCACCAAGATATTCATTGCCAAAATCCAGATTTTGACTATTTCACTATTTTTGCCCTTTTCACCCTTACCCTAAAAAGGGCCGTGAATTCCTACCCGAAGAGATCTTCGGATAAAAAACGTTATTGTTGTCAGTTTTGACAATATATCTACCCCCACAAAAAAAATCAGTGGTTTCCTGGAGCATGCTATATCACCCCCTGGTTCAAACTGGTCCAAAGTTACAGAAACTGGCTCTTAACAAGAGACCAGACAGGGGAGACAAAGTGCAATGAAGGCATGGGCAAAACATGGACCGGACTATAACAGAAAAGTGGATCGGGAATGGCAAAAACAAAAACATGGCAAAATACAAAAACTAAACAGAACATGGCAAAAACCTAACAAACATAATCATAAACATAACAGGGAATACAGAAACATAATGAACATGGCAGAAACAAGACAGACATAGCAGAATCATGACACGATAGGTATATTACTGAAATATAGATGCCGTGCATTTTTCTTACCAAAGAAGTACGTTCGAAAGTTATTCTGGGACTAATTCTACACGTTCAAACGGTCACTCAGAATGATAACACATGCCTTTGTAGTTGCAGGCCAGAATTGCAGTCTATATCTAACTAATTAAATTCTAGCATACCTGTCAGAACCAAGGTGCACATTTCATTGGGTAATATAACAAATCAATGGTCATAATTCTTGTAAGTACATTTTTGTACTTTCATAATCATGCTTGGCCAAGGCAGGATATATGTATAGAATTCTTGCTGCAATATTCACAGAGAGATATTTCTTAATGTTTTAAATAATCTACTGAAATGAGGTATTTGCCATGGGATCGACAGAAGGGTGCTCTTTACCTATTCAGAGGTCCACAAAGTTAACAGTTGTGTCTACTCTTCGCTGGCATGCACTCTTGGAAATGAAGTCAATGATATTTGTATAGATAGGCCTTTTACTCCAAAAATTGCACTGATCACCCTTGAATGGTTAATATGATTTTATCAGTAGACAACAAATGCAACAATGGAATAAAACTTCATGTGTATAGCGTAGCAACGCATTCTTTAATTCATCGAACATAACAAAACACCTGCAAACCGTTAACAAGTCAACATCTTCAACCTGAATACCCTGAGCATGATTGTCATGGAACCGTTGCTTTATTTTAAAGTTCCACTACATACGTCCTCAACTGCTAACAACTTTGGATAAACAACTACATAATTCTGGAAGGAATATTAATTTTGGTAATTTACTTCATTCATGTCAAGATTACGATATGGTATGGTTGTAAAAAAAATTGAACAAAACTTATTCACACTTGGTGGTAATTCAATGTTTTTCTTAAACAAATACTATAAACTCGTTTCACTCACGAACCCAAATAAAATGATAAAATTTAATGCTATGTAGCTTGTCCTTATGTCCTTATGTAGCTTGTCCTTATGCTTGTCCTTATCAACGTGTTCTACTACCCGATGAAATGCGCACCTTGGTTCTGACAGGTAGCCTATGCTAGAATTTAATTAGTTACATATAGACTGCAATTCTGGCCTGTAACTACAAAGGCATGTGTTATCATTTTGAGTGACCGTTTGAGCGTGGAGAATTAGTCCCAGAATAACTTTCGAACGTACTTCTTTGGTAAGAAAAATGCACGGAAAGTATATTCCAGTAATATACATATCAATTTGTCGTTCTTTGCGCTGTACGTAAGATAACTAAACTGGATCGCTCTTGCCAAGTGTTTATTTTGTTTACATAAAACGAGACGCCCATTTCCGGTGTGCACGTAGGCCATTTGAAATCAATCAGAGGCATAAAAATTGACAAAAATGCCTCAAAATGATAAAAACAAAATTCTAAATGGACTTTTAGATTTCTGAAGGTGGTTTTAGGTGGTTTTAGGTCATTCCATGATTTAGTACTTACGTCCTAGAAATACTACATTTGGACATAAAAGAACTAAAAGCCAGTTGCAAATGGAAACTTTACAAATCGAAAACAAAGAGCTCAAACTTGTCGTCAATACTCTTACCACCCAAATTGAAACCACTTCTAACGAAAAGAAAACCATGAAAGAAACCATATTAGACCTTCAGAGCCGTGGCGTGCGCGACAACCTGAGTTGTGAGTATTACTCAGAATGTAGCATTGTATTTTTGTATGGTTACTGTTGAATAATACAGTATGTATTCAATAGATAAGCCCCCCCCCCCCACACACACACACACATTTATGTTTATTTTTCATTCCTGTAACATCAGTGATGGCTGTCAATATTAGTGGTGTAACACCTAGGGGTGAGAAAGTAAACATGTGCTTCCTCTACCTTTGAGCTCAGCCAGCTGCTTTCAGTAACAGCACCACCACCTGGCTAAAGACATCTGTAAATGAGCACATTTATATGGCAACAACAAAAACCTGGGATGAACTTTTACTTTCAAAACCTCTCTTCAGTACAACCTATAAATGCCTTTCTCAGAAGCCCTGAACTTTGACTAGCATTCAGTTTCAGATTAGTTCTCATTAAAACATGAAGTATTTTAGAATTTTGGAAGTTGAGTACTCATAATACATTATCACCTGCCATTCATGCCTTTTCACTCCCGATCCATTCAAAATACGACTTTCCAGTCCAGCTATGCTCACAGCATGCTTGATATTCAACTACTGAACCTTTGGCCATGACTCACAAATCACCTTATGATTGGCCACTTAACCTTGCCAGCAGGATTCATTCATGTCAATCAATAATTTATGATATTTTACAATATGCTGCACAGAGCTGTCATTTATGGGTCAAAATGTATTTCTCAAGGTAAGAAGACTTATGAATAACATCTTGAGGTGAACCATCCCTTTATGCCATTTCCTGTGGGGAAAGCAGCTGCACCTGCTATATGGTGCTTTCTATCACAATAAAGAATGAAAGGTACACTGTTAATTTCATAATCACATAGCAAATGTGAGGTCAATAGGGTTCATAGGTAGTGTGTAAGAGCTGATTTGAAAGGCGTGTTTCAAGTTGGCATATGCGGAACAGTTTTTTCCAGATTACATGCATGAATCAAATTAGCCATATTATTTTTCAAATAAACTAATAAAATAATTCTCAATTAACTTGTTTCTAAAACATTTTATGCCATTCTCCTTTAAAAAAGCAGCAGAATTCCTTAAAGGTCACAAAAGGTTGTTTGATGGAATTCAAGGAAAATTGCATGAAATATAACAGTATATCAGGTCAAATCTATGGCCTTTAAAGGCAGGGTAGGTTAAATAATCAAATATACAGTTTTTGTTAATTTTTTTTAAATGGTCTTTGCACCCTGGCAGCAAAAAATATTTCAGAAATTCTGAAAAAGGACCGAAAAAGAAAAGTCATCTGTAGCTGCTGTAATCCTGTATAAATGCTAACCAATTATTCCCTCACGGTCCGATTGGAAAGAACCAATTACAAGCCTCCTCGCCTCCCTGCACATAGTCTAGCCCTACCACGCACGAGCTTGAACTCAAAGCGCATAATTGCTGCCGGAGGAAAGTTGTTCCACCATAAAATCAAAAGAAGAGGAGGTTGTTGGAAGTCTCCCAGAGACTGGAAGAAAACACTCTGCCAATACTACCACTGCCACGGTCACTTGCGACCGCTTGCCCTGCCAAAAAGGCCAGGAAAAGAAAGCCCCAAGCAGAAAAAGCTTTGACTAAAAAGGCTGCAGATACAACAAGAGGACAAACGCAAGTCAATATCGGTGTAGCTTTTCATCGATGAAGGCGACTAAGGGAGTTGAAAGGCTTGAAAACTGATGCAATGGTTGCTGTCTTTCTGTTGGACAGGTAAGTTGTTTTGTTTTTGGCAGAGGAATAGTTGTTTTCGCTAATTGTTTACCCAACGTAACTACAACGTATTTATGTTATGTTAGTCATATTATCCCAGAGCTAATGTTAGCTTCCCTGTCTATCCAGGCCAGTAAGTAACATTAGCTAATGTATGCTTACATATACCTTTCTAACAAAATGCTAACTTGTGCAACGTTACATGGTTGTCAGAGTCAGAACGTGTTGTTTAAATCTTAGCTTTTCACAAATGTGCTGATACAGGCTCGTTTTTTAATATTACTCGCCGGTACCTGTACTATGCACGGGCTATACGCGCGGGCACGATAAAAGCTGATTGACTTAGCAGGTAAGCCGTTTTTGCACGTCATAACTAAGTTTGAACCTGGCGCATCGTCTTTGTCACACAGTAAAACCGGTGTATGCAGAAAACAGACTCATTGTTCACAGTGGTTTCGTCGGAGATGTGTGAAATTACCCAAATTGCCAACTCAGTAATAATATATAGATTATTTTGTAGTCATAAGAAGGCTCACTCAAAGGATCACACCACTGAAACACGGATCAATTACATAACTCCCCCATGACGTGCCAACTGTTGTTTCTGAGTGCTCGTGCCCAACTTTGTGTGGGGTGTGGCTTTGGAAGGAGCCCTGAGGGCAGGGAGTGGGCTTAGGCAGAGCCCTGAGGAGATGCTACTGTCAAATTCTTCTAGCTTTAGATTCTTACCTACCCTGCCTTTAATGCTCAAAATGCTTAAATCAAGGTTAATCAGAGATCACCAGTGTTGTGCCTTTTCTCATACTGTATCTTTCCCAAATTTCTCTCCCTTCACAGTCATTAATGTAAAAAGCAAAATAATTTTACAGCACTGTCCTACATTCTTCAGCTTAGGTTACGAGCATAAGCATTCACTACATGTTTAGCAAGCATGATGATGTGAAATAATCCATTTGTCTGTATTCTCTGTTTCAGTCATTGTTTTCTTACTTTTGAATGTTTTTTCTCTGTTTTTTTGTGCCTTTCTGTTTCAGTTAATCAGTTACTGTCTTTGTGCGCTTGTTTCGACGTGTGTATTTATCTACCCTATTCCTCATCTTACCCTCCCCGTTCTATTCCCATATTATACCCCCAATTCCAAGTTTTGTAGGCACAAAAAAATGTCAGGGGCTCAAAAAAATTCTATGTAAGTGGAAATTCTCAGATAATGTCAGCTGGCAAGCTTCAGCTCTCTTTGTGCTAACAAAAGTTTTTGACCCCAAAGGACTGCCAGGATACATTCTGTAACCATTCAGTAGAATAAGGGAGCGTGATTTATCGTATACCTCCTTATAAATACAGGGAATCTGCACCTGTGATACAAGTGTGAGGCATGAGGCTGTATCAGCCCGCGGGCAAAATCCTGTATCAACCTATCTGCCCGCGGGTGAAATCCCGTATCAGTGGCAGCAATCATTGCCATAGCAACAGTCATGAGCGTCATTGGCAACACATCGCTGCAGATGCTGATTAGAGGCTGTCATGGAGGGAAGACTCAGGAATTCCTTAGTGGTTGAAATTTCTGAACTGGTCCATGTTATTAAAAAGGAACTTGATACAGAATTATTTGTATTATTTGAAAACTGTATGCATAATGCCGCATTTTGCAGCAATAATCATATGAAGGGCTGTAGTAAAACGTTTCATGCGTAAGTTATTGTAGAAACACAAATTTATTACCTTAATGAAGAAAATCGTGTTCGCGTGCTAGCTAGCTAATCAGCCATTCCATTGACTTGAGTACACCGCTGACTGAAAGCAAATGCTAGCGACTGTTAACGGTCACCAGCCAACTAGGCATTCTCACAGCCAAAGACTGAAATTCCTCTGTCTTAATTCTACAATTCTGAAATGACCTTTATTTGTCTTCTTGTTGGGCTGGCCTGGTTAACATAATGCCTAGTGTGCTCAAGCTGAAGATTATTGAGTTGGCAGAAAAAAATGCTGGTTTCACATTTCAGTCAGGGGCTCTGGAGCATTTCCATTGGTTATATGAGTCCTTTGCAAAGGCTTTTAGGTCAATAGGAAAGAATTATGTATTCGAGTATTACTTTTGATGTGACATGGGGTTGGGGGGGGCATTACGATGGTGCTCTGTTTCAGTTGACATAATCCAACTCCAAATTCATTGATTGCTAATGCAACACATTACAGCTATGACATTTACTCAAAGGCAGGGGTGAAAGAGGTTCACTCCATGAGCAGCCGCGGGTTTCCTGACAAGCGATATGTCTGCCATTTAAAAACCCATCAGCACCCCTCAGCAGCAGCAAGTCCATATGGGCCTCCATTGGGCTCCCACTGGTACCCAAACATTGACGTAACTCCTGAAAACATTGTTGCAAGACATGAGTACTGATACATTCAAAATAAATACATAATAAATAAAGTCCCTTTTTTTTTAATAGCATTTGATTTTGAAATCTTTTACATCCCGAAAATATCAATTTTTTTCTCCTGCACTTTTCCAAACACCATGCTGTATGTCTTATAAGGTCTCGCTCATATGTATGACTGGCAAACCTGTCAGCCTCTTGGAGTGCCAAATGACTAAAACAGACCATGATGAACTTAGTAGGCCATTTTTTCTATGCTGCACCAGGTCATAGAGACTAATTATTTTCATGATATGTAGTGGTCATTATCGTTATCACTCTAAAACAGACTTGATGGATCGCAATTTATTTAATGCTAGATTGCACAGAGTTTGAATGGTGCAGTTAATAAAACTGGCATTTGAAGTCTCATTAGTGAATTTACTGTCAAGTAATCATGGAGCCTTCGCACAGGCAGTTATGTAAGCAATTTTTAGACAAAGAAGAGCGTGTTGCCAAATGGATTTTGAATATCTGTTTTAATGAATGTCAAATATGTATTCAAAATATGCCAAGTTTTGTAATGCATTGACTAGCACAAAAATAAATAAATAAATACATAAAAACTACCAAACCATGCTGGGAAGGTAACAGTTAAGCCTTTTTTCCTTGCCAGAAAACAGTAAATGATACATTCTCTTAGCTCTCCATGCTGTACGAATAACTTATTTTATTAGAATGCATAACACATTAGTTACACACCATCTGGCTGCAGTCTATAAGGATTATATTTTTAAAATTGTTTTCAAGCCTCCCTAAAACCTTAGGGTTTATTTAAGAGAAAACAGTTGGAAGGAAGGATGGATCTAAATTTCATCAAGACAGATTTTGAGTACAAAATAAAAAGGAGTTCATATGCAAGAGGCCCCTCTGGTTCTCCTGTCTTGTTCCAGGGTCATTTAAAGTGCAACAAATAGCACAAGAAGTGTCCCAATACTGACTAGAAACTCTTGCATTTAGGACGCTAAGAAGCTAGAAGGAATACAAAGGCTGACCACATGTTCATCGGCAAAACACACTATTAGTGTAAACCTTTGTGAAAGCTATCCTGACCAAAGAGATGCAAGCTGGCCCTTTAAAGCTGAGGATGAAGTTTCACTCTGAGAATTCACGTGGGAAAACTACTAGTGTCCTACCTCTACAGATGACCCTAAACTAGGCCAAAAATATCTGCATTATGTCATTGCGTTGCAATCTGATATTAACCAAGTAATTGGAACAGTTCTCCTTGTGGCCTTGCTATATAATGCATGTTCTGACAAACATGACAGATTTGCTGTATTTGGCTGATATCATTCTGCCGAACTGTTTTTAACATTCTGTGTACCCTATTTGAGAAAAATGTCAGACTGGAATTTATGGCATCACCGCAATAAAATAATTGTCACAATTAGCAAACTTGTGACATAGGCTGTACAAGATAACCAATAGCTCTAACTGCTCTCCATACTAAAATTAGCTTCTAGCCCAGTCAATTTAATTTACACTGCCATTTTAACTCAGTATCTTAGTCGATTGATGGGAATACTTCTCCACAGGTAAATAAAAAAATTTCATGAAATATTCAATTTAATTAAACTCTGGGGCTGCTTATGGAATACGTACCATAATTCAACACCAGCCTGAATGATCAAAATCATTTTTATATAATTTAATCAGTAAAGTATATCACTAATCTGGATCTGCACACTTTATTCAGCAGTGCATTAATTTGGAAAATATAATTGCTAGTCAGATTAATCTACATGCTCAATATATTTTATTAGAGTCTCTAAATTCCCATTAGTTTATTTTTTCTCAATTTTGTTCCCTTTTTACATATATAATTCCCATTCATGAACTGACACCGAAAAAAATTAATGCATATTTACCTTCTTAATTAGATTTAGCATAACCAAGTCCTTTGTCAGTTTCCCCTGGATTAGAACTTCAATCCACATGAATTCAAGGGCACATTTTGAGTGTCTGATAACAGGAAAGACAATTGAAAAAAATTTTCCCATAGTATGCTACCAATACTTATAATAATCATAAAAGTCATCAAGTTTTTTTTTCCCCAAATAGCCTTTTCTTTTCCTTTTTGCATGGTGTGCCATTTTTGGAGGTAGCAAGAGGGCCTAAAGGAATGTTTTGGTCATCAGTTTTTTTTTTTTTTTTTTTTTTAAGTAGGGCGCATTTACCTTCATGTACTGTACAAAGGCAGGGTCATTTCACCATCCATTTATAATATGAACTAAGAATTGATGAATGAAGAATAGAAATAAAAGTGAAGCACATCAGTACAGCAATGACACCTTCACTGTACTATTACCATAAAAGGAATTTCATCTGATTTTTTCCCCCAATTTTTCCAAGGTTGACAAAATGTTTTTTTTTCCATCTTCTTCTTTATTGATGTCCATCCCCTGGGGTATAATTTTATGGCTACAATTGCAGTTCTCGGCATATGTTCTCCTGGCTGGAGCTTTTTTGTGGGCTTCTTACTATTTTGGTGTTGCTGCCATGATGCTTTTGCAGAGTAAATGTGGATATACTGTAGCACCTCCATAGTCTGGCCCTGAGTAATTTTAAATGATTCCAATGTGAGTTATGTTCTGTTGTCATTACAAGGCCCAGTACTGATGACTGATCTGGCATTCAACTGAGGGAATTGATGGGTTGTCAAGACTCCAAATCAATATCAATAAAGAGTCCAAATGAAAGTAATGTTGAATTCCAATGTCAGTACTTACTGTTGTGTCTACTGGGGCATAAACCAAAATGACCAAGATAAAACAAAACAAGAAAACTGCACAAATTGTCATAAAAAATTTAAAAACATAAAATGCATAAAAACAAAATATGTATCCAGGTTATTCACCTTCCATGAACTCAAAATACTAAGTACTTTATTTTTATTTGCAAATAGTGACTACGGAATTAAAAATAATTTTATCAGCCATGTAAAGTCATGCCCAAATGGAATTGCTCATAAAGGGAGGCTTTCAGTCAGCTTTGATGATGACAGTGTCTAGTCGTGCACCAGTAAATCCAACTCATTGACTGAATACTTGCAAGTTATTCAGTTGAAATGAACATGGAATTCAGCAGGGTAAGAATAAGTACATTTTAACACTTGATAACTCTCTGAATTATAAGATAACTCACGACTGGATTAGTGATGTCAAAAATGTTAGATTAACGTCTACAAGTTTGCTCTTAATTGGAATGCATTCAGTTTGGCTATTTAGGTATTTGGAATGTCCTCTAGGCTGTTTTGTGGGGAAAAAAAACCATCTGGTATACTGGCTCCAATAAGTCATTTCTAGACCTCACTGAAAGACCAGTTCACCGAATAGTGTGGCCGCACTCTTTCAATGAAATATTCTGAATTTGGTGTAGTTGTACAAATGAACAATTCTTGTATTTTAGTTCTTTCAATTTTATATTACAGGACCACTTGAAAAAGACCAGGGTATCAATGGGTTTCCTAGGTAAAAAGCATATTATGCCGGATTTTATTCCCTAGTGTAGCTAATCTGTATGTCTCAACTTGCACATCTCCCTCTATTAACCTAATGCTTTTCAGAAAGAATAAACAAATAAAAAAAATAATGCCCTGAAATCTCCAGAACACTTTATAGCATATCAAATACAGGCAGAAAAGTAAGGTATTGAGCCAAGAAGAAAACTGAAAGAATGCCAGCACATAACAGAAATGTCTGAGCATGGCTATTTTATGATTTTCTCCATGGGTATGCCCCTAAAGGTCCCCTATAATGTCACCTGGTGCAGAAGCCCAGTAGCAATTACAAGCCATTTCAAAATCTGTACTTTTGTGGCATCACATGGGGAAGTGACTGCCCAGAGGCAAGAAGGACAGATCAACTTCAGCCGACCAGTTAATCAGTTCCTTCATTATTCTGGGTCATCTTTCCCCCTTGTGGTATCAGGTGGGACGTATTTTAAAATGGCTTTTAATGGCTAACCGGCTGTGCAACTGGTGACATGATAGGGAAACTTCACTTATAAATGAGTGAGAAGTATTGGCGAGAAAACACCTAACTGTTCAATGAGCTAGTTCAGAGGTTTAGGAGAAAGTACCTTGTACAATAAGATGAACTCTGGAGGACTTGGGCTTCCTGTTGGTCAGGATGGAGCACACGTACGGCCCCTCGTCATGCACATCCACATTCTGGATCTTTATGCTGTACTCTGTGACTGCAGTGTTGTTGAGTAGGACCACTCGTGGGTCTAAGGACCATTTGTCCCGTCCTGCGAACAGTATGGTGGTGCGGTTTAGCCAGGCCACGCGGGAAACTTTGTTGTCTGTGATGCACCTGCAGATAAACATAACAGCTTATCACATTCAAAGGCAGTCAAAAGTTTGATCACACATGCAATTTTTGAGCAGTCAAGAGATGGAAAGAAGAAATGTCATGAAAAATATGTAAATCTTGCCACCTTTTGCAATGATGACTGCTGAGCTGATTCATGGCAGGTTTTCTACAGGTACAGTCATATGGTTTTCAAGGTTCACAAGCAACACAATGGTGGAATTCATCCCAACAGATGCACTTTACTTGAATTGATTTGTTTTTCTGTCCAATTTATTCCAACTACCTTTGCTTCACTTCCCTAGCAGGAAAATGGAAATACTTAATTCACCTCTCCTGTGACCTGGAAAAATCTAGTTAGTCTATTGGAGCAAGTTTCTTGAAATTGAAGAAAAACTTTTAGATTTGGGACTTTTCCTAACAGGATAGAGAGAGAAAAGAAAAACAGAAGTTTCATTTCAACATTTAAAATAACACTAATAGCTAGTGTTTCTGTTGCACCATCGAATTTTCAGATTTCAGACTTACACCAAATTTAATTAGTTTCATTAATTAGCAAATTACTAGGTTTTTCCTAAGCAAAATATCCAGCACGTAGATGATTCCATTCAAGATGGTGTGATAAAATGAAGCAGCAAACCCCAGTAAGAGTATGGAAGCCCATAGGGGACAACATTAAAATGAAAATGTAATTCCACTATTGCATTATAATTTTCAACATATCAATGAGTTATTTGAGACAATATTAAATTGAAAATGCATTAATCCAATTATCACTTTCATTTTCACATACTCATATGGGAAATATATGACTGTTTTCAAATGGTAATGAAAAGCTGTTAAACATTTAATTTTCAAAGTTGTGCCCTGCAATGCAGTGGACAATATTGAAATGCAAAAAGCAAAACAGCACCCCCAGCCTATTGCATTTACATTTACATGTCATCACACTCTTTTAGGGTCATCATGAAAATGTAAATGCTATTTTCAGACTATTTGAAAATGATATTGAAAATGGCATTCAACATTTAATTTGCAAAGACTTAACCTGCTCTACTGTGGACAATATTCAAATGCAATTAGCCAAACAGGACTCCCAGTCTATTGCATTTACATATATATTTCATCACGCTGTTTTAGGGACAACATGAAAATGAAAATGCTGTTTTCCAATCACTTGAAAATGATAATGATAACAGCATTTGACATTTCATTTTCAAAGACTTATCCTGCAATACATGGGACAATATTCAAATATATTAATGGAAACAGCGCCTCCCAGTCCATTGCATTTACAAATACATGTCACCACGCTCTTTTTGGGAAGCGATGAAAAGTAAAATGCAATCTGTCAGCATCTCATCAAGGCGGGTCTTCAGCTAAGAAGTCACTCATTAGGAGCGCGAACGAAAATGATGCTCCTCATTTGCATACCAACCAATCAGCTTCTGGGTAGCGCATGTACGCACGGAAGCTTACGGATAATGTCATGATGGCTTGGCTGCGATGTAATGCGTGCCAATTAAGTTACGTTGATCTTTGGATAGCCACCTAGGCAGCTAGTATGCTAGCTTACGTTACCTAAGGAAAGTCTGTGTTAATCATCATCACATTAAAGCGATATGACGTGGCTTTTGCCCTCTTTAGGTAAAAGAAGCTGGTAATCAATGTTGAAAGAAGTCGTGTGTGTGCAATGGCGTTGAAGTGACAAATCAGAACTATAAGAACTTCTTCAATAGGCATCATAGCTGCCATAGGTTCAGTAGCTAGCGAGCTGAACCTAAGCAATTGCTTTTAAACTCACTAGTAAGCTAGCTAACGTGTCAGAAATCTGTAAGCACACTTGGGTTGCAGTTGCACAGCACTGCTGCGAAGCCACAGATAAGTTCATACATATTACAGCTTGCTAAATTAATAAAGTTGGGGCAAAAACCAAATCATATCGCTTTAATGTGATGGTCATTAACAAAGACTTTCCTTAGTCATCGAATCGTGATAGTGGGAACCTAGCATTAGGAAAGTTCCTAACTCCTAGAAAATGGCCCAGAATCATTTACTTGGCAGCCATGGTAAGTGTGTTCGAATTCTGTAAATGTAAAGGGAAGGTGTTTCAATGCTTCCCAACTTCACCTTCAGCATATTGTACACCAAACCATCCTTTTCGAAAAGAAAAGAGATAACGCTGTCCCACAATTCCGTGCAGCAGCAATATTCAAAAGCGATTACCATCCATTCGACCAATCATGAAAACAAATTAACATGACAGATGAGAGATGCATAGTCACGTTCCCTAATGTACGTGCATTCAGACTCTCTTATTAGCAAGGTTTTCTTCCTAAGCTGTTATGAATTTCCCTTTACATCTTACCTTTACCTCAGGACATTGTCAGTTGAGGTTAAAGAAAAGTGGATAAGAATGAGACATTAGGGTGTAATTTTGACTATTCGAGTGCAGCCTGGGTTTTTCCTGATCACAAGAGACCTGATTATTTTGCCACGTTACTTTACTGATCAATTACTTCAGGCCACTTTCCTGAGAAAAATAATGCTCAATAAGCCATTTGTGGTTGTTTACATGAGTTTAAATGCTTACATTTGACCAAGAATGTGAACAAAAGTATGCACAAGAAAAAAACCTTTTACCAGTCATGTACAAGTGAGTCTAAGATTACAGCCAACACCATCTGATCCTGCAAACATTGACTCTTGGCGGTGTGGTTTCAAATAATGGGTAAACATACAGAAATTTTCAAAGGCCTGGAAATGTTCAGTGTCTAAGTGCAGAGTAGGCCTATGGAGATTTTATGCAGTAATTTTGAATGACTGTTCTGACGTAAAGCCTGATTGAAAAAATCTAATCTCAAGAGAGATGGAAAAGAACATACATTCCAGTTAGTCCACACCGTTATTACTGTAACTCATTCTTTAAAGTGATCATAAATGTCAATCAATTTCCAGTGCTAATATTAGATCAGAACTCTGAATCACATTAATTCATTAGGTTGAAAGCTGTTGGCATTGTTGCAAAATTTCCAGTTTCTCATTCATGCATTTAAGAAGATTCTAGCAGAGGCAGTTTTTCATCTTAATGCCTCATCTTAAATTTATTGGAATTTCAAAAATAACAAATGTATAATACTTGCTGATACCATTACCAATAGCGTACACTGTAGAATACCCAGCATTGTCAGGTAACACATTTCGTATTTTGTTCAGGATGCCGTCTTAAAGATTCAGCTTTAGCACATTCATCTATCCAGTATTTAACCTGTATTCTCCTTGTCCGCGTTGCAGGGGGCTATCCCAGTCTGGACAGCATTCAGGGTGCTTCCTTGTAGATAGGGGCAATTTGGAGTTTCCAATTAGCCTAACATGCATGTTTCTGAACTGCAGAGAAAACCAGAGTACCTTGAGGAAACCCACACTGACACTGGGGGAACATATAACCTCCTTACAGAATGGTCCAGGCCCGAGCTGAACACATGTATCAACAACACATCTTTATAAGGCACAATATGTACATTGTAGGAGCCATAGAAGTGTTGTAGTTCATATTTCATTTTGTTTATCAACATTATTATTAGTAATTTCATTTATATTTAATTGTCTTGGAATCAGGACGTTTTAATGTCTTTTGAGCGTGTGTGCCCCCTATAGGTCAGGAGGCCTGAACATAAAGCTGTGCCAAGCCACGCCAAGGGAGGGCTCAGGTGCTTGCGCATACCATCATTGACCGCACGACACACAACGTGTGTGTGAACTTCTGAACTGAACTGAGCTTGACTTAGAACTAAAAGAAAGCAAACTGAACAAATAAAGATATTTTGTTTTACTTTTATTTGTTAAAAATAAATTTCAACGACTTCAATTTTCAACAACATCTCCCTGGAATATGTTTGCAAGCGAGTCATGAAAGAGCACCTGTACCCCAAGTAGTGGTGAAGAAAGATTGTTTGAATGGGATCAAACAAATAGGACGTTTAGCCACTATAAAAGTCAATGATGTCCGCAACTTTAGACTTCAACTTTCAATGGATTGACGATGGATATTTGTGGATTTCCCCTCGGAATTAAGACATTTGCATTGAGGAACAAGCGGCATCGTGGCGCGCCAAGCGCAACAAACAAACAAAGAAATTACATTTCGTCGGAGGTATGTGCGCTTTCTGTTGAATGGAATGCAATCTATACGGACTATATTTTTGAAGCCCTTTTTTATGAGAATTATGAACCCATGAAAAAAAGGAGTATTTTTTGTTGAAAGCCCGATGTTTATTTTTTAAAGTAACATCTGAGAATTTAGGCTGCATTTGGAGTAATGCAATTAGCGCATTTGAAATACTGATTGCAAAGGTTAAATAAGCTTTTTTGTTGAACTTTGATGGATGAATTTGAAGAAGTATTTTTGCTTTAATGAATGAAAGTGATGGTTTTGGATAAGATGGCTGATCCTGAGCAAGAAGTGAGTTCAAACCTACTGGAAAAGGACCTCAATGACACAGCCAAGTTGTGTGCCTCTAGATCGGGCAAATTGTCTCATCTTACAAGACGAATGAACATTGTTAACATTTTGATGGATGATGAAAACAGTCTTGATGAAGTGAAAGGGAATATGGCTTTGGTTAATGGTATGGTTGAGGAGTACAAATCGCAGCATATGTCGTACCAAGAAATGTTGAATGAAGACGATAGAAATGAAGATACAAAATCCTTGTATGAGTCGAGAATAGGTCAGATAAATACTTTTTTGTCTAAAGTGACGAAGTGGATATCTGCAATAGAAAGTCCTGAAACTCAGCATGAAACCCCCGTTTCTTCCGGAATGGAAGCAAGTGTTATAGACATGAGTGCTGGGTCTACTGAAGACAATAGGGTCTCTTTGGCGAGCAACAGGTCAGTCTCATCCACGGCTTCTGCACGTGTCCGCGCAGAGGCAGAAAGAGCGGCTCTACTCGCCAAGGCTGCAGCTTTGCAGCAAAAGCATGCATTAGAAGAGGAGCAACAACAGCTTTATGTCCAAACAGAACAGCTCAGAAAGAGAAGGGAAACTCTTGATTTACAAGCTGTATTGTCTGCAACCACTGCTAAAATAGAATATCTGAAAAATGCTGAAGCACAAGCTGCTAATGGGAATAACTCATTAAATGCAATGAATGAATATCTGGAAGAAAATGTTGAAAAAATTGAAAAGATATCTGAGCCAATTTCAGAACACGCAGTGAGAGATGTCAGGCCAAAATATGGAGTCCAAGTGCAATTCCCCACTTTGCCCACAGTAGCCAGAACATCTGAAACACACAAAATGCCATTTTATACCCAGTCTTTCAGAGCTCCTAGACCTAAGCATAGCACTCACACCACTCAAACTCTTCATAACCCCTCTTCAAAGAGCTTTTCAATTCCAGCACAAGGACAGGAATCAGATAATCTTGCCAAAATTCTTGAAAAGCAAACTCAATTGACAAGCCTCCTGATAAAACAGCAGTTTTTACATACTTTGCCAAAAGGAGATCTTGCAGTTTTTGATGGAAACATTTTGCAATACAAGTCTTTTATTCATTCATTTGAACACACAATTGAGAGAAGAACTGATAATTGCCAAGACAGACTGCAGTTCTGTATCCAGTACACATCAGGGCAAGCACAGCAACTAGTCAAAAGCTGTCAACACATGGATGCAACCAGAGGCTATAGAAAGGCAAGGCAATTGCTTCAAGAGCATTTTGGAAATGCTTACAAGATTTCATGTGCTTATATAGAAAAGGCACTCTTGTGGCCAGCAATAAAATCAGAGGATCCCAGAGCGTTGCAGGACTTTGCATTGTTTTTGAGAAGCTGCTGCAATGCCATGGAACAGCTTGAATACATGGAGGAATTGGACACAATTTCTAACATAAAGAATATCATTTTCAAATTGCCTTACAAATTAAAAGAAAGATGGCACTCAAAGCCTTGTGAAATTCAAGAACAACGCAACACCAGAGTGAGAATGGCTGACCTGGTATTGTTTATTGAAAGGCAAGCAACCATTGTTTCAGACCCAGTTTTTGGTGACATTCAGGAATCTAGCTCCAGCAAAGTCAAACCCAAACCCCCATTGAATCCACTGTCTAAAGGTAGTTTTGCGACACATGTTGATGTAAAGCAGACTCAGCAACCATCAGCGCAAATCACAACACAACACAAAACCCACAATACACCAAAACACAGTGCCAGAGAAAGCATGTCTCTTCTGCAATGGTAAGCACAAGCTCATGTCATGTTCTCTGTTTGACTCAAAGCCACATAAAGAGAAAATAGAATTCCTTAAGCAGAATGGAGTTTGCTATGGATGCCTGGCGAAGGCTGGACACATCAGCAACAATTGTGAAAAGCATCTCTGGTGCCCCATATTTAACAAACAACATCCCAGTGCTTTACATATCAAAGCAAAAGAAACCAAGGACACAAAGGAAACAACACTGAACAGCATGCAGGTTTCTGTCAAAGCTGATGGGCATACTGGGGCCTGTAATGTACAGAAATGCCCCTTGTCCATTGCACCTGTCCAGGTGAAAAGCAGAAATGGCAGTCAGATCTTTAACACCTATGCCTTTTTTAGATCCCGGCGGTTCTGCTTCTTTCTGCACAGAAAACCTCCTGAACAAACTGAACGTCAGAGGGAAGAATACCAAGATCCTGCTAAGAGCAATGAATCAAGAAAAATCGGTGAGTACCTATATGGTGAATGGATTAGAAGTTAGCGCATTGAATGAAAATAACTTTATTGCGCTCCCAGAGGTGTACACTCAAAAGAATATGCCTGTGGACACTGACAGTATTCCAAACACAGAAGAGCTGTCTAAATGGCCTTGCCTGAACGAGATCCAGATTCAGAAACTCAAAACTGAAGTGGAGTTGTTGATTGGAAACAATGCTCCAAAAGCAATAGAACCGTGGAAGGTCATTAATAGTCATGGAGATGGGCCATATGCTGTGAAGACCCTATTGGGGTGGTTTATCAATGGTCCACTAGATGGCAGTGTCATGGTAGACAGCAGTGGGTGTCACAATGTTACTGTCAACAGAATATCAGTTGCGAAGCCGGAAGATTTGCTTGCACAACAATACAACCATGACTTTAATGAGACACTGGATAACAAAGAATTTTCAGTAGAAGATTAAAGATTCATCAAACTTGCTGAGCAGTTGATCAAACTCAAAAATGGACATTATTGCATAGACTTGCCTTTCCGGAGTGAAAGTCCCGTCATGCCCAACAAACTATCAGGTGGCAGAGCAGCGCCTAATAGGCCTGAAAAGGAAATTCAAAGGAAATGAAATATTCAAAAGTGATTACACAGAGTTTCTGGAAGATGTGATAAGCAAAGGACATGAGAAAGTGGTGCCACAAGCCGAACTGGAAAGAGAAGACGGCAAGGTATGGTACATCCCACACCATGGCGTTTTTCACACTAAGAAAGGCACTATTAGAGTGGTTTTTGACTGTGGTGCAACATTCCATGGAACGCCTCTGAATGCTGAGCTCCTCCAAGGGCCAGACCTGACAAGTACGCTCCTTGGGGTTCTCAATAGATTCAGACAACATCCAATAGCTCTCATGGCAGACATAAAATCAATGTTTCACCAAGTCAGAGTCTCCAAATCTGATGTTAACTTTATGCACTTCCTGTGGTGGCCTAAAGGTGATGTATCATTAACCCCTGTTAAGCACCGCATGACAGTGCATCTCTTTGGAGCAGTGCCTTCTCCGAGCTGTGCCAACTTCGCACTGAGACAAACTGCAAAAGACAATATGAGTTGTTTTGAGTCAGAAATGATCAGCACTATTGAAAACAATTTTTATGTTGATACTGTTTGAAGTCTGTTCACACAGAGCAAAAAGCAGTGGACCTGGTGAAAGACCTTAACTGTGTTTGTCATAGGGAGGATTCCACCAGACGAAATGGGTGAGTAACAGTCGCACTGTACTGCCACATATCCCCAAAGAAGATAGAGCCACTGAAATGAAAGACCTGGATTTGGACAGGGAGAAACTCCCCACAGAAAGAGCTCTTAGTCTATTGTGGCATGTAGAAAATGACACATTCAAGTTTAACATTGCTGTCAAAGATAAGCCACATACCAGAAGAATCATTCTGTCAATGATCAGTTCTATCTATGACCCGCTTGGTTTTCTGTCTCCTCTAACTCAGCCTGCTAAGTTGCTTCTCCAAGATCTTTGCAGAGAGAAGTGGAGCTGGGACCGTGAAGTGCCGCAATCTGCATCAGAGAAGTGGGGGAAATGGGTGACCAGTCTTGGCCAACTGGAGCACTTCAGGGTGGCAAGCTGTGTGAAGCCAGATGGAATGGGAGCATCCACAGACGGTGCTGGAAACAAGTCCAGTTTCTTGCTGATCTCTTTTGGAAGAGATGGATGAAAGAATACTTACCCCTGTTGCAGGAGAGACAAAAATGGACAACAGTCAAGAGAGGATTTCAAGTAGGAGACAATGTGATGGTGGTAGACAGCTCAGCCCCGTGCGGGTCCTGGAACCTTGGAAAAATTGTAGATGTTCTGCCAGATTCCAAAGGTTTGGTGAGGACAGTGAAGATCAAGATGAAGACTGGGGTGTTTGAAAGACAAATAAGCAAGCTCTGCCTGCTGCTGGAAGAGGCAGAGAAGATGACCATGAAGTCACCTGGTGGTCAGGGATGAGTACTGCACACTCACATTGAACATGATTTAAGTTTAATTCTAAGAATAACCGTGGTACAGTAACAGTAGGCTCCTTTGAATTTGAATTTGAACAACTAATTTATGATAGGTCAACAATAATGCATTATAGAAATAAAGCAAAATGGATGGAGAAGGGTGAAAGATGCAATAAATTATTTTTAAGTCTCCAACATAGAAATATAGCAAAGAAAAATATACAGAGATTAACGGGGGAAAGCGCCAGGATTGGATGGTATTCCAATAGAAGTGTACCAAACTCTCTACGAACAGATTAAAACCCCCCTGCTTACAAGTTTTAAGTTTTCATATGACGAAGGTATTCTCACAGGGACTCAGCAGAAAAGTGTAATATCTCTGCTCTTAAAACAAGAAGCTAGTGGCCACTATAAAGATCCGGTTCACTTAAAAAACTGGAGACCACTTACTCTTCAGTGTTACAATGCTAAAATATTAGCTAAATGCATAGCATTGCGTATAAAAATGTCCTGCCTGATATTATACACCATGACCAGTCTGGCTTTATACAAGGACGAAATATTGCAAATCATATAAGACAATTACTTGAAATTATAGAACATTATGATAAAATAAAGAAACCAGGTTTGGTTTTTATGGCAGACTTTGAGAAGGCTTTTGATAAAATAAGATGGGATTTTATTTATCAATGTTTAGAATATTTTAATTTTGGTGAGTCTCTAATACAATGGGTTAAAGTTATGTACAATACCTCAGTCTCCAAAATTATAAATAATGGTTATATTTCAAAACCCATTGCAATTTCACGGGCGGTAAAACAGGGTTGCCCGTTATCACCGTATTTATTTATTATGGCAATAGAAATACTCGCTATAAAAATACGAACAAGTAATATCAAAGGCTTGGAAATGCAAGGTCTAAGTACAAAAATTTCAATGTACGCTGATGATACAATTTTTCTACTGAGCCCTCGTTATACATCGCTACAGAGCCTAAAAAAAGATCTGGATGACTTTTAAAACCTATCTGGACTGAAGCCAAATTATGAGAAATGCCAAATATTGAGGCTTGGTTCCCTGAAAAATAGAAATTTCACTCATCCATGCAATTTACCAATTCATTGGACAGATGGATTGGTTAGTGAACTTGGTATACACATCCCAGAAAATATGAGTGAAATTTCAACTATTAATTTTAATAATAAATCAAGTAAAATTGAAAAAATTCTGCTGCCCTGGAAAGGGAAACATCTGACCATTTATGGCAAAATAACTTTAATTAACTCATTAGTTGTATCCCAGTTTACATACTTATTTATGGCTTTACCAACCCCTAAAGAATCATTCTTCAAAATATATGAACAGAAGATATTCAAATTTATATGGAATGATAAACCTGATAAAATTAAGCATACATATCTCTATAACGATTATGTGACAGGTGGGCTAAAACTCTCAAACTTAAAAGCTTTAAATCTTTCACTGAAGGCTTCCCTTATTCCAAAATTCTACTTCAATCCAAACTGGTTTTCTAGCAAATTACTTAAAAGTGTCCATCCTATATTTGATAAAGGCTTCTTTCCAATTCTGCAAATTAAACCTATGCATTTTGCATTAATCAATGGCATGTTTTCTGGTGTCTCCACTTTTCTGGAAGAAGCTCAACAAAGTTGGTTACAATTTCGATTTCACCCACCAGAAAATGCAGAACAAGTTCTACAACAAATAATATGGCTAAATTCTAATATACTTCTTGATTGAATGATGATTTTTTTGGAAACCTATGTTGGATAAAGGTAATTAATAATCAAAAATTATAAAAGGAACAGGAGGACATTTAGGGTTCTATCTTTCACACCGCCCTACCCGTTGCCACTACCCGCTACCCTTGAATTACGCATTCAGCAGCTTCCACTATCCCTAAACGGTATCTTGCGGCCACACTACCCGCTATACATTATGCCGACTCCGTTATTTGCACCTGGGGTTGTGCCCGCGGGCGTGTTTATGCACTTTCCCTACAATTGCTATCTTGACCACACACGTTAGGGAAAGCGTATAGCGGGTCCTCAAACCACCCATTTGGGCTTTTACAAGAGCACGCCTAGGCAGCTTCAATGCGGGTCCACTTGGACACATGTGGACGTGCACATGCGGCTCCACCTCCCGAATTAACTCGCCTATAAAAAGCTACCTTGCTTTAGCCTCAGTTGAACCCCTGAGAAAATGGCAGAGATAGTACTAAATCGCCTTGATCACCAGTTAAATAATAGAAGACGCCCAGAACGCATGTCCTGCCAGCGCACCAGCTACCTGGGCCTTTCAGGTAAGTCTATATTGTTTGCATTTTGTATCAATCATTTTTTCCACTTTTATAATAATAAATAATTGTTATATATAATATATATTAATGATATTTATTATGTATAATATTCTAAAATTATAATAATACAATAAAAGTATTATTTCCCACAGAACAAGAATGCGTGACAAAACTGCGCCTCTGCCGTCAGGCAGTGATGGAATTATGTCACCTGGTTGCAGATGATGTAGACACCGCTGCCAGCTGTCTGTATGCCTTGCCCGTTGCTGTTAGGGTTACTGTGGCACTATTTTTCTATGCTAGTGGGTCATTCCAACACCCACTCAGCTCAATTGGAGGCATGACCCAATCTGCCGTAAGCTCGGCTATAACTGCAGTCACTGCCAGCATAGTCCGACATGCCAGTAGGTACATCACTGGCATCCCTGTGACACCCGAGAGACAACGCAGGGTAAAGCGGGATTTTTTGGCAAGATATGGGTTCCCTAGGGTTCTGGGCGCCGTCGACTGCACACACGTTCTGATTCGGGCTCCGGCTCTGAACAGTGGCGCCTAGGTGAATCGTAAGGGAACCCATTCCATCAACGTCCAGGTGATTTGCAATGTATGGGGTTACATCTTGAATGTATACGCAAATCATCCTGGAGGTAGCCACGACGCTTTTATAATGGAACAGTCGGTCATTCCTGCAGTCTTCCAGAGGGACCCCCCTCTGGACGGGTGGCTGTTGGGTGACAATGGCTATCCATTAAAGACGTGGTGCATGGTGCCATACATTACGCCAACAAGTGTGCGTGAGTTCACTTTCAATAGAAAACACTCACGCGCACGAGTTGTCATTGAGCGAACATTTGGCGTGCTCAAAATGCGGTTCCGCTGCTTGAACAGGTCAGGTGGGGTCTTACAGTATGGTCCTCAGAAAGTAGCATCTTTCTTTGTGGCATGTTGTGCGCTGTACAACATTGCCCTACGCCATGGAATGATGCTGGAGTTTGAGGATAGATTATTACCGGACTATAGAAGGCGGCAAGCTGAAGTGCAGGTGCCGACTCCAAATGCTGATATAGTGCCAGCAGTAGCAGGGGCAATGAGGGACCAGCTGGCAGCGGAGCTGCGACACCGCTAGTCATGTCATCTGCAGCCTGCCTGGTAAGTAATTTGTGCTATCAGTAGGCTACTAATAATGTAATGATGTATGTAATTCATATAGCGTTTTATTAAATACTCAAAGTCGCTTTATAAAAAAAAAAGTTTAAATGGTTGCAGTCAATGTAGGCATTTATTTGGCTGTGGGTATTTTCTAAAATGGGATTTTGTTCTATGCTTCATTTCAGATGGGAGAGGGAGTTGGAAGTGCATGGCGAAACGCATTTTGACCTCATGCACGAGCAATTTAACTTCGTCTTCAAAGAAACGTGGTGATCTTCCTCTCTCCATCACGGGTTTCGGTTTGAGAATTTGGGATAGCGCAGCCTGCTCTTAAAGGCAATGGCACCTGGCACACTGATTGGTTTAACTGGCGTAACGCCCAAACCACGCCTATGCATAATATAACGGGTAGCGCAGGTGTTTTAGGGATAAAGGCAGGTGCGCAAGATAGCAACTTTTGCAGGGGAACGCCTCTTACGCAATGCTAAATCCCCAAATAATGAGTTTAGGGACTCTGGCATAAGAGAGGGCCCTTAGTCTGTAGGCCTCATATGAAATTGGTAAATTGGTTAAACAGAATAAAGATCAATGAACATATATATACATTTTATTTAAGAATAAAGAATTTAGTCGCTATACCATACAGGATTCTAGACAGTTGGGAAAATATGTTAGATACAACAGTACCTTGGAACAAAGTTCTTAAAATCCTTTACAATACATCACTTGATCCAAAGATAAGATATTTTCAATATAAGTTAGTATACAAATTTTTAGCAACTAAAAAGATGCTAAATATATGGGGAATAGAGTCATCACCCCTTTGTCGATTCTGCCAGGAAGAAGTGGAGTCAGTAGACCATTTATTTTGGTACTGTCCTATAATAGCCTTATTTTGGATAAAGGCACAAGGCAGGATATCTCAGTATAATAGAATACAGTTAGATTTATTTAAAGTATTATTGGGTGATGTAACAAAAGGAACACACCTAATCTGTAATATAATTATATATTTGGCAAAAATATTTATTTGACATCTGTTGAGGCATTAAGAATTGAGAAATTCAAAAATTTTGTCAAGTATTACAGTAGAATTGAGTGTGTGATGGCCCATGAGACAGCACTTGTAAATTATGCCAAAAGATGGGATAAAGTAAGGGAGGCTGAAGGTTGGGAATAATGAGAGATGGAATAGATAAGCTAATAACTACTAATGCAAAGGTAGAAAAGCATTGTGAATGTAATCTCTATTGTGTTGTATTGTATTGTGTATATATATTTTTTAATTATTGCATGTTTTGTTTTGTTTTGTTGGGTGATGGTAGGATGACTCGTACACAATTATACAACTGACTGAATGAACAAAGTTGTCCTCCAGAGTGGGGGGGTGGTGGCCGGTTTAAAAAAAAAAAACAGTAGGCTCCTTTATGATTTTAAATTTTGTAATAGTTGCCACATGCACACTATTAGGGGCCAGAGTGTAGGAGCCATAGAAGTGTTTTGGTTCATATTTCATTTTGTTTATCAACATTATTATTAGTAATTTCATTTACATTTAATTTTCTTAGAATCAGGACGTATTAATGTCTTTTGAACGTGTGTGCCCTCTATAGGTCAGGAGGCCTGAACATAAAGCTGTGCCAAGCCAACCGCGTCGCAGACTGCTATGGTTAAGCTTAACGGTAGGAACACACTGCAGCGGCGCGGTGCGATGTGAATTCGCTGACACTCATGGCCGCTGGCCGCTTATGGGTGTTTCCACTAGGTGTACGCCCCACTCTGGAATGCCGGAAGCGTTGGACTTATAATAATGGTGAGCGCATATTGAAGTGCAATGTATAGCAAAGGTGACATTAGAAAACCTTGCAAATACCAATCGTCATACAGTAAAATTAAAACCTCTGACAGCAAAAATAATGGGCTTACCTATAGGTAGCTTGGCTATGGTGTTGTGTGTCAGTATATTCAAATATCATTGTCCAGTCAGGCTGAATAAATTGGACACAAAGTGTTTGAATGGTCGCAAATCATATGCCTCTTTAGTCTATTGTTTTGTCCCGCTCGTTTTCAGAATTGGCATAAATTAACTTTCTCGACCTATCTGGTTTAAAGTATAACTCCCGTTCATTTTGAGTATATAGAAATCAAAATCCTCGCTAGCCAGCCCAGTATAGAGACCATGGATCAGCTCGAAGCCCTGCAAGCAATTGTCAAGATTGCCGTGATGCAATCCCGGAGGAAGAGGAGAAGATACTGGGTGCATCCCATGCGCCGCAGTCAGAAAGAGCACGGAGAGTACCACCGTCTCGTCCAAGAGCTGCGGCTGGACGACTCTGCCTTCCAGCAGTATTTCAGACTGCAGAAGGGGGAATTCGATTATCTGTTGAGCCGCGTGGGACTGCAGATTGCGAGGCGCTCTGCATTGCGAGAGGCCATCGGTGCAGCTGAGCGTCTCACTATTTGTCCTCGGATTCAGTTTTAGTGACAATAATAAAATTGTCGATGCGCCACAGTACCTACGGCAGGGGAGCGCGGTGGTTTAAATATAGGCCTAGTATAATGCTTGAATATAATATAGGCTACTATAGGCCTACATGTCGGGTATACAGAATAAATAAACAAGTCAAAGACCTTGATGACGATCATTATGCAGGCAACTGTGACTTGATTTAAATTCACATAATGATGTTCAAGAGTCATGTTGAAAATAATTTCAACATTGACACTGCACCGAGGAAAATGGTTTGTATTTCTAAAAATCGCACTGAATGCATATCTATTTCCAATGTCACAATATGCTTTTGTTAATAAGACATACAGTAACTTCTCTTGGTTTGGGGAAAAAGCTGCTGTTACAAAAGTTAAGCTTAAAGTGACGTGACGTGAAACTTTAATCATTTCGTTAACTTTAATTGATTAGACAGGAGTTCCGTGCATTTCATTCAAAAATATGGGCAACAGCTGATACGATATCATTTAACATATCTGTGAAACTGACTTTTTCAGTTGCGCAGTTTATTACACATGATTTCACATAACAGGTATTCTATAGATAATGTGAAATACATTCATTCTTCTCAAATAAATATAAAAAGTTCTGTTGGCGATCCACCTTTTTGTAGTCAAGGAGCTTCGCCATTTCAGTTTTACAGATTAAATGTGTTTGCAAATGGGAGCTGGGGACACGTAAGATATGCCCCAGGGCAGCGAATACTTCTGACGGGAGCCAATTACAGGAACAGTGATTGGATGACGGCAACCAACTAGGCAGTCAGTAGGCCTATAACCTTTTCTTTTACATCCGAATGTCGTGTAGGCAATTAATTTTTATTATTTTGAATTACCTTATCAGACAACTAGCCTTCTAGCTAGCTAGCTTAAATGGCCAGGAAGTTTGCAGGCACACTTCGCGTTTATATTAATTTCTAGATGAACGTGTTTTATCATTAAATTGAATATTGCAACCCACCAGTAATTCGCACAATCTCAGCGACTCTCCTCCATGCATCTTTTTTTTATGTCCTGATATTCAAAGAGTGAGCAATCATAAAGTGGTCTATTGGGAAACCTGAGATCGCCGTAGGCTCTCCTCCATTTCCAGATGTTAATTTCCCGGCCCGCCTCCTGCTCCACAACAAAAGAACATGATTGGCCAGAGCAGGGCGGCCGCTGCTCCTCATTTGAATGAGATTCAGATTTTGGCCGCTGGCTTCGCCTACTTCTCACCGCGTCGCTCTTCTACTGGTCCCAGAGTGCATTGCAAAGGCGCTCAATTGAAAGTGGATGGGAGCGGTACGAAATTTCGCGCCGCGCCGCTGCAGCGTGTTCCTACCGTAACTCTCTTTTCTCATTCATTTTCTACGGTAAGCCCTTGACCATACTGATCAGTTCCACCTCTGGCCACTAATGAGGTTTGGGGGGCGCTGTTTCGACTGTTCTCATGTAATCTCAGTCACCTCCTTGATCATGCATTGCTAAATCAAAGATTATTGATTTATCAATTCAATAATAATGGTTTTTATAATGGGTAACTTGTTTATAATCATTTTATTAGTTTGGATTATTCCATTTTAAAAATCGAAGTGAATCAAATTTGTATTTCAGATAGTCAAGGTTATACAAAGCAAAACATTTTCAGAAGGCAAGAAGATGCGGAAATATTTAGGATATTGTACTGCCTCTTTTCAGTGTCAATGACAGTCAACAAGATATAATGGGGAAAGTAAAATTGTGCAACTACTAGGGTTGTCACAATGATGAGACTTTAATTAATGATTGTCATCCTAATAATTTGTGATATCCCATTCTTTCTTATTTCTCCTGTTCATCTGTGTGTCTCTGTGGTGTGTGTGGGGCATGGGTGTGTCTTACTCGCTGCATCTTTCCTGGTTCCTGGCTTTACTACACAGACCTGTTGCCATTGCCATCAGCACACCTACCTTCCATCTTCTCAACTCTGCATTCAAGACATTGCTTCCAGACATCTCCAGATTGTTGCCTTTAATCCTGGGATAACTGATGACCAGCAGTTAGTACAGTGATGCCATTACCTCTCGTGTACCGTTTTGTGAATAATATCCTGGTGTTATCCTTGTGCCTCTTCTTATCCATGCTGTCCTCTGTCCCAGGATCATCGCCTCACTCTGCCTGCCACCTGACTTGAGACCAGCCGGGACACAGCTACTCACGACCTCTGGACTTAGAAGGAATACGATCACACCCAATTTAACCCTTCAGCCGTCTCTGCCTCCACGAGTTCTGTTTTTGGGTCCAAATTACCACTAGTATATATAATCAGGGGTGATGAGCAATCATTACTCACATTAGGCTAGTTCAATTGGGTGGCAGTAACGATGGCTACAGCATGAGATGACATCCCCACTGGAGTGTCCATGGCCATATCCAAAGTCCATGTTTTAAGTTTTTGAAATAAAGAGTAATTCTTTATGTGACCACATGTAACCTGTTCTTACATTAAATTTATTTATTTAAACTTTTAACAAAATGGACACCCATGTAATCACATCTGCACTTCTTTGAAATAAGCCTACATTGTGAAAATACAATTTGCACTGCAGCTGACGCACAGACACAGGGGAAAGATTTGGCCTGCAGTACATAGAGCCAGGGTGTCGTCCTGTGCCTCTGGACTGGTTTAAGAACAGGTCCCAGAGGGGTGATGAAGAGGGAGCAGACGAACAGGAGGTCACCAACCAGCCCTTCTTTACACCCCAAGAGATTGTTAGTTGCATTGATAGCGCTTGGTAATTCTCAGTCTCAAGCTTGCAGTTTACCCCTGCAGTTTGAGCAATAATTATGATCAAGGTGCATGTGCTTCCTCTGTTGCAGGATGACATCTTACCCCAGGCCACACTCCAGCAAATCCCCCAGTCAACCCCCACTCAAACTGAGGCGCTGGACACAAGTGGAGGTAAACAAGTTAATATCCCTCATTTTACACATCTTCTAGTAATAAGGTGAACGAGACGTATATTGAAGATCATGATATCAGATAGGTTTTTGTGTCTCGGAGAAGACGGGGAATTTGTGGCATTTGACCAATGACAGAACATCACAAACAGTATTCACTTAGTAAATAAACCAGAATAAAGGGTACAAAGAATAAAATTATAGACTAAGCACACACTAAGACATACTATAAAGTGTTTTAAATAAAACTGCCAGACAAGAAGGGCATCCTTAATTTAATAGCAATATGTTTACTTATTGTTCATTACTCATTGTGTATAGTATTCACCAAACTCTGTAATGTTACTTATGTTTGAAAGAGCAATATTTAAGCTTTCTTTATTTCTGCATGTTTTCAGATCTGCCAATGATACCTGCGCTGCCTGTCATAGCCTCTCTGCGAGCCACTCGCATGGTGTTCATCAAGGCAGGTGGGCTCCTGTACGTCTTAGACCATACCTGGTGGACCGAGGCCATGAGGGAGGTCATAGACGGCCTCATAGCAGTTCACCAAGAGTCTAAGGATTTCCTGCAGCGGGTGGACAGGGACTATGCTGGCTTGGCGCAGGCTGCTTCCCGTGATCCCAACAGCCTGTTGCATCCAACAACAAAGCAGCACATTTCACGGTACGTCAAGCATTGTGCAAAGCGAACAAACACTAGCACTTCCCTGAACACCAGCCCCGAGAAATTCCTGGAGATGCAGCAGCTGTGGCAACACCTGACGGCAGAAAGTGAGACCAAGAGTGTGACGGTGGTGACGCTGCCACCTGGTGCTGTAAATCCACCTGCAGGTGATCCCCAGGAGGCCCCTCTGACAAAGGCTGCCATCGAGGACATGGTGCGGGACATAGTGCAGAGACAGACGGCACTGCAACAACAACACCAGCAGCAGCTGGGAAAGAAGAAGACGAGGAACTGTCTTGCTTGTGGCCAGCCGAAGTCACGGTTTCAGGGAGATGGTTCCTCTGTCCACTCTTTCTACCAGTCTGGTGAGGTGAAGTACTTCTACTGCTCAGTAAGAATCCACCAGCAGCAGAAGGCTTCACTGACCCCAGAATGCTATCTGTGGACTTTGCCGACACACCCCTCTTTACCAGAGAGCTTGGGGCAGCCAAGGTTAGGTCAGCAGAGGCACGGAGGTTGGCAGAGCTGCAGAAGAAATGCAAGGCAGAACAACATTAGCCCACCGGACGGCTCTGCATGTTCTGCCGCAAGCCCCTAAAGCAGGGACCAGACAGCCCACACGTACACCACTGGTTCTGAGGTGTGGTGGGCAAGTACATTTACTGTCCTGCCAGGGTGCTCTGCCTGTACAGAGCAGACGGACTGACTGCCGAAATGACCTGGCGTGAGTTCCACAGTCAGCCTTCCACAAGGCAGAAAAAAAGAGGTGGGCTGAGGAGAAGGGGAAGATTTAGGCAGGGGTATTGGCACTGTTTGTTTTTTTTATCTTGTTTGTTTGGAACTGTAAATATCTGTAAATAGTTCAGAAGTTAAGTTTTTATGACTTTAAATTATTATTTTGTTTTCATAATTGTTATTTTCCCTGTTGTTGTAGTAAAACTACCAGTGTGTTAATGTGTTGTTGTTGTTGTTTTTTTAAAGCCCTAATTAATTGTGTTAATAAATGACCAAAAAAGTATTGTGTGCTCATCTCAATTATGTACAGTGGTGGAAAAAGTACACAACTCCATTACTGAGTCAAATTGTAGATACTCCAGGTGAAACTACTTGCTCCCAATTCAAGTGAAAGTTTCTCAGTCAAAGTATTCCTCGAGTTCAAGTACTGGAGAACTTGCTTTTAAAAATACTTCAGTATTCAAAGTGTTGTTTATAAATCTCAGCAAATTGTATTTTCACAATGTAGGCCTATTTCAAAGAAGTGCAGATGTGATTACATGGGTGTCCATTTTGTTAAAATTTTAATTAAATAAATTTAATGTAAGAACAGGTTACATGTGGTCACATAAAGAATTACTCTTTATTTCAAAGACTAAAAACATGGACTTTGGATATGGCCATGGACAGTCCAGTGGGGATGTCATCTCATGCTGTAGCCATCGTTACTGCCACCCAATTGAACTAGCCTAATGTGAGTAATGATTGCTCATCAACCCTGATTATATATACTAGTGGTAATTTGGACCCAAAAACAGAACTCGTGGAGGCAGAGACGGCTGAAGGGTTAAATTGGGTGTGATCGTATTCCCTCTAAGTCCAGAGGTCGTGAATACCTGTGTCCCGGCTGGTCTCAAGTCAGGTGGCAGGCAGAGTGAGGCGATGATCCTGGGACAGAGGACAGCATGGATAAGAAGAGTCACAAGGATAACACCAGGATATTATTCACAAAACGGTACACGAGAGGTAATGGCATCACTGTACTAATTGATGGTCATCAGTTATCCCAGGATTAAAGGCAACAATCTGGAGATGTCTGGAAGCAATGTCTTGAATGCAGAGTTGAGAAGATGGAAGGTAGGTGTGCTGATGGCAATGGCAACAGGTCTGTGTAGTAAAGCCAGGAACCAGGGAAGATGCAACGAGTAAGACACACCCATGCCCCACACACACCACAGAGACACACAGATGAACAGGGGAAATAGGAAAGAATGGGATATCACAAATTATTAGGATGACATCATCAATTAAAATCTCATCATCGTGACAACCCTTGTAGTTGCACAATTTTACTTTCCCCATTATTTCTTGTTGACTGTCATTGACACTGAAAAGAGTCAGTACAATATCCTAAATATTTCCGCATCTTCTTGCCTTCTGAAAATGTTTTGCTTTGTATAACCTTGACTATCTGAAATACAAATTTGATTCACTTCGATTTTTAAAATGGAATAATGCAAACTAATAAAATGATTATAAACAAGTTACACATTATAAAAACCATTATTATTGAATTGATAAATCAATAATCTTTGATTTAGCAATGCATGATCAAGGAGGTGACTGAGATTCGAACCGAGGAGTTCATGTGCTTTTTTATTTTTTTCACTCCAAGGTTCCCAGCCCGCATACAGGCTCCTCTGATTGGCTGTTCACCGCATGACAGGTATAGAATCCTGGCCACCGCGGGGAGGGCTCAGGTGCTTGCGCATACCAGCATTGACCGCACGACGCACGACGCACTACGCACGACGCACAACGCGCATGCGAACTTCTGAACTGAACTCAGCTTGACTTGAACTAAAAGAAAGCAAACTGAACAAACAAAGATATTTTGTTTTACTTTGATTTTGTTAAAAATAAATATCAAAGACTTCAACTTTCAACAACGTCTCCCTGGAATATGTTTGTAAGCGAGTCATGATAGAGCGCCTGTACCCCAAGAAGTGGTGAGAAAAGATTTTTGAATGGGGATCAAACAAATAGGACGTTTAGCCACTACATATATGTTAATTAGAATATGTGATTGCCCATGGCTTGTTCTGTGTTTTTCAATTCTCTGTAACAGAAAAAGAAGAAAACAACTGAAAGCTGAAAAAAACTGAAAATATACCCGGGCAAATGGGGAAAAAATACTGCTGAAATCGAGAGGGGGTGAGATAAAACTATAGTACATGTTAGGATGTATCAAGAACCAAAACTTTCATAACATGGTAGGAGGCATGCTGTGTGGGCTTTTCTCTGTCTCGCAGAAGCTGACTCAGAACACAGCTATTCAGCTTTACCTCCGGAGGCCTTGTTTGCCAACATGCAAAGACTTTTCCGTTTTAAGACCTCGTGAGAAAAGTTGGGCAGATTTGATATTTCGGTGCTCACAGTTTCTGCCAGATTTGTTGCTCATAGTTTACTTTAAAGGAGCCGTAAATAAGAAATGTATGTAGATTAATCATAAAATGGCCCTGATATATCACCAAACATTAAGGTATGGTGTTAATTTCAAATACTTATATCACTGACAACAGTAGTCCAGCCAGAATATTCTCATTACAAAAGCCCAGTTGCAGCCCACAACTAATGTTGATGTTGTCACTTTGTGTTTTGGCCTGTTGCGCCACCCTCCACCTATCTCCCAATGAGTCAGTAGCATTTCGGCATCCAGGTTACCAGTTACCACTGAGCTGCAGCTACCAGCGTTTCGGAGCACAAATGTCTGACGTTAATAAACCTAAAAGGCCTCGTTATGATTCCGAAATACGTTGTGACAAAGTCAGAAACAAAACAAGGATCTGTATAGGACATGCCTTTGAAAGATGGAGACGGCTGAAAGCAGAGAAAAATTTGAAGACTGACGCCGAAGTTACTAATCTTCTCCTGGACAGATAAGATTCAGCTAAGTTTGGCTAACCTAATTCTATTTAATGTAGGCCCGGACATTTCAAATATTCTCTACAGTCGAATAACATTATGTATGTTCGTTCATGGTACGTTAGTGCTTATGCAGGTGGGTCATCAAATTGACTAGGTAACAAATAGTTTGAGAAATAAAAACCGTGACTTGTCATTGCTAACATTAGCAATACATTATTAGAGTCCGCTTCTCTGGCATTATGCTGAGACGCTGTGGAAACCGTTCCAACATTAGCACAGCCATTATGGTAGCTCCTTGTAGTAGACGTTCTTGCTGGATACAGCAACCTAGCTGGCAACCTCTCGTCTGGGGGAGAGGGGGAGGGGATACTGCGCTGTGCAGTATTTTGAATGTGATTGCAGTACCAGTTTTGGCCGCAAACTTACATACAGCTCCTTTTAAAAACATTTGAGCCATTATTGCTCTTTCATAGAAAGACAACACTGATACTTTGCGGGGCTCATTGGAGATTATGCGTGTCCCAGAAAAAACTACAAAGCTATGCACTGCCAGGGACATTCCTTGCAATGAAGAAGTGTGGCAAAATATTTACAAAGGTGACACATTTATTCATCATTTTTAATAATATTGTTAGACAACCAATGACATAGTACAGTATGATAAACAAAACATCACAAATAAGGGGAAAAAATGATACAAAGCCAATGTGATAAAAGTAAAAATAAATATTGTAATAATTATAGTTAACCTTGACAGTATTATTATTATTATTATTATTCAACTTTCTCAGTCTAGAATGACACTGGTAGGACGTACATTTTTCTCTTATAATGTACATACTAAGAGCAAGCTGTAGCCCATAGCCTTGGGCCTCAAAAACTTTTCTTAGCACTCCAGCAGTTCCAAGTAAAGCTGATTTCTGTAAAAGCTCTGGTAACTCCAGTCTTTTTCAAATGTTCTTCTAAATTCTGACTGACCATTCCAAGTGCACCAACCACCACCGGGACCACGTGCTGTATGTCTTTATGTTCCACAGTCTCGCCATTTCCCTTCTCAAATCCTGGTATTTTTCAATCTTTTCCTTCTCCTTTTTTACAATCCCAGCATCACTAGGTACAGCAATATTGATTATGAAACACTGGTTTTCTTTCCTATTTACCAACACAATATCTGGTCTTCTGGCCTGGATTTCCTATCAATCTGGATGTTAAAGTTCCAGCATCTTTATTTCATTGTTGTCAATCACTCTTTTATATTATTATTATTATTATCATCATCATCATCATCATCATCATCATCATCAACAACAACAACAACAACAACAACAACAACAATAATGGGCTCTAGATCTCCCACAACTCTAGCGAGGAAGAAGTGGTATAGATAATGTGTGGATGGATAATAGTAATAATAGTTAAAATTATATCTTCAAGCAGTCCAAGAATGACCTCCAACATTGACAACTTCATGGTGTTCAGCAGTAATGAACCAGCAGTGTTGAGCTACGAGACAGCATCTCCCTCAGTAAAGATGTTGAAGTTTTATAGGTTAATTGGGGCCAATGGAAAAGGTGAATATTCAATCCAGGGTCAACCCAAGCCTTTGCAGGCCTTAAGCGAAATTTGGACTTTTAATTTTAATTAGGACCAAAAATATCCTCCATACAAAAAGGGTATTCACAGCTATCAAGATAACTGAAGCCTCCATTAAAATGCTTCATTAAGTCAATAACCTTTAACTAAATGATCCTTCTATTTTGGGGTCGCACTTAAATGTTTCAGATCATCAGACTAATTTTAATATCAGACAAAGATAACC
Organism: Gymnothorax javanicus; assembly: GCA_029692085.1. Lineage (NCBI taxonomy): Eukaryota > Metazoa > Chordata > Actinopteri > Anguilliformes > Muraenidae > Gymnothorax > Gymnothorax javanicus. The sequence continues at coordinate 76,287,220 of CM056195.1, forward strand.
CAATGAAACATAAAGTATAGTTTTTAAATCATTATTTCATTTTTTGAAGTAAAAATGCTATCCAACCCTATATGGCTCAACATAAGAATGCAATTACCGTCTTAGTTTAAAAATTAGCTATTTAAACATATTTATTTAATAACTGGGTTTCATTTCACTAGACACACTCAGGCATGATTACTGCCAGCCCTGTTGAATCTACAAACCCCAATTCCAATGAAGTTGGGGCGTTGTGTAAAACGTGAATAGAAACAGAATTCAATGATTTGCAAATCTCATAAACCCACGTTTTATTCGCAATAGAACATAGAAAACATCAGATGTTGAAAGTGAGACATTTTACCATTTCATGAAAAATATTAGCTCATTTTGCAATCCATGGCAGCAACCCCATACCATCAGAGGTGCAAGCTTTTGAACTGAGCACTGATAACAAGCTGGATGGTCCCTCTACTCTTTAGTCTGCACAACACAGTGTCCGTGGTTTACAAAAACAAGTTCAAATTTTGATTCATCTGACCACAGAACAGTTTTCCATTTTGTCTCAGTCCAATTTAAATGAGCTTTGGCCCAGAGAAGACGTCAGCATTTCTGGATTGTGTTCACATATGGCTTCTGCTTTGCATGATACAGCTTTAACTGGCATTTGTGGATTGCACGGCAAAGCGTGTTCACAGAAAATGATTTCTGGAAGTGTTCCTGAGCCTATGCAGTGAATTCAAGTTCAGAATTATGCCCGTTTTTAGTGTAGTGCTGCCTGAGGGCCCAAAATTCACGAGCATCCAATATTGACCTTTGGTATTGTCCCTTGGGCACAGAGATTTCTCCAGATTCTCGAATCTTTTGATGATATTATGTACTGTAGGTGATGGGATATTCAAAATCTTCACAATTTTACTTTGAGGAACATTTTTCTGAAATTGTTCCACAATTTTTAGACTCAGTTCTCAGCAGATTGGTGAGCCTCTGCCCATCTTTACTTCTGAGAGACTCTGTCTTTCTGAAATACTCTTTTCATACCCAGTCATGTTACTGACCTGTTGCCAATTAACCTAATTAGTGTAAAATGCTCCTCCAGCTGTTTTTAATTAGTACCTTTTACTTTTCCAGCCTTTTGTTGCCCCTGTCCCAACTTTTTTCGAGATGTGTTGCTGAATCAAATTCAAAATGAGCTAATATTTTTCATGAAATGGTAAAATGTCGCACTTTCGATGTCAGATATGTTGTCTATGTTCTATTGTGAATAAAATGTGGGTTAAAGAGATTTGTAAATCATTGCACTCCGTTTTTATTCCCATTTTACACAATGTCCCAACTTCATAGGAATCAGGGTAGGTAAAGGTCACTTAAATAGACCCTTTCTAGCAATGTGAAGTCGGATAAAGAATTACAGGTAAAGATGAAAAACAAACTTATTGACATCAATCAGCCTGCAAAAGCCAGCGGCGAAGCTTCCCAGAAGTGGTTGGCCCACCAAAAACCATCCAAGAGCACATCGATGACTCATCCAGGAGTTCACAAAAGAACCAGACCAACATCCAAAAAACTGAAGGCCTCACTTACCTCAGTTAAGGTGATTGTTCCCAATTTCACAATAAGAAAGGGATTGGGCAAAAATGACATCCATGGGAGAGCCGCGATGCAAAAACCACTGCTGACCAAACAGAACACTAACGCTCATCTCACATAAGCATCTTGATGATCCTAAAGACTTTTGGGATAATATTCTGCAGACTGAGGAGTCAAAAGTGGTATTATTGGAAGACATGGGGTCTTGTTACATCAGGTGTAAAGCTACTACAGCATTCAATCATAAAAATATCATACCAACAGATAAACATGATGGTGGTAGTGGGCTCATCTGGGGCTGCTTTACTGCTTTGGGAGCTGAGCGACTTGCCAAAATGAATGAAACCTTAAATTCTGCTCTCTATCAGAAATCCTGAAGAAGAATGTCCAACGATCCATTTGTGACCTAAAGCTCAATGTAATTATCCCAGATAGCAAAATTCTTCTGGTCCATATCTGGCCCACACCTGCCCACACCTGACATTCATTTGGCCCACATACCGCATGGAATGATGGCACTTGGGCGCTCCGCTCTCGTTTGCCAGAACTTAGCCACAACCAAGCCATTGCAATGCCAGATGTCAGCCAAGAACATATGATGCAGCAAATGTGGGCCAGTTTTGGTTCACTTACAGACTGACCATTGTCACTCTGCCAAATATTTGCCAATTGTGGGCCATATTTGTTTTGTGATATTCAGGCCAAATTCAGCATTTACCACATGGGCCACTTTAGGCTCACATCTATTTTGTGCGGGCCAAAAGAATGCCAAAAGTGCCGGATCGTTGCCTGATGTGGCCCACATCTGTATGCTATCTGGGATGGTAATGTAATGTAACAGGACTATCTTGGTTATCTTGGTTCAGCCCCATCTGGTGTAATTTGATGGGTGTGTAGTAAACAGAGGAGTATAAAGTACTGGAAAAAAATAACTAAGTAAAAGTACCATAACTGAAAGTTACTTTGGTAAAATTTGAAGTCACCCATAAGAAAATTATTTGAGTAAAAGTGTTAAAGTAGCTCACATTAAATGTACTTAAGTACCAAAAGTATCTTGTGAAAAAGTATACTTAAGTATCAAAAGCGCAAGTACAAGTACAAAGTATTTTTCATAGTACTTATAGAAAGAAGCAAAGCAACCACGTGCTCTTTAATCCATTTTCAGGTGAATGAAAAATACAGTATTCAAAAAACTAACAGGCAGTCTGTCCTTTATATAGTTATTCTTCGTGTTTACTGGCAGTTTAAAAAAGCACTATAATTGAGTATAATTGATAGTAGAATTACATAGTATCAATACCATGTTGAATTTTTGCTTCAGAAAACTGATTTTTCTTAACTACTAATTGGGAAACCATTGGCTCACTGTAGCTGAAGTGGTTGCTACAGAGGAAAACGATTTTTTCTGTAGCAAGAGATAATTTTTTTTTGAACTGCTGGATAGATACTGTGGGCAAGTATATTGAGCAGTTTGCACATCAGGCTTAGCTGAGGAGTTTAATTCAGGCAGCTCCTGAAAAACAGGGATTCAAGTGAACTCATCCATGTTCTAAACCATGTTCGAGCTCGACTTGCTTGTGAATATTAAATAACTGATCTGGGTGTGTCATCTAGTGATAGAATATTGTAATTGCGTGCATAAATTTGCAGGTCCATGCCCGCTGGCGGACAAATCTGCACAAAGCACTTAAGACACCCTGCCGAGCACCGTTGTTCTTCTCGAACATGCCACAACCAGATAATCCTTAACCCCTTAAGCCCTACGCCCCGGTACCGGTGGGCAGTGGTTACTCATAATAAATACAGCATGTTTCCAAATAGCAACATTGCCATGCGGCATATGCACATTTCACGAAGAAACTAGGCAAAAAGCTCATGTAGACCATTTTTACCTCAACCGAACACAATTGAAGCACCAAGCAAGTAAATAAGCATGTAGCAAAACATAGGATAAAATCATATCAGCGCTGAATTGCTAGAATTTCTCCTGAATTTGTGCTATACATAAAAACGATACCTCAAATGAAAGAGGAAAGTCCACAGAATCCAATGAGCTCTGTCATTTTAAACTGACACCACACTCAAAGAAAAGCTGGCATACACTTTACAGTCTACAGAGATGAGCAAAGAAATTTCTTACCTTTGATATTTTGTAATAAAAGAATAGGACCAAGGGTCCTGTAGCTTACCGGCAAGCAGTTTTACAGCGATGATACAAGTTATGAAAATTTCATGTGAAGTTTGACATTTGAATCAATGAAAATCAATGTCAAGGTCACTAAATAAAAGTTCACATACATTTATAAGACCTTCTATAATACAAGCCTAAGCTCTGAAGCGGTTTTGGTGATACAAGTCATTAAAATATGTCAATATTTATTCAATATGTCAATTGTGAACTTTAAAGGTCACAGAATGTCAAGTTGTGGTCAGCAAATGGACTTCATATATGACTTTCTAAATGTCTTTATACAAACCTTGGCTCAATCTGTGACCATTTTGGTGATACAAGTCATTGTAATTTCACTGTCAAGTTTGACCCTCAACAGTCACTGACCGTCAAGTTGAATGTCACCAAATGAAAGTTCATATGTGACTTCCTAGATGTCATTAACACAAACTTAGGCTCCATCTGTGATCGTTTTAGTGATACAAGTCATTGAATTTTCACTAGGTCACATTTGACCTTTGAAGGTCAATATGAAGGTCACCAAATGAAAGGTCATATATAACTTCCTATATGTCTGTAATACAAACCTAGACTCCATCTGTGACCGTTTTGGCAAGACAAGTCATTATAATTGTATTATGTCAAGTTTGACCTTCAAATGTCATCAACAGTCAAGCTGAATGTCACCAAATGAAAGTTCATATGTGACTACCCATGTCAGTAACACAAACCTAGGCTCCATCTGTGACCTTTTCAGTGATAGAAGTCATTGAATTTTCTCTAGGTCAAGTTAGACCTTCGAAGGTCAATATGAATGTCAACAAATGAAAGTTCATACATGACTTCCTATACTTCTCCAGTATAAACCTACACTCAATCTGTAACGATTTTGCTGATATAAGTCACTGAAATTTCACAGTATATTTTGGCCATTCAAGGTCACAGAAGGTCAGGTTCAAGGTCACCCAATGAAACTTCATACATGACTTCCTATATGGCCGCAATACAAACCTAAGCTCTATCTGTAATAGTTTTGGTGATAGAAGTTATTGAAATTTCACTATGTGAAGTTTAACCTTTGAAGGTCACCGAAGGTCAAGTTCAAGGCCACCAAATGAAAGTTCATGTATGACTTCCAATACCTCTCCAATACAAACCAAAACTATCTAAACCATTTTGCTGATATAAGTCATTGAAATTTCACTGTGAAGTTTGGGCATTCAAGGCCACTGAAGGTCAAGTTCAAGGCCACCAAATGAAAGTTCATACATGACTTCCTATAAGTGTTCAGTGCACATATGTTCCCAATCTTCAATATTTTCTAGCCTAGAAACCTTTGAAAATTGTAACATTTTGCTTGACCTCAAGGTTTGACCTTTCAAGGTCATCTGAGGTCAACTTTAATACAGCCAAAATATACGTCATATATGACTTCCTATATGTCAGTAATACAAACTTAATCTCTATCTGCAACAATTTAGCTTCCACAGGTGATTTGGCCCATTCTCCATAAGACCCAATGTTAAAGTACAGCGCCCCCACTAGACCCACTTCTGTCGATTCAATCAAAATGGCACTCGCACTGTACATAAAGTGTATCAAGGTGAGTTGATTGCCAGATTTAGAAAAAAAGTTACCAGACAGTTCTTGAGAAATAATTTTTAAAATATATCTTTTAACATTGTTAACATATTCCCTGACCTCGAGTTTGACCTTTCAAAGTCATCTGAGGTCAACTTTAACATAGCCAATGTACAGGTCATATATGACTCCCTATAAGTCGATAATACAAACTTAATATCTGTCTGCAACCATTTGGCCTCCACAGACCATCTTGCATATTCATAAAGAACAGCGCCCCCAATACACCCACTTCCGTTGATTCAATCAAAATGGTGCTCGCACTGTACATTGATGGTACCAAGGTAAGTTTTTTGCCTGATTTAGAAAAAAATTTATCATGCAGTTTTTGAGAAATATTTTTTTTTAAATTTCTCAGTCCTATCTTTAACATTGGAGCCAAAATTTCAAGGGCCCATAAAACGGACAAAAATGATTCAATCCAAAATCCGAGAAAAGTGTCTGGAGATATGGTCTAGTAGTATGTTTTTGCAAATTTACACAAAAATTCAACAGGCCAAAAAAAAGATAAAAAATGTTCCGCACGACGAACGCCAGACGCCACACCACGACAATAGCTTATCGGCCCATGGGCCGGCAAGCTAAAAACAGTTTGGGGGTAAATCCACGTTTGCTATTGTTAGCTCAATGTGTCCGTGTTATAACAAAACTAGATCTGTGAGTCTGAGAGCATGTTTTTCTTCTCGAGCATTGCTTCAAAGATCTCAGTTCCTCAGCATTCAGCTTGTTTGCAATGTATTTTCCTCTCTGTGATCGGCTTGTGATGCTGTCAGTAAGACTGCCGGTAGCCATTTGATTTTATGGTTTCTGATGTTTCCAGCGAGCCCTGAACCAGCTTTATCGCACAAAGCTAGCCTGAGCTAGAGCCTTGCGTTCCCAGTGAGTCAAACTGAGTCCATGGGACATTCGCATGTACTTAAATAGCTCGACAATATAAACGCTTAACAGGTTTGTTTGTGGTATTTTCGGTATAATTATTCACTAAATATTCAACCGTCATTTTCAAAGTCGTTTCCTGACAGAAACGCATGAATACTGAAGGCACAAAAGTACAAACAAGGTGAGTAACTTGTTTTCTTGACTCATTCTTTATGTGGACAATTTGACAGTGGTGCTTGCATCATCTGATGTAGTGTAGTGGTTAAAAAGATGGTCTACAATGTAGGCGACCAGCGTTCGATCCCCGGTTAGTGCTTTTAGGTAGCAACGGTGTTATTTTTCATGTATAAATAATTGATGGGGTTTTTGTTCTTTTTACTTTTTTCCATTTTTTAACCTTTCCGTTGTATTCATAATCTTATTAATTTGCTTTTTTTAAAAAGGTAAATCTGCTCCAGTGGAGCCAAACTTCATTTTCTTTGTATTTATAGTCTTTGAATGGGATGGTATAGGCTATAGGACTGGCAGAAATAATAATTTTTTAAAAATTCTAAATTCTAAAAATTAAAAACTGGTTGTATTTGGGTGGAATGTATGCCTGTAGTGACATATAAGTGAAATTAAATGAGCTTTACAGTTTAATATTTGAGAAATCTGATTTGGCACACAAGGAACCTGAATTGCCAATTTGGAGAAGCCACCAAGACATTCCTCTCTAATTTTGTTCTGATTCATTTGATTAGAATAAACTTTGGCATAGATAATGGTGAGATTCTGTGCTGTAAATTTTTTGAGGTTTCAGACTGCAACTAATTAAGTTTACAAGGGATAGAAGTAAAACTTTGTTTGGTGCAAAATGAGGTCTTTGATTTATACTGTGTTCCATCTTCATTTACTCTGACTCAGTGACATATACACTGATTTTTATATTTTTTTACACCATGGCAGAAATCCCAAATGGTTTTAACTTTATTATGATACCAAGATCATTCAAATGGACCAAATAATTGCAGAGATATACTCATTTCATTTTGGGCTTACCATTTTCAAAAAAGAGGCTCAGGGCTTAAGGGGTTAAATGATGAATTACATTCATATTTTAATTTGTAATGAGTAACGAAGTGGCCAGTGTCAAAGTAACAAAGTAAAAGTATACTTTTTATCTTTTAAATGTAGTAAAGTAAAAGTAAAAGTCCCGGTTTAAAAAAAAACTCAGGTAAAGTACAAATCCTCAAAAAAACTACTTAAGTACTGTAACGAAGTACATGTACTTCATTACTATACACCTCTGGTAGTAAACTCTGTGCTACTTTTAGAACTGTTCACTGCACCCATGGCATTAAATGATCTGATACGGATAATTGTTTTTTTTTTTCCCTCCAATGCTCTGTGAGATGGTCGCCATGAATATAGCAGAAATGCATTTTTTGCTCATTTTGAAAAAATAAGGATAATTTTGAAAAACAAAGTATGCTAAAATGACGAATAATTGATATAACACATTTATTCAGGTGCAAGCATGAACAAGGTAATGTAGAACTGAGACTTTATTGTATTATATCATAATGCTTGTCTGACACCAAGAAATGAAACCAGGTTAAACAGCATAAATCAGCAGGTCTGATTCCAGCAGTAAACCATCACTGTATGCCGTATGCTTGAAGTATGTTCACACATACTTCACATGCATGCAAATGTGAACACTTCAGCTATCCTACTTTGTATAATTACACATTTACAGCAACAGCTTTCTCACATTACATACTGAATGCATGCAACGAGTGCAGCATGGTCACATTTTCTCACCTGTTAATCATATACATGAAAATACATGAGTAAAAGTGGATCTTCTTGAGAATCTGACCACATGCTAACCAAAAATCAATAACAGCAAAGCAAACGAATATGAGAAAGTATTGAATGAATGCAATCAGAATAATTACTTGACCACATAATTTGAACAAAGTCTTGACTCTCTTGAACCAGATCATCATATCTTTTGTGACTATATGGCATTGATATCGTGCAATTCATTACCTGGATGTCCTGGAATTATCCTAGATGGAGCACTTTGTAACAGAGCCATATCAGGGTTACAGGTTCAATCAGCATTTGTCCTTCCCACTGCATGTTCGACCATACAATAGGAGCAGAGATTAGCTTCCGTTCCAGCAAGAAAAGTATTAGCAAGGTCAGGCTGTGGGTTTGGGGGATTATGCCTGGCTCGAAGTCGGCTTTCCAGTTGAGTCCAATGGTATTAGATAGGATTTCCCTCTAACACAGCGCTGGCTGGTCAAGTTCTACCCCGAAAAGCAATTAATAAGCCATGTGTTCCTGAGGAGTTGTGCTCAAACAGGAAGTGGCTTGCCCCAAACTGCTGAAAGCACAAAATCACCTGGAAATCTCTAATTTGATGCTACACCATCAAAATCTTTATTCCATTAAACTAAAAGTCCGATCCATGCAAAACAGCACGAGATGAAGGAACATCCTCATTCTTTTGATTTTAGTATATTTGGACTAACTAGGCAAAGAAAGTAGCTGAACAAAGCACTGGAATGTCTCCTAGAATCCCTTCTATTCGGCCTTCCATAAACATCAAAGTGACCATGGAACCCTAATCTCTGAAATTTTTAGGCACTTTTGGACTGCAGGAACATTGCACAGTTCGAAGAACAGTTGGTGGAACCCTTTTGTGGTGTCCCCACCACATGAACTGGGAACAGTTTTATTTCTTCTAATGTGGTTTTGGCAGTTTTTTCCTTTTTTTGCTCTGACCGCAAGATTTTTATATTTTTTAACCTTTATGTAACCAGGGAAGTCCCACTGAGATTGAAATCTCTTTTTCAAGGGAGCCCTGGGGGTTGAGGTGGAGAGGGAGAAGACAAATTGCATAGCCAAGTAGATCAGGGGATGATTAGGTGGCAGGTTGAAAGAACCAGAATTAAGAATTAAGCTATGACACTGAGGAACTCCCTACTCTTGTTGAAGAGTGTCATAGGATCTTTAATGACCATAGTGGGTCAGGACCTCGGTTTAACGCCTCATCCGAAAGCCGGCGGCGTCTTCAGTACAGTGTGCCCGTCACTGCGCAGGGGCATTGGGGATTATTCCACTAGAGGGAAGATCGCAACTTACTGGCCCACCAACACCTCTTCCAGCAGCAACTTGGTTTTCCCAGGTGGTCTCCCATCCTAGTATTAACCAAGGCCACACCTGCTTAGCTTCAACCACGCAGCTGGAGCAGACTGAATAGTGGTATGGCTGCTGGCAATAGGTACTCACCTAGCACAAGAGGAACTGTGGGTGATGTGAATTTATGTTGATTGGTCAACACCAGCCAGAAGATGAAGCACCAACAACCACCACATTTAAAATACCAGTATAAACAATTCCTCAGTTAGCAAGCCAAGTTAGTCTGCTGACTTGAATAACGGAAGTTGCACAGACAGCTATGGTCAAATCATCACTGGAGCACTGGCTTTACTGCCCCTATCTGCAGTGGAAGAAATTCAACAAGATTACTAATCCAAGTGAAATATGACCTTGCCAACATTTCTATCACACACAGTGAAACGCAGGAGCCAAACTAAAAAGACCACATAAATGCATCTTACGTCTACATACAGTAGCTATAAACAGGTATGGGGAGGGGGCAGTAATTATTTTATGAATTCTAAGATCTTATGCAATTGTGAGTGCTGCTTAATATTCTCATCATGGTAGGGTCTCTGCTCCTCTGCTCCAGTCATCACTGTGATGCTGCTATACAGGGCTCTTGCACTGTTATAAACTCGCACCTTTTTTCCCAGTTATTTTTACTGTAGTTTTACTAGCAGTTTATAACAGAGGTTCCGTGTATATTAACTGTAAACCACAGTTAAATGCGTGCAGGACTCTACTTACAGTTAAAATAACAAGGAGACAATGCGTTAATTTAACCGTTAAATTTAGTCAATTTATTAAAGTAGGGCTGCATCATGGTTGAAGTTATGATTAACAGTCCTTCGCTCCAGGGGAGTCTCTGCTTCATAGGGCTGCTGTCGTCGCTCTGGAGGAGATACAGCTTAACAAGGCTCCTGCCATTGCCATGGGAGTGAGTGGGGGGAGGGGCAGAGGTGGTTTCTCTGCATATCTCCTGGTATCATCTTGGAGCTTCTGGCAGGTCTCGTGGTACCATAGTTGTTATAACTGTGGAATCATATATTTATATGTTATTTGCTTCATTGCCATATCAAGCCAGCATGTAACTGGGTGTTCAGTTACAGGTGTTAAATGTGTTCATGCTTGCTTTCTGTGTATTTATTTTTTTCCTAACTCAAAGAATGTAGGCAAGTGTACAGCTCAGCGCCAGGGTCGTATGTATCAAGTTCTCTTCGGATTTCTTATGTGTCAATAATGCCTCCCTATGTTTTTCTTCCTATAATAACAAAATATGCCCTATATTCTTTTTACCCATTTTAATTAATTAATGGAGTCAAGACCATCTTGGTTTTTCCCTCCAGCAATAAAATATTACATTTTACAGTCTTATTCCTCTATTAGTTTTTTTTTTCTTTTCAATGTGCCTCAGGTATTCTACAATTTTATGATCCTGCCTAATTTTCACAGTTTGGTTTCTTCCCAACATGATCGAAATTTTGCTGCTAACAGTTTGGTGACCCTGATGTGATTTACCTTTTAGAGAGAGAAATTGGACTCCTCACACCTTCACAAGTTGCTCAGACAAGCCATAATCTCATTGAATTTCTTCCATTGCAAGTAGCCTTAGTTGACTGAGCTGTTGCTCATGCCAGGCTTTCATCACCTCAGAGATCCATTTGGCAGTGCGAGGCCCCTGACGATGCATATCCCAAACTGTTCAGTCCTCATGAGTCCAACCTCACCCTGAGTTTGTCTCTGAACAATAAGCTGTTTATTGGGTGTCAGTTACCATCACAAAGATCTGGATTTCCTTTGTTCAAATTTAAACTGAATCGTAATTCAATACATTCAACATCCAAAAGCTGGAGTAAATGTACTGTTATTACAACACGAGGCCACTTTCACTAATAAGCTCATTTCAGACAGGTAGATCCTCATTATAAATTGGCAAGCGCCCCCCCCCTTCCATACCTTAATTTCTGCCATCTACTCAGTGGAAAAATCCTGAAGCCCAGCTGGGTAAGACATTTAGCTTGGCATTTCAGGATGGTATTTACAATGGTATTTAAGTTTTGTTATGATACAGTGGGATTTGCAGCCTTAGAGAATGATCTTTCCCTTTTTATTTCGGTTGTGGGTCCTTTTTTCTGTTTGCTGGTTGAGTGGTTTATGTCGCACAGAATGACTGTGGATCTCTGTAAAGGCTTAGTTTATCAATCTCTCTTCTCTGAAACTTTTTGTGAACAGCTTAGTACATGATTAGATTTACAAATTGGAGTTGGAGGGCCAGAATTCAACAAAAAAAGCATGATTTTTATTCATCACTTTAATTTGATGTTTCTTTTTCCTGAGGCATAATGGCAACCAATCGATGGCAATTGATTTTGTAATCCATAGATGTCATAAGGTTGCCTCTCAGCGATGTGGGGGTTAATTTGGCCATGAATAGACATGCCTAGTCCAGTGAATCTACCGTTTACTGACTGAGCTCCGAGAAACCGAAAAAATAGATACTTTCCATATTTAGTGAAATGGAGCTTTCTGGTGCGCAGTGATGACAATAGCAAAAACAAGGGAAGCTTTCCCCAAATCAATACATTAATGGTAAAGTTTCCATTTATTTCAGTCACTGTACATGCAATACATTCAACATACAGCATGTCTTCAGGCATGGCTGCTCAAATTTGCAATAGAATTGAATTCTCTGCTGCTCAACAGCAAACAAAATAATGTCAGACATAAAATGGATAAGTGAGTAGTCTCCAGCATCTCTAAGCTGCATTTAATACTGCCACATATACATGAGTGAAGGCGGAAAATAATCACTCTTCCCGTGGCAAAAAAAAAAAAAAAGTATTGAAATTACTCCATTGTAATTGTGCTTTGGCTGTCAAAATTTGATAGCATAATGTTAAAGCGCCCTCCCCAGAATGAAGTAGTACAGTAGTTGATGGAAATCCAGCATTCATTCCCATTTTCTTTCATGTTATATTCATAATGTGCAGAAAATATTCAAATAACTTTCAATGGGAAACGAATATTTACCCCTGATGTCCTTGGCTACACTGTTATGCATTCGCAGGATATACACAGTAGATGGCAAGAAACGTTGATGTTAAGGTTTTTAATATGGTGGCTTTAATGCTTGCACTCATACTTCATTTCTGATCGATTGAGTAGTCAGTGCACAGATAACGTTGGGTAACTAGCAAAATGACCAGAGCTTTTTCATGCACATAATGTGATCAACCTTTGTGGTAAAGCATGCGGACCTGCTACAAGTCTCTCAGAGTATACCTGTACTTACCTATATTCTCTCAAGTATAGAATAGCACAGCCATTCACAATGGATGGAATGTTTGTTACTGGTCACTACTATTCATTGCCAAGAGTGTCACAGTGAATGCTATCAACTGAACTATCCCGTATAAAATCTCCTAGGCAGTATTCAGGGTGTTATCCCAGATAAACGCCTGCCAGTTAGATGAGTTGGTACTTTAGGCCAGTGGCATAGCCAGAAATGTTCAAATGGGAGGGCACAGAAAAAAATGGGTGGGCAAAGCCAATTTGATTGAACATAAGACCTAGATTAGATGCACCATACAAACATTAATCATAGGCATGTTATATTTATGACATAAAAATGGACTTTATTGAACGGATTTGATCACAGCTGAGAAATTACGCAGAAACATTTTCAACCGGAGCAAAACAATGCATGAATGTAGCTCTGGCATGTCACACAAAACACAATTGAGACAACAGATTGACCATATTGGACAACTGCAAAGCCTTATCACAGGCATGTTACATTCATGACATGAAAAGTGGCACTTATTGAACGAATTTCATCACAGCTGACAAATTACGCAGTCGGCTTAGCTCGGCTAAACATTTTAAACTTGCGCAAAACTGCATGAGCCCAGCATCGGCGCGTCACATAAAACACAAATTGAAGCAACAGATTGACAATTGTGCAATCTTACTGGAAAGCCTTTTCATAGGCATGCTACATTTATGACATAAAAAGTGGAATATAACGCATTTGATCACAGCTAACAATTACGCAGAAACATTTAAAATGGAGCAAAACAATGCATGCAGCTTTAGTGCATCACATGAAACACAATTTAAAGATTGATCATATTGGGCAACTGTAAAGCCTTATCATAGGCATGTAACTTTTATGACATTCAAAAGTGAAATTTATTGACAGTGGCGGTTCGTCGGCCGTAACAAAGGGAAGCCAAAACCTCCCCCTTCAAAGCTTAATGACTTAAACCTTTCGCACTTTACTTTTCTTGATCAGCAGTTGCTCATACGAATTGGTAGGACAGTCAAATTCATTTTCGATAGCAAATGATGTCGAAATGATCAATATGTCTTTAAAAATTAGTTTGCGAGGCTTGTTTCGCAAGAAGCCACGAGAATCCGTTTTCGACAATCTTAATATAGAAGTAAAGAATGCGATGTAGCACAGCTTCTTGCTTAATGAGCCTCACTAATCAATTTGTGAATCTATGCTGTTTCACAAGCTACATGAGCGCGGAATTTATAAAGACGTAGGCCTATGGTAATTTACGTCGTAATGTATGTGTGAAAGAAAACCCCTAATTTCAATGCAATGTATAACAATGTTATCGCAAATAAATTTGACTGTCCTTCTACCAATCGAATGAGCAACTGCTGATCAAGAAAAGTAAACTGCGAAAGGTTTCAAGGGCATCTAAAGTCGATTCCCATTGTTTTTGTTTATCGGCCAATCAGTGAGCTGCACCTGTGCAAACGAACCGAAATAGAAGGATTATCTACACGTGTACACAAAACATTGGTTGATGAATGAAATTGTTTATGTGACAATGCAAGATGTCAACAAAAGCAAGTGATTTGTTTGCAAACATTGGACGTTCAACGTCCCGTCTGAGAATTGACTTTAGATGCCCTTTAAGTCATTAACCTTTGAAGGGCGAGGTTTTGGCTTCCCTTTGTTACAGCCGACGAATCGCCACTGTTTATTGAACGCTTTCGATCACAACTGACAATACGCCGTTAAGCTAAATATTGTAAACGTGTGCAAAACTGCATGAACGTAGCTTCGGTGTGTCATCACATGAAATTGAAAGATTGGCCATAAATGACAAGCCTATAGCAAAGATGAAAACTTATCACACATGCTTCATTTTCACGGTGGCCATGCAAAGGGATGCATTGTTTAGTGCAGAATAGAACAATGTCAATGATGACTTTTATGTGTTCCCTGTTCCTTTCTCTAAACGATCTTTCATAAAATCTCTGTTCAACTGGTTAGTAATATTTCCACGGGCTTGACAGCTTTGCTTGTATCCCACGACACCGCCTTAGGCTGCCGCATCTGTCTTACTAGCCTCATGTTTAACAGCAGATTGAGCGAGATGCTTCCAGTCTCTGAAACCAGATTTTAGAAACCGGCTCTTGGTGGCTGACTCCGAGTGAATTGCTTTGGGAAAATGGCGACAGGCCTTGCAAAACAAAGCGTCCCTCGAAATGCTGTACTCTAGCCATGGGAATTTTCCATACCAGTGAGCAGTAAAACTTCTTGATTTGCCACTTATAATAGTAGCTGGAAATGAACTGCATCTGGGCTGTGTGGCAGGCTCGTCAATGGTGGACAAATCTGACGGGGTATCTATCTCCGAGTTGGTGCTGCAGATAGTCAAGTCTGGAGGTTGTAAACAAATAAGGCAATAGGTTCAACGATTCTCCTCAAATATGCTATTTGCCATAAATAAAGCACAAGTGCCTCTGTAGCTAGCCTACCTGAGCTTTGACCTGGAGTAGCTGGAGAGAGCGCTGGTACATCACCTGGATCTAAACTTTCTGATTCAACAGTGACAGACCCCTCATTACTCTCTGATTGAGAGGGCAACGTTGAGGACTGCGTCTCATCCTGATCCTGCTCAATGCGACGGCGTTTGACCACAAAATTAAGTAATTTCTTTTGCTTCATCATTTTAGCTTTAGGTAGCTAAGGCCATGGCTAAAAACAACGGCTTCACTCGATTGTATTGTGAGAGAGCTCTCACAGCAATGTTGGGGAGGGCAGAGGGGAGGAGCTGCCGGCTGTTTGCAATTTGACTGATTCTTCAATTCTCGGCGGAGTGCTGACTTGCGCGTCTTTTTTAGATGGTGCATGTAGACGAAGGAAAGCCCTCTGATTAGACGGGCAAGACTGACAAGTAGGCGGGCCTAGGCCCGTCCAGGCCCGCCCGTGCCTCCGCCCATGCTTTAGGCTGTTTTCTTATAAGACATGTTCTGGATAAAAACATCCCAGTTAGATGCATCCCTATTAAAAGTGACTGTTTTAATGCATGTAAATGATAATGAACCCTGTTAAAACTTCAGCTAATTACCTTCGCCAACGAAGTTGGGGCGGAGGTTATGTTTTTTGCCCGTTTGTTTGTTTGTCTGTTTGTGAACAACATAACTCAAAAAGTCATGCATGGATTTGTCTGAAATTTTTTGGGTGGATTGCTATTACATTAAGGATGGACCCTATTGATTTTCACCGCGATCACTGCAACAATATGGCTGCCACGGCAGCCATCTTGAAATCTTATGACACACGATAACTCAACTTTGCTCCCACTCATGAAGATTTGGCTTGTGCTGCCTTGGCGGAGGTTTGTACTCTACGAGTGCCTCTAGTTTCACATGACTTTGATACTGATTTGGTGGTTAGCTACTGAATCGGTTTTTGTGTATTTGGAGAATGTTGCAATTTCAGCGCAGGGTTTCTGATGTATTATGTTATGGTCACTTCACAAGCAAAAAATCTGAAATTTCAACGCATCATGCTGCAAAACCTGTTGCAAGCAACTAGATGATGTTCGTTCAGTGGCAGTGAATCTTTTATACATCTTTTATACACGATTATACATATATAATTAAATATTGCACCATTCAGGCCTGTCTGTCTCATAATAGCAAAGCACACTGTCTCTTCCAGACAGCATTTTGTAATCTTTAAGCTTGACATTCTACAACATCAGGAGGTGAGACATGGTCACAATCAATGCTTGCACTTTGAATTAATTACCAATACAAGAGGTTATCTGCAAAGAATGTATGGCACCTGCATTCGCCGGAAAAGCCTCCACATTTGTCCACAAACAAAATCTCCTCACCTTACTCGCACATTTCTGTTTGAGCAGCCCATGCATTCATTTAGCTGGTCATTAACAGAACTCCAACTGCTAGCCAGACATTGCAAGCAAACAAATAATCTTAAATTTCAATGAGTCACGCAACAAAACCTGCAACTAGCAAACAATGACATGACCTTAGCCAACTGGCGACAATCCTTATCATAATTATTGCTTAATAATGACATATTGCACCACCCATGCCTGCCTGCCCTGTCACAACAAATCAAGCTGTCCCTCTCCAAGACATGATTAGTCTTTAAGCATGACATTATATATCAACCAAGTGGGAATGATACTGCCGCAACCTTCAGATGCCTCCGTTCCGTCATAGAGGAGAGGTCATCTTGAGACAGAGCATGTCCAAGGATAGGGCGTCAGTTTTTGCAGAGCAGTGTTCACCACATTTTAACTTTTGTAACAACAAAAACAAAACGTCTATGCATTTGTATCTGTCTGAGTGGCCAATACATGAGTTTGGCTAAAAGTTAGTTGAACTCTAGCGACTGGTGTGACCGCAGCTTAGGCCAAAATTCCAGCAACTCATTGTTAGAAGCTTGTGGAAAGCCAGCTAAAACATTTAACCTATGTTAAACAATTAAATGGAACGCTGCCACATTCTTTAAGTGTGTGTGAACGTCTGACCCAGTGGCAATGTGATAAAAAAAAAAATAACAGCTGAAATAAAGTATTCTCTTTACTATTACTCTGACAATTTACATTCTTAGAATAAAGAAGTGATCCTAACTGATCTGAAACAGGGAATGTTTCCTTGGATTAAATGTCAGGAATTGTAAAAAAAACTGTACAGTGGGCTTTAAAATCGCTGGCATCCCTAACTGGCAATGCACTGAAAAAATTATTTAAAAAAAATATATCTCTAGAGAAACTCCAAATAACAACATGATAGAAATACTGTACATTATTAATGTTCCAATGAACCAGCTAAAGTCACTTTCTGATTTAATTAAAAATCAATTTCTCCAAATTAAGGTTTCACAATTAATGGCACCCTTAAAGAATATAGTAAATAACATCTGCCAAAATTAAACCAGGTATTAAATTCCACGTATCTAAGCTTTATCTAAGTGTTAAGGAACTATATTGAGCCATTATATTACTTTCTGTCTCACTAGTGTATAAAAATCAGGTAACACACGAGCAATTTCCCTTTGTCATCCAACACCATGAAGAAAACAAAACAACTGTCAGTTCAAAAGAGTCATTGACCTTCATAAATCTGGTAATGGCTACAAGAAGATTCACAAACAATTGAATACGCCACTGAGCACTGTCAGGGCAATTATCAGAAAATTCAAAAGATTTGGAACTGCTGAAAATCTCAAGGGTAGAGGACGCAACTGCATTTTGCCCTCAGGATACTAAGGAGGATGGTGAAGAAGCATCAAAATCCCCAAGAATCACTGCGTAGGAATTGCAGGCCTTAGTGGCATCTTGGGGTCAGCAGACTTCAAAAAGCTCCATCAGGCACCACCTCCACAACCAGGCTCTTTGGAAGGGTTGCCAGACAAAAAAGCCTTTTCTGACAGAAGACACAGAAGCAAGTGGAGTTTTCCAAACGTCATTTAAAGGGGACAAACTATGCTGATTCTTCTTTTAATACATACAAGTAATGTTATAATGTTGGATGTCCATACTCAACCTGTGTAAAGTTTCCAAACGTAAGATACAGGGTTTTGCCGTAATCCAAGAACGTGATTTCCTGAACATGATTTCCTCCCTGAACAGCTCGTCCCGAGATCTTCATGAGATCTGGGCAAAATGTGATGTCAGGTTGTGCCGTCCAATTAGTACAGACCTAGCCAGAGCCAATCATGGCACTGGACCTGCCCACCCCGGAAACTATTCTGGCAGGCACAAACCAGAGCGGCAGATAACTCATCAATGGCTCTGGCACAAAAAACCGCGGATCATATTACGCCTTAGTAGCATCTACACTTCCAGAAATTCAAAAGAAGAAGAACCGCGGATCATTTGAGGTACAGTTTTGTCAGTATGTCTCCCAAAGCTGCTAGTCCATGTTTTTTTGGATGCGAAAAAAAGCACAACTATTCTCTTCCAAAAGACGATGCCATTGGAAATCAGTGGGTAGCTTTTTTGTTTGCTGGCGGCAAACAGCTACACTCAAAGGGAACGTAAGCTGTTTGTGCTCGGCATTTCACCGAAGACAGCTTTGTTAATAAGGGATAATTTGACGCTGGATATGCATCTCAGCTGCTTCTCAAACCTGCAGCAGTTGCATCGATCAAGCGCTCGGAGCCACAAGCTGTAAATAACGATATAACAGCAAATAATGTAAGTGAAGCAAACGTGTTACGGGTGGCTGGCAGGACCACGAACGATAGTTAGCACTAACAACTGGCCTCAAGCGCAGGCTTTGTAAAATATCTGAAGATAAAGCCTGGATCGGTAGCAACTGTCCGTGACTCACAGACGCGGAAGCAGTAAGTTGCTTTAAGTTGCTTTATTGTATAAGCCTACCTAACATGATAGCCTGTTGAATGTGGCTGTAGCACTGCAGCTAACATAGCTAAGTTACTGTTGCTAATGTATGTGTCCTGAATAAACAGTAATATCAGGGGACATTCAAGAGAAGGTGTGTGAACATAAACCTCATTTGAAGCTAACTTTTTATACTTCTTTGTAATTTGGATGCTTGGTACAGCTGTTCACGGAAACGGAACTTACTGTCTGTAAAACCTGCATTGCAGGGTGATGTTTGTCTCTGCCGTTATGATGACTGCTCGGTTACTAGCTACTGCATGTTAGTTAACCTGCCTTGCTTCTTAAAAATGCTCCTGGTTAACTTATATGCAGTCATTCTGATCAGTATGCTTGTGTTACTTCTGTTAGCATCAATGTGGCAGTTTCATCATAACGTTGCTTGATTGTAGCCACTACACTTGAAGCTAACTGGAGAGGTGTTGTATGTGTCTGCAACGTTGGGCTGAAAAGGATGCAGTTTGACCAGACGTAGGTTTTGCAGAGCTTGGGGTATGTGTTTGGGTTTGTTTACTGCTGCTTGTGAAACGATTGTTTTACTTATCCATGACCGGGGTCAGCCAGGTACTTCGCCAATATGTGGGCTAGCTCTCTGATGCTACCGCGGTGAAAGCAATCGCAAAACGCACAAGCCATAACGTGTCTGGTGTAACAAACGATTTCTCTGTATCACCATGGCGGAATTTTATCCCCCTTTAAAATTGTTCTGGCTAATAAAAAGCCAAAAAAGGTGGAGATTGGATACAAATTCTTTCCTATAGAAGTTATAGATTTGCTTGCTCCACATAAGCAACTGTTCACGCTAACGGAACTTACTGTCTATAAAACTTGTATTGCACAGTAACATCTGTCTCTGTTGTTGTTATGAACGCTTGGTTACTCCCGCACGTTAGTTTGCTTAACTTGCTACTTAAAAATGCTCCTAGTTAACTTTGTACAACCCCAATTCTGAAATAGTTGGAACAAAGTGTAAATTGTCAATAAAATCAAAACGCAATGACTTTCAAATCACACCAGCCAGCATTTTATTCACAATAGAACAGAGATAACATAGCAAATGTTGAAACTGAGAAATGTTACAATTTTATCCACAAAATGAGCTCATTTCAAATTTGATGGCTGCCACAGGTCTCAAAAAAGTTGGGACAGGGGCCTGTTTACCATGGTGTAGCATCCCCTCTTCTTTTTAACACAAAGTGGAGGTGTCTGGGCATTGAGGAGACAAGCTTCTTGAGTTTAGCCATTGGAATTTGATCCCACTCTTGTTTAATACAGGTTTCCAGCTGCTGGAGAGTTTTGGGTCTCCTTTGACGGACTTTTTAATTATGCGCCAAATGTTCTCAATCGGTGAAAGATCAGGACTGCAGGCAGGCCAGTTCAGCACAAGGACTCTTCTACTACGAAGCCATGCTGTTGTAATAGCTGCAGTATGTGGTTTTGCATTGTCCTGCTGAAATACACAAGGCCTTCCCTGGAATAGATGTTGTCTGGAGGTGAGCATATGTTGCTCTAAAACCTTTATATACCTTTCATCATTCATGATGCTTTTTAAAACATGCAAGTGTCCCACACCACATGCACTAATACATCCCCATATCATCAGAGATGCTGGCTTTTGAACTGAACACTGATAACAGGAGGGGTGGTCTTTCTCCTCTCTAGCCCGGAGGACACGACGCCCATGATTTCCAACTAGAATGTCAAATTTGGACTCGTCTGACCACAGGACACTTTGCCACTTTGCTACAGTTGACCCAATGACCCAAAATGACCCAAAGCATACCTCAAGATCCACACAGAAATGGTTCCGTGACAATAAAATCAATGTTCTGCAATGGTTATCTCAGTCGCGAGACCTCAATCCACTTGAAAAAATGTGGGCTGAGTTAAAGAGGGCAGTTAATAAACGCAAACCCAAGAATGTGAAGGATCTTGCAAGGAACTGCTTAGAGGAATGGTCTAAAATCCCCCAAATGTGTGCCTTAACCATGGACTGTATATAAAAATGGACAGCCGAACGGCTCCTGAGAAGTGAAGCCAAAACATCTCGATCGCCATCCAGTGGCTGGCTGCAGTACAATTTATAAGCCCGCCCCCTCCATAAGAGTGAATGGGACACAGGCTACAAACAAAAAAAAAATCAAGTAAATGTCAAATAATTTTTTTCTGAAGATGGTTTCTGCCTTTTTAAGAAGTTCATACTATGCTGATATATGATTAAGTGTTCATTTTTCTGATAAGTTTGCAGTGAACCATTTATTTGATACTGTTGAAAACGGGCGTGGCAGATGTGATTGACAGCAGCTGTCAGTCACGGAGTCCTGTTGGCCCCTGCCTGCTGCTGACTTTTTTTTGAGAATAGTGTCTTTACGTAGCTGGCGTAAGAACATTGACAGGAGATTTGCGTTCACTGAAATTTTTCAGAGAGTTAGCTAACCGCGATTGTGTGTTTCAGCCAGGCCCTACAGATTGAAAAAGAAAAAGATGAAATGAGTGCTCTGGAGTGACCTGCATTAGCCGATCTGACCGATCTATATGATATTTGCAGTTTTATTTGTTAAGTCAAATTTATATATTGTTATCTAACGTTGAACGGTTATCCAAGTAAAATTATCATCTAGCTAGCTAGCTAACGTTAAGATGGCAATCAGTGTAACGTTAATGTTTATTTTGGGGGAAAATGGTGACAGGTAGCCAGTCATATCTTGCGATATATATACATATATATATATATATATATATATATATATATATATATATATCCAGAATATCCAGTCTATGATATTCTGTCATATGATGTCACTCTTCTGTTCTTTAACTTGAATAAGCTAGCTAACTATACAAGTCTAGCGGCATAGTAGTCGCAGCCTTGTTTTGCTTCCCAATTCCGAGGTCATTATCCCTCAGTTTTAAGACGAACACAGTTGCTAGTTACTTAGTTGGATTACTACTGCCTTTAAAGCATGAACTCTGCTTACCCAGGGGATCAGCATCAGATCCCTGCACATGGCTAGCTAATGCCTTCAGCATTTCTCGTCACAGATTGAAATCACTGGGGCTCGCTTCTGTAAACCAGGGTAAAGGTAAATGATTTAGCAGCTTGCAGTCTGATGTTCAGTAGAGGAGCCCCCTTGGTTCCATTAGAGACAGCAAGCCAACTCTCGTTTTTCAGCAGATAACAATATAAAAATCTATTCTTATTTTACAACCTTATAAATAGCTGCTAGGACTGCAGAAAAAAATGAATCAGATGAAGGAGGTACAGATTATTTGAATGATGAGAATGTGACAAAAATGAAACATATGGAGAGCAAATTCAGTCGCTCAATGATTACAATATAGAGGTGGCAGGTTTCAGGTGAAAATACAGCTGGAATTGATGCATCTACTCCAGTGGAATTGGCTAGGTAGCTAGGTAACTCTTGAAAGACTGGCTGGTAGAAGTATGGGGTAGAATACGAAAACATTTCGAGTTTGGCGAGAAGGAGAAGGGCACATAACGTAAGGGAAAGAGTGCAGTAACATTGAAAAGCATGAAAAAAAAGCGGGGAAGCGTAACATTGAAAAAGTATACAGCGTAATGGATGTTGTGCTAGTAAACAGTACATTAAGCTGCGTTTACTATCGAGTTACCCAAACGTTAACTAGCTTGCTAGCTGACTTCAGTTACTGCTGTCAAGACCGTTAACTAAGGCTCTTAATGATTAATTCAGCATCTGAAATATGTTTGTGAAGGTGATGCATGCATTGTCTGAATAAAGAGAGTTTGAGCTGTGATAGGGCGTTGTCCAAATACAAAAGGTTTTACATGATCTGCTTTATTATTTCAGAAAATCATACGTAGTTATTTTGAAATTTGGTGTGTCTTCTTATACAGTCTATGTTATGTTAACCACTATGCAACATAACTTCTACTTTCAGTGATGATTTTTTTTTATTCTTCATGTGATTACAGTAGCTGCCCTCAAATTCAGACCTCAGTCTTACCCAGCGAGGAATTGGAGAATGCTTGGAGTATACTTTTGAAGTAATTTATACATGAAAAACTGATGAAAATAGTTGTTAAAATGCTACACAATGCATTGTCAGTGAAACTTGCAATTTTTTGCAAGAAAATCATTTTTGTTTGGAGATTAACAAGTCAATGTTGATTGAATAATAGTGAACATGTAACTGGCTTCTCTTATGTATGCTTGTTCTGCCAGTGATTCCTTATACGCTTCCATCTACACTGATTTGCAAAAACTTTCACTCACTGTGTGTTTAAAAATACATTACAAAGCACTTAGTCTAGACTGCTACAGCTTCAGTATTTGAAAATTGACTCTAGTCATCTGCTCAAGGACGAGGAGTACATGGGCTGTTTCACAATCAGGGTACGCAAGAGATGTGTGAGCCTTTGAGTGAAATTTGCCAAAATATAGAAGAGCTGTTGAATTCTATAAAATTTATTTGCAAGAAATACATCTAATGCAACTAAAATGCTGTTTATTTCATGAAGAAAGCTTTATTTTCCTTCGAATGGCCTAAAAATGGCATTTTTTGGACATATATTTTTTCTAATTGCTGAAATCAAGAATTAGTTATACATATGTATGAAATATATTATTAAATGCAGGCGTAAAACATCTCTCTGAAATCAGATTCACATGTTTGGCATCATCAGTCACCACAGACACACTGTGAAAAAGTAAATAGAATAAATATGAGCAATAAACTAACCTGTACATTTGTCCGTCCAAAATGTCCTCTCCGGAAATAAAATGATTGTGATGAGTTAAATGCCATATAAATACAAATGGGTTATCTGTTTAGGGTATTTTTGTTTGTATTATATATTCTCTCAAAGTGTATGCAGGAGTGTTGATATTGTAATATAATAAAAATCGGTACATTGGTCAGAGAAAAGGCAGAATGTTTGTCTGTCCAAAATATGTCCACTCCGGAATGCACATTTCACCTGATACCTTGAATAGATATAGCTTGATTCCGATCTTTTTTCATTATTCTTATAATCTAGGACTTCCCTTGGACTGAAGATATTCTTACCTGAAATTTGCTTGATAAATTTCATGTACTTGATACATATAGTTTATGACTCCATAAATGTCCTCTCCAGAAACTCTAGTTTTCATGTAATATTAGCCTCTATCGCATTTCCTGTCATTATATTTGGATGCTATGTAACTTTCTCATGACTATTACCATGAGCCTCATGATTTTACATGAATGTATTGATGTTTTGGACTAAATACATATTTTTTTCTGTTTGATTAATGGTCTACAACAGTGGTCTTCAATGTTGTTCCTGGGGACCCACTGTGTATGCTGGCTTTTGTTCCAACCACAGTTGCAATCGCAGGATTTTAACAAGCTGTTAATTTGTCTTAATTAAGTGTATTTAATGTTTAGAGCAGTTATTTGCGCTCCTAACTCACAAGATAACAGAAATAGCTATGTTTGCCATCAAGAATAAAAAAAAAATGCCATAACCACATTGCGATGCATTGGAAATAACAGCACAAAATGAGAGAAAACAATGTAACCAATCAAATTAAAGATGTGGTTAGCTCCTAATTGGGGAAAACTAATTGGCACATCATGACAAATGTATTTGACATTCAAATGGCAAAGAGTCACACCAGTTTTGTGTTCTGTTGGTCTAATTAAGTTCACCTGAAGTTTTTTTGAAATAACTTGAAACAGTTGAGTGTCAACTGTCAAAATGTCAAACTATTCATACACTTTTCTGTTGTCCACCAAATTTTGTCTATACCAGATATCACCCTGATTTTTTCCAAGGCAGGCCACAAATAGTTTATTATTCAAAGCAGTGGTATTAAAATGTAAGACTATCAAGAACATTCATGCACAGTAAAAATTTAAATATAAACTTACCATGATTTGCAGTAAGGTTTTGCATATTAAACAGTATTATTTTTTATTTTTGGCATTTTCAAAATGTTCTAATCAGTACATCTGTTATTACCCAACACTTTGCAACTGGAACAGCATTTTGTCAGAAAAAGCTCCATATATTTATGTATGATACAAAATGAATTTTCAGTATGAGTCTATAAAATATACATCATTTTATAACTTTAACTCCAAATATTTTCCAAACTAAATATTCCTATGCTCTGAAATTTTAGAAATCTGATCGTGAAATACTATCAGTGGCGGGCGGTGGACAGAGAACAAGGAGGGCGATAAACATGTCTTTAAACTGCTTATTAGTCTTGATCTGTTTTCAGTCAATTTCCCTGGTAAAAGACACTTGAACTCTCCCCTCTCAGGTGTAGCTAATTGTCTTCGTTAAGACGAGAAATCAAACGCACCAGTTGAATGCAAAAAAAAGCGCATTTCAATCTTTTTCAATTAAACAATCATTACGCACAGGTTTGACGACTTGCTTAGGATGTGACAAAATTTAACGCAGAAAATCCACAGTGGTTTTTTTTCGCGAAGAGTTGCCTATTAAGGCATGTGAATTAAACATTTTATAGAATTTATTATTCACTCGCCTAAACATTTCATTATAAGGGATACTAACATTTTGACCAAGAACAATGATTGAAATCGGGTCACTTATCTCATCCGTTTCAAGGGATGTTTACCGCCCCCCCAGTTTTCCGTCCACTGCCCGTCACTGAATACTATACAATAAACTCACATAGAAAGTTCGGACCCTTGTCAAACTTTATTTTCACCCATGTGTGAGAAAATTTGTGTACCCTGATTGTGAAACAGCCCACATGAGAAATGTTTTGCTATTTAATGTTCATTTTCTTTGATGGCAGTACGTAAAACCTCTTCTAATGTATAATGAAGGTCTTTACTTGTATGTGGAGCCAAAAACTTCACTCTGGAATTCTTTCACATATACTACTTCTGCTTCAGTAAATGAGAGGCGTGAAATGAAATAAATATTTTTATTAAACTCCCAACAAAATCTGCGGAGGCCTTAACTTTTGGGTGGCCCAAAGACAAACACTTGGCTACATTCACTGTGGCGAAAAGTGATTACGGAAGTCCATCAGGTGGA
Organism: Gymnothorax javanicus; assembly: GCA_029692085.1. Taxonomy (NCBI): domain Eukaryota; kingdom Metazoa; phylum Chordata; class Actinopteri; order Anguilliformes; family Muraenidae; genus Gymnothorax; species Gymnothorax javanicus. The sequence goes on from CM056195.1 coordinate 76,313,372, forward strand.
AAGGATGGGGGAAAGCAAATGGTTTGAAGAAGACTGAAAGGGAAGAGAGAAGGAAATGAAGGTGGAGGGAGAAGAAGAGCTGCTACAGCAATGATAAGTGTGATAGCAACCCAAGTATAAAAATAAAAAGATCAAACATCACATCAAGCAGAGAAATTACGGCATTTATTGCAGCCATAACTTGTCAAAAATCCAAATCCAGCATCACCCAACTGGATTTGGTCTTTCAGACACATGGCGATACTTTTTAAACTCCGTTTCCCTAAGAGAAATAAATATATTTCATTGTTCCATATTTTGCTGTGCTATATTGTGCTCTTTGTGCATACACTGGATGTAACAATAATATAAACTTGAGTCAGTTCATGAAATTCCCCAGTGAAAAATATTATACGGAAGTCACAATAGGCATCGATTTCCAGATATTCCCGTGGTATTTGTACAAGCTCTTGGCCTCTGTGGAGGAGGTTAAAATGGTTGAGTCCATTTTGTAGTCTAAAAATGAGGATAAAAATTCATTCAAATATATTAAGCCCACCTGAGAAAAGTGGAGGCGGGTGGCATCGCTAGCTTTGCCATCAGAGAATGCTTTCCCGGTCCACCGAGTTTTGATGGTTATGTTCATTTGTATTAATGAAATCATGTTACTCATATTAAAAAAAAACACAACATTATTAAGATGTGCGACTTTTAAATTCACCTAACTACATGGTTAGAAGGGCTTTTTATTTTAATTCAAAATTCGAACTACTATTCCAACTTGAAGAAAAGTTAGAAGTTCACCTATTACTCGGCCAGCGGCATGCACAAACAAAATGACACTTTCACTTTGGAATGTGATTTAGAAAATTCAAGGGAAGTCAGCGTTAAAATGCTCACAGCTCTCAAAATAGGGTAAGTTACAGTTGAGAACACTAAAAGCAGCTATATGGATGAGAAATTGCACATACCTGTTACTTGCGTTAGCTAATGTAGTTAGCTACCTAGCTAGCTTGTTAAGCAAGATTCACTGACAAGACATGATTTCTGGCAGGTTAAGTAGTCAGAACTATCTGCGAAACAGATGGCAGCGGGGGTATCTTTGCCCACAGACTGCATTACTTTATTTAACGAGCCTACGATTGCAACAGCAGTTGGAGGGTCCGTCCCCTTACATTGGCTGTACGGTCTCTATGTATTAGCTATTACAGGCACTTATGTGAATAGCGTAGCAGCCAGGCCAGGTGAAAAGTTCAGGGGGGGGTGTTCGGGTGGGTGTATGGGCGGGATCTCGATACCGTGGCTCGACCCTCAATCACTACTGCACATACTCTGGCTCCAAATGGCAGCGCCCGTATCTGGTATATTTTGGCTGCATTATTGATCAATGGGAGTAAATGGGGACGTGTCGTCCATCTTTATATACAGTCCATGGCCTTAAGCTTGTCAAAAATTACAGGAAAAGACTCCATGCTGTTATCCTTGCTAGAGGTGGTTGCACTAAGTACTACTTATCATGAAACCTCAATTTTGCTGAGGTTTATTTTGTATTGAATGATTTTTATGATTTTGGTTGTTTCCACTGAAACATTAATAAAATCTTTCACATGTCAGTATATTCTGTTTTTCTATAATTATGTTGTTTATATACAACGTATTTTTTGTATCCTTTGTGCATTGCCAGTAATTTTAGAGGCCACTGTATGTGGCCAGCCAGATATGCCACCAGTCACGCGGAACCAGCAACATATCAGCCACTGTTTGGCTATATTTTTCAAAAGTTTGAAGTATCTGAAATTTCTTCTATAACACCCTTAAGCCAGTCCAAAATTTTGGGGGGATAAGATGTAGCCCCATCATAAAATTCTTCCTATGATCAACAATCAGCCCAAATGGAGTCAATGCCAAATTCTAATCCAAGTTTGGTCAAATAAGCAGTGTAATTGATAAATAAATAAATAATATAATTGTGATGACATGATGAACACATGCATTACAAAGTTTAGCCCACCAATTGCAAACTGTACCAAAATATGATTATGATTTGAATGCCACTTTTTAATTTGCTTGCTTGACACCATGCCTGCCTTCTTTAAAAACAGATAAAATGGAGGTGGCTGCCGGATACAGGGCTGAATCGATATAAATGATTCAGTACTCAGCTATTTACTGTGGAGTCTGGGAACTATTGGGATAGTCAGTTCTTCATGCCAGAAGAGGAGGTCATGACAAATACACCTTTCATTTATGCTTTCCTAATTTGGTAATTAACCTCTAATCTAATTAAGGAATTACAGCCTGATCATTTTTCAGATTAGTGGAGACCAGAACGGAGAGACTAATCATCGATTTCTCTGTGTCCAAAGTGGCACAACTACAGGAATGGTTGATTACAACATCCATATACTCCCATAGAGAGTAAATGAAATCTAAATTCAATTTCATGCCTTCTCTAATACCATTTAACAGCACTAGCTCTTAATTTAAGAATTCCATTCCAAGGTGTTGACAGTTTGGGAACAAATTTTTCAGTTCTCTGTAAAAACTGTTTTAATCACTCCAACTCTGATTCACTAATTCACTTATTATAATAAGGTACATTCCAGTCTGTGCCATTTTTCCAGCTGAATAAACAATTATTTTCTATAAAAAAAAAGTCCTCATTTTAATGAGGACATTAAAGTTAAACTAGCAATGGTGTACTGAAGCATTGTGAAAGCAAAATAAATAAATAAATTAAACATGGTAAAAACCCGTCAAAGCTAGCAACTTCAGGACTAATTCAACTGGAACATTTTATTTCTAAAGTACCACAGATATTCGTCCCTCCAATTGCGCGTACTTCCTTTTTCAAAGAGCAATTGACAAGGGACGAGCCACTGAACAGAGTGCGCCATCGCAAAAGACATCACCACTAACTGAATAGGGTAAATTCCATATGACTCAAGAGTCAGATGCTCCACTGACTGTACCACACAACTTGCCAAGGCAGCACAGAATATATCGCTTGGAGATAAATAAACTTGGACACATTTCATCCTTTTTGAACCTGGATAAGTGTTGTTAACACCAAAACTGAAAACATACTCTGAGTCTACGCAAAAAAAAAAGGACAAGATAATCTTTCTCGAGACTCCTCAATCAAATGATTGATGACCTCTGGGTTCTTTGAGAATGCCCTCAGAAAGCCCAGCAGTGTGCTGAAAGAGAACTTTAAAGGGAAGGATGTAAAGCAGAAGCAATCAGCCTGCAAGCAATCAGAGCGCAGGCTGGGGCATATTAAGAGGACAGTTCCAGCTCTTTTAGATGAGGAATGACTGTTTGCCCTTGACGTATCTCAGGAGAACAGCTTGAATACAGCAGACACACATTCTCCTCCTTTCATTCCGGCCCACATTTATAATATTCACTGTAAGGATCCATGCATGCTTCTGTTGTCATTCAAGCAGAAATAAAGCAATGAAAAAGTACAGAAACAAGATATATACTGCACTTACAGTGAGTAGGCCATGGTGGCAGGTAGATTCTACAACTAATCAACACTTATTTGCAAGCAGATTTTACCACAGACGCCCCGCACATAATTGAAACAAGTTTATGGAATATCATATTGCACCTGACTTCACAACCAATGGCAGCCACAGCAGGTGTGACTCAGAAACACGTGCAGACACAAACACACGCACGCTAAGCACACACACATCAATGAGTTCCAGGTTAGAGTCAACAGCAATCACAGATCACTGCAAGTTGACATGATCCGTGGGCAATGACAGAATAGTAATGTATGATTGTAGGCAGACTAACAATATTCACTGCACTTAACTTACAGAACAGCATTCAGCTTCCCATCCAAATATGAATATATCTTTGTGAAAAGAGTGACGGGACACTATCCTGCATAATTTGTGTGAGGTTAAATCTGCATAACAATAGAAAAAATTTTTCACTGTTCCTGACTTTTAAGAATTAGATCAGTCCAGCTTTTGTGGTCTTCAATATGTGCATATACATCTTGGGTCTATACTGTAGTAGTGAGTGGAGGTAATATGGCAGGGATTGAGATTGAATGGTATCCTGCGGGTTGATGTTCCCGCATACAAAAGTGCTGGTCATAGGCAAGATGTGATAAAACTGGTTGGTCCAGCATATGGGAGCATTGTTACTCCAGTGTGTTCATATTCCTCTACCTGTATTTATTTATTTATTTATTTATTTTGGAATTCATAAAGATTAAACCTTTGAACCCTGTATTAAATAATGCGGTCGTGACCCCCATCTATGCCAAAACGCAGCTTACTGTGATGGGGAAACCATCTGATTATAAACAAGGTCACATGGCAATCAAAAGGTGTTCCGGCATTTCAGGCACATTCTCTCTGCGGCCACAAAACTGGCCCACAGGGTTCAAAGGGTTAAAGTTGATTTTACGCAATAACTTGCTGAGGACTCAGGGGAAAAAAGTTCCAAAATGGAATTTTAGGCACCCTACATTTTTTAACATTTAAATCTGGCTTCAGATGTATACTTTTTGTTGCCGAGGATAAAAAGTATATTTGAAATTCCAAATGTTAATTTAAAAAATTGTTTTAAAACTAAATTTATTTCATTAAAAACAGTTGCTACAGATAATATAGTCTTGACACAGCCCTGATGTCAACATAATCATGGCTGTCTGCAATTGATAGACGCAAGTGAGACAGTCAGTCTGCAGAGGAACTGTGACAAGTTTTCCACTCCGCTTGGAACAAGCAAAAAGCCAATGATCTTATGTAACTATAGCACAAAAGGACAGTATCCCAAATTTTTTGGAAAACTGAATTGTCACACCAAATATTGGTTTGATTTAGTGTTTAACAGTTTACAGCTCCGTATTTTACGTTTCTCAGGTATTAGAAACTTTTTATTTCATTATTTTTGCAAGCATATTTGCCCTACAAAATTGCTTTAAATGTGCCCAAATGTGCCCAGTTCTGTGGCTGAACAGCATAACTGCTTAGCAACAAGTCAAACTTTAGTGCTTTCTCAGAAATGAGTATTTGCCTTGCTCCTCCTCCGTGACAATCGGAAATATATAATAGCGAGGCTGTTTTGTCAAAGCAACATCCCCTCTCTGGGCAGGAGAGCACAGAAAATTGTCATCTGGAGTGCTTGTCACAAGCCTTCACATCTTCCACTCATTTTCCAGCCCTGAAAATATGTAGTTTTTCAGTCTTTGTGTGTATTGTAACTGATCCGGCTCCTGCTATAAATTAAGCAATGGCCGCACTACTTGCCTACTACCTGATATAAAGCTTATTTTTCACAGCTAATAACATTATGCCATGCCACTTCTTTTACTCCACTGTCCACCCAGTCATTATATCTCACAACCAGACCCGGGTCAATAGTGTAAATCAGTGGTTCCCAACCACGGTTCCAGGGACCCCCGCGTATGTTTTTGTTCCGATGACAATCTCATAACATTCACAAGATGTTAATGACTCTTAATTAGATACTTTTATGCTCTAAGGAATAACAATATTTACCCTTTTAAATCACATGAAGAGAAAAAAAACTAAGCATGCCATGCAAAATATTAAAGACGTCAAAGACATTTCATGAAACAAGAAAATAAATATTTAACTGATGACAGTAAAGAGAGATTTAATAGCAGTCTCCTCATTGCTGAAAGTGCAATAACACATAACTGCTAAGTAAAACCATTTGGTGGACACATTTAAAGAAATGTCAAATTATAACAAACCAAACCTGCAGCCTGTTGAATTATCAGACAAATATGAAATACTGAATTATTTCATCGAACAAATTAGGTGCCGATTGATAAACCACATTCTTTAATTTATATATTGAAAATATACCTCTTTTTCACATTGCTGGCATTAATGGATAAACGTAGCACTCTGCATGAAGCGACACCCAGTTTTAGAAAACATGGTTCATGAGGGTAACTGATCACTCTAAACAGGTTAAGCCCCTAAATGAGAAAAAGAATTCATAGCCTTTTAAAATCATGTGATTACAAATACGGCTGGATTGAAATACAGCACACACAGGGGGTCCCCATTACAGAGGTTGAAAACCTCCCACAAATTTGTTTTGGGTTCAAATACTTTTCGTTACCTAATTGATCTAGCCCATCACTTCAGGTCCCAGCAAAGCGACAGCCTACCCTCCAGTGCATGTCAAAGGTTTCTCAACCAATGTCCGTATTTGTGTGGCGACTTCACATTCGGTGGCCTAATAGCTCTATGGGATAACTGTATGACAGATGTACTTTGAACAATACATAAAAAATAAAATCTAACTACAAGACAGCGTCATCACTATTCCTCGCCACAATCAAGGGCTATAACTCAGTAAAAAAATATCCTTTGACATCCATTTTCGAACTCAACGTAGGTCATGAGTAGCTTTTTAAGCATACAAAATTTCACGGATCTAGATATAAGAGTTTCAGAGAACTCTTGCCCCCATTGCGGCCCGGATGGACAGACCCCAATCCAACATCCCTCATTGCACTTCGCGGCAGGGGATAATAATCAAAGCCTGCTTTTAAAAGCCTTGGGTTTCTACTACAGTTTGGTGAGGATAACAAGACAGAAACATTATTTAATCATGCAAGCATGCTGTGCCAGTGCCAGTAACAGAAATAATTATTTACTTTGCACATGAGCAAAGGGGATCACAGAGGCTGCATTTTGCTCTACTATTGCATTCTAAAGCTATATCGATTAGTAATCATAGTTAATTATGACTTCTTTTTTGCTAGGGAATGGTGTATTAAAGTCAAACTTTCCCATTCATTAAAAGAGTCTCTGAAGATGTTAACAACCCCGATATCATAAAACTCAGTTTACTTCATCCAACAGTAAACTTACCATGCCTTCCACTAATATTGACACCCTTAGTAAATACGAATTGAAGTGTTTAAAAATGTCTTTAGTATTTGGCCCCTTCCTGATTTCTTATTTTTTTGCATATTTGTCACACTTAAATGCTTCAGATCATCAAACAAATTTTAATATTAGACAAAGATAACCCGAGTAAATACAAAATGCAGTTTTTAAATGATGATTTTATTTATTGAGGGAAAAAACTATCCAAACCTACCTGGCCCGATGTGAAAAAGCAATTGCCTGTTATGATTCTGTTCTGCTTTGCCCATGTTCTGTTCATGTTTTGCATTTGCCTTGTTCCATGCCATGTTTTGTTTCTGTTTATTCATGCATTTCCTGCCATAGTCCAATTCCCCAGTTAGATTCCGGTCATTGTTTTGTATTTCACCATGCATTGCACTTTGTCTCCCCTGTCTGGTCTTGTGTTATGTGACAGCTTATTTCCCCTAGTATTGTGTGCCACGCTTTCAGGTGATTTCATGGTTTCTGGGTTTTCAACAGTTCCTTCTAATCTCGTTTGCTTCCTTCACCTTGCTTTTCTATATTACTAACCAATACTAACAGTTTGTTGTTTTTTGTTAAAGTTACGAACCTAGACTAACATTGTATATAATACTAACTTACTAACGAGCACTAGGGATTGTATAGCTGCACCTTACTAATTGATTAACAAGCTCTCAGCACTCGCCCTGTTCTAGTCTCCGCCTCTTGTCTTCACTCAATCTACTTTGCAGCGTTTCAGCGGACCCTCCGCACCTGCTTAACTCTGTTCTGCCTCTCATTATCTGTGCACGTTAGAACTCCCTAACCGGAGCTGTGTGTTTTGTCAATTGGCTGTCTCGTGATCCCTGTCCGCGTTTTGGCTTTTTCCAATTTCATGTGGTTAGGTTCTCCCTTGTGTTTGCTCCTACGTAATTAGTCTGATCCAATTCACCTGTCCCTAATCATAGCATGTGACTTCCCTTGTGTGTATTTAAGCAGTCCTCTCACAGCAGTTCCCCGTCAGAACGTTTCCCTTGTGCTACGCTTGTTTTTGCCTCGTATTCTCTTGTGATTCACTTCTGACTGGACCGTCCCTGATTACCATTTTTGGCTCTGTTTTGGATTGATTGTTGCTTCTATGTATCAAACCCTTTTTTGCCCGACTACGAATTCTGTGATTGGTGCCCTGTTAACGACTCGGATTTCGCTCTGCGGATTTTTAATTTTGGATTGTGGACTTTGTACCGTTGCCTCCTGCTCTGCGGGAGTTCGCCCCCTTTCCAAATAAAATCCCATTTTTCTGCACTGCTCTGCTCTCGCGTCTGGTTCCTGAACGATACCTAACATTGCCCCCCAAATCTAATAACTGGTTGTGCCACCCTTGGTGACAACTGCAACCAAGCGTTTGCGTTGACTGGCAATGAGTTTTTCACATCGCTGTGGAGGAATTTTGGCCCGCTCTTCTTTACAGAATTGTTTTAATTCAGCCACATTGGAGGGTTTTCGAGCATGAATGGCCTGTTTAAGGTCATGCCACAGCATCCCAATTGGAATTAAGTCTGGACTTTGACCAGGCCACTCCAAAACCTTCATTTTGTTTTTTTTAAGCCATTCAGAGGTGGACTTGCTGGTGTGTTTCGGATCATTGGCCAGCTGCATAACCCAAGTGCGCTTGAGCTTGAGGTCACGAACTGATGGTCAGACATTCGCCTTTGGGATTTTCTGGTAGAGAGCAGAATTCATGGTTCCATCAATTACAGCAAGTCGTCCGGGTCCTGAAGCAGCAAAGCAGCCCCAGACCATCACACTACCACCACCATGTTTGACTGTTGTTATGATATTCTTTTTATGAAATCCTGTGTTTGTTTTACGCCTGATGTAACGGGACGCAGATCATCTAAAAGTTCAACTTCTGTCCTGTCAGTCCACAGAATATTTTCCCAAAAGTCTTGGGGATCATCAAGATGTTTGGCAAATGTGAGACGAGACTTTGTGTTCTTTTTGGTCAACATTGATTCTCGCCTTGGAACTCTCCCATGGATGCCATTTTCGGCCAGTCTCTTTCTTATTGTTGAATCATGAACACTGACTTTAACTGAGGCCAGTGAGGCCTGCAGTTCCTAAGATGTTGTTCTAGTTCTTTTGTGACCTCCTGGATGAGTCATCGATGAACTCATGGGGTACTTTTGGGAAGGTTCACCAAGCTGTTCCAAGTTTTCTACATTTGTGGATAATGGCTCTCACCATGGTTCTCTTGAGTCTCAAAGCCTTAGAAATGGCTTTGTAACCCTTTCCAGACTGATAGTTGCCAATCACTTTGTTTCTCATCTGTTCTTGAATTTCTTTAGATTGCTGCATAATGTTTTGCTTTTTGAGATCTTTTAGCCTACTTCACTTTGTAAGACAGGTTCTATTTAAGGTATTTCTTGATTCAACAGGTCCGACAGTAATGAGGCCTGGGTGTGGTTAGTGAAATTGAACTCAAAAAATGTGTTTAATCACAGTTAATTCATAATTTAACAAGGGGGGCAATTGCTTTTTCACAAAGGGCCAGGTAGATAGCTTTTGGATAGCTTTTTTCCCTTAATAAATGAAATCATCATTTAAAAACTGCATTTAGTATTTACTCGAGTTATCTTTGTCTAATATTAAAATTTGTTTGATGATCTGAGACATTTAAGTGTCACAAATATGCAAAAAAAGAAATCAGGAAGGAGGCAAATACTTTTTCACAGCACTGTAGCATGGGAAACCACCTGGGAAAATGACATTTCTGCTGGAAGTGGTGTTGCTGAGCCAGTGGTTGGCAGTCTTCCCTCCAGTGATAGACTCCCCAGTTGGCCAGTTCAGTGATTGGGACACTGTACTGAAGGAGACACCATCTTTAGGACGTGATGTTAAATCGAGGTCCTGAATCATGTGATCATTAATACGTTGACTGCCAACTATGAGATAACTCGTAATGGCGGGTCAGGGCCAGCGCCAGAAAAATTCGGGGGAAATTATCCATCCCTTTATTGACAACAATTGGTCCTGGATAATTCTAGAAGGTTTTCCTTTATAAGCACGTTTTCTAATTCAAGAATAATCAAGTGGCAATTGAAGACACGGCTTCTCTCCCCCATGCGATCTAACAGCAAATAATGGGCTACATTCAGTGCAGAAAAATAATTTAATTATAATTAGGTCAATGCACTGGCACTCAGCAATGGTAATTTTTTTCCAGCCAGCGAGAGCGAATTTCAGAACTCTTCGCGAATGAAGGTAATTCTGGTGACAAGTATACGTGGTTTCCTCCGTTTTCATTTTCCAGTCTAACAGCTGGCTATTTTTTACAGCAAGTAATTCGTGGACCATGCTGCAAAACAGGTGTAGGTATTTGCCAGAATTACCTTCATTCGCAAATGAGTTCTGAAATTCTTGCTGGAAAAAAAAAAATTAACGTTGCTGAGTGCCTGTGCATAGACCTAATTATAATTAAATTATTTTTCTGCACTGAATGTAGCCCATTATTTGCTGTTAGATCGCATGGGGAGAGAAGCCGTGTCTTCAATTGCCACTTGATTATTCTTGAATTAGAAAACGCGGTTATAAAGGAAAACCATCTAGAATTAGCCAGGACCAATTGTTGTCAATAAAGGGATGGATAATTTCCCCCGAATTTTAAAGTCTGGCGCTGGCCCTGACCCGCCATTAGCTGGCAGTCAACGTGTTAAACATCCCATGACACTCTTCACCAAGAGTAGGTTGTCCTGGCTAAATTCCCAACCTGGGTCTTTCAACTTACCACCCAATCATCCCCTATTTCAATTTCTAAGCAAATAATCCTCCCCCTCTCCACCTCAGCTGTTGTGTGACGGGCATTCTGGGACAAAATGGCTGATGATGTATCACCTGGTGAGTACTGCATATTGGTAGATGAGGTTACTCCATGTGACTGTGAAATGCTTTGAATATCTATGAAAAGGTGCTATATAAATTCATTGTTGATCGATGGATTGATTTATTCATTCATTCATTCATTCATTCATTCATTGGTAATGACCATGTGTTTCTCATAAGTACAATTTTCACTCCCCACTGCACTCTTTCTGATTCCCAACGCTAGTGTGCACTCCTACATAGTGCCATTGTATCTAAAACCCCTTTCCTCTAATGTGCTGAAACAGCCCAAGTTAGGGATGTTCAGTTTGAACATGTAAACAATTAGGAGAGGCTAAACATTAAGGAAAATCAATATTTGTTTCAACAAAACAGAATTTTCATCTTTTTCAATTTAATAAAATATATTTAATTACTGTGATTGCTGCAAGGAATTAATAACTAACTAAAAAAGATGGTAAAAAATAAAAGCAGTGTGGTTGCTAATCCGGGGGTCAGGGTCCATCTCATGATTAAGGTTCCTAATAAAAATTCATAACATATACAACAGTTGCAAACTTGCACTCAAAAAGCAAATCAAAAGAATTTGGATACAAAATAGAAAAAGATGTTTATGAATATGACATCTTTCTATGCAAATTATGGAGGCACCTCACTGAGCACCATAAAAAACAGAGAAACTCTCATTCAGAAGAAAAGGCAGTATTTGTTCTCAGATTATTGCAGAAATTTTCCATCTCACATTGCATACTGTACGTGTCCCTACCAACTCTCACATTATACCTATGCCCTTGGTTCACTCTGTACACCATGGTAAGCTGTGTTCTTTTGGCAATCATTTTTGTTGGAATTCATGAAGTTCCAGGCCATTGGCTGTTCATGTTAACCAAAAGACCTTGTTGAGTGAGGGCTGATTAGGTCGAAACTATTCTGTTCAGTGAAATTAGCAATGGGTTGGTAGTTGGAGGGCTTATTTTGCTCCTGAAAGGAGCACAATCAGAGTTTATATATATATATATATATATATATATATATATAAAAAACTATATTTGATGATATGGAGAGACTCCATGAAACAATAAATCCTCACAAGGTGTCTGGGGCCTTTGGAAGAAAAATATCCCAACAACATAAAACCAATACCATACTTCCAAATATAAAATGGCCTTCTTTGTGTTTACACCAAACCCACCACTGATGTTAATCACCAAAGAGGACCATTTTGCTCTCATCTGTCAATCCAACCTGGTCCACTTGGAAGTTGCAACAACCACTGGGAAAACTGTTGGTGCATGAGTTTGTTTTTTACGACAACATTGGCTTTTATATATTTTGAAGACTTGTCTTTGAGCCCAAGACTGTTCACAATTCGTCAACTGTTCCCTTTCCACTTGAACCATCCACCGTAACGTGTGTGCAATCAAAATAGGCACGTCTCTTTACAGGAAGATTTTAAACATTGCTTTATGCCTTGAACTTCTTATATGTTACCCTGACAGACTTAACAAGTATTTTTAACTTTTTGGCTACCTTCTTATCATCATTTTATTCATTTTTCATATATCATTCTTACCACATTTGTGAAGCCCAACAACTTTCTGATGCACAAAATTGGTGTATTCTTTAGGTTTCACCATGGTGATGAATGACTATGTTCGTTTCTTAAAGCCTAGGGTGCTACGTCATTGCAGGCTGTTCCATTGCTAGGGCGCTTTTGAATACAGCTGAGAAATGCAGTCTTCATCTCGCCTGATACTAGACAAAATTGTTAACATGGAAACACAGTGTGAACGAGCTGTCAATTCGATTCTGATATCAGGAAAGGTGAAGGCTGCATTTCCTGATATCAGATGGAATTGACAGCTCATTCACACTGTGTTGCGATGTTAATAATTTTGTCTAGGGGGGCGCCCCGGTGGCTCATCGGTCTAAGCGCGCGTACCATAAAGGCTGTGTCCTCACTGCAGCGATCTGGGTTCGATTCCAGCTCAGGTGATTTGCTGCATGTCTTCCCCATTCTTCTCCCCAACTTTCCTGTCTCTCTACACTGTACAACTGTCAAATAAAGGAAAAATTCCCAAAACAATAATCTTTAAAAAAAATAATTTTGTCTAATATCAGGCGAGATGAAGGCTGCATTTCTTAGCTGCATTCAAAAGCGCCTTCACAATGGAACAGCCTGCAATGACGTAGCAGCCTAAAAATGCAGCCTACCTAGGCTGCCGCCCATGCTTTGAGAAACGGCCTACGAGTAACTGGCCTGAGTGTCACTTATATCCCAGGGAACCAGGGAGTCAAGGATGACCACTTTGGTTTTCTTAATCATTATGGTAGACTTAAAAAAGCAAAATAGGAATGGGAATATACTGCACTTGGCAGTGGTGGTCCATTGGCGGGAAATAAGGTCTTTGGCAAACTGATCTTTCAAAGCATAATAACCTAATCCTCTCACAGTTTACCTCACCTGATTGGCAACAGTAGTGAAGACTAATTGGTAGAATGACTGTCAAATAAATTTTTGATGGCATTGTTATATATTGCATCCCAAAGTTATGAGGAATTTCGTCTGCACATAAATGACGACATAAAATGTCTTTATAAATTCTGAACTCATGTAGCTCACGAAACGGCACAGACCTGCGTAAATTAGTTTGTGAGGCTAATTATGCAATAAGGTATGGAAATCTATTCTATTTTCTGAATATAGTCGCGGCTAGGCATGACGCAGTGGAGTGACATTGTAAGGATGAAAACACTCCAAATAAATGCAAAAAAATCCAAGGGTGATGGAAGTCAGCGAAAGTTTAGGATTTTTTTGGATCTTTACAATGTCACATAAATTATGCTGTTTAAATGTAGCCATTAGGCATCACGTTGTCATTATCATTTCTTGATCATTACAGGTCATGTATTAATTTTGGTTGTTCAGTCCATAAATTGTTTGATTGATAATCAGTCAAACTTAAACTAAATCCAGTTTTTTTTTTTTTTTGCAAATATCTTGAGTACCGTATAAGATTGCGTGAATCAACAGCAACCACATTTTTTCATTGCGTTTTTTAGCTGATGTTTACCAAGGTGCCAAAATTAGAGGTGAGTGCAGTATTTGATTTTGAATTTCAACTGCGGAAAGTATCAAAAAGCACTTCTTTGCTGCATTCAAATCAGTTTTAACAGAAAATAATCTTGTGTCGGTGTGCTAATTTTCATCATCCATAATTTAATCTACTGCGTCATTATAACATATGAGATTCTCAATAGTCTTGTGAGAAGTGATCAGTCTCTGTCAGTCTGTTTCTCTGTTGTTACACAGAGAGTATTGCAAATGTTCCATTTAAAGCAAATGTTCCTTTGTCCCTCTCCTCTTTAAATTAGCCTGGATCCCTTTCTCTGTGGGAGCTGACAAACCCTGTAAAAAAGAAAGATTGCGAAGAAACACCCGGTAAAACTTCATTATCCTGTATAACAGAACACCCACACGCATATGCGCGCATTCAAAGGAACACAAGCAACTGTGGAGTTGTTGGTTCACGCCGCCAGTGGGCACAATGGGATTCCGGAACTCTTTTCTTAAAAGTTATAACACGCAAACTGAGATCTGTGAGTTGCAACAGATATTGCCAGCTCCTGCTGGAGCGCTTCACGTTGAAATCACTGATACAAGCCATGAACACACATCGAACATGTGTTTACATAGGCAAACAACAAACCAGCTATCATTCTCATCAGCCCACCTCATTTTGGTTTTTTTTATCTTACTTTCTGCTCAAGCAAACTGAATTTTTGCACTACTTGGGTCTATGAAGCCTGGCCGTATGGTTCAAAGAGCATAGGACGGTTGGGGTAATCAAACTTGAAGATTCCTGTAGGGAGGATTGATTAAAATGAATTTTTAATGCTATCTAAATCTATACTGTTCAATCAATGAGCAGTGCACATGATTTGGCGAGCCACTGGTCGAATCAGAGATAGGTTATCGCAGTCACATATACATCTGTTTCCTTGATCAACTAATTGCATGCACAAAACCCATTTTCACATTCTCTCAAATCATGTGAACACATTACCGTGGAGAGCCCTAAGTCTCAGTGCTGCTATTGTCCTTACTGCTGCATGAACTGTGCTAAACCTCCACCATCCCTGCTACCACCTGCTGTTTGGATATGCATCTAGGTATTGGGGGGTCTTGCTGTGGTGGTGGTGGTGGTGGGTTGCTGGCTTTGCTTCTGTTTAGTAGGAGAGATTCATTGTGCTCTCTGATATGCAGAGAACTACACACAGTTGCTATCACTGTAGCACGTAGAACAGATCCATTCATTGCCAAACCTAAAAAAAAATGCTCTTATTTCAGTAGAACAATATGAGTAATCCTGACAGAATTCCATCATCTAGCACTGAAGTACCCAGAGCAGATCTGTTCAGCACCAAACCAAAAAAAGGACTTACAAATTCAATAAAATAATAAAACAATAGGAGTTATCCTGATTGAATTTCATTATTTCCGAGATTATTGAAGGGTAGGCATAATCTAGAATCTTGCAGGAGCCTGTATCACTCACTGCATGATCAGAAAATTATATATAAGAAAAGAAAAAATGTAAGAAAATTTCTTATATGGGAGTGGAAAAATTGCTTGTGTGACAATTATGTGGACGTCACAGTTTTAATCACGATTTGCGAGTGCCGCATTCTCGTGAAAAGTGTTTTGACAATTGCGATCTGTGAGTGAAAATCTCCCCATATTGCTCATAAATAGAACCGATGATGTGAAGTTGGGAGGAAGTCATTGGGCGCTTGAGAGGAGCCTTTTAATGAAAGGGACACTCCATGCTACAAACATGCTAACCTTGTATTTAAAAGTCTAATTGACCAAGGATGAATAAAGCTAATTAGTGCCTTTTCCATTTCCTTCATCAAGAGACTAGTATGTAGGATGGAGAGGTCCTTGAGATCCTGTTCCATAGGCTTACTCTGTACTCCTCCCTCTTGCTCTACCCTGTTCTCTTTGCCAGAACTAGTGGTGTGTCCTTGAGAAAGTAAATAATGTTCTCAGCAGCCCTCCACTGGTCAAATAACAGATATTAAAAAGAAAATAGTTACAAAATTAAAAACACTGTGGGAATCAGAAAATTGCCGCAAGGTCAATTGAAGAAAATAGCTGTCCAATTTTTAAATGTATCATCTGCATGAATTGCATTTAAAGGCGCTTGGATTCCATATCTAACATTTCAAATATAAATTCAAATAACTATAAGATGTGATGTCTTAATTTCCACTGCTACACAAAACAGCCAACATTTTCCCAGAAACACAAAAAATATAATCCTGTATAAGCAATTTTATAGAAATTGTTTTGCGTTCAAGTTCTTAAGTTCTGCCTTTTACCGCAGAGTATTGCTTATTAGAATTGCCTTTGGTTGTGCAGTTTTTATGCCTTTTCATTTTGATATATTCCAATAGCTTCTTTTTAATCTGGTCTGTGTATAGTATATGCAACAGCCACCAGTTATTCACACAGATCAGTCACTGAAGTCATAACCACTCTCCCAAGATTGGCTCATAAATGTCACTTACGTATGGAGCAAATCTCCCCTTTCATCCCCCTACTACTTCCAAGCAAACAGATTAATGAAGAAATGAGTCACAATGCAATACTCCAAGCTGGGGCCTTGGGTCCTTATTATCTTGCCAAGGGAACATTCTCATAAAGATTTTGCCGGAAGGACTGCTGTTTACTTCAGTTCTGAAGTATTTGGAGTGCTGCACTGCATAAAGGGATGCAGTTGCTAAATATTTCGCATAATACATATGTAAATACCCAGAAATGAAAGACAGCAGCCTAAAGTATATCCTAAGGGTTGTTATATCGACTATAATCTATATTGCTTGTTTTCAAGTGTGCTGGAGTTCAGAGCCAAAAAGGCAAAATTCTTCTCATGGGGGATGGGGGTGGGGTAGGTGTCTCTTCCTGCCAGACTACAGTCCCACTAGATCACTGTGAAACTGTGGGTGAGGAATAGCGTGGAGTTCTGAATCATTCAATCACTGCAGAGGGGGTGAATTATGACAGCATGACCCTGCTGCATCTTGACCACCACTTTATTGCCAAGTAGGCGGAAAGAGGAGAAGGCAGGGGAAAAAGGAAAGCTCCAGTATCAAGAAGTTCTGCGTGCTCTTGAGTTAAAATATACTGGGATAATAGAAGTCATCATGAGAATTATCACTTAAAATTGAATTTCAAATGATCTCACTGGAATGATCTCAAAATTATTAGTTTTACATGACGCGGCATTATTGCATACAACATGCATTGCTGCCGGTTCAGTTGCAGTTGTTCTTCATCTGGTGATGTTCTGTTGGCCGAAATCTTAAGCAACCATGTTAAATATTTAGCTTATTATTTAGGTTCAAGAAATATACTAAAGAGGTTATAAGACATTAAACACAATTGTTTTAACCTATTACCTATCATCCTTATCAATCTAACCTCTTCTTTCTTCTTTTTCAGAAAGTGAACTTTGTGCCATTTTAAGCATAATTCAGGCTCCAAAAAGAATGACCTCCATGGTATTTGTCATCTTTCTTTTCTTAATATTCTTGAACCTTTACTCAGGTATTGGTTAAAGGGCAAAGCAACAAACATGGTTCCTTCCTATATCACTGAGCAGCACATATATTCAAATACTGAAAAATATAGAGGCTACCCTATCCAAGGGTGCTATAGAGCTATTCAGAAATGAAAATATCACACATTTCCACCATCACAGGTATGGCAGAACTATCTTAAAATAGAGATGGTAGGAGGAGAGAAAAGTTGCAGCAAAACTACAGCAGACCCATGGCAGGTGATTCACTTAACAGAGACACTTCCACTACTCTTTTAAATGTACTCCAGAAGCCAGGAGTATAAATACAAAATCTGACACTGGCAGTTTTCAGACAACAACTTCCACAGCATTTTACACTTCCAGCAGGCTGAGTGGTCCAGATATTTTGATCCCGACTGCCTGCTGTGTAATGACTTTCACTGACTGCTGAACTTGTGCTCCTGCCAGTAATCATTACTTAGATAATCAATGAATTTGCCACATTAACATTTTTTTTCCAGTATGTTTTGTGCGTACAACGTGACTTATTATGAATACGGAATTTCAATTCCCTTTACAATGCAGCAAATCAGACCACCAAATAAAATGATTATGACTCCAAATCATAAAAATTTGGGACAGCAGGCTCTAAGACCTGTCACATTTGACAGATATCCATTCAAGCCATGAAGAAGAAAATATCTGTATCCACATTGTGATATGTAAAAAAGAACTGCATCAAAACATTTTAAAAACTTGAAACAATCAAATCAAGAATAAATAGGCCCCTAGCAGGTGAAACCGTGGACACATGGTTGTAAAAAGAACTGTTTATTTGGCTAACAACTGATAGTCAAGCCTGTTTTTGTCATCTTTATATTATAGAGTTCAAGGAAATTATTTTGAAAATGAACACCTGGGTTCAGCAACCTAATTTAGATCTTACTGATTTTCTCAGTGTCTCATTTGTTCTGCATTAAAATCTTGTGACCTGAAATTGCTTGCAATATAAAAATAGAAACACAGTAGGTGTCTTTGATTCTTCATGGCACACGTGGATGTTTCTGCTAAAACGTGGTTGAAGACCATAAATAGTTTGTAAGCACTCAAAAAGGGAACTGCACTTTAAAAGGACAAATTAAGTTATATACAATCCTATGATTGCAATTGTGTTTGGAACAAAAACCAGCATGGGTCAGGGCAGGCACCAGGACTAAGTTTGGGAGCTACTGTTTAATGGACAGCCACCCCTGCTGGGGGGGATCCCCTTAAATACATGACATATCATGCTTAAAATAGCGTGTAAAGTTCTGTTCAACTGTAAACACACAAAAACCCAGACTGTACCAGAAAGAATGTTTGAGGTGCTGAAAATATACAATGTCCATTTTGTGCAAAAAAAAGACCTGGGATATTGATTTACATATCTGGCCACAAAATATATATCTAAATCTCAACCTTTTATGAGTTGGGGTTGTAAAATAAAAAAAAAAACACTTGCACACTAGTAGCACGTATACAGGACCGTCCAGTTTCAGTATGTACCAGTGCGGGACTTCCACTTCAAAATTAAAATAAATCTATCAATATTTGCCATTATAATGTTTTGCATATTACACTTTTGAGAAAAAGTGCAGGTGTTGTTGAAATGTTCTGTATGTCCACACATTTGAGAAAGAAACCTGCAATTTCATTTCTACAGTGATTTGAACTACAAAGTACACTCTACAGCTGACATGTCTGCAGGTTCACCAATTCTGTCACTACAGTGCTCCAGTTTGCAAGCAAAAAAGCAACATTTCTCATTGTCACATTCTTGCTCCCACTTTTGGAAACAGAAGCTATTATCTCCATGTGTCCTCATCTAAAAAGTCACCAGTGTTGGGTTTAGCAGCATGTGGTTGGGAAGACACTAGCAACATCCGCAGATAAAGGGGCTCAGCTTGCTTTTTTTTTAAAATAAAACTTTCTATTATATGTGTGAAAGTGTGAATGCACCCAGATTGATCCACTTTTCCTAAAAAAGATCACGTGAACTATAATGGGCTCCTCCATGGAGACAAGGCTCCTTTTGGAACTTTTTTCCTCGAGAGAGTGAGCATTGAAAAAAAAAAAAAACATCAAGACACCTCAGTTTTGTTGCATTTTTTAATCCAAGTGAAGACTAATGTTGTAAGTGCTAGACCATGGTGGGTAAAAAATAGACATTGGTAAAATAGATATTTTGGTAGGATGCGGCAAAAACATAAGACAGCACAACTACATTTGAAAATGTTGCTCTAGTGATGCTGCTTTGTGATTGTCTCATAATACAGTCCAATTTCAACAATGATATAAAAAACACTTAGTGCTTAGTATAGCTCTTGAGCTAAATTACAGAAAAAATTAATTTCTCATTTTTACATGTTCATATTTTGTTGTGATATGTCACATATGTCCTGGAATTCCATTGATTATTATGATGAAAATTAAATAATTTGAATTTTGACAGTAAGTTCCATCTGGTGTGATCCCTGCAATGATGTGTTCCCACCTCTCCCACATTGTAAGCTGGGATAGGCTCCAACCCCAATAGAAATAGACCAAGTCTGCTAGATTTTGGATTAAAGTTGGATGATTTGAAGTTACTACTGTCATCCAAATCAGATATTAATCTTGCTTTCCTGTCCAGTACGATGACTTTCTCTGTGCCATCGATTATCCACCAAGATTCACTTAAAAGCAGCATAACCCTGCATTTTATTTGCACTTGTGGAGCCTGCCAGTGCGCGGCTGATAGTCGAGCTCACAGACACCTCGCCTGACAGCGATGCCACTGCCGCAGACTGTGTGAAGACTCCTGCCAGGAGAACAAAGCACTTCCCTCACTGAGGCTGCCAGGTTTACTGCCCTCTGCCAATCTCACTCCCCATTTCACATGCCTCATCGCCACACTTCTTCACACCGCCAAAAAAACCCGTTTACCCATCACATCCTTCACGTCTGCCCTCCCTTATTTCCATTTGAATTTTGAAACTAACAACAGACTCTTTGCCCAGTGCTGTAGATGCATAATGGTGTCTCTGGATATGGTCCGGTGTTGCTAATTGTTGTTTTACAGTATATTAACAGTACTTGTGCCACATTGCTATATTAGAACATTAGATCATTTGGACAAAAGTTTATTGGAGTAACCAAAAAAAAAAAAAAAAAATCAGTGGCGCAGTTTGCGCAGAGCAGATGCATTTGTCAACTGCAAAGCAAAGAATATCCTCAGACCGCCGCTGAAAGGATTTTAAAGAAATATTATGAAAAGATAAGTGGAACAGAAATGGGAGGGGTTTGAATCAGAAACAATTGAAACAATTGAGGCTTGTGAATCAGTCAACAGGACTTTATTTCACACCTGGTCTGATAACTGTAATTTTCTAAGGCTCAACTCAAGTGAGAAATACTTTTGTTCACTTTCAAAAAGTTGACAAGAACTTTTTATTACTTGGCAGATTCCACAGTTGCTAGATACTACCGTTAATTAATTTTAATGTATCATCAGCTTAAAAATATATATATTTATGCAGTGCTAAAATCAGTTAGGACCATACTTTGCTCCAACTAGAAGATGGAGTAGAACAAAGAGCAAAGTTTTTACTATTCTCCATAACATCATTTGCTTAAATTCACAAAATGTGCAGTTGCCAAAATGCACTTTTACAAAAATAGTTGTCAATGCATGGAATATGCATTATTCTCCAGTAAAAGTATTTTATGAGCAACCTCTTTAGGCTTACATAATCATAAATAAAATTCCAAATAACTGGACAATATATTTTTATGACGAGATGAGCAAAATTTGTTTTTATGGATGTAATAATGTAATCAGGTGGTGGTTGGATTTTAACCAGAACATGTATTTTTCTGAACGAAAATGTCTCTCCTTGAAAGGGAAGGAACTAAACCATGGTTGAAAACAGTATTCACAAATATGAGCAATACGACTCGGGTGAGAAGTGGACTGCAATGTGCAAGGCATGATATTTTCTTGCACAGTCAGCACTATAATTCATTGGACAGTGACACATTTAGCAATTCTGGTTCCACTGGCTGAGTCAATCACCTGATCTGAATCCAACTGAACATGCATTTTACATGCTGAGGAGGAGACGGAAGTCAAAGTTTCTGAAACAAGATGGAGCTGAAAATGGCAGCAGTACAGGCCTGGCAAGGCATCATCAGGGAAGATACCCAGCATCTGGTGATGTTTGTTTGTCACTTTAAGCAGGCACTGCATGCAAAACACTTGCACGGAAATATTATACAACTGTAAATGATTGCGCTACATTATTCTGAACTCTCGTCCAATAGTTTTTGATGCTTCTGAAAATGGGGGAGGGTGAGGTATGTAGAAAAGATGTTGTCATTACTTAATGGTGAATCTGATTTGTATAGATACACCCTCAAATTAAAGCTGACAGCTGTACTTCAACCTCAGTCAGCGTATCCTTTCAAGCTCAAAGCACCTGAGTAAAAATCCAAAATAAAAAAAAAGTATCACAGTCCAGTGAATTATGGTGATCATTTGAGATCTGTAGGTCCAACAAAGAAACAGGCAGATGCTAACTTCATATTGTTCCCAAAATGAGATTTATGTAGATTTATATTCATGGTAGATTCACATATGAGATTGCACTCGCATGCAACAGAATCACGCCTTTATTCATAGGCATATTCTTGGCAGGCTGCAATATGAGCTTAAGACACCCTTTGATCTCTAGTAGCTTTTCTGTTGTGGGCATCGTCTGGTTTTATTGAGTGAAAAATGTCCAGCTTCCACCTGAGTGTATGGTTGGATGTGGTCTATAAGCCTACATGAATACTAGATGATGGGTGGATAGATGGATAGAAGGGTGGACATCTATCATAGTAGGGTACTTGTGAAGAGTCGGTTATTTTTACTGGCTGTTCAAGTGAATGTTACCAGCTATTTCACTGAAATACCAATAATTATCCAAGAAATATTGTTTTGTTCAAATGTGAAAACCCATTGCATTCAATTTCAATCTTGCTCATCTTCTTCCAGCCAATGTTGTGAAGATACCTCCAGTATCAGATGTTATCGCTTTGAAAATACATCGTGTTGAAGTAATCCTGCTTGTTTTGACCGATTCAACCCTCAAAGTCTCGCCTCGAAAATGACGTACCCCCACTGATCTGTATAGAATTACCGAATAGCTGAGCTGGTGACGTCTTAATTTTGAAGCAACCGTGCTGCTGTATTTGTATACCTAACAATAGTCTCCAGGGACACAGCGTTGTAGATACAGATATCTCATACTAGGTGAAAACATCCCTTCGCAGACACGGAAAATATAAAAAAAATAAATCAAGGGAAATATTAACCACTGTCTTCATTTTAGAAACACTGGGTGTCACATGCAATCGTGTACAATGCGTGTAAGTCCCAAAGGATATCTTTGTTGAGTTTGCGTTTCTGAGAGACGGTTTCAGAGGTCCTAGCTATCACTAAATAGCTGACAATAAACTAGGGTAGCAGTTATAGGAAGCAAATGGGTTCAGTAAAAATGATGTTATGTCAGCTTAGCTCAGCATAATAAAGTAGTTGTTCACATGAGAAAAGAGGTGAGCAGTGCATCATGAACAGGCAGCATGCTAAAACTGTGTGGTATTTGTTATAGATAGTTATCATTTAGAGCCACTTCAGCAGTTATTGGTAACAATGCAAAATAAAACAAGTCACGATAGGAAGATATGATAATGTTAGCCTTGTTTGTGCTGGCTAAAATTAGCCTTTATGATTTGACCAGTCAATGCCTAATGTCAGCCTCTGTCAGCCTATGGACCAGGTTTGGTTTCTAAACATAAATTTATTCAGGATTGTACGCAAAAAAGGCAAAGTATTGTTATTAACCTGTAGCTAGCAATGTAGAAAAAATGCAATTCATGTATGGCGTAAGGTCGCCATTTTTCAGCATCTTTTTTTCTCTCTTGAGCTTGAAAATAGCCAGGGACGTTCGGTGTTACACATATCGCCCCAGGGAAGCAGCATGCCTGTCCCCACTCACCTAAATGGAAGTTTATTATTCCACAAATGAGCTAATAACCCCATGTACTGCCCAGTCTATTTTATTTACTTGCATTTTCATGAGCTTTGCTGGGATGCATGATTATGATCCATGTTATGAAACACAACTTCGGCAGTCTCATATTTATTTAATTCCAAGGATTTTTATGCTGCCGTATAAACTATATCATTTTTCAAAGTAGCATGTGCTTTTGTTGCTAGTTGATTTTTTAATAGCGGATAAATTAACGACCTGTACAATGGTGAGGTTGATAATCGTGAAACCTTATCATCCTTTTTGTTACGCTGGAAGAATTTCAAAAAATGTTTTCTGGGTAGCAGCATTATTGTTTCAATATTGAGTTAAAATTACAAAATGAAAGAATGGAGGAGCTTTTTGAGCCAAACATTTTAATTGTGTAATTCTGCTGCACTGACATTTCAGTGGGTATTGACATTAACTTACCTCAAATAAATATGAAATAGTTGAGCTGGTGCCAGGTCAGTGGTAGCCTCACATCGTACTGGGTGTTTTCTAAGTTCATAGCTAGACACCTGAACAGTAGCTTTGTCAGCTTAGTCTGTTCTAAACCAGCGTTATAACCCTAAACACATAACCCAAAAAAATGATGATATACTTTTTTAAACATAAAAAAGGGTTCCATGAGACGTGAAAAGACCCTTTAAATTGCTGAGAACCCAAGAGCTCCCGGGGCCTGTAAGCCCTTGGAACCCTACCAGGGCTCTGCCCCTGGACCGTGATGGGAGCCTATGCGACCGCCACACCCCCGGCCTGGGGGGCAGGTAACACAGTTACCCGCTATTTCTTGTTTTTTACCTTCTGTGAAAAAACATTGCAAGAACCCTGACATAGACCCACAAACAGTATCCACCCATTGTTTAGAGAATTATATTGAATTGCAGTCAAATAGACTTTTATTCCAAGTGTTTATTTATTTATTTACTGCCTATTTTCGAAAAAAGATCTTTAACACCAGAGGCAGACCAAAAAGACTCCCAGTTGATCTAACATCTGTTTTTTCCTCCTATTTGACGGATCTTCATGCAGAGATAATGAACAAGCATTTGTATCAACATCATCCCCGATCAGAAAAGTTCCTTGAAACAAACTTCAGGTGTTCATTCGTAGCAGAGATTTGTATGTTGCTCCTATAAAAACATGATTAATCTGACCCAAATATTTTTTTAATGATTAGGCCAAAACCAAATTTTGTCAGGTTGTGCCTTGCTCCCCCCAACTAATATAAAATTTAGAAATGAGAGAAATTTTGGCAACATGCTTACTCATTTTTTTTCCAGTCTATTGTGTGAAAAGTTTCTTAGGTAGGGATAACCGCTTGAGATGTAACATCTCAACATTCGAGGGGGTCCCACACAAAATTCACAGCACAAAACAATTAAACATAATTATGAAAAACACATAAAACAGGAAACAAACAGCACTAAAAAACAAACTAAACAAGACAAAATGAGACAAAGAAAAAACAACAAACAAAATAAATAATAAAATGAACAATATAACAGAAAAAATTAAATATATATGTTAGGGATGATTTGCCAGTAGGTGTGCATTCCACGGTTTTAAAAAAAACCCAAAAAAACGACGCGGAGGGTTGCCTCCATACCCAATAGTGCCTTAAAACCGTGGAATGTTCATCTAACGTTCCTTGAGTTGATTATCCCGCTTATACCATGGTCATTTGCCAGCAATATCAAATTGCAGCATTCAGAAATTTTTTGGTGAAAGTTTTGAACTAAAAAAAAAAAAAAAAAAAACGAGCTGGTAATCATTAAACAGGCTTATCGCGCCTTCTCATAACCCAATACTATAGGCCAAGCTAAATTGAACTAGCTATCTTAGTTCATCTTACGTTCATGGAGAAAAGAATTTTTACACACGTTTACATCCGTTTACCAGCTGATGATTTGACAACGGATTCAGCTGAAATGGAGATTATGCATAACGCAAACATTATCGCATAAATTATGCAGACTGTAGTTAACTTGCTACTCACAATTACAATGAATTTATGACGGTTTCCGCAGTCAGCGAGCTGAAATCAGTCTGCTGGCATAGCAAGTAGCTAGCGAACTGTCAGCAGTTGCTGATACATGAAGTGGACACGTTAAGCTTCCTTTATAAAACCGTACACAATTACAATCGTTTAATGAATAAAGCCTGATAACTTCGCTGCTATAATATCTCCGGTCATTATCGCTTGAGTACCTATAGTTAACTGCCCCGCAGGACGCAACTTATATGCTTTTATAAAACGGTTACCCTACATATAGCCCATTAAATAAATACACAAGAAAAAAAATCAACAATTTATTGGTAATAATGCAACAATAAAATTGAGAACTATTCATTCTTCCACCAAGCAAGATCGAGTTGACAGAATGGTTGGCAAGCAACACAGACGCTAAGATTGCTTTTTCATCTAGTGCCATTATCATGTCACATCAGGCTATTTGGGCTCTTTAATGTAGATATACTATGAAAGCAGGCTATTTGGAATGTCTCCTTCGGTCTCCCAAAGGCCCCGTTAAATAATTTTACTTTCGTTTCGGTTTTAGAGTTTCCTTGTTCTCAACTTGCGTCGATCAGCCATATCATTCCAACCAGCAGTGAGAGTAGGGAACATGATTGACTTTTGTCCTTCAATCTCGCCGGTGTCCTGGAAAATATGTTGAATTGTGCATTAGTTTGCTAGCCAGCTTGTCAACTAGCTAGCGTTCACTACAATGGATGTGGTTACCCTACGCATAGCCCATAAAATAAACACACAAGAAAAAAAATCAACAATTTATCGCTAATACTGAAATAGCGAGCTAGTTATCAATGTAGCTAGCAAGCTAAAGTGATATCAAAGTAAATAGCTAGCTATTTAGATAGCCAACGGTTAGCGGGTTAAAAGGCTAAACTTCGCAAACACTGAAATAGTGAGCTAAAAGTCTTGAGACAAACGTAACCTAACGAGTCAGTTGAGCGCAGAGTAGTTGGTTGCTCGGCCAGGCGCGAAGGGATATTTTGTGCTGCGGTCTGCCTCAGAATACAGTGGGTTACACTGATTTTATACTGGCATGGAACGCGGCTCAGCCAATCACATTTAAGGATGGGAAGCACCCGTTTTATAAATATGCATTTTGAGAGTTTGAGATCTGGGTTTTTTTATTGCATGTTTTCATGTTTCTGTGTTCATGGTTTTTGATATTTTACTTAGTTATGTGCTTGCTGTTGGTCATCTTAGTTATTGTGTGTATTCTCTCTCATTAAAAGAAGGTGCTAGAGGAAGCCTCATATTACAAATCCATCCAAACCCCATACTTGTATCAGTAATAGGGCCAGAGATATAAGAGTTTTTCTACATCATGTTTTGAGAAGCACCCCCTACAGGGCATTTCTTCAAAGGTCCGTAAAACCAATACCAGAGGGCAGTTTGCAAAAAAATCTGAGATATCCATTATTCGGGCTAAAATGAACACATAGACAAAGTTAAAGTAAAATCCAAGACCACGATGCCACAGGTGCGTTTCCACTTGGCATGGAATGACCCAAAGGCAACTTTCTTACAGAGTAAATAGTAACTTCTCGGAAAGTGGAGTGTCATTCCCATGTAAGAGGACATGTTTTATGAAACAGAAAAGTAGGATATCAATGCAAGACTGAGGGGACTCGTGTGATTCAGCAGTGAATCCTTGCCAGAATAAGGTATGTTTACCGTGTGATTATTCAACTTTTTTTTCAGCATTGTGCAGATATTTGCAATTCTATCACCAATTTCTGTGCAAATCTAATAGGGTTGATCCACTGTGCAGTAAGATTACAACATAAGTTAACATAATGCCTTGTGTAAACTTACTGCAGAAATTTTTTGTTCTTGTGGAAGCTTACTGAAAATCAAGTGATCAACTTTCACGGAATGCTGCGTAAGTCTGCGTACAATAATGTCAAATTTAGGGTCTTGCGTATGCTTGCAGGTGAAAACAGGCCCAAAAAGTTTTCTAGCATTTTGGAAAAAATGTACTGTTATGTTAGAATATGCAGCATGCAGTAATCTCCTGTCAGTAAGTCAGAATATCTATGAGATGCAAATCAATAGAAGAAAAGAACAAAAAAAGAGATTCATCTCAAGATAAGTAATTTGACACTACAGACAAGTTTTCTAGAACTGTGAAAGGCCTCTTAAGTTGAATTTGTAGGTTCCCATATTTTAATGTGACTGCAGATCCACCGCCATGTAATTTTCAGATCTTTACTGTCACTTGCGGAGCACTACAACAATCTCTTTTGATGGATTGAGCTCTTCATATCATGTCTACGAGTGGTTATCGCATAACACATGCCTATGATTAAATAGACATAGAAGAACCACTCCCATTGACGGATTGCGGATGAGGTTGTGGTGGTCCTTTCATGCATTGCATGTCAAAAGGAGAAATTGGACCCAGAGTGACATAAAAATCATTCTGCAATTTTAAAATGGCTCACTCCACCCAAATGTTATTAACTCAGGCAAGAAATGCTAGTGCGGACTGAACTCTATTTTCAGCATCTGTACATCACTAAGAATTGCATGACTATGGATATTTATGTCCATGTAAAGACAGACTCATTTGAATAGAAAAGCCTCAACCCACCCCCCACCCTTTTTTTTCTGTGCCCCATGTGCCAAAAACATCCAAAACTATGACTATAAATGTTTTTAGTGTAGTTCCCTTCTAAGCAGATGGCATGTTCTTTTTTTTCTTGAATGCTATATTAATGATAGTGGGCGTTACTAGCAATGACTAATTACCACTTTCAATGTAAGCACATAATGTTAGCACTAACAAGTAATTCATGATGCAACCTTCCTCAGAAAAAAATGCTGCTTCCACTTTGGCTACTGCACAGTCACACATGTCTAATCCTGATGTTATCATACAAATGCGCTTTTATCAGTTTCATTTTCCAGAAATAAGCAAGGGCTTTTAAGCCGAAGCGAAGGCGTTCATAGCATTTCCTGGACAGCTCTTCTTTGATGGGCGAGCACCCTCAGAACAGTGCATTGACAAGTCGATCAGCGTAGGATTTTAATGTTTCAACAGCTTTTTTGTGATAGAAATGAGACTGAGAGACCTAATTTCTTGCTTCAGTACTTCAGGGGTTCATTAATCATTTAGGTAGTACTGGAGTTGTGTCTGGAGTGTAATTACCACTCGCCCAGAACGTGTGTATGATGTGGAATTTTAAAGACAACAACGGCATTCCTCTTCAGTGAAAATATAAGTACTTGTCCTGAGCACTTGAGTAATTGCTCAAACTTTTCAGCCATATCTTCTCCATTCTTTTACACGGTTGCCACTCTGTTCTCAGAGAGAAAAAGATGATTCACGGTCAGAATGGAAACATGCATTTGAGTACACATTAATGGCCAAAAATGTCATTCATGCCTTGAACAGCAAAATAAAAAAAAAAAAACAATTCAGTTATGCTTGATTTTTAAATTAAGCAACGGAATACTTCATTTTATCCCATAAATGATGAAAAATCAGTGTGATACAACCCATGTGATACAGGTTTGGTATTTCGCACGTGTGTTGCAGCTTTCTCGAATCCCGATTTATCAGATTCCGTTCATGGACAACCGTTAACTGATATGTTTGCAAAGGTGACTTCACAAATTCTGCTGGTATCCATTCATCATCGTTGGTGTTATCTTCTAGTTGACAGTTTATTCAAGTCAGTGGTATGAATAATTTGTTAGCTAGCATGCTCATGCTTTTGGCCAATAAAGTAATAAGTTACACATGTAACTGCTGTCGTAGATGCTTGAATTTATTAAATTAATGGAGAAAAGCGTCAGCATGCTAGCTAGCAAATTATTCATCCCATTGACTTCAATTGACTGCTGACCAGAAGCTGACATTAAGGCTATTTTCCCATTTTCTAAATAATACAACGCTGACATTTATGGGATAAAAGGGATTTCAAATTTGTGAGCAAACTCGAGTCGTAATTTTCATTTATTACTCACCAAAGATTTGGAATAAATGAAAAGTACTACTCTCATTGCATAAATTTGATATCTCAGGCTCACTCACTGGAGATCCTGTATATATTACTTTGTTGATTTTACATAGAACCAAACATTAAATAACTTTCACCTTAAACCAGCAAATAACACAGTAAGACAAGAGCCATCAGGAGATGGCATATCCCCCGGCCCCACTTATTGAAAGAATGAAAATGCCACCTGTTCCGGAAACAAACCATACTCCCTAAAATTCTAAGTGCAAAATGTTTCCATGGAAACCAGAAAAAATACAAAATTCATGAACTTCAGATTAGCAAAAGGCACCACTTCAGGTCATGATTAATGTGCACACCAAGTTTTGTTAAAAAATATTGAACAGTTTTCAAGTTATGCTCCGGAAACGAAATATGCACAGACAGACAGACAGACGAACAGACAACCGCACCCATGACTATATCCCCCCGCATTTTATGCTGGGGGGATAATAATAATTAGAATGTATAGTCTACATGCCTATGCTTATGTGCTAAAATACATTTTACATTGTGCTATACTGAATACATTTAAAGACTAGTGAATGTTGATAAATAAATCTATTTTTACAAATTTTATCACAGGTGACTGTTTTTATGGGTGGCAAATAATGCCCAGTTCCAGTTGACACTTGTCATTTTTGTTGCTGAAATCTACTATCCAGCACATGCATGCAAGCTCACACATTCAAGCTCACAAATTCAAAATGAGCTAATATTTTCCATGAAATGGTAAAATGTCTCACTTTCAACATCTGATATGTTGTCTATGTTCTATTGTGAATAAAATGTCAGTTTATGAGATTTGCAAATCATTGCACTCTATTTTTATTTATATTTTACAAAGCATTCCAACTTTTTTGGCATTGGGGTTGCATACTGATGGACTTTAAAAACTTATAATTCTGACTAGACTGAAATAGTATAGTTGGGTTAGGGGAACTTTAATAAGTTGATTACATAATTGATATGCAGTTGTCTTTGAGTAAGGAGACACAACATGTGTGAGGTCATGACCTTGTTTGTGTCTGTGGAGCAGGATTCGAGGAATTAGTGATGTAACCTCGTCCGGCTTCACTGATCACTAGTGCAATGCTGTCAAATGTCTTAAAACAATCCTTGAGGTCATTAAGGCCACAACCCGAGAGCATTTGTTCAAAGACACTATGTGTGCCATGCCTCGCCTTTCCAGACCCCAACGTGATCAAGCCATTGGGCTGTGGATGGCTAGAACATCCCAAAATCGCATTGCCCAGCGTTTTGGGGTAAGCCAACCAACAATCTTTAACCTTGTGGCTCGTTACCAGGAGACTGGAAGCACCAATGATCGACCCCGACCTGGTCAGCCTAGGGTCACGACCCCAGCCCAGGACAATCAGATCCGCCTCATCCATCTGAGAGATTGGTTTCGAACCTGCACCAGGACGGCTCAGGAGACCCTAGGAATCCACAGACCCAAAGAACAGTGAGTCGCCGGCTTGCAGAGCGAGGGATCAGAGCCCACAGGGCATGTGTTGGAATTCAGCTTGATGCACGGCGCAGGGCTACTAGGCTTCGCTGGACTGAGGAATATGGTCAGAGACGAGTCCCCAACCAATTCTGGAGGAATAATGTCTTCAGTGATGAGTCCAGATTTTGTCTGTACCAACATGATGGAAGACAGAGGGTCTACAGATGACGTGGTGAGAGATACGCGGCCCCCTGCATTGCTGAGACAGATCGCTTTGAAGGAGGCTCAGTGATGGTCTGGGGTGCCATTCGGTGCGGCTAGAGGTCCGACCTGGTCATAATCAATGGAAATCTTAATGCAGCCCACTAGTGTGACCTTGTCATCAGACCGCACGTCGTGCCTTACATCACAGACCACCCTGAGGTCACGTTCATGCAAGACAACCCGCAACCTCACTCAATACATGTGACCCAGCAGCTCCTGGCCCAGAATGTTGTGCGAGTCATGGAATGGCCACCTTTCAGCCCTGACAAGAAGTGCATCGAGCATGTGTGGGACCTGTTGGATCGGGCGGGTTGGCAACGCACTCCAGTGCCCAGGACGAGGGCTTAAGCTCAAGAAGCCCTTCTCCAGGAGTGGCAGGTCATTCCCCAGCAACAGCTCAACAGAATGGCACTGTCCATGCCAAGACAAGTGATGGCTTTGTTGCAGGCATGTGGCAGTCACACTAGGTACCGAGATTGGAGTTGATCTTTGTTGTTGATTTTGTTGTTAAACTTGTCATTGTTGATTCTTTTGTCGTTCTTTTTTTGTTGATGTTATCTGACATTTTGTCAAAGTTGTTGTTATGGGTAAAGTCAATAAATGGTTACAAATTTGAATCCGAGTTTGGTTACAATTCTGGTTATAAGTTTTTAAAGTCCATCAGTTTATTTTGCTTCGTAATGCACCAAAAATTCTCAATCACAGACAAATCACGACAACTGGAAGGCCAATCAAGCACCAACCCTCAGTGCTTACACTGCTTTAGATTTGTAATCCATGCAGAATGTGGTTTGACGTTGTTTTGCTGGATAATACAGAGAAATGCCTGAAGCAGACAATGTTGAGACGGTAGAATATGTTGCTCCAAAATTTGTGCATAGCTTTCTCTCATAGTTTTACCCCTACAAATGAGCAAGTCATCTAGTTTATATGCCATTTGCTCTAACATGCACCCATTTCATGACAGATGCTGGCTTTTGGACCTGCTGCTGATAACAGCTTTGGTTGTCCTGCCATATTTGGTCTGAGAACATGACGGCTGTTTTTTTTTTTTTTTTTTTTTTGTCCCCTTCCAAAAATCACCTGAAATGAAGACTTGTTGGACCACAAATTATGCTTCAACGATGCTACAGTCCAACTCAGATGACTGGAAGCCCTGGGAAGTCAGCAGCGCATTTGGACAGTATAAATGTAGGCTTTGGGTTTGTATATTAATGCTTTAAGTTACAGTACATCTGTAGAAGCAACAGCATTATGTTTGCTGATTCAGGTTTTCCAAAGTTTTTTCTGAATAAATATTGTGATATCCATTACAGTTGCAAGACTGTTCTTAAGACAATGACATCTGACGGATGCCGGAGATCAAATACATTCAAAGGTGGTTTTCAGCCTTGACCGTATGCACTGAGATTCGACCAGATTCCTTCCATCTTTGAATTATATATACACTGTAGACTTGTGTTTCTCAACCCTGCTCCTGGACTGCTTCTGCCCTGCATATTTTATTTGTCTCCTTAAACTGACACACCAAGTTCAGTTCAGCAAGTGCTCAGATAAGGATTTGATCGGCTGAGTCAGGTGTGTTAAATCAGGGAGACATCTAAAATATGCAGGGCAGGGATACTTCAGGAACAGGGCTGGGAAACACTGCTGTAGAGGATGAAATGCTCAAAATCCAACCAATTTGTCTTTGAGGAATATGGTTAAGTGGTGGATTATAAGCTTATGCATCTCTTGGCAAAATGGTGAGCCTTTTGCCCTTGAGGGACAAGGCCTTTTTTGGAGGCTGCTTTTATACTATAACAAGATTAGCTCGGCTGTTTTATTACACCTGTTAAACGCTGCTTATTATTGCCACATTACTAACTTTCCTACATTGCCCCTCGCCAACTTTTTTAGAGTCTGTTACGATCATCAGATTTGAAGTATTTACAGCACTTCCGATAAACAATGAGTTCACAAGTCAAACCATCAGAAGATGTGTTGTTCTTGTGCTTTCAATATGGACTTTTCGAAACATTCCTTTTTGATTTTATTTTCACTGTCTTTAATGTGCCACCTTCCTTTGGAAGGGGAGATGTAAATGATTATTGCTGGCTAAATTCTGTTATTTTAATAAGTAAATTTTTTTTGCCGTTAACTTAGACATGAAATTACATGAGTTTGAACAGGTCCTGATACAGTAGCTCATCTCAGACTCAGTAGATGCATTCCAACACTGTAGAAAGAGTGCAGTCAAACCCAGCTGTATAATAAAAGTGAGGAACTGAGGTGACGGCGTGGAAACTGCTGAGCTGGACAATTTGCAACTTGGCTGACATTCTGCTCATGCCAAATTGCTTTTCATTGCATGGCTTCATCCAATATGAAATTGAATTTTTCTGACACTTCAATGCTGACTTTCTGAAGTTGACTAATTATTCACATTATCCAGAAGGAAGAGTGCACAAAAGTAAATAAAAGAGCAGCAAAGTCCTATTTTAATATGTTTGGTTCAGTCAAAATAATAGTATTTGTTAACATGCAGCATTTTGATCATTTTGGCTAAATCCAATAACTTATGTCTGTGATTTACATCAAAATTGTTATTTAAATTATCTTGATTTTTTTTTTTAGCTTCTCACCAAATGATTAAGTCTGCTCATTCTTCCGATATGTGGGAATTTCCTGGTCCAATACAAGCCATCAATCTTGTTAGTTAAAAAGAAGGTTTAACTTTGGCATAACATCAGTATTTTGTCTACTCAGTTGTATTTGCACTGAGTGAATACCATCATTATCAGGGGTTTCAACCCATTTTTAAGAGCATTGCTGTTTATCCAGCAATCAGTTCACTCACATTCACTATCAGGACCTCACTGAAATGTATGTTTTAAAAGAACTTTACAAACTGCAGTATATAATGGATAAAAAGAAGTATTAAATGGTCCATGTTTTTTTCAAGCTTATGAACTTTTTAGTTTAGGGCAACTAAAATATTACAAAATATTACTTCTTCAGAGTGGGTACTATACAGAAGGAAGCCTCAGTTAAAATCATGTAACAGCATTTGCTTATAAGCATATGTTGTTGTATGTAATTACTCCATACATCACTTTGTCATACCAGCAACTTTTTTTTTCTGGATATACAGTACTGTGCAAAAGTATTAGGCACTCTACATTTAAAAAAATTTAAAACTGGCTTTAGATGTTGACTTTTTGTCTTTCTCATTGAAGTTGCTGAAGATAAAAAGTAAATTTGAAACTCCAAATGCTGATTTAAAACAGTTTTAGAAATAAATGTATTTCATGAAAAATAATTAATACAGATTACGTATACAGTCTTGACAGAACCTGTCTGAGAATACTGGGAGGGACAGACACAAGTCAGTCTGTCAGTCTGCAGAGGAATGATAGCAAGTTCTCCACTCTACTTAGAGCAAGGAAAAAGCCAATCATCTTATAAAACTCTAGCACAACAGGACAGAGTCTGAAATTTTTAGGCAAAGCATAGTCATGCCAAATATTGGTTTGACTTAGTTTTTAATAGTTTTCAGCTCTGCATTACATATTTCCGAGTCATTAGAAACTTTAAATTTCATTATTTTTGTCAGCATATTTGCCTGGTGAAATTATCTTAAATGTGCCTTAGACTTTTGCACAGTACTATATTTCTTCAAGGTAATAAAGCACTATAAATACACCGCAGGAAAAAACAAAAAAACAAAACACTATTTCATTGATCCATTATCCCTTGCAGTTAGTGTGGGATACCGATACCATTAATCATCAGCAAAAAACAGCTCTGTGCAGATACAATGAGAAAAATGCCACAAATGTATTAGAGTTTTACCACGCCGAAACATCACTTTAAAGCACTGACTGGCAGCTTCGTGGAATGAGAGACAGGAAATATGAAGCAGTGACAGCCGCACTGTTATTACAAATTGTAGACTGGTTTGCAGTTGCAGGCTGGCCACAGACACAATTTCCCAGTTTATGGGAGTCAGGATATTTCCCCCAGAATCAGCTCAGAATAGCGGTGTCATGTAAAGATGAGTGTTTGCTACTATGATGTTGTGCAAATAGATGCCGCACTGTCAAATCCACAACTAGAAACCTGTAATTTTTCAAATTATTGCTTTTGCCCTGAGTTCTGTATACATAACATGCATTTCCAGAACACCAGGCAATTTCCTCCCTCAGCTGTAGCTTGAAAACAGTGGGTTGCTTCAACAGATTTTAGCAATAAGCTACGGGGTACAGAATCTCATCTACAGCTCAATAAAATGCAGCAAATCCTCATGTGAATATTAAGGAAAATGTGCAATTGTATTAATTATGTAAGCCCATTAAAGTACTATTAATTACAGTCAGCATTGGCCGCTCCACAATGAGCCAATGGGAAGTTACTGTACACACTTTTGTCAAATAAGCCTGCATACTATTGGCAGTCACAAAACCACTGACATTGCAACACAAATGAAACTTTTAAGGACAGAGGTTTAAGCCTTTAGATTTAGTTTTATACTTTGCATAAAAGATCCTTAAGGATGCAGAGGTAATTCTGGTTAGAGACACAATGATGGGATGAAGCATATAGCTCGGCAGTCAACTGAAATTGCCACCTGTTATAGAGTGGAGCGTCTTAGATTTCCTCACAGTTTGTGATGTCTGGTCATCTGCAGCTGCAAACAATATCGCTAATTTGATGAAAAATAATTTCAATGGTTTTTCTCCAAAGAACATAGCACTACCAGCTGATTTTAAGGCCAATTTCACCTACAATCAGTGGAAGAATTTCAAATGCACTTTTTGCTTGAAGACCACTGGCAGGTGTTTGACCAGTGCAAAAACACAGCAATGAACACCAATCCCCAACTGAATAAACCCTCGGTGATGCAACCGCCAATTTAGTGTTGCTCCATGAAGTTATCAGCCTCAGCTGGTGCTGATTTGATAGGAGACCTTGGCAGTCCCACTCAAGTATAAGATGACTACTACATAGCATGAACCTGTAAAAAAAAAAGTAACCAAGATGGGGAAAGTAATGATGCGCTTGGAAAGTCACATTTTCCCATACTACTTTATTTACCAATCTCAGCAACTTACTGATGACTAAATAGCCTTGGACTAATGTATGGAGGGAATGAATTTTATTCCATCCCTGATACCTCTACACCAGGGCTATTCAACCGTGTCCAGAAAGGGCCAGTTTGGGTGCAGGCTTTCATTTCAACCAAGCACTTACACACCTGACACCACTAATCAACCCCGAGAGTCTTTGCTAATGAGCTTGATTAGTAGTATCAGGTGTATAAGCGCTTGGTTGGAATGAAAGACTGCACCCACACCGGCCCTTGCAGGATAATGTTGAATAGCCCTGCTCTACACCATAAGGAGAAATATAGCTGTGTATGATTGTGAAATCTGAGAAATGCTTTTTTTCCTGATTTTTTTCATATTGCTTCACTAATTGTCAATGATCAATGAAAACCCCTTCAAAAAAAAAAAAAAAAAACAGACTTAAATATACATTGAAATATATACATTAGTATCACCATCATGACCAGTGAGAATGTGCAGCACTCTGTAAGGTGCAGTGGGGAGGGGAAAAATTCTGGGTGGATTTGTTTAAATATACACAGTAAGCAATATCAACAATCAGGCACAGTATAATGTGGCCTGTCCAAATATCTTAAATATCAGTGTATTGTCCAAACTTGCCAGGTGATGAATGCACAAGGGGGACATGATCCAATTACAAAACAGCTGTTGTCAAAATGTGGCAAATATAACAAGTGTGAAGTAAGGAAAGTTCCCTTTTTAATTAACATTCTCTCTCTCTTTTCATTGCAAGAGAGCACATTCAAAATGCAAGAGTGCGTTGGGTTTCTTTTTATACTGTCGCACCAGAGAAATCCAAACTTAGCCCTTGTGATGAGGATTTATGCCTAGTACAAATGAACTGTGGTCTAGTGGGCCAAAGGGACTCATTTCTGCATTGAAGCAGAGGATTTTGTTCTGAAGACCTTTCACCACGAACACTTAAAGAGACTCTTATATGAAATGGTAATTGTCACCCCCAAGGTAGTGAGGGAACCGAGTTGAGAGGCTCATTTTCGATTTGAACCATGGAAGACAGGAAAGATGGCTCCGAGCAAGGCAATGTGCATTTCTACAGCCAAGATCAGCGGCAGGAAATCAAAAATGCCAGGACTTCTGCCAGGACTGTCCTTGGGGTCCAAGACAGTTTTTTTCCCCTCATATAATCAGAGGTAAGGACAAATTATTATTCCATTCACAATTAATCTATGAATTTACTTTTTTAAATCATCTATGACTGGATCTGAAAGTAATTGTAAGGTGTTGAGCTTTCTGATGTGAGTACAAATCACCACAGGTAGACAATATTTTGCGTGAAGTCTGGTCACATGCAATTAATTTGGAAGTTAGTGAGTGCTCCTCAGAAGTAGTAAACAAGGCACGACCAAATTGGGTTTTAAACCTGAGATACATGCTTCCTTCTCAGGTTGCATACATTCTAAAATCAATGTTTGTTTTGTGTTGCTGACAACCAAATAAGGTATTGAAAGATGCATGAAACAAATCAATTTAACTCCAATTTTATACTTCCAGCCATATGTAACAATGACATAGATGAAATATCAATGTCAATTGAATAGTGTGTTATCAACAGCCTGCATCACTGGCCAACCAAGCAAAATATCAATATTCAGCAAATGTTACCTTTTTGACCATAAATTGCACTGACAATCTTGTACTGAAATTAATGTTGCATTCCCAATCATACTCAATACTTATAAAATAAAGTAAAACAATTAAAACTGGACTGCTAGTCTCGGGCAACTGATGTTAAATGTTGTCTCATGCCTGATTCAGTCTGATATTGTTTCTTCCCTCAATGGAATTCCCGAGGCAGACTCTTTGTCTTAGTTCAATGAAGTCTTAAGTGGCTGTCTTATAGAAGACAGTAGGAAGACAAGGTTGACCATGTTGGGTGCCGAAGCCACAGAGCGTGACAGCATTATCGTCAAGGTTCACCAGGAAAATGCGCGCGAATGCTGGTTGATTATGAAGATTGTGGCCAAGGTGAAACCACTCATGGGCTAGTCTTCGGTGAGTATTTAGCAAGGGTTTGGAAAGTCATTGGTGACTGTTTGGCAACAATGGAAAGAAGTATGGCGAAGTCATGTCCGATGTGGATCAAAGTACTACCTGGCACTATTTAGTGCCATTTAATTTCTATAGTCGAGCGTGAAAACAATATGGGGGGTTAATACGACTAAGCACCATTAAGTGGCCAGTCAATGACCACACAATGGTGAAACAACAACGAAAAACCAAGGAATGGCACTAGACTGACAAAAATGGCAACAGTTTTGAACATTTCACAGCTGTCACCAAACATGGGCAAACTTTGGCAAAATACTGCAAATCATCAGAGGAATCCCACCACACATCAAACATAATAAAACCACATAAGACGAATATCATGACGAAATTAGTGAAGAACTTGACAAATTTTTACCGCCAAACTTTGTCTACACATTCTTCTTCTATGTGACAGCCGCTTTACACTCTTCAATCCACCTGACCAAATTTTGAGCGGAAGGGCAGCTTAGTTACAAGTTTCTTGCCTGGAACTCTCCTGCCCAACCAAAAGAATGCATTGAATAATCCATGACATGGACTTCCTGGTCATGGTCAGACCATTTCTATAATGGAAAAACACACCGCAGGTAATCCCCGCAATCTAATAAACCTTCACCGCACATCACGGCTAGATGTCACTCATTCCAATGATTCATCTTCACACCACTGATAAGGCTCAGAAAAATGTCAACTTTCAGTATCCTCTGTGAGAATTCAAGTCAGGGGAAAATACAATTCTTAAACTGCCGAAAAATTGGTCCCTCAAACACAACACCTTTCAGAACAAGCAGTTTCACGCTCCTTATGGCATGCACCAGTTATACATGAACTTCACAGTGGCTCCTCTGTTATTTTATTGACCATAACAATAGACTGAAATGACTTTCTTCTTCATTGTACTCCACTGGCATTTTTTTGAGTTGTTGGCTTTGAAGGACAAACTGTCTTTGTGCGTCACTGTGTTTGGAGTTTCAAGTAAATGTTTTGAAAAGGAAA
Source organism: Gymnothorax javanicus (assembly GCA_029692085.1). Classification (NCBI taxonomy): domain Eukaryota; kingdom Metazoa; phylum Chordata; class Actinopteri; order Anguilliformes; family Muraenidae; genus Gymnothorax; species Gymnothorax javanicus. The sequence continues at coordinate 76,352,699 of CM056195.1, forward strand.
AATTACAGGAAAATTATTAAAATGCATGCATTCACAGGGTGAAATTCATTTTCAAAATCACTGTATACCGTCAAAATTTTTACGTATCAGCATCCCCGTGGTTCGAGTCATATGCTAAATGTATATGGAGGCCTGCTTTTCCAACATCTTATGACAAAATCATGGGCAGTAAAATGGAATTTATTGCCCCAACCTCATCATTTTCCTTGTTTTGCTGCTGTAACAGCATCTGCTATTCTGAGAAGACTCTCTACATGATGTTTAAAAATTGCTGTGGGGATTTCATTCTAACCAGGGAAGCTATTGTGAGGTCAGGCAGTGCTGTCAGGCAATGATGCCTGGCTGAAAGTCAGGTTAGATGTGGTTGAGCACAATGCCTTGTTCAAGCCAATCTAATTTTTCAACATTGATCTCATAATCCAGAGAATGGGCATCAATTATGTTCATGTTGGTGTTACACCAAAAAACAAAAGTGGCTATCTCAAAAAATACCCCGGGGATATTCCTGTACCTGTTATTGGCAACCATCTTTTCTCTCTCATTAAAGGTCAAACATACTCGTCTATAAAGATGCCAAAAAAGTTATTTCACTGACTGTTATTTGGATCAAAGAAAACGGGTAAATAAATAACCAATTCACACGCTTTTCTGATCTCAGCCTGATTTGGGGTTTTGCTGCATTCGACCGCCAGGTGGCAACACTCCTGGCATCATTTGCATCGAATGTTTGCCAAGCCAGCTCCTCTGCAAGAAATGTGCCATGAGAAAGCAATCACCCAGACATCTCTATCTTGCGGTAGGGTGGATCTGTCGTATGGAGAAACCTATGTATGTACAGTATACATAAATCCACCTGGCATATTACTCATATTACTCTCAAACTTATTTTATTGCATTGGCAGCCTGTCTAGTATCATGTAGATTTTAAGATTTGCCTGTATAATTTTAAAGCCTTGTATGACCTTGCACCTGCTTATCTGAGTAATTTAATTTCAGTTAAGGTCAATACTTTTAATCTCAGGTCATCCAGCCAACCAGTGGCTCAGTGAGAACTGAAAATTTGGTGGGGCACAGAACATCCTTTAAAACAATTAGTCCTGACATGTTCTCAGTTATTGTCATGATTAACAATAGATTCACACTGAGAACACTCCACACGATCAGGTGTTGCTAGTTCTGCGCGTTTAGATAAGACGACAATCATTCATTTGGATGCGAATTTTGGTCCATTTAAATCAGTATTATTCAAAATTGCATGCCTGTCAACTCTCACACATATGGTGTGAGTCTCACGCTTTTTAGTGGGCATACCACATTCTCCCATCCTAGTCAGCAATCTTACACTTAAAGTGAAGATTGAAACTTAAAATTTGGCAAACAAAATTACATTTAATTGCTTAGTCCAATTGTTAAAATCAATCCACACTGTACAGAGAGCGAAAGGCGATATTTCATTGGAACGCGGATCAGTGATTATTCAATCAATGCGTATTTCGGAGATATGCGGAAATGAAGTCCTCGTGCATGGAAGTGTTTCAGTTTCAGTTTCAGCTACGTTCACCACTTTTTAAACAGAACAGATTATGACTGGGGATGCCCACGCTTTTCTTTTCTCAGGGGTTGGAAGCTGTGAAATTGCATTGAGATGTTTCAAATGGTCTTTTATTTTATTTAAACAATTTAAACGATCTTGAAGCGCAAGTTTAATCACCTGATGTGCGGAAAAGGTAGCGTGGAAGATTCAGAGCAGTTTTTCTTTCGCAAAGCATAGGCTTATTTTTGAGCAAATTATTATTCTGCTCTGAATTTAGCGAATTATTTAGTCGCCAATAGATTGCATGGAGAGTGAAGCCGTGACTTTGATTCTCAATGAATTATTATTGCAATTGGAAAATGTGTTAATAAAGGGAAATGTTTTAGAACAAGCCAGGACTATTAATTGTTGTAAAGGGATGTTCTGGGTGCCACCAATGCTCAGTTCTGGCTATGCCACCGAAAGTCTATGTGCTCAAAGTTAATCAAATGAGTTATCAGAAAGATGACTGGACATTTTGTTAAGTCAGCATAAACTGCGTTTGTGAAATTCTTTTTTTTTTTTTTTTAAAATAAATTTGGTATCTCCAATCCCACCCGAATCTGGAATGCCCAATCTGAGAACTATGAACAAGACTTGCTCGTATGCAACCCCCTGTTGCCAGCTCAGGAGAGAGAGACAGTTCGCGGCTCTCCTCCGAAGCACGCGCCCGTCAGCCCCTGCATCTTTACACTCATTGGTCGAAACTATCGCAAGTTCAGAACGAGGGCGGAGGATACCTGAACATGACCAAGGTTAGAATCTCACCAATGAGCGCCCAGCTGGCCAACAGGAGCACTTGAGCAACGAACAAGGCAATCATTTTTAATATCCCTTCCCAATTTGCATTCCCACAGCACTTTAGCCAATCGTGCGCTGTTCTGAAAAAGCTCCCGACCACTGCCGGTTGGTATGACTGGGGATTGAACCCGCGCCGTGGTAGTCACTAATGCTCCAGTTAAAAAGGAAGGCTTTCGCACACCTCTTTTTTGGGGCAGGTACATAGGAGAAAGCCCAAAAAGGGTCGCAGATCAGGAAAGTAGAAAAAACTCCCGCACACTGTCCATTCCGCACGCAATTATTTATTCATAACATTTTGGTCAACAGACCTTCGTCAGGTGAAATTACACATCAGATTCAAACGTAGACTTAAGTAGTTTGGTTGACAGGTTCAAGCTAGCCAACCAAACTACTTAAGTCTACGTTTGAATCTGATGTGTAATTTCACCTGACGAAGGTCTGTTGACCAAAATGTTGTGAATAAATAATTGCATGCGGAATGAGCAGTGTGCGGGAGTTTTTTCTGCTTTCCAGTCACTACTGCTCCGCAAATGTGATGCCTTAACCGAGCGTTAGTGAAATTCTGATGAAACAACAGATTTGTGTTTACAAGCTTAGCTGTTCTAAAGGCAGTAGCCTGTAGCCTGTATTGTGTTCAACAGAAATTAAAAAAAAAAAAAAAAAGCGAATACGGGAGATTGAATTCAGAGAAATGTAGATTTTTCTAAAAATTCATGATATGGATAAAAACCATTGCCTTTTTTGTGTTATCAAAGTGTGATACAAGACTGAGAGTAAGAAGCTCTGTTCAGTCAGTGGTCGTCAAGTCTCAGTTTGACACGCGTGACATCAGGCAGCGATAGTTTCAAAGTGGGACCAGGAAAAAGGCTGAACTTTTGGAGCTGCGAAAAATACACAAAACATGCCAAATAGCAGAACTTATTCGAGTGAAATTCAATTCATAATATTCAGTTTGCACCAACCTGCATCAAAATTTCATTGTGATTAAAACCTGTACATTTGACCGTTAAATAAGGTTCTACTTCTATTTGTTCATAGATAGTATTCCAAACACATGATGACAGATGATCTGAGAATCCCTAAACATGCTGCAGTTCCCCCCCTCTCTGACAAATCCTGCCATCATATCCAGAAAACTGACCCTTTCCATTGTGAAGAGGTGACATCTGGGGCCTCATTTATCAAAAATGGTGTAAAAGTGCTACTAAATTTTTGCCAAACGAAAAAGCCAAAAATGGCGTACACCCAAAACATGTACACCTTTTCAGATCTATCAAACTGTGCGTACGCACAGCTGTCTGCAGTTTCCATTGATAAATCGCACCGGACCCAAGAAAAGTGCGGACGTGAACACGCCTCATATCCCGCCCTCTACACGCCCAGAAACAACCATATATGGTCAATGCAAATAAGCACCTGCATATAAAGTAGCCATGTGTGCTGTGGGGATTTGTGGAGAGACGTCAGTGGAAGACGGAGAAGCATGGATGGGAAACGCGGAAAGAAGCAAAACTTCTCAGAGACTGAGATACACGTGCTTGTTAGTGAGGTGCAGGCGAGGAAAAAAGTCCTCTTCGGCAGGTATTTGCACTAATTCTGTATGATCGCTTCGTCTTGTGGTTTATTTAGGAACAAGAGCATATAACTAAGAACACGTAGAGAATCACAACAGAAATGAACACATAATGTTGGACCAAACAATTTCTCCTCTGGAAATTAAAACAATCTCATCTAATCAGCCACAGCCCTGGCCTCACCAACAACCGAAAAACCGCCGAGTGCTGCGGTCACAAGTCTTACAGAGGCAATAAAAAAAGAAATGAACCTTTTTGTCAAATCTTTTGTCAAATGCAGGAGGTGTGTGTTTTGTTTCAGTTGCATAGAGGGACAAAAATTACAATGTTGTGTTTGATATACATGAATTTATTTCTGTCTCAACTTGTGGAAATCAAATGTACGAGAAATGAAATATAATGAGGTTCTTGCAATACTGAAAAATAAACACAACTTTGCAAGACTGAAACTGAGAAACTCGTAGGCTATATACACACATTCTTTAGCTCAACATGAGGGGTGAGAGGTGGGGGGGCAGCTTCACAACCGCTGCATCACCGCAGCTCGTGCCCTTAGGCCCCGTTGAAAACCCTCATGACGGGGAGGGGGCTGTGGGTCCGGGTCCACATGCTGGGGTGGAGGGAGGCCCGGCGGCAGCGCAACCCCACGCCTCACTGCCACATTGTGCAGGATGGCACAGGCCCAGATGATCCTGCAGACCTTTTTCGGGTGGTAGAGGAGCCTACCACCCTACGCATCCAGGCAGCGCCAACGGCCTTTCAGGAGCCCGATGGCACGCTCCACGACGCAGCGCGCACGGGCATGGACCTCATTATACTGGGTTTCCTGGCCACCCTGTGGGTCGGAGATGGGAACTAGCAGCCACTCCCTCAGCAAGTAGCAACTATCGCCTGTAAGTCACAACGATGGGGTGAGTATCAGCCTTGAATTGATGATTATGAGCAGCAGCTTTCAATGAATGAGTATACTGTGTACATGCACTCACCAAGAAGCCAGCCATCACGCGCAGCGCCTGCCCCCAGTCTCACCCCCACACTGCTGAGCGTCAGGATGAATGAATCATATGTAGAGCGAGGCCACTGTGCCACTACATTCGTTATGAGCATGCCGGCGTCACATATGATTTGGGTATTGATCGTATGCACATTTTTGTGATTCACATATACAAATTCATTCACCGATGGTGCCCTAATCATGATGTAAGTGCAGTCAGTGGCTCCGATTACATTAGGAAAACCGGACATTTCTGCGGCTTTGATTGTTCTTTTAAATAGGCTATAATCTGCGCTCCTCTCTCCATCGCACACTGCAATTCTCTTACTCAGCAGGTGCGTTGCCAATTCCTCCTGTTCTTCAAAAATGGTGTAAATCACGGTACGCCGTGGTCAAAATGGATGTAAATATCCGCACTTTTTCCCGTCAGGTTTGGGTTTGATAGATCCCAAATTTGGTGGATAAAAGTGTGTACTCACAAAACGGGGGGCAAAGGGTGTAAAAAAAGGTGTATGCACAATGATAAATGAGGCCCCTGGTAGTATAAGCCATGGCAAACCCATAACAATACTAGTCAACACCAGGTGACCGAAACGGACCAAAGTACACCAATGCCCTCTCGCTCAAAGATCTACCATGGTTCACACATACCTTAGTTTTGCTCCCCAAATCAGGCTTCTGGTCGTGGGTCATATTCAATCCAAAACTCAAAGCTCTCTCACAGCTGTGAGCGGTGCTGACCCTTCCAGTCTTCAGACAATGACAATGCCACACACTCCACCCAGGCCAGTCCACTCAGCATCTTCTCACCAGCAAACTGTACTGCCACTCAGAGTTCACAGCAGCTGTATCGCCACTCAGAGTTCACAGCAGCTGTATCGCCACTCAGAGCTCACAGCAGCTATATCGCCACTCAGAGCTCCCAGCTGCTGTATCGAAACTCAGAGCTCCCAGCAGCTGTACCGCCACTCAGAGCTCACAGCAGCTGTATCGCCACTCAGAGCTCACAGCAGCTGTATTGCCACTCAGAGCTCACAGCAGCTGTATCGCCACTCAGAGCTCCCAGCTGCTGTACCGCCACTCAGAGCTCCCAGCAGCTGTACCGCCACTCAGAGTTCACAGCAGCTGTACCGCCACTCAGAGCTCACAGCAGCTGTATCGCCACTCAGAGCTCCCAGCAGCTGTACCGCCACTCAGAGCTCACAGCAGCTGTACCGCCACTCAGAGCTCCCAGCTGCTGTACCTGCCACTCAGAGCTCACAGCAGCTGTACTGCCACTCAGAGCTCACAGCAGCTGTACCGCCACTCAGAGCTCCCAGCTGCTGTACCGCCACTCAGTGCAAACAGCAGCTGTACTTCCACTCAGAGCTCACAGCAGCTGTACCGCCACTCAGACCTCACAGTTGCTGTACTGCCACTCAGAGCTCCCAGCAGCTGTATCGCCACTGAGAGCTCACAGCAGCTGTACTGCCACTAAGAGCTCACAGCAGCTGTTCCTTTGGCAGTCCCCACATTTTATCTGCCCCCATCTTCAACCTTCTGTCATTGCTCAGGAAGGTAGCCAAGTATATCAAAACTAACCACTGAAACATAAAACTGGATGTCTATCAATCTCAATGCCTGCCCATTAATGCACAAATTGGTGAAAAATTAAAGGAAAAAAACCCAAGAAAGAGTTTTAGTAAGGTGTTGGGCCATCACATACTTCTACAGCTTCAATGCACGTTGGCATAGACTTTGTAAGTCTACGGAACTCGACTGGATAGACAGAAAATCTTCTAGAAGATATTCTCTCAAATAATGTATCAATTATGCTAGTGAAGAGTGCAGTCTAATGCGTCTGTCCAAAATCTTTCTTAGGTGCTCAGTTGAGATTTACTCATGCTGCAGGACATGACAAGATGTAACCTGCATAGGAAACATGACAGAATCATGGTAATGGAATAATTCAGTACATCAATATGAAATTGCTTACATGTAGTCTGCTTCTCCTCTCATTTATTCAGTTTTATCCTTTAATTTGTCTCCCATCTGAATTAAGAAAATAACTTTCGCTGCAAATGACAACAACAACAACAACAACAACAACAAAAATAATAATAAAAGAACATAAATAAAAAAATCAATGATCTAACACTACTCACGTTAGGTTAGCATGTTTTTGGACAGAGAGACAATTTTTACTTTTCGTCTTTGTATTCCAGCATACCAGATTTGAAAATGATTAATTTAAAATGAAAGTGGCTGTCCTCAGCATTATTTTAGAGGTATTTTCACACATGCTGCATGAAAAATAGAGGGATTTCAGCCCTGAAATGCTGGTGGACCTCACCGTCCCACCTTAGGAGGTATTGCTCAGGGTGGCTGTCATTCATGACTATACTCATCTCTAGTGTTTATTCACCATGTGATAAAATGCATGCAAGTCACTGTGGCTAAATGACTTGATGATAAATCATAAATTATGTATGTCACTTTACAACCTATAATTTTGACATAATTTATGATTCCTTACATGTATACTTCACCCAATAGAAAGTTGTAGACTATTACTTTGCTCAAATCTAATTAAAATAGCTTTTTAAGGCAACAGTCCCCTTTCGACAGCTTGATGAAATGCAAGGAAAGACTTTTCATGAAGGTAAGCAACAGTAAAGGGCCATCACTCACCTCTGAAAATAAATAAATGAATAAAATTAAGTTCATAAATTGGGCCTCCATTCCAGCCACAGCAACTTGACATAGTTGTGCCTCTTTCCTACTCCCGAGCAAAACTGCCTCCGGCAGTTTATGATGTGCGACCGCGGAATATGAACTTTGCTGCCTGAAGAAACAGATCCAGCAACTAGTAAAACAAATTATTTAACATATCTAGGACATTTTTTCACAAAGCAATTTTACTACAACCCCAAATCAGAAAAAGTTGGGACAGTGTGGAAAATGGGAATAAAAAAAAGCAGTAATTTATAAATTTCCCTTAACTTGTATTTAATTGCAGATAGTATGAACACAAGATAATTTGTGTTTTGTCTGGTCGACATCATTTGATTTGTAAGTAAACATCCATTCCTGCCATTCAGGCTTGCAACACATTTCAAAAAAAGTTGGGACAGTGCAGCATTTATCACTTTGTACTGTTCCCATTCCTTTTAACAACACTTAAAACACATTTAGGGACTGAAGTAACCAAGTGACTAAGTGTTGCAGGTGTTAGTTTGTCCCATTCTTCCCGCAAACAACTTTTTAGGTGTGCAACTGTACGGGGTCTTCACTGACGCATTTTGCATTCCAATATGCGACAAGCATTCTCTATAGGAGACAAATGAGGGCTGCAGGCAGGCCAGTCAAGCACCCGCACCCTCTTCTTACGCTGCCATGCCTTTGTTATGTGCGCAGTATGTGGTTTGGCATTGTCTTGCTGAAATAAGCAGGGGCGTCCCTGGAAAAGATGTCGCCTTGAAGGCAGCATTTGTTCCTCCAAAATCGAGATATACTTCTCAGCATTAATGGTGCCATCGCAGAAGTGCAAGTAACCTTTGCCGAAGGCACTGACACAACCCCATACCATGACAAACCCTGGCTTTTGGACTTGTAGCTGTTAACAGTCTGGATGGTCCTTTTTCTCTTTGGTCCGCAGCACACGGCGTCCATTTCTTCCAAAAAGACTTCAAAAACCGATTTGTCTGACTGACCTGTCACGCGTTTCCACTGCACGATGGACCATCCCAGATGCCTCCGAGCCCAGAGAAGTCAACAGCGCTTCTGGACAGTATTTATGTAGGGCTTCCTTTTGGCACAGTACAGTTTTAGCTGGCATTTCTTGATGTAACTACGTACTGTAGTGCTTGAGAGTGATTTCCCAAAGTAGTCCTGAGCCCATGCAGTTATGTCACTTATTGGCGAATGACGGTTTTTAATGCAGTGCCGTCTGAGGGCTCGGAGATCACGGCCATTCAGTATAGGCTTGCGCCGTTGCCCTTTGCGCGCTGTAATTCCTCCGGACTCCCTGAATCTTTTCACTGTGTTATGCACCGTAGAGGGAGAAATGCCCAAATCTCTTCCTATCTTTCTTTGAGAAACGTTTTTCAATGATTTTTTCAGGCACTTGGTGGCAAACTGGCGATCCTCTGCCCATCTTTGCTCCTAAAGGACTAGGCCTTTCCTGGATGCTGCTTTTGTACCAAATCATGATTACAATCACCTGTTGACATCACTAGTTTGAAATCACATCATTATTTAGTTATTATACCTCATTACTACCCCTAAATTGCCCCCGTCCCAACTTTTTTTGGAATGTGTTGCAAGCCTGAATGGCAAGAATGGATGTTTATTTACAAATCAAATGATTTTGACCAGACAAAACATGAATTATCTTGTGTTCATACTGTCTGCAATGAAATAGAAGTAAAGGAAATTTATAAATTACTGCTTTTTTTTTTTTATTCGCATTTTCCACACTGTCCCAACTTTTTCTGATTTGGGGTTGTATAAATCTAACAAACAGAACCATGACAGATTAAATGATACCATGATAGCACCATTGAAAAACTCAAAATAATAAGCTAATAATGCTGGGGAAATTCAAAACAAAGACACATCTCGGTCATAGATCATCTCAATAATGCTGTTTTCTGTCATTTTACTGCAGTATGCATCATTATGTCATAACTGGTGCCTGCATTACGATGACACATGGTTTTCAGATGCATGGATCTGGACTTATATAGCAAATGCAAAAGAACCCATGACACTCTTCGACAAGAGCAGGGTGTTCCCCAGTGTCCTGTCTAAATTCCCAACCTAGCCCTTTCAACCTGCCTCCTAATCATCCCCAATTCAATTGGCTATGCAATTTGTCCTTTCCCTCTCCACATCAAGCTGGTGTGTAGTGAGTGTTCTGGCGTAAAATGGCTGCAGTTGCATCACGCAAGTGGGTGCTACACATTGGTGGTGGTGAGATGAGATTACCCCATATAACTGTGCAGCGCTTTAAGTATCAATGAGAAGGCGCTATATAAATGCAATGGTCATTCATTCATTCAAGAAAACATTAGGAATGAAGGACAATAGGTACTTTTATGACCATTTTTCTGGAGGAACAAAACAGAACCAAGAAATAATTTCCAAAATAGCACCAAATTCTTCATAATGCAGAGCAGGAACAAATGTGATACAAGTCTGTAACCCACCCCAAGGCTTTATTCCTTTCCTTTACTGTCAAATTGAATTAGTTACTTGACTCCATGCTGTGACAAGCAGAGACACTTAATTGTGCCGTCAAAATCCATGCAAAGCATATGGCTTATTCAGTAAACGCGGACACAAAATATCAGTCTGAATAGCGTGACATCTACTAAGTCTGAGAAAATATTCTGTTCTCGCCTCAGAACCAAAACTTGTCTTGTAAGCACAGAGGAATTAACGTGTTGTAAAAAATGATCACCATCTTTCAAAGTGCAGCTTAGCAAAAGGAAGATCTTCCACAAGGAGACACAATGGCATTGAAAGTGATGGAAAATAAAAGAGATTTCTCTAATCAATAAAATTAGAGGGCGAACAACAAGGCAATGGAAATTCCACGCAGCCCTGAAGTGGCTATGGAAAGAAAAGAGCTTAAAAGTGTAAACATGCATTTCAAGTCAATCAAAGTGTTGTATGACAGTATGAGGGAAGTAAATTTGAGTAAGCAATGTTCATTGGAACAAAAATGCATACTATTTTAGAAAGCTTTTTTGTAGTTTGTTGCCTCTGATAAAGTCATGCTCAAAATGCAAAAACTGATAAACCCTAAAATGCTCTCTGTGATACAAGAACAATATCAAGCATAATTGGTTGTTTGGCAGCAGTATAGCTCATGTACTTTGTCCGTACTATTGGCTTGCTATGTCACCTCAGAGCTCCACCTACAGCCCCGCCTCAGAGCTCTACTTACAGCCCCACTCAAGAGCTCTGTCGACAGCACCACCCAAGAGCTCTACCTACAGCCCCACCTCAGAGCTCCACCTACAGCCCCACCTCAGAGCTCTACCTACAGCCCCACCTCAAGAGCTCTGTCGACAGCACCACCCAAGAGCTCCACCTACAGCCCCACCTCAGAGCTCTACCTACAGCCCCACCTCAGAGCTCCACCTACAGCCCCACCTCAGATCTCTACCTACAGCCCCACCTCAGAGCTCTACCTACAGACCCACTCGAGAGCTCTATCGACAGCACCACCCAAGAACTCTGCCTACAGCCTACATCAAGAGCTCTGTCTACAGCTCTGCTCAAAAACTCTACCCATAGCACCAGTCAAGAGCTCTGCCTACAGCACTGCCTGAGAGCCTTGCCCACATCTCCACCAAAAGCACAACCCACGGCCCAACCCAAGAGCACTACCACCAGCCCCACCCAAAAGCTTCAGCCACAGCCCCACCCAAGAGCTCCACCTACAGCTCCACCGAAAAGCTGTGTTTACAAAACCATCCAAGAGCGCTACCTACTGCACCACCTAAAAGCACCACCTATAGGCCCTCACAAAAACACATCTAACATGCCCTCAAAAGCACAACCTACAGCCCCACCCAAGAGCACTGCCTACAGCTTCAGCCAAGAGCTCTACCTACTGCACCACCCAAAGGCTCTACCATCAGCCCCATACAAGTGCTCTACCGACAGCCCCACCAAAGAGCTTTACATTAAGCCCCACCAAAGAGCTCTATCCACAGCACTACCCAAGAGATTTATCCACAGCCCCAACCAAGAGCAACACCCGCAGCACCACCCAAGTTCTCTACTGACAGCACAATTTAAGAGCTCCTGCTGCAGTCCCACAAAAGACCTCTACCCACAGCACCACCTAAAAGCTCTACCTACAGCCTCACTTATGGCCTTGTTGATTAAAAATGCAGTAGAAAAAATGCATAAAAAATTTGAATAGAAATAATGCCATACTTGCAGTGTGATTGGTAGTTCTTTTTTGATTGTTTTTACTTGGCATAGTTAAAATCCTATTTTACTTCAAAAGTTTATTATTATTCTACAACTGAGGGCTTCAGATGAAACTAAATCATCTTTGCAATAACCTTGTTATAATACATGGAATGAACAATTTTCTCATAGGACATCAGCTGAATACAGTCCCTGGCATAAATGCATGAAATACCAAATATAATATAATAAAATAATTCCATGTTTTATGCATAAATTTATCTTCACCTTCCAGTCCCTTGCAAAATCAAAAGCATTCTGGTAAAACACAGAATGTACTGAACTGACAAAAGCCCCAAATTTAATGTAAATACTTCATTTAAATGTGTGAATTAAGTACCCCCAGGCTATACGAATCCAGTGAGAACATCTTATTAATACATTTCCAAATTAATGACGATATAAGCATAAATAATTTAAGGTTCAGATGTTTATGTGTGTGCATATTTTACAATTCAATGTAAAAATACAACATGATATCTATGATTTTATCCTAAATCCTATCTCAGCTAAACCATAAATTACGGTCTATATAACTACAATTATAGCACTTTCAGGCAAAAGAAAGCCCTCCTTTACCCCCATCCCACCAGTGCCAAGACCGTGGCACCAGTAGGCTCTATTTGGCACTTCACTTCCAGGATTAGCATCAGAACTAGACTGCCCTTTCCTCAAAACAACTGCCCAACAGATGAGATGCACTGAATTATGAATGAGAATGTGCCCAAGTGTACGCTGAAATTACGCCACCGGCTCTGCCCTTGGCCGTGCTTACAAAATTCTGTCCCATTTACAGGTTCTAAACCAACAAAAAAGGCATTTCCTTCTGCTCATTTACTTGACTGAATATACCCAAACGGGTAAAAAAAATTCTGCAGTTCATAGAATTTTGCACTTATGGGTTCATCTTTTCAACATTTGCCTGCAGCCAGTACAAGAACCTGGTGGTAAACATTGATGTTAGCGACAGTGCAAGGTTACTTGAGACCTATAGAGGGGAAAGAACATGTGACTCACTGCTCATGAAACCATCAATTGCATTGTAAGAAATATATATATATATATAAATATATATATATATATATATATAGGCTCGGAAGGTCAGCTCACCTATGACAGAAAATGGCAAGCACATGTTTATCATATTAGATTGGCAATCTGAATTACTTGTTAATCAAATGCTGCTAGGTCAAAGATTGCAAGTATAAATTTGCAAATCAGTCCACTGCACCAAATCAAGGTGTTTAATTTGTTATGCAGTTGTACATATGGATATATCACATTCCTTACCCTTACGTACTTTTGACCCTGTTTGACATTTGAGTGGCAAAATACACTCTTAATAAACTTCTGTCAGCCTGCATATTTGGCTTTTACTTAAGTGACCTAAAATATAAAAAATGGTGCCATGGGCACTATTGCTCCCTTGGTTTACTTCAGGCTTTAGTGTTATGTAAGCTCAGGAGCGATAATATTTTTTATGCTAGGGTCCAACATTGGGAAAATAAAGACCCCTTTTGTAATTTGTGTAGAAAAAAAAACCCCGAAAATCTCACGCAAAATTCAGCATCATGGTTTGACGTTTCATCTTTTTTTTGCAGCATAGTGCTCCTTTCATAGTGCACCTCCATTGAAATATCAAGCCCCAGACACCAGATCATTTTACCCAGCATTATATCCTGAAGAGTTAACCAGTTGGCTATTGGCCTTAATTAAGTGTGCTGCTCAAGGGAGTAGTATTGTAGCAAATTAAGAACAAAGCTCTTTATTTTTACTGTGCGTCCTCTAAAGTGTGTGGACAAAGTTTCAGCATTCTAGCTGCATTCAAACGCTCTCCAGCATGATATACTGCTATTTTAAATATGGCCAACTGACAGCCACGTTCGATGTCGAGTTTTGACGCCTCAAACTAATTTTAATCTGTACATCCATATGTACCTCCCCACCAAATTTCATATTGATCCCATCAGTGGTTTGGCAGAAGAAGATCAAAGTTAATGTAGACACAGATGCCATCACCACTGCAAGATCCCATAAGCTCCTTCTGGTCCCTTGGACCAAGTAAGCTAAAAAGGAAGTATTTAGCTATATTATATTTTGGGACTGTCTCTATGTGGTTACGACCAATAGAAACTCCTTGGGGTCAGATTTGACAATTTAAAAAATAGACTTGCGTGTTGGCATGTGTGACTACTTTTTCATTAATTCGGTGGGGACAGCTCAAGCATGTGTTGGGAGACACTGACCCTGATAAGAACAGCTTGCTTTGCCACCATATTTCAACCCCAATTCCGAAATAGTTGGGACGAAGTGTAAATTGTGAATAAAATAAAAATGCAACGACTTTCAGGTCACATGAGCCAATATGTTATTTACAATAGAACATAGATAACATTTCAAATGTTGAAACTGAAACATTTTACATTCTTATACACAAAATGAGCTTATTTCAAATTTTCTGGCAGCAACAGGTCTCAAAAAGTTGGGACACAGGCAAAAAAGGGCTGAAAAAGCAATTAATATATAAGAGATTCAGCTGAAAGAACATTTAGCAAGTAATTAAATTAACTGGCATCGGGTGTGTAACATGATTGGCTATAAAAGGGATGTTTTAGAGAGGCTGAGTCTCTCAGAAGTAAAGATGGCCAGAAGCTCTCCAACCTGTGAAGGCTTGCATAAAAAAAACTGTGGAATACTTTAAAAACAATGTTCCTCAACATCAAATTGCAAAGGCTTTGAAGGTCTCATCATCGACAGTGCATAACATCATCAAAAGATTCAGAGAAACTGGAAAAATCTCTGTGCTTGAGGGACAAGGCCAAAGACCTTTACTGGATGCCCGTGATCTTCGGGCCCTAAGATGCCACTGAATCACTCACCGGCATGATTCTGTCATTGACATTACTAAATGGGCCCATGAATACTTCAAGAAACTACTGTCTGTAAACACAGTCTGCTTTGCCATCCACAGATGCCACCTAAAACTCTATCATGCAAAAAGGAAGCCATTGTTGAGCATGATCCAGAAGCGCCGCCGTGTTCTGTGGGCCAAGGCTCATTTAAAATGGACTGTAGCAAAGTGGCAAAGTGTCCTGTGGTCAGACGAGTCCAAATTTGACATTCTTGTTGGAAATCATGGGCGTTGTGTCCTCTGGGCTAAAGAGGAGAAAGACCACCCCCCCTGTTATCAGCATTCAGTTCAAAAGCCAGTATCTCTGATGGTATGGGGATGCATTAGTGCATATGGTGTGGGACACTTGCATGTTTTAAAAAGCACCATGAATGCTGAAAGGTATATAAAGGTTTTAGAGCAACATATGCTCCCCTCCAGATGACATCTATTCCAGGGAAGGCCTTGTGTATTTCAGCAGGACAGTGCAAAACCTCATACTGCAGCTATTACAACGGCATGGCTTTGTAGCAGAAGAGTCCGTGTGCTGAACTGGCCTGCCTGCAGTCCTGATCTTTCACCGATTGAGAAAATTTGGCGCATAATTAAACGAAAAGTTTGTCAAAGGAGATCCAAAACTCTCCAGCAGCTGGAAGCAAGGGTGGGATCAAATTCCAATGGCTAAACTCAAGAAACTTATCTCCTCAATGCCCAGACACCTCCACTCTGTGTTAAAAAGAAGAGGGGATGCTACGCCATGGTAAACAGGCCCCTGTCCCAACTTCTTTGAGTCCTGTAGCAGGCATCAAATTTGAAATGAGCTCATTTTGTGGATAAAATTGTAAAATTTCTCAGTTTCAGCATTTGCTCTGTTATCTAAGTTCTATTGTGAATAAAATACTGGCTGATGTGATTTGAAAGTCATTGCGTTTTGATTTTATTCACAATTTACACTTTTTCCCAACTATTTCGGAATTGGGGTTGTAGTATAATCTTAAACTGTCAATGAGACTGGGAAAAAACATCACCTGAGTAAAAATAGTTTTATGAGGGGTCATCTCAGACAAAGTAAAACTGTGCATATGCACTGATATTCTTGTGGAATCTCAGCCTTCAATCACATCATATTGATACACTGCAACAAAATAACCCATTATTTCTTGCCACCAACAAGGAGGGGGAAACCATAGGACGATAAAAGTGCGAATGCTCTCATTTTACTGCCTGGTAAAGTCATGGCAGCAAGACCAGGCTGAAGCTGCTCGTCTTGAATCCCCAAGAGGTCCTGGATTTGATTCCTGAAGAAAAGTAGGGTAAGAGTGATGTTGAGGAGGACGTGTCAGGCAAAGACTGTATAAAAAGATGGATGGAGCAACTGTGAAGTCAGCCATTAGTTTCAGCATACCATTTAGGAGGCCTCGATTTTGGCAATTTGAATAGCATCATTTTGTCATTTTGAAACCGGATGTGATTCCTATTGGATGAGAGCGTGAATTGAAGATCCGGGGAGGAACGTGGCTCTGGATCTGACCGTATCGGACGAGGACCAGAGGATAGCCACGCCCCTAAAGCATATTCTGTCTTTATCCTTTATTCTAGTCTACTTGGGACCATAATTTACAAAAATGAACATCACAATATATAGAAGGAGACTTGAAACTTGCTATAGATACCATTAAATGATGTGGAAAATCATTATTGAAATAATAAATCAGGTGGCTAAGTAGGGTCATTTTCTCATAAACTTCAATAGCATTGAACTTATTTCTGCAACCACTGATGTCGCCATCTGCTGGCCATTAAATATAATGCAAATTTTTGAGATTTCCGCATCGGCCTCACTTTTCAGACCCGGGTGCTGCGTCCATCTTTTTATACAGTCTATGGTTTCAGGGCAGGAGGACAATGTGTAGCCAACAGTGATAGGGACACTGGAAAAGAGGGTCAGTCAAACAGGAAGATTTTTAAAGAACAACAGCACGTTAGCCTCTCGCCATATTTCACAGTATCACTGATGTCTCCAACTTCAGTGCTTTTGCGAACTGAAGTGAACTAACCCCTACCTGGAGGGCATACAAGGATAGCGGAGGAAGCCCTATTTGCAGGGGGTCAAAGAGGCCCTGTGAGTCCACTTATTCAGCAGGGCTGCAACCATCCCCACACAGCAGCATTGGTAAGGGCAGCTCAGCAGGTGGGAAGTGGCCCTCAGCAACCTTATCTCCCACAGGGCTACTCAAGGGGACAGAAGAGAACGAGGTGCAGCTTCTGCCAGAGACTAAAAGAGTGAAACAAGTGCACCTTCTTACAAGAGCGAAAAATGCATCCGCAAGAGCCACACATTCAAAGCTGCCACATACTAAAATCTGAATAAAAAGTGGGAAAGAAAATGAATCAAAGTAAACAATCATTGGGTTCCAAATTAGTGAAACCATGGACGCATGGCAAGAAAATGATGGAGTCAAACCTGTGTGGTGTCATGTTTATGTTATTAAGTTCAAGCAAATTATTTTCAAAGATCTCTCAACATCTGTGTTCAGCAACCTAATTTGGATACTGATTTTTTCAGTCTAATTTGATCTGTTTAAATGTATTATTACCTAAAATTGCTTGCAATATAGAAGAATAAGCACATAGTCTTTGTGGCATACATGGATATTTCTGTTACAATGTGGTTTCAGACAGTAAATGACTCCTTAAAACTTGAAATGCACCTAATTAGGACAAATTTACATCTTATTAAAATCATTTGATTGCAATTTTGGCTATAAAAAAAAAAAGCATATACTGGGATGCCCCAGGACTGAGTTTAGGAACCGCTGCTTTGCCTTCTCTCTGAAATATTAATCATCGAGAATTTTAGTTTAAAATAATAAAGACTAATTACAAAGGAAAATGGGTGCATTTTTTCACAAACTGGTGGTGTAACACAAAGAAAACACTTGTTGTCTTCTGAAACACTATCTCAATGCTCACTGGCTGAAGGCTAGTGTCAGAAAAATCTGTGAATTAACCTTTCAAATGAGGAAACACCATCTGGAGATTCCTGTGCGGGGTAAAAAATGACCCTAAGGTTACTATGTGTGCATGGAGAATGAGGTATCTGCTGGGGTAATCATGCAATAAGATTGAAGAAGGCACATTTTATTTCATTAATAGTATAAATTATTCTGAGCAGGTTTTGAAAGAAAAAGCATGGTCAGTCATTAGTCATAGCAAGACTGCTTTTTAGTCGCTATCTTTCTCAGCTGTAGTAAAAGTTGAGTTTTTATTAAAAACAAACAAACAATTAAATAAAATATAATTTGTAACTTTAAAATTTGTTTAATTTTAAGTATCTAATATCCAAATGCATGAATTGTTTCGTACTATTTTTACGTTCAAAGCACATTGCTGGAGAGTTCTGTGCCCTACTTTTAGAAAATGAGCCAAACCTGTTTTATCAGTCTTGCTTGTGATATAGAGCTTGACATGCCAACAATGTGATCGAGGATGAGCATCTGATACTCGAGAGACATGAAGATGATAATTATGCAAAACACAACGCAAAACTGAGAACTCTCTCAGAATTAGGTTCATGTGCAACAATGCTAAATCCCAAACCTGGGCTGAGGGCTGGGCGGTATGGCGTAAAATTCATATTGCGGTATATTTTGTGGCATAGACGGTAACGATATATCTTGCGATATATTCTTCGGTATATACGTTGTATATATTTCAATACAGGGTTCTAGCCAGAAATTTTATTGAACGTACTGGAGCAATACTTCTCGTGATGTCACAAACCTGGTCACGTGGGTTTGTTGACTACCGTGGTTGGCGAAAAGCCAAAACACGACTATTGATTTTACAGGTGAAGTAAAGTTCTCTTCCACTTTTCGTCATAATGCCAGTCAGTTGCAGTGTTATTAACTGCACAAACCGTTTCGTGAAGGGTTTAGGAATACGTTTCCTACGTATTCCTGATTGAGAACTGAAAAAATCTACTTGGATTGATGCAATTCGATGCCAGAACTGGATGCCGTCTACCCACTCGCGTGTTTGTACTATTCACATTCTGTCGGGAAAGTCTTAAGTTATTTTCCATCATCTCTACCATGACATTTTGATAATGATTTTGATTTTCACATTTTATTATTCGGTCATGGCAAGGGAATTATCTTTTTTTGTGTTGGGTAATTCAATAGGTTCCTTACTTTCCGATAGTGAGTATTTAAGTGACAGTTTTGATATTAGTATTGGAAAGAATTCCGTTTTCAACCTTCATCAGTATCATCTAAGATCAGTACTTTTTAGGCTTGACTTTTGGGTACCCAGAGAAACATTCGAGTGTGTAAAAACGTCCATTGTACATCCAGTCAAGAAAATTTAGAGTTTAAACGTCTACTGCAGCTGTAACGGCGGCAACCTTGTTTCTGATGACACACCAGGTGGCTAGGGAGTGCGCAGTATATGCATTTGCGATATTAAATATTAATCATAAATTCTAAACCCCCTTATCACGAATAAAACCCCCCATAATATATTGGCGCCCCTGTTTAAAATCGTGCTGGTAAACGTACCAGCACGCCATTGTTGTAGGTCATCCCTGCTTGACCTGATTATTATTATTATTATTATTAGTTTATTATTACGAGGACAGTCCCCATCAATTAACTGTCACAACAGTAAACAGGGCAGCTTTAGCCAACATGGCTAATTTTCAGCTGTCGTCCCCAGCCAGCTGACAATAAGGCATCCTAAAAAAGAAAAGACACAGGGCAATGGGAAAATGGGAATGGGAAAAAGGGGAAAGGGAAAAGAGACAATACAATGCAAAGCAAATATAAATGAGCACAAATACAAACAAAATAAATAGAATGAAATAGAGCAGCAGGCTGCATGCACAGGCACAGGTACAAACAATGATGCAAAATATATGAACTAATAGGTACGAACACAAACAAGGTAAGGGGTCAAAGAAGCAAACTTAAAAGCAGAAAACAGTAATGCAAGTCATGCAGTAAAAACAATTCTAGAAAACAAGACACAAGAGGACATTCACAACAATTCATCTTAAAAACATGCAGATATGCTGGCAGGTAGCAAAGACAGAAGGGCAGCGTCTATGATCATGTCACATGCAACACACATACACCATATTCAAAAAAAAAAAAAAAAAAAAAATTTATGTCAGCAGTTGTAATTATCAGCAAACCATGTTTTTAGATATTTAGTAAAGGTGGAGAAAGTATCTATATCTTTAATGTGGGCGGGTAGTGAGTTCCAATTTTGTATGGCTGTAACAGAGAATGACGATTGACCAAAAGAACTTTTTCTAAATGGGACTAAAAAGTCACCACGGGTAGTGCTCCTGGTAGTCCGATATGTGTTGATACGTTACGTTATGAGTGACTTAAGAGGAGGAGGAGCTAGGTTGTGCAAGATTTTATAAACTAGACAGATGTTCCTATATTTTATTACATCTTCCCAGCTCAGAAGTTTGTGTTTGTTTAAAATGGTACAATGATGGGAGCTGTTAGGTTTCTGATCCAAAACTTTAAGGGTTTGCTTATACAGGGTAGCCAGTGGCTTTAGAGTAGACTGGTTAGTTTGTCCCCAGCTTGTAAGACAATATGTTAGATGCAACATGATCATGGCATTCATATATAATTTGGCAGCACTAAAGGTCATTGTATTTCTTATGTACTTGAAATTGGCTAAGCTAAATTTCACTCTCTGACTCACAGTTTTTATGTGTGTTTTGAATGACAGACTGGAGTCAATAATGATACCCAGATATTTAACTTGTGGTACAATAGCAATATTTTGACCAGAAATTGTTATATTTGGCATGAAGTAACATTGTCTTTTAGTAAAAAACATTCCTACCGTTTTATTAACATTAAGTTGAAGACATGAATGGTTTAACCAACTAGTGATCTTCTCCATAGCGGAGGTGAGTTTTGCAGCAGTCAGCTCTTTTGTCCTAGCCTGGGTGTATATCACAGTGTCATCAGCATATAATTGTATCTCTACATCAGGGCACACAGACGGTAGATCATTAATATATATTGCAAAAAGAAGAGGGCCAAGTATAGATCCTTGTGGCACCCCAGTGCACAAGTCACGAGCTGGTGAAAGTTGGTTGTTGACAATAACATGCTGTCGCCTACCAGTTAAGTATGACTCTAACCAACTCAGTGTTGATGTGGAGAAATTAAAAGCAGACAATTTGGCCAAAAGGACCTTATGGTTGACCGTGTCAAAAGCTTTGCGGAGGTCTAAAAATACTGCACCCACAACACCACCTCCATCAACCATTGCTCGGACCTTTTCTGTAAACAAGCAGTTTGCCGTTTCAGTAGAATGATGAGCCCTGAAGCCAAACTGCAATGGATGAAGGTTAAATTCACTATTATTTGAGAAGAGGACAAGCTCCTCCGATACCCACTTCTCAGCAACCTTGGATATCACAGGTAAAATGCTAATTGGATGGTAATTGCAAACATTGTGAGGGTCATCTGACTTGAAGATAGGAGATACAATTGCAGTTTTCCAAGCACTTGGAAAGGTTCCCTGTGATAGTGACAAGTTAATAATATGTGTGATGGGATGGATTAGGTATTCTTTCAGAGATTTTAGCATTTGTGAATCCATACCATATATATCCTTTGCTGTTGAAATTTTCAAAGAATTAATAATTGCTTTTGTTTTTAACTCAGAAATGGGTTGAATGGAAAAAGAAGTTTTGCTTTCATCAACTCTGAAAGTTTTTTCTACAGTTAAAGGGAAATTCTGTGCTATTTCAGCCACAGAATTGATAAAATATTCATTGAAAGCTATTGAAATTTGTGCTGGGTCTTGCACCAATTCACCTTCCAGTTTTAGTTGTAACTGTTTCTTAGGCATGTGGTTTGTTCCCATTAGGTTTTTAATCTGTTCCCAAATTAGTTTGGTGTTACCTTTTGCATCATTAATAATTGTTATGAAAACAAATTCAAAACAAATAATGACAAATTCTCCTCATAAGTATACAGACACAGGGGTTTTTGCAAACGATGTAAGTTACCATTGGTACTGTTAGAAATGTTAAATTAAAGAAAACAAAGCCTCGCATCCTGGTTAAAAGAGACTTAAAGCACCTTAATGAGCGAGCTTTCATCCACGATTTATCTCTTATTGAATGGTGTAAAGTCTTTCTTTTCGATACTGTGGAGTTGGCATGGCAGTTCTTCCATGAAGAGTTTTCAAAATTAATTAATAAACATGCACCTTTATGTAAATTTAGGGTAAAAGGGCGCAACAGTCCCTGGTTTACACATAATATCGGAAATCTTCTTAAAGAGAGGGATGCTGCCTGGGCTGCAGCAAGAAAAAACAAGACTGAGGCTGACTGGGTCTGTTTTCGTCAGCTGCGCAATGAATGTACTTCCTTAATTAGGAAGACAAAAGCTGAATTCTACCTCTGCAAAACAACAAAAAACCTAAATGAGCCTAAGAAGTTTTGGAAAACAGAAAAATCCGCGTCTGACTCAGCGCCAACAAATGACCTACCAAATCTCTTAACTAAAGAAGGTGAAAAGCTCACCGACAAATCCACCATGTTGAGCCATTTTAACGAACATTTTATTTCTGCAGGATTTTTATTTGAGTCCTAAAATCCTGTTTTAACCAAGCCTGTTTTAAATTCTGAAGCCTGGGATATGAATAACTGTTCTAATACTCCCCTCTTCAATTTTACCCCGGTGTATATTGCTCATGTTCTTAGTGCTTTGAGAAAATTAGACTTAAGTAAGGCAGCTGGTCCTGACAATCTGGACCCCTTTTTTCTCAAACTGGCTGCTGATTATATTGCGGAGCCATTGTCTTGCATTTTTAATTTAAGTCTAAAATCTAACAAAATTCCCAAAGTCTGGAAATCGGCCTTTGTGGTCCCGCTTCTGAAGGGTGGTGACCCCTCAGAGGTGAATAACTACAGACTGATTTCTAAACTTTGTGTCCTGACAAAAATTTTTGAAAAGGTTGTTAGTGAGCAATTAAAAGTATTTTTAGAAGTTAATAGTATTTTAACAAATTGTCGATCTGGTTTTAGAAAGCAGTGCAGTACTGTTACTGCTGCCTTCATGGTTTTAAATGATTTTATTCAGGTTTTAGATTTTAGAAAATATTGTGTGGCACTTTTGATTGATTTGTCTAAGGCATTTGATACTGTTGATCATACACTTTTAATTGATACACTGCGTAAGATCGGCATCTCAAGCCAGGCTTCCACTTGGTTTGTAGATTATTTAACTGACAGAACACAGTGTATCCAATTGGCTGGTTCCTCTTCTTCTTTTCTTAACACCACTAAAGGAGTACCTCAAGGTTCAGTTCTGGGACCAATTTTATTCACCATTTATATTAACAACTTGTGTGATAACTTATCAAATGCCTTTTATCATTTTTATGCTGATGACACAGTAATTTATTGCTGTTCGTCCTCTCTTGCCCAGGCCTTAGAATTTTTACAAACAGCTTTTAATACAGTTCAGGCTTGTCTACATTCACTGAAATTGATTTTAAACGCAGAGAAAACCAAATTCATGGTTTTTTCACACAAGCATGAAATAACAGAGCCGGCCAAGACCATGACAATAATCAATAAACAGATAGAGATGGCCACCAGCTATAAGTACCTTGGCTCTCTGCTTGACCAGGAGCTCTCATTCCAGGCTCGTGTTGCAAATCTGGTCCGTAAACTGAGGGTAAAACTTGGAGTGTATTATTGGAATAAATCCTGTTTTTCCCTCAGAGCTCGGAAATATCTTGTCTCTGCAACATTTCTGTCATTGATTGATTATGGTGATGTTTTGTACGTGAGTGCCTCGACCAAATGTCTTTGGGCATTGGACACTATTTATCACTGTGCATTAAGATTTGTGACTGGTTGCGGATGTCTCACTCACCACTGTGAGCTCTATGCCAAAGCTGAGTGGCCCTCCTTAAGCTCCCGGTGGTATACCCACTGGATGATGTTGATCTGTAAGTCTCTCCTTGGACTGGTTCCATCCTACCTCTGTTCTCTTCTGCAGAGATCGAAGAGCACCTATGCCTTACGCTCTTGTTCAATTTATCACTTAAATGTGCCCAGAGTCTGAACGGAATTGGGGAAACGGGCTTTTTGTTATGCTGCCCCCACAGCCTGGAACACTTTACAGACTGAACTGAAAATGTCTGAACTGGTTTCAGTTAAAGCTTTTCGTTCCATTTTACTCACTAGGCAGCGAGAATCCTATGAGCAATGCCTGTGTTTTTAAATTGTTATTGTCCCTAAAAACTATTGCACTTTCACTGTGAATTTGTTAATCCTTTGCCATAATTATTGTTTGTTATTTATTGCCTTAAACTTTTTTCTTGAAATTGTATTTATTATGACGTGTGCTGCTGACCTCTTGGCCAGGTCACCCTTGTAAATGAGATCCTGATCTCAATGGGAATTATCTGGTTAAATAAAGGTTAAAAGAAAAAAAAAAGAAAATATTTTGATCTTGGACTCCCCTAGAGCACTCCTGATCGTTCAAAGTCAAAAAAGGCTCCTTATTTAGCTCATACTGCCATCCTCAAAAAACCCCATTTGTAGTCCATTGCAGTCTCTGCCTGAAACGCCTCGTTTGGGCTGCTCTTCCGCTATGGCCCCTCCTCCCCGTGTGCCCACTTTCTTCTGATTGGCCAGCTCTGTGGAGGGCAGAGCTGGGCGGGACTCGGCAGAACGCAGTTTTCCGGGTCCGCCTCCCTAGTGTGAAACGTGAGACGCGTCTGCCATCTGAGCTAAGGAATCGGCAGGGAAATTCCACAATCAAATGCCGTACATGTGTATAGATCTAATGAAATGAACTTGTTCTAATAAACGCAGCGGCGAAATTGGAGGATGCAGTGTGAAAGTCTGGCAGCTCAAGCTCGAATCTGCTATCTACCTACGGCTTTTATGGTGAGTACACCGGTGTTTCCACTCTATAGCTAGGATTGAGGGAAAGCTAGAATCCACCCCATACGGACACATTTGTAGAACAGGTCGACATACACAAGTGTAGACCGGAGACCGTAGAAATCCGGTGGGTCTGAGTTTACAGGGAAACATGGACAGTGAGGAGCAGCAAAAAGTGGACCAACAACTTATGGACTGCTTAGGTGTTTATAATAAGGACCTGCTGGTTCGTGTGCATAACTGTGGTGTGTTGTTAGCGTGGAGTAACGAACAGTTTCTGCGCTGGTATATGATGGAGGGGCGAAAGCTCCAGGCTAAACGGCCTTTTCGGAAATTGCCCGTGGTAATGGTTTACTAATTGCGTCAGAATGACCAGAGTTTGCTCGCGGAAAATGGACGCGTTAAGCCGCTTTCAGACCGGACGCGAAACGAATTTTTCGCACGAGAGATAACATTCAAAGTCAATGCATAGTCTTTGCATTGACTTTGAATGTAATCTGTCACGCGAAAAATTTGTTTCGCGTCCGGTCTGAAAGCGGCTTAACGCGCCCATAACGCGTTTATTCGCGTCTTTGCATTGAATTTGAATGTAATCTGTCGCGCGAAAAATTCGTTTCACGTCTGGTGTGAAAGCGGCTTAACGCGCCCGTAACGCGTTCATTCGCGTCTTTGCATTGAATTTGAATGTAATCTGTCGCGCGAAAAAATTAATTTTGCGTCCAGTCTGAAAGCGGCTTAACGCGCCCATAACGCATGTTTTCGTGTCTTTGCATTGACTTTGAATGTAATCTGTCGCGCGAAAAATTTGTTTTGCGTCCGGGGTGAAAGCGGCTTAACGCGCCCTTAACGTGTGTATTCGCGTCCTTGCATTGACATTAAATGTAATCTGTTGCGCGAAAAATTCTTTTTGCGTACGGTGTGAAAGCAGCTTTATGGATAGTACGTGACAGCTAGAGAGAGCTCCGGTTATGTTATGAACATGATCCAGGTTTTACAGACCGTAAGTTCCGTTAGCATGGACAGTCGCTTATGTGGAGCTAGCGAATCGACAACTTCTACAGGAAAGAATTTCCTATTCAATCTCCGCCTTTTTCGGCTTTTTATTAGCCAGAGCAATTTCTAAAGGGGGATGAAATTATGCTATGGCAGTGCTGAGAAATTGTTTGTTATACCAGACACGTTATAGCTTGTGCGTTTCGCATTGCTTTTACCGCGGTAGCATCAGAGAGCTAGCCCAGATATTGGCGAAGTATCGGGCTGATCCCGGTCATGGATAAGTGAAGTGATCACAAGCAGCCGTAAACAAACCCAAACACGTATCCCAAGCTCTGCAAAACCTACATCTGGTCTAACTGCAGCCTTTTCAGCCCAACTTTGCAGACACATACCGCACCTCTCCGATAAGCTTCAACTGTAGTGGCTACAATCAGGCAACGTTATGGTGAAACTGCCAAATTGATGCTTGCCGAAGTAACACAAGCATACCGATCAGAATTACTGCAAATAAGTTAACCAGGAGCATTTTTAAGTAGCACAGCATGCGAACTAACATGTAGTAACCGAGCGGTCATAACAACCACAGAGACAAACCTTGCAATACAGGTTTTACAGACAGCAACTTTCGTTACCATGGACAGTTGTACCAAGCATCCAAATTACAAACAAGTAGAACCCCAATTCTGAAATAGTTGGGACGAAGTGTAAATTATGAATAAAATCAAAATGTAATGACTTTCAGATCACGAGCCACTATGTTATTTACAATAGAACATAGACAACATTTCAAATGTTGAAACTGAGACATTTTACACTTTTATCCACAAAAATGAGCTTATTTCAAGTTTTCTGGCTGCAACAGGTGTCAAAAAAGTTGGGACACATGCAAAAAAGGGCTGAAAAAGCAATTAATATATAAGAGAATCAGCTGAAAGAACATTTAGCAAATAATTAAGTTAACTGGCATCAGGTGTGTAACATGATTGGATATAAACGGGATGTCTTAGAGAGGCTGAGTCTTTCAGAAGTAAAGATGGCCAGAGGCTCTCCAACCTGTGAAGGCTTGCGTAAAAAAATTGTGGAATACTTTAAAAACAATATTCCTCAATGTCAAATTGCAAAGGCTTTGAAGGTCTAATCATCGACAGTGCATAACATCATCAAAAGATTCAGAGAAACTGGAAAAATCTCTGTGCGTAAGGGACAAGGCCAAAGACCTTTACTGGATGCCTGTGATCTTCAGGCCCTCAGACGCCACTGCATCACTCACCGGCATGATTCTGTCATTGACATTATTAGATGGGCCCAGGAATACTTCAAGAAACCACAGTTTGTAAACACAGTCCGCCGTGCCATCCACAGATGCCACCTAAAAGTCTATCATGCAAAAAGAAAGCCATTGTTGAGCATGATCCAGAAGCGCCGCCATGTTCTGTGGGCCAAGGCTCATTTAAAATGGACTGTAGCAAAGTGGCAAAGTGTCCTGTGGTCAGACGAGTCCAAATTTGGCATTCTTGTTGGAAATCATGGGCGTTGTGTCCTCCGGGCTAAATAGGAGAAAGACCACCCCTTCCTGTTATCAGCGTTCAGTTCAAAAGCCAGCATCTCTGATAGTATGGGGATGCATGAGTGCACATGATGTGGGACACTTGCACGTTTTAAAAAGCGCCATGAATGCTGAAAGGTAAATAAAGATTTTGGAGCAACAAATGCTCCCCTCCAGATGACATCTATTCCAGGGAAGGCCTTGTGTATTTCAGCAGGACAATGCAAAACCACATACTGTAGCTATTACAACAGCATGGCTTCGTAGTAGAAGAGTCCGTGTGCCGAACTGGCCTGCATGCAGTCCTGATCTTTCACCAATTGAGAACATTTGGCGCAAAACTAAACGAAAAGTCCGTCAAAGGAGACCCAAAACTGTCCAGCAGCTGGGAGCCTGTGTTGAACAAGAGTGGGATCAAATTCCAATGGCTAAACTCAAGAAACATGTCTCCTCAATGCCCAGACGCCTCCACTCTGTGTTAAAAAGAAGAGGGGATGCTACACCATGGTAAACAGGCCCCTGTCCCAACTTTTTTGAGACCTGTAGCAGCCATTGAATTTGAAATGAGCTCATTTTGTGGATAAAATTGTGAAATTTCTCAGTTTCAATACTTGCTATGTTGTCTCTGTTCTATTATGAATAATATACTGGCTGGTATGATTTGAAAGTCATTGCATTTTGATTTTATTCACAATTAACATTTTGTCCCAACTATTTTGGAATTGGGGTTGTATAAAAAGTTAGCTTCAAATGAGGTTTATGTTCACACACCTTCTGTTGAATTTCCACTGATATTACTCTTGCATATTTAGGACACAAACATTAGCAACAGTAACTTGGCTATGTTAGCCGCAGTGCTACAGCCACAATCAACAGGCCATCATGTTAGGTATGCTTATGCCGTAAAAGAAACTTACAGCTTCTGCGTCTGTGAGTCACAGACAGTTGCAACCAATACAGGCTTTATCTACAGATATTTTACAAAGCCTGCGTTTGAGGCCAGTTGTTAGTGCTAATGATAGGTTGACATTATGTTCCTGGCGGCCACAGCAATCACCTTTCAGGCCACCGTGGACAAAACGGGATGGACGTGAGACAACGCGGAGGGATGGGATGGGCAAACGTGACGGGCTGTGATTGCCGTGGATGCCGGGTCAGATTTTTAAACTGTCAAAAAATTGCCACAGCAGTCACGGTGCGGAGAAACCTAGTCGGCCGTAGTAAAACGGGGTGAACGCAACAAAATGTGAAAGTACGTAATAGGCCGTAACAAATCTTGGAGGCAGTCCGTAGTGGGACGGAAAGCGTGTGTGTTTCCCGGCATCTCACGGTCCTTTCAACCTTAGTCACGTTCTGCCGCATTTAGTGCGTGTTTTGTCCCGTTTTGCCATGTTTCTGACGGCGAGCTAGGGTGTATGATAACCCTTGATTTTTTCTGAAGCAAGAGATCATTTTTTTGAACTGCTGGATAGATACTATGGGCAAGCATATTGAGCAGTTTGCACATCAGGCTTAGGTGAGGGGTTTAATTCAGGCAACTCCTGAAAAACAGGAGTGAACTTGTCCATATTATAAAGCGTGTTCCAGCTCGGTTTGCTTGTGAATATTCAATAACTGATCCAGGTGTGCTATCTAGTGATATCTTATTGTAACTGCGTGCATAAATTTGCAGCTGCATGTCTGCTGGCACACATCTGCACAAAGCACTTATGATACTCTGCCGAGCACCATTGTTCTTCTCGAACACGCCACATCCAGAATCCTTAAATGATGAATTACATTCATATTTTAATTTGTAACGAAGAGCAAAGTGGCCAGTGTCAAAGTAACAAAGTAAAAGTATATTTTTTATCTTTTAAATGTAGTAGAGTAAAAGTAAAAGTCCCGTTTAAAAAAAAAAAAAACTCAAGTACAAATCCTCAAAAAACTATTTAAGTACTGTTACGAAGTACATGTACTTCGTTACTGTACACCTCTGAATTATTGCTATTGCTTTGGAGGCCTTCTTTTTATACTGTGGGCATTAACGTGCTCTAAAGCTGCTCAGCGTCCACGTTTCATCCGTAGAAAACCTTGACAGAATGTGAAAAACGTGTCAGACCTTGATCAGAACGTGAGAAATGTGAGGGACTCCATCAGAACGTGACGGGCTGGGAGGGAACGTACTGGCATTCGTGGTAGACCGCGGGCCGAACCGTAGTGCGCCTTGGAGCCTCCGGGACTCAGCAGCCCCTTTCCCCCCATGGCCCGTCACGGATACCGTGATAGACCGTGAGAAAACTTGCCAAGACTTGAATACAGGGGATAAAATGGCCAAAATCCCACGGCGCACTACGTTTCGGGCAAACGGGGCTGCCGTGGCTGCCGGGAACATAATGTCAACCTAGCATAACTATCGTCAGCGGTCCTGCTAGCCACCCGTAACACGTTAGCTTTACTTACATTATTTGCTGTTATATCGTTACTTACAGCTTGTGGCTCCGAGCGCTTGATCGATGCAACTGCTTCAGGTTTGAGAAGCAACTGAAACGCTTATCCTGTGTCGAATTATCCTTGATTAACAAAACTGTCTTTGGTGAAATGTTGAGCACAAACAGCTAACGTCCCCTTTGGCCGTGGCTGTTTGCTGCCTGCAAACAAAAATGCTACCCACTGATTTCTGGTGGCATCGTCTTTTGAAGAGGAATAGGTGCTTTTCTTCGCGTCCAAAAATAAACGGACAAGCAGCTTTGGGAGAGATACTGACAAAACTGCACCTCAAATGATCTGCGGTTCTTCTTTTGTATTTCCAAAAGTGTAGACGCTACTAATGGATAATATGATCCGCGGTTGTTTGTGCCTGCTAGAATAGTTTCCGGTGTGGGCAGGTCCAGCGCCGTGATTGGCTCTGGCTAGGTCTGTATTAATTGGACTGCACAACCTGACGTCAGGTTTTGCCCAGATCTCGTGAAGATCTCGGGACAAGCTGTTCAGAGAGGAAATCACGTTCACGAAATCACGTTCTTGGATTACGGCAAAACCCCTGTATCTTATGTTGAGAAACTTTTCAGAGGTTGAGTATGGACATCCAACATTTTAACATTACTTATATGTATTAAAAGAAGGATCAGCATAATAGGTCCCCTTTAATCAGTTCTGTAATTATTCTGAGTGATCCCACCCCTTTATCGTGTCACAAAAGACAGATTTTAATTGGCTTGTACTGGCGAATTGGCTGTGCACCTGGTGCACTTTAGTGGCAGTTGTGGTGAGGCTTGCAAGCAATTTATTATCCTGCTAAGCATCATTTACTTTTCATTCCCCTATTGGTTACAATCAGTAAGAAACCCTAGTACAAGCCTCCAGTTTGGGATCTTGGATTCTGACTCGCACCTGGGGAAATGAAATTGAAAGGAACTCTGCCATTGGGCCCTTGAGCAAGACCTTTAACCCCAAGACCACTCAAGGAGCTCTACCCGTGTTCCTATCTTCTGCACTCCCTACTTCTCCCAACTCAAAACTTCATGGCATTTCTCACAAGGGCATCCATGAAAAAAAAATTTATATATATATATATATATATATTTTTTTTTTTCATATATATATATATACACACACACACACACACACACACACAAACACACACACACACACACACATCCATGAAAAAAAAAAAATTTATATATATATTTTTTTTTTTTTTTTTTCATATATATATATATATATATATATATATATATATATACACACACACACACACACACACACACACACACACACACACACACATTCTTAGTGGAATTTATTAATAGAATTATTGGATTCAAAATGATCGAATTAAAGGATACATAACCCAAGTTCCAGACACTGCCATAAAATCAAAATGCAGGGAAATCCAAGCAGAAGCTTACTTGAAGGTCCTCTCAGGCTGAAGTTCCAGTCAATCAAATTTCTATCTTCAGTGCCTGCAACTCAGCCCCAGTGAGCATTTCGTGTCGAACTCTGCATGTGATAACCGCCTTGAGTGAGCTCAACAAGCCATACCTACTGCGTGTTAATTCATAATTTTATCCAATAGCCAACATTACATTTTTCTTAACAAAAAAAAAAAAAAAAGAAATGTTGGATTTACTGAAAAGGTTCTACATATAAGTGTGTTCTGTAACTTCTAGGATTCTAAGCCTGGTGAATAAATCAAGTGATTTGGAAGTTACTTCACAATGTGATGTGAAAACCAGTTGACAAAATTTTAGGTAATTCCAAAATGTCAATTTCTATAATGTATTTATGTTGCATTCTCATATTATATACATCTTTCATTCAGATGTAATGTATGTCAGTGTGGGCACAGGAAGCGCAGAGCTGGGGAAGAAGAATACTGCATTATTCCTTTTGTGACAGTGAGAAGTCTGCCATGGATATTGGCCATGCAGAAGGCTGAATCTTTGGGTAATCCTTCGTAAAACGGGGGGAGGAGGAACTGGAGTTCACACTTCGGAAGGGCAATGACACAATCAACCATCCCAAACTAAGCCCGGGTCTTAAAATTGATTTGGTGTTATATTCCCTGAGCAGGTATGACCGCAATCCTCTTCTTCCATTACCAGGGCTTAGCGGACTGGACAAGGACTTATACAGCAATCTCAGGAACACAGCGGCATATAAATTAAGAGTCCTGTCTCCAGATAATGCACAAACCAGATTTACATACTGAGCATGGCTCTTTCAACTGTGTGCCTTTGATGTTTGTGAAAAAAAGCTTCTTGCCGATGCTCTTCTACTGTACATACCATTATGCATGGTGCAAATTTATCACCACAGGAATCACGCCCTTCTCCAAGTCCATGGCAGATGAACAGAATTGTTTTGTAGTTGATGCCTCAGTTGAAATGCATAAAATATAATTATCGCCAACTTGTTTACATGGAAATAGATTATAGTGAAGCTATAGTAAAATGGATCATACCGAGGCTAAACACTGGAGTAAAGCCCTCACAAAGCACTAAAAAAAAAACAGCAGCATAAATGGACTTATCACATTACTTTATAGTGTGAAATTAAACATCTGAAAACTCTTATCACATTATGCTGAAACAAAAATAACACCACGAAGCTTTCAAAAAGAGATTTCTCATTCAGTTTATGTTCCCACCTCACCTAGACTCTGTAGATTTGTTATCATAAGTTTGGTTATCATTGTCATTGTAAAGCCACCTTCACGCAACAATAATATTAACAAGTGGCCATGCATACTGATAACCACAAAAATTAATACTATATGTTGTTATACTATCATTGAACCTTTGGCATGCAGCTAGATTTTATATTCAGTTATACTACGAAAAGAATGCAAGAAGCTCTGCAACCATTTTGAGTACTCTAACCATCCAGGCATTTGAGTCAGGTGACACGCTGCAGCTGAGTCTTATGAGTCTTGAAGCTCAGGAAAATAAAGGGAACAGCTTGAGAGGGTGCCCTCCGCAGCTTTTCATTGGTGGGTGTAGTGTTCAACTACCCTGGTGCAATAAATTATGAGTAAAACAGTAAATAAAAAACACTACTCTGCCTAGCTGTCATTATTACTAAAATAAGTACCACAAGCATCAGATGCCATCCAAAATTATTCATATACAGCCTTAAAATACGACAGTGCTGAAGACAGAAACTTGATGGGCGTTGGCAGTGACAGAGTGGAAAAGTCACATTGTTCTATTAAATATAAGAGAGTAAAAATAACAAATGTCAGCCTCTCAGCAGTATTCTGTTGAAGAGCACTAAATTTAAACAGAGCCTCAATGTAGTAAATGCATTGTACAAAAAAAATTGCCACATTGCCATTTGCTGCTTGTGGAATCAATACCTCCTCCTCAGCTCAGCAATCTTCAAATAAGAAATTTTCTTAAATTTCAGCCAGGTTCCTAGAAAATACATTAATTGTGGAATTATTTTGACCCAATAAAATAGGAGTATCATCTATAAAAAGGCTGAAATTCCTCCACATGTTAATTGAAATGGATATAAATACCATATAATTTAAGATGGGAGCCCATACTTTAACCCTATATTCATTTTTTTAATTACAAATCCGATTTCCTAGAGCCCGTAACATCCCCCATCCATTATATCCGGGGTTCCCAAACTCGGTCCTGGGGACCCACTGTGTCTGCTGGTTTTTTTTACAGCCACAATGGCAATCCCAAAATTTTCATGAGTTGCTAATTTTTCTTAACTGCACTGCCCATACTCATAGGGATTACTTACCACTTTAAGCCACATTATATTAGAAATAGCTATTCAGTCTGTTGCTGAAGAGCTGGAGAGCTGCATTTTAAAATTGTACTATATTACAAATTACTTTATTGTATAAAAAATTGCAACTTTTGAAGTTGTAGAATCAATGGACTTTTAATCGTGGAAACTGCAGACGTGGTCACTAAAACTAACCATTTATTGCGTAATGAAAAATTCAAAAACAAGGCAAATTATAATGAGTCAAACCTGTTTAGTATTATTTTTGTGATTGGTTCTAGGAAAACCATTTGGAAGGAGCTTGATTATCTGTGTTCAGCAGCCTAATTAGCAGCTTATTAATTCACCATAGTCTTGATATTGATCATTTAAAACATATTGCCACCTTAGCTTGGCTTCCTCACTGGGAGTGTCACAAAATAAGTACAATACAAATGCTGGGCTTTAAAACGTCATGGAGATCATAGCCATTTGTCTAAGTGGTTTAAGATGATGAAACAACCCTCTGGCCTGAAAAGCAATTCATATAAAATTAATAGCTGTTAATTCTGGGATTGTAAGCGTGGTTGGAAGGAAAACCACCATACACAGTGGGTCCTCAGGGCTGGGTTTGGGAACCCCTGCATTATATAATCCGCTTATTCCAGGTCAGGGTTACAGAGGGGCTGGAGCCTATCCCATTATACAATGGGAGAAGAACCACAATACTTCCTGGACAGTCTGCCAATCCATTGCCAGGTGCTCAAAAAATTCACTCACACCAACCCTCTCCTGTTGGCTAAACATTTATGTCTTTGGGCGGTGGGAAGAACTTGGAGTACCCATGGAAAACCCACACAAACAGGGAGAACCTGCAAACTCACACAGACAGGTTAGGCTGTCTTCAAACTCACAACGCTCTAACAGTTAGGCAACAATGCTGACCACAGCACCACCATGCCGCAACTCATATTCACTGTTTTTATTAATATCCAGTGTTCTGGTGTACAGAGGCAGAACAACAAAAAATGTGTCACCGACACAATACAATTACACGCGCACATTCCAAAAAAAAAAAAAAAAAAACACAGCTCATAACCATTGTTCTGGATTACGCGGACGTGCTTCCTGGCTATAAAGTGTACACGTAGTCACCTCTCTCACAGTGAACAATGTGCAATAATAAGGGGGTCAATTTGGAATTGCATGGTGTTTTTGTGCAACATAAAAAAGCAAATAACAGTTGACAGTGTTATTTATGGCTTGCAGCAGATAAACAGGAAGTCTGTGCCTACTGGCAAAGATAATAAGTCGATCCAGCCTAGAGGCACTTCCTGTCATGTGACGTGATGGGGTTTGACATCCTTTCAGGATCAGTAAGCTGGTATGAAAAGAGGTGAAGGGAAATGAATTTGAGTATAAGCATCAGAGAGCCTAACTGGGGGACTGGCAATTTTACGGACAGAGGAAGGCAGGCGCTCTGAATGAACTGCACTCCACTGTGATGCCACATGCATCCTGCATCACACACATACTACAAACATACCTGCATTATGATGAGTTCTCATGAAATGGGCTCGCACCAGTTTTTGGGCCCTTAGCTTGGCAATTTATTCATTTATTTATTACCTAAAATTTCAGCACATTATATTATGGGGACATCAAGTCATCCGTTGTAGCTACTCTGGTAAACAAATGTACTGTAAATCAATTCACATTCTACCATTCACACAGATACTGGTATGTACGTATGTTTCTTATCAGCCCAATATTCATTTCTTCAGACTCTGGAAGAAAACCAGCCTACGCGGAGTAAACCCACACAAACCTAGGAATAACATAGAAACTCCACACAGAAATGCTCTGAGCCAGAATCAAACCCAGATCCTTTTTGCTGCGAGGCAAGAGCACCATTTGGGGCTGTAGTATTCAGATAATTTTTCCGTGTATGCTAACGGCCTGACCTATTCAGCCCATTTTGTTCATATCCACTGATGTAATGTATATACACAACAGTAAGCTGAAATTAAAAAAGAACACAATGGAATTTCAGGTGACTAAAGAAGAGAGGGATGTTGAACTCAATGATGAGTTGACAGAATCAATCTGAATATGGGCACTGTTTCAATACTTTGTCATGGATGAATGGATTCCCATTAGTGGTTCAATGCCAAGCCAGATTTTTTTGAGATTCATGTACAAATCTAAAGGTTCTATAGACTTCCATAATCTGATAGCTGTGACATTTGAGAAATGGCATGTGCTGCACTTTCAATATTTCAAAGTAAAAGTAAGACAAAATTTACACTTTTTTGCCCATAATTTAAAATTAACACAATCAATTCAGACAAGTTTTCTAAAAAAAAAAAAAAAAAAGTGCCCTTCAGAACAACTTTGGCTGGTAGGCAATGATAAATCTTAACCTTTTTAAACAACTAAGTACTTTAGACTCACTTTGAACAAGTACAGTCTTTACTTGACAAATGGAGACTTCTTATTCTTGGTGGCTATACATCAATCATGCGCTGCACAGCAAGAATATCACTGTCCATATCTGTCAGATTCTACAGAAAATGAAGTATGGTCATACCAAAAGGTAATACAGGCACAATTGACTCGCAGGACAGTGGAGATCAAAGAACATGAAAAAAACTGCCTCTGTGTCTTCAGGTTTCGATTTTTTTCCAATAACATGGTTTGCTTTGATCGGCCGCAAACTCTACATTACTCTTGATCATCCGAAAGATCATAATATTATGTACACTGTCGACAACAGAGGGATATGCGCCGAAGTTTTTTTGAAGCTGCTCGCCCTCTGTGATATGTCTGTGACGTGTGATATGTCATTGCAATATATTCCATTTGGGCATTGTTCTGTCAAAAAATGTGCATCGTTTGAATATCTTTTGCTACTTTTAAAGAATCCTCATCATATGATGGTACAATATAACTGCTCTCATTTTTCATCCAATCCATACTCTATGTAAAGAAAACTGTCTTGCCCTAATTTTACGGCAATACTTTTCAGTTGAAGCGCAGATGATTCTTTTTTCAAAAAACAACGTATTTTCAAATTAGGGAGGCTGGCTGGCTGACTGAATGTTTGGCACTGTTCCCCTAAAAAGAACTAGACACATTTGCTAAGATTCACACTTTCAAGTTTGAAAATGCTGACACGTTAAATTAATCATCACCTGCGTGTATGCAAACGGTGCACTACATTTGCCACTCAAAACATCACTTTGCATGTGCTCGCAATTAGTTGTACATCCCTCCTTTCATCGTGAGCTAGGAAAGTCAAAAGTGGGTTTCTGAGTCTTTCAAAGTCAAGGAGGTTTTGCATGCTGTTTGAGCCTCATCTTGGTTACCATGAGTGCCTCATGTTTTCATCATGCGCATTTGGCACTCGCACCATGATGTTTTTTCCCCAGTCTGCCACTGGAAACATCTCCCTCTCCTGCGCCAGACTGATAGGCACTGACATTTTCCAAGCAAGCAGCACTGAGTCTGGATAAACTGTCAAAACTCAGAAGCTGCAGCATTTTAAGTGCTCACACTGAATACTCTTCATGGATGGTTCTTTAATTCAACATCTGCAATGAACCTTTCAAACCCGGAAAATATATATTTAATCGATCTCATGTCCCTGTAGCGCTCTAAGTACAAATGACCTTTACATCAAACAACATTGGCTGTTTATCCACTTACTGTGGGCACAGAATTAAGACATGAGCTATTTCCCCGTCACATTTTCACCAGAGTTACCGCTATATTTTGTTTACTAGATAATACGAGTGGCAGTTGGTGAACTGGCGATAGGGGAAGCTCAAACTCATCCCTTAAACATAATGATTGGTTATGACCTGTTTTCAATCATTCATTTACATTACCATTACAGAAACTCCGAAAACTCTCAACATTATCAGGTGTGGTCAGTTTTCATTAATAATGCATACCTGTCAACTCTCATGCATTTGGCATGAGTTTTTAGTGGCATATTTATGTTCCCCTGCTGTAGTCAGCAAGAGCAAGGTCAAGGTCACAAAGGTCAAAATTGTTTTTTGGCCAGAACTCTGCCAAAAATGGTCCGATTTAAATCAGACCAACACCAAATGTCCTCTTTCAATTTGTAATATAGATTTCTATCCATTGTTGCAGCAAAAAGTAGTTTCATAGTTTCAAAGATCTATAGGGGTCAAAGTTCAAGGGGTCAAGGTCATTGATTTGAATTGCCTAATTAACAATATTTGTCATGTGAGGGGTGGGGTTAGCCGTGCCTGGCACTGCTTATTTAACGCGCCAAGGTGGACAATAATTGTCAATAATTACGGCTGCATAGGTTAAATGAGCAAACACAGCCACAGCAGGAAAAGAACTATGGCCTGAGTCAAAGTTCTTCAACAAGAACAGATAGCCACTTCATAGGACAGTTGCTAATAACTGCTTATGTACAGCTCAAATAATCACTGGTTGAATCAATCTATATCTAAGCAAGTCCCAAAAAAAATAGCATTGTTAACTTCTTAGACATAACACTGGCAGTGTTTTGGCAGTGTTTCCATTTTGACCACCACCTGTATCAAGCTCTTGCATTTATAAGCGACTGCGTTATTTACAAGCAGTGCAGTTTTCAATATCAGAGTTTTACGGATGAAACTACAGTAATGACTCAACTAATGACCAGACTAATTATATTTCTGAAACAAACTGTTTGGGGATATTATGGATTTGCTTTGGCTGCCGCACTCTGGTATATAATGGATTCATGGTAGCAGCTGCTGCCGCCGGAAAAGCAAATCCATAATATCCCAGAACACTTTGTTTACTTACTGCCGCCACAGATCCTATGTGTTATTAAAAGACCTTGACCTTTCTGGGAAGCGTACTGAAAATTTTGGGTTCATTCCTAGGGCATAGAGTTTTATGAGAACCAATGACTTTTCCAGTAATATTACCACAGGTCAGACTTTGAAATAACTCAAGCAGTTTTGATTGGAATCACGTCACACTTAATGTCAATGCCTCTGGTACATAGAGAAGTTTATTGGTCACCCCATGACCTTTGTTACAGTGCCACCACCAGGCCAAAGTTTTCATTTTTACATTGCAATAACTCAAACAACAAGTCATATAAAATTTGCTGTGAAAATAGCTGGAGCTCGGAGTAGGTCCCCTGTTGATTTTCTTGACTCTGTATCCTTTCTTGTTGCGAATTCACTGGGCCAAACTATCAATTTTGCCCATAGGGAGAATGCTTTTATTTCGGGGATCTACCCTGCTGTTTTCCATCCGCAGCATTTGTCTACTTAATACAAGTAAATTTTATACTTCTATGTTTTACCATTTGTACAAACACTGTACAGTCTCAAATGGGATATTGTAACTATCATTATGACTACATCCCACAGAAAAAAAGGCCTCAAATGTTCACAGAAAGATCAGCATTTGAAGACACTGAGAGGAGTGCATTCTGCAATTCTTATTGAAAGTATTTTGGCTTATCTGACCTCTCACAGTTCCACAGGCGGATGAATAGTCCAAACAACCTTTGACAGATGACTCCATGAATCAGCAGTAGATGTGGCATGCTGTATCACCTGAATGACATCCATGGAAGTAAATATTCGTTTTACCCCAAGCTTCAATAACATTTAACTTGGGATTAACAGATTCAATTTCACATTTTCTCCCTTGTCGTGAAAAATGCTGTGTTAATATTGGCGTAAAACAACTATTAAAAATACAGATAACAGCCTATAGCTCTTGAGATTATAATACAAGGCTCTCCCTAGAAATTTGGCAAAAACATTTTGGTGCATTTACTTGTCATAGAACAAAATCAAACTCCAAGGGTCCATCTGCTTTCATGCCTTTCCTTTGCCTAGAATACGCCATAATTCTAGAACTTGTTTCCAATGACTACCTGCTCTTTACTGGCAGATTCAGTGTTTTAATTACACATGAAACGAAAATAATGCAAATTCACATGTGCTCTCTCTCACACACACACACACATGCACGCACACGCACACACACACGCACACACATACACAAACGCACATGTACACGCATACAGCAAATTACCAGAATTAAGATGGCACTGTTTAGTTTGCTAATAACTATCATAAGGATTCACTGATCTTCTCTTTTTCAGACCTTTTCCAAGCCATTTCCCCCAATATTGAAGCTGTTGAACATGGATTAAGTACCTCTTGACGATTTAATTAAAATTTCTCTCCTTTCCCCGCATAATCATAAAAGGAAATTACCTGCACTTTGGCTGGTGTATTTTGATTCGGGGCAGAAAGTGGAAATGGAACGCTCCTGTCTCATTAACTTATATTAATCTAAAAAACTACTGACTTGCTTCATAAATATTCTTAATGGCACGCTCACATTCTCATAAGTGAATCTGTGATCTGGTCACGCATACTCTTTTACAACAACAGGGAGATTGTGAAATGAGGATAAAATAGGGCTTTGTATGATTGTATCTGGACTACTGCAATTCCCAGCTGACCACCATCCTTCAAACGACAGCAGCACACTTATTTATCTAGCTAATTATCTGAAGTGGCCAAGTGCATCTACTCCACTGATGTCCAGCATCAGAAAATATGTCCATACCCATCCCGTCTTCTTGCCCCACTGAGGTCAAATTAAACACCTTGATGCTTTGGCCCTGGGTATACCTCAAGAGTGAATCATCTGAGCGACACATACAGTACCTTATAGCAAAAAGCTATCAGCTCTCAAACCTTTACACTCACAGTGCAAAATTTCCTATTAAGGAGTGAGCTACAGTTGCAGATACTTCAAGATACACCAAGTGGAGACAGAATGCTCCCCCTCAAACTCATTGCTCCAAGTTTAGTTACTTTGCGCTGCTGATTTAGCTTTTATTCAGGTGAATTTTCACAGCGGCTGTCTGACTTTAGTTGGAATTTTCAGGACTCTTTACATGTGCAGTGGAGGCTCAGTTCTAGTCATTGCTTTCCGACAAGATATTTTTGTGAGTAATTAAATGAATATATACAAATACTGGGGGAGGGGTAGGTTGGAGTATGGTACAGCTCTATCACCATATCCTCCCCAGAGTCGCTTAAATGAATTCCATTGGTATTTAAAGCTGATGTGCACGCTCATGTGACATGCTCATCTAATACCCCATGAACACTGAATCAAACAGAACCAGACAATGATCCAAGGAAGCCACTCTCTGGCCGTGGACAGAGATGCACTTTCGCTGAACGGCCGTCAGTGCTTTACTCCAGACTGCGCCATTTGGGGCCGAGTTTCAAAATGAAAGGGCACACGGAAAATGGTAGCAATAATCTCATAACAATTTAATGCACCAAGGGACTGGGGAAAGAACAGAAGCAGAAAATAAAGAAATAAAAATGGTATTGTTACACAAGTTAGCAAGAGGGACATGCAATTTCTACAACTGAATTAAGAAAATTACATTTCTTTTAAATGTGGAATGGAAAGACATGGTTTAGAAGTACATTGCTAGTACTGCAGAGGAGTGCTAGTACTCTTACACGTTTTGGTGTAGGTTCTGTCCAGGAAACAGTATTGTTTAGATACTTGAAAAGCTCATCTCTAATTTCATAGCATGGTCCTGAAATGCGGAATGCCCAATTACTGTTTATTGTATCAATCCAGTTTTGAAGTGAACAATGTACAAATGCTGCACCAGAATATTCTGTTAGTAGTCCACAATTTAAAAAAAAAAACATACAGTATGTTCTCAAGCTAATTTTGCACAAAGACTCATAGTACGTTCACATTAGAAAATACTGCAAGGATATGCTAAGTGAATTTTCTGTTCAAATAAAATCAAGGAAAGCGTTTTCCATGTGAGCCAATGCGGATGGAAAACTTGGGAGCTGAAACGAACTGCCGTGTGGAACTGACCAAGAAGCTCAATCCAGCTCAATTTTAACATCTGAAACTGCAACGGAATTAAATATCAAATGCATAAGTTGATGTGTCAAACAATGCATTTTTTTTGTTTTATAGAATGTAAGCACATACTGTTTTGTCTAATTGAACTGCTACCACAGAAAATCATTCCCACGATACCACACTGAGTCTAACATTACACAAGAGGAGACATATTTTCCATTTTATATTTTGCAAGAGTTCTCAGAGAAAAATACTGTATTTTTATTTAAAGAACAGTACATGAGAAATGATCTCATTGTAGTTTTTATGCAGAACTCAGAGATTTTGCCCTGTGTATAATTTACTGTGAAAATAAAATCATGAACATGATTTCTGAACAAAGTTCACCAACACACCATCTAGGTTAGATTCAAAGACATAATTCAAAATGTCAACAGAAACTATTTGATTTTGTTCTCTGCTGAACTATCTGACCAACAAATATTACAACATTAGGAATCAACACAGTTGAGTCAATACATCACCATTAGCCTCATATGCTGCTGGTCCTTTGTATGCTGCCAAAACAGCTCTAACCTGCCAAGGTGTGGACTGTGCAAGACCTGGGAAGTTGCCCTGTGGTGTCTGGCACCAGCATGTAAGCAGCAGATCCTTTAAGTTCTGTAAGTAGGGGATGGAGTCACAACAGATTGAACTTGTTGTTACAGCTCATTGTTCGATTGGATTTAAATCATGTTCACATAACAGTTTCGAAAGAATTTTTGCCATGTGACAGGGTGCATTCTCTTGCTGAAAAAGGCTAATATCATCAGGAAATCTCGTAGCCATGAATG
Source organism: Gymnothorax javanicus (assembly GCA_029692085.1). Classification (NCBI taxonomy): domain Eukaryota; kingdom Metazoa; phylum Chordata; class Actinopteri; order Anguilliformes; family Muraenidae; genus Gymnothorax; species Gymnothorax javanicus. Next base: position 76,394,939 of record CM056195.1, read on the forward strand.
GATGTACCTGGTCCACAACAATGTTTAGGTCGGTGGTACATGTCAAATAAGCATCATGCTGAATGTTTAAACCCAGACTTTCCTAGCAGAACATTTCCCAGAGCATCACACTCCCTCTAACAGCGTTTCGTCTTTCCACACTGCATACTGGTGCCATCTTTTCCCAGGTAAACGGCACTCATGTACTCCCCTGTCCACATGACGTGATAGAAAATGGGACTCTTCGGACCAGGCGACCTTCTTCCATTACTCAACGTCCAGTTCTGATGCTTGCGTGCCTATTGTTGTTGTAGTCAATGGTGGGAAGGGGTTACCATGGCCATTCTGACTGGTCTGCAGCTACAAAGCTCCATATACAGCAGGGTGCTACGCATCGTGTGTTGAGAGACATTCCTCCCCTAATCATCAATAAAATTTTCTGGAACTTGAGTCACTGCAACCTTTCTGTCTGTTTGGACCAGGTATATTGCATCAATGAGCATTGGGCACCCAACATCCTGTCGCTGGTTTGTGGTAAATTCTTCCTTGGACCTCTGGTTGGTAGGTACTCGCCACTGCTGATAAGGACCACCCCAGGAAGCTTGCCATTTCAGAGACCTTGTGACCCAGGGGTCTGGCCATAACATTTTCGCTCATCTAACACATCGACTAAGAGCACTGTTCCCTTACAGTGTATTATATCCAAGACCGTGACAAGCGCCACTATTATGAGATAATCAGTGTTATTCGCTTCATCTGTGGGTGGTCATAATGTTTTGGCTCACATATTTACATGTAGGAACACAAAAAAAAAATTTTCTTCATTTTATATTCCATCCACAGTTCTAAGGGCTGTAGAAAGATTTACAAACAGCTACATGAATTCTGTTAAATGCAGGTAAATTTGAGGCATTTACACAAGAGGCAATGCAGAGTACAATGATGACAGGCACCACTTTGCTCAGAAGTGGAAGCAGTCCTCTTCGTAATCCAATATTTTCAGCATTACCCAGGTTTTTCTTTTTTTCTCTCAGCAAAATTGCAACTATATTGAACATCCAGACTTCCCTTTCAAAGGCATTACCTCGACGACGCTTCCACTCAGTATGCAAGCTTGTTTAAATTTCATCTCACTCTGATATCAAGCAAACCAAATTTTAGCTTAGACAGAATATTTTGCAAATCTTTCCTTTCCTGTGTCTGTTTGATCATGGAAGTGTTGAGGAGTCATTAAAAACTGGAGGGAAAATCTGAGGCCTGCACAAAAAGAAACTTGTCTGCCCACCAAACTCAAGCTTCTTCTCCCTTTTCTAATGCTTGTTTCTTCTTCACACTATATCACACTGCACCATCAGAATATGAACCTAAAGTCACAATAATAAGCACAGCATGCATGAGAAATAAGACATGTTTCTGTCACCACTGCCAGTGAACATAAGAATCTTAAGTCTGGACTGCTGATCCAGGACCAGAGCGTCTATTTGGCTCATAGTGGATAAAGTTAGCATAAGGGGACAAAACAACTGATCCTAGATCACTGGTCATATTCTGAGATACAACATGGATATGTAGCACGGCTAGCCAATTCTAGTCCTGGAGAGCCACAAGGCATGCAGGTTGGTTATAGTTTTTACCAATCACTTTAGACCCCAGTTGTGTTCTGAGGCGATTTGCAATCAACTGCTTTAAGACACCAATTAAGTGCTGAGTAACAAAAAAAAAAAAAAAAAAAAACTAGGGGCACTCATAGAGTGCAAACCTCCGCCAAGGCGGCACAGTCCAAATCTTCATGAGTGGGAGCAAAGTTGAGTTATTGCGTGTCATACGATTTCAAGATGGCTGCCGTGGCAGCCACATTCTTTCACTGATCGCAGTGAAAATCAATAGGGTCCTTCCTTGATGTAATAGCAATGCACCCACAAAATTTCAGACAAATCCGTGCATTACTCTTTGAGTAATGTTGTTCACAAACAGACAGACAGACAGACAGACAGACAGGAGCGAAAACATAACCTCCGCCCCAACTTCGTTGGCTGAGGTAAAAAACAGCAGACCCTGCAACTCTCAAGGTCCATAGTTGGCTACATCTAAAATAGGCTGATGTAAGGTACGTCACACATTCAAATGCAGCTTCAACGTATTTGTACGCGGATACCATCGACAACATCCAATCATATTTATACCCATCTGTCCACAAGTGCAATCCCTTCAACTATCATAATACCAATCCTCTACCATTCATACCACCACCACCCAGGGAAAACCACTTATCTCTCCTTCCCCGACACAATGAGAATGTTAGCCCAGGTTTCTGTCTTACGGGACAAAAACAGAACATGCTCCAGTACGGAGGTGTTCTATGAAGAAGCGGGGGTGTTTTGTTATTTCGCTTCAAAGGAAATCTTGCTGGGAGGCAAATAGAGAGGAAAACACTATGTATCCACATCATTCTTGTTGCTGCGATTCTGTGGCCCTGTTACAACACAGGAAAGGAGCTCTGTCGAGCTTCTCTCCGCTCTGTGACCCTGTTACAACACAGGCAAGGAGATCTGTAGAGCTTGTTTCTGCTCTGTGATCCTGTTACAACACAGGCAAGGAGCTCTGTAGAGCTTCTCTCTGCTCTGTGACCCTGTTACGACACAGGCAAGGAGCTCTGTAGAGCTTGTTTCTGCTCTGTGACACTATTACAACACAGTTAAGGAGCTTCTCTCTGCTCTGTGACCCTGTTACGACACAGGCAAGGAGCTCTGTAGAACTTGTTTCTGCTCTGTGACCCTGTTACAACACAGGCAAGGAGCTGTGTAGAGCTTCTCTCTGCTCTGTGACCCTGTTACAACACAGGCAAGAAGCTCTGTAGAACTTGTTTCTGCTCTGTGACCCTGTTACAACACAGGCAAGGATCTCTGTAGAGCTTGTTTCTGCTCTGTGACCCTGTTACAACACAGGCAAGGAGCTCTGTAGAGCTTCTCTTGCTCTGTGACCCTGTTACAACACAGGCAAGGATCTCTGTAGAACTTCTCTCTGCTCTGTGACCCTGTTACAAAATACTAAAAAGGGTCTGAATATTTATCTAAATTGGATTTTTCTGCATAAATTAGCAAAGTTCACCACAGTATATTAAATTTTAAACAATGTGTCACCCTGCCACGCATGGCACAGGCCTGTACTCATTGCTGCCTTGCTTCAAAACCTGTGCTTGAGGTAAAAAGAATCTTAAAGAAGCATAAGGCATACTACTGGTCTTCCCACAAAATTAATAAACCGTCATTACCTCTGCCAATGGGTTGGATGATGTTGGCCTCTATTTATTTGTCTGTCTGTCTGCAAGTCAGCCTATCTGTCTGTAAGAAGGATTATGGAAAATATTCTGGACCATTTTTGATTCAACTTAGTGGAAAGGTTACACATGATAACAATTCAAGGAGGATTATCATGCTTACCTGTTTCGACTTATATTAACTGCACTGAAGTTCAACAGCACCCGCTTCAAGTATTTCCGCAAGATAATTAGTCCTTTCCACGTAATTGGCGATAAACAAAGCATCTCTGAACAGTGATATGCATTGTTCCATTGTGCGAGTTTATAACCCAACGGCAAATTAAATCCCTGTCCATTGGGAACATGTGCATTGTAACACTGGCCATCTTCTGTTTAGTGTCATTGAAACAATCGTATGCCTGATGATGCAGCATTTTCAAAGCGATTTCGGATCTGTTCACTAACGAGAAAATCTCATTAAATCGAATGCATGGCCATGATGCCTGGAAGCGCCAGACCTCCGCGCTGACGTCATGATCTCGCGCCCCAGAATCAGATGCGACAGGTGCTACGGAAAATAATGGCGCTGCCCAATGGGCTCAATTAAATTCGATTTTTTCGTCAATTAGCCAACTGAGCTATATGAATGCAGTTTAACTAGCAGGAGATCAATAAATTGAAATAACAGGAGGGCAGAAATTTTTTGATGATAGTCCTCCTTTAAGAGGTGATTAGGTTTTTACAGGTCAAGGTCAACATCACAGAAAAGAACAAACATGATGGTGCAGGTGGAGGTATACACCCTACCAAAAGCTCTTTTAATTCTTAATTTATTTTACACAATGAGTTCACGGGAGGCCCAACTCCAGGAGTTGAGCCCCTGTCACAGAAAACTCTGCTTTGGCTTATTGGTGGCAGCAGCAGTGGTCCAAGATTGTTGACTGGCTCAAATTGGGATGCATTTAAGGCCACTGGAAACTTGTCTTGACATAGTGAAAATTCATGTATAATATCAAAGTTGAGTGTCTCATAAAGCATCTACAAAAAAACTGAATGAAAATGAACATTCATAACTATAGAAAACCTAGTTCAAAAACGGCTCATTTTGCTATTCAATCCATTTCTCAAGACAGTGTGGGCGTGGTGCATCGCGGTTTGACTGCCCACTCCCTCGATTTGAATGACTTCTCATTGGCTACGTGAGCGTTAGTCACAGCAATAAATATAATAAAACTAAAACACAATGAATTCTCTGAAGACATGGAGTAAAACATTCAAATCAAACATGTAGAAATGTGTGTGTTAGTAAATTCACTGACACTCTACACTAAAATGACAGTGCTGTAGATCCATATTAATTACCTAATGAGTTATTTCGGTTTATCCGTTAGCCTGACGGTAGCAACAATTCGAAACCAACAAATTAGCGATTACTGAGGGTAACGTCCGTCTGGTGTAATGCTATACATAACATTACCACAACTAACATTCACTGAAAGCACTTTGCGCTCTGCTGCTCCGTCTCCTCAGAGGCCAGACAATACCTATGCGCTGGTCTATAAAGAGTTCAACAACTATCCGTATCTACCATAGTGCGTCTGGTGCCTGGAGTGACTATTAACGAACGCACCCAGATATAGTTGACGTTAGTTCATTGAAAAAAATAAATAAAAACACAACAGCATAAGCAACTTCATGCCTTGGCTCTTTTTATTCTCCGGGGTTCCTTTTGACAACTGCGTTCTGATGGGCTTGCTTCGCTAGACCATATCAGTCTGGCATGCAAGTTCCCGTCTTGTGATGCAAGGTGACTCAGGCTCACACTGGCACCCTACACTGACAGTGGCAAACTGTGTTTCTCACGTGGTGGGAGCAGAGAACTTTTATAACTTCAGTTAGGGGTGGGATAATTGATGGAGTTTTTTTTTTATTATTGGTTTGGCTTGTTACGCAATAACCCACTTAGAAAACCACGCCCAATTCAACCGCAGTAAGAGGATAGGTGTTAAAAATGAAATGACAAAATCTCGGATTTGAACTGGACATAATTTCTAATATTTTAGTATGCTTACCATTATGCACATACAACCCTAAAGAACATAGTTCAAAGGTTTTTGTGGACTTGAGTTTTCAGAGGCTTTAACAAAGCAATATGCAACCACTCAGCTGCGCAATTATTATATGAGCCCCTAAGAACCATACCGGGCCATCCTGCACTTTTGGCGAAATAGAGTTGAGGTAGTCAGCATGTGCAGAAAACTAAGATCTACATTTCCTAAATGAGCCAACCCAATCTACCCACATGGATTGTTCATACAAGCAAACGTCCTCTCTGCCCCTGTACATATGCACTGCACTGCCTTATCCATAATAGGCCATCCCAGAACCTTCCCATAATTCATTGCAGACATGGCGGCTAGGTATCTCACTGATGAGGAACTGCTTGCTATGATTGATGATGATGGTGAAGTGTAAGATAATGGAGACCCAGAGTTTGTCCCAAATTAATCAGAAGATGATGATTCCGCTTCAGAAGGAGGTACCTTTCACTTTAAACGAAACAGAAGGGCATCCAAAACCTGCAAAAGAAGTGCATTACGTAATTGAACATATCATGAGTTTTTAACATAAGCAGTGTTTCTAGTTCCCAGTTACTCTAGGTGACACAGGAGGCTGGCAACTTTAAGTCCCATTTTCTCAAAAGTTCCCCAACATGGGTTGGCCCAGTATGGTTCTTAAGGGCTCATATTGTGACCATCAAGGAGCTGTACATTACGCTTATACCACGATAACCACACACCTACATTCATGTAAAGACAACTTTTTTTGTGTTTTCATCCAAAAATTGTGAAAACTATTTCTTTACACTGCTATTAACTTATAATGCATAAATACTTCCTGAGCTACCAGTGCTACATTTTCAAGCGCCCCCGTTAGGTCTATTTCTTTTTGTTGCGAATGAAGAGCTGCTGTTACTACTCCCATAGTGTCATAGGTCCGGTAGGACAGTTGACAGATTGTGCCTTTTCCCAGTTGTTGTAATCACCATACTCGCCAAGGATATGACTAGTCTCATCAAAAACCTCAAACATGCTGTCAGTGTCCACTTTTAGCCTCCACTTCCGATGTTTGCAACTTTGTAACACAAAGTGACTGTCAAATTTACCCAAGAATTCAAACATGGAGAAAGGAGGTGTCAAAAGAGTAACATGTTTGGAACTGCTTCACAGATAGATAAAGGGAAATAAAGCATATCCTCGGAATGCATTTCATGTCAAGGTTAAAATGAAAGAATCTGAACAAAGGTTATTCTTAGAAGCTGTAACACCAGACCATAGAAGACCTCAGCATAAATACATAAGTATCTTGATGTAAATAAATTACAGAAAAAAACTAGGTACTTTGTAATATTCATTTCCCGTAAGGTTTTGAAATGAGTTGATTCTTGAGAAAAGACTTGTTTTGTCCCTTCCGTGTGGAAGACTCGGCTCTTTAATTCAAGAAGGGCCTAACTCCACTGTCATAATTTGGTCTTCAAGATGACACGACAAGATCATATACAACTATATTTTGTCATTTCTTACCTCTGATGGGGTACAGCATGTGTCAAAAGTATGATACCAAGATTACAGCCACACTTTGAGGAATATAATAAAAAAATTTTCTCCTGCAAAAAAACCGTTTCATTGAGTCAAGCCCTTATTGGATTTCTAAGAGGGAGGTCACAGGTCTCATGTAATTTTTAAATTTCCTGAAATACTGTTCTGGAATACTTTTGCAAAAGTCCCACCCCTATTGTTCTCAGTTTTGATTCCCTGGCTTGCTCCATTGCACCCAAATATTAACTTCTGATATTGTCCTGTCAGGCTGGAGATAATGATGAAATGGATGGACAAAAAGCATTAGAAGTTCTGGTATCTTCAGTAGTGAATAAAATTGCCTCTGTGGAAGGCAAAGTGGCACATTGTAAACAGGCCATTATTAAAAAGAGGACATCAACCACACATCAGGAAAGGTGTGTAATGCCAAGACTGAGCCCTACCCATACCTGTGAACAGATCTCAACCGACCCTGCGAGATTAAAATATATGTTTGCACTGTGTTACAAGTTGTCAGGCTGGGACTGACACAGGCTTTGAGTTATTTCAGAGTGTATGCAATTTGACTCCACAGGAATTACATCTCACAGTGTTATTCACACAGGGGAAGGACATAGAAAAACATCCCACTTGCAGTGAAATAGGAAAGTTTGGAGCGAAACAAACAATTCGCTCGCTGCAGAAATTGGAACATTTCCTTCTGTAAAGTACCTGAGCAACTATAGGAAAAAGAAAGACTGCATACGAGAGGAATGTCAATTCCCTAATGCTGGAGCATTCCTCTGTGGCCTGACCTTGGGCTCTGCCATTCCAGTCAGTGACACCGTCAGTGTCATCAAAAGGCTTCGACGGATTAGACAACAAGCACAGGCTATGATTGATAACCTTCATCTCTACCAAAACTGAAAAAGGTATTTTGGATATGGGTGGGGATGTGTGTGTGTGTGTGTGTGTGTGTGTGCACGTGCTTATGCGTGTGCGTGTGTGCATATGTCTTTTTTCATTTGTGTAACTGTGAAAGAGTTTGAGCTGGATGTGTACAAGGTTTGAGTGCGCCCTTTCAATGCAGTTTAAGCTGCTTCATCAAATATCATCAAAGGCCAGCGGTACTTTCATGTGTAGGGAAGCATTTTTAATCATTGAAGCATGTCCAAAGCTGATAATCTGTCTTTTCATTAGGATGCTTCGGTCTCAGAGGGAAAGAAAGAAAAATACCCAGAGCAGAGCATCAAACTCCTCATGTTGCATGCCTTTTTCCATTTTTGCGAATGACCATATAGATTGATTAAACTTTGAAATTGACTTTATTATTGGCATCCAGTCTGTCTGTGCGGTCTGTTAAACATAAACAATGCTTACACACAATTGCATCCTTCATGGTAATCATTCTACAGGCTCTCATTTATCATTCATAATACTTACACATTTCTTGTCTAGGAGATATAATGCTGAAAAAAACGCTATATTTCCATTGAAATTACAAAGGGGAAATTTCAATGCTATTCAATATCTGATATAAGCTCTATTTCAGAGGTTAAATTGGGCCGGGCTGTCCAGGGCTGAGCCCCGGCACATAAGTGCACAGATCTCCACAATGGATCAGATGCTTCCTAGGCTGACGAGCAACGCTACCTACCAGTTTACTCATTTCTGGTGAATATCTACATGGCTGAAATTACAAGGGAGCGAAAGCTCACCTGAGGAGGACAAACCACATGCAGGGGGTGCTTGAAAATTCACTCATATTTGCCTGATGTTTTGCATTTTAATTCCCTTTGTGTGTGATTGCATGAGCAAATGCAGCTTAGGTGCACTGAGAAAGGTAAATGACCTAAAAATTTCACTTAAATTCTTAACTTGTGATGCAGGCCTCAAACATTTCTGCAAACTATTCTGATTCTACTAACTGTAATGAACACAATGTAGTGTAAGTCTTTATATATACCCTCATGAAGCCAAACTCATCTCTATCATGGGTTTTTTCCTAACAAAAATTCATAGTATTTTATGGCAAAGTTACATGCTTAATCTACGCACGTTTTAAAGAATATTAATGAAATTAACAATTTTGTTATTTTATTTGATATTTTTCTTTCATACTGATTTGCAAGTGTGTCGAGGTGATTGCTGGGTAATGTGTTGTCCAATGTCAAGTCTGTAGGGCCATTCCAGCCAAAGTGGTCCTGGGTCAGAAAAATTAAATTTTGAATTCTGTCAATGGGATACATTTTTTTGGAAACTTAGACATCTAAACCAGTAGGAAATTATAACTTTAGTTTGATTCATCATGTGTGCCATCCGTGCCACATCATCAAATATAAGCCACTTTCAAGATTAGAAAAAAAGGCAAAAACAATGATATATTTTTTCTCACTTTTTAATCATTTCCAACACAAAAAATAGTCACACAGTCTTTTACTGAATAGAGGCATACTTTAATCAATGACAATTGCTCAATGTACGACTTACTGACGATTTTTGAAAAATTTCCAATGAAGATTTAGGGAGTTGTCCGTGTAATGCACGCAACAAAAATTACCCTTTTATGTATGTAGAACAAACAATTGACCATATTTGGCCTAGATTTCTAATATGCAAAGGTAGAATGGGTGAACAAAAAAATAAACCGAAGAAATCACTGAGATTTTCATATTGAATTCAGAGAGAATGTCTTCCTTGCCACCTGCTCCAACTATACCAACTGGAACTGGTGGTTCCAGCTTTCTCAAAACATCTAGACAAGATTACAATTTGGGTTAAGGTAGAGTTCAGGGCTTGAGTTTGGGTTAGGGGTTGGGTATTGGTATGGGGTTGGGGAAATAAGTGACGACCTGCGTAAACTGAAGCTGTTTACAAGAACCTGATTGATGTAATGTCAGTTTGGCGGATGAACGAGCGATTCAAATCTGCCTCGTACCGTCTTTGACGGTGCGGCGCGCTCTTGTTTGGGAAATGTAGTTTTTTTTTTTTTTTTGCGATAGCATTTAAATGGTCGGTAGATACTTCAAAATACATTTCCCTTGATGCATCACTCCTTCATATCTTAAAGACAATCATACCTACTTGTCTTTAGCAGTAGACAAAGTTGGGGCAGATCAACAACGATTATGCAACCTTTCGCATGTGTGCTAGTGTTTTCAAATTTATCTTCGCGCATAATTTTCTTTTTATCGCAAATTCGAGCAAAACTGTCACACTGTGCAGCCCTGGGTAAATATAAACTTCAAATATCTTAACTCTTTCAACCCCAGATATTCTAGCATCACTATACCCTTCAACCCCACAGCCCTCTGTAGAGGGCTGGTCATTATCTGGACATTGTATCTTGCTGTTATCTCTGGAATCCCATTAAATGTAACCTGATATGTTCCAATCAATTAGTCAGATTGTTTGAATTTTCCCCACAGGAATTTGGGGTTGAAGGGAATATGTTGGTCAGCCCTCTGTAGAGGGCTGTGGGGTTGAAGGAGTTAAAGTGAGAATTATGAGCAGAAATTGGAAATTCGGTAAAGAGCGAAACTTACTTGTCTGAATAAAAGTGAGTGATCCTGAGAATCGGTCCTCTGTGTTACATGGAGGACATAGGTCTGTTAGGGCTTTTTCCACTTTATTCCTTTATAGAAGACTTGGTCGCCCTGTCACTGTCAGTTGTGTCAAGAAATTGCTCAAAAACAACATGGTTTCAGATTCAGAACAGAAATTGGTCTCAGCAAGAATGGCTTCTTGCAGAAAAACAACAAGGTTTCACAACAGAAACTGGTCTCGGCAAGAATGGCTTCTTGCGGTTTCCTTGGTATAAATGGCTTCCTATCTGAACCCATCACAAAGAAAGGACTCCTGAACCACTTCATTTTGTGAAAAATATTTATTTCAAAGAAAAATAAATCACTCGATGTTCATAAAATGCTCCAGAAATTGATTTCTTCATACCCAGTTCGGAGGCGTAACGCACGTAACTTTTTTTCGTAACGCACGTAACGCCCGAATTCCCCCATTAAAAGATTTCGTTATTTCTAAAATCCCCAACAATACCTGATATGACAACTTGATATATTGGGCATTCAAATCATAACTAAGATAAATGCACTCAGTGGCACACTTCACAGACTTTTGAGGATTTGAAAAAAGTGACAACGTTTCATTTTTCTCTGAATGTAACACAAGTAATGCTGAAAATGAGGCTGTAGCAAAAAAGTTGGCAAAGGGAGGGAAATTTTTCTTACTTTCCATGAAAGAGTACTGACCCAGGACCACAAACAATGTTTAAACAAGATGGAAACTCCAAGCAATAAAAAATTGTAGTCATATGTATCATCAAAATGTGTGTCAGAACTGTAACGCACGTAACGTGGAATGGCCCTGTATTTGATTTGATCATGTGAACAGGGTGACGTCTGATAGTTTGAGCGCAAAGTCTGAAGATCAGAATTTGCGAACTCAGGAGAGGTCGTTCCATTCAAACATAAAGCAGTAGTCAACTAGAGGCACTCGTAGAGTGCAAACCTCCGCCAAGGCAGCACAATCCAAATGCGCATGAGTGGAAGCAAAGTTGAGTTATCGCGTGTGATAGGATTTCAACATGGCCGCCATGGCGGCCATATTGTTTCACTGATCGCGGTCAAAATCAATAGGGTCCATCCTTGATGTACTAGCAATCCACCCACAAAATTTCAGACAAATCCGTGCAGTACCGTTTGAGTTATCGCGTGTGATAGGATTTCAACATGGCCGCCATGGCGGCCATATTGTTTCAGTGATCGCGGTCAAAATCAATTGGGTCCGTCCTTGATGTAATAGCAATCCACCCACAAAATTTCAGACAAATCCGTGCATGACTTTTTGAGTTATGTTGTTCACAAACAGTCAAACAGACAGACAAACAAACAAACAAACAGGCGAAAACATAACCTCCGCCCCAACTTCGTTGGCGGAGGTAATAACTGGTCCGGGAGTCCCATCTAGTGAGAGAATAGTGTAACTGCGTGCATAAATAGAGCAGCTCCATGTCGCTGGCATCAACATTTGCACTGACGGGTTATGGGTCGGACCGGAACGAACATATATATATATATATATATACACTCGCACGTACGAACTGAAGACACAAAAACCACCGTTGAAACCAGTGACCACAAAAATGGTCAAATGTTATTTCAAACAGTACAAATGTTATTTCAGTTGTATTTCATTGTGAGTCCACATTAGTTCATTGTAAATTTTCTTGAAGCAAATGAAATTACTTCAGTTCATTTATTCATGCACTCATTATTCTTCGTAAATTATGCATGGCACGACAAGCTGAGCCATGAAGTTATGTACGTGAATATTCCTTGGAGGTTTAGCTTATCTTAACGGTAACGCTGGCAGACAGATGCTGATGACCTAGTGAGCCTGTATTGTAATTAGTGAAGACATAACGTTTGCTAACGAACCTTGCATTAGGCTAACACTACCTTTGCTAAGCAGTAATTTCATTTAAGGTACACTGCAAACAGTGGCATATCGCATTCATGAACATATGTTTCACTTTTTAACGTTATATTTCTATCGAATGCTTCTTTGTGTTTGATTGTTTGACAAAGAGAGCACCATTTTAAAATAGTGCCGTATTATCTTACACCTGGCAGTGAAAATAAACAGCCTGGAAAATGAGGTAGGTTACCTTTTTAAGATTGGGAATTCATTGGCAAATTTCAATATGCGCAAAATCGCTGGCTAGTTTAACTTTGTTCTGATAATGACACACGGAACGCACACTTGTCCACTCACTCACTCACTGCCTTTATATTGTTTTCAATGTGAAACATTTACAGCACTAGAAAAGCACTCAGAGAGCGCAGACCTCTGCCAGGTGGCAGCAAAACCCAGAAGCACGGCGATTGGAACTCCGGCCCATTGGAAAGACTTGATATCTTCAACTTTGGCGTATATCTCAGCTGTACTTTGGCCTAGATATGCCAAAATTTAATCACCTGTTCCTTGTCCTAATACCCACCTTCTCTGAAAATTTCATCAAAATCCGTGCATTACTTTTTGAGTTATCTTGCAAACAAACAAACAAACGCCAATGATCACATAACCTCCTGCCAACTTCATTTGGCGGAGGTAATAAAGAAGCGAAAAGAAAGAACAGGAGGAGAGGGTAGCAAAGCTACCAAAACTAAGTTCATTCGGCCTTCTTACAAGTAGTCACTGGACTACGGATGACCCTTTCTCAAGTAACAATTAATGCAGCCAGCAGGAAACAGATCAAGCTAAGCTAGCGTTTGACCTATTAATGATAACACTCGTGGCTACTGTATAGATTTAAAAACAAGTAGAGGATTTTGCTCAACGCAAAGTTTGCCGAATGCCATTCAAATAGGTGAGTAGGCCTACAAGTGACTTTTGTTTTAGTCCAGAGTCGATTTTTATATATAGGATATATGGCGGAAATAAGGCTGTCTGTGTACAGTAAATTTATAATTTTATGGGGTTTATGTCAACAGTGTTTAGCTGGGCCATTTGAGGGACATGGTGGCATTGTTTCAAATATATTTAAATATTGTCAAATATTGCAGCTTTCGTCCAACTCGTCCTGCGCTTTTTCAAGTCACTATCATGTCCTGCCTTTTTGTCAAATAATGCACTAGTGAGGTACTTACACAAAAATGCAAGTTTTTCGGACGTTTTAAGTGACCCTGTTATGCAGTAGAGGAGAAAGAGCGGGCAATAAATGAGAATGGTTAGCGTGTTGTGTGCAAATTATGATTTCATTGATCTATTTGCATCTTTGGGTATATTTAGACCATATTTATAAAGCTAATGGAAAGAATTTTGTATCCAACCACCACTTTTTCAGCTTTTTATTTGCCAGAAAGATTTAAAAAGGGGTGCTAATATACTTTGGGGGGTTTTTATTAGAGAGAAAGATGTTTCAAATCTAACATTAACTATTAAATATAGTCATAGTTAATAGCATAGTATAGTTAATATTAACTAATATTAAATAATATTAACTTTAGTTCCTAAACAATTCTGTAATTGAATTTCCAAAAGTCTAGCTTCACTGGAATAATTTTCCCGAGTCTCTGTGACACAAATACTGAATTAGAAAGTTTAAATAGGCTCATGCACAACAGGGAAAAATTAGTCTGGTCTGAAATTCCTCCATAATTATAAGTTATTCCTAGTTAGGATTGCAATGCATTGTCTGTTTATTTGTGAATAGCAGGGTATGAATTAATGGTTTGATGATGAAGGCTAGATTAAAGAGTCCATGATACATAACATGCGGCCAGCAAATGAAAAATAGATAACATTCATTCATCCATTCATGCATTCAGCTGTGTACAGATTGATTAGCATATTGACAAATTTATACGATGTTACTTTCTTTCATAGGGTAAATATTACTGTTGATTGTTATTGTTTCTGACAGTGTGCCTGAAAGGCATTTGTTTCTGCCTCAAAAAATAAACCAGCTCTTAATGTGATCTTATCTGCCTCTCTAGAACACCCAAGAGAGAAAATGATAAGAATGGATCAAAGGGATCAAAAGCGCGTTCAAAAATGTATGTCACACCAGCGCAGCTACAAGACCAATGTACGCCCCCTGGGGTCAGAGCCCCCCCACATAGGAAATCCCAATTTACCCCTGCTCTACTTGTATGTGAGTTCCAATCCGTTTCCTCACGTGAATGATGCTCAGTTTATTCATGAACTGTATTGTTTTCTACAAATGCGCGGACGAGAAAAACAGTGCCCAGTAGGCATACATGACAATTAACTAAATATACTGTATGAATCCTCAGGGAGCATTTTAAAATAAGGTCACTTGAAGTGATTTTAGATACTGTTTGTAATATGGGTTAATGATGTACTAATGCTTTAACGCTCCTTTTATGTTCCAGGTCAATTTGATTTCAGTGTCTCTAAAAACATGTTTTTTTTTGCCAGATTTTTTCCCAACTTTAGGGGTAAAACATGAATTTAATTTAAAAAAAAATACAAGCTCTGACAGTTTTGTTTGGGTAATTTTGACCCCGGGATCTATTATTACATCATTTTTGATCTTGTTTATTGTAGTATTGCCTAAGACCAGCGGCATGTTCAAATTAATTTCTTATTCATTTCACGTTTGGTCCCGTCATTTTTCTATAATCATGAAAAATCAATGCTTGATGAATGAAGGGAGGATGGGGGAGTCATGTTTTATTTGCTAGGCTATTAAAATGAGCTGAGAGGAGATTGGGTAGCACTTTCCAATACAAACATCTTACGTAGTTTTTCATTGTGGGAATCAAACTGACCTCAAACCAAAAATGGTTAATTAATTTGAACATAATAGGAGGGTTAATTACGCATGGGAATAACATATCATCAGTCAAAGCACTGTGATTCCACTGGGTGACTACTGTCCTGAAAAACAACTTACAAGCAAGTTTCACATGAGCAGCATGACACATGCATCCAATCAATCTACGACGTTCATGAAGCAGAATTTTTACCTGTCCCAGCCCTCTGTAAATAGACTGAGTCACAAAATGCATTCAATCACAATCGTAGGAGTTGGTCATATCAAACACGCTTTGATAGCATGGAAACTCAAGGCGCGTCTGTCCTAATTTTTTCAAGTCAACACTGTAGAAAGCGTTGAGTGTGTCTTTCCCGCAGCTGCTAAGTAAGGCTCCTGTCACTCACTTTGTGAACATTCTTAACAGTGCTAATGGCAGAGGCTGATATTTCCATTGTGAGGTCTGGTGTGTTGTGAGTTTTTTTTTAAAAAAAACATCTGATTAGTGGCTGGCTCTCACTTTGAATGTGAACATGAAATAAAATTAAGAAAAAAATTGAACAACCTTTGTGAAATAGTTTGTTATAAGGCCTAGATATTGCAAAAAGTAGCAACTGATTTCTCCGCCATCTTTGTTTACAAAGGAACCTAATGTAAAATTAACCCCTTCACTGTCATGGTTTTGACTGTGTTTGTGGGTTTTAGACTCTCTTTGTGGCTCTTTTCAGAAACACTTCTGTTCCTTTAATTTTCGGATTCCTCCCAACTGTTCCGTCAGGCGTGGGCGGCACCTTCCTCTGAGCCCATATAAGCCGGATGTCCGCCACGCCTCCCTCGCTGGAGTGTCTGATTTTAGCTAACACAACAGCCAGAAGATATCTGTAGTCAAGTATTGTTGGTGAAATATCTTCGCGTTACTTTTGTGGTTCCAATTTTTTTAAAAATAATTGTATATAAATTCAGGCGTCAAGGGGTTGAAGTCCGCCTCTACTTTCATGTAATTGGACAGCAAGGAAAAGATTGATAGTGAGGTGGGCCACTTTTTTAAGTGCCTCAAAGTAGCAATTTTTCAAGCATATGCGTACCTAATAACAGTGAGACTTGAGGGCCGCATAAATGCATGGTGCCCAATGTTCAAAACCAGCACTGAAAATGCTTCAAATCATTTAAGATATTAACAAAAAGGGTGCCCCAAACCAATAAAGTGCATTTGGTGTGTAAGTCCCTTTAAACCAAGTGCTTTAAGGCCATAGCAAACTGTCAGTTTTGTCTGGTGATGAACAAGCACCTAGCTTGCTTTACCGCTGCCTCCTTTGGCCCTCTGTAAACCACGTTCCAATGTAGAAAGCGGTTTACTGAAGTGAGATGAAGAGGAAAGCAAAAGCTACCATCGAGCAGGCGAGAGACCAGATCCACTGCAGGGGTGGCAGCCAATAGCGAGCCCCTCACACCTGCAGAGGACATAGCTGCCTCGACCCTTGTCATACAATGTGTGAAGGGATTTGGGGGAGGAGGTTGTATCACTAGGTAATGAGTACTGTATGAAAACGTGGGCAATGTAAATCGTATATAAAACGGCAGTTGTGGTATTAAAACAACAGTGAAACTGAAATTATATATATTTGCATCCCTCCACCCACCCTTCCCCTCCCCCCACACACACAAAGACAAAAAAAAAAATGCGTAAAAATACCCCTTCACCCTCCCCTTCCCATTACACCACATCATTATTTTGTATGGCATTATTTGTAGGAAGCATAAGAAAAGTGAAAATTAAAAATGGAAGTTAAGAAGATATGAACAATATGCATTTACTAGCAAATTGCTCCACTGGCTAGGAGTCAGACTGATGAGACTGCCATAGAGTGACAGTGTTTATGTGACAGGTGGTGGGGGTGAGTGAAAATGCTAACGCAGTCTATGACACTAAATTTGCACAGCTATATGCACTGACATACCCCCTACTGCACTTTTCAGCCCATTGTGGTAAAAACACTTTTAATTCAGTTGCCTGGGAGCCAGACAAATCTGCAAGCACGTTTTATTTGCTCTGGCAGATGTGTCTGGCCACCCTCCCATTCAAACAGATTACAATCCAAACAAGTTTTGGTCAAGCCAGTCAAACCCATTTATCTAATATGGTGTGGGTTTTCATACAATGGAGTTAATGTATATTTGTAAATCATCAACATGTCTGTCGCTGATTTTCAAAGATCTCTTAAATCTGCAATTGTGACACTATTAAACGAACTGGACAAAATATTTCCTCGAAATGAAGAACAAATGACTGCAGTTAAAGCTTTAGTCTATAAGAGAGATGGGTTTGCTGTTTTTGACAGAATTTGGCCAATTTTCAAAATACCAGCTTGCCCCACTCATTGCTAGTGAGAAAAAGAACTGCCACAGTGAAACCCAAGAGGCCATTGCTCATGTTACATTCAAATGGTAATGTTGACTGGTGGATACTAAATTATGTCATGCCAAATGAGAGAGTTATATGTTGAATTTGAAAAGATATGAATTGGATGTTGGAACTAGCAACCTAGCCTAGTAGCCTACCAGTTGTTATGGAGCTTAGGTTGCTTCTATGTAAATAGAAGTGATGATAATACGACATCATGACCGCAACTTGAAACAAAGCAGCCGGTCAGGATTTACGGTGCTTTCTGGAGTCACACTAGTAGTAGCTAGCTAGCTTCCCTAGACAAGGATTCAGTGGGAGCTAATAAGCTTACATTTCATCTGTGCTGAACCAGACTTAGGGGGAGCTGTTCACATTTTGTTGGTTGCAGGTCTATC
Source organism: Gymnothorax javanicus (assembly GCA_029692085.1). NCBI lineage: Eukaryota > Metazoa > Chordata > Actinopteri > Anguilliformes > Muraenidae > Gymnothorax > Gymnothorax javanicus. The sequence goes on from CM056195.1 coordinate 76,412,850, forward strand.
TCATTGTGCCCAGAGTCATTTTGGTCTGAGACAGTTAATAATACCAATCAAGAATAAAGATTCTCCAGACTGTATGACGCTATTAATTCAGAGCATGAAAATACCAAACCGGGTGAAGGAAATTAATACTGCCACATACATTTTTGTTTGCGAAGGCGCAAAAATAAAGCCCCTAGACTGAAAGGTTAGTTCTCCAAGTTCAACCCTGTAATTAAAATTTTAGCTTCAATTTTATTCATTCATTTTTCAAAATAAAGTTCAGGTAAGTTAGTAGGATGTAATTCACATATGTCGCACGGTACATGGGAAGAGGTATAGATTCATGTGAGGTAACAGCACATGGAAGGAAATGAGTTAACAACATATAAGGGTCATTCCATCCTAAATCAACCACAATGTGAGAAGTGCCCCAGGTCACTGTCTCAGAAAATTCTGAAAAATTCAAAATTGAAGCACTACCCAAGGAATGAATGTTTGCGGAATTTCAGGTCTGTAAGTGCAGTAGTTGCTGAGATATGGCCATTTATATTTTAAGGCATTTTTTTTTCAATTTTTGCAAAATGCATTTTTGACCAAATTTGAATGCTTATTTACAGCAAAGTCATGATGCTGCAGGGTTGTAATCTTACATATTGGGTTAATTTTTCCTGAATTTTTTATTTTTGGCTTTATTAAAGGTGTATCTTCAGTCTCTGAACATCTACTGACCCCCCAAAATGAAGAGAAAGCCGATTTCACAAAATTATGCTGTATCTTTGCAGTACCGCTGAGGGAGAACGGCTCATTAACTAGATCTGAAATTTTTCATGATGTCTAAACTGATGTTTATGCATGTATGCAGGCAGTCAGAAGTTTTAAATAACCATTTCCTCCAGCTCCAGTGGCCTATTTATATTAGAACATTTTACGTTTTTCCAAAAACTAGCCCATATTTCACCACCAAAAAATACTGGATGACAGTGAATGATAACCTTGAAATGTTTACCATGTATTGACACATATTTAAGGATAACACATACCAAGTCATATCTGTAATATCAGATTGGTTCTATTTTTAAAGCTATAAAATATTTGACAATTTCAAATTTTCTGAGACAGTGACCTGGGGACCTCTGGTTGATTTGGGATGGAATGACCCATAAGTGATTGGACTGAGCCCAGGTTCAAAGAAATGACCAGTAGTGCCAGGCCGACCCAGGTTCTCGAAGAGCACTCATCAGGGTATGTCCAGTGGTGTCCACGAAATTGTGACACAAGGAAGAGACCATCTCCTCAAAGCGCTGCCCCTCAAATACTAATTACCCACTGCCCACTTGGATGCAGTGTCTTCGCTGAGAAAACTACAGTGATATAATAATCACTTGAGTGCAATGAAGTTGACTAATATACACTGCAAAACAGGCAAATAATTATGCAAATGTTTCCATCAGCAGAAAGTGGGGACCATATTTACACTGCACTGCACCTCTGCCCCCTGTTTAAATGAGAGCAGATTGCTTCATCATGCAGAGCTGAATAAACAAACAAGAACAGCCTCACTGGGACTTAGAAATATGAGCATTTTAGGGCTATGTGTATTTCCTGATTTATCTTTTTATCCTGTGCAGTCCTCCAATGACGAAAAAAAAAGACAATTAATGCCAGTCGTTCTGCCATTGATGCACTTTGGCACCCCAACAATCTCATTCAGTCATTCAATTGCCATGGGAGGTCCATGACTGATTGTGATGGGTCGTTATCTTTTGCTTCAGCCCAAGATTATAAGTAAAATTGATTATTGATTAGTTAAATGACTTGATTATCTAAATAAGAATTCTAGGGGACAGATTATGCCCTAAACAGCTTCCCAACTACTGTGCCTTTGAAATATGTTCATTATTGAAGAAAACACAGGCTAAAAAGATTGTGGAAAAGACCCGCATCGTAGAGATCTGCTGATGTCTGGTTGTGGGACAGGAAGCACAGGACGGATCAGAGGAAATCCCCCCCCAAGTAAAAACTTGGGGCATGCAGGATTTTTTATTTTTTTTATTTTTTTTTAGTTTTTAGTGAAGTGTTCTGGATCTGGGACTATGGTTATCTGGATTTATCATACTTTTCCCACAGTGTATTCATGGCTATCAATCTCTTCCATTCCATTCCATTTTCCAATTTGAGATGTAATTCTATGTGCTTTGTGAATATGCCTGTGTAAGTAATATTGCGCATATAATTCATGAATCAGCCAAATTCGTTATGCATTTTAATGGCATAGAATCTCAAATTTAAAAAAATTCTCTATTATAACCAGCACAGCAGATGCACAGTATGTAGCTGCGTAGGCCCAGTGTGATATCAATTTGTGCTGCAATGTTACATTAGACTTTTTTACAAGTGTTTCACTCTTTTACCTGACGCATCAGTACAGCAGGGCTCTTCAGTGTGCACCGCTGAGATTTCCCTGAATGTGGCCTCACAAAATCCTCTTTGGAAAAATGAATACTGCAAACACGGAGCTCTTTTAGGTATACGGGTAGCGAATCAATTTCCATGTTGAGCGCAACTAGCCACAGCCGCCGAAGTCCAATATCCCGTAAAGGAATACGGTGAAAGCTGTAAGTGCAACAGGATACAGCTTTGCATTCACATCCAGGAAAGCAACACACACGGACCATTTCCAAAATGTTTGCACAAGTTTAACGACCATCCGACCTCGCAACCGCAGTTACTGTGACCCAAACAGCTGATCGCTACAGCGCGCAGTTTACTCTGATGCGACTGCGCAGAGGAATCATCAGTTGGTTGGTTCAAGAGCAACTGTGTTTTTTTCCGAGCAGCTGAAGCGCTGTAAATTTTTGTAATTTAGCGTACAATTAAAGTGGTATATTATTTTCAGGTAGGACCTCTTTTAGGCCGCGAAAATATTTTGTTACTTTGGGACTGTTCACAACAGTGTATCACTTAAATCTCCGCCCAGCACTATGCGCTGGTGCGGCTAACTGGGAGAGAGCAGGGAGCTTTCTACTGCATCTAATGTACGTAGTGGCAATTTGTAGCTGATACAACCCCACTTTACAAGATAGTGAACTATCCCTTTAACTGTTAACGATTTATTTGTTGGTTTTTTAATTTGTGCTTACGGAGAACTGTTATTTTACACCCCGTTTACACCAGGCTTACGACCAAGTTGCTACTGAAAAATGGCCTCTGCTCACCCTCACTCGCACTGGGGTTGCAAGCTGGTCTCTATGCAGTCTCCATGGTCTCCAAAACCATCTCTCTTGGTCTCCATCACTCTCTTTCGGTGTCATAGAGGTTTGCGAATGTATGGAACTGATCAAAACACTCGCAAAGGTTGTGCGACCAGTGAAAAGCACAAGGGGCTATCATAATCGGTTGTAATAAGCTTGCACAAGTCTCAACTCACTCTCAACTCGGTATCACAGGTCATAATAGACTCGCAAGCGGCTCGGGATGCGGTTGCGTCAATGATCGCAAATTTTTAGGAATTTTTCACTCGCAAACTATTGCGAGCATTATGGGGAGCTTAATGCGAGCATATTGCAACCCCATAACGACTGACAAATGTACAAGTTTTAATTGCGACCGCGCTGAGACCGCATGTGTGATTAAAGGGATTGCAATCCTACCAATGGTGAGGCTTCCTGCGACCGGTAGCGACACAACTCACGACCACACGTTGTCTATATAAACACAGGGCCACCGCTCTCTCCATTACTCGCCGACACGCTTTCTACGAGTACCCGCGACAAGTACGAGGATTTCGACCGCATCGTGGTTCGAGGTGTAAAGAAAGTCACGATTCGGTCACAATTGAGGTTTGGTGTAACCGCAAATAAGCGATCAAAGTAGGGAACAGCCACGACTTGTGCGAGTGACCAAAAGTTCACGATCGCGCTGGTCATATCAGGGTCGTGGTTCGGTGTAAACAGGCCATATAGACGACCGGCACATCCGGGTACTTTGCCAAATGTCAAGGCCGCGCCCCTTTTTGGGGGATAGAAAACCTCAGATCCCATTGACCCTAATGTAATTTGACGTGTTTATCTGATTTATTTAACTAAATTTCCTGTTTATATTCATTTATTGATTTATAGATATGTCTAACGATTATTTTGCTACCTTGCCCGAACCTGAGTGTTCACTTTAGCTTAATAAATTAAGGTTGATCGGTCCACCCTCTTGCCCTTTCACTACCGTGAATTTCGAAGTCTGCGTCAGTTTGGGGTTAAGAATAACAAATGCACATAATGTTAGACCGCAAACCTGACTCGGTTTGCTGATGCTACTTTATGTTAGCTAGTTAAGCAATTAAAGAATAAATAATGACACGAGACAAAAATCGTAGCGAATAAACCTATTAAAGTATAGTACCAAGTCTTACGTATTAAAGGATACTTACGTTACTTTCTAAGTTTAAAAAAAGAGTGGCATGGCCTGTTATGAAGCGTTTCCCACACATATAAACATGGGAAGACACTGGATACATAGCTTTTACTCTTCATCTTCTCTTAACTCTCCTTTCTGGATTTGTCCCTTTTCCAGGTAGGATGGGGAACCTGAGGTCCGGACTGGTCATTTTATTGGAGGTGCTACCCGGCACACAACAACTTTTGGGCATTTTACTGCTCAGTTATCGCGCTTATTTCCCATTGATTTCAATGCATAAGAGCGTTTGTTTCCCCCCAAAAAGGGGCGCGGCCTTTGCGCTGAGCTCTTGATGACGTTGAAACAGTCGTCTCTATTACCGACCATTCCAACAGACTACCGCAATGGATACTTTGCTTTTCCTCATTATTTGAAACCGCAACAGGCCTACCAAATAAACCAGCGGAGGTTCTCTCTGAGTGGAGCAATATTATGTATATATTATTCTACCATTCATTCCAGCGAATTCTGCATTTTGATTGGTTAACACCAGGTATCTATTCACCGGTAAACTATCTCACACTGGGTCGAGACCTTGCACTGTGTGAAGAGCTCTCGCTTGATTAGACAGATTACATTCAAAGTCAATAAGAAGACTTGAATACACGCGTTTGCGTGTATTCAAGTCTTCGCATTGATTTTGAATGTAATCTGTTGTGCGAAAAAATTTTTTCGCATCCAGTGTGCAAGCAGCTTCAGAATCAGACGAAGCAGAACCTCTGCCATCTGGAAACATCGTCCAGCCAGTTATGGAATGGTATTTTGTAAAATCTTTTGCTGTTTTTATTATTACTGAGTTGGGGGATCTCCACTAAAATTCAGCGTTAGCAGGGATGCACCCAACGGCGGCCTGATGGTACTGTAACGTTTGCTAGTACTGTACAATATTATTGCATCATAATTAGCTTGCCACTCAACCGGTTGTGAAAAAGACACACATGAAGAGCGTTCATTTGCTGCCAGTCTGTCACGGGCAAAATCATGGGCGATAATTAAGGTATCAAAATATTAAGTTAACTTCCCAATGACAAAACAACAGAAACATTGTGATATGGAAATACAACAAACTCTGGGACATAAAAGTTCATAATAAGTTGCTCCTTTTAATATTTGTAAAAGCAAACATGAAAATAAACATACTTTTCTGTTTATCTCACAATGTGTTCGTCTGGCCTCGTTTTGCTCACGAGTGGTGAAGATTGATCTGCTGAATTAACCACCAGTTCACTGCTTGTGATCACAGGTTGTAAGGTGTTTTGAGCTCAAGTCAACGCTTGTGTTCTGAGAAACACCATTTTCACAAGCTGGTTTGAACGCAGCATAAGACATTCGAGCCAGAGCGGAAGTACCATTCCACGAGCACACGTCCCATTCAGAGAATCATTTACTGGTGCGTTTTGAATAGAGCTAATACAAACATACATGATAGGGGAAATAGAGGGGGACAGACAAATACGCGGACAGAAGGACGGACAGATAGATACATGGAACCAAAATGTAGTTGGGTAATCAATGGCAAGACGGGCTACTTCGAGACAATGTTTCTCGGGCTCAGGCCAACTGGTAAGAGCAGAGAGCTTTTATAATTTTGAGTTAGGGGTGGGACAAATGAAGGAGTTTTTTTTAATTAGTTTGGCTTATTAATAATAACCCACTAAGAAAACCATGCCCAATTCAACCGCAGTAAAATGACAAAATCTCAGATTTGAATTGAACATAATTTATACTATTTTAGTATGCTTACTATTATGCACATACAACCCTAAATAACGTAATTCAAAGGTTTCAAATAGACAAGGAAGAAGAAAAACTTGAGAGCACTGGTGGCATGGCATGATAACACATTTAACAGATTGAAATTGTGCCAACAAATAAACTTGAACAAACGGACCCATTCAGCTTGATACTTTTATAAGTGAATGAGGTCACACTTTAGATGAAGTGCTGCTCATAAAGGCTTTATACAGCATGTATAATGCCTTCATAAATGAGACTAAATGTCTTCATAAATCATACATAAGCAAATGTCATGTAGAGGGTGAACTAACATATCCTTTTTCAGCATGTTATGCCAGAGGTGATATAACTGACAATGTCACTTAGCTAGTGGCTAAATGCTACAGTTGTACAAAGGGTGACATAAAACTTGCTTAAGTATGAATCCAGGGTTTTTCATGGTGGCTTTATAAATCATACATTATGCTTTCATTAATAATTAAGTAAATGTCATACTACATCAAAAATGATGTCACATTTGGCATAATAATCTATAATATGTCACGTAAAATATGAAGTAAATTTTTAGGGGGCACAAGAAAATCAACTTTTGATCTCTGTCGATTGCGGGTTTATTTCACTCCTGCGTGGGTCCATGGGTTATGGTATTAATTTGCGGGTCTGACCTGCCAGATGCGGATCACTTGGGGGCAATGAGTCCAAAATGTCTCCCCTCCCTTTAAGGGGGAAAACCCTAATCCCTGGATTAAGTACACATTTCCATGGATTGCTAAATGCAGTCAGGAGAACTCTCCAAGAAGGAAAACTCACTTGGAGGCTGTTGCTTGGTAAGATTATTGAGGAGGCAAGTGCTTTTTCTTGCAACACACCTGTCCCACCATTGTAAAACAGAAGGGGACCTAGGCAATTTTAGTCTTTGAAAAAACTGGTTCAGGGGGCAGAGCAAGAGAGAGAGAGAAACAAAGTTGCCAATTGTGAGGTTAACTTCATGACCATTTAAAGAGATCGAACAATACATAACTTGGTTGTACATAACTGTTTATAAAAATCAAATGTACTGCACCAAAAAACACAACATTAGACAAATAGCTATGAAATATTTTTTAAGTATACCAAGGCTAACTGCCGCTCTGGGAACATAATGTTCTTGCGTCTTTTTTATTCTTTGGTTTGCTTCACACCTGATGTGACCTTAGACAAACAGCCACCAAATGCCAGAAACCAAGTGAAATCCTGCTTTTTTTTTTTTTTGACAAGTCAACAAATAACCACCAAGATCGTACCCACAGCATTATTATTTCGATAGAACTGACTTTCGATTGTTTGCCTAGGTAATTTGGCGAATATGCCATAGTGTAAGGCCACGCCTCCAGCCGTCTAGCTCACCAGTCTACTAAGACATGTACTGCACTTTATTCATTATTCAATTATGTCTCGCACCTGTTTCTCTGGGTGGTAGCAGTGTGTATTAAAGACCCAGTTTTACTCAGTCTCATTGTGAAGTCTCGTAAATCCACGCCTGTGCAGCATAGTTAGTCTTGTTTAGACTTTTTTTCCGTATTCGCGTATCAAAACTCTAAACTCTTCAAGCTTAGTGCTGTTTATGTTTATTTCAGCACTATTATTAAGGAACCTAATTTCCTTTCCTTTCCGATTTGTAATGCATTATTATTGCAGCTAAAGCCCAGTGTCTGTCACTGTTAAAGGAATCTCGTTTCCATTTTGTTTTGTATTGCTACATTTGTGCCTTCTGATGTGCAGTAAGCATAATAAATACAACCAAGTCCATCCTTGCCCCTGAGTCCAGTCCTTAACTTCCTGTCCTCCGTGCATCTGAACTGTGCACAAAGCACAACCGTTACACATAAAATGCCGGTTAAGGGAGTTTGAGGGTGTGTCTCAATGGCGACAACTCAAGTCGGCAGTGAGGCCATAAAGTGTTTCATGTTCATAATTGCTTGAGAACCGTGCAGATGACTTGCAAAGTGCAGACTAAAATGAGAACAATGAACTGAGAAGACTACATTGCATCCACAGCATTAACGTGATATTATTAGAATCAATTGCATTTCTGTTGATAGCCTCAACATAATCATACAAGAAAATGAACCGGTAATACTTAAAGGGCATGAAAACCCTAGGGGATAGGCAATTATTATATGATAGAGAATAATTCAAAGATCGCAAAACTTATTTATTTTTTACAAAAGTTGATCGCAGATCGCTGCAAATTAAATTTATTGATTGCCTCCGGCGGAGTATTGCCGACCTCGGTTGAAGTATGCGTGACATCAGCGCTAGAACACAAACAGGCAAGGTCAACATGGCATCATACAGTTTTAGTGAATCCACCAGGAATTCTGGTGATAGTTTTCAGGACTGGAGTGATGAGGAATCGAGAAACACAGATTTAGCTCATGTAGTGGCAGAGGAATACAATGGTTCTCAACCATACTTGTATGAGCCACCAGCAAGGGAAGATATCCGGGACCAAGCGGGACATGCAGCTGATGCCGTTCTGGACGATGCGGTAGTGCCACAAGATCGCGTTGGCAATACGACTTGGTATGTTATTTTCCTACAGTTTGAATTACGGTAACGTTTATTCGAAAACAATAGTAAATCAATCAACCACCACCAATGCATGACACGTAATGATGAACAAATGCTAATGACAAAGCGATTGCCTATTGGCTATGTTGATACAATTTGCATGACTCCGCAAGGATGACAATCTGCCAAAAATATGAAACTTTCACTGACTTCGCAGGAGTTATTTACGCCATCACTCAGCTGTCCATCGTACCTAACAACGCACTTTAGCTGTCTCTACATTCAGACTATATACGGATTCTCATGGCTTATTGCTCAATGAGCCTAGCAAACTAATTTACGGAAATCTGTGCTTTTTCAGCAGCTACAGGAATGCAGAAATTATAACGACTTATTGATATTTTTCGTTGTCATTGATGTGCAGAAGAAAACGCCGTATAATTTCGTAGTGCAATGTATAACAAGGCTTTCAAAAATAAATTAGACTCTCGTCGGTTCAACCAATTAGTCTGAGCAACTGTTGCTATTCGTGAGATTAATTCGGGTTGAAGTTGCAATAGCTAGCCATGAGAAAGAAGCAATAAGAGCCTAACATTCTTATGTCCAAACACAACAAGGTTTACCTCATAGATCAATATGGAACAAATCTATTAGAGTCTACGGTACCATTCAAATTCATACCTCAGGCTCAGTTCTCATATTTCCTATAGTATAGATCTATTATTTCACTTCTACAATTTGCCCAAAATGTGACAGTTCTGACAGGGAAGGATTTAAAGAAATTAAATAATAGTCACCCGGTGCAGCTCTCTTTTATGGAATGCTCCACTTGCTCTTGGTTTCTTGGCAGATCCATCTTGGCCACAAGCAGTCTCAGTCGCGCAAGTAACCGTAGAACTTGCTGAGCAAGGAGTGTGTATGCTGAACTGGACGATTTTGGATGCCCCCACCGTTCATTTTTAGGGCTCTTTCTTTGGCCATTTGCTCATCAGAAACAATAGGTTGGATAGTTGGGACGGCTGTTGTGTCCAGTTCACGGCGTTTACAATATCCCATCTCATATTTGAGCAAGTTTGAAAAACTGTCTTTAGTGAAATGGGCTCCACAAATCACACTTGTTGGTGAAAACACGAAGTCTACCCGCTTCATCTTCACAAACTGTATCCATTGCCGTAGGATTGCTTTTTTTTTTGGGACTTTGTGAATTGAGCCCCTAAGAACCATACCGGGCCATCCCGCACTTTTGGCGAAATAGAGTTGAGGTAGTCAGCATGTGCAGAAAACTAAGATCTACATTTCCTAAATGAGCCAACCCAATCTACCCACATGGATTGTTCATACAAGCAAACGTCCTCTCTGCCCCTGTACATATGCACTGCACTGCCTTATCCATAATAGGCCATCCCAGAACCTTCCCATAATTCATTGCAGACATGGCGGCTAGGTATCTCACTGATGAGGAACTGCTTGCTATGATTGATGATGATGGTGAAGTGTAAGATAATGGAGACCCAGAGTTTGTCCCAAATTAATCAGAAGATGATGATTCCGCTTCAGAAGGAGGTACCTTTCACTTTAAATGAAACAGAAGGGCATCCAAAACCTGCAAAAGAAGTGCATTACGTAATTGAACATATCATGAGTTTTTAACATAAGCAGTGTTTCTAGTTCCCAGTTACTCTAGGTGACACAGGAGGCTGGCAACTTTAAGTCCCATTTTCTCAAAAGTTCCCCAACATGGGTTGGCCCAGTATGGTTCTTAAGGGCTCAATTCTATGTCTGGTTTTATCCGAATTTCCACAGAATTTGACAACGCAATGATGAACCATGATTCAGAAAGCTAGATAAACAATAAAAACAATGCGAGTCAATGGTTGAGTGAAAATTCTGGCTGTTCATGTGCGCCTGGCGCCACCTGCACACTGATATGTGTTCTAGAGCTCACGTCACATGCCTCTAACAAGAGCGCTGTCCTGTTTTTTTGCCACGCCCCCAAGCAGTGCGAAATGGTGACTTTCAAACCTTGGCGGCACGGCAACAAAGGACCGCCGGGTGGAACAGGGGTCTCAAAAATGGTTTTGGGAGTGTACTCAAACAAAATACGAAAGCAGAGCGATAGTGAAGGAAGGGTTTCCATGCTCTTTAAACAGGCACCATTGCCTTCACATAGCCAATGCTATAGGCCTAGCAAAACTGAAGTAACTTAGTTTTGCTTACCTTAATGGGGAAGAAAATTTTGCAAATGCTGACAACCTTTTACCAGCTAACGGTTTGGTAAAAATGGTTTGGTAAAAACTGTTCAGTTTGGACTCCAGCTGAAACAGAGATTAATTCCATAACACTGCATTATGCAAGATTATGCAAACTGTAGCCAACTTGCTAATCATGAGTACAATAAACCTGTGACCGTTTCCAATGAGCCAGCTTGCTAAAATTAGTCTGTGTTTTTAGCACATAGCTAGCGAGCCAGTCGACAGTGGCTGACACAAAGAGTGGACATGTTGGCTACCTTTAGTGGACGAAATGTTGTTCTCTTTATTTGCCTCAGGCAAGGCTAGTTCACTGAGGGGTCTTCTCCCAGACCAATTACAATTTACCTTCATCACGGAAAACAAACCAAAAAGAAAGGGATATGATTAGGTTTATTGTATAGAACTCAAAAGCGACGTACAAGAACCCGGGCTGATCTGCGCAGATCATAAAAGAATCAAACACTCAACTCCTAAAAACAGAGTAAGCACCTCAAACCAAGAAACGGCAAAAGGAACTGATTTCTCTCTGAAAGTTCTTCTTTTTTTATAGGCATTTCTTGTCATTGTTTCTGACAGGATTACACATCCAACCTTGTATAATGCCTCTTGTAATTTTCCCGTCTAGATGACATCTTCTGCACCCAATTATTCCTGTCTCACACCTATTTTATTAAACAAAACAGTCAAAACCAGACACAATTAATCAGCCCTTACGCCCTTTCCATCCAAGACAGTATATAAATTCATCATCATCTCCTTCTACAATTTATTGTCCTTGCGTTCCCTGAGTCCCATTTATGTAACTGCCTAATTGGCTCTCCATATCTAAAGTTCCAGCTTCTTTGAGCAGTCCCCCCTCCCCTGAACTTCTTCTTACAGAACACTTATGCACACTGTCTACTTCATTTTGATATGGGGGGTTGGAGCCAGGGCTGGTTGCACAGCTACATCTTCTGGGATGGTGACCTTGAAACCAACCTGCCCATGGATGTACTAGAATTAAACTCAAGGTGCAGATGCTAAATTTAAGTGAAAGTGATTCGGTATGGCAATGATAAATACATTTTATTCCAGCATCCACATATTGTGTACGGTTTTTTCTAGATTTTGGGCCCATCTCCAAACAAATGAACTTTTGGCTCCTGGAATCCTTCCAGATGCACAGAGTCCGACATACTGCCTGACATTTTTCATCAGTGCTTATTCAGTTGTAACTTTGAGCCCAATGGCAATATAATACAAGTGCTTAGGTAGGAAGAATGATTATCTAATTATGTGTACAAGAAGATGAGAGGTGTTAAAGCTTTACCATTCCAACCAACACTTTGTGAGTTAAGATGACATGATTAGCTAACATTTGATGAATACAGGATGATTACTTCCCAACTTTAATCTTTAGGGTCATTATCAGTGGAGTAACTGTTGTTAACCACACCTCAGGGCACCGCTTAAGCTCATCTGACGCCACCCCTTCCTCTTCAAATTTACTCAAGACAAATGAATAGGTTTGTTTTTGCTACCCACTGAAATGTCAGCGTCACGAAAATACATGCAGTATGGTAAACTGTCCATCAATAAAGAATCTGCCTCATCCTGAAATTTTGTGGTGTAATTTTAAACATTGCGACAATAGGCCTATTATACAGCATGTAGGCCACACACGTGAAGATTCCCAGAATACTGGCACGATGATAAGTCAAGTGTGCTGATAAAGCTTCGTTTTACAATCTCACCATCGTGAGGCCATTCATTTCCCATCCAATAAAAATGTACAGTATGATCCAAAAACGAAAGCACATTTTACTTTGAAGAGGAATGTGTTTTGTTTGGGATCATTTTTAAAATTATAACGTAAGCAATTTTCCCTGTTGTAGCCTATGGAAAATAAAGGAAGGTCAAAGCTTAGTTTTAATGGCACAAAAATGAGTTACTTTCTGTTTTTGATTCTTTGTTTATAACTGTAGAATCCATGACTATGCAGGCAAGTTACTCTGATCCAGTTTCCTGGAGCACGATATTGTGCACACATAAAAAGCTCAAGTTCTCCGGACTCAATTTTGGAACACACTAGACCAGAGGTGGGCAATGAGGGCCTTATCTGTCCCTGGTTTTGACACCAGTTTCTGGCCTTTAATTAGTTAATTACCTTAATTAGCTAAAGCATTTATGAAATCTGACGTTTATGCTGCATCTCTTTAAATTCTCACGATTGACTAACAAATACTGTACTTATCTCCCTAAATTAAATATTCCTCTTTGATCTACTGTATGAGCAAATCCATGTCTCTGAATACAACCAATTTGATCAATTAGCCAATGTAATTGGAGGAAATAAAAACCTGCATACACACCGGCCCTCCTGGACCGGAATTGCCCACCCCTGCACACGACACTGATCTATGCAAAGCAGTTATTATGCCTTTAACAGAAAGCTCAAATTACCGCTAATTTAAGGCATTCCTAGTAATAAACCAAAGCGTGACATTAAAATTGGTATTGACAAATAATTTGCCAAGAATGTGACTCAATTCACAATTGTCCAACCACCCTCTCTCCCTCGTTTGCCTTCTGTCTACTTCTATTCATCAATGTTTTGTTTATTTGTCTCATTTATTACATGGCAAGAACACAATGAAATGATGATATTTAGACACTCATTTTAGGGACTCCATTCATTTACAACCTATGCTTTTTATAAGCTCCCCCACAATTTTAACTTGTCTCAGTTTGGAATTACCTTGAAATAGTCTGAAATGGTGTATAACTAGGCCATGTTAAGCATAGTGTACAGTATGTTGACAGTGCTGTTAGAGCTGCGAGCAGAACATGGGTCTGCACTCAGCGTTCATCAACCTAACCAAGACGTTCAACTGTTGATAGGGAAACACACTGGATACTACTCAAGAAGTTAAGTTGCCTGAACAAAATTGTCAACCTTATCAAACAGCTGCATAACCGTATGATGGGGAGAATTCTTTGATGGCGACATGTCCGACCCCTTCCCCCATCATAAACGATGTGAAGCAAGGTTGTGTTTTGGCCCCATTTTTGTTCAGCTTATATCTCACCGCCATCCTCATGGATGCCATCCTAGATGACAACAATGCCAAATGGATGTACAGTACATAAAGTACCGCCTTGATCTTCAACCTTCGCCTTCTCCAGGCCACCACTAAAGTCAAGAGCTAATCTGTAAACTGCTCTTTGTTGATGATATGGCGCTGATGGCCCACTGCGTAGAGCCCTGGTCCTCAAATCACACCCTACGAGGTCTGAGAACTGCTGGTTTTCCACCCTCCCTTTACCTGGGGGTCAGGTGTTAACACAGTCTGGCCAATCAGAGGCACTAACTGTTCATTTACTTGCCTGAGATAAAAGAAAACCTGGGCTGGATTTGGATTCGAGGTCCAGATTTGAGGATCCCTGGCGTAGAGCATCTGCAACATCCCCTGGAACAGTTCTCTTCTGCTATATCTCACTTTGAGCTCACAGTAACAGCTTTTATTAACAGCTTTTTTTTAAAAAAAAGCGCTCAATTTCCATATGCATTTGTAAGCAAGTAGGTTGATTAGAACTGAGCCCAAGTTCAAAACAAAAGTAAGCAGCTACACCTGGCCTTCTGCAAGCATTTCAATTGGTGCTTAATTGGATAATTGATTGTGTCACTAGACAGTACACCACTGATTAATGCAATTAGAATGCCTGCAAAGACACATGAGGACAAGGACTAATATATAGGTTAATTGCTTACAGGTCATGGAAACTCTAGGGCCAATGCAAAACAGATAATGTTGAATGCTGGCTCCGGTGTTTGCTCATTTCACCACGAGTGTCCAAGGCATTGCACCAATTTAAGATGGGCATTTCAGCATGTAGTCTCAGTTTTATTTTTCATTACTTGAATAAAATATGCATAGATTAAAAAGATGCAGTGGAATATATTTGCAATTTAAATGAGGTTAAACACTGTGCCACCACTTAAGTGCTCACTGTAATTGCATTTGCCCTTATGTTACAATAGAATCCACTTCCCTCTGTTGTATTCATTTAAACTGCATTGTATTTTAAAAGTGGAATCTTATGTTGTTATCAACATTTAGCGCCACACTGTATTCTCCCATTCAGTAAATTGGCTTTTCTCAACAAATCATAAATCATTTGTAGTTTTTTCTTGCAATAATTTTCTGAGAGTCACTAAAAGAGACAGATTTGAGGTAGGGCACATACAAAAACAAACAAGCAGACTGCGCTCAGAAGAAAGAGAGTATTTTCTAAATGCAACCTTAAAATCAGGTAATTTTCAATCATTTTCAGAAATACAATCCCAAGAGAATTAAAGGACACTGTACTGGCTTCAGAGGAAATTAGGATGCATACATTTTCCATGCCATTAAGTAGACATACCCATAACAATACCAAAAAGAAAATGTTTAAGTGCTCAATGGTATTATTCTTATTGAATTGTTCATGCGATTTGAGAACAGAAGAGGAATATAAATTACAATAAGGGTGGTACAGTGGTGCAGTGGATAGAATTGTTGCCTCACAGGAAGAAAATTGTGGGTTCAAATCTAACTGGAGACCCTTTTTGTATGGAGTTTGCATGTTCGCGTGGGTTTCCTGCAGGTACTCCGGTTTCCTCGCCTGGCACCGCCAGCCTTCGTACTTCCGCTAAATTTCATTTCGCTTCAGTACTCAGTCTGGTCACTCGGAGCTCTGCCTCGTTTACTACGGCAGAAAGTACGCCGGACCAACCAGCGAATAGAAGGCGTGGCCGAGACCCATGATGTAGCAGCTGCGCTGAGTTTGAAATTGTAGTCTCTGAAATCAACAATGGCTACGGACATAGATGCACAGGAGGCCATTCGCTCTGTCGTGGAGAAAATCCCGGGTATCAGCGACTTATAGCCACAACAAGATGAATGTTTGGTTAGTTTTTTGAATGGAAATGATGTTGTAGCACTACTCCCTACAGATTGTCAAATCTACTTAATGGCCATCATGAAATAGGCACCCTGTTCATCTGTGTGAGAGACAGCCGAACCACCTAAGCTAGCTTCTAGCTTCTAGTGTTACATTGCCCGCGAATTTAACACTATTTAAGTTAGCAGCGAACTTTTTAAAAGCCGTGTTTTTGTTTGTGTCACAAGACCTATTCGCTGTCTCAGTGTCATGTTGTCATTATCCTTGAATGAAATGGCTGCTTAGAGCCAAACTGTGTTGCTGTAAAGTTAGATAGCGAGCTCGGTATGATGTTAGCGCAAGTATGGTTAACAGTTCAGTTTTCGTGTCAACGCAGATTTCGTCCTGATGTAAATAATGCGTTAATCTCGCCAATTCTGCCGTTGGTTTCAGGTTTCTTACATTTTTTTTTAACAGCAGCAGTATCTGCAGGAAAAACGATAGCTCAACATTTTGTTTCTTGTAAGGAGAACAGAAAGAGCACCTTTGGTTCTTTTAAGTGAATGAGTGAAGGCTAAAATTTGGAAGAGGGGCATATGTATGGGTGCAGTATTAACTTTATTGTACTGATCAGTTTGTTTTCACTGCATTTCTGGTATGAAGGACTGTGTTTACAGCAGAAGTACTAGGCAGCTGAGCCGGCGCATAACATACGTCATTGCCAAACGTTAGTGATTAGTTTATGGGTACACCAATGATTTTAAACTTCAGACAAGCGCCCACCCACCAGGAAGTAAACACTTGTCAATGATGACTGGCCAGACTCTGTGTACAAAGCACAGCGAAGTAGCAGAGTCTGGTTTTACCAGGCTACCGGTTTCCTCCCACTACTCAGAAACATGTGTATGTTAGGCTGAGTAGAGATCCTAAATTGCCCATATGTATGAGTGAATGGTGTGTGAATCCTGCAATGGATTGGCAAGCTGTCTAGGGTGTGTTCCTGCCTTAGTTGCCTTGGATAGGCTTTAGCTACCCCACAACCCTGAGAAGGAAGAAGTGGTTTAGAAAATGGATGTGTGGGAAAGAATATAAGCACTGTTTTTAGCACAGTAAATTAATCTTTTTCGATTGGGAAGTATTACCATGACTCTTTCAACAAGCATTAGAAAGCAGGCTACTGGCTCATTGCCTTTTATATATACACAGTGTGTGTTTCACTTAAGAATACTGATCATCTTTATAAGGTATTGTACTTAATGAAAGTCTCGCACAAAGTCAATTAGAGGTTCAAAGTCCAACGGTCTGACAGTAGAAGTCCTTCCAAGTGTTTACTCCAGTCTTGAAATCTTTCCGCTGATTTGGTATGACCATCTGGCTGAAGAATTGTGCAATTGAGCACCGCATTGCGGTTAAGGCTAATTACTGGAGAGGAATTTTACTTTCTGAACTTGGATTTTAGACCTCTGCCTGAAATAAAGGTAAATATTCAGCATGTCCACATGATTAAATATGGTTTTCAGCATAGCAACACTTGGGTATAGGCATGAGTTTAATGTGAGAGTTGCAAATCGCCACTAATTCTCAATTCACGGGAATCCTGTCATGTCATCACCCGTTTCTGCATTAAGCCCATGTTTAGGATATGGTTTAATCTTTCCGAAGTCTGTGAAGTAACCTGCCCCAAGATGAATCCACCTACTGGCTTTCCAAAGACAAGGAGAATGGCAGGGGTCACAGGATTTAATTAGGCCGCTTTTTTTGAAAAGATTATTTTTTTGGGGGGATTTTTTTCCTTTAATTGACAGTTATATAGTGGAGAGTGACAGGAAAGTTGGGGAGAAGAATGGGGGAAGACATGCGGAAAATGACCCGAGCCAAAATTTAACCCGGGTCTCCACGGGAAGGAGACAGCCTTTATGGTGCGTGCCCTTAGACCGATGTGCCACTGGGGTGTCCCAGGCCGCGTTTTTAAGGCAGTGTTAATCCTTGGTGCTGGTCGCAGTAAGAAAGAACAATGCCCAATTTCCATTTTAATTAACTAATATCACTATCACATGTCAACAGAGGGGGAAAATCTGGTTACTAATTCCAAAACCCCAAACCTGAGAACCAACGTTTGCAGAATCATTGCATTAAATTGTTAAGGCTTTGGCCTTAAAAAAAAAGCCAGAAGTGAAAGCAGGTTTCATGCACCATACACAAATGTGCCAAAAGTAATTCAACATGAGGAAGATTCAAGGCTGCGACTGTGACTGAATCAAACTTCTGCCTTAACTTGCAACCAAACACAAATGCTTTTGTTTGTTTCTTTGTTTGTTCAGTTATTTATTTATTATTACTATTTATTGTTTTTTTTTTCGGCAGTTTAGCAGTTCGTCAGTAGTTTGGAAACGCAACCCTGGCTCTTTCGACCTGCCACCTAATCATCTCCTGATCTAATTGGGTATGCAACTTGTCCTCTCCCTCTCCACCTCAACCCCCAGGGCTCCCTTGAAAAAGAGATTTCAATCTCAACGGGACTTCCCTGGTAAAATAAAGGTTAAATAAAAACGTTATATTATCCATTGAGTTTTCTGTGAATCCAGGTATGTGTATCAGTTTATGCAGAAACTAGGGAGAGGCTGAAAATTATATATAGCATAAGTGGTTTAAGTGTACTGCAATATATCTCCACAATGACAGACACTTTTTCTTTGGTATTATGGAATAGCCTTGGCCATCAAACATGCATAAACGCTAAAAGTTTTTACATGGTATATTTCCAGTGCAGTTGTACAAACTCATTTTATGTTGGAAGTAAACATTAATTTGCTCATGGATTGATCTGAAATGTTGACATTTGTCACTCGTGACATTTTGTCTCAATAGCGACATTTTCTGCCTTGGCAGAATGGAATTAACGATAACATACTTTTCTGTACAGCCTAATGTACAACAGTGAATGATTTTATGAGCATATATTACTAACAGAGAGTCTGTGATGATTTTGCATTATTTTTCCTTTTGGGGTATAAGATAAGATACACTTTATTGAACCCCGTGGGGTAATTTGTCCTCTGCATTTGACCCATCCTACAGTTAGGAGCAGTGGGCAGCCACAGAGCAGCGCCCGGGGACCAACTCCAGTTCTAAAGCCAGTTCCTTGGTCAGGGGTACTGGTTGGAGTGTTCCTATGATGCATGTTTTTTGTGGGTGGGGGAAACTGGAGTACCCGGGGAAAACCCACGCGAACACGGGGAGAAGTCATGCAAACTCCACAAAGAAAGGCCCCAGGCCAAAATCGAACCCACGACCTTCTTGCTATGAGACAACAGTGCTAACCACTATGCCACCATGCATAATTATTATTTAATTAAGTTTCTACATCCATATAATTTTCTGGTAGTTTTTGTTTAGGTTGAAGACCAAATGGATCTAGGTACTACATGAGCCCCCTCATTTTGACGGCTTCACTTTTTGAAGATTAAAAAATGATAATATTCATGTGTCACAAGTGTACCATGTGTCAAAACAGTTGGTTGGAAGTTAAACATTGGATTATTTAAATACACACCAATGCAAAAATCACTTTTTTTTTTTTTTTTTAAGCTATTTGGAGAGGTAGGGGGGGCAGCTAACATATGGCTTCATGGAATCATTTGCAATGAACTTCTTTCTCAGATTTGGTGCTCTTCTGGTCAATGAGTTAGTGACCCAGGAAATTCATTGTTTTACCTGCAAGATATTCATTTTGTCTCAATATTTCACTGCAAAACAACTTAAGTGTTGAATTTTCAAGACTTTCCCTTGTGTTTACAGTTTTTTAGCCCAAAATTATAAAAATAAATGGAAATTAAGTTTTGTTTACAAATGATACAAGTGTCATGCCACATTAAGTGCGGTTGTGCCGGAACTGGTACAATCCGAGCTCGAACCCAGGCCACGGTAGTCACCACTCCCCAGCAAAGCAGCACCTTTAACCAAGTGTGCTAACCTGGTAACCCAGATAAGTTAATTTCCATTACAATTAGCTCACTGGTAATGTTAGGGCAAAAACCAAATCATAGTACTTGAATTTGCTAATAATTTACAAAGATTTTCCTTAGCTAATGTTAGCTTGCTAGCTAGATGACGAGATAATCAGAAGAACAATGTAATACGAGATTACATACAATGCACAGTCTAGCTACCACAAAATAACTGACAAGCTATCAAGTTAGTAATCCTTTATTATGTTGTCTTATAACCCCTTTTGTCTTTAACTCCTTACTTGTGAAGACTCAGTTGTATGAAATAACATGCTTCCAGCCAAAATGTCTGCTTGTAACTCATGTTACAACCCCTGTCGTATTTCCATTCAATAAAAGATCTTTGCTCTGTGTATGACCATCTTGAAAGAATTCCGCCTTGTTCTTAATTGAAAGTTTCCACTTCCAGGTGCAGCGCTTTTTAAGGTCACCACTTGCAATTTCCAGTTGAAGACTAGCTCTTCGACCTTGCACACAGCATTTGTGGACTGTGAGTATTTGTTGCCTTTGGTGTTGGACCTGTTTCCCTTTGACGTATGATTTCGCCTTGCTCTTCTCTCGGTTTGATTGGATTTTCATGGTTGACCCCTAAGTTGTTCTTTTTACTTGAATTCTTGCCCTGTGCCCTTCAGTCTGGTTGCTCTCTGAATTCCCAGTGTTTGACCACGGTGCATGAATCTGACTACCACTCTCATCTTGCCCATCTGCACGCTGTTTGGTTGGTGTTTGTTTCCTGCTGGATCTGCCAATCTGTCCACTGGGAAACTTCTTTCTTATTTTGCTTTGTTATTTTCCTTTATTTTATTCAGGGATTTCATCCTTTACAGTACATCATATGATCAAAAGGTTTAGAGCATTCTGTGAAATCTCTGTATACAACGGACAAGACCGAAAATCAATCCAGAATGGCCATGATCTTAAGGCCCTCAGACAGCAGTGCCATAAAAACAGACGGGATTCTGAAATCACTGCATTGGCTTGGTAATACTTCTGTAAACCATTTTTTGTGAACACCATTTGTTGCTGTATCCGCAAATGCTAGGTAAAACTCAGCCATGCAAATATTAAACCAAGATCCAGAAATACTACAGCCTTCGCTGGGCCAAAGGTCATTTAACCCCTTAAACTCGAACGCTCCAGGTACCAGGGGCGGTCGTTACGCATAATAAATACAGCATGTTTCCTAATCTCAACATCGTCATGCAGCTTAGGCACTTTACTCAAAGAAACTCGGCAAAAAGCTCATGTTGACCATTTTTACCTCAACCGAACACAATTCAAGCACCAAGCAAGTAAATAAGCATGGAGAAAAACATAGGATAAAATCATATCAACACTGAGTCACTAGCATTTCTACTGAAATTGTGCTATGCAAACACAAACAATTCTCAAATGAAAGATGAAAGTCCAAAGAATCCAACGATATAAGCCTTGTCATTTAAAACCGACACCACACTCAAAGAACAGCAGACATACACTTTACAGTCTACAGAGATGACCAAAAAAAATTTCTTACCTTTGATATTTTGTAATAAAAAACTGGTCGAGTGTAAATCTGCGCTTGCTATTGTTTGCCCGATGTGTCTGTGTTATAACGAAACTAGATCTTCCAGTCTCCAAGCATGTTTTTTTTTTCCGAGGCATTGCATCAAAAATCTCAGCTCCTTAGCATTCAGCTTGCTTGCAATATATTTTCCTCTCTGTGATCGGGTTGTGATGCTGTCAGTAAGACTTTGCCGGGACCCATTTGATTCTATGGGTTCTGATGTTTCCAACAAGCTCTAAACCACCTTAATTGCACAAACCTAGCTTGAGCTAGAGCCTTGTGTTCCCAGTGCATCAAACTGAGTCCATGTACTTAAATAGCATGACGATATAAACGCTTAACTGGTTTGTTTGTGGTATTTTCAGTATAATTATCCGCTAAATATTCAACATTCGTTTTCAAAGTCGTTTTCTGACAGAATCTTTATACCATTCCGTGTGAATACAAGTGGGGTGAGTGATGTGTTTCCTTGACTCATTCTTTATATTAGCAATTTGACTACTAATCCCCCGTGAGTAGTTGTAGCCTTGTGGTTAGATTGAAGCGCTGCATCCCAGGCCACCAGGGTTCAATCCCTAGCAGAGACATGTTCTCTCTAGGCATTACTAGCATTGTATGTATATAAATAATTTCTGGGGTTTTTGTTCTTTTTACTTTTTTAAACTATTTTTTTACATTACCTTTGTATTTATAATTTTATTAATTTGCCTTTTTTTAAATAAATCTGCTCCAGTGAAGTCAAACTTCATTTTCTTTGTATGTATTATCTTTGAATGGGAAATTGTATAGGCTACAGGAGTGGCAGAAATAATAATAATAAAAAAATAAATTCTAATAAATTTTAATAAATAAATTAAAATGTGTTTGTAGTTGGATGGACTGTATGCCTGTAGTGACATATAAGTGAAACTAAATGAATTTTACAGTTTGATACCTGAAAATATGAAACAGCACAGTGTCAGCTTGGAGAGGCCACCTAGACATTCCCAAACTAAAACCTCTCTAATTTTGCTCTGATTTACTTGGTTAGAATACACTTTGGCACAGATAATGGTGAGGTTCTGTGCTGTAATTTTTTAGGGGTTTCAGACAGCAACTGAATAATTTGAAGACAGTGTAGACATTGCATATTTCATTTTACAAAAGATTGTTCCATTTCTAAACCAGTAAAATTCATCTGTGCCTTTGGGTTGGGTTCTGAGCGGCACCTCTGTAAGATCTGCAAACGCTGACGCGTGGGGGAGCCCAGCAACTGTATGCGACAAATGGCTGATAAGCTCAGTCCAGAGCCATGCCAGATAGCAATAAAGCTTTTGTGGACTTCCAAGAGGTGGCAATGGTCTCACCACGGGGGGGTTGTTGCAGGGCTCTGGCTGACACAATGCCCCTGTGCGAGTCATATTACTGGCCTAGGTCTTAAGTTAAAGTCCAGTTATATTAATCTGTTTCAAATAATCTAAACCTCTGGGAAGTGCATAATATGCTTATATGTTCAATATTCTGCAAAGAAATCACTTCTGGACTTATAACCCAATTTACCTATATGTTAATTCATCTTAAGACTTTTTCATGACAACTGCATCATATTAGTACATATTCATATCATGTTTGGTCTTGTTATTCTCGGGGGAATCTAAGGAGTTGAATGGAGTATGTTTCATTCCCATTGAAATTATGGTTCATTCCCTTTTGGAAACTCCTGAGAATTTGGTCAGAATACTCTCTGGTAATCACCTTATTCTCCTCTCTCTGCTGAAGTGTTTTATTACATCCTCCCAATGGTGGAAACCCAAAAACCGGATTCGACCCCCCTTCCAGGTGTTTATGGCCATGCCGCCTGGATCAAAGACGTGGTTTGGCTTAAAGCAAAGAGAAACAATCCATTCTGGGAAGATCGTATCCGATCTGTCCCCGCGTACGTAAGTGCGTGAGTAGCCGTTTCCTATGCCGTATGTAGCCAATCTATATAGTCAGGGAAGATCGTATCCGATCTCTCCCCGCGCACGTAAGTGCGTGAGTAGACTCTCTAGCTATGGCGGATCGTCTCTGATTTCGCACTCACCCAACTCTGTGTGTGTAGCTGTCGCCAGGTATGACTTTTACATTGGTCTAAATTCGTGGTAACTGATATTTGGTCTGTTGATTTAAGCTCTTGCCTACCTGATGAATAAATTATTGTTATTCCTTTAAACTTGCGTGGTCTCTGTGACTCTTAATCCTCTTATTCTTTCTAGCCGGGTTGCGACGGATACCTAGGGGTATAATCCCGACCGAGGTACGACTGGCCAGCGGCCTGTTCTGGAGATTGGTTTTATTAAGTTGGAGAGACAATCATGATCTACTTACATAAAGGGTTTATGTATTGCCGGTTCTGGGATTTTAGCCTAAAGGAAACCCATGGACGAAAAGTCGGTTATCTGTTAAAATTCCCTGAAGGAACCCATGGGCGTGCATAGATCTGGGTTCGCTGTATTCACGCCAAAAGATGCTGTTGCAGTGATTGCTGACTTCCAACCTCTAATCTAATCAACAAACCTAGGATCCGGTAACAGTGCTAAAAACCCGGGAGTACATGTTAGCGACAGCGGTAGTCTCCTAAGAGTTCGAGGTGTAGTCACTTCGAGACCCACGCAGGTTTCTCTAGATTATGGATTCTAATTCTAATTCTAGTTGGAGTCAGATATTTAACGAGGGTATAACTAAATTCATTATTATAAATTTATTATGGAGTCAGATTAATTGTAACCGTTGTGCTTTTGTGCCCCGTCCTTCGAACGGAGAAAATAGATCCATTTTATTGCGATTCACACCAGCCAGGAGGTCACGCGTGCTAATACCAGCCAAAAGAACACGTTGAACCTTCGCCCTACAATTTCCGTCGTTGGTTATTGTTTTGTGGGTTTTACAACAGATAAAAGTAAAACTTTTTTTAGATGCAAAAAAGGTGTTTCATTTATGCAGTGTTCCATCTTCATTTACTCTGACTCAGTGACATATATACTGATTTTTGCACCACGACAAAAATCCCCAAGGGGTTACCTTTAATGATGCCAAGATTATTCAAATTGACCAATTCATCAGCGCTTCAGAATCCAGGCCATGTGGGAGCACTGTGTTAAGGACGTGATCCTGGCATTCCATCCTTTAGTATGGGTGAAGCGCATTAACAATGTTCGCCCCTTGGTCATTCACCCAAACAATGTTACTCAGTGAAAGAGGGTCAAAACCAAACTTGGTGACCAGGAGCTTCACAATCTCTCGTCGAATATTATCGGCCGTCTTTCTTTCTTCAGTTGGGAACATGGCTGTCATTAGATTTTTCCCCACCAGTTCAAACTCCTCTGTAATGTAGTGGCAAGTTATTGCTAAATAACTAAGACTGCGGAAATCGTCCGACCACGTCAGTTGACATTCCAACTGTGCCTCCGTTGTTCAGAACATCTTTTATTTTTGTTGTAAATGCTTCTCTTTTTTCTTCAGCCAAAGCTGTAAAGTGTGTGGCAACTGTGTTTAGACTTGGTAAAACCGAGCTGGCAGGGACTCTCCCATACGACGCACCCACATTAATTAGCTCTTGTGCCAATTCCACAAAACCTTCACCCTGCACAATGTTAAATGGTCGGATGTCTTTGGCGCAAAAATGCAGACACTTTTCTGTCACTGACTGCTTTGTTTTGCGGGGAAGAGAAGCATCACTTTTCGTCACGTATGCGGACATTGGCCAGAGGATGCGCCGGGCCTGGCACAGGTGGTAATATGGCGGCTCAATGTTGATGTACCCGTTTTCTTGCTGTTGTAATTGAGCAAGCGTTTACATGTTGAGCACTGCACGTAGCCAGTTGAGCTGCCATCCGAGTCCACAACCAAAGCAAATTTCTTCCAAAGATCTGACTTCTTTCCCTCCTGGGAGACCTATGTATATTCCCACATGGCTAATTTGTGTTTTACCATCGTCAACTCCATCTTGTCATCTTCCTCTCACACCTCGTTAACTTTGGCTCCCCCACCAAGCTAGCCTGCATGCCATAGGTCGTGTCACAATTTAACCAGCTTAACGTCAAAGAGAAGTCCAGTGAGAGAAATAGAGCTAGCGATTTAAGTTCATTAAGATTGAAAGTGGCCCATACTACAAGTAGATTGGCATCGCTCATACTTCAAGAAGTTTGTCAGTAGTGTGATCATGCACTTGAAACTTCAGGAAGTGATCGAGAAGGAAACTTTGCGTAGTTTTACGTAGTCTGGCCGGGGCTTCAGTTATGCTTTGGGGTTGATTTAATTCTGGAGGTCAAAGGGCACTGGTTAAGAATCAATAGCTCAATGGATTCCACCAAGTATCATGCAATTTTAGCAGACCACCTAGTTGCCTCCACCAGAGGGGTAAATCTTGGCCATAGGTTAACTTTCAAGTGAGACAATGACCCAAAGTACACCTCAAAATCCACTCAGAACTAGCTCTGTAACAAAGAAACCATTGTTTTGCGATGGCCATGTCATTCTACAGACCTCAATCCAACTGAAAACCGATGGGCTGAACTTAAGAGGGCAGTTCATAAGTGCAAACTTAGAGATGTGTCTGATCTAAGAATCTGCACAGAGGAATGGCACAAAATCCCTCCATATATGTCTCTTAACTGTGACAAACAGTACAGCTAAGACTCCAAGCAGTTATCCATGCATGAATTGGTTGCACCACTGACAAAACTTAACGCATTGCTGAATACCCCTCGGCCCATACAAGATTTCCTGCCTCAAGGTCACAGCACTAAGGTGAAAGGTGAAATCCAGCAAAAAAACATGACGTTGCACATCTATGTGTCACAGTGAGTTACCATACCAAATTTGGTGAAGCTGCGATCAGTAGTTGCTGAGTAATGACCCGCACAATATTTCCTGCCTCAAGGTCACAGCGCTAAGGTAAAAGGTCAAATCCAGCAAAGAACCTGACGTTGCACATCTATGGGTCATAATGAGTTACCACACCAAATTTGGTGAAGCTGCGATAATTAGTTGCCGAGTACTGACCCGGACAAGATTTCCAGGGTCAAGGTCACAGCACTAAGGTCAAAGGTCAAATCCAGCAAAAAACCTGACGTTGCACATCTTTGGATCATAATGAGTTACCATACCAAATTTGGTGAAGCTGCAATCATTAATTGCTTAGTACTGGCTCGGACAAAGTCATGTACAGACAACAGACAGACGACAGACACACGCAGGTGACGACAATACCCCTCCGGCTGAAGTCGGCCAAGGGGTGAAAACAGAAATACTGTTCATTTAGACCTTGATCTGGAGGACATATTTGATTCAATGGATAAATTATTTTGATTGATTCCATTATAATTTCAATACAGTACAATTTTTTTGCATTTGGCATTTGGGTTTATTTCCACAATGTTATTATTCATTTCTTTAAAGTAGTTTTAATGCATTTACAGTCAGGGGTGCCAAAAAGTTTGTACTTATAAGCACTGCCTGTGACTAACAAAGAGCTTTTTTTAATGGCTCTGGCGAAAGTCAAAGTACAAACCTTGAAACATTTCTTTGTCATGTTAAAAAAAATGAAAACAAAGCCCTCTCTCCCTCAGGAGATGTCAGGCGAAATCTGATGCTCTTCTAACCTCAAGTAAAATGGCCATGCCTCAGGCAATGTTCACTGGCACTTGTCGAAAGGGACACAAACACTCGCAAAGAACTTTAAATGTTCATCAAAAGTACAAATTTTGAAAAAGCTTTTGAATTGTGTCTCAACTGCTACATGACGAATTGCTCACCCTCACAAAATCAGAGATTTTTGCAAACTTGATATTTTCTCTGCCCAGAGAGTCAATGTCCTATCACTGTGGACCTTCGCTTGTAGGCCACTAAGGCTAATAATGATTTCTCAAGGAACATCCATTATCTGCAATTTACATGAGAAAAATGGGTCCCATAGACTAAAGAAACACTTACTAAACATAAATTTAGCCTTCATTTCTGATTACATTATAAGAAAATTCCAAGATTAATGTTACACAAGCAATGCAATTTAATACGTTTCCACATCTATAACCAAGTTCAGAACTGCGATGGTGATATAAAAAAGTAGGGGATATTGAAATTGCAAGGTCAATAACAAACTAATGCTACAGAATAATTGGTCCCGAACTAACTCTCCTGTGATCTGGAAAAACCTAGTAAGTTTATCAGTGGCAACGATCTCGCAGTTGAACAAAAACTTTTAGGTTCTGGACTTTTCCTAACAGAAAAAAATGATAGAAACTTGATTTTGAAACTTCAAATGACTCTTATAGCAAGTGTTTTAAGATTTTTACCACTTTCAATTACTGCAAATGAAGGTTAAACTCAGTTTCTACCAAAAGTGACACACATACTAGGTTTTTCCAGATCACAGGAAAACTGTAGCTTTACAAAGAGGGAATTGAGTAAACAATTCACCTGATATTTCATTACCTAAACAATTTCTCTTGCTGTCATGGTCCGTGAAAGAAGGAATGGGTAAGAAACGGAAATTGAAAGTTGACATTTTTGCGTTGATAGAGCGTAATGCCCCCGTTATTGGCCAAACACTCATTGATTCGTCGAGGCGTTGTGCGTATGAGTCTACCTATGGTGATTTGATACAGTCTGTCCCATTCTTCCACCAACGCCTGGCCAAGTTCATCTAGGATGGCTGGTGGCCCAAGACATTTTCAATGGGGGAAAGGTCAGGGCTCATTGCTGGCCAGGGCATCCTATGGATATTTGCTGTTAAAGGTGGTTATTGACTATTCTTGCACAGTGAGCACGGGCGTTATCATCTTGAAGACAAAACGCCGCCCCTCACGTCATGCAAACGGGACAACATATGGTGTCAGTATGTTGTCCCGATAGTGCTGGCCAGTGACTATTCCTTGCGAGATATGGAATGGGGTTCGGTTCGTCACAGTGATCCCACCCCACACCATAACAGACTCACCACGAAATCTGTCATGCTGCCTCAGGTTAACATTGGCATGGAAGTCTAAAGTGTACCAGGACTCATCTGAGAACATTACATGTGCCCACCTCAGTTCCTGTGTTGTGTACACTATTCGCAATGTGGCGGTTGGTCAATGCTGGCACCATACTAGGCTGTCTAGCATGAAGATGGGCATCGTGTAGACCAGTGGTTCCCAGACTTGGTCCTGGGGCCTCCCTGTGAATGCTGTTTTTTGTTCCACCCTTGATTGCGATCATAGGATTTTAACAGGCTGTCAATTTGTCTTATTTAGACACATTTAAATTTAGAGCAGCAATTTATCCTCTCTTGACATACAGTATTTGACAGATATGTATACATAGAGTGAGGAATAAATTCCTCATCCACACTGTCATACTGTATATGAGTAGCAACTACATAAAAAGAAGAGGAAAGAAATGTACCCAATCAAAGGAAAAAATCAATGGGTTCCTAATTGGAGAAACTATGGGCACATGGTTGCAAAAACTAACAATTTACCAGACAAGCACATGACAGAGTCAACCCTGTTTTATGTTATGTTTCTGTTATTGAGTGCTAGCAAATTATTTTTAAAGAATTCTAATCACCTGTGTTCAGCAACCTGATTTAGAGGTTACTGATTTTTTCAGTGCCTGACTTGATCTATTTAAAAATGTTATTACCTGAAATAACTTGCTTGCAACATAGAAAGAAACAGTATATCCAGGGATCTTTTATTGTTCATGGCACACATGGATATTTCTATTAAAATTTGGCTTCAGACAGCAAATAACTTCTTTAAACACATAATGCACCTAATTATTAAGATCCTATGATGGCAAGTGTGGTTGGAACGAAAACCAGCATAACCAGTTTACCCTGGCGTAGATGATTTCTAATTGTCTGACCTGTAACTCGGACACCAGTAGCCTGGTGTAGGTTTGCAGCAATCTGATTTGCTGCTTGAGTGCAATTTCTCAGAGCCTGGGTATGAATCAACCTATCCTGCGCTTTTGTTGTTGACCGTGGACACCCTGAACGGCGCCGATCATCAACATTATGGGTTTGCTGATACCTGCTCCATAATCTGCTAATCACAGCCTAGAAAGCATTAAAGAAATTTGCAACTTCAGACTGACGGCTGCCAGTTTCAAGCATACCAGTTGCTCTTAGATGTTCAGCACATTGGAGACGTTGCATTGCGAAAAAAACAATCAAAGGATGTCTCAGATAAACAAAATCAACAAAACATTACAGTCAGAAGAAATCAGAATGAAAGAAGTCTCGATCACAAGGGAGTAGATGACCCTTCTCTTCAGTGTCAAAATCGAATATGCACTCCAGTGACATGTTTGGGATTTCCACGTGCTGCACGTGTGCGCCATTGGCTGCGTTTTGGTGCTCTGTTTCAGAGCAGTTCATGTTATCTTCATTGCAATAAATTGCATCCTAAACACAATTATTATTTTGTTATTGACCTTGAAATTCCAATATCCCCTATTTTTTTGGAAGATATCTGAACACTATCAAGTAGCGGGTATAATATTCACATTTTATGTCACGCTTATGGGAACCAATTATGCCAATGGTAGTGTTACGATGAACTTGTAGCAGGCTGAAGGAGGGCCCAGGCGGGGAATTGAACCCCAGACTCCCGGGTAAGAGTCAAACGCGCTGACCACATCGCCAAAGAGCCAGGCTCTTTGGCAAGGTAGCCAGGGCGCGTACTTATTAGGAGACATTTCTAGTGACAGGACCCTTCAACTGTCACATCTCTCCCTCTCTTCCGGGAGCGTGTCCTCACGCTTCATGCTTTACGCATGCTGCCATCCATTAGGATCCCCCAGATCCTGCCGATTACGCCAGAATGTAGCTGGCCGAAGGAGGGCCCGGGCGGGGAACTGAACCCCAGACTCCCGGGTAAGAGTCAAATGCGCTGACCACAAGGTAGCCAGGGCGCGTACTTATGAGGAGACATTTCTAGTGACAGGACCCTTCAACTGTCACAAACTCACACACCCTTTTCTTGCAACATATAAAAATCAACATGCAACATTGTTTTAGAGCAATTGTAAACCTAAGAGGTACAAAATGAAAGCAATGAATTGGCTCAGTACTATTTAAATAAAGACAGCCAGCTGCACAGAAACTCAAAAAAATTGCAATGCATAAGTATCAGCAACATGGACCCTCTTAGGGCCTATGATTTGCTATGCTATTACTTATTTAAAATGTAAATCAGAAATTCACATCCGACAAAGACAAGGAACATCATGAGGAATGCAAGAGGAAAACTGAAGAAGATTTGAAGTTTACAAAGTAGGATGGGGACACAGTTGTGGCAGGAGAAAAAATTAGCTCAAAACTCAATTGATGACTCGATGTACTGAACTGAACTACAGCAGTAATCTGTCCACCAATACAATAAACCGATAATGAGAGGGAAATTGCCTTTGTATACCTTCCAAATAAGCTTAGCTGATAAGCACTGGCCTGAATTCAATGAACCTTTTTGTTTAACATCTCAATTCAATTTAAGAGCCGACTTCACTTCACAAGTACTGTTTAGTACAGTCGCCTATCAACACCACTGTGGTAAATGGTGCCTGCAGAGAAAGCCCTACACCTTCTCTTACAAGCATAATTTCAAAACACTTTGAGTGAATCCAGGCCGATGTGTATAATGCCATAATGACTTGGCTGGAGTGCTTTAACACACCACTGACTGGCTTTCTGGCTTACACCACTGAGCCACGGTAAATGGTCCAGAGTTCTGCAGTGCTGAGCACCTGGGCTCCCACTTACCAAATTCAAACAAGGCACACCACTTCAGCATAACCCACACTGACCTCCAGTGGCTGGCCAAATCGAATTAAAATCCCTCTCACTGGCATATCGAGCAGCAAATGCTGCTGCCCCTTCCAATCTTCTCACAATGCTCAGACCACACACTCCACCCGGGCGTCTCCATTCCATGCCTTCCCGCCAGCTGGCTGTACTGCCTCTCCAAGCTTCCGGCAGCTGCTCCCTCCAGCCCCAGATTCTCTCTGTCCTCATCCCCTGGTGCTCGAACAGCCATCCGCCATTGGTCAAAAAAGGAAGCTTTAAGTATCCAGATCGTATATGGATCCAAATAAATAACTTCTCATAATCCCACATAGTATGTACACAGCAAAAAAGGTAAGTCCATCATCCAAGTGTTTTAGTCACGTATTTTGACTTATTTCCACAACTTTTTTCTGAGTGAGACAGATATTCTGTCAATGAGGAGAGATGATTTACACTCACATCTAGATTTGCCACGTCAAGCATATGGTAAATTTACATAAGATTATATTTTCTCCTCGAATTAGAAAAATAAGAAGTCTCATAAGATTGCAAGACTTGCTCAATGACAGCCATGTTTTCTGCAGTGTAACAGTCATACAACACACAGACACAGAGGCACAGACATACAGAAGTGTGCAGTGATGATTACACACTTAACAAAATGAAGATGAAACAGAAACCAAGTGCTAGTCAAGTATTTATTTCAAGTAATTTTGGATCATATAGATGAAAATATGTGTAAACAGATAACAACATATTGTAAAAATTAAAATAATACTGTCTTCTTGAGAGAGAAGGTCAATATCTAGTGTGGCCACACTTTGCTTTGATTACAGCATTTAATCTTTCAGGCATAGCTTTCACACATTTTTTTTAAATTACTCACTTGCTAAACCATTCCATATGGTTCGAAGTTCATTTCAAAAAGATTCTTTCGATGTTACAACAGATTTGCTCAGTCAGGTTAAGGTCTGGACTTTGAGCAGGCCACGTCATAACTTTTATATCACCAGATGTTTCTTTTCGACACAGATAATTCTTGCACAACTTAGAAGTGTATTTAGGATCTTTATATTGTTGAAAATAAAATCCTTGACCAATCAGTCTCCTTCTAGATGGCAATGTGTGCCTCACCAGCATGCTGTGATACTTCTTTTGATCCAGGATTCCATCGATTTTTATGAGACGATCGGCTCCTTTCGAGCAGACTGAACCCCAAACCATAATATTACCACCTCCAAGTTTTATTGAAGGGGTTCAACAGTCATTTTTGAAACATCCTCTAACTCTAAAGCGCACATAAGATCTGCATTTGGGTGAGAAAATTTCAAATTTTGCTTCATCGGTCCAAAGGACTTGCTCCCAGTCCATTGGTGTGCAATCCTTGAATTTCTTGGCAAACTCAAGACTTTTTTTGATGTTGCCAGCAACATGACCAATCAAACCATTTTTACACAGCCGTCTAGAAAAAGTAGATCTTGATACTTTAATCTCTTCTGACGCTATTAACATCATCATGGAGTTGTCGTGCTGTCAACCATCAATATTTTTTTTACATCAGAGACACTTAATTTCCATTATGTACCTCTATCGCCACTAGTTTTCAGCAAACCGGTCTCTTTGAAGCACCTGATGGCGTTTCTTACAGTGCCATAGCAGCATTTAACATCTTAAGCATCATGTAAGGCCACAATGCAGCTCCGAACAATCTCAAAGAGCGCATTTTATCGTGCCATCATGTTTAATACTGTTACACTGCTCAAAGTTCATGTCACCTTATATACTGGAACGACTGACCATTTGTAGTACTTTGCTGAATAATGTTGTCTCAAACCAGTTTAAACAAATTTTTTAGCATGAAAAAGCATGGAAGGAGCCTTCAAACATGCATTTAGGCTATGCCGGAGTCAAAAAAAAGAAAAATTAGCGACACCTTTCAATTGTTATAAAAAATTTACAACATAATTCAGTGCTGTGAAAAAGTATTTGCCCCCTTCATGACTTCTTATTTTTTTGCATATTTGTCACGCTTAAATGTTTCGGATCATCAAACAAATTTTAATATGAGACAAAGATAACCCGCTAAAATAAAAAATGCAGTTTATAAATGAGGATTTCATTTATTAAGGGGAAAAAGCTATCCAAAACTACCTGGCTCGATGTCACGAGCACGAACGAATAGGTAGGATAGGGGAACAGATTGCAGTTTATTCGTTCGTGCTCGTCAATCGACT
Source organism: Gymnothorax javanicus (assembly GCA_029692085.1). Classification (NCBI taxonomy): domain Eukaryota; kingdom Metazoa; phylum Chordata; class Actinopteri; order Anguilliformes; family Muraenidae; genus Gymnothorax; species Gymnothorax javanicus. The sequence goes on from CM056195.1 coordinate 76,446,299, forward strand.
TACCGCAACTTTCAAGATGGCAGCGACGGGAAACTACCTCAAGGTACTGTCTGCTTAAACAGTCTTTTTTAATAAACTAGCTGCGCATTTTCAAAGATCTCAGTGCCTCGTTTTAAATGTCAGGGCCCTCGGAATTCTACCAATGAAGTGTGGAGCTACTTTGAGCCTTGTTAATGATGTAAAAATAGCGATTTCTTTGCATGGCAACGCTATGCCCCATTCACTACCATTTGTAAGCCTGTTGGGAGCTTCGGCTAAAAAGCCCTGTGTTTTGAAATGTTGGGTGCGTACGGAGGTGGGATATTCGACAAAAGTTAGTACTCGTTATCATGTTTCAATACACCCCAAGTCAATTTCACACTGGAGTTCCCCTTTAATACACAAGTAATTCAGTCTGTAATGTGAAGAATGATCTACAGCTAGTCAGTATAGTAGTAACTTTAGCCAGCATTCTGTTTACTGCACTAGGTACTCCATTGAAGACAGACATACATTGCTTCTGTCTGAACTAGCAATGGTTTCCGAATTTGCAAACAATTTAGTCACAAACCACAGAATGATTATAGAGAGTTCATGGGTGCATGCTAGCCAAGTGCAGTGGGCTCAAAAATTGCTGGCGCCCTAGACTTGCAATGCACAAAAAATACTTTAAAAAATTCTAAAAAATATATTTCTAGAGAAACTCTAAATAACAAGTGAGAAATACGTAAAGGATAATCAACTCGTAGGTGTGCATTACACGGTTTTAAGGCACGATGCGGAGGCGAATAACGCGGAGGGTGGTTGCCTCCACAAAGTGCCTTAAAACCATGCAATGCACACCTATGAGTTGATTATTCCGCTTATACCATGGTCATTTGCCAGCAATATCAAATAAAAGCATTCAGAAATTTTTGGTGAAAATTTTGCACTTAAAAAAACTAGCTGGTAATCATTAAATGGGCGCCGCGCCTTCTCATAGCCAATACTATAGGTCAAGCTAAACTGAACCAGCTAACTTAGTTCAGCTTACCTTCATGGAGAAATAGCTTTTTGCCCACGCTAACACCTTTTCACCAGCTAATGATTTGGTAACTGATTCCAGCTAAAACGGAGATTATGCATAACTCAACATTATGCGCGATTATGCAGACGGTAGCTAACTTGCTACCCGTAATTACAATGAACTTATGACGGTTTCTGTAGAGCCAGCGAGCTGAAATCAGTCTGTTGTCACAGCATGTAGCCAGCGAACTGTCAGCAGTTGCCGATACATGAAGTGGACACGTTAGCCTTCTTTGTAACCGCACACAATTACTATCGTTTAATGAATAAACCTTGATTACTTTGCTGCTTTAATATTTACGGTCATTATCGCTGGAGCACCTATTGTTAACCGCCCCGCAGGACGTAACTTATCTCACGCCGTCAAATTTACTGGAGATAAATGAGTAGCTAGGGTTCTGTTATACCCAGCCAAATGCCAGTGCTCTAATGTTGCTACAGTTACAGGTTGGCTAGTGGATGAATTTCCAACGGTGAAACTACCGTAGGCCAAACTACCTGTGCGGTTCCACAGTTTTAATCAATACCTGCCAGCCAATCAGAAAAGAGTATTCACCCAGACCATGGTATAATGTATGGTATTATTGCTCCAATGGAATCAGCCGAAGTCATTTACTGATTTAATTAAAAATCCATTTCCTCCAATCAAGGTTTCACAATTAATGGCACGCTTAGAGATTATTGTCAGTAACATCTACTGAAATTAAACCAGGTAATTTCTACTTATTTAAGTTTTATTTACAATCCCATTTCCAAAAAAATGGGGACGCTGTGTAAAATGTGAATAAAAACAGAATGCAATAATTTTCAAAACATTCAAACTTTATTACCATTTGAGAATAGTACAAAGAAAATATATCAGATGTTGAAACTGAGATATTTTGTTGTTTTGTGAAAAATATGTGCTCATTTTGAATTTGATGCCAGCAAAACGTTTTAAAAAAGTTGGCACAGGGGAATGTTTACCATTGTTTTGCTTCACGTCTTCTTCAATCAACATTCTGTAAGCATTTGGGAACTAAGGAAATTAACTGCTGTAGTTTTGAAAGCAAAATGTTTTCCCATTCTTGCTTTATGTAGGATTTCAGCTGCTCAATACTTTGCTGCCTCCATTGTCATATTTTCATTTCATAATGCACCAAATATTGTCTGTAGGTGACAGGTCTGGACTGCAGGCAGGCCACTTTAGCACCCAGACTCTTTTATTACAGAGCCATGATGTTGTAACACGTACAGAGCATGGTGTTTGGCATGGTGTTCTTGAAATTAGCAAGGCCAATAATAGGCTAAAGGTATCTCAACTGAGGAGTGAAAAAAAATCAGTTCTCTGAAGCAAAAATTCAACATGGTATTGATACTATATCATTCTAGAATTAATTGTAGTCATCAGATATTAAATACGAGTGATTCTTTACCATTAAATTACACATAGATTCATCTCGCAATAAATTCAGCAGTTCCTCACAACCTCATACAATTCTTCAACAATATCCAGTGTATCTAATGCTTACTCAGGCTTATCTGCGTAAAGCAGAGTTATAGTTCACCCCGACCTGAACTATAACCTGGTACTGATCTATTGATTGACTTATTTTTATCCAATTCCAGACAGTATGAACTTTCCGCAGTAATTGAAAGACTTTGATTGGACCCTCAGAAAAGTATTAAAACCCTTGCAGAACAGCAAGTTAGGTTGTATTCTCTGAACTGCGCGCAGCTGAATGACGTGAATACAAAGGAACAAAAACTTCCAAAACCAACCTAGAAGTGCCAAGGTTACATTTGCGTGATGGTAGTTTGATTCTGACATGGATAATGGGAGATATTCTGAATGGAACGGTACTAGAAGGATCCTTGTACCCGAAGACTCTGTTATTCTGTTTATCTGGGGGGAGATCTTCATTGATGGAGAGTTTTGCTTCTATTTGAGTGAGTAGAATGAAGAAAGAAGGCATCCTTTAGGTTAGCAAGCTATCCAGCTGGCTGTTTTTTATTTTCGGTTTACCATAGCCATGATGATCACCGAGCTTGTTTACCACATTGGTTAATATAAGTAACCATTAGCCTTCGCTAATTACAGTGAATATGGTGGTATTTTGCTCAATGTAGTGATGTTTTAGAATTTGTACTGCATTCAACAAAATTGAATGCCTAGGTTTTGTGTCAAATGAGAACAGCTCCAGGACTGTGATAAAATCCCTGCCATATTCAGTGAACGGTTTCTGTTCAATCCAAAGTGGCATATTGCCTGCTTTTTCCTTATAGTGGAATGCCTGTTTTGTTAAAAAGAGGTATATTTCAGTATTAGTGAGTTATACTCACTCCTTATGGGGTGTGAAAAGCATTTATCCAAGCTTATGTTTCCCTTGGATGATCAGAATTGTAAATGGCAAGCTGTCTGTCGCAGGGTGAATGTTCTGACTGTAGAATAAGGCATTCGTTTAATGAGTATGTGTGCTTGCTGATGCGGCTTTGTAGAAAAATGGACAAAACTCTGAACTTTATCATGGAGAAAAGGCATGTTTTTGGTTTGGAGAGGTTACTGATTGATGGTAGATGATTTAAAGAAAATCACTCTCAGATGATGTGCACTTGTGGTCAAGGAGTTTATGATCCCAGAAATGTCTTGTTTTAACTCCCAGCCATTTTTCAATTCTCAAGATTATTTCTTTTGTAATTTCAGTGCCAGGTTTTCGTGAAGATTTTTTGTCCCCCGTCGCTGCCGCGGTAGCGAGCGGAGCAGGGGACATAGTATTCAGCTCCGTCCGTCCGTCACATCCTGTTTGTTGTGAATGCGATATCTCAAGAATGGTTTGACCGATTTCATTCATCGTTGGCTTTAATGTGTATTAGTGTGATACGCCGACCCCAGTCGATTTCCGTGACCTGGCAGGGGACATAGCCACGTTTAGTGGCAACATTTTTTGTATTTGTAGCCCTTACTCTGAACTAAAATTATGAAAAGAAACTTAAATACGATGGAATTCTAAATGCTGCAAGTGTCCTGTATCATTAAAGCCATTTGCCCCTTCTCTGTGAAGCTCAGATCTTGAATTATAAAGCCTAAAATTGGGTAACACATAAATAGCCATATTTGGCTTCTGTGCAAAGGGGTTAAAAAAAAGGCATCAGGATGGCAGTATATATTGTACTAAAACCTGTATATATTGTTCACCATTAATGGTGTCCTCACAGATGTGCAAGTTACCCATGCCATGTGTACTAATGCACCCCCATACTGCCATGCATGATGGCTTTTGAATTGTTTGCTGATAACAAACTGGATGGCTCCTCTCTTCTTTAGCCCAGAGAATATAGCATCCATGATTTCCAAAAAGAATTTCACATTTTGATTACTCAAACCACAAGGCAGTTTTCCACTTTCTCACAGTACATTTTAAATGAGCTTGGGCCCAGTGAGGAAGGCAGTGTTTCTGGATCTTGTTTATATATGGTTTAATCTCTACACGGCAGAGTTTTAACTTGCATTTGTGGATGCTGTGACAAACTGTTTCTCGACAATGGTTAACAGCAGTATTTCTGAGTCCATGCAGTGATTTCCATGACAGAATCCTGTCTGTTTTTAATGGAGTGCCGTCTGAGGACCTGAAAATCACAGCCATTCAAAATTGGATTTTGGCCTTGTCCCATGCAAACAGAGGATTCTGGATTCTCAGAATCTTTTAATTATATAATGTTGCATCGAGGATAAAATCTCCAAATTCCTGGCAATTTTTAGTTTAAAATGTTTGTTATCCATTTACCCATGCAGTCTTTCATAGAGCCCTCGCTGTATTTACTTAAGAAAGACTTACTAAACCCTATCATTTTACTTACCAGTTGCTAAATAATCTCCCTAGGTGTGAGATATTCTGCCAATTGTTTTTTTTAAGCATCATGCAACTTTTCCTGTCTTTTATTGTCCCGTCCCAACTTCTTCAAAAACATGTTGTTGTCTTCAAATTCAAAATGAGCAGATATTTTTCAAAAAACATAAAAAAAAGATCAATCGCAACATTTGATGCGTTCTCTTTGTCATATTTTCAACTAAATATAGGGTTTTAATTGATTTGCAAATTTTTGCAATCTGCTTTATTTACATTTAACGCAGTGTCCCAAGGTTTTTTTTTTTTGGAAATGGGGTTGTAAGTGTTAAGGAACTATTTTGATTCGTCACATCTTCCTGTTTCACTAGCGTATAAAAATGAGGAAACACACATGCAATATCCCATTGTCATCCAACACCATAAAGAAAACAAAACAACTGTCAGTTTAAAAGAGGCAGATGGTCATAGGCCTTCATAAATCTGGTCATGGCAACAAGACGATTCACAAACGCTTGAATATGCCTGCGACTACTGTCAGTGCAATTATTGAAAAATTCCAAAGATATGGAACAGTTGAAAACCTCAAGAGTATATGACACCACTGCATTCCCCCCCCAGGACAGTGAGGAGGATGCGGAGACAAGCAACACAATCCCCAAGAATCACTGTGAAGGAATTGAAGGCTTTGGTGGTATCTTGGAGTCGCCATGTTTCAAAAAACACCATCAGGCACCACCTCCACAACCACATGCTCTTTGGAAGGGTACCCAGAAGAAAGCCTTTTCTGACCAGAAGACACAGAAGCAAGCGCTTGGAGTTTGCCAAAACGTCACTTAAATTATTGACTGGAACAAGGTGCTCTGGTCCGATGGGACCAAAATTGCACATTTTGGTCAGATACAGCATCGGCAAGTTTGGCATCAAAACAGTGATACATACAAGGAGTAGCACCTCATACCCATGGTGAAATATGATGGTGGGTCAGTCATGATTTGGGTCTGATTTAATTCAGGAGGTCCATGGGCGCTGGTTATGATTAATGGCATAATAAATTCCTCTAAGTGTCAGGATATTTTGGCTGACAATCTGTTTGCCTCTGCCAGAAGGACTTGGGCATAGGTCGACTTTCCAACAAGACAATGACCCAAAGCATACCTCAAGAATCACACAGAAATGGTTCCGTGACAACACAATTAATGTTCTGCAATGGCCATCTCTGTTGCCAGACCTCAATTCGATCGAAAACCTGTGGTCTGGGTTGCAGACGGCAGTTTTTAAACGCAAATCCAAGAATGTGAAGGATCTTGAAATGATCTGCTAAGAGGAATGATCCAAAATCCCCCAAATATGTGCCTTTACCTTGTAATACAGTTTTTTCAATTGCTTAAGCACAATTTTGAAAACTGGGTCCAGTTTTTCAAAACACTACGCGCAATTAGCACAACCACGCACCCAATAAGCAGAACACCTCAGACCCTTTGAAAAATGAAACACTCTTGTAAAAACTATACACTAATTTATAAAAACCATATTTTGTTTCTATGCGAAACACACACATTTCATAAACAATTCTGTTTGAACTTGTTACACACTGCTGTGCTTAACCTAAAACACTTTTAGCAATTGACCTATCGCTAAGCCCCGCCCCCTCCACTGACTCGGACAAACAATCAACATTTTAGAACAGGCGCCAATGGCTGGTATCACAGTCGGAGATATTTTTCAGGATGCTATCGATGATTTTTGGCAATAGAAGGCTCAAATATCATCAAGAAGTCAGCAAAAAGGGTTACACTATGCATTGGAGGGATAAATTCATGAATTTAGCGTGGAGAAGGTGAATGAAAAGTTTAAATTGGAAGCTAAAATGTTCAGGTCTCAGTGCAAACGCGTTCAACCGCATCTCGTTTCCATCACCCTCTCACACAACAAGATAGAGGATCAGCATTATTCGTGCACTGCAGGGTAATAAATTTAATTTACGTATTATTATTGCTACCGAATTTAAGAAATCTAACCTGACGTGACTGAACTCCTTCTAAGTAAAAAAGGTGACATGGTGAACAACGCAGCCAGGAGCTCACATTAAGCCAACGTCCATCAGCACTTAAGTTAGCCATAGAGTTTACTAATGTTAGCCAACTTAGCGATGTATAAGATAACTTTTCATTAATCTCCAGGGAAGTGACAAGATGTCGCCTTAAACATGTTGACTTAGCTTGGAACAAATGTAGACATCCTTGTTGACCTTTGTTTGCTACGTTAAGCTGATGGCTTTATCCAGAGGAGACACTTCACTCGGTTATGATGTGGCTTTGGGAAGGGAATACAATACACCCCATCGCCCAGCCTCTAGGGATACCTCGTATCGGAGTTACATTTACCCCAAGCACAGCGTTTGACCATTTTTTTTAACTTAGAAACATTTTAAAACCCCGTAAAAGCGAATGATTCAGAGTTTCCGTAATGGATTTCAATGGAAGTTCAGGCTGAGAATGTCCGAGTATATGGGGAGGGAATACGCACTGCGACTGGCTCATCACATTTGAGGGCAGGGCTTAGCCATAGGTCAATTCTACTTCCCAGTGATTAGAGTACTGTAAGTGAGGTACATAGAGAAAGTACAAATATACAGTAAATTCACCAAACACTATACAAGACCAATGCTGCAGACTGATGAAAATATAATTTATCTCTCCATTTACCCAAATCAGTCAACATCATGGAGAATCACAACAAAACATGCCCCAGTTTTCATGCTACTACAATAGTGCGCATAACACTGTGACCTCAACATATATCAGACAAACATACAATACTGTATCCAGTACAGGTTAAAATTACAGTAAAAAAAGAAAAAAATGTATGTTGTACAAGAAATACTAGACACTATGTATCTCTTCGCCTAGCTGGATCTGGCCAGTGAATTTCATAAACATCACAGGCGATACCCTCATTGGCAAGACAACGTGGGAAGAACCGTCTTGAATGTCAAATCAATCCTTACACAGCTGCGGCGCCGATTTGGTCACAGGCCTCCTCCATGGCCTGATGAAGGGTACCTGAGCCTGGGCCCGCAGATCGTAAATCTTCCACCGCCATGCTGAGAAAAACTCTTCGACTGGGTTTAGAAGAGGAGAGTATGGTGGAAGGAATAGTACTGCAAACTGTGGATGGTGTTGAAACCAGTTCTGGACCAGAGCAGAGCAGTGAAAAGACACATTGTCCCAGATGACAATGTATTGCATCTGGTCGATTTGTTTTTCTGCTGTGACAGTCCAAAAATGTGAGAATGTGAGGTGTGTTGTAAGGGCCCATATTGACATGAAGGAGGAGGACCCCATTCTGTGCAATGGCAACGCAAATTGTGATGTTACCCCCATGTTGCCCTGGGACATTGATTATAGCCCTGTGGCCAATGATATTTCTGCCCCTCCTTCTTGCTTTTGTGAGGTTAAACCCTGCCTCATCCATGTAAATGAATTCATGCAGGATTTCCTCAGCATCTGTTTGTAAAACTCTCTGAAATAGAATGAAAGACAAAATTGTGTAGTTCAACATAGATCAAGTATACAGTAAATTTCCATGTAAGAAGGTTACATGTGCAGTATGCAACATCACAGTGCAAAAGTGAACATTACATACCCCCACATACTCATGCCACAGCTGTTTGACCCTCTCTGAATTCTGCTCAAAAGGCACTCAGTAAAGTTGTTTCATTTGAACCTGATGTCTTATCAGGATGCCTGAAAGTGTTAACAGAGAGACCTGATGGACATTATTGAAAATGGCACAGTCATTAATAATGCTAGCTTGAATTTCTCGGAGCCTGATTGCATTATTAGCCAAAACCATGTTTATGATCTCTCTCTCTAGTTCTTGCGTGAATATGGGTCCCCTTCCTCCTTGTCATTCTCAACCCTCAATCCTATGTAGAAAAAAAATACATGTAACCAACTGTAAAATGTCACAGGAATGGGAATCAAAAGTGCTGATATGGTGCATACTATAAGCAGTTGAACACTGTAACTGTAGACAGATTTTTTTTTTTTTACCGGTTTTCTTGACGAAATGTCCTAATTTTTCGCGCGACAGATTACATTCAAAGTCAATGCAAAGACGCGAATACACATATTATGGGAGCATAAAACCGCTTTCACACCGGACGCGAAACAAATTTTACGCGCGACAGATTACATTCAAAGTCAATGCAAAGACAATGCATTGATTTTGAATGTAATGTCTTGCGCAAAAAATTTGTTTCGCGTCCGGTGTGAAAGCGGCTTAACGCGCCCATTTTCCGCGAGCAGACGCTGGTCATTCCGACGCAATAAGTAAACCATTACCACGGGCAATTTCCGAAAAGGCCGTTTAGCCTGGAGCTTTCGCCCCTCCATCATATACCAGCGCAGAAGCTGTTCATTACTCCACGCTAACGACACACTACAGTTATGCACACGAACCAGCAGGTCCTTATAATACACACCGAAGCAGTCCATAAGTTGTTGGTCCACTTTTTGCTGCTCCTGACTGTCCACGTTTCCCTCTAAACTCAGACCCACTGGATTTCTACGGTCTCCGGTCTGCACTTGGGTATGTCGACCCGTTCTACAAATAAGTCTGTATGGGGTGGATTCTAGCTTTCCCTCAATCCTAGCTATAGAGTGGAAACACCGGTGTACTCACCATGCCGTAGGTAGATAGCAAATTCGAGCTTGAGCTGCCAGACTTTCACACTGCGTCCTCCAAAGTTCATTTCATTAGATCTATACACATGTGCAGCATTGGATTGAAAAATTCCGTAGCTCAGATGGCAGATGCTTCTCATGTTTCACACCAGGGAGGCAGACCCGGAAAACTGTGTTCTGCTGAGTCCCGCCCAGCTCCACCCTCCATAGAGCTGGCCAATCAGAAGAAGGTAAGCAAACGGGGAAGGGGGGCCGTGGCGGAAGAGCAACCCAAACGAGGCGTTTCAGACAGAGACTGCAATGGACTACAAATGGGGTTTTTTGAGGATGGCAGTATGAGCTAAATAAGGACCCTTTTTTGGACTTCGAACAATCAGGAGTACTCTAGTGGAGTCCAAGATCAAAACATAAACTTGGAAATATAGCATAATAGGTCCCCTTTAACCAACTGGCTCATAGGTGCGGTTACTTGATAGTCAGTGCTTTGGAATTGCAAGGAAGTGGCGTCATGATGTACTTCTGTGTCAAATGTATGCAAGTGTGTTTAGTGTTTTGCAAATCACTGTGTGTATTGTTTTGCAAATAGTGTGAGGCTGACATTGTGCTTATAGTTGTGCAAATTTGGGCCGATATTTTGCTCCTTGTGTGTAAGGTTTTGATAATTGAGTAATTGAGTAATACTTTTGATTTTAGTGTTCATGCAATAGAAAAAACTGTAAATTACAGGAAAAGACTTCATGCTGTTATCCTTGCCAGAAGTGGTTGCACTACGTACCAAATGAAGGGTGCCAATAATTATGAAACCTTGATTTTGTTGAAATGCATTTTGTTTTAATCTATTGTTATAATTTTGGTAGTTTCCACTGAAAAATTACTTAAGCAAAGTATTTCACATACATTGGTATATTTCATTTCTGTAATGCCCCTCACCTCTGGCATTCCAATCCCTGGCAACCTACCCTCAGCCAATAATTCATTTATCCTTCTGTTCTTTTCAGTTAATGATACCACCCTTTACTCTTTTGTTATTTTTGATTCCCTTTGTTATTTAAAGTCTTGTTTCACCCTTCATGGGAAGGTAGCCATAGTCAGTTCCCCTCTTTGTTTTGTACTCTCCCCTTTCAGTTCACCTTGAAGTTTTGTATTAGTTTTTGTAATATTCACATTCTTTGTTTAATAAATTCCATATCCCTGCATTTGGGTCCTCATCTCCAATCCCAACCCTGCCATCCTATTTACATCTCTGGGTGCCAGGGCGTGACAATTTCTCTATAATGATATTGTTTGAATATTTTTGTCTTGTTTGTTCATTGCCAGTCAGGGGTGCCAGTAATTTTGGGGCCTACTGTAAGTTAGTTTTGAGAGTAGCACTTAGTTTGCTTGCTAACTAGTTAAATCAACAACCATCCCATACACATTTAGCTGACTAAGGTTACACTTGGAATTTAGTTTGAATATAAAACTAGGTGCAGATTCTCTTTAAAAATAAATGAACACAATTCCTTCTTTGTCTCTTCTGAAAAGCATAATGGGTCCCCTTTCATATAAATTTCTTTCCTGTACTGATCCAGGTTATTTATACTGTAAGTGCTGTATGAAGCAGTCATACAAGTGGATAGCATACATATAACAAGTTATAGGCTTTTGCCAATTGAAGCTGAAATGTTGTCATAAAAAATAAGCAATGGGTGGAGACATTCAGATGAGGGGGGGAACAATTCTCATGAGCCTACATGTGACGTCGGAAGGGGAGCCAAATCTGAATGTCACGCCAAATGTCATTTTTTATAGGCAGCCCACCTACTGAAATGTTTGCGCACAAGTACTGAAAAAGTAAGTTTTCCATAATATGTGCCTTTTGAAACAAGCCATTTTATATTTTTATTCTAACTCATACTTGGAAATGCACTTATGCAGCACGTGTGTGTTGGCAGAGCAGAACGCAAATGCGGAAAGTGAACAGGAGTGTTCATTATGGCCACATAATAAACAAGCTTGACAAAACCAAATTGTGTTTCAGGCAGCTTAATCTACAAATACTAAAAATATTTTTAGCAGGTAATATTATTAATATGTCTTCCTAAACCTCCCCATCCACCCCTCCTTTACCCCTACACACAGACAAACACATAAAACAGTGTGTACTCCAATTGCACGTTTCAAATTACTATGCCTGTCAAGTCCAATGCAAAGCCCTATGCTCAATCCCATACTTGATTTTTCATCATTCTTTGCAATTTATAATACAAAATTGCGTAAGCATAAAGCTGAATATTTTCAAAACTGATCCATGTTAGGCCCAACAGTATAGAGCAGCAGCTGAATAACCCTCTGGTCACCAGTCTGGTCCCCCAAATAGAATAGTCCAGTGTGATTAGGCGACTCTCCTCAGTACTCACTCATTTCTTGTTGTAAAAATTAAGAGCAGACCAGAAATTAAATCCAATTTGACTGTCCTGCTTCTTGGGGCAAGATTTGAAAACGTTAGTCACAGATTTGGAAAGACATTCTTACTGAGCTTCAGGGATAAAAACTGTCGACTACTTTCTTTTTAACTTGGTCTTACAATGAATCATATAATAAAAACCTTGACCGTATTTTAGAAGCCTGCTCACTGTGGGGTGCAAAATAGATATTTATTTCCATGCGTTTCCTAATCTTCATTTGTCCAATCCATTCTTGTCTTCTCTTTCCCCTTCTCTCGTCATTTCTCTGGGGCTAACCCCAGGCAGCTGGGTTCCCCCTTTTTGGGTCCAGGTTCTGTCCAAGGTTTCTTCCAACTAAGGAGTTTCTCCTTGCCACTGTTGCCTTTTGGCTTGCTACTTGGGGGTTACAGTACTTTCCTGTGTAAAGCGCTTTAAGTCAGTCTTAATTGTGAAAAGTGGGAAACAAATAAAATTGAATTGAATTTAATCAAAAAATATTAATTGCTTCAAAAAGCAGGCAGAAAAGAGTGGCCCCATATCTTCTTTAGTTAACTTATTTTGACCCTCAAAATTTATGATGGATGCTTGATGATGCTGAAAACTTTACAATGCTCTGACTCCATGTTAAAAATCACTGAGCTTTTATGATAAATTTAAAACAAGTGCATGCTGGAGCTGTCACTTTACTTTGAGAAGGTTGGGTCTAGACATCAAAGTCCTGTATTCACCTAAGTTCATACACTAGCTGTCAATATTTTTAGGACATCCCAATTTTTCCAGTTCTTTAATAGAAAATTATGCAGTTTAATGTCTCATTGTACTCTGGAATGAAAGCATAGACATGATAGAACAAATTATCAATCAAAGTTAAAAACCATGGAATCAATTTATAAACCAAAATGTATTTTAAACTTTTGACTCAAAGTAGCCGCCTTTGGCAGATATAACGGCTGAACACACTCGTGGCATTCTTTCTACAATAGAAATCATATTTTCTTCAAAAAGTTCTTCCCAACTCTGTTGCAGAAGTTCCCATAAATGTGTGGCACTTGTAGGTTGCTTTGCTTTCACTCTTCTGTCCAGTTCATCCCAAACCATCTCGATGGGGTTTAAGTTTGGAGACTGTGCTGGCTACTCCATGTTTTCAAGCTTACCATCTTGTTCTTTTTTCCTAAGGTAGTACTAGCAGAGCTTGGACTTATGTTTTGGGTCATTATCTTGCTGTAGGATGAACCCCTGACCTACTAGGCGCATACCAGAGGGTACTGCATGGCGCTGCAGAATGCTGTGTTAGCTGTTTTGTTCAGGGTGCCTTTCACTCTATAAGCCACTGACCCTGGATCCAGCAAAACAGCCCCAGACCATCACGTTTCCTCTTCCATGTTTGACAGTTGACGTCACGCACTGAGGAACCATCCTATCACCTACTCAACGGCGTACAAAAAACCTGGGTAATCTTACCTTTTGTTTAAAACTTCTGACAGTTCACTACTTACCTTTGTACCATTTCAAGCCATTCGTTGGACTGGAACTGCATAATTTTCAATAAAAAACTGGAAAAATTGGGGTGTCCTCAAACTTTTGACCAGTAGTATAAACATTTAAATAAATGAACCTTGGACAAGAAAAACCCGCCATGAATACAATGTGCTATAATTCTGTTCCCTGCATCAGATGCTCTAAAGATCAATTCCTACTTCAAGTCGCAGTCACTGACGTGCATCTCTCTCGCATATTGTGTCAAAGTAAATTTCTCTCTCATGAATCATTTCGCCATCAGTGAGTTAACAACATCAGTTTTATTTCAATTGCAGGTTTAGGCCTGTTGGAACTCCATTATGTTCAATGCTTTTAGTTTCGCACTGAAGTGTTGTTAAATGCAGAACGAGAAACAGTCATGAAAGTACGTCAAATAAGTGGTGTGCGGCGAAAAACAAGCAATCCAAATCACAATACCAAAACACAAGTAATCTAACCATTCAGGCATCCAGAGAAAAACTGCTTTTAGATGGAGAAAGGGGCAATGAACTTTGTTTGTCAGGGTCCTGACCTGTCCTCATCTCGCCCTAACTCTGCACCTCCCTGAATACTAATTTAGTCCTTGTGAGTGCCTGTAGTCCAGTGCGCTGACAAAGGACAATGTTTTTCCCTGGAACTATGGTTACTGCTCTGACTTGCTGGAACAGTTGAGAGGTCCCATTCCCGGAGACTTGTGCTATTATTGTTCGACCTTTCTAGACCCTTCCCACCATTGGCACCCACAATTCCCACATTTCCCACATTTACAGGCGGTTAACATTGCTCTATTTCAAGGTTCATATTCTCACTGTAGAGCAGGATTCCAGCAGATCCCTGTGCAAAGCATCTTCCATTGATTATCTGAAAACTTTGCATAAAAATTGCAGGAGTGAATATAATTATTTAGCCCTATTTAGTAATGAATTCATTCATTGTGTATTAGAATAATGGTTTTCTAGTGCATGCTTGTCTGTACACTGAAACCAGGGAAAAGGGTAGGCAGGATCCAGAAGCAAAGAAGAATGCTGTTTATTACCTTTGCAGCAAAGCTACAAAGGTCACTGGAAAAGTATAACAAATAGGGAAGTGCAGTTCCTATTTGCGATAAAAAAAGAGAGTTGAACTAACACGGTCAGCTAAATGCAATATATTATGCACGAAAACGCTAAGGCAAAGGTTATGAACAAAAAGAGCTATACAAGACTTCAGGCCTTAATAGTTCGAAGTTGGGGCTTTTATGTGGTTTACAATGATAATAGATTAATTGAAGACAGGTGGAGCTGATGGGTGGTAATTGCAGGAGCAGGCCGGTTCCTCAGAATTCCGGTGATGTGGACCATTGGAGATGTGGCATGACAATTAGGAGGCTGTACTACAACTCTTGCATAATTTTTTAATTCATACAGTACCAGTCAAAAGTTTGGATATACCCACATTTTTCTTACAATACATGAGAAATAAAGAAACAAGCACCCTTCATCTTGAAAAAGAAAATCTAATTCTTAAATCAATCAAACTAACCAGCATTTTTTGTCATAATTTCTGAGCATATTCATATTTGTTTTTCTTTTACTAGGGCAGTTATATGGCTATAATCAGTTTGCAGCTGAGCGGCTGTCTAAGTTCCCAAAGATATGCAGCGCTTGTGATTATTTGCTTTTCATTGACCTTTTTGCCCAATAAATCCCAAAACAGCTTGATTTTAATTTGGCTGTTGGAAAAAGGAAGGCGCTTGTTATTTCTTTACTTTGCAAAATATGGCTTCTTTGAGAATTTCTAATTTTTGGACACTGTTCAAACAGGCAAATCAATCTCTTTTAACATCTGAATGTTTACCTCTGACAAGATTCCTTTTGAGATTATATAGAGAAAGCCTTCTACATTTCTCTAAAAACAGTGCTGTGACATTAGCAATGTGTGTCCAAACTTTTGACTGGTACAATATTTAGCATCAAGCTCCTCAAAGCTTTTGATTCAAAATCCACATATTTACTGATTTCCAAAATATTTTTGTGTAATTTAGAACATATTTAGATTAAATCCTCAAGGAATGCCAGAGTGACTTCTAGTCAAGGTTATCAAAAAAAAACTATTTATTTGATTCTGTCTTTAAAGTTCCTCATTGATCAATGAAGCCCATACAAAATGGAAAGAAAAACCTTGTCCTTTTTTAAGCCTGTTTTTTTGTTTTAATACCGATCCGCATGGATCCTGCATGAGGAAAAACATTTAATTTTATGACATGCTGTGAAAAACAATGAGATAAAAAAAAACTAAGGGACTCATATGGAATATACAGTATCCACACATTTCAGGTCAGTTTCTTCCTGTCCAACCAGATTTTTCCATTTAATACCACTGCAACAAGGTCATGAGTGAACAGGCTTTTGTTTCCTTTGTATTTATCTACTCATTGGAACTGAAAATAATACAAATATTAACAGTGAAGCTGAAACTATGCCAGGCATGGTGTTTAATTAGTTGATGCCAAGTTAAATGTAATTACACTTAAATTGCATTTATGTTCCTATAAGTTGGCTCTCATGCTAATTATACCAGTGTAATTTAATTTCTCTGGCAATGCATAGAAAAGGAGCCAAGGGCAGAGGAGCAAGCAGAGCTCTTTTGTGTGGAGTACAGCCAGGGTTTCACACTCTTACTGCAGAGCACATATACGGTATAGTTCTGAACATTTAAAGAGCCAAAGTTCATTAGCTATCATCATTGCACTTTATTCAATAAATCTCCAAAAATTTCTGTGAACTAACGTCTACCCGTGTTGCACTATTGCTGTATATTGAATGAATAAATTAAAATGAATGAACAAATTCATAATGAAATGAGTATATGCTATAGTAATTTAATAAATATGGTTAATCCACAAAAAAAGTGATTAATCAAAAATGTTTTATATACAAGCAGTGCAAATCAATAGGGGTATTTATTCATTGCACGTTGTCATGGCAAAGGGGGGAAAAAAATCATGCAACATCTCTGCAAGCAGTCATACCAAAACTGAAAATGCAATCTGCTTGCTGGGAACAACAATTTCCTATTCGATAACAGAGTGTCTCTCGGTAAGAGGAAATCACATGTTAAATTGATACACCTCTGGTTCCACCTCAGTGGAAGGTAAAGCCAGTGTGAGATTTGATAGTTCTGCATAGACACAGCAAATTGCTTGGGACAGCAATGAGGAATACACATTTCAACTGGATCCAAAGCCAGGAGTTTTCAAGGTTGTAAGCCAGCAATGTGTCCTGATTTTGTGAAACACTACACAATGTAGAACTGAAAAACAGTCTAGATTAATAGTTCTATATATTGACAACATGCTGTCATACTGACCCAGATCTGTGATTCTTAATTTGAAACATGGATCCAAATTTTGATGATTAAGAGATTTTAATTAAATATGATGAAGACCAGTCACATTTACAATTGATTCACATGAAAGAGGTCATCGATGCAAAAATTCCTGTCCATTTATAATACAAATAAGACCTTCAGCATGAGAAAACATTTCCATGCCAAGCTTTAAAAGGGGAAATTGAAAAATTAAAGGTGTGCAAATGGACCTAGCATTCACTAACGGCCTGATCAATGCGAGGCTGCACCCAGACGATGGTCCATGGCACACTTTTTTTATTATTTTTATTATTATTATTTATTATTATTTAATTATTTTTTATTATTTTTACATTTCAAAACCATTTTGTTTAACCTCCATTTTAGCAGGGAAGTTCAGTTGAGAGCAAATTTCTCTTTTTCAATGACATCATGGGAGAAACACCAGATAGCAAGTGAGGTAGCAAGTGAGGAGGAATAGAGAGAAACAGGGGTAAAGCCCCTGGAGAAAGTTCTTGAGTTAAAGACCTTTCTCAAGGGCCCAAAGTAAATGTTCTTCTCAGTTTCATCTCTGGAGATGCAACTCAAAATCTCAAGTCAGGACACCAAATCCAAAAAGGACTCAAACCAGATACGCTATTGTTTCTGGTCAAGCAACCTTCCACTGAGTTACCCTGCCTTTTCCACTCCCTTATTGAAACACGGTTTAGGCTGCCCTGAGATTCTCATAAATACTGTGTGTGATCATTAAGAAATGGTCAGTACTGCCAATTTCACCTCAATAGAATACAGACCTCTAGAAATCATTACCTCACCAGAAGGGATGGAAAATGGGACCAAAATCTGCCCTGGTTCCGTTCCAGAGTCCCCAACATTTTATGAGTTCCAAAATAAGGTTCCTCTGATGAAAAAGGTCGATCACAAAATAGAGCCGGCAGAATATAATTCATAACCATAGCTCAGAATTGATGATATCAAGGAAGGCTTACAGCATTAGAGAATAAAATAAGTTAAAAAAAATTTAATAATACAGAGTATTTTAAATGGTACAAAACAATAACGGTCTGTAAGATTTTCCTGCTGACTGTCATAAGGAGACCAGATGTCTCTACCAGTATTTGACACAGTTAGCAGGAACTCAGAAGGCACAAGATATAATGCTTGTTCCTTTCCAAAGCTGACTGTGGCTTCATTAGCTCCTGAGCTTTCTGGTCTTTAAGTTCATCCTAGAATGGTGCCTCAAGACCAGCCTGTTTCAACACAGCCAGACAATATCCTGCTGAACCTAAAAATGCAACCTTCATTGGACCTGACCCTCAGGGTAGGATAGCCACCATAATGTTTTCACATGCACTTCACGGCACACCACGGCTCCATCATAGAAATTCCAGAGGGAGGAGAAAAAGTGCTGAAATATTACTTTAAAAAGCTGTCTCAAAGGCTTTGAGACTCCAAAGCACAGCGAGGGCCATTATTTCTAAAAAGGAACATTGCAACTGTAGTGAATCTTCACATGAGTGGCTAGCCAGCTAGCATTTCTCTAAAGGCGCAGCGACGACTCATCCACAAAGTCACAGAAGATCTCAAAAGAACACCCAAAGAATGTGCGGCCTCTCTTGCCTCAGCAAACATCAGTGTCCATGATTCCTCAATGAGAGAGTGAACCAAATTAATCGGAGAGCAGTAAAATATTAAACTAAATGTCTGGTTATCATCAGGTCTGCAAATTTATGTGGCTATACAGCCAGATAAAGATCCAAAAAACCAAATCCCTGTCTAAGTCCCATTTTGCCTGAATTAAAGCAGTTCCACAAAGAAAACTGGGCATAACATCCTCCAACGTGACGCGGAAGAAGGATACCAGAATATTAGAATTGTTTTACTGCAGTTATAAAGCTGCTTTCACACTGGACGCAAAACAAATTTTTCCCACGACAGGTTACATTCAAAGTCAATGCAAAGACGCGAATATGCGCATTTTGCGTGTATTCGCGTCTTTGCATTGACTTTGAATGTAATCTGTCATGCGAAAAATTTGTTTCGCGTCCGGTATGAAAGCAGCTTAACAGTGGAGTAAATAGTTACTAAGTTTAAGGGGGCAATTACTTTATACTTTATTTACAAGGGTTATACAGGTATTTTTAAACTTTTTAAATCACATAATGTAATCATTTTGACAATGTTTTACGTTTACTTAAGTTCCCTTCATCTACTATATTATGATTTTGTGATGAGGTCTAACACCATTCAGTCAGACAAATGTGTGTTTATAGAAGAAATTACGACATAAGTTTTTTTTTTGGTACTACGGCTGGCAAAGAAAAAAAGAAAAACCTCATCCTGTAATCAGCCCATGATCCATATAATTTTTCACCTCCCTAACCAACTTTATTTTCTCATGAGCTTTCCTTGAGTCAAAATGTGAGGAAATTCGATGCTGCATACAGTGACATTGGCAAGCGTCGAGGCGCCATGCCAGGACATACTCGCAGGACAGTAAGTACAGGATCTGATGATGCTGCCGTCAGCCTTGGAAAGAAAGCAGTAACTCTAGCGCCTTTTCATTTTCTGCTTACTGTGACAAATGTTATGGAGGAGAAAAAACAACTTACCTGGACTTTAATGCTGTCCTGACCACACCTAAGCTTGTTTTCATATTATTCACAAGTTTGATTTAAAAATAAATAAATAAATAAATAAATAAATAAAATTTAAAAAGGAGTTCCTATAAAAGGTTATTTTAATTCTTCTGCTTCTTCAAATTTGAACTTCATTTTTTTCATAATAATAATGGTTTCCTGTGAAAACACTGGCCTTGGTTTGCTATAGAGCCAAGGGGCTGATTTCAGGAAAGCTAAGACAGATGGATGTCTTGTGATGTCTCATTAAGAAAACACAATTGCAAACCACAAATGAGTAAATCGCTACTGTTCCTCTCCACCGGCCTCAATGGTTGCCTATCATACATCTGCATCAGTGCAGTGCATTTAGGAATCCTCACCTCCTTGTGAGCTGGCCTAGGCTTTCAGAATCCACTGAAAACTGGAAACTTCAGCTTACCGTAAGATTGAATATGAATATTGGCCTTAAGGCCAATGTTGTGATAAACAAACTTTGATGGTTTGTTTATTTGAACTTTTACATCTTCCTTGTACAGCAAGCCGATACATTTTGGCATATGTAATATTGACACTGCATTCACATCTACCAAATGTCACGTCAAAGCCTTCCATCAGTAATGTAAGTGGACGATATCTCACAAATTAGTTTCTCTAAATGTTTGTGTGTGTGTCCATAGTATTTAACACCAATGTACTACTTACTCTGTGTGTGGCACACACAACTTGTGATACCAACAGGCTGCATTTTCTGGGCAACCCCAACTGTCTTCCACCTCAGTTGGAGTCCTGATGAGAATCTGTGAACTTAACAATCACACCAAGGACTATGAGAAATCAAAATTCAATCAGTTGTAATTGCAATTTGCAAGTTCCGTTCTCGCATGAAGATTTTTTAATAAGCCACATGAGGCACTCCGAGAGTGCAAACCTCTGCCAAGGCAGCACAGTCGAAATCTTGCTGAGTAAACATGTCTCATAAGACATTTAAGGTTTATCACATAACTGCAGTACTTTTCCCAAAGCCCAGCTCATGACATGTTTTTGATATTACCCCAGAGTAATGCCACTTTTGCTAAAATCTCATTGGCAGACAGAGTGTGGGGAAAAAAATTGCTTTGTGCTACGTCTCGCTATTTATACTTAGCCAAACTGAATATCGAGTGTAATGTTGGTTAAATCGGTATGGCTCAGCACTGTAGCAGGCTAGTTAAGCGCCACTCACATAACTAAGTTCAAGTTACTTAGCTAGGTAGTGTGCACAAAATACTTTTTCAAAACCGTTATGTAACATAAGTTTGTTAGCTAATGAGCCAACACTAGCTAGTTACTCCGTTGACTGAATTTACAAACCGTTGCTCGGTCAGCCGCGAATGTCAGTGACACAGAGACTAAGCAAAGTAATGTGGTTAGCACAGTGCTAAAATACAATGGGCACGAACGGAAATTACATTTGCTTTCCATTAAATTATGCAATTCAGTTATGAGATAAACAGAATCTTATAGTCTTGGTCGTGTCATGGGAAAGTTATGAAACTCATTGATTAAATTTTGAGTTTGTTGCCCACTAAAGCTCGCAACAAATGCAAAATGTTCTAAACTCGTTTCATTACTTTCATATAACATGCCTACTCGTGTAAGATCCTCTATAACTGTAACATAGGATTTCGAGATGGTTGCTGTGGTGGGCATATTGTTTGACCAATCGCGGTCAGAATCAATTGGGTCCATCCCTGATGTAATAGCAACCCACCGACAAAATTTCAGAGATACCAGTTTTTTACTTTTTGAGTTATCTTGTACGCAAACAGACAGACAGACAGACATACAGAAAAATCATACGGAAAAAAACATAACCTCCTTGGCAGAGGTAAAAATCCTTGTTAAATGAGTACAAGCCCAGTGACTCCATAATTCTTGAATGGAAAAGGGTTTTATCGAACGAAAATCTGTCCATAACCCCATGATTGTCATACTAAGGATTTGACATAGCGCCACTAGTGCCAGATGTCAAGGAAAATAGAACATGATCAAATCACCAGGAGGAATTATTGTTGTTGAAGTCTCGAACAGGATACACCTGAGTAGTTACAAAAAAATGCCATGCTTACGTAAAACAAGTGGTGCGAGGCACAACATACCCCGCCCCGAGGCAGATGATTTAGTGCTTTAGGTTTTCAACAACTTTGGACCTTCCTGCTTAAAAGCATACTTAAGTCACATCATAGAATATGTTTGGAAGCAGAATTGAATATATGCATACTTTGATTCCAATTAGAAATTGATTGGAGCAAATTCAAGGAAGACATTATTAAAAAAAAAAAAGACCTTGGCCCAGCTAGGGTCAAAATTTAATCAGGTGACCTTTGAGCCACTGCACTCCTTTTGTGAAAATCTCATATAATTTGATCAAACCTGAAAAAATTTATTTACTTTACTCCCCAGTAGAACAAAGGTGGCAAGTAAAAGCCAAGACCACAAGATTGTAATCATTGTTCAGCAAAATTGAAGCAAAGCACTCATTTAAGTGCCCTCCCTAGTGCTCATCAAACCATTCTTGGACCAAAGTGACAGACAAGCAAGCAAAAAAAACAAACAAATTCCAACAAAAACAAAACCCCTCCTCCTTCAGACGGGGTAGAGAAAATTATGGATACAGGTGAAAGACCTAAAGAAACAGAGCAGCAGCAAGTACAGTACTGCCATTTCAGAATATGGCCCATGGACAGTCTCAAAAGTCCATACACACCACAAACTCCATCATTGTGGCATCCCATCTCCTCACACATGCTTCCCATCTCCTGCTGCCACATTTACTTTACTCCTGTTAGAACAAAGGTGGTGATTAAGAGCCACAATCCACAATATGATAATCATTTTTCAGCAAAATTGAAACAAAGTGCTCATTTAAATGCCCTCCTTAGTGCTCATTTGTTACATTCAAAAGTTGTGCAGGTGTGCTTTTTTAAGAATTCCATTATTACAGTGACTAGAGGCAATTTAGATATTAATCTACTCAGTGTATTCGTCCTAAATATCATTACATTTCAAGTTTATTAATAGCAAAGCCATCTTTTTACAGTAAAGTGAACTTCCAAATGAGCATGCTTCTGTAGATTACAAATTGGACATTACGAATTCAGTAGAGATTAGATACGGATATTTAAAAAGGGTGAGAATACAAGAGAATATATGCTAGATGGGATAGCCACAATATTCCCAAACAAATCATTAATGGAGAGAAAGATTAAACAGCGAAAGATTTAACAATGAAATAAGACAAGGGGGCTTGATACACTGATTACAAGACAGGGTGTGCACTGGCTCATGAAAGCGATTAGCCATGGTGGAAATGGGATATAAAAGTGACCTAGCCACAGTGGAATCTAATTAGCCACATGAATTATGTTATAAGGGTTATGACTCATAACTAAAACAATTCATCCATACAGTTTAAAGCTGCACCTACATACACATAAAATATTGTGCAGAAGTTATTAGGACAGGGTGAATAGTCTTGCATAGGCCAAACTAAATTTGCCGCAATACAGCACTGCCCCATAATAAGCTTTCGCAGGGGATAGGTGAGACATTTTTCTAGATACGTAGCTAACTGTGAATGGTTTCATTCCAATGTCAATTTCAGATGCACATTATAGTCATGATTCCATAATAAAGAAAGATAAAGGAAATTTTCTTACATTTCACTTCTTAATTCTAAAACAACTGAATGTTTGGAGGTCTGAAAATATTATTCATTCAGAAATTTAAGTACGAGGTTCCATGTCAGCGTGACTACGATTACGTTCAACCAATCATGTATCCCCAATTGTGAGTCAGTCTAGCACTGACAGCAATAATATGGATATTAACAAGGATAGTGATGAATCATATAAGTTATGAGGGTGGAGGATTTCTCTTCACCTAAAAACGAGGACTCCATTGAGTCAAGAGTCGTAAGTCCACATGCTTGAACCAAAGGCTTGAATTTTTGGAGACGCTGCCGGTGCCTCTATGGCTTCTTAACTTGCAGCATACTGGTGATGTGTTAGACTGGTAGTGATATAGCCTAACCTTACTACACATACTAGGCTACAGCAATAGCACTATAGCTGGCTAGATGTGTTACATGACAATAACAGATATGTTAGATTCTGAGTGTACCTTCGTCTTAATTGATTACCTATTCTGACACAAAAATCATGTCAGTTAGCAGAATGATGGCATTACTACTCTGGAGCTAAAGGAAATTATATTGGGTTTCCATTAAATTGCGCAATTCATTTATGTGATATAAACAGCATCTTGCACTCTCAGTCATGACCTGATCAGGCCACAGCTAATGCCTTGATAAATAGAGCCACTGGAAAAATGTATCGCGATCATAAAACTCCCGTAGTTCCGGCCCTTCATCTCTCCTAACGAAGATAATCTTTCGGGAAATGATGAAAAATAAGATCAGCATGCAATCTAGTATTCCCAGCACACTGCTGGACAAAACAGTTAAACAGTGATCGGGATCCAGCCATTCTTAGTTTTGCTAGTCAAGCCTCATTTTGGCATTGGAATGTGTGGTATGCCTAGAATTTAAGAGTGGTCAATTGGTTATGTTTTCTCTCATTTTTTTTGATCCGAACAACGCTGAGTGAAATAACTTTTTTGGCAGCTGGATAGACGCAGGCGCTTTCACCTGGAAGCATAATCTTGAAAAAGTTGGAAACCTGTCTATTTGACCTTTAAATAAATACTGGAATAATACTTGGTTTCTCATTTATCTTCATTTAGTTAAGTGTATGAACATCACTGCACAATACTGTAATTCATGTTGCATGTGCGGACTGGGTTTAGCAGCACAAAATTACGAGCATTGCTATATCGCATGGCAATGATCTGCATTGTTAACATTAGTTACAGCGGGCTCCAAAATTACTGGCACCTCTGACAGGAAATGCACAAACAACACTTTAGAAAATTCTAAAAAATGTACTATAGAGAAACTCTAAATATACAGATATATTTTACATACATACATATATATATATATATATATTATATATATATATATATATATATATAGAGAGAGAGAGAGAGAGAGACTCTAAATAACTACATGTGAGACAATAGTGATGTGCCAATGGAGCCAACCAAAATCATTTACTGATTTCATTAAAATTCAATTTCCTTCAAGTCAAGGTTTCACAATTAATGGCACCCTGAAAGATTATTGTAAATAACTTCTAACAAAATTCAACAGGTATTAAATTCCACTTATTTAAGCTTTATCTAAGTGTTTAGGAACTATATTGAGCCATTACATTACTTCCTGTTTCACTAGGGTATAAAAATGAAGTAACACACACGCAATATCCCTTTCAACACCATTAAGAAATCAGAACAACAGTCAGTTCAAAAGAGGCAGATAGTCACAGACTTTCATAAATCTGGTGGCTACAAGAAGATTCACAAACAGTTGAATCACTGAGCACTCTCTGGGCAATTACTGAAAAAATTCCAAAGAAAATATGATGAAATTCTCAAGGGTAGAGGACGCTACCGCATTTTGCCCCCCAGGATACTGAGGAGGATGGTGAAAGAAACAACAAAATCCTCAAAAATCACTGTTAAGGAATTGCAGGCCTTGGCAGCATCTTGGGGGTCACCAGATTTAAATAGCACCATCAGGCGGCACCTTCACAACCACTGGCTCTTGGGAAGAATTGCTAGAAGAAAGCCTTTTCTGACCTGAAGAAACAGAAGCAAATGCTGGGAGTTTGCCAAACCTTATTTAAAACATAAGTGGAACAAGGTACTTTGGTCAGATGAGACCAAAATTGCACGTTTCCATCAGATACAGCATTGGCATGTTTGGTGTCAAAACAGAGATGCATAGAAGGTGAAACACCTCATACCTGCACCAAAATATTATGGCGAGTCAGTCATAATTTGGAGCTAATTTTATTTCAGAGGTCCTGGGTCACTGGTTAAGATTAATGGCATAATGAATTACATCAAGTATTGAGATAATTTGGCTCACAAAACTGTATGGTTGCCTCCGCCAGAAGGCTGGGACTTAGCCATAGGTGGACTTTTCAACAAGACAATGACCCAAAGCATACCTCAAGATCCACATAAAAATGGTTCTGTGACAACAAAATCAACATTCTGAAATGGCCATCTCAATCGCCAGACCTCAATCCAATTGAAAACCTGTCAGTTGAGTTAAAGAGGGCAGTTCATAAATGCAAACCCAAGAATGTGAAGGATCTGCTCAGAGGAATGGTCCAAAATACCCTTAAATGATTCCTATAACCTTGTCAAAAATTACAAGAGAAGACTCTGTGCTGTTATCCTTGCCAGAGGTGGTTGCACTTAGCATCAAATGAAGGGTGCCAATTATTATGAAACCTTGATTTTGTTGAAAATTATTTTGTATTTAATGATTGTCATGATTTTGGTTGTGTCCATCAAAACATTAATGAAGTATTTCACATATGTTGGTATATTCCGTTTCTCTATAATTATATTGTTTATATCTCTTTTTGTATTGTTTGTGCATTGCCATTCTGGGGTGCCAGTAATTTTTGAGCCCACTGTACATTACGTGACACCAGAGAATTGGAGAAGTCTTAGTCAATTGTTAGATTGACAATACACATCACTGAATTCTCAAGCATGTTCACCATTTTAATGTTTTTTTTTTTTAATACAATCATGATGTCATGTGAGGGATAGAACACGATTTTTAGTCCAACGTTAATTAAGCTATGTGATTCTGGGTCGATAGCTACCTGACATGACTTCACTGAAGTAATTCCAAGTGTTGGTGTTATCATCTGTAGAATATGACTGAACACCACACTTCTTAGCTGGCTCAGTCCTCATGCAGCTATTGTATCCAGCATAAACCCAACTTTTCCATCATGCTTTTTGTCTAACATAGCAACACCTTTATCAATAACTGCTCCAAGCCAGTAAAGCCCATTGTAAATATCAAAGTTCCACAGTTGGGGAAAGTTTGAAGGCCTGATTGGCCGGCCACGAGTTTTGCATTGATGTGCCACCATTAAATTTAAAATATTTTATTCAAGAAAGATATCATAAAATCACAGATGATAAAAAGAAAATAAAACAAGTAAAACACAAAAGTGGATAAATATTACATACATACAAACAGTACATATTCAGTATCATGCACTTTGCCACAATGGTAGTGCATGCTTTATGACCAGAAAACATGCACATCTGACACAATATCAAAACAACCAACAAGCACAAGCAGAAAGGTTCAAAGCAAAATGTGACATGAATACACGACAAATATGAAAAATATCAAATTATGGGGCGCCCCGGTGGCTCATCGGTCTAAGCGCGCGCACCATAAAGGCTGTGTCCTTCCCGCAGCGACCTGGGCTCGTCTCCGGCTCGGGTCATATGCTGCATGTCTTCCCCCATTCTTCTCTCCAATTTCCCTGTCTCTCTACACTGTATAACTATCAAATAAAGGAAAAATTCCCCCCCAAAAAAAATCAAATTATCATTTTATATTTTGTATTTTCTTATTCAATGTCCTTTTTTCTTTTTAGGTTTAATTACGTCCCGATAATTCCAAGTAGTGCAAAATCATAACCTTTCTACTTCAATCTCTTTTAATTTTCTATTTGGACTTTCACTTTTAATTATGACCAAAAATATCCTCCATATTGGTGAGGATCCTGCCAATCCCAGCCAGAAAACACCCTGGAAGGGTTTGCCAGTGCATTGCAGAGCCCGTATGCACACACAGGCATGCACTCGCACACGCGTGCGCACACACACGCACATGCACACATACAAATGCACACATACAAACACACCCAAGGCAATTTTTTCTCAAATTACAAAGCCAATTATATGGCTTTGAAAAGTGGGAAAAAACTGGAGTGCCAAAAAGAGAGCCATACAAACACGGAAAGAACTCCACATCAATTCCATACAATGGGCTTTTGTTGGGGCAGCGATGCTCTATTTGAATTGTACATTTATACAGGAGAAATCAGCTCGCTCCTGCATATTGATTGCAGAATCAAGTGTGCTGAAACACAGCTCACCATTGCGCTTTGCCATAAACCTGTGTTTCTCAAACTGTTCTATCATGCTCTGCCCTCAGAAGCCAGGCAAAGTTCATGACCCCATCCCAGAATTGGATTTCATTTTTTCAGTCATAAACAATTCAGGCCATTGAAGTAAACTAAAGATTAAGGTTAGGTAAGAAGCCAGCCTAATTGGCATCGCAGCTCTTTATTTATGTCACCAAATGAATCATATTCATGCAACTTTAGATGTGCTCAACATCTACACCCCCCTCGCAGTGCCTCTGTATATCCCCAGGAAGGCCTGCCCCCCAGTTTGACAACCACTGCCAACTGTTAAAACTTTGATGAAAACCATTGTTTTTCCTTCTCAAATATTCTTATGACCTTTTTGTACAGGTATGTATAATATATTCCAAAAACAGGCTCTAAGTGATGACCACTTAAAACCACAGGCCCTATCCTCACAGTTTAAGGTGTAAGTCCATGACACGTGGCCCGACCAGGTCCCCAGTCTTCAAATCAACAAACGCTCCTGGCTTCCCCAGTTGGTCAGAGTTGGTATACTCCATAACAATGCCAAGGAGCAACTCTCCCAGGTTGGCTCACTCGGTAAAGGTGCTGCTTCCGGTGCAAGTATAACTAACACTGCATTGGATCAAATCCAACTGTGCCTATTCCAACCGTGGCAAGCAGCCTTTTGAGAGCAGTGCATAATTGGTTCGCACTGCTCAAGGACATAATAGGGATACAGCTGGTTAGCGTCAACATTATTTATTGCTCAAACACCACCTACTGACTATATGGTCAGATACATTCCACGCAAATGCATGTTAAAGTTTGTGCCACCCTTGTTCTGAGCGCGCAAGATTTGAAGATGTGAGTGAGAAAGAAGTGGTTGCTTACAGGGGCATGCTTTGGAGGAGAGTGGTGAACTTACTGTACTCTCCTGAGATGGCCTCTTGAGTTGCATAAGAACATGCTTGTACATTGTTAGCTGATTGGGGACATTCCAGATTCGGGTGGGATTGCAGATGCCAAAAAAAGCTATGTTTCCAAATATTAATTGTGAGAAAACTAAACATTCTTAAAATGGAGCTTTGACGGAAATTCTGATGGGCCACGGAGTAAAGCTTGCTTAACAGAGGAGGTGCTACCTTCCAGAGAGTCACCTGAGTGCATTTGATTGTCATCTGACTTTGCTTTACATGATTGCTTGGCCAGTAATATGCTGGGTTTATTTAAGTTTGCCTTCCCGAGTAGCTGTTTCTCTGCGCGCAAGCTCAATAACCCTCCTCCACCCCAGCTCCACCTGTCTTTTATAGCATGCATTGATTATGTTCTTTTGTGAGAAAATTACCGTTCAAAAAACAATGTCTCTTCCTTTTGAGGTCATTGTTGCTGTAGGCTCTGTTCTATGGAGGGGGGGTTAGTAGCAGCTCCCTGCCTTCGGTTCCACGCTTGGACGGGCAGGGATCTCTCCGAACAGAGCCATGTCGCCAAACCCAATGTATGCTTGTATGGCGATATCCTTGTATGCTTTCAATAAATGTTCTCTTTTTGACAAAGTGGTCCTATCAGAAATGACATTTTAGTGTCTTTATTCTGTTGTGCTAGGTCACGTACCGTCGATCAATTCGTTTTTTATTGACCATACAGAATGATTGGGACATTCTACATAGTTCCTAACTACCGTCGCAAATGAGCATCGAGAACGCTAACGATACCACTCAGATGCAAATCCTTCTGGAAATCACCTTCATACTGCCTCTACTCTGCGTTTCTGGTGACCAACAATGGCAAAAACTGCATCAAATCAAAGACAATAACCTTTGAAATGGCTTTTCAGCGACTGCATTCCCTCTTAAGCAAATCTCATGCACTCCAATGGCTTCAATTTGGTTTGTATTACTCTAGTTTCTAATCTCAAATTAGTCTTAATATTAGCTGTTTGCATTTGAGCAAAAGCAGTTTGCTTTAAAGGAAATGGACATTGATGGTACGACTGACTATTGCTTTACCGTCCAAAACACAATTATGAATTAATTAAGCCACATATGCCACCCTTTCAGAGATATGTGCCAGACTTGGCACGTATGATCTGCGCGGTCACACAAGCAAACTGTACCTGACCCCTACAAGTATACTGACCAGCATTGAAAACGCACAACCTTAATTTCATGGCCAAAATACAAATTATGTATGTTTACGATGTGTAAGTGCTATAATAAACAAAATCAGATTGATGCTTCTCATGATCAAACTGGACACCAAATGATTTAAGTTTAGATTTCTTGCCTCTAGTTTGGAATAAGCCTTACTTTTAAACAGTACTACAGTGGTGTATTTGGTGAAAATGGTCTCAAGTGGGAGTTTAACATGCCACTTTTGCAGCTGTTAGGTGACTTGTGACTGGACACTCGACCCCTTTGACATCATCTTGGTGAGCTGTTCGCGTCAATTTGAATGATCTCAATTCTTTAATTTACACCGTGGCTGGCAAACTGTGGACAGTCAGGCACTAGACAGATGCCCACAAACTTTTGGTTAATCTTTCAAATGATGGAATAACAACAATGCTGCCATATAGCTAGAGCACAGACGCATATGCAAGCACACAACATTCCAAGGGTGTGATTCTACTGATTTTCATCAAGTTCTCGCCTCATTAGCCATTTAATGGTGATGTTTATCAATTAACTTCGGGTGTCTTTTGCCTTGCCACCTTTTCAAAGACCAGATTTCATGAATAGACGTTATTGCATTTTGCCCAGGCCACAAAAATCTTGAGTTTGGCTTTTTTGGCCTGAAATAGCATTAAAACACTCCAAAGACCTAATTTTGCATTTTTGCCATTTTGTCAGGAGGCATAACACTTTGATAACAATTACATATCACAAACATGTATAATTTGTATTTTGGACTTGAAATTAGGGTGGTGCGTTCTCAAAGCTGGTCACAATATGTTGTGCCACTCAATACTGACTTTTAGACTCTGAAGACAGAACCCCAAGTCTCCATTCTATTTCTGAAAATTCTGAAAGCTCCCTACAATATCTTATACCTACTTAAGGCAAACATATCAGTGGCAGGGTCGGAAGAAAAAAAATGGTGCTTTGCTGAAGCAAATTGCGGTCAGGTAAATGAATTGCATCAACTAATTGACAGAAGTTTGAATTTTCCATTCATTTTCTCTAATATGGTTTTAAAAAATTAACATATTTCCATATTCATTTACATTCAAATTAATGAGGTAAGTGTTAATCTCTGGATGTAATAGAATTGGACAGATTCCCTGAAATTCTCGGTGTGCTGTCAATAAATTTTGTGGAAATAATTTACTAGAGGAAGCACATCAATATGCAAGCTCCCTGCCAATTTTAAATTCTGTGCAATCCCCAATTATATGGGCACAGACAGCAGTCTTTTCAGTAGGTTTTGTGATTTAACTGCATGAGCAAAGCGGAGTCAAACTGCTCTGAACAATTCAAAAGGTGTTGTGTAATGCTTCACTCAAGCCAACAGTTAACTGAACCTAGCACCCAACCTTGAAACAGGTCTCATGACAAGGCCAGTGCAATACACTGAATTCATCCATGCTATCAGACAAACAATCAGGAAGATAGGTGCCTAAACCTGCCCGGATTCAGCCAAGCTTCATGTGAATACAGTTTTGATGTAACTCTTGAACAATAGCATTCAATTATCAGTCAGCACAACGGTGTTCAAACATACAGGCCTGCCATGGTTAAAATGATGATTATTTATTACTATACTCAGTGTGAACTTAAATGCATACAGGAGCACAAGATGGCGCACACATTTTGGTCACCCAGAAAGTGCAAAGTGAGAATGTTCAGCAATCGTTTTTGCTCATACTCATGACTAGATATGACGCTGCAGGGTGAAGTTGCCTTCAGCCGTCGACTTCCAGGCTGCTCAGCCTGTCAAGCTGCGTAAACGCCCTCCCCAAGTACAACCAATCAGATCGCGAGCTAGAGTACAACCAATCCGCTCACAAGGCAGCCAATTCAATTCGAATTCCTCTCCTCGAAGCGGAGCGGACTTAAAGGACCAGTGTGTAAGATTTAGATGGACAATCTGGCTGAATAACTGGCAGGAATGGAATATAATATTCAAAAGTACATTTTCATCAGTGAATTATTTCCTGAAAATAAGAATCATAGTGTTTTCTTTTATCCAGAATGAGCCCTTTATATCAACAGAGAGAGCAGGTCCTCTTCCACGGAGCTCGCCATTTTGCACCGCCATGTTTCTACGGTAGCCCAGAACGGGAAAAAGTAATTAAATAAAGTACTGACACGAGAGCGCGCCTTTCGTGTTTTTGCAAGTTTTACGGCCAGCGTAGGTTCTCTGAGAAAGGGAATGATCATTTGGTTGTAATCTATAAACTCACCACTTGATGGCTCTAGATCTCACATACTGGTCCTTTAAGAACCAGTATGTTAAAAACGTATGCATTTAATCCTGAGTTTTCTCATGAAAGAAACTGATGAGTGAGGTAATGTTAGATATTTCAGCTATTTTGATTATGTTAACCAATGCAAACAAGTGCTATTTTTTTGTCTTACAGTTAACTCATAGACCTAACCTTAGCTAAACAGGTCATCCTTGTTAAATTAAACACTTCTACAATATAACTTCAAGTATAACTCTGTTTGAAACATAAAATTGGCCTACTTGTGAGATATTTTCTTCAATAAGCTGTTTAGTCGAGCTTCTTTAAAACTTCAACTGCAAGTTGCTGTAACCTTAGCTGCCTTGAAGGCTGATTGTAGAGACTAGTGCCTTGCAGGCTGGTTAGAAGGCTAATGTTGATTTCATATTGTATAATCTTTAATAGTATTCAGTCAGATGCCTTCAAGGCTGATTGTAGAGACTAGTGCCTTTAAGGCTGACAGTAGAGACTAGTGCCTTGCAGGCTGGTTAGAAGGCTAATGTTGATATTGTATAATCTTTAATAGTATTCAGTCAGATGCCTTCAAGGCTGACCGTGGAGACTAGTGTCTTGCAGGCTTGTTAGAGGCTAATGTTGATTTCATATTGTATAATCTTTAATAGTATTCAGTCAGATGCCTTCAAGGCTGATTGTAGAGACTAGTGCCTTACAGGCTGATTAGAAGGCAAATGTTGATTTCATTTTGTATAAGCTTTAATAATATTCAGTCAGATGCCTTCAAGGCTGATTGTAGAGACTAGTGCCTTGCAGGCCGGAAATCAACATTAGCCTTCTAACCAGCCTGCAAGGCACTAGTCTCTACGGTCAACCTTGAAGGCATCTGACCGAATTGATGTTCTTAAGCCCGCTCCGCTTCGAGGAGAGGAATTCGAATTGAATTGGCTGCCTCATGAGCGGATTGGTTGTACTCTAGCTCGCGATCTGATTGGTTGTACTTGGGGAGGGCATTTACGCAGCCTGACAGGCTGAGCAGCCTGGAAGTCGACGGCTGAAGGCAACTTCACCCTGCAGCAGATATGACAGTGATCCAGACTGACAGGAAAGAGGTGTGATCATTGGACGATGACAACTTTGCTGTAAAGGGTCTTTTTTGCATTTAATTTTAATGCATCATTGTGGTAAAAATATTTGGATTCAGGGAAGAAAGATGAACACGCTGCACCCAGGACATGATTTGACAATGCTCTGTTTTTAGTAGTGCTGATGTGGTTTATAATTGGGCTGATATGTATTATCCCAACTTTTGTCAAGATTTTTTTAAGGAAAACACAAAACTCTATTTTTAATAACTTGGGACAGTTTCCTCTAGTTGTAGATTAGATTCCACCATCCTCGTGCGACCTCAGACAATAAAATAAGACTTCAAAGAGATGTGAAAATCTGTTAACAGATGTGCTGGTGCCAAAACCTCTACAGAAAAGCAGATAGCTCGCGAGAGATTCAAGTTCTTGGCAGCTTTCACATTTCATAATTTCATTTATCTTAAAGCAGGGAACGTGCATCTCCATCATCCATGAAATCAAAAACACAATGTGAACTTTTAACGACACGTGAACTCTCAAGAGCCAGTCTCTGACTGCGGCAGTGGAATAAAGAGGACGTACTGCAGGTGTGCTTGTCATATTTCTGTTCATTATGTTTCTGCTGATAAGCGTTTACTGAAGTGTGGACTTTTTTTGCAAATACGCTGCTATTTATCAGAGCACGGATTGAATGTGTGTGTTTCTGTGTGTGTCTTCGCGTACTAGCTACAAAGTGAGAATCAAAAACCTTTTTTTCCCCGACAGAGTAAGGACATTTTTGGGAAGTGAGGACATTTTCATGTCTTCACAACTGCAAAGGCAAATTGTGACTTCTTAGCTAAAGTTAGGGGTAAGGTTAGAATTCAGGACAGGTTAAGGTTAGGGTAAGGGTTTGTATTAGGCATGCATTGCTTATTGTTATGATTAGGGAAAGGCTGTAGAGACACACAAAGAATGAATGGAAGTCAATGTAATGTCCTCATAAGGATAGAAGTTCAAGGATACAAGGATGCTTGTGTGCGTGTGCGTGTGCGCGTGTGTGTGTGTGTGTGTGTGCGCGCGTGTGT
Source organism: Gymnothorax javanicus (assembly GCA_029692085.1). Lineage (NCBI taxonomy): Eukaryota > Metazoa > Chordata > Actinopteri > Anguilliformes > Muraenidae > Gymnothorax > Gymnothorax javanicus. The sequence continues at coordinate 76,480,406 of CM056195.1, forward strand.
GCGTGTGTGGTGGGGTGATGGCAGTAGGAACGGTGGCTGGGGGTGACCACTTGAATGAATTAATTCAAATAATTAATTGAACAAATAAACAACAATTTTTATTGACTGACAAGCAAATTATTTAGTTTGATTTTTAGACATGCACTTCACAAACAGATAACCGATTTACTCCAGTTAATCAGAACCCACTGCATATGTAGCCAGTGGTTTATAACATATCAAGTGGGCGGGGAGACCTTTTGATCATCACGCATCTTTCTACTTGCTTAAAAAGTTCAACAGCAGATACTTGTTCAAACCATGCATTTACTCCAGTGTATCAAGTCCTTTTAGGAAAAATATATGCAAACTGCTCAGGTCTCTTGCATGATTCATCTTATATCTTTGATCATAACCTGTCAAATTGTGAAGAAACATCACACATCCACATCAAATGACCAAACACATCATCTTAGTGTCCATGCAGCAAAATGATAAGTATGAACTTCTTGAATGCTTAGGATTTTGTTGGCAAAGGGAGCCCCCTGGTCACAACCTTTGCATGTTTCTGAGCTGCCAAAGAAGTAAAGATTTCAAACTTAAGGCATATGCGTATAATTAAAACTGCAGTTGGTAAACTCTGAGAAAAGTGCAAGAGAGAGATTTAGATGAAATATACCACAGCCTCTCCATCCCTGCTTCTTTTTTCTCGACTGTGCTTCCTGCCCTCAAGCTCCTTTATGAGTTCCCTTCAAAAGCCATACAGCCTACGGAAACATATGTTGAGCTCCAGTATGTTTTATTGCGAAATAGGAAACACTGGTATTATCATGAAGTAAACACTAAGCATTTACATGTTACTCACTGACACATACCATGAAATCTCAAAGTCATTTTAATTGTGCTTGGTAATTGAAAGATGAGAGAAATGAGGCTACTGAGAGAAACAAGGCTGTGTATCAGCTAAGCAAGTGAGTGAATTTACATTACCTACATGACGTTAGCATTAGCTACCAAACTGAGAGAAACAAGGTTATACAGCAGGGAAAATACGTATTGAACGCGTCAACATTTTTCTCAGTAAATATATTTCTAATGGGGCTATTGACACAAAATTTTCACCAGATGTCGGTAACAACCCAAGTAATCCACACATACAAAGACATCAAAACAAATAAGTCCATAAATTAAGTTATGTGTAATAAAGTGGAATGACACAGGGAAAAAGTATTGAACATGCTAACTGAAATTTATTTAATACTTGGTAGAAAAGCCTTTGTTGGCATTGACAGCTTCAAGACACCTCCTGTATGGAGAGACTAGTTGCATGCATTACTCAGGTGTGATTTTGGCCCATTCTTCTACATAAACTGTCTTCAAGTCTTGAAGGTTCCGGAGGCCTCTTCTATGAACTCTGATCTTCAGTTCTTTCCATAGATTTTCAATTGGACTCAAGTTGGGTGATTGACTGGGCCATTCTAGCAGCTTTATTTTCTTTATCTGAAACCAATTGAGAGTTTCCTTGGCTGTGTGTTTGGGATCATTGTCTTGCTGAAATGTCCACCCTTGTTTCATCTTCAGCATCCTGGTAGATGGCAGCAGATTCTAATCAAGAATGTCTCGGTACATTTCTCCATTCATCCTTCTTTCAATTATAAGAAGTCTGCCAGTACCATATGCTGAAAAACAGCCCCACAACATGATGTTCCCACCTCCAAATTTCATTGTTGGTATGGTGTTTTGGAGGTGATGTGCAGTGCCGGTTGTCCTCCAAACATGTTGTGTGCTACGACATCCAAAGAGTTCAATTTTGGTCTCATCTGACCAGACTACATAGGCTTGTCCAAATGTCATGTAGCAAACTTTAAACGAGCTTCAACATGCTTTTTATTCAGCAATGGAGTCTTGCGCGGTGAGCGTGCATAGAGGCCATGGCGGTTGAATGCATTACTTATTGTTTCCTCTGAAGCAACTGTACCTGCTAATTCCAGGTCTTTCTGAAGCTCTCTGTGAGTGGTCCTTGGCTCTTAAGCAGCTCTTCTAATTATTATTTTGACTCCTCTGTCAGAAGTCTTGCAAGGAGCACCTGGAAATTATGTTCTTCCCACTTCCGGATTATGGCCCTAACTGTGCTCACTGGAACATTCAGAAGTTTAGAAATATGTCTGCAACCAATGCCATCAGTATGTTTTGGAATAATAAGGTTGCGAAGGTTTCAGAGAGCTCTTTGCTTTTACCCATAATGAGATGCTTCTTTTGTGACACCTTGGTAATGAGAAACCTTTATAGGCCATAAATTATGACTATACCAGCTGATAATAATTTGCACTGATAGGGGGCAGGATTGCTTTCTAAATACTGACAGATTTCAGCTGGTTTCATGGCATCCATGCCTTTTTGCACTTCCTTTTCTTCATGTGTTCAATACTTATTCCCTGTGTCATCCCACTTTATTACAAATAATTCATGGACTTATTTGTTTCGATTTCTTTGTATGCGTGGATTACTTGGGTTGGTACTGACATCTGGTGAATTTTTCATGTCAATAGCCCCATTAGAAATATATTTTCTGAAAAAAATGTTGACGCGTTCAATACTTATTTTCCCCACTGTATATCAACCAAGCAAGTGAGCGAACTAATGTTACCTACACAATGTTAGTACTAGCTACCAAACCTAATAACAAGCCATACATATACAAACAAAAGCTACCTGGCTCATGACCAATGACGTAAATACATTTTTACATTATTAGACTGTACTGGATAAGAGCCTTGGCCCCACCGATAAAGAACTTTGACTCTAAGGCAAACCACAGGATGAGGAAAGCAGACAGACCATTAAAAAATGAGCTAGTTTGCACTCCTGTACACGAAAATCTACTTCCCATCTGCTTGCTACCTTGCTACTGATGTGGCTTTATGTTGACCACTATTTTTACTGCCTCATCTGGGCTACACAAAGGTATTATGACAAGACTAGGCTACCAATCACATGTAGGTACTGGTTATTAGAGCTAGCTACAGTTTCTAAGCATTAGCTACATGCCAGTTCTGTTACAGACCAATTGCTTAACATTATAACATCTGGAACCCAGTCACTGTAAATGAATGTACAGGCTTGTGTTACTGCGCTAATGTGGAAGCAAGCTAACAAGCTACTTACCAGCATAATGCCAACAGATCTTCAAAACACTTGTGCCCAGTTTATGGGGGTGGCAATTATTTCAACCAAACTCCACCTCTTTCTTGGGTGACAGTCTTTATCTGCTGGTGTCTGTGGTCTTTTTTCTATTAGTAATGTCAGCAATAACAGTCATGCAGTTGTTGACAACTGAGGAGCTGGAAGTGTTGATGGAGAGATTTTGAGTTTCTGGATTTTCACTGTCCGGTTCCACCCGGAGAGATCCAAATTTACTCTCAGACCACTTCAATTAATTATAGCTGAAAGGGTATTATGACAATTTCATCAAATAAAACAAAAAAGTTTTGCACTGTAGCTTATAGCCTTTTTAGGAACTGGCAATAGACTACATTGGTCCACAGTCTAGACCAAGGAAGAGAGCATGTGTAGAGACGGGATGCAGAACAGAGTGTGCATGAAAAGTCATTGGCACTTCGTTAGAAACTCCCCCCTGCTCAGATTGGTTAACCCTGCTCTGGTACATTGGATTCTTGCAAATGCCATTAGGACCACTGGGAGGAGCCAAATCTACCAGATTTTTTTTTTTTTCAAATCACCTGTCTCATGTACTCCTGACAGTATATCACCTGTCTCATGTACTCCTGACAGTATATCACCTGTCTCATGTACTCCTGACAGTATATCACCTGTCTCATGTACTCCTGACTGTATATCACCTGTCTCATGTACTCCTGACTGTATATCACCTGTCTCATGTACTCCTGACTGTATTTCACCTGTCTCATGTACTCCTGACAGTATTTCACCTGTCTCATGTACTCCTGACAGTATTTCACCTGTCTCATGTACTCCTGACAGTATTTCACCTGTCTCATGTACTCCTGACAGTATATCACCTGTCTCATGTACTCCTGACAGTATTTCACCTGTCTCATGTACTCCTGACAGTATATCACCTGTCTCATGTACTCCTGACTGTATATCACCTGTCTCATGTACTCCTGACAGTATATCACCTGTCTCATGTACCCCTGACAGTATATCACCTGTCTCATGTACCCCTGACAGTATGTCACCTGTCTCATGTACTCCTGGCTGTATAGAGTGACAATTTCAGCAAATTTGAGAGAAAGGTTATTTTTGTAAAAGTTACCGACAGCACCTTTAAGGGAATGCGGATAAATGCATATAATGATGTGCATGAACTAGTTCCATAATTGTGAAAGGGATTTAAAATCTGCTCAATTAAATTTGTATCTCAATATCCAGCAAATGAAGGGTATTTTTCAACAGACTTACTGCTGCAGTGAAAACAGGAATATTACTTAGCATAAATCATTTAATGTAGTCAACTGGAAATTACACTTGCTGTGGGTACCATGTTGTGCGTAAATTAATGTATCCATCCAATCATACAGCAAAGATGAAAGTATTTGTTTCAGCAATTTGTAGAGAAAGGAAATATCCAGCTGGTAATTTTGTGAAGGGGAAAAAAATTCTCCAGCAGTATAAAGCTATGCCAATGCGTATACGTACATTGTCTGTTCAAAATTTCAGGAATAGCAATCAAATTGCGGAACCCCTGGTCTGACCCCTGCTCTTTAAACCCAACAATCGTAACCAAAGGCAGAACCGTGAAGAATATTTAGTCATCAGATGTGATATTCTTTGTGTGCATTATTCTAAGAATTATAACACTGAAAGTCTGGTCAGATCAACGATTGTAATTTTTGTAATCCTTTGATTTGAATCCTTTGATGCAAGCCTGCCATTACGCATTAATACAGATCAGTTTCAAGCTGTTGGAGGTATAAAAGGCGTGCATTAACTTCACCTTTTAACAATTGTTTTTCCTGAACCTCTTCTAGGTTACTTTGTCTGATTTGCAACCAAGCATCAGCTCTCCAAAAATGAATGACCAATATATTTTCAGATAGTGTCATTATTTATAGCATCGCCAAGTTATGAGGTATTTTCATCATCATTAATGATAACGAGTCTTTCAAATATTCTAAATTAATGTAGATCAGGATATGGCACTGATTTGTGTAAATTTGCGTGCTTCAATTATTGTAGGCATGGCCATTTTGCCCTAAAGTTTGTCAAAGTTTGACAAACTTGAGAAGATTTTTTTTCTAAAATACTAAAATGGGTGATGGATTTCAGCAGAAGTTTTAGATTTTCCCACAATATCTCCGATTATTGCCATCCTTACATGTCACAAGCATCATAATCTACAGTACGTAAATATTAAAAGAGAAAATATCTGACTGATTATAATTTCTTAATCATAATAGGCAACATATTTGGTCTTGATTATTCAGTAAATAAATCATTCAATTTCTGATCTGGTGAGTTGAACCAGGAACAGTTCTGGAGTAATCATGCATTAAACACAGGTTTTTTGTAGGCCTTTCATACCTATGCCGGCATGCTGCTGATATATGACATAGTTCTATCAGAAAATTTAATTACAGATGAAGTCAGTTCATGCAAAGTTTAAAAACAGCCATGAAATTTATCAGTGAAGATTCCTGTGTGAACGCAATGTTCACCTAATGTCAGTGGGTTCAAATACAGTCTCACTAAACTTGCTTGTAAAATAAAGAAACTATACATATTAATTATCTACAAGAGAATCACTGGCAAGGACATGAAAGCGTGTCTAGATGAGAGATGATTTACCCTAAATAGGCTTATCCATTTTCTCAACAGACGGCCTTAAAGGTCCAAAATGTGCACATTTTGGAATGGAGCGATGGCTAGAGTGTGAACAACTCAGTCTTAAACTCCTGCATAAACTTGTCTGATTAGCCCATGTTTTTTTGACCTTTCGGCATCAGAACGTAAAAATAAACCATCTTTTTTCGGTTACTGTACTGAACAGCCTGGTGAGACATTCACAAGGAGAGCAAGGAAGATGAAAAGAGCTTACATGCCCTCAATCCTCATTCATTTCCTCTTTCTGCTGTCAAAGCCTGCTGGCAAACTCAAGATGCACAGTGCATTCTGGGACTGCTGTTCTCTCTTTTGAGCTGAGAGGCCAAACTGGTGTGCTGCCACTTCCTGTCTGGTTCCTCAGAAAACAGAGACTGAAGTCTGCACTTGTCTTTGTTTTTCCCTCACATGTACCTTTGGAGAGAATTCATTCATTGGGCAAGTGAGAATGATTCAGTCAAAGTCCAAATTTAATACAGCGATATATTTATTTATTTATTTTTACATTTGAAAAATGCAAATTACTGTTGATTCGTAAATATTGGATCATATTGAATAATCATCATCTTTTTCGAGAGTAAAGAATATATCAGGGGCTGAGTGCAAAAGGCAGCTATCTGACATTTCTGGTAAAATTTAATTAGCTGCACTATCAGATTCAGTACACTCCTAATTTTGTTGTGCAAGACACACACCTAACTGATATTAGTCACAATAGCTTCCAAAAGAGGGTTCTCACATTCTTTCACAACAGAGTTCTGTAAAAATTGTAGTGTAACATACAACTATCTGAACATTTCAAGATGGCAACCTCTAAGATCTGGCTCAGGGACGATGAAGTTAGGAGCACACTGCTTGGAAATGAGGATAATACAGACTCAGGGAGCGTTGTTGCTGATTCAGACAATGATCCCTATGATGAACCTGAAAAGGATGGTGAGAGTTTATAAACAGGTCACTTCAAAAATGCCAGATTTAAGCTACATGAAGTCCACTACACAGCACATGAGCAGCCTACCTCGAATGAGGCTACAACTCAGTTATTTGATTCTGTGATAATAAGTCAGTGGCTAAAGCTGGATCACCTGCTTCTGCCATGTGTACTTTTCAGTCCCTCCAGGAAGTTACGATGTCGCAATCCAACTATTAACACCAATTCAACCAATCCATGCAAATTTTGCGCGGCCTTGCAATTTTGTCCTCAAAACATCACAACTTTCATTGCGACTTTTTGAAAAAGCTGCCAAAAAAATCAGGCATTTTTGGCCGCAACTATCACAAAAAAGCTTGTGAAAACCTAAAGGGACTGATTTTTAGGAGATTATTGTTGTGATTACTTTAATTCATTTTTTGCCTTGAACATTTCCTTTACTAGTTTAGCTGGAAATAGTCTGATTTTGTTATGAAATTAAAACTTCTTTCTTGATTTTCTCAAAACTTTCAAAATGCCACATAGCTGCCTTTTGCGCTAAGCCCCTTATATGGTGTTTGAATCAAATCATGAACAAAATACGAGAATGAAACTCTCAAACCAAATGTTATGAAGTTGTATTTATCACAATGTTTAAGCAATTCTAAAAAGCAGATACAGTAACAGTGCCTCAAGCCACAATATTTAAGATGCATAAACAAAAAAAGAAGGCTTATGTATGAACCTGGTGTCTTGAGGAAAGGGCATTGTCAATGTGACACGCAATTGCAAGAATGAAGGGAGGGATGCTTTCCACCAAAGGGCAGCACCGGCCCCAAAAACAAGCGGGGCCACAGCTGTGATTCAAAGGAATCTCCTCAGTTGTAGGCTATTACTCAATTTATGGGCGAAATACAAGAGGGCTAATTCCCAGGCCCATTGGTGGACATTTTCTGAAGCAATGCTGAGAGCTGGAGCTCTGAATGCTGACAGGTTTTATCCTGCCTTGAAGTTTGTGTTTTTTGTTTTCTATAACCAAACTAGAAATACAACCTTGCAGTTTTATGCCTCCACCAACCAGTCAAGTTGACATCCATGTCTGACCAGACTCATATAGAATATGTAATGAATACTTTGATGGAATTTTATGAAAGGTCTTAAGTGTATTTTTTAGCAAAATGGAAGTTATCGCTATATTGACATGTACGATTCTGGTGAACAATTTTCAATGAGGAACCCGCCGTCTTCCCTTGGGGACTATAGCTGTGTTCGAAATCGCCCCCTATCATGGATAAAGTGCACTATATAGTGTGTCCACCATTTTTGTAGTGTTGTTCGAATTCTTTTCATCCACTATATAGTGGACTATAAAATACCCACAATGCACAGCAAAATCGAGTGACCAAGCGATGTATACTACATTGTAGTGCTGTATACCACAATGCACTGTGGTTGTGTTTTTCCACAGAAGAAGAATGTGAAGAGCGAGATGGCTCCACCCTGCAGAAAAACATTCTCCAATGTTCCCGTAAAGCTGCTTTCACACCGGACGCGAAATTAATTTTTCACACGACAGGTTACATTCAAAGTCAATGCAAAGACTTTGACTTTGATGCAAAGTCTTTGCATTGACTTTGAATGTAATCTTTCGTGCGAAAAATTCGTTTCGCGTCTGGTGTGAAAGCAGCTTAAGTGTCTGGTTTGTTTACATGATGCTCGGCTCGGCGCGTCCACTTACATCACAGGAATATCCAGCGCATTTGCTGACGCAACCATGTTCAGAAAATTCCCGTATAGTGTCCGAAATCTCTTTTGGTCATTCCCTATGCAGTGCACTATATCATATACACGATGTAGGGAGTAGGGAGTAAGTGAATGAGTGGACGATTTCGAACACAGCTAATGTTTACACAGGGGCATAAAAGACTGAGGGGCAGCGTCTTCACAGAGTGCAACGACAGTTACCTGAAGCTCAATCCTATCAATACCATCTAGAGTGTAAAGTTTGTGAACTTTGAGTTGACTTGCATGAGCCAAACAGATGCCATTAGAATAATGCTAACATTTCAAACAACCCAATCCCCGACTCTCTGTGACAAACAGTTCAATAGCTATGAAGGGTAAAAGCTAAGCCAAAGGGGCCAAGGACCGGGCTTTGTCAATTTACGTGACCCTTTCCTGAGTCCAACAGCCCAACCCCCAACTCCTTACGAAACACTGACAGATCAATAGTTGCAAAGGAGAAAATCCAAGCCGATCAGGAAAGGGGGTGAGATTAATATGTAGGTTGATATGTGACCCCTTCCTATGTCCAAAAATCCAACCTCACACTCTCTATGACAAACGGTTCATGATGAAAAAAAAATATTCATGAAGGATCAAATGTCAGCCAAACAAGGAAGGGGGCAGGGCTTTTTCAGTTGACATCCATCCTTTCCTGAGTTCAACAATTCAATCCCCAATATCTTCAACAAATATTTCAATAGTAATGAAGGATAAAAGCTATGCCTTTCAGAAATGGGGGTGGGGCTTCGGTAAGTAACTTGATTCTTTGATGAGTCTAATAAACCTACCCCCAACATGCATGACAAACGGTTTAACCCCTTAAAATCTAACTTTTCACATAAGTTTTCCCTTAAGTGGGTTCAAAGTCAAACTTTTTTTTTTTCAATTACAGGACAATGTCACATACATATTCTGTATCTGTTGGTTGCAGTGCTTCACTGAAGCTACAACACACTTATATGGAGAGAAATATACAAATCCAGGATGCCATGTTTCTATGGCCATAATCTTGCACCAAATGGAAAATATTTAAGTTCTGTATTTCGTTTTATACACATTTTCCTGTAATTGAGCAGGAAATATTTGGTATTGTTGGAAACCTGAGGCTCTTCACTAAAGTAGGCCTGAAGTTGCAAAGGTACAAATACAGCAGCTGCATTTGATGGACCCATATACTGGTCTGCAGGATTCATAGGGTTAATAGTTGTGAAGAATCAAGTATCTGCCATTCAGGAAAGGAGGGAAGGTCTTCATATATTACCATGTCACCCCCTACCTGAGTCCAACAACTCAACACCAAACTGTCTCATACCCCTTTTCCATCCAAGCAGTTCCCGTGCCGGTAATGGTTCCAGTTCTCAATAGTTAACACATGTGAACCAGTCTGCTGTTCCACCGCTAGTGCCGGTTGGAGAGCCACATCATTACGTCACTGGATACGTCTGTATACGTCTCCGCTTTCCCAGAAGAACTAGCGCCAACTTTGTCACAACAACAATAGCGGACTACATGTGTCTTTTGCTTGTTGCTTTGCAAGGCATCAGTGACATCCAAATACGAATGATTCAACACCACTTGACAACTATACGTGGTTCAAATGGACGCCGACTACGTTCAAGAAGACTGGTAAGAATCTAGCATGTTTGATTCTTATTTACACAGATTGAAAGATGCTAATGTTAGCCTTTTTGTTTGCTAGCTAGCTCCCAGAGCACAACTCATACTCACAGCGGTAATGTGTCTGAACGTAACAACAAATGAAATGTTCAGTGGTGGATACACTTACTTAGACAACAGTTTGTCTCTTCCACTGACCACTTATAATTCTTCGTGTCTATTTTCTAATCGTTAATTCTTTTGGCTCTCGCAATGTAAAACTGGTTGTTCGTGTAGTTAACCCCACCCCCAGCCTCCTGACGGAATCGGTCATTTCTTCTAGGCCAGTGGCTAGGGCTCACGAAAGGCCTTATTTTAGGAGTAACCCTTACTGGAGGTATAAGAATTTGATCTTGGTGCCATTTGAATCGTTGGAATGTCTACTTTTCAGACATGGATGGTGTGATGGCATAACTTGTGCACACCATGGTGATTTAACCCCTTGTTTGCCACAACACATGGAAAAATTGTGATTCCTGAAATGTTCATTTTTCGTGGAATAAGCACAATAAACGTGAATTTCTATTGATATAATCCACTTGTTTTGATAAAATAGTCACTTATCTCCATTCTTAGCATCATTTAGGGGCTCTCAATGGGTTAGAAGTCATAGCGAGCCATATTTTTGGCATATTTGTGTCTTTTTTTTCTTCAGAGTAACCCATTTTTTCTTGTAAAATGGACAATAATCGGTGAAAAAGGACAAATCCGGTCTCATATGAATCGCATGGATGTCTGCATTCCAAAAATATATGGTTTGGTGGGCTTTAAAGGAACACCATGGCAAATTAACCCCTTGTTCTGAGCCTGAAATTTGGTTGTTGGTATGGTTAACACCACCCCCATCCTCCTAACAGAACCGGTCCCTTCTTCTGGCCCAGCAAAGATATGGTGCCACTCTGTAACTACTTTCGTGGGCTGGGAACTGGTTCTTTGTCTGTGGAAACAGGAAAAACTGGTTCCAAATTAGGCACTGGCCCTGAGCCGGCACGAGAACCCCTTTGGTGGAAAAACAATATAAAACAAACAGCTCAACAGTTATAAGGGAACAAATATCAGCAAATCAGAATAAAGGGGGTGGAGCTTTGCCAATTAACATGTGATCCTCCTCTGAGTCCAACAAGCAAAATCAAAACTCTCTATGGCAGATGGTACAATGATCAAATATTGGCCAATCAAGAAAGGAGATTGGAGTTCATCAGTTAAAGGGGCTATGTCAATAGCTGGGCATGCGCTCAAGGACGCAACCGTTTATAAAAAAAACGTATGATCTGAGACCGGGCACTGTAACATTTCATGTGTAAAAACATCAAGCATACTTCTAGTCAAGAAAATTTAAAGTATAATTTTTAGCGCTGCTATACATGGTAATGGCATAAGGTAAATTCTTGTTTCCATATCTCAAACTGCCCTTGACCAAAAGTATCTCGGGACTAGCTAACTAACGCCATGGTGTTATATTATTTAGCTGGCTGAGTAGCTACATAGCTAGCTACCTAGACATAACCGATACATCTAGCAACCAACCTGAATGAGCCATCTGACTACTGAGTCCATTACTTCATACAGAAACACAAATTACAGTTTAGCTATAACGTAAACAATGCTAACAGACAGGTCAAATGGAAATTATACAGCTAGCTAGGTAGATGGCTAACACAGTGAGTTCATGGGTTAATTGGAACACTGTAATGTGGCCATACGCTCGTAAGGTTGGCTGAGTAAGCAGACTACTTCAAGCATTAGCTGTAGCCAGCTGCTAGACGACGTAGTGAAGGTTATTTGGAGAAACTGAAATAAGGGAACATGGTAAGATAACGCATCATGCAGTTGAAATTTGTGAAATGATCGATATGTTGAGGGCACAGTTTGACGTATGGAAACAAGAATTTACCAGCATATAACGACGGCAGCCATTGATGACAAACACTGTGTTGCTCATGCTTCCGTAGCATATGCATTTGCGATATTAACATTCGGTATTAATATTCTACACCCCCTTTTCACTTATAAAACCCCCAAAATATATTTGTACCCCCTTTTGAAATCGTTCCGGCAAAAAAAAAGTGGAGGTTGCATATGAAAATGTCTCCGCACTCATCTCTCTCTTCTCCATAATTCCAGCAAGAGCAAATGGCCGGCAAACATGGAATCAGTGCTGTACAAACAGGTCTTCTTGAGGCTTTGCCAAGTTGTGAACACATCCTTTTCAATCCATATCCTTGTTGTTTCCTCAATTATACATTTTTAAGGGAAACCAATGTCATATACGGATTTCTAAATATAGAATAGCCAACATATATTCACATGCAAAAAAGCAGGAATGAGCATGAAAGTGGACCTTTAAGCAACCAGTCAGTTCATGTTTTCTAGTTTAGAACTGTACTAAAATCTTGGAAAACTAATGTAACCTTTATGATAGTGAAAAATGTAATTACTCTTTGGAGCTTTATTAATAGTAACAAACTCCAAAGCCTTACTATCAGTCTCCAGGGTTTGGACCGTGTATCTGTTAACCTGCCTTTCCAGTCTGTTCCTTGGACCAGCTTATTAGGAATACTTCCCAATCCTTCATCGTCCGCCGGGATTGGGACTGCGCTCCCGTTAAACCCTTCGGGCCAGATGTCTGACAGTCCCACTTTGGCAAGGGTCGACACCACCAGGCTTCTGCCCGGGGACGCTGTTGGCTAGGTGCGGACACGCCCATTACCCTCACCATTCTGTGCTACCTAAGCTGGACTGTGCTTGTGCTGTTCTGGGCTTCAACCCCTCCCCTGCTTTTACCATATTCCTGTCAATAAATACCCACATGGAATTGTACCCTGAATTAGCATCTGATTCCTAGTCTGGATCATAGTGGAAGCTTGGAGAGATTAGGAAGTTGGCTTTCTGGCTTTCAAAATAATAATAACAATAATAAGAAAAAGTACATCTTGTCAAAAAAAACTTATTTGTCAAGAATAAGTCATTTTGATTGCTGCTGCCTCCTCGCACACCTCTGAAATTGTTGTAAATCTTATACAACCAAAAAGCCTTTCTTTCATGCTACTACTATTTTTCAGCTTTATTTTGACCAAGAAATAATCTTGAATTCCAAAGAGATACAGTTCTGAGGATTTTTTTTCACAAAAAACTGTAACCACTAAATATTCCTATTATCTCATCTCATGTTCATTATTCTCCAATATTGCAAAGAACAGTACAGCATTGAATCTGTGGTCTGAACAATACAGAACACAATGCCAACTCTTGACAAACTTGGCTATCAAAAGCCTCATGCTGTGAGTGAGAATGTCCATTACTGTGCATGGAAAAAATACACACATCCATTTTTACAATATCTTGTCAAATGTCCTTTGGTGAAAAGTGTCCATATTTCATTATCTTTCATCTTTCTTACAGTTATATCAGTATTTTTTTCAAACTATGCTGCCAAAGCACCAAGCCAAGAACCAAATGTTGGCTTACACACACTCTCGCATGAATTCTGACTTCACCACAAACCCTGCAGCAGTTAGATGGGATCTGCTTCCTAGTATTACGCATCTAGCCTTCTCATTTCTTCCTCACTTCATATTCCACAAGTGTCTATATACTTTCAATTTAAATACCCTGAGAGTTGGAAGTGGTTTCGATGAGCAAAGCCATAGCACCAAGTTTAATCCTTGGGCTCCAGCACAAGTATAGAATCTGTCAAACAATATTCTATTAGATTATACAGATTTGCCATTCTGCAGTAAAGGAAGATGCCTGGGGAATACAATTGTTTGGAACAGCAATTGAATTTAGGGATTATACACACATAAAAGGCCTTAACCACGTGGTGAAGCTCCGCTGCATATCAAAGCGCTCCGCGTCTCATGCTCCATGGAATCCGAAAAATAATCTAAATACTCTGCGCATTTAAATTAAATTAGGTCACTTTCAGAATAGTAATACAGCATGGGGGCGGCCTGGCGGTGCAGTGGGTAGCACTGTCGCCGCGCAGCAACAAGGTCATGGGCTCAAACCTGGCCGGAGGCCTTTGTGTGTGGAGTGTGCACCTCCTCCCTGTGCTCGTGAGTTTTTTGCTGGCTTCTCCAGTTTCTTACAACAATCCCAAGACTTGCATATCAGGTTAATTGGAGACCCTCAGCTGCCCAGAGGTATGGATATGTGAGTAAATCCCTGCGATGGATTGGTGAACTGTCCAGGGTACGTTCCTGCCCCTTCACGATTGTATGCAGCCACAAGCTCTAGCGCTCCCGTGACCCTGACCTGGAATGAGATTTCATAATGGATGAATGGATAATGTAATGTTAATTATAACTTATTTTAATGGATGGATTATTGTTTTGTCAGACTATCAAGAATATGTGACCGGTGTCTAAAAGTTTGACGTAAATATATAAATAACTGTGTTGAGTTAAATCTCATTGTTACGCTACAGAAAATGAATAATGCTTGCCTTTCCAGTGGAGATCCCTTCAGGGCAAACAGTTCACACGGAGCCAGGTTAAGATCGCTAAAGTCCGCATCATGGGTGCTCAAATCTGGCCCATAGGGTGTGTAGTGCTTATGCCTTTCTTCTCCAACTGATAATTAATTAATTGATCAACTAATTAAATCAGTCCTTATTAAGATACATTGAGAACCAGCAGTAGTACTTGCCTCAGAGGCCGGATTTAAGTATCCTCCCTCCACATGTTCTCTCTCTAATGGTGCCCCTGTTGAGGTGACCTCTTGATTAACGGACACACAGGATGCGTTTGACCCCTCGCTGTGGTCCTATAGTAGGAGTATCTTGACACCCTTATGCCCTCAGGTTCAATGAGAATATCATTTGCGGTCCAGGTTATTAGTCTCTGGTAAATTGCAAAATCAATTTTAACACAATAACAGGCAAATTACAATTTAGAAAACTTACTATGCTAATTGCATTAATGATTTCTGCAGGATTTTTCACCTGTGGGCACGTACTGTGGAGACAGATTAAATTGCACAGGCCACAGCAGCCATTACATGATCAAGAGGAAATGCATTTTAGCACTCATAAAGAGCTATAATTCCATCCTTGTCCCTGGAGCAATGCAATGAGAGCATACAGTAACCACTCAAGTTACCAGCAAAATGCCACAGGACTCAGTATCAGAAAAAAACTCAGTCTTCACAAATAATTTTTTTATGTAAAAAATGCTGAATTAAAGATGTTGAATACATGATCACCGTGATTCAGTCATTCAAGGAACTCAAAGCCGGGTAATAATAGCTAGCATAAAATCTTCAATAAAAAAAGAAAGACTTTTCATGTTGTTGGCACTAATAAGCTACAAATGGGACAATATTAGATTTACATGATCATAATAACATGAGTCCAGATAGAGAATACAATTATTGCCGCATTAGTAAAATTACAACTGGGTTAGAACACGATGAATGATGATTATGAGTTTTATCTTGCATAACTACACGTTGTAATCAGAAACAAGGCCAAAACAGATTTCATCCATTAAAAAAAAACCACTTTGTTCATGAAGAAAATCAAATCACTGAGGTATGGAATCTTCACAACCATCTGCACTGCAAAATACTACATTTGAAAATATCAGAGCGATGTGTGGTGATTACATTTAAAAAAACAACATCAACTCTACCTGCGCTTAAAATAAATGTAGTGCTTTCTTATGAATAGGCTCAAAGTGTGTTTTTTAAAATACTGTAAATAGAATACTGTGCCAAACAAAGATACACAGTAATTAATAAATAAATAAATAAATAAAATATTGACTGAACTTAAAAAGCTAAGGGAACCAGACGCAAAGAATTATTGAGTTCTTTAAACCTCAAGTCCCTGTGGTTTCACAAACTCATGTTTGAAAGAACTTGGACCTTAAGATTGAGCAAACTCAAAAATGTTTTTCAGCTGGTTGCCTTGATTTTTTGAAGTTTAGTCAGCTTTTTATTTTTTATAGTCTAACATTCATCTTCAAGAGTTTTAGGCAGTACATATGCAAAAGTATAAAATCAAATCACTCTCCACCTACATTACAGAATTTAATAAAAAGACAACAATATACATCAACTTTTTCTACTCACTACATATACTTTATGTAGTTATATGGGACATTGAACCATTTTTGGCACGGTTAAGTGCATCCATACATCGACCCCCTGGTAGTTCAGAGACTACATTTCATCCATAGTTTTCAATGTTTGACCAAGATGCTAAAACTATTGAAACAAAGTTCCACAATCGTGTTTCAGGACCAGTATTCATTGGCATTTATTTGTTTGTGTATCTGTTTGTTCTGCATAGGGATACACATCTGCCGAGCACCCAAAGAATATTCTGGAATGTGACTGCAGTGCATTTTTTACACAACAATGAGTATTACCAAAATGCTCAGAGGTGATTGGACACAGAAGAAAAAAAAAAAAAAAAAAACACTGAGTTTGCCAGCACCCTTACAGAGAGTCATTTTGACCCTGGAGTAGGATAATTAATAGTGTGATTCCCCACATTCAGACTTTGCCAACCTATGTCTCACCAGCTTATTGTGCTGGTAAGTAGTTAGCATCAATCAGTTCCACAAATTTGAGGCCTATTGACAAGACACTACGAGTCTTTAGAGCCAGTAATTTAGCATTCATTTATCCAACACAGGGATGAGATGCAAAAAAAGGCTGCACTGGTATATTATTCCTGTGTCAATTGCACATTTAAATAGCCTGCTATTGTGTATCTTGCATCTTTACATCTTAGCAATATTTCTTGATGAACTCATTGCTGACAACCGAATACTCGTGTGCTAATGTGACACATTCACACAACAACATAAAGAAAGACTGAACCCAACTAACAGAGGACCTGAGGGGAAACTGTACAAGAAATGAGCAATCTCACACAGCTGTCCTGTCAATCAATATCTCTTCTAACAGACTGGTTCTCAACAGACCCAAATGAAAGAGGCAATACACACCTCGACTTAAAAATAAACGTTTCCATCAGGTCTGTCACTGTCCGTGGTCCTGAAAGTAGTGAGAACTTATCGAGACAGCAGTGTTAATAAAAATCTACTTTGAAACTGTAAAGGCCCCAGGAAAAAATATCAAATAGTTTTTTTTTTGTTGTTTTTTTTAATTGAAGAGCCTAGTGCAAAAAGTACTGATGTCACATTTTCACACAATGTAAGGTAAGGATGGGAAAACGTCTTTCAAAGTTACCCAACTCAATTTTCTCAAAAATGGACATTTTGTGACTTCAGCACTTTTAGCACTTTAGTCTTCAATTAGAATAATAGTCACATGACCAGAAAATGAATACGACTGCAAATTTAATAAAACTCAGACGAGGATCACTCAATTTCATCGTTAAAAATTCATGAAAAAAACTGTGCCAATATTTGTTTCACAATAGTTGTAAAAAAAAAAAAAAAAAGACTCTTTACACAAAAGAACAGTTTTAGGCCATTTTCAAAGACAAACATTTCCCCAGTTGATGAATGCACAATATAGCTCATTACATTTACATTACTTATTTTATAAGGCATTTTATTTTTCTTCATTTGTTGTTGTGCATCAAGGGTACCGACAAATTGGGAAGCCACAGTATTGTGATGGATGTCAGCAGAAGGAGTGTTAATGGACTGATTGCGCTTTCTACCAACAGGCACAAGGCTACGATTAAGTAAACCGAGTGAAAGATTCCTGACAAATACAGAGCACCTGGGCAGGCATGAGTGACGGGTAGCTGGCAGAAATTGAAGGAGAAAGCATAAGATAAGGATTTAAAATGACAGGACACTAAACTCAGGGCATGTTTTAGAAGGTCCGCGTGACAGGTGTGGGCATGCTTTATTTACATATGACCTGAGGACCAATGTAACTGTCGATCTGAGCAAGGCATTACCCACAGACTTCAGCTACTTGTGCAGTCACGCCTGTTCTTCAATGGATCTAAAATGGCTAATGTTTGAGCTTCCTGTAATGGCATAAAAACTGGGCCTTATACCGCTAACAGAACATTGTCATAATGTCCCTGCCACTTAGGAGCAATGCTGCAACATTGTCAAAACATTCTAGTGAAATTGTATGATCTATAATGATGAATTTTTGTAAATATTTTGACTAAAGTTAGATACTGAGCATTCTGTGCTGAATTGTATTTTAAAAGTTGCCATTTAATTCTTAAATCCAAGGGATTCTTTTACAGAAAGAAGTAAAAATTATTGCTCTAGGACAGTCAGCTCAAACTGCTTCTGTTTTCCCTGTCATCTCTATAGGAAGTTCATTAGAGGATGGCTGGCAGCCGTGCACGACCACCACTTAATTTCCTGCAAAAGTTTCTTCTTTTTACAGTCTGTTCACCATTTCAAGGAGATTCTCTTGGGTCAAATAAAATGAAATAAAATAAATGCTCCCTGTTTTCATACAAGAATACATCAGAGACAGAAAACATTCATGCAAAGTAGAGCCAAGCAATTTCCCAAAGCACAAGGCAAGCGCACTCTCGAAGTACCCCTATATTTCAGAATAGCTCAAAACCAATTTGGTGCTATGACTTCTCAGGACTATGGCAAGTCAAACTCTATGGCTTCAAACATTCTGTATATTCATGTTTCACAGAATGAAATGCATCGTCGAAACTACAAATCATTAGAAACATATAATAAAACGCAACTTTTTTTTTTTTTAAATCAGCATTCAAATTTAACACTATGTTACAATATTTAACCAAATATTATGGTATTTTATGGCTCGTGTTACACAAAATTTGATTCAGGAATTTTAATTGAAGTAATTCATGAAAGAGTCAATAAAAGAAAGAATTAATGAATACGATTATTGAAATAAACATGTCTGCCACAAACCCACTTCCATCAGCAGTAATTTGACCCTAAAAAGGAATCAAGATAGTCTTGTTATAAAGATGCTGATGGGTCACAATACATTTGAGTTAAAAGTTTGAGCTTTAATATATTAAGCAATTTAGGTTCTTAGATTACAAGTATATAACCTATTCCCAGTAGGTAGGCCATAAATATACAGAGTTCCTCACTGTTCATCATTTCAAACCATCTCACTGGATGGCCAGTCATGTTATCCAAATGATCATCACAGGCTCATTAAGTCAAATCCCTGCACGGGCAATCCCCATAATCCCAGAGGGCAAACAGATATGAATGAGGTGAGGGCGGATTCCAGTAAGTGAGCTCCACCAGCAAAACCCCTCCCAAGCTTCCGTAGGATTTGATAAGAAATATCTCACATTTAGGTGCATATCCCTTCTAATGAAACAGCAGGCAAAACTGCAGATAGTTGGCCTACTTACTCAAAGCACAAAAAAAACATTTCATCTGCTGTCCTCATTTGATCCCGTCACCATGAACTCGTGATGGATGGCTCTCCAGTGAAGAATTATCTATTGAAGTAGGAGACACATTTTACTCTAAAAGCACTCAAGTGGTGCGAATGAACAATAGATACAAATTTACAAATAATTTGTTTGCAAATCAGTCTAGATCGGAGTCTTGCTTATGTAACTCCGTGTCTTCCAAGCTGTTATTCTGACGGCAATGTGAAAGCCCCTTTGCCTGAAACAGAATATATAGTCCCTACAGTCAGTGCGTAACAATAAAAGCCATTCCGTTTGTCCGTCCATTTACATGAATGTTTATTCGTTTATTTATTTCAAAACACACAAAAAAACAAAGAAATTACAATAAAGTCATAATAAATAAATAAATAAATAAATAATGTTTCCCCCTTCATGTTCATCATGTAACCGAAATTTATGAGTTTACGCAAGGCAATCGCAAACTGTAATCCAACAAAAAGTACTCGAAACCTCAATGTCACTTGATAATAATCAAAAGAAACATGCATGCAATCTAATATAATGCATAACGTATGGTGCAGGCAGACTGAATGCAACAGAAAAAGGAGTCTCAGAATGCACAAGCAGTTTACGACGCAGTCCCTCAAATAAGATAACAAGCGCAGCAAGGAAGGAATTTTCTGTTTCAACTCAAATATAAAGACAAGTGCTTCGAACATCCCGTGGGCGTCCGTTATACTACACTGACAAATAACGGAGGGCAAAGGTAAGCCACCCCTTTATTTCAGAGGAAACAGTGTGTTGGGGGAAACAGGCCCGGAAAGCTGACATAAAAATATACGCTCTTGGAGTTCCCCGAGCCGAGGGGGAAAACACGCCGTTCAACTTTTTTCAACAAAGTCTGCCATCGCACCACTCTGCGTTCGCTACCTGTACCATATGCGAGCGGTAGAGAGAGCGCACAGCCAGATGTTTCCGAGAGAAACATGAAAATGCCTCTATATGCCAACTTCACGTACAACTGAAATCTTCGCCCCACCTTGCATTTTCTCCGGTCGCTCTCTTACACAGGTTACCAAATTTTCAATCAAAAACGCATCACACACACACACACACACACACACACACACACACAAAATGCATCGCATTCTTGTCATCTGGGTCGCAGCTCTCAACAAAGCGCGAAGCGGGATATATCCACATTTTGACACGAGGAACTCGTAAAGTAACCTTTTAACTTACATACAAAATAGTCAGATGATGGACACCCTGATTCGCCTAATCGAGTTGGTCATGCCCCTTCGACAACGGGCTTCGTCCGAATTCTTCGAACGACGATGAAAGATGAACCCGAAACAAATCTATCTTCATCACTTAATTCTAATACGAATATTGTAGTCAGCAACAATCATCAAAACAGGTGATTTTACAGAACATGAGCATCAAATTATAGATCAGTCACTGTCAACGCACACAGTGCCATCTATCACTAAAACTGTTCGGGACAGACAAGAAAGGATATCACATACGCAAATAGTGAATGTAAGAGAACCTACTTCAAAACAGCGCTCTCCCCTTGCCTGACAGTGACGTTGTCCATGGGTTTTGAAAAAGACGATTCTCCACTCCGAGCGGGCACTCCTGCAGGTACAAGAAATAGCAGTCTTAGGGCCATCACCACGAGGCACTTCCAGGACACCACGAAATAATCACAATAGCCCATCTTCTATCACTGTTTCACTTCCACGAAAGACTAATATAAACGTCCACTCCTTTTTTCCCAGGAATAAGCAAAAGTTGATGTCTTTTAAAATTTAACTCAATATAAGTTGTCCAATTGATATTGGCGAGTCTCCTTTATTTGGTGCGTCAGATTATATAAAAAAACGTGTCGCCAATTAAAATAAATTCCAACTCAAATAATCTCCCGTTGAACCTCTTAAATATAAAAAAATCCGTCCACTTGCTGAAATTAGATGAAATGAATATCAAGTTGTGCCTCCCGCTGAACATCGGATGAGGCGGCACTCTTCACAGATCTGCTTACGTTATTTGTAATAACCCACAGAACAGCTAGCAGACACAAACAGGCTCTTAATGTGCGCACTTCAGACAGCACGGTTTACGTCGTCGCGCAAAACCCTATGTCAATGGTACAAATGTCACTTTTCCGGGGTTTAATGAATAGTTCTATTTTATTTCGTAATCAGCCCGTGAGACGGGAGAGAGTAAGCAAATCTGTGATACGTATGTCTCCCTCCTGCGCTCACTGAGTGGCAGTATGCGGTGTAGAGCTGTCTCGCGCAGGTTATGAGACAGACCTACTCCTCACTGCATCCCCAGCTGTTCCTCCCGCTCCAAACATCACCGAAACGCAGCATAAAACGTGCATCACGGGATCAGAAATGTAACGCGCGCGCGCGCACACGCACACGAACACACACACACACACACACACACACACACACACTCGCCAAGCAATTTAAATGTCTGCCAGTACTGTTGCCTCTGATTTTGGAGTGAATCTCAAGCTAGCCATTGACGGAAAATAAGCCCTGAAAGACAAATCGTGATACAGAGGAGTCGATTCAGTTTTCTGTCCTCATCAAATTAACTAGATTAAGAGGTAAAGAAAAATCACTTTTTAGATTTCATCCATGAAATCTTCCTTTATCCAATTCACACAAAGGCATCTTGTTCCGCTGACAGAAGTGAACTTGGAATAACTTCTGTAATCCACTTTTTGAATCTCTTTTGAAAGGTAAACGCTTCAATCAAATCTCCCATTACTTTCTCAGAGGCTAAATAGATTAAGATCTGGATTCAATCATCATTTGTCCTTAGCTTTGACTTACAAATACAGTGAGTGCAACTTTTTTTGTTTTATATAAAGTTAGACTAATCACAAACGATCAATGAAGTCGAGAAAGCCGAGCTTGGTACTACCAGTGAATCAAACACAGCAGGATGGCTTAGGTTTAACATTCGGCTTTTGTAAGAGGATTTAAACCTTTGTGTGTGTGTGTGTGTGTGTGTGTGTGTGTGCGTGTATGTGCGTGTGTGTGTGTGGTTGTGTGTGAATATTTGTTTGTGGGCTTGAATGGCAATACATGGGAGTCCCAAATCATAAAAAACCACTGATGTTGTGAGGACATTTAGGTTTGTGAGGATATTTGGTTGATCCTCATGGAGGATTTTGGCTAATTGGTTTGAGTTATCTTTACAGTTACAGTAAGAGTAAGGTTAAGGTGAAGGGTTTGACATATTTTGCTTATGGTGATATGTGAGTGCAATATATGATTCTGGAAAGGCTGTACAGAATGAATCTAAGTAAAAACAACGTTGTCTTAAGCATAACTTTACAAATATATGTGAGTGTGTGTGCGCATGTGAGGAAATGTACTTAAAAGAACTTAAAAAATTAAAAGTAACCTTTGTAAAGAAACTCCAAAATGCCAATATTTGGAAAATATTGTATTTTCTGAATGTTCCAGTGGGTCCAAGCAATACATTAATTTAATAAATGAACATATTCACAGAATTAAGGTTTCATAATTATTGGCACTCCAGGTTTGGTACTTGCCGCTCCATCAAAGATAACAGCACAGTTTTTTTCCGGCACTGTTTCACAAAGCACATACTTGTAGGGATTTTGGACCTTCTCTCAATGCAGATCCTTTCAAGATCAGTCAGTCCTGGTTTTGTGCTTATCAACTGCCAGCCCAGAGGTTTTTGTCCAGATTGAGGCCTCGTGACTAAGATGGCCATCTCAGAACATTGATTTGTTGTCCTAGAACAATTTCTTAGCGGATTTTGAGGTGAGCTTCGGAAAACTGTCTTGCAAGGAAGTTAACCACGGACCTGGTCTCGGCCTCCCGGCCGAGGCAAGCTAATTATCAGTCAAAATGGTTTGATACTAGCTGGAATAAATTTGATCCATGAATTATTAGCTGCAAATAGCACAAATGGAAACATAAGAACTGAAAAGGGCTGGGCAATCAGGGGCAGTCTGAATCAGGCGATGACCAAATGGAATTAAAGGCGAGGTGGTATCCATGGACAGAGACAGTTCTGAGATCTGTACTGGGAAAGCAGTCTGGGGCTACAGGACACATAGGGCAGTGCCTGGTCTCGAACAGTTTGTTTCGAGGGACCGGCTGGCTCACCAAATTGAAGCTGGTGAGTAAAAGAGAAATATCCCTAATCAAGAGGTTACTGGAATTAATTCAAACCAAGAATGGAGAGTAAGGGTCACTTTAAACTGACAAGCTTGGAACTCAAAGAGGAGAAACAATTCAGCAGAGATGGAATGTAGACCAGGAATTTAAATATACGTCACAAACTAACAGAGATCAGAAGCAGGTCTCGGGTGCAGGCGAGAAATCATTTCAAAAGTTTAATTGGAGCTTGTGGTCACATAGTCTGGGTTAAAGCCAAGCAGTAGTAATGCAGCACACAAGGGATGATCCAAATCATAATTAAGTAAAAGTCCACAGGTTGAATGCTAAACAGGAAGTATGCCAAACACAAGGGTGATCCAAATCATAAACCAAAAAGCCAGCCAAAGTTGGTAATCAGAAAATCAACGAAACACTAAGGATAGGGCAGAAATCAAAAACCATGGACACTAAATAAAATGTGACCGTAAAAGTTTTACAAAGTGGAGCATGCTCATAGGAAGACAGATGAACTGGCTAACAAACTTTCGAAGGACAGAGAGAAACACTGGGGTATATACAGGGAGAAAACAGGGCTAATGGGAAACGATTACAGGTGCAAGTGCAGGGAGAGACGTGGCAAGAGGTATGGCAACAAATGATGGTATGAGGCGCACTAATTACTAAACAAAATGGGGAGGGTGATTGAGACTGTGCGAGGAAGAAAACAAAAGCACATGGCATTAAAAAGGAGTGAGAAAGAAAGGACATAATACATATAACAACTAAGGATACGCAAGAAATTCATTACTCTCAAGGAAATAATAAATACACAAAATATATCAACAAAGTACATGAGAAATAACAAACACATGATTCAGACTCGGACGCAAACTATCAACAATGGGAAACAGGTGGGGGCGGGAACACAGATGGAAAGAAGATCACGAGACAATGGCCCTCATTTATCAAATGTGCGTACACCAAAAAAATAGGTGTACACCAAATCTCCCGCAAGGATCGGCGTTTATCAATCTGAATGTGAGTGTACGGCACGCAAAAATCTCACGCCAGGTCTGACCAGACTTACGCACATTTGAAACCAGCGTATAGCATGCAGGAACGAGTGCAGTGATTGAGTGACAAGCGTGACCCACAGCGGTAGTTTGCAGTGCTGTGGAAAGACAAGCTCATATGCCTACAGTTTAGCCAAATGGTATGAGAAATTCCACTGGGACCAAATTCTATGACCAGAGGAGACCACAACAGTGCGTTTTGGCAAAAAAAAAAGAAAGAGAGAGATGGGTTTGTAGCAAAAACAGAAATAGTCCTTTCGTAATGAGCCTCATCTCCACCGTGAAGTATGGTGGTGAATCTTTGAATGTGCGGTTCAGGACATTTTGTTTGTTATTATGGCTCCATAGAAAGCTTACATTTGGTCAAGGTTGCATATTTTAATTGGGCAACAGTCAAAAGTATGTATCAAAATCAACACAAAAATTATCAGCCAGCCAGCCACACAATCAAGGTTTGGTCATGGCCATCCCAGTCCTCTGACCTAAACACAACAAAATAACTTGTGGGACAAACTGAGAAGCAGGGCCCATAAATGTGGCCCAGAGGAATTTGAAGGATCTGGAGTGATTCAGCACCAAGTGGTCTCAGATTCTCTTCCCTAACGTCGTAACACACTAACAGTGAAGTCCCAGAGGTTTTATCTTGGCAAAAGGAGGCTACACAAACCATAAAATAATAATTCTCACACATTTTTTAGGAAAATATTAATTTCATGATGGCAAGTATTACTTTATTTATATAATTGTATTTTAATTAAAGGCAGTATTTTTTTTATTAATATTACAAATTAAATATGAAGAGGACTTATGTTAATATTTACCTTATGTTAATATTCAAGTGTGCCGATATTAGTGGAGGGCAGTGTATACAGTACGTACGCTCACCAAGAGCTTAGGAACACTTTCACACTGGCTTATTTATGCAACTATCCAAATCCAAATTGCAGACGCAGTAATTGCATACACTCATGCAGATACAGATCAGGAGCTTGAGTTAATGTTTGCATATTTGCAACATCAGAATTGGGAAACTGAGATCTCAATGACTTTCACCATGCTATGGTTATTGGTGCCAAATGAGCTGATTTGAGTATTTATGAAAGTGCTGATCATCTGGGATTTTGACACAGTTCCTGGAGTTTAATGTTTATGTGGGTATCATCGTTCAGATTCTATTTCCATTGGGTGAGTGCTTGACATACTTCTTGTGCTGTGCCCATGAAAATCTTCAGAAGAAGCAAGCTTATTTGCTGAGTACCACACTTGCAACACCTAAAACTATATATTTACCAACTTTCCACCAAGACTAGTTTGCGGCTGTAATCGATGCTATTATTGAAAAAAATTTCCTGTCTGTGTTCATGATGTATACATGCCAACTTTGCATGTCCCTGCATAGTTGAATTCAATTGCAAATTTTTTGAAAAACACCCAAGCAAAATTCAATGATGCGCAAAATTATTCGCCTACTTCCTGTTTTAACAGCACAGGTCACAGTTGTTACAAAGAGGAACTAGTAATCAATTAAATTTGTGGAAAAAATACCATATGCTACCAACTGGAATCAATTAAAGTTGCGTAAAACTTACCATATTCTACCAACTAAAAATTAAACAGTTATGGTGACATAGGGTAGTTTGAGCTTTGAATGTCTTTTTCTAAACATACAAAGACGGTTGTCTTTGTTTCCTATCAATCTGAATGCTAATACCCAATCAAACTACCCAGAATGCCCTGAATATGCTTTAAATGCCCTCATCTGACTCAAAACTTTGGCAATCAGAGATAGAGAGAGAATCTCAAGCAAAGGTACTCAAAAAATAGCACACTGACATCTACCAGAAAAGGGCTAGCTGGGCATGGAGATGCCACTGGTTACTTTAAAAGGAATAGCTTGGAATTTCCATTCATGCTGTACAATGATGAAAACATTAAACAACAAATGATTTGATTCTTTAACTTTTAAAATTCAATGATTTTAATGAAAATATATGCTTACTTTAAATCTGTTGACTGGAACAGACTCCAAAAAAGCTGATGCAGGAGCAGTTCAGGACAAATAATGAGACAAGTTGCAATAACAAGCTGATTTGATAGTTATGATATTAAACAGGTGAGGTAATGGTGTTGCAGTATAATTGAGCCTTCAAAAAAGGTCAAGTCCCTCAAGAGCAAAGATGGATGCAGGCTCACCAATTTTCCAACAGATGCATATGCTTATAATCCATTACTTTGAGAATAACGTCATTTTGGTATGATTTTGGGTTTTTCACTCTCCTTAGTGCGCAGTATAATTAAAAGATACAAGTACTCCGGTCAAATCTCAGAGCATAAAGGACAAGGACAAAGACCTCTTCTGTATGCGTAAGATCTCTGACCCCTCAGACATCACTTTTTAAACAACTGTCACACAAATGTAATGGATATCACAGCATGGGCTCTGAAACACTTTGGTAAACCTTATCAATAAGTTACAGTCCACAGATGCAAGTTAAATCTTTACTATGCAAAGCCGAAGCCGTACAACAACACTGTCCAAAAGAGCGGCTAAATTCTCTGAACTCATTATCATGTGATATGGAAAGTAGCACAGTGTTTTGTTGACTAATGAGTAAATACACTCTTCAAAAAAGTAGGGGATATTGGAATTTCAAGGTCAATAACAAAGTAATGATTGTATTATGGATACAATAACCAACTGCAATGAAGATAACATGAACTGCACTAAAACAGAGCACCAAAACGCAGCAATAGTGCGCACGTGCAGCATGTGGAAATCCGAAACACTTGGCCGGGGTGCATATTCAAATTTGACACTTTAGAGAAAGGTCATCTATTTCCAGTGGCGGCTGGCCAATAGAGGGCGCTAGGGCGCTGCCCCACCACTCACCACTCACCACTCACATTACCTTGAATAAGACACAAAAAAAATGAAATAATAAAATAAGAATATTTCGAAATATATGTATATCTATTTTTAGATGAGCAAGATAAATATTATATAGTTAATGATGAGTAAAGTTGTTTCATTCATCTGTGTTGTCTGATTGGTGACATGTTTCCGCCCTGGGGCGCAAAAATCTTTGCCCGTAGACTCTCGTTAAAAGTTGTACATGCGCAGTAGCTCCTCTTCAATACAAGAGATAGGGCCATGTTGGGGCGCACCTCACCTGCGCCCAGAGCTGAATGCAGCTGGATTTACACACCACCACCCTCCCGCCAGCGAAATTTTTTTCCCCACTAGAGTTGCGGACACCAACAGAAACTCATTTGCATACAGCCAATCAGCAACCTTGTTCTGGACCACTGAAGGAGTGTCGTGAGACAGTGACATTTTTCTGTCTTTACGAGCCTTGCACCGAGGTACGGTCTCGGAACCACTGACTTCACAGTTCAAGCCCAGAATACTGCGGTTACATCGTACATGCCTGCCTTACCCTCAGCATAACTGTTGGCCAAATCATTCGTCTAGCCTGCCATATAGATAAATGAATTGTTATGAATGTATTTGTTCAAAGAGTGAAGCTGGTAAAATGAGCTGGTTACAATCAATGTAGTCTAGCAATACCCAGCTCGCCGCTTTTTTATCCTACACTGATGTGGCATATTAACAATAAACTAGTTCGTGACACCAAACAAAATCCAATGAAAAAAAAAGTAGAAATAACCGGGATTTGGTCAGCTTATTCTCGAAAATATGAATGCCCTGTAGGCCGACAGATTGTTTTTATCTAGCCGCGCTACTGAACGTTATAAACATATCGGCAGGTTTGGCAAGTGGTGTTAATGAATTGTATTCGCACTTAGCTGTCAGCTGTTAATATAGGTTGATTATGGTGCTTTCTTTCTGCATCATAGAAACATAATTTTAAGTAGATGGCCATAGCTATACTCAGGCAGGGGGGTGTGATACAGCTTAATGATTTTATACTTTGAAAGAGGTTTTGAATCGTTAAATCTTCGTGTCCTTCATTTGAAAATGCGGTGGCCATTTCCAAACCTGCCAATCGTTTTTAATGTTTCCAGCTAGGATTGATAAAAATCATCTGTTCAGAGCATTCATATTTTCTAGAATAAGCTGATGCAATCTTGGTTATTTCTACTATATATTTATTGGATTATGTTCGGTGTCACAAAATAGTTTATTATTATTATGCCAGCTTATTAATAAAGCCATCCCTGACTTTAACCATAGAGTCATTGAGAAATTTGCTTCTCTCAAGAAAAGAAGGGCAAAATTTATGTACAAAAAGTAGAACACCACATGACATTATAATGTTGCTTTTGTTGTTTTCATTTATGTAAACACACTGGTGTGACACCTTCGTACATGTTTGCTTGCTTTTTGGTATATGTCTATTTTGGAGTTATAGCCCCCCCTGGAGAAAACTCCACCAGCCGCCACTGTCTATTTCCTTGTGATCGAGACTTCTTTCATTCTGATTTCTTCTGACTGTAATGCTTTGTTGATTTTGTTTCTCTGAGACATCCTTTGATTGTTTTTTCGCAATGCAACATCTCCAATGTGCTGAACGTCTAAGAGCGATTGGTATGCTTGAAACTGGCAGCAGTCTGTCTGAAGTTGCCAATTTCTTTAACGTTTCCCAGGTTGTGATTAGCACATTATAGAGCAGGTATCAGCAAACCCATAATGTTGATTATCGGCGCCGTTCAGGGCATCCACGGTCATCAACAAGTGCCCAGGATAGGTTGATTCATACCCAGGCTCTGAGAAATTGCACTCAAACAGCAAATCAGATTGCTGCAAACCTACACCAGGCTACTGGTGTCCGAGTAATAGGTCAGACAATTAGAAGCCGTCGACACAAAACCCAACCGGGGAAATTGTCAGTGGTCACGTGTAATGTTCTCAGATGAGTCCCGGTACACTTCAGACTTTCTTGATAGGCGTGGTCGCATCTGGCAACGTCGTAAGAAACGCCACGCCAATGTTAACCTGAGGCAGCATGACAGATTTGGTGGTGGGTCTGTTATGGTGTGGGGTGGGATCACTATGACTAATGGAACCCCAATCCATATCGTGTAAGGAAGAGTCACTGGCAGGTACTATTGGGACAACATACTGACACCATACGTTGTCCTGTTTGCACGACGTGAGGAATGGCATTTTGTCTTTCAGGAGGACAACGCCCATGCTTACCGAGCAAGAATAGTCATTAACCACCTTTAACGGCACAATATACATGGGATGCCCTGGTCAGCAATGAGCCCTGACCTTTCCCCCATTATAAATGTCTGGTAGATCTTGGCCGAATTGTGCATCAAGGTGAAACAACGCTAGATGAACTTGGCTAGGCGTTGGAGGCAGAATGGGACAGACTGCATCAAGTCACCATGAGTAGACTCAAATGCATGATGCCTCGACGAATCAGCCGTGTTTGGCCAATAACGGGGGCATTACACACTATTAACGCAAAAATGTCAACTTTCAATTTCCGTTTCTTACCCAGGCCTTCTGTCACAGCCCCTGACGGCAAGAGAAACTGTTTAGGCAATGAAATATCAGGTGAATTGTTTACTCAATTCCTATTTTGTTGGATACAATTAGTTTGGGACCAACTATTCTATATCATCAGTTTGTTATTGACCTTGCAATTCTTATATCCCCTACTTTTTTTGAAGAGTATATTTCAAAACAGCTGCTGTGTCCCCCAGGCAAAAGGTGAGGAAAACCCCGACTATTATCAGCGTAAGGTTGAAAGGCCAGCATCTGCCAAAGTAAGGGGGTGTGTCAATGCCCATATGTACATTTGTGGAAGCACTATTAATGAAGAAAGAAATGCATGAGTTTTGGAGCAACATATGCTGCCTTGTTGCTTTCAGGGATATCCCTGTATTTTCCTGCAAGACAATGCCAAATCACATTCAGCACGGATGACGAGTGCATGGCTGCGTAACCCAGAGAGTGTGGGTGCCAGATTGGCCTGCCTGGAGTCCTAATCAGTCTCCAATTGAGAATGTACAGCACATTATGAAGAAATAAAATGGAGCAAGGCAAACCTGGCACAACTGTGGAGCCAAGGACCGACAGAAATGAGTAATGGGGGGAAATTCTGCTTGCTTAATTTAACCAACTCGCGTCTTCTGCTCTTAAATGCTTTCAATGTGATTAAAAGACATGCAAATGTTACTCAGAGGTAAAAAGTCAACAATGCCAACTTTTGTTGGACTCCAATGCAGTCATCATATTGAATATTTTCAGTAAGCTATTAAATTCACAAGTTATAACACCAAATTATGCGCTGCTGAAACATGTTCAATTGAGTATAGGGTGAATGGACTAACAGAGTTTAAATGCAAATGTCTTTTTTAATTTGCTGAATTTTTTGGATTGGTGAAATTAACAAAACAAATTTAAATATTAGCCAATGGTGTAGGGATAGGCTTGTGCAGTCAGCTGAAGTCTTCTCAATAACAGATATTTGAGTGCAAATCATGGGAGCCAAAAAGGGGCTGGCATCCCATTAAATATCAGCATGATATTATAATTCACAGTTAATATCAGCCTTTTTGAACAGTTCTTAATGCGGTTTTTGTCCCAAGAAAAAAAATATAAAAAACATAAGTTCCATTGGTGTGAATAAGACTGTAAAAAATCTAAATTCATAGATTAAACACAAACAACAAGAACGTCCTTAAATAAACAAACCAATGGAATGCTCAGGTCATCTAATCCTGGGGGAAGTTATGGTAATGGCACCAGAATTAATGATCCCTAAAGTTAATTTATTTCTTAATTACCGCAAAGGATGTCATTCCTGTCATCTGGGGATGGCAAAGAATTTACAGGTATATCTGCAAGGTTCAGGTCCTTGAAAAGAGGAAGGTAAACACGATAAGAATGTAAATCCATGGAGCGTGTAATTTTTATCGTCCGCCCAACCTTCACCGCTTTGTTACTTATGAGGGGCATATTTATGGCCTGGCATTGATTACAGGAACTGTGCGGATGGCATTTTCTATCATATGGTGTACAGCTGAATTAGCCAAGTTATGTTCCACTGGGTTTTAAAGGCAGCAACAGACACACAGCCATTATTAGCATATAATAATTTTTTTTAAACAAATACCCAGAATATTTTCTCATGCATTCCCTTGTTAGATAAATAGTCATGAGACAATGGGCAATGGGCTTGACCCCAAAAAACCTTTAATAAATGCATACACTTCCATAAAATTTTCAGTATCCTGTATAATCGGCCATGCTCCAGGGGCAAAGGCTCAGGCAAGAACATTCCATCATGGCTTTCTGATGTGTATACAATATATCTACCCCCACCCCCACTAATATTCTGGCGACTGTAGTAATCACATAAATTAACTTGACAATATGATTTTTTTTTTGTATATATGCAAGCTTTTATGTACACAGTCAGGTCCATTAGTGCAACCCCATCTCCAAGCAAGTTTTGATGCTATGTAAAATGAAGGCAAAAATAAAATGCAATAATTAGCAAATTTTTAATCTCTACATGTAATAGAATATAGTACAAATACAACATATGAGATGTTAAGAAATTATATTGGATTTTGAAAAATATTTGCACATGATGAATTTGATGCTAGCAACACTTTTTAAAGAACTTGGGGATAGGGGCTTGTTTATCACTGTGTAGCATTACCTCGTCCTTTAACACTACGTAAGCCTTTGGGAACTGAGGAGAACAACTGTTGCAGTTTTTTTTAAAGACTATTTTTTGGGGTTTTCCCTTTATTTGACAGTATCCAGTAGAGAGAGACAGGAAAGGTGGGACAAGAATGGGGATGATATGCGGCAAACAGGCCTGAGCTGGAATTGAACCGCGGCCATGGACAAAAAGACACAGCCTTTTGCGGTGCGCGCATTTAGACCGATGCGCCAGCGGCGGAGAGAACCATGAAAAAGGTGCAAGACAATGCCAAAGTACATTTTGCCTGTATGACAACAATACGTGGCTCAGCAGTAAAAGAGACCTGGTGCTAAACTGGCCTTCCTCCTGTTCAGACCTGTCACCCACTGAAAACATTTAGCACACTATAAAACAAAATCTGAGGCCATGGTTCTCTCCTGGAAAAAGGTGGATTGTCCCCTTCAAGTGGGGGGTCAGTTGTTACCCCAAGTGAAGGAGTTCAAGTGTCTTGGGGTCTTGTTCATGAATGAGGGTAGGACGGAGTGTGAGATTGACAGACGGATCGCTGCAGCGTCTGCAGTGAAGCAGGCGTTGTACCGGTCTGTTGTGGTGAAGAAGGAACTGAGCATAAAAGCGAAGCTCTCGATTTACTGGTCGATCTACGTTCCAACCCTCACCTATGGTCACGAGCTTTGAGTAGTGACCGAAAGAGTAAGATCGTGAATGCAAGCGGCCAAAATGAGCTTTCTCCGTAGGGTGGCTGGGCTGACCCTTAGAAATAGGGTGAGGAGCTCAGACATCCGGGAGCAGCTCTGAGTAGAACCGCTGCTCCTCCGCGTCGAGAGGAGTCAGTTGAGGTGGTTGGGGCATGTAGTCCGGATGCCTCCTGGACGCCTCCCTTTAGAGGTTTTCCAGGCATGTCCAACTGGGAGGAGGCCCCGAGACAGACCCAGGACATGCTGGAGGGATTATATCTCCTGGCTGGCCTGGGAACGGCTTGGGGTCCCCCAGGTAGAGTTGGAGGAAGTGGCTGGGGAGGGGGGGCCTGTGCCTCTCTGCTTAGTCTGTTACCCCCGCGACCCAGCCCCGGATAAGCGGAAGATAATGGATGGATGGATGGATTGTCTTGCAGAGATAAGCATGCCCTTCCATAAAAAAAGACATCTGGGTGGCAGTATATTGTATGTCGCTCCAGAACCTGTGTATCATTCAACATTAATGTTGTCTTCACACGTGTAAGTTACCTTTGCCATGTGCACAATAGCACCCCCATGTCTCACGGATGCTGGCTTTGGAGCTGTGCACTGACAATAAAGCCAGGTGACCTCTCTCCTCTTTAGCCTGAAGGATGCGGCGAGCATTATTTCAAAAATGATTTTCGCATTTTGATTAGTCAGACCAAAGGACAGTTTATCACTTTGCCTCAGTCTTTTTAAATGAGCTCGAGCCCAGAGAATGTGGCAGCGTTTCTGGATTTTTTTAAGTTTAGTTCAAAGCCAGCATCTCTGATGGTATGGGGATGCATTAGTGCTTATGGTGTCGGACACTTGCATGTTTTAAAAAGCACCATGAATGCTGAAAGGTATATAAAGGTTTTAGAGCAACATATGCTCCCCTCCAGATGACATCTATTCCAGGGAGGGCCTTGTGTATTTCAGCAGGACAATGCAAAACCACATACTGCAGCTATTACAACAGCATGGCTTCGTAGTAGAAGAGTCCGTGTGCTGAACTGGCCTACCTGCAGTCCTGATCTTTCACCGATTGAGAATATTTGGTGCATAATTACTTGAAAAGTCCATCAAAGGAGACCCAAAACTCTCCAGCAGCTGGAAGCCTGTATTAAACAAGAATGGGATCAAATTCCAATGGCTAAACTCATCTCCTCAATGCCCAGACGCCTCCATTCTGTGGTAAAAAGAAGAGGGGATGCTACACCATCGTGAACAGGCCCCTGTCCCAACTTTTTTGAGACCTGTAGCAGCCATCAAATTTGAAATGAGCTAATTTTGTGGATAAAATTGTAAAATTTCTCACTTTCAACATTTGCTGTTATCTCTGTTCTATTGTGAATAAAATACTGGCTGGTGTGATTTGAAAGTGATTTTTTACATCTGATTTTATCTTTACATGGTAGATTTTTAACTTGCATTTGCTAATGCAGTGACACACTGTCTTTGTAACAATGTAGATTGAGCACAAGTACAGAGATTCTGAGAAGTTTTGGTATTTATTGCTTCTGATTCTCACAAAGGGGCTTGGGTGTCCACACAGAAGGAAAAATTTGAGTTCTTACTAGAGTTTAAACAAAAGTAGTCCAATGTCACGAAATCCAAAAGGGCAGATGAAAAAAGTCAACACAAAAGATCTTTAAACAAAGGTTTCTCCAAGACCATTAACAGAAAAGTTCCAGAATGAAACAGGGCATCAACAAAGACTAGGGTGCAAACTATGACTGAGCAAAGGTGGTACAAACTGAGGGGTATTTAAGGCTAACAGAATAAGTATCAGGTGTACAGCAATGAGAAAATAGGTAAAGACAATGAGTGACATGAACGGGGTCTCCTGGGGAAAGGGGCATGGGTTTCAATTCCTTAGGGGTTTCCTGGGCAAACCACCAGGGCTGGGGCATCCTGGCGACATCTGCTGGTGGCTTGAGGTGTGACAGTCTTCACTTACAATGGTTTTCAGAAGCATCCTGCGCCAATGCAGTGATTTCGACTACCAAATCAAAATATATATATATTTTTTTTTTTTAATTTGGCATCTCCAATCCCACCCGAATCTGGAATGCCGTATTGGGGAACTATGTACAAGCCTTGCTCATTTGCGACCCCTTGTTGCCAATTCAGGAGAGAGGGACGGTTCACGGCTCTCCTCCGAAGCACATGCCCGTCAACTACTGCTTCTCTACACTCATTGGTTGAATCCTTGCAAGTTCAGAATGAGGGCGGAGGATACCCGAACATGAACAAGCTCAGAATCTTCCTGATGAGCTCCCGGCTGGTCAACAGGATGCGCTTGAGCAAGGAACAAAGCAACCATTTTTTTATATTCCCCTTCCCGGCAGTTCCTTCCCAATTTGCATCCCTGTAGCGCAATGGCCAATTATGCGCTACTCTGAAAAAGCAGCCGAGCACTGCTGGTTGGTATGACTGGGGCTCGAACCTGCGCCGTGTTAGTCACTTCTTCCCCCCAGTGTGGTGCTTTAACCGAGTGAGCTATCCGGCAGCTCCAAAATCTTTTTTAATGGAGTGCTGCCTGAAGGCCAGAAGATCATGGCCATTCAACGTTATTTTTCATTGCATTTTGATTTTATTCAAAATTTACACTTTGTCCCAACTATTTCGGAATTGGGGTTGTATAAAAGTTCCTGAAATTCCAACACCATTTACATAATTTGGCTTTAAATTTCCTGAAATAAATGCTGAAAGTTACACTTTGAGTTCATATCCATAATTCAGTTTAATCAACTAGGCTGTGGAAGATAGCTAAAATAATAATCATCTCTGTCCAAACATTTATGGAACTGACTTTGTATTACTGAATTTGCCCATAACCAGTTCATTCGTGGGGGCGGATCCTATACCAGAGTGTATAATGGGCGAGCAGAAGGGACACTCCCAGGACAGTTTGCCAATCTGTCATAAGGGTCACACACCATTCACTTATACATTCAAGTCTGCATCTCCAATGCAGCCACGATATGCAAATTTTACATAGATTCTAAATCCAGATTTAAACCCACAACCTTCTGTAAGGCAACAGCGCTTCCAGCATTGTGTCCTCATATAATCAGTCATTAAAGATCCCTTCTCATGTCACAAGGTGCACAGCCAATTAGTCATTACGAGCCATTTCAAAATCAGTTTCTTCGTGACATCATACAGTGAAGTTACCACCAAGTGGAAATATGAACTGACCAACTTCAGCGAACCAATTAATTAGCTCTTTCATTATTCAGGCAGATCCCTCCCCCTTGTGATGTCATAAAGGACATATTTTATTTTATCTTGTATTGGCTAATTGTTTGAGCGCCTGGTGGCATGATAGGGGTCTTCATTCATTTTGGTATAATAAAGTGCAGTACATTATTAATACGCTGGATGTGCAGACATGAATTCTGACTGGTGGATGTACTACGTGCAAGATGGCTCTGGCTCGCTCTTTCTGAACATAAGAGATGATCCCAGCAGCTGTCTGTGCAAAGGGTTCTGTGGCTGCTCTCGTTTCTATCTGACATGGCCCATGATGACATGATTTAGCAGAAAGTGACAGAGAGAAGGCCTCATATTCTGAAAACTCCTCATCCCTGCCAAGGCTACTGGGTCTAACCCAAAAACTTCAATTACAAAGTGCTTGTGTTATGGGTTCAAGAAAAAACGTGAAAACAAATATTAAGATTTACATTGGTATATGGTGCAAAAGTGACTTAAAAGCTTTTTTTTTGAGTGAGTAAATATGTCATTTGATAATGTACTGCATACATCATTTAAATCCAGGGCACATTCCTGCTGTTTACCCATTGGATGCTGGGACAGGCCCCTGAATACAGCCAGAAACAGACTGAGTGTGAGCAAATTCCTCATGGTGGAAAGACCTACTAAATGAGTGTGTATTAACTTCCATACATCAAGCAGGAGAAAACACACCGGTGATCCTGTCACAGCAGTCTGCCATCTAACAGCAGGAAATTCTGGGGAAGCGTGAAAACACACCGGTGGCTCAGTAGGAGATCATTTTCTGCATCTGTGCCGAGGCACTTTCAGTCTCGGGCTGTTTAACCCATTATGCTTCAAGGAGGCTGGAGGTGCGACCTGCCAAACATATCGTCATTGATGTGCGATTTAGCCACACCATATCATCAGCTTATTGTGTTATTGGATAGAAGCCTCGTTAAATTTTCATTCAAACTCTACATTGACCGTACCATCCTCAGACTGCAGTCATAATAGGTAGGAAAGTACTAAAAAAAGCATAAAATAAATGAAATTATTGAGTGTTTGCACTGAGCTCCAGCAGGGAGAAGAAGGTGAATAGAATGGTAAATGGTATGGAGCGTGGAGGGGAGCTCCTCATCTATAATCAGGCACCATTAGAAGCAAGGCATAGGCTTTGTCCGATTAATCCAGAGGAATTAGATAACTTAACCCAAGGGAAGATTAAGCATGTACTTCCTTACTTCCACTGTACCGATATAATGGGCTTGCCCAGCCAATTTCACATTGCTGCTTTAAAAAGAAGGACCTTAGAATTCGTATTGAAGAATCAAAAGATGGTACAGTATATTATTTTCTGATTGAACAAAATGACATATAAGTTACTTTCACAATGAAATCAACAGAATATCACACCAATCTGTAAACTCTTGCCATGGGTGTTTATAGTCCCCCAATTTAAAGGACGAAAAACTATTCTGAGGCCAATAATGCCATCACTGTATCCACTGGTAAGAATATGGATCAGCACATGCCATCCAAAGCTTGCAGCACTTTTAGCTGGCCTCGCTTTCAAATTTTCAGTCCACTGGCTGCAGGCACCTGTCCTACCAGCAGAATCACAGTTGGGCAGTGTGGAGTAAAAAGCCAGCTGAATAACAGCCTTTATTTCTGGGCTCAACTACAGACAGGTGTGCACTAGCCCCTGGGACTGCTAGCCACTGCGGCACTGCCATAGTCAAAATTACATTCAGATCCATAGGGAACATTTCCACCCCCAAGACAAGTCATTTTACTAAGCATGCCCTCAAATTGGCATTTTAGGTATAAATGAGAAGACCATCGAGTGTAGTATTACGGAATAAGCCAAATAATTTCACAAATAAATCCTGGAACAACGGTTTACCTCAGTCCATGCTTCATATTTATCTGCATTTTGCTTTGCAGTTACCCAGATAACTGTGCGATCCTGCTTTGTGGAACATGCTCCTGCTGACAAAAAAAAAAAATGCAAAGGTATGCCCAATATTTTGCATGTCAGCATCTGACCAGGAAGTCCTGCACGCAGCATAACCACAGACCAGTCAAGCTCTGATGGCAAACACATTTTTTTCTTCTTTTCTCAATAATATATTAATTAATCATTATTTTGCACTTGTTTGGCAGACTCTAAATCTGACACTCTGAATTGACCAGAGACACAAATCTGTTAGAAAATGGCGTGTGCGCCTTGCGATGGATTAGTGAACTGTCCAGGAGTCTGACAACAAAACTGCTATTTTCAAACGATAGCAAACATCTACAATGACAACTGAAAACGAGTTGTGTAATGAGCACTGCAACAGAGATGAAGCCCTTTATTGTTCAGTCAGATGTCATAGGATACGTGGATGTTATGAAAAAGATTATTGATTCATTTCTGTTGTTCCTTTCAGATTCATAAAGATCACCAATCCCTGTCAGTCAGCGTCAAATCATTTAGTTCATGCCAGGACAAAATGGTATTGCCCCAGCCCCAACCTCCTCACAAACATTTGTAAATGAGGCTGACACAATAAATAAAAATGAAAAAAAGCTTTTTAAAACCCAACGCCATCCCTCCCCTGCCCCACACACATTTTTAAGAAGAAAAGGTATTGCTTGGTTTATGCTCATAAACAGTGTGCACGCAAGTGAGCAACAATTCTCATCAAATGCACTTCTGCTTTCCATCTCAGAGGATGAAGGATCAAGCATTAGAGATAATGTCTGGCATGAGATCCAGGTGTCATCTATAATCTGATAACACATGATCGCCCTCAAAACCACCTATAGATCCCTGCCGGGTCTCCAGATGAGCGCATTAAAATTATCACTTCTGCAGATTATTCAGTACCCTGATTGTTATCAGCTGCTTTTTCCCTCACGGCTGATTGCCTCACAACTCCAAGCAAAGAATCTTCTCCAGACCTAATGGAATACACGTGATTTTGTATGTCCTTGGACAGTGAGGAGCCTGTGATGTCTTGATGAAAATGTCCTCATCTGGCACTTAGTACATCAGGTAGTGAATCCTGGCCAATATCAATGGGGAAATGCGCAGTTGATGTTTAGACATGTAACATGAGCAGACATTCTTCAGCGAGTTTGAGTGTACTCTTTATGAACCAGCACTGATATGTCTTTTCATTTTCATGTAAAGAATGTAATGTTGATTAAATTTTCATTGATTGTAGTGCCAAAGAGACATTTTTAGAAGCATAGAAATACAGTGAGGTCCATAAATATTTAGACAGAAGCACAATTTTCATTCTTTTAGTTTTGTATGCCACCATGATGGATTTGAAAAGAAACAATCAAAAGGTGCTTGAAGTGCAGACTTTCAACTTCAATTAAAGAGTGTTTTCAAAAATATTGTCTCAACCATGTATGAATTACGCACATTTTATTCACAGCCTCCTCAGTTTTTGGGGCTCAGAAGTAATTGGATAAACTGATATAATCTATAATTAAATTCTCATTTTTAATACTCGATGACAATGTCACAGCCTTTGTGTGAATCTCTTGTGTCTTCTCCCATTCAGCAGTTTGTGTGTATTTTATAGATATGGTCTGCTTTGATTTGTTTGGTGTCCTGCATGCCTCCCAAACCAGGTGTTATGCATTCGTGTTTCCCATTCCCTGACGTGTGTGTGGCACAAATACCCCTTGTGTATGCAAGTTGCTAGATTGTCACCATATAGCCTTTAGCAACTAGTCAGCATCTTCCTAGTAAAAGTTTATAGTCTGTTGAAATAATTTATGATCTTTAATGATAATTAATACGGTACTCTTCCTAGTTTTACAAATAGGAACAAGCTAACAAGCCTTTCTCTCAGTGTTACGTCTTTGTTCTGTCTTTCCCTAGACTGCCAAGGTCGTAACACTCTGGAGACAGTCTGTAACTCCACCCAGGTTACTGAGAACACCTCTGAAGCCTTAAGCGGTCATCAGGATTGGAAATGCGTTCCTGCTGAACACCCTGGTCCTGCCATCTGACAGCCCTGGCCCGGCGAGAGTGTTCTTCACCTGGCTACTGCCTCGGGACACCAATGGCTGGGTGCGGACATGCCCCCACACTCAAGTCCACTCCATCTGAAGTGAGCTGCCATTCTGCCCTGGGCTCCGTCCCTCACAGTCATTACCATATTGCAATCAATAAACCCTGTTATTGTATTGTACTCTGCCTCTGCATCTGGTTTTAGCTTGGATCATAACAGGCAAACCTTTTTACAGTCAACGACTGTCTGAAGTCTGAAACTCATAAACATCACCAGACACTGGGTTTCTTCCCTGGTGATCCTCTGTTCCGCGTTCACTTCTGCTGTATTCTTGTTGAGGTGGTTTGCCTTCATCAAGTGAAATACATGCTCAATTGCATTCAGGTTATATGATTGACTTGTCCATGGTAGAACATTCCAGTTCTTTGCCTTTAAAAATCTTGGGTTATTTTTGCAGTGTGCTCCCAAGTCACCGTCCATCGGCACTGTTAAGCATTCTCCAATGAGTTCTGATGCATATCCCATATCCTTCTTTTCTGATCTGTGTCTCATTTGTCTGTAGGATGTTGTTCCAGAACTACACAGGCATTTTTTGGGAAAATGTTCCTGTTTTTGAGCATTTCAAATAGTTTAACCCTGTGTTTTTATTCTGGTCTTCTCTTGATTGCTGACTTTGGCACTGATAAGCCTACCTCCTAGTAAAAGCTCTTGATCTGGCCAATTGTTGAGAGGGTTTTTTTCTGAACCAGAAAAAGAATCTTCTGCCATCCAGCACATTTGTCATCTGTGGTGTTCCTGGCCTTTTTGTATTCCTTAACTCACCTGTGCTTTCTTTCTTTTTAAGAATAAAAAAGTCCGGTTGGCCACAGTGAGTGGTTTCTCTTCTCCTCTGGCGTATTTCTTTTGATTTTGTAGCCAAATAATGGCTTGCTTTACTGGCGCACTCAGCTACTTGGTTTTCATATTAAGAGTTACCAGTGACAGATTCAAAATTAAAATGTAACTCTTCAAATCAATTGTAGACCTTTTATGTGTTCAGTTTCAAATGAAATTATATGAGAATAAATCATACTTGGCCACGGACCAGCTGATCATCCAATTGTCCTAATTCTTTTGTTCCCTATTAAAGGAGGACCTCTTCAATTCCTACACATTGCACCCTATTTCCAATGTGCTACCCCTCAACCTGAAGCGGAATGTCCTCACTTTGAACTCATAATAATTATTTAATTTCAACTTGAATATTCTATGGTTGGCAGGTAAAGTAATAACGTT
Source organism: Gymnothorax javanicus (assembly GCA_029692085.1). Classification (NCBI taxonomy): domain Eukaryota; kingdom Metazoa; phylum Chordata; class Actinopteri; order Anguilliformes; family Muraenidae; genus Gymnothorax; species Gymnothorax javanicus. Next base: position 76,522,010 of record CM056195.1, read on the forward strand.
GTCAATGTGCAAATATTTTGGAAATAACTGTGCAGGGGGCGTTTTCAACGCGTCCTCAAATGTTTTTTTCTCTCTCCCTCTCTACATTTTTGTCTCCAGTTCAGATCCGTGTGGTTATTTCACCCCCAGAAATCAAGTCATTTTTATTCTGGGGTTCTCTCCTGTTCTGTCTCATAAGATTTATTCGCCGCGATACGGCAGCGTCTGTGGAAGTGCATTCCTTCAGTCCTGTGATTGACCTTTTGCCAATGAATGTCGCGGATCCTACGAGATTAATTCAGCTGTCCTTATCACTTTCCTCTTTGGCATTTCCGTTAATAAAAGCCAAGCCATGCGGAGAGCCCGCCTCCATCTCAGAGCCGCTCTCTGGCCTGCCAAACCCTGGCTCTCTTAGATCCAAGCCAAAACAAATGGAAAAGCACACCCAAACACTTTAAAACTGGCAATCAAAGGTCATATTCCTGCATGGTATGCTGTGTGATGTCATTCCTCCTCTGCACTATGGTATCAGCTTTGCCTGGATGGAACATGTACAGCCACAGTCCAGCTAACCTTCTGCCATGAAAGGGAAAAAGATGGATGCAATCCTGGTAGGATGAGGTCTTCACCATTTGAGTCAGCTTCTCAGCATTTTATACTGATGCCACGCTGACTAAAAGCAAACTAACCTATGAAAGAAAAATGAAAAAATATAAACTTGCATGAAAAGAGTGTGATAGTTTCTGTTAAATGATCTAATCTATGGAAAGTCTCATTAATAGAAGCAAGTTTATGTTTCTTTTTGGGGGGGTTTTTTGTGAAAAATTCCAGATACATATAATTTGCCATCAATTACACTCTCAGTACTCTCTGGGCATTCCTTCAAACTTATTAAAATGTGTGAGATTTGTGCCAACATTATCAGCTAAAGTATTCAACAGAAAATCTGCAGGGAAAATAAAAAATAAGCATTACCACAAAAATTAAACAAACTTTTTTTTTTAATTTATCAAAATTATCACTATATGCACTGCATTAAAAAGAGACAACAAAGAGTAGAAATCATTTAAAAAAGCAGACGGGTTACTCAATTCAGTAATTATATTTTGCTCACTAGTGTTTTACCTGTCAATCATGCAACAATCTTGTGTGAAGAACATCAAAAAGCAGAAATTGACTTGCAAAAGATCATATCCACAAGAAGTGGCTGACAGGCAAAAAAAATGCTAGGAGCTGACCCAGTTTATTTGGATTCCTTAAATGACTTTCCACAGGCCAGTATACTCATCAAAACTATCATCCATCAGCCATATAATAAACCGTTTGTCTCCACTGTATTGAAAAGAGTGTATTTATATACAATAAAGCCGATGAGATTCATATTGATGTTTATTAAAAAATTCAGCAAGGGAAAAAAAACCTAATGAAAGGTTTCCAATTTCCATGCCCTTATAATAAACAAACCAATGTGCAGGGATAATTTCATTACACTATTTACATGTTCAGCAGATGCACTGATCAGATGTTTCTTTTCTTTGCATATTCTATTTATTCAGCTGGATATTTGCACAAGCCTCCCAGATTTGTGTGCTTTGCTGTGTTTGCTGTCCGCGGCAACATATTTTCTCTGGTTTGCCCTTATACATTACAAACAGGACTCAGTAGAAAGTGTGTAATGAAATTCAACCCTGACCTCTGATAGTGTGCTGCATTGCACTCCAGAAGCCTACTCTCCTTGAAAGCATGAGTTTTATCAAATTATAAAGGTAGAAATGTCTCAGAAGTAAAAGCAGAAAGTACAACCCTTGTATTATACCCGTAGTTTAAACACTGATCAGCCACAGCGTTAAAGCCACTTGCCAACTACTGATCATTTTCAACCTTGTGACAAAAATTGCTACGGCATCAGCAAAACAGAATGGCTTCCACGAACGTGACATTGATTGATAATGTCAGTTTTAAAAGCAAAATGTCGAGAAAATGTTTCTCTCAGTTGATTAGACTCATTCATGCTTAAAAAGTGTGATTGTTGTAAAGGCGCATCTGGTTTTCGGAACATCGAGTATCCTGACATTATAACCTGCGGCTAAAGAAATGCCGTCATCCTTAGCAGCTAGTTTGCAAAGATTTTCTTAATGTCAGTTGTCTTCATTGTGCAGACTAATAGCTGGTAATATTCGTTCACCACAGCTAACATTTCCAGCATTAAAAGAATGCTTTTAAATGGGAAGACACCAAACTGAACTGTGGGGCCAAACAGCTTTACTCAAGTCTGAGCTGTTTTATGAGCTTCATGAGTTTTCAGAAAATGATGTAGGCCCTGTCTAGAGCATTCGATAAGGTAAACTTACCATCCAGTGTTTGTGTGCCCAACTGGTAAGGGCCCTGAAGGGTGTCAGAGAGCTCAGCAGTGTCATCAGGGACGCAATCTTGTAAAACAATTCTGCAGTTTTTAATGTATCTCAGACAAGTTTGATCCAGAGTAATTTTGCGTTCAGGATGAACCGAAAATGAAAAGTATGCCGTCAGATTTGTGTCAAAAATCACAAGCGCGATGAAACATACCCACGAGCAAATTATTATTATTATTATTTCACACACGCAGAATGGCATCTGTGCGCATAGACATAAGCAGTGAGAGCACGAAGTAGCCAGCATGCGTGAGAGAGTTTCCACTACGCAAGCATAAGAGGGCATGCACACTCGCGCAGATTCATTTTTCCCTCAGAACTTCACGCCTACTCGCACGGGAGGGCATCCACATTCTCGCAGGTTATCTCCTCGCTCGAAACAACCTGACTTTTGACAATTTTGGGCTGATACCAAAGGAGGCACTGGCCCTCTTATGATTGGTCACTTTCAACATGATCATACCCACACAACATCCTTCAACCTAGATGAGCAGCTTCTGTTAACTGAATAGGAAGCAGACAGTTTGGCCGGAAGCTCATTATTTCATAGCTATTTACAGCTGAGTTTTGGCAAGTTTGGTGTTGAAGACTGATGAGGATATAAAAAAACTTTTAATAAAAGTGGACTAACTTAGCTGCTTGCTCTCCCATTATATCATGGTGGCTAGACTATGCTGTGTATGCAATTGCATATTATTTTTTAGACTGGCCATATAGCTAATCAGAGAGCACTTAGCTGGAAAAAAGATCCTGCCTTTTTTTTTCTTCTTCCAAGTTTCTATTTTCAGCAAAGGAAACAACACGCATTTCCTAGTCCCATCATTCTCATGACCCAGCTCCTTTAAAGCCGGGGAAAGGCATACCTGTCAACTTATACGGAATGTTAATAAGTTATTTGGATTACTTTTTACACAGCTTACGGACATACAAATAAAGTTATACAGATTTGTAATTTCAGAACGACTTCGTGCAGATGGACCATAGACTGTATAAAACAAAGTATGGTCTGCACAAACGCCAAAAGTATCAGTTGCAAACGTATAAACACAACACAAACTATCAAGAAGAGCTTGGTTTCTGAGGCTGCACAGCATTGGCTGTTACAGGACATCGCCCTTCTCCCTCCAAATTGACAAGTAGAATGATAAGAATATAAGGGATTGGCGATTTTGGTCAAGATTTTCACTGAGTGGAGCGAAATCGTGGATGCTTGACATGCCCGTGTGTAACATCGGCAAGAGCTTGGCTATTTTCTCTGTCCTGGATGGGGCTTTGAGGTTTTTCATGTATATACTTGAATAGAAAGTTTTTTTTAAGCTTTTAAAATTATTTCAATGAAATTTTCACACTCCATTTATAATTTCATAAATGATAAAATGCTTTAATAAACGTTATGGATTTTTAAGGATTTTATGGATATTTACTGAGGGTAATGCAGGTGGGAACCATAGACCGTATAAAACATGGACGTAGCCTCCGTGACGTCACCCATAGGTTTCTGAATATCCATTTTGAAGCAAATTTGGTTGCCATCTTGGCACTTAATTGACTCCGCCTACCTCCCGGCTAATCCAAAAATGGGCAAATAGGCGGGCCGTTGCTGGAGCTGACGCGAGCCCAGTGGGCAGGCCGAATGGAGCCTGTTTGCTGAAACACGCCCTCTAAGCTCGCAGCTACAGAGCTAGCTTCAGCTTCCATACTTGACTAAAAACCTAACTCAGCTCGATGCTACCTGGTCCGCTAAGGCCGAGATGCGGGGTCATATCTGTCCCAGTGAAGGAATGGATCCTGCCAAGTAGCTTGCGGTGGCGGGTCAAACGCTGTTTATATATTCGTGAGCGGTTGCGAGACGAACGTTGTTCCTATCTGTGAGGCAGTAGCGCGACGAACGCTGTACACCGCTGGGAAGTAGCGGCGTTTGGCTCACTGAGTATCAATATCCCCCCAGAGTGCGAGCGGGTGCTCGGCTTAGCTCTTGTAGGCACCTTAGCCCGGTCCCATTAACGGCAGTATGGCCAGCCAAATGATAACACTGGCAATACGTAACCTTACTGACAAACCTGACGGACCTTTATTTTCCTACCACACTCTCGCACATTCTGATCACAACTATTATGACCCTATATTTTGACTTCGGTGAATGCTGAATTAATGGGTTACTGTAGCCAGCATATGTGGGCTCATCAATTTTCACACATCTGGGCGTCTGGCTCCTAGGCTCCATGGTTATTTAATCAGCTGCCCAGCTAATCTCTAACCTTTATATTAGCTAATTATATTAGCTTGCACTGCGATGCGCAACTTTTTTTAAAAATCTCGTCGTAAAATTGATGTTACTTTCAGGAAAAAAAAGCCTTTACTCCTAGCAACACCGAATATAGCCGAACGTGGCTGGTTAGTAGCACTTTTCCGTGGCCGTGGTTAGCTAGTTTGTGGATGATGGACTTTATGAAAAAACACATTCAGCGACAGCTAGCTAGCTTGCTAGATAACGTGGGATATGTTAAATTAGCTATATAGCTAGCTAGCTAGCCTTTCTATTTACAATAATACCGTTCGGAAATCGCACTGAAAATGGAACGAATCCATCGGTGGCAAATGCATAAGATATTGCTGTGTGAATCTATTGAGTGTATAAGCAGGGCAATCTCCGGTCAAGCCCTTCAAATACTCCGGGGAAGCAGCAGAGGGACCCCGTCATTTGGTAGCGTACTATGGTGGTTCTAATGTTGTAGCTGACTAGCCAGTTACGTTGGGAACCTGAAAGAGACCATGACGGTCTTCCTACCCCTGACTGACAGCTTTTGTTCAAAAGTACACACACTTCTCTGTTATGCTATTACTTCACTGCATGCCAGTATAATAACTGTGACAGGCATACACTCCCGCTGGCACTGCTGGACATCTTGGGCAAAAACTAACTTGGGAGTTACTGTATTCATTTTCTGGCTAGTTGGCTAGTGAACGAACTAACGCTACTTCGTGTTGACATACAATGTTATATGAAATAATATTAGAATTTCATCACCTTAGACCAGCCAGAAACGAGGCCGATGGATCAATTTCCGTGACACGATTGAGCCTAGGTAGGATAAAGGCCCACAGGTGACTGGAAAAGGCCAAGGGTTAGCGGCTAGGCTAGCTGAACTGCAGTAACCCCCCTCCCTCAGACAGCCAGGCTAGACCCATCGTTAGCGGCAAGCCTTGGCGTTCCTACTCTACAGCCCGGGGCCGTGTAGGCCTGTGCTCTAGCCTAGCCACGACATAACCGGATGAGACGACTCCTGCCCAGAGACTGTGTTCAAGGTTCTGTCACTCAAAGTGGCCATGCCCTTAATTATGCAGAAATTTAAGCCTTTATATAATGTAAATAGTAGAGTTACAAAAAAATTCACTCCACCACAGTTTTCACGCAGGGGAAAATTAGCCATAGAGGCCAAAACCGTATTTTGAACCAGGCTGTAAACATGTTTATTTTTGCTGTGAAATTGGGCTTTTTAACATGGGGGTCAATGGGGATTGACTCGTTTCTGCAGTCAGCCTCAAGTGGCCATTCGAGGAACTGCAGCTTTTGGCACTTCCGTATTTGCTTCACTTTTCAGCCCCGCAGGTTGCGCTTGGTGGGAACTCGCAGGCGTTCACATGCATGGAAAAAGCCTGTTCAATGCAGTGTGACGTGCATTTAACTACTAAGTATAATAAACATGTTTCACACGTTTCATTTGGAAATTGCATCATTTCACGTTTTTGACACGTTACACGTACTTTATGGCACGTGTCAAAAACCACCAGTTTCTCGCATGACTTACAGATGGGAGACACATGTAGTGTTTGCTAGGTATACATAAATACCTCACTTTCTTGCGGACTGCTGCTACATGGCCACAGTCTTGACACTAAACACAATAGAAGGGAGCCCTTTCAAAGGCCCACACCCTGTAGCTAACGAATCTGTTGAAATCCAATCTGGCAACTCTTTTTCCAACTATAGCAGCACTGTGGTACAATCCTGCTCCTTTCCGTCCCCATAACTTCTCAAGTGCAGAGCTGCACAGACTCCTTTCACTTCCAAAAAATATTTGGTTAAACTGTAAGTGAAACTCCTTTGATAACCTCCTTCACAATAACCTTACATTTCATTTGAAAACAAGAAGGGCACATAGTATCAAATTTGTTGATTTTCAGGACATTTTCCATCTGTTTTCTTGTTTTTCATTCCACTATTAGAATTCCATTTCAACATAACTTCACCACCTTTACATCTCCTGACATAATGATGGTCACTAAAAATTCCATTTATTTCCCGACTTGCTCCTACCGCTTTCATTCCAACTTCAAAAGATTCCTCATCATTCTCATTTTCAATTCCCTTTTTTCTTTTTCCCCATCCCCTTCTTCCCACCTCATTCATCTACAACGTACAATCCAAAATCCAACTCCAAAACCATAAGTAAAGCCAATAAATAAGCAATCCTTTGAAGTTCAAAATACATGCTCAACACCTATTCACTCTCCCCAACGTCAATTTCACTAAGGAACTTCTCTCTCATCCAGCCTCTACCCACTCACTGTGCTTACCCAGCAAAGTCCAAGGTCCATTTCTGTTGCTCACGTGCCCATTGTAGACACTTTCTGCAGTGGACCAGGGTTGGAATGGGCTCTCCGACTTGTCTGCAGCTAGGGCAACAAAGCACTATGTGCTGCAGTTTGCAATGCACTAGGTTTTGTCAAATGTGTCACACTTCTCAGATTAGTATCATTATAAAAATAGAACATAAAAGACAACATATTGTCCTACTGAAATATTCTGCAGTATGATGTTTCAGGAGCAAAAGTGGATCCTCTTTAACACAGATTTTGTGGTCATTACTCATTATTTACCATACATCAGAGCACAAAAGTTATTTTTTATGGACTTAGAAGAAAATACTGAAATGAAAAATTCTTAATCGTTGATGCTGCTCTCCCTAATAAAATGACCAAAAATGACATTCACGTTGTGAATGTAAGCAGCCAAAACAACCTCATTTATGTTTAAGTGACAAATGCCCTCTCGCGGCCAACGTTATTATGACCACAGCGATGGAGGAAACAAGAAGATGTCATTATGTAGTTAGGAACTCCATTTTGAGAAGCAGCCGAGTGGTTACTTGGGGCAGTAACTCCATACACTCTCCCACAGAAGACTGGTGATCGATTCCTGTTTCCAACCACAAGTTGAATGTTTGCAACAATGAGTCATGCCTGATTTTTTTTTAATCGAAAGACAATTGCCTAAACATGAACTTTAGCCTTGACCTACCCCTAACCTCAACCTAACCCTAACCTTTATGAAGTAGTGTCCTTCAGAAAGGCTATAATGTATATGTTACTGGTTATGAAGGCACAATGCCGCTTTTGCTTTATAGCGGAATTGAGGTAACTGAAGAAACGCTCCTATGGTATCAGAATTGCTATCAATGTGGTCATTTGGGTTTGAGGACTTGTAATTGTTGAGATTTATGCTGCACACTTAAGGATGTTCCCAACGGGCTTCCTTTTTTTCTGGCCAGTAAGGGGCTGAGGGCTCCTTAGTAGACTTTTTGCCCATTATCCACAGCACGGTTATTTACAATGAATGGAATATTTGCTTCCATTAATTCCTATGAGTGGGCAATGCAAGCAATTGATGTGTTTAATTAACTGCCTCCGGTCCAAATTCCCTAGGCAGTTTGGAACTGAACACTGACCTCTTTCTCTATTTCCTGCATATTTCTGCTAATTCACCATAGAGCTCAAGTTTATCATAATCAGTGCCCAAATGTCACACCTATGTATCCCTGCTGAGATATGATGATTATATGGCCTTCAAACCTGTTCAGATATGATAGTTAGCTTTATGGATCTGTGATGTTTTTCATTTACCCTCAATTTTCCTTGTTCAGTGATGGAAAATAATGTGTCAATGCAGTTGATTTAATCCACACTCCAGAGTTACATCAGTAACAATTTAACCAAATCTAAATATGAGGCTGCCTTATTTAATTGAGACTTATTTAAATCAACTTTGAATGGCCTAGTTAACCTGTTTGCCCCTGTAACTACAAAGGGAACTGACATTTTGGCTAACTTCATATTCATAACAACATCATTTTTTTCGTAATTGCCAGTGTACTGCATATTTTATCAGGTAATCAGATGTATTGTGTGTTCCATTTGAGGTCAAATATTTTGATTTCAGTTGTAGCATTGCTGAGGGTGAAGTACATGTAATTTGAATGGCATTTTTAGCCTGTTCCAGCCATCTATGCCTGTGCTCTGTAAACACTGAAAATGGAGCAATGCAAATATCAGCTAGCCTAGCATCATTTATAATTTCCCAGTGATAGGCACCCTGTGCGCTGTCAGATTGCCTGTCTGTTTGTCATCTCTTTGTCATTGTTCCTCTGAAAACAAAATGTTTTGCAGTCTTGCTGACTGAGAACTTTATGGTGAAAAATTGAGGCTGGGTTGTCGCATTCTACACAAGAAACTGAGTGAACAGTACTGGCAGTGATACTGCCGAGAGCATATTCTCAGAACTTATTCACCATGGATTGAGAAGCTTGGGGACAAACTTCTTGCTACACCATCACATTCAGAAAAAATGGCACTGCCAGCAAGTGTCAAAACTTGGCACAAAGCTGTATGCCAACGGTGTGCGAACATCTTGTGGAGTCATCAACAACTGCCTTTAAAGTGATATTTCGCTAATGCTGACCTAATCTGTCAGTTTTATATTCTGTTGAGACATAGTGCATATTTAAAAAATGTTCCCTGAAAATTGAAAAAAATGTCTTTACCCCCTTGGGGGTACATTGGGGAATTTAGGAGATGTTGAAAATATATGTTTTAAACATGTTTTTTGTTGGGGCCGAGTAACTGCTGAAGCATTGCAATTTAGTATTGCCATCATCCTGGGTTATGTTTCGGTTTCACACCATGTTTTGCAAAATTGGGCTAGCACTACAATTTTACGAGGCTAAGCCAGTCCTGCTCACAGAGTTGGCATTACCATTGCAGAGTGAGGCTGCTTGGCTTTGCTGGGGTCTCAAGCCAATGTAATGAATATTCATGATATACTAGTCAACCATGATAATCTGGGGCTATGATGAACCACACATGAAACAAAGTTGCTTGAAAAAACCCCATGTTAACAGAAAGCACTAGGCTAAGAAACCAGGAGTGAAACCAAATCTATTTGCCCCATGCTCTCTGAAACAGGCAACCGTGTATGAAAAAGCTATAGCTTGTTTGCTGTCAGGTGAACCCAGCGACATGCAAAAGCCAGATGGATGGCAGAAAGTGAAGAACGCTGATTGGGAATCGTTGGTCTGTATTTCTTTAGATTTTACCCAGATATGTTAAGTAGCTAAATGATTGTGGCCTTACCTTTAAAAAAGTGATCACTGCATACATGAGTGTTGTCTGATTCCGCTCCTCCAGACTACACGGAGGTTTTTAAACCATGTCTGCCGCCATTTCTCTGTGAGCTTTTCAAATTACTCATCTTTACAGTAGTGTGCAGGAATGATTATATGCCACCATTTTCGTCTAAAAGGGGTCTTAATATATTACTTCTCTATAAATTTTTGGTAAAAATGTATTGAAAAATACTATTGCAGGCAATGAGAACAAAAACAAAATCATTCTCACAAGAACACTGAGGTAAAAATATGGGTAACAAACAAAAACACTGAAAACAGCCATTTTTTAATAACAATTGAAAGGTGTCACAATTTTTTTTTGACTCTTGCATATTCAATTCAATTCAGTTTATTATACAGACTCATGTCCAAATTGTACAGGACAAAACAGATAAAAAAGGACTATAAAAACACCACAATTATATCACATACAAACATACAGACATTTCAGCCAGTGCACCCTCAGTCTGGATGTGTACCGGGAGCAGCTCACTAGAGGATTTGATAGTGCACCCATGATGCTGTTGGTAGATTCATCCAGACGACGCATAAACTTAAACATCAAGTGTCTTAACAGCGCCTTAAGCGTGTTCACTCCAACTGAAACAAACATCTGGCTAGCACTCCCTCCTCTGGGAGTCTTGAGAAGAATTCTCATTGCATCATTGTAAGCAACTTGTAACCTCTGCATGCTGGATTTTCTATAAACTGACCACAGATGGGCAGTGTATAGTGGTGTACAATATGCTTTGAACAGAGCAACTTTGACTTGAGTAGAACAGCAGCTAAACTTACATGCAATGGTGCTTGCCTGAGCATATAACTTACAACACTGCCTGTACATATCATCATCATCATTCATATCATCTGTGCATAACTTGAAAGCATATTAGAAGGCTCATTCCTTGATTATTGATGCAAAAAAATTTGTGCAAACTGGTTTGAGGCAACATTATGTCGCAAAATTACCTCTGATGTCAGCTGGCCCAGTATATAAGGTGACATGAACTTTGAGCAGTGTCACAGCGTTAAACATGATGGCGCAATGGAAGGAGCTCTTTCAGATTGTTCATAGCCGCATTGTGGCCTTATGTGATGCTGAAGACGTTAAATGCTGCCATGGCACTGTAAGAAATGCCATTTGCGCTTCAAAGAGACCGGTTCACTGAAAACTAGTGGCAACAGAGATGCAAAACGGAAGTTAAGTGCCTCAGATTATGTTATTTGTGCATGACATATAAAAAAATTAATAAATAGCTGACGGGTGACAGCACGACAACTCGTTGACAAAATTAATAGTGCCAGAAGTGAAGAGATTAAAGTATCAAGATCTACTATTTACAGACTCCTGCGTAAAAATAGTCTGATTGGTCCTATTGCTGCCTCATCGCAACATCAGAAAAAGACTTGTGTGTGCTAAGAAATTCAAGGAATAGCCACCAATGGACGGGGAACAAGTGTTTTGTACCGATGACTCTAAATGAAATTTTCTCATCCAAACGCAGAAATTATGTGCGCCATAGAGTTGGAGAATGTCTAAAAAATAACTGATTAACCCCTTTAGTAAAACATGGAGGGGGTAATATTAGGAGAAATCACTTCCTGCCCCCCATCTGCAGTTCCCTCTGTGATGTGAAGTCATCTGCAAACAATCTAAAAGTGGACCCAGCTTTTCTGGCTACCATGCACCTCAAACAAGACACCATCATTGAATTGCAGACCCATAATCAGAATTTCCTTCAGAAATATTAAATAAAGCAAATTGAAAATTTACACAAAAAATACCCGTCACACTAAGTAAGTTCAATCAAATATTGATGAATAGCGCTCTGTACAACCACTTGAATAACAAAATACATCTGGTTATAATCTGCATGCACAAGGTCAGCATTCTGTCTGTCTGATTGAATATTGATTTAAATATAAGTATGTGAGACCTGTCATGGGGTTCGGGGGGCTGGTCTGGTGATCCTTACCAGTGATTGAATCATCAGAGGAGGACTCCACTGTGAAGTGATGCAAAGGACAATGATTTCTGATAATTTCGTTCAAATTGTTTCTCAGCAAACACCTTTAGCCAGAATAGCTTACAGAGCATGCATATTAGCAGGATGTGTAATTGTGTGTCATTTTGTATCAGATATACTGTCGAGTACCAAATATACAATATTAGCAGCACTAATTAGGTTCCGCTTAACAAATAAACTTCATTCTCTCTTGCATTACACCACCTGATAATACACTATATTAAACCCTCCATTACCAACAGTATGAGATTATTTACCTCCTCTAAATATATATATATTAAACACTCCATTACCAACAGTACGAGATTATTTACCTCCTCTAAATATATATTAAACCCTCCATTACCAACAGTACGAGATTATTTACTTCCTCTAAATATATATTAAACCCTCCATTACCAACAGAACGAGATTGTTTACCTCCTCTAAATATATATTAAAAACTCCATTACCAATAGTACAAGATTATTTACCTCCTCTAAATATTTTGGATGCACCAAAAGGTTTGAATCCAACCATTTCTCACATTTCATCCTACTAAAGTGATCCATCTTTATAATTAAAAGTTGCACTGATTTGGAGATAGAGCAAAATGCATATGTGAATAATATATTCCAGAATTATTTACGCAGATAATTCATAGAAGTAAATATAGTTTAACCTCCTTTTTCCAGGTGATGCCTCTGTTATCATCAAACTGGCATTAGCTGATCCTCTGGAGGAGAGTTGATTATATAGAGAAGGAAGTGGTGAAGACAAATTGTTCAATTATGTCTCCATGCTCCAGTCTCGCACTCTCTTAGACACATAGCCAGAAGGGGAATGAGGTGCTGGGTGCAAGGAACAACCAAGAGTCCCCCAATAAGAGCAAAGCAGCCAATATTTACACAAGAATAACTTGAGAATAATACAATCGCTGCCCCAAACAATTAATGTAGCAACTAATGTAAAATGGAATACATTAAAATCCTGCGCTGCTGGACCTCTTGGAGGACCCCAGGGAAACCATAGTTTCTGATGGGAGGCTTTGGTTAGCCAGTAGGATGGATCCAGTCATTGTCCCAACAAAGTGATGCCTGTGAGTTAAATGACACATTCAAGCATGTTCCAGACTCCGCGCACATTAAAGATTCCTTGGCACTAAGTGAAAGAGAGGAGAAATTGACTCCAGTATCATCAGGAAAAAAAATATAATAAAATCCACAATAACCAGGCTCTCTGCCCCTGACCTTCTAAGCATCCTAAACATCTGAGTGACAAAAAAATTCCAAGTAATGTTAAACATTTAAACATCAAAATAATGATGAAGCAAACAAAGAAACAAATAAATATGTGTTGTTTCCATCCTAATGTTGATCATTTGCAATGTGTTGAATGTGCAGCAATTTCATAGATTCCCCGCTATTTTATGACATTGTGCAACTGAAATGAATGTTGTGTCACTGTTAGTATTAAGCAAGTATGGAGTGCAACGTTCATTTATTTATTTATGCTAGAATAACACATCTGTAAAACAGTTTCATGATGTGGTCCAGTTGTAAAGCAATAATGAAAACTGGGTCGCAGCAGTGTAGTCCCTGTCACTACCTTTAATTAAGGTCTTGAATCCAGTGACACAATTGGCATTTAGAGTATGATTTGGCGAATCATTCCAGTCTATGGAACCTCTGCATATGAAAGATCTCTTAAATGCATCAGTTCTACAAAAATGAATATAGAAGTGTAAAGTATCATTTAATAATAATAAATTTAATTATATAGCACCTTTCAAGCAATACAGCACAAAGTGCTTCACAAGCAGGTGGAAATACACGTACATAAAAGCAATAAAATAAAATGGGGAAAGTAGGGAATTAAACATCAAAATAGGAAGAATTAAGATAATAAAAGGAGACATACATGCAAACACACCCATACAATAAAAGAATTTAAACCGTAAAATCAGCAAAAGCAAGCCTAAAAAAATGAGTCTTTAAAAGAGATTTAAAAGACCATAAAGACTCAGCATTTCTAATATTGTTTGGGAGACTGTGTCATGGTTATGGTTTTTGTGTTCATGTTTTATGTTCAGGATTATGTCTTTTTTTTTTTTCTTTTTGGTTATTGTAATTCTCAGGTTTCAGTTCTTGCCATTTTCACTTCCATTGCACTTGTCTCCCCTGTCTTGTTATCCAGTTGGTTCAGTCCGTCTCCCCGGTCTGTGTGCTAACATGCTTCGGGTGATTTCAATGGTTTCTGGTGTTTCATATTATTCCTTCAATTCTCGTTTACTTCCTTCGCCTTGCTGTTCTTGATTACTAACAAGACTAACATTTGTATTTTGTATCATAGTCTACTAACCCAACTAATCCATGTATATATTACTAACTCACTAACAAGGACTCTAGTTAAATCTGTAAAGTTGCACCACTACTAATTAGTACTAATTCACTTTCAGCAATCGCCCTGTTCTAGTCTCCGCCTCTTGCTTAGCTTTCCCTGTCTTCCTCTGAGTTTCTGCGAGATCTCTCGCACCTGCTTAATTGCTTTCCTGCACTCATTGTCTGTGCACTTAGAACTCCCTGACCGGAGCTGTTTTACTGTCATAGGATGTCTGCGTGATTCCCGTCCGTGTCTTGGCTTTCGCCAATTATTGTGGTTAGGATTCCCTCATGTGTTCCTCCCATTGTAATTAGTTTTCATCCCATTCACCTGTTCCCTGCATAGCATGTGACTTCCCTTCTGTCTATCTAGAGTACTCACTGCTGTTCTGACTTTGTCAGAACGTTGATCAATATTTCATTGTGCAGAGCTTCTTGTATGCCATTGATTATTGTTTCTCTTCTACTGTTTTGTCCGACCAAGATTCTTGCCATTGCCTTTTTTGTATTGTTGTCTTTCTGGATTTCGACCCATTTTTGTATGACCACGATTTCTGTGTTTGGATGTCCTGTGTATGACCCACTGCTTTGGATATCGACTACGACTTTTTGCCTGCAGTCTATTTACCGTCGCACCTCTGTTTTTCTGGTTCTGACCCCGGCCTGTCTAGTCGACTTTGTTTTTGGATTTCGTTTTGTGGCTTGGCAATTCTTGTGTCTATTGGTACTGACCCGGCATTCATTAAAGGCATACGTTTTTTGGATTTCCCTCTCTCGCGTGTGGTTCCTGAACGCACCGTCACAGACTGTTCCAGAGTCTCCCAAATGTTTGGTATGTTTTTTGGTATGTTTGTCACTGGTTTCACAAGCCATTACAATTGTAAGGTCACGCCTCCAGCCATCAACCTCACCGGTCTATTAACACCCAGACTGCATTCTCAGCTCCGTAATCATTACCTGGACCTGTTTGTCATTTCCTCTGTGTGGTAGTGTTGTGCTATTTCAAACCGAACTTCGCACATAGTCTTTGCAAAGTCTCGTAGCCACATGCCTGTGTTGTATCTCTAGTCTTGTATAGACTTATTCCCCACGGATCGTGTGTATTTATTCTTACTCTCAAATTTAGTGCTGTTTATATCAGCACTTAATAATTATCATTGAAGGAACCTCATTTCCTATTTTCTTTTTCTATTTGTAATATATTGTTACTGTAGCTATAGTCTAGTCTCTGCATTACTAATAGCGCAATTCAGGAACCTCATTTCCTATTGTTTTGTATTGCTTCTTGTGTGCCTTCCTGCTGCACAGTAGGCATAATAAATAAAAACAAGTCCATCCTTGCACCTGAGTCCAGTCCTCAACTTCCTGTCCTCCGTGCACATCATCAGTGTGTGAAGCACAACCCTGACAAAAATAGAATTGCATAAATTGGAGCAGTACCACGAATACACCTATACATACTTGTGTTAAGAAAGTAGTTTATCCTTTCTTCAATTGTTTGCCAACCTAAGTTTTTCTAAATCAATGCCTCTTGTATTTATAATGTAATAATTGCCACAGATGATCATAACAGCTCTGTTTTGTAACATCTGAGTAGCACAGATATCATTTTTTGAACAACCCCAAACTGAACTTGCATAATCAAAAACTGGCCTATATAGTACAAAAATAATTTCAAAATACTGTCAGGAACGATGTTTCTAAGACAAGGCAACCATGCAAGTCTCCTAGAGAGATTTTTTTTGGTAAATTAATTTTAACGAGCATTCAATTTAAGCTAATCAATGTATACACCCAAATATTTGGTTTACTCAAAACTATCAATAGCATTACTATCCAAAAACAGCTGAGAATAATTTTCCTCATTTATTAGAATTTTAACTTATTTGCATTGACATAGACTTAGAAACATTAAAAACAAGCTTGTTGGCTTTTCACCACTCGGAAGTGGAACTAGTTCAGGCAGGAAACTCGGGTCATTCTGCATCACCTATGCCATAGGTTGGCAACAGCCGGCCCGTGTGCCAATTTTGGCCTGCGAACGATTTTCATTGGCCCGCCAGATGATTCCGATCAGTTTTTTTTTTCTCTCCAAGCATTTTTTTTTTTCTCAAAAGCAGGCTATTCCTGCGATTCCTGCCTATAGCCTACCAGGCACCTGATGTTAAGCAGAAACGAGAGAATACCAGAGCCAGGATTTGCATTCTTAATCTTAGTTGTCTTTATTTCACTTTCTTCAACTAAAAAGGAAAAGTTGCATTTTTGACATAATGGGGCGGCCAATGAAAAGATGCACTGTCTTTAACTGAACTTCAGGCCGACAGTCGTGCTGCAACAAAATATTTGCATCAGAGCGACACAGGAAACTAAGTTTATATTTTATTTAACAAGCCAGTAACTGTGGCATAATCCAGAAGGCTTTTACGCAAAGTAAAATAAAATAAAACGATGATCAGGCAGTCGCGCAATGGCAGAGGTGGTGGGCACGGATGCTCCTGAAACGAAGCGCACGAGAGAAGAAAAAAAAATGCAACCAAGACGCTTTTAAGGACGCACTTGTGGCTTTTTCTTGGGATGTTAGACCTCGCACTAGGATGCTGCTGCTGTTTCTATAACCACACTCAAAAAAATGAAACCCTATGAAATGTTAGATTTACTTAATGTTATGTCAACTGATTCCACAAAACTGAGTTAAGTACATTCCACTCAATGCAATTAATTAAACTGGCCAAAAATGTTAGAAGTCAAATAAAGGTTACGCAAAGCTATTGCGTGGAACCAGCTGACATAACATTAAGTAAGTCTAACATTTCATAGGGTTTCATTTTTTTGAGTGCATCTGTCAGCACTTCAATTTTGCGTTTTCGTGCCTCAGACCGGAGCGGATAAGCAACATTGAAGGAGCCATGCTTCGTTTCATGATGCCGCCTGACATTACACTCTTTGCAAACCGCGATAACTTCCTTGCATATGAGGCACATGGGCTTTCCATTACTACAGTTGGGTAAGATGAACGCAAATTTGTCTCTCCATTCCTCTTTATAGGCTCTGTTTTCGCTGTCAACTTTCCTCTTTAGACCTTTTTCAGAGACATCTTTTTAATTCGGCTAACTCCTCTCTGCACGCTATTTCCACCAAAACAGCAAACATTGTATCATTGTAAGGAGGCGGTCAACCAAGTATTTCAAAATAAAAGTAGCCCAAGGGAGACTAATACTACTAGCCGAATAGACCTAACCTGGGCCTATCATTGCCATCATTGCCTTTTTCACAATTGCTGATGACTCAGTATTGAAAGAGATGCTCAGTCCATTAATATTACTAAATTATCAAAAGAGACTACCGATGGGCTTGTGCACAGTCCACATAGTTTATTTATTGTCATAAGTTATTTTTTATTAGACTCACTATTCTCTGTGTAGGCCTGGTTTTTGTGAGTGGACCTTAGGGGCACCAATCGCAGCGTCTCAACAGGCCGTGGCCCGGCCTCTGGCCCGCCACCTAGTGGCGAGGAAAAATCTTGGCCCGCAGCCCAAGTTACTTGCAGACCCCTGACCTATGTGGTTGTCTGCATCAGCGAGAGTACACCAATCACAGAGCGGAAACAGCAAATAACCTATTACATTGGTCTATTTAAACACAGTCGGCTTGAACACCTTTGCTGCTCAATTTGATGCCTAACCTGCAGGGTGAGAAATGTTTTTTGCTTGCCACCTCCACCTGTTTGGCTCTGCTCTGTCTGACAGTGGGGGGATTCATAAGTTCTGCTTCCTTCCTAATTTTGTTGTTGTTTAGTATGCATGGTAGAGAGCACCCCCGGAGCAGAACCTTCCACCAAACTCAAATGTCATTACATCTACATGTCAATAAATTTGTTCAATCTTAATACATGAGTTTACCTGACTGAAATTAACTTGTTGCAAAGTATCACTAGCAGATTCACTGAGATTTGCAATATTTCTATCATTGAATTTGAAAGTCTTCCCTTGGCCAGAAAGACCAAACCAAGGCTATTGTTTACCAGAAAAGTGATGAGGGCTTCATATAAGACACCTTCATCAATCACTTGCCTTATGGCTGTAATATTTTTTATGGGAGCAGCACACCGTCTCAAGACAAAGGTGCTAGTGGAGATAGTACAAATCAAGGAAAAAATCATCTTCATTGAACTCCCTCACATCATTAACGTAAACTTTTGCTTTTGTTATTTTGCCAGACAGCGTTCTGCTTGGTGCTAAATCAAACAGGATGCCAAGAGGCCTGTTGTGACCAGATCGCTTCTGCCTACCACTATATCCCTCACTGTGACATTTATGATTAGTGTCAACCTTAACAAATCTTTTTCCAGCTGATGTTGTCCATGCCTCCCACACAGGTAGTTTACCTAATACTTTACACGATGGTTTAACAAAAGCCTTTTATGTATCTCCATCATGTACTCTTCATGATTTTCAAATGTACAGTGGGCTTCATTCCACGAGTGAATGACATAATTTAGCATAATTTATTGTACATGGCCAAAGTTTGTTCTTCAGGATAGGAATAGCCAACGGCATTTGAAGAGAGGGCTCATAGCTCAGAGAGTAGTTTATTTACCTGAGGTACTCATTGGAAGAATTTTGTTTGGGTTTTGTGCTTCCTGTCAGTATCAGTGTCCTAGATAGTCTGGGAGCCATGGGGGTGAACCTTTTTCGGTTTAAGTTTTTTTTCTCTGCTGTTTCTTGTAGCTTAGGGGTACCTCATTAACACAGAAGAGGGTATCCAGTGAGTACCCTTGAGCATTTTCAGATATAACCCCTTAATGCCCAAAAAACACAAAAACACACAAAAACATGCTTTCATGATATTTCATGCAAACTATTTGAATTAAATGCATCTAATATGTTTTCTACAATGATAATTAATAATGGTGGTTTTGTCTTTCAAATGAATATGGTCTTGAGCATTTTCAGATATTAACCCCTTCATGCCCCAAACGCCAAAATCACACCAAAACATATATTTAATATGATATTTAATGCAATATATTCCAATCGAACACACCAACTTTGCTTTATCTAATGTTTATTCATATTAATATATCTAAATCCAGTATATAATATATCTGAATCCAGTGCATCCCTACCCACACTTATGCACGTGTGCATTACAAAACAATATGCTGGTGAGTCGCTAAACTTAAATTGTGTAGGGCGCAGGAAGAAACTTCAGTGGAAACAGTACACTCACTGGTGTGAAGGATAAATCTTGAAGATGAGTTACTGTAGGTATTAGGGTCTTGAGCATCCTACCCTGAAACATGCACAGAACATCGTGCGTGGCAAACCATGCGCTTTACAACTTCACTTTCTTGAGTTACAGGGGGTGTCACTCTTGCAGCCACACCGGATCATTTTCAGGATGTAGTCTGGGACAAGTTTGGCATTTTCTGGTAGGTGGATTGGGATCAGTGACCTGTTGCATGTCTTCTTTCCATCCAAATTCCTCTGGGTTCAGTGCTGGTAGCAGATTGGAATTCAGATTTCACCACAAGTACACTAGAAAGTGGGCTCTTTTGACACTTTCAAGGAAGGCTTCCTTTGTTGGTGGTAGAGCAGGGACATTTGGAGCAGACATATGACCTTTCCCATTCTTTTTCCCCCAGATGAGTAGCCTTGTGTGTGACATGTCTCTGCTTTCTGTTATTCCATAACAGGCCGAGATGAAGGCAGTGGCTTGGTCAAGGAATTGTTGGAATGGTGCATCCACGTTGCCAATGGCCGAGAGGTCATAACCAGCTTTCAGGGCTTTGATGACAGAGCCTTTTCCTAAACCATAGTAGGACGCTACCGTGTCACATCCCTATATGGCATGGGCTGGTAAAAGGTGTTCAACTGTTTGGGTCTGATTGACCAGTGTTGCCATGATGTCCACTATCACTCTTTCCTTGCGGGGGATTCCATGAAGAGTGGTACATCCAGTCCTGCCTGATGGTAATGGTGAAGGAGTAGGACAAACACATCTGTGTCATCAGGTACCACAGTGATTTGGTTTGCTTCTGCAGCACACCTAAGGACTTGTTGGATGATGATGGTGTCAGCTTCCACCTGCTCATTTCCTCGATTGTACCTGTCCTGTCTTTCTTCCATCCTTATTTCAATGGGAAATTGGTCCTCACCTGTCACTACTAACTTTTTTTTTATTGAATTGAATCCTTTATTTATGCAGGAAGACACATTGAGACCTAGGTCTCATTTGCAATGGTGCCCTGCTTACAATCCAATACACATTACTTGTAACCATGCCAAGTGTTCAATCCTATTTCCTCCAGGGGCAACATGTCACAAGACACCTCCCTGGAATATGGAATGGCCTGTGGAGTGACCAGTTCATAGAGTCCACCCGCATGAGGTATGGAATCCCCCCGCAAGGAATGAGTGATAGGGGACATCAAGGCAACACTGGCCAATCAGACCCAAACAGTTGAACACCTTTTACCGGCCCATGCCATATCGGGATGTGACGCGGTAGTGTCCTACTATGGTTTAGGAAAAGGCTCTGTCATCAAAGCCCTGAAAGCTGGTTATGACCATGGAGGTAATATAATAGAACTGGAGAGAGCGAGGAAGTACCACCCCTATTACTTTCAATGGGAGATGCTAGGCTAGCTACTTCAGGCCAGGAAGTACGGAATTGACCGACGCCATCTATAAAAATGGCGCTCCATGGGTGCTTATTTCCGGCACCATTTCATAAGATTGCCAATCTGATTACACGGCACAAATGGCCAAGAAAATGTGTCATCTGTGTGGATTGGCGAATGTGTTCGAGGGGAAATGACAAGCAACGTTGTTAATCCGGAACGCGCACGCACTATACACTCATTGGCTGAACTGCCGCAGTCAGAGCAACAGCTTGACAACCAAACTTGTGCACGAGCTGCCATCAAGCTCTTAGTAGCAGTTCTTATTTTACAGGCCCTCTTGAAAACTTCGAACAATTGCGTCAGACAAAGAGCAAAATAATGAAGGATTACCAAATACATTTTCTTTTGTTTTCGCTTTATTTGGCAAGGAAAAGATGTGCACTTTTCAATTGGTGTCTATGGATCTTCAGCGTCTTTGGCCACAAAACTGCATCCTTGGGAAACGTGGAAGCAGGAAGCTAATATGCTAACTGGCTGAAGCAAAGGTACTTCCTCGTTCTCTCTGGTTCTATTATATGTCTCTATGGTTATGACCTATCGGCCATTGGCAACGTGGATGCACCATTCCAACAAGTCCTTGACCAAGCCACTGCCTTCATCTCAGCCTGTTATGGAATAACAGAGAGCAGAGACATGTCACACACAAGGCTACTCATCTGGGGGAAAAAGAATGGGAAAGGTCATATGTCTGCTCCAAATCTCGCTGCTCTACCACCAACAAAGGAAGCATTCCTTGAAAATGTCAAAAGAGCCCACTTTCAAGCATACTTGTGGTGAAATCTGAATTCCAATCTGCTACCAGCACTGAACCCAGAGGAATTTGGATGGAAAGAAGACACATGCAACAGGTCACTGATCCCAATCCACCTACCAGAAAATGCCAAACTTGTCCCAGACTACATCCTGAAAATGATCCGGTGTGGCTGCAAGAGTGACACCCCCTGTAACTCAAGAAAGTGAAGTTGTAAAGAGCATGGTTTGCCACGCACAATGTTCTGTGCATGTTTCAGGGTAGGATGCTCAAGACCCTAATACCAACAGTAATTCATCTTCAAGATTTATCCTTCACACCAGTGAGTGTACTGTTTCCACTGAAGTTTCTTCCCGCGCCCTACACAATTTAAGTTTAGCGACTCACCAGCATATTGTTTTGTAATGCACACGTGCATAAGTGTGGGTAAGGATGCACTGGATTCAGATATATTATATACTGGATTTAGATATATTAATATGAATAAACATTAGATAAAGCAAAGTTGGTGTGTTTGATTGGAATATATTGCATTAGATATCATATTAAATATATGTTTTGGTGTGATTTTGGCAATTTGGGCATTAAGGGTTTAATATCTGAAAATGCTCAAGACCATATTCATTTGAAAAACATAAACCTCCTTTATTAATAATCATTGTAGAAAACATATTAGATGCATTTAGTCCAAGTTGTTTGCATGAAATATCATAAAAGCATGTTTTTGTGTTTTTTGGGCATTAAGGGGTTAAAATCTGAAAATGCTCAAGGGTACTCACTGGATACCCTCATGTATGTTGAAGAGGCTACAAGCTACAAGAAACAGCAGAGAAAAAAACTTAAACCAACGAAACAAGGTTCATCAAAAAAACAGGCTTTGGCTCCCGGACTAAGAATAAGTGGTGTAGGTTGCACAATGACTGTTTGCGGTGTTGAATGTGCTGCTCAGGCACAGACTGGCTTATCAGTGCTCTTAGCCTGAGCATAGATGAGGATAAAAGCGTTCACACCCTGCTATCATTAACTCAGGATAGGGTCAGTCATTGATCACCCTCTCAGCTACTGCCATTAGTTGAGTTCTACAGTCAGAGAGATATCCATTTTGATCACAAACATGAATGATGCAAGACTGATAGGAAAGGAAATGGATCCTTAAATTGCAGTCCTTGTGAGAGTGCGTATAAAGTTCCCATCTAACACCCAAAAGCAAACATTTTATTTCTTGCTACGTTCAATGGAACAAGTCTGTGATTCTAATTTCCCACTCAGCACCCTAAAAAACATGCAGGTTATAGGACCCAGTTTTCTATGGAACGCCATTTGGATCAAAATTAAATAAATAAAAAAAACATGAATAATTAAATATGCCCATGAAATAAATAAATATGAAAATGAAATAAATCTTGAAATAAATAAATAGGGCAATAAATATTATAAAATATTTACATATTAATGTTTACATTTATTTATTAGTCCACAAAGTTCAGTGAATAAATAAATATGTTTTATTTCAAAATAAAATTTTTCAAGAGACTACTGTTTTTTATTTCTGGAGATTTTCATTTCATGGAATTTTCATTTCCAAACACAACATTTTGTTTATTTCATTTCTCACATTCAAATGAATGGGGCGCAGCTAGCTCACACATTCAGACTGAAGCAACAGCACCAAGAACAGCACTGAATATGTCAATGGAAATATTGTGCAGGTCAAGCTGCTGTGCGGTCAGTATGGAGGACCTCAAAACCCCTGAAATTCAATGCAATCCTTAGCAGAACAAATTGATCAACATGGTTTATCAGTGGATCCACTTTCGGCCGGGAGTGAATATTTTTTAGAAATACTTGGGTGGATTAGTGCCCTTCAAGATATAGACGTGTATAGCAAAGTCTTAAATTGTTTTAGGCTGATTGAGCACTGTGTTCAAGTGGAAGATGTCCAAGAAGATAAGGTTGCTCCTTCAAGCTCAAGCTTAGGCACGGGATGCCTGCTTCAAGGCGGTTGGCAGCCTCTCTCAATAACTCAGAGATGGTTTTCTTAGGGTCATGAAACGTCCCCACAATGTCATTATGGAACCCCCTGGGAACCCCATTTCCACGCTTCTTATTCCATGCTTTCTCTGAAATCGTGCAATACGAAAGACCTACAATGCACAGTAAAATGTAGCGAACAAACAATGGTCACTACATTGTCTGATGTATACCACAATGCAACTGATTGTCTTTGCCCATAAGACCCACAAGCTAATGTAAGATAATGGTATTGTAGGTTTATATGACGGCTCACGCTAGCTGCTGGCTCAAGAGCAAACGATTATCGTGAGATTACAAATAAACCGGCAATGTTTACCAAGCAAAACTAGATTCAATACTGAACCACACAGACAAATGACTACTATTTCAACAGTTTATTTGTCATTTAAGCAGTTGCTTCTTCCCCTGGTAATCATGATAATATTAAAATTGGCACTTTACATCCGCCATAGACCATAAGGCTGACTGCCCTTCCATCCACCAGAAATTTTTGCGGTTTACTTAAGTATTCAGCACTGCTGTACATTCAGTATTCGGTGCTATTGCTTCGATCTGAATGTGTGAGCTGACCACACCCCATTCATTTGAATATGAGAATTGAAATAAATAAAAGTGCTGTGAAATAAATAAGTAAATGTGGAATTATGAAATGAAAATTCCCAGAAATAAATAAAAGTAGTCTTTTGAAAAATGTCATTTTTAAATAAAAACGTTTTCTTTTTTTACTGGACTATATTGACTAATTTATATATTTATATTTAAATTGATGAATATTTTAATGTATTTATTGCCCCATTTATTTATTTCAAGATTAATTAAATTTCCATATTTATTTATTTCATGGGCATAATTATTATCGTATTTATTTATTTAATATTGACCCATATGGCTTTCCATAGTTTTCATCCTGTTTAATCAATGCAGATGGGGCATTTCAGCACATATGCAAGAGCAGCTTGCTCTAATTTACTGTCCAGTTCACAATGTCCTCGGAGGACCAGGGTCACAAGGGCTACTGAGCTTTACAATTACAAAATTTTAATTGTTAATTTCAAAAACAATAATACATGGCATCACGTTCATTGTAAATCAAAGGTAGAAAATTTATCAAGACCTTGACTATAGTGATGCCTAAACTTGGTCTTTAGGACTTACTGTGTTCACTGGTTTTTGTTCCAACCACAGTTGCAATCCCAGAATCTTAATGAGTTGCTAATTTTTCTTAATTGCACTACTCCTAATTATACAGCTCATTTGACCTTTTAAGCCATGTTTTGCTAGAAATAGCTATGCATGCCCTGAAGAGCTTCATAGTCACATTTTACTGCAAATTATACTGCAAATACATTTTTACTTTTTAAAAGAGACAAAAATGAAGACATTGAAGAATCAATAGGCTCCTAGTTGTAGTTCAAAAATAGACCAAATTATAATGAGTGAAACACGTTAGGTGGTATTTTTGTTTTTTGTTTCTGGAGAAACATTTTGAAAGAATTTATACACCTGCATTCAGAAACCTAATTAGCTGCCAATTGATTCACCACAGTCTCAAATTTGATCGATGAAAACATATAACCGATTTGGCTTGGCTTCCTTACTTCAAATATTGCAAAATAAACACACTAATCATGGAATGCATAGTCATTCTCTCAACATGGTTCAAGTGGGTGAAACTTCTCTCAAGCCTGAAAAAACGACAGAGAAGAAAATGAACGGCTCGTTAATTCTGGGCTTTAAATTGTGGTTGAGAAAAAAAAACAGCATAAAAAGTCGGTCTCCAGGATTGAGTTGGGAACCACTGCACTAGACTAAGGCATGAAAATTATTTAAGACCAAAGTCAAACGTATTCACTGGTAAGAGGAGGTCATTTTACAAGGCGGAAGTTTTGCGGTTTTAGTGAACCCTTTCGCCAGATGAGAGATTGTTTATTACATTCAGTGTGAATGTGACGTCTTATTACCCCTCATCGTGTTACTCTCCCACCCCCAACTTACGGCATGTACAGATCTAATCTCTCCACTTTACGATGTACTCCCTTGTTGACCTGCGTAAAACCAGTCTCCTCTGTAAGTATCCACAGCAACCCACACCCTCCATTTGGAGGAAACCCTTAGAGGAATGGTGTATGTTATGGGCTAAAGACAATAAATTGAACGAGAGGAAGAAAGAGAGAGAGGCAGAGAGAGAAGCAGAGAGAGAGCGGAATGTGAAAGAGGAGTATATAATTTGATTGTGTATATACTCGAATATTAGAAGAAATGTTGGTGCTCATTAATCTTTAATGTGACAAGTGGGGATTGGGAAGAGGGGGAAAAAAATATTGCATTATGCTTGCAATAGCACAGCAACTGCAGTAAGTTTTGTCTGGCCAAAACGGACTCATTGAATCAAGAAATTGTTTGGATTTAAGCCACATTAACATAATCCAAGCCTCACCATTGTGCAGTACAAGTGATGATGCAATACTCTTATTCAGTTAGCAACTTTCAATGTGGCAACTGTCTCAAAACAAGAATTAGAATTTTTTGATCCTTGCCTTCTCAACTGCACGTCTAACATTCAGGGATGCTTGGCGAACATATTTCAAAGCAGAATACAATATAGCATAATGTGCAGCAGGTAGGAATACTACAGATGTCTATAGGAGCCCAGTAATACTTATTCATCCTATTATTCCTATTTTTATTACATCAAAATCACAACTCATCCATCTTGTGATCTCCATACAGTAAATTTGCTTTCTCGTGTTCACCTCAAGATAACTCTGATTACCAGGTGAATGTTCAGCAATCATGTACTGACCGGGGACATGAGGAACGTGCCATTAGAGGTATCCTTTGGAGGACCGAATCCTCACCATTTCATACTTGATAACACTCAACGTGTTCTGGTGTACTTTACTTGATTAGCAAGAGAGCAATTGTTTTGCTCAGTAACACCTAGCATAACTGACTAATTTATACTAAGATATCATTATTGCACTCTGAAATTTCAATGCTGATGACATGGCCCAGATTTTTGCTAATTTATTTTGCTATGAATGAAGACACTTTGCATGAATACAGTAACTGTTGCCATCAATGCTTTCAATATGGTTAACAAGATTTTTTGCACTTTAATTTCATGATTTTTATTTCTTGTAAATAAATCAAGAGCCACCTTAAAATGCAACGAAAAATCACGAGTTTTATTAATCTTTCATAATTTATGATGAAAACAAGTGCTACATGTGATAAAATTATTCCCAATTAGTTACTCAGATTATTGTCATCCAAACAATCTTCATTTGTATCCAAGTTATCCCTTTTCCATTATCATTTCTTAATCATTGTTAGTTATGCATTGGTCTATGTTATTCAGTAAATGAATTGTTTGACTGTTAATCACGTCGAGTACTCAGGAACAAGTCGAGAGTAATTTTTTAAAAGCTGAAGTCCCTGTGTACCCTGATGGCAAATCTCTGGAGGACACCAAAAAATAATGCTACAATTTTATAAGTGAAGTTTCCGGCATTGACCTTTGTCAAAGCTTTTGACATATTTTCAAATATTTGAGGCTTCACTGAGTCTGCCTTAAGTGCAGGGTTGGTACTTTCACAATCAGACCAATTTCACCACACCAGGCAAGCTCTGTAAAGTATGTACAGCCATCTCTAATTGGCCCAGGTATAGTTGATTTTAGTTGTTTGTGTCAATCCTCACACAAAAGACCCGAAGTGCTTCCGAAATTGTTGTTGACTGTCTATTGTTGAATGACTGTATAATGTCTACATATTTGCACAAATAGATGCTCACTTTGCACAGACAGAAAGCAGACTGCAATGTACATTCTCTGTGTGAGGCAGCCTGGTGATAGCATAGGTGATACCATATGCTATGCTGCGATATGATGCATGAAAAAATTCAATTTTATCTTGAGCGGGGACTGAATCCAGTAGGCACTCAACCATGTTTATCATTAATATAAAACTTCCAAGTTCCTACCAGTCAGTCAGTCTCTAGTTTCCACACGAATCACTCCCTGGGAAGAGTAAATCACCATAATGTCTATTATTGATAAACAGTGCAATTTCTACCTTGGATGGTCCCTCCTCAAAATAAAATCGAATGTGCTCATCCATCATTGAGCAATGTAGCATATGCCAACACCAGTCCATCATACTGTGCATTCAGATAGCAGAGGTCATCCGGGGATTACAAGAAAAGAACTATTGTTTTGTTGGATCCATAAGATAAATAGTCATCACAAAATAAAGAGGGCTGTCTAACAGGTCAGACCAAAATCTTCCATAGGTGTTCAACTGGGTTGAGAAATGGTGACTGCAAAGGTCATCATTTTCATCCATATTTAAAAATTCAGTGATCCCTCATGCCCTGCGGTTGCTGACATCCTAATCCTGGAGGGGCCCACACCCATCAGGGAAAAAAGGTTTCAAAGGATAAAGGTGACCAGAAGAGAATATTCAAAAGAATACATGAGCCCCTGAGAACAAAAGTGGTCTAACTCCAGATTTGTCTTTTTTACATTTTAATCTTAAAATGATTCCTTAGTGGTTTATCTGTCCAATACAATAATGGATTAACTTGGTGTAGTTGTGATACTTTACAATAGGCCGGTTATATTTTCCATACTTCAAGAACGCATTAAATGCTCAGTGCAATTTTTATCCTAAATGAAAAATGAAAAAACATTAGTTGGACCACTCTTGTTCAAAGGGGCTCATATATTGATGAACAGTTATTGCTGCAAAGGGGGAAACAATTCTATGTTCAGAGGTTGGTTTCAGAGTAAAACTCTGCATCAGTAGCTGTCCACATACTTTTGTTCACGTTGGATATTTTTGTGTTTATGTCGATTGACCACTCAGTCTTTAATACTCCCAACTCCAAAGCTTGACTGTAAATGCATAACTAAATGAGAAAACAAATCTGGTCACATATTTGCAATATAATTATATGAAATGTAGCCACCTGTTTTCTAAAAATTGCTATAGCAACATTTATGGTCAACATAATGAATTTGAATTGCTGCAAGCTGCAATCTTGGACACGAAATATATAAAATAGTCTCAGACGTTTGCAAGATAAATGCTACTCTGGCCAAGAGAGATTCTCATTTTTCCCTTGTGTGTTTGTTTTCTGAATACCCAAGGCCACAGACTGAGCATAAATGAACAAATCTCATTTCATCAAATCACTTACCAGTTTTCAGCTTGCCTGAACCTCAGAGCCACTTACCGGGGAAAAGCCATTTTAAAAGTTCAGGTAAAATATTACCACTGACTCAGACACTGCTGAGGTGAATCATTCAAGCACAAAGTGCTGGCCTGTGAGTACAACCAAAAATCAGTCCTGCAATATGATAAAATTTCATTACTTTTCACATTTAAAAGCTACAGTCTTTCTACATGCACTATATATTTTCACTGTCAAACATTTCAAGCATATTAAAATTTAGAAAAAGTATTAATTAGGAGCAGCACATACTGCACTTCCCGGGTAGTGAATCACGACTCGCTAGATTCAGTTTCTCCAGAGTGAAAAGATATTTCCCCCGTATAAAGTAATGACACATGAATCAGTGGCATGCTCCCTAGAATGGAATACAAGTGCATGCATGCAGTCACAGTCAAGTCCCTATATTTTGGCGTACAAAGCTAGCTAATGGGAGAGCATTTCAGCAGAAAAGCGTATGAAGCTCGTCACCACTCTGCTAAAAGTATGACCATCTTGAAAATTTTATGCTGATAGTTAACAGTTTCGGAACTGTGCAGCATTGTTCATGGGTCTCTAAATCACCTCAGAATTGAATCAATCCATATATGACCCATGTCTCAAAAAAGGAAAAAAAAAATACAGTACATTGTGAGATTTACAAAGCTAATGTAATAATTTGACCATCCCCAGTATGTAGGTAACAATATGGAAAAATGAAAATGGGGTCTTAGTAAGGTGTTCAATTGGTCTGGGGTCTGGTGACTGCAAAGGTCATGGTATATTATTCACTTTTTTATACTCATCAACCCATTCAGTGACCCCCCTCCAAACCCTGAGGATGGGGGCACTGTCATCCTGGAAGAGAACATTCCCATTAGGACAGAAAAGTTTCATCATAGGATAAAGGTGATTACACTGAATAATTTTGCATTGATGTGCAGTGACCCTTATTCCTCAAAGGGGAAAAGTCTACCAGAACCATACCAGGAAAATGCCCTCAACAGCATAACTCATTTAAATAGGTTTTCTCTTTCAGTTTTCACCCATCTACGGATTATCTCTGTAAATGAACGTCGCATGTATGTAGCGCTTTCTCATGGATCATTAAAGGGCTTTACAGACATATGGGAAAATCTCACCTCACCACCACCGTGCAGCACCCACCTGGGTGATGCACTGCAGCCATTTTGTGCCAGAGCAGGCACCACATATCATCTGAGGTGAAGAACAAAATGGAAAATTAGCATAGCCAATGAAATCATTGGATGATTAGATATCAGTTTTAAAGAGCCAGGATAGGAATTAATCTAGGACATGGGGGAAGACCATACCCTTGTTCCAGAGTCTCCCGTCCAGGTACAAACCAAGCCCACACCAACTTAGGGTCCACTACTTGAGTTGGATCATATCAAATGGCGGTATGGCTGCTGGGATAAGTATAAGTAAAGTTAAAAAAAGGGGGGATTAAGCAGAAATGAATATTATTTTTCTTTTACTAATTGAAAAGAAACAGTGTTTCCATCTCGCCTGCTCCACCCTCTCCAAAATGCGCAGGTCTGGTTCAAATCCAAGAATACTGTGCCCAAGTGAAATGCATGCCATATTCGTGCTACACTTGTGATAAACATTTTAACATGATCTAAGAAGATTAATTTTGTAGAAATTAATTATAGCTTATCAACACCTTTTTTGTTTGCTAACATGTGTGGAGCGGCAGTATTTGTTTATAAGCACTTCCAGAGTTCTCGCAATGAAGCCAAATTTACCAGCCTCACCAATCAAATTAAGCAAAGTTGCATCATTTCAGTTAACTGCAATGCTATTAATCCATTCATCTTTCCATCCATCCAGAATATAAAGGCAAAGAAAGCACTTGGTATAGCAGATAACAAATAAAAGCACACTGCTCCTACTATTCAAATATATTTTTGGGTAATTTTTGAAAAATTATTCAATGACTAAATCAGTTCGAGAAGATCAGATATTTGTTGTTGGTGGTGTGCCATGTTTGTTGGAATCAAGGTAGCTTGCCACATCACCTGGATACCAGAATTCTCATGCGCGTAAAGGTTAAAAAAAGGAAATGAAATACGGCTATTGTAAGCGAGAGTTTGTCTGATGAATCGTCTTTAAATGAGTGGCCTATACGACAGTTATTGGTATAACAACAACGACAAATTACAAGTTGGCAGAAGATTTGGGAAACCTTCCTGTTCTATCTGTAACTGATGCTGTCGTTTCTCCAGCTTAGCTAAAGTTGAAAGGCGCTTGGGATTGGGGGCCTGCTGGCGACTAAATTCTGTTGGCACAGCATCATCTTTCAAAAGCTTCTAATAGTAACTGGGTAATTCAATTCCATATTTTCTGTAAACGTGCTCCTTGAAACAACGGGATAAAAAGTGTGCAGAATATGACTGATGACTCATAGTTGGGTGGAAATCCCGTCGTCCAATGTTGTGCAACCACTGTCGTAACAAGTCAGGGCTTCGCCAAGGGAAATCTGTGCAAGCTCATGCCCGCAAGTTGGTCCAAGTTTCCCGTTTTGTTGGAGCAACCAACAGCCACACACAGCGGCATTATGGAAGATTTTGTTGCTCAGGTTCCAATAATTAAAGGTAATATCAAATCTTGATCTTTCTGTGTAAAATTAAGCTGCAGCGCGAGTGATAATCAAGACTAATTTCATACACTTTATATAGATCAGCTGATTTCTTGGTGTCCATTCGTGTCATAACATTCGGGACATTGTCACACTAAGTATTTTTTGATGGGCTAAAATATGCAGAATGGTGGCATCTATGAACTTGTGCAAATTTTTTGTATTTCAGAGGTTTGACATTTGATTACTCAGTCCATAAAAATGTCAAAAATTCACAAAAAATATTTGTAGAACGAGAGGGCACTCAGTAGAGCACATACCTCTGCCACGCCGTATATCTGTTCTTTTGGTTACAGAATGTCTTCCGGATTACTTCCAAAATCAAATCAACTCTTCCTTGGACTACCACCAATCATCCTACCAAATTTCGTGCCAAACCATCCTTAACTTTCTGAATAATCCTGGTATCCGACTGACAAACAAACAAACAGGTGAAAAATCATAACCTCCTTGACGGAGGTAACGAAAAAAACACGTACTCTTATTGGGTTAGAGCTGAAATGTTTCCCTTGCCTTTAACCTTCAACTGATTCCTTACTAGTGGTGCAGAAGGGCTGCAGCCAGTCAGAGCATCCATTGAGCGAAAGGCAAGAGCAAGACTTGGACAGTTTGCCAATCCATCACAGTACACACATATTCATGCAACTCCTGCCAAGATTATGACCAATTTAAAATACTGTATAGTCAAATCTGAATATCTTTGGACTGTGTTGGAAACCGGAGTGCCCAGAGGAAACCTATGCAAACACAAAGGGTGAGATTCGCTTACACCTTTTGTACATGGAAAATCGTTTTGCCCTTGCAGAACCAATAACATGGCCATTGATTGGCGGGGGTATTAGTTTTGCACCAATCATTGGCAATGTTACTGATTTTGCATGTGCAAAAAGGTTTTGCATTTGCAAAAGGTCTTTATGAATCTGGGGTAAGTTTCCCAAAAGCACAGATGCTAATTTACATAGCTGGAACCATTGACTGTAAATGGTAGAACTATGCAAGCTGTTGGGAAATGTACCCCTGGCCCAGAATGTGAAACATGCCGCTGCACCACCTTGCTTTCCCATTACAATTTAGACTGTTGAAAGCCTTCTGAATTATTATTATTATTATTATTATATGCTCACTGTAGCGTGGGATCTTTCCTTGTTGTGCTAATTAGGGCTCAAACAATAATCCAGTTTTACCAAAGAATGCATGAAGAACAACATCATAAGAAGAAACTCCCTCAGTAGCTACCACAATAATGCAGATCGGTAACCTAATCATGTGCAAGTGCTAATCTGTTTGCACCGGTCTCCATGAATAATAGACAGACACTGAACTGGGTTGTGAACTGGTACTGCACCAGCTTTGTAACTGGCGCGGGCACATTTGTTTTCCATGGTTTGTAAATACCCATAGTCAGTCACTGAGACTTCTTCCAAAGTACAGAGATTAATATGCGCTCTAACCCTGAAATGATTGAACTGGCAATGATGACAAATGTCACACCGGAAAGGACATGGAGTCTCCCAATCACTCACTGTCACCAGGTTTGCCCGGAGCTGCAGAAATGTCCTGCTGCAGCAAGACGAAGACGTCTTGCTGAAAGAGATTGTCATTTACACTGCAAGCCAAGCCAAGCCAAGATGCTGCTAAAATCTCCTGTGTTCTTTTAGCAGTAAAGCTCTCAAGATCCTTTTTGATTGCTAAGCTTTGTGTAATAACAGAAATTCTCCAGAAAAAATGTCTTTTAAGTTTCTAAAACAACAATCACAAAAGCATCTATACAGATCATATCAATGAATTTGAATGCTAATTAGCATTACGTTTCTGCCCAAGAAAGGTCTAACCAGCTGAGCTTTGCTGGGTAAATAGTGGGTGGTAAAAAGTAGGTGCCTAAATTTCAGAAGCACTGTTCAGAAAAATGGCAAAACATTTTCAGTTGGCTCAGGGAACAGTAAGACCAAATATTCAGACCACCAAAAAGCAGCAACTAAAAAAAGAATTGTGGCTGCAAGTCAAAGCTCTCTGACAGGAACAGATGGACACTTGGTTGTACAATCCCCAATAACCACACAACTGTGGCTCTAAAAATTGAAACAGCTGTAAAAATTGAACCAGCAAAAATGAACCAATTATCATCTGAACCAGTCCATATCTTGTAGATTCTTTTCTGTGCAGAGAATACTGCTCAATCAAAGCATGTCTTTTCTTTCATTAAGGTATGTCTTGTCAATTGATTGTGCTGAGCAGAATTTATTCATTTAATGTTAGCATTTGGTTTGTTACACTATAAAGTGAAATAAGCAGGCCTTAACTCCTTCAACCCCACAGCCCTCTACAGAGGGCTGACCAACATATTCCCTTCAAACCCAAATTCCTGTAGGGAAAATTCAAACAATCTGACTAATTGATTGGAACATATCAGGTTACATTTAATGGGATTCCAGAGATAACAGTAAGATACAATGTCCAGATAATGACCAGCCCTCTACAGAGGGCTGTGGGGTTGAAGGGTATAGTGATGCTAGAATATCTGGGGTTGAAAGAGTTAACCCCTGAGGGTCTTACATTGCCAACAGAGTTGTGCTATAGCAAGCCTCAAAGAGTCAAAGTGTTAACAGGTGCCTCTCATGAATAGTAGTGTTTAATTATATCTATTTCTTTCTTCATTTTTGTGTCAGGACAAAGACTAGCAGTAATTGTCAGGACATCTTGCTGTTTTGCGCAGTCTCTGAGTAAGAATATGAAACAAGAAACTATTTAAAATTTATAAATGAAAGTTTGATTTTAAAAATAGCAGTTGTTTACCTTTTTTCAGCTGTGCCGTATCTAGCTGAGGTTCTCCTGCCCATCTCAATCAAGGGTGTGCCTTCTAGCCTTTCCTTACCACAGGGTCACATTAGTACATTCTTCACAGTAAAGGTTATCAGTGACAGTAGATATTCATATGTGGCACATCAAAGTGTGGGTGGCCTTTGTGTGTTTCATGTTACTGTCGTGTGTGGGTATTCTCGAGGTCTCTCAGCTTCCTCCCACTGTCGAATGACATTTGGGTGACCACCCGTCCCATATTTTGCGGGACAGTACTAAAAATGCAACATTTGTCCCACATGCTGCAAGAGCAGAACAATGACCCGCATTTCAAATATCATGTTAAAAAAAGTTAACTTCATGCCTACTCCAGTAACCCTTAGATAATCTATTTTTTAAGATGCTGTTATTAGGGGAACGTCATTGGTTCAATTTGGTTATGGGGAAACATCATTGGTTTAAAGAAAAAATAAAGCTAACGCACATCAAAAATCAATGCACAGCCGTGGCGTGCCCCATGTAGCATTTTCTGTGGAGAGGACAGCCAAAAGTGAAGTTAAACTAGCTAAAGAAAATGAAGAAAAGGAGAGAACTGCTAAGAGAAAAATCCTGCGCTCAGACAACAAAGACTGGGAGAAGAAATACACATGGCTGAGACCTGTTTCAGATGATCCCCCCAAAGTACGAGTGCAGGATTGGTTCTATTAGTCGAGGCGTTAGCGATGGCCTGATCAGGTCACCACCAGAGTCACTACTGAGAATATAAGATGCTGTTTATCGCATAAAGGAATTGCGTAATTTAATAGAAACCCAATATAATTTCCTTAAGCGCCAGAATAGTAATGCCATCATTCTGCTAACTGGCACTGCAGTCAAGCTATCACTTTAGTGTTTGAGCTAGCAACGGTTTGTATTGATCACTTTCACGTCATGACTTGGGCTATGGGAAAATTATTACTGTAAACTGATGTAGAAAAATATGGCACTAATTTCAAATCATAGCTTTCGTCCACTGTCAACGGAGTGGCTAGGGAATGTTAGCTCGCTAGCCAACAAACTGATAATACTTAACGGTTTATGGAAAGGTACTGTGAGCACACTAGCAAAGTTACCTTAACTTAGTTAGGACAGTGGCACTTACCTAGCCTGCTACAGTGCTAAGCAATACTGATTTAACCAACATTACACTTGGCATACAGTTTGGCTAAATATTAACAGAATGGGAACATGGAGCGATTTTTCTTTTCTCACGCTCTCAGACAATGAAATTTCCGCAAAAGTGATGTGTACCCACGGTAATATCACAAATAGGTCATGAGTTGAGCTATGGGAAAAGTGCTATAGTTACATGATGATGAAAAATCTGGAACAAATGCCAAATAACGGTTCTCTTCTACGGGCAAGCCCTTGCAAACACCATGTAAACAAAGCCGGCCATCCAGTTGCGCATCTAAAGCCTCTTGGACAAAATGAATAATCATTCCCTGGATATTGAGAGTGGTCAATGGTTGCAGACAAACCAGATTCTCTTCCATTTTTTTCAATTGCATCTGATGAGTCAAACCATGGCACTACCAAGCCATTCCCTCTAGTGGTGAGAACACTATTTTACAAGCTTCTTTTAAAAGCAATGTATCCTGAAATATCGTGGTAATAGTCTGTTTGCATAATTTTTGTTTGCATTAAATGCATTTTTTCCCCTCCCACGACGTGTCCCGCTTTGTCCCGCAAAATCAGTTCGGCTGTTCTGCAGCTTAACAATTTTGACCTGGTCACTCTAATTGACATGCATGTTTCACTAATTGGGAGTTCTAAATTGCCCATCTGTGTCTCAGTTAATGACACTCACAACCTGAAATTGATTGGAAAACTCTTCAGGGTGTGTTCCTGCAAGCACCCATTAGATGCAAGGATAGACTCCATGACCCTAACCAAGAATAATCAGTTAGAAATAGATGGGAGGATGGACATCAAAATGGGGGCACTATGCCCATGCAGTGAGATAGTGAAGCGAGAATGGAGTAATGCCTTGAGGCAAGTCCAGCAGAATGAGGCCAGTGATGCCTTTTGTTGTAATTACATTCCAGTTATTTCTGACAGTACATCTGAAGGGTCAAGCTCAACAGATTTAAAGCTTTACTGATGTACTGTGTACGATTGCCAAAAAATAATTGTTGTCCAAGTAGTATTCCAAATTTTTGTGCCAAGATGGTGGCCTTGATTCAATCAACTGCTTTTAAAAACTTTGAAGAAAATTACTGCAGGGAAATGTCACAAATGTCAATAAACATGGCTAATAGAACACATTTTTGCTTCAGGCCATTAGATAATATAAGAGCTACTAGGCACATTATTAATGGTCTGCAAGGTACCATACCCTTGTAATTGTTAAAACAGAAAACCTAATGTTCAAATTAAATCTTAAATAATCCCATGACTGATTTAATTAAGTTTTTCCACTCAATTAAATGCATTTATCTGCATCTTTACAAAAAAATTTGGCTAGTTCAGCAGACAATTTAATAAATTCACCAGAGTGTGTCTGTGACAAAAATAATTCTTGTCGTCTTTTAAAAGTCAAGACCAAATTTTGATTGAATCCATGGCTCCGGCTTTCACAAAGGAATTTGGGATTAAAATATGCTTGGTAGATTGAAGTTTGTTTCCGTATTTCCTTCTATTTTTGGTTAACTAATCATATTCAAGACACAATATCTTGTGGAATTAAATACTATCATGCCATTCTGATGATTCTCACAAAAGTAATAGGCTTTGTAGTTGGACAGTCAAAGATTATTTATTTATTTATTTATTGATGTTAAACCAATGCATGCATTGACTGAGATTACAGTGCATGTTTTGATCTATTGCAGAATTTCAAAATCCTATTGATGTTCTTGGCACAAATGGGAATAATGAATGAAAAACTTCAATCAAGTTGCATGGAAAATACTTAATCTGTTCTTTAAGGGGTTTTTCTTCGCTTTGCATACTTTGTAGTTTAGTATTAACTACTCAGTTTCAATATACCACATTTTGACGTAAAAACATATTCTGTATGTATTATCTTTCAATACTGTATATAGATATTACAACATCATCATCACCATCCATTATCATGGGTTGGGGGAAAATGCGTGTGCATGAGGTATTGCTGGTGGTAGGTGAAGTTGACAATTTATTAGAGGACAACATTAATATAAGAACTCTATAAAAGCCTTTCATTCCACCATGGGAACTACAATGCATCTCATGGTATACACTCAGTTGCCACCTATAAGGTGGACCTGTACACCTACTAATGAATGTAAATATCTAATCAGGCAATCATTTGGCGGCAACTTCATGCATATGAAACCATGCAGACATTGTCAAGGGGTTCAGCTATTGTTCAGGCTAAACATCAGAAAAAAATCAGAAACATCAGATGTGCTCTAAGTCACTTGGACTCTGGGATTATTGTTGTTGCCTGACAGGGTGGTTTGAGAATCTCAGAAAGTAAGCACTTTTGTTTTTAAAGCATAACTTGAGTATCTCTGGTATCCTGGGAATTTCATGCACATCAGTCTCTAAAGTTTACAAAGAATGATGATTTTTATTTTCTTTAATTCAGTGAGCACACTTATAAATTGACTGAATTTAACAGTTAAATTAATGCATTGTCTCCTTGTTATTTTAACTGTAAGTAGAGTCCTGCTTGGCAGTATTAAAAAGATGTACCTAATAAAGTGGCTGATAAGTACAAGATAACACCGCATTGAGACAGGTAATAGCAGCATCACTTGTTCTGTTTTGTTTTACTGGCACTTATTTTGCTTCAAACATGAATGATAACACCTTATGCATTGAAAGTGCAAACAGTCTTTCCAGTGTACAGTATAAAAATGGCTGATGGCTCTGCTAAGATTGAGGCAAAGAGATTTAAATATTGCAAGTCTGTTAAAGTTACCATCATCTTTTTGGTAGATACTGGCTTATGGCAGTGCCTAAAGACTGCAGAGGAAGGACTACATTTCATCTTTATTATTTTGAAAATGAATGTCCTTGTTTTGATTACGTTCTCACCATAATAGAAAAAATGAAAGCACAGTTAAAACATGAAATATTAAACTACTACCTAGCGTGGAATACTCTGAATAAAAGAACTCACCATTTGCTGAAACTTAAAGATTATCATTTTTAGCTTTTTCCTTGACAACTGAAAGAACATATTCCATTCACATACATGCAGCTCATCAGCACATTTCTGGCGTTGTAAATCAATATAAACCCCCGGACACTGGCCACATTTTTTCTTCTTTCAAAATTTGCAGCATATGAACAGTTCTTTAATCCTCTTATCAGTTATTTGCATACCCAAGCGATCAGTGCCACTGGCTTTACAACGTAAAAATGTTTGCATGGAAAATGCAGCATTTGGTCTTGTGAGCAGATATTGTTGTGAGAATCTTCTGATGATGCTTAGACTGAAAACTTCGTTCACTGTCTCTATTATGTCAGCTGGTCCAACAGTCAGTCAAAAAAAAAAAAAAAAAACAGAAAACTTAGAAAACTATGCTTGTCATTTAGATACACTGCCCAGCCAAAAAAAAAAAACCACCGTTTGGAAATGAATGAACAAATTTTATTATTGGATCATGATTGCGGTTATTAATATGTTTCAGCAGGCAATAATCATTTTTACCCTGACTGATGAAGCGCATTGCTACTCATTTCTTAAAAAATCATGTTGGAAGACACATCTCTTGATGGTGGAAATGATGTTACAGTATTATAGAATGGGCAAGTTATTGGCCTGCATCTAGCAAAGAAAACCATGAATGATGAAAACAAGTATGAGGAATCATTTTCACAGACAAATTTGCCACCACAAAGTCCTGACCTTAACCACATTGAAAGTTATTGGGGTGTGCTCAAGAAAGA
Source organism: Gymnothorax javanicus (assembly GCA_029692085.1). Lineage (NCBI taxonomy): Eukaryota > Metazoa > Chordata > Actinopteri > Anguilliformes > Muraenidae > Gymnothorax > Gymnothorax javanicus. The sequence goes on from CM056195.1 coordinate 76,561,297, forward strand.
CCACCGAGTGGTTCAACCATTTTGTCAAGAAGACAAGATCTCGGCCAAAAATTATGGCATTTCTGATCAAAAATAAATGTTCTGGCATTGCATATGGTTGTCAAAACGATGACAAGACGAATTTGCACTGTAATCAAAGCTACAGGGGTTCCAACTAAATATTTGAGTGTGCAACTTTTTTTTTGGCCGGGCAGTGTATTTTCAATTCCGTGCAAGGGTGAATGTTCGCACAAGTGCGGGCATGGATGTGTGCATGAGCATGCACTTGGACTAGCCTTTGTGCATGCAGCATAAACTGCATAGTCAAAAGTACATGGACACTCTGGGGCAATTTTCCATAGTTCAGGCTAGGCCTCTGAGTTCCCCAGAAGGATAAGCATAACTGGATGGCATGCAAGGACATTCCAGATGATTTCATGCTTTCAAAGTTTTGGGAAAGTCCTTTTTTCAGTTTGACAATGCCATCATGCACAGAGGAGGACCAAGTATAATTTGTCCAGCTTAACCCCTGTAATGCCATCAGAGGTGTGCAATCAAGGTTCAGAGATTAAAAGTCCACCTCAGAATATTGTTCCAACCACAAAAGACTTGTCAATTAGCACTATTCTTCAACTGGGAGGTATAGCAAATGAGTAAAATCTGCTGGGTGGAAGGAAAACATGGTAGGACTTTTAATTTCTGACCCCTGGATTACACACCTCTGAACGCTATTTGTATCATATTGATACATGCATTTCTGTGACCTCTATGGCATCCACATGATTAATGCATTCTTCAAAGATCTTTCATATGCAATCTGACACGTCATCTGCTCCCTAGTGAACTATCCATGCACCGCAGACAGTAGATGGCTGCCCCCATTCACCAACCTGCAGTTTTTTTTTTGTTTGTTTTTCATGGAAATCTTGGCTAATGGTCATAATTACTTTTATCCTATTACCAATACTTCAATATGAATATTTACAAGATTAAAGGAACTTATAAATACTCAACATTTCGTTGCTTATTTTATAGTAAAATCGAGATGAAAACGTATGCATCAAATGTGATACTACAGGTATTTAACACTAAGAGATCCACAGGAACGCCAGCCATCTCCACCAACATTACTGTATTTATGAGGCTCATTTTTTGAAGCTAGAGCAAAGTTAGTGGTATACTGTGAAGTCAGAAGAACTTAGGCATCCATTGGTAGCAACCATGCAATTCTGCTTGTAATGAAAAGGGCTAGGTAATGTTAATCCAAAATTAAACTAAATTTTGATGAAGAAAAAACTGTCATGGTCATTTTTACAGGGGTCCTTTGACTTCTGACCACAAGATATCAAAATGAAAATGGGTTTCTTATACTTCTTAGTGTCCCTATCATAGACATAATCTTTTTATGATAATCCCATTCAGTTTTGTGCAAAAAATGCAGATTTTTGCATGCAGTATCAATGTGTTGTCTTCACCTATTATACTTCAATATATCTGCATACTGGAGCCCCTAATCAAGCGTAAAATTTCATAGATTGGGTATGACTGGAAAAATGAGACTTTTGTGGATTCAATGAGCCTAATTTTACTCATATGTGATGATGTTACTGTAGTTCCCCAAAGTAGCCATTTTCTTGCATTGAGACCAGTTTTTGAGACTTGACCTCACTGTATAGAAATATCAAAATATGATACAAAATGAATTTCATATATGCATTTTTTAAAATATATTTTTTAAAGGTCCGATAAATACTCCAATTTCAAAGAACTGGAATTTTCTGGCTATTATTTCATGGTTTTGGCTTTGTAGGGTTAACAATGATGAACATGACTGACCAGCAATGAGCCCGGACCTCAACACCATCAATTATCATTGGGATCAACCAGAAATTAGACTTCGAAACAGGCCTAGTTTTCCAACATGACTGCCTCTCATTACAAATGCTGGTATTGAATGGAAACAAATTCCCACAGCAATGTTGTAAACCACTGGAAAGCCATCCCAAATTAGTGGAGGAAAAGTGAGTACCAAGATTATATTATTGCCCATAATTCCAATGTTGGATGAGGTGTTCACATATCACAGGCAACGTAATGCATGAGCTTTGTACATGCAGAAAGCATGGATAATTTTCATAATGGATTTTAAGGTGAGAGTGCTGATCAGAAATAAGGCTAGGCGCAAGTCCAGGAAAAACTGATCGAAGACTTGCACTTCTATTTTGAGTGATGTCATGAATATGACCCATCATTTTGAGATATATGTTGAGTTGTAAGTGTAAAAAGCTGGGCTGTACATAGCAGTAAAACAGAGATTTAACAATGTTGAAACAGCCGTTGCCTGAAGGCCACCCAAGAAATAACACCATTCAGAGAAGTCTGTTCATCTGTCAGCGATATGTAAGACAAAGCAGCCACCGAAGACAATGCTGTCTTTTAAATCAAACACATTCTGCGACATAAACTGTCACATCTATTGTGTTGCTGACAATATATAAGGGAAACTGTCCTTGTGTACATAAGGATTAATGCATGCTTGGAGGCTGTCATTTTGAAACTGTGTTCTTTGGGAAATGTAGAGATCAATAATTATTTTCTACAGCAATTTCAGGGCATAAAAACCTTTGCAGAGATCCTCTGGTTTCGCCTAAAGCACAATTATTTCCTCCCACATATGAAGCAGGTACATCCCAGATATATTGTATCTAGATTATCAAATTTTCCAAAACATCACTGGAAGAAAAAATGGTCATGGACAATGCATTGAAAACACTCAATACATGAATCCAAAGTTTAATACGCCAAAAATGCATAAACAAGAACCAGGTGACACCTGGTTTACGCTGAACCCTGCGGCTGAGCTAACTCAGGTTGCGTGTGAAAATCGCTAATCAATAATAATGATGCAGCACATAGGCAAGGCGTATTCTCAGACGGTTCAGTTCATAAATTATAGTGTCCAGTGAAAGATTGACAGTGTCCGGTGAAAGACTGACAGTGTCAGAAACTTCTGGCTGGATTTGTGTCAAGCAACAGCTTGCTATGACTGCATGTCAATGTATGAAGTGATAGCCCATTTCAATGGGGTTTTGTTTACTATTGACTTGCAGCAGGCAAGAGGGATGCTGCAGCAGAAAGCGAAACAGAGAAGAAGCAGGCAGAGGCAGCAGGGCTGACCAGTGTCTGATATGTCTGAGAATGTGGGCATATCTCGAGTTATTTGCCAGAATTAGCTCCAGCATTAGCTCCGCAATAGCCCAGCATTACCAGACCGATTCACAAATGCAAATGAGCCAGGAACCTCTCAATTTATTCTTGATTTCAAGGAGCATTATCAACGAGCTCACATCAAAATGACTCTAGACACTGTTGGAGCAATGAGCAACCAATCAGGGCAATGAAATGTGAACAGCTCAGCAGAGATGAAATGTAAGCTTGTTAACTCCCACTAAATCGTAGTTTACAGAAGCTAGCTAGCTACCACTAATGATAATACAAAGATTTAATCACGACTGGCTGCTTTGTTTTTTATTGCCATTCATAATGTTGTCAACATCAACTCAAAAAACATGAGCAAGTTAGCTTCCGTAACAACCGGTCACCAAATAAGCTAGGTTGCACAATCACTTTTAGCATGTCATGATGTTGTAGCCAACACTAAACATTACCATTATGTAACATGAACAATAGCCACTGGGTTTTCACTGTGGCTAATCTTTTTCTTTCTGACGATGAGCGGGGCCAGTTGGTAGATTAAACTTTTACCAAATTCTGTCGAAAGAATGGCAAAGGCATCTTTCTTACAAACTAAAGCTTTAAACAGCAGTCATTATCCCGTCTAGGCTGTTTAATATGTTCGACATTGCATATCTAACAGACTACTCAATATCAGTGGCAGCCATCTGGATTATTCAAAAAAAAAAAAAACTTTGACGACATTTTTTCCAAATTAGATAATCGATTGTGATTTGGGCCAACCGGACGTTAGTCAGACGGAAATCTGTTTGTATGGCACGGTGACCGGATGCATCTGCCAGAACAAATAAAACATGAACTCGCAGATTTGTCTTATTCCCAGGCTAGCTCTGCAAGCTATGCCCCATTTTAAAGGTGACATTTTTTAACTGTAAGCAACAGCGGCTTATGCATGTAAATGGTACTTTTTTCATTTTCTTTCCTTAGGTAATGGGAAATCTTTAATTCTTGCTGCCATGCTCCACAAGTCTTGCTGATGTGTGACATCAACTTTGCATTGCACTAAGACTGGTAGCCAGCCAGCGTGTTATGGAAGTCATACTAAGATAGTGAGTGGGATGCTCAACTGAGCGGTGAGGTGATCCGATTCACAGCAGCTGCGTCAGAAATGGCACATTTACGACATGCTGCATTATGCACCAGTATATACTGGATGATACAGCGCTGTGAAAAAGTATTTGCCCGCTTCCTGATTTCTTACCATTTTGCTTACTTGTCATATGCGATCATCCAACTAACTTTAATATGAGACAGAGACAATCTAACTATGCCCAAAATATAACTTTTAAATGATAATTTATTGAATTATTATTTAATAATTTATTGAAGCTCAAAAGTAATTCAAAGCTAACATCACCCATGTGAAAAAATAACTGGCCCCTAAACCTCATTCGTGGTTGTGTCTCCCTTGACGTCAGCTAATGCAATTTAACGCTTGCAATGATGAGCAATAAGTCCTTTACATTCCTGTGGAGGAAATCTAGCCCAGTGCTCTTTTCAGAATTGTTTCAATTCAGCCACATTGGAGGGTCTTCGAGCATTAACTGACTGTTCAAGGTCATGCCACACCATCTCAATCAGATTAATGTCCGGACTTTGATTTGTTAACTCGAAGTCCTTGATTTTGTTTCTTTTGAGTCATTCAGAGGTAGACGTGCTTGTGTGCTTTGAACCATCGTCCTCCTGCATAACCCAACTGCGCTTGCACTTTAGTACACAAACTGATAGCCGGATTTTCTGCTAGAGAGCAGAATTTGAGGTCCCATCAATTATAGCAAGTTCCCCAGGTGCTGAAGCAACAAAGCAGCCCTAGACCATCACACTACCACCACTATGCTTGACTATTGTTATGATGTTTTCTTATTGTGAAATTCAGTGTTAGCTTTACACCAGATGCAATAGGACTCATGTCTTTCAAAAAATTCCATAACTGACTAACCAGTCCACAGAGTATTATCTCAAAAGGCATGGGGGATATCAAGATGGTTTTTTAGTAGATATGAGACCACCTGTAAGGGTTGTGCTTTGCACACTGATGATGTGCACAGAGAACAGGAAGTTGAGGACTGGACTCAGGTGCAAGGATGGACTTGGTGTTATTTAATATGTCTTAGACACAGCATGATGGCACATATGCAACAATACAAATCAAATGAGGAAACAAGGTTCCTTTGAAGATACAATTAGAAATACAGGCACTGGGATTTAGCTACAGCTAAAAGATTTCATTTATTAAGGGAAAAAAGCTGTCAAAACCTACCTGGCCCTGTGTGAAAAAAAGTAATTGCCCCCCTTGTTAAATCATGAGTGAACAGTGATTAACCACATTTTTTTTTAGTTCAATTTCACTAGCCACACTCAGGCCTGATTTCTGCCAGAACTGTTGAATCAAGAAATCACTTAAATAGAACCTGTCTGACAAAGTGAAGTAGGCTAAAAGATCACATAAAGCAACACATTATGCCGCAATCTCAAGAAATTCAAGAAGAGATGAGAAGCAAAATCATTGACATCTCAGTCTGGAAGGGGTAACAAAGCCATTTCTACGGCTTTGGGATTTCAGCGGTGAGAGCCATTATCCACAAATGGAGAAAACCTGGAACAGTGGTGAACCTTCCCAGGAGCGGCCGGCCTACGAAAATTACTCCAAGAGCGCATCGACGACTCATCCAGGAGGTGTGAGAATTCCAATGCTAAACCCACTGTGGACCAAAAAGAACACAAAGGCTCGTCTCACATTTGCTGAAAAAGACATCTTGATGATCCCCAAGACTTTGGGGAAAATATTCTGTGGACTGACGGGACAAAAGTTGAACATTTTGGAACGTGTGCGTCCTGTTACATCTGGCATAAAACTAACACAGCATTTCATAAAAAGAACATCATACCAACAGTCAAACATGATGGTGGCAATGTGATGGTCTGGGGCTGCTTTGCTGCCTCAGGACCTGGTCAACTTGCCGTAATGGATGGAACCTTGAATTCTGCTCTCTACTGGAAAATCCTGAAGGCGAATGTCTGACCATCAGTTCATGACCTCAAGCTCAAGCGCACTTGGATTATGCAGCAGGCCAATGATCCGAAACACACCAGCAAGTCCACCTCTGAATGGCTTAAAAAAAACAAAATGAAGGTTTTGGAGTGGCCTAGCCAAAGTCCGGACTTAAATCCAATTGAGACGCTGTGGCATGACCTTAAACAGGCCGTTCATGCTCGAAAACCCTCCAATGTGGCTGAATTAAAATAATTCTGCACAGAAGAGTGGGCCAAAACTCCTCCACAGCGATGTGAAAGACTCACTGCCAGTTATCGCAAACGCTTGATTGCAGTTGTTGTCACCAAGGGTGGCGCAACCAGTAATTAGTTTTAGGGGGCAGTTACTTTTTCACATAGGGCCTGGTAGGTTTGGATAGTTTTTTCCCTCAATAAATGAAATCATCATTGAAAAACTGCATTTTGTATATACTCAGGTTATCTTTGTCTAATATTAAAATTTGTTTGATGATCTAAAACATTTAAGTGTGACAAATATGCAAAAAAACAAAGAAATCAGGAAGGGGTAAATACTTTTTCACAGCTCTACATGTTATATCTATGCAATCACATGTGGCTTATTCTATATATTGTGTATTCATTTTTTTTCTAGTGGTTTTTCTAAAAAAAAATCTCAAATGGGTCAGTGGGAGTACACGTACACTCCCATGAAATTTATAGATTTGCCCCATCAGAAAAAGTTTTAATTTTCTTAAAGTACACATCTTAATGAACCTTAAAGGGAAAAAAGAGAAAAATTGAAAAAAATGAAAAAAAAATTCATTTTGAACCTGGGAAGGCCCCTTAAGTTGTTTCTGTGCAAAGTGGCCCATATTTGCTGCTCCATGTAGTCATATTAGACATGTTTCAGACCTAAAACTAATATATTATTTGATACTGAATCAGTCACAGGGTAAAGCGGAGAGATAAAACAAACCAAGGGACAGAATCTCAATGTCCATTCATCAGAATTTTTGGACTACCTTTTAGCATTGGCAACATGTCCCACATTGTCCCACACAAACATACCATTCGTCCTACATTTGGTTTGTGAGTATCTGTTCACTCTAGCGGCAAGCAAGATATAGTTAAAGTGTAGTGACCCTCCTAACTGTAACAGATATTTTCATGGTGTTATCTATACCACAGCATTATTATTCATGTAGTTGTTTCCATCACCAACATGTGCAACAGTACAAGCAAAAATCTCTATTTTCTGACTCCTTGTTCATGCATAACTTTCTGTACATTCTATAATATTTCTGCATTATGTGAATTAATTTTTATGATTTAGGGTTTTGATTTAGAACGCAGGCCATATCAACATTAGCTTGTAATAGCTGGCAACATCAACATCTATGGAATAAACCACCTATGTTTCACCTAGTGGTTCGAACAAAGATCAGTTGCCCAAATTCGATAATATCAAGGTCATTAAGACTCATCAGGCAGTGCCATCTGAGATAGGACACACAAAAACCTTGTATCCTAAATAAGAAAATTAGAGGGCAATCTTAATTATTCGGTCAATTTCTTTTTTCATGGAATCATGACTTAATTGTTCACAGCAATGATTTACAGTAATTACACTTCAAACATTTCTGTTACCTTTTTTCTCCATGAGACAAAAATTCTGCAAATGAGGGGAGACAATTTACGAAATTTTTCTCAATACACCAGTGGAAGAAGAAAATTTCACTTTTCGAGCATGGTGACTTAAAATAAGCTAATGTTTTCCACTTGAGTAAGAGAAGATTAAAAGTTAATGATAGGGAAGGCAACTTTGGATAAACCATAGACAGTAAAAGAAGTGAACGGCGAGATGACGCTGTTCTCAACGGGAGAGCGATGAAGCTCAATTGATCAAGTTTTCAGTTGAGCACCATGCCTACTGCGCAGGCTCGAAGTCAGCTCACTGACGTAACCCAATGTCCTGAGAAGCGGTAACTCGTCTGGTAGATGTATCCTACACATACAACCCCAATTCCGAAATAGTTGGGACAAAGTGTAAATTGTGAATAAAATCAAAATGCAATGACTTTCAAATCACACCAGCCAGTAGTTTATTCACAATAGAATAGAGATAACATAGCAAATGTTGAAACCGAGAAATTTTACAGTTTTATCCACAAAATGAGCTCATTTCAAATTTGATGGCTGCTACAGGTCTCAAAAAAGTTGGGTCAGGGGCCTGTTTACCATGGTGTAGCATCCTCTTCTTTTTTTAACACAGAGTGGAGGCGTCTGGGTATTGAAGAGACAAGTTTTTTGAGTTTAGCCATTGGAATTTGATCCCACTCTTGTTTAATACAGGCTTCCAGCTGCTGGAGAGTTTTGGGTGTCCTTTGACGGACTTTTCGTTTAGTTATGCACCAAATGCTCTCAATCGGTGAAAGATCAGGACCGCAGGCAGGCCAGTTCAGCACACGGACTCTTCTACTACGAAGCCATGCTGTTTTAATAGCTGCAGTATGTGGTTTTGCATTGTCCGGCTGAAATATGCAAGGACTTCCCTGGAATAGATGTCATCTGGAGGGGAGCATATGTTGCTCTAAAACCTTATTATACCTTTCAGCATTCATGGTGCTTTTTAAAACATGCAAGTGTCCCACACCATATGCACTAATGCATCCCCATACCATCAGAGATGTTAACTTTTGAACTGATCACTGATAACAGGAGGGGTGGTCTTTCTCCTCTTTAGCCCGGAGGACATGATGCCCATAATTTCCAACAACAATGTCAAATTTGGACTCCATAGGACACTTTGCCACTTTGCTAAAGTCCATTTTAAATGAGCCTTGGCCCACAGAACACGGTGGCGCTTCTGGATCATGCTCAACAATGGCTTCCTTTTTGCATGATAGAGTTTTAGGTGGCATCTGTGAATGGCAGGGCGGACTGTGTTTACAGACAGTGGTTTCTTGAAGAATTTCTGGGCCCATTTAGTAATGTCAATGACAGAATCATACCGGTGAGTGATGCAGTGGCGTCTGAGGGCCCGAAGATCATGGGCATCCAGTAAAGGTCTTTGGCCTTGTCCCTAACGCACAGAGATTTTTCCAGTTTCTCTGAATCTTTTGATGGTGTTATGCACTGTCGATTATGAGACCTTCAGAGCCTTAAAAGCCAATTTGTCGTTGAGGAACATTGTTTTTAAAGTATTCCACAATTTTTTTACGCAAGCCTTCACAGGTTGGAGAGCCTCTGGCCATCTTTACTTCTGTGAGACTCAGCCTCTCTAAGACATCCCTTTTATAGCCAATCATGTTGCACACCTGATGCCAGTTAACTTAATTACTTGCTAAATGTTCTTTCAGCTAATTCTCTTATACACTAATTGCTGTTTTAAGCCCTTTTTTGCCTGTGTCCCAACTTTTCTGAGACCTGTTGCAGCCAGAAAATTTTAAATGAGCTCATTTGGTGGATAAAAATGTAAAATGTCTCAATTTCAACATTTGAAATGTTATCTATGTTCTATTGTTAATAACATATTGACTTGTGATCTGAAAGTCATTGCATTTTGATTTTATTCACAATTTACACTTCGTCCCAACTAGTTCGGAATTGGGGTTGTAATTCCCAGCGAGCAAGCGATTGCGTCTGTAAATATAATCTGATTCTGTTCAGTGTTATTATGTTTTGCGAATGATTACTTCATAGGTACTTCACTTCGTTAGCGATGTGGCTCAATCATCTACTGTCTATGATTCATCTATGGGCTTCTGGTCTAAACAGCACGGTCATTTGCCTCCTGTGCAACAGAAAGTCGCCGGCATTTCACGTCACTTTTAGCCTAGCCTGGTGTCATCGGCTAAAAATGCGTATTATTAGACCATAACGCTACATACGAAGTAAAGACGTCTGCTACAAAATGTAGTTTCTCTGTAGAAAATATTGTCGCTGACATGAAGGCTCATAATGTTTTTAGTGTAAAGTTATTTGATGTCCAAAGTCAGACAAAATGAATGGGGGTGAATGGAGAAGCTACCGCTAGGTGATCATCTGCTATCTTCCAGAGCGTTCAATTGAGCTTCAACTTCCGGGTGTATTCCTACCCCCTTGGGATAAACCAACAAGCACAAGGCAAATTTTGAATGTAGTCAGCAGAAAAAAAAAAAAAAAAACACTCCCTCATTTGAATGATTCCTCCAAAGCCGCTCCCCCGTAAGACACAAACGTGCACTGCGTAACAGCAGACAAAAGAACAGAGAACGGGGAGAAGAGTGCTACCCAGTGCATCATTAGTTTCCATCCTAAACCTCATCCAGCCGCTTGCTGTATTATTCACATGTGAAAAACAACATCGAATTATTACCCAATTGTAAGCAATGCTATCGTAAACAATATGAATTCAGTGAACATGAACAAAAAATAAAAAACATGCCTGCAATTATGCTTGTTCTCATACTTGACTCACTAGCTAGAATGGAAGTTATAGCTGCTAGAAAATAAGATTTTATAGCCAGCAATACTACACTGGATACAGAACAGTGTCATGCAGTGGTAAAATTACATTGTTATGAAATCTAAAATCAACGGGACTAGGTCGAAATCTACATGGCTGGACCATTAATATCACTGCGATCACAATGCTAATTTGTTTTAGCGCTTTAATACTAATTTCCATTATGTATTAGCACTGAGCAGACTCCATCACTCAGCTACTCTGTCAGTCAGGAGTTACAGACATTCACATTTGTAGGGCTGGCTTCGCTGTTGCAGTACAGCCAACAAGGTAGATACTACACAGTCCGGGTGTTTTGAATGCTTATTTTTGCCTTTGTTTCACCAATAATTTTGTCAATTAATCAACTGTAAGTAGCTACCTAGTAGCCATCTCGCTAATTAGCTAGCTACCTGGTGATCTTAGTATTGTTCATTGGTGAAATATTGACAAGCTGGAATTTTGCATTGAATTCATAATGCTGTACAATGACTCACATTTTAGTGCTTCCAGGATGAGAATTACTTGCTCAGATTCTGAATATAGCTACACCAGAACCCAGCATGTTTGGTCAAAGAGGTCAGGGTTGGGGAGGAGTATGTGAAACAGGCAGGGCTATTTAACCAACCTCTTCTTTGCTGTGTCTTTTCTTCTTTTATCTTTCTTTACTTGCTTTGTTTAGCAGTGCAAGCTGTTGTAGCATTAGTGGAACTGCTAATTTTGGCTGAACTTTCTCAGCCATTCTCTGACGACTTGCTCCCAAGCTTTACCAAAGTTGTCCACACATACGTGATTAGTGCACAGCCTGGGTGCTCAGGTGTGTGCAAGTAGACAGGCGAGTAGGCTATCCAATCATGTCATTCAGGCTGAATGAAATGATTGGATGGAGTGATTACAGTCCTGCAACTGCTAAAGGTAGACCACCTGAGAGGTACCTCATAAAATGGTTTTTGTTTTAAACCATTTCATTTATTGATTGATATCAGGCTGTTAAGAGAGTTTAAACAAATTTCACAAATAATACATCTGAAAAATCTAAATAATGAGGTTAAAAGAATAGTCAAGACAGTTTTCGTGGTGTTCATATATCTGCCACAGTGAAATGGGTTATTTTTAAAAGCGTTGCCATGTTGCAGCTGCAGCAGAGAGAAGAAAAAAGAACTTTGCAGAGCTAAACAGGAAGGAGCTCTCACCAGAGACCTTGAGGTACAGTCTTATCATTCTTCTTTCTTCTGCTATTACTAATGAAATCTGCTAAAGACATCTGAACCCGGAGACTAATAGCTGAGACTTGTGCGATGTGTTTGGAGTGAAGGCAGAGCGCTGTGAGCTGAATCACTCATAGGTCAGTGTGCATGAGCTATGCTTGAGGGGGTGTGAAAAAGGCAGAATCAGATTCCCAGTACAAGAGTAAGACTTAAGGATTCATCTCCTGCTCTCAGTCTGCCACTCTCTCTCAACCATAAATAGCGGTGGGAGAAGTCAAGATTATAATGGCTTGAAAGAGAATCCCTGAAACAACCAGATCTCCGTAGTCTTATCTTGTCAGAACTTCTGCCGCAGTGCCGGCATGCCAAGCCAAAGATCGTGGAGAATTAGATTTAGAGACAAGGAGGCACACATGTAACAAGCTGAGTGTGAGAGCACGTTGAAAAGTGTATTCGCAGGAATGTTTGCCCAAGCTCCTGAGTGCTATGGTGACTGCCTCGAAAGCTCAAGCAGGGAAATAGGATTTAGATTGATCACCGTATGTGTCGCGTAATTTGCTATTGACAGGTCTCTGAATCTTGCCATATCTTATTGAAATGCTGAAATAAAGGTAATCCATTATTCTGCTGTGGGGAAAAGGTCTTGACAATTGAGATTATATGAAAGAGAGGAATGCTCTTATAGTAGAAATACTCATGTTTTTAACAGTTAGGCCAATTAGGTAACTTGCCATTGTGTCACCCATACTTATCAAATTCGTATGGAAAAAAAATCTCCAGCATTAGCTGTGAGGACAGTGGCACCTGCCAAATGAATAACAAATAAATCATTGGAAGAAGGTTGCATATGAAAGGATTCTGTATCTTTTGACTTTATTCTCCGCATATGGAGCCTGGTTTATTCATTCTGAGCGAATAAATGTAACATTCACACTTTTCAAGCGTTTTCAAACCACACTCTTTTGTGTTTGGGAACATAGCAATTTTTCAAATGGCAAGATGAATTCTATTCCACTGACTGAATAGCCAGGCGTGTTTACACATACAGTATGTACAATGTTCTTTGCATGTTTTCTTCCTCAGTACCAGGGATGGTCAGGAGGGCTGCTGGTGTGTGCAGTTGTTTGTGGGTTCCTTTCCAGTCAGCAGTCAGTTAAGGCCTTGCAAATATGGGGTGTGGTCTCTTTAGTTAATCAGTTACTTAAATTAATCACTGGAGCTAAAAGCGACCAAAAGCCAGCAGATACGGTGGCTACCCCAGGACTGGAGTATCACACCTCTTCTAAAAGTTATTTCACTATTGTCAGACATCCTCATTCACTCACTCAGATCTGAAGTGTATGATGATGAGTGAAAGGTGTGAAAAAAAATCCTCAGCTTTGGACAGCAAACACACTAGCCTGCTGGAAATGCACTGTATACTCCTACGAGTCATGAATAACAAAAACAAAAAGACAAAAGGAACCAATGGCATCCTTTGAGTTTTGATACAGAGGATGGTGTAAAGTGTATAATACTTGTTTGGTTTTCACTGCATTTCTTTTATGCTTTTTGCTCCTGGAAAAATCTAGATTTTAAGGTCAGCTGCAAATTTTGGCCTGAACACCTGAATTTTTTATATGCAAGCATAACCTCTATAGCAATCAACCACTGCTTGGAAAAGAAGTGAACTCAAACAACAATGTAGAAAACAAACTCTGCATTTATAAATTAATGCATGTTGTCAGGGTTGTGCTTTGCACTCTGATGATGTGCACGGAGGACTGGACTCAGGTGCAAGGATTGACTTGTTTGTATCTATTATGCCTACTGTGCAGCAGGAAGGCACACAAGAAGCAATACAAAACAAAATAGGAAATGAGGTTCCTGAATTGCACTATTAGAAATACAGACACCGGACTTAAGCTACAGTATCAATGTATTACAAATAGAAAAGAAAATAGGAAATGAGGTTCCTCATTAATAAAGATAAAGTGCTTACATAAACAATGAAGAGCAATAAATTCAAGAGTTAGAATATATACATGTGATACGCAGGGAATAAGTCCACACAAGACTATAGATACAACACAGGCATGTGGCTTACAAGACTTCGCAAAGACTAAGTGCGAAGCTCGGTCTTAAATAGCCCAACATTACCACACAGTGGAAATAAACAGCAGATGCATACAATGATTGTGGGGCTGAGAATGCTGTCCAGGTCTTGGTGAGTTTGACAGCTGGAGGTGTGGCTTTACACACATTTGCTAAAAGCATTTCCACTAAACCATGCAGGATGATACTCTGAATTGATACAAGGCAGGCTCAGAACTCAAGTGCAGAAAATACTACAGTTCAGAGATTTTTCTTTGAGAAAAGTCACATTTTGTATTAAAAAAGCAGTGATAATGCAATGCAGGAGGGCAAATCTAGAATTGTTATCATACACAGTCCAATGGCCAAAAACCAGGAGGGAGGTACGCCAAAGCCAAAACTAAAGACAAGATGGTAAGCAGAAGGCCAAACAGGGAATCAAATACTGGTAATCAAATGGACACGTGGGACTAGAAAAAATCATAATGTGACAGGCTGTTTTTAAATCCACCAGCTCTCAGCTGTGGGGGCAGTTCAGTCACCATTTTATTTGGTAGTTCCCTGCAATAAAGAAGATTGTCTTTTCTGGGCATAAATGGGTGAAACCAACTCTCACGAGGAGTCTGAGTATTGTGTTTTTGTTGTTTTTTCCAGCTGTGCTTTTAATGCAGCTTCTATCAATTTTTATAAATGTTACTTGCATATGAGACAAAAGGTATCTTTTTATAAATTAAGCATTTGATTGTCATGCTTCTCAGTCTGTCCAGGGATGCAGTGAGAGCAGGTTCGTATTTCATGTCTCTCTTCACACATTATAATTTGTTTAATTATTGTTTAATGCTCAGTTCATATGTTATTTGCAAAGTAAAACCATAAAAGAGATTGTGGGCTGTAAATAGTGAGTATTTAGCTGCATTATCCTTTATGTTTGTAAAATCCGTCAGGCGAAAAGTAATTATAATAAGCATGTTAGCTTTTTTCAGCTACTTGTGTGTAACCTGCTCGAAGAATTGATGTAAGCACCCTGTTGATAATATGAAGAACTATTCATGAACAGTTCATGATTTAAGTTCCTGAACACTAAATGGCCATTCAAGAATTTTGAGCATGAAAAGCATTCATGAAATGTTCAGAACTTAAAGAAAAATGTGAAGAAAAGTTTGTCTTTTAAGTTCATGAGTTATTCATGAGTTGTTCCTGAACACTCACAGACTTATCACAGACTTATTCCCCAAAAAAATCACGCGTAGTTCACGTGTAAGATTACACCGGTAAGTTTCACCAATTTTTTTGAGGCAGCTAAAAGCTAATAATTGTCTCTTCATTCTCATCACACCAGGGACATCTGTTCATCAACTTACTTTATTCAAGGATACTATGGATGTTACTATTTCTGTATTAGATTACCTCAGGTAGAAGTCCCTCCTCAGCGGGGTGTGAACCAGCAACTTGTTGATCATTAGGCAAGGTCATACCATTAGACTACGAGACCATTTTGCCACTTGATTTGTCAACTTTATTGGCATTCCCTGAAATTATTCCGATTTTTTTTAATACGGCCTACAGACGTACAAATAAAGTTATAGATTTTTTATTTGGAAAAAAAAAAAACTTTGTTCAAAATATGAATAATCTGAATCTATTCACTCGCACTATGAGGAAAGATATGGTGGCATATCGCCATCGCTGCAAATAAAAGAAACGCTGCAAATAAAAAGAAACGCTGCTGCAAATAAAATAAACGCTGCAAATAAAAAGAAACGCTGCTGCAAAGAAAATAGAGAGGCTAGCTAGCTCAATTGCCAATTAAACCTATCCCACGTCATCTAGCCATAGTGGTCGCTAAATGTGTTTCTTCATAAAGTCCATCATCCACAAGCTAGCCAATTATATTAAAAAGCCAAACGGCAACTAAAAAACAGTTCACTAACTAGCCACGTTCGCTATACGTGTCCAGTGACGTCCATTTACAAGAGAAAAAGTGAAACTAAGAGCAAGGGCTGCCCTCGTCAAGGTCCAGAGGCACCTTTAATTATAATGACGTGAAAAAGGAAAGTTCCCGTCAAGAGTGGTATGCTAATATACAGGTCATAGATTAGCTGGGCAGCTGATGAAAGGACCATGGTTTAGATTTTGAGACATGACCCTAAGCTGCGTTGGCATTGATAACTCATATTTATGCTGGCCACAGTAACGAATTAATTCAGCATTTGAAGTCAAAATGTAAATGTTTAGTATGAGATAGGAAAATACAGGTCATCCAGGATTGTTAAAAAAAACGTAATGCAATGTTACCGTTTACTGACCATATATATATATGTCAATATATTTATCGAATTTATTTACACAGAGCCCACAACCGCAACTTCCCAGCAGTGTACAGCATTTGTCTAAACTGCTTTTGGATATAAACAGCGTTCAATCCCACCCAAGCAAGTTGTCAGCTCCATCTAGGGAATGCTCAGCATCTTGGTGAACTATCTACAAGGTTTGCCTCGTGTCAGCTGATTTGCAGCGTTTCTTTTATTTGCAGCGTTTATTTATTTGCAGCAGCGTTTCTTTTTTTTTATTTGCAGGGTTTATTTTATTTGCAGCAGCGTTTCTTTTTTTTGCAGGGCGTTTATATTTTTTTTATTTCAGCGTTTATTTTATTTGCAGGGATGGCGGTCTCGCCACCGAGAAAAGAACACATGAACATATCGCAACAAACAACATTGGATGAATTTGTAACACAATACAATTTTCCCAGAACAAATGGACCTATAAGGAGAACTGGACAGACAACGAACATGAACACAGGCTTAGTGAAGCTGATATTGCAGGTCACGTGATGCCATGGGGGCAAAAAAGAAATTTCTCCATAGGGAATAATTGAAAAGACACGCGCCTGTCTCGGCAAAGACAAAATGTTTTATTTATATTCAGGGAGAACACCAACGGGTCCTCATATGTATGCAACGTTCTCGCTCCTCCTCAATTTAGCATTTAGCAATGGGCATCCCTTTAAAGACGAGCCGCGGTAAAGTGAGCTTCCCAATTTATGTTGAGCAACAAAAGAAATCCCTGACGGCAAAGCTATTTATTTATATCCTAGCCAATTCCCAATTTGAAACCCTGTGCAATAGCCAACCAAACTCTGAAAAAGTTGCAGATCACTGCGGTTGGAAACGACTGGGGCTCGAACCCGTGGACGTGATAGTCACTTCTGCACTGCAATGCAGTGCCTTAACCGAGTGAGCTATCCGGCAGCTAACCTTTTAAAAATATTTTGATCACATTTTCACACTCCATTTATAATTTCATAAATGAAAAAGTCCTTTTTAAAATCTTTCAGATTTTTACAGGATTTCACTGTTAGTTACTGAAGGTAACACAGGTGGGAACCCAAAGGGGCTGACATATGGAAGAAGTATGATTTTCATCGCAGTGTGGCGCATAGAACTGTTATGTGTAATCAACGTGTTTGACATGTATGGTTTGGAATGTGCTTCATTTCACATTTTTACATGTTAATTACACATACCTGATGACATGTAAAAAAACACCAGTTTGTCACATGACTTACACATGGAAGAAACGGGCAGTGTTTGCTGGGGAACAGTTCATGAACATACATTCATGAAAATAAGTTAATGAACTTTTTGAGAACATTGCTCAAGTTCATAAACACTTGAAGAACATGTGAGGAACTTTTTTGGTAATTGACAAACTGGTTATGAACTACAAATAGCTTGTGAACCATTTTTGTCAGGAGGTGGCATCAGGCCAGTGCTTAACCCCGGTTTCTGTAGCGTGAAGCGACTAGGAGTGCTGCTACTCCCCCTGGATGGGATGCTCGTCCATTGCAGGTAATACCCCCCAGCTCTTAGTCAGGTGCCCCAACCATTTGCTGGTACCCAATTGACCTATGGCTAAGCCCCGCCCCCTCCACTGACTCGGACAAACAATCAACATTTTAGAACAGGCGCTAATGGCTGGTATCACAGTCGGAGATATTTTTACAGGATGCTATCAATGATTTTAGGCGATAGAAGGCTCAAATATCATAAAGAAGTCAGCAAAAAGGGTTACACTATGCATTGGAGGGATACATTAATGAATTTAGAGTGGAGAAGGTCAACGAAAAGTTTAAATTAGAAGCTAAAATTTTCAGGTCTCAGTGCAAACGCGATCAACCGCATCTTGTTTCCGTCACCCTCTCACACAACAAGATAGAGGATCAGCATTGTTCTTGCACTGCAGGGTAATAAATTTGATTTACGTATTATTATTGATACCGAATGTAAGAAATCTTACCTGATATGACTGAACTCCTAAGTAAACAAGGTGACATGGTGAAAACGCAGCCAGGAGCTCACATAAGCCAACGTCCGTCAGCAGTGAAGTTAGCCATAGAGTTTGCTAACTTTAGCTAACGTTAGCTAGCTTAGCGATGTAAAAGATAACTTTACATTAATCTCCAGCGAAGTGACAAGATGTCGCCTTAAAAACAATGTTGACTTAGCTTGGAACAAATGTAGACATCCTTGTTGACCTTTGTTAGCTACGTTAAGCTGAGAATGGGGTCTTCCACAAAGCTTTATCCAGTAGAGACACTTCTCTCGGTTATGATGTGGCTTTGGGAGGGGTACAAAATACACCCCATCGCCCAGCTTCTCGGGATACCTCGTTTCGGAGTTAAATTTACCCCAAGCACAGCGTTTGACCATTTTTTTTAAACTTAGAGACATTTTAAAACCCCATAAAAGCGAACGATTCTGAGTTTCCGTTATGCATTTCAATGGAAGTGCAGGCTCAGAATGTTTGAGTATATGGGGAGAGAATACGCACTGTGATTGGCTCATTGCATTTGAGGGTGGGGTTTAGCCATAGGTCAATTGTATTAAGTTCATTAACATTCATGAACAGTTCATCAACATATACAGTGATGAAAATGAGTTCATGAACTTTGAGAACATTGATCATGAGCATAAGTTCATGAACACTTGAATAACATGTGAAGAACTTTTTGTGGTAATTGAACTCTTTGTGAACTATTTTCGCTGGGGCAACCGGCGGATGAACTAAAGGCATAAAATAAATAGGTTATGTAGTAAAGAAAATGTAGTACCTGTGGAGTCTGAGACATATGTCGCTGATTGCTCACATTTGAGTTACCCTCTTTTTGTGTTGCTTGCTATTAGTAGCTGCTGTCTAAACCTGATTGGCTGTGGTATAAACCAGCATCATTTTCTTTTGTGATGTAGGAGACATCCGTAAGGTTGAAAGACTGTTTTGTCTTATGCCTTTGTGCTGAGATTGTATGCGCTGCAGGTATGCAACTACCTTTGTGTTCTTTATTGTATTTTTTCTGTATATATTGAGTGTATTACAGTAGCCCTGTAACCATTTTAAGATGTGCTCCTCCATATAGAGAATGTGTGCCTTGGGACCTTGTCTGACATTCTTTCCTTTGCTACATGTAGTGTAATATGTATATTGTATGTTCATTTTTTCAAAAATGTCATACTGCTGTAAGATTAATTTAAAGAATATTTTTCATTGTATTTTCATTTAAATTGCAAATTGTAGGAGACAATGTACTTTTTTTCTGAACAAATTGTAAAACCACTGTACGAACACTCAAAGGAAAAAGTTATGTTTGTTTATTTTTTTAATGTATGTATATTTAATGTCATATATGTCATCCTATTTTTGAAATGCATTTTCACACTCACTCTTATCGGAACTGTTCATTCATTTTGCATTGTAATGTGCAAGTTTCTCAGTCTGCCATGGGATGCAGTAAGAGCAGGATATGTCTGTAAGGTTGAGAGACCGTTTTGACTAATGCCTTTGCGCTGATATCGTATGCGCTGCAGAGAATGTGTGCCTCAGGACCTTGTCTGTCATTAAAGGCAGTGACATATCTTTCCTTTGCTACAGAGGTATAAATAAAGTCTACAGTCTTCATCTGAGGTGTCTAGCATCCTTCTGAGTCCGGTTTGGAGAAAGGAGAAGGGAAACCAAACTGAAAGGATTCTCAGGAATCAGGAAATGCTTATAATGTAGACATGGGAAAACTGGCTGACAAACGTGTGACTAACAGACCGAATGAAGAGGTATTGGGAGGTAAAGAATCTAATAACAATGGGCTGCAGGTGAGATGTGCTAGAAATGCAGTGAGGTTTGGCAGCACATAGGAAAGACTCAAACAATGAAAAGAAAAATGACTAATAGAGTGGGGGAAGCAGATGGGGAAAGCAAAAGGAAACAAATATATGTGGAAACCTAACAGAACTGAAATAATAATAAAGATAATGAGTAAAAAAAACTTGAAATAAAACTAAATAATATACAGATTCACATAATACTAACCCTACACATGAGGAGATACAGGGCAGGTGAGGAGACAAGCCAGGAGCTAATCAGAAAACTGAAACAAGTCAGACACAGGGGAACAGAGCACTAGAGGGTGTGGCTGCAAATGAGGACCAATCAAGAAAAGAGAGCAGGGAGAGCAAGAAGGAAAGAGCATGGAAACAAAAAGGGAACTAAATGTAATTAACAGAATAATGAAAAATATTCAAATGAATACATGATATAACCAAAATGTAACTCAGTAAACTGAGTGACAACACTGAGATGAACAACAAGAAAACATAAAGTTTCATTGTCAATGTGCTCTTTGAAGAAAGCCTCTCTCGTACAAAGATGCCTGCTCAGGGCACTTGCTGTCGCTGCTGTTTACAGCTGATGAGCCATCAAATGGGACCGAAAAGCAGAGGCATCCGCTCAGGGAGGAGCAGCACACATGGGGACAGCAGAACGTGTTCGCGCTAAAGCTCCTCAGGCTGCTGCCCGTCAGAATTCACGGGAGACGCAGACATGGCGACACCAGGCCTCTCTCCCCTCAGTGAACCACGATGCAATTCTCATCCTGCTTATCAGGCAGGAGGGAGAGCATCTGGTGTGTGAACGTCCCAACTTCGGGGTTCATCCGAGTGCAAACTCATCACTTTGCTGTCTGAAAGTATGTCCATTAACGAGGTATTCACTCTGAATGGATTAATTTTACTTCCTTAATTAAAATTCCAGCACATTATCTTCATTCAAGCACAATTATCAGTTTTGCTAAATGCAGTATTTGAGAATGTCATAATGCCAAGTCGTATTCAAGTAAATGGTATAAGAAGCTGGGAATGCAAGTGCTGCAGAAGAGTCCAAGGTAAGGGTACAGTCGACTGAAGAATGGGGGGGAATTGAGACCTGTTGATTCAGAGGCACTTTGATTACTGATATTTCAAGCGCAATAATTAGCCGTAATGCTCATGGAAATGAATGGTAGCAATAGTTGGTAAATCTTCTGTTCAGTGTGATCCATCTCTGTGGGTTAAGTGCCTTCTATTCCAATTCTGGCAGGAAAAGAAAAATAATGCATATCAATTGAGATTGAGGGCACAGTTAAACCCTGATGAGAAGAATTATAATTCATTTATTCTCATTCTTCTTTTTGGTCCATGCCAAATGTATGGTGAATCATGGAGTGTAACAACAAATGTATATGCCCCTAAAAACAATTGGACAAGAGTTACACAGCGCGACAAATGTCGTAAACTGATATGCTGCGCTACTGAATGCTGTCATGCCAGCATCCTGTATCTTCTCCTGTTGACGCATAGTATCAATAATTCAAGTATAAATTTTATAATGATATAAAACCACATGCCACACAGAATGATGTCATTATTTCTATTAAATAATACACCCCATCTATGCATTAATTTAAAATGATATGGTATAGAATAAGATTCTTGAAAGGTCGACAAAATCCGTGGCAATTGGCAATTATTAAAATACTTCCATTTCGAGCCATCTCCAGGGTACGTTGTTTTTTTGTACATCCAATGGTGGGCCAACTAAATAGATCAATAGCTGTGTCAGTGTCACTGACCAGGCCACATGGCTGAGAACATCAATGATGGGCTGCTTGATTGCTGCCAGAAAACAGTGCGACTTCAGACAGAGCCTCAGGCGAAAAATGCAGGCGGACTCCAAATTTACTGCTGAGAGGGTCAAAGTCCATAAAAATATTGGCGAGGCTGTTAAAATACACACCAGGTGGCAACCCTGAAATCAGCACTGCTTCACAAATGATTGATCAGCATTGCGATGCCCACAAAACAATTTTATAACATTATGCTCCTGTCAGCCAGCAGACAGTGGAAACGTATCACCCATACCCCCCCCCCCAAAAAGAGGTTTTTTGAGGTTTTTGTTGCTTTTTTGAAGGATCTTTTATTCAGCTGGATAAAACAAAGCTGGAAAAAATGGCACATTATGGAAAATGCTGATAAAATCAAAGAGGAGTTATTTGTAAAGTTCATTCACCCTCAAGTATATTGAAAAAAACATTATTGTAGCACTTTACGTGATGCTTTAACTCGTTAATTCAATTGCTTTTTGAAAATATATGCTTATTTCAAATCTGTTGACTGGAACAGACTCCAAAAAAGGCTGGCGCTGGGGAAACTTTGGACTACCAATAATGTAACAGCTTTTAGTAATAAAGTGATGTCAAACAGATGACGTTAAGCAGGTGAGTAAATTGGGTTCTAGTATAAAAGGATTCTTCAAAAAATGTTTAGTCTCTTAAGAGCAAAGATGGGTTGAGGCTTACCGGTTTGCCAACAGATGCATGAGCATATAATCCATCACTTTGAGAACAACTTTCCTCTGTATCTGCAGATGCAAGTCAAAGCTTTACTGTGCAAAGCCAAAACTATACAACAACAACTTCTCTGGGCTCGGTGTCTTCTGACATGGACAGTAGTACAGTGGGAGTGTTTTGTGGTTCAACAAGTAAACATTGCTAATGATTTTTAGAAAAGGACAGCTGGCATGTTCTCAAAACCAAAGAGGACTAGTACAACCTCAGTTGTTACCAGCATCAGGTCCATAAGTCAGCACCTGCCATGGTATGGGGACGTGTCAGTGTACATGGCATGGGTGACTTGCATATTTTGGCACCATTAAGGCAATGCAGAAAGATCTGTACAAATTTTGAAGCAACGTAGGCTGCCACTTAAACTTTGTCTGGGATGTTCCTGCATTACCTTGCAAGATAATGCCGAACCATATTCAGCAAATATTACAAGTGCATAGCTGCATAAGCAGAGAGCACTGGTGCCAGATTGGGCTGTCTGCATCTTGATCTGTCTCTGACTGAAAATGTATGGTGCATTATGAAGCAGATTATGTGGCAGGGATGGGCCAGTACAATTGCACAGCTGAAAACCTGCATAAAGGACTGATAGGGAAAATTTTGCTTTCAAGACTTGAACTACTTTTGCTTTCAGGAACTGAATGCTTAAGGAGTTAACCTGTGCCAACATTTTTGAACTCTTGCAGTCATCACATTGTATATTTTCAATAAGCCATAACATTTTCCCGTTAGAAAATCAAATAATGTACCATACTGTTTTCAGTAGTAGAGAGTGAATAGACTTTTCAGATAAATCCTGTTATGGACTTCAGAGAATGAATCAGGCGCAGATCCTCTGAATGGCGCTTGGATCTTTTAATAATAATTACGTTTGTTACAGGGCCGCCTGCAGCCTACTTCGACTGGTGGCGCAATGAAAATTGCTGGGGGGTAGAGACGTTTTGTTGACGGGGGGGGAGATCGTGTTTAATTTTGTTGACCAGGGGGAGCAGAGAGATCGCGTTTAATTTTTTTGACCGGGGAGTCACGTTTCATTCTCATTGAATTCGCATTACGCACTCCTTTACATTCGCTAAAATATACGTTAGTAATTCAGGAGACGCTGGGGGGGCGCAGTAAAAATCTGGGGGGGCGTAGCCCACCCCTGCACCCCATGCACACATCCGGCCATGTGTTTGTATAACAGCCGCTTTAGGCACAAACTGAAGCATTAAAACACAAAAGGGGGCTCAGGAGAAGAGTGGTCTTTGGGCAGTGAGAGTCAGGGCCGCGCCGAACGGGATCAAAGCGATGGCGCAAGCCGTGGTTAGTAACTGGTTTGAGGTCAGTACTGGAAGGCAATCCAAGAATACAGGGCAGGCAAGATAGTGTGCTCTCTCAAACCCTGTCGCTTGGCGGAACTAGTGAATGGCCACTTGGTGAGCATCAAACACAGGAAGAACAATCCCCAATAAATAGGACTGATTTCAAGGTTATATAATTACACAGTAGACGGAAAATATCTGAGCTCTTGACTGGAATGTGGTTTCAAGCACAACAAAGAGAACAAGACAATCCAGCAAAGGGCAAATGCAAAGCAGGAACTTACATATACACCACACCAATCGACAATGATGGGACGAGGAGCGTGCGAACATGCAAAGACATGCAGAGGGAGGGGAGAGGAATGAGACAATTATTAATCATTTAAGGAGAATAGACGGCTGGAGTGCAAAGAAAAAAAAGACACGGAGGGCTGGACTGTAGGGAAAAACAATTAAGGAAACATTCAAGACCTGACAAATCCTTTTTGACTTAATTTCCATTTTCCAGGATGCACCAATTTTTTCAGAATTGGGATTGCATATTTATGCGATTGATCCAGTTTTCAACCTATAGCTAAAAAATAGATTCTTAAAGCACCTATAAATATGTCATGTAATTAATAAACATGATCATGGCAATGTTAATAATCTGGCTGATTACAACAGTAATACTGACAGTAAACCAGATGGTAAACCATGCACCTCATCAAGCATACTAGTTTGGGCTCATTAAGCCTCTCGCCAAGGAAAACAAAATCATTTTGGTGTTGTAATACTGTTATCTGGTCTGCCTTCATCATTGGTTTTGTTTACAATATACCACTGCGCGTTTTCAAATACTAGAATGCAATGCAAGCAAGCAGTGCACTCATAGCTAATCACAATTTTTTGAGCAAATTTCCACCCTACCTAACGTGCTTTATGTTCTTGAAGCACTTTGACAACAGGAATAATCATGGTCTTATCTTAAAGACAGCGTTACCAACTTTCACGCATTTGGCGTGAGTTTAAGTGGCATATTCACATTCCCGTGCTGTAGTCAGAAATAATTCATCATGCGTTTGTAAGAGATTCTTGGGCAGAATTTAAGTCCTTGAGCACAGAGGTTTATTAGTTTCACATGCGTTATGGTGGATTTCACCAATAGTAACATGGAAATCAATTATGACTCCGGACTTCTCATGCTTTTCTTTACTCGGGGGTTTGAAGCAATGGAATTGCAAAAAAAACGTTTCAAATGGTCTTATTTCATTTAATCAATATGAACGATCGTGAAACACGTGCATATCGTTGATTGAATAATTGCTGACTACAGCATGGGAACATGAATGTGCCTGTCATGATTCTGGTTTTGTGTTCATGATTTTGTCTTTTATTTATTCTTTTTGGTTATTGTATACGCAGGTTTTAGTTCATTCCATTTCTCAGTTCCATTGCACTTGTCTCCCCTGTCTTGTGATCTAGTTGGTTCAGTCCGTCTTCCCGGTCTGTGTGCTCACATGCTTCGGGTGATTTAAATGTATTCTGGTGTTTAAGGTATTCCTTTGATTCTCGTTTACTTCCTTCGCCTTACTGTTCTGATTACTAACAAAACTAACGTTTGTATTTTGTATCATAGTCTACTAACACAACTAATCCATGTATATAGATTACTAACTTACTAATGAGCACTCTAGTTAAATCTGTAAAGTTGCACCGCTACTAATTAAAACTAATTCCCTCTCAGCAATCGCCCTGTTCTAGTCTCCGCCTCTTGCGCAGCTTTAACTATCTCCCCTGCGTTTTCTGAGATCTCTCGCACGTGTTTAATTACTTTCCTGCACTCGTTCTCTGTGCACTTAGAACTCCTTGACCGGAGCTGTTTAAATGTCATTGGCTGTCTGTGTGATTCCCGTCCGTGTCTTGGCTTTCGCCAGATTTTTGTGGTTAGGGTTTCCCTCACGTGATTCTCCCGATGTAATTAGTCTAATCCAGCTCACCTGTTCCCTGCATAGCATGTGACTTTCCTCCCGTCTATTTAAGCAGTCTTTTCACAGCCAGCTCCTTGTCAAAACGTTGATCAATATTTCATTGTGCAGAGCGCCTTGTATGCCTTTGAGTATTGCTTTTCTTCTACTGGTTTGTCCGACTACGATTTTTGCCTTTGCCCTTTTGTACTGTTTTGTCTTTTTGGATTTTGACCCTTTTTGTATGACCAGGAGTTCTGTGTTTGGATGCCCTGTGTATGACCCTTGGATTTGTTCACCGACTACGACTTTTTGCTTACCGTTTTTGTACCTTTGCTCATCTGTCTTCCTGGTTCTGACCCCTGCCTGTCCAGTCGACTCTGTTTTTGGATTTCGTATTGTGGCTTGGCAATTACTGTTTTTTGGCTTTGACTCGGACCCCATTAAAGGCATACCTTTTTTGGATTTCTGTCTCTCGCGAGTGGTTCCTGAACTGTACCTCACAGTACGTTCTGACCACGATGGAACCAGCGAGAAATCCCCTGCTACAAGCAGCAGTGGAGCATCAAGAAGCCGTTCTGGCTTCCCAGCAACAACAACTGCTGGCAGTTATGCAACACCTGCAAACTATGTCACACCAGATGGCGGACTTGACGTCTACTCTGCGAGCTTCACAATCTGCTTCTGCTCCCCAACATCCTGCTGCTCCTGCGCCTGCACCACCTGCGGTCCCTCCTCCAGTGACCCATCACGAGCCATGTGGTTACCACCCCCGGAGAAATACGATGGTGAGCCAGGTTCATGTCGGGCCTTCCTAACTCAATGTAGACTAATCTTCAGTTTCCAGCCGAACACCTTCCCCACCGAGCATTCCAGGGTGGCTTATATCATCACGCAACTAGCCGGAAGAGCCAAGCAGTGGGTGACGGCGGCATGGGAGGCGGGGCTTCCATGTGTCCAAACATCGTCACTACTGGAGGAGGAGATGAAGCGCGTCTTTGACAGGTCCAGACATGGTCCGGAGGGGAGCTTCTGCGCATCCGCCAAGGTAACAGATCAGTCTCCGAATTTTCTATTGAATTCCAGACCTTAGCCACCAACAGCGGATGGCAGAAGCGGGCGCTCTACGACGCCTTTCTTAACGGTCTTTCGGAGTGCATCAAAGATGAGCTGCTAACCCGTGACCTGCCCGAAGATCTGGACCGACTTATAGACCTAGCCATCGGGGTTGACATGCGACTGGAGGAGCGGAGACGATCCACACGCCCTACCAGCTTCACCCCGCGGTTACCCGCCACGACTCCTGTGAGGCGACCTTCCCCTACCAGAGTCACTTCAACCAAGGTCACCCCCGAGGGGGAACCCATGCAGGTGGACCGTGCCCGGCTGTCCAGTGAGGAGAGGGATCGGAGGAGGAGGGAACGCGCCTGCTTTTATTGTGGCCAAGCTGGGCATTTCGTCTCGGAGTGCCCACTAAAAGGCAACGCCCACTAGTGAGGAGAGGAGCACTAGTGGGCGCAATTCCTCTAGAATCCTCCTCCAAACATCGCACCTGTCTGCCGGTCTTGTTGGAGTGGAGGGGCGGTGCTAAAAAGACCATAGCCCTGGTGGATTCCGGAGCCGAGGCCAACCTCATAGACGCCAAGACCGCCCAGGAATGGGGGGTTCCTTTGGAGGAAGTATCGCGCCCCCGTGTGGCTAACTCCCTCAGCGGCCAGAAGATCAGCCACATCACCCATTCCACTACTCCACTCAAGCTCCGGGTTTCAGGTAACCACCAGGAGAGCATCAGGCTCAAACTCATTGATTCACCTCACTCCCCCGTTATTCTTGGCCACCCATGGATGGCAAAACATAACCCAGAAATAGATTGGGGAAAACACGAGATTAAGGGCTGGAGCCCCTCATGTCATGAATCTTGTCTTGTTAAAGCTAATGCTCATGTTGTTGTTCCTCCTGTCGAGGAGATCCCTTGTCTCGATAAAGTGCCTGTCGAATACCATGACCTCAAGGAAGTTTTCTGTAAATCTCGTGCTACCTGTTTACCCCCTCATAGACCCTATGACTGTACCATAGAACTCAAACCAGGTACCATGCCCCCTAGAGGGCGCCTGTTTTCACTGTCCCGACCGGAGACCCAGGCCATGGAAAAGTATCTGGAGGAGTCACTAGCTGCCGGAATCATCAGGTCATCTTCCTCACCAGCCGGAGCGGGCTTCTTCGTCGGTAAGAAGGATGGGTCACTCCGTCCATGCATTGATTATCGGGCTCTTAATGACATAACCATTAAGAATCGTTATCCCCTCCCTCTCATGTCCACTGCATTTGAACTCCTCCAAGGAGCCAGGATTTTCACTAAATTAGATCTTCGTAATAGCTACCATCTGGTTCGCATCAGGGAGGGGGACGAGTGGAAGACGGCGTTCAACACCCCTACTGGGCACTGGGAGTACTTGGTCATGCCCTCTGGATTAACTAATGCACCTGCCATTTCCAGAACCTTGTGAATGATGTGCTGAGAGACTTGTTGAATCGATTTGTCTTTGTTTATCTGGATGACATACTAATCTTTTCCAAGAGCAAGGAGGAACACACTAGCCATGTTCACCAGGTCCTCAAGCGCCTCCTAGAGAACAGGTTGTTCGTTAAGGCCAAGAAGTGCGAGTTCTCTGTGACCACCACCACCACCTTTCTGGGCTTCATCATTGCCACCGGAAACATCAGCATGGATCCTGCTAAGGTGAATGCGGTTATGGAGTGGCCTCAACCCACTGATCGTAAGTCTCTGCAACGTTTTCTGGGGTTTGCTAATTTCTATAGACGATTCATTCGCAACTACAGTACTGTAGCAGCCCCTCTCACGGCCCTCACCTCTAACAAGGTTAAATTCTGCTGGGACCAGTGCACTGACCAGGCCTTTGTGGAGCTCAAGAGGCGCTTCACCACTGCCCCCATCCTCATCCACCCTGACCCGGCCTCCCAGTTCATTGTGTAGGTGGACGCCTCTGACATAGGGGTGGGTGCGGTATTGTCCCAAAGACTCGCCACTGATAATAAGATTCACCCTTGTGCTTTTTTTTCTCACCGTCTCAACTCAACAGAGCAGAACTATGACATCGGCAATCGGGAGCTGCTGGCTGTTAAATTAGCCCTGGAGGAGTGGAGACATTGGCTGGAGGCGCTCAGCTTCCGTTTGTGGTTTGGCCGGATCATAAGTACCTCCAGACGGCCAAACGCCTTAACCCTCGTCAAGCCAGGTGGGCACTCTTTTTCTCAAGATTTAACTTTCATATTGCTTACCGCCCAGGTTCCAAGAACATCAAACTGGACACGCTATCCCGGAGGTTTGACCATCCCACCAAGGAAACGCCTACCGACACCATCCTTCCCAAGGAGGTGTTTGTTAATGCTGTCTCTTTGGACATTGAGCACCAGGTGAGAGAGGCACTGAACTGTACCTCACAGTGCCACTAAATCTCACGCCGAATGCATGAGAGCTGATAGCCCTGTAAAGATAATATTCAGCAGATGTCTGTCTATTTGAAAGCAAACTGAGAATATTACCCAAATTGAGTAACAACACTGGAAATGTAAGTTTTTCTTGGGCAGATAAAGATTTTATGTTTTCCTCTGGCCCTGTAGCACTGACCAAGCCTCATCAGCCCTGAAAAATAATGAAGCCACAGCCAGATGCCTAAACAGCTGCAGGTTTATGCATTATGATACTGCAACCAAAATGAATATTTTACAGATTTTTTTCGAAGCAATGTCCATGCGTGTTTCAAACAATGTTGGAGACTCCAGATTTCCCTGTGTGCGTGTTTGCATTTATAATTGTTTTACAACTTCCTTCTTTTATGGCTTATCTCTCATCTGTAGCGGAATACGATAACAGAAATATATTCTTCAGTTTCCCAGAACTGGTTTGTGTTTTTATATGCATGATAAAGTTATTTTCAAAACTCCTTTGTTTCATTGACAAAATCACCCCAGTCAGAAACCGTTGAAACAATTCACTGCTGTAAAAATGAATCTGTTGGCTACCGTGCACATCCGTCTTTTGGAGGTCCTAGACCACTGACTCTCCATGTAAACTGAAAGAAGTTGATTTTCCTGATACATTGGAGTCATGGCTCATAGGCTAAAACACTTACTGTTCCGTTAGAAAGGCACATTATTGCCAGTGGGAACACCAATATTGTCCCTTGAGGGCTACTGTACAATTTGCAGCACTGCATCAGGAGTAAAAAAAGGCTAATTATGGTGAAAATCACGAAGACATGCATCAACAATCTCTATGTCAAAGCAGTTACATTATTTTTTTTTTTCCCCAAGCTTGTTTGTTTTACGGACTGAAAACTTTAGGATTGCTGCACCGCTACCAAGGTATGAATATGAATATGCACATATTTTGAGATATCAGAAAAATGTTGTTCAATCAAACCTATGGGACTGCATGGTCAGGCTGAGGGTTGTAATGAACAATTTAAAATAGCATTTTCACTGTAGGGAATGGGGGTGGAGAAGCCCGCCAATAGATGAAGATACCACTCTTGTTTAGGTGAATGGACCAATGAGGGGCGAGCTTCCTCAACATCTCCCAAAGAGGGATGTCCCTTCTGCCCTGCCAGACTCTCAGTCCTATTTGGCAGGAAGGAACTGGCCAGTGACAATGATTCTTGTAAGGCATTGGCTCTTCTCCATGTCTGCCAAGCGCACACAGTACAGGCTGCGACAAACTCCTGGGTATCTGAGCAAATGCTTGGCCACCAAAAGTGCTGAAAAATAAGGGCGAATGACTTGGGAGGTGTTCCTTATAAACTGGGCAGGAGAACAAACTGAGGGATGACTATGAAGATTGTGGTCCCAATCCTGGAGACCGAGGGTAAGGCTTGGGAGCTTGTTCATATTAATAGACCTGGGAAGAGAACATTCGTATTATTAAAGATTACAAATAATTTCTAGAGGCAATAAAGTTTTATAAGGAAATACCGACTGGTTGCTAAACGCCACATAGCAAATGGCTATCTACCAACTTGTACTCCAAATGTAAGAAATATGCATGCATATGCTGCTGGTGAGAAAGCACGTGGGACATAAACCAATCAAACTGGACAATATATCTAAAAGACATGAAACTGCTGGATGGGAGGAGATATGAAAGGGATACAAGAGGGTTGTGACACTCTTGATTGATTACATCTATCAAGTCAAAGTCTTTCGGCCTAGTTTTCTAGCATGTGTGGGGTCTTACTGTACAGGTTGCTATGTCTATTCCGATTTTCCACGAGCTGCAAGATCTAAATTGGTCATTTACTGCCAGAGCAACACACAACTGGAAGAACTGGATCTCAAGGGTGTACTTCTAATTCATGGGGTGTCATTTTAATGAGGTTGTGATTATTGGTATTTTTATTTAGAATTTTCTTAGAGCACAAGGCCTTCCATGTAAGAATTCCAAGAACCATTTCCAAACTGAAGCATAACTCATTTTGTGATTCCATTATTATGGTGCTATGGAGATGACTGCTCATCGGGAGTAACTTAAATAGATTGTAGAAAAGCGCAATTAGACACAGGCACAATCATTCACAGAAAACTAAGTAATATATAACTGTGAAGTTCAGAATACTTCGAGCTTGAATCTGGCCACATACAGTTTTTAAAAATGTAGATTAAAGACACAGGGATGAGTGGTGCTGATGAGTGAGTTTGAAAATGCGTTTTGGCAGCCTCATCCTTAATCTGGGTCTACACTGAAGCCCATTATCAGAGCCTGAGCAAGAATGCGGAGGGACAGAAGAGTTTCTCATTTCCCAGCTCACAACAAAAATGGATTTCTCAGCTCTGTGATCAATCAAGAAAGGACACTGCCATTGATACTGCATTAAATAAAACTTCCCAAATTCAAGATGATTTGATTAAACTCATGAACAAAATATGGAATTAAGTTTCTGAATTTTCTTACCGTATGGGGAGGCAAAGAACTGGTATTTTAGAAAATAATATTGACTGAACAAAATGAGTTTGCACTGAGCTCAATACTGATGGCCTCGGGAGAAAAACATCCTTGATTTGGTTGGCCACAATGTTAGATTTGTTAAGAAACGATTCACTTTTGGTTACAATGTGTTAGAGGTGGGCAACAGCCTAAAAATAATATATTTCAGGGCAATTTGCAGTAAACATTCAAGATGATTAGGAAAAAAAAAAACTGAACAATGGTTTTTTGGAGATTGCATCATTGGTTTGCTTTTGAGCTGCACATCTCCAGGTGCAGCTGCTAAGCTCTCCTGCTTCCCATTTTAGGGACTAATTCTTTGTCGGAGTCTGACATGCTGCTCTGGCATTAAGGCACATTCTCATGGTGAGAGAAGGCTGGATGTCATGTTTGCCAAGGGGTACGCAAATGCGTCAACATGCTGTCATGTTGCAATTTCACTGATTTGGCAATATGACACTTTTTTAATGTACCAATTCATACGGATATTATCTTGAATGTTATAATTTGGCACAGCCCTACAGTGTGTTATTTCAAGCTTTAATTTAAAGGAAAAGTATACCCTGCATCAAAGTCTCATTGTTATGTTAATTTCACCTTTGGCTTTGCAACTGTCCCGAATGAAATCAGCAGAAGTAACTAAAGATTAAATTTCAATTAGCCCTCGTTCATGTAGCACGCCATTAGGTCACGGTATCACCTTCATCACGTGTGAACCAGAATAAAATAAATAAAACATTAATAAAAACAATTAATTAATCCAGTGCTTTCTCTGAATTCCATCTCTCATTTTAGCAATTTTATATTTTCATCTTTGTAATAACTTGATCGAATGTTAGTTTCTCAATTATCAACTTTTTAAGAATAATCTCAGCACATGCTCCCCCCTTACTATTCATCATTTTGTGCTGCCCAAGTTATGGCACTGCCTCAACTGGCTGCGTGCCCATAGTTCAGACGAGTGGTGAACTGAGAAAGAGAGAGGCAGGATACCGAAGTCAGGGTGCCAGAAAAGAAAGGAGAGGAAAGAAAGAGCTGAGAGAGAAGAAAGGTCGACAGTTGGTCACCCAGTTTTTTAAAAAGAAAGCTATATTTACATATCTGGCCATTAACAAATGGACTAGCTAAATGGCTAGGATAGCTGAGTTTGGCAGCCACGACCAAGGGGCAGATGGGTATTGTCATCTCCTTCGCAGATGGGCGGTGGGGGAAAATTTTTCTGGACAGTTTTTCTGCAACTGCTCGGGTAAGGAACTTGATTTTGCATATATGGACTTGCCTTGGTGGGTAGGCGTGCCTCGTCGAGGTTTCATACCCGAATGACCTTTGACCTTGGCTCAGTGACCTTCACCTTTAAAACTTTGTCCAGACCATTTCTCTCAACTGCTCGGGTAAGGAACTTGATTTTGCATATATGGACTTGCCTTGGTGGATAGGCGTGCCTCATCCAAGTTTTGTACCAGAATGACCTTTCACTCTGGCTCAAACACCTACACCTTTGATTCAGTGTGTCGGGGTTTAGCGGTCTTGCCTTCGCCTCCACGAAGCATCTTTTTTTTAAGATTGCACTTAATCAAAATTTTTTCAGCATTCAAAAGAATAGGTTACATTTGACGGGAACAGTAGTTGCGCACTCCTTGCCTCGATGCTAAAGTAATTAATTCATTAAACTACCAACACTTCTTACATCGAAGCGTTGGTAATTGAATGATTTAGTAAATTGGTCATTGGTGTATTGCAAAAGTTTGACGCACGGCATGTATTTTGAAATAATAATAATGCATGCCATGCTTAATGCGGGCATTTGACATTTCATCTCCCACCTCAGCCCCGTTTTCATTTCGGAAATTTTCAAGATGGCGTCTTGCGTGATATAAGTCCATATAAAGCTACACTGCAAAAGCAAAATCTTACAAAGCATTTTTATATTGTAATTATACCTAAATGTTTATCTCTATTGCCATTTTTTTTAGAAAAAGTAATTCTGCCACTGATTTGAAATGATTTTGACTCATTCCCAGACTTGTCCACGGGGTTCGATCATTTCAGTTTTAGTAAGATATTCAGTATTTGGCAAAACCATTGAATAAGACTTCATGGTGAAACTCAATGAGTATGAACAATACCTGAGAACTTGCGCTCAAGAACGCTTGTTTTTTTTTTATTAAAGGGCACAGAGGCAAATCATGAAACAGTCTTTTTATAAGACTGTTGGTCTTCACAATTTTGCATCATTGTTTTTTTTTTTCTTTTATTTCCCCCACAAGGTTGAAATCGCCAGGTGTGCTGTACCTCTAATCATTGCCCATCCCTTATGTAGAAAGCCTTTTCAGTTCTACAATGCAATCACCCGTGAATGAGTGACTTATTTCCACCCAACAGAGCACAGCATACTTCAGGGATATAATTGCTATAATTACTACCCTGTGGCCAAAATCTGTGTAGTTGCAAGGACATAGTAAGTTTATAAGGCAGCAAGAACCTGGCTGACTTTTACTTTCCCAACCCCTTGTGGAACAAAACCAGCTGTCCTATCTATGGGGGCACATCCACAGTTTTCTGCAGTTTGCTGCATCAGAAAGCAATTTGGTGAAGAAAACTTCAAGAGGGTAAAAGTCCAAAACTTCAGATTTCCACGTTTCAAGTCTAATGTATGAACATTCGGAGCCCAATTTTCCTGCATGCTCTAGGATCTGTCGATGATCGCTTTGCCTAATAATAAATAAGGTGAGACTCAAGAATTATCTGTTTACTGGATTTCATCTGCCCAATTTTGAGCATTAAATTTGGTATACAGTGCTGTGAAGAAGTATTAGCCCCGTCCAATTTTTTCTATTTTTGCATATTTGTCACGTTGAGGGACGCGGCCAAAAAAGTGCAGGAAATCACAGGTAGAGTGAAAAAAAAATTATTAAAGGTTTTATTTACCAACAAATAAGGGCACAAACCAATAAGTGAAATATTTACAAGAATTGGGCCCAAAAAATAAATCAGGCCAACAGAAACAACCAACAAATCAAATCATAACTGAACAAAAACTGACCTACGCAAAAGAAATTTGGGGAAACTTACATAGAGGTAGGCCAGACTAAAATACACATTAGGGGGGAAAAGGATCAACATAACCACAAATAAAGGAACGCATGTAAATGAACCTGACCCTCACCAATATAAAGTTAACAATGTAAATTTTCACAAAAACTGAACATGAAACCAAATATGTTTTATTGCATTTTATATGAGATATGGAAAAATAAATATACCTAGAAAGAATGTTGGGAACTTATATAGCAGCCACCAAAGTCACACTTAAATGTTTCATATCACTGAACAAATTTTATTATAGGACAGAGATAACTGTGGTAAACACAAATTGCAGTTTTCAAATGATGATTTCATTTCTTGAAGGATGAAAACCTTATGTGGCTTGATGTGAAACAATAATTGCCCCCTTAGTGACCAAATCAACCAATTAAACAAATTTAATTGACGCTTGGTTTAAATTTTCCCAGACACGATTTCTAAATGTTGATTTAAATAAATCTTTCGCCAAAGAGTGGCAAAGAGCAGCACATGATGCTGAAATCTAAAGAAATTCAAAAATAGATGAGGAACAAAATTATTGACATCAATCAGTCTGTAAAGGGTTGTAAAGCCATTTCTAAGACTCTGGTACTGACCACGATGAGCCAAATGAAGCAAACCTCCCCAGGCTAGCCTACCAAAAATTTGTTGAATTGATGACTCTTTCAGGAGGTAGTGACCAGCAGGTCTCACTTGTCTCGGTTAAAGTCAGTGCTCACCATTTTACCGTAAGAAAGAGATTGGGCAAAAATGGCATCCACGGGAGATCTACATGGTGCAAACCACTTCTGACCAAAAAGAGCATACATAAATGCTTGTTGAAAACTTGCCAAAAACATCTTGTTGACGCTGAAAATTTTCTGGGATAAAATTCTATGGACTGAGAACCCTAAAAAAACTGTCCCCACAATATGTTTGGACCAAAAGGGGTTGTTTGAAGCCTCCGCCCAATCCTAAGGGGCCTTAATTGTACCTAAACTGCCAGGACCAAAATTAAAAACAACATTCCTAAACCTTGACTGTATGCTTAAAAAATGATGCAGAGTAAAAAGTACGCAGCATGTCCATAGGCAGCCTTACCTATGTTTCAATCGTTTCAAAAACGGGCTCCAGGCAAATTAACATCCTAAACCTTGACTGTATGAAAAAACCACCGCCAGGAGAGGAAAACGGGCAAATATTTGAAGCCCCAAAAAAGGCAAATGTTTGATCCTTGATAGCCACTCAAATTAGCACATTTTGTAATGATTTCTAAAAACTGCATTTAGCCTTCTATGAAGGCATTATAGCGCACCCCCGGCCGATACTCCTTCTCGGAGTTGTGGCGAATGGGGAGAATACAGAGTTGCTTGTTTTCTCTGTCAGATATATTACTTGTACAAAGACTGTGCTGGCTAAGAAGTGTAGTAATTTTTCATTGTCTACAAACGATGGTAGCCAAAGAGCTTTGATAGCTGATACTCTGAAAATTTTGGAAATACTGTCGTCACCTTAGCCAATGTTGCTCGCGCCTCCGACTTATCAGTTGGTATGTGAACAAAAAAAAAATGTAATTCGCTTGCTCCATTCCGGAGGTATTTAATCATTAATATAACGGTGAGCACTGATGTATACATTTTAGAGCATTATCTAGCAATTGTATGCGTTTTTTACGCATTAAATTATCAGTGAACATTGCAGAGATTTCTGGATTCAGGCCAGGTCACCGTCCTGGTAGCCTCTGGAACCGGCTCAGTGAAAATTTGTTTCTGATCGACAAGATGCGTTGATAATTCGCAAAATTTAAGTTGCAAAATTTTAAAAAACTCGTCTACTTAGTTTTTATTGGTGTCTGATCAGAAGCCTATTTGACGGAAATTGGGCACCTTGAAAACGAACGTATGCTTCCAACCTTTCACTGAAATGCATAATGTGCACAGATTTATAAAA
This sequence comes from Gymnothorax javanicus, assembly GCA_029692085.1. Taxonomy (NCBI): domain Eukaryota; kingdom Metazoa; phylum Chordata; class Actinopteri; order Anguilliformes; family Muraenidae; genus Gymnothorax; species Gymnothorax javanicus. Next base: position 76,598,260 of record CM056195.1, read on the forward strand.
TTAGAAGTTATGGCTGTAAGTTAACTTCCAGCTTCTCAATAACCAAAGAGTTTCGGGACATAACCCAACCAAAGCCAATGAGAAGCATGTTTTCTGGGACTAGTTGCAGTTCATGCATCTCATGCGCAGAAACAGAAATCGGGCAGAAAATTACAGGTGCAGACCTGTTTGATTATCACATATCTGTTATCAGGACATAACATTAACATTGCACACTGTGCCGCGTTTTAATATGAAGGTTAGCTAAATGTACTTTGGGCGAAAAAACATGCTCTTTCATTTAAGTGGCATCGCAACTGAATGAAAACATTAATACGGTGAACACGCTGAAAAAGTATTGATGGTTTTGTATAGCTACATCATTATATATAAATAGAATCTCGATGTATACTGTGAAGTGTTCAACAAACCCATTGATGAAATTTAAAAAATTCAAAAATAGATGGTAACAAAATTATTTTTGGAATCAGTCTGAAAAGCAATCCTAAAAGAAATTTCTTTGACTACTCCTCTCAAACGTCTGATTTGAGGGCATTATATGGCGATAAATGAGTGATGATAATGTATTGAATGGCTAACACCAAAGATAAGTGATACTGTCATTGATAAATTTTATGATAATTGTAAAAAGAACCCAGAGTGACATCTAAAGAACTGCAGGTCTCACTTGTGAAATCGGGGAAAGTCAGTGCTCACCATTTTAAAAAGAAAAAGTCTCCTGGCAAAAATGGCATCCACTGCTGAGCACATGCAGCATGGTACTTCAGATGAACTGTGTATAGTTAAATGCTTGTTTTGAAATCTTGCCAAAAACATCTTGTAGCTGCTGAAATGCATGTTGGATAAAATTCTATGGTGTTAAAGAAAACGTTTCTTGATGGCTAATCTATAATACAAGAATTATAGACCAATCCCCATTGCAATCAATATTTCAAACTAATGGACCAATGTCTTGTTCCTTTTGCTGAAGGTGTAGACACAATTTGGGTTTACCAAAGTGACTGGAAATATGCAATGGCCTGTTCTTTTATGCATGATTTGATTCAGTATTTTAACAGCTAAAAGTGTCCAGAATAAACAGGACCAGAGGCTGATGTAAAAAAGGGTTAAAAACAAGTTTATTCATGGACTGTTGCATAAAAGGCGCTAGGATAAATAGATAAACATTTATTGCTTAACCCTTAAAAACATGATGGTTTAAAAAGATGAATGCTATTGTCCGTTGGAATGTCCGGATAGTGACCCATTCCTATGTTTAATCGAGGTATTAGAAAGGGGAGTCATCTCTCTCCCATCTTTTAACATTAAATTTTATTGATGACTTATTGACAGAGCTGAGCAGTACTAATAGTGGTTTAAGGTTAGATCCCTTTTTATTTAATAATTTTGATCCTTGATGCAGATGATGTTAACCATTTTGCAATGATTTCCCACTGGTCTCCAGCCTTCTGATAGATGTGCATTATAACTATTCACAGAAGTGGAGGTTCGTATTTGGCTTTGCTAAAACCAAATGTGCTGTGTTTTCTCCGTACAAAATTTGGTAGTGCGAAGACTTGGAGGCTAAGAAGTGTAGTAATTTTTTCATTGTATACAACGATGGTATCGAAAGATTAATTTTGATAGCTGATACTCTGAAAATTTTGGAAATACTGTCGTCATTTTAGCCAATGTTGAATGCTTCTCTGACTTATCAGTTGGTATGTGAACAAAAAAAAGTAATTTTGTCCATTCTGTAGTATTTAATTTTAATTACCCTGGTCTTTATACATTTTAGGCAAAATCTCCATTTGGAAGACTGTTTTGACTCGGTGCTTCTTTATGGTTGAACATTGCTTACATTTGTGGATTCAGGTATGGTCTCCGTCTGGCAATTTCTGGAATCAGCATGTGAAAACGGGTTTCTGATCGACAAGATGTCATCATAATTAGCAAAATTGAATGCTCTTGAAAATTTTAAAAACCCTTTTAAATAATTTTAAATTTTGTTTGATCATAATCCTATTTGACGGAAAGTGGGAACCTTGAAAGGGATTTTTTAATTTCCAACCTTTCACTGTGAAATGCATAAAGGCACAGATTTATAAAATTAGAAGTTATGGCTGTAAGTTAACTTCCAGCTACTCAATAACCAAAGATGGACATAACCCAACCAAAGCCAATGAGAAGCATGTTTTCTGGGACTAGTTGCAGTTCATGCATCTCATGCAGAAACAGTCCCGAAGGGCCAGGATGGACCTGTTTGATTATCGCTGATATCTGTTATCAGGATATAACATTAACAGGGGGCAGGACTGTGCGCGTTTTCGCCAGAAGGTTAGCTAAATGCCATTTTAGAAAAACATGTATTTTATTTAAATGGCATGCTATTTGAATGAAAACATTAATTCTTCCTCTCTCTCCTGTATTGATGGTTTTGAATGAATAAATAAATAAATAAATGGCTATGGCAAAGGCAGCCTCATTCTCTGACAGAGGAGGGATATCCCGTCACCTAGTGTCGTGTAATGTTTAAAGCTACAATGCAAATTTGAGTAGAGCTCAGGCAATACGAGACATCTAGTGCTTAAAAACCTCGTCCACTCAAGCAATATTAAATTATATTGGTGGGATGTCTAATTTTGAATTGTATTCAAATTTTACTGTATCAATGTCCCAATGATTATGTTATAGAGCTATCCAGTAACCTCGACCCCAGAAGAAAAGAAAGAATAAGTTTGCTGTGCAGTTTACAATGCAGTTAGCTTGTTGGGTACATTTCAGCTTTTGAGAAATTTATCTCATTCACATACACATATATTTTTATTGCAAATATTTTAATAAACAATCACAAATAAACATCAAGTTTCAGCCAGAACAGTTGAAATTTCATTAGATATGCTTAGGTGTAAGATTTAATCCAGCAAAATGATGAAGCTCTTATGTTTTATAGGGCCCCACATTTGCTTTTGAAATGGGTCCCCAGATGGCCGCCACTGGGCATGGGACACACCCCTGTAACTCTCACAGCCAGAGCAGGGTAGGACAATGAGCAAAATGCACCACATAAAAAAAATACTCGCTAATCCGAAGAGCAAATCCACACCAATCAAATTTGCATGTGTAGACACCCAAAAATCCATACAAAATCACAACCAATGTATTACGTGAAACAAAAGCTACTCACTCACGCCGTGCCCAGTCTGCAAGTCAGAGTTATTACAAGCAGCTAATAATGATAACAGCACAATATGTAAGGTCCCAACCGTCAGCCTCACCAGCAGTATAATTTAAAGAAACTAATACATAAGCCCACGACAAGTATAATACCATCGAGACAGCAATGTGCCACTAGGCCAATCTGGGCAATTTGAAGAGACTAACACAAGGGCCAGCCACCCCACAGCCTACTTGCCAGCCGATGGTAATTGCGTTGATCACAACAATTGGAAGAAACTAATGGAGGCCCAAAGTAACGATGCCTCAGAATCAATAGGCCGATACACTCATAAAAGCACTTTAAAGGGGCTATGTCAGCTGGTGCACATGCGTAGTAGAGTCCAGTCGATAAACATTTTCATACATGCAGTGAGCGATATCAAGGGAGCAGAAAGACAAACCCCAAGCTTATTAGTACGTGTGTAAAGCATACCTTCATCACTGTTTTAAATACAGAAGATGGCCTGCAAACAAAAATTGCTAGAGTAAACACATTTATCTTTGCCAAAACCCACAAAGTATAAATTATACTATCCATCCATATTTCTTTGGGCGAAAACACATTGAAAGTGCGAAGTAAGGTAAACCGGTGAATTCGTGGTGGAGTTTCAATCTGTTTGCATCGCGTGCATCCTAGAGAAGTTTGGGGAAATTTTTATCAAGTAACTGTCTTTAACGTTCGCAGAACCTGTTTGTAGCAACATTTTGTCTGACATGCAGCTGTCATAGATCCTTTTGCGACCGCTTTCAGTTCAACGGCAGACGACATAACAATCAATGTAGGCTAACTTAGAAGCAATATTAACGCTACAAAAACTCGAACTATGACAAAATGATGTTATGAACAGGCTCTATGATCAATAAAGATAATTTTCACCAAAAAATTTCATAAAACCTCTCGAGGATGAACACAATATAAACCGATTGAAAAACGCATATACGAAATCTGCAATGAAATTGAAATAGTTGTACCATAGTCTTCAAGAAGTTTCGCGCACACATGCGCCCCGGCTGACATAGTCCCTTGAAAGAGACTAATGATTAGGTTCACCACTGCACGGCCCAATAGGAGGAGCACCAATTCTACTAAACCACTCCCCCAATAAGGCAATTTAAAGAAACTACGTCTGCCTAGCACGTGTCCCAACTTCACTATAGGCCCAACATGTTCCTACAATTCAGCGCTTCCTCCCAAATCAGCAATATAGGACAAGGGAGAAAAGCGCTGGAAAAAGGCTATGGGAAAATTGCAAACGATAAGAAAACAGTGGGAAAACAAACACTGGGAACAACCCTGGGAAAAACAGTGGCAAGCTAATCAGCAACCTGCAGGAAAAATCACCACAAACATTTGATACTTCACAGTATAAAATGAAGCACCACATGCCGAACAAATTAATTATAATTGCACTTCCAACACGTGTACCCATTTTGTCAAGTTTATAACTGCAGTTGCCTCTTCCACTACTGCAATCCACACGCGTGTAAACTAAAAATACAAACAACACATTCAGGCGACCCAACCAAGCAAGGATAATATCGCAAATTACCAGCACTATTGCTTTTAAATAAGACGCTTCCAAATGTTCGCGGCATTTACAATGCATTCACCTGTTCCTCAGCATACACATGGCTCTGGCAGACTGTTCACAGTAGAACTCTGTAGAGTGGAAAATACGCAATTAATGAAATATCCCCGAATTCCATCAACCAGCGTTTTACAATCGATACCAGCAAGTCACAGCATTGTTCAATAGAGATGTTACGCTCGACTCCGCCTGCTCGACAGCGTTTCGATCATAATGAAGCGGAAGTGTCGGCGGGCAGTGTTTCGATCGCTGCGTCAGCACACCAAAAATCACGTGACCGCTCTAACCAAGGCCTCGTTATGTAACACGCGTGTTGAACTGCTTCGCCGGAATTTCGAATGGGCTGGGCTTGTCAATATCTCAATGGTTTAAAAGGCGTCTGAATTGACCCCAAATTGTGGGTTTTTTGAGAGGAGATTTGCGTACTATTACTGACATTTGCATTCAAGACAGGGAGAGTATAATTAGATTAGAATTAGGTTTCATTAGTTTATCTTTAGACACACTTACACATTTATAGCTATAGGCCTATTAGTTTACACTGAGTGACACAGCACATTCACAGCAGGCACAACAACACATTCACAGCACATACACAGACACAAACAACACATACATTCACACAAACACATAGACAAATACATGCATAGGCATATAGAGATAGAGACATAGATATATAAATAGAGAGAGACAGTAAGTTCAGAGAGTGAGTTTGAGTGGTTGTGTGTATAAGTCTGAGTGTGTGAGTTGTGTGAGTGACAGGAGTAGGCCTAGCTAGGAAGGGCTATGGAGGAAGAGCCAGTGCCCCCTAAAAGAGCACGCTCCTATGCATGGGAGCACTTTCACTTAATTGCACCTAAAAAAGTCAAATGTCTAATCTGTGCTCAGGAGCTGACTTGTAGCAGCAACACCTCATCAATGCTGCGACACCTATGCTCCAAACACCCATAGACTGGACCCAGCGCAGCCGCTGCTGCTGCTGCTGCTCCTACTCCTGGACCTGCAGCGACCCGGCAAAGTTGACCTTTTAACATTTTTGAGTTATAACAATTGAAATATACACACAATATTTTATACTATAAATCTGGAGTTAATTAATCTAATTGATTTTAATGAAATATGTTTTTAAGGCCGGCAAGCTGAACTGGATGAGGCACTGGTGGAAATGACTGTAATAGATGCACAGCCATTCAGGGTGGTGGAAGACAAAGGCTTTAGAGCCTTTGTCCAGAAACTGGACCCAACATATGCTCTGCCTACTCGACAGGCTCTAAAAGCCATGGTCCAAAAGAAATATAAGGAGGCAAAGGAGAAGGCCAAGAAAGACCTTGAGAGGGCAGAGTCTGTCAGTATCACTGCAGGCATGTGGACCTCCATCAATACGGAGTCCTACCCGGGTGTCACTTGCCCTTACACAAATGAGAAGATGGAACTGGCAACTGTTCTACTTGGTGTTGGTCACTTTGCCCTGTCCCACACAGCAGAGAATTTGAGAGACGCCACAGATTCCCTATTAAATGAATGGGGCGTACGGAACAGAATTCATGGTTTAATAACCGACAATGCAGCAAACATGATTTCGTGTGCAAAACTACAGCAGGTGCGAAATGTGCCCTGTTTTGCACACAGTCTAAATTTGGTTGTAAAGAAGGCTATGGATCAAACTCCAGGCCTGAATGAGATCAGGACCAAAGCCAGGAAAATTGTGACACACTTCAAAACAAGTGTCAAAGCTCAAGAAAAGCTTGCAGAGGTCCAGGAACAACTAAATAAACCACCCCACAAACTCCTTCAAGAAGTGGAGACCCGTTGGAATTCAACGTGCTTCGTGTTTCAGCGTCTCCATGAGCAGCGTGAAGCAGCGACAGCAGCAGTCTCTTCACTTGGTACTGATCTTCCTCCCCTCTCAAGTAACCAACTGGAAATAATAAATGAAAGTCTCGAGGTTCTTGGAACATTCCACCTCGCCTCCACTGAATTATCAGCAGAAAAACACGTTTCAGCGTCAAAAGTCATTCCAATAATCCGGATGGTACAACATAAACTGGCCATGAAGGCATCCGGATTGAGAAATCCAACTGCTGTGTCTCTGACGCAAATTTACAGCATTTTCCACACACCAGATGTAGTGTGGAAAATGTGAGGATTCTGGCAACAGCTACAATTATGGAGCCACGATTCAAGACCCTGGCTGTCGGGAACCAGGCACTTGCTGAACAAACTGTGGCAAGACTCACAGCAGAATGTGCCGGAGTCATGAGGACTGAGAAGGAAAATGCATCATCACAGTTAAACATCTGTTTCATACTGTTATTGTCATTTCGATTGCTGTGCAAACTAAAAGTTATTCATAAATTTTCAGGCGGCGTCAGAGGAACCACCTGGATCTGCAGCAGCCCAGGAGACCGACAATTTGTGGGAGCTTCTAGATAGTCGAGTTGGTTAGTTGTATTATCCTATTATTACCACATGCATTATGTCTTTGTTTTAAAAGGTTGAGTAATTCAATTTTCCTTTGTATCAGGTGCCACCCAAAACTCACAAAGTGCCACAGCAGACGCAACCGTGGAAATGCATCGTTATCTATCTGAGCCCTACCTCTCCAGAGGAGAAGACCCGCTTGCATACTGGGCCACACGCGCAACAATTTTTCTACATTTATGCAAAATGGCAAAAAGCTATTTGCATATGCCGGCAACATCTGTGCCATGTGAGCGGGTCTCCTCCAAAGCCGGGGAGGTAGTGAGCGACAAGAGAAGCAGGCTGAAGCCTTAAACGGTGGAAATGATACTGTTCTTGAATAAAAATCTTTAAATGTCACACAAAGCATTGTCTCACACTAATCACTGTCCTGGTTGCATAAGCATATCCCTAATTTCTCCCATTATACCCATATAAAAATATTTTTTTCACCTCATAATATAATACTTACTAGAGTTAGATTCCAACAAAACAGGCACCCAATATCAGACTTTATTGCAGCATTCTCCTTTAGATTGAATACAATAACATTGTGACACAAGTTTGGTTTGAGAACATAAACTCTACTGAAAACTGAATGAAAGGATGACACCCCCCACCCCCACCTTCAATGAGAATCTTTATTTAGGATTTGTGAATGAAACGAGACCCGTGACAGTCATGAAATCATGACGCCTTGTTAATTCCTCCCCTCAAATACAATACATAGAAACCGCCAACAGATGTCACTATTTTGACTGTATCGAATGCTTCGAAGCAGTGAATCACTTTCAAGGCAATTGTCTCAAAGTGGTTCAGTGCTTCGGAAAGCTTCGGTTTCACCATCACTGTTGTTCACTGAGGAATCCGAAAATTAAAGGAACAGAAGTGTTTCCGAAAAGAGCCACAAAGAGTCTAAAAACCACAAACACAGTCAAAACCATGACAAATATGAAACGCCATTGAATATAATTCCCCTTTTCCATGAGCCAGCATGTATAATGTACAATAGAAATGGGAGCTAATGGGCACATTTTGATTTGTTAATTGTTTGACATATGACTTCAGGTACCCCATCACCAGTTAGGATATGGTCCTGCTATTCGGGAAAGGGATTGAGCGTCTTCCAGCTGTACAGGAAGTGGGAAGTAATTAGTGCATTCAGCATTCATCACGAGAGAGAAAAAATTTACAAATGATGTTGGTTTTATGCCAATGGCCTTGTAACGATCACGTTCGCAAGTCTGTCAAAATTCTGTCCCGTTTCTTCAAAAGTCAAATTAGAGAGCAAACTCTAATAAATGGTACATGTACATTTCCCTCAATAAGCCTTTTGGATAACACCTCCATGATTAATGCGAATGCATAGTAGATGAAATTACTGTCTCATGCTCTCTTTATACTTTGAAAATATATGCCGTGAGGTAGAGACATGAGAGAAAAAGCCCACCTTGCAATCCAAAGTCACTGCTCACCAGTGCTAAGCACTAAGGTTCAGTTTAAACCTTTGTGGAACTAACAAGATTAAGTTGGCTGAGATACCTGTGAGGAACTACTGAATTGCACACTCTACACCAGCCTGTTGATCCCTTCAAGGGATTCTTGTGTTACAGCTGAGAAAAAAACTGCTCGTTGCTCATAGTGCTCAACACAATCTGTATCAAATTTAATGAGATTCTTTATCTGCATCTTCGCTCTGCTCCTCCAAAGGCACCTCCCTCAGGTGATAAACCCTGCTTATTTAGATTGTCTTTCAACAGCATGTCAAATATTGCTCTTCCACACGCAACTCCATTTTTTTAAATGAATTTATTTATTTATTTATTGCTCACAATGAAAGGATAGTCAAAGATCGCATTAGAGAATCAATTAGCTTTATCTACAATTGGTTGCTCGTTTCAAAAACTTCACTCCCAAGAGCAGACTTTCAGCTTTCAAGAAGTGAGTCTCTCATGGTGACCAGCTCCATATATTACTATGAAATATTTTTCTTGTTCTTTGAATAATAAATTAAAATTTTTTAAAATCTGTTTGCTTTGAATTCATCCGTATTGATTGGGCATGTATACATATATATATATACTGGACAAAGAAAATTAGGGATCACCCCAATTTTCGAATTTGAAATATTTGATAGTTCAAATTATGTTCCATATCATATTTCAATATTAAAAATCAGAGTGATCCCTAACTTTCTTTGTCCAGTATATATATTTATATATAAACTCATGAAAATCGTGTTAATTTGATAGTTCTTCATGACGTGCACTGTTGGTCAGGGAGCCATCGAAATCAAAGAACATATCCACACTTAAGACTGCCTTAAACAAGAACACCAGAAAAGTATCCTGTAAAATGTACAGTAATCCCACAACTGATAGACATTATTTTCTAATAAGAGGTAGGACAACACACATTTTTCTGAGGATACATATTATAAAATACAGAGTCTCATAATGCCACACTCTTCATGGGTACAATACCTCACTTGCAAAGCCATTGTAAGCTAAACTGTTTATTACCCCGCTCCACCCGAAGGGTGAGGGCAAGGGGTATTGTTTTCGGTTCGGTTTGTTTCTGTGTTTGTTTGTGTTTTTGTGTGTTTATGTCTTTGTTTGTTTGTTAACACTCTAGCGGAAAAACTAGCGGCCCGATTCACCCCAAATTCGGTATAGGGATTGCCACTGACCCAGAATAGATCCCTAGTGAATTTCGTACAAGTAGGTGAAAGTGTGTGCGAGGGGCGGGGTTTGTTGTGCCTGGCACCTCTTGTTTTGTCTATGTTTTGAGAACTGTTACATTTTGAGAAGTGTTTACTTAAAGAGAACTTTGTTAATATAAAATATACTTTCTATGAAATGGTGCACATGGTCCATCACTTACATGTTACTGTTTGTTTCAGGGACAGAAACAAAATGTTAACTTAGAGTGTGGGTGCGTGTGTTGCATGTATGCAAGGGCAATTCAAATTAGTCCTAGGCCCCTTGGCTTGGTTTAATGTGTGCTCTAGGGAGACCGATAGGGTTAACATCTCAGTACAGCCGTTTGATAATCACAGTCTGCTTTGAGAACCTTCCCTCTTTAATTTCTACCCAGATGCACATAGTGTACAGGTTTAAATCTATACACAGCTACCACAAACACACACACACACACACACACACACACACACACACACACACACACAAACACACACGCAAAATTACAAACCAGTGAGCTAAAGACCAAGATTGCAAAGCACATTGTCTTACAGCATCATAATTTTCCATTATGTGCATATATATATATATATATATATATATATACACAGGCTCCACTTATATCTTTCAATTACATTGCACCTGACTGGTACAAGCCTTGTTGTCATATTTCGATGCCTTAAGTGTATATGTACAGTGCCCTCCAAAGTGATTGTCTCCCTTAGTGAATATGAGCAAAACAAGGTGTGAAAAAATGTTTTTGCTGTATATCCTCTTGGTCTTTCACTCATGATATTCATAAAAATCTAACGTTTTCATCAAGATCTAATTATTGAAAGAAAAAAGGCTGACATCAATAATTTTTTTTCTCCAAAGCATGTGCTCCCAAAAAAAAATCCTTTGATTAAAATCAAACTGAAATATATTTCCAGTCATATTTTCATTTTTGAGTTCGCCTGTTTGATCCGAAACTCTTAAATGATCAACCATGAATTCATGTTTCCCTGGGGTGTAAATATGAGGTGACACAAACCAAATTCCCCAAGTCATTCTTCATCATTACGGGGAAAACCCAGGAACAGGGAGACAATGTGCATAGAGGAGTTGTTGAGGTGCGGAAATCAAGAAATGGGTTTAGGAAAATTTCTTAACAGTTTAAAATACCCAATCTATTATCAGGGCAATAATTAAAAACATGAAAGTGACAGAAGATGTTGAGAATCTACCTGCAAGAGGGTGTGTGTGCAGGCACCATAAGGGGGATGGTTCGACTGGCAAAATAATAGCTAAGGATCACAGGTGGAGAGGTGAGCTGAGTCCAGGGATCAGAAATTCTCTAAAACTACCATCAGATGCCACCTACATCCCTGTTTGGAGTGTTGCCTCTGCTGTCAATTAACAAAAATTAAAGCACCTACAGTTTGCCAAATGTCACTGGAACTTTCAATGGGACAGGGTTATATAGTCAGATGAGACCGAAATAGAGCTTTGTGTAACATACGTGGTTTTGGTGTAGACTGAAAGACAGCCATACAGAAAAGCCCCTTCATACTGTGAAGTACGGTGGTGGATCTTTGATGTTGCGGGGCTGTTTTCTTCCAAAGATCCTGAACATCTTTTTAGGATACACAGTATCATGGACTCCATGTCATACCACCAGATATTAAATGAAAAGCTGACAGCCTTGCCTAGGAAGCTTAAAATGGTTGGACTTTCCTGGTGGACAGTGATCTGAAACATATCTCGAAATCTACCTAAAAATGGCTTACAGACTGCAGAATAAAGGTTTGCCATAGCTATTAAAGTCCCCCAACCTATAACCCATAGAAAATCTGTGGGATTGAGCCCAAGAGGAGAATCAGCTAGTGTTGACTGCAAAATTTGGATCTGGAGATTCTGAATGGAGGAATGGTCTCAGATATTAGACCAACCTCATAATGCATTATAGGAAAATACCCTGAGCTGTAATCTTGGCAACGGGAGTGCTAAATATGAAGGGGTGCTAATAATTGTGGCACATATATTTTAAAGAAAAAATATGTATTTTGTTATAAAAATGTAATGTTTCCTTCAATTATGTTACTTCAGCTGAAGGGGTTATTTCCATGAGTGCTCGAGTCCATATTCAACAAACATCAGATAACACAACAAATCCATTCTTTCATTAATGAGGAATAAGCCACATACACTAATTTTGGCCAAGAAGCACTCAAGTACAACATAAAATGACCAGTGAATTGGAAATTCCCAAAGAAGCTACTTCTAGTGGTGACCAAGTCCAGTCTAAAATGTGTACAAGTACACAAGTCCAGTCAGCCAATCAAGGCATCGCTTAGAAAATTGGTTGGCCAATAGCAGCCACTGTAGCTTTTTTACCAAACCAAAATGGCTGACTATACAGGCCAGGATGTGTGTGGACTCAACCCAAAAGAGCTAAAAAAAAAAAAAGAAGAAGAAAAAGAAAAAAAAGACCCAGGCAGCCAGATCATGGGTCGCATACAAGCAAGCCTTGTACATAGTTCTCAAATTGGGCATTCCAGATTCAGGTGGGATTGGAGATGCCAAATTTAAAAAAAAAAAAAAAAGAAGAACGAAAACAGACTTGCGCACTTCTGGAAATCAACCCTTCAATTAATGGATTTTTGTGAATATTTTGAATGAAAGATCAAGAGGATAAACAATAAAGGCTTTTTTGTATTTCATTATATGCATTCCTCTAAAGAATGCCAGAAATTCAGGAGGCCACTGTACTTTGACCAGTCAACATATTTACCTGATGATGTTTTGACTGGCTCAGCGATTGTTAGTTACTTGCTGTGGTTTATGTTTGTCAGGCCTTGACAAAACACAACTTGACAACCTTCCAGTAACAAACATAATGCAATTCAGGAATAATACAATGTCAGCACACTGAAATATTTAGTGGCCTCATGGATTCACAAGAATCTAATTACACCACATGCATTTTATCATATTGATTTTCTTGTCATCATTCAATCAGATATGATGGCAATTCTAGGCTTTCATACATAGGCAGGGTGATTATAGGGGAGGAGATGTTAAGTCTGTACTCTTCAGCAAACACTTTTATTGTGTCTAAGCTGAATACCAAAGCATTTGCTCTCTAAAGATGATCATATTTCTCATGGTGTCCTTACTGCACAGCCAAGCCAACTCGCCACCATTTTTCAATTTTCTTTCCATTGTTAGATGACTCTGAAACTATCTTAGGAGAAATACACAAAAGGATGGATAGAGTTTATTCAGCAATATTGCCCACTGTGTTTGATAAAATAATAAATGAATAGAAACAATTTTCATGGAGAATTAGTTTTACACTTTCATTGCTGTATGAGTGTAATTGGTCTTTTCTTTTTACAAGGCCCTTGCAAAAAGACAAGACAAATTGAGTACACGCGATGCTATGAGTGTGTGAAGTAATAGACCTAGGTTCAGTTTATTGTTGCTGACATACAAATGTAACGTGCAATAAAATAAATAAAAAAATATAATAACACTCAGCGGCTGCATTATTAGGTGCATGTTTATTCGAGCTCATCAATGCAAACATTTGTTCTGCCAAAAACTCAGTCCATAAAAGCATGCAGACATAGTTGTCGGGTGCAGTAGTTGTTTAGAATGGCACAATAACCAAAAGTGATCCAACGTGTTAGGGGTACCGACAACTTCTTGATGTCTGCTTGCCTTCATGCATCAACCTCTTCAACCCAGGCATTGTAAGATTTTCAGTGATGAACCATTGCAAGTATAAAACTCCTGCAATGACCTCACCTTATAATGCATTATTACTTCAAACCGTTTCCCATTTACTTTTCCTAATTAGCATCCAAGATAGGAGAGAGAAGCAATGTGCACCAGTGATGGAGAGGTGCTGACCATGGTGAGAATGCAAATGTCAAGATGGACGGTCACACACTCACAGCCAAAATGAGATAATAATTCATTTATCTGAGACATTTTTGCATACGTATCTTCCTCAGGGTATTGAATTATTCCTCAATGCCCGGAAGATGACTTAATTCGAAAAGTTGGTAAATGAATAAATTAATTATAATCATGTCATAGCCACGAGTGTGCCACTGTCCTTCTTCATATCAAATTACCAACTAAACATGACTTGGAAAGACTAATCAGTAGAATGACTAGGCAATTTGTTTTTAGCCGGAATTATTGTTTGTTGCATCACAGAGTAATCAGGCATTTTCCAATCCACATTAATAATGACATTAAAAAATGACATGTCAATGGATCTTTAGAGATTCTGAGTTCATGTAGCTCGTAAAATTGCACATTGTTAGCTAGGCTCATGACACCACTTTGCACCAATGTTTGATGGGCTACATTACGCCCAAGAAGATGTTTCCCCTTTGAAATGCATTCTTTTCAACACCGAAAACATTTTCAAAAAGTTAAGTTCCATCTTCATATAAATACACTGCTGAAAAACTGCTAAAATGGGACATGGAATTCAGAGAAAGTTTTGGATTAATTAATGGTTTGTATTATTCCTATCCTTACAATATCACATGCAATATACAGTATGTACATAGTAAATGTAGCCTATTGATGATCTCTTTGTAATTTTTGAATTGGCAATTTTTAAATCATTAGCGGCTTATGCATTGCTCTTGATCATTCAGTAAATGAATGCAACCCCAATTCCAAAAAAGTTGGGATGCTGTGTAAAGTGTAAATGAAAACAGAATGCAATGCTTTGCAAATCCCATAAACTGACATTTTATTCACAATAGAACATAGACAACATATCAGATGTTGAAAGTGAGACATTTTACCATTTTATGAAAAATATTAACTAATTTTGAATTTGATGGCAGAGCACATCTCAAAAAAAGTTGGGACAGGGCCATGTTAACAATTGTTTAGCATCCCCTTTTCTTTTAATAATAGTCTGTAGACCGCGGTCTCTCAGGGGCGCTACAGTTGGCACCATGACCAGGTCCTGAGAACGCTAGCTTCGGTGCTGCAGGGGCATCGGCAGGGCAGCACAGAATCACCACCAGTAGAGAACGACAATTACATCAGCTTTGTCACGGAAGGTGGGGGACGAAGAAACACCAGGCCAAGAGAAACATAAAAGGCCCTATTTCCCCTACCAGGAGTGGAACATGAGGGTTGACCTCAACAGGCAGCTTCAGTTCCCCACTGAAATCACCACCACATCTCTCCGTCCTGACATTGTTGTGTGGTCCATCTAGGCAAGATTGGTGTACCTCATTGAGCTCACGGTACGACTGGAGGAGGGGATCGAGACTGCCTTTGAGCGCAAGAAGGCCAAGTACTCCAAGCTGGCTGCCAGGGGCCGGGAGGCTGGCTGGAAGACCACCATCAACCCAGTGGAGGTTGGATGCCGAGGCTTCATGGAGCCGTCAACCACACGCCTGTTGAGGGACACAGGAGTGACCCGACGGAAGCTGAGGAAGGCAACAGAAGAACTGGCAACAGAGGCTGAGAAAGGCAGCTTTTGGCTTTGGCTGAGGAGGAAGGACAGGTGCTGGGGAAAGAACAACTAACCCCGACAACAGCCGCAGGAGGGTACACCTATCAGCTGCAGGGGGTGACAGTGAGACGTCCCTATCACTGCCCCGCCACCAAGAGACATTCCAGGATTAAAGGGGCGAAACGTTGGTGAATGGTGGTTCCTGGCTGATGACCCTGCAGCTGACCCATGGGCACTGGAGGAGGTGGGACAGGCAGAAATGCCCAGCAGGAAATTCCACCTAACTGTACATGTACAGTAAATGTCTGTTAAGTGAGGGGCCAATTGCTGAAGTTTTGGGAGAGGAATATTGTCTCAGTCTTGTCAGATATAGGATTCTAACTGCTCGACAGTCCAGGTAACCTGACACGCCAGACAGACAGCTCCATATATCCGCCACAGAAATATTTCACAAGTCCATCTGGGAAAGAGCCGTTCAAAAAAGTTTTCAGAGGAGGAACCTTCAAAAAAATCTGCGGCTGCTGATTGGACGATGGTTCTTCTCGTCACACTGATCACCGACCAATCGGGTCTTTCCCATCTTTTTCACGACCAGAGGAGCCAGCTGGTAGATCAAACTCTTACCGAAACCGGTCGGGAGAACAGTAAAAACATCGTTTCAAGTCAGAAAAGCTTTTAGTGATGTTCTTTGCTCCTCTTTTAATGAAGAAATTGAGTCTATTTCTGATAAAACTGCTGATATTGACCCATGCACAGGAACTGCTTCGCACGCCGCCATTGTATTCAAACATAAAGTCGCTTCCTGGTGATGTCACGTCTGCAGCTCCCGCCTCTCTTTCCCCTGATTGGGCCGTAAAAAATTTAGCCGTGAAATTGTTGGACGACGGTAGTTGGCAAGACGGACCTGCAGGATTTCAGACAATGAATCAGGCAGGGTCGTCTGCTCTGCAAGGCTACAGTCCAGGGTCTTCGTTGCCGGATTTTTCATTTTATGATGCCCCAAATATTTTTTTATTTGTGAATGGCCTGGACTGCAGATAGGCCAGTTCAGCACTCATGGCCGGATCCAGAGGGGTGCAGGGTTGGGCTACGCCCCCCCAGATTTTGGCCGCACCCCCCCCCAGCTCCTCCTGACTTACTGATGCATACTTCAGCCCATTGACTGTGTGCTTCAGCCAAAATATAAAGATTGTTCAATCATTTAATAGCATTTTTCAAATGGATTTTCTTGATGTTTCTGATTGGCTGGTTGAATATTGTTGGAAGCGAAGTCTGTAGCTCCACGTCCACAGTCACTGATAAAACTGATCAACTAGAAGTTTCTTACAACTCTCGTCTCGACTTGAGTGATTTTCAGGCATGTTGGATAGCGATTTCATTAACTTTTGATTGTACAATTAGTTTCTATTATTAAACATTAATATTCCATACCTTAATTTAAACTTACACCTTTATTTGTACTCTTCATATTTCATCGTCGACATAATCTTTCAGTTAACATAAATAGGTAAGCTAGTCCTGTTAGTTTGGTTATCCACAACCACTTTTTTCTTATTTGCATACGAGTTTGTTTAAAGGAAAAAAAATTTTAAAAAAATGATGCATTGATTTATACTTACCAAAGCATCTACTAGCTCAGACATGTCTAGTGCAAGACCTACTCAAGAGCAGGCAGAGTGCGCTAGCGTTAGCTTTTCTTCCTCTGATGGTCAGACAATTGTCCAAGTCCCTCCGATCCGAGTCTCAAGCGAGTCTCAAGTCATTTGGTCCAAGTCTCAAGCAAGTCACAAGTCTTTTCTTTTGTGGGCAAGTCAAGTAAAGTCGAGTCACAAGGCTATGTCAAGTCAAGTCGAGTCGAGTCACAGGTTATGTCAAGTCAAGTCCCTCAACATTGTCGCCCAGCCCACCCACAAAGCACTCAGGTTTATATCTTGAGGAGAAAAACCTAATGTCAATCTCAAAAAAGAGAGTGCAGACTAGTCTGCATGGCTAAACCAGCATAAAGCTGTTCATTTATCCATTACAACATTACATGTCTGATCATTAAGACCTAGGTAGATGGGAAAGGCTACATTCCATTAAAGAAATGGCATGTTTGATACAAAAAATTGTTTATTTTGAACATTTTGCAAAAACATGAAAATTCATCAGAATTCATCAGTAGCAAAGTGCTTATGTAAAGAGACAAATGCCTCATGGAAACGGTGAAATTCGACTTGATTTCAAGAATATTGACATGAAGTTTATACGGTTGATCTCATCGGATTTTTTCTTGATCGGTAAAAGGCTTATGCGATAAATGCTGATGGAAACATTATTAGCCAAATAAATCTGTGACTGCATCGTGATGGTGTTTTGATGTCGGCATTGCCTTCTGATAATGGTTTGCTATGTTGCTAATAGATGGCACATACACACTATTACAACTTGTGCAATTATCATCATTTTTTGGTAGATCCATTTTGGCTAACTAGCTAATTTTGTTGGCTAACACACTACTTTTGTTCACTCGAGAGTTCTGCGATTCAGTGCGAAAATGAATGGAAACAGCTTAAAATGTCATATATCTATTCGATACACGGATTTGATCGCATAATAGCAAGTGACGTCATTACGCACAAGTTTTTATTCGCTTTAATGCTGTTAGATGGAAATGCATTTTCACCGCATTTATTCGCATGAATACTTTTGGTGAACTTCAGATAATTCGATTAACAAGTGGATGGAAACATAGCTAGTGAGCAGTGCACCACTATTCTCCCGACTCAATGTAGCTAGCCAACGATAACTAGCTAACGTTAGGTTAACTGACATTAGCTGGGGTAAACAAAACACGACCGACTATTCCAACACACGCGCGCACACACACACACACACTTCACGTCACACACGTGGCTGCTAGCTATCAGGTTTCACTTACTTGTCATCATGGGTCTTCAGGTGACGGACAAAGTTTGAAGTGGTTCCCTCTTTGTCGCTAATGGTTATTGAACATGTCTTACATTGAGCAGACCTTTTTTTCCATCGGAGTAGAAGTTTTTAAAAGCAAATTGAATTATTTTGGGCGTACTAGAACTCGCAGCTGCCATTATTATCCATGCAATCAAGTGCACTGATCATCAAAAGTGCGTGCTCCCGTTTCAGACACACAAAAAAAAAAAAAAAAAAACCGGAGCCTGTCTGAACCAACCTGCTAGAGCGCGCGCCGTGCACTGCGCACAAACGGACTGCTCTTTTCATACTAGAAAGAATAATATCAACGTGAAAAAAAAAACATGCAATGAAAAGAACAAATCGTCGGAGTCATCTTGCCTCAAGTCGAGTCGAGTCTGGAGCCATTGTCTCCTAAGTCCAAGTCGAGTCTCAAGTCTTTGCCTTCCAAGTCTGAGTCGAGTCGCAAGTCGTCAAATTTGCGACTCGAGTTGACTCGAGTCCGAGTCTCTATGACTCGAGTCCAATTGCCTGCTGATGGTGCAGAGAATAATCCAACTGCGGGTGATACATTCAGCGAACATGGTCTAAATGACAGCGCTCCGACACAGCCAATGTTAAAAACGTGCCTTATACGGATATTTCGCCAAGATCCTGGGGCATTCAACTCAAGTTGGTACCACTCTCGACCATGGTTAGAGCGCTCAATAAAGCTAGATGTATATTTTTTTTTCCCCCAGTCGAAAGTTTACGGCTAGAAATGAGACTAGACGAGATCTCACTATTTGGAAAATGGCATTAGAGTCTGACTGGGGATTCAGTTCACATGCCTCTAGCCCAGTGGTTCTCAAACTCAGTCCTGGGGGACCATGGTCACTGTGTATGCTGGTTTTCATTGCAACCACAAGTGCAACCCTAGAATTCTATTAAGATGTGGGTTTGGTTTAATTAATTAGATTTTTTTTACCCTCTAACTTCACATTATGATAGAAATGCTGTGCCTGGGAAATGAAAGCTCCATGTCCAGATTGCGTTTATAATACTGCAATACAAATAACTGCACAAGGTCTAATATATTAACTAATCCAAGTCATACAAAAGTTAATTATTGAGCCCCTATAGGTTGCTGCACACAAGCTTAAAGTTCTGATTTTTTTAACAATATAAACGCAAAACAGGTGCGAGTCATTGTCAATTGCTCTGCATTCTAACTCCTCATTATCAAATAAATGGTTCAATTTAGTGATCATTCATCAATAATCATACTATATCAACAGCCTACTGATATTTTGAAAGTTATTGGTACATCTGTTTCAATTTCTCTCCTATTATTCTGCAGTTTCCTATACAGCATGATGTGAATATGAAACTTTAATTGCTCATAACATGCATAACTATTTTTGACAATATTGCCTAAAAGGGTACTGAAGAAAAAGTAACAACTCATTAAAATTCTAGGGTTGCATTTGTGGTTGTCATGAAAACCTGCACACACGGCAGTCCCAGGACTGAGTTTGAGAAGCACTGCTCTAGCCATCGCCACGTACAAGTCTCGTACTCATGGGCAGAAATGAGAAAGAGACTGGCAACTGGAGGAACTATTGCTCACCGTTAGGCCCAAACCATACTGAGAGGAATAGATACAGAACTATATTAAAAGCATAGAAGAAACTGTAAGGTTTCTTGCTGTTAATGAGTTGCCCTTCCCTGGAACCTCTGAGAGCCCTCTGTCTATGAATGACGATCTCTCTGCTGGGCTTTTCTTGAGGCTGTTTGAGTACACACTCACAAAGGATGCAAAGCTTAGAGAGATCGCCAGTAGTATACCTCAAAATGCAAAGTATACTTCTCATAATCTGCAAAATAAGATAACTGAAAGCCTGGCAAATTTGGTGTTGCTTCAGGTTAAAATAAAATATGATCATGCTGACACAACAGGGTTTTGCATTTAAAGTGATAGGTGCAACATAGAAAATCTATCAATAATTAGTTTTTTTTTTCTGAAATTCTCTCCTTCCACTTTAGCACTTCACTTAGCACTGTCCTCTTCTGGTGGTGTGTGGCTACTCTTTTGTTTACTTGAGGTTCTTCATTGTAGCTTGCAATGCTTTCATCATTAAGTCGCTTTGGATAATAGCGTCTGCTAAATGTAAATGTAAATGTATTAACAAATACAAAAAATTTTGAATAAGAAATGCCATATCTATAGGGGGTTAGGCCTCAGTATACTGACCACTAGAAACTAGACCACCACTGTGTACCATTAAACCCCCCAGAAATTTTCACTGCACCCCAGTCAAAGCAGGCTGCATCCGGCCCTGACTCAGATTCCTCCACTACAAAACCATGCTGTTGTAATGGGTGCAGTATGTGGTTTGGCATTGTTTTGCTGAAAAATGCCAGGCCTTCTCTAAAAGAGACAATGTCTGGATGGGAACATATGTTGTTGTAAAACCTATATGTACTTTTCAGCATTGATAATGCCTTTCCAGATGTGTAAGCTTCCCACGCCATAGGCACTAATGCAACCCGATACCATCAGAGATGCAGGCTTTTGAACTGTGCGCTGATGACAAGCTGGATGGTCCCTCTCCTCTTTAGACTGCACGACATGGTGACCATGGTTTCCAAAAAGAATTTAAAATTTTGAGTCATCTGACCACAGAACAGTTTTCCACTCTACCTCAGTCCATTTTAAATGAACTTTGGCCCCGAGAAGACCGCGGCGTTTCGGAATCGTGTTCATATACGGCTTCTTTGCATGATACAGCTTTAGTTTGCATTTGTATATTGGGCGGCAAACTGTGTTCACAAACAATGATGCAGTGTACTCCAGTGCAGAATCATGCCTGTTTTTAATGCAATGCCATCTGAGAGCCCAAGATCACGAGCATCCAATATTTACCTTCAGACTTGTCCCTTGCGCACAGAGATTTCTCCAAATTATCTGAATCTTTTGATGATATTATGTACTGTAGATTCAAAGATTTTGCAATTTTACATTGAGGAACATTTTTCTGAAATTGTTCCACAATTTTTAGATGCAGATTAGTGAATCTCTGTCCATCTTTACTTCTGAGAGACTCTGCCTCTCTAATATGCTCTTTTTATACCCAGTCATGTTACTGACCCGTTGCCAATTGACCTAATTAGTTTCCAAATGCTCCTCCAGCTGTTATTTGAGCCCCTAAGAACCATACTGGGCCATCCCGCCCTTTTGGCGAAACTCAGTTGAGGTTGCGAGCATGTGCAGAAAACTGAGAACAACATTTCCTAAATGGGCAAACCCAATCTACCCACAAGGATTGTCAGTACAAGCAAACGTCCTCTCTGCCCCTGTACATATCCACTGCACTGCCTCAGCCATAGAGGGCCATCCCACAACCTTCCCATAATTCATTGCAAACATGGAGGCTAGGTATCTCACTGATGAGGAATTGCATCCTATGATTGACGATGATGGTGAAGTGGAAGATGACAGAGACCCAGAGTTTGTCCCAAATGAATCAGAAGATGATGGTTCCTCTTCAGAAGGAGGTAGGTTTCACTTTAAATGATGATTATGCATCCAAAACCTATACAAAAAGTGTAAGTGCATAATTTTACATATCTTGACTTTGCAACATATGTAGTGTTTTGTTGCCAGTTGCTCTAGATGACACAGGAGGCTGGCAACTTTGAGTCCCATTTTCTCAAAAGTACCCCAACATGGGTTGGCCCGGTATGGTTCTTAGGGGCTCATTTATTAGTAGCACTTACTTTTCCAGCCTTTTGTTGCCCCTATCCCAACTTTTTTGAGATGTGTTGTTGCCATCAAATTCAAAATGAGCTAATATTTTCATGAAATGGTAAAATGTCTCACTTTCAACATCTGATATGTTGTCATGTTCTACTGTGAATAAAATGTAGGTTTATGAAATTTGCAAATCATTGCATTCTGTTTTTATTTACAATTTATACAATTTATACAGCATACCAACTTTTTTTGGAATTGGGGTTGTAGTTTGATCATTAATTATATGACTTTAAACAGAAACAGATTGAAAACCATAATGGTTTCAAAGGTGAGGTGACTGACGGGCTTCTCTGCTCCCACTGAAAGTTGCACTACTTCAAGAGTAGAGTTGGGGTTGAAGGTGTTAAGTTGCAGACTGTATAGTGTTACATAGTGTGTATGTAGTGTCTTTATAGTGTTTAGCTTATGACCCATATCAATATCGTTGTGGGAATGATTTTTTTGTTCTCATTGCCCACAATAGTATTTTTAAATACATTTTCACCAAAACAATTATGGAGAAGTAATATGTCAGGGCCCCTTTAAGCAAAAGTGATGGTGTATAATCATCACTGCCCACTACTGTAGAAACAGATATATTTGAAAAATGATTGTTGGATTACTTATTCATAGCAATGTGTTTATACTGTGTCAGCAGCTGGATCTAGTAAAAGACAAAACTAGTCATACAGTGGTGGTGGATAACTTTTGTTATAAATTTTATTTATCATAAAATTCAATAATAGGCTTTGGGATAGAAAAAAAATATGGCAGGCAAGGCCATTAATTTATATTTATCCCATGGGACCATTCTTTCATTATTTCGCAAGAGATACACTCATCTAAGATAAATAATAGTCTCCAAGTCTGAAGTCATAGTAACTGTGTATGAAGTGGCAATACAAACAGCATTGAGTGAGATAAATGGCTATGATTCAACAGATGAGGCTAAATGTTTTATTTCCACAAAAGAGCAATCAATTTTAGGACATATTGCTCAATGCACAGTTTTGTCAGCAGTGTAGTCAGGTCACTTTTATTTTTGTCCCTCCAATATTTTCAGATATCCCTCCACCGTCTTCTACTCACTGATATCCGCAATTTTAAATTATCCCCCAGGTCACCGATCACAATCCAGCACTTGCACACATGCAAAAAAATACCCCACATTTTGGGAAAATTTTTGAATATTCTACCAACCATCTAACTCTTTCTCTGAGACATCCTACCCCACGCGCAGTCAATTTGCATCAGCAATTACATTTTGGCTCGGCTGAATCGGCACCCACACAGGAAATTAAATTGCTAATCCAAATAGCATTCCCATTTCCACTTTGGCAGCTCAGTGTTACAAGGGTAAATAGAGTATATTGCCAAACTGCATAAAGCATTTCAATTGAAATATTGGCACGGCAGTTTCAAACAAAAGAAAGAAATGCAATTCACATAAAAAAATAAACATTTTAATGTGTATTGTAGCATCAAGACATTAAATATAATCAAATCTTAAAAGAATAATTGTGTTTTAGTTTGCATTATGGCATGTGATACAATCTTAAAGGACCCATTCTCAATTATATTTGGCACAACACACGGTAAGAAAGGATGAGTTACAATGGCAAAGTATACAATTACATTTACATTATCAACTAACATTAGCATTTATACTTTGGCAGGTTTATGGTGCAATAAATAAAGACCACACCAATATCCATGTTATCAATGCAGCAAGCATTTTTTACACCTCATTTGTTGTTTGTGTGTCTCTGGATTTCACAATATGACTATAAAAATGTCATGCATTTTATTGAGCCTGCGGGTATAATTATGAGATAAACTTTAAAGTGTTCTGTTTAAATTCCAGTCCTGAATGACTCACTGACTTGAATTCTCATACCTGAACATAATATATTGTGATTTTCTATCGTGCTACATCTAAGAATAAAACTAGGAAAGTGTATGGGTTAGTCTTCCACACACCATGTTGATATACCTTCAGATAAAAAGTTTCAGGAGAGTAAATGGGTAATGCAATGCAAAACTGTCTGTCAGTCTCTGTATCCTCAGGCTTTTATCACTACCTGAAAGGCCTTTGACAGGTCATGCGTCCTAAAGATGAAATTTCAGTCTGAAGGAGCTGTGTGAAAGGAAAAGATTGCCGTGAAGTCTAGTTTTCGGTGACATGTCCCATTCCATTTCAAAAGACACAAACCGCTTGCTCAAGGCTATGGACGGAATTTGATTGAGGTTGTATGTCACCTCTGAAGCCAAGCGGAACAGTTCCCACTTTTTCTGCAGTACAGCGCTCCCTCGCTCTTTCGGGCTGGGGACGGAGTTCCAAGCCTTGTCATGCAAAATTAATCCTGGAGAGAGGGCCCAGAGGAGAGCAAAAATGCACTGTGAAAGATTACCCGACCCTGGGTCAGCTCACAATGCAGCACTTTCCCAAAGCGTGTTGCTTACCACACACAGGCAGGGCATAAAACCATCAAAAGGCGACCTTTTACTGATCTATTTTTAACTTTAGTTATCCAAAATAGCCTAAAAGAACAATTGTGAGACCCCAGTGCAAGTATTTGGACCCATGTGCAAAAAAGACTGGAAAAAGTATTAATAAGGGACAATTTGTTTAAACTAATTCTTGGGAATGGGCCAGTGAAATAAAAATGATTGATGCCAAATTTAAATTTGCATCTTGAGAGTGATCTGGTTTGAGTCAAGGTGTAAAAGCTCATATGAAAAACTGAAATGGTTTTAGAGATACAACTGAATCCTTACGGTACAATTTATACTCTCACATTGAGAGGTTTAACTCAAGATTTCACTGACAGGGTAATCTACGATCATCCCTTGAGTACCCCAATAGAATGTGAAGCCACAGAGTTGAACCACTGCAGTCATGGCTAATCTACAGGTGAAAATTAACCTAAAAATTAAACACAATTAGCAAAGCCAGTTTTTTTTTTTTTTAAACTTTTGAACCACTCTATTGCATCTGCATGGCTGAGCAGTTCAATAAGGTGCTCGAAAAGATTAATTTAATAAGAACCTATGAGTAAAGGGTAAGCGAGGAATGGGAATAACTGAGCCTTTTGAGGGATGAAGCAGAAGCAAATCTAATTAAGAGGTCTTCTGATTCTTCTACTCAGTGCTCTCTTAATCATTTATCCAAAGTATCTTCCAATCTGTATCCAGAAAATTAACTCTTTTGTTCCCATGAAAATGCTTCAGTGGAATGGATATATCCCTCTAGAGAAAGGGTAATACCTGGAGGGCTTTCTTTCCCCTGTCTGCTTAAAGGATTCATGCCAACATAAGTCGTTATTTTAAATTATGGTTTTATTGCATGTAAATTGCCCTGTAATTACACTACCAATAGCGATTTCTGGTTTGTTTTACCACCCATGGCGAATTTCGGCCGTCCAAGTCAGAAGCCTCAATCCGAAACAAAAGTGAGTGAGCTGCTGGTCATGTGACCCAAGTGACGTCAAAGTAAGGGTAGCCGATGTAACACTTAGCAGGATGTCAGTTGAAGTAAAGTGATTTACATTATGTCCAACTACGAATCCAACCCGCTGGAAAGCTCGCTTACCTCTCTGTCTTTAGAGCCATACGTTAATGATCCAATAAGGAAAGTTATTTCAGAACCAGGAAACAAAAGATCAAGCCCTGCACCTTCATGAGTGTTGGACATTTATGACCATTGGAATGACAGCAACAGCCGCAGTGACAGTGATCAGTCTTCGCCAGAACATGAACTTATGATGACGGACAATTTAACTTAGTACGTTTATTTACCATGTTTGAATGTCTGCAAAATATAAATTGCTAGACTAACGAAAGTAAGTGCCAAAATAGGACAATGAACATTACCCAAATGCTATTGCAAAACTGAAGATGGGGCTGTACCAAACATCCCACTTCAAACTGAAACTCACGCTGTCTCTGCTGCCACAACAATTACAACAATAACAACATGCTTTATCAACACGTTTTCCTACCCCTTATAATAAAGCTCTTCCTGGACTTGAAAATAACTGAATACTGTCAGCGATGGTTCCAAAAAGCCACAAAGACTTTTGGGCAAATATGAAGTGCATTTTATGCCCTGGAACACAACTTGGATTGCAAGATAGCTAAGGTACAGTCATGTTCATATGAAGTACAGTGTGTTGTTGCTTATTCAGCTGTTAATTCAGTGAGTTTTGGTTGTAGAGCGATAAACCATATTTGGTTAGCATCGGTAGGGTCTCTGCTTTTATATGATATATTGTTTGCGCGGTAGAATGAAGTTACCGATTCGTTAGCACCACATATGCGACTTGTGCAGCGTTCTGTGTTTTTGCTTCGAGCGCATTTAGTAGCGTGCCATTGAAATTGTTTTATTTTGGTAAAAATTGTTTTAATGGGCTGCTAGCTGAGTATGACTAGGTTGCTGCACGGTTAACATGCCCTCGGATGGTGTTGGTTGTGAGATGCCCTGCTGCCCCTGGTACCAGAAGCGTTCGTGTTCGAGAGGATAATCCAATCAAGCAAGCAGGCCACGGTCCAACATCGCCTTTGAAAATTGGCTACTGCAAAGGCTTTGGTGATGTTTTAGCTCAGACAGCAAAATTGCTTCGTGTAATGGATCCGTTGTTTCTGTGTTGCTGGATTCTTTGGAAAGGAAAAGAAACAAATGCCACATCCCTTCTTCAGTAAGCCATTTCAGCCTATAGCTGGATTTATGGTTCCGCGTCGAACTGACGCCATCGATACGCAGAGCCTCTGCGGCGACGTGAACCCCCACCACACAGCCTCTGTGTTGCCTGCCGTGCACCTCGAAAATTTTCTAACTGCTCGTCAAAGTGACGCAGACCGCAAAGGTACTGATTGGTCCACTCTACGTGAGTCTTACGTGATTTCACGACAGATCCTTTGGAAACCTGACACCACCTAGCGGTTTGTCGGTGAATTGCTTCGCGGCACAGCACGACGCAAACGACCTCAACGCAGAACTTCGAAAGGTCCACGACGGCGTCGAGGTGACGGCGTGCCCTTTGCGTGGAGTCGACAGAACCATAAATCCAGCTATATGCTGCACACTAAATAGGCATCCTGCAGGTTTTGGTGTAAAAAGTCGTCAAAAAAGCTTGAATAATTGTTGAGATGGTTGAATGGACTGTTGACCTTACTGTGACATCACCTGCCAGACAGCTTTGCTCTCGAATCTCAAATATACATAAACGCCACAGGCTTGTCACCGGTTAGAAAAACATGGATTGTGGAAAGGCCAAGTGGAGTGGTTGTGTGCGGCTTATTTTAATAATATCATTTTTTTCAAAGCATTATAGGCCGTAAATTAGGAAATTTGTTGGCATGAATCCTTTAACTTTTCTCCTGTACGTATTGTGCCACCATATGAATCAGAGCAAACTGCATATTAAAGGTGCCTGTCTGATGTGCTATACTCTATCAATTCTGGCCACTTTTTAAAAAAAATTTCACTTTTCTCCTCCATCTTTCGTCCTCTTGCATTGCTCTGGGGATGGGTAACTGATGCTTACCCCAGCAGCATGAGGCACCAGTGGTTACTCGAGTTTATTGACCTTTGGACGCCCTGACTTCACCATAGCTAAGTTATTCTATTTTGGGCAGTGCTTTTAAATTGCAAACTGCCTTCGCAGCACGTTCATTATTCTCTGTGGTTTGATTTCTATTCACCTCTTCCAGCTTAGGTGCCCAGCATGCATGTTCTACTGCCAAAAAAAGCCCTCAATGCACATGCTCTGGTACCAAAAAGCCCCGCAGGCAAAGTACGGCAGCCTCCAAAAATTGGCATCTTGCACCACTAAGTAACTCCCATTGGAATCTACAAAACTGGTAAGCAAAAGCTATCTGCGGTTGTTGTATATCCCGGTGGCTACATCTCACCCACCCTAAAGTAGCATTTTTATTCTGAATTTGAAGCCTGGATCACTGCTGGAAAGACCACAACAAGCCAATGTTCTGCACTTTTGGTTAGAAAACACACATGAGTATTCCACCACGAACCTCTGAAACTCACCTGCCATCAGTAAGGCTTGTTTGCTTACAAGCTTTCATTTATTTCCATTTCACTGTTTCTGCCATCTTACAGCTGTGTTTCCTGAGGTTTCTCTCAACCTCCCCTTCCTGGGGCCAGGAAATATTTTTTCCAATGTTTTACCAAGATTTTTTCCCCCCCTCTCAAAATTGGTTCTGTGCTTTCTGGTGTTGCTATAACCCTAGGAACCTGCACTCTGCCTGGCACTTTGTGAACAATGCAATTTGTTGTGCTTTAGCAAATACGTTGTTTCCTTGATCAGGACCAGGTAAAATGCAGTGATTTCACGCAGCCAATGGCTCAAAATAGCTCATAAATACTGGCAGGTGCCAGAGTAATGCAATGAGAACACTTTATCAGGGCCATCTGTGTTGATCAGAATAGTTTCAGATAGGATACATTTTTCTCTAACAATTTCTTTTATTATTTCATCTTTTTACTGAATATTTACGATTGACCTAGAAATAATTTGAGCAAACTTAAGGATATTTTAGCTCACTGAAGCTTTGAAGAGCCTGCTGGCTTAACAATGTATTAAGGGATTTTGAGTGTCTGTGGTTTAAAGCAATCATTTCTAACTCCAAAGCAGCAAGCACAAAATAATATAATCTCTGGAAACAATTATTATAACATTAAAAACATCAAAATGTATATTTTTATAATACTGTATTATAAAAGCTGTCATCACCAGATGACCTAGTGAGATTCATATATGAAGGTACACCACAATTGCCATGTGGGTATAGCCATAGGAAATGAGATTAGAAATAAGATTTGATGAGACTGAATAATAATTGGGAAATTATTCAACTTCTGGGGGCATCAAGTACAGGTATTCAGCTCTGCAAAGCTAGGTGGCCATTGAAAATGTTGCGAGAGACGGGTGGACACCAGGCGTGAGACGCAGGAATAGGCTCAGGGGTTTTATTTAAAACAGAAAACAAACAAAAACAAAAATACAAAACGAGAAAACAAAAGCCACTAGAAACTCTACGGAGGAATATACCAATAAACAAAAATAAACGAAGACAGCAATGGCACATGCAAAAATACAAAGTAAGAACTATGGCAAAGAATATGAATACAAAGGAGCACACTAGAAAACACTATGAACAGGAATGGTAAACGCTATGGCTAGAAACGAATGGCAATGAACGAGACTCTAACTGTGTTTGAAATCGTCCACTCATTTACTCACTCCCTGTTCCATACATCGTGTATATGACATAGTGCACTACACAGGGAATGACCAAAGGACATTTCGGACACTACACCGGAATTTTCTGAACATGGTTGCGTCAGCGAATGCGCTGGATATTCCTGTGATGTAAGCGGACGCCGAGCATCATGTAAACAAACAGGACACTTAAACAGCTATCACACCGGATGCGAAACGAATTTTTTCGCACGACAGATTACATGCAAAGTCAATGCAAAGACGCGAATACACGCGAAACTTTGCATGTAATCTGTCGTGCGAAAAATTCGTTTCCCGTCCGGTGTGAAAGCAGCTTTACGGGAACATTGGAGAATGTATTTCTGCAGGGGGGAGCCATCTCGCTCTTCACATTCTTCTTCTGTGGAAAAACATGACCGCAGTGCATTGTGGTATACGGCACTAGAATGTAATGTACATCGCTTGCTCACTCGATTCCGCTGTGAATTATGGGTATTTTATAGTCCACTATATAGTGGATGAACTCCAGCCTCTCCCGAGATATAGCAGCCGGAAACATGAGACAAACGAGGATCACCTGTAGACCGACAGGGAGAAATGAGATTGGCACGAATGACAAGAGAGGAAAACCAGCGCAGTCAAGATGAGACAAGAGCAGGTATTTGCTCATTAAGAAAATGAGTGTGTTGCAGCATATAAGAACCCAATAAGATACTATGAACAGTATAAGCGTTAAACTAGTTAATAGTAAAGTAGCGAAAGCAGGAAGCATGCGAGTTAAATCCCTATCTAAATTAGTAATGGTAAGTACGTGCCTATCTAATGGAAACACCCCCCGTGACTGATTGGTAAGTTGTTAGTAATAAATTAAAATAATTAACAAGCATGAAGACTAGGAAGCCCGGAAGAGAAACGCAAGAAGGAAGGTTGAAACCGTAAGCCACTCCCGAATATAGTGCGAGAATAAAACATGGAAATGACCACGCAGACACTGGAGAGGCGGATTGGCTGGGCTGACTGGGAAGCGAGACCTGGCGAGATACAAAACATGGCAAAAGTAAAAACATGAACAATGAACATGAAAAATGAATCCTGGCTCAAGAAACTGTTAAAACCCCAGAAGTGTCCTGGCAGACAGCACAGGACACTGGAATCACAACAGAAAACTTCTCAAAGGAAAAAACAACAATTTTCATTTCAGTATATGTCATCATATTCCATGAAAAAACCAAAATCAAAAAAGTTTCAGTTGAACCATTTTTAACAAGATTTTACAACCCAATTTAGCATTTAACCATGATTGCAATTCATTTCAATTGCATGCTGAAGTCATTTTTCTTTTCATTAAACAAAACCCATTGTTACAAAGATAATGACTAATGTAGTTTTTACCCTACAGTTAGAATCCGAAAAAATTGTTCTTTTTTTCCAAGGATCATTTTCATCAAGTGCAATGCAGCGCATTTGTGCATACATATTTGATGTAGTGAATAGGCAAGCCAATGGAAGCATCAAAAAGCCAGGGTAGACTGTAAATGGTGACCACCTTAGCTTCAAGCTGCATTTCTTATGTTTTGTCAGTAAAAAATATACTCAGTCAAAAAAGAAACTTCACACTCGTTTGGAGGTCGATAAGTTGAACATACAAGAAAAGTGTTTTTAAATAATGATTTAATTCCATTCTGTACCCATTAAGGACGGTGTACCATAAAAATCATGTTCATAATGTAACCAGTTCCACCGGAAATGCTACGGAAATGTAAGAGTAAAAATGGTAAGTTACAACTTGATGAAAGCATGTCAATAGCGCGTATGCCCTCCATGAGTGTTCACAACTGCGACGCAACGTCTCCTCATGGATTGAATGATGCGTCTGAGCACAGCTTGGGGGATGCGTCGCCATAATTGAACCAACATGGCACCAAGTTCCTGCAAATTCTGTGGAGGGTTCCTTACTTGACGGAGTCTTCTGCCCAACACATCCCATACATGTTCTATGGGATTAAGGTCGGGAGACCTTGAGGGCCACTCCATGACATTGATGCCAGCATTCCTAAGAAAATTCGCGTTAAATTGGCGTATGAGGTCTGGCATTATCGTGTTGGAATGTCAGACCTGGGCCATGAGCTGCCATGAATGGCAAAAGCTCTGTATCCTGCAGCAGTTAGGTTTCCTTGAACGACCATCAGTCGGGAACGGGCAGGACCATTAAAGGCACCCCAAACCATAACACTACCACCCCCAAAACGGTCCACTTCCTGCACACAACACTGGGCGTTGCGTTCACCGCGTCTCCTCCAAACTCTAACTCTCCCATCAGCGAAGTGCAAAGTGAATCTGGATTCGTCACTAAAAACGACCCTATTCCAATCATGCTGAGTCCATCTCAGATGTCGTTGTGCCCAGAGAAGCCGTTGACGCCGGTGTAACTGGGTTAAAATTGGTCCACGATATGGCCGGCGTGCATGGAGACGAGCAGTGCGCAGGCGATTACTTATGGTTTGGGCAGTCACACGACCTCTAAACAATTCACTCCTAGTGGGCGTTGCAGTGAGAAATCGATTACGCAAATGGCGAAGACGATTTGTCGGTCTTCTGCTTGTGTCGCCACGCTGCGGGTCTACCCGAACGAGGTCGGTCTGCTGTGGTGCCAGTTTGTTGAGAGGCGTGTCGGAAGATCATGGATAGTCCATCGACTGCATCCCATAACCCTGGCAACGTCAGTGACCGACGTTCCCGTATTCAGCATGCCAATGGCACGTTCACGTTGAATGTTTGACAGTTGTGGCATTGCAAATCAACGGATAATTGACTGTAAAAACTTGTTTTTCCGAGATGTCACTCTACCGTGCTAACGTGGGCTCAATTGCACGTGTCTCATAAGGTCACGTGACTAGGAACACGAGGAAACATGATTTTACCTTGATGTATGCTCGCACGTGCTGCATGCTTGTGCACGTCGGAGTTGCTGTGTGTCATGATGTCTTTGACAACGCATTTACCTCTAATAATAATAATAATATCTCTTGTATTAAGTTTCAAGAAAATATTTAGAAATTTATGAGTGTGAAGTTTCTTTTTTGACTGAGTATATGTTTTGGCATATGCAACAGTGTCCAAGGATGCACAATGTCCGAGCAAGTGCATTTGTTCCCTTACCATCGATCTATCTGAAATGTAAATTGTTATGCTCGAATGTTATATAACCTGAACGATAAGTTTTTTTTTTGTGATGGTGACTTATGCTGTCAACCCAACAGTATGTCTCTCTTTGGATCAGTTTTAGTTGAATGACTGGTGAACAGTATCAGCGTTGTCTAAATGAAAAACAATTGTTCATGGAATAAATCCAGTCCATTGACGGTTAAAAACATTATCATGTTTGCTCTTTAAAGAACTCACTAAAGATTCTTAAAATTAATAAATTGTGTTACCCTTTGAAGGAACTCTTCACCTTCTTGTATAAGTTATACATTATTTAAATGTTCTGGTATGCTATTGTTTGGGACGTTTTTAATGGCCAATTCCAAACATTTAGCAAAATTGTCATACTTATTTTCTAAATTGGTGGTGCAGTGGGTAGCACCATTATCTCACAGCAAGACAATTTTGGCTTTGAATCCTGCCTGATCCTCTCTGTATCGAGTTTGCATGTACTCCTGGATGTATGAAATATGTAAAAATATTTATAATCCAAGAAACTGTCGATTGAATGAAGTGATTTTTGACCTTATTGGTATAATCCTCTGATGTTTCCCCTTTTCCCAATATCTTAAATACCACAGAAATTAATTATAGGTTTATACATTGTTTGTTTTCACAGCTCCTGAAAAGGTGCTTAATTAATCCCATAATAAAAACAGTGCAGCAAACAAGCATAAACCAACCTGTAAGTGAGCGCATATCTTTTTCAGGGAATTCAGTAAAATTTTTCCACTTGCACTGTGTTCAGCTTGCTGTTCCCAGTAGGGGCTGAATAACATGCACATGGGAAGATGGCATCACAATTCCACTACCTAGGCGAGATAACTGCTCCCCAGTGGCCTGATAACTACTGGGCAATACACGCAGCCCATTGAATCTGTCTGGCACATCAAGTGACACTGAAACCAACTGTGACCTTTCAATACCACTTAATGTAGCCTACTAATTATACAAGTGTTTCACAAAGTTTATTAATGATAAAACGGTGTGAGCAACTTCTTGTGAGAAATCTACAGAAACCAAATTCCTGTTTCTCAGGAAAATAAGAACAAATGCATGCATGCACAATGCATGAGAGTTTAGTCCTTAAATCCCCTTATCACTTTACTAAATGCAATTAAATCAATCACTCCCATGAAGCAAAACGCAAATCGTGCCAAGCTGAAGTGTCATGGTGAAAGGTCATTAATTATTTTCTATGGCATTCATTTACTTTTTATTTTTCTTGCTCATGAAAGAAAAAACCCTGATAAGAAGACAAAGTAGCTAGGAAGTAAAAAGATTGGTTGCTGTGAAAAATGCTGTGAAAAATAAACCTTGATATGCCCCATTAGACTCATCTCCTTTTTTAACATTGCCTTGTAACTGGACAGTTCATAACATGGCTGCTTCACGAGAGCTGCCTGGCATTGCAGGGCTTGTGGTGGCTGCGCACGGCGGGATAAACAGCCCGTGGCAGCCGGGGTGCTGTTGCCACGCTGAATTGTGGTGCGAAACAGCATGACCACTTAAGCCGAGCGTCACTGCACATTCTCACACGGGGAAAAAAACAACCTTCTCTACCCAAATGCCTCTAGTCAAAGCCATGTGATCAAGCAGAGTAAGGTCCCCATTTGGCTGAGTACATTTTTTTTTTTTTGTGCTTTCTCTCAAACTTCCTCACTGCTCCAGGATTATATTTGCAAAGCTGATTTTTGGAGTGTTTTTTCAGCATTCAAAGTCAGTATTCTAGACCTCAGCTGCTTTGAGTTACAAACACTGATTGTTGCTTCAGCATCTGAATGTTCTGTTAAGAAGATTCTGATAGGTTTTGATTCAATGCAGCATCCAGATTTCTGACAGAAAAAAAAACCTCCCAAACACAGTCAAAGCATGCCTTGCTGCTGTCAAAAGTATACAATTATTCAATGAATATTAGATGTACTGTACTGACTGTAACCATGTGACATGTTGATATTCACGCACAACGCTAATTTAATTTAAAATTACCTAATATTCATCAAGTGTTAGCAATATCAGCCCCATTCCCCAGCTATGTCAATCATTATGCTTCAACATAAAAGCAAATAGGGAACAGATGAAAATACAACCAGACATTCTACTGGCTTATTTGTTAAACACTAAAAACCAAACAGATCCTGCTGTGTGATGGGCAAATAAAAATCAGAATGGATCTGCA
Source organism: Gymnothorax javanicus (assembly GCA_029692085.1). Classification (NCBI taxonomy): domain Eukaryota; kingdom Metazoa; phylum Chordata; class Actinopteri; order Anguilliformes; family Muraenidae; genus Gymnothorax; species Gymnothorax javanicus. The sequence continues at coordinate 76,633,015 of CM056195.1, forward strand.
GATTGTGGCATTGAACTGCTTGTGCTGGGCATGACTGCACAGATGCTACCTACTCTGATCCTTCTTTGGAGCCAAAGAACTTCAAAACATCAACTACTGTTCAAGGTGGACCAAAGCTTGCTACTTGCATGCCTGGTCCAAAGCATTGTTACGACCAGCTCTTAATGAAGGCAAACCACCTTCAAATTGGAGTACAAAATAAAACAGGGCGTCTTTGATGCACGAAGCTATCAGCCTGAACTGAAGCTGCTATTGCCACGTCAGCGAATCCTCTCCATCTTGATTCTGGGCAGAGCCTTTAATACACGGTAGGACCAGGAGCCATCAGGTGGTGAGGGGGTGCAGGTGCAGCTACACATCCCGAAACAAAACAGGATACAAATTCGCCACCATAGGCAGTTAAGAAAAAAAAGACAATTGGGGCAGAGGATCACCATTGGGGCAGAGGGACATAACAAGCATAAATGTGACCCTGCTTGTGATAACCCAGCTAAAGTCATTTTCTGGTGATGTACAGTTTTTTACACTGTCATTCTACATCATCTGAGGAATATTCTGTGAAAAAATGTAACTGATATCTCTAATATTGACCGAGTAAGGTCATGTCAAAGTTTTGGCAGGCATGACATGTCTTCAAACTAGGCTGGTTAGCTTCACAAGACGTCAATCTATAAATGCAAATGTTTCATTTCTGAAATTTTCACGGTGATACAACGCAATCCATGGATTAATCCGCACCCGGTTTAAGACGAAACTCTTCTGCCATACCTTCAACTGACCTGCTTTACGACGGTCGGCATTATGGCATTCATTTTCAATGGTAGAAAAGAAGTTCCTAAACCGAATGACAGCCAAACTATCAGGTGTTTATCCGCCGAAAGTAAACTAAAAGCTGATTGAAAACCAGGCTTGTGAAAACCAACTTCCGGCATCTCTCCGTAAAAATTTGTGAACGAAGTGTCAATAAATTCATTAATTTTAATATGTATGATGTTCGAAATTAATTTTTGAACACGATATTTCGAAACCCCAATATGTAACCGATCATTTAACTATCATTTACAGCAATAAACCCACATCTAATATTTTTGTCATTTTTTATCACAGGGACTACTTGACGGCCTTTATCTGAAAATTAGATCAGGCGAGTTTAGCCGGGTTTTCACGTGCGGGGTCACAAATTAACAAAAGCAATTGAAGGGTTGATTTCCAGAAGTGCGCAAGTCCGTTTTCGTCTTTTTAGAGAAACGAGATTTTAAGAATTTGACAGCTTGTGGGGATCATGTTACATATCGTAGGCCTGCTGATAAAGCCTTGTATCTTCAAAATGATAAACTTTACAGGAAAATAAAAAAAAAAAAAATTAAAAATATAAATATAATTTAAAATTTGAATAAAATAAAAAATGTCTAATTTTGCATGTAAGAATAGTGGACATATGAGTTTTTGTTTCTTATCAATTTGGAGATACAAGGTTTTATCCGCGGGCCGACGACATGTTAAGTTGATGAAAAGTAATGAAATATCAGAAAAGATGTCTTAAAATATATTAGGAGACCTTCTAGCCTCTATCTTGACTCTTGGCCCAGATATTTCAAACACCAGCCGGAGGACTTGAGTACTTTTCGAAGCAAATGCCTCAAAATAACGAAAATTGAACTTGATTTTAAAAATTAATGGCATTACATTGAATTATTTCAGAGTACTAAAACAGAGCATCTTTTTGAATACAAAACACCACTTTTTAATGAAAATGAACAGCAAACACTGTATAGTCATACCGGTATACTATGGTCATGAATGTCAAAAAGCTTCTTGAACAAAATGAATGGAAGAAATATACAGTGAAATGGAAGATAAATACAGCTGAACAAAGGTCACAATAAAAACCCAATCTCCATGAATTATGAATGGGCAGTACCACCATCCAAACACGTTTAAAGGCTTCATTCGTCATCGATAGGAATGTGGCTTGATAATTAGAAAGTTCAGCCAAAAAATAAGCAGCTAAAAAAGATGACCATTTGCCAAACTTTTTTGCTGTTTTTGGCCCTGGTTTCTGGCTGCCTGGGTCTTCTTTCAGGTCTTTTGGGTTGAGTCCACACATACACATCCTGGCCTGTAGAGTCAGCCATTTTGGTTTGTTAAGAAAGCGACAGCGGCTGCTATCGGCCAACCAATATTCTAGGCCGGGGGTACGAGAACCTTCTCCAGAAAGAGCCACTGGGCGCAGGCTTTCATACCAACCAGGCTGCTACACACCTGATTCTACTAATCAAGGCCCTTAACAAACATTTCAGAGGTTGATTAGTAGAGTCAGGTGTGTAGCAGCTTGGTTGGTAAGAAAGCCTTTCTGGAGAAGGTTCCCTACCCCTGTTCTAGGCGATGCTTTGATTGGCTGACTGGACTTGAGTGTTTGTAGAAGTTTTAGACTGGACTTGCTCACTGCTAAAGTAGCATCTTGGGGAATTTCCAATTAACTGCTCATTTTATATTGCATTTGAGTGCTTCTTGGCCAAAATTAGCTTATGTGGCTTATTCCACATCAATGAAAGAATGGATTTGTAATGTTATCTGATTTTTAATTAATATGGGCTTGAGCACTTATGGAAATAACCCCTTCAATTAGAGATGGCAAACCTCTGTCAAGGCTGAACAATCTCTCATTTGTCAACCACTCTGCAAGAGATTTTCAGTATTTTTTTGTTATTTTTATGAAAAAGGACTGTAAAAAGATAAGATTTAGATTTTATTGTCTTATAAATTAATTTGCTATTCTGACAATGTCATATTGTAGCCTTCCCACAACTTTCCCAGTGGCCAGACAATAAAGACCTCCTCATTGATTTTGCAGCCATGAAGGTTTGACCCATAGCATGCATTTTAAATGATTGTAAATGCATGCAGTGCGATGCACTAATAACGAATTTACTAAATTATTCACTTAACAATGCTTTGACATTAGAAGCATTGGTAATTTAATAAATTAATTATTCTCATATTCCAGCAAGAGGTGTACAACTGCTCTTTCCTGCAAATGTAGCCTATTCTTTTGAGCACTGAAAACATTTCGATTACGTGCAATCTTAAAGTAAACTGAGTTGCACTGCTGGAAAAAAAATCTAAAATGGGAGATGGAATTCTGAGATTGTATTGGATCAATTGATTAATTATTATTTTTTTCATCCCTGCAATATCAATATTAAGTACATTGTGAATGTAGCCCATCTGTAATCTCTGTCATTTCTTTATAATTTCTTAATAATTACAGGCTTATATATTTGTCTTGATTATTCAGTCAATAAATTGTGGAATTATCAATCAAGTGATCTTAAACAGGAATAGATTAAAAGCAATTATGTGTTTAAGGGGCAGGCTCACAGCACAACATGGCATAATCGCTGTAACTTCCATCCATCCATCCATTCTCTATACCACTTCTTCCTCAGTAGGGTCGCGGTGCAGCCAGAGTCTGTCCCAGCTGGGCGACAGGCAGGGACCCACCCTGGACAGCTCGCCAATCCATGGCAGGGCGAACACTTCATTCACACACCATTTGCTCTCACACTCAAACCTATGGGCAATTTAGCATCTCCAATTAGCCTGACATGCATATCTTTGGACTGTGGGAGAAAGCCGGACTACCCGGAGGAAACCCACATGAACACGGGAAGAACATGCAAACTCCACATAGAAAGACCCCAGGCTGGACTGGAGCCCATGACCCTCTTGCTGTGAAGTAGCAGTGCTAACCATTGTGCCACTCTGCTGCCACCTGGCATGACTTCAGGGAGTGAAATAGATCAGCTGATCTCCTGGTGTCCAAACATGTCATGACATCCGGGACATTGCCACACAAAGTAGTTTTTGATTGGCTAAAATATGAGGAATGGCTGCATTCATAAACTTGTGCTAATTAGATGTATTTCAGGGGTTTTAGGTTTGATTACTTGGTACATAAAAATCGCAAAAATTCACAAAAAAATATTTATGGAAGAAGAAGAACGTATTTTTTGGGTAAAAGCTGAAAAAAGTGTTTTCTTTGCCTTCGATTAAGTTGAATTGATTTAATTTCAGCATGAAAATATTCCAAAATATGAGAAAGCCAATTATAATTTTTTTTTTACTTAGTGTAAATTCAACTCTATGCATTCTCCTCAAAAATACAAACTATTATGGTTTGAAGAAACATCAATATTCAATGATATTGTCAAACAAAAGCTTGAATCAAGTTTAGCATACTTCAACACAACATTTGAGATAAGTCAGACCCAAGTACAAATCTGAAGATGCTTTCCATTAGATATTTTGCAAAGCTGAATTTAGCCATCTGCACACACTGGAACAGATCACAGGAACATGGAAATTACTCTCATGCAAGCATATATCAAAAAGAGTTGCTTTATCAGGAGCAAACTCCAATGATTTCTGGTCATTCTCCTTTACTGCCCAGAGCCTATTGCTTAATTTTCATGTTGTGCCAATGTGAGCTGGCATGGAGACAGTCAGTGGGAGACAGCCATATTCCAAGCAGTGATACCTGACATTCATGCTCAGGGAACTTATGCCTTGCTCTTTCTGAAATGACAGCGCTCCAGATCTGCAGAAAAGATTCAGGCACATCTCAACAGGCTCAGCATCGGATCAGGAGAGCGACTGAGCGTGTGCCAGAGATAAGTCGCATCCCTCCTCCATTTTGTCACAGGCGCGGTTCCCTTCGTCCTCATTTCCATCTCTTGCCAAAGCAACATTCAGACTTAATGACTCCGTTTAACTGGGCAGGCAAGCCACAGACCAGCTAGCTCAACTACGGCACTAAAGAAAGGGACGCACTTACTGGAGAGGGGCTCATTTTAGGTTTCAAAATATAAATGCCAAAACCAGGGATTTAATTTTGTCCTGGTGGTGCATCACAAAGCCGAAATGGGATCCTTTGTAGCTAAAACAGAATTATCCATGCTTTAGCGCTACATAAAGCAGTCCAGTGTTGTCCTTATCCACCCGAAAATAATCAAAATAAGACAGCACTGTGGCAGCATTGGAGATTCGGAGATGTAATTTGTCCACTGGCATAGGCTCATTGTTTTGGCCCGACTCACTGTCCCCGTGCTCTCAAAAGAAATTCCATGCACCTCGGTAGTGTCCCTGAAATAGCAAAGGTCAGGTGAGCTGATCGCAGCGCGCAAAATTTTATTCATGGCTAAAGTAGTGATATTACTCACATGGACAGCCCTGTACTTCCTGTGTCCAAAGGTGCCTGAAGTGGGGGGAATATATGATCATTTATTTATTTCTCATCATGCTCTGTGCATATGCATATTATATACCTAGAGAAAATATCAGCAATGAAAAAACTAAAAATATATAAATGTACACCAATGAGCCAAAATATTGTGCCCCCCTGATTAATATGCTGTTAGTCCTCCAAGACTAGCAAAAACAGCTGCGTTCAATTAATGTCCACATGAATGTCTGGACCCACACTGCAAAAAATGTCAAGTAAGTCCACCTTACCAAGCAGTTTAATCTTGTATTAAGACTTAAAACACTTATTTCTATTACCGTTTCTCTCAATAACACAAAAATTGCCAATGAGATGAGATAATTTTGACTTATTTCTAGATTTGCCAATGGAATAAGAAAATTTCACTTGTCAAGCACATGGTAACTTAAAATAAGCTAATATTGTCTACTTTTGAGGAAAAAACTAGGGAGTTTTGACTTATATTAAGACTGACATTTTTTGCAGTGCAGGATTTCCAAACGAAACATTTCCCAGACAATCACACTCCCTCCCTCCCTCCCTCAGAGATGCTCTGACAAAATGACCCGGCGAATTTTATTCACTTCATCTGTGCATGGTCATAATATGATTATTATGTTTTGGCTGACTGTATTTGTCTTAAAGGAAACCACCACTCTTAAAGTAAATATTGCTTAAAATGCTCTTAATATACTGAAAAGAAGATATTTCGCACAAAAAAGTATTCTTCTCTCCCAAATATATTTTTTTCGGCCTCCAAAAAAGGCCCTTGCGCTAGTTTGAACTTCCCGCGGGCCGCCATCTTGATAGGCGCGCGAAGCAGTCCGGGCCTGCAACGTAACTTGGTTGCTCGGCTCCCTGGATGCCTCACTGCGTTGCCTTCGAATTCAATAATCAGGCCAAAAAAAACCAAACGACCCCGAAATTCCGTTCCACTTTTTCCCAAGAGATGAAGAACTACGCCAGACGTGGATTCATGCTATCGGGAGGACATCTCTTCCGGTCGTTACGCAGGATAAATATAGCATGTTTCCTTATCGCAACAGTGTCATGCGGCATATCCATTTTACGCGAAGAAACTCAGCAAAAAGCTCATGTTGACCATTTTACCTCAACCGAAAACAATTCGAGCACCAAGCAAATAAATACGCATGTAGCAAAACATAGGCTAAAATAATATCAGCGCTGAGTCGCTAGAATTTCTCCTGAATTTGAGCTATGCATACAAACGATAGCTCAAATGAAAGAGGAAAGTCCACAGAATCCAACAATATATACCCTGTCATTTTAAACTGACACCACACTCAAAGAACAGCAGGCATACATTTTACAGTCTACAGAGATGAGCAAAAAAAAATTCTTAGCAAAAAAAATTCTTACCTTAGATATTTTGTAATAAAAAACTGTTCGAAGGTAAATATGTGCTTGCTATTGTTTGCTCAATGTGTCCATGTTATAACAAAACCAGATCTTCCAGTCTCCAAGCACGTTTTTTTTTTCCCTCAGCATTTGGCTTGCTTGCAATGTATTTTCCTCTCTGTGATTGGTTTGTGATGCTGTCAATTAGACTTTGCGGGTGGCCGTTTGATTCTATGGGCTCTGACGTTTCCAACGAGCCCTAAACCACCTTAATCGCACAAACCTAGGCTACATCACCTGACTGTATAGCTATCGTTACATTCCCCATATAAAGAATGAGTCACGAAAACACGTCACTCACCCCGTTTGTACTGTTGTGCTCTCAGTATTCAGTCAGAAAACGACTTTGAAAACGACTGTTGAATATTTAGCAGATAATTATACTGAAAATACCAGAAACAAACCTGTTAAGCATTTATATTGTAACATATACATGCGAATGGCCCATGGACTCAGTTTGACGCACTGGGAACGCAAGGCTCTAGCTCAGGCTAGGTTTGTGCGATTAAGCTGGTTTAGGGCTCGTTGGAAACGTCAGAACCCATAAAATCAAATGGCCACCCGCAAAGTCTTACTGACAGCATCACAAGCTGATCACAGAGGAAAATACATTTTTAGCAAGCTGAATGCTGAGAGAAAAAAATAAATAAATAACATGCTTGGAGACTGAAAGACCTAGTATCATTATAACACGGACACATTGAGCTAACAATAGCAAGCGCAGATTTACCCTCGAGCAGTTTTTTTATTACAAAATATCAAAGGTAAGAATTTTTTTTTGCTCATCTCTGTAGACTATAAAATGTATGCCTGTTGTTCTTTGAGTGTTGGTGTCGGTTTAAAATGACGGTATATATCGTTGGATTCTGTGGACTTTCCTCTTTCATTTGAGGTATCGTTGTATGCATAGCACAAATTCAGGAGAAATTCTAGCGACCCAGTACTGATATGATTTTAGCCTATGTTTTGCTACATGCTTATTTACTTGCTTGATGCTTGAATTGTGTTCGGTTGAGGTAAAATGGTCAACATGAGCTTTTTGCCGAGTTTATTCACGTAAAGTGGATATGCCGCATGACAATGTTGTGATTAGGAAACATGCTGTATTTATCATGCATAACGACCGGTAGAGATGTCCTCCTGATAGCATGAATCCACGCCTGGCATAGTTCTTCATCTTCTTGGGGTAACGTGGAACGGAATTTCGGGTACGTTTGGTTTGTTTTTGGACTGATTATTGCACTCGAAGGCAATGCAGTGAGGCATTTTGCCGTGATATGGCTGAGATCCGAGCAACCAAGTTACGTCACAAGCCCAGACTGCTTTGCGCGCCTATCAAGATGGCGGCCCGCGGGAAGTTCAAACCAGCGCAAGGGCCTTTTTTGAGGCCAAAAAAATATATTTGGGTTAGAAGACTACTTTTTTTGTGCAAAATATCTTCTTTTCAGTATATCAAGAGCATTTTAAGCGATATTTACTTTAAGAGTGGAGGTTTCCTTTAAATTTCCCTTGTTTGATACCAGAGAGTTTTAAAATATTATACCAATCGCTGGTGTGTGTACCAATATTCATTAAAGTTAAAATAAAAATGCATATCTTTGATAAGTTACACTTAAACTGAACCTTCAGACATTAAACTGCATTTCAATCGACCACAGAGCAACCATTATTTCCTCTCTCAAAGGATCACAATTCCATTGGTTAGTGTAACACAGTCATTGCCACCATACCTAGAATAAATAAAGTCTCCAACATTAAAAACATTTACTTCTATTTCACAAGATATTCCTGTCGCCACGTTGGCATGACATTTTCTCTTGGCCTATTTCTTGCTCTTACTTTCTTTTTCCTCTCCTCCTCTCCCCCCGCCCTCTCCCTCCCCCAGCTCCCCTTCTCTCTCATCATCTCCCTCCCACTTCATTTCTTTTCTCTCTCATCCTCAACTTTCCCTTTCCCTCCCTCTCTCCTTCCTCCTTCTCTCTTCTCATAATTTGCCAGAACTGTGAAACAGCCAAAGAATATCATTCTTCTCTTCCATGTTATGAAGGACAAAAAGAGCATTGCAATTTATACTGCTCATGGAAATTTTAATTCACAGATTCACCAAGTCCTTGTTCCATTTAGTGTGGCAAATGAAAATGTGCACTTTTGGCTATGTTTTCCATATGAATTTGTCAGTCGAAATTCCTTTCATGTTACATCCTGGATGAAAAAAGACTTTGACAGAACTGAGTAAATGGGGCACTAAGTCCTTTGCCGCAAGCACACTCATGAACTACATAATCTCCTTGACCTTCTGCTATGGGAGGCTGTTTGTAGTCATACTCTCATGGGGAGCAATCTCAGGCTTTCTGTTACACGTCCACTGCATTACGGTTTAGCATAAGGTTTAATCATATCCAGCTCAATACCAGCATCAGACTGACACGCTCAAAAGCAAATAATTGCCCTCCACTGCTGTCGCTTCTGGACTTTTTGGAGGAATGTGGTAGAATATAAAATGGATGAATAAAATTCATGCATAGATCAATCAAAAAATTAATCTACAGCATATTGACTGACCCAGAACACAAAATTAATTCAAAGACATTACGGATTTTTTTCCCCCTAAAATTAAAACTGATTTTGGCAGAGGTTGTTATGATGTGAACAATACCTTTTTGTGAGCATAAAGTATTTGTCAATTATGATAAACAATGAGCTGATGAGCCAAAGAAACAATAACTTTGGGAACCGGTGTGAATGTATGCATACAAATGCAGTGTCCTGAGAGCAAGCAGTGTTACCATTGTACTTCGTGCATAAAACACACCAGCTTGTGGACAGTACTTCAATACAACCTTTATTTTTTCAACTTCACATGCTGTTAACCTTGGCAAAACTTCCCCACCCAGATTAACTCCACCTCCACCGCATGTTTTAATTACTGGAAGAGACTAGTTTGTAAATGACATATTATAGACACAGTTTTTTTGTGACACAACAGAAAACTAATAATGAGAACCGAAAGGTGTCATTGGTGAGTCAATACTGGAATTTTGACACAAACCTCAAGGTTTATTACCTCAGCTAAGTTGTCAGCATATTGGTGGAAATCATAGCAGAAAGCAACTGAACTTGCATGGCAGCCTGTGGATATAGGATATCCAATCTCACACAGCACACCGTTCCTGAAAAAAGCTGAATAAAAAGAAGTCATGCATTGAGTTGAATAAGTGTGAGGCCCAGAAATGGTTCTGTAAGTATCTTAAAACTCAAAACTGCATCCTCTTAGGATGCCTTTCTCTTAATGCCAAGCCCCTTGAGGAAGGAGCTGCGGTACAAACTTTAAGAGGGAGGAAAAATAGCCCGAAGCTGCTCAGTTTCTCTGGGTCCTCATGTCGGAGCGAGAAGGCTCTCAAAATGAACATTTCCAGCATAGGGAAGGTCTGAGAGCAGCCAGCCGCTACCAGTTTTCTCATTAGATGTGCATGGATGTGTCCCTTTCATAATAATGCAACAAAGGAGGTGATTCACATCTGAATGGCTTTAATATTTATCAGGCGCAGGTGAAGGCATTGTCTGTTTTCAAGTCGGTGGCTCCCTTTCATTGTGAACAACCATCCGGCACTTCAACCTTTTTCTCCCCTCATGTAATTATAAACAGCCGGCCATGTTTTATGAAATCTCAGTGATGCTGTAGTTATCTGAAAGAGTATGTACAAGAGTACCTGTAAACTATTCACTCCATGTACAAATTCACATCATTTTATATGTAGTACATGGTGACGGGTCTGTACCTCATGTTTATCAGTTTATTCAGGTTTCTTAGTTCTTTGGAGATTATTTATTACTTAAACACCATATTTATATTTTTGATTCAATAAACACATGATAATTCTTTATCATGATTAGTCTTATTAAACACTTCATAAACACGACCAAGGAGTGATTTCTTTTTGTAAATTTATTCAAAATATATTCAGATTTAATTCAAACAGGCATCCTAAAAATGTTTTCTTAGAGCCATCAACTACTACAATTGAAAGTGCAAGACCAAGTAGCGATAGGCTATCTTTTCTATTTTGCGAACGAAAATGTCATTTTGAACAGGAGTAAATAAGGTGCCACGACTGAACATTTGTCCAACTTAATCTGTACAATTGAATCTTCGAGTTTCCAAAGGGCCCAACTCCAAGGAACGCTCTTTTTTCAAGAAAGGGAAAAATTTATTTATTTTTGCCCCTACCTTATGAACCATATATTTTTAGTTTATTTCTTTACAAGAGAGTGTCATTGGGATACTTTTGGCTGAAATTTTTGTTATAAGATCTGCAGACCTCTAATTCATTGGAGTTGGGTCCTTTGGAAACTCAATGATTCAATTTGGAATCAGTGAATTTCATCCTCAAGATTTGTATGAAATAGTGAAAAGGCGTCGTTTTATAAAAAGGAATCCAGGAATTGCAAACACCGTCAGAGGTAGGAACAAGGTATATTTAGGGTTTCCATCTTTTTAATAGAGCAGTACAAACTATGTACTGTTGTGTTACTGACATTACATGCTGTAGAAAATAAACCAGCAGCCGCACCCTGGTGTCCTTTTCTGTTGCTATTGCAGCACAGAAACACTGACAGATGATGCATGCCATTGCTTACAGGTCTGTGTGATACCTGATGCACTACTGGAGCCTGTATTTGTCTTTGTTAGGCTTCCTGTTGACATTTCCTCAAATCAAGCATTTCTAGCAACAGGCCTTCCAATGGAGGCCAAAAATTACTGAGGCACTTCCAATTCAAAACAGAATAATTTGCAATGGGAAACAAACTATTAAACATAAACTGGCGTAAAACAGAGTGCGTATGTGTGAACAGCCAGTGTAGCTCGGAAGTATTTTTTTGCTTTTTTTCCCCTCATCTTTATAGTGCCAGTCTACACTAGCCGAGACCTTCAAATTCAGAAATTGTGTTCATGAAAAAAAAAAACATACATATACATACAGTACATATATATTATTTATAATTAGCCTAGCTTCATGGCAGCTGTTGAGTGGAGACATCTGAAGCGAAAAGTCAATACAAGGCATCCGTTGGGACTTAGTACGTATGCATTATGTGCGACTGCATCTCACACTCAGTGTTTCTAAAATAAATGCAGTGGTTGACAAGATGCTAGCTTATGGCTAGTTTGCTTTTTCATTAAGTTTTTAGAGCCCAACTGACAGAAAAATAATACGTGCAAGATTGACATCTTGTCTTCTACAGTCAACAACGTTCGATTTCACTTTCATTGCACTACTGCACCACTCAGGCGGGATGTAGAAAAATCCATATAGATTTCCTATGATCCTCAGAAGTCACTCATTGGTCGTACGTATTGTCAAATGATGATACTGTCCATTGAAATTGTTAAAGGCATGTACAACTGCTGCCTACTTAAACCTGCTGTCGTTGAGGCGTTTCTTTGCGCGGTTAGATCGAACTGTGGAGGTAACGTAAAATACCGTCTTTTCCGTGTCTATGAAAAGATTTCTTCTCCCTGAATTATATCCTTAGCTGCAATATGTTCAATGTGAGTAATGTTGCGAGAGATTATAGTCGGGCATACCAATATGGCGGCATGGTCACTTCAAAATTATGACGTCATCAGATAGTTATTCTATATAGATCTTTCAGGCATAGTTTTCACATATTTTTGCATTTCCTCACACACTAAACCATTCCATATGGTTTGAATATCATTCCAAAGAGATTCTTTCAATGTTACAACAGATTTGCTCAGTCGGATTAAGGTCTGGATTTTGAACTGGCCAAGTCACAACTTTTATGTCCCCAGATGTTTCTTTCTGATTGAGATAACTTAAAAATATGTTTTGATATGTTATATGTTATAAATATGTTATAACTTAAAAATTCTGACACTCCCTGCTGCCTTCTACTCAAGCTCAGTAGGGTGTGTCAGGGTCGGAGCCTATATGCCTATCTATTATTGTGCCCCTGAATGTGTGTATGTGTGCATGTGCATTTAGTTTTTTTTATTCATAAATATCTGTTGCTAGGGCAGTCCCTTGACAGCTAGAAGATTGTGGGTTTGAATCTGTCCTGGGTCTTTTCTGAGTGGAGTTTGCTTGTCCTCCCTGTGTTCGCATGGGGTTTTTCTCCAAGTACTCAGGTTTCCTCCCACATTCCGATCATATGCTTCTCAAGCTAATTTAAAATTAGTGTGTGATCCAATTCCCAAAACTGCCCAGGGTGCATTTCTATTGTACACTGGGACAGCTTCCAACCCCACCACGACCCTGACCAGGAATGAGCAGGTGAGATACTGGATGGATGAATGGACAGATCTATGTTACAAATACAGAAAAGCTCACACATAACTTGTTGATAGAGAGGGCTCCATAAATATTTTTTCAATCAAATATTCATTTTTCCATTCATGGAGCATCTTTTGTGTGTTGACTGGCATCCTTTGCGATGCCAAGCGATACTGAGTGACCTATGATTTAATGGCCAGATGAATAAAACATTCACTCAAACGGTCAGTTCTGACGTTTTGATTCACTGATAAATGGTACGTCATCTGCTGTGGATTGCTAAGAAATGGATAAAATTCAGGAGCTGGGCTCCGCTAAGACTGACACTTTCTTACTGGGGATTTATTTGTTTATTTTATTTATTTTGTCAGTGTCATTCAGCATATTGCATGCCGAAGGCGAGAACACAGTCCTCTCCATTGCACTGGATCTCAGATGACACTCAGAGAGATGCTTCCCGCGAGACCATCAAAATCTAGTGGACTCCAATGTGTAGTTTGGGGACATCAATATTATAACGGATAAGTATTTTAAGATACCTCAGTTGGTCAGTGATAAATCCACAGTCAATGTAATGACTGATTAGAGAATCAATGTGGGAAGGTAATGCTGGGGATTATGCAGTCGATCAGGTTTTGGTAGGATTAGAAGAATTGATGTAAAAAGTAGTTCAGTTGGATTTACACCATATTATTAGCACTCTGGAAGAAAGCACAGTTTGAATTACAACCCCAGTTCCGAAATAGTTGGAGCAAAGTATAAATTGTGAATAAAATCAAAACGCAATGACTTTCAAATCACACCAGCCAGTATTTTATTTGCAAAAGAACAGAGAAAACATAGCACATTTTGAAACTGAGAAATTTTATGATTTTATCCACAAAATGTGCTCATTTCAAATTTGATGGCTGCTATACGTCTCAAAAAAGTTGGGACAGGGGCCTGTTTACCATGGTGTAGCATCCCCTCTTCTGTTTAACACAGAGTGGAGGGGTCTGGGCATTGAGGAGACAAGTTTCTTGAGTTTAGCCATTGGAATTTTATCCCACTCTAGATTAATACAGGCTTCCAGCTGCTGGAGAGTTTTGGGTGTCCTTTGATGGATTTTCGTTTAATTATGCACCAAATGTTCTCAATCGGTGAAAGATCAGGACTGCAGGCAGGCCAGTTCAGCACATGGACTCTTCTACTATGAAGCCATGCTGTTGTAATAGCTGCAGTATGTGGTTTTGCATTGTCCTGCTGAAATACACAAAGCCTTCCCTGGAATAGATGTCGTCTGGAAGGGAGCATATGTTGCTCTAAAACCTTTATATACCTTTCAGCATTCATGGTGCTGGACACAATGCCCATGATTTCCAACAAGAATGTCAAATTTGTTCTAGTCTGACCACAGGACACTTTGCCACTTTGCTACAGTCCATTTTAAATGAGCCTTGGCCCACAGAACACGGTGGCGCTTCTGGATCATGCTGAACAATGGCTTCCGTTTTGCATGATAGAGTTTTAGGTGGCATCTGTGGATGGCACAGCGGTCTGTGTTTACAGACGGTGGTTTCTTGAAGTATTTCTGGGCCCATTTAGATTCTGTCAATGACAGAATCATGCCGGTGAGTGATGCAGTGGCGTCTGAGGGCCCGAAGATCATGGGCATCCAGTAAAGGTCTTCGGCCTTGTCCCTTACGCACAGAGATTTTTCCAGTTTCTCTGAATCTTTTGATGATGTTATGCACTTTCGATGATGAGACCTTCAAAGCCTTTGCAATTTGATGTGAGGAACATTGTTTTAAAAGTATTCCACTGTTTTTTTACGCAAGCCTTCACAGGTTGGAGAGCCTCTGGCCATCTTTACTTCTGAGAGACTCAGCCTCTCTAAAACATCCCAATCATGTTACACACCTGATGCCGGTTAACTTAATTACTTGCTAAATGTTCTTTCAGCTGATTCTCTTATATATTAAATGCTTTTTCAGTCCTTTTTTTCCTGTGTCCCATCTTTTTTGAGACCTATTGCAGCCAGAAAATTTGAAATAAGCTCATTTTTTGGATAAAAATGTAAAATGTCGCAGTTTCAACATTTGAAATGTTATCTATGTTCTTTTGTAAATAACATATTGGCTCATGTGATCTGAAAGTCACTGCATTTTGATTTTATTCACAATTTACATTTCGTCCCAACTATTTCGGAATTGGGGTTGTACAAAGGCTAGGAGTCAGGACCTTAGCATAACTAATCATCTCAAAGAACAGCATATCACCAAAAGTATAACTCAAAATATAGGATATTGTTTTTTGTAGAAAAAAAAGGGTCACACTTTAGATGAAGTGTTGCTCATCAAGGCTTCAGACAGCACGTATAATCCCTTCATAAATGAGACATGTCTTCATAAATCATAAGCAAATTTCATGCTTTGTAAAGGGTAAAATAACACATTCTTATTCAGTATAGGCATGGGCAATACAAATGAATAAAATGACAACATTTCTTGAGTTGCTGAGAACAAAGTTTTTATTTTTTTCTAATGATTTTTGTGGGTAAGTACAGAAGACACAGACGAAGAGTTTGCCACAAGTCCAACGCCTTTACAGGAAAGGGTCTCAGAGCCACAGGGTCCCAAAAATTGCTGATTTCGGCATTTATCAACAAAACCCATTGTGAAAATTGGGGGGTGAAGCCTGAGGGCATTTTTGAAAATACAGTCTATTCAGAAATAAACCAGGCCAAATTATCCATTAGGGTACCCTAACAGAAATAATTGATGCTAAAGTCATCTACCCCTTTTCTGAAGTACAGCAGCGCCCCCTAGGCCCTTTTTAATGGAAAATGCATTGAATTTCACCCAATTATGTTCAACGAACATTTGGTTTTGCATTGATATTAAAAATGGTATGAATGGGTTGCCTGTGAAGTTTTTTTGGATCAATGGCCTGCAAAAATGTCAAAATTATCGGTGGGAGGGCAAACATTAACGCTACTCGCCCATTACTATATAAAATGCAGTGAAGTCGCTGATGCGGCAGTTGTTTGCCCTCCACTGCTACGAAATGAATCAAACGTTCCCCCTTCAATAACCCGTGGTGATTAAAAAAAAAAAAAAAACTTTGCACTGTTTTTTACTATGTCCATATACCCTCCTCCCATGATAGTTTCAATGAGCTGCTGTGAATAATTCATAGTAAAACACAATGACGTGCAGTCGGGGGTTAGTTTGGTGAGGCAGAAACCTCCCCTTTGCTTGATTAGCAATCAGGCGATTAACTAGTTTAGTAAGACTATTCGGCAGAATGACGGGCCAGTTTAAGTTTCATGGCGTTATTACTCAGTACATCGAACCTGAAATGCTCACTAGACAGCAGATTTGCGGCGTGCTTGCTTCCAGGAAGCGAAGCAATGTCATCAACAAATATTAAAACAGTTCGACTTATGCAGAGTTCAATGCTTAATCAATATACAATGTATTCTCCTTTAAATCTGGCGCTTGTACATCCAAACAAAAAGTGGGCGCTTATTTTCATTCTTCTTTCATAATCCGATTGACAAAATGTTTAAACGATATACAGAATTACGAGAGCGAGAATTTTTCCTAATTGATTATTCAGATTTCCATCCTTGCAGTCTTGAATTGAAGCGTATACGTGAATGAATCTTTTGACCGGTGGGCTTCAAACGCCTGGCGCCGGTTTATTCCTTGGTATATTTTACTGAAACTTCACAAATAGGGTCACAGGATATTCTGTCAACAAACTATGTAGGTTACAGTAAAAATACGCTCACCTTTCTTGCTATTGTTGAGAAGAAATCACGGCGAACTCGCGACGAACTTCACCAACTTCTGTTGAACTTATTTCACATCTCCTGGAGGTCTAGCCTGGACGAACAGACTTGTAATTTCTCAAATTAGATGGCTGTCAGCAAATCAGGGCCATAACTGGGATAAGACGTTGGCGCGGGCTATTTGAAATCTACCTCCTAAATGGTTATTTTTGCCACGCTGTGCACTTGAAAATTTGTAAACACGGCGCAAATTGAGGTCACACATTCATCCAACGGGCGAACAATGGCTCTGTTCAAATTGCGTTTTTGGCCGTAATACGCAGAGTTCATGTATGAAATGCGGGTATCCTATTGAAAAGGTTGCTTTTTATCAAACCATGGTGTTCTTTTTGTATGAAAATGGTATTTACGTCATTTTTTATGTTTTCTGAGGTTTGTTTACCGCCCCAGTTCAGCTGTTACGCATTCCATTAGAGTTTATGCAGAGCGTTGCCCATGCCTATTCAGTATGTGATGTCAGCTGTGATATAACTGACAATGTCACTTCGCTAGTGGCTAAATGCTATAAAGGGTGACATTGTCATATCTGGCATCACATACTGAAGATCCTTTCAAGATCCATCACATTTGTGGATTTGCACTTAACAGCCCATTTCAACTCAGCCCACAGGTTTCATTAGGATTGAGATCTGGTGACTGAGATGACCATTGCAGGACATTGATTTTGTGGTCACAGAACCATTTCTGGATGCATCTTGAGCTATGCTTTGGGTCATTGTCTTGTTGGACAGTCCACCTACAGCCAAGTCCTAGCCTTCTGGTGGGGGCTACCAGATTGTCAGCCAAAATATCCTGATATTTGGAGAAATTCATTATGCCATGTATGTATTCTAACCAGTGCCCCTGAACCTCTTGAATTAAAACAGTGTGAGGGTGCATTCAGGAACCAGAAGCGAGAACCAAAAGATCCAGCAAACTTGTTCTTTATTAATTCTGGGGTGGAAACCCCTGCAGGGCAGTAGGCAACAGTACAGAGTCCACAATCCAAAATCAGAATCCAGTAGTTGTAATCCAGTTCGTAAACAGGGCAGCAAACACAAAACTCAGGGTCGGGCAAAGCAGGTTCAGGTATTCAGAGACGAAGCCAAAATCAAAACGGGCAGTTTGTAAACAGGTATATCAGAGATCAGAGAAGCCAAAATCAAAATCCAGTAGTCGTAATCCAGTTTGTAAACAGGGCAGCAAATACAAAACTCAGGGTCAGGCAAAGCAGGTTCGTTACACGGGCACAAGAATATCAAAGAGGAAGCCAAAATCAAAATCTGGGACGTTCCAGTCAGAAGTATAACACGAAGCATACAAGGCATAAACAACACAGCACAAGGAAAACATTCTGACAAGGGCTGGCTGTGAACTGACTGCTTAAATACACATACATGAAGTCACATGCTGTAATAGGGAACAGGTGAGCTGGATCAGACTAATTAACAAAGGAATGAACAAGAGGAAGTTCCTAATCACATGAAATTGGCGAAAGCCAAAACGCGGACAGGGATTACACAGACAGTTTATGACAAACAAACGGCTCCGGTTAGGGAGTTCTAAAGTGCACAGAGAGAGAGAGGCAGAACAGTGATTAAGAAGGTGCGGAGAATCCGCTGAAGCGCAGCAAAATAAATTGAGTGAAGGCAAGGGGCGGAGACTAGAGCAGAGTGAGTGCTGAGAGCTTGTTAGTCAATTAGTAATGTGCAGCTATACAATCCCTAAGTGCTCGTTAGTAAGTTAGTATAATGTACAAGGTTAGTTGCTGTTAGTAGATTAATAATAAACAGTTAGTATTTGTTAGTAATGATAGAACAGTAAGGCGAAGGAAGTAAACGAGATTGAAATGTTTGGAAACCCAGAAACCATTGAAATCACCTGCAGCAGTTAAGCACACAGACTGGGGAGACGGACTGAACCAACTAGATCACAAGACAGGGGAGACAAAGGTGCAATCCATGGCAATGGCATGAACATGAACCGGAATGATAATATAACAGAGACTAATATGGCAAGGAATGCAGGACAAAGCAAGACAGGCAGAATACAAAGCATGGTACAGATAAGGCCAAAACAATGGCATGGTCAGGACAAGGCAAGCATGGTCAAAAAAAGCAGAATCCTAACAAACAGCCCCAAATTATGACTGGCCCACCATCATATTTAAGCGTGGCTATGAGCTGCTTCTCCTTCTATGCATTTCTGTTTCGACGTCAAACATGCCGATGTTGTATCTTACAGAAATTTGCAATTTTGGTCTCATCTGACCAATGCACCTTGTTCCAGTCATAATTTAAATGATGTTTGGCAAGCTCCAAGCACTTGCTTCTGTGTCTTCTGGTCAGAAAAGCCTTTCTTCTTGCATCCCTTCTAAAGAGCCTGTGGTTGTGGAGTTGGCGCCTGATAATAGGCAAGCTGCAAAGCATTTTTGTGTCCACGCTGCTGCGCGGTGTTTTTAGCCGTAGTCACCCACTTTTGGATCCCTCTAGTTTTACTTAGATTTTACTATTGTTTATTTTGTACTTGTTTTATATTTAGAGGAACCTCATTTCCCTTTTGTTTTGCGTTTCATCTTTTGTTATTAAACCACTCTCTTCAGCCTTGCACAAGTCCTGTCCCTATTTCCTGTCCGCTGTGCAGCCGTTTGGCACACGGCAGACCAATCCTTACATCAGTAAATGACTTTGGCTGGTTCCATTGGAATATTGATATCATACAGCATTACTCACGTTAATATTTTGAGTTTATCCATAAATACATTTTTCAAAAATTTTTAAAGTGTTTTTTGTGCATTGCCAGTTTGGAGCCCACTGTATTTAGGCCACACATATTTATTTATGAACGATACTTTTTTTTTTTGTTGGACCATATCAGAATTTCCGTGATAGAAAAACATGATGGTCTTTTCTCAAAGTCCTCCTCTGACTGCACTGCTGCAGTGTATATATATATATATATATATATATTTTAGTAAAGTTGTGTTGAGCATCCTCTCATTCCTGCATATCACCGTCTTTTCCTGCAGTTATTTTGTTACATTGGGAAATTAGTGTTGCTTTTTATGTTTATTTATGGCTTCACAGTCATGATCGTTTAACAACTTCTCTTTTACAAAAATGGTAATATTTGATCGTAATCAAAAATTAATAATGGTGAACTTGAAATATTAGAACTGTCTATTAGAACTTGAAATACCCATCATGGTCCTTCAATTTTAATATGACAAAAATAATTTCAGCCTTCACAGATGTGCTAAATTTGCCCTGGATTCCCAACTGGGACTATTCTGTCTGTTTTCATGACTCTGGTGTTTTGATTTCCGAACTCAATTTCCCTACCAAGGGTGCCTTTCCCAAAAGCGTAGTTGCTAACTAAGTTAGCAACTTACATAATTCGTCCATTTGCAGTCAATGGGTCCAACTATGTAAGTTAGCATCTATGATTTCGGGAAACGCATCCCAGAACATCAAGAATGATTTTCAGCTGTTGGTCATCTAGCAACAGGAGATTTAGGATCCGTTTTTATTTTTCTCATTGTGAGTTTCTATTCTACAAAGTATGCATGAGTGAAGCATGAGTTGTCTCTCATATCCATTAAATTGAGCAGATATCCACATAAGATTTGGTCGTATTGTTATTTGCTGTGTATCGCTCCTTTCATAGTTCTGTTGACAGGGAAGTTTGCTGCAGATTTGATCATTACACCTGATAGCATGTTGAGGGAACTACTCTTCGATTTAGCTTCTGTCTTTAGCTGAGCTGGCGTCATTTTTTGATTACAATGCATGTGCAATAGGTTACTTAACACTACAATAGTGTTCAGTTAAATTGCAGACAATTTCAATCAGGACAGATCAATGAATTGCGTAAAGGTAAACATTTAGTGCAGATTTCAGAATTAACAGACTAATGGCTGTGATGATAGCCTTTAAAGTCTTTGGCGCTCTGGCTCAGCAGGGAGATTTTGCAATTGTGGAGCCTCTGCCCTGAGGCACAGCTGGATAAATCCCCCCTATGGAGTCCGGACACTGGTAGTTGTGGTGGCTGATGAAGATGAAGCAGATGAACCTGCAGATGCTGGGCAGTGATGGGGAGGTGGAGGGTGCGTGCGATGGCAGCCTGCGTATATTAGAAGCAGATAGAGTCATATTTAAAAAGACAGCACCGAGAAGATAGGCCAATAATGTTGGTGTGTCGTAGTGGTATCTGATGGATGAGATCAGCAGATGACTCAACTGACAGCCCCACATGACTGTAGCTGGAATTGAGAGCACGCGTTTAAGGAGTGGACTGGCGGACTGAATGAAAATAAACTAGTGAGAGTGCGCAAAGGAGGGTCCTCCTGACTGAACTTCCGCTAGAGCTTCATTAGTTGTATTTGTGGTTACGATTCTTTATTCATTTGCTGGTGTGTTTGGCCGTTGGGTGTCAGAACACTCATGGGAAAGCGGATAATTTGGGTCTGTAATGAAAGCGTTTTCCCTCTTGCCGTAAAAAAGCCACAAGATATTTGACGTCGCTGTTAGAGAGAAAATTCCGAGGAGTGTTTTGATTCAGATGTTTGAATGCTTATTATTCAGCTCAGGGTTGTCTTAAAATGACCAAAAACATATTTTGTCACAACGAAAGGGCAGTTTTTTTATTTGCAGTTCACTTCAGTCAAAGGTTGTTGTACACTTGAACATTAGTCTTTTTGATGAGGGTCCAGTATAACTATGCCACAGCTGGAAAGGAGGTGGTTGGGCGTGAGTAAATTAACTGTCTGTGGTGTAGTGGAGATTGGTTTCATTATTTTCAACCAGTCTTCTTTCTAGCCTTTCAGAAAGATAGAATTAGCACCACAGCAAACTGCTAGTTTTTCTCAGGCTGAGGAGCCACTGAAAAGCTCTGCGACCAACCTTTCTCATTGGGCATTGAAAATAGGGAGTCTTACCATCATATTTCTGAGTATGTCTGAGCTTCCTTGTTTAGTTTGTGTATGTCTGTTTATTATCACCTCAGGTATTTTAAAGAAATCCCTTCCTTAAGTTTCATAACCTTCAGATATGCATTTAAGATGAATAGACCCTTGAGACTCTCTTGATACCCCACAACCAACCAGTCCTTGCCATCTAATGCAATATTTGCATCCATTTAGTCATAACCATTCCATTCTGTTACATCCCTGTATACATTGCTGCATACTGTATACTGAAGCTATTAACATCAAGTACCTAGCTCAATACCACAACAGCAGCTTCCTTGCTGGGAACTGAACACAGGTTACTGGCTCAGCTCCTCATCCTTCGTATACTATATTACTGCTGCGACACTCAGTTGAATAAAGAACAAAATATGCGCTGACTTTCAAAGTGCTATACTGTCGTGTATGCGCGAACCAGTCCAAATATCAGAAATGTATTTTTTAAAAAGATTCTAACAGTTTCAGTGAGCCATCGACCTTGCCTTGCTAAACATAAAGATAAAGTTGGCACTGTATTCTGGGCTCAATGACTTGAGTGCGTAGACATGATTAATGTTTAGCTACTGTCCCCTAATGGCCAGTGTACATGTTCTGCCTGTAAATGCACCCTTTGTAGCACCTCGTCGTACTGAGTCCCATTATGTACTCCATTTGACTGCAGTGACAGTTAAAAAATGAACATAACAGGAACTAGTGCACCTAGAAGTACTCAGCAAAGTATCCTGAATTAATAGACAAAAAAGGACCATTCTCGATCATGATTTGTACCGGTCATAAATGGGCAAAGCCCATACTAGACTGCATGGCTAAAAGTAGCATACATATTCAGATATTAATAAATTAAGCATTTGCATCCTTCCATTTATGTATAGAATATTCAGAAAACCTTCAAAATACCACAATACAACAGCAATTGCCTCCAAACTGGGACTGGGTTGGTATAAAGTGCAAGTAATTGTTTCACTACAAAACATGGGTGGTGCTTAACAATTCTATCGACAAGCCAAGTATTATGCCTAACAAATGTTGAGGTTTTAAGATTTTTAAGATTTTACATGGGCTTGCACCTCCACCGCTGAGTCAGTTTATAACACAGAAGAACAACTGTAGCAGGACAACAAGGGCCACTACTAGAGGGGACTGTGTTGTACAATACAGATGTAGCAAATTTGGACAAACAGTCTTTTCAATTAGAGCCACCCACGACTGGAATAGTCTGCCAATTGAATTGAGATAGAGGAATAACTACCCAACCTTGAAACATAAACTTAAGACATGGCTCAAGGTAAATCAAACTTGCAATCATGAATAACTACACTAACTCATCTGTGGAGCTGGTCCTGCCTACACTTACTAATTTGTGTGGTGTGTCCTTGTATTGTTGTATTACTGCTTTTTGTTTTTTTTTTTTTTCTTTCTTTCCTCTGTTTTCATAACATGACATCATTTGATTTGTAACAACCTGACCAGGGACTACGGACGAAAATTAGCTTAATAGCTAACTCTGGCGCATTTACACCTATGTTTAACTGAAGTGTTGATTAATGTGCACTGTCCCTGGTAAATAAATAAATAAATAAATGTCGGCAAGTTCATCGCAGACTGCCAAACTGCCAAACTCGGTGAAGGTGACAAATATCCCTTTGGCAGAATACAAAAACTTCAATTTCACTCACACCAAGGCGCATTTGCGTTCATGTCATCACCAAAATTGGGCTCATTCTTTGCTTTTGTTGCTCTGCTGGGACAAAATACAGTGCAAAGAAAAAAGAAGAGACATTAGGATAGTATTGTTTTGCTTTTCACTCTGGAGATAAAACGTTTCAACACGAAATGGTGAACAAGCCTTCAAATCTGGTCCACTGCAATTACAAATTGATTTTTTTTTTCCTAAAAGCAAATGCAAATCTGAGACTGGCATCTCTTTGAAGTTAAAACAGAGGCAGATAACTCTTGTTAAATAGCTACAGAAGACTCCAATAAGAACACATAGTCTAACAATGCGGAGCAGAGAACAGATTGTAAGATTTGCATCCATCGTTGTGCAGAGATCGGTGATTGATTGGCAAGATGACCACCACAGTGAGTTCAGCCTCCTCACATTACCTTCGAATGCCCCCCCTGTTTTTTTTCCCCAGAAAAGGTCAAATGTGACCTGTAATTAAATATGCCTCTTCATTTGATATCTGATTTACACACCAACTTCATAATATGTTTCAACACTGCACACAGTATTCCATTTAGGTCATGAACTGTACATACTGCCTATATATTTATTTGGATACATACTGAATGCCATTGACAATAAATGCCTCAGCATATTAACACAAGGAGGTTGACTGCATTCAGAAAACTCATCCCAATGATAACAGTACCACTCTGCCCCCTTGTGGAGGGATACCTCACCCTGCAACACTGAGGAACCAAAACTCATAACAATGTGAACTCAGTTATACAGCAATGATATGATGTAATCACAGTGGATAGCAAGGAGACTAATGAAATAGTGTGATAACCATGGTGATGTTAACATATACATGTTTGTAACATGTTGAATTTTCATAAATTTATTTTCATAAATTTTGAATTGTACCATTTGCTTTTTATGTACCATTAGTCAGACAAAAGGTATATACTTGCTTATATATATATATATATGCACTCATTGGAAATTGGAAAAGGTGCTGGTTAAGAAATGATTGAGACAATTTTTTTCAATGAAACGATCATAATCAGTGTTTTACATCATCATCAGGGAAGATGAATGGATTCAATCAGCTTCATTCAGTACAATGAGTTCAGTTATGAGCATAAAGCCCAGTAAGGCTGACCACAATCGAGCGCTAAGCTCAGCTGAGTCGAGGCAAGACAGCCATGTTACAGCACACTTCAGTGGGAACAGAATATGCCTTGGCTCAGAGGCAGAGCTGTAGCAAGCCGCTGCTCCATAAAAGGCCAGCTGCCCATTGCTGCAGAGGACCATTACCTCCACACATATCCCCCAGAACCATCCAATTATCACACTTTGCTGCCTTGGGGCACCAATCACCATCGCAGCCGGTCTTTGACCGCACCCACTCATCTGGGAACAATCCCAGTGCTGATCAACGTTAAAATGGTTTTCAAACTTCGGTCAGCAGGTTAAAAAAATTACGTGCAATATTTATGGAAGGAAGGAATGCTCATCTATATTTAATGCTCACACCCAATCAGCGTGCATCTGTTCCAATTACGTAGAAGGTTTATGAACCAGCAGATCACCCCAAACAACATCTGTTGGAGACAGACCACTGCTTGACAACAGCTTGGATTTTAATCAAAAATAAATGCGGGAGAATAATATAATTTTTCCAGTTTGGTAGTGATCTTGCAACACAATGACCACATTGGAATATGTGTTTCCTTTTTAATGGCCCATTAAAGTAGAAGAGTGTACAACTATCATAGCCAGTTGTACCATAGTATTAATATCACTGTGCAAATTTGTACTTGTGCACATGCGTGTCTTGGTCGACAATATCAAATACCTGCTAGCAATAGATGGGTCAGGTAAAAATTTGGCATAGAGATGGCATGAATCCATGGACCCATACTGACTTATTAGAATGGTGCAAACTGCTGGTTATAGTGTAATCTGTAGAAGAATGCATCCATGAATAAAGTTTCAGAAGCCTTTACATATTCTTTACATATTTTTTATTCTCCATTTTGCTGTGTTGCTGTGGATTAAAAGCACATTTGAGACACAAGATGTTAATTAAAAAAAAAAAATCTAACAAATAAATGTCTGTATTTTATTAAAAACAGTTTATACAGATAGGCATTACAGAGTCCGGATCTCAGCATCATCAAGGCTCTCTGGAATTACCTGGAGAGACAGAAGCAAGCTAGACAAACTAGGCTCTACTCTACTCTACTCCAACCGCCTTGGTACCGGATACTATTCTGGGGGGTCGTTTTCCATTAGAGGACAGTACTGCCTCAGTGTAGCTGGTCGTTGCAGCGACCCAGCACAAAACTGCCACAACGTCATCCTCAACACGGCACACATAGGCACAGAGAGAACCAATGGAGAAAATTGACAGAGTGGGGTTCTTAATTCTCGGTATGTGGCTGTTTTGCACAGCAAGGAGACAAATTTTGTTTTAGAAGAGGCTGGAGGCAGGAACACAAAACACCGCTGAAAAATACCGAAGAGTTTGGAAATCCTCAGGGCCATCAATAAAGGATATCCTGAGGCCGCCGCCAGAACTGAAAATTCAGGGGCAAAGGTACATCCCTTTTTGAAAACTGTTAGTACTAGCTAGTTTTCAATCGTTTTCCTTTATTAACACTTTTTCCAATTAAAGTATTAATCAAGTGGCAATCTATCTCCCCCATGGGATACAACAGCGACAAAATAACGGGCTACATTCAGTACAGAAAAAATAATTTAATTATAATTAGGTCTATGCACTGGCACTCAGTGACGGTAATTTTTTTCCCAGCGAGAGCAACTTTTCAGAACTCTTCAGTGAATGAAGGTAATTTTGGTGACAAGTTCGTAGACCAGTTTTTGCAGCACGGTCACCGCAAAAATAGACAGCTGTTTGATTGGAAAACGTAAACAGACGACACCATGTACTTGGCGTTAATTTTATGTGTGAGGTGATGCCTTTAGACATTCATTCAAACTGTGGCAACGTGGTGACACAAGCTATTCCACATACACGTTAAGCACAGCGAAT
Organism: Gymnothorax javanicus; assembly: GCA_029692085.1. NCBI lineage: Eukaryota > Metazoa > Chordata > Actinopteri > Anguilliformes > Muraenidae > Gymnothorax > Gymnothorax javanicus. The sequence continues at coordinate 76,659,500 of CM056195.1, forward strand.
AGCTAGTTACATTATTCTGCCATGTTGCTCATGCTAAGTTTTGAATTATATAGCTCAGTCTCTTTGGATGTAAAGTCACTAGTGAACTCTGATGGCTTGAAATCGGCGCTGGCGCCATTCATTTTTGCTCAGGCTTTTTCAGCCAAAATGTTGGCATAAAAAAAGTCATGCGACGTCCAGAGCTCTATAGTCTGCAAAGTTCTGATGGATCTAATAAGTACTTGGTGGAATGAGATGTCTGCAACATGAATGTGTGAAAAAAATGGCTACTAGCTAAGCTGTCTAACACCAAACAACCATAAGAGCCTCCTTAAATTGGAGTGCAGCTCAATGCATAACAGGCTCCACTGATTTTAACAATGGTTCCAGAGGTGTGCAGGTGTGATGACTCATCAAAAATATGATTAAAAAACAACAACCTTGGGCATCATTTAATAGGCACATGACTATGCTGTAAATGGCGACTGCTGGAAAAAGACAAGAGCTTAAAATATTTCTGTATGAATAAATTGATCTCGTAGGGTTAGTACTGGCTGTATCAGCAGTTTTACGGTGGCGATGAGGTTGTGATACAAACTCAACTGAGCTGGAATGAATTGCCAAAAAAAAAAAGAAACCTAGTTGTTGTAACGTAAAAAAGTTAGTTTCTGGGCCACCTTAAAATTTTAAGTTAACTGAGTTTAAGACAATAAGTGGAGTTACAAACCCCTATTCCAATGAAGTCGGGATGTTGTGTAAAATGTGAATAAAAACAGAATACAGAAGTTGATTTCCGTAATGAGAATATACGTACAATATTCACGTAAGGGTACTCATTAGAGCAACTGTTCTCATTGGGATTGATCCTGGGGTTGGGCAAGGGAAGCGAAATTTTAAAACCTCTAAAATCAGGGAATCAAAGATGCCTTGTATCTGAGGGCAGTTCAGGTTTCAAGGAACAGTCATGGGGGGGGGGGTAGCAAAGTTGGAAGCCAAATTTAAGATTAGATTTTTTTCTTACACTATTTTTGTATTGAATTATACACTGTTTGTTTTTTCTGTATTTTTTTTGTTTCTTGTGCCGTGTGCAATGTCATTTACATTACGATGCGAGGAAATCTATAAATGCCTCAGACTGCAGCTTAGTTCCCAGAAAGTGCTGCAAGTTACTCTGTGGTTAATTGATAGATGGCAGAGTTAAACATAATATCATTAAATGTGAAAAAATTAAAAAAAAGATAAGGGCGAAATAATGTTCCTCCAAGAAACTCATCTAACAAAAAAAGAACACAATAAATTAGAAAAAAATTGCAAATGCACAAATTTTCTCCTCTTCTTATAATTCAAAAAAGAGAGGGATTGCTACAATAATTAAAAACCATGTACCATTTGAAATGACAAAATGCTTGACAGATAAAGAAGGGAGATATGTTTTGGTAATGGGGAGAATAATGTCAGTTGAAGTCTGATTCTTGAATATCTATTACCCACCAGAAGAGGGCTCAGATTTAATGGCCAAAATTATTGATTTATTAGTAATAGAAGCTAAAGGAACAACTATAATGGGAGGAGACTTAAACCTGGTTATGGACCCCAGAATGGATTCTCAAAGCTCTTCAATACATAAGTCTGATAAAATTGCAACATTACTGAGAAAGTCATGTGTAGAAGTGGGTTTAACTGATGTATGGAGAGCTCTCCATCCATCAGTTAGAGACTACACTTATTACTCTGGAAGACATCAAACTTATAATAGGTTAGATTATTTTTTATGTTTAAAAAAGATATATCGGCAATTAAACAATGTAAAATTGGAGAAATTAGCATATCAGATCATGCTCCAGTAAGCCTAATACTTGACCTGAACATGGGGAAAGGAAAAAGTCTCTGGAAGATGAATAATTCCCTCCTCTAAGATCAAGCCTTTAAAAAGAAGATAAAGGAGAGTATTGTAGAATATTTGAATTTCAATGATATTGAGGAAATAAATCCAACTACATTATGGGAGGGAGCTAAGGCAGTAATACGAGGGGAAATTATCTCATATGCATCAGCGAAGAAGAAGAATGAGGAAAAAAATAAGAAAAGACCTCGAGGAGCAAATAAAAAATCTTCAGAGCGAACATAAAAGAACAAATAGGGATGAAATAATGACTAAACTTAAAAATAAAAGAGTAATACTGGATAAACTAATGACAAAAGAAATTGAGAAATCATTAGTTTTTACAAAACAAAAATATTATGATGGCGGACCAAAATCTCAAAAAATCCTAGCATACAAATTAAGGAAACAAAATAAAAAGTCACATCTTTCCAAATTAAAAGATCATAGCGGCAAAATATTAACAGAAAAAAATGAAATAACGGAAGCATTCGCAAAATATTATGAGGAACTATATCAAACAAAATCAGAAAATATAGATCTAGAAAAATTGAAGATACTGTATACCTGGAAAACCTTCATCTATGTCAAGTATCAAATGAGCAAAATGACTTCCAGGTTAAACTAATTACAGTTGAGGAAATTACGAAACAGATTAAAAAGCTTAAAAAATGGAAATCTCCTGGAGATGATGGGTATACAAATGAATTTTATAAGGAATTTACAGTATGCAGATTCTTACACCAGTTCTGCAGAAAACATTCAACTATGCTTTCGATGAAGGAATATGGGCACCAACATGGAACTCATCTACAATAACTGTTATTTATAAAGAAGGTAAGGATGCAACAGTTTGCCCATCATATAGACCCATATCACTATTAAATAGTGATCAGAAATTACTATCCAGTATTCTAGCAAACAGACTCAAAGCTACAGTCCCAAGGATAATCAAAAAAGATTAGTGTGGATTTATACCCAATAGATTACTCTCAGACAATATCGAGGGCTGACTGCAATAAACAGTTATGTCCAGATGTTTTACATTGGACATAACTGTTTATTGCAGTCAGCCCTCGATATAAGACGGACATTAAATGTTATGGAGTATTCCTTTAGAATGAAAAAACGAACTCTTTTACTAACATTAGATGCAGAAATGGCTTTCGATCGAGTTTTATGGCCATTCATATTTGAAACATGCAGAGCCTTTGGATTTCATCCTGATTTTATTTCTTGGTTACAAGTAATGTACAATAACCCAAAATCACAAGTAAAGGTCAATGGAACTTTATCAAGATGATTTGAAATATTACGGGGGACAAGACAAGGAGATCCATTGTCTCCATTGATTTTTGCTTTACGTATAGAACCTTAAGCAGAAGCTATTCATCAGCATAAAAATATAAAAGGGATTAACAGTGGTCAAGAAACTCATAAACTGGCTTATGTGCAGATGATATAATAGTGTACTTAACATCTCCAGAGGGATCATTACCAGCCTTATTTGATACAGTACATTGAATACAACAATATGGTAGCTTGTCAGGATATAAACTCAACGAGAACAAATGTGAAACAATGACCATAGGCAGACAAATGTCAACGCACATTTAAGATCAATACAAATTAAAATGGGATCAAAAGTTTATCAGATACTTAGGAATAACAATTCCAGAGAGCTTTGATCAATTATTTGATCATAACTATAAAAAGTTAGAAAACAATATTAGACAAGATCTTAGTAGGTGGGGCACAATACCAGATTCGATATTGGGAAGAATAGATACAATTAAAATGAATATCCTTCCACGATTTTTATTTCTTTTTCAGACACTGCCACTCCCTATACCATCATCTACATTCAAAACGTGGAATGGAATGTTGAGTAAATTTATTTGGAATAATAGAAAACCAAGGATTAAATATAGCCGCAAGCGGCAATTCCGGGGTTCAAGCCACGAAAGACCATTAGTAGTTGAAAGCTTTAACAGCTTAATTAACAAGTGTTGCCACTAAACGTGGCCATGTCCCCCGCCAGGTGACGGAAATCGACTGGGGTCGGCGTATCACAAAATTACACATTGAAGCCAAAGATGAATAAAATCGGTCAAAGGGTTCTCGAGATTTCGCGTTCACAACAAACGGGACGTGACGGACGGACGGCCGGACGGATGGACTGATGGAGCTGAATACTATGTCCCCTGGCCCTAATACATCTTGACCCCAAAGATGAATGGAATCGGTCAAACCATTCTTGAGATATTGCGTTCACAACAAATGGGATGGGACGGACAGACGGCCCGGACGGATGGAGCTGAATTCTATATTCCCCGCCCCTAATACACCTTGACACCTAAGATGGATGGAATCGGTCAAACCGTTCTTGAGATATCATGTTGACAAGGTATTTGTAAGTGGTCAAATGGTCGTAATGACCTTGAGAATAATGGCAAGGTCACGTAAATCGAGTGGGCTGTGAGCACTCTCCTAATACACCTTGACACCAAAGATGAATGGAATCGGGCAAACCGTTCTTGAGATATCGCGTTCACAACAAACGGGACATGACAGACAGACAAACGGGCAGACGGAGCTGATTACCATGTCCCTGCCCCTGATACACCTTGAAATCAAAGACGAATGGAATCGGTCAAACCGTTCTTGAGATATCACGTTCACAACAAACGAGACATGACAGACGGATGGACGGACGGACAGAGCTGAATACTATGTCCCCCGCCCCAACACACCTTGACACCAAAGATGAATGGAATCGGTCGAACCGTTCTTGAGATATCATGTTGACAAGGAATTTGTAAGTGGTCAAATGATCGTAATGACCTTGAGAATAATGGCAAGGTCACGTAAATCGAGTGGGCTGTGAGCACTCCCCTAATACACCTTGACACCTAAGATCAATGGAATCGGTCAAACCGTTCTTGAGATATCGCGTTCACAACAAACGGGACATGACGGACGGACGGACGGACAGACGGACGGAGCTGAATACTATGTCCCCTGCCCCTAATACACCTTGACACCAAAGACGAGTGGAATCGGTCAAACTGATCTTGAGATATCACGTTCACAACAAACGGGATGGGACGGACGGACGGACGGCTGGGCGGACGGATGGAGCTGAATACTATGTCCCCCGTCCCTAATACACCTTGACACTAAAGATGAATGGAATCAGTCGAACCGTTCTTGAGATATCATGTTGACAAGGAATTTGTAAGTAGTCAAATGATCGTAATGACCTTGAGAATAATGCCAAGGTCACGGAAATCTACTGGGGTCGGCGTATCACACCAATATACCTCAACACCAAAGATGAATGGAATCGGTCAAACCGTTCTTGAGATATCGCGTTCAGAACAAACGGGACATGACGGACGGCCGGACGGAGCTGAATACTATGTCCCCCACTCCGCTCGCTATCGTGGCGGCAGGGGACAAAAACCACTTTAAGAGTGTGTTGCAGGTATTTATGTGGACCTATTTTGCTAGTGTAATGATTGGACCAACAACTTATGATGTATAGTCTGATTTGTGTTATGTTAGGCTATTTTGTGCATTTATGGCACCCCCTACTGGTCGATTTGACTGAAACTTTCAGGCTATGTTTCAGGTTCTTATGTGGACATATCCTGTGAGTTTTGTAATGTTTGGAAAAACTATTTATGATTTATAGTCTGATTTGTGTTATACCACGCTGCTTTGTTTCGCATTTATAGCGCCCCCTATAAGTCAATTTGAATGAAATTTTCTGGGTATGTTTCAGGTACTTATATGAATATATCCTGTGAGTTTTATGGCTAAGGATAAACAATTGCTGATTTATAGTCTGATTTGTGTTATACCACGCTGCTTTGTTTTGCATTTATAGTGCCCCCTATCAGTCAATTTGAATTAAATTTTCAGAGTATGTTTTAAGTACTTATATGAATATATCCTGTGAGTTTTATGGCTATAGAACAAACAATTGCTGATTTATAGTCTGATTTGTGTTATACCATGCTGCTTTGTTTTGCAGTTATAGCGCCCCCTATCAGTCAATTTAAATGAAATTTTCTGGGTATGTTTCAGGTACTTATATGAATATACCCTATGAGTTTTATTGCTATAGGACAAGCAATTGCTGATTTATAGTCTGATTTGTGTTATAGCGCCCCCTATGGGCCGATTTGCATGAAACTGTCCAGGTATGTTCCTGGTACTTATATGGACATATTCTGCAAGTTCTGTGATGATTGGCCCAATGGTTGTTGAATTTTGTCCATTTATGTGCTAAGCCACGCCCCTGCTGAAGTTCATTGGTCAATATCTTGAAAACGAAATGAGATTTCAACAACCTTTACGCAATCTTTGATAAGCTTGGTCCATTGATGATCCACAGCAAATTTCGAAGGAATCGGACCTACGGCCTAGGAGGAGATGTCAAAAATGTGTTTTTCAAAAAATTCAAAAATTCGGAAAATCAAATATGGCCGATCTTAAAGGTCCTTATGGGAAAGTTGTAGAGATTGGACCAAGGAATGTCTGTACCAAGTTTCGTGTGAATCGGACTTACAGCCTAGGAGTTATGACCTTTAAAGTGAAAACCTGTTTTTCTTGAATTATAGTGCCACCATCAGGCTGATTGAGTTAAAAATGCCTTGGTCAGCATTTACACACAACTTCCAACCAATATGCAAAATTTCAGGTCTCTACCATTTACCATCTCACGGGAATTTGCGAAAACATTTCTGAAGAAGAAAATAAATAATAATAATAATAATAATAATAATAATAATAATAATAAACCAGCACAAAAACAATAGGGTTTCGGCCCTGCGGGTTTGAACCCCTAAATATAGAAAATTAATACACTCAAAAGAAATCGGAGGTTTAGCCCTTCCAAATCTACAAAACTACTTCAATGCAGCACAAATTGTCACCATAATGACCTGGGCCAATGACACATCTTTGGCAAAATGGCTCCAATTGAAGGAGAGAGTGTGGGAATGTCAATAAAAACACTACCCTTTATGGAGTATAAGGATATGAAGGCAAAAACAAGACAAAATCAACGGGTAAATAACACACTCAGTATATGGAGAAGAATTTGTAAAAAAAAAAAAAAAAAAAAAAACAACAGAGGGCTTACTTTTACTTAGAGAAATCAGATGGGATTCAGACTTTAAACCAAATAAAATGGATAATATTTTCAAGATATGGGCATCCAAAGGATTAAAAACATACTCGCAAATGCTAAAAAATAAGAAGTTAGATTCTTTTGAATCTATCTCATTAACATATAATTTACCACAATCACATTTTTTAAGTACTTACAAATAAGAAGCTATCTGGGGAAACATGTAAAAGAGGAAACAGTTATAAACCTGCAAAACTTAATAAAATACATGGTTAAAAATCAGAATAATGAAATTAATAAAAATCGACTGTGTAAGATATACAAAATATTGGAAACTGGTCTGGAAAAGGATTTGTCCACAAAAACTAAATGGGAAAATGAGCTAAAAATTCAACTTTCAAATGAAAAATGGGAAGAAGCTTGTACAGGAGCGCATAAAACAACCAACTCCAAATGTTGGAGGGAATTCTCTTGGAAGATACTTTCAAGATATTTTATAACTCAAAAAATGCAAGTAAAATATAAGAAACTCAGAACATTAAATTGTTGGAAAAACTGTGCTGAAATAAATGCAGACTATTCTCATATTTTTTTTCTCTGCCCTATTTTAAAAAGCTTCTGGGAGGAAATCATTGGTTATGTGCAAAGAATTTTTGAAATTGGTCAGGGGATAGAACCAGAGGGCTCTATCTTTCACACTGCCCTACCCGTTGCCACTACCCGCTACCCGTGAATTGCGCATTTAGCAGCTTCCACTATCCCTAAACAGTATCTTGTGGCCACACTACCCGCTATTCATTATGCCGAATCCTTTATTTGCGACTGGAGGTGTGCCCGTGGGCGTGTTTATGCGCTTTCCCTAAAATTGCTATCTTGACCACACAGGTTAGGGAAAGCGTATAGCGGGTCCTCAAACCACCCGCTACCCGTCTGGCAATTGAAGACACGGCTTCTCTCCCCCTATGCGATCTAACAGCGACAAATGGGCTACATTCAGTTCAGAAAAATAATTAATCATAATTCGGTCTATGCACTGGCACTCTGCGACGTAACTTTTTTTTTCCAGCGAGGCCGGCATTTCAGAACTCTTCAGCGAATGAAGGTAATTCTGGTGACAAGTACGTGGTTTCGTCCGTTTACATTTTCCAGTCGGACAGCTCTCTATTTTTTTTACAGCAAGTTGCGTGACCGTGCTGCAAAAACAGGTGTGCGTACTTGTCGCCGAAATTACCTTCATTCGCAAAAGAGCTCTGAAATGCCGCTCTCGCTGGAAAAAAAATTACCGTTGCTGAGTGCCAATGCATAGACCTATTTATAATTAAATTATTTTTCTGTACTGAATGTAGCCCATTATTTTGTCGCTGTTAGAGCGCATGGGGGAGAGAAGCCGTGTCTATAATTGCCACTTGATTATTCTTGAATTGGAAAACGTGTTAATAAGGGAAAACCATCTAGAATTAGCCAGGACTAATTGTAGTCAATAAAGGAAGGATATTTTCTCCCAAATTTTTCAGGTCTAGCGCCGGCCCTGAATATTGTTTCCCGCAGAACGAGAACGCGTGACGAAACTGCGCCTCTCCCATCAGGCAGTGACGGAATAATGTCACCTGGTTGCAGATGATATATACACCGCTGCCAGTTGTCCGTATGCCTTGCCCGTTGCTGTTAGGGTTACTGTGGCACTATTTTTCTATGCTAGTGGGTCATTCCAACACCCACTCAGCTCAATTGGAGGCATGACCCAATCATGGTGAGACGCATTTTTTTCTTTTTTTGAAGTTTCCATCGCAAAAGGGGTAGGCTTGATGTTTTTTTTTTAAATTACATACCAAACATTAAACAATATGTAAATGTCAAATAATAACAATAATAATAATACAATTCATGATTAACTTAACAAAAACAGATCCTCCCCTGTCTGGATTTGACCTCATGCACGAGCAATTTTACTTCGTCTTCGGGGAAACGTGGCGACCTTCCTCTCTCCATCACGGGTTTCGGTTTGAGGATTTGGGATAGCGCAGCCTGCTCCTAAAGGCAATGGCACCTGGCACACTGATTGGTTTAACTGGCGTAACGCCCAAACCACGCCTATGCATAATATAACGGGTAGCGCAGGTGTTTTAGGGATATAGGCAGGTGTGCAAGATAGCAACTTTTGCGGGGGCACGCCTCTTACGCAATGCTAAATCCCCAAATAACGGGTTTAGGGACTCTGGCGCAAGATAGAGCCCAGAGTGTATTATCCTCGGCATTACACCAACAGAAATTAAAATAGACACCGATGAGCACCTGTTCAGAATTTTACGGGTTGTGGCCTTGAAGCAGATAACCCGTAATTGGCTGAAACCAGATGTACCTTCAATAAAAAAAGATGGAGGGAGTCAATAAATTAAATCTCACAAATGGAGAAGTTGACATATTGTATTGGAAACCAAGAACCAGAATTTTAAAAAATATGAGGAAAATGGTCAAGGTATTATTAATTTTGTTTGTTCTGAATCGGGTCATGTTGGAAGAAAAGTGGGTATTAACATAAATGTGAAGTAGATTGAGGTGCATGTATAGGCATCAAGTGTAAAGTGATTAATGGCATGTTATTGTATTTTTTTTTCATTGTTTTAAATTTTTTTTCCTCACCTGTTTTTTTCACACCTTTCTAAAGATGGAAAAAGAGATATTGCAAAAGGAAAAAAAGCATCATCAGTTGAATGTAAGTGTAAATTTCAAGGATTGCAATAAAAAAAAAAAAAAAAAACAAAAAAAACAGAATACAATGATTTGCAAATCCTTTTCGACATATATTCAATTGAGTACACTACAAAGACAAGATATTTCATGTTCAAACTGATAAACTTTATTGTCTTTTGGAAATATTCACTCATTTGGAATTTGATGTCTACAACACATTCCAAAAAAGCTGGGACGTGCAATAAAAGACTGGGAAAGTTGAGGAATGCTGAAAAAACACATTTGAAACATCCCACAGATGAACATTCCAAGATGGTTCACCACCTTGTGAACAACTGCATGAGTAAACAGTCCAACAGTTTAAGAACGTTTCTCAACGTGCAATTGCAAGGAATTTAGCAATTTCATCATCTACAGTCCATAATATCATCAAAAGATTCACAGAATCCAGAGAAATCTCTACACGTAAGCAGCAAGGTCGAAAACCAACACTGAATGCCCGTGATTGTCTGTCCCTCAGGCAGCACTGCATTAAAATCCGGCATCATTCTGTAAAGCATAGGTCGGAAACAGCTGGCCCCTGGGCCAATTTTGGCCCGCAAATGATTTTCATTGGCCCGCCAGATGATTCCGATCTCAGGTTTTTTTTTTTAATTCTCTTTAAGCGTTTTTTTTTTTTCCAAACGCAGGCTATTCCTGCGATTCCTGCCTATAGCCTTCCAGGCACCTGATGTTAAGCAGAAATGAGAGAATACCAGAGCTAGGATTTGCATTCTTAATCTTAGTTGTCTTTATTTCACTTTCTTCAACTAAAAAGGAAAAGTTGCGTTTTTGACATAATGGGGCAGCCCTATGAAAACATGCGTTGTCTTTAACTGAACTTCAGACCGACAGTCATGCTCCATAAAATATTTGCGTCAAAGCGACACAGGAAACTAGGTTTATATTTTATTTAACAAGCCAGTAACTGTGGCATAATCCAGAAGGCTTTTACGCAAAGTAAAATAAAATAAAATAAAATGATGATTGGGCAGTCGCGCAATGGCAGAGGTGGTGGGCACGGATGCTCCTGAAACGAAACGCACCAGAAAAAACATTTCAGACCAATTTTTAGTACCTGACATTCGAGATTCATTTTCATTTCTTTCATTTCTCATGCTTTCTTTACTCAGGGGTTGAAAGCAATGGAATTGCATAAAAACGTTTGAAATGGTCTTATTTCATTTAAACAATTTGAACTATTTTGAAACACATCCATTGCGTTTATTGAATAATTGCTGACTTCAGCACGGGAACGTGAATATGCCACTAAATCTCACGCTAAAGGCAGCCCTGCGTTTTCGTGCCGCAGACCGGAGCGGATAAGCAATGTTGAAGGAGCCATGCTTCGTTTCGTGATGCCACCTGTCATTATACATTATACTCTTTGCAAACAGCGATAACTTCCTTGCAAATGAGGCACATGGGCTTTCCATTACTACAACTGGGTAAGATGAACGCAAATTTGTCTCTCCATTCCTCTTTAAAGGCTGTTTTCGCTGTCAACTTTCCTCTTTAGACCTTTTGACAGAGACATCTTTTTAATTCAGCTAACTCCTCTCTGCAAGCTATTTCCACCAAAAAAGCAAACATTGTATCATTGTAAGGACGCGGTCAACCAAGTATTTCAAATAAAAGTAGCCCAAGGGAGACTAATACTACTAGCCTAATAGATCTAACCTGGGCCTATCACTGCCATCATTGCCTTTTTCACAATTCCTGATGACTCAATATTGAAAGAGATGCTAAGTCCATTAAGAGAATTGAATTATCAAAAGAGACTGCCGATGGGCTTGTGCACAGTCCACATGGTTTATTTATTGTCATTAGTTATTTTTATTAGACTCACCATTCTCTGTGTAGGCCTGGTTTTTGCGAGTGGACCTTATGTGCACCTATCGCAGCATCTAAATAGGCCGTAGCCCAGCCTCTGGCCCGACACCTAGTGGCAAGGAAAAATCTTGGCCCGCAGCCCAAGTTACTTGCTGACCCCTGCAGTAAAGGATATTGCCATGTGGGCTCAGGAACACTTCAGAAAACCATTGTCCGTTAACACAGTTCGTCGCTACATCTACAAGTGCAAGTTAGAACTCTGCCGTGCAAAGAGAAAGCCATTGATCAACAACACCCAGAAATGCCATGGCTTCTCTGGGTCCGAGCTCATCTGAGATGGACTGACGCAAAGTGGAAAAGCGTGCTGTGGTCTAATGAGTCTACTTTTCACATTGTTTTTGGAAATCATGGATGTCGTGTCCTCCGGGCTAAAGGACCATTCAGATTGTTATCAGCGCAAAGTTCAAAAGCCAGCATCTGTGATGGTATGGGCAGAGCATGCCACGAGACGGGCGCGATCGCGCCGGCGCCTGTAAACGCCCGTCAAGTCGTCCTCACGAGCGCAATTTAACACGCCCGTCAGTCACTTCACGGGCGCGCCACTATTTAATCCAAGCATTAGCCCATTTTACCTACCCATGTAGACCATGACGATGACGACAATGTCATAATCAAAACTAGCAATCGCAACATTCTCTCAGATCAAGGCAACCAGTGCCAGCTGTGAGGAAGCATGCTCATATTCAGTTCGGCATATCCGACCCATCATCATAACCGTAACTAGCAATCTCGGACCTTGGTAAAAAATTGAGAGAGAGAGAGAAAAAAATTCAACGTCTTTATCATTCAGGTTTTGTTCTCGGTAACTTAAGTGTAACCCGTGTGAACATGCGATGTTACATTTCACCAAAAATCTATATCTGTTTCCACATTATTGTTCTTTTCCTCTTATCTATGCATGTATTGTTTTGGGGAGTTTTCTTTAATTCAGTAGAATTTTTATATAAATGCTGTTTGATCTTTGACGTTTTGGCGACGTAACTTCCTCCAAATTCGCAGTAATCTCCTCAGTATTCAGCTCTGCATTGGAAAGGTAAGATGAAATAAGTGCTCTTCAGTGGTTCTGTAAAACGCAGTAAAATGCTAAACGGAGGCGAAGATACTTCTTTGTAGAGGTCAAAGATTTTGTTCATTATTGCTTAGATGATTACTTTGGAGTTAATACATTTTTATTTTATCGTGTACGGCACTTTTGTGAAGCATGCTAATTTACCTATCGTAAGTCCAGGCTAATGGAGCATAAAGTGGTTTCTCGTGCGGTTCGCCGGTTCTTCCATCTCTAATTTAAAGGTGTGCTTGTAGAAACGTGACATGCATAGTTGCTCTACTGACATTAATGCGTTGCACGCAGGTACGTTTTAAAATTACCTCCGCCATCTCAGGTAAAAGGAAGTTATGTTTTCCGTCCCGTTAACTAGAAAATGTTATCACATGCTGGAACTCAGCTAGTATTAAGCTCTGCTGTGGATAGCTGTCGATGTAGAAACGTGACATGCGAAGTTGCGCAACTGATATTAATGCGTTGCACGCAGAATAAAAATCTGTTGGCTGGCAAGAGAGGAGTGGTCTTCCCCTTATTATTCATTACACGCAACACAACGCTGAACTATAAGACCAGCTACATAAGTATATGGGTCAGTCCAAGTGAAGGCATCCACAAAATCAGAAAATTCCTGGGTCACCCCCTCAGAAATTTCTCAAAAAATTCATACGGGTACCTCTGGTGGACTTATGAAATAATACCAAGTATTAGACCAATATCCCTAATAGTTTTGAAGTGATGGCCTGTCACAATTTTAAGTATTTTTTTTTTTTATTTTGACGAAATTGTGTTTCGTCCAACTTTGGGCTTCCACTGCTCCTCTATTATTTGACCTACAGATCAGATTTTTGGTCTCCCTGGCCAACCTTTCCCTTAGAATCAGAATTTCTGGTCAGATTAGGTGTATCTACCTTGGTTGCTCCACAATAGGGCTCCAAAGTTGGCTGAAAAGCCAAAAATCTCAAAAATTGCTGTACTTTTTAAATGCTACAGATCAGAAAGTTTAGGGAATTCAAGCTTGAAATTTTAGTCCTGATACCTCTCATAGGTAACCCACTTTAGTCTTGTTTTACCATTTTAAATCGAAATTTATTGGCATGGATCTGCATTTATGATGAGCGCCGCCATTCTTACAGAGTCACATGATTCCACAAAGGGAAGTGATGCCACATGTGCTGTAAACAACCGGCCAGGGCAACAAATGTGCAGCTAAACTGTAATGATTGCAATAAATCAAAAAGCGGCATATCTTGGCAGGAAGGAGAAATTGACAGAACACCGACCGGGAGGAAATGACAAGCAAGCTCAGGTTAGCAGCAGACTGGGGTGCATTTCGTAAAAGCACTGATGCTAACTTGCATCGCTGGAATCATTGACTGAATGGACGAACTATGTAGGTTGGTAATGTTGTGAGCAAATGTGCTCTTGAGAAACGCACTGCATGAGAAAGCTCTGAATTATTACAATGAGGACAGTGTATGCTAATATGCCATGATTAGCTTTCGTCAATATTTCCTGGACTTTCTGTTTATTCACAGAAAACTGTCCGTTGATGCATTTTAGATCTGATTATCTGGTGCACAGTTTCTGGCTCACAGGCAGTTGAACGAAGTGCACATTGTACTACCGCATTCTTACTAAACTGCTGGCTCCCGAATAGAAACTAGAAAAAACCTAAGCCAGCGGGGCAAAAATGACATCTCTTGTCGGTAAGTGCAATAGCGACAGTGTTTTGTGAGTAACATGGCAGTGTTACGATATGAAATCATGCAATACGCTTTTTGATTTATTGCGATCATAACAGTTTAGCTGAACATTTGTTGCCCTGGCCAGTTGTTTATATATATCTATGGGTTGTTTACAGCACATGTGGCGTCACATCCCTTTGTGGAATCATGTGACTTGGTAAAAATGGCGGCGCTCATCATAAATCCAGATCCATGCCAATAAAAATCGATTTTAAATGGTAAACAACCTCAGAAATCAACGAAAATATCAGGATTGGTAGAGATTATGATAATCTAGCGAATAATTGTGCCTTTTCAAATATGAAAAATGAGTGGAGTGTCCCTTTAAAGAAGTACTGGAAGATGTAGAATTTGTGCAATATTAGTGCCATGGCCCCTGCCCAAGGAAAGGAAAGGCATCCCCGAACAAAATAGAAAGCATCAACCCCACGGCCCCTTCCTACAGTAACCAACAACAAGGAAAAAGCAGCCAGGAAACAGTGAAGTTAAACTGAGCCACTGCGGGACAAGCAAACCGAGTTAGGGAGAATGTTCCTGATGTTCCTTCTGAGGTTGGTGTAGCCAGTTATACTTCTCTTTGAGCAGGCAAATACATTCAATTCAAAAACAGATCCCTCCTTTGACTCCATGACTCTGCATCAACAACAAGGCAGACCACTGCTTGATAATGGCTTCTTATGGTTATGTACGAGAATATTTTTCTTAGCGTGTTTAGGCCCTCATAAATCACAGTGACCACACTGGAGGACACAATCACATTTTCATGACCAATAATTACGATACAGCAATTGAACTACACCATTATCACAGCCCATTTGACTGATATACAGTATTATCTTGGTGAGTTTACTGACAAAATTTATGATCAGCAGTATTTCCATCGTCCTGACCTCTCCAAGCAGCATAATGTGCATTGTAAAACACTTTCCATGGTGTTCTTTAAGGATTTCTGATCACAATTACTGGGTTGTGAAATTTCAAAAGAGCACTGCGAAAGAGCAATTACACATGCATATATGTATACAATATATATTTTGTTCCATTATTCAAATATATACAACCCCAATTCCGAAATAGTTGGGACAAAGTGTAAATTGTGAATAAAATCAAACTTCAATGACTTTCAGATCACACAAGCCAATATGTTATTTACAATAGAACATAGATAACATTTCAAATGTTGAAACTGAGACATTTTGCATTTTCATCCACAAAATGAGCTCATTTAAAATTTTCTGGCTGCAACAGGTCTCAGAAAAGTTGGGACACAGGCAAAAAAGGGCTGAAGAAGCAATCAATATATAAGAGAATCAGCTGAAAGAACATTTAGCAAGTAATTAAGTTAACTGGCATCAGGTGTGTAACATGATTGGCTATAAAAGGGATGTCTTAGAGAGGCTGAGTCTCTCAGAAGTAAAGATGGCCAGAGGCTCTCTAACCTGTGAAGTAAAAAAATTGTGGAATACTTTGAAAACAATGTTCCTCAATGTCAAATTGCAAAGGCTTTGAAGATCTCATCATTGACAGTGCATAACATCATCAAAAGATTCAGAGAGCCTGAAAAAATCTCTGTGCATAAGGGACAAGGCCGAAGACCTTTACTGGATGCCCGTGATCTTCAGGCCCTCAGACGCCACTGCATCACTCACCAGCATGATTCTGTAATTGACATTACTAAATGGGCCCAGGAATATTTCAAGAAACCACTGTCTGTAAACCCAGTCTGCCATGCCATTCGCAGATGCCACCTAAAACTCAACATGCAAAAAGGAAGCCATTGTTGAGCATGATCCGGAAGCGCCGCCATGTTCTGTGGGCCAAGGCTCATTTAAAATGGACTGTAGCAAAGTGGCAAAGTGTCCTGTGGTCAGACGAGTCCAAATTTGACATTCTTGTTGGAAATCACGGGCGTTGTGTCCTCCGGGCTAAAGAGGAGAAAGACCACCCCTCCTTTTATCAGCATTCAGTTCAAAAGCCAGCATCTATGGTGGTATGGGGATGCATTAGTGCATATGGTGTGGGACACTTGCATGTTTTAAAAAGCACCATGAATACTGAAAGGTATATAAAGGTTTTAGAGCAACATATTCTCTCCTCTAGACGACATCTATTCCAAGGAAGGCCTTGTGTATTTCAGCAGGACAATGCAAAACCACATACTGCTGCTGTTAAAACAGCATGGCTTCGTAGTAGAAGAGTCCGTGTGCTGAACAGGCCTCCCTGCAGTCCTGATCTTTCACCGATTGAGAACATTTGGCGCGTAATTAAACGAAAATCCATCAAAGGAGACCCAAAACTCTCCAGCAGCTGGAAGCCTGTATTAAACAAGAGTGGGATCAAATTCCAATGGCTAAACTCAAAAAACTTGTCTCCTCAATGCCCAGATGCCTCCTCTCTGTGTTAAAAAGAAGAGGGGATGCTACACAATGGTAAACAGGCCCCTGTCCCAACTTTTTTGAGACGTATAGCAGCCATCAAATTTGAAATGAGCTCATTTTGTGGATGAAATTGTAAAATTTATAACATTTCCTATGTTATCTCTGTTCCATTGTGAATAAAACATTGGCTGGTGTGATTGGAAAGTGATTGCCTTTTGATTTTATTCACAATTTACACTTTGTCCCAACTATTTCGGAATTGGGGTTGTATAGAAAATAGTACAAAGAGAACATATAAGATGTTGAAAGTGAGAAATTTTTATTTTTTTTGAAAGACATATGCTCATTTTGAATTTGATGCCATCAGCACATTTCAAAAAAGTTGGGATTGGGGCATGTTAACCACTGTTTTGCATCACTACTTTTTACAACACTCTAAGTTTGGGAACTGACAACACCAACTGCTATAGACATAAAAGTAAAATGTTTTACCAATTTTGCTTGATGCAGGATTTCAGCTGCTCAACTTACTATTGTTGTAATGGTGATGCGTTTTTAAGTTTTGAATTCAAAATTTATGAGCAACAGTGTATATACACATACATATGTAGTTTGGTAGAAAGTTAAAGCAAACTATTCCTCTATGACAGTGCTCACACAATGGTTTGTGGGTATTCTGTGTTCAGAGTGTGTGTGTTTGTATACATATATTTTTTATCAAATATACCCCCTGTGAAAAAATGAGAAAACACAAATATTTTAGAAATTTGTCAAAAACTTGGTAAAACTAAAAATAATATTATTTCTTTGGCATATAACAAACTTAAACAACTAAATAGTCCTTCTTCACACATAAAAACCAACAAAGCTTAATATTTTGTATGGCCTCTTTTGGCCTTGATAACAGCTTGCATTCCTGCATTCAACCACTAAAACTAATTTTTATGTTCACCAATGCAAGGAATCTTTATCAAAAATAGTAACGTGCTTAACTATTTTTTTCAGCTTTTTTTTTAAAACAGTAAATTTGAAAATTCATGGATAACAACAATAATTATATTTTAGCATTAAAAATATTTCAATTAAAGAGCTTGCGCACACTGGTAGATTAACTATTATAGAAACATAAAAAATTATTTTAGTAATTACCAACACTGTTAATTTAGGGCAGCTGTGGCATTAACCTTACATTGGGTGGTGGTCTAATAAATATGTGTGTATATATATATATATATATATATATATATATATATATATATATATATATATATATATATATATATATATACACACACACACACACACACACACACACACACACACACACATACGTATGTATGTATATATGCACAGTGCTTTCTTCCTACTGAATGACACCTGCCAACTGAAAATACATCTGTTAACTCAACTGTCCCTTTATGCATTTGGGCACTGAAGACACCAGTTAGGTAAATCTAATAAGCTGAATTTTCTCCCATTCCTCAAGTATGCAGGTCTTCAGCTGTGCAATTGTACATGGCCTTTGTTGCAGTACATTTTGCTTCATAGTGCATCAAACTGTATATACTCAATTGGAAACGGATCAGAGCTGCAGGCAGGCCAGTCTAGCCCCCACACTCACTGATTAGGCATCACTGACCTTTTATTCCATGCAAAATGTGTTTAGGCATCGTCATGCTGGGCAATGCAAGGAATTTTGTCAAACTGACTGCATCTACAGTAGATGGCAGCAAACATTACTCCAAAAATTTTTACATATCTTCGAGCATAAATGGTGTCCTCACAAATGTGCAAGTCACCCATTCCATGTGTACTGATACACCCCACACCATGACAGACAGTCTTTAATACATGATGCTGAAAACAGCAAGGGTTGTGCTTGTAATCTTAGATACGTGGACCACAGCAGCTGTTTTTATTTATTTATTTTTAAAATCACTTGAAATGTTGACTTGTTGGACCACAAAAGATGCCTCAACTGTGCAACTGTCCATCTCGGGTATCACCAAGCCCTGAAAGGTCAGTGCCCCCATTGCAGGATGGCTTGGTACCCCCAGGATTGTCAAACCTAAATTTAAGACTTTTTAAGACCTTTTTAATACCACTTCAAGTGAAATTTAATACCTTTGCCGCACCCATTCTGGCAGAATAAATCATATTGAACACAAGATTAACCCTCAAATAATTACTATTTACAAGTGTTTGACATAAAAAAATTACATTTACTAAAATAATCATTCAGAATTTATTCAATTAACATTCACCCACCCTGGCTGTCACGGCAAACACCAGAGAGGCAGCCAGAAGGCCAAAGAAGGAGGAGGAAGGGGAGAACTTCAACAAAACATCTTTAGCATGTCCAAACGAGGTGACGAGAGTAGACATCCGATCCACTCAGAGAACAAACAGGGTGGGAAAAATTTGGGACCGTCAAAAAGGAAATATACCTCACTGGTTTAAAACGAAAAGGACCCAAGACAAAATTAACAACTGAATCATGACAACATGACAGCATGCCTCTGAAAGGCTGAGTCAAAGGCCCAAACAGCCTAAGCCTTACCCAAAAATCAAACCCAACAATAGATTTAAACTGATTATCACAACATAGCCTACATCCTTCGGAGATCTGCTCCTTGGGATGCAATGAGGTCATCCAGTTTCTTTAGTTCAGCTCTTAGAACCTTCTCCATATGCCAGGCGTTGAATCCACATTTAACAGCATTGTGTACAGTATGGAGGCTGCTACTCCCAACTACTATCAGCTGTGCACCATCAAAATGCTCTGCATGCTCCTGCTGCAGCAACTCAAAAAAACGCCAATTGACATTAGGTCCGTTCACGGACACCGACGCCATCTTCCTCAAATCAAGGTCACTCACACACTCCTACAAGAAATAAAACAAGGCAACATTGTCACCAACATCCCCCGCCACAGTAAGAATGGTCACGGGGGAATGGGGAAAACTTGTCCCCATTAAACACCCATACACCAAGTTCAGAGTCAAGGGCCATAACTCCGTAAAAAAAAATTTCTCGGAATCAATTGTCAAACTCATGCAATAGGGTTGTTAGTACTGGCCACACACAAAATTTCATCCACGTAGGTGCAATAGTTGCCGAGAGAACTTGCCCCCATTGCAACACCCATACACTTAAGTTTACAAACAAAGTCAAGGGCCATAACTCTGTAAAAATGAATTTCTCTGAATCAATTGTCGAACTCATTCAGTAGGATCATCAGTACTGGCCACATGCAAAATTTCATTCACGTAGGTGCAATAGTTTCCGAGAAAACTTGTCCCCATTGCAAATCCCATACACCAAGTCGCCGAACAGAAACAAGGATCATAACTCCGTAAAAACAAATTTCTCGGAATCAACTTTCAAAATCATTCAATAGGATCATTAGTACTGGTCACCCACAGAATTGCATCCACATAGGTGCAATAGTTGCCGAGAGAACTTGTCCCCATTGCAACACCTATACACTTAAGTCCACGAACAGAGTCAAGGGCCATAACTACGTAAAAATGAATTTCTCGGAATCAATTGTCGAACTCATTCAGTAGGGTCATCAGTACTGGCCACATACAAAATTTCATTCACGTAGGTGCAATATTTTCCGAAAAAACTTGTCCCCATTGAACCCAGACGGACAGACGGACGGACGAGTGCCATTCCAATATCCCCCGATCCACTTCATGGCGGGAGATAATAATTCGTTTAATGTTGGTTATTTAAAACAGATTATGCAGCAACACTTCAGAAAATAGCCACTAGATGGCAATACCTTAGCACTCCACAAATCAAGAATCTACATGACCATTTCACTAACAGCTTTTGCAATCATATTACAAGAAGCAGACAAACGCATGGCAATCCATCTGTTTGTTATATTAAGATCATTTTAGCACAGATAGAAAATCCACATTCTTATTCCATCAAGGAAAACAGTTAAATGTATCAGGAGAAACATCAGCTGCGCGGGAATTGCCTACATCCCACAGCACAGCTAGAGCTAGGCTAGTGTACTTGGCTAGCTCCCTATTCAAATGCAGGGAAACATGGCTATCTAGAATTCGAGATACATTCATTGAAAGGCAAACCTTAGAGAAAAACAACATTACTACATCTATGATTGATTTAAGTTATGATAAGCTTAATGTTATATTTGAGATTAAATAAAACACCTTTAATTAGAGAAATACTTACTTTGAAATGTTTAAGCAGGTCCACTGCCTTTGCATGACCCATAAACTGCGACCCGAAGTACCCTGACGTGACTTAGTCGCCGATTCAATACCTCAAGTGCAGGTATAACTGTTTAGACTTTGTTGTCTTGTTGAGACTTTCGTCAAACATAACGAGGAATGCATCTGACCCGTTCACTTGTTTGGTCATTTCTTTGGTAATGAACGGTGCTAGACCAAATTTGGTGATGTACGCCGTTTTGTTACTGCCGCATGCAAATGTGGAAGCTATAGAGGAGTCAGGGAACATAAGTCGAAACAGCTCACTGATGGGCTCATTTTAAGTATACGAGTGGTGGTCTGTGATGGTCTTCAGTATCCACAACACCTCCACCTTAAGAGTTGGAGTTCCACCGACATATGCTCGTATCCCCAATGCAGACGTCGACGATGGATTCTCTGCTTGAGTTGCGGTGCTACTGCCTACTGCTAGCACTAGGCGTTGGAGCCTGCACACAGTACTGCGCTATAGGTGCCTGCTGCTGAAGAGCTGTAGCAAACGAAAGGTGTTTCGCACTCTTCATGTGGGAATGCAGAGCCATAAGCCCCATAGTCCCTAGCTGAAAATTTTTTTTTTACACCAAATGCATTGCGCTTCACTGTCATTATTTGGAACTTTCTTCACCCAGCTGTATTTAGGATCGAGCTGCCACTTGGTGTTGAACCGACACTTCCCCGTGATCTCTCTCGACCAACGTTCTTTCACTTTTTGGCGCATTCTGATTTTGGGGGTCCGCAAAGACGCAGTGGCAACGCAAAGCTATGTAGCTACGTAGTACTCACGTGACGGCGAAGTATGACTTGGCGCAAAGATTCCAGATTGTTTTGCTTCATGAACATTACACAGAATATTTGATTTACGCTACGTTACGATATTAGACTAAATCTAGTGATAATTTATAAGCTTTTAAAAAATAAGACCTCCGTGAAAAAAATCAAGACTTAGACGATGAAATTCAATACTTTTAAGGCCTTTATTCTGGAAAATTAAATTTCATACTTTTTTAATACTTTTAAGACTCCGCGGGTACCCTGGGATGGCCCTCAGGTTTTCAATTGGATTGAGGTCTGGTGGCTGAGATGGCCATTGTAGAACTTTGATTTTGTTGTCACGGAATCATTTCTGTGTGGATCTGGAGCAGTGGCGATTCTAGGGGCGGGGCCACGGGGGCATTGGCCCCATCTGAAATCTAATTGGCCCTCTGAAGTGCCCTGTCCTGTCACTCATCTGTCGTTTTGTCCGAGAATGACAATCAGATTATAGGTGAATGCAATTCCATGCCCAAGAGTTGGTGGCAGTACTGCGCCAAATAGGCATATAACCGCAAATAAAGCTCACAGAAGAAGAAGACAATTTGAATGAACACTGGTTCACACTCCAACAATACCACAGCGACAGGTGGGCTGGAGAAGACACGGAGAACCACTCGATGGCAGTCAATGTTTTGAGTTGCAAATCCCCATGGTTGTCATTAATGTTTAAAAGAACATTAATTGCTGCTGTCACTCAGCTCAAGTCTAACAAACACTAAATTAAGAAGCAGCGGTAAGCTATTAGTTAGCATTAGCTTTTGCTAATACATGCTAATCAGTGTATTTTACTTCTTTGTCATTTGCATTTTTGTGTTAACATTAACCATAATGTTTGGTAGCAGTTCAGTATGAAAAGAAAGGGTCAGTTTCAAGGCCCATTCACACCAAGCGCGAATTTCCTTGCTAATTATTCGCGCGGATGTTTATAAAAGCTTATTTCATGTGTTTTAATGTGAGCTTGCACACCACGGCAGAAGTCTCGTTCGGCAGAAAAAACATTCGCACGGACTATAAGCCTCGGTCACAACCGGATGCACAGATTTTTTAATCGTGCGCTCTGTGCGTATTTGCCATAGGTGAGAGTCGTAGAGGACGTGGAGGTAAAAAAAAATGTAGCAGTCAACTCGTAAGGTGGGAGTAAGAACGACTTAATTGTGCCGTGCTGCACTTGAGGGTGACCTAAGAAGTTTGCAGCAACACTCTTGCGATTTGGCATGTGCGTGCTTCGTAGAGGTAGTAAGGAGGATGTGCGGCTGTGCACTTAGGACGCACAAGTATAAAGGACCGCTTGGTGAAAGTGCGGCGCACGTGTATTACCCTTACATCCCTCTCAATTTCAACGCTCATTTGGATGCAATGGTCGTACTGTCGCGGTACACATTTTGTAGATTTTTGGTGTTGAATGCTCACACATAAAGGCAGAATGAGCTTCAACTTCATCCACCGTCACCCTGGAGCAGGTCCTCTAGCTGGGACATTTTCCTTCAGCATTTCCTGCATCTTCTTGTCTCCTTTCTACTCTTTTGTCCTTTCCCTTTAGGAGGCATCTTCGTAAATATACATACCTGTAGCTTTATCAGAATCCAAAGTCGTAATGAAAACGCGCGGGCTGCACACGTCTTTCTATAACCCGGCTGTACTAGGACGTTCTATTTCTACTTTCTATTTATTTTGTACGTTGTGCGTGCGCCCGTCTTATTTCAAACTTGCGGGAAACTTGCAGTCGACTCGCGTCCCCCTTGCAGCGACGTGCGTCTTGGACAAACGGTTTTATTTCCACAAACAGTCAAAAAACGCACGGCTGACCTGCGTGTTCCTTGCGTCCAGAGCAAGGTTGCTCCTTGGCCTTTCTCTGGAAATCGTGGAGTTTTTTGTGCATGATCAAAATCCAACGTACCTGCTTACGGGCAATCTGCAGGCTCAAAATTTCGCAAGAAGAACCTGCATGGCCCTTGAGTTCCTTGGCGTTTTTTGCTGTAGATACGCCGTGGAGTGGAAGAACGGCCGGTTGTGACCGAGGCTTAAGCTTTGCAAAAATCCATCTGCGAAACTAGACTTTTAGCCAATACAATGCTTTGTTTCTATTCACATTACAGCATTCAAACCTCAAACTGCAAAGTCAGATAAACTAGATACAAACTCAGTGCATAGCATGGTACAGTGACAAACAAAGGAGAGCGTCTCATCAATATTGTTCTCCAGTATCCTGTCCTCTATGATAGGAGGCAGGATGATTACTTGAACAACGATCTGAAAGACCAGCTCCGGACATCAATAATGAAAACGCTTGGTGGCTACGGAGATGACCGTCTTTCACACAAAAGTAGACGTGAGGCTAAGGTTATCGTTTAGATACATACAAAAAATGTCATCGTCGCTGCTGCTGCTCTCATGGTCCAATTTGATTAAATATCCCACGGATTTGTTTGTCTGTTGTGCGAAATTGGAACGCAAGATCGCGGAATTTCGCACCGAGTCCGGTGTGCATGGTTTCACGCGGAATTTTCGTGCAGGGAATATTTCGCAAATCCGTGCCGCTTTTTCGCTTCACCCCGGTCTAAATGGGCATTTACAGTGGATTTCACCACTATTAATATGGAAATAAATTATGATTCCGGACTTCTCACGCTTTTCTTCACTCAGGGGTTGGAAGCAAAGGAATTGCATAAAAATGCAATTTCAAATTGTTTTATTTCATTTAAGCAATTTGAACGATCGTGAAACACACGCATTGCGTTGACTGAATAATTGCTGACTACAGCACGAGAACGTGAATGAAGCACTACATCTCACGCCAAATGCATGAGAGTTGAGAGCCCTACAGACATCATCTAGGCACAGCAACAACAGTAACTCCATAATATGTCTGATATTGATATGAAAAGGCACAGAAGATAAATAATGGTCACACTGTTAAACCCCAATTGACATTGGCGCTAAATGTTTGCACATTTTCTGCTTGAAGAGCAACTTTAGCAATTAGCTGGTAACTTGAATGTTAAAACTCATAACACACTTGTTTGTACCAATTTAGTAACAATTCTAGTGATGTGCTATTGTGAGAATCACCACATTTTAGTTAATGTGCACTCAATGTTTTACCTCTGTTTGTGACTATTGTAAATAAAAATAGTGAAAACAGTAAATGAATGTATCCTAAATTAAAGGAACAGTGTAGAAATCAAAGTACAGATCCACCTTACTTGACCACAGCAAAGTTTGTATGAATGTAGGCATTGCCTTGACATTTATCTAGATCTCTGTCTCACTGAAGATTAGACTACTTGCACATTGTGTAATCTCATGTTGTGTTTAGTCATGAAATTGTAGTATTTCAATATTACATTAAATACATAGGATTTACAATATCATAAGCTATATGTTTAGTGAAAAAATTTGGACACTGCTGAGTGAAGGATAATTTCATTATCCTGAATACTTGAATTCTTGTACCTCACCTCTACCAGAGCTCACCTTGATATTTCAAGGTTTCAAGTACTTTTCTTAATTTTTAATTAAATAGTTGTGGTCTGATAGTTAGATAACATGGTTTCAGCTTAATGTTTTTGAAAATTATTGCATTTCCGTTGGAGTGGCTCATGCTCAGATGTGAAATTGAAAATGAGTTGCACTGTCTACACCTTTTTTAATTAAAATGTTAGAAAAAGGTATGACTGGTGAGATATATATACACCATATCATAAATGTGACTGTGCGCATGAATTTTGGACAAATATTTGGCCCTCTGTGAGAAATATGGCCCTTTGATGGCCCCTTAGTTAGGAAATTCCTAGATCCACCACTGATCTGGAGGTATGTTTTGGGTAATTGTCTTTTTGGAAAGTCCACCTATGGCAGAGTCCCAGCCTTCTGGCAAACGCAATTACTTTGTCAGCCAAAATATCCTGATATGTTGTTGAATTCATCATTCCATTACTCTTCAGCTGTGGCCCTGGGCCTCTTGAATTAAAACAGCCCCAAAATATGACTGACCCCCCATCATATTTCACCGTGGGTATGAGGTGCTTTTCCTTGTATGCATTTCTGTTTCGATGCCAAACATGCTGATGCTGTATCGAATGAAATGTGCAATTTTGGTCTCATCTGACCAAAGCACCTTGTTTAAGTCATAATTTAAGTGAAATTTGGCAACCTCCAAGCGCTTGTATTTGTGTTTTTTGGTCAGAAAAGGCTTTCTTTTGGCCACCCTTCTGCAGAGCCTGTGGTTGTGAAGGTGGCATCTGATGGTGCTTTTTGAAACCTGGTGACTCCAAGATACCACCAAGGCCTGAAATTCCATCACAATGATTCTTAAAGATTATTTTTTTGGGAATTTTTCCTTTATTCGATAGTTATGCAGTGTAGAGAGACAGGAAGGTTGGGGAGAAGAATGGGGGAAGACATGCAGCAAATGACCCAAGCCGGATTCGAACCCAGGTCGCTGCGGGAAGGACACAGCCTCCATGGTACGCGCACCCAGACCAATGAGCCACCGGGGCGCCCCCCATCACAATGATTCTTGGGGATTTTGTTTCCTCTCTCTACATCCTCCTCAATATCCTGGGGGGCAAAATGCAGTTGCATCATCTATCCTTGAGGTTTTCAACAGTTCCATTACTTTGGAATTTTTTAATAATTGCCCTGACAGCACTCTGTAGCATATTCAATCGTTTGTTAATCTTCTTGTAGCCATTACCAGATTTATGATGGTCAATGACCATCTGCCTCTTTTGAACTTGACAGTTGGTTTTTTTTTTCTTCATGGTGTTGGATGACAAAGGGATATTGCATGTGTGTTACCTCATTTTTATTCCTGAGTGAAATTGAAAGTGATATAATGGCCCAATATAGTTCCTTAACATGTCAATAAAACTTAAATAAGTGGAATTTAATACCTGGTTTAATTTTGGTAGATGTCATTTTCAATAACCTTCAAAGGATCCATTACCTGGTATTTACACCTGTTAAAAATAAGTGATTTGGGTCTAAAACATAATGTTTTGCGATCATTTGCAAAAATTACGCAACATTTATATTTATTTTGCCCTTTTTATCAAGCCAATCTTGCTCTCGAGAA
The DNA here is from genome assembly GCA_029692085.1 of Gymnothorax javanicus. Classification (NCBI taxonomy): domain Eukaryota; kingdom Metazoa; phylum Chordata; class Actinopteri; order Anguilliformes; family Muraenidae; genus Gymnothorax; species Gymnothorax javanicus. The sequence continues at coordinate 76,686,432 of CM056195.1, forward strand.
AAATTTCGAGATTTTGACTCGGCCGGAAGATAGAGGCATGACTGGGCGGAGGCGGTGGTGCGAGGGTAGAGGGTGGGAGGAGGGAGGAGTGGCTTGAAAGCACAGCCATAGTAACGCGTGCACAGTAAAACAACGTGTGACCTCGCCATGGCTGAATATATCAACCATTCTGGGTGGCTTACATGTGCTCCTTCCGTCTGAGTGCGATGCACTGTGCCCTGCATGAGATGTACTAGCGAAATAGCCTAAAAACAGGGGGAATATAAATGTCACATGCAAGCTAACATTAGTACATCTAAGTTCCGTGATCATATAATCAAGAGTAACACGCTGCGCTTGGACAGCATAAAAAGACAATAATATACAGCGATCCATCAGCAAATTAACAGAATGTGCAAGGTTAATGCTGGCCTAAATTAACTGAGCTAGCTAACGTTATCTTTTTTCTAGCGGAAATCTAGCGTATGTTTGATGCCTTATTTCGCCTGCTTAACGACATCATAGCACTGCGTTTTTGACATCTGTAGATTCGTTAGGTTGTCTAGTTTCATATGGCCTAAATTAAATGAGCTAACTAACGTTATCTTTTTGCTAGCGGAAATGTAGAGTATATTTGAAGCCTTATTTCGCCTGCTAAACGACATCATAGCATAGCATTTTTGGACATCTATAGATTTGTTAGGTTGTCTAGTTTCATATGATGTGTGTTTCTTCACTGTAGCTGAAAGGAAGCCTGCTACAGCTACGGAAATACGGCATGTTAGGCGAGCCCTCGAGCTATGAAGGAAACGTTTACGTATTGGGTACAACCTAATGTTAGTACATCTAAGTTCCATGATCATATAATCAAGAGTAACACACTGCATTTTGACAGCATGAAAAGACAACACTATAGCTACAGCAACCCATCAAAAAATTAACAGAATGTGCACGGTTATTTCTGGCCTAAATTAACTTGGCAAGCTAATGTTAGCTTTTTGCTAGTGGAAATTTAGCGTATGTCTGGAGCGTTATTTCGCCTGCTTACCGACATCATAGCATAGCATTTTTGACAACTATAGATTCCTTAGGTTGTCTAGTTTCATATGATATGTGTATCTTCACTGTAGCTGAAAGTGAGCCCTCTACAGCTATGGAAATATGGCATGTCAGGTGAGTCCGTGGGCTGTGAGGGAAACGTTTATGTATTGGGTATACTGCCAAATTTCTTTTGAACTGCGCCACACTCCATCCAATAGCTTATGGTAATGTAATGATAACACTGAAGTTGAGGGATAATTGCTTTGGCATAATTAGCTTACCTTAAATCAATTCCCGTGTACTTTGTCTAACCTGCAATCAAGCCATTTATTCAGCCAACTGACTAATCAAAACCAAAATGAGGCCTATAATGATTAAGAAGAGATAATCAGAAGCAGACAGACCTAACCAGGCTGCCGTGTTAGATTGAAAGAATGTCAGTAATCTGAAGTAACAGCATTAACCTCTAAATTCCACCTCTCCTATAATTTTTACATATCATTAAAAAGATTTCTTAAAAATGAAAACATTTTAAGATGGTTCTGGTTTTTAAGCATTTCAAAACATACGCGAAGAGGAAAATATTTTGTGAAGCATCTCGAGCATGAAGTGAGAGAAATGATTGTCGCATTGCATGCAATAGATAAATTCAGCAAAGACTTGGCAAACACATTCAGGTAAATTACGTGCTGAACAACACAAAGTTAAGGTCAGCAAAGTCATCATCCTCTACCCGACAATTGCTCTCACCCCCTTCCCAATTACTTTGCTCAATTCGCAATCAAACAGTTGATTCGCTCAATTAGGCTAACGATTTAAATTGGTAGATAGTCTGATTTATTGAGATATCATTTTTGTTTGTCACATTTTGAAATTTAAATAACCATAAACTATGACAGATTTGCCTGAATGTGTTGGCTAGATTATTTCTAATTTTACATTCTGGCGCGCTGCATGCAAATGCATTAATTTACTTGTCACGTTTGATGTGTTTAAACAAAATGTTTTCCACCTTCACTGTTGGTTATTTAGATGCTCAAAAGTAACTAAAATCTAGCGCTACGAGTTACTTTATTTTAAATTAATCTTGTTCAATTATCTAATAAAAAATGCCACAAATTTACAGCACTGATTCGCCCGAACATGTTCGCATAATCTTCGGTGCATTTGACTATTGCGCGCAATGCAAACATATTCTCTCTCGCATTCACGTTCGATATGCTTCACAAAATGTTTTCCACTTCACGTAGCCTATATTTTTAAGCGCTTAAAACCAGGGCCATCTTAACATTATTTCATTTTTAAAGAAATAGCTTTAATAATACATTAAAAATTCCCCAATGAAAGGTGGAATTCAGAGGTCTGCTATTTATTCAGATTATTGACATTCTTTCAATCTAACACGGTAGCCTGGTTAGGTCTGTCTGCTTCTCATTATCTCTATCTATATTTTATGTGGATTCCGGCAGTCAACTACAGAGCATTCATGTGCACCAGAACCTTTAGCTCGTCTTCGATATTTGTCTTGGGCGTGTTTGCAGAAAACAGTGGACGTGGTTTGCTACTCCCAAGCCACACCTCAACTCCTCCTCCTCTGTGCTGTACACGTCATCACAATGCCCAAACTGAAATCTCCAATTTTCATGCCTCTGGAGTAGAAAGCTTCCGGATGAGGAAAAAAGGGAGGAAGGAAGCTGCTTTGATTCCAAAACTTCTCAGATTTTGTCAGAGTGAGGGATGACTAATGTATACATGCAATAACTGGGAAAAATGTGTTTTTCCAGTAATGGATCCTTTAAGGGTGCCATTAATTGTGAAACCTTAATTTGGAGGAAATTGATTTTTAATTAAATCAGCAAATGACTTTGGCTGGATCCACTAGATGCCGTGTTCAGACTACTGGTGCGAATGCTCGTGTGCAGTCCGCATCCAGGCTGGACTCCTCATGGCGGGATAAGAAAAGCGGTCTCGTTGGGACTGGTCCCGGAGGTAACATTCAAACTGTCAAAACTGGTGAGTGTGTTCGCCACAAAGTTCACACCCGAATTAGATGCTGTCACTTTGACAAACTATCTGAAAGGCAAACTCGGGCGTGATGTAACCTGTATAAAAATAGACACTGCATGTACCGGTTCAGCTCCTTCAAAATTACTGCAGAATGTAAAGACGTGAAGGAAATGTATGAGCCGGATCTGTGGCCAGACGGTGCTTTTGTGCGGCGCTTCTATGAGGTGCGTAAACACAGAGCCACTGCTGTTGAAGGGAGCGCCACTATGAGGGAGTCTGGGGTTCCTATCCCCAAGTAGGCTTACGCTAGTCAGTCTGTTCAATTTTAATGAGAGTTGTGTCATAAAACTCACGTGGCCTGCGTCTACGACAAACCGCTGCGGACAAGGCGCAATGTCTGGTTATTGACAAACTCCTTGAGGACACTGACATTCTCTGTGTACAAGAAAGATCTTGCCAAGTAAGATCTGGACAAGCTTAATTCTGTTAATAGTAACTTCCATTGGGCAGGGGAGTCAACAACAGACTTGAGTCTGGGTATAGTGCATGGCAGAGTACCTGGTAGTGTGGCCATAATGTGCAAGAAAGGCTTATTAACCATCTAATGTACGCTGATGACTTAGTCATCATGTCTCCTTATTCTGCTGGCCTGCAGCAACTGCTCACGGTCTGCTCTGATTATGGAAAGCAGTTCGACATTAAGTTTAACTCTAAAGAGTGTTGTTATGATCGTGAAGACTAAGAAGGACCAGAAGAGAACATTCCCCTCCTTCCTCCTGGCAGATAATGTATTGACTGTTGTGGACAAGGTCAAATATCTGGGTCACATCATCAGGGATGACCTGTGTGATGATGATGATATTCAGTGTCAGTACTGCAAATTATACGGTCAGGCAAATATGTTGGCACGCAAATTTTATATGTGTTCTGAGCACGTCAAAATTGCACTGTTTAAAGCCTATTGTACTCCGCTGTATACTGACAACTTGTGGTGCAGGTATAGTAAGGCCAAGTTCAAAAAATTCCAAGTGGCATATAATGATGCACTTAGAATTTTTCTGAATCTCCCTAGGTGGACGAGTGCCAGTCAGCTGTTTGTACACAATGGTGTTCCCACCTTAGGTGCTCTATTGAGAATTTTATGTATAACTTTATGAAGCGTTTGATGGATTCAAAAAAAGTAATTATTATGGCTATAGCTTTGCCTAAAATGAGTAGTAATAGGTACTTTTCTAGTTTTTGGAGGCAGTGGAGAGGGTGGTTGTATGTCTTTTAGATTTTTATTGATTTTTTTTTTATTTTTCTATTTTTTATGTTTTTTATGTTGTTGTTGTTTAATATGGACCGATCTGAGTCTGAAATAAAGTTTGAATTGAATCGAATATACTTCAAAAAAAATTTAAAGCATTTTTTGTGCATTGCCAGTCAGGGATGCCAGCAATGTTTGAGCCCCTGTCATGATATCCATTGCAGTTGCATGATGCTCATTTAGACAGTAATGTCTGAGAGATTGGAGATCATGCACATTCAGATGTGGTTTTTGTCCTTGCCCTTTACGAACCTAGAATTGACTAGATTTCTTTCATTTTTAAATTATATTACACATTCTGGTAGGTTAAATGACCAGAATCCTACTATTTTGTCTTTGGGAGAACTTTCTGCTCAAAGTAATGGATTATAAGCTTTCACATCTGTAGGCAAATTACTGAGCCATATGTTAACCCATCTTTGCTCTTGAGGGACTAGGACGTTTTTTGGAGGCTCCCTCTATACTTATCTCACTTTTTCGACATCATCTGTTTCAGATCACCTTATTATTGCAATTGGTCACAGGATTATTACTCCTAAAATCCACCGAAGACAATGTTTTTATCAACCCATCAAAAACATAAATAAATAATCAGAAGCACTATTTAATATATGCTGCATGTACAACGTATAATGTATAACAGAGAACAATAACTGGAGTGTATGACAACTTAAAATTTCATGCTCTTTTATATTCATGCAATATTTTTGCAATATTACGACCTTAACTCAGACATCACACCAAAGGAAAAACTCAATCAAGTTGACAGACATTGAATGTAATGATCACAGGTCATTCTCCTGCTACTGCAACCACAAGCTTTTACCTCTCCATACAGTATAAACCTCCTGTTTATGTTATTGCAATGGGTCAGAAAATCTGTCCGTAAAATCTCCCCTGAGGCTGAAGATGTTGTGTTGATTTCATAGTTCTGAAGAGGAGGGTCATTAAAACCTTTTCACCATGTCTGCCTAGCAATGATGGAGGTATTGTATGCTGAAAAGGCAATGCTGCATGTTACCTCCTCAGTGAAACAAAGTCCCTAAACACTGTAAGGACTGCTAAATGCAATCCCACAATCAGAGAGCCTAGTCAGTGTTTTCATTCAATCACATTGATGGCATATTTTATTCTACTGTATTCTTCAGAGCCAAAGGCTATCTCATTACTAATAAAATAATGAACACGACTAAGAAACAGTATTTATTAATGAATGATTGAATTCAACCTATTGTAATTTCAACTCAGTATAAGCAGCAGACATAGCTTCAGACAACTGAGAGTTATGAAGAGATAGAAGCATAAAACTCAACAGTAATGTTTCTAAAAATACCAGGAGAAAAGACATCTCAGACACGGGGAAGCACTCTGCTTCACAGATGCTATCTCTCTGTAAGCACTGGGTTTGTGGACTGGCGTTTTATATTAATAAAAACATTGTGACAGGAAGTAAATGGAGTTTGTTACTGTAGGTGACAGCGTGAGGTGACCTTATCAAGCAGTCATAAACTGAAAATGGGAAGCGGGAATCAAGATATGAGCAGAGACATACGGCCACAGCTGCTGCACTGTGCACAGAAACTGAAATGGTTTGTTGCCATAAAAAGTCTCTCATAAAAAAATATAATCAGAACAAGTCTTGTGGGTTGTGTTTGGATCCCAATATTTTGATTTAATCGGCCGGTCGTGAGCTACGCCTGCAACACAGAACACAATGGTCTCTTGAGTGGAGACCTATATCAAGGTTTTTTACCTTGGATAAAATTCAAGGATATTAAAATATTTCCTCGAGAGAACTTTGGTATTTGCATGTCTTTATTATAGAATGCTTCTTAGAATGCTAGCCTGTATGTCCTTTTATTCTGGCAGTCCTTCTACATGAGCAGTTTGTATCTAATAATCTAATATGTTTATGATGCTGGGTGCTGAAAGGATTGGACAGAATATTTAGGGGTTTAAAGTGATTTTTTTTACACACAGTGTTAATTTTGGTGGCTATTTAAGATTAAGTCTTAGTCTTTAGATAAAAATGCATTTTGGTCAAATTTTAGTCATTTTTATCCTTCAAAGTTGGAATCTTTTAATCCAGTTTCAGTCAAGGAAAAATCATTACATTTTAGTCAACATTTATACACATTTGATAGTTAATCTTATATCCTCAGAAGTTATTTAATTAGCCTAACATGCGGAATAATTTGTGTTCTAACCATAGGCCATTAAACATTTCATTTGATAATGAGGTTAATTTCAGATAAACACAAAAGTTATTTGTCTACGGTGTAACTAAGAACAGGATGGGCTGTAGCATTTTGTGTACTGCACTGTACTGTACTCCTGATGCGAGACACTGAGCTGCCAGTGTAGTTACTGTCCTGTTCCACTAGGGAACTGGCTCGAGCCAGTGGCTTGCCCCTGCAGTAACAGTCCTGCTCCACGAGGGGACTGGCTCGGGACACTGGCTTGCCAGTGGAGTAACTGTCCTGCTCCACTAGGGGATTGGCTTGGGCCAGTGAGCCACTGTCTCATGGCATCTGAACTGTAATTTCTGGCCTGGTCCAAGAGGACTCTGGCTCAAGAGAGCGGTTGCCTCCGGTCTCAGAGCCTCTGACTGAACAGTCCATGCTTGGAATACTGCCATTACATACTGGATGCCAGCTTTATCCTCAGCAAAACAGGCCAAGTCACCTAACTGGCCTGCCATTTTGATAAATAAACCACTCTGAATGTGATAGTTCAAAATATTTCAAGCGGGTAAAATGAGCTAATTACAATCATTGCGACAATGCCGCAACTTACCATTTTTTACTGTTAATAATTACACATATCAATATGGCCTAAACATTTGGAGCAAATGCAGGATATTTACTCCCGCCCTCGAAAGCGGAAATGGGTTTGACTAAAATTGCCCCCATGCAAAAAAGGACTATTATGAAATCACCCCGCATCTCTTGTAAAATAGACTTTTGTCTGAAAATAACGGACATGAAAAAACATTAAATATAACATTTTTAATCAAAGCAAAATGTTCACCTTCAAATGGTAAGGTTATAGCGTAACTGTGTTGCAATCTAATAATTTCCCACCGTACAGGAGCCTGATTTTGGGAAGGAAACAAAAACTGAAAAAAGACAGAAACAAAACAAAATTAAAATCGCCTAATTAAAATGATTTAAACCTTGGAAAATGGTGGGAAAATCTTTCTCATTTGGACTCAAACTATAAGGGGTTCATTTTAATGACATAGTGCGCTTCACAATGAATTGAGCTAGACTTCTTTTCAACTGTATGAGTTGCCAAAATCTTAGTTCAATTATTGTTCGCTTTAAAAAAAAAATAGAATTTAATTTAGCTGCAATTGAATTATTTCTAATTCATTAACACAGCGGTGATTGTAGGCGTGATCTGCCGTGGAATGTGACATGCAGTAACAAGATGACATTGCAATGCCAGTCATACTGATTGCAAATTATGCAGTGTGCGAGCTTTTAGTGAAAGGAAGCAAAAAAGTACTAGCTATCTCAGTGCCAAATTTTAGGTAATTTGGCCTGACCATAATGGCACAGGAGGCAAAAATATATATTTTTGGCTATTATTACCCAAAAAAAAGCTTATTTAAATAATTTTTAAGGCCAGCGTCCAAAAAATGAAAAAACCCTCTGGGCGTATGTTGCTAAGCTACCCCTGTTCCAAATTTCAGGTCATTTGGCCTTAAAATGAAAGCGTTGCGCCCATTTGATCAAAAAGCCAGGAGGAGGAGGAGAGCAACAACAAGAAACGGAGATAAAACAGTATATTTTTCTCCCCCTACAGGGGAGTGAAACATAATTCTCTCCTCCTATAGAGGAGTGAAATATTATTAAAAATAATTGAGATAATATAAGCTTACTAACTAAAATACGAATGATCTGAACAGATGAATAATATCCAGCTATTGAACACCAAAAAATAGTCGGCAGGTTAAGATTGGTCTAGTATAATGTTATTGAATTCTAATCACACTTTTCATTAGGCTGTTTATCTCAGTAGATTGTTACAATTTCTTTCTGCAGCATAAACAACACTTTAAGTAGAAGGCTATAATTATACCCAGGCAGAAGGGTGTAATATACCCAAATGATTTTTGACTGAAATTTAGTTTTAATTACAACTCCATATAATTAAGGGTTTCGAAAAAAAGCGATTTGGCTTCAGTGAAGACACTGAAGGCCACCTCATGGTCTTACCATTCAATCAAAGGTCAAAAAATGTTTCCACCATCAAGGGGTATGGGTGTTTGAGCTCTGCAGAAGGCTATTGCAGCTATCCATCAGAGAAGGGACTGAACTAACCTTGCGACTTTAATACAGCCCAGCCTAATTGTGTAGGCCTACTTACCACAGCTCGTAGTACTGAGCATCGAGCCTAATTACCAGTGAATAAATCATGTCAGTGTTTATTAGTGTAACTGTTGTTATTTCATTATTACCAAGCTTATAATATTGGTTACCAAGCAGCCACCTTTCATTCTCATGTTTTTTTTTTTTTTTTTGGAAACGGCCACCGCATTTTCAAATGAATTGGCCTACGCGGAGTTGTGATAAAAACTCAATTTTAATGATAAAAGGGCAGAGTAGCCTTCTGCCTAAAATTATGTTTCTGTGCTGCAGAATGGAAGCCCCACAATCTACTGAGATAAATCCCCACTGAAAAGTGTCATTGGAATTCATTTAAGTACTTGCCAAATCATAACTTGCTGACTATATTTTAACATTCACTAGCTAGGCTTCCTAAAATTAATCTATTGCGATTGTTCGTATTTGAAGAAGCCTATGCTGTCTTAGTTATTTTTATTCTATAGACCATTTATCTCATTTTTTTAGATGTCATTAGCTAGCTTGTGGATATGCCTAATTAGTGTAATAAAAAGCGATGAGCTGCAGCATTTTCATTAATTGTCATTAATTGTTACTAGCTCATTTTACCTGCTTGAAGTATTTTGAGCAATTAGGCAACATTCAGAACGAATACTTTTCAGTTGGTTTTTCCCTGATAGCAGAAAAACCTAACATGACACCATCATAAATGGCAAGGTGGCGACAGCCTCTAATTCTACTAAGGCAGTGAGTGCCCCGAGACCGTGGCTGGCAGTGCCTCGAGCCAGTGCACTAGTGGAGCAAGACAGTGACTACACTGGCAGGCCACTGTCTCATGGCAGCACAGTACAGTGCAAAAAAATGCTACAGGCCCATTTACTGTACTAATTATCAATAAGATAGGTAATGACTCCTAACAACACCAGATGAGGATAAAATAAAACTAAATGAGATAGTGCTCGTTTATTAATGGAAATATGATGGCTCTGAACAACTTATTTTTATGTAGCCCAGCAAGTGAACTTAAAAAAATTGTCAGCAGGTTTGGAAAGTCAAGTTAATGAATTCTAATCTCACGTTGTGGTCGGTTGTTATTCTCAGTAGATTGTGCTTTCTCTCTGCAATATAGAAACACAATTTTAAGTAGAAGGCAATAGCTATACCCAGCAGATGAGCGTAGGCTAATATATCCCAATGGTTTTATAATCAAAATTGAGTTTAGATCAGAACCCTGTGTCATTCATTTGAACATACCATGGCCATTTCTGAAAAGGTAAGCTGGCTTCAAAGAAGACACTGGAAAGTGAATTTATGGTTTTACCTTTCAGTCCTTTCGAGCAAACGATAAAAATGTTTAGACAGTCAAGGGGGATAGGTGTTTGAGTCATGCAGTGGGCTGTTGTTGCTGTCCATTAGAAATGGGACTGAACGAACCTCATGACTTAATTTTAGTGCAATTTTGTAGGCTGTTTACCACGGCTCATAGTACCATACATTGAACTAGATTAGTCGTGACGAACACAATTTTAGCTCGAGCAGGACTCGCGAGAGCCCATACCTTCCCCAGCATAGCTGGATTTGAACTTTGGTTTATATCTGTGCTGTACTTTGGCCTAGATTTGCCAAAATTTAATGACTTGTTCCTCTTGTGCTACTTTAACATCCTGCAAAGTTTGGTTAAAATCTATGCAACCGTTTTTGAGATATCCTGCAAACAGACAGACAAACAAATAAATGACTCCCACCTAGCGGGACCGTGGTGTCTGACTTGAGACTTCAAATCTCCGCCAGCATAGCTGGATTTGTACTTTAGCCTATATCTCAGCTGTACTTAATAACCACCAGCATAGCTAGATTTGTACTTTGGCCTATATCTCAGCTGTACTTTGGTCTAGATATGCCTAAATTTAATCACCCGTTCCTCTTGTGCTACTGTAACATCCTGCAAAGTTTGGTTGAAATCTATGCAGCTGTTTTTGAGATATCTTGCTAACAAACAGAGAGACAGACAGACAGATGACTAACGGAACGAAGTGACATGGTTGTCGATTTCGACAACCAATAAATAAATAAACAAACGGAAGCAAAAACATAACCTTCTGGCGGAGGTAATAATACAATCACCACTATTCCACTTCCTCCGGACACAAGCTTAGTGGCCCGGGCCAGTCTCCTAGTGGAGCAGCTCGACAGTACAGTACACAAAATGTTATATAGCCCCCGCTTCCATGGGAACAGTCTTCCTACCACCAGGGGCGGCACGGTGGGTAGCACTGCTGCCTCACAGCAAGAAGATTGCGGGTTCGAATCTGGCCTGGGGCCTTTCTGTGTAGATTTGCATGTTCTCCCTGTGTTCGCATGGATTTTCTCTGGGTACTCTGGTTTCCTCCCACAGTCCAAAGACATGCATGTTTGGCTAATTGGAGACTCTAACGTGCCCATTGGTATAAACAAATTGTATGCTGACATAAGATGGCTGAAAATTTACGAATCAATCCTACCACCAGTTACTTTGTCGATCTGCACACATCCCTGTCATTCAACCGATGACCAAGGATTATTATACCAGGGGCATGGGCTGGATGATCAACCATGGAGGCAGAGCCCAGATTCTTTGCCGTCATAAGACTTCTTAAAAAGTGGCCTACTTCTAAATGAAGTGTTTCCATGTATTTTTTTTTTTTTTTTTTTTTTTTTTTTTAACCAGAGAGGGCTACACATTGCTTTAAATTACAAATCCAAATCCAAAAAAGTCGGGATGCTGTGGAAATTATAAATAAAATCAGAATGCATTGGCGATTTTGGTCAAAATATTCTTAGATGGAGTGCAATAGAGGATCCCTGACATGCTCGTGTGTAACATCCGCACAAACGTGTCAATTTTCACTACCCTGGATGAGGCTTTGAGATTTTTTATTTTCTTACTTGAATAGAAAGCTCATTAAAGATACTTTAATGAAATTTTCCCACTCTATTCATTATTTCATTCATTAAAAAAATACAATGTAGTTATATTCAAAAAATACCTTTAAAAATCATTTTTTTTAAATAGCATTCTACTATATTAATGGGAGGTAATTATGGGTGGGAGCCCGAAGAGGCTGACGTATGAATATATTTGTTTGTTTGTGTTTTTTGTTTTGTTCAAAGTGTATGATCTTTATTGAAAATAAAGAAAGGCATTAAGAAAGATAGGCACAAAATCACTAAATTTCCCGTGCCGCGCCCCACCTGCATATTCTCCATTCCACACTAGTGGGGTGGGCCCCACACTTTGAGAACTGCGGAACTAAGTTGACGTTAAGAGCGCTCCAGACCTCCCGTAAGTTACAATCATGTTAAAATCTATGGGTGGATCGTGAATACCACGTAACATACTAAGAGAGAGTTACTAGCAGTTTACAAGCTCGTAAACCCTAAGAGGGCTTCATGAATAAGGCCCCAGAAACCTGATGAGAAGCTTATTAATTCACCACATTCCTGAATTTGATCAGTAAAAACATATTTCCACTTCCTGTGCAGTTCCATGGAATATAAGATAATAAACACAATAAGAACATTACGCTTTTAAACATGGAATAGAATGCATAGCCATTTCAGCCATAATGGGGTTTAAGATAGTGAAACAGCACTTTAACATTAGAAGAAACTAATTAAGAAAAATGAACAGCTTGTTAAAATTCTGTGATTGCAATTGCGGTAAGAACAATAATCAATATGCACAGAGGTCACCCAGAACTGAGTTTGGGAACCGTGGACCTAAACTAACTTACTGGCGAGCTATCGCAGTGGTTTAAACTAACCAGGGTCATTCCACATAAAGTCAACCAGGGCTCCCATGGGCATAGTCATGGATTTTCTTGAAACTTTGATAGAATGTTGCTTTGGGTGCCAAATGAAGACATACAAAGTTTTAGCCCAATCAGCCCACTAGTTTTGATTTTTGGGGGTGTAAAAAAAAGTGGGCGTGGTACCTCTGTTGGCGAAATTAACATTTTTTCCATTTTTAACAGGCTGCAACTCTGAAAGTAATAAAGCTAACCCCATGATTTTTTTCAATACTTGTTCTCTAGGCAGTATACTACCCTTTATTGCCAATCGAAGTAGTTTTAACACTTTTATTGTGGTTTTATAGGCTCTCAAAAATGCTACTTTTACAAACTGGTATCAAAACGTAAACATTTAAGGGTACCATCATCGAACCCACCTGATGACATATGTGGATTTTGGATAATATCAGCTATTAGTAATGGTCAAGAGCTTTCTATAGCTACCAATTAATATCCTGTAGCTTTTATAGTTCATTGATAATATTGACTCTTATTTTACCGCCCTGTGGGAGGTGACTTTTTCGGCCCCATTTTTCAGGATGTGGGTATACATCCATTATAATGAAACCCATATTTTGGAAAGCTCTTTATGTGCACTGCCACCAAAATAAATTTCATTATGGAACTAGCATACCTTCATTAAAAATGTTGAGTCATTTTCTTCAATTTTCATCCTAAAATTAACCCCCTTTTAGGGGTTGTTCACAATTCTCAACATTTTCACAAGTGTACAAAGAGTACATTTTTCAGATCCTCCTCCCCAAAAATGTACTGTAAAAATATTCAGTTTTACCTCAATATTTCCTCTTTTTTAAATGTAAGAAGTGTACACAGATAACCCCACCCCACCCCGTGATGTTGAAAATTGTGAATGGCCCCTTAAGCTGCTTCAGTTCTTATCAGTACCATTAAGAGTCGCTGTTTCTAAATTTCTTGGTGACTCTGTCAGACTCATAATCAGAAAAAAGTGTACTGTTTCAGATCCTGCTGTACTTGATGCAGAGATAATTGAAATGGTTCAGGGGAACATGACAAATGTCATCTTTAGGGGCCATTGAAATAAAATTGGGTTTCAGGATCGGGCAGATAATGGATGCTGGTCACAAAGAGCAAGCAGTCAACCCTTGAACAGTTTATCTAGACTTCATGTAGCCTGCATGTATGACGGCTACTGGTGGTTGGTAGATGTTCGATACATCCGAGGAATATCAGACGCCACGGTCAAATTGTGCATCCTTATAGACTAACACAGAAGTTTCAGTCTGACAATTGGTTGATTTCAATGGAATGACTCACCATATTTTAACAGTGATGAGTTTAAACACAACTAGCCCAGCCATACAGGAACCATTACTGTCAATTTGTGTTCTGTTCTACATCTATGATGACCCAGGTATTGCATTGTGCTACCTTTCTGCTATTACAAAGCACTGGAGTACTCTGCATTCACATGGCACAGAAATCACCAGTCATACCATGATGCATAATATAGTAGAAATGACATGCTTGCATGCATCAAGCAACTGATAAACCTTCTTCATCTTATATAGATGATAAAGTTACGATTCGTGTGCCAATAGGTAAGCAAGATGTGCATTATGGGCTTAGTGCACCATGTCTGCATTTTGAGACAAATTAGGCAGTGCAATGTTTCAGTATTCTGCCTCTATTGCTAGCACTGTTATCCGATGGTCACATTGAGATTTTTTTCTGAGCGTATTAGCCTGAATCTCATCTGTGTTTTATTGTTAAAATTGTTGAAATATTATTGGTTTGTATTTTTGTTATGTATTTTATTGTATTTTTCTGTTGTTATTGTTTTGGAAAATTGTTGTGTATTTTTGGTTTTGCTTTATTATATTATTGTATTGTTTTTCAAAACATCAACCTGCTTAGGTTTAACAGATGCAAATTAGTCTTTGGCTATAATCTGTCATATTTACATGTCTATGTTCATCAATATGTACTGTCCCTACTTCTTAAATAAATAAATAAAAATAAATGTGGCCGTTAAAGTTGGATCACACGCCCAATGAAAAAAGAAAAGACAGGTGATCTAACATGAACATTAACGGCAATTTAGTCCACCTTTAAAATTGCTGCTTGCCTCCATTAGTTACGATTTTTTTCCTTGAGATGACAAAGTGCAGAAATATTATGACCACATTGAATTCATTTAGCTTGGTGTCGAGCCATTTTCTGTTGCCTGTATTGTCAATTTCGGAGCACCAGGGAGCAAATATTTCAATCAACAGCTCAGGTATTTCACTGCCTTAAGTGGCATTGACTCGGTCTGACAGGCCTACCGATCGTAGGAGACTCAGTGCTATGCTAGAAGCTGATTTTGTTGCCAAATCCTTGGCTATTTGGGGTCGTAAGCCAAGGGGACACACACCTAAGCAAAGTAGCTACATTAGCTGGGTAACTTGTGCTCTTCTCATATCATGTCCACGCAACTTGGGACTCATGTACATTTACACACCTTGTATTCCAGACTCTACATGAGAGGACATTTTTGCTTCACCTTCTACCCTTTTGCTTGTAAAAAAAATCTATATATATTCAATTTCTTATGCTGACTGACTGTGCGAGAGCAGCGTTTAGCACTGTAACCCAACAGAGACCTGTCAGCTAAACAGAATAAGACTGTATTTTGACATTTTTCTGTAACCCCTCACTGATTGGGCTTTCTTGCCTCTGCTTATTACAAATTTTAAAAAAAAGAAAGATAAAAACAGCTATCCTCATTTACTGACATTCAGTTACACAATGACAAATTGCTCAAAGTGAAGAAATATTTTTGGGTAATGAAACAATCTTCAGTGTTACAGCTCCACATGCCCAAGTCAAGTGACACCACTGCCAGTGACATGGCACTCTGAATTTCTCGGCAGATTGGGCTACTCTTCATCAAGCCTCGGATGGGTGACAGAAAGTTGATATGTTGCTCCCCCTGACATTTCTTTGCCGGAAGACCGATTTACGCAGTTGTCAAAATCTGCGCACTACATCGCCACCTAAATGGAGGCAAAACTGACCTTAGCAAAATCTATGAGTGGCGACGCTTCTTCGTGTCTTGACACAAGAGGCAACACAATGTTTTCACCAATTTGACATCGAACTCAGCGTTGCTGCCACTGGATGCCATCATGTTTATCCAGAAAAAAAAAGTTCGGGCTAATTGCTTCCGCAGTCACACATCCAAGGTTCGATGAGGAACGAATCGGCCGAGGTTTGCCGAGTGATGACATGGATGTACTGCATTCATTGCTTATACTTTGAGAGAGACTAACGCCAAGGGAAAAATATAATGCATTCTGAATGTCCAGACTTAAAAATCCTTCATTTTAGTCCAGTCTCTTCTCATAAATGAAAACAAATGTACATGTAGTCATATAGTTTCAACTTTCAAGGATTTATTTCTAGCTTGTCATTGTCTCGTCTTTTTCGTGGAAATGAAGATTGTTGAAAAATATTTTATGTCATAATTTTCGTTTAAAATTGACGCTGATTGCAAATGACCATTCAACATTAATAAACGCAACTTAAACAAATATCAACAAGATGAAACAAGCTTCATTTAACCAGACCTAGACATGGAATCCAAACAAGCAAACTAGCTATCAAAAACAACATAGATAATCTTGAGTTATAATAAGTAATTGAAAACAAAACCTCAAAAGCACGCTGGCTGTAGGTAATTTTGACAACATAACACTTAAATAACAGCAAGAAAATATTTCATAATCATGTGTTCCAAGGTGCGTACCATGTAACTGGTTGCAATCAAAAGTTACGTCAAACTGGTTCCATGTACATGACAAGTTCATTGTTCTTCAATAGCCTCCCCAGTGACTAGATCTGAATCCAGTCAAGAACGTTTGGGGTGTGGTGGAAGTGTGATTCACTGCATGAATGTGCAGCTACCAAACCTGCAGAAATTATGTGATGCAATCATGCCAACATGGACCAGAATCTTGAGGGAATTCAAATATCCTGAGGAATCCATCCAACAAAGAATTGAGGCCGCCACAAGTGCATTGAGGGCCTATCCAGAGTCAGTGTGGTGTTCCTAATAAAGTGCTAAGTGAGGATATAAACTGAGCCATTCCCTTAAAATACAGGTGGAAATGCAAGCAGCAGCCTTTATTTTAAATTGCTGCTTAATGATGGTCCACCCTAAAATGTCCGGGAGGTGGAACGGACACCTACAACCCAGTGAAACATGAGCACGCTTCATCTACAGTGGGTGATTGGTCTCATATGCTAAATGCTAAGGTATTATAGGTGCCAAGAGTAGCACAACTGTAAGCAATAGTGCTTAGTAAGTGATGGCAATAGACTCTTATCATTAGCTAGACTGAAAATAGACTGTCACTATTGCCATAACATTTTCCTTATGCATATCTAGAGGCTTGACACTAAGGAAAATATGCATCAAATTAGGGTATCCCTGATTAGCCAGCACTACTGATTGTGGAGGTCATTACATCCATATATCTCATCAGTGCTCTATGGTCACATCTGCTGAGAACGTGCCACTGAAAATGGACTGTCTAATGAGGGCTCGAAATGAACCAGGTGGCAAATAAGCCAGGAAATTCTCTATGCTGCCCTGCACAGTAAGTGCTACTGATATTTGTGGCATACTGGACTGTGAATGAGTTTGAATGAGCCAGTGAGAAATGTTTAGCCTAGTGAGAAAGCCAAGTAATTCTTGTCAAATGAGAAAATTGTTATAGAAAAAGGTTGAACGATAAATTGTTACGTGGAATCTATTCTCCAAGCTGCAGGTAATGCCTTATATTTTGCCCATCTTTCGCATTCTATACAGAAGACAAAAAAAAATAGCATTTCTCCCCACAAGGGGTAATTCCATGTCAATTCAACAAATGCCTCCCACCTGACCATCTCAGATTTGTCTAAAAAAAATTATCGCAGAAAGGTAATACACTTAATAGGATGTGTGCCAAATTTCAGTTAAATATGTCTATTAGTTTTGGCAGAAAAAATTAATAAAGATGGTAGTGTTGTGCAAATTTTCACACTCATTTTTGCAACATCAAATAAAAGGTTTTTAGGAGGCATTATCTCCTGTTATACTTATGCCATTGCCTCAAAATTGTCCACAGTGTAGCATCTAGGCCCAGTAAACTAGGCAAGCACATTTTCAATGGCTTTTCTCTTTTTCTTAGGGAGCTATGGCAGTTTGAAAATGCTAATTTATTTGACAAAGTTGTCTGTGACACCAACTTTGAAGGCCATTTATGACCAAAGTTATGCAGGTAGAGAGCTGATTTTTTCTGGGCAAGCTCTCCTCACATAGTGCTATTGGTACAATAAACAGCAAGCATGTCAATTTCATGGTTGTCCAGAAAATACACAGAAAAATCCTAAAAAAGCCAAAATTTCATGAAATTTGACATCAAATTGCCGAGGTGTGACAACCTGTAAATTCTTGAAATCTTCACCATCTTAAAGCTTACATTCTTAGCTATCTTTGGTTCAAAGGTGGTTGTGGTGCAACTCTTCATTAAATAGTTGTGAATTTTTTAGTAACACCTTATAAAAGCTTGTTTTTCAACTGTTTTTTAATGTTAATACAAATTTTAGATCTGATCCTAACAACCATTGGTGTCTGAAAGTCCACACCAAGGTGTTCCCTGTTCCTTTGGGGTTTCTCTGTCTTTCTCCAGTGTAGAACACTGGATACAATGTGCCTCAATTTCATGTCCCATGGGATAACAAAAACTGCGGAGGGGATTCAAACCTGCATATGTATTTCTCTGTCAAAAGATATATTGAGCACAAACATGAATTTTCCTATATAATAATTATGTGAATCTGGCAGAGAAATGGGTACTTACAAGTATCAACATTTTTACATCATGGGCTATTTCTATTATATAGCAGGTCATTTATCAAAATTAGGAACACTTTAATTAAACTGCTATTGTATGCACAATTATAAATGTCAATTTGGGGAAATAAACAATTTGTAAGTCCTCCAATGCCATCCAATGGTTGAGATTATGTCATCATTCATCAGTTTTGTTAACATGTTTCAACATGTCTCAGTGAGAGGCAAGTCCTAATCTGAGCACTCTTGCCACCGATGACATCAGATTAATTTTCTAGTTTGCACATGATCACTGGGATGAGTATAAAAAGTTGTGTAAGCAAGCAGAAATTAGATCACAGAAATTAGTCAAAGAGTCAACATGGATCCATGCACCATTGGGATTACACTGTCTTGTACAGAAAATTGCCACAAGTTGGACCATACTAAGAAACTGAAAATGTTAGTATTTCTTTTATAGTTTTGTTGATCAGTAAATTGACTCTTCAATTATGTTTATCAACAGTATACTAGTTGTATTGCTTCATTTAAATTATATGATCTGTGAGGTGCTGACTTTCATTTGATTTAACAGTTTCTTCCTCTTACTTTCAGACAGACGCACTTGATTCCTGTCAGCTCTCTTGCCAATGAAGATCAATTGATGTTGAAGCACAGAAGCTCAATAACCGAACTAGCTGAGGATGCAACCGTTTGTATGCATCACAAAAAGTTCTTTTTGGATGTGTATTCCTCACTACAAAAGGTCTGTCGCAACCCATATAATGAACACTCTGCACCAAGGCGAAAGAGTCTGAGGATTGTTACCATGGAGGATGTGAACAACATGAACATTTCCTCGTGAAAGCAGGGATGAAGATCTGTGCAAACTGCAGGAAACGTAAAAGCACTGGCGCATCAGCTGAGCCGACCTTGGATACCGAAAATGATGATTTACCAGATGGTGAATTCATCCCAGTTGCTGATGTCAGACTCAAACTTGATCACAGTCTTCAAGCCATAGGACTATCACCATGCAAAATTTCCAAAGTAAGTGCCAGAGACAGTGAAACTAATGTTGAAAAGAAAGCGAAACAAGTACAACAAAAAACCAAAGAAATGTTGTGTCAGGGAATGGGGGTACCATCCACTTCACATGTAACTGAGGAGACAGCTGCCACTGCTATAGGATCAGCTGAGACTGATATTGACTTTCTTGTGGAATCACTTAAAGAGAAATTAAAAGTAACAGATAAAAAGCAGGAAAAAATCAAGTTTTTAACATTGCACCTAAGAGTTGGACAATTGCTAAAACAGCTGAAGAATTTGGGGTTACACACTACACAGTTAGACAATCAAGACAACTTAGAGACAGACCTGGCATTTTGCCTTATGTCAAACCAGCTGCTGGGAAACTTTTGCCTCAGGACGTGATCACCAAAGTTGTAAATTTCTATTATGATATTTCCAGAATTATGCCGGGGAAAAAAAAGACTGTGTTAGTGTTCAAGAAGGAGACCAAAAAGTTCAAAAACAAAAGAGGCTAATTTTGATGAATCTAAATGAAGCATACCAGCTGTTTAAGGAAAAGTACCCAGAAATCAAAATTGGCATATCCAGATTCTGCATGCTTAGATCCAAGGAGTGTGTTACAGTTGGGGCGAGAGGCACACATTCTGTCTGCGTGTGCACATACCACCAGAATGTTAAACTAATGCTTTCATCTTTTCCCCAAAATCAAGATACCAAAATCACCAGCGGTGAACTTCTCAAACAAATTGTGTGCTCAACGGATAATTTAGACTGTATGCTGCACAGGTGTGAAGATTGTCCAGGGGAACCAAAGCTGGCAGATTACATCAATGAAATGATTAGTGACGAAGTAGAGAACATAATCTACAAACAATGGGTGACTGTTGACAGGACTACGCTTGTTGAACACACAGACACAAGGTCAGACTACATTGATAACTTGGTGGAGAAAATTAACAAATTATCTTCTCACCATTATATTGCCAAACATCAAAGTGAATACCTGAGGAATCTCAAAGAAAACTTAGAAGAAGATGAGTGTATCGTATTACTAGACTTTGCAGAAAATTATGCATTTCTTGTCCAAGATGCTGCCCAGGGGCAACATTGGAACAATGCCCAGTGTACATTGCATCCATTCGCAGTATACCAGCGCGTTCAAGTTGACACAGTAAAACTTCAGTGCTCAAGTATTTGTATAATTAGCAATTGTCTAAAACACGACTCCATTGCTGTGCATACATTTATTTGTAAAGTCATGGAATATCTGAAAACCCTTTCTCCTACCTTGAAAAAGGTTTACTACTTTTCAGACGGCGCGGCCTCTCAGTATAAAAACCATAAGAATTTCAGTAATCTAATACATCATCAAAATGATTTTGGTGTTGCTGCAGAGTGGCACTTCTTTGCAACCTCACACGGAAAGTCCCCATGCGACGGGATAGGTGGGACTATCAAAAGAGAGGCTGCCAGAGCCAGCCTACAGGCTACGACATCACATCAGATCTTGACACCCAATGATCTCTATTCATGGGCAAAGTCTCACATTCCAGGAATACACACTATGGGGGTCTCAAGAGAGTGCGTCGAGGCTATGTCAAACCAACAGGAACGACGATTCCAGAAGGCTACCACAGTCCCAGGTAGCTGTGATAATCACTGTTTTCAACCAACAGGATCAAAGCTGCAAGTCAGCAGGGTGTCAGGAGTACCTGGATTTTCAGTCAAATTTGATGAATTGTCCTTGGACACACAGGCACAGAATTGTTCGGACGAATTGTCAGATTTTACACCTGGCCAATACATCATCTGTATGTGTGATCAACATTGGTGAGCTGGCAGTGTAAGGGATACATCAGAAGTCAACAATGATGTACAGGTGCAATTCATGCACCCACGTGGACCAGCAAGAAGTTTTTACTGGCCACACAGAGAGGATGTTTGCTGGGTACCTGTACAACATGTCATCACTAAGATGCCAGCACCAACAACTGCCACGGGATGCAGATATAACCTAAATGAGGAATCTGTTAATTCAGCAAAACTGTTTATAATGAACTTGAAATGAGTAATCTAATGTACACTGTATTGACCATGATACATTTGAATGTTTGGACAAAGTAATGATGTGGCTATAATGTATTTTGCTAAATAAATTTCATATATACAAGTTTGATATAGCATTTCCTGACCTATATATGATACTATAACCAACGTATCTAAATATTGCAGATCTTTAAGTGACTTTCTGTTACCTGATGTTATGATTACAGCCTCAGAAACTCCTGCCATAAGCAAGGAATCACATAGAAACAATGAAAAACGAGCGTTTACAAGGCGTTACTAAAAAATTCATAACTATTTAATGAAGAGTTGCACCACAACCACCTTTGAAACAAAGATAGCCAAGAATGTAAGCTTTAAGATGGTGAAGACTTCAAGAATTTACAGGTTGTCACACCTCGGCAATTTGATGTCAAATTTCAGGAAATTTTGGCTTTTTTAGGATTTTGCTGTGTATTTTCTGGACAACCATAAAATTGACATGCTTGCTGTTTATTGTACCAATAGCACTATGTGAGGAGAGCTTGCCCAGAAAACAGCTCTCTACCTGCATAACTTTGGTCATAATTGGCCTTCAAAGTTGGTGTCACAGACAACTTTGTCAAATAAATTAGCAATTTCAAACAGCCACAGCTCCCTAATAAAAACATATTTGCCATTGAAAATGTGTTTATGTGTTTCACAAGTGTACTGGGCATAGATGCTATACTGTGGAAATTTTTGAGCCCATGGCATTGATATAACTAGAGATATTGCCTCCTAAAAATCCACTTTTATTTGACATTGCAAAAAGGAGTGCGAAAATCAGCAAGACGTTGCCATCTTTATTAATTTTTTTTGTCAAAACTAAAGAAGATATTTAACTGAAATGTTGCACATATCCTATTAAGTACATGGCCTTGGTGTGAGAATTTTTTAAAATAAATCTGAAATGGTCAGGTGGGTAAATTTTCTGAAATTGGTTGAATTGACATGAAATGACCCCAAGGCTAAATTACAGGCCATCTGAAAGCAAAAATTAAAAGCACTTGGGAAGCATTGATTCATTACATAACTAGGGATTTAAAACAACATGGTTTTCACATAGAACTGTATTATTTTTTAATTTTAGTCGACTACACGTTTCACTGTTCCAAAGTGAAATAGAATAGTCGCATTAAGATATGCTGCTAGGTATTCAACTTTGAAAGGGTCTAAATGTTTTATACAATATGTGCTGAACTAGAATATTATTTCTTTACAGTATGCTTTCTTTTGAGGAATGTTATTTGAATATTCATTTTGTATATTGTTGTTTTTTTCAAGTCAATATTGTAGCGCGGAAGCCACATTTTTCGATGTTGAATTGTTATCGACTTCACAATCTTAATTCACTCTAGACATTCATTGTTATTTTTTGATGCACATTTCTGAGATAGATGTTGGGTAGTTTCTGTAGAACAGGCTGCCACTGAAGATGTTTGACCCACCTTCTCAAAATTTAAATCTCACATTAAGTAAATTGCTTTTCCTGGGCTTCCGTTCTCATGCATTCAAATGCGACCAATCATATATAGATGGGGAAAAGATTCTTTGATCATTGTGCAAGTTGACAAGGAACTTTCTGCAGGGCTAAATAAGACTAGGGAAGCACGATAACATAGCGTCCTTTGATGGGATTTTCCAAATGGGAAACACAGCAGAAGCATCTCTTTGATGGGAATTGCAGGTTCACTGCATAAGAAACATTCCGGAGAAAAACGATTTTTCTCATTCCATATTGCCTGACTATTGTTGCTGTGATCATATATTCCTTGGGAAGCCACAAACCTTGCACAGAATTTCTTGGGTTTTATGAAAGCTTAACTGAGGCAGGGAAAGGTCAAAGCCTTTTTTTTTAAATACAGCAAAATATATACACATCATCAGTTCTGCTCTGCTCTTCCATCTTGGTGCTGTCTTTTTTTTTTTTTTTTTTTGTCAGGACTGTTGGCCTGTCTACCTGTAAAATAACAACCAAGCCCTTATTTCTGCTGGGAATCTGAATGCTCGATGGGATGCCATTAATAAACCCTGTCACTCATAGAAGCCAATACAACTATTATTTACAGTATTATCAAACCCCATTCATTTATATGATATGCTTGAGTAAAATGCAAGTATTAAACCAGCATTCATGTATGAACCAGATATGCATACAAAGTAAGGACAGGACGCACCCCCAGTTTTGCTAGTTTATTTTGACGATTCCATTCCATTAATAAATTGTTTGGTATTCATTTGTCATTCGAGGCTGTAGGACACAACAGCGGTCAACAAACACATTCCGGGTCAAGCGCTATCCACAGAATATTTTTGGATTTTATACTTATTTCCTTTTGCTCACTCATGATGTATTTTTTCATTCACAGAGACAGTTGCCACTCTAAGAACCATCAAGTTCTTGCCAGGCCATGTGGCAGATGCAAGGACCCTTGGGGATGTCAAAACCAGTCCTGACACAGTGCCTAGTCATCTCCAGGCAGCAGGTTCACTGAAAAACCAAGTTGGGCGCGCTGACCTAACCTCATCATCAATCACTCTTCTATTCTTAAATAATGCATGAGCCTGCATTATGTATCATATTTTCACACCGCGAAATGTCTCAGCTGAGCTAACCTTATGTTGAACTGACTCGTGCAGGCATCAGTGTGGTAGGGCTGGCATGCGCTGGTTTGGAGGAAAACACTGAAGAGGCTGTTTCAATCTATTGCTGCTGAAAAGCAAGTTAGTTGTTAGTGCTTCAATTCCAAAACTCGCGAGCAAGTGAAGGGATGCCATGCACCCACATTTGGCCTCCTTCACGGGTCTGAAAACAATCTCCACTTCTAATCATTGGCTTTTGTCAGGAGCCAGTATTGGTGCAGTATATGTGATATGGGTTTAAAATTGGAATCTGCAAGGTTCCAGACAGAGTTTGTGGACTAATCAGAGCAGCAAACTTTCCGATGTGTCTTCTTTGTTTCTTTGTGTCTTTCTCTCCCAGCCAAATTAAGATTTATGACTGAATTGAATAGCGGTTTAATCAAATTTGTTCTTAAAAAATGAGTAGGGCTGGCTGTGGTGCATGTCTTCACCATTGTTGATGTTTGACTATGATCAAATATTACCATTTTTATAAAAGAGAAGTTTTGAAATGATCATGACTGTGAACCCTTTCACAACATAATAAAATAATTCTGTGCGGGAAAAGACGGTGGTGTGCAGGAATGAGACAATGCTTAACACAGCTTTACTGAAAAAAATTTGCAGGAGCAATGATGTCTGAGGAGGACTTTGAGAGAAGACTGTCATGTTTTTCTTTCACAGAAATGCTGATACTGTCCAACTAAAATAAACTATTATTCCTAAATAAATATGTGTGGTAGAAATAACCTGGAAAATGTTGTTGGGAAGATTACAATTGCAACAATGTATCATAAAATTTAAGCTCCAAACTTCATATTTAAAGAATTGGTCCCTATTGTTTTTATATCAATTTTTTTTTTTTTGTTCAAATAAAAGTTATTTTGCTCAAAAAGTAGTTCAGAAGTTCAAAAATAAGTATTCATTTGCTAAATTAAATTTATGATATGCTTTGTAAGGACAAAAGAGGATACATGCATTTTTTAAAATTCTCATTTTTAATTAATCAAGGCAGTGTAAGGGTGTTTCAGTCATTACGGTCTTAAATTCTATTCTGCTCCATATAACAGAAATGTGAATTAGGCACATGTTTATCTTGGAAATATGACTGTATTTAAGAATTTTGTTTGTCTGTTCTCTCGACATTGTAAATTGCACAACTATTTACTACATTCACTCCATTTATGGTGTTTCATAAGTGATGCATTGCATTTGACTTACCAAACACTTAAGCATCCTGATATTATTTCTACGCTAGACACCAGAAATTCATGCATTTTATTGTTTCATTTAAGGTACTCTGCAAAGCTCGTACCAGCTCTTTAGCATGTGATTATATTTTGGCAATGCTACAACGGGGAATCCTTATATGACATTTGTTTCCTCTAAAAATGGCAAATTAAGAAAATAACCGGAATTAAACACTTGATCAGGGAATGCCCATAAAAATTTCACTGGAAATGCCTGGCGATTAAGCAATCATGGTGACCTCATCGGAGGAAGCAGTAGTGGAGACTGTCAGTGGACCCAGAAGCAGTCTCAGTGGAATAATTGTTGAAACGGATGGATCTTTTGGTGTAATCCCACACTACTGGGGTCCGATGCCACTCACATTTTCACTAGAACAAGCCTGTTGTATTTCTATGGCATAGTCATTGAGCTGTGAGTTCGACAAAAACAGTCTAAAATCATACATTTTATTTTGTTTATATGAATGTCATTATCATTATTGAGAGATAGAAATATTTTCATATTTCATTTGACGGGTGGATTTGTTTTTTTTTAAATCAAATAACAAAAAAATATCGAAAACTTACAACCTTTATCGTAACCTTTTTGTGTTGAACTAATTCTATCGGCTATCAGATGGACTTGCGAGGCCTGTTCGTATGAAAATGATAATATGCGCATCATAGCGCGCGGGATCTGATGCCATCAGACTGATATTAGTAATGATATAGAGTAATAGAGTATACAAGTAAATAACGGTGTCTCACCCTGA
Organism: Gymnothorax javanicus; assembly: GCA_029692085.1. Taxonomy (NCBI): domain Eukaryota; kingdom Metazoa; phylum Chordata; class Actinopteri; order Anguilliformes; family Muraenidae; genus Gymnothorax; species Gymnothorax javanicus. The sequence continues at coordinate 76,712,530 of CM056195.1, forward strand.
TTTCATTCATTTTTTCAGTAGCTCCTTGCTCCATTGTTCTGTTTTTGTGCCACATTACTGTCATTATCGTGGGGATGGCCTCTGGTTTTAGATGTGTTGACCTGGTTATCCCAAAGTCCGAATGCACACTCCACTCAGAAGCTTTCTGCTTGAAGTGAGCGCTGCATACAACCATGTACTCACTGCGCCCGTCCCATTTTACTAACGTAAGTTTAACTTTTGCTGTCCAGTTTTTGCATACTTTTTCTTGACATGAAGGCTGACACCATCTTTTGATGTATTCCTACATCCACCAACAATGTACCTTTTTCTTATTGTTCTCAAAAATACAAAATTCAAAGTAACAAAAAAATTAAAAAGTAACAGTTTTCCATAGATTCCACCCCATGTTTTGTTTCATGCCCTTAGTTTTTAGTCTGTTTCAGTTTACATGTATGTATTTAGTTTCAGTTCATTCTCTGTTTATACTTGGTCATTTATTGCGATCCATACATTGTTGTGTTTGTAACCTTACTGTACTTTGTAGTTGCTTGGCTCGTATTTGTATACTTATTGTTGTTTTCATTATTTTAGTTTATTGTATTATTGACTGACTACCTTTAACCACGCCCCCGTAGTTCTTTCCAGTAATTTCCCTGATGTTCTCCACCTGTTCCTCGTTACCTTCTGTGTATTTATAGAGCCCCATGTGTAGTCATTCTTTGCAACGTTGTCTAAGATTCCTTTCTTTCAATCCCGCGGTCCTCCTCTTGTAGTTCTCCTTGTGTATTACCTCTCTTTGTCGACTTCTTTATTTTGCCTTGCCTGTGATATTTTTCTCTGCCTGTGTTCTGACCCATTTGTGTTTTCTGGATTAAGATTTTTGAATTGCCCTGGACTGATTTTCTGACTATGATTGGACTGTACTCTGGATTTTCGATTTTTGTGTTCTCCCTGTTCTTTGGCAACTGATCTCCTGTGTATTTTTGACCTCTGGTTCTGCCCCCTGGATTTTTGAGATCAGTCCAGCCCAGAGGTGGGCAACGAGGGCTGTATCTGTCCCTAGTTTTCACACCAACTTGTGGCCTTTAATTAGTTGATTGTCTAAATTAGCCAAACCATTTATGAAATCTGATATTTCAGGCGCATTTCTTTAAATTATCATGAATGACCACCAAAGACTGTTCTTGTCTCCCTTCATAAAACATTTTTCTTTGATCTAATCATTGGACAATTCTATATTTGTGTATGCAACCAATTAAGTCAATTAGTCAGGGTAATTGATAAAAATAAAAACCTGCATGCACACCAGCCCTCCAGGAATGGAATTGCCCACCCCTGGTCTAGCTCTTTTTGTACTGTCACTTCTTGAACTGATTTTTCTGGTTACCAAACCCTGGCCTGGTACTGCAGATTCTGACTTGCCTGTTGATAAGAGCGAATGAAGGAAAAGTGTTTCTAATTAGGGCCCATGCACCAAGGGTGTGAGGACCCTATTGTAACTGTAGTTTTTATTATTATTATTATTATTATTAGGGCCTGAGCACAGAGGGTGTGAGGACCCTTTTCTAACTGTTGTGTGTGTGTGTATGTGTGTGTGTGTGTGGTTTTTTATTTAATTTATTTTATATTATTCTCAGTCTTATTTATGATTCTTTTCCCCCAAATGGAAAGGGCATTTTTCAGCCCTTTCCCATGGGCAGAAAGTCATCAAAATTGGTAATTGTATAGGGCCTGGCGAAAAATTAGATTTTATTGCCTGTCCAAATGAACACATCAAAATGGCTCTGTAGCGCCACCTTGAATGTTCAGAATTCAATGGAAAATTGGCAGAAATACATTTAAACTACAGTCGCAAAAAGTTTTCCAAATTATGTATCATACCAGAATCTACAAGAAAATGTATGGAGGCTGACCCAAAATCCAACAGGAAATCCGCTATTTTTAATTTTCTGAAAATCATTAATGTTTGGAGGGCTCATATTTGAACGAACTCCTCCTAGAGTTTTTATCCAAAGGAGTTAAAATTTGGTCAGGATCATGTAAAGGCTTGTGCGATCAAAAGTTAGTGAAATGGTGAGTTTTCATTGATGGGCGTGGCCATGATGACATGGTGAATTCTCACGTCTCACAATGAAACACAAGACTGCTATAATTTTCACATTAATCGTTCAATCTCCACCAAATTTCAAATTAATTTTCATTCTTGCGTACTGACAAAATGGACGTATCAGTTGAGCTTGGGTGTGCCCCAGTGGCTCTATTGCGCTACCAAACACGAAGTCATTTTGGGATCAAGATGCTTGTATTTTCATGAAATTTGGTGGGGTGATAGGGTTGCTAAAGAGGTTTTTTGGATTTTTTTTTTTTTTGGAAATATTTTCACCAAACAAGAGGTGAGCTATGAGCCATTTCTTATGTTTTGCTGAATTTTAAGAACGCATTTTTGAGGGCCTTAGCATGCTCAAAACTTTGCAGACAATTTAGAAGTGTGATGCTCTTCGATTTGATATCCCATTTGGCTCTGAGCATGACACACTGGCTCTATAGCACCCCCTAATCAGCAACTGAGGGCCTCAACATGCTTGAAAACTCACGGAATTTAGCACACGCATCAACCCTGGCATATATTTTACTACAGTACAGGCTTTGCACATGGGCATGGCAAAATGGCTCCATAGTACCCCATAGAAAATTTCAACAACCTTTAAATCTAGTCTACCACTGTCCAATGGTTGTGAATGCACCACTCGGGATCTTGCCACCACCTCCAACATGCACAAGGGTGCGAGGGCCCATTCAATGCTACTTGCCGCTTGAATTAGCTCTTAAAGCTGCAAGCCCACCCTACTTAATAATTCCACCACACAAAGGCCTTAATACAGTTTATCTGGTCACACCTAAGATGAGGATGAAATGGAAGATGATTTGCACATTATTCAGTGTAATGATGTAATCATAGGCTTGTATCATTGAATGGTTGAATGGCAGTTGCTGTTAAGATTTTTTTTTTAACATGCAATTATACGCTGGCGGTTGCGGTCATTGAGACACATATTTTTTGTACCTGTATCATGTTATTTTTGCCTAATCTGCTACAAAAAGCACCATGTAACTATTAAGTAAAGTATCATTGTTAACTCAGAGTTACAAACTAGCACTTGGCTGCCCAAATACACATAGATTGTCATTGTCGGGTCAATTTACCTTACAGTTTCTAAGTCAAGATGCCATAATGTCTAGAAATATAGCTGCATGTTAATTCAAAATTATCTAGGGGTAGACTGAAGCCAATAATAGGGGTGGGATAAAACAAAAAAAAAAAGATCTGTCTGAATAAGACAGGAAAATGATAGAGTCAAAAAAAACAACAAAGCAAGGTGTCATAGAAATGGTGCTTTATTCAGAAGTGTAATCTTGATAATGGCGAGGGACGTAGATAGGTGGCATTCAACGCCAAAGAGTATGTCTCATGCTGTGCTCTCAAGCCCATGGAAAGTGAAAATAAATAAATAAAAAAAATAAAGATGAAAAATAATTTTGTTGGCAGTCCAAAAAATCCTACACTCAGAGAGCCTGAGACCACAAAGTATCAAAGCAAAAGACAAAACACTGCAGTCATTACAGGTTGTTTTGTTTTCATATCACTGAGAAAACTCCAAAAATGTTTCACAAATATGCTCACATGTTTTCCAATCATAGTTTTCAGATTATTTGGAGAGTCTGATAAAATGGTGTCCAGGAATTTTTTGTTTGTTCAAGTAAATATTGGTTGATGACTCCAATAATTAAATCATGGAGAAAAGAGATAAGAGGACAAAATTAAATGCTTCCATTATAGGCAAACAAAGCACTTAAAATGGCAAATAAAATACCAAATACTTGAGCATTACATTGTAAATGTACATTTACATTTGAGCAATTGCTGAATTCAAAGCATGTGATGGAGTCAATCTTACTTCTACCTCTATTGCTGGCATGAGTATATGTAGTAACTAGTGAACCCATATCGGCTATGCCTCCCAGCAACAGCTTATGCAACCCTTCAAGTTGTTGTGTTTGTGACTGGTATGCATGGCGCTATAAGTTCATGTTGCGAGTAGACTCCATTTCCCAGCTTTCCCTAAATATTTTTACATGCAGAATACATGGTTTAGAGCCATAATGAATTGGCCAAATCAGAGATGCAAGCCTCATTTGAAATGTTCAAACCACATATTCCATTATGTCACAACCCTTGTTTGAATCCCTTTCGTGTCTCCCCCCATCCAGCAGCTTGAATGTGTTTTAGACACAGTACATTGTCTGTTTTGATTAGTTTTACGTCCTGCATGCCTCCTCGCTAGCTGTTATGCATCATATATACAGGGCCTGAAATTAACACCCGACCACACGCCAAATGCGGGTAACTTTCGCAATTGGTGGGTGAAACTGACACTCTACCGGCCACATTGGCAGGTAGCCAATGAGCACTGAGCAATTTATTTGTTTTTCACTCCCGAAAAACTTAAAGACAGAGCAAAATGTCCCGACCAACTTTGGCTGAGTGGGGAAAATGAAGGAAGCACGTAATCTTAAATCTAACATGATCCAGTCAGATAAAATGCTTCGTTTTGCGGCTTTGTCCAATTCATAGATAGTCAGTGGTCCATTTTGATTTTTTTTTTTTCTTGGCTGCAGTCGCATTACCGCACATTAAGATGCTTAATACACAGGATTGCGAACTGGCTTGCTAACGTAGCTATATATTCTCTCACTTGGTCTAAATGTAGATTGTAGATTATCCTTATTGATGTTTAAGAGTAATAAACGTAAGCAAAGACAAATAAATCTCAGTTGTGGGAAGTGACATTCTTAAGATTACCATACATTAATTATGTTTAAAAATTATGTAAATATAAAGGGGCCTTCATTAGATAATTAATTTTTTTTAATGAAATTGTTAGTGAATTGTCTCCATATTTTCTGTTTATATTATGGAAAATATCCTTCAATGAAACTGACTTCACTGAAAATATGGTCATCAAAGAACAAACTCAAAAATGGGAGAAAAAAGAAAGTAGAGAGGAAGATGCGGCGAGGGTAATAGGCTACTACATTGTAAAATAAATTCCTATTTTTGTCTCCTTGTACGATGTTCAGCAATAGAACGCCTGAAGAAAATCAAAAGGCATTACCTTAGCTAGCCACAATGCTATCTGGCTAGCTAGCCTCCTAATTAAGCTACTCCTGTCATTTTGCTTGGGACATTATTTTCCTTGCAGGTTGGTGCACTGTCTTCAACACAAACATATCGCCTATGCAAAGAAAGTCGACTACTGGATGTGAGTACCTAGCAAGAACTCAGATTCTGATGAAGTTCAAATGGACTCTGAATTGGAGATGAACTAGGCCCCAAGAATGCATTTACGAAGGAATATTTTGAGTTTTATGCTTTGCCCGATTAAGTTGGGATGGTCTGAGAACGCCAAATAATGCTTCTTCAAGAATATTCTTCGTAATAAAACTGTAATCTAACTTATGTGCAGCGATCTGTGACGCTGGGCTGCACAGAAACCGTGCTAAGCATTTTCAAGTCTGATTTGTACAGCAATTTATTGTGTCGCTGGCCTCAGAACGTAACCTTGGATCACTGGCGAGTCAGCTATATAGCTAGCTAATAAATTACCATATCATGATTGTAACATTTGCTAATTATACAACATACCATTATGTGGTTAAGTAACTTGTAATTGGGAAGAGTACTTCAATTGTTCGATAAAACTGAATAATGTTAAAATAAATCACTCTACCTTTTTTTGTACCAGTACCATTTCTCTTGATTTAAATTAAAAGTGAAACTCTATGGAAGAGGCAATTCACCCCGTGGCGGTTCAGCGCGAAGATCAAAGAGCGGGGCTGATTATAAAATGAAATCTGTTGTTGACCCAACTGCGGGGAAAATAGCAGAAGTGCTTTTCTTATCCGTCCCACCGCGGTGCGACTAGCAGAACTGCTTCTCTTGTCAGTCCCGTCGCAGGGCAAGTAGCTGATCTCTTTCCCCCAGTTCACCCAGCTGTGGGGGGAATAGCCACTTCCAATTGGATAGCAGTGCTTATTTTGCTGAGCACTTCCCTGGAAGCCCTTCAAGGACTTTGATCACTCTTCAATACAGTTATGTAGCTAGTCACGTTGTATTATTTGTTCGGAAATCAATCAATAAATAGATGAACGATTTTTAAATTGTCATTAATGAGATCAATTTGTTTTAGAACTTGACAGCGCTTTAACGTACAACCCCAATTCCGAAATAGTTGGGACGTAGTGTAAATTGTGAATACAATCAAAATGCAATGACTTTCAGATCACATGAGCCAATATGTTATTTACAATAGAACATAGATAACATTTTAAATGTTGAAACTGAAACATTTTACATTTTTATCCACAAAATGAGCTTATTTCAAATTTTCTGGCTGCAACAGGTCTCCAAAAAGTTGGGACACAGGCAAAAAAGGTCTGAAAAAGCAATTAATATATAAGAGAATCAGCTGAAAGAACATTTAGCAAGTAATTAAGTTAACTGACATCAGGTGCGTAACATGATTGGCTATAAAAGGGATATCTTAGAGAAGCTGAGTTTCTCAGAAGTAAAGATGGTCAGAGGCTCTCCAACCTGTGAAAGCTTGCCTAAAAAAACAGTGGAATACTTTAAAAACAATGTTCCTCAGCGTCAAATTGCAAAGGCTTTGAAGGTCTCATCATCGACAGTGCATAACATCATCAAAAGATTCAGAGAAACTGGAAAAATCTCTGTGCGTAAGGCGCAAGGCCGAAGAACTTTACTGGATGCCCAAGATCTTCGGGCCCTCAGACGCCACTGCATCACTCACTGGCATGATTCTGTCATTGACATTACTAAAAGGGCCCAGGAATACTTCAAGAAACCACTGCCTGTAAACACAGTCCGCCGTGCCATCCACAGATGCCAACTAAAACTCTATCATGCAAAAAGGAAGCCATTGTTGAGCATGATCCAGAAGCGCCGTCGTGTTCTGTGGGCCAAGGCTCATTTAAAATGGACTGTAGCAAAGTGGCAAAGTGTCCTGTGGTCAGACGAGTCCAAATTTGACATTCTTGTTGGAAATCATGGGCGTTGTGTCCTCCGGGCTAAAGAGGAGAAAGATCATCCCCCTATTATCAGTGTTCAGTTCAAAAGCCAGCATCTCTGATGGTATGGGGATGCATTAGTGCATATGGTGTGGGACACTTGCATGTTTTAAAAAGCACCATGAATGCTGAAAGGTATATAAAGGTTTTATTGCAACATATGCTAGGACATCTATTCCAGGGAAGGCCTTGTGTATTTCAGCAGGACAATGCAAAATCACATACTGCAGCTATTCCAACAGCATGGCTTCGTAGTAGAAGAGTCCGTGTGCTGAACTGGCCTGCCTGCAGTCCTGATCTTTCACCGATTGAGAACATTTGGTGCATAATTAAACGGAAAGTCCGTCAAAGGAGACCCAAAACTCTCCAGCAGCTGGAAGCCTGAATTAAACAAGAGTGGGATCAAATTCCAATGGCTAAACTCAAGAAATTTGTCTCCTCAATGCCCAGACGCCTCTACTCTGTGTTAAAAAGAAGAGGGGGTGCTACACCATGGTAAACAGGCCCCTGTCCCAACTTTTTTGAGACCTGTAGCGGCCATCAAATTTGAAATGAGCTCATTTTGTGGATAAAATTATAAAATTTCTTAGTTTCAACATTTGGTATTTTATCTCTGTTCCATTGTGAGTAAAATACTGGCTGGTGTGATTTGAAAGTCATTGCGTTTTGATTTTATTCACAATTTACACTTTGTCCCAACTGTTTCGGAATTGGGGTTGATATATAAACGAACATGAAATATGAGAAGAAACATGTGACATGGTGACATTAGTTCTTATTTTGTACTTCAGGGCAACAGACGAATCATTCAAAGCACGTGGCGACTAGAGGAGGAAGATATCATTACTTGAACTCCGAAAACATGATTCAACATTATCAGCTGTGACCAGTTATCCTGGTTAAGGAAAGACGAAAAAGTAAAATGAGTTATATTGATACTGAGTTGCATTTCAGTCAGCATTATTGTCCCTGCCGAAAATGATTTTGGAAGGGGACAAAGAAATGAGCAGCATGTGTATCCATCCGTCCACCATGTAAACCCTGTTCATAATTGACCACTCTATTCACATACTTCACTACATTGTCATGAAACTATGATGCAATGATCCCTTGGGTCAAGTAACACATCTTCCCCCAACAGGAGGGGGGTCAAAGGTCATGTAGGGGTCATTTGGAGTCATTGATCCAAAATGGTTTGAAAGTCACTGTGTCCAAATACTTCAGTTGATTTTCATGGTACTTGGATACAATGATTGTTGGGTCAAATCATGCGTGACCCCAACAATTGTGGGGTCAAAGGTCATTTGGGGTCACTATATCCACATATTTCAGCGGATTTTCATCAAACTTGTTGAAATGATCCTTGGGTCAAGTCACACGTATGCCCCTACGACAGGGGGGTCAAAGGTCATCCACCATGTTTGGCGGGGACATATTTTGCGCATCGTGTAAATCCGAGTTCATCTTGTTGTATTGGGGATTCTTGTTGCGAATCTTCATTTTCTCTGTTGTAATATAAACAATAATGAAGTGCAAAAGCAGGCGGGGTCGTTAAGACACTTGTTTATCTTTTTCATAAAGTGAATAAAACAATTTTTTACTGAATTAAACTATTTATGAGCCACAGCATTGCAATAAGATGGAATATGTACATTTTACTGCCTACTGGAAAACTTGTTGGTCAAGGAGAATGATTGGAAATCGGTCAAGACTAATTGGGCCTACATAAAATTATTTTTTAGTTCTTTAATTTCAGCTGAGAAGCCTTCACAGGCATGTCGCCTTTGTATATTATGCTTCCACTGAGTAATACGTTTCATTAATTCTTACTATTTTGTGTATATTTCATTTTGTTTTAACAACATGATATAGCTTACACAGGTGTTACACCCCAGCCTGGGATGCAAGTTTGTATTTCGGATTTTAAAATGAAAATGACCAATGGCACAGCTGCAAATAGCACTTTTGTTCAAAGATATTAAATAAGCGAAAATTACAGACCTCTAGCCAAACCGGTGAATAACAATTAACAAAAATAACAAAACCAGCACACATAGGTAATTTGGAATGCTGCCACCTTCAGTGTGGCATCCAACTCCCACACTCTGTCCATTTTACCAACAGCACAGCCTTTTACAGGATTAGCCCCGCCCCCTAGGGCAATGTCCACATTACATTTTTCACCAATTGTGTTTTTATAAGATAATCCCTCCTAATAGTATAGGTCATATTAATACACAGTTTTCCCAATACCATTTACACACATATGGATCTGTTCCCATGTCTTTCCCCCATTTTATTACATTTTCTTTGCATCAGCACCCCCGAGCCAATGGTAGCTCCCCACTATGGAGCAAATGTGCAAACGCACGCGATTTCCGGCATTATGTAGGGCTCCTAAATCTTTACCCTCCATTTGGGTCCTTCTGCTTGGGTAAACAGGGAAGTTCAACACAGACGCAGAACAAGACGCAAGCAAAAAGCAACACAAGCGACCGACCAAATTCCCATACTGTGCCAAATAAAATAAAGCGCGAATTGTGTCAGTGAATACTTTTTCCTGAGCGGTGTTTTACAAAACAATCAGTCCATTTAATATGATCAATATAATGCGGTAGCATAATGATAATTGTGTAAAGCTGGAAAGTAAGTGAATTCTGGGATATGTTCTGCCTTAGCTAATGTGGACACCCATTAACTAAAACAAAATGATGACAAAAACAATTGAACTGTGCAGTAAAGTTTCACTAAAAGGGTTACACTAATCGCATAACCACTTACTCACCACCAACTCTCACACAGACACAGACATAGACACTGGTGCTACACCTGCTATGAATGTTTGGATGAGATATGCAAGTGCTTTAAGTGGATTGTGTGCGCGTAAGAGTGCTGCCGATAGCCAGCAACTGAGCTCTGTCGCTTCACCTGGCTTGCCATCTCACGCCTCTCATTCCAGTGCATTTAAATTGGTGACTGTCGCCTAGAATCAATTAATCAAACATCTTCAGCACCATTCAAGTGGACAGGGCACTGCAAAGTCTCAACGAACTTAAGAGCTGTGCGCACGCACCCGCTTTAAGTGCTGCATTGGGAAACCCATGCTAAGACAGAACTTCCGCAAGATTGCTCCTCGCAAACGCTTGATCGTTATTAGTGAAAGAGGCTGAGGGCCTCTTTTCCTGACAACATTCGATCGTAGAGCTCTAAGAAGGTTTGCTATAAGTGATCTTACAACAGTTGTTCACTCTTTACGTACATTTCCTAAAGCAGCCCTTTTTCTATCCACAATAATGGTGACATCAAATGACAATATCTTTCAAAGCTTCTGAATTTCTTTACCTCAAAAATTTTTATTTTATTTAATTTTTTTCTGCATCAGTGTCTGATCGACTTGATAAGCCTAAGAATACATTTTTCAAAATGCGGTTTTGCCGACTCTGCGTGTCGTGCTAATCAGCGTGCTAAGTTCACTCATGTAAAACTAAAACTGTCTACAACCAGTGGCATAACTATAATGCGTATTATCTCTACATCTTTTTCAGTTTAAGAATTGGGCAATTAATTGAATTAATTTACTGACCAAACAGGCTACCAATAAGCTTCTTAGCCATTATTGATTAAGACGTATGGTCACACTTTAGATGAAGTTTTGCTCTTAAAGTATTTATTGAGCATGTATAATGCCTTCATAAATGAGACATAATGTCTTCATAAATCACACATAAGCAAATGTCATGCTTTGTAAAGGGTGAAATAACACATCCTTACTCAGCATGCGATGCCAGATGTGACAATGACAATGTCACTTAGCTGACAGTGTCACCCTTTATAGCATTTAGGCACCAGCTAAGTGACTTTGTCAGTTATACCACACCTGGCATCACATGCTGAATAAGGATTGACAAAGCATGACATTTTCTTATGTATGATTTATGAAGACATTATGTCTCTCGCGCTGAAGATTACACATCTACTTTACCTGATGTTTTGATGAAACAAAACATCAGGTAAAGTAGATGTGTAATCTTCAGTGCGATTTACCTTGCATTTGCTGGTAGCCTTCAGATTATCATATAAAAATAAACAGCAAAAAAAAAGTCTGGGTAAAAAAATACAATATGGGTTCTGACTTTGGAACACCACACAGAAATGCAATATTTAACACCTAGCCACATTTTAATGATTAAAGAAATCACTCAGTGTGCAAAATTACATGTCAAAATTGCCAAAAGTAAGCCTTTGAAATTGAATTATTTTTGTCAAAGCACTCTACGTAGATAAAGAAAATTTCATTTATTTATTTATATTTATTTTTCTTGTAAGACCATTGGGAAGTGGGCTAGAGAGCCATCTACAGTGATTTTTTTCGTACTATTATCAAAATCCTTTTCTTTGGGATCTATCAGATAAACCCATTTAATGTATTTGTTGGTTTGTGTGTTAATTATCCCCATCAACACACGTCCAGTTGCAAGGGGCAACCTGCCTCAGCTCTATCTCAAGTACACCACGGCCAGAGAAACGGTGTTTCATCTAACAATTTATTGGAATGCTAATGTGCGACGATTACATATTTGAGCGACTGGAGCCGAAATCCAGTTTGAAGCATGAGGACACTGACCTAACTGACAAGTAATCTCAATAATTTTCGCCTGCAACGCAATCATATTATTCTTCCATTTACGCAGGTAAGCCGTGCTCACTAACAACCATGTCAAATGAAGTCAGACTATCAATGGATAACCTTGTTAGAACAAAACATATTTTGTCTTGTTACTACATAGTTGTATCTGTCATTACTGTGCTTCTCGCCTAATTATTCTGTTGGTGGTGGTAGCTTACCAGGGTGTTGGGGATTTAGCTAGTGAAAACCATCTCCAGAGCTTCCATGAGGAGGTGGAGGGACTGTGGGGTGCATGAGCTAGGTCAGAAGCAGCAAGCACAACATCTCTTCAAAGTCGAAGTTCAATTCCACAAAAGTTTCCTGCCACTTCAATTCTTCTCATTTGTGTTCTGATGAACAACAACTTCAAATCAAAATAAATCAAATAAAGATATATATATTTTTCAAGCTATTTTAGTCTCAGTAACTGTTTATATTCTAATTAAGTGGAGACAAAACTTTATTTCTCGACCCCGGATGCCATGCACCAGTTGAATACAGAAAAGATTCATTGAAATTGGTCATGAACTGTAAATGTTTTTAGTCCATTTTTTATCCAAAAAACCAGCAGCGCCCTTGTTTACTAGCTAGTTGGCCTGTCTTTTTACCAGACAATGTAGCCCAGTGCAGGAAGGCAATAAGTTTAAGTAGTGAGGCTGTCAATGCGGCTATGTTTACGTGGCTAAACAATTTAAAATCATGTTAAGGAGTGGCACATTATTCACAATTAAGTGCAGTTACGGTGGACTACTGAAATCGCTAGTGAATATAATTAAAATATATACACACAAGGTAACTTACCAGTGAGCTCTTTGGTTGGCACTGCAGCTAAAGTTACCGCCAAAGAGGGTGCCAGATGTTGGCGGTTGGGAATGATAAAGGCCAGGTGGGGTGATAGTCGGTTCGGCTGCATTTACTTATAACAGCGGATTACTTGTGAATCCCAGCTGTCTCCAATCAAAGTTGTGAAAGTACCCAGTGAAAAATTTACACCACGGAGAGAAGTGTTGGTGGTGATCCTTAGTTCTCCATCAACATACCTCTTCACAAAAGTAATCCACCATGGGTGACCTAGGCTGTTTTTAATTCCCGCATTCAGGGAAGATGCATTTTCGGGATACTGAAGCCAGCAAAGCTGACTTGCTGGCTAGAAAACTGAACACTGGCAACTTAGCTAGTTACTTAGCTAAATGCAGAACAAGTGATTAAGCGGATAACCACTGATGCAATGCACTCTAGATTTTATATAGTGCTAGGGGCGGGATTATGTTTAGGACGGCTTCAGTGTGTCATCAAGCCATGTTGTAGCCTTGCCCAGAAAATCGGGCAAATAAAATTAGTGAAAAACGGTTTAAAGGTCTAACTCCACAATTTAGTACTAGATTAGTTTGCAGTCTTTTCATGTTTTCAGCAACAATTTTCTAGCCTGCAAAATGTCTAGAAGCAAATCACTGATTTCACTTTACTTGGACTTTTAAGATTTTTCAAAACCATGACTCCGAAACATGACATTATTATGATCCTGAACCATTTACCAGGGCATCTATTCGGCAAAGGTAACGACCTTAATAAAGGTGAGTGGAATAAATATGGGTGAGTGAACACCACTGTTAAAATGTTTTAATTAAAGCTGCTACTTAATGATATGATCTGAACAATGACTTGTCAAGAATGGATATCTCCTAAGGATATTGAATTATAATATTGATTTGTTTCATTAGTTGTATATTAGAAGTTATCAATTTGACCAACTTTTGTAAATCCCGTAGCACCCACTTTACTGCTTGGGGGCATTCGGATTTAAGAGGTTAAACAGAATCTATGCCTGTACTGTGGAAGAGCTTACCATACAATAGTAGAATGCCCTGTTCGGCGGACCTGAGTAACATCTGAGAAAGAGGTACTGTCTGGTGCTGCTGTCCCATTCTCTCGTCCATCTCTTCCTAATTGCCTGACCTGACAGGGTCTCCATATCTCCACCTGAGCCATAGTCAACTCAGGAGCAGGCGGGAACACTATTCATCCTGGTCTTGTTCGCTGCCTGAGGGTTCCAACTGATCCACTACTATCACCCCTCTGTTCCCAAGGTCTCACAGAGATTAACCTGGCTGGTGGTTATGACTTACCACTTATCACTTACTTCAAAGAGTTGGCATTTCTCATCATGGAGTCACCGCATGCCCAGGTGCTGTTGGGAAGGCCCTGGCTTGAGTGTCACAATCCCTGCGTGGACTGGCCCTTGGGATCCATCCCAAAGTGGTGTCTGTCATGTGTTCAGTCCTGCCTTCACTCCGCTTCGAGTCCCACTGCATCTTCTTCTTCTGTACCACCAGGAGGAGCCGCTGGACTTGAAGGGAGTTTCCCCAATTTATCATGACCTCCGTGTGGCGTTCAGCAAAGCCCATGCAATGTCACTTCTTCCATACAGACTCGGCAATTGTGCCGAAACATCGCCAAGGGGTCGGCTGTACTCTTTAACCTCACTGGAGTCCCAGGCAATGGAGGAGTACATAAATCAATTCCTGGCTTCCGGAATTGTTTGAACTTGATTGTCACCAGCCGGAGCTGGTTTTCTCTTGGGGCCAAAAAAGATGAGTCTCTATGTCTCTGTATTGATTATTGGGGATGTAATTCTATGATTATCAAGAATCGTCACCCTCTTTCTCTGATGGACTCGGCATTCTCCAACCTCCATAGCTGTCATAACTTCTCAAAGCTGGCCTAGCACAACAAGTTCCAACTTGTGTGCATGCAGAAAGGAAATGAATGGAAGACAGCATTTAACACCCCGTCCGGCCATTATGTATACCTAGTGATGCTGGTAAGGCTCTCTAGTGGCCTTGCTGTGTTCCAGAATCTCATTAATGAGGTCCTCCGAGACATTGTCACCCAGTTCGTCTAGTTTCACTTATACGAGACCCTGATGGTTTCTCCAACACTGGAGGACCATACCCGCTATGTCCGCATAGTTATTCAAAGGCTTTATGAAAATCAACTTTATTTGAAACCAGAGAAGTGTGAATTTCATTGCACCATTGTATCTTTCTTGGGCTTCACTGTGATGCAGGGTGCCTCAGAAATTGATAGGCACTGGATTAGCCAGACTCCAAAGACTGTAAGCAGTTGCAGAGGTCCCTCGGGTTTGCCCATTTCTATTGGAGGTCCATTTGAGGGTATGCTGGTGTAGCAGCCCCTCTGACAGTGCTCATGTCCATCAAGTCTCCCTTTACATGGACCACCAGGAGGCCTGTGCCTGTAACCATCCCAAAGAGTTTTTTTTTAATAAATATCACTGCTCCAGTCCTCATGCTTCCTGATCCCAGCGCCAGTTTGTCATTGAAGTTGGCCTCTGATGTGGGTGCTGGTGCTAACCTCTCTCAGTGAGGAGATGATGGCGAGCTACATCCTTGTGCTTTCTTCTCTCATCAGCTAACTGCAGCTGAGAGGAATTGAGCCCCTCAGAACAAGAATGGTCTAACTACACTTTTCATGTTTATTAAGTTTGACTCAGGGAATTGGAGAAAAGGTTCAGACCTGTTTAGTGCAATACTGAACTAATTCAGATCTAGCTCAGTGTGTGTATAAAAGTAGGTCACTAGCAAGGCAACAGCAATTATGCGTTTAAGGGTCAGAAGCTCACAGCACGTCATTTGAAAATCCTGTAACGCCGCCGTTACCGCTAGGGGGAGGTCGGGGGAATTAAATCGCTAGGGGGAGTTAAATTGTCAATTCTTATATGACATAAGGATTCGCTCTCACCTGAATATTGAGGCGAGTTCTGTCAGCCATTGTAAACAGTGATATTCACCGCGCGAAAGTGCGCGAGAGGTGAATATAACAATCCGACGACCTTGAGCTAAAAAAAGGTTAACGTTCCCTGCAGGAGCTCCTGACAGTGTCCGTATTTCTTGTCGCTTCATCCCTGTGAAGAGCTTTACATTAAAGTAGTTGCCATTCTCTTATTTTAGATTTTCAAGTAGGCTCACACAATTATACAGTTATTGACTTCAATTATGGGTGAATCCAATGATTTATAAATGATTGGATTCACCTCAACTGAAGTAAATAATTGTATAATATTCAATTTCAACCTTATGAAGAAGTTGCACTTTTACACCTGTTTGTATCATGGGTCATTCCATGTCAATTCACATACTCTCCCTAGTGACATCTCTCAGATTTGACTGAAAAGAATTCTAAAATTAGTTTTTGACTCCAAATGAAGGAATCCCAAATGACAGCTTCATACCTTTTAGTCATTTCGGCATTATGGCCCTGGAAAATTTGGGTGTCAGGCCCATTTTTTTCCTGCACTTAGTTTGAAACCATATCTAGAGACCCATAACTTCGCTTTTAAATGAGTAACAGGGCTAAAAACTAAAAAAGTGGTCATTGACTGCCTTCTCTCTTGGAACCAATGCTTACAAATGAGATACTAGTTCCATTGTATACGATATTAACCCTTTAAAACTGGGTTTTGTTTCATGCGATAATGATTTTCGGGATACTGGAGGGTCCTGGTAATTGGGGGGTCCCAAAAATGATCTCAGGACAAACAGAGCCTTCAGAACCCTCATTTTAGGATACTATTTCACCATTTCTCCACTTGAGATAGACAATTTGCTTTTATTATGACCAACTTACACACCTTATCCAAATTTAGAGCCGATACACTGTGAATCATCAGGTACTCCTGTCAAAACTCTCCTTTTTAAATTTTTCTGATGAAGCGAAATTTTTCTGATGAAGCAATCAAATGGATGAACTCATATCTTACTAACAGGAAGCAATGTGTACATATTGGTAACACCCGGTCAACATATCTCAACTGTAATGCTGATGTTCCCCAAGGGTCAATATTGGGACCAATATTGTTCAGCTTTTATATCAATGACCTGCCCTTAGTTTGCCCATCTGTCAACATACAAATGTATGCTGATGACACAGTTCTCTATGTACATGCCAAAAAACAAACTAGATGCTGCAAGCAAATTAACAGCAACCATGGTTCATGTAACTGATTGGTTAAACAAATCATGCTTACACCTGAATGTAAACAAAACTGTTTGTATGTTCTTCTCACGAAAAGAAACAAAATCTCACCAACCTGATGTTTTTGTCAACGGAGAAAAGCTCAAAATGGTATCTGATTTTAAATACAGCGCCCTCCATAATTATTGGTACCCCTGGTTAAGATGTGTTCTTTAGCTTCTAATAAATTCAGTTTTTTTCTAAATAATATAGGACCACAATGAAAAAAAGAGGAAAATCCAACCTTTAATTCAAGTGCATTTATTCAGTGGGAAAAAAATCCCACATTAAGAAGTAATTCTTTTACATCAAGTCATGTGTGCCACAATTATTAGCACCCCTGATGTTAATACTTTGTACAACCCCCTTTTGCCAACAAAACAGCACCTAATCTTCTCCTATAATGTTTCACAAGATGGGAGAATACAGAAAGAGGGATCTTCGACCATTCCTCTTTGCACAATCTCTCTAAATCATCCAGCGACCTGGGTCCTCTCCTCTGAACTCTCCTCTTCAGCTCACTCCACAGGTTTTCAATGGGGTTGAGGTCTGGGGACTGAGATGGCCATGGGAGGAGCTTGATTCTGTGTCTGGTGAACCATTTCTGTGTAGATTTGGCCACATATTTAGGGTCATTATCTTGCTGAAAGACCCAGTGACGACCCATCTTCAGCTTTCGGGCAGAGGCCACCAGATTTTGATTTAAAATGTCCTGGTATTTCAAAGCGTTCATGATGCCATGCACCCTAACAAGGTTCCCAGGGCCTCTGGAAGAGAAACAGGCCCACAGCATCACCGATCCTCCCCCATACTTCACAGTGGGCATGAGGTGCTTTTCTGCATACTCATCTTTTGTGTTCCGCCAGACCCACTTAGAGTGTTTGTTGCCAAAAAGCTTTATCTTGGTCTCATCTGACCAATGCACACGGTCCCAGTTGAAGTCCCAATACCGCTTAGCGAACTCCAGTCGTTTGCGTTTATGATTGTGAGTGAGAAAAGGTTTTTTCCGTGCATGCCTCCCAAACAGCTTGTTGGCATGTAGATAGCGCCTGATGGTTGTTTTGGAGACTTTGTGACCCCAAGATGCTACAATTTGTTGCAATTCTTTAACAGTGAGCTTTGGAGAACTTTTTATTTCTCTGACCATCCTCTTCACTGTGCGTGGTGGCAAAATAACCTTGCGTCCTCGTCCAGGCTTGTTTACCACTGTTCCAGTTGTTTTAAACTTCTTAATGATTCCTCTGACAGTAGATATGGGTAGGTGCAGGCGAGTGGCTATTTTCTTGTAGCCATTGCCTGACTTGTGAAGGTCGACACACATCTGCCTAACTTGAATGGTGTGTTCCTTTGTCTTTCCCATGTTGAAGAGTGGATAAGAGAAATGGCCTCTGTGTCACGTC
Organism: Gymnothorax javanicus; assembly: GCA_029692085.1. NCBI lineage: Eukaryota > Metazoa > Chordata > Actinopteri > Anguilliformes > Muraenidae > Gymnothorax > Gymnothorax javanicus. The sequence goes on from CM056195.1 coordinate 76,730,755, forward strand.
ATATTTATACCCCAGGGAAACAGGAAGTGATGAATTACTAATTAAATGTTCCTAGATACTCTGATCAACTTTGTAAACTACTGTAGAAATGACAGAAATACTTCAATTACATTTATTTCCTAGGAATTGTTAGGGGTGCCAATAATTGTGGAATAGAAATAATTATTTTTCGTAAAATCACCTGAGTCAGGGATTTTTTTTCCCTTAAAATTCCCTTGAGTTGAAGGTTACATTTTTCTACAATTTTCAGTGTGAGAGTATGCTTCTGCAAAAAAATTGAATTTATTTTAAGGCTTTTAACACATCTTAATCAGGGGTGCCAATAATTATGGAGGGCGCTGTATCTTGGAAGTATTTTAGATTCAAATCTGTCTTTTAAAAAGCATGTTAAAAAGGTGGCCAATACTATTAAATTTAACCTGGCCAATTTTAGGCATATCAGACCATACCTAACAATAGAGGCAGGCAAACTCTTTATGCATGCTATGATTTTTTTCCCACATTGCATACCGTTTTACCAGCTGGTCACAAGCAAGCATGACAACTTTGAAGCCAATCGAGTCCCTTTTTAAAAGGACACTTAAAACATTTGACCAAAAAGCCAATAGTTATCACCACTGCCGCATAATACAAAAGTACAATTTATTTAATTTTGAAAATTTTAAGCATTTCTTAGATGCTTGCCTTTAAGATTTTACATGGGCTTGCACCTCCACCGCTGAGTCAGTTTATAACACAGAAGAACAACTGTAGCAGGACAACAAGGGCCACTACCAGAAGGGACTGTGTTGTACAATACAGACGTAGCAAGTTTGAGCAAACAGTCTTCTCAATTAGAGCCACCCACTACTGGAACGGTCTGCCAATTGAATTGAGACAGAGCAATAACTACCCAACCTTTAAACATTAACTTAAGACATGGCTCAAGGTAAGTCAAACTTGTGATCATGAGTAACTACACAAACTCACCTGTGTAGCTGCCCCTGCTTACACTTATTAATTTTATGATATTTCTGTGGTGTGTCTTTGTATTCTTGTATTATTTTGTTTTTTTCCTGTTCCTTTCCTTTCTTTTCTTAACATGACATCATTTGATTTGTAACAACCTGCCCAGGGACTACGGACAAAAATTAGCTTAGTAGCTAACTCTGGCACATTTACACTGATGTTTAACTGAAGTGTTGATTATTGTGCACTGTCCCTTATAAATAAATAAATAAATAAGTTTGCTTATCCAGCTCCTTCTGTGTTAACTGATTTTTTGAAAAATAGACCCTTTGGCCCACATTTCTTAAAACTAAGTCCGGAAAGTAGGTCAGCTGAGCTTTTTTTTGGTGGTTGAAATCACACTCTAATACCAAATAATGATGCGCAAAATAACTCATTCATCTATTTCTGGAATCTGTGTGAGTTGAAATGGAATGACCCACATGTTAAGCCGCTGTTAAAATAAATTTGGAAAACAATTTCTGTATATTTTTGCTCTTATAAATAAGAAGTGTTGTGTGGTTTACTACAGCCTCATGTAACCTTACATTCAGTACCAACAACGGCAATAATAATTGTGATAATAATATTCGAGAAAAAATAGCTATGGTATCAGAATAGTATCTGTTTTGGCAGATATCAATATTCATGTTTAGGAATCAGATTGGGGCTGAAAAAAGTGGATTGGTGCATCCCTGATTAACAATTAATGGATACATTTTTTTAATGCCATTTAGTGAGCTCTAAGAGTCACATAAGTGAAGTTTATGAGAAAGTGCAAAAAAAGTCTTTTTTGTTGTTTTTCATTGCATTTCTAAGTACAAAATTTTCATAGTAGATGTCACTGTTTCTCCGAGAGCATAAGTAGTTTTGTCCTTGACTTTGACTTGAAGCAAAGCCTGGTATTTTTCTTCACAAAGTTTGGCATGTTATTAAGAGAAGGTCTTTACTCGCAAAGTTAAGAGAACATATTGATTGCATCCACCCCACAGTCCACCGTCGCAGTTAAAAAGGAATTGTGCACATAAACCCATAGCCTTGAACTCAGTGCTGGCTAATACCAAACCAATAAACAAACTTTCCAACACTGAATGCCTACATTCAAGCCCACTGCATGAATCATGTAACAGCTATTCCAGTTAGACAGTGCCCACTGATAATCCACTCCGATTTTAATTGATGCAAAAAAAGTGCTCCCAGTGACATCTGGATTAAAAAAATAAAAAAAAACATCCTTCATTGATGCAAAATTGTCCCTTCTCAGGCAAGTTATAAGAATGCCTTTTTCCTTTCCCTCCCATGATCAATAGATCAAATGTTGTAGATAATCTAAAATCATTAAAAGAAAGCATTTATATTTTTTTATTTTAACCCATTGTGTAGCAATTCCTTTATGCATCTGTTCTGCTTCCCGCAGAAGCTACAAAGGCTGTATACAGTGTAAAAGTGGTTTTTGAGATTGAAAAGGAAAAATGTGTCTGTCACAGAGCAAAACAGACAGATACTGAGTAATGAGCATGAAGCCATATATAGATATGTGCAAAGAATTTTTAAAAAGGCACCAAAATGCTCAAAATCATTCTGTACAAGCAGCACCAAATCAGTCTTTACTCAAGTCTGGAACTGAATGAAAAATTTTAAAAAATTCCAAACCCTAACTGTATGCATGTCTCTACAAACGTCAACAAAATCTAATCACATTTTCACATTACTGCATAAGCAACTGTAATCTATAATATCATAGCCATATAATGTGATTCTTAAAATTATTATTACTAATACAGGTTTATGATCTGTTTGAAGATTAATGTTTCTTTGACCGAGATGGGGATTTAATTTGCTCTAATGTGTACATTGCTGACCAATATCAAAACCTGAAGGGCGTTACTTTACGAAAGCACAATAATCAACCTGTCATTGAGGAAAAACACAACCCTGAGCCAGGAAAATCACAATCATTTGGATAATTTGGCAGCTGTACATAAAACTGTGCCTGCCATGGAAGATGCTCTTATTACAAGGTTCAATGTATCCCAGACCCCTTTTGTCTGAAAAAGGCAGTGAAGCTAGCTTATTACTTACAGTATGTACAGATGTAATCACTGGAGAGAGAATGGTTCGAAGACAGTTATTGTGAGTCTGTGAGATGTTATGTTCTTGAAGTTATGACTACCTTACCATGCAGATATCAGAAAAGGCAGTAAAAATTATTTACTTAGGTCAAAATGCTTTGGTAGAAAAGGAAAGTGTTCCATATTCTGATTTCTGTGGATATGGTGAAGGACACAGATTTTCTTAATTAATGGCCCCATTTACAACTTGTGTTCGCATTTTTCCTTTATCTGGGTAATGTATCCGGATACAGATTGCATCTTAATGCAAGGTGTAAATGAGGCCAAAATCCACAGAGAATTTCAAATAACCTCACAGGTAGGCCGTTTTCATAGAGCTCCTATATACAGGACGCAAATGAGAAAGGCTGTGTGGATGCAATGTAAATATGGATGACAATGCATACTGTCAGATTCGAAGGTACATAAAGTAGTGTGCAGTGATGATATACACCAACACTTTCATCAGGGTGTATAAAGGGGTCCTAATGTATTACTTCTCTATAATTTTTGGTGAAAATGAATTGAAAAATACTTTTGTAGGCAATGTGAATGAAAAAAAAATCCATTACCATAAATATTTTGAGGTAAAAATATGGTTAATAAAGAAAAATGCTGATAACATCAATTTTTTATAACAGTTAAAGGTATCACAAAGATGTCTTGCATTGCCTGATCCAATCATCCGATGATTACATAAAATAAATACTTGAATTGTATTTGGTTTCTGATTTATCTTCATTTTGTTAAGTGTATAATCATCACCTCACACCACCGTATCAATATACATACACTGAACCACAGAAGTGGCAACCCTTTACAACTGTGTCTCTGTACTCCTACTTATGGACCGTGTTGTTTACGTCTTGAATAGGTCATGCAGGAATGCAGCTTTACGTGTAATCAGATGTAGTCGAGACACAAAGCCTGAGAACTACGTATATATAGACAGAGTGCATTATGGGATGACAAAATTCACTTTACAGCACTGCTGCAGTAAGGCCACATCTTCTCCTTTAGCCTCTTGAGGGGTGGGCGAGGTTCTTACTCTTAACTGAGCCCAAGTCCACATGCTGTCTTTATCCTGGTGGTTATCCCGCCATTGCAGCGGGATCACGTTGTCATTTCCACTCTATATCTTTGTCTCCTACTCCCGACTCCATTCTCATTTCCTCTTCCCACTGATGAGGTACCTGCTCCAAGCCCCATGACATACCGGAGTCTGCTGTCACCCTCCATCACCCCCCTCCCCCTCCTTTACTTGGCTGCAGTCCACCACCCAGGTACAGGACTGCCTCCTTCAATATGCTTTACACAACCTAGTTTGAACTCGACGGACAGACTGAAAATCGATTTGACCATTTCTCTGCGTGTAGAGTCCGCCGTGAGACAGCCAGCGGACTTTGGGGTCTCCTTCATGCTAGGATTTTTCACTGCATGCCATTTGGGAGTTTCTCCTCAGCAAGGTCCCTATTTTGCTTTCATTAGCATAGTGTGGCATTGCCACTGCAAAGAATATTGGGATACATTTGCTTTAAAATCTGGTGTTGAAATACTTCTAATTAGATTTGATGTGATGCAAGTTGAAACAGCAGTTGTCCCCAGTTTTCTCCCTTTCCTGATTCATATAACATGCAAGAGTGACCCCTCTCAGAACTTATAAGGGGCTGTTTGTCATTTGATGACCCAAATTCAGAATCATCAGAACTACTGGCAACACACCCTGGTCATGGGGGAGATGGAGAGTGCAAGTAAAATGCTTTCAGAGACCTCACAGCAGCCATCACCCCTCACTCCATGACAAACTCAAAAATCAGATTTTCTCCCACAATATCAGACTGATCGGCCCACGTTTGCAAGCTCATATTACCAAATTTACATCCTTTCGAAATTTGGGCATACCGAGGAACAATTCTTCAGGAGAAAATGGCTTCTTTCGCTTCCACTTTCACCTTGATGAGGTGCTCAATCAATGTGTCAGAGGAGCACGCTTTCAGACACCTTTTTTGCAGACAGGCCATAATCTGGCATCTGAGAGGTCAGTTTCACTCATTTAGGCTGAGCCCTTGACTCAATGCAATATCAGGCTTAAGGCTCTGTAAAGTGAGCTTGAGCAGGATTGTCCAATCAACTGCCCCATGAGAAGCCTTTCCTTGAAAAGCAGCAGAGGAGGCGTGATATGGAATGAGATTACCCTTACTTTTATCACTAGATACAAGGTTCATGTATCGTCGTACAAAAAAAGGGGCACATTAGCATGCCTTTACAATGTAAGAGGTTATTTAAAATTGAAAGTTCATAGAGATATTTGCAGATAATGATCTGCACATTTTTCAGTAATATTGAGATCTGTTTCTCACCATGGAAGAAGAACACTGCAAAGAACATATGTCAATCTTTGTGAGCATTTAATCCTTTAATTAGTCTTGAGTTATTACTCTAATTAAAGCTGCAAGCAGCAATGAACGGCCCCTCGCACCCTTGTGCACATTGGCGGTGGTGATGAGATCCTGATGGGTGCAGGTGTGCATTCACGACCATTGGACAGTGGTTGACAGGTTAAAAAGGCTGCAAGAGCTGCTTTGTTGAAATTTTCTAGGGGGCGCTATGGAGCCATTTTGCCATGCCCATGTGCAATGCCTTAACTGTAGTAAAATTTATGCTGGGCTTTATGCATGGGCAAAATTTTGTGAGTTTTCAAGCATGTTGAGGCCCTGAAAAATGCAGCTACTGATTAGGGGGCGTCGTAGAGTCAGTGTGTCATGCCCAGGGCCAATTGGGATATCAAATTGATCAGCATCACAATGGAAACTTGTGTGCAAAGTTTTGCGAGTTTTTGAGCTAGGTAGAGCACTCAAAAATGTGTTCGCAAAATTTGGTGCGTAATACTGAGGAACTTTAACATGAATAACTGGTGCCTATATGTGTTTTATAGCCTAGAGTAGCATTGCGGCTTTGCATACCCTAGCCCAGCGAGACTATGAAAATAATTGTTCACATAAAGCCAACTCAAATCAGTATTGAGGTAACTAGCTTCTGGGAAGCAGACTTTAGTGTCTTTTTTTAGTCTATCTGCTTCCCTCATCCCGTTTTTTGCCTGTGTAGTTATCCCCAGAGCCAAGACTTTCATCTTGAACACTCTAATAATGTAAAAAGGTTTGATGTCATTGATCGTAAGGAAGCTTTTGCAATATGTACAGCTAGTTTCTAAGCTCGGTAGCTAATGCTAACATCATGTGGTAACATTAGTTTGGGCACTTGCTTGGCTGATATACAGCCTCCTTGTTTTATCATCTTTCAGTTGCCAAGAAAAATTACAATGACAGTGAGATGGCGTGGTATGCCTGCGAGTAACGTGAATGCTTGATGTTTACTTTTAGTTATCAACGTTGTTCCTTATTTCACAATAAGACATATTGTAGCTCCTCATGTGTAAACCGCTTTGTGAACTAAACTTGTGAACAAGCATGAAGGGCTTGGAGGGAAGGGGCTACAGGACGGTGAGAAGGAGAGGAAGTTATTGTAATCAAAATCTCTCTCTTGCTCTTTTCTGCAAAGTGACCGACTGTACCTTTAAGAGAGTGGGTTTCAGCCATGAAGTGACCTGCTCCCAATTGGAATATGGATCTCTAATATTCAATGGGGATGCTGTGCACTCTCTTAGAGTTGATTTAACACTGAAAGCTTTACTGTACTTGCTCAGGTCTGGCAGCTCTGTAATCAGTTCAGGCACTGCCCATTGCTTTTATCAGGCACTTCAGAAAATGTTTCTGTTTTGACTATAGCAATAAAGGGAAATTAAATGGCAGTTGGCCAATCCAAACATTCATTTTTCTCCCATCTACTCTCCACTCAGCATGTTAGGTGCACCCACTGCTTTGTCATAATGGGGGAAGTATATTTACTATATAATTTATAATACATTCTTGTGTCCACACTGAATCCATTGGCTCCTCTAGAAATCTAATTACCTCTTGTGTAATCGAATTTCATATTCAGAAACGGTTCTTAATTGTCTTCATAACCTAGTTTTAGCTGAGCTTTTCCTTAAGAACTGATGTCTGGATTGTACAGTGGCTTCTCACATATTCAAAGGCATTCCTATTACAGCAGATAATTCATACTGCACTTGATTTGTGATGTTGATTTAATTTTTCCGAAAGCACTATTAATATTCTGGATGCTTTGGCATATCAAGATAAAAATAAATTAATGTAATTGGCTAACAAAAAGCTTTTAACACACAATACATTGAAATACCAGAATGTAGATTATTAATGAAGCAAATCACACTCTTGTTCCCCAATACGCATAGCATACAGTGTTGTGAAAAGGTATTATCCCCCTTCCCAATTTTTGCTGGTCACACTTAAATGTTTCAGATCACTGAGCTTATTTTTATATTTGACAAAGATAACCTGAGTAAACACAAAATGCAGTTTTTAAATGAAGATTTTGTTTATAAGTGAGCTCACGGTTCCAAGCGCACAGGTCAGGAGAGAACAAGGCACATAAACAAACGCACGCGCTGGTGTTTACACCATGGCAGCAAACCAGTCTTACAGCGATATGTCTCTGGAAAAGAGAGAAACTGCAGCAATACTTGCATGACCAGGGCCTGTCTGTTACTGGCAAGGTAAAGGAGCTTAGAGCTCTTGGGTATGGGGCACAAGTGTTCAACACGGCGCCGAAAATCACGGTAAAAGAGGTTAACAGTCATCTGCTGCACTGTCATCTAAGTGCACCCATTTGCAAAAAAGCGACATTCATGCAAAGATTTTGGCCTGAAACTTGGCCAAAATAATAGAACGGAAAGATGACAGTCGAGTCCGCGAGATTGACAAAGATGTGAAGAACTATTTAAATGGGCCTGGACAGAACGAGTGGTCACAGTGAATAGTACAGTGTCATCATTAAGCAAATTTTTATGGAAGGTTGAGGTTCAGGGAAAAGCCCTGTGCATGCTGTCCTCGGATCTGATAACTTATGCCTCTTGTGGAGCGAAAACATTGGAGGAGCTTTGCCAAACAAAGAAGAATGTGGACAAGGTTAAAAAAAAACGGGTAAATTATGTTCTCCTGGGAGCTAGAGTGGTCAGTAAAAAGCCTTCCACGCACTGATTACACCCGATGTTGAAGAAACTGGGAGTCCAAAAGGTGCAAACGACATCACAGCCTCCACTTCTATCAGTCAACAACAGGGTATCTAATGCTCAGGTATGTGTCTACTAATCTTTAAATTGAAGAATTTTTAAGATCATTCTAAAGGTATAGAGGATCTTACACGAGCGGGTGTGTCATATGAAAGTTCTGTTGAGTAAATCTTTCATTTGCTGTGAGTTTTAGTGAACATAACTGAAGCGCATAATTTAATGGAAAACAAACATAATTTCTGTAAGCGCCTTAATGCTAATTCCCATTATGTTAGTGCTGAACTGACTTCATCATTGCGATACTCTGTCAGTCCCTGAGTCATAGACAATCGCGTTTGAAGTAGCCATGGTTTTTAAATTCACAGTCTATTTAGTAACTAGCCGTCGTTGGCTTGGTAGTTAACAAACTAATGTTACAAAGTATGGCCAAAGATACTGGAGCCCTATTGGCACACTGATTTGTTTATGTGCTTTGACCTTTGACCTTTTTCCTGCGAAACTGAGAGCTCGCTAATCGAAGGAAAACAGTTATCCAGCCCTAACTGGCCTTCTGTGAAAAAGTAACTGACTCCTTAGTTACTAAATCAACCAATTAAATTTAATATATAGTTGCATGAAAAAGTTTGGGCACCCCTGATCAAAATTCCTGTTACTCAGAATAGTTAAGCAAGTAGAAGATGAACTATCTCTGAATGGCATAAATTTTAAGATACAACACTTTTTTGGACATTTTAAGCAGTATAGGTGTATTACTTTTGTTTTGCATAATTCAAGAGCAGTAAAAAGGAAATAAGCACCGTGCAAAAGGTTGGGGACCCCAAAAGATTTGAGCTCTCAGGTAACTTTGACTATAGTCTCAGATCGTATTTAGCTTGTTAGGGCTAAGGCTTGTTCACAATCATCGTTAGGAAAGGCCAGGTGATGCAAATTTTGAAGTTTATAAATACCCAGACTCCTCTAACCTTGGCCCAACAATCAGAAGCCGTAGGGTCCTCTATGCAGCTGTCTAGATCTCTGAAAATGAAAATAATTGATGCCCACAAAGCTGGAGAAGGCTATAAGAAGATGGCAAACGTTTTTAGGTTGCGATTTCCTCAGTTCATAATATAATTAAGAAATGGCAGTCAACAGAAACCGTGGAAGTCAACTTGAGGTCAGAAAGACCAAGAAAACTTCCTAAGAAAACTGCTCATCGGATTACTAGAAAGGTAAATCAAAACATATGTTTGAAAACAAAAGACCTTCAGCAAGATTTAGCACACTGTGGAGTCATGGTGCACTGCCCTACGGTTCAACAACACTTGCTAAAATATGACCTTCATGGAAGAGTCATGAGAAGGGAACCTTTCCTGTATCCTCACCGTGAAATTTAGCATCAGAAGGCTGCTAAGGAACATCTGAACAAGACTGATGCATTTAGGAAACAAGTCCTGTGAACTGATGAAGTTAAAATGGATGTCTTTGGCTGCAATGAGCAGAGGTATGTTTGGAGAAAAAAGGATGCAGAATTTCATGAAAAGAACACCTCTCTAACTGTCAAGCTCATGGTTGGATCGATCCTGCTTTGGGCTTGTGTTGCAGCCAGTGGCACGGGGAACATGTCACTGGTCGAAGGAAGAATGGATTCAATTAAATTTCAGAAAATTCTGGAAACAAACATCACACCATCTGTAAAAAAGCTGAAGATGAAAAGAGGATGGCTTCCACAACAGGATAATGATCCTAAACACACCTCAAAATCCACAACTGACTACCTCAAGAGGTGCGAGTTGAAGGTTTCACCATCGCCCTCAAGGTCTCCAAGCTCAACATCATTGAAAATCTGTAGATGGACCTCAAAAGAGCAGTGCATGCAAGGCAGCCAAAGAATCTCACAGAACTAGAAGCCTTTGAAAAAGAATAATGGGCAAAATCCCCCAAACCAGAATTCAAAAACTCTTAGCTGGCACCAATGTTTACAAGCTGTGATACTTGCCAAAGGGAGTGTTACTTAGCACTGACCATGCAGGGTGCCCAAACTTTTGCATACGACTGTATAATTGGGGTCAATTTAATCAGACCCACTGAGAAAATATTTAATATAACCTGTTTGGCAATGTGAAGTAGGCAAAAAGCAGTTCATGATTTTGCAATCAAAAGAAATTCAATAACAGATGAAAAACAAAGTTTTTGACATCTACCAGTTTGGAAAGGGTGACAAAGCCATTTCTTAGTTTTTTGGTCTCTGACAAACCAGGGTGAGAGCCATCACCGACAAATGGAGAAAACTTGGAGTAGTGTTGAACCTTCCCAGGCATGGCTGGCCAACCAAAGTTCCTCCAAGAGCACTTTGGTGACTTATTCAGGAGGTCACAAAGAAACCCAGTCTAACATTTAAAGAACTGCAGGCATCACTTGCATTAGTTAAGGTTAGTGTTCACGATTCCCAAATAAGAGAGTCTGGGGAAAAATGTCATCCATGGGACAGCTGCAAGCTTAAAACCACTGCTGACCGAAGAGAACACAAAGGCTTGTCTCACATTTGCCATGGACTGTTGCGTCAACAGTGGATCTTCTTGGAAGATATGGGTCCTGTGAAATCTGGTGTTGCTATGATCCAGACCAGGAATCAAGTGCAGAGGCAAAGTGTAATCCAATGATAAGGTTTATTGATAGTTATATGGCAGGAGTGGGATGGAACCCAGACGATGAAGGCACAATTCAGTTCAATTGTTAAGGGGGAAGCAGGGAAGAGCCAAGCTCTGGCTAATGGCTTTCCAGGATCACCACCAGGTGGAGTGCAGACTTTGCCAGAGCCAAATTGTCCACAAGGATGGAGTACCTTGAAGGTAACTACAGTAGGTTCCAATCCTGATGACCGTAGAAGTATTGGGAGCATGTTCCTAACAAACTGACCAGAGGAACAGACTTGGACAGGGTTAAAAAGAATCTGGTCTCAATCCTGGACACTGAAGTAGGCTTGGGGGCTTATTCCTATTAAACTGGACAAAGGAGCTGACTTGAACTTGGTTAACTTGAACTTGATCCCAATCCTGGACCCTGAATAGGTTTGGGAGTTTGTTTAAACGAACTAAGTAAAGATGAGGGCTTGCGCAATTTAAAGGTTACGTTTCATTCAATTCAGATGACGAGTTTCAACAAGAAAATGCTGACTGGGTCTAACCACGAATAGCGAATAAAAATCCATCAACCTGCAACTCAAAGCAGGGGGTTTGAAAACACGTCACAGGCACTTCAGGAAGTAACAATGAAACAAGGCACAGCTGGGGAAGAGGGCACATGCTAGGCATAAACCAATCAAAGGAGACATACAGCTAATGCGCACGCAAGTCTGTGAATGGGAGGAAAAATGGAAGGCATTCGCAGGAGGGTTGTGACAAACGCAAACCCAACGATCAAAAATGTTCAAAAACAATGACAAAAATTATCCATTGAAGAATTTTGATATTGAAGAGATGTCAGAGAGCTTGAGGGCAACAATGCTCTGATATAGCAGTGACTGGTATTACAATCCTATTTCTAGAAAAGTTAGGACACTGTGTGTAATGTAAATAAACACAGAATGCAATGCTTTGCAAATCATTTAAACCCTGTATTTAATTGAAAATAGTGCAAAGACAACATATCAAATATTGAAACTGAGAAATTTTATTGTTTTTTGAAAAATATTTGCTCATTTTTAATTTTATGACAGCAACATGTTTAAAGAAAGTTGGTACAGGGACAATGTTTACCTCTTTGTTGCATCGCCTTTTCTTTTAACAATACTCTGAAAGCGTTAGGAAACTGAGTTGACCAACTGGTATGGTTTTGGAAGCAAAATGTTTTCCTATTCTTGCTTGATATAGGCTTTCAGCTGATCAACGCTTTGCAGACTCCTTTGTCATATTTTTTCATAATGCACCAAATATTTTCAGTGGATGACAGGTTTGACCTGCAGGCAGGCCAGTTCAGCACCCAGCCTCTTTTACTACAGAGGCATCTTGTTGTAATTCATGCAGAATGTTTTGATTGGCCTTGTTTTGCTGAAATAAGCAAGGCCTTCCTTGTCAAAGATGTCTGGATGGCAGAATATAAAACTTGGATATATTGTTTAGCGTTAATGGTGTCTTCACTGATGTGCAAGTGACCCATGCCATGTGCAATAATGCACCCCCATACTATAATGAATGCTGGCTTTTGAACTGTGCACTGATAACAAGCTGGATGGTCCCTTTCTTCTTCAGCCTGGAGGACGCAGCATCCATAATTTCCCAAAATAATTTCATATTTTTGCTCGATCAGACCACAGGACAGTTTCATACTTTGCCTCAGTCCATCTTAAATGAGCTCTGGCCCAGTGAAGGCTGTAGCATTTCTGGATCTTAGTTTAATATTTCGATGGCAGAGTTTTAACTAGGATTTGTGGATACAACGACAACGGGTGTTCACTTAAAGTGGTTTACAGAAATGTTACTGAGCCAGTGCAGTGATTTCCACTCCAGAAACCTGTTTTTAAGGCAGTGCTGCCTGTGGACCTTAAGATCATGACCATTTAATATTGGTTTTCGGTCTTATCCCCTGTGTACAGAGATTTCTTGGGATGCTCTGAACCTTTCGATAATACACTCTTCAAAATAGTTAGGGATATTGGAATTTCAAGGTCAAAAATAAAATAATGATTGTGTTTTGGATACAATAATCAACTGCAATGAAGATAACATGAACTGCTCTAAAACAGATCATCAAAACACAGCCAATGGCGCGCTCATGGAAATCCTGAACACATGGCGAGGGTGGATATTTGAATTTGACACTTTAGAGAAAGGTCATCTACTCCTTTGTGATCGAGACTTCTTTCATTCTGATAGCTTCTGACAATTGTTGCTTTTGTTTATCTGAGACATCCTTTAAAGTTTTTTTTTTTTTTTTTGCAATGCGACGTCTCCAACGTGCTGAATGTCTAAGAGCAATTGGTATGCTTGAAACTGGCAGCAGTCAGTCTGAGGTTGCCAATTTTTTCAATTTTTCCAAGTCTATGATGAGCAGATTATGGGCAGATTATGGAGCAGGTATATGCAAACCCATAATGTTGATGATCAATGCCGTTCAGGGCGTCCACGGTCAACAACCAGAGCCCAGGATTGGTTGATTCGTACCCAGGCTCTGAAAAATCACACTCAAACAGGAAATCAGATTGCTGCAAACCTACACCAGACTACTGGTGTCCGAGTGATAGGTCAGACAATTAGAAACTGTCTACACGATGCCCATCTTCATGCTAGACGGCATCATATAGTGCCACCATTGACTAAACGCCGCATTGCCAATAAACAGAAAATTGACGGTGGTCACGTGTAATGTTCTCAGATGAGTCAGGCTACACTTTAGACTTTCTTGATAGGCGTGGTTGCATCTGGCGATGTCGTAACGAACACCATGCCAATGTTAACCTGAGGCAGGATGACAGATTTGATGGTGGATCTGTTATGGTGTGGGGTGGGATCACTATGACTTAACCAAACCCCACTCCATATCTTGCAAGGAAGAGTCACTGGCCAGAGCTATCGGGACAACATACTGACACCCTATGTTGTCCCATTTACACGATGTGAGGGGTGGCGTTTTGTCTTTCAGGACAACAACGCCCCTGCTCACCATGCTGGAATAGCCAATAACCACCTTCAACAGCACAATATCCATAGGATGCCCTGGCCAGCAATGAGCCCTGACCTTTCCCCCATTAAAAATGTCTGGGACATCTTGGGCCAACGTGTGCATCAACGTGAAAGGCCACCAGCCACGCTGGATGAACTTACCAGGTGCTGGTGAAAAAATGGGACAGACTGCATAAAATCACCATAGGTAGACTCATACGCACGATGCCTTGACGAATCAATGAGTGTTTGGCCAATAACCGGGGCATTACGCACTATTGACGCAAAAATGTCAACTTTTAATTTCCATTTCTTATGTTTAGTTCCCACTGTCATGCGCTCTGTTATGAACGCCACGATTGGCCATTTGTAGCTGATCGTGGAAGTTCTCTGAAATTTCAGGTTTGGATACGAGGTGATGCGATGATCAGGATTGACAATTAATCGTGTTGATCGTAGGAAATTTTTGAACCGTCCAAAACTTTTCTACGATCAACACGATTGCCATGACTGACCTCACAATCTGATAAGATCTGATAGGATCACCACGATTAAGACCACGATTTCAATCGTGCCGCGAATCGTGATAGTGGGAACCTAGCATCACTCATTCCTTCTCTCACAGACCAGGACAGCAAGAGAAACTGTATAGGTAATGAAATATCGGGTGAATTGTTTACTATGTCCTTCTTTGTTCAGATACAATTAGTTTGGGACCAATTATTCAATATCATCAGTTTGTTATTGACCTTGCCATTTCAAAATCCCCTACTTTTTTTGAAGAGTATGCTATGTACTGTAAAGGATGAAATCCCCAAATTCTTTGCAATATTACATTGAGAAATGTTATTCTTTTATTAAAATATGGCCATATACCCTACGGACAGTAGACACAACTCTCAACCCCGCTGGTCACAAATGTAAATCATGAAACTTATATTTTTTCACCAACCAGTTCATGAAAAAATAGTTATACATCATTGAAAAGGGTTACTAATGACACAAGATTTGACTAATTTCATTTCTGTAAAAAATATTTGGGATTGAATTGGTGAAGTAAAAGAAAAAAAAGTCAGCAGATGGCACATCACAGATTGAGGGGGCAGTGATTTGTTTGGAGTGACACTGCTCTTGCATTGCTCATAAATCATCTGTCAATGTTTATCAGCACTTAGACTCCACCTCGGTCCAATCAGAATGTGGCGCTCGTCTTTCTCAGAGTTACTGGCCAAAATGTTCACAGAATCTGGCAGGACTGCGATACATCTCATTTAGCATTCTTTTGGCTGTTTAACACAAAGAAAAGAAGTATATTGGTTAAGTGGAATATTTTTGTTCAATAGTAATGTAAAAATACAAAAAAACAACTACATTAGTCAGCTGCAGAATGAAGAATACATAGTCTACGCAGTTTTTTTTTAATTCAGAAAGCAGAATGATAAATAAGTGAATACTGATGTAAAATATAATAAATATTGCCAATATTTTTCAACAGTGTGATTAAAAGTTTGATAGAGTTACCATGTGTGTTCATAAAATCTCTTCATTAATTACTCTGTGAAAAATAAAACTTTCTCATTTTGCCATGAGTCTGACATCAAAATCACTCTTTAGTTTAACTCATCCAGACAACAGGAACGCTCTTTTCCACAGGACCTCTCTCTATTAGCCTGCCTGATGTAGGAAGGACGTTGTCATAGCAACAGCCCAACAACAGCCAAATGCAAAGCAAATTGATTGTTTCTTTTCATCGACACTAAGAGATGCATCACATGTAAATGGCCTCATGCCATTAGACATTCAAGTTGGAGAAGTGTCTATCTGTGAACTAAAATAAGCATCCGGCCCTCGTGTAGTCTGAGGCACTGTATCAGTGGGGAAGCCATTGCAGTTGGAGCTACTGGAGATGATGATGCTATCTGTGCTTCAACATTGCCACCTGCTGGAGTTATACTGATAGCGCAGATTACAAACCCGTAGACAGTTCACTGGCCAATTATCACGAGCAGGCCTGTGAGCCAATCAAAAAAAAAAAAAAAAAATCACCTGAAGAAAAAAAAAAAGAAACAACTGTGGATTGGTACCCCTTTACCAGCTCATCAGTGTTATGAATAACGGTTGTAAAAAAAATGGTCTTCATTCTAAAATTGAATTTATACTTCAAAAAGCAGTGCTGGCCAGAAAAAATAGACTGTGATCAGATTTCTTATTCATTTCAGAATATTGACTATGTCTGAGGCAGACTATAAAACTAAATTTATATAACTCACACATCATCACCACCTGCCAAGAATGCTGTAGGTCCTAAGCGTGCCACCAAAACAGCTTGGATTCGCTAAGGCATGGACTGTGCAAGACTTCTGAAAGTGCTCCATGGTTTCTCGCACCAAGACATCAGCAGCAGATCCATAAAGTCTTGTAAGTTGTGAGGTGGGGTCAACATGGATCTAAATTGTTTTTCTGGCACATATCTAGGATACTGGGCCAGAAAAATATCAGGGGAATTTGGAGGCCAGGGCAACACCTTGAACTCTTTGTTATGTTCCAAAGACAATTCTCAACCAATTTGTGCAGTATAGCAGGCCACATTATCCTACTGAAAAAGGCCACTGCCATTTGGGAATATCATTGCCATGAAGGAACATTGCCATATTGATGTCCACAAGAACACCAAGCAGTGGCAGCGCCAGAACTGGAAATCTGGGGGCTACAGAGCATCCCTTTATAAAAACAATTAGTCCTGGCTAGTTCTCAATCATTTTCCTTTCTTGACACGTTTTCCAATTATGGTAATAATCCATTGGAGATTGAAGACACGGCTTCTCTCTCCATGCGATCTAAAAGTGACAAAATAGTGGGCTAAATTCAGTACAGAAAAAAATAATTTATTTATAAATAGGCCTGTGTTTACGAAAGATCTTTTCCGCATATCAGGCGATTTAACTAGTGCTTCATGATAGTTTAAATGGTTTAAATGAAATAAAAGACCATTTGAAACGTCTTTATGCGATTTCTTAGCTTCCAACCACCGAGAAAGGAAAAGTGAGAGAAGACTTCAATTCCGCATGAGAATTTCTTAAATACACTTTGATTGAATAATGACTGATCCGCGTTCCAATAATTTATCGCCTTCCGCTCTCGGTAGTGTGTGGGTTGATTCAAAAGTGACACTTGGCAATTAAATATAATATTGTTTGCCAAATTAAAAATTTTCAGTCTTCACTTTTGTTATTAAGTGTAAGATAGCAGACTACAGCGTGGGAGTGTGATATGCCACTAAAAAGCATTAGACTCATACCACGTGTGAGAGTTGACAATGCAATTTTGAATAACGATGATTTAAATGCACCAAATCACCCATCCAAATGAATGATAGTCGACGTCATATCTAAAGGGGGAGATTTAGCAGCACCTGCTGGTGTGGAGTGCCCTTGGAGTGAATCTATTGTTTAAAATGAAAATGAGTCAGGACTAACTGTTGTTATAAAAGGATGTTCTGTAGCCCCCAAATTTCCAGTTGTGGCGTCGCCACTGACACCAAGACCTAGATTTTCCCAGCAAAACATTTCTAAAGGCATCACACTCCCTCAACCTGCTATTCTTCTTCCCACAGTGCATCTTGGTGCCATCTCTTTCCCTGGTAAATGGTCCACACGCAGTCTGCCATCCACATGATGTTAGAAAAAGAAAGATCAGACTGCCTTCGCTGCCCTCTGGCATTAATGCACCTTGGGCTTGTTTGTCCCTCGTTGGCCTTGGTCGGTGAGTACTCACCACTGTATAGCGGGAGCATCCCAGACACTTCAGAGGTGCTGTGACCTAGGTGGCTATAACAATTTGGCCAATCAAACAATCTTAACACCTGCCCATTCATCCCACATCCAACATGTCGAATACCAATTACTGACTTTTTGCTTAGAGTCTAACATATTTCAGACCTTGATATATGCTGTTGTTTTGTTAGTTGGTCTCATGTTATGGCTCTTCTATAGCAGTGGTTCTCAAATTCGGTCCCGGGGGACCCCTGTGTATGCAGGTTTTCGTTCGAACTACAATTGCAATTCCAAAATTTATCACAAGCTGTTAATTTTAATTAATTGCATTAGTTTGTTGGTTAGAGGGATTATATACCTTCCAAATCCATATTATGCCAGCGTAGATTTTCAATGCCAGGAGGATTCATAAATTTATAATGTGGTGATTGCACTACAGGCAAACAAATACTGTATATAAAAAAGATGTGACAAATAAACAAGGTTAATTGGCCAATTTAACTTTGTAGGTAACCAGGATAACTTAATTGCTGAATACGCGATAGAGTATTCTTTGAAACTATTACCAGACTTGTCAGCCAAACATCCAAATGCATATGCAGGTCATCCAATGCATGTCATTTACCAAACATCAAACTCATTTCCTGAAACTGTTAACACTACGTATTTCCTTGTTTACACACTAGTCAAATTAGTTCATCCTTTAGTTCAAAACTCTAAACACAAATCCCTGCAAATATCATTGCCTTCACCGTGTGCTCATTTAGAAAGCACTGGCACTCAATATCATTCACTCCAATCATCACAACCTGAACCAAGTTATCATTCAGTTTCCCAGGTGAGAACACCAAGGTTCAAAATTCTTAGAAACACCAATCAGAAACCAAAGCAGACAGATAAAAAGGATCATGGGACAGTTTCTTTGTTCTGGGACAATGGAGCCAGGATTACGTGATGGCAGAGGAAGAGGAAGGGCATAGGCAAGGCCAAGCCAAGGATAGGAAGGGAAATTATTTCTTATGAAATACGTGCCACTCTTGTTGACCATGTCCTTGTCCACGGGTTGGCAATGAGGTAAGTTGGACCAAGGGTGCAGTCAAACGTGAACCACTTCACTGTATTCTCTATAATACAGACTTTCAGACAGGGAAATAGGTTGATATTTTACAGTATCATACAGTATTGTTCTTGCAGTACTCTGTGCTATTACACATCCTACAGCTGTTTACCCTGTTGTGCTGTAATGTCTTGTACACTTCCTGATCACTGCATTGTATTTGAATCGCTATATACTACATTATCTGTTACAGTAACTGTTACAGTAGATAGTTATATTTTGTCAAATGGATGGTTTCGAACAATTAGCCCATCTTTTTTTTTTAATGAACTGAGAGATGAACTCAGGGTGGAGGTAGAAGATCACTATTCTCTGACCAACAGAAGAGGGAAATAGTTAATACGGTCCAAGCTAACAACCTCATACGCTTGCGTGAAATTCAGCAGAGAATTGCTGATGATCAAGAAATATTTAGAGATATTCGTTCAGACAGCATCTCCACTATTTACCAGGCTCTTCGAAAGAACAGGTCAAGTATGAAACAGGCCTATCATGTTCCTTTCGAGAGAAACTCGGCAAGAGTGAAAGACCAATGCTTCAGCTACTGTATGTGCAGGTGTGTTCTCCATTGTATATGAAGTTGAGATGCAGTATGCTCTAGTACAGACTACATGTATTATCTGCATTGTGTAGTCTAGCAATATTGTATTTTCGCTACAATAATTTACTCTTCGCTCTTTGGTGTTTGTTTTGTAGCAAGTATCTGAAATTGAGGCCAGACCCACCCCTCATGAGTTCATATTTGTTGAGGCAGGATTGAATCTGGCCGAATGGATGAGAAGGGGGAAGAACATCATGGGCCACCCGGCCATTGTGAATGTTCCTGACCACCAAGGGTGGAATGTGACAATTTGTGCATCTATCAGTCACCGGGGGGTTCTCCACCGCTGTGCCATCCTCGGTCTATACAACACCCAGCTTCTGCTGGCTTTCCTTGATGGTTGGCGAAAGCATATATTTCAACAAGAAAACTGGGATCCACTACAACCAGACTTGCTGTGCTATGCTGCAGAATGGGACTGTGTTTCCTCCACAAGGCTGCTGATGTGCAAAACTGGTTTAGAGTCAACCCCAGATTTTACAACCTTTTTCTGCCTGCCTATTGACCTTTCCTGAATCCAATAGAAGAGTTTTTTTCAGCACAGCGGTGGAAGGTTTATTACAGAGACCCTTATATACGCGCTCACTTTTGCCAGGCAATGGAAAAGGCCTGTTTGGACATTACTGAGACATGCCAGGGATGGATTCGGCACACAAGGGGGTTTTTCCCACACTGCCTTGCAAAGGATAACATTGCGTGTGATTCAGATGAGATTCTCTGGCTTGACCCAGACCAGAGGCAGGATGTCTAGGCTTGATTTTTACAGGACTGCTGAATATTTTTTTTTCAAAGGTAATTTTTCATTTAATATTTATTTTTGAAACTGGGCTGTATTACAGTATAAAGTACAAAAATGTTGCTGTAAAAGTTGTAAATCCATGCATTTTTGAGCTGTCATCCTACTCTGTGGGGCCAATAAAGCAACATTTCCTATAAAATTGCAGTATCAGGTTGGTGAAATAGTGTTTTAAATTCATCTCATTAGTGTGTTAGGACACTTTGTAGTGTATGTGAATTTGAGGGCTTGCGTGTGTTGTGTGTTTAATTTTGAGGTAAGTTCAGATGGTTTTGAGAGAAGAGTTTAGTTTTCACCCAGAGCGTTGAAGTACATGGGGCTTGGTGTGGGGTTCTGTGATTGTCTTAAGAGTTTTGGGAAATGGAGTATTAATTTCAAGAAATGTGTCTTAGCAATTGAGAAATATTGTAAATTGAATTTTTTTCCATTATGCTGTAACACAATACAGATGGGCCTCACTATCATCTGCAGTGTAATTGAATTTTGCATTATCTTCCAATTGGTTAGGATTGGTGGCCAAGTGTTCAACCCAATTAGGAGCTTTCTGATTAACCACAGTCTTTAACTTCACGGTTATAGATTACTTACCTCTTCTCATGCAGTTATATGCATACTGGAATTTACTGTTGTAATCCAAATGTAATCCAGTAAGTACCAAATGCCCAGAAAGGATGCATTTTTCATGGCATGCATTGACAGAATGTATATTAAGAGTTTAAGTAATCCCACAGTATATGCTCCTAGTGGAGAATTAACAGCTTGTTAAAATTCTAGGTTTGCCATTGTGGATGGAATGAAAACCAGCAAACACAGGGGTCCCCTAGGACTGAACTCGAGAACCACTGTTCTATAGTATGTGTAAGTGATGTGGTGTGTGTACACGTGTGCATGTGTGTGTGTGTCACATAAAAAATCAAGGACGTAATCATATTTTTTTTTTCACACCACTGAAATACTGACTCGTTTGCCAAAAATATTGATTTTTTAAAGGAATTTTCTGTCTTTCTCAAGCCCAGTATGGCCGATCGTTTTTAAAGGAGCTGTGTCATGATGACTGCGCATGCTCGGAACTTACATCCAAAGAAAGTGAATCTGCTTGACTGCAAGTCGCATTCTTCGTTTTGCATTGTATGTACATATTTTAGTTACTCCAGCATTATGCTTTTTATATCAAAGAGCTTTCTAAGGAAATTTTAGCAGCTTATTGGAATCCCATTTGCTCAGTAAATTAATTCAGTTCATTAGCTGATTTCTTCTCGGAAATAGGTTGAGAGGTAATGCCTAGGTCCCACTGGGGATTGCGATGGTTTGCGAGGCATTCCCGATGGAAAAAGTGAGAATCGCAATGCATCGCAAACACATTTGCCGAACATTTGCAGAATGTGCAGCGACGTTCGCCGAGTGTCACAGGCAAATTCTAGCCATCACAATGGATCACGAGTGGATCGCAAAAGCCCGAAAAATTTCAAAGCCTGCTTTGAATTTTGTTGCGAACCATTCGCGAAGTTTTCGTCTCAAAAGTTGTCGCAGAATGTTCGCTGAATGTTTGCCGCCGGTCAGCGAATGTATGCGCTGCATCGGTGAACCATCCGCCACACTTTCAAAACTGAGGGTCGGCGACCCTCGCCAAACTATTGCCGAATATTCGGCGAGCCTTCGGCAAACATCGCAGAACATTTGCCGATATGTCGCCAACAGTCAGCGAACATTCTTGGTGATGGTCCCCCGAAGCAACGCCGATCATTGGTGACTGTCGCCAATTTATCGCACAATGACAGTCATCCCTTCCTTCGGCGAACAATCCCAAGAGCAAATTATAATGGGACTGCTCCACTTTTTTGACCATTTTGTCACGCACAATCGCAAGGCATCGCCAAACTTTTCCAAATTTCCCCATCGGCGACCATCGCAAAATGCTAAATCCCCAGTGGGACTGAGCCATAAGACTCACAAACAGCTTATCCAGGAGTTAAAGATAATGTCACTTTGATTAGAAAGATTTTCTTATTTAGGCGTATCAAGCCGATCGGATGCGGACGCAGAAATATATATATTCCGTTTTGTGAGCAGCAGGAATTCAGAAGTTTCGTAAGACATTTATGTTTTATGTCACCATGAATGTAGATAGGAAAATGCTAGATAATTATAACAATGAACTAGGAAGCAAGCTGAAGGGAAATGGATGCGGATTGATCGACACAACTGAACACATTAACACTTTGTTGGTAATTAGGAAACCTAAGTGGGATTGAGTTTGGAGATATAATGCGCTTTAAGGCGAGGTGAGAGCAGTGCCAATATCCCTCCGATGACAACTCTGGGGTGGAAGAGGTTAAAGTCTCAACATGAAGAAAATTCACTCCCAATCCAACTTGGTTAATAAATCATTTTGAGAGTAAAGAAAGCAGTGCTCTTGTAATGACAATTGAATGTGTATGTTTATATGTGCAGTGTTCGGATGTGTGATTTAAGATTGTATCAAAATCTTTCAAACATTAAAATTCAAAGTACTTGTACTTGGCCGCTTTGATTCTGTTCTGCATAATGCAATCTAAAACGAGAGCAACCATGGAATACAACATAATGAGATCCTGTTATATTATTTACCAAAAGTATAAATGCAGATTACACCTCTAATTTCACACACAGACAAAAAAAGAAACTGAAAAGTTATTTTTTGAGAGAGAATAATATTGCAAAAGAATGGAATTCAGCCACCAGCATAACAAACCCTATAAATATCAATGCCCAATTGTGTATGATTTTTTATGGATTATGAAAAAAAAACTTCAAAAAGATACGCATTGTGCAGAGTATGCAGCATCTTGGATTTGTTCACTCCTTTCATATAAAAAATCTCCAAATTCAATAACACATGGCAAAAAAACTGTAAACAATATCCCGCTGAAAGACAAGTAGGAATTGTGATAAAAAAGTTTAATTTACAGAGAGTACAGTCATTTTGTCACGTTCAACTTTTCCTATTCCTTCTCATTTCAGCTAAGCCCCAAGGACACGGCCCCAGGCCATTGTCCTTACAGTGCCTCATCCTTGATGGGATGGAGCCTGAGCAAATGCTGGACAACAAAATTCAACTGAGGACGGTGATGTCAGTGTGGAAATTGGTCTTTCAAAGCAAGTCAGACAAAATTACCATCAGCCCTTGCATTGCATTGTTTGGTCTATGGACCTTGCCCTTGAAAGCAGCCCTGTCTGTTCCTCCACTCCAGGATACACTTGACAGGTATTTCAGCCTGCTCACTAATAAGAGGACTGCGTGTGTGCGTGTGCATGTGTGTGTGTGTGTGTGTGTGTGTGCATGTATGCATATAGTAAGAACCATAATTCACAGGACACAGACACATTTTTTATTATTTTGGTTCTGCAGGCCAAACCAGCATCTGGTGATGTCTATGCATCATGGTCTTCAGGCACACTCAGCAGCAAGGGAGGGCACTGGGGGTCCAGGCCTGCCCACTGAGTCACCTATACCAGCCCTGACGAGAGTCCCGTAGATAGGGGAAAAAACATGATAGACGAACCTTAACAGTAAAACAAATAATTAGAATTAAATATATCAAATAAATAATTATACCTAGTACATATGTAAATTTAACAGTAAGGCCATCAGACATCTTGAGAGAAAGAGAAGACAAGAGAGCGAGAGAGGCATTGTCCGCCGACTGGACTAAAGTGTTCCTTGTCATTTTCGGTGATGAGACTGGTTAAAGTTAAGGTTACGGTCAGTCTTAGGTTTAGCCAATCAGAGGCAGAGTAGGAGTGTGTCTCCCTCGGAACTCTGGAGGGAAAAAAAAAAAATTAAAATATTGTGTCGCTAAGTTAGACATGTAACGTAACCTAAAGGATTTAACGAAAAATTTCAGGGATGAGTGGAAGGACAATGTTTTAAGAAGATTTCACTTGGTCGAAAAACTTTGCCTACCGCTCTACAAGTGGTAACTCGCCATTTGGCTACTTTATTTATTTTTTGGAGTCCCGGCTAGGTATTGTAAAACATTAGAAACTCGACCTCACTGCGCCCCAATTCCTCTGTCTGTCAGTCTGTCTGCATATGCGGACTTTGAGTGAGCCGAGTCAAGATAAGGATTCCAGTAGCCTTACTGTTAGCCTACATATAGGCCTAGCCTGTAGTCCGTAATTTTGAATTTTACAGTGTTCTTATGAACTGAACTGTTTCATTACAATGTTGCTTGTGGGTGCAAAACGATTCGATAGGCTATAATGTGGGCTTTTGTATTACTGCAAATGTCAAAGCATGGAGTAGGCTTAGCCTAATTATTTTGAGTATATTTTTGCGTTTGTTTCAAAGTTTTGTGAGGAGCATATAGCTTAGGTTTATGGTTTGATACGGCTGTTCTATTGCGTATTTTATGTGAATGGATCACATAGCTAGTGGTAATTTACGGCGTGCAGTAGGCTGCTGCCATCGGCCGGCCCCTTGTTCCAATTTTAAGTGTTTCTCTGCTGTGGGCATGTTGTTGCCTACGTCATTCAGTAAAGTTACATACATGGAGAGAGACCCTCCGAAGATATATCCGTTTCAGTGTTTGTTTTCGTGCGAGTCAGTGTTTTTAAGGAGCAAGAGAAACTAGTCTTTTCGTTGCCTTTCCGCATAGGATTTCGGCTGTCGTCCAGTTCAGCACCTCAGACAATACCAAGAACGCTTTTTACAAAATATTTCCGCGACTGACAATGAATGAAATGAAGCTTTATTTGTTAAAGTTCAAAAAAATTTAAAAAAACAATGGCTTTCCACTATGATTTTGCGCATAATGTTGAAAAATCATAATGCCCCCCCGAGTATATTTAGTGCCCATCCACGAATTTGTTTCTGCCGCTGGGTCTGTCTTCAGGTAGTCTTCGCATGCAAAAGATATGTGACCAAATTAAAAAAACTGCACTGTTAAATTGTCAATTATGTTTTTAATGTGCCCAGAAACCTACTGTGCGTGTACAAACAGTGTTGTCATTTTTAAACAGTTCATCCTATATGAATGAACACGCCCGCAAACAAAAGCTAAAAATCTGCACTTCAACCTCATTCTCACAGTACCCTTTTGAGCTCAAAGTGTCAGATTACAGAACCAAAATAAAACTATGCTACTGTCCAATGAATCATGGTGCTCACTCTATGGGAGCATTCTCACATATGGCTGCTGAGCAGAGAGTCTTTTTCAAAACTACTACAATCCACTGAGCAAGTACTGTACATTTCGTCGACCCTCTTCAGGTTTATTGCTATCGTCAGTCATATTTGTTGTGTGCCAGCTTTCAATAAATTGCAACCACAAAATGCGCACCACCCTTTAGTGCAGGGATGGAGAACCTTTTCCAGAAAGGGCCGGTGTGGGTGTAGGCTTTCATTCCAACCAGGTAATTACACCCCTGATTCTGCTAATCAAGGTCCTTCGCAAAAATTCCAGAGGTTGATTAGTAGAATCAGGTGTGTAGCTGCTTGGTTGGAATGAGAGCCTGCACCCACACCGGCCCTTTCTGGATAAGGTTCCCCACCCCTGCTTTAGTGGGTTCCACTCACTTAGAAGATGAAAAAAAAATTTATATTTTGAAGATGAAATTTGGAAAGGGATGGCTCACAATTTTAGCCTGACTACCTCTGTCATCTGTGCGTTGCCTTTGATTCCACAGCACTAGTGAGGTCATGGGTGGGCGTATATGGAGGAACAGCAATACAAATGTCCAAATGCAGTTTACTGGGAGAAAAGGATATTTCCTAAGGGAAATCTGCCACATGGTGGGCATTTTATTGCTTGCTCACAGGTCAGTGTGAGCTGAAATGCAGCTGTTATTTTACAAATGCGGTGTTGCTTCCACTAGAATAAAAAGTGGAAGGAATAAAATGCATGGATTTTGAATTTTAGATTGCACACATCCAAATGGATAGATCATTTCGAATGGAAATGGCTAAGGAGATGATGCAGATAGAGATACAAAGTCTATCACTATACATTCCCTGAAAGATTATGAGTTCACTCTGCCACTTGAGAACTAAGGATATCACAGCAAACGGAAACCTTCATGGGCTAAACTCAACAGATTAAGAGTGGGGTTCTTCAGCTTTGCCCAACAATCACCACAAACAGACATGTTGTGAGTGTAAGGGCTTACTGTTGATTTGGCACCTAGAATGATTTCAAAATTCTATGACAGAATGATGCAAGCAAGAGATTTTTACTTATTGTAATGATGGTAAAAAATACAGTACATTCTTCCATTTAGAGCATTTACAGTAAAAATAAGTGCTTGGAAAAACTGGGAGATCAGTCTCATTATTATTGATTTGCAAAGTCAAAAATAGTCCAATTAATTGAACTTGGTTTTCTAAATTGGATGGTCACCATTAACAGAGACTGAATATTCTTTAAAAAAGAAAAAACGAAAAAAAAAAGTAGAAATCCCAACTTTGCTGATCGAAGACAGCTTTGGCTGTTTGATTCTGATAAAAAGCACCGCTCAAACTAATATGAAATGATGAGCTAACATGAGATGTCTTGTATGCCAAGATGCAGCTCAAACGCATCTTTTATGCGAAAATGTGGCTTAAATGCCTGTCATAAAGCAGACTAAATATAGCCCTCCTGAAAATCCCCATAGTTTCTCCTTCCATTACACAAACTTCCAAGCCATTGCATTTAGTGACTCATCTTCATGTAAGAACATTTTTCCTAAAGTCTATGAATTCACCACAACAACACTATTTCACAGGCAGTATTCACTGGGTAAATATGAACAACTTACATGCTGTGAATGGGTGGCAACTTGGATCGGAGAGGCAAGCATTATGAAAAGGGCTATTAAGTCAAGTTTGTTTCATCGGACCTATTTTATTTCACGGTACATTCCTTTGAAATTATAAGTCACATTATGATACCCCTAGTATTTAGCCAGTACATACCGTAGTTAATGATCCTTAAAATAAAGCATTAGGTGCTCCTCTTGCCAATTTTTATCACAAGCCTTGTGTGTCCTCCCTTGTTCCAACAGTCTGCATGTGTTTTGCAGTCTTTTAATTCATTTGATGTGAGGATGAAAAAACACTTTTTATGGTTACCTAGTTTCATCATCTCATTTTTCTCAAAATTAACTTCATGTGACTTCAGTGCTTTTTGCAATGGGGTCTTCAATTAGCAGATTTTATGAATCTATTATATGTTCAGACCCTTTTTTCTCAAAATAGACATTTTGTGACTTAAGTAATTTTAGAACTAGGGTCTTCATTTGCTGTCTCGTTTCCTCCCTTGCTCCTAGCTGTAATTGTATGCCTCGCCCCTTTTGTGAATGTCCCATCTATATAAGTTTGTTGTGATGCCTGTACAGTTGCTGAATTGTCATGGTTCATACCCTACTAAACCTTCCAGTCAATTTGTGTCTACTACTATTGAACTAAGCTCTTGGTGTTTTTGATAAATAAATGATAAAGAAAAGCGTAATTTCTCTTCTGAGTCCAATTAATAGGAACAAGCTTCCTAACCTTTATATCAGTCTGCCTGATTGGGACCGCACTCTTGTTAATCCATTATTCCTACTTGTTCCTCTGAGTCAGGTTATAAGAAGCACCTACTGAGCCTTTATTGGTCTCTAGGATTGGACTGCGTTCATGCTAAACCCTTCGGTTATACTGTCAAGCAGTCCTGCTTCTGCGAGGGGGATTCATCACCTGGCTTCTGCCCCAGGACCGCCACTGACCCACGCATGGGCACGCCCCAACCCTCTCCAGTCTTTACCAACTTAGCTGGACTGCTAATAGGGTCCTAAAAGATTTGAATAGTTGGCTTCGCTCCTTCATATGGAGCAAACGTAGACTTAGACTAAAAATGGCAGTATTGCAGCTGCCAGGGTCTATGGGCGGCTTAGATTTGCCAGATGTGAAAATATATCAGTTGTGTGCTCATTTGAGGTTTATAGGTGAGTGGATACAGAATAAAGTGTCCACTATTTGGCTAGATATTGAATCATCCCTATCAAAACGTAGAGTACAAGAGTTATTATTTTTTAAAGACTTTAAGAATATAAGAGATAACTGTACCAACCTGATAACGTTAAGTACTTTGAAGGCCTGTCGCTCAGCCTGTCGTCTGGAGGGGAGGCTCATATCGACTTCTACATTTACTCCAATAATTAACAATCCTGATTTTTTGCCAGGAATGTTGGACCTTTCCTTCTGTCTATGGCATAACAAAGGTAAAACTGATTCCATCTATGGCATAACAAAGGTATAACTCATTCCATCTATGGCATAACAAAGGTATAACTGATTCCGTCTATGGCATAACAAAGGTATAACTGATTCCATTTATGGCATAACAAAGGTACAACTGAACTCGGAGACTTATTCTCAGGTAATAGTTTAATGTCATTTGAACAAATGATAAAGAAATTCCAGCTCCCAAAACAAGACATTTTTTCGTTTCTTGCAAATAAGGCATTATATTACTAAAAGTACGACCCTCCTTGAACACCTGAGATTTCTGCTATTGAGAAAATGTTGTTTCAACATCCAGGTAAGGTATCTCTCACTATGTTTTATGATGTTATGTGTGGTATGTCTTCTGTTGATACACAGAGGATTAAAGGCGTATGGGAGAAGGAATTGTCAGTGACTTTTGACGAGAAGACATGGGAAGACATTTGGAGTTATGCTAAAAAGATATCCATCTGTACTCAGATGAAAGCAGTCCAGTTTAAAATAATACATAGGTTGCATATATCTCCTAATCGCGGGCAGGGGCACCGTAAGGAGGGGGTAACCATGGACGATTCTAGGGGCCCAGCATTCACAGGTGCCCCACAGAGGATACTGTTATTATTATTAACATTTAAAATATATGGACACTTAAATTTCATATTTTATTTTTCGTAACAACTTGATCGATTTAAAGTGAATTTGTTGTTTGTTTCTCAATTTTCAACTTTTTAAGAATAATCTTAGCACATGGAACCCCCCTCTTACTATTCATCATTTTGTACGGCCCAAGTTAAGCTAGTGCCTGAACTGGCTGAGAAATTTTTTTCTGCAGGTCAGTTAGTACCATTACGTACATACGGGCCATCAGCCGTCTCTGTCAGCTGAGTTGTGCACGCGGCAAATTTGTAAATGCTCGTCTTACAATAACGATGTAAGGGCTCCACAATGCGTGAAATTAAAACGACACTTGCTGGTCTGCTGCAGAAGTCCAATGGTCTTTTTATTGGCTTTTGCTTCAGTGACTAATACTGCAGATCAGAGAGCAAATTTCATGATATCAGACTGTGTTTCCATTACCAGTTTTTATTTCTTGGGGTATTATATGGAAACGCACCTTGAGAGTGAGGATGATGTCCGACGTTATTAGCCCCAAAAACACAGTCTGCTTCGTGACCACAGACTGTTCGTGACGTAGACTCCTATTTGAGGCATTGCGCTGATAAGCATATGGTCGTCGCTGGAGTACATAGGGGAGGAGTTCCCAGTTAGCTTCTGAATCAGTATTTCGAACATTTGCTGCAATCGACAAAATACAGTTCTACTGACCGCTGGCCAATCATCAGAACCCCCCCCCAAAAAAAAAGAATATCTATAATAACCGCAGCTTTTCTCATCTTTATCGGACTCTAATGAAAATAAATCATCTTGCACTCGGACGAACCAGTCACCGATTTCATACATACTACGTGAATAATCATGTACGTGCGGGACTTCAGATCAGAGTGGAAGTGCGCATCCAATGTAATGAAGCTCAGCGAAAGTTCAGTCAGGAAGACTCTCTCTCGCGCCTCGTCAACTCCTATTTTATTCACGCATGTTAACTCATAAATTTACGCAGTTAATGTACGGGGCTCTCAATTGAGCTGTCAGCTGGCGTAGCAGCTGATCTCTTCAATCCAACCGGGGCACACCTCAGGCGCGTTGCTAGCCAATCGTTCTGCTGCTGTCTTTTTTTAAAAATGTCATTTTCTCCACCCTAGTTCTCCCACGCTGCCGTTCGCTGACACTCCTCCACCCCAACGCCACCCTACTCATCGGACCGCCCGTTCTGCCGCCCCAGCTCCACCAGCCTTCAGCCACCACCGCCACCAGTGTCTGGACTCTTCGGGGGATTTCCTGCTGCTGCTCTGAGCAGTGCTCCTGCCCTACGAGTCTTCCCGAAGAGTCCAAGCGCCAAAGACTTGTTTGATTCTAAGCATGTTACCCCTTTATGCTCAAAGCATAATAAATATTTTCCTGATTTCACTCGAGTCTCTCCTGATTGAAATAAGTCAGGATAGAAGGTTCGCGATTGTTGTTGAAACGAGCAAGCTAAATAAAACCATTTGCCACTGGACGCATGCTTCCATAGCTCGTATCAACATCAATCTCTTACTTTCTGTCCTGATGGATAAAGTTCTTCGGAAGAATTATTTATTTTGATCCCTGGAACACGTTCAAGTTTAAAAAAAAAAAAAAGCGGAAATCTATAAAAACATATTTTTCCGTAATGCGCCTTTAATATTAAATGTTGTTATGCACAGAGGCAGCAGCCCCAGGAAATCTTCCCTCAACCCCCCATACACAAGATACAGTCGAATGGGAGGAAGGTGAGCACTAGGCTACATGATGATACATAGTCCACAATAGTCCCTGAATAAAAGGCTTTGAGGTTAAGATTTCTGTAAACTGAATATTTTTGCAAACTTGCGAGGCTACCTTAGTGTACAGTTATTGAAATGAACTGAAAAACTGGCACACTAAGACAGGTTTGTGAGTTAGTTTAATTTAAAATGCAAAGTTGATGTTTCCTTGCAGATTATCCATGCCCAGCTCATTCCAATCAAATAGTTACCCTGTATCACAACTATGTGTAGCCATTGTAGCCTATAGCCTACTGTTAAGGCCTATGACAGATTCTGAGTATATGATTCTTTTGGGTGCTTTAGAGTCAGGGCCATCTTCAAGCCATGAGGCAACCACAGAGGAGACCAATGATAAAATATTATATATATATGTACAATTGCAATCAAAATTATTCAACCCCCATAGCAAATTAGCTTTACTAGCAAAATTTACAAACTTTCGGCTGTTTGCAATGAACAAATCAAACAAGAACAATTTAAATGTCTCAACGCAACAAATATTACAAGTGGCTTCTCCAAATTCATTGCATCTTCAAAACTTAGTAGAGCACCATTTTGCAGCTATGACCTGCTGGAGATGTGATGCATAGGCAGATGTCAGCTTTTGGCAGCATTCCCAAGGAATCTTAGTCCAGTCCTCATGGACAATGGCCTCCAGTTCACTAATATTCTAGGGTTTGCATGCCGCAACTGCCTTCTTCAAATCCTACCAGAGATTTTTTTATGGGGTTCAAGTGAGACGACTGTGATGGGCACTCTAGAATCTTCCCAGACTTCTTCTGAAACTAAGCCTTGGTGGATGTTGAGGTATGCTTAGGATCATTGTCCTCTTGGAAGGTCCAATGATGCCCAAGCGTCAGCTTCCCTACAGACAGCATGACATTTTCTCCTTGGATATGCTGGTACTTAACTGAATCCATCTCGCCCTCCACACTTTGCAGATTTCCAGTGCCAGAGGAAGCAAGGCAACCGCAGATCATCAAAAAGCCCCCAAAGTTCTTTACTGTAGGCAGGGTGTACTTTTCAGCATATGCTTCTTTATTCCTCCTGCAGTCATACCACTGCAGCCCAAAAATAAGCCCAAAATATTCCATATATATTTTATGTTATTAATTGCTTATTTCCGTATTGCCTTGTTATTGGCCTGAGGGTCGCCGTGCAGCCTCGGGCTAATACCGCAACCCAAAGGCAAATACCAAGGCAATGTGAAAATAAGCAATTTATAATATTTTTATTAATTGGTTAAGTATGTTGTGCTATCATGACAATATTATGACTATGACCTCTGAAGTACGCAACTTCAAGACTCATTAAAAAGCTAAATGCTAGGTCCGCTACTGCTGTCTGCTTCTCTGAAGAGAGTGAATGCCACAGTTGCCAATTGTCACTTGTGCACGTGCTGAACTCGGCCAATACAGGTCGGCCAAAAAAAGATATATTGGCAGGCCGTTTTGATTGTATGCGGGCAATAACATACTTAACCAATTTATTAATTGGCCCAAATCAATTTCCAGTCATAGGGCCCAAAATTGCCAGCTGCGCCCCTGATCGCAGGCATTGCTTTGACCAACTGCTTTCCCCTCTCTGTCTTAAATGTAAAACCAGAAGAGGTATTTTAATCCATTGCCTATGGTCATGTCATAAATTACAGAAACATTGGTCTGATATATTAAGTGAAATGGAAAAAATATTTGGTGCAGATTTAGAAATTGGTCCAATGTGTTTAATTTTGGGCCTCTCAAGTAGACGCATAATTACTATTGCTGCTAAAAAGTTATATAATGTTCTTACTTTTGCCACAAGAAAAAATATATTGTTAAAGTGCGTGAGTAATAAGGGCCCTTCTGTTCACAGTTGGTGTAAAATTATATTTGAGTTGATTCCTTTGGAATATCTTACAAATATTCTACAAGATAAAATAGACCAGTTCTACAAGGTTTGGCTGCCCTACTTGAATTATCTTGGATCTGACTGCTCTTCCATTATTGAGCAAGGAGTCTCCTGAACCTGAGCTCTTGTGCCGTGTGACTTGTCTGTAATGTGGATTGTTTCCTGTGACCTCCTGTATATTTTTGTTGTCTTGAGCTGTGTTTTTTAAATGTTTGTTGTGTTCTGTTATTATTGCTTGTGTAGAAAATAAGAAAACTCAATAAATACATTGAAAGAAACAGTTCTGGGCTATGGCCTTTGCCTCTTCCATTTCTGTATTTCTGTTTATAAATAATCCCTTGTGGATTGTACCTGGAGTCTGCTTTTGGTTCTATGTCTGGATCATGACAATTTCCTTTTTTGCCAATGTGTTCTAAAATTACTAAATCTGAATAATGTTCTGTGGCTCATTTTTTTAATCCCTTCAGTAAATGTAACAACTTCAATAAAATTGTCTCGAAGTCCCCTTTTATTAATCTCCGAAAGGAAGCCTCTGAACCATGTAGAAATGAAGCACAATAATCATTACCTCTAAGATCATATAATCTATACCAAGGCAGAATCTCCTGATTGTAGCCCCCAAACGAAGTCGGGGCTACTATGGATTTGGCCTCGTCTCTTGGCCGCCGCCGCCGTAGAGATTTCCTTGTGGACGCTCGACAGACCACACATTTAAAGCTTTTTCTTTTATATTTGGTATGTATATGGGCAGTGGTTAGGACACAGTGCCTATCAATTACAGTACAGTTGTAGAATTGGTAATTTATGGAACTATACCTTTTGATGAGCAGCAGCCTTTTGTGATGTAGTGATATATTGTGGGTCAAAAACCTACACAAAATTAGAAAAAAAAAGGAACGTGGGCAACCGAGGGCAACACCCATTGGGCGCGGGTGGCTGACCTGCTAAGTTACATAATAGTAATTCTCTCAGAAAATCTTCATTTTGACTCACTGAATCATTTTCATGCTCTGTGTTGGGCAAGTTCATGTTGGGGATTGTGAAACGGGTCAGACTGCACTTAAATAACCATTTGACTCCACCTAGATACCTCAAAGCCAGTTTCAATACAACGGCATCTGGGAAAATTATATCTCTGTGTGGTGCATAAACCATAAGATGCTGAGTACAGAAGAGCAATATGCGGGGCATTAAAATCAATCTCAGAGAACAAATTAAAACCAGCTGGACTATTGATCCAGCAATTCAATGCATCCAAAGCCAAAATAACTTGCAAGTCAGATGCACCTATTACAATGCAAATCAATGTGATACATACATATGTAAATATTAGATACTGAGCTGTGCTTTTTAGCTTCATGCTTGCCACAGAAATCCATGCGCTAGAACAGCTCTGTTACTGCTATCCTTTCAATTGTCTGAAGTGGGCATGGCACAGTTTGCCTTGCAATACATTGTTGATATGGCCACTCACAATATTGAGGTCCATACAGTCTGGAACTCAGTATTTTTCTCAAAATAAACATGCAAAAAAAGCCCTGAAATGCGCTACCGTGGGATAATCCATCCAGCAAAGACACTATAATGAGCACCGAGATCACCAACAGGACTCCTGACTGCATGCATGCTGTGAAGGGAGTAGGGTGGCTGGGCTGGGTAACAAATCTCTTCGTACAAAAATCTCTGGTAGCAAACTGCAACCACCAGTTGATGTTAGTTTACCCACCGTGCTGCGCGATCTGTGACGTTGTTTTGCATTCGTTTTTCACTCAGGTCTTATGGATAGTCTATGTGGTGCACCATTCCCGTAAATGATACATTTCCTCATGCTTTGCTGCTGCATGATGATGTCAAAGTAAATGAGCTTTACTTTGCAAACAGCGTTTCGTAATTTCCTGAAAAGAATTTTGTCGCTTCACTGGAGGGGCATCATTTTGGTATGACAATGTACAAACTACTATGGCACTCGCTATATCATATCTTCTAGCCAAATTGAAATTTGCCAACCAATCTGAAATTACACCTCACAACCCAGCATATAGATATGTAAGATGTCTAAACACCATAATACTGGTGTTTCAAATGTAACACAACATTATTTAAGAACAAGTCCATGTCATGTTGTGTCAAAATGAACATGTTTAATGTGTTATTTTAGTGTAAAATCAGACTCAACATCATCTGCGATTGTGACGCTAACAAGCTAGCTAGATAACATTAAAGAGTACATTTGCAAATTTATCAAAAATTTCTGATAAGAACCCTGAAAAACATCAATTAGTGTGGGATCTTGTTGCAGTGATGCTAATGTTTAGCCAATAATGAACGTCAGCTAACGTTAGCTGCCAGATTGACCACTGCATGCAAAATATTAAAATTAAGGTAGACTTTCAACCCGTGGCAGATAAAAAAAATATATATTTTTGGACTCTGCATACAAATTAATGTTACATTCCAAGTTCTGAGTGAACTTTGCATGATAATTTCCCCTCATCTTACTGTGAGATGAATTAAAGCTTGCAGGCTGTCATTGTTTTAATTAAATGCATTTCCTCAATTAATTTTTTCGCAATGAAAAAAATCACTACAGACCAAGCTGAGCTCTCAGTTTAAAAGAAAGAAGGACGGCGATGAAGGTGCAGGTAAGCCCACTGACCGTTCTGCCCATTTGCAATCTGACACTTAATTACTAAGGTGTAGGCCACTGGCAATTGCCCCATGTGAGAGAGGGAGGCACTTTTCTCCTCCCCCTTACCCATCATTCTGTTCGTACCTGGCTATTCAACCAATCCACTCCCATTGTTATCTTTTGAATGTCCCTCCAGCCCCCCTCTGTTGATCATTTATTGATTTTCTCTGCCATTTGTATCCAATCAGTTCAATCTTTAGTGTAAAGAACAGCCCTTCTTGTTTCAGCATAAATCTCCGGGCCTCCATGTTTAGGGCCTCTTGCCATGCTGGTACCAGACAGAGCCACAGATTTCAGCAGTTGGTTTTAGTATTTATTTTTCACTACTTGTTCAAAATTTTATTAATACAATTAACTTGATAAAAGACTTTAAACTTTAATCTCTCGGTTCGATGAAACCTGCCTGCCACACAACTTTTACAGTCACTCAACTGAGCTTTAATTTTTCTTAGGGCACATTTAGGCTAGATGTAGGGGGCAACTATTTGGAAAATATTTAGTTTAATACAATTCAATATAGGCACTGTATATCAGAATCATTGCAAGTCATTGCATTTCACGTGATACTACACATACCATGGATACTGTTGTGATGCTATTCTTCAAAAGTGTGGCAGCCGCAATGAGCTTTTTTCTGGGGGGGGTGTTTGGGGATTAGCGAACCCCTAACAGGTTCTGTTCCTGGACCTCGGTATTTTCAGAGATCTGCGTACGGCCCTGACTGTTCAGTGATTGCTTCCAAGCGATTTAGAGTTCGCAGTGAGTATAGAAATAAAGGAGAGAAAGGGAATGACTGCCAGAGGCAATTCAGGAATTTTTGTTGTATCAATGAAGAGTCAGTGTTCTATTTGGATTCATTATGTCTTTGAATATTCATTCTATCTCCCGCCTTCAACACAAGATGAGAAGTCTTGCATAGAGACAAGTTCCTATGATACTCCATATATTGCCCAATAACTAAGGTAACTGCCTGATTCTCATATGATATGAATTTACTGCACAATCCACGTTATATGGAGGGAATTTGCCTCACACTGGTTTATGTGTGGGAAAGAGTCTTTGAGAGTTAATCATACTTTTTTTGGTTTTTGATAGGAGGTGGACAGATGTATTTACTTTAGAAGGGTTTGAAAAAAGGCTGGAAGTTTGTCACATAAATCACTGGAACAAATGGCAGAACAGTCCAAACTAAGTTTTTAAACATCTTTAAATATAAAAAAGCTGAATAAATCACAAGTTTTTTTATGTTCATTCATTAAATAAATAGATCAAATATCCAGCTTTAGGAACCGGCTGAAATAACTTGCAGCGGGTAAGTTGCTAATGAAATGCTTAAAGAAAAATCAACTGACAATTGTTGGCTGTTAGGAGAAGATAGCCTCTGCAAGAAATAAATTGACAGGCTAATGAGTTTACCCCACAGAAAATGGAGCATGCTTTTTCGCATACAGTTTGCTATGAAACTGTTAGAAACAGAGCATAGTCAAATTGCTTCTAAAACGAGGAAGACATAGTTACCATGTGTTTGTTTTTACACTTCCAAAGTGTGTCACTTGTTTTACAGTACACTGCGAGGTTGGAGTCTTTATTCAAACCCCTGAGTGACAATGTTACATAGGTGAGGAAATCAGTGGGGAAAATCAACCGAAGCAATCAAACAATTCATTTGAACAATGGACAAGGAAAGCATGCTCGAGAAACTGCACTTAGATCTAGTCAATATTCTTAAAATGTGAGCTCCAAATCCATGGAAGTAACACTTCCGGCAATGTTGGGATGGTAGTTATCCTTCAAAGCCACAGAAAACAAACAAAGAAAGGATGGAGGTTCACCGTAATAGCTACAGTGGGCTCCAAAATTACAGGCACCCTTGACAAGCAATAAGCAAAGAATACTTAAAAAAAAAAAAATTCTACAAAGTATATTTAAAGAGAAACTCTAAATGACAAAGTGAAAAATACAGTACAATATTAATGTTCCAATGGAACCGACCAAAATCATTTACTAAATCATTAAAAATCAATTTCCGCCAAAATCAAGGTTTCACAGTTAATGGCACCCTTAAAGATTATTGTAAATAACATCTACCAAAATTAAACCAGGGATTAAATTCTGCTTATTTTTGTTTTATCTAAGTATTCAGGAACTATACTGAGCCATTACCTCACCTCCAGTTTCACTAGGGTATAAAAATGAGGTAACACGCATGCAATATCCCTTTGTCATCCAACTGTATGAAGAAAACAAAACAACTGTGAGCTCAGAAGAGGCAGATGGTCATTGACCTTCATAAATCTGTTAATGGCTACAAGAAGATTCACAAACAATTGAATTGTTACGTTTCGGAGGGACACCAAAAGCGAGGCTTGATACCAACAAGGACGTTTATTAAACACAGACTACACATGAACATGAAGCACACAGCATGGAACAGGCTTGGGAACGTGGCATGGAGACATGGCATGGAAGCATACCATGGAGACATGACATAGAGACAAACAGAACATGACTAGGAAACACAATGGACAGACCTGGCACGAGAACACAAAACACACAGACATGGCATGAGGACAACAAGACAGGACACACATGGCATAAGGACAATGAGACAGGACACAACGGTCCGACTACCAACTGGAATGCCTCCACAGAATATAAAGGGAGACTGCTTGACGAGGGGATGGGAAACACCTGGGCAGAACAGGGAGGAAACAAAGCATGAGGGGAAGACATTGGACAAAGGCTTAATGACATAACAAGCCCATTAAGAAAATGGGCGTGCTCAGCTAAGTACCAAAGAAGTAAGCAGATTGAAGGAAGCGTGAAAAAGTTACGCAGCAAAGTAAAGCAAGATCTGAAATATTAACGAAGTGGGAAATCATGACAATTAACAACCTATCTAAATTAGTAATGTTAGTAGAAGTGCCTATCTAAGAGAAACACCCCCCATGAATGTTAGTAACTGTTAGTAACTAAAAACAGTTAATTGACATTAAGCTTCAACAGACCCGAAGCCAGAACAGCGCTGAAGGAATAAGGAAATACCACAGCCAACCAATAGAGAAGAAGCCGTGCGTGCACAAGAGAAGACAACACGTGGACCGGAACGCAGACATGAGGAGGATTCCAATGGCAGTACGGGACATGACCCAGACGTGAACATAACATGAATATGCCACTGAGCACTGTTGGGGCAATTTTTAAAAAATTCCAAAGATATGGTACTGTTGAAAACATCAAGGGTAGAGGATGCAACTGCATTTTTTCCCCCCCAGGATATTGAGGAGGATAGTGAGAGAAGCAAAAAATCCCCAAGAATCACTGTGAAGGAATTGCAGGCCTTGGTGGTGTCTTGGAGGAAACCAGGTTTCAAAACGCACCATAAGGCCCCACCTCCACAACCACAGGCTCTTTGGAATGGTTGCCGGAAGAAAGCCTTTTCTGACCAGAAGACACAGAAGCAGACCAGAAGACACAGAAGCAAGCGCTTGGAGTTTGCCAAATGTCATTTAAATTATGACTGGAACAAGGTGTTTTGGTCAGATGAGACCAAAATTGCACATTTCGGTCAGATACAGCATCGGCATGTTTGGCGTTGAAACAGAAATACATACAAGGAGAAGCATCTCAGACCAACTGTGAAATTGGATGGTGAGTCAGTGATGTTTTGGGGCTGTTATAATTCAAGAGGTCCAGGGGCATTAGTTAAGATTAGTGACATCATGACTTCCAGAAAGTATCAGCATATTTTGGCTGACAATCAGGCTGCCTCCGCCAGAAGGCTGGGACTTAGCCGCGAGTGGACATTCCAACAAGATAAAGACCCAAGCCATACCTCAAGATCCACACAGAAATGGTTCCATGACAACAAAATCAACATTCTGCAATGGCTATCTCAGCCACCCCTCTGCAATCCAGTTGAAAACCTGTGGGCTGAATTGAAGAGGGCAGTTGATAAACGTAAACTGAAGAATGTGGCAGATCTTGAAAGGATGTGCTTAGAGGGATGGTCCAAAATCCCCCCAAATATGTGCCTTAACCCTGTCAAAAATTACAGGAAAAGACCCCATTCTGTTATCCTTGACAGAGGTGGCTGCACTAAGTACTAAATAATGGAAGCCAATTATTATGTAACCTTGATTTTGTTTAAATTTATTTTGTATTAAATGATTTTTATGATTTTGATTGTTTCCATCAGAACATTAATAAAGTTCTCACATGTTGGTAGTGTATATTCCGTTTTTCCATAATTATATTGTTTATATTTTTTTGTATTGTTTGTATATTGCCATTAGGGATGCCAGTAATTTTGGAGCCCACTGTACATATAACAGTAGCCATATTCCTCACGGGCCTTTGGTCAGCGGGCCATACTATGAGCAATTTTTGAGGATGGGTCGAGGGGGTACACTGAGCTGAGAGAAGGGCAAGATGCATTCTGTCGCTGGAATTGTGCAGCTACATGCAAAATACAAGCAAAATCCTTAGCTCGATGATCTCCATTTTTATTGCACTGCAATGTCGCTTGTAATCATATTTTATTGCTATTAATATCTAGATATCGACACTTTGAAATGTCTCGGGGTATCAGTGTATGTTCTTTTCAAAAAGTAAGGTTAGATCATTAGACTAACATAAGATAATTGGTTAACTAGCTACTCTACAGCAAACCAGCTAAAGTTACCAACAAACACGATAAAAAACTTGAGGGGTTGAGCCGGGGTATCAAGTTCCTGCCCACTCAGTTGCAAGTACATCCCTGAACTTTTTATGAAATCTAGCAGGTTGTGTCAGTGTTAGACAAAAAACTGGGGGTAATTTGCTCCATTCTGCCTTGTTAGGAAACGTTACCAAATGTTTGGCCTATTGAAAGCACTGTTCCACCATGACTGAAAGCTTATTATAGGATTAGCTAGTTTTTCAAGTGCAGTTATATATGAGGCTAAATACATTTGCTGCTTTCCCCGTCCACAGCGGTAGCTAAATTGCTCAGCTCCCATACCAAAGTCCGGTGTTTCTGCCAGGCTCTACTGGCTCACATTGACGGCTAAATATCAACTACCTATGTGGTTAATATACTGACTATGTTTTCTTACCTCATACAAACCTTACTTCAAAATCCTTGACAATCATTGAAAATATGCTAAATTGCTGGAGTCTGTGAATGAATGGACTCCCTGCTATCATGCATTTTAACGTTAGTTCTTACTACCTCTAAGTTAAGTGACCTGTTACTGAATCTCAATTTACTTGCAAGGTAGCTAGCTAGCAAAGCTTTTTTAACTGGTAAAAAGGCTGAATAAAGCTTCGCTGCTGACAGAGTCTAACACTAGCCCACATAGCAGACGGGTCTGGCCAGGATCCAGTGTCAAGCCAGCACTGCTGGGCGACTGCTGGCATGACAAGTGGTATGCTAACCAGATATGGGTCAGGTCTGGCAATGAAAGCACTGTTTATGTGATGACATGCCACATGTGGGCCGATTGTGTCTGCACTGGCCCTGTGCTGGCCCATGTGTGGGCCAGCTCCAGCAAACCAAATCTGGGCCTCAAAAGGGCCATCATTCTTGCTGTATGAGGGCCAGAACTGGGCCGTGAAAGTGCATTATGTGGGCCAGAACAGGGCCAGACCAATTTTGCTATGTGGGAGTGTGTTCTGAGCAAAGAGAATTTTTACAGTATGATTCCGTTGCTACCTAAGTTATGGTGACCTGTCATAGAATCTTGATAAAATAGCTTGCTAGTGGACTGGCTTTACTTATTAGCAATAGCATCGCCCCAAACAGTACTTGACGCAATGTTCAGGGCAAAGACAATTTTACAGTCAATTTTTGTTGGACTTTCAAAATCTCCAAGGGTTATATTTAGTTGTACTGCGACCTAGCAACTTATGTATGTGTGATGTTAATGCTCTATCTCTTCTTGACGGCGGCGTTCCAGCACCAAAGAAAATAAGCCAGTGGGCAGCTTCCTCCCTTAGAATTTCTGTTAATCATGTCAGTCGATCATGAGTTTATATTCCCTTCTTATAATATCGAATAACAAAATTAAACCAAACTTATCAGAAAAAATTGAACACAAACATACATTAGCATGGTAAAGTTGTACGATCAACCTGCCTTGGGACAACAGATGTAAACTAGGCTATAATCTGGCATATTTACATATTATTGTTCATCAATATGCACTGCCCCTACCTTTTAAATAAATAAATAAATAACTACTAAAAATGACAGAAACCATCTTCAGAAAAAACTTATGCGACATATACGTACTTTTTTTTTGTGTGTGTGTGGCCCGTGTCCCATCCACTAACATGGAGGAGGTAAGTTTATAGCATGTACTTCAGCCAGCCACTAAATGATGATCAAGATGTTTTGGCCTCTTTTTTGAGGCGCTGTCAGATTGTCTATATTTACATACAGTCATTGAAGAGTCAGGTGGGAGCTTAAAAAAATAGGGCAATCTGATTGGCCATTATTTTATGCCTGATTGACAGGTCGGAAAGGTCCATTACTGGCCATTTCTCAGGTTTGTGCGCAATAATTGCGAGTAACAATTATTAAAGAAATGGCAAGGAAGTCAGTAGGCAAAATTGGACACTCAAAACAGTACAATGAAAATGGAAATTACTGGGGTGCCCCAGTGGCACATTGGTCTAAGCGCGCACCACAAATGGCTGAGTCCTTCTCACGGCGGCCCAGGTTCGAATTCAGCTCAAGCCTGTTTGCCGCATGTCATCCCCATTCTCGTCCCACCTTTCCTGTCTCTCTCTACTGAACACTGTTTAATGAAAGAAAAAAACCCCAAAAAGTAATCTTTTAAAAAAAAAAGAAAATTATTGAGCTATGAATTTTGTATGTCTTTTTATGTAGCTGCACAATGCCTGCAACTGGGCGTGTCTAATCCATCTCTCAGCTTAGTGCACCTCTGCAATCCATCCACAAAATCTTTCATAGTGTGGCACACCAACTGGAGGCCGATGTGGAGTACGGCTACTATTATACAGTATGTAACTATTATGGTGAAAGGAAAAGTGCTGGCCCCAGTGTAGAAATATATATACTGTCCTTTTTTCCAAAAGTTATCAAGAAAGCAAGGGATATGCATAAAGCCTTGGAGGGCAGGAGGGGATATACCGGATAAAAGAGTAAACTGTGAAGCAAACACGCCCACAATGAGGCAGGCATAATTTCATCGTTCAACACCACACCTGCAATTCTATTGGTAGAGGAATTTTGACAGGGTTGTTGTGCAAAAAATCTGAGAGCAGAACAGAAATCTGAGAGCAGCTGTTTCACACATGCTCAGAGGCATCTTGAGTGCGAGGAGACGGCCTGATGCTGAAGTGCAGAAAATCTGTGTGAGCGAGAATATATCTGAGTGCAAGCATGCAGTTTGAGCTGAAGCAGAGCAAATCTAAGCACAAGCACAGGCTATTTGAGGGTGAGGACAGGGTTTGAAGAAAAGCATTACAAAATCTGAATCTCAAAGCAATACCTCATGCTCTCAAATTGAAAGGCCACGCTCTTAAATATATGTAGAAAATAAGCCACTTAGGAAAGCAGAAATAACTAGGAATGTCACAAAACTGCCTGAAATGACAGACTACTTGACACTTGTAACCTCCTTGCTGAAAAACAGCCTTAATCAAAAGCCTAAGTTGTAGTTTGTCCGCATGTTTATGCAATTATGCATTAACCGCGCTGCATGGGGAGCAATTTCTTCTCATTATCAAGCCAGGAACAAGTCCATATTTTCATAAAAGCCCAAGATAGTACCTTGTCTAAGCATTAACACATTTTTCTATCCTGACATACCAATGCTGGCAGTTACAGCGTCTACTACACAGATTCATATCTAATTGCTATGTAATCAGCTGCCCTATGACCTGAAACCATGAGATATATAAAACTTCTTAAACTAAAAAGCGCTGTTGTAATGCTATATGAGACAACCTATTCTGAAAGCCCCATGAATTTATGAATTCATTTATGCATTTTATTTCAAACTCATGTTAATCCAAGAAATTAACAAAATCAAAACAATTCTGGTAAGTCCACTTCAATGGCTTTGAGGCGTGATTTTATTTATTTCTTTCAGTTAAGTGGATTTATGGTATGGAATGCATATTTTCGACTCTGGTCCTTATAAACTCCAAGGTACGACAATACAAGGCTGACTTGATCAAACTCATCTT
Organism: Gymnothorax javanicus; assembly: GCA_029692085.1. Taxonomy (NCBI): domain Eukaryota; kingdom Metazoa; phylum Chordata; class Actinopteri; order Anguilliformes; family Muraenidae; genus Gymnothorax; species Gymnothorax javanicus. The sequence goes on from CM056195.1 coordinate 76,774,335, forward strand.
GATCATTTCCTCAAACTTTTTTCAGGTTCAAAAATGAGCGCTCTTAAAAGTGAATGGCTTTAATACTTCTTAAAACCAACCATTATAAGCATGACAGCAGAATATATTTTATTTACCAGGAATAAATTTCATGAAATGATATCAACTGCTTCTATACCAAAAACCAGGTACCAAACATCTGCAGACACACGACACCCCTTACAAATGTGGATCACACTGGTCCCGTTGGTAACATTTTGAATGAGATTTACTCAGAAAATACTTTTGTAGTTCTGTCTCATCACAGTCACTGCATGGAATTTGCTTGACTTATTTGAGATATAACTATATGTTATGAGTCACAAACAGTCTGCGAGGCAGCCATTAGATCAATGAATCAAGCAATAGTAACAAGCAATAAAGTAATTTTACAACATGAACTGTAAGTGTGAACCCAGCAAAGCTTTTATTCTCGTCAAAGAATCCCCTCTCAAAACAATGAAAAATTCCATTTTACACCTGAGTAAATACATTTTTGATCTTGCCAAAAGCGCATCCATCAAATACTTGAGCAGTAGGCAAAGGTACATTGAATCACATCTGTTAAACAGACTCTGTTCTATCCGTAATAAGCCTCAGTGTACCCAGAAGGATTGCTAGTTTTTTTTATTAGGCTCTGAGCGCAAACCTGAAGATCCTCCTTTAATCAAATATTTTCCTCCAAGGAACACTGCACATTAATACTTTCACCTCTTCTTCAGTACATTCAGGACTGAATTTTGCTCTAATTTATATTCATTTGCTGTTCAGCAGTTTAAACTAAATGCCTCATCACTGCTTGAAGCAATGGACATGACAACATAGAATGATTTATCAGCTAGCTCCCTTCAGCGGACGCACTGCTAATGTTGTGCCCATGATTTCAATTTCGTCATCGTCCGAGTTAAAAACACTTTGGTTTTGCAGTCTAATTAGCTTAGCATGCCCTTGCCTGGTTCTACCCAAATCAGCTATAGCTTTGCTGATTGCCAAGGGAGCACGGCAGTTTGACTTTCCATTTCAGTGGCATTTAACTGGAATGTTCTTGCATTTGTTGATAAGCCGGAGATTATGGATAAGCTGGTTAACACATCCAGCCAAGGCTAAACTTATATAGGCCTATTTTTAGACACTCCAAGATAAAATGGGGGACTACATATAAAGGGGCTATCATTCCTACACAGAAAACCTTTATGAATGTGGATACCAAAAGTGAATTCCGCATAGTAATGTTGTCTCATTTCAAAGGTAATGTGCTGGATTTGAGAGCCAAAACAATACAAAATAGCATCGCAATTCCAGTGTTTTTTTTTTTTTTTTCATTTCTCTGTAGCTACAGTACTTACTTTGATATGTTGCTTAAAAGTAATTCTGGACAATGGGAGAGGAAAAAGTAATGGAGGAATTTTGTTTGAACTGCCAAACTACCATTTTTCCCAGAATTTTTTTTCTCATGGAATAACAACAAATAGTATGTTTGAATAAGCCGGTTTCCTGAGATGGCACATTGCCATTACCCGAACACGATGATGTATTAAAAAGATTATGCTTATTTATTCAATTTTTGTGAACCTAGGCAGATCCGGTGGTGAAAATAAGTGCATTGTACACTGTAAACCCCATCTTTCCATGCTTAACAAAGCTATAAATACATAAATAAATAAGCCACCATTCACATATCTGGAGAAAGTAGACTGCTTGATAAACAATGCTGTCTGACCTGGTAAAATAATTTGAAATACATTTTTTGTATATATATAACGCTTGTTCTCCCCATTCTCAAAAAAATATTCTGAGCATGCATTGGACCTTGGTAAATCACAAGCTCGAGAGAAGTAATTTAATTTTAACAAGAGGAGGGAATATTGCACCCCGCAAAACCAGCATATAATGGCATATAAATAGGAAAGAAACGAGTACATTGAATTGATACTACCACAGAAATGCCATTTTTTGAATGTAAAATGCACTACACGTTTATCATCTTAATCTGATAAACAATAGATTGCCATATCAAAGGCATTGTATTGCTGTTGTTGTCAAGGCCCCTCTGAAAGGCATCACAGTGTGGTAAATTGAGGCAAGTTGTCTACTTCATGCTACCCTGCAGCACTACAGAGACAAATACAACACAGAGAACTGGAAGCAAAGACAGCACACGATACAGAAATTGAAGTCTACCATTTTTTTAAAGACTGTAACAATTTCTTCAACACTACGAAGACATTTTTCACCAGCCGTGGCTTTCATTCTGTCCCTCTGCTGTGGCAGGGTTAATAGAGTCCCAGCCTTCATTACAGTGTGACTGCCACTCAGGAGCCAAGCAGATGACAGAGTTGATGTCCCTTTAGAAAGCTCATCGCTTCATGCCTAGACACCACTGCCCTGCTTTGAACCAGTCTTCTGCAACTGACACATTCTTTACAGGAAAAAAAAAAAGGCTGCAGCTGACTCGGTGCCTGGAGAAGCCTGCTATGCCCCATAAACAGACTTTGAGCAGTAATGTGCTCATCTTTCTCAGTCAATGTAGGTTATGACTGCCAATTTCAGGAACTGCTGCTTGAGTCCAGTATGAGTGAGCTCACATCTCCACTCAGCCTGACAGCAGTTATGATTCTTGGTGGCTGAAACTGGATTCTTTGCTAAATGGGAAGCTTTTTACTTAACCTGCTTACTGAACATCCGTGAATGCTGATGCCTTTCAGATCTGAAGAGCAGGCAGTTTTCTGGAGAAGTGAGAACCTCCAGCATATTCAGTCTTAGACAGTGGTTCTTATTGGTTTTGGGACCTCATATGCCAGTTTTTGTTCCATCCACAACAGCAGTCACGCTTTTAAACAGCAGTCAACTTTCCTTAATTAGATTATTTTTTATGTTTAAAGGGATTATTTACCCTCTTTAGCCTCAGTGTTGTAAATAGCTAGTCTAATGTAGGATAAAAAATGTGTTCGACTGCAAACATTTACAAAATAGGTGCACATTTTTAACTGAGTGAAAAAGCAACTAAACTGCTATTTTTAAGTGAACATATGTAAACTTTTACCAACCACAAACCCCAATTCCAATGAAGATGGGAAGTTGTGTAAAACATGAATAAAAACAGAATGCAATGATTTGCAAATATCATAAACCCATATTTTATTCACAATAGAACATAGACAACAAATCTGATGCTGAAAGTGAGACATTTTAACATTTCATGAAAAATATTAGCTCATTTTGAATTTGATGGCAGCAACACATCTCAAAAAAGTTGGGATGGGGTCAACGAAAGGCTGGAAAAGTAAAAGGTATGAATAAAAACAGCTGAAGGAGCATTTTACAACTACTTAGGTTAATTGGAAACAGGTCAGTAGCGTGACTGGGTATAAAAAGAGCATTTTAGAGGGGCAGAGTCTCTCAGAAGTAAAGATGGGCAGAGGCTCACCAATCTGTGAAAAACTGAGCCTAAAAATTGTGGAACAATTTCAGGAAAATGTTCTTCTATGTAAAATTGGAAAGATTTTGAATATCCCACCATCTACAGTACATAATATCATCAAAAGATTCAATGAATCTGGAGAAATCTCCGAGCGCAAGGGACAAGGCCAAAGGTCAGTATTGGATGCTCATGATCTTCGGGCCCTCAGGCGGCACTGCATTAAAAACAGGCATAATTCTGCATTGGAATTCACTGCAAGGGCTCAGGAACACTTCCAGAAATGATTGTCTGCGAACACAGTTCACCGTGCAATCCACAAATGCAAGTTAAAGCTGTATTATGCAAAGAAGAAGCCATATGTGAACACGATCCAGAAATGCCGCCATCTTCTCTGGGCCAAAGCTCATTTAAAATGGACTGAAGCAAAATGTAAAAATGTTCTGTGGTCAGATGAATCAAAATTTGAAATTCTTTTTGGAAACCTCAGACACCTTGTCTTGCAGACTTAAGAGGGGAGGGACCATCCAGCTTGTTATCAGCACTCAGTTCAAAAGCTCGCACCCCTGATGGTATGGGGTAGTATTAGTGCATATGGCATGGGCAGCTTACAGATTTGGATAGGCATTATCAATGCTGAAAAGTACATAGAGGTTTTACAACAATGTCTCTTCTCCTGCAAGGCCTTGCATATTTCAGCAAGACAATGCAAACCCACATACTGCATCCATCACAACAGCATGGCTTCGCCGTAGAAGAGTCCGGGTGCTGAAATGGTCTGCCTGCAGTCCAGACCATTCACCAACAGAAAACATTTGGCGCAGTAAAAAAACAAAAAATCTGGCTAAGAAGACCCAGGACTTGATCAGCTGGAATCCTACATCAGACAAGAGTGGAACAGCATCCCTCTTCCAAAACTCCAGCAATTGGTCTCCTCACTTCCCAGACGTTTACAGACTGTGTCAAAAGAAGAGGGGATGCTACATAATTGTAAACATGGCCCTGTCCCAACTCTTTTGAGATGTGTTGCTGCCATCAAATTCAAAATGAGCTAATATTTTTCATGAAATAGTAAAATGTCTCATTTTCAACATCTGATATATTGTCTATGTTCTATTGTGAATAAAATGTGAGTTTATGAGATTTGCAAATCATTGCATTCTGTTTTTAATCACGTTGTACACAACGTCCCAATTTCATTGGAATTAGGGTTTGTAGAAGCCAGTTGAGTTTTTAATTTCATCAGCTCCTATTTGCCCTATTTTTGTACTTTGAAAAACATTTTCACTTGTGTACAATATGTGTATGTAACTCACAATGTGTGGATAACTGTTTCTTTCATAATGTGCTTTTTAATGGCAAATAATCCTAATAAACATAATACTGCAATGAAGATTAAAATTATGGGATTGCCAAAGTGTTTATAGTGAAAGTCAACATACAAAGGGGGTCCAATGCTGATAACCACTGATCTAAGATGTTTTATTTGGGACTCATGCCCAACCTGGCCCTGCCAAGCTCAATATTAAGGTCAATAGATCCATTAAAACAGGGGTTCTCAATTGGTCTCACATTGGGACCCACATTTTCCCATGGTCATTACGTCGCGGCCCACTTTTATAGAATCCAAACCAAGCAAATATATTTTTAAAAAACAGCCTTTAAAAACACATACGTCATCTTCTTAAACATACATACACGTTTATTTATATGTGCAAAGTGCATGTCAGAGCACATTATTAAGAAAATGAAGAACATGAAAACTGCATTAGTGAATAAAATGCAGTTAAATACCAAAACTGCACAAAATAAATAAGGCCACAAAGCTAAATATTTAACTTCTATGAATATTTCTGCATTCAGAGCATAAACTGAGGAGGAACATGGCAACTGCATGTATAAAAGTGAATAAAATAAAATGATCAAAACTGCACAACATAAATAAGGCCACAAAACTGACTATTTTGCATCTATGAATTGCTCTGCGTATCACTGCCCACCACAGGTCAGATGTATCATATGATGCACCTTGAATACGCAAAAAAAAAAAAACCTCCATTTCACACAAACTCGCACTTCAAGTTCAAACTCCTATCGTCACTTGGGAGCTCAACTCTCCTCGCTTCTTCCTCTTCCACTAAGCTCCCCCTCGACTCTCCAGAACCTTAACACTTTAAGTGAACGTCAATCAAATGATGGTTACCATGGCTCCAGAGTCAGACGCGCATTAAACATTATTCACCTCCGCCAAGGAGGTGTATTTTTTTGCTGGCGTTGGTTGGTTTGTTTGTTTGTCTGTTAGCAGGATATTTCAAAAACGGCCGAATAGATTTTAACCAAACTTTGCAGGATGTTAGAGTAGCATAAAGAGGAACAAGAGATTAAATGGCATATCTTGGCCCAAGTACAGCTGGGATATACACCAAAGTTCAAGATTTCCAATCGCCGTGCTTTTGGGTTTTGCTTCCACCTGGCGGTGGAATGCAACAATACCGTACATTAGCCAGCAAAAATAACTCATGCACAGAGTTGCCTTGGCGTGGCGGAGGTGCTGCGCTCTCCGAGTGCTCTTGTTTATTTATTTTTTAACCAGCTGTCCGTGACCCACTTTTAGGTCGCAACCCACCAGTTGAGAACGACTGCATTAAAACAATACATACTACTTGTCTGTCCCACTTCTAATTGAGACTTAAGGCAGCGGCAGTTTACAGGATGGCTACACCCACTGAGAAAAATAATGTTCCACTTGGCACATGCGCAATTTTATCACAACACTTCCTCATGTTGCAGTTCCTCTGTCTATCTGGGAGAACGCCTGGTTTGCTGCACTCAGCAAAATGTCGTGGAGGTAGCAGGTCTTTTATCATATTTGACACTGTCATTTTGTTTTATCCATATCTGTTTGTAGTTTTATGGATTATGAGTATACATATGTTAAAGATACCCCCTAATTTGATCAATTTTTGTATTTGTTCAAAGACAAGTCATAAATCGCCAGCAGCAGTCAAAATGATGCAGTAAGTAGCTGGCCTGGCTGACTTCAGTCTTGTTTTCATTTCGTTTACTGAAAGTTTGGCATCCTCAACTCACCTGACATCTTCAAGGCAGTCACAAAATAGCAGTGACATATTGACTTTTGGTAGATTTCATGGGCAAATAGAGCTGGACACCGTCAGCAAAGCAATGATATGAAATCCCATGCTGCTTAATTATTACGCTAAGGCGCATTCAGTTCAAGGAGAAAATATGGGGATCCAGTATCAGTCCTTGTAGGACCCCACAGAAGAGGAGGACTACATTGGACAGCATACCAGTTACATTAACAGCACAGGTCCGATTAGACAAATAAGAGAATCATTGCAGTGCTGTACCCCTTATCCCAACAGTTAATTCACATTGAAATTTCTAAAGGTTTTTTAAGTGTGACCCCAGAGGTTCACTGATGATGATTTTTTTTTTTTTAAACATATCGCAATGATTTAAATAATTTTTGAAATAAATTTCAAAAAAATTCTTTATTAACGTTTTTGGAAATTGCAGTGATCATATTTCCATTCATTTAAGCAATGGACCTCTGCAGAGAGATGTTCTTTCCTATTACTTGGGAAATCCATCATTACAATAGCAATCTGCCAAGATGCAATCGCACCTGGCTTTTAAAGGGAATGGGAGATGAGTCACAAGACACACAGATTTTTTTATTTCATGTTTTGCTTAAAAACACTCCAATGATTCATTAAGAAATTAAGCACAACCCCTTTGAACTATGCACCTTTCTTTGTGCTCAGATTATCCACCCTTCAGATGGCAAAAGTGAACTTGGACATGCCCTAAATGCACTTTTGCGATGCTTAGATTAGACCTTGCGCTTAGATTGTTACCATATTGCCCTGAAACCAATTTTAATCCAGTTTCTCTGCCTTGAGAGTAACTTCTCTGACATGACATAGTTGAAGAGGACTAAATGTTTAGAGCTGGGGTCCGCAATCTTTCCCAGAAGGGGCCGGTGTGGGTGCTGGCTTTCATTCCAACCAAGTAGTAACACACCTGATTCTACCAATCATGATCTTTTGGCAAGGGTTGATTAGCAGATTCAGGCGCATAACTGTTTGGTTGGAATGAAAGTCTGCACACAGACTGGCCCTTTCTAAGTAAGATTGAGGACCCCTGGTTTAGAGGTAATAACAGTAAAGTTTTGGTCTTCACACATTATTAATTGCTTAAATTTAGTGAGAAAAGAACAGATACACTCACACAAACACATACACACACATCAATGTTATTGTTATTAATATTCATAACAAGGATAGATGTGCAGAAAATAGGGTGAAAATTATATTTTTGCTGCAATGGTGATGTGATTTCCCAGGCAATCTGTAAGATACAGTATTTACAGAGAAATTATTTAACCAAAAATTGAGTGTACCAAAGTGCAAAATATTCATTTCAGGGTAATGGTCCCTGACATTGAATTTTACAGGAGAGTGAAACTAAAATTAAAAGCACTGCTGATCATTTAAAAACTGAACTGGTGAAAAGGGAGACTAGGTTATTTTTTTCTGTTGTCTGCACCATCATTCCCAACCTTCATGGAAAATAGTCTCTTCTTACATAAACTTAAGCACGCAAGTATGCTAATTACAGAAAAAAATAATATTGCAAGAATGATGCCCCAGGAGTATTGTTCAAAAAAAAATAAGCAGATACCACTGATGTGCACGCGTGCGTCATATTTTTCCCTAAAGGCTGTCCAAACAGAAAGGAGAACCTTCTTAAATTTGTTATTTACTCATTAGCTTATGTATGCTGATCTTGGTCTCAGTTGCTCTGTATAAAAAACTGGTACCTTAAGAAATGAGCTGATTTAATGAGTCACCAGTTTATGGGCTGGAGGGGTCATAAAGCATGATCTCAGAGTTTGCAGGATTATTGTGCTGAGTAAAATCTGGAGCAGCTCTTTAATGCAATCCATGTTCTAGTTTTGGATTTTAATCAGCAATTCTGACAAAGCATGCCCTCTCATTGATTATATTCCTGGAAAAAAAACCCAGGTAAGTGCAAGCTGTGTTGTCCCAAACAAGAATTGTCCCAGTCCACACATCCTCATTTTTATTTCCCATTTTACTAAACCCCGTGGGGATTTGTGGACTCAATGCTTGCGACTGCTTTCTACTTACAACTCAACAGCCTAGAGTGACTTGTCACTGCAATTTCAGCACAAATGAAAAGTTATTGAGGCGTGGCATGAGAGCAAGGTGGTTGGAGTTGTTTATTTTCAAGCCGGGAAATAAAAAACCTGATATCGAATGATAAAAAAAAGAATCCATTTAGCAGCGAGCCAGGCCTGTCATATTTCAAAATAGTCTGTTTTGTTTGAATATGATTAGGATTATTGATTTATTTTCAGTGGTAATAAATTCTGTTACCTTTGAGAATAAGTACACATAGTGGCCAGTCCATACACAGTACTGTGCTTTTTTTTTTTTTTTTTTTTTGTTGCCATATTTAAAACAATTCCCTGAGGTGAAGATGCTTCCAAAAATAATCAAATGAAAAGTTTGTAAATGCTGAAAAAATTACTAGGAACAGCAGTGAACTTTTAAAAACTAAATCAAAACAATATTAGGTGATTACCCTTGGGCCTAAAAATGAGATATTTATTTAATAATTAAGATTGGCTGTTTAGTTGTTCCAAGCATATTGTGGAACTTTCCACAGCTCTTCTGCAAGCTCAAAACCTGTTACTGTCTTTCCAAGTAATCTAAGACAGCCTTCACAATGTTGAGACCAGGACTCTGTCAAGGCCTTATTATCTATATCAACTGTGTTTAAAAACACAGGTAAGACCTGGCCCAGTTGGACCCAGTTCTGGCCAAAATTGAGTAGTATGCTGCCTTGCTGCGAGCACATGAATGTGCAATGGGCAACCAGAGATGGGAAATCTAGGTTCAGAAAGTATTTGTCCTCCACAGTTTTTTCATCAACAACCTGGGTTTTCTAAACAAAACAACATTTCAGCCAGGTGGTTGAACTATTTAGTTTAATGAAATAGCTAAGATCATGGGTGACAGTAAAACAGCAGAACATATACTTTCTGAATCCTGAAATGTGCCCCTTTGTGAACAACGAATAGCCCATATTTTTGCACACTGTTGTGTTTATGTAGCATTCATTGAGTTGACAAGTGAGGTTTTGTATCTTGCAGGACCATTGACTTGTTCCTGCTGGCAGGGATTGTGCTCCCTATTGATTGGAAAGTGTTCTGGTGCTTTAAAAATTGTACTGGTGCAGTAACAATAAGTAGTAACACTAATAATTTGTTTGGTGCTGCACAATAGTATTTTTCATCTCATGGTTGTTTACAGATATAAAATCCAAGGTGATGTAAAATCACATAACTTTTTAAGCATGGAGCTGGTGCCATGTTCAATGCACAGTTATTTCTGCTTCTAAAGCAAATAGTTAGGTGAGGCAATATTACTTTTGGAGTCAAATATTCAGATTATTTCCATCTCCGCACATGAACACTGTCATGCCACGCCTCCTACGCTCCCAATCACTGGAGTGCTAAGCACCGGCCTGCATTCCACGCTGTACTTAATCAGCCGCATCTGTTTCCCATTGTGCAATGCTCATTGCTTTGCCTATATAAACCAGAGCTTTGTACCCAGAAGGTGCGAAGTCTGATGAACTTGTGTCTTGTACGAGACGTGCCTGTAGCTTAATCGCGATTCTCTTGTTATAATAACTTATAACAAGGGTCTTATGACATAAATTGATGACTAAGTGCGTCATTTTAGCCAGCACTGGCTGCTTGCGCAACACAATAGCGCATGTGTCTAGACACTTCCTTTACGTAGGCCATGTGGTTATGAGCGCAGCCACCGTCTGCCAGTGCTGCAGGCATGGGCAGTTTTCAAATCAATTCTGTGGGGGAAAATTGCCCTGGGCGGGTGGACCCATTTTTGGCTGGTTTGCGATGGATTGAGCAGTTTTTTTTAATATCTACAGTTTGCATTGGTTGAGCATGCAAGTGGTCTTAAAGAAAAACTATCGATGTTGGTGTATTCACTAAAACATTTATTGACATGTAAAACATTGCTTGACATACATTTTGGCCACTCTCAGTGAGAGAACGTACACTTAGGCCAGTGGTTCCCAAACTCGGTCCTGGGATTCCACTGTTTATGACAGTTTTTGCTCCAGCAACATTCACTCCCATAATTTTTGCAAGCCATTAACTTTTCTTAATTAGTCTCTTTTCTGGATAGAGGGATGTTTCACCCTCTGATGCCACATTATGACAGAAATGGCTTTACATATGATGACCTGTAAAAGCTAAATGTTTGAATTGTACTTACCCTGCTACCTTCCAAGAAACTGCACCTGAGGCGGTGCTATGTTTCAAATGATCAAATTCAGGACTGTGGTGAATCAATATATAGCTTCTGAATGCAGAAATTTGAGTTCATTTGAAATATTTTACAGAACACATGCAAAGATAACGCCAGACAGGTTTGACTCTTCACCTTTGAATTCTTCATTTCCTAATAAATTATTCATTTTACTGACAAAGTATCTTCAGTTACATCAGTTAGAAGCCATTTCATTTTTTAATTTCATCAGCTATGCAATAGAAAGTATTTCCAATGCACCACAATATGAATACTGAACCTTTATTCTTCATGCCACGCCTAGCTATTTCTGACAAGTGGCCAAAAATAGAAATAATCCCCAGAAACATTAATAGAACAATTCACAGCTCATTGACATTCTAAGATTACAGTCGTGGTAAGAACTAAAACCAGCATATACAGTGATCCCCTATCAGGTTTGGGAATAACTATGTGCACATGAGCAGTAACTAAACCATTATAAATTGACTGAATTTAACAGTTAAATTAACAAATTTTCTCCTTGTAATTTTAACTGTAAGTAGAGTCCTGTGCGCATTTAACTGTGGTTTACAGTAAACATATACAGAACCTCTGTAATACACTGATAGTAAAATTACAGATGAAATAACTGGCAAAAAAAGGTGCCAGTTAAAATAACGGGCAAAAAAGCTGCCAGTTTATAACTGTGTGTTGGTGTATTTATACTGCTTGCCTAGAGACTGCAAGTTACTGGATTGTTGCTTTCTCATACACCCTTAAGCAACAAGGCAGTATTTCCTGATAAAAGCTTATCTTCAGAAATGTGATCTTTAATGATAGTAAAATATGGAAGTTCTCTTCCTAGTTCTACTAATAGGAACAAGTTCTCAAGCCTTACTCTCAGTCTCCAGGATTGGGACCATGATCCTATTAATTAAAACTCAGTCTGTGCCTCGGCACAGTTAATCATTAGGACCAACTTCCCAAGCCTTCTGTGGTCATTAGGATTTGTACCGCGCTCCTGTTAAACTCCACGGTCCAGCCATCTGACAGTTTGGCTCTGGCAAAGCGTGCACTCCATCTGGCAGCTGTCGCAGATAGCCGCTGACTGGGCACGCATACGCCCTCCCACCCAAGCCTGTACCATCTGAACTGTCACAGAGACTATCTCCTGGATAGCGAGGTAAAAGTGGTATGCATGTATAAGGGTTAGCACTATCTATTTGAACCCACCAGTCAACTCATCCACTTTGAAGCAATAATAGGTGACATAGTGATTAAGTTAAAGTTACTGTTGCGATATGGCCACCATGGCAGCCATGTTTCAAATTCGCAACTTGGCCATATTGTAGAGGCAGAAACTCTGGGAGTTTTCAAGACCAGGCTTGAGTTAGTACTAGACACCATTTAGTCCTTGTGTATTTGAAGTGTAAGGTTCACTTTAGTGATGGGAAAATGACAAGCCTTGTTGGGATGAATGGCCTGTTCTCACCACTCATGTTATGTTATGTTACGTTATTTCATGTTATAACAACAACAACTGAAGTCACATCTTCATTCTTTACATGAATTTGAAGCATGTACTGAATCAGATTAGAATGGCGCAAACAAATTATGGCATCTATATTGTAACTCAAATTTGAACAATCCAGGTGTTCAGACAGACAGGAATGTGTTAGTAAAGGTGGTGTTGCGTCAGCATGGGAAAATTGCCCATGGAAGCTTTTGATTCCTTACCATATTGACTGTGTGGAGAGATGTATGTGGGCCTAGAAAATGCATTTGTTTTCTGTATCATATGTGCTCGGACAGATATGGGCCAAATTTAGATGAGCACCCCCTAAAACCAACATATGGGGATAAATCAATGAATAACTCCCAATTATCACAGTGCTATTTCTAAAATTTATAACTGTTATTGTTGCTGCCATCCCAAGGAACAATTTGACACCAAACATGGCTTAATTGCTTTGAAAAAATTGCTATGAGACCCAGGAGGATTTGAAGCCGTAAAAAGCATAATTTGGCTACATTTTCATCACAAATTGAAAGTTTAACATTAAAATTAATATAGTTCCCAAAATGATCCACCCTAAATATTTGTTTAAAAGTAGAAGCAGTATGCTACGTTCGTTTGCACAAAGTTTCAAGAAATTTGTTCACCGGTAACAGTGTAGTAGGATGGCTGTATGTACACCATCCTTGGAAAATTGAGGAAAATCTAAAAAGCCATTTTGAGGCAAAGGCAAACTAGGTCATGTAAACAGTGAATAAATAGGTCACAGTGGATCCAGTATTCGTCATTTAGGGCCTTTGCCATCATAGGAATAATTTTAAAATGCAGAGATTATATCTGGATCAGATCTCCCTCGAAAAGATCCAGCTTGTATCATGTGTATTGTGTATTATAAAGATGAAAGATTTATGGTCAGCAATATGTTGTGGTTCAATTAGTTGAATATCTTATCTTGAGGTGATATCTAGGCCACTAATTATACGTTTCTTTTCATTTGTTGAGAGCCTATCGAAATGTATATGTGTAAGGCTGAATGTCTTTGGTTTGAGACCTGAAATAACCCAGGTAGTATAATACACTTGCAACAGGCGCACACATGCCATTTGTTCTTATTGCATGTGCAATAATAGTCTGTAATAGGGTCATTAACTAGAGTAACATTGTAGGGCCCACAGAACTACATTTCTCATGCAGTCAACAGGAAACGGAAACATCCTATACAGCATCACCCCCTTCCTTTACGTTTCCAAATAGAATGAGCCCAAAAGCAATAAAACGGGCAACAGAACTTTTAAAACTAGGGACCCCACCCAGTTCAATATCTCTTGGCACACTTCCAACTGAGGAGCACACGCTCTCTTGGCTCTATCCCACCGGGAAGCCACGCTCCCACTTGGCCTGCTCTTTACAAGCGCAAGGACAGCACTTGTATTGGAATTAGCGCATCCTGCGCAATTTGATTTGGCCTATCTGCAGAGTGCTCACATCTCTGCGAATCTCCATTTAAGTTCAGGACTGCAAATCTCATTAAACTAGCTTATGCCCGGTGCTACTGCTAGTTGATCACAGAACAACTCCGTAGTGGAACTTTCCTGAATCAAAAAAGACATTCCTCATGGCGACCGACACAGCAGAGCAGCACGCGACTCCAAGTGGACACAGGACGTCGGATCTGCGCACTCCACAGGACATCCATGCCAGAACTGCGATGTTCAATGGACCCGGAGAGGAATCCCAAGCTATGAACTTCAGTAAGACTAACTGAACATTCCAGGCAGTAATGCAGTTTAGCGGTTTCAATTTAAACTGTACCGCATTTAAGTTGTCCATTACTGACGTAATTGTATTATCGCATTGTGTCCCGTTTTTATATTTTATGAAGTCAAGTAGCCATTGATTGTTTTTCTTTACATGCATAATCTTTTCTGGCTAACTTTCTAATGTTGCAGTTAACGAACACGCATGCCTTAGTATGGATGATAACTCAATTAGTAATACAAATTGCGTATGAGCTGAAGCAAACTCTTCTCGCAATTTTTTTAAGCTAAATTGATTTATCCCGCCGCGCATCGGCCCACCTATACATCTAGAAATTCTTAACAGCTCGCCCTGCTGTTCTCCTTTTGTCTCAAGACAAAGAAACTCGTGCCCACGAGCACGCGTGCCAGCACACACATGCACACTAGCACGTACACACACACACCATTGTTACTCTCTCTAGTTCGTATGTGGCCCTTCCTTAGATTAGCCCATGTATGTTCTGTGTTTCTTTGTTTAATAAATTCATTTATTAAACCTGGTGTCTCTTTTGGTGCTGTGACACGTGGGAGTCTGAGTCAAAATAGCCTATGTAGAACTCCAAAAATCCTTCAGATTATTAATTAAATCTATTGTTTTCTTTAATCATTAATATTGGTTATTTTAGTTATTAATTAAAATTCCATATTTTTGGTGATATTAGTAATTTTATGAGAGTGGTTACTAAATTTGCAGGGTTCCTGCTGAATCATGTGGTTATCTTGCAGGAAGGATTATTAGGACGAAGCGTCTGAATAATCCATCCTCGCTATTTTACGTATCATAAAGGTATATTCCCCGACACATCTTGATGCCTCTTGGGAGGAAATTTAATATTTTTTTTAAGTTTAAATAAATAATTAATAACTGATTTTTTTAGTTATTAATTACATTGGATAGCCATTTAATGCCCTTTTAAGCTGCTGCACCAACAACATCAAACTCAATCCCTGTGACGTGAATGTATCTGGCAACGTATAAGGTTATCAAGGTGTTCGTACACCCAAACTTCATAGTCTCCCTCATCATTACAGTGTTCAGCTACGTATCCTGGTGCCTCTTTGATCTGATACCATCCACATGCCAAAGTCTGTAAGTATTCCAGAGGAAGTTCAGGAAACTTGACATCAGCACTTTCCGAGGATTGTGTGCATACAGCCGTCCTACTACATTGTTACCGGTGAAAGAATTTCTTGAAACTTTGTGCAAATGAACTTGGCATACTGCACCTACTTTTTACCAAATATTTAGGGTGGATCACTTTGGGAACTACATTAACTTTAATGTTAAACTTTCAATTTGTGATGAAAAATGTAGCCAAATTATGCTTTTTACGGCTTCAATTTCTCCTGGGTCTCATATTTTCAAAGCAATTAAGCCATGTCCGATGGCAGCAACAATAACAGCTATAAATTTTAGAACTAGGACTGTGATAATTGAGAGTTATTCATTGATTTATCCCCATATGTTGGTTTTGGGGGGTGCTCATCTGAACTTGGCCCACATCTGTCCGAGCAAATATGATACAAAAAACAAATGCATCTTCTAGGTCCACATACATCTCTCCACACAGTCAATATGGTAAGGAATCAGAAGCTTTCATGGGCAATTTTCCCATACTGATGCAACACCACCTTTTTAGCTTCATTGATCAAGAAGTTTTAGGGTAGAGGATTTGTAAATTTTGATCAAATTTAGCAGCATATCCTAGGAACCTGCACTCCAAGTTTCAGCTTCTGTGGTCAAGTAATTTTAAGACATTAATGAAAGGGCTGTGCCTTTGCGACAGAGGTGAAATTAAGGTCAAAATGGAACATACACCAAAACCTGGGCAATATTTGTTGAGTATTGGTACTTAGCACATACAAATCAAATATCTGCAAATTTCTGCAGAAATAATAA
Organism: Gymnothorax javanicus; assembly: GCA_029692085.1. NCBI lineage: Eukaryota > Metazoa > Chordata > Actinopteri > Anguilliformes > Muraenidae > Gymnothorax > Gymnothorax javanicus. The sequence goes on from CM056195.1 coordinate 76,790,362, forward strand.
ACCAATGAGTCAAAATGGCATTTTCAAGATGGCGGCCATATTTGCAAATGGAATGGAATGCCTTGAATAAACTTTGGTGTACTTACTATGTGTAGGAATACACATGCCAACTAATAGCTTCATCTGCCCAGTGATTTCGGAGGAGAAGATGTTTACACACAGACAATGACTAATGTCCAAACACCAACAACAATGGACAAACAGGCCACAACATAACCCCACCAGACTTTTGGTCCAGGTGAGCTAAAAATGCTTCATACTCAATCGGACAGCAAAGTCCATACCACAGCTACAGAATAAACCTCAACGATGAAAAACACATATGATTAAAATCACTTTCTGAGGGATCCTTTCCTGCTATATTGATAGAAGAAATGCAGAGCCACACACAATCTGTCCAGAATTTCAGGAAGTCACATTCAAAATGCAAGATGGCATAACCCAGGGACTAATGATAAAGTATTGTCCTTCATTAGTGTGAACACTCATGTAATTATTTTTTCACTATAGCTATACTTCTAAGTATGGCACGGCCTTTACACTTAATATTATGGTTCCCTTTTTCCCCACTTTAGTTTTTGCTTATTGCCTTATTTTATGTAGCTAATTTTATTAAGAATGAATGACACATCTCAGCCCTTGTCAGAGATCAGATCTAATTAGCATAAGATGAAGGGCATGGAATGTTTATAATTCACTGATCTAGCATTGCTAACGTTTTATTTCCGATTGTTCAGTTGTCTGAGATAACAACTTCCCTTTAGCTCCACAAATGCTGCTCACTTGATGTAAGTCAAACCACATGCAAATGAGGACCTCTAGTTATAAACAAAATGATGCTGTGAGCCAGACCTTCACCATCCATTAGTGAAGCCACACGCATGCTTCAAATAGTTTTAACAGCTTATGATGTGGAGTTGGGCGGACTGGTTGTGCAGTGAGAATTGCTGTCACAAGCAAGAAGCTGCTCAGTCTGAAACCAGACTTTCAGTGTAGTGTTTCCATGTTCTCCCTATGCTCAAGTGGGTTTTCTTTGTGCACTGTTATTTCCTCCCACAGTTACATTGAGATAAACGAGACTCTAAATTGTATGAGCAAATGACTCCTATGCCCCATGATGGATCATTCACAGTTAATACTAAAAGCAACGAAAAGCCATGCCGTAGAATTCCTATAAAATCCATTGTAATTGTGAGCTCGGAGGATGACGTTCTAATGTAGCAGCAAAGTCTGAATTTGGAGCTGGTCCAGGTAGATTGGTAGTGCAACAAAACAGTCGACTTTCACACGGGAGTTAATTTTTCAATTCTCGTTTCCAACCCCAAGTTTATCATTGTAATGATTCAGATTACAAACCAGATACAGAGTCAGAGTACAATCCAATGGAGACATTCTTTTGATAGCAATACGATTATGGCATGAACGGACAAAGCCCAGAGTAGCATGAGCACAGTTCAGTTCAGATGTTATAATGGATAGGGTAAGGGGCATGTCCCCGCCCGGCCAGTGGCGTCCCGGGGCAGAGGCCAGGTGGTATTCACCCTTAGCTGAGCAGAACAGTCAGAAAGCAGGTCTGAAGGGTTTAGCAGGAACACAGTCCAAACCTTGAGACCGATAAAGGCTTGGGATGTATTCATAATAAATTAGTCAGAGGAACAAACTGGAGAGGCAGGTTAACAGTACAGCAGTCCCAATCTTAGAGACTGGAGATAAGGCTTGGGAGTTTGTACCTATTAATAAAGCTTTGAAGAGTGCTTCTGTATTTTACTATCATTAAAGGTTACAATAATTTCTGAGGACAATAAACTCTCTAACTAGGAAGGGTAAACTGACTGGTTGTTTTCAGGCATATGGCCAGGGACAATCCTGCAACTCTGTTGGACACAAAGTAAGGTTATATAGACCTCGAGAACACAGGGGAGAGCTGCACGCAAATTAATTCCACTAGGAAGGGGGAGGCGCGCAAGATGCTAAACCAATATAAGGAGAGAATACAGTGGTCAAAGAGACAAACCAAGTTATTGTAGTAGTTAGATGGTAAAATGTAACCTTTTATCTGTTACTACCTGGAAAGAAATGAGGTAATTTCACAGAAACTAGATGGTATCAGGGCTGTAAAATACAGTATTGCCTGTTCCTACTTAATTTCTCAGCTGTTTTGATATACCCATAAGTATCCTTCTAGTGATATTCAGTGTTGTGTCTTTGTAATTACCTTGACATAAATGAGGTCATTTTAGGGAAACTACACAGTATCAGGGCTGTAAAATGCAGAATAACCTATTTCCACTCAGTTACTTACTTATTACCATCCTACTGCATGAGGCCATGTGAAATACCATGTATTACAATTTTTGAATTCAACAGACAAATACCTGGACTGCAGAACTTTTATTAACTTCATTAACTCATCAACAAAGGCATCCCTTTTACAACGTACATCTTCATTATGAAGCTACATTGTTTATTCACAAAATTACTTAACAAGTTTGAGTAATTATTCTTCTTATGCCATTTTTCAGTTAAAAAAAGTATGAAAATGAGGAAAGACAAAAACACTGAAGAAAAGGGATGTCATTAGCATACAAAATGTTCTGTCACCTCTATAACAGCAACAGCATAGATGGATAGCAGGGCTGTGCAAAATTCAGAATTTCAGAATTCAATTCAATTCAATGGATGAATTTGAATTTGAATTTGAATTTGAATTGACTCCACCCACAGCATGTTGAATTGAATTTGAATTTGAATTACAGGAAGTGGAATTGAAATTCAATGCAATTGAGAGAAATTCATTCTCATAACATATCAGTGAGAATGAGACTTTTATCATACATATTTCTTCCAAATGGCAGTACAGACACTAACATTGAGCATACATTTCCTTAATGTTGGAAAGCTTAGCAATATATCTTCATTTCAAAGTAATAAAATGAAACAATGTTTTTGTAAATGCAGTAATCATTTATTTAAGTGCTTTACAGGGTAAAGTTATTGCATCTAATGGTCAACAGTTCCTCAAACGTTTTGTCATTGAGGCAGCATCGTTCTGGTCTGAATATCTTGCCGGTGTAACCCAGGTTATGAAGTCATGTAATAAAATCAAATTGGATGATTATATCTTTATATTTATCCTTTAAATCATTCTTATTTGTCCCATGATCAAAAAGAAACAAGTTTTAATTCGCAAAAATATATTATTTAAATTGTTTCACTTGTTTGGTAACTAAGGGTTAATCTTATCTGCACCCGTATTATTATGTTTGATGTATTTGTCTGTAATCCAATCGTCTAATTTCTAAACTATGATAGCGACCAATCAGTGAGGCAGCAGTGCCTGCCTTGTTCACATTCCGGATATTGCTTATGTCACGGTTTCCATCCAAGCCAAGCAGTCACGTCCATTTTTTCACACTCGGTAAGCTGAATAAAGTAATATCGTATATAGTCAGAATTCATCCAAACTGATATTCTTCACTAAATATGCCTTCTTACCTTATTGTTGCGTGAAACAGACGTGAGCTGTGGTTTTACTGACGGACGGCAGTGAAGTAAACGCCGTGTTATTCCTCGACAGCGTAAGCTAGCTAATTGAATGGAGTTTAATGAAATGCGCTTAGCCCATCATGCTAGCACCGTCAGTGCAATTTGCCATAGGAAAATGCTAAAGTTGTTAGCGCCTGGTTTTCAACTTGATTACTGAATGCGAGATGACTGTTTCTTGTACAAATGTGATTGTTAGTGAGAACAATGAACCCGCTTAAACCGCGAAAGTTGTTAATGCATGTGATAAGTGTTGAATAGCTGGGTGAAGATGGTTGTAGTTGAATGTTTGGTGTAACCTGCTATGTGTCGGTGCAGCTACCGTATGCAATGATGGAGGTGAATTTTAGTGTAGTTCTTCATTGTGCTAGGAGGCCTATGGTGCAGTGGAGAATAATTACACGTTATATTATTACCTCTGGTCAGAGCTGAATTTATGTGTAGATCAGATGCAATTTAATCAATGTTTATTTGCACTTTGTGCCATTGTAACGGTGATAAGCTGAAAAGCTGCATTTTTCTTATTATTTTCCCATTTTGATGGTGGTCCACTCAATGAATGATATAATGGTTACTTACCATGACTATTGTTACCTCTGTAACTGGAGTTCTGTGTACACTTGAATCTGTTTATTGAAGTTCTTAAATGTAATTACTATTCCTTATGTTTGGAAACTTGAATATTGTTGTACAACTAAATTGGATGATAATTTGATTTGAATAACAAGGTTTACTGCAACATTAAGTGCTTATATTGCCATTGTAGCCTGTAATGATTCATTACTGAATAGTAAATGGTAGACACATATGGCCTTGTCTTTAGGTCAGGTTTTTGTGACGGACGAATCCACGGACCAGTTCAAGGAGATTCCAGATTGTTCCAGTGTTTCACTGGATGGCGAGCCAACCCAAGAACCTAGGAGAAGATTGAGACACGCACACCCTGTTGTGCATTGGAGAACTGTGTTCCCTGCTGTGCGACTGGTGCGGTAGGAAAGAAAATCACACGCGTTTCCCACTGGATGGACTTCATTGGTTGCGCATACACACACGTCATCAAGGGCCCCAACGATTGGTCTACAGATTGAAGGGACATTTTATGTTTCGTCAGCACTTTTATTTGATACTTTGGGGGAAATTGATGTACAGGCGTTTAAGATTTATCTGTGATGCCAATTGTTCATATTTCATTAAAAAAAAAGAGCTTTAATCTAACTAAATCATTTTAAAAGCCTCAATCCGTGTTTTGTCTCATTTCTCTGCTGCCATTCATTCTCAAAGGCTCTAGAGTCGTTCCTAGTTCTTCTGACACCGCCCAGAGTTAATCTTAATTCATATAATTCTACCCAAAGAAAATGATGTGCTACAGCTGGCGAGCCAGCCAGGAGCCTTTTTTTTTCATGTTTGAATGTCAGCGGTGAAACATCCTTGAAGTGTGGCAACTTTAGCAACACCCCATGCCATTGCTAAAAGATGGAGTTTGTAATGATCTCAGGTATCAAAGTTCCCAATGCAGTTATTGTGAGTGGTCTGCTTGAATCGCCAGAAGATGAGGAGGTTCTTGATTTTCTTAAGAGGTATGGCTCTTTTAGAGTTGTTCGATTTGCTGATCCAACTTCTGAATTTTTCAAAAACCTGATCGTTGAATATGCAGATGGTTCTGCCATTGAAACTTTAGTGCCTCTTTTGCCTTACACCCATGAAGATAAAGGTAATCCAAACGAAAGTAGGCGTTCAAGCTCTAGAGTATTTACGCTACCAATAGCAGGGCTACAAAAACCTACTTGGGCGAGATAAGGCATTTGGCAAAACTGAGTGGGAAAAAGACTTGAGGAGGTGCTGAATGAGATGATGTTGGAGATCCGTGAGGCAATTGAGATTCCAGAAATTGATGTTGAATACGTGCCTTCTACCCCACTTGCAGAGGACCCAGATGGAGCAAAACAGCTCAACACATCTCTTGACACATCTGAGGTCCCATGCCATCAGTTGCTCGCCGATCTGTCTCAGGTTGGCCCCACTCACGGTGGTGATGAGTCAAGCCCACCCGCTGGTGTGAAGCTAAGTCCGCCTGTTACAGTGAGTGACCTCAATCCACCTGAAATTCAAAAAGTCATCGTTGAGCACATTGTAAGGAAAAATGACTTCTTCACACATTCTCAGTCTCCCATGAGACTTCGCTCATTCTCTGGTAAAATCCCCAGACCCAGTGGTGAGACAGATTATGACACGTGGCGCTCACATTTGGAACTTCTCAGAAGAGATCCGGCCATGTCCGATCTTCAGAGGTCAAGGAAAATCTTTGAAAGCTTGCTCTCTCCCGCAGCCGACATTGTTAAAAGACTGGGTCCTGATGCTACACCTGAAGCTTATCTCCAGTTGTTAGATGCAGCTTTTGGAACTGTTGAAGATGGTGAAGAGCTTTTCGCTCAGTTTATGAACACGCTGCAGGACCCTGGTGAGAAGGCGTCCGCTACCTCTGTCGCTCCAAGTTGCCTTGAACCTTGTTGTAAGGAGGGGGAGGAATTGCTGCTGAGGAAGCAGACAAGCATATTCTCAAGCAGTTTTGTCGCGGGTGTTGGGACAACACCTTGCTTTCTGATCTCAATCTCGAAGAAAAGAAAAGACGTCCTCCAACATTCTCGGAGCTTCTTTTAATGCTCCGTACAGAAGAAGATAGACAGGCAGCTAAAGCCACGCGTATGAAAAAAGCACCTTAGCTCAACCCGGCAGCGAGTTCAGGTGCACTCTCAAGACACGTGCACCTGTAGCGAACTACAAACAGTGCTTCAATCTGATTCCAACTCCTTAGCAGAGCTTAAAAAACAAGTGGCATCTCTGCAGAGCCAACTTGCCACCCTGATGTCTAAGAAGACCAAAAAAGTCTCAAAGCCCCAGGGGAATGCTGAGCAGCCTTCAGGTGAGGCAGCTGCAGCGAACCCTGACGCCGGGGCAGCAAGCTGAAGCCTGCCAACCTGAAGCCAGCTACCCAGCCAAAACCCTGGTATTGTTTCAAGTGTGGGGAGGACGCCCACAACTTGCAGCAATGACCCGAACCCCACTCTTGTCACTAAAAAAAGGGGACAATTGAGAGAAAAGCAGCGTTTCTGGGAAATGCAAAAATGCCCCTCTGATAATGAGGATTTTTAGCGGCAGTCTCAGTTGAGGGGCAAACTGAGGCTGAAGCAGGTCAACAATGTCCCACTAAAGGTAAGAGTAAAGATAAACCCAAAGTGCATGCTGCCTTGAAACACTCTAATGTCAGAGAATGTTCTTTCAAACTACCCAAATCTTTGATAGGCACTAAAAGTACAGGTCAAGTGACAATCAAAGGCAAACAATTCAGTTGTCTTCTTGACACTGGTTCACAAGTGACTACGGTCACCAGGTCTTTCTATGACGAGTACTTGCCTGAACAACAAATCAAGCCACTCCATAACCTTTTAGAAGTTGAGGGGCTAACGGTCAGCTTGTACCTTACCTGGGTTATGTTGAGGTTGGTGTCACTTTTCCGAGAGAGTTCCTTGGAGCTGAAATTGAAGTTCCAACATTAGCCCTTGTAGTCCCAGATACCCAAACATCCACAAGGTCCCAAATATTAATTGGTACAAACATCCTTGATGTGGTGTACGGATGTATACAGAGGCTAACCCTGACAGCCATCAGCCTGTCCCATATGGCTACAGAATGGTGCTAAAGGTACTTGAGCTGCGGCAAGAACAATGTTCTGACAGAAACATAGGATTAGTGAGGATACTGGGCAGGGACAAAGAAATCATTCCAGCTGGAAGAACTGTTGTTCTGGAAGGGGTTGTATCAGTCAAACCATCCCATACAGAGAGGTCTGCCATTATGGAGTATCCTTCGTCATCCTGCCTGCCTGGAGGGCTGTTTGTGAAGGCCTGCCTCCTTGACCTGCCAAGCCGACAGTCATGCAGATTACCGGTGATAATCTTCAACGAGTCTCAGCATGACATTACCATTCCAGCCAAGAGTGTGATTGCAGAGCTCAACGCAGTCCAAACCGTTTTATCTCAGAAGCAAAGTGTGATTGAGCCATCTGAATCTAACCCATCCAAGACATCTAAACTAAACTTTGATTTTGCAGAGTCTCCAATCTCTCCTGACTGGAAGGATCGCATCACTCAAAAACTGAGTAGTATGCCTGAAGTCTTTGCTCAGGATGATATGGACTTTGGAAGAACGGACAAAGTCAAACACCACATCAAACTGTCTGAGGAGACACCATTCAAACTCAGAGCCCGACCGATACACCCACACGACATAGAAGCTGTTCGCAAACATCTTCGAGAGCTTCTCGATGCTGGGGTCATCCGTGAAAGTGAGTCTCCATTCTCCTCACCGATTGTCGTGGTCAGGAAGAAGAATGGGCAAGTACGCCTCTGTATCGACTACAGGAAGTTAAATCTACAGACAGTGAAAGACGATATGCACTCCCTAGGCTGGATGATGCCTTCACAGCGCCTCCGGTTCCAAGTGGTTCAGCGTACTCGATCTGAAATCTGGATATTATCAGATTGAAGTCGAAGAGTCTGACAAGCCGAAAAAACTGCCTTCAGATGCCCACTTGGTTTCTGGGAATTTAACCGCATGCCACAAGGAGTGACAAATGCCCCGAGTACATTCCAGAGACTCATGGAGAAGTGCATGGGGACCTGAACTTGAAGGAAGTTGTAGTTTTTCTGGACGACCTGATAATTTTTTCCAAAACTCTGGAAGAACATGAGGCTAGGCTAACAAAGGTTCTCAGTCGTCTCAGGGAGTATGGGCTAAAGCTGTCTCCAGAGAAATGCAAATTCTTTCAAACCTCAGTTCGGTACTTGGGGCATGTTGTTTCACAGCGTGGAGTGGAGACTGACCCAGAAAAGACAGCTGCACTGAAGACCTGGCCAGTTCCTCAACATCTGAAACAGTTAAAATCATTCCTCGGATTCTGTGGATATTACAGAAGGTTCATCAAAGGCTATTCGAGCATTGTGAAACCCCTGAACGACCTAACATCTGGCTATCCACCTCCTCGGAAGCACGCCAAGTCGAGGGGAAAGGAGGCCAGTATTACAATCCCAAGGAGCCGTTCTATGGCGTTGGACCCCTGCTTGCCAGCAAGCATTGAAACAATCATCAACAAGCTGACGTCACCTCCGGTTCTGGCCTTTGCGGATCCCAGGTTGCCTTACATCCTTCACACGGATGCAAGTACCATCGGCCTCGGAGCGGCCTTTTATATCAGGAGCAGGAGGGGCAGCTGTCATTGCCTACGCAAGCAGAGGGTTGACACGTAGTGAGTCACGCTATCCGGCCCCAAGCTCGAGTTTTTGGCGCTTAAATGGTCTGTAACAGAGAAGTTAAGTGACTATCTCTATGGCTGCCAGTTCACAGTGGTTACAGATAGCAACCCTCTGACTTACATACTTACCTCGGCAAAACTCGATGCAACCAGCTACAGGTGGTTAGCGGCCCTGTCCAACTTCTCCTTTAAGCTCCAGTACGCGTGCGGGAAGCAGAATGGTGATGCTGATGGGCTATCGCGTCGTCCCCATGGCAACCTACCGGATGACTCATCATCTCGGAAGGAGAGGGACCGAATACATCAATTCACAAAACATCATCTGTCAGACCCAGATAACATTGACGCAGTGGATCAGGAGGTCATTCATGCTATCTGTGAGAGACAGCTTGTCTATTGCGCCAACGATGGAGACTTGAACAATGATCGAAGTATTTCTCTTGTCGAAAAGTCTTGCCATTTCTGGAGATGCTGTACCTGACAGCTTTGGGACGGAAGAGAAACATGGAGGACTACCTATCATTCCGCACCTGTCAGAAGCAGATCTCAGGGATAAGCAGCGAGCTGACCAGTGCATAAGACACGTTATCTCCCAGATTGAGCGTGAGAGAAATCACCTCCCACCTTGAGAAAAGAGCTTCCAGATGTACCCTGTTGTTAAGAGAATGGAACAGGCTTACTCTGCAATGACATTCTCTATAGAACACGCCAAAAAGAAGGAACCACGCTCTATCAGCTGGTATTACCTGAAGATCTTCGTGACACTGTCTTGATGAGCCTACATGACCACATGGGTCATATGGGAATAGAACGACGCTGGATCTAGTCCGAGCCAGGTTCTATTGGCCGAAAAATGGCTTCAGACATCGAGAAAAAGTCAACACCCGACAGGTGTGTGCGCAAAAGGCCTTACCTGAGAGAGCTGCACCTTTAGTGAATATAATGACGACAAGACCACTTGAACTGATCTGCATGGATTTTCTATCCATTGAACCAGACAGAAGTAACACAAAGGATGTCCTCGTGATCACAGATCATTTCACAAAGTACGCAGTGGCGGTTCCAACATCAAACCAAAAGGCTCGAACTGTTGCAAAGTGCCTGTGGGATAATTTCATTGTCCACTATGGTATTCCAGAAAACTGCACAGTGACCAAGGACCTGATTTTGAGTCACGACTAATCAAAGAACTGTGTGAAGTTGCCGGCATACAAAAGATTCGAACAATGCACCACCCCAGGGCAACCCTGTGGAACGTTTTAATCGAACCCTGTTAAACATGCTCGGCACTCTGGAAAACCAGGATAAGTCACACTGGCGGGACTTTGTAAAGCCGTTGGTCCACGCGTATAATTGTACCAAAAACGGCGGACTGGGTTCACGCCGTTTGAGCTAATGTTTGGACGTCAGCCTCGTTTGCCGGTCGACATAGCTTTCAACCTACCTGTAAGAGAAGGACAGCACAAGTCACACTCCCAATATGTGCGGGACCTCAAATCCCATCTTGAGGAGAGCTACAGGATAGCTACACGGAGTGCTGCAAAAGTAGCTGAAAGGAATAAAATACGCTTCGACAAGCGTGTAACCCCCTCTACTTTGGATATTGGTGATCGAGTGCTAGTCAGAAATGTCAGCATTCGTGGAAAACACAAACTTGCCGACAAATGGGAGTCTACTGTCCATGTGGTAGTGAACGGGCTGGAGACCTCCCTGTCTATACAGTCAGACCGGAGAACGGGAGGGCCCCTCCGCACATTACACCGAGACCTCCTACTCCCATGTGGGTTCCTCCCTGCAACGAAGGAGGACGAACCTACAAAAAACTAACCCAACTAGAAAGCCTAGGACACGCCAGAATCCTCACCATGACAATGAAGAAGTTGGTCAATCCTCAGATGATGATTGCTTCCCTGTCTACTCGTTCAGAGAGAGACCAGTACCTGAGGTAACCCGATTTACTGTCACACGAAATGTCCCAATGAGTCATAGTCCAAGCTATCCTAAAGAAACTATGATAACAAACCTCAATGAGTTAGCTGATGATGTTCCAGTTAGTGCAGATAGCCTACCTGATGTTACTCCAGCTGGCTATGTGACACAGAACCCATACAATGGCGATCAGACTGTGGTTTATGGAGAAACCCTGTATAAAGACAACCCACCTGCAGCTGAAAACTTACCTGAAAAAGTATCTGACGATCCTGTGGAAAAGAGAACCTTACCTGAAAAAACGTATCTGATGAATCTGTGGAAGAGAGAACCTTACCTGACAATGAAAACCCTGTGGAAAAAAGGAGAGTTATCTAATGGTGAATACCCTGTGAAAGAAAGAGACTTACCTGATGATGAATATCCTAACATTCTGGAGGAGCGTCTTCCAGTTCCCACAGACATGTCAGAGAGTGATGAGGAGATGAGTGGCACTGGATTTGGTGGACCTGAGGAGGATAAAATGGATGAGATGGTTGCAAAGGAAGCAACAGGCAAAGAGGAGATGGGTGAACAAACAAGCACAAACATTCCTGTCCGGAAATCTGAAAGAAATCGTCAGCCGTCAAGAAGACTTGACTATACCGAACTGGGAAATCCCTTAGTCACAGTAGTTAAATCATTGTTCCAAAGCTTAACCACTGCTTTCATTGACTCCCTGGATGCTACAGCGTGTTATTCCCCAAAGAGGACACCCACTCTCGAGTAAACATGCAACGAGACGTGCATGAATTCAGGGCGGAGGTGTAACCCAGGTTATGAAGTCATGTAATAAAAATCAAATTGGATGATTATATCTTTATATTTATCCTTTAAATCATTCTTATTTGTCCCATGATCAGAAAAGAAACAAGTTTTAATTCGCAAAATATATTATTTAAATTGTTTCACTTGTTTGGTAACTAAGGGTTAATCTTATCTGCACCCGTATTATTATGTTTGATGTATTTGTCTGTAATCCAATCGTCTAATTTCTAAACTATGATAGCGACCAATCAGTGAGGCAGCAGTGCCTGCCTTGTTCCGCACATTCGGATATTGCTTATGTCACGTCCTTTCGCGGTTTCCATCAAGCCAAGCAGTCACGCCCATTTTCACTCACTCGTAAGCTGAATAAAGTAATATCGTATATAGTCAGAATTCATCCAAACTGATATTCTTCACTAAATATGCCTTCTTACCTTATTGTTGCGTGAAACAGACGTGAGCTGTGGTTTTACTGACGGACGGCAGTGAAGTAAACGCCGTGTTATTCCTCGACAGCGGTAAGCTAGCTAATTGAATGGAGTTTAATGAAATGCGCTAGCCCATCATGCTAGCACCGTCAGTGCAATTTGCCATAGAAAATGCTAAAGTTGTTAGCGCCTGGTTTTCAACTTGATTACGTAATGCGAGATGACTGTTTCTTGTACAAATGTGATTGTTAGTGAGAACAATGAACCCGCTTAAACCGCGAGTTGTTAATGCATGTGATAAGTGTTGAATAGCTGGGTGAAGATGGTTGTAGTTGAATGTTTGGTGTAACCTGCTATGTGTCGGTGCAGCTACCGTATGCAATGATGGAGGTGAATTTTAGTGTAGTTCTTCATTGTGCTAGGAGGCCTATGGTGCAGTGGAGAATAATTAAGCACGTTATATTATTACCTCTGGTCAGAGCTGAATTTATGTGTAGATCAGATGCAATTTAATCAATGTTTATTTGCACTTTGTGCCATTGTAACGGTGATAAGCTGAAAAGCTGCATTTCTTATTATTTTTCCCATTTTGATGGTGGTCCACTCAATGAATGATATAATGGTTACTTACCATGACTATTGTTACCTCTGTAACTGGAGTTCTGTGTACACTTGAATCTGTTTATTGAAGTTCTTAAATGTAATTACTATTCCTTATGTTTGGAAACTTGAATATTGTTGTACAACTAAATTGGATGATAATTTGATTTGAATAACAAGGTTTACTGCAACATTAAGTGCTTATATTGCCATTGTAGCCTGTAATGATTCATTACTGAATAGTAAATGGTAGACACATATGGCCTTGTCTTTAGGTCAGGTTTTTGTGTACGGACGAATCCACGGACCAGTTCAAGGAGATTCCAGATTGTTCCAGTGTTTCACTGGATGGCGAGCCAACCCAAGAACCTAGGAGAAGATTGAGACACGCACACCCTGTTGTGCATTGAGAACTGTGTTCCTGCTGTGCGACTGGTGCGTAGGAAAGAAAAATCACACGCGCTTTTCCCACTGGATGGACTTCATTGGTTTGCACACACACACGTCATCAAGGGCCCCAACGATTGGTCTACAGATTGAAGGAAATTTTATGTTTCTGTGCAAGACTTTTATTTGATACTTTGGGGGGAAATTGATGTACAGGCGTTTAAGATTTATCTGTGATGCCAATTGTTCATATTTCATTAAAAAAAAAAAAGAGCTTTTAATCTAACTAAATCATTTTCGTAAAGCCTCAATCCGTGTTTTGTCTCATTTCTCTGCTGCCATTCATTCTCAAAGGCTCTAGAGTCGTTCCTAGTTCTTCTGACACCGGCCCAGAGTTAATCTTAATTCATATAATTCTACCCAAAGAAAATGATCCCCGTGCTACACCTGCAACACTAAATATCCTCTCAACAGGTGCAGAGGAAGCAGGTATGGGCAGATATTTACATGCAAGTACAGCTAGGTTTGGGAAACTGTTTTGATTTTCTTTCCAGAACAATAAAGGATTGGCATCCTCAGGCAAACATGGTGTGCTCAAGTAAACTGGGAGCTCATGTGAGGCTGTGTCAATTGGGAGAGCAGCTGTTTGAGACTCCATGTAGGAAAAGAGTCTGGGCCGTTTCCTTGGTTGAGTACTAATGTCAGAGGTGGCACTGACTTTTGGACAGATAGACTCAACTTTTGCAGCAAGGAGATTTTTGATAATGACCTGTTCTTCACTATTACACCAGTCTAATTTAAATCTTGGGTCAAGCGTTGCAGCCATCTGAAAGCATTCCATGTCCTCAAATTTTCCTAGATATGCCAAGATTCATGATTTGGACTTGCACAAACAAATGAGACATAGTGATTAGATAGACATTGTATTTCAAAGAGAGTCAGGTAGGAAATAATACATTAGTCTACATGTTTCAAGTGGTGAGTAAAATGTAATATATTACTGATTGATTCACAGTTCCCAATGCAAATACATGTCATGGTCATCAAAATAAAAGCTCAAATTACATTACAGATTACAAATCTGTAAACTTACCTGGAGGTGCCGTTTGAAATTTGAGGTAGCTTTTATGGAACCGCGGACTGGAGTACTGCAGTAATTGCAGACTGCGCTGTGATTTCCATTTGTTGTGGGAATTGGTTCACCAAAATGAACGAGGACAGATGTCCTTTTAGCTGTGTTATTATTTTGCATATTGCTGTAATTACAAAAGTCAAAGTATAAACCAGCTCTGGCCTTCAATTATTTATGGTTGTTATCAGTTTATTTCACTAGTGTGCTCCAAACAAAATGTCCAAAATGTTTGGACAGCCATTTTAAAGACTTGGATAAAGCAAGGTATTCTGGGAAATGAAGTGCTGTTCTATCATCATATCAAACAATTTGAGAGTTTTTACAATTTTAGTGATCTGTTTTATCTGAGTAGGCTTTTAATGTTAATAAAAACAATTACTACACTTTACTATTTACTATAATAAAGAATTGTGTGTATAGAGTCCTTACAATAATATTTGTATGAAATTCATGTTGGAAATAGGCCTATATACTCTAAAGCTTCATCGTTAAATACACCATAATTTTGCATCATGAATTTCTTTGAATTTTATGGAATTTCAATTCTACTTCCTGCAATTCGAATTTGAATTGCAATTCTGCTTCCTGTTTGCAACCTCAATTCAAATTCAAATTCAAATTCAAGAATTGAATTGGAATTTAGGGGTCATTCTCAATTCAATTCTGAATTTCGTACAGCCCTGATGGATAGATAGATAGACAAACAGACAGACAGACTTCCCAAATCACACCCTATATATAGCCCTAATGTCTTACATGAGCTGACCAAGAGCACCATTTTTATGTTTCTATGCCAACCAGTAAGAGTGTCTGACCTTTGGAAAGGTCAGACACTCTTTCAGTTTTTTTACTGTCACGTTTGCCCTGTAATGATACACATCACTTTTGAAACTTCTCCACGCCCTTTCTAAGTGTTGTGTGTGCGCTCCAGTTCTAGGATGCACGAAAAACCTGTGGTGATTGACCTGGTAATGAATAAAGCCCTCTTGTTGAAGTCTTCGATATGCAGGCCAAGAGTCAGACAGAATGATGCTTGCTGGCCTAACATAACGCTGAATGATGGGCATGAGGCGATGTCGCGTTCTCTGTTTGACAAACTTCAATACAGGACGTCTACGCTGGCCTGTCACCTCCAATAAACCAAACACCCATCCTCGCCTTCTCCAGGCTCCACCAAAGTGTCCACGTCCATACTGAAAATTTTGAAAATAATTGTGAGCTTGCATGTGATTAAGATTATTCTGCAACACTGTAAAAAAGCTAAAGAAGTCTGAACTTCCCAATTTATGGAAATATGTTACAAATGCATAAACCGATCCAATTTGTTATTATTGTCTGATTACTCATTCCAACTCAGTATTCTATTTGAATTCATACAGTTCATATGCACACAGAGTTTGTCCCAATCCACTGTTTTTTTTTTTAATCTTTGAAACTCCATAGAATGATAACCACAATAAAAATTCATTAAAAATTACAAAAAATATAGTTAGCCATACTCTTACTTTTCTCTTGTGGCAGAATTTGCTTTCATCAATCACAATGAAGGAATTTCGCCCTCCAATCCTCCTACCAGTCCTCCTCTCTAAATGCCTAACAGAGCTTTTGCACACCGATTTCAGCTTTGCTGACATTTTGGTCAGAGTGCGGCTGCTCAGGGCAACGTTTTCATGGATCAGATCAACCTGACGTAGTCTGAGGCCCTGTGAAAACCTAAACAAAAAACATCAACAAAACAAACAAACAAAAAACATATAGGCTGCAGACCATAGACGGATTATCATGACCACGGGCCTTGGACACACACTCGCCACGGGCCCCTGCCTACACACGCAAACAGTGCATGCGCAAAGACGCTCTTCCCTTCACACACATAACAAAACCGGGCAACACACAACCGCACAAAATTACTGTCATTTTAGGTCTGTTTTGTTTGGCACCTGCCATGTACAAGACAATATACATATTATGGGAGAGACAGCAAGCTCAAATAGCCAGCCCTTGCAGTATTATGGAGTAAAACACACCTTAATTAAAATATAGGTAACCTAAAACAAATCGTGAAAGTAATAAAGGCAACATGAATGAACATCAGTAAAGAGCCACAGCTACGACTACACAAAACCACAGTGAAATTACTCACCTAAACCACCGGCTTTTTCCTGGCTTTCTTCGAGAAAAGTCGTTGATAAGGTCATCCAAGTCCAACTCTCGGACCAGTTTGGCCTCTATGGCCATGAGTGACAAACTGTTAAGGCGTCTCTGGGTCATTTTTGTCCGAAGTTCATTTTTTATCCTGGCCATTTGAGAAAATGACCGTTCTCCCTCGCAGTTTGTGACAGGAATCATCAGATACAGTCTTATAGCAATGTACACATTAGGAAATGTTGACTGTAATCCACAATCGAAAAGTGTTTTAAGACATTTCGATGGAGGCACATTCTGTCCGTCTGATCTGATGAAAGATCTGAAGTGAATCAGTTCATTTCCAAGATTGCTGTCTAAGTCAGTGAGATAGGCAAAGGCAAGTGTGTTCGCTTTGTCAGTTAACTCACGGTCAGATGTGTTTTCCGGCATAAAAAGAACAAACAGATCGCACAGGTGCTTGTATGCATCAGTTCTGTGGCTGAGACAGCTGACTAACTTATCGATAGCCACATTGAATGTTTCTATTTGGAATTTGCTTTTCCCATCAAATGCCATATCTATTTCTGCGCTGTCATCCTCAAATTGTTTGCGCTTTCTGGTGCGCTGGAGGTCACATTTGTACGTCTGGCACATGCCTAGCACAGCTAAGGCTTCCTATTCAAAATCTGTGAAAAGACTCTCTGTGCTGATACAAAATCACGCAGAGATATAAGAAGGTGCACAGCTGTCATGAGCTCTATGTCCGCTTTTTGGAGCTGTAAACTTGTCAGTTGGAATCGAGTCAGAATGGTATTCCAGAAATTAGCTATGAATGCAGTTTCCAGTTTATTTAATTTTACAGCGAGTGTGCTGGCGTCACTTCGGGTGTCTCTTTTCTCAGTTTCATCTTCAGCTATGCTCTCTAATGCCTCCCTTATTTTAATGTAGTTTTGCCAAAGAGCTTTAGTCGAGTCAGCTCGGCAGCTCCACCGAGTGTTAGACAGTGATTTTAATGTTAAGTCTATATGAATATCAGAGTTCTGAAAAACTTGCTCCCACCTGTGAGTGGAGGTAGCGCAGAATGTGCACAAGGATTGCAGTAAATCAAAATACTGTCCCACTTTTAGACTGCTTCCCTCTATGCTGTTTACACCCACTAAATTTAGAAAATGGGCAGCACAGCACACATAGTGGATTAATGGGTTTCTTTGCTTCAAATGTGCCTGTAGTCCATTGTACCGGCCCGACATGCAGCTGGCATTATCGAATGATTGGCCTCTACAATTAGATAAGTCCAGCCCAAGATTCTCCACCATGGCAGTCGCATAATATGCCAGACTTTGGCCTGTATGGCTCTGAATTGGCTCAAATGCCAGGAAACGCTTGACTATGTTACCTTGCTTGCTAATAAATCTAAAGATAAATGTTAACTGATCAACATGAGAGAGGTCGGGAGTGGAATCTACAATGACAGAAATATTTTGCATCACGGAGCTCTTCTGCAATTACTTGCCTGGTTTTTTCTCCCATCATGCCAATGAACTCCTCGCATATTGTTGACGACAGATATTAGACACTCCCTCTGCCCTTCTGGCCATATGTTTTAATATGCTCTGCCAGAAATGGGTCAAATTGGAGTTCCCGCTCTGAGCGGCGTCTTTCCCCTGGATGTTAGTGATCACTGCCCAGTAGCGTGTATTAGGGATATGAAAGTTTCAAAGACACCCCCATGTTTTATTACTAAAAGAAATTTTAAACATTTCTGTGAACAGGCCTTCCTCCACGATATTTTCTGGAGTGATTTAAGCTTTGCAGGTTTTATTCCAGACCATGACCTAGCGTTAGCTCATTTTACTTCTGTGTTTAATCGTGCTGTTGATAAGCATGCTCCGGTCAAGAGATTCTGAGTAAAAAACAGAAGAAATCCTTGGTTTTCGGTTGCTTTATCCAATGATCTTCGCGTAAGGGATGAAGCTTGGGTTAAAGCTAGGAAGCTCAGACACTCTCAGACTGGCAGGTTTTCAGAAAACTAAGAAATAAATGCTGCTTACTGATAAAAAAGGCAAAATCTGAATATTTCATTTCGTCATTGGCTAAATGTCAAGGTAATCCGGCAAAATTTTGGAAAATTGTCAAGTCCCTGAATAATAGTCCTTCTTCTTCATTATCTCATTCTATCCACACGGATTCTGGTCCTATTACTGATAAGCACAAAATCTGTGACTTTTTTCACGAACATTTTATAGCGGCCGGAAACCTTTTTGAAAATTTTAATAATCAATCCACTATAGGAGATATGTCTGACCTTAGCTCTAGTGTATTTACAAATTCTCAAAATCCTAGAGTATTGTTTTCTTTCAGGGAATTAAACGTGAATGAGGTCCTTCTAGAATTAAAATGTATAGATGTAAATAATTCCATTGGAGAGGATCACTTAGTCCCGAGTCTTTTGCGTCTTGCAGCCCCACTGATTACACATTCAATAACTAATATTTTTAACTTGTCATTATTGACCGGGTCTATTCCCAGTATATGGAAAGCGGCTCATGTTTTTCCTTTATTTAAGGGGGGTGATCCCAGTTCAGTAAACAGCTATCGGCCCATCTCAAAATTGCCATGCCTGGCTAAGATTTTAGAATCTCTTGTAAAACAACGACTTTGCAATTACATTTTAACGTCACAGCAATCTGGTTTCAGGCCTGGAAATAGCACCATTACAGCAGCTTCATTGGTTATAAATGATTTAGTAACAGCTGTGGATAGTAAACAAAAATGTGCGGCCCTATTTATTGATTTAGCAAAAGCGTTTGACACAGTACACCATATTATCTTATTAAATATGTTGTCCTCCATTGGTCTTGGTTACAGAGCATGCTCATGGTTCCAGGACTACCTCTCAAATAGAACACAAGCTATTATTTCTGGGGATGTGCAGTCTCAATTTTTAAACGTGACAAAAGGTGTACCCCAAGGTTCCATTCTTGGTCCAATTTTATTCACAATTTATATGACATTGCTCGTAATGTACCTAATTGCAAGGTTCATTTTTATGCTGACGACACAGTGCTTTATTCCTCTGCTCCAACATGGTAACAGGCCCTCACATATTTACAATCTGCTTTTAATGTTATACAGCATGCTCTAGCTGATCTTAAACTGGTTTTAAATACTGATAAAACAAAGTTCATGATCTTTTCTGCACAGAATGCAATTATGCCAGGTGACTCCATTTTCTCAGTGACTGGTGCTCAAGTTGAGCAGGTTCAGTCTTACAAATATCTGGGTATCTGGTTGGATCATGACTTCTCTTTTAAGACGCATGTGTCCAACCTGTCCAAGAAACCTAGAATGAAAATCGGGTTTCTTTACAGAAACAGGTCCAGTTTTTCTTTGGACAATAGGAAGAGGATTGTCGAGGCAACAATATTACCCATATTTGATTACGGAGATGTCCTTTGCAGGCATGCCTCTATTAGTACGTTAAGATCCTTGGATGCAATCTATCATAATGCATTGCTCTTCATCACAGGTGATGGTTTCCGAACCCATCTTTGTGCTTTATATAATTCTCTGGGGTGGTTTTCCTTCATTTTAGAAGGAAGCTACATTGTATTTTATTTATTTATAAAGCTTTGATAGGCAAACTTCCCTCATGTCTTACTAAGCTCTTATCCATCAAAATCAGAAGTCAGCATACCAGATCACCAGAATGGTTTTTGTTAGAGGCTCCCAGGACTAGAACAAATTTGGGGGGTACCTCTTTTAGTGCATTCGCTCCTTGTATGTGGAATAATTTCCAGGATACCTTGAAGCTAGACTGCCTTATCCCCTTTATGTCTTTCAAGAAATTAGTGTTGGATATATTGCTTCTGGAGGCCAGATGTATTTGCTTTTAGTTTATGGTAGGATTTGCTCATTTATTTTTCTCTGTCCTGTGTTCTCATGTGGTGATATATATATATAAAATATATATTTTTTTAAATTAATTTTTATTATGTTTTATTCTAGTTTAAAACTTGTTATTCCTTTAATCTGAAATTGTTGTTTGTGACTTTTGTGTATCTTTATGTATGCTGTTTGTCTTTAACTTTCCATTGTAATTGTTTTATTGTAATCAGGGCTCCCCTGCAAAAGAGACCTATGTCTCAGTGGGACTTCCCCTGCAATAAAGGTATTGATTGTTATGTGGCGATCCAAGCAGCTCGTCATTCCCTCTGAATGCCAGTCCTCTTTCTCCTGAAAACTTGATCACTGCCACTACACGTCGCAGAAAATCCTTCCAATATTCCCTCGCATTCGAAGTTTGCTTTCTCAGGGCTGAGTCGATTGCGCCAGTTCCACTCATCCTCTGCATCAGCGTCAGCATGTTGGACATATGGGCTGGGCTCCTCTCATGTTCTGAAATGCGATGTCGATGTCTCCAGTCGCAAAAACCATCCACAAATGCATTCTTTGTTGCCCCGAAAAGTTTGCAGACAAAGCAAAACACGTGTCCAGTTGATGGTGAATACACCTCCCATTCTCGTGGTGTTAGTTGTCTATTAGGCAGTCGACTGCACATCATTTCATTGGTTAATGAACGAACCCGACCACCTAGACCACAGACTCTTGTTGATGCAGGGTATTTTGCTCGTCTGTTGTGAAACGAAGAGGACCCTCTTTCAATGAGAACACTCTTTACTTTGTCACTGGATACATATCCCTACAGCGCAGGATCAGTAACAGTTTCACACCAGGAGTCTTCATCGTCATCCCTCTGCTGTACGGCACTCTCAGGTTCGCTCCCGGCCACCAACATCTCATTCTCCGCGGGCGATATGAGCTCAGGCTGACCTGGCTCGGCTGCCCGGCTGCTGCTCGCCGTAGCCTTGTCCGCTATGGTGTCAGTAGGAGGCAGCGCTGCACCACCACTACCGAACGTCTCCGGTGAGCTTGAGCTAGCAGTGTTAGCATCCTGCAGGTCGTCCCAGTGAGTTGTAGTACTGGCATCGCTGCTATGAGTACCATCATTTTCGCTCACTTTTCTGGTGAAAAATGATGAGATGGATGGAATTTGCTGCACCAAAGCGGCATCTTTGGCTTCTTTTTCTTTCCTTTGTTTTCGTTTAGCTTATCCACTGAGCGCCTGCTTCTCCATTTTGAAAACGCACTGTACGTTTGACTCCAAGCGTACGTACGTACGTTATTGTGTCATTACACATTACTGATTTAATCTTATAATTTCTAAAACATTCAAATGATTTTATTATCATACTACATTTTCAAAACCACATTCATTCTGATATATTTTTTCAATTATACAAAAAAAAAAAAAACAACAACAACATTTCTGAAGGCCTAGGGCCCCTACTGGCTCTGGGGCTCTGGGCACATGCTCACTTTGCCCACTTTGCCCATGCGGTAATCTGTCTATGCTACAGACTCTTGGCGTCTGCTCGATCGGAGATTCTTGAACAGGCTTATTATAGACTACAATAAAGTAGTTGCAGCAAATGTAGGCTATTACTTTGATGCTTCATTTTTATCTTGCTGCATATTTTTTAATAAATTCACTGTTGCTTAATATGTTAATGCAATGTACACTATAACTTTAAGAAACCTAGTTTGGGTAGGCTTATTCTGAAGATTTATTTTTTAACTTTGGCTAATCCTCCGTTTCTTTTTCACTGTGCAACATGCTATGGAATTATTTTGATTTCCTTCATCAATTACATTCAGTTGCTTAAGTATCACCTATCTCAGCATGAATGTTAACCAGGCGGATAACTTCATGTGGGATCTCGAGAAGATGGACTTATCGCTTACTGACTTGGAGATGAATCATCTTTGTCTTCGACATACCGTAGGACACAATTTGTTATTCTATGATTGATGCGTTAACTGATATCCATGCCAAGTTAATATTAGCTATAAAATTAATTACACAGCAGAAGTAGGCCTAGCTAACTAAGGTATGATGAACAAGCTAGTTCTAATTTAGCCAGATCTCCTACCATCTATATCCGTCTTTGGTGCAATGCTCCTTTTAAGTTGCATTTGCCTTCCACATAAACCCCATTTTTTCTTTCTGGATAGTAATTTCTCTTTCTGCATCCAGTGAATAATTTTTTATTACTCTTTCTTATTATGTCCACAAGCCTTCTAGTGAGTGTCATGTTTTAGCTCAAAAAAAGTCTATAGTGCGTTCATGGGATACTGGGAAGTGGGGAGTTTCAGATGTCAGAGGGGCTACATCACAGCCCCTCTGACGTTAGAAATTCCCCACTTCCCAGTATCCCGTGAACAAACTATTAAACACGCGGAAAGGTAGCCTAGCAACCACAGAGTCAGTGAACAAGCATGGTCAAAGAAGCGTGATCCTTACAGTCAACGTGGAGCCCTGGCAAGTAAAGCTGAACAACTTTCTAAGCTGGGCCACATTTGGCTGCAAACTTACTTTGATATATTTGTTAGATGCACGATCTCTTATTTATCCATGTGATTTCATGCAAGCAGTGTGTTTTATGTTATTAATCATTCATTCTAGGTTGAATAGCTAACATTACTGGTACCTAAAATAGATCATGTTATGATACCTAGCTCGCCGCTGCTGCTAGCTAACATTACCTAGCAAATGCTAACGTTGGCTGAACATACAGTATAAGAGCACAATGTTGAGTAGCAGTCTATATGTGGCTTCCAAGGAGCTTAAAGCTGTTTTTGTGCAGCTTAAGTAATTGTATCAAGTTACATGCCTTACATAATTTTAGGTATCAGTCAGTAAATTTATTATTAGCAGTCTGTGTATTTTTTCCATATTGCAGTGTCACGTGAATATGTGTCCAAAGGGAAGAAAAACTCAACCTGCGATAACCCTTGATGATGAAGCTGAGGATCTGACACCAGGTAGTGTAATTATAGCTTATAGAATGAATTTACTTACCATTATGAATAGTAGAGCAGAATATAGGCTTCCACATGGCCTTGGAGCTAGCAATATTGAATTAGAGTCAACTGTAGGTCAAAAGCTACTGATAGGATTTTTTCCCATTCTTCAATACAAGTTAATAGGCTAATTATAAAGAAAGAAGATTCAATACAAGAAATGTGTGCACTATTGGAGTAGCGTCTATAAAACTTTTTTTTTTTTTTAAATTTGTAGCTTTTAAATGAAAAATATTGTTTTGTTTGTTTGTTTGTTTGTTTTTAATACGAGAGGCCGCAACACAACAGGATGCTCCAACAGCCCAGGGTAAGTTGTTAAAACTCCAGGAAGAGGTCTGTGCTCTTAAGCAGAGAGGGACTTCCTCAGAGAACAGTTGAAGACTGCATTGCGGTGCCCAAATGCTGTTCCTTCTCCAGGTCCTTATGGTAAGTGGATAATGAATAATGCATTTATGAGTAATTCAAATGTTATGCTTTTCATTGCATTCATTACTGAATATGCTGTAGTGCAGGGGTCTCCAACAGGTAGCTCGGGAGCTACCAGTAGCTCGCCACCTGCTTAAAGGAAAAATCCGGAGTCAATTAGCTAATATCTCTGTGTTTTGAGTCTGCCGAGTGCTGTCGGTAGGTATAAGAACAACAGCATTTGGTACAATGTACTTTTGTAGACCGAATTTGCAAACTGGCCGGTAACAGATGAGGGCATAGTGAAACTAAACTTCCTTGCCCTCATCAGTTAGTGTTGGCTGCCATTTTGCTATTTGGTCTACATTGCACCAAATGCTGTCGTTCTCATACCTACCAAACAGCACTCGGCAACGTGAAACAACAGGGGTTGATTCACTCCGGATGATCCCTTTAAGAGTAGCTCTCCAAGGGGTCAAAGGAAATGTAAATAAATCTCATAACATAGTCACAAAAGGTATTAAGCCTGTTAAAATCTCCATGAAATCAAATCCAAACATCCTGCCCTGGCTGGAACAATGGTCCCAGTTTTACTGCTGATCTGATGAGAGATGATGTTGGTAGTGTACACCATAATTTGGCTATAACTATGGAAAATAAAGGCATCAATAAAGGTCAGACAATATTTTTTCCCACAAATTTAGATGAGTGTTTGAACTGGGCTGTGTAAGATGGTAAAGTGTGTAAGATGGTAAAAGATGGTAACATTTATCTCCAGGAGTATCAATATCGATGTAAAATAGCAGTAGAGTAGCCATGTTGATTTTGTCGAAGTAGCTCTCGGAGGAAAAAGGTTGGAGACCTCTGCTGCAGTGCTATTGTTATTGGTGTTCACAGTACTGTGCAATAGTATTTGTTTCTAGTAGGCTATATAAAGTGGTAATTGCTGTTCTTTTCTCTTTGTACAGCTCCAGGAAAGAGACAGTCTGATACAGACTCAGAAAGCAGCAAGTCATCTCCAACCACCTGTTCTTCCTCCTCATCCTCCTCTGATGCACGTAAGAAGAAGAAGAAGAAGAAGAAAAGGCACAGCAAGAAAAAAACCAAAAAGTGTGTGGAATTTGGAAAAAGAAGTAAGTGTTGTTGAATAATGCAATATTTGTCAAAGGAACACACCACCTTTTGGGGAAATGTAATGATTTTCTATTTCCCCTTGAGTTAATTAATTGAGTTTTACCTTTCTCCAGTTCATCCTGCTGTTCTCTCAGTCCGACGGTAACATTTTAGCTAAAGTTCCTTGATTATTACAGCGGAATGAGAGTATAGTTCCATGTCATATTGGCCTAGAAAATCGCCATATTTCAATTTCCGTCTGCCTTAATACACTTTGTAACTACAGAAGTGTCAAGTTTTAAATAGGAGAAATACTGGAATTCTTAGTCACTTTTGAGAAAGACGCTAAAGGGTGAGATGCTAACGGTCTAATCCGGTTCAATGATCTATGCTAGGCTGAAGCTAAAAGCGCTACCGTTAGACTGAGAGAACGGCAGGATGTACTGGAGAAAGGTAAAACTCCATTGTGTAAGTCAAGGGGCGGTAGAAAATGAGTATATTTTCCCAAAAGGTGGCTTGTTCCTTTGCGTATTGTTAAATAGTGGGGAATACTTACCATTTTTTTTCTTTGCAGTGAAAACATCGGAAGATGTTGTGAACAGATACAGGGCCATGTTGCGGACATACAAAAAGACCAGAAGTCTTCGCAGCAGCTGCGAATACCATGATCTTGACCGCAATACCATAGCTCTAACTGCAGTTATAGCTGAACTTGTCCTTGCAGCTGGCTCAAAATTAATGCAATATGCAATATGCAATATGTGCAAATACAATATGTGGCTTGACAACAAGCCACAGCTACAAGAAAAAATTCAAACAATGAAACAAAATGGAGAGCTTTCACCTGTCTCTTATAAAACCATAGGTTAATTGATATGCTTGTCTGCTGTTTATATTTTTAACCCTTTAAATGTAGCCAAAGATAATTTCATAAAAAGATATCAAAGGGATGTCAAAGAGATGTCTGTTATTGAGTCAGAAGTAAATGAAAGTTCTGCAGTTCAAGTATTTGTCTATTGATTAAAAAAAATTCAGCACATGGTATCCTATTTCACAAAGCAGATGGTAATAACTAAGTAATTGAGTGGAAATAGGTGATTCTGCATTTTACAGCCCTGATACTGTGTAGTTTCCCTAAAACGACCTCATTTATTTCAAGGTAATTACAAAGAAACAACACTGAATATCACTAGAAGGATATTCAAGGGGTATATCAACACAGCTGAGAAATTAAGTAGGAACAGGCAATACTGTATTTTACAGCCCTGAAACCATCTAGTTTCTGTGAAATTACCTAATTTCTTTCAAGGTAGTAACAGATAAAAGGTTACATTTTACCATCTAACTACAATAACTTGGTTAGTCTCGTTGACAACTGTGTAATTATGTCATAACGCTTAAAAGTAACTATGTACTTTACTCCTTCATAACACCATCATGTTGGTGTAATTACAGAAATATCACTTCACAATAAGTAAATCCTGAATATTTATTGTTTCAGTAAGTACATATTAATCAAAATAATAACCATTTTATTATACCTTTAAATCAAAGCAATTTACATTGTTATTGTCTGGAAACTGCACAGTAATTACTTGTAATATGTGGTTTAAAAATAATATTACCATGAAATTACGTATATATTACCATAACATTACCCACTTATTACCGATCTGTAATGTAAAGTGTTACCGAATACTTCCCTTATGAAAATATCCTATATTTATACATAGTATTATAATTATATCGTACTCACTGTATAACTATGGTATTACTACAGTTTGCAAAGTATAACTAGAGTATTACTATGGCCATCTTATTGTAACTATAGTACAACTTTTAAGCGTATAACTGCAGTATTACTATACTATCCTTATACAACTCCAATTCCGAAATAGTTGGGACGAAGTGTAAATTGTGAATAAAATCAAAATGCAATGACTTTCAAAGCACATGAGCCAATATGTTATTTACAATAGAACATAGATAACATTTCAAATGTTGAAACTGAGACATTTTACATTTTTATCCATAAAATGAGCTCATTTCAAATTTTCTGGCTGCAACAGGTCTCAAAAAAGTTGGGACACAGGCAAAAAAGGGCTGAAAAAGCAATTAATATATATGAGAATCAGCTGAAAGAACATTTAGCAAGTAATTAAGTTAAGTGGCAGCAGATGTGTGACATGATTGGCTATAAAAGGGATGTCTTAGAGAGGCTGAGTTTCTCAGAAGTAAAGATGGCCAGAGGCTCTCCAACCTGTGAAGGCTTGCGTAAAAAAATTGTGGAATACTTTAAAAACAATGTTCCTCAACGTCAAATTGCAAAGGCTTTGAAGGTCTCATCATCGACAGTGCATAACATCATGAAAAGATTCAGAGAAACTGGAAAAATCTCTGTGCGTAAGGGACAAGGCCGAAGACCTTTACTGGATGCCCGTGATCTTCGGGCCCTCAGACGCCACAGCATCACTCACCGGCATGACTCTGTCATTGACATTCCTAAATGCGCCCAGGAATACTTCAAGAAACCACTGTCTGTAAACACAGTTCGCCGTGCCATCCACAGATGCCACCTAAAACTCTATCATATAAAAAGGAAGCCATTGTTGAGCATGATCCAGAAGCACCGCTGTGTTCTGTGGGCCAAGGCTCATTTAAAATGGACTGTAGCAAAGTGGCAAAGTGTCCTGTGGTCAGACGAGTCCAAATTTGACATTCTTGTTGGAAATCATGGGCGCCATGTCCCCCGGGCTAAAGAGGAGAAAGACCACCCTTTCTGTTATCAGAGTTCAGTTCAAAAGTCAGCATCTCTGATGGTATGGGGATGCATTAGAGCATCTGGCGTGGGACACTTGCATGTTTTAAAAAGCACCATGAATGCTGAAAGGTATATAAAGGTTTTAGAGCAACATACGCGATGACGACCTCTATTATAGGGAAGGTCTATTTCAGCAGGACAATGCAAAACCACATACTGCAGCTATTACAACAGCATGGCATCGTGGTAGAAGAGTTCGTGTGCTCAACTGGCCTGCATGAGGTCCTGATCTTTCACCGATTGAGAACATTTGGCACATAATTAAACGAAAAGTCCGTCAAAGGAGATCCAAAACTCTCCAGCAGCTGGAAGCCTGTACTAAACAAGAGTGGGATCAAATTCCAATGGCTAAACTCAAGAAACTTGTCTCCTCAATGCCAGACGCCTCAACTCTGTGTTAAAAAGAAGAGGGGATGCTACACCATGGTAAACAGGCCCCTGTCCCAACTTTTTTGAGACCTGTAGCAGCCATCAAATTTGAAATGAGCTCATTTTGTGGATAAAATTGTACATTTTCTCAGTTTCATCATTTGCTATGTTATCTCTGTTTTATTGTGATTAAAATACTGGCTGGTGTGATTGGAAAGTCATTGCGTTTTGATTTTATTCACAATTTACACTTTGTCCCAACTTTTTCGGAATTGGGGTTGTATGACTACAGGATTACAATAACCGGCATGGAATAACGAAAGTAATACTAAAGCCATTTCAAAATAACTATAGTATGATTACAACTTTTAAGAGTATAACCACAGTACTAATATAGTATAACCACAGTATAACCTGCATAGTGTAACTAGAGTGGTACTAATAGCAAAACCATGGTATTACTATAGCCCTGAAGCAAACTATAGTATTGCTATAGATAACCACAGTATCATTTTAACTTTTGCACAATAATTTCCGCATAACTCTAGCTTTAGATAACTATAATATTACCATGGCTCTCACAGTACAGCTGTGCATATACATTTCACATTACAGCTAGTATTGCTATTGTTTTTACAAATGCCTAAAACTACAATACTGCTACAGCTTTCAGAATTACAAGAGCTGTTCTACTAACTGCAGTGTCAACATAACTTTTCCAGCATAGCTACAGCTGTCACATTTGTATGGTAACTAGTATACTTTATTATCATAAAACTAACTTAAGTGCTTCAAGAGGTACCTAGAAAATCATAAGCAATGTTACCAGTACCTGCCAAACTTGGTGTAAGTGGTAATAATGCTGGACGCTGCAGGTTTTGTAGCAGGTCCAATTCATTTATTTATGTGAATTTTAATACAGCAAATGCAACTTATAAGACAAGATAAACAATCACTATTTGTGCCTGACCAAATACATCTTTCATAGAGAAAATATGACACAATGAAATGCACATAGTGAAGTAAATATTTCAAAT
This sequence comes from Gymnothorax javanicus, assembly GCA_029692085.1. Taxonomy (NCBI): domain Eukaryota; kingdom Metazoa; phylum Chordata; class Actinopteri; order Anguilliformes; family Muraenidae; genus Gymnothorax; species Gymnothorax javanicus. Next base: position 76,819,292 of record CM056195.1, read on the forward strand.
GCATTACTCAAAAAAGAGGTGTTTTGTTGCACCTGCTCTTCCAAAACTAGGTATATTTTCTATCAGCAGTTGATAATAACTTGCTTTTTGGCTAGAACAACATAGAACCCACAGAATACTTTAGAACATAAAATGCTCTTTTTGGAGAGTTTTGATTTTGATCTGTGACAAAAGAGGCATTATCTTTTAGATTGGCGATATGTTTCTGGATCCACTTTTGAATTTTATTAATTTATATTTAAGTAATAAATAACTTGTTTAATATATCTTTTTGTAGTTTTGTTTTTCCCGTACAAAAAGGTATTGTTTTGAAAACAGCACTAAAATTTGGGGCAACTTTATGATGTCATATCAATGCTATTGCTATTGTCTCTAAAACATGGCGCGTGCAACTGTGGTCGTACCAAAGTACACATAACTGAAGTAATAATCTACGTAACTGTGGTATTACTAAGGTCTATCACATTATAAAATAAAATCTATGTGGCCATTTTTGAGATGCTAACAAACAGACAAAAGCACGCCGGCGAAAACATACACCTCCTTGGCGGAAGTGAATTATTACCATAGTGTGCATATCTGTAGTGTAACTATTGTTACTATAGTCTGCAGTATCATGATATTACTACAGTTCACACAACTCTAGCACTATTATGGTCAGCAGTAGCATGGAATTACTATGGTTCACACAACTATAATATCACTATAGTCACAGTACCATGGTATTATAATAGTTCCAACTACAGTATTACTATGGCCAGCAGTACCATGGTATTACTATAGGTCAAACAACTATAGTATTCCTGTGGTCGGCAGTATCATGGTATTACAAGACAATATGGTCTGCCTTACTATAGTATTACTATAGTAATACTAATGGTGGCGAAAATACCGTTGATTTACTATAGTGCATAGCATTACAGTTTTGAACAATATTAATTTTTCATAAGGGTTTCTAAAAGATGCCCAGGTTGCAGGAAGGGATAAGGAAAACAATTATTCAGACACAAGGGTTGTTACAAACATTTGCATCTGCAAATCACAGCTGTCTTTTAAAAACCTCAAATGTCTTTCCCCAACACTGAGCTCCAAAGTAAACCTAACCCTAACCTTAACCTTCAGTAAGTAGTAACTTCAAGCAAAGCCACAACATTTTGCGAACCGTATGTTTTGGAAGGCACAGTGTCGCTGTTACTAATGGTAACTGAGGAGATGCTTGTTGCATTGTGGCGGTGTTGCCTAAGGTAATCAAGGAAATGCTTGTAAAAACCACATGTTGCTGAACATTCATTGGATTATGCACAAAAAATGTCCATATGTGCTCAAAAGATATTATGCAAACCATTGTATTGAGGATATGTTGGATGATTTGTCTCTCTCACTAAGGGCTTGAGCCCAAATTCTGCAACCCAGACCAGGAATAACAAGGTTCAATAATGGATGCTTGAATTTCAAAGAGCACTGCTCACCTAAGCAAAACAATGAAATGCTGTAAAGCACACCAGCTAGACCCTCAAACTGCAGTGCTTTATTTAGTGAAATGCAAGGGTTTTATTCATCTGTATAGTTTGAGAGAAAAGTAAACACGTAAGATTATTTCAGCTTTCCCAAAAAGGAAGAAAATTTGTCCAAAGCACAGGAGGCAAAAAACCATCACCGCTGTGTGAAAGAGAATTAACTGAAGTCACTCGTAAAGGAGGGAGTCTGTTAGAGAGCAAAGTTCTGGGAGCAACAAACCATGTAAGCCTTTTTGGGCTTTCTTTTCTTTTTACTGTCCCAAACCACAGAACAGATGGTTATGTCGTGAAGGCTACGTGACAAGGGAACAGTGTTGTTCTCTTCACAGGCAGCAGAGGAGCCACGGTGGCAAAAATCAAATATGGATTTCTCATTCTTCCACTAACTGCCTTCAAGAGCTAACAGTCTGGCTCTATTTCAGTGCTAAAATGCCGTACCGTGGTGGCTCAAGCAACTAGAAGATGGTTACTAGCAGACTGTTGAGCGCATCTTCACTTTATCTATCGCACTCCTTGGTGAGGGTCAGGTCGGTTTTGATATATGTGCTTCTGCACGTCAGTCCGTACACACACACACACACACACACACACACACTTGCTGCTGTGCTGTAGGTGTGTATTTGTGTGGACAGGTTGTAATGGAACCTCCATGTCAGCACAGTAGGCCTCACCATTAGAGGTGATGTTTGTTGAAGGTGAGTAAATGACCTGGTGAAACCCAGTGAGGGAGAATTATGAACTACCTGTGCCAACTCATTAGGTCTGGGACGCTGTGGCATCCAGTGGAAAAGGAAATAAGGATTCAACATTTCAACCCCTGAAAAAATGCTAATGACTGTGGTTCCCAGAGCTAAATGAGCATCCTACTTCCCTCATGCGTTGAAAATCCACACAGGCTGCCACTTGAGATTCCTGAGACAAAGATGTGACTCATCTAAAAGAACAGCTTTTACATTCTTTGGATCCATATCCCTTAAGTTCCTGCACAAAACAAAACCGCAAGACAGAAGGATGTGCCTCAAGAAGCACACATTAACAGCAGAATTATACAGATGCTTAATTGAAATTCAATCTGCTGCTTTTATATGGCAGCATGTATGTGCAATTATGTATGTACATTTAATGGACGTGGACAAGAATCCTACAGCACCAGAATCCCTTTTAATATAAAAAGCGCTAGTCAGTGAAGATGCTGGAGGTATACATTAGCTAGCATTAACAAAATGTCATTTGAGTGGACAAGGACCATATACGTATCAGTGACAAGAATGCAGTTCGAAGTCATTCCAGGGCTATGCAAAAAATGTACCAGAAAAATTGGCAGATTTTTCAAGAAGATTTTTTGAGAGGAAGACTTCAATGACTCATTGTATTAAAGAAATATTTTTGAGATGCATAATGAGTTCCAAATGCAAGGATGTACATTGTAATAATGTCTAATTTCCCGCAAAATAATGAGAAAACAACCAGCGGGAATTGCTGTACGACATCTAGGATTTTGCTCATCACCATTAAAATTTCAGAAAACCTCAAATTACCCCAGATTTCACAAAAATACGACCATTATACAAGCTTCAAGTTGATTTTGAGTCAGCTTTAACAAAATCTAATTTGGTTTTAAAATTTTCAAATTACTAAAAGGTTGGGATGCTGAATTAATTGTAAATAAAAACAGAATGCAATGATTTGCAAATCTCGTCAACCCACATTTTATTCACAATAGAACATGGACAACATATCAGATGTTGAAAGTGAGACATTTTACCATTTCACGAAAAATATTAGCTCATTTTGAATTTGATGGCAGCAACAAATCTCAAAAAAATTGGGAGAAGGGCAACAAAAGGCTGGAAAAGTAAGTGGTACTAATAAAAAAAACAGCTGGAGGAGCTGCCGGATAGCTCTGCGGTTAAGGCACTGCGCTGCAGTGCAGAAGTGACTATCACGTCGCGGGTTCGAGCCCCGGTCGTACCGACCGGCAGTGGTCGGCAGCCTTTTCAGAGTAGCGCACAACTGGCCATTGCGCTACAGGGTTTCAAATTGGGAAGGGACTGCCGGGAAAAGGGAAATAGCAAAATAGCTTTGTTCGTTGCTCAAGCGCCTCCTGTTGGCCAGACGGGCGCTCGTCAGGAAGATTCTAAGTCTGTTCATGTCCGGGTATCCTCCGCCCTCGTTCTGAACTCGCGAAGATTCAACCAGTGAGTGTATAAGAAGCAGTGGCTGACAGGCACGTGCTTCGGAGGAGAGCCGTGAACTGTCTTCGCTCTCCTGAGTTGGCAGCAAGGGGTGCGACACGAGCAAGCTTTGTACATAGTTCACCAATTGGGCATTCCAGATTCGGGTGGGATTGGAGATGCCAAATTAAAAAAAAAAAACAGCTGGAGGAGCATTTTGCAACAAATTAGGTTAATTGGCAACAGGTCAGAACATATCTGGGAATAAAAAGTGCAATTTAGAGAGGCAGAGTCTCTCAGAAGTAAAGATGGAGAGAGATTCACTAATCTGCAAAACAACTTCATCTAAAAATTGTGGCACAATTTCAGAAAAATGTTCTTCAATGTAAAATGGCAAAGACTGAATCTACAGTTCATAACATCATTAAAAGATTCACAGAATCTGGTGAAATCTCTGTGCGCAAGGGACAAGAACGAGCATCTGTCAATATCAGATGCTCGTGATCTTTGGGTCCTCAGGCGGCAATGCATTAAAAACAGACATGATTACTTCACCCCACGGAGTGGGACTGAAATACTGCTTTTAGCGGCTCTGTGTGTTTGTTTGTTTGTCTGTCTGTTTGTGTTTCCGCACTTGCCAATATTTGCGTGAATGGGTGAAGTCCGCCATCTAGTGGCTCTGCGTGTTTGTTTGTGTTTCCGCACTTGCCAATATTTGCATGAATGGGGTGAAGTCTACCATCTCTGATTGCCTTGTTCTGCACTGGAATACACTGCATTGGCTCAGGAACACTTCCAGAGATCATTGTCTGTGAACATGGTTCGCCGTGCAATCTACAAATGCTAGCAAAAGCTGTATCATGCAAAGAAGAAGCCAAATGTGAACATGGTCCAGAAACGCCGCTGTCTTCTCTGGGCCAAAGTTAATTTAAAATGGAACGAGGCAAAATGGAGAACTGCTCTGCGGTCAGATGAATCAAAAGTTTAAATTCTTTTTGGAAACCACGAGCGCCGTGTTGTGCGGTCTAAATAGGAGAGGGACCATCCAGCTTGTTATCAGCGCAAAGGTCAAAAGCTTACATCTCTGATGGTATTGGGTTGCATTAGTGCCTCTGGCTTGGGGAGCTTCCACATTTGGAAAGGCATTATCAATGCTGAAAAGCACATAAAGGTTTTATGACAAATGTTCCCATCCAGACAATGTCTCTTTCAGGGAAGGCCTTGCAGATTTCAGCAAGACAATGCCAAACCACATACTGCATCCATCACAATGGCATGGCTTCACAGTAGTAGAGGCTGAGTGCTGAACTGGCCCACCTGCAGTCCAGACCTTTCACAAATAGGAAACATTTGGCGCATCATAAAATGAAAACTGATCTGACAACATTCCGCTCCCAAAATTTCAGCAATTGGTCTCCTCACTTCCCAGACATTTACAGACTATTGTTAAAAGAAGAGGGGATAATAAACAATGGTAAACTTGGCCCTATCCCAACTTTTTTGAGATGAGTTGCTGCCATCAAATTCAAAATGAGCTAATATTTTTCATGAAATGGGTAAAGTGTCTCACTTTCAACATTTGATATGTTGTCTATGTTCTATTGTGCTTAAAATGTCAGTTTATATCATTGCATTCTGTTTTTATTTACATGTTACACCGCATCCCAGCTTTTTTGGAACTGGGGTTGTATAATGAACAATAGGAATATTCAGTATTTCCGTACCCGCTTTCAGCATTTGAAAATATTTTGCAGTGAAAGTCCTAGGAAGGGAAACAAATCACTGTTTATGTGCCATATCCTTAAGTGATGTTGGGGCCAAGTACCAATTACAGTACCAATGACATGCAGTTTGTAGCTGGGTTGACATGGACTATACAGTAGTTATTATAAAGGCCAGAGTTACCTTGATATACCTTGATAATAACAGTCCTAATATTTTATGTCAAATAGTTGTCAAATAAATTTCCATGTACACATTACACCATGCATGATTATTAAATACTTTGTATTATAGGGACAAAACCCGCATGTTTTCCCAGTTTGTGAAAAAAAAAAACTCCTTCTGCTAAACTTTGAGGAAATCATAGAACATTAAAAGGTAACAGTGAAGCAACATCATGGAAAATAAATATTATGTCACCTTTGGCTTCAAGACAGACATTCAGATTCACAGACATTCATGTTTATCAGTTCAGAACCTCTTTCAAATAATGCACAATTAAGCTTCAATAATCGTGATGCATTGGCTGCAAACAAAACATAACTCACAATGTTAGGTTTCAATACAGAAAACTTTCTTAAATTTGATAATTAAGCTAATTTCTCATACATGCAAATGAATGAATTAATGAAGCTGTTGCGGCCGAAGATGGAGAATCTTAATCCACTACGTCGGCAAAACTGTGCTAAGAATCTGATTTCCTCAACAGGAATATTTTGTTTATTAAAATTGGGGAGCAGTTCCCTAATCAAAAAATTCATCGAAGGAGTCTTGCCCAGCAAAACTATTTTGGTAACCAATTAGCTGTTGATATTGGTTGTAGCTGACTGGATCAAACTCAGTTAAAGTTCATGACTGCATGAAAAGGAGGTGCTTATTTCATGCAGAAGCTTGGCAATACCTTTGTCCAAATGGTGAAATCTGCTGCATGAAGGTTGGATGGCTAAGACATGTAACACTTTGGACTGTATTAGTAGTAACCTAAGGCTGGATGAGTGAGCACAAGCAGTGCTTTTGAAAGGCTTTTAATGCCGGAAAGTTTATTCCTAGATCAAAAAATTTTCGTTTTTCCAGGCCAAGTAAAACAGAATGATAAACCAATGACAGTCATCACGCACCGGCCCAACCAATACAAGGAACATTCACCCTTGTGATACACTTCACAGGCATTTTTTTTGTAACATCACAAATGCACTGCACCTTTGAATTCAGGTCAGTGCAGTAATTAGTGACAGACTGGTGGTGCTGAAAATTTGATTAAATTCTGCATTGAGATTCTCATTCACTTGAGGAGTTGCCCTTCTTTCACACTAATTTATGAAAATCATGGCCATAAAACATGCACTTTTGTCTACAATTTCTGATCCTATTTATTGATGCTTTTCCTGTATATCTAATAACAGATGTTATTGGCACTGTTCCTTTTGAAACACTGTTCCAGTCCGTCTTAGTGACTGAAACCCCTGCTCTGCAAAAAATGAAAAATAAGTCCATCTTATCCAGCATTTAATCTTGTATTGATTTAATACTCTTATTCCTATTACCTGTTTTCTCAGAAAGACAAATGAAGAGTTCAGATACAAAACCCAGTAAGTCCATCTGACCTCTTTTGTTGTAAAATGAAGATTTCTACCGGGTGTTAATTTCAGCTTGTCAAAACCACATTTAACTCAGTTTTCATATAAATGGCATTTACAGGGTTTTGCACCTGAACTCTTCAAATATTTTCCAATGAGGTGAGAAAACTGACTTATTTTGCCAATGGAATGAGAAAATTTCACTTGTCAAGCAAATGATAAATTAAAATAAGATAATATTTTTACTCTAAAGAAAGAAATTAGCAAGTTAAGTCTCATTATAAGATTCAAAGACACGCCCTTTTTTGCAGTGTGTTATGTCTGCCTTGATAATGAATCCTCTTCCAAAATCACTTAGTCCTTTTTTTTTCCATCTTCATTCAACATCAAGGTCAGCTAGGCCTGCTCAGGGCTTTGTACATGCCACAGCATTAAAATAAGTTAATTGCTCAATTGTTTCCCACAGCACACCTGTATGGAGGTATCTGCACTCATTATGTTTCTCCACTGATTTAATTAGGTTTATCCCTTATTCCCTAATTTTTCATTTGTCTGTATTTTCACTGAATAATCCCAGTAAATATTACGTAGTCTATTTATCAAACATAATATTTGTTTAAACTTCATAAAAAGTATGTTAAAAAAAACAATTATGATTTTCCTAATGGTAAATGTTGAAGACAGCAGACATTCCAAGGGTGACCCTTTTAAGGCCATGATAGTCAAACAGTCCGTCAAAAACTGAGTGTACACCCCTCCCAATTCTTAAGACAACAGAGAACACAAAGTTACAGTCTTGTGACCACCATTGAAACCAGAGCATGACCCCTTTTTCAATTCATTCAGTCATTTATTTTACTTTTGTTTTCTGTGTACCCCTGAATGGCGTCAAGATTTGCTCATACCACTTATGTTTTTAGGAGAAGTTGTTTTTCCATACTGAAAAAAATTCCTTAGTGCTCAGTTTTGCTTCTAAAAGCATAAGGACATTCTGATACATCAGTGTCTAGTTTCACGAGAGACAGTTTGTAATTGTTCACAGCAATTACATCCACAGGTCTACCAATCAGCACAACCTCCATTGAGCCCTAAGTGGCAGGGGGATCGGGGGGTGTTAGCGGCAGTTCCTTGTCATAGGCAGAGATTTGGATAAGGATGGTTGGAATGTATCCCGACTTACTTTCAGACGACGCAAAAATATCCTGACCAACTTTGGATCAGTGGGGAAAATCAAAGAAACACAGAATCGTAAATCTAACATGATTCAGTCTGATGTAATGCATGGTTTGTATCTTTGTCCAATTCATAGATATTGAGTGGTCCAATTTGAAGCGTTTATCTCAGTTACTACACATAAAGATGCTTAATAGACAGGATTGTGAACTGGCTAGCTAATGTAGCGACTTGGTTTCAAGGTCCTGGCTACTGGAAGTGAGCAGGTATCAGGAGAATAGAATAGAATAGAACTTTATTGTCCAGCATGGTGGAAAATTGTCTTTGGCTCACCATAAGCAAGGACACGACAGCAAGACCAAACAGTAAGATTAGACATGATCTGGAGTACGCTTAGTACGCTGAGATAATTTGCTATGGTTAATGAAGATTGTGGACAGTGAAGGAAATTTAAAAAATTAGTTTACATTCAAATATGTGATGACCAGTGGCAAAAACACTGGAATATGCAGTTGCACTCGAGCACAACATGCTCGATGGGGATCCATGAAACTCAGTGGCGATATAATCCCTGCGGTAATGAAAAAGGAAAATAACTACATGAGGTAAACAAACAGCACAGATAGTAGTGGTGCAACGGAACTCCATCTCTCATCGTAGCGTTTTAGCTGATTTTTAAACTCTTGCACCCTGAACTTGCCATCGGAAGATTACCTAGCCCTGCTTTCACCATGCCTTCTCCAAACCGGTTCCCATTTATGTTTCCCACTTAGCAACTTGGAGTTAATTCGTTTAGATGCAAGAATCAGTTGGTAGAATCACTGTCCCGCTCCCCTCATCTTGCATTGTTCATTGCAATTATCAAGCATTTCCCCATCCACGTTAATTGTGACATAAAACGGCAACGTCTTTAGAAGCTTCTGAATTCATGTAGTTCACAAAATGGCATATATATTTTTTTTCTTTCTGTGCCCTGCTTGATACGCTTAAAAAAATTTCTATTAAATGCGGTTGCCGACTGAGGTCCAAGTGTTAAGTTTGCTTTCGTAAAAATAAAACTGTCTACAGCCAGTGACATTACCATAATGGAGATTAACCCTCAACCTGTTTCTAATTTAGAGTGGGACAGTTAGCTGAATTAAATAACTGAGCACGTAGGCGACTGATTAGATACTTTACCAATTACCATTGATGATTAAGACATAAAGCTTTATGCGTCAGTGGAGAGGCTACAATGAGATCATTGCATATCGCCAATTAACAGAATTTTCTTGAAATTCTACATTTTTTTTTCTTTCTCTAGCTTAAAAAATTTCAAATATTAAGTAGCAAATCCTGCTGAAGAAGTTGTTTAGATAAGATTTAGATTTTTTCTTGAAATTCTACATTCTAACTTATGATTAACTGGATAATTGCCGTTCATACAATCTCATATTGTAACCTCTGTACAACTTTCCCAGAGGACGGACTATAGAGTCCCCATAATGATTCAGACGACATGAAAGTTTGATGCATAGCTTGCATTTGAATTGATTTTAAATGCATGCCGTGAGGTGAACTTTCACAATGCCCTAATAACCAATTTACTAAATTATTCAATCACCAACGCTTTGACGGAAGAGGGTTAGTAATTTAAAAGCCTACATTATAATCCTTTGTGGCATAGTGTAATTTGGCTGCAGCCAGCGCGAGTGGTAATTTTTGCAACACCCACAAAAGTAACCTTTTCTTTTGGAAACATTTTGAAAAAGTGCAATCTTAAAATAAATTAGGTTGCACTGCTGGAAAAAAAAAAAGATTGAATCTCATTCATGCAAATATGTGCTGTTCAATGGCTATTTACGTTTATAAATGCGGCATTCCAGTGGATGGTGATCCACTGACATGGTGGAAAAAGCAATGAGTGTAAATACCCCCACATTGCCAAGATGCTATCTCGCTGTGCCTGGCACTTCAGTGCCTAGCGAGACTGATTACAGTCAAAATGCAAAGACGGACAGGGTTTTATTCTCTACTGCAGGGGATATAGTGACTGCAAAGAGGTCTACCTCTCCCCAGACAATGTAGACATCCTTATCTTTTTGAAAAAAATTTAAAATTATAAGCAGAGGTATGCTTTGCTTTCTTTCTTTTCTTCATGACCATTTTTTTGATGATGTGGACATAGGCTAGTTTTTAAATCACTGTCCATGTTTAAAACAAACAAGGTATCATGAATTATCATGGCTTAGTGCACTTTAAGTTGTTTTTTCATTCATGGTCCATGTTTAAAAGAAGAAGGTGTCATGCCTTAAATTGCACTTTAATGTGTTTTTATATCATTTAAAATGTTTATTTTTTATTTAATGGGCAGAAGCGTTTTACAAAATAAATGGAGTACAAAGTTATATTTGTCTTGTCTTTTTTTTGTTGTTGTTGTTGATCCAAAAAGTGATCCGATCCGTGACTCAAATCTGTGATACGATCCGAACCGTGACCTTTTTAATCCATTGCACCCCTAACAGAAAGTGATTCATCGCACAACCTTTTCGCAATGTTTAAGAACTATTAACAAGAAGAAAGCCAAATAAATCTCACTCATTGGAAGTCTACTGTTTTTTTTTTTTAAATTTGGCATCTCAATCCCAGCTAGCCGAATCTGGAATACCCAATTGGTGAACTATGTACAAGGCTTGCTCGTAACGCATCATCGACCCCTTGCTGCCAACTCAGGAGAGTGTAGACAGTTAAACCCACTCCAGGCCTTATCTCCGGCTCTCCTCCGAACGGAGGCGGGACAGGAGTACTTGCGCCAGGCGCCTGTCAACCACCACTTCTTATACACTCATTGGTTGAATCTTTAATTTAGAGCCCAAGTTCAGAACGAGGGCAGAGGATACCGGACATGAACAAGCTTAGAATCTTCTGCACTTTAATGTGCGCCCGTCTGGCCAACAGGAGGCGCTTGTTTTACAACGAACAAGGCAACTATTGTAATCCTTCCCGGCAGTCCCTTCCCAATTTGCAACCCTGTCCGTTGCACCCCTAATAGCCAATTCATGCGCTACTCTGAAAAAGCTGCCGACCACTGCCGGCTGGTACGATGGAAGTCTATTGTTAAGATTTAAATGAGTTAACTTTTTAGAGTGTATGGTAATATTAAGAGGCTGATATTCAGTGGCGCAAAAAGGGGGTATGCAATGTATGCAGTGCAAAGGGGTGCGCCAAAACAATTGGCTGCAAGCAGATGAAGATCCCCCCACTCAACAAAATAAACCGCGCGTTCCCCCCAGGCAAAAGAATGCCACCTACTGCCCGGTCATTGAAAAATGACATGGAGAACACTGGTTGTAGGTGTTGGGGGGGGCGCTGTTGTTCTCGTTGCACCCCTGCCGACATTAGATAATTTAATTTCTTTATTGAATTTGATGGTGAGTTGGCTGGATATTTTGTTTAAAATGTGAAGATATCCTTCAATTTGCTTTCTTTTTGTGGAGATTTATGGGAAATATAACGACCGATAAAATTAACTTCCCTGAAAATGCGGTTCTGAAAGAACTAACACAAAATGGGAGAAAAAAGAAAGTGGGGAGGAAGATAAGGCAAGGGTAATACTGCCTAAAGTAAAAAGTAAATCTTACTTTTGGGAAATCAAACAGTGTAACCTTCGCGAGCCATGATGCTGTCTGGTTAGCTCGCTAATTTACCTACTCCTGCCCTTTGTGTGGGACATTATTTTACATGCAGCAGGTGCACTGTTTCCAGTGTGACAATTTTCTGCTCAAGACAGTCGGCAACTGGACAGGAGTACTAAGCAAGCACTCAGGTTTTGATGAAGTTCAAATGGACTCTGGCGGTTCAAGAACTAGTCTCCAGGAATGCATTTAATAAAGAAAGAATTGAGTTTTATGCTTAATAAATTAAGTTGGGATTGTCTGAGAACTCCAAATAATGGTTCTTCAAATAGATTCCTAGTGTGAAAACTGTTATCTAATTTATGTGCATGATGTGGGACGTTTGGCTACACAGAAACCGAGCTAAGCATTTCCAAGTTTGATTTGCACATGAATTAATTAGTTACAGTCTGAGGCCAGCCACACAATGTTCACTGGCTAGCTAGCTACCTTGTAAACTATAGCTAGCTAATAATTTTCCGTATAACAATTGTAACATTCGGTACTAATATAACATACCATTATTTAATTAAGTAATTTATAAATTGGGAAGAGTATTTCAATTGTTTGATATTTCTAAGCTTAATAATAAATGTTCATAACATAAATAACAGTAGTAAACTCTTATTCACTAATCAAATTCAAAGTGTTTGGATACAAAATAGACAAAGAAGTTAATGAATATGGTACCTATCTTAGTGTTGGGGCGATCCGAGGAAAGTCACCGACATCGTCGCCACAGTCAGTCGGCAGCAAGAATTGATTCTAGTCTTGATGTTCTTAAGGATCAAAAAAATTACGTAGGCCTACTGGATTCCATGACGAATTCTGAAATAAATGATTTTATTGACCCAAACTTTGTGTTGTAGTTGTGTTTTGAGCAACAAAGTTATCAAGCAGATGTCACCTTTATATCTCTCTCCTCACTTGTCCAGAGCCATGTCAAATTCATTGGCTATTTTGCTAGCCATATAGCAAGTAAATGTGATGTCTGACGATTTAGAGAAATAAAAAGTCATCTGAAGGAAAGAACTTTCTCTCTGAAATTGTAACTAACAAGCAGAATAAAAAAAAAACGCAAATGAAATGAGCTGTTGCTGAGTCGCAGAAGAGTGGTGTTGGTTAACAGTTGATTAGCTTGAAATGAAAATGTATCACTTTACACGTGATTGCTTTGTCTTCAAACCAACTTCCTCTAGGAAAGAGGGTGAGGTTTTCGACGAACTTGTACCGTAAACTGCCCATCTACATTATTGTTCCTAAAATGAAACCGTTTATATCGGGGCTTTGTAGAGACTAGGTTCCATGGTGGTGGAAAATCTAAATATTTTTGGAAATAAATGCCAACAAGCCAAGAAAACAAATTTCTTATCATCACTATTTACCGACGCTGGTCGCAGAAGAAAATAACCTAGTTTTCAATGCAGGTGCTGAGTGGTTACATTACCGTCGTATGGTAAAAAATAGGCCACCAAAATGAATTATGTGCTTTTTTTAAATGAATAAGCTCTTTAAATATTGTTTCTGGGAATGATTCGTTCCAGAAAATTCCAGAAATTTTATTGCTTAACTCAAAATAATACACACTAATACCAAAGTGCTGCCCGGTGAATGGAAATGAACACCTTCCAGCTCAAAACATACGGCTTTAAGTACAAGAAATATTGATGTCGAGAGCCTGGTTACGTCGAAACCCTGACCAAAAGCAATAGTTTTTAAAAAAAAGTCCAATAGATGGTGATCTTGGTTTAAAAGGGTAAATGTCACGCTACAGGATTGTAAATGTAAAACTAGTATCTGTGACCCAGTGCTGAATTGGAGGCATATCACATTAATATTTGGGCAAATGTAGTTTCAATGATTTGCTATTATGTATTCATGTTCAACCAGTGGCGGTCCGTCGGCAGAAACACAGGTCCAGCAATAACCTAATCTTTCACTCCTTAATGACCTACACCTCTCGTAGTTTACCTCTCCCGATTAGCAACAGTTGCTCAGACTAATTGATAGAACCAACGAGAGTCTAATTTATTTTTGAAAGCCTTGTTGTACATTGCACTACGAAATTATATGCCGTTTTCTTCCGTACATCAATGACTATGAAAAATATCAATATATCTTTATAATTTCTGCGCTCGTGTAGTTCATGAAACTGCACAGATTTGCGCAAATTAGTTTGTGATGCTCATTGAGCAATAAGCCATGAGAATCCGTTCTATAGTCTGAATGTAGTGACAGCTAAAGGGTTTTGTTAGGTATGATGCACAGCTGAGTTATGGCGAAAATAATTTCTGCGAAGTCAGCGAAAGTTTCAAATATTTAGCAGATTGTCATCCTTGCGGAGTCACATCAATTATATCAACATAGCCAATAGGCAATTGCTTTGTCATTAGCATTTCTTAATCATAATGTGCCATGCATTGGTGGTGGTTGTTCAGTTAATAAATTGTTTGATTGTTAATCAGGCAAACTTGATCGCAAGCAATTATGCGGGAAAGGGTGATGTTACTGAAGGCCTTCCTGACATCTGATGGCACGCCACTGCTTTCCACATACCCTGAAATCGATTATAGCTTGAGAATTGAATCGGATTTGTATCCGACAATCTATTATGGAAATTAAAACCGATTCCCAGCTCTAACCTATACATGAAAATTATGGAGGCACTCACTTAGCAGCATAAAAAACAAAGAAACACTCACTTGGATAATCTTTGTATACAGAAAAGGAAGTGCCTGCACTCAGATTATTGCAAAAAATTTTACAGCAAGTGCGCTATGTGCGCTTGCATTACATATGTGTCCCTACCAACTCTCACATGAAACCTACACCTTTGTGCTTTGCCCTTCCTCCTAGTTACCACATGAAAATTTCGGTCTTGTCTGCTCATACGGCTGGCTTTTTTCAAGCTAAGACCAGCGAGGAGTTTTGACATTTGTGGAGTGGATTTGGGATTTGATATCTGCCTATTCCATCAGAAGATCTGGCTTTTATTTGTTTCTGAAACTATAATTTTGGCCTTTCTTAGGACAATTTCAGGAGATACCAGCTTTGGTTTGGTGTTTTACTTTCTCTTTTCCTTTTATTGTTCATATCCGTTTAATTCTCATTTAAGGTAGTAGGCCTTCATCTGAAGACATCGACATTGCATATTCTGTCGCAACTTTCATTACACTCCGAGTACTGCTTGAGAAAGGTTGATCCAACAGGTTGCTATGCCTATGAACGAATTCAGCAATTTAATTGTTAATTAATATCTTTAGTGGCAACTAATAAATTGAATAAATTTATCTTACATGTTGGGTAAGCGCGGGGTTTTAAGTTTAGATACTTGTGTCTGATATTCAGTGTGCCAGACGTTAAGTGAGGACGTCTATCTCCTAAAACTGCTGAATTGGGACACGGCACACAATTCAATAAATTTTCACTTTTCCAACAGGTACAACATTCCAATGTTGAAAGGTTGAAAAAAAAGAATATTTTCTGTATGAGCTCCATCTATCACTTCGTATATGGCAACCTGTCCTGAAAATAATAATGTGAAGTTATTTAAGCTATCAGTTTTCTAATAGTAAGTGAAGATTCAAATACTCCCAATTGTCAGGTTTGGTTGTTACAAAAGACTGGGTAAAGCCAAAGTCAAGTCGAAGAAATTAATCCTCAAATTTAGAACTAAAAAAAAGTGTCTAGCCTAATATGCTTTTGATGGTCTTAATGAATCATTGGTCATAATATTATCAAGGATTAAACATATACACTCTTGAGACCTTTAGTGCCTCTATTTGCTTATTAATGTGTTTCTGCGGTGAGCTGTTTGGGAAAACTTTGGATTCTGCTTCACACTGAAACTGAGCTGCGTCACTGCGAAAAGTCAATCAATGCTTAGGCTTTGGAATATTGCAGAAATGCTTGGTTCCCACAATTAAAAACTGATTGTTGAAATAGGAGAGATCAGACATTATTTTATAACTCCTCTTCCTGTGAAACGGTGTCTGCAAGTTTACCCAAAAGGCATAAACATCAAAGGGAAAAACTATCCCATACCATGTTACACTAGTTGTTTGTTTATTCATTTATAGCTCAAGAACGTGCATGTATTGTTTGCTTCATTTGTCCTTTCAGGCACAAAAAATAGTACCTGGATAGCAGTGCATGTATTAGAATTTGGTAGTATTTTTACAGCCTGGGTTGTTGGTACATATTTTTGAAAGATAATAGTTTCTGCTTAGAAAACAAGAAGTACATATCACAGAAAAACATACCGCTTTCATTCATTGACATTCCTGGCAGGAACTGACTCAAGAAAAGGCAGACTGACACGCTTCAGATGCATGTCTAACAGTTCCAACTCCTGCCCACAGGAGTGGACTTGAAAGCAATTTTAAAAGGATAAGCCTTTGATGTATAGCTGAAAAATGAGCAATGCAGCAATAATCTGCTTCAGTGTGAGGCCAGAAAAACCTAGATTTATTTGCCAAAATAATAATGTCCTTGTTTGGAACAGGTGTGGATGGGTTTATTCCAGTGTAAAACAAGCCAACAGAGAAATGACAACCTAATTATCATTTGACATTTACAGTGCGAGACCTCTTTGCTCAGTGCCACATGTTTGAGACTGCGAATAGTTACCAAATGATTGTTAAAATTACTTTGCCCTTGCCTACGGCAAAGCACAGTCTGTGTTACAACTGATTCATTCAACTCCTATATGGTGTTTTTCTAAGCTGATAAGCACTGTGAGACTGCATTTGCAAGCGGGTAGAAAAAAAGAAACAGGACATAGTACATTACATACTATAACCCAGTTTCCAAAAAAGTTAGGATGCGGTGTAAATTGTTAATAAAAACAGAATGCAATGATTTGCTAATCTTTTACACTATACAGTAGTGTGCAGTGATGATCATACACTCAACAAAATGAAGATAAATCAGAAACCAAGTACTATTCAGTATTTATTTCATGTAATATTGGATCATGTACTAGATGAAAATAGGTAAACAGATAACAATATATAGTAAAAATAATAATGTCTGTTGGTGGGAAAAAGTCAATATCTAGTGTAGCCACCCTTTGGATTAATTACAGCATGTAATCATTCAGGCATAGCTTTCACTTTTTTTATTTCCTCACTCACTAAACCATTCCTTATGGTCTGAAGTTCATTCCAAAGAGATTCTTTTGATGTTACAACAGATTTGCTCAATTAGATTAAGGTCTGGACTTTGAACAGGCCAAGACATAACTTTTATGTTAGCAGATGTTTCTTTCCAACTGAGATCATTTTTGCACCATGTAGAGGTGTGTTTAAGTGTTTAAGTGTGTTTATCTTGTTAAAAATAAAATCCCCGACCAATCAGGCTCTTTCCAGATGGGAATGCGCGCCTCAAAAGGATGTTGTGATACTGCTTTTGATCCATGATTCTGTTGATTTTTACGATATCACCAGCTCCTTTCAAGCAGACTGAACCCCAAACCATAATATTACCACCTTCATGTTTTACTGAAGGGGTTATACAGTCATTTTTGAAATGTTCTCCAACTCTACGGCACACATAAGTTTTGCATTTGAGCGAGAAAATTTAGAATTTTGATTCATCGGTCCAATGGACCTGGTCCCAATCCATTGGTGCACAATCCTTGAATTTCTTGGCACACAAAATCTTTTTTTGATGTTGCCAGTTCTTGGCAGCAACACGACTAATCAGACCATCTTCACACAGGCGTCTGGAAATAGTAGATCATGATACTTTCATCTCTTCACTTCTGGCGCTATTAATATCATCATGGAGTTGTCATGCTGTCGACCGCCGATTTTTTTTTTTTTTTTTTGACTCGTTGTACACAGATGACGAACATCAGAGGCACTTAACTTCCGTTTTGCACCTCTTTTGCCACTAGTTTTCATCATAAAAAATGGATGTTTTCAACGTTGTTGTTTATTACCCATATTGTTACCTCAATATACTTATGGGAATTATCTTTTTTTTTGCTCTTATCACCTGGCTACAATAGTATTTTTTCATACATTTTCACCAAAAAAATTGCAGTGAAGTAAAATATTAGGACCCCTTTTAGACAAAAGTGGTGATGTATAATCATCACTGCACTTTACTTTATGTTCTCTGGGGTATCAGTTGATGACAACGCATTCAACCAACTAGTAAGTAAAGTAGGGCCCTCCCATACTTATGGCGCTGTAGAATGATGATATCGCCCATTCAATTGGCTGGTAGCAGCCAAATTGGCTGGATTATTAGAACAGTGCTCATCCCAGGAGTTGAATGAAACAAGTATATTTTTCCGAGCAATGGAAGAGCAATGACTATCACTATGATTCATTCATACATCTTAATTGGCATGTAGAATCTCTAGTGATGAGTCACTAACTCACAATGCACAATTCTGTCCAAACAGTGTGAGCTGCCAGTTCTCGAAAAGCTGTGTGTTGTACCCTCCCCGAACACCCCCCCATTAACAAAATCTTAACTGCAAACTTTCTGAATATTGTGTGTCCTGGTTAATTAAGCAATAGATCTTATTCTGGAAATTAGAAATTGAAATGGTGTTTTGTTTGTGGTTTGCTACCTGGATGATAACTTCAGTAGGTTTGAGCTCTTGTTTTCCTCTGCACATATTGTGGACTTTTCAACAGATTCTGGATTTAAAGGTGCCCTTGCTGAATAATATAATGGCTGACTGAATTCTGTTCAGAATTGCAATTTCTTGACTAAGCTTCCATTGATGGGCATCTACAAATAAGAGGATGTACAGATTGTGAAGCTTAGAAACAAACTGAATAAATATTGACCTGCTAGGATGTGATCAGCCATCAGACTTTGTTCTTTGTCCTTGGGACAAAGCTGGCCAAACCTGTTTACAGGGTATCAAGTATCATTGCTTTGCCAGTAAAAACTATTGCGGAGTATATCGGCGAGCCCAATTTGGTTTTTCAACAATTACTTTGTTTATTAGCAACTATTGTGCTATTCTTCTTCTTCTTCTTCTTCTTCTTCTTATTATTATTATAATTATTATGGATTAAATGCTAGACCATGTGCCATTCAATAATTCAAGCATTCCTGACAGCTCATGGATTATATGGTATCTGCAGGAGCTGTTAGTGTGGGCAAACAACAGCTCTAGATTTCAGCATTGATCAAACTGCGCCCACTCCTGCAATGTTTTATGCCATAACCCAACACATTTGCTTGGCCAAATGGCCGTGTGCATATCTGTACATTACTCTATTGTGCCACTTAGGCACCAGGGCTGTACGAAATTCAGAATTGAATTGAGAATGACCCCTAAATTCCAATTCAATTCTTGAATTTGAATTTGAATTTGAATTGAGGTTGCAAACAGGAAGCAGAATTGCAATTCAAATTCGAATTGCAGGAAGTAGAATTGAAATTCCATGAAATTCAAAGAAATTCATGATGCAAAATTATGGTGTATTTAACGATGAAGCTTTAGAGTATATAGGCCTATTTCCAACATGAATTTCATACAAATATTATTGTAAGGACTTTATACACACAATTCTTTATTACAGTAAATAGTAAAGTGTAGTAATTGTTTTTATTAACATTAAAAGCCTACTCAGATAAAACAGATCACTAAAATTGTAAAAACTCTCAAATTTTTTGATATGATGATAGAACAGCACTTCATTTCCCAGAATACCTTGCTTTATCCAAGTCTTTAAAATGGCTGTCCAAACATTTTGGACATTTTGTTTGGAGCACACAAGTGAAATAAACTGATAACAACCATAAATCATTGAAGGCCAGAGCTGGTTTATACTTTGACTTTTGTAATTACAGCAATATGCAAAATAATAACACAGGTAAAAGGACATCTGTCCTCGTTCATTTTGGTGAACCAATTCCCACAACAAATGGAAATCACAGCGCAGTCTGCAATTACTGCAGTACTCCAGTCCGCGGTTCCATAAAAGCTACCTCAAATTTCAAACGGCACCTCCAGGTAAGTTTACAGATTTGTAATCTGTAATGTAATTTGAGCTTTTATTTTGATGACCATGGCATGTATTTGCATTGGGAACTGTGAATCAATCAGTAATATATTACATTTTACTCACCACTTGAAACATGTAGACTAATGTATTATTTCCTACCTGACTCTCTTTGAAATACAATGTCTATCTAATCACTATGTCTCATTTGTTTGTGCAAGTCCAAATCATGAATCTTGGCATATCTAGGAAAATTTGAGGACATGGAATGCTTTCAGATGGCTGCAACGCTTGACCCAAGATTTAAATTAGACTGGTGTAATAGTGAAGAACAGGTCATTATCAAAAATCTCCTTGCTGCAAAAGTTGAGTCTATCTGTCCCAAAGTCAGTGCCACCTCTGACATTAGTACTCAACCAAGGAAAGGGCCCAGACTCTTTTCCTACATGGAGTCTCAAACAGCTGCTCTCCCAATTGACACAGCCTCACATGAGCTCCCAGTTTACTTGAGCACACCATGTTTGCCTGAGGATGCCAATCCTTTATTGTTCTGGAAAGAAAATCAAAACAGTTTCCCAAACCTAGCTGTACTTGCATGTAAATATCTGCCCATACCTGCTTCCTCTGCACCTGTTGAGAGGATATTTAGTGTTGCAGGCAAGATATTCAGACCAGAACGACGCTGCCTCAATGACAAAACGTTTGAGGAACTGTTGACCATTAGATGCAACAACTTTACCCTGTAAAGCACTTAAATAAATGATTACTGCATTTACAAAAACATTGTTTCATTTTATTACTTTGAAATGAAGATATATTGCTAAGCTTTCCAACATTAAGGAAATGTATGCTCAATGTTAGTGTCTGTACTTCCATTTGGAAGAAAATGTATGTTAAAAGTCTCATTCTCACTGATATGTTATGAGAATGAATTTCTCTGAATTGCATTGAATTTCAATTCCACTTCCTGTAATTCAAATTCAAATTCAATTCAACATGCTGTGGGTGGAGTCAATTCAAATTCAAACTCAAATTCATCCATTGAATTGAATTGAATTCTGAAATTCTGAATTTTGCACAGCCCTGTTAGGCACCTCATGACCCATGCACTAGCAAATAATCACATGTAGACATTTGAAACTATGGAACTATTAGCTATAGTATGGGACAGTTAATTTTACATTCTCCAAATCAAAAACTTATATCAAAAATTATATTTTAGAATCACATTTTTCTTACATGACTGCTTGTATATTCTTTTACAAGCCACTACTGTGTGGTAACTCTGAGCAAAGAAAGACTGCAGGCATTGCCAATGTCCGATATATCTATTTAACTTGCACTTAATTCATGTCTCTGACAGAGCCACATGACAGAGAAACATAGTTAAGCACTCAGCCCAATTTTTACGATAAAAAAAAATCACAAAGTAAATAAAATTTCATGTTAAAACTGCCAAATTCGAAGAAGATACAATTTTGGGACATAGCAGGCGGAATAGCTGATTTGCTACCTAGAAAACTGAATACGGGTGACTCAACAAGATAGCTAAACACAGGACGTGCAGTCATTACTCATGCTGGTAGTGACTTATGAAATGTGCTCATTATTTGATATACTGCTATGGGCAGGGTATGTTAAGGAGGGCTTCAGTAATAAAATTACCAAAACCCAAGACTAATTTTTTGAAAAACAATAATTTATAT
Organism: Gymnothorax javanicus; assembly: GCA_029692085.1. NCBI lineage: Eukaryota > Metazoa > Chordata > Actinopteri > Anguilliformes > Muraenidae > Gymnothorax > Gymnothorax javanicus. The sequence goes on from CM056195.1 coordinate 76,840,790, forward strand.
TTTGCATCTAAATTATTTCATTCTTTGCCTCAGGAAACCAGAATCATTACTTCTACAACCCCAATTCCAAAATAGTTGGGATAAAGTGTAAATTGTGAATATAATCAAAATGCAATGACTTTCAGATCACGAGCCAATATGTTATTTACAATAGAACATAGATAACATTTCAAATGTTGAAACTGAGACATTTTACATTTTTATCCACAAAATGAGCTTATTTCAAATTTTCTGGCTGCAAAAGGTCTCAAAAATGTTGGGACACAGGCAAAAAAGGGCTGAAAAAGCAATTAATATATAAGAAAATCAGCTGAAAGAACATTTAGCAAGTAATGAAGTTAACTGGCATCAGGTGTGTAACATGATTGGCTATAAAAGGGATGTCTTAGAGAGGCTGTCTCTCTCAGAAGTAAAGACGCCCAGAGGCTCTCCAACCTATGGCTTGCATAAAAAAATTGTGGAATACTTTAAAAACAGTGTTCCTCAACGTCAAATTGCAAAGGCTTTGAAGGTCTCATCATCGTGCATAACATCATCAAAAGATTCAGAGAAACTGGAAAAAATGGAAAAAATAAAACTGGAAAATGGAAAAAATAAGGGACAAGGCCGAAGACCTTTACTGGATGCCCGTGATCTTCGGGCCCTCAGACGCCACTGCATCACTCACCGGCATGATTCTGTCATTGACATTACTAAATGGGCCCAGGAATACTTCAAGAAACCACTGTCAGTAAACACAGTTCGCCGTGCCATCCACAGACGCCACCTAAAATTATTATGCAAAAAGGAAACCATTGTTGAGCATGATCCAGAAGCACCACCATGTTCTGTGGGCCAAGGCTCATTTAAAATGGACTGTAGCAAAATGGCAAAGTGTCCTGTGGTCAGACGAGTCCAAATTTGACATTCTTGTTGGAAATCAGGGGCGTCGTGTCCTCTGGGCAAAAGAGGAGAAAGATCACCCCTCCTGTTATCAGCGTTCAGTTCAAAAGCCACCATCTCTGATGGTATGGGGATGCATTAGTGCATATGGTGTGGGATACTTGCTTGTTTTAAAAAGCACCATGAATGCTGAGAGGTATATAAAGGTTTTAGAGCAACATATGCTCCCCTCCAGACGACATCTGTTCCAGGGAAGGCCTTGTGTATTTCAGCAGGACAATGCTAAACCACATACTGCAGCTATTACAACAGCATGGCTTTGTAGTAGAAGAGTCCGTGTGCTGAAGTGGCCTGCCTGCAGTCCTGATCTTTCACCGATTGAGAACATTTGGCGAATAATTAAACGAAAAGTCCGTCAAAGGAGACCCAAAACTGCCCAGCAGCTGGAAACCTGTATTAAACAAGAGTGGGATCAAATTCCAATGGCGAAACTCAAGAAACTTGTCTCCTCAATGCCCAGACGCCTCCACTCTGTGTTAAAAAGAGAGGGATGCTACACCATGGTAAACAGGCCCCTGTCCCAACTTTTTGAGACCTGTAGCAACCATCAAATTTGAAATGAGCTCATTTTGTGGATAAAATTGTAAAATTTCTCAGTTTCATCATTTGCTATGTTATCTCTGTTCTATTATGAATAAAATACTGGCTGGTGTGATTTGAAAGTCATTGCGTTTTGATTTTATTCACAATTTACACTTTGTCCCAACTATTTCGGAATTGGGTTGTATAAAGACGTTTCAAAAAAGCATTGACAGTTTTTTTTCTAACGCCTTAATGTAATTTTTGTATTTTTGTCTCATACAATTTTGTACTACTCTAACCTTGTTTCTTTTTTTGTGTGTGTGATGTATTGTATACTGTTGTATTTTTTTGTATGTGTTTTGTTTTTAATGTTATCACAGCCCTGCTGAAAAACAGCCTTATGGCTGAAAGTGGGTTTTTTACTGTGTATAAACAAACAAACAAACAGTATGTCATCAGGCCATGTTTTAGCCCCCCCAAAAAATTCGGGAAACAAAACTGGTGAAAAACTGTTTAACAGTTTTACGCCACAATTCAGCACTAGTTTGGTTTGCAGTCTTATCACGTTATCAGCATCTATTCTGTATATGTAGTGTTTAGAAGCAAATCTCAGATTTCACTTTACTCGGACTTAAAATGTTTTGGGAATTAATTTGTTTCTCGACGAATGTATGGCAGTTTTCAATCATTCTATGAAGATTCTTCGTAATGAAATAATGAATACAAAATGTTTCAGCAACTTACATACATTATTCATTCTGACAACTCCAACCATCAACTGATGCCCCATTTAGAAAACTGAATCTCAATTTAGAAAAGTGTTTCTAGCTTCGTACTGATCACTGCTGAACATATGCAGACATGTGACATACTTGTCTATGGAACTAGCTTCCTTTTGTCGAAGTCGGACTGTATATAATATTTCAGATCCACTTTGTCAAACATAAATAGATAAAGTTGCCCATGAGTTGTGAAATGTCTGTTTTCGGTGGTGGACGATGCTCATTGTAGCAGAGATGTTTCATAATGCTGCCTTTAGACTTTTTCGGGGCATGTTTCAATGACACTGCAAGCATGCCAACAGCAGTTCGACTAATCATCAAAGAAAATTTTACTTTTTAAGGCCAGCAACAACACAGTAGCTTCTAAAATGAAACAGATTTATTTTTTTATGGGAATGCATTGATGCTTTTCCCTGTGGCAGTGATGTGTTATAAGAAACAGCGAGAGGGAAAAACTGTTCCATTATGTGTTTTAAGTTTCATACACTGCAATCAAAGTTATATATTTTTTTCACCCCAAAGAACTCTCAAATACTAATGAGAACTTGCTATAGCAGTTACCCTGCACTATGCATTATGTATTCAGTCAGCACCATAATTCATTGGACAGGGACACTTTTTTATTACTTTGGTTCTGTTGACCATGTCAATCACCAGATCTGAAACTGATCGAGGATGCATTTTAGATGCTGAAGTGACTGAAAGCAGAAAGTCCCTGAAACAAGCAGGAACTGAAGATGGCTGCAGTGCAGGCCTGTCAGAGCATCACCAGGGAAGATCTTGGTGATCTTGGTGATCAGAGCATCACCATCTTGTGATGTCCATACATCACAGAATTCAAGCAGTCATTGCATGCAAAGTGTACGCAACCAAATATTAAACATGGTTGCTTTATTATAAATTCTGTTAAACTGTTCAGGTCAGGGAACTATGTGTTTAAAGTGCCACCTCACAGTTCATATGATATGGATAAAACCACCCTCAAATTAATGCCAACAGACAGCTGACAATCAATCTCATTGGCTGAATGACCTCATTGTCATTACATCCTTTGAAACTTAAAGTGCTAGAGTGCTCACTATATTCAAATAAGCAATGTTAACTGACTTTATGAGGTCTACTTGTCATTTTCAAGGATAGTAGGAGTAGGCTAACTTAATTGCAGAATGACTGCCATATCTACGTGAGCAATAAAACTACAGCCTACCGAGACACACTGAGCCAGGTGCTGAATGGTACAGGAGTCAAAAGATATCTTTCCAATCACAACTGTCTTTAAATGCCATGTCTAGATTACTATTGCAATAAATTATGTTGCCTTAATCTAGACATCCCATTAGCAATAATAATAATAATAATAATAATAATGATGCTTGTAAATCTATTAGGCATATAATTCTTTTGTCAAGATATCATTAACCTTGGTTGGTTATTTTTCTTTAAAGGCAGAGGCTGCAGGTTTGGGGTTTCAGACAATCTACTGCTGGAGGCAGACATTTAGTAAACTCAGCAAACACCTCCTGAAAACCAAGTGGAGGGCTGGAGACAAATTAGTCTCTCATGCTCTGTTCTGCCAGACTGACTGTTCAGACATTGAGCGACTGAGAACTATGAATCTGCATATTCAATGGCAAACAAATGCACTGTCAAAGGTTTTTTTCAAGAACACGATTCTTTCAGTCTGTCATTCCGTCACACATACCTCAGAGGGTGGAAAAGAAGCACTGTTAAGATTTTGCTGTGTGCTGGAACGACATAGATTTGCATTTAGATTCTAATCGTCTAGTCCGTCAAAAAGATCATCGTGGTGGCTGTTGGCCACTTTCCACCTGCTTTTACAAATAAATAAATAAATAAATAAATAAGGAAAAACTGATTTTTTTTTTTGTAAAATATTGCCAATGGGAATACTCCCTTCAAAAGTTTCCTCTTATAAGAGGGTCATGGTTCAGATTTTGTATTTTCTTTTCATTAAATATTTTTCTTCCATAAACTGTTCAACCCTCTGTATGAAACTGCAAAATGCTAAACAAAACTTTGATTCAGAATTACTCTTAATTTCTTCAATTTCTTTTCCAAGCATATATGTATACCTTGGCATAGCTTTTAAAATTCTCATCCTTATTGCTTATTGTGAGTGGTGTATGCCACTGATCTCATGTATTTGATGCGATGATTCTGCACAGGATATTCATGGGCATCCATCAATTATGATGGATAAGTTTGCACTGTATCATGGCCTCAAAGTAAGAAGGTTGTGGGTTCACATCTGACCTGGGGTCTCTGTATGTGGAGTTGGCGTGTTCTCCTCATCTTTAAGTGGAAGTCTTAAAAAGTACTCTGGTCTCCTCCCAAAGAACACAGACATGCATGTCAGGTTAATTGCATGCTCTAAATTGCCTGCACGTGTGAATGTGTGAGTGAATTGCATCTGCGGTCTTCAATAGATTGGCGAACATTGGGTGTGTTCCTGCCTTTTGCCCTTAGTCAGCTAGGATAGGCTCCAGCTACCCTGCAACCCTGATGAGGAAGAAGTGATTTAAATTATGGATGGGTGGATGATGATTTTAAATCACTACAATGAAACAGAAAGCTTCAAATTAATGATGCAGTGGTCTCATGAATGTTTTAAGAATATGTGCAGTTCAGTCAATATATGCCTAACTTTGACTTACAAAGAACAAGAATAGTGCACTTAGTGGAGTTCAGAACAAAAAACACAGGCCCTGTTGGGTAAGGTATGTAGATTGTCCCTGGTGGAAACAAGATTCCAAACTAAAGTAGTTTTGATCACTTGTGGACTCTGCTGGCTGGTTAACAGGAATGAAGAGTTAGCGGTGTTATAAACCAGAGGAGTCAATAAAATAGGTTTTTAGAATGACTGTGAATTACCACAACAATGAGAGATCCTTGAACATACAGTCTTAAATGGGCAAAGAAAATATTTGGCTGATGGGTCCAGTATTATGCAACATCAGATGTGGACGGATGCACACACAAATACGACCAAATGCATGATCCCCTTCAGGCTTACACCAATCAGAGAAGTACATTATTTAAGTAATATTTATGGTGTTCCTATCATGTATATATTCATTCACTATTTGCATCTAAGGATGACATAATATTGTGATTGACCCTGGAAAAGGGCGTACCAAATAATTCTGTGTAAGTCAGCAATGAAAGTAATGTTAAGTAGGTCTGTCATCAGGCTGGACAGAATTAGTTTTACTTTCTGGCACTTGTTTACTAGCAGACATCATGATGATTTGCTGAAGATCAAACTCCCATTGCTAACTATTAATAAGATCTATTTTTGTGGGCACTTTGGTGGAGGGAAGAAAATAATTTTATTGAGCGTAAAAGACAAGCAGTCATTGCATATAATAAACAGGAATAAAAGAGTGAGTGTGTGATTATTCTGCATTATGTACAGGGCTTGTCATTGATGCTTTCATTCGAAGTCTCTACTATTCAATAAAACTCTCAGAGATCTGGGGGGTATTCAGCTGAGCAGGATTGCTAAGATTGTTGAGTAAAACCAGAAGCAGCTCTTTTTACTCCCGTCTGTTTCAGATTGGTAAAGACTTTGACTTTTTTTTTTTTTACTCAACTCCATTATCCAGCCAATTTAGTCACCCTGCTTTAAGAAACAGGGCCTCAGAGTAATCATACCAATTCTGATCCCAAGGACCATTAAGAATCAAAACAATAGACTGATATAAAGGCTGCAGACTAGAGGGGTTTATGCTTCCTTTCCTAATTTCATTGCTACACCCATGTGGAACATGAAAAATAGTGTTTTTCCATTTCTAAATATGTTACTTCTGGGAGCACAGAAAAGTGGGGGGGGGAGTCTGGCGTTTTAGCCATTTGGTTGTGCTCCATTGGCATTGGCACCATCAAACTGACCTTGTGCAAACGAAGAATGCACACAAAACGCAGCTAATTTGCTGCTTGAATAGACATAGGCAGGCTTGTCAGTAAGTTTTGAAATAGACATCTCAAATTTTAAAGTAGGCGGTTGGCTACTTTTCAAGCGCTGAGGCCACAAGCCACCCAGGGAGTTCTGGGGAATGCCGATGTAAAAAGTTGCCGTGACAAAACACAATCCCTGGCTTTTAGGAAAGAGCGAAAAGATAAATCTTCAAATGCTGATTCAATAATAATTTGTTTAATAATAATAATAATAATAATAATATAATTCAGTAATAATAATTTATTGAAACAGCCCCCTGGGATCCAGTTATGTGAAAATGTCCCAGGCGTTACACGACCCTTCGATCTACCACAACTCAGCGTTCAGCTCTGCTGCTTCCATTTCACATGGGAAAAGTAAATACGTTTAAAACTCTTGAAATGCATCTTCAATTCCACTCTGACATTTGAAACGGATGTCCAACAGTATTTCTGCGGGATGTTTTTGTTTTCATTATTTAAATTGAGAGGACTGTAGACAGCAAAAGAGTGGCCAGTAGCTGGCTGTTTCTGCCGGCTACCGGCCCTCAATGACAGCCCTGCGTTGGCCAATGGCATGCAACCCTCCTCTTGGATATACTTCCTGCAGATTTTCACTTTGCCTTAATTTGGACCTCTGTACTAATAAAATCTATTACTGTTGAATGAGGTCTGCTTTGCCAGGGTTGAAATGAAACCCAACTTGATGAGAGATCTAGGTCTCGTCACCACTGACCTCGAGTCCCTATCAGTCAAAAAGACCTGTAGAGGCAGGAATTAACCCAAAATGACATACTTGCACATCACAAGCACAAAATGTGGTCGCACAGCTAATTTGAATTTTTATGTGGCCAATAAAATAGAGTCAACACATGCACCTTTAGAACTCAAAGCTTATTACTCCTGCTGTTCATATACTCTGAGTTCAATGCAAGCAAAAAAAAAAAAAAAAAGAAGCAAGGAGTTCTTAGCCACATTTGTAACCATCAAACCATCAATTATGAGATCTGTTAATGAGTGTTTTTAACCGAATATTAATCTGTGACAAATACAGTACCTTATTGATACAAGACACTGTTATCCATTGATTCATTCTAATATAAGAGTGCCATGGATCATATATAAAATGCAAGACGCATTCTTGCAAACACTATAATTTGTATTCCAATGTGATTTATATTCTGTACAGTGAAATTTGAATTCATTGATACATTGTTTTGCAATTGTAGCCATGACATTTGTATTTTGGGGGAATTTTTAAAATCGTCTTTTAAAGAAGTCCAATGGTCTTTTTAAGCCATTAAACAGCTTCAAAATAAAGCACTCAGTCAAACTCTCAAGGTAATTGTGTTCATTTGCACCCTGATGAGGGCTTGGTTGCCAGTTATTTAAAAAGAAAGAACTTCAGTAGAAGGTCTGTTTTGTATAGGCCATGAATAATAATGCAAATTTCTGCAAGTTTGATCACATTACTTATTCAGATCACATAAAATTACAAAATAACATCAGTCTGATTGATCTTGATAATTTTCTCAGAACAGTAAAGTTTAAATTGTGAAATTTCCTCAGACGTTGACAGCAACTACCACATAATAGTAAATATACAGTACTACAGATAAGTTGTTAATTAGCATTGTATTCCATTTGTAAAGAAAAAGTTTTATCTGCCATTCTGAATTTCTTTGGTCGCAAAAAAGTACAAATCCATTTCCAGAAAAGTTGGGACGCTGAGTAAAATGTGAAAAATAGAATGCAATGATTTGTGCATCATTTAAACCCTATATTTAATCGAAAATGATTTAAATACAATATATCAAATGTTGAAACTGAGAAATTTATTGTTTTTAGAAAAATATGTGTTATTTTGAATTTGATACGGCAACGCAATAAAAGATTGAAAATGTTTTTTCAAAAAAAAAAAAAAAATTGGGGACAGGGCTGTGGGAAAAACGAAAAAGTAGGCCCATCAACGATGACAAATGCGGACTTGCAGTTCTTTGTTCAAGGCAAAAAATGAATACCAAATGACTCTATGTAGTAAGTAGACTGAGAACATATTGATATACAGTGCTGGTTATAAATCAGACATAGGTCTGCTTACTTTGCTCTTTGTCTCAAAAGCAGTTAATTTTGGCTGGTGTAAATAAATGGAAAATAATTAAGTAAAAAGGATAATAGGGGTTTATCCTTATGCAGGATGTAGGGTAAGATATTTCATTTCAGTTTAATTCTTGAATTATTTTATTTTTTAATATTTTTTATTTCAAGTACCTTCAGCAATTTTAATTTCAGCAAACATGCTGTTAAATTGTTGCAATAGCACTGTGTGTTTACCCCCGGGGAGGTTTTTGGTCACAACTCCCCGTTTAGAAACTGGGTAAGAGGGTGTTTGTTCAATTAGTTGAGTGTTTGGAAGTCAACTCTTCTTCTACTGTTATTTACATGTGTTTTTTTTTAATATTATGGCCATTGATCATTTTTATGATTCTCACAGTCGCACAGTCATATGTTGATTCCCAGGTGTTACGCATGTTGAAACAATGAAATGGAGGTTTGGATTGAGATACAGATTGAAGGATAAAATCTATGATTTTTCCAATTGACTATGAATAATTTAAACGTAGTTACCTACAATGTATGTGGACTGAATCATCCTAATAAAAGAAAAAATATTAGGTCAATTAAAGAAACTGCAATGCTCCATTGCTCTATTACAGGAAACCCACCTATCAGAGGGAGAACATAAAAAACTTAGAAGTGAATGGGTAAATCGAGTTTATGGTGCTTCATTTGGCAAAAAAAAAAGGGGAGTAGCAATTTTAATTAATAAGAAACTGGCCTTCTCTTTGGGAAAGACTATCCAGGATAAAATGGGGAGGTTTGTCTTGGTAATAGGTACAGTGGGGGAAATGGAGGTATCTATTCTGAATCTGTTTGCCCCAAATGAACATGATCATAATTTCTTTGAGGAAATTGCAAATATCATAGCTGCCAATGCCAAGGGCATGATAATAGTTGGGGGGGACTTTAATACTGTACAGGATGGAAGATTAGATAGAAGACCACCAGAGAAAGGAACCCAAACTAAAAAATTCAAACTACTTAATAGTGTGATTACAGAATTAGGACTTGTGGACCCATGGAGATTTAAAAACCCAAAAGGGAAAGATTTTAGTTTCTTCTCAAATGTCCACAATAGTTATTCTAAGATTGACTTTTTTTGTCTCTCCTAACAATATTGTCACATTGAACCAATAATGCTGAGTGATCATGCCCCTGTTATATTAAATATAGACCTTGATAAAGAAAACTTCTTCAAATATTGGAGACTAAATCTCAAATATAAACCAAGGAAGTCCCATACCAAGGGACTTCCTCAAATATAAACCAAGGAAGTCCTTGGTTGCAGACAACCAAGGAAAATAAGGAAACTGAGGCACTCCGTCTTCAGGTAAAAAATGTTTTAATAATAAATTCCTTGGAGCAAGGCAACTGACAGACCTACGCGTATCGACCAAAAAGTCTTCTTCAGGGTCTGGCAAATAATCAATCAATCAATCTCAATTATATACAAGTAAGTTGGCAAACAATCAATCAATCTCAATTATATACAGGTGAGGTTGGTATTCAGTTTGTCACAACATGTATACAACAGAGGGCGCTAAAGGCCATATTGATATATCAAAAAAGGAGCAGATGCATCCCACAAGAAATATAAACATGCAAAAAAGAAAAGGAACAAACCCCACATCAAAAAAAAAAAAATAATTTTTATATATATACGTACAGTTTGAAAATATAATGATATATATTTAAAGTTGTTTTAAATGAAATAAAGTATTAATCCAAAATATTTTTTGGTGAGCATTAATATTTTTGTTTTTAACATAACCTCTGTGCATTAACTTTTTCATTTTAAAACATAGAAACTATGTATTTGATAAAGACTGCTGTATCAATTGTTAGAATTTCAACACACAAAATTCGTAATACATAACTACTGAGAATCAAAGAAATGGCAAAAAGTCAATCTCATCATTAAGTCCAGGGAGTTCAGTGGCCTTTAGAGTAACGATCCAAAAAGCCTCTCGTTGAAGAAGTTTTTTTAATCTGTCCCCACCTCTTATGTGGTTAGGAATAACTTCAATAGCGGCCGCTTTCAAGGAGGAAGGACTTCCATGTCCTACTTGATCATAGTGGACAGCCATGGGATAATTATGATTTTTTGTACGAATTGCAGTTTTATGTTCCCCGAGTCTGTCTTTGAATCTTCTTTTCGTCCTCCCTACATAGAAAGATCCACAGGGGCATTCAAGACGATATACCAGAAAAGAGGTGTTGCAGTTTGCGAAGTGATTGATTTTATAGCTCTTATTAGTAAACACATCTGCAAACCTATCAGTTTTAGAAACATTCTCACAGTGGCAACAATTGCCACAGGGAAAGCAGCCCGTAGGCTTGTCTTTTTGAAGCCACGTAGCGTTGGGTGTTAAATAACTGTGAACCAGTTTGTCTTGTAAAGTGGGGGCCCTTTTAGAAACAAAAGCAGGAAGTTTGGGGAACAGAATTTTCAAAGATGAGTCACTGTGCAATATACTTCAATTGCGTTTAATGATATTGCAGACCTGAGCAAATTGTTTGCTATAAGTCGACACAAAGTAGACATTTGACTTTTGTGGTGATCTATATTTTTTACACAAAAGACTTTTTCTGTCCATGGCTTTGACTTTAAGATATGATGCTTCCAAATCCTTGTTTTTATATCCACGCTCAGCAAAACGTCTTTTCATTTCTGCAGCTTTTAAATCGAAGTCTTCCTCCTCGTTACAAATGCGTCTAAGACGCTGAAATTGTCCAAACGGGATGTTTTTAACAAGATGAGGAGGGTGGAAGCTGTCAGCATGCAAAATGGTGTTGCGGTCAGTGTCCTTGCGGAAAATCGTTGTGTGCAGTTTCCCCGAGAGTGATTTTATTATTTTAAGATCCAGGAAGCTTATTTCACTTTGACTGTACTCAAATGAGAGTTCAATACTGTCGCTGGAGGAATGGAGGCATTTATGGAATTCCTGGCGATCGTGTAGGTCACCATTATAGAAGAATATTAAATCATCTATGTATCTACCATACCAGATGATTTTGTCGCGATAAGGATTAGAGGGTCCTAAGATATATTTATCCTCCCAGAGTCCGAGGAAAAGGCAAGCGTAGTTCGGGGCAAAGCTGGCACCCATGGTTTTGCTGCGTTTTTGCCGAAATAATTTGTCTTGAAACACAAATACATTGTTATTTAGAGTCCATTCCGTTAAGAAGAGGATGAATTCATTGGGTGGCTTTTCATCAGTTCTAAGCTGTAAAAAATGTTTCATTGCTTCAAGACCTTCTTCATGTTTAATATTACTGTATAATGATGTAACGTCCATCGTGACCATAAACGCATCTCCAATGTTTTGAATCTCCTCGATTTTATTAAGGAAATGTGTGGTGTCTTGTATATAAGACGGTAGGGCAGAAACAAATGGCTTGATGAAATAATCGATATATTGGGAGGCAAGTTCAGAAATAGAATCAATACCACTGATAATGGGTCGGCCTGGAGGGTTAGATGCATTTTTATGAACTTTAGGTAACATATAATATGTGGATATTTTTGGGTTATTCTTTACAAGGAAGTCCCGTTCTTTCTTTGTTATCCATCCTTTTTCAATTGCATTGTTTAGAATTTCCTCCAGTTCTTGTTTCATGTACTTCATGGGATTAGATGATAGAGGGGTATAATACTCAGAACTGTGCAATTGACGTTGCGCCTCCTGTATGTATTGATCCCTGCCCCAAATTACCACTGCACCACCCTTATCAGCTCTTTTTATAAGGAGATCCTCATTGTTGGATAGCCAACTCAAAGCTTCCTTCTCTTGCTTGGTCAAGTTATAGTCAGAAGGACGTTTGACAGTTTGAAGTAGGGAATAAACCTCACAAGACACTTTCTTAGTGAAAGCAATTAAGCAGGCATTGTTGCTTATAGGACAGAATGTGGACTTCGGTCTGAAAATATCCACACAGTCAATATTGATGTCTGGATTTTGTGAGGTTCTCAAAGAAATGTTTTGAGGATTTTGGTGGTACCAAACTTTTTAAGTGTAGACTTCTGTAGAATTTGAATAGCTCGACCTCGGTCTGGAAGCTATTAGGCTGGTTAGTGGGTGCAAAGCTGAGGCCCCGAGACAACAGAGAGAGACATTCTTGTGGGAGGGGGGTACCTGATATGTTGATCACAGTGTCCCGTCCCGCCTGGATGTCTGCCTGGTGATCCGTATGACTTGCTGCTGACTAGAAGTCGCCCTCCTTCCTCTTCCTCCCCCGCCTCGTCTTTCGTTTATGTGGAATTTTTGATGATGGTGAGGTGGCTTAAAAAAAATGCCCTGTGTCTACATTAGAGCCATCACTGGTGTATTCATCCTCACTACTGCTGGGCAGGTTAAAGGAAACAGAGCGCACCCGCTGTCTTCTGCTGCGTGGGGAATGTGGATGTTTGTGGGACCAAGAATACACCATGTCCTCCCGGTAGTCAGCCTGATCTCGCTTGAATTTAGTCAATTTGGTCTTTTTAAGGACTTTGGAGAGCTTTTCGATGTCCTCCTTCACTTTCGTGTCAAATGGTATTTTTTCTTCTTCCTTGACATTAAGTGATTCAATTTTTGTTTTAACTGTGTTGATCTCGCTTGGAGACTAAATGTCTCATTACTGACCAATGACACAGTAACACAGGACTTAAAACAGAAATTGAAAGATTACTTTGAGACAAATGATAATGGAGAGGTAACACCATCAATTTTGTGGGGGGCAGCTAAAGCTGTTACAAGGGGAATATGATTCAGATTGCATCAAAACTTAAAAAAACTCGATTGGCTGAACAAACAAAGATAGAAAATAAGATAAAACGACTAGAAATAGAACATAAAACTACAGAGGCACATGATATTTTGCTTGAATTAAAAGAGACCAGGAGGGTTTTAGATAAGCTTCTGAAATATAAGGCTGAGGGTGCCTTGAGATTCTCCAAACAGAGATATTATGAGATGGGGAACAGAGCTAGTTGACTCTTAGCTTTTCAACTTCGAAAAGCCCAGGCAAACCGCCTGGTTCCTAAATTGTACATCCCATGCAAAAAAAAAAAAAAAAAATAGTGTCTCATCCAAAGGAAATAGCTGATGCTTTTGCCTCATTTTATAAAAATCTATATGAAGAACCTATATCAAATACAGTAAAGGATAAATCTGAAGCCTTTTTTGCCAGTTTAAATTTACCATTACTATTTGAAGAGGGAGCATTGCAGATGACATCAACTATTACAGAAATATAAATAAGAGAAGCCATAAAAAAATTAAAAACAAGAAATCTCCAGGGACAGACGGACTCCCTGGAGAATTTTATAAATGCTTCATAGATGAACTGGCACCAATACTAACAAAAGTTTTCAATTATGTCCTCTCTAAAGGTGAACTACCAGATACATGGTCAAAGGCAATTATATCAGTGATCCACAAAGATGGTAAAGATCCCAGCTTCTGCGAGGGATATAGACCCATTAGCCTACTATGTAACGATTTAAAGCTACTGACTAATGTTTTGGCAAAAAGGATGCAGAAACTGATAAAAAAAAAATTGATCAATCCGGACCAGACAGGCTTTATCCCCGGCCGACAAGGAGCTAATAATATAAGGAGAACACTAAATATAATAACATGTGCCAAGAAAAAAATGCAAAACTCAATGTTAATTAGTCTAGATGCGCAAAAAGCATTTGATACTGTGAATTGGAAATTTTTGACTAACACACTTGCTGCTATGGGATTTCATCCAAAGTTTATTGAGTGGATAGGGGTCATATATACAAATCCAAAGTCATGTGTCAGAGTGAATGGATGTTGTTCAGATTTTTTTCACCTTGAAAGGGGTGTCCGTCAAAGAGACTGCCTTAGTCCCTTGCTTTTTGCTATAAATATAGAACCTTTGGCGGCATTAATTAGACAAAATGATAGCATTAAGGGTATAAGAGATGAAGGTGAAATAGAACACAAAATTTCACTGTACGCGGACATTTTGATGTATATTTGTGACCCCATTTCCTCTGTGCCAGCACTGATAAGAAATTTAAAGGAATATGGAGAATACTCGGGATACCAAATTAACCAATCAAAGTCTGAGGCGATGATGTCGGTGGGCCAATGGCCATCACAACTAGCGGGGGGAATGCAATTTCACTTGTCCAACCAAGGGTTTCGATACTTGGGAGTCATTATAACCCCTGATATATCACAATTGTTTAAGGCCAATTATGGGAAACTAATGGAGGAAATAAAATCTGATCTTATAAGTTGGGAAGTTCTTCCCCTTTCCCTAATAGGAAGAGTGGAAACAATATGAATGAATATTTTGCCAAGGCTCCTCTTTATGTTCCAATCCTTACCTATAGAGGTCCCCACCTCCACATTCAAAATAATTAACAAATGGTTATCTAAATTCATTTGGCAAAATAAAAGGCCCCGGATTAAATTTAAAAGACTTCTATGCTCAAAAGAAAATGGGGGCTTAGACTTACCTAACCTGGAAAAATATTACTGGGCGGCTCAGCTCAAATCAATGGTGGCATGGTTATCTCACGATGAAGATACTATATGGGTTAGGATGGAACAAAGTGACTGTCCAGATATGCCCTTAGACACCATCCCATTTTTGAGTCAAGATATTAGGAGGTTAAATAAAATTAATAATCAATGGGTCAAAAAACACCTTAAATATATGGTCAAACATTAGAAAGAAGATAAAACTCCCCCTGTCTATATCTAGAGCAGTGAAGATTGCACATAATATAGATTTTCTTCCATCCAAATTAGAGATAGGATTTAAAAAATGGGAAGAAAAAGGTATAATTATGCTGGAGCAGTTATTTGAGGGAGGAGTCCTGAGGTCCTTTCAACAACTTCAGCATAAATACAACCTTCCATCCCATGATTTCTTTAAATATCTACAATTACGAGATTATTTACAAAAACATAAAGAATGGGACAAATTATGTACATCAACATCTAACTTAGAACATTTCTTTATGCTCACAATTAATGGTACAATTAAAAAGAAGATCATATCACATCTATACAAGATACTACAAGAAGAACTAATGGATAACTGTTTGGATATGAAAGGAAAGTGGGAATTGGAGATGAATACAATAATGTCAGATAAAAACTGGGTACTTTTATGTAAAGAGGGACATAACATATTAAATAGTCCCACTTGGAAGGAATTTGACTGGAAAGTCAGAATGAGGTTCTTCAGGACTCCTCTTGTCATATCAAAATCCAGTGGTGCCTCAAGTCAGTGCTGGAGGGGCTGTGGCCTTGTGGGGAACCACACACATATCTTCTGGGATTGTCCAAAATTGTTAGAATATTGGCAAAGTATACAAAAAGAAATTAAGAAATGTTTAGATATAGAATTGCCCCTAAAACCATCATATTTTATATTGGGAATATTACCAGACGATATTGAGGATAAAAATTTGATATTATTATTGAGAGTGCTGCTCGTAATTGCTAAGAAGATTATCACAGTATCCTGGTTGAGGCCGCAGCCCTCCTCAGTAACACAATGGAGGGAAAGGGTTAAGGAGATCTATCACATGGAAAACATTACTGCAAGGCTACAATTGAGAACAGATGTATTTCTAACCAAATGGTCCCCAATAGTTTCATATTTTTTAAATTGAGGTGAACCAGGGGACTGAGAGATAATTATTATTTATTTAGTTGATTTTTCTTGTATGTGAATAACTTCTTCGTGCAATTATCTTTTTGCTTCTGGGTTTATGGACCAAAAAAAAAAAAAAAAAACAATTTTTGTGCCTGTGTGTAGATATATGTATACATGTATACATGGATATGTAAGTATGGCTGTATGTATATATGTGAAGATGTATATGTGTCTATATTGCTCACTCATGCTCACTGGGACTGAGGACATTAGTAGGATGATGAAACCCATGGACTGCCTCCTAAGGATAAATATGACATGTATAAATGTATCTTTGAACATGCGGATATACTATGTTATTAAATTGTGCGACTGTACTTGTTGAAAAGAAATAAAAAGAAGTTTTAAAAAAATGCACCTGGTGGAACATCTCACAGCTAATTAGATTAATTGGCAACGGGTCAGTGACATGAATGGATATAAAAAGAGCATCTCAGAGAGGCTAATTCTTTCAGAAGATGGTGAGGGTTTCACCAGTCTGTGACAGACTGCATGGGAAAATGAAACCGGGAATTTAATAATCTATGGTATGTAATATCATTAAGTTATTCAGGGAATCCAGGGAAATCTCTGTATGCAAGGGACAAGGCCAGAAACTGATGGTGAATGGCCGTGATCTTCAGGCCCTCAGGTCGCATTGTATTAAAAACAAATAGGATTCTGCAGAGGAAATTGATGCATGGGCTCAGGAACACTTCAGAAAACCATTCACCGAGATCACAATTTTTCACTGCATCCACAAATGCGAGTTAAAACTTTACTATGTAAAGAAAGAAACCATAAATAAGCAAGATCCAGAAACGCTGCTGCCTTCTCTGAGCCTATGCTCATTTATGATGGTCTCAGACGAATTTGAAAAAATATCCTTTAGTCTGAGCAATCAAAATCTGAATTTTTTTTGGAAATCAAGGATGCCACGTCCTCTAAGCATAGACAGAGAGGGAACATCCAGGTTTTTATCAGCGCACAGTTCAAAAGCCAGCATCCATGATAGTATGTGGGTGCATTAGAGCTGGTGGCATGGGTAACTTGCACATCTGTAAAGACAGCATTAACGCTGAACAATATATATAAGTTTTGGAGCAACATGGCTTTGCTAATTTCAGGAAGAGAATACAAAACCACACTGTGCATGTGTTACATCATCATGGATCCATATTAAAAGCGCTAAACTGGCCTGTCTGTAGTCCAGATGGGTCACCCATTGAAAATTTTGGGGGCACAAATGAGACAAAAGAGTCTGCAAGTGTTGATAAGCTGATTTGTAAAATCAAACAAGAATGAAAAAACATTTAACTTTCAAAACTACAGTAATTGGTCTCCTCAGTTCCAAAACACCTACAGGGTATTGGTAAAAGAAAAGATGATTTAACACAGTGGTAAACATGGCCCCGTCCCAACATTTTTGTAACATTTTGCCGGCAGCAAATTCAAAATGAGGAGATATTTTCAAAAAAAAAAAAATTTCTCAGTTTCAACATTTGAAATGTTGTCTTTGTACTATTTTCAATTTATCATAAAGTTTAAAAGATTTGCCAATCATTGCAGTCTGTTTTTATTTTGATTTCACGCAACATACCAACTTTTCTGGGAACGAGGTTGTTGTAATACTGTCAACTGCTGCAGTTGTTCTCGATACAGGAAACAGTACACCATTTGCCTTCGCTGAGAAGGCATGTGAATTTGCATGAGCCAACAAACTTAATCAGGCAGCACATTCTCTTGCTTATACTTTAAAATAAAACTGAGAAGAGTGAATCGAAATACACCAGTGGTTAATTTGAAATCTGATTGAAATATACCACAGAAATCACATCACTAGTTTTTGTTTGTGCCTCTTTGAGAAGCAATCATCAACATGTTATGCAATGAAGAAAAAATATGACACCATTGCTTGATGCCCTCCCCCCTACTGCATGTATTATGCAGCTATGGAGTAGTTAATTTGTGATTATAGGAGTAATGCTCACACGGGCACTTTGGGCACCTAAGCGGGGTCCTTTGAGTGAAACAGCGAAAACATTCAGTATCCGTAAGCAACACAACCTATGTCATTACATGTATATTTGAGTTTCAGTGTACTACATATGTATAAAACAGCTACGTTGCTGATAAAACATGACCTGGTTCCCTGCTATTCAGTGTTTCGGAATCTTGTCAGCTATAACGAAGTTTATGGGATGTTTTATTTGCTTTTCTAAGAAAAAGAAAAGTCATTCAGTAGATAAGATAAGTTCTCCTAATTTGTGTTTCTGTATTTTGTAAAACCAATTAAAAGAATCATTTTAAACTCATGCACGCTTGGATGTAATCTAAGCCTGGTGTGCCATAACATTAAGATTTATAAGCATATTAAGGACATAATATCTACCATTTAAGCATCTAACCCCCACATTAGAACAATTCTTATAACAAGTGCATACATATTTCTTTTGGGTTCTTTATGTAATTTCACACAGTTGCACTTTATGAAATCACACACCAGGTTCTTTCAAGTTTGAACAAGATTCCAACTGCTGGGTTTTATTTAGAGGTGAAAAAAAACTACACAACTATTGTATTCAAGAAGTTACTCTGGCGGGGACTGGTCTATAAACTATTCTAGTGTAATGAAACCAGTTCGATATGCTTTAGGGGCAACAGCAGTGGGAGGTTGCTATACTTAAGTTGTTTGGATGCACATTGTTTTTAACAAGGAGAGGCAAAGTTGTGCATTAAAATGGGAATAATAAACACAGGAGAACATGAAAGCAATCACCTGAATAAATGCCACCTATCGGAGACTGGCACGCAATCAGTGCACTTGCAAATGAGAGCAGTATGACCAGTGTGACATTATTTAACCATCCATCTACAACAAATACAATCAGACAGATACATCATTGAACACATACACAAAGCCACATTCATCTACAAACAGCAGAGATGCAATCCTGAGGCCACCAAACTGGATACCCTCAAGCCTCAATCATTTGCTTTATTGACTCCTGTCCATGAAAATCATGAACAAAATAGGTGACAAGAACAGAACAGAGATTTGGTGGGGTCCAACACCAACTGACAGAAGGAAACAAGTTAACACTTGTTCTCCCCGATTTAAGACACAATCATTCATATGGAATCATTCATCAATGTCTTGGCTTTGAATTCCGCAGCTCACAAAGGGCTCTGGACACAAGCAGGGTATATAGCGTGCCCACAGTGGTAATTGGCCACTTTGGCAATTTTAGACGGACTAATGGCCGTAGTAGGGGGAGGTGTCCCATCAAGATGCAGTGACAATTTCGTAGAAAAATTTTTCGCTGAAGTTGCGCCCCAGGTCAATTTACTTTCTGTGCAGTGGTCTGACCCCCATTCTTCTCCCCGAAACCTCACAGGCAGGTTTCAGAATGTCTCAATCTACAGCAACCACTGTACAACTGAATCAAAATAAAAAATTGGAAAAAATCCCGTAAAAAATAACCTTTAAAAATCAACCACCACCCTGTGATGCAAACTAACGACTTCACATCTTTCTCAGCCAACCATAAACTGCCTATATATATATATATACATATATATGCCGTTCTATGCTCAGTAAAAACAGGCGTGTCTGCCAGTCAAAGCCCAACAACATCCGTGTAAAGTCTTTAGTTCATCTCAGTATTCCAGGAATCTCGGCAAACTTGGCCATGTTTCTGTTGACTTGCCACTGTGGAGTTTTTCCGACCCCCACCTGCGCGTTTCCAGCGGGAGAAATGGGATTGGCTCCGTCTTCATCACGTCCCATTTAACACAATGGGACGGGCGGGGATCTGTCACTTGTTAGTTTTCTTCCATTGATGATAGACAACATTTTTATTCGGTCCTCTTTTGAAAATTAGTCAGATGGATCGAACATATTCATGCTTTATTTCCACACCAGAGATAAAATAGTGCTCGTAGTCAGTGAGCAAATCAATTCCATGACCATTGACAGTGTGAATAAATTATATCCGATCAAGACTGTCCGAGGCGAAATGCAAAATACTCCATGTCCAGCTGCCAGCAAAATAAAAGTATTGGTATGAGAACAGTGAAATAAAGAATAAAATATATCACCAACAAACAGAGCATGCAAAAAAAGATGGCCCCAAATAAATAAATCTCAGTGTTCATTGATGTTCTGTTTGTTGTTAAATGTATCTTTTTTTTATTCTTTCTTCGTTATCAATCTGTTCTAATCGTCCTCTTTTTTTTTTTTTTTGGCTGTCAGACAGCCTGTATATATTTAATTCCGACAGGCATTGTACATTGTCCTGCGCCAATGTCGCAAACTTTACTGAGCAGATTTTAAACAGAAACATTGATGCTCGGTACTCATCTTGAAGAACTGAGCCCTCTTATCAAAACATTCATGTTTTAATATCTAAAACATTCAGTTGATTTGAAGAAATGAAAAACAATAATCAACTGTCGGACACAGAGTTATATTGAAACCATCCGACCAGGAGGACGGAGATATATTAAAACCCTGTCATGATTTCTTAAATGCGTTCAAAATTGTCGGCGAAAAATTGAGCGTCCAGTGTGCAACCGCTTAAACAGGCTACTATTATTGTCACTTGGGTTTTATTGTTTTTGGGGAAAGGAATACAGCCTGATTGCTATGATCTCCATCCATATTGAAAATAAATGTAATGTATCTTACATTGTTGTCCATGCATGTTAATCCCAAAATTTTAAGCAGCAACAGGGTTTAATAGAACACATTGTTTCTCTTCCCAATGATGCAGGCAGAAGAAATAAATGAGCAACCTGATTTCATTCCAACTTCATAAGTTTGAATGATAGTTTCAGTATTGAAATTCCATTCCAGTTCACTAATGGTAATAATTCATGAATGCCCTAGCTAGCCAGCTAACTCATGTTAATGCTTAATATAGACGTAAGCGGTGCAGAAAACATGCCTGAAGCATCAAATAAAATCAACATTAACGCATCATGCAGATATAGGACAGAGGCTTCTATGTTCCAACACATTAAAGGTTCATTTGATTGGTGAAATTTAATTAACAGGCTTTTTCCTCCTTATCCACATTAAGGGTAGGCGGACAACATAAAATGCCGGGCACGAAATGCAACTTACGCCTGGACACAATTCCTGGCAGCTTAGTGCCCAAAATTTTTTTTTTTCTGTGTCCGCATCAGATCGGCCTGATACGCCTAGGAAAACGTTTCTAAAAATGCGGTTTTGCCGACTTAGGTGCGCATGTTAAGGCTGCTCATGTGAGAATAAACCTCTGTCTGCAACCAAAGTCATTACCATAATGCAGGTTAACACTCAACCTATTTCCGAGTATTTCCGGGAAATAGATTGAATTAATTTACTGAGCAAATGGGCGTCCAATAAGCTGCATTGCCTTTAATGTTTAAGACATACAGCCTTGCGTCATCGAGGAAGGCTACATTATGAGATTGCATGGATATAATTAACAGAAATTTCTCGAAATTCCATCTTGAAGTAGAATGTAATGTAGTAAATGCTGCCGAAGGTGGTATTTAGATAAGGCTTAGATTTCGTTTAACAAGATAATTGCCGTTCCAGAAGCTGGACTGTAAAGACCACAAGAATGACTTTGCTACCTTGAAAGTTCGACGCATGGCATGTATTTAAAATCATTTAATATGGATGCCATGTGTCAAACTTTCACAATGCACCAATAACCAATTTACTAAATTATTCAATTACCAATACTTCAACGTAAGAAGCGTTGCTAATTTAATAAATTTATTATTACCGTTTGGCGAGGCAACCAGTGTGGAACTACGCTTCTCTGCAAATGCAAACTATTCTTTGGAATGCTAAAAACATTATGATTGAGTGCAGTATTAAAATAAATCAGGGTGCACTGCTGAAAAAATCCTAGAATGGGAGATGGAATTTAGAGAAAGTACAGGGTTAATCAATAATTTTTTTTTATTTTTTTTTCTATCCATACAATATCACCATTAACTACATTGTCAATGTTGCCCCTCAGTGTTCTGTCATTTCTTGATACTTTCTTAATAATCACAGTCTTATATATTGGTCTTGATTGTTCAGTAAATAAATTGTGCAACTATTAATCAAGCTATCTTAAACAGGAACAGCTTGAAAGCAATTCTGCATTCAAGGGTCAGAGGCTCATGGCAAGTCATTTGAAAATCCTGTATTGCCAGCATTACCGCTAAGGGGCTGTTGGGCTTTAGGAGGTTAAATGGCAGAGTTTTATCTTGCATTTCCGAATCTAGAAACAAACTGTGCGATGGTAGTTTATGGAAGTGTTCCTAAGCTCATGCAGTGATTTCCAGCACTGAATCCTGTCTGCTTTCAATGCAGTGCTGCCTGAGGGCCTGATAATCATGGCCATTCACTATTGGTTTTTGGCCTTGTCCCTTGCATACAAAGATTTCTTTGGGTTCCCTGAATCTTTTAATGATATAATGTACCATAGAGGATGAAATTCCCAAATTCTTTGGACATTTACTTTGAGAAACATTCTTCATTTGTTGAAATATTTCCCCATTCAGTGTTTCACAGAATGATGAAGCCCTCACCATCTTTACTTCTGAATGACTTGTTATATCCATTCATGTTACTCACCTGTTGCCAATTAACCTAATTAGCTCTGAGATGTTCCATCTGGTGTATTTTTTAAAGCAGCATTCAACTTCTCCAGTCTTTTGTTGAACCTGTCTCAACTTCTTTGAAACATGTTCCTAGCATTGAATTGAGCGAATATTTAGCAATATGTTTTGTTTTGTTTGTTTATCAATGTTTTTGTGCATTATATATGCATTTTGTCACAGCTTTCACTTCAAATTCGCCTATAACTCCCCTCTTATTTGGGCCAATCTTAGTTGTAATGCTAATTCTTGGCCATATGCAATAATCCTGGTGCTACGAGCAGAAATGACCGCGGAACTGGTAGACCTGTGCACTTCTGTGCACTTAACGGAAAAACCAAGCCCTTGACAAAGTAACCATGATTTTTGGCTGGCGTTTCCCAGCTCTCTTTCTTCCATCTTTTCCCTTCATCTGATCTGATGTCTAAAGAGAACAAAAATGTGGAAAAAATTTGAAAATCCTCAACAAGATGACATCTAATAATAGTAAAAATATAACAAGTAATTTTTCACACAAATATTAACCTCTTAAACTCAAACTTTTCTCTTACGTTTTGCCATAAGTAGGTTCAAAGTCAGAAAAAGCATTTTTTTCATGTTATAAGGCAATGTTGCATACATATTCTGCATTTGCTGGTTGCCACACTTCACTGAAACTACATCACACTTACAGTTGCAATCAAAATTATTCAACCCCCATTGCAAATTGGGTTTACTGGCAAAATTTAGAAACTTTCAGCTGTTTATGATAAACAGATTAAACAAGAACATTTTAAAAAGCTCAACACAACTAATATTACAAGTGGTTTCTCCAAATTTAACTCAAAATGCCACTTTTGATGACTACTGCAGTCTCAAAATTATTCAACCCCCTGAATAGAATCCATCAGAAGAGCATATTTGCAAGTCAGGTGTTGTTTAAAGCACACCTAATACAGCTAATCAAGAGCTTAATTAGTTGCATCAGGTTTGCTTGAGATAGAACACATCAAATACTTTCACTCGCTAGGGGTTTGTTGACAGTGACATTTGATTGCATATTAGAAATATGGCTTTCAAGAGAATTGTCTAAAAAGCTTATAGAGGAGATCATTACCTGGCACAAACAAGAAGAAGGATACAAAAAGGTAGCAAAGGCACTGAATGTTTGTAGAGATAAAGTTGGAAGCATAGTTTGCAAGTTCAGAGTTAAAGGAAGAGTGGCTACAGTACCAGGATGTGGCAGAAAGAGGAAGCTATGAATGGCTGCCACCAGATTCCCGAGGAGACGGGAGGTCAAAAACCCTCAAGTGACTGCAGGAGACCCGCAGCAAGGCTTGGAGGCAGGAGGCACTGAGGTTTCAGGTTGCACAGTAGGGTGCATACTAAATGTTGAAGGTCTCCAAGACACACACCACAACTGATCCAAAAGCACAAGCTCCAATGTGCTCAAAACCATATAAATAAGCCACAGAAATTTTGGGATACTGTTCTGTGGAGTGATGAAACAAAACTGGAACTTTTCGGGCTTATGAATCAGTGGTATGTCTGCAGGAGGAATAAAGAATCATATGCTGAAAAGTATACCCTGCCTACAGAGAAGGATTCAGTCAAGTACCAGCATATCCAAGGGGAAAATGTCATGCCGTCTGTACAGAAGCTGATGCTTGGGCATCATTGGACCTTCCAACAGGACAATGATCCTAAGCATACCTCAACATCCACCAAGGCTTGGTTTCAGAAGAAGTCTGGGAAGATTCTAGAGTGCCCATCACAGTCGCCTCACTTGAACCCCATAAAAAATCTCTGCTGGGATTTGAAGAAGGCAGTTGCAGCACGCAAACCCTCAAATATTGGTGAACTGGAGGCCATTGTCCATGAAGACTGGGCTAAGATTCCTTGGGAATGCTGCCAAAAGCTGACATCTGCCTATGCATCACATTTCCTGCAGGTCATAGCGGCAAAAAGGTGCTCTACTAAGTATTAAAGATGCTTGTCATGAAGGGGTTGAATAATTTTGAGCCTGCAGTAGTCATTAAAAGTGACATTTGTGTTGAATTTGGAGAAGACACTTGTAATATTTGTTGTGTTGAGCTATTTAAATTGTTCTTATTTGATTTGTTAATTGCAAACAGCTGAAAGTTTGTACATTTTGCCAGCAAACATAATTTGCAGCGAGGGTTGAATAATTTTGATTGCAACTGTATATTTTGGCAATGTTAAATTAGACCTCAGATGAGTTTTAAAGGTCAAACTTGATAGAAAGTCATATGAACTTTTATTTGGTGGCCTTGAACTTGACCTTCAGTGACCTTTCAAGGTCAAACTTCACATAGTGAAATTTCAATGACTTTTTTCACCAAAACTATTACAGATAGTGCTTAGGTTTGTATTGGAGGCATATAGGAAGTCATATATGAAGTTTAATTTGGTAACCCTTGACTTGACCTTCAGTGACCTTCAAAGGCCAGACTTCAGAGTGAAATTTCAGTGACTTATATGACCAAAATCGTTACAGATAGAGCATAGGTTTGTATTAAAGAGGTATAGGAAGTCCTACATGAACTTTCATTTGCCAAACCTCATATTTACTTTCAAAGGTCAAACTTGACCTAGTGAAAATTCAATGACTTGTATGACTAAAATGGTCACAGATAGAGCCTAAATTTGTTTTACAGACTTACAGAAAGTTACACATGAACTTTTATTTGGTGACAGTCAACTTAACTGTTGGTGACCTTTGATGGTCAAACTAGACATAATAGAATAACAATGACTTTTACAGCCAAAAGGGTTACCGATGGAGCCTAGGTTTGTATTAGAGACCTATAGGAAGTCATATATGAACTGTCATTCTGTGAACTTCATATTGACCTTCAAAGGTCAAATGTGACCTGGTGAAAATTCAATGGCTTGTATCACTTAAATGGTCAAAGATGGAATCTAGGTTTGTGTTATAGACATCTAGGAAATCACTCATGAACTTTAATTTAGTGACATTCGACTTGACTGTCGGTGACCTTCAAAGGTCAAACTCGACATAGTGAAATTACAATGACTTGTATCACCAAAATGGTTGCAGATAGAGCCAAGGTTTGTATAAGAGACATTTAGAAAGTCGTATATGAAGTCAATTTAGTGACCTCAACTTGACCTTCTGCGATCTTTAAAGTTGAGAATTGACAAATTAAATTTTCAATGACTTGTATCACCAAAACTGCCTCAGAACGTAGGACTGTATACTGAGAGGCAATGAAAACGCAACTCCAATTTCTCACATTAGAAGTGATGCTCTGACTCTAATTTGTATGGTGAAAAATCAATACTGTACTGATCACAAATTTCAAGGACACATGGAAAAATTCTCTACCAGTTAAATCATGATCCCAGAGTTCCCAGAACAGAGGATCCCTCAGTATCTGACATGACCACTTTGAGCAGTTAAACAAGCCTGCAAGCCTCGAGGTATGGACAAACACAAACGACGAATCACCACCTGTGGACTTGCTGCCGAGTGATACAGCAAGGCCTGTCTGAGCTTGGCGACGTTCTGGGGTGGATGCAGTTGACGTTGCACACGTCGTCCATGTTCATCCCACAGATGTTCAATGGGGTTCATAACAGGTGATCTGGAGGACCACTGCAACACATCACCATTATGTTGTTGCAGGAAATATCTTGTGAAAATGGCTCTGTGTGGTGTAGCGTTATCATGCTGAAGAACCACCATGTCGTTTGTCATGTCGTTTCCACTATGTCGTCTCAACAAAAGGAAGAAGAATGGCGGCAGAATATTGTTGACATAACCTTGTGCATTCGAGTTGCCATGGAAAACAACAAGTTCAGAGTGGAAACAAGGGTTTATGGCATCCCAAATCATAACTCCACCACCATCAAACTGATCTCTTTCAATGACACATGGTTGTCCAAAGTGCTCACCTTGACGTTGATGAACTCTGAGACGCCCATCAGGAAAGCCCACGTTGAATCTTGACTCGTCGGAGAAAACAACATCATCCCATCTTCTCTATGCAAGATACAATCCTGCTGCAACCCAATGTTGCCTTGCAAGTCTGTGCGCATGCGTGAGAGTCTGTCCTTGGTAAGGGCAACGTGCGTGTATGCCACATGCAGCGAGTCGTCAACGGACTGTTCTCACGCTGACAGACCTCCTTCTTGTCCAAATGGTACCATTGGCAGTGTCAGCAGCAGTTCAAAAATGATTCTGCAAATGGTGAAGAACAATATGGCGTTCCTGTCTTGCTGTCGTCAAACGTTGGGCACCTGGGTGCGGCCGATCCTCCACCCTTCCAGTTTGTTGGTAATGTGTATGGAGCCTTGAAATTGTTGATCCGTTGACTTTAGAATGATGGGCGACAGCATTTTGTTGTGATCCAGCACTCAGCATTCAAATAGCCTGATTCCTCTCTGCAAACGTTAGTCGTGGCATGATGCTCATGTGTCTCTGTCATTAAGTTTTCTGTGCTCTTAAGCAGGGCTGGCGCTAGACCTGAAAATTTGGGGGAAAGTATCCATCCCTTTATTGACTACTTATAGTCATGGCTAATTCTAGATGGTTTTCCTTTATTAACACGTTTTCCAATTCAAGAATAATCAAGTGGCTATTGAAGACTCGGCTTCTCTCCCCCATGCGATCTAACAGCGACAAAATAATGGGCTACATTCAGCACAGAAAAATAATTTAATTATAAAAAGGTCTATGCACTGGCACTCAGCAACGGTAATTTTTTTTCCAGCGAAAGCGGCATTTCAGAATTCTTTTGCTAATGAAGGTAATTTGCATAACAAACGCGCACACCTGTTTTTGCAGCACGGTCACACAACTTGCTGTAAAAAATAGACAGCTGTTCGATTGGAAAATGTAAACAGATGAAACCATGCACTTGTCACCAGAATTACCTTCATTCGCTGAAGAGTTCTGAAATGCCGCTCTCGCTGGAACAAAGTTACGTCGCTGAGTGCCAGTGCATAGACCTAATTATAATTAATTATTTTTCTGAACTGAATGTAGCCCATTTGTCACTATTAGATCGCATAGGGGGAGAGAAGCCGTGTCTTCAATTGCCACTTGATTATTCTTAAATTGGAAAACGTGTTAATAAAGGAAAACCATTAACAACAAGCCTAATTGTTGACTAATTGTTGCCAATAAAGGGATGGATTTTTGCCTTGGCAATCGTCTAGGCGAGCGCCGGCCCTGCTCTTAAGAGTCAGTTTTTATAAGAGTCAGGCAGGCGGTGATTCATGACCCCTTCGGATTTGTCCAATTTTTTTTTTTATTGATAGATGTCATAGGGACCGCTTTTTTTTTAGGGGGTCCTGGAATATTGGGGTCAAAATCAGCCGAAATGGCAAAATCACCAAAATTAGGTTTTTGAATGCTTGTATTTCTGTACGCCCTGAGTGAGCCCAATTGATTTTCATTTGTGCAAGTCTATCGGGTATGGACGCTCCAAAAATGCGAAAATTTTGGTGGCTGACTTAGGGCGCAGCCCATAGGTGGCGCTGCAAATCACTACTTTTTGTAATTATGCTCACTTTCCCAGGGGTTGTGTGGCTTGTGCCCTAAGTCAGCCAAGGTATTTTATGCATGTCATTATAGGTTAGGACCTCTTACTTTGATTTGGGTGAAAATTAAGGCGGCTGACTTAAGGCGCACAAGTATAGGGGGCACTTTTTGCTGCCGAAAGGTGAAATTACCACATTTGCACACTGCGATTTCTCCATGCGCCCTAAGTCAAAAGTGATGAAATATGGCTCATGTTGACTCTCAACATCTCTAGTGTCAGTGGTAAAGAGAGTTTCATGGCTGGTTTTGGTATTAACCCTTTTTCACCGTTTTTCTTGGGCCACTTCACGAAAAATCCAAATATGGTAAACTGGTAACTTTCTCCGATTTTCATGAAACTTGCAAGATTTGCTTCCTTAACTGGGAGAAAGGTGTTCTGTAAGTTAAGTAAGTGCAGTGTGGCAAGCCACTTTGTTCATAGGCCGCCACTTGGTGGCAAAATTGGAACTAAACTGTAAAAAGTAGCACTTTCAAATAACCTTATATATCATAAATAAAGGAAGCAAATCGTGCAAGTTTCATGAAAATTGGAGAAAGTTCCCAGTTTACCATATTTGGCTTTTTTTCGTGAAGTGGCCTAACAAAAATGGTGCAAAAAGGGTTAATACCGAAACCAGCCATGGAACTCTCGTTACCACTGACACTAGAGATGCTGAGTGACAACGTGAGCCATATTTCATCATTTTGACTGAGGGCACATGGAGAAATCGCTGTGCGAAAATGGGTAATTTGACCTTTCGGCGGCAAAAAGCGCCCCCTATACTTATGCGCCCCAAGTCAGCGGCCGTAATTTTCATTCAAATCCAAATAAGAGGTACTGATCTATCATGACACACATAAAACCCTTGGCTGACTTAGGGCGCAAGCCACACAACCCCTGGGAAAGTGTGCGTAATTACAAAAAGTAGTGATTTGCAGCCCCACCTATGGGCTGCGCCCTAAGTCAGCCGCCAAAATTTTCACAATTTTGGAGAGTCCATACCCGATAGACTTGCACAAATGGAAATCAATTTGGCTCACAAAGGGCGCACAGAAATAAAAGCATTCAAAAACCTAATTTTAGTGAATTTTCCATTTTGGCTGATTTTGACCCCGATATTCCAGGACCCCAAAAAAAAAAAAAGCAGATCTATTAAGGATAGAAAATGTGATTTTTGTTCGTTTCTAACATATATCTATCAATAAAAAAAATTTCGGACAAATCCAAAGGGGTCATGAATCACCCTTTAATAGAAATCTGCCTGACTCTTATAAAAACTGGCTCTTAAAGGGGCCAGATCTGCAAATTACGCATGCAAATCCAGGTTTTCCTACTTGCTCATGCATGTGAGAAATGGACCCTTGGTCCTTTTTTTCAGGTTTGGCTCTGCTACTGCTGATGCTTTTGAAAGTAAGGTATTGTATAAGATTGCAACCCCTCCTTGGTAAAAGGTTGTATTTATATTTGCAAAATGTGAACTTTTCAATCAGCCATCCACGAATGCATAATTACATAGGGCAATTTATGTCCTCAGCAAAATCAACTGATGGCGGTCGTCCAGTGATTTGCATGACTCAGACTGCCCAAGTTGATGATTTGTAAATGAATCATTCTTGAGGGTCTGATTTCTGTCTGTACAATTATATAACTTGAGGTCAGATGGCATGGAAAGTATAACAGAGATATTATGTGAACAGAGTTACAAACCATGTAAGTTTGAAAAAAAACTTAAAATGAATTTCAATTAATATTAACGACAGAATGAGAAAATGTGCAATGGCTGAATAAAATGTTCAAACTGAACTGACACCAGTCACATTCAAGCCAACTTCTGTGGTGCCGGAACATATGAACAAGACCCCCATGGGTAAGTAAATTCCTGGGTGCAGTCAGCAGTAACTGCAATGAATGGCTATCTGAGTTTTCTCAAAATAAATCAATCACATTTTGCTGACAAATGGCAGCACCTTGTTTACTGCCATACTTGAATTTTTTGTGACAGAGACAACACCCTGCTCAATCTTTACATGGCATTTGTATTGATTGTTGTGTTTTATGTAAGATTCATTGCCATCTGACTTATTTTCACCTTCGACTGCAGTCACTACATTTTCCTCTATACAGGTGTTGACACGACAACAGAAAAATGTTTAATCTAAAATGAACTCTCAGACTGCACTTTATGGAGAGCATTCTTTAACTCATAAAAAGTGCATTAGGGGTGCACAGTCCACCACAGTCATCAGAAGACTTTTGCTGAACAGGGATATTTCAATGTGATAAAATGTGTGTAGTAAATCCTTCTCCTGTTTTATCAGCAGTGCCACTCAAGCTAGAAACACATCCAGCATTGATTGGGCATAATATGCCTATTAGTTGAAAAGAAAGATAAGCTTATTGCTTGCTGTTGCTGACCTCTTTGGTTGCTGTTGCTGACCTCTTGGCTGTGCTGTAGCGCTGTTCGTTGGTGATCATTCTGCTTGAGTTGAGACAGAGGAAGACGTGTGGGATTGAAGCTGAAGATTTACTCTTGTTTAAACGAGGTTTTCTGAAAATAATTTGTGTGTTAAGGCTCAAACAGTAATAGAGATTAGACGATTTGCTCCCGAGGTGTAACCTTTGTCACATTAGGGGCAGGGAGAATCTTCCTCCTTCTTTTTCCCCTTTCTCCCCCTGTAACAACTCGGTGAGCAAACAGCCAAATTAAGTCGCTAATCTGGTCATACAAAGGCGACGGGGGTTTTTTGGGGCTTTTTTGGGGGGTTTCAGTCTCCCGGGAGCAAAGTAAGGTAAAGTAAAATAAATTTAAACGCTAAATTTAGAGAATAAATTAAACACTAAATAATTGTCTAAGTGAACTGTGCGATATACAAAGTAAAACAGTTGTTTTCAAGGACTGAGGTACTGTCGCCTGGTTTTTCTGTAGCTGATTTAGCTAACGAACCCCAGCAAGCTCTCAACGCCAAGAATATTATCAAATTACCTGGATATCTAACTATAACCCAGCTTGATTTCATACTTGGTCGCTTGCCTTTCATACAGTCTTCTAGCCAATAAATATTGATGTTCACCGGGGTTTTTATTCCCTTCGTTCTCTATCCTGACCGCATTACGATAAATGCATTGCCAAGCTTGAATATTAACGCGAACCGGGGTTTTTGTCTGTTTCGTGCATTTTATTATTACTGAAGGGCTCTTCTGATTAAACACATTGTAAATTACCCTATCTTTGTATTTTCCTCCAGTTGCTGTGCCTTGATCAGCTGATTAAAGTTTAACTGCTTGAGTGCTTAGGACAGCTTGTTGGGGGAGATACCGTGTTTAGTTTGCTCACATAGTAAACGACTTGTTTATTCGGTCCGTTTTAATTAAAGGGAACCGGGGCTTTACTTTTTTCTCGGTTTCCCTTGGTTGTATTTGTGGCTAGCTAGCTAGATAAGTACTGTTTGCATTTTTGGCTGGGGATCTGAGATTTTTATTAAGTTAGTAGGGCAGCAGTCACTTGAGTCGTCCATTCGGTTAGGTTGGAATTTAAACGGTAAGTTTTACCGGAGTGCTCCGCCTCCTCCCTCCTCCAGTTTCTCCTGGGCGTTGTAGCCAGTCTGTTTTATCTGGGTTCTCAGCTAAGCCCTGTGATATTTTTAGGTTAGCATATTAATAGTACTGGGACTAGATAAACTCAAGTCGGCTTATTAGGAGTGCTTATTACATATAGAGTTTGGCTCAATTTGGTATTTCATTTCTGTTAACTGAAACTAACCCCTGTTAAAAGAGGCTTATAATCCATTTACATAGTTTCCCCACGATTTCTATTGTGACTGCTGCTGAGGGCTTCTTAGGTTAATAAATTAATAAATTGTGGTTCCTCAGCTTCTGTCTCGGCATTAGTAATTTTCTTTTATCTAGGGTGAGCGAGGTCATTAGGTAGGGGGGTTCAAAATGTGGCCAAAACTATGTGACGGTTGCAGGATGATCGCACTTTTGAAAAAAGATTTCCAGGGTGGGTTTGTCTGCCACCAGTGCCAGCTAATTGAGCATCTGGAGAGCAAGATCCTTGATCTTCAGGGCCAGTTGGCGGCACGACATAGTTCACAATCAGTAGAGTTCCAAGAGGAACTAAGTAGTATGTCGTTTAGAGAAATGGTGTGTACGCCAAAGCAGGATGGTGTGGGGACCCCAGAGCAGACAGGGAGAGAAAGTTGGGTGACTGTAGGTCGACAGCGCAGGAAAGGGCGTGCACGCTGTACAGCGACAGCTCCTCCAGTGGTTGAGGTGTCCAACCGATTCCGGCCCTTGCAGGAACTCGAATTGGCCCCTGACCCTGAGAGTGAGGGGACTGATGAGCAGCAGGGCACCCTGTTGGCCTCTACCCCTCAGAAAAGAGAGTTAGTGATAGTGGGGGACTCAGTACTTAGAGGAATAGATAGCTTAGTCTGTTCGCACGACAAGGAGTCTCGTACGGTGTGTTGCCTGCCTGGTGCCCAGGTAGGAGACCTCCTGGAGCGTGTGGACAAGCTCCTGGCCAGAGCGGGGAGGGATCCAGTTGTCATGGTCCATGTTAGGACAAATTACATAGGTAAGGGTAGGTTTGAGGTTCTGCAAGGCAAATTTGTGGAATTAGCTGAGAAGCTTAGGAGCAGATCCTCAACGGTAGTGTTCTCCGGGATTCTACCGGTACCACGTGCAAACAGAGGAAAGCAGAATTTTATGTGGAGGTTTAACACGTAGCTACAAACCTGGTGTAGGAAAGAGGGGTACAGGTTTATGGGGCACTGGAACTTTTTCTGGGACAGGGGTGACCTGTTCAAGCCTGACGGGCTGCACCTTAACCGGAGGGGTACCTTTGCACTGGGTCAGCGTATGTTGAGGGTAGCACAGGATTATTTAAACTAGGGACTTGGGGGGCAGGGAGGTTAGTGAGTGTTACACATAGGGAAATGCAGACTGCCCTGATGGAAGCTGATGGCGTTACATGCACTATTGATGATATACTTTTAAAGCAACAAAGCGTAGTGGGGGGCTTGAAGCAGCGGCCGCATGGGAAATCAAGGGGGAAGAGCATTAGTAATAACCTGAAATGTTTTTATTTAAATGCAAGAAGCATAAAAAATAAATTTTCAGAGTTTGAGGCCGTTATGATTAGTGAGGGCTATGACATAGTTGGGATTACAGAGACATGGCTTAGTGAAGAGGATGGAGATGAATATAATATAGAAGGTTATAAGCTCTTTAGGAAGGATAGATGTAATAGGCGAGGAGGGGGCGTAGCAATCTATGTGAACGAAAACATAAATGTACAGGAAATTCCCGAAATTGAACATTCCTTGCCTGTGAAGATATCTGAGTCAGGCTCATCGGCAAACACGAGACAGGTTTAAACATAGGAGTATGCTATCGATCACCAGCTTTGGACAGTACAGTCAATGAAATGCTTTTTAAGAGGATTACGCAAGCTTGTAGAGGTGGAGGGACTATAATTATGGGAGACTTAAATTATCCTGGTATCGATTGGGAAATGGTGAAAGGACAGGGTAGGGGGGAGGAAGAATTTCTAGATGTTATGAATGATAATTTTTTGGTGCAGTATGTTAATAAACCTACAAGAGAGAAGGCAATTTTAGACTTAGTGCTCTGTAATGACCCAGATAGAATTAGCAATGTTGAGGTACTGGAGCCACTTGGGACAAGTGATCACTCTGCTGTTAATTTTGATGTTTCCATGGGAAAGTTAAAAGGTGTATTTAAAACAAAAATTTTCAATTTTAGGCGAGCAAACTTTGACAGGATGCTCATATCTAAGTGAAATAAAATGGGGAGACACTCCTGTGAGTCTGTAAATGAGATGTGGGAAAGATTTAAGGGGTTTTACTTGATTCACAATGCAAATTCATTCCAAAGGTGTCCAAAAGTAAGCTGAAAAAGCAGAATCCTCAGTGGATGACCAAAAGTATTTGTAGGATTTTGAGGGAAAAGAGGAATCTTTATAAGATGTACATAAAGGATAACAATGAGAACACTAAGGCTGAATACTGTAAAATGCGGGCTGTGGTCAAAAAAGAGCTGAGGAATGCTAGAAGACTGTATGAAAGACAAATTGCAGAGGGGGGCAAAAACTAACCCTAAGGGCTTTTTCAGTACTGTAGCAGAAAAAAGGAAAGTCAAATAGCAGGTTAAGTGCATAAAGAATAAAAATGGATCGCTGCTATATGATAACAAGGATATTGCGGATGCCTTAAACAGTTACTTTGTGAGAATTTTACCTCAGAGTGGGTCTTTATTCGGCCAGAGGGCATGTTAAATGCTCAAGATTATTTAGCGTAAATTGAGGTTAGGGATAACGAAGTATTAGACAAGTTGCATAAACTAAAGGCAGATAAGGCGGCAGGTCCTTATGGCTTATATCCTAGAGTGCTCAGGGAAGTTGGTGAGATCATCTTTAAGCCACTATCCGCCATCTTCAGACGGTCTTTAGAAACTGGAGAAATACCAAATGATTGGAAACAGGGCAATATAATACCAATATATAAGAAAGGGGACCGTACTGAGCCAGGAAATTACAGGCCAGTCAGTTTAACTTGCATTGCGTGCAAAATATTGGAATCTATCATAAAAGATGAGCTGGACTTATTTCTTGAACGTAACAGTATCTTGAGGGATAGCCAACATGGTTTCCGTAAGGGAAGGTCATGCCTGACAAACCTTCTGGAATTTTTTGAAGAGGCCACCAAGACTTATGACCAGAGCAGGGCTTATGACATCATATACTTGGATTTTCAGAAAGCATTTGATACAGTACCGCATAAGAGACAAATTTTTAAAATGATCTCCATTGGAATTACAGGAGGTATTCTGGAGTGGATTCAAAACTGGTTACAGGACAGAACACAAGGAGTGGTGGTCAATGGTATCTCATCTGAGCTAGGTATAGTGGGGAGTGGCGTCCCCCAGGGATCGGTGTTGGGACCCCTGCTGTTCCTCATCTACAAAACTTTAATGACCTTGATAGGAATATTGAGAGCAGATTAGTTAAATTTGCAGATGATACTAAATTGGGGCGTTTGGCAAATAGTTTAGAGTCCACTAAAGTGATTCAGGATGATTTGGATAGAATCCAGAATTGGGCAGAAATGTGGCAAATGAAATTTAATGTAGCGAAATGTAAAGTTGTGCATGTAGGTAATAAAAACATTAGACGGGATTACTTCATGGGAGGTTTAAAACTGGAATGTGCTCCACACGAGAAAGATCTGGGAGTGATTGTTGACCAAACCCTCACAGGCTCTAGCCATTGTGCCGTAGCAGTTAAAAAAGCCAATCGGATGCTGGGATACATTGCCAAAAGTATTGAGTACAAATCTAAGGAGGTGATGCTTCTTTTGTACAACACATTCATCAGACCACATCTGGAGTATTGTGTACAGTTCTGGGGACCATACTTTAAGAAAGATATAGATGCTCTGGAGGAAGTTCAGAGAAGAGCCACTAAGCTAATTCCAGGTATAAAAGATGAAAGCTATGAGAAGAGGCTGGAGATCCTTAATCTCTTTAGTCTTAGGAAAAGGAGACGAAGAGGTGATTTGATTGAGGTCTTTAAATATGTTTAAGGAATTAACAAAGTGAATTATGTAGGATTCCTTCGACCAAGTGTTGTTAGTAGAACTCGGGGTCACAAATGGAAGTTGACCAAAGGTAAATTTAGCACTGATATTTGGAAATATTTCTTCACCCAAAGAGTAATTTCGATGTGGAATAGCTTGCCTGACCATATTGTTGAGGCAGAGACCTTGGGGGTTTTCAAGAGCAGGCTTGACTTAAAGCTAGATACCATTGAGTCATTGAGTATCTGAAGGGATATATTCACAATAGTATAAAGAAACTGGCGAGCGTAGTTGGGCTGAACGGCCTGTTCTCGCCATTCATGTTATGTTATGTTATGTTATTAACAGTTGCCGCTTTGGATATATGAATAAGAATTACATTTACATGCAGCAATTATACATACAAAATGTGGCCAAAAGTATGAGGGTACTTGCAGTATTTATGTTAAGGTTTTTCTTGGTCTTTTGTTTTTGGCCTCAGTGAGAGTATATTGATGTGATAGCATACGATTACTTTCCAGATAATTCTGTGGGATGTCTGGTGCTGTGTTTCAACTTAACAATGCCCCTATGCACAGATTAATGTCTGCATACGGTTTTCCAAGATAAGTAAGAAAGAACTAGACTGGCCGACATAGACCCCTGAACTCAACAGTATCAAACGCAATTGGGATCAACTGGAAAGCCGACACTGAGCCAGGCATAATCACCCAACATCACTGCCTGGCCTCGCTGATGCTTTTCTGGCTCAAATCCCCACAGCAGTGTACTGCAATGTGGCATCCAGTGGAAAGTATTCCCACAGAAGTGGAGGCAGTTATGCTATTGCAACAAAGTGGGAACTAACTCAATATTGAATTCTATGGTTTAGCACAGTGGAAAAATTGCAGTTTTTATTGGCTGCACAAAATATTAGAAAATTAATCGCTGTTGATATTGAGCTATGGAAGCTGAGAGACAATATCTGCACCCATTGGTTTACTGATGTAAAAATCTACTGCAGAATCACCTGTTGCAAAATCCTATCGAGAGCTGATTGTGGTAAGATTGTGTGCATTTGTGTAGGCAAGCAGAATATGAGACAACAATGCCTTTGATTGAATCAGTTGTTAATTTGTACAGTTAAAATTGCCTTTATTGGTGGATATACAACCCCAGTTGCAAAAAAGTTGGGACAGTATGGAAATGGAACTAAAAAGGAAAGCTTTGATTTGTAAATTGTCTTTTCAAAAGACAAGACAAAATACTTGATGTTTTACTTCATCGGCTTAATTTCCTTTTTGTTAGTACACACTCATTCTGAATTTGATACCTAAAGTATGCTTCAAAGAAGGTGGCACAGATGCGATATAAGACTTGAAAAGTGTTGAAATGCTAAAAAAAAAAAAAATGGTGAACAGGTGTTGAACATGTGACACAATCTTGCTTGGGTATAAAAAAAGTATCCTCAAAAGATCCAGTTGTTTACAAGCGACGAGTGGGCGAAGCTTGAAACTTGGCAAAAAAGACTGTGTGATTGAATAATCTAATAGTATAACTGAGGAATAATGTACAGCAAGTAGGTTATTATTTCAAAATTAGAGAAGGGAGTTCATGATGCAGGCTTCATAAACTGTCATTTTTGTCCTAATGCTGAGTCTGGCATTTTCCATTATGTGTCTTTTCACGATGCTGGGTAACAAAAGCGTGACCATGAAACAAGCAAGAAAATGCCAATTAATATTGAATTTTAAAAATAGTTATCACTGCTTATGGGTATTGTCAACTGTACAATTAATTCATGTTATATTTTATAAGACAACGTTATTCTGAAGCATAACTTTCATCAGGATGGATTACAGTGGACAAGAAATGGGTATGAATGAATCCGTCACTGCATGATAAGAAATCAACCTATTATCCTAAAATATGAAATCAATAAAGCAAATTATGTGGAAAAGTCATGAAAATAACTGTCAGTAATGTCTTACCTTGCAGGAGGATGGCCAATTGCTGAATGATGATCAAGAGTAAGGATGGATTCAGACGATGTTTATCATAATTCCCTGTTCACTTAAAGGGCATCTAAAGTTGATTCCCATTGTTTTTGTTTATCAGCCAATCAGCGAGTCGCACCTGCGCAAACAAACCGAAATAGGATTATCTACGCATGTACACAAAACATTGGTTAATATGAATGAAATTGGTCATGTGACAATGCATGATGTCAATAAAAGCAAGTGATTTCTTTATAACATTGGACGTTCAACGTCTCGTCTGAGAATCGACTTTAGATGCCCTTTAACAGTCGTTGCTGCATAAAAAAATTGTGGACATAAAAGGTATGGTCGTGGAAATCGGCCGACTGACAGCAGCACTCAGGAAAACTTTCGTCGCCGATAAAACGTGCGCTCAGAGTCATTCCATAGGACATGAATAAATTGATGTGCATAATCAAAGAATAAAAATCAAACTTTGTCTTCGGTAACAGTCATAATTTACTGGACACGACATGATTTTTAGTATTTGAGTTAATATTTTTCAAAATCGACAGAAATTAGCGGTCAAGAAGTTGGTTTATTGGTGTAAGGAAAGTCAGTTCTTATGTAGAGTAGCAGCACATCTGAGCTGTGCCACTCACTCAAGACCTCCCCGCCGTGGTAACAGTTGTGAGCACAGCGGACACATCAAGCAATGACCGTAAGCCAGTAATTTCAGTCTGATATCGTCATATGTTCTGACGAGAAAAGTTTTGTCACAAAGTGGAATTTATTCACTGGACTGTGATTGAATAATTTGTGGGCAAATGTACATGATACTCTCTAATTTTAATTTCCCACATCCTTCTTGATAAAAACTTATTTTTGATGTTCTTATTTGAGCCAACAATAATTTTAATTAATTTAATTTAAAAAAAAAAATCTACTTGGGTTCAAGTGGTAATTTTATCCTCACTATTTCTCTTATGTGTGCTAAACAAAGTGAAAATGAACTAAAAGCATCAATCATCTTCTGCTGATAATAAAAAAATGAATAACGACTATCCCTGAAATATCTCCAGTATTGTGAAAAGACACATATGGATATAGTAAGTCTAGCAAGAGTTAATGCAGCTTTGCCAATGTGTACATGAATCCTATTATTGACAGTGTGCCATTTATTGTCGAGCCTGAATGGGTAAATTGGTGAGCAACTACTTTTTGTTTGGTTACCAGAGTGTCTTTAAAATGAATAATAATTATTTTGAAAAATAATCTTTATCCCTTTGCTCCAGTAAAGTGACCGTATGAGAGATGACAGATTCACAGATGGCTTGATAAACGTCTAGTTAATGTTCACAGATTGAGCCTTTCAACGCCATTTTTAAATGCCCGCGCTATCACTTAGGAACATTGGGTTTTAAGTGGTTAAGATATGCGTATAATCTCAGGCACTGATTGTTCTGATCAATTAAAAATGGCTCATTTTAAAGAATCCTCCTAAAGATGACTGTGGACACCCGCAGCCAAAAGCCCAGAGATAATGCATTTCCACTCTAGCCATAGTGGACTTACACAAACTATGTAGCTGTATTTATTTGACATTTTTCCTATGGTCCAAAGATAGCAAAGTCAGACTATTATTTTGGTAAACTAAGGTCAGGCAATGCCTATGCTATGTTACGAGATGTGTAATGCATTACTGTTATCTGCTTAATTCGTCAAAAACATGACTCAGAATCTCCAACGTAGTACCTATATTGCGATTCAAATAATTACACTAAAGAACTGGATTGGATAAAAGGTATAGTGGAGTGCGGTTTCCCAGGGAACTGCTAATTACAGACTCTGACATAAACACATTAAGAACACTAAACACATACAAAGAGATATGATTATTCTGGTTATTGTTATTGTTATTTTATAATTACAAAGATAAAAAATAAAGAGCAACAAGCTCAAGAAAGTCTCAGTACTTCCAAGTTTGGCTATCAAAGGATATTCCAATAAAGACCAACATCGCCATGGCAGGCTGCCCTGGATTTTTTCTGCCTCACAAATCACACTGCCCTTGTGCAGGAACTCTATTACTAGTGGACCCGAGATCCACTCCACACGAAATACAAGCTGACAGTCACAGACAGTAGTGACCCGCTGTGCTCTGTGACTCATTGAATGACCTTTCCCACCAGGCAGCATACTGCAAGAAGTGAAAAATTTGAATATAATAATGTTCCCTGCTGTTCTCAGAGGCAATGGTGTGTTCCCATGTCTCTCACCCACTGCGTGCAGGGATAGCCTCCAGCCCCAGGACCTCATCTCCAGAACCCTGACTGGAAAACATGCAAAAAGTTATGGATGGATGGCTAGATAATGTTTACAAAAGCCCAATTAAAAATCATATTTTAAAATTGGCTACTGCTTTAATAAAATACCTTAATTTGTCAACACGTGTTTGCATGTTAGCTTTAGACACTTTTTTTGTGTCTTTGTCACCAAATGCATTTTATCGTTAACATTTATACATAGTGATTATAGTATGCGCAAAAAAAAATGGTATGATTATGATAGTTAAACCACCTATATCTGCGAATGGTTTCACTTCCATGATAAATATCATAACATACACAAAGCACCAAAATGAATTGGACAGTGACAAATTATTTTTGTTATTTTGGTTCTTTTGGCTGAGTCAGTAACCAGGTCTGAACCCAACTGAACATGCATTTCATATGCTGAAAAGGAGTCTGAAGGCAAAAGGTCCCCAAAACAAGCTGCAACTGAAGATGGCTGCAGTACGGATCAAGCAGAGCATCACCAGATAAGACACCCAGCGTCTGGTGACATCTATGCATCCCAGACTTCAAGCAGTCATTGCATGTTAAGGATATTCAACCAGATGTTAAAAGTAATTATTATACATTATATTAAACTGTTAAATATTTCATGATCCAGAAAATGTGGGGGGTTACAAAAAATGCGATTCCAAACTTTTCATCCAATATGGATGAAAAAACCTTCAAATTATAGCTGATAGTCCGCACTTCAGCCTCATTAACAATGTATCCTCTTAAACTGCTAGCATACAGAACCAAAGTGAAAATGTGTCATTGTCCAATGAATTATGGCGCTCACTATGAAGTTATATTGTCAAGCCAGGAATCAAATAAATGAGTGTATATCCTCTCAGAGTTTGTGGAGGTCCTCTGTTTCCAATATCAGCGATGTTAAATGTAACTAGTGCAGTGCCCGTAGGAAGTATGTATTCCTATAGAAAAGTGGGAGCTGGTGATGATTCTTACTATACATGCATGTGCTATACATATTTCATGAAGGCACTGAGTTCGCCATTAAACCCCAGAATGGTGTAAGGAATGACCTTCTCTGTTTCAACTTCATTCTACCACCTTCGGTGCGGGAAAATTCATCACAGACATATTGAAACAATCATTTATCTTTTCATGCCATACTGTGTATTCATCCTTTATTTTAACTGGGGGAAGGTTTACAGGGGATTTGCATCCCCTATGTAAACTGCAGAAAGATTTACAGTGAGTGTACATCCTCTGTGTAAACTGAGGAAAGGTTTACAGTGAGTTTGATGGCTATAGTGGTTGGAGGAAACATAAAACAGTTAGTAAAGTGTTTTTGTCTGTGTTGTCTAACTGTGTTTTTACCTCAGAACTACACAATTAAATTTTTAATATATTTGCCTTTTAATGTCATTTGTGAAGTGCTTGGAATTACCATATGTATGTAAAATGTGTTACAAAATTTTGACGCCTTGCCTTTCCTCGTAGCAAGCCTGAGAATATGCTTTGCCCCACGTAATTTGGAATGACCAACCATCTGTTAACACAGTTGTGCACTTGTCCAAACGCAACTGTCATTTTGAGAGTAAGAATTTTTGTAGGGATCCATGGTTCTCCTCTGAAACGTGATGTCACAAGCTGCTTCTTTTCACACTGTAGGGTGGTGTTAGGCTGGCACAGAACAGGATCTGAGGAAGGCTCTTCAAATGTGGTTTTGTTTGCATCCTACTAGCTCTTAAAGAAGGCCACTAGACTGCAATACATGCAGACCCTTAACAGACAGAACCTGCGAGACAATGTATTTTTCTGTTGCAGCATGGTCCCCATTCATTCCAAGTCCTTAAGACTCATCAATGCACCCCACAGTGGTGCCTTAAAAAACACACCATTCAAAAAATGAATAGATATTGAGATGACATATTGACAACATATCTGTGAGTGTTCATAACTTTCGGTTCAAATATGAATCCAGAATGATGCACAAAGGTGACAGTATTTGTAATCATGATTTATAGTTGTTTTATTAAGTCAGAAAGATGAAAGAAGTATGAAGAGCAACGGATGCACGTGTGCAAAACAATGCGAGCAGACAGACACAAACATAGCCAGTTAGCTGTAATCCTCCGTAATCCCGAGAGGACCACACCAAACGTCCTCACAACCCCAAATGTCCTCACAACATTGTGATTTCTCAAAAGTTGGTTCAAGCTAGTATAGCTGGACAACCCCACACAAACACACACGCACAGACATGCATGCGCACACACACACACACCTTAATTTATGGTCGTACCTTAATCTAGAGCCTAATTTTAATAGCTAACCTTAAAACTAGACCGAAACCAAACCATAATTCCAATAGCAACCCTAGACCTAAACCTAGCCCAAAGCCCTGAATTAAGCTTTGTACCCATGGGGACCCAGAAAAGGTCCCCACGAGGCATGGTTTTTCAGACTTTACTATCTTTGTGACATATTTTGGTTCCCAGCACGATATAAAAACAAAAAAACACCCACACACCCACACACGCACACACACACACACACACACACACACACACAGTGCATTCTTCATGCCTGTGCACAAGCCAAATAGCACTGTGAATGCAGAGGAGCCACAAAAAATGGTGCCAGTGAGCATTAAAATTATCTCTTCAATTCATTATTGACTAACAGAATAAAATGCTCAAAGACATGTCTGCCAAGATGAAGTTATGACTGCACATAACGGCCTCAGGACCTTGTGAAATAGAGGCATGTCCAAAACAAAACATTGAAACCTGTTCTTTTGGTTTTACTATGAGAAGGTTTTTGCCAGACGATGGGAAAAAGATCAACTGCTCTCCCCTATGTGTAAATGCGGACGTGGTCAGCATCAGCCACAGTTTGCTGTCTGTAATACTGGTTGGGTTTGACAAAATTCAGTCTAATTGCTAAATTGTGGTGTTTATCGGGGATATCCCACAGCAATCTGCAAGTCTGTGAATGCATTCTGTGCAGTTGTTATTGCTTTACTCCTAATTTTTGAGTC
This sequence comes from Gymnothorax javanicus, assembly GCA_029692085.1. Classification (NCBI taxonomy): domain Eukaryota; kingdom Metazoa; phylum Chordata; class Actinopteri; order Anguilliformes; family Muraenidae; genus Gymnothorax; species Gymnothorax javanicus. The sequence goes on from CM056195.1 coordinate 76,883,878, forward strand.
AGGGTGAAATGACCTGGTTGTCCTTTTGGCAAGGTCAGCATTTAAATGGGCATTTAAAACTTTGTATTTTACCCAAAATCCCCAAATATGCTCAACAGTTTTCTGTCTCATATCATTGCTTTAATATTTTGTACAAACCATGGCGATAGGTGGGCTAAGGAAAATTTGCTATATATCACCAAATACTTATACCCTAGAAAAACAGGATATTATGGATGACCACTGATGTTTTCTTAATAATCATGATGAACTTTGAAACATGAAATATGAATGGGAATACAGTGCTGTGAGAAAGTATTTGCTCCCTTTCTGATTTCTTATTTTTTTGCTTATTTGTCACACTTAAATGTTTCAGATCATCAAACAAATATTAATATTAGACAAAGATAACCCGAGTAAATACAAAATGCAGATTTTAAATGATGATTTCATTTATTAAGGGGAAAAACGCTATCCAAACCTACCTGGCCTTGTGTGAAAAAGTAATTGCCCCCCCCTTGTTAAATCATGAATTAACTGTGATGACCTACATTTTTTGAGTTCAGTTTCACTAGCCACACCGGGGCCTGATTACTGCCAGACCTGTTGAATCAAAGAAATCACTTAAATACAATTTATCTGACAAAGTGAAGTAGGCTAAAAGATCTCAAAAAGCAACACATCATGCCTCAATCTAAAGAAATTCAATAACAGACGACAAACGAAGTCATTGACATCTATCAGTCTGGAAAGGGTTACAAAGCCATTTCTAAGGCTTTGGGACTCCAGCAAACCACGGTGAGAGCCATTATCCACCAATGGAGAAAACTTGGAACAGTGGTGAACCTTCCCAGGAGTGGCTGACCAACCAAAATTACTCCAAGAGCGCATCAACGACTCATCCCGGAGGTCACAAGGGAAACCCAGAGCAACATCTAAAGAACTGCCTCACTTGCCTCACTTTAAGTCAGTGTTCATGATTGAACAATAAGGAAGAGACGGGTCAAAAATGACATCCATGGGACAGTTCCAAGGTGAAAATCACTGCTGACTGAAAAAAATACAAAACCTCGTCTCACATTTGCCAAAAAACATCTTGATGATCCCCAAGACTTTTGGGAAAATATTCTGTGGACTGAGAAGACAAAAGTTGAACTTTTTGGAAGCTGCTTTGCTATTTCAGGACCTGGACGACTTGCCATTATTGATGGAACCATGAATTCTGCTCTCTACCAGAAAATCCTGAAGGAGAATGACCGACCATCAGTATCTGTGACCTCAAGCTCAAGCGCACTTGCGTTATGCAGCAGGAAAATGATCGGAAACACACCAGCAAGTCCATCTTTGAATAGCTTAAAAAATAAACAAAATGAAGGTTTTGGAGTGGATTGGTCAAAGTCCGGACTTAAATCCAACTGAGATGCAGTAGCATGACCTTAAAAAAGCCGTTCATGCTCGAAAACCCTCCAATGTGGCTGAATTAAAACAATTCTACAAAGAAAAGAGGGCCAAAATTCCTCCACAATGATGTGAAACACTCATTGCCAGTTATTGCAAACGTTTGATTGCAGTTGTTGTCACAAAGGGTGGCTCAACCAGTTATTAAGGGGTTATAGCCCGCTAAGTCTAGGGGGCTATAACTTTTTCACATAGGGCCAGGTTGGTTTGGATAGCTTTTTTCCCTCAATAAATGAAATTATCATTGAAAAACTACATTTTATATTTACTTGGGTTATTTTTGTCTAATACTAAAATTTGTTTGATGATCTGAAACATTTAAGTGTGACAAATACACAAAAAAATAAGAAATCAGGAAGGGGGAAAATACTTTTTTACAGCACCCCAGAGGCGTTGCCAGGATGCCAAGCTTGGGTGGGCATTTGTCCTCTTTGGGGGGCAAAAAAAGAACCTCTAAATCGGCGTAAATACAACATGCACAACATCTTGAAACTTTATATATATATATTTCAGATTTCAGTGGCGGCTGGTGAACTGGCGATAGGGGAGGCTCAAACCCATCCCTTGAAAATAATGATTGGTCACGACCTGTTTTCAATCATTCATTAAAATTACCATTACAGAAACTCCGAAAACTCTCAACATTATCAGTTGGGTCCAGTTTTCATTAATAACGCATACCTGTCAACTCTCACGCATTCGGTGTGAGTTCAAGTTTACTTTCCCCTGCTGTAGTCAGCAATTATTCAATCAACGCTTATGTAAGAGATTCTCTCGCGGAATTGAAGTCCTTGCGCTTGGAGGTTTGTCAGTTTCACCTGCATTATGACTCTGGACTTCTCGCGCTTTTCTTTACTCAGGGGTTGGAAGTAATGCATGTGTTTCATGATTGTTTAAACTGTTAAAATGAAATAAGATCATTGGAAGCAATGAAATTGCATAAAGACATTTCAAATGATCTTATTACATTTGAACTATTTAAACGATAATGAAACACATGCACTGCTTCCAACCCCTGAGTAAAGAAAAGTGTGAGTAAGTCGGGAGACATAACGGAGGTGAAACTGATAAACCTCCATGCACAAGGACTTCAATTCCTTGTGAGAATGATGCATATTTGGCATTTTCCAGGATGGATTTTGCGATATCTACGAGTTAGGAATCTTTTTTGAGAAATTGAATGACTTCACCCATGCTTTTAATGTGGTATCTGTTCTTTTCTACTTGGGTATGATGACCCAGCAGATGGACAATATTTTCAACTGTCTCTGACCGGCGCTGGTACTCCTGCCGCGCAACCATGGCCCTGAAGTGTGAGATGCTTGTTGCGTGTTTGTACAGTCTTTATCGAATGCTTTTTTCCCATTTGTGTAGCCACGTTTAGTAAATATGTCCTCACGATCCGAATTAGAACTAAATTTGCGAAAAGCGAAGCAAAAGCTGGCATCGTGCAGTACTGAATATTCAAGCCATGCCATAGTCGAGTTTGATATGTGTTTCATACGCTTAGGAGAACTGCTTAAAATGGGCGATCCATATTTAAGTCCGGAGGAGTGGACATGGAGCCGGGGGTCTGAACATGGGGAGAACAGACGTTATGAGCCCCCAGCATGGGTGCAGTGCTGCTGGAGCATGGTGCATCTGCCGGTGATTCACAGGCAGTCCCGGACCCCGGCATGGATGCAATGCCCTGTTCGGTGGTTGCAGGGCAGCTGGTAGAGACAGCACTTGTGGGAGTGGGAGCTGCTTGTTTTTTAATGAGCCACGTATGCATTTCAATTGGCAAATGTTCAAAGTGCTTATGATACAGATGTTTGAAATGTGCTTATGATACAGAATTATTGTTGCAACAACCCCAGTGAGTGACTAGCAACTCCAGACTAGCTGCTAGCTAGCTGCCTGGGCTCACTCGGTAGCCAACTCAGGTTATAACCACACGAGTCGACACACACACAGATGACAAACTAGTACACAAATTACCTTCATGTCAAACAACAAGACTGACAAAATAAGCGGTGAAAGAAGTAGCAACAAAAGAGATATGGGCGAAGTTTTAATTCCCTGAGAGAAGCACAGGTCCTGTATGAGCAGCGTAGTCGTGACCTCAGACTGAGTGAAGACGGCAGTCTAAGAGAGTGGGAGGGTCCCTAGTAATTCGAGAGTGCCCATTGGTGAGTTTCACATCAGAATAGACTGGCAAAGGAATCCACCAATCACTCATAGTGATAGATAGAAGAAGCATACATAAAGCTCTCTCTTAATGGCTGTCTACCTCCGGCTGTGAATCACGTGGGATATCGCATGTTTGCTGTCAAATAGTAGTAAATCAGTGTTTTATCTTGAGTTTTCATTGGGTGGGCAGAGCTTTTCCTGCCCCCGCTTGGTAACGCCCCTGCAGCACCCCAACTTGGATAAAGTTGGGACGGTATGGAAACTGCACATAAAAACTGTGCATAGAGATAAAATGCAGTGATTTCAAAATTTTCTTTGACTTGTATTTCATTGCAGACAGTAATAAAGACAAGAGCCTTTGCTTTGCAAATGTGGAAATAATCATTTACAAATACATTCATTCATCTGTTATCCACTGCTTATCCTGGGCTGTGTTGTGGCGGTTGCAAATTCAGCAAAGCAGCCAAGGCATCCCCCAACTCAGCTACTTCCTCCTAATCTCTTCCTGAGTGATCCCAAGCCATTCCCAGGCGAGCCGGGAGATATAGGGCCTGTGTCCACAGGAAGCATTTTTTGTGCCAGAAGTGTCTATTTTCTGTACAAATTCTATGAAGTTCAGTGTTGACAGCGCTCAGCGTCCTCGATGCACAAACGCCCTTGACTTTCAGCATTATTTTCCGCTCTACTCTCGGCACTTTTTGGAACAGCGCCGGACTCGTCAATGTCACTTCTCTCTCACTGACCAGTCAAAATCAAGAGGTGGGAGGGACTAACAATATCAACAGCAATGTCGGAGGAGAAACTGAGCTAGCTGCTACAGTCATGCTTCTGATCAATTAGCTATAGATTGGGTTTGCTTACTGTTCTCTGGGACTCTAGGTTTGCTGACAAGTTAGTTTGTATTCATGTTTACTACAACTGTAAAGCCCTAAGAGCTGTAGCTTGGTACTCTGTTATTGCCAGCAGCAATACCACTATTTTATCTGCAGTAGCCGCGTGGCTGAAGCTAAGGAGGTGTGGGCTTGGTTAGCACTTAAATGGGAGATCACCAGTTGCTGCTGGAAGAGGTGTTGGTGGGCCAGTAGGTTGCAATCTTCCCTTTGGTGGAATAATCTCCAATGCTCAAGTGCAGTGATGGGGACACTGTACTGAAGAAGATGCCGTTTTTCGGATGAGACATTAAACTAAGCTCCAATGACTGTGGTCATTAAAGATCCTATGACACTCTTCGACAAGAGTAGGGGGTTCCCTGGTGTCATGGCTAAATTCCCAACCTGGCTTCTTCAAACTGCCACCTAGACTCACAAGTCAGTCTCTAGATGCTTCGCTTATCTTGAGACTGATGACATTCTCCCAGCTTTCGTTACTAAAACTGGGTGAAGACAATTAGAGTTTAAAAAAAACTTGCATTGCAGAACCAATCCTAAGTCTTTTGGGCGGTCCTTCATATTGGGGGCGGTGACTTCCTGAAGTCGTGTGCTTGTAAACACTGTCCGACCAGCAACAGGTGTCATGGGCAAGGTAATGGGATGTCTCAGTTGCGCTCAGCGATGAAAAATCCTTCAAAGTGTGTGGATACATGTCGCGTTTGTATAAGAAACTAGTCAATCAATACATTATTTCCGTGGAAGTTTCATGTGGGCGTGAACTATAAGTGCGCGTTACGCAGATGAGCCTTAGTAAATAATTGAGCTATTGGCTATCAACATGAGTACTTACAAGGATATAAGGGAGTGCTGAATTTGTCGATGGAGGAGTCTACGCCTAAATCCATGGTAGGGAACTACGGGTTTTTCATATGTGATGACTATAATTGATAGCAGAATGACATAGTATCAATACCATGTTGAATCTTTGCTTCAGAAAACTGATTTTTCTTTACCACTAATTGGGATACCATTGGCTCGCTGTAGCTGAAGTAGTTGCTACAGATGACAACAAATTTTTTCTGTAGCAAGAGATCATTTTTTTGAACTACTGGATAGATACTACAGGCAAGTATTTTGAGCAGTTTGCACATCAGGCTTAGCTGAGAAGTTTAATTGAGGCAACTCATGAAAAAAAGGGATTTTGGAGTGAACTCGTCCATATTTTAAACTGTATTTGAGCTCGGCTTGCTTGTGCATATTCAATAACTGATCCGGGCGTGCCATCTAGTGATAGAATATTGTAACTGAGTGCATAAATTTGCAGCTCCATGTCCGCGGTCGGACACAGAGAATCCATTGTTTTCTCTCCGAGATACAAAGTCGCTATATTAGACCCTCTTTGGTTTATCTATGGAGGAGAAAAGGGGGAGCACACAATTTCCAGGAAAGCGTTCCTATTCAAATAAGGCGTTGCTTTCAAAGGGGCGTTGCTTTGTTAGTGGCCGTTTTCGCTGGCGCCCTAGTAACTCTTTTGTATTATGATGTCCTCAGACGATCGGGAGGCGGAGATCTGCGATCGTCTGGTACCGCGAGACTACCTGCCGCCTAATCATCCCCCGATCTAATTGGCTATGCAGCTTGTTCTCTTCCTCTCCACCTCAACCCCTCAGGGCTCCCTTGAAAAAGAGATTTCAATTTCAATGGGACTTCCCTGGTTAAATAAAGGATAAATAAATCATTTTAACTGGAGCCACTACATTTCCCAAAGCATCGTCACAAGCTACTTCAGCAGCTTGTTTACGCTGCTTAAACCACTGACTGTATACGGTTCCAGTTTCGCTTTTTGGGAAATGAACATTAAGACGCTTCACGATTTACTTTCACCGTATTAGCAAACCTTTCTAAGGTAACACGTTAAGGCAATGTTAAACTACAGAGACTTGACATTTGCAATGATGGATTGCAGAGTGCTAAGAAGACAGTTTTTGCTACTTAGCAACGATAAGCGCTGGAGAGAAGTGTTCTAAAAATGAGGTCATGGGCACTTCCAGGGCACAAAATGCTTCCGGTGGACACAGGCCTATAGTCCCTCCAGCGTGTCCTGGGTCTGTTCCTGGGCCTCCTTCCAGTGAGACATGCCTGGAAATCCTCTGTAGGGAGGCATGCAGGGGGCATCCTGACCAGATACCCCAACCACCTCAGCAGACTCCTCTCAATGTGAAGGAGCAGCTGCCCTACTCTAAGCCTCTCCTGGATGAGCCCAACACCTGACAGAGAAAACTCATCTCAGCCGCTTGTATCAGTGATCTTATCCTTTTGGTCACTATCCAAAGCTCATAGTCATAGGTGAGGGTTTGAAAGTTGATCAACAGGTAAATCGTGTGCTCGCTTTTGGGCACAGCTTCAATCCATCAATCCACCTGTCAATCTCCCACTCCACTCCATCCTACGCTCTTTCATCACTAATGCGCAGTATACACTGTGCGATTTTGGGCTGTCCCAGACCAAAGATGACCGTCGTGAAAGAATTGTGGCAATGTCTTTGGTCTTGGGTCCAAAATGGTGATCCCACGTCACACTGTGAGAAAGGTTCAGATATGGCCGTTGTCACGGTCTTGCGACCAAAGATAGCCTGGGACGAAAGACTGACAGTGTCAGAAAATTTGGCATAACCATCTCACAGTGTGACAGCGCCTACGACCTATGTCCGCTAACCAACCAATAGGAATGCAGCATGAAATGACGTACAGATCAATGCGACACAAGCGCTAAGCCTAAACACAGGGTGCACTCCTACCATGGAAGTGAAACGAGCAAGTAGTGGTGTTTGGGACTCGAACAAAGAAGAAACTCAAGTTGTGGCAGCAGAAGCCATGTGTCCTCCAGCTGTTACCATGACCAGATGACTAGATGACGCAAAGTGTTGACATTTTCCTGGTATATTGTTGTGCGTCTTTGCCTGCGATTCAGTGGGTGTGATCATCGTTCAGTCTACATACATCAAACTTTGATGTTGTAGCCAAGTTTACTAGATCCATGTCGCACAGCATGGTTTGCATTAAACGTAAAAGATTGCTGAAATCGTACAGTGTGTAGTCGGCATAAGACCCTGAGATACGTAAACTCCTCTAATTGGTGCAGCAACTCACCCTACAGTCAAAGGGGATGATACGCCTTTTTTGCAGCAAAGAACCATGACCATTGATTTGGAAGTACTGATCCTCATCCCAGCTGCTATACATTCTCAAGTGCATGCTAGAGGCCACAAGCGGAGTTCATTGTGTTACCAATTGTGAGGCTGTGCCTCCAGCCCTCTCCCTAGTCTTTACATTCCTCCTCACTTTTCCCAGCACCTGCAGCTCATTATTAACGAGCTGCAGGTAGGCAGTATTTAAGGCTGGGCTCTGCCCTAAACTGCATTGCTTTTGTTTTCCACTGCTGGTCAGTGGGTTTTAGCAGTCACTCTTTGCCTTTCTTTAGTTTTACTGAGGTTTTCTATTGTTTATCTTTGTGTTTGTTTTATATTTAGTTGGAACCTTGTTTCGCTTTTGTTTTGTGTTTCACTCTTTTGTCATTAAGTAATCATCGCTCCCGAGTCTTGCATCTGAGTCCTCTCCTGATTTTATAGTCTGCTGGACAGCCATTTGGCATTTGACAGACGAAACCCTGACACTATTAAGTAACTTATAGATCGGGAATGCATTGAACTATGTTAGGCGTGGCGATTGGAAACACCGAACGCGAGACAATAATCCAAAATAAAAGGGTTTTATTAAGCAACACACAAAATAAACACGGCACGAGGGTCAACAAAAAACTTCACTCAATGAGCTGAGAATCAGAACAGAAATGACTAAATCTGGGAACATAAGGGGGCACAAGAACTAGAAAAGCACTTAACTAACAAGGGCAAAACAAGACTGTAGCAAAACAAGGATCCGTCTGCCAGATTTGAGCTCCACCTCAGAATATATGGGCGCGGGGGCGGGATCAGGGAAACAAGGAACACCTGGGCAAAAATGAGAGGGGCAGGGCACAGAAGCATGAGACATGGGACAAGCAGTAAGACCTAACGAGCCCATTGAGAGAATGGGCATGTTCTGCTTAAGTACCAATGTAAGATGCAGCAGAGAAGGAAGGGTGAAACTGTCAACAGAAAAGCAAACGAGATCTAGAAAATAGCAAATGTGGGAAAACATGCCAATCGATATCCTATCTAAATTAGTAAGGATTAACACCTCCCGTGTGAGTTAGTGAATGTTAGTAATGAGTAAAAACAATCAAGAGGCAATCAAGCTTAGAACAGCTCCGGATTCAGAACAGCTGTGAAGGAAGTGGAAATACCACCAGCCAAACCAAAGTAATGAAAAGTGTAGGCACGCAGGAACAAAACATGGCATGGAACACGGACTGGAGACTAGAAAAGACCGGACCGGAGCTAGAAAATAGAATACATGAGTAAATAATACATGAATAGACACATGAATAAATAAGGACACAAGGCAAGAACTATGGGCATTGCTATGGCAGATACATGGCAGGAACTAAAAATGCACTAGACAGGCAGACAAACAGAGCAAAAACACAACAAACTACAAATAAAAGTATTTTTGTTGCTTTATTGAAGCATTTTTACACCATAAATAATTGTGAATAACTGCATTAGTTCATGTGACTTAATAATTGGTCACCTTATACGCAAATACATTTGTAAATGAAAGAAGGAAACAGGTAAAGAAGATGTATCCACAGAAGTAGAAGGACTAGTTATGGTAGAGTAAATAAAAACAATACATAAGTTGCTGTAAAATCATAGATAATTTTCAAATCAACTGTTACTTAGCCATGTCCTTCAGAATGTGTTGTACTCGTCTGTGGACATTTTCAGCATTCCATAATTAATAGATCACATCAATGGTAGAATTTAATGTTCTGGAATGGAAAATCAATATTATGAAAGAGCTGTCAGAAGTTTTCTTTCTTGGAAGCTTTTAATAATCTCTCCCATCTGCAGTTTAGAGATTTGAGGAGACTTAGCAGAGGCATATGGTGCACTTTTGAAGCCTTAACAGAGGAATTTCTGACGTTTTCTCTGCACTCCATTTTTAATCACAGGTGCAGCTGATGACATTTGCTTTTGTTCAACATTTATGATTATCTAAACTTTTCACACCATAGCTTCATGTCCAGAAGGAATTCAGAATAAAATATACCTGTAGTTTTACCCTAAAGGTGTTGCAGGAGTTCATACTGCTGTCACTGATCTACATTTAATCAGGCAGAGGTTAAGCAATCTTTGGAGTAAAGAGAAGGTCACTATTTACTATGTGATGCCCTTTGGCAATGCGTCCTTCAGTGGAGAACGTGAACACACAACATCTAAACTGACTATCACAATGAATCAGTGCAGCTGAGCTGAAAATGTGAGGTGGCACAGAACAATATTAAACTAATGATTGGTGTTGAATCACTTCTTTAAAATAACATAACATGGACTCAAAAAACACTTAATACAATCAGGTGCTCCCCTCGTTTAGGTAAAATGGGTAATTTCAAGTGAAATTGCATTTCGATCAATGTTAATCAATTGAAGATACTTGTTTGTAATCTTGTTATAATTGAAACAATCATGCAGTGCAGATTAGCTAGCCTGTAGGATGTCCTGAAAGCAAACACAGAAGTTAACAAATAGTTTACGATTTAATTTCCACAACATCGCATTACAAAGGAAGCTCTGTGTTTACCTGCCGATGGATTCCTATAATCATTGGAAAATTTGTTAATCGAGGGATATGATTGAAAACAGATCAAGACTGCTTATTACTTGAAAGCATTTTTTTGTGCTACATCTAATCTCAGCTGAGCAGCCATCACAGCCGTGAAGCAATTAATTTCACCCTCCTATTGTGTTCTGGGAAAAATTGTCTGAATACAATTTTCTTCTGTCATTTATACAGTAAATTCCATCTGACTGACCAAAGGCTCCATGTGTTCCTCCACAGTAGGCATTTGAATATATTAACTGAGGACCACTTCAATTGATTTTTAATGGTTTTACTAAAACTTTAACAATCTGTGATGTTTCTGGTCAAAAATGACTAGCCATCAGAAATGAGTGTGAAAACTATTTTTTGTTCAACAAGCAGATGGAAAAATTTCCTGCGCACCACCACACTCCACCCATCTCACCACAAACAATTCTACCACCCAACACACACCAATACACACATTTTATATATGTGTCTTTTCACGATACTGGGTAACAAAAGTGTGATCGCGAAACAAGAACGAAAACGTCAATTAAAATCGAAATTCATAAGTTGACATCTCTAAGGGTAACGTCAATTAATTCATGAGATATTTTAGAGGACAACGTTATTCTGAAGCATAACTTTCATCTCGATGGATACGGTGGACAAGAAATGCATATGAATGAATCGGTCACTGCATGATAAGAAATCGCATTATAAACCTAAAAATATGAAATCAATAACATAAATAATATGGAAAAGTCATGAAAATAGCAGTCAGTAACGTCTTACCTTGCGGGAGAATAGCCAATTGCACGAATGATCGAGAATTAGGATGGATTTGGACAATTTTTATCATAATTCCCTTTTAGCCTAACAGTCGTTGCAGCATACAGAATTGTGGACACGATACTTATAGCAGCAGAAATAGCCGACGCACTTTCGTGGCTGATCAAATGTGTGCACTGAGTCATTCCATCAAATGTGAAAAAAATCAATAAGTTGATTTGCATAATCAAAAAATAAAAATAAAAATTTGTTTATGGTAACGGTCATGATTTACTGGAGACAAAATGATTTTCAGTATTTGTCTTTTTCAAAATCAACAGAAATTTGCGGGGAAGAGATTGGTTTCTCTGTGCAAGGAAAGTAAATTCATCTGTGAAGTAGCATCTACATTCGAGCAGTGCCTCTCCTTTATGACCTGCCTGCCATGGTAACAGTCGTTAGCACTGCGGACACTAGTCTTATATCCTCCCATGCGCTGACAAGGAAAGTCTTGTAACAAAGGGGAATTTATTCACTGGACTGTGAGTAAATAACTTACGGGCAAATCACGCATGCGTGTATGTGCACACACACACACACACACACACATATCACATGAACTTCATGTTCATCTTATTGTTGTTCAGGTTGAAACTGTTTTTAAAATAAATGTTCATATAGAAAAAAATTTGTCATGGCATCGCAAATAAAATCACAAGTCAGTTTTGAACAGATGTTGCTTGAGGCAACCAACAAATGGAATTATGGTACCTATACTTTTTTTCAGATTTTTTCAAAACAGTATCCTGGCTAAACAGATTCCGGTCTGTGATAAACCCTGAAAATATTTTCTCCTGGTTTTTACTTTGGTCAAAATAATAGAGAAATTGTGCTTATTTTGCTGAAAATGGGTTGAATTATTTCATATAACTGAGGTCTATGCACCATAAATTCCAAAAAGAAGTGTAGGGGTGATAATAATGACTAGGAATGAAGTTGTCTGAGAGGTACCACACATCATCTAGTGAGAATTTATGCTTTATGCTTGCTGAATGAAATAAAGCGGACAATTTTGGCTGGAAGGAGGAAGGAACACAATACAAAATTTTTCCAGTTTTTTAAGAGAAAATTATGCAGTTTAATGTCTCATTGTACTCTGGAATGAAAGCATACACATGATAGAACAAATTAACAATCAAAGTTAAAAAAGAAATCATGGAATCAATTTATAAATCAAAATGTATTTTAAACTTTTGACTCAAAGTAGCCACCTTTAGTAGATATAATGGCTGAACACACTCGTGGCATTCTTTCTACAATGGAAATGACATATGCTTCAGAAAGTTCTTCCCAACTCTGTTGCAGAAGTTCCCATAAATGTGTCGCACTTGTAGGTTGCTTTGCTTTCACTCTTCTGTCCAGTTCATCCCAAACCACCTCGCTGCGGTTTATGTTTGGAGACTGTGCTGGCTACTCCATGTTTTCAAGCTTACCATCTTGTTCTTTTTCCGAAGTAGTTCTGGCAGAGCCTGGACTTATATTTTGGGTCATTATCTTGCTGTAGAATGAACCCCTGACCAACTAGGCGCATACCAGGGGGTACTGCTTGGCGCTGCAGAATGCTGTGGTAGCCATTTTGGTTCAGGGTACCTTTCACTCTATAAGTCACTGACCCTGGATCCAGCAAAACAGCCCCAGACCATCACGCTTCCTCCTCCATGTTTGACAGTTGATGTCACACACTGAGGAACCATCCTTTCACCTACTCGATGGCGTAAAAAAAACCTGGGTAACTTTACCTTTTGTTTAAAACTTCTGACAGTCCACCTATTCGTTGGACTGGAACTGCATAATTTTCAAGAGAAAACTGGAAAAATTGGGGTGTCCTAAAACTTTTGACCAGTAGTGTATGTTCACATTGATTTCCTCCAAAGACATGCATGTCAGACTGAGTCTCTATATTGCTCATTGTTGCGAGTGCATGAGTCAATTGTGTTTGATCCTTGCAATGGATAGGTGAACTATCCAGGGTGAGTTCCCATGTCTCATCATTGTATACTAAGATATGCTCCAAACCGTCGTGACCGTGGCCAGGGTTGCATTGGCCAGAGATCTGAGGCATGAAAAAAAAAAAAAATTTGTAAAAACTTTCTTTACAAGTAGTGTTTTTCTTGGCTTATTGAAAATAAATGAATATGTTTATTTATTCAAAATACGCTCTCATTGACCTTTAAATAAATTTGAATTTTGAGTAATTTATCCCCCAGCTGTTACCTGAGGGATCTATGTTTAAAGACAGTGCCTGGAGGCAATTTTATTGGTGGCTCACTCTGAGTAAACAAGCATTTGTTAAATCAAATAATCTCAATTTGATCACACGTGTGGAATGGCTTAAAATTTTTTCTCCCATTCCAGGACATCTGACTCCCCGCAGGCATATTCAGGATATTGAAACAAACTAATGTCTCTGAACAATCTCATAAAAATTGGAATATACAGTCTAATTGACCAGTTTAAAATGTCATAACATTTAATGATGCATAAGTGCAATAACTTTGGAATGTCGTAATATGGTCCAGTGGAAGGATCCAAGTTCAAAAAGCCTTGTTCCAGAAAACAACTTGTTGGCATTTTGTTCAAATGGGGAAATATCAGTCGATAGGTCATGTACAATGTAATTACTAACAGAAAAAGCATTGAATTTTGTCATATTAAATAGCCATACAAATCTGTTGACAAACCAACACCCAGAAAGAGGAAAGTATCTTGATGTAACATAAAATATTACATTGAAAATGATTATCTCAACAAAATTTTTCTGTTGCTCTTAGAATGCAAAATACAAAATGAATGCAAAATAATTTCTGTTGGACTTCAAGCTCTGCAAAGATGAATGAAACATGAGATACGCAATATTATTCAACATAGAACTTCATGGCTTCTTTTGAAATTTCATTTACTGGGCCCAGTTGTTCAAAGCTCCGTTAATTTAAGGGCTGGTTAGCACTAAACACCTGACATTATAACCATTATGTCTCTCTGTGTGAGGGGATTTTGTTGAGGGGTGAATGACTTCTGATGCTGTATCTGATATTCTTGCAGCAGATGACGGGACAGCTGCTGATGATAAGGTTGGGGGTGAGGGGTGCTGATGATAAGGATGGGGGTGAGGGTGCTGATGATAAGGGTGGGGGGGTGAGGGTGCTGATGATAAGGGTGGGGGTGAGGGGTGCTGATGATAAGGATGGGGGTGAGGGTGCAAATGATAAGGGTGGGGGTTAGGGTGCTGATGATAAGGGTGGGGGGGTGAGGGTGCTGATGATAAGGGTGGGGTGGGGGGGGGGGTGAGGGTGCTGATGATAAGGATGGGGGGTGAGGGTGCTAATGATAAGGGGGGGGGTGGGGGTGCTGATGATAAGGATGGGGGTGAGGGTGCTGATGATAAGGGTGGGGGGTGAGGGTGCTAATGATAAGGATGGGGGGGGGGGGAGGGTGCTAATGATAAGGGTGGGGGTGAGGGTGCTGATGATAAGGATGGGGGTGAGGGTGCTGATGATAAGGATGGGGGTGAGGGTGCTGATGATAAGGGTGGGGGTGAGGGTGCTGATGATAAGGGTGGGGGTGGGGGTGAGGGTGCTAATGATAAGGATGGGGGTGAGGGTGCTAATGATAAGGGTGGGGGTGAGGGTGCTGATGATAAGGATGGGGGTGAGGGGTGCTGATGATAAGGGTGGGGGTGAGGGTGCTGATGATAAGGGTGGAGGTGAGGGTGCTGATGATAAGGGTGGGGGTGAGGGTGCTGATGATAAGGATGGGGGTGAGGGGTGGTAATGATAAGGGTGGGGGTGAGGGTGCTAATGATAAGGGTGGGGGTGAGGGGTGCTAATGATAAGGGTGGGGGTGAGGGGGTGCTGATGATATGGGTGGGGGTGAGGGTGCTGATGATAAGGGTGGGGGTGAGGGTGCTGATGATGAAGGGTGGGGTGGGGGTGCTGATGATAAGGATGGAGGTGAGGGTGCTGATGATATGGTTGGGGTGAGGGTGCTGATGATAAGGGTGGGGGTGGGGGTGCTGATGATAAGGATGGAGGTGAGGGTGCTGATGATAAGGATGGGGGGGTGAGGGTGCTGATGATATGGGTGGGGGTGAGGAGTGCTGATGATATGGTTGGGGGTGAGGGTGCTGATGATAAGGGTGGGGGTGATGGGTGCTGATGATAAGGTTGGGGGTGAGGGTGCTGATGATAAGGATGGGGTGAGGGTGCTGATGATAAGGGTGGGGGTGAGGGTGCTGATGATAAGGATGGGGTGAGGGTGCTGATGATAAGGGATGGGGGTGAGGGTGCTGATGATAAGGGTGGGGGTGAGGGGTGCTGATGGGTGAGGGGGTGAGGGTGCTGATGAT
Source organism: Gymnothorax javanicus (assembly GCA_029692085.1). Classification (NCBI taxonomy): domain Eukaryota; kingdom Metazoa; phylum Chordata; class Actinopteri; order Anguilliformes; family Muraenidae; genus Gymnothorax; species Gymnothorax javanicus. Next base: position 76,899,279 of record CM056195.1, read on the forward strand.
AAGGATGGGGGGGAGGGGTGCTGATGATAAGGGTGGGGTGAGGGTGCTGATGATAAGGATGGGGGTGGGGGTGAGGGTGCTGATGATAATGGGGGTGAGGGTGCTGATGATAAGGGTGGGGTGAGGGTGCTGATGATAAGGGTGGGGGTGAGGGTGCTGATGATGAGGATGGGGGTGAGGGTGCTGATGATAAGGGTGGGGGTGAGGGTGCTGATGATAAGGATGGGGGTGAGGGTGCTGATGATAAGGATGGGGGTGAGGGTGCTGATGATAAGGATGGGGTGGAGGTGATGGGTGAGGGTGCTGATGATGAGGATGGGGGTGAGGGTGGGGTGAGGGTGCTGATGATAAGGATGGGGGTGAGGGTGCTGATGATAAGGATGGGGGTGAGGGTGCTGATGATAAGGGTGGGGGTGAGGGTGCTGATGATATGGTTGGGGGTGGGGTGCTGATGATAAGGATGGGGGTGAGGGTGCTGATGATAAGGATGGGGGTGAGGGTGCTGATGATAAGGATGGGGGGTGAGGGTGCTGATGATAAGGATGGGGGTGAGGGTGCTGATGATAAGGGTGGGGGTGATGATAAGGGTGGGGGGGGGGGGTGCTGATGATAAGGATGGGGGTGAGGGTGCTGATGATGAGGGTGCTGATGATAAGGGTGGGGGTGATGATGGGGGTGGGGGTGAGGGTGCTGATGATAAGGGATGGGGGTGAGGGTGCTGATGATATGGGGGTGAGGGTGCTGATGATAAGGATGGGGTGAGGGGCTGATGATGAGGGGTGCTGATGATAAGGGGATGGGGGTGAGCTGATGGGGGTGAGGGGCTGATGCTGATGATGAGGATGGGGTGGGGGTGAGGGTGCTGATGATAAGGGTGGGGGTGAGGGTGCTGATGATAAGGTTGGGGGTGAGGGTGCTGATGTGAGGGTGCTGATGATAAGGGTGGGGTGCTGATGATGGATGATGGGGTGGGGGTGAGGGTGCTGATGATAAGGGTGGGGGTGAGGGTGCTGATGATAAGGGTGGGGGTGAGGGTGCTGATGATAAGGTTGGGGGTGAGGGTGCTGATGATGAGGATGGGGGTGAGGGTGCTGATGATAAGGGTGGGGGTGAGGGGTGCTGATGATAAGGGTGGGGGTGAGGGTGCTGATGATAACGATGGAGGTGAGGGGTGATGATGATAAGGGATGGGGGTGAGGGTGCTGATGATAAGGATGGGGGTGAGGGTGCTGATGATAAGGGGGGGGGTGAGGGTGCTGATGATAAGGGTGGGGGTGAGGGTGCTGATGATATGGGGTTGGGGGTGAGGGTGCTGATGATAAGGATGGGGGTGAGGGTGCTGATGATAAGGGGTGATGGGTGCTGATGATAAGGATGGGGGTGAGGGTGGGGGTGAGGGTGCTGATGATAAGGATGGGGGTGAGGGTGCTGATGGGGTGAGGGTGCTGATGGGGTGATAAGGGGTGCTGATGATAAGGGTGGGGGTGAGGGTGCTGATGATAAGGGGGGGGGGGTGAGGGGGGTGGGGGGTGAGGGTGCTGATGATAAGGGTGGGGGTGAGGGTGCTGATGATAAGGGGGTGGGGTGAGGGTGCTGATGATAAGGGGGGGGGTGAGGGTGCTGATGATAAGGGTGGGGGTGAGGGTGCTGATGATAAGGGTGGGGTGAGGGGGTGCTGATGATAAGGGTGGGGGTGAGGGTGCTGATGATGAGGATGGGGGTGGGGTGCTGATGATAAGGGTGGGGGTGAGGGTGCTGATGATAAGGGTGGGGGTGAGGGTGCTGATGATAAGGGTGGGGTGAGGGTGCTGATGATAGGGTGCTGATGGGTGGGGGTGAGGGTGCTGATGATAAGGGTGGGGGGTGAGGGTGCTGATGATGATAAGGGTGGGGGGGTGAGGGTGCTGATGATAAGGGTGGGGGTGAGGGTGCTGATGATAAGGTTGGGGGGTGAGGGTGGATGATAAGGGTGGGGGTGAGGGGTGCTGATGATAGGGGTGGGGGTGGGGGGTGCTGATGATAAGGGTGGGGGTGAGGGTGCTGATGATAAGGGGTGGGGGTGAGGGTGCTGATGATAAGGGTGGGGGTGAGGGTGCTGATGATAAGGGTGGGGGTGAGGGTGCTGATGATAAGGGGAGGGTGGGGGTGAGGGTGCTGATGATGAGGGGGATGATAAGGGTGGGGGGGTGAGGGGTGCTGATGGGTGGGGGTGAGGGTGCTGATGATAAGGGTGGGGGTGAGGGTGCTGATGATAAGGGTGGGGGGTGAGGGTGCTGATGGGTGGGGGTGAGGGTGCTGATGATGATGAGGGTGGGGGGTGAGGGTGCTGATGATGAGGGTGGGGGTGAGGGTGCTGATGAGGGTGGGGGGGATGGGGGTGAGGGTGCTGATGATAAGGGTGGGGGGTGAGGGTGCTGATGATAAGGGTGGGGGTGAGGGGTGCTGATGATAAGGGTGGGGGTGAGGGTGCTGATGATAAGGGTGGGGGTGAGGGTGCTGATGATAAGGGTGGGGGTGAGGGTGCTGATGATAAGGGTGGGGGTGAGGGTGCTGATGATAAGGGGTGGGGGTGAGGGTGGGGATGATAAGGGTGGGGGTGAGGGTGCTGATGATAAGGGGGGGGGTGAGGGTGCTGATGATAAGGGTGGGGGTGAGGGTGCTGATGATAAGGGTGGGGGTGAGGGTGCTGATGATAAGGGGGGGTGAGGGGTGATGATGGTGGGGGTGAGGGTGCTGATGGGGTGGGGGTGAGGGTGCTGATGATAAGGGGGGGGGTGAGGGTGCTGATGATAAGGGTGGGGGTGAGGGTGCTGATGATAAGGGTGGGGGGTGAGTGGGGGGGGTGCTGATGATAAGGGGTGGGGGTGAGGGTGCTGATGATAGGGTGGGGGTGAGGGGCTGGATGATAAGGGTGGGGGTGAGGGGTGCTGATGATAAGGGGGGGGTGAGGGTGCTGATGATAAGGGTGGGGGGTGAGGGGGATGATAAGGGTGGGGGTGAGGGTGCTGATGATAAGGGGGGGTGAGGGGTGATGATAAGGGTGGGGGTGAGGGTGCTGATGATAAGGGTGGGGGGGTGAGGGTGCTGATGATAAGGGTGGGGGTGAGGGTGCTGATGATAAGGGTGGGGGTGAGGGTGCTGATGATAAGGGTGGGGGTGAGGGTGCTGGTGGGGGGGGTGAGGGTGCTGATGATAAGGGTGGGGGTGAGGGTGCTGATGATATGGGGTGGGGGTGGGGGTGGGGGTGCTGATGATAAGGGTGGGGGGGTGAGGGTGCTGATGATAAGGGTGGGGGTGAGGGTGCTGATGATAAGGGTGGGGGTGAGGGTGCTGATGATAAGGGTGGGGGGGTGAGGGTGCTGATGATAAGGGTGGGGGGTGATGGGTGCTGATGATAAGGGTGAGGGGGGGGGTGGGGGTGCTGATGATAAGGGTGGGGGTGAGGGGTGCTGATGGTGTTGCCTCTGATAATGGGGAGGTTGCTGTTTCTGCTGGGGGGTACCTCTGGTGCTCCTGAGGAGGGAGGGAGCCACTTCAATGCTCCTAAAAGTTTGACTCCTGTATTACTGAGATGGACGTGATCACACAGGTGCTGTTAGCTTTTTCTACTGTGGTGAGCCAGATTCACATCAGGGAGAAGAGTGAAGCTCATTGGCTTCTCTGAGTTGATGGTGTTGATAATGTTTTGGGGAATGTCTAAACAAGTTAGTAGCATGGATACGGTTACCTTTGCATGTGAGAAGCTCTTAGTGGCTTTTTTTTGGCCACCTGCTATAATACTGAGGGTAAACCACCGTCTCTTCTGGCGAGGTTATTTGTTCCAGTATGGATGAGAGTATGCTCTGCACTAACATTCTCTCCTCTGGGCTGATATTCTGTGGCAGTGCCTGCGGTAGGGCTCCAGAGTTTCACACACTTTTTCCCTGCAAACAGGTGTCTCATATCAATGTGTTTCCCATTGCAGTCACAAAGAAGTATAATTTATTTGCTTGTGGATTTTTTGTGCATTATATGTGGTCTGTTGTGAGCAGATGTGTGTGTGCCTGTTTGTGGAGCCTTTGGAGGGGAGGGCCGGGGGTTAGGCTGAGAAGCAGATGGGGGGTAGGGGGTGCTGAGGAGGTTGGGAGAGAGGGGTCGGGTTCCGTGGCAAGAGAGATTCGATCAGAGGGACAGGGGGTAGGAGAGTTAGTAGGAGCAGAGTAGGGGAGAGTATGGATGTAGACTCTGCTTTGGGTGATAGTGGTTATTTCCTCTCTTTTTGTCCATAGCATTGTCCATAGAGCATGATTATCTCTAGTTCTCTCATGGCCTGTTGCAGTTCTCTGATTTCTGTTGAGGGAGGATCCACGTGTGCATCTCATCCTTTGGTCGTCAAGGTTTTCCTGATGCAGTCTTATGACTGTTTTCTCCCTGAATTCTGTGAATTGCCGCTCCAACACTGAAAATCCTTCTTTGAGCATTTTTAAATTGTTGGAGAATCTGGGAGTGGTCCCCGGAGAGAGTGTTACAGGCGGATTCTTACAAGTGCTCAAGTTCTGTCTTCTCTGTGCTTTCTGAGCTTTCCTTCCCTTTCTTTTCAGCCTCCTCTTTTCTGCTTTGGAAATTGTTCTGAAAATTATCTGGAAAATTTTCAGATCCTTGAATCATTATTGTACCATTATGGTAGACATTAACCCCTTAAACCTGAATGCCCAAGCACCAAGCAAATAAATAAGCATGTAGCAAAACATAAAATAAAATAATAGCAGTGCTTGATTACCAGCGCTTCTACTGCATTTGTGCTACGCATAAAAACAATACATCAAATGAAAGAGGAAAGTCCACAGAATCCAACGATATAAGCCATGTCATTTTAAACCGACACCACACTCAAAGAACAGCAGGCACACCCTTCACATTCTACAGCGATGAGCAAAATTTTTTTCTTACCTTTGATATTTTGTAATAAAAAAATGTGTTCAAGGGTAAATCTGTGCTTAATATTGTTAGCAAAATGTGTCCGTGTTATATCAAAACTAGTTCTGCCAGTATCTATGCATGTTTTTTCCGGGGAACTGCTTCAAAGGATGTCAGCTCCAGAGCAATCCGCTTGCTTGCAATGTATTTTCCTCTCTGTGATTGGCTTGTGATGCTGTCAGTAAGACTTTGCAGGTGGCCATTTGATTCTATGGGCTCTGACGTTTCCAACGAGCCCCAAACCACCGTAATCACACAAACCTAGCCTGAGATAGAGCGTTGCGTTCCCAGTGCATCTAAATCGGGTGTCCATGCACCATTCACATGTGCAACAATATGAACGCTTAACTGGTTTGTTCGTGGTATTTTCGGTATAATTAGGCCTATCTGCTAAATATTAAACAGTCGTTTTCAAGGTAGTCTTTCGAAAAAATCCATGTGCTGTTACGCACAAGTACTGAGAGAATGCTGAAGTACAAGTGCTGAGTCGAGATGACTCCTATACACTGCATTTTTAAATGGCATGCTTATCCCCTTTGGAAACGAACATACCTGTATGGATTGCCAAACAACCAAAGCATACTATGACAGACATTTGCGACAAGTTTGACAGAACCAACTCAAGCGGTCTCCTACAGAAGTTACACTGTTTTGAATATACGTCGCACATTAAGAATAATTTTGTTTATTATATTTCAATGTTTTACATCTAAATAGGAAAAAATACAAACTTAGATACAAATGCATTAAAAAATATATTTAAATGTTTGATTTTGGCCTCTTTTAAGTAAAACTTTAATCTTCATATTAGCACTGTTATTATTTTGGTTTCACATCCCAAAAACTTTGTCAGTGTAACTAATCTTTAGAATGCATGAATTGTCACTTAATTTTTTTTTCATTCTAATGGATAAAAGGGATAAATTGTTTTTACAAATAATTGCAAAGAGTCTTATCAGCAACCATTAATCCAGTGATCTGGATCAACTACCGGAAGGGGTCTCTTTGCCATTAGAGATGCTTTTATTTGGTGGGTGATATTTAATGAAGCCACCTGCTGAAGAGCTATGCGAAATCTTTTTCTCAAACGTTCAAGGTCGTGCATCTGGCCTGCCGATGCCAATAATAAAAATCTTTGTATGAAATCACCAGTTTCTGGGTAATATCATGCACAGAATGCTTTTTTTTTTTTTTTCTCATAAAAAAACAACTGAATTACAAGTTTTGAGACACAGCGGTTTCTTTCTGGTCATTATCTACTCAAACGTGCGCTGCTGTGAATGCGTTGGGAGTGGCTTCTCCTGCAACAAAACAGCACAATAACAATTCTGCAAAGATGAAGTGAAACAATTATATAATTATATAAATAAAATTATCATTAAGTAAACAGTGAAAAGGTCTCAATACATTGCAATAATGGCTGCTGAAAATGAGGCTTTGCCATCCAAAGGAAAACTTTCATTTTGAAGAATAATCATATTAAAGTGGTGTTATCAAGGCCTGTGTTGGCTTTTGAAATAAAATGCAACATTTGAGAATAACACAAATTCTTCAAAAAATTTAAATGAATCTTGGCAGGTCCCCATTTTGAAAGATACTGTATGTATAAACAAGGATATTCTAACCTTGCAGAAAAAAAGAAATGACAGCTTTTTAGACTGTGATGGCTCTGACATTTTATAATGGAAAAGGCTGGAAAGTGATAATTTCAGATTTACGCCTGAACACACAGAACATTTTTATTTGACTTAAAATTATATTGGGTGCCACTATTTTTCTTCAATAGTTTGTGCATCCATGCGTGCTTCAGTGTGTGTGTGTGTGTCTGTGTGTCTGTGTGTGTGTAAGTGTTCATGAATGCCTGCTCCTCTTATTTTTTGTAGGTAGGTAAATATCCACCCTCAGGGGACCCCTGGATCCATCTTCTGTCCTTGACAACTCACACCCATTTAAGTAGAACTGATAAATTCAACTACTAGTCCTGAACATTACATATGCTAGGCTGATTTTCTCTGACTGCGGCATCCTGTGAACAGCGAGCCATACTTGGGAGACTGCTGGATTCTTATTGCAGTAGCAGTACAGCAAAGTAGTAGGTTGGGAGGGGTAGATTTCTATGGACCTCCACAAGATACCGCCCCACACTTTCAACCATTCTCAATAATAGGGTCCAGTATTTTAGCTTACTATGTGCCTATGATACCAGAATTCAAGAAATGACCTACAAAGTACAACAGGAGGGGAAAACACTTTACCGTGTCTTTTATCTGTTGATGTGATCATTTGCATCACTTATAATGCTGGCAGTTGCCGTGGAATTAAGTAAAAAGTTGAAGGGGCATGGATGACGTTCTGATTTGCTGGATACTCCTTTTAGTGATGCTTCAGGAAAAAAATTGTGAATCCATTGTCTGGAATGTGTGCATGGCTAGAAACTGAGAGGCATGCAAAGTCAGGGCATGCTTGCATAAAACTGCTTAAAGTGCAAATACATCACATTTTCTCAAAACGAGACAGATCTGGTATACGTTTGACCAAACAGTTCATGCACAGTATCCTGCAAATTAAATGCCCCAAATTTGCTGCTTTTTCTCGAAAATGAGCCTTTTATTTAGGTCCGAGCGGAGATTTTCGAAAACAAAATGAAGATTGACCCACATTTGCCAATGTGCGGATGTGGCATAACAGGAGGTGTTCCAAACGTGGAAGTCAAGCTGAAAACAACAGGAAAACAAGATGTAGTCAAAGAATATTATTTCCATAAATTGATAAAAAATATATTTTTCATATCAGAAGGGAAAAGGAACAACCTGACCATCGGCCTGTAGGCATGGTGCGCCAAAACTATTTACTGAGAGTTTTATTGGGCCATGATGAGGAATGGTGTCTGAAAATAGGTGGCCTCTGTACATGATGACAACACAAGACCTTCAGAGTCTATAAACTCTTATTCCACGGAGCGCACTCAACAAACAACATGGCCCATGCAGGTCAAATGAGGCCCTGTTTGCACAAATTGGGTGAGTTTCCCGAAATCATAGATGCTGACTTACATAGTTGGAACCACTGTGAAGGGAAAAACTTTGTAAGTTGCTAACTTAGTTTGCAACTATGCTTTTAGGAAACTCATCCCTGGTTGGCTGGCATGCTTAAAGGGGCTATGTCAATAGCTGGGCATGCGCAGTTTGGTTGCGAAACTTATCTTTTCTGTGGCCCACGGGAAAATCTAGCGTTTGCCATTATAAAGGGGGAGCATGACAATCTAAACCAGGGGTGTCCAATCTTGTCCGTAAAGGGCCAGCAGTGCTACTGCACCTGATTCCACTAATTAACTAATGAGGGGTTTCAATCAGGACCTTGGTGGGTAGAATCAGGTGTGTTAGTGTTGGGCTCTAACAAAAACCAGCACCCACACCGGCCCTTTCTGGATAAGATTGGACACCCCTGATCTAAACGAATCCAGCTTTCTTTCATGTCATGGTTTTGAAAGGGTGATTGGGTGAAAGCGGTCTGCCGATAATGCCCCATCTCACATCTGGATTCCTCAAAGCCATATTTTGGCCTCAGGAAGTTAAAAATAACCAAAATTTCCTTCACACAACATTGCCTGATAATGCAGCACTGTACTTTTATAAATATTCTGCGCAGATGACATGAGCAAGCTACATTAGTTTAGGTTGTCGCGCTCCCCCTTTGTAATGGCGAATGCTAGACTTAACTGTGGGCCACGTAAAAGACAAGTTTCGCAACCAAACTGTGCATGCCTAGCTATTGACATAGCCCCTTTAATTGATAATTAAAACGCAGCTGATTGAAAGCCCATTTGTTCAGTAAATTAATTCAACCAATTGCCCGATTCTTACTTGGAAATAGGTTGAGTGTTAACCTGCTTTGTGGTAATGTCACTGGTTGTAGACAGAGTTTTATTTTTACATGAGCAGCCTTAACACGTGGACCTGAGTCTGCATAACCGCATTTTTTGGAAGATTTTCTCAGGCGCATCAAGCTGATCGGACACGAACGCAGGAGTAAAAGAAAAACGTTTCGTGAGCTAAGGAATTCTGAAGCTTTGTTAGACATTGACATTTTATGTTAGGTCTATGATTAATGTGGATAGGAAAATGCTTTATAATTGTTGCAGTGAAGAATAATGCTAGCTGAGGGGAAATGGATACGGATTAATTCTCGCAAATGAACAAATTAACGTTTCATTGATAATTAGGAAACCTAAATGGGAACGGGCCTGGAGATGTAATTCGCTTTAAGGTGAGGTGATAACAGAGCTAGGCTCCCTCCCATAGCAACTCTGGAGTGGAAGAGGTTAAATGAAAAATTTAAAAGCTGATGCACCACAACGGAAGGAAATCCTGAATCCACCTCTGAAGATGACACAGATGGGTGAGGCAATGATATATACCCAACATCTCTTAATAATTGCCCATTGTTAGAGTAGTTGAGATTGAAATGGCTTTGCCAATAAACCATTTGACTGAATAAAAGGGGCATACAGGTGTAATGAGTAAATTTTCATTTTATTACCTTCGCCCTCAACTTACAGAACTGAATTACAGAAATCAATAATAATATTTTTAATGTCAATGTACACTCAGCATATGAATTATAAGAAATCAGGAAGGGACAATTCTTTGCTGAATGATATTAAAAAAAAATCAGAAATGGCATTTTTTTATTAATATATTTTTTTGGGGGAATTTCTCCTTTATTTGACAGTTATACAGTGTAGAGAGACAGGAAGGTTTGGAGAGAGGAATGGGGGAAGACATGCAGCAAATGACCTGAGCCGGAATCGAACCCAAGTCGCTGCGGGAAAGACACAGCCTTTATAGTGCGCGCGCTTAGACCGATGAGCCACTGGGGCACCCCCAGAAATGGCATTTTAAAAATATATCCTTCATCTTTTGGATGAGATGTTAAACTGAGGTCCTGAATCCCTGAGGTCATTAAAGATCCCATGACACTCTTCAACAAGAGCAGGGGGTTCCCCAGTGTCCTGGCTGAATTCCCAGCTTGGCTCTCTCAATATACTGCCTAATCATGCCCTGATCTAATTGGCTATGCAAATTGTCATTTCCTTCTGTGCCTCAGCTGATGTGTTCTGGTGCAAAATGGTTGCAGTGTCACATCACCCATGAGATTAGATTACCCCATATGATTGCAAAGCGCTTTGAGTATCTGTGGGAAGGTACATACATATATATATGTACAAGTATACATACTGTACATACATACAGTTTATGAATGTGTTTTATATCATGTTAATAAAGCCATTGTAGTAAGCCCTGGAAGCACTGCACATGATCTAGAGCTCTATGAACGTGATGCACCTAGGTCAATAAATAAAGCTTTGTTATGTATTTATAATCCATCAGCAGCAGAAATTGGGTGAAAATCATGATGTCAGGGATGAGCCCAAAAACGAGGAAAATGAAGAAGAGCACACATTAATATTGTGTCGTGATCACTGGGGCCCAGTCCTAATGGTGCCATTGGCATTGAATTCTTTGTAAATAAAGCCACTGAACAAGGTGGCAAAAGTGTCAAAAGGCAAAACTTTGCAACATGTTGAAGGAAGGGCACCCCGGTGGCTCATCGGTCTAAGTGCGCGCACCATAAAGGCTGTGTCCTTCCCGCAGCGACCTGGGTTCGATTCCGCCACGGTCATTTGCTGCATGTGTTCCCCATTCTTCTTCCCAACTTTCCTGTCTCTCTCCACTCTACAGCTATCAAATAAAGGAAAAAAATCCCCAAAAAAATCATCTTAAAACATGTTGAAGGAAGTCATAGCATGGTGATGACAGACTCCTACCAACCAAGCTTACTGAACCAGTCAGTTCTCTTTCACACTTTTGTTAGTGAAAGTTCTGACACGCAAAACTTGGCATCAGGCCGATGACTTATTTTTTAAAAAAACTTTTCATTTTGCTCTAGCTTCTGATTTTGATATCACTATTCAAGTTGTTCAAGTCCAGTACTTGCTGAAATATTACTGTATACATCTCTGTGGGAAAATATGATTCGCTCCCCATCTTTAACTTTGGCTCTTCTTCTAAGCAAACTTGTTGGGGACTAGTTCTGAGTTGACATCAAAAAGCATAAAACATATTCAGAACAAATTTACAATTATAAATATCTTTAAAAGTAGCTCCCTGTAAAAAAGCAAAATAGAGCCCTTGATTCACCCATCAGCCTTTTCAACTAAATCAGCGGATTGATGAGAATACTCAATTGAGAGGGTGCAAATTCACTTGTCATGAAGAGACAGGATGGCTAAAATTTAAAGATTTGTCATAGGATAAAATGATAAAACACTGAGAAGGGCAGAACTCTCACAAGTTTATTGTTCTGTGTATTCTTCCATTTCCAAAGCATGAAATACTCACATGTACAGAGTTTATTGCTTGGCTTAATTGCGAACACTGCTGGAGTTGGTTGGTTTCTTTTTGTTAAGTGATCCTTATTACAAAGTAGTATAGGATACTCTGACAGCTGAAGTCTCTACCTTTTACAATCAGAAGCTTTCTCTTCACTTCTGAATATTGAGACAGCTTATTTTATTCATATGTACTTTTTCAACAGTAGGTATCTCCTCTCATTTTGATGTTGACACAGTAAAATACATTTTTTTTCAGTTGTTTTAAATCAATAGTTTTTCTCCCTGCAATTAAATGATCAAGTGACTCTGTATGACCTTGTAGAAAAGTACACCACGCACTGCATCGGTCGATAAAAAAACACTCCAAACTGAACAGGGCTCCTTAACAGTGCAACAGTGCAGTGCAAATAAACATAAATTCTGATCGATCACACTTCAAACACAGTATTTCTCATTAAGGCATCATGTAATATGTACAATGATTTAATAAATGGCACCCAACTGTATCAAAAAATGACCATAATAATTGCATTAATCTTGCGATTCATTCATGCCTCTTAACAGAATTTAAAAAATTTACATTCATAAAAACTGATAAGCGAGACATTTAAGAATAACAGTGCATTTCTTCAGTTTAACTGAATAACAAGTTTCGTCAGTGCATGTGTTGCAAACCTTAATTAAACTGAGATTGATAAATTCTTGCTAACTTGCAATCATTCTGCCATCCTAAAGTGTATTTGTTGTTTGCACAACATCTGAAAAAAGTGCAATCTACTCAAAGGTCTCAGTATACTTGCTCAAGGACATATTTTGTGCAATTATTCAAAATGAAAAATACAGTTTCAGCTCAAAATAAAACCACCAATTTCAGAGGTCTTCCTCCACCAATGGACTTCCCTAACCCTTACACTATAATTTGCCTTTCTATGTGAATATTATTTTCTGGTCACTTGAAGCATGTTAGAGGTTTTTGTGGCTAAAAATATGGTTGCAGTCTGCAGGAAGAAACTACAAATGGCTGTTGAGACTGGCATTTATTTTGTTACAGTCACTGATGCTACATTTAAGCTAATGTGATGGCTCACTTTACTGACGTTATCTACAAAGCTGTCATGTCCTGTCCTCTGTAAAGCTGTATGCATTTTCTCTGACATATATATCAGGGCCGGATCTGGGGGGTTTCCTGGGTTCCGGAACCCCCCCGCCCTGAGCACGTACCTTCAAAATAAGCAAAAAAAAAAAAAAATCCTCACAGGACTACCCAGCCGGAAAAAAAAAAAAAAAAAGTTATCCATACGCGATAGTGGATGCAGTCTCACAGCTGAGTCAACGGGGGCACCTACGCAGGGGTGCTACGCCAGCCTTGAAAGTTACTTCCCTTTGTTTCACCACTTCCGACCACACGCGCTTTTTCACGGAAAAACAACATAGCCTACGAAAGTCGTTTTCAAATTCAAGTTCTTGAGTCCGCAAGAACCATGCCAAGGAAAAAACGAAAAAACGAAGACACAATGAACCTTTGCTATATTTCTGTGCTGAAAGACAGGAGGTCAGTGTACATTTTCTTGCATGATCTAATAAAAATCATACTCTCTTTGAACTCAAGGTTTGAAATTTTGTTGTTGATTTTTGATGAGGCTTTTACATTTAGGATATTTTCTGAGTTGCAGGGGTGAAGACATACGATCTTGGTGTAGATTTACTGTTAAGCTGAATGGGTAGTTGGTTTAAAAGGCATTCCTGTTGGTTATTAGAGACATTTTAACATAATCTATTTTGGTTGAAATTGGATGTAGAATGCCTGGAAATTGGCTCGATTTTTGCCTCAGAAATAGCTAAAATGCTGGATTTTTCGGGGGCTTTGACCCCTGATCCCCCACAGGGGCACTGCCTCTTGATCCTGCCAGGGGGTCTATGCGTCCCCTGGACCCCCGCCAGGAAACCCCCCCTCACAACTCATTTGATCCAGCCCTGCATATCCACTGGTGACTCTGCAAGAATTCTTCTTAGAGAGAACAGTTCAACACTCCAAGTGTGTGCAAAAATCTGCTGCTATATTTTACCTAAGATCGTTTGGCACCCTAGGCAAGGTCTGAGCGATGATATAATTCATATACATCGATGAGATTTTTACAGTGGGCTAGTTATCTGTAAACCTTTCTATCTAATATGGGATGTTTTCATCTTTTCAAACATCCCACACAACTTTTCTACAAACAGTGCACAATATACTGGCAGAACTTTTTTTGCAGCTATTTTAAATGTTTTTGGCTGAAAAAAGCGCAGATAATTGCAGATGAGTCTAAACAGACTGCTGTTACTGGTTTTAGTACCATAATTTATAATAATATCATTTACAAATGTAGGCCAATTTGTTTAATTCATTTGATTTAATTGAAATTTTCTGACATTTACATCATGCAACTCTGAAACCCATTGAACTGACTTTTATGTTAGTTTCAAACTATTTGCCCATCAGGTTAGGAACCAAACTCTTTTATTCATTGAACAATTTACACATTGTCATAGTTTTATTTCACTGTTATTGTATCGGAGGGATCGAACGATAAGACAAGTTTTTAAACTGCTGCTCTGCTCGGAAGATGGAGATCATAACATATGGAACTTCCACAAGTTTCGGATGTCACCTTTCTGGAATTAATTTTGGTGAAGTTGATTTCATAATACTGGAGCTGGAGCTCCACGTGATGTTCATTTTTCAAATGTCATCGCTTTTGAAGGAAAAACTGGAGGCCCAGCGTGGCAATGGTCATAGGCTGTATAACCAAGCTAACGTCTGTATACATAATTAGGTGCATGTAGTATGTCTACGTTTATCTACATGTGTATTTCAGTCAGGAAACTCTGAATTGAATTAAATATTTTTATTGAGCATAAATACTTTGCATAATGGAAGCAAGTTTGGCAGCAGGCTCTGTCTCAATTTATTAATTCCCTGAAAATGATCTGCCAGATTCATTTCAGGGAATGATAGCAAGACCCCCCCCCGGGGGATCATAGAAACAGAGCCCACAGGTGGATGCTGGGGAGGCGGTGGGATTGCAAAACTTCATGGGTAGCAGCCAGAACAGCAGCAGCAGTAGCAGCACAAGCAGAAGGAGCAGCAGCAGCACAGGCAGAACGCGCAGCTGTTAGGTACGGTTCTGGAACCAGACGCGAGAGTTGAGCAGTGAAGGTAAAATGGGATTTTATTGGAAAGGGGGCGAACCCCGCAGAGCAGGAGGCGACAGTACAAAGTCCACAATCCAAAGAACACAATCCCAGGGACAAAATCCAAAAGTCGAAAAACCAGGGCAGCAATCACAGTAATCGTAGTCAGACAAAGGGTTCGTAAACAGATGCAGACAATAGTACCAAAAAGCAGAGCCAAAAATCGAAGGTCGGACGGTCCAGTCAGAAGAGAAACACTGAGTACGAGGCGAAAATGATAGCAGCACAGGTAAACAAGGGAAACGTTCTGACGGGGAACTGCAGTGAGAAGACAGCTTAAATACACTTAAGGGAAGTCACATGCTATGATTAGGATCAGGTGACGAGGATCAGACTAATTACGTGGGAGGAAACACAAGGGAGAACCTAACCACATGAAATTGGCAAAAGCCAAAACGCGGACAGGGAACACGAGACAGCCTATGACAAGACATACAGCTCCGGTTAGGGAGTTCTAACGTGCACAGATAATGAGGCAGGACAGAGTGGAGCAGGTGCGGAGGATCTGCTGAATTGCAGCAAAGACTAAGTGAAGGCAAGAGGTGGAGACTAGAACAGGGCGAGTGCTGAGAGCTTGTTAATCAATTAGTAAGTGCAGCTATACAATCCCTAGTGCTCGTTAGTAAGTTAGTATTATATACAATGTTAGTCTGGGTTAGTAACTTTAACAAAAACAACAAACTGTTAGTATTGGTTAGTAAAACAGAAAAGAGAGGCGAAGGAAGCAAACGAGATTGGAAGGAATGTTTGAAACCCAGAAACCATGAAATCACCTAAGCATGTGACACGAAGACTGGGGAGAAGCTGAAGCTTAACAAAAAGACCAGACAGGGGAGACAAAGTGCAATGAAGGGCATGAACAAAGACATGGACCGGAATCTAACAAAATAGTGGATTGGGAATGGCAAAAACGAAAACATGGCAAAGTACAAGAACTAAACAGAACATGGCAAAACCTAACAGAACTGATCATAAACATAACAGGGAATGGCAGAAACATAATAAACATGGCAGAATCAGAACAGACAGAGCAGAATCATAACAGCAGCAGCAGCACAAGCAGAAGGAGCAGCAGCAGCACAAGCAGAAGGAGTAGCAGCAGCACAAGCAGAACGCGCAGCAGTACTGAGCATCAGTAGCAGCAGTGCAGCACGGAGCAGAATGGGCAGCAGGGAATGATCAGGTAGGCAGGGAGGTTTTAAATAACCCGCCCTATTTAGATGAAGAGAGCATGTGACTGATCAGGGTTTGGCGCCGCATTGAGTTGTCTGCCTGAACTAGCTCCGCAGGCTTCGCATCATTTTACTAAAAATATCTAACAAACAAGATTAACAAAATGTCTTTCAAAGGTAACATCCATATTTCAAGGTCGGTCACATGACTTAAGTCACAAAATGGTGTTGTAAACCCATGTTGATACTGGAAGTGTCGAACATTTTTGAAATGGATCGAACTTGAGTGTGAAATTGTCATCACTAGTGTTGACTTTGGTTGTAGTTTTTGAATAGGATTTTGAATTTTGGACGAATGGAGTGGGGAGAGGTGGATGGGGGAAAAGGAGAAAGGGAAATGAAAATGAGAATAATAAAGAGGCATTTGTAGTTGTAAATAAAGTGATAAGAGACAGTTATGAAATCAAGCATGTTTTTAGTGACAATCATTATGTCGGTAGATTTATGAAGGAAGGCGTAAAAGAAATAGGAGGCGTAAAAGTGGTGAGGGTGTGCTGAAGTGGCATTGTAATTGTGGGATCCAAGACAAAAAGAAAAGCTGTAAAAATCGAAGAATTTCATCTTGCATATGATCAAATGAATCGCCAGGCTATGGTGAAAGGCGATATCAGAGGTGTACCATTTTCTGTGAAACCAGATTATTTTTTTGGAGGTAGTGGGTGTATGTGCTGCTTGGCATTTGAAAAGTAATAGGGATGAAAAAGAATACGTAAGATAGTATAGCGGTGATGCTGGAGTTCAAAAAGGAGTAGCCGAGTACGATTCAATTAGATTATGTTTACTGCAGGGTGAAGACCTTTGAAAGGGCTCCACTTTGGAACTATTGGTGTCCGTGTGGAAATGGTAGGTAAGAAAATTACTTAAAGATGTAGAAGGTGTGGTAAAAAGGGATACTCAGAGGAGCATTGTGAGGTACCTAAAGAGCAGGTTGTTTGTCATCATTGTGGGAGTATTCATGAAGTGGGAGCAAAGCAATGTGATCTAAGGAAATTACAAAGTGAGGTGGAATGGACACAGAATAAGACATCATATGTGGAGGCTAGAAGAGTGAGGAGAGAAAAGGGAGCAGTGAGGAAGGAACATGGTGCAACTGAGATGGTGAGAACAACATAGACCTGACAAAGAATGTATAAGTTAGGACAAAACAGAGTTTTTAGCGTTAATATCCACGGTGATAAATTGCGCAAGTAAAACAGAAACAGAAAGGATGAGGATGGTAGTACATTCAGCTAGGGAAATTTTAGAGATAATTGACGATGAGGGAGATGAAAATTTAGGGAATTTTGGAAAAAGGGTTTGGTTGGGAGCCAGATACAGTTTTTCCGAATATTATAAATCCAGCAGTTGGCGGTAATACACCAATACGTTTGTTGACAGCCATAAACTAAAGAGGAAGAAGTCTTTGCTTGATTATACAAGAGTCATACCTTTTTCCCTTCAAGTCTGTTTGTGATTTTTCTACCTCTTACCCGTTCAGTACCCAACCTGTTTTTTTAAATATTTGAATTTGTGGATTTTGCTGCTGCCTGACTACTGTATAGGGCACTGATGGTAGCTTTTGGATCTCTGCCGTTGAAAAAATGTCCTTTGATTTTTGGGTTTGTACTCAAATCAACCTAACCAACATGTCCTAACCAACACCTCACACCTTTAGCAGCATCAACTGCAACCAAACTCCTCCAATAACTGAGGATCAGTGTTCTACATTGCAGTAAAAGAATTTTGGTCCATATTTGGGAGTTTTCCACATGGTCCGGCAAACTGCTGCTGTGGGCTATGTGTTGCAAATTGTGATCACTCATTCAGTCACTCACTCATTCATGGACGTTTAGTAGGGATGTTCAGTGGGACACATACACATTACACACCATGGGTCTGTACAGTTTCATGCTTGTTGAGAATGAACTGCCCATTTGAGATCCTGCCACTGCATCTCAGTTGTGTTCAAGTCTTTCTATTTTATTTCTTTTCAGCCACTTCAGAGGTAGACTTGCTCCTGTGGTTTGAATCATTTATTTGCTGCAAAACCTGATTGCGCATGAGCTTCAGGTAGCAAACCATCCCCATTCCACACACTACCATGACTGAGTTTGTATAATGGTATGAACCTTTTTTGAGGAGAGCTGTTGGCTTTAATTAAACCAGATGTAATCCATCTCTTTGAAAATTCCACTTCAAACTCATCAGTCCACAGAACATTGTCCCAAAAGGCTTAAGGGTCATCAGGCATTTTTGGTAAATGTACAATGAGTCATTATGTTCCTCTTGGTCAGCATGGGTTTTTGCAATGCACTTGTCTGTGGATACTGTGGAGCACCGTTGAAGTGCACAGAGATCAGGAATTGTGGAACTGGACTCATGTGCAAAGATGGATCTAGTTTATTATGCCTTTGCGGCACAGTGGTACATAATACAAAAACAACATGGAAGCAAGGTTCCTGAATAATAATGTTAGTAAATACATATAACTGGGAGCTAACAACAGTACTATGTATTATAAATGGAAAAGAACTAGGAAACGAGGTTCCTGGATTACAATAGAAGCGCTGACCATAAAAACTGAAAGGAGCAGCGCTTAATTAAAGATATTCAAATATACACGCAAAATGCAGGAGTTAAGCTATAGTGACGCAAAAGGCTTCTGAGGCTTATGCAGCTGAGACATCGCACTGACTAAAGGCCTTTGTACACCAAGTCCGTTTTTTACGTATGCGTTTTTTAAATCCGCCATCCAATAAAAATCGTTACGCACAGAAACGTTGCACACTGAGTCAGATGCATTTTTATTCTATTCGTGGCAAAAATTTGCAATACAAGACAAAATGGAGTCATTGAGCAGTGAGGATTATTTTGTAGTCCTGTCACTTCTTCAAAAAAGAAAAAGAAAATGTTGGGTCCATCCAATCCTCAGATGGCATCCACAGCAAGGGGAGTTTCACCTGCTTATAAAGGACCTGTGGAATTATCCTGACTGTTTCCAGGTCTATTTCAGGATGTCAGTGGTCCAGTTTGATACGCTGCTAGCAATGCTGGAACCACACATTAAAAAGGAGACCACCATTTTCCAAAATCCAGTTGATTCTAAACAGCGGTTAGCAGTATGTGTAAGGTAAGCACACACACACACACACACACACACACACAAAAGTGATGCGCGGATCCGCTCTGAAATCCAAGTCTGCATGAAGCTTATCATCCACCCGAATTCCTGGTCTGTCTTTTTTTCTGGGGAATTGCTGCAAGTATTTAAAAAACTCTCGTTTTGCATTTGGCAGATGCGAAAAAACACAGAAAATCGAACCCGTTCCGAAACTTTTTATGAAGGACGAAAGTTTCGGATTCAGTGTGTAAACATGATTGACAGAGCGTGGGGTCGTATTTATTTCTAAACGTGCGGCAATTTCGGAAGAAAAAAAACGGAATTGATGTGCAAAAAGGCCTTAAGTGCCAAGCTGCGGTTTATATAGAGAGAGCAACACTGCTGACATGATTAGCGACAGATGCAGTGGAGTGTGGAATGCGGTCCGGGTCTTAATAGGCTGATGATTGAGGGCGCTGAGGGCGTGGCGTTACATCTTCTCTGTGCTCTTAGATGAAATTTGTGGGAACGTTCAACACTGAAGTTTTTGCCACGGGAGTTAACGACTTTCACTACTGTCCGCTTGAGTTACACAGCCTTAGAATTGACTTTATATCCCTTTCCTGACAGAAATATCTCAATAACATTCTTTCTCATTACTTTAGCAATTTCTTTAATTATGGCGTGATGTGGAGCATGTTGAGCCCCTTTAGCCTTTTGCACATTGCTCAAAGGTTAGTATTCAAGTGCTGTTTAGATTAAGACTTTGTTTGTCTGGTGTAATAAAAGACGAAAGACAATTGCTTTTTCCACACAGGGCCAGTTGTCCTTCAAAAAAAATTAAACTATAATTTAAAAACTGTATTTTGTGTCTGTCTTATATTAAATTGTGTTTGATCTGATAAAATTAAGTGTGAGCAAAATGGAAAAACTGAACAAATAAGGAGGGGTGGAAATATGTTCTCATAACAATGTATCTTGAGTTGATTATGTCATAAACTTCACCCTGCTTTGGCAGTTTGAGAAATTTCATGACACCTTGTGCCGAGTAAAATCAAACATTTTTATACAGTCAATGAAGCAAAGATTTTGAGTTTAGCATCCCAGCATTGGTAATGCAGCAGAGAAGCTTCCCCAGATGACAGAGATGTCTTCGTAATTGTAAGGGTCAAACTTGTCACTTCTCATGTAAATTGGGGAAAGAAGCCCCTGACTCCAGACATCAGGGAACCAAACAACAGTGAGACTGAACATTTTTAGCAGGGCTTTTCAAAGCTCATGGGTTTCATGCTTCAGCATCTCTGTCCTGATGCTTTCAGGTCCACGGGCCTGTCTGTATTATATTTCATGTATTTTTTTACGTAATATACTGGACAAAGAAAGTTAGGGATCACTCTGATTTTTAATATTGAAATATGATATGGAACATAATTTAAACTATCAAATATTTCAATTTCGAAAATTGGGGTGATCCCTAATTTTCTTTGTCCAGTATATTTCCTCATTCTGTAAATGTAATTTCTAGGATTCAAGGATTTGTTTTTTTTTTTGGATGTACCCTGCTATTATGTGAAATGTTCTCTAGATTTACTAACTTTTCCATGGGTTGCCATTTTGTAACTTCAGATTAGGTTTTTTTTTTTTTTTTTTTTGCACTATTTTGTAATTTCCTCCAAACTGTTTTTTTTTTTTTGTAGTGTAGATTTGTTTCTAGCAGTTTTTCATGATATTTTTTTCTTTCTTTTCTCTCTTTTTTTTAGGAATTTTTCTCAGTTTTGTTGCAAATATGTGTTCTGGTCCTCACATTTCTGGTCGATAGGACATTACTCTGGCTTGGTCGTCTGGCTCTCACATTTTCAAGGTTAAAAGCATGTTATTTTTAATTGGAAGGAAGGAAGGAGAGAAGAAAGAGAAGGAGGGAGGAAGAAGAGAATTTACTCGTACAAGAAAAGAAAACAAGAGGGGCAACAAGATATTGCTGGTTTATATTGCATCTAATATAATAGAATGCTCATAGACTAATGGAATATTGGATTCCCAGAAACCACACACATGTACAGACAGTAAGTCAAATTAACATTGCTATTAACAACAAAGTGATAAAAATAATGTCAAAGTTGTCCTTCACCAAGCCAAGAAATTTGAACTTTAGTGAAGATTTTGACTTGGCTTAATTCCAGTGATGCACAACACTGATGGAGTGTATTGAATATCCTGTTTTCTTTTGAACTCCATACCAAACCATGAAAATATCACACAACAATAAGCAATGTTTTTGAAATAAAAATAGTTGAAAAATAAATAAATGCTTTTTATTATTTCCAAGATATAATGAAGAATAAATCAAGCCAATTTCACAATTATAAACAATGTGTACAGCTGGTAACAAGTTGTATACAGTAGTTTAAGAAACTAGCCATTCAATGCTCCTCAAACATCCATTGGATTTTCAATTAAAAGATGCTTCTGAGCTCCTCTATCATATATTCTTCATGGTTTTGGGCTAACCCAAAATTTTGATCATTAGTGCTTTATTCCCCATTATACACGTAGCTGACATTTTTATGGACAGACACTTGAATGTACAGTATTTTGACAGCAGGCGAAACATGACCAAATTCATACTTTAGGGGCACAAGAAAACATTTTTGTTTCATCAGATAATTCAAAAGTACCGATTTAGAGCTACAAATTGAGTGGTTACCAAGGGCTCAATCTTAAACCTGGTGCATAGTGGCGCAAAAAGTGACACAACTGTCTTTGCTAGTTGTACCAACGCAGTAGTCTTAATCTCGTCCAGCACACAGTTTGCATTAATAGCCAATGTTATTTCATCAAACTGAGCACCCATAGGCATGTTCATCTTAAAATGAGGTGTGGTAAGGCTCATTTATGGCACATTGCTATTTTGAGACTGTGAAAAGCGACTGCGCTATAGACCAACAAGAACCTGGTCTTATGTCAATGGTCAGTCTTTGGCTGCTAATTTAAGGAAGCATAGTAAGATATTATTATGCGCCTGTTGGTAAGTGCACAACACACATCCACCCTGCTTGTAACATACTACAGATGCAGGGACAAGCAGCAGCTCCCACTACAGTAATACAATCAATTAAAAATTAAAAGATTACAACATGAAAGATTGCTGTCAAGATATTTAAAAAAAAATGTCAAAATGGTTACTGCGACCGACATACACACATCAGAGCATGCTGTGATGCAGGCCATTTAAATTGTATGGGAACCTGTTCCATCAGGTAATTTGCGAATCAATGTGAGAGGTTACGCATGTCGATATTTGCAAATTATTCTGGATAATGCCACAGCTCTTTAACACTGGTGGGTTCAGTCATTACTGCCGGTTTCCAGAAAATCCTTCCTGGCGAGGTGGCTGTTCGGGGACAATCAATAGCTTACATGTTACCTACATGACAATTCATGTCTAAAATAGTGCGTTGATTTTTGTTCCATATCACGGAACACAAACTGTGACAGAACAGTTTGAATTTTTTGAAGTGCTGAAAATGCGCTTCATATCTTTGGATAAGTTGTGTATGGGACGTCCCATTATCTGCAGTTATCTGAAAAATCAATTTTGAATCCGACCTGATTCATTAATACAGTGCCTGAAACCCCTCTGTCCTGCTTCCATTATCAAATACAAAACTCTGTATTTGATCTGAAATGTCTTAATTATTATTAACAGTTTGGCTGACAAATGCAATGGCTTTTAAAAGTGGCCCTTTTTAATAGAAGCACAAGCAAGAGATGGCACTGTTGGCACCGTCTATAATTAATCCAAATTTCTTCCATATATTTGACTTGACCTTCGGTCGTCAGCCAAGTGGAAACAAGTTCTTTTCACTCCTGTCAGACATTATTCAAAAGGTTAAGGTATCGTAATCAAAATAACATTACTTTTGTCTCTTTCTCGCTGGCTGTTTTTTTCCCTAGTTGTAAATTCTCGCGATCGTTCTCCACCAGCGCATAACTATTTTTTACCTGCAACCCTGAATTAGTATCTTTTCCGCGTTCTAATGAAATGTTAAAGTTCAAATGGAGCCCCAGGAATTCCCTATGATGGTTTGTGACACCTGGATATGAATAAAAAATATGAACAATATTTTAAAAAATTTTAAATAAATTTTTGGAGAACCCTGTGTTCAGGTTTCCATACTTTCAGGAATGACCCCTTCATCTGCAGTGTACAGTTTTTTTTTCCGCTTTTAGTCAAAACGCCATCATAATAGCAATTTGCCAAAGTGTAAGGGCATTTGGTCTTCAAAGGGAATTGGAGATGACACTATGATTGTTTTTGTGGCAGGCCGAAGAAGGGCCCAGGCAGGTGATTGAACCCCAAACACCTGGGTAAGAGTGGCATGCGCTGACCACATTGCAAAAGATCCAAGCTCTTTGGCAAGGTAGGCAGGGTGCGTACTTGTTAGGAGGCATTTCTAGTGACAGGACCCATCAACTGTCACATCTGTCCCCCTCTTTCAGGAGCATGTCCTCATGCTCCATGCTTTACGTATGCTGCCATCCATTGGGATTCCCTGAATCCTGCCGATTAAGCTAAAATGTGGCAGGCTGAAGGAGGGCCCGGGTGGGGAATTGAACCCCAAACTCCCAGGTAAGAGTCACACGTGCTGACCACATCGCCAAAGAGTCAGGCTCATCGGCAAGGTAGCCAGGGTGCGCACTTATTAGGAGACATTTCTGCTGACAGGACCCATCAACTGTCACATTGCTCCCCCTCTTTTGGGAGCGCGTCCTCAGGCCCCATGCTTTACGCCTGCTGCCATCTATTGGGATTCCCTGGATCCTGCCGATTACACCAGAATGTGGCTCCTGAAGGAGGGGGGGCCTCTTTGGCAATGTGGACAGCACGTACGACTCTTACCCGGGAGCTTGGGGCTTGATCCCCTGCCTGGGCCTAGGATCCAGGGAATCCCAATAGATGGCAGCATGCGTAAAGCATGAAGCGTGAGGACATGCTCCCAAAAGAGAGAGAGATGTGACAGTTGATGGGTCCTGTCTCTAGCAATGCATCCTGACTAGTACGCACCCTGGCTACCTTGCCAATGAGCCTGGCTCTTTGGCGATGTGGTCAGCGCGTGTGACTCTTACCCGGGAGTTTGAGTTTCAATTCCCTGCCCGGGCCCTCCTTCGGCCTGCCACATTTTGGCGTAATCAGCAGGATTCAGGGAATCCCAATGGATGGCAGCAACCCCAAATGCACTTGCGCCATGCCCTTCAGACCTTGCGATTAGACCATTAAAATAGGGCTCCAAGATTGACAAAATAACCATAATGCTAAACAGAACATTAATTTTAGCAAAGCACAGTTCTGAGAAATCAGCTTCTTTGCACAAAACATTTATAGAAGAAATTCGACCATGAAATGGATTGATCTAACCTTATCAGTAAAAGCATTTTGAATATGTGGGTGGTGAGTGGGAATGAGAACTTATATGCATTTGATGGACTAACTGGGAGGACAAGAAAGAGAATAAGGGGAGAAGTGAGAGTGAAAGAGAAGTGAGAGTTTCATGTTAACACATGAAGTCATGACATGTGATATCATGTTTATCGTAAACAAGACATGACAGCATATCAACACATTTATACAACAGAAAACACGTAAGTACAGGTTTATAATCTGGAAAATGGTTCTATATTCCCAGCTGATGATGCTGAAAAGCATGTCATTGACACAATATTCAGATTTGTCACAATAATCTCTGATCATGTGAAAGAGGTCTGTATTTTGTCAAGGTGGTGCTTGTATTGGTAGCCCAGCCCTCAAAGAATATGCAGTGGCTTCACTGAGCAGCTAGAATCAAGTTTCCCTCCCTGCTAAACTGTTCGTCTTCTACCACACCTGGCTCCTCTGAATGCAAGCTGTAGGAAAGAGGAATAGGTATATGTAAATATAAAGTTGGTGGTCAGAATGACTAAAACAACCAGAAATACTGGAGAAGTGGTTGTACACTAGTAATACATACCAGAAGTGCTGATTGTTCTTTATCTGCAGTGGCAGTGGATTGTAGTACGGAGTAAGATGCTCTCCCTTGTCATAATGGGACTGGCACTGTGCCATCAACCTTCCCAACCTGGGGCGCGTTTCCCAAAACCATAGTTGCTAACTTACATAGTTCGTCCATTCACAGTCAATGGGTCCAACTATGTAAGTTAGCATCTGTGATTTCGGGAAACGCACCCCAGCTAAGGAATGTTCACTGTGGAGACTGCGCTGTCTTCCACGACACCTGCAATATCTGCTAGTGTATTTACTCTGGAAACACCACTTTACCAGTCCAAAACACCAGTCACAAATGAACTTTGTATTTCTGGCTATATGGAAGTAACGATCCAATCACTGATGAAGTTTGTGCAGAGTCTGCCAAACAGCACCAGGGCACAAATTTGTTTTTATGTCGGCCACAGCAGCTGTCACAGTGCAGGTCAACAACTGTCTTTTCAAATACAAAGTTAGAGAAGATGAGGTGTGAATAGCTGATGACTGCATTGCAGCCTTTTCCATTTGCCATCTCTTCATCCACAAGGTACAAACCCATTCCAAAAAAAGCTGGCACACTAAGTAAAATAAAAAAAAAAGAACACAATGATTTGCACATCATTTAAACCCTATATTTAATCAAAATGGTTCAAAGACAATATATCAAACTGAGAAATTTATTGTTTCTAGAAAATATTTGCTCATTATGAATTTGATGCCAGCAACATGTTTCAAAAACGTTGGGTCAGGGCAACAAAAGATTGGAAATGTTTCATCATGCTAAAAAAGTGCACCAGGCTAGATTAATTGGCAAAAGGTCAGTGACATGAATGGGTAGGAAAAGAGCATCTCAGACAGGCTGAGTCTTTTAGAATATGGTGAGGGCTTCATCGCTACCACACAGACTCCATGGGAAAATTGTTCAACAACTTTTAAGAATGAAATTGCAGTGAAACTGGTGATTTAATCATCTATGGTATGTTATATCATAAAAGTATTCAGAGAATCTGGAGAAATCTCTTTATGTAAGGGACAAGGCCAGAAACCAATACTGAATGGCCATAATCTTCAGGCCCTCAGGTGACAGTGCATTAAAAACAAACAGGATTCTGCGGTGGAAATCAATGCATGGGCTCAGAAACACTTCTGAAAACCATTCTCAGTGAGCACAATTTGTTACTGCATCCACAAATGCAAGTTTACTTTGTAAAGAAAAAAAAACATAAATAAACAAGATCTAGAAACGTTGCTGCCTTCTCTGAGCCTAAAGTTATTTTTGATGGCCTGAGACGAAGTGGAAAACTATCCTATGGTCTGACCGATCAAAATCAGAATTTTTTTTTTTTTTTTGGAAATCAAGGATGCCACATCCTCCAGGCTAAGAAGGAGCGGGAATATCCGGCTTTTTATCAGCACTCAGTTCAAAAGCTAGCATCCATGATAGCATTAGTGCACATGGCATAGGTAACTTGCATATCTCTGAGGACAGCATTAATGCTGAACCATATATACAGGTCTTGGAGCAACATATACAGCCATCCAGACATCTTTTTCTGGTAAGGCTTTACATATTTCAGCAAGAGAATACCAAACCACATTGTGCGTGTGTTACATCATCATGGATCCATATTAAAAGAGTCTGGGTGCGAAACTGGACTGCCTGCAGTCCAGACAGTTTACCGATTGAAAACTTTGGAGCACAAATGAGACAAAAGAGTCTGTAGCAGTGATGAGACACTGAAATCTAAAATCAAGCAAGAATGAGAAAACATTTTACTTTCAAAACTACAATAATTGGTCTCCTCAGTTCCAAAACACTTACGGGGTATTGTTAAAAGAAGAAAAGATTTACTACAGTGGTAGACATGGCCACCTCCTGACTTTTTTGTAACGTGTTGCTGGCATGAAATTCAAAATGAGAAGATATTTTTGAAAAACAATAATATTTCTCAGTTTAAGCATTTGATATGTAGTCTGTGTTCAATTTTCAATTTATTATAGAGTTTAAATGATTTGCCAATAATTGCACTGTTTTTATTTACATTTTACACAACGTCCCAACTTTTCTAGAAATGTGGTTGTAGTTGATTTGCAATGGTTTGACCTCACAAGACACCCCAAACAGTCCGCACTTCTCAATAGTCTGGAGGTACATTGTTGTCAGGACTGGCACAGAGATTCTGGCACAGACAGCAGATGCAAAAAACTAAAAGTTTAGTAAAGCTTGTAGTCATACAGACCAAGTCAAAAACAACCGGGCAAATTGCGGTACCAAATCACCGAACTGGAGCGAGGTCAAAAAACAGGCAATGTTCATAAAATCAGAATGGGTAGAATTCAGTACAGAATCAGGATCCAAAAAGCAATGGTAAACAGGCAGGCAGAAAGTCATAATCGACAGTCAGCATAGAACCAGGCAGGGCAAATCCATAAGGGCGAAATTGGTATAAAATGGGTGAAACACAGAACAGGAAGGCAAACAAAAAAAAAGCTATTGGCGAAAAAAGCCTGAAGTCAGTAATGGCAAAATTTAACAAAATCAATAATGACAAAGAATAAGGTCCAGTCGACAAAAATTCATGTATTTTAAAAAACTGGGGTTTTCCTCCTTTGTATTCCAAAAAAAAAAATCTGTCCACACAAATGCAAAAACACAATTAAAGCACTGTCTAGACTCTGGTTCTCAAAGTGTGGGGCCTGCCCCACTAGTGTGGAATGAAGAATATGCAGGAGGGGTGCGGCAAACTGGAGGAAATACGCTGATTTTGCGCCCATCTTTCTTAATGCCTTTCTTTATTGTCAATAAAGATCATACACTCCGAACAAAACACAAACAAATCAGTCATTAATATATTCATACATGTCAACCTCTTTGGGTTCCCAACCGAATTTCCCCCCATTAATATCCGTAAAATCATTTAAGGTATTTTTTTAACATAACTGTTGTTTTTTCATGAATGAAATTATGTGAAATGTTCATTAAATTATTTTTACATGCTTAATAAGCTTCCTATTCAAGTATGAAAATAAAAAAACCTCAAAGCCTCATCCAGGATAGTGAAAATTGACACTTTCATGTGGATGTTACACACGAGCATGTCTGGGATCTTCGAGTGCGCTCCACTCTGAGAAAATCTTGACCAAAATTGCCAATCTCTTATCCATATTCTTATCATTCTATTCGTATATCACAAGGGAAAAGGGTGACGTTCAGTAGTAGCCATGTGGATGTGCAGCCTCGAAAAGCAAGCTATTCTTTATAATTTATTTTGAGTTTGTACTTATGCAGCTGATACTTTTGGCGATTGTCCACACCATATTTTATATAATTCAGTCTTTAAGGTGCGTTCACAAGACAAGCATAAGCTCCAAAAAGTGGTTCACTCTGGCCAGCGGAAAATTGTGTTGTGCTACGATAAATAGCATCTAGTTGCTGTTTGTTTACCGTGATGTATGCTTATGTGCTCTTTCATGGCAAAATGAATAGCTTTCAATCATTAATGAGTTCAAATAATATGTTTTTTTCTAACCAGAGATCATCTGGAATTAAACGAGCCACCTATAATTATGATAACATAATCTATCGCTCCCATCATCCCATCTTCAAACTCAAGATTTCTTTTTTATTCCAGCTAGTGACATGCAATGTCTTAAGGTTGAATCTGAGACGGTTCCAATGTTATTGTATTAACGTTGACAGACTGAACTTATGATTCCAATACTATTTCTGCTTTGCGGCTGATTTAACCAGCTACGCTTCATGACTGGGATTAAAAATCTGTTTAAATTTTATTTGTAAATTCGTAATCTGCATAGTTGGAAAATTCCTTATAATTTACAGGCAATACGAATAAGTTGACATATATGTACTAGAATCAATCAATTGAATCAACAGAATTGACTTGCTCCTATTTCTTGCCTTATTTTATTTTTTGCACAGATTACAAGGTGGTAAAATGAAGCGAACTTGCAACACAATTGCAGTTTTTTGTTCTGTTTTTGAACGTGATGCCCACAACTTTTTCTGTCATTTCCCCCCCCACCCACTGCCCCGTCCAAAGTGGGGAATCACAGAAAAAGTTTGAGGACCACTGGTCTAGACTGTACCAAACTAACAGGCAGCAATGATACAGTTAAATGTAAGACCATGTGGGCCAATCAAAAGCCTTAAAGAGATGTGAGAGAGGACAATATTAGAAACATAGAATGAATCACTGACACTGACATACTGGGTCTGGTGGAAAGTGATCTGACGGGGTGTGAATCTACAAGGAGACAGAGAGTAGCACCATTCAAGGCAAGATTCTTTTGAACTATTTGTAGCAGTGGGCAAAGAAGATGCAGCCAGGATGACAAAATGGACTTCAAACAGCCCAATTCATTAATGCTTAGCTTTTCTCAACCCCTTAATTTCAGTGATGTTTAGGTAATTTCAAAAGTGGGTGAACTGAGTTAACCAGGGTTTTACTGGTTATGCAAAGTCGAATCTTGATGCTGTGACCTGCTGGTTGAATGCAGCCTTCCAAAGTCAGTCCCTGGTCCGTACAGATGCCCTAGCTCTCAGCAATCATGCATTTGCAGACTGCTTTCTTAGAATTCACAAGCTCCAAATGTAGTCCCCGCTTCTTTAGCTAAGCACATTTCACAACTTCTGGCAGATTGGCATGTCTGCATACCAATTGATGGAACAGCATAGGATACTATTATCTCGTAAGGCTGCAGCAATTTTCTTCCCTCAGACATGAGAAGCATAAAATAATGCACCAAATGAAAATTGAACATCACACATACCTGGTAATTATTTTCCTGACATTGCCTACATAAATTAGGCATTGCGTTTGTGCTTGTGATGTGAGGGAGAGGTATTCTCCCGAGGTAACAAACTCTGGTCAGCTGGATGGCACACGACCCAGAAAAATAAATAAATTAAAAAATTACATTAAATAAGTACTAACTACCAAAGTATTCAATAATTATTTATCATTAAAATGTAAAAATTAAAGTATTAAATAAATATTTTAATTAAAATTCTAATTTTTAATTAAATAATTAAAATAATTTCAAATAAATTAGCCCAAATTTGCCAGATGCTACCTACCATTGCATTCGTGTAAATAAACCATGTAGATGCCTCGAAAACATGTTATAAAATCCCTTTAGTGCACGTTTGTGTGCCTGTTGCAATTACCTAGGACAGGGTCAATGAGTTTTGACCAGATCGACATTGAATCTTACTAAAACAAAGCAAGGCCATCTCTATGTGCTAATTCCCAGAAGGCATGTCACCTCTCTCCTGCTCCAAAGCCATTTTTAATTTACTGTATATACCAAGGTTTGAAAACTAACCCATGCCTGTCTATAAAATGAATAATTGTATGCTGGAAGTTCCTGCCAACAGACAACCACGTGATTGATGCTCTTTCCAAGATTTTTTTCAGAGCCAACAATTCACAATGATGTCATCAAAATTGTGAGCTGGCTGATGAACAGTAAACTTCAGTGTCTGTCGGAAAAGGTAACGGACATAATATGTAACGTGGGTAAGAATGAATCAGTCTTTCATAGTTTAGAAAGGAATCGTAATGTTTCATTACTTCATAGGAATGAGAATTAAGTTAAGAGAAAGTAAATAAGTGCTGGTATCGTGCAAAAGTGTGAGGTCGGGCCAGCGTTTACCATTTACATACCATTTCCAAGTTACAATTTGTTGGAGATGTATGTGCGCGTTATTTGTCACCCATTTTGAGGGTGTAATGAACATTGACAATAATTTGCCACATTTGCCTGCAAAACGCTACCTAAATGTACCTTTTCGACAAGTGGCTCTGGCGAGCGATCACAGTTGGGGTGTGACATGGGTATACATTGCAGGCCCGGCTAGAACAGGGAATGGGGGGGGGGGGGGGCACAGACACGTCCCTTTATGACAAGAATTAGTCCTGACAAGTTCTCAATCATTTTCCTTAATTGACACGCTTTCCAATTATCGTAATTGGCAACTGAAGACACGGTTTCTCTCCATATGCGATCTAACAGCAATGAAATCATGGGTTAATTCAGTAGGCACAGGAGCATGTTTACCACTGTGTTGCACCACATCTTCTTCAATCAACATTATACAACATGTAGATCCGACGAACAATCTGACTGGTCAATCAGACGTTTAGAATGTTCTCAAATGAGCAAGACAGCATGGGTAGCCTGTGCTCAAATGAAAAATACCTCATCACTGAAAATATTACTCCGCCTATCTTAGTTGCCTAGGCCATTGATTTAATTAATTTGTCAATTTGTTTGCATTGAAATGAACATTTAATAAATCAAAAAATCTGTGAAAACTGTCGTCTTTATTTCAGAGGTAAATTGATAATGGCCTGAAAAGGTGATTAGCTAAAGCCCCCGAAAGGTGGGGTTGAAATTATATAACTCTGTTCAGCCTTCATGTTACAGGTAACTTTTTTTACTTTTGCTGCTTAGCCACATTAATCGGAGCTAACGTTAAATTGGAGAGACACACCCCCAGCTGAAATGAAACATCTGCTGGTGAGTTTATCAAAATATAGATGTTTGTTCTGGCATCGACGCTGGAAAGCCATTGCCTATATTTAAATATAACCGTTAATATAAGTTTGTTGTAGATAAAGATCAGCTGTGCTGGCGAGTCGTTGTCACGCATCTGTTAGCTTAAAAATGACTGAGGTGTCGGCAGAAGTATAACTATCAGTCCATGAAAAAAAAGATTTTTTTCCAGCGAATATTCTAGTTACAACATGTTTGAGCTAGCAAAGCAGTTTTGTGCTGCTATATGCGGTATTTATTCACTTTTGGGAAATCACGATGTCTAGAAAACAGAAGCCCAAGTTGGCTGGCTGACAAGGACTAGTTAACGTCAGATCTCATGTATTTCCACTGAAATGGGGAGAATACTAGCAAAAAAACTTATATTTTGAGAGCAAAATGCCCACAGTATGAATACATTTTGATGATACATTTTATTTTGTTGGTAGTAGTTGTATAATCGCATTATTACACGAGAGGGTGTGCTTGACCGTCATTATTGTCACTTCAGCCATGCTATCGGAACTCGGCGCAAGCGCTTTGTTCCTGGCCGCATCACTGTCATGACAATAATGACGGTCCAGCACACCCTCTCGTGTAATAATGCTTAATTCCGTAACATTCTGTGTTTGGGAACTAAGGTTTTGAAAGCAAAATGTTTTCTAATTCTTGCTTTATGTAGGATTTAAGCAGTTCAATACTTTGCAGCTTCCTTTTTTTTTTTTTTTTTTAATAAATTTGGCATCTCCAATCCCACCCGAATCTGGAATGCCCAATTGGCGAACTATGTACAAAGCTTGCTCGTATACGACCCCTTGCTGCCAACTCAGGAGAGCGAAGACAGTTCACGGCTCTCCTCCGAAGCACGTGCCTGTCAGCCACTGCTTCTTATACACTCATTGGTTGAATCTTCGCAAGTTCAGAACGAGGGCGGAGGATACCCGGACATGAACAGACTTAGAATCTTCCTGACGAGCGCCCGTCTGGCCAACAGGAGGCGCTTGAGCAACGAACAAAGCTATTTATTTATTTCCCTTTTCCTGGCAGTCCCTTCCCAATTTGAAACCCTGTAGCGCAATGGCCAATTGCGCGCTACTCTGAAAAAGCTGCCGACCACTGCCGGTTGGTATGCCCGGGGCTCGAACTTGCGAAGTGATAGTCACTTCTGCACTGCAATGCAGTGCCTTAACCGAGTGAGCTATCCGGCAGCCCACTTTGCAGCTTCATAATGCGCCAAATATTGTCAATGGGTCAGGTCTGACAGGTCTGGACTGCAGGCAGAGCACTTTAGCACCCAGACTCTTTTACTACAGGGCCACGTTGTTGTAATATGTGCATAGTATGGTGTTTGGCATAGTGTTACTGAAATTAACAAGGCCTTCCCTTAAAAAAGGCGTCTGGATGGCAATAAATGTTGCACCAAAACCTGCATATATTGTTCACCATTAATGGTGTCTTCACGGATGTGCAAGTTACCCATGCCATGTGTACTAAGACAGCCCCATACTATCATCGACACTGGCTTTTGAATTTTTTGCTGAAAATAAGCCCAGAGGACATGGCATCCATGATTTCCAAAAACTAACTTCACATTTTGATAAGTCAGACCAAAGGGCAGGTTTCCACATCGCCTCAGTATATTTTAAGTGAGCTTGGGCCCGGAGAGGAAGGCAGTGTTTCTGGTTTTTGTTTATATACTATATGGTTTAATCTCTACAAGGCAGAGTTTTAACTTGGAGTTGTGGATGTTGTGAAAAACTGTATTTACTAACAATGGTTTACAGAAATTTTCCTGAGTCCATCCAATGATTTCCACTACAGAATCCTGTTTTTAATGGAGTGCCACCTGAGAAGCTGAATATCACAGCCATTCAAAATTGGATTTGGCCTTGTCATGCATAGAGAGACTTTTCTGGATTCTCAGAATTTTTTCATGGTATTATGTACCACAGAGTATAAATTCTCCATATTCTTTGAAATTTTAAGTTGAAAGCGTTATTCTCAAATTGGTGAACTATTTCCCCATGCAGTCTTTCATGGAGTGGTTAAGCCCTCACCATATTTACTTATGACTTTTTATACCTAATCATGTAACTGAACTTTTGCTTAATAATCTAATTAGCTGTGAGATATTCTGCCCTTTGTCTTTTTTCTTAGCATCATGCAATTTTTCCAGTATTTTATTGTCCCGTACCAACTTTTTGAAAACCTGTTGCTGTCATCAAATTCAAAATTAGCTGATATTCTTCAGAGAACAATAAAATGCATCAGTTTCAACATCTGATGTATTGCCTTTGTACTATTTTCGAATAAATATGAAGTTCAAATGATTGAAAATCATTGCATTGGGGTTGTAAATATATTTTATTCAGGGGAACTCATTCCTGATTAAACCTCATCCCACGGTGTGGGGTCTGATCAGATCCCACACATAATCTTTTGTGCTACTCAAATACCATGTCGTACCAGGCTGTTTATGGTTTTAACATGTTGGCTCATATAAAGAAAATATAAATTACCGGTGAAAAAACGGTAAACTTCTCTTGGAAGGAATCCATTTGTTGTTGTTAGTCATGTCACAACAATTCCCAATGCTGAAAATATGAGGAGGAAGCGTGACCTGGATCTGATAGCTAATCTGACTGGTGCTCTGTGGATTAAGTAAAGGTACAAACTGAAGCAATTTCTGGAAGTCTTTCTTTAAAATTAAGCAAGCAACCATTCAAAAACAGGCACTCTTTCTTTGGATGGAAAATATGTTTAATTTATCCTTTGTGCATACAGGCAACAAAACAGACCCTGATGAAGACTTGGGGCCCTAGTTTAAAGATCTAAGTGCATGGTCTGAAGTGTGTGGCGCAAGTGCATTTAGGGCATGTCCAAATCCTTTTTTGCTAGTTTAATGGCAGGTAATCAGAATGCAATGCAAGGCGCAAGGTTCGAAGGGGTCGTACTTAATCTCTTAATTAATCATAGGCGTGTTTTGAGCGTAACACAAAGTAAGCTAATCAGAGTGTCATCTCCCATGTCCTTTAAAAGCCAGATGCCCCAGCACCTTGACGAAATGCTATTATAAGGAAACACTTGCCTTGTAGCAGGGAAAATAAAAAACTAAGTGTATGCTGCAGAGGAAAGGGTGTGCGCAAGACAAGTAAGCCATTACTTAAAGTATGGAAACCTGAACACAGTAATCTCCAAGAATGTAATAAAAACATTTTTTACGGATTGTTCAAAATTATTTTATTGTTATTAGAAATCATCATGGTAAATTTTCAGGGCTGCTTTTGAACTTTACATTACATTACAACTTGTGGATAAAACAAGCAAACAAAAAAACAAAAAAAAGAGATTAATTTAGGGTCACGGGTAAAACAATACTTACTCGCTAGTAGGGAACGACCGACAGAAATTAAAGAGGAAAAACAGCATGCCAGAAAGAGATGAAAATAATGTTATTTTGATTACTTTACCGTAACCCCTTGAATAATGTCCGACGAGAGTGAAAAAAACTTGCTTCCGACTGGCTGACGATTGAAGGTCAAATCAGATACATGGAAGAAATTTGGATTAATTACAGACGGTGACAATGTCTCCATTGCTTTTGCTGCTACTCAAAGGGTCGGGTTTTTTAATCTTTTTTTTTGCGGCCACTTTGTTTTCCTGCCAAACTGAAAATAATAATAATGTAATTTCAAATGAAATGCAGGGTTTTGTAGTTGATTACAGAATTGGGACAGATAGGTTGCAGGCACTGTATTAGTGAATCAGGTCGGATTCAAAATAGATTTTTCAGATAACTGCAGACAACATGTCTTAATTTTTAATTGGTTGCATGCGCTGCAGCTCGTCCCTGCATGGGTATTATGTAACAAGCAGAGTGTACATGCGTTGTGCACTCACCTGCAAAGACGCATAATACTATCTGACTATGCGGCCCGAAAAGAGCAGTCAAAAACTGACTATTGACTTTAGACCAGGTTTTTGCTGGTCAATAGCACGATCGCTTTTTGCAATCCCAAAATAGCGATGCACTTGACCACAACTTTTTTTTAAGACCAATACGCCCATGGGCGCTCAATTTTGCGTTCCCTATACAGGCAGACTGGTATTTGTGTCAGTTGGAAAGTAGCAAAAATATGCGCTTTAAGATTTCCGCTGGGTGTAAGATAGAGGCCCTAGAGTTGATACGCGTTGGTCTGTTTTGTTGCCTATCTGGTAGAAGAATAAATGTAACATTTTTTCTTCCAAAGATTGGATGCCTGTTTTTCCCATGGGTGTTTTCTAAATTTTACATTAAGCAGGACCACCTGGAATTGTTTTTCTTCAGTATTTATCATAGTGCCGAATTTGTAGAGGCCTTCGAAACACACATTTAAGCTTATTGACAGCGACCAAGTCCATTAGTCGCTTGGTCAATTTACAAAAATTCCTCCTCTCTGGTGGCCACAGTTTTCACCAAAGGAGGCTTAAATTTGGCATTGACGTCAAAAGTCTGTGTGCCTGTGCGTGTGCATGTGCATGCGTGTGCGTGAAGGTGTTTCTTTGTTTCCATGCAATAGAACAAAAGGGGACGTGGCAATGGGAAAGGCCTATTGCAAGTAGGCACATAACTTCCAAGCATGCAAAATTTCTCCACCTGTTGGTGGATACAGTTTCTGCCCTGGGAAGCTGAAATTTGGCTGTAATGTCAATTGTGCATGTGAGGGTGTGTGTGTGTGTTCATGCAGATTCACCAAAAAAGGGAACGGCAGAGGGTGTGGCCTATAATAAGAGGGCGCATAAGTTCATGTAATATGGCCAAATTTTAGAAAGACCTTCACACTGATAGACAAACATGCACATACGTACACAGGTGCCCACTCATTCACACCATTTGCCATATCCCTTTTCATAATTCATGAACCGTTCATTGTAGACTCCTGTAGGAGGCATTGTTGCACTTCCCTTTCTCATTGGTTGTGTTTAACCTGCAACCTAATTCTGTAGCCACACCCCCTATCATGACTAATGAACCATTTATCGCAGACTCTTGTAGGAAGCATCACTAAACTCAGCAAAGAGTTCTTTTTTCATTGCTGTGGGTTAGCCCAGCTGCCTATACCATTGTTACACTACATGCCCTCTTTCATAACTCATGAAGCATTTCTCATTGACACTTACAGGAGGCATCATTGGTCTCAGCAAAGAGTTCGTGTTTCAATGACCTGAGATAACCCTTACAACATACTTTGGCCGTGTCCCTTTTCATAACTCATAGAACATTTGTCACAGGTACTAGAGAGATATTGAACATTCTGTATCAGAAGACCTATATTTAATACTGAGAACTTGGTTCGATATGACTGTCATCCCCATCTCCATGTCTGCATGTTTTCCAGCCATATAACGAGCAGCAGAGCAGATTTCCTGATTGCCGGCCATTTATTAAATCAGAACAATCGCCTGCCATCAGTTTCCTCTGCCCCTCATGCATCCTCTCCAGCGACCCCCATCAAATGGTTGCTTTGTTTGAAGTGTGGTTTTGCAATTTATGTCATCAGACTCTCACTCTAGTATATTTAATTCAACATACCTGTATTTATTTGCATTGCCTGGCTTGCCGGAGGTCTGGATACACTGCTCTCCTGAGTTTCAATAGCTAAGAACCTGGAAGTAACCAGTATCTGTGTCACAATTAATAACACATTAATGGCAACATAATGGTGAGATAATGAAGTCTTCTCTGCTTGTCAGCTCGTGGAGTACCAACTTGCCTCAATATTTTACACATATATTTTTTTTCGTATTTACAAACTACTGTCAGTTGCAACAATAGGAAGATTATAAACACCAGTAAATTTAATTCACCAATATCTCATTTTTGACTAATTTTTCCCTGGTTCTTGTGCTCTCCAGCATTCATTTTTAAGAGATCCAGATGCAATGCAAAACATTATGGGATGGCATGTGATTTGGTTCACAGTACTGCTTTCCAGTGGGAATTCTGTGTGTTGGAAAATGAATGAGTGGTGGTGTAGAATCTGGAAATATAAGTGACAAATGGCTGATAAGCTCAGTCCAGAGCCATGCCAGATAGCAATAAAACTTTTGTGGACTTCCAGGAGGTGGCAATGGTCTCACCACGGGGGGGGTTGTTGCAGGGCTCTGACTGACACAATACCCCTGTGCGAGTCATATTACTGGCCTAAGTCTTAAGTTAAAGTCCAGTTATATTAATCTGTTTCAAATAATCTAAGCCTCTGGGAAGCGCATAATGTGCTTATATATTCAATATTCTGCAAAGAAATCACTTCTGGACTTATAACCCAGTTTACCTATATATTAATTCATCTTAAGACTTTTTCATGAAAACTGCATCATATTAGTACATATTCATATCATGTTTGGTCTTGTTATTCTCGGGGGAATCCAAGGAGTTGAATGGAGTATGTTTCATTCCCATTGAAATTATGGTTCATTCCCTTTTGGAAACTCCTGAGAATTTGGTCAGAATACTCTCTGGTAATCACCCTATTCTCCTCTCTCTGCTGAAGTGTTTTATTACCTCCTCCCCATGGGGGAAACCCAAAAACCGGATTCGACCCCCCTTCCAAGTGTTTATGGCCATGCCGCCTGGATCAAAGACGTGGTTTGGCTTAAAGCAAAGAGAAACAATCCATTCTGGGAAGATTGTATCCGATCTGTCCCCGCGTACGTGAGTGCGTGAGTAGTCCTTTTCAATTATGTAATATCGTAATTCGAACTTCCCGCGCACATTAGTGCGTGTATCCTTTTCCTCCAGGTATGACTTTATTCTCCTTTTCTAAATTGTGTGTAACTTGTAATTGGCTTAGTGTTGATTTGTTGGATTTAAGCTTTTGCCTACCTGGGGAATAAATTATTGTCATTCCTTTAAGCTTGCGTGGTCTCCGTGACTCTTAATCCTTTTATTCTTTCTAGCCGCGTTGCGACGGATACCTAGGGGTATAATCCCGACCGAGGTACGACTGGCCAGCGGCCTGCTCTGGATATTGGTTTTATTAAGTTGGAGAGACAACCATGATCTACTTACATAAAGGGTTTATGTATTGCCGGTTCTGGGATTTTAGCCTAAAGGAAACCCATGGACGAAAAGTCGGTTATCTGTTAAAATTCCCTGAAGGAACCCATGGGCTTGCATAGATCTGGGTTCGCTGTATTCAAGCCAAAAGATGCTGTTGCAGTGATGGCTGACTTCCAACCTCTAATCTAATCAACGAACCTAGGATCCGGTAACAGTACTAAAAACCCGGGAGTACATGTTAGCGACAGCGGTAGTCTCCTAAGAGTTCGAGGTGTAGTCACTTCGAGACCCACGCAGGTTTCTCTAGATTATGGATTCTAATTCTAATTCTAATTTGGAGTCAGATATTTAACGAGGGTATCACTAAATTCATTATTATAAATTTATTATGGAGTCAGATTAATTGTAACCGTTGTGCTTTTTGTGCCCCGTTGTTCGAACGGAGAAAAAATATATCCATTTTATTGTGATTCGCACCAGCCAGGGCGTCGGCGTGCTAATACTAGGAATACCGGCCAAAAGAACACGTTGAACCTTCGCCCTACAATTTCCGCCGTTGGTTATTGTTTTGTGGGTTTTACAGTGGTTAAAGGGACATTGTGTAACATTTTCAGTAGTTTATTGGCCAAAATCTAAGTCTGCATTCATACATATGTCATCATTGGTGTATTATGACCTCCGCTAATAATCTGACATATTCTTGTAAACGAAGAATTTTAGATTTGTTTGTACATTGGACGGGTAAGCCGGCAGGGAAGCGCCATGACGGTCTGCCATCTCGAAACT
The DNA here is from genome assembly GCA_029692085.1 of Gymnothorax javanicus. Lineage (NCBI taxonomy): Eukaryota > Metazoa > Chordata > Actinopteri > Anguilliformes > Muraenidae > Gymnothorax > Gymnothorax javanicus. The sequence goes on from CM056195.1 coordinate 76,938,579, forward strand.
ACAGCCGCCGGCAAGGGTCCAATAGCACCAAATGCGGATTTATTTCGCGTTTGCCCTGCCAGCGAGCACAGAGTGATTGAGACACCGGAGGGGATCAGCAAGAGAGGCTACCGTGGCAAGTTTGAAAATCTGCACTACTGCAGCATAATGCAGGACCATGCATATGCAGCAGCAGCACAGGAGGCGGAATCCTCATCGCCAAGAAAGCGAAAAAGAGAATTAAAAAGGCAGCGCGACCGGCGCATTCAAAAAACGAGGGTCAACATTGGGCTAGCCTTCCCCAGGTGGGGAAGATTTTCAAAGGGACGCTGAAGTTGCCAGCTTTCTGATCGACAAGTAAGTCAACTTCAAATTCAGGCTATGCGAACACCAAGAGGACCTTCTAAGCGCATTCTCGTAAGCAGCACAGCAGCTGCGGTTCTTTGCTTGTAGCACTGGTCAGGAGATTCCGTGCTGTCGGCTTACGTTATTACCAAATCAGTGAATTGAGCAGGTGTAACGACACCGATGTTTTCAGTTATTGTATTTGATGAATGGCTTTGTTATGCAGCGACTCGACTGCTTCACCTGTCTTTTATGTAGCGTTACAGAATGAACCGTAACGTAGCAAAGGCTGTTGTTGGTTCACTTAAGTCGGATAACGGGCGTGTATTCGGTAACTATTGAATGTGACACCCTATAAGCGTGCATGGAGCTAACACATGCTTTGCTTTTTCATATTAAATTGTTCAAGATGCACCTAAGCCGAGTTGTTTATTTCCATTACTTTGAATATCTTACATCGATTCACGGTACTGTGTTTTGCTGCTTCGTGTATTATATGTTGGCTAAGCAGCACTGACTACGTCCACTTTCAGCATGGTATAAATTCAGCCCAAAAAACGTCACAGCTAATCATTTATTTACCATTGCACGCTCATTCTTAATTATTAAAACAATAGCTGATGTGCATACTTGATGTCGTGACTTTTCAATAACTTTTAAGATGACAGAAACTTCATATTTTGTATCTTATTTTATGCATGCAACGAACTTGCATGACAGCACCGCACAGAGACAGTATTTGTTGTTCAGCCTTTATTAGCTAGAAGTGTTGAGTGGGTTGGAAACGCTGGATAGGATGAGATGTGAACGACACACTGTTCGTGAGGGGCATCAGTGTATGGGAGTGATGCAACGGAGATTTGCTAATGCGGCTGAACTCTGCTAGAGAAAACACGAGGGCTCCAGAAGAAACCGTTGAGAACGAAACTAAGAGCGACTTTATGTATATTTTACAACTGGGCTGCTGATCATGTGCGGACTTAGGAATGTGCTAATCCTGTATAAGGGGAAGGAAAATAATTCAGAATTGAAACTCCACTAATATCGAATGAAATCAGCACTTTTCCGGCTTACCTTGATGTTTGAGTACCCAGAGAAACATTAAGGTAGTAAAAACCTCAAGCGTGAATTTAGTCAAGAAAATTTAGAGTTTATTTTCTAGTGCTGATAAACGTGGTAATAAATGGCAGTAGCTATGTTACAGATGGCGCACCGGGTTGCGAAAGTATGCGCAGCATATGCATTCGCAATATTAAAATTAAATTCTAATGAATGGTGTGCGCACCCTGCGAGTCAGCTGGGATGGGCTCCAGTTCCAAGTATAGAGAAAAGATGGAATTAATGAGCTTTGAGCATTCGTACACTAAAAGTAATTTCGCTCGTCAGAATTTATTTCCCTGTTAAATAAAACTAGTTCATTAACATTTTGTATCCCTGTTAGGTATATAAATTGTTTTTCCAAACTATATTTAAGCCGAGCGCTATGTTTGCCCGTTTGGTGCGGAGCTGTTGCATGGGTTTTGCAGTGGGCATAGCTACATTTCCGAAGAACATTGATACACGGTGGCTACTGTAGTTGCAATACGTGTTTGAAAAAGTGAGGCGCTTGAGTGCACTATTCGTTTGAATGTAATACATGATTTCAACGCTGGATGGGAGTAATTCCTACACAATGTCCCTTTAACTCTGCAGTGTAAAGTCACAAAGGACATTTTTTAAATTTCCTTGTGCCACTGCAAACTAGAGCATGCATGAACATTTTGCTTCGGGTTGTTGAGTTTTTTTGTGGGTTTACAGGTAAGTGTAGATGCAGGCCATTGTAAGAACAACTAATAGAAAAAGGCCAAAATCTAGGAGTTACTTTTTATGTCAACTTTAATTTTAAATAACGCATAGACATGAGGGCCAGGATAAGTCTTTGGATTTTTTTCACCTAAGAAGCAAAGCCAATGTAAGACCTTTTTAAAGGCTGAAAAATTGATTTGTGCTTATATTTCTTCTTGTCATAACTGTTGCACTGCTCTTTGTACCAGTGTGGCCAAGAAGTGTTTTGATAAACGCCAGACCATACAAAATGCTGCCGCAAACCAAGAAAGTAAACCATATTACACCCATCCTTGCTGCTTGGGCTCTCTGTTTATTTAAAGGGACTATGTCAGCTGGGGCACATGCGTAGTAGAGTCCAGTTGATAAGCATTTTCATACATGCAGTGCGATATCAAGGGAGCAGAAATACAAACCCCAAGCGTATTAGTACGTGTGTAAAGCGTACCTTCGTCGCTGTTTTAAATACTCAAGATGCAAACCCCTACAAACGCGGGGTTGCTAGAGTAACCGCATTTATCTTTGCAGAAACTTAAGAAGAATAAATGATACTACCCATCCATATTTCTTTGGGCAAAAACACATTGAAAGTGTGAGGTAAGGTAAACCGGTGAATTCGTGGTGGAGTTTCAATCTGTTTGCATCACGTGCATCCTTGAGAAGTTTGGGGAAATTTTTATCAAGCAACTGTCTAATGTTCGCAGAACCTGTTTGTCGCAATGTTTTGTCTGACATGCAGCTGTCATACATCCTTTTGTGACCGCTTCCAGTTCGATGGCCGCCATGGAACGACATAACAATCAACGTAGGCTAAATTAAAAGCAATAATAACACTACAAAAACTCGAACTATGACAAACTGATGCTACAAACAGGCTCTACGATCAATAAAGATAGATTTTTTGGTAAAAATTTCCTCAAACTTCTCAAGGATGAACGCGATATAAACAGATTGAAACGCTTATGCAAAATCTCCGAAGATCTTGAAATAACGCTTTCAAGAAGTTTCGCTTCGTCACGCAAATGCGCCCCGGCTGATATAGTCCCTTTAAGAATTGATTTTAAAGTCTTGTAACTTGGCAATAAAACAAATAATGGTTTTTCAGGTTTTAATATCCAAGACTGCTTGTCATTACAGGCCAACTCAAGGAATTAGAATGTCCTCAAATGGGTTTTTTCAAAGTACTCTTGGCTATGGAGTTGTGGCTGGAATTTACCCAGCATGCAACAGGCAAGAGGCACCCTGGACTGCTCAGCACAATTTTTTTTTTTTTAAATAAATTTGGCATCTCCAATCCCACCCGAATCTGGAATGCCCAATTGTTGAACTATGTACAAGGCTTGCTCGTATGCGACCCCTTGCTGCCAATTCAGGAGAGTGTAGACAGTTCGCGACTCTCCTCCAAAGCACGCGCCTGTCAGCCACTGCTTCTTATACACTCATTGGTTGAATCTTCGCAAGTTCAGAACGAGGGCGGAGGATACCCGGACATGAACAGGCTTAGAATCTTCCTGACGAGCGCCCATCTGGCTAACAGGAGACGCTTGAGCAACGAACAAGGCAACTATTATTTTCCCTTCCCCGCAGTCCCTTTCCAATTTGCAACCCTGTAGCACAATAGCCAATTGTGCGCTACTCTGAAAAGGCTGCCGACCACTGCCGGCTGGTACAAGGCGGGGATCGAACCCACGACGTGATAGTCACTTCTGCTTGGCAACGCGATGCTTTACCAAGTGAGCTATCGGCAGCTCAGCACAAATATTTCAACAACAGCATCAATTGGAAATGATGAAAAAAACCAAAAAACATTACAATCCTAATTTGGCTTTTAATGGACTCCTTTATTCCACTTTGTTTTATTGTACTAACATTTCATATTTTCACTTTATTTTTTCAAATGTTTTAGCGTCCATTCATTTTCACATTCAATATTCATTTTGTCCCACAGTTTAATTGTCATTTTTAAGCACTTTAAAATTATGTTTAATGAGTAGTCTTTGATTTTATCATTAACTATAGTGGTTGTGCTATTACTAATCTTCCTTTTATTATTCTTGTTAAGCAGCTTGAGCCACATTACGTATTTATAGGTGCTAGGCAAATAAATCTACTTTCGTTAATAACAATTTGTTGTTAGGCTTTATGGACATACATAACAGTAAAAAATAAAACATTGACTAAACTTCAAGAAGGAAGGCAATCAGCTGTACTGTAGTTTTGAGTTTTCCCTTCTTCACATTCCAAGTTCTTTCAAAAATGAGTGAGTTTGTACAACTACTGGGACTATAAGTTCAGCAAACACAAAAATGCTTTGCAGCTGGTTGTTTTAGTTTTTTAAGTTTAATCAACTTCCTATTTTTTTACAGTGTGCATACTACATCATGCTAGCTTATAAGGGCAGTAGGATGTCACTGGCACAGGTCCAAAGCAAAAATCTAAGCAAATAGGCACCAGAGTCCTGTTTGGGCCAACCATGTAGAACGTCATATTCCATGTGCCAATTCTAGAGGACATGGACTTGAGTCTGGCCCATGTCATATCTCAAATGTGATTCCCCTTCTCCAAACCTCCTCTCCTGTCCAGACACCAGCAATAACAAAAAACCATATTTCTGAATCAACTCTGATGTATCTTGGTCATGATCCATAATGCAGTGTGATTTGTTAATGCAATAGTTATGGCACACTTTTATTTTAGGCTGGTTAAACTCAGAAACAAAAGTTCAACGGCTGAAGATTAGTTTTGTTTTAACTCACAATTTGTCAAGACAGTGGATGACTTTAAGTTTAACTTTTCAAAACTTATGAACTTGAGTCCAATATCTAAAACTTATCATGAAAAGTAACATTAAAGAGAGGAAATAAGTTCACATAACTTAATGAGGCTATCATTCATAGTGCAGAATTTTTTGCAATTTTTATTCACTAAACTTCGCTGCTTGCCCTATGTTGATGGATATGACTACCTGCTGAGCTAATTACTCTGCTCTGGTTTTATAGATGCGTCATTGATCAAGTTGTGTAATAACATCATATCATAACAATTACATACTGTAATTTCAGGCAGGACACATGTCAGATTTAACCATTTATTACACAACAATATGCACTTGAGTTCGGTGGCGACTCCGCTCAATTGATGCTCAGGAACAATCTGAGCCAGCATGAAACAGACAGCAGAGCCTGAGATTCTTTATGTTTAAATTAATGAACACAATATGAACAAATGCTGCTTACGAAGAAAAATTATATATGAAGGAGGAGGGGGAGATGAAATGCAGATTTTTAGTGGGGACAGTGTTGAGGGCACAGAGTTGGAAAAATTAATGAATGCTGATTTGGCTATAAAAACTCACCAGCCGGGTGGGAGATGCTGAAATCAAAAATGATTAGACAGAAAGGGGCTTGTGACTAAAACTGACTTCCATGCCTTACTGAACGAATGTTATGCTCCATTACTAGTCTACATTCAAGGCTGTATGCACTACAGTGAAACACCTGCTTTTAAACACACGAGATTTGCTTGTTAACATGTTAAATTTGGGAAAATGGAAAACTCAGCTTTGCCAGTCCCTGCCTATGTCAATTGCCAGTAGTAATGTGCAGTTTCAGATTGATTGGCCCACCAACTGAGGATTAAAATTGATGTGGACATAAGGATGGACAAAGTTTTCCTCATTTTATAGTAGGATATCATTAGACTATTTCACTGAAAGCAGCTGAAATGAATGGAACTATGGAACCAATTTTATTCCAGGAAACTCATTCCTGATTAACCTCTTCCACTCCAAAGTTGCCATTGGAGGGATCCTAGCACTACTCTCACCTCGCTGTGCATCTCCAAACCCGTTCCCATTTAGGCCTCCTAATTACCAAACACATTAATTTGTTCAGTTGCGAGGATCAATCCGTTTCCATTTCTCCTCGGCTTGCATTGTTGTTCATTGCGATAATTATCAAGCATTTTCCTATCCACATTAATGGTAGGTCTAACATAAAACTTCAATGTCTTACAAAGCTTCTGAATTCCTGCAGCTCACAAAACGGTATTTTTTTTCCTGCGTTCGTGTCCGATCGGCTTCATACACCTAAGAAAATCTTTCTAAAAATGCAAGTTTGCCGACTCAGGTCCTTGTGTTAAGGCTGGTCGTGTAAAAATAAAACTCTGTCTACAACCAGTAACATTACCATAAAGCAGGTTAACACTCAACCTATTTCCGAGTAAGAATAGGGTAACAGATTGAATAAATTACTGAGCAAACGTGCTTCCAATAAGCTGCGTTTCCATTAACGATTAAGACATACAGCTCTGTGTCCACGAAGATGGCTACAATATGAGATTGCATGGATGGTAGTTAACTGAAGTTTTCTTCGAAATTCCATCTTTAAGTAGAATGTAATGTAGTTAATGCTGCTGAAAGTGGTATTTAGATAGGGCTTAGATTTCGTTTCATTAGATAATAGACGAAATTCTCATTCCCCTCGCCTGCGCACTTCCGGTTTCAAAACAAGGCTCAGTGTGATCGCAGAAGAAACGCCATTGTTGTTTACCGTTATTCGTGTGTAGCTAATTGACCCGAAAAAAAAACTCATTATTTTCCCTTGGTTGAGCAATATGATTTAGGATGATGGTGCTGTGTGTTCGTCGAAGAAGTGCTGATTATTCCAAGGTTAGTTTTTTTGCTATTCATAGCAATGTATTCACCAAAAATAGCATTTGAGGACCAATCTTATTTATGATCGTGGACGATTTCTTGCTCACTGTACTGCTGTGTTGAGTGCGTGGATGGGATGCGTCCACAGACGAGGTGATACCGTTAATTTTGGCATATCCCTGAATTGCTAGACATGCCTGTACCAATCGAGCCTGACGACAATGTACAATCCACGAGCTATAACGATGTAGCTGGCCTGTAGACATAGTAGGTATGGTAGCCTCTCTCATACATCAAGGCTACACATTAGCATTGGCATGACACCAATTCCAAGACAAGGAGCACGGTTTAAGGTACCCCAAGGTTAGAACCAAGTTTCAGGTTTGCAAAAAATTGTGAACACGTAAATTTAACAGTTTGACGAAGCTTGTACTTCGATTTTGGCCAACTCAAGGAAGTCTGAAGTGGCCAAGCAGGCGTCAGCATGTCAAACAAGATCACTGAAAAACCGCATGGTAAACTAACATTCCTTCCCGCTATAAATCACTGAATCGATCAAAAACATTTTTAAATGTTGTACACTTACTTCTGATAGCTACTTTCGGCAACTAATTTCCACTAAAAGACGGTGAATGTACAATTTATAAAGCAAAGTTCTCGCATCGCTTCTACATTGGCCATTCAGGGCTTTGTTGATCGATCACACTGAGCCTCGCTTTCAAAACCAGAAGTGCGCAGATAGGCAAAAAAATCGTTCAGTTGGATTCTGTCTATAGCTGTTTCAGGAGCTAGACTCATGAAAACCTCATGAATGACTTTGCTAGCTAGAAAGTTCGATGCATGGCAAGCATATTAAATGATTTTAAATACATTCCATGCGTTGAACTGGTTCTCACGATGCACTGAGAACCAATATACTCAATTATTTAATTACCAGCACTTCAACAAAAGAAGGGTTGGTAATTTAATAAATTAATTACTATTATTATTATTATTATTATCCCCTGGCATATAATGCGGGGGGATATAGTGATCAGTATGTTCGTCCGTCCGTCTGTGTGTAATAAACTTGTTTCTGGAGCAGAACTCAAAAACCGTTCATTATATCTTTTTGAAACTTTGTATGTGCATTACCCACATACTGAAGTGGTGCCTTTTGATATTTTCAAATTTGTGAAATTATTTCTTTTTTCGTTTCCATGGAAGCAAGATGGATTTGGACTCAGTCGCAGGGATGGGTTTGTTTCCGGAGCAGAACTAAAACACTGTTCATTAATGACTATTGTTTTATTACTGCCTTTCTCAACATGTGGTTCATAGTCTTTGGTAGATGTTCCCAGTAGATACTTCCAGATAATTCCAGAGAAAAATCAACTCAACATTCTTGTTGTACTCGACTGGTCAATAGTTAATGTATATTTGTCTTTGAGCATCTGTAATTCTATTTATTTTTACCCCTCAGCCGACGAAGTCGGTCGAGGGGTATTGTCGTGGCGAGCGGCGTCCGTCTGTCTGTCTGTTTGACCGTAAACTTTTCGTTTCCGGACGATAGCTGAAAAACGCCTTGGCCAAATTTTCTCATTTTTTGGTGGTATGTTGGGGGTGGTTAGAGGAAGCTCCTATCGATTTGTGTCCCGCTCCTATGATCAATTTGGCCGCCACGGCAGCCATCTTCATTTTCGTTTCCGGACGATAATTGAAAAACACCTCAGCCAAATTATCATTTTTTGGTGGTATGTTGGGGGTGGTTAGAGGAAGCTCCCTATTGATTTGTGTCCCGCTCCGATAATCAATTTGGCCGCCACGGCGGCCATCTTCATTTTCGTTTTCGGATGATAACTGAAAAACACCTGAGCCAAATGTTCTCATTTTTTTGGTGGTATGTTGGGGGTGCTTAGAGGAAGCTCCCTGTTGATTTGTGTCCCGCTCCGATAATCAATATGGCCGCCACAGCAGCAATCCCCATTTTCGTTTCTGGACAATAACTGAAAAACACCTTGAGTCAAATGTTCTCATTTTTTGGTGGTATGTAGGGGGGTGGTTAGAGGAAGCTCCCTATGGATTTGTGTCCCGCTCCGATAATCATTGTGGTCGCCACGGCAGCCATCTTGATTTTCGTTTCCAGACGATAACTGAAAAACACCTTGGCCAAATGTTCTCATTTTTTGGTGGTATGTTGGGGGTGGTTAGAGGAAGGTCCCTATTGATTTGTGTCCCGCTCCGATAATCAATATGGCCGCCAATATAGCGGAAGGCTGAGGGGTCTCGCTCGCGACAGCGCGCTATTTTTTGAATATGTACTGAAGGTGGCAGAACACATTTTAGATTTATCTCCAATTATACTGATGCATTAAATTAATCCTAAAACATTGACAATTTTGCTATGGCTGTGGTGGAGCTACAGTGCTTTGGTGCTATTTTTACTTAACCAAACTGTGTGTAAATTGGTGTGTGAAGACCTAATTTTGTTTCTTTTGAATTTCTTTGAGGTGTAGGATTGACATGACTTTTGCAAATAATCAGGGGCCGGGGGGATATGTCATCTTCTGATGACTCTTGTTCTCGCTTGACGCAGCAACCACTGTGCAACTATGCTTCCCTGCAAATGAAATCTATTCTTTGGAATGCTGAAAACATTAGGATTAAGTTCAATCTTAAAATGAATTAGATTGCACTGCTGCAAAAAAATCCTAGAACGAGAGAAAGCACTGAGTTAATTTTTTTGATTATTACTTGTTGTTTTAATCCATACAATATCACCTTTAAGTACAATGTCAGTGCAGCCCTTCAGTGATCTGTCATTTCTTAAAGGTACATTGTATAGGAATTTCTCCCATCAAGTGATGATATTGTATTTTGCATTCAAACGAATAGTGCTCTCTAGCGCCTTGCTTTTTCAAAGGCGTGTTGCAACTATGGTAGCCGTTATGTACCAAGAAGCTATGACATCATGTCATCCAATACCACTTCACAATACCATGCTGAACTGCGGTCTACGGCGGAGTGTTTGTTTTTAATACAAACTCTCAGACCGCTTTCGCACAAGGTACGATTGTTCGGTACCGTGCCATAGTGCGATTGTCCCCTCTCCCCGCTGGTCAGCTTTCTCACTAGTAATATAGTACCATACCTGAGTATGCCAAAATTCCAATATAGCGCGTTGCAGTATGCACCTTTGTAGTTTTAAATGGGGAAATATACAGAAAGAAGGAGTTGTTAACTCTTGCGTAGGAAGAATTCCGTATCCAATCTCTGCTTTTTTCTGGCTTTTTATTTGCCAGTACAATTTTAAAAGGAGACGCCAATATGCTCTGGGAGATTTTATTATTGAGAAGGGGCTTTAGAATATTGATATCGAAAATGCATGCTGCGCGTGCCCTAGCAACCCAGTGTGTCATCAGTAACATGGATTACCACATATAGCAGCACAAGAAATTAAACTTAAAATTTTCTAGACTGAATTTCAGTGGCTAAATCATCAAAATTGCTAAAATTTGTCATGGTTTTGTCACGCCGGATGCAACCTGCAATCCGACGGGCACTGGGACCATGGGCCTAAAAGCTGGGAAGGCAGGACCCACACGCGCAAGCTGATAAAAATTTCAAAGATTTTAATAAACATATTACAATAAACAATTACCACCATCAAAAATCAGGGGAGCAGCAACACTACAAAGCAGGGCTAAAATAACAGAATGCAGCTGCACTGGTAACTGGCAAAGCCAGCCCTTCAAGACCCTGCCCTCACCTCCACTTTAACAAGCCACACCTGTTGCTCGTTGAAGTGGAGGTGAGGAATACAGCAGGGGAGGGACTACAAGGAAGAACCCTTACAAAATTGCTATCTACAACTGTCAAACGCAAGTCTGTCATCTTGGATTTGCCCGGAGACGCCTGTCAAACAATAATATTACAACTAGATGGCAGGCGTGAGACCATCATTTACCACTGTTGTCTATTTTCGTAAGAAACGGACTGATGGAGGTAGTGGGCATGATAAATGCAACCCTTATTCCATCAAACACAGCCTATGCTGCTATTCACCAACGACGCTGTTTACCTACACATGTTCTACTGTTATGCTGCCTATATAACGAATTACACAACCAAGCAATGAATAAAGCTTGTAATTTAGACATTAACATTTACTTTCGGGTCGAGAAGAAAGCAGGCAACTTCAGCGTCCCTTTGAAAGTCTTTCTCCTTCATTAGCTCTTTCCACCTGGGTAAAACTACCCCGATGTTTACCCTCATTTTTTAATTCGCCAGTCACGTTGCCTTTTTAATTCCCATTTTTGCTTTTTTGATGATGAGGATTCCTTCTCCTGTGGCTCAGCATAAGTATGATCCTCTATTATGAACTAAAGTGCAGTCCAGGCTTTTAAATTTTCCGGGGCAGTGACAAGCGCCTCTCGCTGATCTCCTTCTCCGTTTCAGTCAGGCTGGCTCCGAACGAAAACGCGTTGTGGCTAATTAGCTAGTACCAGGTAGTGCTTTATGTCCCTCTCAGCGATAGTAGTTTTTCAAAATGGCGGACTGACATGGACGCATCCTTGGACTTACCCGTGCAATGTAAATATAGATAAGAAAGTCTTCGCTTATGAGGATAAGTCAGATTATTGGCAGAGGTAATATTACACCAATAACGACATATAAATGAATGAAGGCATTGATTTAAGCTAATAAATTACTTAAAACACTACGCAGTGTCCCTTTCATACTTCCTTAATAAACACAGGCTTATATATTGGTCTTGATTATTTAGTAAATAAATTGAGTGATTATGAATCAAGTGATCTTGAACAGGAACAGCTTGAAAGCAATTATGCATTTAAGGGTCAGATGCTCTCAGCAAGTCATTTGAATATCCCGTAAACCCGGGATTACAGCTAGGAGGATGTTGGACTTTAGGAAGTTAGCCCTCATCCAGTACAGTTTGGGGTCTGATCAGATCCCAGACATATGGTTTAGTGCTGCTCAAATACCATACATCGTACCGGGCTTATGTTATATTAATATGTTCGTCTATCCTTCTACCACATGTAATACACAAAAAAAGTTTTGCACATGAAATGACTTGAAAGTTATTGAAACTTTTCTTCCGGGGTCCAATCAGACCCAGGAGGAATTGATACCACTTTTAACTACTTTTATTACTTTCAACTATTTTTTTCTAATATAAATTGGCGAAAAGCAATAATTTGTACTTCTTTTAGATAAACATGACTTGAAGAGGTACAGCGGCAAGATACACCACTGGAGAAGAACTGGAGCAGTGTACTGAGAAATATTTTAGAGGACAATACCGATTTAGAGTTTAAGCACTCAGACATTACAGGAGATGAAGTGGATCTCTTGTCAGACCAGTCTGATCACAGTGACACAGAGGTTGTACTACCTCAGCCTGATGAAAATCAAGTGCAGGCTCTATCCCCAAAACATTGACAAGAAAGTCAGACGGGAATCTGCCACCTGTAAGATGCCACTGTGCCCTACCCACAACAGGCTGCAGGTTGTTTGTGACAGATGTTCTTAGCTATCTATTTCTAAATATTTGTTGATGGAAAAAAAAAAAAATCAAGCATCCTCAGTGAGTGAAAATCTGTTAATTATTTACAAGAAAACAGCTATATTCTTCTATTTGTGTTTTGTTTTTTTATTCGGAAGACGTAGAAGCTTTTTTTAGAAGAAGTGTAATTTTCTGTTCTAATATCTGCAGAGGTGGTCAATAAGTATGGTTGCATTGTTCAATCTACAAAATATTGCTGTAATTGTACTGTATTAGTAAAAATAACCCGTGGATCCGATCGGACCCCACACAGTAAGATTAAGGTGCAAAATAGAATGGTAGGATGAGGGTGAAAAAACCAATGCCTTTTCTTTGACTTGAAAACAGAAATCAAAACTTACTTCTCACTTCTCTGGGATTAATGTTTTTAAATTCTCTCTTGTAATTCTATAAAATAACCAAAAAGTTTTTCCCTAGTACATAACTCATGAGATGGTGGATTTTTAACCCCTTAGCGTAGAAGCCAAATATGGCTTTTTATGCATTACCCAATTTTAGGCTTTATAATTAAAGATCTGTTCTTCACAGAGAAGTAGCAAATGGCTTTAATGATAAAGGAGGATTGCAGCATTTAAAATACTATTGTATTTTACTTTCTTTTCATAATTTCAGTTCAGGGTAAGGGCAACAAACACAAAAAAAATTTCATGAAAATTCAGCAATGAAATTATAAAAAATACTGAGAGTCGAAAAATGGCTGGGAGTTAAAACAATACATTTCTGTGATCATAAACTCCTTGACTACAAACGTACATCATCTCCCAGAGATTTTTTTAAAATTATCTACCATTTATGAGTCAAATAAGGTAGCTCTCCAAGTGGCTCCCCATGATGCCAGAGCCCTCAAAATTACACACTGTCAAATCATAAAATAATCATATTTAGAACAAATTAACGTTAGACTCATGAGGTTCAATATGAATTAATGATTTTTTAGCTGACTTTAGCTTGACTTTATCAATATAGGCGCACATGGACATCAGAAGTCGCCAGTAACCTCTCCAAACCAAAAATATGGCTTTTCTCCACGATAAAGTTCAGAGTTTTGTCCATTTTTCTACAAAGCCGCATCAGCAAGCATACCTACTCATTAAAAGAACTGCTTATTTTACGATCAGAACGTTAACCCCGTGATTGTCAGCTTGCTACTTACAATTCCGATCATACAAGCGAAACGCAAGCTTATAAAAATGCTTTTCACACCCAATAAGGAACGAGTGTTACTCACAAACACAATAATACCTGAAAAATACCTCATTTTAACAAAACAAACATTCCACTATCAGTCAAAAGCAGGAATTATGCTGCTTTTGACTGAGCAGCATTGGAGCAATGAACAAAAGTCCTGGAGCTGTTCTCATTTTAAATGGATGAAAACCTAGGCATCCAATTTTGTTGTTGAATGTGGTATAAATTCCAAAATATCACTACACTGAGCAAAATGCTGCCATATACAGTATTAGTAGCATAGGTTAACGGTTACTCATACCAACCAATGTGGCAAACAAGCTCTGTGATCATCATGGCTATGGTAAACCGAAAATAAAAAACAGCTAGCCAGCTAGCTAGCTAGGCATTAGCTTCCCATTTTGCTCCAATCAATGTACTCACTCAAGCATGAGGCAAAACTCTTCATCATTGAAGTCCTCCCCCAGATAAACAGAGCAACAGAGCTTTCCGGTTTGAGGAACCCTCCAGTACTGCTCCTTTCGGAATATCTCCCATTATCAATGTCGGCATCAAATTGCCATCACATAAATGTAACCTAGGCACTTCTAAGTTGGTTTTAGAAGTCTTTCTTTTCTTTGTACTCACATCATTCTGCTGCGAACAGTTGAGAGAATACAACCTAACTAATTTTTTTTTTTTTTTTTTTAATGTACTTCTTTATGTGCCCTTAGGGTTTTTATGGAGTATTTTTATTTATTTATTTTATTTATTATTATTATTATTATTATTATTATTATTATTTTTTATTTATTTATTTATTTATTTATATATTTTTTCATTTAATTCTTTTAACATGAGTGGTTTTTAACATGTAAGGTTTATGTATTGTTAGATTTTATTTAGTGTCATTTTAGGTGGTTGCCAGGCTGTGGTCTAGTGTGGCTCTGAGCACTTTCATGTCTGTGTCATCTTTGTGTATGTCAGTGTTGTCCCATATGTCGGATGCTCTCTGATACTGCAGCACAAATCTACCTACGGGTATCAATAAAGTAACCTGACCTGACCTGACCTGCTTTTGCGCAAGGATTTAAATATATTTCTGAGGGTCCAATCAAAGTCTTTCAATTACTGTGGAAAGTTTATAAGTCTGAAATAGGATAAAAACGTGTCTATCGATATATAATTATATCGATAGTTATAGTTATATAATTATATAGGGTTATAGTTCAGGTGGGCGTGAACTGTAACTGTGCTTTTATGCAGATAAGCCTGAAGAAGCATTAAAGAGATCAGATATCAGAGAGGAAGAGTATTAGGTTGTAATGAACAACTGATTTTGTCACAGGGTGAATCTACGAGTAATTCAATGGTAGGGAATCACACGTTTCTAATATCTTATGACTATAATTGATTATAGAATGATATAGTATCAATACCATGTACTGATTTTTTTTCTTTACATGATTGAGATACCTTTGGCTTATTATAGCTTAAGTAGTTGCAACAAAGGACAACAATTTTTTCTGTGACAGGAGATCATTGTTATGAACTGCTGGATAGATACTATGGGCAAGTACATTAGGCAGTTTGCACATCAGGCTTGGCTGAGGAGTTTAAAGGTAACCAATTTGTTCCTTATCCTCAACTTTTTTCCCGCATAATTTTCCAGGCTGTTCCAATAAAAAGATTTGTGCGTAAGTTTTAACGTCATCCTTGACCCCTAACAAGGATAAATTCCGAAGGAATTCATTCGACCGTTACGAGCAGCCATTGTGGCTGGTGGACTGCGGCCATTTCGACGTGCCTACTACTTAATATGCATGAGTGATTTGCATGAAAAGTCACGTCGGATAAGTCATCAGAATCCACTGCTAGTAAATAAATTATGTTTATGCATTAGTAATTCATCACTATAAATATGTCTATTTACAAATATGGGACGATTACAAGTACATTAATGATCTGAAAGTGCTAGGAAAAAGGGAAATCGGGCATTTTGCACCAGGCATCAAGTTTACTTACGTATGCAGAAAAAGTTTGGCCACATTGTCATCGGAAATATCTCCAAACCTGCTTTTAAACGTTTGCCAGCAATCATTTTGGCCTTTTATATTTATCCTGGCCTTCAATAGATCTTCTTCCCGGCCTTTTCTAGCACTTTTATGGGCTGAATCAGTCAGATATTTCTTTGGCTGCGGCATTTTGCTGTTGGCCAACTTCTCGTCATTTCTGCGTCCACCTCGCACCTCCGCTTTCGCCTGACATCATTTTTGCATGCTCATGAAAACTAATGAGGTATTGTAAATGGCGTGGGGAGTTTTTGGGGGTCGCAAAAACTATTTTCACATTCAATATTCGGGGGATTGCAAGCATTCTCAGAGAAAACATTTATTTATTCCCGTTTGTTTCGGTCATATCTATTAAATTATATCAAAAAAAGAACAGATTGGTTACCTTTAATTCAGACAATTCCTGGGAAAGAGAGATGAGACTTAACTTGTCCATATTCTAAATTGGTAGCGGGCAAGGCTTTGTCGTGAATATTCAATAAACGGTTCAGTTGTGCCACCTATTGATAGGATAGTGTAACTGCTTGCATAAATAGAACAGCTCCATGTCCGCTGGCATCTATGTCTGCACAGAGGGGTTAATAAGAGTGTAAACCCTTGACAGAATGACCCCAGAAAGAAAGAGCAGTGTAATGCTGCGTTTCCATCAAATGCAAAACAAATTTTTCACGCAACCAGATTAAATTCAAAGTGAGACGCAGAGCGGTGCGACGTGAATGGCTTGCAAGAATGGCACGAATGCAAGAAATTCGCACTCTGTTCCACAGTAAAATATTTTTGTTGTGAAAAATTTGCGCAAATAGCGCAGTGTTCTTAGTGGCATCATTGCTACTAGCAGAAATACTGGCTAGCTAGGATGCCTAGCTCCATATTCAAGCCATAGTTAGCTGCATTGCTTGAGATAATGGGAACGCTAGCTACCTGGCTCGCAAGCTAGCTGTGTCAAATAACCTATGGATCTCAGTTTCACAACAAAATAATGGTCTAGCTCAACATTGGATATGACAACATTATCAGTTTTGGGAATATTTTTATTCTCTTGCCGGCAAAATGTCCATAAAGTAAAATGTTTGTGACGTTAGCATAGCAACATTAGTTTCGCCATCTGGTTGATGATTTTTGGAGACTGAAGGAAGTACCGCCCCGTGACTATAAACAAGGCTCAACTGGCATTGCTATCGGTCAGCGGCGTAAATTCGCGTGTCAGTTCTCTGCCAGGTAGTTCTCTCATAAAAAAGAATAGGATCTTCGTGCAAATAGGGCGGAAGATCTTAAAAGCAAAACAATAAAAATGGTCCCGCGGTCAAACTTTGCAAATAAAGCGAGGAAAGATTTTGCTTCGGATTTGGTGGACACATAGCATAAAGACTATATTTTGCCCCATGCTACACTGAATGAAATGCATCTTAAACAAAAATAGCAAACTAAAACTAAATATTGTCTGAGAACAGCAAATTCTCAAGCCTTAAGGGAAAACCTGTCCTCCTAGATCTTGAAAATAGTGCCTTGCTGACATAGGAAAATACTTTTCACTATAAAGCAACCAATTTAGCATGCTTTTCTAGAAACTAGAGTGACTGAGTTTTGTTTACAGAATTGCAATCTGAGGACTTTACCAAACACCTGCTTTCTTGGGTAGTCTGCTTACAAGTCACATGGCTCACAAGCTCGTCATTGCAATTCCTCCCTAGCATGACAAAACAAAGCATTGTTATGTAATCAAGATCTAAATTCAAACCAATTTTAAATTTCAAAGCCAGCAAAAGCTTTTGTGGAAAAAACACTGGACTATTTTTGACAGGTAGACACACCTTAATTACACTGTAAATCCAGATAGTGTGGCAAACTCAAATGTTTTGTGGAACCTATTTCCTCAAACAATTATGGAAGCCAACTTAATTGCATTGTGCGGACGGTACTTAAAGAACTTTTGGTAAAAGTTATTCTTACCACGTTTTTAAGTGCTGTGAACACAAGATCACTAAGTTGGCGAACACAAGATCACTAAGTTGGCTTGCACAATTTTTTTGAGGTCACCAGTTTCCACAAAACAACTGAGTGCACCACAGTATCTGAGTTTACAGTGTAGTTGGGAATATCTGAGTGGACCATTAGATAAAGCTTAAAATAAATAAAAATTTGTATTCTGAGTTTTGGATCAATGTGGGCTGATTTGAAGCCCTTTAGGTCTTCGTGTACTACTTAAAATTGTCAGCTTAGTCGCACAATGCCTCTGCTTATGAACATTCAGTGCGGTTTGAAATGAGGTGTCCAACAGGTCAGATCACAAAATGGATGCCGAAGGAAAAAACATACCCTCTAGCCACATGTGAACTATTTGGTTGCAAATTTAAAATTTTGAAGTACTGAACCAAATCAAGAGGAAAAAAAGTCTTTGTCCCAAGAGCCCCCATACATGCACATGGATTAGACCCTTCTCTCACTTGGATAGCTTATTTTTTAGAATGAGTGTCCCTCACAGTTTGATTTTTTTTTGTCCACTTTTACTGAGGGTCTTATTTTCAAGCTTGGCCTTGAAATGGGTATTCTATGATTCATGAGTTTGAGATCAAAGATTCTGGGGGTTGACAGGTGCACTCTATAAATGTTTAATCAGAAATATCTGAATTTGAATATTTGGCAAATGGCTGGAAGCTTTGTAATTGTAATTTTTATTTGATTCCGTTATCCCCATGTCGTCCCTTTTGATACTGGACAGGCTTATTATAGCAATTTATTTTTCAGGAGATATGTTATATTTTCTGTCTTGACATAATATTTTTTCTAATTAAAAGAATATAGTGCTGTTGAATATACTGTATTTTCCTTTATTGTTCTGGTTTGCAGCCAAGCCCATAAGTACTCGGACAGTGATACAATTGCCATCGTTTTGGAATTGAACAATACCACTAATGATTTATGATGAAATAATCAAGAAGTGTTTGAAGTGTAAACTTTCAAGACTGTCCTACCAAGAGAAAACAACCAAATGGGTTGTAAATGCAAGCAGCCCAAATGATCTATATTTATGTGTAAGTGATAGATGCAATTTATTAGCTATAATAATCATCCATCCATTTTCATCCATTCCCCCAGAGCTGGGTCTCTAGGACTTAGCAGAGTGGCCCAGACACAGCAAAATGACCTTAGCAAAAGAACTAATCAGATGATGTTCTCATATAACGAGGAAGTCTGCGCACCGAGAAGGTTGAGGTGGATGGTTGGGACTATAAAACTGCAGACTTTACCACAGAAGGCTGGAGATCGATCCCATTGTCCAACCATAATTTTTTAAATATTTGCAACTGCAGCTCAATAGAGTTTTAAAACAAGAGTCATCAGAAGATGACATATTCCCCCAGCCCCCGCAATCTAATCTCAGAAATCCCAAAGTATCAAAAGGCACCAGTCTTGGACCTGATTAATACACACAGCAAGTTTTGTTAAAAAATAATGAACGGTATTGGAGTACTGCTCTGGAAACAAAATTAATACAGATGGACGGACATACTGATGACTATATCCCCCCCGCATTATACGCCGGGGGTATAAAAATAGTATAAATTCATTCAAAAATGGCAAAAGGCACCACTTCAGTGGTCAATCAATATATAAGTAAAGTTTCAGGAAAAAATTCCACATTTTTCAAGTTCTATCCCGGAAACAAAATGTCCGGACACAGACGGACGGATAGACAACCGCACTGGCGACTATATTTCTTTGCATTATAAGCCGGGGGGGAATGAAAAATAAACCCCCTTTTTCTGACCTTGAACCTTAACATAACCCTAACCTTATCTTTTACAAAGTAGTAACTTGAACTGAAGCCATGATGCTTTTCTTACAGTTTGCATTTGAAGGCGCAATGCCAGTGTCAATTATTTTAACTGAGGATACGCTTCTCCCATGGTGTCAAAAACACTCCAATAGGTCATATCCAAGGAGAGAACAAATAACCTATATGGCTTTTTGGATGTGAGGACTTGTTGCTCCCATAGATTGAATGAAGGTTGCTCCTGCTGCCAGTATAGGCTCTATTTCAGGAAACACTGATGTGGGTCATATTAGACAGTAAAAACAAATGACCTGCATATGTATTGTAAGTTAGAGGTTAGAGGACTTGTTGAAACTTTCCGCTTTAATGCAAGGGTTTTGTCAAATACTGTATATTGTAGAACTGAATTGAAATTACAACCATTTTCATACATAAACCCCATTTGATGGACTCATCAGTAAATGAGTAAATGCACATAATCATAAATTAATAGTCTTTTTTTAATACTCGGCTGCAAATTCTTTGCAGTCAATGACTGTTTCAACTCTGGAAACCATAGACATCAGTTGATGCTTTGTCATGCCTTCACTCCAGCTGCCTTGAATTCCTGCTTATCATTCAGGCATTTTGCCTTCAGTTTCAAGTGAAATTCATGGTCATTTGAACTCGGGTCAGGTGATTTACTTGGCCATGTACAAAATTCCACCTCTTTGCATTTAAAAAGTCTTGGGTTGCTTTTGCAGCATGCTTTGGGTCACTGTGCAATATGAAGCAATGTTCAGTGAGATTTGAAGCAATTAGCTAAATCTTAGCAGATAATATAGTCCTGTAAATTTCATCACTTTGCTTTTGTGTGTGCTCATTTACTCAATAAATACTGCTGATAAAAGTGAAATTCTGCTGGTTGAACTTATATTTATCATCCAGTTTCCAATTCCTATATGCTGCTGGAGACGTCCGCTCAGTTTGTGCGCAGTCAGTCTGATTTGCAAGGACCAGTTTTCTGGTTACACTGTCCAGAGGTAACCAGTGCTGGTCGCCATGGTCATCAGATTAAAGGTTGTCAGAGCACCAAACTTCGCTCGCAAAAATGAAAAATTCTGAACTGTCCTAGAAATCAAAAAAGTGTGATGTTCATGAAATTCTGTCACTAATGGATGTGCAAGAGTTTTGTTTGACTGCTTGTTAGTCAAGAAATAGATATCCTGCCTTGTTTTCCAAAAAGTACGGCAAAAATAGTGCTGTTAGCATTGCTGCCACGGTATTTAATCAGTGTGTCACTTATAAATTTCTCTGCACAAAGTGGACCACCAGTGTAGACGGCAGGTCATTCCATATGAAGTCTACCACCCACATAGCAAAATTGGTCTAGCCCAATTCTGGCCTATATAATGCACTTCCACGGCCCAGTTCTGGCCCACAAACAGCAAGAATGACGGCCCTTTTATGGCCCAGATCTGGTTTTACAGGGCCAGCTACGAACACAATCGGCCCACATATGGCATTTCATCACATAAACGGTGCTATCATTACCAGACCTGGCCCACATCCCAGTAACAGACCATTTGCCATGCCAGCAGTCGCCCAGCACTGCCGGCTTGATGCCAAATCTGGGCCAGACCCGTCTGCCATGTGGGCAGTGGTCCCCAAGTCACTAACTCATATTTGGCTCAAATTTATTTTGGGAGTACTTCATTATTCATTATGAACACATGCAAAGTTTTAGGGTCCTACTCCAAGAGGTTTCCGAGATATGGCCCCCCAAAAATTGGGGGCCGTGCCCCCTTTTTTCCCCCCAAATTGTGAACGTTTATTTATCAGGATTTTGGAGGCCAATATCTTTGGAACAAATCATAGATATGGGCTGAAAATTGCTTTCCAGGGTCATTTGGGTCCAGGCTTTCAACATTTCTTGTCTCTTTTCATTATCAGGATATTGACTTCTCAAATATGAAACTTTTTATGGGCGGAAATCAAAAATTCCGTTTTCCAGAGCCCCCTATGAGATGTCAGATTATCTCCGGAAATGATGTGACTTGAGTTTAAGAGTAGGCACTGTCTATTTAAAACTTCTAGTTGCAGAACAAAGGGGATAAAAATGGGCGTTTTTACCCCAAAATGCCTATATTTGATTAAATAGTGAACGAGATGAGTAAACAAGTTGTAATTTTGAACAAATAAAGCCAAGATATGTGTGCAGAACTAGGAAAAGGGGTCACTTGGGATTTTTTTCCATTCTGCGATTAACGGGGTATGTCAGTGATATCCCAGCACTACTGTACTGTCAATTTACAACACTTTGCTGTGCACAAATTCACCCAATTTTTTTCTCAAAATGAAAAGCTTGGATCACTCTTTGATTTTGTTAGAAAATCTCAATTTTCATAAAATGACCCAAGCGACCCCTTTTCCTTGTCCTGCGCACATATATACATTTATGTAGGAGAAGTTTCATTACTATGTGTAACTGCGCACATCGTGAACTTGCCAATCCAAAATTGGCAAAAAAGTGACTTTTTCAAGCTGGGACCCTTTTCAGGGTCTCCTAACTCCACTATTATGCCTTGGGTGCAGTGAATCTTCCTTGAACAGAAAGACCTGGGGCCTGTCTCACGAAGCTGGATTTCGGCTTAGCGAGGTAACTTCTGGATTAACCCTGGGTTTTCCGTATCACGAAGGTGGTTTGCTTTTTATCGGGGTACGTTGCAGTGGCAACATACGCTGAACACCTAACTTGCTCCGGAGCAGGTTAAGTTCAGGATAAGAGCTCAGCAGGTATAAAAGCCCCACCTACTGACCAATCAATTTGCTTGGAAAATGGCCTGCCCATTTGATGAGAACCCAGTGGGTCTAGGTGCACAACTTGTGCGACGAGCGCTCAGGCGCGAAAGAGTGTTTCGTGATCGCTTTTGATTTTCCTGAACAATGTCTTTACGAGAGGTCCGCAGAAGGACTACATATATCTGTCAGCTGCTGGAGCAGTTCATTACTAATTCCACAATTCCATTGTGATCATCCTACAACAGAGACAGTGTGAAGAAGTAAAGCCATGTACATATACATATACATATGCTACACGTATAAGATATAGTAAGCGTTAGGGCAGGGGTTGAAATTGGGACTGCCGTACCTCTCTGCATTGAAATGCATTGGAAAACTGCCGTATCCGTCGCAACTGCCTAATCTTAAATAAATACGAGGAATATAAATCCATCATCCAGGCAAAAAGCAACATAGTTGCAGCTGCCAAAAGCCGCAAGGAATGCTGGCAAAAAAATCGCCGACTGTGTCAATGCGTAAATTAGTGGGATTATAATATTACTTCCCCACCATGATGGCACGAGTAGATCTGACTATAGTAACATTTGTGTGTTCCATAAATTTATGTGTTTATGAAATTTGTCATTATGGCATGTGATTTTGGCCTTATCATTTCAGATGCGACCCCAGTGGAGCAAAAAGAACATGGGAGCAAATTAAAAAATAAGTAAAAATACATACTGCAAAGTGGTCAGTTCCTCAGGTAAGGGATCCTGGCCTCATAGGGGGAAAATTTAATTTTTGATTTCCCATAAAAAGTTTCATATTTGAGACGCCAGTATATTGAAAATTAAGATATAGATACATTTTGACAAGAGATTCTGAAAGCCTGGACCCAAATTACCCTGAGCAGCAATTTTCAGCCCATAACTAAGATTTGTTCCAAAGATATTGGGGTCCAATCCCTATAAATTAACGTTTACGATTTGCAAGGGCAAAAAAGGGGGCGTGGTCCCAGATTTTTAGGGGGCCACATTTCGGAAACACCTTGGAGTAGGAGCCTAAAATTTTGCATGTGTTCATTATGAATATAGAGGTTCTCCTCAAATATATTTGAGCCAAATCTGAGTCGGTGACCATGGAAGATTCTTGTACTTTGGTTGAGTTCATATGGAATGACCGCGGCATCTTCTTTTTCCACTAAGTGATGTGCCATCCTACATGGAGTAAGCTAGTGTGTAGTGTATGACAGCATACATTTTGGGAATTCCCTGGCATACTGTTGCATGTCAGGATTAGAAGATGGCAACAATTGTTTGAACCGCGTTGCTTTGGAGGACGTTTTTGCTCATATCTCCGCTCAGAAGGCATCTACCGGCGTGTACTCGCAGCTGAGTCTACCTGTCTTAGCTAGGAAGGTATGTGCGTTTGATTTGTTTCGATCCGAAGAGTTGGGGAAATGTTAGAGACGTAGAGCAAAAAAGTATGCCTG
Organism: Gymnothorax javanicus; assembly: GCA_029692085.1. NCBI lineage: Eukaryota > Metazoa > Chordata > Actinopteri > Anguilliformes > Muraenidae > Gymnothorax > Gymnothorax javanicus. The sequence continues at coordinate 76,962,216 of CM056195.1, forward strand.
AATTGATTGGATCAAGCAGTGTCTCTGTGGGTGCACGTTGAAAGTCAGATTGATAAATATCCACCCACAGTGACATGCAGGGTCTACCTACACCCAGAAACGGGGCTCTGTTAAATCCGTAAATGAATTTTTCTAACAACTACACATGATTTATTGACAACACGTGAAGATTTAACTTTTTAATCGTTGTTACCGTTATCCTCCAGTGGGACAAAAAGTTGTTTTTATGCATGCTATGTGAACACTAATGGGACATTGCCTATGGAGCGGTCTCGGCATGGTTCTAAGTGGTTTTAAAACACCGTATTCTTGGTGCTTGTGTGACTGAGAGTGGAGCTCTGCTTATTGCCCGTCTGCTTAACTCAATTCTGTAAAATGAGCGATCGTGACAATATGAATGTTTTAATGTCCTTTGTGTGATGAATAGCTTTGTTATGTTTCCAATCGTAGTTTTAACACAGAGTGCACAGTGAGCAAAGACGGCTTTTAATTAGCTAGACTGTATTCAGTTAATAGCCTACTGAAATTGAAGGTGACATCCTACAGCGATGTGCGCCGTTCATTTATGTCTGAATAGTAGTTAATGACGTGCCTACTCAGAATTGTTTTTTTTTCCTTTTTTCATTTAAAGTTAACTTATTTCGAATATTTGAACAGCAAATAGCGAAGCAGTGCATTGCTGAGGTGTAAATTCTCATACAACTTCGAGAGGACAGTGACAAACCGTTCGTCCGCATCGGACCATGGTCAGACATCCTGCTTTTGTTTTATTGAAACACCTGACGGACATAGTCTGTCGAAGGTCCGACTTTTCACTCGACAGATGGTCTGACTCGGTTGGACAAGTAAAGTTTATTGAAACAGACCCCTGCTTTCAGAAAATCAGCTAAGTCCCACGGCGGGTGACTGGTTGCATCTCAGAAGAACGACCGAGTCCAGCTTTCAGAAATTTGGCTAAGTCCCGCGGCGGGTGACCAGTTTTATCTCCATTCATCAATTTCGATATCTGTGCTATCCTCAGAGTCGCTAATGTCATTGAAATCTGAATCTGAATCGGAGCAGCCGCAATGCCTTTCTTTATTGTCCGCAATGTATTTTTGTCTTGCTATCTCACTGTGTGACGTCAGAGGGTGAAAATCAGGCACTTTGAAACCGTATTTTGGGATATTGCGTCAACGCAAAAATTTTGAAACAATTCTCAAAAATAAAGTAGGCCACAGGTGACTGTTTTATATGATTATAGCCCTATAAAAAATGTGATAACATTCCCCTTTATCCAATTTTTTGCAACATATGTTATGGGCTATGTGATGCCAGTCAAAAGCCTGGTTCTGTGAAATTATGGTAGACGGTAAAAATTACAGTTTATCTGTTAAAGGTACATTCCATAACACTGCACAAATTTCTGTGGCGTTACACAACAGCCAAAATGGCTGTTAGTCTAGTACAGTGGTTCCCAAACGTGGTCCTGGAGGACCTCTGTGTATTATGGTTTTTGCTCCAACCACAACTGCAATAAAATTATTTTAACAAGGTACTAATTTTTCTTGAACATGCTTTTGATTTTGAGATACTTTCTTATCTTCTTGATCAACATTATGCCAGAAAAATGCAATACCACAAGGAATATACAGAGGGCTCCAAAATTACAGGCACCCCTGACTGGCAATGCACAAACAATATAAAAAAAAAAAAAAAACAATGCAGTTATAGGGAAATGGAATATACCAACATGTGTGAAATTCTTTACTTTATTAACCCCTTTGTGCAGAGGCCAAATGTGGCTATTTATGCCTTACCCTACTTAATGCTTTATAATTCAAGATTTGAGCTTAAATGAAACAAGAGACTTGTAGCATTTAGAATTACATCTTATTTCAATTTCTTTTCATAATTTTTGTTCAAAGTAAGGGCCACAAACACAAAAAATGTTCATAAAATTCAGCCATGAAATTATTTTTAAAAATATTGAGAATTGAAAAATGGCTGGGAGTTAAAACAATACATTTCTGGGATCATAAAGTCTATGACAATAAGTGTATTTCATCTAACAGTGATTTTTTAAGTTATCTACCATTTGTGAGCCAAATAAGATAGCTCTCCATGTGGCTCCCCAAGCTGTCAGAGCCCTCAAAATTACGCACTGTCAAATCATAGAATAACCGTATGTTTAACACGAATAAGCTTTTGACTCATGAAGTTCTACAACCCTTCCGAAATAGTTAGGGCAAAGTGTAAATTGTGAATAAAATCAAAATTCAATTACTTTTAGATCACATGAGCCAATATGTTATTTACAATAGAACATAGATAACATTTCAAATGTTGAAACTGAGACATTTTACATTTTTATCTGCAGAATGAGCTCATTTAAAATTTTCTGGCTGCAACAGGTCTTAAAAAAGTTGGGACACAGGTAAAAAAAGGGCTGAAAAAGCAATTAATATATCAGAGAATCAGCTGAAAGAACATTTAGCAGGTAAATACGTTAACTGACATCAGGTGTGTAATATGATTGGCTATAAAAGGGATGTCTTAGAGAGGCTGAGTCTCTCAGAAGTAAAGATGGCCAGAGGCTCTCCAAACTGTGAAGGCTTGCGTAAAGAAAATTGTGGAATACTTTAAAAACAATGTTCCTCAACGTCAAATTGCAAAGGCTTTGAATGTCTCATTGTCGACAGTGCATAACATCATCAAAAGATTCAGAGAAACTGGAAAAAGACATTTACTGGATCCCCGTGATCTTCAGGCCACCAGACGCCACTGCATCACTCACCAGCATGATTCTGTCATTGACATTGCTAAATGGGCCCAGGAATACGTAAAGAAACCAGTGTCTGTAAACACAGTCCGCTGTGCCATCCACAGATGCCACCTAAAACTCTATCATGCAAAAAGGAAGCCATTGTTGAGCATGATTCAGAAGCACCGGCCGTGTTCTGTGGTCCAGGCTCATTTAAAATGGACTGTAGCAAAGTGGCAAAGTGTCCTGTGGTCAGACGAGTCCAACATTTGACATTCTTGTTGGAAATCATGGGCGTCGTGTCCTCCGGGCTAAAGAGGAGGAAGATCACCCTTCCTGCTATCAGCGTTCAGTTTAAAAGCCAGCATCTCTGATGGTATGGGGATGCATTAGTGCATATGGTGTGGGACACATGTTTTAAAAAGCACCGTGAATGCTGAAAGGTATATAAAGGTTTTAGAGCAACATATGCTCCCTTCCGGACGACATCTATTCCAGGGAAGGCCTTGTGTATTTCAGCAGGACAATGCAAAACCACATACTGCAGCTATTACAAAAGCATGGCTTTGTACTAGAAGAGTCTGTGTGCTGAACTGGCCTGCCTGCAGTCCTGATCTTCCACCGATTGAGAACATTTGGTGCATAATTAAACAAAAAGCCTGTCAAATGAGACCCAAAACTCTCCGGCAGCTGGAAGCCTGTATAAAACAAGAGTGGGATCAAATTCCAATGGTTAAACTCAAGAAACTTGTCTTTTCAATGCCCAGACGCCTCCACTCTGTGTTAAAAAGAAGAGAGAATGCTACACCATGGTAAACAGGCCCCTGTCCCAACTTTTTTGAGACCTGTAGCAGCCATCAAATTTGAATTGAGCTCATTTTGTTGATAAAATTGTAAAATTTCCCAGTTTCAACATTTGCTATGTTATCTCTGTTCTATTGTGAATAAAATACTGGCTGGTGTGATTTGAAAGTCATTGAATTTTGATTTTATTCACAATTTACACTTTTCCCCAACTATTTCGGAATTGGGGTTGTATATGAATAAATGATTTTCCAGCAGAATTTGGCATGAGTTTATCAATATAGGTGCAGATGGACATCAATAGTCACCAGTAACCTCTCCAGACCAAAAACATGCCTTTTTTTCCATGATAAAGTTCAGAGTTTTGTCCATTTTTCCACAAAGCCGCATCAACCAGAACACGTCTGCATTAGAGAAACAGCATATGTCACTGTCAGAATGCTCAACCTGCGATGGAAAGCTTGCTATTTACAATATCGATCATCCAAGTGAAACACAAGCTTGTATAAATGCATTTCACACCCTATAAGGAGTAAGATAACTCACCAACAGTAAAATATGAAATACACCTCATTTTAACAAAGCAGACATTCTACTATCAGGAAAAAGTAGGCAATTTGCTACTCTAGATTGAGCGGAATCAGTGCAATGAATTTAGCAGGGGTTTTACCAAAGTCTTGGAGCTGTTCTCATTTTAAATGAACGAAAACCTAGACGTTCAATTTCATTAAATGCGGCATAAATTCTAAAACATCACCACATTGAGCAAAATGCCACAATATACAATATAATTAGCAAAGGCTAATGGTTGCTAATACTAACCAATGTGGCAAACAAGCTCTGTGATCATCATGGCGATAGTAAACCGAAAATAAAAAACAGCTTGCCAGCTAGATAGCTAGCGATAAGCATTCTATATAACTCCACTGCATCTCACTCAAAATGAGGCAAAACTCCCCATCATCAGAGTCCTCCTCCAGATAAACAGAGTTACAGAGCTTTCAGGTACAAGGAACCCTCCAGTACTGTTCCATTCGGATTGACTCCCATTATCCATGTCGGTATCAAATTGCCATTGCGTAAATGTAACCTAGGCACCTCTAGGTTGGTTTTGGAACTCATTTTTTCTTTGTACTCACCAGGGTAAAAAATAAATTCTTTTTCACGAGGGATGTTTTCAAGATCTGGAAGAAAAAACAATTCTCACGGAGGCTATTTTAGGGCTCACTGCGGCCATTTTAATGAACCAAGAAAGTCAATTAAAGCACGGCGAAGGTCATGAAGTAACAAAGAAGGGTATTAGCCTGCGTCTGATCACACGGTGTTGACTCATCGTCCAATGTAAAAATAACTTTTCAACTAAACAAAGTCATGGCTCAACATTTTCAGTGAGGTACAGGCTGAGAAGAGCACTCATTCACTCTAATCCCATTGGCGGATATAAAGTTCACTTATCTTACGGCAGCATGGGCACTGTTGTTTACATTGCAAAGTTCATGGTTTTGAGTCTTGGAAAATTGAGCCCACCCCTGAATTACCGTTATTTATCATTCACTTGTGTTCACTGTTCAACATCGAGCCGTTTATGAGCCAAATTACAAGCAGTGATTGAGTTAATGCACGGTGCTTTCCTGAAGAGTTCACATCTGACGCAAAAGTACTGAACGGCCTAGTCAGGATCGAAACTAGTTTAGCTAAGCTAGTGATGTACAGGAGTGCTGTCTATCCTTGTCCAGCTATGTTAAAATTGCGTCTTTAACAGCGAGATTTTCAAAATTTTCCCGGACCCCCAAAAAATGGTTGGGTCAAGGGGGCTGAAGCCCCCAATGTTTTCAAGTCCTAACAATGCCCCTGTTGAAGCTTGTTTGAAGTTTGCTGTGCAACATTTGGACAAGCCTATGAAATACTGGGAGAATATAGTCTGGTCAGATGAGACCAAAATTGAATGTCACAGCACAAGGACAAATGACACCGCACATCACCCCAAAACACCATATCAACAGTGAAGTTTGGAGGTGGAAATATCATGGTGTGGGGCTGTTTTTCAGCATATGGTACTGGCAAACTTCATATAATTGAAGGAAGGATGAATGGAGAAATGTACCAAGACATTCTTGATAAAAATTTGCTGCCATCTACCACGATGCTGAAGATGAAACGATGGTGGACATTTCAGCAAGACAATGATCCCAAACAAAAGGAAACTCTCAATTGTTTTCAGAGAAAAAAAAAAATAAAGCTCATAGAATGGCCCAGTCAATCACCCAACTTGAATCTATTTGAAAATCTATGGGAAAAACTGAAGATCAGAGTTTATAGAAGAGGCCCCCAGAACCTTCAAGATTTGAAGACCGTTCGTGTGGAAGAATGGGCCAAAATCACACCTGAGCAATACATGCGACTAGTTTCTCCATAGTGGAGGCATCTTGAAGCTTTCATTACCAACAAAGACTTTTCTACCAAGTATTAAACAAATTTCAGTAAGGGTGTTCAATACTTATTCCCTGTGTAATTCCAATTTATTACACATAACTTAATTTATGGACTTATTTGTTTTGATTTCTTTGTATGTGTGCATTATTTGGGTTGTTACCGACATCTGGGCCCCGTTTCAGAAAGCGGGGTTAGTGGTAACTCTGAGTTTGTTAGCTCAGAGTTGCAGGAAACTCTGAGTTTTCCGGTTCGCAATGTGAGTTCAGTCCAATTCTGAGTCAGTTACCGCGGCAACATACTCCGTGAAGCTAACCTGTTCGCTCGCAGGTTTTCTTCAAGTTACTCAGAGTTTCTTCTCCTCAGACTGTTGACTGAGGAGATGTTAGACATGGCGTGTCCGTTCCTTGAAGAGACAGAGGACATTGAAGCGCAAAGACTGAGAAGAATTCTCCGTTAGGAGAGTTATCCGACCACGTTTGGATGTTTTATCGTTTCCAGATGAATATTTGTTTGAGCGTTCCGTGTCTCTGTAGAATCAATAATTTATTTCAACATAATTTTGAGCCCGCATATTGCTCGTGTGACACACCGAGGACATTCTCTCAGTTCAGAACAAATTGCGTAGCTCTTCTTTTTTTTTTTGCAAACGGCAGTTTTCATGATCGTTTTGTTTTATTACGACTTCATTCATTAAAGGCACGGTCAGTTTCTACCACGAGTAAGCTCTTCAAAGTACAAAAGGGAGTTCCCGATAATGTAGGTTAATGAACAGGGCCACTCCCAATGCGCCTTTCTATTCGTCCTTACACCTATATATACCTCCTGCATTCCCACAATCCCCGCTCGTCTCGATTCTACGTCGTTCACTCGCTAACCAGACAGCCAGCGCACAGCAGGAGTTCGCTTACCTGAAGCACGAAATCCGAAATCATACTGAGTCCCTCGGACACAGAACAATTCATAACCACGCTTCTCCCCAAGATTCGTTATTTACGACCGACACCGGGGCCGTAGCCACTTGCCACTGGTTCCTGTACCATTTCCGTCATGTTTTGAAGTGATCCAACATTTAAATTATACTTCTGAGCGCTCTTGTCGCGTAAGTTCCTTCAGCACAGCATCCAAGCGAGAAGCAACAGGTTGCATGATTTGAATCATTATCCGTTCGACATCGGACTTGTTTGCATACTGGATTCACTGTAATGTTGATAATGTACATGGAGCCAATCTCTAGTTGATCCATTCACACTTTTTGAAGTTGAAGAGCCATACAGACTTCGACAAGAGACGTGAGCCCCACCCTGAGTCTCACCACCTGGGGATGCCCAACGTTCGCACAATCACAGACCAAGTCTAACAACACATTCGCCCCGATCTCCTATCCGCAGTTCCACCCAATACTCTCCTCCACTTTGGGAGTGGTCCAGAATTCATTAAATAATGAATAACTCTCTGGAGAGTTTTTAATTCTTCACAATACATGTTTGAAAGTCTGCTAATTTGCTGTAATGTGTAATGGCCGGTAGAATACGGAGGCTTGGTGCAACGACCAGAGAGAAAGAGGGTAGCACGGACACAGTACAAACACAGAGAATAATACAGACCAAACGAAAGTACTCGCGCGTCCAAAGGACTTACAATAGTCCGAACCACGGAAGCAAAGCGGATAGAAAAAGGGAGAAGAAACTCCAATAATTAGAACATAGAAAGTCATACAAAACCTGACTACAGATATCTTAGTGTCTGTATAGTGCTTAGCTACAAACAGACACTCTAGCAAAGAGACATGGCGAACATCCGGCTTATATAGAATCCGGGGAAGCGCCGCCCCAGTTCAATCAGCCAGGTGGGTAAAGAATCCGATTGAACAGGAATTCGATATCTTCCCGGGACGAGAGCCACAAAGAAAAGTCCAAAACACATGCACAAACATCCAGAACCATGACATAAAGAATGATCAGCAGTTCATATGTTCAATTCATTCTGTCAAAAGATCTCAAGACAGAACAACTAATGTTTTAAAATGTGAAAATTAAAGTCTGTGGAATTATCTTGTTGTTTGCATCAGCTTGGAATGAGAAAAAAAGATTCCACTTGAATCATCTTAAATAAAATAAGAACATCTTAAACTTACATTTTTTTTTATTTCTTTGCTTCCTGCAAGAACAAATGCAGTAGTTAATATTTTGTATGTTGTTCAAACAAGTAAAATCATCCACCTGTTATCCCCTCATCCACCTGTAACTGATGCTCCAGCATTTGGATTTCTAATTTAGTTTTCTGCATTCGTAATTTAACCTTCATTTGGTTGTTTTTTAATACTCTCACACTGACTCGGTCAGCGATTTTCTGCCACACAAACTCACGCTCTATTGCAGCGGCAACTGTATTTTTTTTAATAAGTGTTCGTACTCAGCGTACGCCTTTGTTAATTTGTCCAACTCTGCAAGAGAAAAGTAAGACGCGCGACTTTTTTTCTCCTCCGTTGCCATGGTGAATCGTGTTATCTATATTCCATTGATGAGGGCTTTCAATATCCTCGTGCACACGGCTGACTCTGGCGTAAGTTAAGTCAGAGTTGATTGAACCAAGTATTATCACCTGTTCTGAACCCAAAAACTCTGCGGTCAGCAACTCAGAGTAAGTCAACTCTCAGTTACAGAACAAACTCAGAGTTTGTTAACCCTGCTTTCTGAAACGGGGCCCTGGTGAATATTTTGCTTCCAAAACTATAGCAGTTGGTCATCTCAGTTCCCAAACACTTTCAGAGTATTCTTAAAAGAAAAGGCGATGCAACACAATGTTCCAAATTTTTTGAAACATGTTACTGCCATGAAATTCAAAATGATCAAATATTTTTCAAAAAACAATAATATTTCTCAGTTTCAACATTTGATATGTTGTCTTTGAACTACTTTTATTAAATATAGGGTTTAAATGATTTGCAAATAATTGCATTGTTTTTATTTACATTTTACACAGCGTCGAAACTTTTCTAAAAATGGCTTTGTACAAACTGCTATTGCCATTTAGTGGACAGGACGCATAACAACATCTATTTAACACCCATTGTTCTGAGCAGGATGGAATAATAAAAATACTAATACAAAATACAACCTAGCCTTTTTTGATTTTTGCAAAAATTTGGTCCAACAATATGCAACAGATTATCTTTCACAGAGCAAGCCAATGCTCACACACACATATCTCGCTCCATCTCTCTTTGAAACCAGAGTCCCAACTCCTTGCTGGAGGTAGGCTATGCTGTTTATGATTGTTCTAATTGCAAACTCTCAGTAAGACCTAAAGTTTGTATCTCCAGCATTACTGAGGGCATCTTCAATTTCCAAATATTTATGAACCTGAATGTATGTTTCTTCTGAAGAGCCATGATTATAAATGGCTGGACACAAAATAAACTAGGACATATAAATATCTGCACAACTCAGGAAATGAAAGAAAGGTATTCTGTTGACAGCATCCCTTGAGCCTGGATTTTTGCCATATTTGATCATTTGCAAATAAGTGCTTATGTGTGCACATGCTACTAAATCTATTCTGGGAGCAGCCTGCAGAACAGTTAAGCAGACTTTTAATTTTAAACAACAATAAAAATATTCAGTCAGGGTAGAGGCTGCAAATGGATTCTTAAATTAAGAACTATGGAGTTTTCACATGCAACTGTCTGCCATGGCAGTTCACATACGTAGCTTAACCATAATTCTAAAACTAAGTGAACAAACATCAAACCAAATCATATTGCAGTAGCACACTCTTGACACAACATCTCCACTAGAACAGGTGGCATCATTTGTGTCATGACCTCAAGAAGGTCACCAGTGTACAGAAGTGTACAAAGGCACAAATCTCAGTGAGTCATAAATGATCAAGCAGTCTGCACACAAGGTCCCTTTATTGTACCACTGTTTCTTTCAGTTTTCTCTCTCTGCCTGTGACAAGCTCAACAACCAACCATTCACTGATTCAACATACAAGGCATATTCAGAATTTTCTGTATAGAATTCTAATCAGGAGACTTATTCATTCAGAGAGAACTCTCATAAAAGTTAACAGATTTTTTAAAAATTCACTCTTGTTCTAGTTTTTCACTTTTCACAAGCATTAAAAGTTTTTCATGTTCCAAATGAAAGCACAATCTAGGCCTTTGTCTGTACATGTCCAGTCTCTCATCTGGACATGTCTAAGATAAAGTACTTTGAATCAAATAAACAAAATATAGCATTTAAATTCTTTTGATGGCATTTCAATATAACCAGTCAAAATAACACCCTTTATTCAATTATTACTGCAGCAAATATTTAAACCCCTGTTTTTAGTACTTAGCACAGTTTTTATCAGGAAAATATCCCTTTATTTTTCTGTTCACTAAACTATCAGTTTTTGCCAAGGTTGTGCTCTATGGCAGAGAGAGCCAGGCTCTGGCCAAAATGATTTCTTGCTAACTGAAGTTTATGATTCAACTGGGTGCCTTAACAACAGCCCCAGGCCAGTGGAAGCAAAGCACCTCCACAAGTGCCCCCTTCCTACCAATGCCAAATCGTCTGACCAAAAGGTTTGATTCCAAGCAAGTTTTCAATGCCATTTTGCTGAACTTACATGCGTATTCATTCACACCCCGACACACACACACACACACACACACACATACACAAGCTGACTTTTCTCCATGAAATCTTAGAAATCTTAAAGTAACTGTGGCAGTGGAGGTGTACAGTCTGATGGTAGATATTAAGAGCCATTCCAAGAGAGATTGACATTTGGTGCGCAGTTGAACCCCTTGGAATTGAATGAAATTTGGCACATAGGTAGATACGGGTGTCTCACGGAAAAAGCCAAATTTTTAGGTCCGTATCTTACTTTGCCTGCTGGTAGCGCCACTTGGAAGCCATTTAAGTGGCTTAGTTTTGCTGTCAAGACCACATTTTACATCAACGATCATGACTTAAGGATACACAGTACCAAATATTTTATACTTTTATCATGACCTTAGACACTTCAAGCCTTGATAGACATCAGCACCACATCAGCGCCAAACTGGGTAACTATGTTATTGAGCCAGAATTATTTGAGAAATCACAGTAAAAATTGAAAATGGGAATGGGAATAAAATAATATCCCAGATATATACCAATCTAGAATGCTTTATTATGTGTTTACTCACAACAAGACTATCATTTTCAGTGACTAGTACCTTGGTATCTTGCTGAGTTAGTGCAATGGATGGCCGGAAAGATGGTCAAAACTGATTTTGGTGCATGTTTGCAGTATATTTTCTCAGTAACCCAGATATGTACTGTGGTGGAAAATGCCATTTGCTGTGCTTTTGGAACTCTATTTTCAGGAATACCAAGCATTTCTTTGGTAGTATCTACATTTTCAAACTAGACAGAGCCAAAGTTGGAGGAAAACTCAAAACGGACCATTTCATTGCAGATTGTGCCTGTGTTTAGGTGGCTTTTTTTTTTTTTACCCAGCAAGATAGAGATCTGAAATTATCTGGATACACAGTCCCAGAGTACTATGAACTCTGTGGTCTTTTTCAGGACAACCACTCGCTCGACGCGACTGCTGTGCCCCTTTTCTTACCTAAGCACCCTGCCCTTGAGAAATCCTAGAATTAACACTGAAGCCTGCTCACTAATTCTAATAGCAAAGGAAAAATGCTGAGCATTTTTTATTTTCTGAAAACGCACCAATACTACAAAACTGTAATGACTACTGGTAAGATTCTTGCATGTTGACACAATGCTAGTCACCACCAGCATTCTTTTTCCATTTACAACCAACCCAGCTTTATACCGAAGAGATTAAAAATTTTATGTGTAACTTTATATATGTTACAAAGAAAGAGTTACACGCACATTGCGTATAGGTGCAAGGCTATCAAATAAAACGCGTAAGATGAAGAAAGGAGGAGACGCCTGCACACTTACTCCAAGCCACCAAAGAAAACTTTATTGATTAAAAAAGGACAACGTTTCGATCCGACTTGGATCTTCGTCTGGTCAAAATGTTCAAAAAAGGGGGTACACACCCATATATTGTCCACACCAATAGGCTGACAAGATTAATTATAATAGGTGTGGTTAACCCTCCAATAAGCATCCCGACAAGTCAGGAGAATAAAAATTCAACATATAACACAAAAGGAGCAAATGGGGATAGATACAAAAAACAATAAACAATTGAAGCAGCAGAGCCACCAACTACATTGTGAAAATTGTGCGTAGAATGAAACTTACATCCATACATATTAAGTGTGTGCGTCACAATATAAGCACCAAAGACCTTTTTAAAAAGAGCAACAAGACCTGCCACCAATGTAGTTATAAATGTAATCAAAGAAAAGGTTTAAGATCATATTCTTGATTAAGTCCTCTAGGTGTGAGAGTCTGGAGTGTGAAAATATAAAAACTTTCTCTTTTAAGCAAGAGGGCATTTATGTCACCTCCTCTTCGAGGAATTTGAACGTGCTCAATGCCAATGTATCTCAGAGAGGCCACTGCACTGTAAAAAAAATCCTGTAGTTTTTACGGTAAAAAACTGGCAGCTGTGGTTGCCAGTGTCATTCCGTAAAAAATACAGTACACCTGTTTTTGCTATTACGGAAAAAATATATCAATACTGTTAATTCAACGGTAAAGGTTTGTGTTTGAACTTATATTTAACCGTATAAAGATAAGTGTTGAGTATTAATAAAAACATTGTTTTACCGTGTTCTGAACAAGAAAACGCTGTATAAATAAAGAGTTTTCTCCTTGAAAAAAACAGTATTTCATAATAAACTAAATGTTTTTTTACCGTATAATGAACAAGAAAACGTTTATAAATACAGGCTTTCCCCCTTGAAATAATACAGTATTTCCTCGTAAAAGAAGCATTGTTTTACCATTTCATAAACAGGAGAACGTCGCATAAATAAAGGCTTTCCACCTTGAAAAATACTGTATTTTATCATAAAATAAAAGTTGTTTTGCCTTATTATGAGCAAGAATTGCGTATAAATAAAGGCTTTTCTCCTTGGAAAAAAACAGTATTTCATATTAAACTAAATGTTGTTTTGCCGTATTATAAACAAGAAAACATTAATAAAAACAGGCTTTTCCCTTGGAAAAAAATACAGTATTTCCAGGTAAAATAAGAATTATTTTACCATATTATAAACAAGAAAACGTAGAAATAAAGGCTTTCCACCTTGAAAAATACAGTATTTTATCATAAAAGTTCTTTTGCCTTATTATGAGCAAGAATTGTGTATAAATAAAGGATTTTTCCCTAGACATATTACAGAATTTCATAATATAAACAGTCTATCATAAAAAATCACTTCACATTATTCTTCCTGAAATGCTGTATAAACAAAGATTTAACCATTAAACATTACAGCTTTACCGTCCAAATTTGTGGCCTTTTCCCATGTAAATTACCTTGAAATGCTGCATTAAGTTTCCACTATAAAATATTACCATGCTTTACTGCACAATTATGTAAGAATTCTACTTTATCAAGCCAAAAGGGGTCTTCCCTTTAGAAACGGACAATGTTATGACATTACCTACACATACAAAATAAGTGACACCATTTCATAATGCCAGAGAGAAATTTATTAAGAGCACTGTTCAGTTTACAAAGTTTCTGAATGTTAATTGGGTTATAACACCATAAATCAGTACTCTAAAATCAGAATATCTTAAACATAAAAAGTACCAAAACATTTATGCCATTTTAGGGTGGAATACTGTGCTTTTCATATACAGTGGTCTCCAAAAGTTTGTATACCCTTAATGAATTTAAACAAAATGCCATTTGCACTTTGATAATGAATTTCTCTTGTCATGGTGTCATGACCATGATGTCATGGTGGGATAAATTAATGTCCAGCCTACTGTAAGAGGGTTACATGAAAATAGCTATGGCAGTTATTTTGTCTCACAAAAAATCAAAACGGAAATGGCATTATTGCTAAAATTCATCTGAGGTATGGATACTTTTGGAGGCCACTGAATATAACGCAAAATACATCTGCAGTACTACTTCTGTTCATTTTTATATAACACAATCTTACTCAAAATGTCCACAAAAAGCACATAGGCAAGTATATATAAAAAAAAACAAAAAAACATTTAGTATGCCTGATAGTACTTCTGATTTCTTCAGAAGTGTGGCGTGATGTTATGGTGACGTCTGTTGTGTGCGTCACATCCAGCTTGTCACTCCACTTGAGTGTTGGATTAATAATGGCCCCTGACAGCAGGAGGCCACACCAGTCATATTACACATTCACAGGAATCTTTGCATTCGTCTCAGTGAAACCAAACTGTGAGAGCATTAATCCCTATCTCTGTAGTGTTGCATTTGGTTGGATTTTTGCACAGCTTCGTAATTTCTGAAACCACTATTCTTATCATCTCTCGTCGTAGTCACGGACTAGGCCTTTCCAATCTTTCCAAAATTTGGATCAGTTCTTCCGCGAGCTTCTGCCATGATATCTTACATTTGTCCACCCAGTCAGGGACAACTGGACTTCTTGAGGGTGAGGAAGCAGTGGACAATGCTGGGTGGAGAGGAACAGGTCGAAGCACATGTCGAGATAGAGGCCTCCAGCCTTGAAGATAAATGACAATTCACCATTTTACTCTTAACAGGTTAAAGATTCAGTCTCAGTTTGGTTTCACTGAGACGAATGCAAAGATTCCTGTGAATGTGTAATATGACTGGTGTGGCCTCCTGCTGTCAGGGGCCATCACTGATCCAACACTCAAGTGGAGTGACAAGCTGGATGTGACGCACACAACAGACGTCACCGTAACATCACGCCACACTTCTGAAGATGACTGCAGACCCAGCAGTGAAAACTGTCAAGGTATCACTGGGAACGTTTTTAAACCTATGCATTAGAACAAATAATGTCTAACGAATAATATCCAAGACCGCAGTAGTCACAATGATCTTATTCGAACTTCCTTGTAAACCCAAAGAAATAATCCAGAAAACCCTGGAGCTATCAAGGTCACTTTAGCTTCAGCATCACAAAAAAATAATGTTGACCACACAATTAAACTTCACTTAGAACATGGCACTCTAAAATCCTCGATTCTGATTGGTCAATCGCCAAAATTCTGCGGTGTTTATTTCCAGAGGTATGACCGCTGCGCTGCTGTCCGTAGCTTGTAATATTAATATTTTAATATTTTAAATGTTTTTGCCACGTTCTAAGCGGGATAATGTATAGTGAGCCGGTGATTGTTGAAAACTAACTCCCTTCAGGGGAATGAAACCCCTCCGCTCCACTATTCCCCTGTCGGGGGTTATTTTTCAACAATCACCGGCTCACTATACATTATCCCTCACATAGACCTTTACCAAACTGATCTATCCAAAAGGAACTTTGAACCAACTTCCTGGCGATTTTGAAAAATGTATAATATCAGTAGTAAAACAACAAGTGTTGCCACTAAACGTGGCCATGTCCCCCGCCAGATCACAGAAATCGACTGGGGTCGGCACATCACACTCATACACATTGAAGCCAAAGATAAGCAGAATACAATGTCCCCCGCTCCGCTCGCTACCGTGGCGGCGGGGGACAATAACACTGGAACACTATGGCAAAACACTCCTGCTTTAGGAGGCAGGGTTAGTATGGATTGTCTACATCCACTCATGGTCAGCAAGGTCTGAAATTAGAGTTAGGACTCTGGGATTGACCGGGAGCACCTTCTTGTTTTTGTTCCACTCGACTTTGGTCCCCCTCTCAGGATTTATTGAGAAGAAACACCTTTAAGAGTAAAAAAAAATGCATAAGCAAATAAACAACACTAATCGAGTGAAACCTATACAGTAAAACATTATTACTTGAAGAACTTGTACCTTTGAAGGAACTCCAATGTTGATCGTAGTTCCACTGGGTAGTGTATATTAAAACAGTAGTAGCTCCCAAACATGAGGCAGAGTGCAGACAGAAAAGAGGTGATGTGGTCATTGACAATCTGTCTGTCGATGCTCAGCATAAACATCCGTGCCGCAAAGCAGGAAGTCCCTGAAATGATTAACAATACAAGCAAAATATTTACATTTTTTTACTCAATAGAAAATCCTTTGGACAAAAAATTAAATCAATGTAAAAAGATCTTGTTTTCTACAAATAATGAAGTTCTGAAAATACATAACAATTAAATTATGTGCCTGCTGTAGGCAGCACATATTGTTAGCCGCCATACTTCTTTATTATTATTACGTGCATGCCTAATGCATTGCATGGCTGTGTATGCGAAGCAAACCCAGCCATGCAATGCATGGCAATACACATATTAAAATCCTCTATGTTTATTATGTGCCTGCTGCAATGCAGACATATTATAATCCTGCATACTTCCTTATTATGTGCCTGCCGCAATGCAGACACATATTATAACCCGCATACTTCCTCATGCTTATTATTCCATATTCTTCCGTAATCGCTTGGTTCGCTACTACTCCCACAGTTTTCGCCCGACGCCCACACATTACGCATGAAAACGTGCGGCTCCCTTGTGAGGAGTGTGCTGTCTTTTTTAAGCGATCTGACTTAGGGATTTCCCACAATTCCCTAAAAACATGGATTTTCGTCCCTTCCTAGCAACCAGGCAGAACACCATAGCAACCGCCTAGCTACGCACAAGCAATCACCCACACCACCATAGAAACTGCCAAGCAACGCCTTAGCAACCATCAGGAATACCATAGCAACCGCCTGGCAACGCCCTAGCAACCACGAGGGGCACCATAGCAACAGCCTAGCAATGCTCTAGCAAAAACCCAGAACACCAAGGAAAGTGCCTTGCAATACCTTGCCAACCACCAGGAACAACATAGCAACTGCCAAGCAACCGCCTAGCAACGCCCTAGCAACCACGCAGAACACCACAGCAACCGCCGAGCAAGCACCCGGAACACCATAGCAACCGCCCAGCAACGCCCTAGCAACCAACCAGAACTCCATAGCAAAAGCCCAGCAATGCCCTAGGAATCATCCAGAACACCAAAGCAACCACCTAGCAATGCCCTAGCAACCACCCGGAACTCCATGGCAACCACCTTGCAACGCCTTCACAACCATAAAAAACACCACAGAAACCACCTAGCAACGCCCTAGCAACCATCAAGAACACCATAGCAACTGCCTAGCAATGCCCCAGTAGCAACCACCCAGAACACCATAGCAACGACCTAGCAACCACCCGGAAATCCACAGCAAACACACAGCAACGCCCTAGCATCCATCCAGAACACCATAGCAACCGCCTAGCAATGCCCTAGCCACCCCCCAGAACACCATAGCAACCGCATAGCAACACCCTAGCAACCACCCGGAACTCCATTGCAACCACCTAGCAACATCTTTGCAACTATCAGGAACAGTGTAGCAAACCGAACACCTTGTAATGGGAACCAGTGGCAAACACACAAAACACTTTAGCAACATGTGGCGTAGCAGGCACATTCAAAATTTCTGCAGGGAATTTTCTCTAGTTGTTTGTTATTACACCAATAGATACAATTACCTACCACACACTATAATGGTGGGTGTTGCTGGCAACCTCTCTCTCTGGACATCTGGGGCAAGGCAAGTTTCCTCAACGAAATGGAACAGGTACCCCTCCTGCTCACCAAAATGAGCCAGTAGAAGTAGTATCATCTGTATGAGTTCTCCAGAGCAACCCTCATGCTGGCCTCTTCCAGTCTGCAGCTTGAGTAGAGTGTCCAGTACTTTTTTGCATTTCTGGGCATCAACATTTTCAAAAAAGTTTAAAAGACGTTTGCCTTTTTTGTCCACATTGGCAAGGAAGGATTCCAGGAGTGTGACACCAGTCAGCTCTTGGAAGTGTGCTGCCATACCAGTCTCTTGGAACAAAAAGGGCCACTCTTTACCAAGTTGTTGGATGCTTGTGCCTTTGTTAATGTCTTTACGCTGCATGTAAAAGGTGACCTGCACCAAGTGTTTTATGTCATTTGTATTGTTTTCCATCTCTTCAAACATCTTTTTCATCTTCTCCTTTTTTTCCAGCTGACTCTCCACAGTTTCAGAGAGTGGCAAATATTTTAGCTCCCAGTTAATACATCCGTATGTGTCCTGAACACTAGCTTTTTGTGACTCTGGAATTTCTTCTGTTTCATTGCCATCGCTTTCTACCTTGCGCTTTTTTATCTTGGGAGTATCTGGTCGTTTGACATTATCAATTCGCGCTTGGAGCTGTTTCACCAGTGAATGGTATCCAGCTCCAATGATATCCCCCTCAATGACATCTTGGAGGGATTGTGGATACTTGGCCACCATTCTTTTCCCTATCTCTGTAGTGTTGCGTTTGGTTGGATTTTTGCACAGCTTCACAATTTCTGAAACCACTACTCTTATCATCTCTCGTCGTAGTCGCGGACTAGGCCTTTTCTGTCTTTCCAAAATTTGGATTAGTTCTTCCGGGAGCTTATGCCACGGTATCTGAAATTTGTCCACCCAGTCAGGGACAACTGGGCTTCTTGAGGGTGAGGAAGCAGTGGAAGATGCTGATGAGGGACGGCTGGGTGGAGAGGGACAGGTCAACGCACATGCCGAGGTGGAAGTCTGCGTGGTTGAGTCTGTAACAGATAAGGTTGAAAATGGTGAAACCGCAAAGGTTATGCAGCTCTTTTGAGTATGTCATACACCAATCATACTACAATTGCCAGCAGTTTAAATTAGCCCACAGCGGTTTTTTTGATTATAAAGTGCATTATTTAAAGTTTATTGCTACACAATTTTGCTGCGATATCATCATTTATGAGTAGTATATAAGGAACACAACTAACATTTAATTATACAACCCTGTGTTCTGGAATAATAAATAAACAGGCCTTGTACCATGTGACCTGTACCTATAAATCCATACATTCTAAGTCAGGATTCAATTTTATCCAATGGCAGTTTAAGATATACAGTGCCCCCTGTCAGTTGTAGTGTTAAATAATGTGATAATTCCAATTAGTGTCATAGCAAATTTAACGTGTTACACAAAATTATATGAATTACAACACACTTACTGCTTTGAGCCCAGGCAGCAACAAGTCTTCTGGCTTGGACTGGCTTTAACACTGACAGCAGGTCTCCCTCTGTAACGTATTGCAGATCTTCTCTGCTCTCTGCACCCAGCACCCTCAGGGCATCTTCAACACTGCTTAACACTGCTTCGGGAAGGTCGGGAATCACTGCAGTAATGGCATAATGAATCTGCTGTGCTTGTAATTCGGCCATATCTATCAGGTGAACAAAAAAGACAAAATTGTTTTTTCTACTGCCTTCTAACCACCTATTCTGACAATACACTGTGCTTCAATGGGATTATCTGTTGTCCGTTTTTAATGTATGACGACAATGGCCACATGTCAACCAGTTCATTGATGTGCAAGCATTTAAGTTGATCACTTTCCCTATTCACACAGTACATATGGTAGTGTGAAATGAATTCTCCCAAATACACTTTCATCAGAAAATGAAGCGCAGGGGCATCCTTCACAAGAATAAGAATGAGTTCGCCAAACTCCAATGAGTCATCGTTCCTAATGACAACAAATTGGCCCTTTTTGTATGTCATCCCATTGTACTGAACAGTCGCGGAAATCTTTGTATTTGTTTCAGTGAAACCAAACTGGGAGACTGACTCTTTGACCTGTTCACTGTAAAGTTCAGAGTAAAATGGTGAACTGTCTTTAATTTGCAAGGCTGGAGGACTCACTGATGCTGCAGATAAAAAGGCCTGAAACATCTGATGTCTTTCAGAAAGAGTTAGGCACAGATTTTTAAAGTTCTTCAGGTGCCTTGCACATCTTTTAAAAAAGTAACTATGTTTGCTTTCAAAGCGCATAGTCCAAAGTCTCATCATTGGTCCAAATTTCAGAATTAATCCTGGATAGTGGCGCAAAAAGTGATGCTTTGGTCTCAGGTTTGTATCTGGAAACAGTGCCTTCCTTGAATCCAAATACTCCTGAATGAGAACATCCAGGTAAGCAACCTGTGCCTTGGAAATTTTCTGAGCGCAAATAAGGTCAACAATGTCTTTCAGTTGAAGAGTTAGATGCCACACATCATCTTGTGGATCTTGTACTCTATCTCCAATTAAAATAGGTAACAGTCTTAGAAAGTTCCAGTTTTGTACAGCATGACCGGAAAGTCTTAATGTCTTAGGACTTACCTCACACGGCTTGGAGGCATTATCTGTGGATTTATATTTGAAGTGTTTAATGCACCTGTTCAAATCAGAGTATGTGAACCATTTCTTTTTCTTTATGAAATACCTCAGGTAAAGAGCAAGATCATAAGGCAGGACACCCTCAAAAATGTCATGGCCGAGACATGGAGGCAGACCAGGCTGGCAAACATCAAAATGATTCAAAGAATTGAACACTGACCTGAATTTTACTCCTTGCACCTCTGACACGCCCTCTGTCTGTACACGATAAACAGCAGATTTGTATGTCTCTGTGGTGCGCTCTGGTCCACACAAAGTGGGGTCAGCCTGAAACAGAGTTCGTGAAATTAGACAGTATCTGCAGAAATATTCAGAAAAACTGAAATTTTCAGTGAAGCCACCAATACAATGTGAGCCCAAGTTATCTCCAGCAATGCAATAAACAGTTCCTCTCACTGTTTCATCTGCTGTTGTTATCCCCTTCTCCTCTAGCACTTTCAAATCTTTCACCAACTCTGAGAAAACCTTGGTATGGCCAAATTCTTTGAAGTCTTTCTCTTTACAGAGCAGAACCAGCTGCATGTGGTCAACATTTGATCTGACATGGGGGGGCAAATTTAGTAGAGAGAAGTAAACAGCCAAAATTTTGTGCTTTGTTTTTGCAGAACCCAAAGGGTTCACCACCTCAAAAGCATCCTGATACAAAACCAGTTTAAGACAACCTGGGTTCTCCTGAAATAAAGTGTTCGACTTAAACACCTTACCATCACTACTGTCACAGAGAAAATCCAGTCTGGGACCATCATTACAATCAAATGACATTAGGCCCTGCCAGAAAATCTGACTCAGCATGCTCTTCAAGGTGTTTAACACAGGAACATAATAAGCAAACCTCTCTGTCCTGTTCTCATCCCGGCCCAAAAATATACTTTTAGGTTCAACATATTTAAACATCTCTTTAAAGCACTGGGCTCTAGAGTAAGCCGGTTCTCATAGGCCCTGTGTGGCAAGCTGAAAACAAGTCAGATTCCCTCACTATATCACAGATTTTTGTAATGTCTTCATTTGATACTGACAAATCTTTTTAGAAGCAAGTTTAATTTGTTCAAGGTATATGTCTGCCCTAACTCATGAATGTTCTGCATCTCTTCAACAATGCACTGAATGGTAGACACTGGAAGGAGATGTTGTCCCTGTAATTTTATGTAAAACATGCATATATTTCTGAAATACAATTCACTGAAATTAGACATGTCCCCATCAGTGGCCTCAGAGACTGAAACACCTGCAGCGCCCTCTTGTATGGCAGTGACACTCATAGGACATTCAGAACTGACTGAGCTGCAGGTTACATTTGTTGAGCCATAAATCATATTTGCGGAACAATTTCTGTGTTTTCTGGACATATGAGAAGAAAATGAAGATTTGATAGTGAAGAGCCTTTTGCACCCTCTTACGGGGCAGTTCACCGGCTGACCCTCTACAATGTGCTCCTTTTAAGTGAGTAACCAGCTGTTTAACTCCATCACACTGGCGTGCACACAGTGACACCAAGCATTTAAGTGTTGAAAAGCCGACATCCTTTACAGCCAAAAGACGTGCCATAATGTTCGCGATAAAAATGCGACTTTAAGGCAGCATATCCAGAAAACACCTGCTTACAACCAACACTCACGCACCTGAAAATACAGCGTGGTTCGTTCGATGCAGTTTACAGTGTGCAAATATATGCCCCCAAAGACTGAGCGGAGTTCCACATATACATACGAATACATTTTTGTATGCGCTTAGTCAAGACCTATTTAGCAAGTGTAACAGTTAATTAAATTATTTATGCTGTCGTTTTTGTCGTCTTCATTGGTGGCTTTGCCCGGCGAACTTTGCTAACGGCAATATTCGGAGTATAGCCAGAGTATACAGTCGTGTTCAACTGTTATCTGGGACCGTGAAGTAAAACGGTCGTGAAGTTTTTCGCTTTCTTTTACAGTTGTGTAATAAGGCTTTAAAAAAAAAAAAAAAAAAAAAAAATCGACTTTCCTAAAAACCCTGGCAGCGTTTTGATTCACCTTGGACTTGAGTCCGTCGGTAAAATTATCCAAATGTAAGCTAACGCTGTAGCTAATACCTATATCAATGTGGTGACGTTGCCATTAACCGCGAGCATTATAGCATTGATAATCATAATAAATATACTCGCTCAATTATGGCGTGCCTCGACTGAAAAAATTCACCAGAACTGGCGTTTAATCATTTGAAGATGATAGCGACTATCCATGACCTCTTTGTACTCGCGGTGAGGGCTGATCAGCCAGGCGGATCTGAATCGAAGTGACAACAATACCGCCCAGCTGATTGGATGGCGCCTAATTTTGAATTAAAGGCGCACTTTCTGTCTTGAAACTCACATTTAATATGTATTTAAAATAACTTTTGATAGCTGTTATATTGCTTTTAAAACCGTTGTGTGTAGTAAATAGAAAGAGTCAGGATATTAAGGAATATATAAATCTAAATAGAAAATACTGACCGAAAACACCTTAAAGGGGAACTGAAACACTTTTACAAATTAAATTATTTCAATTATCAGATTTCTCCTAGACTATAAAAAAAACATGGTCTTATTTCTTCCTGTGACTCCAAATAAGTACTGAATTTTTGGAAACTTGCCGGGTTGCACCCTTACAATCGCCATTAATGTTTTTACTTCTGTTTCGTCATTGGATGGAACATCGAGATTCTGGTTGGAAGTAAGCCTATGCAGATAATGTAAATCGAACTCGATTTCTTGCCAAAAAGAACCACATCAGGTAGGCATGCACTGTATTGCACCCGGCTTTCAAATTACTACTATGGCAGAACAGCGTGGTCGATACTATCATAGACTGCGCTGGGTAATCCTCTTACTCAAAAATTTGGCTGCATAAACTAAAGAGGTCGAATCCGCCCTTGAATGCTAATGCTCAGGTGTGTAGTGAGCCATTTCATGGACAGTGACTATGTTACGCTGGCACTTTTAATGCTGATGGTGTACGAAACAGTGAAAAAGCATTGGGTACAGACTGCCCAACAAAGCGGTCGGCAGAGTCATGTTTAGCATGGCCAGGCTCTTCCCAATGCCGTAAGTTGAAAGGTCAAAACACTGTGGTGACAGCTCCAGCAATAACCCGACTTTTCACTGTTTAAGTAGCTTCATCAGCATTAAAAGTGCATTCTTGAACATAGTCACTGTCCTTAAGAAATGGTCACTACACACCTGAGCATTAGCATTGATTCGACCTCTTCAGTTTATGCAGCCAAATTTTGAGTAAAGGAGGATTACCCAGTGGCAGTCTATGATAGTATCGTCCTCTTCATTGCACCATAGTAGTAATTTTGGCCGGGTGCAATACAGTGCGCCACCTACCTGATGTGAAAACCCTTTTTTTTTTTTGGCAGAAATCGATGTTCCATTGCCATTATCTGCATAGGCTTACCTGAACAGAATCACCGATGTTCCATCCGGTAGCGTGTGAGTAAAAATGATCAATGGTGACTTGTATGGGTGCAACCCGCGAGTTTCAAAAATGCAGTACTCATTTGGTGTCACAGCAGAAAAAATAAAACCATGTTTTATATAGTCTAGGAGTAACGGATAATTGAAATAATTTGCTTTGTAAAATTTCAGTTCCCCTTTAAATTTTGTTTTATTTTATTCATCTTATTTTTATTTTGTTTTTTTTTTTTTTTTTTTTTTTTGGGGGGAGGCAGTTTACAGAATGTACAAATTAAGTTTTCTATGTGACATTTACATATAATAGTCAATATTTACCTTTGACTTGCTAGCTAGCTAGCTAGTGTGACCAGTGTGACTCACTTGCTAGCTTGTGTGATCATGTATGGTTTTAGCCATCTGTACTTAAGCCACGTGTCTTAAAAGTCTGGTCCACATTAGCAATTAGTGGCCAGCAGCAATAACAAAATAATGCAAAGAAATATATACTGCACTCACTCATTGGAAAGGATTTTTATCACTCCAGGGAAGGAAAAGTAGTCCTGCAGGATCCAGACCAGAAAGCCCAGATGCAGGCACCAGTGCTTGGACACAAGAAATAAACTGGGCTTAGAAAAAGATAGAGTTGTATACTGTGCCAACAAACCACAAATAAAAGTATCACGAACTATTAGCCAGCTGTATAGTGCATTTGATACTGCATATATGATCGATTCAATGTATTTTAAATCACCTTTTGTATTTGGAGTTCAAATTGTTTTATTAAAATGTCATGCATCATAAATCATGCATATTTAATCTAATGTGCTAACATATTTAGTTCAAAATAGTAAAATTATTTTGATACTGGCGGGATAAGGTGGTCATATGATGTGAAATTACATTTAAGTTGTGGTGGAAAAGTCGCTCACTATATGAAGGAGGTGTTCATGGTACAGAGCCAAACCTAAAACTACTGTGCTGGTGATATGTGTTCAAATTATCAAGCATAAAACTGACTGCTGATACTGCTAGTGTTAAATCAGGACAGAAGCAGCTGTCAGTGTCAGTAAAGTTTCCTATAACACACAATCTCCCACATACAGACATTCAAGTTGAAGAGCACTAATATTATATTACCTTTGCAATCTAATGCAATAGGGCTGGGTGTGAAAAGTGTAGGTGGGTGATGTGTGTCAAATGAATCAACAAAAGAGTAAAAAAGGAAGATCTACAAGCAGTGAGACCTGCTTGATGTATAGTTGGAGCAGTGGCATAGCAAGACAGCGATTGAATAGTTGATTGTGAGTAAGCTGAAGGTGCTAGAGATTTTCATTTGGAATTTTGGGTGAACAGGATAAGAATTAGACAGATCAGAGTACCATTAAAAACATGTACATTAGGTCTATCTCCAGTCAGTAGCACCGTTAAAACATGCACATTAGGTCTATATTCAGTCAGTACCACCATCAAAAACATGTACATTAGGTCTATCTCCAGTCAGTACCACCATCAAAACATTGTACATTAGGTCTATCTCCAGTCAGTACTACCATCAAAACATGTACATTGGGTCTATGTCCAGTCAGTACCACCATCAAAAACATGCACATTAAGTCTATCTCCAGTCAGGTACTACCATCAAAAAGCATGCATATTTGGTCTATCTCCAGTCAGCACCCTGACCAAGGTGCTGG
This sequence comes from Gymnothorax javanicus, assembly GCA_029692085.1. NCBI lineage: Eukaryota > Metazoa > Chordata > Actinopteri > Anguilliformes > Muraenidae > Gymnothorax > Gymnothorax javanicus. The sequence continues at coordinate 76,987,584 of CM056195.1, forward strand.
CTTACAATCTAGGTTAGTAGCACCCACTGCTATTCAGGGATGAGTTAAATGTAGAACAAATTTCACCTTCAAATGTATATGTGACAAATAAAAAAGTCCTTATCCTTAGCCTGAATTTGCCAGTGGCAGACATGTTACTGTGGAGATGGAGTGTTTGTTTTGTTGGAGCAGCTTGTGTTGGTGTCAGGGCTGGAGCTCTGCCTGAGATTTGGGAGCAACACAAAATGAACAGAGGTTTGATGATCATTTGATGATGATGATGGCGGTGGTCTGAACTACCAAATATTCTTTTTTCTTTCAGAATCCCACATTGTTGTAAGTTTGTTTTTCTGAACAAAGGAATTTGATTTGGTAGCTTTTGCTCATAGCATGTTGAATTTTTAGAGTGAACATATAGAACTATGTACACAAGGGAAGATGGAATAAAAAAAAGTATATATGAATATATTTTTTCACACATTTGGCATATAGTCTCCGGTTTAGCCCTGAAGTGACAGGATGGACAGGATTCGAAAAGAGTGGATAAGAGAACAGTTAAGGTTGATCAGTTTGCAGAATGAAGTTTAGGGAAAGCCGGAGTTAAAAGATGGTTTTGGGCGTCCTGAAGAACAAAAGTGGACATACAGCACAGTATTTTCTGCTTGAAATATTACAGCAATTTACTATAATGAACAGTATGGTCTCTATTATTAACTGTGACAATTTGTTTTCTTCACAATACATAAATGCTAAAATTACAGTATTATCTGTTGGAAATTTTACGAATATTTACCATAACAAATATTTTTGTAGGTAAAATTAACTGTGACAATTTTTATTTTTTTCACAATATGTGGATGCTAAAATTACAGTATTATCTGCTAGATATATTACGGCATTTTACAATAGAAAACACTTCGGTCGGGTACAATTAATGGAAAAATTCTGTATTTTTTTAACAATACATTGATGTTCATATTACAGTTGTGACTTTAAAAAAAATTACCAAATGTTACCGTTTAAAATACAGCGCAAGAGTATTTAACAATAAATTTCTGTAAATTTTCTGGTAAAAACATGTAAAAAACATTGATCTTGCTTGTAAACAGAAATACGGTGTTTCACTATAATGATAACTGGATTCCACCTTTGATTTAATTACAGTCTTTTACTGTCACGGTTTGACAGTGTTTTTCCGTAATATCTACGTACATTTTTTACAGTGTGGGTGGTTGGCCTCTCTGAAATGCAGTGCCACCGGGTTTCGTTGGTCCTGAGTCCGAATGCAACTCCTGTGTTCAGCTATCCTTGTTTTTAGTGCCCTTTGTGTTTTCCCCACATATGCTAAACCACAAGGACATTTAATAAGATAAATTACATTTTTTGTGGAACATGACATAACACCCTTTATTTTCATTGTTTTTCCTGAAACTGGGTGGGTATATGTGGAACATTTGTAAGAAAAATTGCACTGAGCACAAGAGCCACAAGCATAATTCCCTGATGGAGGATCAAGAAAAGTAGTGTTTCTAATAGTTAAGAGATCAGATTTTACAACATTTGTCTCAGGTTAGGGGGATGTTTGTACACTACTTTGGGTAAATCCTTGAATTCATTTTGTAGCTGTGGATCAGAACTCAAAATATGCCAATGCTTTCTTATTATTTTTTCAAAGTCTTTGCCCAGAGTTGAATATTTTAAAAAACATCTCGGAGCATTATTTGTTCTTGATTTATCTTTTTTGATAAGGCACTCTTCCTGTGTAACGTTAACAAACCTGTCTCTGGCAGATTTTACCCAGCTTTCATTGTACCCTCTTACTTTAAATCTATACTGTAATTCATTGGCTTGTTTATCAAAATCAGTTTGTTAAGTGCAAATTCTTCTAATGGGACTGAATTGACTGATGGGAAGGCTTTTTTTCTGATGAACAGGATGAAATGACTGCCTATGTAAAAAAGAACACTTGTCAGTTTCTTTTCGGTACAGATCTGTGACCAACGTACTGCCCTCACGTAAAATAAGAATATCCAAAAAACTAATTCTTTGAGTATCATAACTGATGGTCAATTTTAAATGTTCATGACAACAATTGAGGTACTCATAAAACTGCAGTAGACCACCAACAGGACCATCATAGATCATAAAAATGTCATCTACATAGCGTTTGCATAATTTTATGTGGTTAAGGAAAGGATTTGTCAAAGCTTGGTACACACCAAAATGGGAAGTCTGAAAAAGAAAGCCCGCCCTCCCACCCAGCGGGCCTCCCGTAGGCTAGACATCATGGGCTGGTGTTAGGAATGAGGGCATGCAAGTTACCACTACAAATGAACTGCCCTTATCTTGGCAGGCTGCTGCTTGCTTACTACGAACTCTGTGATCTTTTTCAGGACAACCACTCGCTCAACGCGACTGCTGTGCCCTTTTTCTTACCTAAGCACCCTGCCCTTGAGAAATCCTAGAATTAACACTGAAGCCTGCTCACTAATTCTAATAGCAAAGGAAAAATGCTGAGCATGTTTTATTTTCTGAAAACGCACCAACACTACAAAACTGTACACTGTACTGACTACTGGTAAGATTCTTGCATGTTGACACAATGCTAGTCACCACCAGCATTCTTTTCCAATTTACAACCAACCCAGCTTTATACCGAAGAGATTACAAATTTTATGTGTAACTTTATATATGTCAAAAGACAGAATTTTGTTATATGTCCAGGAATATGGAATATTAGGTCAGTAGAAGTTTAGCTCCTTAGAGTGCCACCTTTGGTCAGATAGCTATCCACCCTGCATAGTGCCAAGCTAAACTTTTCATTTTCAGAGAAAACTAGTTGTGTGTATTGCAATTCAAAAACAATTTCTTTGGTACATTGCTGGGAATAGCCAGTATTTGCATCCAACCTACAGCGCCCCCTGGGGGTGAAATTTTCCAACTTTTGATGTTGAATATCATCTACACTGAAAATACTACCATTGAGATTTTACAAATGCTGTAATGTACCCCAAAGGGACTGTGTACCCAGAGAACTTGATTTGCTATCTTACTGGGTAAACAAAATAATGCCACCTAAACATAGGCACAATCTGCTATGAAATGGTCTGTTTTGAGTTTTCCGCCAACTTTGGCTCTGTTTAGCTTGAATTTGCAGATAATACCAAAGAAATGCTTGGTATTCCTGAAAATAGAGTTCCAAAAGCACAAAAAAATGACATTTACCACCACAGTACATATCAGGGTTACTGAGAAAATATACTGCAAACATGCACCAAAATCAATTTCGTCCATCTTTCAAGCCATCCATTGCACTAACCTAGCAAGATACCAAGTTACCTTTCACTGAAAATAATAGTCTTGCTGTGAGTAAACACATAATAAAGCATTCTAGATTGGTATATGTCTGGGATATTATTTTATTCCCATTTCCATTTTCAATTTTTATTGTTATTTTTCAAATAATTCTGGCTCAATAACGTAGTTACCCAGCTTGGCGCTGATGTGGTACTGATATCTAACCGGACTTGAAGTGTCAACGGTAATGATAAAAGTATAATATATTTGGTACTGTGTACGCTTAAGTCATGATAGTTCATATAAAATGTGGTATCAAAAGCAAAACTGAGCCACTTTAGTGACTTCCAGGTGGCGCCACTGGCAGGCAAAGTGAGATACGGACCTAAAAATTTGGCTTTTTCCGTGAGACACCCGTATCTACCTATGCGCCAAGTTTCATTCAATTCCAGGGGGGTCAACTCCTCAACTTCTTTAAAAAGTGCCATTTTCTCACGGAATGGCTCTTAAGACGATGTTTTCTCCACGACTCAACAAACTTTTAGAGCTCTCCAGTGGTGCCATTCTGATTTTCCCTTTGCCTAACAACTTGTATTTGTCCCATTATGTGGGGAAATAAGGTCTGCAAAGAGTATTACTTTGAATCAACTTGAATAAATTGCCCTGATTTGTTATACCTTAGCTGATTTTACTCAACTAAAATATGTTCACACTGAATCATATATTTGAGTTTAGGAACTTAATAGGTTTGGTGTAACAACGCAGAGTACATATTTTTTTTAAAGTTGATCCAATGTAGTCATTTTCTCAGTGAATTGCACATCTGTCCTCTTAAAGGTAAACTTAGGCGTGATGGAAAGTGGTCAAATATCTAGCATTTGCAATTTTGAATTTTGTGCATTTTGTGAGATAATTAAAGATATGGAATCTTCAAAGTCTCTTTGATCATTCAGCACCTATCATCATTCACTTAACTGTGCAACTTATCAAGTACCTGATAAAAAGGTTTGTGCAATTTTTTAACATTCCTAAATTGAGTGTCATTCCCTCTGTATCTTACGTTTCAGTCTCAGACCCAGAGTCTCCTAACTTTGACTCTCAATGAATGATTTTCTGCATGCTAAACTAATGGAGTTCTAAACGTAGGTTAGGAAACCAGACCATGCCTAAAAAAAATCACTTCATTCCTCAACGTCCTAACCAACCAGCCTATTTTACTGCCTTCATTCTACAATCCTCTTCTGACTAGTGGTGGGCGCTATGATTCCTTTTACGGACACGGATCCTTTGACTCAGTTCCTTAAGAGGATTCGTTCCTGGATTCAGTCGCCAGTTCCTTCATTCTGACTCCGGTGAATGAGAACTGGAGTCATGCAGCAATTGATTCAGACCACAGTATATAGCGGTGACTGACAATTCTGACTTTAGAATGAAGTTGTAAGCAAAGGACACCAGCAATTTAAGGAATTTTAATTTATGGGGGGGACATGGTGGACAAGTCCCCTGCACTTTTTGAAAAGGCAGCATTGGACCCCCCTCCCCCCCCACTTCTTACAGTCCTAAAACTAATGTAAAGGGAAAAAAAAAACACTGCACACACTAAGACCTCGATGAAATACGCTCAAGCTACCAGTGGCCAATGCTGTTCAACTTTCCCTCCCTTTTCTCTCCAAGTCCCGCCTCTCATTCAAACAGACTGTCGGCTTAGCCAGCATCTATGAAAAAACGCTCGCGAACCGCGATGTCTAAACCTACTAACCACCAAAGACAGATTACATAAGATTTTTTTAAAGAAAAAATTGAGCAAGACACATTAAACTCAATTTACGAACGTATTTTTTGCGGGGAACTGCTTGCTTTCCTCTTATATAGCTAGCTACGTAGATGAATAGTATCAGGAACTTCCTTAAACAACGTAGTTGAGTTGGGCGATTGATTGGTGAAGTCAGCTACTTAGCAAACAAATACTGATTAAATCAGCCAATATTGTTTAATCCCCGGTCATGACAATTCAGATCCAGTGAGGTGCCATCGGAGGTCAGTTATGGGAGACAGAATCCTCACCATTAAAAAAAACTATAACTCACCATTACTTTGCTTGATTAGCAATCTGAGGATTGATTAACTAATTTACAAGACTATATGGCAGAAATGGCCAGTTTCATCCATGACATTATTGCTCAGTGCATCAAACTTAAAATGCTCACGAGACAGTATTTGTTCATTTTTCAGCTTCATTTGTTCAGGAAGCCAACGCAATGCAATTAACAAATATAGACCCATTTACAGTCTGCAAACAACGATGACGTAGACAGGTTGCGCATGCAGCTTGGCAATGGAAGTATGGTGGACCACAACAGCTTGTCAAGCTATGCGAGGGCATAGCCATCAAACACTGCGAATGCCACCTAAACAAATTGACTTTGACAAATGGCAACCAACTTCCAGATCTGTATGGTATCATTGAGTGGGTAGATGATGCTAGTTAGTGGCCCAGTATTCCGTGGCCTGATATATATACCGATTTAATTGAGAAACCTAGCGTGTACACTAGGGAGAAACAAAAAGCATACAAGTCACTGGATGCTTATGACTACGTTATCTGCGGACATAAGCAGAATGTTAAATACCATGACTTACACTTGGAGTTTTGTGTCTCGAAATCAGAGGTCCTTCCTAGTCAAAGACAAGGGCATAAAACCGCCGTGTATGACGCGTGGGTTATAATCAAAAAACCTGAAAACTATGTCCTGACAGCTAATGGCAGGGTAAGTATTATTTTGTATTGTTGGCTTGCTAGCTAGCGAATTTGACTACGTAGTTGTCATGCAAACATGAAATCTGCTTCGGTTTACCATTATTGTCACATATTTCATTTAATGTCTGTAACCATGAGACAAGCTAATGCTAATTATCAAACTTTAGCTGCATTAAATTAGTGGTCTACATCTTACAAACAATTGTTCATATAAACTAGCCTTTCCAGTGAAATCAGTGAGTAAATAGATAACATACCTGATATAAAATGGGCACTGCAAACACGAGTATTTTTGATCATGTCCTCAGTCCAGTCAACATGTTTGATAGCTTGCAACCATTAGACGCCGCCGATTGCTCTGATACGGATGTGATCCTCTCGGAATCCTGTAAAACTTGGGTCCACCAATGGAATATCGATTCTGACAGCCATACACACAACAACCAGACATTTCGGTGCTGGTAAAATATCTAATTCAATGTTTGCAGATTCATAACTCGTCTGACTGACTTGGGGAGACCGCTACTTCCGTTGCCCAGATGCGCACGCCTCTTTTTGATGACGTCGGCAGTAAATGGGTCCATTAAAACCTTTCTTATGCGGCGTTCAATGTGTGGTCAATATGTTTACCATAATGTTTTCCCCCTTAAATACGTACTTTTTAATGCCACTCAAAAAAACAGGGAGTTTATTTCCAGTCTTCTTTCATAAACCGATAAACAAATGAAACGATACACAAAATTACCGAGGGAGTTGAGGTTTTTTCTAATTAATTATATAGAGAAAGCCAAGACTAAGTCTTCTTTGGTTTAAAAAAAAAAATGGATTGATTGTCAATCAGGCATAGTACGTGGGAACAGGTTGACAAAATCTGGCAATAAAATGGAGAACTCACTGCCTCCCCTGACCACAAGTCTGCTCAGATCTGACCTGGGACTGCACTATGAAGCAGGATTTGATATTTTCGAGGTAACATAAGGTTTAATCTGGTTTTCAGGACCACCTGAGTGGTTCATTTGGGTAAATCAGCATGTTGACCTATGCCAGTGGTTCTCAAACTCGGTCCTGGCGCCCCACTGTGTATTCTGGTTTTTGTTCCAACCACAGTTGCAATCGTAGGATTTTAACTATCTCTTTATTTGTCTTAATTAGCTGCATTCCATGTTAAGAGCAGTTATTTACCATCTCAACCCATGTTTTTATGATAGGGGATACTGTAGGTAGGGGAGAAGTTTTCACAACTCTGATTGGGTGAAAACAAGTTAAAACCGACTTTGCAGGCAATGAGCTTCTCGGGAGGGCATACACACTGCTAGGGGGAGGCACTAGCCCTCTTATGATTGGTTGCTTTCAACGCGATCACACCACGTGACCTCTAACAGCTTCTTGTTAGTTGAACATAGCAAGCATACACTTCGGCTAGAGACATTATCATTAGCTGCCTTCTGTTGTTCCGTATACGATTGCGAATTACATTACTGTTGATATTATATAGCCATCTAGCTAGCTAGCTAGCTAACGTTAGTTAAGAAAAATCTTTGAAAATAATCCTCATATTTAAGCGATGTGATGTGGTTTTTGCTAACTTCACTAGCAAGCTTCAACAGTCATTACTCTGGTGTTTACTGTTTTCCTGGGGGGTTTAGAGGTGAAGCCTGTGACTTGCATTTACAACAGTGGTCTTGCACGCAGAACCTGAGGGGGCGCAGTTTTGAAAAAATTCCAATTCCCACATAATATGGCTTTCAAAGCCGCTGGGCTCAGGTTCTCAGGTAATTACATAATTGTGTGCTTGTTTCAGCAGAAGCAGCACACTCAATTCTCTTCTTATTCTTCTCCCGCCTAAGTTTAGCCAACTAACTCCTCCTACACCGTTTAAGCAATTGGTTCTGCTCAAACTTTAAAAAATTCAGCTTTTTCTGAATTATGTTGCATCAGTACAGATTTTTGATTTTCTTTTTAGTTTTTATGTTATTTAATTTTAAAAGTAATTTTTTGGGGTCCTATTAAATCAAGCTATTTTTGTGCTGATTCAGTAGATTCAGCTATTTTCTGCTATTTTTTTACTCTGTCATACTTTTAGATAGAACTGGCATTCAAACTGCAAAATGTTGAGTTAAGCTCGTATAATTTCTTCTCTGTTCAAATTTTTCGTAACTTCTACAATTTTTTTATTATAATTTAAAAAAAAATAATTTCTGTTACAATACATTCTGGGAACTTACAGTGAGGTGACGTCACTGCTAGAGTGGCGAACAGCTCTAAAATCGTCAAGAAGTCTTCTCTTAAACTTGCTCTAACTCCCACAGTTTTCACTCCACATAAATATTTTTATATCCAAGTTGTAGGAAAAATTGTGATGGTCACGAAAATGTAACTATGCAAGCAAACGGACAGACGGTTTTGGCAGTATGAGGCGAAAAGCGACGGGAGCACAAACCAAAACTCCATTAACTCCCATATTAAATGAGACAGAAAATTCTGGTTGGAAAACTGAAAAACGCAGTTTTATAACTTGCTCTTGTTCCCACATTTTTACCACTACACGCACACCTTTGACATATTTTGCACAGCAGACTCTCCTCTTTAGTGTGGTATCTCCATTTCGTAGATTGGACCTACTGTCTTTGAGGTAGAGGCAGTAGTATGGAAGAGACGCCTTAGCTAAAATCTCAGTTGGACCAAACCATTAACTCAGATGGCTCAGCGAATTGTGGCATAGCGGTATTGCAGTTCAATTCTGCCCTCTGCTGGACTTTTTCCTGGCCTCAGCATTATCATTGTTCGGATTAAGGTTGATACGACTGTTAGACAAACCTCATTCTTCTGCGTCATACTCAGTGAAAGAATTTTCGGTATCGTCATTTGTACAGTCACTCCAACCAGCTCCAAGAGTGCACATTTAGGGCAATAAAGACTGGTCTTTTCGCAGGGTGGGTCCATGAGAACACATTACAAGAAAAACTGCAAAGCAAAGGGCTCCTATTCATGTATATACAAGCAACTGTTTGCACTACCAAGATATATTTACGAATGTATCTAAAAAAGGCGAAATACTGGTATCAAAATGACCGTAACTGCCACCCTTGCAAAGCCAGCAGACATAACTTTTTCATACTCATTGAGTAGTTCAATAGTTAACGTCAGCTAGCTATTTCAAAACTCATGTTCAACCCGTTTCGAACACGTTCTGTGCACTGTGTGTTCGCGAGCTAACTAGCTAATAATAGCACAGAAATAAAAAGGGAGCCGTGAATAATATTACAACATGTGTTAAAGATATTTTGCAGCTTGCTATTATTAGCTATTTAGCTAGCAAAGACACAGTGCACAGAAATGAACAGAGAGCCAGGAAAAGTAGCATATCATTACTTGGCGAGGTCAGCGTTGTACAGTTCGGACTGGGGGAGAGACTGACAGCGAGCTATAAGCATTCAACAGCTCCGGCAGTCGGCCAATGTGGCCTGCCATGTTTGCTCCGCCATAAAGCTAATTTCTCAGCATGCACTGAGTTGACTTAGATACGCACAGAGCCACAGAGAGAGATGCAACAACCTCATTGACTCGAATTCACCTTTTTTTTTTTTTTTTTTTTTTTTTTTTTTTTTACAGCTGGCTTGAAGCGGAGTAGACTCGGTCATGATGCAGCTGAAAAGTCAGAATTCCTTAAACAATTACTTTCAGCTTTAAAGTCTTGTGTTTACATTTCAGCAGTTTTTCAGAATTTCTTCAGCAATTTCCTTTGGCTCTCAGTTTCCAAGCACTTTCATTTTATAAGCCAACCTCTTCAACTTTTCTCGCTGAAGCAAGCACACAAATTTTCTTCAGAAAATTTTGCCTTTTCCAGTTTGATATTCATATTGCTTTGATGGCAGCTATCAGAGTACTGTTATTCCAAATTCTTGCTAAATTTCAGCAATGGGTGAGAAATTACATGAGATTAAGTAGTCACCCTTATAACCCCCCCACCACCACCACCTCATTTCCAGGGTGGCTTTACTGCGCACTTTTCCACCTTTTTGATCACTTTCATTACATTCCGATGTATTTTGCATTAAATGTATTTTATTTAACAATCAAAAACATGGTTATTTTGTTCTACTTCAGAACTGAAGCCCTTTTTGACCAGAAATGTGTCCCCCCCCACCTTTGAAATCAAAACTATGCCCATGCGTTACGGTACCGCTGCCTTCTACTATCAAGGAATGGGAGAACGACCTGAAGCAGTGGCCACAGATAACGAACACTAGCTCCTCTGGCTACATTGGTTACTCTGTTGCCACAGACTGCAAAGCTAAGAACAATCTAAACAGCTCCGAAGCATATGCAGTATTTCCACAGCAACAAGGTCGGTCGCATTTCGTTAAAGGAGGTAGGACACAACCTTATGTACCTTAAAGCAGATATACTTTCTGAGAATATTTATGAAGGATACACTATATTTCAGAGGTAAATATTGCTCTACATATGAAATGTAATGGATTGTTATACAGAGTAAATTAAGCCATCCGACAGTACATGAATCAAATTATCTCTGCTCCAGCCAACTACATTATACCATATAAAGTTGCTTGCTAATCCAGTACTATAACATGTAAACACAGTGAGTCCATTTTGCCCATACTTTCAATTTTAGTGAATTGAGATTTGAAGTGCAAAACTATTGTTTGGAACAGAGTAGGCTATTTTCAAATTGTAGTAGACTATTGCTACTTCTTCAGCCTCATCTTAAACTGCACAGGATGAAACATTAGTTACACTGACTGGCATTACCGGACAAATACAACAATTCTCTGTCCTCCCTACACGTAAAATCATATGTGGTGCTGTCCTGGCAGTGCTGTCAAAATGCTTTTGAGGACCCGGCGTCTCCACTGCGGTGGTCTGCCTGAGCCTAGCCATAACGTAGGGATTGCTTTTTGTGGCATTTTGAAATGAGCACCTAATGTTTTCGGGGTTCTATTCAAATTCTGGTTTTTCAGCCACATTCTGGCTTCCTCTTCCGTAGGTAGGCAATGGAAACTATATCGCTGACCACAAGGACAATCCCCCATGTTCTGGGTGCGTGTACAAAACACTGTTGGTCAAGCCATAGATTTAGCTTCCTCTGGTTGTTGGTACAGCCTCGAACAGCATGACAGGTGCCGGCTGTGAAGGGACATTTTAAGAAAAGCAGGTTAATTCGTTAAAAATAGTGGCAAAGCCACTGTGCCCGCTTGGCCAGACATGGCCAAAATTGAACTTGGCCTAGATTTACATTAGGGCTGGGTATTGTCAAGGACGCCACAATACGATACGTACCTCGATACAGTGGCAGACGATTCGATACATACCTTGATACATTGCCGTACGATTCGATACTATAACGATGCCGATACGATAACGATATATACCATATATTGCAAAACTCATTTTTTGAAATGGTAAAAATGGTGCTGAGAATACAACTTTCTGTTGTAATGTGGATAAAAAAAAAAAAAAGCCACTAGATGGCAGTATTGACTTTTTTTTTGTTAAGCCCAGTCTGGAGCTAGGTTTGGGGCATGTCCTGGGCATGCCTCAGAGGGGGCTGGAAAAGAGTATATAAGGAGAAAAATTGAGAGAGTGAAGGGTAGTAGGAGAAATTGCAGAAGGATACATTTGACCTGACCTGTCACTCTTTTCAAGACCTGTGAAGCTTTTTGTGGATTTTTGCCTGTGTTGGAGCATTTTACTGTCCCAGGACATCGCAACACAGCAGCCCATCTCAATTACCAGGGGACTGTAAATATCTCTTTTTTTATATCAATCTTGGTCAGTAGGGTAGATTGTAGATTAGTTCTAAGTGTTTAATTAAATCTGTTGAAGTTTAAGAATTTTGTCTGTCATCCCTTGCTGTCCGTGACGTCATAAAAATTGACGCCATAACAAATTGGGGCCATAACAAAGTGTGGGCTCGTCCGGGATAGACCACTGTGCGAGTCATTTGTTGAAAATCTAAAATTTCAAATTGTGAATTTGTTTTTTTGAATTTTCCTAGATCTATATTGACAGATCAACAGCAATGGATGATTTCTTGGCATCACCAACCGTAGAGGTTTTGAAGTCTTTTAAAAAGACAGAACTGCTAGAAATATGCAGACAGTTAGAGCTGACAGATGTAAAACCAGCCATGCGAAAAGCAAGACTGGCTAGAGAGATTGTTGAATATTACATTGATGAAAATGTGTTTGCACCAGGAGATCTGGAACAGTTTCCAGTGGAAAATCCAAACGTAGAAATGGAACTTAAATTAAAAATGCTAGAGATTGAAAGAGAGGAAAGAGCATTCGAGAGAGCAGAAAGAGAAAAAGAAAAACAAAGAGTTTGAGAGAGCAGAAAGAGAGAAAGAAAGGCAGTTTGAGAGAGAGAAAGAGGAAAGAGCAGAAAGAGAGAGACAGAGACAGAGAGATTTCAATGTAGAAAAATTAGACAGAGAAGAAAGGCTCCAAATGGAGCAACTAAAAATTAGAATAGAAGCTGAAAACAAATTTTGTGCTAGCCAGGAGGTAAAGCTGGTGCCTCCATTCTCGGAGAAGGAGGTTGATAAGTATTTCCAGTGCTTAGAGAAGGTAGCTAAGAGTTGTCAATGGCCAAAGGAACACTGGCCTCTGATGTTGCAAACTGCCCTCAAGGGTAAAGCTCAACAAGCCTATTCGGCTTTGTCTGCAGATGATTCCTCTGATTATGAGGTTGTCAAAAAGGTTATTTTGACAGCTTATGAGTTGGTTCCAGAGGCTTACCGACAGAAATTCAGAGGTCTGAAGAAATCTGACAATCAGACTTATGTGGAATTTTCTAACGAGAAGAAGGTTTGCTTTGAGCGCTGGTGTACTTCTATGGAGGTCGAGGATGATTTCAACTCACTAAAAGAGATGGTGTTAGTTGAAGAATTCAAGAACTGTGTCAAGGATGAAATGAAGACCTATCTTAATGAGAAGCAAGCACTGAAGTTGCAATCAGCTGCCAAGTTTGCAGACGAATATGTTCTCACACACAAGTCCAAATTTCAGTCCAGCAGTAACAATAGATGGTCCCAATTTCAGAGGAAAGGTAACGGTGATACCCAAGATTCCTCACCCAAAGACAAAGACAAATCTGATGATGGCGCTCAGAAATCCAGTCAAAGGTCTGATAAAAGTATGAAAGCTGACAGTGACAAAAGTGGTCTAATTTGCAATTATTGCAAGAAATCTGGTCATGTTACAACTAACTGTTGGTTCCTTAAAGCTAAGAAAGAAAAAGAAAAGGATACCAAACCCAATGCCTTTGTGAAGACAAGGTTAGAAACCCCTGTCGTAGATGACCGATCTGCTAAATTGCCTGCTCCTTGTGAGGCTAAGAAGCCTGATACTGCTGACTTTGTGAGGGAGGAATTCCTTCCATTTGTGTCAGAGGGATTTGTGGCTCTGAATGAGCATTCTCCTCCTGTCCCCATTTTTTATCCTAAGGGATACCGGAGCTTCTCAGTCACTTTTGTTGATGGACTCCTTGGAGTTACGTGATGAGACCGCTTCTGGGGATTTCATACTTGTACAAGGTATTGAAGGGAGGACTGTATCTGTACCCCTGCGCTCTGTATTCTTGAAGTCAGATTTAGTTACAGGACAGGTAAAGGTGGGACTTATGTCAAGTCTACCTATCAAGGGTGTTTCTCTGTTGCTAGGCAATGACCTGGCTGGGGGCAATGTAGTTCCCCCTGTTCATCTTACTTCACAGCCGAGCACTGAAGATGGCGATGAAGACCCATCTCTGTATCCTTCCTGTGCAGTGACCCGTGCTGTGGCTAAGAAGGCTCAAGAAGAAGATGATGTGGTGCCGTCCAGCACATTGAGTAGTCATGACTCAGGTAGTTCGCCTCATGACTCTGTTCAGCCAACCATGGTTTCTCCATTTGAGGACTTATCAGACACTTTTATCAGTTCTCTGTTCAGCCAGCCAGATGGGTCTGGTGATTCTGATGTGTCTGGAGACTTGTCTCTGTCCAGAAAGTGGTTGATTCAGGAGCAAACCAATGATCCTGAAATTTGTGTACTAAAGAAGAGAGCCCTTCCTAATGAAGAAATAGACGCAGTTCCAGTTGGGTATTATCTCAAGGATGGAGTGTTGATGCGGAAGTGGCGCCCTCCTGATATCCCTGCCAATGCAGATTGGGCAGCGGTCAAGCAAATTGTTGTTCCGAAGGTCTACAGGAATGAGATCTTAACAATGGCTCATAGTTTGCCTTTAGGAGGTCATCTTGGTGTTAACAAGACTGTTGACAAGATCATGAAACACTTCTTCTGGCCTGGACTTCGGAAAGATGTTTCCAACTTTTGCAAAACCTGTCACACTTGTCAGGTAGTTGGAAAACACCAGTTAGACCCACCTGTAGCTCCATTGCAGCCTATCCCAGCATTTGGGGAGCCCTTCTCCAAGGTCATCGTTGATTGTGTTAGTCCATTACCCAAGACTAGATCTGGAAATCAGTACTTGTTGACAATCATGTGTGCATCTACCAGATTCCCTGAAGCCATACCTCTATGCAACATCAAGGCAACTGCAGTCTCGAAGGCTTTGATAAAGTTCTTCACGTTGTTTGGCCTTCCCAAGGAAATTCAGTCAGATCAAGGTAGCAATTTCACTTCCGGATTGTTTCAGCAGGTTGTGTATGAACTAGGTGCGAAGCAGATTCTTTCCAGTACCTATCATCCAGAGAGTCAGGGTGCCTTAGAGCGGTTTCATTCCACTCTCAAGGCAATGATGAGGACTTATTGTTATGACCATGAGAAAGACTGGGATGAAGGTGTTCATTTGCTTTTATTTGCAGCTAGAGAAGCAGTGCAGGAGTCTACTGGATTCAGTCCGTTTGAGCTAGTGTTTAGCCATGAAGTGAGAGGACCTTTGCTATTGTTGAGTGAACAATGGCAAGAGAAAGAGCCGCATACCAGTCTGTTAGACTATGTTAGCAAGTTCAAGGAAAGACTGCGTGCAGCTTGTGACCTAGCCAAAGAGAACTTGAAATCAAGTCAGGGAAAAATGAAAACTTGGTACGATCATAAGGCTAGAAGCCATGAGTTTAAACCAGGAGACAAGGTCCTTGTGTTGTTTCCCTTGCAGTCCAATCCATTGCAGGCTAGATTTCATGGTCCTTATGAAATTCTGACAAAACTCAATGATCTCAATTACATTGTGAAGACTCCAGATAGGAGAAAGCCAAAACAGTTGTGTCACATTAACATGCTGAAGCCTTATCATGATAGGAATGCTAGAGTTGCAGCTGTCACTTCAGATCCTCCTATGGCCGAGACTTGTGAAGATGAGGGGGAGTTTCAAGATGATGAACCTAGAATTAAAGCTGAGGTTCTTTCATGTAAATTGTCAAATTCTGAAGTGTGGCAAAATCTTGATGTAAAACTCCAGCACTTAGAACCCTCACAGAAAGATCAGTTTGAGAGGTTGATCAAGAAATATAAAGATCTATTTCCTGATGTTCCAAAGAGAGTTTCTATAGCCTCTCATGATGTAGATGTTGGTGATGCCAAACCAATAAAACAGCATCCATACCGGATGAATCCTGAAAAGAGAAAGATTGCTGAGAAAGAGGTTGAGTACATGTTAGAACATGATATTATCAGACCCTCTAACTCTGATTGGAGTTCACCCTGTGTTCTAGTTCCAAAACCTGATGGAAGTACTAGATTCTGTACAGATTATCGCAAAGTCAATGCTGTAACTAGAACTGATGTGTTTCCAATACATAGGATTGATGATTGTATCGATAGAGTAGGGCAAGCAAAGTTTCTGACCAAGATTGATTTATTGAAGGGTTATTGGTGTGTGCCTTTAACTGAGAGGGCCAAGAGCATCTCTGCTTTTGCCACACCATCTGGGTTAAACCAGTATGAAGTCCTACCCTTTGGCATGAAAAATGCCCCAGCCATGTTCCAAAGGATGATACAGTCTACAATCGCCGGATTGCCACACACAGGTGCGTACATCGACGACCTGATCACATGGAGTCACTCCTGGGAAGAACATCTGAAAGATGTAGAGACGTTGTTCCAGCGCTTGACCCAGGCTAACCTGACTGTTAACCTGAACAAGAGTGACTTTGGTTGTGCTACTGTCACGTATCTTGGCTACGTCATAGGCTAGGGTAAAGTGGCACCCATAAATGCTAAAGTCCAAGCCATCATGGACTTTCCAGTTCCTGACAACAAAAAAAGCTTTGCGCCGCTTCCTTGGAATGATCGGGTACTACCACAAGTTCTGCAAGAACTTTGCTGAGATTGCTCTCAGTCTCACCAACCAACTGAAGAAAGGCGTAAAGTTCACTTGGGATGAAGCATGCCAAAGAGCCTTCGATCGCCTGAAGTCTCTGCTGTGTCACTTCCCCGTGCTCAAATCTCCTGACTTCACCAAACCGTTCTCCATGGCGGTTGATGCTAGCGACCAAGCTTGTGGATCTGTGCTCCCACAGAGAAGTGACTCTGATGACATTGAGCATCCCGTGGCATACTTCTCCAGGAAGTTCAATCGCCACCAAAAGAACTATTCCACAATTGAGAAGGAGCTGTTGGCTCTGGTTCTATCCTTACAACACTTTGAGGTTTATGTTTGTACAGGGCAAAAGCCAATGATTGTATATACTGACCACAATCCGTTAATGTTTTTGAGTAAGATGAAAAACAAGAATCGGAGATTGTTGGAGTTTGATTTTACAGGAGTTTGACTTGGAAATTAAGCATGTAAAGGGTACTGACAATGTAATTGCTGATTGCTTATCCCGCGTTTGAGTATATGTATATATATCACGTGTTTATTAGCATATTGTATTATATGTATATATATACAAGTGTCTACTTAACCATTTTTAGTATTGAAAAAAAATTTTGCCTTTATGAGTCAAAATTTTTTCCTTTTGAATGGAGGTGTAATGTGGAAAAAAAAAGCCACTAGATGGCAGTATTGACTTTTTTTTGTTAAGCCCAGTCTGGAGCTAGGTTTGGGGCATGTCCTGGGCATGCCTCAGAGGGGGCTGGAAAAGAGTATATAAGGAGAAAAATTGAGAGAGTGAAGGGTAGTAGGAGAAACTGCGGAAGGATACATTTGACCAGACCTGTCACTCTTTTCGAGACCTGTGAAGCTTTTTGTGGATTTTTGCCTGTGTTGGAGCATTTTCCTGTCCCAGGACATCGCAACACAGCAGCCCATCTCAATTACCAGGGGACTGTAAATATCTCTTTTTTTTTTTCATATCAATCTTGGTCAGTAGGGTAGATTGTAGATTAGTTCTAAGCGTTTGTTTAATTAAATCTGTTGAAGTTTAAGAATTTTGTCTGTCATCCCTTGCTGTCCGTGACATCATAACAAATTGACGCCATAACAAATTGGGGCCATAACACTGTGTACGACTTATGTAATCTTGTAATAGGTTGGTACATCTCAATATATTGGTAACTCAGTCGACAAACTATTTTGATTAATTTTTTATGTTCAAATTTATTTAAGATAAAGTGCATATTTCTTATACACGATGAACATTTCATTTGTTTTCCGCTGTAAAAATGAAAAGTGCATGGCATCTTCAGTAACTTAAACTATAGCAGCTCAGGGGAAAAAAACAAAATTTCCCACTGAACTGAACACTGAATAACATGAAAATTTCCTCCACTAAACTGAAAACTGAATAACATGAAAATTAAGGGCATGTTAAGTATCATTCTCACATTCATATTCACTGTAAACGTGAACTAGGTCACTGCGAAAATTATGGCCATTAGTTGCCATTTTGGCCTACATATGGCATAAAAATAGGTCAAATCAAAAACCCGTCTGTCATACGATCAATGAAGCCTTCATGCATCTACAGTACAAATCTGAGTGTCGTAGCTCATAGGAGAAGAGAGTTACAACATCTGTTTTTGTGCTTTTCATGTAGCGCCCCCTACTGGCCATTAGTGGTCAAATTTGGCTGGTAATTGAACTCAGCCTACATCTCATGGGAATACATGGACGAGACAAAAATAAAAGGGATCGATCAAATACTGAAGGTGATAGAGTGCTAATAAGGTCATCACCAAAAATTACAGCCATCTGTCGCCACTTGGCGTACATGAATATTGCATAAAACTTGGCTCAATAAAAAATCTTTCTTGATGTGTGATGACCCCTTGCCATAGCTACCTTCTGTAAAAATTTGAGCATTCAAGCGCAAAGGATAAGGGACTTATGGTCATTTTTGTGTTTTTGATTAAGTGCCCCCTACTGGCCAAAGCAGTGGGCCGATTTGACTCAGATTTGAATGTGGCCAAGATCGTATGCCCATACATACATGTGCAATATAAAACGGTTCCATCAAAAAACGGAAGGAGCTGTAGTGCTGACAAAGTCACAGGCAAAATTGCGGCAATTGTCTGCAATTTGCAATATACACCGCTCAGAATTATGTCAAATCAAAATCGCTTCTGAAATGAGATGGCCCCTTGCCATTGCTGCCTTCCATTAAAATTTGAGCGCTCAAGCTTAAAGGATAAGGGACTTATGGCCATTTTTGTGTTTTTCATAAAGCGCCCCCTATTGGCCAAACTAAGTCTAAGAAGCAAATCTGGTAGGTCATCGAACTCGATCTGCGTCTCACGCCTATACAGCCATGCACCGCCAAGCGGGCTCAGAATCTGAGCAGTCTAGCTCAAACGGTAAGGGACTTATGCCCATTTATGTGTTTTATAATTTCCATAGTAGTGGGCTGTTTGGGCCAGAAATCGAACTCAATCGAGATCTTATGGTCATACACCCAGATATAAAAAACCAGAAGGCTGCTTCAAAAAGTGAAAGCACTAGAGCGCTGACAAGGTCAAAGGTAAAATTGCGGTGATTTCCTGCCATTTGACTGATATATCTCTCAAAATGTGGTCAAATGAAAAAATGGCTCTTGAAGGTAGCTGGTATGAATAGTCACTCGATGCGATCCTAAAACAGTCCCTCAGGCCAACATCGTCCACAATCTAACTGGCCTGTAATCTGTAGCTACCCACTTTGCTCTTGCAGCTGTTAGCTTGACACTCTTCTGTTTATCCATGCTCCTCTCACAAACTAGCTTATCCAACGTTGTCTGTCGAAACTTTCCTCCATGGTTAGCCTGGGAAGGGGAGGGGGTTTTGCTCGCGTCACCGACGACACTGGTGTGTTTTGCATCTAAGTGATATTTTAGTGATACTTTTCTTAATTCGTATCGATTGTTTGCTTTGTCCTTTTGCCTGCTAACCATCCACAATTCACTGCAGTAAATAAATCACCATCATCCATACACCAGTACTCATGCCACAATCAAAATAGCCCATTATGACATTCATACACCCCTCACAGACATCACACCCACAATCTCTCTCACACACACACACACACACACACACACACACACACATTCACATGCTTATCCACCAAACATGAGCACACTCAGTCACTACCCTCTAGCCTCTTCTTTACCCCCTTTTTTTGCAAATTTCTATCTCTGTGTTGAATTGTTAATATACTGTTGATAGTTAAGGTGGTGTATCTGCTATTCTCACAATTATTATAATTATTATAATTATTTCGTTATTATTATTATTTCCATTTTTATTATTATTTCCCTTATTTTTCTCACTATTATTATTTCTATTATTATTATTATTAATATTGTTGTTGTTGTTGTCTGTTTTTATATTATGAAGACTGAGTATTATTATTATTATTATTATTATTTTATTTATTTATATTATTATTATTATCATCGTCTTTTTGTTTTTCTGATTGATTACTATTCTTACTACCCTTCCTCCTTCTGTTATTAGTATTATTACTATTTTGTTGATGTCCTTGTTTATGTTATGATGATGATAATGATAAAGATTATTATTATTATTATTATTGTAGCAACGTTATTAGATAGATAGATAGCGGGGTGCATGGTCTGGCTGTGGCCGGAAGGGGCTGGATGGTGTCCTGCCCCAGCAGCCCTGGTGGCAGTGCCGGGCCTCTTACTTGGTGGGGTGCAGGACTACTGTCAAATGGCCATTACCGCCCCCCCTAAAAAAAAATAGAGAGAGAGAGTGGTGGCAGAACATAATGCAGAGGAGGAAGAAAAGGGAGTGGAGGGAGCACATAATCCTGAAATGGGCCGGCGCTCTCCCCTGGGTCTGGGTGTGACCCATATGCAGTGAGTGCTTGTCACCTCCCAAATCCTCCCCAAGTACAGGTACTCATGTGTGTACAGTTCATGCATGAGTGCATGAGTGGTGGGCATGAGGGGGTACTCTGCTGGCTGATCACTGTTTGTGCCTCACCATGGGGCCCTGCCTCTGTCGCTGGGGTGGGTGTGTGGGACCACCGCCTCTCCCTGCAATGGCCCAGTCTGCCATAACCCCCAGTTAATATATAAACCCTGCTGCTGTTATTAGTACTATTATTTTTATTAGTTATTTCTATCATTGTTTTTTATCATCATCATTATGGTATTATCCTAACACTATTCATAATTATCGTTATTATTATTGATTTGCTTATTTTCTGTTTATTTCTATTATAATATTCAATTTATCTTCTTTTGTTTACCTTTTTGCCACACTACCTCGTCCACAGAAATGGTCACACTCCAATCTATTATTCCCATCACTTATTGGATTGTGCATTCAGGACTCATCAATTCAATACTCCATCTGCTCTGCTTTTACATTATTTACCTTTTTCCCCCTCTCCCCTCCTCTTCCCATAGAATTGCTTCTATTTCTGTTCGTGTGTGTTTGTTGCTGTCCGTCCTCTGCTCTTTTATCTGTTTACTTCTTTTCACCAATAAAAAAAAAGCGATACTTTAGACTTGAAGTACTCCGATGATAAGAAAGTTCAGCCTTACAGTGGTTACAAAGAACTTTAGTTTTATCAAGTTCACCACCTGAGAGTGTTTTGAAGAGGGAATTTCCATGTAAGAGTCCCATACCTTTCTCCATGTTTATCACCGGTCTGACCATGCAGCGTCTGTGAGCGCCTCAGAAGTCAAAAGCCCACCCCAAACGTTACAATTGGTTGAAACCATGGACTTGCACATACGCAAATCCACAAACTAGTTGTCCTCAATATGCCGCCCCTGAATTCTGTGATTGGTTTAGACAGATGTCTGTATGAACTTGCTTCGATGAAGCACGGAAGCTTGCAAAAAAAGGACAATTGAGATTAACGCACGTTAAAATAACTGTTGGCGTTAATTAAATGATGCGTTAATGCGATAAAAACGCATTAACTTTGACAGCACAAATAATTTTATTTATTTGCTTTTTTTAAATAAATCTGCTCCAGTGGAATCAAACTTAATTTTCTTTGTATGTATTATCTTTGAATGGGAAATTGCATAGGCTACAGGACTGGCAGAAATTAAAAAAATATATATTTAAGAATTCAAAAAATTGAAAAGTGGTTGTATTTGGATGGAATGTATGCCTGTAATGACATATAAGTGAAATTAAATGAGTTTTACAGTTCGGTATCTGAGAAATAGGAAACAGCACACAGTGTCAGCATGGAGAGGTCACCTAGACATTCCCAAACTAAAACCTCTCTAAATTTGCTCTGATTTACTTGGTTAGAATAAACTTTGGCAAAGATAATGGTGAGATTCTGTGCTGTAATTTTTTAGGGGTTTCAGACTGCAACTGAATAATTTTAAGACAGATAAAAGTTAAACTTTCTTTGGTGCAAAAAAGATTTCATTTATGCAGTGTTTCATCTTCATTTACTCTCACTCAGTGACATATACACTGATTTTTGCATATTACAAAAATCCCCAAGGTGTTACCTTTATCATGATACCAAGATTATTCAAATCAACCAAATCGTTGCAAAGATATAGTCATTTCATTTTGGGCATGTCATTTTCAAGCCAGAGGCTCAGGGCTGAAGGGTTTAAGGGCTGTGGGGTTCTCTTGGCGCTCAGTGTTGGCTTGTTTTGTAATGCTATGCCTGAAGCAATACCATACAAGACTTACAGGTTCACTACATCCTCTCAAGTCAATGGCGTCATTAAAATTACCACGCCCATCAGCAATTTCTTAAAGCAATAACAGTTCACAACTGGTATGGCTTATTCCTGCCCTGGAGGACCTGCATCTATACCAGTTGTCATTTCCACCACTTATCCTGCAAAAATTAGCCAATGGGCGCTACAAGCAAACATTGGTTTACTCAATGTAGATCAAAGTAAAATGTTTCATTTAGAGACTCAAAAACGTCTTCAGTGGCCATTTGTGAGCTTTTTAAAGATGAAGAAGAAGAAGGGGAAAAGAGCAACTAAAATGTAATATTTCCAGTTTCAGTGACTGTCTTTCTTGCATTCTGGTGACTTTTAAAAAATGAAAATGACAAAATAATAAGTACACTGCAACAACATTTTTATAATATACTTTTAATTTTAGGAAACTACTCAGAAAATAATTCGCCCTTTGGCAAAGCAATGCTACAAATGCTTGTATTTTGTATGTAAAAGTGCAATAACAGTAGTGCAAAAACAGTAGTGCAGTCATGCTAAATAACAGCAGTGTTTGTGTGTGTGTGTGTGTGTGTGTGTGTGGGGGGTGTGTACAGAGTTCAGACTTCAATTTTCTGTCCTATCCTTCTCAAGCAGCATCACTGGCAGATTTACCTTCAGAAATATGAGCGTCTCTGCATTCTTAGCTGTTAGCTTGTTTCTTGTCATCTACATTTCCTGCTGCAGTAAAAAGTCGCTCACTGTCTCCGCTTGTGCACGGTGCAGAGAGGTAGGCTCATGCTGCTTCTGCGAGAGGTGGAAAGCGACTTTTATTGTCCTGCCAAAAAGGATGTTCCCACGCCTCATTCCATATAAACCAGTTATTTTTTCCGCACGAGTGGTGACGATGATTCAACCACATAGTAATCCTAATAATAGGCCTGCCAGTCTAATTGCATTAGCCTATTATTAGTAGGCTATTATGATTTTAATCCGAACTTTTAAGTTCCATTAACTCCAGATCATTATAAAATCCAACTATCATAATTTCCAAAAAAAAAAAAAAAAAAGATGGATTTAATAACTTTCTGAATTCACAACATATTTTTATCTAACAAATTATTCTGCCACAGTCCATATTTGTTAGCGTTTTACCGGTCAGACACCACATTTTCACTGCGTGCAGTGAAACGCTTTTTGGTCTATACACTGCACTTAACACCTTAGCAAAGCAGTCTACATTTATACAACCACAGTGACTAAAATTATTTTCAGCTCAACAGTATTATAGTCGGTAGCTGACTCAACTTATTAAAAATGATAATTGACTGTATCTGCTTTTACTGCTGGCACTCCGTCATCGAGTGGGTCGTCCTTAAGTGCAACAAGGACTCACAAAGGATTTACCAAGAAAAAATGTTGAAGAAATTGGCAGTTTGGGAACATTTTAAGATATACACTGAACAAAAATATAAACGCCCCATGTCAAATTTTTGAGTTTTTATTAACCAAAAACTGGAACCGGGATTCGTCTGTGAATAGCACTCTTCTCCAGCGTGCCAAGGGCCATCGAACGTGTGCGTTTGCCCATGCGAGTTGGTTCCGACGCCGGACAGCGGTGAGATCCAGACCACGGTGAGGACGGCGAGCGTGCAAGTTGGCTTTTCGCAGCGGTTACAGACTGTCTGTGGTGTGATGCCTCTGTTGTGCAGACCAACGGTCTCATCTGCAATGTGTGTCGCTGATCTGAGCCGATCTCGCAGGTGGACGAGCCGGATGAAGCGATCTTGTGCTGGTGTGGTCACACGTGGCCGACGTGGATGAGGTCGATTTGCAGTACTGCCCGTCTGTCGGAAACGAACTCTCAAACGGCCTATCGTCCGATAGTTAACATTCAGCTGCACAGCGACCGCTCTGGTGGACATCCCTGCATCCAGCATGCCAATGGCACGTTCCATTGCATGACCTGAGACATCTGAGGCATGATGGCTTTTGACAAAATTTGACATTTTGGGGTGGCCTTTTATTGTCCCCAGTATAAGGAGTGTCTGGGTACTGCTCATTCTGTCTGATCACCGTCTGGAAATGCCACACCCATGTACTGAGTGAAATCACTGCATCACAGAGCAAATGCTCACTGACAGAGAGATGGATTAAAAAATGGTACACAAATCAAGAGAAATATCCCTATTGTTCAAGTAACAGTCAGCATATGCTCACTTAGAGTTGTTAACTCCACGTGGCATCAATATTTGACATGGGGCGTTTATATTTTTGTTCAGTGTATAATGATACCAAAAGGAAAAAAAAAAAAGTGCAGCGCTAGTTATGCGAGATGAAACTGGTGTACAGTCATTTTTCAGCGAACATGGCGACTCATTTGAGAAATATAAAATTTCTGAGTTCGCTCTGCTTAGCTTACAAAGTGTGCTTTAACAAAATGCAAGGTTAAAAAAATTGAACAGATATTCCTTGGTACCAAATTTTGACAAGGCCTCCACCATCATAATAAGCAGAAAGTTAATATATTCTGTTGGGAAAATATTGTGTTACGTAAAGTTTTTTGTTATCAGTGAGGCTTCTGCGTGCATGTTCTTATCTCATGTGTGAAAATGGATAGTCTCATGGATATCCCTTAAAATGTAGTCTGGGAAATACAACCCCAATTCCAAAATAGTTGGGACAAAGTGTAAATTGTGAATAAAATCAAAATGCAATGACTTTCAAATCACACCAGCCAGTATTTTATTCACAATAGAACAGAGATGACATAGCAAATGTTGAAACTGAGAAATTTTACAATTTATTCCTCAAAATGAGCTCACTTCAAATTTGATGGCTGCTACAGGTCTCAAAAAAGTTGGGACAGGGGCCTGTTCACCATGCTGTAGCATCCCCTCTTCTTTTTAACATAAAGTGGAGGCGTCTGGGCATTGAGGAGGCAAGTTTCTTATGTTTAGCCATTGGAATTTGATCCCACTCTTGTTTAATACAGGCTTCCAGCTGCTGGAGAGTTTTGGGTCTCCATTGACGGACTTTTTGTTTAATTATGCGCCAAATGTTCTCAATCGGTGAAAGATCGGGACTGCAGGCAGGCCCGTTCAGCACACGGACTCTTCTACTATGAAGCCATGCTGTTGTGAATAGCTGCAGTATGTGGTTTTGAATTGTCCTGCTGAAATACACAAGGCCTTCCCTGGAATAGATGTCATCTGGAGGGGAGCATATGTTGCTCTAAAACCTTTATATACCTTTCAGCATTCATGGTGCTTTTTAAAACATGCAAGTGTCCCACACCATATGCACTAATGCATCCCCATACCATCAGAGATGCTGGCTTTTGAACTGAACGCTGATAACAGGAGGGGTGGTCTTTCTCTTCTTAAGCCCGGAGGACACAACGCCCATGATTTCCAACAAGAATGTGAAATTTGGACTCGTCTGACCACAGGACACTTTGCCACTTTGCTGCAGTCCATTTTAAATGAGGCTTGGCCCACAGAACATGGCAGCGTTTCTAGATCATGCTCAATTATGGCTTCCTTTTTGCATGATAGAGTTTTAGGTGGCATCTGTGGATGGCACGGTGGACTGTGTTTACAGACAGTGGTTTCTTGAAGTATTCCTGGGCCCATTTAGTAATGTCAATGTCAGAATCATACTGGTGAGTGATGCAGTGGCGTCTGAAGGCTCGAAGATCACGGGCATCCAGTGAAGATCTTCGGCCTTGTCCCTTACGCACAAAGATTTTTCCAGTTTCTCTGAATCTTTTGATGATGTTATGAACTGTCGATGATGAGACCTTCAAAGCCTCTGCAATTTGATGTTGAGGAACATTGCTTTTAAAGTATTCCACAATTTTTTTACACAAGCCTTCACAGGTTGGAGAGCCTCTGGCCATCTTTACTTCTGGGAAACTCAGCCTCTCTAAGACATCCCTTTTATAGCCAATCATGTTACACACCTGATGCCAGTTAACTTAATTACTTGCTAAATGTTCTTTTAGCTGATTCTCTTATGCATTAATTGCTTTTTCAGCCTTTTTTTACCTGTGTCCCAACCTATTTGAGACCTGTTGCAGCCAGAAAATTTGAAATAAGCTCATTTTGTGGATAAAAATGCTAAATGTCTCAGTTTCAACGTTTGAAATGTTATCTATGTTCTATTGTAAATAACATTGGCTCATGTGATCTGAAAGTCATTGCATTTTGATTTTATTCACAACACTTTGTCCCAACTATTTTGGAATTGGGCTTGTAGATTATCAAGACAAACAAATAATGTAGTTACTAATAATAGCCTTTATCTCTCCACAAAATCATTACAGACCTCAAGTGCATATTCCGTAAATGTACACTACATATAGTACACTGCCCTATAACCAAGTGTATAACCAAGTAGCGCTATGAATGCATGTCTAGGTTTCACCTTGGACCCACTGTACAAGGAAAAGGTGGCCAGATTTGACAGGACATACAAGGATTTGAACATTTCAGTTACCAGCAAGGTCCACATCATGATTCGCCATGTTCCAGAGTTCACTGAGCACCACAATTGGCCTTTTGGGTCGATTCTCTGAGCAGGTGGTTGAAACTTGTCACTCCAAATTTGACAAGTTATTCAATAGCTACCAGATCAAAGACATATCCCCCGCAAGTTATTTAGATAAATTTTACAGAGCTGTGATGCATTTCAATTCTTACCATATCTGAAGATATGAAGCCATAAGTATTATAAAAATGGACACTTGGTTATAGGGCAGGGTACTATATGTAGTGTACATTTACGGAATAATGCACTAGAGGTCTGTAATGATTTTGTGGACAGATAAAGGCTATTATTAATAACTACATTATTTTGTTCGTCTTGATAATCTATTCCCCAGACTAGATTTTAAAGGATACCCATGAAACTATCCATTTTTCACACATGAGATAAAAACATGTATGTAGAAGCCTCACTGATAACAAAAAACTGTATATAAGACAACATTTTCCCAACAGAATATTTTAATTTTCAGTTTATCATGATGGTTGAGGCCTTGTCAAAACTTGGTACCAAGGAAATGTCTGCTCAATTTTTTTTAAGCCTGCATTTTGTTAAAGTACACTGTGCTTAAGTAGTAAACGAGATTATGTCATCTGTTAGGCTACTGGTTCAATTGTTAGTCTCCAAAATAGCAAGCCTGTGAAGAATAAGTAGACTAACTCTGCATAGGAGTAGCGAAATAAAGTCAGCAAGTAAAATATGTAAGTCAATATTTTTTATGAAACATGGGTGCGTTGCTTGTGACAGACAGCACCTGCGACAATGAGCCAACGAACCCTGGAGCAGGTGATGAAAAAACCTCCTTTGTTGGAGAAGAGGAGAAAGGTAAAATCGGATGTGCTTGTGATTGCGATAGACATGCAGCCAGTGAATACTGTGCATGGTGAAGGTTTTATGCAGTTTATGAACAAGAAAGAGCCGGGGTACTCGATTCCAAATTGCGGGAAAAAAAGTAATTGAAAGGCTAATGAAGAACACACAACAGTGAGAGAAATTCTCTGTGATGATCTTAAAAACTCTGATAGTGGCTTTACTATAGACATTTGGACAACCCAACAAATGGAAGCTTACATGACTGTACCAGCCCATCTGATTACAGAAGACTGGGAACATGACAAGAATGTGCATGAAACGGCTAAAATGACAATGTCAAACCGTGGCAAATTTAGCACATCAACTAGGAGAGTTTGCGGTTGCTTTCCAGATACCGGAGTCTTAAAAAGTCGCTTAAGTTCATGACAGCACAGCCAACATGATTTTCGACTACTAAATTGGTTACTTATGTGTGTAAAATATATAAACGTTAATGAGTTATTTTGCTTGATTAGCTTGTTTGGAAAAAGGAAAGTTTTATTTCATCATTTTCTAGATGGGCCACAGTAGGCTTTGTGTTATGGATTCGTCCCTTTCATAACGAGTGCATGTTTGTCACATATGTTCTGTGCCTCACTGTTAGAATTGAAAACACTTAAGAAATGTTCTGATATATTTTACTTCTTAGTTACCATTTTTGTCATAGTACAATTGCCTATAGCTAAGCCCCTGAGGAGAGCGCATTATTAAAGCGCATTTGTTGCATCTCAGGTCCGTATGTGTGTTGGGGGGGATTATTCGATACTTCATTGGAATATGTCAGTCAAAAAATACAGCCCAAGCGTTAATTGTCTCGCGTGTTTTGCATCATATGATCCGCTCTTCTTTCTCAGCATAGATGACAACTCCGATTTATTCCGCTAGTACGCAAATCGGCCGAGGCCGATCGGGTCGCCGATTGATCGGAGCACCCCTACTTATTGTGTGCAACTCTGCGCAGCTTTGCTCCTCAAACTCTCGCTTGACCTCAGCAATTACATCAGTCTAATACTTTCTACATTTCTACATTCTAGCCACCATTCCTAATGATGGGAATGAGAGGCTTCCTGAAGCACTGAAGCCCTCCTGCCGGAAGTATCATTAATACATTTATGTCTTGTGGCCCATTAAACACCATGTACAGTAGCGACACTAGTTAGTAGAAAAATAATTTACAGCTAATTCACGCCATTACAAGAATACTCGTACTACATTCATAACGACATCCATGACATCCATCAAGCACACGCTCGCGTTTAATGTCTCCACTTTTTTGGGGGACTTGAAAGAGCCTGTATGACTCCAAGAAAAGACACGACCCCCACTATGAGTCTTATCGCCTGTGGCTTCCACTTATTCTGCACTGGTCTTCACCAACTCGACTCTATTCCGTCCTTCATCAGCACAAATTCCCATGTTTATTTAACTCAGTAAATATCGTTAACTATTTTAGGTGTGGTCAGGAATTAATTAAGTGGAGTTATAAACGTAGGTTAGTGAACCAGACCACACCTAAAAAAGGCACTGCATTCATCCACATCCTAACCAATGAGCCTATTTATAATGCCTTCATTCTACAATCCTTGTCTGTCTCGTTCGATTTGCCTCCCTCCCATTCCCTTCCATTTATCAGTTACTCTTTCACTCTATACACGGTTATAAATTGACTGAATTTAACAATTAAATTAACAGATTGTTTCTTTCTTATTTTAACTGTAAGTAGAGTCCTGCGCGTATTTGACTGTGGTTTACAGTTTACATACATGAAACTGTGTAGTACACTTATTGTAAAATTACGGTGAAAATAAAGGGCAAAAAAAGATGCAAGTTTATAACAGTGTAAGAAGCCCAGGGGACTTGAAAGAGCCTTTATGAGTCCAAGAAGAGACGGGACCCCCACCCTGAGTCTCGTCGCCTGGGGGTTCCTGTTACCCTGCACTGGTCTCCACCAACTCAACTCTATTTCGTCCTTCGCCGATACAAATTCCCATGCTTATTCAATTTAATAAATATTGTCAACTACTATTTTAGGTGCAGTCTGGAATTCATTAATCAACAATTATTGCGAAGTGATATTGCACAAGAAGGAGTAGGATGCAGGCAGCATTTTAATGAAATATCAGCAAATGAATCAAGACCGAGGTATCTTAACTGAAGGAAACAGCAGAAATACACAAGCTTCCTAATAGGCAGCAAGAACAAGCTACGACAGATTGTCCAAAATTACTGGAGACTGCATTCGATTCCTACCGCAGCTTCCTGGACACAGACACACATCATTTAAAATCTTACAATCATCCTCTGTCAACAAACTGAGTAGAGAATTGTTTCTCCCATCTTTTTAAAATGTACACTTACTTTAAAACAATGAAGATTGGAAACAGATGCATTTCGCCTCTCATAGCAAGTAAACTTTGTTCAACACTGCAAATCCAAACTTGCAATTTTGTCCAACTGGTACAGACTGTTTCTCAGTCATGATGTTACAGTATTGTAATTAGATATTCAATATTCGAGAGGTTTTTTTAATTTTTTGGCAAGGTGGCTTGATTTGCATGGAATTCACTGTGAGATACAGCAATGGATTATTTGTGTTTTAAATGGAATGTTCTCTATGGTAATAGACTTCTTGTCGAGTGGTTGCAAAATACAGTGTGAATGAGAATGAGAGAGACTAGTGTGGGTGTCCTGGTGGCTTGGGTTACCCTGCAATAATTGAAATTACCACACTCACACATCCACGCACAAGCACACTCACTCACACGCACGCACACGAGTGCACACACACACACGCGCGCACACACACACACACACGCACACACACAAAATGCACACAAACACATATATACAGTATAACCTGCACTAACATAAAAACTTTAAAACAGAGGAAATACAGTCTGCAGTGTGTGTAAAAACAGCATTATTGCAATCTTTTTACAATCAATGCCACCCTCTTGCATCTTAATATGCAAATACTGGATAAGTCATAAATGTGAATTGGAGTGACCCAAGCATTTAAAGACGCACTACACGATGAGTGTATGAGCACTCAAAAGGCATTTTTGTCTTGCATTTATTGCAAACTTTTAAGATTTTTTTCCCCTTTGGATAATATGAATGGGAAACTTCAAAAGTGGTCAGAAATAGTATGATCTCCATTCATCACCACTTCACTCTCTCTTAAACTGATTGCTAGAAAGCTATCGTTTCTGGCAGTTCAGGTGCTTACTGAGAGCTTCCTTTTTTCATGATAGGGGATTTTTTCTCTCTCTCTCTCTGCAGCCACCTCATCTGCCTGCACACTCACCTGGCATTCCCCGAAAAATTATCCTCAGCAAAAACCAACCAACTGAGCATTAGTTCTGGCATACCACCTTCCCCATTCTGCCCCGACAGTCTCCAACCCCCTTATAACGACCCCGTATTAGCAAACACAAACTTTCTGAGGCATATTCAGTGTGCCTTTGCCCGCGGTGCATTCACAGTGACCACTGGCTCTCAGCTCCTGTCAGGAGTGTAGTGGAATGATCCCCAGCAGGGCATCCACATGGTTGCAACAACCACTGGTGATCTAGGATCAATAATGTGAAAAATATACATTTATAAAATTTACTGAAATAATTAATACAGGGTATATATTAGGAAATATATGTAAAAAGGAGTGGAGCTTTGTGAAGTTTCTCGTGTGCATTTTTTGTTGAGCCTGGTTCACATGTAGATTCACTGAATCCTGCAGTGTTTTTTTTAGAGCTGCAGTTCGGTGGTTATTAGCAACTAACTTAAGAGTCTGTCTGTCCCCGTATTACAGAGCTTTGAGTTGTGGTCACAGTTCTGTGACTGCTGTTGCTGTTTCATGGTGTTTGGCTAATGGCATCATAATTTTTTGACAGGGTTCACTTGCCATCTTACATAATTTTGCCATTTTTGTGACCGAAACACCTACAATTCGGACACCAACTATTTGACCCCTTCGGAACTCTGTTAGTGTCCTCCTCTTGCTTTGGGGAATTACTAAGCAAAGTGCTGCTGGCTAGACCTCTTTAAAGCAGATACATCCTTCTTATAAGCATTAATATTAATGGGGATCACCTGGGCCAATGCTTTTGTAATTATGGTTTAGATACTATAAAGTTAAAGCCACGGGTGCCTCTGATATTTTGTTCACTCCTTTTACATATATTATACTTACAGAAAAAAAACAAAGTATTAGTCTGTATACATGTCAAACTGGCCTTGAATACGGAATAAAGCAAAGCACACATCAAAACTGAGTGAAGATCTCTCCTGGATCACTTAGAAAGTGCAAGCACAATTTACTGGAGCATCGGTTCCCTGGCTGACATGCAGCTCCTGGTGTTTTGGGATACAAGTCTAAAAAGGAGTCTTAAAGGCATCAGAGAGAGCGAGAAGAAGGGGAAAAGAAACCATCAGATTACCTGGAAATATGAGCAGAGCAAACACCCAGGACAAGATGAAGAAATAGACAGGATTATACATTCTTCAAGATGTACTGTTGAAAATTTTCTTTTGGCTGGTTTTTACCCCGTCTTCTTTCTTTTCAGTAGGGATGTAATATTTCCTTTCTTTCTTTTGCTTGATTAATGTGGTCTTGTTTTTCCTCCCTTGTGCTTCTCTGTGTGAAGGTGAGTTAAATCCACCGCAGGTTGAGGCAGAAGAGAGACTGAGTTCTCATTGATTATTCTTCACTTACACTGACACAAGAATACGCAGCAATCTGGAGGAGAGAGCCAGGCCCTCCCACTCAACCTCACCATTGGCTTGCAACCTCGTCTGTCAAACTAGGAACAGGCACTCTGCTGTTCAGCCTCGCTGTGCCACTTAGGGTGAGCACTGTGATGAGATTTGGCTGGCTGTTGGAAAACAACTGTAATAAAAGTAAAAAGCCTCAAAATTTCTGTACCGCTACACCACAACAAGGACCATTTGAGGAATTGACATAATTCCTTCATAAGTGCAGTTTTGATTTAACAGTCCATAAATGAGACATTTGACAAATCTGATTGAGATTTCCAATACAGTTTCTGAAGCTATGATTCATACTAAAATATATTTAGTAGTCCCATCATGGCACATCATTACAAAATGACTTTATGTCAGTATTTGACAGTTATGAATGAAGAGTTTCATGGCTGGCAGATAAGAAGCTTTCTCTCAGTTTGAGGCACTGAAAGGCAGGTTTCAAATGGAGTTCAGAGCGAGTTAAATCAGAAAGACTACACAAGTGTGCAATGATGATTATACACAATAAAATGAAGATAAATCAGAAACCAAGTATTATTCAAGTATTTATTTTGTGTAATATTGGAAAGTGTAGATGAAAATAAGTAAAAAGATAATATATTGTAAAAACAAATATTTTAATGTCTTTTTGAGAGAAAAAGTCAATATCTAGTGTGCCCACCCTTTGCTTTGATTACAGCATTTAATCTTTCAGGCATAGTTTTCACATCTTTTAAAATTTCCTCACTTGCTTAACCATTTCACATAGTTTGAAATTCATTCCAAAGAGATTTGTTTGATGTTATAACTGATTTGCTCGATCGGATTAAGGTCTGGACATTGAGCAGGCCAAGTCATAGCTTTTATCGCCAGATGTTTCTTTCCAACTGAGATCATTCTTGCACAACTTAGACGTGTGTTCAGGGTCATCATCATGTTGAAAATAAAATCCCTGACCAATCAGTCTCTTCCCAGATGGCAATGCGTGCCTCAGACGGATGCTGTGATACTTCTTCTGATCCATGATTCCACTGATTTTTATTAGATCACCAGCTCCTTCTGAGCAGGCTGAACCCCAAACCATAATATTACCACCTTCATGTTTTACTAAAGGGGTAAAACAGTCATTTTTGAAACGTTCTCCAACTTGTCTACGAGACAATTTCGAATTTTGATTCATCAGTCCTAAGGACTTGTTCCCAGTCAATTGGTGTCCAATCCTTGAATTTCTTCAGAAACTCTAGTCTTTTCTTGATGTGGCCAGCTCTTGAGAGCAACATGACCAATCAGACCATTTTCACCCAGGCGGAAGGAAATAGTCGATCTTAATACTTTCATTACTTCACTTCTGGCACAATAGGCCTATTTCACATTTCCAGGTATACAAACCGGATAGCATGTAAACTGACTTCTGCCAATTTATGCTTGCTTGATGCTCCGTGTATTAACAATGGCAGAGTGTTAGTAGTCGGGTGTTCCCGGTCCTGACTGTTCAAACTGTAACTCGAAGAAGCAAGCCGACCTCTCTTTTCTCGGTTTGCCCACCGAAGACGACGTGAGGAGATGGATTTTGTCCATAAGAAAAGATGACGGAGGAAGATTTACGATTATGAGATGTAGCTACCTAGGTACCTCAGTGTGCAACGCTCACTAAGCTGTCCCATTCGGATCCATGTGAACTAGGGCGTGAAAAATACGAGTGACTGCAACGGCGAAGAAAGGAGTCTGCGATGGAGTCGGGTTGAAAAACCGATAAGAAAACAGATTCACCTGGTGCAGAACTTTTGGAGCATTGACTACGATTGCTGTACTCCTGCAGGGACCTAGCTATCTTGCTGCTTCTTGCAAATCACGCAGCTTACTTTAACCATGCATTTAAAAATTGAGGCAAAAAATAGGATCTGCAAAGCCAGTTAAACCGGAAAATTTTAGAGTTATTGGCCAACTGACACAATATTATGGCATCAACAATTAACTTAATGGAACATAAAAATACTAGCATTAGCTTGCTACCTATCGTTCATGCTGTAATCTGTGGCTAGTTTGCTAGTCTTCCGTGTTCGCTCGAACTACGTTAGTATCAAAGATATCTTGCACCATTTAGCTGGCGAACATACATCTATGAATTTGTTTTCTAGATATCACGTCTCCGAAGTTGCTTATTACCGGTTTAGAAAACGTCAGTGAGCTGTGGTCGAGAATGGCTTGTGTGGGCAACGCATTTGTACCGACCAGTGTTTGATAATTATGCTTAATAAAGTTTTCCAAAGGATTAGAATAATCCTTTGGCAGTTTAACGCTCAATGCGTTCTTTCTGCAATGCTGCAACGTGGTAAATTCAACTAAGAATATTGTTTTAATTACGTAAATAAAAAAGTGAAATAAAAAATTACACTACTCCGAACTTCTGTGCTCGCTTTTGGCACATCCTGCAATGCAGGCTATCAAACTGGCGCTTAATATTTTCAGTCCATTAGCCACCGCTTATGTAGATGTAAGGGATCAATTTTTTCAACTTCTTTTGTAATTTCATGAAGACACGGTGACAACCTTTAGCTGCTTAATTATGACTTATTGGTACTACTTGCTTCGATCTTCGCAAATTTAGCTTGTAATATACAGTCCTTCGGATAGTACTCCAGCTACTCATTTACTATTGCTCTTTTATCATCTAATCTCCTTTTTACACTGTCTTTGTGCCATATTTCTTATTAAAGAAGTTTTAGTTTGATTGTCTGACATAAATTGCTTTGCCTTTTTTTGTTATTTCATCAGGTGCACTTGCTCACCTTTGGAAAGGATCTGAGAACTGGAGGACATGGGGTACATCTTAAATCTTATTTGATACTTCCTTTCTCTTCACTTGAAGCAGAAGTTTTCATGTATCAGCCATCTTGCAGGTCATATCAAAGCTCTCAGTTCTGCTGCGAGGAGAGAGCTCTGAGGAACCATGAGTGAGTATTCACAAGGGCAGCCTTCCTGCAAGACTTCAACTGAAAACCATGCGGTCAGTCCGTAATAACAGACACTGGCAGCAGATCCAGCTGTATGCCATCATCAGAAATGGATGTGGATTCATGTGATTCTTCAGAGGAAAGGATTCCTTGTTTCATCCCTCATCGCATAGTTTCCTTGCATCTCTCCATGTTGGGAAGGACTGAGACACTAGGAAAAGACTAGTGAGGGAAACATGGATGCTATTTAGGAGAATTGAGATGTACCCATGATGTCGCATCTTATCCACTCAGGACCCCTTTTTGGAAAGTCAGTTCAGTGCTTGACAAGCCATCACTAATCTTTGCTGTAAGCAGCTGTGGTCGAAGGCCAATTATTGATGCTGTTGCAGTCAAGTTGTCCTTGTTAGGCAGTGATCCAGAAACATTTGTGTGTGAAGTTCATAGTTTTGCAAATATGCAGATTTGGGAGAGTTAGTTCTGTAGCGTTGACTGCACAGAATTTGTACCTGAGGCTGTAGAATTGAGCACTGCAAGTGCACCAGCTGGCTCTGAAGCAGTGACCTAACAAAGTACATTTTTTTCAAATAAAATTGGTTTTATCAAAGTTTTTCATTTTCATTCATCTTTGTCCGGTAATGACTTGAATTACTCCCTTTTTACATAAGCATGGGGCCTGTGCCAAATCTGTTGTATGCTCATGTAAGCAGCAGCAGGGACATATTTGGAACCATGGGTGCTGTAAAGGCTATGATGTAAACTTTGTTTGACATCTTAATTTCACAAGTCCTGGAGATTCATTGAGTACACCGGGGGTAAATTTAATAAATAAGGTGGCCAGACTTCTTAAGTCTCAGACTGGGACACCTGGCAGTTTACGCGTGCCACCCAGTTGGGCTTGCTTAGCTTACTGATGGATTTTACCAAAAATGATATAATAGTTACAATTTCATTCATTCACTGCTGTTAGATGTCTGGATGTGCAAAACCCATGGATGTTCAATTTCCTTGACGGGGCATTTATTTCAGTATGTCCCACATATGATACCTGACTATATATATAATAAAAAAAAACACATCACATGAGCAAAATAAGATTTACTCTTGATCGAAATTTCTAATACATAAAGGGTAGTAAAACATAATTTTGCTTTTCATTTTTGCTGTATCTCTGTAGTCTATATTACAAGGTACATCAATTACACATTTACCAAGGAAGCAATAAAAATCATTATCACCGTGTTGTTCCGAATGTAAGACGATTTTGGATGTAAGACGACCCCTCTTTCTCAAGACAAATTTTTGGGGAAAAGGGTTTTCATGACATCTTGTTTTAATCACGAATATGAAAATACTGATAAAACCTTGAGAAAAACCAATATAAAACAAGGCAGACTGTAGTTCGGCGCCATCTATTGTTGTCAACGTATATTGACTATAGACTAAAATACGCAGAATCACTGATTTTGACTAAAAAGCCGAGTCCCCGAAAATAAGACGAACCCACTTTTTCAAAGGGGATTTCCCGGGAAGAAACATCGTTTTATATTCAGAACAGCACGGGCAAATTTTCTTTTTTTGGTTCAAGGCTACACCTTAACCAACTCTGCGCAGGTATGGTATTAATTTTGTTGATAATCGGTGCCTTGACGGAAAACTGCATTTTCGCCTTTTTGGGAATACTCTTTCTGGAGAAGAAAGCGCTGAGTTGGCGAAGGTTACTGGGCTCTCACTGGCTGCCCCAGACGGAATGCCCAGGTGTCTGTTGAAAACGCAGGTCGCAGCAGCTGCAGTAATAAAAAAGAAACGCCAGGTAATGGTGGTCATTAGCCAGCATTGCATTTGCAATATCTTAATTTACTAGCTAGCTAGCTAGCCATCTACTGCAATGCAAGTTACATTTAGCCAGACTTTCTTTGCATAAGCTGGCGGGGCAAACCTCAAGCCCCCTATCAGACACCACTGCTAAGCGTACTTGCCTGGATAAAACCGAGCTATGTTCGTGACAAAAAAATAAAATATGGCTTCAGGCCAAACACAACTCACCTAGCTAGCGAACCCCCAAACTCGCCTCGCTGGAGCTACAACCTTGGTACAATTAGCTAGCTTCCACAGTGACTGAACAATATAACATCCAACCCAGTGACCACTATGCAATGTCTGAGAGTAGACATAGCTAGGTAAAGTGAAAAACAAACATACTAACAGCGAGTTTTAAGAACACAGGCATTTAATAAGTCATAAAGTCGTATACTAGCTAACATTTTGACAGGCAAGCTAGCCAAATTATCTGAAATGCCAGCTATCATAAGCTATACCTATACAATCAAGAACGAATTAAGAAAAGGCTAACCTAATAACCTTAAACAAATTTATACCTCCTCACGCTACCCTGTAATTCCAAAATACGAACCACAACTGTAATCTTCTCTTGAAATAAAGAAAGAGGAGTTTGCGAGAAGACAAATTAACAGTATACACCTCTAAGCTTCTGTTGTAGTAGCCACAGGAAGTGTTTTTACATGCTTTCCGGTAGGCATGGCCATCTTGTGAAATAGGCTAATTAATATCATCACAGAGTTGTGCTGTCAACTGCCAATTTTTTTTTACTTGTCATACACAGATAACAAACATTAGAGGCACTTAACTACCGTTTTGCACCACTATTGCCGATAGTTCTCAGCAAACCGGTCTCTTTGAAACGCTTGATGGTGTTTCTTACAGTGCCATGGCAGTATTTAGCGCCTTCAGCATCATGTAAGGCCACAGTGTGGCTACGAACAATCTCGAGCTCCTTCCGTTGTGCCATTGTGTTTAACACTGTGACACGGCTCAAAGTTCATGTCACCTTATATAATGGAACAGCTGACCATCATAGATAATTTTGCAATAATAATAATAATGTTGCCTCAAACCAGTTTTAACATAGTTTTTAGCATCAATAACCATGGAAAGAGCCTTCAAACATGCATTCAGACTATGAAAGAGTCAAAAAAGTAAAATGTGCCACATCCTTCAATCGTACTAAAAAAAATTTATGATTCAATGTTTTTGTTTATTACCCTTATTTTTACCTCAATAAACTTGCGGGAATGGTTGCTTTAGTTCTCACTGCCTACAATAGTATTTTTCTATACATTTTCACCAAAAAATATAGAGAAGTAATATATTAGGTCCCCTTTTAGATGGAAGTGGTGGTGTATAATCATCACTGCACACTACTGTACCTCATTCACCACTCCTTATATTTAGTTATGCCGCCGACTTGCGGGATCAAATCAGTAACCTGCCTGCTCTTTTGTATACCTCAATCAGCAGGTCCTGTTATCCTGTCTCCAGCACAAATGCTGATGCACTCATTCGACCACCATCTTCACCAACACCACCACCATAACGTCTTCATTTGACATCAAGAGGATGACAGATGGGGGGTTAAGATGCTGCCCAATCATGAGATTTCTCCTGAAATATATGATGAAATGAGGGGTTGAATTATTATTTCAGAACTCTTAAAATCCCTTTGTCCCCAAACTAGTTTTAACTACTAAAGAGAATTTACCCTGTAAAGTGTTCAGCATTAATTCAACGCTAGCCGAGCACATATGAATCCAACAGGGTCAACTGTTTATGCACTCTGTAAGAGTCAATTTTACCCTAAATATATGACTGCATGAAGTTTCACTTACAATCACAGTTGCCTTTTGTAACATAAATGTTACTCTTGTCATAAAGTTTGGACATAAAACAGGGATACACCCAGGCCACAAAGATGCCAGATCTGAAGTCGGAAAAAGGTGTGTGTCATCACTACCATTCACACCCGGTATTGGGCTTACAATGGATCCCTGCTTTTACCTTCCCTACAGCAACTGCAATGCAGGGTCTCATTGTAATATAACCGCTAGCTTTATATTTTATGTCAGAGAGTGCAGAGAAGAGAGTATTCATTCACTTTACTTTTGCTACTACCTCTTTTTCCCCAATATATGAATGAGAAAAAAATTATATAGAAAGAATGAAAACAAAATATTTCCCTAAGTTTAAGCTGCTGATTTGGTCTACTTTTTTGCTAATCAAGTCTCATTGCAGTGCTAAGGTCAGCGCTCAACAGGGTAGTTTTCACATTGTTGTTAAGAGTTCATGCTCTTGAGAATATGGGAATGTGAAAATGCAGCTCTTCAACCCCTGGACATTGCGCTCTGGATTAGAATATCTGTTAAATGCCAGTAAAGAAAAGCAATTAAAACACTTATTTGAATTTCAATAAGCTAAACCAGGCAAGGAAAAGTGATAAATAAAATAAACATAAATTAACTGAAGGGAAAAAAGGCTTCTGAAGCAGACAGAAAGGTTACAAGCGAGAATGGCATCTAGTTTGAAAAAAACTAAATCGAATTTGAAGGGACTGAAATAGCGAGAGGTACCGGAGAGACGTTAAGCATTTTGATATTCACATAAAGCCAAGAGTTCTGCACCATTCTATACTTCAGCAACAGCCCCAGGACCAGCAGATGCAAGTCCAGCAAACGGCACGCAGCGGCAACTTTATTAGACACGCCTTTCTAATACCAGGCTGGAGCCTTATTGGCCCCCAGAACTGCCTGAAGTGTTCATGGCATAATCATATCTAGTTTGTCATGAAAACAGGTTTTTATCTCCACATGGAAATTTGGAGATAAACTATTCTGGCTCTGAACCCTCAAAATAAGGTGCTGGAACTTCTTTAGAGTACATCACAAAGTTGCTGCAGATTTTTCAATTGAAATTCATGCTGTAAATCGCCCATTTCACCACATCCCACTGGTGCTCTATTGGACAGAGATCTGGAGACCACTGCAGTGCAATTATTGTCATGTTCGTGGAACCAGCTTGAGATGACATGTGCATTATGACATGACTTGTGATCTTGCTGGAAGTCGCCATCAGAAGATGGGCAGACTGTGGCTGTAAAGTGTTGCAGATGGTCAGCAACGATATTCAGGCAAGCAGCAACATGTAAATGAAGTATACTTCATATTACAGGAGCTACGGTATACCAACAAAATACTATCCACACCATTACACCACAACCACCAAAATGATTTTGCAATCCCATACTGTCCAATTTTAGAGAGCCTTTGCCCACTCCCTTATAGTGCTGTGAAAAAATATTTGCCCCTTTCCCAATTTCTTCTATTTTTGCGTGTCACAATTAAATATTTCAGATCGTTGAACTGATTATACTACTAAACGAAGATAACCTGAGTAAACATAAAATGCAGTTTATAAATGACTTCATTTATTGAAAGAAAAATCTTTCTAAACCTTCTGGGCCCTAGGTGAAAAACTAAGTGCTACCTTAGTGACTATATCAACCAATTGAAAAAATGTAATTAAAGATTGGGTTAATTTACACTAGACACACCCAGGCATAATTACTGTGAGCCCTGTTGAATCTGAACATCTTAAGCAGAACCTGTCTGGCAATATTAAGAAGGCAAAAAGCAGCAAATGATGCCCCCCAAAAAAATCTAGAACAGATGAGAAATAATGTCATTGACATCTATCAGTCTGGAAAGGGTAACAAAGCCATTTCCAAGGCTCCGTGACTCCAGCAAACCACAGTGAGAGCCCTTGTCTACAAATAGAGAAAACTTTGAACAGTGATGAACCTTCCCAGGAGTAGCTGTGCTTTCACAATTTTTTCAAGAGTGCATCAACGACTCATCCAGGAGGTCACAAAAAACCCAGACTAATATCTAAAAAACTGCATGTCTCACTAAGCTCATTTAAGCTCAGTGTTCACGATGCCACAGTAAGAAAGAACCTGGGCAAAAATGGCATCCATGGGAGAGCTGCGAGGTGAAAACCATCGCTGACCATAAAGGCCACAAAGACTCCTCTCACATTTGCCAAAAAACATCTTGATGACCCCCTCAAGACTTTTGGTACAATATTCTGCGGACTGTTGAGTTGAAAGTGGAACTCTGTGGAACATTTGGTCCCGTTATATCTGGCATAAAGCTGGTACAGCATTCAACAATTAGAACATCATACCTACAGTCAAACAGAGTAATGGTACTGTGATGTTCTGGGGCAGATTTGTGGCTTTAGGACTTGGCTGACTTGCCATAATTGGGGCAACTGTATAATCTGCTCTCTACCACAAAATCTTGAGGGAGAATTTCCTGCCGTCAGTTTGTGATCTAAAGCTCAAGTGCAGTAGGGGCATGCAGCAGGACAATGATTCAAAACTCAAATGCAAGTCCACCTCTGAATGGCTTAAAATAAACAAAATGAAGGTTTAGAATGGCCCATTCAAAGTCCTGACTTGAATCAGATTGAGACGTTATGACATGAAAATACACAGGCTATTCACACTCAAAAGTTTTCCGATTTG
The DNA here is from genome assembly GCA_029692085.1 of Gymnothorax javanicus. Lineage (NCBI taxonomy): Eukaryota > Metazoa > Chordata > Actinopteri > Anguilliformes > Muraenidae > Gymnothorax > Gymnothorax javanicus. The sequence goes on from CM056195.1 coordinate 77,029,088, forward strand.
ACTAAATTAAACAATTCTGCAAAGAAAAGTGATCCCAAATACCTTCAAAGTGATGTAAAAGGTTTGACTACAGTTGGGTTTCAGGTTTTTGGGGGGAAATTACAGTGGGCTCCAAAATTACTGGTGCCCCTGACTGGCAATACACAGACAATAGAAAAAATATGTAATCAATATAATTATAGAGAAACTGAGTTTGAAAATGACATCACCAATCAATGAATTAGAGATGACTTCAACAATATTAATCAGTTATTAACTATTAGTAATTATTAAGTAAATGACAGAATTATTAATTTTACTATTAATTAAGCAGCTTTTATACACCATAATCTTAAAGTCATGTATGCTTGTTTTATTAACAGTTTTTATTGTAGTATAATTTCTATATGTTGAACTAGTATTAGACTGTAAGAGAAGTGTGGTCTTTTTTCTCCTTCTCTAGCCAGTCAAATTGACCATATTTGGGAAGGTTTTTTGGTTTTGGTTTTGGCTTCTCAGGGCATGGATTGTACTTGAGACCAGAGTCCAGAGAATGTTTGTTATTTCAAAATAAAAAATCATTTGATAGGAAAACTGCTCTATTTAGCAGAACACACTTTAGTTAATTTTAGTTGCCTCTGGGAGCTGGCCCCAAGGATGGTGCAAGATAATGGAAGAGCTTACTTCAATCAAATGCTAATTCTTGAAATACCAGTTCCAAAAGTGCATAATTTTGCAATACTGATTGTCAAAAGCTCTGATCTGGTGAAAAGGTTACGGGATGTTGTTAAGAACACTAGCTGTTGAAAGAGATAGCTAGACTAATTAATCTGTCTTAACTTGAAGAGAAACCCAATTAATGTCAATCTGTCCTAAAATAAGGATGCTTTGATAGGAATTGAGCTAACTTTGCATGACTGTCTGAATTCCTCTGGACAACATGTTTGATTTCCATCACGTTCTTGGACAAGTGGAGACAAAAATGGTCAGCTTTGTTTTGCGCAAAGAAAAGCTTGACTTTATCTCTGTGTGAATAAAGTCTAAGGGTCTGCATCGCTCTAATTATTTTTGAGTCAATTTTTGGATTTTCCGCAACAAAACAATATACCAGTGGCGGGCGGTGGACAGAGCACAGGGAGGGCCAAAAACATGTCTTTAAACTGCTTATTAGTGTTGATCTGTTTTCAGGCAATTTTTCTGGTAAAAGACACTTTAACTATCCCCTCTCAGGTGTAGCTAATTGTCTTCGTTAAGACAAGAAATCAAACGGATCAGTTGAACGCAAAAAAAAGAGCGCATTTCAATCTTTTTCAATTAAACAATCAATACGCACAGGTTTGACGACTTTCTTAGGATGTGACAAAATTTAACGTGGAAAAAATAACGTGGAATTTAATACCTGGTTTAATTTTGCTAGATGTTATTTACAATAATATTTGAGGGTGCCATTAATTGTGAAATCTTGATTTGGAGGAAATTGATTTTTTAATGAAATCAGTAAATGATTTTGTTTGGTTCCATTTGAACATTAATATTGTACAGTACTTCTCGCATGTCTTTATTTAGAGTTTCTCTATAAATATCTTTTTAAATAATTTTTCAAGGTATCGTTTCTGCATTGCCAGTTAGTGGTGCTAGCAATTTTGGAGCCCACTGTATTTTTTCACATGGATGATAGAGGTTTTGAATAACTTTCAACCTTCAATACAAGAAATGATCACTTAAAAGCCGCATTTTATGTTTACTTTTGTTGTTTTTGTCTTATATTAAAATTAGTTGAATGATCTGAAATGTTTAAATAAGGCAAATAAAGCAGAAATCTGAGCAATCGAGAAGGGGGTAAATACTTTTTCACAGCATAGTAGCTGACAGGAGTGGAACCCAGTATGGTCTTCTGCTGTTACAGCCAATCATGTTTCGACATATTCTGAACTCAGAGATGCTCTTTCACGGAGCAGTCATAAGACACGATTATATGGTTATTGTCGCCTTCCTGTCAGTTTGAACCAGTCTGGCCATTCATCTCTGACCTCTCTCATTAACAAGGTATTTTCCTCCACAGAACTGCTACTCATTTGGTTTTTTTTGTTTTCGCACCATTCTCTGTAAACTCTAAACATTATTGTTTACAAACATCCAAGGAGATTAACATCAAACCACCCCATCTGGCAGGAATAATCATTCCACAATCAACCCAATAAAACCTTAGAACCTATATGTCCTTTACATGCAGCTGTTATGATAAAACCTGAGAAACTTCAGTCTTATTTTAAATTCTACTGGAGATCCCAAGGTTTCCATTGATACCACGTATGTCTTGTTGAAATGCAGGGAAATGTATATAACATGATGTACAAGATCTAGTTTTCCATTTGAAGTAATGCCATGGCCATAAAAACATGGCATCCTGGGTTTGAATATTTCCATCAATATTCTTAAGTGTGATGTGGCTTCAGGGAAGTGCTACAAGCATCAGATACAGAATATGGATGTGACGTTTTCCTGTGATATGGAATAAAAATAGCTTTTTTTAAATGTTGAATCTACATAAGGGGGAACCAAAGTGAAACAGTCTGAGTATAAGGGTTTAAAGTCACTTAGATCACATTATTTTCCCATGGTGATTTTTCGTCTGAGCAAAAACAGAATCTCTTGACCATGCCTGAATGATTTTATGCATTGATTTGCAACCACGTGATTGTTTGGTCAGATGTTTGCATTAACAATAAGGAGTACAGGAGTATCCAGTAAAGTGGCCACTGAATGTATTTCAAGATACGCATAACATTTGGAACAAATGAAAGGAGAAATTTACAGGTTTTCGACTTTTTAAAGATTATGCTTCCAGGTGAAAATATACACGTCAATCAAGCTGCCAAAAAAGTTATTTAACTGAACGTTATTTGAATCAAAGATGACGAGTAAGAAAAAATAACCAATTAGCACGCTTTTCCAGTCTCGGCCTGATTTTGGGTTTCGCTGTATTCGACCGCCAGGTGGCAACACCTGACGTCATTCGCATCAAATGTTTGCCAAGCCAGCTCCGATGAAAAGAAATCTTCCCTACACTATGATGATGCAATCGCCTAGTCACCTCTAGCACGCGGTAGGGTGGATCTGTTGTATACTGAAACCTACATGAGGTGCATGTATTTTTACATAAATCCACCCGTCATATTACTCACAAACTTATTATATTGCATTGGCTGGCTGTAAAGTATCATGAAGATTTTAAGATTTGCCTGTTTACTTTTAAAACCTTGCATGACCTTGTGCCTGTTTATCTGAGTGATTTAATTTCACTTGAGGTAAATACTTTCAATCTTAGGTCATCCAACCAACCAGAGGCATAGCGAGAACTGAAAATTTGGTGGGGCACGGAACATCCCTTTAAAAGAATTATTAGTCCTGACTTGTTCTCAGTCATTTTCATAATTAAAAATAGATTCACTTTGAGAACACTCCACGTTATCAGGTGTTGCTAGTTCTCCCCGTTTAGGTAAGGCGATAATCATTCATTTGATGCATAATTTTCTGCATTTAAATCTGCGTTATTCAAAAGTGCATGCCTGTCAACTCCCACGCATATGGTGTGAGTCTCAAGCTTCTTATCACGTTCTCACGCCGTAGTCAGAATGAAAGGCTATATTTCATCGAAACGAGGATCAGTCAAAACTCAATCAACACATATTTCAGAGATTCTAACGCGGAATTGAAGTCCCTCTGTGGGGAAGTTTTTCAGTTTCAGGGGCGTTACAATACATTTCACCACAAGCAACATGGAAACTGATTATAACTCCGGACTTCTCCCACTTTTCTTTTTTTCAGGGGTTGGAAGCTGTGAAATTGCCTAAGAGACCATTGGAAACATCTTTATTTCATGTAAACAATTTAAATGATCATGAAGCGCAAGTGAAATTGCCTGATGTGCGGAAAACGTATCACAGAAATTTCAATTTGTCTTTCATAAAGCATAGGCTTAATTTTGAGTAAATAATTTTTCTGTTCTGAATGTAGCCAATTATTTATTTGTCGATAGATTGCATGGAGATCGAAACCATGACTTTGATTGCCAATTGATTATTATTATATTGGAAAATGTGTCAATTAAGGAAAATGATTAAGAACAAGTCAAGGCTAATAATTGGTGAGAAGGGATGTAATGGACCCCACCAGTTTTCAGTTCTGGCTGCGCCACTGAAAGTCTATGCACTCAAAGTTAACTGAACGAGTTATCAGACGGACGACTAGACAATTTATGTTTAGTTTGCATGACTGCGTTTGAGAAATTTTCATAAAACACCGCAGATTTCTGTTTACAAGCTTGACTGTCCTAAAAGCGGTAGCCTATAGCCTGTATTAAGTTCAACAGAAATTTGAAAAAAAAAAAAAAAAACAGATTTTTAAAATTAATGATGCGGATAAAAACCTTTGTATTTTTGTGTTATCAAAGTGTTCGACAAGACTGAGAGTGAGAAACTGTGCAGTCTGTTGTTGTCAAGTCTCAGTTTGACACGTGTGACATCAGGCAGTTATGGTTTCTGAGTGGGTCTGGGAAAAAGGTTGAACTTTTAGAGCTGTATAAAATATGTGAAACACACCAAATTACTTCTTTACCAGAGTGTATTAGAGTGAAATTTAATGCTTAATATTAAGTTTACACTAACCTGCATCAAAATTTTGTGGTTAAAACCTTGTACATTTGACCTTTATTTGGGGTGCGGTTGTTACTCTGAAGTGAAATCCATGATTGGCATGTGACCGAAAAATTCACTTTTAGTTGCATGTCTTATACCCCATTCCAAAGTTCAAGCGCCTCCAAACAGTCTTTGCCCTGGTTTTGCAGTTTCTTTTTTTAACTACTTTAGAGCAGGTGCGTAGCCAGTAATGGGCCTGGGCGGCACTGGCCCGCCTAGTTCGTTCACTGGCCCTCCCAGGCTCCCACCTGGTCTTGATGTTTTTTTTTTATTGTTTTTTTTTTTTATTGTATAATGATTGAGTGGTTGGTTGAGTAAGTAATTCACTATGAACATGGACTGTATTTTTGCGTATGCAGTAATGTAATTTGTGTTTTGGATAACTGACGTTTAGAAAATACATTGAACGTAGGCTATGTGGTTTTCCGGGTCTGACCCCTACAGTCCTTCTTGTCATAACGTTGTGATCAATGAACAATGCTGTAGAAAATACACCCCCCTATCAATTAGTCTTAGCAATTGTTGCTAATCAGGCACAGAAAACTGCGAGGAGGATTCTGTAATTCCTGAACAAAACTCCTTTGCTTCATTAACAAAATTCCCCCTTGCCACAAACAATTAAAATAATTCCTCCTCATAAAAAATAACCCTTTCCTACCATACCTACCCATCTTTTAGAAGTTACAGACCACTGGCTGTCTGTGTAAACTGTTAAGCTGGAGTAAGGGCTGATATAGGCCAGAATTGTTCTGTTTAATCAGCACATAATAGCCGGTGGGTGCACTTACTTTGTTTTTGAAGGGTTACGGCACAGATCTACAGCTCTGCATCATGAGTAAAAAAGAGCTAATCAAAGGGAAAATCTTAAAGACTCACAGCAGCAACCTCAATTTCAAAGCCGATTAAGTGGAATTTGTCCAAGCTTGCTTGTTCTATGGATTGAAAACATTGACAGGCTTTTAGCTCTGAATGACTACCAAGGTAAGATCATCAATTTCAACATATTTTGACAAACCTGAACAATGCTATACAACTGAACTTATGGGACTCCATTGACAGGAGGAGGGTCGTTATGATTTTCGCTATTGTATTTGCATCATAAAGCGGCTAACACAGTTATATTGCTGAGGCAACAAACTTTCTAACACAATATAGCTAGTTCTCCAATTTAGCACAGTATCTGTCAGCAGGCAAAATAAACACGGCCCACCCTGGGACCGATGCTCGTGAAAGGGTTTGCCAGCTTTCCTTTATTTCAACTTAGCTAGTAAAAATAAAATTTCTTCATTCAAAACTTTCTTGAATTTCTTGAGTCATAAAATTTATGATGACATAGTTACTTCTGTACTATACTACCTCTATATCTGTGTAATTGTTGCCATTAGGGCGTATATTTACTCAATGGATACTAGACTTTCTATTTGCTTGGTTTATTTTTTCAATGCTGAGAATATGATGCGAATGAAGAGACGATTCCATTAGCTGTCAGGCGAATGAGCTAACGATGGTTCTGAAATAACAGTGTAAATGTAGGTGCGAAGGACATTGTAGCCTTTAAATGGTCATTTGGGCTCAGACATTTTTGTTTTTTATTTATCTGTTTGCATGGCCATGGCTTCGTGTGCTGGATGTATAGGCTATATGTACACTCATGTTATAAAGGGTTTTTGACTGTTGGTTTTGTCTTCTGGGACATAATTAACATAAAAATGTCTTGCCTGCCTATATTTTTATTTGTTTGGTCCCCATTTCTGTTTTTGTGGGCCTAATGAAAGCAGGATATATTTTTCATTTTAATCTGTATTCTAAGGCAACATTTTCTGGGGGAAAAAAATGGCCCGTCCACATTTGTTCAGGCCCACCCAAAAAAATATTCTGCCTACACCACTGCTTTAGAGTATAATTTCTTCTAAGGGGGAAGGGGAGTAATTTTAAAAACGTTTATAGCACAGCATCATTTAACTACTTTATTTGGGTGACTTCTTTTCTTCTTCAAGTAGAAGCAAGGAGCAGCAGTGGGTAGTTAGCATTGCTGCCTTATAGCAAGAAGGTTGTCTGTTTGAGTCTGGCTTGGGAACATTCTTTGTGGGGACTGCATGTTGTCCCTCTGTTCATGTGTATTGAGCCAAGTAAAACCTCATTTACACCTAGCCAGTTTTAGAGCCGTTCGCTTCCATTTTGGGAAATGGCTCTCAAAAGGTTAATTGTCTGGCCGAGACCAGCATTATACCTCTCAAGGCATGTGTCAACGGGGCTAGGCATGAGGTAAATTAGAACCAGCTCAAACTTTTTGACTTGTGTGAAAATGTTAGAGTTGGATCCATATTCTGGTGGGTGTACAGTGGAGAAACAGCGCTTGGCATGTGTAGTCATGTGAAGGCTTTGCACGTTTGGCGATAGACGGCTCTCATATGTGTATGGTTCGGCCGTCAATCAGCGTTGTTGTACGATGCAACACAGCATCTGAAATGAGGTCGCTCACCATTGGCGACCGTCTACTGGCTTTTGAATGCCTTATGCCCCATCTTTAGACAGATGAACGTGATTGTACCAAGTTTCTAAGATGTTTGCAGACATTCTAGAGCCGGTGGAGACGCATTTTGACGAACGCTACACATCCACCTCTGCGAAATGGCTCTATAAAACGTGCATGAACATCAAAGTTTGGAGCCGGTTCAATTTTTTTTTTTTTATCACAGGCTCTAAAAACGTGTCACAAACGGTTAGGTGTAAATGGGGCCTAACCAGTTTCCTCCCACAGGCCAAACACGAGCATGTTAAGCAAACTGGAAACTGAGTGAATGGTGCGAGTGCCTTGTAATGGATTGATGAACTACCCAGGGTGCTCTTGTCTGTTGGATGCTCGGATAGACTCCAGCCCAAGAGCTTAGCCAGGAATAAACGGGATCGATAATGAATGCATGTATAAATTCTTATTCCCGTCTTCCCCTTTACTCGTAGCTCCAAAAAACTGCATTCAAAAAGCTCTGCTCAGCATGCGCTTTCAGGGCACAGAAAATCAGTACTGTTTAGTGAACTTTGATTAATGTGCACATAAAATAGAGCATGTGCTGTGATAACAATGCATTCTCCACCCACCTTCTAATGTACAGAAAATTACTAAGCTTTATTTCTAACAAAGTTAATGTAGAATAAATGCCCTTGAATTCAACACTGAATGTTCGCAAAGCAATTGCACAAAAAACATTTTCCCATTCTGATGTAACCATTCATGTGTGTTTATGGTTGTTCCATTCGTATGTGTTTATGGTTGTTCACACCTGTCAACCCCTCTGCATTTGCCATGGAAACCACCAGAAATAAGCAACCCCATAAGGATGAAAAGAAATAAAGGGCATGCAGTTAAAAACACACTGAGTGGCCAGGTGGTAGGTCTATTAAAACAGAGGTCAGAGCAGTAAGGAGGGGGGCGTTGGGGATGCAGGCAGAGAAAACCATCGATCGTCTGAATTAGAAAGGAGAGAGTTGCAGGAGGGGATTCGTTAAAAGGGATTCTGAATATCAACCTGCAGCGATGGGAGGTGGCGAAAACCATCTAAGCAGGAGGGAGAGACATCCAGTGAGGAAGCAATGAAGACAGACAAAACAAACAAAAAACAAATAATAAAAAAAAACAATCGTCAATATAAAGATAGATGAGACATAACAAGGACTGTGCAGTGAGCCACAATAAACGGACTGAAAGAGATGAGGGGAATTGAGAGACAGAACGGGAGCAAGAGGCTAGTTGAAGCAGAGGATTTATACAGTTCCCCAACTACTTTTAAGAAGACTTAGCCGTAGAGAGCACAAAGCAAGCATTAGAGAACAATGGAAAGGGCACAAAGGGCCTTGTGTGGGTGAAATCATGAAAGAGAAATCAGAGGAATAAAACACTGATGCTCAGGAGCAATTGAGAGGTTCGATGTAGTGAAGACTGAAGGGGCAGGGTGAAGTAAATGCAACAGCATGAGTTAGTGCGCTTGGAAGCATGGAAGAGAGAGTATGACACGATGACCAATAAATCTGTTACACAGATGCAAGGGAACTCGTAGAATACATGAGCTATGGGGGAAAACCTCCAAGCACGACATGGCTATGAACTCCCCACCCTGAGCCTGTAGAGCTGCAGTGACCACTCTTGGGGTCTCATTCATGAAATGTTAGTAAATTTGTGCGTAGATTTGCACAAAAAAGCCTACGCTACTAAAAACCTACTCCAGATTCATGAACGCCGCGGGGAACTCAGATCTGATCGTAAAACACGTGTGTACGATCATGAATGCCAATCCATCGTAAAGTGACAACGCGCTCCCGGTAATCAGCTATTAGCATAAATCCCCGCCCGTGAATTGCCAATGACCACCATATAAGGAGGTGTAGATGCATCCAGTCGACCTGTCAGTTATAAACAAACAAAGAAAGAGAGAGAAAAAAACGAATTATTCGAAGCGGAGATAGAAATAATTTTGGGTGAAGTGGAGTTAAGAAAAAACAATTTATTTTCATCTGTTAGCAGTGGTGTGACGGACAGGCAAAGCGAAGGCCTGGAGGGAGGTGACAGATGCCATTAATGTTGTCTCTGTAGTCCAAAGAACCATGTCCGAGGTGAAGCGTAAATGGTTTGACATGATACTGGAGGCAAAGAAACGCATAAGCGCACAAAAAAAAATACATCAGCCACAGGAGGAGGAGGCTCACAGTCACAACTCATCCCATGAATAACAAAAGGTCGCAAATGACATTCCTGATGAAACCTGTTTTTCTGAACCACGTGGTGCAGAAAAATAGGTTTCATCAGGAATGTCACTTGCGACCTTTTGTTATTCATGGGACGAACTATCAACTGCAGACGAGCACATCGCTGGCATAATTGGGGAGACCTCTCTGTCAGGAATTATACTTGACGGAGGCAGCGACATGCCTCCACTTTTATTTTTTTATTATCGTCATTCAACATATAGAGAGAACGTGTAATCTATTGAGTCGATTCACATAGATAATTCACAATCATGAACCTAATCGGGATCTTTAACCTACCAACTGCCAACCAATTTAACTAAATGTGTTATATTTTTAATCGTTTGTCATGTTTAGGCTATATCACGTGTTTCAAAGGCATCTGCGTATTGTGTACATAACAGAGTGCAATATTAATTAAAATTTTAATATCCAATAGTGACAAGCATTATTTATGTGCATTCTTAAATTTACACAAGCACTACGCGTGGTCAGCAGCATGTGTAGATTTTGTTAGTAGCTACGAAAAGATCGAAGCTACTAAAATATTGATGAATGCGAAGATGCACGTAAATTTCCGTCTGCGAACAGTTTACACACAAATTCGTTCTGCTCACGTTTCATGAATGAGACCCTTGAATTCTATGCGTACCATGCATTCCAATGCCAAAACAAGGCTTGAGTAGTGTAGGGAATCCAAAATAGTGGCAATCCCGAAATGGGCACCAGTGTGGCGATTCTTTTCTTCTCTTCGCTGGTATCTTTTGTGGTGATTAAGAGCCACTCAACACAGGAATTCATCACAGTGCGCTTTTATTGCCGTCTGCATTCACAATTAGAACAATCCATGAGTGTTGCAACCGCTCTTGCACTTCCAAATCTCCCGCATGAATTGCTTTTGCTGGTAGTACTATTAACATTATCTGAATGCCGCCAAATAGCGGTTTGATAGTGCAAAACAGTGCATTGATAATTGAAAGAGAGCTTAAAACTGTAATTCAAAATGAAATCATGTAGTTACAGAGTTGGCCTATTACACTGTGTGAACGTATATATTTTCTAAAGATACAAAAAACCTCTTTGCTTAACAGAATGCATGAACCACGTACCTGCATTCACAATTAAAACAATCCATGAGTGTTGCGACCGCGCTTGCACTTCCAAATCTACGCACATAGCAGAAAGTAAGTAGGTTAAAAAATTTTCTCCATAGCTCACTGTTATAGCATAGCGTGGTTACTGCCAAAAAGACGAGCTGAATTTTCCGGTCAAAAACCTTCCACACCGCTCTATAACGTTGCTTGCCAAGAATAATGTGTTAATATCAAACATACTAATGCATATTCCATCGTTATTTCACAGCAAAACAGATTATTTGGCAATTGAAATAAAATTATTAACGGAGCACTCCTTAAGCGCAGCTTTCCTCCAGCATGAATAGCTTTTGCTGGTGGTGCTGGGGCCACAGAGGTTCAAAATAGCGAAACGCAAAATTAAAGTGCCAGTGTGGTCGCAGACTCTCATAAAGGTTATGTAGTGAATGGGTACAATACATGGAAAGTTTCCCAACTTGTAAAAAAATACAAGTTTGAACAGAATACCGAGTGGCATGACAATAGAGGAAGAATTCACTTTCATCCAGGTAAGGTTCATATTAACTCTCTAACACCAGCAAAACTAAGAATGGCTGAGTCCCGATCAGCGTTTTACTGTTGTGTTCCACAGTGTACTGGGGAGACTAGATTGCAAGCTGATCTTATTTTTCAGTTTTCCAAAAGATTATCTTCTTAAGGAGAGATGAAGGGCCAGAACTTTTTATGATGGCAATACACGGTTCCGGTGGTTCTATTTATCGAGGCATTATTGGTGGCCTGATCAGTTCACGACTGAGAGTATCAGATGCTGTTTATCACATAACTGAATCATAAACATAATAAAAAGATGGACGCCGCACCCAGGTCTGAAAAGTGAGGCCGATGGGGAAATCTCAAAAATCTGCATTATATTTAATGGCCGGCAGATGGCGACGTCGGTGGTTGCAGAAAGAAGTTCAATGTTATTGAAGTCTATGGAAAAATGACCCTACTCTGCCACCTGATTTATTATTTCAATAATGATTTTCCACATCATTTTATGGCATCTATCGCAAGTTTCGAGTCTCCTTCGATATATAGTGATGTTCATTTTTGTAAATTATGGTCCCAAGACTCGAATAAAGGATAAAGCCAGAATATGCTTTAGGGGCATGGCTGTCCTCCAGTCCTCGTCCGATATGGTCAGATCCAGAGCCACGGTCCTCCCCGGATCTTCAATTCACGCTCTTGTCCAATAGGAATCACATCCGGTTTCAAAATGACAAAATGGTGCTGTTCAAATTGCCAAAATCGAGGCTACCTAAATGGTATGCTGAAACCAATGGGTGATGTCACCGTTGCTCCGTCCATCTTTTTATACAGTCTATGAACTGAATTGCACAATTTAATGGAAAACCAACGTAATTTCCGTAGGCGCTAGTAATGTCATTATTCTGCAAACTTACACTGTGGTCAAGATATCACTCTCATATTTAAACTAGCAACGGTTTGTATTGATCACTTTCATGTCATGAGTTGGGCTAAGGGGAAAGTTATAAGTGATAGAGAAAACTATGGAACAAATGCCAAAGCACAGTTTTCTTCCACTGTCAACTGAGTCGCAAGCTGATGTCAGCTCGCTAGCTGACAAACTGATGTTACATAATGGTTATGGAAAGGTTCTGTGAGCACGCTAGCTAAGTAACGTTATCTCAGTTATGAGAGTGGCACTTAGAAAGCATGCTACAGTGCAAAGCCATACCGATTTAACCAACATTACACTTAGCATTCAGTTTGGCTAATGTTAACCAGCATGATTTAAAATGGAGCAATTTTTTTTTTCCCCACGCTCTCAGACAATGAAATTTCTGCAAAAGTGATTTGTACCTAAGGTATATCAAAAATGTGTCATGAGTTGGGCAGTGGGAAAAGTGCTATTGTTACGTGAAGAAGAAAAATCTGGGACAGATGCCAAATCACGGTACTCTTCTGCAGGCAAGCCATTGCAAACACAATGTAGACAAAGCTGGCAATCCAGTTGTGCGTCTCAAGCCTCGCTTTGAACAAAATTGAATATTCATAACCTGAATATTGAGAGTGGTCAATGGTGCGCTAGGTTGCATTGTTACTCATTAATTAATCAATGAAAGCAATTTCTCGCACTGTTACCTCAGAATTCCTGGTTCTCAACTTTTTTGCTTATTTTAGGGGTGAAAGCAAAAACATTGAAGAATTCTGGTATGGATGTGTCAGTTGTAACTGGGCAGAGGAGGAGAAAGTTTGGGTGAGCTAATGTGTGCTGGCATGGAAAACCAATGGAATTTTTTTGAATTGAGGTAAAAGAGCCAAAGTCAAGATGGTGTACTGTCTGTGGGCCAAGTTGCCGGTGGTCATGGGTGACAAAAATACCAAGGGGAAAGAGACAGTTGTTGTAGCCATTTATTACACATATAATTTAGGATAATTTGAGTCAATATTCTGTTTCAGATGTTTGGGTTTGAAGTATTTTCTGTTCCGTGTTGTAATGTGGAATGAAGGTTTGGCCAGTGACTAATGATGCGATAGAATGGTGTTTTCTCATTGGCTGCTGTGTGTTTAGTATAAATACATCGTGAGCCCGCAAAACGGCAGAAGCCACTGGACCTTGATGCAACATGGTCTTTTGACCAGTGCACTAATTTCGGTTAGTTTACTAAGAAAAGTCGAAAGTCTATTATTTGTCTATTTGTATGATTTCAGTTTTGTAATAAAGATACTAAAAGAAGAATTTAGCTTCAAGACTTTTGCTTCCCGATGTCAGTGTGTTGCGTGCAAAAACTTTGAGGTCCGAAGCTAGTGAGGCAGCCAGCTGCTGCACCCACAACAGTGTTCATGCGGCAAAGCCAAAAGTAAGATGAAGGTTGGATTTAAATGCTGGTCCATACTCCCCCTCCCCCACAGTGTTCAAGATCAGCAGACGCTGTTATGAGACCACCAGCATTATTCGCTGCATCCATGACAGGTGATAATGTTTTCACTCATCGGTGTAAGTTAGAAAATATACATACATATACATACACACACATATACCTGCAGTGGCTAAATTGGGATTTGCTATTGGGCCCTGTGGCTTCAGGATTGACTCACATGTGTGTGCGCATACAACAAAATCTGACATCTTGTTAACCAAGAATAGGTATGCAAATGGGCCAATACTGTAAGCAAAGGAACGACTCAATCCTGCATTTAAATTAGGCAAACTGACAAAGAAAAAGGAAAAACTCAATAGAAATTTAATGCACTGGTGACATGGCATGATAACACAAATAAGAAATTGAAAATGGGCCTACAAATAAATTGTACTCTCTTTGCCATTCAGCTTGACACTTTTATAAATGAATGAAATCATGATTGGATTGACTTGTGAACATAGCTTCCAAAAGATGCAAGGTAATAAAAAAAAAAGATTTAAAAAGAATACCGGAGCATCAATGAACATTATTCCGAACAAACCTGTTTGATGGCGCCTACCTTTTGAAAACCTGTCAGCTTCCTCCACTTTGCTTCACTCATTTAGTCCATTTAGCCTACCTATGAAACTTCGAAATAGAAAGGACATACATTTATCCAACATCTATCAGAGTTGCCAACTGTTGAAGCAAACTTTGCGTAAGATTGACATAGATTGGCCAAAGCTGCTGTAATTTCAGGCCTAAGATACATTAAAAGTGACAGTGTTTTTCGTAAAGGCCCCCAGGACACGTCTATTTTTCTTGCGAAAACACCACTCTGATTCTGCATTTCAGCCTGCCTCTAGAACCCTCTGTTTCAGTCCTACTTAGAGCTGGCTGTTTCAGTGTCTGTAGCTTTAAATGCAAATAAGTTATATGTGACAACGCCCCTCCATGACTCCCGACCAATTCGTTAGCCGCTTGTTCCGCCGACCTTTTCCGCAGGGTGTGCCAATTGCAATTTTTTTTTCCTGTGCCGTTCCCATCCTTCGACAAGAAAAATTGCGTACCTCGAATGCGTCGTGCGTCAGAACTCTGGTGCCCACACCTGACTTTCGTTGCATAATCACCGATCTCTATATTCTAAAAAGATCAGTGCGCATAATGCGCGTCAATTTGCATTATTCAATACGTATCGCAGTACCGAAGTATTTCTCAGAAAAACAAAAAAAAAGTATTTCTTAGAAATTACGCCGACAAAATTAGGCTACAGTTTGCATACACTATCATACTTGCATGTGAGCTAGTTGGCCACCAAGCTAGCTAGCAAGTTAAAGTGCCATCAAACTTTATAATATTATAGCTTGCACATCAATGTATCTAGCTAGACAGCCAACTGGCTAGGGAGGTGAAAGGGTACAGAGTAAGCAAACAAAAGAGATATCGAACTATAATGTTATAGTGAGCACACCAATAGCTTGTATTTAGCTTGCTTGCTAGAATGATTTTTCATGGTAAATGTCATGCGTAGCATTCCAAGCTATCTAGCTAATGGCACAGTTAGCAAGTACATCGTCAATTGATGTGTAGTCACGTCGGGGGACCAGAATTCCAATGTGCAACGCATTAAGGGGAGGAGAAACCTGTTGGAAAAAAAATTGTCATTTTTGGATAGAAATCATTCATGCTTGGTGTATTGACAGACCTGAAATACACAAAATATGAATTTGACCTAATTTGCATATTAGGTCATGTGATTCAAGATGGCCGCCACCCCGATTTCACCATTATTTCTTTGCCTTATATCTCAGGACTGAAGCAAGATATTTGAATCAGGTTTTTTTTATTAGATTTAGTTATGTTTACACCTTCTTCTGAACTAGAATAAAGCATTTACACATAATACTAGAGATTTAGTGGGGTAAAAGAGGATTTTGCCATTTTTCGCCCCCTCGATATGAAATATAAATCACCATAACTCACAGTCCCAAAGTGCTAAACCAAAACTTTTAGTTCAGTAGACTTCCTGATATGTACACAGACTTCTGTCAATTTCATGAGAAAAGCTCCACAAATAAGTGAGATATAGTGCCTTAAATGATAGCAGTCGGGGCAAAAATCAGGTTTTGAGAAAATCTAGGTTAAAGTCAAAGTACACCTACAAATCATTGTAACATTCAACTTAGAACATTAAAATGCCCCTGAAGCATAAACTTCTCCCTCCTGCTCCCTCTGATTGTCCTGTTCTTGAGCAGATTGAAGTGATTTGCTCTTTCTTTTGGCTTTTTCAGAGTCTAGGTTGGCCTTCTCTTCCCCCCCTAACGCACGACGCATCCACCTGCTCTTAATTATGAATGATTAAACTTTTAATTAAGACCAAAATTAAAATTTTGATAAAAATTGCAAAAAACCATAATTTTTTGGGTTTATCCTCCCCTTAAAGGTACGGGGAAAAAATCCTGTGCCGATGCAAGGACGGTTTGGCTTTACTGCTTACTTGCACACAGCAATCAGTGTATAGTGAGGGAAAATGGCTACGGGACAAGCAACTACGGTGGAACCGTACATGTTTGAGCCAGAATCAGACCCAGAAGCATCAGAGGAAGAGGCTCCAGAAGAACCTCGAGAGACAAGATCCAATCAGGACGTTTCTCAATGGTTGGTAAGTTTGTTACTGAAGGTTGTTTGTTTAGTCTGTAAAGAAAATAACTTATGTAATATATGTTATGTACACAAATAAGTAACACAGCATCTTTCAGGCTGTCTCCCCAAGTTTTTGCAGATGGAAACCCGCCCCAGGAAAATACATATAATGAATAAGCATTCTTACTTCATAGCCTTTTTTCCACACCTGCCTGAAACTTTTGCACAGTATAGAAGTGAAACTCAGCATTTATTTCATCAACTGTAGTTTTCATTGAGCCATGCTGAAGTTACCTTTATTCACTGCATTACTTGCCATTTTGTTAATCAATAAATACAGCATATAAACATTTTGTAATAATCATAAACAATTACAAGTCTTATTTCCATAACTTCTGCATTCCCTTATAAATAATAGAAATAAAAATTCAATCAAACAATACCCTGCAATATTTCTTCTCTTAACTTAACAAAGGTGTTCCTGTGGCAATTGTGGAACAATGCCTACAGAGCCAGAGAATCTCTGCTGCATAGAGATACCACAGGTAGTGAGAACACGGTTATCAGCATTTTTTGTCATTTGTCTTTTCTGCAATCCACCGTCACTCGCGTATCCTCTAAAATTTGCCAGGTTAGAAGAAGACTACAGCAGCTCGAGGAAGCACCATCACGCATGGTGGATCATCTTGGCCTTGAACCTGTGTGCTTGAGTGTGTATTCACTGCAGAACGCATTCAACATTTATTTCGAGCTGACTATGGACCTCTACATCTGAGGGGACTAGTGCAGTGAGTTGACATATCAGTACTAATGCTAAAATAATAATGTAACACAAATAAGAACAGGTGAAAAGTACTCAAAACTATTTTCTCTATCTTATACTGGATACAGTTACCTTTACCATCTTGTACTTGTGAAACTGTTGAACATCAAACAGTGCAACAACACGATACAGTTTGTATATTCTTTTTATTGTGCGAAACACTTGTCAACAAATTAAACAATGTACCACCTGGTACTGTACACAAATTTTAGAAAAATGTTATAAATAAAATTAAAAATAGGAAAAATAAATTTCTGAAGACCAACAGATGGCATTTTCATTTTTCTTTTACATGAACCATCATAACTAAAAAGTGCAGAATCTGGGGGTAAAAATTCAGTGCTAATAAAACGTGTACATTGTGTCCAGCCGTTACAGGTATCTGGCCTACAGGAGCTTTGTGAGCTGGGGTTGGGGTTTTTTGGGCTGTAGGGTCAGAGTGGTACTGAGGATACGGGCAGAGTTTCCTGACGCTCAGGGACAATATGTGGGGTTCAGAACTGCCCTTGATTGAACCGTGACACGTAGCTGGCTGTTACGTCCAGCTTGTCAGGCCTGTCAAAATCAGCGCAGAGCTCCTTGGGGACTGGGATTTGCAGCAGCTCGTTCACGTATGGGGCAGGGTCCTGGAAAACCTTCTCGAAGATAAGGTCCAACAGTTCATCCACGTGTCCTGCAATGCAAAGCAAAACTAGGTAACTCGAGTCCTGCATCTCCCCAATCCTCAAATTTTGGACAAAATGGCCGCCGACAGCCATATTTAATGTCCAAAATTGCCAAAAATCAGCCTTGAGCATTGTCAAATAAATATCTTCGCCTGTGTAAAATTAGAAAAAATTCCAGTAATAATTGTGGCTTTCAGAGCCCAGAACAGAAAATCTCTGCAGGCGCGGAGGCAGTGGCGGGCATGGCGGCAGTGGCGGCCCCGGAACCAAACCATAGTATCTCCCGACTATCGTTGTCTGGGAAATAAAAGAAATTATACATATTATTTATATATACACACATATACATGAAGAAATTGAAGAGTTTCATAGCAAAACATGACATATCCATTTCTGCTGTTTTCAGAAAAAGGCCTTTTTTCTTCAAGACAAGAAGTTTTCAGGAAAACCAGTTATTTATTTCTCAGTCTTGCTCTTGACTTACCAAACATATTTAGCCAGAAAATTGAAATCTAGCATCACTTTGATTATTTGGTACTGGTAATGCATTGAAATAGTTTGAACTTAGTTTTTTTTTTTTTTTTTTTACAAATTGAGATATATCCATGGATATGTCTTGTTTTGCCAAACAAGTGAAATGGATATGTCTCACTTTTCGAAAAAACGCTAATTTAGGCATTGTGAAATAAGGGGTTAAACCGCAGTTTGACCCAAAACGCATACTTGGACATGTGCAGCTATCCCTTGGATATGTTTCTAATATTGCTACTAGAAAATTTTGAATTTGGCGCATGTCTCTTTTTGCGATGAAACTCTTCAATTGCATTACAAACAAAGAGCCTTACTACAGTGCTGTTCAGGTTTTTGAAATTGTTTTATTTGATCCAATTTCATTATTTTTTGAAAACCATGTAAACCAGTGATACTTAATCCTGGTCCACAAGATCCCCTGCCCTGCATGTTTTCAAAGTTTCCCTGTACCAGCACACCTGATTCAAATGATCAGCTTGTTAGAGCTCGTGCTGGAGTCTGATAATGACCCATTGATTTGAATCAGGTGTGTTGGGGCAGGGAAACATCTAAAGCAGGGCAGGGGATCTTGAGGACCAGGATTGAGCACCACTGGTGTAAAGAGTAATTTAATTTTAATTCTTATTTTCCTCCTTGTGTGTTATGTGTGTTTGCCTATTTATAATTTGTGACTTTTAATAAAGGTTTGTAACTTGCGGAATGTTGGCTCTGCTTTCACTGGCTTGGCTGTGCATTTTCCCTTCTTGGACTCGAGAAAGCTGACTCTGAACAATGGCTCACCACTCGAGGATGTTGCTTGGGGCCGACCAGCATTTTCACTGAAGTGCAGGGCAGCTAGGTAAAGTCTTAGAACAAAAAGATAGTATTTAAAATGTGATGGAGATAACACATATTTGTACTGAGCAGATAGGGACAGTGATGGCTTATTCACCTGCATAGCATTCCAATGAAAGGGAAGACTACATTCTTTGGTGCGAAACGCAGAATGGGTCTATGGAAAGCCTCCAGCGAAGAGGTCTGGTAGTGAGGGCTCAGCTTCTCTACATCTTTCAGGACCCTTTTGTTGGTCAGCAGCTTTTCCACTCTGTAGAAGGCAGGTGTTCCTGAAGAAAGAAAATAGGAAAATATGTTTGACAAAAAGTCAAGGTGAAACACACAACAGTGAAATCTGTGCAGCAGATAATGGGTATCTTGGTGTGGTGGAAATATATAAGTATATTATCAAGGACAACACAGTCTTTACATCTCTGGAGCATATTAGAAAAACACACCTTCTTTCAACCACCTTCCCTTGTCTCTTGAAGTGCGTGTTGGGTGCAAACACTGGGGATAAAGAGGGTTTTCATGGGTGTGGATGTCTCGCACATGATTCAGGATCTAAGTCCACTTTGCCACTCTCTCTGGGCCTGATGATGATGAAGCGGCTGTCCAGTAGATGTGATTTTTTATGCTGCGAAGCCACTTCTGCAATCTCACAATCCTTGCTTTGTGAGATCTTCACCAGCTTTTTGGACAGCCCTAATAACACAAAATTATTCTTATTGATATACAAATAAAGACTTACAATAGAAATATTATGATTATTCTGTTAAGATATCTGCTCAAAAATACATGCTTTTAGTGTTTTGCAAGGTGGACAAATTAACCTCAAAATTTGTTACTGTTGGACTTCTATAAACTAAGTACAACACCAGTCAGTGAAAGTAGCAGTGATAATTGCTCAAAATGTGTGAATGTGTAAAGAGTGGGCTATGCCAATGCTCGATTGCACTCTGATCACTGACCAACAGACTTTTGAAATGGGGACAGCAGTTCTCATACACTGAAATTTTTCACCCTCTGCATGGGAACACTAAAAATAAATACCTTTTTCCATGTGCCAGACATCGTAATAATGAGTCATTTTGGCCTCCCTCAGGAATTTTTGAATTTGAGGGTGAGGGTCTGTGACTATGCTGTCTACAGTCACTTGAAGTGACTCCAGGTGAGCAAGGCTTCTCTTTAGACCCTCTTTTTCCATGTGGTTGCTTCCACCCACTTCATTGCTCTGAGGACACAAAAAGAATAACAAAGTTAGCCATGTATTCTTTTTGACTTTAGAACTGTCAAAAACCAGGTTTGTTAAATAGATCACAGATGATATCTTCTCACCCACCTGAACCAGCTGTAGATCAACAACAGTGTTGTTCCTGAGATCCATCATAGTATAACTTCCATATTTTGCAGAATGACCTTAAAAAATACATATATGACCTGAACATAATAAATGATGTATATGTGATTTCAAAACATGTCATGTTCTTCTCTTCACATAAAAAAGCATGAACCACTGTCAGAGTAGCATATTTGGTACCTGGTGAGTCAGCTCTCAAGTCACCACCGAGGATGACATTCTGCTGTTGACTGAGCTGCCCCAGTATGTGATTCTTTGTGGTTTTCCAGAGGTGCACAATTCCAGGCTCTATAAACATTCTGGCGTGCCTTCTAAAGGTGTCATAACGAAAAATCTGCAACTGCATTGCACGGAAAATCTGAGGAGAAAAGGCACAGGATAGGCAACTAGTGTGTATACATTTGTATAAGAGTTATCAAAAATATCAGTTCAGTATTTGTAATTACCCTTATAAGTTTGAAAAACGATGCACCCGTGGTATACACTGCAGCTGAAATTTGAAGGTTTGCAGCAGGAGTGCTTCCAATAATTGGCTGGCTGTTCCACTTTCTAGAGAACTCACAGTGTGGACACTGCTGTTCTACAGACAGGAAAGTGCCCATCTTTCTTTTCCGCACATCTGATACCCGCTGACACACCGGGAATACATAGAAGAGCTCCAGAAGGCAAAGCAAGAATCAACAAAAGAAGAACTTCAATACTGCTGGAAGGCAAAAAAGTAATCAAAGTTATATTTAAGAGTTGATATGACAAAAGTAACTCACGTCACATCTGATGGCTCACTGAGGACTGTGACTGTGTCTGCAGGATCATAAGTAGAATCATGTGGATCCTCAATGTGTGAGATGGAGCTATCTTCGAAAGGACCCTCCTCCTCTGCTTCTAATCGGGGTCTCTTACATGGCCTTTTGACTGGTGTTGAGGAGACGAGTGGTTGTGTGGGTGTGAAGGCGACTCTTGAGGTGCCAACACCAAAATCAGTGCATGACACCGTTTTCTGTGTGCCTGTTGATACACCAAAAAGAGAACACGTCTCAAAGCTCTAAGAAGAGATGCAATCGATTATTCATCCATTCATTCTCTGTACCCGCTTATTCCTCACTAGGGTCGCGGGGGGAGGTGTAGCCTATCCCAGCTGACCACGGGTGAAGGCAGGAACCCACCCTGTACAGCTCGCCAATCCATTGCAGGGCGCACACACCATTCACACACCATTCACTCTCACACTCATACCTATGGGCAATTTAGTGTCTCCAATTAATCTGACATGCATGTCTTTGGACTGTGGGAGGAAACCAGAGTACTCAGAGAAAACCCACGCGAACACGGGGAGAACATGCAAACTCCACACAGAAAGGCCCCAGGCCGGAATCAAACTGTTGTCTTGCTGTGAGACAACGGTGCTAACCACTATGCCACCGTGCCGCAATCAATTAATTTTTATAAATTTACAGAAAATACAAATACATCACATTAGCATTAGGTGTAGATCAACAAACCTATTCTTCTGACAGGGGGCTTCAGAGTCCTCAGAGACAGCTGTGTTGCAACTGTGCATCTCTTTGGTGGGTCTGTCTGGCAGGCCACATGATGTACAACAGCCTGTGATGCTCTCGATGGGTTTCCCTAAACACAAAGAGCAATAATAATGTTTTCATCTCCAAATGTCCCCAATTGAAATAAAAAAAGGCTGTGCCTCCGTGTCCGACAGTTGGATAGAGTTTCAATATAACTCCGTGTCCGGCAGTCCATTTTTCAAAAATGTTTTCAAATCTACTTGGCTCACTTCTTCAAGATGAGTGCCACGAATTTGAACCACGCAGTTATACAGAAACCATATCCCTTAACTCGAAAAGATTCAGTAGGTTGGAATAAAAAAATAATGATAATGGACTGTAGGACACGGCGTTGTATTGAAACCCTATCCGACTGTCGGACATGGAGACACTTCAATTTTAAAAAAAGTATGTCTAGGCCGATGTCTTGTGAAGAAACACATTGCTAGGGTATTCGACTGATTCTCCCTCACCGAGCCCTTCTCAAAATGCGAACACGCTGGGGTAATGTTTAGCTGTAACTTTGCCAGCCAGCTTCACAATGCGATATCACAGACTTCGTATGAAATTACTATGAATTCATGTATGAGTGGACATTGACTTACTCGTTTCCCTCATCGGCAGTTGTGCCACAGACAACAGGTGACGTAACTGGTCCCATATGAAATACCTTACATTCCTGATTACATTGCTGCTGCTACGAATATACAGTTCCCAGTTCGCGTTTCGGTCAGCTCTCCATAGTAACTGAACATACTCAGGGACCTAGAGTTGCATTCTCATACACACAAACTGAAAACTGACGCCGTTTTAAAAAATAAAAATGAAGGGCTTTTCGGCAAACATTACAGGTGAAAGTACAACGTGCAGACCGCTGATCAATAGCTAGCTAGCATATACATTCGCAATTTTAATAATTATTAAATTTTAACTCATTTCTCACTGATAAAACCGCCAATAATACATTCATCGTTCCGGCAAATGAAAAGCCAAAAAAAGTGAAGGTTGAATGTGAATCTCTTTCCGAATGCTACTGAAACGCTTTGCATAGCTTCAATTGTGGCAAAGTTTTATGTTAACGTTACTCATACGAAGAGCAGCAAAGCAGTGATAGCAAGTTTAGATAGCACATTTAGAAAGTTAAATAAACGTTGAATTTTTTTTATGCAATGCACAAATACTTACAGCTCTCCGTCAGCGGTGCTGTCTCGTACTGTTGGAGTTGCTCTAGCTTTCAGAATTAGCTTGGTAGTCCTTCTCTATATTGTGCATAATTTGCGTAAGAATCTGGTAAAAAGTGGCTGGTACAAACGAGGAGGTTCTTGCCGACGTTGACTGGGACGTTACCGTCAAAAATAAAGTGTAACCACTCCACCCTCTTCTCTCTGAAGCTGGCAGTTTGTGTAAACACTTATGCTGATTTTGGCAGCCCACCACAGAACAGCCAGCGCGTTTGCTTTTCGTCGCCATCACTTCCTCTCTCCACCTGTTGCTTGCGGGGGTGGGGTCGGGTAGCATGGGGTGGTTTGGGGGGGAAGGGGGGAGCGTGGGTTAGGGAAATGGATTCCGGTCCTTTCTTTTTTCTTAGGATGCTGCGGTAGACCCCGCTCATGATAAGAAAAAAATGCTCAGGGGCGTCGCCATGCCCTACTTTCTACGTCGAAGAAAGGACAAAATCTGACTGGCTAGCTCCAGCACAGTATTAAACGAAAGGCCAGCTTACTCCAGATTGACCTGGTTGTCATATTGCACACTTTATGTGTCAGTAGGCACGCCAAAGAGTTATTATATATGAGAAAAAGCGCTGAAAAGTTCGTTTTTCATAATATGTCCCCTTTAAAGTAAACAGAATTTATTTTTCATGCTGATGTGACACAGGAATCAGCAACCCTGCAAAATGCACATATTTAATGAAGTGCTGTTCCTGAGAGGCCAGACAAAACCCACAATCTAGTCCCTTTTGATTAATTAATTTCATAGCTAGGAAATAGTATAACTTGCCTGCATTACCTATAGCAGGGGTCACCAACTCCATTCCTGGAGGGCTACCATCCTGTAGGTTTCTGCTCTACCTCCTGTTCAGCACACCTGATTCAACTAATTAGCTACTTAACAAGATCTCTAGCTGGGCAATTGAGTGGCTAATTAGTTGAATCAGGTGTGCTGAATAGGAGGTAGAGCAGAAACCTACAGGATGGTAGCTCTCCAGGAACAGAGTTAGTGACCCCTGACCTATAGCCATGGTGTAATTTGAGCCACTTTGATATTCAGCTCAAACCGCGAACGTCAATGTCAACGTTGCTTGACAATTTGCTGCACTAGCTAGCTTCATTTTTGCCAGGTACGATAATGGTAAACTTGAAACAGAATATTTGAGAATTTTATTTCCTGTTATAAAACGTGTCAATTTCTAACCTTTTTCTGCCTGCCTTGCTATCCGCCTATTCCAGGGCTGCCACCTCTCACGCATTCGGCGGGAGATTTTGTGGCATATTCACGTTTCCATGCTGTAGTCAGCAATTCGTGGGCTGAGGATTATCTGGGCCTATCTCCACTTTTCATCAAAAATTATGTTCTACCATAGAAATAATCTCAGTATTAACAGGTACTATATCCTTATGTAATTTTTTCAATGATTGATGGCAGCTAGGAGAAACATCCAGAAAGTGCATAGTACTTTGTATGAATTTCCAGTCTACTTCAGTTTAAAAAGTTTTTGTCCACATTGTCCAATCAGGGAGCTGGACATAGGGTCACCTGATCAGGATGACAAGATTGCTGAGCAAAGGTTCTATCCACTCTACCATTTCAAAGCAAAATCCCTCTAATATACCAAATAGAAGGTTGTAAGATGATGATATCTGGGATATTTTAGATTGGTAGGTACTACAGCACTTGAATGAAGTGTTTATCTCTTAAAACCCTTCATTTCCCTTCTAAAAATTACTACAGTTAATTATAGTTTACAACAGTAAAACTGATGTAAACTATAGTAAACTACACTTTACTACGGTAAACTATAGTTTGTTGCAAATATACTATAGTAATTGAATATCATTTCTATAGTTAACTATAGTAGAGTTTGACTTTTGTGATTTACTTTAGCATCACTATAGTAAACTACAGAGTTACTATAGTATATATATCTATATATATATCTAAAAGTACCATAGTTACTATAGAAAACCATAGTATTTTTACTGTAGTATTTTGTGGTAATTTTTCATAAGGGTTGTCTTATTCCAGGGGGCCATTTAAGATAGTACTTCTTGATTTTCAATGTTATATTTTATGCATTACAAGATGCATGTGTATGCACATGAAAAAGTACAATATGATGGACATAGTACTACTTGAAACCAAGCCCAAGGCCAGAGTTTGTTTACTATGTTGTGTGCATCATGTCTGCATTAAGTGTACTCAGATGAACTTGTACTGGCTATAGAGATAGGAGCAATTGACATTGAACACCCTCGAGACTCCATAGCTCATTTTAGTGTTACAAGATTTGTTTTCTATTTATTTTCAGACAGGATGCGGCTGCTCATTTTCTGTGATTATTATTGTCAGATACTCTGTTTTTCTTCCAAATTCTGTATTACCTTTTACCATGAACATGTACTTTGCAGATTTGGGTGAAGTCACATTGTTGTGTTCTTTTTTTAAAAAAACACAAGGCAAGACAGAACTTTGTGGCTAAACATTTCTGAAAATACAAAGAGCTATCTAGGAGACAGAACCATATACCTGTAAAATTTATGACATTTTGAAAATTCCAAAGGTCTATCTTCATTTACATTTCCCTAGATCTCCTATCTAAAATCATTCTACTAAAGATATAACTGCATGATACACCTTTCAGTCCCAATAACTCCGCTGAATATAAATATCTGAAAAGTATACTTGGAGTGAGAAATTATGATGCCGTAAAATTTCAGATCCCATTTTCTTCATTTAGTAAAAGGTCCAGTTAATTCTCAGCCCATGAATTATTCCATCGACGCAACTGCATGTGCTTCACGATCATTCAAATTGTTAAAATGAAATAAGGCCATTTGAAAGGTTTTTATGCAATTCCATTGCTTCCAACCCCTGAGTATAGAAAAGCGTGAGAAGTCCAGAGTCATAATTGATTTCCATGTTACTCGTGGTGAAATCCACCGTAACGCATGTGAAACCGAGAAACCTCCATGCACAAGGACTTCAATTCTGCCTGAGAATCTCTTACAAACATGCTGATTGAATAATTTCTGTCTACAGCATGGGAACATGAATATGCCACTTAAACTCAAGCCTAATGCATGAAAGTTAGCAACTCTGGCCCATTCCTATCCACCTGTGGAGTCTGGTAGACTGACAACGAGTAATTGATCTGATAACACATAGTGTACACCCATCTTTAGGGGAAGAGCCTCAGACACAGAAAAATGTGCGCTGATGTGCCAGGCTGATTCCCAGACAGCCCTGGCTTAGTTTAACCCCTGCATACGTGTAGAACTTGATTTCCACATAATTCAGTGTCATGATTTAGATTTGTTGGTCAGAAGTAAATTTTTTTTGGGGGATTAGAAAATCAATTTTTATTCTCTTGCGCCGATTGCGGGTTTATTTCACTCCCTCGCAGGTCAGCGGGTTTTGCTATTAATTTGCAGGTCTGACCCACCAGATGTGGGTCACTTGGAAGCTATGGGGTGAAAGAGGACAATATGAAAGTCAGCCAAGAGGCAGAAAGGCAGCCACTGACTAGTACAACCATCATACCTGGGGAGATGTCTAGACACTAGAGTAACATTCTCACTGTCCAGCAGTGGTAGGCAACCATGTTCCTGGAGAACTACCCCCTTCAGGTTTTGATCACAGCCTTTGGCCTTGTCGACGTGTACAAGGGTATTTTTGAAAACGCATGTTGTTCTTTGCATTAATGTGACGTTACGCTCAGGAACCAGACGCGAGAACCAAGTAATCCAAAAAGCTGGTGCTTTATTAGGAAAGGGGGCGAACCCCCGCAGAGCAGGAGGCAACAGTACAAAATCCACAATCCAAAAATCTGAATCCCAGGGGCGTAATCCAAGTTGTAAACAGGGCAGCAAACACAAAACTCGTGGTCGGGCAAAAAAGGCTCGATATACAGATGCAAACAAATCCGAGACAAAGCCAAAATTGTAATGAGGGAACGGTCCAGTCAGAAGTGAATCACAGAGAGTACAAGGCATAAACAGTCGCAGCACAGGTAAACTAGGAGAAACATTCTGACAAAGAGCTGGCTGTGAAATGACTGCTTAAATATACAAACGGGAAGTCACATGCTATGATAGGAAACAGGTGAGTTGGATCAGACTAATTACAAAGGAATGAACAAGGGGAAGTTCCTAACTACATGAAATTGGCGAAAGCCAAAACGCGGACAGGGATCACAAAGACAGCCTATTGACAGACATACGGCTCCAGTTAGGGAGTTCTATCGTGCACAGAAAAGGAGAGAGAACAGAGTTTAACAAGCACGGCGGTTCCGCTGAAACTGCAGCGAAGTGGATTGAGTGAAGACAAGAGGCGGAGACTAGAATAGGGCGAATGCTGAGAGGTCGTTAATCAATTAGTAAAGTGCAGCTATACAATCCCTTGTGCTTGTTAGTAAGTTAGTACTATAAACAGTGTTTGTTTGGGTTAGTATCTTTAACTAAAATAAACTGTTAGTATTGTTAGTAATATAGAAAAGCAAGGTGAAGGAAGTAAACGAGATTGGAAGGAATGATTGAAATCCCAGAAACCATTAATCACCCGAAAGAGTGGCACGCAATACTGGGGCTGTGAGCAATCACAAGACATGAGACCAGACAGGGGGAGACAAAGTGCAATGCATGGTGAAAAACAAAACATGGACCGGAATAAAACTGCAATGATGAAATATGGAAGACATACACAGACAAAGCAAAAACAAAACATGGCAAGGCATCTAAATCACAATACAAAATACAGAGCATGATCAGAAAAGGCAGAATTCAAAATAAACATGGCAAACAGGGCAGAATCACAACAATTTTGGCCTCTCATCCACATGTAAATGGCATTTACGCCACGAAAATTGAGAATTTTTAAAACTCTGGCTTCTGTGTATCAGGGTGGACATATAAAACAGCGCTTTTGGGAAAAGATGACATCACAACAAATTCGCACACGCCCAGTGTTGCTTTGGTACTGTTCTCTGTTAATATACATATTGGTATGTAAACTTTATTACCACAATTGGCCCGACATGCTTGACTTGAGCGTTTGAACTTGTTTATGCATTCTCATGTGTACGGAGATATTTTTTAAAATGAGGTCGTGTGGACAAAATTTTTGTATAAACAGAGGGAGAAAATATCCATTTCAATTAAATATCCATATTAGTGGGGACAGGGCTTTCATGTGATACACTTGATTCAAATAATTGTCAGCTGAACAGTATGGAATGAATATCATGTTATATTTCAAAACTGCAAAAATGTTTGAAATCTAATGAAAAGGGTTTTGCAATTGTGAAACAAAATTTTTAAAGCTTGCAAATTGTTTTGTTTGGCTGCAAAAAAATCGAGTCACTGCAAACTATAGTTTGAATTTGAATTTTCTGTCCTCGTAACTGCAGCATTCTTTTTACAATGTTTTGCAAACACATTTTCAGATTTTCAAATTTGGCACTGTTCTTCCAATGCATACCTTGTAAATGATGATCAGTAAAGTGGTGCGCATATATTGACATAAAGTGCTGAAATGTTGAAACTGTTGAAAGTTTTGAAAGGTCAAATATTTATTTTGAACTTCAGCAAATGTACATTTGCACTCCCATTGCTGTTTTTTCAACCCCCACTTTTCAGAGATTCAGCCACACAGTTGCAGTCTTGCAAATCTGGCAGGGTTCTCTTGCAGATCTGAAACTGTGAAAATAGCAACAGACCAGCAGTCTGACTTAAGCGAGATTTGGGTCGAGTGCATGCTCTTTGCACACTACATTTGGCAGATGATGGACAAATCGCATTGAAATAGTGGGGAATATTGCTTTCTTTTGCTTTCCCCATGGTAAAAGGCAGCGAACAGTGTGGATTTGGGCTGTGAATAGGAAGAATTTCGTTCCTAAGGACGATTCTAGGATGTGCAGTGTACATTTTGCATCCGGATGGCCCAGTTTTGTAGACCCTGACGAGGAAAGAATTCTGAACTCAACTTCCACCAATCGAATGAAATCAGTACCTTTTCGGCTTATCTTGATGTTTGGGTACCCAGAGGAATATTCTGGTATGTAAACATGTCATGGGTACATCCAGTCAAGAAAATTTAGAGTTTAATTTTAACCTCTTAAGCTCGGAGCCTCTGGGAAGGCACTAGTGAGGAAGACAAAGCAATAGTGAAATCTGTACAACATATACTACAAAAATATCTGCATAGTGTTGGATACATGTAGTAGCTGTGTGAAGTGTATTTTACTATTCTTTTATGGATTTGTGTGTGATTAGTCTTTTTATTTTAATTTGAAGCATGTGATTATGGTCTTGCCTCGAAGTTCTGTTGATTGTCAACTGAATATATTCTGCCATGAAACTGCAAATGCGTATTCCAATGAAGTTAGGACGTTGTGTAAAATGTGAATAAAAATAGAATGCAATGATTTCCAAATCTTATAAACCCACATTTTATTCACAACAGGACATAGACAACATATCAGGTGTTGAAAGTGAGACATTTTACCGTGTCATGAAAAATATTAGCTCGTTTTGAAATTGATGGCAGCAACACATCTCGAATAATAAATAAATATAAATAAATAAATAAATAAAAGGCTGGGAAAGTAAGTGGTACTAATAAAGAATGACTGGAGAAGCATTTTGTTACAAATCAGGTTAATTGGCAACAGGTCAGTAACATGACTGGGTGTAAAAAGAGCATTTTGGAAAGGCAGAGTCTCTCAGAAGTAAATGTAGCCCAGGCTTAATAAGCTGTGTGAAAGAGAATTAAAAGTTCGGCATTCAGTCTGTGTGTATGTGCGTGAGTGATAGCTGGCACTTACGGGGTTAACTGCACCAACAGAGATTCAACCAATAGTAGTTGCATTATGACGTAACCTGGCCAATCGGGTTGCAGTTACGCCACAGCCTTCGGTGGCTAGACGGAGAGAGAAGTCAGATTGCCTGCCTGCTTGAGTGAAGGAACTTTCTGCTCTTTTCAAACGTTGTCCAAAAAGTTGTAAAAAGTGCGAAAAAAATCAGTTTAAGACGGTCGGAGCTCACTGTTCGCTGGACCCACAGAGTCTTAGGATACCATTCTCCACTCGACGGTCAGGTTTTTTTGTGGGATATGATTCGGCGGTGAATTGATGCTGAGAGAGAGCATCAACATCAACAAGCGACTCCACAGAGGAGATAAGATGAGACCTACAGCAGAAAGCCACAAGGCGGCTTCCTGAACACCTGCCGGAGAAGATCCAGAGAACCAGATGGCGAGCCAGAGCTGAGAACTGAGGATAACTTACCTTCCCTGTCAGCGGTGTGGTAGGACATTGAACCTTGCACAGATTAAAGGGCCCCAATGAACTAAAAACTGAGCTCATAAAACAAACTGAAAGCACAACAAAAGAAAAAGTGTAGCGACAGAGGACGCAATAATTTTTATTTTCTTTTTTTTTGTGCGCACTTTATTATTTTCTTACCTGATTGATATTGATGGCCTGTTGCCATTTTTTTCGTTACTGAAACGTTTACAATATATCTTTCGTAAACTCGAGCCTTTGTGTGTGTTTTCAATATTGATATTCCATCCTGGCCTCCATGAGCGAATTCCTAGAATTCTGATGACTGGGCCAAAAGGTGAACTGCAATCTATTACTAATTGAAATCTCATCGAGCAAAGAAGGGTTACATAAAGATAGGCAGAGGTTCAGCAATCTGCAAAAAACCGCATCTAAAAAAAAAATGTTCCTCAATGTAGAATTGCGAAGACTTTGAATATCCCACCATCTAAAGTTCATAATAACATAAAAAGATTCAGAGAATCTGGAGAAATGTCTGTGCGCAAGAGACTAGTCTGAAGGTCAATATTGGATGCTTGTAATCTTCGAGCTGTCACGCGGCACTGCAAAAAAAAAATGGGACTGATTCTGCACCAGAATTCACTGCATGGGCTCAGGAACACTACCAGAAATCACTGTCTGTGAACACAGTACGCAGTGCAATCCGCAAATGAAAGTTAAAGCTGTATATGCAAAGAAGAAGCCATATGTGAACACCATCCAGAAATGCCGCCGTCTTCTCTGGGCCAAAGCTCATTTAAAATGGACTGAGGCAAAATGGAAAACTGTTCTGCGGTCAGATGAATCAAAATTTGAAATTCTTTTTGGAAACCACGGACGCTGTGTCGTGCGGACTAAAGAGGAGAGAGACAATCCAGCTTGTTATCAGCGCTCAGTTCAAAAGCCTGCATCTCTGATGGTATGAGGTTGCATTAGTGCCTATGGCGTGTGCAGCTTACACATCTGGAAAGGCACTATCAATGCTGAAAAGTGTGTGGAGATCTTATTATAACACATGCTCCCATCCAGGCAATGTCCATTTCAGGGCAGGCCTTGCATTTTGCAGCAAGACAATGCTAAACCGCAAACTGCATCCATCACAACAGCAAGGCTTTGCAGCAGAAGAGTCTAGGTGTTGAACTGGCCTGCCTGCAGTCCAGACCTGTCACTAATAGAAAACATTTGGTGCATCATACAATGAAATATCCGGCAATGAAGACCGAGGACTGTTGAGCGGCTAGAATCCTTCATTGGACAAGAGTGGGACAACATCCCTTTTCCAAAACTCCAGCAATTGGTCTCCTTACCTCCCAGACATTTACAGACTTTTGTTAATAGAAGAGGGGATGCTACACAATGGTAAACATGACCCTGTCTCAACTTTTTTGAGGTGTGTTGCTGCCATCAAATTCAAAATAAGCTAATATTTTGCATTAAATGATAAAATGTCTCACTTTCAACATCTGATATGTTGTCTGTGTTCTACTGTGAATAAAATATGGGTTTGTGAGATTTGCAAATCGTTGTATTCTGTTTTTATCACGTTTTACACTACGTTCCAACTTCATTGGAATTGGGGTTTGTAATAGTAAAATACAGTAACGATATAAAGATATAAAGACTGTATGAGTTTGGTTGGAATCAATAAATATATTCAGATGGTAATAATGCTATGTAATATCAGAGGACTCCTTGAGATTGCAAAGTATTCTGAGATAAAGAGGGAAATCATGTTTATGATTTAAGAGATGACAACAATGCTGAAATAACTAGGCCTCCATTCCAGTCTCAAAGAGAGCACAAACAAAATCCAAAAAAACAAACTCTGAGCATCCCTGTTTGTCAGATATTTAAAGAAAGTGGGTCACTATGGCAATTTTGCAGTGTTCTGAATACCTACAAAAGAAGATGCATGTGCATTCTTTTTCACCAATGAGGAGCGTTGAATGCTTAACAGAATATAGCCTTCAAGTATGCAATCAACTTGAAACAAGACAAGACCCTGTCACATCTCTGCAATTAAAGAGAATAGTGGTAAACTGAATAAAGAGGAAGACAGTTTTTTTTTTTTTTTTTTTTTTTTTTTTGGGGGGGTAACTTGCTGAGGTGTATACAAGTTGGCATGCCTGGACGAAATTATGGAAAATTCAGCATTCAAACACTAAAAATGCAAAAGGAGTACTGAAATCCCAAACCTGATCCAAGTTATGTAATTGTGGCACAAACTGTGCAAATCCATTTTGCTAAACATGGTGTAGATTCATCCATCAAAACCTTGTAATTCTTTGATAAGTTCGAATGGCATTTACCTTTATTGAAAAGATTTATCATTATCGTGCATGCTCAAAACTTATATACCAAGAAAATGAACCTGTTTGACTCCAAGTCATGATCTGATTCCATCCTTGCCAATCCGTTTTGTTTTGCATTGTAATTATATATTTTAGTTACTCCGGCATTATGCCTTTTATAAAGGACTTTTCTATGGAAATTTTAGGATTCAAAGCGCTATTTTAAGGCTTAGCCAAGGGATACGAAGAATGTAAGCCAGTTGCCATCGCCAATAATCATAGAAGAAGGAAAAATACCTTATAGACTTTTACTTTCAGTTGAGCTTTGTGTACTTTGTTCAAAGTTGTTAGCATGCGCAGTAATTATGACAGTCACCCAGGGTTTTGCCTGTTGTGTATATTGAGCAAATTCTCATTTCAGTGTTTTTTGCATTCAGTGTTAAAAGAAAAAAAGTATAAGGTTCAAGATAAAGCTTTAGTTTAGATAGTTCCCTCATTTTTATAGCTGAGTTTCTACCTCTCAAAAATGTATACTGTGCATGTTTAAGTCACATTGTATTAGTTAAAATTACTTCATGCACATGAACAGTTAACATAAAAATATATTTGCATGAGAAAAAATGTTTATATATTGCTTGATTTATAATAATTAAATAATAATGCCTTTAATGCATAAACATAGTAGAAATTCAATTTCCTTCAGAGCTGCAAGCAACTAATATGATATAAATTATAACCAGGGTGAAAGTTCAGGGTTTGACAAGTGTCAGAGTAAAAGATAAAGAATGCAGGATTAAATCAGTTCCACCCTGGGATTCAACAGAAATACCTATTAAAATAACCTTCAGTGCATAATTATGAAGCTCTCATCATCTAGTTGCACTCTAATTATAAAAATAATGGCAGCTTTAAGTGAAAATAAATCCAATTATTCTATCAAGAATGAGCACTGTGAAAAGAGACCAGCACCTTAAATAAACATGATGAAGATATGAGTGCCCTTTGAATTGTTGTTTCAGAGTTGGTTGGAAAGAAAACAGTGGCCACTATTGCCTCAGTCTGTCATGTATTCACGCTTCAGGACGATGTGCATTTCCTTCATATAAAGTATGCTCCTCCGTGTGCATACATGCATGCGTAAGGGAGTGTATGGCCATGTAAATGTGTGTTTGTGTGTATGTAAATGAAAAAGAGCATTATATTTTTGTTGAGGCAGCTATTGAAAATCATGATGATTTTCCTTTTTCATCACTCCGAAAGCAAGACACTGAAATAATGTTTCAAACATCATTGAATTGATTTTTTTAAAAATGATTATCTGTTATTGTTCTAACTATCAACGCCATATGTCAAACCAACCTCTTGTTGCTTATAATATGGCATCATTTGGGAAAAGTAAATACACTCTCTGAGGAGGATCTCCAGTGTGGTTTTAAAAGATGCTGGTTTGACAGTGCTGCTTTTTGAATGGCAACCTGCACTACTCAGGTGACCTTCTTAACTTCCAATGCAAAGAAAAAAAAAACCATATAGGGCCACAAAGGATATGTTATGCATTTTTATCTCCCAAACACAACAGGACTTCAGTGTTACGATTTTTTTCCCCTTCTTAGTGAGCAAATAAATTTTTCTTAGCTGTGTGTCTTATTCTGAAATAGAAATAGGGAGGAGAATTTTACACAAAAAGAAAATGACCAAGAAGTTCATATCTTTGAAAACTAGAATGGAACTATTTGTTATGAAATAAAACAAATTAGTCTGATCTGAGCCTAAGTGGCCTATCAGGCAGGTACTTGCTTTCAGTAGCACGCAGCGATTAGGAGTAATACCACCCTGGCACTTGCACGATTTTTGTCCCTGCAATGCCGCGCAAAGTGTCGTGGCAAGGCGTGCCATTTCAGTGGTATGCAGCGGAGCCTTGTTTGCGCCCTGTTCGCGCACTGTACACGCATAAGTCACGCACTGTCTAAGCAATGCGTGGCCAAAAATTTGAACTATGCACGAACAATGCGTGAACACTTCGTGAGAAGTTCCTGCCATGCGCGAATGGTTCGTGACGTGCGCGAACTATGCATGAGCTGGGCGTGCCATAATCACGTGAACAACTCGTGACAACACCCTAACATGGCACAACACATTGACACGCACCGTCGGCAGTGTTCGCGCCGAGTTCGTGTAGTGTTCACGCATGGTTCACGCAAGCGGCACGCACATGGCACGAACATTGCGTGCCGAATGCGTGCCGAATTTTTAAACGTTTCAAAATCTAGGACATGGCACGCACCCCCGCACCCTTCACACACTCCTCATGCTCATTCCCAAAGACTTCAATCATTGCCTGGACGCATTGTGTGGCATTGCGGGAACAAAAATCGTGCAAGTGTCAGGGTGGCATATTGCTACTCCTCCTAGATGGTATGCTAGTCCATCGCAGGTGAACCAAAGGACCTGATAAAATAGTTAATTTTGTTATTAGTTTAATCTTATACTCATGCAGTCTGGTAAATGTTGCCACAGCCTGATGGTGAACTGGAGAATTGTTCTTTTGAAAAAAA
Organism: Gymnothorax javanicus; assembly: GCA_029692085.1. NCBI lineage: Eukaryota > Metazoa > Chordata > Actinopteri > Anguilliformes > Muraenidae > Gymnothorax > Gymnothorax javanicus. The sequence continues at coordinate 77,064,283 of CM056195.1, forward strand.
ATTACAACATGTAATTCTAAATCACAATAAAGGACATACACTTTCCAGTGCTGTGAAGTAGTATTTGCCTCCTTCCCAATACCTTTTATGTTACCTTTATTTTTCATATTGCTGGGTTGTAATTTGCTATTCGTGCTTATAACCATGTCAGTATGTCCTAGTCTACCCTCTTTGTCTTTACTAAGTGAAATGCAACCTTCAATGACAGTAACGTGCGGAAGCCTTCCTCTACTTAGTTCATTCGAACAAGCTCCCAAGCCTATTCAGGGTCCAGGATTTGGACCGCGTTCAAGTTGACCCAGTTCAGGTCAGTTTCTCTGACCAGTTTAATTGGAACAAGCTTCACCACCATGCTTGTTTGTTAGTATGATAGTCTTATTAAGGCATGCTGTGTCAGCTTTCCGCCAGATTTAACGGGACCCATGTCTTCCACAAGTTCACCTTTTGACTTGTCTGTCCACAGATTATTATTTAAAAAGTCTGGACAGTCATGAGTCTCACTGTACTCGACCCAGTAACTATATAGTGAACTGAACATTCTTGAATAAGGGAGAGGACACCACAATGTTTTATTTTGTAGTCATCACTTGTCAGCTTGGAGCTTGGGAGAGAGAAAAACAACAATGATTAATACATTGTGTTACAGTCATGCTTTGAGTCTGCATTAAAATCACTTCTCTTTCTAGTTTGAGGATTTCTAGGTTCAATTTTCTCAGTCTTTTTCAATTTCCAGGTCCATGTACATGCCCTGCCGTTTCTTTTGAACTTTTCAAATCTGCCAGCTCTATTTGTCTTTTAAGGCATTGCATGTAGAGATGTCTGACAGTTTGTGAACTGGGTAAAACACAATTAGCACCGAAGGAATTGTGCATATTGTGGATCTCCTTTAGGCAATACTCACTGTGTTGCCAGGCTGGCACACAGGTATAGCATCTGGGTCCTGTTACAAATATGATATTTTCTATGAGCATCACATTACTAACTTTGTAGCCATTATGGAAAAAATGAGTATTTCCACAAGATTGGCAGATTCCACATGCCCTCTGGAGTCCAGCAGCAGTTTCCTTGTCATCTGCTGCTGCAGAAGTGCCGTGCTCCTGCCAAATGCAATAGAACTTGTACTGACCTAGTACTGACAGGACATGTCAAGCCTATGCATATAATGAATGAATTTACTCACTGGATTATTGTCTGGTGGCTTCAGAGTAACGAGTATGTTGCCAGACACTGCAAGGCAAACCAAAGTCAGATAGTCCACATAACACCATATAAATGGTTGTGTTCAATGTGAAGTACTGGAATAATGTTCCTTGTATGAAGGGGACAGTTTCTGTAGGAGGGACAGAGTGAGTGGCTGTTGCCCCCTGGATCCCTTCCATTACAGGCTTCCCTTGGTTAATGTCAAGGGCCAGCTCCTCTGCTGGAGTGAAATGTGGGGTTGGTGGGCCACCCACTGTACCAAACAAATGAGCCTTTTACTTACCAGCTAAAATCTGAACAGACGATAACATGTGCGAACAGGCAGCTTCTAAGTAACTTATACGCCTCATTTGTACATCTTTCAACAATCAAGGTACTTACCAGCCTGCAAAATGTTCCTGTACTTCTGTACTTGACTGACTTGTTGCCAGGTCCTCTTCTGTTTCTGTTCAGTCATGGCTGTTCTAGTGAGTGTGTGTGTGTGTGCATGCGTGTGTGTGTGTGTGTTTGTGTGTGTGTGTGTATTACTTTTTCACATAGGGCCAGGTAGGTTTGGATGGGGTTTTCCCTCAATAAAGGAAATCATCATTTAAAAACTGCATTTTGTATTTACTTTGGTTATCTTCGATCTGAAACATTTAAGTGTGACAAATGTGCAAAATAAGAATAAAAAAAATAAGAAATCAGGAAGGGAGCAAATACTTTATCATAGCACTGTAAGTATATGAGAGAGAGAGAAACAAGTGACCCCAACTCCTACCATTATAAAGCTCTCCAATGCCAAGAGGAGAACTTAGAGTGGATCAGCTGGCTGATCCTGAGGCTCACCTCCTCTAATGGCAAAAAGCCTCAGGACAGCCCTCACACAACCTGGCCCAACCAAATTATAGCTAAAGAAAAAGAAAAGCACATTAACAATTGGACATATAGCATCAAAACAAACTTAAAAACTATTTGGCGGCTCTAAACAGACAGTACAGGGTGGCAGACTATCTAACCTCCGTGACTGATGAGAAACTGAGGAACACCTTAATTACATACAGACTCAGTGATCATAGCCTGGCCTACTGGCCTACCCAGGCGGACTTGGCTCCCTACAGAAGACAGGCTGTCAGCTCTGTCCAGAGAGAGGTAGAGACAGAGCAACATTTCCTGCTTCACTGTAGCACATGCACACCTGCGAGAACAAAATTTTTTTTTCAAATTTTTCATACTCTCTCTGACCACTCAAAAATGAAACGTCTGCTGGGAGGAAATAGGGTCACCACCACAGATACGTCAGTGCGTGTCATAGCCGGAAAGACAACCGGTGCAACAACTCAAACCACCGTAATCAGTCTCCTCAAAATTCTCTCTGCTTTTTCATGAATTTATTTCTCATTTCACATTTATGATTTAATAATAATACATTTCTGTAAATAGATTATTTATTGATCTCAAACAAAAATTACTTATACTGTATATGCAGCCACTTTCTTGTTCTTTTTACTTCTAATTTTATTCGATAAATTGTATGTATAAATATTTTATGTATATATTTCATCTTTATTTTCTTCTTTTTGTAATAGCAGAATCGTATTTTTTTTAATGCTCTGGCAATATTGTCCAATTGACATTCGTGCCAATAAAGCAAATTGAATTGAAAATTGAATATTCTGATTCGCTCCTATGGTTGTGCATATTTTTGCCTTGTGAATAAGTGTTTGTACTTAGTCTTCATGGTAAGTTTCCTGAGTAACATTAACTTCCAATGCTCACTTTTAAGGCAAAGTGTTTCACTGCTTGTGAAAATGACAAGTAACTCTGAATTGTAATTATGATGGTTTTAGTGAAGCAATGGTTTGTAAGAGTATATCTTCGTACTATTGACGCATTCAGCCAGTGTGCAATTGTCTGCCAGGCTTTCTCTCTCGGTGTAATTATTTGGGCCGTAGGGGAGAACGGGGTAAGATGAGCATAGGGGTAAGATGAACCACCCCTTGTTTCTAGGAAACCAGAAATAAAATAAATTATGTGACCCCATTCTAAGGAAGAAGAAGGCATTCCTGACAACCTCTGAAGAGGGAAGCACATGGCAAATGTGGTCAGAGAAATAAGCTCAAAAATATAATTTTTTGGTCTCAAAGTGAGTTACGTTCAAGTCCAGAGTTAAGGTGATTTCAAGAAAACAACAAAAGAACAATAATTTAAGACATTACATCTCAATTGGTGCTTATGCAAGCTATGATGTGAGGGCTAAACAAAATCATGAATGCTAGCCTAGTCTGATGCGAATAGCTTTTTTTTTTTTTTAAAAAAATGGTGGCTATGGGGTAGGATGAGCCAACAGGGCAGGGGCAAGTTAAGCCAGTGGCTCAACTTACCCCATATCAACAACATATTCAATTTTTAATTTTATTAGCAATATTTCACAACAATGACTTGTTCTTAAAGGGAACATGCTCCACTCATGACTCCAACAAGAAGCCAACATTTTTCTTCAATGAAAAGGATGGGGCAGTCATACCAATAACGGATGTGGTCAAAAAACTGCCACGTCCTTTCACTGTTGGAGGGATGGCACGAAGGGAGAAGCAGTTGGTCTTCCCTTGTAATTTAGAGCAATGGAGCATTGAGTAGGCCTAATGCACTTTTTTAAGTGCAAAAAGATTTCAATTCCTTTGTTAAGTATTTTGCAGTTTTAGTTACAAAGGCTTGTGCCTTCTGTGACCTTAAAAACGTGTGATTTGCGACATTGCCTAAAAAGGCATTTAATGTATAAATGTTTGTGTTTCTATTTAAAATTCTTAGTTAATGTTTAAATTTATTGACACACAGTAGGCCCAGAGGGAGCTCACCCCTGAAAATTCTGCACAATATTCTGTTATTGTTTGGGTGACCGGCTGTTCCAGTTCACAGAGACTTGGCTGCTCCTGTTTTCATTTTTCTGGGCCTAGGCTGCACACTGCATTTTTTAAAGTGTGCTGACGGGATGGAGAGCTAGTTATCATATTGAATGCTATTAGGTGTTATATACTTTTACAAAAGACTTTCAATCACTTTCATTTGTTATAGGCCCATCTGTATTACTCTATCTTTAAAGTGTTGTAGGCCTACCCATCTGTTAATACCTGAGCTTGACCTTTGCACTATCAGGACTGTTTTCAGCTCAATATGCTGTTTGTCAAAGGATTCTGCATCGGGGTAAGTTGAGCCACAAGACCACTTTTTTTTGAGAGAGTAGATCTCTTTACTAATATAAGTTAACTGATAGTTTATGGTCTCAAAAGAGGCAGAACACTTAACATTTTCATGTGGTGTAAAGATTGCAAGCTAAAATCTTTCCGATACATCACAATGATGCAAAATGTAAAAAATGGCTCGTCTTACCCCGTTCTCCCCTACTGCCTTTTTTTACATATCATTAGCCTCATTGCATAATCCTCATAATATTGAAAAAATTGTTTTACCCAAATTGAGATATCGGCTGCCTGTTCTTTCGTGTTGGCTAAGAAATGCGTTTTTCCTTTTTTTCTCAAAACCTTAAAAAATGAGATGAGCAAATATGCTAAGAAGCTAACGATATATGTTTCACCTCCTTGTTCGCATTATAAGTTGCTGCTTACTCGGTCAAAAGTATACTGTACGTGTCCTCTTCGTTTGTGCATCAGTAAACCCGTGATTGACCACGCGGTCTATTTAAGAAAGTTGTGAATGCGCTCGTATCCGAGTTAGTTACACCTGGCTTGACATACGTGTAACGGATTAAGCCAGGATGCATTGAGTAGAATACGTCAAGCCTCGCTTTCACAGTTATCCTGGATTTCTGAATTCTGCTCTTGTGAAACAGCCCCCTGGCTATGTTACAAAACATTATTATTGTTATACAGGAGTGTGCAGTGATGATTATACACTACCACTTTTGTCAAAAAGGGTCCCAATATATCACTTCTCTATAATCAATTGATGAAATGTATTGAAAAATACGATTGTAAACAATGAGAACAACAAAAAAAAAAACATTGCCACGAGTATATTGAGGTAAAAAAATATGGGTTATAAACAAAAACACTTAAAACATTTTTTTTGCATTGTTTTGCATTGTCTGAATGCATGTTTGAATGTGCGTTCCATGACTATTGCTAAAAAAATTGTTTAAACTGGTTCTGCAAAAGTTACCTCTGATGGTCAGTTGTTCCAGTTTATTAGGAGACATGAACTTTGAGCACTGTCACAGGGTTAAACTCTAGGGGTTGTAGGGTTTGGAGAACCAAACGTAACAGAGATGGGGGATGTCTGAAAGTCAAGGGAACCCTGACCACTAGGTCCAAAAAGGACTGCAAAGAAATTCCGAATAGGGAGTAGTAATAGAACCGAAAACAACCCTTAAAAAACAAGGGCGAGAATCTGATAAATATATTAGAATAGGTTTGCTCTTTAAAGACCGTAACGCAAATATCTCTCCGACTAAGTTGGAGACACAGCTGGAACGCAAGGAACTGCAGTTTTAAAGGGGGCCCACGAAAGCAGAACTGCTTAGGGAAATAGAGAATTAAACTTAAAGGATACCCCTAGAGAAAATGCTGCAAACCACTGAAGGCCACTGTAGATAGCAATGAGTGTGTACTGAAAATAGGTCTGGTAAGAGCAGAGCAAACCCCTACCGACCTAAACCCCAGAGAACAGATCCCCACTGGATACTACCCAGGAGTAAAACCCTCCACCAGGAAAATAAATCCCTCAGGGCTGTACCCCTGACATAAACAAATAAAAAGAAAACTGCAGGGTCTGAAAGTGTCCCGTTTTAGTTCAGTAGGAGCTCAGTGAAATATTGGGGCAGAGGGAGTCCCTGGAAAACCAAAACATGGTCGCGGATACACAAGGTAAAATAATACCCCCTCCTTTGTCGGAACTCTATCGTATTCCGAAAAGAAATCTAAGTGGGCGCAGAACGATTACAATTCTTTTCCCCCAGTTCTGTGATACCGCCCACACCGAACTATACCAGGAAAATAAAGAAAAATTAGTGGGCGCAGAATGATTACAATTCTTTTCCCCCTGTTCTGCGATACCGGCCGCACCGAACAATGCCAGGAAATAGGGTGACTAATCAGATGCAGAACATAATACAAATCTTTTCAGAAAGTTCTGCGATACCGTCCGTGCATTTCTATACCTTACCGGCTTGGGTGCTTCACAAGTGACACTGAAGCACAGACTGAAGGAGCCACAGAGCTTAAATACAAAAGTCTCGGGGCGGAGCGTGTAATAAGAACAGGGATCACCTGCTGCTAATAAGCAAATCAACGCACCAGCAACCTCATGTATTAACTTGCAGTTTACAGACCCAGAACTATGACATAAACACGATGGCACGAGGGAGGGAGCTCTCTGAGATTGTTCGTAGCTGCATTGCGGCCTTACATGATGCCGAAGACATTAAAGCAGCACTATGTAGTTCGCCGGATTTGCTCACAGTGTCCCACTGCAGTTGATAAACGGTATTGTCTGTAACAACTGTCATAAAATCGGTCTGCACGTGCATTTGTTGACAAGCCAACGACACCAGTGAACTTTCTGAAGCAGGACATGCAATGTGCGATCCGATCAACCATGTCTTCAGACCAGGTAAGGGAGACTTAAAAATCGATCTAACTCACGTAGATGGCAAAGTCCACACTACAACTATAACGACAATGAAAATGGCAAACGACATCGTTGCGGTCACTTTCAGAGCGATTTTAGGCACAAACTGACCGCCAATCGAAATCCATCGGAATTTACAGGGCTTCGCATTCACTCAACACGGCAGATGACATCACTGAGAAAAAAGGGCTCTGACGCAGATGGAACGCGCAACATCAATGTTTACACAACGATATCGTTCATCAGTGTTGATGCTCAAATCGGTAGGGCTATGGTTATCATTATAGTTATCTTTCTCAGTGTGGACGGCCCTTTACAGCATTTTATGTATGCAGTTTGCATGTCAAGAGTGCAACACGGGGGAAAAACCATTTGAGAGCATATGTTAGCTAATGTAGGTTAGTGTTTTAGTTTTTGCTGGTCGTGCTGTGATGGAATGCTACTCCAAAGGTAATCAGCTTTGTAGCCTATAATGTGAGGCATCGCAGGTAAATCTGCACGGTTGAAAAAATTTATTACATTTGACTGAGACACGTCTGCAGTTTATCACTTATAGGAATACAGCTGACAGAACCGATTAGCTTGTGCAATAAAACAAGAGGGCGGCAGGGAATTGGCAGAAAATCCATGGAACGACATGACTACATGCCAAGCCAGATCATTACCTTATCCTTCTGAAATAAAACAAGACAAATCTTCTACCTTTAGTACTCTTTACGGGAGTGAAGTACATGTTTATGATCAAACATTTCGACTGGCGACTAGTTTAGCAATGTTTGCCAGTTAGCGATAGCATGACAACTGGCTCGCATGTCAGATACCATCTAGATAGATAAATCGCTGTAGATGATTATTTGACTGAGCATAAATGGGATACTAGATGATTTCAATGACACAGCCTGACACAAAGCAAGTTCAAACGCACTAGAACTAAATCTAGAATGAAGGATTAAGGCAGTTAACAATTTGTACTTACTAGAGATGTCACGATACCAAAAATTTAGTAGTCGGTGCCAATACCAGTAAAATTCCACGATTCTCGATGCCAATTCGATACCTGCGGAAAAAAAAATAAAAGGATTTTCAAAGATCCCATGGCAACGCGACCGTTTTTGCCTAGAAAGTCGGCAACAAAGTCCCACGATTTGACAAGACGTTATCATAAAGAACGTCGTTCTTTTGTTCACGTTCAGGTTCAGAATAAACTCTTTTAGTTCAAAGTTCATTCAGCCAAAGTTCATTCAGGTGCGTTCAGTTCCCGTTCTTCAAGAAAAAGAGCATGTTCAGGCCCAACACTGGATAAGGCATTGCAACACATGCCAACGAGCCATCCCAAACATCATGTAACGTGTAGTTCAGTATGATATATTAAAAAAAGAAAGCGATAATTCATTGAAACGTTTGGATGTTGTTAATCAGTGACGTGCGGTCGGAGGTTAGTTTGGTGAGGCAGAATCCTCCCCTTTGCTTGATTAGCAATCAGACGATGAACTAGTTTAGTAAGACTATTCGGCAGAATGACGGGCCAGTTTAAGTTTCAGCGGCGTTATTACTCAGTAGGCTACATCGAACCTGAAATGCTCATGAAACTGCAGATTTGCACGTACTTGCTTACAGGAAGCCGGAGACGTGCGGTGAGATGAGGCAGTGACCCAAAATTTTATTACAGGATTTTGTGAACCTGTTCCCACGTACTATTCCTGATTGACAATCAAAACAATTAAGACCAAGCCTATAGGAAGCCCGTATACTGACAGAGGAGATAATGACACAAAGATTCATTCAGGTATACGCTTCAATTTGAGAATGAATAATCACTTAGGAAAAATTCTCGGCTCTCGGTAATTCGTTAATCAGAATTTTGTTAATTCTGAAAGAAAACTGAAAATAAACGTCCGCTTTTTTTTTTTTTTTTTTAAAAGCGCGTATTTAAAGGAGAATACATTGTATATTGATTAAGCATTGAACTCTGCATAAGTCGGACTGTTTTAATATTTGTTGATGACATTGCTTCAGCTTCTTGGAAGCAAATACGTGCAAATCTGCTGTCTAGTGAGCATTTCAGGTCTGATGTACTGAGTAATAATGCCGCGGAAACTTAAACTGGCTCGTCATTCTGCTGAATAGTCTTACTAAACCATCTGATTGCTAATCAAGCAAAGGGAAGGATTCTTCCTCACTAAACTAACCTCCGACTGCACGTCACTGGTTGGTGCCTTTTTTGTCAAAGAGTCGGGGTGCTGCAGCCGCAGTTTCCATCTGGTTTGTTGTGACGTGAGATCTACTTCTCCGTGACCTCCTTCTGAATGCAAGTATCAACTTGAACACTCCAAAGCGTATACTGCCTCCATTAGTTCCGGAATAGTCACAGCACCGAAACTTACCGTGCCTCAGTGCTTACGGTGCCTCAAAATACTAGGCATCATCTGTGTTTTTTCAGTTAAGAATCGAAAGGTATCGCAAGTTTCGGTTCTTGTGACATCCCTAGTACTAGTAACAACGTCCAAACCTAGTAACAACGCCAGGTTGCCATCAGTCGGACATCCTTCCTCCTCTTTCAGCTCTCGCCAGTGAGTGAAAGCCGGTCCAATGTTGACCCTAGTCCTGGCTCTTATTTTATCACCTTCGCATTTTCTTTTAAATGTCTCCTCCGACAACACCTTTGCCTTTTTCGGTTTCCTCACCACTTCAGCCATTACAACCACTTCCGTCTCTGCTTCATTCTACATTCACTCGCTGGTCTTGAGAGACGTGGGGGACGCATGCCGTAAAGCAGTAAGTTTTGTTGTTCTTTTTGGGCCTGGGTGGCCTGGGTTCCTACCCGACATCCGAATTTACATAGTGCCAGTGAAGGCGATGCAGGCGCGATCGAGCCATGACAAAGGTGTCATTCAGCCTATTGTGAGTTGATGTATTGCCAGAATGATCTTGGAAATATATATTTGAGAGTGAAAAAACTACATAGTGCTGCTTTAAATGCTGCCATGGCACCGTAAGAAACACTATCAAGCATTTCAAAGAGACTGGATGCTAAAAACTAGTGTCAATAGAGGTGCAAAACGGGAGTTAAGTACCTCTGATGTTCGTTATCAGTGTATGACAAGTAAAAAAAAAAAAAAAATTGACAGTTGACAGCAGGACAACTCCGTGATAGCACCAGAAGTGAAGTGATGAAAACAGGAAGATCTACTATTTCCAGACACCTATTTGAAAATGGTCTGATTGGTCGTTTTGCCGCCAAGAACTGGAAAGACTTGAGTTTGCCAAGACAATCAAGGATTGGACACCACTGGACTGGGAACAAGTCCTTTGGACCAATGAATCAAAATTTGAAATTTTCTCACGAAAACACAGAACGTATGTGTGCTGTAGAGTTGGAGAACATTTCAAAAATGACTGTTTAACCCCTTCGGTAAAACATGGAGGTGGTAATATTATGGTTTAGGGTTCAGTTGAAAAATCTGTTGAAAAATCGAAAGAATCTCTTTGGAATGAATTTCAAACCATATTGAATGGTTTAGCAAGTGAGGAAATAAAAAATACATGAAAACAATGCCTGAAAGATGATATTTTGTAATCAAAGCAAAGGGTGGCCCCACTAGATATTGACTTTTTCTCTCAAAAAGACATTACTTTCATTTTTACTCTATATTTTTATCTGTTTACCTATTTTCATTTGTATGATCCAATATTACATGAAATAAATACTTGAATAGTGCTCGATTTCTTATTAATCTTCATTTTGTCAAGTGTATCATTATCACTGCACACTATTGTATGCTGGCTAATGAACTACATCACTACTAATATAGAGTTGCATGAGGTGTCTAATATACACAAGAGCAGCAAGTAAGCAAGTATATTATTTTTATTTTTTTTTTTTTTTAAGATTATTTTTTTGGGAATTTTTCCTTTATTTGGCAGTTGTGCAGTGTAGAGAGACAGGAAGGTTGGGGAGAAGACATGCAGCAAATGACCTGAGTCGGAATCGAACCCAGGTCGCTGGGGGAATGATACAGCCTTTATGGTACGCGTGCTTAGACTAATGAGCCACCGAGGCGCGCCGGGCAAGTATATTATTTTTAACACAGCCGTTGTTACCTTAGCGAACACCCTGCATGCATCTGACATTTTCTTTAAATGACAAAAATGCATCAAGGAGGTTTCTTAAAGGAAAAGAAAACCCTTTTTTCAGCTTTTGCCAAATGAAAGTACACTGCCCCAACTATTCAAATACAGACCCTTTCCAAAAAATTAGAAAATCATGGAAAAGTTGTTTCATTTCCATAATACCATTCAAAAAGTTAAACCTTCGTAGATTATAGATTCAGGGCCCAGAATTTAAATGATTTCAAGTTTTTATTTGTTTATTTTTACATAATTTGGGCTTCTAGCTCATAAAACCCACGAAAACAGGAATTCCAAAAATTAGTTTACTGTGAAGAAATCAGCCCAAATTTTGCAGGGCATGAATGTTTTAACTGAGTGTCACACACTAATCATCTACTAAACTCAAAGCACCTGCACAGGTTTCCCCAGGTGTCATTAAATTGCTTCAGAATGGTTCAATTGTCTCAGTACGGTTCAATATGGGGAAGACTGCAGACTTGACAACTGGCCAGAAGACCATCATTGATACCCTCCATAGGATGGGTAAGCCACCAAAGTTCATAGCTAAGGAGGCTGGCTGTTCACAGAGTGCTGTGTCCAAGCATATCAATGCAAAGTCTAGTGGAAGGGCAAAATGTGGCAGGAGAAGATGCACCAGCAAAAGAGATGACCGTGGGCTTCAGCGGATTATCAAACAGAGAAAATTCAAGAATCTGGCAGAGATCCAGAAAGAGTGGAATGAGGCGGGAGTCACAGCTTCAAAAACCACCACATTCCCAGACGCATCCGGAGATGGGCTACAACTGTCGGGTTCCTCGGGTCAAGCCACTTCTGAGCCTGAGCCAACGTAGGAAGCGTCTCAACTGGGCCAAGGAGAAGAAGGACTGGACTGTTAGCCAGTGGTCCAAGGTCCTCTTTTCCGATGAAAGTAAAGTGTGCCTTTCATTCAGGAATCAAGGTCCAAGGGTTTGGAGGAAGACGGGTGAGTAACAGAACCCAAGCTGCTTGAGGTCCAGTGTGAAATATCCACAGTCAGTCATGATTTGGGGTGCAATGTCCGGTGCAGTTGTTGGTAATGTAATGTGGGGGGAAAAAAAAGCCACTAGATGGCAGTATTGACATTTTTTTTGTTAAGCCCAGTCTGGAGCTAGGGTGGGGCATGTCCTGGGCATGCCTCAGAGGGGAATGTCCCAGAGAATTGGAGAAAAGTCTGGAAGGTGGGAGGGGGCTGGAAAAGAGTGTGTATATAAGGAGAATTTGAGAGAGTGAAAAGTAATAGGAGAAATTGCAAGGAGAAATTGTGGTAGGATACATTTGACCAGACCTGTCACTCTTTTCAAGACCTGTGAAGCTTTTTGTGGATTTTTGCCTGTGTTGGAGCATTTTCCTGTCCCAGGACATCGCACCATAGCAGCCCCATCTCAGTTACCAAGGGACTGTAAATATCTTTTTTTTAATTTCAATCTTGGTCAGTAGAGTAGATTGTAGATTAGTTCAAAGTGGTTGTGTAAAGAAATCTGTTAAAGTTTTAAAATTTTTGTCTGTCATCTTCCTGTCCGCTACGCCATAACAGATTGGGGCCATAACAGTAAACTCTGCTTTCTTAAATCCAAGGTCACCGCAACAGTCTACCAGAATGTTTTAGAGGACTTCATGATTCCTTCTGCTGAGGATCTGTATGGAGATGCAGATTCCATCTTCCAGCAGTACCTGGCCCCTGCCCATACCGCCAGAAGCACCAAAACTTGGTTTGATGCCCATGCCATCACAGTGCTTGACTGGCCAGCCAACTCGCCAGACCTAAACCCCATTGAGAATCTATGGGGTATTATCAAGAGGAAAATGAGGGACACCAGACCCAAAAACAAGGAAGGGCTGACAGCAAGCATCAAGGAAATCTGGGCTTCCATAACTCCCAGGCAATGCGACAGGCTGATTGCCTCAATGCCACGGCGCATCGAGGCAGTGATTAAGGCAAAGGGATTCCCAACCAAGTATTGAAGATTGACATATCGTTTTGAAAGTACCATATTTTGATTGATTTGATGTGATCCTAATTTCTTTTTTTTTTCTGCAAAAACTGAGAAGTAAATGGTGACTTCTTCACAGTATTCTAATTTTTGGAATTCTTGTTTTCGTGGGTTTCATGAGCTGGAAGCCCAAATTATGTAAAAATAAACAAATACTTGAAATTGTTTAAATTGTGGGCCCTGAATCTATAATCTATGAAGGTTTAACTTTTTGAATGGTATTATGGAAATGAAACAACTTTTCCATGATTTTCTAATTTTTTGGAAAGGGTCTGTATGTTCCTGAGTATTTTTTTTGAAAACTGTTTCTAATGGCTAAATTAGCTCGAAGATCAGATTTATGTATTGTGTGCAGTGCGCCATGTTTGTTGGAATCGGGGCAGCTTGCTGCGTCACCCGGACACCTGACCTCTTCAGCTCGTGGTCGTCATAAATTAAACCAGTGGTTTAGCGAGAACTGAAAATTTGGGGGGGCACAGGATCCCCCTTTAAAATTGTTATTTGTCCTGACTTGTTCTCAATCATTTTCATAATTATCATTATTTTCACTCTGAGAACACTGCACACTATCAGGTGATCACTATCAGGTTGAGAACAATCATTCAAGAGGACATGTAATTTGGTGCATTTAAATCAGCATCATTCAAAATAGCATTCCTGTCAGCTCTCATGCATGTGGCTTGAGTCTTACGTTTATAAGTGGCATATCACATTCTCACGCAGTAGTCAGCAATCTCACACTTAATAATTTTATTTCGGAAAACAAAATTATATTTAATTGCTGAGTTCCACGGTTTAATCAACCCACGCTGAACCTAGAGTAAAAGGCGTAATTCCATTGGAATCAGTTGCAGATCAGTCATTATTCAATCAACGCATATTTAAGAGATTATCACGCGGAATGGAGGTGTTGCACTGGATGCAGAAATTGTAGTGTGAGTCACGTGATCCCCCGAAGTAACTCAGGAAGATGGCTTTGATGGGATAGGAATGCATCGATTAATTATTTATTTATACAAAAAAAATTTATTTCCTTGCTCTGAAATTTCGCATGTATAACCGGATATTGAACCTCAGGGCCAAATGCTCCGCCTTATCCACGACACTAGCTCAACAGACTATATATTCACTGGTCGATTTAGCACTTGTATAGCTGTGCTGTGTTTGAACTTGAGCATATTGACGTAAGGATTCTCAGTCATAAACCGGCTTTGAAAACAACAGTTGAATATTTAGTGGTTAATTATAGCGAAAATACAAAAAACAAACCATTTAAGTGATTATACTGCTGAGGTCTTCCAGTGTATAGCATAATGGCGAGAGGACTCTCAGACTGGCTAAAACAATAGCAGGGTGATTCTCTGAATTTGGTGCACTTTGTGTCCCACAGGTTTACCTCAAAGATTTTCATATAAAGTAAACCACAAAATGCATTGAAAAACAAGAAATGGAAAGATCCCTGTGTCTTTGCATTATTACGCACAAACATATATTTTATAAATAAATTATGTTTAGAAAAATTTTATGGGTTTCTGAGGAGTAGAGGTCAGCCAAATGAGCATGTCCCCACTGACCAAAGTTGCTTTTTCACTGAATATAAAACAAATAAAAATAGCCAGTAACCGCGAGTTTTTTCTGCTAATATAATCATTTGCCTGTCTACTTTAACCCAAATAAAAGAAATATGAGAAAAATACATTAATTATTTATAAAATAGCACTATTTAATCATGTCCCCCAGTTTTTTTCAACCCCGTAACAGCATACCAATCCCCCCCTTTTTAAAAATAATGGTTCAGTCCAACTTCCTCAGCACCCAGGAAGTGACATCACTGAAGTCTTTTCCCACTCACACTGTAAAGAGAGGTAAGTGTTAGCATACTTTCTTACCTATATTTCATTGTTTTTATCGTCAGATTGACATCGTCAAGCTCAACCTTTCAACACTGTTACATGCATAAATGATATTTACTATTGTTTGGGAAAAAAGCAAACAATTGTCTTGGAAAAATATATTAATTTCTGGTTTTTCTCATGCCATATGCTGCTCCATACCCTAGCTAGTGTGGACTTATGGCTACTTTTAGCTAAAATCGTCAACCCCGTAACATTCAACCCTGTAACAAAAAAACATTGTTACGGGGTTGAATCATTGTTACGGGGTTGAAGGTTGGGCTGTTCCTAAGCCAGCCAGCCCCTTTTCTCTAAATGTTTTCACATGTTCATTATTTTCAGAAAGAGATCTGGGACAGACTGTCTGACTAAAGGATGAAAGAACCATAAATAGCAAAATCAGAAAAGAATAGAGACCATCCACATTCACATTCATTTATCAAACTTATTAGTTCAGAGTTTAATGAACACTCAATTCCCAGATTTTAAAGCAGACAGCAATGTACATTTTTTTTACTGCTGATACTGGAGATGACAGATTCATTCTATTAAAGTCTTTGAAGAACATATGAAATTATTTTAACGATAACGTTTATTGTTAAGAGTGTAACTGTGTTGTGATGTCAATTGTTACATTGTTAAACTGATTCCAGTGAGATAGATTTTGTGAACGGCATTCAGCCTAGTATGCTGTCTTTCTTCATTTTTTTCTTCTCATAGGACAGATCCGTTCAATCGAAATGTGATGTTATTTTTAAACAATGTTAAGTATTACATACCTAATGATATTTTTCTTTCCTCTTGTTTTAATGAATGAGTTAATTATATATTAATAATAATTAATATACTTGAATTAATATACTTGTAATATACAACCCCAATTCTGAAATAGTTGGGACAAAGTGCAAATTGTGAATAAAATCAAAACGCAATGACTGTCAAATCACACCAGCCAGTATTTTATTCACAATAGAACAGAGATAACATAGAAAATGTTGAAACTGATAAATTTTAAATTTTATCCATAAAATGAGCTCATTTCAAATTTGATGGCTGCTATAGGTCTCAAAAAAGTTGGGACAGGGGCCTGTTTACCATGGTGTAGCATCCCCTCTTCTTTTTAACACAGAGTGGAAGCGTCTGGGCATTGAGGAGTCAAGTTTCTTGAGTTTAGGCATTGGAATTTAATCCCACTCTTGTTTAATACAGGCTTCCAGCTGCTGGAGAGTTTTGGGTCTCCTTTGACGGACTTTTCGTTTAATTATGCGCCAAATGTTCTCAATCGGTGAAAGATCAGGACTGCAGGCAGGCCAGTTCATCACACTGACTCTTCTACTCCAATGCCATGCTGTTGTAATAGCTGCAAGTATGTGGTTTTGCATTGTCCTGTTGAAATACACAAGGCCTTCCCTGGAATAGATGTCGTCTGGCGGGGAGCATATGTTGCTCTAAAACCTTTATATACCTTTCCGCATTCATGGTGTTTTTTAAAACATGCAAGTTTCCCACACCATATGCACTAATGCATCCCCATACCATCAGAGATGCTGGCTTTTGAACTGAACGCTGATGACAGGAGGGGTGGTCTTTCTCCTCTTTAGCCCGGAGGACACGACGCCCATGATTTCCAACAAGAATGCCAAATTTGGACTCGTCTGACCACAGGACACTTTGCCACTTTGCTACAGTCCATTTTAAATGAGCCTTGGCCCACAGAACACGGCGGCGCTTCTGGATCATGCTCAACAACGGCTTCCTTTTTGCATGATAGAGTTTTAGGTAGCATCTGTGGAGGGCACGGCGGACTGTGTTTACAAACAGTGGTTTCTCAAAGTATTCCTGGGCCGATTTAGTAATGTCAATGACAGAATCATGCTGGTGAGTGATGCAGTGGCATCTGAGGGCCCGAAGATCACGGGCATCCAGTAGAGGTCTTCGGCCTTGTCCCTTACGCACAGATATTTTTCCAGATTCTCTGAATCTTTTGATGATGTTATGCACTGTCGATGATGAGACCTTCAAAGCCTTTGCAATTTGACGCTGAGGATCATTGTTTTTAAAGTATGCCACATTTTTTTTATGCAAGCCTTCACAGGTTGGAGAGCCCCTGGCCATCTTTACCTCTGAGAGACTCAGCCTCTCTAAGACATCCCTTTCATAGCCAATCATGTTACACACCTGATGCCAGTTAACTTAATTACTTGCAAAATGTTCTTTCAGCTTATCCTCTTATATATTAATTGCTTTTTCAGCCCATCTTTTGCCTGTGTCCCAACTTCTCTGAGACGTGTTGCAGCCAGAAAATTTGAAATAAGCTCATTTTGTGGATAAAAATGTAAAATGTTTCAGTTTCAACATTTGAAATGTTATCTATGTTCTATTGTAAATAACATATTGGCTCATGTGATCTGAAAGTCATTGCATTTTGATTTTATTCACAATTTGCACTTTGTCCCAACTATTTTGGAATTGGGGTTGTACAAGTAATTAATATACATAATGAATATATTTGAACACAGGATTTATCGCAATCGATTTACGCAGCACTGTGTAAATCGATTGTGTTAAATCCTGTTTTTAGGTATATTAACCAAATAAGAACCTCAGTTGGTATGTTGGTTGATGGGTTAATTGTGAAAATGAAATAATTTGACAAGGGTGAAGTTCTGTTCATGTCTCATTAAAATATTGGGCAGCAGAATATTAATCGATTGGCCGCAGAAACAACAGACGCCGCAAGTAATTTCAAAGAAGGGCATTCCTCCTTACACAAATACACTATAAAATAAATATGAACAGATCAGATGCTGTGAATAAATAGTACATTTCGTGCATATTTGTAATTTGTTTTGATTTTTGAACTTATTTGTGCATTAAAATCTCGTCAAAGTTACTAAGTCAATTTCAATTTGATTAAATGTTGTGTCATTCATTCAACACTGTTACAGTGTGTTCAACCCTGTTACTTGATACATTTTCATACATTTTTTGATAATAATAACAAATATTAGATAAATGTTACTGAACTGTATGCAAAGTTTAGAGGACAAGTAGAAAATATACAAAAGCCTAATCTATTGTTTATGTTACAGTATATTTTCATGATTTATGAAGACCGCTTGTACATTAAGTTGCCATATCCTACTTGACAGTCAAATTATTATTATTTAGAATCAAATAAAATATACTTACAATAAGTTATTTACACAAGGGACAGGTGATTTCTTAGGCACTGGAAGAATTAGTTTGAATATGTTTTAGAATTATACTCATACAGGAATCAAATTGTCCCGTTACGGGGTTGAATTTGAAACAACCTAAGTGACAAAGAAATTCCTGATTATGTTTGGGATTTCATGCTTAAGGTGGGAAAACATATTTTCTCAGACGTTCAAATAGTCCTTCACCAGATGCAATGTTCAGAAACACAATTTTCGTGGTATATTTTTCAGTAACCAGAGAACTCAATGTGCACCGAATTCAGAGAATCACCCAGCAAGCGGAGATTTACCCACAAACAGCTTTTATGACAAAATATCAAAGGTAAGAACATTTTTTCTCATCTCTGTAGCATTAAAGTGTATGCCTGCTGTTCTTTGAGCGTGGTGTCAATTTAAAATGACATGGCTTATATGTTTTTCATTTGAGGTATCGTTTGTATACATAGCACAAATTCAGTACAAATGCTTGCGATAGAGCACTGATCTTATTTTATTTCATGTTTTGCTAGATGCTTATTTACTTGCTTGGTACTTGAATTGTGTTCGGTTTAGTTAAAAACGGTGATCACGAACTTTTCGCTGAGTTTCTTCGCTTTAAGAGGATATGCCGCATGATGAGGTTGCTTGTAGGAAACATGCTGTATTTATAATGCAAATTCACTGCCCCCGTCACGGGGACGTTCAGGCTTAAGTTAATATTTGTATTGAATATATATTTTTCACTAATTTCTTTAAATCGTCACTTTAAAACCAGTTTTCATTGCAACAAAACCGCTGACTTACTTGTGAACTTCTGGTTCGTGAAAGCTTTTCTCGAAGTGCTCTGAGCAAAGAACTGAATGTTTTGTTGGTTTGTAAGGCTTTCCACGGTCAATTCTTCTTAATTTAACAAGCCAATCTTTCAAAAGGGCCTCATTATTTTGTGGAAATTGATGGAAACTTATTTTGGCGTATTTTCCAGACGACTGAATGGCATTATTATTGGTGCAAGCAACAGCAGCACAAGATTTCCCCATTATCACTATGCTGCGATCAACCTTTGTGTACATTTTGCTTCTGGGATCATGTGACCACCTACGTAACTTGCAATGACCTCATTGAAGTCCGGGTGCACCTAAGTTTTCAGTTTCATATACGTTTCGTTAGATCTCTCCTCTAGTAACATGGAAACCTATTATGACTCCGGAATTCTCTCGCTCCTCTTTTCTCAGGTGCTGGGAGCTATGAAATCTTTCAAATGGTCTTTTATTTCATTGAAACAATTTAAACGATCATGAAGCGCAAGTTAAATCACCTGATGTGCGGAAAAGGTGGCCTGAAAGTTTCAGAGCAGTTTGACTTTCGTAAAGCATTGGCCTATTTTTGGAGTAAATTCTTTTCCTGTGCTGAATTTAGCCCATTATTTCGTCGCAGTTAGATCAGATGGGGAGGGAAGCCGTGTCCTCAATAGCCAATGGATTTTTACTATAACTGGAGAATGTGTCAATAAATGAAGTTGATTGTGAACTAGCCAGGACTAGCTGTCGTTATAAAGGGATATTCTGTTGGCACCTCTATCTTATCAAGTCAGTCTTCACCAAGGGAAATCAGTACACACTCAAAGCGACTATGTCAGCCGGGGCGCATGTGCGCGACGAAGCGAAACTCCTTGAAAACGTTGGTACAATTATTTCAAGTTCATCTGAGATTTCGTGTACACGTTTTTCAATCAGTTTATATTGTGTTCATCCTCGAGAAGTTTTATGAAATTTTTGGTAAAAATTATCTTTATTGATCGTAGAGCCTGTTCATAGCATGATTTTGTTATACTTCGGGTTTTTGTAGCGTTGATATTGCTTCTAAGTTAGCCTACATTGATTGTTATGTCGTCCCATGGCGGCCATCGAACTGGAAGCGGTCACAAAAGGATGTATGACAGCTGCATGTCAGACAAAACGTTGCGACAGACAGGTTCTGTAAACACTGAAGACAGTTACTTGATAAAAATTTCCCCGAACTTCTCAAGGATGCACGCAATGCAAACAAATTGAAACTCCACCCTGAATTCACCGGTTTACCTTACTTTGCACTTTCAATGTGTTTTCACCCAAAGAAATATGGATGGATAGTATAATTTATTCTTCGTGGGTTTCGCCAAAGATAAATGTGGTTACTCTAGCAATTTCGCGTTTGCAGGCCATCCTCTGTATTTAAAACAGCGATGAAGGTACGCTTTACACAGGTACTAATAAGCTTGGGGTTTATATTTCTGCTCCCTTGATATCGCTCTGCATGTATGAAAGTGTTTATCGACTGGACTCTACTACGCATGTGCACCAGCTGACATAGTCCCTTTAAGCCCACGGTGTCACGACCCAGCTCATGAGCCATGACAAAAACGGGAGTGACACGGTTATCAAACTGAAAAGTGTACAAATTTATTGACTGAAAAAAATACAAGAACCCAAAAACATATTAATGCAAAGCAAAAAGAGATGTGTCAAAAATGACATGTTGTGCAGAATTTTACACATGGAGCGAGTGTGTTCAGGGACAACACATGTTTAATGTGTGAGCCATTTTAACACACCGATTGTGTGATTTTCTTTGACACACTCCAGTGTCATCTCAACACGTTTTACGCAGTCAATGTATGAGCCATTTTAACACACCAATTGTGTGATGTAATTTTACACACTCTAATGTGTCATATCAACACATTAAGTGCTGATTATGTGTAACTGAAAATGACCAGAAACAACTAATTAATGTGTTAACAACTTAACGTGTTAAATATTTTTATCAATCCAAAAAATTAAAGAGGGAAACAGACAGACCTAAAAATGTAATTTAATCAACATTCAAATATTGACAGGGCACAGAGCAATGCAATGAAGTTCACAAAGTACAACACAATGTTTCAAAACTGAATTTTATGAACCCAAGCTTCAAGCTTTCCTTCAAGTCAGGTTCAAAACAGAAAGCTTGTCTAGTTAACCCTTTAACACAGGGCCAACCCTGTTCCTGGAGAGCTACCATCCTGTAGGTTTCTACTCCTAATTCAACACCCCTGATTCAGCTCATTAGCAGCTCGTCAAGATCTCTAACTGGGAAAGCAGGTGTGGTTTACTTTGGTTGGAATGATAACCTTCAGGATAGTAGCTCTCCAGGAACAGGGTTGGGCAGCCCTGCTTTAACACTTTAAAACTGTTGAGAGGTCAGAGTTCAACAAGCAACATGTAACAGTAAATGACATGCATCATAACAGAATAGTTGTCACAGTGCAATCAGACCTATATATACATTCTTATTTTCAGTTACTCAAACTCAGTCATATCAAAGGGAATGTCAAAATTACTCAATCATTATCATAAAATGATATGCCGATAAATTATGTATTTGAATTACCTTGTTATCTAAAATTTAACAAACAAAGGTCATTGTATGCTGAAGGTAAAGTGAGATGCAGTTTTCACAATAACTCTTGAGAAAAGAAATGTCATTTAGTGGCATGTACAATTGGATCTGTTTTTTAAAAAAAAAAAATCACTTGCATGCATTTGTAATTATGATAGTATAAAGCAGTGGTCTTCAACGTCATTCCTGGGGACCCACTGTGTATGCTGGTTTTTGTTCCAACCACAATTGTAATCACAGGATTTTAACAAGCTATTAATGTCTTAATTAGTTGTTTTTCATATTTAGCTTTGTTGCTTACTGTCTTTAGCCAAATATTACATAGAAACATCCATACATGCTATGAAGAATAAAATATCCTTCAAGATTGCGGTTTTATTTCTATACTGCAAGAAATTTCAAGCATTGTAACATTTGAAACAGATCAGACACTGAGGAACTCCGTAAACCCCAAATTAGGCTGAGGGATACAACTGTTTCAAGTTCTTTCAAAAAACTTCAGGTGAACTCAATTAGATTAACACAAAGCTGGTTTGACTCTTTACCATTTCCTTGTCGAATAAATTTGTCATGATGTGCCAATTAGTTTTTACCAATTAGGAGCCAAGTACATCTTTAATTTGATTGGTTACATTGTTTCCTCTCATTTTATGCTGTTATTTCCAATGCATCGCAATGCGGGTATGGCATTTTTTAAATTCTTGATGGTAAACATAGATGGGGCTGGTCAAGGGGAAGTAACAGACGGACACTGTTACTTAACAATGTACTTCATTTATGGTATGCAGGATGATGAATCTTTTTGTTTCAATTCAATAAGTTGGCCTTGCTTAAAGGGGACCTATTATGCTGATCCTTCTTTTAATACATATTAGTAATGTTATAATGTTGAATGTCCATGCTTAACCTCTGAAAAGTTTCTAAACATAAGATACAGGGGGTTTTGCCGTAATCCAAGAACGTGATTTCGTGAGCGTGATTTCCTCTCTGAACAGCTCCTCCCAAGATCTTCACGAGATCTGGGCAAAACCTGACGTCAGGTTGTGCCGTCCAATTAGTACAGACCTAGCCAGAGCCAACCACTGCGCTGGACCTGCCCACACCGGAAACTATTCTAGCAGGCACTAACAACGGCAAATCATACTATGCCTTAGTAGGGTCGACACTTTTGGAAATACAAAAGAAGAACCGCAGATCATTTGAGGTGCAATTTTGTTAGTATCTCTCCCAAAGCTACTTGTCCGTTTACTTTTTGGACGCAAAGAAAAACAAATATTTCTCTTGAAAAGACGATGCCACCAGAAATCAGTGGGTAGCTTTTTTTTTTTTTGCTGGCAGCAAACAGCCACGCCAAAGGGAACGTTAGCTGATTGTGCTCAGCATTTCACCAAAGACAGCTTTATCAATAAAGGATAATTCGACACAGGATAAGTGTTTCAGCTGCTTCTCAAACCTGAAGCAGCTGCATCGATCAAGCGCTCGGAGCCACAAGCTGTAAGTAACGATATAACAGCAAATAATGTAAGTGAAGCTAACGTGTTACGGGTGGCTAGCAGGACCGCTAGCGATAGTTAGCACTAACAACTGGCCTCAAACGCAGGCTTGGTAAAATATCTGAAGATAAAGCCTGTATCGGTCGCGACTGTCCGTGACTCACAGACACAGAAGCTGTAAGTTGCTTTTACTGCATAAGCCAACCTGACGTGATAGCCAGTTGACTGTGGCTGTAGCACAGCGGCTAACGTAGCCAAGTTACTGTTGCTAATGTTTGTGTCCTAAATATGCAAGAGTGATATCAGGGGAAATTCTACAGAAGGTGTGTGAACATAAACCTCATTTGAAGCTAACTTTTAATTCTTGTTTGTAGTTTGGATGCTTGGTACAACTGTTCACAGTAACAGAACTTGCTGTCTGTAAAACCTGTATTGCAAGGGTTTGTCTCTGTGGTTATGACCGCTCGGTTACCAGCTACTGCATGTTAGTTTGCGTGTCGTGCTAATTAAAAATGCTCCTGGTTAACTTATATGCAGTAATTCTGATCGGTATGCTTGTGTTACTTCGGTAAGCATCAATGTGGCAGTTTCATCATAACGTTGCCTGATTGTAGCCACTACAGTTAGTGATCGCTTCACTTATCCATGACCGGGATCGGATGCTTCACAAATGCCTGAGCAAGCTCTCTGGTGCTACCGTGAAAGCAATGCTCTACCGGTTTACAAATGATTTCTCTGCACTACCTTGACATAATTTCATCCCCCTTTAGAAATTGTTGTGGCTAATAAAAAGCCGAAAAAGGCGGAGATTAAATAGGTAATTCTTTCCTGTAGAAGTGATCAATTCGCTAGCTCCACATAAGCAACTTGTCCGCGCTAACGGAACTTACGGTCTGCAAAACCTGTATTATGTTCATAACATAACCGAGCTCTCTCTAGCTGTCGCGTACTATCCATAAAGCTGCTTTCACAGACATGAAACGAATTTTTCGCGTGACAGATTAGCTACATTCAAAGTCAATGCAAAGACGCGAATACACGTTTTGGACATGTCAAGCCGCTTTCACACCAGACGCGAAACGAATCTTTCGCGTGACAGATTACATTCAAAGTCATGACCGCTTATCAGCTACTGCATGTTAGTTCCCCTGCTCTGCTAATTAAAAATGCTCCTGGTTAACTTATATGCAGTAATTATGATCGGTATGCTTGTGTTACTTCGGTAAGCATCAATGTGGCAGTTTCATCATAATGTTGCCTGATTGTAGCCACTACAGTTGAAGCTAACCGGAGAGGTGCTGTATGTGTCTGCCGAGTTGGACTGCAGTTAGACCAGACGTAGATTTCGCAGAGCTTGGGGTGCGTTTTCGGGTGCTTATGAAACGATCGCTTTACTTATCCATGACCGGGGTCAGCCTGATACATCTCCAATGTCTGGGCAAGCTCTCTGATACTACCGGTGAAAGCAATAAGGAAGCGCACAGGCTATAACGTGTCCGGTGTGTAAGAAACGATTTCTCTGCATTCCCATCGATTGAATATTAAATTCTTTCCTGTAAAAGTGATCGATTCGCTAGCTCCACATAAGCAACGGTTCACGCAGACGGAACTTACGGTCTGTAAAACCTGTATCATGTTCATGACATAACCGGAGCTCTGTCTAGCTCTCGCACGCGATATACATAATACTCCCATTTTCCGCAAGGAAAAGCTGGTCATTCCGACGCAGTAAGTAAACCATTACCACGGGCAATTTCCGAAAAGGCCGTTAAGCCTGGAGCTTTCGCCCCTCCGTCATATACCAGCGCGGAAGCTGTTCGTTTCTCCACGCTAACAACACACCACAGCTATGCACACGAACCAGCAGGTCCTAATACACACCGAAGCAGTCCATAAGCTGTTGGTCCACTTTTAGCTGCCCCTCACTGTCCATGTTTCCCTCTAAACTCAGACCCACGGTTTCTACGGTCTCCGGTCTACACTTGGGCATGTCGACCCGTTCTACAAATGTGTCTATTTGGGGTGGATTCTAGCTTCCCCTGCATCCTAGCTAGGAGTAGAAAAACCGCGGTACTCACCAACTGTTGCCGTAGCAAACTGTAGCCGACAGCAAATTCGTGCTTGAGCTGCCAGACTTTCGCACTGCGTCCTCCACTTTCGCCGTTGTGTTTATTAGAACAAGTTAATTTCATTAGATCTATACACATGTACTGCGTTTGATTGCAGAATTTCCCCGCTGATTCCTTAGCTCAGATGGCAGAGGCGTCTCACGTTTCACTCTGAGACCCAGAAACTGCATTCTGCTGCCTCGTCCCGCCTAGATCCGCCCTCCACAGAGCTGGCCAGTCAGAAGAAAGTGGGCACACGGGGAGTGGGGGCCATAGCAGAAGAGCCACCCCAATGAGGCGTTTCAGGCAGAGACTACAATGGACTACAAATGGGGTTTTTTGAGGATGGCAGTATGAGCTAAATAAGGACCCTGTTTGGGCTTTGAACGATCAGGAGTACTCTAGGGGAGTCCAAGATCAAAATATAACCTTGGAAATATAGCATCCGAGGTCCCCTTTAATAATTTCCTTTATCTGCTATAGTGTATAATATACATAATGTACAAAATAAACTTGGTAACGGACGGACTAATGTTCACTTCCCCTTGACCAGGCCCAGATATTTCTGTTATCTTGTGAATTAAGAGGGCAAATAACTGCTCTAAACATTAAATACACTTAATTAAGACAAATGAACAGCTTGTTAAAATCCTGCGATTACAACTGCAATGAGTGACCTACCAGATTTGGCATATCCAAGAAGCATGGGTATTCGTTGAAGATTTCAGCCATTGTGGGAGTCCACTTTGATATCCATGATCTACGCCAGGTGTATGTTTACTCCATTGCTGATTTGATTGAAGCAATGTTCTCTGGAGAGGGCCTGAGTCGTTTTATAGGGGTGATCCACTCACTGGTCACGCTGCTCTCCCCCTGGTCCTGTTCTGATCTTGGTCCTTTGTCACAGCTCATCTTGCGCTTTGTGTAACGCTGCTGACCTGAGCCTCGTTTCAAAAAGCAGGGTAAGTGGTAACTCTGAGTTTGTTCACTCAAGAGTTGCAGGAAACTCTCAGTTTTCCAGTTCGCAATACGAGTTCAGTCCAGCTCTGAGTCAGTTGCCTCGGCAACAGACTCCGTGAAGCTAACCGGCCCGCTGGCAGGTTTTCTTCAAGTAACTCAGAGTTTCTTCTCCTCCCGAGACTACAGACTGAGGAGATGTTAGACATGGTGTGTTCATTCTTGAAGAGACAGTGGACATTGAAGCGCAAATACTGAGAAGAAATCTCCGTTAGGAGAGAGTTATCCGACCACGTTTGGATGTTTTCTCATTTCCAGATGAATATTTGTTTGGGCATTCCATTTCTCTGTGGAATCTATAATTTATTTCAACAAAATTCTCAGCCCGCATATTGCTCTTGTGACACAACGAGGACATGCTCTCAGTTCAGAGCAAATTGTGTAGCCCTTTGTTTTTTGTTTTTTGCAATGATCATTTTATTTTCATTATCGCTTTGTTTTATTACGCAAAGAAACAACCACAACTTCATTCGTTAAAGGCACAGTCAGTTTCTACCACGCGTGGGCTCTTCAAAGTACAAAATAATGAATAACTCTCTGGAGAGTTTTAACTTTTCACAATACATGTCGGAAAGTCTGGTAATGAGGTCGTTACAAGTTACGTAGGTGGTCACATGATCCCCGAAGCAAAATATACACAAAGGCTGATTGCAGCATAGTGAAAATGGGGAAATCTTGTGCTGCTGTTGCTTGCACCAATAATAATGCAATTCAGTCGTCTGGAAAATACGCCAAAATAAGTTTCCATCAATTTCCACAAAATAATGAAGCCCTTTTGAAAGATTGGCTTGTTAAATTAAGAAGAATTGACCGTGGAAAGCCTTACAAACCAACAAAACATTCAGTTCTTTGCTCAGAGCACTTCGAGAAAAGCTGCTTCACGTAGCAGAAGTTCACAAGTAAGTCAACGGTTTTGTTGCAATGAAAACTGGTTTTAAAGTGACGATTTAAAGATATTAGTGGAAAATATATATTCAATACAAATATTAACCTTAAGCCTGAACACCCCCGTAACGGGGGCAATGAATTTGCATAATAAATACAGTATGTTTCCTAATAGCAACCTTGTCATGCGGAATATCCTCTTAAAGCGAAAAAACTTGGCGAGAAGTTTGTGATGACCGTATATACCTAAACCGAACACAATTCAAGTACCAAGCAAGTAGATAAGCATCAAGCAAAACATGAAATAAAATAAGATCAGTGCTCTATCGCAAGCATTTGTACTGAATTTGTGCTATGCATACAAACGATACCTCAAATGAAAAAGGACAGCCCGCAGATTCCAACGATATAAGCCTTGTCATTTTTAATTTACACCACACACTCAAAGAACAACAGGCATACACTTTAAATGCTACAGAGATGAGCAAAAGTTTTTCTTACCTTTTGACATTTTGTCATAAAAGCCGTTTGTGGGTAAATCTGCGCTTGCTATTGCTTTAGCCAGTCTATCTGAGAGTCCTCTCGCCATTATGCTATGCACTGGAAGATCTCAGCAGTATAATCACTTAAATTGTTTGTTTTTTAGTATTTTCGCTATAATTAACCACTAAATATTCAACTGTTGTTTTCAAAGCCGGTTTATGACTCAGAATCCTTGCGCCAATATGCTCAAGTTCAAACACAGCACAGCTGTACAAGTGCTAAGTCGACCAGTGAATATATAGTCTGTTGAGTTAGTGTCGTGGATAAGGCGGAGCATTTGGACTTGAGGTTCAATATCCCGTTATACATGAGACCTTTCAGAGCAAGGAAATAAATTTTTTTTTTAAAATAAATAAATAACAGTTAATCGATGCATTCCCATCCCATCAAAGCCATCTTCCTGAGTTACTTCGGGGATCACGTGACTTACACTACGGTTTCTGCATCCAGTGCAACGCCTCCATTTGCTATAATGAATGATCAGCAGTTCATATGTTTAATTCATTCCAAGTCAAAAGACCTCAAGATAGAACAACTAATGTTTTAAAATGTGCAAATTAAAGTCTGTGGAATTATCCTGAAATAAGTTATTTGCATCAGCTTGGAATGAGAAAATAGATTCCACTTGTATCACTTTAAATAACATAAGGACAACTTAAACTTGCATTTTTTATTTCTTTGCTTCCTGCAAGAACAAATGCAGTAGTTAATATTTTGTATGTTGTTCAATCAAGTAAAATCATCCACCTGTTTTCCCCTCATCCACCTGTAACTGATGCTCCAGCATTTGGATTTCTAATTTAGTTTTCCGCATTTGTAGCCTTTTGTGGTCCATTTCTAGGTTGGATTTTTCGATCTGTTTTTCTAGATACAGCTTATACAGCTGCTTCACAGGGAGCTATAAGAACACAAAAAAGACACTGAATCTCAGTGCCATGTCTGATTTGTTTCAGTTTAAGTCACAGGCCAGTGGTGAACATCTTACAGAGGTAGGCTGTGCTGTGGAGGTGGATGGACCCTCTTCCTCCATGTAATTTCCATCAGTACTCTGTTTAAAAAAAAATAAGTTGCAAGTTCTATGAAGACATTCCACTATCAACTGTTAGATCTTATTTTTAAGGTGTAAACCTCAGTAGGCCTCTCTGCGTCACTCTCTGTGGCAGCTGACACAGTCTTCATCATCCTTCTGTGGTAAAATTTAAAAATATTTCGTGTTCTACTCTGACCAGTTATTTAAAAATAAGTGAATCATTAAGAGCTCTTACAATTGTATGAAGGTCTGTAATAGCAGAGGGCTCCACCAGAAAGATTATGCCATCAGTTACTGGTAGGAGCTAAAGATTAGATCGTTAAATTATAACTATAACTGTAACTAATTCACAAATTTAAATTCTGTTTTTCAAATAATGAGCTGGTCATATCACAATTTTTCAAATGCCTATTGAAGTTTCAGTCATCATAATAATAGATTTTGCCAGACAGACAACTAAGAATCTGAATAAGTATGCCTTTCACAAGGAATCATACTACTACAGGAAAGTCAATGTGCCAAGTTGTGTCTTAGATGGATGTTTGGGAGTCACTGAATTTGCTCTGGTAAAAGGATGCGATCATTCATTTGAATAACTAACTTCTTATATAGGAGCTTGTGTCCTGGGGGTTGGCTGGATCTGAGGAGGTCCCTCCAGCAATGCCCTCTGACGAGGGTCGCCCACTGCGGTGGCTGAGGGCCATCTACTCTGCCTCTGTGAGAGGTGGTGGTGATGGTGGTGGACCCCCACCTGTCTTTTTGACCTCTGCCTTTTTTCTGTTGGCTATGATGTGAACACATCCAGTGAGCTCAAATTTGGAGACTTGCATTTGAGACAGTAATTAGGTGCTGCTTTAAAATAGACAATATTAAATAAGGACAGTGTTAGGGTAGCTCAAAATATTGAATTTGTTGATTAGAACATTTAACTTTTCAAATCTATTACACGTTAGCCACTGAATGCTGTTTAAATAGATAAGGTAGACTAAGTAGTTGCTTTGGTTGAAATTACACCTTACCTGTTTGAACGATATTTTTGAATTTCATTTTCAGCTGCTGCCATGTGCATTTTGTGCCTGTTGAGCTGCACCAGCACAGATGTTAAATATGCACGCTCACATGTACACACAAGCACATATACAGTATGTGGTCGTTCAATAAGTAGAGCTCTTGTAATTTAACCATCATTTGGTTGTTTTTTAATACTCTCGCATTGACTCGGTCAGTGATTTTCTGCCACGCAAACTCACGCTCTATTGCAGCTGCAACTGTATTACTTTTTTTTTTAATGCGTTTGAACTCAGCGTACGCCTTTATGAATATCTCCAACTCCGCTGGAGAAAAGACGCTAGACTTCTATCTCCACCATTGCCATGGTGAATCATGTTATCTGTGTTCCATTGATGAGGGCTTTAAATATCCTCGTGCACACACCTGACTCTGGCGTTAGTTTACTCAGAGTTGATTGAACCAAGTGTTATCACCTGTTCTGAACCCGAAAACTCCGCGGTCAGCAACTCAGAGTAAGTCAACTCACAGTTACAGAACAAACTCTGAGTTTGTTTACCCTGCTTTCTGAAATGGGGCCCTGCTTGCAGCTTTCGGCGGATGTTGCGCAGTCTCATCTAGGGCTGCACGATAAACGGAATCGCGGTTATCGCAAGTGCAATAAAAGTAACTGCCACTAT
The DNA here is from genome assembly GCA_029692085.1 of Gymnothorax javanicus. Lineage (NCBI taxonomy): Eukaryota > Metazoa > Chordata > Actinopteri > Anguilliformes > Muraenidae > Gymnothorax > Gymnothorax javanicus. The sequence continues at coordinate 77,094,521 of CM056195.1, forward strand.
GAGGCAAACAGATGAGCAGGCTTATTACCTTTTCTATGACAAATACCTAATGCGGTCATTTGAAATGCTTCTGGGAAGAAAACTGCGATTTGAAGTCCGCTAATTACCAGCGAGGTTGGACAGCCTCTATCGCCTCTATCAAATGACCGCATTAGGTATTTGTCATAGAAAAGGTAATAGGCAAGCTCGTCTGTCTGCCTCATAGTGGCAGTTACTTTTATTGCGCTTGCGATAACCGCGATTCCGTTTATCATGCAGCCCCAGTCTCATCTCCAAGAATCCAGAATGTGATGATGGATCATAAGAATGTTCCTGATATTATAAAAACAATAAAACATCTTTTTCAGAATATTAACAAAAGTGTTGAAAATACACACTTGAAGATGAAAGTCTGACTCAAACTGCTAAAATTCTTACACAAACCCTCAAAAGGTAAAGTAAAAGTGAGTAAAAAAGTGTATCAAAAGGCACATTAAGAAAAAAAGGAAAAAAAAAATAGAAACACAAATCCGAACAAACCATTTGGCTGTTTTGGGGATCATTTTTATAAAACATTAGATGTTACTTAAAAATCCATCTCCCTTTCCTTCAATCTGGTCGCTCAAGGATGGAAAAGCAGTGACTATACTCTTTGCAAGGATGAGCTTTTCAGCACTTGGTGGGTAGCTTGGGCGGGGGACAGAAAAAAGAAAAAGCAGAGATTGAACTCCAATCAGGCCTTAAAGTTTTGCCATTTTTGTATCAGTATCGAAACTGCAATCCGTCAGGGCAAAGGCCATTAAGTAAAATTCAAGGTGATCCTCCAGTATTTTTTCCTGAGTTTAGATACTTACAATCCATGCTTCTCCTCCAAGTGACTGATGCATACTTTCACAAGGACCCTGCTTGACTATTTTAAGCGGTCCTGTTTTCTTGTATTCTTCAAATATCTCTGGTGCTTTGCTTTCAAGTAGAGAATGTAGGCATCCTTGTTCATTTGGCACTGGAGCATGCTACATTTATGGAAGTATAGGGAAACATGATGAATTTTCCCCATAAATATATTAGACACATGCACACATTAACACACACACACACACACACACACAAACATACATGGTGATGCCCTTGACATGAATTATATGTCTTGTTGTATGTGGACCCCACACACAACAACATACTGGCAGCTAATGCCACATGTTGAAAGACACGCATGTTGACTGAGGGCCAACACAATAGGCACCTTGTGCATTAGAGGGTAAAAAATAACCATAATTCATTTAATTGTTACCTGGTACTTGTGACAATGTATGAGTGGCCATCAGTGGCGGCTGGTGAACTGGTGATAGGGAGGCTCAAAACCATCCCTTAAAAATAATGATTGGTCATGACCTGTTTTCAATCATTTTATAAAATTGACTTTTTTGAACTCCAAAAATCATAAGGACCATCAGGCGTCGTCAGTTCTCCATGTTAAGTTAAAATGAGGACTAATAATTCTTGCCCTGTTTTTAATCATTAATTTAAATTACCATCACAGAAACTCCGAAAACTCAACATTATCAGGTGCGGTCGGTTTTCATTAATAATGCAAACCTGTCAACTCTCATTCATTCAGACTTCTCGCGCTTTTCTTTATCCATGGGTTAGAAGCAATGCACGTGTTTCGTGATCGTTTAAATTGTTTAAACTAAATAAGATCATTTGAAACGTCTTGATGCAGTTACATTGCTTCCGACCCCTAAGTAAATAATTAGCGACAAGCGTGATAAGTCAGGAGTCATGATCGGTTTACATACTACTAGTGGTGAAATCCACGTAATGCACGTGAAACTGATAAATCTCCATGCATGTGGACTTCAATTCTTACAAACCTACGTGCTGATGGAATAATTGCTGACTACAGCACGGGAACGTGAATATACCACTACAACTCATGCCGAATGCATGAGAGTTGACAGGTATGCATTATTAATGAAAACTGGCCATACCTGATAATGTTGAGAGTTTTCAGAGTTTTCAGTAATAGTCATTTAAACAAATGATTGAAAACAGGTCAAGAATTAGTAGTGCTCATTTTAACTTAACAAGGAGAATTGACGACACCTGATGGTCCTTACGATTTTTAGAGTTCAAGTAAAGGGATGGTTTTGAGCCTCCCCTGTCGCCAGTTCACCAGCCGCCACTGGTGGCCATATTACCCAGCCTTAATGAAGCCGAAGAATGTATTTACATGAACAATGCATATACAGTAGAAAAAGGAAAGAAAAACAAACCTGTCTTTGAAGCGTCTCTCCTACATTTGTTTGGGGTAGTGCTTCTGTGCTTGACAGGAAGATTTGAAATCTGTCAAAGTTCTTGATTTCTATGTTTCTGTCAACATCAACAAATTCTTGGAATTCAGTATGAAATTTCAGAACTCTGTCAAATGCAAAACCTATTTCCCCTGATGTAGTCTGGTTTATGAGGTGCTCAGTGTGGTGGAAAATTATATTTTATTCCTGTAAGAAAACACTCAGAGATAGAGATAGTAAAATAGGATCCAGTCTTTACTATATGCATATAGGGTCGAAGTTACATGCAGAACAAGGACAAATGGATGCCTCTTTGCTTGGATATTTGTATGATCACAACGCCTTAAATGTACGCCCCTGCAGCAGATATTCCCCAATAGTTTATTACTTTCCTCCTTTCTACAGATGCTTATCATTCAAAATCCCACCTCTTTGGAGCTAATTTACGGAAGTATGTTCTCCCAGCATTCCGTAGGTGAATGCACGTATCCCACGTACATCTGGTCCCGTCCTTATCAGTTCCAGCGGAGAGGAGACCCTCCCCATAGCTATCTTACTCCGAGGCCTTATCTCAAGGTCCAGCAGGTTCTCAAGGAACCGTCAAGCGAACACACAACTCAGAAAGTACACTCTGGCCCTGCAGGATCCTCAGGCTCAGAAGGAATAAACACATCTCATGACGCACAGTTACAGAAAGCACATCTCATAACACTTCTGCTTACGCACAAGATAGATTGCAAGGATCAGCAATTACGCACAAGCTAGGTTACAAGGATAAAAGGCCTTGACAATCCAGATGCGTAACGAATAAACGACACGAAAATACGAAGTGTTCGGATGCGAAATTTACGGATCAAAACTCTTCACACCGGCTCCAACACGAATTTGCGACAGAAACTCGGGAAAACGAATTTACGAAGTTTTGACAGTCCACTCTGAAGTAGAAAAAGAGGGCAAAGGAAGAAGAGGAAAAACTGGACTCATCCATCAGTGATGAAGATCTTTTCCTCATCGCTCTTTCTAAGAAAAAAAGAGGTTTTGGGTTCACCCTCTGTTACAAAGTAGGGATAGAGAAGGAAAGTTTCACCACCTAAAAGAGGCGTTTTCTTTCGCAGATAAATGACGACGTAAAATATCAATATATCTTTGTAATTTCTGCGCTGGTGGAACTGCACAGATTGGCGTAAATTGGTTTTCGAGGCTCATTAAGCAATAAGCCACGAGAATCCAATCTATACTATTCTGAATGTTGTTACGGCTGAAGGGCGTTGTTAGGCACGTTGCACATCTGAGTGACAATTGTAAGGAAGGCGAAAATAAATGCTGCGAAGTCAGAAAAAGTTTTGGATTTTTTGCATCTATTGTACTGCCATCATTACATTGCCATATCAATTTTATAAATGTAGCCAATAGGCATTCACTTTTTCTTCATCAATTCTTATTATAGGTCATGCTTTGGTCTTGGTCATTCGGGCAATAAATTGTTTGTCAATAAGGCGAACTGACACGAACAATCGAACTCACAATCGAGCGGTAAAGCGTGAGGTTACAGAAAGCCCTCTGAACACCTGACGGCACGCCGCTGACTGAGAGGCTATTGAGCTGAAGGAGCGTCTAGCAGTCTGTCTGAGGTAGGCAAGTTCGTGAAAACATGATTGGTTGATGCGTTTGCTCACAGTGCGAATGTTCGCAAAAATTGAACTCGATCCGAAAAATGAAAGGTTCATATTTTCGCAGCATGATAATCGCATTCTGTGTGTAAAACCTCATGCCCAATTAGCAGTTTGAAATATTTTTTTTGCGTGTGAACTATTCGTTATATATATATATATATACTGTTATATCTGTTTTCAATATTAACCAGGCTTTTCATTAGAAACTGGCGCCCAGCGCAAATTGCCGCTTGCTTTGAATGCTGCGCCGGTTATCTTCATTGCTGCAAGCATTAGATGTCATAAAAATACAAATCCGTGAATTTACCGTAGTTGACAATGAACATCCAAACTGCGATAAACCACAAACGTCTCGGCAAAATGCTTCTGGTTCTTTGTCATGCACTCACGCCTTTGGCATTGAACCAATCCGAACTGTTGAATGGAATCCTTCGGGTAACTTTGGAAGCACCACCACTGACCACATTTATAGGTATCAAGGTCAGCGAGACAATCTGAGTGAGTGGACCGCATAGCCAGACAATTGGAACAATGAAGAGGGATTGTGGAAGCAAAGTGATGAATCAAGCAAATAATCTTTCTAGGATTTATGTTTTCTTCACCAAAGAAACAGGTACAGTAAGTGGCAACTTGAAATTTAATGTATATCTTTGATTGATTCTGAGATAACTAAAGGAAAAATGTTTCAAACAACACGTATACGGGCTGAGATAGAATATCGGGATTAAGAAAAACTTTTATCTGACAGTTTGTACAAGTTTAGTCGACTACGGTGGGTGAAATGGTAGATTCTCTTTCAGCATGCAGAGGCGCCGCTTGTCAACAGCCAAGGCAGGCAGCTGCTTGGGGCCCCAGGCCACTAGGGGGCCCCCAAGGGCTGACAAACTTTACTCCCCAATAATATCCTAAATGTCCTGTTTTTCATAAGAGCACAATTTTCAAGTTATGTTGTAATAATAATACTAATTTTTTTTAAGTTTCAGTTTCTGATCTCTTTTGTTGATTTCAGATTATTTATAAATATGTTTAACGCTTGTCAGCAGGGCTGTAGTGGAGGCTAAACGCACGTAAACGCCGTTTACGCACCTCTGGAATTTTGGAAATAGCATTTATGCACCTCCAAATAGCGTTTACAAACCTCTGAGTGTCGTCTACACACCTGTAAATTAGTTTATCCACATTTTCGTTTACATGCCTTTTACGTATTCCTAAATAAATTTGCTGTCATTTTAAAATTGGAAACATTTCATGTGTTGTACCTACACAAGAAATTTATCTTTATCATTTTGCGCTGCATTATGGTACGTGTCTGTGTGACCAATCACTGCTTGTGGCGGCTATCAGAAAGCGGCAGGCTGTCCCTATTGATCAGTGGGGCTCGATATAAGTTGATGCGGTTTGTAGAAGTCTGTAGAGGTTAGGTTGTGCTAAAATGGATATTAGGCGATTTCTGAAGCGTCCCTATAGTGTCTCACCTCCTACAAATGCAAACACAAGGCCTCGATTACAAAGTAATTCCAAAGAGCAATACTTCACGATTTTTTAAAGGTTGTTTTGGTTCACATAAGATGACGCATTCAGTCAGTGACGATAACGTTACCACTATTGTGCACAGCTCTTTGCTAGCGAGTAGCGAGTTATGTTTAATGCGTTGCTGTACTGCGCGGAACAAAGCTTATTTTTCTCGCGGGCGAAGGTGAGCTCCTTTAATAGCAGAAACGTGTGTGACCGTGGACCTGGGCTGTAGCACTTGATTAGACACTCAGACATGCTTTTGTTGGTCTTTTAGGAAGGGGAAGATTGCCCTCTGGGCATTGCTTTGAGCTACAGTGTAGTGGACATTGTGGGACTTAGTATTCATCATTAGGCCAAAAGTTAGGCATTTTTCTGTAATGCAATTACATTTGTGGTTCCTAGAGAGGTGCCATTTATTTTGTTTGTTTTGTTTTTCTAAACAGACCCTGCTCTGACCTTTTTGTTTTCTGTATGAGGACACAGTTGGTTGATCTTTTTTTTTTTTTTTTTTTTGTAGGCTTGTTGATATGTTTAGTGCTTTTTTATTTTGATTAAATAAACACTTAAACTACAATAGATTTATTAATTCTGGAATCTTCTTCAACATTATTTTTAATAATGGAATTGGATATAGTGACCGTGTGAAGGCATGAGAGAGCACTCAGTGATGTCCTTGTACAGTCTAATGGTCACACATGTGCATAGGATAAAAACATAGGGTAACAGACTGCAGGTAGTATCCCATTTCTTTTCACAAAATGAACATTCAACAATAACCACAATATCATCATAAACATAACCAACAATTTTGACACTGATGACATCGGTCCAGTATGCTACAAAATATAGGCCTACGCCACACGGCCGCCGCACGGTCTGCCTTACTGCATTGTGGTCCATCTGATCACAGAATTCATAGTTTACCCACCTCTGATTTTACCACTACAGCCCCGCTTGTCAGAGGGGGTTCAGATTATTTATAAATATGTTTAACGGTTGTCAGAGGGGCCCCTTGGGAATTTTTGCTTGGGGCCCCAGCACACTCTAGAATTGCCACTGTCAGCATGCTCATGTTAAAAGTTTCACCTGTTACGCTCCGTCATATCGTCGTTTATTTAATTTAAATTTGATCAAAACTGCCACGAATCAGCTGTGAGTCGGTGTCGTACGGCTGTCACGCATTTTATCCAATCTGCAAATGGTCGCTTGCTCTGATTTTTTATCCATCCATGCACAGCCAGCACAACGATGTTATTTTCAGGTGATGGAACGAATTAGACAGCCTCAACGAAAGGAAGTTTTCCCTCATTTCAGCAGTCTCAGAGCAGTATAGATTGTGAAATTATTTTCGCATAAAATAAAATGTGTTTTGTCGATATACCAATTTCCACGCTAATATCCAATTGATCAATCGCGCAGCACATTTGGTAAAACGCTGAGATTGGACAAATGCACGACATGGCCATGGGATACTCGGCAAAACATTGCGTTGTGCGAGCTTAAAGCCCCTGTCACACTGCGCCGTTTAACAATTCCGTCTGCCACCGTCTAAATATTTTCATCAGACGGTGCCATACGGTGGCAAATTCAAATTTTTTGGCCATGGATGGTAGATAGATATGCATGAGTAATGTTTAAATACATCTGAGAAATGTCTGCTTAAGTATGAGTAACGTCTTAATTGAGCCCAGCCTATGGAACGTCGGACGCCTGAGTAGTGTCTGCTTAAGTATGAGTAACAAACAAAAAGGCTGAAAAACGTCTGAATTACGTCCATCAACATCTGGTTTGCATTTTATAAAAGGCCAAGCTCCGTCCATCGCTTCATCACAACAGTCGTAGCTCCTGGACGGTCCACATTGCTCGTTTTGAAATTATGTTTGGATCATTATCCCGGAATACTATTATTTTGGAGTACTATCACACTTCATTTTATCATGCCATTTTAGAGAAGGGGTACTACAGGCAAGGGCAAGGGCAGTGGAGCGAAAGCCCCAGCCAAGCGAGCCCAGAAGCCTCCCACTCCTCCTCCCAGGGAGGAATCTTCAGACTCGGGATGCCCCACAGGTTCTGTGGCTGGAGGCGGACAAGCTGTCCGCCTGCACAACAGCCATAAAAGTCTAAAAACCAGTAAGATTCTGTCCGAATAGCAGTGAAAACGTAAAAAAAATGCCAGAGTAACACATGAGAACCGCCAATCGTTATCCAAAGCTGGCCGCTGGAAATTTTGAACATGTCCAAAGTTTGAAACGACTTGCACCGTCTGTCAACGTCTAGATACGTCTGTAAACCAGCTGAATAATGAATAAAAGTCAAATAAACATACGCCTTCGTTTTTCAGACGGAATCGTTAAACGGCGCAGTGTGACGGGCTTTAGAAATGAAATCTGGCAGCTGTTGACTGCTTTATCGAGCAGAATAGCATTTGGATGGATGGCAACTTTTCAGCCAATCGTATTGTGGAAGATATTCATTTTATTCGAATAGGTCATGGAACCGGTTTCATATTTCCCATTCGATGTAGCCATAACAAGCAACAGGTTTCATCATAGTAGCAAGTCTAAAGTAATCGATAAACTTCAGTTTATATGCACAGCTTAAAGGTGGCATGGCATGTGCCGACTGCTTTATCGAGTAGTGTTTGGATGGGTGAACACCTTTCAGCCAATCATATTGTCGTACATGGCAATTCAATCAAATAGCTAATCGAACCAGTTTCAGAATCCACGTTGGATGTTTAAGAGCCATTCCACGAGAGATTGACATTCGGTGCACAGTTGACCACCCTGGAATTGAATGAAACTTGGCACATAGGTAGATGTGGGTGTCTCACAGAAAAAAAGCCGAATTTTTAGGTCCGTATTTCACTGTGCCTGCCGATAGCGCCATCTGGAATCCACTAAAATGGCTCAGTTTTGCTTTTGACACCACATTTTACATCAACTATCATGACGTAAGGGTACACAGTACCAAATATGTTATACTTTCATCATGACCTGTGACACTTCAAGTCCGGTTTAACACCAAATCAGCACCAAGCTGGGTTACTACGTTATCGAGCCGGAATTATTTGAGAAATAACAATAAAAATTGAAAATGGGAATGGGAATAAAATAATACCCCAGACATACACCAAACTAGAATGCTTTATTATGTGTTTACACACAACAAGACTATCATTTTCAGTGAATAGTATCTTGGTATCTTGCTGTGTTTGTGCAATAGACGGCCAGAAAGATGATTGAAATTCATTTTTGGTGCATGTTTGCAGTATGTTTTCTCTGTAACCCAGATTTGTACTGTGAGGCTAAATGCTGTTTGCTGTGCTTTTGGAACTCTGTTTTCAGGAATACCAAGCATTTCTTTGGTAGTATCTACACTTTCAAGCTAGACGGAGCCAAAGTTGGAGGAAAACTCAAAATGGACCATTTCATGGCAGATTGTGCCTATGTTTAGGTGGCATTATTTTGTTTACCCAGCAAGATCGAGATCTGAAATTTTCTGGATACATAGTCCCTTTGGGGTACATTACAGCATTAGTAAAATCTCAATCGTAGTATTTTTAGTGTAGATAATTTTAAACATTAAAAGTCGAAAAATTCGCCTCCAGAGGGCACTGTATGCTGGATGCAAGTACTGCCCATCCCCAGCGAAGTACCAAAGAAATTGTTTTTGAATTGTGATGCACACAGCTAGTTTTCTCTGAAAATGAAAAGTTTCGCCTGGTACTATTCTGGGGCGCGTTTCCCAGTTAGCAACTTACATAGTTCGTCCATTCACCATCAATGGGCCCAACTATGTAAGTTAGCATCATTGATTTTGGGAAACGCACCCCTGGGTGGATAGCTATCTGACCAAAGGTGGTGCTCTAAAGACCTAATATTCAACCGACCTAATTCCATAATACCAGACATATACCAAACTTCTGTCTTTTCACATAAATAAAGTACTTGCGCAGTTAAACATAAAATTTGTAATCTCTTTGGTATAAAGCTGGGTTGGTTGTATATTGGAAAAGAATATTGGTGGCAATTGTAGCATTGTGTCAACATGCAAGACTTTTACCAGTAGTCAGTACAGTGAACAGTTTTGTAGTGTTCGAGAGTTTCAGAAAATAACAAATTCTCTGCATTTTTGCATTACTATTAGAATCAGAAAGCAGGCTTCAGTGTTACTTCTAGGATTTCTCTAAGGTACGGTGCTTGGGTATGAAAAAGGGCACAGCAGTCGCGTCTAGCGAGTGGTTATCCTGATAAAGGGCACAGAGGTCCTTGCAAGCAAACAGCACCCTGCCAAGAAAAGGGCAGTTCATTTGTAGTGGTAACTTGCATGCCTTCTTTCCTAACACCTGCCCATGATGTCTAGCCTATGGGATGCCCGCTGGGTGGGAGGGTGGGGTTTCTTTTATAGACTTCCCATTTCGTGCGTACCAAGCCATGGGTGTTGACGCAACTATTGTGCCATATAGGCTGCAGTCCGCTATTTAATTCAGAGACAGACATGCTCACTATCAACGGCCTGTAAGCAGCCCTGTAGAGACCCAGGATGCAGTCTAGTAGGGCTTGCCTCGGGCTCAACTGGCTTCGTGGGTAACATCGACCCAGATCCAATGAAGAAGGCGATGGATGGCTGCTCAAGGCCAGGGCCAAGGAGCACCTCTGGTGCGCACCACCACGTGCCGTCAACCCACAATCCAATTCCAAAAACAGACTGACGGATAGAGCTAGTCACATGCTGTGTTGACATAATTTTGCTTTGCAAACTCTTCATATATGGAAATCCACCGTGTTTGAAGGTTGCAGAAGGACTGCATATTTGTCCAGAAGTTGCTAATATTCGGACAAGGCAAACGCGAGAATAGCTTTCGTAGACGTGAGCATCTTGTCTTACAACTCTTCTTCCCGGTTTATGGCAGTTGGCAACTTTTTTCCGACTTTGTAACTGAAACGCTGATAACTCAGCTGTGACGTCATTCCCAGCTCCCGACTTCCGAGGTAAATGAAACGCAGCATAACCGCAGCCCTAACCGGCATCAATTCATTTTAGCTCTGCAAATAAGCGTGTGAACGTTGCTTACAAGCACAGTCACTGTTTGAATAGCTAGCGTCTTGTAATTGTTACACTACTCCGTAGTGCATGTGATGTTACTGTGACGTTGCAGTCAGATTCAAATGACTTTATTCTCATTTTTACAGAGTAACAACGAGATTTACATTTGGAGAGAAAGTGCTCGGGCGCTGCAACGCGCGTCGCGCCGCCAACTCCACTTTCTTCTTCGAAAATTAAGGTTGCAGTTAACACAGAAAAACATTTATAACACATATTGATGACATCAGACATAATACACATCAGGTTTATAACACGACACACTGGAAACGCGTAGGAATTTTTTAATGGGAATGGGGGGGGATGGGAGGTGGGGGAAGAAGGGGTTAATGAAAAATGAAAAATGCAGAGGCAGCCTGTGGCAGAGGGAGGGGGAGGTGGGGTGGAATGCTGAGTCCAGAAGTTCTTATCAGGGGCAGAATGTTCTGTCCTTGAGGGAGAAGGGTGTTTTTGAAGAGGACCAGTCCGTGTGAGGCTGAGGCAGAAAGAGGGGAGATGCGGAGTGGGGGGGGGGGGGTGCCGAATTCTATTCAATTTCGGGTGGAACAAGCAATTTCGATTGATCCGCTATCCATTTTGTAAATTTTGTACTTCGCGCTCCAGGGCAACAAGTTCTCCCATCATCTCATCCTGTCTCTTGCCCAAATTCACAGTCAAACGCACAAACTCCCCACACTGACTCAAAACAGCATCCATCTTTCTGTGCATTTCCGCAGATGATCCCAGAGTCTTTTTGAGCAGCTCTCCATTCTCTGATGCTCTCCGATGTAAATCCATCGCCCGTTCACTCGTTACTCCACTGAGGCGCTCCATAATAATTTCGGTGCGAGGCAGCGCGTTGGGCATTTTCCTCGCTCCCAGCTCGCACACTTTGCGGTAGATCAGAGCAACTCCCATGCCAATTAGGAGAAATCCCGTCACCATAAATCCAAATAGGTAAACATCCTCCACGTCTTCAAGGGATAGTGCCGCCAGACAAAGAACTTGCCATCTCGACCACGCGTTCCGAACGTAGCCAGCAGCAAAAGTCACGTCCGGGCAGCGCGGTTCGCCAGGTGCTCCGCTTCTTGGTGAAAATTCTGTCAATCGCATTCAGGGACCAGCTAATTAATTCCATCTTTACTTGAAGAACCTTAGAAGCAGACGGAGGGTCCAAAAAAAAAGAATAAAGAGGGGGTAACAGGACAATACAGGACAAAGAAAGAAGACGCAGGCAGGAGCAGAGATAGGGTGTGACTGCTCTCCTCAGAAGGCGGAAGAAGAAGCTAACGTTAGCTTGTTTCGATGCTAGGGCAAACGTTACTGGCGTAGTTTTATTAGAAAGTTGCAGAAAATATCTTTATGGAGTGACCTGGCAGTCTTATTGGTCGCATGCATAACAGGTCGCGTGCCTTTGCGTGCACGGCAGCCTCATCTGGGGGAGGGTCTTTGGAGGCAGGGCAGAAGTGCAGTGGAGAGGGAGGGGGAGGGGGAGGGATCTGAAAGTTGCATTTTTTCAAATTTTCATGCTGTCTTCTCTCTCCTCAAAGTTACCAACTGCAGCTTTAAAGGCAAAGAAAACATTTGTTACTGCTCTCAAATTAGCCATAATGCTGTATGTGGTTGTTGGTTACTCCAACAAAATTGGAAACTCAGACCTTCAGGTGAGCATAAGCTTGCACAGATCTCCTTCGGCAAAGCCTGACTTGTTACGACAGTAGTTGCACAACATCGGACAACGGGACCTTGTTAAAAGAGTTACCGGTCATGTTCTGCACGCTTTTTAGCCAGTTGTTTCAAGGAACACGTTTACATAAAATATGGAATTGAATCGCTTTGTAAATATCAGAAGATTGTCAAAGATGATGTCGAGCCAGCGGAATTCAGTCAGCATCAGGCCCCCAAACCAAAGCGCCTGTCAACTTTAGGCTGGAGAAACGACAGCAGCAGTAACAGGCTTAGGCTTTCAAAATCTTATGTCAGCCTATAAATTGTCATTGTAGTTATACCGATTCACAAATGATTCATCGGAGGAACTCTTGCTTAGAGTAGCCTTGTTTTATTTCATTTATAACCTCCGCGTGCACAAGAGTTCTGGTGTCCAGGGGACGTGGCAAGCAATCCTGATTCCAACAAAAATGAGGCACCGCCAACAATGCATATATCTGATCTTCTCAAACTGATTTAGACGGTAAAATTTTTTTTTTAATTACCCAAAAATATATTTGAATAGTCGAGGCTGTGTGCTTTTATTGGGCATCTGCTGAACCAAGTATTTTCTTTGCCTTTAAATATACAGTAGTGTGCATTGATGATTATGGCCCTATTCTGGTGCTAGTAATATCATTACGAACTTGTCGTGCTGTCAGCTGCTGATTTTTTTTTTCCTTGTCATACACAGATAACGAACATCAGAGGTACCTAACTTCTGTTTTGCAACTCTGTTGCCACTAGTTTTCAGCAAACCGGTCTCTTGGAAATGCTTGATGGTGTTTCTTACAGGGCCATGGCAGCATTTAACGTGTTCAGCATCATGTAAGGCCACAATGCGGCTACGAACAATCTCAGAGCGTTTCTTCCGTAGTGCCATCGTGTTTAACACTGTGACACGGCTCAAAGTTCGTGTCACCTTATATACTGGAACAACTGACCATCAGAGGTAATTTTGCAGAATAGTGTTGCCTCAAACCACTTTAAACAAATTTTTTTTGCATCAATAATCATGGAATGAGCCTTCAAACATGCACTCAGGCTATGCAAGAGTCAAACCAAAAGAATAAAATTTGCAACATCTTTCTGTTGCTTCATTCAGTGTTTTTTTTTTACCCATATTTTTACCTCAATATACTTTTGGGAATTTAGCCTCTTTTGAAAGATCACCACTCCTTATTTAATGGCTGCTTGCAGCTAAAGCATGCGTATATGTTTAAATAAACTCAGAAGAACCACTCCGAATATGATCAAATATTTATCGAATATGATAAAAAAATTTTTTTTGAAAAACCCACTGTCTTTTAAACCTGCACCTTTCATCGCTGCATTTCAAGAGAAGACCAATAAATCAGTTACAACTGTACTTCCTTTCCCTACTGCATATGCAAGTTCCCACCCCATAGCCTCTCTCTGAACATCCATTTTCATCTCATGGCTCTTGTTTTCCCTCCAGTATAATTCAGAGAATGTCATCTTCTCCCTTTATTTTCCCTTCTGGGGCATAACTATCCATCCATTGCTGGCTTGCTTGCTCCTTTTTTTTCCCACCAGCTCTCATAACACCTTTCAACTTATTAGCTGTGGCTTTTTGCACCTTTTGTGAAGACAGATATGACTTTTTCTCACCGTTTGCCACTGCTATTAAAGATCCTGTCATCAGATAAGTCTGCAAGACACCCCTCTCAGGTCAGTGTAATTTTTGGAGATTCGTGAAGAAATGTTACTTGATGGTAGCCATCTCAAGTATTACAGTAGCTTTCTGGGACATATTGTTTGTGGTTAATGGCCTCTACCTGCTCACAGAGAGAACTGTCAGGTGTCGACGTGAGCTGCTGACATCTGTGACAGACAGCCAATGTTATATTTAGCTCGCAACACTTCTTTCAGCGCCAGCGTAGCATCAAATATTTTCAACACATGCTGGACGTAAACAGGTGCACAGCAGAGAGGGAGGTGAGTGCAACTTTTGGATTCTCTGTCCTCAGAAATCATGACTGCAGCAATATCTTCACTTTTTTAGATGTATTTTACAACCCCAATTCCGAAATAGTTGGGACAAAGTGTGAATTGTGAGTAAAATCAAAATGCAATGACTTTCAGATCACGAGCCAATATGTTATTTACAACAGAACGTAGATAACATTTCAAATGTTGAAACTGAGATATTTAACATTTTTATCCACAAAATGAGCTTATTTCAAATTTTCTGGCCGCAACAGGTCTCAAAAAAGTTGGGACACAGGCAGAAAAGGGCTGAAAAAGCAATTAATATATAAGAGAATCGGCTGAAAGAACATTGAGCAAGTAATTAAGTTAACTGGCATCAAGTGTGTAACATGATTGGCTATAAAAGGGATGTCTAAGAGAGGCTGAGTCTCTCAGCAGTAAAAATGGCCAGAGGCTCTCCACCCCGTGAAGGCTTGCCTAAAAAAATTGTGGAATACTTAAAAACAATGTTCAGCGAAAATGGAAAAATCTCTGTGCGTAAGGGACAAGGCCGAAGACCTTTACTGGATGCCCGTGATCTTCGGGCCCTCAGATGCCACTGCATCACTCACCGGCATGATTCTGTCATTGACATTACTAAATGGGCCCAGAAAAACTTCAAGAAACCACTGTCTGTAAACACAGTCCGCCGTGCCATCCACAGATGCCACCTAAAACTCTATCATGCTGCAAAAAGGAAGCCATTGTTGAGCATGATTCGGAAGCGCTGCCCTGTTCTGTGGGCCAGGCTCATTTAAAATGGACTGTAGCAAAGTGGCAAAGTGTCCTGTGGTCAGACGAGTCCAAATTTGACATTCTTGTTGGAAATCATGGGTGTCGTGTCCTCCAGGCTAAAGAGAAGAAAGACCACCCCTCCTGTTATCAGCGTTTCAGTTCAAAAGCCAGCATCTCTGATGGTATGGGGATGCATTAGTGCATATGGTGTGGGACACTTGCATGTTTTAAAAAGTACCATGAATGCTGAAAGGTATATAAAGGTTTTAGAGCAACATATGCTCCCCTCCAGACTACATCTATTCCAGGGAAGGCCTTGTGTATCTCAGCAGGACAATGCAAAACCACATACTGCAGCTATTACAACAGCATGGCTTCATAGCAGAAGAGTCCGTGTGCTGAACTGGCCTGCCTGCAGTCCTGATCTTTCACCGATTGAGAACATTTGGCGCATAATTAAATGAAAAGCCCGTCAAAGGAGACCCAAAACTCTGTATTAACTTGAGTGGGATCAAATTCCAATGGCTAAACTCAAGAAACTTGTCTCCTCAATGCCCAGACGCCTCCACTCTGTGTTAAAAAGAAGAGGGGATGCTACACCATGGTAAACAGGCCCCTGTCCCGACTTTTTTGAGACCTGTAGCAGCCATCAAATTTGACATGAGCTCATTTTGTGGATAAAATTGTAAAATTTCTCAGTTTCAACATTTTCTATGTTATCTCTGTTCTATTGTGAATAAAATACTGGCTGGTGTGATTTGAAAGTCATTGCATTTTGATTTTATTCACAATTTACACTTTGTCCCAACTATTTCGGAATTGGGGTTGTAGTAGCATCCCTGTACATTCTTTCTTTTATTAATTTGCTGGTTCAAATTTCCCTGGTATTTCTTCAGTTTCTCAGTTTATCTGCAGAATTAAAACAGCCACGATTCCAAAAAAGTTGGCATGCTGTGTAAATTGTAAATAAAAACGGTATGCAATTATTTGCAAATCTCATTATCCCACATTCTATTCAAAACAGAACAAAGACAACATATCAGATGTTGAAAAGGGAACCATTTCGTCATTTCATGAGAAATACTAGCTCATTTTGAATTTGATGGTAGCAACACATCTCAAAAAAGTTGGGAGAGGGGCAACAAAAGGCTGGAAAACTAAGTGGTACTAATAAAAATCAGCTGGAGGAGCATTTTGCGACTAAATAGGTTAATTGGCAACATGTCAGTTAACATGACTGGGTATAAAAAGAACATTTTAGAGAGGCAGAATCTCTCAGATGTAAAGATGGACAGAGATTCACCAATCTGCAAAAAACTGGGTCAGGAAAATGTTCAAAAATTCCTCAATGTAAAATTGCAAAGACTTTGAATCTGTAGTTCATAATATCATCAAAAGATTCAGAGAATCTGGTGAAATCTCTGTGTGCAAGGGACAAGTTCGAAGGTCAATATTGGATGCTCATGATCTTTGGGCCCTCAGGCGGCACTGCGTTAAAAACAGGAATGATTCTGCCCTGGAATACAATGCATGGGCTCAGGAACACTTCCAGAAATCATTGTCTGTGAACACAGTTGACCGTGTAATCTACAAATGCAACCTAAACCTGTATCATGCATAGAAGAAGCCATTTAAAATGGACTGTGGTCAGATGAATCAAAATTTGAAATTTCTCTTTGGAAGCCACGGACGCCTTGTCTAAAGAGGAGCGGGAGCATCCAGCTTGTTATCAGCGCACAGTTCAAAAGCCCACATCTCTGATGGTATTGGGTTGCATTAGTGCCTATGGTCTGGAGAGCTTACACATCTGGAATGGCATTATCAATGGTGAAAAGTACATAGAGGTTTTACAACAATATATGCTCCCATCCAGACAACATCTCTCTCAGGGTGGGCCTTGCATATTTCAGCAAAACAATGCCAAACCACATACTGCATCTGTCACAACAGCATGGCGTTGAAGTAGAAGAGACTGAATGCTGAACTGGCCTACCTGCAGTCCAGACCATTGACTGATAGAAAACATTTTGCGCATCATAAAATGAAAAATCCGGCAAAGAAGAGACAGGACTGTTGAGCAGCTAGAATCCTACATCTGACAAGAGTGGGACAACATTCCTCTCCCAAAACTTCAGCAACTGGTCTTTTCACTTCCCAAACGTTTACAGACTGTTGTTAAAAGAAGAGGGGATACTAAACAATGGTGAACATGGCCCTATCCCAACTTTTTTTTAGATGTGTTGCTGCTATCAAATTCTAAATGAGCTAATATTTGTCATGAAATGGTAAAATGTCTCACTTTCAACATCTGATATGCTGTTCATGCTCTATTGTGAATAAAACGTCAGTTTATGAAATTTGCAAGTCATTGCATTGTTTTACACAGCATCCCAACTTTTTTGGAATTGGGGTTGGAGAGCACTGAAGGAAAGGTAATAGATTATAACATGAAAGAGTAAATTCTGCTAGAAGAACGCACCTTACCAGAAAAATTCCCAGCATGGGACTAGTCTAGTAAAAAGCATGCTGGAGCACACAGAGCTCAGGACAGAATTCACTTTAATAGAACAGGGAGAGACTGACGTTTCGACGTCTCACGACGTCTTCCTCAGAGTCAAATGAAAGTATACAGAGTACGCACCCTGCAGTATAAATACCCTCCCATTCATTACCCATGATACAATTGAAGTGCGCATAAATACAAAATGACAGAGTGATAGAGAAAGTATACCAATTTGGGGAACAATAAACAGGAAACCACATTACATAATTAATGTCTGTACATACATGTACATTACAAAAAACATGACAGGTTAAGGCAATCATTTAGACCATTAGGCTCAACGCTGTTCAAAGTATAGATCCAAAAGGCCTCTCTGCGGAGCAACTTCTGGATTATATCTTCGCCACTGGAAGGTATTTGGATTTTTTCAATACCCCAAAATCTTAATGAAGAGACTGACCCGTGATTTGTTTCGGCATAGTGACGCGCGATAGCATAATCCAGATTCTTTGTGCGTATAGCTGTCTTATGTTCAGCTATACGCAGCTTTAAGGCCCTCTTGGTCTGGCCGATGTAAATCTTGGAACAAATGCACTTCAACATATATATGACATGGCTGGTATTGCAATTAATAAACTCATTTATTTTGAACTCCTGCCCAGAACGCGGGTGACGGAATGTCTTAGTGTCAGTGGAATTGGCGCAGTGTACACAATGTCCACACCGATTAAATCCTCTAGGGGGCGTAGGAAGCCAAGTCGATCCTGCTCGAGGGCGTACGTCACTATGCACCACTTTATCTTTGAGGCTACTTGACCTTCTGTAATACACAAGAGGAGGTTCGGATGTGAAAGTTCTCAACTGAGGGTCACTCTGTAAAATGGGCCAATGTTTAAGGACAATGTTTTTTATTTTACCAGCGACTGGACTATATTCAATGGAAAAACATAAACGGGAAGAAACCAGCCTCTCCTTTTTGGAGAGGAGGTGCGGTCTTTCGGTTTGACGTGCCCGAGCAATGGCAGCGTCAACAACATCAACGCCATAACCTCTCTCAAGAAATCTATCCCGCATATCACAGACATTATCTTCAAAATCTGCGTCAGTGCTACAGTTACGCCTTAAACGCAGAAACTGACCAATGGGTATGTTGCGTTTTAGCTGTCTAGAGTGGTTACTGTTTGCTTGCAATAAGGTGTTTCTACTTAGAGGTTTTCAGAAAACAGTCGTTTCCAATTTTCCACTAGCACCTTTAAAAATAGCGAGGTCCAAAAAGTTTATGGACGTCTCACTATGTTCTTCAGTAAACGTGAGATGACTATCGACCGAGTTGACATATACCAGAAAATCATTCAATTCAACTGCAGTACCATCCCATATTAGCAAAATGTCGTCTATATATCTGCGCCACAAAGAAATCTTGGAAAGAAAGGGATTCAAGGAAGTGTTGATTAATTTTTCTTCCCAATGACCCATGTATAAGTCCGCATAGTTTAGTGCGAACGCGGCACCCATAGCAGTGCCCTGTGTCTGTAAATAAAAACATCCATTATACTGGAAGTAATTCATGGTTAGTGCCATCTCCGTCAAGGTGATAATAAAATTAGAGGGGGGTAGTATCCCTTCAGGACGCGCAGAAAGATAATGGGACATAGCCTCAAGACCACCTCGATGGGGAATATTTGTATAAAGACTCTGCACATCCAGAGACGCCAAAATGGTATTCTGATTTACATTGATCGTCTCCAAGATTCGCAGTACATCAGAAGTATCACCTAAATATGACTGTAAGGCAGGTACCAGTTTTTTTATGAAAAAGTCAACGAACTTAGACAAAGGTTCAGTCAAACTACCAATACCCGACACTATGGGGCGCAGAGGTGGGTCAACGAGGCGTTTATGAATTTTGGGCAGCCCATAAAACACCGGACAAATGGGATACTTTGTAATTAGGAAATCCCTTTCATTGGCCGTTATCCAGCCCGCAGACAAAGCATTTTCAACAACACTGTCGATTTCAGTTTTAATACGTTCAGTGGGGTTGGAGCGCAGGGGGGGATAAAACTTAGTATCCAAGAGATGCGCTTTAATCCCCATATCGTACTGCTCAAATGACTGTACCACTACCACTCCAACTTTGTCTGCGCTGCGGATAACCAAAGTGGGGTCTGTTTGTAGCTCTTTAAGGGCTTGACGTTCGTCTAGATTTAAATTGTCTTTATAACGATTGCGTTTCTTGGCTAAATGTGCCAGATCATTTTCTACTAACGGCTAAACGTGGCAATGGTAGAATTAATGTTGCCACCAGGCATAAACACAGATTTCTTTTTGAATTGTGTACATTCTCTACCATCATTAACAGAGTTTCTCAGGACAGTGTTACCGTCAGATAGTGGATTAACAGATGAAGAGAAGAAATGTTTCAATTGCAATTGTCTGAACAACTTGAAACAGTCCACTTTAGTTGTAAAGAAATCACAACGGTTAGCAGGTGCAAACGACAAGCCTTTACTAAGGACAGATACAGCAGCACAGCTCAGAGGCCGGCCAGAAATGTTAATTACTTGTTGCTGTTGCGTTGGGATCTCCTCGGCGGATCGGACAGCGGACTTATTCCTCTGCTTTCCCCTCGACCCCCGACGCGTCTTCTTTGAGGCCATCGCCGGCGTGGAGCAGGGGGTAAAAAAGCCGACTGGTTGGGCTGGGACTGGCGGCCCTCAGCTTCACTCACGTCGGATGAATCTCTTTCGCTGGCCGTGGAGAGTGGAGGATCCTTGTTCCTTTTTAACCAGGTTGGCCGGGATCTGGAAGAAAAGCGAAGGCGGCTGCCTTGCCAGTCATACACGGTGCCATTGGAGTAATCCAGAGTGTCCCTTTCATATTTTTTAAGCTTGTATGCTTTTAGTTCTTTTTGGAAAGAGTTCAGGGAAGCAGTGACTTTTTCTGTAACAGAGGCAAACGTTTCCGCATCCACCTTCTGTTTGATGGTGTTTTCCAGGTCCTTTGCGCTGTTGCTGGTTGTCTCATTGGCTTTCTTTGTTTTTTCAATAATTAAAAGCATGAGATCCAGCGAACATCTGTTTAAAATCTGTTCCCAGCGTTGTAAAAACTCTGGATCATCCATCCTAAAGGCTGGGGATTTGTGGATGCGCAGGCCTCTGGGGACACGCCTCTGTCTCCAGTATTCCGAGAGCGTGATGGAGTGCCATAACAGTCTGGTTTCCTTCTTTTTTACCTCCTCTAGTTCCTTGACAAGAGTAAGGTAACAGGGTACCTGGGGTTGTATCGAATCTTCAAATAAAGAATGTGAAAGTATAATATTCTGTCCCTGTTCATCTGTGAATGACAGTGTCTCTGAGCATGCAGAGGTACTGGAATTCATAGCTTCAAAGCTACTCATGTTTAGAGTCCTCCGATAGCTAAAGGGCGAGCTGCGTGCGGGAAGGGCCGTCCAACGAAGCCCTCATATAGTGTACACAGAAACGGGAACCAAACGCGCTCGAAGCCCGCTATTGAAAAAGGGGCTCGGTAGGTGCTCAACAGCAAGGACAGTCAATAGAAGAACGCACCTTACCAGAAAAATTCCCAGCATGGGACTAGTCTAGTAAAAAGCAAGCTGGAGCACACAGAGCTCAGGACAGAATTCACTTTAAAAGAACAGGGAGAGACTGACGTTTCGACGTCTCACGACGTCTTCCTTAGAGTCAAATGAAAGTATACAAAGTACGCACCCTACGGTATAAATACCCTCCCATTCATTACCCATGATACAATTGAAGTGCGCATAAATACAAAATGACAGAGTGATAGAGAAAATATTATACCAATTTGGGGAACAATAAACAGGAAACCACATTACATAATTAATTTCTGTACATACATGTACATTACAAAAAACATGACAGGTTAAGGAAATCATTTAGACCATTAGGCTCAACGCTGTTCAAGGTATAGATCCAAAAGGCCTCTCTGCGGAGCAGTTTCTGGATTATATCTCCGCCTCTGGAAGGTATTTGGATTTTTTCAATACCCCAAAATCGAGGTGGTCTTGAGGCTATGTCCCATTATCTTTCTGCGCGTCCTGAAGGGATACTACCCCCCTCTAATTTTATTATCACCTTGACGGAGATGGCATTAACCATGAATTACTTCCAGTATAATGGATGTTTTTATTTACAGACACAGGGCACTGCTATGGGTGCCGCGTTCGCACCAAACTATGCGAGCTTATACATGGGTCACTGGGAAGAAAAATTCATCAACACTTCCTTGAATCCCTTTCTTTCCAAGATTTCTTTGTGGCGCAGATATATAGACGACATTTTGCTAATATGGGATGGTACTGCAGTTGAATTGAATGATTTTCTGGTATATGTCAACTCGGTCGATAGTCATCTCACGTTTACTGAAGAACATAGTGAGACGTCCATAAACTTTTTGGACCTCGCTATTTTTAAAGGTGCTAGTGGAAAATTGGAAACGACTATTTTCCGAAAACCTCTGAGTAGAAACACCTTATTGCAAGCAAACAGTAACCACTCTAGACAGCTAAAACGCAACATACCCATTGGTCAGTTTCTGCGTTTAGGCGAACTGTAGCACTGACGCAGATTTTGAAGATAATGTCTGTGATATGCGGGATAGATTTCTTGAGAGAGGTTATGGCGTTGATGTTGTTGACGCTGCCATTGCTCGGGCACGTCAAACCGAAAGACCGCACCTCCTCTCCAAAAAGGAGAGGCCTGTTTCTTCCCGTATATGTTTTTCCATTGAATATAGTCCAGTCGCTGGTAAAATAAAAAACATTGTTCTTAAACATTGGCCCATTTTACAGAGTGACCCTCAGTTGAGAACTTTCACATCCGAACCTCCTCTTGTGTGTTACAGAAGGTCTAGTAGCCTCAAAGATAAAGTGGCTCATAGTGACGTACGCCCTCGAGCAGGATCGACTTGGCTTCCTACGCCCCCTAGAGGATTTAATCGGTGTGGACATTGTGTACACTGCGCCAATTCCACTGACACTAAGACATTCCGTCACCCACGTTCTGGGCAGGAGTTCAAAATAAATGAGTTTATTAATTGCAAAACCAGCCATGTCATATATATGTTGAAGTGCATTTGTTCCAAGATTTACATCGGCCAGACCAAGAGGGCCTTAAAGCTGCGTATAGCTGAACATAAGACAGCTATACGCACAAAGAATCTGGATTATGCTATCGCGCGTCACTATGCCGAAACAAATCACGGGTCGGTCTCTTCATTAAGATTTTGGGGTATTGAAAAAATCCAAATACCTTCCAGAGGCGGAGATATAATCCAGAAATTGCTCTGCAGAGAGGCCTTTTGGATCTATACTTTGAACAGCGTTGAGCCTAATGGTCTAAATGATTGCCTTAACCTGTCATGTTTTTTGTAATGTACATGTATGTACAGACATTAATTATGTAATGTGGTTTCCTGTTTATTGTTCCCCAAATTGGTATAATACTTTCTCTATCACTCTGTCATTTTGTATTTATGCGCACTTCAATTGTATCATGGGTAATGAATGGGAGGGTATTTATACCGCAGGGTGCGTACATTGTATACTTTCATTTGACTCTGAGGTAGACGTCGTGAGACGTCGAAACGTCAGTCTCTCCCTGTTCTAATAAAGTGAATTCTGTCCTGAGCTCTGTGTGCTCCAGCTTGCTTTTTACTAGACTAGTCCCATGCTGGGAATTTTTCTGGTAAGGTGCGTTCTTCTATTGACTGTCCTTGCTGTTGAGCACCTACCGAGCCCCTTTTTCAATAGCGGGCTTCGAGCGTGTTTGGTTCCCGTTTCTATACCGTTGTACATCTAAAGAGACAACATGGCATAGAAAGTTCAGGCTGACCGACAGTGGATTTTTAAAGGTCAATATAATAACAATAGTTTGTAGCAGGAAAAAGCCGATAGCCGATTAATCGGCCAATATCTTCCTCCCCGGTGAAAAAAAAAAAATTTGACTCTAGTGTGAATGAACAATCTTTATCTTTATTACAAACATCCTTACACAAAACTGCTGAACTAAAAGTCTAAGTCAAATAAATAATAAAAATATAAATTTGGAGCAGAACATGAATCACAAAGAGTAATGAATACCTTAATAACTAAAGTAAGTTGTGAACAAAAATATAATCTGGAAATGAACATCAAACTCAAATTGTGAATAAATTTGGAACTGAACCTCAATCTCAAAGTAATAAATTCCTAAAAAAATAAATGCATAAATCTGGAAATGAACATCAACCAACAGTAAAAAATCAAGGTGGGGGCAATTTTTGTTGCTATTTTCCCTCCCTTAACTCAGTACTCCCAGTTAAGAAGCCTGATATTGTAATAGAGGAAACAGAGCTTGTCTCCATTTGCTCTAGAGAGGTGGCTCCTCTGTTTGTCGTAGATGATCCCAACCTCGCTGATCACTGGCTTACTTGGGACGGTGGAGGTTGGCGGGCACAGATATTTTCTGACCAGTGCAAGCAAGTTTTCATTAAATTGCTGGTTAAATATAATCTTTCTGATAAAGTGAAGGAAAGTTTTACTAAAGTTACAAAAAACTAATGGTTATTATGATCACAGAAGCTTTCTGGCATATATTTGGGGGGAGGGGATCAAAAACACCATATAATTCAGCAGACACGACTCAAGTAGCATCAAAGAAGTTACCACAATAATTTAATCTAAAAAAGTGAATTACTGCTGTAACGTTGCTGCGTCAGTCTCTCCCAGTTTCTTTTTCTTTCTTTTTTTGAACTTTGCTTACAAATTTACAGCAGATAGTGTTGGTGTGGTGATGTGTTTTACTCCTGCGTCAGCCTTTTGTAAACGCCATTTTTAATAAACCAGTTTTTTGCTGCTTCGACTTTGATTATAATTAAGAGAGAGTATCCTGAAGTGTGATTCACTGGATTACATTGTTGGATATATCGTCGGCCTGCTGATAAAACCTCGTATCTCCAAATTGATAAGAGACAAAAACTCGTATGTCCACTATTCTTACATGCAAAATTAAACATTTTTTATTTTATTTATATTTTAAATTATATATTTATATTATTTTATTATAATTTTTTAAATTTTATATTTATTTTTTATTTTCCTGTAAAGTTTATCATTTTGATGATACGAGGTTTTATCAGCAGGCCGACAATATGTTGGATTTATTTACATGGCGATGCGCTCCTCTGTAGCGTATCAGGCCAGAATTACTTCTGTTGCACATCCCGTTACATTTTTAAATACCACCATTTCAAACCATTAGTGTTTGTGCATATTACCGATATTACTGAAGTAAGGAGAATGATAACAAGTGTGATTTTATTTTATGAATGGATAGTTGACACCAGTTGGTTGGATTACTTAGAAGAGAGAACGCCAAACAGGGCAACTGCAAGTCTCACTGCGCACACACGGAGCTGAACTACGCGCAGTGCATAATGGGAAGAGTTGTATGTCTCTATCATGGCTTCGGTTAGTACAACCATTGCTTAATTATTCTCATCTTACTTTCAACCCAGAAGATGTACCTGGCGCGGTTTTCGCTCGCCGTTCGAGGCAGCCATTGTCACAGAATTGAAGAGATTCCTGTAACGTCAAAACGCAGATTTAAGTGGCAAGAAGGAGGACCTGGTACACAGGTAAGGTAGCTACGGGGTAATAACAAGTAACGGAGGCAGCCTTGTTATTGATGACACCCGGGTTGCTAGGACATGCTCTGCATATGCATTTGCAATATTAAACATCCCACCCAAAATACATTTGTGTACACTTCTAAAATCGTTATGGCAAATAAAAAGCCGAGACACGTGGAGTTTGGATATGGAGCTCTTTTGCTCAGATCCTTGGGGATATAGTGCCGAACATTATTATTTGACAGAATTTGGATCTATTGAGTTATTTATCGATTTGCGTCAGCGTATTTTCCCTCTCCCCTCCCCAGTCATCGTCACGGTTGAGATTCCTGATCAGACAAAATATTCTGGCAGATGTAAAAGGGTATTTCATTCTTTGTAAAACGATGTATGGTTTACCCAGTCAGTGTTTTCTAATACGATGTGAAGTTTTGAAAAGCCCTTGCGATAACGGCGGGTGAAAAAGCTCAAGATCGGCTGTCGTTTAATCCATTTATGAAGTTATATCCTCGAAAAATGCTTTCTATAGGTAATTTAACCGCAACACACATAATTTCATAACATTTGAAACGCCAAAAGTCGTTTTTCTCAAAGCCTAAGAAATTCCTCTGCTAGCCAGTGACCGAAGAGCCGTATGCACTGTCAGCGATTGCCCTGCATTGCTACTGTCAACTCATTGTGTTCGCATGGATAGCAGCACTGACATTGTAAAACAACGCTCTCACTTACTGTGTGAATCGGCGACATATGAGGCTGTCGTTGGGCATTCTTCTCTTAAGATTTTTTGCCTTGGTAGTTTTGAAGAACTGGGTTTGACTGGAAAAACCGTCGGTGTGTTTATCATGTACGTTTTCCTCCAGCCTCAAAACGGCTGCTGCTGACTCGGAGTGTTGAAGTGGGCTTGAACTTGCTGATTTCTCCTTTATTTCCAGCCCGACCGACATTGTTTATCCACTTAATTTTAAGCTTAGGGTCTTTGGGAAAAACGTCGAACCTGAATTGTCGATCCCTGATGTGACGGTTGTAGCATCCAAGCACGCAACAAGTAATGACGAGGCTTTCTTTTGTATTGAAGCGTATCGGTCAGTCGCCTGCTGACATACAGTTCCCATAATGAATTGCGCGCTAAAAAATCCAATATGGCTACTTGCAGTTCCCCTATTGGCAAGTAATTTAACCCCTTTGCGCAGAAGCGAAATCTGGCTATTTATGTGTTACCTTAATTAAAGGCACCATCCCAGGTGGCGGGACTTACAATTTTTTTTCAAATTGCACAACTGATAAGCACCCACCCCCTCCGTCCAATAAGGAATCACCCAAACCATGCCCCCACCACTCAGTTCGTGCGCTTGCTTCATTCCACCACAAACAGCTGACTGGTGCGGCTGGTGTTCTAACAATTTGTGCTGCCTTGTCAAAAAATGCTACCGTAATGCAAAGCGATCGTAAAGTCTTTGTTCTCGCCGTAATATTGCAATGTGAATCAGTGTACAATAGTGACATTGTAATTTGTTATCTTATTATAACATAAGCAGATGTTATAATGAGTTGGATAAGTTTGTTTGAAGATATATGCCCATATACGCCATTATCATCCAAATCTCTGCGTTTTCAAGAAAACCCAGTGTGTACATGCAAATATAAATTCGCTAAAAGGTCTAAAGGCGCACCGAAAAAAGGCGTATATTTATAATTTTTGAAGATACTTGAGATGTGAGCAAAGAAATAGAGCCCAAGATTTTAGGTTTGCGCAAGCGCAGAACCGCGAGGTAGCATATTTTGATAGCACCGGAGAAAACATTACAACACAGACAGCATTAGCAGCGGTGGATATCGATGGCTGTTGCACAGGATTTACAGCATAGCCTGGGAATAATAGCCCACACACAAGTAGGCCACTGGCAGTCACCTAACGTTACATCACACAAAGCCACTAACAACAACACCTGTATCTTTCAACAGTGGATTCACAGCATAACCAGGGCATTATAGACCACACACAAGTCTCCTAGGCTAGTGCCAGTCTCTAGGCATACAACAACAAGCAAACATTAGCTACCCATTACTAGGCTGTAGCTAACATTATTAGGCTAACACCAAAAGTAGCCTAGACCTTACTACTCAATGTGTATAGACTACACTTTCTATCTATGTACAGCATTCACACAGAAAGAAAGACAAGAAGCTAGCTTACCAGTCTAAGAGAAACTCCGCTACAAGTGCGTCGGTTTTAAAACCTTTAATTGTCTTCAGTTCTCTCCAGCAGTCGAATGCTTCTCTGCCAAGGGATACTCGAGTTGCATTTGAAATTTTTACATATTCTCCTCTCTCTTGCATACTTTCAATGAAGGTTTTTGTCTTTTTAGCTAGTGGTTGACCGCTGGGTGCAGTAGGAGGTCAGAAAACTGGCTGCTCGTTCGGCTGCGCCATGACTCCGTCCGAATGCCTAGCTTGCTAGCTATTGCTGGCTATGTAGCTACAGCCAAAGTGTGTGCACATTGGAATGCATGTGCAGAACAGCGTGCATGTTGATTTGGCAGTTTGACTGACAGAGGGGCCATCCAATTAAAGTTGTCTGAGACTAATTTGATTGGTAGCCTAATTTTGGCCCCTGCTCCTTGCACAGATGACCAAATTTCGTCATTGATATGTCAAATCACTTATGTTATCGATTACTGTCTAATACTTACCAGATATACTCAGATTTTTATAATTTTGCTAAAAAATGAGTGGCCTGGGATGGTACCTTTAAGGCTTTATAATTCAAGAGTGCAACTTCACACAGAGGAATGGAATGACTCAACTGAGTCAAGACACTTGTAGCATTTAGAATTCCACTGTATTTCAGTTTATTTTCATGATAAACTGGTAGAGAAATGGGCTGCAAACTTTAAAAAAATTCCTGAAAATTCAGCATTAAAATTGTAAACTGAGAATTGCAAAATGGTTGGGGGTTAAAACTATACATTTCTGGTATCATAAACTCCTTGACCATAAGTATTCTTTATCTGAGCATGAAATTCTAAATGATCAACTTTTTAGTAGCCAAATAAGACAGCTCTACAGGTGGCTCCCCAACCTCTCACATCCCTCAAAATACCTCACTGTCAAATCATAAAATAATCATATTTGATGCAAATCAACTTTTTATGCATGAAATTCAGTATGAATTAATGGTTTTCTGGTTGAATTTAGCATGAGTTTATCAAAATAGGAGCAGTTGGACATCAATGGTCACCAGTAACCTCTCCAAACCCAAAACATGTCTTTTTTCCATGATAAAGTTTAGAATTTTGTCCATTTTTCTTCAGAGTCCCACAAGCCAACACACATACTCATAAAAGGAACTGCTTATTTAACAGTTAGAGCATTCACCCTGCAACGAACCCCAGCAATTCTCACATCCGAGCTCACAACCTTATATACATAACACTTTCCACACCCTATAAGGAACAAGTATTACTCATTAACACAGTAATACAGGGTTCCCGCGGTCATGAAATTCCTGGAAAAGTTATGAAATTTGAAAAACCTGTTTTCCAGTCTGGAAAAGTTATGGAATTAACTAACGGTTTTGGAAAAGTTTGGAAAAATACACTGTTTGCCTAATGCTTATAATATGTTCGCTGAATCCCCAAAAGATGTCTATAGAGTTTACCGCAAAACTACAAGCTATTATTTAAAATTGAACGCGACACCGTTGAAACTAGCATGATGTTTCGTGATACGCGTAGGTTACATATGCAGCTAGTTGGCTGGCAGCGTTTTTTTTCCCCCACCGGACTTCTGAATACCAACTTTATCTCGTTAGCTTATAGCCAATAAGAATCAAGCACATGCTTTTGTTTACCTTTTGACGCGCATGCTGTACCCTCCATGCACATGGTTACTTGGTACGCTGTTCGCCGGAATTTAAAGGGCAGTAATTGTACAGTATAGCTAAGCTGTGCCCACCCAAAAATTTGGCTTTGCACAGCGCCCCTGAAGGGCCCCGTTTTTCTAATAACGCCAGTTGAATTTTCCCACTGCCTCGCTTCAAATTAGTGTAATAACAGCATCAATGTCAATCAGAATAATGAATGAAATAACGTGAATATAATAAGATTTCAATACAAACACACAACTTCATTTAAATCCATCTATGGCCCAATTGGTTTCTCTCCAAGTCATTTTCCTGCATTATACACTGTTCAAAAATATTTCATTTCCATCCTGGCATTTTTTTTTTTTTGTTTGTTTGATTACCCAGGTTAAACTTATGAAACTCAATGATTTTTTTTTCAGCTCGATGAACACGTCATGCACGTAAATTGATTAGACAGCAAAGAAACCCGATTCCCGATTGTGGCAGAACGAAAAATATCTTCACTATTTGCTTTGAAATTCTCCTGCAAGTTCTCTCATTCCAAATAACATATTTTATGTATTTTTAAAGCGTGTCTGTTTCGACATTATTGCGATGCATGTTCGTATAAACGCCGATGTTTGATTTTCTAAGAAATGGGACTAAAAGTAAAGGAAAGGACCCCAATTCTGGCTAATTTTTTCACTAATCACGCAAAATTTCAAAATAGTAATTCTATACGAACATGCGCAACATCTTAAACAATGTACACTTTGGTTCATGACTGTGGCATTTGTTACGTTTGAGAAAACTTGCAGAAAGTGATTTTGATGATCTTGGGGGGAAAAAAACCTCATTAACTCCACCAATTTGAGGTTTTTTTTTTTTTTTTTTTTTTCCTTTTCATATAATGCAGCAATACAACATACGTCATTGACAGATAGCTTAATTTGATAGGACTCGCCCACACAACTGAATAATAGGCCGATGTTATAATGACTTATACGTGTGGCCAATGCTGAATTTTTTTTTTTTTTGGCCACACTTATAAGTGCGCCAGTTGATGACCATTCCAGTTTTTAGAAAAAGTACCGCTTAAAATAAGTTTGGCCAAGAAAAAAAATTAGCTTTGGACACACTTAAAATAAGTGTGGGCAATGGAGCATGTGCATCTCAGCCACACCTCTAACGCAAATTTCGATCAATTTTTGTGCTTGGACGCACTTAAATAAGTGCGAATAGTCACTTCAATAATAATATCAAGTTTAGCGGCTACTGTGGTGTCAAAAGGTGGACGTCGACCTTAACTTTCTCTTTACATGTAGGCTACACTGAAAGCTTCCATTTCACCGTGTTCACCAGAAAAGTAGCCTATACGTTATGCCTTGGGCCAAAACCTGGATCCTTTATTGTCACTTCGTAAAAACTTTCTGAGGGCAGTTCAAGTATTTTTCCATCAGAACGAGTATGATGTGCAGATATTATAAAATGAAAATATTCTCAAAAAAGTATGTGCACATTAATGAGAACAATTAGTTTGTAGCTTTGTAAGAAACATTTTTTCTGCAGCCTACTGCGATAAGCACTGGGCCTCCTACGGACGAATTCACTGACAATTTTGCATATCGCTCATACGAAAAGAAAATCTCACAAAAGACAGCTATTCTATAAAACTTTTCCTCCGTTAGCTTTTCTATGAAACCTTTCCTCGGTTACAGTCTTTAATGGTTACATGTCATGTCAGCGTCATTTACAGCGTCAACTTGGCTAACTCGACGACGTCCCCCAGATTCTGCGAACAATGCATGCAAGCAAGGATAATACACTCTAAATTACGGTTTAGTATGCGGGCTCTCATCTCGAACCCGCATACTGTAGGTTTAGTAACGTCATTGGCATTTTAATCATTCATTTTTGGAAATTCTTTAGCGTCATTCGGCGCACAATAAATAAATACTTCAATTTGCGTTAATATGAAAGGCATTAACACCGTCTTTAAAGTCATTTGGGAAATCGGCGAGCATTAAAGTGCATTTAACACTTTTATCACACCGTTTGACTTTCAATAGCATTTCTGGACGCGTTAAATGCGGATAACACAAATATGCACGCGATTGTACAAACGTTCTTAACATTCAATTCACAAAAATCTTTTTTCAATCGAACAGTAGCCTACATCTGGCTCATTATTCCATCGTCAGAGTGGTGTAAGATTAGGTATGCTCTCAATCTGATAATTACTGTGCAACAATGAGCAAAATGTGGGCTAACTGTTCAATTGAAAAAAAAAAAAGATTTTTGTGGATTGAATGTTAAGAACGTTCAATTGTTTGTACAGTCGCGTGAATATTTGTGTTATCCGCACTAACGCGGTCCAGAAAGGGTATTGATAGTCAAACCGTGTGATAAAAATGTTAAATGCACTTAAGTGTTCGTTGATTGTCGCAAATGACTTAAAAGACGGTGTTAATGCCTTTCATATTCACGCAAATGAAAGTATTTTTGCTGTATTTTGTGCCGAATGACGCTAAAGATTGTCCAAAAAGAAGTGATTAAAATGCCAATGACGTTACTGAATCTGCTGCAGAGGTGGAAAATCTAGGGGTCGGAAAGTAAAAATCCAGCTCGGTTTTTCTCCCTCCCACAGAATGAGCTGATCACTCATATTGGCTCTATCTCCTGTCAAAAGTGAACTCAGGTGGTTGGAACAAAGTTCTGGGGAGGATTTTTACTTTCTGTACGTGGACTTTTTGCGGTATGTGCAAATGTTCGATTTTTGGCGCTGATGAATGTTTCTTGGCGAAATTGGCCGCCATTTCACACAAATGAATGCGTATTTTCTCGTACTGAACAGCAAAAGGTGTAAAACTAATATTACAATATACTAGGCCTATTATAAAATATATAGGCCTTCTATTATTATTACAAATATATACTACTGTTATTACTATTAGGCATATTAATTATTACAGCCAATTTTAATATGTTAGTTTTTTTTTTTTTTCATATCAAGCACATCTCCTATGCTTGTAATAAATCTGCCAGATCATCATCTGAGGATCATGGTAAGGTCAGGGGGGCGTTTGCTCAAAAAAAAAAAGGTTGAGAACCACTGCTCTAAATAATAATTTGTAATTGTTCAACATTTGTCTCAGAAAATATTAAATGCCATCTGTTTGTTACTTCTTCAATGTTTTTGCCTTCTTGAGCATTTAAATGTAGCACTTGGTTATTTATTCTGCCCAACAAAGCCTAAGTGCAGTAACTACATATTGGGTAAAATGTGAGTGACTCAGTTTTGGGCCTGAAAGTATATTGAGGTCAGGATTTATTTGGACAGAAATTATACCATGGTGAATCAGTTAATCATAATCTGTCATAGAAGTGCTGACTATTTATTTGTTGGGACTGCAAACAAACTCTGAAGCCATTTTTTACTGTTTAAATTATTGCGTAGTTACTGCACTTAGCCTTTGTAGGGCAGTATTGTTGTTTGTTTGTTTGTTAAATATAATGGAGAAAATACAAGAATGGTGCCATAGGCCCTTATGCCATTGTGTGATGCCCTAGGATAGGTGGTAGATAGACACAACTTCCCTTCCATTCTCCATGCTACATTTGTGCTTCACTGCTTAGGGCTTAGCACACTGTAGAAGCTCATTATGGTGCTCTTTGTTCGCTATTATAGGCCTAACCTATTTTAAATTAAGTCATGGAAAATAGGTAAAATATTATGGAAAAGTTTTGGAAAAGTTTTGAAAAATCACTGGTAAAAAAGTGTGGGAACCCTGGTAATATCTGAAATATACTTTATTTTAACAGAACAGACATTCCACTATCAGGAAAAAGCAGGCAATTTGCTACCCTAGATTGAACAGAATGGTGCAAGGAACGTAGCAGGGGGTCTAGAGAGGTGCTTCAGCTGTGCACATTTTAAACGAGCCAAAACCTCGGCATTCGATTTTGTTGAATATGCCACCACATGGCCCCCTTGATTCCCAACACTTGGCAAAACAATTTTCCCAAGTCAAAAATTTTATTCAGCATGGTTTTGTATGTGATTTGGATAAAATTCTGAAATATTCCATTTTAATTTTTTTTTTTCTTTTACATCTATGATCATAAAAATATTAATTCATTCAGGAGACATCACTGCTGTATACACATTCTGATAACCCGGGTTTTCCTGAAAAAAATGCCGTGTATGATTCTATTGTGGATTACAGGGTTGAGCATTATTATACAAGGAGACTAGGTGAACCAAAAATGAAAAAAAAGGCTTTGATCCCGGAGTAATGTTTGTGAAAAAAATGAATTAAAAAATGTGCATTTACCATTTGAGGTCATTTCACTTAATGCATTGCAACAGGTAATACTTCTTTTGATTTTTTTTTTTCCTTCCATGAGAACTGTTGCCTAAAATTTATTTAGTTTAAATGGTCACTTTCATTCATTTTATTGTCCTTGGTATATGTTTACAATATAAATATTAAAAAAAAAATTAAATAATAATGAAATATCAGTTGCAGCTCTCATATTTAGGCATAATATTACAAAGTTTGAGTTTATACAAGTTTTGCGCTAAGGAACTTAGACTGGCACATATCTAGAAACAGTGGTAGTTCGAACGATGGTAGTTCAAACCAACATAGTTCAAACTGCTTTGTTACGAACAAGGTACGACAGTTTCCTTAAACTGTCGTACTTCAGATGTTAGTTGCTTTAACGATGCATTGTACTACTTTTGTTTAAAGCTAACTTCCGTCATTGTTCGGGAAATGCACCCCAGGAGGGTTGGCAACCCTACAGATGAAAAGTTGCAAGACAAGCACACACTGCTCAGTTACAGAGCAAATTTGTTTTCACAAATGGTTATCATTGGATATCGTGCTCTGACTTATTTTATGCAGTAAAGCTATAAATATGAATCAAATATTGCCAGCAATTAGTTTTATTCACCGATAGTGATAAATTCATTATTCCCATCAGAATTTCTGGAGTCTGCATGCTCTCCCTAATGTTCACTTAGACTTCTTCTGGTGATCATAATTTCTTCCAACAGACCAGGGGCATGTATGCCAGGGTAATTGGGGACTCTAAATTATCCAAATGTTTGAGGCAGAGTTGATGCACTCCATAAATTCTTCTCTATCAAATCCCAAAGTCCAGGCGTCATGACCATAGGATACGTCTTTTTACATGGTTATTTAACCCCTTCGTGCAGAAGCCAAATCTGGCTATTTGTGCATTATCCTATTTAAGGCTTTATTATTCAAGATCTGAGCTTCACAGAGAGGGAGAAAATGGCTCAACTGAGACAAGAGATTTGTAGCATTTAGAAATCCACCATATTTCAGTTTAATTTCATGATTTTGGTAGAGAAAAAGGGCTGCAAACAAAAAAAATCTTCATAAAAATGAAACATTGAAATTGTAAAAATAAATAAATGAATTTATATTTATATGGCTTGGAGTTAAAGCAATGCATTTCTGGGATCATAAACTTCTTGACCACAAGTGAACTTCATATGAGTGTGAAATTCAAAATTATCTACTCTTTGTGAGCCAAATATGACAGCTGTCCAAACTCTCAGAGCCCTCAAAATGGCGCACTGTCAAATCATAAAATAATCATATTTTTAAGACAAATAAAATTTCACCGCATGTAATCAAATATAAATTAATGACTTTCTGGTGGAATTTAGCATAAGTTTATCAATATTGGTGTGGTTGGACATTAATCAGGGGCGGATCCAGGAATTGCTGAAAGAGGGGGCGCAGCAAGGTCTAGGAGCCCTCCCCCAGAAAAATTTGAAAAATTAATGTGCTGAAAACACGTCTTCCTGGTATCTTGAGAGAAAAATCTGGCATATCTGTTCAATGATTTTCCTCCCAAGGTTCCAAAAATTAAGCTGAAAAAAACTATCAAAGCGCCGTTATAATGCAGTTTTACATTTACTGACAACTTGAACCTTTACCTAAGACTTTCACTTTACTGTCAGAGTTCGTGACCTTAATCCTTTCACTGCTGTTGGTGACTTGGTCAAAATTTCAAAGAGGAGAAAATCTTTTGAAAGGCCCATTCCATGCAAAGTGGTCCTGGATCAGATAAATTAAATCTTGCATTTTGCAGCTAGGATGGGTATTTTTCATAATTGTGACATCTAACGTGCCAGTAATTAATTAAGGCACCTTACTTCATGGAGGTGCTAGTTCCAGGAAGACTGACAAAGTGCAAGCTATTTTCAGCATTCAGAAACAAAAAATAAACTATAATATATACTTTCTATATTTTATTTACAAATCTAACTCTAAAAAAACTGTTTACACGAATTTTGACAAGGTTAAAGTACATCATTACAGAAAGCAAACACATTTTCCCCTCAACATTCATACTTGTAAACTATATTGGGGTGAAAGTTTGGTCAGATGTTGGTGTAACATACGTAACAATAATCGGACATTTGTTCTTGTGGGAGGGGAGGCTGACCCCTCAGAATCATGAGATCTCTGGTTAAAAGTCAGAATATACCACTAAATCAACTACAACAAAGAAACAGTTCAAACTGTTGCCTTTTCAGTCTCAACAGTCCCCCCGAATTTTATAACATATGTAACATTACATATGTTACACAAAAATCACAATATATGTCAACCTCAGATACGACTTTCAAACTTGTGTGTTTTGGCTGTGATTTGAAAAGATAAGCATAGAGGAACATATCTAACACATTTCAAGACTTCCTATGCATGCTAGATGGGAATTTGCCAGATTTCAGAATTTGCCAGTCTCTTTCAAATTCATAAAGTACACTTTCACTATGATGAACTCCAACCACACCAACTGGAACTGGTGAACTCAATTTCCCCAGTACATCATCAAGTCTGTATGAACAGATGTAAATACATCTGTTCTCTCAGGCCAGTAACATTTACCTTTTCTAGCTGGGTACATTTCATGTGTTAATTATATGATTATTTTTTGATTTGACAGTGCACCATTTTGAGGGATCTCAGACTTTGGGGAGCCACCTGGATAGCTGTCTAATTTTTTTTTTTTTTTGCAATATCAATGTTGAATTTTCATGAAGATTTTTATGCCTCGGTGCGCATGCGCAAGCGAGGTATACGGTAGTTCGTTTGTGTGTCGTTCAGTCATTCTGTCTGTTACCAGGATAGCCGCTATGCCGGTCAAAATCAAGTCCTAGAATATGGCTCTATGGGTTAAATGCCATGATCTCTTGGATTTAAATTTGCCAGATTTTTGAGATAGAGCTTTGTTTTCGAGTTATAGCACTATTTGATTACCACAATGGCTGCTGCGAGTGATCAAGACTTTAACGAAGAAAAAGCTCTTCACAGTGGATCGCTTTACAACTTGTGAGTTCAATTTATATCACAGCAATAGCTACTGCTGATGGCAAAACTTGACAAACGGAGCATAATGCCGACAGTGATTCATGTTGACACACATTTCGCACTGTGTTAAATACAGCACTGCATGGATTTTCGAACTTAGTGCTGTATGAACTTTATAAAACATCACAAATGATTTCTCCCCCCACACAGTGACAGTATGCAAATGAACAATGCTTTCAGTTATTGCTGGGCTTCACCAAGCCTAACAACCGCAGTCTCGCTAAGTGGTCCTACGAAGCTGCTTATCAACTCATTATGTCAACCGGAGCTTTCCCGACGTAGATATCTGTGTGTTCACATAACAGAGACGCCGTTTGTAGCATATGACCAATCGTCTACCGGCAGCAGAGCACAATATTTTACAAATCAACAGCAAATTATCATATTACAAAATTATTAGGAATACAGGATCATACAGAGCAAAGACAATGCTCAAGACAATAGGACACCCACCACCAATTGGACGGGGGTGTGAATTACACTGTGTCAAAATGACGGACGGCCTTCAAGATGCTCCGTCATATGCCATGTTTCCATCCACACGTTCTTAATGCGAATTAAGTCATATCGAATTAAAAATGCCTCGTGGAAACGGTGAAATTTGACTTGAATTTCAAGATATCGACATTAAGTTTATACGGTTGATCTCATTGGATTTTCTTCTTGATAGGTAAAAGGTTTATGGATAACTGCTGATGGAAACGTTATTTGCCGAATAAATCTGCGACTGCATCGTGACGGTGTTTCGATGCCGTCGTTGCATTCTGATAATGGTTTGCATGTTGCTAATAGCTGGCACATAAGCACTATTACAACTTGTGCAATTATCATCATTTGTTGGTAGACGCGATCCATTTTTGCTAACTAGTTAATTTTGTTGGCTACCACACTACTTCTGTTCACTTGAAGGTTCTGCGATTCAGTGCGAAAATGAATGGAAACAGCTTAAAATGTCAGAAATCTATTCGATACACCGATTTGATTGCATAGCAGCAAGTGACATCATTACGCACAAGTTTTTATTTGCTTTAATGCTGTTAGATGGAAATGCATTTTCACCGCCTTTATTCGCATGAATATTTTTGGCGAACTTCAGATAATTCGATCGACAAGTGGATGGAAACATAGCTTATGACGGAAGATATTCGGATAACGCGACCTCTATCCTGCATAGTATGAAAGGTGCTTCCCCCCAAAAACCTACTGTTGTTCCCACAGAATCTGAATTGCACTAATTATTGGTCAGTGACAAATAGACCCTGAATAGTGTGAAAGATATTTCCCTTCATAACTGTACATTAATGTTCATCAGACTGCCACTGGTGGGTAAATACTTGAGAATAGCCATGTTTCCATCCACACGTTCTTATGCGAATTAAGTCATACCGAATTAAAAATGCCTTATGGAAACGGTGAAATTCGACTTGATTTCAAGAATATCGACACAAAGTTTATATGGTTGATCTCATCGGATTTTTTCTTGATCGGTAAAAGGCTTATGCGATAGATGCTGATGGAAACATTATTTGCCGAATAAATCTGCGTTTGCATCGTAATGGTGTTTTAATGCTGTCGTTGCCTTCTGATAATGGTTTGCTATGTTGCTAATAAGTGGCACATAAGCATTATTGCAACTTGTGCAATTTGGTGGACACGTTCCATTTTGGCTAACTAGCTAATTTTTTTTTGGCTAACACACGACTTTTGTTCACTCGAAGGTTCTGCGATTCAGTGCGAAAATGAATGGAAACAGCTTAAAATGTCAGAAATCTATTCGATACACCGATTTGATCGCATAACAGCAAGTGACATCATTACGCACAAGTTTCTATTCGCTTTACTGCCGTATTATGGAAATGCATTTTCACCACCTTTATTCGCATGAATATTTTTTGCCGAACTTCAGATAATTCGATTGACAACTGGATGGAAAGAAGCTACTGACGGAGGATATTCGGATAACGCGACCTCTGTCCTGCATAGTATGAAAGGTGTTTCCCTCCAAAAACCTATTGTTGTTCCCACAGAGTCTGAATTGCACTGATTATTGGTCGGTGTTAAATAGACCCTGAATAGTGTGAAAGGTGTTTCCCTTCGTACCTGTACATTATTGTTCATCAGACTGCCACTGGTGGGTAAATACTTGAGAATAGCCATGTTTCCATCCACACGTTCTTATGCGAATTAAGTCATATCGAATTAAAAATGCCTTATGGAAACGGTGAAATTGACTTGATTTTCAAGATACCAACATTAAGTTTATATGGTTGATCTAATCGGATTTTTTCTTGATCGGTAAAAGGTTTATGCGATAACGGCTGATGGAAATGTTATTTGCTGAATAAATCTGCGACTGCATCCTGATGGTGTTTCGATGCTGTCATTGCCCTCTGATAATGGTTTGCATGTTGCTAATTGCTGGCACATAAGCACTATCACAACTTGTGCAATTATCATCATTTGTTGGTAGATGTGATCCATTATTGCTAATTAGTTAATTTTGTTGGCTACCACACTACTTCTGTTCACTCGAAGGTTCTGCGATTCAGTGCGAAAATGAATGGAAACAGCTTAAAAAGTCAGAAATCTATTCGATACACCGATTTTATCGCATAGCAGCAAGTGACGTCATTACGCACAAGTTTTATTTGCTTTAATGCTGTTATATGGAAATGCATTTTCACCACCTTTATTCGCATGAATATTTTTGGCGAACTTCAGATAATTCGATTGAAAAGTGGATGGAAACATAGCTTATGTCAAGCATAGATGCACAGCTAGGGCACTCTGACATGTCCACACCCAATTTTAAAGCTTCATTAAGGGACATACTTGTCACTGCTGGAAGCACCGAGGCATCAGCACCTTCAGTGCTTTCATTTGTGCTTGCACCCCCTTTTCTCTGCTAAAATCATGAAAATAAACAGAAATACGATGGAGTCTGAAGGCTTCAAGTGTCTAGACTCAGTTGAGCTATTCCTTTCCTGTCTGTGAAGCTGCAATCTTGAATTATAAAGCCTTAAATAAGGTAACCCCTAAATAGCCAGGTTTGGCTTCTGTGCAAAGGGGTTAATAAAAGTGTTCTGAAGGGCCTTCTTACAATAGCCTTTTATATAAATGACTGGAAAGCCATGTCTGAATCTTTACCAGAGCTTCTTCCAGAAAGAAACCCAATCTTTGGCTTCATGACTTTAATTTTTCAAAGATGGCTTCATGGCTTCCATGGCTTGTATGAATGGTTTCAAAACTCAAATCTGACACAAAAACTTCTGGATTCATTTTATTTATAAAAATCATTTATTTCAGTCTAGAAAACCACATTAATAGTAATAAAATTATACTGAAATCATTTTTCCACATACCTATTTCAGACAAGTAACATACATAACTTTTTTTTTGTAACATGCGTAACACTGAAATCCTCTGATTTCCAAAAATCCTTGCTGCTGAATGCCTGATCCTTTTTTGATATGACATTGTGATGTATCTGAGCGAACAATATATCTGTAATTTATGTATTTCCTATTACACACTTCACAGAACCTTAGCACTTTCTGAATAGTGATGAACTTTTATTTCCGTGTGAATGTAACATATGTAACACAATAAACTTGGCTCTTGCATGAAAACTGTCAGTCAGAAAGTGAATATCTTAGTTTTTTTATAAAAGAGTAATGACCCAAGACCACTTTACATGGATTACCCGAAGAAAATCTGGTTTTCTGGAAAAATTAAGTCCAAATAAAACCTTGGAAAACGCTTCTGAACTGTAACATACGTAATGTAGAATGGACCAAAATCGTCCAAACCCTACAGTGTTGGTATTCATTGGAAAATGCTCGATGAGAGCTTTCCAGTGAATACCAATGTGCTATGATTCGAACGATTTTGAAAGGTTTTGATGTTTCAGAAAAATTGACAAAATCACCACTAGCAGTGAAAGGGTTTGACCATATTTCCCACAAAACATTGATATTTTTAGTTTTTGAGTTTATATAACACCAAATAGCCTCCACCAAAATAATTGTAGTGTATATCTAACATGCAAACTCAGCGGCTATATGCATCTGTGATTTTAGCAGATGTTAACAGATCACCAAATCCCCTCTCCCCCCCAAGTCCCTAAACCAGGTTTAGTAAAAGATACCACACTCAACAGTTTGTAAAAAGTTATTACAATGCTGTGATTGCCTTTTTTCAAAATGATTCTAAAAGATGAGGCTTTCATGCTCCCAAAACACTCCCAAGTGTTGTGAGAGTCGGAAGTGTTGTCATACACATAATCTGAGTCACCATTAAGTTGAATTTCTTCACATGTGAGTGAATTTACCAATCTGGAGGCAGTGGTTGGGTCAGTAATGTCCAAAAACAATCTTATTTATATTGAAGATCCTATTTATCCTCAAGATGTGCTGATATAAATTCAATACAATGATGCTGTCCTATATTAAAACATAACATTGTCAACATATAAACTATTTTTTTTAAGGAAATATTATTATTATTATATTTACATGAATGAATGTGAAAAAGAAATGTGACTTTAGGGCCATTTAGAATTTTTCAATAAGACCACTGAACTATTTGGATTGACTCATACATAACCTTTTTAAAATAATGTTACATATCTTACTTACAGACTCTAAAGGGCATAGGATAGCTCACTAGCTTCAGAACCGCAGTACTCACTGGTTACAAGTTTAATAACGGATAATTCTGAACGTCAAGACGGGGTTTTGGAATGGAAAATTTGGAAAGTCTTTCAGTATTCTGGGACAAATTTTATTTGGCACCGTAAAACAACGAATCAATATGCATCAAATAGTAGGCTATGACCAACTGGTCCATCAGTGGGGTCCTTTTGTAAGCTCAGGCAAATTTCACCCGAACGCATACTTGCAATAGCCTATTAATTTAACATCAGTCTTACCGCTTCCATGTCCCCCTGCAAATGAAAACTGCTTGCTGCTTGCTACGAGGATCATCATGGCAAAACAGCTGGTCTTTTTTTTTTTTTTTGCATTTGAAAGGCTGAGACTCAAATGTAGGTTTGCTTTATTCTCTAAGCTTTTCCGCCTTTCCATTGCTTTCTGATATTTATAGTCGTTGAACTTGAAACGCGTTTTTAGACTGTTACCGCAACAGGGGAGGCCATTGGTCGAACAAATTTCCCAGCAAGCCTGCCTTCTTAAACTTTAAGACGAAAACAAAAAAATCAAATAAATTTACATAGCTTAAGTCCATGTATCGTTTTTTATTTGCCAGAAAAGAGTTTCTCTGTCATTCCTATCGCATTAGGCAAATATATACACTTGGATTCAAATAAATTTGCCATGATGCAAGACAACCGGAATAGTGAAGTTGAACCATTAAAAGTGGAATATAAACCTTGAGGACTGTAAATGCAGGCATAGTTACAGAATGAGAGATTATCAGGGATGTTAATTGCCGAAAACATGTACGCGTGTACGAATTGGAGTTGGGCTCATTCAAATATTAATACTTCGTAACTTTTTCACTTTCTGCGAAAAAAAGGGCCCCCCTTGGATCCGCCAGTGTTAATGGTCACCAGTAACCTCTCCAAACCCAAAACATGCCTTATCTCCATGATAAAGTTTAGAATTTTGTCAAGCCAGAGTCCCACAAGCCAGCACACATACTCATTAAAGGAATTTAATGGTTAGAACATTCACGCTGTAATGAAAAGCCAGCAGTTCCAACATCCATGCTCGCAAGCTTGTATAAACACTTTCCACACCTCATAAGGGACAAGTATAACTCACCAGCATAGTAATATCTGAAATATACCTTATTTTAACAAAACAAATATTTCACCATCAGAATAAAGCAGGTTGCTACCCTAGATTGAACAGAATTGGTGCAACAAACGTAGCAGTTGCACCAATTTCAATTGCAGCAGTTGCACTCTGTGAATATCGTGCCTATGGTTAACTGAGAATAAAAAACAGCTAGCCAGCTTGCCAGCTAGCAATGAGTAACAAAATATGTACAATTGTACTCACAAGAAAAACTTTTCTTCATTGAATTCCTCCTCCAGAGACAAAGATCTATCTGGCAGAAAGAACCCTCCAGTCCCATTTCACTCTGAATAATTCTCATTGATCTTGTCCATATCACATTTCAATCTTGTAAATGTAACCTGAACACTTCAGGCTGGTTTTGGAAGTCTTTTTTTATGCAATTGCATCATTTCCACCTGCACAAAGTTGAGAGAATACGACCGATTTTGCCGTTAGGCAAGGGTTTAAATACTTTTCTAATGGTCCAATCAATGTTTTTCAATTACTGTGGAAAGTTAATACTCTCTGGAATTGGATAAGGAATGCGTCAATCAACACATCATTTCCAGGGAAACTTCACATGGACATGAACTATAACTGTGCTTTACACAGATTAGCCGGAGTAAGCATTAGAGTGATTGGATAACAGTGAGAGTTATTACAAGGATATAAGTGAGTACTGACTTCTTCGATGTTGGAATCTGCATAAATCCATGGTAGGGAATTACGTGTTTTTAATATGTGATAACTATAATTGATAGTAGAATGGCATGGTGTCAATACTATATTGAATTTTTGCTTCAGAAAACTGTTCTTTTGACTACTTAATTGGGATACAGTTGGCACTTCATAGCTGAAGTGGTTGCTACTCAAGACAATAATTTTTTCTGTTGCAAGAGATCTTTTTTTTAACTGCTGGATAAACACTATGGGCAAGTATATCGAGCAGTTTTCACATCAGGCTTGGCTGAGGAGTTTAATTCATACTACTCTAGGGAAACAGGGATGGGACTTAACTCATCCATTTGATAAATCAGGCGTGGCCAGCCCTGGTCCTGGAGAGCCACAGGGCGTGCTGACTTTGGCTTTTCCACCCAATTTAAACCTAAGACACCAGGTGAGATGAGTTAAGCGTGTAATCAACTGCTTTAATTCATCAATCAAGTACCGAGTAGCACAAAAAACAGGCAGACCCTGTGGCTCTCCTGGACCAGGGTTGGCCTCCCTGTTCTAACTAGTGTTCCAGAACAGCTTCCTTGTGAATATTCAATAACTGTTCCAGGTGTGCCAGCTATTGATAGAATAGTGTCTTGGCATGCGTAAATAGAGCAGCTCCATGCCTGCAGGCGTCTACATCTGTGCAGAGGGGTTAATAATAGAGAAGCTGCAGAGGAGTTCGGGTTCAAAGAATTCTTGCCTGCTAGAATATATTAATCATGGCAATAACGACCCAATCACAGGCTCTTGAGAATTTGTATTTAAATCCAGATGGGAGTGTGGCTCATTTACTTGTAAGACTTTTATATATGCACATTTTCTGCGTCAGTGAGCATATTTTCCTCAAGATGTCATTATTGCCTAATAATGTTATCCAGATGGGCCACCAAAGATCTTAAAACAACACCAGATGTTTATGACTAAAATATTCAATATTGTTATATAAGGGTTAACTGATTACAGGAATTACACTGCTGTTTGGCTGGTAGATTTTGGAATGAACAGATATAAATTTTGCCAAATTTATGTGCTTCCATGTGAGAAACAGAGAGAGGGGGAGAGAATTTGTCCTGAAAAGATTTAATGTGCAAATAAGCAAATACAATTCTGTCTGCAAACTCACATTGGAGTATTAACAAATAGGTACAAAGGTAGTTTGGCATCTAGGCTCTGACCCAGACGCACCCTGCGACTGACTGAGCTTGAGGAGATGAAAGATTTGTGAGGAAATCTCCTCCCATCCCTTCCTGGAGAAATTCAGTGCCGATAGATGA
The DNA here is from genome assembly GCA_029692085.1 of Gymnothorax javanicus. Classification (NCBI taxonomy): domain Eukaryota; kingdom Metazoa; phylum Chordata; class Actinopteri; order Anguilliformes; family Muraenidae; genus Gymnothorax; species Gymnothorax javanicus. The sequence goes on from CM056195.1 coordinate 77,138,711, forward strand.
ATGCTGCAGTGGAGGTGAGTGGTCAACTAACAGTAAGCAAGAGTGACGGAGCAGCTGAGAGCAACGCAGAGCAGCAAAGCAGCTGAGAGCAATGCAGAGCAGCTGCAGGAAAAGAGATGTATTGCCATGGATGCAGAGCTGGAGAGCAGCTTATATAGCCTACCTATCAAAGGGGTGGAGGAGTGTCCGATATGCATGAGAGTGTCTAGGGAAATGTGGCAATGACTTGAGTTGCTTGTCAGAATGAGCTCCGCAAACCACGGCCCATTTAGTTTGCATTTGAGAAATTGAGCACTTACTTACAGGTATGCACAGAATGTGAAAATTTAACTAACACCGTTTCTCTAATTTCTGTGGTGACTTCTTGTCACTCTTGCATCATTTTTTGAACACTTAAGCATCTGAGTGTAAAATAAAATCAGCCAAAAAAAAAAAAAATCCAGAAACGGCTATGTCTGGAGCATTGCATTTTTATGTGCAACTTTTACTGCGATATTGGCAGTGCTTCAGACTAAATGTGGTTTCTGTTTTTTTTTTTTGGAGTGTCATGCATGATCATATTTTATATCACCCACTTTGACAGTGAACTGGTTAAACAACAATGTAATAGCAGTAGGTTTCTCATATGCAATAGCCTCATTGGTAGTTTTGAATATGAGATGCTACAAACAATCCATTTGTGAAATACAGTAAATGGATGAGCTTCTAGATACAGCTCTTACCTTGTATGACCCCAGATTATTATAATTATTTTTTGTTATGGTTGTTGTTGTCTCCTTGTTGGAATATAATGACAGTGCTGTATTTAACGAATGAAAGCAGTAACCGTTCAGATTTTTTTGTTTGATTTTAAGTTTTTCAATTCTGAAGAGGAACTTCAACCTTCAATATGTCGAAGTGCCTCTAATAAAGCTATCAGTCTGAGCTGGAACAAAAAACAAAACATCTGAGTCGAAGTTCTGTTTTGAAAATATGTTTTCTTGTTAAACACAACAGTTTAACACAGCTATTTTCACAATATCAGACCAAAAGGATGAACTCTGTTCATAATATATGGCATTTAGGACAAGACTTAGAGCCCACAAAATGTGCAGTTTGTACAGTGCATTCATTGTAGTCAGATTATTTTCGTGAAGCGCTCTCTCTCTCTCCGCACAGCAGGTCCGAATATACTTGAAGCAAAATTTTGAATATTTGGCTAAGTACATATTGGTGAATGCACATTATGGAAGCCAATAGTGGACAATATTAAAAGGATAATGTAAACTTGAAAACTGTAATTCCTCTATTACATTATAATTTTCCACATACAGTTACAGTGCCGTGAAAAAGTATTTGCCCCCTTCTTGATTTCTTATTTTTTTGCATATTTGTCACACTTAAATGTTTCAGATCATCAAACAAATTTTAATATTAGACAAAGACAACCCAAGTAAATACAAAATGCATTTTTTAAATGATGATTTCATTTATTAAGGGGAAAAAGCTATCCAAACCTACCTGGCCCTATGTGAAAAAGTAATTGCCCCTTAAATCCTAATGACTGGTTGTGCCACCCTCGGCGACAACAACTGCAATCAAACATTTGCGATAACTGGCAATGAGTCTTTCACATCCCTGTGGAAGAATTTTAGCCCACTCTTCTTTGCACAATTGTTTTAATTCAGCCAATTGGAGGGTTTTTGAGCATGAACGGCCTGTTTAAGGTCATGCCACTGCATCTCAATCGCATTTAAGTCCGGACTTTGACTTGGCCACTCCAAAATCTTCATTTTGTTTTTTTCAAGCCATTCAGAGGCGGACTTGCTGGTGTGTTTCAGATCATTGTCCTGCTGCGTAACCCAAGTGCACTTGAGCTTGAGATCATAAACTGATGGTTGGACATTCTCCTTCAGGATTTTCCGTAGAGAGCAGAATTCATAGTTCCATCAATTACGACAAGTCGTCCAGCTCCTGAAGCAGCAAAGTAGCCCCAAACCATCACAGTACCACCAACACGTTTGACTTTTGGTATGATGTTCTTTTTATGAAATGCTGTGTTAGTTTTACGCCTGATGTAACGGGACGCACACCTTCCAAAAAATTCAACTTTTGTCTCGTCAGTCCTCAGAATATTTTCCCAAAAATCTTGGGGGATGATCAAGATGTTTTTTGGCAAACGTGTGATGAGCCTTTGTGTTCTTTTTGATCAGCAGTAGTTTCTGCCTTGGAACTCTCCCATAGATGCCATTTTTGCCCAGTCTCTTTCTTATTGTTGAATCATAAACACTGACTTTAACTGAGGCAAGTGAGGCCTGCAGTTCTTCAGATGATGTTCTAGGTTCTTTTGTGACTTCCTGGATGAGTCGTCGATGCGCTCTTGGAGTAATTTTGGTCGGCTGGCCACTCCTGGGAAGGTTCAGCACTGTTCTCCATTTGTGGATAATGGCTCTCACAATGATTCTCCGGAGTCCCAAAGCCTTACAAATGGCTTAGCAATCCTTTCCAGACTGATATATGTCAATTTCTTTGTTTCTCATCTGTTCTTGAATTTCTTTAGTTTGCAGCATGACATGTTGGTTTTTTAGATCTTTTTGCCTATTTCACTTTGTCAAACAGGTTCTACTGAAGTGATTTCTTGATTCAACTGGTCTGGCAGTAATCAGGCCTGGGTGTGGCCAGTGAAATTGGACTCAAAAAATGTGGTTAATCACCTTGAAAAATGAATCATCATTTAAAAACTGCATTTTGTATTTACTCAGGTTATCTTTGTCTTATATTAAAATTTGTTTGATGATCTGGACCATTTAAGTGTGAAAAATATGCAAAAAAGTAAGAAATCAGAAAGGGGGCAAATACTTTTTCACTGTATTTGAGTAAAAATTTATTTGAAAATGCTTTTGTCCAATTACCACTTTCGTTTGCACATACTCATGTGGGCATTCTATGACCATATTCATATGATAATGAAAAAGCTGTTTGACATTTAATTTTCAAATAAATACATAGCTTATTGTTAGTGTTGCAAAATAATTGATTTTATCACGCAAAGGCTTTGTTTATAATAAATATAATGTATTAGATTAGGGGGCGGCTGCTGAACGGTAATTAGAAGAGGCACAAAATACCTTAACTAATGAGAAGTCATGACCAGTTTTCCATAATTTTGTTTAATCAAGTTTTCCAAAGATTAGAATAATGCATTGACAATTTAACGCACATCGTTCTTCTTTCTGAAATACTGCAGCAGTAACACATTAAAGTCAATTAAGAACAATGTTTTAATTACTTAATTAAAAAAGTAAAATAAAAAAATTACACTACTCTGTAAACTTCTGTGCTCACTTTTAGCAGATCCTGCAATGTAGGCTATTGAACTGGCGCTGAATATTTTTAGTCCACCAACCATTACTCACGAAGGGGACCAATTTTTTTGACTTCTCCTTTTGTGACTTAATGGAAAGACAGTAACAGCCTTTAGCTTCTTAATTATTATTTATTGGTACTACTTCAATATTAGCAAATTCACCAAGGTATTTTCTTAGTTTTTAGTAGTCCTTTGTACTATTAGCTTGTATGCTACAGTTCTTTGGATAGTACTCCAACTACTTCTTTTCTTATCATCTAATCTCTTTATGTTTTTACACTCTTTGTCCCATATATCTTATTAATTTTACAACTTATTTTTTTCTAATTGTATGAGATGTTTTATAAATAAATTGCCTATTTTTGTTTTTATTTCATGAGGTGCGCTTGATCAGCTTTGGAAAGGATCTGAGAACTGGAAGACATGGGGTACATCTTAAATCTCTTACTTGATAATATCTTGCTCCTCGCTTGAACCAGAGGTTGTTCTGGATCAGCCATCTTGCAGGTCATCTCAGTACTCCTGCTGCTGTGTATTCTGCTGCGCAGATACACAAAGGCAGCCTTCCCGGAAGACTTTCAGTTAAAAACCAAGAGGTCAGTCAGTAATGACGGACACTGACAGAAGATCCAGCTGTCTGATTTCATCAGAAATGGATGTGGATACATGTGACGCTTCAGAGGAAAGGATTCCTCATGTCTTCACTGCTCGCTTGGTTTTTTTTGCATCTCTCCATGTATTCCTGGTGGGAGGGACTTAGACGATAGGAAAAGACACCAATGTGGGAAATGTGGATGCTGTTTAACCCCTTTGTGCCGATGTAAATGCCAGCAGACATGGAGCTGCTCTATTTATGCACATATTTACACTACTCTATCACTAGATGGCACACCCGGATCAGTTATTGAATATTCACTAGCAAGCTGAGCTCGAACACGGTTTAGAATATGGACGAGTTCAGTCCCATCCCTGTTTTTCTGGAGATGCATGAATTAAACTCCTCAGCTAAGCCTGATTTGCAAACTGCTCAATATACTTGCCCATAGTATCTATCCAGCAGTTCAAAAAATGATCTCCTGCCACAGAAAAAAATGTTGTCCTTTGTAGCAGCCACTTCAGCTATAGTGAGCCAGTGGTATCCCAATTATTAGTTAATAAAAAATTATTTTTCTGAAACAATCCACATGGTATTGATAGTATGTCATTCTACTATCAATTATAGTCATCACATATCGAAAACGCGTAGTTCCCTTCCGTGGATTTACGCGTAGATTCCTCCATCGACAAATTCAGCGCTTCTTTATATCCTCCTAAATATTCTCCTTGATTAGCCAGTCACTCAATTATATACTCAGGCTCATCTGCGTAACCCACAGTTATAGTTCATGCCCACATGAAACATCCCTGGTAATGATGTATTGACTGACACGTTTTTAATCCAATTCCAGAGAGTATAAACTTTCCACAGTAACTGAAAGACATTGATTGGACAATTGGAAAGATATTTAAACACTTTCGTAATATCAGTTCGGTTGCATTCTCTCAACTTTGTGCAACTGAGAATGACGTGATTGCATGTGAAAAAAGACTTCCAGAACTGACCCAGGAGTGTTGAGCTTACATTTGCAGGATGGAAATGTGATTCTGAGATGGAAAATGGCAGTTATTCTGAATGGAACAGACTGGAGCGCTGACAGGATTGATTCATTGGAGAAGAATTCAATGATGGACAGAAGTGTGAGTCGAACTGCCTTTGTATGGTGTTGCTCTATCTCACTTCTAGCCAGCTAGCTAACTAGCCAGTTATTTCTTATTTTCGGTTTACCACCATGATCACAGAGCTAGTTTGTCACATCAGTTAACAAGAGTAGTTGATACTGCAATGTGCTGGCATTTTGCTGAATGTAGCGATCTGTTTTAGAATTTATACCTCATTCTATGAAATAGAATGCCTTGGATTTTTGCTCCTTTGAAATGCAAACAGCTATTCCTGTGTTGCGAGTTATACTTGCTCCTTATAGGGTGTGAGAAGTGTTCTTACAAGCTTTTGTTTCGCTTGGATGATTGGAATTGTAAATGGCAAGCTTCACGTGTGAGTGAACATTCTGACCGTAAAATAAGCACTTCCTTTAATGAGTATGTGTGCTTGCTGATGCGGGTTTGTCGAAAAATGGATGAAACTCTGAACTTTATCGTGGAGAAAAGGCATGTTTTTGGTTTGGAGAGGTTACTGGTGACCATTGATGTCCAGCTGCGCCTATATTGATAAACTCATGCTGAATATAACCAGAAAATCATTAATTAATATTGAATTAAATGAGTCCATAGTTGATTTGCGTTAAAAATATGATTATTCTATGGTTTGACAGTGTGCCATTTTGAGGGCTCTGGGAGTTTGGGGAGCCACCTGGAGAGCTGTCTTATTTGGCTTCTAAAAAGTGAATAATTTCGTTTTTCACACTAGGGTGAAGAATACTTGTGGTCTGGGAGTTTATGATCCCAGAAATGTATTGTTTTAACCCCCAGCCATTTTTTCAATCCTCCGTATTTTTTTTTTTTTTACAATTTCAATCCTGAATTTTCATCTATTTGCAGCCCCTTTTCTCTACCAAAATCATGAAAATAAACTGAAATACGATGTAATTCTAAATGCTACGTGTCTTGTCTCAGTTGAGCCATATCCCCCCTCTCTATGAAGCTTAAATCTTGAATTATAAAGCATTAAATGAGCTCCTCAGAACAAGAGAGGTCCAACCCTTTTTTTTTTTTTTCGTTTTTTAGCACTGAGCACTTTCTGCATTTTTGAAGTGTGGAACATATGATCCACCTATTGTGTAGTACTGGCAATACATTGAATAAATCCATTATTGCACTAAACAGGTAGATGTATAATTAAGACCACTTGTTTGTAGGAATCATTTTAAGGTTAGAACTTAAAAAAGATGAATATGGAGTGAGACCACTTTTGTTCTAAGGGGCTCAAATAGAGTAACACATAAATAGTCATATTTGGCTTCTGCGCAGAGGGGTAAAGAGTATTGAGTTGTACCCATGGTGTTGCGTCTTAACCACTCCGGACCCCTTTTGGAAATTCAGTTCAGTGCTGACATGCCATCAGTTTTGTTTTGCAAATACACTGATGGACTTTAAAAACTTATAACCAGAATTGTAGCCAAACTCGGATTCAAATTTGTAACCATTCATTGACTTTACCCATAACAACAGCTTCGACAAAATGTCAGATAACATCAACAAAAAAGGAACGACAAAAGAATCAACAATGACGAGTTTAACAACAAAATCAACAACAAAGATCAACTCCAATCTCAGTACCGAGTGTGACCGCCACGTGCCTGCAACAAAGCCATCACTCCTCTTGGTATGGACAGCACCATTCTGTTGAGCTGTTGCTGGGGAATGGCCTGCCGCTCCTGGAGAAGGGCTTCTCGGAGCTCCGCCCTCATCCTGGGCGCTGGAGTCGCTGCCGAACCCGCTGATCCAACAGGTCCCACAAATGCTTGATGCACTTCATGTCAGGGCTGAAAGGTGGCCATTCCATGACTCACACGCCACTCTCGGCCAGGAGCTGCTGGGTCACATGTGCTGAGTGAGGTTGTGCATTGTCTTGCATGAACATGACCTCAGGGTGGTCTGTGATGTAAGGCACGACGTGCGGTCTGATGACAAGGTCACAGTAGCGGGCTGCATCAAGATTTCCATTGATTATGACCAGGTCGGACCTTCAGCCACACCGAATGGCACCCCAGACCATCACCAAGCCTCCTCCAAAGCAATCTGTGTCAGCAATGCAGGGGGCGGTGTATCTCTCACCACGTCGTCTGTAGACCCTCTGTCTTCCATCAGACAAAATCTGGACTCATGATTGAAGACAACATTCCTCCAGAATCGAGTGGGGACTCATCTCTGACCATATTCTTCAGCCCAGTGAAGCCTGGTAGCCCTGCGCCGTGCATCAAGCTGCATTCCAACACATGCCCTGTGGGCTCTGATCCCTCGCTCTGCAAGTCGGCGACTCACTGTTCTTCTGCTGATCCTTGGTCTGTGGATTCCTAGGGTCTCCCGAGCCGTCCTGGTGCAGGTTCAAAACCAATCGCTCAGGTGGACGAGGCGGATCTGATTGTCCTGGGCTGGGGTCGTGACCAAAGGCTGACCAGGTCGGGGTTGATCATTAGTGCTTCCAGTCTCCTGGTAACGAGCCACAAGGTTAGAGATTGTGGGTTAGGTTACCCCAAAATGCTGGGCGATGCGATTTTGGGATGTTCCAGCCATCCACAGCCCAATGGCTTGATCACGTTGGGGTCTGGAAAGGCGAGGCATGGTGTACGTAGTGTCTTTGAACAATTGCTCTCGGGTTCTGGCCTCAATGACCTCAAAGATTGTTTTAAGGCATTTGACAGCATTGCAATTGTGATCAGTGAAGCCGGACGAGGTTACATCACTAATTCCTCAAATCCTGCTCCACAGACACAAACAAGGTCATGACCTCATGCACTGTTGTGTCTCCTTACTCAAAGACAACTGCATATCAATTATGTAATCATCTAATTAAAGTTCCCCTAACCCAACTATGCTATTTCTGTCTAGTCAGACTTATAAGTTTTTAAAGCCCGTCAGTATATTTATTGTTGCCTCTGGGATAGTTGCCTCGGTATGAGCGGTAGTGTTGACTGCAAAGAATTAGTACCTGAGGCTCTAGGTTTGGGCACTACAAGTGCATCAGCTGGCTCTGAAGCAATGCCCTAACAAAACACTTTTTTTAATGAAATTGGTTTTATTATAGTTCTTCATTTTTCATTCATCTTTGTCAGGTAATGGCATGAGTTATTCTTTTTTTTACCTGGGCACAGGGCCTGTGCCAAACCTGTTGTATGCTCATGTAAGCAGCTGCAGGGACATATTTGGTACCAAGAGTGCTGTAATGGGCTATGATGTAGACTTTGATGTTTGACTGCTTAATTTTATAAATGCTGGTGATTCATTGTACGGTGGCTGACAGGGGCAAACATGCTGCAACGGCCCAAAACATCCCCAATTGGAGAAATGTGCTGCAAAACCAGAAATGATGCAAAGTTTAAAAAATGCAAACCACAAAAGCAAATGCATAACCATGTCAACACAAATGTGCTGCAACAGCCCAAAACATCGCCAATCGGAGAAACGCACTGCAAAAACAGAAAAAATGCAAAGTCAAAAACAGGCAAACCACAAAAGCAAATGCAAGAGAGAAACGCTGCATATTCACGTCAACAGAATAGAAGTGCTCCAAGGCGCTATGGGGAGTGGTGATGAGCACATAGTGTAGGAATTTCATGATTCAATACGGGAGTTGCAAGTCCGCCATATTGTATTTTCGCTTGTGCAAAGGATTGTGGAGCCAGTGGTCCTGTCAGTGCCCTATCCGTACCTCTCTCGAAAGTGGCTACAAATAAGTAGGCCTGCTTAAAACAGTGAAACCGAAATCAAATTAAAATATATAATCATGCAAGAACCACTGCTTGTTTAGATTATTATACTTGAGCATTTTGGGACAAAGGGACAAGTATAACTTCGTAAATCCAATAAAAGTCTGCGAGTGTGTGTTCGTCATGGAAGTCAATGATTATGTATTCACCAACCATGGCACTAGGAGCACTGATGTAACAATTTGTGCACAGAACATTGACTACGTTTACATGCACACCATATTCCGAAAAAAAAATATTCTGATTAAGGTCCATATTCATATTCCACATCCGAATAAGATGTTTATATGCGCTGAGCAATGGGAATATTTCCCATTTCATCCATTCCATTTCAGCATTTCATCCATGACTGCAAAAAAAATTAAACTGGCCGGATTAGGGCAGCTGGTATTGTTTTCTTTTTGGCAGTGGCTATTTTTACGCGAGTCGTAAACTTACTGTAACTTGCTATTCTAACGAACTTCCGTATCCGCACGCACAATAGGAAATTCGGCTTCGGAAAAAAATTGCTATTCAAATGGGTTGAATCCATCCCGTTATCGCTGCGTGCCTTGTGGTTAACATGACTAGACCGGCTAGCCGGCTTACCTACTTTAAGTTACAGTCAGGATGTCCCCTACTCAAGCTAGGTAGGGTTAGTCATTAGCCAGCTAACTTAGCCAGCTTGCCATCTAACTCATTAGCCAACTTGTGCTCTAAAATTTCTTGCAAGGACAAACTTTGTGTAGCTAATCAGCTCTTCTACACGACACTAACCACTACTGACTATTAGTTGTAGAGAGTGACGACCTGACAGTTCCCCAAATATTAGCGAGCAAACGTTGAAACTAAAATTGCACTCTCATAACTACCTAACCCGTTAGCTAAGTGAAGCAACTAGCTAGAAAACAAATAATGTTACAGCGTCCCGCTAGCTAACGTGACATGACAGGTACCAAATCGGAATATACTAATGTTAAAATTTGTGAAAAGATAGTATTTATGAGATTGTATTCTTTTTTTGCAAGGTATTGGTTTTTTTTACCATTTGCAATCAGGTGTCCGTCCTGGTGACTCAACTATATAAACTAGTTGCATAACAGTAAATAAAATTCATGAGGCCTTGGATTGGGGAAATGAAGTAAGGGCGGTGTATTTGGACATTTCAAAGGCCTTTGATAGGGTCTGGCATAAGGGCCTTTTGGTAAAATTGGCCAACTTAGGCATAGATGGGGTATTGTATAAATGGCTTATGAGTTATTTATGCAATAGGCAGCAGTGTGTGGTTATTGAGGGAAGTAATTCATCCTGGAAAAAGGTTCATGCAGGGGTTCCTCAAGGTTCTGTACTAGGCCCTTTACTTTTTTTGATCTTTATAAATATATCCAAGAGGATCTTAGTTTCGAATGTTTTTTGTTTGCAGATGATACTTTACTCTTGGAGGAAGTATCTGACTCTCCTGAAGCATCTGCAGAAGTGCTTAATGGAGACCTCGCGTTGATTTCTTCTTGGGCGGACAAATGGTTGATGACTATGAATGCTTCTAAAACTAAATCTATGACTATTTCATTGAAGAATGATAAGCCTTGTCACCCTGTGTTATCGATCAATGGCGAAGCGATTGAGGTCCTTAAGAAACACGAGCATTTGGGAGTTTTGCTTACTGATCATTTGTTGTAGAAAGCTCATGTGTCTAAATTATATGGAAAAGCTTCTAAAAAATTTAATTTGTTAGAAGGTTTTAAATATATTTTATCCAGATATACTCTTGAGATCTTGTATAAGTCGCTTGTTCATTCTACGCTTGAGTATGCCGATGTTGTCTGGGATGTATATACTTTGGGTGAATCTGATTTATTAGAAAGTCTCCAGTTCGATGCCTTAAGGCTAATAACTGGAGCTATGAAAGGCACTCGCCGTTCGGACCTGCTGGTGGAAACAAATTTTTTGAGCTTAAGTGACCGTAGAAAGTTTCACAAACTGATATTAATGTATAAAATGGTAAATTGTTTGGCACCAAATTACCTTTTATCTCATCTTCCATGTAATGTTTGTCAGTTGTCTTTTTATATGTTACGTAATCAGGCTGACTTGGTACTACCTTTTGTGCGTACTGAAAAATCCAAAAATTATTTTCTCTTCAGTTAAGCTATGGAATTTGATACCCCTTGTAGTACGTAATAGCCCTTCGGTTGCGTCTTTTAAAAGAGGCTTGCAGCATGTTCCTCTTTCTATACACCACCTTGTAATAAGTTTTTTTATGGAGGCGATCAGTACTTGTCTATTTTGCATACTAGGCTTAGGCTTGGTCATTGCGGCTTAAATTATTATTTGTACTCAATCAATTGTAGTCCATCTGCTTCACGTGCTTGCGGTGCTCTTAGAGAAGATGCATTACATTTTCTTTTGATGTGTCCTCATTTTGCTGCTCAGCGTTCTCATCTACTTACTTCTGTCGAGTCGATCACAGGCAGTATATGGTCTTCATTCAATTTATCGGAAAAATTCAAGCTTTTACTTTTTGGTGGCCTTTTGCTTAATTTTGAGAGCAACACTGCTGTTTTTCTGCTGTTAGATCTTTCTTAGAGCAAACTAAGCGTTTTGTTATTAATCACTAATATTTTACTTGCACTGTCTCTTTATTTATTTATTTATTTATTTATTTTTTTTTTTTTTTGTTTTGTGTCGTGTCTTTGTGGTCTATTTGGAATTGTATCTCGTGTAAAAAAAAAAAAAAAAAAAGGTGAAAAAAAAGAGAAGGAAAAATATGTAAATTGAATATTTGTGGAATTAGTCCCCACGATGAGCCTGTGCTCTTGGGACAAATGTAAAAATACTAAAATATGGTTTAAATTAAAAAAAAAAATTCCGATTAATACTGGAATATGGTGTGCATGTAAACGCATTCATTGTTGGTGGTCACATTGTTGAAGAAAATCAATTTTTTGCTCATTTTTGCTGCCCTTTTGGAGCGACTGAAAAATACGGCCTGCATCACAAATCTAAGGCTACGTTACCCAGCTGGATAACTTACAGTGTTGTTGTGACCGTCGTTTATTATTGTTGGCTAATGTAACGGGAAGCTAGCTTGATTATAATGCAGCTTCCAATAGGTTAACAAGTTATATTTCATGAATCATTACGAAACAGTAAAGTTTTCGTTATGGTTATGCTATGCAGGCCGTATTCTTCAGTCGCTCCCTTGTACATTAACGTGACAATTGACAAACCGCTAAATATTGCATTTTTTTTTAAATGAAATCAGGCTCTGAAAAACACCTGCGTTCTGCATCTCCACCTTACACTCCATTTGTTTGGACTACTGTGAATCCCGATATGCATTGCACGGGAGCTTCTTCCGACTATGCAACTCCCGTATTGAAATTTTGAAGTGACTGTGAAAAATCTTGGTGCAACAAACACAGCAGGGGGTCTACCGAAGCGCTTGAGCTGCTCACATTTTAAACAAGCCAAAACCTCGGCATTCTATTTTATTTAATATAGTATAAATTCTAAATCAAAAAGCTACATTGAGCAAAATGCCACCAGTTTGCACATGAAGGATTTTATACAATCAATTCCAGGGAAACAGGGATGGGACTTAACCCTTGCGTGGTCCTCGGGTCAAAATGACCCGCTACTGTGTTTAACAGGAGTGAAAAATCCCCTAAATGATATTTTTTCAACTCGAAATTTGATGACTTTTCCTAGATTGACCCCAACATTAGAAAAAGTGAAATGTTGCCTTTATTCACATTTCCGTGTAAGCTCTACAGAAAAGTTACTGATATTGTCTTCAAAATGATCCAGCAGTCAAATTGAGCAGTAGCATCACCAAACTTTTTATTCTGGGGTCGCACAAGGGGGGCACAAAAGTTTGATGAGGGGGCACGCAATTTATTTTGTTGACCGGGGGGGGTCGTCTTCATTTTGTTGACGGGGTGTCGTCTCCATTTCGTTGACCGGGGGGGAGGTTCGCAAGTGAGAAGCGCTTTATTTATTTATTTACCTATCTTAAATGGGGGGGCACATGGGGGCCCCTTGGCCCCTCTTGGCAACACCACTGAAATCGAGTAGAGATCACAATCACAGAGTCAGATACACACCCCAAAAATGTGAGAATGCTTTAGTTCTGTCTAAGATCAAAGATCAATGTCTTCTCCAGCAGAGTGCAGGGTTTCTGCTACATGTAATTTATCGTGGCGCACCGCCACAGCAAAATAAAAGCCGCCACGCCTATGTAAAATGACTTTACATAAACTCCAAAAATCCTAAGGACAATCAGGTGTCGCCAGTTCTCCTTGTTAAGTTAAAGCAACACTAAGGAACTTTCATTTTTGGTTGAGTTTGGCGGCGCCTGTGGACCAAAGCGGTAGTGTTTTGCCTGAAGGAAGACCCCATTTCCCATGAGCACCAGCATGTAGTGTCGTAAAGATCCTGATCTCCCGGTCGCGTGCAGTTGTTTTGGAAATTAACAGAAGACAGGTCCTGCTTTCTTCTTAAAGCAATGTGTGCAACGGTTAGAGAAAAAATATTTTGTTCTCTTTACAAAACGATAAACTATGATGTTAACTTCTGTGTTTTCTGTGAGCACATCCTGCTCTTCCAAATTGTATCTTCATGATTATTTAATTCCAATTCAGGAGCCCGGAGTCATAATCGGTTTTCATATTATATGTGAAATTCACTGTCACGCACGTGAAACTGATAAACCTCCATGCACATAGACTTCAATTATTACCTCGCCTACGTGCTGATTAATGAAAACTGGCCACACCTGATAATGCTGAGTGTTGACCCGACGCTGAAGCCCTCTGTCACAGTTTTAAAAAATCCCGGAGGAAACCCTGGAGTGCACCGCCTGTGACCAGATCTGACCCAAGGTAGTCCATGGGCCAACACCAAAAAATGGGCCATTTGGTACCATCTCAGGTGGCAAAACCTCATTGTGATTTTCTGATAGCTAGATGCCTCAAGTTAATGAATTCAGATGATAGCCTTTTCAAATGAGTAGCTTTCTGGTAGTTTTCAGGCTCAGAACATGAGAGTGTGTAGTAAATTTGAAGACCAAAATATTGGGGTAGGAGAAACAAAAATGTCTGTAGTTTCACACTGGATTGACCAATTTTAATAAATTATACCTCAAAATGTTTGCCTAAGTCTTTCCTACGTAACTACGGACAATTTATGTAAATGAGTGCCATAATTAGGTCAGCAGAGGTCGAAAGGTCACATATTTTTAGTATTGCCTAAAATTTGCCATGGACGAATAAATCACCGAAAAACGATGAAGTTATTGAGCAGATCTCACTCAAAACCTTCTGAAATCACACTTTAGGCATCTAGAAACAATTAAGGCAGGCCAATGTCCAGTTATTTAGAAAAGAACGGAGTCTGATATATAATTGAAGTTTGTTTAAAGACGAGAGGGCTGTCGGGCATTGCTTTATTTAGCTGACCGCGACTTGCGTCTGGCAAGCGCATCTGGTTGTTATAATTTGTACTGCAGCGGCCCAATCTTTTCCTTTAGACATTAATCAACTATTTTTTTATCATCTTTTTTTTTATTGAGTGGCTGGATATACATATTTAGTTTTCTTGCAGGTGTCTAGGCTGGGGCCTGCAATTTGGGTTAGTCATTTTCCACGGATAAATGTGTCTTTTTCCCTTAACCTGTTCATTTTTTCTCTTGATGTAAATAATGTTATGATTTGAGCAAACGGAAGTGCCTCTTTCTTTGTTGGTACAATACAAGTTATTTACTTTCTCATGGTTTTGTTGACGGGTTTTTCCGTAAGATGCTGTAGTGGAGCTGAACACAACTAATTTATTTTGGTCTAACAGACGACCTGACGCCTGGACAAAACATTTAAAATAACTGTGTTTGGCTACTCTATAATATATGCACATTTTGGGCTCAGCATCATTCTCTCTCTGGCATGTACTTATATGATATGTACTTATAGTGCGCGCGAATGCAAAATCCAGCCAATCAGTGCCATGGGAAGAATGCACTTTTCAACCGCCGCCGAAATTTCGGCAAATATTCGGGGATGCAACCCCGACATCGAGAATGTGTCACGGAAAGGTCGCCGAACTTTCGCCGAAGATTCAAATATCCCCGAAGGTCTCCTGATACTTCGGCGAGACATCACCGATGCTTTGGGGATACCTCAGGGAAAACAATATTTTCTCTGGAAAGCTCCGGCAAGGCCTCCCCGTCCTGTTTTCCCAACAAAATGTCGGGAACACATCGGGAAAAATTTCAATGCAAGCATTGAAATTTTTTGCTGTTCTCCCGATGGTTTCAGATGGCTCGCGACACTCCCAAAGCTTCCCCGGGACATCGGGGAACCTGTTCCCGACGCATCCCGAGGTGCACCAATTTCCATCGGGAGTACATCGCCGAGGCAAAAAATGCCCAGTGAGACTGAGCCTTTAGGCAGGTGGTTTGACTGTCATGGCTTATCAATACATACATGAGCCAAAACATTATAATGCCTGATATGTTGCTGATCCTCCACGTGCAACAGAAGCACTGCCATCAATTTGAGGTCCAGTTGAATGCCCAGTCCCTGGGTAGATCATTTCCCAGGGCACCACACTCCCTCAGCCAGCTTGTATCCTTCCCTAAATGCGAGTGATGTTTATCCAACTGAATGCACTTGACCTCTAAATTAGCTTTGGGGCTCATTTTCTTTCTCATGATGTCTTCATCATTACAGCTGAGGGCTGTTTTTCTGAAAGATAATGGGTTGTTATAAATGGAACTGATGCATCAGTAATGACTGCAGGCATAAACAACTGGCAACATTTTTATTTATCTGCACAGTTTAACTTAATGTGAGGATTATGGTTGTTTTGCTTGTATAACTAGATTGTCCCCCTGTGAATTTTTCATCTACTAAATTGTTGAGGTTATCACACCTCTTTTATTAAACTCAACTCTGGAAGTACAGAGTTCCTTTCTTTGGCAGACTAGCAATCAGGCAGCTGTTAAATACTAGCCTGCCATTTCAGTGTTTCTCACTGGACGTACCAGGAAGTAACCCAAGACAAACATATGAGAGTGGAAATATCAGGGCAGATATCACATTTTACTTTGTGAAAACTTTAAACCAGTTTGTTCAAAATGTTGTTGCAGAATATGTGGTATGTGGCTAGTCACACAATTCATACGTAGACCTCTGTGGTCAAACTCCAATTTCATTCTGTTTCTGAATTAACACGTGCCCCCAGGTGCGAATATTAATGGTCACTTTAATTGCTGCAGTGCTCCTTTATGAACAGCCAGCTTTTCGAAAAATTTTTCTGAAAATGAGCACGACAATAAGAGCAGAACTGTTTATCAGCATTGGAATACTCAACTGAACAGAATAATAAGGTGGCTTCACTGGAAAATAAAATTAATTGAACCATAGCTTCACAAAAAAAAGAAAAAAAAAAAGTCATCCCCCCCCATTATGTTTGATGATTTTAACCCACCAACCGAAATCCGCTGTTATGATCCAGACCAGGAAACTAATGCAGACGCAGTGAACAAGCCAATAGTAGGGTTTATTAACAGTAATATGGAAGACAGTGGGAAGGAGCCCAGAGGAAGATAGCACAGTTCAGTTGAGATGTAACTGGTGAAGCTGTGTGGGCATAGCCAGTATCCAGCCAGCAGCTATCTGGGATGACTGCCAGATGGAGTGCACACTTCACCAGAGCTGAACTGTCTGATGGCAGGATGGAGAAGCTTAGGAGGAATGCAGTCCCGATCCTGATGACTGTAGAAATCTTGGGAGCCGGTTCCTAATAAACTGGACAGAGAGACACACAGGGAGAGGATCAAAAGGAATGCGGTCCCAATCCTGGAGATCAAAATGGCTTGGTAGCTCGATCCTATTAACAAACAAGGAAGAGTACTTCGTATTTTACAACCCCAATTCCGAAATAGTTGGGACGAAGTGTAAATTATGAATAAAATCAAAATGCAATGACTTTCAGATCACATGAGCCAATTTACAATAGAACATAGATAACATTTCAAATGTTGAAACTCCACAAAATGAGCTTATCTCAAATTTTCTGGCTGCAGCAGGTCTCAGAAAAGTTGGGACACAGGCGAAAAAAGGCCTGAAAAAGCAATTAATATATAAGAGAATCAGCTTAAAGAATATGTGGCAAGTCATTAAGTTAATTGGCATCAGGTGTGTAACATGATTGGCTATAAAAGGGATGTCTTAGAGAGGCTGAGTCTCTCAGGAGTAATGATGGCCAGAGGCTCTCCAACCTGTGAAGGCTTGCGTAAAAAAAATTGTGGAATACTTTAAAAACAATGTTCCTCAATGTCAAATTGCAAAGGATTTGAAGTACTCATCATCGACATTGCATAACATCATCAAAAGATTCAGAGAAACTGAAAAAATCTCTGTGCGTAAGGGACAAGGCCAAAGACATTTACTGGATGCCCCCCAGCCAACATTTGTATGTGGGGCCCATGTGGGGCACAAATGGGCTAAGAAATGGGTCCCACATGGGATTGTAAAATGGGTCCTATGTGGGATTTTCCATGGGTTCCATAATGGCCCCATGCCAACTACCTGAATGGGTTTCACATAGGATTACACTGGGTGTTGGGCGGGGCCCAGCTGGGCAACATATACAAGACCCATCTCAGTCCCAGCTTAAAGTTCTATGTGGATATGACATAGGGACTACATGTGTTAAAATATGGGTTATACATGGGTCCCATATTGGCCCTGTGCCAATTGCCCATATGGGTTTCATGCAAGATTACACTTGTTGTTACTTGAGGCCCAACTGGGCAACATACACAAGACCCATGTTAGTCCCAGCTTAGTTCTATATGGATACGACGGGGACTACATGGGTTAAAATATGGGTTGTACTTGGGATTGTACGTGGGTCCCATATTGGTTTCAAGCAGAGTAACACTTGTTGTTAGCTGGAGCGCAACTGGGTCACATACGCAAGTTGTATATACGCACAATTTCATTAGCTGATACAAATTCCCAAATGAAAAACAACATTAAATACATATTTTTTTATTCTCAATATTATATATAAACAGATAAACACAAACTTGCATAAACAATGCCGACAGCAACTTCGGTCTTCTCACTATTTTGTAAAAATAGTTCCCAAATGAAAAAGCATTCAATCAAATCAACAGGGCGATACTTTTCACCATGATCCACTAGGGCTGTGTGTAAAAAAAAAAAAAGAAAGAAAAGTTTTTACTATATATTATGATATTCCTCGTTGACGTGCATAAAATAAAATAGTCTGTAATTGCGGAGTGAATATTAAATGCAAATAAAAACTGAAAACTGCCATCAGCATTTGAACATTACAGTAAAGACATAAAACACTGTAAGGAACACATGAGTTGCAAGCTTAAGGTATTCTTATTACCAAGTCTACTGGTATAATGTCCTAAAGTTTTCAAGAACCGGAATGGGCATAATTTTCCATTCAGTAAATTTAAAAAAAAAAAAAGTACCAACTTAGTATTATGCTTTGCAATTGCTCTCCGTACAGAAATAACAGGTCTCCAAGCCACAACCAACAAGTCAGACAAGTTTTGTGTCCATGAAATGACAAAAATCAAAAAAATAGAAATGGAAACAAAAAAAAAAAAGTTAAAGGCAGACCACTACAGCTTTCTACCTTACTCTGCAGAGTCTGACACGCCAGATCTTCCAGACACCCTCTGTCCACCTCTGTCCCTTGCCCCGGTAAACCTTTTTTTAAGATTTTTTTTTGGGAATTTTTCCTTTATTTGACAGTTATGCAGCGTAGAGATACAGGAAGGTTGGGGAGAGGAATGGGGGAAGGCATGCAGCAAGTGACCTGAGCTGGAATTGAACCCAGGTCGCTGCGGGAAGGACACAGCCTTTATGGTGCGCGCGCTTAGGCCGATGAGCCACCAGGGCGCCCCGCCCCCCGGTAAACCATTTTGATAGTGCCCTCTTGGCTTCTTGCAGGTTGACCTTCGATGTCAGTGCATTTTTCTTAAAAGCCTCTGTAAGTCAAATTTGGGTTTAAGATGATATGTTACATAATTTTATACAAATAGTACCTTTATGCAGCTTGGTACAATCAGGGCAATAATAAAAAAAAGTTAGAAAAGAATGGGACAGTTGAAAATTTGTCAGGAAGAAGAAAGGAAAATGATAGAATAAACGCAAAGCTTAAAGTAGGGTAGTAAAGATTTAGTCGCCATATCACACTATGGCACCAGCATCTCAAAACCAAACAAACCATTGGCCACACCTTCCCTCCCTTCATGTTGGTTTTGTGTGTGAAACACACATAATGATGGGCAAGTGTTATCCTTACACAATCAATCTAGAATTGGGCCAAAATCAGGTTTTACCAGTCCAGTCCATGAGCTTAAACTGGTTTGATTTTATGTAAGCCAGCTGAACTGACATTAGTCATCATGACACGCTCTGGCAAGTTTAAAAGCTGCCTTCATTAGCATCCTGTGCCGTTCGCATCATGGCACTAAATCCAACCTGCTATTGCATTAGTTATCAATATGACAACCTGAGTAACCTGTTTGTTATTAAACGGACTGAGCCCAGGCGACAACATCAGAGAGGGGCAGGAGAGCGCCAACTCAAATGAACAGTTTACTGGATCATTTAGTTTAATGCTTGAGTTACAATGAAAGGGGAGCTATCACCAACCTCTCAAAATTCTTTAAATATGCCGGTGTGTTGGTTCTTCCGGTGCTTTGCTAAACTGATTGTATTGGTATCTTTAGTTAGTGCTTTTTTTTTTAACCGAAACCAGTCTAGAGGCTCTGTGGTACTTGTCATCTACAAAAACTAAACAGCCAATAGTTAAACAAGCCAAAGGGAAAGACAGAGAGGAGCAGACAGCAGTAACCTAATTGAGGGCAGGCGGGGCTGACTGGGACTTCAGCGTGTGTCTGTCAACTTGCTTCTCTCTGGTTCTATTTGGCTTGTTTAACTATGGGTTGTTTAGTTTTAGTAGATGGAAAGTGCCACGAAGCCTCCACGACTGGTTTTGGTAAAAAGAAAACAGCAAGAGGGCTGTTTGGAAGTTGTGACATATATAGGCTTGTTAATGTAATGTTAAACTTGATTATTTGATGAAACCGACTTTGCATACAAATTTGCGGTGCATCGTCTCGGTTGAATTGCTCATCAAATGTGCAGCAAATGAAATGACACTACTTGAGCTTTCAAACGTTGATATCTAGTCTCATATCACAATATTGTTGATATGCTGCCCAGACCTATTACATGTGGAATGTGTCAGTGTGCCATCACAGTACAGGCCAATTTAAATAATGTCATAGAGGGAGAGGGACAGATACTATTCAAAACAAGATCAGAATGTTCAATTAAAAAGACATTGAATTTACTTATTTTAATGAAACAACAGAGGTCAACTTAAATCAACTTAAATATTTAAAAGAAATATTAGACCATTTTTTACCATGTTGGAATCAAAATTGGGAACAGATTATAATCTAACTTAATAAGCAGAATTCAAATCAATGAAATTCAAACAATACCCAATATGCATGTACTCACAGGGCTGTAATTCAAGTTCAAGGGTGACTTTAATGAAGACTCAAAGCATTAAGAACTAACTACACTAGCTTTATTTACTTACCATACACAACGTTGAAAAGACGCAAGTCTTTAAACTTCTTTTTCCTGTGACGGCCAGACATATTATATTCCATTGCCAGCCCGTTTGATAAGACGTATTTCATCATTCTTTGTGTAGCGTCATCAACACTTGTGCCCCCTACATCTGCCACCACAGCAACCTAAGGATAAGAGCCAAAAGGAGAAAAAAATGCATAAATGGATTGCAAAGACAATAAGCTATAAAGAGTCAACAATCAGCCTCAAAGTTGACTAAACATATGAAGTTGTAGCCTTTATATAATTTAGTGTAATGTAATACATATTTGCAGGACCTGAAATTAAGCACAAAATTGTGGTATTACGTACCATAGTGCTCGCTCAAGCTTGATAACATTAGGCCACAAATTTAACCTGCCCAGGGACTACAGATGAAAAGTACCTCACTGGCTAACTCTTGACACGTTTATATTGATGTGGAAACTGAAATATTGATTAATGTGCAGTACCTGGTGAATAAATTCAGCTCAGAAATGTCCTTCGAATAAAGACTGTTCCAAATATTGAGCCCAAGTCAAGTCTCAAGTCTTTTGAGGACAAGCGTCAAGTCCAGTCTCAAGTCACTGTGTGTGTGCTACTTAAGTGAGATTTGATTGCATGTTGTAAACAAGAGTCCCCATCTCTGTGATGTATACTATGTGTAAGTTGCTTCAAATAAAAGTGTCTGCTAAATAGAGGAATAAAATGTAAACTTACAACAGCAGACATTAAACTATGGTCCTCCAGCTTTTCTTCGAGAGCCTCAACTTCAGCTTGCGTTTTCAAAGGTAAGACCACTCCTTCGGGAACCTCTACCACCGATCCATCTTGTCTCTTCAAAAGGGCATTTATCATCTTACCATGAACCCGCTGGGTCTCCTTCATTTATTCCAAAATTGTAAGAATTTTTGAGAACATGGCTTCAAAAGTGGGGCGGGCAACCCTCTGGACAGTGGGGCTGGCGACTTGCTGGGCAGTGGGGCTAGTGACCTAGTAAATGGGGCTGGCAGATTGAATAGTACCAGTAGGGCTGCCAAGCAGGGCAGTGGGGCTAGCAAATCGTCGGGGAGCACTAATGGGGCTGCCGGCACTGGGGCTGGGGACTGGGTTTACAGGCAGGTTGATGACTCTGCGGAGTTGCTCTGGGGGAGTGGGTGGAAGGAGATCCTCATCAGAAGTAGAGGGCTCACTAGGGCTGCTTGCTTCTCTCTGGAGGAATTTTGCACTTGCCCTAGAGAGGTTAACATAAACACATAAAGTACATTATAGCCATCACATCTCATGATCTCAAGGCAATGAAGATCATAATTTTGGAGGTCGACTCTATATGATAAAAGCAAACAACCTATCACACAGTACATATAAACACAACAACCAGTCAGCCTGCAGTTTTTGACTTGCATGTCAATGTACACTCCATTTTCTACCACAAAAGAAATAAAAGTGTAGAAAGAGAGCTACCAGTGAATAAAGTGAACAGAAAAGAGGGAAAAAAATTAGTGCACAAAGTAATAGTGAAACAACTGAACTCGTGTTATCCTCAGGTGAGAAAAATGTATGACGTAAGTAACTATTGTCCATTACAAATAGTAATTAAAGTGACAGTGGAAGTTAATCGGACTTCTAATACCATCAACAACTTAATATCTGCATGTGCACACGACAGCGAACATCTGCCACAAGAGGTAACCAGCTCCTGGTGTAGGAATATAGTGAAACCGCCAGACCACAGACAAGACTTTCTGTGAATGTTTTTAAAATAAAAGCATTCAGGATGAATGTAAAATTTATGGTATGTTGTGGCACTTTTGAAGTATAAATTTGCTTTTCCATTGCTCCATTGATATTTATCATTTTTTGTGCTACATAAAGACACTAAATTCTGAAGTTAACTAAATGCACCCTCAGATTTCTTCAGGCTTTATCAGTCATTAACACTAGGTATGTCCCGATCAGCATTTTTTGCCCCTGATCCTGCTTCCAATTATTTATACAGGAAATGACCTATAACCTGCATTCCCCAGCAAACACCTACTTTCTTTTTCTCCTGCCACTCTTGCCACGTTCGATGTCACTCAGATCTGATGAATACTGGGCTCGATTTAGCTTTGCCCTGGCATCTTCATAAGTGGCTTTAAAATACAGTGACACATAGTAACAAGAGTAAGGCAGGAAATAGAACTACATAAGAGATAACCACAAAAGCAGAATTAATTGCAGAAGCAGATGTGTCAGATCTTATCTGCCCAGAGCTAGTGTGGTAACAAGCAAGCACACCTAATATGACTAATAAACAGTGTAAATAGGGCTGGGCGATGTATCGAATATACTCGATGTATCACGGCTGGTTCTCTGTGGGATGTAGAAAATGACTATATCGTGAATATTTGAGTATACATTCAATTGTCACGCAGTTGCTTTTAGTCGCGGGCAAACTACAGGTTTTTCTCACTCTTTCTCATCTCCGCACAGAGAGATACAACAAGCGCACCTAGTTATGTACATCACGTCCTGTCGTGCGTGCAAAGTCATACGCCCGCCAGCATGTAGCAACAGAGATCTGGCGGAGTTGCGGCAGCATCAGGTGCTGTGACAAATGGAGGAAGTAGAATTAATTCCGAAGAAAAACAACGCAGGATCCATCGTCTGGCGGTGGTTTGGGTACAAGAGGGAGGACGTTGAACAAATAACTGTAATATGTAAAGTATGCCACAAAAGCGTCGCCACAAAAGGTGGTAGTACAACGAATTCATATCACCATGTGACAACCTACCCGCTAAAAAACGAAGAGTGCTTGAAACTCCGCACAAGCGCATCTCCGGCTGGTGCCATATCGAACAAAGTGCCGAAGCAGCCAGCACTGACACAATTGAGTCTGGCGTCTTCTATTTCCAGAACAACACCATACGACAAAAACAGTCAAAAACAGAAGGAGATAACGTCCGCAGTAACCCACCACATAGCGAAAGACATGGCCCCAGTGAGTGTGCTTTAAAAGCCGGGATTCAGAAAGCTTGTTAACACACTTGACCCAAGATATAATCTACCTAGTTGCAAAAATTTTGCAGAGACAGCTCTACCTGAGTTGTACATTAAATATTTTACTGGCATTATGTACTAAAAGTGTACTTTAATTTAGTGTTGTTTTGAAATGTCATCTCAGTGACACCCTGCACAAAAGTGCATATTTTTCTTTTATGATATTCAAATGGCATTATGCACAAAATGTGCACTTTAATTTAGTGTTATTTTGATACGTCATATTAGTTACATCATGCATAAAAGGCACTTTGTTTTGAAATGACATGTTTGTGCCACTGCTTAATAACGGTTTAATAAATACAGTTTTGATAATTTTGTTTAGTTGTGATTTCAACCTTTTGGCATGAATATTTAAAATCAGCATATATTAATGCAGTATGAACGAGTGTTTTAATGTAGACACGTAGAATCATCATACTGGCATCACTGTATGCATCAAAGTGTTAATTCAAGGCTAAGGCAAAATGTCGAGATATATATCGTATATCGTGACATGGCCTAAAAATATTGGGATATTAGTAAAAGGCCATATCGCCCAGCCCTGTGTGTAAAGACTACCATCAGTTGAACTAATGAGTCAAGCCTGATGTGATCCTGCTCAGCTGGGATGAAAACCTGCAGGTACAACAGCCCGTTCTGGATTAAGACAATCCTGCTGAAATGAAAAACTGATATAAAAAGAATAACTTGGAGGGTAAAAGGAGCTTTTTGGTCAGGAAATTAGGGCAGTAGTTGGTGTAAGGAGGACAATCAAAGTTACCTGCATTTCCCATCACACGCACATTGCACAGCAGCCAGTTGCTGGCTGGTGTTGTGCGCTCTTTCACAGCCTTGGTTACATTGGTCACTGAAGGGGGTGGCCACCAGCACAACTTTCTGTCACTGTCCTCAAACCACTCTGATGGAATGATGTCCACCTTCTTGCAGCCATCACTTTCGTCTACTTCATCGACAAACTCCACCACACTGAATGAAGACATCCTGCAAAGTTCATCAAGTTATCTGCTGTGTAGCAGAGGCAAAGACACAAATAACATATCCAGAAGAGGCAATAAAAGCAGTGGTTTGGTGAAGTCGGTCACTGGAGCACTGGCAAGCTGACCAGACAGTTTTGAAAACAGACATATTCCAAGAGATGTTGAATTAATAGGGTAGTTGAAAAAAACAGTCCCGTCTCAAAAAGTTTGTACACCACATGTGTTCCTCCTTTGAAAAGCACAATGTTCTGCACAACTGCAACTCTGCCCTCAAGTTCAAAACAATTGGTACAACTGGAGGTTGAGATGATTGTGTCTTTGTTTTTATATATCTTGTATTGAACACATGGATGCATGGATAATTCTGTCACCATTGGTCCAGATGCATAGGGCTGTTTAAGTTCAACTGACGCAGGCATGTCTCGAGACATGCAAGGAAATAATTGCCTTTCACAGATACGCCTGACAATTTGTTGTACAGGATGCTGTGGTTTTCTCACCATTGTTTTCGACTGTCCCAAATAATTCTCAAATGGAAAACATGAAACAGAATCCAGGGGACCATACTTTTCAGCATCATCTGCTAAATGTAACAGATTGTGTGTACTGTTAACCAAAAATTTTGTACCATATATTTTAGAAAAGTTGGCAACAAAGCATCTTAACAATTTTTGTGCATAACCACAATACTCTCTACAGAGAGGAGACAAAAGTATTCTCATAGCTGATGACAAAACCAGAAGGTTTTTGTACTGCTGACAGGGCAATCTTTGAAAAAGCACAACTGGTCCTGTGTATAATAAAAACTGCCTGAATTCCATAGCCTTCCATTGGCTGTACTCAGACAAAGACCGTGGCTTCTGGAGAAGCTCTGTGGCAATATTTCTCTACACCGTTTCAAGTGATCAGAGATGCTGGGTAGAACAGAAGATGGCACCCGACACTGCAATGGCCCCTTAAACCACAGAGCAATCAATTTACGGACAATGCCCAAACAAATTACATGCATATAGTCTAAAGGAAAAGAGGAAACCATGCCAATGCCCAGCCCATGGAGAGGTGATTTAGAGTGATGGTGGTCTTACTCAGTTTGAGCAAATGACTGATGATCTGTCCTTGGACTAAAATCCATGTCTGGAAACACAACTTTACCATCAACATAAATGCCAGACTGTGTGCAAGGCTCTCAAGAACTGTAGCCACCAGGAACTTTGACACACTTTAAGAAAGCTCTTGCTGGAATGTCGCAGATAAAAGCGTCAGGAAGAGATACTTTGTACTGCTTGTCATTAAAGTTACACCAGTTGCTGTGGTAGCTTTCAAATCCTCTACAAAATCATGCATGTAGTCATTCACTGATTCAGGTTTACAGGAACCTGCATATACACCTATGATAAACACATTTGATTTTGGCAGTTCAACTATTGGACTTAAAATAGGCCATGGTTGCATATTTGAGCTCCTAGAGAGAGGCAATCCATCAACATTCACACGAACAGTCAATGCATCTGTTGTCAGCTCATGCTCATTGGTTATTTTCAGTTCTGAAATTATTGCACTTGCAAGTCCAAAATGGTAGTAGCTTCCCTGTCCCATCGGTTTGACATCACAATCTCTCAGGGTATTTAGGAGAGTTCTAGGATCCTGTGGTAAATCAAGACCTAGCTCCAAAAGTATGCCCAAAAGCTCTGACAGCGCAGAATGAGAAATATTTCGGTTAGCTGCCCATTCAGCCAGTTTCCTCTTAGCATCTGAATGGGGTTGCATTTCAGCTAAATCACAGCTGGAATTTTCATCGGGGTCACTAGTCATGTAGTCACGAACTTCACTGTCCATGTCAAAATTCAGATCTACATGTTCATCAATGTTGGCGTCCACATCATCTCTGATATTTTGCACTGCAAAACCAGAGACTTGCTGAGGTTAATCACTTAGGATATATTGTTTTGTTTTCATAATTTGAATTTGTGGCTATTGCTAAAACATTCGTGGCAGCAGCTCAAGTAGCCACCCCCTAACAACGCCTGTTTTAACTGAATACAATTTTACAACTTTATTTTTCTTCAAGGTGTAAAATTAAGTTGACATTTTGCTTGAAGATTTTTATTCAGAAATAATATTTCCTGCGCTTTTTTTTTTTATTCAGCTGGCTGCTCTGCTTCTCTACCATCTGAAATCAAATTACAAGTTTAGGTAAACAAAAATACAAACAAACAAGTGGTGCCAGGCACAACAAATCCCGCCCCTCGCACATACTTTCACCTACTTGAACGAAATTCAATAGGGATCTATTCGGGGTCAGTGGCAATCCCTGTACTGAATTTGGGGTGAATCTGGCCATTAGTTTTGCCGCTAGAGTGTTAACAAACAAACAAACAAACACAGAAACAAACCGAACCAAAAACAATTCCCCTTCCCTCACCCTTCGGGTGGGGCGGGTAATAAACAAACATGCTTTAACGTAACAACACGTTGGAAAGAGTACCCGGCAAGCTTTAGAAAATCTATCTATCTATCTATCTATCTATCTATCCGTCTTGCATATTGAACAACTGTTGAAAAATTCTTATAAAAACTCTCAACGCAACAAAACACCTCAAACACCTGTATGTTTTCTGCGGCTTAAAGCCACTGTGGTCTGATACCGATCACGTGATGTTTCAAAACCTCTCTAAAATGACAAGTCAAAACCGGAAGTGATAAAACGTTTTGAAGCTGTTTGAACTTCGGTGTCGAAATTGACATCTCTACATTTAAGCATAACTTAGCTTACCTCAAGCGACCTCCAGCAGAGTCACCGGGAAAGTCCAAGACACGACCAAGACGCTGACCTAAAAACAGGATCATTAGTGTGCAGCCAGTTTGGTGAGTTTAATGCTTTATCATGTTAATATTCTGATTGTTAGTGGATGTGCATGCACTACCGTTAGCTAATGTCTCTTAGCTAATGTTATGTTACGTTACATTATGTTACGTTACCTTTTCTCCCGCTCAAGTGTGTCTCCCACTGCTTAAGTTATGGCTACATTCAAGTAGTTTGATTATGAAATGCAACAAGACAGACCCACCAAATTTGTATAGGAATGAAGAAATGTGAAGTTTGGCAGTCTACACGTACTAAAGTTCACGGTTGCTGCATCCTAAGCAAACGTAAAAGCAAGAGCCAATTCAAATGATTCTTCTGCTCCTTCTTCTTTTTTTGTTTTATTGGCAGATTGCAATGTTTAACTTAGAAGGTGCATACCGCGACATACTCTACCGGAGTATGCAAACACGGGACTAAGGTGCTACTGGAGTTTTATGTACTGGTGCAGTTCCCCTTTAACCGGAAATTGAATGTAGTTCTATCTATCTATTTATTCTGTCCCAGCTATCTTAGCTTAGCAGATAGATACATTTCCCAAGAAAACTCTGACTCAGCGATTTCCCGCTTGAAGTTTTACTCAACACACAAAGAAATGTACATTACTCTCTCACAAGAGATTCCTATTCAATACATTCAACATGTTATACATCTCCTTATGTACCAAAAACGATATAGAAAACATAGCGCTCGCATGATGCTAATGTATATGGGAAATTGAATTGATATGCTAGCGGTCAGCATACATTGACATAACTTCGGTTTTAAAACAGAATTTCAACTTTCATCAAAGAATCTTATCTCAAATACTCTTTGTAAACAATACTGAAGACTCTAAATGCCAAAATACTGACAGGCAAATGTTTTTCTGGCGCCGGCTCACAGCAGAAATAAAATCCACACCGTAACGTTTCCCGCTCCTCCTTCAAACATTCGGTTAACCTGTATTGCTCCGCCGGAAGGCCGTTACTCAAACACAGAATCCCTCCGCCGGTGGCAGTCCTTTCTCATTCACCTCGTGTAGTCCAGGGTAGGCGCGCCATTCAGTAGTATCTGCCAGCTGAATTGCCCATTCCCAAGGATATCTTTATTATTATCCCCAAAGGGCAACTTGGGGCAAAAGGCAATTCTTTCCTAAGATGGAGAAGCTGTCACGACAAATTTGATCCGGGCTGCAAAAAATGATCCGGTGACGTACTTAAGGTTCTAAAACAGCTGATGCAGCGTCCGTTGCAATCATCTCGTATACGGATTAAACGTCTTTCAGCGAAAATTATGCGTATTTATCGATGATAATTTAGTTTTTCATCCCTCTGACTTTTACTTTATATGAACTGAAAAATGTATTGGCAAATATGTTTTTATTTGACCGTGACTTATCATCATCTTTGACTTTCTGGCTGCCAAAAATATATATATATCGACGATAATAAACAAATGTAAACGCACGTCAATCTCAGTATCCATTGTATGAGTGCAGTGGTCGCGACATCCTTTGAAAAATAATAATGCAAAAACGAGTGGGACATCTATGCAGTAGCTTGAACGGGGAATGCATTTTCAAATTCACATCTGAAGTATTTTATTTAAATAAATGTTCAAAAAATAACTGAAATACCATGTTTGCTTCATGTATATTCATGCAGGCTGCCTATGTGACCAGTAATACCTACAAAGTGCTCCTGATCAAGTCATTTTAGTTTTATAATAGTGGCACACTCTGGCCCGCTATCTGTTGCAAATCAGCTGTTCAACGAGACAGTTTACAAAAGAAACTACTGATTTGCTAAGTGAGAGAATAGATGGATTCTGTAGATGGATCCACTGTAAATCCACTGTAGATGGATTTAGGAATAAGGAACGGTTCATTCAAAATGCATAGTTGTCTTTCACTAGTCTGTGGGTCGGTATTGGTTTGGTAATTTCATAATCCTTCCTCCCTGAGATCAAGCAGTAGAAATAATGTGACAATGAGCAAATACTATGGACGGATTTTTGGGTAAACTTAATAGAGTAGCCTTGCATGTCACTGTTTCTAAAACAGGGCGTTTTTCTGCGCTGCGTTAAAAAAGGGCAAAAATGGAGAGTATACCCACTTCGCCAGGGACCACTGCACCACTGCCTTAAAGTGACCCGATTTTATTAGGAATTCAAATATGTGACTTGTCTTCAGGATATAACAATAATTATGTCCATGCCATCCATACCATCACTTTAAAGGGGAATTTATTTCAAATTAAAATATGGCCACACCCTTGTTTTTTCTCTAGCTCCAAACCCCCTTCTCCCGCTGTTTTTCTTGTCTCTCTTTTTTTCTACAGATAACTTACAAAGGCAAGTTAAGTCAACTTGGACAGAGCTTACAAAAATTTGAAATAGTCAAGACAATTTATTAATGTAAGTTTAACTTTCGAAAACTAGACCAGCCGAGTTAAAAATCCAAAACTTGTCAGAGCTCTTTGAGTTAAAGAGAAACAGTAAGTGAACATAAATGGGGCTGCAATGATTTACAGTGTAGGCACATGGCTGACTTCAGCTTAACTACGGCAAGCTCAAGATTCCAAATAACTCAAAGCATTGCTAAAACCACTTTGAGACACTAAGATGTCCTACTTCAGTCAATAACATATAAAAAAGCAATACACTATCTATCTATCTATCTATCTATCTATGTATGTATGAGAAATACATAAATTACATCAATGAGAAAAAAGTACAAGAATAGAAAACAAGGGAATAGAGAGAGAGAGAAAGAAGGAGTGAGAGGGAAACAGAGAATGAATTGAATTGAATTGAGAGAGAGTCACTCATGAAAACCTAATTAGGCCTATTGCTTTTCATAAACTTTTTAAGTTTGAAATTATCCTGTTTGAGATCTGCTGGTGATGAAATCCATATTTTGAACCCATACAGCTGTTTGCCCAAGGGAGGATGTGCAGTAAGACACATTTGACCTATGGCTAAGGCCACTCCCCTCAAATGCGATGAGCCAATCACAGTGCGTATTCTCTCCCCATATACTCGGACATTCTGAGCCTGAACTTCCATTGAAATGCATTACGGAAACTCTGAATCGTTCACTTCTATGGGGCTTTAAAATGTTTGTAAGTTAAAAAAATGGTCAAACGCTGTGCTTGGGGTAACTTTACCTCCGATACGAGGTATCCCGAGAGGCAGGGCGATGGGTTGTATTTTATACTCTTCCTAAAGCCACATCATAACTGAGAGAAGTGTCTCCTCTGGATAAAGCTGCTTTCACACCGGACGCGAAACGAATTTTTCGCACGACAGATTACATCCAAAGTCAATGCAAAGACGCAAATCTTGTGCGTATTCGCGTGTTTGCATTGACTTTGAATGTAATCTGTCATGCGAAAAATTTGTTCTGCGTCCAGTGTGAAAGCAGCTTAAAGCTTTGTGGATGACCCCACTAGCAGCTTAACGTAGCTAACAAAGGTCAACAAGGATGTCTACATTTGTTCCAAGCTAAGTCAACATCGTGTTTAAGGCGACATCATGTCCCTTCGCTGGAGATTAATGTAAAGTTATCTTTTACATCGCTAAGTTAGCTAAAGTTAGTAAACTCTATGGTTAACTTCAGTGCTGACGGACGTTGGCTTAACGTGAGCTCCTGGCTGCATTGTTCACCATGTCACCTTGTTTACTTAGAAGGAGTTCAGTCACGTCAGGTTAGATTTCTTAAACTCGGTAGCTAGCAGTAATAATATGTAAATAAAATTTATTACCCTGAGGTGCACGAGCAATTCTGATCCTCTATCTTGTTGTGTGAGAGGGTGATGGAAACAAGATGCGGTTGATCGCGTTTGCACTGAGACCTGAAAATTTTAGCTTCTAATTTAAACTTTTCGTTGGTCTTCTCCACTCTAAATTCATTAATTTGTCCCTCCAATGCATAGTGTAACCCTAATTGCTGACTTTTTGATGATATTTGAGCCTTCTATCGCCAAAAATCATCGATAGCATCCTGAAAAATATCTCCGACCGTGATACCAGCCATTAGCGCCTGTTCTAAAATGTTAATTGTTTGTCCGAGTCAGTGGAGGGGGCGGGTCTTAGCCATAGGTCAGTTCCCTGCAGCATGGTTGTGCCAGAAACTCAGAGGTTTCACCATTTTACAGCACAACTATATTTACCCATATAAGCACCTCAGGTTTTCACTATAGCTCAGGGCCGGTATTCACAAAGCATCTTAGCGCTAAAAGTAGGTCCTAACTGCCGGATTTAGGAGAAACTCCTAAAAAAAAATGGGCGTGTCAGTTGTAAATTTAGGACTCCTAATCATTTTTACTAAGTGTTATTCACAAAGCATTTTAGGCCTAAAAGTAGCTCTTAAGTCTGGGAGAGCTTAAAAGTAGTCAAGAGGACCCCTAACTCGCTAAAACCTTTTCACAAAGAATCAGAAAATGGCTGCTGCTGTTGAAAGATGTAATGACTTGGAAATTCTGAATGATGCGCAGTTGTTGAAAAGATATCGGATCTACCATGAAGGGATTTTATTTGTTGTTGACTTGGTGAGGGAGAGAATTACGTCTCCAACCATGAGAAACAACCCAATAAGCCCCGAAGTAAAATGTTTGACAACACTTCGTTATTTGGCCACCGGAAAAATGCAACTTTGCAATGCGGACAATTCAGGGATTTCACAATCATCTGTCAGTCGCTGAATTCAACAAACAATCAATGCGCTCTGTGAACCCTATCTTATCCGACAGTTTATCCGGTTTCCAATGGACATTCGCTAACAACACAGAATCAAACTTGAATTCATGCACATCTCAGGTATGCTCGGTATCATCGGTGCTATTGACTAGACCATATTCGAATTATTTCTCCGACCCAAGATGAAGAGGTATTTGTAAATAGAAAAAAAGTTCATTCCATCAACACCCAGATAGTATTTGATGCCGAATACAATATTTTGGACATTGTTGCGAAATGGCCAGGATCCATGCACGACTCGCATTTTAATGGAAAGCAGCTTATGCCAATTATTTGACAGGCATTATGTGCCTGTGGGATGCCACTTGCTTGGGGACAGTGGCTTTGGCGCTGTACCTCCTCCGACTATGCATGAATTATTTTATTAAGCTCTTGAGCGAGGGTTACATTTAATAGATCATCATAATAATACCAGCCAATGTCATATTTTGTATGCATATTTAAATTGTAGGCTATAAATTACAAACCAAGCTTAGTATGCTTTCCTGTTTGAACGATAGCCCGTTTATAGGCTGCAATCTCGGACCTCCCCTGCGATTGCAGCCCATACCACCGCTTCTCGCAGTTGTCTGCCGTCTGAGACTTCGACCGAATGCAGCATTGATCTGTAGGCTGATATTATCCCACTCATCCTGCTTGGATTTGCTGTTCACCCCCGAGCCAAATTTCCCTTTGATTACATGCTTTCGCTCCAGCACCCACTGGGCCAGCAGCAGTAACTGGTCGTGGCTCCAGTTGGGGTTTTGCATCCTTTTTGAACTTTCATCCATGACAGTTTAGGGCAAACAAACTTGAACAGCCCGACATTTAAATGATTGCAACATATTCTCATTGGGTAATAAGTTGGTAATTATTAGGGCAAATGACGCGTTTTATTATTGACTCGTTTTATGCTATTGGCGTTTTTACAGCTATCTCTTTCCTATGTATGTTTATTTGCCTAGAGCGTGATATGTGGGGACTGCGCATAGTGCATTTTCAGGAGTGCTCAACATGTTATTATTTTATGGGACAAACCAGCCGCTTGGACTATTTCCTAATTTTTTGCTCCATGGGTTGTATGTGGGATATTTTTTCAATGGGCCGCCCTGTCACCAAACAACTAATCACCGTGCTCACTGCCCCAAGACTCGTGCATGAGAATTGACGTCATCCATAGCAACGGAGATTTACTGCCACCTGTCTCAGAGCTACTCCTATTCTAGGAGTTACCAGTTTTCTTTACTAAAAGTTGCTCTCAGCGGCTTTGTGAATAACTTTTAAGATTTTACTCCCACATAAAATGTTTTAGAGCGACTTAGGAGTACTCCTAGCGGTAAGCTAAGATGCTTTGTGAATACGGGCCCAGGTCAAGAACTCTCAACAGTTGGCTACGTGTGTTACCCTTTTGCTGTTGATCGAACCTTAAACATGCACCAAAGGTAGGCCTGGGCAATTAGTAGATTTTTCACCAATACAAAAAATAAATAGTTAAAATTAGATAAAAGGAATGAAAGAAAAAGAAAGACAGAAATAAATCAAGAAAAAGAGACAGAAAGAGAAAAAAGATCAATAATTATCTATATCAACTAAGCCGTCTAGAATCATTATACTGACGTGTAATCATCCAGGTCGAGACCTTCAATGTATTTTGTTTAGCTCTACAACAAAGTTTTATTTATTTTAATCTCATGGACACCATCCTTGAATGGCCTTGTCTCAGAGAGCAGTTTGTCCAAGTCCCAGTAAAATTTATCTTTTTGTTTGGTTGTTTTTGTTTTCATTTTTAGCCCGCTTGGCCCTCAGGCCCAAGGGGCTTTTGCTGCACTTAGGGTCATTAGTGGTGGTCTGTTGTGCGTGCGTTACGTCGTTTCAGCGCGATACAGCTTTCAGTTTTCCACGGATCCTTTTCATATTTAATATGCATGTATATGGGCCCAAGATCTAGCCTGAGTTCGATTTTGGGCATGCTGCCATTCTTGGTTTGGCCACCAGGCAGCTTTTTCTGCAAAACTTCAAACAGCTCTAGCTCCCTTATTCTCTGAGCTAAGATGCTCAAATTTTTACTGTAGGGTGTTCTGCCAAGGGTTCATCATACAGGTCATGAGTTTTTGATTTGACTTAATTTTAAAGGTCATATAGGTAAAAGGTCATAAAATGTGCCGGTTTTGTTTCAGCGCCATAGTGCCCTCAGTTCTCATCAGATCTTTTTCCTATTTTATATACATGTATATGGGCCCAAGATCTAGCCCCAGTTCGATTTTGGTCATGCTGCAATTCTCAGTTTGGCCACCAGGGGGCTTTTTTCTGCAAAACTTCAAACAGCTCTGGCTCCCTTATTCTACAAGCTAAGGTGCTCAAATTTTTACTGTAGGTTGCTCTGCCAAGGGTTCATCATATATGTAGTGGGCTTTTGATTTGACCTAAATTTAAAGGTTATGTAGGTCAAAGGTCATAAAATGCACATATTTTGTTTCACTGCAATAGTGCCTTCACTTTTCAAAGGATCCTTTTCATATTTCATATGCATGTATATGGGCCCAAGATCTATCCCCAGTTAGATTCTGGGCATGCTGTGATTCTCGGTTTGGCCACCAGGGGGCCTTTTCTGCAAAACTTCAAACAGCTCTAGCTCCCTCATTCTGCGAGCTAAGATGCCCCAATTTTTTGCCCGCTTGGCCAAAAGGCCCAATGGGCTTATGCTATGCTTGGGGTCTTTAGTGGCGGTATGTCGTGCATCCGTGCGTGCGTGCGTAAACTTTTGGCTTGTCTGCGCTCTAGCGTCTTCAGTTTTTCACCGATCCTTTTCATATTTCATATGTGTATGTAGCGTCTCAAGGTCCTGGCCAAGTTCGATTTTCAGCCCAATCGGACCGATACTATGGCCAATAGGGGGCGTTCCATTTTGGCCACGTTTGGCCAAGCGGGCGCAGTGGCTTTGCCACTATTTTTATTTTTTAGTGAAAATGGTGGAAATAGTGGCCAAAATTATTTACCATGAGAGACTAAAACATTGTAGGGCATCACTACAGGTTAAGGCAAATTCATACTTTGAGAGTCTGACTGTCTGATGGAGGTTAGGAGAGAAGTTTACCCTTTAAGGAGTTCATGAGACATGCAAGTTGGGATGTGCTATCATACTCGTGCCAATGTCCAGAACCAAGGCACTGTTCTCAGAATTGGAGTAGACACTGCAACTGCCTACTGCTTTTAAAAAGGGTGGGCCAAATACAGAGGACAAATTTTCCCATAGGGATCAATGAAGTGTAACTTAACATAACTCAATACTCAAGGCACTTAATTCAAACTTAAACATTTAAAATCAACAAACCTGCTGATGCTTTCTCATCCTCTTCTGCTTTTGGTGCATGGTGTAATATGCATAACATCGTAATAAAATCCTTGAGGTCTTGTAGCATTTTTTATGCCATCAGCAAATAAAAAACCCATTTGACCCTCTGAACTACCATATATCCCTTATGGTGGCCACATAGTCAGCCCACATGGGCTTACCGCATGGGAACAACATTACAAAACCCATACAGATCCCACATAGTGTTCCCAGTTCCAACCAATGCCCACTTAGCCCGCATGTATCCCTTATGGTGCCCACATAGTCAGCCCACATGGGCTTGGCATGTGGACCCAGGTTACATAACCCATATAGGTCCCACATAGTCTTAGTAGTTCCGACCTGGGACACAGGCAAAAAAGGGCTGAAAAAAGCCCAATTATAAGAGAATCAGCTAAAAGAACATTTAGCAAGTAATTAATTTAACTGGCATCAGGTGTGTAACCCTATAATAGGGATGTCTTAGAGAGGCCACTTCACAGTCCATGGCCCTCTCCAACCTGTCAGAATACTTTAAAAACAATAACGCCAAACTGTTTGAAGGTCTCATCATCGACAGTGCATAATATCATCAAAAGATTCAGAGAAACTGGAAAAATGTTGGGACAAGACCGAAGACCTTTACTGGATGCCCGTGATCTTCCCTTCAGACGCCACTGCATCACTCACCGGCATGATTTTGTCATTGAATTACTAAATGGGCCCAGGAATACTTCAAAGAAACCACTGTCTGTAAACAAAGTCCACTGTGCCATCCACAGATGCCACCTAAAACTCTAACATGCAAAAAGGAAGCCATTGTTGAGCATGATCCAAAAGCGCCGCCATGTTCTGTGGGCCAAGGCTCATTTAAAATGGGCTGTAGCAAAGTGGCAAAGTGTCCTGTGGTCAGACAAGTCCAAATTTGATATTCTTGTTGGAAATCATGGGCGTCGTGTCCTCCGGGCTTAAGAGGAGAAAGACCACCCCTCCTGTTATCAGCATTCAGTTCAAAAGCCAGCATCTCTGATGGTATGGGGATGCATTAGTGCATATGGTGTGGGACACTTGTATGTTTTAAAAAGCATTATGAATGCTGAAAGGTATATAAAGGTTTTTAGAGTAACATACAGTGCCGTTAAAAAAGTATTTGCCCCCTACCTGATTTCTTATTTTTTTGCATATTTGTCGCACTTAAATGTTTCAGATCATCAAACAAATTTAATATTAGACAAAGACAACCCGAGTAAATACAAAATGCAGTTTTTAAATGATGATTTCATTTATTAAAGGAAAAATGCTATTCAAACCTACCTGGCCCTATGTGAAATAGTAATTGCCCCCTACATCCTAAGAACAGGTTACGCCACCCTCGGCGACAAGAACTGCAATTAAACGTCTGCGATAACTGGCAATGAGTCTTTCACATTGCCGTAGAAGAATTTTAGCCCACTCATCTTTGCAGAATTGTTCTAATTCTACCACATTGGAGGGTTTTTGAGCATGAATGACCTGTTTAAGGTCATGCCACAGCGTCTCAAGCAGATTTTAGTCCGGACTTTGACTAGGCTACTTCAAAGTCTTCATTTTGTTTTTATTAAGCCATTCAGAGGTGGACTTACTGGTGTGTTTCCTGCTGCATAACCCAAGTGCGCTTGAGCTTGAGGTCACAAACTGATGGTTAGACATTCTCCTTCAGAATTTTCCGGTAGAGAGCAGAATTCACAGTTCCATCAATTACGACAAGTCATCCAGGTCCTGAAGCAGCAAAGCAGCCCCAAACCATCACACTACCATCAGCATGTTTGACTTTTGGTATGATGTTCTTTTTATGAAATGCTGTGTTAGTTTTAAGCCTGATGTAACGGGACACACACCTTCCAGAAAGTTCAACTTTTGTCTCCTCAGTCCACAGAATATTTTCCCAAAAGTCTTGGGGATCATCAAGATGTTTTTCAGCAAATGTGAGACGAGCCTTTGTGAACTTTTTGATCAGCAGTGGTTTTCGCTTTGGAACTCTCTCGTGGATGCCATTTTTGCCCTGTCTCTTCCTTATTGTTGAATCATGAACACTGACTTTAACTGAGGCAAGTGAGACCTGCAGTTCTTTAGATGTTGTTCCGGGTTCTTTTGTGACCTCCTGGATGAGTCGTCGATGCGCTCTTGGAGTAATTTGGGGAGGCCAGCCACTCCTGGGAAGGTTCACCACTGTTCCAAGTTTTCTTAATTTACAGGTAATGGCTCTCACCATGATTCGCCGGAGTCCCAAAGCCTTAAAAATGGCTTTGCAACCCTTTCCAGACTGATAGATGTCAATTTCTTTGTTTCCCATCTGTTCTTGAATTTCTTTAGTTCGCGGCATGACATGTTGCTTTTTGAGATCTTTTAGCCTACTTCAGGTTGTCAGACAGGTTCTATTAAAGTGATTTCTTGATTCAACAGGTCTGGCAATAGTCAGGCCTGGGTGTGGCTAGCGAAATTGGACTGAAAAAATGTTGTTAATCACAGTTAATTCATGATATTAGAATTACTTTATACTCAATTACTTTTTCACATAGGGCCAGGTAGGTTTGGATATCTTTTTCCCCTTAATAAATGAAATCACCATTTAAAAACTGCATTTTGTATTTACTCCGGTTATTTTTGTCTAATATTGAAATTTGTTTGATGATAAGAAACATTTAAGTGTGAAAAATATGCAAAAAAGTAAGAAATCAGGAAGGGGGCAAATACTTTTTCACGGCACTGTATGCTCCCCTCTAGATGATATCTATTCCAGGGAAGGCCTTGTGTATTTCAGCAGGACAATGCAAAACCACATACTGCAGCTATTACAACAACATAGCTTCGTAGTAGAAGAGTCTGTGTGCTGAAGTGGCCTGCCTGCGGTCCTGATCTTTCACCAATTGAGAACATTTGGCGCATAATTAAACGAAAAGTCCGTCAAAGGAGACCCAAAACTCTCCAGCAGCTTGAAGCCTGTATTAAACAAGAGTGGGATCAAATTCCAATGGCTAAACTCAAGGAACTTGTCTCTCAATGCCCAGACGCCTCCACTCTGTGTTAAAAAGAAGAGGGGATGCTACACCATGGTAAACAGGCCCCTGTCCCGACTTTTTTGAGACCTGTAGCAGCCATCAAATTTGACATGAGCTCATTTTGTGGATAAAATCGTAAAATTTCTCAGTTACAACATTTGCTATGTTATCTCTGTTCTATTGTGAATAAAATACTGGCTGGTCTGATTTGAAAGTCATTGTGTTTTGATTTTATTCACAATTTGCACTTTGTCCCAACTTTTTTGGAATTGGGGTTGTACAATCATTAACAATTACTTTTTTGATAAGACACTTCTTGATAAGACACAGCTGGGATCAGGGAATATGCAAGACACAAACCAATCAAAGGAGGCAATACTTATAATAGACACGCAAGTCACTGAATTGGAGGTGACCAATTCAGTCGGTGAACAGAATAATTTTATTACTTTGGTGCAACATCCTTTTCACACAACAGCATATAGAAGTAGGCTCTGATCTTTACTTGACGGCAGTATCTTTGGTTAGACCAGTCTTTCTCAAACTTTTTCTGTCATTCCCCACGTTGGGGGGGATTTTCAAGCACCACCTGTCTCTCATCGACCCAACAAAATGGTAATGAAATAGGGTAAGTTTTAAATGTATTAAAATGACAAGTTATTGATATGAAGTAATATAAGTGATAACATCAAATAACTAAAGTTCAAAAATAGAGGAAATAAATAATTCTGTTATGACCTTGCATGAAATAACTTCAAGTTCAAGAATAGAGAAAATAAAAGTGCAATTGTGTTGGAACTTTGCTTCATTTTGCCACTTTGCAATCTTTGCAAAAAAAATTTAAAAAAGGCTAGAAATAGGAACAAGTCAATTCTATTATAAGTTAAACAGACTTTTAATCCTAGCCATGAAGCGTAGCTGGTTAAATCAGCCAGGAAGCATAGCTAGTATTGGAATCATAAGTTTAGTCTGTCAGAATTAACGCCACGGAATTGAAACGGAACCGTTTTCGATTCAACCTTAACCCCTCTGCGCAGATGTAGACGGCAGCAGACATGGAGCTGCTCTCTTCATGCACGCAGCGTGCAAAATGCTCATACTTCCCCATAGTATCTATCAAGCAGTTCAAAAAAATTATCTCTTGTGACAGAAAAAATTGTTGTCCTTTGTAGCAACTACTTCAGCTAAAGTGAGCCAGTGGTATCCCAATTAAGTACTTGAGAAAAATCAGTTTTCTGAAGCAAAAAATTAGACATGGTATTGATACTATATCTTATTATCATAATTATACATTTTATTAATCAAGCCATACTTCACGCAGTCGTCTGGCTGTCATCGCTGCTGGTTCAATTCCAGATGATGTCTGGCAAGAAAAAAAATTATTGGAAGTTATTAATAATTGGAAGCTATTCATTCTGCCATGAAAGAGCACGTGAACATACACCGCAGTAAACAAACAACAACCATATGCTTCTTTTCGTAGCACAAAATGATTTGCCTTTGGCCATAGTGGACCACTTTTCCAAGCTTCTTCTTTTCATGCGTACGGACCATATTAGACTGCATTAGACAAGGTACGGTTTGGACAATCGCCAAAAGCTATCATCTGCATAAGTACACACAAGTGGGTGGTCTGTCTGTCCATTATTTTGGACATTATGCTTGTGGGATGCACACTGCCATCCAGTATTTTGGACATTATTCATGCAGAGTGACAGAAATAATGTGAAGTTGAAGAAACCTAGGCATTGATATGCATGATGATCTATCTGTACTCTGGACATTGCTTATTTGAGCTATTTACTCGGCATGCATAATGTCCAATATTTTTGATAGAGCATAGACTTAGATGTATTCCAACAAATAGACATGCACTACATAGGTTATGTGTTTTCAGTTTGTGCTATATAATGTATTTCCAT
This sequence comes from Gymnothorax javanicus, assembly GCA_029692085.1. Classification (NCBI taxonomy): domain Eukaryota; kingdom Metazoa; phylum Chordata; class Actinopteri; order Anguilliformes; family Muraenidae; genus Gymnothorax; species Gymnothorax javanicus. The sequence goes on from CM056195.1 coordinate 77,179,089, forward strand.
CCCCCAACAGAAAAGTCTGATCAAAACTTGAACAATATAAGACTATTTCTGACTTTCGTCAACTTACCTTACAACTTACTTGTGGATGCAGCCATTGTGATTGTTTGTGGTAAATCATGTGACTAATCAGAGAGGCACCTACTGAGGAAATTGTTATCTGGAAATGTCCAGTAAAATGTACATTTTGTGTTTTCAGGGTATCTATGAGCCTAGAGAAAATAAACCCAACTTAACTTATGTCCAAAATATTGGACAACATGCAACAAAGGGTTAATGAAATTTTCTCACTCAATTTATAATTTCATTCATGAAAAAATAGTCGTCCTCAAAAAATACCTTTAAAAATCATGCAGATTTTTTTCAAGGATTTTACTGATTTTAACGGGAAGTAATACGGGTGGGAAGCTGAAGAGGTTGACATGTTTGAATATATTAATGACTGATTTGTTTATGTTTGTTCAGAGTGTATGATCTTTATTGACAATAAAGAAAGGCATCAAGAAAGATAGGCACAAAATCAGCATGTTTCCTCCAGTTTGCCACGCCCCACGTGCATATTTTCCATTCCCCACACTTTGAGAACCGCGAGGTTAGACAAATGCGCCATTTGACCCCTGAACTCTGAAGTGTGGCAACAAAGTACTGACGTCACGCGAAACTTACATTCAAATTCTTCGGCTGCGTTTCAAGTCTCTTCAGTTGCATCCTCATTCCCCTCACTTGCGTCGTATCCTTGTGTCTTAGTCCCTCCCGGTAATAAATACAACCAAGTCCATCTTCGCACCTTAGTCCAGTCCAACACTTCCTGTCCTCCGTGCACATCACCAGTGCTCAGAGCACAACCATTACAGGCTGGATCTGTTGGAATATGATCCTCAGGAGCTGGCACACACGTGAATCATGAATTAATTGCAAAATGTAATCATCAAAGTGTGAAATACAGTTTAACTGCCGCATGTAATATTACACCAAGAATACCATAGGGTAGACTAAATTTTCATTGTGGCAGTTTTTTAAATTATGATTAATGTTTTCATAAAATATTGGAGCTCTTCAGTAACTGACTCCTCATAAAATTATGTTGTGTTGTGCGCGATCCTGTTGTTAAATATAGCCTAGATAAATTAATATTTTGAACTCAGGCATTCAGGCGATCTGTACTGTTGTCAGAAAAAATTGGACTCATCGAATCAATTCTCTTATACTGCGCCATTTTTTATTTCACCATGCTCCCTGCCAACAAAAGGAACAAGCTCCTAAAAATCAATTACACGTGCTCCAAAACAATCAGCCTCGCCACTCCCAATCTACCAGCCCTCATTGACACTACCATCACTCACAAAGCACGGACCAGAGCACATGACCCCCGTCACCCCCTACACCCATGTTTCACTCTCTTTCCATCCAGTATCAGATAAGAAAACATTTTAAGAAAAGTTTTATTCCATCTGCCATTAATGCCCAGAATAATATGAGCAAGAGGTAGAAGTATTAGTGTGATGTTTTTGTTGAAACTGTTGTGATGATTGTTATTGTTGTGTTGTTTGTAACTGCAGTATTGATTGTTACTTGTGTTGATTGTTACCTTGTCAGTGGTGCGTACGGACTGTGAAAACAAATTTCCCCCTTGGGGACAATAAAGCATGAATCTGAATCTGAATCTCCCCTTTATAAAATCCATTATTTTCATACACGTCTACGAATCTCAGTTTCTTATCGATTGTCAGCTGTTACGAATAACTTGACGTAGTTTTTCAGATCACAATGGACACAAAATAAAACCTCCGTCGGGTGCCTAAAGTGCAAGAAAGCGGTATGTGGAAAATGCACAAACATTGTGCTTAATGTCTCTTGAGAGACACGTACAATCACTTATTCAAAATTTCAAAGGAGGAGTCACATTAATATGCGATTTTGGCCTATCAGGGTTACATTAAGGATTGAAATATGAATTTTGAAGGCATAAATCCCCATACTCCTGTCCCATATACGGGCAGGGATACGTTTTTATCTCATACCCCTGTCATACTGCGGCAAGAATTTTAGGCTGCTTCTGTAGCGGCTTATTTGTGCCCGGCCTAAGTCGTTTCATACTGCCCTTCCGGACCACACAGGGTCCGTGCAAGACCGATGCAGCGGCATAGCCAGAACTAAAAATTGGTGGGGCCCAGAACTTGATCACAATTATTAATCCTGGCATGTTCTCAACTATTTTCCTTTATTGACACATTTTCCAATTATAATAGTAATCCATTGGCAATCTCTCTCTCTCCAATAAAGAAATTATCCAAAAAACTGCTCTGAAACTTACACGCTACCTTTTCCTCACATCAGGCAATTTAACTTGCACTCCGTGATCGTTTAAATTGTTTAAATGAAATAAAAGACCATTAGAAATATCTTAATGCAATTTCACTGCTTCCTACCCCTGAGAAAAGAAAAGAATGAGAAGTCCGGAGTCATAATCGGTTTCAAGGGGAGAGATATACTTAGCGCACATGCAACTGAAAAACTTCCATGCACAAGGACTTCAATTCCACATGTAAATTTCTTAAATATGGGTTGATTGAATAATGACTGATCCGCGTTCCAATAAAATATCGCCTTTCACTTTCGGTACAGTGTGGGTTGATTAAAAAGTGGGATGCGGCAATTAAATATAATTTTGTTTGCCAAATTAAAATTTTCAATCTTCACTTTTGTTATAGTTATGAAGTTCTTTTTAGTAAGTTGCAACTTTAATGCTGAAAATATTATAGAATTGTTGTGACAGTTTTCAAAAACCATTTGAAATTCAAATTAAAGTGATAAGCTAAATGAATAAATTCACCTTTATTAGTTTTCAACTGTCACCTGAACTCTTCTCATTGCAACATTTCTTAAAATTCGGTTTCCTGGATTGATCTGCCGGGGAACATCAATGCATGGTGAAAGTTGTATGTGCACTATGGATGAAGATGGATCCACATCAGGCGTCTGGTGTTTCGGTTTTAATGTTACTTAATTAGTTGGGATAACATTAGGCTTGATGAGTTCACTAAATCAGTCAAGTTATTTCAGAGGCTCTTGGCAAAATGCTCAGCTGTTATGCTGATCTTCATTGTTGGACCAGACATCACCATACCAGCCACACAGGATTTGCTGTTTGTTCAGCCAATAATAAACTGTAATAACTGGACTGTAAGTTTCATAGACTAGTGCGCTGCTGAGGCATTCATTAATGTTATGCTCATGCACAGGAAAAGTGAGAAGATGGAATCCAAAGAAAGTTATATATTGAATAATAAAGTTGGGGAGAACAGACCAACACATTTACAAATAAAGCTGCGCTCAGAGAGTGCAAGTACCTACGCCAATGTACTCAATGTTATTTTTGCCAGTATTAGCTGGCAACCCCTGTGTTTATCCTGTAGCCTTCGTGCAAATATGTTTTTAATGTGTTTTTGACCTTTTGCATGCCCTTGACCTTGACCTTTGACGTTGACCTCCCAAAATCAAATCACCTCTTCCTTGAACAATACTTAATCATTCCACCAAATTTGAGGAAAATCCATCCATAACTTTTTGCGTAATCCTGCTAACAAACAAACCAACAATCCAACCAACAGACAAACGGTATTTATCACATAACCTCCTCCAACTTCGTTGGGCGGAGGTAATTATTCGTGTTTGAGGGTTGTACAAGTAAGCTTTATTTAGTTTCGCTCTTTTTGTATTCTTTCTTGCACTTAAATGTATGTGTATGTATGATGGTGTTCCAAGATCATACACTGTGAATAATAAGTTTGCAGGGAATAGTACACTATAGCGGACTTAAATAGTGAAGTTATAATTATATGTCTTCACTGTTATAGGTTCTGAGGTAAAGTGGGCTGGTCTGAGGCATGAAACTCCCGGGCTGAAAATGAGTCCCACTTCGGCCCTGCATGGAGGGCATTCACAAGAGCGTTGTGACATTCCACATTAATATACTAAGTTTTGTTTTTGATTTGCATGTGGTTGATATGCGATATCTTACTCTGGAAAATATTTTCATAAAAGATCATGTAAAACAAACTTTTTTGTTGGCAGTATTGCATAATCTTTTTATATCACTCAGAATATCATATCTAAATAGACTATAATAATAGACGAAGAGGACATTCATTATTGGTGGCGGGAGATGTCTTTTGCATGCAATGCATAGGCTGAAAATCAGACAACCTTCTCAATTACAGAGATCCACACGGGGTTGCCTCATATTTGCCCTTTGGATATTTGCTAGCTGAACTACAGATTGAAGGCTTTGACACCTCTAGCCTTCTAAATTGTCTCTCTTCTTCTGAGCTGGTGAGTATATTGGATGTCGTCCGCTGCCAAACTGTTCATATTGGGAGTGTGACCATTAATCTGAAGTACACTCTACATGGCCTGATTTCTTTCTTTCTATCCCTAAATAGTATATTGGAGGCAACAGTCTTGCATTACCCCTTTTACGCTGGTATACATTTAAAAGAGTGTATTAGCCAGTGTATTTGGCATGGAATGACCCTATATGGCAATTGGGATATAATTTACTCACTGTATTGTAAAACATTTTGGAAAACAACTGTACCACCTTTTTCTGCAATTTAAAACCCCTGATTCTCTCTGGACGTCAAGGATTTCAAGGCAACTAGTTCAGATCTTTTAAAGGTGACATTGAATCAATAACCGTTTTTACCTTGTCTATGTTGAATAACGCTAGTCTACCTGCATTCATGAACATAAGAAAAGTGCTAGACATTCTGAACATCTCCGTTTCATAGAAATTCCTCTTTTAAAAATGACCGCCAGAAAACGGGCCAATCTGAACAACGCATACATATGCTGTCATATGTATCTCACTGCCCCCCCCCAACTGTCATTCCGTTTCCTCCCCTTCAAAATAATTTGCATACATCCGCTCTCCCACCCCCTACGGAAAGTAAATTGCAGCAGTGTTCGTAAAGTTCAAGGCGAAATGGCAAGTCGTGTACCGAGGTGTGCTCTTCCAGGCTGTGGAAGCAGTGTGCAAACGTTCCATAACCTTCCAACTGAAAGAAATGCACAAGATGCGTGGTTGCTGTTCATTTTTAATCGGATTCCCACGACATTCAACCACAGACTGTTACTTTTCTCAGCCCATTTCACCTCTGACAGTTTTACTAACCTGGCACAATTTCAAGCCGGCTTCTCGCAGCGTTTGGTGCTACGTAGCGGAGCAGTTCCGACTTTGCGTCTACCTCAACAACCAGTACAAACTGTAAGTATCACATTGTTGTTAGATTGTTTTTAAAACATTACAAATAAAATATACTCGTTTTGCTTGTCTAGCCAATGTCGTATGACGTGATTATCACTCAACAACAGCTTTGAAACGAGATCTGAAATAAATTTGTGAAGATTGTTGTTGCCAATGATCCTGCCATGCTCACATTAAGACGGTGGGAGGTCGGAATCTGCGCCTTTAGTTTGTGAAGATGTTTCGCCTGGTGCGTCAACACCAAAACATGAAAGTAGCAGAGATGCCAAGTCTCACGTATTCGGAGTGGGTCTAGCGCATTTTTTAGGATTATTCGCCGCAGTCCGCAATTATTCAATGAATGCTAATTAATGAGATTCTCATGCGGAATTAAAATCTTTGTGCCTTGAAGTTTTAGTTTCACTTGCGTAAAGGTGAATCTCACCGCAAGTAACATGGAAAGCGATTATGACTTGCTTCGCTTTAGGCAGCAAAGCCAGCCAATCAGCATCAAGTGCTTGCATTTCATAATGAGGTTGCCAGTTAAGCCCGAAAGGTCGCCAAATAGGTGCAAAACAACGCGTTCAAAATCCCCCACCCGAGCATAGCATTTAGAGAGAGGTTTTTAGGAAGCTTCTGAGGCATTACAGACCCAACCAAAATTGTGTTGTGTATATGTCACTTCACTGAACAAGGATAAATACCCCATTTAACCATTCTAGGTCACCTTTAAGGGCTTGTAAGGGAGGGTGCGCTTGGAAAGGGTTTTCATTCAGGTCATACAGACTGGCAGGTATTATGATCATACCTATCGGATCTGTCATTAATTTGCCATGACCATGCTGCAGGCTGAAGAATCTAGATGTAACCTCACCAGAGGAACTGGTCAAAGAAAACATCAGATACCAATTGAGCCAGTGGAAAAAATAAGAGAGAACAAACTCAGTGAATAGGGACTTTCTTTATTAGCCAGTGCGAAGACAGGGATATTGAGATCAAACATCCATGGCAGTAACAAACTGCTCTAATTAAATTTTGCGGCTCTTTGCTGTTATGAGCGCCGTGTTTGAACAAGCAACACTGCCCTTTCAAATTTGCTACCTTAGCTGTTGCCCATGGTTGCTTTAATGAGCAGACTGGCCCTGACCATTGGTATTCAGAGATTTCCACATCCAGCTCAATGGTGAGTTTTATGAGGTGGTGTAAAATAAGGAGCGCCTTTCACCAGTTTGCCGACATTCAGGTACATCCTTTTTTCAGCACTTTCTCATGCATTTCAAAGCAGGCAGCTCCAGCTTTGATACTGCGCTCCACTGCACAGCTGTGTCCCATGAATTTCCTAAGCGAACTGTGGGATTATCAGGAGAAGTGTCACTTTGCCTGTCAAAAATGGATGTGGAGAGCAGATCTAGCAGTAAGATGCTGGGAGTGCAGTCCTAAGTTTTCTAAATTGTGCAGATATCACTGAAGCATGTGTGGCTATGTGAGCTACATTTAATGAGCCCCTGCACCTTTAGCTGGAATATTACCTGGATGTGATTAGGTGCAACTGCCTAGCAAATGTTTACATGACACTGCATGGAGGCTAAGCCACATAAAGGCTGAGTATTGTGCATCATAAGTGTTATCTAGTGTTAATTAATAATAAAATGGCAGTTAATTGAACTGTAGTTTGTGGGCTGAGGATTAACTGGGCCTATCGCCACTTTTCATCAAAAATTATGTTCTACCATGGAAATAATCTCAGTATTAACAGGTACTATATCCTGATGCAATTTTTTTTTTCAGTGAAAGATGGCAGCGGGGAGAAACATCCAGAAAGTGCATAGTACTTTGTATGAATTTTCAGTCCACTTCAGTTTAAAAAGTTCTATGTCCACATTGTCCAATCAGGGAGCTGGATGTAGGGTTACCTGATCAGGATAACAAGATCACTTAGCAAAGGTTCTATCCACTCTACCATTTTGAAGCAAAATCCCCCTAATATACCAAATCGAAGGTTGTAAGATGATGAAATCTGGGATATTTTAGATTGGTAGGTACTGCAGCACTTGAATGAAGCGTCTGTGTCTTAAAACCCTTCATTTGTCTTATTCCAGGGGGCCATTTAAGATAATACTACTTGATTTTCAATCTTACATTTTATGCATTGCAAGATGCATGTGTATGCACATGAACAAGTGCAATATGATAGACATAGTACTCGTTGAAACCAAGCCCAAGGCCAGTTTGTTTACTATGTAGTGTGCATCATGTCTGCATTAAATGTACTCAGATAAACTTGTACTGGCTATAGAGACAGGTGCAGTTGACACTGAACACCCTTGAGACTCCATAACTCATTTCAGTGTTACAAGGTTTTTTTCCTATTTATTTTCAGACAGGACAAGGCTGCCCATTTTCTGTGATTATTATTGTCAGATACTCTGTTTTTCTTTTAAATTCTGAACTACCTTGTACCATGAACATGTAATTTGCAGATTTGGGTGGAGTCACATTGTTGTTCTTTTTTTAAAAAACACAGACAAGACAGAACTTTGTGGCTAAACATTTCTGGAAATACACGGAGCTATCTAGGAGACAGAACCATATACCTGCAAAATTTATGACATTTTGAAAATTTCAAAGGTCGATCTCCATTTACATTTTCCTAGATCCCCTATCTAAAATCATTCTACTAAAGGTATACCATAAAATTCAGAATATAAGTCGCACTGGCATATAAGTCACAGTCTATTTTTAAGGTCTCAAACAGGGTAAACAAGGTTTTCTATTGCTATTTGTTAAAAAAAAACAGCTCCTTTGATAGGAGCTTTTTTGATTATCTGACTAAACTTATGCTGGATTAATCTGATTTTGGTCTAATAATAGGAGGTGACTTTAATGCGGTCTGGTTACACTCATTAGATAGAACTGGTGTAGCTGAGGGGGCAAACCAGCGTCTTGCTTCCTCTGTATTAAGGAAATGGGCTTCAGACTGTGCCGTAGTAGATGCCTGGCGGACAGCTAATCCCTCTCTAAGGGAGTTCTCTTGTTTCTCATCACGTCATAGAACTTTTTCCCGCATAGATTACATTTTCATTTCTAAACATTTATTTGAAAAAGCTTCTGATTTTGCTCTTCTTCCTATGTCTCTTTCTGACAATAGGGCTGTATTTGGCAAACTGGCAATCCCTTCTGGACCCAAACGAGCGGCCCGTTGGCGGTTTAATTCCACTCTATTGCAGAATGAATCTTTTCTAAGGGAAATGAAAGAACAACTGGACCAATTTTTAGCGTTAAATAGACCCTCTGTTGATGATCCCAGGGTACTCTGGTCAGCTGTAAAAGGGTTCATAAGGGACAAAACAATTGGATTTGCCTCTAATCTAAACAAAACAAAATGGCAGCACATTGTAGATTTAGAAAACAAAATTGCAAATTTAGAGAGTTCTTTGTCTCTGAATGCTACCTCTGACCTTATCCTCGAGCGAGACCTGTTAATTAAAGACCTTAACCAATTACTCAGGAACAAATCTGATTTTCTCATTCATAGGACTAGGCAACTTGATTACTTGTACAGTGCCCAACCAAGTCATCTACTGGCTTTGAAACTTAAAACCAATGAACAATTGGCTAACATATCATCTGCTAAATCTTCCACAAGTAAATTGTGCTTTGCTCCAACTGAAGTAAATGATATTTTTTGCTCATTTTACTCCAATTTATACTCCTCTGAGTTTATTTATAATGAGCATACATGCAAAAGCTTTTTGAACCCCCTTCAACTTCCAAAGCTTCCTTATGAATCTGCCCTTGAACTTGATGCTCCAATAACCCTGAGTGAATTGCACAAAGCCCTAGTGAGCATGAGTAAGAATAAATCCCCAGGGCTTGATGGTATACCCCCAGAGTTTTATCTGGCCTTCTGGCCTCAAACTGGTCCTCTTTTACTGGAGATGATTCATTCTACAATTAATAATGGTTCTTTTCTTAAGAATACTAATATTGCTATTATTTCTTTACTTTTATAAAAGGGTAAGGATCCTTCTGAGTGCTCGAGTTACCGTCCTATTTCAATTTTAAATGCTGATACTAAGTTATTCGCCAAAGTCTTAGCTTCCCGATTGGAACCACATTTGTCTACTCTAATTCATGCAGATCAGACTGGCTTCATTAAGAGGCGCCTTGCCTCAGATAATGTTAGCCGCCTTCTCCACATCATAGAAGCTTCCAACACTGCAGATTCTTCAAATGCCATTTTGTCACTTGATGCAGAGAAGGCATTTGATCGCCTTGAGTGGCATTTTCTGTGGCAGGTTCTGCATCATATGGGCTTTGGACATAACTTTTTATCTATGATTCAAACTTTATATACTGACCCAACTGCAATGGTGTTGACAGGGAGCACCTGTTCTAGGCAATTTCCCATTTCTAGAGGATCTCGACAGGGTTGTCCCCTCTCGCATTTGTTGTTTGTTTTATCTCTTGAGCCTCTTGCCCAGGCAGTTCGGCAGTCAATCAGCCATAACCCTATTATTATACATAATACCAAACACTTTATATCTTTGTATGCAGATGATATCCTTCTTTTCCTCCATAATGTTTGTCATGGTCTTCTCACCTTTTAAACATCTTCAAGGACTTTGGCCAGGTTTCAGGATACAAAATCAATTGGGAAAAATCTGCATTATTACCTCTGAACTCCTCCACTGGACAGGTTCCTACCACCGCAGCCACACTAAACATACCAGTTGTCCAGACGTTTAAATATCTAGGAGTCTCAATTTTTCCTACAGTTTCAGCCACAGTGACTAACAATTGTAAGAAAGTACTTGCAGAGGTGGAAACTAGTCTTCAAAAGTGGAGCTCCTCATCTTTGTCTTTTCACTCCCGCATTTCAGTAATTAAAATGAATACTCTCTCCCGAATAAACTTTGTTAGTTCTATGCTTCCTCTGGCACCTCCCAAAGGTTATTGGAAGAAAATTCACTCACTACTCTCTAAATTTATTTGGGCTGGTAAAAGACCCAGAATTAAATTATCTGTCCTTCAGAGACCAAAGAAATTTGGCGGTTTAGGACTCCCAAACTTTCAATTGTATCATTGGTCCTTTGTGTTGCGCTCTCTCTCCACCTGGTTTGATACAGCATCTTGTGTATCCTGGCGTCCCATTGAGGAAAGTATTGTTCAGCCCCATCGATTACAAGATCTTATTTACTCCAATATCTCTATTAAACAATCTAAGCTGAAATTTGGGTCTATCATCACCGAGTTAATTTCCACCTGGAGTGCTGTTGAAAAATGTTGTAAAGTGTCTCCCAATTGGTATCTCCAGTCACCCATATTCTTTAACTCTCGTCTCCAGCTGGGAGGGCGTCCTATATATTTTTCCAGTTGGGCAAATAACGGTGTATTTACATTATCTGATATTTTTGGGGCTGAAGGTCTCCGCTCATTCTCAGACATTCAGAAACTCTTTAACTTACCTGGTTCCTCCTTTTTCTTTTTTCTTCAGTTGCGTACGGCAATGCGTACTTATGGGGTGCCTTGGGATGGCACACTAGGTTTACACCCTTTTCATAAGGCTCTGACTGGGAGTAAGGGTTTGGTTTCCACTGTTTATGCCATTTTGATGCAGGCACCAAACAAACCACTCTCTCTTGACAGAGTTTGGAAGCAGGACCTCCCATCTGATGACAATAATCTGGACTGGCACTTGATTTGGCAAAACTTGTCTTTTTCTTCCAGAAACCCCAATCACCCAATTATTCATTACAATTTCATACATAGGTCATATCTCACTCCACGCAGTTTGTTCAAATTTAAGTTTTGCCCTCTCCTAATTGCACTCTGTGTTCACAGAAGAGCTTAGGCACCTTTTTCCATATGGTTTGGGAGTGCCCAGGTGTTGTGGTTTTCTGGAAGAATGTTTGTAGTGTGCTGTCCATAATATTGTCTAAGCAGATTCCTTACTCGCCTACCATCTTATTACTTAATGACTCTTCTGGTTTGAACCTACCTGCTAAACTTAAACGCCTTTTTTTGGCTGGTCTCACTGCCGCTAAAAGGCTGATAGCATGTAGATGGAAACCCCCTCATTTGTTATCCTTAAATAAATGGTTGTTAGATTTCATAGATATAGCCATTATGGAACGTTGGGCAGCTAACTTGCACCGAGCCAAACCTGAAAACATTTCATGTTGGGATGATGCTATCTCCACTCTAAAATCTTTATTTTAGCCATCTCCTCTTCTTACTTTGGGTCCTGTGGGTGGGTGGGGGGAGGGGGGATGTGGCACTCCTTGTATGTATTTTCTAATTTATTTTTCCTTTTTTTTTCTTTTTCTCTTTTTCTCTCTCCTGGTTTTATTTACTTATTCTGTATTTATTTATTTTTTGATAAAGATTATTGAGTTTGTCACGACATTGACTCCATTTAAGAGGTCCAGCCCCCTTTCAAGGGCCCTATAGGCGTTGGGTTTTGAGGGCAGTATTGGTTGAGGCTTGTTTAAAAGCTCTGAATTGCTATGTGTATATATGTGTGTTCACATGCATGTTTGTATGTACATTAGTGTACATCAGTGCACTTTATAGAGACAAAGCCTGTGGACCCCTTGAGATTTGGGGGGCGGGAAGGGGATTGTCTATCTATTTTTCATTATTATTATTTTTATGTTTTTATTTTTTTTCTTTCTCCTTTTTTTCTTTCTTTCTTTTTTTTTCGTCAACACTCAATATTGTTTATGTCTGGTTGGTAGTATTGCCATTTTTATTTATTTATTTATTTTTTGTTATGTTACACTACCATTCTATTTTCTTTGTTGCTGTTGCTATTATTGTCTAATTGATGCTTGCCACATCTCTTTGTTTGTTTGTTTGTTTTAAACTAAATGGAAAAACCAATAAAAAATTGATCACAAAAAAAAAACATTATACAAGTTATTCCAACACTGTTTCCCTTTATTTTTAATTTGAAACACATTCTAAACACAATAACCTCTTCAGCAGCTTTGGTTACTTTTCAGATTGCAATTTTTAAAACAAGTTCTTCAGGAAATAAAATTATAACAACATCTGGGCCATAAAAATGAGTTTAAATTAATGTTAAACTTTTTTTTTTTTTTTTTTTTTAAGAACAAGACAGCTTTACCTTATTACAGCGTGGGCTGTAGTTATACATGCTTACTCAAATCCCAAAAACTGTTCCTCCGAGTCTTCACTGTGCGCAAACATTGTGACCAAGTCGTCATAGCGCTTTTCAAGCAGATTCACATCACTGCCCTCCGACTCGGTGTCAGTCCCAGTTCCGGAGTCAAACAGAGCATCATCCTCTGTTCCATCCAGTCGGTTTGAAATGGAGCATTTCAGGAAGGCCCGTGCAATAAGCTCTTTGGGAATGTCCTCCCAGCTGTCTTTCACCCACCCGCACACTGTGGCCAGTGCAGGCCTCTTCAGATTCCCCAGCGGTGTGAATGTGTGATCAACTGTTTGAATCCAATTCACCCATTTCTGCCTAACCCGGTCTTAGAAAGGCTTGTTTACTCCGAGTCCAGGGGCTGCAAAATCCCAGTCATCCCGCCGGGAATGATGGCCACATCTGTTTTCAAGGTCTTCAGTTGTTCGCGCACAGACTGGCGTAAATGACCTCTGAATGCATCTGTCATCCGAAGCGACTTTTTCTTTAGAAGTCGACCGGGTTTTCTCCTCCAGACAGTTTTAATCCAGTCAATCATGCCCTTGAAATAAGATAAAATGAAATAAGATTGGATTTGTACGAGAAATTTTAAAAGCACAGCGTAAATACATAAGGTTAGAAACAAACGAATAACCTACCGTTTCCTCCATACATCCTTTCTCGTGCACGCGTAGGGAGACACCTGCTGGCATGCACTCTTTGGGGGTCATCTTCCTTTTGAAGATGACAAGTGGCTGGAGTTTGGTGCCATCAGCACAACATGACAGTACAACGGTGAAATGGGATTTCTCATGTCCCGACGTCTTGATCTGCACGTTTTTTCCCTTCGGTTATTGACGATGTGGTCAGGCGGCATATAAAAACACATGGGAGCCTCATCCATGTTTCCAATTTGTCCAAGTTCATTAGAATTCTGCTGGCGCATTTTAATTATGAATCGCTGGAATGTCATCATTTTCTCCTCATAGTCCTTCAGCATCTTTTGTGAAATGCGAGTTCTTCTGCGAAGTGACAGTGCCTTTCTCTTCATGAACCTGTCGCACCAGCTAATGCTGCTTCTGAAATTAGCCTCACCCAACTCTTTCGCCACCTCATTGCTTTCATCCGAATCATGGTTTTTGACACAGGAACTAGTTTATGTCTTTGCGCAGCGATCCACTCATAAACAGCATCTTCCACCCGTGGCCACAGACATTTTATCCCTGTATTGGCTTTCTTCGTTTTTGCCATGACCTCAAGTTTAGCCTTGTTTCTCCGCCAGTCACGAACCAGTTTCTCATCAACATTAAACTGTCTTCCCGCGTGGCGATTTCCATTGTGTTCAGCAAAGTCCACAACGTGAAGTTTCTGTTGCACACATTAAAGACAGGAATGCGTGTTGAGTGGAATGGCTTTTACTGAAACACAAAAGTTGAACAAAGTCATTGCTCATGTACAGGCAGTTCGCTCAGCACGTTGCTCATGAATGCTTTCTTTATACAATGACGACAATAGAACGCGAGACTACTTGTTCAATTACAGATTCATATGTTCATATTCTTTTCGTATTCATACCCGATTCACGCATTATCACCATTCCATATTAGCACAACCGAAACATTCATTTAAATACAACTGCAGCATACGCCGTATTAATATAACCGTACCGTCTACAATTCACCTCTTAGCCATAACAATAGGAGACATATAAATGCCCAAAAACTCAATAAGCCCCACATTTCACCAAGTCGCGCCGCAATTATAGCTAGTTAGCTTCATGGCTAGCGGTGAGCCTACTAACTTAGGTGCTATTTTTACACTTTGGGAATCTACGGCCAACTTCATTCCACAACTCGTGACTTGCTTAATTCATTTCCGCTTACGATTTATAATTACTCCTGTAAGTGCTTACCTGAAACACAAAAGTTTAACAAAGTCATTGCTCATGTACAGGCAGTTTGCTCAGCACGTTGCTCATGAATGCTTTCTTTATACAATGACGACAATAGAACGTGAGACTATTTGTTTAGCGTTCTGGTCATGCAATTCACCGTTCACCTCAACTATGAGCGCCACCCTCCGGAATACATCCCACTGTTAAACAATGACCATGATTATGTTCAACTGACAGTAGATTATATTAAGCGCGTTTCCATAACAGAAATACATTTCTCTGAACAGCAATACAAAAATCTTGCTCTGTAATAAAACAATTGAAAAAACATATGGGGGGGGCTTGTTTAATACTATTAATACAACCACTTCCCCACACTCTCCCCCCCAAAATGTGATGGCGTCCTGACATTATAACCTTGTTAGAGCACACTGCTCTTAAGCATTGCACCAAAATGACATCTTGGCTTTTTCTCAGTAGGAGTCAGAACAAAGATACTATATTGTAATCAATAGTTCACATGACATTCATCTCCTATTGACGTCACATGCATGCAGTAGCTGTCATTGTGCACGATGAAAGTCTACTGTCACCTCCGCCATTAGCACGGTTATCTGTATCTTCCCTGAAAGTAAATACTTTAACAAAGAAATAGCCCAGAGTATCAAAGCATGTGTGTAATAAAGCACCAACGGTTTAAAGGTTAACTTGTCAGGGGATCAACCATTTTCTTATTTCTCCATCTTCCCAACTATTATTTTCATCATTAAAAAAAAAACATGCTAATTGAACATTTTTTCTCTACTTCTCCACCAAGTAACCAATTTTCGACTAAACAACTGACATAGTAGGCTGTCCCAGCCGATGGTAAGTAAAGATTCGTTTGGGTTGTCTCATTCTAAAAGGATACTTTTTTTCTTGCACCAATGAATTGTCAGCTTCTTCCTGGTCAAGGTCATCAGGTGGCTCTTCTTCCGGTTGTACATCCATGACCCCTCCGAGTTCCTCTGGTGTCTTCTCACCTTCGTCTGATGACGATCTGGCTGTTCTCGGTCTTCCTCCACCGTGAACGAGTTATCACCCGCCACTCCATCTCGGGACAAAATTCTGGTGCTGCAGCTCTCAGCTGACCCTTGACCACTTGACCTTTTTCCCCAGGCTGGTGTTCCACAATGCTCCTCCAATCATTCTCATCATCTGAGCTGTGTTCTTGTTCCACTTCCCTTTGGCTATGTTTATTCCTCTTTTCTTTCACTCTTCTGGCCCCAAGATTCCAGTCTCCCTTTTCCAAAGGCAGGAAGTCACATGGTAACAGCAAATTGCGATGAATAACTCTTATTCGTCCTTTTCCATCCTCCGGCCTCAGTTCGCATTAACAGGGCTATCCTGGTGTTTCCTCTTTGTGACGACATATACTTGTTTTTCCCCAATAGGATCGCAGCTTCCCTGGACCTCCTTTTTCATTCAGATTGCGGATAAGAACTCTACTACCAGGCTGTAGGTCTGACCCATAAGCCTTTCTGTCATAGTGCTCTTTCCCTCGCTCACCTGCTTGGCGGGCAGATTCACAGGCCAGTTGATAAGCTTCATTCATTCGAGCTCTCCACCTCTCTGCATACTCTTGGTGGGATGGGCTTTGGTCCTTTGCTGTTAGACCAAACATGAGATCAATGGGAAGTCTCGGGTTGCGACCAAACAACAGGAAGTAGGGAGCATAGCCAGTTGCCTCATTGCGCGTACAGTTAAAAGCATGAACTACTTTTGGCAGGGAAGTCTTCCAATCTGCTTTTGCTGCCTCTGATAAATTCCTAAGCATAGCCAACAATGTCCTATTAAATCTTTCAACTTGCCTATTCCCCTGTGGGTGATACGGTGTTGTGCGGGACCCTCTAACTCCACTATATTCCTCAAGCTTGGCAAACAGCTTGTTTTCGAATTCTTTTCCCTGATCATGATGGATTTTGGTGGGAAAGCCAAATCTCAGAACAAAGTCTCCGTAGAGCTTTTCTGCAGCGGTTTTTGCGGCTTTGTTTTTGCAGGGGTAGGCCTGGGCGAACCGGGTAAAATGGTCCATGATGACCAAGATATATTCATAGCCTCCCTTGCATTTTTCCAAATGTAAAAAATCAAGTGAAACTAATTCAAAGGGGTAAGTGGTTTGGATGTTGATGAGGGGGGCTTGGGTTGGCTTATTTGGTCGCTTATTTTTCAAACAACTGCACACCTGGGTGATATAGTGCTCTACATCTCTCTGCATGTGCGGCCAATAAAAGCGATCTCTGATAAGATGTAACACCCTCTCAATTCCCAGATGACCCATTTCCCTATGTAGTTCCTTGTAGACCAGCTCATGGTACTTTTGAGGAAGAACTAGTTGGGATCGGTTTGTCGTTTTACGGAAGAGCAACCCCTCCTCATTTAAGTGCAGGTTTTGTCTCTCCCTCATTAGTGCAGCCACCTCCTTGTTGCTAACTTGTTTTCCCTTAGGCCACTGTTTTGAGGCCATGTACTTCAGTACCTTTCCTTTGACTGGATCTTCTCTCTGGCTCTCGGCTAATGTCAGTCTGGGTATTTCTCCTAGGGCTGAATTCCCTTCGCTTCCCGTTTCCTCAGCCACCATGGTGGAGATGGTCACTGGGCATAGCCATGGCTCCTTCTCGTTGGCCTGAAAAGTAACAGCTTGAGTCACACAGTTCAAAACTTCATGTTGCAACATTTGTGAGCAGGTTTGCATGTACTCCTCCATCTCCATGGGCGTGCGTGAAAGGCCGTCTGCATCTCTATTTGTCTTCCCGGGGCGGTACTTGACTGTGAACTGGAAGTCGGCTAGTTCAGCCACCCACCTGTGTGTAGTAGCATTGAGTTTGGCTGTAGTGAACACATAAGTGAAAGGATTGTTGTCAGTGTAAACAGTAAACGGTGGGGAGTAGTAAAGATAATCCCTAAACCTTTCACATATGGCCCACTTCAACGCGAGGAATTCCAACTTGCCAGAGTGGAGGTGATAATTTTTCTCTGGTGCTGAAAGGGTTCTAGACCCGTAAGCAATTACTACTAGTTTGCTGCCCTGCCTCTGGTACAACACTGCCCCCAGCCCGTCTTGAGAGGCATCACAATGAAGGACGAATGGTTGTTCAAAATCAGGATAACCCAATACTGGTGGCTGAGAGAGGAGGTCCACCAACTGACAGAGCGTCTGCTGATGCTCCGTTGACCATGTGACAGGATGACGGCAACTGACCTCCCTTTTTCTTCTTCCCTTTTTTAGCTTTCGATTGGTGGGGTTTTTCTTCCACCGGCTTATTCAAAGTGAGCAAGTTATACAGAGGCTTAGCTATTTGAGAAAAGTTGGGGACATAAGGGCAGTAATATGACAGAAATCCCAACAATTTTTTCACCTCGCCAATGTTTGTGGGTTTCCGCTCTTTCAACACCTGGACAAACGCAATATCCGCTGGGTCCATTGTGTGCCCATCCTTGGTGCTGCATTTCTGTGCTGCAGTATAGCTCTTTCTTGTTTTCATAGACATGTTTGGACGTCTATATTTGTGTCGGTCGGAGCATGTCTCTGTGAAAATATGGCGGCTTCTACACTGGCTGGCTATGATGTCCGTCACAAATCTTTAGCTACGTAGCGCCATCTTGTGGGTCAAATTATCTATGTCAGCTTACCTTAGTCTATAGGTCGCACCGGTCTATAACCTGCACCCAACTTTTTAAGATGAAAAAAAAGGAAAAAAGTACAACTTATATACCGAATTTTACGGTAACTGCATGAAATTACACCTTTCAGTCCCAATAACTCGCCTGAATATAAATATCTGAAAAATATACTTGGAGTGAGAAATTATGATGCAGCAAAATTTCACATCCCATTTTCTTCATTTCGTAAAAAGTGGAGATAGGTCCAGTTAATTCTCAGCCTACGAGTTGACAATTATTTTATGGTTGACTAGCCATTAAATGATAATGTTTACAAATGATTGGTATGGTCTAATTAGTTATTTTGTCATTCATTTGTATAAATTACATTTATTACTTCATAAAGCATACTTAGCGCCAATAAAAACGCAGTGGTGAGGTATGTACTGTATTTGCGGCAAATTGAAGAATTTTTATTGTTTTACCAGTGAGGCACGAGTGGAAATAAAGAGAAGCGTGTGGTATTGTAATCCTGACGCGCACCACGTGAAAACGCCAAGCACTTCAGTAATAACAAACATTGATCTGTTTGTGGTGTGTACAGTGACACTTGACTTGTTCCTTTGGGTGTGGTCAATAGCCTATATAAAAAAAAAAAAAAAAAAAAAACGAAAAATGCTACTGCATCAAGAAAATGGAACAGCTTGTGGCACAGGAGAGAGAAAAAGAGCCATTGGCATGTTACGGGCAGGTCTCTGCCGCCGAGAGGTGGTGCATCATTTGCACTGTCACCGTTCAACAATCAGTCGGCTGTCTATCCTAGAATGGAACACAGGCACTGTCACTGACTGACCCCGCTCAGGGCAGCCACGAGTGACTGTGCGACCGTAGAAGGATTGGGAGCTACAGTAGATCCTCACAAACTGGATAGAGCAACATACTTGAAAGGATTAACATGAAGGCAATCCCAATCCTGGACCCTGATTAGCCTTGGGAGCTTGCCCTTATTAATCTGGACAGAGGAACTGACTTGAGCTGGCTTAACTTGCTGTTATTAAAGGTTACATCACACTTGATAAAGACAAAGAGTTTTTATTTGGAATACTGGCTGGTTCTAAGCACAAATAGCAAATTACAATCCAGCAACTTGCAACTCCAAGAAGGGGGTTGAAAGACAGTGCTGTGAAAAAGTATTTGCCCCCTTCCTGATTTCATTTTTTTTTTTGCATATTTGTCACACTTTAATGTTTCAGATAATCAAACAAATTTTAAAATTAGACAAAGATAACCCGAGTAAATACAAAATGCATTTTTTAAATGACCAAAAAAAAGCTATCAAAACCTACCTGGCCCTGTGTGAAAAAGGAATAGCCACCTAAATCTAATAACTGGTTGCACCACCCTCGGCGACAACTGCTATCAAGTGTTTGCAATAACTGGCAATGAGTCTTTCACATCGCTGTGGATGAATTTTGGCTCACTCTTCTTTGCAGAATTGTTTTAATTCAGCCCGATGAAGGGCTTTCATGCATGAAAGGCCTGTTTAAGGTCATGCCACAGCATCTCAATCAGATTTAAGTCCGGACGTTGACTAGGCTACTCCAAAACCTTCATTTTTTAAAGCCATTCAGAGGTGGACTTGCTGGTGTGTTTCAGATCATTTACCTGCGGCATAACTAGGGTTGGGTACCGAAACTCGGTACAGATATGGAACCGGGTCGAACATCAACGGTAGCAACCAGACCGCAATACAACATGAATTTCCGTGCCTCATTTCGGTCCCACAAAATATGCAGCTGTTTAATTGCGCCCTCTGGTGTTCACTGTTAACAGCGGCAGCGTATACACGCAGCAGGCACAGGTCAAGATGTCTAAAGCAAAATGTTCCAAAGCGTGGTTACATTTTACAAGAAAGGATGCAGAAACTTCTACGTGCAACAAATGTTTGAAGACATTTTCGTGCAAAGGCGGGAACACGTCAAATTTGATGAAACATTTGGTCACACATGGAATCCATCTACAGGCCGAAGCTTGCAAGGTTTTTGACAGCCTCCGTGAACGTGACCCATTGCCAAGTACATCAGAAGCACCCAGCGTGGGAGTCCTTATGCCCAGCCCAAGTGATGGAGCTCCCAGCCCTGTTAGTGTGGAGATACTGGAGGATGGTAATAGCAGCATTTGTTCTTCAAGTGAGTAATTTTAACACTGACCGCAAATCTTGCTAACTGCTAAGCAATTGATGCATGCCAATTCCTATAGTGAAATGTAGGCTAAAAGGTTTTGAGTAGCACACTGATGCGGTCTCACAGCTTGTGTGAAAATGCGTTTTTCAGGCTGACTGGTAAAAGTCGTATTTGATGTGCAAGTGTTGTACACGATAAGACGGCACAACGGATCAACCGCATTAAGTGCGTTGTAATTAAACAGTCTCTGGTTATAGGCCTATGAAAACTGCATTACATGGGATGTTCAAAATACACTGAACAAAAATATAAACGCCCCATGTCAAATATTGATGCCACATGGCGTTAACAACTCTAAGTGAGCATATGCTGACTTTTACTTGTACAATTGGGATATTTCTCTTGATTTCTGTACCATTTTTTAATCCATCTCTGTCAGTGAGCATTTGCTCAGTGATGCAGTGATTTCACTCAGTACATGGGTGTCGCATTTCCAGACGGTGATCAGACAGAAGGAGCAGTACCAAGACACTCCTTGTACTGGGGACAATAAAAGGCCACCCCAAAATGTAAAGTTTTGTCAAAAGTCATCATGCCTCAGATGTCTCAGGTCATGCGGGAATGTGCCGTTGGCATGCTGGATGCAGGGATGTCCACCAGAGCGGTCTGCATGCAGTTCCTCGAAGCAGAGCACATTCCAGTTCTGGACTGGCCTGCGTATTTGCCGGACATGTCGCCCATAGAGCATCTTTGGGATGCTCTGGATCGACGCGTCCGCGACCTTGTTCCAGTTCCGGATAATGTGCGCCAGCTCCGTGTGGCCCTCCGGGAAGAATGGAATAACATTCCACAGGCCACGATAGACAACCTGATCAACTCCATGCGAAGGAGATGTGTTGCTCTGAGAGACGCAAATGGTGGACACACAAGATATTGAACATTCAATTTCTTCAACCTGATCCCCAACATGTTCAAAGGATTGTCACTCCTTTGCAGATGCCAATATCAAGATGTAATGGACGGTGATCTGAAGATTAGTCATTAACAAAAATGAATTTTGATTCGCTTCATATATTGCATAACCCTAGTGTTAATAAAAACTCAAAAATTTGACATGGGGCGTTTATATTTTTGTTCAGTGTTAATTAATGAAACATTTGGTTATTTATATTTTGTGGGCTTTCCAGCTACGCCTTTCACCTCGGCAAAGAGGGCGGAGTTACCTAAAGAGAAGGCGGAGCACATCCATAGGACTGTCACCAAATCTGTGGTCAAAGACTTTCATCCCTTTAGCACAGTGGAATCTCCATGGTTCAGATGAAAAATTATGTGATGTATGAAAATATCTACTTAATTCATGTGTTGGCTATTCCTCAGTGTTAAGGCAATTTGTTAAAATCCTAATGAATGTGCTTATGTGATTTGTTTTATACAGAGAGATGGCCTTGGCCCTCAATGAGCGTTATAAACCCCCATCTAGGGATGACCTATGCAACACCCTAATACCCGCATGGTACTCTGTGGGAGAGGAGAATGTTATCCGGGAGTTGGCCATGGCGAAGAAGGTTGCCATTACCTGTGATGGCTGGTTCAGTTTAGCACAGGACCACTATGTCACGGTGACAGTACATTATATTCAAAAGGGAAACATGACAGTCAAAGTACTCAGCACCAAAGCAGTGTACGAGGCCCAGACCGGGATGGTAGTTGCAGAGGAAATCAATGAGGTCTTGGAAGAATTCAAAATAAGTGACAAAATTGCAGCTGCCACAGTATAATGCCGGCAACATGAGTGTTGCACTGAGGAACCTGAAATTTTTAAAAGTGGGATGTTTTGCACATATTGGCAGCGCAGAAAGTGTACAATGTCAGTGCTGTGACCAAGTGGCGCGCCAAACTGCGAGATGTTGTGGTGTGGCTGAAGAGGTCCACCATGTCTAAAACTGTGCTACGAGAGAAGCAGCGAGTTCTCAGTAAGTAGGAGGTAGACTTAATTTTTAAAGTTTATTTCAAACATCTACAGCAATGTGAAATGTAGATTGTTATTCAAAGAGTTGTCTGTATTTTAGATTTGCCACAGTATAATATGATTCTGGATGTCAAAACACACTGGAATTCCTTTTTCCTAATGGTGGAGAGGTTCGTGGAACAGTATCCGGCCATCCAGGTAGCATCTCTTGATCAACAGCTTAGGAAGGCAATGGAGAAGAACAGGTGATGAACAAACAATACCGTACTTTATACTTCCATTGTAATATATATATATATATATATATATATATATATAAAATATATAAAAAATGCTTCACTCCAGACTTGAAAGGCTCACAGACAGTGATTTTGCAAAAGCTGAGGAGTTTGTGAAGTGCATGAACATCATGTATACCTCAACCCTATGTGTGTCCAGTGAGAGGTCCCCCACATGTGGCCAAATAATCCCCATCCTGGCAAAGCTGGAGGCACATTTCACAGTAACTGAAGAGGATAGTCCTTTCATTGCTGCTGTGAAAAGAGAAAGTCTGGAGAGATCTGGAGAAAAGATAAAGTATTCTCCATTCCAACCATTGTCTGTACAAAGAATTGGCAAACCACACCATTGTGTGAGGATGCGTTCAGGAACCAGAAGCGAGAACCAAAAGATCCAGCAAACTTGTTTTTTATTAATTCTGGGGTGGAAACCCCGGCAGGGTAGTATGCAACGGTACAGAGTCCAATCCAAAATCAAAATCCAGTAATCGTAATCCAGTTCATAAACAGGGCAGCCAGCACAAAACTCAGGGTTGGGCAAAGCAGGTTCGTTACACGGGCACAGGTATATCCGGGACGTACCAGTGAGAAGTATAACACGAAGAGTACAAGGCATAAACAATGCAGCACAAGGAAAACGTTCTGATAGGGGCTGACTGTGAACTGACTGCTTAAATACACATTCAGGAAGTCACATGCTATAATAGGGAACAGGTGAGCTGGATCAGACTAATTAACAAAGGAATGAACATGAGGAAGTACCTAACCACATGCAATTGGCGAAAGCCAAAACGCGGACAGGGATTACTCAGACAGCCTATGACAAACAAACGGCTCCGGTTAGGGAGTTCTAAAGTGCACAGAGTGAGAGGCAGAACAGTGTTTAACAAGGTGCGGAGAATCCGCTGAAGCACAGCAAAGTAAATTGAGTGAAGGCAAGGGGCGGAGACTAGAGCAGAGTGAGTGCTGAGAGCTCGTTAGTCAATTAGTAATGTGCAGCTATACAATCCCTAGTGCTTGTTAGTAAGTTAGTACTATAAACAATGTTAGTTATTGTTAGTAATTTATCCAAAATAACAAACTGTTAGTATTTGTTAGTAAAGACAGAACAGCAAGGCGAAGGAAGCAAACGAGATTGGAAGGAATAATTGAAAACCCAGAAACCATGAAATCACCTGAAAACATGGCACGCAATATTGGGGAATAAAACTGTCACATCACATATGACCAGACAGGGGAGACAATGTGCAATGCAGGGCATGAGAAATACATAAACCAGAATAATAACTAAACTGTGAATATGAGTAATGGCAGACAAAAGACATGGCAAAGAAAGACAGGCAAAATACAAAACATGGCATGGACTAAATCAAAAAACATGGCTTGGAAGCAGAGTCATAGCGAAAACATGGTCAGGCATAACAGAATCATAACACATTGTCACTATTAAATGCTGTTTTTATCACAGGATGAAGATATTCAGAACTTCCTGTAGGAGGCCACTTTGATGGACCCTCGCTATAAAGGCAAACTGGAATGTGGTGTTGCTGATGCCTGGGACAGACTGGAGAAAATTAGTTTGATGATCTGAAACATTAAAGTGTGACAAGTATGCAAAAAAAAAAAGAAATCAGGAAGGGGGAAAATACTTTTTCACGGCACTGTGCCTGTCATGAGATACAGCCTGAGAGGGGAGTACATGCGACATAAACCAATCAAAGGAGCCATGCTTCTAATAGACATGCAAGTTTCTGAATAGGAGGAACAGAGGGCATTCACATGAGGGTTGTGATGATTACGAATGATTAGTAAACATTATTATCATTTAAGTGTCATTGCATGGATAGACCATGCAAAATCTGCAAACAGTATTAACCTGCAAGGTCAACGGATTTTGTTCAGATTCCTAAGATAGACTGGTCCTGGGCTAGAATGAAGGCAGGTAAAACCGTTCGGTGAATAATCACTCTGTTCAGGAGTAAGGGGCAATTAACCATTTGAATGCATTTTACTCAGCAGATTTTGATGAAATTGAAAGACTTTTGGCACAATACTTGACAATAAAGACAGACTTTGCTTATAGGTAAACTGCAGCAGACATCCTAGTCTTTATATAAAAAACATAAAATGTGGCGAACTGCAAGGCATCATGGGTATATTAACCCCTTAAAAAAAGGTTAATCCCTCAAAATCATAAAATAATGCCATATTTGCATGCCAATATCCCAACAATATCAAAATGAGTAAATATTTCCAAAAAAAAAAAACAATAAAGTTTATAAGTTTGAAAATTAAATGTCTCGTCTTTGTTGTGTACTCAAGTGAATATAGGTCGATAAGGATCTGCAAAACATTGTATTCTGTTTTTATTCACATTTTCCACAACGACTCAACTTCATTGGAATTGGGTTTTGTATTATCCAACTACCTTTAATGTTAAACAGAGACAATGTGAGTCAACACAAAATGCAATCCAAATTTCATTTATGGAAAGTACAGACTTATCAAAACCTTTTCTCTCTCGTGAAAAAATAATTGACCCCCTACACCTAAAAAACTGGTTGTGCCACTGTTAGTGGGAACAACTGCTATTAAACGATTGCAATAACTGGAAATTAGTCTTTTGCATTACTGTTGAGGAATTTGGGCCCACTCCTCCTGCCAGAATTAATTAAATTTAGCCACATTTTAGGGGTCTTTGAGCATGAACTGGCCTTTTAAGGTCATAAGATCTCAATTGGACTCAATTCAGGACTTTCACTAGACTACTCCAAAACCTTTCTTTTGTCTATTATGTGCTGTTCAGAGGTGGATTTGCTTGTGTGCTTTGGATCATTGTCCTATTACATAATACAACTGCGCTTGAGCTTTAGGTCTGAAACTGATGGCTGGACATTCTTCTTCAAGATTTTGTAGCAGAGAGCAGAATTCATGGTTTCAACCACAATTATGGCAAGTCACCTAAGTCAAGAAGCAGCAAAGGAGCCCCAGTCCATTACTATACCACAATCGTGTTGGACTGTTGGTAATGATGTTCTTACCGTGGAATGTTGTTTTCGCTTTTTTTCAGATGTAATGGGAACCATATGTTCAAAAAAGTTCCACTTTTGACTCATCAGTCCAAAACATATCATGTCAAAAGTCTTCGGGGTCATCAAGATGGTTTTTGCCAAATGTGAAAACAAGCCTTTTTAGTCAGCAGTGATTTTTGGCATGCAGCTCTCCCATGGATGTCAATCTCTATCTTGTTGTGGAACCGTGAGCACTGACCTTAAGCCAACCACTCGTGGGATGGTTCACCACAGCTCTATTCAGAGAAAATGGCTCTCATCATGGTTCGCAGAAGTTCCAGAGCCTTCATGTCAAGGCAAATTACATTCCAAAGGAACAATCTGAACTTCAAAAAAAAGACTTAAACCAGTTTCAGAAAATTCTTTGTGAAGCATTGACCTTGGTACATATATCGGGTTCTATCCCCTTATTCTGTCTGGGTATTGTGGCGTTTCAGTCATTTGATGATTAAACACCTGGCTTGCCTATATGCTTGTGCTCAGTACAAGTTAAACTTTCACTGACAATTTTACTCTCTTTTGGGAATGCCGAGACCGCTTTAACCCCTTTGCGCAGAATACAATTAATGCCAATTTTTCTTGTTGTGCAGGAGGCTATTTAGGCTTTATAACTCAGTAGTTGTGTCACTGAGACTATGGAAAATTATTCCAGTAAAGCAAAACATTTGGAAATTCAATTACAGAACAAGATAGTGACTTTTTCTCACAAAAAGACATTATTGTAGCCCCAGACGAAGTGTCCGGGGGTACTATGGATTAGCGGTCATCGCGCGTCCGCGTCCTGGCCCAGAAGTACCTGTGCATGAGGGAAACGATAGAAGATAGATGATAGTGATAGAAGAAGAACAATATCAATATTATGCCAAATTTTTCCTTCAGAAAACTGATCTTTCTGAACTACAAATTTGAATACCATTGGCTCTGTATAGATGAAGTGGTTTCTACAGAGGACAACAAATTTTTCAGTCACAAGAAAGCATTTTTGGAATTGCTGGATAGACAGTATGGGCAAGTATATTGAGCAGTTTGCACATGAGGCTTAGCTGAGGATTTTAATTTATGCAACTGTTGAAAAACAGAGTTGGGACTGAACTCGCCAATATTCTGAACTGTGTTCGAGGTCGGGTTGCTGTTTAATATTCAATAACTGATCCGGGTTTGCCATCTAATGAGAGAATAGTGTAACCGCGTGCATAAATAGAGCAGCTCCGCTGGCGTGAACATCTGCACAGACGGGTTATGGGTCGGACCGGAACACAAACACTCGCACGTACGAAGTGAAGACATAAAAACCACCATTGAAACTAGTGATCACAAAAATTGCGAAACAGTACAAATCTTACTTCAATTGTATTTGATTGTGATTCCACATTATTATCTTTATTTATTTCTTTCATTATTCTCTGATTTCGGTGCTGACTCACTACTCCTACATACTTTAACCTAGAAACTTCATTCAAACTTTTAAAAAATCAGCTTGTTTTGAATTATGTTGCTTGTATTTATCTTTTTGATATCTTTTATATTTTTGAGTTATTAATTTTTATTTCAATATTTTTGTCCCACAGGAAACAATGAAACAGATTTTTCAAAATGTAGCTATTTTGAGGTATTTTTTACTCTGTCATACTTTTAGCTAGAAATGTCATTCAAACTGGACAATGTTAAGCTAAGCTTGGATAATTTCTTTACCGTTCAACTTTTTTGTAACCTTCATAATTTTTTAATTATAATTTTTTTTACAATTAATTCTGGGAACTTAGAGTGTGATGACATCATGGCTAGAGTGGCGACCAGCTGCAAAACCGTCAAGAAGTCTTCTCTTAAACTTGCTCTAACTCCCATAGTTTTCACTCCGCATAAATATTTATATATCCAAGTTGTAGCAAAAGTTGTGCTGGTCACGAAAATGTAACTATGGAAGCAATTGGACAAATGGTTCTGGCTGTAAAAGCCGCAAACCAACGGGACCGCTCACCGAAACTCCATTAACTCCAATGTTAGACAAGAAAATGAGACAAGAAAATTCAAGTTGCGAAGGCTTAACACACAGTTTTCTAACTTGCTTGTATTCCCATATTTTTGGCACTATGAACACAATTTTGAAATATTTTACTCAACAGACTCTCCTCTTTCGTATGGCACCTCCATTTCGTAGATTGGACTTACCTTCTTTGAGTTAGAAGTCACAATATGTAAGACATGCCTTCGCCAAAATCTCCATTGGACTAAATGATTCAGCCATTAACTCAATTATCTTAGATATGGATCATTTGCGGTTCGATTCTGCCCTCTGCTGGCCTTTTTCCAGGCCTCAACATTATCACTGTTCGGAGACAAAGATAGATACGACTGTAAAAGAATAATTCTGCATCAAATTCAGTGAAAGAATCTCTGGTATAGTTGTTGCATACAGTCGCTCAAACCAGCTCCAGGACAGCACATTGTCGCTCAAACCAGCTCCAGGACAACACATTGAGCGCTGGAAAGAATGGTCGTTTTTGCTGGGTGTGTCCAAGAGAACACATTACAGTAAAAATGGCAAAGCAGAAAAAAATTGCTTGTGATCCTATTCCAGCATATAGCTACCAGCAACTTTTGTATTAGCTAAATATCTTTATTATCGTATCTAAAATGGGCGAAATATTGGTATCAAAATAGAGCTAGTTAAGTACAAAGAAATGAAAGTGATGTCCCCAGTCGCTATTGGTTCATCGCTTGATATGACTTTTTTCTGAGTTTTAAAATAGCTGGGTTTAAGGCTGGAGTAAGCACACTGTTGTAAACTCGCACCTTTTTTTGCCAGTTATTTTAACTGGCCCCTTTTTTGACAGTTATTTTAACTGTAATTTTACAATCAGTTCATAACAGAGGTTCTGAGAATGTTAACTGTAAACCACAGTTACATACGCGCTGGACTCAGCTTACAGTTAAAATAACAAGGAGACAGTGCGTTAATTTAACTGATAAATGCAATCCATTGCTAACAGCGCAGTAGCACCTAGTAGTTCGGCTTTCCATAAATGGATCAATGCCGCCATCTTACGATATTTGCTAAATAATAATAGTAATAATAATAATATTATTATTATTATTATTATTAGGCCTACTTTTTACATTATCGCTTGACTCTGGCTGGAACACGAGACCAATCACTTTACAGAAGTTTCTATTGGTAAATGATGACACCTCAATTTACAGTGCTGCTCGTTGTTCTGGTCATCTTGTCTACCTAAAATATAATGTTACCTAAAGTAATTGATTTAATCATTTATATGTAAATATATATGCCAGTTAATGACATCAAAATATTTATTGGGCGTGATGATTCTGTAGCTATAAACCTTTCTTCAATTTAAAATGTTCTTTTGATCTTAAAAGGAGTTCTGCTTCTTATTGAATGGAAAATTAATGAACTCATTGGAAAAGCTGAACAACGTGTTGCCTTTTATTGAGCGGTTTTTTTTTAGGAAGAGGCTATTCGCCGTGCAGCGCTTTCGCGCTTAACTTCAAAGAGTGAGTGGATTACAAAACTAAATCTCTTATTGGCCGAGCTGCTGGGCAAATGGCAAAACTGCTTCTCTTGTCAGCCCCTCTGCAGGGCAGGTAGAAGATGTCTTTCCCTCAATTCACCCCGCAGCGGGGTGAATAGCCACTTCCTTTTTTTTATGTCGCGCCTGAATAATTCCCATAATCTTCAGTAATTTGTGTAAATATAATTTTGAAAAACTACTTCGTTCTCATACAATACTTTTCCTATGGAGCATATATATTTTTATGGCAATGTTTAAGTAGGCAACGTCATCAATTTATGTTGAATAAATATATGAAGTAGGTTTGATGTGTCGTAACGTTGCATCTTGGGGAGGTCTTCCTAAATAAGTGCTTTCATACAACTTCATGTCAAAAAATCCGAACTATCCCTTTAAACGATACAATATCCCACTGTCATAAATAATTTTAATTTTAAGAAGCTTTAAACTCATTTCCAGCAGCTTTAACCTCACATTGTCAGCAATCCGAACTTCACATTATCGCCAGCTTCCAGCTTGCCCACGCAGTTTCCCCTGGAACTGCACTTATCAAGTTCAACGTGTTACTCGTCCCACCCACAACCACAGTCACTCCTTAGACCTTATAACAACACTTGAAATTAATATAGATTTATCCTGTATCGAAAATATAGCAATATCTGATCACTTTTGTTTATTTTTTTTTTTAACAGTACTAGCTGATATGAAGCAATGACCAGAGATTGATTTAAAAAAGGTGTCTAGAGCTGCCGGGTTGGCTCACTCAGTTAAGGCGCTGCATTAGCAGAGCAGTAGTGACTACTACGGTGCGGGTTCGATCCCCGGTCGTACCAACCAGCAGTGGTGGGCAGCTTCTTCAGAACAGTGCACGATTGGCTAAAGCGCTGCGGGAATGCAAATTGGGAAGGGACTGCCGGGAAGGAAAATTAAAAAAAAAAAAAGATTGCCTTGTTCATTGCTCAAGCACCTCCTGTTGGCCAGCTGGGCGTTTGTCAGTGAGATTCTAAGCATGCTCATGTTTGGGTATCCTCCGCCCTCGTTCTGAACTTGTGATAGTTTCGACCAATGAGTGTAAAGATGCTGAGGCTGACAGCCGCGTGCTTCGGAGGAGGGCCGTGAACTGTCTCTCTCTCCTGAGCTGGCAACAGGGGGTTGCATACGAGAAAGCCTTGTACATAGTTCTCGCACTGGGCATCCCAGATTCGGGTGGGATTGGAGATGCCAAATTTAAAAAAAAAAAAAAAAAAAAAAAAAAGGTGTCTAGTCCGGAGGTTGTTGTTAAGATAAGATACACTTTATTGAACCCTGTAGCGTAATTTGTCCTCCTACAGTTAGGAGCAGTGCGCAGCCACAGAGCAGCGCCCGGGGACCAACTCCAGTTCTAAGGCCAGTTCCTTGGTCAGGGGTACTAATAGGAGTGTTCCTGTAATGCATGTTTTTGTGGGTGGGGGAAACCGGAGTACCCGGAGGAAACCCACGCGTACACGGGGAGAACATGCAAACTCCACACAGAAAGGCCCCAGGCCGGATTCCAACCCACAACCTTCTTGCCCCACTTAATTCATATTTTAGATAAGATTCAAACAAGTATTTTTCCCACTTCATTTCATGATGTGAAGAGTGATTTTAACAGAAGACGAAAGATGTCCACTGATACTGTGGCGCCACTAAGAATTAAAAAAGTAATCTCTAAACTGAGAGCCCTTTGGAAAAACAGCAAAATCACGACTTTAAAAAGAAAGTGTTGAGTACCTGAAAGGAAGTGGCGAAAAACTACATTATATGTTCACTTTGATATTTTTCTTGAACATCTATGTCAGTACAACAAAGGAATCAGGAACGCCAGACAATAACACTTTGCCAAAATAATTATCGGTAATTAGAACAATCCAAAAATTCTCTTAGCAACAATAGACAGTCTGGTCAATTCAACTCTGTTAAAAGTCAGCAATCAATTTTTCACTTCTATGCAAGGCATCTAAGTGGACGCCTTACATATCTCAATTATTTCCCTGACAGTCAAAATGAGTAATTCAACTTTATAGCTATTTCCTTATTTTCATTTGCAAATTTTTGAAGCCAACTTAGT
This sequence comes from Gymnothorax javanicus, assembly GCA_029692085.1. Lineage (NCBI taxonomy): Eukaryota > Metazoa > Chordata > Actinopteri > Anguilliformes > Muraenidae > Gymnothorax > Gymnothorax javanicus. The sequence continues at coordinate 77,210,146 of CM056195.1, forward strand.
TCAGCACACCATTGCTTCAATCTTTAGTCTTAACTATGATGATGGATGACTATGGGTAACTGGCCATGTATCACTTCATATTCAATTCAATTTGATTCAGTTTTATTTGTATAGCACCTTTCGCAATTGAGTTTGATGCAAAATGCTCTAGACAAAATGCAGAACAGGGCCTGAACCCCCAAGGAGGAAGCTAAAGACAACAGTGATATAGAAAAACTCCCTGTCGAAAAAGACCTGTTGTGTTTGGCTGGGACAAAAAGGGTTGGGGGTAACAATGGTTCAGACTGAATCCAGAGTTAAGAGGAGTTAGCAACATTAATACATAGTCCAGGATGAGTTGAAGTTCAGGTGTGGCTGACTGGGGCAGAAAGTCTGGGGGTAGCCAGGGTTAGGCCAGTACAGGGAGGTTCTAGGGAAACAGGAAGTCATGGATGACCAAGGAGGCTCATATGTTATCCCAGAGCAACAGAGGTCATGACTGACCATTTGCAGGTTTTTTTATTCATTATGGCGAGCACGAAAGCGTGAAATATGAATGTGAACACACAACCCTAACTCTGCAAAAGTTGGGATGGAAACTGGGAGCTGGATTTTTAGTTAATGCCAAAGGCATTGGATGGATTGAGGTCAAGGCTCTGTTCTGTCCAGTCAGGTCTTCTATACCCATCTTGTCAAATCCTATATTGACTTAACTCAGAGCATGTCATACTGAACTTAGAAAGTGTGTTCTCCAATTTTTTTGAAAGCGCAGAATGACTTGGAATCAAAATTTCCCTTCAGTCTAGCTAAAGTGGCCTTGCCCATAAAATGAAACAAAGCCTCAGACCAACGTGTTCACTTACTTTTACCCTGACAATTTATCCCTCAATAGCTTTGCTGTAAATCACAGGCAATCAAACTGTGGGCTGCAAAAAAGAGGAAAACATAATGGACACAGTCAGGCAGTCAGATGACTGAGCCTTTGGCGAACTGGGGAGCTGGTACAGTGTGGGTGGACTGGGCAGCAGGGACACTGTGTGTGTGTGTGTGTGTGTGTGTGTGGTGGGTGTGGGGGGGGGGTCTTGTATAAAGATCCATTGTAAAACTGCTGTCTCACAGTGGAGTGTGTCAGCCTCTCCTGCACTGAAAGACATAATTAGGAGGTGTGTGGAAGGACATGTTCATTATATTCCCAAGTACAATTCCTAACAAAGGCCTTTGTATAGCTGGTTTGTGAGGAGGAAAATAAACTCCAAGAATTAAGGCAACCCACGTCACAATTTAAGTCACATGCATTTGCTTTCCTTAACATTTTCAAAAATACCTGCAGTATTTTGCACCTCACTAATTTACACCATTCCAAAGATGGATTTAGTTTAGTTTTTTTTTTTGTATTTTACACCACTTGCAGGCCAATTTGTGTTTTAGCTTTGTGTATGCTTGCAATACTATGGTAATACCACCATGCTGTTCTGCTGTTTATCAGTGTCTGGGATGATTTCTGTGGATGTTATGTCTTGCACTGAGAGATTTAAAGGATTGATGAGGAAATCACTAGCTTGATTCATTATGACTAAGACAGACAAATACACAAAGAAACGACACTGGAAAGCATGGGGCCTTTCGGCAGATGGCAGATCATTTCACATGATAGGAGTAGATAGGAGTAGGCCTATCCATTGGCATGTAGAGATTTCTGCCTGTGTTTAACCTTGATTGAAGTACATCCTGATGCGCTGATCAATAATGGATAGGCCAACTCCTTGATCTGCCATTTCACTAGCTGGGGCACACCTGGACCAGACAGTGGCATCTGAAGGCTGAAACCAGGACGATGGACCGAACCAGTAAGCAATCGTCAGAGATGATAATTATCCCATGGAAACAAAAGTTTCTGTTACTGTATATTGAGATAACAAAATAAATAAATGCTTTATCAAGGGAAAACAGACTTTGTTATATCGAGATACCAAATTAATCAATGTAAACACGTGGCCGCTCTCGGCTTCCGTAGGTCACGACCTGTTTTCAATCATTCATTTAAATTACCATTACAGAAACTCCGAGAACTCTCAACATTATCAGGTGTGGCCAGTTTTCATTTATAACGCATACCTGTCAACTCTCACGCATTCATGTGAGTTTAAGATGCATATTTACGTTCCTCTGCTGTAGTCAGCAATTATTCAATCAATGCGTATGTAAGAGATTCTCACGCAGAATTGAAGTCCTTGTGCATGGAAGGGTTGGAAGCAATGTAATTGCATTAAGACGTTTCAAATTATCTAATTTCATTGAAACAATCGCGAAACACATGCATTGCTTCCGACCTCTGAGTAAAGAAATGCGCGAGAAGTCCAGGGTTGCAATCGGTATGCATTATAAAAAAACTGGCCACACCTGATAATGTTGAGAGTTTTCGGAGTTTCTGTAATGGTAATTTAAATGAATGATTGAAAACAGTCGGGCTGTGAAAACAGTCATTAATTTTAAGGGATTGTTTTGAGCCTCCCCAGTTGTTAGTTCACGAGCTGCATTTATTGTTACATTTATTGTTTCATGTGTCATAGTCACAGTCATTTGGCAAATTATTTAATATTGGTACTTTAACAACTCTTGATGTTTGCCTGTCAGTTTTTTAGTATTGAAGCAAGTCAGATTTAAATGTCAGTAGTCATTGTTGGGATGACCATAACAGATGTTTGTTTTGGCCCACTACAGAAGCAATGACCTGCCTGTGGCCTGCCTACTGCACCTCCTCCTCCAGCACCTAGACTCCCCAGGCAACTTCGCCAGAATCCTTTTTGTAGACTTCAGCTCCGCCTTCAACTCCCTACAGAAACACCTGCTGATCCAGAAGCTATACCATCTCAACATCCCCCCTCATCTGATCCACCTCACCCACAACTTCCTCACCGACAGACAGCAAGCAGTAAGGGTCAGCTCAACCGCATCTCCTGTACTCACCATCAACACCGGGGTTCCACAGGGATGTGTGTTGAGCCCATTCCTGTACACACTTTACACCAACGACTGCCTCAGCATCTCATCTACCACGACATATCTCAAATACTCCGATGACACAGCCATTCTAGCACTCCTCTCTGACAGTCAATCCACCCTGAACTATCACAACACAGTCACACATTTCACCAAGTGGTGCACGGACAACCATCTCCAGATCAATGTCAATAAAACAAAGGAATTACTGATCAGCCCCCCTTCACCCCAGCACCCCACCATCATAAACACCCAAACAGTTGAGACAGTGGACACGTTCAAATACTTGGGAATAATTCTGGACAATAAACTCACCTTTGATCAGCACGCCATGGACATTCAAAAAAGAAGCCAACAAAGACTGTCAGCCATATGCAAACTTAAAGGACTATATGTCGCACCCCACCTTCTGCTGTTACTTTACCAAAGCATCATCCAACCCACCCTTCTGTACTGTTCCACATGTTTCTACACTATGCTCTCTGTCACCAACCGGGCCAAACTCACACGCATCACAAACACAGCTGTAAAAATCATCAGTCTCCCCACACCCAACCTCACAGAATTAAACAACAGGTCCATTACTCGCCTAGCAAACACCATAGTACAGGATATCACCCACCCGCTACACCAATACATCATCCCACTACCTTCAGGACGCAGATACAGAACAATCAAGTTTAGGAGGGCTCGCTTTGGGAAAAGCCTGATCCCTGCAGTCATAGCCATCCTGAACAGCAGGCCCTGCTGATCTGTCTGCCTGGCCCGTCACTGTATTGTATTGTATTGTATTGTTATTATCACTGCTTTGCGCTGTTGTTTTTGCTGTATGCTGTTTACTGTTGTTGTTGTGGTTTTGTGATGTGCAATGTTGTTCATTTGTAATGTACAGTTGGTGAAGATGAATTTCCCCTCCAGGGACTAATAAATCTAAATCTAATGAGCCTATCCATGATAGCTGTGATAGTGAAAAATATATAAAGAATTTGAAATGTGAAATCTAATGCTGATAACAATTGTGAAGTCCCACTCACAACCAGGTGATTGTGATGACTTGGATATCATTGTCATATTCTGGCTAATACTCTGTATTTCTACAAAAATACAGTGCAGAATGAGGTATCCAGTACATATTGGCATGGCTTTTGAACAAGTATATGATTTGAATGTAGCTGTTGTTGAATTAGCAAACACCCTGCATGCGTTTGATTTTTTTTTTAAATGACAAAATTGCATCTAAAAAGTTTTGTAGATATAAGAGATAATGTGATTAACGAAATGCTTTATTAATGCTCACAGAATAATGGTGAGTGTGTCATAGTTATGGTTTTTTGTCATGTTTATGCTCATGTTTATGTTCAAATTCAGTGTTCATGATTTTGTCTTTTATTTATTCTTTTTGGTTATTGTATTCTCAGGATTTAGTTCATTCCATTTCTCAGCTCCATTGCACTTGTCTCCCCTGTCTTGTGATCTAGTTGGTTCAGTCCATCTTCCCCGGTCTGTGTGCTCACATGCTTGGGGTGATTTAAATGATTTCTGGTGTTTAATATATTCCTTCAATTCTCGTTTATTCTGTTCTGATTACTAACAAGACTAACATTTGTATTTTGTATCATAGTCTACTAACACAACTAATCCATGTATATATATTACTAACTTACTAACGAGCACTCTAGTTAAATCTGTAAAGTTTGCACCGCTACTAATTAATACTAATTTCCTCTCAGCAATCGCCCTGTTCTAGTCTCCGCCTCTTGCTCAGCTTTACCTGTTTTTCTGTGAGATCTCTCGCAAATTACTTTCCTGCACTCATTATCTGTGCACTTAGAACTCCTTGACCGGAGCTGTTTAAATGTCATGGGCTGTTTGTGTGATTCCCGCCCGTGTCTTGGCTTTCGCCAATTTTCGTGGTTAGGGTTTCCCTCATGTGATTCTCCCATTGTAATTAGTCTGATCCAGCTCACTTGTTCCCCGCATAGCATGTGACTTCCCTCTCATCTATTTAAGAGTCCTCACTGCTGTGCTGACTTTGTCAGAATGTTGAGAAATATTTTTTTTTGTGCAGAGTGCTGTGTATGCCGTTGAGTATTGGTTTCCTTCGACTGGTTTGTCCGACTTCGATTCTTGCTGTAGCCCTTCTTGTATTGTTTTGTCTTTTTGGATTTTGACCTATTTTTGTATGACTACGATTTCTGTGTTTGGATGCCCTGTGTATGACCCTTGGCTTTGTTCATCGACTACTTTTTTTGCCCACCGCCTATGTACCTTTGCTCATCTGTCTTCCTGGTTCTGACCCCTGCCTGTCTAGTCACACTGTTTTTGGATTACGTATTGTGGCTTGGCAATTGTGTTTTTTGGCTTTGACTCGGACTTCATTAAAGGCATACTTTTTGGATTTCCATCTCTTGCGTGTGGTTCCTGAACGCTACGTCACAGAGTGCTTTAACAAAAGTAAGCAAAGTCAATTAGGCTACGTGTGCACCTTCCTCTTGAGTGTCTGCCACAGCCCCGATGCAAAGTAGCTGTATTAGTATTGATCTGAGCTGGCCTCTTTTGACGGATCACTGCTCTTCATATCACACCTACTTGAGGCCATGACATGGCACGCATGTGTTTAAAAATACTTACTGCAATTTAGTTCAATTTTATTTAGAGCTTTTCACAATGGAGATTGACCCAACACGCTTTACACAGAACAGGGCCAGAACCCCCAGGGAGCAAGCCAAAAGGCGAAAATGGTGAGCAAAAACTTCCAAGTGGCAGAAACCACGGGCAGGATCCAGCACCAAAAAAGGGTAAACCTAACTGCCTGAGGTTTAACATACAGAAATGAGGGGAGGGGATAGGCTTGGCTATAAAGGGAGGTTTTGCATCTCAACTTGAAGAGAAAGGTGTTCACTTCCTGTCCATCAGTTGGAAGAAAGTTCCATCGGAGTGGAGCTTGATAACAGACTTCTTCCTGCAGTAGTTACTGTATTTACTCCTGGAGTGACAAGAAAGCCTGCACTTTGTGAAAAATCTTTGGGCACAATAAGGAGCAATTAGATCTAAGCTGTTAAATGCCTTGTAAGTTAACGGCAGTATTCTGTATTTTTCTGGTGATCATTGAAGGAAGGCCAGCACTGGGGAAATATGTTCAAAATGTCTAGTTCTGAATATTATGTGAGCAGCCACATTTTGTACCAACTGGAGGCTGTTTAACTTGTTTGTTCATCCACAGAAGTGTCTTGCAGCAATGTAGGCAAAATGTAAAAAGCATGGATATATGGAAGCATAACTAACAATAAAATTAAAATGCATTCTCAGAGATGCACTTACATTTTCAAGATATGTGCATTCATTGTATCATAATGAAAATGTAATCCTCCACTCTGCATTTTCTTTTTAAGTCTATGTACGCACTTTTCGTTACAAATTGAAAGTAAAATACATTCACTATTTGCGTTCTCTTGTGCAAGAAGTGCTCCACCGTATCGCTAATGAAATGAAAATGAAAAAGCTTCTTATGCAAATACATTCCTGGAAATCAGTGGTGGAATGTAATGAAGTACAAATACTTCGTTACTGTACTTAAGTACATTTTTCACGTATCTGTACTTTAGTTAAAAAACTATAGTGAACTTTTGACTTTTACTCTATTAAATTTTGCAGCTATTTATCTGTACTTTCTGCTCTACTACATTTCTAAAATGCACCTTGTTACATTTTAAGATCACTCGCCAAACTGTTCTGTTCACAAAACAAATTGCGTTGCATGGCTGCCTCAAAAGTTTAAACCAATCAGGTAGTGCTATCCCGGCCTCCAATGAGGGCAGAGCGCGCCTTTGGAAGCGGCAGTCGTATTCGAACAAAACCAGATTCACCAAACATGGATCCAGAGACTGAGCCCCCTGAATAGGGTATTTGCGAGAACCGCATTGCCTCTGACAACCTGGGTATCTCTTCCAAACATTCAATAGCCTGGGTCAACACATATAGCGGGAAACAGTGAGAACGCACGGAAAACATCACGTTTTTGGAGTTAAAATGCTGGACTTTAACCATCAAATATTATCAGACCAGGAGTGTAAGAAACAACTATGATATCTCAGGGTTGAACACGGTGATTTTCTGCTTTCTGTGTGTACACAGAATCAGATATTTTGCTCATTGCCTTACAAAATTCAAATGAAAATACATTCCCTCATTGGCTGTGACCTGTCACTCATTCTGTGAGAAGGTGGGACTTCCCTTCCTCAATTTGGTAGGATTGGATATTAACCCCTTTGTGCAGAAGCCAAATCTTGGCTATTCATGTGTTACCCTATTTAAGGCTTTATAATTCAAGATGGCAGCTTCACAGAGAGGAAGGGAATGGCTCGACTGAGTCCAGACGCTTGTTGCATTTAGAATTACATCATATTTTGTTTATTTTCATTATTTTGGTCGAGAAAAAGAGCTGCACACATAAATCTTCATGAAAATACGGCACTGAAATTGTAAAAAAAAAAAAATATATACTGAGAATTGAGAAATAGCTGGGGGTTAAAACTACACATTTCTGGGATCATAAACTCCTTAACCACAAGTATACTTCATCTGAGCATGAAGTTCTAAATTATCAACTCTTTAAGAGCCAAATAAGACAGCTCTCCAGGTGCCTCCCCAAACTCTCAAATCCCTCAAAATGGCGCACTGTCAAATCATAAAATAATCATATATTTAAGACAAATCAACTTTTGACGCATAAAATTCAATATGAATAAATGATTTTCCAGTTGAATTTAGCAGGAGTTTATCAATATAGGTGCAGTTGGACATCAATGGTCAGCAGTAACCTTTCCAAACACAAAACATGCCTTTTCTCCATGATAAAGCTTAGAATTTTGTCCATTTTTCTGCAGAGTCCCACAAGCCAGTGCACATATTCATAAATGGAACTGCTTATTTAACAGTCTGAACATTCACCCTGCAATGACAAGCTAGCAGTTCCCACTTCCGAGCTCGCAAGCTTATATAAACACCTTCCACACCTTATAAGGTAAGTAAAACTTTATTTGTATAGTACTCTTCCCAGCATGAATGCACAGAGTGCTTCACAGAAGTAAAATTATAAAAAAAAAATAAGAACATGCAAAAAAGTACACAGGCAGACACAAAAACACAATAAGCAAGCAAACACCATGAAGTGGGCTAAATATGGCCAAAGTCTGTCTAAATAGGAGTGTTTTTGAACATGAGTTCCAAGGACGAAACTCTGAGGTCCAGGGGGAGGGCATTCCAGAGCCTCGGGGCCACCGCCCCAAAGGCTCTGTCAACCTTGGTCTTTAACCTGGTCCGAGGCAACACCAGGAGCAACTGGTCGGTTGACCTCAAACACCGGCTGGGCAAATATTTCTGGAGTAGCTTGGAAATGTAAACTGGGGATTCTCTGTAGAGGGCTTTGTAGGTGAGCGCCAGGATCTTGAATTGGATCCGGATGTGCACTGGGAGCCAGTGTGAGAGGCTAAGTTGGGGGTGATGTGACATGATTTTTTCAATCTAGTGAGCAGTCTTGCTGCAGCATTTTGGACAAGTTGAAGCTGGTCTACAGAAGATTTGTTGAGGCAGAGTAAACAGAGAATTGCAGTAATCAAGTTGTGATGAAATAAACACATGAACAGACATTTCCAGCTCAGAGTGTGATATAATGGACCGTAATTTGGCAATATTTCTAAGGTGAAAGAAGCAAGAGCGGGTTAACAATTTGACATGTTCATCCAAATACATACACTGATTGAAATAAACCCCCAGGTTTCTTAGAAACGGCAAACATTTCCCTTCAGGGACCCCATGTGGTTCGCCACTCTGGAGGCAATATTATCGCTTGCAATGATCAACACCTCAGTTTTCGCTGCATTAAGTTGCAAAAAATTTCTCGCCACTATTGTTCAATGGCAGACAGACACTCATGTAAAGTGCAGAGACCCTCAAGCTTATTTGGTTAAAATGAGAGATGGAGTTGGATGTCATCTGAGTAGTAGTGGTACGAGATGCCCTTAAAAATGCTAATTAGATGGCCAAGGGGGAGCATGTAAAGAGCAAAAAGAATTGGATCCAGCACAGAACCCTGTGGCACACCACATGAAAGGTTCAGATTTGAAGGCACTAACCGCCACCAAAAAGCTTCTCTCTTTTAGATAAGAGGCGAACCAACTAAGGGCACTCCCTGAGAAGCCCATCCATTCCCTGAGCCTATGCAGCATGATGTCATAGTCTAATGTATCGAAAACTGCATTGAGATCTAGCAGGACCCGGACAGAACATTCACCAGCATCTGAAGACATCAAGATGTCATTAGAGACTGAGAAGGGCTGTTTCGGTGGAATGTTTTTTACGGAAACCTGATTGAAATTTTTCTGAGATGTTGTAGTTTGTCAGATAGGTGGTGAGCTGGTTTGCCACCACTTTCTCTAACATCTTAGCGATAAGTGGCAGTTTGGAGATGGGTCTGGAATTATTAGGCAGGGAGGGGTCCAGATTGGGCTTTTTAAGAAGGGGCTGAACTACTGCCTGCTTAAAGAAGGATGGCAGTGCCCAAAACTACAGAGCTATTAATAATAGTGAGAAGACTGTGGCCAACAGCAATTAAAACCTCCTTAAGCATTGATGAGGGTAAGATATCTAGGGGGCTTGAGGAGGATTTCGTGGAGATCACAATATCTGTCAGATCATACAGGGATATGGTAGAAAAATGGATGATTTCATCACTGGACATGGAACAATGGGGGAGGGGGGGGGTGATGCTTGCCCTCACATCAGCCACTTTGTTGACAAAAAACAAAAGAAAACGATTGCAATCATCATTTGAGAAAACAGGTGTGGATGAGAGAGGTGGACTGATAATAGTATTTATGGACCTAAACAACACTTTAGGATTGTGCTTGCTGGAAGAGATGAGTTTTGAAAAATAGGCAGCTCTAGTCCTCTTAACCAGGTCATTAAATTAGGCTATAAGCTCTTTGAGATAGAGATGATGTACATGGAGATTAGAGGATTTCCATAGTCGCTCCAGTTTACGGCATTTATGTCTGAGAATGCGGATCTCATTATTTAAACAGGGGGAAAAATTTCCAGGACAGACAGCGCGCGTCACCGAGGGCGCTATGTCATCTAAAATGGCTGTGCAGTGTGAATTAAAAACATGAACCAGGCAGTCAACGTCATCATCAGGGAACACCAAAACATTGCTATCAAAGCTAGCCATGAAGTTCTCTACAATTAAGCTATTAACAATTTGCAAGCATTTATTCTCTTCACCGGCACATAGTCATTGTTGAAAGACAGATTAAACAGAACACTTTTGTGATAAGACACCAACAAATCCTCAATCCGGATATTACTGACTTTAAACCTTTAAAAGGTATTCCCTAATCTGTGAGTAGGACCTGAGACATGTTGGATAAAATGAAACGATTCGGTAACATTAAGGTAAGTTTGCAGCAAAGTTATCCGAGCTGTTATTTATGTGAATGTTGAAGTCCCCAGTCATGAGATATCTACCCAGGCATATGATAGATGCTAAAAAGTCACCAAATTCAGCGAGGAATGAACTATTTCTGCCCGGAGGGCGTTAAATGAAAACACAGTTAAAGGGGTTAACGAGTCCGATTGTAATCATAAGGCTTTCAAAAGATGAGTAAGATCCAGAGCTCACCGTCCGCGAAGTGAAGCAGTCTCGGTAGACCATGGCAAGTCCACCTCCTCCACCTGAGGATCTTGAGGCACAGTAATAAGCGCAGTTGGGAGGGCAGAGTTCATTTACATGAACAAAGTCATCTACTTTCTGCCAGGTTTCCGAAATCAACAAGCAGTCCAAGTTTTTAGATGAGAAAAAAACATTCAGGATGAACGATTTATTTGATATGGATCTGGCATGCAGTAAGCTAAAACAGATGAAGTCGGATCCCGCTCTGCCAAAAGTTGAGGCTCGAGGTAAAGACCGCAGCGACCTGTGCCGGTTTCCAGCTCGCATACTCACAGGCACTGAAGCCACACTCGAGTACTGTTGGTGACGTCTCGCTGGGCGAAGGTACTGGATCGCGGACATGCAGGCACCCAAGCCACACTTGTGTGCAGTCGCTGATGAATCACAGGGCAGGAAGCTGGTAGTTGCGAGGGAAACGCCGGGAGGATGGGTTGGAGGCAGGATAGCCTCACACCAGCGCCCGAAGTCACGGAGGTGGAATGTAGCAGGGATAGTGGGCTCCCTCGGAATAGCTTCCGAATCCTCACCGCAGCTCCAGCTCGTCTACCTGGTCTCCTAGTCCGCCTCATTCAGGGGCAACAGCAGGACGGAGCCCAGATTAACCCAGGGATCTCGTAATGCAGAGCGCGATGGGAGCTCCAATGTACAGATGGATAAGGCAAGGAACTCGCCATCGAGGCACGGATTTTCAACAAGGTAAGTCTATCATATACAGCCACCGGTATTGCATTGTTGACACATAACAAAGCACACACAAACAGGACAAACAGAACGAGAAACCAGCTTGGATGACAGGCTGCCGACACAGGCGCGGCCATGTTGAGCTCAGGAGCTAAGGAACAAGTATAACTCACTAACTCAGTAATATCTGAAATATACCTCATTATGACAGAACAGACATTCCACTATTAGGTAAAACAGGCAATGTGCGATCCTAGATTGAACAGAATGGGGCAAGGAACGTTGCAGGGGATCTATCAAAGTGCTTGAGCTGTTTGCATTTTAAACAAACCAAAACCTCAGCATTCGATTTAGTTGAATACGGTAAAAATTCTAAAACAAACAGCCACATTGAGCAAAATACCACCACATGCAGTATCATCAGCATAGACTAACTGTTACCCTTACTAACCAATGTGGCAAACAAGCTGTGTGATCATCATGGCGATGGTAAACCGGGAATAAAAAACCAGCTAGCCAGCTTGCCCATAAGTAAAAAAATATATATATATATATATATATATATATATATATATATATATATATATAAATAATTGCATGTACTCATAAAATTAACAAAAACCTTTCTTCATTGATTTTCTCCAGAGACATGGATCTATTCGGTAGAAGGAACACTCCAGTCTTGTTTCAATCAGAATAATTCCCATTGACTAAATCCGTATCTCATTTAAATTCCTTAAATGTAAGTCAGCATTTCAGGCCAGTTTTGGAAGTCTTTTTTTCTGAGCAATCTCATCATTTTCAGTTGCGCAAAATTGAGAGAATAGGACTTAACTGCTGTTATGCAAAGGTTTAACTACTCTTCCAACGGTCCAATCAATGTTTTTCAGTTACTGGTTTATACCAATTGGATAATGTCAATCAATAGATAATTTCTTTCAGTATTTTATGCCGATGAGCCTATGTAAGCAATTGAGTGAGTGACTAATCAATGACAGTACTTCGGAGGATATAAGGGAGTGCTGAATTCATTGATGGAGAAATTTATGTGTAAATCCACGGCAGGGAATTACGCGTTTTTGATATGTGATGACTATAATTGATAGTAGAATGGCATAGTATCAATACCATGTTGATTTTTTTGTTTCAGAAAACTGATTTTTCTTGACTACTTAATTGGGATACCACTGGCTCATGACAGCTGAAGTGGTTGCTACAAAGGACAACAATTTTTTCTATCACAAGATCATTTTTTTGAACTGCTGCATAGATACTATGGGCAAGTATATTCAGAAGTTTGCACATCAGGCTTAGCTGAGGAATTTAATTCATGCAACTCCTGGGAAACGGGTGGGACAGAACTCGTCCATATTCTAAACCATGTTCGAGTTCGGCATGCTAGTGAATATTCAATAACTGATCCGTGTGTGGCATCTAGTGGTAGAATAGTGTAATTGCGTGCATAAACAGAGCAGCTCGATGCTCACTGGCGTCTACATCTGTGCAGAGGGGTTAACAAATACAAACGATCTCATTGGATATCAATCAGAGGGAAATCCCTGCTTTACTTTGGCATTTGTTAACAGCAGAGATGCAGCCCTGAGGCTACCTAAATTGACTCCCTCCAAGCCTCGGCTGCACCTTGATATCCTGTCCATGAATATCATGAACACAATAAGTGACAAGGCACACCCTTGGCGAAGTCCAACACCTACCGGAGATGAGTCAACTTTCTGCCAAGAATGTGAACACAACTCTGGCTTTGGTTGTACAGGGATCGGATGGTACGAACCAACAGCTCAGATGCCCCATAATCCCACAGCATCCCCCCCACGGGATACATTGTGGGACACGGTCATTAGCCTTCTCCAAGTCTATGAAACACATGTAGACTGGATAGGTAAACTCCCATTTCCCCTCCAGTATCCGTGCAAGGGTAAAAAGTTGATCTACTGTTTCACGGCCCAAATGAAGCCTGTATTGCTCCTCCTGAATCCCAGGTTTAATGTTAGGGCATAGCTCCTTTCCAGCACCCTGGCACAAGCGTTTCCTGGGAGGCTGAGCAGTGTGATCCTCCATAGTTGGTGCACGCTCTCCGGTCTACCTTTTTAAAAACGGGAACCACTACTCCTGTCTGCCAGTCTGAGAGCACTGTACCCAATATTCACGCGATGTTAAACGCATGTCAACCATGACAGCCCGATAACATCCAGAGCCTTCAGTGTCTCAATACAAATCTTGTCCAACCCCAGTGACTTGCCACTGTGAAACTTTCCAACCACCTCAGTGTCTCCCACCAGGGAGATGGGCAGAGCCTCTCTCGTGTCCTTTGGCCCTGGCTCCTCAATGGAGGGCATGTCTGCTGGATTCAGGAGTTCCTCAAAGTGTTCCTTCCACTGCCAAAAAATATCCCCAGTCGAGGTCAACAATTCCCCACCCCTGCTGAAAACAGCCCGAGCGAAGCCCTGCTTTCCCTCCTGAGATGTCTTACAGTTTGCCAGAACCTCTTTGCAGCCACTCAAAAGTCCTTCTCCATAGCCTCCACAAGCTCATCCCAAACCCAACTTTTTGCTTCTGCGACCACCGCGGCTGCAGTCCTTTAGTCTTCCAGTACCTGTAAGCTGAATCAGCAGTCCTCTGTGCCAGCCAAGCCCAAAAGGCCGCCTTCTTCAGGTTGACGACTGCCCTCACCACTAGTATCCACCAATGGCTCCTTGGGTTGTTGCTACGACTAGCACAGACAACCTTCAGGCCACAGCTCAAGGCAGCCGCTTCCACAATGGAGACTTTGAGCAGGGTTCAATCGGACTCCACGTCCCCAGCCTCCCCCGGGATACGGGAGAAGCTTTTCCGGAGGTGTGAGTTTAAAATTGTCTGGACAGGGTCTTCAACTAAACATTGCCTCACAACATGTTTAGGTCTAGGTATCTCGGGGTCTTGATCAAAAATAAAGGTAAGATGGAGCATGAGATTGGCAAGCAGATCGGTGCATTGTTTGCAGTGATACAGGGGTTGCTCTGGTCTGTCGTGGTGAAGTGGGAGCTGAGCTTAAAGAGAAGCTCTAGATTTACTGGTCGATCTACATTCCAACCCGCACCTATGGTCACGAGTTTTGGGTAGTGACTAAAATGACAAAATTGAGAATACCACTGGGCGAAATAAGCTATCTCTGCGGGATGACTGGGCTGACCCTTAGAGATAAAGTGAGGGGCTCAGACATCTGGGAGAGGCTCAGACTAGAACTGCTGCTTCTCCGGGTTGGGAGGAGTCAGTTGAGGTGGTTCGAGCATCTGGTTCAGATGCCTGCTGGATGCCTCCCTTTAGAGGTGTTCCGGGCATGTCCAACTGAGCGGAGGTTTGGAGGCAGACCCAGGACACGCTGGTGGGATTACATCTACCGGCTGGCTGTGGAATGTCTTGGGGTCCCCCAGGAAGAGTTGGAGGAAGTGGCTGGGGAGGAGGATGCCTGGGTGACTTTGCTTTGTCTGCTACCTCTGCAACCCCGCCCCAGACAATAGGAAGAAAATGGATGGAGAATTCATGTAATTTTTTACCATAAATACAGTAACTTCAGGGCAACTGCATATGGTGGTTGGTAGTTGTGCTTTGCCATGCCATTCAAGCTGCCCTCGGCAATGTTTAATTAATTATTTTGACAACTTTGACCAGGTCCAATCATTGCTGAATTTCAGGTCACTAATTTCCTTTGCTTTAAGTCAAGAGACTCAAAACCTGCAAAGCTGCTCCACCAGATAATTGCTCAAAATCAAGAAATTTCTTTCAATATGTACTTAGCTCCATTAAAAACACACGGGTGAGGTATGTACTGTATTTGCGGCAAATTGAAGAATCGATTGATTTTTATTGCTTTTCCAGTGAGGCACGAGAGAAAATAAAGAAAAGCGCGTAGTATTGTAATCCTGACGTGCACCATGTGCACGCACCAAGCACTTCAGTGATAACAAACATTGAGCTGTTCGTGATGTGTACCGCGACACTTGACTTGTTCTTTTTGGTGTGGTCAATAGCCTACATAAAGCCAACAAAAAAAAATGAAAAATGCTACTGCATCAAGAAAATAGAACAGCTTGTGACACAGGAGAGAGAAAAAGAGCCTTTGGCATGTTACGGGCAGGTCTCAGCCGCCGAGAGGTGGTGCGTCATTTGCACTGTTACCGTTCAACAATTAGTCGGCTGTCTATCCGAGAATAGAATACAGGCACTGTCACTGACCGATCCCGCTTAGGGCAGCCACGAGTGATGATGGCAGCTCAAGAGCGCCACATCTGGTTACAGCCTGTATGTGACAGATTCCGGACAGCAACCCAAACTGATCATGAGATGAGGGGTCCGAGATGATTGAGGGTGAGCGCAAGTATCGTTTGACGCCGTCTATGTGATCAACACATGCGGGCACACGGGCCCTACAAAAAAGCCAGTTTTTGGCCATCAACAGGAGTAGGAACTCTTCACTTCTGACTGTGGGCACCTGCCTCCGTGTCATTTTTTGGCACTTTATTTCTCTGTTTCTGTCTGAGAATGGAAAACAGGGACTGTTGCTGACTGACCATGGTAAGGGCAGCCATGCGTAAATGGCCAAAAACAGGGTTTTCCGTAAGGCCCGTGTGCCCGCATGTGTTGCTCACATAGATGGCGTCAAACGATACTTGCGCTCACCCTCAATCGTCTCGGACCCCTCATCTCATGATCAGTTTGGGTTGCTGTCCGGAATCTGTCACATACAGGCTGTAACCAGATGTGGCGCTCTTGAGCCGCCATCGTCACTCGTGGCTGCCCTAAGCGGGGTCGGTCAGTGACAGTGCCTGTGTTCCATTCTCTTGTAGACAGCTGACTGATTGTTGAACGGTGACAGTGCAAATGACGCACCACCTCTCGGCAGCTGAGATCTGCCCGTAACATGCCAAAGGCTCTTTTTCTCTCCCGTGTCACAAGCCATTGCATTTTCTTGATGCAGTAGCATTTTTCATTTTTTTTTTTGTTGGCTTTATGTAGGCTATTGACCACACCAAAAAAGAACAAGTCAAGTGTCACTGTACACATCACGAACAGCTCAATGTTTGTTATTCCTGAAGTGCTTGGCGCGTGCAACGTGGTGCTTGCCAGATTACAATACCACGCGCTTTTTATTTTTATTTCTCTCGTGCCTCACTGGAAAAGCAATAAAAATCAATCGATTCTTCAATTTGCCGCAAATACAGTACATTCCTCACCCGTGCGTTTTTAATGGAGCCAAGTATACTTATTGTCAAGTTCTGCCCATTAACTTCAGTCTGACCGAACTCCGCGCTGTTATGTTCATTAATCTTCAAAGACAATAGCTTAAAAGTTATTAATCAAGCCTGTCCCCTTGCAAGTATTTTTTCTGCACGTAAGGTTTAGATACCTTAATTGAAGGTCAAAGTAATAGGAAAAGTGACCTCAATGATCTCATAAATCCCATAATTTCTCTTAGTGTGCCCAAGGCATGTTTCAGCTTTGCCTCTGCAGCATTGCTACATAAGGCTCTTACTTTGCATTCAGGTCCCTGCTCTCAAATCAAAAAAAACATTCAGATTTTCCAGCCCACTAGCCATTAGTGGCTTATGCATTCAGTTCTGTGCTGTTTACAGATGCTGAACTGTCACTAAGGACTGGCAAGATTGTATGCCTTGAAGTCTTTGCCTATACTGAGCACCACTGAAATTAACCCACATGCATCATGCAAACAAAAAAGTTGACCCTTTATTGGAACATGGACCCATCCCACTAAAGGTAGAGGCCTGGACTCTAGCTGCATTTGGGAAGACACTCGCATGAAAGTCATCCATTATTCACAGCTTTTCTATGGCTTCTCAGGACTTCCCACTGCCATCTCCGGAGATCACTGCGCAAGATGAAACGGAAAGAGACTGAACATTCTTGGCATTCTTGGTGTGCATCTCATACTTCATTTCTGAGTTTTTTTTTTTTTTTTTAAATTTTGATGATTTTTCAGGTGTTTGTATTTTGGTAAATTTTGTTGACTTTCCCAGATGAGGGGCATCTGTATCCCTTAAACAAATTTTCTCATTCAGTGAGAATGGGCTTGAGTTGTGAGTTGCATTTAAAGAGAATCATTATAGTGGTCAAAACCACCTGACATCAAAATTGTTCATGTCATTTTGACTCTCTGCTGCTGTAAAATGGATGATGTGTTTTAATTGTATTTAGCAAATTAACTCAGGGACTTGCAACACCAAACTGGCAGATTTTACTTCATTGTCAAAATTCTGTGAATATCAACATTTTCTGGGTCTAAGGTATGTGCCACTCAACTGCAAGTCATATGGGCCGGTTTCCTAAAACTACTAGGCACACATTATGTTAGCTGTTCAGTTCTTTGCAGTACACAAGCCATTACTGGTTCACTCATCACATATAGGGCACTGCTGATCCTAAACCAATGCTGGGTAGGCACAGCTTGTTAGCTGTGAAAGTCATTTCACTCCTCAAGCCTTTGCTGGCTCACGCATTGCATGCAGGTCCAACGGCAAGTAGAAAACACAACCACAGAGTCATGGATAAAATGGAGAGTGATATGGGTTTTTGCCATTTCTGGAAATTGTGCAAATAAATCAGCTGTGAACAGAAATCCATATCGGTGAGTTATCCAGTATTCTTCAACTTTATATTGTTGTGGTCAATAATAATCTGGCCAGGAGTCAGAATGATGGAGAGCTTAGATGTCTAATATAGAGCTGATTTATCTTCTGTAGAAATTTTAACTCTTTTTTTTTTTTTAAACATCTGATGTCCCAGAGTGCAGGCAGTAACACGGGTGACAGATTCATGCAGCTATCAAATGGATTTGGCACTGCTTTTTTTTGCTTATTTTATGTTAATTTTATAATGAGTCTACTAGACAAGCTCAAACTTAATTTCTGTAATCTCATTGTGTTAATATTTGTTCATTCGTGCATACATGGATAAGTCAGCCAGAAGTTTTGGCTTTGCAACGAGCCCAATCATTGCTGAATTTCAGGTCAATGTTTGTTTCATGCCAATTATTGCTTTGAATCATTCCTGTATATTAGGTTTGCCTGGCATAACCCTTTAACAGGCACACTACGAAATACATTTTCAAAAAATTATTTATTGGTAAAATTGTGTTCCTGACATTTTGCAACTTTTCAGTTTTTTTTTTTTTTTTTTTCCAGATGACCCAATCAGATGGGAGATACGCAAGTCAACCAGCCAGTTGACTTGCCCAGTTAGGGTAACTTTAGGCTTTCACTAACAAGTATTTAGCATCAATGGAATTTTTTCATTTGTTGAAGTTTTTCATCAAAAAATTTTAGACAGCAGAATATATTTATAAAATTAATAAACTTATTAAAAAAGCATTTTTCAAGAGCTGCTGGATAGCTCACTCAATAAAGCATCATGTTGCGAAGCAGAAGTGACTATCACGTCGCGGGTTTGATCCCTGCCTTGTACCAACCAGCAGTGGTCGGAAACTTTTTCAGAGTAGCGCACAATTGGCTATTCCGCTACAGGGTTGCAAATTGGGAAGGGACTGCCGGGGAGGAAAAATAACAGTTGCCTTGTTCGTTGCTCATGCGCCTCCTGTTGTCCAGACGGGCGCTCGTCAGGAAGAATCTAAGCCTGCTCATGTCCGGGTATCCTCCGCCCTCGCTCTGAACTTGCGAAGATTCAACCAATGAGTGTATAAAAAGCGGTGGCTGACAGGCGCGTGCTTCGGAGGAGAGCCGCGAACTGTCTACACTCTCCTGAATTGGCAGCAAGGGGTCGATGCAAAGCAAGCCTTGTACATAGTTCACCGATTGGGCATTCCAGATTCGGGTGGGATTGGAGATGCCAAATGAAAAAAAAAAAAACATTTTTCTGATGATAACGTGTGCTGTAATATATATACAACGCCTTCCATAATTTTTGGCACCCTGGTTAAGATGTGTTAAAAGCCATAAAATAAATTCAATTTTTATTGCAGAAGCATACTTTCACACTGAAAATTGTGAGAAAAATGTAACCTTCAACTCAAGTGAATTTTAAGGGAAAAAAAAATCCTGACTAAGAAATAATTATTTTTCATAAAATCACCTGTTCCACAATTATTGGGACCCCTAACAAAATTCCTAGGTAAATAAATGTAATTGAAGTATTTCTGTCATTTCTACAGTAGTTTACAAAGTTGATCATAGAGTATCTAGGAACATTTAATTAGTAATCCATCACTTCCTGTTTCCCGGGGTATAAATATGACGTGGAATGAGGCCATTTCTCTTATCCACTCTTCAACATGGGAAAGACAAAGGAACACACCATTCAAGTAAGGCAGATGTGTGTCGACCTTTCATAAACTCAGGCAATGGCTACAAGAAAATAACCACTTCTCCTGCACCTGCCCATATCTACTGTCAGAGGAATCATTAATAAGTTTGAAACAACTGGAACAGTGGTAAACAAGCCTGGATGAGGACACAAGGTTATTTTCAGAGATAAGGTCACCACGCACAGTGCCCTCACTGGTAAGAGAAAAATAAAAATACGAGTTCTCCAAAGATCACTGTTAAAGAATTGCAACAAATGGTAGCATCTTGAGGGTCACAAAGTCTCCAAAACAACCATCAGGCGCTATCTACATGCCCAACAAGCTGTTTGGAAGGCATGCACGGAAAAAACCTTTTCTCACTCACAATCATAAACGCAAACGTCTGGACTTCGCACTTGAATTAAAGGTTGGATTTTCCTCTTTTTTTCATTGTGGTCCTATGAGACATATGAGGTAGACGAAAAAAGCCAAATTTGCTAGCTATTATTTAGAAAAAACTGAATTTATTAGAAGCTAAAGAACACATCTTAACCAGAGGTGCCAATAATTATGGAGGGCAGTGTATATAGACACACACACATATAAATACCTACAACCTACCTACAACTCAGACAGACACAGACTTAAAGATTGCAGGATAGGGGTCAGAGATATGTCAGACCACTCGGCCGTTTACTTAAGTCTGAACTTAGATAATGAAAAGAAAAATACGCTCTGGCGACTAAATACAGGTATCTTAAATGATAAAGCATGCAGGAAATATATACAGGGGGAATTTAAGGATTATATGGATAACAACAATAATGGAGAGGTTTCGCCCAGTGTATTGTGGGACGCCGCGAAATCAGTGATCAGAGGAAAACTCATAGCGTACACATCTAAAACTAAAAGTTTTAGAAAGAGAACATGTTGAAGGTAAGGACCCACATATTAAAGCAAATAAAAGTGGTCAGAAAGGACATAAATGAGATATATGAGGTAGATTTAGAGAAAAAAGCCAAATTTACTAAGCAGAGACTTGATGAGAATGGTCCGAGGGCCTGAAAAGCCTCTGGCATGGAGGCTGAGGAAGCAACAACTGCAGAGAGCGATATATTTTTTGAAATTAGAGACCCTAAAATACTAAAAAAAATGTGCCACAAACAAGAGGATATCCAAATGTCTTTACGCTTATAACTTTGAAAATTACTATAGAGAGCTATAGAGAACCAAATACAGCTAGTTCACAGGAAATAAACACATTTTAGATTCACTAGATCTTCCCTCCATAGGTGAAATTCAGAATGAAGCCCCAACAGTGGAGATTACAAAAAAGGAAATAGGGAAAGATTTATATCTAGGCTAACAAAACCAATAAAATAGTGGGTGCCCAGGACGGAACAGACCGCTTTTTTGCCAATGGAAATGGTATAAGGCCTTTAAGGATGAAATAGTGCCCATACTTTATGACTGGGAAAACCATACACTCAAAGAAGGAGAAACACCACGAACATGGAGGGAGGCGATAATTTTGGTTATTCATAAAGAGGGAAAGGACAAAAGGGAGTGTGGTGCATTTGGGCCAATGCTGAACATTGATTATAAGTTGTACACGTCGATATTAGCTAAGAGATTAGAACAAACAATACCGGCACTGGTGGAGACAGACTAAACAGGCTTTATGCATGATAAGCAGACACAAGACAATATTAGACGGGTGCTGCATGTACCGTAATTTCCAGTGTACAAGTCGACTGGGTGTATAAGCCGAGCTCTGTTTTCAAGGCGAAAAAAACAGATTTTTTGTGTTTGCCCTGTATAAGCCGACCCCCCTTTCTGGAGATTGAATTCATCCAAAAAAAAAAAAAAAAAATTAAATAAAAAGGAATATCCCTGCACAAAAGAATTGGCTTAAATTCAAAAGGCTGGCAAAGAAAAGAAATAGAATTTCTTGTGCAAGTTTAAGTTAAACTCGCACCATGCGAAATACCGAAAGATGAAAACACGTTCAGTCGTCCAATCAGCACAGCGTAATCCCATAACATACAGTCCAGTAAATGACACATTTGACATGCATTGACCCGTGAAGTCTGTACTCAGTCACCAATTTTTGCGACAATTGGGGAATCTACACTGAACAAAAATAATCGCACAAACTAAAAATGCTGAGCTAAATTGACCTACAATGAAATATGCCCACAAATAGTGTTTATTGGTGTACAGAATGATTTGTTTTGCTCAATTCTGGTGACCCACGTCTTATTGACCACTCCCTGTGAGATTACTCACTCATTGAGTTATTCCGCCCCTGAGCTGCATAGAGCATAACATTGAGTTGGTCAGTCAGCGTGACCAATACACAGGCACTCCTTGTACCAGGGTCAATAAAAGGCCACCTCGAAATGTGCACTTTTGTCACAAGTCACAATGCCACAGATGTCACAAGTCATGAGGGAGCGTGCCATTGGCATGCTGAATGCTGGGATATCTGTGACAGCGGTGTCAACACACTCGAATGTGTGCCATTCCACCATCAGCCGGTTGAGAAGTCGATTCAGAGAGACTGACAGCACTGTGAATCGTCCACATGCCCCACGACCACGTGTGACCACGCCCACACAGGATCGGCACATGCGGCTCCAGCACCTCCGCGATTGGTTCCGACCAGCCATCAGGACAGCTGACGAGACCATCGAACTGCACAACAGTTCAGTAGATTTGAAGAAATTAAAAACAATAATCGACTGTCGGACACCGAGTTATATTGAAACCATCCGACTGTTGGACACGGCGCTATATTAAAACCCTGGAGTTATATTAAGACCTTGTCCGACTTTTGGACACGTAGACACTGCGAAAAACGCGCAGGCACCGTTCATTTGGTGTATTTTCCAAAACTTTATTCAGCTTCAGGCTAATTCATAAAAATAAAGATGGTCCCAAACGAAACTCATTCAATGTCTTTTCATATTTTATCTTAAATGTGTAAATATGCCTACCAAAAACATGCATAATTTTTCCCCATTAGGCTATGTTGTGAGCAGTAGTCCTACGTGCTGAAATTGAGCCTGCGTCTACGACCTCACGTGCACGCGCAAAGTGTCCCGGTTTTAGTTTCCGGAAATCTGGTCACCCTACCCCACGCGCATCTCCATGCCGTGGTTAGCTTTAATCTAGCCATGAAAGATCTTAGGCGAGTTCCCACACGTGCTCCTGCAGCCGTGTGCAGACGTGATATAGCTGTGGAAGCTTGTATTCATCCTTCCCGCATTGTACACCTTGTGTATATGTGTAGTTGGGAGCTGCGCCAGGTATGAATTGACTTCTTTCTTACATTTTCTGTAACGATGTGATTGGTTCTTCTGATTTAGGCTTGTGCCTGCCTGGCGAAATAAATTGTTAATTGAATTCCGTTGTGGTTTTCTGACTCTAACTGATATTCTTCCAAAACGGAGTCTTGTCTCCCAATTGGGTAACTTAGGACTGTAATCGCGATGCCTGATTAACACGCTTGGTCTGCGTTATATAGTGGATTTTCCACGCTGTGATGGGTGTTATTATGATTAGGCTTCGAGGAGATTCGTCAAACATTCACTTACATAATACCGGCGTGTTTTAAGTCGCAGTTCATATCTTTTACAGCAAACTTGATTGCATCAATGAGAACCAATTTTAAAGGCCCCTTTAAAAGAAAAATATTTGAAAATGTTTGAAAGATCGCGTCAGACTGGATTCGATCCTCCATCAGTAAAAGAAGAAAATAATTAGACTGCTACACTAATCTCAAGACCATTACCAGCGACATTGTTCAGAGCGTTAGAACAGTATATATTAATAACGTCAGCATCCTGGTAACATTTTGTTTTGGTTTGATCTAAAACAACTGGTTTCCTTTAGAAACATTCGAGCGTGTTTATCAAGCTCTTTTTCTCGAGGTTGCAACCACATTATCCAAAACATCACAGCCTTTACTGCACGACACATGAGTACAAATAAATACTTTTGAATGGTGAAAATCTAACACTGATAATACTTTCAAAATACACAAATTATTGCTATCACTTAGCCGCAGGAACTATAGAATGCGAGTGGTAATGTTCTACCCTCAACGCTGCGCCGAGGTAATGGACTGAGTGAGGAATCATTTTACCTTCTTTTGTGTACAACGTATCGTAAAATATTGGGACACCCGCTCGTATCAACGTTTTCTTGCGATGCTTTCCCATTGTGGAATGACTCAGACTGTCGACAGATAAAGGTCCCAAATACAGAACTGCACCAGCTTCTTGTGGTGAAATAGTAACCTGGTTAGGATTTTAATGAAGCAATCGCCAACATCTGGCACAGGAGAATACGTTCATAAAAGGAGAATGGGGCAGATAGGACATTAGTTTCCCAAGATCGCGCAAAGCTGGATTCAATCCTCTTCCAGCAAAAATACATAACTTGCCGACGGCTGAGACCTCTGCGCCATCGCACGATAGCCGCCATGAGCGACCAGTCTTATATTAATCAACTACGTCAGCACCAGGTAACAGTTTGTTTTAAGATTGATTAAAACAACTGGTTCCCTTTGGCAAATACTAGAACATATTACTCAAATGCTTTCTTGAGGCTGCGACTATATAGACTACGTCATTACAGCCCCTACTTTCAAGAAGTGTTTAAGTATAGTGTAACAATCGAAAGCGGTCCAGTAGCAGATTGCTGTGTATAACAGAACTACATTTACTGCTACCAGCAATATATTGCTTACACAATGCTAAGCTGGATTCGATCTCCGAGCAAAATGCAAAAAAACTTTGAGCACAACCGATAAATTTCATCTCTGCTTGTAGTACTAACAACGTCAGCATCCAGGTAACATTGAGTTGACCCAAAACAAATGGTTCCTCGGCTTAACCAAGTACCCAAACATGTTAAGCCTTTACTCAAAGTTGGACATACTGACCGCAACACTGGACCCCTACGACCACACATGGTGGGTGGGGGTGGGGCGGGCGAGACCTACTAATGCACGGTGTCAAAACTGTTAAGAGCCACAGGGATCCAAGTGGTAATATTCAACAATTCAGGTCCAAGGGCGTGGACCTGGCACAGTCCTCCATGGGTATACTGTTTAACACAAAGCCATCCATCTAGACCTTTTCATTTGTTATGAACTGGTCAGTGAGCTACCATGTTAAGAGTGTCTCACTATGAGCCCAGCAAAGTATTAATCTAACAGTACAATCCAAAGCAACTTCAAACTAGAAGGGTGCTCAGTAGGTTTATTCCCACTTGGTCTACTCTCATTTTGTCTACAACTTTTAGCACAATTTCCATTTGGGCCTCTGTTTTTACTTGTTTCACCCTGATGTTATGTTTGAAGTTCCACTCTCATAATGATGGGTTTTTCCATTCAAAGATTTTCATGTGTTTTGTTCCCATTACTATGAGAGAAGTCTTTTTCTTCATTTTATGCACCTCATAATGCACTTACTCATATTAAAAATAATTTTCTCGAGAGTAGACAAAATGAGAAAGGGTGGTCATTTTAAAAGTAGACAAAATGAGTAGACCAAATGGAAAGTAGACCAAATGAGAGCAGACAAAATGAGGGACTAAGTGGGATGTTATCGCTCAGTAGAGCACATACCTCCGCCACCCCGAACGTCCTATATGCCAGTACAAGCTAAAATATGAACCAAGTCTGAAAGCTCTGTGACAGTTGGATCCAAAGTTTTGCCAATTAAGTGAATGTGACCTTTTGGTTGACCGTGACCTTGACCTTTCAGAATTGAATCACTGACAGATAAGTCATTATTCCCTGTAAGTTTCACCACTCTGCGTGTAAAATTGTAGCCAGGAACTTTGTCAGAGACGGACACAGACAGACGAAAACATTACCTCCGCCAACAAAATTGGGGCAGAGGTTATCAGTCAGCAAAAACACATTTCAGGAAAAGAGTTTAATAGAGTCCTTCTGCAGCATACATTAAGTTTACAGTACTGGACATAGGACAGTCACAGGCAATTTATAGTTCTAGGGTACCCAATCCCAAAAGTAGCAAGGAGAAAAATCCTCAAGTGGTTTAAAAAAAAAAAATTATATCTCCAGTGGATGAAATCTCAGGAACCTAGCTATAGTGGGGGAGCCCATCCTCCGCTGGCCAGCCAATTTAAGATGGATAAAAATAAAAAGCGGATGGGAAAATCAAGTAGTGGCATCAATCACTCCAGGATAGCGTGAGGTGTAAGTGTGGACCAGGTATAAAACCAGCTGCAGCCAGGGCCCACACGGGGAGGATCATTGCTTAAGTGGTCCATGGACTCTAAGGGAAGCGGATTAAAAAACAAAAAAAAAAAAAAAAAAAAAAAAACACACACACACACACACACACACACACACACACACACACACACACACACACACACACCACACCCAAAAAGGTGGTTAGAGTGCTGTTAATTTGATTCAGTGCTGGACTAAAAGGGTTTTCAGTAAAGTTCCTACTTATACCAACTCTGAAGCAACTGGTCATAATCATGCAGTGGAGAAATGCTGAACCTTTACTTATCCCCATGCTGGACAATAGAAGTTCTGCTCCAGTGGTGGTCTCCCTACACAAATCCAATGGAACCATAGACCGCAGGGTGTACACTGGATCTGTGGAGAGGCATGGCTGTTGATTACCACCACATGACATTTGTAATTATGTCAGAACCTTCAGTGTATTCTTACCCAGTCATCAGTTGCATCATTCCCTCTCCCTGGACTTTGACATGCATTCCCACATGCTTGACATACTTCTGAAAGGTCCTGTAAATCACACAAATGCAATTAATGTCTCAATCACACATACACACAAAATATATGACAGATAAAATACCTGAATCAGTGACCAGTCTGCAAGCAATTTCCTTCCTCAACTGAGTGATGGAGGCTTCATCAGTGCTGAAATCCAGGACCCCACCAGTCAGGAGAAGCACTGCAAACTACAAAAGACATCATACAATCAGTTGCATTCATAACAGCATTCAAAGGGGTCACCTGCACTCATACCTTGCAGACAAATGCCCCACAGGATGTAGAGTCTTGCTGGCCACGGATGGCTTACAGCATGACAAATCCACCGAGATGTGAATATTTTTGTGCCTCATGAAAGCTCTGCAGAATAGCAAAAATGCTTAATTTTAGCCATGAACCGTTCAAGACATTACCACAGATCGACTTACCTGGTCATATTCTTGCATTTGGTTATGTGGTCAGGGGTTTCACCCAATGGGTCAATGTACAGTGCCCGCTTCTCTTTTGGATAAATGACTTTCAATACAAGTCATGTAAAGATGAATTCACATTAAAATCAAGTTAGAGAGCCTCAAGTCTCGAAACAACGTAGTCAGAAATTTATGCCGAGATGGTGTGAATACTCACCACAAGTGTCCAGTGCTGCTTGTCACAGACTGGTCCGATGAGGACACCATAGGCCATTGGGTCAAGCTGTAAACACACTGAATACACACTTGTTTGTATTGTAAATCATCCGCAAACATTTTGAAAATGGTTACCTTGTTTAATCCCCGGAATGATCCTTGCCACATTGCAGTCATTTGAAACGAGTCAACATAAACTTTTAGCTCAGTTTCTTCTTGCAACTTCGCAATGATGGCATAGATGAATGCATTCAAGACCTGAACCAATAATTGCGTCAATTGTTTCTACAAATTGTTGCCAACAAATTTATTTAAGCATGCATTTACCTCACTCTCTACCTCCCGTCCAGGGGCCAGATTTTGCAAGTCCATGGCAAATATTTTATATGGTCCAACTTTGCTCCAGAGCACACCTTTCCGTTTATTCAGCCAGATGTCAGCCATTACTGAGAATGAGAAAGATGTAAATCACCTTGACCTCAAAATTTAATAGGTCCATTCCAAATTTTCGGTCCTTTCAGGACTGAAACTACAGTAAATATGCAGAGGTTTTTCAGTATGTTGTTGAAAAAATGATATTGAATTGACATCTATACTTACAATCTTCTGGGGAGACTGCAGTTGATGGTTCACACGCAGTTGGGTCCCATGACTGGAGACTGGAGGACAGGGGGCCAGATTGTGGGCTCATTGTGAAGGTGGGGGATTGGGGAACTCCAGGAGACCTCAAGGGGCTGGGCTGCAGTGCTGGAGAAGTGAAAGTGGTTCCAATCCATTTTGAGGGGATTCGTGGCTGTGGTTCCACATATTTCTTCAGATGGTCAATGTTGATTCTCTCAATAGTGTTCCCCTTCCGCGTTTTTAAATCTGCTCTTTTGCCATCAATGTTTGTTATGGTGAATGGACCCAATAAATCCGTTTCCAATTTCCCGCCCTTTCTTTGCTCTTGGCGAATATTTTTTCGCAACACTTGATCCCCCACCACAAAGCAGTCATCTTCCCCCTTCGATAGCTTCCTCTTCCGCACCCTTGCTTGTCCTTTGGTTATATTGGCCTCCACTTTAGCATAGATGTCTTTGAGGCTTTTAGTTTGAATGCATATGTCCTCGTTTTCGGCCAGTGCATGGACTCTCTCATCACTAATCTGTAATAGATAAAAATTAAAGATAAACACATTACGGCAGAGATGGTTTTCAAAGCAGCTCCTCCTGCATGGAAATTTCTCATACCTGGCACTTTTCTGGAATTTCTGATGGGTAACGGGCTTCCCTCCCATACATGAGGAAATATGGGGAATATTTGGTGGTTATTTGTTTTTTTGTACGTAGTCCAAACACAGTGGGTTTGATGTGTCTATCCCAATCACTAGGATGATCCTGCACCATTTTTCTCAGAGCCCTGAAATTGGAAAATACTACCCTTCAGACATGATCAGAGAGCTTTAAAAAGAAAATAATAATAATAATAATAATAATAATAATAATTTTACCCTTGACTGGTGCCGTTCAGCTTTTCCACCAAGCCATTTGTTTGTGGGTGGTATGGTGCGCAGAGGCCTCTGGCAATGCCAAGTTTTGCACACAAGTCCAGATTGATCTAGCATATACATTTGATAGGAAAACACGTTCAGTATCCTTTCTCCCCACCCTCCTTTATCTGCAGACAAAAGTACAGCAACGTCACATGTCAGTAATCACTTACTTTATTGACAAATTCTTCACCCCGGTCAGTCAGGATTTGTTTTGGTGTGCCATACTTATAAAAGAAATCCATGATGCAGTCCATTACCTCCTCAGCCCTCTTGCTTTTCAGAGGATAGAATTCCAGCCATTTTGTGAAATAGTCCACCATGACACAGATGTATACATGTCCATTGTTGGAGCACTTCAATTTGCCAACAAGGTCCATCCCCACCAGTTCAAAGGGCTTGGACACCTTAAATGCAAACAAAGCACAATAGACCCTCTGCCCTGCTCATTTTAGAACATTTCATCTTACATGCACATGATTCAGCAGGGCACATGCAGGGCAGTGGCTCCCATGACCAACACTTCAGAACTATTTAACATCATGCAACATGCCAGGAGATTATTCACCTCGATGGGTTTATACTGAGTTTTCCTTAATGGAAGCCCTCTTTTCCTGGCACTCATCACACTGGGCAACCTAAAAAAGTGAAAAAAATTACCAACACTCTGGAAGTACTCCATTACATCCATAATCACCGCAGAAATATGGGATAGTAATGCACTCACCCATTTTGTGAGGTCAGCTTTCATACCAGGCCAGTAATACCGCTGAAGAATTGCATGCATTGTCTTGTCTACTCCACAGTGAGCACCGATAGCACTGGCATGAAACTCTATAAAGATGTTGTTAGCTTCCTGCGGAGAACAAACTACCTTTGCAAGATGATGCTGCGCCTCATCACGCTTTCTTAGGCACTGGTAATAGAGTTTACCATCTAGGGATTACATTACCATGAGCATTAGAAATGTCATTTAAAAAAAATACAATGCAATGGATACTGTGCCGCTGGGTGGTTCGACTTACCTTTTAATTGGTAACTCTCTGCCCTTCGTTTCAAAACGTAACGCTGACTTTTCGTGAAGTTTGAAGGGAAGATGTTTTTCGTCTTAAAATCTACATTCTCCTTCACTTTGCACGGCTCCATGTCAGTCTCCTTTATCAAACGCTCCTCTACACTACTGAGAAAAAAACGTTCTACCATCTGCCCCATTCTCCTATTATAAACGAATTATCCTGTGCCAGATGTCGGCGATTGCTTAATTAAAATCCTAACCAGGTTACCATTTCACCGCAAGAAGCTGGTGCAGTGCTGTATTGGGCACCTTTATCTGTTGACAGTCTGAGTCATTCCACATTGGAAAAGCATCGCAAGAAAATGTTGATACGACTGGGTGCCCCAATATTTTACGATAAGTTGTACACAAAAGAAGGTAGAATGATTCATCACTCAGTCCATTACCTCCGCGCAGCGTTGTGGGTAGAACATTACTATTCGCATTCTACAGTTCCTGCAGCTAAGCGTTGGCAATTATTTGTGTATTTTGAAAGTATTAACGGTGTTAGATTTTCACCATTTAAAAGTATTTATTTGTACTCATGTGTCGTGCAGTAAAGGCTGTGATGTTTTGGACAATGTGGCCGCAACGTCGAGAAAAAGAGCATGATAAACACGCTCGAATGTTTCTAAAGGAAACCAGTTGTTTTAGATCAAACCAAAACAAAATGTTACCAGGCTGCTAATGTTATAAATATATACTGGTCTAACACCGAAGTATCTGGCTAGTAGTGGCCTAGAGGTTAGATTACCGAATTAATAATTTTCTCCTTTTGCTGATGGAGGATGGAATCCAGTCTGACGCGATCTTTCAAACATTTTATATTCAAATATTTTTTCTTTTAAAGGGGCCTTTAAAATTAGTTCTCATTGATGCAATCAAGTTTGCTGTAAAAGATATGAACTGCGACTTAAAAATCGCCGGTATTATGGAAGTGAATGTTTGACCAATCTGCGGATGACAGCCACCAGAGCAGCAGATGTTTAGGCAAATGAAGTGCGTGCACGCGCAAGGGAACCAGTTAGTTTGGAAACCAGTTGGGACATAACACCAGCAGATCTAGGGTATAGACCAGTTACAAGTCCGACGCACAATGAAGCTGCAAATTAACTAATTAGAGTCAGAACAATATTTATGCCAACGCATAATTTAATCGTAACTGCAAATGGGTACAACTAAAGTTTATATCCTAAATTTGATATGGAGTCAGATACACTGTAACCGCTATGCTATGCGCCCTGTTGCTGCAAACAGAGAAAGGTGATAAATTAACATCTGTTTTATCCCGATTCACGCCAACTGAGGAAGAACGCGCTGAGACCTTCCGCCTCATCTAGGACCCTCCTTGGCCTAGTTGCACGATATTTACAATATGGTTTAGAAAAGTCAGATTTTTTCAGGTATTTTCAAACCAGGACTTATTTTAATACTGAGATAAAGCCTATGGAGAAATGTGATACCAATCTGATTGACATATATATATATATATATATATATATATATATATATATATTTTGTAGGCATGTATAAAAATAAGGGAAATAGGAAACTTGCGTCAAAATTGTATTCGTGTATTCAATCCAATAAGAAACATTCAAAAAATAAGATTTGATTAAAATGGGAAAAGGAATGTGGACTTGCCATCACAGAGGAGGACTGGTTGTATATGTGCTCTGTGCAGTCTACCTCCACCAGTTCAAGTCTCCGGAGAGAATTCTATTGGAGGAATTTGATTAGATATTTTATAATGCCTAAGCTAAAAAGTGTGCAGACGGGGGAGATGGGAGGGGGTCTGTGTTGGAGGAACTGCGGAGAACAGCTGTTAGGCTATTTCCATATATTTTGGGGGTGTCCAGTCATTCAGTCATACTGGCAGGGGGTGACATGGGCGATACAGAATTTGGTGTTGGAATTGACTGCTCCTTTCCTGCAATCTATCTGGGAAATATCGCAGCTTATCTATTAGTGCCAGACAGGTATCTGTTAAAGATACTACTAGCGGCCAGCAAGAAAGCTGTGACACGAAAGTGGCTACAGGCAGTTCCTCCAACAGAGACTGACTGGATAGATATTGTGAATACTATACAAAATATGGAGAGAATGACCTTCATCTCCGGGTGGATTAATTTCTGCAATACTGGGAAAAATTGATTGTGTTTGTGACCTCACAAGCTGATATCTGAGCCATTATTGTACGATCTCTGACATGTATTTCCATCAATGCAATAACGGAATGAATGTAGAGGTGACCAACTGTTTGTGTCTACATGTTCTGTTGTATATTTGTGAATTTCTATAAAAATAAAGTATAAAAAAAGATGATCTTTCAAAAATGCTGATCTTAATGCCGGATCCTCAATTATTAAATTATTTCCACGTCTTGCTCTCGTGTTTCATCCCATTGCAATATATGCCATCTTTGATTAAATTGTGCTTCATTCCTGCTTGGTAAGTAAGCATTCTTTTGGAGAAATACTGTGCTTTCAAGAGGGCCTCGCACGCCTTATTTTGGGAGGATTTATCCTGCTGCAGCTCGGGGCAGATGCACCTCAATTCCAAAATTTCCCTGTTGAACCAAAGCACCAAAGACTTTGTTGAGGCTATCATCACATCTGTTAATCGGTTCCCCCTCTAATCTGAAATAAATGATAATCTTTGCACAATTCATTGATCTCTCCTGATTGAATTGAAGCTCTAGCTTCATTCAGTCTGGAATACCTGCCTTTCGCATACTCCGGCCAGTAGTTTAGTTTTAATTCAAACTGCTTTCACTTCTCGCAGGCATGCTCACTCATAATTACAGCCATTATGGTGCAAGGCTGTCAATTGAGACATCAGCAGTGCTATCAGCTGATCATGTCTATCCAGTACCACTACGACACACCTATGGCCTCAACATATCATCTCGATGCTGTGTTTAAATATGAATCTCTCTCAGCCTTTAGTATGTTCATGTCATTGTTGTGCAGGCCCTCCTCCTTTCCATGACCGCCCTGTCTTTGCAGATTCATCAGCTTAATCATAAATCATCCTTATCAGCCTATCAGTCAGTAGAGTCATCAGCCACCACCAGTGGCGGTTCTAGGGGCGGGACCACGGGGGCATTGGCCCCATCTGAAATCTAATTGGCTTCCTGAAGTGCCCCTGTCCTGTCACTCATCTGTCGTTTTGTCCGAGAATGACAATCAGATTATAGGTGAATGCAATTCCATGCCCAACAGTTGGTGGCAGTACTGTGCCAAATAAGCATCACCATAAATAAAGCTCACAGAAGAAGATGACAATTTGAATGAACACTGGTTCACACTCCAACAATACCACAGCGACAGGTGGGCTGGAGAAGACACGGAGAACCGCTTGATGGCAGTCAACGTTTTGAGTTGCAAATCCCCATGGTTGTCATTAATATTTGAAAGAACATTAATTGCTGCTGTCACTCAGCTCAAGTCTAACAAACATTAAATTAAGATGCAGCGGGAAGCTATAAGTTAGCGTTAGCTTTCGCTAATACATGCTAATCAGTGTATGTTACTTCTTTATAATTTGCATTTTTGTGTTAACATTAACCATAATGTTTGGTAGCAGTTCAGTATGAAAAGAAAAAACCTGATTTGTCATTCACACCAAGCGCGAATTTTCGTGTGGATTATTTTACGCGCGATTTCATGGGTTCTAATGTAAGCTTGCACACCAAGGCGGAAGTTTCGTGCAGCATAAAAAACATCTGCACAGACTTAAAGGGGAACTCAGGGCTAAATCATAATGCTGTTTTACACAAACATAATTAGTAAATAAATATTGTAAAACACAAAAATGTAGCTGCTGGGTTAGCTCACTCGGTTAAGGCGCTGCATTTGCAGAGCAATAGTGACTACTACGGTGCGGGTTTGATCCCTGGTCGTACCAACCGGCAGTGGTCGGCAGCTTTTTCAGAACAGGGCACGATTGGCTAAAGCGCTGTGGGAATGCAAATTGGGAAGGGACTGCTGGGAAGGGAAATTAAAAATGATTTCCTTGTTCGTTGCTCAAGCGCCTCCTGTTGGCCAGCAGAGATTCTAAGCATGCTCATGTTCGGGTCTCCTCTGCCCTCGTTCAGAACTTGCGATAGTTTCGACCAATGGGAATAAAGATGCAGGGGCTGGCAGGCGCGTGCTTCAGAGGAGGTCCGTGAACTGTTTCTCTCTCCTGAGCTGGCAAAAGGGAGTTGTATACGAGCAAGACTTGTACATAGTTCTTGGATTGGGCATTCCAGATTCGGGTGGGATTGGAGATGCCAAATTTAAAAAAAAAAAAAAAAAAAGGTGTCTAGTCCGGAGGTTGTTGTTAATTAAGATAAGATATACTTTATTGAACCCCGTGGGGTAATTTGTCCTCTGCATTTGACCCATCCTACATTTAGGAGCAGTGGGCAGCCACAGAGCAGTGCCCGGGGACCAACTCCAGTTCTAAGGCCAGTACCTTGGTCAGGGGTACTGATAGGAGTGTTCCTGTAACAGAGATGGCAAAAGTACCCAGATTCTTTACTTGAGTAGAAGTAAAAGTACCTGTGTAAAAAACGACTTTGGTAAAAGTGAAAGTACTGATCCAAATATCAACTCAAGTAAAAGTAAAAAGTACAGGCTCTGAAATATACTCAAAAGTATTATTAAAAGTAAAAGTATTTCTATTGCATGATTCACGCAAAGCTAATAACCACACGATAGTTTATCTGGAATCCATTTCATCAATGTTATTGTTTGAACAAACATTGTTCACTTAAGTTTACCTGCCAGACACAAGCTGTATCCTAATGTACTTCACTGTAGTCAATTGTAGGCATTTGTATTGTACACTTCAGGTTTACACGTCACACTTTTGAACATTAAATGTTGGACCAGGATTGGATTCTAAACTGTGTTGTCACAAATCATGCTCGTAGGCCCAACTCTTAATCAACTTTTTTCTTTTTTTTTTAAGCACATCAGGCAACAATTGTTTCTCACTGTACAGGTGGTGTGTTATTGTGAGTGGCACACCCAGGGACGACATATGAAAATAAAGTGAAGTGCATGTACTTCATATATTTCAAAAGACAGGACTTTGGTATATGTCTGGGAATATGGAATATTAGGTCGGTAGAACATTAGCTCTTTAGAGCACCACCTTTGGTCAGATAGTTGTCCATCCAGAATAGTACCAAGCTAAACCCTTCATTTTCAGAGAAAACTAGCTGTGTGCATTATAATTCAAAAACAATTTCTTTGGTACATTGCTGGGGATGGCCGGTACTTGCATCCAGCCTACAGTGCGCCCTGGAGGTGATTTTCTGTAAAGTATCCCAAAGGGACTAGGTATCTAGAGAATTTCAGATCTCTATCTTGCTGGGTAAACACAATAATGCTGTCTAAACATAGGCACAATCTGCTATGAAATGGTCCGTTTAGAGTTTTCCTCCAACTTTGGCTCCATCTAGCTTGAATGTGTAGATACTACCAAAGAAATGTTTGATATTCCTGAAAACAGAGCTCCAGAAGCACAACAAGTGGCATTTATCACCATGGAACATATCTGGGTTACAGAGAAAATATACCGCAAACATGCACCAAAAATCAATTTTGACCATCTTTCTGGCCATCCATTGCACAAACCCAACAAGATACCAAGGTACTATTAACTGAAAATGATAGTTTTGTTGTGAGTAAACACATAATAAAGCATTCTTGATTGGTATATGTCTGGGATATTATTTTATTTCCATTCCCATTTTCAATTTTTACTGTGATTCATCAAATAATTCAGGCTCAATAACAGTTATCCGGCTTGGCGCTGATGTGGTGCTGATGTCTATCCAGACTTGAAGTGTCACAGGTCATGATAAAAGTACAACACATCTGGTACTGTGTACCCTTCAGTCATAATAATTGATGTAAAACGTGGTGTCAAAAGCAAAACTGAGTCACTTAAGTGGCTTCCAGGTGGCGCCACAGGCAGTATAAGTGAGATATGGACCTAAAAATTTGGCTTTTTCTGTGAGGCTACCATATCTACCTATGTGCCAAGTTTCATTCAATTCCAGGGGGGTCAACTCCTCAACTTCTTCAAAAAGTGCCATTTTCTCATGGAATGGCTCTTAAACAATTTGAACGATCGTGAAACACACGCATCGCGTTGATTGAATCATTGCTGACTACAGCATGAGAACGCGAATGAAGCACTAGATCTCACGCCGAATGCGTGAGAGTTGAGAGCCCTGCAGACATCATCTAGGCACAGCAACAACAGTAACTCTGTAATATGTCTGATATTGGTATGAAAAGGCACAGAAGGTAAATAATGGTCTCACTGTTAAATCCCAATTGACATTGGCGCTAAATGTTTGCACATTTTCTGCTTGAAGAGCAACTTTAGCAATTAGCTGGTAACTTGAATGTTAAAACTCATAACACACTTGTTTGTACCAATTTAGTAGAAATTGTAATCAAGTGCTATTGTGAGAATCTCCACCACATTTTAGTTAATGTGCAGTCAATATTTTACCTCTGTTTATGACTGTTGTGAATAAAAATAGTGAAAACAGTAAATGAGTGTATCCTAAATTTAAAGAACAGTGTAGAAATCAAAGTGCAGATCCACCTTACTTGACCACAGCAAAGTTTGTGTGAATGTTGGCATTGCCTTGACATTTATCTGGATCTATCTCACTGAAGATTAGACTACTTGCATATTGTGTAATCTCATGTTGTGTTTTGTCGGGAAATTGGAGTATTTCAATATTAAATTAAATACATAGGATTTACAATATCATAGGCTATATGTTTAGTGAAAAAATTTGGACACTGCTGAGAGAAGGATAATTTCAGTATCCTGAATACTTGAATTCTTGCTCCTCTCCTCTACCAGAGCTCACCTTGATATTTCAAGGTTTCAAGTCCTTTTCTTAATTTTTGATTAAATAGTTGTGGTCTGATCATTAGACAACATGGTTTCAGCTTAATGTTTTTGAATATTATTGCATTTCCGTTGGAGTTGCTCATGCTCAGATGTAAAATTGAAAATGAGTTGCACTGTCTACACTTTTTTTAATTAAAGTGTTTGAAAAAGCTATGACTGGTGATATATATATATATATATATATATATAAATATACACACACACATACAACCCCAATTCTGAAATAGTTGGGACGAAGTGTAAATTGTGAATAAAATCTAAATGCAATGACTGTCAGATCACATGAGCCAACATGTTATTTACAATAGAACATAGATAACATTTCAAATGTTGAAACTGAGACATTTTTCATTTTTATCCACTAAATGAGCTTATTTCAAATTTTCTGGCTGCAACAGGTATCAAAAAAGTTGAGACATGGGCAAAAAAGGGCTGAAAAAGCAATTAATATATAAGAAAATCAGCTGAAAGAACATTTAGCAAGTAATTAGGTTAACTGGCATCAGGTGTGTAACATGATTGGCTCTGAAAAGGGATGTCTTAGAGGAGGCTGAGTCTCTCAGAAGTAAAGATGGCCAGAGGCTCTCTAACCTGTGAAGGCTTGCGGAAAAAAATTGTGGAATACTTTAAAAACAATGTTCCTCAATGTCAAATCGCAAAGGATTTGAAGGTCTCATCATCGACAGTGCATAACATCATCAAAAGATTCAGAGAAACTGGAAAAATCTCTGTACGTAAGGGACAAGGGCAAAGTGTCCTGTGGCCAGACGAGTCCAAATTTGACTTTCTTGTTGGAAATCATGGGTATCGTGTCCTCCGGGCTATGAAGGAGAAAGACCACCCCTCCTGTAAACAGCGTTCAGTTCAAAAGCCAGCATCTCTGATGGTATGGGGATGCATTAGTGCATATGGTGTGGGACACTTGCATGTTTTAATAAGCACCATGAATGCTGAAAGGTATATAAAGGTTTTAGAGCAACATATGCTCCCCTCCAGACGACATCTATTCCAGGGAAGGCCTTTTGTATTTCAGCAGGACAATGCAAAACCACATACTGCAGCTATTACAACAGCATGGCTTCATAGTAGAAGAGTCCATGTGCTGAACTGGCCTGCCTGCAGTCCTGATCTTTCATTGATTGAGAACATTCGGGGCATAATTAAACGAAAAGTCTGTCAAAGGAGACCCAAAACTCTCCAGCAGCTGGAAGCCTGTATTAAGCAAGATTGGGATCAAATTCCAATGGCTAAACTCAAGAAACTTGTCTCCTCAATGCCCAGACGCCTCCACTCTGTGTTGAAAAGAAGAGGGGATGCTACACCATGGTAGACAGGCCCCTGTCCCAACTTTTTTGAGACCTCTAGCAGCCATCAAATTTAAAGTGAGCTCATTTTGTGGATAAAATCGTAAAATTTCTCAGTTTCAAAATTTGCTATGTTATCTCTGTTCTATTGTGAATAAAATACTGGCTGGTGTGATTTGAAAGTCATTGCGTTTTGATTTTATTCACAATTTACACTTTGTCCCAACTATTTCAGAATTGGGGCTGTAAAATTTGCTTAAAATTCGCTTGACATCAGATAGAAACTCAGCTTAGGAGAAGATGCTATATAAATGCAATTTTTGTTCACTTTTAGTTACGAAATAAACCAGTTACCACTGAACCCACCAGAGTATTTTCTCTAAGTTGTCAGCCGCCACCACCAGCATTTTTAATGATACTAACTGATCTTTCAACGCCCCAAAAGTATTCAGTTCTATTTATTTGTTAACAGAAATAGCAAAGCTTTTAGTTTTAGACACAAGAAACTATTTAATTCCAGCTTAATTCATTCTTTTTCTGCAATCAGTTGAATGTTGGTCATTTTCATCAAAAAAAAAAAAAACAGCTGAGAAAAGTATACAGATTTTATTTAACTTTCACGAGCTGCTAGATTTTCAGGTTGTCCACCGGTACAAAGGGATTCATTCCAGCTCATCAAAAAGCTTCTGATTGGGCTGCCGGATAGCTCACTCGGCAAAGCATTGCATTGCGAAGCAGAAGTGACTATCATATCGCGGGTTCGATCCCCGCCTTGTACCAACCGGCGGTGGTCGGCAGCTTTTTCAGAGTAGCGCACAATTGGCTATTGCGCTACAGGGTTGCAAATTCGGAAGGGACTGCCGGGGAGGGAAAATAATAGTTGCCTTGTTCGTTGCTCATGCGCCTCCTGTTGGCCAGACGGGCGCTCGTCAGGAAGATTCTAAGCTTGTTCATGTCCGGGTATCCTCCGCCCTCGTTCTGAACTTGCGAAGATTCAACCAATGAGTGCATAAGAAGCAGTGGTTGATGGGCGCGTGCTTCGGAGGAGAGCCGAGAACTGTCTACACTCTCCTGAATTGGCAGCAAGGGGTCGCATACGAGCAAGCCTTGTGCCTTGTACATAGTTCACCAATTGGGCATTCCAGATTCGGTTGGGATTGGAGATGCCAAATTTTAAAAAAAAGCTTGTGATTATTGAACTTTCCCAAAAAAAGTTATTTCCATTTTTACATGTTTTTAAGATGTACCAGAACATATCATTTTCTTGCTTGTTTGACCTATTTTTGTCAGAAGATCTGTAACCGCCCCAGCTATCATAAAACAGTGAAAACCTTGATTTATGGAAAGATTCTCGTCAATGGCAGGGAAAGAGTTGAATAAGTTAACTGACAATTGGGTTCAGATTCACTAAACACACCCAAGTTTGATTAGTGCTATCCCTGTCTGGCGACCTTTATTTAATCAGAGAAATTCCATTGAGAACATGTTTCTCTTTTTCAAGGATGCCCTGGGAGAAATTCCAGATGGAAGAGTCGCATGTGAGGAGGGACAGATAGAAACCAGGGTAAAACCCCAGGAGCAACTTTGGAGTTAAGGGCGTTGCTCAAGGGCCCAATGGTCATTCCCAATCTATCTGTCGAGATGAAGTCAGAATCCCAAGGCCCACTGTTGATGATGCCGTGATCTAAAGAAATTCAAGAGCAGATGAGAAACAAATTCATGGACCTTCAGTCTGGAAAGGTTTCCAAAGCCTTTTCTAAGGCTCTGGGACACCACAAAACCATGGTGAGAGCCATCATCTACAAATAGGGAAAACATGGAACACTGAGAAACCTTCCCAGGAGTGGCCAGTTCACCAAATTTTTTTCTCAGAGCGCATTGACTACTTATTCAGGTGGTCACAAAACCCCGACTAACAGTTAAAGAACTGCAGGCCTCACTTGTCTAAGTTACAGACAGTGTCCATGATTGCACAATAAGGAAAAGACAGGGAAAAAATGGCATCCATGGGAGAGCTGCAAGGCGAAAACCACTG
The DNA here is from genome assembly GCA_029692085.1 of Gymnothorax javanicus. Taxonomy (NCBI): domain Eukaryota; kingdom Metazoa; phylum Chordata; class Actinopteri; order Anguilliformes; family Muraenidae; genus Gymnothorax; species Gymnothorax javanicus. Next base: position 77,250,116 of record CM056195.1, read on the forward strand.
CTGACCGTAAGTAACTCAAAGGCTCATCTCACATTTGCAAAGAAAACTTGATGACCTGCAAGACCTTTGGGATAGCATTCAGTGGACTGATTCAGTGGAGTCAAAAGTGGGACTTTTTGAAAGACATGGGTGTTGTTTCATCCTGCGTAAAGCTAACACAGCATTCCACAATAAAGGCATCATACTGAAAGTCAAGCAGTGGTGGTGGTGTGATGGTCTAAGGCTGCTCTGCTGCTTCAGGACCTGTGCGACTTGCCATAATTGATGGAACCATGAATTTTGCTCTCTACCAGAAAATCCTGAAGGAGAATATCCAGCCATCAGTTCATGGCCTAAAGCTCAAGTGCAGATGGGTTATGCAGCCGGACAGTGATCCATAGATCAAAAGTCATGACTTGAATCTGATTGAGATGCTGTGGCATGACCTCAAGATAGCAGTTCATGCTTAAAAACCCTCCAATGCCGTTGAATTAAAACAATTCTGCAAGTATTAGTGGACCAAAATGTCTCCACAGCAATGTAAAAGATTTATTTCCAGTAATTGTAAACATCTGATTGCAGTTTTTGCTGCCAGGGGTGGCTCAACCAGTGATTAGGTTGAGGGGCAATTATTTTTTCACATGGATGATATAAATTTTGAAGAACTCTTTACCTTCAATAAACAAGAACCATCAGAAGATGGCATATCGCCCCGGCCCCACGTCATCAACTTCGGATTAGCAAAAGGGACCATGTCAGGCCATGATTAATGTGCACACCAAGTTTTGTGAAAAAATATTGAATGGTTTTCAAGTTATGCTCCGGAAACTAAATGTACAGACAGATGGACGGACGGATGGACGGACAGACAACCGCACCCATGACAATTTTCCCCCGCATTATATGCCGAGAAGATAATAAAATGGCTATTTAAAAGCTGCGTTTTGTGTTCACTCACATTTTCTTTGTCTTATTTTAATATTAGTTGGATGATCTGATAAATTGAAATGTGACAAATAAGCAAAAACAGAATAAATTGAGAAGGAGGCAAATACTTTTTTAGAACACTGTACAATTGACTCAGTTTTTTTTTTATTTCAAGGTGCAATTGACTTTCAATATTAACTTTGCTAGCATATTGATCCACAGCAATAAACAACATTTTCACTCTGGCTCTCCTTTCATTTCTCTTGGATAAAGCAAAAAAAAAAAAAAAAATCTAAGCCATCCTTAATCTTATTTTTATTTATCTTTTTATTTTTCATCCATTGGATAGGCAATCTGAGCAGCACTGGAAAAACTGTATGAGTGCTCGATAAATCAGTTTTAGACTGATGAGAGGTCTTAGTTTAAAAGGCACCTTCAGCAAGTGTATTAGCTCTCAGAGTATAGCCCCTCAAAACAAGAACATTAATAACAAGGACAAACATTGGCACTGAATAGTGCTGTTTAACATAAGCAGCCAGGTGTAACATGGTTCAGGCAACTGCATATGGGGCAAGACGCAAAGAAACAACGGAGCGTATTCAACAAACTATTCCACAAGGCCAAGCCCCAGAGTTGAGTGTATGCACTCCCCTCCCTCAACAGCAGAGAAGCAAAAGCTTCCCTCTTGCAGTTATAGAGGGAAGAGCATCACTGCATTTAAACTCATTACTGTCTTGCTATTGTATGAGGCATCCACGCTACCCACTGCACACCTGCGCCACCCAGCTCACAGTTCTACCTCATCCTTGCCAGACTTAGTAGCTCATTCACAGGTTTGCAAAACTGAATGGACTTTAAGGATAGAACCTTCCCAAGGGCGGTGACCTTCATCATTTCAAACTTCTAAGAACACCATGGACAAGGACAGATTACCTGGTCACCGCCCTACCATCCTGCACACTTAAACAGTGTGTGCTCCAGGAGAGCGACTGATGCAGCCAAAGTGCACCATTTCTCTTTTCCAGGGAGAAGAACCAATCTGCCCTATGGACTATTCTTGTTTGACCTTGCTATGCAGAACTGTGCATTTATCTCAGTTTTCAGTCTTTTTTTATGAGATTGAAAAGCAGAATGTGCGTAGACCAAAAAAAACAATAAGGGAACCACAATGAAAGGCAACCACACCAAGACAATTAAATGTTTTGAATGGTTGGATGATCACATTTTGATAATCACATTTATTCAATTTCACATTAATTTTGTTCTGGTGTGCAGCCTCTGCTTCAATGTTGAAGCTCCACTTTAAATTTGCTACGCTTCCTAGTTCTGATGTTTTGTTAACTGCCAGAATTTATAACGGTCAGGCGGATTTCTATTAGGGGTTGATATATGTGTGATAGTAAATGGCCTGAAATTTCTTTTGGTGTAAGATCTATTAGTAAATAGGAAAATTCAAGGTTTTCAGGTTCCAGAAGTCGATGGTTTGGTTTTTATGGTCTCGAGAAGGGTTACTCTCCAGAGGGCCAAAATTGAACTTTGAAGAAAAATAGGTTTTTGAGTTAAAATATCTCAGTGCGCCCTCAATATCCCAGCTTCATTTTTGCTATTTTCAGTCTATATTAGGAGGAGTTTTGGAAAATTACAAAATTTTGGTGGGCTGTTGAGGGCGCCACCTATAGGGGGCGCTTGAAAACGCCATCTTGGACCAAAGTAGCAGTCACGTTTGAGGCATTCCTTGCTTGCGCTCTCATTAGCCCAAGCTTGTTTATGCATGATATGATTCTATAACAGTGCCTTGTACTATTCCACTTGAAATTGTAGTGGGATGGTGAGGGCGCGGAACTATAGGTGGCGCTCAACACGGTGAAAATGCAAAAATAGGGGTATTCCGTGGCTGTAGGTCTCCATGCACCCCCATCAGATTTGAATGAATTCTGTTTTATTTGATAGCCCTACATGTCAACTATGTGTACCAAAAAGATTGATGTGGGGTTCGACTGTTTTAATCATTTTTGACCATCATTCTGAAAGGTGTGACGTGACCATTCCATACGCTTGTCTATGTAGTGCTGTTACGGTACATAAGTCAGCATAGGTGTCAGTATAAATTCAATGCCAATGGATGATTTTTAGTGGAGCAATCAGCAATTTAAAGCTCTCTTCTGAACCAATGGATAGGGTCCGGCCATCTGCTGACTTCCTTTGGAATGTTTAGAAGATTGGAGGCGGGGCCGGACGGATTGCACGCTTCACCGCTCATGAATAAATTTTTTAAAAAAATTGTCATGCTAATTTCAGGAAAATAAATCACTCTTTATCTCCATCATCCCTACTTTGTTAGAGAAAACTCAGGTGAAAGTATGATGTCAGACACTTGGTTTTCCCCCCTAGTCTGTTATTTTTTGGAGATAACGACGGAAAACATGAAACGAGCCAAGCATTAGAGAGTAAAAATTGTGCACATTGTCAGGTGAAACTGAAAGTACACAGTGCAACAGCTTGATGCATACAGACGTGAATGAGAAAATCTGGTGACTCCTTTTTGATGATCTTTTCCACCTTCTGCTCAGCAGAGGGTTCTATCTGATCCCCCGTCCTGGGCCCACCCACATGTGTGCAGTTACATGTATTGCTTTTCCTGTCCCAGTCTCACTGCTGCTCGATTGGATGAATAGATTTTTATTTCAGGCCCTCCAGCTACTGAAATAACCCTTGGCCAAGGGCCAGATGTGTGCACCTTCAGTTGGTTACCTTTCCATCATGCCTTGTTGCCTTCATCCCTTTATTCAATCAACAGACGTCACAAAGTCAATAGCTGTACAAAAGTGCCCTGGAGAGTTTTGTTTAAAAAATGCCCTTGTCCCTCCTAATTGTAAAACCTCCTATTTCATCCTCAGGATGGGGGAGCTGATGAAAATGGCTTCTTTACTTTGCTGTTCCAAGAATGGCAACCTCAGACCCAAGTCCAGAATATGAGAAGTGTGTCTACTGGGATGGTCAAAAAGGGGTTAATACAGTGGAACCCCACTTCAATCTTTTTTGGTTCATATAGTGGACATATAGGGCTATCAAATAAAACAGACTTCATTCAAATCTGATGGGGGCGCATGGAGATCTACAGCCACGAATACCCCTATTTTTGCATTTTCACCGTGTTGAGCGCCACCTATAGTTCTGCGCCCTCACCATCCCACTACAATTTCAAGTGGACTAGCACAAGGCACTGTTACGGAATCATATCGTGCATGAACAAGCTTGGGCTAGTGAGGGCGCAGGCAAGAAATGCCTCAAACATAAGTGCTACTTGGGCTCAAAGTGGTGTTTTCAAGCGCCCCCTATAGGTGGCGCCCTCAACAGCCCACCAAAATTTCATGATTTTCCAAAACTCCTCCCAACACAGATTGATATCAGCGAAAATGAAGCTGGGCTATTGAGGGTGCACTGAGATGTTTCAACTCAAAAACCTATTTTTCTTAAAAGTTCAATTTTGGCCCTCCAGAGGGTGACCCTTTTGGAGGCCCTAGCAACCAAACCGTTCACTTTTGGAGCCTAAAAATTTGGGATTTTCCTGTCTACCCAAAGGCCTTCCACTGAAAAAAAAAAAAAAAAATTCAGTCAAATATCTAACAGACATATATCACCCACCGCCTGAACGGTATAAATTCTGGCAGTTAATCAGACCATACATCCGTTGCTCAACTACAAGACGTGTGTGAACTGAAGAATAGCGAACATCAGTGGAGTGAACTATCCCATCCTTGAACCTGCGTTCATTTTTGCATTCATCAGCAGGAAACAAATATATTAAAGTTTTTTGCATTCAAAATTCATTTGGGAATGAATTTTTCATAGTGGATGCCATATTGAAATTGAACTTTAAAAAAATACAGCTCAAAGTTCAAATGCAATTATTGCATATCCATGCATAGAATCACATCATGAATGAAAATGCATTGTGCTTTGCGATTACACTTTCATATCAATTTTATCGTTTCTTTTTGTCAAAATTCAGATGCAATTTCAAAGTGGCTGAACAATATTAAATTGCATTTTCCTTTCCATTTGTATCTGCTAAATCAGATTCAGAACCTAAAATTGTAATGCAAGGATCACTTTTCATGTTTTACTAAAATGAAAAGCAATACAGCGCCTCCAAAGATTGCAAGTGGTTTTTTTTTTTTTTTTTTGGCCGTCGTGAAAGGGGCTTCATATTTGAAGGTTAGCTTGCTAGGTTTCATTGCTAGCCATGCATCATGACTGCGCATAAAATGCAGCACGTAAGCTGTGCCATGTTAACAAAATCTAACAGCTACAGTTACGCTATCTCTTCTAAAAGGTTACATAAGTCAAGAGGCCGGTAGACATGTGGTAAACAATTGATAAGTGGCGGCATCCATGACAGTACTAAGAAAGGAATTTGGCATCGCCAATCGATGGCTCTTCGAGTGGCACAAATTGCCATCAGGGTCCCGGATGTGTGGCAGTGCAATTTTGTATTTGAATTACAAGTTTTGAATTCAAAGTGCAGTTTTGAATCTGAATTACAAGTTTTGAATTCAAATTAAAATTGTGCAGTTCAAATTCAAATAGTACACTTCAAATTCAAACTGAACAATTCAAATTCAAATATCAATAATTCAAATTCAATTTCTGACGGCACATATTTCTGCCCATAAATAATCATCAGTTTAAAGGGATGTTTTAGGCCTCTGTCCCTTTTTCTGTACAGCAGCCACCATGCATTTGAGTCTTATTAGCTTTCACGCCCATTTTTGTTTACAATCAAGCCTTCCCTCAAACCAGGAGACAGTTATATCCTACCTCAGTCAAAGCTAACTGGAAACATCAGCAGTTTTCCCAAACAACTAGAACCAAACACAAGGAATTTCAGAGATGTCCAATAGCAAGGACAGTAAACTTTAAAGGCAAGATTAAATGGCAGTTTATTCAATAGAATAACAACTTATAGTGGTTAAATATGTATTCATCCTCTTTTTCGGTCTCCGAATAGAATTTAGGGAGTCTGTGAAACCCTGCTGGCCTTAACTGGATGATAAACTGCCGGGAAACTTTAAACTGAAAATACAGTCCAGAGACGTGGTTTGGGTTCTCACGTAAATTCCGCAACAATAACAGTGCTGGTCTTGAAAACACAGTTACAAACTGTGGAGGTACTGTTTAGCTTTTACTTATGTTTCAAGTGACAATTTGTTGAATTTCAATTTTCATCCTGCAGGAATGAAATAAATAAATGGAAAATGAAGGTTTAATTTTAACATTGCATTGCCACTTAAACATTGACTTTTTATCAGAGGCGTAGCTTGTCAACAGGCAAGGCAGGCAGCTGCTTGGGGCCCCAGGCCACGAGGGGGCCCCCAAGGGCTGAGGAACTTTACTCCACAATAACGTCCTAAATGTCCTGTTTTTCATTAGAGCACAATTTTCAAGTTATGTAGTAATAATAATCATATATTTTTTTAAAAGTTTCAGTTTCTGACCTCTTTTGTTGGTTTCAGATTATTTATAAATATGTTTAACGCTTGTCAGAGGGGCCCCTTGGGAATTGTTGCTTGGGGCCCCAGCGCACTCTAGAATCGCCACTGCTTTTTATTTGAATTTTGAAGCAAAAAAATCTTCTGCACAAATACACCCCTATGACTAGAGAGGGTGACCTGTTTGGATGTTTTGTCATTTAAACACACAATTTGGATGCATTCTTTTTAATCAGTTTCTCCTTTGCCCTTCACTGAACTTAAAAATTCACCAACCATCAAAAGCAGTGACACAATGACGTAGAATCAAACTGACAATCATATATGATTTATAGATTTGTAGTGGCCCTTAATCTTAGACAGTGAGTAGGGAGCAAGGGTTTCCTATACCCAGATGGTTTGTTTATACATATAGCCTAATATGATGTGTGCCCATGTTTCTGGTGAGTGTCAGTACCTCTTGAGCCCACATCTCTTCCCGCCATCGGCAACCTTCTATTATACGCCGAAAAATATTAGGGAAGATTATACATTCAGTCATCCCTGCAGGTGGAAATGAGCGGCATAATGAATGGGCCTTTGCTTGAAATTTTCCATTGTCTTTTTATACTACAATAACTGTCAAGTATCTTTTTTGACAGCACTGGTGTAGTATACTAATTCATGAATGAATTTAATGGGCCTTGAATTTAGACAATGATACATGAGAGAGAAAAAAATGTAGAATCTGTTCATTTGAAAAAAGGGCAGATGTTCCACTGCAAGATATGACATAATGTGTAGCGTCGCCTTCTGTTCCCAGCTGTGATATCTAATCACTTCACATCACCACGCAGGGTATCCTCATTCAGGCACTAGGCCAGATAATGTAGCACTTTCAGGGGCAGTTACAGGGTTATAAAATTGTCCATGCAAAACACGACCTGGCAAGGGTAGGCTGGTGTGTATGCAGTCTATGTGAAAGCAGTGCCTTATTTAATTATGCCTTATTCATACTTCCGCACTGAATCTATGCAGAGCCTATGCTGCCGCCTACGTAAGTGGCCAATACCATTGTATGCATTTATAATTGTGTGCTGGCATTTCTGTGTTGCTCTGCAATTATACTGCCAAAACGCTAATGCAATACTGCCAAGCGGATTAATCACAGATGTTGTGGTCTGCATCTCCGCAATGTGTAATTACACATTGCTGGGAGGTGCAGGTCAGGTTATGGCGAAGCCAATGGTCTAGGGACTACAGATACGGTGTACTTAAGGCATAATTCAAGGCAGAAGTGCAAATCAGGTAAAAGGTTACATCTACCAATGCTGTCAGTGTCACAACCCTTGTGTGATTTCCTTGTGTGTCTCTTTGCAATACAGCAGAGGTGTATAGTAACGAAGAACATAAACTTCGTTACAGTACTTAAGTAGTTTTTTTGAGGATTTGCACTATACTTGAGCTTTTTTTTTAAACCGGGACTTTTACCTTTACCCTACTACATTTAAAAGATAAAAAGTATAGTTTTACTTCGTTATTATGACACTGGCCACTTCGTTTCTCGTTACAAATTAAAATATGAATGTAATTCATCATTTAAGGATTATCTGGATGTGGCGTGTTCGAGAAGAACAACGGTCTTGGCAGGGTATCTTAAGCGCTTTGTGCAGAAGTGTCCGCCAGCGGACATGGAGCTGCAAATTTATGTACGCAGTTACAATATTCTATCACTAGATGGCACCCAAGATCACATCCGGATCAGTTATTGAATATTCAGTGGCAAGCCGAGTTTGAAAACGGTTTAGAATATGGAAGAGTTTACTCCAATCCCTGTTTTTCAGGAATTGCCTGAATTAAACTCCTCAGCTAAGCCTGATGTGCAAACTGCTCAATATGCTTGCCGATAGTATCGATCCAGCAGTTAAAAAAAAAATCTCTTTTGACAGAAAAAATCATTGTCCTCTGTAGCAACCACTTCAGCTACAGTGAGCCAATGGTATCCCAATTAGTAGTTAAGAAAAATCAGTTTTCTGAAGCAAAAATTCAACATGGTACTGATACTATGTAATTCTACTATCAATTATAGTCAATTATAGTGGTTTTTTTAACTGCCAGTAAACTCGAAGAAGTAGAAGAAATACATACAGGAGGGACTGCCTGTTTGTTCTTTTGAATACTGTATCTTTCATTCACCTGAAAATTGATTAAAGAGCACAAGGAGAGAACAATGTGTGGTTGCTTTGCTTCTTTCTATAAGTACTATGAAAAATACTTTGTACTTGCACTTTTGATACTTAAGTATATTTTTTCACAAGATACTTTTGGTACTTAAGTACATTTAATGTGAGCTACTTTAAGATGTTTACTGAAGTAATTTTCTTATGGGTGACTTCAACTTTTACCAAAGTAACTTTCAGTTATGGTACTTCTACTTTTACTTAATTATTTTTTTTCCAGTACTTTATACACCTCTGCAATAGAGCAACTTGTGTGACTATTAAGTGTATGTGTCTAGTGATTGGTTTACATCTTCTGCGTCTTCCCCGCCCAGCTGAATCTCGTTGCATGATTGTTTCCAAATGAATGTGTGATGGGTTTTTAACCCCTTTATGCAGTTGTAGACGCTAGCTGAAATGGAGCTGCTCTACTTTATGCACACTGTTACACTATTTTATCACCACATGGCACACCCGGATCAGTTACTGATTATTCACCAGCAAGCCGAGCACAAACATGGTTTAGAATATGGATGAGTTCAGTCCCATCCCTGTTTTTCCGGAGTTGCATGAATTAAACTCCTCAGCTAAGCATGTTGTGCAAACTGCTCAACATACCTGCCCATAGTATCGATCCAGCAGTTCAAAAAAAATTATCTCTTTTGACCTAAAAAATCATTGTCCATTGTAGCAACCACTTCAGCTATAGTGAGCCAATGGTATTCCAATTACATAATTAAAGAAAATTAGTTTTCTGAAGCAAAAATTCGCAATGGTACTGATACTGTCATTCTACTATTAATTATAGTCATCACATATTAAAAACGCGTAATTTCCTACCGTGGCTTTACGCGTAGATCTGTCTCTTGAAGAATTCAGCTGTCTATTAGAGCCTCATACAATCCGTTTCAGAAGTACAGTCACTTCAATGGTTACTCAGGCTTATCTGCGTAAGGCACAGCTATAGTTCACACCCTAGTCAAAATCTCCCGGTAATTATCTATTGTTTGACATGTTTTTTTAATCCAATTCCAGACAGTATAAACTTTCCTCAGTAATTGAAAGACATTGATTGGACCCTCAGAAAAATATTTATACACTTGCGTAATAGCAGTTAGGTTGTATTCCCTCAACTTTGCGCAGCTGAAAATGATGCGATTGCATGGAAAAAAAGACTTCCAGAACCAACCCTAGAGTGCTGAGCTTATATTAATGGGATGGAAATATGACATGAAGATGGACAATGGCGGTTACTCTGAATAGAACAGACTGGGGGACTGACAGCATTGACTCTTTGGAGTAGAAATTTAATGATTGAGAGTTTTTCCTCTTGCAATGTGAGTAGAACTGTCTTTGTATGGAGTAGCTTTATCTTACTTCTAGCCAGCTAGTTCTTATTTTCAGTTTACCTCCATGATCACAGAGCTAGTTTGCCACATTGGTTGACAAGAGTAGCCAAAGCCTATGCTAATAATACTGCATGTACTGGCATTTTGCTTAATGTGGCAATCTGTTTTAGAATTTATACTGCATTCAGTGAAATAGAATGGCTTGGATTTTCGCTCGTTTAAAATGCGAACAGCTCAAAGACATTGGTAAATCCTCTTTGTTTGTTTGTTTGTTGCACCGACAACTCTGTTCAGTCAAGGGTTGCATATTGCCTGCTTTTTCCTAATGGTGGAATGTCTGTCTTGTTAAAATAAGGTATATTTCAGATATTACTGTGTTAGTGAGTTATACTTGCTCCTTATAGGATGTGAACAGCATTTATACAAGCTTGCGTTTTGCTTGGATGATCGGAATTGTAAACAGCTAGCTGTCCGTCTCAGAGTGAACATTCTTCTGACCGTAAAATAAGCATTTCCTTTAATAAGTATGTGTGCTTGATGACGTGGTTATTCAGAAAAATTGACTAAACTCTGAACTTTATCTGAGAGAAAAGGCATGTTTTTTGTTTGGATTTGCTACTGGTGACTATTGATGTCCATGCACACCTATATTTATAAATTCAAGCTTAAATCTGTGAGAAAATCATTTATTTATATTAAACTTCATGAGTAGAAAGTTGATTTATGTTAAACATATGCTTATTTTATGATTTGACAGTGCGCTATTTTTAGGTCTTTGACCGCATGGGGAGCCCCTTGGAGAGCTGTCTTATTTTGCTCATAGAATGTAGATAACTTTGAAAAGCCCTGTCAGATGATGTACACTTGTGGTCAAGGAGTTTATGATCCCAGAAATCTATGGCTTTTACTCCCAGCCATTTTTCAATTATCAGCATTATATACAGTGCCTGACAAAAGTCTTGTCGCATAAAGACATAGTAACTAAAAATAGCATATAACTTTATTTCTAACCAATCAATTGTTATAATAAATGGTCCATTTTAATGTCAAGGGCTTTCACATTAATAATTTGGTGCAAAATGAAACCGTCAAAAAAGGTTCTGATGTTCACAGCCTGGCAAAGCCCATAACGTGTTTTTGCGGGGACAAAAGTCTTGTCGTCTCTTCAAATGATGCAACAAATCACAGATTAGAGTTTAACCTATGACAAATACTGTAATTAACACATTCCCAGATGTGTATAGAAATAACCCCAGCGCACCAGACTTTCATATGAGGTGCGACTAGACCTCTGACAACATGCCAAAGATTCAACCACAGACCAAAGTGCTGATCATCAAGAGCCTGAAGACTGAGTCTGCTGCTGAGGTGGCAGACATCTTTAATGTATCCAAATGTCAAGTGGAGGGGATGGAAAAATATTTGAAGAAACTGGTGATGTTCGTGGCAAGTGCAGGTCAGACAGACCCCGGTATGACAACTGTTTGAAAGGACCGTTTGTTGCTTCAACTGTACAAGGCTAGCCCTTCTTCAACTACAGCAAGGCTACATGAGGAAATGTCACCAAAAATCCCGGTGTCTACAAGAAAAGTTTGTCAAATTCTCTCTCAAAGTGGTTTTCATGGCCGAATTAGTACACAGAAGCCTGCATTAAACAGAAAACAAATAACCTGCATCGCATTTGCCAAGGCCCACAGCTTGCAGAAAGGATTGATACTGGAAAAGTGGCTGAAAGTTTATTTTTCTGATGAATCATCCATTGAACTGCATCCCAGTCGCCGTACAAGACCTGTTGGAACCCTCATAGACCCAAGATTCTCCCAGAAAACAATCATGTTTGGTGGAGGAAAAATCATGGTTTGTTGTTACAGCCAGTATGGGGGGGTGAGAAAGATCTGCAGAGTGGATGGCAACATCAACAGCCTGAAATATCAAGAAGTTCTTGCTGCCCGACTCATACTGCTGCTCCTTCTTGTTCTTCTGCCTCCATGTCACAGTTCCTGAAAGCGAAGAAGGTGAAGGTACTCCAGGATTGGCCGACCCAGTCACCTGACATGAACATTATTGAGCATTTCAGGGGTAAGATGAAGGAAGAGGCTTGGAAGATGAAACCATAGAATCTTGATGAACTCTGGGAGTCCTGTAAGACTGCTTTCTATGCCATTCCAGATGATTTCATCATCAAGTTATTTCAGTCATTGCCAAGACGTATGGATACAGTCCTCCAAGCTCATGGGAGTCATACGCAATATTACTTCTTTTTTCCAAGGCACCATGAATTTATGTTCTAATATTATGGTGGCATATTAGTACTGACCTTTCTGTACTAATTAAATAATGAAACTCAATGAATGACACAAAACTCTATTTTGGTATATTTCGCATAATCTAGAGGGCTTTGCCTTTCATATAAGCCATTTTTTGATTCCAATTGATCAACTACAAGTCAGGTTATTATTTGTTGTTCCTACAACTTGGATAAGTGACAAGACTTTTGTCAGGCACTGTATATATATATATATAAAAATACAATTTCGTCGCTGAATTTTCATGAAGATTTTTTGTGTTTGTGGCCCTTCCTCTGAACTAAAATTATGAAAAGAAACTGAAATATGATAGAATTCTGAATGCTACAAGTATCTTGTTTCATTTCAGCCATTTCCCCCTTAAATTGCTTAACGCATACTGCGCAAAGGGGTTAAGCCCTCTGCTTTATTTGCAATTTGCTGGATTGTGAAGTCTCATTGATACTAAGATCCCAGTCAATATTATTATTAGAAAAAGTTCTTCATCTTTGCCTAATGCAACTAGTACTTTAGTGACAGCATTCTCTCTCAGTCTCTACTGTCATTTAGTAAATTTGTAAAAGCTTACAGTCCTAATTAGGATCCAGGATTTGGACCAAGTTTAAATTAACCCAACTCATGCCTGTTCATATATTCAGTTATCAAGAACAAGCTTCAAATCTTAATCAGGCTCCAGAACTGGGATCTTATTCTTGTTAACCCTTCCAAGTTTTTTCTCCTTGTGTAGTTTGTTAAGAACAAGCTTCCAATATGAATCAGGGTCCAGGACTGGGTCCAGGACTCTCAAGCAACCTCCTCATCCTCTCAAACTGTTCAGTGTTGGTGAAGTCTGTACAACATCAACCACTGTCAGCCCAGCCTTGCCTGTTACATCTGTGCTGAACTGTGCTACCCTTGTCAGGGGATCTGCCCCCTCTTCATCATCAGGGGTTCTTCCACAATCTATTCCTTATTGCTGTCAATCAACTATGTGTTGGATTGTACGCCTGACTCCGCACTTGCTGACTGTTATGGTCAGGACCAGGAATCAGGTGATGCTACCTACAAGTAGTAGATATAAAATATGCAATGAAATATTTTATTGTGAAAATAAAATACACAGTAACCCAAGTTTATAATTTTGGCAATTTGAGTGTCTTTTTAAAAAATTCTGTTGAAGGCACCCCGTTCCATTAGTGATTGACTAAAGCAGCAAAATGCACCAGCCAGTCAATGCAATTGCATTACATTTTCGAGCACTGCTGATTCAGTAAGATATTTCAATTGTCAGATACATTTCAATGGCTAATCTCGAAAATAAATGTGTTAAGAAATGCTCACTCATTTGTTCCTCTCCATGATTTTCATGATTCTTCATAATTTTGAGCAACTGTGGCCTGTTCTGTGACTTAAATCAATATTTTCCATTACAATCACCCAGCTTTAATCATTTCTTGGCTCTACTGTTTGAATGATTACCTTGCTTGCAGTGTAGAAATCGTGTAGTCCTAGCAGTAAAACCTCTCACTGTGCATCTTGCAAAACAGGCACTTCCACTGACTTTGTCTTCACATATTGCAGATTACACCTGCTGCTTATAGGTGGACAACAAGTGTCCTCCGCTAATTTCATTTACCTTAATAAATTCAGCTACACTTGCAATATCTCTGCCCATCATTTATCTGATACTTCCTTAAATGCATACGTGTTATGGGAGAGAACCTTGCTATGGCGCAGTTGGATGACTTGGATGCTGCACTTCCAACTCCATGCACCTACTTGATGCATATGAAGCATGTTTATTGGGGATAATATGTGATAATATCTGAGCCTAAAAATAGGGGCATAAAGTAAATCTGCACCTTGGGTTTCCTTTTTATCAGGTCTTGTGAAAATACATGTGCATGCAACTAATATATACAGCATAATGAAGTCTGCACACTTTAAAGCCATTCTTGTACTCACCACAATGAAAAAACCAAGAGACATTTCAACAACACCTTCTTCAGAAATGTCTGCTGGTTTTCTCCCCTGTGGTGAGTAAACTGGCTTAAAGTGAGCAGATTTTTCATCATTGAGAATCTCTTTGCAACTATTTGTTGACATACATATAAGGTGCATGTACAGTATCGTAAAAAAAAAAAAAAAAAAAATCTACCTTTTATCCCCAGCAACATGACCACAAAATAATATGTTCTATTGATAAGTAAAAGTAAACCTTCCTAAAAAAAAAATTAAATGTGACTGTTTTGGCTACATTTACCATGATGCATGCTGGAACTGTGATCAACTGATGGCACAGAGGGGTTCCTGGGAGTCACGCTTACAGACCCACCAGACAACTCTGCTGTTGAAAGCATCAATAGTGGTCCAGCGGGTAAATTTGCACACTGTTTTAGGTTTCCCCTAGTCTTGAAAATATTTAAGTCTGATGTCCCTTGAAAGTATAATAAGGATTGCTTATAATACGTTTGACTGTATCAGCTATGATCACAGCCAGAGCAGTTTACATGTTGCCACAATCTGACTCAAAAATGATAATAATTTAGCTGGCACAATCAAGCGTGTAAACCATTTTAAATTATTTATTTTTCATGCTCTGTGTACAATAAAGCAGTATTCGTCTTTCATACACTCACCTGTCAAGAAGCAGACAAGCAACATTGGAATGCAGAACGTTTCAATGCTGCTGCCTGATTTTCATCCATCGGTCGAACTGGTTGCCTATATTGATCCTGGCTTTAGATCTCTTGCGGTCCAGTTCTTTCTTTTTCTTTTCTCTTGCCGATGATGTCTCGTAAACTGCATCCCTTTGCTGCTTATGAGGTTTCTAGTATATGTTGACAAAAAGCTAGGCTCCGAAATCAACCGAGTTTTTTCAGAGCTCACCTGAGTCATGTTGTAGAGCAGACCACATTGTTGGGATTCCGAAAGCATCATGTCATGTGACTCCGCATCATTTCAATGAAGCCAAGGTCGTTTGGCACCTCAAATTATCATTCAAGAGCATTAGGGTACATTTTTTTAACTTTTTTTTATACTTTCACTTACTGATGGAACATTTTATTTCACCGTTCCGTTGCTGGGGTTGAAAGGTAGCTGATTTATTTTTTAAGATACTTTGTATTCACCTTTAACCCCTTTTGCGCAGATATAGACGCCAGCGTCCGCAAATTCCGAAATTTAATTCCTATATAATTCTGTAATTGAATTTCCAAATGTCTTGCTTCACTGGAATAATTTTCCAGTCTCTGTGACACAAATACTGAGTTATAAAGCCTAAATAGGCTCATGCATACAGGAAAAATTTGCATTATTTGCATTGTGCGCAAAGGAGTTAAGGTGACAGTGTGGTTTAAGCTTTCTCTTTTACCGGCACACAACTGATAGGCCATAAAACTTTCAAATTACTCCGAAAAAAAATATAAAAACACCACTTCTTATTGTGAGAAATATAACCAAGTTCAAAGACTCACTGTACTTTCATTGAGTGTTGAAAGATTGTATGACCATATTACAATACCTTTCAATCAATGATTGAAACAGATAAACAAGAATCTCATGATGGCGTGATGATAAAGGGGATGGGGTCTATTGTTCAAATTTCACAAATCAATATTGGATATGTCCACCTTTGGCCTGCTGCACTGTTACGCATCTTTGCTGTGTGGACTGTAACAAATGGTCAGTGGTGACTTGGGGGAGGTTTTCCCGCTTCTCTTCAAGAGCTGTGTAGAGTTGGCAGATATTGGCCGAAAATATGAACCAGAACTTGTTAGTTGAGAACATCCCAAAGGTGCTGGATGGGGGACAAATCCCAGGAATAAGCCAGCCATTCAAGCACACAAATGTTTTCAGGCTCAAAGAAGTCTGTGCGTACATGGGTGACGTGGATCTGGCATGGTCATGCCAGATGGTGATTGTTTTGATGGAAAATTGGCCAGACGATAGGCCGCAGTATTTCATTGTGATATTACCCTGCATTCAAGTTGTTGTTAATGAAATGCAGCTGGGTGTAATGTCCATAGGATATTCCCATCCAGACCAGCACTCCACCACCATGTAACACCGTGCTCACTACAATGATGTTAGCATAACAATCCCCCGTCCATCCACTCTGTGAAGTTGGAAACGTGACTTGTCTGTGAAGAAAACAGTCCTCCATTGTGCCATTGGTCATCAATGTATCTATTCACTCATTCGCACTGATTTTTTTCGTTGAGCTGAGGTGAGGTCCAATCCACAAAGAGCAAAACTTCCTGGAGATGATTTTTCACAGTTTAGGCAAAAATGTGGCAATTGTGGGGATGAACTGTCTCATCTGCTGTGGCAGTTGCTGGTCTCGGACGGTCACAGAGATGCAGAGTCCGGATATGGCGGTCTTTGGCGGGGGTCGTCATACGTGGTCATCATGCATGTGAGCTGTCTGCTGTCGTGCCGAATTTCTCAAAATGATGCCTTATGCAACTTGTTGTTGAAACATGGACAGAGAATAATTCCTGCATTGAGCATGCTCCCCGATGGCTCAAGTCATCTATGGCATTTTGAACAATGGCCAGGCTTGGAAGGGTTATTTTAAAAATGTATTCCAATACAGTTACTTATTACCTCTAAAAAATGTAATCAGTAACGTAATCCAAATGCCACTATAAAAAGTAATGTAACTGATAACTTTCCATTACTTTTGGATTACTTTAATGAACAAAGACAGACGAGAAAATAAGTTACAATGAAGTAACTTATATGTGCTTTATACATAACTTGTATATTTCATAAAACAATAGAACTATGTCACTTTTAAGTATCAAAAATATCCTCTACTCGCTGTATTTTTGAGGGGGAAAAAATGCTTCATTCACTTGATTATTATTACTATAATTGGAAAATGTGTTGAAAAAGACAGAGAACTAGCTAGTACTAATTGTTGTTATAAAAGGATGTATCTTTGCCCCCGAATTTTCAATTCAGGCGCCTGTCTTGACAGATAGTACTAGAATATATAAAAAGGACATCTAAGCATCATTGTATTGATTTGAAGTTAAAACGTGCCATGTATACCATATCCGAAACAAGAGCACTCAGAGAGTGCATAGCTCCGCCAAGGCCCAGCAGTCCCCCCAGCTGCTTAGTCCCTTCCGGATCTAGCGCAAAATCTAATGGGATCTAAGTTAGACCAATTCCCACCTACTGTGAAAATTTTGCGTAAATTCGTCCATTAGTTTCCCCTTAATGTTGCTTACTAACAAACAAACAAACAAACAGATTTCAACAATTAAATAACCTCCTTGGCAGAGGTAAAAATGGCAACTATCAGTATTAAAGAACCTACAAAACTATAGCATCATGATTTATGGTCTTAGACTGCCATCTATTGGAATTAAAGTGTAACTAAAACCCCAATTCCGAAATAGTTGGGACAAAGTGTAAATTGTGAATAAAATCAAAATGCAATGACTTTCAAATCACACCAGCCAGTATTTTATTCACAATAGAACAGTGATAACATAGCAAATGTTGGAACTGAGAAATTTGACAATTTTATCCGCAAAATGAGCTCGTTTAAAATTTGATAGCTGCTACAGGCTAAAATAGTTGAGACAGGGGCGTGTTTACCATGGTGTAGCATCCCCTCTTCTTTTTAACATAAAGTGGAGGCATCTGGGCATTGAGGAGACAAATTTCTTGAGTTTAGCCATTGTAATTTGATCCCACTCTTGTTTAATACAGGCTTCCAGCTGCTGGAGAGTTTTGGGTCTCCTTTGACAGACTTTTCGTTTAATTATGCGCCAAATGTTCTCAATCGGTGAAAGATCAGGACTGCAGGCAGGCCAGTTCAGCACATGGACTCTTCTGCTACGAAGTTATGCTGTTGTAATAGCTGCAGTATGTGGTTTTGCATTGTACTTCTGAAATACACAAGGCCTTCCCTGGAATAGATGTTGTCTGGAGGGGAGCATATGTTGCTCTAAAACCTCTATATACCTTTCAGCATTCATGGTGCTTTTTAAAACATGCAAGTGTCCCACACCATATGCACTAATGGGCAATTGCACAGTAACGGAATTACGATCAAGAGTAATTTTCATGTTATTTTTACCAGCCATCTATTACTCTAATGCAGTAGCTACTTGCCTGTGCTTTTAATAGCTCCTGTGGCATGCCTACAGAGCTGTACAACACGAAGTTTGGGGTAATCTATTTTGTGGAAGGCTATTCGAAGGTGAAAGTGTCGGTAATGGAATTACGGCAGAAAAAATGCCATTATTTTTGCCTTTACTTTGACAGGCATTTCTCTGAAATCTGGCAATGATAGGCAGTAGGTTTAAGCTTAAATTGGTGGCCTAGGATGTTGACCAGGCCTTGGTAAGTTTATACTGACTGGTATGTTCACAGATATTTTGTAGGATGCCATTTCTGAGAAAGAGACAGTGGTAACGGAATTACAAAATAGTGACGGAATTACATTTTCTGATAATCTACTAAATTTATTATACTCAAAACAACAAAGCAATTGAAAATTGGTATCATAAATGATGTTTGTGTTGCTGACCTCCTGTTGAACCAAAATTTTGATCATCAAGTCTGGGCAAAAGGAAGGCAATCCATGATATTGATGAAAATAACTCATTTCTGAACCAAAACGTGAGCTTATAATTAATGAATATCAGAGGTCACATGGATGAAAATTGTTGTTCTTTCACTGACTGGATCCTGAAACATTTGTTTTTACTTTGTAACAGTGTTCCAGCATCATTCAATGGGTAAATATTGTGAGTAATGAAGTCGGTAACGGAATTACGGCAACACAGCCAATGTCAAAAGCACTGTGCAAATCTCACGTGTCATTGCTTGCAATATCTATATTCTTTCTAACTTTTCTCAGTCATGAGTGGCAGTCCCTTCACACAAAAGAAAATGCATAAAATATCACTCAACTACTGAAACTTGCAAAGCTCAAAATGAGCATGTTAACATTAAACACTAGTAAATGAACCATAAGTATTATCCATTATTGGCAGAAGACAAACACTGTTTATACAAATGTAATCCTGTCCCTTCTATCCATCTGTGGCTCTTTGTGCTCAGAAGTCCAGCGCAGCGTGACGACGGGAGCCGCACAGCTTAGTCGCTGTGTCGAAAATTGCCACTTTGGGTAATTTTTGGGCACCACGGCCACTTGAAAAAAGGGGAAGCCAAACTGGCTGTTTGGGTAGTCGCCCATGACGGCCATACAGGGGGGCAACCACAGCAACTGCCGCTAGGCCATGGTATAATTCATGTGCTGGTTACAGAAACTTAACTCACAGGTAGAAACACTCAACTATATATGGCCAAAACAATGAACCACTATGCTCCATAAAGTCCTCATGCCACCTTGTGCTATCTTCTGTTTTTCACTGGCTTTCAGAATAATTCTGTAATTCTGTTACTGGTGTAATTCCGTTACCATGTAATTCCGTTACCACAAATTTTCCAGGATTACACTAAGTATTAGAGAGGTTAATGTCTGAAATTCAGTATAGACATAAGAAGAAGAGAATTCTTAATAACAATAAAATAAATGCAGAAATAAGATGATGAAGAGAACTATACTGCAATTTCGGTCACAGAATTACGTTGAAAAATGACAAATTTCACAATGAGCCACTGGAATTGTGTGTTTCAATTTCCTGCAATGACTTACAGTCTCAAATACTTTGGCTACCAATGCATGGAAATACAGAAAATTCCAGGAAATAGGTAAATAACTTTTAGGAGTTGTTCCTTGTTCTGGAGCTAAAAAAATATGAGAAAATTCAAATCTAAATTTTGAGAAGACCGTCAAAGATATTTCAAAACGGTTTTCAGTGTCTGATTTGGTAAGGAGTCATCTACCTGAAAACCTATATATTTCTAATATAAAACACTTTTTAAAGATAGCTGTTTAAGCAACTCTCATGCGGAATTGCCCTAATGCATCCCCATACCATCAGAGATACTGGCTTTTGAACTGAACGCTGATAACAGGAGGGGTGGTCTTTCTCCTCTTTAGCCCGGAGGACACAACGCCCATGATTTCCAAAAAGAATGTCAAATTTGGACTCGTCTGACCACAGGAAACTTTGCCACTTTGCTACAGTCCATTTTAAATGAGCCTAGGCCCACAGAACATGGTGGCGCTTCTGGTTCATGCTCAACAATGGCTTCCTTTTTGCATGATAGAGTTTTAGGTGGCATTTGTGGATGGCACGGCGGACTGTGTTTACAGACAGTGGTTTCTTGAAGTATTCCTGGGCCCATTTATTAATGTCAATGATAGAATCATGCCGGTGAGTGATGCAGTGGCATCTGAGGGCCCGAAGATCACAGGCATCCAGTAAAGGTCTTCGGTCTTGTCCCTTACGTGCAGAGATTTTTCCTGCTTCACTGAATCTTTATGATGTTATGCACTGTCGATGATGAGACCTTCAAAGCCTTTGCAATTTGACGTTGAGGAACATTGTTTTTAAAGTATTTCACAATTTTTTTTTACTCAAGCCTTCACGGGTTGGAGAACCTCTGGCCATCTTCACTTCTGAGAGACTCAGCCTCCCTAAGACATCCCTTTTATAGCCAATAATGTTACACACCTGATGCCAGTTAATGTAATTACTTGCTAAATGTTCTTTCAGTTGATTCTCTTATATATTAATTGCTGTTTCAGCCCTTTTTTGCCTGTGTCTCAATTTTTTTGAGACCTTTTGCAGCCAGAAAATTTGAAATGAGCTCATTTTGTGTATAAAAATGTAAAATGTCTCAGTTTCAACATTTGAAATGTTATCTATGTTCTATTGTAAACAACATATTGGCTGATGTGACCTCAAAGTCATTGCATTTTGATTTTATTCACAATTTACACTTCGTCCGAACTATTTCGGAATTGGGGTTGTATTTTCATTAGGAAGAAATGGTTACAGGTCAGGTAAATTGGGCAAGTTAGCTGAGCTAGCAGGATTGTCTGTCTTACCTGTAAATGTTTCTCCGAATTGGACGCTGAGTCCTTTGAGGCCGACAGGAAGGCAAAACTCGCACTGGACAGTGACATTGTTTTCCTTATTATCCTTTAATACAAATTGATTCCGAAATTTCCACCCGTTGAACAAACTTTTATCCACAGAGCTGGATGCCATGATTGACCAGTTAACAACTGACAATTACAGTCGAGTTCTGGAGGAGTGCTGTGACTCTCGAAAAGTGCTGTGATATATGTGCGCTTTTACCTCTAGACCTCCTTTTCTTCTCGTTCTTCTTCTTGTTATTCTTGATTACTAATTTACAATTATAATCCAGTAATCCCCATGTTTAACAGAATGTAACTGTAATTTAATTACATCTTTTTTGTGTGTTACTGTAACGGAATACAGTTACATTTTTTTTGTATCCCAATTACGTAACGCCGTTACATGTATTCCGTTACTCCCCAAGGCTGACAATCGCAGAACTGGGACTTTGAGGTGGTCTTTTATTGACCAGAGTACAGGATGTGCCTGGGCTGACCATACCTGATTTCAGCAGCACTGGATCAGGCCCCACCTGACTGACAGGCCAATTTTGACAAAGGGCATGAACTTGACAATGATATGGAGAAGGTGACTGAAATGCCCTCACACCAGTGGCACACAAGCTTGGTCACATAAATAAACCCTACTGAGCCAACTTCAGAAATATTTATGCAGAAAATTGAAATGGCTAAACTGTTGTGTTTATATTTTTGTTCAGTGTATGTATACGCATATGTATATGTATATATACACAGTGCCGTGAAAAAGTGTTTGCCCCTTTCCTGATTTCTTATTTTTTTGCATATTTGTCACACTTAAATGTTTCAGATCATCAAATAAATTTTAATATTAGACAAAGGTAACCCGAGTTAATACAAAATGCAGTTTGTAAATGATGATTTCACTTATTAAGGGAAAAAAGCTATCCCAACCTGCCTGGCCCTGTGTGAAAAAGTTATTGCCTCCCCTTGTGAAATCATGAATTAACTGTGATTAACCACATTTTTTTAGTTCAATTTCACTAGCCACACCCAGGCCTGATTACTGCCAGACCTGTTAAATTAAGAAATCACTTAAATAGAACCTGTCTGACAAAGTGAAGTAGGCTAAAAGATCTCAAAAAGCAACACATCATGCCGAGATCTAAAGAAAGTCATTGACATCTTTCAGTCTGGAAAGGGTAACAAAGCCATTTCTAAAGCTTTGGGATGCCAGCAAACCACGGTGAGAGCCATTACCCAGATATGGAGAAAACTTGGAACAGTGGTGAACCTTCCCAGGAGAGGCCAACCGACCAAAATTACTCCAAGAGCGCATAAAAGACTCATTCAGGAGGTCACAAAAGAACCCAGAACAACATCTAAAGAACTGCAGTCCTCACTTGCCTCAGTTAAAGTCAGTGTTCATGCTTCAACAAAAAGAAAAAGACAGGGCAAAAATGGCATCCATGGGAAAGTTTCACGGCGAAAACCACTGTTGACCGAAAAGAACACAAAGGCTCGTCTCACATTTGCCAAAAAACATCTTGATGATCCCCAAGACTTTTGGGAAAATATTCTGTAGACTGACGAGACAAAAGTTGAACTTTTTGGAAGGTGTGCGTCCCGTTACATCAGGCGTAAAACTAACATAGCATTTCTTGCAAAGAGCATCACACCCACAGTCAAACATAATAATAATAATAATAATAATACATTTTATTTAAGGGCGCCTTTCAAGAAACTCAAGGTCACCTTACAACACATAATTAAAACATACATTAAAATAGCAGCAATAAAATCAAAAAACAGCTAAAAAAACATTACAAAAATATACAAAAAGCATGGGACTATATAATCAGAGGGAGTATGCATCACAAAAGAAATGGGTTTTAAGACAAGATTTAAACAGGGGAAGTGAGTTGGTGTTGCGGAGGTCAGGAGGGAGTGAGTGGTGGTACATGGTGGTAGTGCGATGGTCTGGGGCTACTTTGCTGCTGCAGGACCTGGATGACTTGCCGTAATTGATGGAACCATGAATTCTGCTCTCAACCAGAAAATCCTGAACGAGAATGTCCGACCATCAGGTCGTGACCTCAAGGTCAAACGCACTTGGGTTATGCAGCAGGACAATGATCCAAAACATACCAGTAAGTCCATCTCTGAATGACTTTAAAAAAAAACAAAATGAAGGTTCTGGAGTGGCCTAGTCAAAGTCCGGACTTAAATCCGATTGAGATACTGTAGCATGACCTTAAACCATTTAAACCGGGACAGCATGTGCGCATTTTAAGAATGTGTCGTTGCCGACTCAGATATGCGCGTAATTTTGAAAGTACCGTAATTACTGTAAGTTTTGCGCAATAGAAAAAAATTCCAACTGTTCCTGAAAGCTGAGAAGCTGTGCTTCAGCCCAAATACAGGTTACTATGGTAAACATGGCAGCATGATTCCCTGCTGGGATTTTTGCATTAGGCCTTAAAGGGTTAAACAGGCCGTTCGTGCTTGAAAACCCTCCAATGTAGCTGAATTTAAAACAATTCTGCAAAAAAGAGTGGGCTAAAATTCCTCCACAGTGATGTGAAAGACTCATTATCAGTTATCGCTAACACTTGATTGCAGTTGTTGTTGCCGAGGGTGGCACAACCAGTCATTAGGTTTAGCGGGCAATGACTTTTTCACATGGGGCCAGGTAGGTTTGGATAGCTTCTTCCCTCAATAAATGAAATCATCATTAAAAAACTGCATTTTGTAGTTACTCAGGTTATCTTTGTCTAATATTATAATTTCTTTGATGATCTGAAACATTTAAGTGTGACAAATATGCAAGAAAATAAGAAATTAAGAAGGGGGCAAATACTTTTTCACAGCACTGTATATATATATATATATATATATATATATGTGTGTGTGTGTGTGTGTGTATATATATATACGTATAAATGACCTTTTCGGAAATTGCCCGTGGTAATGGTTTACTTATTGCGTCGGAATGACCAGCGTTGCTGGCGGGGATGACCAGCGTTTTCTGGACCTTGAAACAAATTTTTAGCCACAACAGATTATTCAAAGTCAATGCATTGTCTTTGCATTGACTTTAAATGTAATCTGTCGCGAAAAATTAGTTTCGCGTCTGGTGTGAAAGCTCACGCGCCCATTGTCTTTGCATTGACTTTGAATGTAATCTGTCGCGAAAAAATTAGTTTCGCCTGGTGTGAAAAGCTGCTTGACGCGCCCATAACGCGTGTATTCGCGTCTTTGCATTGACTTTGAATGTAATCTGTCGCGCGAAAAATTAGTTTCGCGTCTGGTGTGAAAGCTGCTTGACGCGCCCATAACGCGTGTATTCGCGTCTTTGCATTGACTTTAAATGTAATCTGTCGCGCAAAAAATTTGTTTCGCGTCCAGTATGAAAGCGGCTTTATGGATGTTACGCAACAGCTACAGAAAGCTCGGTTGTGTTATGAACATAATACAGGTTTCACTGACTGTATGTTCCGTTAGCGTGGACAGTTGCTTATGTGGAGCTAGCGAATCAATCGCTTCTACAGGAAAGAATTTCCTATTTAATCTCTGCCTTTTTCGGGTTTTTATTAGCCAGAACAATTTCTAAAGGGGGATGAAATTATGCCACAAGAGAAATCGTTTGTTATACCAGACACGTTAGAGCTTGTGCGTTTCGCATTGCTTTCACCGCGTAGGTATCAGAGAGCTAGCCCAGATATTGACGAAGTATCCAGCTGACCTCGGTCATGGATAAGTGAAGCGATCACAAGCAGCAAATCTACGTCTGGTCTAACTGCAGCCTTTTCAGCCCAACTTTGCAGACACATACAGCACCTCTCCGGTTAGCTTCAACTGTAGTGGCTACAATCGGGCAACGTTATGATGAAACTGCCACATTGATGATTACCGAAGTAACACAAGCATTACCCCGATCAGAATTACTGCATATAAGTTAACCAGGAGCATTTTAAGTAGCGCAGCACGCAAACTAACATGCAGTAGCTGGTAACCAAGCGGTCATAACAACCACAGAGACAAACCCTTGCAATACAGGTTTTACAGACAGCAAGTTCCGTTATCATGGACAATTGTACCAAGCATCCAAATTACAAGCAAGTATAAAAAGTTAGCTTCAAATGAGGTTTATGTTCACACACCTTCTGTTGAATTTCCCCTGATATTACTCTTGCATATTTAGGAAAAAAACATTAGCCACAGTAACTTGGCTACGTTAGCCGCAGTGCTACAGCCACAATCAACTGGCTATCACGTCAGGGAGGCTTATGCCATAAAGCAACTTACAGCTTCTGCATCTGCCAGTCACGGACAGTCGCGGGTCGCGACCGATCCAGGCTTTATCTTCAGATATTTTACAAAGCCTGCATTTGAGGCCAGTTGTTAATGCTAACTATTGTTAGCAGTCCTGCTAGCCACCCGTAACACGTTAGCTTCACTTAGATTATTTGCTGTTATTTCATTACTTACAGCGTGTGGCTCCGAGCGCTTGATTGATACAACTGCTTCAGGTTTGAGAAGCAGCTGAAACGCTTATCCAGCGTCGAATTATCCTTTATTGACAAAGCTGTCTTTGGTGAAATGCTGAGCACAAACTGCTAAAGTTCCCTTTGGCCCAGGCTGTTTGCTGCCAGCAAACAAAAAAAAGCTACCCACTGATTTCTGGTGGCATCGTCTTTTGGAAGAGAAATGGGTGCTTTTCTTTGTGTCCAAAAGTAAACAGACAAGCAGCTTTGGGAGAGATACCGACAAAACTGCACCTCAAATAAGCTGCGGTTCTTCTATTGTATTTCTGGAAATGTAGATGCTACTAAGGCATAGTATGATCCGCGGTTGTTGGTGGCTGCTAGAATAGTTTCCAGTGTGGGCAGGTCCAGCACCGTGATTGGCTCCGGCTAGGTCTGTATTAATTGGACGGCACAACCTGACGCCAGATTTTGCGAAGATCTCGTGAAGATCTCGGGACGAGCTGTTCAGAGAGGAAATCACGTTCACAAAATCACGTTCTTGGATTACGGCAAAACCCCTGTATCTTATGTTTATAAACTTTTCAGAGGTTGAGTATGGACATCTAACATTATGACATTACTTATATGTATTAAAAGAAGGATCAGCATAATAGGTCCCCTTTAAGTGGCATATTTATGTTCCTCTGCTATAGTCAGCAATTATTCAATCAACGCGTGTGTAAGAGAGTCTCGCGCAGAATGGATGTCCTTGTGCACTGGAGGGATTGGAAGCAATGGAATTGCATAAAGACGTTTCAAATGATCTTATTTCATTTAAACGATCATGAAACTCATGCATTGCTCCCAATCCCTGAATAAAGAAAAGCGTGAGAAGTCCAGAGTCTCAATCGGTATGAGTTATAAATGAAAACTGGCCACATCTAATAATGCTGAGAGTTATCGGAGTTTCTGTAATGGTAATTAAAATGAATGACTGAAAACAGGTTGTGACCAATCATTAATTTTAAGGGATTGTTTTGAGCCTCCCCTATCGCCAGTTCACCTGCCGCCACTGTTATTGACACGCCAAATTAGTGCAGTAAAAAGTGGTGCGCCGCATATTGTTAGGCCACATTAATTGTAACTAGCTCATTTTACCGGCTTCAAACATTTTGAAAAATTACATTCATAACAATTTATTTATCAAAATGGCGGGCTGGATAAATGAGTTGGCCAACAGTTATGCTGAGGGTAAGGCAAGCATTTACAATGTAATTGCAGTATTCCGAGCATGGACCGTGCAGTTAGTGATTCTAAGACTGTAGGCTTCCGCAGACTTGAGTCACTTTCCTCGTGGCAATTCTAGTAAAGACAGCAAAATTTCAGTGTCTCAAGACACTCGTTCAGTGGCCCGGGCCAGTCCCCTAGTGGAGCAGGACACTTACTGCAAGTGGCCTGTGCCACGGTACAGTACAGTACACAAAATTTCACAACTTTGCTGCACATTTGAGAGAGGTACCTTCAGAACTAATTTGCCTGTTCACAACAAGATAAGATCAATGCACATAATTGAATCACACAATTGAGAAAAAGTAGCCTCTCTCTATGTAAAAAGCATAGATTTGTATATTAACAAATTAACACATCTTTTATATAATGTTACTTATATGAAGTTTGTTTCAGAAAGGCAAATATCCATTTTACTCATTTTGAGTAAATAAGCTTTTTCTGTGTTGGCACCTATTGCATTTAATGGAGAAACACAAACTTTGACCATGAAAAAATACACCTATAGTATGAATGTCTAAAAATGGATTTTTGCACCATATGGAAGAAGCACAGGGGTATCGCGCTTTAGAATGATCTCAATTTTTATAATTTTGGCTCTTATTGTGTTTTGGAAACAAACTCTTTAAATATTTTGATTAATTTTAATGTGTCTGTCTTAATTTATTTATCTTCTGAGAAGCATCTTTGTGAATGTGAAATGTACAGTTGACATTTGCCCAGCTCTTTAAAATTCTACTATCTGCATTCAGCCAGGTGAAGGCGATTCACCAAATAGTTTGCATTTTTTTAATTTCACTCACCAGAATTTGTGAAGTCCTATGGATAGTATGCTGTATTATAATTTAAGTTGAGAGAGAACTGGAACTGTTTCCTGGACCGTGTAACATGAAGCACTTTCATTAGCGCACTCATTACTGTTGACATTCAAAAGCCACTCCTTTTCACTGAGAGGGGGAGGGATTTACACATCGACATAAGCAAGAGTGAGCTATTAATTTCAGTGTATTTCCAGCTCTGTATTACTACGTTTTATATGCATAGCTGCACTTCATGGTCAACCATCCTGTTTTACAAGGAATTTAATAATTCAACCATGTGCCATTAATGCCATTTTAAAAGAAGAAATTTGAAAAAATTCCTTGTTTTATCACAATGCTTCGACCCCACATTATCTCTGTCTGGCCAAGGAGAGAATTCACAGACTGAGCAGTGAGCAGGGATTTTTAATATACAAATATGCAGATGTTCTTTTCTTTTCTTTGCACTGTGCACATCTGTCTTCCATTGCAATAAACCGGGTCTGTCTGTACAGCCCTTTTAAATTCGGCGAGAGTTGAAATTGGCTGGCTTATTTGCTGGTCCTCTTGCCCACTAATACTGCGTGCAGTGATTGTTTTGAGGTTTTGCATTAAACAACTATGTCCATGATGTTTTTCACACATTCACACGCACTGACAGAAGATGTCGATAAAATGTCTGGAAATGTTTTTCTTTGATTGTGGACAAGTTTACAAATTCTTATTTAATTCAATGCTTACCAATTAATTTTCCAGCACTATGGCCTATGGTTTGGATGAGCCTTTTCCATATTCTGCAATGTCATTTACAAAATTATACTCGGACCACTCAGGTTGAGTTTCTACGTAATCTAGGATGACAGCAGTCAGTGACACGCTTTCTGGATCAGGCCTATATCCGGAACAGCACAACTGACCGCATGGAACAGCACAACTGACCGCAGTGTCATCCAGGTAGGGAAGGTCTCGGGCTGTGGGTATTGCTTGACTTGGAGAATGGCAGCGGCACAATAAAATGCAATCATTCTGCAAAATGGCTACTCTGCCCTGCTGGTGGACTGCTGGCTGAAAAAAGGTATAATACTTACTCTCCTAAAATAAGACAGGATTTACAAATGATTGGGTAGGTCTACAGAAGAAATTGGGCATTAAATACTGGAAAACAAGCAAAAGAAAGGGATAAAAAGTTGTTTTAAACACAGCAACTTCAAGGACATTCAGGCTATCCAGTCAAGTCAGACTCTGCAGTTACAGAGTAATTATCAATGGATGCCACTCACGCAATGGATGAGCAGAGACTAATCTCAGAGTGACAGCGCACTTTATGGTGGTGGATAAATAGGGGGAATAGAAAGGTTAAAAAAATGTCAATCAGACCGAGTAGTTGTGCCAAAATATCAGTATCGAGAAATTGATTGATTGATTGATTGATTGGTATATTTATTACAAACATGTAAATGACAGTAGTTAAAGACAGATAAAAATTAAATAAAAAAAGAAAGAAGAAAAAAGACAAAAGCTTTCATTCGCCATCATCCAATCTTATCATGCTCAAAAAGGAGTAACTTATTTAATCCTACCCCTAATCTCTATTTCATTATTACCAAAATTATATTCACCCTAAAGCCCAATTAATAATTATCAATATCATGTTATTAACATCTCAATATTCTAGAAAACTATTCATATGTTGAAAAATAGACACAAAGGGCTCTAATTTCTTGGCGCAGCGCAGGGTAGTGCAGCGTGGCACAGCCCACGCAGTGGTAATTTTGTGCGGTGCAACACCGTGCGCAGCCACTTTGGCAATTTGGTAGACGGACGTGCGCCGAGATGGGTGTGGCGGCGTAGTAGGGGGAGGTGTCACATATTCATCATGACGCAGTGACAATTTTGTGGCAAAAGGCTCTGCCGAAAGTGCGCAGAGAGCTCGCCAGCTCCAACCTGGTTTACTTTCTGTGCAGTGGTAATTTGGCTGACCGGCGCACAGTGCGCACACGTCACCGAAACCTCACGGGCAGGTTTGCAGAATGTCAGGCACATTTCAATGCAATAAATAATTACAGCAACCACTATTTAATGTAACTATCTGAATCAGCACATAAATTATAGTATCTATATCGATTGTCCTGATGTCAGATCAAAGGCGGTTGGCACGCGTAATGGAAACTCGACCTGACAGCCCTCAGAGTGTCAGTGCGTTCTCTGTGGCATGTTGCGTGCTACACAACATAGCTGTACGCCATGGATGTCACTTTGACCTCATGCAGGAGACATGACAGGACTTGAGACAGAGAGAGGCCGAACTGCATGAGCCGTATCAGTAGGGAGAGCAGCAGCGCGCACGGGAGAGGAGAGACCACCTGGCTGCACAGCTCTGTCCTTAAAGTGTATATTTCAGGTTAAACACTACTCTCGTCTAATGTCGATGTAAAGCCTTCAAAATGTACAGAGTATTTCAGTATTTCTAAAACTATCTACAAATGCCGTTAAATGACACTTTTTGTCTGTTTCTGTAGTAGCTGTTTTTTTTTTTTACGTAACCTGGTAACTACGTCACATAGGGGATTCGTGGAGGAAAGTAGCCTCTGCTTGCTATGGCGAGTGATTGGGAGCATGAGGAGGTGGCAAGAAACAGTGTAGAAATTTATGATGGGCCGCAACCATATAATTTCGAGCCGGTCAGGCTTGAGAGAGGGGAAGAAAATCCAACAAATACTGGCCCTCAGAGACGGATTAATCCTTCAACGTAGGCGAACGAGTGGAGGGTTGGCGAGGTGTCCTGGAGAGTAGCTATATAGCAACTAGCGCTTGAGCAAGTCTACGATCAGCAGTGAAAACCGTAACAACAACAACACACTACATATTTTACGGTGTATGAATAACACTGAGTGAAGCCAATGTTTTCTGTACATCTAGCTGCTGTGATAATGTGATATGTTCAGATGAAGATGTTGACTAAACATGTACTAGTCAAATGATAACTAAGGCATCATGCTAGCTAGCCTGGGTGTAGCTTGTCAGTTCCCACCCCGCCTGTCAAAATGATGTTTATTTTATCGGGATTCTCCCTTCACCCTGACATTGTAAACATATCTGCTTGACTGTCCCATGCTTCGATAGTATGGTACTAGCTCTACAACATCTAAGTCTAGCGGTGGCGGCAGCTTTTTTTCCTGCGGGTGCGAACGTTCATGTGCGCATACATAATCATTGTTCACATGCCGAATAAACGAAATCTCAAATGCCAGGCTTAATCTGGTGTTGATCAAACTTCATAGCTGATTCATGTCTGTCTGGGGGGAGATATACAGAGAGAGAGAGAGAGAGAGAGAGTAAGAGTAAGAGTGGTGTCCTTTGTCGTTATTTCTGACAGGTGCTTGTGTGGGCGGTGTCATCCACATGGTCATCCCATGGAAACTGCGATATGACATTAGCGTACAAAAAATTTGCCCGTCTGACGCAGACAAATTGAACCCACTGGCATAAAATTTGTTTCTTTTTGACAGGGAACGAATGGACCCTGTGCCCTTTTTAGGATGAATTCTTACACCCCGCACAAACACAATAATTCACCATTGCAAGCTGCTGTATAGTGCAGGCTCATTGACAGTCGTACTCTGACAGGCTGTTCTCTACCCTACGTGACATAGGTATTGCATTATGGGAGCGTTGTAAACCGCTGTTAAAAGTACCTACTTTTTTGTATTATATTCCATTTTCTGCTAACCAACAACATAAAAATATGATGTATAATCGTTCAGATATTTATTTCCCACAACAAAATAGTACAAAATCTTTGGAAAAATAACCTGACATACTTTAACACTAGAACCGCGGCTGTCGCTTTTTATGCGGCACTGATGTTAGTAATGCATGGTATTTCATGTCAGTAAAAGATATGAGTCCATCCCTCCATGACTTTTTCTAAATATGTGTTTTCTATGTTATATCAAAGTTTTCAATTTCTGTTATAAAATATGAGTATTGATATTGAATTACTTTGAGCGCCGTAGCTGCTTTTTTTGCGGCAGTGCCTTTGACCGCAAATACCTGTCTGCAACGTACAAGTGAGAGAGAGAGAGAGAGAGAGAGATGTGTGTGCATGTGGGCGCGCGAGTGCATGTATAGGGTATGTGGGTATGTGTCCTTCAGCTGCTTTCACAACGGACGCGAAACCAATTTTTTGTACGACAGATTACATTCAAAGTCAATGCAAAGACGCAAATACACGCATTTTGCGTGTATTTGCGTCTTTGCATTGACTTTGAATGTAATCTATCGTGCAGAAAATTCGTTTCGCGTCCAGTGTGAACGCTGGCTTTAGAAACACAGCCTGATCTGGGCTACATTTATCTAAACATTATTATTATTATTACTTTTATTGTTGTGTACTATTAGCCTACTAAAGGTAGTCTATAGGCTTACACAGCTGTCAAGTGCACCCCTTGTCGGATTCGTTCTGGTTGCAGTAAGCCTATGCAATTGGGCAAATGTTGACTCAAGTTGCTGTTTTCTCATATAACGTGTTTGTCAGCATAATTAATTATTGTACGTAATAAATTAACATGTATTTATTGGCAATTTTTTATTTAATTCGTTCAAAAACAATATATTGTTGATTCCCTCTTTACAATTGCACAATATTAAGAAATGGCCTCACATTTGCACTGCTGTGAAAAAAGCGGCAGCCGCGGCTCTGGGAGGTTTAGAATTCCGCGGCCGCTTTTGCATCATCAACCGTGGAGGTCCGTTTGCGTGACCATATATTCGGCCACTGCGAGCTTGAACCTCCCGGACCAGAACATCAGCTTCTTCCTGGCTGAAGTTTGGCCGTCTGGTGTTGCTGCTGTGTGCTACTTCATCCATGTCGAAAGAAATTTGCACTGCGCCTCGCCCACGGCGCTTTTAAAGGTGAGGAGAGGAGCTCATTTGATTGGTGAAGATTTCACTCGGCTGTGTTAAACCCACTCACGCCTTCTCTCTTCCCTCTTTGCCACTTGCGCCAGCAGGAGGGACGGAGGCGGGGCAGAGGAGTACTTGCGCCGGGCACGAAATTGCAATATGCGCTTGGATACACCCCGTTGGCGCAGCGCTCCCCCCATTCGCCGCGCCTGCACCTGGTCAACGAATTTAGAGCCCAAAATGCTACATAGTACAAATACGTAGGTAACACTTTACAATTAGGGTACAAATAATATGCTTAAGTAATGCTGAACTAATGCATGACTCTTGATGATTATCCATGAATTAAAGCAGGATGTATCATGAATTCCTGCTGCTCATCATTAACAAATGATGAAGTCACAATGACTTTGTGTGATGAGTTTGCACTTAATATACTATTCAAAAAAAGTAGGGGATATTTTATTTTGAGATCAAAATTTTCACATTTACAAAGGGATACGAAACCATGTTGTATAGTTCCTTACTGAGGAAGCATTTCCAAAGAAATTCATCACCCAAACACATCAATGACACTCTCACGATCTGCACGGGATGCTATTGATGATCAAGGGGTTTGCCACAAATTTGCATGACTCTGAATTGGAAGGTTAGAGCCACTGTAAAGGAAGATTTTGAAGAGAAAGCATCAGATTATCAGTGGTTGAAGTCGTTAATTAAACAGAGACCATGCGCCATCTAACACAGGAGGAGAGGTTACGTGCCCTTGGCATGCTACAGGTTGGCACAAGACAGGTCGTTATGGCAAGGGCAATGAATGTTTCCCAGTCTGTCATCAGCAGATTATGGTCCAGACATCGTGCTACAGGGTCTGTTCAGGATAGAACACGATCCGGTCGACCAAGGGCAACAACTCAGGCTCAGGACAGATTCATCCGCACTATTGTCTTGAGAAATCGTATGGTAACAGCAAATCAGATAAGGTCTCAACTTCAAAGGGACACTGGCTTGGTAGTGAGTGGCCAGACCATCAGGAATCGTCTGCACAGATTTCACTTACACGCCCGACGTCCTCGTGTCATTCCCTGTTTGAGGGATCGTCACATTAGGGCCAGACTCAATGGTGTCGCCATCATCAACGCTGGGATAATCGCCCGATGGAACAACGTAATGTTCTCAGATGAGTCGAGGTTCACTGTGGACTTCCTTGACAGACGCAGGAGGGTTTGGTGCCGGCGTAACGAACGTTTCCATGACGTTAACGTCATTAGACATGATCCGTATGGGGGTGGATCTGTAATGGTGTGGGGAGGCATCACTGCTGCCGGCAGAACAGACTTGCATGTTGTTGCTGGACGTGTCACAGGGCAGTACTACCGGGACAACATCTTGGCACCCCATGTTGTGCCGTTTGCACGCCGTTATGGCCGCCGTTTCATTTTCCAAGATGACAATGCCAGATGTCATAGGGCCAGGATCGTTACAGATTACCTCCAGCAGCAGAATATCACCACATTACCAAGGCCAGCACTCAGTCCGGACCTTTCCCCCATCGAGCATGTCTGGGACATGCTTGGACAGCGGCTACGCCAATGTCAACAACCTCCTGCCAATGTCCAAGAACTTGCTGCAGCATTGCAACAGGAATGGAATAACGTTCCCCAAAATGACCTGGGACGTCTCGTTAGGAGTATGCCACGCCGAATTCGAGCTTGTCTAGCCAACCGAGGGGGTTTTACCCGCTACTGACTCTGTTTCACAATGGTGGTAAATTTGCTGTGTGACCCTGTGTTTGTGTCGACCCTTATTCTGGAGAATCTGTCCTTTACTGACTGTACACAGGGTTTCGAATAAATTGACAAATGTTTCCTTAATGTTTTTATGGCATTTGTTTCCTTCCTGACCTCATGATCTGCATTTCATGGTACTTGTAAATCCAATATCCCCTACTTTTTTTGAATAGTATATACATCATCAGTTAAGGGATGTCAATTCACTGTTACTTCACACATTAATAACCTTTGCACCCAAATTAGCTGGATCCCTTGGAAACACTTTATAATTAATGTACAAATAATATGCTCAAGCAATGCTGACCTAAAGCATGACTCCTGGAGATTTAACGCTTGAAATTATGCAGGATTATTCATAAATTCCTGTTGCTCATCATTAACAAATGATCAAGTCACAATGACTCTGTGTGATGAGTTTTTTATTTTTTTATTTAACCAGGGAAGTCCCGTTGAGATCAAAATTTCTTTTTCAAGGGAGCCCTGGGGGTTGAAGTGGGGAGGGAGAGGGCAATTTGCACAGCCAATTAGATCAGGGGATGATTAGGTGGCAGGTCGAAAGAGTCAGGTTGGGAGTTAAGCCATGACACTGGGGAACCCCCTACTCTTACCGAAGAGTGTCATAGGATCTTTATGACCACAGTGAGTCAGGACCTCAGTTTAACGTCTCATCCGAAAGACGGCGTTTCCTTCAGTACAGTGTCCCCCATCACTGCACTGGGGCATTGGGGATTATTCCACCAGAGGGAAAATCACAACCTACTGGCCACCAACACCTCTTCCAGCAGCAACTTGGTTTTCCCAGGTGGTCTCCCATCCAAGTACTAACCAAGCCCACACCTGCTTAGCTTCAGCCACGCAGCTGGTGCAGATTGAATAGTAGTATATGTTTGCACTTAGTAGGTCGTTAGTTAAGGAATGTTAATACATAATTACTTCATACATGAATTGACAACCAGCCAAATTAGTTGTATCTCCCTTTCATAAAAGTTTATTTTGAGATCATGCTTTTGCTCAGCCTCTTTGATTAAAATAAATTGGCTTTCATTGGTTTTACAAAAGTTCATAAAACACAAAATAACATCTACCAATAAACGCAATCAAAAAACATTCCAGTTAACATCTGTGGCAAGATGGACATGCACTAAACAAAGAACATATTTTAACAGAGTATATGAACATTAGCTCATAATTCAACATAGTTAATCTTGAATTACAAAACATAAACATCTCTGGATTTATTCAACTGACCATACAACATAAAAGACATTAACTGAGTTAAAATAAAGGCTTCACTTTTCAGTGAGAATAGAGTACTTTCTTAATTGATACCTGCCAAATGGGTTTGGTTTCATTGCATCTTTCCCTACCATGCCACACTCCACTGCTTTCAACAACACAAATACAATTATGCATTAATTATTTTGCAACCTTGAAGAATTCATGACTGTAGTTGTACTTGAAATGAAGGCTGATAGGCTAAGCTAATGAATCATCCGGAAATAAACTTTAATGTAAGAGGAATCCAGCCAATTTGGTTGCAAAAGTAATTAATGTATGAAGTAACAGTGAATAAACATGCCTTAACTGCATTGGCATCAGTTTAGGTGCGGACATGTCTCCACCACTTCTTGTAAGAAGTCATTTTGTCCCCACCACTTTATCTCGCAGTGGTTTTTTTTATTCAATGAAAAAAAAAATCGTCATACATATCATTTTATAGGAGAGACCGCAAACGGCCACTAAATTTGCCTGCATAGATACAGGACTGGCTGCGCGCATATCGCAACATCAAAACAACTTCAGCCAGAATAACACAGTCGCATTGACCCGGACAGACTAGAGTAAAGAGTTCAGCCTAGAATTTCAGCAACAAAGTAACTGCGAGAATGAGGACAAGAAAGAGCTGAGTCACCGGGGCAGGGGATCCCCCCCAAATTAATAGGCGTGTTCTCATCAGACTGAAGTTTTAAACTACCGCGCTATTTTGCGGTGTTGAAATTAGCCCAATGTCAAATTAACCAGCTATTCTTGCTGTTTGAAGACACGAATAGCACGCAATTTGATCGGGAAAATTTCTCCCAAAATCTTGGTTTAGTTCCCGAAATAGCCTGCTAATTCGGCAACTAGCCAATTAGCCAGCTAGCCTATTTGTGTTCCGTCTTCATCAGAATGAACATTTCTCGATACCATTAATGCTCTATGATTAGCGTTCATTTTTGCTCCTAACTTCGAGAAAAACTTCACGGAGAAAACAGTAAGCAAGACAAGAAGAACAAAATGTAATATCTCAGCTCTATTTTCCCTCCTCCTCTCAGTTTTTGTAATGATGCAAAGTGCGCATGCGTCAACTTCTGGCTAAATTTTCGAGCTTGCCGCCTTGGGATATAGAGGCTGATGGAGAGAGATGCAAGATTGTAACATCGGGCTTAATCCCAAACAGAAAAATAGCGCATTAGTTTAAAACTTCGGTCGGATAAGAATATGCTTAATGCCTTGGTCCTCTGTTAAGCCCCCCGGGGTGAGTAGTAACTGTTACCCCTTTCCTGCGACAAACTGCGTAACCCAGGGATATGCCGCCCCGCGTTAAGCTTTTCCTACCCCGGGGCTTGTTAACTCCGAGATGTGTTCCCATTACTACTCATTACCCTGGTGTTTCAGCGCTCGGTGTGCGCCTTGCAATTTCCCACTTCTGCTACGTTCATTGATAAATGCCAATTTCTGCAAATAACTTCATCAGTTTTGCTGGTAACCGTTCACCATCACTGGCGTTGGCTTTATCGACAGTTTATTCAAACAATGGAATGAATATTTCATTAGGCAGCTTGCAGCCGCTTCACTTGTAACTGACGTCATAAACGTTTAAATTTATTAATTTTATGGCAAAAAGCATAAGCATACAAGCTAGCGAATTGTACATCCCACTTATTTGATTAGATTCCCAACCGGAAGCGAGTGTTAACATTTTCCAACAACGCTGACAGTTATGGGATACACAGGAGCTCAAATTCGTAAGCCCGCAAAATCAAATTTATGAAACTCGAGTATTTAATTTTGCCCGCATCAACTGTTTATTAAAGGAGCAGTGTCACGAAAGTGACGCATGCGCAGTAATGTCAAAATTCTCGGTGAAACTGGCAAGTTTTCTCAAGTTTGTCATCGAGTCGGATCAAAATCATTGTATATGATTGTCATCCGTGCACAAATCTCTTGCAAAGTGAATAATTTACTTAAAGCAAGATCCATACTATACATTTATTATCTTATCTCTAATTTTGTCACGTTCATAAGCCCAAAAGAAACTTCATGGTCAACCATCCTGTTTTACAGTGAATTTAATAATTTAACCAGGGGCCATTAATGCCATTTTAAAAGAAGAAATTTGAAAGAATTCCTTGTTTTATCACAATGCTTCGACCCCACATTATCTCTGTCTGGCCAAGGAGAGAATTCACAGACTGAGCAGTGAGCAGGGATTTTTAATATACAAATATGCGGATGTTCTTTTCTTTTTTCTTTGCACTGTGCACATCTGTCTTCCATTGCAACAAACCGGTGCTGTCTGTACTGCCCTTTTAAATTCGGCGAGAGTTGAAATTGGCTGGCTTATTTGCTCATCCTCTTGCCCACTAATATGGGGTGCAGTGATTGTCTAGAGGTTTTGCATTAAACAACTACGTCCATGATGTTTTTCACACATTCACACGCACTGACAGAAGATGTCGATAAAATGTCTGGAAATGTTTTTCTTTGATTGTGGACAAGTTTACAACTTCTAATTTAATTCAATGCTTACCAATTAATTTTTCAGCACTATGGCCTAAGGTTTGGATGAGCCTTTTCCATATTCTGCAATGTCATATACAAAATTATACTCGGACCACTCAGGTGGAGTTTCTACGTAATCTAGGATGACAGCAGTCAGTGACACGCTTTCTGGATCAGGACCGTATCCGGGAGGGCTAATGGAACAGCACAACTGACTGCAGTGTCATCCAGGTAGGGAAGGTCTCGGGCTGTGGGTATTGCTTCACGTGGAGAATGGCAGCGGCACAATAAAATGCAATCATTTTCCAACAACGCTGACAGTTATGGGATACACAGGAGCTCAAATTCGTGAGCCCGCGAAATCAAATTTATGAAACTCGAGTATTTAATTTTGACCGCATCAACTGTTTATTAAAGAAGCAGTGTCACGGCAGTGACGCATGCGCAGTAATGTCAAAATTCTTGGTGAAACTGGCAAGTTTTCTCAAGTTTGTCATCGAGTCGGATCAAAATCATTGTATGTGATTGCCATCCGTGCACAAATCTCTTGCAAAGTGAATAATTTACTTAAAGCAAGATCCATACTATACATTTATTATCTTATCTCTAATTTTGTCACGTTCATTAGCCCAAAAGAAACTTACCATCGTGGATTCTCCCTCGACTTCACTAGCCACAATATTGGAAGGCACTCGAGCAGAGTAAAGTATGTTTGAGAAAAAAACAAAAGGAAAACCAGAGAGTAAAAAATCTTCTAATTCTGTACATGACAGTAGTTGGGTTTCCATCACACTTTATGTGCATTTTTTTTTTTTTTGGATCAAATTGCGACCTCCTCTTCTTCTACTGTTGTATGTATGGTACATAGGTTACAAGTGATTTATCGCTATCTTGTGGAAAAACTGGCTAAATACATTGATGTTTATTTGCTCCAAGCCGGTTGATGGAAACGCAGGTCATTCGCATTTTCTTTGAAGCGAATTGTCTAAAATTCGCCTAAAAATTCGGTTGATATGAGATGGAAACTCGACTACTGACTTAAAACATGAAATACGCAGATGTATATTATGGTAGCATTTCACCAAAAGTGAAAACATTAATTAATGTCATTGTCCCCACCACTTCTCAAAACCACTCATTCTGATAATTATTGTCCCCACCACTTTTCAAAACAAACTGATGGCCATGCTTAACTGATGATCTATTAAGTGCAAACTAATCACAAAAAGTCATAGTGACTTCATCATTTGTTAATGATAAGCAACAGGAATTCATGATATGTCCTGCATCAATTCATGCATTAAGTCATCATGAGTTATGAATTAGTTCAGCATTACTTAAGTATATTATTTGTACATAAATTGAAAAGTGTCATCAGAAATCCCGCTAATTTGGCTGCATGCCAATTAATATATTAAGTAATTATTGCCAATCTAATTGCTACTGCTAAACTGCTCCTTCTCCAATCACTGTTACTGCTGATGCTAAAACACCTGTAGGCTACAAGTACTACAAAAAGCTAAACTTACAATTCTCAGCCTACAATTTGCAATCTTAAAAAAAAAAATTAACACGTAATCAATGCATATATTTGTACTTCAGCTATTAATATGAAGCGGACAATCAGTTTGCTCAATTAAACAGTTATAATAGCGCTAGTTTGTGCAGAAAATCTAGTAGATTACCATTGAAGTTATGACTGCAATCTCATTGTTTTTCTGCCCAGTTAAATAAGTGTACATTGTTTTCAGCCACTAATACAACAATTGATATATGGGCAAATCTGAGCTGTGTCAATCATGTGTCCAAATATAAATTCATAATATCAGTTACATGCATTGTCTTTTATGGAACAACATGTAACCAGCATTAATTTGCGCAATCGTCAATCCGAGAAAAAAAAAAAATGCCCTGATGTTGCAGTCACAAAGCATTGCTGATGCTTTATGGGGTAGTTCGGTGGCTGACTCAATTCCGGTCTCATGCAGCTGCGGAAATTAACATTAACGTGCATGGTTAAGGATACTTGGCCGTATGATACCAAGCGCCAAAGCCGTATTAAGAAGCTTTCCACTGGAACCGTCATTCGCTCAAAGTATCGATAAGGGCCTTCCATGGCGATATTCAGGTGATAGATATAATTTCAAGTATAATTTTGAGCTATCAACAATCATAGATGACGTAGATCAGTTCTTCTCAAACCTCTCCTGGAGTACCACCTCTCCCGCATGTTTTAGATCTCTCCCTGCCAGCATGAATGATTCTAATGATTCGCTAATTAACGAGCATCCTCACGGGTCACGAGCTGATCATCTGACTCACCTGTGCTGGAGCAGATAGAGTCCTAAAACATGCATGAGGAGTGGAACTCCAGGAGAGGCTTGGAAACGCTGATGTAGAAGATCAGATCGCTATCAGTGTTATGCGCACAATAAACCTAAATACTAGTAAGCTGCGCACCAGAAGTGTGGTAGTCTCGGAAGCGCAAGAAATTTTGACGAAAAAGCTAGATCCGGGCTGTGTCTGAATAGTCTTTTTTGCTTAGGAAAGTTCCTAACTCCTAGAAACAATCCGGAAGTATTTACGTGGGAGGCATGATAAGCGTGTTCGGATTCTTTAAATGTAAAGGAAACGTGCTACAATGCTTCCTAATTTATCACCTTCAGCATAGGATACACTGAACCATCCTTTTCGAAAAGAAAGGAGGAAATGCTATCCGCGCACTTCCACAATGACGGTCCATCTGGCCAATCACGAAAACAAACAAACATGACGGGCAGGAGGCGGGTGATCACTGTGCCTAGTGTAAGTGCGTTCGAATTCTCTTATTAGCGTGGTTCTCTTCCAAAGCTGTTAAACAGTCCCCTTAACACCTTTCCTTTACCTCCTGACATTTTACATAGAGGTTAAAGAAAAGTGGTTAGGAATTAGACGGTAGGCCGTAATTTTTTTAAGTATTCAGGACACAGCCCCAGTGTTGCGTAAAATCTAGTCTCTTCATGTGACTTTCGTCGCATATTGTGCGTCAATTTGCGTCAAATCGCGTCATTTCAGTCATCTACGTGATTTGTGTGGTAACAAAGTATTCCCGGAAATAAATAAGCCAGTTCATAGCATTTAAACGGAATGATTAGAACAAAAGTCATGTGAGCAGACGTTGTACTATCGTTGGCTTGTACTGAGGTAACTAGCTAGCTAGCTTGCTAATAAGGCTACTGTTTGCTTTTACTGTAATAACTGCTAGCAAGCCAGCAAAAGTGATAGTGAAAGTGAGAGCACACCAGTGTACCAAGCTGGCTCGCTAGCTTGCTAATAAGGTTACAGTTTGCTTCTACTGTAATAATCGCTAGCTAGCTAACTAGCTAATTTGATAAAGAACTCTTTAATGATCAGCTAGCACATTAGTGTAACGAGCTGGCTAGCTAGCTTGGTTATAAAGTTGGCATCTACAGTAATGCTGCATTCCATTTGGCTCGGAAGTTGGAAGTCAGGGAATACTGTCATACCCGAGCTGACTGCGTTCTAACAGACTTGAGGTCAGCGGGGTGTCCTCTGGCCAGGATAGCCTTTATTAGCTATTATTTATGATAATACTTAACAACAACGCATTACTCAAGTAATACGTGGACTTGTTGTTACGGTGTTTGCACGCGAAAAATACTGATCGGTATTTTTCGCGTGCAAACACCGTAACAACCAGTCCACTGATAAACTCTATTCAGTACTGTATGAAAGACTGATTTTATGAAACACAAATAACGCAGAGTTGCAAAGATACAGGTTATTATCACAGCTTTCGTTTACTGTTGATTTACGGTGCAGCCATCTTGAACTCGGTAGTCGGAACTCGGGGGAAGGTGAACAATCTCCGACTTTCCAGTTGGAAATGCGACTTCAGGAGCCGTTCAAATTGAAATTTCTGACCGGGAGCTCGGAAATCCTGACTTCCCAGTGCAAATTGAACGCAGAAAAATAATTGCTTGCTAGCTAAGGTGATTACAAACTCTTTAATGATTAGCCAGCACACCAGTGTAGCGAGCTGGCTAGCTAGCTTGCCAATAAGCTAACAGTTCACTTCTACTGTAATAATCACTGGCCAGCTAGCTAAGGTGATATTAACTCTTTAATGATTAGCTAGCACACCAGTGTAGCGAGTTAGCTAGCTATATTGCTAATAGGGCTACAGTATACCACATGCATGCAGCCGCGATTCAAATGAATTCTATGCTATTTCAACAGTGTGCTATACGAAGATCTTGCAAGACACGTGTATTTCACGTATCGATGATTGCTGGAATTGGGCATGGTTGTTAGGATGACATGTCCTGTTAGGGAAGTTGAACTTCAACATGATTCTTCCTTCCCAGAAAAACACCAAAATGTCAATAAACTTCTGGACAAACGGTCCATTTATCACTATGTATTATAACTGTGTAATCTGCTGACAAATCTACAGGTCTCAAGAAAATTACACATGACATTATGCATTGCATAGGGACGACTGGTTCAATGTCATCAAGAGCTCAGCGCAAAGGCCGCGCCCCTTTTTGGGGGAAAACAAACACTCTTATACATTGAAATCAATGAGAAATAAGCGCGATAACTGAGCAGTAAAATGCCCAAAAGTTGTTGTGTGCCGGGTTGCACCTCCAATAAAATGATCAGTCTGGACCTCAGGTTCCCCATCCTACCTGGAAAAGGGACGAATCCAAAAAGGAGAGTTAGGAGAAGATGAAGAGTAAAAGCTATGTATCCAGCCTCTTCCCATGTTTACATGTGTGGAAACGCTTCATAACAGGCCATGCCACTCTTTTTTTAAACTTAGAAAGTAACGTAAGTACCCTTTAACATGTAAGACTTGGTACTATACTTTAATAGGCTTATTCGCTACGATTTATGTCTCTTGTCATTATTTATTCTTTAATTGCTTAACTTGCTACTGTAAAATAGCGTCAGTCGACCAAGTCAGGTTTGCGGTCTGACGTTATGTGCATTTGTTAGTTATTCTTTTAACCCAAACTGACAAAGACTTCGAAATTCGCGGTAGTGAAAGGGCAAGAGGGTGGACCGATCATCTTAATTTATTAAGATAACGCGAATGCTGAGATTCGGGCAAGGTAGCAAAATAATCGCTAGGCATATCAATAAATCAATAAATGAATATAAACAGGAAATTTAGTTAAATAAATCGGATAAATTTTACACCTGAAAACACATCAAATTACATTAGGGTCAATTGAGGTTTTCTATCCCCCAAAAAGGGGCGCGGCCTTGATGTTTGGGGAAGTACCTGGCTGTGCCGGTCATCTCTATAGCAGCATGTTAACTTCCCTGTCATGGCTGACACTAAATCACAGGCTGACTGTTGGTGCAGCAGCTGGCTGCCTCACTAGCTTCGGACCTCAGAGTTTTTGCATGCAACACACTGACATCGGAAAGCAAAAGTCTTGAAGCTAAATTCTTCTTTTAGTATCTTTATTACAAAACTGAAATCATACAAAATAGAAAAATAATAGACTTTGACTTTTCTTAGTAAACTAACCGAAATTAGTGCGCTGTTCAAAAGACCATGTTGCATCAAGGTCCAGTGGCTTCTGCCGTTTCGCGGGCTCATGATGTATTTTTACTATACACACAGCAGCCAATGAGAAAACACCATTCTATCGCGTCATTAGTCACTGGCCAAACCTTCATTCCACATTTCAACACAGAACAGAAAATACTTCAAACCCAAACAACTCAAACAGAATATTGATTCAAATTATCTTAAATTATATGTGTAGAAAATGGCTACAACATATCCCGACCCCTAATTGACTAAGCCTTAGCATATCAATTACCAAATTTACTTAACTTGGAGCCATTTACATCATTACTAACATTTCTCAAATCTTTTTTCTTTAACTAGAGTCCACTTCTCTCTTCAC
The DNA here is from genome assembly GCA_029692085.1 of Gymnothorax javanicus. Taxonomy (NCBI): domain Eukaryota; kingdom Metazoa; phylum Chordata; class Actinopteri; order Anguilliformes; family Muraenidae; genus Gymnothorax; species Gymnothorax javanicus. Next base: position 77,294,290 of record CM056195.1, read on the forward strand.
AGGTATGTATTTACAGTCTATTCAACAGGTAATTATAATTTATAAGTCTTTCTCTTCACTCTTCATTCTTCTCCTTGCAATAAACACAGTTTTGTTATGGGTCTCTAGATGACGCTGGTCTTTGTCTGGACCTCAGCGCTTCGGACAGCCCCTTTAGAGTCTGGCATCACTTTGGTGATTCTGCCCGACGTCCAGGCGTTTCCTGGGAGGGATGAGTCAGCGCCGAGGACGACATCTCCTACCTTAAAACTTCTCTTCAGACTGAGCCATTTTTGACGCTCTTGCAACAAAGGTAGGTATTCAAGAGTCCACCTTCGCCAGAACAGATCCGCCAGATATTGGATTTGCCTCCAGCAACAGCAGGCATAGACGTCATCTTTCATAAACGCCTGGCGGAAAGCAGGGCTGTGCTTTCAGTAGGAGTAATTGATTTGGTTTTAGTGGCTCGAGGTCACTCGAGTGGTCTGTGTTCATGGTTAAGGGTCTTCAATTGATGATGCTCTCAACTTCGCAAAGGAGAGTCTGTAGCCATTCATCATCCAATTGCTGTTGCCTCACAACAGAGCTCAGCACTTTTCTTACCGTGTGGATTTGACGCTCCCAAATTCTGCCATAGTCGGATGCAGCAGGCAGATTGAAAATCCATTGCACCCCCTTTCTCATCATTGCCTCATTGGTACGACACTGGTCCAGCTCTGCTAATGCCTCTCGCAGCTCTCGTTCAGTGCCAACAAAATTTGTACCGTTGTCAGAACAAATGATTGACACTTGTCCTCTTCTTGCTTGAAAACGCCGTAGGGCATTAATGCATGAATCCGTGTCAAGGGAATGGGCTACTTCAATATGCACTGCTCTGACAGTTAAGCATGTGAGTAGAACTTCATAACGCTCGACTCTGGTCCGTCCTCTTCTGACCTCAAATGGACCGAAGTAATGGACCGAACCTGTGTTAGTAAAGGGTAGTTTGTCGGGGAGTAGACGGTCTTGCAGCAAATCTGCCATTTTCTGCTCTCTTGTCTTTGCATGCAGTCTTCTACAGAGGTTGCACTCTGATATTACTCTTCTTACTGCTGCATTGGCTCTTGGTATCCAATACCGTTGTCGTAATCTGGCTAAGACATGATTCCGTTCTCCATGTCCAGTCTCTTGGTGGATGTCGTGGAGGATGAGGCGGACTATTCTGTGATGTTTATGCAGAATAGCAGGATGGTTGGTCTCCTCAGGCATCGCCAATCTGTTCAAATGCCCTCCAACCCTTAACACACCCTCCTACAAGAATGGATCCAGCTTAAAAACTGAACTGGTCCTTTTCACGCCAGTGTTTCCTGTCTGCAGAGCTTTCATCTCTTCAGTATAGGGCTGTCTCTGGCTGTATTTGATCAGTTCCATTTCTGCTCTGGATAGGTCTTCAACGGTAAGTATTCTCTTTTTCAGGTTATTCTTACACATCCCCATCTGCTGTTCAATCATGGATCTGTGTTTTTCTGGATCTTTTTCAGATTGCTTTATGGTCCGTTCAAGCTCTTTTCTTTTCTTACTTAGGTGTCGCAGCATTTCTTTTAGGTGCAGAATCCAAGCTGTTGCCTTTTTCTGCTTATGCCAACTCAAGTAATACTCCACAGGCTGGTTAAATGGATCTGTGCACTCGTCTGGACTTGGGCATGACACCGTAGCGGACGTCTTCACCTCAACGTCATTTTCTGTCAGGTAAGTACACTGTTCAGGTTGTTCTGGCCACTCAGCTTGATTTGGCAGGAAGCTAGGCCCCTGAAACCAGCTCTTACTTTTCATGAAGCTTTCAATCTTGAAACCTCTTGAGGCTTGATCTGCAGGGCTTTGTGAGGTGTTGACACACTTCCACTGAGACAAAGTTGTCGCCTCTCTAATGTACGAAACTCGATTTGCCACAAACGTTTTCAAACGAAGGGCATCATTTTCAATGTACTTTAGTACTGTTGTACTATCTGTCCAGAAGACCGATTCCATCAGGGGAACATCGAGTTCTTCTCTCAGCATCTGATCAATCTTGACTGCAACCATCGCTGTTGTCAACTCCATTCTAGGAATCGTGATCTGTTTGAGCGGAGCGACTCTAGACTTTCCCATCAGGAAGGATACGTATTTCTCACCTTGGCCATTCGTCGACAAGAGATACGACACAACGCCATATCCATCTTGACTGGCATCAGAAAAATTGTGGATCTGGGCATTCTTGGTTGGCCCAAAAATGGCAGACTTGAAACATCTGCTGACTTCCAGTTCTGAAAGCTTGTCGAGATCTGTTAGCCACCTCAGCCATGTTTTGCGTGGCTTGTTATGGATCTCTTCATCCCAAACACTTTTCCCTTTGCAGAGATCTCTCAGAATGAGCTTGATGGGTAAGAGGAGAGGCACCAGAAAGCCCATTGGGTCGTACACCGAACTGACAACAGATAAGATGCCTCTTGTGCACGGTTTGCCTGGAAGGTGTATCTTGAACTTAAAGTTGTCTGAACTAGTGCACCACTGCACGCCTAGTGCTCGTTCCACAGGTAGTTCGTCATTCTCCAAGTCAAGATCTTTAACTTCATCTGCTCGTTCGTAGCCAGGGATGGAGCACAGCAGGGCTCTACTGTTGCTGATCCACTTGGTCAGGTGGAACCCACCTCTAGCACACAATGTCATCAGCTCTTTCACAAGAGCAACTGCTTGATCTTCTGTGTCTACTGACTTCAAGCGGTCGTCAACATAGAAGTTCTTGAGGACAGTCTGTGTGGCCTCTGGTGTGGTCTCAGTCGCTGCATCTTCTTTTGTTCTTCTCAGTGTATACGACGCACAACTGGGGGATGATGTAGCACCAGATGCACACACATTCTATACTTAGCTGCTTCTCTATTCACATCGCTGCCTGGCCACCACAGAAAGCGTAGCAGATCAGCGTCTGTGTCTGGATCCCGCACCTGATAGAACATAGACTCGATATCTGCCATCACGGCGATGGGCTCCTGTCTAAATCTCTGCAACACTCCAATGAGGGTGTTTGTTTGGTCAGGCCCTTGCAACAATTGATCATTCAATGACATGCCTTGATACCTTGCTGCGCAGTCAAAGATGACTCAGAGCGGGATGAACCACACTCTTCCATCATTGCGACTCAACTGCTCTTCTGGAACACTTGTTGCATAGCTTTTCTCCAGTATTTTGTTCATGAAGGTCTTGTACTCCTGAAAGAAGTCTGGGTTCCTATTGAACTTTCTCTTCAAGGAGTTAAGTCTCTGTTCAGCAATACCACGGTTGCATGGCATCTTCACCTTGTCATCTTTCAGAGGCAGCTTGATGCAATAGAGACCATCAACGAGCTGTGCTGATGTAGTCACAGCATGCATGAACTGCTTGTCATGTTGAGAGTCTTCTTGCTTGTCCTCAAGCCATTTTTCAGGGAAATCGGCATTGTAGTGCTTCATCAACATGTCTCCAATGTTCATCACGGAGATGTGGTTGACAAGAAAACTCAGTCTTTCATCATCATCTGACTCTTTCTCTTGGCATCTGCTAATTGGCCCATTGACAACCCAACCAAGCGCTGTTTTCACGGCGTACGGTTCGTTGCTCTGGCTACTAATAATCTCCCACGGCTCCATAGCTTTATATGCATTGGCGCCGATGAGAAGGGCAATTTCTGCTGCAAGTTTTGGGAGATGGACCCGACTCAGGTAAGGCCACTTCACCAAATCTGTCTCTTGTGGTATGTTGGCTTTCTTTGCAGGTAAATCTGGCTGAGTATACACACTGGGCAGCTGAATGTATTCTTGCTCCTCTAAGCCACAAACCTCCAAATCAGTAAGCACATAGCTACTCACTTTCTGCTCTTGTACTATGGTGCGGAGAAGGAACTCTGTCTTTCTGCCTCCTATATTCAACTGGTTCGCCAAGGCTTCAGTGTAGAAAGTCACTGTGCTTCCTGGATCCAGGAATGCATAGGTCTTGACTATCTTTGTGCCTTTCTTGTGCTTTATTTGCACAGGTACAATGGGCAGTATACTCTCACTGTTCCTGGCCCCAGTGTGGTCCGCTCTTCTACAGACCGCAGACATGAGAGCACTTGTGACTTCTTCTGTGCCTTGTGAACTGTCGTCTGCGCTGTTCTGAGCCAGTGCTGCGTCTTCTTTTGCCACATGCAGGATAGCTGGGTGTTTGCGGGAGCACTCGGGGCATGAAACTTTCTTCTTACAGTCCTTGGCCAAGTGACCTGCTGTCAGGCAGCTGAAGCAAAGACCATTCTTTTTCAAGAACTGTATTCTTTCTTTGAAAGGTTCGTCTGTGATCTTGTTGCACACGTTCAGTGCGTGGTTCTTCTGGCAGTAAAGACAGGGACGTTGGAAAACATTTGCAGACTTAACTGAGGCTGTTTTCTTCCCTGACTTACCTTTACCAGCATCCTTCTCTGTGGTAGATACATTCACAGCAAAGCTGCTTCTCTTGGACTCAGCTTTCACAGGGCTTGGTTTCTTTTCATGCTTTTCTGATTTCCAAAGGTGGAGTCTAGGATATCTCCAAACAGTGGATCATTAGCGACTTTTAAACTTGATGGTAAACAAACTCCACTAAGTCAGAAATCTGGCTCTTTTCCTCTTTTTTTCTTGAATGTCATAAGCATAGCTCCTCCATCTTTCCTTCAATTTGAATGGAAGCTTGGATATAGTGCACTTCATGTTGGTGGGATTATTCATTTCGTCCATGTAGTCCACATCATTCACTGTGTTACAACATCCAATCAAGAACAATGCAAAGGTTTTCAATCCTTTTCTGTCTTCAGGCTTTATCTGAGGCCATTCCATTGCCTTCTTGATATACGCTGTGGCGATGGTCAGTTCGTCTCCATAGTGACGATCAAGCAATGCTCTAGCTTCTCTGTAAGCTTTGTCTGGTCTCGTGCTCACAGCTACGAATGAGATCAAGCGGCTCTCCACTCGTGAACTGTTCAAGGTAGTACAACCGATCTTGATAGCTGTCTGTCTTGCTATCTATTGCATGTTCGAAGGCCCTAATGAAGGATCTTTTCGTCAGAGGGTCTCCTGTAAATGTTGGTAGGTCTCTATGAGGGAGTTGGGACAAACTCTGTTGTTTAATGAGCATCTCAGTGACTTCATTTTGCCGCTGCAGCACTTCATGCAGGTTGTCTGTAGACGTATCCGTGCGGTCATGGCAATCAGGACGCGGGGTACTGCTGGCAGTACCAAAACTTGACAATGGCTTTCTTCTGTCTGAAGCACCAAATTGCACTGCTGGCTTTGGGTTGAAAGCAAGAAAAAGCTTACTAGCTCCATGATGCACGTAACCACTGGCAACACGATGCTTTTCATGTCTACTAGCCAGGGGTTCTGCTTTAAATCTTGGAAGTGTATTACGGAGATTGTCCATTGACTCATGAGCATCTTCAAATTCCTCATACACCTTCAATCTGGCATTGGAAGCAGCAAGTTCAGTTTCAATTTCTAATTGCTCTTTCTTTAATCTCAGGCGGATTTCCTCCTGCTCTAGTGCTTCTTTCTTTTTCATTGCAGCAGCTCTTTCTAATAGTGCTTCGCGTTCTGCTTTGATTTTTAGCTTTGCAGAACTAATGCTGGAAGTACGGCTTACAACTGAATTGGACTTAGATGCACTATCCTGTGGCCAAATACCTTCTTCCTCTTCTTGAGGGTCTCTAAGCACATCTGAAATCCACCTATTCATTTCTTGTAAGAACTCATTTTCCTTTATTTAACCAGGTGAAGCCTTGTTGAGATTAAAATCTCTTTTTCAAGAGTGACCTGGCAAGAGCAGCAAAGACGAAATTACAAACAATGCCAGCAAATAAAAATAGAACTGACATACATTGCAGACAAATGAACATAAAATTCAGTTGATTACAAACAGGTGAAGGGCAAAAGTCCAGTGGTGACACATAAATAGGGACTGATTTCTAAAAGATGTCAGTAAAATTTAATTTAAAAGCAATCACATTTACTAAGAGGACTTTTTTCATGATCTTTTAAAATGGACTTAAATTCCCCAAAGTTAACCAGCTCTGACAATTTCAGGTTTTTCTGTTGATTTTTCCAGGAAAATGGAGCAGCATACTTAAAAGCTTTCTTACCCAATTCTGTCCTAACCCTTGGGACTAGCATCTGCAAAGTACCTTCAGAGTGTAGATTATATTGATTATGCTTTATTTGCAAGTATTTACCCAGATACGTTGGAACCATCCCAACAATGGATTTGTATACAAAGGTCAACCAATGCGAGAATCTGCGGACGCTAAGGGATGGCCAATTTACAGCAGCATACAGAGTGCAGTGGTGCACACGATATCCACAACCAGTAATGAAACGTAAAGCACAATGATACACAGTATCCAGCTTCTTTAGGCACTGCTCAGAAGCATTCATAAAGAGTAAATCACCGTAATCCAATAAAGGTAAAAACGTTGCTGATATTAGGTGCTTTCTTGCCTGGAATGAAAAGCAAGATTTATTCTTAAAAAAGAAACTTAATTTAAGTTTCAATTTGGAAACAAGTTTTTTGATGTGCAATTTGAATGACAAATTCTGATCAATAAAGATACCTAAGTACTTATACACTGTGACCATTTCAATTTCAACCCCTTGAGCTGTTGTGATCTTGGGCAGATTAGTTGTTACCTCTTTGACATTTGAAAAAAGTATAAATTTAGTTTTGTCTGCATTTAATACCAACTTCAGCTGGGATAAATGAGACTGAATAACATCGAAAGCAGACTGTAAAAATTGAAGGGTTTGTACTATTGAGGAGGAAGAGCAGTAGATAACTGTATCATCTGCATAGAAGTGGAAAGCTACATTTGGTAAATTATCACAGAGGTTATTCACATAAATGGAGAACAGTAGTGGTCCTAATATGGAACCCTGAGGGACACCTTTTGATAAAGTCAGGAAGGAGGAGGAAGATCCAGCAAACTGTGCACATTGCGTTCCAGCTGACAAATAGTTTGAGAACCATCTTACAGCATGTGCCGTAAAGCCTATACTGTGGAGTATATTTGCTAAAATGGCATGATCAACCGTGTCAAAAGCCTTAGACAAACTGCGGGGAAGCGAAAGTACTGTAATTTCTGATGAAGCGGCGGTAAAAATTGGCAAAACCCAAAAAATGCTGGAAGGCCTTTCTATCTTCAGGTGGAGGCCACTCAGTGACAGCATTAACCCTGGCTGAGTCCATGCCAATATTCCCCGCAGAAATGATAAATCCCAGAAAAGAGGTAGTTTAACAGAAGAACTCACATTTCTCTGCCTTGACCAACAGGCGATTCTCTAGCAGTCTCTTGAGAACTTGGCGTACGTGCTTGGTATGCTCCTCCAGGGACCGGGAAAAAATCAAAATATCATCTAAATAGACGGAAACGAATTTGTTCATCATGTCCCATAAGACGTCGTTAACTAGTCCCTGGAAGACCGCTGTTGAGTTAGTTAACCCGATGGCATGACCAGATATTCCCAGTGGCCCATGGGGGTGTTGAGGGCCGTCTTCCACTTATCCCCTTCACGTATGCGGAAGAGGTGATAAGCCTTCTGCCAGTCCAATTTAGTAAAAATGGTTGCTCCTTGTAGGAGCTCAAAAGCGGTGGACATCAGTGGAAGAGGGTAGCGGTTCTTGATGGTGATGTCGTTGAGGCCTCTGTAATCAATACAAGGGTGTAGGGATCCGTCCTTCTTGCTCACGAAGAAAAGCCCCGCACCAGCCAGTGAGGAAGATGGGTGGATAATGCCTGCAGCTAGGGACTCTCTGAGGTGTTTCCCCATGGCCGTGGTCTCAGGTCAGAAAAGGGAGAATAATCTTCCTCTAGGGGGTGTCATCCCAGGCTTGAGGTCGATTGCGCAGTCGTAGAGACAATGAGGTGGCAGACAGGTGGCACGAGACTTGCGGAACATTTCTTTTAAGTCTAGGCACTCGGGGGGAACCTTCTCCAGGTTCAGAATCTTCTTGTGTAGGGAACAGGGATAGGTGCATGGGCCTTCAGAAGGCACGACTGCAGACATTTAGGGCTCCAGCCCAGGATCTCATGCTTCTTCCAGTCTATTTCAAGGTTATGGATGGCCGTCCAAGAATGGCCTAGGATGACAGGAGAATGGGGAGACTCAATGATGTAAAAACTGATGGACTCTTGATAGTTGCCAGAGATGAGCAGCTTGAGAGGCGCTGTAGCGTGGGTGATGTGGTCGATCTTCTGGCCATTAAGAGAGTTAGCCACCCGTGGATATGCCAGCTCCTCCAGGGGAATTCCCCGGCTCGTGGCCGCTCTGACATTCAGGAAGCTTTCCTTTAGCTCCTGAGTTCATCAGCGCCATCGCCTCTTCTTAGAGCCCCCCCCCTCTCCAGGATGACTGGTAGGTAGGTGCGGTTTCTTGAGGAGGATTCTACTTGAATTACGCCCGCTCATGCTCCTCTCTTCACTAGTGGGTGTTGGCTTTTACTGGGCACTTGGCTATGAAGTGCCCAGCTTCACCATAGCACAGGCATGCCCGGTCTCTGATCCACCTCTCTCGTTCCTCCTTGGAAAGCCTGGCCTGGTCCACCTGCATGGGTTCCAACTCTGGAGCCCGTCTGGGGAAGTGGGATGCCCTGGATGGTGAATCCGGTCGATTAAGGTAGACTGGAGGCTGTTGGTGCTGTTGGTTCAGGCGGTTGATGCGTTTGCGCTCCTCCAGTCGTGTCAACACGGATGGCCAGGTCGATCAGACGGTCCAGGTCTTCGGGCAGGTCGCGGGTCAGCAACTCATCTTTCATGTGTTCAGAGAGACCGTTGAGGAGTGCATCATAGAGAGGGTTTCTCTCCCATCCGCTGTTGCAGATAGGGCCAGAGGCAGGGGGGCGGCAGCGATCTGGCTGGTTCGTTGGGAAGCCATGAGATCAGCCATGTTGTGGGATAGCGTCCGCAAATGTTGCATCACTGCCAGAAGTTGTTGCTGCTGCGACTCCAATACGGCCCCTTGCTGCTCCACCGCCGAATACAGCTGGGCACTGCTTGCTGGTTCCATCCTGGTCAGAAACAGAAATACAGTGGCAAAAAACAAGACTCAGAAATCAGGGTCGTAAAACAGGCAGAGTTCAGTGACAGTAAATCAGATGGGCAAAAGTACATAAGCGGAAGGCAAAAGCAGGGTTGATATTCCGTAAGTAAAAGTCCAAAAACCAGGGCAGCAAAAATCAGGAATCATAGTCGGACAGGCAGGGTCAAAACCAGAAAAACGTAATATGTCTCTTGGCACAGAAGAAATTATCAACGTTCTGACAGTAGAAACAGAAATGCAGGGCTTAAGTAAACTGAAGGAAAGTCACATGCTTCAAGGAACAAGTGAGGGGAGTAACCAGATAATGAACAATGAAGGTGAGCATACGAGGGAGCTCTAATACAATGATTAGCAAAAGCCAAGACGCGGACTGGGTACACATAGACAACCTATGAAAAACAAACGGCTCTGGTTAAGGAGTTCTACGTGTGCAGATAAAAGAGTGCAGGATAGTAATTAAGCACGTGCGAAAGGTTTCGCGGAAACACAGAATGATACAGGGAAAGCAAAGCTAGGGGCGGAGACTAGCGCAGAGCGAGTGCTGAGATTACGTTAGTAATTATTAGTAGTGGTGCAATTTATAAATTATCTCAAGTGCTCGTCAGTATGTTAGAAATATGTACACAGGTTAAGTTAGTAACATAAACATAAACGTTAATGCTATTAGTAACAGAGTTAACAAAGTGAAGGAAGTAAACGAGAATTGAAGTAAATATACGAAACTCCAGAAACCACTGAAATCACCCGAAGCATGTTGGCATGCGAACTGGGGAGAATGAACTAACCACAATCATCACAAGACAGGATTAAACACTGGTGCAATGGAACAGTAAATGAACAATGGCGATGACAGAAACCAGGATGATGAATGACAATGATGCATAATGATAAATAACAAAAACAGAAAACAGGCAGTTGCGGGATCATGACAGTTTCATAAATGAATTCAAAGTATATTATGCTGCCCTCCATAGACTACAAGAATGGAATTCTGCTAAAATAATTGCTCAGCAGATTTCTGTCATTATTATTTTAACCTTTCTCATTAGTGTGGCTAGCTCCTTCTGGTTGTTCTTTTTTTATGTTCATTTCGGTTGCTGAATTTTCTTTGTCACTTGTTTATCAACTTTTGTCCTTTTATTTTATTAGTTCATTATTTGTTATATTTACCTTTATCTTAAATTGCACCGGTCTATTTCATAGTTTTTACCAGGCACGGCGCCAGGATTTCAGTTTGGGGTGGGCCAGACCAATTGTGGGTGGGCCTAAATTCCAAAGATTAGATCACTTAATAAAACTTAAGCCCAGTTCAGACCAAAGATTCGCGACGAGACGAGACCGTTTTAGAATGTCGCAGGGCGGAGTTGCAGCAGTGTTAACTGGCCCGTCGCAGCCCGACTCAAGCTGGCTGGTGGCGTAGCCAGAGATGCAGCATGTCAAATCGCAAGAGGCTTGTTTTAGAACTTAAAGCACGTAACCCGTCCCAACAGCCAATCAGCTCAATAGCGAATTCAGCTGGTCACGCAGTTATAAACTGTCAGCTGGTTGGAACTGCGCCGAATAAATAACTGGGAGAAATTTACAAAAGAGGGCAGGTCTATCGCTGCGAGTTCCTGGCACAGATTGGCAACAGCGCCTTCGGTATCTCGTTGAAGCACCCATGGACCGGTGGTGCAGTCAGAACTTAAAATTGTGTGGGTAATAAACATCCGTTTAAAACAATTAGTTCTAACTCGATCGCAATCATTTAATTACCTTCAATCCGAAAACACTCCGCACTATCAGGTGTTGCTTGTTCACCTCCTTATGGCAAAACGTCATTTATTTTTAGAAAAAACTAAATCCTTTTTAGATGGGTACAGCTGTGTGGGTGCAGTATTTTTAGATTTAAAGAAGACATTTGACACCGTTGATCACAACATTTTATTAGCTAAACTTACACATTTCAATTTCAGATAAAGCTATTCAATGGGTTAAGTCATATCTAACCGACAGACAACAGTGCATGGTGGTCAACAGTGTCAAATCGCCATACCTTAGGTGTCTAGTAGGAGTCCCACAAGGCTCAATACTTGGACCAATTTTATTTTCCATTAATATCAATGATTTACCACAAGCATGCAGCAACATTCATATTCAGATGTATGCAGATGATGCCGTCATTTTTACTCCTGCGAAAAATACAAGAAGCCTCTAATATTCTCACAGAGATGACTCAAATTCAAGCTTGGATGAACAAATCATGTTTGTCATTAAATAAAAAAAATTAAGTATGATATCTAAGAAACCTTTACAGATCACACACACACGTTTTTAAATGGTAAAGAGCTAGAACTAGTTAAAGAATTTATGTGAGGTACAGTTCACGAACCACTCGCGAGAGACAGAAATCCAAAAAACGTATGCCTTTAATGGGGTCCGAGTCAAAGCCAAAAAAAAAAAAACAAGAATTGCCAAGCCACAATACGAAATCCAAAAACAGAGTCGACTGGACAGGCAGGGGTCAGAGCCAGAAAGACAGATGGGCAAAAGTACAAAAACGCTAAACAAAAAAATCGTAGTCGGTGAACAAATCCAGTGGTCATACACAGGGCATCCAAACACAGAACTCATGGTCAAACAAAAAGGGTCAGAATCCAAAAAGACAAAACAATGCAAGAAGGGCAATGGCAAGAATCGTAGTCGGACAAACCAGTCGAAGAGAAGCAATATTCAAAGGCATACAAGGCGCTCTGCACAATGAAATACTGATCAACGTTCTGACAAGGAGCTGGCCGTGAAAAGACTGCTTAAATAGACAGGAGGAAGGTCACATGCTATGCAGGAAGCAGGTGAGATGGATCAAACTAATTACAACGGGAGAATCACATGAGGGAAACCCTAACCACGAAAATTGGCGAACGCCAAGACACGGACGGGAATCACATAGACAGCCTATGACATTTAAACAGCTCTGGTCAAAGAGTTCTAAGTGCACAGATAACGAGTGCAGGAAAGTAATTAAGCACGTGCGAGAGATCTCGCAGAAACGCAGGGGGAGATAGTTAAAGCTGAGCAAGAGGCGGAGACTAGAACAGGGCGATTGCTGAGAGGGAATTAGTATTAATTAGTAGCGGTGCAACTTTACAGATTTAACTAGAGTGCTCATTAGTAAGTTAGTAATCTATATACATGGATTAGTTGTGTTAGTAGACTATGATACAAAATACAAACATTAGTTTTGTTAGTAATCAGAACAGTAAGGCGAAGGAAGTAAACGAGAATCGAAGGAATGCGTTGAACACCAGAATACATTTAAATCACCCGAAGTAAGTGAGCACACAGACCGGGAAGACGGACTGAACCAACTAGATCACAAGACAGGGGAGACAAGTGCAATGGAACTGAGAAATGGAATGAACTAAAAACCTGAGCATACAATAACCAAAAAGAATAAATAAAAGACAAAATCATGAACAAAACATGAACACAAAAACCAGAATCCTGACAATTTAAGTATCTTGGGGTTACTCTAGACTCTTCTCTAACTTTTAAAAAACACATTAAAAAAATTTCAAATACAATTAAATTCAATCTACTAAATTTTAAACAAATAAGACCTTCGCTGACAACCATGGCAGCTAGAATGTTTCTGCATGCAATGAGCTTGTCTCACATTGATTACTGCTTCACAAACTGGTCCCTTACTGGGGTAACTGCACTTAAAACAATAGAATCACAATATAAAAAAGCCCTAAAAATCTTTGATAAGAAAAGCCAAACAAATCATTGTTGCCATATTCTTAAGAAATATAATTTCCTATCTTTTGAGAATTTTATAATATTCAAATACTCCTGTGCCATACATAAAATATTGAATGGACTGGCCCCACCACTGCTAAAAGACTATGTCAAACTGAAAACTGCTGCGGGCGCGACCACTAGGGCCACGACTAGGATGGACTGTCAGGTCCCCTTCAGACGGACCACTTTTGGACAATCTATGTTTTCTGTGAAGGGCAGCAAAATTTGGACCATTATACCCCAGGAATTCGCGATCAACCCACGTATACAACATTCAAATCACATGTTAAAAACTGGCTTTTAATCAAACAGATTTGCACTCATAAATAAATGGACCATGTGTAGAGTATATACAACGTATTTATGTATTTATGTTTAAGTTATTGGAGGAATGATCTAACGACATTCCTACATTTCATATGTAATGCACTGCACTTTAACATATGTACTTGAAATAAGAAGTTTTTGCCTGTATCAGGTATGAGTTGTGCTCTTGGAATTTGCTGTACTTGAATGAATTTTTTCATCGTGTCATACATGGACTGTATTTTCCGAATTTAGGTATGCTTGTTTATATGCGCACACACATGCACGCATATTGTGGGGTCATCATCCAGTCCAGTTTGTCTAGCCCTGAGATGTATGTGCATATCTGTATCCATCTTGCACTACCACTGTACATTGCACTTTGATCATGTGTTTATGTTTGAATAATTGTATGGATGTTTTAACGAAATTTCTATATCTGTATATGATGCACTGCACTTTAACTTATGCACTCTAAATATGCGTGTTTTTTTATTTATCATACTTTGAATTACACTCTTGAATATCTTGTATAATTGAATAAATGTATTAAGTCTCTATGTGACCTGCCAAGGGACAGAAGATGCAAATTAGCAATATGCTAACTCTGGTATATTTACATGGTTATTGTAACTATGTTCATTAATATACATTGCCCCTTTCAAATAAATAAAAAAAAAATTCATTTGGACGCGCAATTTTGTGCATTTCAAATCTCTGTCTTTGATTCAATTTAAACAATTAAATCGATCATGAAGCACAGGCTGGATCGCCTGATGAGACAGAAAGGTAGTGCAGAATTTCCAGAGCAGTTTACCTCTCGAAAAGTAGCCCATAGGCCAACTTACTAGTAACTTACCTATTTTTTTGATCTGAATTATGCCTATTGATTAGTCGCCCTAGATCGCATCACGAAAGAAGCCGTGTCTGTAATTGCCAATTGAATATGCTTATAAGTGGAAAATTGTTTTAACAAAGGAAAATGACTGAGTTAGGACTGAGTTAGGAAGTTAGGAATAATAATTGTAGTAAAGCGATGTTGTGTGACCGCTCATTTTTCAGTTCTGGCTACGCCACTGATTTGAAATGCACAGAATTGCGCCTCCAAATGAACGATTGTCCTTTCGCCATAACAAGGTGAAGTAGCAACACCTGACAGTGCGGTGCATTTTCAGATTGAATGCATATGATTGCAATAGTCAAAACTAATAATTGTTTTAAAGAGATGTTTAGAGCCCACCCAATTTTAAGTTCTGGCTAAGCCACGGCCATGGACGGCTCCAAATTATCGCCCCTTTCTTTCTTTTTTGTTTGTCCTTGCTGTTTTCTTAATAGCTGAAATGCACCTGTTGCGTCTAACTCATCAACACTGGGAAAATAGGCCTAAAAAGCCGGCAGTTAAAATGGAAGCGCTGAGAGTCAGTGCTATGGAAACGATACATCCTCTCATCTCGTCGCATCGATGTGAACTGGCAGGTTTCAGAACATCGCAGACCGGTGTGTTGCAAGTAGTTGGAAGTTTCAACCCGTCTCGTCGCGAATCTTTGGCCTGGGCTTTAATCTTCACTTAATAAAAACGTCTAGCTGATGTACTACTATATTATCTCTTTTATATCGAATTTGGTTGGTAATGTGACTTAAATATTTTGTTGCATTTTTTATCGTTTCAGTGCATAGGCTACCTATCCGCGACCGCTCGCCTTGGTTCTGACCAAAGAGGAGCGCTCTGGAATCTTTTACGTGCAAGGTGCGCTGCAGCGCATCTCCTTAAAAGCGGCCACGTTGACCATGGTTAAAGCGTCAGCATAACCAACCTTCTAAAATCGTTGTTAAAATTAACAAATTTGAATCATTAATGAATTGAATCATGAAATGTATTTAAAAAGATATATATATATATTTTTTTTTTTTTTTTAAAAAAAGTTTAGGGTGGGCCTGTAGATGAGTGGGTGGGCCTAGGTCCACCTAGGCCCACCCATAACGCCGTGCCTGGTTTTTACTAGGCAATAATATACAGTTGCAATCAAGATTATTCAACCCCTATTGCAAATTGGGTTTACTGGCAAAATGTACAAACTTTCAGCTGTTTGTGATGAACAGATTAACCCTTTATTGGGCAAGGAACCATATTTGGTAACTTCAGTGGGCATCCAAAGTGGCGCCGCCTTGCCTCTCCGTGAGGCAGTAGACCCGCAGAGATTTCTCCCAGCCAATCAGAGAAAATCAGGCGATATCACAGGCAGTGACATCAGGGTGTTTGATCAATCAGCAATGGCCTAGAGCGTCTCAAACTTCTTTTCTTCTCCAGACCTCTCACTGTGCGGTTGTGCGCCCTTACCCAGTCTCACTCACAAGGACCTAACATCATTACTCACTAAAGAAAATTGATGAAAACTCACGCATTAAAAAGTTGAAAAGGTTTGCTAAAAGTTGAGATTGGTGTTCTTTGTGTAGGATTTCTAGAAATTAGTGAGATTTTGCGTGAGAAACAAAAAATTTGGTAGTGAGGCCATATTTGATCATACGCCCTTTTCACTGAAGCCAAGAGCAAGTGATGGTTAGACTATTTATGGACATACGCCCAACGCACAGTACTTTTTTGCAGTCAGCTTCTCAGGGTATTTTTAGTTCCCTATAAAGGGTTAAACAAGAACATTTTAAATAGCTCAACACAACTAATATTACAAGTGGTTTCTCCAAATTTAACTCAAAATGCCACTTTTAATGACTACTGCAGTCTCAAAATTATTCAACCCCCTGAATAGAATCTGTCATAAGAGCATATTTGCAAGTCAGGTATTGTCTCAAGCACACCTAATGCAGCTAATCAAGAGCTTAATTAGTTGCATCAGGTTTGCTTGAGATAGAACACATCAAATACTTGCACTCGCTAGGGGTTTGTTGACAGTGACATTTGATTGCATATCAGAAATATGGCTGTCAAGAGAATTGTCCAAAAAGCTAATGGAGATCATTGCCTGGCACGAACAAGATTAAGGATACAAAAAGGTAGCACAGGCACTGAATGTTCGTAGAGATAAAGTTGTTAAGTACCAGGATGTGGCAGAAAGAGAAAGCTATGAATGGCTGCCATCAGATTCCTGACGAGACAGGTGGTAAAAAACCCTCGGGTGACTACAGGAGACCCGCAGCAAGGCTTGGAGGCAGGAGTCACTGAGGTTTCAGGTCGCACAGTAGGGTACATACTAAACGTTGAAGGTCTCCAAGACACACACCACAACTGATCCAAAAGCACAAGCTCCAATATGCTCAAAACCATATAACTGAGCCACAGAAGTTTTAGGATATGGTTCTGTGGAGTGATGAAACAAAACTGGAACTTTTCAGGCTTATGAATCAGTGGTATGTCTGCAGGAGGAATAAAGAAGCATATGCTGAAAAGTACACCCTGCCTACAGAGAAGAATTGTGGGGGCTGTTTGATGCTCTGCAGCTGCTTTGCTACCTCTGGCACTGGAAACCTGCAAATTGTGGAGGGCAAGATGGATTCAGTCAAGTACCAGGATATCCAAGGAGAAAATGTCATGCCGTCTGTACGGAAGCTGACGCTTGGGCATCATTGGACCTTCCAACAGGACAATGATCCTAAGCATACCAAGGCTTGGTTTCAGAAGAAGTCTGGGAAGATTCTAGAGTGCCCATCACATTTGCCTCACTTGAACCCCATAAAAAAATCTCTGCTGGGATTTGAAGAAGGCAGTTGCAGCACGCAAACCCTAGAATATCAGTGAACTGAAGGCCATTTTCCATGAGGACTGGGCTAAGATCCCTTGGGAATGCTGCCAGAAGCTGTTGTCTGCCTTTGCTTCACATTTCCAGCAGGTCATTGTGGCTCAAAGGGTGCTCTATTAAGTATTAAAGATGCTTGGCATGAAGGGATTGAATAATTTTGAGCCAGCAGTAGTCATTAAAAGTGGCATTTTGTGTTGAATTTGGAGAAAACACTTGTAATATTTGTTGTGTTGAGCTATTCAAATAGTTCTTGTTTGATTTGTTCATTGCAAACAGCTGAAAGTTTGTAAATTTTGCCAGTAAACCCAATTTGCAGCAGGGGTTGAATAATTCTGATTGCAACTGTATATGCCCCCTAGCTTGTTATTTGTTTTTTTGTATAAGTGGAATATTTTGTATGGTCATTATGTGTATTCCACTATGCGAGTCTGTTCGTTAATTTTGTGTCAATTAAAAAAAAAAGTTTCCCTGGGATTAAATCATGTCACTTCTGAATAATCTAAAAAAAAAATGTCCATTGGGTCAATTTACGATGTGCTTTCATTCCATTCAACAACCTTCTGTTTCCACCAAACCACCTTCCGTTTCCAACAAATTACCTTCCGTTTCCAACAAATCATCTTCCGTTTCCACTGTGTTTAGAAGTATTTTTAGTGCGTGTAATTGTGAATGTGAGAGGTAAAAATAGTGAACGTGAGAGGTTGACACAGTGAACGTGTGAGATAAAAACTGTATGTGAGAGGTAAAAACAATGAACGTGAGAGGTAAAAACAGTGAATGTGAGAGGTAAAAACTGAATGTGACAAGTAAAAACTGAATGTGAGAGGTAAAAATAGTGGATGTGAGTAGTAAAAACAGTGAATGTGAGAGGTAAAATTAGTGAACGTGAGGTAAAAACAGTGTATGTGAGAGGTAAAAACTGAATGTGACAAGCAAAAACTGAACGTGAGAGGTAAAAATAGTGGATGTGAGTGGTAAAAACAGTGAATGTGAGAGGTAAGAATAGTGAATGAGAGAGGAAAAAACGGTGAATGTGAGAGGTAAAAATAGTGAACGTGAGAAGTAAAAATAGTGAACTTGAGAAGTAAAAACAGCGTATGTGAGAGGTAAAAAAAAGTGAATTTGAGAGGCAAAATTCGTGATTGTGAGAGGTAAAAACAGTGAATGTGAGAGGTTAAAAATAGTGAACCTGAGAGGTAAAAACAATGGGTCTCATTCATGAAATGTTCATAAATCTGCGAACAGATTTACACATAAAAGCCTACTCTACTAAAAACCTACTCCAGATTCAGGAACACGTGAAACTGTGTTCGGGAAACTCAGATCTGATCGTAAACACGAGTGTAGATCATGAATGCCAAACAATCGTAAATTGACAGCGCGCTCCCGGTAATCAGCTATTTGCATAAATCTCCGCCCATGAATTGCCAATGACCGCCATATAAGGAGGTGTGGATGCATCCAGTCGACCTGTCAGTCAAGGCGCAAACAAAGAAAGACAGAGAAAGAAAAAGGAATTTTTCGAGCGGAGATAGAAATTATTTTGGGTGAAGTGGAGTTTAGAAAAAACATTTTATTTTCATCTGTTTGCAGTGGTGTGACAGGGACAGGCAAAACGAAGGCTTGGAGGGAGGTGACAGATGCCGTTAATGTTGTCTCTGTAGTTCAAAGAACTAAGTCCGAGGTGAAGCGTAAATGGTTTGACATGAAACTAGAGGCAAAGAAACGCATAAGCGCACATCAGCCACAGGTTGAGGAGGCTCACAGTCACAACTATCAACTGCAGACGAGCGCATCGCTGGCATAATTGGGCAGACCTCTCTGTCAGGAATTATACCTGACGGAGACAGCAAAATGCCTCCACTTTTATTTTTGGAAGTGGCTATTTGCCCTGCAGCGCGCCGAATTGGGGGAAAGAGATCGGCTATCTGCCCCACAAAGGGGCCGACAAGAGAAGCAGTTCTGCTATTCGCACCACGGTGGGACGGATCAGAGAAGCACTTCTGCTATTTTCCCCGCAGTTGGGCCAGTAAGAGATTTCATTTTATAATCCGCCCGCTCTCTGATCTTTCACATTGAACACGCCATGGCGAATAGCCTCTTCGTTTTGTTTTTTTTTTAATTTTTAAAAAATTTTTTTTATTATTATCATTCAACATGTAGAAAGAACGTGTAATCTATTGAGTCGATTCACATAGATCATTCACAAACATGAACCTAATCTGGATCTTAAACCTGCCAATTGCCAACTAATTTAACTAAATGTGTTATATTTTTAATCGTTTGTCATGTTGAGGCTATATCACGTGTTTCAAAGGCATATGCCTACTATTTACATAACAGAGCGCAATATGAATTAAAATTGTAATTTACAATAGTGACAAGCATTATTTATATGTGTTAAATAAATTTACACAAGCGCTACACACGGTCGAAAAGCATGTGTAGATTTTGTTAGTAGCTACGAACAGATCTGAGCTACTAAAATGTTGATGAATGCGAGATAAATTCGTCTAAACAGTTTACACACAAATTAAACTCTGCTCACAGTTTCATGAATGAGACCCATTGAACGTGAGAGAGGTCAAAAATGAGACCCATTGAACTTGAGAGGTAAAAATAGTGGATGTGAGTGAAAAACAGTGAATGTGAGAGGTAAAATTAGGTCTTGAGACGGTGAATATGAGGGTAAAAATAGTGAACGTGGAAAAAGCGGTGAGCGTGGTAAAAATAGTGAATGTGAGAGGTAAAAATAGTGATCTTGAGAAGGAAAAACGGTGAATGTGAGAGGTAAAAATAGTGAACGTGAGAGGGGCAAAACTGAATGTGAGAGGTAAAAAATACTGAACGTGAGAGGTAAAAAATAGTGAACGTGAAAAGGAAAAAAATAATGAACGTGAGAGGTAAAAATGAGTGAGAAGTAAAATCAGTGAATGAGAGAGGCAAAAACAGTGCAGGTGAGAGGTAAAAACAGTGTATGTGTGAGGTAAAAACTAGTGAGGTGAAAATGTGAGTGGTAAAAAACAGTGAATGTGAGAGGTAAAATTAGTGAACAAGAGGGGAAAACGGTGAATGTGAGAGGTGAAAATAGTGAACGAGAAGTAAAAATAGTGAACTTGAGAGGTAAAAACAGCGTATGTGTGAGGTAAAAAAAGTGAATTTGAGAGGCAAAATTCGTGATCGTGAGAGGTAAAAACAGTGAATGTGAGAGGTTAAAAATAGTGAACGTGAGAGGTAAAAACAATGAACGTGAGAGGTAAAAATAGTGAACGTGAGAAGTAAAAATGGTGAACTTGAGAGGTAAAACAGTGTATGTGAGAGGTAAAAATAGTGAATTTGAGAGGCAAAATTTGTGAACGTGAGAGGTAAAAACTGTGAATGTGAGGTAAAAACAGTGTATGTGTGAGGTAAAAGCTGTGAATGTGAAAAGTAAAAACTGAACGTGAGAGGTAAAAATAGTGGATGTGAGTGGTAAAAACAGTGAATGTGAGAGGTAAAATTAGAGATTGTAAGAGGGAAAAACGGTGAATATGAGAGGTAAAAATAGTGAACGTGAGAGGGAAAAACGGTGAATATGAGAGGCAAAAATAGTGAACGTGAGAGGGAAAAACGGTGAATATGAGAGGTAAAAATAGTGGGTCTCATTCATGAAACGTGAGCAGAGCGAATTTGTGTGTAAACTGTTCGTAGACATAAATTTACATGAATCTCACATTCATCAACATTTTAGTAGCTCAGATCTGTTGGTAGCTACTAACAAAATCTACACATGCTTTCGACCGTGTGCAGCGCTTGTGTAAATTTACGAACACATATAAATAATGCTTGTCACTATTGTAAATTACAATTTTAATTAATGTTGCGCTCTGTTATGTAAATAATAGGCAGATGCCTTTGAAACACGTGATATAGCCTCAACATGACAAACGATTAAAAATATGACACATTTAGTTAAATTAGTTGGCAATTGGCAGGTTTAAGATCCAGACTAGGTTCATGTTTGTGAATGATCTATGTGAATAGACTCAATAGATTACACGTTCTTTCTACATGTTGAATGATGATTTAAAAAAAAAAAACAAAACGAAGAGGCTATTAAGCCCTGCGGCGGTTTCAGCGAAAGATCAGAGAGCGGGCGGATTATAAAATGAAATCTCTTACTGGCCCAACTGCGGGGAAAATAGCAGAAGTGCTTCTCTGATCCGTCCCACCGTGGTGCGAATAGCAGAACTGCTTCTCTTGTCGGCCCCTTTGTGGGGCAGATAGCCGATCTCTTTCCCCCAATTCGGCGCGCTGCAGGGCAAATAGCCACTTCCAAAAATAAAAGTGGAGGCATTTTGCTGTCTCCGTCAGGTATAATTCCTGACAGAGAGGTCTGCCCAATTATGCCAGCGATGCGCTCGTCTGCAGTTGATAGTTGTGACTGTGAGCCTCCTCAACCTGTGGCTGATGTGCGCTTATGCGTTTCTTTGCCTCTAGTTTCATGTCAAACCATTTACGCTTCACCTCGGACATAGTTCTTTGGACTACAGAGACAACATTAACGGCATCTGTCACCTCCCTCCAAGCCTTCGTTTTGCCTGTCCCTGTCACACCACTGCAAACAGATGAAAAAAAAAGTTTTTTCTGAACTCCACTTCACCCAAAATAATTTCTATCTCCGCTTCAGAAAAATTCCTTTTTTTTCTTTGTCTTTCTTTGTTTGCGCCTTGACTGACAGGTCGACTGGATGCATCTACACCTACTTATATGGCGGTTATTGGCAATTCATGGGCAGAGATTTATGCAAATAGCTGATTACCGGGAGCGCGCTGTCAATTTACGATCGCTTGGCATTCATGATCTACACACGTGTTTACGATCAGATCTGAGTTTCCCGAACACAGTTTCATGTGTTCCTGAATCCGGAGTAGGTTTTTAGTAGAGTAGGCTTTTATGTGTAAATCTGTTCGCAGATTTACGAACGTTTCATGAATGAGACCCAGTGAACGTGAGAGGGAAAAACGGTGAATATGAGAGGTAAAAATAGTGAACGTGAGAGGGAAAAACGGTGAACGTGAGAGGTAAAAATACTGAACGTGAGAGGTAAAAATAGTGAACGTGAGAGGGAAAAACTGTGAATGTGAGAGGTAAAAATAGTGAACGTGAGAGGCAAAAACTGAATGTGAGAGGTAAAAACAGTGAACGTGAGAGGTAAAAATAGTGAACGTGAAAAGCAAAAATAATGAACGTGAGAGGTAGAAATGGTGAACGCGAGAAGTAAAAACAGTGAATGTGAGAGGTAAAAACAGTGCAGGTGAGGTAAAAACAGTGTATGTGTGAGGTAAAAACTGAACGTGAGAGGTGAATACAGTGAACATGAGAGGTAAAAATAGTGAGCATGAGAGGTAAAAACAGTGTATGTTAGAGGTAAAAACAGTGAATGTGAGAGGTAAAAACAGTGTATATGAGAGGTAAAAATAGTGAACGTGAGAGGTAAAAACAGTGGGCCTCATGCAGCAACATTCTCTTAAATATCTTTTATATTTTGTCTTATTTTTTTGCTAAGAGAAATAAGAGAAATGCACCAAACGCTCTCACTGTCCAAATCTGCTCTTACCTAGGTGTGCTGAATGTTGAATCCCACTTGATCGTAAATTGGAAGTGCATGGCTGGTTGTTTTAAATTAGCATATATGACACCCACTAAACACCATATAAGGGCAGGTGACGTGCCGTGTGCAAAGAGCCGACTGCTTGTGGCAATCTAGGGCGCTTTCACATGAGGTACGATTGTTCCGTACCGTGCCACAGTACAATTGTCCCCCCTCCCCTCTCCCTGCTGGTCAGCTTTCACACTGGTAATATCGTACCGTACCCGAGTACACCTACATACATGTCAAAATTCCGATACAGCTTGTTGCAGTATGCACCTTGGTCGTTTTAAATGGGGAACAATTTTAAAAGGAGGCGCCAATATATTTCGGGGGGTTTTATAATTGAGAAGGGGGTTTAGAATATTAATATCAAATATTAATATTGCGAAAGCATATGCTGCGCATGTCCTAGCAACCCGGTGTGTCATCTGTAACATGGATTACCACATATAGCAGCACAAAAAATTTAGCGTATTATACTTACAACTTATAATACATTTTCTTGACTGAATCCTTGATGTTTTTACACATCCGAATCTTTCTCTGGGTACCCAAACATCAAGGTAAGCCAAAAATGTTCTGATTACATTCGATATTGGTGGATTTTGCATACGGAATTCTTTTGCCCTTGCGTTTTTGGCCGATTATGCTGTCCACTGCCTCATTCCACAAAAATTTATCTATCTCAAAACTTGAGCTGCCAGACTTTCGCACCGCGTCCCGCACCTTGAAATATCGCAGCTGCATTTTCTTTAGTTTGCCACGGCACTGATCTACTTGTATTATTCTGTGATAACCACGCGAATGTAACTACTCACAAATTATTACATAGATCTCCGAGTTTTTGCGTGTAGTATCCAGTTGTGATTGTATGCTTTCGTCCGCCTACATTTCGTTCAAGCATTGAATTTCTTTGTTTGAATGGAGATATCTTTTCGCCGCAGCATTTGTTAGAATGAGATAAGAGAGCCGTAACACATAACAGTAATCTTCCGTGCTCAAGTACGGTTGCTTTCACATTTGGTACGAGTAACCATTCATCTGTCTCAGCAAACAAATCCGTGCGATCTCTAAGAATGCGCTCTTTGGGCAAGGCCTGGATGGCCAAAGTGTCCAACAGGAATAGAGAAGCCATTCAGAAGCAGAACGCACACAAGTATCTAAGGGTTTTTGTAGCTTAGTCCTAATTAGGATCAGCTGGCCAAACTCTTTAGCCCAAGAATTAAATGATAAAATCATTATAATTTCTTAAAAAAATAAAACAATCTAAATTTTATTATATGATGCATTTTTAAAGTTTAGATTTTTTTTTCGTTTTCTCTTATCTCGGTAAAAAGTGCTCTCGACCACGTGTAAAATTTTCCCTAACCTAAGAGAAGAGCAAAAATAAGAAAACATTGCGGATACAAACAAAAATGAGAGAATATTTGTTCTTGTATTGCTTCTTGCATGAGGCTCAGTGAACGTGAGAGGTAAAAACAGTGTATGTGAGAGGTAAGAATAGTGAACGTGAGGTAAAAACAGTGAATGTGAGAGGTAAAATTCGTGAACATGAGAGGTAAAAACTGTGAATGTGAGAGGTAAAAATAGTGAACGTGAGAGGTAAAAATAGGACCAAGGGTCCTGTAGCTTACCGGCAAGCAGTCTTACAGCGATGATACAAGTTATGAAAATTTCATGTGACGTTTCACATTTGAATGAATGAAAATCAATGTCAAGGTTTCTAAATAAAAGTTCATAGACATTTATAAGACCTTCTGTAATACAATCCTAAGCTATGAAGCAGTTTTGATGATACAAGTTATTGACATATGTCAATATGTATTCAATATGTCAATTGTTAACTTTAAAGCTCACAGAATGTCAAGTTGTGGTCAGCAAATTAACTTCATATATAACTTTCTACAACGTAAATGTCTCTGTGCAAACCTTGGCTCAATCTGTGACCATTTTGGTGATACAAGTCATTGTAATTATACTGTCAAGTTTGACCCTCAAAGGTCACTGACAGTCAAGGTGAATTTCACCAAATGAAAGTTCATATGTGACTTCCTAGATGTCAGTAACACAAACCTAGGCTCCATCTGTGACCATTTTAGTGATACAAGTCATTGAATTTTCACTAGGTCACATTGAACCTTTGAAGGTCAATACGAAGGTCACCAAATGAAAGTTCATACATGACTTCCTATATGTCTCTAATACGTTGTACAAACCTAGACTCCATCTGTGACCGTTTTGGCAATACAAGTCATTGTAATTGTATTATGTCAAGTTTAACCTTCAAATGTCACCAACAGTGAAGTTGAGTGTCACCAAATGAAAGTTCATATGTGACTTCCTATGTCAGTAACACAAACCTAGGCTCCATCTGTGCCCTTTTCAGTGACAGAAGTCATTGAATTTTCTCTTGGTCAAGTTTGACCATCGAAGGTCAATATGAAGGTCACCAAATGAAAGTTCATACATGACTTACTATACGTCTCCAATACAAACCTACACTCAATCTGTAACAATTTTGCTGATATAAGTCATTGAAATTTCAATGTATAGTTTGGCCATTGAAGGTCACTGAAGGTCAAGTTCAAGGCCACCCAATGAAACTTCATACATGACTTCCTGTATGCCCACAATACAAACCTAACCTCTATCTCTAATACTTTTGGTGATAGAAGTCAATGAAATTTCACTATGTGAAGTTTGACCTTCGAAGGGCACCAAAGGTCAAGTTCAAGGTCACCAAATGAAAGTTCATGTATGACTTCCTAGAAATCTCCAATACAAACCGAAACTATCTGTAACCATTTTGCTGATATAAGTCATTGAAATTTCATTGTGAAGTTTGGGCATTCAAGGTCACTGAAGGTCAAGTTCAATGTCACCAAATGAAACTTCATACATGACTTCCTGTATGCCCACAATACAAACCTAAGCTCTATCTGTAATAGTTTTGGTGATAGTGAAATTTCAATGACTTCTATGTGAAGTTTGACCTTCGAAGGTCACTGAAGGTCAAGTTCAAGGCCACCAAATGAAAGTTCATACATGACTTCATTTAAATGTTCAATGCACATATGTTCCCAATCTTTAATATTTTCAAGCCTAGAAGCCTTTGAAAATTGTAACATTTTGCTTGACCTCAAGTTTGACCTTTCAAGGTCATCTGAGGTCAACTTTAACACAGCCAAAATATAGGTCATATATAACTTCCTATATGTCTATAATACAAACTTAATCTCTATCTGCAACCATTTGGCTTCCACAGGCGATTTGGCCCATTCTCCATAAGACCCAATGTTAAAGAACAGCGCCCCCACTAGACCCACTTCTGTCAATTCAATCAAAATGGCACTCACACTGTATATAAAGTGTATCAAGGTGAGTTGATTGCCAGATTATTTTAAAAGTTATCAGACAGTTTTTGAGAAAATTTTTTTTGAAATTTCAAGTCATAGCTTTTACAGTTTTTCTCAAATGCTAAAACACATTTCACAAACGTTTCCTCTTTGTTCCCCAATGTCTAAACACAACACCCTTTTCTAAAGCTACATAAACACAACCATACCTTCTCACTTCAAAACTCAAACTTTCACACCAAAAGAGCAGCTCGAAGCTTTCAAAAATGTAAACACTATACACATCATTACACACTACAGCAAAACAATTGAAAACACAATGCTCAATTTGTGAGAAGGTTCTTTGTTTCATAACTGCCAATGCATATTTTTAGAAACTTTACAGTAACGGATCTTCTTAGATCTCTGTAGAGGATTAGGCATTTAGATTTGTGAGTTTCATATGAAGAGTATAAATCTATAGAAAATACTGCATGTACACTATTGTAATACAACTCAATGCAAAAACAGAATCTATTGAACACAACAGTACTCTTGAAAACATGTTCAGGGTGTGAAGTTTTTTTTTTATTTACTTTATTTACACCACACACACCAATCACTGTGCGGCATCATGTCGCTGAGCTGCATCGGGCCACATCACCTCATCCACATCGCAGGCTATATTCTCTCTTGCCAGGCACTGCGGGAAAAACGCCCTGGAATGGCGAATCCATCCTTGGAAGGCCTCCACTGGTATGTCAACACAGGCCAGCTCCATTGCCCTTAGGAGGTTCTCTCTAGTGTATGGTTGTCTGTCATAAACCTTCCATCTCCACGATGAGAAGAACTCCTCTATAGGGTTGAGGAAAGGGGAGTAGGGTGGCAGACAGACGTTTAAAAACTGGTTACTGTTGGTGGTGAACCACTCTGATTTGGTTTGTTCTGTGGAAGCGGACATTGTCCCAAATGATCACATAAATGGGATGTGCGGGCCCAGGATGGTGTTGTTGGCGGTCCAGGAGGATGTCTCTTAGCTCCTCTAGGAAGGTGAGGAGACGTTGGGTGTTGTAAGACCCAAGGACAGCATGCCGGTGGACAAGCCCCTCCGAACCCATGGCCGCACAAAAAGTAATATTACCCCCCCGTTGGCCAGGAACCTCAGTGATGGCTCTTTGGCTAATGATGTTACGGCCTCTTTGCCTTCGTTTGTGCAGGTTGAAGCCAGCCTCATCCAGGAAGAGGTACTCATGAGGTCTGGCCATCGCATCCAACTGTAATATCCTCTGTGAAAATGTGAAAGTGCACAGGTGTTCAGAACAACAGTCAATCAGGTAGCACAGTATTGTCCAGAAGTAATGTGGGCCACTGAGCAACACAGTATGTCCACTAACTGTACTGTGAACATGGATGAATACTTACTTGCACATACTCGTAACGTAGGTCTTTGTGTCGCGCAGAGTTGCGCTCAAAGGGAACCCTATAGACCTGTTTCATCCGCATCTTTTGGCGCCGGAGAACTCGGTCTATTGTGGCCAAGCTGACATCATCAATGCTCTCAAAGTTGACATTATCGGCAATGACTTTGTCTCTGATCTCCCGGAGTCTGATGAGGTTATTCTCACGAACCATATCCACAATGAGGGTTTCTTGTGCCGCTGTAAAAATGGCAACCCTCCCACCTCTGTGGCATTCTTTCAACTCTAAAGAAAGAAACATGTGTTGTCAATTGACATGTTTTACAATAACAACTGATTTGAAACCAATAGACTACTTTCACAGGCTTGTAAAACTGTATTGTGACAAAGAAAGCAATAGAGTACAATACCTGTTGTGTTGTCTGAATGCCCTGATAATGGTGGCCACGGTGAACCTACTCAGGTTTGGACGGACTCTTAGTCCTGCTTCAGCCATTGTCATGCCATGGACAATGACATGGTCAATGACTGTTGCTCGCATCTCGTCTGTAATGATGGTGCGAGGTTGTCTTGCTCTTCCTCCTGGACCTTCTCCTCTCCCTCCTGGACCTTCTCTCCCTTGTTGGCCTCCTCCTCTTCCTCGTTGGCCTGCTCCTCTTCCTCCTCTGATTTGAACTCCTCTTCCTCGTTGGCCTGCTCCTCTTCTTCCATGGCCAGCTCTTCTCCCTCCTCTGACTTAAATTCCTCTTCCCCTGACTCTGCCTTCATCCATTGTGTTTGTTTGGAATTTTCAGCAAACTGTGCACTCTGAACTTGCTTTTATACATGAGGTCACAGCATTAGCAACAAGTGTCTTCAATTTAGAGTCGTTGTGTGTAATGAATGACGCCAGGTGTGTTCACTGTGTTCAAATATTGCTGACTGTGGCAAGCATTTTGCATTACATGAGCTTTCATTTGAGAATATGAGCAGAGTTCTTTTGCAACTTGTGTCTTAGCAAGGAAAAATGTGTTTAGATTTATGAGAACGGAGGATTGTGTTTTGTGAATTGTGTCTTCATGTGAAATGTGTTTATGATATTGGCAAATGATGGCTAGATTTAGTAAATGTGTTTAGGCAACTGGTCATTTGGTTTAGAGGATTGGCTTTTGTGTTTTAGCATTTGAGAAAAACTGTAACATGTTAATATATTCCCTGACCTGAAGTTTGACCTTTCAAAGTCATCTGTGGTCAAATTTAATATTGCCAAAATATAGGTCATATGTGACTTCCTATATGTCGATAATACAAACTTAATCTCTATCTGCAACCATTTGGCCTCCACAGGCCATCTTGCATATTCATAGAGTACAGCGCCCCCAATAGACCCACTTCTGTCAATTCAATCAAAATGGCGCTCACACTGTACATTGATGGTACCAAGGTAAGTCGATTGCCTGATTTAGAAAAAAATTTATCACGTGGTTTTTGAGAAATAATTTTTAAAAATTTCTTAGTCCTATCTTTAACATTGGGGACAAAATTTCAGGGGCCCATAAAACGGATAAAAATGATTCAATCAAAAATCCGAGAAAAAACGTCTGGAGATATGGTCTAGTAGTATGTTATTGCAAATTTACACGAAAATTCATCAGGCCAAAAAAAAAGATAAAAAATGTTCTGGACGCCGGACGCCTCACACCACGGCAATAGCTTATCAGCCCATAGGGCCGGTAAGCTAAAAACAGTGAACGTGAGAGCTAAAAACCATGTATGTGCGAGGTAAACACAGTGAACGTGAGAGGTAAAAACTGTACGTGAGGTAAAAATAGTGAATGTGAGAGGTAAAAACAGCGAATTTGTGAGGTAAAAACAGCAAATCTGCGAGGTAAAAACAGGAAATGTGAGAGGTAAAAACTGTGAATGTGAGAGGTTAAACAGTGAATACGTGAGGAATTTTGTGAACGTGACAGGTAAAAACAGTGTGGGCTCTAATTTATTGGCGCAGCGCAGGGTGGCGCAGCGTGGCGTAGCGTGCCGCAGCCCATGCAGTGGTAATTTCGTCCGGTGCAGCCCACGCAGTGGTAATGTCGTGCGGTGCAACACCGTGCGCAGCCACTTTGGCAATTTGGTAGACGGACGTGCGCCGAGATGGGTGTGGCGGCGTAGTAGGGGGAGGTGTCACATATTCATCAAGACGCAGTAAAAATTTCGTAGCAAAGGTCTCCGCTGAAGTTGCGCAGAAAGCATGCCAGCGCCAACCTGGTTTACTTTCTGTGCAGTGATAATTTGGCTGACCGGCGCACAGTGCGCACATGTCACCGAAACCTCATAGGCACGTTTCCAGAATGTCAGGCACATTTCAATGCAATAAATAATTACAGCAACCACTATTTAATGTAACTATCTGAATCAGCACATAAATTATAGTATCTATATCAATTGTCCTGATGTCAGATCAAAGAGAGAGAGAGATGTGTACATGTGGGCACGTGAGTGCGTGTGTGGGTATGTGAGTATGTGCCCTTCAGCTGCTTTCACACCGGACGCGAAACGAACATTTCGCACGACTGATTACATTCAAAGTCAATGCAAAGACGCGTCTTTGCATTGACTTTGAATGTAATCTGTCGTATCTTAAAATTCGCGGCCCAGTGTGCAAGCGGCTTAATACTATTATTGTCACTTAGGTTTTATCATTTTTGGTGGGGGAAAGGAATACAGCCTGATTGCTATGATCTCGTACTGAGTTAAGATCACATATTGAAAATAAATGTGCAATGTATCTTGCATTGTTGTCCATGCATGTTAATCCCAAAATTTTAAGCAGCAACAGGGTGTAATAATAGGAACACGCTATCCATCATTCTCTTCCCAATGATGCAGGCAGAAAAAATAAATGAGCAACAGTCGTATTTCATTCCAACTTCATAAGTTTGAATGATCTGACGTAGTTTCGTTTTGAAATTCCATTCAAGTTCGCTAATGGTAATAATTTGCGAATGCCCTAGCTAGCCAGCTAACTCATATTTGTAATGCTTAACATAGACGTAAGCGGAGCGGAAAACATGCCTGAAGCAGCAAAGTAAAATGCAACATTAACGCATCATGCAGATATAGGACAGAGGCTTCTTTATTCCAATTTTAAAGGTGAGAAGAAGAGCTCATTTGATTGGTGAAGATTTGACTCGGCTGTGTTAAACCCACTGACGCCTTCTCTCCTCCCTCTTTGCCACTTGCGCCGGCAGGAGGGACAGAGGCGGGACAGAGGAGTACTTGCTGCACTGGGCACAAAATTGCAAAATATGCCTGGATACACCCCGTTGGCGTGGCGCTCCCCCCATTCGCTGTGCCTGTGCTGCGCCTGCGCCTGGTCTACGAATTTAGAGCCCTGTATAATGTGCGAGGTAAAAACAGTGAACATGAGAGGTAAAAACAGTGTATGTGAGAGGTAAAGTTTAAATTATGGCCTGAACGGCACCTCATATATGTGCGTTGTGCACTTGCCTGCAAAGACAAAATTCTGTCTGACTATGTGCCCTGAAATGAGCAGTCAAAAATTGACCATTGACTTTAGACCAGGTTTTTGTTGGTCAATAGCACGATCGCTTTTTGCGGTCCCAAGTAAGCGATGCGCTTGACCACACATCATGGGTGCTCAATTTGGCGCAGTTGCATTCCCTACTTAGGCAGTCTGGACACTGGGCGGGTTGATGGTACTTGCGTTGGTCGGAAAGTAGCAAAAATTCGCGCTCTACGCTTCCCGCTGGGTGCAAGATAGCGGCCTAAGTTGATTTAAGTAATGATGCAAACTTCATGTGTCATTTACACTTGAGTTTTCAGTAGATCCATGGCACTTCTATGGAGCTTAAAAATTTTTGATCATTTTTCAGTAATTTCTGAATTGATAACTCCTGAATGGGTTTGATTTTAGTGCATCTTTCTTTACTGTGCTACATTTAACTGCACTCAACAACACAAATACAAGAATATACAATTCAACACAAAGCATCAGTTGCTATGCCTCTGCTTCATGCGCCCTAAAAGTTGATCTTGAACTCCCCACATGCAACTGACCTTTTGTGATCTTTGCCTCTGACTCGATCCACAAAACCTAATCAGTTCATCTGTGGGAAGTTACCATGGCTGCGTTGTTTTTTGCTTAGGAAAGTTCCTTACTTCTTGAAAATGACCCAGAACTATTTCATGCCGCCCTGATAAGTGTGTTCCAATTCTATAACTTAAGGAAAAGTGCTTCAGTGCTTCCAAACTTACTTTCTTTAGCGGAGGGTACACTGAACCATCCTTTACAAAATAAAGGAAATAAAGCCATCCCACAATTTCATGCAGCATCAATATTTAAAGCGATGACCTTTCATCCGGCCAATCAGAAAAACAAACAAACATGACGGGCTAGACATGCATGACCACGTCACCTTGTGTAAGTGCATTTGGATTCTCTTCGCAACCTGGTTGTCTGAATAAGCAGATGTGTAAGCAGATGTGTATCTCTGTAACTGGGGTAAAACTGTGGAATTCCTTGCCAAATGATTTAAAGGGCTGTATGAATATCTTTAGATTTAAGAAAATGTATAAAGAAAGAATAATTAGACAATATGATGGTGTTAGATAATTTGTTTCTCAGATTGTAAATTATTGTGTTTTGACCTTTGTGTTTGTTTACAACTATACCTAGTGGTTGCTAAGCAACTGTGATTGGCAGGCCATCTTTTCTTTTCTATTTCTGATTGTATATTTGAATAAGGGGCAGGTAAAATAAGATTTTCTTCTCCCTGCTCCTTTCCGTCATGGGTTATGTAAACTGCTCAGAGCTGAATATATTTTGTGAATTTCTTTTTGTCTCCAATGCCATGAGCGGAACAAATAAAAATGAAATGAAATGAAATGAAATAAGCCATTATGAATTCCCCTTTACTTCTTTCCCTAACCTCATGACCTTTCCCAGTGAGATTACAGAAAAGTGGTTAGGAATTATCTGATAGGACACAATTTTTACGCTGTTCACTTCTAATTTGGTGAAAATCTCTCCACTCCAGTTGATACAGGGCTGATAAGATATTTGTGACAGATAGTGTGATGCATGCATGCTTGGATGGACAATCTGAAAACAATTTAAAAAAAAAAAACTGAAAGAAAAAACCACCCACCATGTCGTAATTGTGCCAAGTATACTATTAAGTCTATTCTCACTGAAATGTGAAGCCTTTATTTTAACTCAGTTAATGTCCTTTATGTTGCATGGTCAGTTGAATAAATCCTAAGTTGTTTATGTTTTGTAATTTAAGATTCGCAGTGTTGAATTATGAGTTAATATTCATATACTCTTTTAAAATATATTCTTTGTTTAATGCATATCTGTCTTGCCATGGCTGTAAATTGGAATGTTTTTTGATTGCTTTTATTGGTCGGTGTTAAATTGTGTTTCATGAACTTTTGTGAAACCAATGAAAGTTGATTTAATCAAAGAGGCTGAACAAATGCATGATCTTAAAATAAACTTTTATGAAAGGCAGATACAGCTAATTTGGCTGCATGTCAATTAATGTATGAAGTAACTATGTATTAACATTCATTAACTAAGGACCTATTAAGTGCAAACTTATCACACAGAGTCATTGTGACTTGATCATTTGTTAATTATGAGCAACAGGAATTTATGAATAATCCCGCATTACTTCATGCGTTGAATCACCACGAGTCATGCATTAGTTCAGCATTACTTCAGCATTTTATTCATACATTAATTGTAAAGTGTTTCCAAGGAATCCAGCTAATTTGGGTGCAAAAGTAACTAATGTGTGAAGTACCAGTGAATTAACATCCTTTAACTGATGATGTATCAAGTGCAAACTTATCAAAAAAAGGTATACTGACTTAAGCAATATGAATTCACAATATGTCCTGCATTAATTCTTTAATTAAATCATCATGAGTCATGCATTAGTTCAGCATTACTTAATCACATTATTTGTACCCTTATTATAAAGCGTTACCCTTGTAAGTTAAGGGGTCTTCAAAAAAATTTTCTTTCCAAAAATTTCAATATTTTGATTTTCACATAAAATAAATAAAGAAATGCAGTGAGATGCCAGTAAACACCAAGAATGTATGTTTTTCCTCTGCCTCAATCGTTAGTTGTGACTTTAAATGCAAATTACCGAAAATCACAATTTTGACAGATTTTCAACCTTGTGGCATTCATAAAATCAATATTCATTTGATTGACTTGAAATTTGGACTGAAGTTGTATCTGTTGGAGATCTATGAAATGACAAAGGATTTTTCTAGACTCTCAGAATTGGGAAATACATTTTTTCTTGGAGAAGCACAACACCTATATTTGATATTTAAAATAATATAGGTAAGGAGTCTATTTATTCAGATTTTCATGCGATACTGAGCTAGGGAGATGGACTGAGGAGACTGAGGTATCAATAACTCCAATTGGCACTGTCGCGCCATGGAAATACAGAAGAGAATTAAGTACTTTAATGAGTTCCTCAGAAATAAGTATACTAGCCATAGGCCTTCACTCACTGCAGACATTACGTTATGCACACAATGAGACACAATCAAGTTATAATCGTACCGTCTCATTTTTGTCTCTGTGCTGCTTCAAACTCCTTTTGCCTTTTAAGCGTTTCGGCTCAGCAGATCACAAATGCAGCTGCCCCACGATGATCCAATTCTCCATTTTTGTAAGTACAAAAGTTACTTCTGTGCCATTATAGCCCAGCAACTAATTCCATCAATTCATACTAATAACAGGTACGAAATTATGACAGCTGAATACAGATTAATAAATAAGGACCCTCAGGTAAAATCGCAAAGATGGATACACGCACCTGCCAAATAGAAAACACTAACCATAAGGTCACTCTCTGCAATATTCGGAGCAGACTGTTCTTGGCTAGACAGCTGGCTAACACCCCAGATTGGCAGTGAGCAGAGTTGATTGTTGCTTTTAGTTTATGACAATACCTCAGAAATACACTGCTTAGCTGCCAGTCTTCTTGGTAAAGGGACCAGGTATCACAAATACACTTAGATGGGGCTACTAGATGGCTAATCTGGGAGAGCAGGCTCATATATTTAGGTTCAAAAAGTAGAAATCTATCAATCATCTAATCCACTTCTTCCTGGACAGGCTAAAATGGGCGAGAGGCAGGAATATATGCTGCGCAGCTCACGAGTCTATTTCACATGCCATTCACACATACCAGAGAGCAATGTACAGCCTCCAATTAGCCTTACATGCATGTCTTCCACCTGGGGGAGAAAACTGGAGTACCTGGAAGAAACCCGCGCAAACACAGGGGGGACATGCTACCTCAAATAACCTTAAGATTTGAATTTATGCCCTTCCTGCTGTGAGGGAACATTACTGGCCTCTACATGACTGACATCTGTGTTCCTATCACCTGCCCTACATTTGCAAATGAGCTATTTCTCCTTCCTCCACCTGGAGATAGAACCAATTAATGAAATCAGCCAGCTGAACAAGGGTAGAAGATCAAGTTCTAATAACTTTCTGACTCTTGGACTTTACATCGCAGAGGCTAAGGCACCTGTTTCATCATATAGCACTGACAAGCCCCTCGGTCCGGGACTGGATCTCAATTGTTGCCCTGCAGGGCAACATGCAAGTATCAATAGTGTCACACAGGGATAGGGAGGGTGCATTAATCAGGTGTCTTCTCATCTTCCTGCTGGTCGACTGGACATGTGCTGTTCCAGTTACTGTGCAGCACATGAAAGCTCTTCTCCTGAATAGTTTGTGCAAGCCCGACGTGTGATGGTGGTGTTTGCCATCATGTAATTTGGCAAGTCATTGAGTGTACTCTCTGAAATAAACAGCTTGTGGGTTTCCAGCATAGCTCTAAGATACATGTGGCAACCACTTTAAGAAGGATTTTAGCTTAAAATTCTTGTAAATAATCCACTGCAGTCAGTGACCAAACTGTCAGCATTATTGCAATGTTGCCTTTTGCCACTGGGGCAAATTTTTATGCCTCCTCACTTTGCTTTGCAAAACACGGTTCAAAATTTGCATACAATACAGGTAGCCACACTAGCGAAGCTCAGTATGTAAACTTATTTCACTTTAAACCATGTTCAATGTTGTTTTATTGGGTATTTTAAACCTGTTCTAAAAACTTTTACTAAGGCTTTTCATTTATTTTAATTAAAGTTCCCAACCAGCGTTGCAGAATTGCAAATGCAAGAAAAAAGGAACAATCTGCTGGACCTGTATGGCTTTGAAAGAAAATAGCCATTTCTGTATTGCCTGCACAACTGTGAGTAGAACTAATGTGAATGGTGTAATTAGGAGTGAGGGAAAGAGCCTAAGAGGTGACAACAATTTGACCAGGGTACCAAGATCACATGCTAGTTCTTCTAGTTCACAGCATGTCTATGTAATCAACATTTTCTCACTCTTTAATTAGACACATAACAGGCACAACCTTATACCAAGAAATTTTTTTTGTTCTATGCTCCGGAAATAGAATATCCTTGAACACTCCTGAATTCAGAAGAGGAATATCTGAGAGTGTTAAAGCTTGGTTGGAGAGCATAGGAGATGATGAATACCAAACAGCACGCTAAAATATTTTCTAGTCCAAGTCCAAGGGTGTGTAAAATATTTTCTGTTCCAAGTAAGTGCAATGTACCATACAATAATTGGCAATCCGCAGATAAATTGCATTGTTTTCATGAGACACAACTCAACAATTCTGTTTTATCACATTTAAAAAAGATTTTAAAAATGACTGTAAAAGCTACAGGAATGAAGCTATCATAGTCATTTAATGTGAATCTTGGGAATTTTTGTGAGACGCTTAGTCGTTCATACTTTGTGGAATTAGACTTGAGTCTGTCATAACAGTCTTTGTTTTGGTGGCAGGATAGTTATTTTGTTCTGTAAATATATTTTCAAGGAGAGCAAAAGCATTTAAACATTCATACAATTATTTTTCCAGCTTTTTGATTTAGATTGTGTTAGTTTTGCACAATTCATTCCATTACCTTGTTCCCTGATTTTAAATCCTCAATCATGATTGTTGACTCATTGCAGCAGTTTCATAACCAGTATTATTCATATGCTTCATTTTGGCAGCGTCATTAAAAAAAGGAACCATTTGAGAGAGATATTTGTAAACGTGGGTTTAATAGAGCGGTGTCACGATTACTGCGCATGCTCAGAACTTTGAGAACTTGATGCCCATAGCCGCTGGCCGCTTATGGGTGTTTCTGTGTTAAAATGACTAACAGATCTACCAAACCGGAAGCATGCAGCTTCCGTTGTGAATGATTTGGAAGCTGCTGCCAAATATTAAGTTTTAGTGGTAGACAAACACAGATCTCCACAATAACTTCATTTCACAAACAAATTTTGTCAGCTGAGTAGCTTGCTACTTAACTTGCTTAATTTAAATAGCATCATAAGACAATTAGCCGAGTGACTAGCTAACATTCCCCATGTGGCTACCGTGGCAACGCAATGTAGTTAAAAGGGGTGTGTATCTCTCCCTTGTATGACGATTTGATTCGATTTCGATACATGGGTTACAATACGATTCAGAGACAATACAATTTTTTTAATATGGAACGATCGATGTGATTCGATACAATGTGAGAACGATTCGATCCGAGTCGATGCAATTTGATTTGATGGACATAGTTAACATATACTGATGGACTTTAAAGACTTATAAGTCTGACTAGACAGAAATAGTATAGTTGGGTTCGGGGAACTTTAATTAGATGATAACAAAATTGATATGCAGTTGTCTTTGAGTAAGGAGACACACCAGTGCATGAGGTCATGACCTTGTTTGTGTCTGTGGAGCAGGATTTTAGGAATTAGTGATGCAACCTCGTCCGGCTTCACTGATCACAATTGCAATGCTTTCAAATGCCTTAAAACAATCCTTGAGGTCATTAAGGCCAGAACCCGAGAGCTTTTGTTCAAAGACACTACGTGTGCCATGCCTTGCCTTTCCAGACCCCAATGTGATCTAGCCATTGGGCTGTGGTTGGCTGGAACATCCCAAAATCGCCTCTCCCAGCGTTCTGGGGTAAGCCAACCCACAATCTCTAACTTTGTGGCTCGTTACCAGGAGACTGGAAGCACCAATGATCGATCCCGACCTGGTCAGCCTACGGTCATGACCCCAGCCCAGGACAATCAGATCCGCCTTGTCCACCTGAGAGATTGGTTTCGAACCTGCACCAGGACGGCTCAGGAGACTCTAGGAATCCACAGACTAAGGATCAGCAGAAGAACAGTGAGTCGCTAGCTTGCAGAGCGAGAGATCAGAGCCCACAGGCCATGTGTTGGAATGCAGCTTGATGCACGGCGCAGGGCTACCAGGCTTCGCTGGGCTGAAGAATATGGTCAGAGACAAGTCCCCAACCAATTCTGGAGGAATGTTATCTTCAGTGATGAGTCCAGATTTTGTCTGTACCGACATGATGGAAGACAGAAGGTCTACAGACGACGTGGTGAGAGATACACGGCCCCCTGCATTGCTGAGACATATCGCTTTGGGAGGAGGCTCGGTGATGGTCTGGGGTGCCATTCGGTGTGGCTGGAGGTCCGACCTGGTCATAATCAATGGAAATCTTAATGCAGCCTGCTACTGTGACCTTGTCATCAGACCACACGTCGTGCCTTACATCACAGACCACCCTGAGGTCACGTTCATGCAAGACAATGCACAACCTCACTCAGCACGTGACCCAGCAGCTCCTGGCCCAGAATGGTGTGCGAGTCATGGAATGGCCACCTTTCAGCCCTGACTTGAAGTGCATCGAGCATGTGTGGGACCTGTTGGATCGGCGGGTTCGGCAACTCCAGCGCCCAGGACTTGGGCGGAGCTCCAAGAAGCCCTTCTCCAGGAGTGGCAGGTCATTCCCCAGCAACAGCTCAACAGAATGGTGCTGTCCATGCCAAGACAAGTGATGGCTTTGTTGCAGGCACGTGGCAGTCACACTCTGTACTGAGATTGGAGTTGATCTTTGTTGTTAAACTTGTCATTGTCGATTCTTTTGCTATTCTTTTTTTGTTGATGTTATCTGACATTTTGTCAAAGTTGTTGTTATGTATAAAGTCAATAAATGGTTATAAATTTGAATCCGAGTTTGGCTACAATTCTGGTTATAAGTTTTTAAAGTCCATCAGTGTATTTGAATGTTTTCCAATATGAATCAATAGAAGCAAATTCTACAACCCCAATTCCGAAATAGTTGGGACAAAATGTAAATTGTGAATAAAATCAAAACGCAATGACTTTCAAATCACACCAGCTAGTAATTTTTTTCACAATAGAGCAGAAGTAACATTGCAAATGTTGAAACTGAGACATTTTTACAATTTTATGCACAAAATGAGCTCATTCAAATTTGATGGCTGCTACAGGTCTCAAAAAAGTTGGGACAGGGGCCTGTTTACCATGGTGTAGCATCCCCTCTTCTTTTTAACACAGAGTGGAGGCGTCTGGGCATTGAGGAGACAAGTTTCTTTAGTTTAGCCATTGGAATTTGATCCCACTCTTTCTTATTACAGGCTTCCAGCTGCTGGAGAGTTTTGGGTCTCCTTTGACGGACTTTTCGTTTAATTATGCGCCATATGTTCTCAATCGGTAAAAGATCAGGACTGCAGGCAGGCCAGTTCAGCACACGGACTCTTCTACTACGAAGCCATGCTGTTGTAATAGCAGCAGTATGTGGTTTTGCATTGTCCTGCAGAAATACACAAGGCATTCCCTGGAATAGATGTCATCTGGAGGGGAGCATATGTTGCTCTAAAACCTTTATATACCTTTCAGCATTCATGATGCTTTTTAAAACATGCAATTGTCCCACACCATATGCAGTAATGCATCCCCATACCATCAGAGATGCTGGCTTTTGAACTGAATGCTGATAACAGGAGGGGTGGTCTTTCTCCTCTTTAGCCTGGAGGGCAAAACGCCCATGATTTCCAACAAGAATGTCAAATTTGGACTCGTCTGACTACAGAACACTTTGCCACTTTGCTACAGTCCATTTTGAATGAGCCTTGGCCCACAGAACACGGCGGCGCTTCTGGATCATGCTCAATAATGGCTTCCTTTTTGCATGATGGAGTTTTAGGTGGCATCTGTGGATGGCACAGTGGACTGTGTTTACAGACAGTGGTTTCTTGAAGTATTACTGGGCCCATTTATTAATGTCAATGACAGAATCATGCCGGTAAGTGATGCGGTGGCGTTTGACGGCCCGAAGATCACGAGCATCCAGTAAAGGTCTTCAGCCTTGTCCCTTAAACACAGAGATTTCCAAGTTTCTCTGAATCTTTTGATGATGTTATGCACTGTCGATGATGAGACCTTCAAAGCCTTTGCAATTTGACGTTGAGGAACATTGTTTACAAAGTATTCCACAATTTTTTTACGCAAGCCTTCACAGGTTGGAGAGCCTCTGGCCATCTTTACTTCTGAGAGACTCAGCCTATCTAAGACATCCCTTTTATAGCCAATCATGTCACACACCTGATGCCAATTAACTTAATTACTTGCTAAATGTTCTTTAGCTGATTCTCTTATATATTAACTGCTTTTTCAGCCCTTTTTTGCCTGTGTCCCAACTTTTTTGAGACCTGTTGCAGCCAGAAAATTTGAAATAAGCTCATTTTGTGGATAAAATGTAAAATGTCTTAGTTTCAACATTTGAAATGTTATCTGTGTTCTATTGTAAATAACATATTGGCTCATGTGATCTAAAAGTCATTGCATTTTGATTTTATTCACAATTTACACTTCGTCCCAACTATTTTGAATTGGGGTTGTGTTTAAGTGACATATCTCAACTGCAAATAGATATTTAAGGACCAAAGAATTTAGTGTACAAACCATTGTGCAAATTTCCTCCTGATTACAGGATTAGCTCATAAAAACTGAACAGAGCAAAGCTATTACTAACAGAATAACATACACTTGAACCTGCAATTGACCTATAACCTTAGTCTGTGATGACCCCTAGTGGTCTTCTGGAAGTATTGCCTATTACGGCATATATTGTCACCGGCGACAATACGTGCCAACGTTCATGGCACATATTGTCAATGGCACATAATGTCGCCAGCGACAGTGTCTGGCGACATCATCTACAGTCCATAATACCATTAAATGACTCAGAAAATCTGGAGAAAATTCTAAACGCAAGCGGGAAGGCTGAAAACCAACATTGAATGCCCGCGACTGTCAGCCCCTCAGGCGGTACAACATCATTCTGAAAAGGATATTACCACGTGAGCTCAGGAACACTTCAGAAAACCATAGTTAGTTTACACAGTTCATCGCTACATCTACAAGTGCAAATTAAAACTCTACCATCCAAAGCAAAAGCCATATATCAAAAACACCCAGAACTGCCGCCGGCTTCTCTGGGCCCGAGCTCAACTGAGATGGACTGGCGCAAAGTGGAAAAGTGTGTTTTGGTCTGACGAGTCCACATTTCAAATTGTTTTTCACTCGTGTCCTCCGGGCTAAAGAGGAAAAGGACCATCCAGATTGTTATCAGTGCAAAGTTCAAAAGTCAGCATCTGTGATGGTATGGGGATGTGTTGGAGCCCATTGTATGGGTAACTTGCACATCTGTGAAGGCACCATTAATGCTGACAGGTACATACAGGTTTTGAAGCAACATATGCTGCAATCCAAGCAACGTCTTTTTCAGGGACGTCCCTGCTTATTTTAGCAAGACAATGCCAAGCCACATTCTGCACGTGCTACAACAGTGTGACTGCGTAGTAAAAGAGTGCGGGTAATAGACTGGCCTGCCTGCAGTCCAGACCTGTCTCCCATTGAAAATGTGTGGCGCATTATAAAGCACAAAGTACGACAACAGAGACCTCGGACTGTTGAGCAATTGAAGTCCTACAGCAAGCAAGAATGGGAAAGAATTCCACCTACAAAGCCTCAACAATTCGTGTCCTCAGTTCCCAAACGCTTATTGAGTGTTGTTAAAAGAGAAGATGATGTAACACAGTGGTAAACATGCCCCTGTCCCAGCTTTTTTGGAACGTGTTGCAGGCATCAAATACAAAATGAGTGAATTTTCCGAAAAAACAAAGTTTATCAATTTTGAACATTAAATACCTTGTCTTTGTAGTGTACTCACATGAATATAAGCCGAAAAGGATTTGGAAATCATTGTATTCTGTTTTTATTCCCGTTTTACACAAGTCCCATTTTCAATGGAATTGGGGTTTGTAAATAGTTGCACAATTTTAAAATGGACTTTTTCGATGTTAAGGAACAGTAGGGGGTACAGGCATAATGTTGGTGTTGTGGTGGGGCAAAAATAGTGGGGCAACCCTCACCTTACTTAAATGGCCCAGATGTGGGACCGGGTTAATCTCAATGTTTTGTTGTTGGTTTTCACGTAGCATAGCGGTTATCCATTCTGAGGATAGTTCAGCTGCGCCAACCGCGGTGGCAGCAAGTCCGAGTAGCTAAGTGTTTGAGGTGGAAAGTGTGTGTTTTTTTAGTTGAAAATGTGCATGTTTAAGTACTCGAGAGACGAGCTCCTTGAGCTACGACGAAAACCGAGTGGGATTAAACACCCAATCCCCCCGGAGATCAAGAAGCCCTACCAAGGATACAGAGCTGGAGCTAAGCTAAAGGCTAGGAGGCACCGGCACAAACCATTTGTACCATCGATAATAATGGGGAATGTCGATTCACTCCAAAATAAGTCCGAGGAACTTGAGGCGCTGCTGAAGTGTGACAGAGCTTACCGTGACTGTAGCCTTTATCTTCTGACCGAATCGTGGCTGAATGACAACATACCCGATTCAGTTGTTAGCATCATGGGCTTCACTCTCGTCAGGGCTGACAGAGATACGGAAGCGTGCGGTAAAGCGAAGGGTGGGGGACTTGCCATACTTGTAAATAACAAATGGTGTCATTCTGGTCACATAACTGTGAAACCAAAGAGCTGTTGTCGGGATGTAGAGCTTATAGTGATCGGTATTAGGCCCTACTATCTTCCATGGGAGTTCTCCCATATCGTCGCCATGGTTGTTTACATTCCTCCTCGCGCAGAGCCAGCGACTGCGTGTAACGTCATTCAGGAGGCAGTCGCTAAAATCCAGGCACAACACTCAGAAGCATTGATTTTAATATCTGGGGACTTCAATCATGTGGATGTAAGCACACACTTGGGAGGTTTCACACAATATGTAAACTATCCTACAAGGCATGACAACATTTTAGAACTTTGTTATGTGAATGTGAAAAATGCTTACAGTGGAGTGGCGATGCCCCTTCTTGGAAAGTTTGATCACAATCTGATCCACCTTAGACCATCATATAAGCCATGTGTAATGTAAGGATACCCATAATCAGTAGATCATTCAGGCAATGGACCCCAGAGGCATGTGATGCTCTAAGAGACTGCTTTGAGTCTACTGATTGGAACACACTTTTGGGCTCAGGGGGGGACATTAATGAGGCTGTGGACTGTGTCACTGATTACATCAATTTTTGTACAGATGTTGCAGTGCCAAAGAGAACTGTACGCTGTTTTCCAAACAATAAACCATGGATCAAAAATGACAATAAACATATTTTGAACTTAAAGAAACATGCCTTTAAAGTTGGTGATCGGAACAAGACGAGAACTGTCCAACATAACTTAAAGAGGTCATTGAGACAGGCAAGGAGGGAGTACAAACTACGACTTGAGGGGAAACTGCAGAACAACAACACAGAAGTGTGGAAGGGCATGAGAAGTGTGGAAGGGCATGAGGTTCCGACTCTTCTTCAGCCATTACCTGGTTACAAGCAGTAGGGCAGTGTTCACCCAGGGTTGTTCCCCCTCTGGGCTGTGTAATGCAGATATGGCAGATGAGTTTAACCACTTCTACCTGCTCCGCTCCTCCCACAGGTTTGACCTCTTCCTCTGCCTGCTCTGCTGCTTTCTGTGACCTGCTCTGCTCCACCCAGCGGCTGTTCCTCCACCTCTGCTCCACCCAGCAGCTGTGACCTCTACCTCTCTGCTCCACCCAGCCAGCTGTGCCTGCTCTGCTCCATCTCTGCTGCCTATGACCTCCGCCTCTGCTTCACCCAGAGGTTGTTCCATCCTCTCTGCTGCTGTGACCTGCTCTGCTCCACCCAGCAGCCACCCAGCAGCTGTTCCACCTCTGCTGCTATGACCTCCACCTCTGCCTCCTGCTCCTCCACCCAGCGGCTGTTCCACCTCTGCTGCTATGACCTCCGCCTCTGCTCCACCCAGCGGCTGTTCACCTCTGCTGCTGTGACCACCTTCATTGTGGAGGAGGTGCGTGTGGAGCTGAGGAAGCTCCATGGCAGGAAGTCTGCTGGTCCTGATGGAATTACACCAAGGCTCCTCAAGGAATGTGCGTCCCAGAGTTAGCTGTGCCTCTACATACCATCTTTAACAAGAGTCTTCAAACTGGATGTGTCCCTACCCGCTGGAAAATCTTTAACGTCCTGCCTTGTACCCGTCCCCCAAGGTGGTGAGGCCGGCAGGGTGTAGGGACTACAGACCAGTGGCACTAACATCTGTCATTATGAAGACTTTTGAGAGGCTAGTACTCAGACTGCTCAAACCGCAGGTTGAGCAGGCATTTGACCCTCTGCAGTTTGCCTACCAGGAGGACATGGGTGTGGATGATGCTGTCCTCTTCATGCTCCACCTGTTCTTCCTGGATGGAACTGGGGGCTACGTGAGGCTGATGTTCTTTGACTTCACCAGTGCTTTTAACACCATCCAGCCTCTCTTATTGAGAGAGAAGCTGGTGAAGATCGGAGTGGATCCTATTTTTACCACCTGGATCTACAACTACCTTACTGGAAGGTCACAGTTTGTCAGGCTGGGGAGGACTGTCTCAGGAACAGTGGTGAGCAATACTGGGGCACCGCAGGGAACCGTTCTGGCCCCCTTTCTCTTCACAATATACACCGCAGACTTTGCATATAAATCTGCTACATGCCACGTTCAGAAGTACTCTGACAATACAGCTGTTGTGGCATGTGTGAAGGGAGGGGATGAAGGCGAGTACAGGGAACTGATGGCTGCTTTCACGGACTGGAGCAAGAGAAATGCTCTGTTCCTGAACGCGTCTAAGACCAAGGAAATGATCATTGACTTTCACAGGAGTCCTTCCCACCAGCCGGTCACAATAAATGGACAGAACATTGAGATGGTCCACTCCTATAA
Organism: Gymnothorax javanicus; assembly: GCA_029692085.1. Taxonomy (NCBI): domain Eukaryota; kingdom Metazoa; phylum Chordata; class Actinopteri; order Anguilliformes; family Muraenidae; genus Gymnothorax; species Gymnothorax javanicus. The sequence continues at coordinate 77,338,816 of CM056195.1, forward strand.
ATACCTGGGAGTCCACCTGGATCACAAACTAGACTGGTCAGTACAGGCGAATGCTGTGTATAAGAAAGGCCAGAGCAGACTGTTCTTTCTGAGAAGGCTGAGGTCTTTTGAAGTGAGCAGTGAGATGCTACACATCTTTTACCAGTCTGTAGTGGCTAGTGCTGTTTTCTTTGCGGTTGTTTGTTGGGGCGGCAGTCTGACCTCGAGAGACAGTAACCGGTTGGACAGGCTGATCAGGAAATGTGTTTCTGTGATGGGGAGAAGTGTGGACTCTGTAGGAGCTGTGCTGGAGAGAAGGGTGAGAGCTCTCATGTAGGGTATCCTGGGCAACTCCAGACATCCTCTGCATGACACTATGGCAGCTCAGAGAAGTAACCGTGGCAACAGGCTCCTCTCACTGCGCTGCCGAACGGAGCATTTTAAGAGATCGTTTGTTCCTTCAGCTATAAGACTGTACAACAGATGTGTCTGAACTTAACATGTGCACTTTATTACTATTGTTAGTAACGTTTTAGAATTTTAATTATTTATTGATGAATGTGTACTGGTGGATGTGTTTTTTGCTGCTGGACACCTGAATTTCTCCTACGGGGGATCAATAAAGTACTGTATCTACAATATCATCATATCATCATCATCATCTTCATATGAGCAAATAAGTGCCTTCATTTGTGCAAACTGACTTCCTGCTTCCTGCATGCTATATCAGTAATCAGAGCGTTAAGATGTTATAATATCAATCTTAATTCCAAAAATGTTGAAAAGGTATGGAAATGCTGACAATAAAAAAAGGTGACCAAACAGTTCCAGCCTGCCAAGGCATAGAATGTCCAAGATCTCAGAAGGTGCCCTGTAGTATCTGGTGTCAACACCTTAGCAGAAGATCCTTTAAGTCCCGTTAATTGTGCAGAGCAGTTGCCACAGGTCAGAATCGCAGTCACCATATATCACATCTGGAGAGTCCAGCGACACCTTGAACTCTTCATCATGTTCCTTGAACCATTCCCAAGCAATTTGTGCATTGAGGCATGGTGCAATGTACTCTTGAAAGAGGCCATTACCAGTGTAGACTACCATTACTATGAAGGAATATACCCGGTCTGCCATGATGCAATGTGTCAAACTGATGACTACATGAATGCACAACCCAGGGTTTCCCAGCAGAACATTTTCCACAGCACCCCCACCTCCATGGCTCCAAGTTCAGGTACTAATGCTTGTATGTCTTTAGTAGTTGGCCAGATGTTAGCAGTGTTGTGCTAGTTACTGAAAAATAGTAACTAGTTACAGTTACTAGTTACTTCATTCAAAAAGTAACTCAATTACTTTGTTGATTACTTACACCAAAAAGTAATGCATTACTGTTAAAACTAACTTTTTTGTTACATTTTAAACCCTTTAACAGGCACACTACGAAATACATTTTCAAAAAATTATTTATGGGTAAAATTGTGTTCCTGACTCCACATTTAGCAACTATTCAGTTTTTTTTTCCCCAGATGACCCAATAAGATGGCAGATACGCTAGTTAACCAGCCAGTTGACTTGCCCAGTTAGGGTAACTTGAGGCTTGAACTAACAAGCATTAGGCATCAACGGAATTATTTCATTTGTGCAACTGAAGTTTGAGTTTTTTCATTAAAAAAATTATTGACAGCAGAATATGTTTACAAAATTAATCAATTTATTGAAAAAAACCTTTTTTCTGATGATAACGTGTGCTATATATATATATATATATTTATTTATTTATATGGGTGTTTCTACAGAAAAGGGCACAATTATGGTAAAGACGGTCCGCCCATTTTTTTGACAATGGAACTTAGCTTTCCTATTTATTTGAAGGCTAGAAATATTGGGCGTGATATTTGCAATTAGGGCAACTTTTAAAGGGACACTCATTCCAATGACCTTGACATCCAAGGTCAGAGTATGACGCAAATGTCCATACCATAATCATTCAAAATTGAGCCAACAGAAAATTAAGTTGAAAATCAAACCCTTTTCACTGATGACTCAGACTTGCCACCAGGAACAAGTCTTCTCTACTATTTCAAGTTACATTAGAATAGCTATTGGTTCAGGAAAAAAGGGATTAACCCTTTCCTCTCGACCAAAAGGAGGTGTCCTTTAAGTTTGGTTTTCCCTGTCTTTACCGTAATCAGTCATTTTAGTTCTACAGTTTTCCACCAGATGTCAATCCTGCCCTGAAACAAAAACAACAACAACACCAACAACAACACAAAAGGAGGTCATTTTGAAACCTTTTGGGTGTGTTGGCTGAGTGCCAAGGCTCAGGTAGTATTCGAATTTTTACTTGTCACACAAATTAAATGTCTTTGCCGTAATCATGAAAATATGTTTTTGTAGGTAGTGCTTCTTTATGAGGTTATGCTTGATTACAAACCTTTTCAGAGAGGTAGGAAATAAGGGAAACTTAAGCCCTCACATTGGTTGCAAATTTCCATGGGGCTGCATTATATGCCTTTACCGGCGTCTTTACCATAATCAGCTGCTCTGCCAAGGTATCCGGTGTTGTGTATATAAGTGGAAAAAAATCCTGGAATGTGGAAATTTCTTTTTATCAGAGTCCAACATGATGTTCTCGTAACAAAAAGGTTTTCAAATTTGAACTCTGCTGCTAAAACTAAACAAGAGTCATCAGAAGATGACATATCCCACTGGTCCCCACATAATTCGTGAGTTACTGATTGCATGAGAGTTGTATACTTTCTCATCCCTTTAGTAATTTAATACTTATATATACTTGAATAGGCAAAGGATAGGGGATTTGAGCAATGATGATATTTGATGAAAGCACACCGAACACCAAGTGCAGGGAAGATGACAACATCAATCAGAAGTATAATCACCTTTAGCATCTTGCTGTTCATGTTACCAGCACTCACTGCGAGGAAGTAGACTACCTGGAGTGCCGCTGTTGTATTGTTGTTAAAACATTTGAAAGAAAAATGCAAATTATGGAATTTATAGTCTCAGAGAATGAACAATGCAACCCTGCAATGGTAAGATGCTTACCAAATATGGAGTTTGTAAGTGGTATAGTATGTAAGTTCTGCTCCGGAAACAAAACAAAAAAGGAAATTTGGGCCGTTTTTGGTGAAAATTTCAAAAATTTTGGGCCCAATGGAATTGAAACCATAAAAGGCACAATGGCACCCTAAGGGGAAATTGCATACCAAATATGAAGTTTGTAAGTGGTATAGTTTTTGAGTTCTGCTCCGGAAACGAAACAAAAAGGAAATTTGGGCCGTTTTTGGTGAAAATTTCAAAAATTTTGGGCCCAATGGAATTTAAACCCGCAAAAGGCACAATGGCACCCGAAGGGGAAGTTGCATACCAAATATGAAGTTTGCAAGTGGTATAGTTTTTGAGTTCTGCTCCGGAAACGAAAATGATTACGGACGGACGGACAGACGGACAGGGCGATGACTATATCCCACGGTATACATACCGGTGGGATAAAAAAAAATCTACTTACAATACATACTGCAGTTACATACATATGACTGTAGTTGTCCTGATGATAGTGCTGTTTTCCATGTTAAAAATTTTTGTGTTTCAAGTTTGCATTTATTCAAAATAAACTTTTTATGTAGAATATTGATTCACTTTTACATTCACTGTCTTGACGCATGCATTGATTGTGAAAGGTGAAATATTTGAGGCTCTGGCAAAACGGACCATTTTGGAACATATAAATTACTGGTACTTTACAGAATAGAAAAATTATGCAGGGGCATGTTGGAATATAGTGAATTTGGCATTTGGGCCCTACCCCCAAAATAACATAGTCTGCAAAAATTCCTCACCCTTTACAGCCAGTGCATGTTCGGACTGCAAAGGTGGAGACATGCCTTCTCACACTCACACTAAAGTTAACAATGAACCTTTCAATGCCTTTGAAATGTTTGAATGACCAAAAGATTCATGCAGGAAGTATGATACTCCTTTCTTCAGTGTAGTTTGCCAAAAACACTGATTACGGTCAAGAGGTATGTCACTTCTTTCTTTACTGTAATTGTTGATCATCTTAAAGTTCGTTGAAAAAAAATGAAACCAGCCATAACCCAGCTTTGCCATTTTAATACTGACTAGTACTTTGGAAGGCCTATTTGGAGAATACAAAAAGTGGAATCCCAGAGAAAACTTTTGGTGGACATGTCTTTACCGTAATCATGCCCTTTTCTGTAGAAACGCCCATATATATATATATATATATATATATATATATATATATATATATATATATACGCACACACACATAAATATATATGCTGTAAAAAGTGCAACAGTCAACATAATGTAATAGTAACCTAAAAATAAAAGTAATTTGATAAAATAACCAGACCAGACGATACACTTAGATAAGAGACAGAGGTCACTAAAGCAAATACAACATGGCTATCTAGATGCATTCCATCAATTCAAACCTACATAGAAAACAAGAGACTAAAATTCATGTTTACTGTGCTTCATAATATCCATCCCTTCAATTACAGCCTCATATATTTACCATAGTAAAATTTAATGTTTATAGTTAGCTACCCACCTAGATAGCTGTAACTATGACTACTCAATGCACAGCAGAGGCGTAGCCAGAACTTCAAAATGAGTTTGCACGGCACATCCCTTTACAACAATTATTGGTCCTGATTTGCTCTCAATAATTTTCCATTAGTAACACGCTATCCAATAAGAATCATCCATTGGCAATAAAAGACACACGTTCTTTCTTGATGCGATCTATAATGAGCTGAATTTGGTTCGGAAAAATAATTTACTCTTACGTAGGTATTTGCTTTTCGAATGGTAAACTGCTCACAAACTTCCGCGCTATCTTTTTGGCATATCAAGCGGTCTAACCTGCGTTTTATGATGTTTCAATTGTTTAACTTAAACCAAACAAAAAGATTTGAAACACCTTTACACAATTTTGAATAAGCATAACCTAATTGAAACGCTCCAATTGCGCGTTATGAATGGTTGTCGTCTTGCTTAATGAGGAGAATAACCAACACTTGATAGTGTGGTGCGCTTTCAGCGTAAATGTATCATTAATTAAGAAAAACGACAGAGAATTAGTCAGGACTTATTGTCGTTAAGGCATGTTTCGTGTGTACACATTTTGAAGTTCTGGTTACTCCTCTGATGCACAGTGTTATTCAATATGGCTCAGCTACGATGGTTATGACAGAATAAATGAGCACTAGCTTATTATTTATCTTATTATGTAAAGATCTCATTATTATCATCATCATTATATTGCTATGTAAACAGTAAATGGCTTTATAGATATGCCGATCTGAAGGTAAAACATGAATGCAGTCTAACAAGGAAATTGGCGGATTACATTTTTTATCTTGACTGTGCGTTTATATGCCGAGTCGGCATCAGCTTCAGTTTACCATGACTGGGCAACTCGACCGAGCGGTCGAGCACTTTTTCCAGGGTACCACAGCGATTCATTTTATTGAAACGTTTCTGCCATTCAACAAAAATATAATCGTTAGGGTGTCAGGAACATGAAATATGCTAAGATTTTTTTCTTGCCTCAATTTTCACCGTCACCTGAAGCCAAAACTTGGGGTTACCGTCGTCACCGATCAACTTCCGGTTTTCACGGAGCGTTCAGACAAGGATGTCTCTTTACAACATTGCCAGCCATTGGATGTAATCGGCATTACATACTTTATGATTGAATTTACCCAGTAACGGACAAACGGACCATATTGTAACGGTAACTGAGTTTATTCATTTATAAAGTAATGCGTTAGAGTATTAGTTACAGTCAAAAGTAACGGCGTTACAGTAACGCGTTACTGCCCAACACTGGATGTTATCATGGGCACTCTGACTGGTCTGTGGCTACACAGCCCTATACACCGCAGGATGCAATGCACAGTGTCTTGCGACACATTCGTCCCACCACCACCATTAAACTTGTCGGAAATTTGTGCCCCAGTAGCCCTTCAAAACTATTTATCTTTTTGGTTTGCATCTTGAATACAAAGTTTTGCATTCAAGATGCAGAAGAGGACTTCTGCCTATGCAGTCTTTGATGAAGGCCATAATTTTGGCTATAAAGAGAATATTTAGGGTATGAAGAAGAATTATTTTGGTATCATTTTGTTTTCTGACATCATTATGGTATGGGTTGAGGATAAAACATTTACCTTGTTCAGGGTTCCCATTGGCGCTCTTGTCACTTTTGTCATTGACGAATATAATCCATCAGTGACGAGAAGACAATTACTAGCAGTAGTCACAGTGACGAATGTAATTGCTTTTTAACAAATTAAAATTCAATGACTAACCATGCCGTCACCTGGCCAGGGCATTCGAGGCTGTAGCCCTGAATATTTTTTTCTTTTGCCCTGAATAATTCTTCACTTTGGGCAGTATGTCACCATGTGACTGAAGGCAGGGCTGGACGGGGACAAAGAAACGGCCCTGGCATTTTCGGCCATGGCGGCCCAACCTGATCATGACGTGACGGCCCGCGATACGCGCACACTTTGCTGTTACCAAAAGTTAAAATTAAGCTCAGTCGTAGCCTAAATGCCCTGGAACTCCACACAGAAAGGCCTCAGGCCAGAATCAAACCCACAGCCTTCTTGCTGTGTGGTGGCAGTGCTAATCACTGCACCACCATGACAAAGAAATTATTATTATTATTATTATTATTAACACTATATTTACATGAATGAATGTGAAAAAGAAATGTGACTTTGGGTCCATTTATAATTTTTCAATAAGACCATTGAACTATTTGAATTGATTCATACATTAACCTTTTCAAATAACGTTAGATATCTTACAGGCTCAACAGGGCATAGAATAGCTCACTAGCTTCAGAACTGCAGTACTCGCTGGTTGCAAGTTTAGTGGCAGGTGATTCTGAGACAAGACAGGGTTTTAAATAGGAAAATTTGAAAGTCTTCCTTGCTCTATTCCAGGACATATTTTATTTGCAACCATAAAACAATGAATCAATATGCATCAAATAGTAGGTTATTAACAGCTGGTCCATCAGTGGGGGCCTTTTGTAAGCTCAAGCAAATTTTAACCGAATACATACTTGCGATAGCCTATTAATTTAACTTCAGTCTTACCGCTTTCTGTGTCCCCCTCCAAATGAAAACTGCTTGCTGCATGAGGATCATAATGGCCAAACAGCTGGTCAATTTTTTTATCGTTTGAAAGCCTGAGGCTTTAATGCCTGTTTACTTTATACTCGAAGCTCTTCCGCCTCTCCATTGCTTTCTGACATTTTCGTCTGAACACGATTTTAAACTGTAAACAAGGCCATTGGTCAAACTAATTTCCCAGCAAGTCTGCTTTCTTAAACTTTTAGGACGAAAACAACAACATTAAATAAACTGTACATGGCTTATACCTTTGCATAGTTTTTTTCTTATCTGCAAGAATACAATTTTTCGGTAATTCCTATATCATAAAACAAATATATAAATAGATACTGAAAAATAGCCAAGATGCAAGATAACCAGAGTAGTGAAGCAGAACAAGAAAAAGTGGTATATAGCGCATATGGCACTGCTAGGATAGCAGAAGACTTCAGGAAGAATTCTATATGTAACATAATACAAGGATATACATATAACACCTATATATTGATTATCTCTGTATGAAATTCCACAACAAATCATCAAATAGTCATTCTGCTGTTTGCTTGCCGTAATGTAGGCCACTGGCTACCAACGAGCCGTACGCAATTCAGTTTTTTGTCCCTCTGAGGAGGGAGGGCTCAGAGATTTCATTGGGCCCGCCCTGTGTCAGTGTAGAAAATGAACCAATGGGCCGCTTTCCGTGTTTTAAAGGCCGGCGCGGTCGTTCAAAATTATCGATGTAATTACAGTTTTATAAACTATGAGTGCATCGGCCCAAAATATGCGTCCGCCAGATTACCAGTCCAGCCTTGACTGAAGGCCAGTAAAACGAGACGGCAGTGTTGTATTTTTTAATCTTTACTGAACAGAGGCAAGAAAAACTAATCAGAGAGGGTTTATCAGAGGAAAATACATCCTAATACTAGCTGACAGGTCTCTGTGGGCTTGATATGCCAAATGCTGTTCTCACACAATTGGTGCAAGAAAATAAATATCCAGGGATTTTTTTTTACTTGTAAAACGGTTGAAGTGAGAGCACAAACATCCTCTCTTGGTGAACAGGAAAACAAGGTGTGTCTATATGAGTCCCAAGTTACATGAACATGAGGTGAGCTGAGCATAAGTTACACAGCTAATGTATGGTGTGCCTCTCCTTGGCTAGCGACACCAAACTAGCCTAGCCTCATTTCAAAATTTGGTAACAAAACCTATTTCCAATATAACACTGGTTCCTATACAATCCATATCTACCAAACTTAATTGCAGTGCAGATTTTAGTGCCTCATTTCAGTGCCCCTTAAGGTAGCTTAATACCTGTGCTGTCCATTGAACTATTTGCCCGTTGATGCTCTGAAACGGATGTTACTGGCAAAAGACACTAGTAAGCAAGCAAAATGAATTCAGTGTGGTCGTATTATTTCTGCGCTTTGTCATCTTAAGAAAAATATACATGAAGCTGAACTTATGTTAAGTGATCGGAATAAATTACTAGCTAATGTTATCATTTGATCTGTTACCCTTTCCGTTTTTTTTGTTGGGTATGTGACAGAACTTCAGTTGCCACATGTTTGCTTACCTGCTGACACACCAAATGTATCAGGGAGACTTATCAATCTCCTGATGCGTGCAATCATGTCAGCTGTAACAGCAACAACAGAAACGGCAAATAAAACAGGCCAACAAAACAGAAGAACTTTTTAATAAAGACACAATCGCTCGTAAAAACAATGCATTCCGATGCATACTTGGCAACTCCAAGATATGAAAATTCACCATGATTTTCCGGAAGAACCGACCCAGATGCGAACAGCGACTGCTCTACGAGCTATCTGACTGCGTGTCAAGTGATTACAAGGACTGACATGGACATGTTTCCATGCGATGACACAAGTGGAAAGACGCTTCCACTACTGTGGATATAAGAGAATTAGCTAGAGTCCCTATGAGTCAGGCAAGCGCACCAAGTAAGTCTCTGCACAAACATCTCCAGTTACATCCAGTGACCTTTCAAGCGTAAATCAATGAAGCTCTAGGTTGAGGTAAAGTGGATTTATACAACGCGGAAAGTACGTTGTAGTTGTAGATGTACGAATTTCACCAAGCAATTTACCTTGCGTTCGTCGGCTGTCTTCGGGAAAATTATATAAAAATAAACAGCAAATAAATAAAAAACTGCAAAGGTTTTTCTTGAAGCCCAATTGCTCAATATCATATGGTGATTGAGGACAGTTCAGCAACCTGAAAGCACTCCCCTGTGGGGGAAGACTGGAGTGAATGAGGATGCCACTACTGAGACTTGTAAGATGTTGGAATCAGACTTAATGGAAATCTGAAATGTTTAACGCTTGAAACCCTAAACATTTGAGATTTCCATTTATTTTGATTCCACTAAATTGTCTGTGCACACAACATTCAGCTCACCCACAGTTCAATTTAGAATCAGAGTTAATGGAAACCTCAAAAGTTTAACTTTTTCAAAAATGTTTGAGAATGCCATTAATTCTGATTCCAACAGCACAAAATTTGCACCCCATTTAGCATTTTTTTGTCAGGCCTCTACATTTCACAGTAGATACCCTTAAAGGGTGTGGCCCTTATTAAGTTTTGGATGGCCAAAATGGCTGTATTCATAAAAATGTTCGGGGAAAAAACTAAAAAAAAATTGCTTAAAGGGATTGCTAACACCAGTCTTTTGAATAAATCCCACGCTAAAAGCTCTAAAGAGGTTTAATTTAGCTTTTATGGTGCATAGTGTGCCTATTATTGGAGGCTGGACTGGAGTGGATCCTATATCAGTGACGTGCCGTTGGAGGTCAGTTAGGGTAGGCAGAATCCTCACTGTTAAACAAACGGTAACTCTGTTACTTTGCTTGATTAGCATTCTGAGGATTGATTAACTAATTTACAAGAATAAACGGCAGAATGGCGTGCCAGTTCCATCCACGACATTATTGCTCAGTGCATCGAACTTTAAATGCTCACAAGACAGCAAGTTTGTTCATATTTGCTGAGAGGAAACTAAGGCAATGCCATTAACAAATATTAAAACCTTTCTTATGTGGCATTCAATGTGTGGTCAGTATGTCTACGATAATATTTCCCCCCTTAAACACATACTTTTTAATGCCATTTTTAAAAAACAGGGAGTTTATTTTCAGTCTTCTTTCATAATCCGATAAATAAAAGATCAAAACAATATATAGAATTACCGAGAGAGTTGAGATTTTTTCCTAATTAATTATTAAGATTTACTTCCTTGCAGTCTCGAATCAAAGCATAAAGGTAAATTAATCTTTTTGTCACTATCACCTCTTAATCATTACAGGCTTAATTGACCAGAAAAAAGGTCAAATTGATTGATTGACAATCAGGCATAGTACGTGGAAACAGGTTGACAAAATCTAGCGATAAAAAAGGAGAAGTCACTGCCTACCCTGACCGCACGTCTCTGCCCTATATATACAATCGAATGTATAATGGAGAGGCCTGTTTTGTGCACATGTATTTGAGGTTATACCTTTTCTTTGTACAAGCAGTTGGCACTTCATCCAACTTTAAAGGCTTTTCAAAGTTGTGTAGAGTCCATGAGTGACTTAGAAAAACTAAAGTCTAAGGTAAAGTGAGGAATAATTTTTTGACTTTATCTTTCAAGGAAAAAAGTGAAGAATAGTTTTCAAAACCTAGGGGGAATGCTGGTTGTTTGTTTATCTTTAGTGTTTCTGTTTATATTTTTGTAAATCTCCTTCTGTCTCATTCATAGTGAACAATACCTGTTGCCTGCAAACATGGAGCCATACCCTAAAACTGGCTGGGTTAATTCTGATATTGATGAATAAGTTAGAATTTAATACCTGCGTGAATTTCACAATCAATTTTCGGATCTTTATATACAACGTACAACAGACATTGAAGTGTTGGGTATCATTGTGAAGGCTTATGAATCTTCTGATATTGGCACAATCTCTGTGCCTTACAGCACATCCAAGCTGCTATGCTAAGAAAAAATGATGTGATTTTTGAAGAAATTTGCAGCAGTCGCAATCAAGGAGAGATGAACGGTAATGCAGTGGTGAAGAAACTTCTGTTCCAACTTTCAAAATGAATAAACTTGAGGTATACATGATCTATGCAATTAAATCCCAAAGGGATTCTGTTTCTGTAAATCCAATGCCAAAATTTTTATAATTAGACAAGATATGTCAGATCCTGAATATTTTAATGTTGTTTATTGTATCCCTGCAGTATAGCAGTCTGTGTCAGTTTCGGTTTCATTTTGTTACTTGTTTGTTGAAGTTATGTTTTTGCCGGCATTGGTTTGTCTGTCTGTCTGTCTGTTTGTGTACAAAATAACTCGAAAAATAAGGAACAGATACCTCTGAAATTTTGTGGGTAGGTTGCTATTACATCAGGAATGGACCCTATTGATTTTGACCGCGATCGGTCAAACAATGTGGCCGTCATGGCAGCCATATTGAAATACTATGACACGCGATAAGTGAACTTCGCTTTCAGTGATATTACTCAATTTTGTGGGTTGATTGGTCTTGCATCAGGGATGGAACCTATCAGTTTGGAATACACAGCATTAAACAATATAGCTGCCATGGGAGCCATCTTAAAATCATATGTTGTGCCCCTTTTGTCAGTTGGTTACTGATAAAAGGATGGAGTCAGTCCATTTTGACTGCACTCCAACAAACAATATCAGATGGCCACCACAGCAACCATCTTGAAATCCTATGTTGCAGATACCTTTTTATTTCTTAAGAATCATTTTCACACAGCAAGATTTGGACTGTCCTGCCTTGGCGGAGGTTTGCACTCTCGGAGTGCCTCTAGTTCAATTATTGTCTCATTCTGACTGTGGTCCTGGCATGTGGCGCTTCTCCCGGTAACTTATTTGTCCAAGTTTGAGTGTGTGCAACTGCCCTGTCTGCCCCGATACCTTCAGCTTGACATGCCAGCAAGTGACCTCGGACCAGTCCCTTTTACTACGCTTGGCCTGACCCTCAGTGTTCCTAACTGCCTCTGCCTGACCTTGGACCGTCCTCTGGCTACCCGCTTTGTTCCTTACTTCGATCTTGTATTTATTGAAAACGCCCTTTGCGACTTTGTCTGAGTGTGGCTCCTGCGTTCTGATTTTTGTCACGAGAAATGCAATTTTTGAATGTTGATATAAGCATATCCTATTCAGACATACAATTGCAATGCTTGTTTTTGCTCTGGATATTTTTTGTAATTGTATGCTTTGAAAGGAGTATTACTCAAGGGGCCACGCAAGTGTTGGCCATCCTGTAGTGTTTGGGTCAAATCAGACCAATTTACAACTTTCATCAATCATGAACATTGTATTTTCATCTGTCTGCTTAAAGGCTTTAACATATCCTCCATTCTAGGCGTTTGAACATGTAACATTGCTGATCACCGCTTTCATTGCACTTTGAGGGGTTTACTCAAATTTGTGACACCTGTGGTATTTCCAATCAAAAATGACCGCCATAGGGAATTAACGGGTAACACTAGATTTATATTCATCCATGAGATAGAAAACATCTCCATTTACACCCACACATCCACAACCACAACCACCCCCTCCCCCACATACGCACATTCCCCCACGTGAACCACACGTTTCAGACTTAAATATTAGTTGTCATTTATGAGAACCTGTCTCTTTTCTCACACTTCTATGTCCTTCCCCCCATGTGAACCACACCTTTCAGACTAACCATACCTGTTTACAGACCCCATACTGTTTATATAAAGTTTTACACAGTTCAAACAAAAAAATTATGTGTTTGTTATGGGAACTCATCTCTTTCTTGTGCTTATGTGCCCATTCCTCCATGTGAACCACACCTTTCAGACTAAACAATGGATCATATCTTCTCACAGACCCCCTCTTAAGCTTTATTTGTGCTTTGCTGTCATTTTACTCTGAACACAGTGAGTAGGCCTCTAATACAACGGCGCCAACACCTTCCCACACACCAGCCTCTGCATGTCTGGTCCATAGATATATTTATAGAACACTAGATTGCTGACAGGTTACACTCAAGTGAAGCATCTGTTCCTGCAGCATATACACCTGGCACGTAGAATGTAAAATTCGCACGTAGACTCCCATTCATTTTCGTCTACTTTAAAATTACATTTTCAAAAACTCTTGCGTGTGAGTCAGTGTTATTTTGGTATCACTGTGCAAAGCAACATTTTGTGTCCCTAAATATGTGCTTTTATGGGGGGGAAAGAGGCACTCTCACAAAAGGGAGACCAAAAATGTGACTGCAACAATGTTAACGTGCGAGCAGCAAAGTTAACAAGCTAATGTGACCGAGGCTTTTAATGACCCTCTGGTAAGATAATTGATTAGAAGTTTTCTTTGTTATAAGAAACGTCGATGGATGTTTGCTTACATAATCCAATTACTTTCTGGTGTCTTCACTTCATTGTACCCTGATTGAGCATATTCACCGTTAACCAAATTGTTTATATTGAATGATATGGCTAATGCCAATGTTGTTAACCGGAATTGCTAGTTAGCTCAAGCTACTCCTTTAATAAGTTTCATCTATGTCCCTGTCCTGTCAAAACACTGCTCCTCAAAATGGTCACTTCGCAGCACTGATCACAGTGATGACAAAGTTTTTTCTCCTGACTTTTAACAGGCAAGACTTTCACTCCTTCTTGTCTTTTGGAAATCTGTATAGAAATACAAAGCAACTAATCCACTGTTTAAAATATGTTGCAGGTAAGAAGTATTGCCGTTGAATGTCAATTACAAGTAGCTAGCTTGTTAGCCACATTGTTAATTTTATTAACTGCCAAGTCAACACGGTCTCCGCAATGGTAAGGTTACCAAGGTAGCTAGTTAGCTAGAGACAATCGCTAGCATTTGCTCTTAGTCAGAGGTGTATCTAAGTCAATGGAATGGCTAATTAGCTAGCTAGCACGCAAATGCGATTTTCTCCATTAAGGTTATACATTTGCATTTCTACGATAATTTACACATGAAGTGTTTTACTGCAGCCATTCGCATGAATATTGCTGCAAAACCCGGCCGCTCATCGCGGCATTTTAACGATTATATTAACTTATTTGAAATCGGCCTCATAGAAAACTATTCATTTTAATGAAGAGGTTGGGTGTATCAATATGGCAGCCAGTTGCTTCCCTTTGTGTAATGTAAATATGATGTCATCAGCAATCCAGTGTTCTATATATATATGGGCCAGGCTCACGAAATGTGCGCCACCACCCCCGGTACTGAAAAATAATGAAAGTACCCATAGAGCTTAGCTGTGAGTGGTTTTTTAATCTATAGGTGTTGTGGGATCATATTCCAAAGCCGTGAGATGGCGACGTTTTTCATTTTTTCGTGGTACCTGGTCAAAGTTGTGTCCCTCAACTCATTTTTTGGGCTGGGTTTCTGCCTTAGTTTCAAGACATGCATATCTTCTAAAGCCTCATACATGCATAGATATAAGTCAGAAACCGCGACTAAGTCAGAAACCCTTCAAAGTGTACCAAACTCAACCCGACTGACTTGCTATTGCCATAATATTTAACTAATAGATAGAATAAGAGTCTCAAGTAGGTAATTGATCACTTACCAATGGAAGATGCCACTTGTAGGCTGATGGACAGGCTGCTTGACAGTTCTTTTTTTCAAATTTTGGGTCCTAGGTTCCCCTAGCCTGAGCCCTAGGAGTTTTTTATGATGATTGCATGTTTCTGTCTTTTAGTTATTGTTATTTTGTTGTAGGTGTTGTCTGGTGTCCCCGACCACCAGTGCATGTTATTTGACCAAGTTTATGACTGATTGGCCACTGATAGTGGCCACAGCGGCCGCCCAGGCCCCGCATCAGTTTCTGCCTGAGATCCAGGTTTCTGACTGAGAGCGTGGGCCGATCGCTCCGATGTTGGGCCTCTGACCGACGCCATCGTTATACAACCCCAATTCCGAAATAGTTGGGACAAAGTGTAAATTGTGAATAAAATCAAAATGCAATGACTTTTAGATCACATGAGCCAATATGTTATTTACAATAGAACATAGATAACATTTCAAAAGTTGAAACTGAGACATTTTACATTTTTATGCACAAAATGAGCTCATTTTGTGGATAAAATTGTAAAATTTATCAGTTTCAACATTTGTTATGTTATCCCTGTTCTATTGTGAATAAAATACTGGCTGGTGTGATTTGAAAATCATTGCGTTTTGATTTTATTCACAATTTACACTTTGTCCCAACTATTTTGGAATTGGGGTTGTATTTTCGATCAAATCGGCTAAAATACAAGTTAACATGTCAAACCAACATGGAATATCATGTCCCTGACCACCTGTGTAACGACTGGGGCCACATTTGGCCGAATACGCCTGGTTTCTGACTTAGAAATCTAAGGCAGAAACCCTAAGTCAGAAACCGACCAAAATGCTTCGCGCGCTGTAGCTATGTCATTATTCAATAAATAATTGATCTAAACAGTGATTCCACTTTGATTTAGGGCAACAACAATACCTGAATTGCATTTGGCTATATCTTTTACAGTTTTTTAAAAATACATCTAAGTCAGAAACTTTTCTTAAAAAGGTAATTTTTTGGGGACACAAAATCCCACTCAATCCCTGTAGGTTGGAGTTTTTTTTTTTGCCCTAATGCACCATATATTTGCTTCATCCTGAAGGATTATTAGGGTGTAGGGACCTTTTTTTATTTTTCTAGAGTGCTAAATGTAAAATCTAAGTCAGAAACCAGTACCGCGTGGACAATTTATTAAATGTCACTGCAATACACAAAACGACGAGAGGGACGTATGCCGACTGTCAGACATAGCCTACACGTCTATTATGCACAGAAAAAAAAAAATAGAAGACACTTAAATATAAAAAAACAAAAAGTGAACTATTTCACTTTTTACATGGACATCAGAAAAGTTGCATTTTTGGCCACTTTTCCAACTTTAAGAGCAAAAAAGACAGGGAAATATTTATCGCAGACTGACAAAAGTGGGGTGTTCCAAGTTGCTCTTGGTGAGCTCTATCAATTCATGGTGGTTCTGGAATGATCTAAGCAAAATATAAGATTTGCTAGCCTGTGGACACATTTGGGGCGGGGGGGCGCACATTTCGTGAGCCTGGCCCATATATATAGTTGTATCTTTATGGTCTGGTCAGGAGTCTGCAAGCCCCAGCCACTGCCCCAGCCGCTCCCCCCAACAAGTACTGGGGCGGAAAAGGAAGCGATGCAAGCTTTGTGCCCATATAGACAATAAAACAAGCCTTACATGCCACAAATGTGATGACTATGTTTGCAATGCTTACTCTGACCTGATTGTACAATGACACTCCTGAGCAAAGCACGTGCGCACACACAAACACATACACGCACACGCAAACACAGACACAGATGACTATTCATGTTGATGTTCTGATGTTCTGTGAATTTAGTCTCTGTTTTGATTATTATTATTATTATTATTATTTATTTATTTTTTTTTTTTTAGAGTAAATTTAAATTCAGGAATACATTTTCTGCATTTATACTTTGTATAGTCACTGCAGTTATTCATGTTTACCACTAGTCTATGACGTTAACAGCTTAAAAAGGTTTCAGATAAAATTTGGTGATGATTAATGGTTTTTGTGTTAGTATGAGCAGTTGAACCAGACCGGTCGAATTTGACCGGAAACACCAAAATAAGGGGGGTGGAGAAATGAACAAACAGAAGGGTTAACTAACGATGGTGCTAGAAATATTAATTGAGTGGCAATAGCCTCTGACCACTTGTAGGAACATCGCAAGTAGTTTTTGAGCTTTGTTTCCAACTTTTGACCCTGACTTCCACAGGTTCACACTGAACACTATATGCTCTTTCTGTGAGAAACTCCAGGACATCACATTTCAATTCTATTATGTCCAAGGTCAGCTTCAATACAAGGACATGGTCTTTTGAAAAAGTATGGTTGAAGTGACTACAATGTAATAAATTGACTTTCGCTTTTTCATGAACAGAATTTTTGAGGCCATGAAAGTGCGGCTTTCTCACCTCTATCTTGTACAAATTGGAGGCAGAGATTGTTCAGAAAGGAAAAAGGTCGACCATTTTTTGACTATGAAGTGTGGGCTGGATCTAGACGGTAGGATTGGCAGCCATTGGCTCAGAAGTGTGTGAGACTGTGACCATCCTTTTGAGCCAATAGCAATTCTAACAAGGTTCATCTGAGTCTTTTTTTTTTTTTTTTTGGTTTGATTGAGGAGTTTGGTTTGATTGAGGACTTACAGCAGTTTGATTGACTGCTGTAAGGTTACACTCTGAAACAATTTTATTGAAGCGATACAAGGTAAGGACAAGGAGACGTAAACAAGGCAAAACATCACATCGCATCTAATCACCATTTCTGGGTCTTTAAAACTTGTCTGAAATTAAATTTTGAAGAACATACTATTTTTATTCATCCTCATGGAGAACATGCATTGTTAAATGTAGATATGGAGATGAGTTACTTCACATGATTTGGGGCTGGGGCTTCGGACCATCACCATCAATCATAAATGATCTGCCCCATCAATACAGACACGTGCATACATGCGCACACACACACTTCAAAACATGCACTTTTAAGCTGACTTCTGCCTTTGGGCACAAGACTTTCTTTATGCACCTGCAAGAGGAGATGGACAGATAAATGGGCAAATGAGCTATGAAATTATCTTGGAAGATATATCAGTAAGACTAGCATTGAGCTGAAGAACACCCTTCACCAATACCAATATTTATGAAATGATGAAGCATTCGTGTCACCTGTCATAGCTATCTCCTTTATGCTGCAGGCTGCACCTAAACTGATTTTGTGACTCTCATTTTACCTAAATTTACCTTATCTGAGTCCAGCTGTGCTGAAATCCAAATTACTAAACTAGAATTTACCGCATGGTTTAACAAGTCTTGATGTACAAAGCTATGCAAAATGGAAGTTCTTCCCATACCAACAGAAGTCAGTGGCTTTATTAAAGAATGCATTAGAAAGTAAATTATATTTTTGCGAAGTCTGTCTACGTCTCTTAGTAATACAGAATATTAATTATTGCCCCATAAATCTCAATAATATTAACAGAGCCTTTGCTTTGCCATGGTCATGAAGCAAAAAAAAAAAAAATAGAAATGAGTGTATTTGAGTAGCAAAAGCTCTGGTAATTTCTGGAGGTCATGCTGATGGGATATTGATTAAGATTAATGTCCTGCAGTTTCAGAGTGAACCCTTAAACAATAACCTATTACATAGAGTAATTGATCATCTGAAAATCTATTAAATTCCACCCCCATGGCTTGAATTAATGAATTATAATAGGTAACAGGGACATGAGGGCAGCAATTTATTAACTAGCACATGGGTGAAAATCCTTTTTGGCCATACATTATTTGAATATTTTTGCTGCATTGTGCACGTCACTCAATATAAAGCTTACAGTACTCTAATGGAGGACATAATGTCCCTCCAGCCACCCAATATCTAATGCAGGGTTTTGGGTACTAGGTGGGGTGGGGGATGTTTGGAGCCTTTCTCAGTATGCAATGCATGAAAAGCAGGAATACACTCTGGATAGTTTGCCAGTCTATCGCAGGCAACACATACAATTCACTTGCACACTCATGCCTTTGGGCTTGTCAGTCTCCAAATAGTTTAGCGTGCATGTCTTTGGACTGTGGGAGTGAATGGGAGTTCCTGATGAAATCCTACTCAGGGACATATGGAGCACGCAAACGACACAAAGAAAAGCCCAAGGCTATATTCCAACCCTTGCTGTAAGTGCTGAGCACTGCACCACCAAGTCACCAGAGATTTTTTTGCAAGATTATTCAGCAAAATGACCTCTGATGGTCGGTTGTTTCAGTGTATAAGGTGATATGAACTTTGAGCAGTGTCACAATGTAAAACAAGATGGCATGATGGAAGGAGCTGTCTGAGATTATTTGTAGCCACATTGTGGCCTTACATGATGCTGAAGACGTTAAATGCTGCCATGGCACCGTAAGAAACACCATCAAGCGTTTCAAAGAGACTGGTTTGCTGAAAAGTAGTGGCAGTAGAGGTGCAAAACAGGAGTTGAGTGCCTCTGATGTTCGTTAACTGTGCATGACAAGCAAAAAAAAAAAAAAAAAAAAAATCGGTGGTTGGCAGCACAACAACTCCGTGATGATATTAATAGTGCCAGAAGTAAGGAGATGGAAGTATGAAGATCTACGACTTCAAGACACTTGTGTGAAAATGATCTGACTGGTTGTGTTGCTGCAAAGAGCTGCCAAAATCAAAAAAAGACTTGAGTTTGCCAAGAAATTCAAGCATTGGACACCAATGGACTGGGAGCAAGTCCTTTGGACCAATTAATCAAATTTTGAAATTTCCTCACCCAAACGCAGGATTTATGTGCACCGTGGAATTGGAGAGCGTTTCAAAAATGACTGTTTAACCCCATCAGTAAAACATGAAGGTGGTAATATTGTGGTTTGGGGTTCACTCTGCTCAAAAGGAGCTGGTGATCTCATAAAAATTGACGGCATCATGGATTAAAAGAAGTATCAAAGCATCCTTGCAAGGCGCCCATTGCCATCTGAAAAGTGATTGCTTGGTCAGGGATTTTATTTTCAACAAAATAATGACCCTAAACACACTTCTAAGTTGTGCAAGAATTATCTCAGTCAGAAAAGGACATCTGGTGACACAAAAGTTATGATTTAGCCTGCTCAATGTCCAGACCTTAATCTGAGCAACTCTGTTGTAACATTGAAAGAACCTCTTTGTAATGAACTTCGAACCATATGGAATGGTTTAGCGAGCGAGGAAATAAATACATGAAAACTATGCCTGAAAGATTAAATGCTATAATCAAAGCAAACAGTAGATATTGACTTTTTCTCTCAAAAAGACATTACTATTTTTGTTTTCACCATATATTGTTATCTGTTTAGTTATTTTCATCTATATGATCCAATATTACATGAAATAAATACTTGAATAGTACTCGGTTTCTGATTTATCTTCATTTTGTTAAGTGCGCAATCATCACTGCACATTACTGTAAATTTTGACGTTTCTTGGATTTTTTGAGTAGGAACTGCCATACTTTTTTTTTTTTGTCATGTTCTTAAAATGTTTTTATTTTTCCACTGGGGAGCAGGAGGGGCAGGAGGTATTGTGCTAGTTACTTACTCTTTAAAGGCTATATGAGTATTGCACTCAGTCAGACAGCTCCTCATGAAAAAATAATACAAGCAAATGAAGAGTCGGGAGGTACGCCCATTTCAGCTGTGAGGAAAACATGCTGATTTGTCAGTCATTGCAGTAGTATGAGCTCAAACTACGAATCCTAGAGCAGAGGAGATCTCACAGCTGAGCAGTTATTGCCTATATTGTTATAGGCTAAACACTGCAGCATGGTGTAAAACTGCATCCCTAAAAATCTCAGAACAGTACGTTTAATCTCACAAGGATCACCTGGAGAGGTGTCTGCATCTACCACAGCACAGTTTAGCCTCCAACCTAGTACTTTTAGTTAACAGTCCTCCATGGTAGTTATGACATGTAGCTCATGTTACTGAAATGTGTTTGCATGTAATAGGATGAATGAATGCCAAAAAAACTTCACATCTATGTTCTTGGGTAAATGACCTTTTTCTGCACCCAGCACAGTGTTAAATTAGCTACATGACACATTGGGTGTGGATTGCATATTGGGTGTGTTAAGATGTTCATAACTGACAGAGATAGGACACTGGTCTCATGGGCTATGGAAGGAAAGTATTCAGTTCCTGGTTCTCATGCTTGAACAGCTTTCACATTTATATACCTTCTGCCACATACCAATGCCCTCTGATACAGAACACATGAAAATGTCATGTCCAAAATTGTACTTCATTGTACTTTAAAATAAATAATTGTCAGTAGTTATTCATTTGAATTGTTTTTGTTCACACAGTAAGATTTGAGATGAGACAAAATTCTTATGCTCTTCTCATAGACTCCAAATGCAGTTCAGCTCGGCAGGGCTTTATTGGGATTCAAAGCTCATGGATTGTTTTATGTTCACACAAGCAAAAAGATCCAAACCAGATTTGAGATGACAGAACAAAGAGGGTTCTGTTATGGGACATCCACTGATGGATACAAAATATTAGGAGAACTGTCAAAATAGCAATCTCACAACGCAGATTTAATAAAACTGGTCAGTGGAAAGGTTAAAGGCAGATTGTCAAAAGCAGCAGTTTGATGGAAACAAATTTTAACTAAACTCAGAACAGGTTATTTTGGGCGGATCTTTCAAGACCGTGAAACGAGAAATGTATTCCTCTCTCTTCTTTCAGTACTGCCCTGGACCTCAGTTACCTGTGGCGTAAAATTTGGACTTAAAAAAAATTTTATTTTTTTTTGGAAGACCTGTAATTACACCTCAATTGTAGTAGGTGGTATCAAAGATAAAATTCATTTTAATGAAAAAATAAATTTACTAAAAACAAAACTAAAATAAGCATAAAATCACTTTTCTAACAGTAAGTGAATTTATTACTGGTCAGTGGAAAGGTTAAATATTTTTCAAAAGCAGCAGTTTGATGGAAACTAATTCATGGTTTTTGGATAAAAGAATCCTTTTCAGTGATGTCTGTTAATGCAGAAATTCTGTTCACACATAAATCACACATTTATGCAGCTTTAAATTTTTGTACAAAAATAATTAAGATCAGTTGAAATTTAAAATTGAAAATAGCATCAAATTTTATGTTTGAGTGTATCTATAATTACGGAAAGATAAATTAAATCTGGTATCAATAGTTACAAAAATTTGCTTAAAAAATTTTTTTTTTTTGATAATGATTACACCTCAATTGAAGAGTATTAAAATTCATTTTAATGAAAAAAATTTACGTAAAACAACAATACTTAAAATCTCTTGGTGGTGTAATTATTACTGCAGCAGGACATATTTTTCAATTGTGATAACATGGTTTTATAAAGTCCTTCTCTGATGTCTGTTAATCTTCTGTTCACACATAAACACACATTCAGTATGCAGCTTTAAATTTCAATAATTAAGATCAGTGAAATTTAAATTTGCATGGCATCAATGAGCGGTGTATCTATAATTAGGGAAAGATAAATTAAATCTGGTATCAATAGTTACAAAACTTGCCACATTTGTTTGATAATGATCAGAACTGAAGATGTATTATGGTTAACCCCTTAAACCCGAACGCCTCCGGTACCGAGGGCGGTCTTTACGCGTAATAAATACAGCATGTTTCCTAATGGCAACATCGTCATGTGGCTTATCCACTTTAGGCGAAGAAACTCGGAAAAAAGCTCACATTGACCATTTTTACCTCAACTGAACACAATTCAAGCACCAAGCAAGTAAATAAGCATGGAGCCAAACATAGGATAAAATCATATCAGCGCTGAGTCACTAGCATTTCTACTGAATTTTTCCTATGCAAACAAACGATACCTCAAATAAAAGAGGAAAGTCCACAGAATCCAACGATATAAGCCTTGTCATTTAAAACCGACACCACACTCAAAGAACAGCAGGCATACACTTTACAGTCTACAGAGATGAGCAAAAAAAAATTTCTTACCTTTGATATTCTGTAATAAAAACTGTCCGAGGGTAAATCTGCACTTGCTATTGTTAGCCCAATGTGTCTGTGTTATAACGAAACTAGATCTTCCAGTCTCCAATGTTTTTTTCTAGGGCACTGATTCAAAGATCTCAGTTCCTCAGCATTCAGCTTGCTCGCAATGTGTTTTCCTCTCTGTGATCAGCTTATGATGCTGTCAGTAAGACTTTGCCGGTAGCCATTTGATTCTATGGGCTCTGACGTTTCCAACCAGCCCTAAACCACCTTAATCGCACAAACCTAGCCTGAGCTAGAACCTTGCATTCCCAGTGCGTCAAACTGAGTCCATGGGCCATTCGCATGTACTTAAATAGCGTGACAATATAAACACTTAACTGGTTTGTTTGAGGTATTTTCAGTATAATTATCTGCTGTATTCAACAGTCATTTTCAAAGTTGTTTTCTGACAGAATCTTCGTGCCATTCGGCGTGAATACTGCAAGCACAACAGTACAAACGGGGTGAGTGACGTGTTTTCTAGATTCATTCTAGTGGTTAGGGTGAAGCTTTGCATTCCAGGCGGCCAGGGTTCAAACCCTGTTGTAGACAAGTATTTTCTTAGGCAGTAATAGCATTTTACTTGTATGAATAATTTCTGGGGTTTTTGTTCTTTTTACTTTTTTATCCCTTTTTTTGGCTTACCTTTTTATTTACAGTTTTATTTATTTATTTATTTTTTAATATCCCGCCACCACCCCCCCACTTTGGAGGACAACTTTATTAATTCAGTCAGTTATATAATTGTGTACGAGTCCTCCTACATCACCCGACAAAACAAAACACACACACAAAATTAAATAAATGAGTGAATAAAAATAGAAATACAATACAATAACAATTACATTCACAATGCTTTACTACCGTTTGCATTAGTCGTTATTAGCTCACCTATTCCATCCCTCATTATTCCCAACCTTCAGTCTCCCTTCCTTTATCCCATCTTTTGGCATAAATTTCAAGTCCTGTCTCATGGGCCATCACACACTCAATTCTACTGTAATACTTGACAAAATTTTTGAATTTCTCAATTCTTAATGCCTCCACAGATGTCAACCCGAAAATAAATATTTTTGCAAAATATATAATTATATTACAGATTAGATGTGTTCCTTTTGTTACATCACCCAGTAACACTTTAAATAAATCTAATTGTATACTATTGTACCAAGATATCCAGTCTTGTACCTTTATCCAAAATAAGGCTATTATGGGACAGGACCAAAATAAATGGTCTACTGACTCCACTTCTTCCTGACAGAATCGACAAAGGGGTGATGACTCTATTCCCCATATATTAAGCATCTTTTTAGTTGCTAAAAACTCATATATTAACTTATATTGAAAATATCTAATCTTTGGATCAAGTGATGTACTGTACCAACTTGGTTCCAAAATTTGAAAAATTTTGGAATCAGGGAAGCCTTCAGTGAAAAATTTAACCCTTTCACTACCGCTTACTGGGAATAAGACAACCCTTGCTTACCGTAAATTTTTGTGCTATTGCAGCATGATATTGCATGTGGATTTTCACCCCCTTTTTCAAACTAAAAACGCCAGAAATGGATAATTTTATGCACAGAAAACATGTTCAAAATACATTTACCTTTTCATTGACACATATCTTTGCTTAGTTTTTCCAAAAGTAAAAACAGAAAATGAGGATAAAAACCGTATTTCGGTTTATCAAGACAAGACGATTTCTCCTCTATGGGATTTATGTACAAACGGAGATACATGCGCATTTGTGTACAAACGGAGATACACATGCTGCACCACGCACTGCCTGCAATAACCTGTATAAAATAAAATAAAACTGAATAACTGGAGGATTGGGAACTAAGGGAAGCCTGATGACATCACTGACGTGTTGAGCGATACCAGACTCGTCCAAAGGGGTGTTTTGTTGCGGAGCTTTGACAGTTTTGTGAGGGACTTTCTCTAGGCGCAAAATAGCAACAATGGTAAGTGATGCGGGATCGGCGCTATCGCGGAAATGCGACAATGGTAATGAAAGGGTTAAAGCTTTTATGTTTAAGAGTTTTAGCTCACCAGATACATAATCATTATAGAGACATGTACGTTTAACTTTATCAGGTTTATCATTCCATATAAATTTGAATATCTTCTGTGCATATATTTTGAAGAATGATTCTTTAGGGGTTGGTAATGCCACAAATAAGTATGTAAACTGGGATACAACTAGTGAGTTAATTAAAGTTATTTTGCCATAAATGGTCAGATGTTTCCCTTTCCAGGGCAGCAGAATTTTTTCGATTTTACTCAATTTCTTATTAAAATTAATCATTGAAATTTTGCTCATATTTTCTGGGATGTGTATACCAAGTACATTGACCGATCCATCTGTCCAATGAATTGGTAAATTACATGGAAGAGTGAAATTTCTATTTTTCAGGAACCAAGCCTCAATATTTGGCATTTCTCATAATTCGGCTTCAGCCCAGATAGTTTAGAAAAGTCATCCAGGTCTTTTGTAAGGCTCTGTAGCGATGTATAGTGAGGGCTCAATAGAAAAATTGTATCATCAGCATACATCGAAATTTTTGGATTTAGGCCTTGCATTTCCAAGCCTTTGATATTATTATTTGTATGTATTTTTATAGCGAGTATTTCTATTGCCATAATAAATAAATAAGGTGATAATGGGCAGCCCTGTTTTACCCCTCATGAAAGGGAGAAGGGTTTTGAAATATAACCATTATTTATAATTTTGGAGATTGAATTGTTGTACATAACTTTAACCCACTGTATTAGAGACTCACAAAAACAAAAAAATTCTAAACATTGATAAATGAAATCCAATCTTATTTTTTTCAAAGGCCTTCTCAAAGTCTGCTATAAAAACTAAACCTGATTTCTTTATTTTATCATGATGTTCTATAATTTCGAGTAATGTCTTATATCATTTGCAATATTTCGTCCTTGTATAAAACCAGACTGGTCATGGTGTATAATATCAGGTAGGATATTTTTTATACGTAATGCTATGCATTTAGCTAATATTTTTGCATCATAACACTGAAGAGTTAGTGGTCTCCAGTTTTTTAAGTGAACTGGATCTTTATGGTGGCCACTAGCTTCTTGTTTTAAGAGCAGAGATATTACACTTTCCTGCTGAGTCCCCGTGAGAATACCTTTGTCATATGAAAAATTAAAACTTGTAAGTAGGGGGGTTTTAATCTGTTCGTAGAAAGTTTGGTACACTTCTATTGGAATACCATCCAATCCTGGCGCTTTCCCCTTTTGAAAGACATAATTGAATAGTAGAGTTCAGTTTCCGTAATTATTTTATAATTTTATTTATTTGCTTATTTTTAATAAATCTGCTCCAGTGGAGTCAAACTTCATTTTCTTTGTATGTATTATCTTTGAATGGGAAACTGTATAGGCTCCAGGACTGGCAGAAATAATAATAATAATAAAATTAAAAATTAAGAAGTGGTTATATTTGCATGGAAAGTATGCCTGTAGTGACATATAAGTGAAATTAAATTAGTCTTACTGTTTGGTAACTGAAAATATGAAACGGCACACAGTGTCAGCTTGGAGAGGCCACCTAGACATTCCCGAACTAAAACCTCTCTGATTTTGCTCTGATTTACTTGGTTAGAATAAACTTTGGCAGAGATAATGGTGAGATTCTGTGCTGTAATTTTTTTAGGGGTTTCAGACTGCAACTGAATAATTTTGAGACAGATAAAAGTAAAACTTTGCAAAAAAGGTGTTTCATTTATGCACTGTTCCATCTTCATTCACAACCCCAATTCCGAAATAGTTGGGACGAAGTGTAAATTGTGAATAAAATCAAAATGCAATGACTTTCAGATCACATGAGCCAATATGTTCTTACAATAGAACATAAATAACATTTCAAATGTTGAAACTGAGAAATTTTACATTTTTATCCACAGAATGAGCTCATTTCAAATTTTCTGGCTGCAACAGGTCTCAAAAAAGTTGAGACACAGGCAAAAAGGGCTGAAGAAGCTATTAATATATAAGAGAATCGGCTGAAAGAACATTTAGCAAGTAATTAAGTTAACTGGCATCAGGTGTGTAACATGATTGGTTATAATTGATTGGATGTCTTAGAGAGGCTGAGTCTCTCAGAAGTAAAGATGGCCAGAGGCTCTCCAACCTGTGAAGGCTTGCGTAAAACAAATTGTGGAATACTTTAAAAACAATGTTCCTCAACATCAAATTGCAAAGGCTTTGAAGGTCTCATCATCGACTGTGCATAACATCATCAAAAGATTCAGAGAAACTGGAAAAATCTCTGTGCATAAGGGACAAGACCGAAGATCTTTACTGGATGCCTGTGATCTTTGGGCCCTCAGACGCCACTGCATCACTCACTGGCATGATTCTGTTATTGACATTAAAGATTATTTTTTTGGGAATTTTTCCTTTATTCGATAGTTATACAGTGTAGAGAGACAGGAAAGTTGGGGAGAAGAATGGGGAAAGACATGCAGCAAATGACCCAAGCCGGATTCGAACCCACGTCGCTGCGGGAAGGACACAGCCTTTATGGTACGCGCACTTGATGACCGATGAGCTACCGGGGCGCCCCGATTCTGTTATTGACATTAATAAATGGGCCCAGGAATACTTCAAGAAATCACTGTCTGTAAACACAGTTCGCCGTGCCATCCACAGATGCCACCTAAAACTCTATCATGCAAAAAGGAAGCCATTGTTGAGCATGATCCAGAAGCGCCGCCGTATTTTGTGGGCCAAGGCACATTTGAAATGGACTGTAGCAAAGTGGCAAAGTGTCCTGTGGTTAGACGAGTCCAAATTTGACATTCTTGTTGGAAATTATGGGCGTTGTGTCCTTCGGGCTAAAGAGGAGAAAGACCACCCCTCCTGTTATCAGCATTCAGTTCAAAATCCAGCATCTCTGATGGTATGGGGATGCATTACTGCATATGGTGTGGAACACTTGCATGTTTTAAAAAGCACCATGAATGCTGATGGGTATATAAAGGTTTTAGAGAAACATATGCTCCCCTCCAGACGACATCTATTCCAAGGAAGGCCTTGTGTATTTCAGCAGGACAATGCAAAACCACATACTGCAGCTATTAAAACAGCATGGCTTCGCAGTAGAAGAGTCCGTGTGCTGAACTGGCCTGCCTGCAGTCCTGATCTTTCACCGATTGAGAACATTTGGCGCATAATTAAACAAAAAGTCCATCAAAGGAGACCCAAAACTCTCCAGCAGCTGGAAGCCTGTATTAAACAAGAGTGGGATCAAATTCCAATGGCTAAACTCAAGAAACTGGTCTCCTCAATGCCCAGACGCCTCCACTCTGTGTTAAAAAGAAGAGGGGATGCTACACCATGGTAAACAGGCCCCTGTCCCCAACTTTTTTGAGACCTGTAGGAGCCATCAAATTTGAAATGAGCTCATTTTGTGGATAAAATTGTAAAATTTCTCTGTTTCAACATTTGCTATGTTATCTCTGTTCTATTGTGAATAAAATACTGGCTGGTGTGATTGGAAAGTCATTGCATTTTGATTTTATTCACAATTTACACTTTGTCCCAACTATTTCAGAATTGGGGTTGTCCTCTGACTTAGTGACATATACACTGATTTTTGCACCATGACAAAAATCCCCATGGTGTTACCTTTATTATGATACCAAGATTATGTTGTAGAGATATAGTCATTTCATTTTGGGCATGTCATTTTCAAGCCAGAGGCTCAGGGCTTAAGGGGTTAAGCTGGCCTGATTATGTCAACATGCCTTTCACTAAATGTTTCCTACCCTCTGCCTGTCCAGCTTGTCTTGCTTGTCCATCCGCCTTTTCTCACAGGCTCATCCCTCTTTCTGAAAACCATTCAAGTCGGATGATAACAAACTGAAGCCAACTGCCCCACTATATCTATCAGAGAAACTTTTTTGGCAAATAGGAAGCTGGAGGGCATAAAGAAGTGGGACTACTCATGCTCCTTAATTGAGTAAATTGTATTTATATACCCTATATTGTATTATATTATGAGGTAGCATGTGCTGGTGTTTCAGAATTTCCACGCCTAGGCAAAAATGGGGAAAATATGAAGCTATTAGTAGTCTTAGCAGCATATCCTTGGTCAGGAAATTATCACAAAATGAACACATCGACAAGT
Source organism: Gymnothorax javanicus (assembly GCA_029692085.1). Taxonomy (NCBI): domain Eukaryota; kingdom Metazoa; phylum Chordata; class Actinopteri; order Anguilliformes; family Muraenidae; genus Gymnothorax; species Gymnothorax javanicus. The sequence continues at coordinate 77,367,805 of CM056195.1, forward strand.
AAATATGCAAAATGATGTTTCAAAAATGAAATGTTTAGCAAAAATATTATGATTCTCAAAGCATTTGAATTCTATTTTTGGGTTTCCTTATCGTTCGCTGGGACAGACTAAAATTCTGTTTTTATTTTGAGCGACTGATTTATTTGTTTTTATCATTTATCTAAAACCTGCGAGCACATTCCTGCGCAGGCCAGTGCACTAAAATGTAAGAAGAATTTCTCTTTAACTTCTATATTGCAAGAAATTTCAAGTGTGAACAGATCAAATGAGAAAAAGACAAATTCAGTAAGATCTAAACCAGGGGCGAAAATCCCTTTTCATTGTTGGGGGGGACAATAAACAGTAAAATTTCAGAGAGTAATTCCTGGGGGGGACATAAAAATAAATGCTATATTTTTTGCTGTGTTGTCTGATACTTTCTCAAATGTCTTACATAGTGATATTAAACAATAACTGTAATTATGTCATTTTTCCTTATAAGTCCATATCCTACCTGTCTACAGGCTTGTTTTTGCTCAACCAGCAATTCCAAGAGTGGTATTGGGTGGTAGGGGTCAATTACACCATATGTGACCTAACAGAATTTCTTTGCTCTCCATAAACACTGGTCTGATCACCACTACAGCAGGTTCACAAGAACTGACAGCTCAATACAAGTTCTAAAACTAGAAGAAATACTTTAATGAATTACCAAACTACATCAAACTATTCTTCAAAAATATGTTTCTATCAAACTATCAACAAGCAGCAACAAAACAAAATCTGAATATTTCACAAAACATAAAAATATACAAACCTTTATACATTTAAATTATAAAGTGCAACTGAATATGCCACAAAACTTAAAAATAGGACTAAGGGTCCTGTAGCTTACTGGCAAGTAATCTTATAGTGATGATACAAGTAATGAAAATTTCATGTGAAGTTTGACATTCGAATCATTGAAAGTCAATGCCAAAGTCACTAAATAAAAGTTCACATACATTTATAAGACCTCCTGTTATATAATCCTAAGCTCTGAATCAGTTTTGGTGAAACAAATCATTGAAAATTCAACATGTCAATTGTGAACTTTAAGGGTCACAGAAGGTAAAGTATAGGTCAGTAAATGGACTTCATATACGGCTTTCTAAATGTCTCTACACAAACCTTGGCTCAATCTGTGACCATTTTGGTGATAGAAGTCATTGTAATTTCACTGTCAAGTTTGACCCTCAAAGGTCACTGACAGTCAAGTTGAATTCACCAAATGAAAGTTCATATGTGACTTCCTAGATGTCAGTAACACAAACCAAGGCTCCATCTGTGACCATTTTAGTGATACAAGTCACTGAATCTTCCCTAGGTCACATTTGACCTTTGAAGGTCAATATGAAGGTCACCAATTTGAAACTCATATATGACTTCCTATACGTCTCTAATACAAACCTAGGCTCCATCTGTGACTGTTTTGGCCATACAAGTCATTGTACTTGTATTATGTCAAGTTTGACCTTCAGAGGTCACCAACAGTAAAGTTGAATATCACCAAATGAAAGTTCATGTGTGACTTCCTTTAAGTCTGTGATACAAACTTAGGCTCTATCGGTGACCTTTTTAGTGATAGAAGTCATGGAATTTTCACTCGGTCAAGTTTGATCTTCAAAGGTCAATATGAAGGTCACCAAATGAAAGTTCATATTTGACTTCCTATATGTCTCCAATACAAACCTACACTCTCTGTAACGATTTTGCTGATACAAGTAATTGAAATTTCATTGTAAAGTTTGGACGTTGAAGGTCACTGAAGGTCAAGTTGAAGGTCACCAAATGAAACATCCTACATGACTTCCTATTCTGATCTGGCTGTCAGATAGCGAAAGATTTGAGAGACCCAGTAGATTTGACTGAAGTTGCTTTACTGAATCTTCCCAGTTATCTTTTGTAAAACTGCAACACAATGAAATATACGCAATGTTACTATTGAAATTAAATATATGCAACAACACTGGTCACACTTTTCTTCTTCCTTTTCAGGTTATAAATCAGGTAAGTACATCACACTATTAACTAAGGCAAACACACATCTTTTTTTACAGTATGCTTTCACAGGTAAGTAACAGCGTAAACACAATAAACAGCAATATTGGTTCACACATAAACATAGCATATAACACAAATGAGGCTTGACAATGGACTGAATTAGCCATAGCAGCTAAACTAGCCTCTTGCTAACGCGATTAGCATTAGCATAGTTAGCACAGTTTTTGTGACTTAAAATGTCTCAAACACCATCTTCAAGATCACAGTGCCACAAAACAACTAAAATAATCATTTGCATCCATACTCACTGTTGGTTCCACTCCAAGGCTCAGACAACCAACTCTCTGTGGTGGAGCACTTGTAGCTTATGCATGAACACTGAAAGTGCCTGGTCATTAAAGCCACAGTAACTCAAAATCACCACCAGGGGGAACTTAACCTTCTCAGTCACTGACAGGAGTCAGAACACTTCCTATATGCCCAGAATACAAACCTAAGCTCTATCTACAATAGTTTTGGTGAAAGAAGTCATTGAAATTTTGCTGTGACATTTGGCCTTCAAAGGTCACCCAAGGTCAAGTTCAAGGCCACCAAAAGAAGTTTCATATATGACTTCCTATAAGTGTTTAATACACTTATGTTCCCAATCTTCAATATTTTTAAGCCTAGAAGCCTTTGAAAATTGTAACATTTTGCTTTGACCTCAGGTTTTACCTTTCAAGGTCATCTGAGGTCAACTTTAACACAACCAATAAATAGGTCATGTATGACTTCCTATATGTTGATAATACAAACTTAATCTCTATCTGCAACCATTTTGCTTCCACAGGCCATTTTGCCCATTCTCTGAAAGGCCCAATGTTAAAGTACAGCGCCCCCACTAGACCCACTTCCATCGATTCAATCAAAATGGCACTCGCACTGTACATAAAGTGTATAAAGATGAGTTGATTGCCAGATTTAGAAAAAAGTTATCAGACAGTTTTTGAGAAATAATTTTTTGAAATTTCAAGTCCTATCTTTTAACATTGTTAATATTTTCCTTGACCTCAAGTTTGATCTTTCAAAGTCATCTGTGGTCAAATTTAATATTGCCAAAATATAGGTCATATATGACTTCCTGTATGTCGATAAAACAAACTTAATCTCTATCTGCAACCATTTGGCCTCCACAGGCCATCTTCCATATTCATAAAGTACAGCGCCCCCACTAGACCCACTTCCATCCATTCACTCAAAATGGCACTCGCACTGTACATTGAGGGTACCAAGGGAAGTTGATTGTTTGATATAGAAAAAAATTTATCACGCGGTTTTTGAGAAATAATTTTTTAAATTTCTCAGTCCTATCTTTAAAATTGGGGCCGAAATTTCAAGGGCCCATAAAACGGACAAAAACGATTCAATCAAAAATCGGAAAAAAGTCTGGAGTTATGTTCTAGTAGTTTGTTATGGCAAATTTACACAGAAATTCATTGGGCCAAAAAAAAGATAAAAAATGCTCCGTACTCCGGATGTCGGATGATGGACGCCACACCACGACAATAGCTTATCGGCCCATAGGGCCAGTTAGCTAAAAATACACAAACCTTTAACGTTTAAATTATAAAGTGCAACTGTAGGCCTATAGAAAAAATGAAATGTTTCTTCATTGGAAGTGAACAGCCATCCATCTCCACAAACTATACCTGCAATACCATGTCTAACCACACTTATTTTTGTTATTTATCCACCTCATAGGAGACAAGCACTAAATAAATAAGAGAACCAAATGTGCTTCTTCTGGTGTCACTGGATCCAACAAACTGCTGGCAGATCATTTTTTTTTGTCCAGCTTGTCCAGTCTCTCTTTGTGGACATTGCAGACAACCACATTGTTCAGCCTATCTTGGACCATAGTAGCCCGAAGCCAACTCTTCAATCTGCGCAGTGCACTAAAACTCCTCTCAGCTCCACATGAAGACACTGGCACCACCAACAAGATTCTGATGAGAACCTCCACTTGATCGAACAACCCCTGCATCTCCACTGGCATCCCCCTGAGAACCTCTGCTGCCACTCCACTGCTGCTACAAGTGTATTTGTTGCGAAAGAGGGGCAACTGCACAGAGAAAGAAGCTCTGTTTAGTTCAGGGTACTGATCTAGAGAGTCATCTAACTCCCCAGTAAGGAGTGCACTCTCCACCTTTTGCGGAAGCTTTAGACTCTCCTGGTCAAAGCGATCACCAAACTAAACCTCCACACTATCCAACACTTTAAAGAACTCTGCCCTGAAGTGATGTACTGGTTTCCCGGCAAAGCGTCTTGATTGTTTAATCTCAATGGATTCAATGGCTTCAATGGAAACAACCAATGTTGTTGCTTTCTCATACACAGCAAGGTAGCTTTCGTCAGTTCTCTTTCCCTTAAGAGAAGACCTCACATAATTAACTGCAGCCTGCATATCAGAGACAGTCTGAGTTTTCTTCTGTAATGAAATGCTCAGGCATTCCAGCTCTCCAACAACAGCAGAGGCAAGTGTGAGGCCCAAAAGAGTCTTTCCTTTGCTGAAGTGCTCAAATAAGCCACTGGCAGTTGAAGCCATCTTAGATGTGCTTACTGCCATCTCCTCCAGGCTTCTGAGTACCCTCTCATACTGCCCTAGCACAGATATTACTGCAGAATTCCGCACAGTCCACCTTGTTGGGCACAGTGGTTTCAGGGAGGTCAGAGGTGGATTTTCAGAGGTAGCAATATTTTCAAACATGCTCTTGAACTTCCCTCACTGGCCAAAGAGGATACCTAACTGGTGGACCCAAGAAAGGCAGTCCCGAATCAGTGGGGAGGACATGCAGCCAGCCTGTGTAATCAGATTGACACAGTGTGCACCACAATGTACATAGAGGGCTAATGGCTGCTGCCTCCTCAGTATTGCCTGCGTGCCTGTGTACCGTCCTGCCATGTTTGAGGCGCCATCATAAGTCTGCCCACATAAGCCAGACATAGATAGATTAAGTCTCAATGGCACATCAGATACCACCTTCGCTATGCCCTGGTCTGTTGTCTCAGACACCTTGTACAGCCCAACAAACTCCTCGTGCACAGAGAGGTCATGGTCCACATAGCGCAGACAGACACTCTCCTGTTCAGCACCAGAAACATCCTGAGTACCATCAACAATCACTGAAAACTGAACAACGGGAAGAGACCTAATTTCAGCTGCGATGCCTCGAATTATGGTATTGGCCATGATGCTCAGAATTTCATTCTGAGATTTGGAACTTGTGTACATTGTATTGCGCTCTGTTAACCACTTTTGCACTTCTGCCCTAAGTTTCAATAGCTGATATAGATCACCACTTTCAGTAGTGTGGCCTCTTAAGGCTTGTCCCTGTCTTGTAACAAGCCGCACAGAACTAACAATTTTCCCTAAGCAATGTCTTGCTACCTCCTGCTGTTTATCCCATGTGCTGGATAACTGGGTACTGATGGGATTCGTCTGGTGTGCACTCACACTTACATAGTGGTGGTGGGCTTGAGAGTTTTGGTGTGCAGTGAATTTTTCAATGGCTTTTTTCCAGTTTCTGAAGCCTGCACTAATGAAAGCAGCATCAGCTCTTTGTCCAAAAGAGGACTGGTTTGAATATCCTTTGCTGCAGTAAAAAACACAAGACCCCTTTAACTCATGGACTGTAATGCAGCCATGGAAAATCCTGAAACCATTTCTGTTGGAATGTCAATGATTTGTGAGCAAAAGTTTGTGTTTCTATAAATTGCGGATGTGGTTGGTATGGTTTGTGCAGTCACTGAGGTCTGAGCTCTCTGTTGTGCCCCTGTCCCCTGTCCCTGTGCTGCTGCTGGTAGAGGGCTGCTCATCATGACCCGCTGTATCCCTGTCCCTTGTGCTGTCATATGAAGTTACAGGCTCTCCGCTTGGTCCTTCCACCACTATCCCGGATTCTGTGCATTCTGCCTCCTAGAATAGAAATAAGTTATATCCCAAACTCACAACTACCCAAAACACATATAATTGTTTTTAGTAGTCTAAATAAGAGAGTTCTCCTTACTTCATAACACTAAACAAAAGCAACACACTTACCTGAGACTCAATGTCTCTGCTCGACTGGCTCTGTCTCTCTGTGCCCAGCTCTGTACTTTTACTTTGCTGTGCCTAATGAAACCATTATTAAACATTTCCACAAGCATCTCGTTCCTTTATATGGATGTTTTTCAACAAACCTCAATATTATTGGGATCTTTTTACTTACTTAGCGTTTCGGTGCACTGAAAAATGACCGAAGGTCTTTCATTTTTCTTTTCTCTGCCATTTCAACTGACCTGGCTGCACACACAACCACACACACACACGCACACACACACACGCGCACGCACGCGCACACACACACACACACAGATTTAGGAGAGAACAACACCAAACAACAGTCCATATGGTACTGGTGGTAGTGTTAGGCAAATCCATGTGGAACCAGTGGCACTGAGCATGCATCAACGGTGCCAGTGGGGCTTGTTACAGCCTTAGTCACCGGGGAGGTCCATATGGTAGTGTTTAGTAAATCAATAGTGATGTTACAGCCTGGTGTAAGTGTAGGGCTTCTTTGCTACAGGAAGTGGATGGTGGGGTGTTGACTGTTTCCTGACCAGTCTGCCAATAATTTCCCACTTGGCACATGACACAGGATGGCATTTTTTTTTTTAATTAACATGCAGTAGTTTTTTCCAGTGCCTCACTCCACTTTTTTTCTGTGTCTCTTTGCGAGGATCTTTCCATCCCCCACCCTGAGCCCATGGACCATCCAAGCCCTGTCCCTCACCATGAGCGCTGGCTGCTGCTGTCCTGCTGTCCTGATCCGGTCCTGATCCAGTTCTGCACCATCCTCTACATCCCACTTCCTGGAGCGATCAATGCCACTATTTAGATGGACTGTAATGGATCTCTTTTTCCATTTCTATTCCGCTTTACTTTATTTTGTTATTAATTAGCTAGCTCGCGGAGGATGGGCTTCCCCACTATAGCCGGGTTTCCTCCTGAGATTTCTTCCCACTGGGGAGTTTTTTCTCACCGCTGTTTTGAGGATTTTTCTCCCTACTGGGAGTTTTTTGCCTCATTTGCTGTAGTGGGGAAAAGGATTACGCTGGGCACTGCCCTTTCATTCTACTCATGAACTTGACTTGATTTGATTTACTGGCATTTGAATCTTTCCGTGTTCTTATTCTATCCCTATTTTTATTGTATTTATTCTTTTCTCTATGTAAATGACTGTGAAGCACTTTGTGACCTTGTCTGTGAAAGGTGCTATATAAATAAACTTTACTTATTTACTTACTTACCAACTACAGATAACATGCATAATTAGACTAGAATTAATTTTCCTTCAGTAAATGAAAAATGTTTTGGCATGAATGTGTGGGCTACAAGTCCATAACACTATGAACTAAATATCCAGTATAAAAGCATCTGACTTGAAAATAAATGTAAAAAGTGGTGATTTTAATTGGAAGACGATAAGGAGAGGAAATTAACAGTCAGAATGTAATTAGAAACTAGATCTGTCCAAGTGAACATCTAAGTCAGAGTTATAACTACTTTCTTTTTAAATCAATAAATCTAGAATAGAACATCAAACTCAAAGTAATAATAGCCTACATAAATGAATTTATAAATCTGGACAATAATATCACACTAGAGAAATCTAAAATAGTGTAATATTTGTGCCATAAATGAGAGGATGAGGATGTCACCTGTCTGTCCTCTCTGACTGTCACAGCCTGTTGCATCAGGCAGAGAGGAGAGGCAGTTTGCCAGCCAGCAGCAGTGAAAAACTCTGGACAATTCGCAGATTCATTGCAAACCAAGGCTGTATTCCAAACGCTAGGGTTGTTCACTTCAAAGTGCGCATAATAAGGGCCATGCCCACTGTAGCCATTCTGAAGGGCATTTCAACTGAAAGTGTGCAAAACTTATTCCTTCAAAGGGCCCTACAAAACTGCCGTTTCCAAAGTAAGCAGGCGATGGTCACTTTGCACCCACAATGCCGTGCGACGACCCAAGCCTGGTTACTTGTGTGATTCAACATCATTCAAGAAAATGACAACGGTGGCTAATAGCTACCTAGTGCACAGAAAGCTGACGAACCTAGCTTGATGGTTTACTACAGTCGACTGGCTATTGCTAGTTATGTAGTTTTGTATTTTTATCCGTGGCTATTTGTCCCCTTATGAAACCGATAAATGGCCAGTGAAAACAGTTCTCCCGTGAACTGGCTGCGTTTGTTTACACTTGCTTAAGCAGAAAGCAGCAGCCGCGAAATATGTCGAAGGACATTCCAAACGACTGTTAAATGAAAACCCTACTCCCTACTGCCTTCAGAGTTTTCACTACGAAGGGAAGTGACTTTGCACGGTGTAGGGTGTAGGGTGTAGGGATTAACCCTACAGAATGAAATACAGCCCAAGATGAACAGCTGTGCTATATACAGTGCAAATTTCATTTTAGCTTAACAATTAATACCCTGTTAATTAGCTTAACCAGCGTGCTGTGTTTATTTAAAACATGCCGGCAGACTTCGGACAAAGGAGTTGAAATTTTGCTTTTCATGTCCTGTGTGTGCTTGTTGAACAAGTGGAGTGATAAATAACTTATTAACTGTTCAGTGTCTTAATATAGTTACTTAATCGCGATCCTCAGCGCTCTGTGTGTGTGTGTGTGTGTGTGTGTATGTGTGCGGCAGCAGCCACACTGGGAGAAACAGATTGGACCAAACCACTGCAAGGATCACGGGGGGTTATAATGCTTCACTAGTTAAAATTGACAAACAATGTGTTTTTAAGTAGTGTGAATTGTTTTTTACCGTCAAAAAACGTTACTATACTCTTAGAAAATTTGTGTTTACAATGGGATTTTGGGGGGGGGACAACTTTATGGAAGGGGGGGGACACGACCCCTGCGTCCCCCCCGAGATTTACGCCCCTGATTCTAAACTAGGTTGTTGAACACAAGTGTGTTGAGTACTTTCAAGATACTTTGCTTGAGATTAGTGACTAAAAACTCAATTGAAACTTGACACAAAAAAATTTTTGACAACCTTTTGCATTCCAAAAAAGTTTTTGCAACTGTGTCCAAGAGTCACCAGGTCATTCTGTAATTTGCTCTTTAAATTCAAGGATCACAATAGTGGTTGGAACAAAGACCATCATACACAGAGGGGGCCCCAAAAGCAAGTTTGGGCGCCACTGCCTGAGACAGATGGTCTACAGCCCTTGCCAAGAAGTCGACCGAAATTTAGCAGCTTTTTTCGGAGCAACACCACCATCTTGTGGTAAGAGAGGGAACTGCTGCAACGATATTTATGGGTTGAGGGAAATATTTATGGGTTCAGCTCAAATACGGGAGCTATTCCCGTTTTTTTTTTTTAATGCAGGTAAACAAAACAAACAAAAAAAAAACTAACTAAAATATGTCATATGTAAATTTTACTCCGGATTACTAAAGCAGGGATGTCAATAGACCTGCATTTTGTACAAACCCATTTCCAGAAAAGTTGGGATGCTGTATAAAATGCAAATGAAAACAGAATGCAATGATTTGCACATCATTTAAATGCTATATTGAATTGAAAATGGTTCAAAGACAATGTACCAAATGCTGCAACTGAGAAAAATATTTGTTCATTTTGAATTTGATGCCAGCAACATATTTCAAAAAAGTTGGGACAGGAGAAACAAAAGATTAGAACGTTTTAATAATGCTAAAAAAATGCACCTGAAGGAACATCTCACTGCTAGTTAGATTAATAGGCAACAGGTCAGTGACATGAATGGGCATGAAAAGTGCATCTCAGGGAGGCCGAGTCTTTCAGAAGATGGTGAGGGCTTCAGAACTCTGTGACAGACTGCATGGGAATTTTTTTTTAACAATTTAAGAATGAAATTGCAATGTAACTGGGGATTTAATCATAAAATTATTCAGAGAATCCAGAGAAATCACTGTATACAAGGGACAAGGTCAAAAACCAATATTACATGACCTTGATCTTCAGACCCTAAGGCAGCACTGCATTCAAAGCGAAAAGGATTCTGCAGTGGAAATCAATGCTTGGGCTTCTGAAAACCATTCTCAGTGGGCACAATTTCTTACTGCATCCATAAACGCAGTTAAAACTTTACCATGTAAAGAAAAAGTACAAATAAACAAGATCCAGAAACGCTGCTGCCTTCTCTGGACCTAAGCTTACTAATGATTGCCTGAGACAAAGTGAAAAACTATCCTGTTGTCCGACCAATCAAAATCTGAATTTTTTTTTGGAAATCAAGGATGCCATGTCCTCTAGGCTAAGAAGGAGAGGGAACATCCGGCCTTTTATCAGCGCACAGTTGAAAAGCCAGCATCCATGATAGTATGGGGGTGCATTAGTGCATGTGGCATGAGTAATTTGCACATTTGTGAAAACAGCATTAATGCTGAACAGTATATACAGGTTTTTGAGCAACATATACAGCCATCCAGGCATCTTTTTCTATAAGGCTTTGCTTATTTCAGCAAGAGAATGCTAAACCACGTTGAGCATGTTACAACATCATGGATCCGTAGTAAAAGAGTTTGGGTGCTAAACTGGCCTGCCTGCTGTCCAGACGGGTCACCCATTAAAAAATTAAGTGCACAAATGCAACAAATGAACAAAAGAGTCTGCAAAAGTGTTGAGAAGCTGAAATCTACAATCAAGCAAGAATTAGAAGATATTTTGCTTTCAAAACTACAGTAATTGGTCTCCTTAGTTCCAAAGCACTTATAGAGTGTTGTTAAAAGAAGAGATTATTTAATGCGATGGTAAACATAGCCTCATCCCAACTTTTTTGAAATGTGTTGCTGGCATCAAATTCTAAATGAGCAAATATTTTTCAGAAACAATAACATTTCTCAGTTTCAACATTTGATATGTTTTATTTGCACTATTTTCAATCTACTATAGTGTCTAAATGATTTGCCAATCATTGCAGTCTGTTTTTATTTACATTGTACATGACGTCTCAACTTTTCTGGGAACAAGGTTGTACCTGCATTTGGTACACAAGCTGGCTCCAAGATTAAAGTGCACCCAAGCTAAAAGGATCATAACTCAGGAAAAGTGCACAGTGTCCCTCCAGAAAAATGCAAATATTACACATGCTGCAACCATTATCGTGATATATAAAGATGGTTTCAGAGGTCTGCTTAGAAATAGGATTTGCTCACCTTCACCTAGAATCCATACCCTCTGGTTCCCCTGGATAAAATACTTCAATATATATATATATATTTTTTTTTACCAGGCATTGAATCCTTTCAATGATATATTTTTACCAATGCTACAATAACCTGTACTTTCTTACACAAAATAGCTCACACTTTGTGATGAGCCTGTGAATGGGTATTTAATGATGTATATATGCGCTCGGTGTACATAAAAAGAAAATGAATTAACAAATAACAAGTGAAAGAGAAAAAAATTACATGGAAATGTGATCTTTAGTCTCATTTAAACAGTTAACTACATGAATCAGTGCAGATACTTTGGATAGTGACGTTACATTTTATGTGAACCTGAAATAGATCTAGATTTGACGATCTGTGATCCTTTAGTTCAAGGAAAACTAACCAACGAAGATTGGGATACAGATAAAGCATGTTTTCTATGAATGATTTATGTTTGACATGAGGCTTTCCTTAAACTTAAGGTTATACCTATAATGAAGATAGGCAATGTTCCTGCCCATTGGGGACAAAGCACATGATTGAGAAACTTTCGCTAGATAGGAAACAACGGACTTTACATGATGTTTCACAAAAAAAAAAATCTGAGGGTCTTAATGATCTTTATGATCAGTTAAATAGATATGTGATATGGTTCTGATCCAAACGCATAACTGTATAATTATTGTCCTTTCTCACACTTACAGTATTGCAACCTGTTCTTGCCACAGGCTGATGTAATTATAATTCCATGTAAAAAAAAAAAATAGTTTCAAACAGTATCCTGCAGGTCTCTTGTCAAGTCATTAACAAGTCCAAGCTATTGTTAACTTGTAACTGGACAATGACACCCAGTCAGCAGACCTCACAGGCAAATCTCACCTGACCACAATCACTTACCCACTCCAGTACTCAATGGCACAATTGATATTCACAGTCTCAACAACCCCTGCTTTTGGATAGTTTATGGGGTAGGACATTTAATTCACACTATCGTACTTGCATACTCACATGTTAACATTTCCTAATCTAGAAGAACATTCATGTTATTAATAAACAATCAATTGGTGTAGCTCAGAGCATGACTGCCTGAATATCAGTAAAATAATTTAGTTCTGCTGCCATGGAAACTGGTTCCTATATTTTTATTTCCCTCCCTGAGAAAAAAAAAAGGTAAGAGTGATTGTGCACCCCTGCCATTACTAAATAGCTGTGAAATAAACAAAATTTTCAATTCAGATTTACTGAAGTTTCTAAGTTCTAGTCCGTGGGACAATGTTTCAATATTCTCTGTACATCCAAACTGATTGTAATTTTATTCATAAGTTACTTCTGAACTGTACAGTGTGTGGACAGTGTATGGAAACAGACTTTATTTGGGCATGACCTGCATCAGTGCGATGCAGGCTTGTACAGAATTCAGAATTTTAGAATTGGCCTCCATTCAATTATTGAAGTGGAATTTGAATTGAATTGGCTCTGCCCCACAGGAAGTTGAATTTGAATAGGAATTGGAATGACAGGAAGTATAATTAAATTCATGGCAATTCAAAGAAATTCCACACAGTCACACAATAGAAAGAATGTGTCGAATCTTATTCAGTGTTGGGAGGTTACTTTGGAAAAGTAGTTGGCTGCTATAAATTTGCCATTATAAATGTGGTTTGGATTACTCTATTTGGATTACTTTATCAATGCAATGTAATTTGGATTACTTTGGAATACTTTAAATAATGGAACTTAACATTTGATTACTTTTTAATTTTGATTAGTTTCATTACACATTTTCCCTCAGCAATGCTACTAATTATCATCATATTTATTTTGTAATTTAATATCAATAAAAATGCATAACATGTAAATAGTCACGTCTTAACCCAGCATACATTTTGTTCCAAAATGTAGAAAATGGCGTTAAATTCCTCAAAAAAAAAATTTACCCCCTCCATGTTGTTTAATTAGTTTTGCTCCAATATTATTTTCACTTCAAAGTAATTAAATGACACAAAGTCATGGTAAATGCAAATATCATCCATTCCAATACAGAACTCACTAAGCAACACTGTTGCATCAAATTCTCAATAGATCCTCAAGTATATGTGACCTCATGTGAGGCTGTGTCAGCTGACACGACAGATGATTTACTATCCATGTAGGAAAAGAGTTTTGGGCATTTCTTTGGTTGAGCACTGCCATTCGCGGTTGCATTTCCTTTTGGGGAGGCAGACTCAACTTTTGCTGTGAGAATGTTTTTGATAATTATCTGCTCCTCACCAATACACCAGTCCAACTTAAACCTTGGGTCAAGTTGTGACAGCCTGTATCGCGGCGTTGGTGCGTTCCCCCCGCACACACACACATCTTCGACTGTCATCTCAGCTGTTTACGTCTCCTTAGCAACAACAGCCATCTCCTGGTCACTTCTTTGGAAACGAGCGTACACAAAAATAACTTACCGATTTGTTCCCAGTTCGCGCCAGCATTCAAACTACTTCCTATATCCTTCGCTCAGTTGTCAGTGTGAGAGAGAGTCACAGAGCTTTCAAACAGAGCAGCACGCTGATTGCACGAGAGGAAAAGAGAAAGTAAGGTCGCTTAATCCCTTTTTTCTTCTCCACTTTGAATCCGCTCCAAGCAGCAGCTTCTGGTCATTACAAAAAAAAGAAATCTTGTGAAAACTCCTGGATCTCCCATCATCAATGCTCCACTCAGCTGATTCCTGGTTCAGCAGACTGGGCTTGGCACGGAACAGGTCCTTGCCTTCACCAGTTGCACTTTAAACTCAGCAGAGTGAAACTACTCCATCACAGAGCAGGAATGTCTTGCCATGGTTTGGGCCCTAGAAAAGTGGAGATGTTACCTGGAAGGTAGACACTTTACAGTGATAACCGATCATTCCTCTCTTGTTTGGGTCTTCAGAACTCAAAAGCCCAGCACTCGGCTTATTTGATGAGCACTACGTCTCCAGGAGTTCTCGTTTACGGTGGAGTATCGTTAAGGCAAGTACAATACAGTACCTGATGCCTTATCAAGAGCTCCTGTGACTGACTTCCAACTACAACCTGCCACTTGTGCGGCTGTCTTAAGGTCCAAAAGGGAAACCTCCAAAAACCTCCAAATCTCGGATTAGGACATTTGGAACGCCTAACAGAGCGATCCTGATATCCAGTCTCTGTGCGAGAAAATAATGGAGACGGGGGAAGTAGTGGAAAACCCTACCACCAAATACACCGTTCTGGAGGACAAAGTATACAGAGTCATTACATTACCTCACAAAACCCTGTACCAAATCTATGTTCCATCTGTTCTTCGTAACCAGCTTCTCCATCACTACCATGACAATCCCCTATCTGGCCACCTTGGGCGGTACAAGACGTACAAAAGATTACAAGCCCTTGTGTACTGGTCTAAGATGAGTCTGGATGTAAAGAATTATGTACAGTGTTGCCAAATATGCCAGCTATACAAACCAGAGACTCGGAAGCCTCCTGGTAAACTCCAGCAGACAGTAGTACTCACGCCCTGGGAAATGCTTGGGGTAGATCTCATGGGTCCTTTGCCTCGAAGCTCCAATGGCAACGTGTATCTTATCGTCTTTGTGGATTATTATACCAGATGGGTAGAAATATTCCCTCTTCGCAAAGCCACAGCTGAGACGGTATCACAGATCTTAGTCAAGGAAATCCTGACTCGCTGGGGTGTCCCGAACTTCATCTTGTCTGACCAAGGGCCACAGTTTGTTTCTTCTGTCTTTGAGGAAACCTGCGGGTGATGGAACCTGCGAAGGAAATGAACCTCACCATACCGTGCACAGACTAATTTGACAGAGAGAATTAGCTGAAACTTAAAAATAATGATTGCTTCTTACGTGGAAGAAAAACAAAAATGTTGGGATAGATACCTACCTGAATTTCATTTTGCACTGAACTCGGCAGTACTGGAGTCCACAGGCGTCACACCCGCCGAGTTCAATCTTGGCCACCTGCTCAAAGGCCCATTGAATGTTGAGCTAAGCCCCCAGCTGTGTGACCCTGATGCCCCTGCTTGCACTATAGGCAACCAGCTTGCTGAGCTCAAAAAACTTGTAACGAGTGACTTGGAAAAAGCAAGACGGAAACAGAAACAAAACTATGACAAAGGGAGAAGAGATGGAAATTTCTCAGTTCGTGATCGTGTCTGGATACGTACTCACTGTTGCTCCAAAGCCGACCAATCCTTTTCAGCCAAGCTGGCGCCATGGTGGAAAGGCCCATACTGGGTGACCAGGAGAGTTGGACCCCTGAACTTTGAGGTTGTTCTGGAGGCCACAGGTGAAGATCACCGAACAGTTCATATGGCTCAGTTAAAGCCTTGCTATCCCACAGCAAAGGAGCTGGACAGGGAACAGCATAGAAGGGTCCTTGAAATCTTCCAGGAGGAAAGCGATATGGGTGATTTCCTGGGGTTTCCTACTCCCTAATCAGGAATGAAGGGACTGACTTGAAAAGAGAGCCAGTCAACAGAAGTCCCTCTTATTGAATTAAAAACCCTCCAATGTCAGGTTTCTTGCAAGGGGAGAGGAGTGTGACAGCCTGTATTGCAGCGTTGGTGCGTTCCCCCCGCACACACACGCATCTTCGACTGTCATCTCAGCTGTTTACGTCTCCTTAGCAACAACAGCCGTCTCCTGGTCACTCCTCCGGAAACGAGTGTATACAAAAATAACTCACCGATTCGTTCCCAGTTCGCGCCAACATTCAAACTACTTCCTATATCCTTCGCTCAGTTGTCAGTGTGAGAGAGAGTCACAGAGCTTTCAAACAGAGCAGCACGCTGACTGCACGAGAGGAAAAGAGAAAGTAAGGTCGCTTAATCCCTTTTTTCTTCTCCACTTCGAATCCGCTTCCAGCAGCAGCTTCTGGTCATTACAAGAAAAAAAATCCTGTGAAAACTCCTGGATCTCCCGTCATCAACGCTCAACTCAGCTGATTCACCAAAGCCAGCCATTCACTCCACTACAAACACGAAAAAAAAAAAAAAACGATTTGGATGGATTACTTCAGACTGACTGACTGGACTGGTCACTGCCTGACGAGACGTTGCTGCGGGCAGTGAGTATAAAAACTTTTTGATTCTTTCCTTTGTTGGTTTGAATCTTTGGAACTGGAACTGAACTGTGTAGTATTGTGTGCTGTGGAACCAATATAAACGGAGGAGAACTGAACTTTTTATTTTATTTTCTGAACTGTTAGTTGGAACTGAAACCCGGAGTGGAATTTTGAGTTTGGGGACATTCTGCATTGTTGGCCTGATTTAAGTCCTTTGTGGGGGTATTTTGTAAATATTCATTGCACAGATTGGGTTTATGCTGGTTGATGGGGATCTGGTGAATACACTGTTGTTGGTCTGTACAAAACAATATTTGAAGTGTGTGTGTTTTTCAGCATTTGCTTTGCATTGTGTCGGGGTGTAATATTGTAAATAATTTCACATCCTTTGTGCGGTTTGCGGGGCCTCTGATTTTTTCTTAAATGCCAGGAGAGAAACCTGGCTGGCACCCCAGCAAATAATAATAAATAAGAATAAAACCAGGAGCGCTCTAAAGTCAAACTGTCACAAAATGTGGCAGCCACCTGGAAGTATTCCATGTCTTCAAATTTTGTTAATCGGCTCTCGAGTGAGGATTGTAGAGTTGACACGACCTTTTTATTGCCGGTCATTTCCATTTTTTTAAAGGATGTCTTAAGCCCCTGACACAAGGGATGATGAAGCTAGAGGTTACCACTTTCTCGGCCTGGCATCTGTCTGGAGCCTCCTCAAAGGGTTTCAATAACTCACAAAGCTCCTGGATTATTTTCAGTTTATTATGTCAGCTGAATGGGGCAGTGGAGCTCAGCAAGCACATCACTTTGAACATTGAGAACAGACCTCAGCATCTTTAACTGGCCATTCCAGTGGGTGGCTTTTGCAGGCTGAAGTTTGCGCCCTCCTTCTAGGGCGTCAGTAGCCAGCGCAGACTTGTGGCTAAAAGAAACAAGTTTTTGGACTTTGCCCAGAAAACTTTTTATGGAGCCAGCCTCATCCATGGCACCATGAAACACGAGCTGCAGGCTGTGTACAAAGCATGGGTTTCTCTGGTGGGAAGCAGTGCCATCTCCTCTTCAACATCCAGTACCTCATTATCAGATGCGTCATCCTACTCCTCCTCCTCATGTCATGGTTCTGGATGTATGTGCGTGTGTTTTGGACTTTTCTTTGTGGCTCTCGTCCCGGGACGATATCGTATTCCTTTTCAATTGGATTCTTTACCCAGCTGGCTGATTGAGCAGGGGCGGGGCTTCCGCGGACTCTAAATAAGCCGGATGTTCGCCACGCCTCTTTGCTAGAGTGTCTGTTTGTAGCTACGCACTATAGCCGAAGATATCTGTAGTCGGGATTTGTTTGACTTTCTATCTTCTTGTCATTATTGGAGTTTCTTCTCCCTTTTTCCTATCTCGCTTTGCTTCCATGTTTCGGACTATTATACGTCCTTTGGGAAGCGCGAGCACTTTCCGGTGGTCTGTATTATTCTCTGTGTTTGTTTTGTGTCCGTGCTGCTCGTTTCCCTCTTGTTGCTGCAATTGGCCTCCTACCTCTACCGGCCATTACAGAACACTCTAGCCAGACATGGAGTCGTCAGCAGCAGCCATGCTAGGGGGCATTGTTGCTGATCAGCAGTCTGTCCTTACTGCGTGTGGCCAGGGTCTTTCTAGCTTGGACAGTCGGCAGGCGGAGCTGAGAGAGAGAATTCGCCTTCAGGAGAATGCTATGGAGAAAGAGGAAAGCCTTTTAATAAGTATCTCCGAAAGTATTAGAGCATTGTCTGCTCAGATTACACAAACTGTTTCACAAGCACAATCAGTACACCTTCCCTAAGAGCCTAAACTCCAGTTACCCCCAAGATATGGAGGCGAGGCAGGAAAATGTAAAGATTTAATTTACATTTACATTTAAATGTAAAGAGTCAATTAATATTCCCTTGATGTCGATGAAGAGAACAAAGATTTCTATGAATTCCAAGATTGACACAAATGTTTTCTTGATTTACAAAAAGTGTGAAGTGTGCTTGCATGCTTTTAAACACATATGATTGTTGAGGATTATATTTCAATATTTATCATCATATTCATCAGTAGATCAATTGCCATGTTGAATAACCATAATCAATAATAATAATCAATAACCATATTATGTAAGCAGCAGTAACACACACACACACATAACATAACACACACACACATACAAGTAGTTCACATACGCATAGGGAGGGGATGAGCAGTGCAAACACACAGACACATACACATAAAACACACACACACACACACAAGCAGTTCACACACACGAGCAGTGCACACAGACACATGTAGTTCACACATACACACGCAGCACACGTACACATGCGCACGCACACATACAAGCAGTTCACACACAGACACACACACATACAAGCAGTTCACACACAGTCACACACACATACAAGCAATTCAATTCACACATGCATAAGCAGCTCACACACATAAGCAGCGGGCTTCTGTAGCTTTGATTAGTAAGCAGGCTTCTGTTTAGTTGATTTGAAAACATAATCAGGAGATGCATTTGATTTCTGTAGCTTTGATCAATATTTGTTCAGTAAAATCATTAGTTGTTACTGAAAAAAAAACAATTGAATCATTTATGTAACCACTTGTATCCTATTCCTTTGTCTGTACTTTTCATCTCTTGACTGGAATTTTCCGCTCCTTTTTAGTGATGTGCAGCTCATCTTTGCTTTGAATTCCTGAAGGATTAGCTAGCAGTGTTTTGGTTTGGCTGGCCAATTGTAGCGCGAGAATGAGAATGCGGAAAGACCATATTTGGAAGATATTTCCTGTGATAAAGGTATAAAAGCTGGGTGTGAAAAGTAAGAAATCAGTTCTTCTTGCGCAAAAAGAACTCGGCTTTACATTTATCAATATGCCTCAATAAAGCCTAATTGTCTGAAGAATCTTTCTCTCTTCAATTGCTTGAGGATGGGGGAACCTCATGATATGAAAATATACTCAGTCAAAAAAGAAACTTCACTCTCAAAATTTCTAAATATTTTCTTGAAACTTAATACAAGAGATATTATTATTATTATTAGGGGTAAATGCGTTGTCAAAGACATCATGACACACAGCAACTCCGACGTGCACAAGCATGCAGCACGTGCGAGCATACATCAAGGTAAAAGTACGTTTCCTCGTGTTCCTAGTCACATGACCTTATGAGACACGTGCAATTGAGCCCACGTTAGCACGGTAGAGTGACATCTCAGAAAAACAAGTTCTTACAGTCAATTATCCGTTGATTTGCAATGCCACGACTGTCAAACATTCAACGTGAACGTGCCATTGGCATGCTGAATACGGGAACGTCGGTCACTGACGTTGCCAGGGTTATGGGATGCAGTCGACGGACTATCCATGATCTTCGGACACGCCTCCAACAAACTGGCACCACAGCAGACCGACCTCGTTCGGGTAGACCACGGTGACGACACAAGCAGAAGACCGACAAATCGCCTTCGTCATTTGCGTGTCGATTTCTCACTGCAACGTCCACTAGGAATGAATTGTTTAGAGGTCGTGTGACTGCCCAAACCATACGTAATCGCCTGCGCACTGCTCGTCTCCATGCACGTCGGCCATATCGTGGACCAATTTTAACCCAGTTACAACGACGTCAATGGCTTCTCTGGGCACAACGACATCTGAGATGGACTCAGCGTGATTGGAATAGGGTCGTTTTTAGTGACGAATCCAGATTCACTTTGCACTTCGCTGATGGGAGAGTTAGAGTTTGGAGGAGACGCGGTGAACGCAACGCCCAGTGTTGTGTGCAGGAATTGGACCGTTTTGGGGGCGGTAGTGTTATGGTTTGGGGTGCCTTTAATGGTCCTGCCCGTTCCCGACTGATGATCGTTCAAGGAAACCTAACTGCTGCAGGATACAGAGCTTTTGCCATTCATGGCAGCTCGTGGCCCAGGTCTGACATTCCAACACGATAATGCCAGACCTCATACGGCCAATTTAACGTGGAATTTTCTTAGGAATGCTGGCATCAATGTCATGGAGTGGCCCTCAAGGTCTCCCGACCTTAATCCCATAGAACATGTATGGGATGTGTTGGGCAGAAGACTCCGTCAAGTAAGGAACCCTCCGCAGAATTTGCAGGAACTTGGTGCCATGTTGGTTCAATTATGGCGACGCATCCCCCAAGCTGTGTTCTGACGCATCATTCAATCCATGAGGAGACGTTGCGTCGCAGTTGTGAACGCTCATGGAGGGCATACGCGCTATTGACATGCTTTCATCAAGTTGTAACTTACCATTTTCACTCTCTTACATTTCCGTAGCATTTCCGGTGGAACTGGTTACATTATGAACATGATTTTTATGGTACACCGTCCTTAATGGGTACTGAACGGAATTAAATCATTATTTAAAACCACTTTTCTTGTATGTTCAACTTATCGACCTCCAAACGAGTGTGAAGTTTCTTTTTTGACTGAGTATATGTTTGAATGAAAACCACAACATATTATCCACTGTTGGGGGTAACACCTTACAAAGTAATGCCATAATGTAATCATATTTGGCCGAGTAAGTTAGCACTTCAATGTTACTGTTACTGTTGTGTTATGTGAGTTTGAGGTGTGTTTAGGCCCGATATGCCAGGCTCTTGCTGTGTTGTGCTGAAGTAATGCAACAGGTTGAGTAATGAGTTACTAACCATAGAGAATAACAAGTTAGGTAATGCAGTACGTTTTTATGAAAGAAATGAGTAATGTGTAATACACTTTCTTGAGTAGTGACCCCAGCACTGATGATATCAAATATCAGTAACATAACACCATCAAGATATGGATTTCAAATTATAAGTAGGGACGAGTCTGTTAACTTACCAGTAGATGCCTTTTGAAATTTGAAGTAGCCTTGATGGAGCCACAGACTGGTGTACTGCAGTGCTTACATATGGCTCTGTGGTTTCCTGGTGTTCTTGTTGGAACTGGTTCATCAAAATGAACAAGTACAGATGACTTTTTAGGCCTGCTATTATTTTCCATGATGTTGCTGTAGCTATTTTTTTCACACGTGTCAAATCTACCTGTATAAATGTTTGTAATCAGTTGTAATAGACTTCAGAAACTTAAAAGTTCAACTTTGACCATCAAGTTGTGATAAAAAAGCTTTCTTCTTCTTCTTTTTCTTTTTGTTTTATGGCAGTTAACAACCAGTTTATATACAGCATTATCGCCACCATCTGTTCTGGAGTGTGAATCAGGAGTTCTAACATCCCAAAACAATTAAAAAAAAAAAAAAAAAACCTAGACTTACACTCTGTTAAGTAACCCCCCCAAACCCTTTTCTAGCATCTCAACTACCCATCTGGGCGTGTTATAAATGCTTAAGTATTAAGAAAAAAAAAGCTTTCAAACAAATGTCCACCATTTTGCATACTTGGTTAAAGTAAAGCATACTAGGAAATGGAGTCTTGTTCCATCATGTTCCACAAAATGAAACTTGCAAATAACTAAACTTAATTATTTGTTCTATGAATAGTGCCTTTACTCTCCAAGATCGCCGCACGCAGGTCTCTGTGTTTGTTAGTGCACTGTGTGTTATTGTATTTTTATATTTAAATTTTTAATTTTTTAATTTCGAGCGCAACTCTCTTCACATTGCAGTGGATTATATCATCAAGAATAATAAAATAAAAAATTAACAGCGAAATTATCGCACTTGCTTGAATTGCACTGGGGATTATATCGGCGAAAACTTATCTCCTGCGAACTTCTGATTCCTGGTTTCTGACCCTTCCCCGGCCTGTTGTTGAACTTGGTTGCGGCAGCGATTCACGCAGGCTTCCTGCTTTGCTCTGCTTCCCTGTGCATCCTGTCTGCTGTCTACCTCCGGAAGGTGGGTGAACCTGCATTGCCGGCTATCGTCCAACTTACCCTACTGGAATGTCTCTGTGCTGCTGCTATCCGCCCTGTCGCTGGCTGCTCAAGCCTTCTCTGGTTTGCTCTGGCTTGATGCTTCCATGCATGCTGCTTCATATTCTGAGTTCTCTTCTAATGCTACTGATCGGCACGCCGATCCACTGTCCCTGCTGTACTGATCTTGATTCAGTCCATTGCGAGTTCTCTGAGCTCGGCGTTCTGCTTGGATGACTCGGCTATATTCTCAACTGCTGCCGACTGTCATCCTACCTGCTGGGTCGTGGGTTTCTGCTAATACCCGCGCTGTCCAGCGTATTACGCTTGCAGGTGCCTCTTTTCCTTTACTCTCCTACTCTAAGCTGAACTGTTAGCGGAAACTGAACTACTCATTTGAACTGTTCCACTCAAAGAAACTGAACTGGTCATAAAATTCGAAAAGCTGGCTGAATGGCAATGGGAAAATTAATAATGCTGGTTTTTTTGGTTTCATTATGGGTGTTTGGGAATCAAGATCTTAGTTGGGGCCGTGTGCCAGAGAAGGTGCTCATGTCCCTGGATCTGCTTAGCACGATTACCAGCACCCTATTCTACGCGAAATGTCTGTTCAGGTATTGGCATTTTCTTACGTGGTTGCATCTAATAACAAGCCGTTGCTTCGTTTAACTTGTCTGTTCGTGCTGAAAAGTTGTTTCACTTTTTCAGAAAATTTTCCCATCAATTTTGTTAGTCTTAAAAATGATAATAATATCATGTCATTTAATACAATTAAGCATAAGTGTTTTATTCTTCTTTTACTTTTACTTTCAGGAAATATTCAACCAAACCCTGGCCCTGTTCTTAATACTATCAGCACACCTGATGAATTCAAAGCTAGGTCTGGTCTTGGTATCATTCATTTAAATATAAGAAGCTTGCTCCCAAAAATGGATATGGTTAAAATTTGGGCCAATCTAACTAACACAGATATATTTATTTTGTCTGAAACATGGCTTTGCAAATCAGTCCCGGATAAGGACGTTTTTATTAAGGGCTACGTCTTTCGCTGTGACCGCCCTAGGAAGGGTGGTGGCATAGCCCTTTATATAAAAAATAAATTCCATGCTAGCCTTGTAACCTCTGTGTCTATCAGCAGGCAATTTGAGCTTCTTGCTGTGAAGCTTGAGCTCATTGACGGTCAGTTCCTTACTGTTATTGGTTGTTACAGGCCACCCTCAGCCTGTAATGAAGCTTTATCTTCTTTAACACAATATTTAACTGGGCTAAACACAAATGAGATTGTTTTAGTTGGGGATCTTAATTGTGACTGGCTGTCCTCAGTGTCAGAAAACCTTAAATCTATTTGTGACTCTCTGAATCTCACACAATTAGTTGATGGTTCAACGCGTCCAAATATTAAACATCCTGAAAGATCGTCCCTGCTTGATTTGATCTTGACAAATGCCCCCCATAAATTCTCAGGCATTGGCATTTTTGCACATGATTTAAGTGATCACTGTGTCATAGCAACAATAAGAAATGCCAAACTGCCAAAAGCCAAACATCAACTTCTTTTTAAAAGAGATTTAAAATTTTTCTGTGAGCAAGCTTTTTTCCATGACCTGGCTCACTATGATTGGAACAGAATTTCCCTTATTGACTACGTAGAGCTGGCCTGGAAGTTCTTTTATGAGAGCTTTTTGAACTTTGTAAATAAACATGCTCCGCTCCGTTAATTTAGAGTGAAAGGGTGAAATAATCCATGGTTTACCCCTGAGACAGGAAGCCTTCTAAAAGAAAGGGATGCTGCCTGGGCCAAGGCAAGAAAAACTAAAACTGAGACAATAATTTAATTTCAGGAAACTTCGAAATAAGTGTACATCACTAATTAAAAAAGCTAAAGCTGAGTTTTACCTCTCTGAAACCACTAAAAACCTAAATGACCCAAAGAAGTTTTGGAAAATAATAAAATCTAGCGCTGGTCATATGTCCTCCAGTGACCTTCCGACTCACATTATAAAAGATTCCAGCATTCTGACAGATAAATCAGATATGCTGAACTGTTTTAATGAGCACTTCATTTCTGCTGGTTTTTTATTTGATTCTTTATGTCCTGTAATGACAAATTCTAATGTGCAACCTGAAAATGCTTTCCCTGTGTCTAGTGGAGATGATGGATCTACTGACCGTGTATTTCACTTTACGCCTGTTTTTGCCCTGGATGTCCATTCAGAGTTAAAAAAGTTAGACATCAAGAAATCAGCTGGTCCTGATAAGCTTGATCCTTACTTTCTTAAGCTGGCTGCAGATTTCATTTCAGAACCTCTATTTTTAACCTTAGTCTATTTAGCAATCAGATTCCAAAAGTTTGGAAAACTGCCTTCATTCTTCCTCTGCTTAAAGGGGGGAATCCCTCTATTGTAAATAATTACAGACCAATTTCCAAATTATGTATTTTGGCAAAGGTATTTGAAAAACTTGTTAGTGCTCAACTCAAGAAATTTTTGGATGCAAATTATATTTTATCCAAATATCAATCTGGTTTTAGGAAACAACATAGCACTGTCACTGCTACTCTCAAAGTAATTAATGACATCATTGGGGCAATAGACTGCAAAAAAATTTGCTTGGCACTATTTATCGATTTATCAAAAGCATTTGATACCGTTGACCACAGTATATTGATCAGTATCCTTCATCGCACTGGCATATCTAAGCATGCAGCATCTTGGTTTGCCAACTATTTGTCTGATAGAATGCAATGTGTTCAGATGGCAGGATCTGTTTCCTCTTTTTTTACAGTTTCAAAGGGTTTACCACAAGGTTCAGTTCTGGGGCCAATATTGTTCTCCATCTATGTTAACAATTTATGTGAAAACCTATCAAATGCTATGTACTATTTTTATGCCGATGATACTATTATTTACTGTTGTTTGTCAGCTGTTGTACATGCCTTTGAATTATTACAATCTGCATTCGATGTTGTTCAGCTTCGCTTACAGAAACTAAAATTGGTTTTAAACGCAGACAAAACAGAACTTATGATGTTTTCAAACTCTGCTGAATAACCGCCGAATCTCCCAAACATTCTGACCGCTCAAGGAGAAGTAATTGAACTGGTATCCAGTTATAAGTACTTGGGCTTTGTCATTGATCGGTAGTTATCTTTTAAGTCTCACATTGCCAATCTGGTTTCTAAGCTAAAGGTGAAATTAGGTTTCTATTTTCGAAACAAATCCTGCTTTTCATTTAGAGTCAGAAAATATCTTGTATCATCAACCTTTTTGCCTTTGATAGATTGCGGGGATGTGTTATACATGGATGCTTCAGCCCAATGTTTGCGATCACTGGATTCTGTGCCCAGTGGCGTAGCGTAGTTGCGCTCGGCCCCGGTGCGAGAATGGAGCTAGCCCCCCCGCATGGCAAACACGCATTAGCTCCCCATAGAGCCAAGGCCTATATCCGAAGCAGAGGTGTATAGTAACGAAGTACATTAACTTCGTAACAGGACTTTAGTTTTTTTGAGGATTTGTACTTTACTTGAGTTCTTTTTTAAACCTGGACTTTTACTTTTACTCTACTACATTTAAAATTTAAAAAGTATAATTTTACTTTATTACTTTGACACTGGCCACTTCGTTACTCGTTACAAATTAAATTATGAATGTAATTCATCGTTTAAGGATTATCTGGATTTGGCGTCTTCGAGAAGAACAACGGTGCTCGGCAGCAGGGTATGTTTGTGCGGATGTGTCCGCCAGCGGACACGGAGCTGCAAATTTATGCATGTAGTTACAATATTCTATCACTAGATGGCACACCCGGATCAGTTATTGGATATTCACAGAAACAATCGTCCTCTGTAGCCAATCACTTCAGCTACAGTGAGCCAGTGGTATCCAAATCAGTAGTTCAGAAAAATCAGTTTTCTGAAAAACGTAGACACCCATAATTATTAGGGCTATTAGAACCATGGACAATGAATATTTGCACTGCATCTCTACATCACACAACACGTTATTTGAACCATGAATAACAGTGGCAACACATTGCCAATCAAAATGCAAAAAAAATCCATACGGCTGAACAGTCAACCATATTTCCCTAACAGCACAACAGTGGCCAAATCAAAAAGTAAACAAATAGACCCATATCCTGGCACAGCAGCCATTTAACCACAACCGGCAAGCTGATCACTTGCAGTAGCCTAATAAAAAAACTGCACTCACCCATTCAGAAGTTAACTCTGCGTGCCTTCTGCTCTGCAAACTCGTTGAAAATAGAGCTGAAATTCAATTTCCTAGCTCTGTCATTGATGGGGAGTATGGCCAATCCACTCAAGCGTTCTTGTCCCATGGCACTCCTCAGATAGGTCTTAATCAGTTTGAGCTTAGAAAATGACCGCTCTGCCGTGGCTACAGTGACTGGTATGGTGAGGTACAAGAATAACGCTGTGCAAACATCGCTGAATGTTGCCGCCACAGAGCTGTGATCAACGACAAGCATCTTCGCCATATCCTTAATTAACGGTCCTTTTGCTAATTCAGTCTTAAAACAAGCTCTGAAGGCAAGGAGTTGGCTCGGGAAACGTGGGCTTAAGTCCCTGTTGTAGTGGTCAGCAAGATGCTGGGCATGCACATACAGGGCATCATCTGTCACACTGCTCAGTTCTGAGGGTTGGATAGCCAGGAAAAGTTCACTAGTTTCACGCAGAGAAACGAACCTCTGCAGTAGCTGATTGATAATAATGTCCAGACTGGCATTAAAGACATTGACCCTGAAGTGGCTCTCGGGGTCACTGAGCCTCGCATCCTCGCACAGCTCGTCGAAATGTTGTTTCACTCTCCTGGCTCGAACTTGTCCGAACTCACAGCGCACTCCCCACTTTTGCGCAACAGCTTGAGCGCTTCTCTTGATGTCGTTGAAGTCACCTCTGTATGCAGTTAGGGTCTGGACAGTATTTTGTGTAAGGCAGACGGCCTTTTGAATGTCGGCATCTTTGCATTGCAACATCTGTGAAACTGCATGGATGTTTTCAAGTACTTTGGTCTGTTGAACAACGAGCAGGATAAAACTGAAATTTTCCATCTTTGCCTTTAAAGCTGAGGCCTCGTCCCGCACATCCTTCTTTTCATTCACTAAGGCAATTTTGGTTGGGGCTTTCAAAACATCCACATATCGATACCTCAGAGCTGCGAGAGCATCATACCTTGAGGACCATTGCGTGGGGCAAAGATGCTTCAGGGTAACCTCCGAGTCAGACAGGAGTGACCACCTCTTGATACTTTGACTGAAAAATGAATAAAGTGACTCAATTGTCTCGTAAAAGTTGCCCATTTCTGTAATGTCCTTAACGGAGTCATTTAGTGCCAAATTGAGGTTATGCGCAGCGCAATGCACGTATTTGGCAAGTGGCTCCATCTCCTTTATATGAGCCTGCACTCCGGAATAGACGCCACTCATATTAGCCGCGCCGTCGTATCCTTGTCCTCGACACTTTGTCAGGTCAAATCCATTACTTGAAATGTTGTCAAGGATTTTCGTTTTCAATTCTGAGGCTGACGTGTCCAGTGTTTCCTCAAACCCCAAAAAGGCCTCCCTAATCAAAATGTCTGTAGCAATATTGTTGTCATCCCTCTCAATAAAGACATATCTATACACCTGACTCAATTGATCTCTTTTCGATATGTCCTGCGCGGTATCCATAATTATGGAAAAAAACGGAGCACTCTGAATTTCCTCTTGAATGATGGTCTGCACTCGTTTGGCCGTTAATTGAATTATCTCATTTTGAATAGTAGGGCTGAGATATTTTACAGAGCCCTGGGGTCGCTAAACTAGTTCTTTCAACACTGGGTCGTAACGTGCCAACAGTTCTATTATACTCAGAAAATTTCCACTATTGGACTCTCCGTATTTCTCCCTATGCCCTCTGAAAGGCATGTTGCAATTGGCCAGAGTTATGGTCACATTAACTATGCGTTCTAGCACTTGCCTCCAGTAATTGGCAGCATTCCTAGCTTCCCTCTCCATATCTTGATCAATCCTCCTGTTTTTCTTCCACTGATCATGTATCACCCATGCTCCAACATGAATCTCGGATTGAGCGTGTGACTCTATTCTATCACGCAGATGTTGCCAGTCTCGCACACCTCTGACCCATGCATCATTGTAAAAAGGTGCACTTCTGTTTGCAAACAACCAGCAGGGTTCACAATATGCTCGGTCCAAGGTGGGCGAATAACAAAGCCATGGCCGTGGGAGTTTGATGCCTGCCCTGGTAGTAGTCGTATAATAACGCTCAGAAAAAGACCGGTTTCCTTGCTTTGCATCTCTAGGGAATGGTCCGCTGGGCTTGCACGAACCATTGGCTATAACATAGCTCTTTACCGTAGTGTCCGGGACCTCAGCACCATAGAGTCCACGATCAGTAGACAGAACACTCGGATCAGTATCCCCACCTAGCACATTCTGTTCCAAACCTTGAGGCTGGAGGGAGATCTCCGGTTGAGCTGTTGACGGTGTGGGTTCGGTGGAGCTGGAGCAAGAGGGCATTGAGGTGGTAGCATTAGCCTCCAAGTCTGACTGCTGCGTGTCGCCGTTATCATTCACAACGTTAGCAGCAACTGGATCTGGACAAGATGACGGCTTAAAAAATGCATCCAATTTCACCAATTTGGAGTTCCGTACATCGAGCTCTTTTTTTTCTTTTCTTTTTTGAGCACCACTTTTGTGCTTGCTAAACATGGTGCTGAAGGCTTTTCACAACTAATACAAATAGGTTAGCTGATCTCTCAAAAAAAGAACACTTCACGAGCAAGCCTACGATCAGAAATGATGAAGTAAATGTAAACTAATTGGACAAACACATTTCCCAGCAGGCCATGTTCTTTTGAAAATATTGAGAATAAAACAATCGAATATGTGATTAGTAATTGTGATTATAACGGACAAAGTATCATTACTGAAATACAAAATACATAAATTAAAGAAAAGAGTAAAAATGGCCAATGAGTGTTTCTGTGGGGGGGGGCGTTGTTACCATGACTGTGTTGTATGAGATAGTGGAGCAATATATTCACTCATCAGCTCAGCTGATGTTTTAAGATGTCAGTGAGTAAAGTAGAACAAACATAGTTTCCCTTGGTAAAGAAAATAAATTACGTCTTTGCTGGTACAGCACCTGTTCATGAACATGCGTATAGGCACCACTCGCTGGCTATTGGAGGAATTACAAACTAAATTTAGTCAGGCTGAGAAAACTACACATTGTACCCCCAAACAATGGGGTTAAAATTAAAAGCATATCATGTACAGATTCCAAAAATGAAAAGAAATCTGCATGAATTACGTCTGTGCAGGTACAGCACATGTCCATGTACACGCCTATAAGCGCCATTCACTGACTGTCCATTGGAGAAATTACAAACTAAATTTAGTGAGGCTGAGAAAACAATACATTGTGCCCCCAAACGATGGGGTAAAATTAAAAGCATATCATGTAAAGATTCCAAATATGAAAAGAAATCTGCATGAATTACGTCTGCAGGTACAGCACCTGTCCGTGTACACGCTTATAAGCGCCATTCACTGGCTGGCTATTGGAGGAAATACCAATTAAATTTAGTGAGGCTGAGAAAACTATACATTGTGCCCCCAAACAACGGGGTTAAAATTAAAAGCATATTATGTACAGATTCCAAAAATGAAAAGAAATCTGCATGAATTACGTCTGTGCAGGTACAGCACCTGTTCCTGAACACGCCTATAAGCGCCATTCACTGGCCGGCTATTGGAGGAATAACAAACTAAATTTAGTGAGGCTGGGAAAACTATACATTGTGCCCCCAAGCAATGGGGGTAAAATGAAAAGCATATTATGTAAAGATTTCAAAAATGAAAAGGGTTGAATAATTTTTAGCCTGCAGTTGTCATTAAAAGTGGCATTTTGTGTTGAATTTGGAGAAGGCACTTATATTTGTTGTGTTGAGCCATTTAAATTGTTCTTTTTTGATTTCCTTATTGCAAACAGGTCAAAGTTCATGAATTTTGCCAGTAAACCTAATTTGCAACGGGGGTTGAATACTTTTGATCGCTACTGTACATGTTCCCGTGCTGTACAGGCCCGACGTCACATGGTTTGAGTATCCCACGTGTTTCAGGGTATTTAAACGATTTCCCGCGAAATGTTTTTTTTTTTTCCCCTGAGGCTTCAATTTTGAAATTGTCTGCATCTTACATTTGCTTTTTCCAGTGCTTAGCAATATCTCGTGCTACCTTTCCCTTTGCATTCACACCAACTTCATACAGTTACTGTGAGGATATGCTCAGGAACCAGACGCGAGAACCAAGCAGTGCAGTAGATGAGTTTATTAAGCGAGGGGGGAAACCCCCGCAGGGCAGAAGGCAAAAGGTACAAAGTCCACAATCCAAAAATCACAATCCAGTAGGGCAGAATCAGAGTCGAAAACCAGGGCAGCAATCACAGTACTCGTGGTCGGGCAAAAACAGGTTTGGTACACAGGCACAGGATTGTCAGAGAAGCAAAAGCCAAAATCCAGTGGGCAAAATCCAAACCGTTAACAGAGCAACAAACACAAAACTCGTAGTCGGGCAAAAAAGGGTTCGTAAACAGAAGCAGACAAAAGTACCAAAAAGCAGAGCCAAAAATCGTAAGTCGGACAGTCCAGTCAGAAGAGTAACACTATGAGTACAAGGCAAAAATGATAGCAGCACAGGTAAACAAGAAGAACATTCTGATGGGGAACTGCAGTGAGAAGACAGCTTAAATACACTCAAGGGAAGTCACATGCTATGATTAGGATCAGGTGATGAGGATCAGACTAATTACGTGGGAGGAAACACAAGGGAGAACCTAACCACATGAAATTGGCAAAAGCCAAAACGCGGACAGGGAACACGAGACAGCTTATGACAAGACATACAGCTCCGGTTAGGGAGTTCTAATGTGCACAGATAATGAGAGGTAGGACAGAGTGGAGCAGGTGCGGAGGATCCGCTGAATTGCAGCAAAGACTAAGTGCAGGCAAGAGGTGGAGACTAGAACAGGGCGAGTGCTGAGAGCTTGTTAATCAATTAGTAAGTGCAGCTATACAATCCCTAGTGCTCGTTAGTAAGTTAGTATTATATACAATATTAGTCTGGGTTAGTAACTATAACAAAAACAACAAACTGTTAGTATTGGTTAGTAAAACAGAAAAGAAAGGCGAAGGAAGCAAACGAGATTGGAAGGAATGTTTGAAACCCAGAAACCATGAAATCACCTAAGCATGTGACACGCAGGACTGGGAGAAGCTGTAGCTTAACAAAAGACCAGACAGGGGAGACAAAGTGCAATGAAGGGCATGAACAAAGACATGGACCGGAATCTAACAGATTAGTGGATAGGGAATGGCAAAAACGAAAACATGGCAAAGTACAAAAACTAAACAGAACATGGCAAAACCTAACAGAACTGATCATAAACATAACAGGGAATGGCAGAAACATAATAAACATGGCAGAATCAGAACAGAAAGAGCAGAATCATAACAGTTATCTTCACTCACATATCTTCCATAACGAAAAAAAATTACAGATTGCAACCCTCGCAATTTTACTCATCTCTGCACACATACTGTTTGCACTTAGCTTTCATCACAGGTAAGTAAAGGACCCCAGTCCAACGCCTAATAAGGTAAGAAATCTCGCGCAACGAAGGCAGTGAATCATTTATTATCATTTCATTTCGTGCCGTGCAGACTGTTTGTGAGCTGTAAATTTACATGATTGCCTCTCTTGCAGTTAAAAACACGCAAATGCCTTGGGCTACCATTTTATATTCCATACATTGTATGCTAATGGTAGCTAGAGTCTAGACTTGGCTTCCAAAGCGAATAACTGCTTTAGAAAATTCGGTGAGCTGCTGCTTGAAAAAAAAAGGTAAGTACCCGAATTTTATTGCTACATTGTTCCCGAAGCATTTTAATTAAGGATTGACGGGAATGGGTAAATAGTGAAATCTATTAACAAGCACTTTGTGGAGCATCAACTGCTCTCTTGAGCTTATTTTAGTGAATGTGAAGAAATACGTGTCGCGTACGCATCACGGTCAACGAGGAATGCACGGTCACTGTGTCACGTTGATGGCGCCATGCGGTGGACAGAGTAAGGTATTTCAGTTTTTAGCAGCTAAACACGCAAGTGCAGTGAAGACTTAGACCCTATGTCACACTATAAGATCATTAGCCGCCATGAACGAGAGGCTATTTTCAATACATTTTTGGAAATATAAATCCATACTTATACACATAATAGCGAAGCGAAATATCTTAATTGAAACGAGTGCTCAAGTTCAAAAATTCACTTTACAATGAATATGTATTTGCCATGCATGCTTTAAATGCATGTTACAGAATACAAGTTAATGACCCTTGAAAGTCCATTTTTTTCCCTCTGTCACAGCTATGGCAGACTTTGCTTATGGGACGGGTTTTCGTCACAGGCTGAACCAGTGGCCAAAGTCTCCTTTCACCGGCCACCCTCATAAGACCATCTTCCCGCCGGAGTCACCAGCCACCAATGTAAGACATTTCAGTGCCTCAATAATATTTTTAATAAAGATTGTCCAAGTCAAAGTCGGTGCCAAAAATGTAATGGAAATACAATTTAAATCTTTAGGCTGAATCCATAGCAAGCAAGCAACATATCTCAGCGCACCCTCCAAGGTCATTGCTGAAGCAACCTGGTGTGTTGGAAAGGTGCACAAACTGCTTAAAGACAATGCAAGACATAAATGAACTGCAGAAGGAAACATTTAACTCAAGTCATTGCTGCTCAAAGGAGTCCTGTCAGTAAAGCAACATGAATTGTCACTCAATATTACACATTAAACAGCCTGGTGTTTTTGGGTTTTTTTGAGGCTTTAATGGCAGTTTAACAGTTGTATTGCAGAACATGTTTGGCATGGGTCATTCTAAAGGGGTTAGAAGAATTTCAAGAATGACTGTCTATACAGTGGGCTGAAAAATTACAAGCACCTCTGACTGGCAACGCACAAACAATACAAAAATATACATATATGCAATACCCTCATTGTCTGCACTTTATGGTACACAGCAAAAATAAATGTGTCGATGCCGGATATTTAAGAACCTGAAAACATGTTTTTGTCTGAATTAGTTTGTGATGGTGTTTGGGGATTCCCATCTGCGGAGTGTTGTGGATGGCATTGTTCCGGTGCCAGAGGACTACCTGTCCTTCGGCTTCAGCAGCACTCCTGGTGCCCATGCTGCGGTCATTAGGAAAGAGCTCATGAACATCTCCTTGCCGAAAGATCCAGATCTGGTCTGCCTGTTGGCCCCAAGTAACAACATCACTTGGAGCCGCACAATTGAGGAGGCTGGTAAGGAGTTTCGGGACTTGGTCCGGAGTGCCAATCAACGATTGCATGAGGTAAATTAAGCTTTTTGTGTGATACGGAAATTGGTAAAAAAAAAAAAAAAAACAATTCACTGCTATATATTAAAAACCCCATTTATCATCAATGTCATTGCACTGGAATCACCCTCTTCAACTTCGATGTCCAAGTCAAGCGAAAATCCTGACATTTTGATGGATTTCAATGTCTTGCTTGCAATGCTAAATACACGATAGCCTATGTATCACACTTGATCCCACACTTGACATCACAGCTCTTGGCCCGATTCTCAGTGCTGTTAAAGGGTGATATTGGGGGTCGCTAAAAGCCCGTTTTACATCCATGATGACTCAATTCCACGATCATCTCCGAGTGGAAAGTATTGATCGTTAGAGAAAGTATTGCATGCCCTTTCAGATGATACCAAATATGACAATTTTATTATCAACTTTCAAATCAATATGGCTTCTTTAAAACACTGAAAAAGTGTTATCTTTGAATGTGTTTTTGGTTTTATGAAAGATGTTGGTCCTGGAGTTCCCGCCGCGCCTGACAGAAGACCCTGAGTACCAAGTCTTAATGAGTCAGGAATTCCACCGGCAAGCAGCTCGTATGGGAGTTCGGTATGGTTCCCTGTTTGAGCACCTGCCACTGAATCAGTATGAGCTGTGGTGTAGAGATGGGATCCACCTCAGCGATGATTATGGGATGCCACGGTTTTTGGATGCCCTGTGGGCTGCATGTCATCGGCAGTTGCGTCCACCTGTGCAGCCCACACCACCTCCGAGTCCCAGAGCTGTTCATCGCTTCACGCTCTCTGTAGTTGCGACAGGGGCAACCACAGGTCTGAAGAGGCAAGGCAAACCTGTGGTTGCGAGAGGGGCAACCACAGGTCTGAAGGGGCAAGGCAAACCTGTGGTTGCGAGAGGGGCAACCAAAGGTCTGAAGGGGGCAACCAAACCTGTGGTTGTGAGAGGGGCAACCACAGGTCTGAAGGCAAACCCTGTGGTTGCGAGAGGGGCAACCACAGGTCTGAAGAAAAAGGCAAACCTGTGGTTGCGAGAGGGGCAACCACAGGTCTGAGAGGGCAAACCTGTGGTTGCAACCAAAGGTCTGAAGGGGTATAAGGCAAACCTGTGGTTGCGAGAGGGCAACAAACCTGTGGTTGTGGTTGCGAGAGGGGCAACCACAGGTCTGAAGGGCAAGGCAAACCTGTGGTTGCGAGAGGGGCAACCACAGGTCTGAAGGGGCAAGGCAAACCTGTGGTTGCGAGAGGGGCAACCACAGGTCTGAAGGGGCAAGGCAAACCTGTGGTTGCGAGGGGCAACCCTGTGGTTCTGAGAGGGGCAACCAGGTCTGAAGGGGCAAGGCAAACCTGTGGTTGCGAGGAAGGGGCAAAAGGCAAACCTGTGGCTGCGCGAGAGGGGCAGGGTCTGAAGGGGACAAGGCAAACCTGTGGTTGCGAGAGGGCAACCACAGGTCTGAAGGGCAAGGCAAACCTGTGGTTGCGAGAGGGGCAACCAAGGTCTGACAAACCTGTGGTCTGAGAGGGGCAACCACAGGTCTGAAGGGGCAAAGCAAACCTGTGGTTGCGAGAGGGGCAACCACAGGTCTGAGGGGGCAAACCTGTGGTTGCGAGAGGGGGCAACCACAGGTCAAACCTGTGGTTGCGAGAGGGGCAACCACAGGTCTGAAGGGGCAAAGGCAAACCTGTGGTTGCGAGAGGGGGCAACCAAGGTCTGAAGGGCAAAACCTGTGCAAACCTGTGCTTAAACCTGTGGTTGCAGAGGGGCAACCACAGGTCTGAAGGGGCAAAGGCAAACCTGTGGTTGCGAGAGGGGCAACCACAGGTCTGTGGTTGCGAGAGGGGCAACCACAGGTCTGAAGAGGCAAGGCAAACCTGTGGTTGCGAGAGGGGCAACCACAGGTCTGAAGAGGCAAGGCAAACCTGTGGTTGCGAGAGGGGCAACCACAGGTCTGAAGGGGCAAGGCAAACCTGTGGCTGCGAGAGGGGCAACCAAGGTCTGAAGGGGCAAGGCAAACCTGTGGTTGCGAGAGGGGCAACCACAGGTCTGACAGGGGCAAACCTGTGGTCTTAACAGGGGCAACCACAGGTCTGAAGAGGCAAAGGCAAACCTGTGGTTGCGAGAGGGGCAACCACAGGTCTGAAGAGGGGGCAACCAAGGCAAACCTGTGGTTGCTGGGGCAGAGGGGCAACCACAGGTCTGAAGTGGCTGCGAGAGGGGGCAACCAAGGTCTGAAGGGGCAAGGCAAACCTGTGGTTGCGAGGGGGCAAACCACAGGTCTGAAGGGCAAGGCAAACCTGTGGTTGCAGAGGGGCAACCACAGGCCTGAAGAGGGCAACCACAGGTCTGAAACCTGTGGTTGTGGTTGAGGGGGCAACCACAGGTCTGAAGGGCAAGGCAAACCTGTGGTTGTTGAAGAGGCAAGAAACAGAGGCAACCACAGGTCTGAAGAGGCAAGGCAAACCTGTGGTTGTGACAGGGGCAATAGAATGACCTCAGCAGCTCGGCAAGCCTGCATTTCTGACAAGTGCTACCGCAGGACCTGTGAGGTATGGCCCATTCCTGTGGTCTGAGTTTGCGACAGGGGCAACCGCAGGGCCTCAGCCTGCAGCCAAACCTGCGGTTGTGACAGGGGCAACCACAGGGCCTCAGCCTGCAGCCAAACCTGCGGTTGCGACAGGGGCAATCGTAGGGCCTCAGCCTGTAGCCAAACCTGCGGTTGCAACAGGGGCAACCGCAGGGCCTCAGCCTGCATCCAAACCTGCGCTTGCGACAGGGGCAACCGCAGGGCCTCAGCTTGCAGCCAAACCTGCGGTTGCGACAGGGGCAACTGCGGGGCCTCAGCCTGCAGCCAAACCTGCAGTTGCGACAGGGGCAACCGCAGGGCCTCAGCCTGCAGCCAAACCTGCGGTTGCAACAAAGGAAACTGCAGGTTGGAAAAAGGATGACCCTTTCCAGTGGACTGAGGTCCGGCGTGGTGCCAAGGCCATAAGGGGATTTCATTTACTGACAGAGAGTGTAAGTATCCAGACTTTTTCTGCAGAATGGAAGTCCTATCATAAACATTACCTAAATTAAAATTTCAATTGTAGGTTGTGATCTGTCTGGATGGTGAAGTTGGAGTTGTTTGCCACCCTACATCCCTCAGGCAGAGAGTTGCCCATAGTCAGGCCAGTCAGGGAGAAAGATGGAGCAGGAAGCTGAAGAGAAAGGCAGGGGGAAAAAAGTTAAGTACTAAAAAGAAAGGAACTGTTCTAGTGGAGGACAATCAAGGTAAGAACAGGGCAAGACGGGCTTACAAAAAAAGATAAGGGAGTTACTTGTGCTGTGACAGAAAAAGTGTCCATTGAAGAAAATGAGGCAGTGTTTGGAGAGACTTATGAGGGGAGGAGTAATGGGCTGAGTGAGGGACTATTTGAAGCATTGCATGTGAAACCTGAATCAGTAATTTGTAAAAGAACACAGCTAAAAGGTGGAGTGATGCCACACCGCAAATTGACAGGGAAGCACAATAAATTAGATGTCAAAGAAATAGCTGATAAAATTAGAGAAACGAAAACAGACGTAGACCTGAATGATAAAGAATTCTGGAATTCGGTAGCAAAAAAACTTAAATGGGCTCATGGTCGCCAAGAAGACCTGCGTAAAAGCACATTACTTTTAAAAAGAATTTGGGCAGAAAATCGCAATATTTGTGAAATTACTTCAAATAATGAAAATACGAAAACCGCTCTGAAAGGGCAGAAAAGACAGGCACATGTTGCCGAAAACATAATACCAACCAAAAAAGCTAAATTGTATTGCATTTGCAAAACCAACAATACAATAAAGAAGCCAATGGTCGCATGTGATGCCTGCAATCAATGGTTTCATTTCTCATGCATGGGAATCACTAACAGTGAGGTTGTTGAAAAGTCCGGGTTTATCTGCAGTTCTGAGAATTGTTTGGCGCACATCCAGCAAATGAAACATGGCTTTATTGTAAATACCCCAAAAAATGTATCTTTTAACTTGACAGAAATAAGTAAAAAAAGAGCATTGTGCATTGCGGACAAGCAGTCGCAAACCGACTCCGAGAGCAATGGTGCAGATGCATCCAATTGTGTGACATCATTTCAGAACAAAGATGAACAAATATGTGCAGAATTTCTGAACTTGCAGGACGAAATTGATAATTTAGATGTTTCACACAACGAGGTTGTTCAACGTGCTGGTCCTCACAAGTGCTAAAACACGCTCAAAGATAATTGCACTGAAGAGTTTGAAGATCTCAAACTCTGGTGCAGTTATTCGATCATTTATTGACACATACGCACTTTTTGACCCTTGGCGGAGAGACAACCCAACTACTAGACAATACTCCTTTTTCTCCCCGGTTCACCACTCTTTTTCCAGGATAGATTTTTTCCTTGTAGATAGCAGAACTCTCTCTATGGTCAACGACTGCCAGTATGATAGCATAGTTATTTCTGACCATGGCCCAGTAAAGTTGGATATATGTTTCCCAGAGTGTATCAGACCACGTCGTACGTGGCGGTTTGATCCTCTGTTGTTATCTAGAGACTCCTTCAAGAAATTTATCTCCCAGCAAATTGATAGCTTTTTGGAATTCAATCGCACACCAGATATGCCACTAACCACCGTGTGGGAGGCCCTTAAGGCCTCTCTCAGGGGCAGATAATATCTTATACAGTCTATGAGCAAAAGAAACGCAAACAACGCTTGAGCGACCTGTCTTACAGTATAGCAGAGGTGGACCGTAAATATGCTGATGCCCCAACGCCCGAGCTTTACAGAGAAAAGTTATTGTTAAGAACTGAATTTGATAACCTTTCCATTAAACAAATCGAACAGCTATTTTTTAAATCAAAACAAAAATTTTATGAACATGGGGAGAAGGCTGGAAAGCTTTTAGCCCACCAAATTAGACAGTCCGCAGCTGTAAG
Organism: Gymnothorax javanicus; assembly: GCA_029692085.1. Classification (NCBI taxonomy): domain Eukaryota; kingdom Metazoa; phylum Chordata; class Actinopteri; order Anguilliformes; family Muraenidae; genus Gymnothorax; species Gymnothorax javanicus. Next base: position 77,406,401 of record CM056195.1, read on the forward strand.
CACTATTCCTGAAATTCGAACAGAGCGGGGGGAGAAAACCGCTAATCCTAATATAATAAATGATGAGTTTAAACAATTCTATATGAATCTCTATAGGTCGGAGCCACCGGATGACCCGCTGGATATTATTACATTTTTGGAGGGGCTGAATATCCCAACAATTACCCCAGAGGACAGCTTACAGATAGATAGAGGGATTACAACGGATGAAGTAATGCAGGCAATTAAATCAATGCAGAGCGGCAAAGCCGGGGGACCTGATGGGTTTCCAATTGAGATATACAAGGAATTTGCTGCTAAATTAGCACCAATTCTTAGCCAGTTGTATCAGGATATTTTTGAACAACAGAAATTGCCACAGACCATGACTCAGGCCATAATTTCAATACTGCTTAAAAAAGACAAAGACCCCTTATTATGCGGCTCATACCGTCCAATAAGTCTTTTAAACTGCGACTACAAAATTCTCACAAAAATATTAGCTACTCATATAGACAGTGTAATTTCAACCGTCATTGATCCAGATCAAACAGGCTTTATTCCAGGTAGACAGTCATTTTATAATATGCGGAGATTATTTAATATTTTGTATACCCCGAACTTGGCGTCTGAGGAGACCACTGAAGTAGTCATCTCCTTGGATGCCGAAAAAGCATTTGATCGTCTTGAATGGCAGTACTTGTTTGCGGTTTTAGAAAAATTTAGCTTCGGATCATCATTTTTAACATGGATTAAAATAATATATGACGCACCCACTGCGGCTGTATGGACTAATAGCAATATCTCGGACTATTTCCCCCTTCACAGGTCTTGCAGGCAGGGCTGCGGCCTCTCCCCATATTTGTTCGATCTGGCGGTCGAACCCCTTGCTATAGCCCTTAGAGCAGAAGAGGGTATTACCGGTATCTCCCGCGGTGGCAAAGTCCATAAGTTGGCGCTATTCCCAGACGACCTGCTTTTGTATATATCCAACCCAACAGTATCGATACCAAAACTATTGTTGATGCTAGAAAACTTTAGACATATCTCTGGTTATAAATTGAACTATTCAAAGAGTCTACTTTTCCCAATTGATCGCATAGACAGAGATTATTCCAAGTTTCCTTTTAAAATAGAATGCAATATGTTCTCATATTTAGGAATTAAAGTTACCCGCAAGATAGAGAATTTGGAGAAACACAACTTTAATTCATTATTAGAACAAACAAAACAAGATCTTGGGAAATGGTCAACTTTACCAATTTCGTTAGCAGGTCGCATTAATGTAATTAAAATAACGGTCCTACCATGATTTCTTTATGTGGTTCAGATGATCCCCATATTTGTCCCGATGAAAACATTTAAACAGTTAGATAGACTAATCTCTTTATTTATTTGGAACAACTCTAATCCTAGGATGAAAAAAATGTATCTGGAGGTTCCTAAAGTTGCAGGTGGGTTGGGATTACCCAATTTTCTTTGGTACTATTGGGCTGCTAATATAGTAAAACTAGCTCATTGGATTTATACATATGAGAATAAACAGGGTCCAGACTGGGTTCATATGGCATTATTATCCAACCCTTTACCAATACTCACATCATTGTTACCTTATAATGGTAGTAACCAGCTCACAAACCCGGTTGTTAAAGCCTCACTTAGGATATAGTTATAGTTTAGGAGACATTTTGATTTAAAGCAGTATAGTAGGTATTTTCCAGTAGCAGAAAACCACTTTTTTTTCCGTCTGGGTTTGATAGTGCATTTCAATATTGGCACAGAAATGGGTTGATGTTCTTCTGCGATTTGTACCCTGATAACGTGTTTACATCATTTGAAACTCTTGAAAATGACTACAATATACCCAGATCGCATTATTTTAGATTTCTTCATATACGTAGTTTTGCCAGAGAAAAGTTTCCTTCATTTCCTCTCCCACCACCTAGGAATCAGTTGGATGCAATTCTAGAATTGGATCCTTATGAGAAGAACGTGTATCGGTGATTTACAATCTGATAGGAGACTTGAAACCAATATCATGGGATAAAACTAAAATGGCATGGGAAAAAGATTTGGGGGTTGAGCTGTCGGAAGATATATGGCAATATAGTTTAGAACGTATTCATACCTCATCATTGTGTATACGCCATGGCTTAATTCAATTTAAAGTACTCCATCGCCTGTATTATTCAAGGGATAAATTGTCCAAATTCTTTTCTAGCGCAGATCCGGGTTGTCCGAGGTGCAGTTATGTACCCGCCACAATAGGACATGTGTTCTGGTCATGCACCTCTCTTAATGATTACTGGAGGCAGATATTCGATTTGTTTTCTAAAATTTGTGATCAGACGATAGTACCTGACTATCATATAGCTATCTTTGGCGTACCACCCCCTGGCCACAAAGTCTCAAGTTTACAAGCAAATGCTTTGGCATTTGCTTCTTTGCTTGCGCGCAGACTTATACTTTTTAACTGGAAATCAAATCTAGTCCCATCATTTCTGCAGTGGTTGAGGGATGTACTATCTTTTCTGCCATTGGAGAAGCTGAGATACAAGATATGTAAAGCCCTGTAAAACTTTATCCTGACCTGGAGTCCCTTTATAGAATTTATAGAAGGTTTTCCCTTTCAATGATATACTTTAATATAAGTTGTACTAAATCGTTATAACTATTTTATAATATGCTCAAAATATTTGTTTATTCAGTATATGATGAGAGGACTGTCTGACTATTTCTGTAATTGTTGTGCTTCTTTATTTAATTTAATTTTTGTTTAAGAGCCTTGGGGGGGGGGGAGGATACATGTATTTTTGTGTCTATGTCTGTATGTTGTATGTTTGTTAATGGAAAAATTGTAAAATAAAGTTAAAAAAAAAAAAAGATAATTGCACTTTTTTTGGAAGATATCAAAAGAACATCACATGCTCAGAACAGGTTAATCAGAACAAGATCACCTGTAATGCCATACTGGAAAACCCCTGTGAGGATGTAAATGATGAAACTGACCTACTGCATCAGGTAAATACAATTAGTTCAGGCACTTTGAAATGCATTTTATCGGAGGAGGCAATATTTGGCCATTTCAAGTGCATTTTACCTAAAGAAAGCAGTTTCAACATGACACCCGAGGAGCTGTCTACCATTAATAAAAACAGACAAGGCAGATTCCTAACAAAAAACAGTTGCACAAGTTTATTCACAAATAAGTTGAAAGAATCAAACCCATACTGTGTATTTGCATTTAAAAGGCATTACTTCAGCATAGCCACAAAACGAGTGACAAGAACACCACATCTCAGAATTGCAGGTAAATGTGCAAATAAATCGTGTAACCTACATTTTTTAATAACACAAGAATCCAAAAATGCCTTTCAATTCGAAGTACAATACTCTGGATCAGTGTCACATGCGCCGCAGTTGAAAGCATGGCACATTAGAGGGGTTGAGAGGTTAGCACTGGCAGACAAGCTAGAACACATCAAAGCATTCAGAATTTACAATGACTCTTTAGGTCAGGCAAACAGGAAGTCATTGGCGGCGTACAATCGGACTGGGGTTGGAACGAGTACGGCAGTTTTGAGAAAAATCAAGTCAGAGCATCATTACAACCGTTTATTAGATGAGGACGAAATAACTGCGCTTAGGAAGCTAAAATACAAGTTAGAGGAAGATGACAGCTCCAAAGTAATTAAGGAATTTGTCCAGACGATTCAGGCAGTGCCACTGAGAGTAGTTTGTTTCTTTGAAACTGGTATCCGTTTCTGGCATGACTTAACTGCGAAAAGTCCAGCATTTTGGGATGCAACCGGAGGCATCTTGAAATCTAATATAACACAGAAAAGAATGTTATATTACGAAGTGTCAGTATGCAGTCAAACGACAACAAGCATTTCTGTTCCAATAGCATTAATGATTAGTGAGGAACACAGAAAAAATGCAGTGGAGCAATTACTGCTCACAATTAGAGAGAAAGAACAAAAATATTTTCGGGAAACACAAAACCACTGCAGATTAACAGTGACCGATCAATCGTTCTTTTACAAGCATCAATTAGAGTGTTTAACAATGAAAGTATGGAAAATTACTTAAAAAGATGCTGGAGAATTGTGAGTGGAATTGCTACAACAGAAGACTTAGACTTAACTATTGTTAGGGCGTGCAAAAGTCATCTAATGAAACAAGCAAGTGAACTTTGCAAGAAGTATTATGGGACGAAATCAGACTTTTACCATGCATGCATGTACACATTTAGTGCATTAATTAATTCTTGTACCTTCGATGATGTCAAAGAGGTAATTTATCTTGCAACTGTGATTTTAGGTAGTAGTAAGATCAGTACCTTAGTCACAGAATGTCCTCTGAAATTGAAAAACCAAGTCAAACAAATCGATGCATCAGAATTTGAGGAGCATTCAGATGAGGGGATGAGCATGGAGGAATGTGACTTAAGTTGGGCTTCAAAATCCCCATTTTCAGAGTGCTTCCAAAGTTTACGACATCAAGCCATGGCAGATATAAACAAGAAAGAGAAATTGTGCAACAATGCATACTACCAAGTAATGATTCTGAATACGCTTTTCAAAAATTTTCTGCCATCAATACCAATCTGGTCAAACTTCCTCATAGGACACTTGAGTAAATATAGCATTTCACGTTTTAAAAACTGTAACACTGATAAGACAACATCTATTTGTGAGGTAACATTTAAAAATACCAAATTGTTATATCTTAACAATCAAAAAAGCCGTGTGGACGAAATAGCAGAAAAACTGTCATGTCTGTACAGAGCAAGGGAGAGAGAGTTCTGTGATAGGTTAAGAATTGTAATAAAAACGAACACTGAACAAACAATACCATTACCAGAGGAGGGATGGATCAAAAAGAATGCAACACCTGACAACTTAAAGAGATCTTATCAGAAGCCACCATTATTTAGTAAGATTTTCTTTTTAAATTACAGAAATGAGCAGAACTGCAAAGGAAACAGAGAAATAAGCAAAAATCAATTTGATGTCTCAAATGCTGGTTGTGAGATTAGTGCAAAATTACAAAAATTTAGGAAATTTGAGAATGGCATGAATAACTGTTGGTTTAATTCGCTAGTCCAGTCAATTTTAAATGTTGACATATTTAAAAACAATATTCTAAGAAATGCAAATAAAACACCTCAAACTGTGCCACAAGCATTAGTCGATTTTCTAAGTCATTCAATTAAATCAGAACACACAATTGACATGTCAAAGATACAACCTGTTTTGAAAGACATAAGTGAAGCTTTTCCAGTTTTACAATTTAAAGCACAAAATGACCCTGTAGACTTAGTATTTCCACTCGTGGAATGGTTTAATGAAATAAACCTACAGAACTACTTTAAATCAATTAATACCATCAATTGCCCAACATGCGCTTCTGCCTTTCAAGTAAACAGTGCTGTTCCCAGCATAATCACTGTAGATTTAAAAGAGGGATTACAGCTGCATGACCTAATCCAAAAAACCCCGAAAGAAAATGTGTCATTGTCATTAGAATTAGCAGTCACATGCAAGTGCAACAGGTAACAGAAAATAAAAACAACATTTAATCAATGTCCGGACATTCTGGTAGTAATAGTCGCAAGGGCCCAAGAAAAATCTGTGTTGCGCACACCCATCCGTGCAAGAAATAAAATATTATTACAACTGAATGGAATTGGAGATGTAGAATATCAAAAAAGTCAGTAATTTGTCATAGTGGGCAGTCCCAGAGAGGACACTATTGGGCAGTGATCTTTGATCGCAGTGGTTTGAAAATTAAATTAAATGATCACCTAATAACTGTTTTACATTCAAGCAATAAAGATGAAGACCGAAATGGTGTAGTGCATGTATACGAGAAAAGCAATGTCAATAGTTTTCATGGGTGTCGCGACACAGACTTTGTTGGGTCACCAGTTAGATCAGGTCAAATTGTTGAGTCTACTGAACCCAGCGAATACCTTAGTAGTTACATTTCAAATTTTCTTCATACAACATCAGCTGTTCAAACAACAATTAAAGCGTTAAGCCAAGGGTGCTTCCATTTGACAACCGCACTACTCAAGGAAACTTTATCTGAACTAATGTCCATAAGTAACAGGCCACTTTTACAGCCAAACAAGTCATACACATTATGTGAAATTGGCATTCAGCAATGTGTAACTGAAACCTTAAAATCACCAAAACTCATTGCAAATAAGCTTCAAATTGAAATACTAAAAACAAACAGTTGTAGGGCATGTGCCACTACCTCGGTCAATCAAGTGCAGTGCAGTAAGTTATTGGTCACAAATCTGATAATGAATGCAACAAACATGAACAACGGCATAGTTCATAGTCTCATCAACAATGAGGGGGAGATATTATGCAAAGTTTGCAAAAATAAGAATGTGGAATACCATGTAACCCATCTCCCAAGAACCGTGATTTTAAGTTGTGATAACCCATCATTACATGTGCAGCCGTGTATCAACTTTGATAACATTTTCGGTCAGCACGAGTACAGGGTTTGTAGCATCTTCTTACAGTTCACTGAATATCCTTACTTGATGTTAATTAGGCAGGACAAAAATAAGAACAAATGGTTTTTAGAAGAGGACAAACTGAACAGCAAAACATGGGAGCAAATAAGAGAAATTATTGTGAAGAGCTCTTCTGCAATTTTAGGCTTCGATAAATGTGAAGACAAAACTTCTTTCCTTTGTACAGAGAGAAGACATAAGTGTTCAAGCATGTGTAAAGTTATGGCCAAAGACATAGATACACAGGTTTCTATGAGCACACAATCACTTTCCAATTTGAGCGATGATAATATTGAAATATTACGTGGGCAAGACACCTGGCTTAATGACACAATTATAGATACATATTTGAAATTTTTGAGCAGTAGAACTACAAAAAATAAGGTCTTGATCATTTCAAGTACATTTGCCAGCCAGCAGCTTAAAAATCTTTACTTTGATTGGACAATCCTTCCACCTCCACCAAAGGTTAGTAGAAACTGGTGGCAGTATGATAACATAATTATTTCGATTAATTTAGCTTCTTCACATTGGATTTGTGTGACTGTAGACATAAAAAACAAAGAAATGCTGTCAGACACATTTGCTTTGCACCTTTCCGTTATGGATTCCCTGTATTCCATAGGACATGGGCATCATAAATTGCTTAAGTCTTTGCAGATGTACTTACCAATTCAGTACCTCGCTTTGACGGGGACAAATGTGACCATTACATTCATCGTAGAACACTCTGAATGTAAGGAATTCATTAAACAGAGTGATGGTAGTAGTTGCGGACTATATGTATGTTTGTATGCCAAAAAGTTCATGTTAGGGGTAAATCAAATTACTGGAAATGCTATGGAAATGAGGAAAATTATGTTGTCAGACCTAAATGCCGTCTAGAAGAAAAACACTAGCCCATAATTGTGGCCTTTTTACTGTAATTATTATCACTGCATAAAAACAAAAGTGGCAGTGTACTTATCTCTTTCTATGAGGCCTTAGGGATTATGAAAATGATTAAATTGACAACATCAATTATCAAACTTTTTACATCATCTTAATATCAGGGAAGTCATTTTCTATGACACTGCATGGATAACACAAAGTTCTTATCGTTAGGAATGTCCCGGTTTTCTGTCAGGCAGAAGTACTCAATGGCGCACTTGAGTGAACCGTAATCCTCCACAGAAGGACTAACTGTAGAGTGAATGTTTATATAATCTAGTGCTAACTGAGTACTTCTTCTATAAGCCCCTTCTGATATGCTCTCCAGATTGCCTCCATTGCATCAGTGGTCAAAAGTCCTTTTCAGTCACCCTGTTTCCCATAGGATAAGTGAAGAACAGTAATGTAAGTATTGTTTGGCCAGGCAGGTAAGCCTTGCGTGAATACTTGTAATTGTCCTACTTAGCTAAATTATTCATGCAATTTATTTTCATTTCTGCCACAATTTATTTTCATATCTGGCAATTATTTGCTTCACGTACAAAAATATAGGAATTACAAATGTATAGAGAAATATAAATATTCATTAAAAAAAAAAAAAAGGTAAACTAGAGTAGCCCTCAGACAGCGCAGACCTCTGCCAAGGCGAATTGTCCGCTATTCTGTAAAATGCAAATCTGGAAGCGCAACTGATGTATTAGTCCAACTGGTTACATTTTTTACTGCAGTAATTTATCACCATCAGCTGGATTTCAAGACACATTGCATTTACTCCATCGTGGCAGCCGAATGCTACAGCTTGCAATGTGAATGAAAGTGAGAAGTAATTTGTGTATCTAGCCACTATCATGATTCAGATCCCCTTCAAAACTTAATGGGTTCTTCCGTTGAACTTACTTCACCCTTCCACCAAATTTCATCAAAATTGGGGCGGTAGTTTTTCTGCGATCGTGCTGACATATACACAATTAACAATCAAACCAAAAAGAAAACATAACCTCCTTGGCGGAAGTGCTCCTGTAACATGTAACAGAAAGGTTAAAATAAATTACGTTTTTTTTTCTTGGAATACAGATGGTACAATAAAGTATGGCGAGTCTGAAATGCAAAACACTGATAAAACTGAAAACGGAACAACTGACAAAACAAAACTACAAATCCTGAAACAAAATAACACATCAGGGGTATGTTTCCAAAAAACATAGTTGCCAACTACGTTAGCAACTTGCATAGCTCAACCATATGCAGTCAATGGTCCCAACTATGCAAGTTAGCATCTGTACTTATAGGAAACGTACTCCTGAAAACATGACAAACGGGACCCTCCAGTACAAAATCATTCTATAGTCTCCATTTTCAGAAACTGGGTTTTTGTATTTTCCAGAAAAAACCTAAAACTGTTTTCCAAAGAGGTATAGTTTGTCGAAAATGGATCACTATAGGGCGGGATGTAGGTATTTAAAGTTTTAAATTGAGGGCAAGTGAAATTTTTAAAATCTGAGATATTTCCATCCAAAGTTCATAAATAATGGTCCTCAGCAACGCATTCTATTCTTGGCAGCACGTGCCTGGCAACAAACAGTTTGTTCACTGAAGTGAACTTATTTCAAGCTCATTTATTGGTTAATGCGGAGCATTGATGTAGAAACTGTGGGAATTTCCAGTAAGCGGGGTTTCCAAACTGTGTTCTAATACAAATATTAATGCCGTGATTCCCGAGTGAAGCGGGGGCAAATTTGATGCATTTCTCGGCCATTGTCTTGTATAAGTAAGCAAGTAAATTGAGACACTCTCATTTAAATCACTTTTTTGGTCAATTAAATCCATGTTTTTTAAAAATCTCTTATATTTACAAAAAGAAATTGGTGTTTGTAGAAATGTTCGGCATGAAAATCCAAATACCAATCATTTTAGCATACTGATATTGTATATACTGATATTTTCCTGTACTACAAATTTGGACCCAACGACTTTAGACTGGTTTTGCAATGGAGGGTCACAAATAAGGAAGAAAACCAACACAGATCAGAAAACTGAAGGATAACCCAGGAATCAGAGTAACAAATCATAGAACACAAGAAAAAATTGTTATGATTCTGTCATGCCTGCTATGTTTCTGTTATGTCCGCTGTTTCTGCCATGTCTGTTCTGTTTTTTGCCATGCCCTGTTATGTTCTCCCATGCCTGTTCTGTTTTTTGCCATGTTTTAGTTCTTTGACATGTTTTTGTTTTTGCCATGCCAGATCCATTATTCTGTTAGATTCCAGTCCATGTCTTTGCCCATGCCCTTCATTGCACTTTGTCTCCCCTGTATGGTCTTTTGAGCTACAGCTTCTCCCCAAGTCCTTCGTGTCACATGTTTAGGTGATTTCATGGTTTCTGGGTTTCAAACATTCCTTCTAATCTCGTTTGCTTCCTTCGCCTTGCTTTTCTATTTTACTAACCCATACTAACAGTTTGTTATTTTTGTTTTGATACTAACCAAGACTAACATTGTATATAATACTAACTTACTAATGAGCACTAGGGATTGTATAGCTGCACTTACTAATTGATTAACAAGCTCTCAGCACTCGCCCTGTTCTAGTCTCCGCCTCTTGCCTTCTCTTAGTCTTTGCTGCAATTCAGCGGATCCTCCGCACCTGCTCTACTCTGTCCTGCCTCTCATTATCTGTGCACATTAGAACTCCCTAACCGGAGCTGTATGCTTTGTCTATAGGTTGTCTCGTGATCCCTGTCCGCGTTTTGGCTTTTGCCAATTTCACGTGGTTAGGTTCTCCCTTGTGTTTGCTCCCACGTAATTAGTCTGATCCCATTCACCTGTCCCTGATCATAGCATGTGACTTCCCTTGAGTGTACTTAAGCAGTCTTTTCACAGCAGTTCCCTGTCAGAATGTTTCCCTTGTCTACCTGTGCTGCTCTCGTTTTTCGCCTCGTATTCATAGTGTTGCTTTTCTGACTGGACCGTCCGACTACTGCTTTTTGGCTCTGATTTGGTTTTGTTATCTGCTCCTGTGTATCGAACCCTTTTTGTCTGACCACATTTTCTGTATTGCTGCCCTGGTTTTTCGACATTGGATTCTGCCCCTGGGATTGTGATTTTTGGATTGTGGACTTCGTACTGTTGCCTTCGGTCCTGCGGGGGTTTACCCCCTCGCTAATAAAAATCACTTCTATTGCATTTCCTGGTTATCGCGACTGGTTCCTGAACGATACCTCACAAAAATTATAAAACCGTAGAAGACCTATGCCACTGTCCCCCAACCCTGTTCCAAGACTACCCTCACCAACAGAATTTTGGAAGTCTCACTGATATAACACATCTGATTAAGCTGATCAGTCCATTGCTGGAAGACTTGATTACCTGAACTGGTTGTGTCAGATCAGGGAGACATAAAATGTGTGCGGCAGAGGTGCTTCAGGAGCACAGTTGGGAAACGCCAAGTAAGGCAGAAGAAAAGGGAAATTTGTAATGAAGTACCACATCTGATGTTGTTCATCAATACAGCCCAATATGGCAAGGAGGGCCAGACCAAAAGGTCTGTTCTTGTTTGACCCATTTGTGTGGCGAGAACAGCTGGACCCATTGAGTATTCAGTGCGTCCCACAAATTTCCAGTGTCTCCTCTGCTCAGTCTTGTATGGATTCAATTCACATGTAAAACCACATAAATGGGAGAAGCTTAATATAGTAAAACAACAACCAAGGGACACCACATTTCTGGCACAATTCAATTACCTGTGAAATTATGACAGAAGTACAATATTAATTGGGAAACAAGTCTACATCAAGCATTGTCATTCCCGCAGAAGCTCACTGCATGGAAAAGGCATATGACATGTCATCATTTTGCTTTTGGATCACTGTTCTCTTCCTTTGCCCATCGATGGCGTCCTTAAAAAGGGAAATGTGCGAGGAATTAGGTGTTATGTTATTACATCAAGCAACGTTATGCAGACTCCGTACAAGATTTCAGTGGTGAAAAAGTTTAACTTTGAGAATCATTCCCAATCTTTATGGCTATGTGATCACTCCTTTGGCTCCATTTGATAGAAATGAGCAGTTGATAGGCCACTGCCATATCACATACAGCTATGTTAAGCTTTTTTCCTCAACAATAGACTTCTATGAGGAGTAACTGAAGTGTCTCTTAGTTGCCATTTTGTTACATCAAACAATATTATCCTTACTTTACATTTATATGGTCCTAACGCGGATTGAATCCACGAGAGAAAGAAAAGGACACGTCAAAGTTTTGTGGGCCGAACCAAGGGTACTTCTTAATGGTTCCCAAGTAGGCTACATCATGCAAGAAGATGAGTATGACACTTTGAAACCTTTTTGGTGAGGCTGCTCGATAAGGCTGTATTGATTGGGACTGCATCTGTCCAATTCACAGTAGGCGTCGTGCTTCTTTATGTACCTCCCTTTCCATTTACCAAGTTAGTGGTTTTCTTCTTTGATTTGTAATTGGATTTTCTAATTTGCAGTTTTGAATTTATTGCCATGTTTCCGCTATGCAATTACATTTCCAGATTTTGTAGTGGTTTCAGCAAAAGTGTTTTGCACTTCACTGCCACTGTTCAAAAACATCTTATTCCAAGTTTTGCTTCCCTGTTATAGAAAACAATTTAGGAAGTAAAAAATTAGAAAAAGCAAAAGACACTAGTGATGGTACTCCTGGACTACTGGGATGGGGTTCAACTCCCTGTGGTGTCTTTGAAAGTTTTTACTTCTGGTCATACAGTACCAGGAACTGGAAAGTTTAGCCCATCTAGGTTTGTTGTTTAACCCTTTCACCCCCACCAGTGCCCAGTTCTCACTGCTATTTCTCCCCATGGCCTTTGTTGACATTCTAACTAAATTTCTGGCTGTCTGCTCTTATTCCTGATTGTAAAAAGAAACATAGCAAAGAGTGCCATATGGCAGTATTGGGAAAAAATGCCAGTCACGCAAGAGTGCCATATGGCACTACTGGGGGTGAAAGGGTTAACCACAATATTAAAGCCATTACTAAACCATACCGGAAATCCGGCAAAGATACCGGTATCCACCGTTTTCGCAGTGCCGATTTTGCCACTGAAATCATCAGTAATTCATCTGCACTGTCCCCCAATATGCCCTTTGGTCTGGTCAGAAAAGTCAGGTTTCACATCAAGCGTGGTTTGGATCAGCATCACAAAGACCTTAGTGATCCATACAAGGAAAACCTAAAAGGTTTTATGTTTTCCGGGCAAGACGATCCACTGTGTCAAATCACAAGTTACAAAAACTATATTTCCAGATGTCCACCAAATGCCAAAGCTTTCTTCCTCCACCTGATGTGATGCACACCGTGACCTCGACATGTGATACAGTCGGGCACCGATGGGTGTCCACTCCCTCAGGGACATGCTGAAAAATATCCGCTAAGAGGTGATCGGGTAATTCAGCCATGAAATTTTTGTATCCAATTTTGTATCAGACTAAACTGAATTTTGTCCTTCTATGTCCAAAATATAATGAATATGCTTATCATTCTACTTCTCAGGTGGATCTTTTGTGGGTCTTCACGAACCACAGCCTACGTGGCCCCGTTGTAAGTCGGCTTCCAGCCCAGAGAGCCATCTGTCGGTGACAGGCCATTGGTGCGAGAGCAGCCTGCCGGTTTACGGGGCTCTGTCAGTGTGGGAGAGACAAGAATAGAGCCATGCCCTGTCTTTAATTGTCCCGAAGACAAGCAGAGCCAATCATGGCCAGTCCTCAGCAGCCCAACATCCTCTGTCGTATGCAGCCATGCAGGTCTTGCTAGTATCACTTTGGAATTTCAGAGGAAATGGGAAAGTCAAATTTAATTTTAAATAAAACAGCAAGCTTATTGTAAAAGTTAACTTCTCCAGCTGTGGGTATTTGCTTTGCGTGGTGCAAAATTAACATAAATTCTTTTTTTTTTTTTTTTTTACTCTAGTTAAACATTTGCGGCAATCTGTGAAGCAGAATTAATTGTTGACATGTTCCTTTACAATAATAACACCAATCCTTTATGAGAATTACATTGACTGTCCAGTGGACGATATGTTATTTACTTTCAATCTTGCCAGCAACTCTCATGCTCATGTTCTATGAGATGAGTGGAGTAGTTTATCTCTTGTTACCAGCGAAGCGGAGTTCTTTGGTAGGTGGCCATGGTATAAGCAGGTTCATGCCCTCGAGGTGTCCATTATCAGAAAATAATATACTTTGCGGAGGCAACCGTCCTCTGCTATGCGTCAGACAGTTCTCTGGCCTACATGTCATCCATTATTTTCTATATTCTGATAATGGATACCTCATTCTGCCGTTATCCCTTAGATACAATATGAAAGTTCAAACTACTGTGGTCAATTTACGCACCTGTAGGAGGTCATTTTTTTTCCATGTTATACAAAAAGTGTAAATTGTAAATAAAATCAAAATGCAATGACTTTCAGAACACATGAGCCAATATGTTATTTACAATAGATAACATTTCAAATGTTGAACCTGAGACATTTTACATTTTTATCCACAAAATGAGCTCATTTCAAATTTTCTGGCTGCAACAGGTCTCAAAAAAATTGGGACACAGGCAAAGAAGGGCTGAAAAAGTAATTAATATATAAGAGAATCAGCTGAAAGAACATTTAGCAAGTAATTAAGTTAACGGGCATCAGGTGTGTAACATGATTGACTATAAAAGGGATGTCTTAGAGAAGCTGAGTCTCTCAGAAGTAAAGATGCCCACAGGCTCTCCAACCTGTGAAGGCTGGTGTAAAAAAAAAAAAAATTGTGGAATACTTTAAAAACAATGTTCCTCAATGTCAAATTGCAAAGGCTTTGAGGGTCTCATCATCAACAGTGCATGACATCATCACAAGATTCAGAGAAACTGAAAAAATCTCTGTGCGTAAGGGACAAGGCCGCAAATCTTCACTGGATGCCCGTGATCTTCGGGCCCTCGGACACCACTGCATCACTCACCAGCATGATTCTGTCATTGACATTACTAAATGGGCCCAGGAATACTTCAAAATACTGCTGTCTGTGAACACAGTCTGCCGTGCCATCCACAGATGCCACCTAAAATTCTATCATGCAAAAAGGAAGCCATTGTTGAGCATGATCCAGAAGTGCCACCGTGTTGTGGGCCAAGGCTCATTTAAAATGGACTGTAGCAAAGTGACACAGTGTCCTGTGGTCAGACGAGTTCAAATTTGACATTCTTGTTGGAAATCATGGGCGTCGTGTCCTCCGGGCTCAAGAGGAGAAAGACCACCCCTCCTGTTATCAGCATTCAGTTCAAAAGCCAGCATCTCTGATGGTATGGGGATGCATTAGTGCATATGGTGTGGGACACTTGCATGTTTTAAAAAACACCATGAATGCTGAAAGGTATATAAAAGGTTTTAGAGCAACATATGCTCCCCTTCAGACGACATCTATTCCAGGGAAGGCCTTGTGTATTTCAGCAGGAGAATGCAAAACCACGTACTGCAGCTATTACAACAGCATGGCTTCGTAGTAGAAGAGTCCTTGTGCTGAACTGGCCTGCCTGCAGTCCTGATCTTTCACCAATTGAGAACATTTGGCGCATAATTAAACAAAAAGTCTGTCAGAGGAGACCCAAAACTCTCCAGCAGCTGGAAGCCTGTATTCAACGAGTGGGATCAAATTTCAATGGCTGAACCCAAGAAACTTGTCTCCTCAATGCCCAGACACCTCCACTCTGTGTTAAAAAGAAGAAGGGATGCTACACCATGGTAAACAGGCCCCTGTCCTAACTTTTTTGAGACCTGTAGCAGCCATCAAATTTGGAATGAGCTCAATTTATAGATAAAATTATGAAATTTCTCAGTTTCAACATTTGCCAAGTTACCTCTGTTCCATTGTGAATAAAATACTGGCTGGTGTGATTTGAAAGTCATTGTATTTTGATTTTACGCACAATTCACACTTTGTCCCAACTATTTCGGAATTGGGGTTGTAAAAACATCTAGCTGAAAAAATATGTTAATCATGTTCTCAGAGACGGTGAACACTGAACGGGTCAAACTGACCCTTAACATCACAGGAGGGTTAAGATCAGTGCCGTGCGGTCGGAGGTTAGTTTGGTGAGGCAGAATCCTTCCCTTTGCTTGATTAGCAATCAGACGATTAACTAGTTTAGTAAGACTATTCGGCAGAATGACGGGCCAGTTTAAATTTCCTCGGCGTTATTACTCAGTACATCGAACCTGAAATGCTCGCTAGACAGCAGATTTGCGCGTACTTGTCTACAGGAAGCCGAAGCAATGTTATCAACAAATATGAAAACAGTTCGACTTATGCAGAGTTCAATGCTTAATCAATATACAATGTATTCTCCTTTAAATATGCGCTTTTACACGCAAAAAAAAAAAAAAAAAAAAAAGGCAGGCGCTTATTTTCAGTCTTCTTTCATAATCCGATTAACAATGTTTAAACGATATACAGAATTACCGAGAGCCGAGAATTTTTCCTAATTGATTATTCAGATTTCCATCCTTGCAGTATGGAAGACCAAAGTGGACAATATTCAAATGAAAATGTAATCCCACTAATGCATTATAATTTTCCACTTATGAATGAGTTATTTGAGACAATATTAAATTGAAAATGCATTAATCCAATTATCACTTTCATTTTCACATACACATATGGGAAATCTATGACTATATTCAAATGATAATGAAAAGCTGTTTGACATTTCATTTTCAAAGTCATGCTCCGTAATACAGTGGACAATATTCAAATGCAATAAGCAAAACAGCACCCCCAGCCTATTGCATTTACATTTACATGTCATCACGCTCTTTTAAGGTCAACATGATAATGAAAATGCTGTTTTCTAATCACTTGGAAATAATAATGACATAATAATGATGACGACATTTGACATTTCATTTTCAAAGACTTATCCTGCAATACATGGGACAATATTCAAACGCAGTAAGGGAAACAGCGCCTCCCAGTCCATTGCATTTTCAAATACATGTCACCACGCTCTTTTTGGGACACAATGAAAATTAAAATACAATCTGTCAGCGCCTCATCAAGGCGGGTCTTCCGCTAGGACGTCACTCATTAGGGGCGCGAACGGAAACCATGTTCCTTATTTGCATACCAACCAATCAGCTTCTGGGTAGCGCTTGTACGCACGGAGGCTTACTGATAATGTCATGATGGCTAGGCTGCTATGTATTGTGTGCCATCGCGCAGTAGGCAACGTTGCGCTTTGGGTGTAGCCATCTCGGCAGCTAGTATGCTAGCTAACGTTAACTAAGGAAAATATTTGTAAATGATCATCACATTAAAGCGATATGATTTGATTTTTGCCCCAACTCTATTAACTGAGCTAGCTGTAATTTGCATGAACTTATCCGAGGCTTCGCGGCAGTGTTGTGCACCTGCAACCCAAGTATGCTTGTAGATCTCAGAGACGTTAGCTAGCTTGCTAGTGAGTCTAAAAGCAATCGCTTAGGTACAGCTAGCTAGCTATGATGCCTGCTGGAGAAGCTCTTCCAGCCCTGATTTGCCACTTTCAACGCCATCTACGCACACCACGACCTTTTTTCCATTGATCAGCAGCTTCTTTTCCCGAAAAGAACAAACTGTCAGTTCAGCATGAGACATGTTATTTCATAGCTAGTTAAAGCAGCATTATCCTTCCATGCGTGCTATAGCGTATTACATTACTCCAGATAAAACGCTATCCGTCTCCCCACCCTGCTGGCGCTAGTTAGGGAAATGTTTGTCATCATTTTTATACTTAATCGCTGTGATTCGGTTTTTCCCCTATCTTCACAAGCTAGCTAGCTGACAGCGACTGCTCTTGTGCTTGCCGATTGTTCTTGAGCTAGCCAGGTAATGAGCTATCCATTTAAATCTCCCAGAAATCTGATAGTACTGTTGGGACGTGCAAAGTGCTGCCAAACATATCAAAGAAGTTCATATTTCAGCAGGTTAAGTTAGCAAGTGAGGAACATCGTTTTCAGCGAGTCAGAGTCATCAAAACTTCTCCAATTGCTACATGGCTTGGGAATCGCGATTTAACTAGGAACAGCGGCAGGCTGGCTGCTGGCCGTTTATCGGAACGTTCTGCATGATGCCTACATTGTGCATGTTTCAGGAGTAGTGAACTTGCAACTCGGCAAGCACAAGAGCAATAAGCTGTCAGCTAGCTAGCTGGTGAAGCTAGGGCAAAAACCGAATCACAGCAATTAAGCATAAAAATGATGACAAACATTTCCCCTAACTAGCGTCAGCAGGGTGGGGAGACGGATAGCGTTTTATCTGGAGTAATGTAATACGCTATAGCACGCATGGAAAGTAATGCTGCTTTAACTAGCTATGAAATAACATGTCTCAGGCTGAACTGTCAGTTTGTTCTGTAGGTAAAAGAAGCTGCTAATCAATGGTGAAAGAGGTCGTGTGTGCGAGATGGCGTTGAAAGTGACAAATCGGCTGTAAGAGCTTCTCCAGCAGGCATCATAGCTAGCTAGCTGTACCTAAGCGATTGCTTTCAGACTCACTAGCAAGCTAGCGAACGTCTCTGAAATCTGCAAGCATACTTGGGTTGCAGTTGCACAACACTGCCGCGAAGCCTCGGATAAGTTCATGCATATTACAGCTAGCTCAGTTAATAGAGTTGGGGCAAAAATCAAATCATATTGCTTTTATGTGATGATCATTTACAAATATTTTCCTTAGTTAACGTTAGCTAGTATACTAGCTGCCGAGGTGGCTACATCCAAAGCGCAATGTAGCCTGCAGCGCGATGGCACACAATACATAGAAGCCAAGCCATCATGACATTATCAGTAAGCCTCTGTGAAGTTGGTACTTCATGAATAATTTACGAGTAAGGAAAGTGCTTGAGAGCACTTAAGGGGGTTCTTAAAAAGTCCTCGAATTTCTAGGCTCTGGCCTGCATGAACCCTGTAAACTGCGTATTTTTCTTCAACATCGGAAAATTATATAAATGACAATGATTTCATATGCATTGTTTATAGTCAAATTATAAAAACGCATGCATGTGGTTTATATGGACAACGAAAAAATTGTCGGGTGATTTTCTTTTTTTTAACTGTACATATTCATGATAACACCACCCTGCATGTTGGAAAAAAAATTCTACTTATTTCCAAAAAAAGGCGTCATATTGCCTAATTTGAGGATGCTGAGTTAAAAAAATGCAAGTGAAAAGTTTCTATCACATAAAGTTTTTTCATAAAATAATGAGTTCTCTCATTAAATCATTATATATATATATATATATATATATATATATATATATATTCCCCCCCGCTAAGTCCGTAATTTTGTGTTGCGATTTGGGTGTAGTGAAACACCCATAGATGTGGTAGAAATCATCTTTTTCTTCTGTCGGTGCAGCCTGAAATCAGGATTAGGCATATAAGGATGTCTTTAGAATGATTCATACGCGAGAAAATCAGCTGAGAATTGAACAAATAGTTCTCAGAGGAAGATCGAAATCATGTCTTTATGGAAGTTTTTATGGTGGTAAAGGGATTATACAGGACGTCTTAACCTTACAAGTGGTTGTCACAAGTAACAATGCCATGAAATGCACATCATACGTTGTGAGAAAATGTGACGTGCTAGAACAAAACAGACACTACATTTGGAATCAGCATCCCAGAATTGGTAAGACGTAAGTATTGGATTTTATTCAGCAAAAATTATGCAGGGCGGTGTAATTGGAATGCGTAATTTCGCTTTGAAATGGTGTTTGGCAGTAAAACCGGCTTAACTGGCATTGGCAAATTGAACGCAATGGTCTCCACCCACTAACGTAATTGGGACAGCGAGTGTTGCACGCGCACGAATTCAAATTTTGCACGATAACACAAAGGCTAAACTTCTACTGTATAAACCTTTTTGAAGGGCGAAACATAAACAAGCCATTGTCCAAATCAAGTTCACCTAAGGTCTTATCCACAGAGAATACGTGTTTAATTTGTTACCTTGCGAGCGAACTTACATGCATCAGTTGTAAGAAGACATATTATTCCGAACAGTTGGAACGCGATCATTCCCGCTGTACAATCACCGGCGTAAAGCGGTTTAAGCAACTAAAATTTGAGTTACTTTTATTGTGGAAGAAAAAGAGACCAAGCTTCCGCATTAACTAGCGTGGCCGGAAGTCTTATTGAGGCTTATTGTGGCTAGCTTCACGCATCTCGTGCACACAATCTGCCATTTGGGCAATAATTGATGCTATTGGCATAATAATGACACTTCTGCCAGCGGTACAACCTGTCAAGCAGGCCATTTAATCAAAACCACAAGATGGCGGCGTCCACAAATCTCTCGCCGGATTAGTCAATGGGCCGATTCCTCAACACTTATCCAATAGGCCCTGAATTCCCTTGGGCTGCTCAGTGTATGTTCTGAGCAACAATTGTATAATTTATTGTAATACCTCTTTGTTGTCAATAATAATAATAATAATAATAATAATAATAATAATAATAGATTGTTGAAACGGCTTGCCAAATGCAAAGCAGCTGCAGACCTTGCTTCCGAGCTCGAACGTTACATTTGCTTATGACCTCATGATAGTTACGTCACAGATTTATTTCAAGTATAAATTTCAGGTGATAGTTAATCTGTACATGTAGCGGTAATGCACCTTTAAGTCGGTTGCCACGGGCCAGAAAACCCCATTGAAGAAGAAAACCCCATCTGTACATTGTTTAGAAGGTGCTGACACGTTCAAAATGTTAGCGTCAGAAACAGAGCGTTACGATTTAGAGGGAGTCTCCGGAAGGTTCAAGTTTTACCGGCGGAGACGCGACGAGCAAGGTGTGGCGGTGAAGACTTTTGTGGCCGGACACAATATGGAAAAGGGAATACAAGAAGCAAACATCCTCGCTTCTCTAGCAACAAAAGAAGATCATAACCACCACATAGTCCGCATCTTCGAGAGAATACCGGCCGACGAGAATTTCCATATTGTGCAAGAGTTTTTGGAAGGGACCTTGAAGGAATTCAAGAGAGTCTTTGGTGTCGATAAGTTCAAAATTCGCCAGATCCGCGTAATTCTTCGGCAGGTGCTCATGGCCTTGTCCAGGCTGAAAGAAATGGGGATCGTACATTCACGCGTCCATATGAACAATGTAATGCTAGTTGATGTTGCCAGGCAGCCCTTCCGAGTAAAGCTGATCGGCTTCGGCGACGCTCTGACCCGAGGGGATCATTTTTCCAAGTTCATCTACAGGCATTGCAGGTACACTGTTATAAACTGGCACCCTCTTTGCCAGTTATGTTAACTGTCACCTTTTTTGCTAGTTATTTTAACTGTAATTTGACAATCAGTTTATAACAGAGGTTCATGTTAACTGTAAACCAGTTATTTGCGAGCAGGACTCTACTTGCAGTTAAAATAACAAGGAGACAATACGTTAATTTCACTGTTAAATTCGGTCAGTTTTCAACAGTGTAGGCCTATAGTCAAAGAGAGAGCAATAAATGTGTTTAGGATATTTTTGACGAGACCTAATTGAGATCAAGCTGGAGCCACCTTCTAGTTGCTCAGTGAGCAAAAAAGGTTGTTTTAAGGGGTGAAATATTCCAGGTAAATTGGCATTTCATTTGTCTGATTAATCAGAAAACGAGTGTGTCCATATGCTCCACTGTCGGCTCTTCGACTTTGCGAGCATGCATCCAATTTAATGAAAATTCTGGAACGATTAATTTTTATCAAAATGGTGGCCCAGGTTGCCCTTATAAAATGTTTTTTTCCGTCTTGTTTTTGATGGCATGTTTTATTCTCATCATGTAGATCTCGTGGATGTGAATATTAAATTGAAGCTGTGTCTCAGATGATTCTCTGTGTAGGGTACTTACCACTTACAATACGAACCCTTTCGTATTTACGCTGCCCGGCCACACTCTGCATAATATCTTGTTGAGCCGCCTTTAGCTTTGATCACAGCGTGCGTTCGTTTTGGCATTGTTTAGAAAATCTTATGCAATGTTTTCTCAATTATTTCCGATCAGAGTTGCATTTATTTTTGGTCGAGAAGCTGTATTGATGCCGGATGAGTCAAACCATTTCATTAAGCCCTCTCCAGCACATCCCAAAGACTTTCAATTGTTTGGGCTCTAGACTCTGTGGTGGCCAGTTCATGTGTGAAAATGATTCCTCATGCTCAATGAACCACTCTTTCACATTTTGAGCAGGATGAATCCTGGCATTGTCATCCTGGAATATGCCTGTGCCATCAGGTATTAAAAAGTCAATTGATGGGACACTAGTCATTCAGTAAATTCCGGTAACCAGTTGAATTCATTTTATTGCTATAGAACAGTGCTCAGCCTTGACCTGACCAAATGAGGCAACCCCAGATCATTACACTGCCTCCAGAGGCTTGTGCAGTGAGCACCATGCATGATGGATGCATCACTTAGTCAGCATCCTTTCTTACCTTGATGTGCCCATCGCTCTGGAATACGGTAAATGTGGACTCATCAGACCACATGACCTTTTTCCGTTGCTCCCCAGTCCAATCTTTATGCTGCCTTGCAGACTGAAGTTGCTTTTTTCTGATTAGCCTCGCTAACAAGTGGCTTCCTTGTGGCCACGCTGCTGTTTGGTCGCAATCCTCCAAATTTTTGTTGCATCGTGCATGTGGAAATTCTTTTATTTTTATCATTAAGCATAGCCATGAGTTCTACCGTTCATTTTTTATTATGAGACTTCACCGAGCATTTTAGTGATCTCCAATCATGACCATTCGTGATTTTTCTCCAACCCATTTGTTCAGCGAGGCTGACGGTTCACCACGATCCGTCCAGGTTCCATATTATCAGACAATGAGCAAAGTCCAATGATTTTTAGCTATCACCGTAGCCGTTTTCTTTGCTTGATGCTGGGCAATAATTTGCCCCTCTTGATCTTTTCAAAGACCATGACCATCAGGGTTACAGGAATTATTGCCTGCGAAAACATATTAATCAGTGTAATAATGATTCCATCATCGGCTCTTGAGTGTTTGCTTATTAAAATCCAAACAGCTATTTTTTTTGGCTGGGTATTGTATATACTGCAACCATAACTCGGGGGAAAAAAAGTTTTGATGGTATGGATAGTGCACATAAAATCAAAGCAGAGATTTTTTAAAATTTACTTTGACTTGTATTTCAGACCATATGAAGACTCGATATTTAACATTTTGTCTTTTCCACTTAATTTTATCTATACATGTATATCCATTCCTGCCATTCAGGCCTACAATGCATTCTAAAAAATTAGGATTAAGGCAATTTTGGACTAGTAAAGTGGTGAAAATGTGAATAATGATGTGATTTGAAATGGCTGATGTCAGCAGGTGAAAGAAATCATGATTTACTATCAAAGCAGCTCCAAGAAAAGGAGGTCCTGGCCCTTTAAGAGCAATGATGGGCTGAGGATTGCCAATTTGCTCAGAAATGCCTGTGAAAAATTTTAGAAATTAAAAACAATGCTCCTCAAATAAATATCAGCAGGTATTAGGATATTTCATTCTGTACTGTGCGTAACATAATTGAAAAATTTCAAGGAATGTGAAGGAATTTCTCTGCATTAACGGCCAAGGCGCAGACCAAAGCTGAACACTGTGATGTCCAATCACTCAGAAGACACTGCATTAATAACTGTCACTGCAAGAATCAATATTGAAATATGTATTGAAAAATCAATTTAATTCGTGTGGTGAAACATCAAATAATGTGCTGTTGTATTTTTTCTTTTTCAAAGAAAAACAACCCAAAGACAATATGCAAATCACTGCTTTCAGTTTAAATTTTAGTTAAAAATGCCATCTGAACTTTTTCTGATTTGGGATAGTACAATGTTTAATGTAAACATTTTGAGGGTATTGTCTCAGATGGAGCACAGCATATATTACACTACACAAAAAAAGCGAGTGGTGAGAATATTGTCACAAATTCCTTGAGCAATGTCCACTACTAAGCCTTGCTGTTTGGGTGTCCACCAACTTGTGACAATTCCTGCCACTGGCCAAACTTAACCTCCTGTTACTTAGCAGATGTATACAGTTAAAGTAAAAAAAACTACTTTGACACAAAACCAACATAAAATCAACGAACTACCCACATGGAGTCCAGATATTATGACTTGGATTTTTTGCATTTTTTGTTTATGTGTGCAGCCCTTCAAATAATAGGATTGCGACTGAACAAAAAAAAAAAAAAAAACAAAAGGTCGCCATCTTTCAATCCCTCAAAATGGTTTAGCCAGTGAGAGGCTGAGGGACATCTGTGTAGATTGTTGTTGATTGTGAATTTTCATGTGGACGATGTTCAACACTAGTTACTACATTTTTCAGTATAAACACTCAACATGTTCTCTTTTGCACTACAAAATGGTGTAAAATAGTGCATAAAATAGTGAATTATGATACAGCTTGACAGTTTCTCTTTGAAGCAGCACCTGTTTATTTTTCCCGATTTGTTCCAGTTGGCACAAGATGGTGTTATAACAGGCATTTGGTGGACTTGGAGTTATGTCTTTATGTTACTCAATTGATTGCGAGTTTGGGACAGTGGTAATGCATGCTTGAATCCACAAATTCCTGATGGTCATGGTTTCCATTTCCTGTTCTACAAATTATTTATCTGCCTCTTCAATTCTTTCCTCCTTCAGTGTGGTCAGTGCCCCTGAGGCGTTGCTGGGCTGTCCTTGCAGCAGCAAGACTGACATGTGGTCTGTAGGCTGCATGGCTTTTAAAATGGCCCTCGGACAGGATCTCTTCCAAGCTGAGTATGACCTGGAGCTGGCCCACAGCATCTTTAGGACCAGAGGGCTCCGCCAGCTGCAATGCTGGACTCGGGCATCAAGACCAAACAGCTGTTCGACAGGGTCGCTAGTGAAAATGGCACCGATGGCTGGCAACTTAAGCCTTGGAGGGGAAATCTCATCCAAGCCAAGCTGAAGGATCTGGAAGCCAAAAACCAGCTGGAACGTGGTTCAAGAAGGCAGAAACTGGCAGAGCTGGAAGATCGGAGATGCCTGGGCCACCTGCTAAACAGCCTGCTTGCTGTGGATCCAGAGCAAAGACTCGACCCCGACCGAGCACTGCACCACCCGTTCTTTACGCTGCAGCACTTGAGAGATCCAGCGTATGAGACATATTACGACCTCTCGCTGCAGGCGTACCAGGATGCGGATGTGTCCATACCCCAGGACCTCCCGCCCGGATCCTGGGATTCGTTTGAGGAGGTCATTCCCCAGAGAAGGAGGTCTTCACTGAGACGGAGGCTGCGTTGCTTCTTTGCTCGCATTTTTATCTGTGCGGGCGCAGGGAGCGGCCAGCAGCGGCTCCAGGTGACGAGGGCCCCCTGGAAGCTACCTCGAGCTCCACTGATGCCGAAAACCTGTCAGCCAGCGCAACCGGCCCAGCGCCCCAAAGCACCAACAGGGGTGAGGTAAGGTCTGCAGTGACCACTATTTCTGAAGGATCACTCAGTTTGCCATGTCATGTAAACTTGGCTACTGTATTGACTGCAGGCTGGGTATTTTATCCTCAAGTGAGTAATGATTTGTATCCATTCAATTGCAGCAGGAAAGCGCAGATGATGAAGGCCAGTGCAGTTGCGTGGATGAGCCACAGACAGGCTCCGACAGCAGCACTGGGGAGGTCCTTGTGGAGCCCCCACTGAGGAGAGCTGGCTTCCTGAGGAGGTGGATCCAGAGGGTCTGGGGCAGAAGGTCGGCAGCGACTCAAGACATCAACAGCCAGTAGACCTTTGAGAGGAACGAGACGAGATGGGACTAAGTGTGAGGGTACACACAGTGTACGCTTAAACTGTTCCAGAAACAGAAAACAAACTTCGCAAGCAGAACTAATGGTGAAATTTAGCCTTTATCAGACTTTGATTGAATCGCTAATAATTTTGTTTACATGTTAGCTAGCTTGGTTAGCAAGCTAACTGATAGAAACAACATGCAGTCATATTGGATTGTATAGGACCATCACAGGGAAAATTTAAAGTTGTCATGGGTCAGATCCAAAACCAGTCAACCTCCAGGCATAAATTTAAATGATCATATTCATCAACTAAGATAGTTGCATCGCAACAAATGACAATTTCGGCTTTGTCGGCAAAAAAAGTTAAATTAGTATGTTTCTTCATTAATGAGCAGTGCTGAATTATTCTGTCCATTATCCATACCTTTTTTTGCATATCTGGATTTACTATACACAACCTTAATTATTTTTGTTATACTGGAGAGCTATCCCAACTTGTATCAATCATACCCAACCTAATTTTTACTCTCGCACCATTTTTAATGGGAGTTTATTTTTATGAATTCTGTTCATTATGCTAGCAGAGGTTTTGTATCTGACCCTAGATAGACAATTAAATTATCCTCATCATCATCTTTATTCCAGTATATAAGGCCTTGGCCCATAGTACAAACAGATAACAGATGTCACCATGCTGGGTAATACATGATATAAATACTAAATTTATGCATGGAATAAACAGATTCAAGTTCCTTTATGATGGTTGATTTCTAAACTCCACAATTTTCAATAAATAATGTCCTACCCATAATGAAACCTTCTCGTCATTACACTTCATCACATTTACAAAAGTATCAGCGCAGCGATGTCCAAGAACATGAGGTGGAAAAAATTCATTTCTTAAGGTTTCATAATGTGGACATACCATCAATATATGATACTCATCTTCAACATAAAACTTATTTTCACTATGACAGAACATACAGAATCTTTCACAATAATCAACATTATCATGCCTTCCAGTTTCGACTGCCAGTTTAAAATTGTTACATCTAAACTTAGTGATAACTGTTTTGTGATATAAAGGGATGTCTTCCAACAGATACTTTTCAATATTTACCAAGGAATTATACTGACTATAAGTCTTACATTTTACTGACTCCATTACATCGGAGTGCCAATTTTGATACAAACAATCAGACAGTCTTTGCTTGAGGGCAGAAATGAAAGATTTCACATCACCAATATCTTGGCTGATTCAGGTGACACCATATCCAAATTGGAATAAAATCTCTCGAACCTGAGATGCCCAAGTGACTCGCCCAACATCATCCAAGTCTTTGAGCATAATGTATGATTGATACTGCAATCTGTGTCTATCTAACTGGATGATGCGACACCAATACTTAATTAATCTCAAAAGATAATTGTACTGCAGGGGGACTCTGCCACACTCTCTGAGTGCCATAACAATGGATTGTCCCAAAAAGACAAAAACAGCTTGCACAATATTTTGAAAGTTTGCTCCAGGATCATGAGAGTCCAGTTGTGAGACTTGGCCTCAGTGTGGAAGAGGCAAGTGGTCAGGAAAGCACAGAGTATCATTGATCACTCTGATCACATTCTTTCAGGCTAATTTGTGTTGATGCCGTCAGGGCAGCGCTATTACGCCCCGTTGAGGAAAACCAAAAGATATTCTAACTCCTTCCTTCCTTCAGCTATTAGATTGCTGAATAACAATTAAACTGAACTGAGTATGAGATATGGAGCAAATGCCACTGACAGCCTTGAATGTAAATGTTTAGTTGTTCGGTACGTCATGTGTGATACTGTGAACTGTTATGTGATGTTTTCTTTTACTGTGATTTTAATTGGGAACTGTAAACAGAATTGCCCTCTGTGGGATAAATAAAGTTTTCTGACGTGACCTGACCTAACATTACAAGTATTTTTGCTTAATTTTAATATCCTCTTACAAAAGGAAATTTGTGTCTTTTCGACAATGTAGGAATACTGTAATGTGGAAAAAAAAAAAAGCCACTGGATGGCAGTATTGACATTTTTTTTTTGTTAAGCCCAGTCTGGAGCTAGGTTTTGGGGCATGTCCTGGGCATGCCTCAGAGGGGAATGTCCCAGAGAATTGGAGAAAAGTCTGGAAGGTGGGAGGGGTTGCTGGAAAAGAGTATATAAGGAGAAAATTGAGAGAGTGAAAGGTAGTAGGAGAAATTGCAAGGAGAAATTGTGGAAGGATACATTTGACCAGACCTGTCACTCTTTTCAAGACCTGTGAAGCTTTTTGTGGATTTTTGCATGTGTTGGAGCATTTTCCTGTCCCAGGACATCGCAGCATAGCAGCCCCATCTCAATTACCAAGGGACTGTAAATATCTCATTTTTTTTATTTCAATCTTGGTCAGTAGAGTAGATTGTAGATTAGTTCAAAGTGTTTGTTTAATTAAATCTGTTAAAGTTTTAAAATTTTGTCTGTCATCCCTTGCTGTCTGCTACGCCATAACAAATTGACGCCATAACAAATTGGGGCCATAACAAATTGGGGGCTCGTCTGGGATAGACCATTGTGTGAGTC
The DNA here is from genome assembly GCA_029692085.1 of Gymnothorax javanicus. NCBI lineage: Eukaryota > Metazoa > Chordata > Actinopteri > Anguilliformes > Muraenidae > Gymnothorax > Gymnothorax javanicus. The sequence continues at coordinate 77,434,226 of CM056195.1, forward strand.
ATTTATTGAAAATCTAAAATTTCAAATTGTGAAATTGTTTTTTGAATTTTCCTAGATATATATTGACAGATCAACAGCAATGGATGATTTCTTGGCATCACCAACCGTAGAGGTTTTGAAGTCTTTTAAAAAGACAGAACTGCTAGAAATATGCAGACAGTTAGAGCTGACAGATGTAAAACCAGCCATGCGAAAAAGCAAGACTGGCTAGAGATTGTTGAATATTACATTGATGAAAATGTGTTTGCACCAGGGGATCTGGAACAGTTTCCAGTGGAAAATCCAAATGTCGAAATGGAACTTAAATTAAAAATGCTAGAGATTGAAAGAGAGGAAAGAGCATTCGAGAGAGCAGAAAGAGAGAAAGAAAGGCAGTTTGAGTTAGAAAAATTAGCAAGAGTAGAGAAAAAAGAAGGAGGAAAAAGAAAAACGACGAGAGTTTGAAAGAGAGTAAGAGAGAAGAGGAAGGGAGGAAAAAGAAAAACAAAGAGAATTTGAGAGCGAGAAAGAGGAGAGAGCAGAAAGAGAGAGACAGAGACAGAGAGATTTCGATTTACAGAAGTTAGCCAGAGAAGAAAGGCTCCAAATGGAGCAACTAAAAATCAAAATGGAAGCTGAAAACAAATTTCATGCTAGCCAGGAGGTAAAGCTGGTGCCTCCATTCTCGGAAAAGGAGGTTAATAAGTATTTCCAGTGCTTCGAGAAGGTAGCTAAGAGTTGTCAGTGGCCAAAGGAACACTGGCCTCTGATGTTGCAAACTGTCCTCAAGGGTAAAGCTCAACAAGCCTATTCGGCTTTGTCTGCAGATGATTCCTCTGATTATGAGGTTGTCAAAAAGGTTATTTTGACAGCTTATGAGTTGGTTCCAGAGGCTTACCGACAGAAATTCAGAGGTCTGAAGAAATCTGACAATCAGACTTATGTGGAATTTGCTAACGAGAAGAAGGTTTGCTTTGAGCGCTGGTGTACTTCTATGGAGGTCAAGGATGATTTCAACTCATTAAAAGAGATGGTGTTAGTTGAAGAATTCAAGAACTGTGTCAAGGATGATATTAAGACCTACCTTAATGAGAAGCAAGCACTGAATTTGCAATCAGCTGCCAAGTTTGCAGACGAATATGTTCTCACACATAAGTCCAAATTTCAGTCCAGCAGTAACAATAGATGGTCCCAATTTCAGAGGAAAGGTAATGGTGATACCCAAGATTCCTCACCCAAAGACAAATCTGGTGATGGTGCTCAGAAATCCAGTCAAAGGTCTGATAAAAGTGTGAAAGCTGACAGTGACAAAAGTGGTCTAGTTTGCAATTATTGCAAGAAATCTGGTCATGTTACAACTAACTGTTGGTTCCTTAAAGCTAAGAAAGAAAAAGAAAAGGATACCAAACCCAATGCCTTTGTGAAGACAAGGTTAGAAACCCTTGTAGTAGATGACCGATCTGCTAAATTGCCTGCTCCTTGTGAGGCTAAGAAGCCTGATACTGCTGACTTTGTGAAGGAGGAATTTCTTCCATTTGTGTCAGAGGGATTTGTGGCTCTGAATGAGCATTCTCCTCCTGTACCCATATATATCCTAAGGGATACGGAGCTTCTCAGTCACTTTTGTTGATGGACTCCTTGGAGTTACGTGATGAGACCGCTTCTGGGGATTTCATACTTGTACAAGGTATTGAAGGAGGACTGTATCTGTACCCCTGCGCTCTGTATTCTTGAAGTCAGATTTAGTTACAGGACAGGTAAAGGTGGGACTTATGTCAAGTCTACCTATCAAGAGTGTTTCTCTGTTGCTAGGCAATGACCTGGCTGGGGGCAATGTAGTTCCCCCTGTTCATCTTACTTCACAGCCGAGCACTGAAGATGGCGATGAAGACCCATCTCTGTATCCTTCCTGTGCAGTGACCCGTGCTATGGCCAAGAAGGCTCAAGAAGAAGATGATGTGGTGCCGTCCAGCAAATTGAATAGTCATGACTCAGGTGGTTCGCCTCATGACTCTGTTCAGCCTACTATAGTTTCTCCGTTTGAGGACTTATCAGACACTTTTATCAGTTCTCTGTTCAGCCAGCCAGATGGGTCTGGTGATTCTGATGTGTCTGGAGACTTGTCTCTGTCCAGAAAGTGGTTGATTCAGGAGCAAACCAATGATCCTGAAATTTGTGTACTAAAGAAGAGAGCCCTTCCTGATGAAGAAATAGACGCAGTTCCAGTTGGGTATTATCTCAAGGATGGAGTATTGATGCGGAAGTGGCGCCTCCTGATATCCCTGCCAATGCAGATTGGGCAGTGGTCAAGCAAATTGTTGTTCGAAGGTCTACAGGAATGAGATCTTAACAATGGCTCACAGTTTGCCTTTAGGAGGTCATCTTGGTGTTCACAAGACTGTTGACAAGATCATGAAACACTTCTTCTGGCCTGGACTTCGGAAAGATGTTTCCAACTTTTGCAAAACCTGTCACACTTGTCAGGTAGTTGGAAAACACCAGTTAGACCCACCTGTAGTTCCATTGCAGCCTATCCCAGCATTTGGGGAGCCCTTCTCCAAGGTCATCGTTGATTGTGTTGGTCCATTACCCAAGACTAGATCTGGAAATCAGTACTTGTTGACAATCATGTGTGCATCTACCAGATTCCCTGAAGCCACACCTCTACGCAACATCAAGACAACTGCAATCTCGAAGGCTTTGATAAAGTTCTTCACGTTGTTTGGCCTTCCCAGGGAAATTCAGTCAGATCAAGGTAGCAATTTCACTTCCGGATTGTTTCAGCAGGTTGTGTATGAACTAGGCGTGAAGCAGATTCTTTCCAGTGCCTATCATCCAGAGAGTCAGGGTGCCTTAGAGCGGTTTCATTCCACTCTCAAGACAATGATGAGGACTTATTGTTATGACCATGAGAAAGACTGGGATGAAGGTGTTCATTTGCTGTTGTTTGCAGCTAGAGAAGCAGTGCAGGAGTCTACTGGATTCAGTCCGTTTGAGCTAGTGTTTGGCCATGAAGTGAGAGGACCTTTGCTATTGTTGAGTGAACAATGGCAAGAGAAAGAGCCGCATGTCAGTCTGTTAGACCATGTTAGCAAGTTCAAAGAAAGACTGCGTGCAGCTTGTGACCTAGCCAAAGAGAACTTGAAATCAAGTCAGGGAAAAATGAAAACTTGGTATGATCATAAGGCTAGAAGCCATGAGTTTAAACCAGGAGACAAGGTCCTTGTGTTGTTTCCCTTACAGTCCAATCCATTGCAGGCAAGATTTCATGGTCCTTATGAAATTCTGACAAAACTCAATGATCTCAATTACATTGTGAAGACTCCAGATAGGAGAAAGCCAAAACAGTTGTGTCACATTAACATGCTGAAGCCTTATCATGATAGGAATGCTAGGGTTGCAGCTGTCACTTCAGATCCTCCTATGGCCGAGACTTGTGAAGATGAGGAGTTTCAAGATGATGAACCTAGAATTAAAGCTGAAGTTCTTTCATGTAAATTGTCAAATTCTGAAGTGTTGCAAAATCTTGATGTAAAACTCCAGCACTTAGAACCCTCACAGAAAAATCAGTTTGAGAGGTTGATCAAGAAATATAAAGATCTATTTCCTGATGTTCCAAAGAGAGTTTCTGTAGCCTCTCATGATGTAGATGTTGGTGATGCCGAACCATTAAAACAGCAACCGTACCGGATGAATCCTGAAAAGAGAAAGATTGCTGAGAAAGAGGTTGAGTACATGTTAGAACATGATATTATCAGACCCTCCAACTCCTATTGGAGTTCACCCTGTGTTCTAGTTCCAAAACCTGATGGAAGTACTAGATTCTGTACAGATTATCGCAAAGTCAATGCTGTAACTAGAACTGATGTGTTTCCAATACCTAGGATTGATGATTGTATCGATAGAGTAGGGCAAGCAAAGTTTCTGACCAAGATTGATTTATTGAAGGGTTATTGGTGTGTGCCTTTAACTGAGAGGGCCAAGAGCATCTCTGCTTTTGTCACACCATCTGGGTGATACCAGTATGAAGTCCTACCCTTTGGCATGAAAAATGCCCCAGCCACGTTCCAAAGGATAATACAGTCTACAATTGCTGGATTGCCACACACAGGTGCGTACATCGACGACCTGATCACATGGAGTGACTCCTGGGAAGAACATCTGAAAGATGTAGAGACATTGTTCCAGCGTTTGGCCCAGGCTAACCTGACTGTTAACCTGAACAAGAGTGACTTTGGTTGTGCTACTGTCACGTATCTTGGCTACGTCATAAGCCAGGGTAAGGTGACACCCATAAATGCTAAAGTCCAAGCCATCATGGACTTTCCAGTTCCTCACAACAAAAAAGCTTTGCGCCGCTTCCTTGGAATGATCGGGTACTACTGCAAGTTCTGCAAGAACTTTGCTGAGATTGCTCTCAGTCTCACCAACCAACTGAAGAAAGGCGTAAAGTTCACTTGGGATGAAAGCATGCCAAAAAACTTCGATCGCCTGAAGTCTCTGCTGTGTCACTTCCCCGTGCTCAAATCTCCTGACTTCAACAAACGGTTCTCCATGGCGGTCGATGCTAGCGACCAAGCTTGTGGATCTGTGATCCTACAGAGAAGTGACTCTGATGACATTGAGCATCCCGTGGCATACTTCTCCAGGAAGTTCAATCACTACCAAAAGAACTATTCCACAATTGAGAAGGAGCTGTTGGCTCCGGTTCTATCCTTACAACACTTTGAGGTTTATGTTTGTACAGGGCAAAAGCCAATGATTGTATATACTGACCACAATCCGTTAATGTTTTTGAGTAAGATGAAAAACAAGAATCGGAGATTGTTGAATTGGAGTTTGATTTTCCAGGAGTTTGACTTGGAAATTAAGCATGTAAAGGGTACTGACAATGTAATTGCTGATTGCTTATCCCGTGTTTGAGTATGTGTATATATATCACGTGTTTATTAGCATATTGTATTATATGTATATATATACAAGTGTCTACTTAACCATTTTTTAGATTGAAAAGAAAAAATTTTGCCTTTATGAGTCAAAATTTTTCCCTTTTGGAATGGAGGTGTAATGTGGGGGGAAAAAGAAAAAAAAAGCCACTAGATGGCAGTATTGACATTTTTTTTGTCAAGCCCAGTCTGGAGCTAGGTTTTGGGGCATGTCCTGGGCATGCCTCAGAGGGGAATGTCCCAGAGAATTGGAGAAAAGTCTGGAAGGTGGGAGGGGGCTGGAAAAGAGTATATAAGGAGAAAATTGAGAGAGTGAAAGGTAGTAGGAGAAATTGCAAGGAGAAATTGTGGAAGGATACATTTGACCAGACCTGTCACTCTTTTCAAGACCTGTGAAGCTTTTTGTGGATTTTTGCCTGTGTTGGAGCATTTTCCTGTCCCAGGACATCGCAGCATAGCAGCCCCATCTCAATTACCAAGGGACTGTAAATATCTTTTTTTTTATTTCAATCTTGGTCAGTAGAGTAGATTGTAGATTAGATCAAAGTGTTTGTTTAATTAAATCTGTTAAAGTTTTAAAATTTTGTCTGTCATCCCTTGCTGTCCGCTACGCCATAACAAATTGGGGCTATAACAAATTGACGCCATAACAAATTGGGGCCATAACAATACTTAAAACCACAAACTTCAGATCTGCAACACAAAATGGGTGAAATCGTAGCATCAAGTAATTTAAATGCATCACTGATGATAACAAAACCAAATTTATGTTGATAGCCATACAAGGACATCAATGCTTTATTTGCCTGTGCAGCGAGACAGCTCTGTGCCTTGGACCAAGAAAGAAATGGGGTAAATACAACTCCCAAATATCTGTAATTATTAACCATTTCAATTTTTCCCCTTTAAAGTACCACTTTTCATGATTTCTTTGTGTACCACCTCGACGGAAAACCATAATCTTTGTTTTTTTAATGTTTAACTTCATACCAGTGTCTTCACAAAATTTCTCAAGTACATTTATTTCTCTCTGTAACTGAACAACTGTATCAGACACAGCCACTACATCATCTGCCAAATAAGAGTGCAGCCACATTGGAATATTCAGGGGAAACAAAAATTCCATTGCCACCTTCTGTTTTAAAACGTTTTACTAACTGATTTATGAAAATAATAAAGATTAGTGGACTGAGGATGCAACCCTGATGGGTCCCTATGTTACAGCTAAAATAATTTGTTAGCCCAACAGTTGTTCTGACACACGATAATAAGGAACTATACATTGAAATAATAGTCTTAAAAAATCTGCCTCGAACTCCAATTTAAGTAGATTAAAAATGAACATGTAAAGAAAACAGAAAAAAAAAACCATGTAAATACTGTAACATGGCTGTTAATGATAAGCTTGACTAAAGATGTGATAACACGATACTTCAGGCATTTTATGCTGCTTCAAATGGAAGGGAATCCCATACTGTCTCCTAACATTAATGATGAGGCTGCGGAAGAATAAACCCCATCAGGTTTATGCCAAGTCTGATAACCCACAGAATTAATGTGACACTTTTACATACCTGCCTTGAGTCTGTGTTTTCATGTCAAATGCACACCAAAACATTGAAAATGTTGCAGAATGCACTTCTATTTTGGATTATTATGGAGTAAAAGAGTTGTCCTGAACTCCTGAGGCATTTCTAAGTTCTATTCTTTTGAGAAATGAGTGATATTTATCAGTCTTTACCAGATTATAACAAGGTGGGATGCCCTCGCCTTTGAAGCTGCATAGTCAGACATAAAGGCAGCTGGGTGTACTATATATAATACATATTTCAGTCATGCTCATCCTGTCATGTTGATTTTATAACATGCTCTGTCTATGTGTATTTTTGCAACAGCCTCAAAATGTCAAAACATTCCAGAATCAAAGCATTATATGGAAGTAATACATGCCATCACAAGTATTAAGTATAAAATAGAATTTAAGTATTAAGTATAAAATGGTACAACAGTACAACAGATGCTTTGAAATTGTATGGACACTATGTTCAGTAAGTACAAAGTATATTGGTATAAAGGCATAATGCATAGACACATTTTACAGTAGATATCAGCTATACCATTGCACAGCATTTGTCCCACCAGAGTCAAAGAGGATTTTTCAAGTAAGTCAGGGGGAACTTTCATAGTAGATAAGGGGAGGGGGACCTGAATTAGAGCAGCCACCTTCTTTTAAAAGCTTATTCTTGTCTGCTATCTTCGCATAGCTATTTATTAATTCATACACTTATGTAACAACATGATGAGATCAAATGAAAGGAACTAGCAAAGGTAAGTGGTGACTTTTACCGCACTGTAACGTTACTTTACTGGACACCTGCATGGAACTTGGTTCATTTAATGACTTAGCTGGCCAAAGTTATCGACAGGCAGGCTATTTTGTCAGACTGGTTCACGTTAAATTACGTTGACGCCCACGCAATATTAACAGAAAGCCTCAAAAACCTCTAAAACGCGAGCTGGCCAGGTAACTTACTGAAAATGACTAGCTATAACGGGACAGGTAGCGTACACGCTAGCGATTAAGGGTATTAAGCCACATTCTTACTGCCATTCGCATAGTTCACGAAAATACACACATTATTCCATTTATTTGCACCGACAACAGCGATCAAAGGAAAAATTTACTAACGTTTTTAAATTCTGTGAAGATGTGAAGAAATAAACTTCGCGCCCGCAATCACAGCGTCCCGCTATTGGTCATTTCTTGGTCATTTCTGAGTCAAATCTTGGTAGCCATACCAGCGGTGATTGGCCGCAGCCTCCAGTTCTTGATTGGCCGCGGCAAACAATTCTTGGTAAATTCTTAGTAGCATTTGGAGCGCTGATTGGCCTCGTTCTCCAGTTCTTGGTAGAATCTTGGTAGCGATCCAAGAACTAATTGGCTGTCACTATCAAGATTGAGCTCGACTCACGGGTGGCGGGGGGCGCCAGGCGTGCTTTAGTAAGACAATAGTTCCATTTGCTTGTAGAGATAATTGCTGGGCTTTTTATTCTTTAGATTTTTTTTCCCCCTTTTTTTAACCCTCCTGTTATGTTCCGGGTCAATTTGATCCGACTCAATGTTCAATGTTTCCAAAAACATGGTTAACATACTTTTTTCAGCTAGATTTTTTCCCCCTAACTTTACAAGTAAAACATGAATTTAAATCATAAAAAAATGTGTGTAATATGTTCTGTCAACACGTTATGTGCATCAGTGTTGTTTGGGTCATTTCGACCCCAGGATCAATTATTACATAAAATCATCATGTTGATCCAGTTTTTGTAGTGTTGCCTAAGACTGAAGGCATGTTCAAATTAATTTCTCATTCATTTGACTTTTGGTCTCATTCTGCTATAATCATGTAAAATCGATGCTTGACATATAGGGGGGAGGATAGGGGGAGTCTTTATTTACTTGGCCATTAAAATGGTCAGTAGAAAAGCATAAATAAGCTGAGAGGAGATTGGGTAACAGTTTCAGTTACAAACATCTTAAACAGTTTTTCATTTATTGTCTTTGGGACCAAAGTGACCACAAACCAAAAATGGTGTATTAACTCGAACATAACAGGAGAGTTAACCCTTTTTGTATTCATAATCTTATTAGCTTGCTTTTTTTAAATAAATCTCTTCCAGTGGAGCCAAACTTCATTTTATTTGAATTTGTCTTTGAATGAGAAATTGTATAAATATTAAAATTATAAATTCTATAGGACTGGCATAAGAAATATTAAAATTATAAATTCTAAAAATTAAAAAATGGTTGTATTTGGGTGGAATGTTTTCCCCCATGCCTGTATTGACATAAGTGAAATTAGATGAAATTGTCTTTTAATGTTTAATTGGAGAAATCTGATTTGGTGGTACACTAGGTAAATTAGATGACTGTTTAATATCTGCCAATTTGGAATTTGAAGCCAACTAGACATTCCTCTCTAATTTTGTTCTGATTTACTTGATTAGAATAAACTTTGGCACAGATAAATGGTGAGATTCTGTGCTGTAAATTTTTCCACTTGTTTAACCCTTTTTGTATTCATAATCTAATTTGCTTATATTTTCAGAGGTTTCAGACTGCAACTAATTAAATCTCGGGCCATTCTGAAATTTTTCTTGGTCTTCCAGATCTTGCCTTGACTTCAGTTGTTCCATTTATTTTCCATTTTCTTACGATGTTTCTGACAGTAGAAATGGGTAGTTTGAAACGTTGCGAGAGTTTTGTAGCCCTCTCCTTGTTGATGGAAGTGAATGATCTTGATTTTGACATCCTTGGACAACGGTTTAGAGGAACACATGGTTTTTAACACCAGACACAGCCACCGCAGTCGGATACTTTAGAAGGCATGGAGTTACTTCAGAATATATAGTTCAACCCTGGAATTATATTCACCTGACTCAGTGAAGCCCTAATGAGTAAATCACATGGGTCTGGGCCTTAGTAATCATTCTTAAAAGGTAAAACAGAATAATCCAAGAGGGTTCCCAAACTTTTGCACAGGGCCCTTTTTCATTTATCATTTAAACACTCATAAAAATTTAAAAAAATCTGACGTAGCGTTCAGGAACCACACGCAAGAGAGGGAAATCCAAAAAAAAAAAAAAAAAAAAAAAAAGGTATCCCTTTAAAAGTCCAAAAAAAAAAAAAAAAAAAACACAAGAATTGCCAAGCCACAATACGAAATCCAAACAGTGTCGACTAGACAGGGGTCAGAACCAGGAAGGCAGATGAGCAAAGGTACATAGACGGTAGGCAAAAAGTCATAGTTGATGAACAAAGCCAAGGGTCATACACAGGGCATCCAAACACAGAACTCATGGTCATACAAAAATAGGTCGAAATCCAAAAAGAAAACAATACAAGAAGGGCTATGGCAAGAATCGTAGTCGGACAAACCAGTCGAAGAGAAACAATACTCAATGGCATACAAGGCGCTCTGCACAAAAAAATATTGATCAACATTCTGACAAGGAGCTGGCTGTGAAAAGACTGCTTAAATAGACGGGAGGAAAGTCACATGCTATGCAGGGAGCAGGTGTACTGGATCAGACTAATTACAACGGGAGAATCACATGAGGGAAACCCTCACCACGAAAATTGGCGAACGCCAAGACACGGGCGGGAATCACACAAACAGCCTATGACATTTAAACAGCTCCGGTCAAGGAGTTCTAAGTGCACAGATAACGAGTGCAGGAAAGTAATTAAAGCACGTCTGAGATCTCGCTCAGAAACGCAGGGGGAGATAGTTAAAGCTGAGCAAGAGGCGGAGACTAGAACAGGGCGATTGCTGAGAGGGAATTAGTATTAATTAGTAGCGGTGCAACTTTACAGATTTAACTAGAGTGTTCATTAGTAAGTTATTAATCTATATACATGGATTAGTTGTTTAGTAGACTATGATACAAAATACAAACAGTTTTGTTAGTAATCAGAACAGTAAGAAGGAAGTAAACGAGAATCAAAGGAATACGTTAAACACCAGAATGCATTTAAATCACCCGAAGTAAGTGAGCCCACAGACCGGGAAGACGGACTGAACCAACTAGATCACAAGACAGGGGAGACAACTGCAATGGAACTGAGAAATGGAATGAACTAAAAACCAAAGTATTACAATAACCAAAAAGAATAAATAAAAGACAAAATCATGAACACTGAACATAAACATGACCAAAAACTCATAACCATAACAAAACCGTGCTTTTAAATTTGCAGAAAGGTGTCATTTTTAGAACTTTGAAAGCAAACCTGAACACTAAATGCTACAATCACTTGGAGATTAATTGTAACAGACATTTACACCAGGGGTGGCCAAACCCCTCCCACGTACGGTGGTATGCCTTCATTAGTTCTTTTTGGCATTTAAAAATTTTGGACTGGTCATGTTTTATAACCTGCTGCACATTTCTGACTGCGCTGACCCATACTCGGTAATAGTACCACGTATTGTGCATTTGTAACGATCACAATCACCACCGGTTTACAAACAACCAAGCTTTATACTAAAGGGATAGCAAATTTTATGCATAACTGTGCACGTACTTCATATATTTCAAAAGACAGAACTTTGGTATATGTCTGGGTATATGGAATATTAGGTCAGTAGAACGTTAGCTTTTTAGAGTGCCACCTTTAGTCAGAAACCTATCCCTCCAGCATTATACAAAACCAAACTATTCATTTTCTGAGAAAACTGTATCACATTTCAAAAAAAATTCTTTGGTACATTGCTGGGGATAGCCAGTACTTGCATCAAGCCTACAGCGCCCCCTGGGGGTGAAATTTTCTGACTTAATCTTGAATATCATCTACACTGAAAATACTACCATTGAGATATTACTGCTGCAATATACCCAAAGGGACTATGTAACCCGAGAATTTCAGATCTCGATCTTGCTGGGTGAACAAAATAATGCCTTCTAAACATAGGCACAATCAGCTATGAAATGGTACGTTTTGAGTTTTCCTCCAACTTTGGCTCCATCTAGCTTGAAAGTGTAGAAACTACCAAAGAAATGTTTGGTGTTCCTTAAAATAGAGTTCCAAAAGCACAACAAATGGCATTTATAAACCCCAATTCCACTGAAGTTGGGACGTTGTGTAAAATGTGAATAAAACAGAATGCAATGATTTGCAAATCTCACTAACCCACATTTTATTAACAATAGAACAGAAACAAAGTATCTGATATTGAAAGTGAGACATTTTACCATTTCATGAAAAATATAAGCTCATTTTGAATTTGTTGGCAGCAACACATCTAAAAAAGTTGGGACAGGGGCAACAATAGGCTGGAAAAGTAAAAGGTACTAATAAAAAAACAGCTGGAGGAGCATTTTACAACTAATTAGGTTAATTGGCAACAGGTCAGTAACATGACTGAGCATAAAAAAAGCATTTAAGAGAGGCAGAGTCTCTCAGAAGTTAAGATGGGCAGAGGCTCACCAATGGCTTGCCTTTTGCATGATAGAGGTTTAGGTGGCATCTGTGGATGGCATGGCAGACTGTGTTTACAGACAGTGGTTTCTTGAAGTATTCCTGGGCCCATTTAGTAATGTCAATGACAGAATCATGCCGGTGAGTGATGCAGTGGCGTCTGAGGGCCTGAAGATCATGGGCATCCAGAACAAGTCTTCGGCCTTGTCCCTTACGTATAGAGATTTTTCCAGTTTCTCAATCTTTTGATGTTATGCACTGCCGATGAGACCTTCAAAGCCTTTGCAATTTGACATTGAGGAACATTGTTTTTAAAGTATTCCACAATTTTTTTTTTTTTACGCAAGCCTTCATAGGTTGGAGAGACTCAGCGTCTCTAAGGCATCCCTTTTATAGCCAATCATGTTACACGCCTGATGCCAGTTAACTTAATTACTTGCTAAATGTTCTTTCAGCTGATTCTCTTTTTCATTAATTGCTTTTTCAGCCCTTTTTTGCCTGTGTCCCAACTTTTTTGAGGCCCGCTGCAGCCAGAAAATATAAAATAAGCTCATTTGGTGGATAAAAATGTAAAATGTCTCAGTTTTAACATTTGAAATGTTATCTATGTTCTATTGTAAATAACATATTGGCCATGTGATCTGAAAGTCATTGCATTTTGATTTTATTCACAATTTACATTTCGTCCCAACTATTTCGGAATTGGGGTGGTATATTTGCCTAAGACTCGATACGGGTAAAATACAAATTACAGGATGAGGTTGCAAGAGAAATGGTTAGTTACAATTTTATGTATTACTGTAAATACAGAGAAAAAAAATTCTGTTCATTAGAAGGTTCATTATGCAAGTCCATTTAAAGATCTTTCTTGCGATGTCAGTAGTTCGTTGGTTTTGTCCTTTCAAGGCTCTTTTTTCATGTCGCTTAGCTCTTTTCCACTTGTTACTTTCCTTTCTTGCAGCGTCAATCTTTTTGCATATATCAAAAATGCACCTCCGCCACTGTGGCCTCTCTTTTACAATGTCATTCCACTTGTGAAGTACTCCACCACGCTTCAAAATGTCCTTAATTTATCTTTATCAGAGTAAAGGACGGCCAATCTTTCTAAGACCTTGTAATTCACCATAAATTAGTGCCTTGATTAAACTGTCCTTTGGAAGACGCACAATGTGTCCCACCCAATGTAATCGATTTCTCGTGAGTGTGATCTGTATATCTTTTGACTTTGCGTAGTCCAGAACTTCGTCTATGATGTAGTCATTTGATTTTAAGGATAGATCTGAGATGTCGTTGCTGAATGGTTCTCAAATTTCCAATATGATGGCGATATAGAACCCAAGTCTCACTTCCGTACATCATCACTGGTATAACGCATTGATTATACACTTTGAGTTTAGTTTCTATTGTTAGTTCTCTACAGTCGAAGACTGTCTCTGAGCCTGCCAAAGGCACGTGAAGCAGCTCGGATACGCACAGTAATCTCTTTATCTAGCTTGCAGTCACTGCTGACGTAGCTACCAAGGTATTTGAAGTAATCCACTTTTGTCAACTTTTGTACATCAATGTAGAAATCTGCTTGTTCCCCTACACTCATGGTCTCTGTTTTCTTGATTTTGATACGAAGACCCATGTTTTGTGACACACTGTTATAAGCAGACAATAAAAGCTGATGGGAAGTAGCGTCATTGGAAAAAATTGCTATATTGTCAGCGTACTGAGCTTCTCTTAAGTAGGTTGTAATCACCTTGGTTTTTGATTTCAAACCTCGGAGATCGAAAATAACTCCATCATATATGAAACGTACCTTGATGCTGTGTATGGTACTTATGTTTTTAAAAGCAAGGGTTAGCAGTATTGCAGCTTATATTGCAAAGAGGGTGGGTGCAAGCTTACAGCCCTGCTTTAATCCACTGTTGTACTTGGTATGCTCAGTCAAATCTCCATCAATGATCAGTCTTGCGTGTACGTCTGTGTGTAGTTTATTGATAACACGACTGAGCCTAGGAGGACAGCCCAATTTTACCAAAATGCTAGAAAGAAGATCACGATTTACACAGTCAAAAGCCTTGGTGAAGTCAATAAAGGCAATGTGTAAGTTTTGTTGCTGTTCCCTGGACTTCTCCATTATCTGTCGCAGGGTAAAGATGCTGTCTATAGTACTTCTGTTTCTTCTGTATCCTGACTGAGAGTCAGGATAAACCAACTCAGCCAGACAATGGAGCCGCTGAGGGAGGACATCGGCAAAAACTTTTCCTACGACATTAAGAGGAGATATGCCTCGATAGTTCCCTAATTGACTGCGATCACCTTTTTTGAAAATAATGCAGATGTTTGCATCAACCCAGTCAGATGACTTGGGGACCTCTGGTTCACTTCATATGGAATGGTCCTGCAAATAGGTGGTTCTACAAGCTATTGGGTCATGGGGTGTACTTAGTTTTTCACAGATGACTTCTGCATTTTGGCTGAATTTTGGTTTAATAGATAATGGCATGGTGGAATCTGTTGTGTGTTGTTCTACACCTGAGGTTAGATTTAACTAATTTTAGGCACCGCTGAGGACCAGCTGATTTTTTTGTAATGTCCTGATGTGTAAAACTATAGAACTGAAAGAGGGTGCACTAACTTTTGCTCATGACTGTATTTTGATCATGAAGGTGGTTCACCCCTGGCGAGGCATTGCAGTCGGGCTGTACTGACCTCTGTGAATTTGAGCAATCATCAATACACAAAAAATTGCCGGATCTAGCTTTATGCCGAAATTTCTTCCACTTCCAATTCTACCACACTTCCAGTGCGCAGCCTGCTAGTGCCTGGGTCTATTGCATACACATAATAACATTGAACGATAGCAATCTTATCGTCTACATCAGCACTTTTCAAACCTCTCCTGGAGTGCCACTTCTGCATGTTTTAGAGCTCTACCTGCTCCAGCACAGGTGAGTCACATGATCAGCTCCTTACCCGAGATGATTCTTGATAATGAGCGAATCATTAGAATCATCCGTGCTTGCGGGGAGAGATCTAAAACATGTCGGAGAGGTGGTGCTCCAGAAGAGATTTGAGAAGTACTGATCTACATCATCTGTGATTGTTGACGGCAACACCAAAATTATACCAGAAATTACATCAATCAACTGAATATTGCCATTAAAAGCTCTTCACGAAACTTCAAGAAAATGACGTTTCCACAGCTGTAAGCTTCTTAATACGGCTTCTAAGCTCGGTATCGCCAAGTAGAGTATTTGTAACCATGCACGTCAAGGTAACTTTCCGCAACTCCGCAAGACTGGAAGCGACTCGACCACCGAACTATTCCACAAAGCATCGGAAATGGGGAGTGACTGCAACATCAGGATGAATTTTCTGTATTGACGATTGCTCTGCAAATGTGGGAATCTCGACTGCATAATGTCTGGTAGTGGGGGGCTGCATTCACGCTCTCCTCTCGGGAGCTTCTTTGAAAGAAAATAATTTGCCCCAGCAAAGAAATATCTGCATGAGGCATGTCTCTCGAATGGGACAGCACATAGCATGGCTTTGTCATTGCTTGTAGGAGTTCTTAGCAGACAACTTTAAAGCCCAAATTACGAGTTCAAGAAGGTAATTCGACAATTTTTTCTTGTTTAGCTGAACTTTATATTGCTATAATCACTCTGTTTTAATAAAGTGGTATGAAAATTACCTTTGCAGGGGCAGACCAGCCATTTTAAGTGTGGGTGTTCTAGGGGTAGGATCAGTGGCGTAGCGTAGTTGCTCTCGGCCCTGGTGCGAGAATGGCGCTAGCCCCCGGCGCGGCAAACACGCATTAGCTCCCCATAGAGCCAAGACCTATATCCGAAGCAGAGGTGTATAGTAACGAAGTACATGTACTTCGTAACAGAACTTTAGTTTTTTTGAGGGTTTGTACTTTATTTGAGTTCTTTTTTAAACCTGGACTTTTACTTTTACTCTACTACATTTAAAACTTAAAAAGTATAATTTTACTTTATTGCTTTGACACTGGCCACTTCGTTACTCGTTACAAATTAAATTATGAATGTAATTCATCGTTTAAGGATTATCTGGATTTGGCGTCTTGAAAGAACAACGGTGCTCGGCAGGGGTATGTTTTTCTTGCGGATGTGTCCGCCAGCAGACACGGAGCTGCAAATTTATGCACGTAGTTACAATATTCTATCACTAGATGGCACACCCGGATCAATTATTGGATATTCACAGAAACAATCGTCCTCTGTAGCCAACCACTTCAGCTACAGTGAGCCAGTGGTATCCAAATCAGTAGTTAAGAAAAATCAGTTTTCTGAAAAACGTAGACACCCATAATTATTAGGGCTATTAGAACCGTGGACAATGAATATTTGCACTGCATCTCTACATCACACAACACGTTATTTGAACCATGAACAACAGTGGCAACACATTGCCAATCAAAATGCAAAAAAATCCATACGGCTTAACAGTCAACCAAATTTCCCTAACAGCACAACAGTGGCCAAATCAAAAAGTAAACAGATAGATGGACACATATCCTGGCACAGCAGCCATTTAACCACAACCGGCAAGCTGATCACTTGCAGTAGCCTAATAAAAAACTGCACTCACCCATTCAGAAGTTAACTCTGCGTGCCTTCTGCTCTGCAAACTCGTTGACAATAGAGCTGAAATTCAATTTCCTAGCTCTGTCATTCTCGATGGAGAGTTTGGCCAATCCACTCAAGCATTCTTGTCCCATGGCACTCCTCAGATAGGTCTTAATCAGTTTGAGCTTAGAAAATGACCGCTCTGCCGTGGCTACAGTGACTGGTATGGTGAGGATACAAGAATAACGCTGTGCAAACATCGCTGAATGTTGCCGCCACAGAACTGTGATAGGGCTTTCAAAACATCCACATATCGATACCTCAGAGCTGCGAGAGCATCATACCTTGAGGACCATCGCGTGGGGCAAAGACGCTTCAGGGTAACCTCTGAGTCAGACAGGAGTGACCACCTCTTGATACTTTGACTGAAAAATGAATAAAGTGACTCAATTGTCTCGTAAAAGTTGCCCATTTCTGTAATGTCCTTAACGGAGTTATTTAGTGCCAAATTGAGGTTATGCGTAGCGCAATGCACGTATTTGTTAAGTGGCTCCATCTCCTTTATACGAGCCTGGACTCCGGAATAGACGCCACTCATATTAGCCGCGCCGTCGTATCTTTGTCCTCGACACTTTGTCAGGTCAAATCCATTAGGCCTACTTGAAATGTTGTCAAAGATTTTCGTTTTCAATTCTGAGGCTGACATGTCCAGTGTTTCCTCAAACCCCAAAAGGCCTCCCTAACCAAAATATCTGTAGCGATATTGTTGTCATCCCTCTCAATAAAGACATATCTATACACCTGACTCAGTTGATCTCTTTTCGATATGTCCTGCGTGGTATCCATAATTATGGAAAAAAACTGAGCACTCTGAATTTCCTCTTGAATGATGGTCTGCACTCGTTTGGCCGTTAATTGAATTATCTCATTTTGAATAGTAGGGCTGAGATATTTGCAGAAAACTCCCTGTTCCCCTTTAAGGACTACATGTCCCAGCATTCCTTGCGGGATCATGTGATGCAACCCGGTGTGCAAGCTCGTTCATCATTGCTCACATTCCTCCAATGCAGAGAGTCATAAGTCAGCTGTGCAGGCTGGCTTAGTTTCTCATCCTTGTTTTACCTTCTGTGAAGACTGGTGTGCGTTGCTATGAATGTAAGTCATGTCAGAATGTTCATGTGTGATGTTCATATAGTTTATACTTACTTGTTGCCTGGGAATGACTCAGTTAGCATAGCCGCTTCATTTAATGCTAAGCTAATGGCATGATTTGTGGGCATTGTTATACTGTGGTGCTTCCATTGCTATTCATTGTTTGTTTATAGCTGTTTGATTCGAGTTGCTGTCTTGATGGTTATTTTTGAGTCAACACTGCTTATACGGAGACCTATGACTGTACAATTTCAGTGTACATTGAGGCTGTAACTGATGGTGAATGGTTTTTTTTGTTCTGTGTGAATGTAAAGTTTATGAGCAGAATTCATTACTTGTGTTGGAGCTCCACTCGGTGGAATAATTTGGTACTGCGCCTGATAATTTAATGCAGAGTTGATTTAAGCCTCTGGTAGTAAGCCTTTCTGGCTGAGATAATTTCCAATATTAGCTTGTGATTTGCGTTTCTGTAACTTTTGCGTAATTTGCTAATATTGTTTTCTACTTTATTCCTTGTGTTTGTAGAAACACACTCCCACAGTCTGCTGTACAATCCTGGTGGTTGCCCATTAAAGGACACCATTCAGTTTAATCCCTGGATTACTGTGTATTCCTTCTGATAGAGGAAGAACTCAGCTGTTGCACTACACACTAGCCAAGCGACGCACCCTGTGCTTTGCAGATGGTCCTTCGAGCTGGATAGTGCTTCACCTGTATTCAGACAACATGGTGACATCCAGAGATGGTGATGAACAACTAAGTCCCCGTCACCGCCGGACCCACAGGATCCCTGGACATCTGGAGGACTACGAGTTGCCCTGTCCTATCCTACGAGAGGTGCAACCACCCACCGTACGCAATAAACTTGATGCCTACATGGATTGGTCAGACCCCAGCTCCAGCAAGAAGCAGGACATGGAGGAGTTCAGATGGCAAAGAATGGAGGAATGCTGGAGGGGCATCCAGCGTCAGATGCGGGATCTCCAACTGACATTGGACGAGTCACGTGAACTCACAAAACGAGTGCAGCACCTGGAGCTGATCGCTTCGCCTGCGCAAGCTCAGACAGCCTACGCAGACAGTGTGGGTCCTTCACCGGTTTGTTCTACCGCAGCTGAGACCAAACAAACTCAGGAGGGTGAGAGGAGTAACAATCAGCCACGGATGACTTCTGCACCTCCATGTATCAGCTCCTATCCTATGGCTGCTTCGGTCTCAACTCCAGCTATACCTGCAGCTGGTAGATCATCATCAGCCCCTAGGATGACCTCACCGTATCCTGATTATCTACTCAGACCTGTGCAGCCAGTTAGCCCTGGCCCCTTCGCTCCCCAGGAGGGCATACTTCAGCCAGCAACACAAAGCGAAAGAACACCTCGGCAGGTGCCACCGTCAAGGACCTACTCTGCACCAAGTGCTCAACCTATCATGCATAGACCGCAGCCCCATCCTGTACCGGTGGCTTCTGCCCACAGTTTCCAGGCATGGGTCCCGCCAGTCCGTCCAGTGCCCCAACAGCCACAGCCCATGCCTCCTCAGCCTCAGCAATTCCCCCCTGTGTTTGTGCCACCTGCACTTCAGCAACCTCAGCCTGTGCCGCAGCACAGTCCATTACCCATACCTGATGGATATCAGTATGCTCAACAACCACCCCAATATGTTTGAGATGATGATTGCCCCTCCTATGGCATTCCAAAACCTAAGCTCACAGTTTTCAGCTCAGGTAAAGAGAGATTTTTGCCTTACTGAAGAAAGGATTGGATAGTGTTCTCGGACCCCACAGGCATTTATCAGAAGACTACAAATATCAGATCCTGCTAGATCACTTGAAGCTGCCCAGTGCATTCCAACTAGCCAAGCGCTATATACACGACCCTGCTCCCTACACTAGTGCTATGCGTGCTCTTGAGCATAAGTATGGGCAACCCAGGCAATTAGTACAGAGTGAACTCAGTGCCATCTTGCAATCCCCACTAATAAAGGCTGGTGATGCCCAAGCCTTTGAAGACTTTGCTCTGGCTGTTGCAGGTCTAGTGGGAATGCTTACTACTCTGGAAGGAGTAGCAGAGAGTGAGCTACAGTGCGGATCCCACGTGGACAGACTTCTTGCTAAACTGCCATTGAGCTATCGTGATAGCTTTGCTGAGTACTCTCTAAACAGAGGCATCATACGGACTGGCTCAAATCGCACCTACACTCTCTATGACCTAGCAGAGTGGTTGGAACGTAAGTCTCAAGCCTTACAGGTATCCAGACGGGCCACAGAGTTGTCCACCCAAGAGAAACAGCCTGCTGGGCGCAGGGAGTTGAGGCCACCTGGAAGTAAGAGCAAGAGCAAGTCTACCTCCATCTATTATGGGCCTGAAACAGCTACAGCCCCACAGCCTGCTGATGATCAGAGCACAGCACTTAAACCTGTAGCCCCATCCAAGAAGAGAGAGCGGTTCAAACCTTACTGCCCTTTCTGTGAAGGAACGGAGCACTACCTAAGTGGATGTAGTGGTTTCACTAAGTTAGACATCCCTGCTGTAGCTGCATGGATCAGAGAGAACAACAAATGTTGGAGATGTGAACGGAAACACTCTGCTGACAACTGCACATTGAAGAAAGCCTGCTCGACTTGTGGAGAACAACACCTTCTTGTCCTACACGACCTTGCCAAGGCCAAAGAACAGAACCCTAACATCTTCACTGTGAGCACCTCACCCAGCGTCATTTATGTTGACCACTCCAGTCACTTAGGGAGAGTGATGTTAAAAGTTGTTCGTGTTCACCTCCACAATGGGAAGAAGACCCTGGACACCTATGCGGTATTGGATGACGGTTCAGAGAGAACCATCATACTTCCTGCAGCAGTCAAGTTCCTTGGCATCAAGAAGAAAGATGAGGTTCTTGCTCTCCGCACTATCCGTCAGGATGTCTTACATCTCCATGGTGGAAGCGTAACTTTGGAAGTATCCACAGCGAAGTCCAAGGTGAAGCACAGAATCTCCAATGCCTTTACTGCTGATCAGTTAGCTTTAGCTGAACAATCTTGTCCAGCTGAGTCGCTTAAGAAGAGGTACAGCCACCTTCATGGGTTCCCCCTCAAAGGGTTCAGTAGAGTGAAGCCTATGATCCTGATTGGTTCTGATCATCCTCACCTCATCACCCCCCTTCGTCCTGTGCTACGGGGCCCACTAGGAGGACCAGTGGCTGTATGCACTACACTGGGATGGGCACTACAAGGGCCTGCAAGCATGCTCCCCCAACAAGCAGATGAAAGTGTTTGTCTGTACACCACCTCCATCACCTCGACTCCAGATCTCTACAAAAATGTAGAACGGCTATGGCAGCTAGTTATCCTGCCATTCAGGAAGGAGAAAGAAGTGACCCGCTCCAAGGAAGACCACCAGGCCATTGATATGCTGAAGTCAGGGACTATTCGTGTACCAGTGGTTGGAGTTGAGCGGTACGCCACCCCGCTGCTGAGACGAAAGGGATTCCCTCATCTCCAGGCACCTCCAGGTGCGGTCATGGCTCATCTTAGAGCCACGGAGCGTCAAATGCTGAAGGATCCAAGTCGAGCTGCTACTCATAACAAGGAAATCCAGAAGCTGGAAGAGGCTGGGTATGTTGTGAAGTTAACGCCTAAGGAGGTGAGTAATTCCACTGAATCATGGTACCTCCCACACCATCTCGTCTACCACAACAAGAAAGCCCGTGTAGTCTTCAACTGCTCCTTTGAATACAAACTGTCCTCAACCATCTCCTGTTGCCTGGCCCTACGCTGAGCCCCTCTCTTAGGAGTACTACTTCGATTTCGCCAGCATACGGTGTCCATAAGCAGGGACATAAGGGGCATGTTCCATCAGGTGCGCCTTCTGCCTGAAGACCGACCTTTGCTTCGCTTTCTCTGGAGGGACAGGCAGCCTGAGAGGACTCCAGATGTCTATGAGTGTCGTGTCCTGCCATTTGGGACTACCTGCAGCCCCTGCTGCGCCACCTTTGCTCTCCAGCGTCATGCCGAGGATCATAGGGAAGGGAACGAGGACGTGTTTGAGTCAGTTCACACTGCCTTTTATGTGGACAACTGTCTTCAGTTGCTTCCTGGTCAACAATCAGCAAAGCAGCTCATCAACAAGATGAGGGAGCTTTTAGCGGCTGGAGGGTTTGAGATAAGACAGTGGGCCAGTAATGTCCCGGAAGTGGTTTCCCACCTGCCAGCTGCTGCGCGATCTGACAGTTGTGAGCTGTGGTTGACATTTAACCAGGCGGATCCACAAGAGTCAACACTGGGACTTCGTTGGCACTGCCCCACTGATACCCTATGATACAAACATTGTCCAGTGTCCTACTCAGAGCCAACACTACGCAATGTGTACCGGGTGCTCGCAAGCCAATATGACCCATTAGGTTATATTAGCCCCTACACAACCAAAGCAAAGGTGCTCGTACAGGCTCTGTGGAGGCTGGGATGAACCCATCACCGGTGATCTTCTCGATGAGTGGGTGGAGTGGGAGAAGGAGCTGTCCCAACTGCAAGACATTACCATACCACGGTGTTATGTGCCCGCCGGTGCAGACTCCCACGACTCCACCTTCGAGGTACATGTGTTCTGTGATGCCTCCGAGAAGGCTTACGGATCCGTAGCTTACCTTAGAGTCACAGACTCACATGGACACATCCATACCTCCTATCTCATGTCCCGATCCCACATTGCTCCCCGTAGGCAGCTGTCTATACCTTGTTTGGAGCTAAATGCTGCCCTGACTGGTGCCCAGTTGGCTAATACTCTGCACAGCGAGCTCACTCTTCCACTGCAGAACACTGTCCTGTGGACAGATTCCACCACGGTGCTAACGTGGTTGCAGTCAGAGTCCTGTCGGTACAAGGTATTTGTGGGGACTCGGATTGCTGAGATCCAGGAGCTTACCAACGTCCAACAGTGGAGATACGTGCCCTCCGGGGAGAATCCGGCAGATGATATCACGCGAGGGAAGTCACTGGCAGACCTTCACTCTGCCAGCCGCTGGGCTCAGGGCCCTGAGTTCCTGCAACAGAGTCCAGAACACTGGCCAGCCCAACCCACTTGCTACGAAGAGACTTCTCTTGAGGAGCTACGTAAAGGGTTTTTTTGTGGCAAATTGACTGCCGCTCCATCCACTACTCCAGACCCAAGTCAGTTCCCATCCTGGGAGGAGCTTGTAAAGGCCACACATCAGCAGCTCCACGGGGTGGATGCCTCTTCTATGACAGCTGCTGAACGGATAAAATCAGAGACAGCCCTTCTCAGGTCAGCACAGTCTGACAGTTTTGCTGACGAAGCCAGTGCTCTGTCCAATGGTCAGACTGTTCATGCTAATAGTCGTCTGAGTACCCTCTCACCCGAGTATGACTCTGCCACAGGACTGATAAGAGTTGGTGGTCGTCTACGACGAGCAGAAGATCTAGATTCCGATACACTTCACCCCATTGTGCTACCATCAAACCACCCGTTGACTAAGCTTATCATCCAGCATTATGATGCTCAACTCCTTCACCCTGGTCCAGAGCGAGTCTTTGCAGAGATCCACCGGACCTTCTGGATCCTAAAAGGTCGGCAAGTGATCCGAAGACATCAGCGCCAATGTGTGGAGTGCCAGAAATGGCGAGGGAAACCCCTTCATCAAAAGATGGCTGATTTGCCAGCAGCATGCCTTCGCATAAACAAGCCAGCATTCTGGTCTACAGGAATTGATTGCTTTGGCCCTTTCACCATCAAGATTGGCTGCAGGCAGGAAAAGCGCTGGGGCATAATATTCAAGTGCCTGACAACCAGATGCGTGCATCTAGACTTACTGCGAAGCCTCGATTCACAGTCCTTCCTGTTGTCCCTGCGGAGATTTATTTCTCGCCATGGAAAGCCATATGAAATCTGGTCAGACCAGGGCACCAACTTTCGAGGCGGAGCCAGGGAGTTAAAAGAGGCCTTTGCTGATATGGAATCTGCACTACAGGAGAAGTTGGCAGAGCAGAGCATTACTTTCCACTGCAATCCACCCCATGCACCCCATTTTGGAGGGGCATGGGAGAGGGAGATCAAGTCAGTGAAATCTGCCCTCCAAGTTGTCCTTTAGGATCAGATCGTCCCAGAGGAAGTCCTGCTTATTGCTCTCATAGAAGTTGAAGGCATGATGAATTCGAAACCGCTTGGCAACGCCTCGTCAGACATCTCCGATCCCGACCCCATCACGCCAAACTTGCTGTTGATGGGGCGGCGGGACGCCTCTCTCCCTCAGGTAGTCTATGGCGACACTGACTTCCTTGCTGGCCGAAGATGGAAGCAAAGTCAGATCATTGCAGACCACTTCTGGAACCAGTTTATACGCAACTACCCTCCGAGCCTCCAAATCAGGCAGAAGTGGCAGACCCCTACAACTGACCTGGCAGTGGGTCAGGTAGTATTGGTAGTGGACGCCCAGTTGCCAAGGGCCATGTGGCCTGTTGGTAAGGTCACCAAGGTGTTCCCTGGAGTGGATGGCAGAGTCTGATCTGCAGAGCTACAAGTGAAGGACCGTACCTACACCCGACCCGTGACCAAGCTTGTGGAGTTACCTCAGATGCCAGAAGATGATACGACTTCCCCCTAGGTGAACAGTGACTTTTTAGGAATTGTATTTTCCATACAAATACAGGGGCGGCTGTAGAAAACTCCCTGTTCCCCTTTAAGGACTACATGTCCCAGCATTCCTTGCGGGATCATGTGATGCAACCCGGTGTGCAAGCTCGTTCGTCATTGCTCACATTCCTCCGATGCAGTGAGTCATAAGTCAGCTGTGCAGGCTGGCTTAGTTTCTCATCCTTGTTTTACCTTCTGTGAAGACTGGTGTGCGTTGCTATGAAAGTAAGTCATGTCAGAATGTTCATGTGTGATGTTCATATAGTTTATACTTACTTGTTGCCTGGGAATGACTCAGTTAGCATAGCCGCTTACGAATGCTAAGCTAATAGCCGCGGTTGTGGGCATTGTTATACGGTGGCGCTTCCATTGCTATTCATTGTTTGTTTATAGCTGTTTGATTCGAGTTGCTGTCTTGATGGTTATTTTTGAGTCAACACTGCTTATACGGAGACCTATGACTGTACAATTTCAGTGTACATTGAGGCTGTAACTGATGGTGAACGGTTTTTTTTGTTCTGTGTGAATGTAAAGTTTATGAGCAGAATTCATTACTTGTGTTGGAGCTCCACTCGGTGGAATAATTTGGTACTGCACCTGATAATTTAATGCAGAGTTGATTTAAGCCTCTGGTAGTAAGCCTTTCTGGCTGAGATAATTCCAATATTGGCTTGTGATTTGCGTTTCTGTAACTTTTGCGTAATTTGCTAATATTGTTTTCTACTTTATTCCTTGTGTTTGTAGAAACACACTCTCACAGTCTGCTGTACAATCCTGGTGGTTGCCCATTAAAGGACACCATTCAATTTAATCCCTGGATTACCGTGTATTCCTTCTGATAGAGGAAGAACTCAGCTGTTGCACTACACACTAGCTAAGCGACGCACCCTGTGCTTAACAATATTTTACAGAGCCCTGTGGTCGCTCAACTTGTTCTTTCAACACTGGGTCGTAACGTGCCAACAGTTCTATTATACTCAGAAAATTTCCACTATTGGACTCTCCGTATTTCTCCCAATGCCCTCTGAAAGGCATGTTGCAAGTGGCCAGAGTTATGGTCATATTAACTATGCGTTCTAGCACTTGCCTCCAGTAATTGGCAGCATTCCTCGCTTCCCTCTCCATATCTTGATCAATCCTCCTGTTTTTCTTCCACTGATCATGTATCACTCATGCTCCAACATGAATCTCGGATTGAGCGTGTGACTCTATTCTGTCACTCAGATGTTGCCAGTCTCGCACACCTCTGACCCATGCATCATTGTAAAAAGGTGCACTTCTGTTTGCAAACAACAAGCAGGGTTCACAATATGCTCGGTCCAAGGTGGGCAAATAACACAGCCATGGCCGTGGGAGTTTGATGCCTGCCCTGGTAGTAGTCGTAGAATAACGCTCAGAAAAAGACCGGTTTCCTTGCTTTGCACCTCTAGGGAATGGTCCGCTGGGCTTGCACGAACCATTGGCTATAACATAGCTCTTTGCCGTAGTGTCCGGGACCTCAGCACCATAGAGTCCACGATCAGTAGACAGAACACTCGGAGCAGTATCCCCACCTGGCACGTTCTGTTCCAAACCTTGAGGCTGGAGAGAGATCTCCGGTTGAGCTGTTGACAGTGTGGGTTCGGTGGAGCTGGAGCAAGAGGGCATTGAGGTGGTAGCATTAGCCTCCAAGTCTGACTGCTGCGTGTCGCCGCTATCATTCACAACGCTAGCAGCAACTGGATCTGGACAAGATGATGGTTTAAAAAATGCATCCAATTTCGCCAATTTGGAGTTCCTTACATTGAGCTCTTTTTTTTTTTTCTTTTTTGAGCACCACTTTTGTGCTTGCTAAACATGGTGCTGAAGGCTTTTCACAAATAATACTAATTGGTTAGCTGATCTGTCAAAAAAGAACACTTTACGAGCAAGCGCGTAGCCTACGATCAGAAATGATCAAGTAAATGTAAACTAATTGGACAAACACATTTCCCAGCAGGCCATGTTCTTTTGAAGATATTGAGAATAAAACAATCAAATATGTGATTAGTAATTGTGATTACAACGGACAAAGTATCATTACTGAAATACAAAATACATATATTAAAGAAAAGAGGAAAAATGGCCAATGAGTGTTTCTGTGGGGGGGGATTGTTACCATGACTGTGTTGTATGAGATAGTGGAGCAATATATTTACTCAGCTCAACTAACATTTTATGATGTCGTTGAGTAAAGTAGAATAAACGTAGTTTCCCTGGGTAAAGAAAATTTTCACTATGTCTTGTGACAAGGAGCGATGGACCCAGCGAATCACATAGGGCCCTCGGAGCTCAAAGGGCCCTGGTTAAGCGCACCGGCAATTCCTACACCGCTGTCTGTGCATCATTGCGCTTTAAGATTTGTCATTGGATGTAAACGTCTCACCCACCACTGTATCTTGTACGCAGAATCTGATTGGCCTTCTTTGTATGTATGCAGACGTATGCATTGGTTGGGTTTCATTTATGAAACTCTCCTTGGGCTGGTCCCTTCGTATTTATATACATATACTGGACAAATAAAGTTAGGGATCACCCCAAATTTTGAATTTGAAATATGTGATAGTTTGTATTTTTTTCCATATCATATTTTAATATTGAAAAGTTGGGTGATCCCTAACTTTCTTTGTCCAGTATATATCCTGAGACGCAAAAGCCAATATGGCCTTCGCTCAAAGGATACTGTGCAATTGACTGTTCCACGTGTCCGCACGGAGTTGGGAAAAAGAGCATTCAAACATGCTGCCCCTTTTACATGGAACACCCTTCAAAAAGATTTAAAACTACCAGAATTAATTACTTATGATGCCTTCGCTATGATTTTAAAGGACCTTGAACGTAAATCCGTTGGACAGTGTTGCTGTACTTAAATATCATCAGTATCATCAAAAATTTGCATTTTACATGATCGCTATTTATTATTTGTATATCTGCTCTGTACTTTGCTCCATTTTTGCTTCTGAATGTTGTGTGTATTGTTTTTAATTTTGTGTTACAGACGTGTGTTGCTGCCTTTCTTGGCCAGGTCTCCCTTGCAAAAGAGGTCCTAGATCTCAATGGGCTAATTACCTGGTTAAATGAAGGTTAATAAATAAAAAATAAATAAATAAATTTAACATTCATTGCTGGGGGGAAGCATTCCCTGTTAATGGAATGTAATGTGTACATGTAGTAGTAAAGTAGTTAAAACTAATATTTTTTATATAATATGTTTTGTAATCATATCTGACATATACTATAAAGCTTCATGGTTAAACACCACACTTAAATTATGTATATGAATTTCTTTGAATTTCATTGAATTTCAATTCTACTTCCTTTAACTGAAATTCGCATTGTAATTCTACATCCTGTCTCTGACCTCAATTCGAATTCAATTCAAATTCAAGAATTGAATTGGAATTTGGGAGTCATTCTCAATTCAGTTCTGAATTTTGCACAACCCTGGTGGCATCAGCCCAAGCAGCAAGAGGGGGCTCTCTGTGCAGGTACCTAACATTGTGCGGTCTCATAGTTTGGAAACTGAAAAGGCTGTGCATTTTCAAAAAGAATTTATTTCAAAATTATTTCCATGTTTTTATTTGTGGGTATTTGTTAAGGCGTCATCTTTTTCAGAAGTCCTCATAACCTGCATAATTCCAGTTTTCATACTGTGCTTGGGATGCAAACTCAACTTGCCTGTATAATCGCAATCTATCGCAACTGGATGAAAGAATTGATATAACCCACTTGACGGTATTCTGAGCAGCCCTCTCTATATAGCAGATGGTTCTCTCAATCGGTGAAAGTTGCTGATGCTACTACACAATGTATTCCTCTCGCATTTGTCTTGGCCTTCTTTTAGTATTCTAGAGGTGTCAAGAGCCTGGGATGGTTGATTACGCAGGGATTACGATATATGTGTGTGTGTGTGTGTCTGTCAGCCCCAGCATGTATGTTTGCATTGTCAGATTTTAATTGGGTAATGAACCCCACACCTCGAAAATAAAGCATGGTAAGCCAGTAAACAAAGGTGATTAGTTTTGGGTCTTTTCTATTGGATTAAAGAAAGTCAAACCTATCCCACCCTTCAAAAAGCGAGAAAGAAAACTTCTGTATTTCAGAAACCAGACAACCAAGGACTAGGGCTCACCAATCAAATTTTTCCTTCATGCTGTTGATACGCACAAAAGCTACAGAATATATTTGGCGTCAAACTACAGAGCAACAGGTGGGTTCAGGCTCCCGCACTTTATAGTGAATACTAACCTGTAGAGAGAATACTAACCTGTATAGTGAATACTAACCTGTATAGAGAATACTAACCTGTGAAGCGAGTGGCATTGTGTTTAATGATGCATTTTGGGTTTCCCTACCACGTTCTGGATTAATCACCAACCTTCAGTGTAGGGCTGGGCGGCATGAGCTAAAATTCATATCACAATATATTTTGAATTTTCGATGATGACAATATACAACCCCAATTCCGAAATAGTTGGGACAAAGTGTAAATTGTGAATAAAAGCAAAACGCAATGACTTTCAAATCACACCAGCCAGTATTTTATTCACAATAGAACAGAGATAACATAGCAAATGTTGAAACAGAGAAATTTTACAATTTTATCTACAAAATGAGCTCATTTCAAATTTGATGGCTGCTACAGGTCTCAAAAAAGTTAGGACAGGGGCCTGTTTACCATGGTGTAGCATCCCCTCTTCTTTTTAACAGAGTGGAGGCGTCTGGGCATTGAACAGACAAGTTTCTTGAGTTTAGCCATTGGATTTTGATTCCACTCTTGTTTAATACAGGCTTCCAGCTGCTGGAGAGTTTTGGGTCTCCTTTGACGGATTTTTCCTTTCATTATGCGCCAAATGTTCTCAATTGGTGAAAGATCAGGACTGCAGCCAGGCCAGTTCAGCACACGGACTCTTCTACTACGAAGCCATGCTGTTGTAATAGCTGGAGAATGTGGTTTTGCATTGTCCTGCTGAAATACACAAGGCCTTCCGTGGAATAGATGTCGTCTGGCGGGGAGCATATGTTGCTCTAAAGCCTTTATATACCTTTCAGCATTCATGGTGCTTTTTAAAACATGCAAGTGTCCCACTACATATGCACTAATGCATCCCCATACCATCAGAGATGCTGGCTTTTGAAATGAACGCTGGTAACAGGAGGGGTGGTCTGTCTCCTCTTTAGTCCGGAGGACACGATGCCCATGATTTCCAACAAGAATGTCAAATTTGGACTCGTCTAACCACAGGACACTTTGCCACTTTGTTACAGTCTATTTTAAAGGAGTCTTGGCCCACAGAACACGGCGGTGGTTCTGGATCACGCTCAACAATGGCGTCCTTTTTGCATGATAGAGTTTTAGGTGGCATCTGTGGATGGCACGGTGGACTGTGTGTACAGACAGTGGTTTCTTGAAGTATTCCTGGGCCCATTTAGTAATGTCAATGACAGAATCATGCCGGTGAGTGATGCAGTGGCGTCTGAGGGCCCGATGATCACGGGCATCCAGTAAAGGTCTTCGGCCTTGTCCCTTAAGCACAGAGATTTTTCAAGTTTCTCTCAATCTTTTGATGATGTCATGCACTGTCGATGATGAGACCTTCAAAGCCTTTGCAATTTGATGTTGAGGAACATTGTTTTTAAAGTATTCCACAATTTTTTTTTATGCAAGCCTTCACAGGTTGGAGAGCCTCTGGCCATCTTTACTTCTGAGAGAGACAGCCTCTCTAAGACATCCCTATTATAGCAAATCATGTTACACACCTGATGCCAGTTAAATTAATTACTTGCTAAATGTTCTTTTAGCTGATTCTCTTATATATTAATTGCTTTTTCAGCCCTTTTTTGCCTGTGTCCCAACTTTTTTGAGATCTGTTGCAGCCAGAAAATTTGAAATACGCTCATTTTGTGGATAAAAATGTAAAATGTCTCAGTTTCAACATTTGAAATGTTATCTATGTTTTATTGTCAATAACATATTGGCTCATGTGATCTGAAAGTCATTGCATTTTGATTTTATTCACAATTTACACTTCATCCCAACTACTTCGGAATTGGGGTTGTACATCACTTTGTGCACTTTATTCATTTCAGCAGACTTTGCTTTAAAAGGGGGCACAAGTGTTCAATATGAATTGGGGTTCAAGCTTGAATGAGCAAGTGACATCAATCAATAGGCCTGAACCATTTCATACCACCCCTGGGCCCTTTAAAAAGTCCAGGCATGATTTCTTGGCAAAATTTTTTGCCCTGATGATCAAATGGCTACTTTTTTTTTTTGCTCAGCCAGTATGTACGGTACAGCCAACTTTGCAACATGGCACATATTTCTATCTATATTATTATTATACATATTATTTATTCCGATATATCAGCCACCCCTATTTCAATGCCCGTTCTTTACCTCACTGCTAAGGAAGAAACTGCCCACCCAGACAGCAGCTGTAGGTCCACTCATTTGCCACCAGCTCTCACATTTGTGTGCAAAAAGTTCAGATAGTAATAGTGACAATGGGCTCTAATTTCTTGGCGCAGCACAGGGTGGCGCAGTGTGGCGTAACGTTGCGCAGCCCACGCAGTGGTAATTTCGTGCGGTCCAACACCGTGCGCAGCCACTTTGGCAATTTGGTAGACGGACGTGCGCCGAGATGGGTGTGGCGGCGTAGTAGGGGGAGGTGTCACATATTCATCAAGACGCAGTGACAATTTCAGCAAAAGTCCTGCGAAACTGCGCAGAAAGCTCGCCAGCTCCAACCTGGTTTACTTTCTGCGCAGTGGTAATTTGGCTGACGGCGCACAGTGCGCACGTCACCGAAAACTCACAGGCAGGTTTCCAGAATGTCAGGCACATTTCAATGCAATAAATAATTACAGCAACCACTATTTAATGTAACTATCTGAATCAGGACATAAATTATAGTATCTATATCGATTTTCCTGATGGAAGATCAAAGGCGGTTGGCACGCGTAATGGAGACTCGACCTGGCTTAATCAACACAGCTGAATCTGCGATGCAAACTAACGACTTCACATCTTTCTCAGCCAACCACAAACTGCCTCAGCATCAGGCAGTGCGTATATACACACACACACACACACATATATATATATATATATATATATATATATATATGTATATGTATATATACGCACTGCCTGATGCCGAGACAGTTTGTATATATATATATATATATATGTAATGCTTATGCTCCATGCTCAGTAAAGCCGCTTGAGCACTGGATGCGAAACGAATTTTTCGCATGACTGATTACATTCAAAGTCAATGCAAAGACGCGAATACACGTGTGTATTCGCATCTTTGCATTGACTTTGAATGTAATCTGTCGTGTGAAAAATTTGTTTCGTGTCCAGTGTGCAAGCGGCTTAATACTACTATTATTGTCACTTAGATTTTATCGATTTTATCGGGGAAAGGAATACAGCCTGACTGCTATGATCTCATACTGAGTTAAGATCGCATATTGAAAATAAATGTGTAACGTATCTTGCATTGTTGTCTATGCATGTTAATCCCAAAATTTTAAGCAGCAACAGGGTGTAATAATAGGAACACGCTATCCATCGTTTCTCTTCCCAATGATGCAAGCAGAAGAAATAAATGAGCAACCGTCGTATTTCATTCCAACTTCATTAGTTTGAATGATCTGACGTAGTTTTGTTTTGAAATTCCATTCAAGTTTGCTAATGGTAATAATTCGCGAATGCCCTAGGTAGCCAGCTAACTCATATTCGTCATGCTTAATATAGACGTAAGCGGTGCAGAAAACATGCCTGAAGCAGCAAAGTAAAGTGCAACATGAACGCATCATGCAGATATAGGACAGAGGCTTCTTTATTCCAATATTTAAAGGTGAGGAGCTCATTTGATTGGTGAAGATTTGACTCGGCTGTGTTAAACCCACTCACGCCTGCTCTCCTCCCTCTTTGCCACTTGCGCCGGCAGGAGGGACAGAGGCGGGACAGAGGAGTACTTGCGCCAGGCTGCACCGGGCACGAAATTGCAAAATACGCCAGGATACACCCCGTTGGCGCGGCGCTCCCCCCATTCGCCGCGCCTGCGCCTGGTCAATGAATTTAGAGCCCAATATGTGGGACTGCTCCTTGAAGAAAAGGACATTCAGTTAAATCACAATGTATTCACATTCAATACAAAAAAAATGTATCCTTTGCAAATTGCTTTGATATGTTTGAGTCTCAATGTCACCCACATGCTTAAATGAACTGCAAATCTTTGTGAGTTCATTCAGAAAGTATGAAATGCATGCCAGATTACCATATACTCTGAAACATTATTATGAGTTATCACTTTAAAATAAAATTAGTCTGGAGGAAGACATTTTCCATGGCATGAGCAGAAAAAGTCTGGTGTGCCAGAACAATGATATCTGGTGAGGTACAGAATAACGTTGTGAAGAGGACCTGTTGAGATCAAATAATCTCATCAGAATATTACACCGCATGAAATACAGAGGTGCTACTTTTGTATGTTCCCAGTGTGTCTGCGGTAAACATTGTTTCTCTGTGATCAGTTCACTAACCTCACATTTGAAGGGCATTTGGAGGCCTGGCTTCGAAAGGGGTGATTTCGCTGCCATCAAAAGATCTGCTAAAGGCCTTCAAGTCATTAGCCATATTGCAGAACCTCCTTTATGAATTTACAAGCAAAATATTTTGAAATTGATATTTAATGTTTTAATTAAAACATTCTATTGAAACACAAAAGATTATGGAAATGTGTACAAATAAAATATAAATTGAGCTACCTTATTAATAACCAGGTTTGGAAGGTGAGTATCGCAAAGCAACTGGGGGTTAACTTTTTTCTGTAAACATTCATGAACTGGCTTCTAATTTCTTAATGAAAGAAAAAAAGCAGGTTTTGTAGGCAGTAAAGCAATGGTGGAAGGATTCCTTCACAGTCGGCTGCAAAAGGGTGTTCGTTGCCTAACTGAAGGACCCACAGAAAGACTCTTCCACACAAGAAATCCACTCAGTCCTCTGGTCCGTCCTGATGGGACCTGGTTATTAAACATTCATGTTCATTGTCCATTTTTTTGTGAGCCAGTACGGTGAATATTATTCTCACTTTGAGTTTGCTGACAACCTTTGTAATGACAGGCATTTGAGCTGAGCGAATCCCCCCTAACATTTATAAAAATTTACAAAATGTTTCATTCATCTTAAAGTTTTTTTTCCCCAAATTGAAACCCTTCAGTTTCATTTTCCATTCTGTGTCTCAGAGTGATGCTTGAAAACATTTTTACCAAAAAAAAAAAAAAAATCATGTAAAAATAAATCTATTACCTCTGAGTAAACACACTAGCGAGCTCCAAACATTTGCAAGTGCGTAGTAATACATATTATACATTTGCAAGTGTTGCACTTACATACATTTTGCTGTCTTTTTCACTTTTTCTCCCATGATATTAAGACTGAACCTTTTAAAATCCTGAGCATGGAAATACTGCTTTATGGAACTTTTAATGAACAACCTGAGAAATGATGCATGATTTCAACAAACATCCTGTCATTTGTTTCTGAGGCAAAATAAAACCTTGAGACAAGAAATCAATGCATGAAATTTCCTAAATGAGTTCTTATTCGCTATGAAACAGTATTCCTGCGCATGGGTAAGTCCACTTCATTTTACTATTGACTGGCTTGTCCCAGTTGGAAGAGGCAGGCCCAGGACATGCTGGAGGGACTTCATCTCCCGGCAGGCCTTGGAACAGCTTGGGGTCCCCCAGGAGGAGTTGGAGGTGGCTGGGAAGGGGGGCGCCAAGGCCTCTCTGCTCAGTCTGATACCCCCGCGACCTGTCTCTGAATTTGTGGAAGAAAATGGATGGATGGATGCATGGATGGTTTGTCCCATTTGGAAGAGGGCAGTCATGGTGAGATATCAGTCTGAGTCCGCATTTTGGAGCATCATTATGTGGCATGGCCATAGGCCAGGACCGTGCTTGGGTTCTGAAACTAGCTTATCTTTCTTATTTGCCCAATCACTGCAGGCTCTCTCCATGATCCAGGCCCATATTGCTCATACCATCACCAGGCAGTTGCCTGCCTTCCTCTCCTTCTTCCTCCATCTCCTCTTCCTCGTCTTCATCCTCTTCCTCCTCTTCTGTCCCGTCTAGCGAGTCATCCATTCCCAGCATCGCCTCTTGCATGGACAGAGTGGCAGAGTCCGAAGAGAGAGGTAGCAGACTGTCACCAGCCATGGATCCTGCGGGGCAGACAAATGGATGTTGGCCAATCAGATATGCAGTTCAGATGATTTTGCCCAACTAGCACTGACATTGTCACAATGTTGTAACTATGTTGTAAAATATATAAAGCTTTTCAGTGACAATGGGCTTCATGCAAGAAGCAATATACAAACATATTTTCTCTTTTTTGCTTGTATCCAAGATTTTCTCTTATTTTTTCAATACCCATTGATTTCTGGGATCCACCAATGTTTTCTTATTTTTGCTCTTCTCTTAGAGAAAATTTTATGAGTGACCAAGAGCATAATAAGATAAGAGAACAGCATCCTGTTTACAAATTGTCTGTCCAATGCACTGAAACATTTTACATTTTAGGAACATAAAAATAGTGCCACGGGCACTGTAGCTCACCTGCACACCTGTAACTTTTGACAAGCTATAAAATATTAGTTTTTACATATTTTATTGTCTAAAGTGACAATTGGAAAGGACCAAAGTGACGTACTAACATAGCCCTCTCCCAACATATTCATTACATGCATAATTAAGTTGTAACATATATAGTGCATGGTGGTGAAGACTACACTGGTCATATACTGCCCCTATCTGCTCATACATAAACAGAAAATAAGTTAATGAAACAATTACATTTTTAAGATGTAACGAGTTGTTGATTATTACATGTAAATGTCTATTTTTCCATTTAGAAATATTTTATTGGAATATGGTGATGGCAGGTACATACGTATATAGTAGATGGTGATTGCGGGTACAACACTGAAAATGTTATATTCAACATGAGAAATGTCCAAAAGATGTAATGAACTGATAACCATGCGCAAATATAGCAGCATTTTGTTAATGACCAAATTCTCTATCCCAAACAACAAAGAAATGAGGCTGATATTCCCTCCTACGTTCTTGATATGTTTTGTTGCTAGCTGCTACTCATATACCAGATTTCAGCTCGATTAGCACAAATATAGCCAATCAACAGCTCTATATAGCATTCTTAATATGGCTACCATGGTGGCCAAATTCAAATCGGATCAAAAAGTATTATATACTCAGCGCCATTAAAAACGCACAGGTGAGGTATGTACTGTATTTGCGGCAAATTGAAGAATTGAGTGATTCTGATTGCTTTTCCAGTGAGGCACGTGAGGAAATAAAGAAAAGCGCGTGGTATTGTAATCCTGACGCGCACCACGTGCACGCACCAAGCACTTCAGTAATAACAAACATTGAGCTGTTCGTGATGTGTACAGTGACACTTGACTTGTTCCTTTTGGTGTGGTCAATAGCCTACAAAAAGCCAACAAAAAAAAGCGAAAAATGCTACTGCATCAAGAAAATGGAGCGGCTTGTGACACAGGAGAGAAAAAAGAGCCTTTGGCAGCCACGGGCAGATCTCAGCTCAAGAGCGCGGCGGTCAGTGACAGTCACCTTCAACCATTGTCTGTCGGATAGACACAGGCACTGTCAATTGCTGAACGGTGACAGTGCAATGACGACCACCTCAAGAAGGCTGAGATCTGCCCGTAGCATGCCAAAGGCTCTTTTTTCCTCCTGTGTCACAAGCCGTTCCATTGTCGTCACCTGCGTGTCTGTCTGTCGTCTGTATGTCGTCTGTCGTCCGTCCATGACTTTGCCCGGGCCAATACTCAGCAACTAATGATCACAGCTTCACCAAATTTGGTATGGTAACTCACTATGACCCATAGATGTGCAACGTCAGGTTTTTTTGCTGAATTTCACCTTTGACCTTAGCGCTTTGACCTTGACCCTGGAAATCTTGTCCGGGTCAGTACTCGGCAACAAATTATCGCAGCTTCACCAAATTTGGTGTGGTAACTCCCTATGACCCATAGATGTGCAACGTCAGGTTTTTTGCTGGATTTGACCTTTGACCTTAGCTCTGTGACCTTGACCCTAGAAATCTTGTCCGGGTCAGTACTCGGCAACTAATTATCGTAGCTTCACCAAATTTGGTACGGTAACTCACTGTGACACATAGATGTGCAACGTCACGTTTTTTGCTGGATTTCACCGTTCACCTTAGCGCTGTGACCTTGAGGCAGGAAATCAGGAAATGTCTTGCCATATTATTTTACGTTTTTTGCACATCTGATGCAATCTACAACATTTAGGCATTTTGTACATGGTCTCTTTACTAGGATGACCCCTCACACATTAATATCGAGGAAATGAATTCCAAATTTAAAAAATTAACCGAAAAGTACCCATGGTCACACAGGTGTCACAATACCTTTTCAGAAATGTGTCTCATCGGGTCTATTCGGTTTATTTTGTATGCCCCATCATTTTCCTTTAAGAAGATAGGGGTTTGGATTCTTATGGGTTACCAAATAAGAGCTAATGTATACAGATAGGTTCTGATAAAATTCTGTGTTTTGTTGGACCTGTACTTCCAACCACCATTGAGAAAGTATTGAAGTACTAGGGAACTGGGTGAAAAACCGAGACATGACAGAAAACTGCAACTGAAAGTGGAGTCTAAATAATTTCTCCAGAGACAAAACATCCTGTGTTTGTTTTCAAAGGGAGCATTTCATGCAGAAATGGTCTGATTCTGGGTCTTGCTGGTGGCAGGGACTAACCGTCAGAGCTGTGGGCAGAGTTTGGGTCGTGCTTCAGGGTGACTCCCGACATGATGGAGTCAGGCCAGAAACGCTGGGTGGGTCGGTGCTGGGATTTCATCTTCTTGGCTTTGGGGGCGGGGTCAGGGTTACTGGCGTCCAGCATGGGCTGCAGGATCCGCCTACGGGCATTGATGAACCTGGTGAAGGAAAACAGGGCATTGTGAGGCCTCTGCAACACCGCTGATACAATACTTCACTTTTTTACAATTCATTGTAAAGAGAGAATGGGAAGTGAGAGAGAGCAGAAGCACACAACAATGGTTAGTGGCTGGATGGTCAGTATGTGGACAATCTCTGCAGCAGGACTCCCCAAATCATGTTCTCAGAGGGCCAAGAACTGCTGGTTCCTACCTTTACCTGGGAGTCATATTTGATGGCGGTCTTCCTAATCAGTGGCAATAATTGTTCACTTAATTGCCAGGAAGATGAGAAAACCAGGTCTAGATTTGGATACGAAGGCCAGATTTGGACAGCCCTTCTCTACAGGCTGTGTCACTGAGACACCCCACATGTCATCGCTTTTAATCCATATTTGGCTAAGGACTAAACATAGAATGTTCAAAAAAATGAATAACTTAGGACTGTCATGAAGGCATATAGTATATCAGATGTCATTTTTGGGAAAAAGAAAT
Source organism: Gymnothorax javanicus (assembly GCA_029692085.1). Taxonomy (NCBI): domain Eukaryota; kingdom Metazoa; phylum Chordata; class Actinopteri; order Anguilliformes; family Muraenidae; genus Gymnothorax; species Gymnothorax javanicus. Next base: position 77,472,043 of record CM056195.1, read on the forward strand.
GGCTGATTATCAAAACCTTAATTGGTAGTCATAAGATAAATTCTTAAATTGGTGATTAATTAATGGTTTAGGGCAAAATGTTTGGGATTTGTTGGTTGAGGTTTGCAAACGCAACATTCAAAGTTGGCCACTTATCCCTACCTCACTAACACCAGAAGCGCTACCCTGCAGTGCAGCTCACACCCTACACGCTGTTATTGGCTGGGGGATACATATCCACTGTCTAAAGGTTTACGTCCAAAAGTGTCCCAAGCACAATAAAAAGAGAAAATAGAGACACAGAGCAGGGTCTCTGCTCACACAGCCACAGTAACACACCTCTGGTGGGCCATAAACGATAATTGAGAGGGATTATTTTTGTATGAGTCAATACATTGTTTTTTAGGAAAATTCTATTCACTCTGCTTTAAATTATTAAATGTGACATTATTGATTTCCACATCAATTAAGATATTTTATTTATTTTTCATTTTCCCCAGTATGTGTGTCCACCTGACACATACTGGGAGGCTGAGACAGGAACACAACACAATAAAGCTAAAGAGAGTAGACAATCCTTGTGAACAAGAAAAGCACCTAATTAAGAACAAAACAACAGCTTGTTGAATTCTGTCACACCAAGTGTGGTATGAACGATAACAACCATACATGAAAGACATGACTGAACTGGAGAACCATCCCTCACAGTGGTTCTCAAACCTGGTCCTGGGGGACCACCTTACCACTGTGAGTAAACCTGGTTTTAATCGCAACCACAGAATTTTAACAATCCATTCATTTCCTTTAATTAAGTGCATTTCATGTTTAGAAAGGTATTTACCTTGATTAACCACATTATGACAGAAATAGTGATGCCTTGAACAATAGAAGCCCAGTGTTCATTTTTTGGGTTTTTTACTGCAAGTAATTGCATAAGACTTGATAATATTTTTGACTGAACACATGAAAGTAAATAGGCGGATCAATAAGCTCCTAATCAGATGGCTGTAAAGAGGTGTATAGACTTGGTTCAACTGCTTATTTTACAGCCTTCCATCCTACTTTTCTTTGCTTTCCAATGTACCTGACCCAAAAATCAATATTCAGCAGCTTCCAATCCATGAATGTGCCAAGAAAAAGGAATAAGAGGTTTCCCACTGGTACCTTGAGCAAAGACGGATTTCATTTCACTTTTTAATGATCTCATCATAGCACATCAATCTAAATCAAAATTTCACACAGCTAATAAATATTCTGTTCCCTTGTTTATTTATACACCTTCTACGACGGAAAAGGGGCAGGAAAACAAAACAAGAACCAGGTGAAACCTGATTCAAGTTGGATGCTGTGGGTGAGGGAAAATGCGGAAAACACAGGCTATAAGAATTATGTAGTGCATAGGCAATTTTTTCTGTCTTCATGAGGACAAATGTATATCTGTCGCTGCTTAGCTTATTGTGCACGTATTTATGTTTCTAAAGTGAATAATTAGGGAGGGTTTCTGCTACAAAATCATTAATTCACATTGAATTCATGCGTCAAAAGTTGATTTGTGTCAAAAATTTGATTATATTATGATTTGACTATGCGCCATTTTCAGGGCTCTGAGAGCTTGGGGAGCCACCTGGAGAGCTGTTTTATTTGGCTCCTAAAAAGTAGATAATTTAGAATTTCATGCTCAGATGACTACTCGCACTCAAGGAGTTTATGATCCCAGAAATGCATTGTTTTAACTCCCAGCCATTTTTCAATTCTCAGTATTATTATTATTGTTTTTTTTTTTACAATTTCAATGCTGAATTCATGAAGATTTTTGTGTTTGCAGCCCTTTTTCAAAACCAAAATCATGTAAACAAACTGAAATACGATGTAATTCTAAATGCTGCAAGTGCTACAAGCTCAACTGAGCCAAATTCTCGCTCTCTATGAAGCTCAGATCTTGAATTATAAAGATTTGAATTATATTTTTCAAACCGGGGAGGAATTCCCCCTCTACTTTTTCAGATGTGGGGGATTTGGAGATTTTTTTTTTTTTTTGGGGGGGTTAACTTTCATTTAATTACATTTCTTACATCGTTCTGTTCTTCACGAGAGCTGGTAGCAGTGCACAAATTCCATATAAAAGTACAAATACTAATCTAAAAAGAGACTACAATATTACATTTATTTAATGTATCAGTCACAGTACAATTTTCTGTAAAACCAGTACTTTAATACCTTTCTTTTACTTAAGCAGGACTTTAAATGCAGGACTTTCACCTGTTTCAAGTAACTTTACATTATGGCATTGATATTTTTACTTGTGGAAAGGATCTGAGCACATCTTCCACCACTGTTTATATCACAGTGCCCCACTGTGTATGCTGGATTTTGTTCTAAGCACAACTGCAATTGTATAATTTTTAAAAGCTGCTGATTTGTCTTAATTACCTGCATTCCATGTTCAGTGCAGTCATTTACCATATAAAGCCACATTTTGATGGACACATCCATTGTACCTTAAAGAATAAAAACCCTTGAACATATTGTGCTTATTTTTCTATATTGTGAGGATTTTCAGGTAAAAGCGTTTTTAAACAGATCAAATTAGAGACTGAAAAATTCAGTAAGCTCCAAATTAGGTTGCTGATCACAGGTGTTTTGAGTTCTTTCAAAATAATTTGCCTGAACTTAATAAAATGAACATGACACAAAACAGGCGTACCTCTTTTCTGCTAAATAAATTGTTCGTCTTACACCATGTGTCTACAGTTTCACCAATGAGAAAGCCATTCATTGTTTACGTTGATTAAATGTTTGGTTATATTGTTTCCCTCTGAAGTTATTTATACTAGTTTCTAATATACCTCAATAGGTCCATGAAATTTTTACTCTTCATGGTCTACAGTCAATAGTCGGTTTTTAACTACAATTTTACGGGCGCATTGTTATGATAGTATTACGCGACTTTTTCGGCGAGTGCATAACGCGCGTACACTCTGCTTGTTACATTTTACATATGAATGAATTGCAGCGTTCACACAAGCAAACCATTGTGAATAATACAGAAAATTATGATATGAAAGATTATTGTCAAGATATTTAAAAAACACGTAATGATGAGTGCGATTGCTCTACACACCCAAGTCGGTGCATGCTATGATTCAAGCTGTTTTAATCATAAGAGAATCTATTCTATCTGGTAATTTGCGATTCATCACGTGAGGATATGTTCATAGGTATTCGCTGATTATAATGGATAAAGCCACAACTCTTTAATACTTGCGAACTCTGTAATTCAGGCTGTCTTCCAGAGGATCTACCCTGGAAGGATGACTGTTCGGCGACAATGGTTGGCCAAAATAGCAAATACATGGCATATAATGTCTGTTATTAGATACACCTTATGGTGCCACTGGACACATCGTCAGTGATGTAACCTGGGATCACGGGGAGTTTCGGGTCTTTCAACAATCAGACCCCCTACCCCAGGCGACCCAGCCGGGGTTGATCAGGCCCCAGCTTGTGTCCAGGTAGTGCTACTCTACTTGCCACGCCTCTCCCTTCCTGATCCACAGCCACCTCGATGCCACCTCTGCTGCGTCGGTGGCCAACTTGATGGCCCTTCGCTGGCTGGCTCCTGTAATGCCCAGCATCTTGTAGGCCCTGCAGAGGGATTGGCCCACAAACCCTCGGCATCCCACTTTGATGGGTTGGCATCTTGCCCGCCAACCATTCCTCCGTCACTCCTCCACTAGCTCGGAGTACTTTGCCCTCTTTCTCTCATGGGCCTCCTCCATGCGGTCCTCCCACGGCACGGTGAGCTCCAAGAGAATTACCTGCTTGGAGGCTACCGACGTGAGGACGATGTCTAGCCTTGATGTTGTCTTGGCGACTGCTTCTGGGAACTTCAGTTGCTTCCCCAGATCAACTTTCAGCTCCCAATCACGCGCAGTTTCCAACAGGCCTGGGGAGGTGTTTTGAGCAGTTGCTGCAGACTTCTCCCCAGCTCTGACGAAAGTGATGGCATTCCTTACTGGGCGAAGGCTCTTGCTGCGGCTGATCCCACTGCAGACAGCGTCCGCCATGGCCTTCAGGAACTGGTCGTGTCGCCAGCGGTAGCGCCCTTCGCCCAGGGCTCTCGGACAGCAGCTGAGGATGTGCTCCAGGCTTCCTCTCTTCTGGCAGAAGGGGCAAGCTGGTGTCTCCGTCTTCCTCCAGGTGAAGAGGTTAGATGGGCTCGGATTTCCGTTTTATCCCGCGAAACACAAACTGTAACTGAACGAATGTGTGAAGTGCTGAAAATGCGCTTCAGAAGTTTGGATAAGTCCTGCATGGGTAGACCCTGTTACCTGCAGTTATCTGAAAAACTAATTATGACTCTGACCTGTTCCATTAATACAGTGCCTGCTGTCCCGTTCGCCAAATGTAAAATCCCGCATTTCATTTGGAAATAGATTTATTATTTACAGTTTGGCTGACAAACAAAGTAGCCCTGAAAAATGGCACTTTTAAGCAACAGAAAAAGCAATGGATGTCAACAGAGATGGAATTACATTTATTTGCCATATCAGACAATGTAGTCCAGAAACCTTGAGGGCAGGATTGTTACTTCTGACACTATTAAGAATTTCCCAAGTACCTTTTTAGCTTTGCAGATTCATAGGTCAACCATCTCCACCCCATAGATTCTGAAAAAACTAATCTGCAAAGAATGGTCTCGTCTTTCCTTGCTCAAGATGTGACTAGTAAACCTGATATTCCTTATTCCTGACTAATTCAATGGACTGGAAGATCCTTCACGACTGTACTTTGGTTGAGTTCAAGGTCAGGCATAAGAATGCGGCGTAGAACCAAATGATGAAAGTGATAGTCTTTTTCAAAATTTATATTAGTGCTCAAATTATGAGGAAAACTTGTGTGACAATTACAAACAAAATAAATGCTGATGTCTGTACACCCCCCACTGACAATTACAAACAAAATAAATGCTGATGTCTGTACACCCCCCCCTCGGTACCATGTAAAGTAGGCTGCTCTATATTGGACATGGAAAAGGGAATGTAGAGGGAAACCAATGAATGACCTACAGAGGGTTTTGGAGGGAAATTCAAGTGATAGCAATGGAAAGGGGTAGTAGGGTGAGACAGGAAGAGATGTAGGAGGAGGTGGGAGGAGAGGTGAGAAATGCTTCCTTCCTCCACAGATGGAAGAAATATTGTGATAAATAACTGACTGCAAAGAGTCCATAAAGTTCTTTCAAAATCTTTAGTTAGAATTTAACATAAAAACAACAAGACAGGTAAGACTAATCATCTTTTTCTTTGTCTTTGAATTCTTTATTATCTGAGATAATTTAAAAATTCATATGTCCATAATCTCACCACTTAGGATCCCACTCTTCTTTTGCCTGTCATCATTTCCAATACTAACACAGTGTGAATATGGCACTTTAGATCTTCACTGGATGCACAACCATTTCTGACATATTATAGTTTAAAATTGGAAATTTTAGTCACACAAACATTAAACGTCTGTTTGATAAAGATGAACATGCAAGTGAAATTCCGGGAATAGGACTATGGCTGGAAAACAAACCAGGACCATGCTCAAGAACTGTCATATTATCATAACCACTAGAGGGAGCCAGATTATTAAACAGGCAAGGGGCCTCATTCATAAACTGAATAGGAACAATAATGATGCCTACATTACTTTCTGTGCACATTTCAGATTTAATTTAAAAAAAACTGATAAGATTATGCTCATTTGCTAAATTCAAAATTAATCTTGATTTGTTAAAAATTGATCTAACTTCTCACTTAAGTTTTCCCTTAAGTAGGTTCAAAATCAGAAAAAGCATGCCCAGGATGCCATGTTATTAAGACCACATCATTACATGAAATGGAAAATATCTAGATCTTGTACATCATTTTATACACATTTCATTTCAGGACATATTTTGGATCATTGGAAACTTTGGGCTCTCCACTAAAATGTAAAATAGGCCTGAAGTTCCACTGGTTTGAATGCAGCACCTGCATTTGACGGACCCATATATAGGTCTGTGGACTGTTAGAAGTTAGCTTACCTATGGTTTTAGAAAGTAGGATATTTTTTTACTACACTCTGTTTCTCCTCTTTGAGCATGGACAATATTTGGGTATAGAATCTGCAAAAATCTTTATAAATATTGTCTCTGAGCACTTTAAATTACTGTCACATTCTGCTAGGTTGTAAAGGTCCAGGGGATGGTTTTACTGCACAGAAAAAGACAAAATTCCACCCTCATAAAATCAATGGAGAATAGTAATTCAAAGCCAGATGGAGAGCCACACCGGGCACTATTCACAGTAGCTGTTATTTTACCAGTCATGATGGATTCTCACCAGTTGTTCACTTGTAGTAGGGTAAGATTTGTTTGTCCTGCAATATGTCTCTTCTCATCTTCTGTAGGGTATGGATGCTGAGGAAAAATAAGTTTTAACAGAAGACTTCCAACAATCAGAAGGCAACTGGATTCTAGCGTGCTACCTCACTATACAATAAAGACCCTGAAAATAGCTAATATACAACCCCAATTCCAAAATAGTTGGGACAAAGTGTAAATTGTGAATAAAATCAAAATGCAATGACTTTCAAATCACACCAGCCAGTATTTTATTCATACTAGAACAGAGATAAATTAGCAAATGTTGAAACTGAGAAATTTTACAATTTATCCACAAAATGAGCTCATTTAAAATTTGATGGCTGCTACAGGTCTCAAAAAAGTTGGGACAGGGGTCTGCTTACCATGGTGTAGCATCCCCTTTTCTTTTTAGCACAGAGTGGAGGCGTCGGGCATTGGGGAGACAAGTTTCTTGAGTTCAGCCGTTGGAATTTGATCCCACTCTTGTTTAATACAGGCTTCCAGCTGCTGGAGAGTTTTGGGTCTCCTTTGACAGACTTTTCGTTTAATTATGCGCCAAATGTTCTCAATCGGTGAAAGATCAGGACTGCAGGCAGGCCAGTTCAGCACATGGACTCTTCTACTATGAAGCCATGCTGTTGTAATAGCTGCAGTATGTGGTTTTGCATTGTCCTGCTGAAATACACAAGGCCCTCCCTGGAATAGATGTCATCTGGAGGGGAGCATATGTTGCTCTAAAACCTTTACATACCTTTCAGCATTCATGGTGCTTTTTAAAACATGCAAGTGTCCCACACCATATGCACTAATGCATCCCCATACCACCAGAGATGCTGGCTTTTGAACTGAACGCTGATAACAGCAGGGGTGGTCTTTCTCCTCTTTAGCCCAGATGACAAGACGCCCATATTTTCCAACATGAATGTCAAATTTGGACTCGTCTGACCAAAGGACACTTTGCCACTTTGCTACAGTCCATTTTAAATGAGCCTTGGCCCACAGAACACTGTGGCGCTTCTGGATCATGCTCAACAATGGCATCCTTTTTGCATGATAGAGTTTTAGGTGGCATCTGCGGATGGCACAGCGGACTGTGTTTACAGACAGTGGTTTCTTGGGCTCATTTAGTAATGTCAATGACAGAATCATGCCAGTGAGTGATGCAGTGGCGTCTGAGGGCCCAAAGATCACGGGCATCCAGTAAAGGTCTTCGGCCTTGTCCCTTACGCACAGAGATTTTTCCAGTTTCTCTGAATCTTTTGATGATGTTATGCACTGTCGATGATGTGACCTTCAAAGCCTTTGCAATTTGACGTTGAGGAACATTGTTTTTTAAGTATTCCAAAATTTTTTTACGCAAGCCTTCACAGGTTGGAGAGCCTCAGGCCATCTTTACTTCTAAGAGACTCAGCCTCTCTAAGACATCCCTTTTATAGCCAAGCATGTTACACGCTTGATGCCAGTTAACTTAATTACTTGCTAAATGTTCTTTCAGCTGATTCTCTTATATATTAATTGCTTTTTCAGCCCTTTTTTCCCTGTGTCCTAACTTTTTTGAGACCTGTTGCAGCCAGAAAATTTGAAATGAGCTCATTTTGTGGATAAAAATGTAAAATGTCTCAATTTCAACATTTGAAATGTTATCGATGTTCTATTGTAAACAACATATTGGCTCATGTGATCTGAAAGTCATTCTATTTTGATTTTATTCACAATTTACACTTCGTCCCAACTATTGCGGAATTGGGGTTGTAATTTGCATCTTCTTAACAGTCAAAGCAATTCCATTAGTTTTTTTCTGGAATCAAAACCCTATAAGCAGACATACTACAAAAACTCTGCTTTTTATTATAATACTAAAAATGTTACTCCCATTACTTTTTAGCTGAATGAGACATAAAAATACCAGTGAGGTGAAACACTTGCCGATTTGCCAATGGTGTATGGAAATTTAGCTTCAACAGTCATTTAAAACATGCAAATAATTTGAGTTAGAGCCATCATGTCACCAGGTGCACAGCCAATTAGTCATCACAAGCTATTCTCAAAATGTGTTCCTTAGTGATGTCACATGGCTTAGTGACCACCCAGTGGCAAGATGGACTGATCAACTTAAGCCAGCCAGTTAATCAGTTCTTTCATTATTCTGTCTCGTCCTTCCACTTGTGATGTCACAAAAGACAGATTTAAAATGGCTTGTAATGGAGAATTTGGTTGTGTACCTGGTGACATGACAGGGGACATTTTAAATATATGTCTCATTACAAAATGAAAGCTAGTTGAAGACTAACTTTCTTCATGGCCAGATTTTCCCCACATCCACCCAACTCACCATGAGATGCTGGAAGAGCCAGGAGCGCATTATGTTGGTGGCCTGTTTTGGAAGGACTCCCCGCTTGTTTTTTGACTTCTTATCATCGCCGTCAAGGAGGGCGGAGAGGTCTAGGTTTACCTTAGCAGAACAATACATGGTAGTTTGGCATCACCATGGTAACCGAAATCTCTCACCACAAGAAAAAATGGGGAGGTAACAGAAATCTCTGGCAATCAGGATTATTATTTAGCGACAATAGTTACGCCCCAAAACCCTCAATTCAACCACACAGAAAATGTCCAACTGATATTTTTCTAAATCATGGCAGGTATTTCCAGACATTTCAAATAATTCTATTTCTAGTCATACTGTATACTGGGGAGGAGTCCCAACTTTTAAATCACCTGCTCAATTTCTTACAGCAAGTCGTTCACACATGCTGCTTAGAGTGGGCATAGGAAGACAATTCTCCACTGAGACAAACCACCTGTTGTCAAGTGTGAGCCAGGTATTTATAAGAAGATTCATTAGGAGGGTGGATTTCTTGAACAACCCAAACTTAACAGATAACCAGCCAAATTGAACGGCAAACAGTTAGGTTAAGGACACAAAGGTGATGCATTTACGGATTGAATACAAGATTCAAACTATATCAAGTATGACACTAAATTGATGAGAATTATCTCAGTGGGAAACGGCTTGAACAAGTTGTACAGACTGGAGGACTCGGTTAAGGTCTTTGCAAAACCATCTGCAATGCACTGCAGTTTGGCACCTCTCAACTGTATATAATCAGCTTCATTTTATAATTGGATAGCCTGAATTGCCATGTTTTTCTAAGCTGGAGGTGCTAAATGACGTGCCATGGCGGGCCGAAAGTATAGTTAGCCTCATACCATAATTGCCTAAGTCATATTTTTGCCAAATTGCAATATCGGCTGCCTGTTCTTTCGAGTTGGCGAAAAAATGCGTATTTTCCTTATTTTCCTTTTTTCTGAAAACCTTAAAAAATCCATTCTCTTAAATTAAATAAAAAAAAAACCTTATAGTATTCGTCAAACAAAATGTAAATACATGCTCTGGATGCTTATTGAGCATCACATATTAACACTGATAACATTAATACAAAATTTGATCTTTAAATTCGCAAAATGAATTATTTTATGGACATTTCAAATAAGACTTGCAAAACGTGCCGGTGCCAGTTCCGAAACTTAATGAGCCATGCGATCATGTGACCATGAGGTATCACACCAGCAAAAAATAAGCGGGATATGCAACTGTTTCAACAAGATAGTTTTGAGAGTTGTCGTGTGTTGTCTTATGTTTATCGCTGCACTATGGAACAAGACAACCTATGACCACAGAGGGAACTCACCTCTGTCATCATCGAAATGCAAAAAAATTTACAAGTGGTCTGGATTGGACATGCATATGGTGGCTGTGCCAGAACTGGAAATCTGGGGGCTACAGAACATCCGTTTATTACTACAATAAGTCCTGGCTAGTTCTCAATCATTTTCACAATTAACCATAGATTCACACTAAGAGCACTCCACTCTATCAGGTGCTGCTTATTCTTCCGCTTTAGGTATGACGTCGACAATCATTCATTTGGACGCATAATTTGGTGCATTTAAATCAACATTATTCAAAATTACATACCCGACAAGTCTCACGCATATGGCGTGAGTCTAATGCTTTTTAGTGGCATATCACGTTCTCACACTGTAGTCTGCAAACTTACACTTAATTACAAAAGTGAAGATTGAAAAGATTTTATTCGGCAAACAATATTATATTTAATTGCCAGTCCAACTTTTAAATTAACTCTCTCTGTACCGAGAGAGAGGGGCGACATTTCATTGGAACGCGGATAAGTCATTATTCAATCAACGCGTATTTAAGAAATTCTCACGCAAATTTCTTAAGGCTGTGATCAGATACAACGCAGTTTCGAGCGCTCATGCAACTGCTATCAAATAGCTTTCAATGGTTTGGACGCGCATGGACACAACAGGTGCGCCTCTAGGCGCCCTGCGCTCGGACGCGATTTGGGCGCCATAGCACGAGAAGGTGTGTCAAGTTCAATATGTGTCTATTTTGGTACAGAGCGCCACACGTCAACGGTAAAGCGGTAGTCAACAACCAATGAAATGTATTGAAAAGAAGGACTAAATTCCAAAACACGAGACTTGGCAGTGATTCGCAAACAGCCGTTAACATTGTTCAGGGTGTTCGCAAAGTGAGATACAGAAGTGTTACTTAGCAACTGCAAAAAAGACGCATCCAGCGCTTTTTACAATGTAGGCTTCAAAAAGTGAGGATGGAAGCACCTCGCGTTTCCTAGCGGATAAAGCGCGTTTAGGGAGATCACAACCTAAGTCTTCTTTTCTCAGGGGTTGGAAGCTGATTAATTGCATTAAGATGTTTAAAATGGTCGTTTAATTTATTTAAACAATATAAACGACCATGAAGCGCAAGTTTAATCGCCTGACGTATGGGAAAGGTCGTGTGGAAGTTCCAGAGCAGTTTGTCTCTTGTAAAGCATAGGCCTATTTATAAGCTCAGTTTCAGGCATCAAATGTTATATTTTCAGGAAGCACTTAAATTCATGTCAGTACACTGTATAATATGTGCTGTTGCATAATTATCTGTACAGTAAAGGGTGAATGGACTTTTTAAATCTGGCCTTTTTCTGATTTAATTTGCATTTCCCATGATGTGCCAACTATTTCATTCAGTGTTCGGGCACTGAAGATATCAGTTAGTCAGGTCAAGCAATTGGATTTTTCCCCCATTCCACCATTACGCAGGTACTTCCGCAATTTTATGGGCCCTTTGTTACTGCATATTTCGCCAAAAAAATTTCCCAGCCCATATCATGATATCCATTATGGTTGAATGGCAGTTCTTAAGACAGTGATGTATGAAGGATTGGAGATCACGCATTCAGACGTGGTTTTCAACCTTGTCCTTTACGCATTGAGATTTGACTATATTATTTTATTTCCAGGGTATCCAGTCTTCAGTGGTAGGCACAGTTCTGCTAATCCGCAAATCGCTAATTAACGAAGATAACTTTTTCCTTAGCAGATTGGCGTTTCTGCTAACTTCAAAAACCTTCAGTGGAACAATTTACTTCCGCTAACTGTGAGTCTGCTAATTTTTTTTTTTCCCGATAAAGAAAATAAAGTTTAATAGTCAAAAGCATTTGTAAACCTTCAAATCATCGCCTACATGTTTGTTCTTGTCTGTTGGGAGTGCATCTACAACAGCCTGGCTCGCTGTTGGCTGACTACGTGATAGGTTGACGCAGCAGCAGCTGAGCAGCATTATGTAATTTTGCAGTTCAGTTCACTTCCAGTGGCATAGCCAGAACTGAAAATTGGATAGGCACAAAATATCCCTCTACAACAATTAAGTGCTGACTCGTTCTTGGCCATTTTCCTTTATTATCAAGTTTTCCAATTATAAGAATAATCTATTGGCAATTAAAGGCAGCTTCCTTCTTAATGTGATGTGAGGGCAATTAAATAATAGGCTAAATTCAATTCAAAAAGATTATTTGCTCATAAATAGGCATATGCCTTGCTAAGGGTGAACTGCTCTGGAACTTCCGTGCCTTCTTTTTGGCACATCAGGCAATATAACCTGCGCTTCATGATCATTTAAATGAAATAAAAAGACAAAGATTTGAAACACCTTTCACAATTTAGAATAAGGCTAACTGAAACACACCACATTGCGCATACAAATGAATGATTGTCGTCATACCATAACGAAGAGAACTAGCAACACCTGATACTGTAGTGTGTTTTCGAAGAGAATTTATTGTTCATCAGGAAATTATTGAGAGCAATTCAGGACTAATAATTGCTTTAATGGGCTGTTCTGCGCCCATCCAGAGTTCAGTTCTGGCTATGCTACTACAGGACGTGTGCATTTGCATGGACAGAACTAAAAATTGGGAAGGCAAAGAACATCCATTTCAAAAAACTGTTAGTTCTCAATCATTCATACTCAATCATTTTCCAAATTAACAATTCATTCACTTTGAAAATACTCCACACCATCAAGTGTTGCAAGTTCTCCTTGTTAAGGTAAGATGATAATCATTCATCTGGACCAGTAATTTGGTCCGTTTCAATCAGTCCTATTCAAAATTGAGCAAAGGTGTTTCAAATCTTTGTCTTTAACTTAAACAATAATTAACAAATTCCAGACCACACCTTCAATACTAGTTAACGATATTTATTGAATTGAATAAGTATGGGAATTTGTACTGATGTACAGAATAGAGTCGAGTAGGTGGAGACCAGGTGGGGGTTGCGTTTCTTCTTGGAGTCATAAAGGCTTTTTCAAGTCCCCTTGGGCTCCTATAGAGTGATAGGGTGAGAGATGAATAGAAGGGAGGGAGGGACGTTGAACGAGACAGACGATGTTGTAAAATGAACGCGATATAAACAGGCTGGTTGGTTTGGACAAATGGATGAATGGAGTGACGTTTTTAGGCATGGTCTGGTTCAAAAACCTACGTTTTGATCTCCATTAAAATGTGCCAAAAAGGTAGCCCGGAAGTCCGAGAGCAGTTTACCTTTCATAAGACACAAGCCTGGTCATGAGTAAATTATTTTTCTGAACTGAACTTAGCCTATTATTTAATCGCCCTAAGATCACATGAAGAAGGACGCTGTATATAATTTCCAATGGATAATTTTTATAATTGTAAAACGAGTTAGTGAAGGAAAATGGCCCAAGAACAAGTCAGCACTAACTAGAGGGCACTCGGTAGAGCGCATACCACACCATGCCATATATCGGTTCCTCTGGTTACAGACTATGTTACGTCACTTCTAAAATTAGATCAAATCTTCCTTGGACTACCACTTATAATCCTGCCAAATTTCATGCCAAACCATTCATAACTTTTTGAATTATCCTGTTAACAGACAGAGAAACAAACAAATGAAACGTTCTTAGATTGATGACTGGAGGAAATCTAAATTTAAAAAGGTGAAAAGATATATCATATTGTATAAAGAACACAATCAAAAAAATTCATTATAGCAAAAATTGAAAAAATTACATCATGTTGTGACGTCGTTTTCATGTACTTACGTCAGAGTGATGTCATTGTGACCCCTAACCACTAGAACCGCATTCCGTTGACGAGAAGAACGGCATTAGTTTCAAGTCTCTAGCTCAATGAGAAACAAAGTTTTGGATCAAAATGTGTTTTCGACCTTTTTTGTGACCTTGACCTTGAAACTTAAAAAAGTATAGGTCTGTGGTGAGTAACCTATGCTAACATGTCTCCAAGTTTTGTTAGGATTGGTGCATTTATTGGTGATTAATGGCAAAAGGGTGCGTAACTAACAAACTGACAAACTGACGTCTAACGCAACTGACTGCAATACTTGTGAAATCGTACCAACAGGGGTGAACACATAACCTCCTTAGCAGAGGTAATAATTGTTGTAAAGGGATGTTCTGTGCCTACCCAATTTTCAGTTCTGGCTACATAACTGTCTATAACTAACCCTTTCCCAACCGTTTGCTGAAAAGTAAACTTACTGTCGATGTTCAGCCAATGGATAGCAAAGTTTGCTGCAGCTCATGGCTGCACACTCAGCACGGAGTCTTGCTGCCTTCTGATCACATGTAGAAAACTCAACATCCCCTGCCTGGCTAATGAGTCATTTGTAAAAACTTGGCCATGGTTTATTTACGCAATGTTTACGTCATTGTTTACAATGTAAAGCCAGGGCAGTGAAAGAGGAATGGTCCAGTGGCTTTTGCGCGGCAAAAAGAAATGATTGTGTGTGACTTTTGCAAATGAGACCTGCTCACTGGTAAATAAGATATACAGCTTAATTGGGTAGGGAATGCTCTGCCCGACCCTACTTGCTATTCTTGCTGTTGGGCTTATCAGAGTTAGTTTGGTCGCGATGTCACAGCTGTATTTAAGCATGCATGTGCTGCGGGCAAACAAACCCAATTGATTTGGTCCTTTTTGTACTGTAAATAAATTGTTTGTTGAATGTAAACTATTATTTATTTTCATTTGTTCATTTAATCATTTATGTACACCAGTGGAGGAAGTGTGTGATGATGGGCCTGGGTGCAAGAATTATTTTCAGCATTCACGTCGGCCCTGTGCAGACAAAAATGGACACCTCCAAATCTATTGCACACTACAGAGGGTGAAATGGCTAAAATCCAACCAATTTGTCTTAAGGGAACTTTGCTCTCAAAGTAATGGATTATAAGCTTACACATCTAAGCAAATTGGCCTTTGCTCTCAATGGATAAGGCCCTTTTTTGGAAGCCTTTTCTACTATAACATGATCAGCGATCCTGTTTCATATCGCCCTATTCCTACAACTTGTCACATCATTATTAGTCCCAGATTTTCCCTGTGCCAACTTTTTTGGAGCCTGTTGCAGCCGTCAGCTTCGAAATACGTGCATATTTTCCAACTGTTTAAGCATCAAAGGATGTGTTGTTGAACTGTTTTCAATATTGCATAGTGGATGAATGGATTTATTAAATCAGTCCTCGTTAAATTTATGTGCATTTCCATAATGTGCAAAGTTTCTCATAAGTGAGATTATATAAAAACAATATAAATCTTAAACTCATCAAAATAACAACCATTTGCCACATTATTTTCTGATTTGCTGTACTAATATTTTTATGCCAGGATGATTATGAACTTCACAACAGCAAAGCTGTGGAGGTTTCCACAAATGTACTGCTCTTGCCGTACACTTCTCCTTGACTTTTCTATCCAGACTACTTTTTGATTAATCTGTTGGAAACTGGAAATATATTGTTCTGTTTGTTTAACTTCCTAAAGCCCAACATCCCCCTAGTTGTAACACAGGCATTACGGGATATTCAAATGACTTGCCGTGAGCCTCTGACCCTTAACCCTCTGTTAACCAAGTACCTTTCCAACTGTGTAAAAATCATTTCCCTAAGCAAATATGTTGATTATGGGCCAATATTTGGAAAAATAGTAAAAAAAAAAAATTCGACTCTTTGGCCCACCTTTCCAAAATGTAGCAGATATGCTACATTGGGTAATAATGCGAATGGAAAAATTAAAATGACGGACCATTCAAGTTATTCTCAAATGTTTATTTGGCAATAAGTAACAAAACCAGCAGGGTGTCCAGGCTGTTAACCCTTTCACTTTATGTAGCAGATATGCTACGGTGGTTAATAGAGGGTTAAACGCATTATTGCTTTCAAGCTGCTCCTATTCAAGATCACTTGATTAAGCACTCAATTTAAGCACTTAATAAGCACTCAATTTATTGACTAAATAATCAAGACCTATACAGTGTATAAGCTTGTGATTATTTAGAAAGAATTAAGATGTGACAGATCACTGTAGGGCGACATTGACAATGTACTCAATAGTGATACTGTATGGATGCAAAAAAAAAACAAATAATGAATGAACCCAGTGCTTTCTCTGAATTCCATCTCCCGTTCTAGGATTATTTTTCAGTAGGGCAACCCAATTAATTTTAAGATTAACGTTTAAGGTTTTCAGCGTTCCAAAGAGCACAGCGTAGGTTGTACTTGGAGGGAAGCATAGTTACACATTGGTTGCCTCCCCAAGCAATAATAATTAATTTATTAAATTATCAACTTTATGTCGAAGCGCTGGAAATTGAATAACTGAGTAAACTGGTTATCAGTGCATTGTGAAAGTTTAAGGCAAGGCATGTACAAGTATTTAGAATCATGTAATATGCATGCCATGCGTCAAACTTTCAAGGTAGCAAAGTCATTCATGTCTAGCTTCTGAAATGGCAATTACCTAAAAATCTAAACCTTATCTGAATACCACCTTCAGCAGCAATTACTACATTTTATAAAACGGGTGCTTCCCATCCTTAAATGTGATTGGTTGAGCCGCGTTCCATGCCGGTATAAAATCAGTGTAACCCACTGTAATCTGAGGCAGACCACAGCACAAGATATCCCTGCGCGCCTGCCCTAGCAACCAACTACTCTGTGCTTAACTGACTCGTTAGGTTACGTTTGTTTCAGGACTTTTAGCTCGCTATTTCAGTGTTAGCAAAGTTTAGCCATTTAACCCGCTAACCAGTTGGCTATCTACCTAGCCAGCTATAGCATTATAGAGTTCGATGTCACTTAAGCTTGCTAGCTACGTTGCTAACTAGCTCGCTATTTCAGTATTAGCAATAAATTGTTGATTTTTTTCTTGTGTGTTTATTTTATGGGCTATGTGTTGGGTAACCACATCCATTGTACTGAACACTAGCTAGTTGACAAGCTGGCTAGCAAACTAATGCACAATTCATCATATTTTCCTGGACACCGGCAAGTGTAGAGGACAAAAGTCAATCTTGTTCCCTACTCTCACTGCTGGTTGTAATGATATGGCCGCTCGGCTTGAGTTGAGAACAAGGAAACTCGAAAACCGAAACGAACGTAAAATTATTTAACGGGGCCTTTGGGAGACCGAAGGAGACATTCAAAATAGCCTGCTTTCATAGTATATCTACATTAACTAGCCCAAATAGCCTGATGTGACATGATAATGGCGCTAGATGAAAAAGAAAAAGCAATCTTAGTGTCTGTGTTGCTTGCCAACCATTCTGTCCACTCTATCTTGCTTGGTGGAAGAACGAATAGTTCTAAATGTTATTGTTGCATTATTACCAATAAATTGTTAATTTTTTTTCTTGTGTGTTTATTTAATGGGCTATATGTAGGGTAACCGTTTTATAAAAGCAATAAGCCCCGAGAAGCAGTGGGTTACAGTGATTTTATAACGGCGGAGGGGCCTTCTAAGGCGCGACGCGCAGCAGAGTTATTCCTTTAACATTCTACTTCAGGATAGAATTTCGAGAAATTCCACTTAACTACCATCCATGCAATGTCATATTGCACCCTTCCTCGTGGATGCAAAGCTGCATGTCGTAATCGTTAATGGCAACTTAGTCGAAGCCCATTTACTCATTAAATTAATTCAACCTATCACCTGATTTTCACTCGGAAATAGGTTGAACGTTAACCTGCATTATAGGAATGTCACTGGTTGTAGACAGATTTTTATTTTCACAAGAGCAACCTGAACACGAGGACCTGAGTCGGCAAACCCGCATTTTAAGAAAGGTTTTCTTAGGCATATCAAACCCATCGGACACGACCGCAGAAAAAAAATACCGTTTTGCGAGCTGCAGGAATTGAGAAGCTACATAAGTCATTGACACTTTATATTAGGCCTACCATTAATGTAGATAGGGAAATGCTTCATAATTATCGTAATGAACAATAATGCAAGTTGAGGGGAAATACATACGGATTGAACCTCGCAACTGAATGAATTACCGCTTAGTTGGTAATTAGGAAACCTAAATGGGAAAGGGTTTGGAGATGTTATGGGCTTTCAGGCGAGGTAAGAGCAGTGCCAGGATCCCTCCAATGACAACTCCGGAGTGGAGGAGCTAAATATGACTTTCTCATGCAGTCCAAAATTTTGGACATTAAGCTGTGAACTAGTTTTTTTTAAACTTTAATTCTATTTTATTTTTTGCCCACTTAGGTTATTTACTGAAGTAAAATCAAAACAATTTCTAATTTCTAAAAATTGGATTGCTATAACATGAGTAGACTGTGTACAAACTTTTGACTGGTGCTGTGCATAACAGGCAAATGTGTCAGTGAGGACCATATAATTATAGTTTCTCAATTTCACTTCATAAAATTCTTCTCCAGCACACTTTCAAATCACTTTCAAATCACACCAGCCAGTATTTTATTCACAATGGAACAGAGATACCACCGCAAATGTTGAAACTGAGAAATTTTGCGGTTTTATCCACAAAATGAGCTCAATTCAAATTTGATGGCTGCTACAGGTCTCAAAAAAGTTGGGACAGGGGCCTGTTTACCATGGTGTAGCGTCCCCTCCAGGGGCGTTACCAAGGGGGGGCAGGGGGTGGGCAGTGCGCACCCTGAGAAAGGCTCTGCCCACCCAATGAAAACTCAAGATAAAACACTGATTTACTACTATTTGACAGCAAACACGCGATATCCCACGTGATTCACAGCCGGAGGTAGACAGCCATTAAGAGAGAGCTTTACGTATACTTCATCTATCTACAGCGCCCTCCATAATTATTGGCACCCCTGGTTAAGATGTGTTCTTTAGCTTCTAATAAATTCAGTTTTTTTCTAAATAATATAGGACCACAATGAAAAAAAGAGGAAAATCCAACCTTTAATTCAAGTGCATTTATTCAGTGGGAAAAAAATCCCACATTAAGAAATAATTCTTTTACATCAAATCATGTGTGCCTCAATTATTAGCACCCCTGATGTTAATACTTTGTACAACCCCCTTTTGCCAACAAAACAGCACCTAATCTTCTCCTATAATGTTTCACAAGATGGGGGAATACAGAAAGAGGGATCTTCGACCATTCCTCTTCGCACAATCTCTCTAAATTATCCAGCGACCTGGGTCCTCTCCTCTGCACTCTCCTCTTCAGCTCACTCCACAGGTTTTCAATGGGGTTGAGGTCTGGGGACTGAGATGGCCATGGGAGGAGCTTGATTCTGCGTCTGGTGAACCATTTCTGTGTAGATTTGGCCACATGTTTAGGGGCATTATCTTGCTGAAAGACCCAGTGACGACCCATCTTCAGCTTTCGGGCAGAGGCCACCAGATTTTGATTTAAAATGTCCTGGTATTTCAAAGCGTTCATGATGCCATGCACCCAAACAAGGATCCCAGGGCCTCTGGAAGAGAAACAGGCCCACAACATCACCGATCCTCCCCCATACTTCACAGTGGGCATGAGATGCTTTTCTGCATACTCATCTTTTGTGTTCCGCCAGACCCACTTGTTTGTTGCCAAAAAGCTCTATCTTAGTCTCATCTGACCAAAGCACACAGTCCCAGTTGAAGTCCCAGTACCGCTTAGCGAACTCCAGACGTTTGCGTTTATGATAGTGAGTGAGAAAAGGTTTTTTCCGTGCATGCCTCCCAAACAGCTTGTTGGCATGTAGATAGCGCCTGATGGTTGTTTTGGAGACTTTGTGCCCCAAGATGCTACCATTTGTTGCAATTCTTTAACAGTGAGCTTTGGAGAACTTTTTATTTCTCTTACCATCCTCCTCACTGTGCGTGGTGGAAAAATAACCTTGCGTCCTCGTCCAGGCTTGTTTACCACTGTTCCAGTTGTTTTAAACTTCTTAATGATTCCTCTGACAGTAGATATGGGCAGGTGCAGGCGAGTGGCTATTTTCTTGTAGCCATTGCCTGACTTGTGAAGGTCGACACACATCTGCCTTACTTGAATGGTATGTTCCTTTGTCTTTCCCATGTTGAAGAGTGGATAAGAGAAATGGCCTCTGTGTCACGTCATATTTATACCCCAGGGAAACAGGAAGTGATGAATTACTAATTAAATGTTCCTAGATACTCTGATCAACTTTGTAAACTACTGTAGAAATGACAGAAATACTGCAATTACATTTATTTCCTAGGAATTGTTAGGGATGCCAATAATTGTGGAAGAGGTGATTTTATGAAAAATAATTATTTCTTAGTCAGGGATTTTTTTTTTCCCTTCAAATTCACTTGAGTTGAAGGTTACATTTTTCTACAATTTTCAGTGTGGAAGTATGCTTCTGCAATAAAAATTGAATTTATTTTAAGGCTTTTAACACATCTTGACCAGGGGTGCCAATAATTATGGAGGGCGCTGTATGTGTGATTGGTGGATTCCTTTGCCAGTCTAGTCTGATGTAAAACTAACCAATGGGCACTCTCGAATTACTAGGGACCCTCCCATTCTCTTAGACTGCCGTCTTCACACAGTTTGAGGTCACGTGTACGCTGCTTATGTTAGACCCGTGCTTCTCTCAGGGAATTAAAACTTCACCCATATCTCTTTTGTTGCTACTTTTTCCACCGCTTATTTTGTCAGTCTTGTTGTTTGACATTAAGGTAATTTGTGTACTATACTGAGCAACAAAAGAAACGCAAGTTAGCTAGTTAGTTAATGTACTCTTATGGTTACTCAGTCAAAGTGATGGCAAAATAAAGATAAATTTGATGAAACCAGTGTAAATGGGCACGCGCTGGTAATGAATTTGATTTTCTAAAATAATTACGCGCAAACTTTATTTCCAGTCTGCCTTTAATTAACTTGTGTTTCTTTTGTTGTTCAGTATAGTTTGTCATCTGTGTGTGTCCACTCGTGTGGTTATAACCTGAGTTGACTACCGAGTGAGCCCAGGCAGCTAGCTCGCAGCTAGTCTGGAGTTGCTAGTCACTCACTGGGGTTGTTGCAAAAAAAATTCTGTATCATAAGCACATTTCAACATTTCGAACATCTGTATCATAGGCACTTCGAACATTTGCCAACAGAAATGCATAGGTGGCTCATTAAAAAACAAGCAGCTCCCACTCCCGCAAGTGTGGTCTCTACCAGCAGCCCTGCAACCACCGAACAGAGTGTTGCATCTGTGCCGGGGTCCAGAACTGCCTGTGAATCACCGGCAGATGCACCTTGCTCCAGCAGCACTGCACCCATGCTGGGGGCTCAAAACGTCTGTTCTCCTCATGTTCAGGCCTTCAGCTCTGTGTCCACTCCTCCGGACTTAAATATGGATCGCCCATCTCAGCCCATTTTAAGCAGTTATCCTAAGCGTATCAAACTCGACCATGGCATGACTTGAATATTAAGTACTGCGCGATGCCATCTTTTGCCTTGCTTGTTGCAAATTTAGTTCTAATTTGGATCGTGAGGACATATTTACTAAACATGGCTACTCAAATGGGAAAAAAAGCACTCGATAAAGACTGTACAAACACGCAACAAGCATCTCACACTCCTGGGCCACGGTTGCATGGCAGGAATACTCGGTCAGAGACAGGTGAAAATATTGTCCATCTGCTGGGTCATACCCAAGTAGAAAAGAACAGATACCACATTAAAAGCATGGGTGAAGTCATTCAGTTTCTCACTGTTAGTGAACTTGCTCTGCGTGGGCACAATTACAGGGATATGGATGAGGAGGGACTGTCTACTCGGCTCGTTGATTACACACTTAAAAAAGATTCCAAACTCGGAGATATCGCAAAATCCATCCCGGAAAATGCCAAATATACATCATTCTCGCACGGAATTGAAGTCCTTTTGCATGGAGTTTTATCAGTTTCACCTGCGTTATGACTCCCGACTTCTCATGCTCTTCTTTACTCAGGGGTTGGAAGCAATGCATGTGTTTAATTAGTTGTTTAAATGCATGTGTTTAATTGCATGTGTTTAATTAATCGTTTAAATAGTTGAAATGAAATAAGATCATTTAAAACGTCTTTGTGCAATTTCATTGCTTCCAATGATCTTATTTCATTTGAACAGTTTAAACGATCATGAAACACATGCATTGCTTCCAACCCCTGAGTATAGAAAAGCGTAAGTAGACATAATCACCGTAAGTGAAACCGATAAACCTCCATGCACAAGGACTTCAATTCTGTGCGAAAATCTCTCACATACGCGTTGATTGAATAATTGCTGACTACAGCAAGGAACGGAAATATACTACTAAAACTCACGCGGAATGCATGAGAGTTGACAGGTGTGCGTTATTAATGAAAACTGACCACACCTGTTAATGTTGAGAGTTTTCTGAGCTTTTGTGATGGTAATTTAAATGAATGATTGAAAACAAGTCGTGACCAATCATTATTTTCAAGGGATGGGTTTGAGCCTCCCCTATCGCCAGTTCATCCGCCGCCACTGACACACACACACACACACACATATATATAAAGTTTCAAGATGTTGTGCATGTTGTATTTTCCGCCGATTTAGAGGTTCTTTTTTTGCCCTCCCAAAGAGGACAAATGCCCACCCAAGCTTGGCATCTTGGCAACGCCTCTGGTCCCCTCTACTTTTTAACACAGAGTGGAGGCATCTGGGCATTGAGGAGACAAGTTTCTGGAGTTTAGCCATTGGAATTTGATCCCAATCTTGTTTAATACAGGCTTCCAGCTGCTGGACAGTTTTGGGTCTCCTTTGACGGACTTTTCGTTTAATTACGCGCCAAATGTTCTCAATCGGTGAAAGCTCAGGACCACAGGCAGGCCAGTTCAGCACACGGACTCTTCTACTACAAAGCCATGCTGTTGTGATAGCTGCAGTATGTGGTTTTGCATTGTCCTGCTGAAATACGCAAGGCCTTTCCTGGAATAGATGTCGTCTGGAGTGGAGCATATGTTGCTCTAAAACCTTTATCTACCTTTCAGCATTCATGATGCTTTTTAAAACGTGCAAGTGTCCCACACCATATGCATTAATGCATCCCCATACCATCAGAGATGCTGGCTTTTGAACTGAATGCTGATAAGACGAGGGGCGGTCTTTCTCCTCTTTAGCCCGGAGGACATAACGCCCATGATTTCCAACAAGAATGTCAAATTTGGACTCGTCTGACCACAGGACACTTTGCCAGTTTGCTACAGTCCATTATAAATGAGCCTTGGCCCACAGAACACGGTGGCACTTCTGGATCATGCTCAACAATGGCTTCCTTTTTGCATGATAGAGTTTTAGGTGGCATCTGTGGATGGCACGGCGGACTGTGTTTACAGAGTGGCTTCTTGAAGTATTCCTGGGCCCATTTAGTAATGTCAATGACAGAATCATGCCGGTGAGTGATGCAGTGGCGTCTGAGGGCCCGAAGATCACGGGCATCCTGTTAAGGTCTTCAACCTTTTCCCTTACGCACAGAGATTTTTCCAGTTTCTCTGAATCTTTTGATGATGTTATGCACTATCGATGATGAGACCTTCAAAGCCTTTGCAATTTGATGTTGAGGAACACTGTTTTGAAAGTATTCCACAATTTTTTTACGCAAGCCTTCACAGGTTGGAGAGCCTCTGGCCATCTTTACTTCTGAGAGACTCAGATTCTCTTAGACATCCCTTTTATAGCCAATCATGTTACACACCTGATGCCAGTTAACTTAATTACTTGCTAAATGTTCTTTTAGCTGATTCTCTTATATATTAATTGCCTTTTCAGCCCTTTTTTTGCCTGTGTCCCAACTTTTTTGAGACCTGTTGCAGCCAGAAAATTTTAAATAAGCTCATTTCGTGGATAAAAATGTTAATGTGTTCTGTTTCAACATTTGAAATGTTATCTATGTTCTATTGTAAATAACATATTGGCTCGTGATCTGAAAGTCATTGCATTTTGATTTTATTCACAATGTACACTTCGTCCCAGCTATTTCGGCATTGGGGTTGTAGTTAAAGTACTGCAATGTAGTACAGCGGTTTGGAAGTAATATACTTTTTCCCTGGCTTACAGCAGATCCATATTTTAGGGAGAAAAGGGTTTGTGCAGTGAAAATGGGGCGGGGCTCAAAGCCTCACCTGTGTATTTTGGATCTGGATGGCTCCCTGGGGTAATGCCGGGGTCAAAACCTGCCCATGCGATGTCACCATTGTTACAGGCTGATACAGCGTCCCACCTGGTATAGACACAGCCATTTGAAAGGTAGACTCTCAAGCAAATTAAACTAGTTCGCCAGAAAACAACAATGCCAGTTGAATTAAGTATACAGTAGTGCGCAGTGATGATTATACACCACTACTTTCATCTAAAAGGGGTCCTAATATACATTTGTATTGCTTCTCCATAATTTTTTGGTGAAAATATATTGAAAAATACTATTATATTATTATTATATTGTATATTATTATACTATCATTCCCACAAGTATATTGAGATAAAAATTCAGGTAATAAACAGAAACACTGAAAATGTCAAAAATGTTTTTGAATAACAATTGAAAAGTGTTGCAAATTTTATTTTTTTGACTGTTGCATAGCCTGGATTTTTATTTGAAGGCTCATTCCATGATTACTGATGCTAAAAAAAATTAGTTTAAACTGGTTTGGGGCAACATTATTCTGCTAAATTTTCTCTTATGGTCAGTTGCTCTAGTACATAAGGTGACATGAATTTTGAGCAGTGTCACAGTGTTAAACACGATGGCGTGACGGAAGGAGGTTTCTGAGATGTTCATTGCTGCATTGTGGCCTTAAATGATGCTGAACACGTTAAATGCTGCCATGGCCCTGTAAGAAACACCATCAAGCATTTCAAAGAGACCGGTTTGCTGAAAATTAGTGGCAACAGAGGTGCAAAACAGATGTAAAGTACCTCTCATGTTCATTATCTGTGTATGACAAGTGAAAAAAAGTGCTATATAAATGCAGTCCATTTACCAAAAAAAACCAAAAAAAAATCGGTGGTTGACAGCAAGACAACTCCGTGATAATATCAGTAGCGCTAGAAGTGAAGAGATGAAAGTATCAAGATTTTCCATTTCCAGACGCCTGCGTGAAAATAGTCTGATTAATCGTATTGCTGGTAAGAGTTGCCAACATCAAAAAAAAGACATGAGTTTGCCAAGAAATTCAAAGACTGGACACCAATGGACTGGGATTAAACCCTTTGGACTGATGCATCAAAATTCGAAATTTTCTCATTCAAACATGGAACTTACAGTATCTGCGCTGTAGAGTTGGAGAATGTTTCAAAAATGACTGTTTAACCCCCTCAGTAAAACAATGAGGTGGCAATATCAATTAAAAATGAGCTAATATTTTTCATGAAATGGTAAAATGTCTCACTTTTAACATCTGATATGTTGTCTATGCTCTATTGTGAATAAAATGTGGGTTTATGAGATTTGTAAATCATTGCATTCTGTTTTTATTCACGTTTTACCCAACATCCCAACTTCATTGGAATTGGGGTTCGTATTTTCATATAAGGATTTTGATTATTATCTATGGAAGCCCAAAGTGGACAATATTCAAATGAAAATGTAATCCCACTATTGCATTATAATTTTCCACTTATGAATGAGTTATTTGAGACAATATTAAATTGAAAATGCATTAATCCAATTATCACTTTCATTTTCACATACACATATGGGAAATCTATGACTATATTCAAATGATAATGAAAAGCTGTTTGACATTTCATTTTCAAAGTCATGCTCTGCAATACAGTGGACAATATTCAAATGCAATAAGCAAAACAGCACCCCCAGCCTATTGCATTTACATTCACATGTCATCACGCTCTTTTTGGGTCAACATGATAATGAAAATGCTGTTTTCTAATCACTTGAAAATAATAATGACATAATAATGATGACGACATTTGACATTTCATTTTCAAAGACTTATCCTGCAATACATGGGACAATATTCAAACGCAGTGAGGGAAACAGCGCCTCCCAGTCCATTGCATTTTCAAATACATGTCACCACGCTCTTTTTGGGACACAATGAAAATTAAAATGCAATCTGTCAGCGTTTCATCAAGGCGGGTTTTCGCTAGGGCGTCACTCATTAGGGCGCGAACGGAAACCATGTTCCTCATTTGCATACCAACCAATCAGCTTCTGGGTAGCTCTTATGCGCACGGACTGATAATGTCATGATGGCTTGGCTGCTATGTATTGTGTGCCATCGCGCAGTAGGCTACGTTACGCTTTGGATGTAGCCACTTCGGCAGCTAGTATACTAGCTAACGTTAACTAAGGAAAATATTTGAAATTATCATCACATAAAAGCAATATGATTTGATTTTTTCCCCAACTCTATTAACTGAGCTAGCTGTAATATGCATGAACTTATCCGAGGCTTTGCGGCAATGTTTTGCAACTGCAACCCAAGTATGCTTGCAGATTTCAGAGACGTTAAGCTAGCTTGCTAGTGAGTCTAAAAAGCAATCGCTTAGGTACAGCTAGCTAGCTATGATGCATGCTGGAGAAGCTCTTACAGCCGATTTGTCACTTTCAACGCTATCTCTTTTTTACCGACCTCTTTCACCATTGATTAGCAGCTCCTTTTACCTACAGAACAAACTGACAGTTCAGCCTGAGACATGTTATTTCATAGCTAGTTAAAAGCAGCATTACCTTCCATCGTGCTATAGCGTATTACATTACTCCAGATAAAACGCGCTATCCGTCTCCCCACCCTGCTGACGCTAGTTAGGGAAATGTTTGTCATCATTTTTATACTTAATTGCTGTGATTCGTTTTTGCTAGCTGAAAGCGATTGCTCTTATTGCTTGCCGATTTGCAAGTTCACCACTCCTGAAACATGCACAATGTAGGCATCATGCCGAACGTTCCGATAAACGGCCAGCAGTCAAGCTGCCGCTGTTCCTAGTTTAATCGCGATTCCCAAGCCACGTAGCAATGGGAGAAGTTTTGATGACTGGCTGAAAACGATGTTCCTCACTTGCTAACTTAACCTGCTGAAATATGAACTTCTTTGATATGTTTGGCAGCACTTCTGTACGTCCCAACAGTACTATCAGATTTCTGGGAGATTTAAATGGATAGCTCATTACCTGGCTAGCTCAAGAACAATCTGCAAGCACAAGAGCAATCGCTGTCAGCTAGCTAGCTTGTGAAGATAGGGGAAAAACCGAATCACAGCGATTAAGTATAAAAATGATGACAAACATTTCCCCTAACTAGCGTCAGCAGGGTGGGGAGACGGATAGCGTTTTATCAGGAGTAATGTAATACGCTATAGCACGCATGGACGGATAATGCTGCTTTAACTAGCTATGAAATAACATGTCTCAGGCTGAACTGACAGTTTGTTCTTTCGGGAAAAGAAGCTGCTGATCAGTGGTGAAAGAGGTCGTGTGTGCGAGATGGCGTTGAAAGTGGCCAATCAGGGCTAGAAGAGCTTCTCCAGTAGGCATCATAGCTAGCTAGCGGTACCTAAGCGATTGCTTGTAGACTCACTAGAAAGCTAGCGAACGTCTCTGAGATATACAAGCACACTTGGGTTGCAGTTGCACAACACTGCCGCGAAGCCTCGGATAAGTTCATGCATATTACAGCTAGCTCAGTTAATAGAGTTGGGGAAAAATCAAATCATATTGCTTTTATGCGATGATCATTTACAAATATTTTCCTTAGTTAACGTTAGCTAGCATACTAGCTGCCGAGATGGCTACATCCAAAGCGCAACGTAGCCTACTGCGCGATAGCACACGATACATAGCAGCCTAGCCATCATGACATTATCAGTAAGCCTCCGTGCGTACAAGCGCTACCAAGAAGCTGATTGGTTGGTATGCAAATGAGGAACATGGTTTCGTTCGCGCCCCTAATGAGTGGCGTCCCTAGCGGAAGACCCGCCTTGATGAGACGCTGACAGATTGCATTTTAATTTTCATTGTGTCCCAAAAAGAGCGTGGTGACATGTATTTGAAAATGCAATGGACTGGGAGGCGCTGTTTCCCTCACTGCGTTTGAATATTGTCCCATGTATTGCAGGATAAGTCTTTGAAAATGAAATGTCAAATGTCGTCATCATTATTATGTCATTATTATTTCCAAGTGATTAGAAAACAGCATTTTCATTATCATGTTGACCCTAAAAAAGAGCGTGATGACATGTAAATGTAAATGCAACAGGCTGGGGTGCTGTTTTTGCTTATTGCATTTGAATATTGTCCACTGTATTGCGGAGCATGACTTTGAAAATGAAATGTCAAACAGCTTTTCATTATCATTTGAATATAGTCATAGATTTCCCATATGTGTATGTGAAAATGAAAGTGATAATTGGATTAATGCATTTTCAATTTAATATTGTCTCAAATAACTCATTCATAAGTAGAAAATTATAATGCAATAGTGGGATTACATTTTCATTTGAATATTGTCCACTTTGGGCTTCCATAATTATCATTTTTATTTCTTTTTTTTAAAAAACCCTGGTTTACCAAGGGGAGGTCTTCTAAGAACATATTTCTCTTTTCCAAGGAAAGAGGGAAAAAATATTGGGTTAAGGACCTTTCTGAAGGGCCCAACGGCAATGCTCTTCCTTTTCACATGGGGATTCCACGTTACATTGCCAGATTCATGTCAGCTCCCTTCTGTGCTGCCCCCTGGGCTCCAGTCAGCAACTTAACAGCACCGGTCAATCACCCAGCCACTCGGCAACCCTCCCGCCCCAGGCATCACCTGTTTTCTATTCAAAGTGTCAAAAAAATGGGATGCATTTGTCTTGAGAAAGAGGAAAGGTCAAACGTCACCTTCAGTGACTGCCCATCAGATACTCATACTGAAGACTAACCCACCTGGTACTACTTGTGAGTTTATGCTGGTCATGGTATCGTTCCGTTGTTGTAAATGACTGGTGGGCACCACAATGCCAGAGGGGTTGACGGAACTGGAGATGGCAGTCATGGCAGCAGACGAGGTTTGCAGTGTGTCCTTTGAGGGGGAAAAAGAGAAACGCAAACAGAATAAAGATGGAGCAAAAAGTAGGCAAGTTATGTTCCGGACATTGTTAACTGTAGTCCTGCCGGTCACTGATGACCACACTTGTTTCCCTGTGTGTAGGTCATCGATATATCATCCCCTGGTAGATATTTCCCTGTACACCAGGAAGGATAATCATTAAACTAGAGCCAGGACTAGGGTTAAAGTACAAGATGAAACAAAGCAATATGCATTCAATATAAAAGGCTAAATTGGGATGTGCAGTGGCGTCGCCAAGGGGGGGCCAGGACATCTCGTGCCCCCCCATTTAAGGTACGTAAATCAACAAATAATAAATAAATGTCTCTCGCGCCCCCCCCTCCCGGTCAACAAAATGAAACGCGATTCCCCCCCCCCGCGGGTCAACAAAATAAATTGCGTGCCCCCTCATCAAACTGTTGTGCCCCCCTTGTGCACCCCCAGAATAAAACGTCTGGTGACGCTACTGGGGATGTGGGCAGACCTCTCACATCATACAGCAAAATAAACACAAAGATAATATTTCTCCCTCAAAAGTGTGCAGCATTCAAGGGGTTATTCAAAGACACAAAACCTCACTGCAATACTTGTTATCACGTACGGAAAAAATTGAGCACGGTCTTAAAACTGAGGTCACATATTTCTGGGCATTTATGAAAATAGCAGCTAAGAATAAAGCCAAGTTATGATATTTTCGGAGAGACTTCCCAGAGATGTTTGTTCCGATACTCAGCAAAAAGCTGAAACTCAGCACCAGAATGAACAATGCAGGAGATTACCATTTGCTATGTGCACTGTACCAAACCACAGTTGGTTTGGTACAGATACACACAATAACAAGAGAGTGAGAATTATAAGGAGGTCTTGACTGAAATGATGCCCAAGAAACAAGCTCAGTGGCCTTTTCATTTCAGCAGGTCAGCACAGGCAATCACTGTTTATTACAGCTCTCAATCTGGTCACCAACCCTATCCAGAGGAGCCATTTTAGGCATATCAACAGTACAAATCAGCCTTTTGACAACTGCTTCCTTCAAGAAAAAAAAAAATTGATGTGTTTCATTCACAACAGCATCAGTGATTTAATACAGCCTCTGGTACTGTTCTATACATTTACCATTACACTGATGGGTAAGTTTAATTTGTTTCTTTTAATAATTTCCCGTTTTATCTTCCCAATTTATGATTGCCTGCAAGCAAGTTACTACACCACCTGCTAAAGCAGGGACAGAGCTGGTTTGCGAACAGGTGTAGATCTGACTGATGACAGATGGTAACCTGTAAATTGAGTAGTAGAGATAAAGCAGCAGATCTTTTCACTTTATACCGTCTCTACAGATATTGCTACAACATTATTTCTTCCACTAACAGCTATAGTAACACCATTCTTTCAGTTACAGAGCTGTGGCAGCTGTAAGATACACTTGATTATAACCGTTGCTCCAGTTTTGAAAACTTGCGCTTGAACCTTACCCAGTTGGAATTTAAAAAATGTAAAGGTCAATTTCCATTTTAAAGGAATTCCTTTATACATTCAGCAATTACTTGTTGTATTTCTTGGCACTTCAGTGCTAACACACAACTCAAAACAAATGGCCTTAAGAGGGACAAAAATTACAGTATAGCCTTGTGACATAAAAATGATGTATACAACTGTTATACATTATTTATATAACGTAAAGTGTAAGTAGCTCATTGATCAATATGCCACAGAGGGTTAATAATGAGGGTGCATGGAAATAGGCAAAAAGTACAGGCAGAGAACAAAAATGGAAGCAAGCAATTACAACGAGTGCAATCAAGAACTGCTCTGCCACAACAGTAATCTCTCAAGACAATGCAACCATAACACATTAGCCTTGTCCTCATTACCACATTCCATTGTATAGTAAATATTTCAGTTTAAAAAACCGTTTACATAAGAAGACAATGGTAGGCTTTTAATAATATTAGACTGACTTGTTTCTTTTAGGCATGAGTGTGTGTGCATGTGAGTGTCTGTGTGTGTGTTTGTGTGTGCGCGTGCGCGGGCCAATTGAAAGACATGTAAGAAATTGTAATAATGAACATCATCATCATTTTTCCCACAGGGCACATCACTGGCCTAGGGGCGCTCCTGATGGTGAAAGTCTCTCATCCACCAGTGGCATCAATGCTGTTTTGTCCATCATGTTTTTCCGCGCTTGGAGTGTGTCAATGCCTAGTATTTTCTCGGCATTGATCCATACTTTCCTTGATGTTGTGACATCAAACAGTACTTGTTTCTGCAATGCACAGTTCTCCAGCCTGCATACATGACCCAAATATTTAAGATGTTGTCGATGGTAGAAATTCCTGATTGGTAATGTGTTTGTTATTTCTCGAAGGCATTCGTTTGAGATTTTATATCCCCAATCCAGCTCACTGTCCATTTCCTTCTGTTTACTCCTCCTACTCGGTGCATTTATACGCTCATATCCACCCTTAACCATTTTTCTCAGAAAACCATGCCATATGATCTCCAACGTACATAGCTCTTTCTCCGTTAATGACCATGCCTGGATACTATATAGAAGGCGAGAGCGTACACATGTAGTTAGGAAAGTCACTCTAGCTTTATTCGGCGATCTGTTAATATATGCTTGAGTTCATTCCATTTCTGGAAAGCAGCTCCAATTCTTGCATACAGGAAAAAGAGATGTATTCAATTCTTCATTTGTAATTGTATACCCAAGATACTTGAAAGTTTGCACATTCTTTATTTTGTTATTACCGATGGTTATTAAAATTTTCCTGGCTCTTGATTTCATCGTCGACATTGAATGCCATTGTTTCCGTTTTACTATATGACGTTTTCAAGCCAAAGCGTTCAAAGGTTCGATCGTAGATTTCCATGATGGACTTCAGTTCTTCCACGGAATTGGCAAAAATCGCCTCATCATCAGTATATAATAGCTTGGTAATCTGGATAGTTCCGCGTGCTGGGATTCTTGAGCGATACTCCCGCGGTGATACTTCATTGGGTATGCAGTACTCTACTTTCATACCTGATTCTGGATATTCCTTCAATATTTCATGATGTGCAACTCGTACTACGAAGTCCATGTAGATGTCATCCTACCAGTGTCTCAAAGCGGTGCTTGCTTCCTTTTATGTACGCCTTTGTGCCGATGTAAAGTGCACGTAGTACCGACACAAGATGGGGTGACTTCAGTCGGATTTCTGGACACTTAAACAGGGCATCTCTTGGAATCCAATCGTAGGCAGCCTTTAAGTCCACAAACGCTGTATACACTGGTTTCTTTGATTTCTTTGCAATTTCGAGCAGCTGACGTAGTATATATATGGCATCAGAGGTCGATCTGTTTGCTCGGAAGCCAAATTGCGACTGCAGAAGGACATGCTTGTACGCTTCCCTGATCCTCCCGACAATGATCCCAGATAGAACTTTGGACATTGTTGCAACTATACTCAGCCCTCTGTTGTTCTTCGCCAACGATTTTAGGCTCCTCTTGTGCAAACTAGTAATGCTAGCTATTAACCACTTGGATGGTACTTGAACGTAGGACCATATCAAACCAATGAGAAGCAAGATATGGTTAAGCAGACCTGTTGACCGCGAGTACTTCAGTTGTTCCGCATAGATCTTATCCGTTCCCTGACATTTGCCATTCTTCAGTTTCTTTATGTTGTCCTCTACTTCTATACTGCTCGGCACTGTAGCGTCTATATTAGGTACATCACCCGGTATATGAGGATAGTCTTCTGGTTGTTTTAGTTCGGGCTGCGGCTCATACTTGTGATCACTGAAGTGCGCAGAGAAGTGCTCCTCTAATTTTAGTATTGGAACAAGTGGCCTGAATTCCTTCTCAGTGTCCCTTTACTAACTTGCAAAATTCAGTTCGTCTGCCTTAGTTTTGAAATAAGCATTCTTTAACTTTGTACGCGTCTTTCTCGTCTCATAATATAGTGCCTTTTTCTTTATTGGGTCCTTCTCAATGTGGAATCTCTGAGTCAGTGCCCGGTATGATTGGTTTGTCCACGGCTTATCCATCTCTTTCTTAGTCTTTGCTGGTATCGTATCTTTAGAAGCCGCAATGATAGCCTCTGTCATCTGTTCCTCCACTTCCTCCATTTGGCTCTTGTTTCGGACATCACCCAGCAGAGAGTCTAGTCTCACACTACATCTACCCTGAATGTCTGGGTCATCACTTAGTTTTCTAATATCAAAGAGTACAGAGGGTACACTGGGTTTTCAAAAAATTTTTTGCGCTTGTTTTTTTGTTGGAAACGCAGCATGCATAACCACTATTCGATGGTCAGATTCAAATATTTGACTCTGCATCGGGTATACTCGACAATTTGTGGTGGCACGTTTTACATACCAGTCAGCCAATATATAGTCAAGTCGGCGTTTATAACCAAGGTTAGAGTGGAACGACCACCTGTGTTTGTCTGATCTTGTTGCATACATAGTGTTTAAAAGATAGAGCTGGTTTTACTCAGCAGTTTCCAGGAGTTTTGTGCCATTAAAGCTTGTGGGATCTTCATCATGGTAAGGTCCAACTCCTCTCCAGCTACAATGGTTACAGTCCTGTCCAATGGTTGCATTAAAATCACTGGCCACAATGATCTTATAAGAGGGGTGATCTTTCCTCGTTTTCTGGATGGCTGTATTCAATATACGATAGAAGTTCTCCTTTGAGGAGGTACTGTGTTCTTCAGTTGGACAGTAGCAGCAATACACCACCAACTTTACTCCATTCATCTTCACTCTCACCATAGTCATCCTTCCTTCCATCAGGTGTGGTGCTAGAACGACGGCTACTCCTGCCCGTGCTATACTCATGCCATTATACACTAAATGCCATCCCTTCGAAACACAATCATCAAAACGAATCTCACCCTCGCCTCTTATGCAGGTTTCTTGCATACACATTATATCCTGTGCTAAATTCTTACACTGAACATGATAAGGATGACAGAAATAATGAGAAATTCATAAAAAGTTTTAAAAGCAACATTTTCAAATTTGTTGAACGAACTGGGTAGACCTTGTCACAAGGATGCTCCATAACAAATATGAAGTCATTCTGGCAGACAATTTCAGAGAAAAAGATTTTTGAAAATTTCCACGAAGAGACCTTGGGTTTGACCTTTGAGGTCACTCAAGGTCAAAGGTCATGATAACAAAAGAAAGCCCTAATATGATCTCCTATTTTTTGTCAATACCAATCATATTAAGCCTTCAAGTGCTGAAATAAATTTGAAAGAACTGTAAATTCAAATATTTTGAGCTGTTGAAAACCTATCATGTGGTGACTTGTTTAAAAGAGCTCCCCTGCAGGAGCTCTTTTAAACAAGTTGCCACATGATAGGTTCTCAACAGCTTTGATTTTGATATCTTATATCATTGAGCGACCTTGGTCATGTATATCGCTCTAAGGGTGAATACCTCCAGATTTCTATGTTATAGGCCAATGAAATAAGGCCAATATTGAGTATATGGGGGAAAGAAAAATTTCTAAAAGTTATAAAAAAATTCAAAAATCAATATTTGCAAATTCTTTGAACAAACCTGGGAGGCATTGTCACAAGGATGCCTCATAACAAATATCAAGTCATTCTGACAGATGGTTTAGGGGAAGAAGAGTTATAAAATTTACACTTAGTGACCTTGGGTTTGACATTTCAAGGTCAGTCAAGGTCAAAGGCCATGAAACATAATGAAAGCCCTTATATGACTTTTTATCTGTTGTCAATACTATTTATATCAATATCTCCAATCATTTCAATTTATATCGATATCTCCAATCGTGTTATAGCACATTGAAATATGCCCAATATTGAGTATATGGGAAAATTCAAAATTCCAAAAATTCATAAAAAATTTTTAAAAATCAATATTTCAAATAATTTGAACAAACATGGTAGACCTTGTCACAAGGATGCTCCATACCAAATATCAGTTATTCTGGCTGACAGTTTTGGAGAAGAAGATTCAATAAAAAATTGCTTATGATGACAAAGACGATGCCGACGACGGACGGACGTGACGGATGCTGCATGATGCCAATAGTCCATCGGCCCTTTGGGCGACTAAAAACAAATCCCAGAATACATATTTCACCTTCTCACGTCATTATACGTGACTTGCTTGAAATAGTGACCCTCATCGAAGCAGCTTTCTCACCTGATGCAGGTCGAGGGAAGTTTGCGATGGGGAGTACGGGCCACCCAGGTCATTCCTCAGCAGGTTATCGCTATGCATCTTCGTCTTCAGACATGTAATATATCGATTGCAGAAGTCCTTACAGAGTTCGTTGACCTTCTCGAGCTCCAACAAATGGATACGGAGTACCTGTATAGCCTTCACCATCTGTAGAGAAAGTAGATTGGAAATAAATGTCAAAAAGGTCTTCTTAGCATTGCCTGCTGTTCTACAAAATTACACAAACCTAAATCTTGAGTTGTAGGCATAAATATCTAAGTTAGCGCAACTGAGACCGAGGAGTCAGGCGAAACATAGAACACATATGAAACACTGTTGGAAATTACATCTTAAATGACCACACATATTCAGTAACATAATTCAAATACTCCAAAAGCACATTTAAGGTGACATATAAAGACCTTTCAGCGAGTGTAAAACTCCTTTACAACCTCGATAAGCTTTCAAACTCAGTGCCCAAAGCAAGGAGAATGCCGAAAATGTGAATCTCAAAAGATGGGATAAACTGGGCAATCGCTGCAGCTCATTTACCGAGGGCCAAGGGCCGTCGCTCTCGGTGTCTGAGCAGGTAATATAACTGTCCTGGCAGAGTTACAGTGCGCTAGGGCTTCCTCTGCCCAGTGCCTCGTAAAGCACACAGGCACACACTCCAACCAAAATGCGCACTTATTGGACCACTGTCCCTGCAACGATGAGCAGTAGGCGGATGCGAGCACACTCTCCCTGACTCCTAATCACAGATGACTGTCACAAAGGAAAGGCGAGGCGGTGAGGGAAAGAAATAGAGAAGGGATGAAGAGCATGATGTAGCTTTATGAGGAGTGATCATTGATCTTATTGCGCCCTGAAGTGCTTGCTCTATTGTACAGCCAGACAGCCATGCTGCAGCAGTAAATACTTGATCAGGGTTCAGCATCTTGGGCTCCATAAGTAAGCGCTGCACTGCTTTGACTCTATTCGGGTCATTGAGTATAAGCTATAGTGAAAAGGAGGGGCAGGGACGCACAATGCCCTGGGAGCGCTCTAATCGTGATAGGGGTAAAGGCGGGATAGTGTGTGCATCTCTGCGTGAGAGTGTATGTGTCTGTGCGTATGTGAGTGCGAGTGTGTGTGACTGTGGGGGCATGTGCGCTTGCGTGTATTTCTGTGTGCTCGAGAATGAGAGAGTGTGTGTGTGTGTGTGTGTGCATGCTTGTGTGCTCATGAATGAAAAGCCTGTGTGTATGTGTGTGTATGTACTTGTATTACCATATGTGTGTATCTGCATGTTTGTGTCACTCTGTGCATGTATATACTGGAAAAGGACCAGCATCCAAACACGAGCTGACCAGACTGTCCAGTTCAGGGTCTTCGCTGAAGAAGGGCTTGTGGTCCAGCTCTTGCTGGTGGACGAAGTTCTCGATGTCAACATCAAAGCTGGCAGAGGTGATGCACTCCGACCCCTGAGTGGCCTGCTCACACTTCTCAAACAGGAGGGCCAGCAAGGGAAACAGGGGGTGTCTGCGAAAGGTCAGGAGGTCATCAACTCCTCTCAAATCATTTGAGTGACACGTTCCATAAATATTTGAGAATTATTGAGAACTCCATTGCGTACCGACACCCACAGTGTGCAGACCTGTATAAGTGGTTATTAATAAAGCAAAACTAAATCTTGCAATTACTTTTTAATGTTCGTACAAACTGCCAAAGTCAAGCTACAAAACTTCATGCAAATTTTT
This sequence comes from Gymnothorax javanicus, assembly GCA_029692085.1. Lineage (NCBI taxonomy): Eukaryota > Metazoa > Chordata > Actinopteri > Anguilliformes > Muraenidae > Gymnothorax > Gymnothorax javanicus. Next base: position 77,509,025 of record CM056195.1, read on the forward strand.
TAAGAGAAACAGGATTGCATTAACATTTGCATGCATTTTTTAAAAACACAGACACTAGCATGTTAACTGCTGAAGAAAAATATGTTTGGAACAACAACAAATTAGCCTTGTTTGGGCTAGTGGTCCTAAAAAGCAAGTAAAGGGGGTCAGAGGAAGGTCAGGGTGTCTGCTGAAGAAGGGGTCTGAAGTGTAACCATGGGAGAGAGAGGACAGCTCAGACTGAGACCCATTACTCCCACAGCACTCCTCAACAGTGCTACATATTACACTCCAGTCTTACTGATCAAGATCTAATGCAGTTCCTCCTTGTGCATGAGAGAGGAACACATATCACTCAGGAATCTAGAGACCCTCCATAACATTCCCAGTTACAGCAGACACATAAGCACTCACATGCACTTATACAAAGACATGCAGAAACACTCTCACACTTAATCTGGGATATGCTGTATGGATGTAAAAACAATTAACAAAGCTGGAAACAAGGTGATTGTTATGTCATGTTTAGCACATCCATACACTCAGTGACAGTGTATCATTCTCACAGCCAAAAAGAGCTCAAACTCCTTCAACACTGAAACATGGAAGATGGTGAAGTTCACACACAGACACACACACACACACCTTTGCAAATTAAAGTGTGCATGAGATATTTATCGTCCACACATCAGACACTGCGTCAGCAGTGTTCCAAACAATACACTGTTGGGATGATAGGAGATGTGAAACTCCAGATCATCACATAGATTTTACTGTGGCGTCAGCGGCTCAGAACCCAGGGATATGGTGTTTCACCGGGTAATCAGTTTAAAATCTTATTAATGCCAGAAAAATAAACAAATTGAATACTTACAGAGAGCATATGAAGCAAAAACCTTACAAACAGCATAAATAGCGCATATAACTTGCATACAAAGCACAAGGACCATACAAACAGAGCACAGGGAGCTCACGGATGGTACTGAAGCAGCACCAAAACACAGCACATGGACCTCACAAGCACAGCATAGGTGGCTGAGAGATGGAGCAGAGAAAGCTCATACACAGCACTGGGAGCTCACAGACAGTATATGGGGTTCTCACCAACAGTGCACAGGTGTAGGTCAGAGACAGTACACAGACTGTACACCGGGAGCTCATGGACAGTATTCAGGGAGCTAACAGACAGTGTATAAAGAATTCACAGAGAGTGCATGTGAAGCTAACAAACAGTGTACAGGTAGCTCACAGACAGTGCATGGGAATTCACAGAGAGTGCATGTGAAGCTCACAGACTACACAGGGAGCACACAGAAAGTATGCTCGGAGCTCACGGATAGTGTACATAGAGCTCACAAGACAGTTTACAGGGAGCTCACACACAGATTACACAGTTTGGAGAGTGCGTGCAGAGCTCACAGACTCAGTTATATGACCCTTTATTCAAATATAAGTATACGTATACTGTAGCATGCTAACTATGCCAAGGGGAAATCTGTGGGTACGTCAGACAGATACACAGTATGCCTTTTCAGTTTCATTCTAAGATAAAATTGCTTATCCATAGGCTATTTGCCATTGGCTTCTTTGGTACATATGGTTTCAAAAGCAATGAAGCCTTTTTTCCTGTGAGGGCCACAGAGATAATGGGAGGCATTCTGTTCAATAGAGTGGACTGTGGGCACTTGATGGCACATCACAGCCACAGACTTCCCTGATTTTCCACTGAACTTGGGAGAAAACAGCCCCGTTCTGCTCAATAAAGATTTTTCCCACAATGCAAGGCACTAGTGACACCGCCGTTGGAGGTAAGTTAGGTGAGGCAGAATTCTCACTGTTAAACAAACAATAACTCTCTATTACTTAGCCTGATTAGCAATCAGAGGATTGATTAATTAATTTACTGAGACTAAACAGCAGAATGACGTGCCAATTTCAGTTTCCACGTCATTATTGCTTTGTGCATCAAACTTAAAATAATCACGACACAGCAAATTTGTTCATATTTGCTTACAGGAAGCTAACACAATGCTAATGCGTTCAATGCTTGGTCAATATGTTTATGATGTGTTTTCGCCCTTAAAGGGATATTTCAACATTTTGGCAAATTGGCCTATTGCTATAATCCCTATAGTCATATGAGTAGGTATATTACCTTTAGTTATCCGTGCCTGTTGTTTTGAGATTCAGGGGAAGGAGACATGAGCTGCTCAGCGAAAATAATGAAAGTGAATGGTACAGGTCCCGCGCTCCTTAAAAACTCATCAGATACACAATCCAACAGCTCCAAAACACTCTCGTGGACAAGATGTGACCTGCATATTCACCACGCTATAAAATATGTATAATTATGAGACAGAGTTATTTTCAAGGCAAATGCATAACCGGAACTACATTCCAGACATTCCAGCTGGGCGGAGTGATTTCAAAAGCGTATGTTTACTGCAGCTACTCCAGGACTCAAAACAATACTTCCGAATAAGAAAGAAGTTCAGAGTATTTGCTTCATGTGTCGTAATGTTACATAATTATACATTATTATTTCATAGCGTGGTGAATGTGCAGGTCACAACTAGTCCACGAGAGCGTTTTGGAGCTGTTGGATTGTGTATCTGATGAGTTTTGAAGGAGCGCGGGACCTGTACCGTTCACTTTCACTATGTTCGCTGAGCAGCTCGCGTCTCTCCCCCCCGAAACTCAAAACAACAGGCACGGATAACTAAAGGTAATGTACCTACTCATATGACTATAGGGATTATGGCAATAGGCCAATTTGCCAAAATGTTGAAATATCCCTTTAAATACCAACTTTTTAATGCCATTCAAAAAAAAAAAATTGGGAGTTTATTTTCAGTCTTCTTTCATAATTCGATAAACAAAAGGTCAAAACGCTACACGGAATTACAGAGAGAGTTGAGATTTTTTTCTAATTGATTAAGATTTCCATCATTGCAGTCTCAAGTCAAAGCGTAATTGTTCATTTATCTTTTTGTCATTATCACCTCTTAATAATTACAGACTACATATATATAGGCTAGGTCTTATTTGTCCAGTTAAAAATAAAGTTAAAATTGATTGATTGTCAATCAGGCATAGTATGTGGAAACACGTTGACAAAATAGAGCAAAAAAAGGTGAAGTCACTGCCTCCCCTGACCGCACGTCTCTGCAAGGCACAATATTCTGTGGATCATGCAGCATCCCAACAAGAATGTTTGCATGCTTCTAGGCTGAATGATGAACAGAGACTGTCCCAAAAAATTAGTGCCAATGGCACTGTGCCCACTTGGCTTATGTTGGAATGTAGGTTTCCTTTTATTGAGTTGATGGACTTTACAAGAAACCGTGTGAATGGAGGCAGAAGTGGTGGAAAGGTTGTAGCCAAGTATAGATCTGTTGTAGGAATTGCTGTGGAAGTCCTGAAATGAAACAGGTTAACCTCTGTCTGTGTGCGACAAGAAAATTATGGGTGATGAACTGAAGAGATTTGAGCATCTTAAAGGGGAGAGGCAAGATGCACTTGACCTACATGGATAAATCCTTAATGTACATGTAAGTGAAGTACAAAGCCCAGAATTTGATGTTGACATCTGTATAACGTACAGAAGCATCAGCATCTGCCAGACAGCAGCGGGCGGGCATTGGCCAAAGACGTCACTGTACACACACTGCATAATGGCATGTGCAAGCTGTCCACAGTGAAGTTTGCTTTTACTGGCTTGAGAATGCGTAATCTGAACACAGTATGCAGGTCAATACGCACGGATTGTGTGCAGTTTGCATGAAGTTTGTTTGTAGCTTGCGCATGTACTGTACGGTATCATGATTCAATTAAAGTAGCACAGAAAGAGCATAGGCGAAGAATGATTGGAAGGAAGAACATATTTATTGGTGCGTAATTATCCTGCCAGCAGGTGATTGTAGAATTTGAAATATACATGATTGGAATCAAAATTAATTGAAGTTAAATTAGTGTAGAACAATGGCAAATACAAATTTGTTGGTTTACTGACATTGAAAATACGAAATGGAATACAAACATAAAACAGTTTTAGAGGCTACATTGGAGGCTACATTTACAAAACAACTTCTAAACAGCTTGCACTACTTGTGAAAATAACAATCTGTTTTTTTACAGTTGCGAAGACAATCAGAAGCTTAAAAATCCCCATCTGATGTACCATGTATCATGATGAGATGCACCTAAGACTCAAATTTGAGCATTGTAGCGTAATGCATTTGCGACTAACGGCCATTTTTAGGTTTTTTAAAAAAGGCCCCCAAGTGGCCAAAGAGGGAATCGCAACGCACCAAAAATCGAACATGGCTGAGATCTTGGACTCATACATACACACATGCAATATGAAATCAATCCGTCAAAAACTGAAGATGCTAGAGCGTTCACAACATCAATAGCCAAAATTGGCATATTTTCCACTGTTTGACCTATAAAACCTCTCAAAATAGGTCACTTTAAAAACTCGCCTGATATATCATGTATCATGATTAGCTGCACCTACGATTCAAATTTGAGCATCGTAGCTTGATGCATTAGCGACAAAAAGCCCCCTAGTGGCAAAAGTAGAAATCGCAACGCGCCCAAAATCTAACTCAGAAGAGATCTTGGGCCCATACACGTGCAAATGCAATATGAAATTGATCTGTCAAAAAACTGAAGACGCTAGTGAGTTCACAAGAGAAATGTTGATGGATGGACGCACGGACCCACGCCAGACCACCACTAAGGACGCCGAGTAAGGCATAAGCCCTTTTGGCCATTCGGCCAAGCGGGCTAAAAAGCACCTTGAGTGGCAATAATTTTACTCCAGAATTACCATCGCAGAGCAGAGGTTTTTAGGAATGAAGTGGCATGGCATGCAACCATAGGTTCATTTAGAATGCAGGGACATGTGATTGAGCGTGTGTTCTTTGTGGATGCGTTACATTGTGTTTCTGGAGAATATCCAAATCTCAAATTCCACCCACTATAAATTCTTTAAACTTCAGAAAGTTAAAATTACAGTTCTTGCATTTCTTGATTCAGAAATCTTTTCCCAAAGAGGGTTTTTTTTTCGCGGCAGACCAAACCACACTCTACTAATCACAAACAGAATTTCAAAGAGTCATTTCTCATACTGTATCAACTCATTAGGGAAATTAAGTTATCACATACCATGCTGAATATACTGGAAACTGGACTAAGAAAAAGCATTGTAAATCGTAATTAACTGTACTCGCAATTATATGAACAAAGACATACATGATAAAGTAAGGTGATGATGGTGGAGACACTGCATTGTTATAGTATTTCTTGCCCTATTTATATAAGTCTAATTTGAACCGGATATAATTATGCACAGTCTTTTCAATCGGTTTTTTCAAACAAATGGAACCTTCAGAAAAGGTGAGGAAATAAAGGAAAATTATTTTTGAATTGATGAGCACGCCCAATTTGCATTTTTCTCAACAGTCTCACAAGGCGGGCTTTACGGAAATGTCTCTCCGCTAATTGCAAAGCATTTATAATTTTAATAAGAATCCACAAATGACACATTTGGACTACAAGCCTACATTAATAAGATAAATAAATTACACAGAATTGGAGGTACAGAATAAAATTGTTAAAAAAAACTTTCTGTTTTCCAGAGTTCTCAGTTACAGAGAAATCTAGAGCCCCGCTCAGAGAGCACAAGTACCTCCGCCAACAGTAGTCAGTAGTCTGTTGCTACATATTGTGGCCCTGTATGGATGTATCAAATTTGAGAAGAATCCGTTCAGCGTTGATGGAGATATGAATTTTTAAAATTTTGCCAATGACGAGAACTAGGGTATTTTCAATTTTCAGGAATTTTTTGCGATCTTTGCCTTTGACTTCTGAAGGTCAAATTCAAAAGGCTTCTATTCTGGGGCGAGGCCTTGTGATTGGAAAATTTTGGTGATAATGAGATCAAAACTGTATCCTGAAGGTTGTTCACAAACAAACCGATAAACAGACAAACAGATGGCACCGATCACATAACCTCCTCCTACCAACTTCGTTGGCGGAGGTAGTAATCAGAGAGGCAGCGTGAGAGAAATAGAAAGAAATATTGAGAGAGACAAAAAGGAAAAGAGAGAGAGAGACAGTGAGAAACAGAAAGACGGAGAAAAGGAGAAACAGAAAGGGAGTGTTTTCATCACTACCTATGTGTTCCCCAAGCCTAGCTCACTGTATCAAAGAGGAACCTGACTCTCAGAGGAGCTCTGCATTTCAGCCCGAGGCCTGGAAAGGCCTTGACAACATTGGTCCCCAGGGGCATGCCGGGGAGCCGCGGAACCGAACAGAGCAGGCAGGAAGCACAGCCAATCACAGGCAGGGATTAATCAAAATACATTTCCTATTTACTTCAATTTCTTGAGGGGCAGAATTATTGAAAGGATTACAATATTCTTGCTCCAACACACATCTTTCAGCTTCAGTTTAGAATACGTAGGTTAATTTCTTCAGCCATTTTGATTTGTTTTGACATACTATTTATTACAAAAACATTGTGAAAATTGATTGCATTATGAATCCAAGTTTGAGCTCAGGCAGATAAAATACAGTACATCAAAGCAGGCACGCTCCGGCCTTAATATCTTTGTGGTCTTTGGGTTTGTGGGTATGTCATAATTTTTTCAGTTGAAAACAGCCTCTGTCAGTAAAATGGAATGATTATTTCTGCTAAGCAAATAAAAATAGGGCACTCAAAGAAAAAAAATCTATGTAAAGCACCATCTGGACAACTCAGTGGCTTTGAGGCCAGACTGTTTTACCAGAAGTCAAATAAGAGGGAATCAAGAAAAATTCAAAATAAAGGATGGATAATCTAGAAATAAAGTGACAGTATGCAAGTCAAACAAAAGGAAGACATCATAAAATGTAGTGGGTACCTATCAAAGAATGCCAAGAGCAAGCAGAAGAAACCACTTCTTAAGATGGTCTCAATCAACTGATTGAGAATGCACACAAATCCAGGCACAGATAATTCAATTGCATTGTTATAGTAACATTACTGACAGCTAAATTGCTGGTATTTCTCCAAAAGAAACTCTGTAAGCAGGAACAGATTTATCATATCTGTTATATTCATTATATATTCATATATTTATGGAATGCAACACATCCATTAATTGAATGCTCATAAAAGTTTGTCCAATTCAGCAAGATAATGCAATTTGATTTTCAAGTCCTCAGAATTTCAAAGCTACTTTTGTTGTGTTTTATTCAAAATTCAAAAAGGCATGTGATGCCTGAGGTGAGATAACAGCGTTCATGTGCTTACCTGTAAATGGCTTGCTTGTCTAACTCCAGCTGGGCCTGAGTGTCAAGGGTCACACTCACTGGGGTGGCCCCTGCTGCCGAGGATGCTGGTATGTGGATCGGCTGGGCCTTGGAGTTTGGTTGTGTTGTGCCTGTCATCTGGGTTACACCAATACGCCATAAATCACCCACATCACAGGGCTTTTTTGTCCTTCTATAAAATCCATAGTTCAACAATACACATGCAGAATATTTTTGTCCTTTCCTCCGGGCCGAAGTGAAGGAATAAGGTAATTTGTGCTCCAAATGCACCTAATAATAATGGCCTAGGAAAAAGCCAGAAGGAATTAAATTGTCTGCAGAGCTTATGTGGCAGTAGGCTTTCATCGCTTGTTCATGTTTTACAGTGCCAATTCCAAAAAAGCTGGGATGCTGTGTAAAACATTAATAAAAAACAGAATGCAGTGATTTGCAAATCTCATAAACCCACATTTTATTCATACTAGAACATAGGAAATATATCAAATGTTGAAAGTGAGACATTTTACCATTTCATTAAAATTACTAGCTCATTTTAAATTTGATGGCAGCAACACATCTCAAAAAAGTTGGGACAGGGGCAAAAAAAGGCTGGAAAAGTAAGTTGTACTGATAAAAAAACAGCTGGAGAAGCATTTTACAACAAATTAGGTTAATTGGCAGCAGGTCAGAAGCATGACTGGGAACAAAAAGAGCATTTAGAGAGGCTGAGCCTCTCAGAAGTAAAGATGGACAGAGATTCATCTTGAAACATAACACATTGCTGAATACCCTTGGCCTGTGCACATCTATGGGTCACAGAGAGTTACCATACCAAAATTGACAAAGCTGCCATCAATAGATACTGACTACTGGGCCGGACAAGATTTCCACAGTGAAGGTCACTGCGCTAAGGTCAAAGGTCAAATCCAGCCAAAACCCTGGCATTGCACATCTATGGGTCACAGTGAGTTATCATACCAAATTTGGTGAAGCTACGATCAATAGTTACTGAGTACTGGTCTGGACAAAATTTCCTGAATCAAGGTCACAGCGCTAAGGTCAAAGGTCAAATCCAGCCAAAAACCTGACGTTGCACATCTATGGGTCACAGTGAGTTGCCATACCAAATTTGGTGAAGCTGCAATCATTAGTGAGTACTGACCCGGACAAAGTCACGGACAGACGACAGACGAAAGACAGACACGCAGGTGACGACAATATCCCTCTGGCCAAAGTTTGGCCGAGGGGTAAAAACTGCAGGGGTTTTCAACTGGTTTTGTCCCAGGGACCACCATTAAAACCAAGAAGCAACTCGGGGACTACTGCTTTGGGGGTGTTTGTTTTATTTTGCACCATGCTTAAAATAAAAGAGTATATAGGCCTATATATGTAAAGAAGGCTATTTATTTGCATCAGTGTCTATTGATTTGCACCTTGTGATAAAAAGAAAAACAGTCAATTAATAATGAACAACAATAGTATGTGGGAAGCCAAGAGGGCTTATAATATTACAAAGTTCACTCTCACTTTGTGGAACAAGGGCTGAGATTATAGTTTTCTTACCAGTCAGTGGGATTTCTGGGCATGGTGACTGGCACACAATCTGTCTATTCGTGGCAATAAATTAAACTGGCCAAGTTGCAAAAAGAAAAATCTAAGGTTTACGCAAAGTCACTTGATTTTGCTAGATTGTGCTGAACAGTTAGCCTACGTTACGTTAGGCAGGGCTCGGCTCAAGGTCATGCAAAGAAACAATCCAATTGTTTCTGGGGTTTTTTTTTGCTTCTGGTCCGTGGTCCTGTGCGGCCAAGATGGGACATCAGTGGTGACATGAGGCTTGGGAGAATCTCAATCAACTCCATTTGACATAATTTGGATGGGTAAATTATTAACAAAAATGAATCGTAAATGCAAAATAAATTAAGTCTAAATAATAAATCTTTTTTTTTTAATTATTATTATTATTTCCCATTTACAATATCACGGACCACCTGCAATACCGCCACGGACCACCAGAGGGCCGCGGACCACCTGTTGACAATCCCTGATCTACAGTACATACAAGTGGTGACAGGCACAACAACCCCGCCCCTCGCACATACTTTGACCTACTTTTTCTAAATTCAATAGGCATCTATTCTGGGTCAGTGGCAATCCCTAAATCCAATTTGGGGTGAATCTGGCCATTAGTTTTGCTGATAAAGTGTTAACAAACAAACAAACAAAGAAACAAACACACACACAAACAAACCGAACCAAAAAAAATACCCCTTACCCTCCCCCTTCCGGCGGGGCGGGGCGGGGTAAATATCATCAAAAGATTCAGAGAATCTGGAGAAACCTCTGTGCAGGGGACAAGGCCGAAGGTCAATATTGGATACTCGTGATCTTTAGGCCCTCAGGCAACACTGCATTAAAAACAGGCATGATTCTGCAGTGGAATTCACTGCATGGGCTCAGGAACACTTCCGGAAATCATTGTCTTTGAACACAGTTCACCGTGCAATCAACAAATACAAGCTAAAGCTGTATCATGCAAAGAATAAGCCATGTGTAAACATGATCCAGAAACGCCACTGTCTTCTCTTGGCCAAAGCTCATTTAAAGTGGACTGAAGCAGAATGGAAAACTGTTCTGTGGTCAGATGAATCAAAATTTGAAATTCTTCTTGGAAACCACGGATGTCGTGTCGTGCAGACTAAATAGGAGAGGGATCATCCAGCTTGTTATCAGCGCACAGTTCAAAAGCCTGCATCTCTGATGGTATGGGGATGCATTAGTGCCTATGGTGTGGGCAGCTTATACATCTGGAAATGCATTATCAGTACTGAAAAGTATATAGAGGTTTTACAACGACATATGCTCCCATCCAGACAACGTCTTTTTCAGGGAAGTCCTTGCATATTTCAGCAAAACAATGCCAAACCACATACTGCATCCATCACAACAGCATGGCTTCACAGTAGAAGAGTCTGTATGTTGAACTGGCCTGCCTTCAGTCCAGACCTTTCAGCAACAGAAAACATATGCGCTTCACAAAACGAAAAATCTGGCAAAGAAGACCTAGGGCTGTTGAGCTGCTAGGATCCTACATCAGACAAGAGTGGGACAACATTCCTCTCCCAAAACTCCAGCAATTGGTCTCCTCACTTCCCAGACGTTTACAGACTGTTGTTAAAAGAAGAGGGGATGCTACACAATGGTGAACATGGCCTTGTCCCAACTTTTTTGACATGTTTTGCTGCCATCAAATTCAAAACGAGCTAATATTTTTCATGAAATGGTAAAATGTCTCACTTTCAACATCTGATATGTTGTCCATGGTCTATGGAATTGGGGTTGTATATCAATGTTTTGATAGTGTCCTCAGTCAATTCCCATGATCCACATTCTATTCATGGGCTTCATCTCTTCAACCGAAATGCCCCTGGATTTTCTTATGGATGTTCTGTGTCATGCTGGAGAGGTATAGCTAAGAGGCCTCTCATCTTTTAATGCATGATTGCTCTCAACCTGTTCCTGTTTAAGATTGCATGATTGACAATCAAACAAATGATTTACTTAATAATCAAGACTGATTCATAAGTCTATAATGATTGAGAAATTATTCATTTAGAAATGACAAACAAGTCACCAATAGGCTACACTGACAATGTGAATGTAATACATGTGATATTGTAAGAATGGCAATATTACAAATAATTAATTAATCCAAAGCTTACTCTGAACTTTGCTTTAGCATTTTTTCAGCAGCATAATGCATTTTAAGCTGACAATAAACTTATTCAAAATATTTCCAGTATCTAAAAAGAATATATTTTAAATGAGAAACATGTTCTTAAGCATATTGAATTGCGAACATTTGCAACAAAACTGCATCACACATATTCCTATCTATCAAATATGTGCCCTTTTATGAGCTATAGGAATTCACAGTCTTCAAAAGCCATGCATGACATTTTGTGTCATCATTATTGTGGATAAGAAAATACCTGATAACCTTTTGATGCAATGAACAACACTGCCAGCTAAAAGCAAATTGGCCAGTCATTCTACTGATTAGTCTTCTTAAATGAGCTGATTAGATGCACAGGGTAATCCCACACTCGCAACCTCGGTGTGATAATAATGTATAAAATCACCAATGTTTCGATACAAGTCTTCTTTGGGGAACGGAGGGATGATACCCTGAAGAAGACTTGGGTCAAAACTGTTAATTAAATTAATTATCTTCACATTGCGGCCACGACTGTCATTCTTCATAGTTCTGTTTTCATCGTGGTTCACATCTGTCCGACATAGGAGATAGAGGGAATGCACAGGTATCTTAGTTGCTAATTAGAAAAGTAAATGAGATCTGGCTCGGAGTCATGCATTTTAACTTGAGGTTACTAAAGGGATTTCATACCTCCGATGGCATGGCACTGAAAATCCTGGGTGGAAAAGGTCAAAGCCAGATTTCCACCTTCGTCTAATTTTAACCTGATATCACATTTTACCCCCCAAATACATCCTTAGTAAGAGTCTCACTTCAGTTAGAAGCAAAATCACTTCACTGGGATATAAGAAACGAATTCTGATACAAAAACTATTCTATAGCAGGCAGTAGTCTGTCTTAAATGTGTTTTTACTTAAAATCGAAAATAGGAGGGATTCAAGGAAATGGTCAAATGTGTGCCATGAAGGAAAATGAAACTGATCGCGTATCAGCAGATGGAGTTTCCTACCTGTTGGCTCTCCTGGTATGATGGTGGGGGTACACTTTGAGTGGCCATCATTTTTAGTGCAGGTGATGGAGGCACATGTTGCATCATGGGATAGCTTCACATTTAGGCCTTAATGGAAAAAAACAAAAATAATCAGTCACACTTTACAATAAGGTGACAAATCGTATGCTTAAGTAATGCTGAACTAAAGCATGACTCATGATGACGTATCATGAATTCCCATTGCTCCTCAATAACAAATTATTAAGTCACTATGCCTTTTAGATTAGTTCACACTTAATAGATCATCAGTTAACCCATTTGCGCAGATACCAAATCAAGCCCATCCTTGTCAATTGTGCATGACCCCTGTTTAAGGCTTTATAACTTAGGATTTGAGCATCACAGAGACTGGAAAAATGATTTCAATGAAGCAAGACACTATCATTTGGAAATAAAACTTACTTCCATGTATTTTTTAATTTTGTATTTACGTTGTCTATTAGATTAATTGGCTATACCTCTTAGACGAGCTGTGATAAAGATTTTACTGAACAAGATTCGCAGAGAGAGACCATTTTCGGTCATGACTCTCTTTTCTAATTCATCATTTTTTTCATGAACAAGAAAAAAATGCTGAATTTTTAAAGGGACCTAACATTTCGTATCTGTATTAATATTAAATGGGAGATTTTGATAGTTCACTGACAACTTCGGAATTTATTGTATATTTTTTAATTCAATAAGCAGCATTGCACTGCTGTACTCACGGTCATTTGGGTATGTATGGCATTATGTTCTTGCAAGGCGGTCAGACAAATTTGTCATGGTCACCATATATTAATGAAATAATACCTGGTAGCCAAATACGCCATGCTGGTAGCAGATCAGCCTTTATGGGGAGATATGATTCATGCAGTATTTATTTCACCATTTTTGACATAAGAACTCCCATCTTTTGAATAGTTCTATGGCACCGCCTCCCCATGAATATTCTATCTACAGTTACATGCTCCACTTAAGCAGTTATGTATTTACAATGATGCCATTAGGATGTCAAGACACTTTGAAATGTATTCTCAGAGATTTTAAGCACTTTCAGAATACAAGCAAAGTAATCCCATAATCATTGACATTTACCATGAATATTCATAATAATTATCAGTCATGAATAAAGTTCTGAAGAATGCGTTTCCCGTCACCGCATTCATTGAAGACTAGAGGTCTATCTGGCAGTACGGTTAGTCTTCGTCGCGGATCAGAGTCATATCAAAACGACAAGAAAGTGGTTAAGAAGCCTTTGCGGGCCAGCAACATTGACCTGGCATAATCAAAATCAGGCAACTCTGTCTTTGAGTTAACAATAAATAAACGCGCCTGTCAGCCCCTGTATCTTTACACTCATTGGTTGAAACTATCGCAAGTTCAGAACGAGGGCGGAGGATACCCAAACATGAGCAAGCTTAGAATCTCACTAACGAGTGTCCAGCTGGCCAACAGGAGGCCCTTGAGCAACGAACAAGGCAACCATTTTTAATTTCCCTTCCCGGCAGTCCCTTCCCAATTTGCATCCCTACAGCGCTTTAGCCAATGGTGCGCTGTTCTGAAAAAGCTGCCGACCACTGCCGGTTGGTACAACTGGGGATCGAACCCGCACTGTGGTAGTCACTACTGCTCTGACAATGTAATGCCTTAACCGAGTGAGCTACCCTGGCAGCTCGAATAATCGATTTTTAAAGTTTGTGGCTGGTTATCCAGAGTACGAGGATTATGTGAGGTGAGTTATTTACAGTTTACGCAGCAGTTCTATAGTGTTCGCGGGGTTGATTTTTACACGGTGGAAATTTCAAAGTGTTCAAAAATTTTATTTTAGTTTTCAAGCTACTGAAAAAGCGAGGATAGCTCGTAACATACGTCGCGGCTACAGGGCTAGTATGTGCCTAGTTATTCCAATGCGAGGCCATAGCAAGGTCAGTTATCCATTGGCTGCATAATAGTGTGACTTGGGTTTCTAGCCTGGCGTCTACAACACTGTGACATGGCCATAGGGGTTGGAGGTCCCAAGAATTTTACGTAAACTTCGCAGATAAAGCACAGCTAATACCTAGCGGTTATGTGCATTTACGTGCTTTATTTGGCTCCTACGTGGCTCTTAAGAGGCATATTATTCTCTTGCATGGCAGTTACGTAGTGACTTCCCCTTAAAAATACGAGGTTCCTATGTGACATGTACAAGGTTTTACGAGGGTCATACGTGACGGGTACAAAGGCCGATATTCTTTTTGAGCATTTTTCAAACTTTGCAGCTATTATTCTGCAAACTTTATAAAGTCTATACGAGGCTCATTCGTAAGCCAAAAATACCCTGGTGAGACCGATGCATTACACTAATTAAATATTAATAGCCGTTTAATAGTTTGGTGTGCTTGGTTAACTTTGCCTGAAGCCTACGTCATAATTTAACATTGGTGGATATCACCTGGCGCCTCAACATTCACGCTGTTCTATACCACCGGGACGTGACCTGATTGGAGCCAAGCAATGCCAAATACAGCATGAGCAGTTGGTTCATAAATCCACAAACAATGTCCATATCAAGCAAATTTATCAAATAAAAAGCTGTGTTCGAGTGACTTGAGACATGTATACAGGTACCATACCTATTAAATTTGTCATTTAAAGTGGAAGAGGGTGTTTATTTCTAGTGGGTAAAGTGGTGTCATTTGCGACTTTTCAGTCATACTGCTAACCGCTGTTCAGGATCAATTAGATCTCGGAAATTGGTAGTCTTATTTTTAATGTGTGGTTCCGAAATTGCTAGCAGCATATCAAACTGGACCACTGACATCCTGAAATAGACCTGGAAACTGTCGGGATAATTCCACAGGTCCTTTATAAGCAGGTGAAACTCCCCTTGCTCTGGACGCCTTCTGAGGATTGGATGGACCCAATATTTTATTTTTCTTTTTAAAGATTTGGGAATTTTTCCTTTATTTGACAGTTATACAGTGTAGAGAGACAGGAAAGTTGGGGAGAAGAATGGGGGAAGACAGGCAGCAAATGACCTGAGCCGGAATCGAACCCAGGTCGCTGGGGGAAGGACTCAGCCATTATGGTACGCGCACTTAGACCGATGAGCCACCGGGGCGCATTTTTCTTTTTTGAAGAACTGACAGGACTACAAAATCATCATCACTGCTCGATAACTCCATTTTGTCTCGTATTGCGAATTTTCGCAACGAAGAGAATTAAAACGCATCGGACTCAGTGTGCAAGGTTTCTGTGCATAACGATTTTTATCGGATGACGGATTAAAATAACGTTTACGAAAAAAATGGACTTGGTGTGCAAAGGCCTTAATTGTCATTTAAATGAATGATTGAAAACAGCCCATGACCAATCATTAATTTTAAGTGATTGTTTGAGCTTCCCCTATTGCCAGTTCACAAGCCGCCACTGACGCCGATACAAACATGTACATGAATACGCATTAATTAGGCCCACCGCCAAATGACCGTAGATACAGGGTATTCATTTATGATAAATATGACTTTTTACATGAACATCAATAAATTTGTTGTCAATGTCGCATTTGTATGCATGTTTATCAACGACAGATGAAGTCATACGATGTAAACAGTGGCGATCCGTCGGCAGAAACACAGGGCCAGCAATAACTTCACCTTTCACTGCTTAATGACCTACACCTCTCGCAGTTTACCTCTCCCGATTAGCAACAGTTGCTCAGACTAATTGGTAGAACCGACGAGAGTCTAATTTATTTTTGAAAGTTTTGTTATCCATTGCACTACGAAATTATGTGGTGTTTTCTTCCGCACATCAATGACTATGAAAAATATCAATATGTCTTTATAATTTCTGCGCTCGTGTAGCTAGTGAAACACAGATTTGCGTAAATTAGTTTTCGAGGCTCATTGAGCAATAAGCCATGAGAATCCGTTCTCCAGTATAGTCTGAATGTAGTGACAGCTAAAGGGCGTTGTTAGGTACGATGCACAGCTGAGTGATGGCGAAAATAATTGCTGTGAATTCCGCGAAAGTTTTGGATTTTTTGCGGATTATCATCCTTGCGGAGTCACATCAATTATATCAACATAGGCAATAGGCAATCGCTTTGTCATTAGCATCTCTTAATCATCACATGTCATGCATTGGTGGTCGTTGTTCAGTTAATAAATTATTTGATTTTTACTCTGGTAAACTTGATCGCAAACAGTTTAAGAGCAATTATGCGGGAAAGGGTGATGTTACTGAAGGCCTTCCTCACATCTGACAGCACGCCACTGGATGAAACAAGTCAGCAAGACCGTTCACGCCTTTGAAGATCGGGTCTTTCAGGGGCAAGGTACTTGGGATTATCCACAGCTTCTGGCTCATACATATACGGTCCAACATACAGCACTGCATTGCCCTCTTCCTCATCTGTCTCCTCAAAGACTTGAGGCTCACCAGAAACTTCAGAAACCTCAGAAACGAAGGTTTCTGACTCGCTCTCCGAAAAATCTTCTACTTTTTCCACTACTATGTTTGTTGTGCTGTTCTTGTTTTGACGTCAGACTTCCGGGTTCGCTGTTTTTCGCAGGAGAATTAAAAAAAACTTTGGAAACATTTTGCTAAGATACTTCACACAACACCATTAATTATTTTTTTCCCGAAATGTCTGCCTGAAGCATTCTACAAGGTCCAATCCTGCAGAAAGCTTCGCACTTGGTGCCACGTGACTTGAACCAGTGACTTGAACTGAATGTGTGATAAGTCGTCTTATACAAATGGGTATCACAACACGATTTAACTTGGGGGGGAGTCACGTAAGGGCTCAGTCCCACTGGGCATTTTTTGCCTCGGCGATGTACTTCCGATGGAAATTGATGCACCTCGAGAGGCGTCGGGAACAGGTTCCCCGATGTCCCGGGGAAGCTTCGGGAGTGTCACGAGCCATCTGAAACCATCAGGAGGCATCGGAAGAACTGCGAAAAATTTCAATGCTTGCATTGAAATTTTTCCTGATGTGTTCCCGACGTTTTGTCGGGAAAACAGGCCGGGGAGGCCTCACCGAAGCTTTCCAGAGCCACGGGGAAGCTCCGGGGAAATACTGTCTTCCCCGAGGCATCCCCGAAGCATCGGTGATGTCTCGCCAAAGTATCAGGGGACCTTCGGGGATATTTGAATCTTCGGCGAAAGTTTGGCGACCTTTCGGTGACACATTCCCGATTTCGGGGTTGCATCCCCTAATATTCGCCGAAATTTTGGCGACGGTTGAAAAGTGCATTCTTCCCATGGCGCTGATTGGCTGGATTTTGCATTCGCGCGCACTATAAGTACATTTCATATAAGTACATGCCAGAGAGAGAATGATGCTGTGTCCAAAATGTGCATATATTATAGCGTAGCCAAACACAGTTATTTTATCAATGTTTTGTCCGGGCGCCAGGTCGTCTGTTAGACCAAAATAAATTAGTTGTGTTCAGCTCCACAACAGCATCTTGCGGAAAAACTTGTCAACAAAACCATGAGAAAGTAAATAACTTGTATTGTAACAACAAAGAAAGAGGCACTTACGTTTGCTCAAATCATAACATTATTTACATCAAGAGAAAAAAATGAGCAGGTTAAGGGAAAAAAACACATTTATCCGCGGAAAATAAATAACGCAAATTGTAGGCCCCAGCCTAGACACCTGCAAGAAAACTAAATATGTATATCCAGCCACTCAATAAAAAAAAAAAAGTTGATTAATTTCTAAAGGAAAAGATTGGGCCGCTGCAGCAGTACAGATTATAACAACCAGATGCGCTTGCCAGACGCAAGTCGCGGTCAGCTATATAAAGCAATGCCGACAGCCTTCTCGTCATTAAGCAAACTTCAATTATAAATCAAAATTAAGAGAAAAATTTAAGGAAACAAAATCGTAAAAATAAAGGCTAGAGGGGGAATATGAGAGGGGGAAACAATGTTCAAAGTAACTCGGGCCAGGAGTAAGTGGAGTGAATGCGAGTAATTAAAAAAAAGAAAGTTTTCATTCGGCGATATCAGTTTTTGTGGTAGGATGAGTTACAGGGAGTGCACAGGGAGGTTAGAGGATTTTTCAGTTAAAAAAAATAAGTTCTTTCCCAAACCCTGCTTGGCGTCTCGCTCTGGATTCCCATCCAAACTGATAATTATAGAGGCTGGTTGCACCTTGTAGCTCGCTACAATATATACCTCCCCAATAACCCTTCCCCGAGGCACCTGGGATGGTTCGCAAGTACTCACCGATGCATCCCCTAATCTACGGGGATATTCCCCCGATGATGTTTCAAATTCGGGGAAGCTCCGGGGCACCGGACCATCCCCGATGTCTAGTAAGTGCTATTTCTAATGGGACTACTCCGTTTTTTGGCAAAAACATCGGGAGCATCGGGAGCCATCGGGGGAAAATTTGTCTATTTCCACATCGCCGATGATTTTTCCCCAGTGGGACCTAGGCATAAGTAATGTGTGAGGTCACGTTAAAGTAAAGATAGGCACGTTTTACTCTCCTGTTGTCCTATTTATTGGGTAGAACAAATTATTTCATTACAGCACTTAAATGATTTGCACCACAGCATGACATACGTGCAATACAACTCTCAATAACACAAAAGCAATTTTTAAAAAAATTATGCTCCACCCACAATGATGTAAACGCATCAAAAATGGGGTCGATTTTCACCGATATATGTGGCAATTCTTTTTTCATCAGAGAGGCTGAGCTGAGGCATGATCTCAAAATAACTTTTATGTAATGTACAGTACCAGTCAAAAGTTTGGACACACTTTGCTAATGTCACAGCACTCTGTTCTGAGACAAATTTAAACAGCTTAACTTCTCTATATGTGTGCAGGACTAGGAAAGGGGGTCACTTGGGTCATTTTATGAAAATTGAGATTTTCCAACAAAATCAAATAGTGATCCAAGTTTTTCATTAAAAAAAAAAAAAAAAAAAAAAAATTGGGTGAATTTGTGCACAGCAGAGTGTTGTAAATTGACAGTACAGTAGTGCTGGGATATCACTATCCCTGGGATATCACTGAGATACCCCGTTAATCTCAGAATGGAAAAAAATCCCAAGTGAGCCCTTTTCCTAGTCCTGCACACATATAATCTCAAATGGAATCTTGTAAAAGGTAAACAGTCAGAAGTGAATAGAGGATAATTTACTTGTTTGAATAATGTCCAAAATTTTGGAATTCTCAAAGAAGCCATATTTTGCAAAGTAAACAGACAAATAAACTCCTTCTACTTTCCAACAGCCGGCTAAAAGTCAAGCAGTCTTTGGGAAGTTTGACAGCCATCCAGCTGCAAATTCATTACAGTCATATGACTGCCCTTGTTAAAAAAAAAAAAAAAAAAAAAAGAGAGAATGCTCTGTAAATATGACAACAAATAATGGAAAGTTTGATGGATTTAAGAATTAGATTTTTTTGCAAAACAAAGGCTGCTTATTTCTTTATTTGACATATATTGTAAGAAAAATGTGGGTATGTCTAAACTTTTGACTGGTACTGTATGTATGCATGTACAGTTGTAATCAAAATTATTCAACCCCCATTGCAAATTAGGTTTACTGGTAAAATTTACAAACATTCAGCTGTTTGCAATGAACAAATCAAACAAGAACTATTTAAATGGCTCAACACAACAAATATTACAAGTGGCTTCTCCAAATTCAACACGAAATGCCACTTTTAATGACTACTGCAGGCTCAAAATTATTCAACCCCTTCATGACAAGCATCTTTAATACTTAGTAGAAAACCATTTTACTGCTATGACCTGCTGTAAAATGTGATGCATAGGCAGATGTAAGCCTTTGGCAGCATTCCCAAGGAATCTTAGCCCAGTCTTCATGGACAGTCCTCCAGTCCTGCAGTTCACTAATATTCTAGGGTTTGCATGCTGCAACTGTGTTCTTCAAATCCTACCAGAGAGTTTTTATTGGTTTGAAGTGAGGCAACTGTGATGGACACTCTAGAATCTTCCCAGACTTCTTCTGAAACCAAGCCTTGGTGGATGTTGAGGTATGCTTAGGATCATTGTCCTTTTGGAGGGCCCAATGATGCCCAAGCGTCAGCTTCCCTACAGACAGCATGACATTTTCTCCTTGGATATCCTGGTACTTGACTGAATCCATCTTGCCCTCCACACTTTGCAGATTTCCAGTGCCAGAGGAAGCTAGGCAGCCGCAGAGCATCAAACAGCCCCAACAATTCTTCATTGTAGGCAGGGTGTACTTTTCAGCATATGCTTCTTTATTCCTCCTGCAGACATACCACTGATTCATAAGTCCGAAATATTCCAGTTTTGTTTCATCACTCCACAGAACAATATCCCCAAACTTCTGTGGCTTATTTAAATGGTTTTGAGCATATTGGAGTTTGTGCTTTTGGATCAGTTGTGGTGTGTCTTGGAGACCTTCAATGTTTAGTATGCGCCCTACTGTGCAAACTGAAACCTCAGTGCCTCCTGCCTCCAAGTCTTGCTGTGGGTCTCCTATAGTCACTCGAGGGTTTTTGACCACCCGTCTCCTCAGGAATCTGGTGACAGCCATTGATAGCTTCCTCTTTCTGCCACATCCTGGTGTAGCCACTCTTCCTTTAACTCTGAACTTGTGAACTATGCTACCAACTGTATCTCTATGAAAATCAAGAAAATCAAATCAAATTTCACTGTCAACAAACCCCTAGCGAGTGCAAGTATTTGATGTGTTCTATCTCGAGCAAACCTGATGCTACTAATTAAGCACTTGATTAGCTGCATTAGGTGTGCTTGAGATAATACCTGTCTTGCAAATATGCTCTTCTGACGGATCCTATTCGGGGGGTTGAATAATTTTGAGACTGCAATAGTCATTAAAAGTGGCATTTTGAGTTAAATTTGGAGAAACCACTTGTAAAATTAGGTGTGTTGAGCTATTTAAAATGTTCTTGTTTAATCTGTTTATCACAAACAGCTGAAAGTTTGGAAATTTTGCTGTTAAACCCAATTTGCAATGGGGGTTGAATAATTTTGATTGGGACTGTATGTGTGTGTAATTTGGTAGCAAAAATAATTACTGTATGAAGTAGCTGTGAATTATCATCCCTTAACTGATGATCTATTAAGTGTAAACTAATAAAAAAAAAGTCAAATTGAGTTCATCGTTGGTTAATGTTGAGCAAAAAGAATTCAAGATACGTCCTGCATTAAATCATGCATCAAATCATCATAAATTTTTTCAGCATTACTTAAGCATACCACATGTCACCTTATTGTAAAGTATTACCAAATAATTACATTTCATGGTATTTTATAAAAGAAACAAAACAGATGTTCATCTGTCCATCAAGATAGGTTCACTTAAGTGTGAGGAGTGATCTATATACTTACAGCACGTCGCTGTAAATATATCAATTTCATGTCTTTCCGTATATAACTTTCCAACCACTTAGGACCATCCACAGAGCTTATTTTCTGTATGGCTCCAGTAAACCTGCCTATCGCTATCAGTGTTATACTGAGTACTGAAAAGAACTGACACAGCTTTCAAAAATTCTTAAATGTTGTGTGGCACACTAATAATCCATGTTTGCTGTGACCTAACATTACTTATATTGTCCCCAGAGAATGGTAAAACATTGCATGCATTGCAATTTTATGAAGCAGGCCACCACACAAGAAACCAATGTGAACTGAGAAGCATTTTTTCTTAAAAAATCACAGTGAAAGGAAAGAATCACAAATCAATTCTAATAATAAATTGGGGATGTATAACTGTGATACCAGTTTTAAACAGTCACACTGTAAGACATTTTGCTGTCCTTTTTAAAGATATTTAAATTAGTCCTTGCTCTGTAAAGAAGTAATCGTTCAATAAATTTAGTCAAATGTGTCAGAGTTAAAAGTCTCGAGGCGCAAAGCCAACTCTTTGAGAGTTCAGATTACACAAGAAGCTCATTAAATCTTTAGTCACAGAGCTAATTGACATCTAGTTGAACAGCGGCTGGTCTCTAAGCAGGGGACAGTCCCAGAACAATGTCCCATAGGTTCATCCACTGCAGAGCCAGAGACAAAATAATTGCCTGACGAAGAACATACTGGGAATTAAGGTGAGTCATGATGAACACACTCTATTAAAGCAGGGTCTCCAATTTCACCCATTGACTGGCCAATTACAAAATACAATATTTTTCGGTATATTGACTGGACAGACAGCCATGCTTGAGGGAAAACATTCTCAAAGCCACTCACACCAATAGAGCGAGCATACCCACAATGCGCCCCACTGATGTAGCCATAACAACTATCTGTGCACGCAACTTCAACAAAGAATAGCACTAAACAATTAAATGTGGTTATGCAACACATCAAGAATGGTACTGGTCCTCTGGCTAACATCTTACTCAGTCCTGTTGCGATGTATTCAAGAGATCATCAGACTCAACTCGTACCTGACCTCCACTTTACAAAGTCTGGCCCTTCGTCCCAAGTGTCAGCACTACCTATCCGATCTGACCTTCCTTTGGAGGAGAGAGCTTTCCACTGCAGTCAAAGAAGCATAAATCCAACAACTGTCCAGTGCACACCAAAGGCACATTTCTGTACTATGGTTCTGGTTCCCTCTAGATTTTATTTGTTGTTTCTTCCATTCTTTCTATCAATTTTGGATATATGCATGGTTATAATGCCAATACACCGATAAGACAAATTAAAACAGATGAAAGCAAATACCGTGGATTATCTCAACCATGGTGCATGTCAGTCCGCAGGCAGACCTCAAGGCCATTTTATACTTGTAAGACATACGTCAACAAACGTCTCAAGAAAAGTGAAAAAAAATACATAAGAAACTACATTACTTTAATACTTAAACAAAGTGTTGGACAATATGTGTGAAGCAAACCGTTATCTCCATAGCAATTATTTCTTTATAACCCTGACCAACCAATCTTTTTGCGTACTGTAGCAGGGTTTTATATCCAAGACAACAAACAAACTCTCTGTACACCAGACAAATGAATATGAAACAACCAATGACAGTGTCCACCGTGTTACAAATATTCTACAAGAACAAGACACCATCACCAACACTTTTTTGTCTCTCTGATATCATTCTAGTCAAAAAAGACGCAGTCGATAAACACGTCAAGCACAAAACGACCTGTAGACAGTAAACGAACAGTTAGTTACCATAGTCGACAAGTTTGACACGGGAGAAATGGAACCTGAGCGACTTTCACGAGGGGCACATCGTCATGGCCAGATGAGTGGGTCAGGCATCCTCAGAAGCGGCAAGGCCTCTGGTGTGCTCCCAGTCACTAATGGTTGAGTTCCTACTGGCAGTGGTCCAAGGAGGGGCAAACCATGAACTGGCACCGGGGCGTGAGGCGTCCAGGGCACACTGATGCATGAGGGAAATGAAGGCTATCCCATCTGGTTTGAACCGACAGAAGGGCTACTGTGGCACAAGTCACGCAGAATTTTCACAATACTTATGTGAGGAATGTGTGACAACACACATGCATTGAATCTTGCTGCATGTTGTGCGCTGTGGCTGTAGACTGGTCACAGTGCTCACTCAAACCCCTAGATTCCAATGGGCGCGTATCTGCAACATAACATGAGCGACACTATTTTGCTCCATCTTGCATGCAATTTCATGTCCCACTGACAGCGAAACATTAGCGAGGTGTCCTGCCAGGTGATACAATTAACCTGCCCAGATTTTGCTAATTTCGTAATTTTTTCCTGACTATTTCGAAGTTACAAAGTTAAATGCTTTCTGTTTTTGTCTGCTTTAATTGTATTTAATGTCATTTCCGACTTTGTTTAGCTGTAGCCTACTACAGTCCAGCCACGGACACTGTTGATCAAACATTTGAGCCTGTGTTTCAGTTAAAAACAAAATCACAGATAAATACTTGAAAATGAAGTTATAAATGAATTTTATATCAAAGATTTTTGGCTAGTTTCTTTTAGTTAAAAGCATATCCCCCTCGATAGTTACTTCCTGCCCGGCACGATCTAGGGTGCGTTTCCCATTAGCTCACAAGCTAACGTAGTTGGAACCAATGACGGTATGTGGTCGACCTATGGGAAACCTATCCGTGTTATGTTCAGCTCAGTGCGACTGCAGCCCGCCGCCGTCAAAAATAGACTCGTCGCGCTGACCAGAACAGAGAGCCGCTTCTAGGACGCTGCTGAGACTTGGGCTTGTGAGGATTAGTACTGGACCTTGAACCAGTTGAAGAAGTTTGTCTGGTCCAGTGAGTCCTGTTTTCTTTTACAACCAGTGCATTGGCAGGGTGCCTTTTACCTAGGGAAGAAATGGCACCAGAATGCACTCGGGGAAGCAAACAAGCAAGTGAAAGGAGTGTGATGTTCTGGGAAATGTTCTGCAGTGAAACACAGGGTCCGGGTCCCTGGAAGTCGAATGGACTCCAGTTTGACAGAGCTGATTGGGCAGCATGACGAGGACCTACACACTATTAGACAGGTGGCATAAATGATGTGGCTGATTGGTGTATGAAACATGTCATAATGTGTTACCAAAATAGTACCCCCTTTTCCAGTACAAAACCTTGCACTTATTTACTGTATGTGGGCCTTTTGGCCATCTCAGTGATACTGTCTGCTGGAAAACTTCACCTGTTAAGACATTGTAATGTAATTCAAAGCATGTTCTCGCAATCATTTAATACAGTACGTATTCTGCTCAGTATCCATGTCGCCGTGTTTACTGTTGGCATGTACAAGTGTATTGTACTGTATCCTGACAACTGAGCACCCTGATTGTAATATAAATCCACTGCCCTCTCTCCATGATACGCTAACTGTAAACATGTTCTGGCTTGTAAAGACCAAATATGTATTAATCAATTTAAATATCATATCAACACACTTCTCGAACAAATAGCCTTTCAATGCACAAAAATTTACATTTAGTGCCCTACATGTACCCATGTTTTACATACTTATGTACAGTGAAAAATGTATTCAATAACAGTAGCACTGCACACTTTTTGACACAGACATCAATTTCTAAAAGACAAGTCACAAAAGCACAAATTATGTCTTAAATGCAGTGATTACATTCCAGAGTATAACACTGTATCTGCTTACTGTTTAGCAAGAAGGACTGAAGCTCTGTGGGGTAGGATTCACAAAACTGATTGTCGAGGAGACCCAGGCAAAGGCTCCAGTGAGACCCTACAGCTCTCTCTAAAACATTTATTTGCCTCTTATCTGAAGTACCTCCCTACCCTCATGAAAACAATGACCGTAAATACACACCCCCAGAAAGTTATGATCTGCATCTCACAGACTTCCACCATGCTCCCTCACTCGCCGCACTCAGCATATTTTACAAGTCAGCAGAGTGAAGCTTCATCTCGTTAATGTTTATAGCACTGCACTGTACTAGACAGGAGTCAGAGAAACATTCTCTGGTGAAGTCAAAAATGATGGCGCCTGTCCATAAAGTACTGAATAAACTTCTAAAATAGCATGAGGCTTGACTTTGCTTGTCTAATCCGTGGCTGGGGGTTGGAGGGCAATTGGCAGATAACAAGCGGTTATTGACCATCATTTTTTTCTCTCTCTCTCTCTTTTTCCCGAGGAGTACATCAGAAGCTGTTGGAGAGTTCTTAAACTAGAATTGCATGGGGCTTCATGTTGACCACAATGGGCGTGGATAACTGGAAATTTGTACAAGTTATGAAAATTTTCTCACAACTGTATGTGCAATTGCATAAGCCCTTTTAACCCTATGCTGTGGATGGCATGGGAATGTTTTCTTCATGAAGGTTCACCATCGGTTACACACTCTGACCTCTGACTGTAATCTCCCCGCCTTCACCGTTGACCTTTTACACCCAGCCAAAAACAGAACACCTCTGCTCTAAATGTGTTCATAGCGAGCAAAGGGAATGTACACATTGAAATCTAATGAAAGTTCACACTTAGTCATCCAACAAAAATAAATGTCTTTCATATTTATACTTTGCCGGGGACTGCAGTGCAAAAGTTAGGATTCATTGGTAGTGAGGTGTTATTTTAAACACCCTTGGATTACACAGTAAGGAAATCCAACAGCCAGAAGTGGCAGATCAGAGATAAAATGACTGGAGTACCAGAATGGCTACCAAACTTAGCTTAAACATGAAGATACGGGTAGTGAACAGTTTCAACGAACAGCAAACTCAAACCAGATCATTCTGTTCTAGGGGCTAACCGATGATTTGCAGAAGCGCAGAGGTTAAGTATGAGCGTGTTCACAATGCTGGTCATCATATGAGTAACACCAGGAGAGAGAAATAAACCTTTCTATATTCCAAAAACTTCTGACTTTTTTCGAAGTACATAACCTATGCAACTGAGAACAAGAGGTGTGGAAACAATCTTTTCACTGGAACTATCAATTTATGCTTCATGTTTATTGAAAATAGGCTTAAAATTGATATTCCTGCCGCATTAGTTATCACTGAACCACAAAGCGGAATGTTCTCACAGAGGAAGAAGACCAACTTTTTTAGTTAGTTTAGGGTATGGGCAATTCTACCGGGGGTGATCAAATGAGGGGTTCTTTCTCAACATTGGGTAGTCGGCATTGTCATTTGCAAGGAGCTGCATAATTTAATTTTATGTTTGAACTAACTACTGTACAGGAAAAGGAAGAAACTTCATTCAGGTTACTATAACTTAGTAGTGCTAAAGCCCTATGGAAAACTTTTTGCCAGGAAGTCTACGATAAAGCAGGCAAAATGGATTAAATATGTGTGACGGACAGACATTGTGGGACAGTGGACATGTGATGGACAGACACTGTGGGACAGTTTTATGATCACCAGTAAAATCCACAACAAACAAAAACTATTATTGTATGCAATGGATATTTTATTCTGAGGAACAACAACTTGAACACTGAGCATACATCTGGCACCCTTCAACATGACTATCTGGCCTCAGGTTCATAGACAGTTATGAGATCACATTATTTTGAATAAACACTGAGATACAAATGAGGAAATAAAAACTACTACTCTGCTAACTTCAATGACCACATTAACACCAAACAGGTGAAAGGGCTCAGGTGGATCAAAGTACATCTTAACACATTACACAGCATTGTTCATACTACTATTGTGATGGACAGACATTGCGGGACAGTCCCACATTGGGAATTTGTCACAAGACGAATTGAAATCCAATCCGATAGAACATTTGAGAAAAATTATGATATCAGTTAGTACTAGTATCAGTTCATCTTAGTAGCAAACAGTCTTATAAAACTAAGAACCACAATTATGTCATCTTGAAATGTAATAGAAATTGTTAAAAGAACTGTTTTTGGCTTCACTCTTGGTTTTGGTCAGCTCATCCAAACCTCTGGGGTGACTGCTGGATTTATGGTCTGCCACTAACCCCATTTGTTTGGGTGAATGGACCAAAACCTCCATCTTCCTATCAAATTCCTATAAATGCAAAAATATTGTTTCACCAAAACTATCCAAGAATTAAGAGCCATATTCTGAGGGAATGGCACTTTTGAGATACTTGGTGGAGTTGACATCTCAGAATTGCATGGAATTTTGCAGAATAGTGCCCATAAACGTGTAACAGATAATCCCGGAGTTTGTGCTCACAATTTTTTTTTTTTTAAAGATTTTTTCTTTTGGGGAATTTTTCCTTTATTTGACAGTTGTACAGTGTAGAGAGACAGGAAGGTTGGGGAGAAGACATGCAGCAAATGACCTGAGACGGAATCGAACCCAGGTCACTGCGGGAAGGACTCAGCCTTGGTACGCGACTTAGACTGATGAGCCACCGGGGCGCCCCGTGCTTACAATTTTCATCGATATGGCTACAGCGCCACCTAGAAGTGGACAAGTCAGGAACCACATTGAGCATTTTTGAGGAAAAATACCCATTTTTGAAGGAATATTGTGGATAAATGCTTCAATGTGCCAAAGAAGTTATGATTGTATTTGATACTGAGATACCCATATTTTTAAAATGTGAAAGTGCCACCTGGTGATCATGTTGGTTATACGTGCAATGACAAGAAATCTGTGTACAATGGGAAAAAATATTTTTACAAATTCAGGCTTATTTTAATTTTTAAACCAGACCAGTGCCAAATTCATCTTACCTGTTTCTTTTTCAGACATTAAAGGTGAGAAAAATTTTGAGGTATTAAGTCTGGCACTTTTTTGGTTTTTTGAGATATTAACTCCCAAAGTTAGGTGCGGGCAAATTTTTTTCTGTTTGTACAGTGGATTAACATTAATAACCAGATGCCTGTGGGGATGGGTAGACCATTAATTTGAACCTTACTTTGGGCTAAACAAATGACAGCAGAAACATCTTTGGCACGATGCTCCATCTTGGAGCAGCGGCTGCAGACATTTTGACAAGATCTCCAATTCACCTACTTGCAGTGATGTTCAGGGGCCCATAAAAATGTTAACCAAGAAGACAGACCTTTGAAATTGAGTCTCCAGCCCTTTCAGGATATTTTAACATGCCAAAGGAAGCTTTAGGGCACTTTTTGCTAATGTCTGGATATAAGGGGATGAATGTTCAAAAATATATCAGTATGGGGGCGCTGTTACCAATATGTCAGATCTAACAAAACCAGACATGTGCCATGGAGAAGTTTCTTGAAATGGAAAATGTGTCTTATGTACATTGTGAAAACACTGATTTTGTTTTGGCACTATGTTGGTTTAGCTAGTAATGCCAGTAGGTGGTGCCCCACCGTACCACCTTGTTCTCGCTATGTATACATTGCACATATTTCATTTCAAGAGATTTCTCTGTGGTAAATGTCTGGTTTTGCGAGATCCGAATAAGGTGGTATGGAGGCAAGCCACCTATTGGCATTACTAGCATCCTGAGTATTTGAAATCTCAACATAGATGTAACATATTATATATCACTGGAAAGTACGGTTCATTACAGATCCACTGGTATCCAAATTAACACTAATCTTCACTTGTAGATAAGGTTTTTACACAGGTAAACTGATGCTCTTTTTCAAATGTTACATTTTTTTGCCAGAAAATGGTCATATTTTGGACGATAAATGGTTGCTGTAGGTAGATGGAACATGCACTACACCTAGAATTGTCTTTGCTGCTTGATGGCATTGGGTGCTAAATAAATTGACCCATATCTGTCACAAGAAGTGGATTTTAACTTCTCTAAAGCTTCAAAAAGTTTTAAACTGGAATTGATGCCCAGCATTGTGAACACGCTCGTATACAAGTCATTGTGTTGTCCTTTCACATGAAGCGTATTTTCTAACAACAGGGAAAGTGTTTAACATTAAAAAACGTTTTTCTTAGTCATTGAAAATATTCATTTGTCATCAATGCACTGGTCTTCAGCAGCCCTCCAGATCAATTACTATCGCTGAAGTCATCATTGTGTTCTTGCTTGCCTGACAATGTGTTAAATTGCAAGCTTTGACACACTCAGTGTTTTTGATATGACTCTAATTTACTTATTCTGACCTTGCAGGCGTATAATGGCCGTCTGTTCTGTACTGGTATTGATCCTTATTTGGCATTCATTTCGAGAGATATTAGCAATAGACACCAATAACAACTGCAAAACATGACAGACATACTCCTGGCAAGGAAACGGCTGGATAGCAAATCGATCAAATACTTCTGTGCTCCTGTAATGCAGGACTATGCAGTTCAGATCTAATTCAACAAAGTCTTATCAGGGTTGAGGTAGGGGTCTGAACGGCTTGTGCAAAATCATGATACAATATTATGCTAAAAACCCCTGAGGAGACAAATGAGTGTACAATGATAATGCGCATATACCCCAGGAAGATTCAATAAATACCCATAGCTTAAATGTAACGTTATTGTTCGGCTAATGTGTATATATTTCCGAGCTGCCAGTCTGACGTATTGATACACAAGTGCCAATTCCTTCCCTCCACCTCTAGATTATAAATAAAAATACCTGTCATTAAAGTCAAATAAAATTATTGCCATTTCTAATATCATTTACTAAGCTCAAATGGGCAATGATTGAATAAACTGTTGGAATTCAACTGCTGATATTGTTTCAAATGATTAAAATGCTTTGAAATAATGTACGATAAAGTACATAGATAAATGTATTTCCCACATAATATGATATATTTTTTCTGTCATTAAAGATTGGGCAAGATTACGGGATTAGGCTTGAAGGCAACATAACCAAAAAGACATGGTTCAATAATTATATGATTTCAAACAACACAGAATGCTCAGTCTCGACCCAAGAGGGGGCGCTGTTCCCTTGATCTGATCCAAAAGCTATCGGGGTACCCAAGAACTATTTCTGGATCATCAGGCACATCAACACCTCTGGCTCTACACTATTACATTTTTAGTCATCTGAGAATTATGTGAAAGATGACACTACAAACAGATTTGAATGTGCAGAGCAAAAGACTGCTACAGACACCAAGTATTACAAACTGGAAGCTTAGTGCCCGTAATTCTGTAAACTGAATGCAAACTGTGACTGAACTGTTTCTCAGTATTGTTTTCAGTTGAAGGATGTCTTTCGCACAATCGGGCCTCATTTAAATTGCAAATCTGTTGAGTAAGTTGGTAATCGAATAGAAAATGACAGATTAATTGATGATAATGGAGATAAAATTATTCCAATTATTGTGCAGTATTTTGAGCAGGCACTGAAGTGTGGGTCTCAGGGGAGGTGCTTTCACAACTCCACAAATAAACTGACTGATAGCGGCAAAAGCAACGGCAGGGATGCACAGAAAGTGTCTTACATAAAGCTAACTACACACAAGTGCTCAAACAGGCAAATGCACCCATGCACATGCATGAATACAGACACTCAGTCACACATGTAGATACTCGCACGAGAAATAAATTTTTCAGCATGCAAACATATTCTCACACATGCATTAACACAAATACATTGTTCCACACACAAGCTAACGTGTAGAGACACATGCAGACATATCTCCATGCAAGCACATGTTCACACAACACCTGCACACACATATTACATCAGACACTCCCAGTCCAATAAAGCCATCAGAACGCAAGATAAAATAAAAGCAAAAAAAACAGTACTTTGTATTGCTCTTAAAGCAAGAAAGCAATACGAAAAAAATAGGACCAAGGGTCCTGTAACTTATTGGCAAGCAGTCTTACAGCGATGATACAAGTTATGAAAATTTCATGTGAAGTTTGACATTTGAATCAATGAAAATCAATGTCAAGGTCACTAAATTAAAGTTCACATACATTTATAAGACCTTCTGCAATACAATCCTAAGCTCTGAAGCAGTTTTGGTGATACAAGTCATTATAATATGTCAATATGTATTCAATATGTCATTTGTGAACTTTAAAGGTCACAGAATGTCAAGTTGCGGTCAGCAAATGGACTTCATATATGACTTTTTAAATGTCTCTATAAAAACCTTGGCTCAATCTGTGACCATTTTGGTGATACAAGTAGGTCTGGGTATTGATTCAAATTTCAAGAATCGATTCGATTCCGATTCACAAGATTCAGAATCAATTATTACGATTCGATCCGATCCGATATTGATTCGGTTAATGTTATTAAAACTGTCTTTTATTTTAATTTTGTCATGGCCATTTGACCCGCAAACAGCTGTGAACAACACTTGTAGGGTCAAAGTAAACTTTATGCTGCATGTTGTGCAGGACAGTCAGAATAGCAGCATCAGTGTAAAAACAAGCATGACTGACTAACCACTATCACCATTGCTTCCAATCCAATGCAGTCACTTATCAATATGAAAAACAATAACAAAGATACAGCCAGTGTAAATGTAAACAAAGTGCTGGTTACTGGCTTCAAAGTAACCAAACTATCATTATATGTCAGTGTTCCCACAGACCGGGAAGCAATGTGTGGTGGAAGACCCGGGGGGGTGAGCAGGATTGTTTTTCATTTTGTTGAGCGTGGGGTGCATGGCACTGTTATTGCGCAAGTTCCACGTCTTCCAGTATTTCCTATTTTTTCTGTTTTTTTTTTAACGTGCAAATACATTATCAACAGCCGGCGATTGTGCAATGACTCAGAATTAACGGGAATCAATTAATGGCGGGAAAAATATATAGGCTATATTAAAAGACCGATCTTTGGACGTACGAATCGATCTTTAGGAATTAAAATGAGCATCGATCCAGAATCGGAGAATCGATTTTTTCAACACAGGCCTAGATACAAGTCATTGTAATTTCACTGTCGAGTTTGACCCTCAAAGGTCACTGACAGTCAAGTTGAATGTCACCAAATGAAAGTTCATATGTGACTTCCTAGAAGTCAGTAACACAAACCTAGGCTCCATCTGTGACCATTTTAGGGATACAAGTCATTGAATTTTCACTAGGTCACATTTGAACTTTGAAGGTCAATACGACGGTCACCAAATGAAAGTTCATATATGACTTCCTACATGTCTCTAATACAAACCTAGACTCCATCTGTAACCGTTTTGGCAAAAAAAAAGTTATTGTAATTGTATTATGTCAAGTTTGACCTTATTGTAATGTCAAGCTGAATGTCATCAAATGAAAGTTCATATGTGACTTCCTCAGTGATCAGATTAGGCAGATTCGCATCGCAAATGCGAATCAAATTTCAGCAGTTTTGACGAAATGCTAATCATCATAATAATCCCTTCGCAAAAAAATGCGATTCAAAAAATCTTCATGATTTTTCATGGATCCCGACTCACTGGCCTGTGAACTTCCGAATTCCCAAGCCACATAGCAATAGGAGTTTTCACAATTTTGATTGGCTGGAAAATGATGTTCCTCATTTGCATACCACCCAATCAGCTTCTGGGGAGCGCATGCATGCACTTGGGACTCGGGAGGCTTTCTGGTACGCTCATACGCCCTATCATTTTTGGCCGAGACGGCAAGACTCAGCTATGTGAGCCATCCACAGCCATCGCGTATGTTGCTCTTCTAGTTGGCTAGTCAGCCTACTAACGTTAACTAAAGAAAATCTTTGTAAATGATCATCATATCAAGGCGATATGATTTGTTTCTTGCCCCAACTCTACGAACTTTGCCAGCTGTCATAGGCATGAATTTATCTGAGGTTTCGTGCAGGTTTCGTGCAACCCAATTAAACTTTAACATTTTTGGGACGTTAGCTAGTTTGCTGGTGCGTTCAAAAGCAGCTATCTGGCTAATGAATCTACGGTAGTTATGATGCCTATTGGAGAAGTTTTTATAGCTCTGATTAGTCACTTTCAACGCTACCGCACGCAGACGAACAATATTGATTACCAACTTATTTTACCTAAAGAACAAACAGATAGTTCGGACCTGAGACGTATTACTGTATACCATGGCTAGTTTTAGCTGCATTATCTTGTTATGCATGCTATCGCGTATCACGTTACTCTTCAGATTATAAAGCTAGCCATTTTCCAATCTAGTTTACACTAGTTAAGGGGAATCTTTGTTATCATTGCTATATGTGATTTGGTTTTTGCCTGAAAGGAAAGAATCCCCGATCAGACCTCCGCTTTCGGCTTTAACTCTGAATCGCCTTGACTGGATGTACATTTTACGTTTTTACACACCTGAATGTGCCTTCAGCCACCCAAACATCACGGTAAGCCGATCAAAGTCAGAAAAATTTGGCCCATTGCTATGTGGTTTAGGGAATCGCAAGTTTGCCGGCCTCTCCCGAAACATGCACAATGATCTCTGATCATTCAAATACATGATGTTGTGATTTCAAAATGTGACTGAGTTGGAGAGTGCCTTGTGTGACTGGGTTTTAATGGGAATGGATCCTTTCACATCTCTGATCAAGTGTTAAACAACATTATGCTACAGTAAGGTGAAGATAAGACAGCTGTACTGCAGGTTACAAGTAATTTACAAAAATTTCATTGGGAAACGGAAGTGTGCTGTATTAATTTATGATTGTTCAGGGTAAAATTGATGCCTTTTGGAAATTTGTTTTGCTTTTGGAGTGGCGTAGTATTTCTATTGTAATTTGTCATTAGAAAAGAATAAAAAGTCCTTTTGTTATCTAAAATCTGATATACTGTTTACTAATTTTTGCTAATCATTATTCAGATGTGCTAAACAATTGCTAATCAATTGATATGACGATTCGCAAAAAATGCTAATGAATTTTTTCTCCTTAATCTGATCACTGCTTCCTATGTCAGTAACACAAACCTAGGCTCCATTTGTGACCTTTTCAGTGATGGAAGTCATTGAATTTTCTCAAGGTCAAGTTAGACCTTCGAAGGTCAATATGAAGGTCACCAAATGAAAGTTCATACATGACCTACTATACGTCTCCAACACAAACCTACACTGAATCTGTAACGATTTTGCTGATATAGGTCATTGAAACTTCACTGTATAGTTTGGCCGTTGAAGGTCACTGAAGGTCAAGTTCAAGGCCACCAAATGAAAGTTCATGTATGACTTCTTATACATCTCCAATACAAACTGAAACTGTCTGTAACCATTTTGCTGATATAAGTCATTAGAATTTCACTGTGAAGTTTGGGCATTCAAGGTCACTGAAGGTCAAGTTCAATATCACCAAATGAAACTTCATACATGACTTCCTATATGGCCACAATACAAACCTAAGCTCTATCTGTAATAGTTTTGGTGATAGAAGTGATTGAAATTTCACTATGTGAAGTTTGACCTTCAAAGGTCACTTAAACTCAAGTTCAAGGCCACCAAATGAAAGTTCATGTATGACTTCCTATACATCTCCAATACAAACCGAAACTTTCTGTAACCATTTTGCTGATATAAGTCATTAAAATTTCACTGTGAAGTTTGGGCATTCAAGGTCACTGAAGGTCAAGTTCAATGTCACCAAATAAAACTTCATACATGACTTCCTATATGGCCACAATACAAACCTAAGCTCTATCTGTAATAATTTTGGTGATAGAAGTCATTGAAATTTCACTATGTGAAGTTTGACCTTCGAAGGTCACTGAAGGTGAAGTTCGAGGCCACCAAATAAAAGTTCATACATGACTTCCTATAAGTGTTCAATGCACATATGTTCCCAATCTTCAGTATTTTCAAGCCTAGAAACCTTTGAAAATTGTAACATTTTGCTTGACCTCAAGTTTGACCTTTCAAGGTCATCTGAGGTCAACTTTAACACAGCCAAAAAATAGGTCATATATTACTTCCTATATGTCAGTAATACAAACTTAATCTCTATCTGCAATCATTTAGCTTCCACAGGCGATTTGGCCCATTCTCCATAAGACCCAATGTTAAAGTACAGCGCCCCCACTAGACCCACTTCCGTCAATTCAATCAAAATGGCACTCGCACTGTACATAAAGTGTATCAAGGTGAGTTGATTGCCAGATTTAGAAAAAAAGTTGTCTGACAGTTTTTGAAAAATAATTTTTTGAAATTTCAAGTCATATCTTTTAACATTGTTAATATATTCCCTGACCTCGAGTTTGACCTTTCAAAGTCATCTGTGGTCAAATTTAATATTGCCAAAATATAGGTCATATATGACTTCGTATATGTCGATAATACAAACTTAATCTCTATCTGCAACCATTTGGCCTCCACAGGCCATGTTGCATATTCATAAAGTACAGCGCCCCCAATAGACCCACTTCCTTCGATTCAATCAAAATGGCGCTTGCACTGTACATTGACAGTACCAAGGTAAGTTGATTGCCTGATTTAGAAAAAAAATTATCACGCAGTTTTTGAGAAAAAATTTTTTAAAGTTTCTCAGTCCTATCGGTAACATTGGAGCCAAAATTTCAAGGGCCCATAAAACGGACAAAAATGATTCCATCAAAAATCCGAGAAACACGTCTGGAGATATGGTCTAGTAGTATGTTATTGCAAATTTACAAGAAAATTCATCTGGCTAAAAAAAAGATAAAAAATGTTCTGGACGACGGATGACGGGCGCCAAACCACAACAATAGCTTATCGGCCCATAGGGCCGGTAAGATAAAAAGCTAAAACTAATGATCATTTAGAATGTTTTCTCTGATCCAATGAGTCTCTATTGTCAGTTCCTCCAGCGTTCAATCAAAATCAGGGGACCGTTATGGATTTCATCAATGTGTATATTACAGCAGGACCTATTTTTTTTTTCTCATCATTGAGTAAATTTGGGGAGTTTTCAATAACTACAGGGCTAAATCTAAAAAAAAAGGAAAAAGAATATTAGTTGTGCGAATCAAGAATTTTGTTATAGAGGGTTATATATCAATCTCTGGGTAACTTCAGAAGCCTATTTTCCCCAAATGGTAAATGTAAATGGCCCCCTATCAAACCATCAAACCCCCCGCCCCCAATCCTGGAACAGTGGAAATCTGATTCAGTATTATATAAAAGGGCTCTACACAGCAAAAAACATGTCTGCATTCAACATCCGCACACCAGACTGTGCTGAGAATACAAGCCCAGTATGGACACTCAGGCATATACTGTATGCTGCACGTTCACACATCCACATATGGAAAGAAGGACTGACATCAGTTCTAGCCAACACTGGAATCAAGCATTTTGATAGGTTTTGTGGGTAAACAGGGCATTAGTTCCAAGTTAGAAGATACAAACACTTGGCTGAGGTTCCTCAGGAGATTGATCTCTCTAATGTCAGGGGAATATTCCCCACCTTCCCTCTCGAAAGGCTAATCTTGGCATCAACAACTCACAACACAACCTCTGACCACAATCATCGGGGTGTCCGATAACGAGGGATAATTTACACAATGCCCGAGGGATAGTGTGTATTGATGTAAAAGAGAGGCAAATACACTCTCTGTATCTTCTCTCCCCATTAAGCAATCCATCATCTGTTATTTCATTCCCTTTCACATACACACAAGCATGCACACACCTCTGCATTAAAAGTGTAATTAAAATATTCACAGCTGTACTTCATAGCAATGAGTGAAAGTACTCCGCAAAGAGACTGTTGTATGGCAGAGAATCTGGCAAAATCAATGCACAACAGCGCATCTGAGTCCAGTGAAAACTGATATATTTGTTTCAGCATGAGATTTATTCTTAAAGGGCAATCAATCACAAATTCATTTATTTCCAACTCACAACTTCCACCAGCGCTCCACAGCAAAAGGAGTAAGATAATGTATGACTGCATGTCCTTCGCTTCCAAGGAGAATTCTGATTTTTTATCTACTATTTTTTATTTAATTTAAAGTTCATAGATTCAGCATAAATATGCTAGTTTCCATTGGTCTGAACTAATTTTTCATGCTTAGGAAGTGGCAGAGCTTTAGATTTGATTTTTTCCCCCCTGTGATAAGCTCTTATCCGCTATAACTTATGGTAAAAATCTGCTCACATTATTTCCTCAGAATAAGCCCTTATCTAGCACAGCTCATTGTAAGCATTTGCAGAGGTATCATTTCAGTTGCTGTTGATATTTTAGAGGGAATTCAAATTTAGGTTGATTGCACTGATCAAGGCTAATGTACCCTTTACTGGATTTGTTGTGGAAGCCACAGCTCTAAAATGACAGTTCCACTCCGCCAGCACTCATGGTCTGACTCCAAAGAGTGATTTGTCAGGGCCCTTGACCTTGGTTGAAGAGCATCATTTATTTAATGTTTGGGCAGGAAATGGATCATCAGTAGCTTTAGCTCATAAATATTGATAAAAATACAAAACTTGTACCCAGTAAAATGATTCGCTAAGATAACGCATGAGCTTCACCGTTTACCCGACCAACTAATCCTCAACTTGAGATGTTACAAAGAGTAAATTCAATGAATAACATTAAGGCTCAACTGTACTGCAGTGACGCAGGACCAATCTCAATGCTCCAATCCAGGAAACGAACATCAGAATAAATAAACAGGACCTTCCTGCACCACATGAGCAAGTGCAGGTTGTGCAAGGTAATTCTGGGAAATGATGATTCCAAAACAGATGCTTCTACAGCTGAAGACAAAAAAGCCGACACTGAGCACTGAGAGAACCCCACAGTCCTTAACTAATTATTGACGAGGCGAACTCGGATATAATTTCTGCTTAAAATACGTCGCCGACGAACATGGCAGATGACCTTTGACCCCCCACCTGTAGGGGGCATACGTGTGACTTGACCCAGGGATCATTTCAACCAACTTTCATGAAAATCCACTGAAGTATGAGGATACAGAGACCAACGATGTAGATTTTGGATCAATGACTCCAAATGACCCCTACATGACCTTTGGACCCCACAACTGCTGGGGTCACATGTGCGATTTGACCCAACAATCATTGTGTCCAAGTACCATGAAAATCCACTGAAGTATTTGGATACAGTGACTTTCTGACCATTTTGGATCAAAGACCCCAATTGACCCTGAGAAGGCCTTTGACCCCTCCACCTGCAATAAGAACATGTGTGACTTGACCCAAGGATCATTGCATCCAAGTTTCAAGAAAATGCAGTGAAGTATGTAGATAGTGTGATCAATTATGTACAGAGTTAACCTTTTTGGTGGACAGACGGACGGACGGATACACAAGCTGCTCATTTCATAATCCCCTTCTGAAATTCTTTCAGCAGGGACAATTTATAGCGGCATACACCTACGGCAAGCCACAGGTCACAGTGCCAACGTCAAAAGTCAAATCCGCTGATGACCCTTACATTGCACAGCTACCCCTCACAAGGAATCCTCATACCAAATTTTAAGTTGCTGTGGTCAGTACTTTTGGAAATATGGCCTGGACAAAATATTCAAGTTCAAGGTCACTGTGCCAAGGTGAAAAGTCTAATCCACTCATGACCCTGACCTTGCACGCCTAACCCTCACAAGGAATCTGCACATCCAATTTCAAGCTGCCATGGTCAATACTTTTGGAAATATGGCCCAGACAAAATTTATAAGTTCAAGGTCACTGTGCCAAGGTCAAAGGTCAAATCAGCTAATGACCCTTACCGTGGACAACAATCCCTCACAAAAACCTGCAAACTAAATTTGAAGCTCTTGTGGCCAACGCTTTCGGAGATATGGCCCAGCAAAATTACAGAGTCGCCGCCCACCCAACCACATGCCTCAGGGTATAACAGTGGGGTAAAAATTTGAAAACTCTGGCAGCTATCTAAGGTCCGGATGACCTTCAGGCGCCAGAAAAGTAGAGAAAAGATGGGTCATAGGTTTCCCTCATTTGAATTTGAGAATAGTACTGTACTTCATCAATATAAACAGGAGAATTATGGAAAACAACATTAGGCACACACTGATATTGAGGAAATATGAAATTCACATGAAGTTTGCCAAGTATAGGCAGCCCTTCCCTGTACATCAGTAACAATGCTCCACTTTGGGAATTCCAGCTTTGGCCAAGTGGCCACTGCCAAACAGTCTGCAGTGTATGACACATCACAGCACTTTTTATTCAAGAGTCTTCACTGAACGAGCTACTCAGGAGTCCCATACTATTCGTTCCTTAGACAAAAAATGACTAGTGCTAGAAGTCATTGCATGAGAGGCAAATCAGTTGTGACAGAAGAGATGGTAACATCATCATCACTGATTTTTCTGAATCTACACAAAATGCCCAAAATATTACATCTCTCTGGCTGCATTGTCTTTTTAGGCAGATTAAAGCCTTCATTAAAATACAGGTTGTTCTGCTTTACTGTGAGGTGAAATTAATTATTCAGTACAACCTGGTGGCTCTTATGCAAATAGGCTCATTTACATAGCTAAAAGCAAAGCATTTACTGCAATTAAGATTTTTAATGGGGTCCACACATGTGGCAGCGGGAAGGGAAATGAGTCTGTATGTTCAACATACGCTTCCACACATCACTCCGCGCATGCAAATGACCAAAACATTAACGCATTTCATTTTGCCACATAACAATGCGCTGGGCAATGAAGCAGGACTGAAATTAGAACCTAACACAAGAACACCAGTGAAACCTGCTTCACTGCAGTGCTCATTTCAAAACCTCTTATGCACACAAATGCAGAAGAATGTGATGTGTTGCTTAGGGTCTTATACAGTATTTATAATATGAAAGAAGGTTTTTGCGCCACGCCTCTCGCTACCTTGGAAACATGACATATTGGCTAAAGTACCAGCTAGAAAGATAGTTTCCTGCTATTTATCTGAAGGAGCTACAAGTCGCCAAAGTCGATATATAGATGAATATCTAAGAATCAAGAAGCTGACACTACTCAGACATTGGAACCCTCAAGGGAAAAAACAGGAAGGAAATCTTTGAATCTTTGAAGTTCACTGCTGGATAACGATCTTGTCTTGCATTTATAATGATGTGTTTCTATCAATACATGGTATAGA
Organism: Gymnothorax javanicus; assembly: GCA_029692085.1. NCBI lineage: Eukaryota > Metazoa > Chordata > Actinopteri > Anguilliformes > Muraenidae > Gymnothorax > Gymnothorax javanicus. The sequence goes on from CM056195.1 coordinate 77,549,374, forward strand.
TCCATGTTTTATCCTCCAAGTTAAAAATAATCCAGACATTAAAGGGAACCTGCAGTGTCACAAGGTTCCAGAGGCAGGTACTATGAAGTTGTGCCCAGCAGGAACTGGGTGGCAGTGCCCAACATTTAAGCAGTGGGAGGAACGAAGTGGCAGGGATTTGCATGTACCGCGGGTGGTCTCCCCCTTCCTGTGTTCACAAACAGCCGTGTGAATACTGGAGGAGCACAGCAGGGGGTGAAAAGGGATGGGGGGGAGTACTTCCAAGCACAGGCTTAAGCTGAATAACGAAGGCTAAACAAAATGGCTCCATTTTCAAATAAATCTAGTGGTAGGCTTTGTCCATACTTGTCTAATGTTTTTCCGTGAAAATCCCTTGTCAGTGCTCTCATCACCTCTATTTTTAATTAACAATGGTGATAGTCACATCAGCATTGAATCCCTATAATGGATAGCCGAATGGTCCACTGTGTGTCCCTGTGTCTCTCTCATTGTACGCTGGGGTAAGCTCCAGCCCCTTCCATGACCCTGACCAGTGTTATGCAGGTCAGTTGTACATGGACTTATGCTCAGAAAAGAACACACTGTGACTTCACTGGACCTTAAACCTTGAAGGTTTAAGTGCAAAGGTTATGGTATTTTATGCTCTCACAGACGAGATTTAGGTTTTGAGGTTTAAAATTTGGGACCACAGAATGGTGACACAGATTCAGACCGGCAGCTGGCCTGCAGGGCTAAAGACTGGGTGTTCGGGGAGGACTAAGGTTCACAGAGGAGCCTGCTAGCATGGAGCCACCAGCCTGAGAGCTCTACAGGGAGGTGCTCACTGGAGTCAGGACAGCAGTGACGTCGGGTCTCCTGGCAGGGCACAGGGCTCATTGGTGACACGTTAGACGAATCAGGCCCAAAAGAAAGTTCTGCCAGCCACTGAGACGACCCTACAAGACGCACCAGGGCACAGCTGTCCTGCTGCTACACTTAAAAACATTTGGCTGTAAGTGAACATTACATAATATGTCATTTAAAAAAAACGGGTTTGTGCTAGATGCAAAAAAGAAAAAAAGGAAAAAGACTTATTTCTGCAATATCAATGCACAGTATTTGGCAAAATTTAATTGTGAATTAAAATAATCGATTACAATAAAGGAACCAGCTAAGACCAACTAAGGCACAAACGTTCTCATAGCTATTTATTCCTCCGTGGGGAAGTAATGCGTTTTCACTAGTCTTTGGTAGTTTGTTTGTTCATTTCTTCATCAGTTAACAGGATATCTCAAAAAGTAGTGGATGGATGGCAATGAAATTTAGTGTTGATAGATACTGTGCCATTGATGAAATGATTAAATTTTGGTGAAAATCTGACTTACAAACCCCAATTCCAATGAAGCTGGGACATTGAGTGAAAAGTGAATAAAAACAGAAAACAATGATTTGCAAATCCTTTTCAACTTATATTCAATTGAGTACACTACAAGACAAAATATTCCATGTTCAAACTGATAAACTTGGAAAATATTCCCTCATTTTGAATTTGATGCCTGCAACACGTTCCAAAAAAGCTCACACAGAGGCATGTTTACCACTGTGTTACATCACCTTTCCGTATAACAACACTCAATAAGCGTATGGGAACTGAGGACACTAATTGTAGAAGTTATGTAGGTGGAATTCTTTCCCATTCTTGCTTTTTGTAGGACTTCAGTTGCTCAACAGTCTGGGGTCTCCGTTGTTGTATTTTGCGCTTCATAATGCGTCACAAATTTTCAATGAGAGACAGGTATGGACTACAGGCACTCCAGTCTATTACCCACACTCTTTTACTATGGTGCCATGCTGTTGCAACATGTGCAGAATGTGGCTTGGCATTGTCTTGCTGAAATAAGCAGCGACATCCCTGAAAAAGATGTCGCTTGGATGGCAGCATGTGGGTCAATGACAAATAAGCCTTTTAAAAATGTGTTTTTTTTATAAGTCTTTAAAAATGTGCAGAATACATTTATTTGAAGTTGGAAGAGTGTGTTTAAACAAGTCTTAATAGTTGCACATTTACAGGGTTTTAGCACAGTTTTAGACTGTATTTGCTATTTCACCAGCCAAAAAAATGCCAGGTGGCGCAACCAAAAGTTTCTTGAAAAAAAACACACACTTCCCTCTTTTTTTCCTAAATTATTTTTTTAGCAAGTATATCTGAGAGTGTCTACTCTGCCTAAAACATTACTATTTTGTAGTTGACCTGGGTATTAAAAGTAACTTATGGATTCTTTATTGTAGGGGGCAGGTATTTTGGTTTTCCAAACAATTTAAGAACAATTAAACTATTAAACTTTGTTTATTTGAAAGGTTTTCAATATAAAATTATGCCCCCATATTAATATTAGATTAATTCATATTTTAAATGATAAATTTAATGCATTTCACATAATGTTAACTTGCTCGGACGGTTGCGCCACCTGACATTTTGAGGGTTTGAGATGGCAGAACATAAAATATATATAATTTTTATGATAAACTGGAAATATGTTCAAATTAAACAGGTTTTATAGAATAAAATGATGCTTATTATGAATCATTTAAAATTATTTTAAACTAAAGTAGTGCGCTCGGACAGAAAAATCTGCACGTCACATCATTGACCCATGTACCTTTCAGCATTAATGGTGTCATTAATGGTCAAGTTACCCATGTCATGGGTACTAACACATCCCCAAACCATCACAGATGCTGGCTTTTGAACTTTGCGCTGATAACAATCTGGATGGTCCTTTTCCTCTTTAGCCCGGAGGACACGGCGTCCATGATTTCCAAAAACAATTTGAAATGTGGACTCGTCAGACCACAGCACAAGTTTCCACATTGCGTCAGTCCATCTCAGATGAGCTTGGGCCCAGAGAACCCGGCGGAGTTTCTGGGTGTTGTTGATATATGGCTTTCGCTCTGCATGGTAGAGTTTTAACTCGCACTAGTAGATGTAGCGACGACCTGTTTTAATTGACAGTGGCTTTCCGAAGTGTTTCTGAGCCCACATGGCAATATCCTTGATAGAATGATGTCGATTTTTAATGCAGTGCCGCCTGAGGGACCGACGGTCAGGGGAATTCAGTGTTGGTTTTCGGCCATGCCGCTTATTTGTAGAGATTCCTCCGGATTCTCTGAGTCTTTTGATGATATTAAGGACTGTAGATGATGAAATCCCTAAATTCCTTGCAATTGCACGTTGAAAAACGTTATTCTTAAACTGTTGGACTATTTGCTCACGCAGCTGTTCACAAAGTGGTGAACCTCGCCCCATCCTTGCTTGTGAATGACTGAGCCTTTTGGGGATGCTCCTTTTATACCACTCACCTGTTTCCAATTAACCCGTTCACCTGTGGAATGTTCCGAACAAGTGTTTTTTGAGCATTCCTCAACTTTCCCAGTCTTTTGTTGCCCTGTCCCAGCTTTTTTAGAATGTGTTGCAGGCATCAAATTCAAAATGAGTGAATATTCCCAAAAAAAACAATAAAGTTTATCAGTTTGAACATTAAATATCTTGTCTTTGCAGTGTATTCAATTGAATATAGGTCAAACAGGATTTGCAAATCAATGTATTCTGTTTTTATTCACTTTTTACACAACGTCCCAACTTCATTGGAATTGGGATTTGAATATTCTTGATCCAGAATCCAAAAGAATTTCTATGCACGTAAAGACGGCCCAGTCATTTAACACTCACGTTCGAAGATAATTCCTCCGCCAAAGAATTTCAAAATGGCGGAGGTAATGCATTCTTCGAGTGCCTTCTAGTTCTGAAATGTTTTTTCTTTCCACAAAGGTCACAAGGGGTGCTCATCTCCATTCTTCCAACACAACACAAATATTCCCAGCTCATCCTTCATTTTCCGTGTGGGTACTGAGAGCCATGAACAAACAACAGCAGAATTACTCCAGGTAGAGCAAAGGGATAGTTGACAGTTCAGTGATGTTGTAGGGAAAAATACACGAAAAAGCACATTGGGGATCAGTGATAAGGTGAAATCACGAACTATGTAATGTAATGGCAATCAACTGGTTTTACTACATACTTCTTTTTTGAAAGTAATGATTAAGACCAGGCTTTAGAGGTTTATAAATAGAAATATGGTCACTTTGTTGGGAAGATACAGATTTATGAAGCCACCCATGATCCATTTAAAATTCTTCAAGCCACGCAGTGTCCACAGTGCATTAGCAGGTAAAAAAGCCCCTGATTTGCCATGATTCAATAATAACAAGGAGCTTTGTGTGTAAAATAAATGGATAGATCATGAGGTAAAAGCTTCCTCCATTCTCAGCGACGGACCAGGCAGGTCCTGCAGATCCTGTGCCAAGAACTCAGCTCCCGAATTGGGGGCATCACATCTTGAATCCGGCCTGGTGACGCCCTTGCCTTTCCTGCTATCTCTGTCTTTGTCCCAGTTTGAGCCCATCCCAGCCTGGCCTGAGCATCTGGAGCGCATTAGGCTGTCGGGGGGTCGGGGATATCTGATCTCCCCAGTGCGAGAGGCTGGATGGGTGGCCTGCAGCAGCCCCTTTCAGCAAGAGTCCTGTCCCGCTGAGTGATAGGAGCCCAGTCCTGCGCACACTTGCATTACATAATGTTATGTTGCACTGCATTACATTATGTTTCAGCATTTAGCACACCGCTTTGAAACCACTGGACTGCGAGAGTCTATTGAGTAGAGGTGCAAGGTCAGGTGTATTATATAGATCCTTGGAAGTAAAGGGAAAAATTCAGACAAATTAATAAAACACTCTCTGCTCAGACATACACACATTTTTAAACAATCTGTCACATTGTTTACAATTCACTCACACTAAAAAGCTCTTGCTTGTCTAATTTATGTAAACTTGGAAAAATACCACATTCGCATTCGAACTGCATACACCCCTTACTTGTAAGGTTTTCGCAGAGCTGGTAATGAATTTAGCCTTTTCTGGTAATTTCCTGGACTGACCATTCCATAGACTGCCCCTATGATCCCGAGCCCTGTCTCCTACTCAACAGCACCTGTCATCACCAGGTGGGAAGTGCTGTGCAGACACCTGGCCTCAAACTGATCGCCGAAGACACTGTTGCACTGCCCTTACTGCTCTCTTATAGCCAGCCACAATTAATGTAAGTCAAATTCACAAGTCATCAGGCTAACGTTAATGATATTCGCTAATAATAGCGTGCACTTTCTCAAAATCATTAATACGTGCATGTCTGTGGGGTGCAGTTCCAACATGGGTTTATGTCACCCACATGCAATTCTACCCATAAATTATGCTTCACTTATTCTTTGCTACATCAATTTCCATTATTATTCCCGTGGCTGGGTGTAAGATGGGTTTATTTTGCAAATGTTAGGAATATGTCTTTGCCAGCTTCAGGAGAGCCTGTTTGAAGTGTTGTTTGACTATCTTTCAATTACAGAAGTCACCCTGGTCCACACTCGACTGACTATTGAGTGGTCTCTAAATTTCCAAAAAGAAAAAAAAGGATTTTCAGTAATGTTCTTTTTAGAATAAAGTATAGTGGAAAACAACTTTTTTCTACACATGGAAAAGTTATTTATTTCTATTTTGGGGTGGGACAGACAGTGGCTTAATCCATTTTTATCACCAAAGAGACAAATGAAAAGACTTAAAATAAGGCTAAAGGTGCAGTGGGAGGAGATCGGTGGCATTTACAGCAAATAGCTTCTGAAAGCCTCTCCAATTATCCACACTAGACGCATCGATGGAGCTGGTTTAATTAAAGGGGCTTTAGTGGGAGAGGAGAGAATGGAAGTGGGAGTGATTGAGTAGAAGGATAAGTGTGTATCAGTACCGGGCACAAAGCTGAACGCTTGCACCGGGGGCCACTTTCTCCCTTTTCAATTTGCCTTCAGAAGAGGAAAGAGAGAGATAGACACAGCAATAGAAAGCTGAATCCTTGCCTTGTCTGGGCAAGCGGTGCAATACCTCGGCTCAGATTAATTCAGCATTCTCATCATCTTTATGCACCCGCTTTAAACAAAAAAGTAAATACAATACAAGGAGAATAAATGGTTTTACACCTCGCCAAATCTCCCATAATCCTCTTGTGTTTTCCTGAATCAGTCACTGACGGAGACCTTTTTAGATGAATCTTGTTTCCATGGAAACCAATTTAGCTCCCCCTGTTTTCTGTTTCTTCAGCTCTTCAAATACTTGCACAATTGTTTCACTGCAGGTATTTTGTTTTCACCCGCCCCAGACACACAAACACAACTTATTGCCAATAGCGCTATTCATAAAACTATTGTGTCTATGAAGTTATTATCAACTTACATATTTTCATTTTATTCCAACAATCTGGTCTTCTCATCTCCCAGCATTTCCACTGAGGTGTGAAATAGCTGGTCTCAGTTTCTTATCCCTTTTTCATACATATTTCTTTCTATTTCCACTTATGGAATAGCAGTGTCGCAAACCTCGTGTGAATGCCTTTCGTGTCTCTAATTCACCAACTTGCGTATCTATTAAACGTACGTCTCCCTTGATTGGTTTACATCTTGCCGGTTTGGTACTCCCTGGTTGTTTCTCATTCCATGATTATTCTCTAATCACCATGAGAAGGATATTTAAGCTCTCTGCTTTGAGTTGCAAGTTGCTGGATTGTAATTTGCCTTTTGTGTTTCGAACCAGCCAGTATTCCCAGTAGAAACTCTTTTTCTTTGTTAAGTGTAACATATACTTTAATGATAGCTATTTCTGGAAGCCTTCATCTCTACTTAGTAAACTCAAACAAGCTTCCAAACCTATTCAGGGCCCAGGATTGGGACCGTGTTCAAGTTAACCCAGCTCAAGTCTGTTCATCAGTCCAGTTTAATGTGAACAAGCTCCCAAGACTAATCAGAGTCCAGGATTGGGACCACATTCTTGTTAACCTTTCCAAGTATATTCCTCTGTCCAGTTTGTTAGAAACAAGCTCCCAATCCTTCCACAGTCATCAGGATTGGAACCAAGTTCCCCTCAAACTACTTCATCCTCCCGTGGGACAGTTTGGTGCTGAAAAAGTGTGCACTCCACCCAGATGCTATTCCAGAAGCCACTGGCCGGCAATTGACAGTTCAACTTTGCCCACAACATCTGCACTGAACTGTGATATCCTATTTTGGGGGTTTCGTCCCCTCGTCCTCTTCTGGGGTTCCATCCCCAAATTACCGTATAAGCAGTTAATAAACTACCTATTGGATTGTACTCTGCCTCTGCACTTGATTCCTGGTCTGGACCATAACAAACAGAAGGATGTATTTCAACCAGAACACAAATTCTTCTCTGTATTTTATACTATTTGTGAATTATATGCCATTCAATTTGATAGTGTCCTCTTCATGTTAATTGCTAGACTTGAAAGGTTTAACATTTTGCCCAATCCTTATTCTGTTCACTAATTTACTTTTAAAATCCTTATTCAGACAAAAATGGCTTATTTTACAGTATATTTTATAAATACTGAGCTGTGACATAATGCATATTCACACATACTTACACTACTGGCACATGGGTGAATGGAGTTTCCATTAAAACCAACTCAAATGGTTGTCATTTTCAACTTTCTCGTAAAAAATAGGTACAAGCTTACAGAATGAAATGTATTTCTTCATCTGACATTGAAAGTGATTGTTGCAAGGACAAGTACTTTTACATATATCTCTTTGACTGTTACTATTTGGACAACAGCAGTTTGTTCTGCAAAGATGTCACCACATATAGTATTAAAAAGAGCCATCAGGAGATGGTGTATCCCCCAGCCCCTGCAAAATTTGAAATCAGAAAAATCCCAAAATAGCTAAAGGCAATACTAAAGGCACAATGTTCATTCGTCATTCACACATTCTAAATAATATTGAGCATGATAGCTTAGAGTAGAAGGGATGGCAAAATGAAACTGGCTGATGTCAGCCATTTTGTCAGCAAAATACTTGTACTTACAGCTATCCATAGGACACTTGACCAACATAAAGCATGCAAAATTTTTAGTTGATTTTTTTTTTTAAAGCAATTTTTAGCAATGGGTCCTTTGCAGAACTTGGTCCCGTGCTTGGATACCACATAGCAATCCATTGCTGGCGAGCAAGCAAATCAGGGTCTCTTTTGTTATAAACTCAAGCAAAGCAAACAGTGACCTTGTACTAAAAACAACTCTAGTTTCAGAACACAATTTGGGAAATATTGTGACTTTTAATTTATTAGGCTTCAATTTCATCTGATTATGTTCAAGCAGGAAAAGCCCCAAAAATGGCAGCTATTCCCAAGAAAAAAATTTGATATGTTTTGAAATCCTGCAAAAAAGAAAAAACAAGGTTATATGCTACACTATGCACCGCAATGTAGCAACAACTCCCATTATGACAGCTCCTTACGGCTTTCCCTGTTTGAAAAAAACGTAACCAGACTTTATTGAAGCGGAATAAGTAAAAAGTCATGATAGTTCCCGAATTGTGTTTTGAAATTAAAGTTGTTTTTAGTACAAGATCATGGTTTGCTTCACTTGCGTAGATAACAAAAGAGAGCGTAGTTGTCATGGTTTGTGAGGTGTGCGTGTGGTTTGGACTTTTCTTTGGCTCTCTCCTCCCGGGACGATTTTGAATTCCTTGGCTATCGGATTCTTTACCTAGCTGGCTGATTGAGCTGGGGCGGCGCCTTCCCGGACTCTATATATATATATATATATATATATATATATATATATATATATATATAAGCAGGAAGTCCGGCACGCCTCCTTTGCTAGAGTGTCTGTTTTTAGCTTCACACTATAGCTGAAGATATCTGTAGTCAGGTTTTGTATGACTTTATATCTTCTGATTATTGGAGTTTCTTCTCCCTTTTTTCTATCTCGCTTTGCTTCCGTGTTTCGGACTATTATACTTCCTTTGGAAGCGCGAGTACTTTCGTTTGGTCTGTATTATTCTCTGTGTTTGTACTGTGTCCGTGCTACTCTCTTTCTCTCTGGTCATTGCACTTGGCCTCCTAATTCTACCGGCCATTACAGTAGTGCTGGTTTACTTGCTCACTCACAGTGGGTTGCTATGTGGCATCCAAGCAAGCGATCCAGTCCTGCAAAAGGCCTATTGATTTTGGTGTTATGACTATTTGTTTCCTATAGCAGGAACTATGGACAGATTTACACCAAATCTAGTAGGCATGAGTCTAATGGCCTGCGGATGAGCGATATCAAGTTTGGTCATGATTAGACATTGTCTTCAGGAGTTAGAGATAATTTTAGCAATTGAAGTGACAACCACAAAATTTATCGCCTAACTACAGCCACATATTTAACGAAGAAATTTTGTGTCCGTAGCATTAAAATATGTCGGACTGAAGATGTCGAGTACCGAATTTCATGTGAATTCGTTGCATTGTGTAGGATATAGAGCTTAAAAATGCAACTAAAAATTGAAAATGGAGGAAAATATTTGCATAAAAATGGGTGTGGCCTATATGGGTAGATTTGTATGGACCCATTGAATCCAGAAAAAAACTAGAGGGCACTCGGTAGAGCCCATACCTCTGCCATGGTAAATATCTGTTCTTTTGGTTGCAGAATATGTTCACCTCCAGAATCATATCAACTCTTTCATGGACTACCACCCATCATCCAGCCAAATTTCGCACCAAACCATACATAACTTTTTGAGCCATCCGCTCAGAAATATCAGATAGACCCGCATTAGACAGATATATTGTAATTCTTTTAGATCCAGAATCCAGAATATGTTCTGGATTACTTCCAAAATTGAATCAACTCACCCTTGGACTACCACCTATTGTCCCACCAAATTTCGTGCCAAACTGTTCATAACTTTTTGAGTTATTCTGTTAACATACAGACAGACAGATGCACAGACAAACAAACAAACGGGTGAAAACACAATCTCCTTGGCGGAGGTAAAAAATTTGCTTCTTAGATCTATGGTTCAAAAGCTAGCTGCCAAGACATTTAGTTTGTTTATATAGTGCCATCTTGTGGTCAATTGATATAAATATTCCAAAATAGCAAAAGGTGCTTCTCCAGCACGTTTCATGTATGGGCCAAGTTTTAATGGAAAAATCAGACTTTTCAAGTTATACCCTGGACAAAAAATGCAGTTACAGACAGACTGACGGATGAGTAGACACAGCAATAGTTATATCGCCCACATTATATGCCGGGGGATATAAACAGTAAATAACACTAAAAAAGACAAAAATTCCTGAATAGCAAAAGGCACCACTCCATTATTTGCTTATTGCATGTAGAAATTTTCAAGAGAAAAACTGAATGGTATTTTAGATCTGCTTCAAAAATGAGGCCTAAGTATCCCAGCTGACTATGGAGGAAAGGCAGGAACACACCTTGGACAGCTTGCCAATCCATTGCAGAGCGCACACACCATTCTCTCACATCTATGGGAAATTTAGAGCCTACAGTTAGCTTGAAATGCATGTTTTTGGACTGTGGGAAGAAACCAGAGAAACCGGAGGAAACACATGTGAACACAGGGAGAACATACGTACAACCTCCACAAAGGGAGGCTCCAGGCCAGGTTCAAACCCACAACTTTCTTGCTGTGAGGCAAAAGTGCTGCCCACTGCGCAACTATGCCGCCCCCAACTTGTATCCATAGAAACAAAAAAAAATCCAAAATAGCAAAAGGCCTCACTCTATTACTTGTTTGTGGCATGAAGAAAGTTTTGTAAAAAAATACAGAACACTGAATAGTGTTCGAGACCTGCTCCGGAAACGAAGCCCACCCTCAAATAAAGCCCAACTTGCATCCATAGAAAAGAAAAATAATTAAAAGACAGAAATTCCCCACTAGCAACAGGCACCACTCCAGTGCTAGTTTGTTTCTTGGAGAAAGTTTTGTGAAAAAAATATAGATTGGTTCTGGAGTTTTGGCCTGAAAACCAAAACGATTACAGACGGATAAACGGACGGACGGACGGGCAGACATGCTGATAAATGTATTCCCCTGTATTACATACCATATGACATTCTCTTACATTCTTTCAAGCAGATAGACTGACAAGTAATAGAAAAAAAACAATGGAGGGATGGACATGGAGGGGAATTATGGCGCTTTTCCACTATGCGCTACCGGCTCTACTCAACTCCACTCTACACGCCCTGGTACCGGGTAATTTTTTGGGGTTGCTTTTCCATTAGAGGAGAGTACTGCCTCCGTGGTACCTGCTCGCCGTTGTGACGCAGTATGTTACTGCCGCGACGATATCCTCAGTTATATAAAGTTTACTTTTATTCCATCGATTTTGTTAAATATTTATGTGTTTAACACCATGTCACCACGTTATGACACTAAAGACCGCAAGTGTTTAACTGTAATTTCTGTTTGACATAGTCCTGATGCATAGGATAGCAGCTGGTGTTGTGTCCGATTCAGTTGCACAAAAACGCAAAACAATGATATCCGTAAAAGGCATACAGTATTCATAGAAAAAGGCAATATATTCTCAAGGCATTTGTGTACCATCAGTATTCTATAATGTAAGTACAACCACTGGCAAGAATTATGGAATCACCACACACCGAGGATGTTAATTTACCTTTTTTCCTTCATAACAAAGAAGCAAATAACACATATGACAAAACAATTATTGTTTATTAGCTTGATATTTAGGCTTCATAAAACATTTCACTTTGAAATTGAAGGCAAAACACGTAGCAAATGCGCAAATTGCAGGAGATGGCAGAGTATTAGAATTCATCGCTTTACGATGCTTCATCTCATCTGATACCTTTCCTTAGAACAAAATGCTTCATCAGCACCCGTAAAGTTATTTTCCGCCCAATTTTCGTAAAATAGAGGCAGCATAATAACTTTCTCAAGGGGAATTAGGGGAATAGAATTGGACACAACGCTGTTGCTTCTAATTTCGCTACGAACAGGGTCACAGACAAAGAAACGCATTTCATAAATGCAGCAGCTTCGGTGAACAAACGCAACCTTGTTTGAAAGGTGAGGCAATGCACATTATATTTATCAAGCTGCCTAAAACAACACTCGTTTTGAAAACACAATTTGAAGAGCTGTTTCAATGATGGCAAGTAAAGCCAGTTTCCTAGTGATAATGCGGAAGCGAGTTGTCTTTCGCAGAGACAATTCTCTCTGACCAATCAGTGGGCTGCTGTGTAGTCACGTCACACTTTAGTACCTGTTAGCTGAGCGGTTACTTCTTTGGAACCACGAGACAGCAGGGACCAGGTACCAGGTACTTTTTCCTAATGGAAAAGCAAAAAAGGCGAGTAGAGTAGAGCCGGTAACGCGTAGTGGAAAAGCGCCATAAGACAAGGGGTTAAACATGGAATAAGGTCCATTTTGGAAGACAAAATTTTTACTTCCTGATAATACCTTGATCTGTATGTGCCAAATTTCTGGTGCTCTGTTTTGGAGAATGACAGATTTCCCCTCCCCGGGCATTGGGGGGTCCAAGGGTGACAGGCGAGATTCCTCTGACAGGAGCCTTCCCCTTTGTGCTACCGATGGTTACTGTGGCAACTGACATACCACCATTATGTCCCCTGAGGGTTGGGGGCGATGGTTAGGCTCCAAGAAGACTCACCAGCAGCTGGAATACAGCTGTTACTCCAGCTCCAGGCCTCTGGCCTCATGTGCAGTCTCCGTCCACAAACAGACTCATAGGGTGGGCATTCAGTGTGCCCGCAGGGGTACACCATATCAAGCGTTTTCATTTCAGCTGGGGGAAACCTGAACAGAGCTGACATATTATATTTAAATTCCTTACTGCGAATTTGGGGGAAAAAGAAAAAGGATAAAAAACTCCAACCATTGGAAAATCAAACTCTGTCTGGCAGGCCTGACTAATGTTGGAGCGCAGGTTGGAAGTTTAATCTGTCAACACTTCCACACAGCCGCATCCACCGCACTCCACAAAACTGCAAATGTTTATTTTTATGTGGGACTAGACCAGCGCTCCCACGTCTGAAAGCCACCCCCGCCATAACCACGAATGGACACACACAGACAATAATGCATTATGAAACACTACGTCACAAGGAGTATAGCTCTGGCGTAGATTTAAGACATTATCCAAAATTTTATATAACAACAGAAAAAGCCAAAATAAAGGAGGTAAATAAATTAAACTGCAAATACAACAGAAAACATCTATGAAGGTTAATGGAAAGAAGAAAAAGAGGAAGCCTAAAAATTTTGCCAAAATAATCACTTCACAGCAGCCAACAACTGTCTGCTTCTGCAAACCTCATCTCATCTGTCTGCTACCATGCCTATTTCTACACAAAATATGAGGATATTTCACTTTAATACCCATTTGGTTCAGTCAGATCCCTAACCACCGTACTGTCACAGAAGTTCTCTCTTATTTCAAATCACAAAAATTCAAATCAAATTTTCAAATCAAATTTGTTTCGTCAGCTGACCCTGGATGCCATGGAGATTGGTCACTGAGCATAACAAACAGGCATCAAGATGGGTAATGGTTGGCAAAAAATCTCTTGAGGCCAGGAATAAATTGGTCAGAATAACCAATTTTGAGTAATTTTGAAATTAGTGAGAGAGTTTGAAAGAGTTAGAGTTTTTGAAACCAACAAAATAGGTCCCAAGACAATAAATGCTATCCTTTCAAATATTAATATTTTCTTTTTTAAAGAATGATTTTAAAGTCAAACCTTTAATGAATTCAAATCAGATCAGATTTTTTAAAGTTATACAATAAGTAATTTAATATTCAGCCATTCAAATTTGGTACAAGCTATAGGATCAAAAATGGGAAAAAGAGGTGAGGCTACTTCTTGGTGCTGAAATCATGTAGATGCAGAAGATGTGTATTAGTAAACAGTTCAGCATTTTTGCTAATTATATTACTTGCTTTGTATTTATTATTTACGAATTTATCTCAATATATGCATTCATTTCTATTTCGCTGCTGATCCCATTTGAACTGGTGAAAATGAGCAGATCAGTGTAAAGGAAAGCAGTAAAGCAGCTGTTATAAGTATTGTGGCCATGGCAAGAGATCATTTTATTCATAGGCAAAAAAATAATATCACAGTCATTTCAATTATCCCGTAGCAGTAATACCCTGGCAGAGATTAACACCCTACCCCCCTCCCCAAACACACACACACACACACACACACACTCACACAATTTCTAATCATCCACCCACCCGAAACATGAATATGCAAATAAGTCAGAGTTGCGAGAATACGTTTCCTTCCATTTGATAGGATGTGTGCACTGTTACCTGCCCAAATAGCAAACCTCAGGGCTTTACTTTCTCTTGTGTTCCTGACTGGAGTAGATGGGCTGAGTAAAGCCTACTGTGAATTAAAATAAAGCCATTCTTTCAGCCTCAGTCTATTTAACCTGGAAGACACCGACTATGTTTCTTTTTTTTCATTTTGCACAAAAAAAAAATCAATTCTGCAATTGTGACAAAAAAGAAATTATGGCATTGTTACTTCAAATCAAAGAAAAAACAGATGTCTACAAAGAAAAAATGAAGTGATATTTACAAGGATGATATATGCTAAGCATCCGTGAGTGACAGTTTCTGCATAATATAATCTAGCATTTGAAATGATAAAACTCTATGAAACTTGTATTTCAGTGATGCACAGCAAATGGGTTCTCCATGTCCAATACAGCGCTGTCCTGTACTAGAGTACAGGCAATAAACGCCGAAACAGTTGGTCTCTGTTCCCTCCAAACTCAGGCATTTCCTTCCCTTCCCCCCTGAGTACGCCATATGGAGTGATTCCCCACTCCGCAGAATACACAGACTCCCCTATCTACAGCAATGCGATTCACAGCACCAAGCTTCAGCCATTCCACCACAGACAAAACCATGTGTTCCAGACCACAGAGGAAAGGGTGTAAACATCGCTACGGCCTACAGCATGCATTATAAGATGTATAGCACAATACTCCTGTGTTTTCATTAAAGCATTTGCACCAATTCTCACTTTTTTGGTCAGGCAGGCTTTTGTGAAAAAAATTGATCAACAAATCAACGCACACAACTTTACTTGTAAGGCATCATTTACTGTCTAGATGTCACGCAATAGATTTTGAAGCACGTGAGGAATTTATTTTTAGATCTGCCAGTGTTATGTGTCATGGGCACAGTAGCCAAACTAACCTTTGCAATTTATAAAAATCTTAATTTAAATGGCGGATTATTAACTTGGCTACCTACTGTATACTGTACATTTTCTTTATTTTGAGTATGCATGTCTATGCATGCTAACAGAACCACAGACATAATCGCAAAATAAAGACTAACTATGGAGAGATATATGAATTGTATTATGTTGCTTGTACAATATTTTATGTTAAAAGCACTCCTCACACTTCATAGTTGCAATTATTACAAATACAGTTTTCACACAATGTCATTTTCACAGGGACAGGTTTGTTACAGACACACAGCCAAAGATTTTAGTATAAATAACACAAGAGCAAAGGTTCTTTGGCTGTATAAAAAATCTCACTTGATGTGTCACAATTGGCAAGTTTTCTTCTAAGCCAAAAGGACCAGACTGTTTAAAAGCCTTCCTGCTTAAACTTTGCAACAGCCTCATGCATTAAAAGTTATAAAAACCAGACACTATAAATCATGAAACTGAAAGTGATTTATTTGATAACAGAATAAATTTTATTTAATCCCATATATAAAAAAATGCCAAATGTTGCAGAGGGTAAAAAGGTTTAGGGGCAGTGACATAAAACCATGAGAAGTCCTAAACCTCCACAGGGTCTGGAGATTTCTTTTTTGTGGATGACTAAATGATAATGCCCAAACAAGTGAGATGCAAAGAAAATACAGTTGTTCGTGGGAATAAGATGAGAACAATCTTTCTTATATTATTTTAATCAGTCTAGCCTTCAGTATTAAATACAGTATATCTGGATGTAAGCTACATGCCATATTTGGTCTTCATTATGTACCAAAAAAAGATTTACATAACATTCCTAACAGCCAGTGGCGGTTCCAGGAATTGGGGGGGGCACAGACACATCCCTTTATGACAATTAGTCCTGGCGAGTTCTCAATCATTTTCCTTTACTGCATAAGGGTTTGGCCTTGCAGTCCCTCCCCCTGCTGCATTCTTCACCTCCACCTTAACGGGCAACAGGTGTGGCTCGTTGAGGTGGAGGTGAGGGGCTGCTTATTTAAGGGTTGATTGCGCATTAGTGATTGCAGCAGCATTCTGAATTGTTGCCCTGTTGTTTTGTGCTGCTGCTCCCCTTGTGTTATTGTCTTTTTTTTTTAAATATTAAAAGTATTTTTCTATTTTTACTCCTGTGCGTGTGGGTCCCTTCCCAGCCTTTGGGCCCATGGCCCCAGTGCCCGCCGGATTGCATGTTGCATCCGGCGGGACAAAACCCTGACGTACTTGCGCGTTTTCCAATTATCGTAATTGGCAACTGAAGACACGGTTTCTCTCCATATACGATCGAACAGCGATGAAATCATGGGCTAAATTCAGTACAGTTGCGGAACCAGAACTGATAATTGGGGTGCAAAAACATCCGTTTAAAACAGTTATTAGTCCTGGCCTGTTCTCAGTCATTTTCATGATTAACAAAAGGTTCGCTCTGAGAGCACTCCACACTTAACAGGTGCTGCTTGTTCTCCCCGATTACGTAAGAAGACAATCATTCATCTGGACGCGTATTTGCTGTATTTAAATCAACGTTATTCAAATTTGCATACCTGTCGACTCTCACGCAAATAGCTTGAGCCGCACGCTGCCTATTTAACAGCCGAGCGCCACTTTTTTTTTTTTAATCAACCCACACAATGCCGAGAGTGAAAGGCGATATTTCATTGGAAGGCGGACCTGTTCAATCAACGCGAAGCACTGGCCTATTAATAAGTAAATTATTTTTCTGTACTGAATGTTCGCCCATGATTTCATCGCTGTTCGACCGCATACGGAGAGAAACCGTGTCTTCAGTTGCCAATTACGATAATTGGAAAACACGTCAGTAAAGGAATATGATTGAGAACTAGCCAGGACTATTGTCATAAAGGGACGTGTCTGTGCCCCCCCAATTCCCGGTTCTAGAACCGCCACTGCTAACAGCAACGTCAGAGAGTGTGAATAATGGAACTGACATAATTGGGAAGATATATCCATAACATTTGGGGGCAGTATTCATCATGCATGATTAAATTATGACATTATTTCTGTGGTAAATAAAATGTAAATTTAATTTAATTTTCTGATTTACTGTCATCAAAAAATACACACAGTTCTGCATCAGCAGCCAAAAACAGGCTGCCCCACTGTCCAGCTCCAGTAGATTGCCAATTGGGTTCTGCCCTTCTTGTTGATGAGCTGGGTCTTCAGCCACCTAATAAAGTCCCATTAGCTTCTAATGAAGTCACGGCAACTGGCCCCTCAGCCTCATTTAGAGCGACTGTCTAATGGCCATTAGCGAGGAGGCAATTACAAGCAGAACGTGAGAGTAATTGGAAATGCCAGTAGGAATGGGTAAATAAAAAAATGTGAGCAACTGAGCTAAATCAATATTATTAGTATTATATTTGGTAAACACATGCAACAAAGAGATCAGGGTCTCTGGTTAAATGGTTATGGGTTCAGAATAAGGTCAAATAATTGAACTCAAAGGCTAAATTGTTAATTTGGCTAATTTGCTACAAGATGGAAGATCAGGACCACTTAGCGCTCAATGGAGTATTTACTGTTGGATAAAGGTCATGAAAAAGATTAAATAAAAGGGCATAAATGCTCTATAATCATATGCTTAGAAGATGTTTTTATTGGGTTGACAAACTTTAATATGCCGCTTGGTACAGTAATATTAAAGATAACTAGAGACCAGCTTGCAACAGGATCACACCAGCTGCTCTTCCTGCGCCCCTACTCCTGGTGCCCTTGCTCAGACTACATTCATCTTTAAACTCAGCCTTCATTGTAATCTCAACTACACACCTGTAAAATTTTGTGACTATTTTCTAAGGTTGTGATGCCATCATCAAGGTGACAAAGCTTGTGCACAGACTCAAAACTACCTCTGTGGCAGTTCCCACTATAATAGGTATCTCCAGGACCACATTTTGCCATGATGACACACATACAAAAACATACGCACAAACAGACACAGAAAAAGAAAATAATACACGCCAACATTGTCGCATCGCTGCTGGTAATAACGAACTGTAATTAGGTCTGGAATACTGGCGGAGTGCTGATTAACTAACCTGAAATCTGCATGGTAAACAAAAATGGAAAACATCATGACCAAAGCCAAACACCTTCTACTTACAACTAAATTTCTGTACACTGTAAGACAAAAATAACAAAAATCTTGAACAAATTCATTTACATTTACACAAGAGAGCTCTAACTTCCACCATTAATTATTAACAACTCAAGTTAAACCTAATTAGCATTGACACAATGATTACAGAACATTTTTTCACATGCTTACTGAAAAAAATTGATTTTCAACACTTTCTTGCATCATACTGGGATAATTTCATTGTGTGAAAGAAAAATTTTGCAATCCATGAATTCTTCTTTAAGCACTAGCGGCACCTTGATTGAAAAAAAAAAAAAAAAAAAACAACTCGGTATGTCGATGAATGGAAAAATATGAAGTCAAAAGATGATTCATTATAAGCAAAGATGCACAAAGAAAACAAAAATTCTTCTGCAAAATAAACTCAAAACACAAAAAGCCTAATCCCAGTTAAAACCAAACAAATCTCCAGGAAAGCCCATTTAAATAGCAGTTTTAAAAAACATTTAGGGGATCTAGTTTTTTGGCAGAGGTCAGGGAGAGGGGGTGGAGGCAGGCAGTGACAAACTGCTGTCATCTCCCTTTGCTCCAGCACTCTCTGAGCCAAACGACAGGTGGCAGAAACACGATCGATGTCACAGCTCGAAAAGGCCTGGCTAGCTTTCCCAGAATCTCTTATGAGACGAGGCAGGCTTGGTGGGCAGTAATGGGCAGAGGTTGATGCATGTTTGACCTCAAAGCTGAGAAAGCCAGACAACAGTGCCCACAGTATCCCTCTAAGAAAACCTCCTCAGCCCAGCCATATACCCTCGGCTGGCCACTGCTGTGGTCCAAATGCTCCCTGGCTTTCGAAAGCTCAGCACTTGCTCAATATGAGATTCCCACTTCGCAATCAAGCTCACTTTTAAGCAGGTGGACGGGAAAGTTTTAACAAGTTACAGTTCAAGATCAAATTATGGAAAATATCAAAAAGGAAGACTTCATGCATTGCATATTGGGTGTAATATGGCATGTGTTTTATTCATTGGGGGTATTAGGGAAAATTATAACCTGAACATAAAAGTTTGCAAAATTGAAATAGCCTATCATATGCTAATCGTGACTTTAAAGAAAAAGAAAAGAAGAAAAACAAGTATCAATTTGTTCTGTATTGTCTTTTTTATTGGAAGATCCGTTGTCTGATAACTCAAAGTCTGTAGACAATTTTATAAATACTGATGACTCACAACAATTAAACTAGCTGTTTGAAGAAGAGACATTTAGGTTGGCAAATTGTTAAGAGGCATGGGACATGAGGAGGGGGCACTGTTCCAGTAGGTGAATATGTATATATCCAAGATCCACATTGTACAGTTGTAGCCCTGTGACCAGCAAAGTTGGAAATTATTTTCATGTAATAATTGATGATAGAACCCCAGAGGCTATGCATTATACAACCCCATTTCCCATGAAGTTGGAAGTGAAATTGAAAAGAAGTATGACATACCCAGTGATGAAACTGAGAAATTTTTATTGTTTTTTGAAAAATATCCACTGTTTCTGAATTTAATGCAAGGAAAACATTTCAAAAAAGTTGGGACTGGGGCAAAAAAAGACTGGAAAAGTTGTATGATGCAAAAAAAATATATATAATACACCTAGTGAAACAACTCACAGTTTATTAGGTTAATTGGCGACATGTCAGTAACATGACGATATAAAAAGAGCATCAAAGAGAAGCTCTGAAAGAGTTTTTCAGAGCTAACGAAGGTTAAATGGTTCAACAATCTAAGAATAACATTTCTCAACTTCAAATTGCAAAGAATTTGGGGATTTAAGGGGCTTTCCCAGGTTCAAAATGATTTTTTATTTTTCATTTTTTTCAATTTTTCTCTTTTTTCCCTTTAAGGTTCACTAAGATGCGTACTTTGAGAAAATCTAAACATTTTGCCATTAATTTCATTAATTTTGTTAAGAAATGACTCTTTTTAAGCTCTCCCACCTCAAATAATTTTATAGGTCAGCTAAAATATGAATGGTGACTTTCAACACCTGTGGCACTGATAACTTTTTTATTTTTCAACCAAATTGCCTCAAAATTTTGACTGTAGACTTGTTGGTTATTTCTACATGCAATCACCTTGGCCTTGATGGGGTATCAATTTCTTGCTGAGGCGGCTGGTGAACTGGCGACAAGGGACGCTCAAACCCATCCCTTAAAAATAATGATTGGTCGTGATCTGTTTTCAATCATTCATTTTAAGTACCATTACAGAAACTCCGAAAACTCTCAACATTATCAGGTGTGGTCAGTTTTCATTAATAACGCATACCTGTCAACTCCCACGCATTCGGCGTGAGTTTCAGTGGCATATTTACATTCCCCTGCTGTAGTCAGCAATTATTCAATCAACGCGTATGTAAGAGATTCTCACGTGGAATTGAAGTCATTGTGCATGGGCGTTTATCAGTATCACCTGCATTATGACTCCGGACTTTTGTTTACTCAGGGGTTGGAAGCACTGCATGTGTTTCACCATTGTTTAAATTGTTTAAATGAAATAAGATCATTTGAAACGTCTTTATGCAATTCCATTGCTTCCAATGGTCTTAGCGAGCTGTTAATCAGCTGGTAGTTTGAGGGCTGTTGTGGTAGATTAATATAGCTAAATGTGGCGCCATGATGGTATAGAAAATAACATCATGGACGTATAGAAAATAATACAGAAAATAATACAAGGCTCTTGATTAATTGTACTGCTTGAACAGAAGTATCTGTTGTATAATACTTTCTATTCAAAGAATCTGTTGAATACTCGAAGGATGTTCTACGGGTGCGCATTATTTTCCTTTGACTGCACACCTAAGAAGTATTTCCAAAATGTTAGCCTTTTGATGCGATGAGCTGAAGTTTTGTGCCTCTGAAAAAAGTAACGTATATGGCGATAACGTTATGCACAATTCAGTCAGTCGTGAATAGCGTATTTATCACCTAAGCTGAGTTTGGTAGTTAGCTTCACAATGGGTTGAACAGCCCACACTTCATGCATAATTGGATTCACCTTTGCTGCAAATATGATGTAAGTTTGGTTGACTGTATTTGCATCAAATTACATTGTAATTTTGAATGCAAATATGATTCACATGTGATATTTTTGGATATAGTGAATATGGTGAAAAACAGTGGTGAATCATTAAATTCATTTCACATTCTCCATGGTTTTGCAAAAGAAGGCAAATATTAAGTGAATTTGAAAATCGCCTCATATTTATCACTTGATAATCTGAAGCTAATATTAAAATTGTAATATATTTATGTGAAAATATGAAGCAAATGCGGAGTATGCCACCTTCACTAACATCGCAAATTTGATGCAAAATCATGTTTGTACTTAAGCAAACATGATCAAATGTGAACAATGCGGTTTTTATATTACATGCACATTACATTCAGCTGAAAGATAATCAAAATTTTCATGCAGCGCCATTAGGGGGGTTTGTCATGCATACACCTAGCGCTGTGCAAACTTTGTGTCAAAGAACTCGTTCGCATTTTGACTCAGACCACCATTTAATGCAAACACAGTCATTCTATAGCAGTTTATCATATTATACATAATGAACGTTATAATTGCAGCACCAGCATATTCCACTAGATGTCCCTATAGTGGACTCAGTAGCTGCTGCAATGATAATGGTAATTAATGTGATAAATTTGGATATTTCATTCTCCTGACAGAAAAAAAAGTAACCGTCATATTTTTTCAACAAGAACAATCTATCAAGTGTACAAAATTTATTTGAGATGTCTTGTCTGACATAATACAATGGTATTGTACACAGTTCAGATAAATATTCACATTGTGAGATTCAGAGTCTTTACGAGGGGTATTTTGTATTTGTTTGGCAGTTATGGCAAACTTGGCCTATAAAAATTATCCCATTAATTCTCAAATTTCTTTTCGAAATAAAAGTTACATTTTATTATCGGATACAGTGTACAATGAATGTGTAATGCTTATATTCTACTGAAAAATTATTATTTTGTCATCAAGGACCCCAAATATACATGTCCCATTACAAATGTACACAGATTGTTGAAAGCATTAAAAAATCATAATTCCAAGGAAAACATACTTAGATAATGCTATAATGTCCAATTTTTGTTCTTATTGTTGTGCAAAAATGTGTCTCAGACAGAAATGGCACACTCACCTTTTAAAGCGTCAAGTACTTCTGTTACAGATTCAAGAAATTCATGCAAATGGTGGCCCCCACCACTGCTTTAAAGGGAGACTACTCTCATAAGCACTTTTCCTGGATGAAAGTTAGTTCTCTTGATTACCCTACACCAGCTTAGTCCCAGTAATGCATTCACTTGGGTTGCAGAGGTTAAAATGTGCAGTGGCCCAAAAATGGGACAGTGGTCATTAATTGGTTAACTATTCATGAAACCAATAAGCGATAAGCATTTTTATAAAGTCACTGTACACCATCTGATTGAGCTTCAGCAACATCTAAGATAGTTGGGATCAGGCCAAGGTGATTTGACACAGAATTACCCCACAGTGATCAACATCAGCTTGCTTTCATGTGGCTGGAAAGTAATCACTGAGAATACGTAGGAAATGTCTTAACATAGAGTATAAAAGATTTTATCACTTTAATACTACCTTTAGAAGTCTTTAAAATGGAAACAATGGGAGCATGGAGAGCTTCTTAATACAGTGTGCCATTCATTATAAGTGGCTAAGGCATGGAATGGGAGCAGTAAAGGCTTTGGTGCAGTTACAGCCTTCCTGCTCAGTCGCTTATTGCTCAGGACCAAAAACATTTATTTGTCTAAGAAAGGTCCTCAAACAATGGATTTGGCTGAAAGCAGAGGGGGTTCCCAGCCAGGAGGAGATTTAATTAGCGGAATCTCGTTAAGGCTAACAATATTATCCGTAAAACAATACTGAGCAGGCCCCCAGGGAGGACAAATGGATTGTGAGCCGGTCGCATGCACACCGCCAGGTCAGGAGGGAGGGTGGGAGTGAGGGGGGTTCAGGGTCAATTTGACATACCCATCTGCCTTCACACTCACTTGAGGAAACCTGTCTCACTTTCTGCCCCCTGAACTGAGGCTCTACACACATTTTTCATCATTTTGCTTCAGTGATTGAGGTCCCACTCCAGTACAGCATTCCTCAGCAGCATAGCCCCATCCACATTTACTCAACAGCCACAGACCACAAATACATAAACTCATAAACAAAGCCCAAATTAGCAGATATGCAAATGCTATACAGCCAGAAGGTCTCTAAGCAGAAAGATCTAAAAAAGAGACAAATTACAGGATTAAATCAATGCAGGGGCAAATCAAGTTTGCCATGGACAAATTTTTCTGTTGGTCTCCTTCTCCCACACACTCAGATACTTTGAGAAGCATCACAGAGTGATTAAGGTGGTGCCAAAGGAAAAAAAAAAAACAATTCTGGCAGCTTTGGGAGCTTTGCTCATGCTCTCGTTTTTCCTGTTTGTTTTGTTACGCCATCAAAGTTGACAATGGCCAAATGACACGCAAACTAACAATACATAACATCATAGCATAGCTAGCTAGTTTGAAAAACATGCATTAAATTCCATTAATGTCAACCTCATCACATGTCAGGACAAATTCATCCCGCGAAAGGTCAATGCTCTGACCTGGCTAATATCTGAGCAGAAATTTCTTTCCAGTAATTCCAGTTCTGACAGAAACGTGAAAAAATTATAAATAACCCATTGGGCCAGCAGGGCAGTCATTTTGAATGTTTATGCCATTAAATAAATACTTCAGCACAAATTTTTACATTAAATCTGCACAAACATGCAGGCGTTCAAAAAAGGACATTCAGAATATACAAGTTCATGTATGAGCTGAATAAATCACTCTCATGTACTGACATATATAAGCAGGGATTGATGCGCCTCTCCAACAAATCATGAAGCATTACGTTAAGAGCAATTAACTACCAGTTACCGATTATTTTTGTCAACTGCAGCAGAAAATCTGTACTTACAGTTAGTTCATTATCAGCATAGAGGATGTTTGTCTTCAACCTTTGGTCTTTTCCACACAATGGGCTCCTCTCTTCCACACAATTTCTTCTCTAGAAAACATGGGATGCAGTTCAAGTGAGCTTTGTTCACCTAACCAGCCTGATGATAACATGCAGAGTCATAATTCACATTCAATGATAAATGAAAGGAAAACACAGAGAGTGCAGGCAGCAATCACTATTTGTTTTGGGCACAGTTGGGGTTAATTGCAACTTCTCTCTGAATCTATAGTGTACTCTTTATGACCTCAGAGTGTTTCCTGGCCCACAGTTAAAGCAGCAATGGGATAGTGTCCTTTAGCTCAGATAGTCTATGTGTGCAGTGCTGATACAGCTGAATAGGGTCTGTGTGAATACAGGATGTGAAAGAGAGGGGCAGGACAGAGGCCTTGCTGTCTATGGATGCAACAGTCGAGGTCAGGGCAAGAATGTTGGTGGCTCTTGGGGGGGATTTCTCCTCATTACAAAGAAAACATTTTATCCCTGTAATCCTTCTAGCAGCTACCCAAGCATGTCTGGCCATGCTATGCCCATCCCCTCCCTCATGCAGACTTGCCCTTCCTGTTGATGTCAAAATGAATTAGAACTAGCTCCCCCCGGGGGACGGGAGGGCTAATCGCTGTGTTGCTTGAAAACCACAGAGGAAGCATTAGCATTCCTACAACCCCGGCCCACCGCATCGCTCTGCTGTTAGACCCACAAACTCAATCTGTCCACCAGCAGAATCACCACCGGCAGTATCCAATTAAGAGAGACTCATAGGCTCATAAACTCCTTATAATTCAATCGCGTAATGGAAAGATAACAAGACGACAGTGTCATCACTATCCCCCCACCACGATCAAGGGCCACAAACTCCATAAATAGACAAGCTTTGAGATCAATTTTTGAACACAGTGTAGATCATGAGTTGCTTATTATGCATACAAAATTTGACCCATGTAACTGTCATAGTTTTTGCGGTAACTTATCTTCATTAAAAGTGTGACGGACAGATAGAAGGAAGGAATAACAGACGGATGGACTAAACCTAATCCTATATCTACTGCACCAGTTTGTGGTAGGGGATGAAAATGCGTGCGACGTTTAATCTTTTCCCTGATTAAAGTCAAAACAAATTCAAAAAATTTCACAGAAGGCAGTCCATATAATATTGAGAGTGACAACAATGTATAATTTACCCCAAATCTGCTTGTGGTAACATGATGAAGCATAAACCATAAAAAACTAGGGAGTGTTTTTTAGGCACAAACAGCTGTCTCTCCCCCCCACCCAACTACCCTCTCCCCCTTTTTTCTTTCATCTCTTCCTTTATTACAAAACTCCCATTACTTAAAATTGAATTGAATAATTTATTTTTGAAAATGTGACTGTTAATTTTATAACTTATTGTCATGGTTATGGTTTTGTGTTCATGTGTATGTTCATGTTTGTTGTTCATGATTTTGTCTTTTATTTATTCTTTTTGGTTATTGTAATTCTCAGGTTTTCAGTTCATGCCATTTTCAGTTCCATTGCACTTGTCTCCCCTGTCTCGTATGTAGTTGGTTCAGTCCGTCTCCCCGGTCTGTGTGCTCACATGCTTCGGGTGATTTCAATGGTTTCTGGTGTTTCATAATATTCCTTCAATTCTCGTTTACTTCCTTCGCCTTGCTGTTCTGATAACTAACAAGACTAACATTTGTATTTTATATCATAGTCTACTAACCCAACTAATCCATGTATATATTACTAACTCACTAACGAGCACTCTAGTTAAATCTGTAAAGTTGCACCGCTACTAATTAGTACTAATTCCCTCTCAGCAATCGCCCTGTTCTAGTCTCCGCCTCTTGCTCAGCTTTACCTATCTCCTCTGCCCCTCAGCGAGATCTCTCGCACATGCTTAATTGCTTTTCTGCACTCATTGTCTGTGCACTTAGAACTCCCTGACCGGAGCTGTTTAAATGTCATAGGTTGTGTGTGTGTGATTCCCGTCCGTGGTCTTGGCTTTCGCTAATTGTTGTGGTTAGGATTTTCCTCATGTGTTCCTCCCATTGTAATTAGTCTGATCCAGCTCACCTGTTCCCTGTATAGCATGTGACTTCCCTCCCGTCTATTTAGAGTCCTCACTGCTGTGCTGATTTTGTCAGAACGTTGATCAATATTTCTTTGTGCAGAGCTTCTCGTATGCCATTGATTATTGTTTTGCTTCAACTGTTTCGTCCGACCAAGATTCTTGCCATTGCCCTTTTTGTACTGTTTTTGTCTTTCTGGATTTCGACCTATTTTTGTACGACCACGATTTCTGTGTTTGGATGCCCTGTGTATGACCCACTGCTTTGTTTATCGACTACGACTTTTTTTGCCTCCCGTCTATGTATCATTGCCCCTCTGTTTTACTGGTTCTGACCCCGGCCTGTCTAGTCGACTCTGTTTTTGGATTTCGTTTTGTGGCTTGGCAATTCTTGTGTTTTTTGGTACTGACCCGGAACTCATTAAAGGCATATGTTTTTTGGATTTCCCTCTCTTGCGTGTGGTTCCTGAACGCACCGTCACACTTATCTTACGTGCAAGCCTGAACAAGGCAAACAAACACAATTTGAAGGAAAATGGCAAAAGGCACATCTGCATGTCTGAGGTAAATATCTTAATTAGTTTGAGATACAGCCTGGGGAACAAACCCTACCTCCATTTTGAGAGTAAGTCTGAAGTGTTACCATGGAAACAAGAAATATCAAACAAGTAATTTGAAGGAAAATGGCAAAAGGCACATCTACATGCCATGTTGAAAGTGTGTGCAATATCTGAGGTAAATATATCAATTAGTTTGTGAGATACAGCCACAGCCCAGAAACAAATCATACCACCATTTTGAGACAAAGTCCAAACTGTTACCATGGAAACAAGAAAAATAAAATAATCTTGGCAAAAAGAGCAAAAGGCATATCTACATGCAATGTTGATGGAGTGTGAAAGGTTTGATGTAAATATCTTAAACAGTTTCCGAGTTACAGCCTGGAAACAGTGGGAACGCCGACGCAATCGCGGACGGGAAACCGCACAAAAACTGTCTCCCCTCCTCCTGGGTGAGTATACATAATTCTTGCAGTAAATAGAAATATTTGTCAAGCATACATCCAGAAAATGATCATATTACAAAAGCCAGCTCAATTTCTCATGGAAAAATACACAGCTTAAGTGCAATACATGAACTGCATAGATGTTCAGTTATTTTCATATGAAGACTGGCATTGTGCTCATACAACTTCACCACAGTCACCACTCACCAATGCTTGTTGAAAGACAAAATTTTGCGTCTTTCGTCTTTTTGTATCCATGTGGATCATTTTCTCCGGCTTGAAAATGACATGCCCAAAATGCAATGAATATATCTCTGCAACTACTAGGTCCATTTGAATAATCTTGGTATCATAATAAAGGTAACACCTTAGGGATTACTGTCGTTGTATAAAAATCAGTATATATGTCACTGAGTCACAGTAGATGAAGAAAGTCAGCATAAATGCAAGATCTAATTTCCGCCTACAAAAATGTACTTTTATCCCTTTTGAAATTATATAGTTGCAGTCTGAAACCTCTAAAAAATACAGCACAGAATCACATTATTGTCTGTCCCAAAATTTATTCTAATTAAGTAAATCAGAGCAAAATTAGAAAGGAATGTCTAGGTGGCATCTCCAAATTAGCAGTTCGGGCACCTTTTTGGCCACTGTGTGCCATTTCAGATTTCTCAGGTACCAAACTGTAAAACTCATCTAATTTTACTTAGAGCGGGGAAAATAAGTATTGAACGCGTCAACATTTTTCTCAGTAAATATGCAACCCCAATTCCGAAATAGTTGGGACGAAGTGTAAATTGTGAATAAAATCAAAATGCAATGACTTTCAGATCACACGAGCCAATGTGTTATTTACAATAGAACATAGATAACATTACACATGTTGAAACTGAGACATTTTACATTTTTATCCACAAAATGAGCTCATTTCAAATTTCCTGGCTGCAACAGGTTTCAAAAAAGTTGGGACACAGGCAAAAAAGGGCTGAAAAAGCAATTAATATATACAAGAATCAGCTGAAAGAACATTTAGCAAGTAATAAAGTTAACTGGCATCAGGTATGTGACATGATTGGCTAGGAAAAGGATGTCTTAGAGAGGCTGAGTCTCTCAGAAGTAAAGATGGCCAGAGGCTCTCCAACCTGTGAAGGCTTGCATGGAAAAATTGTAGAATACTTTAAAAACAAGCATTCAGAGAATTCATAGTCTCGGCCAACAGCCCGAAATTTATGTCATGCCGTGAGGTCAGCCAAAGGTGTTTACATGTGAAAGATGAGCAAAATCGGTCAAGTGGTTCTGGAGATATCTGCCCGGAAACACATATACACAGACAGACAGACAGACAGACTCACAAGGTGATTACAATAGTCCCGCAAACCCCTCCGGGGGCTCGACTAACAATGTTCCTCAACATTAAATTGCATGGCTTTGAAGGTCTCATCACTGACAATGCATAACATCATCGAAAGGTTCAGAGAAACTGGAAAAATCCCTGTGCGCAAGGGACAAGGCCGAAGACCTTTACTGGATGCCTGTGATCTTCGGGCCCTCAGACACCACTGCATCACTCACCGGCATGATTATGTCATTGACATTACTAAATGGGTCCAGGAATACTTTAAGAAACCACTGTCTGTAAACACAGTCCGTCGTGCCATCCACAGATGCCACCTAAAACTCTATCAGGCAAAAAGGAAGCTATAGTTGAGCATGATCCAGAAGCGCCGCCATGTTCTGTGGGCCAAGGCTCATTTAAAATGGACTGTAGCAAAGTGGCAAAGTGTCCTGCGGTCAGACGAGTCCAAATTTGACACTCTTGTCGGAAATCATGGGCGTTGTGTCCTCCGGGCTAAAGAGGAGAAAGACACCCCTCCTGTTATCAGCGTTCAGTTCAAAAGCCAGCATTTCTGATGGTATGGGGATGCATTAGTGCATATGGTGTGGGACACTTGCATGTTTTAAATAGCACCATGAATGCTGAAAGGTATATAAAGGTTTAAGAGCAACATATGCTCCCCTCCAGACGACATCTATTCCAGGGAAGGCCTTGTGTATTTCAGCAGGACAATGCAAAACCACATACTGCAGCTATTACAACAGCATGGCTTCGCAGTAGAAGAGTCTGTGTGCCGAACTGGCCTGCCTGCAGTCCTGATCTTTCACCTTTAGATCTCCTGATCTTTCATCTTTTATTCACATAATTAAACGA
Organism: Gymnothorax javanicus; assembly: GCA_029692085.1. NCBI lineage: Eukaryota > Metazoa > Chordata > Actinopteri > Anguilliformes > Muraenidae > Gymnothorax > Gymnothorax javanicus. Next base: position 77,578,997 of record CM056195.1, read on the forward strand.
AAACTCCATCAAAGGAGACCCAAAACTGTCCAGCAGCTGGAAGCCTGTATTAAACAAGAGTGGGATCAAATTCCAATGGCCTGAACTCAAGAAACTTGTCTCAATGCCCAGGTGCCTCCACTCTGTGTTAAAAAGAACAGGAGATGCTACAACATGGTAAACAGGCCCCTGTCCCAACTTTTTTGAGACATGTAGCAGCCATCAAATTTGAAATGAGCTGATTTTGTGGATAAAATTGTAAAATTTCTCAGTTTCAACATTTGCTTTGTTATCTCTGTTCTACTGTGAAAAAAATACTGGCTGGTGTGATTTGAGAGTCATTGCGTTTTGATTTTATTCACAATTTACACTTTGTCCCAACTATTTCGGAATTGGGGTTGTATTTCTAATCAGGCTACTGACATGAAATTTTCACCAGATGTCGGTAACAACCCAAGTGATCCACACATACAAAGAAATCAAAACAAATAAGTCCACAAATTATGTGTAATAAAGTGGAATTATTATTTAAATAATAATTATTAATTATAATTAATTATTTTATCCTATGCTTTGCTACATGCTTATTTACTTGCTTGGTGTCTGAATTGTGTTAGGTTGAGGTAAAAACGGTCATCATGCGCTTTTTGCAGAGTTTTTTTGCTTTTCCCTATGCCGTGTGACGATGTTGCTATTAGAAACATGCTGTATTTATGATGTTTATTGATTGTTACAGGTACCAGGGGTATTCGGTTTAGGAGGTTAAGTTATATTGCATGGACATACCCAAAGCTGTAGTTGCAATGTCTTGAAGCACAGCTCTCGGTTCTCTTTTGTTTCACTGCTAATCAAGAGTTGTGGTTACGAGTTCTGTTGTGTCATCGTTCCATTTGGACAGTTGTCATCACATTGTGCTTTCTCCCAGTGGTCATAATCACCATACTTGTCAAGGATGAGAATAGTTACACCAAAAAACTCAATCATTTTTTCTGTCTATTTAGCCATCACTTATGATATTTTCAACTTCATAAAACAATGTGACCGTTAAATTTATCACGAAGTTCAACCATGAGCAATTCATACAGAGATTCAACAAAGCTGTGGAGAAAGTATTATGTCATTATCCATGTCAAATAATTGTGTTGTCATAATGATAAATATCTCTACGCTTCTTAATTTTTGGAACTACCCTAGGCTAGATACAGCAGAAAGTTTCTGGACCCACATTTGCAAGTAGCTACTTCCTCAAAGGCGTAGACAGTTTAGTACGTTTGGATAACGTATTGCGCAAACTGGCTCACTGAGGCATGAGGAAGCTTACCAGCACTCATAGCTTTTAGTAAAGCAGGCACCAAGGCAGCGTTCAGAAGTGGAATTGGCGCAGTGGTTTTTGGTTCAATTTGACACTGCCCCTCGTCAGAACTTCACACAGAGGTAAATCTGCATATAGGAATATTGCTTGTTATACAAATCAACTACTTGTTGCTAGCAAAATCACCACTAGGAAGCAAATGAGAGAAATGAACTCCATAACTGTCTAAGCAGTGAGGTCACCTTGTTACAAAGAAACAGCTAAAAGTGTCAAACATACAAACAACAATCAAAAGTGCCACATGAACACCTTTTTCTCATTCTGACCACATTCTTTCTCAGCCTCACAATCTAGTCTATCAGCAAAACTAATTTTAGAGCCCAAAAGCCCTACTTAATATTTGAGCAACCTTGAAAACTCCCAGTTAGGGCTAGCCACTAGCTAGCTAAAATGAAGCCAACTTCATTTTTTTATTCATTATCATTTAACCGATTGTATAAAGATCCTAGGCTGAAATGCCAAAATGGTTTCACTTGACATTTTTCCAGTGTGCAGGCATTCTGCCGTCCAGAGGGAGGGTTATTTGCAAAGCTCTAACAGTAAGGGCCAACAACGCATCCATTTTTGCCATAAATAGAGCTTTCATTACTCTAGTAGAATGCAAGCCATACAGGCAAAACATACAACAAAACCTTAAACCGCAGTATCTCAAATACGTCACAGGTAGAGAGTCAAGTAACAGTAAAGGTCAATATATATGAACTCCTTCTCGCCATGAAACCGGAGCAGAAGTTTAAAGAGATACATTAACATGAAACAACCGCGGCAGTAAAATCGACTGGACAATCTTTAACCTCACCCCTTAATGAATAATTATCTAAAATTTGATGTAACTTTGTTAGGTTCATGGGATTTTACTTTAGCAGGAGCATAAATAATAACAAATACTTATTTTTAGTGGAATGATATTTGCACAAGCTCCAGTTCCTTCGATGTCATGCAAGGTCATGAAATATGAGTAGCAAGACTCATTTCCCACAATCCTGAGCCACTCTCATACAAACACATGGACATGCATGCCACCCTCCCCAGCCACTCAGGGTATTGAAATAAAACAGACACTTCCAGGTTTTGCATTGCCATGACAACAGTACGCTGATTCATATTCATTGTGTTTATGTATAATAAAGTGATATTATGCTATAATTTAATTCCATAACACACAAGAGAAGAGCATTGGGCTTCAGAGTTGGAATTCTCAGCTTAAAGGAGAGGGTAATTATTATTCTATTACTGGCCGAGTAGCCCTCGTCATGGGCTGGTAAATGCTGCAGTTGAACTTTGAATGCCATAATGCTTTGTCCATCAGTGGGGATATAAAAAGGCATAAGCTATCCTGTTTCTTCCAAGTGAATTGAGAAGATGGATAGCATGAAGGGTACAAAAAATGTGCACACAAGAATGTTATTTCTCCCTGAATGTGTCTACATTTGTGGGCTGTGGTGTTCTTGTGATCAAAGACAGGGCATAAAAACGCATGATAACAATAGTCGCTAGAGAGCAACATGAAGCCAAAATCCCATTGATTGAACATTTTCCATGCTTGGGGTTAGTTTTAACCCCACTCAAGAATGCTCACGCTGTTGGTCTTCATGTCAAAAGTTGATGCACAGATTTACCAGGCAGCCAATTAGCACTGAATACATGACTCAGAAAGCAGTAGTGGTGTTTACTTTTAGGATTACAGCAATAAGGTCAAGTTCTCCACATAATTAGTCTAGTTATTTTAAACCAAGATCTCTTTTGCCGTCCAAAGACATTTTATTAGTCATTATCAAATAGTAATTAATTCATAATTAACATTTCAGAGAGCAGAAAGAGTTTAATATTTGTAAGATTAATTTATAGAGAATGATTGCAGTTTACCAAAGAAAATGACACAACAGCAGTAATGATTTTAACCTCTGATACCCAGGACTTCCATTGACTTGCCATTGGAGGTTTAAAAATCCTTGATCAACATCCTCCATAACGCACAATTACTCAAAAGCGGTTCTTATTTATTTTTCAGTGGCGTGCCATCAGCCTCTGACAGTTAAATGCATAATTGCTCACAACCTGTTCCTGTTTAAGATCGCCTGATTATAATTAAACCATTTATTTACTGAATAATCTGAACCAATATATAAGCGAAAGTGATTAACAAATTTATCAGAAATGCCAAAGAGATCACTGATGGGCACAACGTATAGTGATACTGTAAGCATCATGATAATACAAATAATTAACTAATCCAAAACTTACAAAAGATTGTACCTCATCAAAATGTTTCAGGGTTCAAAAGAAAAGGCTACATTTCTGGGAAAGCGGAGTCACACTCCTTGCCGCAATGTCCTGATAATTAATTTATTAAATTACCAACAATTTTCTCGTTGAAGCGTTGATATTTAATAATTTAGTAAATTGAACATTATCGCATAATGGTTATAAGCATGTGAACGCCCTTTTTCACATTTGTAATTTCATGGTGGGTCAGCAACTCTCCAACTCTGGTGGGCATTCCTTCTCTCTTCTATCTTGTAAAAAAGAAAACGATTAAAAAGGGAAACGTCCTCTTCGGCTTATTAAACCGAAAATGTCAAAAAGCAATGGAGGAGCGGAAAAGCTTCGATGGTAAAGGAAGCAGGAATTGGAGACTCTAGCTTTTAAATGCAAAAAATTTACTTGCTTTGCCATCATGATCCTCATGTGGCAAGCACTTTAAATTTGGGGGGGACACGGAAACGGTAAGATTGACGTTAAATTAATAGACCATCTGTCATGGTTCTGTGTTTATGTTCATGCTTTATGTTCATGGTCATGTCTTTTCTTTATTCTTTTTGGTTTTTGTATTCTCCGGTTTTCTGTTCATGCCATTTTAAGTTTCATTGCACTTGTCTCCCCTGTCTTGTGATCTAGTTGGTTCAGTCCGTCTCCCCAGTCTGTGTGCTTACCTGCTTCTGGTGATTTCAATGGTTTCTGGTGTTTCATATTATTACTTCATTCTCGTTTACTTCCTTCGCCTTGCTTTTCTAGATTACTAACAAGACTAACATTTATATTTTGTATCATAGTCTACTAACCCAACTAATCCATGCATATATTACTAACTCACTAACGAGCACTCTGGTTAACTTGTAAAGCTACACCTCTACTAATTGTTACTTATTCAATCTCAACAATCGCCCTGTTCTAGTCTCTGCCCCTTGCTTGGCTTTCCCTGTCTCTCCCTACGTTTCTGCGAGATCTCTAGCACCTGCTTAATTGACTCATTGTCTGTGCACTTAGAACTCCTTGACCGGAGCTGTTTATTTGTCATTGGATGTCTGCGTGAATCCCGTCCGTGTCTTGGCTTTTGCCAATTGTTGTGGTTAGGACTTCCCCATGTGAACCTTCCTTTGTAATTAGTTCTCATCCAATTCACCTGTTCCCTGCATAGCATGTGACTTCCCTTCTGTCTATTTAGAGTCCTCACTGCTGTTCTGACTTTGTCAGAACGTTAATCAATACTCCTTCGTGCAGAGCCTCTTGTATGCCAATTGATTATTGTTTCTTCACAACTGTTTCGTCCGACCTCGATTTTGCCATAGCACTTCTGTTCTTGTTTTTGTCTTTTTGGATTTTTGACCTATTTCTGTCCGACCACGTCTACTGTTTTTGGATGCCCTGTGTACGACCCTCTGCTTTGTATTTCGACTACAATTTTGGCCCGCTGTCTATGTACCGTCGCACTTCTGCTTTACTGGTTTTGACCCCGGCCTGTCTAGTTGACTTTGTTTTTTGGATTTCGTTTTTGGCTTGGCAATTCTTGTCTTCTGGTCCTGACCCTGCTTTCAATAAAGGCATATGATTTTTGGACTCCCTGCTCTCGCGTGTGGTTCCTGAACGCACCGTCACACCACTGCAAGTATGTGTTCAGTTAAAATTTGCTTGAGCTTACAAAACGACCCCGCTGATGGACAAGTCGTTATTAGCTTACTATTTAATGCGTATTCATGCCTTGTTTTACGGTGCCAAATGAACTTTGTCCTGGAATACAGTAAGACTCTCCAAACTTTTCATTCCAAAGCCCTGTCTTGACATTCAGAATCACCTGTCATTAGACTTGCAGCCAGCGAGTGCTATGGTTCTATGGAAGCTAGTGGGCGATGCTCTTAAGAGTCTGTAACTAAGATATGCAACATTATTTTAAAAAGGCTATGTATGAACCAATCAAAATAATGCAATGGTCTTATTGGAAAATTCATGTAAATATAATTAAAAATAAACAAATATAAATAATAATTTCAGTAAAAATACAACCCCAATTCTGAAATGGTTGGGACAAAGTGCAAATTGTGAATAAAATCAAAACACAATGACTTTCAAATCACACCAGCCAGTATTTTATTAACAATAGAACAGAGATAACATAGCGAATGTTGAAACTGAAATTTTACAATTTTATCCACAAAATGAGCTCATTTCAAATTTGACGGCTGCTACAGGTCCCAAAAAAGTTGGGACAGGGGCCTGGAGAGTTTTGGGTCTCCTTTGATGGAGTTTTCATTTAATTATGAGCCAAATATTCTCAATCGGTGAAAGATCAGGACTGCAGGCAGACTAGTTCAGCACACAGACTCTTCTACTACGAAGCCATGCTGTTGTGATAGCTGCAGTATGTGGTTTTGCATTGTCCTGCTGAAGTACACAAGGCCTTCCCTGGAATAGATGTCATCTGGAGGGGAGCATATGTTGCTCTAAAACCTTTATATACCTTTCAGCATTCATGGTGCTTTTTAAAACATGCAAGTGTCCCACATCATATGCACTAATACATCCCCATACCATCAGAGATGCTGGCTTTTGAACTGAATGCTGATAACAGGAGAGGTGGTCTTTCTCCTCTTTAGCCCAGAGGACACGATGCCCATGATTTCTAACAAGAATGTCAAATTTGGACTCGTCTGACCACAGGACACTTTGCCACTTTGCTACAGTCCATTTTAAATGAGCCTTGGCCCACAGAACATGGCGGCGCTTCTGGATCATGCTCAACAATGGCTTCCTTTTTGCATGTTAGAGTTTTAGGTGGCATCTGTGGATGGCACGGCGGACTGTGTTTACAGACAGTCGTTTCTTGAAGTATTCCTGGGCCCATTTAGTAATGTCAATGACAGAATCATGCCGGTGAGTGATGCAGTGGTGTCTGAGGGCCTGAAGATCACGGGCATCCAGTAAAGATCTTCGACCTTGTCCCTTATGCACAGAGATTTTTCCAGTTTCTCTGAATCTTTTGATGAGATTAAGCACTGTTGATGATGAGACCTTCAAAGCCTTTGCAATTTGACGTTGAGGAACATTGTTTTTAAAGATTCCACTTTTTTTATGCAAGCCTTCACAGGTTGGAGAGCCTCTGGCCATCTTTACTTCTGAGAGACTCAGCCTCTCTAAGACATCCCTTTAATAGCCAATCCGGTTACACACCTGATGCCAGTTAACTTAATTACTTGCTGAATGTTCTTTCACTTGATTCTTATATATTAATTGCATTTCAGCCCTTTTTTTGCCTGCGTCCCAACTTTTTGAGACCTGTTGCAGCTAGAAAATTTGAAATAAGCTCATTTTGTGGATAAAAATGTAAAATGTCTCAGTTTCAACATGAAAATATGAAATGTTATCTATGTTCTATTGTAAATATCATATTGGGTCATGTGATCTGAAAGTCATTGCATTTTGATTTTATTCACATTTTTCACTTCAACCCAACTATTCAGGAATTGGGGTTGTACATTAGTTGACAATTTCATGTTTTTAATTTAGGACAGAATCATTGTATTTTATTTTTTTGGGTCATCTTTTGTGTAAATAGGATCTTCAATATAAATAGGATTGTTTGATTTTGGACACTACCCACCCAGCCCCTACCCACAGAATAGTAAATTCACTCATGTGTACATAAGTTCAACTTAATGGTGACTCAGATTATGTGTAGGCTACTATTGGTGTTTCACTAGACAACACTTTGTACTTTCACAAAACTTGGAGTGTTTTGGAAGCATTATACCCTCATCTTTTAGAAACATTCAGAAAAAAAGACCACAGCATTTTATTAATTTTTTTACAAGCTGTTGATGATGGTATCTTTTATTAAACCTGGTTTAGGGACTTGAGGGGGGTGAGGACTTAGTGATCTATTAACAACTGTTAAAATCATAGATGCATATGGCCACTGGGTTTGTATGTTAGATATACACTATAATCATGTTGTTGCAGGCTAATTGGTGTTATATAAACTCAAAAACTAATGATATTAATGGTTTATGGGAAATATGGTCCAATATGATGTTAAAATGCATACTTTGTCCAGGGATGTGATTTGGGTGAAGTGAAAGTATCTAAAAATTTAGCCAGGGGCCCCCAGCTGGGTCCAAGGCAGCGCCCTGGTGGGGGGACAAGGGGGACAAGGGGGACGCCCCCCAAAGCTCCTGGGTTTTAGTCATTTTTACTGCCATAAGTGTACTAAGAATTCAATATAATAATGAAAAACAGAATTATTATCCAATGTATATTCAAGCCAACAAACATGCAATCTTTGATGTCTAGGTCAACTCAAAATTAGTCACAAGCTCCAAGCTTTTAAAGAATTTAATCTGCCACTATTGCACTCATATAAAAGTAAAATAACATTCATTAAGTATAGCCAATATATCAATAAAATCATTGACTTCTTAGTCAACTCCAAAATCATATCACAAAGTCACATGTTCATAGGATTTTATGAATTTAGACTTCCCTAAATATACTGTATAATAGCAAAAATGAACAAATAAGAAAATAATCACTGTAGATACACAGCACCAATAAATCTTTTTTCTTTATCCGATCATCTGTAGAAACCATCCATGAGTCCTCTGAGTATTTTCAGCTTCCAATTACTGACTACAAACACAATCCTGATGGAACTCCTGGAAATATGTATTACATATTAACCTAATTAATAAGCCAAACGGCAACGGAAAACAGTGTCACTAACCAGCCACGTTCGGCTATATTCGGTGTCCAGTGACGCTCCATTTACATAAAAAAACAAAAGTGAAACTAAGAGGGAGGGCTTCCGTCGAGGTCCTGAAGCACCTTTAATTATACGATGCGATAGAGAAGTTGCGTGTCGTAGTGGTATCGTTGGCTAATATTGCTAAAGGTCATGGATTAGCTGGGCAGCTGATGAAATAACCATGATTTAGCTTTGGAGCTAGACGCCCAGCTGCGTTAGCACTGATAACCCGTGTGTATGCTGGCCACAGTAACCAATTAATTCAGCATTCACCGAAGTCAAAATGTAGGGTGATAATGTTTCATATCAAAATGTGCGAGAGTGAGGTAGGAAAATAAAGGTCCATCAGGTTTGTCGGTAAGGTTACGTAATGCAATGTTATGGTTTGACTGGCCATACTACTGTTAATGGGAGCTGGCGAAGGTGCGTCAAAAAGCTAAAACGAGCACCCACTCTCACTCGCAGGGGAATACTGATAAACATTGAGCCAACCGCGCAACTTCCCAGCGGTGAACAGCATTTGTCTCGACGAGGTACATAAAGGGATGCAGCAGTGCTCAGCCGTCGACCACTCACGCCGCTGAAACTTAGGCTACTAGACTGCTTCATCCTCACTCCACTAGCCTAGTGGGCTACACAAAATACAAGTATACTGACTATTAATTATAATTACCGTACTATAATACAAGCTATCTGTCGTCTCGAATATCCGCAATATCTCCGTCGTTTGTTTTCCGCAGTGTTGAAACTTGCCGCCGCGGCACCGCCCACACCCACACAGCATGACATTTGACCGGAAGTGCCTTAGCTGGCTAATTTGAAAATGGAAGTTCTGTGGAACGCATCGTGCATAAGGTCAATTCAGTTACGGAAGTACTAAAAGTAGGAATTCTGTAGATACAAAATCGGATTTTCATGACTGAAAAATCGGAGTTTTAATTTTTTAATTTTTGGAGATAAAAAAAGCGGAATTCCGCGAATTAGCGGAAAAATCACATCCCTGTTTGTCAAATGACATGCAATTTTTTCGGCCAGTCACTACCTCCCCATCCCCGCCCCCTGGAGAGTGGGCCGGTCAGGTATGAATTCCCGGGCCACTTTTTTGCCCCAGTCTGCCCCTGGCTGCGCAACTGTTAATTTTTTTAATCATCGACTGTAACTTGATTTTCTGATTTTACAACCTTGCTTTGCATGCACTGGTATTTCCTTCAGGAAATGCAATTCCAGTTTTAGTTGTCATACACAGATACATCCATGAGAGGCATTTAATTTCCATTTTGCACCTCTATTGCCACTAGTGTTCAGCAAACCAGTCTCTCTGAAAGGCATGATGGTGTTTCTTACAGTGCCATAAAAGCATTTAATATCTTCAGAAATTTTTCTAAGTGACCAACCAGCTATATGTGAGGCTACAATGTGGCTACAAACAATCTCAGGGATCTCCTTCCATCGTGCCATCATGTTTAACACTGTGACACTGCTTAAAGTTCATGCCACCTTATATACTGGAACAGCTGACCATCATCAGAGGTAAATTCAAACAGGCGGAGACCAACAGCATCAAGGCTATGCTATTGAAAGTACAGTTACGCTGGGCAGGGCATGTCTCCAGGATGGCGGGATGGCAGATCACAGCCTCCCTAAGATCATGCTCTACTGAGAGTTGAACTCTGGCCACCATGACAAAGGAGCTCCAAAGAAAAGGTACAAAGACTGCCTGAAGAAGTCCCTCAACATCTATCACATAGAGCACCATCATTGGTCAACTCTCGCTGCTGATCGAATGGCCTGGATAGACACCATACATCAAGCTGTTTCCTCTTTTGAGAACAATCGTAGAGCCAGTCTTGATGAAAAGAGAAGAAGAAGAAAGGACCACGAAGTACCAGCACCCAGCCCAGGACAGACTTCCATCTGCACCCGCTGTGGTTGAGTCTGCTTATCCCATATTGGACTTGTTAGCCACCACCGTGCTTGCAACTGACGTGGACACCCTACCTCGATCTTCGTTTGCGAAGACAAGCCATGATGACTTGTCCAATGGAAGGCTCTAAACTATTTGCTCAGTTTATCCAGGTGGTGACTTCTTTTCGGCCAGGTAGTGTATAATGGATGCCATCAAGTACAAACGGTACCTGCAGATATTATTAAACTGCCCTGGGAGTATAAACTGGGCCGTGGTTATATCTTCTGATGGGACAATGATCCAAAGCATAAAGCAATGTCAACATAAAAATGGATCACCAACCAAAGAATCAAGACTTTGCAATTGCCACCCTGACCTAAACCCAACAAAGAACCTGTGGGAAAAGCTGAAGTGGAGAATCAATGAAAATGCACAATTTCACAAAGCAAAATTCATCTCAAACTGATGTCATGAACATGACAATCAGTTCAGTGCGCTTCTTTTCACTTTCTAAAGCATTTCACCTCTATGTGTAATGGCATCAAATTCTGATCAAGCACATACGTATTTCCAAGAAATCTATAAAGTTGATATGGTAATTCCATATCATCCCATTTTCTGGAAATGAGGTTGCAATATATGTGAAACACAAATAATGCCAAAACATATCAAGCACTTACACACCCAAAATATTCTCAAATGCAAATAGGGACTTAAAGCCTTCTTCTTTATCATGAACTGCAATGGCTACCATTAATCCCCACGTTTCCTGACTGTGACTTCAAGTCAGAATACACAGAGCTTTGAACTTCTGCACAAATTTCCAACCTTTTTGTTGATTGTTCTTTTCATTTTTTGCAAGTCAGCACTCTTTCTAATATGTTCAGAGTTGCTTAGAATGTAGCATTAACAATGAGGCAATATACTTTGTCTTAATACACTGGAACATTGGCTGCTGATAATGGGGCTTTACAAACATATGTAAAAACTGAATTTAAAGACAACTATGTTTTTCAACATCGTGAGAAATTTATAAAATTATCAAAGTCTTTGCTACAAGTTTGATATAGTTCATGCTTCCTTGGTGAACACACCTATCCGTTGATTGAGAAAAACATTTCTCAGTGATTGCTAAGTTTTTAACGGTAAAATACTTCCTGTGGAATCACCATAGGATGTCAGATCCCCAGAAAAGGGGTTGATTGCCAATGCACTAAACAGTAGGCAAAATTTAAGCAAGTACATATATATTTTTTCCTGTCATATGTGCAAGTCCCTTACCAGACCTCCAGGCTAGATGAGTTCCTTGTTCTGGAATTAAGTCTTTGAGTCTGCGAAACACAGCCTTTAAAATTCAGGAGTTCAGTCTACTTTCTGAGAACATTTCCACACAGAGCACTTTATTTCTTTGCTCTCTAAATGAACTATAGTGGCAACATATACTGAACTGATATGAATAAAGGTGTCCAAGTTCCTGGAGAAGTGACAAAAGCGTCCCACTCTTATTGCCCCACAACACGGTGAACCCCATTCGGTCAACACCGCCAAGTTTCTCTGGAACCATGGTGTCTGTTATTGGGGTGCCAGCATCATTAAGGCAGCTAGAATGCACATAGTCTGGCAGTGATCAACTGCATTAAATATCTATAACAGTTTATAAATACCCTGGCAGTGGGACTTCTGTGCCAAGTGAAGGCGGCATGCCTGACAGGGCTGCAGGATGGGATTGCGGAGGCAGGTGTGAGCACGCTCTGCAGGGCCCCTCCGACACGTCACTTTTCACCTCCATTATCGCCATGGCCTAACAGCCTGCCCATTTCACAGGAGTGTCATCTGTCACAGACAGGGAGGGGCTGTCTCTCCACTGATTGGTCCGGGCCATTTCACCGGAAGGTCTTGTAATACAAACACGCTCATAATTGTTCATTGGGGGTGCACATATGCAGGCAAACTCCACAAATGCAAATTTATACACTCACTTACTAGCTCAAATGAACCCATACACAAGCAAAATGCATATACATACAGCTTTGTTTGTTGCACAGGTAAACAAAGAGAAATGCACACCGAAGCATAAAGTTCACACACAGATACACCTTCACATGACTGGAATCTCTTCCTCACAGCTTTTCATGCTTTATTTTGAACGAGCTGACACTAGAGGTGAGGCACATCAAGAAATATGAAGGCTGTGTTCCAACACTTAGGTAGGGTCAGACACTAAGTCTTATTGACGCCATGATTTCTAATTGGAGCTGGAGCAGAGGTAATGTTTCCAGCATAACATACAGCATGTTTGAGTACAACAAATTTTCCAGCAAAATTCCCAGAATTCAGGGATATTTACTGAGGACAAAAGTGGGCCCATATTCCGTACTGCAATAGATCTGAGTATGAATCTGAGATGGATGGTGGAATTTCAGGCATATCTAATCAACATTTTTCCTGGTAGTGACTGATGATATAATTTAAAATGTAAAATTGTTTTCATGAAAGTGGAAAGCAATAACTAATGGCATGAAAATGTGGGGGATTTACAGTTGTATACTTTTAGCCAGGCATATTCAGACTGGCCATCAGGAATACCTGGAGTTTTCCCGGTGGGCGCTGAGTTAGTGGGCTGGTCCGGCCGGTAAAAAAAAAAAAAAAAAATGCAGTTGCCTAGATAGCCACGACCACGACCCTTGACCTTGAGTGACCTTGAAAGGTCAAACTCAAGGTCACAGATTTTCCGAGGGCTATAATTTGAAAACGGTTGAGGTCACACTTGTGAAACCAAGTCAGTATCAAAAGCACTATAATAAGTGCTGGTGGGTGAGGCTTGTTTTGCCTGGCAACATTTGTTTAGAATTTTTTAAGTACTGTTTGTGTATTGCCAGTCAGGGGTGCCAGTAATTTTGGAGCCCACTGTAAGTTAAAAACATGAGTGAGTGGCGAGAACAGGCCATTCAGCCCAACTAGGCTCGCCAGTTTCTTATTACTATAGTGAATCTATCACTTCAGATACTCAATGACTCAATGGTATCTAGCGCTAAATCAAGCCTACTCTTGAAAATTCCCAAGGTTTCTGCCTCAACAACATGGTTAGGCGAGCTATTCCACACTGGGATTACTGTCTGGGTGAAAAATATTTCCCAATATCAGTGCTGAATTTACTCTTGGCCAACTTTCATTAGTGACCCCAAGTTCAACTAACAAAACTTGGCCAAAGTAATCCCACATAATTCACTTTTGCTATATTTCTTGAAATAGTCTCTGCACCCCGACAGCAATAAATAACTCTGGAATTCTTAAAAAGGACTGAAAAAAATCCATCATCTGTAGCTGCTGTAATCCTGCATAAACGCCGACCAATCACTCCCTCGCGGCCCAGTTGGAAAGAGCCAATGACAAGCTTCCTCGCCTCCCTGTGCTTACTCTAGCTTTGCTGTGCACAAGCTTGAACCTAAAGTGCATAATCACTGCCAGCAGTTGTTCCACCGTAAAATCAAAAGAAGAAGAGGTTGTTGGAAGTCTACTGGAGAATGGAAGATAACTCTGCCAAAACTACCGCTGCCACGGTTACCTGTGACTGCTCACCCTGCCAAGAAAGCCAGGAAAAGAAAGTGCAAAGCAGAAAAAGCTTCAATTAAAAAGGCTGCAGATACAGCAAGAGGACAAACGCCAGTCATTATCGGTGTAGCTTTGCAGCAATGGAGGCGATGAGGGGAGTTGAAAGGCCTGAAAAGTGATGCAATGGTTGCCGTCTTTCTATTGGACAGGTAAGTTGTTGTTTTGTTTTGGTAGCGGATTAGTTGTTTTCATGAATTGTTCAGCCAACACAACTATTTATGTTACGTTAGTCATATTACCCCAAAGCTAATGTTAGCTTCCCTGTCTATCCAGGCCAGTAAGTTACATTAGCTAATGTATGTTTGCATGTAGCTTTCTAAAATAGCACTAACTTGTGTAACGTTATTTGTTTGCTGGTGTAAGAACTTGTTTTATTTCCATATTAGCTTTTTACAAATGTGCTGATAAGAGATCTGCTTTTTATTATTATTATTTTGTAGTTATGAGAAGGATGGGCTTACGAATTTGAGATCAAATTTATCCTATAAATGTTGGCGCCATTTTATTTGGAAAATGGAAAAATAGCTTTAACTTCTAGTTTTCAATCTATTTAAGTCAATAGGATGAATAATTTGCTAGCTAGCATGCAAACGCTTTTCCCGACTGAATAAATAAATTCAAGATTCAGGGATTACAGTTACACTTGTAACCTATTGACGTTTGTCAATGAACGGAATCTGACATACGGCGACGCAAGAAAGTTGTATTACATGTGTGTGATACCGAACATGTATCTCATGCGTTGTATCACACCAATTTTTTATCATTCATGGAATAAATTAAGTGTAACCTTACAATAAAAAATTCGCGTTAGTCACTGTGTCAAATGTGATACATATTTTGTTGCATCGCTGAACCTTCTTGACATTTTTAGGTTTTCCTCTGATATCGGTTACCAATACTGTTACATGTGATAATATCAGGTGTTTCCCTACCGGTGAATGATGCAGTTTTGTTGTCCTCTCTCCACTCACTGAAGCAGTTGCCGCTGTGCTCGTGCACGACTGTGTGTGGGGTGTGGCTTTGGAAGGAGCCCCGTGGGCAGGGGGTGGGCTTAGGCGGAGCCCTGAGGGGATGCTACTTTCAAATACTGGTAGCTTTAGATTTACACTTAACCTGCCTTTAATCTACTTGTGTGTATGAACACTCAAGGCAGGTTTCAGCTTAATCCATTCCATAATTTAGGAGAAGGCAATATTTTTAGATTTTACAGGTCAAGGCTGTGGCGGCCATATTGGATTTCGGATCTAAACAATTTTAACGAAGTTTAATATACTCGCATGCAGGAACACTCCTGCCAAGTTTCAGCTTAATCTGTCCCATGATTTCGGAGAAGGCAACATTTTTAGATCTTAAAGGTTAAGCCCGTGGCGGCCATACTGGATTTCGGATCTGAACTGGATACTGGATACATACTGGATCTGAACAAACTTTAGTTTACTCGTGGTACTAGGAACAGTCATGCCAAGTTTCAGCTTAATCCATTTGGTGTTTTTTGGAAAAAAAACACTTTTTTACATTTTCAATGCCAGGGCCCTGGCGGTCATAATAGACTTTGGAGCGGAATGATTTGAAAAAGCTTTAATCTACTAATGTGTAGGAACAGTCACCTCAAGTTTCAGCTCAATACGTCAAGTGAATTCGGAGAAGATGGTGTTTGTAATATTTTCACGGTCAAAGCCATGGCAGCCCAATTGGATTTTGGGTCAGAACAATTTGAACAAACTTTTATCTGCTCATGGATAGGAACATGTGTACCAAGTTTCAGCTCCATCCATCCAGCGGTTTTGGGGATGATGTTTACACACGACAGATAAGCAAGCTGGCCATAAGATAAGCTCACTGGACCATGGTCCAGGTGAGCTAAAAAAAAATATAGGGCACTGGCGGCCCCAGAAGCTCCTGCCGTTAAGATAAACAAAATGTCGAAGTTTACGTTGACGGACGCACGCATGAATGGATGCACGCACGGATGGAGCCCGATACCATAGCTCCCCTGCCACTCGGGCGGCGGGAGCTAATTAGGAGCCTGTAACTGAAAATGTTGATAAGATAAAGCAAATAGTCAAAGTTTTTGGTGAAATTTTTAGGCCAGTGACCTTGAAAAAAAATAGGCCAAGGTCACCTTTAGGCACTTCCTTTGTAGGCCTTTATGAGATGCGTGTTCAGTAAAAATTAGGCCCCTGTAACTGAAATACTTGATGAGAAAAAGCAAAATGTCGAAGTTTTTGGTGATATTTTTAGGCCAGTGACCTTTAAGAAATAGGCCAAGGTCACCATTAGGCACATCATTTGTAGGCCTTTATGAGATGCAGTAAAAATTAGGAGCCTGTAACTGAAATAGTTGATGAGATAAAGCAAAATGTGTAGACGGACGCATGCATGCACGCACGCATGCACGCACAGAGCCCGATACCATAGCTCCCGCACCGCAAGTGGCGGGAGCTAAAAAAACTTTGTGAGTAAAACAGGCATTAAACCAGGCTAAAACAGTGACACAGAGACCCATCCATTTCTCCTGTCGGTTCATCAAAATTTCATGGCTGTCCTAATCAATTGCTGCGCTGAAGTCTAAAAGGAGGAGGATCGCCACTCTTTTTCCATCTACAATTACTCTTCGATCATTAATAGGGCTAGACATGAAGAAAAAAAAATTCACTGGCCCAGATTATCGCGAGTGAATCACATTATGCCCACCGAAAGCAGGTCCTGCAAGCACCTAAGGTGAGTCTCACGCTTTTTATTGGCATATCAAATTTTCCAGCTGTGGTCAGCAATTTCACACTTGAAAACAAAAGTGATACTTGAAAGTTTTAATTTGGCAAACAAAATTATATTTAATTGCTGAGTCCCACTTTTTAAGAGCCACATTCTGAGAGAGTGGCACTGGCAGTGGAGTTGACATCTCAGAATTACATGAAATTTGGCAGAATGGTGCCCATGCATGTGTAACAGGAAATCCCGGAGTTTGAGCTTACAATTTTTATCGATATGGCTACAGCACCACCTAGAAGTGGACAAGTCAGGTACCAAATTGAGCATTTTTGAGGAAAAATACCCATTTTTGAAGGAATATTGTGTATAACTGCTTCAATGTGCCAAAGAAGTTATGACTGTATTTGATACTGGGATACCCAAATTTTTTAAATGTGAAAGTGCCACCTGGTGAGCATGTTGGTTATACGTGCAATGACAAGAAATCCGCGTACAATCGGAAAAAATATTTTTACAAATTCAGGCTTATTTTGATTTTTAAACCAGACCAGTGCCAAATTCATCTTACCTGTTTCCTTTTCAGACATTAAAGGTGAGAAAAATTTTGAGGTATTTAGTCTGGCAATTTTTTGGTTTTTTGAGATATTTGCTCCCAAAGTTGGGCGCGGGCTGATTTTTTCCTGTTTGTACAGTGGATTAACATTAATAACCAGACACCAGTCGGGATGGGTAGACCATTAATTTGAACCTTCCTTTGGGCTAAACAAAGGACACAAGAAACATCTTTGGCACTATGCTCCATCTTGGAGCAGTGGCTACACACATTTTGACAAAATTTCCGATTTGCCTATTTCAGTGCATGCCACAAGACGGGCGCGATCGCGCCGGCGCCGTAAACGCCCATGAAGTCGTCCTCACGGGCGCATTTTAACGTGCCCGTCAGTCACTTCACGGCGCGCCACTATTTAATCCAAGCATTAGCCCATTTGACCTACCCTGGTAGACCATGACAATGACGACAATATCATAATCAAAACTAGCAATCGCAACAATCTCTCAGATCAAGGCAACCAGTGTCAGCTGTGAGGAAGCATGCTCATATTCAGTTTGGCATATCCGACCCATCATCATAACCGTAACTAGCAATCTCGGACCTTGGTAAAAAAATTGAGAGAGAAAAAAAAATTCAATGTCTTTATGTCATTCAGGTTTTGTTCTAGGTAACTTAAGTGTAACCCGTGTGATATTTGCTTTCCAAGTGTTGCTCCTTTTCCACCGTAACCAGTCCGCCCACAGTCTCATTTTCCATGACGTCCCATACGGGTTGTGTAGCCTACTCTGAAAGTACCCAGATGTACCATAGTTACAATACGGTGAACACTGTGAAAACGGTTTTCAATTTTGTTTTTAAAGCCTGATGAGTCAGAACTCTTAATAGATTTCTTCCAGATCTTCCAGTAGTTCATAGTTTTAAATCCCATGTTTAAATCTTTATTTTTTTAAGCTACTGTCGTATAAAGGTGATTTCTTTCATCAATGCCAATTAGTTTTGCTGCTTATTTTGGTTCGTTCCGTGCCTGCAAAAAGTCCGGTCGCCGCGCTGGCTATACGCTACGCACGTACACGTTGTCTAGTTTAGAAAGAAAATTATGTTTTTACTGGAGTCATGCTACCATTCCGAGGAAGGTCGGATAAGCCAAAGCTGGGCTACAAAAAAGATAGTATTTTATGAACGTGATCAAGTGGACTGTCATAAAACAATGATTGACTGACATAGAAATATGGAGTGACGAGGTCCATGCCATTTAGAATACAATCGTACCCCTCAAATATCTTCACCCAATACCTCAAAAGCAGCCTGAATCGTCCGCCTGTACTTCTCATGCACTCAAGCTCAATTTCAGGTCTTAATTGTTTTTTTATAGTTGTTGTATCTCTTCCCATGGTTCTTTCTTCAGCTTCGAGTCCTTCCTCTTCCATGATGACCAAAACAAAACAAAACCTCAAATCTAATAATGTTAGATAGTTACAGTATATGCAATAGAAAGATCTGACGACAGGCAGCTGCAAGTGCATGAACAATATGTATTCCTGCGCGAGTTAAAAGAGAGAATACATTCTAAAAATCTTCCTTTCTTGTTTTGTCGTCGCTCTTATCAAGTCTACTCATCGAAAAAAAATTTAATAAATTAAGGTATCAGTCCTTCCCCCAGGGTTTCCGCTACATGTAATTGATCGTGGCGCACCGCCACGGCAAAATAAAAGCCGCCATGCCTAAGTAAAATGAATTTACATAAACTCCAAAAATTCAAAGGACAATCAGGTGTCGCCAGTTCTCATTGTTAAGTTAAAATGAGCGCTGAAAATTCTTGACCTGTGGAGTAGGTAGCTTAGTGGTAGCAGATACCAGTGTTTCCCACACATAGACCATTGTGTGGCTGCCATAGAATCAACTCGGACCGACACAAATGGATTGCACCCTAACGGGATATTCCATACCACATTCTCATCTCCGTGCGCACAAAAAAAAAAGAAACTGGTAAA
This sequence comes from Gymnothorax javanicus, assembly GCA_029692085.1. Taxonomy (NCBI): domain Eukaryota; kingdom Metazoa; phylum Chordata; class Actinopteri; order Anguilliformes; family Muraenidae; genus Gymnothorax; species Gymnothorax javanicus. The sequence goes on from CM056195.1 coordinate 77,598,140, forward strand.
ATTAAAAGTACTGGAAGAAGCGGAATTTGCGCAATATTAGTGCCATGCCCCCCACTCAAGAAAAGGAAAGGCACCTCCCCACCCCCCCGCTCAACAAAATAAAAAGCAACTACCACCACCCCCCGGTCCTACAGCAATCATCGCCATGAAAATATTGCCCGCCGTAGAATTGGCGGGAGTGATTGATAGTGCCCGCGCAGTTTTCTTTTTCTCCTGGCATGCACTGCTATTTGCAGTGATGTTCAGCAGCCCATAAAAATGTTAACTAAGAAGATAGAGCCTTGAAATTAGCTGAATCTCCAGCCCTCTCAGGACATTTTAACATGCCAAAGGAAATTTTATGGCACTCTTTGCCAATGTCTGGATATAAGAGGATGAATGTTCAAAAATATATCAGTATGGGGGGCACTGTTACCAATATGTCAGATCTGACAAAACCAGACTTAAGCCATGGAGAAGTTTCTGGAAATGGAGTATGTGTCTTATGTACATTGTGAAAACACTGATTTTGTTTTGCTACTATGTCGGTTTAACTAGTAATGCCAATAGGTGGTGCCCCACCGTACCACCTTATTCAGATCTCGCAAAACCAGACGTGTTACCGAGAAATCTCTTAGAAATGAAATATGTGCAATGTATACATAGCGAAAACACTGATTTTGCTTTGGCAGTTGGCTGGTTTAAGTAGTTACAGAGATAGGTGATGCCCATAGAGGTACTGGTGCAAGATAAATCTTAAGGTTTCAAACAGAGGTAAGCAACATATTATTTTGGTATATTCACTTAATACTTCTGAATACAAGTAAGAAGTTGAAACCTCAAGGGATAGCAGGGAAAAGGCTTGTATTCAGAAGTATTAAGTGACTGCACAATGTTAATTGTTACCTAGACTGGTGTCTAAAATTGACTGATTTTTTACATATACCACAACTAACAAACTCAACTCTCATGAATTTCTCTGTCGTAGTTATTGTTTCAATATACTATCCAAATTTACTGAAATAATATGTTGCTTACCTCTGTTTGAATCCTTAATTACCTGACTTGTCCACTTCTAGGTGGCGCTGTAGCCATATCGATAAAAACTGTGAGCTCAAACTCTGGGATTTTCTATTACCCGTACAGTATATGGGCACCATTTTGCCAAATTTCATGCAATTCTGAGATGTCAACTCCACTAAGTGTCTCAAAAGTGCCATTCACTCAGAATATTACTCTTAATCAACCCATGCTGTACAGACAGTAAAAGGCGATATTTCGTCGGAACGCGGATCAGTCATCATTCAATCAATGGGTATTTAAGAGATTATCACGCGGAATTGAAGTCCTTGTGCATGGAAGTTTTTGCGTTTCACAAGCTTTTCGTTAGATTTCGCCATAAGAAGGGCGGAAACCAATTATGACTCCGGAATTCTCACGCTTCTCTTTCTCAGTGGTCGGAAGCTATGAAATCCAATAAAGATGTTTCAAATGGTCTTTTATCATATACTTTCTTGTAAATACAGGGAATCTGCACCTGCGATAAAAGCGCGAGGCAAGAGGCTGTATCAACACCCAGGCAAAATCCTGTATCACCCGCATCAGCCCGCGGGCAAAATCCTGTTTCAGAGTATATGATAAATAGAACATGATACGGGCATTTTCATATCACACCCTGTATCAACCCTTGACCCCAGTATCAGCCTGAGACCTTTAGCTCCAGGGCTGATACTGGTTGATACAGGAGTGGAATGAAGGTAATTTCGATGAAAAGTACATACACCTGTTTTTGCAGCACGGTCAACACAACTTGCTGTAATAAAATAGACAGCTGTCTGATTGGAAAACGTAAACGGACAACACCACATACTTGTTACTGAAATTACCTTCATTTGCTGAAGAGTTCTGAAATGCTGCTTTCGCTGGAAAAAAATTACCATGGCTAAGGTGCCAGAGCGTAAACTTAATTATGATTAAATTATTTTTATGTACTGAATGTAGCCCATTATTTTTCCGCTGTTAGATCGCATGGAGAAGAGAAGCTGTGTCTTCAATTGCCACTTAATTATTACTATAATTGGAAAATGTGTTCATACAATAAAATGATTGAGTACTAGCTAGGACTAATTGTTGTCATACAGGGATGTGTCTTTGCCCCCGAATTTTCAGTTCTGGCGCCGGCCCTGATAATGTCCAGTCTTTATGTCGCTATGAATGATAAATCGAATAAATAATTAACATTGCCAATATAGTAAAACAGAGTTAGATGCATTGGCGCCTACTTACGTTTAATATTGCAGCAAAATGTCAGTAATATTTGATGATGCCATTGTGTACTTAGCACATATATTTCAGTCCAAAGTTGTCCCATGCCCCTGTATTAAGACGCTTTTATGACAGTATTTGAGGAATTATTCATTTAAGTGTAAATCACTTTGGAATCAAGAACCTGCTAATTCAATGACTGCAAGTAAAAATCACTCCTGTTTGAGTTTACTTGCATTTTCCATTACTTATCAGAATTGAGGGTTGTACTGTACATCAACCAACTACAATGCGCTGTCCAAACTGTTGTATAACAATATATGTATAATATCTCGCGATTAAATGAAAATTCCCGAACATCAGTGTGGGTGGGAGCTTTTACTTAAGTAGCAATCGCCCCCAGCGGAGTGAATAGAGGGAAAGAGATCGGCTATCTGCCCTGCAGTGGGGCAGACAAGAGAAGCAGTTCTGCTATTCGCACCGCAGCGGGGCGGATCAGAGAAATCACTTCCGCCATTTTCCCCGCAGCTGGGCCAGTGAGAGATTTCATTTTATAATCCGCCCCACTCTTTTAACTTTCGCGCGGAAGTGCTGTGGGGCGAATAGCCTCTTACTTTTTTTAATGGCGGGTATATAACAGTTAGCTCAGACCGCACATTCCTGCTTCATATTCGTCCAACTACTTTGCTGATTTTAATATGATGCATGCGATTCTTATGAGTGCGTTAGTTTAAGTTGAGGTTTACAGAGTGTTTGAAGCTCTGAAAATTGAAATTTAGACCACATAAATTTGTATCCTCATGCAATGGCTTTTACTTGGAACATTGGTCGAGGGAACATCTGAGTTGACATATGGCTCACAGAAACGCTGAAACTGCCACCTGTTCTTGGAAGCGGAAGACACAGCCAGAGTAAGCTACGCACTCAGCGAATCAAGTAGTATATTTAATAAACAGTTATCCGCCTCTATTCTAGGCAATTTCATTATCAAAGTTACTTAACACAATTGCGCAGGATCATTTCATAGCTTTTAACATTTTAGCACATCCAACATTTAATTGGTGGAAAAATGACCCCCATAGCATTGCGGAGGCATTCGGCCCAATTCCCCGTTTGTAGTCGGTGCCAGTGGAAGCATGTACCATAGACTAATAAACTCTGGTCCGTCTCACTTGTTATTTGGGATGTTAAGATAACAGAAAAACCCATCTCTCACGTATTACTACAAATAATTCATAATTTAAAAAATCATTATCTGAGGCTGGGGCACGAAAATTAACATGAGTGGGAAGAAACAGCTGAGGAAAAAGAACTGCAAATAATTTTATTTTGATTATGCTACCATAATCTCTTGAATGATATCCAGCAGGTGTGGAATGAACTTGCTTCTGCTTTGTTGGATGACATAAGAACAAAAAAATATCTGCTGGTGAATATCAGATTTTTGACATCTCCTCCTTGAAGACTAAGTTGGGTGTATGGAAGAAATTCGGATTAAAAATGGACAGTGACAACAATGTCATCCGTTGCTTCGCATCTTTCTAAAATACAGCCCTTTCAGGCTGCTTCATTTGTCAGCCAAACTGTTAATTATCATAAGCACATTTCAAATGAAATGTGGAGTTGTTTATGTGACAACAGAAGCAGGAATGGATGGTTTGCAGGTATTGTATTCATGGATTCAAAATTGATTTTGCGGATAATGGGTTGATTCCTGCCAGACTCTGATCTGACTTATCCAAACATCTGAAGCACTCCAAACATTCTTTTTACACTGAGCAACAAAAGCAACACAGGTTAATACAAGGGTAACTGGAAACTAACTATATGTGTAATTATTAAACAAATCTTATTTATTATTATCAAATGCACGGTTACATTCATTTTACTAATTAACTTGCTAATTTGCATTTCTATTGTTTCTCAATATATTGCCTTACATGTTTTTGATTGAGCAAAAATTTACGCAGTTTTAGGCATGATATGCCTTGTCTTTAATGTTCCCCTAACAGCTACCCTCCGGGGGGGATCCCCTTGAAAACTGCAGGCATAATGATATTTTCAGTGCACTCTTTCTGCATTAGAGGCCAGGTGAGGCCACTAATACTTCCGGGTGATGAGTTGTGTAATTCTCTTTATCCCAGGATGTCCAGATGCTACGGAGGTGTGAGCTCATGAGATTACCCTATCCTGCAGGGTAGAGGGTATGAAGATGTTTCCAGTGGGCAAAGAGGCAGGAGCAGGTTCCTTCTTTGACTCTGGCTTGATGTCCTGGTCCAGTCGCCACCGGATGGGGCCGACGATGTAGGAAGATGGTAACGTCGGCTCGTCCACCTCTGGGTCGACTTCTACCTCATATTGTCAGGATAGGGTATCTGCTTTGGAATTTTTTGAACCAGGTCGATAAGTTATTGTAAAATTGAAGTGGGTTAAGAATAGGGCCCACTTGGCTTGACATGGATTGAATCTTTTAGCCTTCAATAAGTACTCCAGGTTCCAGTGATCGGTCAGCACTGTAAATGGATGGAGAGCTCCCTTCAACCAATACCTCCACTCCTCGAGCACCAACTTCACCACCAGTAATGCACAGCTGCACGTAGTTGAGTGATGACTGGGAGAGCAGGCCAGGTCCTCAGAACTCTGGTGATGTGGAGCGCTGGGGGCGTGGCATGACAGCAGGAATGACAAGAGTTTGCCTTTATAAAAGCGTCATGGCTTTATCCCGAATAATTTGAGAATATTAGCATGCCTAATCTTGCAAGTTGAATCGCAAATCATCTGGATGTTAAGGGACTACTTTCCCTAAGGATTCAAATACATCAGACTCAGAGCATTCCGTGATGGGGCATGCAGTTCCATGGGCAAGCATCTTACTTGCCATTATGACATCTATTTTTTCAAATATCCTGATTTACACATTGTAATGTTTTTATTTTAATAATTTGCATATGTGTGCGCCGCTACTCGTCCCTGTGAGTGTAACAAGCAGAGTGTAACAAGCGTTGTGCACTCGCCTACAAAGGCGCACAATATTATCTAAATAATGTGCCCTTAAAATATCAGTTAAAAACTAACAATTAACTTTAGACCAGGTTTTTGTTGGTCAATCATCTTCTGCTGCCTCAAGATAGCAACGTGCCAACAATGTGCCTGACCGCACCTCATTTTAAGACCAACACGCTCATGGGTGCTCATTTTGGCACTAGTACACTAGCTATTTATGCAACCTGAGCACTGGATGGGAAAACTACTACTGCGCTGCTCAAAAAAATAGCAAAGATACTTGCTTCACACTTGGTGCCACTGTGAGCTAGGTGTAAGATAGAGCCCTGAAAGCCACTAGTTCCAAAATTAAGACTGAAGTACATTGCAGTTCCCAGATCAGGAAGCCAATCCATGAATTGCTAGTGTATAAACACTGTGAGGACAGACAACCATAGGCTAAAATTCTAAAGATGATTTTATAAACTAATATTTCTTCAAAATGACTCATTCTATGCTTGTGCCTGGTATTGTTAATTACACTGGGGTGGGCTTATTCAATGCATGAACTACAAAGAAACAATACAAAGATTATTATTCCATAGACCATCAAATACTTGAATGAAATAATATCTTTTGTTTTCTTCAAGTGTTTCAAAGCATCATTAGTGTATTGAAGTTTTCTTAGTCATTATGCATTTGATTGTTTGCTACTTTGAAGTTGTTTGCATAGAATAATCAGTGAAAGTAATTACATACCAATGGTTCAAATGAAAAAGGACCTATTCCAATTATTTGACCGTCAGTTTAAACAAACAAAGTGATGACTTGGTGGAGCAAGGCTGGGCTCTCAGGGTTGGGGTCAACATGTCCAAAGAGCTTCCTTTGGCAGGACATTAAATCATTTATTTTGGCATGGCAGGAAAAGCATTGTAATCTAATTGGCCAATAACATTTAACAGCCTTGCACTTGTAAAGGGAGGGTACTAATTTACTCTATAATGTACTTTAATTTAGACGAGAAACCTCAAAAGCACATAGACAACAAATTCACAAGAAGTAATGTGCACATTTTTATCACTCAGATATATAAAATGTAATGATCTCAAAATCCAGAAATGGTTTGGCATTAAGAATACATTTGTTGCTAAATAACAACTATTTTGCAGAAGTGTTCTCTCAAGGCTATAAAATTTCTTTGAGTTTGGTGCTAACACCTTCAAGCCCAGCTGCACATCTTCATGCCATGTGTTCAAATGCCTCACACACTCTTTCTGCACTAATAATAACCTACAATAAGCTCCACAGAGGGGAGGGGCACCAGGGGCTTGTAGAAGAGGAAACCCAAAGATAGCTGGCAATGTTACGCTACACATGAGAGACCAAAGTAAAACAAAGTAAAATAAGATATGCTGTATTGCTGATGCAAATGAGAACAATGGACCCTTAAATGGACAGGAGTACAGTGCTTGTCTGAGCAGACCTAGTCAGACACTCACACAAAGAAGCATCATTCAATATGAGGTTCTACTTTCCAAAGACAAAATTCTAGAAAGTTCCTCAAACCATTTAAAATTTAATTATCCACCCGCATATGCCATGAAGTCACAATGTAAGCTACAAAATGTAAAGGTTCTAACAGCAGCAGCAACTGCAGTACTAGTTCAACTGGTATGGCACGCAAGAAAATTAGCAAGCATATCTGAAGCTGAGTTATATCTGGCTGTTTGTTCGTGTGGAGCAACAGAATGTGCCAATTTTGTCCAGTGAAATAATTTCCCTTTGACTTGCAATATATTTAAAGCCAAACCCACTTTAATTTCACTTAATTCAACCTCACAAAATAAAGATTTCCAGGTATATTGGGTTCTCGCTTTTGTAGCAATTCCGAGGATTCGTCAGCATTCCACACAAAAAAGAGACAAAACAATAGGGAATTTTTGCTGCCTTTTTCCAGGTGTCTGTATGGAGAGGAAAATAATAAAATTTGTTGTTTTATTGGATTCTTGTATTGCATTAATCACTCTCCTCACAAAGTTCAGTTTAGATGCTTTAAAGTGCTTGTTCATCCAAAAATAAGATTTGGACTACAGAATCTTAATATAAATACAACCTTTGTGCGCCTGTCATATCAAATTGTAATCAGCCGTCAAAATTTTATTTGCATTTTAATCACAGTAAATCGTGGTCATCTCATAAAGAATTTATCTTCAGCTATCTTCGGCAATGAAGCTATAGGAGGAACCTAACCAGTGGCAGACAACACATTGGTAATGACATTGGACATTTGTAATTGTGCCTTGTTTATGGCTACAACAGTAAGGCTGATGCAAGCAGAGGCATCATGGTCCATAAACTTCCAAAAAAAAAAAAAAACCACGAATCGAAAGGCATTGGTGGATTTTCTGAAGAGGAAACGAGCGGATTTCACGTAGCCATGATCAGGATTGGTGATCCGCTCTAAACACTTGTTTTTTTTTCTATCCCGCCACCACCCCCCCACTCTGGAGGACAACTTTGTTAATTCAGTCAGTTATATAATTGTGTACGAGTCCTCCTACCATCACCCGACAAAACAAAACACGCAATTAAAAAAAAAAAAAAAAAAAATAGAAATACAATACAATAATGATTACATTCACAATGCTTTTCTACCTTTTGCATTAGTAGTTATTAGCTCTTCCATTCCATCTCTCATTATTCCCAACCTTCAGCCTCCCTTACCATATCCCATCTTTTGGCATAATTTACAAGTCCTGTCTAATGGGCCATCACACACTCAATTCTACTGTAATACTTGACAAAATTTTTGAATTTCTCAATTCTTAATGCCGGAATAAATGTCAATCCGAAAATAAATATTTTTGCCAAATATATAATTATATTACAGATTAGGTGTGTTGCTTTTGTTACATCACCCAACAATACTTTAAATAAATCTAATTGTATTCTATTATACTGAGATATCCAGTCTTGCACTTTTTTCCAAAGTAAGGCTATTATAGGACAGTACCAAAATAAATGGTCTACTGACTCCACTTCTTCCTGGCAGAATCGACAAAGGGGTGATGACTCTATTCCCCATATATTTAGCATCTTTTTAGTTGCTAAAAACTTATATATTGACTTACATTGAAAATATCATCTTTGGATCAAGTGATGCATTGTAAAGGATTTTAAAACTTTGTTCCAAGGGACTGGTGTATCTAACATATTTTCTCAGCTATCTAGAATCCTGTATGGTATAGCGACTAAATTCTTTATTCATAAATAAAATGTATATATATGTTTGTTGATCTTTATTCTCTTTAATCAATTTACCATTTTCATATGAGGCCTACAGACTAAATGTCTGCCGGCGACGGCATTTCAGAACTCTTCAGCGAATGAAGGTAATTTTACTAGTACGTGGTTTCGTCCGTTTACATTTTCCAATCGGACAGCTGTCTATTTTTTACAGCAAGTTGCGTGACCTGCTGCAAAAACAGGTGTACGTACTTGTCGCTGAAATTACCTTCATTCCCAAAAGAGTTCAGAAATGCCGCTCTCACTGGAAAAAAATTACCGTTGCTGGGTGCCAGTGCATAGACCTATTTATAATTAAATTATTTTTCTGTATTGAATGTTGCCCATTATTTTGTCACTGTTAGATCACATGGGGAGAGAAGCCGTGTCTTCAATTGCCACTTGATTATTCTTGAATTGGAAAACGTGTTAATAAAGGAAAACCATCCAGAATTAGCCAGGACTAATTGTTGCCAATAAAGCAGGGATTGCACTAGCCGCTCGCCACGTTCGCCAATGCGAACAAAATCCCGTTGTGGCGAGGAAATTTTGCGGTGAATAAGCCACGCTGGCGAAAGCCAAAATAAAAAAAAATAAATAAATAGAGGCGAGATAATCCTATGTTACGGTGATCTTCTAAATTTTGTCGGAAATGAAACGTATAAAACATCCCTGCTGCTGTCACACTTAGCTAATCATCCTGAAATCTTCGCACTGCACCGTGGACTACTCCTCTAACATTCAGCTTTACAATGAGCTTGTGCTTAGCCAATCAGACAGCTGGGAACCAAAATTATTCTCTTCATGGAAACGTAGTGAACTGAGACCAACAGCAACAGTATATACATTGTCATATTGTGAAGCCAAAAAAGCTGCTCAGCTAAATCAAGATCGTGTACAGCGAGCACCTCATGATTTCTTTGGGGGAAATCCTCCCCCATCAAATAAGCCTTAAGCTTCAGAGCAGCCATACGACAGAAACGAGAAACGGCGATTCAGCCCAAATGGTTCCAGGATTTTCCATAGCTGGAGCAATCCAAGAATGTCGACGGGCCACGGAAGTTCTGCTGCATTTGGTGTGAAGAAGTTGGCCAGAACAGTATATTCGCCAAGGCATTCAGAAAAGTGACAATATTGCGGAGCACGAGCGTGTTAACGACAAGTAAGTTACTTGTTCTGTAACGAAACATGCTCATGTAATGTCACGACAATAATCCACGAGCCTGCAAGAGTTAATGAAGTAGGCTTAGTCAGTTCGCTGGAGTTTGACAGTCCATTACGTGACCTAGAACGGTGTGCACTTATTTGGGTAATTCAGTCATTATAGTAACCGATAATACTTTGCTAACGAATGTCCGCGTGCCATTGTTTGTATAATAACAGCTGATGGGTGCTGTATGGAGTTTGGATGATGGAGCCTGACGAAACAAAAATTTAAAACAAAATAAATTTCAATTCAGACCTCCCTTTTCCGCTGCCGAATCGTTAACCCTGCTTTTTTGGGCTGTTCTTTCATTTTTACACGGCCCGTCTTTATTTCTGGCTGAAAAAATTAAGTAATAAACAAGGAAACTGTCCTGACAAGAATATGCATTTCAGCTAATGTCCCGCCCGAGTTAAAAAATCTTGCTAATGATAAACGGTCATATATAGTTGGCTTCATTCTCATTTTCAGAATAGTGGCCGAAGCAAAGTTTTTTTTTTTGAACAAGCCACCAAAAAGCGTACAACAACGTGAAGGATGCAATCGCTGCTCAGATGAGGACAGTGCATCAGGTGGTGCAGGAAAATATCGCAAAGCAGAAATTCAGAAGTGCAATCGAACTGCAACACCGCAATGCAAGTTAAACGGTGTCAGTGCCAAACCTAAGATTTCTTTATTCCCCTGAACCAAAATTGTCCCTCCATAACTTATGTCTGCTTTGCAGTATAGTTTAAAAGGAGAAGGGGTTGAGCAGAGGAGGAGACTAGGAGCTGTAACTACAAAATGAAATTCCAGAAGGCCGATATTTTTCATTCATGACTTAGTGAGTTAACAGGGTGGTCATTGTAGGTGTCAATTCCTTGTGCAGAAGAGAATTTAAACTAAAACGTTGAAAAATGAGGCCAAAGATAATTAAGCTGAATTAGCCACAGTGGCTAAAATTTTTTTAATGTGGCTAAAGAAATTTGAGATGAATTAGCCACAGTGGCTAAAACATTTTTTCTCCCAGTGCAACCCCTGAATAAAGGGATGGATATTTGCCCCCGAATTTTCAGGTCTAGCGCCGGCCCTGACCTGTCATTACAAGTTATCTCGTACTCGGCAGTCAACGTGTTAAAGGAACCACTTATTTAGCGATCAGAACATTCAACGTGCAATGAAAAGCTAGCAGTTCCCACTTCTGAGCTCGCAACCTTATATAAACACTTTCCACACCTTATCAGGAACAAGTATAACTCACCAACTCAGTAATATCTGAAATATACTTTATATTTTAACAGAACAGACATTCCACTACCAGGAAAAAATCTAAATGCCCCAACATACAGTAGTTATGATGAGCACAGACTAACGGTTACTCTTACTAACCACAGAGACCAACAAGCCCTGTGATCATCAAGGCTATGGCAAACCGAGAGTAAAAAACAGCTAGCCAACTAGCCATAGTTTAAAAAATATATAAAATTCGGGCGCCCCGGTGGCTCATCGGTCGAAGCGCGCGTACCATAAAGGCCGTGTCCTTCCCGCAGCGACCTGGGCTCGATTCCAGCTCAGGTCATTTGCTGCATGTCTTCCCCCATTCTTCTCCCCAACTTTCCTGTCTCTCTACACTGTGTAACTGTCAAATCAAGGAAAAATTCCCAAAAAGATAATCTTAAAAAAAAATATATATATATATAAAATTGCACTAACCCAAAGTGAACAGAAACCTTTCTTCATTGAATCCCTCCTCCAGAGACACAACTGTATCGGGTAGAAGGAACCCTCCAGTCCTGTTTCATTCGGAATAATTCCTATTGACCATATCCGTACCTCACTTAAATCCCGTAAATATACCCAAACACTTCAGGCCGGTTTTGGGAGTCTTTTTTTCTTTGAAATCCCGTCATTTTCAGCTGTGCAATCGTGCGCAACATGAAGACAATACAACCTAACTTGCTGTTACACAGAGGTTTGTATAGTCTTCTTTTTGTCCAATCAATGTCTTTCAGTTACTGTGGAAAGTTTAAACTCTCGGGTATTGGATAAGAAACAAGTCAATCAATACATCATCACCGGTGAAGATTACCGTGGGCGTGAACTATATGTGTGCAGTTATGAGGATGAGCCTTAGTAAATTAGCTGGCTTAGTCTGGTGGTACAGCCGTCAGTGTAATTAGCTGGTTAACATACTGAGGGGCTAAGACTTTGGGGAGGAAGGCTGGATTAGGCCACAATGAAACACTCTCAAACATAGTACCCCAACGGAGGCAAATGGCACTCACTGACAAGGCATGTAACTCACTCACACGCTGAGCTCTTGCAATGGCGAGAAGGAATGCCGTTTTAAGAGACAACCACTTCAAGTCGGCATCCGACAGGGGTTCATAAGGAGGCAAGCAGAGGGAGTCAAGCACAATGTTCAGATCCCATGGCAGAGTCCACACAACGAGGGAGATTAAGACAATATGCCCCTTTTAAGAAGGCCACCACCAGCCGGTGTGACAAAAGTGAAACCTCAGCGTCCACTGCCCTGTGGGCTGCTAATGCTGCTACATACACTTTAAGCGTTGAGGCAGACCTGCCAAGCTCAAGCAAATGCTGTAAGAAATCCAAAATCTTTGGGACCGAACAGTGTAAGGGGTCAATACCGCGCTCTGTGCACTACACACTAAAGACCTTCCATTTACCCACGTACAACCGGCGGCTGGACTCTGCACGTGCCTTTATAACAGTAGTCCTGGCCCCGTCTGAACATTCCAGGAGAAGCCCTGGGGACCCATGGGCCATGCCCACAGCTTCAGTCGGTTGTAGTGGGGATGATGAATCCTGCCCTGCAACTGCGTCAGCAAGTCGGGCCTGTTGGGTAGCTGGCAAGGCGGTCCCACTACTAGTGAGAGCAAGAGCTGAAACCATGGTCTCGAGAGCCAATGAGGGGCGATCAGTAGCACTCGGTGGCCGTGCTCATGAACGCGACAACATCCTCCACAACAACGGCAGAGGAGGAAAGGCATAGAGGATCAGATCGGGCCAATTGTGGGCCAGCGCATCCTAACCCATTGCCCCTGGTTCGTCTCCCAGAGAAAACCACCTGGTGCAATGAGTTCTCTGACTGCTTGCAAATAGGTTGACATCTGCTTTCCCGTATGTCCTCCATATCTGTTCCTCCGTGTTGGGGTGTAGTCTCTATTCCCCTTGAGACACTTTCCCATGTGACAGAGCATCTGCCACACCATTGAGGCAACCAGAAAGGTGTGATGCCTGTATGGAGAGGAGATTGTCCTGAGCCCACACCAACAGGTTGTGAGCCACTTGGAGTGCAGCTGACGACCTCGTGCCGCCCTGATGGTTGATATGGTAAACCGTTGCGATGTTGTCGGTAGGCACCAACACATTAGCCTCTCAGCCCCTCCTGAAAATGACGCAAGGACAGAAGCACTGCTGTCAATTCCAGCGTGTTGATGTGTGCTGTGGGAAGTGGAGCTGGCAAAGTGCCACTCGCCCTGGCGCCGCCATACCCCTCCCCAACCAAGGAGGGAAGCATCCGTTCGGACAACTTCCCAGCGTCCTGGAGGGGGGCCGAGTGGGACTCCCCGGCTGAGAAACTGTGATTGTGCCCATAGTCTCAGAGTGCACACACAGCGGCGTGTTCTCACCCGCATATGTCTGTCTCGCACTGAGCAGAGCCGCAGCTGGATCAGCCATTTCTGAAATGGCCTTAGCCATAGAAGGCCAACCGGTATTACCGCTGTTGCCGCTGTGAGTTTGCCCAACAGCCGGAGGAGGGAAACATACTGCTGGGTGTCTCCAGCACGAAGGCGTCTCACCCCTAACATGATTGCTAGTATTCTGTCTGGGGTGGGATATGCCAGCATTGTGTTTGAATCCAGAGTCACGACTAAGAAATGTGTTGACTGTACTGGATCCAGCTTGCATTTCCTCTGGTTCACTCTGAACCCCAGAGCTGTGATGTGTCGAAACAGCCGGTGGACGTGTTCCTTGGCCTGTTTGGGAGATGCCGCACAAACAAGCCAGTCGTCTAGGTACGAAAGGATCCTTATTCTATCCCTCTGAAGTGGCTCCAGTGTAACCTGGATGCATTTTGAGAATACCCTTGGCGCTAGAGAGAGCCCAAAGGGCAGGACTTTGAACTGAAAAATCTTTCCCATGAATGAAAAGCGAAGAAATTGCCTCTGCTCAGCAGAAGTAAACTGAAAAGAACCCCCCTGGATGAACAACAGGGTCGACCGTTTCTATGGCACCTTTGTGTAGTAATGTTTGAATCTCTTGAGTCAAGGCCTGTGCTTGTTCAGGGTTCCTAGTGACTGTGTGTCTCAGCCCCGAGTGCATTGGGGGCCAGCGGGGAAACTGCAGGTAATGCCCCTCTGGAAGGGTTTTGAGTAGCCTTTGGTTGGATGTTATGAGACGCCAATGGGCTAAATGCCTGCTGGTGAAAACCCCTGCCGCCGGCCCTGGCCCATCAACGCTCCCGTCTAAATTTGTCTGCAGACATGGGGGGGCGCCGATGGCGGGTTGGGCCCGCCTGTCGGGTGGAAGGGAAGCTCGCACGTGCAGCAGCGCCTCCGTTTCTAGCTGATGAGGCCTGGGGTTGTGATTGGGAGGGTCGCTGTTGAGGGCGGTGGAGGAGCCTTGGAAACGCCCCGGGTGCTGCGTTTCTGAAACGTGATGCAGATGGAGTGGAAGGTAGCCTAAAGGTAGGCACTACCCCAACATGGCAGGAACGTGATTCTGTCACGGACACATGTCGGTCGAGTGCCTCTTGTGCTGCAGGCCCGAACACCTGCCTGGGTTCCAGCAGGAGATGTCTCAAGTTATTCCTGCATGATTCGAGAAGGGGAGACTGAGTTAGCCACACCTGCCATCGGGCTTGAATCAGCGTACCAAAGGCGGTGCCACACTGATTGGCAATAACGCCCATAGCTTGGAATGCCAGCTCGGATGCCTCAGCCACTAGCACGTCAGATGACTTAAAGGCAACTGAAGAGTGCAGCATCACAAGTGTGTGTGCCAGCGAGTTAGCGACACAGCCAAGAAGGGCAGTGGAATTATACGCACGGGAGGGTAGCTCATCTGTGTGGCAGCATTCAATGTTAGGGCAACGCACCTGCTCGCAAAGTGCCTCGTCCAGAGACACAATGAGCGAGGCAAAATTTGACTCGACGGCCGGCATGCTACTCAGGCCGACTTTCTCTGGGTCTTGCATCGCCGCAAGCGCGCGAGACATTTGGGCATGTAGATTTTGAGGCCGCCTCCAGTGCCAATGCCACCATTGAAGTAAAGTCACAACACTGCGGAATGACCAAAGTGGAGCGCTGAGAAACCAGAGTTGAACCATTTCATTTTTTTTTTTGTCACTACGAACGGACAAAAAACCGAGTTAGCTGACAGCAACTAACTGTATTCAGCGTGGCAACCAAGCAAGCACTTAAGTGAGAAAGACCGAACTTCTGGTAACCAGGAGTTAAGGTCAATTTTTTAACATGAACGCTACTGAACCGACTGGGCTACTCGAGCACAAATGGCACCCGTTAGCCTGGCAACAGGTTGAACCGTTACGTTTTTTTTTTTGTCTCACTACAAACGGATAAAAAACTGAGCTAGCTGACAGCAACTAACTGTATGGCATTCAATCGTGATCGGTAACTTAGCTTATCCCTGACCTTGACAGCCAAGGTTCGGAACAGCTCAGTTATAATTACTTACCTTTGCAGCTTCACAACCAACAGCTCGTGTGGAATTCAGAGTCCTGTGGATTCCCGCTGAAGAGCTCTTCACCTCACGAGCTGCACAGTAGATATGTATCCAATTCTAGTGTAGATAGATTCCGTGATGGCCAGAATGAAGAGGAGACCGATATGACGTGGCTGATGCCTACATATAGGCTGGTCACATCCGAGGTCACGAGATGACAACTTTTCAATACGATTCTCGATGAAGCGCGGATGCAAGGATGTCTCCACTAGTGCTTTCAGCACCTCCCTGGCGGTCTGGAGTGAAGGAAATAGAACCGATTTTTCTTAACTACTAATTGGGATACCATTGGCTCACTACAGCTGAAGTAGGTTCTACAGTGGACAACAATTTTTTCTGTAGCAAGAGATAATTTACTCTGAACTGCTGGATAGATACTATGGTCTAGTATATTGATTAGTTTGCAAATCAGGCTTGGCTGAGGAGTTCAATTCATGTAACTCCTGAAAAACAGGGATGGGAGTGAACTCGTCCATATTCTAAACTGTGTTCGAGCTCGGCTTGCTAGTGAATATTCAATAACTGATCCAGGTATGCCATCTAGTGATAGAATATTGTAACTGCTTGCAAAAATTTGCAGCTCATTGTCCGCGGGCGGACTCATCTGCAGAAAGGGGTTAAGTACACATACTCTCCAAAGAACTGCCAATTTAGATTCGTGCAGAGAACATGGGTCCCCAATCTTGAGCACAAGAGTTCAAGAACCATAAACTGTTCTATGCTGAAACTTACTCTACAAGGGACAAAGTCAAAAAAAAAATCAAAACTGGCAATATGTTTTTTTAATTTATTTTTTGCCTGAGATATGCATTTTGTTCTTTTTTTGTGGGGTCTCAGGAGGAAATATTTATGAGCACAGCAAAAAAGCTTCAGCTGAAAATTAAAAGCTTTAAAATTGTGGGCGTATCTAAAAATAATAAAAGTAGTATGCCTGAGGAATATATCTGCTAAGATCACTCCTATTAGTGTATTAGGAGAGCTATCTGCTTGTAGAGTCATCATCTGCCTTACTATCCCACCAAAATTACCCGAGATAATTGGTGATCTGGAGGACTGGGTCCGGGGGAGCTACAGAGTGCACTGGTTTTTATTCTGCCCTTAAATTCAGTGATTACTTTGGAGAAACCAGGTAAGGTGGTGCCACTAATTATTTAATTGAATCAACTTATGCCGGTTTTAAGGCAAAGAATAATTCCGTTGATTTTGGACCCACTTCCCCCTGCAGACATTTTAAACAAAATCCAATTTTTTGTAATGTCTTTAAAAATTATCTTGCCTGATTCTCCAGTGGTGTGAGGTGTGTGATGTGCATATTTTATGTAAGCCGATCTGCTCAGAAGCCCATCGGAGCTACACCAATTTTGAGTCAAAAATATTAACCCTAGAGCACTAAATGCAGCTATTGTTGCTCAATGATGCAAGATATCAAATTCAAGCTGCTAAAGACTATCATGTGGCGACTTGTTTAAAAGAACTCCCACAGGGAGATCATTAAAGCACAAGATAATTAAATTTAGATATTTAAAAAATTTATTTCAGTGCTCTAAGGGTTACACATGTACAATATTTATGATTCAATATCAGGAACTGTGGAGTCCAAATCGTTAATTGAGTTCGCTCTTCACACACGAGAGAACCAAATAACTATAAAATGTATGATTTTATGTAAATATGTGTGGTGTCTGTTGCATTTGAACATCGGATACGGTTTCAAAAATCAGTTGCCATAGGCAAGGCTCAAATGCTAATTGACAACAACAAACTGTACACACTGTCTCACCAGAACCAAGGTTGGCAATCCCAAATCCCAGGTATGTCACCTGTGCTGAGAGCTCTGTTAAGTAACATACAATGGTATTATACAGTATGCAATACAAACGACAACCTGGACTTCCCCTTATTTTGTTTATGCAGAACTATAGTAATTGTTCATATGCTGATAATGTCCATACACCGTATATCACGGCTTTACAATAGACTGAGTGTTTTTCCTTTCCTCCAATGCAGCAAATTGCCACCATGAGCTATGCAGTGCAAATTGGGGCCACTCATTCGCTCACTCACTCACTCTCACTCGCTCACTCGCTCACTCACTCACAAATGGATGTTTTGTAGGGCCAGTGGGAATCATGCGCGTAATGCACTGCAAGAGTCTGTACAGTTTTGTGCTGGCTTCTTGATCCATTTTTAAGGCTTACCTTTCACTCTCTACACCCTATTCTATTTAAAATCGCTTACAGCTCCATTCACCCAGCACAAATGTGCCTTTAAGTCTCTGAATTGTTCACCCCTATGTGTGAATCAAGCACTCATGTTCAGCCTTACTGGTCCCTGATAGCATATTCAAGGTTAAGCCAAGGTAGAACTGCTGACTGGGCGCAAGGCAGTTTGCTCCAGCAGCTGTTTCTGCACCGACCCAAGAAGAATGGCAGAGCCCTGTCCTCCTCTGAGAGCCATAGGGATCAGTAGGGCTCAGAGATCAGTGATGTCGGCAGATCTGCACCATTGCTGTGTGCAGTTCGCTCGAGTGTAGCCTAGCCTGGCCCAGCTCAGCACAGCATGGCCCACCTCACCCGCTGCAAAATGCTCATTTTCTTTAATGAGACCTCCAAAAATGTCCAAATTCCCTGCTGTCTTGGACCATATGAATAATTCTGGCTTAGACCAGAGAGCATAGCATGAATGCAACAATAATGGTTGTAACAGTAATGCCATGCTGTAAAGCAGCACCAACTATAACCAGGGCCCCAATAAAGCACTGTGGGCCCCGGGGCTACTACTTTTTCAAGGCCACCACCCAGCTCCCCCGCCCCCCACCCCACTGCCACTGTCCCGCCTGCACAACATCAGCCATGCTTACTTTCCATACAATAATGCATCAACGATCGCTCATGACTGCAGTTTCATTTTATGACTGTTATGGCTCAAAATACTTTCCATATATCACAGAGAGGCTTACATATGGGCGATTTTCAGCCAAGTGTGCAATTTAGGGCTAAAAAATGTCTTATCGCACTTAACCTATTTAATACAAAATAAACACCCAGGAAGCAATTTTGGGATTATGTTGGAGAACACTTTTTTTTTGTTTAAAAAAATAGTTGGGTCACTTTTCAGGGGGGAAGAAAAATAGCAGGATTTCAATGGTCAAAATGTCCATTTTGTCACCCGTCTCAAGTGGGGTCACTTTTACTCAAGTTGATTTTTTTCTCTTTTGCCTTGAGAAATCTTATCACTTACAAAACTTCACAGGTTTATTTGTATTTTAGGTCTCTAAAACAGATTTGTCTCCACATTTCCTTATTCACCTCCAGAAATATTAGTCAACATGGCCATGTCGCAAACTTGGTTCAAGTCACTGTCTTTCTTTTCTTTTTTTTTAAATACCAGGATGTAAGGAATCTATTTTGGCTGCATTTTAGAATTTGAAGAAGCTGTAGGAAGAAGAGACAGCTCTGCAAGTTTTTCCAAGTTGCGTGTCTCACAAATTGCACGTCTTTCTTGTTACCACAAAATAATGCATGATTCCAGGTAGAAACTGAGAGAGTGACCTGTTATGGTGTAACTGCTCCAGTGTGCAATAATTAAGGCATGTTTGTGTGTGGACAAGTGCCCATAGTACCCTGAAAAACTTTTGGATGTCTTTCTTGTTACCGTAATTTGTCTTTTTTGTTACCAGCACTGAGTAACAAAAAAGACAAATTGGTAACACAAAAGACAGGTATGAGGCCACAATTGAAAAAAAAAAAAAAATCCAGTTCACAGACACATAATTTTGATGAAATCTTGATGAAACGAGGCCAAGGCCTAGACCTACTACAGCGGGCTGCAGAAATTTGGGCACCCCTGGTTTAAATGTCTGTTACAATTAATCTCCAAGTGATTGAAAGCAAACCCGAATACTAAATGCTACAAAGTGGAACATGACACCTTTCTGCTAATTTAAATGCAAGGTTTCTTTTTACTCGGGCTGGGTAAGGCCACAAGTCTAAGTTTCGGCCCGTTCTTCTTTTTTTTTTTTTTTTTTTTTTGGGTCGCGATTTTTTCAGGGTCGCGCGCGCAGTTTCGTGATTGGCCCAGGCCCAGACCAGCCCAAGTATAGGGGGGTATACCACGAAGCAAGTTCAACATAGACAGGCTTTATTTGAGTAAGCCGGTTCAACAAACCCTGACCTCGCAATCAGAGATAATTGGTATCACAATGGTGGTTATAATCTTTCTTTGTTAACCTCGGCTTTGTGCTTTTAACGCCGTGAGCATTCTCAATTAAAGGGCGTTCCAAGCGTCAATTTACCTTATTTCCCGATCGCGTGCTGAATGTTCCTCTGAGGAAGCTATCCCTGATCCAGGATCAGGAAGACTGCGAGGTATCTCCCCCCGCGGCACCAGGGGGCGCCCCAGCGCCTTAATGGGAGACACATCTGAAGTTTTACACTGATTGGTTGGACACTTTAGGCCCGTTTCCACCGCAGAAACTTCGGTGTAATTTTGCGGGGCTGGGGCCGTTGTTGCGTGTCTCCACCGCCGGAACCACCCCCGAAGGACAGAGTTCCGGAACTTTTACAGGGGCTAAAAAAGTCCCTGCCTCGGAGTAGGTACTCTGAACGGCCTCGAAAAACTTCTGGGTGGGGCTTGGGGTTTACTTGGCGCTGATTGGATTTACTCAGGGCGGGATGTGACGTGAACAGAAAGCGACAAAATAGCCGGCATTTTTAAAACTCAGCAGACCTCAGCAGGGGTAGCATTTTTAAAAGGACGTCACACAACTTTACAGGAACCTTCCTCCTACTTTGCCCTCTCGGTGGAGACACGGCAGTTGAGAGGGCCGAGTGAGAGGACGTTCCTGTCGTAGTTCCTGCCCCCCAAATACTACCAGGAACTTCTTCAGTGGAAATGTACTCTTTGAAAGACTGCACGATTATGCATGCGCTTACTCGGATAGACACTTGAAAAATTGTAATTGAGATTTATGTTAGTATATGTGTAAAATGTATAGCACAGCATATGATATTCTTGCTCATATTTTCTGCATCTCCACCTGAATGCTGTCGGTTCCCGTGGCAAAAAAAAAAAAACGCAATGTTATGCATACTGTCCGTGCAACTTAGGTGCCTCTCTTTGCTACATTGCCGATATATGGCTCCAGTAGATCCCATAAGTAACGAATTCCCTCAGCTGAGAATCTATAGCATTCATAGAGGATATCGTCAGAAAAAGCAAACAGGCCATGCCAGTCTCCCTTCGAAAAGAACCGCGTACGTTTCGGGCACCAAAGTCTACAGGATTATTCAAGAAAGGTGATGCCAACTTCAAAGGAGGTGCTTAGTGATAAGGCAGCACGTAGCCGATTACAGCCGAAACTCGGCACATAACCTGCTCCCGACCAGGTTAAGTTCGCACCTTAAGTTACCATGGTAATCTAGCCACGTTAAAAGAGAGGCACCTTCGTGACATTGAAAAGCCTACGTTTAGGCTCGACATATCTCGCTAACCCACTTATCTTGCCTCATAGTATACCCCCCAGGCTCTGAGAAGCCTCTTGTTTTTTTTCGGGGTCGCGATTGTCCTGCTCATGCGCATGCGCGATTTCGCAATTGGCTCAGGCCTAGACCTGGCCCAAGTACAGGCTCTGAGGAGCCTCTTGTTATTTTAATTTTTCTGAGTTTTTAAATGATAAAGGAAAAAGGGCCCTGTGCAAAAGTTTGGGAACCTTTTCGGATTATTCTTTGTTACCTTTTAAGAAGATGATTACTAAGGCCCAGACCCAGGTGATTTACTCGTTAGGGCTTCAGTGAGTCAGGTGAATATAATTCCAGGGTTGAACTATATTCTGAAGTAACTCCATGCCTTCTAAAGTATCCAACTGTGGTTGCTGTTGTGTCTGGTGTTAAAAACCATGTGTTCCTCTAAACAGTTGTCCAAGGACCTCAAAATCAAGATAATTCAATTCCACCCACAAGAAGAGGGCTACAAAAAACTCTTGCAACGTTTCAAACTACCAATTTCTATTGTCAGAAACATTGTAAGAAAATGGAAAATAAACGGAACAATTGAAGTCAAGGCAAGATCTGGAAGACAAAAAAATTTTCAGATAGAATGGCCCAAGATCTGGTGAAAAAATGCTCAGAAGAATCCACACATCACTGCAAAAGAGCTGCAAAAAAGAGTAGCAGACACAGGTCTAGTTGTTCACAGGACAACAATACAGCGTACCTGAAACAACAAGGACCTACATGGCAGAGTTGTAAGAAAGAAGCCTTTCCTACGACCTCAACACAAAATTAAGCGTCTGAAGTATGCAAAAGAGAACCTTGAGAAACCTCAAGCCTATTAGAACAATGTGCTTTGGAATGACGAAACCAAAATTGAACTTTTTGGCCACAACAACAGAGGGTATGTTTGTAGAAAAAGGGTGAAGCATTTGTAGAGAAGAACACGTTGCCAACTGTTAAGCATGGAGGTGGATCCATTATGCTTTGGGGTTGTGTAAAGCTGGGGGCGCCGGCAATATTGTGCGGGTGGAAGGAAGAATTGATTCCACCAAATATCAAGACATTCCAGAGGCTAATGTTCAAAGCTCAGTCCAGAAATTGAAGTTGAAGAGACGTTGGGTATTCCAGCAAGACAATGACCTGAGGCATACCTCAAAATCCACCATGAAGTACCTCCAGGAAAGACGGATGAAGGTTTTGTATTGGGCATCACAGTCCCCAGACTTGAAAATTATTGAAAATCTGTGAAGAGACCTCAAAATGCCGTGCATGCAAGAAGG
The DNA here is from genome assembly GCA_029692085.1 of Gymnothorax javanicus. Classification (NCBI taxonomy): domain Eukaryota; kingdom Metazoa; phylum Chordata; class Actinopteri; order Anguilliformes; family Muraenidae; genus Gymnothorax; species Gymnothorax javanicus. The sequence goes on from CM056195.1 coordinate 77,620,378, forward strand.
CCAAAGAATATTTCTGAGCTAGAGGTGTTCTGTCAGGAACAATGGGGAAAAATTTCAAAGACAAGAATTGAAATACTATCAGCTGGCTACAGGAAGTGTCTGCAAGCTATTTTATCTGCCTGAGGAGGAGTTAGAAAGTACTAGCTGACAGGGTTCCCAAACTTTTGCACAAGGCCTTTTTCCTTGTTTTATTATTTTGAAACTGTGAAAAGTTAAAAATAAAAATGATTCTTGCTTTAAAATGTGAAGAAATGGGTCATGTTTAACTTCATAGCATTTAGTGTTCAGGTTTGCTTTCAATCACTTGGAGATTAATTGTAACAGACATTTAAACCAGGGGTGCCCAAATTTTTGCACCCCACTGTATACTAGCTAGGCTAAGTAGACCACCAGTTTCGTTCAGTTCCTAGCGGCCAAACCCAAAATGGCTTTGGGAACATATTTGACATTTTTGTTTGATTGATGATGTGATGCTTGCCCCAAGATTATTATAAGCTCATTCCTCATAATGACCAAAAAAGGCATAAAATATTTCAGAAGAACCTGGACTTATTGCGTTTCGAAAAAGTGAAACTGTTCTTTTTTAATAGCTTCTATGTGCTTAAATTCTTGGATTTCTGGCCAGTTTAAGTAATCACATTTGAAATTACTTAAGGGGGCATCGGGGGTAAATAATATGAAAAAATTATAATTTTTGCATTTTTCTCATTTTATGAGATTTGAGTACTTGAAGTTATGGTTAATACATATTGACAACCATTTTTCCCTTGAGGCCCCTCATTTCCTAGTAATTTAGCCTTTTAAAACCCTTGCTATAATTAAAAAGCATTGTTTTCAAGCTCATGAATGAAATTACATTTTTTCCTCTTTGATCCCAGATTTCTTCGTCACTAATCATCAGAACCTCATGAAATTTTCACCAGTTTTTCTGTGTAATTAGTATAAAAGTTTAACAGAGAGATTTTTCAACTTAAGTGTATAGCCTATGATATGTGGTGTCAAATCCACCGAAAAAAAAATCCCTTTTTCACATACCGGGTGAAAAAGGGCCCAAAACTTTTTTTTTCTCCCCTGAAAGGAATTAAATCCAGGGATGTTAAGCTGTTTGGCTATGTCAAAAGCTTCAAATAAAACAAATTCCATCATGCTAACATGTATATTTACCAAGAAATCTGGGAAAAACTAAAACTAGTGAAAATTCAACATGGCCGCCGTTTCCATGGGAACGGGCAAATTTACATAAGTGACCGATTTTCCATTCTTATCCAGAGAATGTTTTTACTTGACTGGTAAATGAATTGTGTCTATTACTATAAATGTTTTATAAAGTTGTCATTTACCCTTGATGCCCCCTTAACTCAGTCATATGGAACTGATTCCCTTGCTTCTGTAAAATACAGTGTTTCTTTTGCACTGGTGAACATGATTGGGGTATAATGTCTTTATGCTCAATTTAAATTTTATTGATTAAGGAGGCAAACATTGGAATTTTGTGTGATTTACGCATTAATACATTTTTACATATTCTTAGATCTGTTCTCTCTTGCTTTCTGGTATTTGATGCGCTGTACCGTTGGTTCTTTTTTTCAATGAAATTGTCTATTTTAGATGGCTCTGTTGTTGCAATGAGGGAGGTTAACTTATACTCTCAGCCATACAGAGCAGAGATACGCAGGAAGACTGACCTGCAGAAAAGAGCTGTGTTCATACCTCCCTTTCACAGTACTGAAACCACACCAACGCTCTGATGTCACCTACGTCAGCCATTAGACCTCCTTTGAGTACTGCAGAAATTAGCAGCTTTTGATTCAAAATTTGAAAATAAAAATCTGTCCCCAAGTTTAAAAATATAGAGATAACCACATTTTAAAGTACACTATATTTGAAACTCTGGTATATTCAGTATTCATCATCAATCACGTTTTATGCAGTTGCTTTTCATTTGCATTGGGACAGAATGCTTGAATCGTCCAGTAGTGTTGTGGTGGATGGAGGGGGCTGTACTATTTCCCCAACTCCCTGTTCTCTGAATTTTTTTAAACTTCTTTCAATGTTGGACACTTTTAAAAAAAAAAAAAAATAATAATAATAAAAAATATGAAACCACCAACTTTTGGCCATTTTATACATTGTCTTTTTTGTTACTGTATAGGTCTTTTTCGATACTCTGCAAATATTAAGCCTTTTCCCTTAAATGTTTTTGTAAAACACTTTAGAAACAAAGTAACCTGCATCTGAAACCATTTTACCTCAAAAACTTGGTTAAAGCTTAAATATTAATAGTATTTTATCTTTCTTGTTACTGCGGTAACAAGAAAGACAACATGAAAAATTAAAAAATGCATTTTCTCATAATTAAAGATAGTTCTTGCATTGCAGCTTTGTAGAATCCTTAGAAATCCACTGAGAAAACAAAATCAGGCCAAATTATGGGGAAAAATGGGTTTGATTTTTCAAAAGTGTCTTTTATGTTATTTGCACACTTGGCTGAAAATCGCCCATATATTCAATAAAACAGGACAAAAATTGTGTCACCAAAAAATATAAAGACTGGCTTACTTTAGGACAATATACATCTCTCTAACCCATAATTCACACATTTGTGCACTTATTCATGCAAGCAAACACACACACAACAACAGCTGAGGGTGAGCACTTTGCCTATTAATTCTAAACAGCCACAATAAAAATGAGCATACATTTCCAAAAAGAAAAATCAACACATACAACCTGCCTGCGTCCTTTTATCTACTCGCAAGTATCGCAAAATGCAATCAACTCCATTCTGGAAATTTTTGAACTACCACTGCAAGATTATTTTTGACAGGCCAGTTGACATGCCAAATTCAGCCCTTAGCAACATGCAATATATCCCAGTGGATTTGCATACATTACATTGCCAAGCCAGTTTTTCTGCTAAGTGCGATATATCCACGCAGCCTGTCAGTGATGGAGATGCCTGCACAGCCAACTGGCTCCGATTGTTTAGCGCAGTGGTTTTCAAAGTTTTTGTGCCCAAGACACACCAAAGGACAAGCCAAAATCTCAAGGCACACCTGTATCAGCGCAAAATAGCCTCTAGAACACATTTTCACCCTTATCATTCTGTATTTTTTTTTTTTTACTAATGTCAAATAAAAATTGCAGACAACATTACTACTCATGAAATATAAACAAAATAATTCAAGGATTCACTTCATAATATCACATCAAAGTAGCCGTACATTCGAACCAGTTGCTGCTGCTGGTGGATCTTCGATCTTGTCTTTGGGGCTTGTAGTTTTGAAATATCCAGTCAGCTCGGTTATTTGTCTTAATCCCTTTGTGCAGATATAGATGCCGGCGTCCATAAATTCAGGAATGTAATTGAATTTCCAAATGTCTTGCTTCACTGGAATAATTTTCCTGTCTCTGTAGCACAAATACTGAGTTGTAAAGCCTAAATAGGCTCATGTATAACAGGAAAAATTGGCAATATTCGTATTAAACGCAAAGGGATTAATAGCTGTCACACCCACTGCAACTTCTTTCAATGATTTTTGCATTTCTGAGCCCACTTCCACATTTTTTTTCCACATTTTAGGAACTTTTGTCTAAAAATTCAGCAGTAGTCACATTTATGAGTGCAGTTAAAATACAATAACTTATTCTTTGGACAATAAAAACAAGCATGCATGTCAACCATTAACCAATCACAGTGGCTCTAATTTTTTCAAGATATTAATGTTCCTGCCCCCCACCAGAGCAGGCCCAACTCACACACAACAGTCAGAGCTCTGTTTCAGCATTATTTTGCGTTTCTCCCAATGACTGTTTTGATCTCGTGCCTTGCTGTGGGCCCTTTCACGCTTGAGCCCCAGTAAGCCCCTGCATTAATACGGCGCTGACTATAGCAGCAGTTTGCTTACAGTAAATGCGGTTCCAACAGCTGCAACCACAGAGGTGCCATTAAAATTGACATAAAGATTTCAACTAAAAGACAAAACAGCACAGCATAATTGATTCGCTTTAGGCCTTAACCCATTCGCCATAGAAAATTTGTGTTAGAAATCATAATTTGTATGTTTGTTTTTAGCTTGTTTTTAGTTTCTGGTTTTAGTTTCTAAATATGATTGTTTGTTTTTAATATCAATAAAATTTAATATTTAAATTTATTCGTTAATAAGTTTCTGGATGATTGATGTCTTTATGTTTTAATCCTTTCTCCAGAATCTTTGTCTTTTTTCAAATCGTTCCCTGTAATTTCGGTTGGGTGTTTCCACTTCCTTCTCGCTGTTCTCATTGACTATCCAAACCTCAGAGTAGTTTAGAGGCATTTTATTAATTAGAGTTAAACTCCATCCACTCTCTATATCGCCGTCCTTGCTTTTCTAGTTCCACGGCTAGAATGCCTGGGATTCCATTTAATTAGTTTGTGTTTAAAAGACCCATGTTTTCACATGTCCCACAATTTGACTTGGTCAGTAGTTTCTGCGCTTTTTTTTCCTCGTTGCGATTGTTGAAAGCTCATTTCCTCGTGATTCTCCGTAAGTCTTGTATTTGATTGTTTGTATTGGGTGAGATTGAGATTGATCAGTATGGTAATCCCTAATTCCCATTTTGTAATCTGTTTATTTCTCCTGTGTTCTCCCTTACCCCATCCAATTTTTTCCTTCCCCTTCCATTCCCTTAGTTTCAACCCTCTTTGACTTCTTTGTGCGGATTGATTATTCTGGTTACTGGATCTTTTTGCTTGTCCCCTAAAACGACAAATATCTGTTTGCCTGGCTATTGATCTATTTCTGTCTTGACCATGAGCTCTGTAAATCCTAATAAATGCCCTGCCAATGCTGAACTGCATTTGGAGTCAATGCCCGTTCCTTTCAAATTGTCAATTGATGAACAACATTCCCTCATCAGACAGGGAAGATTCTTAATTGTGTGAGAGGGGATTACATCATGTCTTTAGAGATACAACAGAGAAGTGCCAAATTTATGTAACTCTTAAAGTCAGCAAATCATGTAATAGCATTTTCTATATGCTGTTCTACCCCTGACGAGTCATCAATTAAGATCTCACCTGGGGCAAAAATTCACTGGACTGCATCCTCTCAGTGACATAGAACCTCGTTTTTACAGCTGCATAATGCTCAGCATATAAAACAATCATTACGTAGATGCACGGGCATTTGTACTTACATCAGAATTGTGATAATGGGAAATCTCCCCCAATTTCAAGTATTTCTAAATAGAATTATTGGACCTCTGAATTTAAGCAAAAAATGGAAAGGAGATAAAAGCTTTCACCAAAACGGAATACAATGTACAGCATACAATAATGAGCAAAAGTCTTCGGCACCCTGGATGTTAAAAATTTTTAAATATTAATTTTTTATTTTTCATTTTCTCTTAGTCCGCCGATATAAAAGATTCAAGATCAATCTCACGCTTCCAAAAAATGTGACAGAGAAGACTGTGTTCTTTATTGAACTCTGGGCCCGAGGACGGGCCGCTAGGCATTACTGCATTTTCGTACTGTCAAATATTGTGCTACGTTGGAAAACTCTTTAAAGTTTGAAAGTGAGAACTTGGCATTTTAAATGGGTATATGTATTTATGATGCAAACACTACAGCAGAAATACTATTTCAAACTGTACCATCTCGACCCTCAATCTAACCATCCAGTCCCATAGGATTGATTGTATAACACTGTCAGATCAGTCGATATAGGTACGCATGGATGTTCATACCTTGGTAGCAGCCCAGCAACCAAAACCCAATGTGGTTTTTAATCAAACATGCAAGCTTGGAGAAACATTACTGAAACTACTTTGATAGAGAGATAGTAGCTACACGTATTAATTTCACTGAAATTAGGGCTTTCAACTCATGATGCAGTGCCGTGAATCGTACAGCAGCCCTTTGGGCACATAATAAGTGCACTTACTGGCTATTTTGCGCTGATCTAATGGAAAAGTGAGTGTTTTAGCCTGTTGGCCCGCACTAACTTTTTTAGTTTGCATAGACAGTGAGTGGTCTGGGACTCCCAAGAGACGGGTGCATAGGGTAGCCAAGGTTTTAATTTTTACAACTATTAACAGTTTTAATGGTTCCTGAAAAAGAGGATTTTGTCAATGTAGCAAAGCAGTTTTGGATGCAGCTTTCTCATGTATTTTGCACACTAGTGCAAAAACTCTTTCTGCCTGAGATAGACTTACATTACCAGTGTTGTTACTCAATTCGGATAATACTTCCAGTAATTATGACTATTTGAAAGCAATCTGAACCTTTCAGAAAAGATCATTAAATGCCTGTAATCAAAGTGGTTCAAGAACAGTACACAGTTTAGATTTGGGAGAAATTTTCTTCAGATTTTAAGAAAATATCCAAGGGGTACAGCCTCCACAGAGCCCTGACCTAAGTCTCATCAGGGCTATCAATTAGTGGAATTTGCTGTTGCTGTTGCTTACCTCTTGTTTGTGCTGTAGCGCTGTTCATTGGTGTTCATTCTGCTTGAGTTGAGGGGGAGAGAGGCGTGCAGGGCTGGTTGTAGCAGACGATTTACTCTTGTTTAAACAGGCTTTTCTGAAACTAATTCGTGTGTAAAAGTTCAAACATTAAAAGAGGTAAGATGATTTGCTCCGGAGGTATAACCTTTGTCGCATTAGGGGCAGGGAGAATTTTCCCCCCTTCTTTTTTTTCCCCTTTTTCCCCCTTGCAACAACTCGGTTAGCAAATAGCCAAATTAAGTTGATAATCTGGTCAAACAAAGGCGGCGGAGGTTTTTTGGGTTTTTTTGGGGGTTTCAGTCTCCTGGGAGCAAAGTAAAGTAAAATAAATTAAAACACTAAATAAGTGGCCAACTAAGTGAATTGTAAGATTTACAAAGTAAAACAGAGTTTTTTCAAGGACTGAGCAACTGTTGCCTGGTTTTTCTGTAGCTGATTTAGCTAACGAACTTCAGCAAGCTATCAACGCTAAGAATATTATCGTATTACCAGGATATCTAGCAAACTATTACCTGGGTTGGTTTCATACTTGGTTGCTTGCCTTTCATACAGTCTTCTAGCCTGTAAATATTGACGTTCACCGGGGTTTTTAGTCTCCTTTGGTCTTTCTCTTTACCGCATAAACGCATTGCCGAGCTTGAATTAAATATTAACGCGAACCGGGGTTTTTGTCTTTTTCACATCTCATTATTACCGGAGTGCTCTTCTGATTAAACACATTGCAAATTACGTTATTTTTGTTTTTTACTCCGGTTGCGGTGCCTTGATCAGCTGATTAAAGTTTAGTTGCTTGTTTGAGTGCTTCGCGATAGCTTGTTGGGGGAGATACCGCGTTTAGTGCGCTCACATAGTAAACGACTTTTTTTTTTCGGTCCGTTTGAATTAAAGGGAACAGGAGCTTTACTCTGTTTCGGTTACCTTTGGTTGTATTTGTGGCTAGTTAGCTAGATATTTACTGTTTGCATTTTTGACTTGGGATTTGAGATTAAGCATTTAGTCAGTAGGGCAGCTGTTACTTAATTAATGTTAATACTCAATTTGGTATTTCATTTTTTTGCTAACTGAAACTAAGCCCCTGCTAAAAGAGGCTTATTATCCATTGACATAGTTTCCCTGCGGTTTCTATTGTGACTGCTGCTTAGGGCTTCTCAGGTTAATAAATTGTGGACCCTGAGCTTCTGTCTCAGCATTAATTAATTTTCCTTGTTATCTCGGGTGAGCAAGGTCATTAGGTAGGGGTTCAAAATGTGGCCAAAACTATGTGATGGTTGCAGGATGATCGCACTTTTGGAAAGAGATTTCCAGGGTGGGTTTGTCTGTCACCAGTGCCAGCTAATTGAGCATCTGGAGAGCAAGATCCTTGATCTTCAGAGCCAGTTGGCGGCGCAACATAGTTCGCAATCAGAAGAGTTCCTAGAGCAGGGGTCTCCAACCCTGTTCCTGGAGAGCTACCATCCTGAAGGTTATCACTCCAACCAAAGCAAACCACGCCTGCTTTCCCAGTTAGAGATCTTGATGAGCTGCAAATGAGCTGAATCAGGTGTGTTGAATTATGGTTGGAGCAGAAACCTACAGGATGGTAGCTCTCCAGGAACAGGGATGGAGACCCCTGTCCTAGAGGAACTAAGTAGTATGTCATTTAGAGAGATGGTGTGTACGCCAAAGCAGGGGTGTGCGGAGACCACAGAACAGGCAGGGAGAGAAAGTTGGGTTACTGTAGGTCGGCAGCGCAGGAAAGGACGTGCACGCTGTACAGCGACAGCTCCTCCAGTGGTTGAGGTGTCCAACCGATTCCGGCCCTTGCAGGAACTCGACTTGGCCCCTGACCCTGAGAGTGGGGGGACTGATGAGCATCAGGGCACCCTGTTAGCCTCTTCCCCTCAGAAAAGGGAGTTATTGATAGTGGGGGACTCAATCATTAGAGGAATAGACAGCTTAGTCTGTTCGCGCGACAAGGAGTCTCTTACGGTATGTTGCCTGCCTGGTGCCCAAGTAGGAGACCTCCTGGAGCGTGCGGACAAGCTCCTGGCCAGAGCGGGGAGGGATCCAGTTGTCATGGTCCATGTTGAGACAAATGACATAGGTAAGGGTAGGTTTGAGGTTCTGCGAGGCAAATTTGTGGAATTAGCTGAGAAGCTTAGGAGCAGATCCTCCACGGTAGTTTTCTCCGGGATTCTACCGGCACCATGTGCAAGCAGAGGAAAGCAGAATTTTATCTAGAGGTTTAACACGTGGCTACGAAACTGGTGTTGGAAAGAGGGGTACAGGTTTATGGGGCACTGGAACTTTTTCTGGGACAGGGGTGACCTGTTCAAGCCTGATGGGCTACACCTGAACCGGAGGGGTACCTTTGCACTGGGTCAGCGTATGTTGAGGGTAGCACAGGATTATTTAAACCAGGGACTTGGGGGGCAGGGAGGTTAGTGATTGTTACACATAGGGAAATGCAGACTGCCCTGATGGAAGCTGACAGCGTTACATGCACTATTGATGATATACTTTTAAAGCAACAAAGCGTAGTGGGGGACTTGGAGCAGCAGCCGCATGGGAAATCAAGGGGGAAGAGCATTAGTAATAACCTGAAATGTTTTTATTTAAATGCAAGAAGCATAAAAAATAAATTTCCAGAACTTGAGGCCGTTATGATTTGTGAGGGCTATGACATAGTTGGAATTACAGAGACATGGCTTAGTGAAGAGGATGGAGATGAATATAATATAGAAGGTTATAAGCTCTTTAGGAAGGATAGATGTAATAGGAGAGGAGGGGGCGTAGCACTCTATGTGAACGAAAAAATAAATGTACAGGAAATTCCTGAAATTGAACATTCCTTGCCCTGTGAAGATATCTGGGTCAGGCTCATTGGCAAATACGAGACAGGTTTAAACATAGGAGTATGCTATCGACCACCAGCTTTGGACAATATTGTCAATGAACTGCTCTTTAAGAGGATTAGGCAAGCTTGTAGAGGAGGAGGGACTATTATTATGGGAAACTTCAATTTCCTGGTATCGATTGGAAAATGGTGAAAGGACAGGGTAAAGGGGAGGAAGAATTTCTGGATGTTATAAATGACAATTTTTTGGTGCAGTATATTAATAAACCTACAGGAGAGAAGGCAATTTTAGATTTGGTGCTTTGTAATGACTGATAGACTTAGCAATGTTGAGGTATTGGAGCCACTTGGGACTAGTGATCACTCTACTGTTAATTTTGATGTTTCATGGGAAGTTAAAAAGGTGTCTTCAAAAACCAAAATTTTTAATTTTAGGCAAGCAAACTTTGACGGGATGCGCTCATATCTAAGTGAAATAAAATGGGAGACACTTCTGGACTGTGAGTCTGTAAATGAGATGTGGGAAAGATTTATGGGGGTTTTACTTGATTCACAATGTAAATTCATTCCAAAGGTGTCCAAAAGTAAGCTGAAAAAGCAAAATCCTCCATGGATGACCACAGCTATTCGTAGGAGTCTGAGGAATAAGAGGAATCTTTATAAGACGTACATAAAGGATAACAATGAGAATACTAAGGCTGAATACTGTAAAATGCGAGCTGTGGTCAAAAAAGAGCTGAGGAATGCTAGAGGACTGTATGAAAGGCAAATTGCAGAAGGGGCAAAAACTAATCCTAAGCGCTTCTTTCAGTACTGTAGCAGAAAAAGGAAAGTTAAAGAGGAGGTTAAGTGCATAAAGAATAAATATGGATTGCTGCTATATGATAACAAGGATATTGCGGATACCTAAAACAGTTTTTTTGTTGAAAATTTTACCTCGGAGCGGGTTTTTATTTGGCCAGAGGGCATGTCCAACGCTCAAGATTATTTTGCGGAAATTAAGGTTAGGGATAATGAAGTATTAGACAAGTTGCATAAACTAAAGACAGATAAGGCGGTGGGTCCTGATGGCTTATATCCTAGAGTGCTCAGGGAAGTTAGTGAGATCATCTTTAAACCGCTCTCCGCTATCTTCAGACGGTCTTTAGAAACTGGAGAAATACCAAATGATTGGAAGCAGGGCAATATAATACCAATATATAAGAAAGGGGACCGTACTGAGCCAGGAAATTACAGGCCAGTCAGTTTAACTTGCATTGCATGCAAAATACTGGAATCTATCATAAAAGACGAGCTGGAATTATTCCTTGAACGTAATAATATTTTGAGGGATAGCCAACATGGTTTCCGTAAAGGAAGGTCATGCCTGACAAACCTCCTGGAATTTTTTGAAGAGGCCACCAAGACTTATGATCAGAGCAGGGCTTATGACATCATATACTTGGATTTTCAAAAAGCATTTGATAAAGTACCGCATAAGAGACTAATTTTTTAAAATGAGCTCCATTGGAGTTACAGGAGGTATTCTGGAGTGGATTCAAAACTGGTTACAGGACAGAACACAAAGAGTGGTGGTCAGTGGAATCTCATCTCAGCTAGGTATGGTGGGGAGTGGCATCCCTCGAGGATCAGTGTTGGGACCCCTGCTGTTCCTCATCTACATTAATGACCTTGATAGAAATATTGAGAGCAAATTAGTTAAATTTGCGGATGATACTAAATTGGGAGGTTTGGCAAGTGGTTTAGACTCTACTAAAGTGATTCAGGAGGATTTGGATAGAATCCAGAGTTGGGCAGAAATGTGGAAAATGAAATTTAATTTAGCAAAATGTAAAGTTGTACATGTAGGTAATAAAAACATTAGACAGGATTACTGCATGGGAGGTTTAAAACTGGAATGTGCTCCACATGAAAAAGATCTAGGAGTAATTGTTGACCAAACCCTCAGGTTCTAGTCATTGTGCCATAGCAGTTAAAAAAGCCAATCGGATGCTGGGATACATTGCCAAAAGTATTGAGTACAAATCCAAGGACGCGATACTTCTCTTGTACAACACATTTGTCAGACCACATCTGGAGTATTGTGTACAGTTCTGGGGACCATACTTTAAGAAAGATATAGAAGCTCTAGAAAAAGTTCAGAGAAGAGCAACTAAGCTGATTCCGGGCATAAAAGATGAAAGCTATGAGAACAGGCTAAAGATCCTTAATCTCTTTAGTCTTAGGAAAAGGAGACTCAGGGGTGATCTGATTGAGGTCTTTAAATATGTTTAAGGGATTAACAAAGTGAATTATGTAGGATTCCTTCAGCCAAGTTCTGTTAGTAGAACTCGGGGTCATAAATGGAAGTTGACCAAGGGTAAATTTAGCACTGATATTAGGAAATATTTTTTCACCCAAAGAGTAATTTCGATGTGGGACAGCTTGCCTGACCATATTGTTGAGGCAGAAACCTTGGCAATTTTCAAGAGCAGGCTTGACTTAAAGCTAGATACCATTGAGACATTGAGTATCTGAAGTGATATATTCACAATAGTTAAAAGAAACTGGCGAGCCTAGTTGGGCTGAACGGCCTGTTCTCGCCACTCATGTTATGTTATGTTTTGTTATTACAACCCCAATTCCGAAATATTTGGGACGAAGTGTAAATTGTGAATAAAATCAAAATGCAATGACTTTCAGATCACATGAACATAGATAACATTTCAAATGTTGAAAATGAGACATTTTACATTTTTATCCACAAAATGAGCTCATTTCAAATTTTCTGGCTGCAACAGGTCTCAAAAAAGTTGGGACACAGGCAAAAAAAAAAAAAAAAAGGGCTGAAAAAGCAATTAATATATAAGAGAATCAGCTGAAGGAACATTTAGCAAATAATTACGTTAACTGGCATCAGGTGTTTAACATGATTGGCTATTAAAGGGATGTCAAAGAGAGGCTGTCTCTCTCAGAAGTAAAGATGTGAAGGCTTGCGTAGAAAAAAATTGTGGAATACTTTAAAAACAATGTTCCTCAACTTCAAATTGCAAAGGCTTTGAAGGTCTCATCATCCTCAGTGCATAACCTCATCAAAAGATTCAGAGAAACTGGAAAAAACGTAAAGAAACCACTGTCAGTAAACACAGTTCGCCGTGCCATCCACAGATGCCACCTAAAACTCTATCATGCAAAAAGGAAGCCATTGTTAAGCATGATCCAGAAGCGCCACCGTGTTCTGTGGGCCAAAGCTCATTTAAAATGGACTGTAGCAAAGTGGCAAAGTAGCCTGTGGTCAGACGAGTACAAATTTGACATTCTTGTCGGAAATCATGGGTGTCGTGTCCTCCGGGCTAAAGAGGAGAAAGACCACCCCTCCTGTTGTCAGCGTTCAGTTCAAAAGCCAGCATCTCAGATGGTTTGGGGATACATTAGTGCATATGGTGTGGGACGCTTGCATGTTTTAAAAAGCACCATGAATGCTGAAAGGTATATAAAGGTTTTAGAGCAACATATGCTCCCCTCCAGACGACATCTATTCCAAAGAAGGCCTTGTGTATTTCAGCGGGACAATGCAAAACCACATACTGCAGCTATTACAACAGCATGGCTTCGTAGTAGAAGAGTCCGTGTGCTGAACTGGCTTGCCTGCAGTCCTGATCTTTCACCGATTGAGAACATTTGGCGCATAATTGAACGAAAAGTCCGTCAAAGGAGACCCAAAACTCTCCAGCAGCTGGAAGCCTGTATTAAACAAGAGTGGGATCAAATTCCAATGGCTAAACCCAAGAGACTTGTCTCCTCAATGCCCAGATGCCTCCACTCTGAAGAGGGAATGCTACATCATGGTAAACAGGCCCCTGTCCCAACTTTTTTGAGACCTGTAGCAGCCATCAAATTTGAAATGAGCTCATTTTGTGGATAAAATTGTAAAATTTCTCAGTTTCAACATTTGCTATGTTATCTCTGTTCTACTGTGAATAAAATACTGGCTGGAGTGATTTGAAAGTCATTGCGTTTTGATTTTATTCACAATTTACACTTTGTCTCAACTATTTCGGAATTGGGGTTGTATATGGAGAGACAGCAGCAAGACAGTCAGTCTTCTGAAGATCAGGGGCAAATTCTCACGTCCGCTGGAACAACCATCTTAAAAACAAAAACTGAAGCACAGTGTACCAAGAATTTATGTACACTACGGGGAGGTCTCAAACGAATTTGATTTTATTTATTTAATTTTTATTTGTCAACTTTCATTTACAGTATTTTTGTACTTAGTATCATATCAATTAATTAATTTTGAAGGTACCTTTGGTTCACACATGTAGTTCCTGATACTTTTGCATGGTACTGGTGTATATAATGTAAATTTGTCCATATTGGAACTGAATAAAGAGGGAGGGGTTATTTGTGCCTGAGAGGGACAGCTTTATTGTCTGAATTGGAAGTAAGGTGTTCCATCCAAGGGGAAACTCCGGGCTGAAAAGTAAGGCCAATGTAGAAGTGCCAAAAACTGCAGTTCCTCAAATGACTACTTGAGGCTGGCCGCAAAATCAAGTCAATCCCCTATGACCCCCGTGGTAAAACAGCACAATTTTACAGCAGAAATAAAGATGTTTTCAGCCCAGTTCAAAAAATGGTTTAAGTCTCCACAGGTAATTTTCTTCTCTGTAAAAACTGTGGTGGGGGTGAATTTTTATGCATAACTATGGGTGTGGCCGCTTTGATTGACGGGACCTTGATTAATGCAATCTATGGATATGACTCGTCACATCCGGTCACTTCATGCGGCCAGGCTAGAACACAGTCTCCATCAAGACATAGATACGTAGACACTGCATTGGCCGCTTTGGCCAGTTGCTCCAATACATCAGAGCGTCCGCCACATTAGGTAGGACAAGGCCTGTATGTAAACAAATACAAGTAAGTAAACAAGTTAGCGAGGGAGATGTGGATTTTCTAAATCTAAAAGGTTTACACTTCTCAACCTATTTCAAAGAGCTGTTTAAATAGGGTTTATGATCTACAGTGAGTACGAAGGAAACGTTTTTATCTTCAGTAACTTTGAATCTCTGAGCCTAACTGCTGCAGGCCAAGGTTAGCAACTCTCTTTAAAAAATGAGATAATTTGACATTTTAAGAGCCTAGTCAGGTGTGCCTGAGTTTACATGTCAAATGGTATGACCTCAGAAAAACACTGATCATTCATGATAACAAGAGGCTCCTCAGAGCCTGTACTCAGGCCGGGTCTAGGCCTGGGCCAATCATGAAAACAAGCGTCAAGATGAGCAGGACAATCGCGACCCGAAAAAAAAAAAAAAAAGAACGGAGCCGAAACTTAGACTCGTGGCCTACTGGCCCAAGTAATTACAAAAATGAGTATTTACTTTAAAAATTACAATTGTAATGCTCCGAACAAGGGTATGTTTTGATACAAGTGTCCACGATAATGCCTGTAAAATTTGATTTTAAGATGAAATGTCAAATGGCGCAACCGGATACACCATTTGACGTCTATTACAAGCCTTTCTGTTGGAGGCCAATTTTGTCAAATATCAGCAGTTTATTATGCTGATTAAAGATGCAATATGAACTAATTTACAATGTGGAACTATTTTCATGTGTCCAGTGTTCTATTTTTTGAAAAAAGTGATGATTTCTCCACTTGATTTATCAACTTTACTATCAAAGGCCTGCAAGATTAGGTTTTCTGAACATTTTAGTTTAAATTGCATATTTCTATTCAATTCACTTACAATGTTAAGTAATATAAAATGTAATATATGTATGCAATTTTATACTCTATCAGAATTGACGGTGTGAAAGTTGATAGCAGCTGTTGAACATGAAAAGTAGCTTCAAACACCGAGAACTCCAATAATTCACAGGAGCAATGTTCCAAAGTTTAAAATTTACAACTGTTAAATACAATTCATTAAATTTCTGCCATTTCATAATTAAGACAATATAAAAGAGCCTTTTCTCTATCATTAGATGCCACTTTCAAGCAAATAAAAGGTGGCTCGTCACAGAGCACGAGTGAGTGCAGATCAAAGGCCAATTACCTTGCAAAAAGACGAGAATGGTAGTTCTCACACACGCACATACATGCAAGCACACGCACGCACACACACATTTTTTTTTTTTTTTTCCAGCAAAAGACTGAACGAATGTCAGGTTAAAGTCAGAATAATGTAGTTATTTAGTAATACTAATTTATGAAAATAATCATTTCATAGCTGCCGGGTTAGCTCACTTGGTTAAGGCGCCGCATTCGCGGAGCAGTATTGACTACTATGGCGCGGGTTCGATCCCTGGTCGTACCAACCGGCAGTGGTCGGCAGCTTTTTCAGGGCAGTGCACGATTGACTATAGCGCTGTGGCTATGCAAATTGGGAAGGGACTGCCGGCAAGGAATATTACAAATGGTTGCCTTGTTCGTTGCTCAAGCGCCTTCTGTTGGCCAGCCAGGCGCTCGTCAGGGAGATTCTCTGCTTGCTCGTTTTCGGGTATCCTCCGCCTTCGTTCTGAACTTGCGAAAGCTGACAGGCGCATGCTTCGGAGGAGAGTCGCAAACTGTCTCTCCCTCCTAATCTGGCAAAAAGGGGTCGCATACGAGCAAGCCTTGTACATAGTTCTCGAATTGGGCAGTCCAGATTCGGGTGGGATTGGAGATGCCAAAAAAAAAAAAAAATAAATAAATAATAATTCATAATTTAATGTCTATCTCCTCGTAGACTGTGCAATCAATTTGCACAAAATTTGGTACACGGCATCTTCAGACTAGAGTCTAAAATCCCAGCATGAAGTTAAAGGGTGTAGCCACAGTAAAATAATGAAATATGAGGGCGTGGCCTCTATAGATATGAGCTGTAAATCCTGAATCCATTGTCCAAACCTCACCAAAATTAAGATTTATCATTCACAGGCTGTACAACACCAATTTTTGAGTAAATCTGTTCATAGGTGACGCTATAGCATGGTTAAAACTCTGAAACCAACAGTCCAATCAACTTGAAATTCTGCAGGCTTCATGTTGGTCAGGGTTGCTATTAAAATCAATAAGAACAAAGTGCAGCTGAAACAACATGGCCAACATCAGCCAATCAAAATTCAGTAGCCCTCATACTCACTTTAGCTGTAAGATTTCCACGAGAAACTTTTCTGTCTCGATAAGGATGTGGAAAACAACATCCTATATAAAAATTACTTTGATTAGCTTGGCGCTATAGAGAGGTACCACATGTCTTGAGGAACAACTTCTGAGCCGTATGTTGTCGTAACTCAATTCTTTTTCTCTTGGATTCTGTGGATCCATACAAAACGATCCAAGTAAGCCACACCCATTTTTTAATATGAAAACCTTCCGCCATTTTTAGTTATTTGTGAAACCTTTTGATATTTTAATTTAATATTCTGTCCAGTGTTGTTTTTTTTACATGAGTTTACCCAGATGATTTCTCTCATGTATTTATGACCTAAAATCACAACTGAAGAAATGAATTCACCTTGACAATTTCAGTCAGATGTTTTTAACATGAGTTTACCCTAATGATTGCTCTAATTTTTTCTGCAATATAAAAAATGAAACACAGTTTAGAAGACCTTGTTGACTGTTATGCTTGATTTTCAGTGTCAATTTCTTCGATTAATAATGACCTTTGATGGTAGAGGCATCAGGGTCAGTTGGTGTAACTACTTTGCGTCAACTGGTGTAACCAGTATTTCTCATAAAAATAAAAAACATATACAGGTTAATTAATGTGAAATAAATGTCATCCTCTATTGCAGTATAATTGCATGCTTTTTCATAATTTTTGCATAATTTGTCAAAGATTATTTAGAAAACGGAGGTGTTTTCAGCATTGTGTCCTGCTCAGTATTGAAAAAATGCAAAAATTTAAATGAATGGACAATCATAATAAAATCTATTGTCATGTGATATTTTAAAATGAAGTAATTACTTTTATGAGTACACTTACATACACTGTAGATGTATAAAATATTCAATATTCCTCATTTTTTTGTGGTTACACCACTTGACATTTTCAGGTGCATGCAGTCTTTCTTTTTGTAAAAAATGGTGTAAATGTTACTTTGACATTACAAAATATTCATTTTACCAAATTGCGCGATGGAACCATGATGACAGAGCTGCTTAAAACAGGCAAAATATTTGACCATTGACTGATGAGTCAGTCCATATCACTATTTTGCCTTTTTTAAACACCTTTGGCATCAATTGATCGAGCCCCCATGGCTCATCGGACCCCAGTCTCCCCTACTTTTCTTATGGAGCACGTGTATTTTTATGGCAATGTTTTAGTAGGCAACGTCATCAATTTATGTCGAATAAATATATGAAGTAGGTTTGATATGTCGTAACGTTGCATCTTAGGAAGGTCTTCCTAAATAAGTGCTTTCATACAACTTCATGTCAAAAAATCCAAACCATCCCTTTAAACAATGTAATATTCCACTGTCACGAATAATTTAAATTTTAAGAAGCTTTAAACTCATTTCCAGCAGCTTTAACCTCACATTGTCAGCAGTCCGAACTTCACATTATCGCCAGCTTCCAGCTTGCCCACGCAGTTTCCCCTGTAACTGCACTTTTCTAGTTTCATATAACGTTATATGTCAGCACTAAGTAGCAAGTGTCCATGTTAGCTCATTGACTAACCAGTTAGACAACGAATGAATACAGTAAGCCTTCACCCAAGATTCTAAGCTGTCCTAAAGGGAATGAATGCTTGCTACAGTTATTGAACTGGAATGCAAAAAAGTCACGATGCAAGAGAGAAGTTTGAAAATTTAGGGTCATAATACTTTGAACAAAAGGTGTCTGTCAGAAGTTGGAAAGCCATCATGGTTTCCCTAACACTTAGTTTACATAGTTATCTAGTACTATTCAAAAACCATAGCATGGATATTTTATTTTGAGATCAAAATTTTGTGGCATATACAAGTCCAGAGATTGTTGCAACCATGTTGTCAATGGATGCACACAGCAAGAGATTTAGAAAGTCAATTATCACCAAAAACATTGATCCATTCTATTTTCTGCAGTGTGATTGCCGATACTTTTGTAATTAGACAGGCTAGCTAGCTATACAATTAGATCTATCCCATGTTTATAGGAAGCTAGCAAGCCACTGTAAATGAAGTTTCATCATGAAGAAATCAGAGGAGTGGTTGAAATTTAATTAAACAGAGACCAAAGAAAACTTTAATGATTAAAAAGGAGGACGTTTTATCCGACTTGGCATTTGTCTGGTCAAAATTGGCATGAAGACATCATCCACAAGCTGTGGCTACATGAACATAAATGTTCCAAAGTCTGTCAAAAACAAGATTATGGTCCAGACATTCAGTGTCCACAGGGTCTGTTAACACATAAACAAAAGATCCGGTGTAGCCAAGGGCAAAGGCTCAGGCTTGAGGACAGATTCATCCTGAAATTATTGTCTTGAAAAAAATGGCGACAGCAAATCAGATAAGGTCTCAACTTCAAGGGATACTGGCTTGAATTAACCATGCCAGACCAACAAGACACCCAGTTGTGCCAGCATTACTAACGGGTGTGTGCGCTAGCAGCAGCCAATTAATTTCACTGAAGTCAAAACTTAGGGTGATAATACAATTGAACAACATGTGCCTGCTTGGGATAAAACAGAGGTCCACCAGGTTATGTTCTCAGATGAGTCGAGGTTCACTGTGGAATGTGATCTTGACAGACGCAGGAGGGTTTTGGCGCCGAAAAAAGCGTAACGAAGCGTTTCATGACGTTAACGCTTTAGGGAATATCCGTATGGGGTGAGGATCTGTAATGGTGTGGGAGGCATCACTGCTGCCGGCAGAACAGACATGAATGTTGTTGCTGGACGTGTTTGCAGGGCATCCTACCGGGACAACATCTTGGCACCCCATGTTGTGCCGTTTGTAGCATCGTTAGGATAGCATTGTTCATTTTCCAAGATGACAATGCCAACTCATAGCCAGGATCGTTAACCCAGTTTTGCAGATTAGTCTGAATCAGGCGGAGTCACTGCCATTGATGGCGGATACAGCAGCACGAACCCACCTGTTCTGGGACACCCTCCAGAGCATTCTGGGACATGGACTGGCCAGCTGTTCAAGGGCTAGGATCAACAATCTCCTGTTCAATGGCCAAGAACTTGCTGCAGCATTGCAACAGGAATGGAATAACGTTCCCCAAAAGAACATAGGTGGGTTCCATAATAACGTATGGAGCACGCCAGACCATTGTCTGAGCCAACCGTGGGGTTTTACCCGCTACAGTGGGTGTTTCACAATGGTGGTAAATTTTTTATGTGTGACCCATGTGTTTGTTAATCTTCTTATTCTGGAGAATCTGTCCTTTACTGACTGTACACAGGGTTTGAATAAATTGACAAATGTTTCCTTAATGTTTTTATGTCATTTGTTTCCTTCCTGACCTCATGATCTGCATTTCATGGTACTTGTAAATCCAATATCCCCTACTTTTTTTGAATAGTATAGTTAGCTATAGCATTCAACTCACCATTGCATGCTACCAGATGACACAGTCTCTAAGCTACTTCTCTGTGGCATTAGCTGGCAAGTCCAGAGATTGTTGCAATCATACAGTCAATGGATGCACACAGCAAGAGATTATAGAGTGTCAATTACCGTTGCTTTGCAACAAATTGATTCATTCTATTTTCAGTGTGATTGCCGATACTTTTGTAATTAGACAGGCTAGCTAGCTATACAATTAGATCTATCCCATGTTTTATAGCAAGCTAGCAAGCTGTTGCTAAATGTGTTTCATCATGAAGAAAGGAGGAGACGCCTGCACACTTACTCCAAGCCACCAAAGAAAACTTTATTGATTAAAAAAGGACAACGTTTCGATCCGACTTGGATCTTCGTCTGGTCAAAATTTCTTCATGAAGTCCATCCTCCACAAGCTAGCTAGCTACATGAACATAAATAATGTTCCAAATGGCAATTAAAAACAATGTAGCTAACTACCTGTTAGAGATCAGTGATTTGTATGTTTGTTTTTAGTTAGTTCTGGTTTTATTCCTAGAATGTTTTTTGTTAGTTTTTAGTATTGCTAATTATTTATATATTTATTATATTTATTTGTTTAGAGCATGTACGTATGTTTCTGGATGATTGCTCTGTCTCTGGTCTTCAGTGTCTTCCTCTCGTTTCTGTCTCGTGGCGTCTTGTCTTTTTCATCACTGTCTCTTCCCTGTAATTTCGGTTGGTAGTTTCCACTTCCTTCTCTCTCGCTGTTCTCATTGGCTATCCGCACCTGAGAGTAGTTTACTGAGGCACGGGTGTTTAGTTAGATTAGAGTTAGGACTCCACCTGTTTCCCCTCTCTCTCCTATCACCGTCCTTGCCTTTCTAGTTCCACCTCTCTCTACAGCTGTCCTGTGTTTAGCTGGTATTCCACTTAATTTGTTTGCGTTTAAAAGACCCACTTTTCCCTCAGCTTCTTGTCGACTCGTTTCTACCACAGCTCGTCTTGGTCAGTCTCGTTTTGCGCTTTTTTCTCGTTACGATTGTTGAAAGCTCGTTTCTCGTGATTCTCCCGTAAGTCTTGTAATTGATTGTTTGTATTGCGTTTTGTTTGATTAGTACTTCGTTTCTCCCTGATTCCCATTTTGTACCTATCTGTTTAGCTTCTCCTGTGTTCTCCCTTATCCCATCCAACTCCCTTTTTTCCTTC
This sequence comes from Gymnothorax javanicus, assembly GCA_029692085.1. Taxonomy (NCBI): domain Eukaryota; kingdom Metazoa; phylum Chordata; class Actinopteri; order Anguilliformes; family Muraenidae; genus Gymnothorax; species Gymnothorax javanicus. The sequence continues at coordinate 77,641,409 of CM056195.1, forward strand.
CCTTCCATTCCCTTAGTTTCAGCCCCCCTCTGTTACTGTCTTTGTGCGGACTGATTCTCTGGTTACTGGATATTTTGCTTGTCCCCTGACTTCGATTCTGCCTATTCTGCATTTCTCTGTTTGCCTGGCTATTGATCCATTTCTGTCTTGACCATGAGCTTTGTTAATCCTAATAAACGCCCTGCCGATGCTGAACTGCATTTGGAGTCTATGCCCGTTCCTTTCACTACCTATGTTTGGCAATATTCAGTGTCCAATTACGTTACATTAACACAAAAAACAAAAGCAAAAAAGTGTAGCCAAGAGGAAAGGCTCTTTGTTGAGGTCCAGACATACCTGAAATTATTCGATCCGAAAAAAAAAGTGGCGAGTCACAGGGGTAATGTTAGCTAATATAAAAGCCACAGACGTTAGCTAGCTAATGAATTAACCATGCTTAGACTTGGAACAAGACACCCAGTTGTGCCAGCATTACTAAGGGTGTGTGCGCTAGCAGCAGCCAATTAATTTCACTGAAGTCAAAACTTAGGGTGATAATACTTTTGAACAACATGTGCCTGCTTGAGGTAGGAAAACAGAGGTCTACCAGGTTAGCTAGTTAGCTAATGTTGTGGACTGGCCATATTACTGTTAATGTGATCTTAACTTTTGCCATCGCTAATATGCGTAAAAAAAGCTAAGTCAAGCCCCCGCTCGGACTCTTTGGGGAATATCTTTACACAGTGAGCCAACTGCTACCACCCCCTTGCGGTGTACAGTGTTTGTCTCGCAACCGATTTCATGGATATGAACAGCATTCGCCCAGCCACCTCACACTATTTGCAGGCTCTATCCCTTACTGGGGCAGATATGACCTGCTTCTCAGCCGTAGCAAACTATGTAGCATCAAGCTAGGATAGCATTGTTCACACAACCAAGCTTCATTCAGCCCAACTCAGCTCCACCTCTTAACCCAGTTTTGGATCAGTCTGGAATCAGGCAGAGTCACTGCCATTGATGGCGATGGTAGGGAGCACGCGTTATTATGGAACCCACCTATGTTCTCGCAAAGAAATGACCCTCCAGAGCATTCAAGCACTAGGACTGCCCAGCTGTTCAAGGGCTAGGATTCCAATCCTAGAGTTCAATGGCTGGCTAATCCTGGCGAATGGATGACTGGCCAATTCTAGAGCTTGGATACTCCGGAGGAGCGTATCTTTGCAAGAACATAGGTGGGTTCCATAATAACGCAGGGAGCACTGGCGACCATTAACTGAGCTTCATAGTGGGTTTTCAGAACTTAGTGGGTGATGTCGCAGAGACTACATCCATTGTTTTATAAGTATATGGCTCCATCCGAGAATTAATCTTCAAATATGCCACACAGATCCTTGAACATTCATGGTTACCTACCAGTGGCGGTTCGTGAACTGGAAATAGGGGAAGCTCAAACAATCCCTTAAAATTAATGATTGGTCATGACCTGTTTTCAATCATTCATTTAAATTACCATTTCAGAAACTCCGAAAACTCTCAACATCAACAGATCTGGCCAGTTTTCATTTATAACGCATAGCGATTACGTCTCCGGACTTCTCACGCTTTTCTTTACTCAGGGGTTGGAAGCAATGCATTGTGTTTCATGATCATTTAAATGACATAAGATCATTTGAAACATCTTTATGCAATTCCATTGCATCCAACCCCTCCATGCACAAGGACTTCAATTCCGCGCGAGACCCTCTTACGCATTAATTTAATAATTGAAGTACATTTATTGAACTACAGCAGAGGAACATAAATATGCCACTTAAACTCACACTGAATTCGTGAGAGTTCACAGGTATGCGTTATTAATGACATCTGGTCAAAACTAAAAACAAGAACAGAACTATCAGACAGATTGCAGAAACTTTAAGAGTGGCCAAATCAACCGTTTTATACATTCTAATAATGAAGGGTTCACTGGAGAGCTAAGCAACACCAAATGACCCGGAAGACCACAGAAGACAACAAAGATGGATGATCGCGGTATTCTTTCCTTGGTGAAGAAAGCCCCTTCAGAACATCTAGGTCAAGAACATTGCTCAGGAGGCAGGTGTATCACTCTCAAAGTCTAAAATCAAGACATACCTTCATGAATGTTGATACAGAGGGTTTACCACGAAGTTCAAACCAATAGTAACACTCAAGAACAGAAAGACCAGATTAAACTTTGATAGAAAACGTAAAAAAGCCTGAATATTTCTAGAACAAGATTCTTCGGATAGATGAGACCAAGATTAACTTGCACCAGAATGACAGGAAGAGAAGAGTATGGAAAAGCAAAGGAGCAGCTCATAATCCAGAGCATACCACATCCTCTGTCTAACATAGTGGAGGAAGTTTTATGGCATGGGCATGTATGACTACCATATCACTGGTGATGATGTTACAGCTCATAGAAGTTGGAGGATGAATTCTGAAGTGTATAGGGCTATACTATCTGCAGGGATTCAGTCAAATACAGCAAAATTGATAGGACACTGCTTTAAAAGTAAAGATGGATAATGGCCCAAAACATACTGAAAAAGCAACCTGAGAGCTTAATCTCAAGGCAAAGAAATGGAATATTCTCCAATGGCCAAGTCTGTCACCTGGCCTCAACCCGACAGAGTATGCTCTCCACTTACTGAAGACAAAACTGAGGGCAGAAGGATCCAATATTACACAGCAAGTTCAGCAAGATTTTCAACCAATTATTAAAAATAAACCTTATATTTATAATGTGTTAGGATGTCCAATTACCTTTGAACTGCTGAAAATGGAGGACTATGCATAAAATGCATGTTAATTCCTAAATGGTTAATGCAAGATTTTTGTGAAAGGCCTTCAATTAACCCCTTCAACTCTGGACTTAGCATCGGAGGGACTACAGCCCTGCTCTCACCTCACCTTAAAGTGCATTACTTTGTTTAGATTTTGTTTCTAATTCATTAATTAATTAGGTAATTGCCATCCATACACTCTCACCTTCTGGCCATCCTTTCTTGGAGGCAGGTCCATCAAAACCTCATCAATGATTTAGCTATCACGAAATTTTGACACATGGCATGCATTTTTAATTATTTTAAATGCAGGCCATGCATTCGACTTTCACGATGCACTAATAACCAATTGACTAAATATTCCAATTACCAATGCTTCGATGTAAGAAAGTATTGGTAATTTAAGACAACCCCAATTCCGAAATAGTTGGGACAAAGTGTAAATTGTGAATAAAATCAAAACGCAATGACTTTCAAATCACACCAGCCAGTATTTTATTCACAATAGAACAGCGATAACATAGCAATTGTTGAAACTGAGAAATTTTACAATTTTATCCACAAAATGAGCACATTTAAAATTTGATGGCTGCAACAGGTCTCAAAAAAAGTTGGGACAGGGGCCTGTTTACCATTGTGTAGCATCCCCTCTTCTTTTTAAGACAGAGTGGAGGCGTCTGGGCATTGAGGAGACAAGTTTTTTGAGTTTAGCCATTGGAATTTGATCCCACTCTTGTTTAATACAGGCTTCCAGCTGCTGGAGAGTTTTGGGTCTCCTTTGACGGACATTTCTTTTAATTATGCCCCAAATGTTCTCAATCGGTGAAAGATCAGGACTGCAGGCAGGCCAGTTCAGCACACGGACTCTTCTACTTTGAAGCCATGCTGTTGTAATAGCTGCAGTATGTGGTTTTGCATTGTCCTTCTGAAATACACAAGGCCTTCCCTGGAATAGATGTCGTCTGGAGGGGAGCATATGTTGCTCTAAAACCTTTATTTACCTTTCAGCATTCATGGTGCTTTTTAAAACATGCAAGTATCCAACACCATATGCACTAATGCATCCCCATACCATCAGAGATGCTGGCTTTTGAACTGAACGCTGATAACAGGAGGGGTGGTCTTTCTCCTCTTTAGCCCAGAGGACATGATGCCCATGATTTCCAACAGGAAGGTCAAATTTGGACTTGTCTGACCACAGGACACTTTGCCACTTTGCTACAGTCCATTTTAAATGAGACTTGGCCCACAGAACACAGCAGCGCTTCTGGATCATGCTCAACAATGGCTTCCTTTTTGCATGATAGAGTTTTAGGTGGCATCTGTGGATGGCACAGCGGACTGTGTTTACTGACAGTGGTTTCCTGAAGTATTCCTGGGCCCATTTAGTAATGTCAATGTCAGAATCATGCCGGTGAGTGATGCAGTGGCGTCCTATGACCCGAAGATCACGGGCATCCAGTAAAGGTCTTCGGCCTTGTGCCTTATGCACAGATGTTTTTCCAGTTTCTCTGAATCTTTTGATGATGTTATGCACTGTCGATGATGAGACCTTCAAAGCCTTTGCAATTTGACGTTGAGAAACATTGTTTTCAAAGTATTCCACAATTTTTTTACGCAAGCCTTCACAGGTTGGAGAGCCTCTGGCCATCTTTAGTTCTGAGAGACTCAGCCTCTCTAAGGCATCCCTTTTATAGCCAATCATGTTACACACCTGATGCCAGTTCACTTAATTACTTGCTAAATGTTCTTTCAGCTGATTCTCTTATATATTAATTGCTTTTTCAGCCCTTTTTTGCCTGTGTCCCAACTTTTTTGAGACCTGTTGCAGCCAGAAGATTTGACATAAGCTCATTTAGTGGATAAAAAAGTAAAATGTCTCAGTTTCAACATTTGAAATTTTATCTGTGTTCTATTTTAAATAACCTGTTGGCTCATGTGATCTGAAACTCATTGCATTTTGATTTTATTCACAATTTACATTTCGTCCCAACTATTTCGGAATTGGGGTAGTTAATTAATTATCATCGCATTGCAAAAACAACTGCTGTGCAACTGCATTTCCCCGCAACTGTAGCCTATTCTTTTCAACGCTGAAAACGTTTTGATTAAGAGCAATCTTAAACTGCTGAAAAAACAGCTGAAACAGAAGATGGACTTCGGAGGAAGCATTGGATTAATTTTTTTTTTTTCTTTTTCTCTATGCCTACAAAATCACCATTTACAAGCTTATCCACTGGTCTTGATGATTCACAATTATTAGGAGCGTTATTATTTATCAAGCAATCTTAAACAGGAACAGCTTGAAGACAATTGGGCTTAAGGAAGTGAAAGCGAAAAGTCAGCTTTCTATCTCATCTTGATGATTTCATTTCAGATCAATTGCAGTGCTGTACAGAGGCATAATGACAGAAACTGTAATTGTCCAAATACTTTCGTACCTTACTGTATCCCATGATATTGATGCTCAAAGCTGGTTACAGAAAAAAACTGCGCTGAACAAAAACTGAGATTTTGGCTTTTACACTGCGACAGCTGGAGTGCATTTACTTGTAAAATTGACTTACAATAGTGGCAGGTTTAAAAAGGGCACAAATGTTTTTCATCCCTGAAAATTTCATGCATTTATCTCCTGTACTCATTAATTTAAGAGGGCTCAAACATGCTGGAGCAAATAACACAAATTAAACAGCACAAAATTTTGAGCCAGCTCTATGTAATTCAAGGGCCTGTAACTCAGAAAATACTCATAGTATGAAGGTACAATGTCACATGGCTTCATCAAATATCTTCAGATATTGTACAAAAAAAAAAATCTGCTGATTCTGAGGGGGTCAGGTGGGAATGCACTGATTGATTTTTCATGGAGTGACTAACCCATCCTCATAGGCCTCCTCTCACTGGAGATTTCTGACCCCATTTGCCCCCCATCTTCACATCCTGATTTGGACCTCTACTCAGTACTCTACTACTCCACTCACCGGCACAGTGCACTCCAGCTCAGGCTCTTTAGCTGAGCCATCAATTTCAATTAACAGATCAGTACTAGTTGCAGACTGGTTAGTAGATCTGGGGTAGCAGCCACTATATTTTTTATAGTGATATCGTGCCCTCAAGAATTATTGGCACCCTTAGTGAATAATTGGGAAAAAAATGTTTTTGCAGTTAATCCTCTTGATCTACCACTCAAAGTATTCATAAAAATCTTACCTTCTGATTAAAGTAAAATAATTCGAAGAAAAAAATAAGTGGACATTAAATAAATATTTCTCTCAAAAATATATGGACCACAATTATTGGTATCCCAAAAATCCAACGATTAAAACCAAAATTAAGTATGTTTCCACTCATATTTTAAATTTTTAAGTTCACCTGTTTGATTAGGAACTCTTAAGTGGTCAAACATGACCACTGTTTCACTGGGGTATAAATAGGTGACACTAAGGGAAAGACCCGAGAGAACAGCAACAATGTGCGAAGAGAAGGTGTTGACCATTGAAAATCGAGAAATGGATGAATGAAATCTCCAAGCAGTTCAAAATACCCATTTCCACATCAGGGTAATATTTAAGAAATTTAGAACAACAGGGGATGTTAAGAATCAGCCTAGAAGAGGATGTGTGTATATTGACCCCACACACTGCAATGGGGTTGGCACAACTGGAAAAAGAATATCCCAGGAGCTGGAGAATTACAGAGGTTAGTTGAGTCTTGAGGTCAGAAAGTCTCCAAACCGCCATCAGACGCGACCATCATCACCACAAGTTGTTAGGGAGGGTTGCCAGAAAAAAAACCTCTGCTGGCAATGAGCAACAAATATGGACAGAAATATGTGTCACTAATATGTGTAATATTATGAAATTGAATTCAGTTGCCTTGAAACCTGTGTTTGATCTTCTGGGGAAATTCAATTCTCCACATACTTCCAAATTCAGTTCTAATTCAAAGTCTACTCTTTCAATTCAATTTCAGTTTACTGAGACACATTTGGGTCATTGAGGAAACGTAATCAAGTGCAGATTCCCAGAACTCCTTTTCCCATACTATAACAACTATATATGTAATTATAAAAATGTAATTTCATTATATTACATTCACTTTCAAGTTTACTGGAATTCAGTTCCAAATTCATAATTTCAATATGCTATTCTAATTAAATTTTTATTAAATAATTATTCTATTTAACACAAATTCAAATTATGTGATTCAAATTTGGGTTTTTTTTAATGCAATTATTCAACTTGATCAACTCAAATTCAAATAGAAATTATTGATATTCAATTTCTTGTGACATATATTGATAAACAAACAACAGTTTGTCAAATGTTGCCGGGACATTGAATGGGACCGGTCTATATGGTCAGATGAGATCAAAATAGAAAAATTTGCAACTTGCAAAATTTTTTGCAACATACATCAAAGATGGGTTTGGCATAGACAAAAACATAGCCATACAGAAAATCACCTCCTACCCAGAGCCAAGTATGGTGGCAGAATTTTGATGTTTTGGGGCTGTTTTCCTTCTAAAGCCCTGGACATTTTGTTAGAATACATTGTATCATGAACTCCATCAAATACCAGCAGATATTATATGAAAACCCAGCCGCCTAAGCCAGGAAGCTTAAATGGGACATGGTTGGACCTTCCAGCAGAACAATAATCCAAAGCACACCTAAAATCTATGGAAATATGGTGCACTGATGAGCTGAAGAGGAGAGCCCATAAGCATCGACCTTGGCATCGGAAGGAACTGGAGAAATTTTGCAAGGAAAAATTATCTCAGATTCCATGCCATGTCTTCATCAAATTCATCGCACATTAAGGGAGAAGACCAGCAAAGGGAGACAGCACAAAATATTAAATGCAGAGGTGCCAACAATTGCTGCACTCATAAAAATACTTGTTTCATGATGAGAATCTAATGTTTCTTCCAATTATGTTACATCAAGGAAAGCTTTGATTGTTGGGACTATTTTGAATAAAAGACCATGAGGATTAACAACAAAGACCTTTTTTGCATCTCAATTTTCCTGTTTTTACTAAAGGTTGCAAATAATTCTGGACAGTACGGTGCAACGCTTACCTTTTTGAAAAAAATTTTTTCAAAATGTAAAAGTTTTAGGTCTTATTGTCTAGGTATGTTCTATGTACAGACAAAATATGTAAATCTGGCCTGATGATGGATAGTTCAGCTCCATTAATATCATGGTAAATACTATTTTATAAAGAATGGAAACTACTGCATTCCATCAAACTAAGGCAGTAGCCAATAATTGCTGCCTGAAGATTTAGCTAGCATCCAAAAGGCAATCATGCAGCAGTCCCGTACCTACAAAGACCAGACAATGACAGTTTGTGTGGAAACACTGAGTTGAATCTCGCGAAGAGAATCTTCATATGGAGACTTCAGTGCCTCCCCTGAGCATTCAAATTGCATTGCTTCGTATAAGTAACTGACAAAAACTGCAGTGCCTAAATTGCTACAGAAGAAACGAAACCAATGACTTCATTAAGTAATCTGAAGTAAAAAGAGGAAATGCACAGCATCAGCGTGGAATAACAGTGATACCTGCAAAAGGTAACTATAGCAGTGTGTACATTAATGCGAGTAAAGAGCAGCGACTTATAGCCCATTTCTGGTGAATTTTTGTTTTGATTTTTGTATCATTATACTTATGGGTAACCTTCACTGAATCCACTATGTAAACCAAGATTTTTTTTTTTTTTTTTTTTTTTTACAGTACTACTAGTGTGGTATCGATTATTGCTTTGGAATCCCGAAACGACTCGCAGGACCAATGAAAAATATAACGGTCGTCATCTTATAATAATTAATGACATGCACGAATGATGAGTTACGAAGTTATCCCAACGTTATACGGTTTTGCGGCTGGGCAACTACAAAAAGCAATCAAATAGGCTAACTGCGATTCACAAGGCTGCTGATACATTTGCTCCAAATAAATTGTTGTAGTTAAAATCGGTCGCAATTGTCGGCTGAATTTCTTTGGTATTTTGGATAAATAAATTACAAGACGCGAAAGCATTTGTTGAGCCCAAAACTGAACTGCATTCTTCAACTGTTATTAAGTTGAGTTACAGCTAGGTCTGGCAACTAATAGTCAATTCATCATTAGGTCAGTTCTCCATTTCTCAAATTTATCACATAATGATCAGTTATGCAACATTGCATTTGTTTACTACACACGGCATACTGTCTGCAGCAAAATCATTTATTGGAATATAATTTTTATACACTGCACGCCTCTTAAATCACCATAAACGACTGAATTTTAAATCGCTCCGACAGCTACACAGCGTTACCTTCATGAAGACGACTCTTATCAAGACTGAACCAAAAAAAAAAGGATGTACAACAATGATAGGTTTTAGTTCAAGTTTCATTAGAAATAAAAAAAAAATGAACTCGTCAGTATGGATAGCTGATAAAATAAATGTCCTTTTCCATAAACGTTCAAAGCCGAATGAAGCGCGTAAATCCAGGTACAGTAGGCTAATGTCTTTTCAACGCACCTGAGGTAACCGCTGTAGAGAAAATTGTCCGAAGTTAACTAGCTACAGCTGACAACGTCTTTAACATCAATATATTGTTTACACCTTTCTTATGTATTGGGCCCACACATCATCGAAAGTCTGCTTTTCGTAGACCTATAGTATGCGAATAAAATAACACATGCGGACGACAACTGTAATGTTCTCAAAGGAGAGAAACATTAAACAGATACAACTATAATAAAATCGTGATTAGCTTCCCGCTTTAGTGATCCAGATATGCGACGTAATTTCCGCGCATGAAGGCTAAAAACGCTTCTCAGAAGTGTTCATTCTCCTCTTCTAATCTCTCTCAACCTCACCCTCTGTCACTCTTTCGTTCTTCTCTCCCTCACTCTCTTGTCTCTCTATTTACCCCCTGTATACCAATGCGTGAATGAATAATGCCCTGTCTTTTCCAACGAGAGCGCAGAAAAATAGACGCTGAAGTGTTCGGCTAGTCAGTTCAGTGACATTGAAATTGAATGACAGCCTACCTGAATGCCAATCTTCATCAGACTGACACTGTGCTGACAACACAGCCTATACTTCCCAGAGCAGCTAGTGACGTTTACACTGTAGGACCCCTCCCTCCATCCACTTATACAGCATAGCTCTACTCCCCTTTCTGCACAGACGGTTACCACGAGCGAGTATACGAAACACTAGTAGAAATCATGTGTAGTTGTACCTGCGTAATCCGTAAGCCCCCTGGTGGGGTTATTGGTAATGCAAATACCCTGTTGTAGTCGCTGAGGATTGCAGTATAGCACTTGATTCTAATAAGGCAGTGTACATACTCAAAAGTTTTTGCTCAATTACGTGGAGATGAAATTAAAAATACGACATCAATAATAATAATAATAATAATAAATGAGAAATCACCCAATTTCTGATTAAAAAAACATACAAACTTAAATTGGCAAGATGTATTTTGAGGTATTTGAAAAGAACTGAAATCCAGGGAGTTATCATCAGTGATTTTTCAGATTTTCATTCTAAAGAGGCATAATTTTGCTGCTGCAAAGCAGTAGACAGAAGGAGGCCTTTTTGTTGACACAAATAGTGGTGAACTTGAAATCAAACTTAAAGTTTGTCTGAACAGAAGCCATGTGGCAGAAAAACAGACAAGCAGCTTGGCATGCAGACAGCAGGTCAAACAGCAGATCCCCCTGATGGATGGAACTCCTTCATATGCTTGGTCACTCTATGGCCAGCTGCATATCACCCAATGGAGCCACCAGCCATGGAGCTCACCTGTGTGCCACATCATGGTGCCTTAACTATATAAACTGCATTTACCCCAAAATTAGTTCTATTTTTAATCCTACATGGTATCAGCATGAACATCAAGTTTTGACATCACATGGATTATGGCAAGGGACACAATTCCCTAATCCAGGCACATCCTTTCTTCCTCAGCTCTTTCTTTCTCTCTGCTCTATTCTTCCCCATCCAGGAAAGGTGGATGCAAAGTGAGGAACATCATTTCTAGCCCAAAGAAAGGGCACTATAGCCACAGCAACCAAGACCCTGTGTGCCTGTACAAAATTGATAAGAACTTGTACGTAAGTAAGAATGGTCGAATGCAGAGGAGAAAATGCTCTACGGGGTTCAATGAAGCATATAAACTACATCCAGAGCAGGAGCTCTGAAGTCAATAAAGTTAGTGCTGTTAAACTGGGGAGCGTATTTTCAGCACTTGCCCTTTGTAGCATGTTGGTTGCAATGCTTGTTGAAAAAAGGGAAAAGATCTGATTCATATTAATGTCGCAGTATATGTTTGTTTGATTGGTTGACTCAATAACTACGGGCAATGTTTTTTTTTTTTTTTTTTAGGGCCAGGTAGGGTTGGATAGATTTTTTCCTTCAATAAATGAAATAATCTGATTAAAACTGCACTTTGTGTTTACTCCGGTTATATTGTCCTATATGAAAATTAGTTGGATGATTGATCTGAAACATGTATGGCAATTAAGCAAAAATAGAATAAATTGGCAGAGTTTACCTGCCCAACCCACAGCCATTTGTTTCTAGGATGAGAGAGTCTCTATGATTTTTATCACATAAAAGCGCAACACAAATATACCAATATGACATCTAGTAGTCCTGCTTAATGCTGGGGATAGTTTCAGAGTGCTCGACAAGCTCACATATGTTTTACTATGAGATGCTTTTTTTGTGTAAAACAAAGAAAAAAAGACAAAGAACATTACCACTGCTGAGGCGGTTTCCAGTTCACTGGTAATGTTACTTTAGTGGTCTTCACTGAGTACTGGGCTGCATAATCAGTGGGCTCATTGCAAGTTCTTACGTTATGAGAGAATTCTGAGAATTGACACCCTACACATGTTGACATGACAAAAGGAAAATAAATTTTTAGTTGTATTCATGAGCATTTGAAGAGTTGATTTCCAGAAGTGCTCAAGTTCGTTTTCGTCGTTTCAGAGAAACAAGATTTTAAGAATTTGACAACTTGTGGGGATCATGTTACATGTTTCAAGCTGATGTAAACATGATGATATGTCAGCAAAGCTCTCTTAAAACATATTAGGAAACCTTTTAGCTTCTATCTTGAGCAAATGTCTCAAAATAACGAAAATTGAATTTGATTTAAAAAATTCACGGCATAAAATTTTATTATTTCAGAGTGCTAAAACAGAGAATCTTTTTGGAAACATAACACACCACTTTCTAATGAAAATGAACAGTAAATATAGTCATACCAGTACACTGTACTCATGGATGTCAAAAAATTTCTTGAAAAAAATTAATGGAAGATATATACAGTCAAATGGAAGGTAAATACAGCTGAACAAAGGTCACAATAAAAACCAATCTCCATGAATTATGAATGTGCAATATCATCATTCAAACAGGTTTAAAGACTTCATTCGTCATTGGTAGGGATGTCCTCCCAATCGCGTGGTAATTAGAAAGTTCAGCCAAAGAATAAGCAGCTAAAAAAGATTACCTTTTGCCAGGCTTCTTTTCCACTTGTTTTTACCCGTGTTTCTGGCTGCCTGGGTCTTTTTTCAGCTCTTTTGGGTTGAGTCCACACACACACATCCTGGCCTGTAGAGTCAGCCATTTTGGTTAGGTAAGAAAGCTACAGTGGCTGCTATTGGCCAACCAATTTTCTCAGCGATTCTTTGATTGGCTGATTGGACTTGTGTACTTGTAGAAGTTTTAGACTGGTCTTGGTCACCAGTAGAAGTAGCTTTTTGGGGAATTACCAATTCACTGCTCATGGTACATGAGTGCTTTTTGGCCAAAATTAGCTTATGGGGCTTATTCCTCATCAGTGAAAGAATTGATTCATAGTGTTATCTGATTTTTAATGAATATGGACTTGAGCACTTATGGAAATAACCTCTTCATTTGTTTCTGATTTCAGAGTTATGGTTCTTGTCTTCAGAATTATATCACAAGTTAGCTTTTCAAGCATTTCATAAAGGCATTGTGATCACCAACTCTAGTTTTGACATCTTTGCTTGGGAATTTTGAAACTTAGAAAATGCCAAGTTCTTCCTTTGGTGAATGAAAAAATATTACAAGTTCACGAGTGGCCCAAGTCATTAAAATTAACTTAAACTGTGTTGTTTTTTTTTAATATTTTCACATGATTTGTTTTTATTTGTCTATTATTGAATGCGAGATGATGGTGTTGGAAAGCCAAATGCTGCCTGACTGTTCACCAAAATTGTGCTGCTCTCCAATCAGAATACAAGCGAAAAGTATTGTAATAATGTAAGCTACTGAACATAAGCAATACATAACCTCTCCCTGTTAAACAAAGGTATCGTATCACAGTACCAATTAGACTGATCCCAGTCAGGGCCCTTGAACACAGTGCTCAATGCCACATTAATAAAACATGGACCCGACTTTGCTGGGTGGGTAATTGGCTAATTAAAAAGTGAGATGTGTAAAATGAGGGAAATTCGAGTCTGCTGGAGACACCCCACATTGAAACCCACCCCCACTCCGCTGTCATGCTTTGTCTTTATTCGACAGCAGACTTTCTCCTGGATCTGTGGGGAGCTAGTTTGCGGCATAAGTTTTCTCTCCCATTCTCTTGGCTCCTTGCCTTTAACATGCCTGGCAGAAAAACACCTGTCAAAACAACAAAAAAAAAAAGGTTTAGCCTTAATTTTCTCTTTATTTTGGTATACATACAGTGTACATGCAAGAGCTTGGGCAGTAAATTTGTGATGACTGTGTTGTTTAATCAACGTCAGTTGCACCCACAATGACACTGACATTGTCATTAATGAAAGTGACACTATCATTAACTCCTGGATAAGCTGTTTGTGAATCTTACAGCCCGTGGTTGTGCTAACGGCAAATTGATTGATTGATTTATTAATTGATTGATTGATTGATTAGTGAGGGTTGCTTGAGTCTCATCACAATACCCCATCCTAAGCTTTGCTTATCCAGGAGTAAAAAGAGGCAGAAACTAATCTAATGAGCTATAGCTTCAATAAGGGCTTGTACGTATACCTTTATTGCGATATGATTGGCTTGCACTTTTTCATTTATTGGTTATTTGGTTTGCTGTTTTGTGTGGGTTGGTTTACAATTAACTTTGGCTTTGCACATGGAAGAAATAAGACCCTTAGAAGAAGAGTAGTCTTTTTTTTCATTTTAAAAAATTTTGGATCACTATTACACTGAGCCCTTAAGCATTCCTGAAGTGTGGAACTTATACCCCACCCATTGTTCAATTCCAGAACTAGACTGAGTTAATCTATGACTGCACCAAACATACTGACCACTAAAGCCTGCCCCAGACAGTGCAACTTTGCCTGAGGCAAGTGACATGCGTGTATACTGCATCAGGCAATGTTGCACCATGTGGGGATGGTTTTTGCTGCGTAACTTCCTCGCGTGACAGTGCAGCAGCATATCTAGCATGCTAGATATTTTTTAAGTCCACGCGGAAAGTTCACAGTGTGGGGGCTACCTGCTGCAATGTTACACGTGCTCGACCAATCACAACATGCAGACCCGTCATATGATGTGCAGACAAGTCACATGATACAGAAAATGGCATGGATACTTTGGCCACAATTCAACTAATTTATCCTCGGCCAGGAAGTCTGTTACAGTTTCAGAGGGTGCTGCCATTTTTCTGTGTCATGTGACTCATTAGAGTAGAGTTCTTGAGTAACTCTACTCAAATTTTTATAAAATGATTTGAAGAACAAATAAAGAATGAACAGTTAGTTGATCTATAAAATTTGATTGGGAGTTACTCAAGAAATGCCTGTTAACTAATGGTGTACCGCCAGTTCGTTCCTTTTCTGTTCCTAAAATAATTATCATTAGCTACTTTTAAAAGGTGACTAGGAGTTCCTCAAGAATTTCCATTTAACTAATGGCTTACATGCAGTTAATTCCTCATTTCTTCCTAATTTGTTCCCTGGTAACTACTCAAGTTGTATACCTTATTGTAAATTGAAATGAAAAAATTTCAAGTCTGTGATGTGTTTGAAAGGCAAGTGGCATTAGAGGGCATGTAATGCTGAGGCAGAAAAACTATTCTGGGACTTAATTTTGCCAATTTGTGTGTCTCATTTTTCTTCTCTTTAAAAGAATCTCTCTTTAAAGCTTTCCAGTATTCTCGCTCATTTCATTCCAAAGTGGATCTTTATTTCAATAAGACATTAAATTAACTTTATCCCGTATTCTAATTGTGTGACTTCAAATATCAAAATGACATTTACTGCAAAGTTCACCATCCCTATAAGCATTTATCACTGATCAAAGCCTCGTGCCCGCTACAAAGTTCTTACCACTTAACTGAATTTAAAAACGTGGTAGACAACTGACATAATGATAGATTTAACGAATGGGTTAAACCGATTTTGAATGGTTTAATCCCACACACTCACAATTTGTCAAAGGCACGCACTTGACGTTTTTATAGTTCCTAAAGAGGTATATTAGCAGAATCGACTGCTGTGTGCACGTAAATATTGAAAATCAGTTAAATCTGTCGCAATATCCCAAGTTTTTAAAATCAGTTCATCAACGATTAGCTATGAAAACCCTCTAATGTTAGAGTATACCAATGTGGTTGATCGAGCTAGCTCATGTAGTGGTAGCCAGCCATAATGAGAAAAGGTTCGATGTTCACTGTTCGCTTTCCCGGATGCAAATAACACATATCAATTTTTATCAACAATGGAAGGCTTATATCTAATAAGTAAATGTTACCTTTATTGTTTTATGTTTTTTTTTCATATCCTGTTTTTTTTGGCTGCGCAACTAGCTAGCTCTCAAACGTCACGTTCCAGGCGTCATGAACTTTGTGGGTGCTAAGACCTTAAATTGGCTTATGAGATTTCCAGGTGGAAGAGGGAAGCTTTTTATGAGAGCCATACAAACATATAAGTGTCCCCGTAACTACAGTAACTTTCTAACGCACGCCATGAATAAATTACAATATAGGCTAAAGACTCAGTGGTTGCAAAAGCTCAGCGTTCATACTTGTCTTATTTTTTAGCCATGAGAAAAGACCCCGAGCTAAAGAAAAAATACCCCGGGCTATAGCTCAGAAGCCAGGCCCTAAACACGCCCCTGCTATCTACCTACCCAGCTTTTCTTATGTTACAGCTTAAAGTTTTTCTGAGCAGATTACATCATGCCATTACAAAATCCTTCACCATCTGGCCACATGTTTTATATTATCTAGTCTTGTGTATGCCTGAGCTGGGTGACATGAAGGAATCATGTTCTAAGCAGAATAGCTACTGGTTTGTACCTACATCTGGTGTTCCGTGCAGAAGTCCACTGGGGAAAAACAATACTATGTTATTGTATACATCAATGATGCTGTTGGTGTAATTCTGTTTTCTCAGCAAAAAAATATGCATAGATTGTTGGTAACTAACTAGTGAAGGTGAAATAGCAAAAAATATCATTTGCTTACCTTCAAGCAAACAGCCTTGTGTTTTTCACAAGTTGCGTTTGAGGCTTTCCACATGCCTTATTCCAATGCAAAAACTTTTCCAACTGTGTTTTGGCTTTGGAAAAGAATTAATTGAGCTCTCTTTAGCCAGGCTGGTATCGTTCGTCAGTATTACACGTTCCCCGACCGCATCTAAAAAAAAATTTTTTGAAAAAGTCAGACACCTTGCCTATTACACACAGCTAATGACTGCATTTCATGTGGGAAAAATAGAATAAATGCACGCACATCCAAAATCAGATATCACAGGTGCAGGACCCAAAAAACAGTAGAAAAGAAGGGTATAAAGTCTGCATACTGTTTAAGTTGCTCCCCAGAAGACTTTATTCCTTGCACAACGTTTAACGTTGGCCTTCGTCAGGTGAGTTTTCGTGAACTCACCTGACGGCCACGCCGGCCGAAACGCTGTGCAAGGAATAAAGTCTTCTGGGAGCAACTTTACCAGTGTGCGGACTTTTGCATTTCATGTGGGACAATATGGGGGTGCTGTGGGGGCAGGCAGAACCTTAGTAAGATAAGACAATCTGATTGGTAGTAATTCTACACTTGATTGACAGGCTGGAAAGGTCCAGTGCATTTAGGGCGTGTCCAAATCCATTTTTGCTCGTTTAACAGCGGGTTATCCAGGCGCAATGCAAGGCGAAAGTTTCAAAGGGGTCTTACTTAATCTGTTAATTAATCAAAGGCGAGTTTCGGGCGTAAGAAGAAATAAGCCAATCAGAGCGTCATGTCCCACGTCCTGTAAATGCCAGATGCCCTTGCTACTCGTGGAACTGCTGTTATAAGGGCTTACATGCCTAATAGCAGGGGGGAAAAAAGTGTACGCTGTCGATGAAAGAGTTTTTTAGTTTTAGTTTTAGTTTAGTTTATTTCGGTCTTTGATTTGACACAACACCTCATTGCGCAATAGAATCCACAACTCAACACAAACAAATCAGCCAGACAAGGTCCAAGAAAAAACAAACAACAACAAAAAGCAAATCAGAATGAACAAATAAACAAATAACTAAAGACAGCGCTCAACAATCATCCAAGACCGAAAAGGTGTAGGCTGAAGCATAGCTTATTACGCCTACCCTTTTAGAAACAGGTTGTATTACGCTCTGCAATCAACTATTTCATTTATATGAACAGACAAAGGAAAACGACAAAACAAAAAATAAAACTCTACAGCATAAAAGGCACCAAAGCTCATAATTCTAGTTTATATAAATTAATCATCCTGCTTTTAAGTATATTTTTAAATATATTTATTGTACCACATGTTTTTAGATCATTTTCAAGATTATTCCACAAGTTGACTGCTGTTACAGTTGTACATCTTTGTTTTATGTTGGTTCTAATTTTTGTCTTTGTAAACATACATACCCCTCTAAAGTTATAATAACTTTTTTTTTTTAACATTTTCTGAATACAGTCAGGCAGCATGTTGTTATTGATTTTGAACATAAGCTGTGCAGTTTTAAAATCCACCAGTTCTTTAAATTTAAGTTCATATGTATTTATAAATAATTGGTTGGTTGGTTGCTTATAGTCTGCTTTGTTTATGATCCGTATTGCTTTTTTTTTTTGGAGTAAGAGGATTGGTTTTGTAATTGTTTTATATGTGTGTCCCCACACTTCAATACAATAAGTTATATATGGTTTTATTAGAGATTGGTACAGGATTTTTAGTGAATTTGTTGTTAGGATGTTTTTACATTTGTACAGAATTGCAATGGTTTTTGATATTTTGTTCTTTAGAAAGTTTATATGTGGCTTCCAGCACAGCTTGTGATCAATAACAACTCCGAGAAACTTGTTTTCAAAAACTCTTCCCACTTCCACATTGTCTATGGTGATTTGCACTCTTTGATTTATTGTACGATTTCCAAAAATAATAAATTTAGTTTTGCTTATATTTAAAGATAGCTTATTCACATCAAACCATTGTTTTATTTTTTTAAGATCTGTTTCCACTGTATTCAGAAGATGCTCGAGATCTTTGCCGGAGCAGAATAGGTTTGTATCATCCGCAAATAGTACACAATTAAATTTACAGAAAACATAGCAAATATCGTTTATGTACAGTATGAAGAGCTTTGGGACCAGTACTGATCCTTGTGGAACCCCACATGTAACCCTCCTCAATTCAGACCGTTCATTATTTATTTGTACGTATTGATATCTGTCATCCAAATAGTTTTTAATCCATGAGTTAGCCACCCCTCTGATACCATATCTATCAAGCTTCTTTAATAATAAAGTGTGATCAATAGTACCAAAAGCCTTCTTTAAGTCAATAAATAGGCCAACTATATATTCTTTATTTTCTGTATAGTGGATATGTTATCTGCGAGGTGCGCGAGTAAACCACTGCTTAAAGTATGGAAACCGAACACCGTAATCTCCAAAAAAGTAATAAAAACATTTTTTTAAATATTGTTCAAAATTGTTTTATTCATATCCTGATGTTGAAAATTATCATAGTGAATTTCTGGGGCAGCATTTGAATTTTACATAACATTACAACCTGTGGATAAAACAGGTAAACGAAAAAAAAAAAAATTTAATTCAGGGTTGCAGGTAAAACAATAATTACGCACTAGTGGGGAATGACTGGCAACAATTAAAACAAGTGAGAAAAACAGCCAGTGAGAAAGAGATGAAAATAATGTTATTTTGATTACACTACCGGAAGCCCTTGAATAATATCTAACGAGAGTGAAAAGAACTTGCTTCCGGTTGGCTGACAATTGAAGGTAAAGTCAGATACATGAGATAAGATATACTTCATTGAACCCCGTGGGGTAAATTGTCCTCAGCATTTAACCCATCCTATAGCAGTGAGCAGCCACTACCAGTCTCTCCTGCGGGATTGCAGCCTGCCCCCTCCTCCTTCCGGGTGATTCTCCCGTGCGCCTCCCCGACCGCTAAGTAGACAACCCTACTGCTTGCAGAGGCTTCGTTCTACAGTTTCGCTCTGTCTTTGATCACCCCAGAAAGAAGGCTGGCGACCAGCTGCTGGAACTCAGTCAAGGTAACAAGATTACGCCCTCCAGTTCCACACCTTGGCTGCAACCAGTGGCTGGAATGAACCAGCCTTATTATCCATCTTCAGGAGGGGGCTACGTCCAGAACTCAATGCAGAGATGGCCTGCAGGGACCTGGAAATGTCCCTACCCGTCTACATCAAAGCCGCCATAAGTCTGGACCAGCTGCTGCAGGAGAGGCCAAACCCGGTTTTCCGAAGATCCAGCGGGTGAAGGGGCAGAGCCCATTGAGGACAAGCTAGATCTGCCAAGCATCGCCCATGGAGAGGAGCTGGCCCCTACACCCGGAGTCAAGAGGATGAGACCACGCCCCTGAAGGTAAAGGTGTCGCCTTCTACAATTACCGGACAGCGGTTCAAGACCCGTATGGAGGTGTCTTTTAACAACCTGCCCCTTCGTGCAGAGGCCCTGATTGACTCCGGTACTGCAGGAAATTTCATCTCCTGTCAGCTGGCGCAATGACTCGGTGTCCCCCTTCACCAGCTCTATTCCCCCCTGACGGTAGCTGCGATCGACGTAAAACCTCTGGGCAACCGCAGCATCACGCACCAAATGGCGCTGATCTCCTTCCTGATCCAACAGCACCATCTGGAGGCGATCACGCTGCTTGTTCTCCCATATTCCAGTCACCCACTCATCCTTGGATTCCATTGGCTAATGACGCACAACCCTGCCATAACCTGGAACACCAGACGGCTCCACCTCCGGGCACCAGAATGCCGACGGCATTATGACATCAATTTCAGCAAATTCTTTTTTCATTCATTAGGAAAATATATCAGCTGCAATGTGCATTGATAAGCACATGATTATAACCATTGGTGACACTTTGTGGGGCCCAAGAATTGGTGGCCCCTCCCAAAAACTAAAAAATGTAAAAAAAAAAAAAAAAAAATCATTTTTTGTCATAAAGAAAATTGACATTGCAGGTTTCTCTGGTGGATTCATGAAGTGGTTTATCAATGCTGAAAATTATTTTGAAATTGGTGCTTTAGGCCAGAAAACACGCTTAATGGGACTCCACCTTTGCATGTTTTCAATTTTTAACAGGCTGTAACTCTGGAACCAATAAAGCTAACCCCATAATTTTTTCAGGACTTGTTCTCTAGGCACTGTACTACCATTTATTGCCAATCACAGTAGTTTTAACCATATTATTGTGGTTTTATAGGCTCTCAAAAATGCTACTTTTACAAACTGGTATCAAAACATACACATTTAAGGGCACTATTTTCACGCCCATCTGATGACGTATGTGGATTTGTGGTAATATAAGCTATTAGTAATGGTCAAGAGCTGTCAATCACCTCCAATTAATATTCTTTAGCAGTTATAGTTCTTTGGTAATATTGAACCGTATTTTACCCCGCCGTGGGGGTGACCCTTTTTCGGCCCCTTTTTTCAGGATGTGGGTGTCCTTCAATTTTAATGAAACCTATATTTTTGGACAGCTCTTGATGTGTACTGCTGTCAAAATAAATTTCATCATGGAACTAGCATGCCTTCTTTAAAAAATAGATGCATCTTTTCCATATATTTCATCTTTTTTGTGTTGCAAAATGAACAAAGTGGTGCAGTAGAAGATGACAGACAAACTAGAGAGTTGCTGTTTTTGTTGCTATCCTTCCAAAATAAATGACAGCAGTGATTCCTCAATAGTTGTATAGGTGGCAGGACATGCTAATGAACACGTGTTGAGACAATGGCTTCACAAGTTGGTGAAAGTACCTCTCAATCTTGCACCATTGGAAACATCCTCAACTTAAACGACTGTCATGAAAAGACACATGCTAGGTAAGTACTGGGCACAGGGAACAAAAAGAATCCTTTCAAAAAACATAACTTAATCAAAATTAGAATTAGTGAAGCCATTAATCTTTCTTCAATGTAGTGAGTATGGCCTACGTGTACAGTGCTGTGAAAAAGTATTTGCCCACTTTCTGATTTCTCATTATTTTGCATATTTGTTAAATGTTTCAGATCATCAGACAAATTTTAATATTAGACAAAGATAACCCGAGTAAATACAAAATTCAGTTTCAAATGATGATTTCATTCATTGAGGGAAAAAGCTATCGAAACTTATGTGAAAATGTAATTGGCCCTATGCGAAGAAGTAATTGCCCCCTCAACCTTGTTGGGGTAATGCCTCGCACAGAACACCAGTGTTGGGGAAATGCCTCGAATGGTGGCACCTTTGTGGTGATAATGCCCAAGCAGTGGCGACGTTGTTGTGTGTGCAATGGCACGTCACACAAGGGCGCCGGCTGTTGGGGTTACACCTCACAAGTGGACACCATGTGTTGAGGCAATTTGCCTAATGATATTAATATTATTAATTGGACTATCAAAAAAAACACGATATTGTAATATTAATATTAAATATTAATATGAATACCTCGGGGCACCACCCTTCCTCAGTGAAGGGAAAACGATAGCCAATTAATAAAACCTCAGTCTCAATATCCACTAAGCTATTAATATGGAAATTGATTAATAATTAAATTAATAATTGTAACCAACTTACGCAATCAATAGTTAGATTGAAGGATTTGGAGTTCTACATAGAAGAGGTTGGCAATTTCATTCACTCTTGTGCAACATCAATAACCACAGCATATGTCTTTAAGGAATATTTATTTAAATGAAACAAATGAAACACACAATCTAAACTACACTAAACACTAACGCTATATGCACAATGAAGGAGGTGAGTGTGTGTATGTGTGTGTTTGTGCACGCGCGTGCAACCCCAACTGGAACAAGACCAAGTCTTTGTTACAAAGAAAAGTTTAAAGAGAGTGTTTAAAGTCAGTGTAAATGACTTAAAACGCTCAGTGTTGTGTTTGCGTATGTATTACATTAAAATGAAGAGATGTGTGTGTTCTGCACAGGGAAGGTGCCGTGTTAGTATACAGGACGTTATTTGCATGCAAGACCTTGTCTGCTACACATTACCATCCTGACCTACTAAAACACAATGCTAAAAACAATCACAACAACTATCATTTAACAAATACATACAGTCCATCCAAGTGATAAAAGAAGGTTTGGATGCCCAGTTGTTACCAGTCCTTAGTAGAGGAAAGAGGTTTGGTAGTTGCTGCTTGGTGGAGGATCCGATCCTGGGCGATGCTGATCCGGCTGGAAAGAGCAGTTCTGGTGCTGTAAAAGGTCTGTGTCTTCGTTGTGGAAAAGGAGGGAGGCTGGCCGCTCCTCAAAAGCAAGCTGTTGCTTCCAAGGCTTGCTCTACTCCTGGTAGCATGGCTGATGCTTCAGCATGGCCACACGGGAGAGGGAGGCTAAGAGGTGGGGTAGGAGTACCCCAGCCTGAGCAGTCCCCATGGGTCCAGGAGCCTCACCAAGGGAGGAGAGCAGAGCCAAAAGAGAGAGTCCAGAGCCAAAAGTACAAAGAGCCAAGAGAGTGATAAACTGGTTGACCACTGCTTTTATGTGCCTGGCCTGCTGGCAGGAGGGGCTTACGGGCAGCAAGAGGTCATGGGAAATCCAGGGGCTCCATTTTGAATTTCCTCACATATGAAAGTTTTCCTCCGTGTGACCCCAACAACCTAATACCTGGTGGTGCCACCCTCGGCGACAACAACTGCAATAAAGCGTTTGCGATAACTGGCAATGAGTCTTTCACATCACTGTGGAGGAATGTGGCCCACTCTTCTTCACAGAATTGTTTTAATTCAGCCACAGTGGAGGGTTTTCAGGCGTGGAGTATGCCGCCTGAGCAGTATGGAGGCATTTTGTGTTTTTCAAATGTTTTTTTTTGGGCTTGAATTAGTGGTCACCAATGACCTCAGTTGATTTGGATTTGTCTTCAATGCTGTTTTTCTTTGTACAAGGTAACTCCAAAAGTGTTTTGAGGACGAAAATAATTCACAGACCCTTTAATTAGCCTTGGGGTGAGTAGATGATAAGTGAATTTTCTTTTTTGGGTGAACTATTGTAGCCCCTGGGCGAAGTCGGGCTACTATGGATTCATGCATGTTGTCTCTGCCACCGCCGCGTCCATGTCCGTTTTGGATGTTCTACAGGCTGTAATGTTTGACCGATTACATTCATATTTGGTATGGATATGTGATGTACATCACTTATGACACCTAATGATTTTGGTTGCTATGGCGACAGTATTGGCCAAATGATATGCAAATTAGTGATAAAACATGAAGATTTCCTTGTGGACGCAGTACATGCTGCAATTCTTTGCCCAATTACTTTCAAATTTTGTACAGATATGTGTTACACTTCACTTATGACACCTATCGATTTTGGTTGCCATGGTGACAGTATTGGCAGAATAATATGCAAATTAGTGATAAAACATTGAGATTTTCTTGTGGACGCAGTACAGGCTGCAATTTTTGACCGATTTCTTTCATATTTGGTATGCACGTGTTATACTTCACTTATAACACCTATCGATTTTGGTTGCCATGGCAACAACATTGGCCGGATAAAGGCCCATTCACACCGGGGCGGAGCGGAAAAGCGGCACGGATTTGCGGAATGTTCGCAGCACGAAAATTCCGCGTTAAACCATTCACACCAAACTCGGTGCGAAATTTCGCATTCTTGTGTTCCAATTCTTTGAAACACCGATGAAAGGAACAGAGCTGATCAGAGAATGAAGAACACCTGGGCAGAACAGAGAGGGAACAAAGCATGAGGCATTGGACAAGGCTTAATGACATAACAAGCATATTAGGAAAATGGGCGGGCTCAGGTAAGTACCAATGTAGTATGCAGATTGAAGGAAGTGTGAAAAAGTTACGCAGCAAAGTAAAGCAAGGTCTGAAATAATATTGAAGCAGGAAATCATGGCAATTAACACCCTACCTAAATTAGCAATATTAGTAAAGTGCCTGTCTGAGGAAAACACCTCCCGTGAATGTTAGTAGATGTTAGTAACTAAAAATAGTTAATTCACATTAACCTTAGAAAGGCCTGAAACCAGAACAGTAATGAAAGAAAATGGAAATACCGCAGCCAGCCAATAGCAAAGAAACAGTGCATGCACTCGAGAAAACAAAACGTGGACTGGAACGCAGACATGAGGAGGATTCCATTTGGCAGTGCAAGACAAGACCTGGAAACAGACACAAGGTGGACAGAACAAGAACATAACATACTGGGTAAGAAATGGAAATTGAAAGTTGACATTTTTGCATCAAAAGTGCGTAATACCCCCGTTATAATCCAAATACTCATTGATTCGTTGAGCCATCGTGCGCATGAGTCTGTCTATGGTGATTTGATGCAGTCTGTCCCATTCTTCCACCAACAACTGGCCAAGTTCATCGAGTGTGGCTCGTGGCCTTTCCCGTTGACACACATTTCAGACCAAGATGTCCCAGCCGTTTTCAATGAGGGAAAGGTCAGGGCTCATTGCTGGCGAGGGCATCCTGAGGATATTGTGTCGTTGAATGTGGTTATTCACTATTCTTGCACGGTAAGCCCGGGCGTCGTCGTCCTGAAAGACAAAACGCGGCCCCTCACGTCATGCAAATGGGACGATAGGGTGTCAGTATATTTCCTGATAGAACTGGCCAGTGACTCTTCCTTGCCTGATATGGAGTGGGGTTCAGTTAGTCATAGTGATCCCACCCCTACCATAACAGACCCATTGCCAAATCTGTCTGCTGCCTCAGGTTAACATTGGCATGGTGTTTGTAACGACGTTGCCAGATGCGACCACGCCTATCAAGGAAGTCTAAAGTGTACCGGGACTCATCTGAGAACATAACACATGACCACCGATGATTTCCCCAGTTCCTGCTCTGTGTCCATCATTCGCATCTATCGGCAATGCGGCGGTTTGTCAATGGCGGCACTAAACGAGGTCGTCTAGCATGAAGATGGGCATCATGTTGACGATTTCTAATCATCTTACCTGTTACTTGGACACCAGTTACCCGGTGTAAGTTTGCAGCGATCTGATTTACTGTTTGAGTGCAATTTCTGGGAGTCTGGGTTCGAATCAACCCATCCTGGGCTCTTGTTGTTGACCGTGGATGCCCTGATTGGCGTTTATCATCAACGTTATGGGTTTGCTGATACCTTCGCCATAGTCTGCTAATCACAGACTGAGAAACATTGAAGAAATTGGCAACCTCAGACTCACGGCTGCCAGCATTTTGGAAACATCGCATTGCAAAAAAACAATCCAAGGATGTCTCAGATAAACAAAATCAACAAAGGATTACAGTCAGAAGCTATCAGAATGAAATAAGTCTCGATCACAGGGGCGTAGATGACCTTTCTCTAAAGTATCAAATTCGAGTATGTACCTTGGCCACTTGTTCAGGATTTCCACGCAGGGGCGCCGTAAGGGGGTGGGGGTAACCATGGACGATTCTAGGGGCCCAGCATTCATAGGGGCCCCACAGAGGATACTGTTATTATTATAAACATTTGTAAATAAAATATATGGACACTTTAATTTTATATTTTAATTTTTGAAGTAACTTGATCAATTTAAAATTAATCTGTTTTTTGTTTCTCAATTTTCAACCTTTTAAGAATAATCTCAGCACATGGGCCCCCCCTCTTACTATTCATCATTTTGTATGGCCCAAGTTACGTGAGTACCTGAACCGGCAGCAAAAAAATTTTCTGCTGGTCAGTTGGGACCATTACGTACATTTGCCAATCAGAGATCGGCTTTGGTACCATTGTACGTGCCATCAGCCAATCACAGCTCGGCTGTACTCATGCATCGATGAGAATGGCAACACATTGTCTCTGTCAGCTGAGTTGTGCACACGGCAAATTTGTAAATGCTTGTCTTACAATAACGTTGTAAGTGCTCCACAATGCGGGAAATTACAAGTACACTAGCTGGTCTGCTGCAGCAGTCCAATAATCTATTTATTAGTCTTGGCTTTGGTGACTAATACTGCACATCTGAGAGCAAATTTTGTGATATCAGACTGTTTCCATTACCAGTTTTTGATTTCACTATTTAGATTTTGCCATTTCTAAGGGTATTAAATGGAAACGCATCTTGAGAGTGAGGACAATGTCCGACGTTATTAGCCCCAAAAACACAGTCTGCTTTATGACCGTAGACTGTTCATGACACAGACTCCTATTTGAGGTACTGCGCTGATAAGCATATGGTCGTCGCTGGAGCACATTGGGGATGCGTTACCAGTTAGTTTCTGAATCAGTATTTTGAACATTTGCTGCAATCGACAAAATTCAATTCTGAACCCCAAAGAAAACAGACCATCTATAAGAAACCGCAGCTTTTCTCATCTTTATCATACTCTCATGAAAAGAAATCATCTTGCACTCAGACCAACCAGTCACCGATTTCATACATACTTCGTGAATAATCATGTACATGCGGGACTTCAGATCAGAGTGTAAGTGCGCATCCAATCTAATCAATCAGGATAGAAGGTTCGCGATTGATGTTGAAACGAGCTAGCTAAATAAAACCATTTGCCACTGGACGCATGCATCCCTAGCTCATATCAACATCAATCTCTTACTTTCTGTCCTGATGGATAACGTTCTTCGGTAGGATTATTTACTTTGATCCCTAGAACACATTCATGTTTAAATAAAGACCGGAAATCGACAAAAACGTATTTTTCCCAAAATGCACCTTTAATATTAAATGCTGTTATGCACAGATGCAGTAGCCCCAGGAAATCTTCCCTCAACTCCCCATACACAAGATACAGTCGAATGGGAAGAAGATGAGCACTATAGGCTACAAGATGATACATAGCCTACAATAGTCCCTGAATGAAAGGCTTTGAAGGTAAGACTTTTGTAAACTGAATATTTTTGCAAACTTGCTAGGCTACCTTAGTGTACAATTATTGAAATGAATTGAAAAACTGGCACATTAAGACAGGTTTGTGAGTCAGTTTTATTTAAAATGCAAAGTTGATGTTTCCTTGCAGGTAATCCATGCCCAGCTCATTCCAATCAAATAGTTAGCCTGTATCACAACTATGTGTAGCCAATGTAGCCTATAATCAACTGTTAATGTAATGTTACAGCCCAGGAACCAGAAGCAAGCAGTAGTGAAAGTCGAAATCCTTTATTTGGTCCGAGTCCAAGCCAGAGATCACAGAAGTACAGTGCCACAAAACACAATCCTAAACTCAGGGTCGTGGGACAGGCAGAGTTCGGTAACCTTGAGTCAGAATGGCAAAAGGTACATAAATGGCAGGCAAAAATCAAAGTTGATAATAGAGATCCAAAAATCCAAAAACCCAGGGCAGCAAAAACAGGAATCGTGGTCAGGCAGGCAGGGTCAAAACCAGAACAACAAACAGAATAATCAGAAGGGCACAGGCAGAAACCGGTATTCGGGCAAAGGGTGTCTCAGATCTACTGGCATATGGGTCTCTCGGCACAGAAGAAAAGATCAACGTTCTGACGGGGAAGGAACAGAAATGCAGGGCTTAAATGCACCAAACAGAAGTCACATGCTACGGGGTAACAGGTGGTGGGAGTGAGAGATAATGAGAAGAAAAGGTGAGCACACAAGGAAGCCCTAATACAATAATTGGCAAAAGCCAAGACATGGACTGGGAATACATAGACAACCTATGACAGATAAACGACTCCGGTTAAGGAGTTCTACGTGCACAGAGAAAAGAGTGCAGGATAGCAATTAAGCACGTGCGAGAGATTTCGCGGAAACACAGGAAGATAAAGGGAAAGCAAAGCAAGGGGCGGAGATTAGAACAGAGCGAGTGCTGAGATTACATTAGTAGTAATTAGTAGCGGTGCAACTTTACAAATTAACCCAAGAGCTAGTTAGTTAGTTAGTTAGTAATATGTACACGGATTAGTTAAGTTAGTAACTATGATACAAAATATAAATGTTAGTACAAGTATAATTAGTAATCATAGAAAGCAGAGCGAAAGAAGTAAACGAGAATTTAAGTAATTGAGTGAAACACCAGAAACCACTGAAATCACCTGAAGCATGAAGGCATGCAGACGGGAGAATGAACTTACCATGCTGATCACAAGACAGGGGTAGACACTGGTGCACAGAACAAAAAATAAACAAATGGCAAAATGGAAACTGGGAAGCAGACTAATAAATAAAAGATGCATGACAATGAAAAATAACAGAAACAGACAACTGGCAGAGCAGAATCATAACAGTTAAGGCCTATAACAGATTCCGAATATACGATTCTTATGGGTGCTTTAGAGTCAGGGCCATCTTCAAGCCATGAGGCATCCACAGAGGAGGCCAGTGAACAAATATATGTGTATATGTGCGTGTGTATATATATATATATACTATTCAAAAAAAGTAGGGGATATTGGATTTACAAGTACCATGAAATGCAGATCATGAGGTCAGGAAGGAAACAAATGACATAAAAACATTAAGGAAACATTTGTCAATTTATTCAAACCCTGTGTACAGTCAGTAAAGGACAGATTCTCCAGAATAAGGGCTTCGACACAAACACAGGGTCACACAGCAAATTTACCACCATTGTGAAACAGAGTCAGTAGCGGGTAAACCCCTCGGTTGGCTAGACAAGCTCGACCGGGCGTGGCATACTCCTAACGAGACGTCCAAGGTCATTTTGGGGGGGAACGGTATTCCATTCCTGTTGCAATGCTGCAGCAAGTTCTTGGACATTGGCAGGAGGTTGTTGACGTTAGGCGTAGCCGCTGTCCAAGCATGTCCCAGACATGCTCGATGGGGAAAGGTCCGGACTGAGTGCTGGCCATGGTAATGTGGTGATATTCTGCTGCTGGAGGTAATCTGTAACGATCCTGGCCCTCTGACATCTGGCATTGTCATCTTGGAAAATGAAACGGCGGCCATAACGACGTGCAAACGGCACAACATGGGGTGCCAAGATGTTGTCCCGGTAGTACTGCCCTGTGACACGTCCAGCAACAACATGCAAGTCTGTTCTGCCGGCAGCAGTGATGCCTCCCCACACCATTACAGATCCACCCCCATACGGATCATGTCTAATGACGTTAACGTCATGGAAACGTTAAATTATGTCGGGCGCCAAACCCTCCTGCGTCTGTCAAGGAAGTCCACAGTGAACCTCGACTCATCTGAGAACATTACGTTGTTCCATCGGCGATTATCCCAGCGTTGATGATGACAACACCATTGAGTCTGGCCCTAATGTGACGATCCCTCAAACAGGGAATGACACGAGGGGCGTCGGGCGTGTAAGTGAAATCTGTGCAGACGATTCCTGATGGTCTGGCCACTCACTACCAAGCCAGTATCCCTTTGAAGTTGAGACCTTATCTGATTTGCTGTTACCATACGATTTCTCAAGACAATAGTGCGGATGAATCTGTCCTGAGCCTGAGTTGTTGCCCTTGGTCGACCGGATCGTGGTCTATCCTGAACAGACCCTGTAGCACGATGTCTGGACCATAATCTGCTGATGACAGACTGGGAAACATTCATTGCCCTTGCCACAACGACCTGTCTTGTGCCAACCTGTAGCATGCCAAGGGCACGTAACCTCTCCTCCTGTGTTAGACAGCGCATGGTCTCTGTTTAATTAACGACTTCAACCACTGATAATCTGATGCTTTCTCTTCAAAATCTTCCTTTACAGTGGCTCTAACCTTCCAATTCAGAGTCATGCAAATTTGTGGCACAACCCCCTTGATCAATCAATAGCATCCCGTGCAGATCGTAAGAGGGTCATTGATGTGTTTGGGTGATGAATTTCTTTGGAAATGCTTCCTCAGTAAGGAACTATACAACATGGTTTCGTATCCCTTTGTATATGTGAAAATTTTGATCTCAAAATAAAATATCCCCTACTTTTTTTGAATAGTATATATATATATACTGATGGACTTAAAAACTTGTAAGTCTGATTAGACTGAAATAGCATAGTTGGGTTAGGGCAGGGGTGGCCAACCCTGGTCCTGGAGAGCCGCAGTGTCTGCTGATTTTTGGTGATACTCAGCACTCGACTGATGGATTGAAGTAGTTGATTACTCACTTAACTGATCTCACCTGGTGTCTCAGGTTTAATTTGGTAATAATGAGCCAATCAAGCAATTAGCAGGAACAACCCACAAAACTCCTAGAGCCAATTAAGCAGACTTGCAGGTTGTGACCGCAATCTACGTGTTTACCAAGATTTGTCATTGTGGTTGGATATTTAGCGTAGTTGTAATGCAGACAAAGTAGAAGTACAGATAAAAGTTTATAGAGCAGGGGTGGATAACGCTGGTCCTGTAGAGCCAGAGGGTGTTCTGAGTTTGGTTTTCTCCACCCGATTTAAACCTAAGACACCAGGTGAGATAAGTGAAGTGTGTAATCAAATGCTTTAACTCATCAATCAAGTGCTGAGTAACACTAAAAACCAGCAGACACTGCGGCTCTCTAGGACCAGGGTTGGCCACCCCTGGGTTAGGGGAACTTTAATTAGATGATTACATAATTGATATGCAGTTGTCTTTGAGTAAGGAGACACAACAGTGCGTGAGGTCATGACCTTGTTTGTGTCTGTGGAGCAGGATTTGAGGAATTAGTGCTGTAACCTCGTCCGGTTTCACTGATCACAATTGCAATGCTGTCAAATGCCTTAAAACAATCCTTGAGGTCATTAAGGCCAGAACCGAGAGCATTTGTTCAAAGACACTACATGCGCCACCATGCCTCGCCTTTCCAGACCCCAACGTGATCAAGCCATTGGGCTGTGGATGGCTGGAACATCCCAAAATCGCATCGCCCAGCGTTTTGGGGTAAGCAAACCCACAATCTCTACCCTTGTGGCTCGTTACCAGGAGACTGGAAGCACCAATGATCGACCCCGACCTGGTCAGCCTTTGGTCATGACCCCAGCCCAGGACAATCAGATCCGCCTCGTCCACCTGAGAGATTGGTTTCGAACCTGCACCAGGACGGCTCAGGAGACGCTAGGAATCCACAGACCAAGGATCAGCAGAAGAACAGTGAGTCGCCGACTCGGAGGTCACACTCGTACTGAGATTGGAGTCGATCTTTGCTGTTGATTTTGTTGTTAAACTTGTCATTGTTGATTCTTTTGTCGTTCTTTTTTTGTTGATGTTATCTGACATTTTGTCGAAGTTGTTGTTATGGGTAAAGTCAATAAATGGTTACACATTTGAATCCGAGTTTGGCTGTAATTCTGATCATAGGTTTTTAAGTCCATCAGTGTATATGGGGGGGCCCTAATCAATTTCCAGTCATAGGGCCCAAAATTGCCGGTGGTGCCCCTGTTTCCATGTGCTGCACGTTCACATCATTGGCTGCGTTTTGGTGCTCTGTTCTAGAGCAGTTCATTTTATCTTCATTGCAGTCAGTTATTTTATCCAAAACACAATCATTATTTTGTTTTTAACCTTGAAATTCCAATGTCTCCTACTTTTTTTGAAGACTATATGTGTGTGTGTGTGTGTGTGTGTGTGTGTGTGTGTGCGTGTGCGTGTGTGAGTGTGTGTGCGTGTCTTTTCACGATACTGGGTAACAAAATTGTGACCACGAAACAAGCAAGAAAATGCCAATTCATATTTAATTTGGAAAATCATCATCACTGCTTCCGGGTAACATCAACTATCCAATTAATTCATACAATATTTTATAGGACAAGGTTATTCTGGAGCATAACGTTCATCACGACAGATTACAGTGGAAAGGGGTAAAAATGAATCTGTCACTGCATTAGAAATTAAGTTTTTATCATAAAATATGAAATCAATTGCAGCCAGTAACGTCTTACCTTGTGGGAGGATGGCGAGTTGCTGGAAGATGATCAAGAGTAGGATGGATTCAGACAATGTTTATCATAATTCCCTTTTCACTTAATTGTCATTGCTGCATACAAAATATTGGACAGGAAAGGTTTGGTCGCTGAAATCAGCGAACTCACGGCAGCACACGGGAAAATTTGTCGCTGATTAAATGTGCGCACAGAGTCATTCTACAGAACAGGACAAAACAATGAATTGATGCATATAATCAAAAAAATCAAACTTTGTCTTTGGTAACAGTGGTGATTTACTGGACACGACATAATTTTTTGCTATTGAGTTCATATTTTTCAAAATTGACGGAAATTGGCAGACAAGTAGTTGGTTTATTGGCGTAAGGAAAGGCAGTTCTTCTGTGGAGTAGCAGTGCATTTGAGCAGTGCCACTCACTGAAAACCTGCCTGCTGTGGTAACAGTCGTTAGCACAGCGGACCCGTTGGGCAAGACGGTGACCCTATCATTTCAGTCTGATATCGTCCCATGTTCTGACCAGGGGTGTGTTTCTCGAAATCACAGATGCTAACTTACATAGTTGGGCCCATTGACTGTGAATGGACGGACTACGTAAGTTGTTAACTTAATTAGCAACTACGCTTTTGGGAAACGCCCCAGAACAGTTCTGTAACAATGTTGAATTTATTCACTGGACTGTGAGTGAATAACTTGTGGGCAAATGCACACTTACTAATTTAGATTTCCCACATCCTTTTTCATAAAGACTTATTTTTTGATGTCACATTTTGGTGTCCTTATTTTAACCAAAAAATTATTGAATAAAAAAACCTACTTGGATTCAAGTGGCAATTTTATCCTCACTATATCTCTTATGCTTGCTAAACAAAATGAACA
Organism: Gymnothorax javanicus; assembly: GCA_029692085.1. Classification (NCBI taxonomy): domain Eukaryota; kingdom Metazoa; phylum Chordata; class Actinopteri; order Anguilliformes; family Muraenidae; genus Gymnothorax; species Gymnothorax javanicus. The sequence continues at coordinate 77,674,378 of CM056195.1, forward strand.
TGAATTAAAAGCTTCAATCATTATCTGCTGATAATAAAACAATGAACAACAGCTATGAAATCTCCCCAGTATTGTGAAAATATAGTATTATTTTTGGAACTGCAAAGTTCTTTCCAACATAATGTTGATTAAGGAGATATATACTGGACAAAATAAATTAGGGATCATGAACTATTTCAGTGATTAAAAGCAAAATTTTTAAAAAACATCTGAAAAAATATGAAACAAACGGAACATAATTTTTCATCCAATTTAATGACAAATCTCGATTTCATTCTTTGGTTTTTTGGTAATAGTGTTCAAATCAACAAATCACTGAATGAGGGGATTAAATCTCCAACATTAAATTTACAGAACATGTCCCAAACTGACTCAAAGTCTCGTCAATACTTCAGGTGACCTCCGTTTGCTCTCAGAACAGCGAACAGCCTCATCTGAATGCGTTTATGCTCATTATTTTGAGATTCACAATGTTCTGTTGTGGGAGATTGTTCCAAAATGAGCCAATCTCAAAATCCAAGTCTGTGGTTGGTTTGGACGTCTTAAAACAAATAGTTGATCCCACACATGCTCGATGGGGTTGAAACAAATGAGACCGGACCACAAGTAAAAAACGATGGTTTCCCTTTTTAGGTACTTTGAACCACACGATATTTCATATATTAATTATATCTGAGGATGAAGTATACCTATTGCACCAGCAAACAATCTAATTGACTTTGTTTCTAAATCTCATCCCGGTACCGGAGAATTTTCAGTGTGCCGTTGATGGCTACCATGTGAAAATATGTGACCGCCCAAACAAATTTCCCCAAATCATCAGAGGTCTTCCACCAAACCCTGTGTTCAGACACCAATGCCTGGCTAATTTCGCCGTCTGGCTTCTCTCCACACCTCTCGACTCATGGAAATCCAGACAAAATCTGGACTCATCTGTGAAGAGTACGGGCTCCCAACGTCATCTATCCCAATTCACATGCTGACATGCACATTCCAAGCGGCAATTCGATGCGTTAGGAGTCTGGAGAATGCTGGCCTGTAAGCCCGTTTTAGCTGCATGAAGTCTGTTCCTCAAATTGTTTGTTATGTGCAGGCCTAAACAACATTGAACTGACTAGTCAGTCTTTTTTTTTCTTTGAAACCGCTGTCTCCAGGCTAACGTAACGATTACCATTTGTGGCACGGGGTCTGCCAGTCCTAGGCCTCTTATTGACTTTATCAGTCCCCTGAAATCTTGTCCAGAGTCTAGAGACAACACTTTGAGACACACCCTTTAACTGAAAAAGCAACGTTGGCTTGCTCTTTGTCCAGCCTTTTTTTTCCGGAGTGTGCTTGATTGTCAACAAAGCAACATTACCATTTGCCTGTAAATGCCGAACTTTGTGGTGGCATACCTTTACACTAAAGTCAACCTCAATCGCTGCACACTTTATCAATCACGTATAGATGTCTGCTGACTGATTGTCAACGTCACACAACAACCCAGAGTTAACCACATTTTAATCGTGCTGCTCATGAGCACGTGCAAATCGGCAGAAGCATGCAGTGAACCGATTTCAGGTCACAATGTGTTTTCAATTCATGTGTATGTAGTATTTCATTTCACTTTATTCCCTTAAACTTTAGTAAACCAAAATGTCCATGATCCCTAATTTTTTTTGTCCAGTATATTATCCATCTAAATATCAAAAACAACTACTCAAGAAAAATTAACAGCTTGTTAAAATAATTTGAACGCAGTTGTGGTTATCTTTCAAATAATCATGGAGGTGCTCCAGGATAGAATTTGAGAATCTCCGTGGTAAGGTAAATCTTTCATCACTAGAGGGGGCTGAAACATCACAATTAAAAAAAACTTCTGGAAACTTTCTCAGTAATATGTCCGAAAACATTGCAGGATAGTCTGTACTATGAGGAACGCATGCGTAGCAGCTTATATGAATGCACAGTTTATGTACTGATTATTTTGAGTATTTTACATAATTTCATTTTGACAATTTAATGATGAACACTGTTGAGATTTTTTTTAAAAATGAGCCAATCCCAAAATGGCAAAATATTGAACTTTTGTGGTCTTAAAAACAAATAATTGGTTAGAAGCTGGGATTAAACAAATGAAGACCACAAGTAAAAAACTATCAGAGTCCAAATTTAGCATTTTTGTATATTTAATATATTAATTATATCTGAAAATATTTTATATATTTTATATTTTTTGCATATCTTTTCACTGCTTTGTTTCTAAGATCTTTCAGAATTTTTAATTCATCATTTCTCCACAGTGTGAAATTGTGACTGATCATTTTTCCATTGTGGTCTTCAAATGTAATCCTGTGACGGTCCATGCCTCCTTAATTTCTGCTGCCTTGACCTGCTTCAGGAAAAGCTAGAAACAGTTTCAGTGTTTCACGGTGAAGTCAAAGCCAATTAATGCTTTATAGTACTGGAGAATATTGCAGAAACGTTTGCTTCCCACAATTGAAACATTGTTTTTAAGGAGGAATGAGCAGATGCTACTTTTCAATTCTTTTTTTTCTTTAAAATGCGGTCTGTAAGATTACCATTTAAAGAAGTCAATATCAAGTTACTTTATCTACTCAATTCTTACTAATTTCCTGACCAATGATTTGTTTTTAAGACCCTTTAAATTTTCAGATTTTTCCATTTTTGGCTTGACCCTTTTTTTTTTTTTTTTGCCCAGGAGTGTACTTTGAATATGTCAACAAAGCAACATTACCAAGGCAGTAACACATTGTGAATGGCTTCTGAACTCTTACTGTACCCAAAAAAATGGCCATATTCCTATATACATCTCATCCTGATATCTTGAAGTTACTGAACGTACTGTATAAATATAAAAATACCAATGCATTATCAATTTTTGCTACCATAGCCTGCAATGGCCCCAGTATCCATCAATACAGTATAATGCCTATACAGGAAACTTACAGACTTTATTTCTTTTTACCATCTGATTAATATTGAAAGAGTATGAAAAGTATTCTATTAAACCATATACGTAATTACTACTATTCACCAATCCTTAATAACAAATACTTCCCTCTGCCAATACTGTCTGTATTTATCTTTCAAATAGTCATGAAAACCACTTTCTCCTAGGACAGTATGACATAGACATAGTTGTTAGTCACATTACAGGCAAAGAAAACACTTTTTTCATCCTAAAAAAGTACATGTTCTTCTCGTTCCATACATTTTTTGTGAATTTTTGTGATTTTTATGTACCGAGTAATCAAACCTCAAACCTCTGAAATTCAACTAAATTAGCACATGCTAATGAATGCCGCCATTCTGTATATTTTAGCCAATCAAAAAATGCTTCATGTGGCAATGTCCTGCATGTTGTGACCAGGAAATCAGCTGATCTATTTAACTGCAGCGTTAGGGGATTTTCAATGGTGTGCCGTGAGCCTCTGACCCTTAAACACATAATTGCTTTCACGCTGTGCAGGCACAATCACTTGATTAATAATCACACAATTTGATTATTGAATAATCAAGACCAAAATATTAGCCTGTAATTATTAAGAAATGTTCTTAATAGTGATTTAGCAGGGATGGAAATAATAATAATAAGAGGAAGAACTAGAAGAATTAATCCAATATTTTCTCTGAATTCCACCTCCCGTTTAGCTATTTTTTTCAGCTGTGCAATCTCTTTCATTTTAAGATTGCACAACATCAAAATGTTTTCAACACTCTAAAGAATAGGCTACATTTGCCGAGCAGTTGTATTCTCCTCACAAATGTGATGGTAATTTACTTAATTACCAATGCTTCTTACGTCAAAGCGTAGGTTAATTGCATAACTTATTTAATTGTTTATTTGTGCATCGAGAACGTTCAACCCATGGCATGCATTTAAAATCACTTAAAATGCATGTCATTCGTCAAACTTTCATGGTTGCAAAATCATTGATGAGGTCTTTATTGTCTTGCTTCCGGGAAAGTTGTAGGAAGGCCACAATATGAGATAGTGAGAACAGCAATTATCTGATAAATTTATAAGAACGAAATGTCAACTTTATCTGAATACCATCTTCAGCAGCATTTACTGCATAACGTTCTACTTGACGATGGAATTTCAGGAAATTTCAGTTATTGCCGTCTATGCAATCTTATGTTGTATCCTTCCTCTTTGACGCAAAGGTATGAATCTAAATAATTACAAGCAATATAGCTTATTGGTCGCCTATTTGCTCAGTAAATGAATTCAGTTAACCCTTTGTCTCCCCTGTCTGGTCTTTTTGTGTTACCTTATATAAGGGCTTATAATTCAAGTTTAGCAGATTTCAGAGTTTCTGGGAATGGCTCAACATTCAAAACAATTGAAGCATTTAGAATTACATCATATTTCAGTTTATTTTCATGATTTTGGTGGAGAAAAAGGGCTGAAAACATAAAAAATCTTCATGAAATTCAGCATTGAAGCTGTAAAAAAATAATACTGAGAATTGAAAAATGGCTTGGGGTTAAAACAATACATTTCTGGGATTATAAACTCCTTGACCACAAGTATAATTCATTACATTCTAAATTATCTACTCTCTAGGAGTCAAATAAGACAGCTATCGAGGTGGCTCCCCAAGCTCTAAGAACCTTCAAAATGGCGCACTGTCAAATCATAAAATAATCATTTATTCAACACAAATCAACTTTTTGTCTATAAAATTCCTCATGAACCCTGTGATTTTCTGGTTTTTTCTTCACAGTCCCACAAGTCAGCACAATATACTCATTAAAGGAACCGCTTATTTAATGGTCAGAACATTCATCCTGCAATGAAAAGCTAGCAGTTCGCCCTTCCGAGCTTGTGACCTTATATGAACACTTTTCACACCTTATAAGGAACAGGTATAATTCACTACAGCAGTAACATCTGAAATATACCTTATTTTAACAGAATAGACATTCCACTATCAGAAAAAATCAGGCAATGTTCTACCCTAGATTGAACAGAATGGTGCAATGAATGTACCTGGGGGTCTACCGAAGAGCTTGAGCAGTTAACATTTTAAACAAGCCAAAACTGGTTTTTTAGTTTTACTTATAAATTCCAAAACAAAAAAGCCACATTGAGCAAAATTTTACCACAGTAGCAGTATAACCTTTCTTCATGGAATCGTTCCTCCAGAGACAGACGTATCTGGTAGGAAGAATTCTCCTGTCCTGTTTCATTCGGAATAATTCCCATTGACCTTGTCCGCATCTTATTTACAGCGCGGAAAATAAGTATTGAAAGTGTCAACATTTTTCTCAGTAAATATATTTCTAATGGGACTATTGACATAAAATTCTCACCAGATGTCAGTTTATATTCTCCCATTTCAGTTTATTCCCTCATGAGTTTGTCAAGCCAATTCTCCTGATTCTGATGGTGGAGAGACCAGGGGTTCGCGCCAGGACCAACAGCGCTGACTAAAGACATGCAGCCAGCCTCCTGAACTGAAAAGTGAAACCGACAATTAAAATAATTTGAGATACTTTTAATGTGCATGAAATTATATGTGCCTTTTCATATTTGAGTTAATAAGAATAAAATTACCTGTTTTCACCCATCCTCCCGCCTAGTCTGCGCCTTGTTTTCCAGTGTCTCCCTACACTGGTGGAGAATGTGGGCACTGACACGGGCGCACATTGACAGAAGTAACCATTATTATTACTGGGATTAATATTGTGTGGTGTATTCTGTCCCAGGTGTTGGTGCTGTGTGTTTTGGTTTCTTTGTGTGAATCCCATTTCACCCCTTGGCCCTACCACTTAGCCCTACCCCATCGCTTTGCACGTTCACATGTAGGGGTAATGATGTCCCAATTCTTGTTGAAAGAGGGGGATGGTGAAGTGGTAGGGCTATCTGCTCCTTCAAACAAAGATTTTTAAGGGGCACACTACAAACAGAGGAGTAAGACAAATCTCCCACAGTACCTCGTGAATCATCGGCAAGATGGAGACGAACGCCACAGAGGCACCGAAAGAAATGCATAAAAGTAAATAATTTCTTGGAAAATAAAATACGAAAATGACTGGATCACCTTAGTTTGATTTAGTTTAATATATTATGGACAGTTTGTTCGTAGCCCCTGGATTCCACTGGACGCGTATTTGCAGCTTGACGTGAAGGACGCTATTTTGCTGCGTCTTGTACGCGACTTCATGTTCCACTGAACGCGGAACGTCAGCGCAGCGTCCTGCCAGCTGATACAATCGACTTGCTCAGATTTCGCATATTTTGTCATTTTTACCGGCATATTAGTGCAACGACCTTAAATGCTGTCTGTTATTTTTTCTGCTTTAATTGCATTTAATGTCATTTCCATCTTTGTTGTGCTGTAGAACCTACTACAGTCCAGCCGTGAACACCATAGATTAAAAAAAACTGTGCCCGTGTTTTAGTTAAAACTAAATCACAACTTTGAAAAGTAAATTATAAACAAATTTTATATCAAAGATTTGTGGCTGGTTTCTTTCAGTTAAAAGCGTATTCCCCTTGATAGTTACTTCCTGCCTGGCACAATCTGGTGTGCGATTAGCACAAATACTAACGTAGTTGGATCCAATAAAGGTAAACGTATCCCTGCTATATTCAGATCTATGGGAAAGCGGCGAGATAGACTCGCTATTTTCAGATCAGAGCTGCTTCTGATGCTACCGACGTGCCGTGCTCGGTGGAATCCAACCATTGTCTAGAAATAGATCAACTCCGGTGTAAAGCCGAATTATTTTCAGAGCAGTTGAGCAGAGCGCGGATGCAATTTTTTCGTTCAGTGGGATGCTGCCCGACGGGCGTGCGTATTCTCCAAAATTTTCTGACCGCGACAGGAACGGAATCAAAACCATTGATCTAGCAAACAAACACAGATGCTTTTCGATGCTTTTCTTCCCGCGTTACAGGAGCGCCAATGTGTTTAACTATATTTGGCAGAGGACGCGCCAAGGCAGTGCGCCGCGTGGAATCAAAAGTATAATGCCGCCTTAACGTGGGTCAAGACGCTCCTGGTGGAATCAAGCCTTAACAAACGTAACAAAAATTGCTAGTGCTGTACACATGTCTGCCCATGTCTCCAGCTAGATAGCTAAATTTAGCATTATTATGAGGCTGATTTTTGCATGACAGTGCTGCATTTCTCCCTTGATGACTTGAGACGCCAAAGATGTAACTTGTGTTCAGCAGCGAAGTTGCTGCATGTTACCACTTGCTCCCCCACTATCAATGCACACTGGCAGGGTGAGAGCAGGGATCTCAAGAACAGAGCACCATTTGTTAGTCGCCAAGCCGTGATCATTTTTATATGATGATTTATATGATCGATTAATGGCATGAAACGTGTGAGTTGTGAACAGAGCGTCCATGCTATTTCCATCACTATCAGATAAATAATACTATTATTGCCATGGTTGGGAGGCAGAGCAGAAAAACCGAGCCTGAATAAAATCTTGGCTATTTCAGTATGATTCACCTATCCTTTCATGCTCTACAAATTAACATACCTGTTATTCAAATAATCTGGCTTTGCAGCCTTTACAATGCAAGCTATATCATTTGTTTCTCTGAACAAGTTTCACTGACATTCCCATGTTCTATCTTTGCTTGGTCTTCAGAGCAAACCCGACAGCTCATTAGGTTTCAAGCATACATACAATGCATTATGTAGTTACGGTATTCTGTTTCATTATCCCTGCTCACAGATTGTCACTCAATCAACACACAAACTAATAAAATGAACAATCTTTTATTTGTGATTACGTGTGTATGAAAACAAGTTGATCCAACGTTAGTTACGACCGTGGTAGCTTGCTAGCATGTTAGCAAACATTTCAACTACAAAACTTATTTGTGGTCTATTTTATATTCCTCAAGTTCATTCATCGGCATTCTCAGGTGTCGGACACATCTTCTTCTTGAATTTTTACTGATCGCTGCCAATAGTCAAAAAAAAAAAAAAATCCAGATAGCCTAGGCAAAGAGAAGACCACAGTTTAAGACGGCATTGTGAATTGTTCTGGAAACAAGCTCTACACGAGTATTTATTGCACCACGGACAACTTCTCATGAAGTATCAGGGTCTCCAAGGGTTGTCCCATTTCATAGGGGAATATTTCAACCACTACCCCTTGCAACTCTGTTTCAAAGGATGAAGCTAGGGCAAAGGGTAAGGGGTAAAATATAAATAAGAATTTGGATTGGGCCTTTCTGTCTCTCTCTGGTTACCCTACAGACAGGATGGTTACCCTCAACAGGGGGCCCAACAGGATGGAGGAGCTGGTTTGGAAGAGACTGCAGCCTGAAAATGCCCTTCCACACCTTTGAAGAATAGCGGAACAAGAAGTGTGGGAGCAGGATGAGTGAGACGGGATCCCAGCATTGTTCCTGGATCCCATTGTTCCACCCCCCCACAGAAGCCCATTGTTACCCCCACATACATGAAGAAATATTGCTGCATTCTGGCCTGTCGGTCTACGCTGCTGCCCAGAAGTTAAGCACGTGGGAGTACCAAACCGACCGCTCCCCCACACCCAGATGGCTGAACTGGCACAACTGGGGACCCAGTGGCTACAACCTGAACTGCTGCCAGCGAGCAAGATGGTAGACTGCATGGTAATGGACTGCTTCATGCGAGCCCTCCATTATGAGGCCAAGAAGCTGGCTGGCCAGCAGGCACCATCCACTTTAGAGGAGCTGATCACCCTGGTGGAGCGAGTGGAGGCGACACAAGAAATGCTCTGAGGACCAGAACGACCCGGGGTCCGAAGGTTGCCAGACAAGAAACTCGCTCATCCTGCTCCTGCCAACGAACCCCTCGGGCACACCCGAGAAAAACCCAGGCCTGCCTTAGCAGAGTGCCCATCTCGGTTGTCCCCTCCTCAACCTTGACTCTGGAGAACACCATAAGAGATCATGCCCATCATGCCCATGACCTCCCGCTGCTTGATGAGGCATCCAGAGACAGCGACCCTGCCGGCGGTGCCCTCCAGGTACCACATGATGGTGCATTGCAAGAAAGTCCGGGTCTTGGATTCTGGAAGCTCCCTGACCCTAATCCAGCCGTAGCTTGTATCTGCTGATGTGTCATCTGCCGCCTGCACTCTTTCATCTGTGTTTATGGAGACTTTCAAGAAGTGCCCGCCGTGAAACTGTGCGAGCAAGCCCACGGATCAAACCTTATAGTGGCAGGTATAGTGAAGGAGCTCCTTGTCCCACACCTATTAGGACGAGACTTCCCAGGGTTTGACGGACTTTGGCGCAGTTGTACAAGGGGTTGCCAGCAGGGTGAAGACACAAAAGTGCCAGACCAGGGAGAAGGAGGATAGCCCTTACGTGGCCTGGCTGGGGGAGCATGTGGCCACAAGGGCGGAGGCGGGAGAGGCAGATGGAAAAGGTGAGCAACAACTAACCCTCTCTAGGTCTGATTTCCCCTCCCAGGTCTGTCCCCAGGGAAGGTTCGGAGTGGAGCAGCTACAGGATCCCCAGCCTACGGCAAGCCTGGTCAAGGGTAGAAGGCCCCCCCCCTGTAGGTGACCCCCATTTTTTTTTTTTTTTTTTAAAGATTATTTTTTCGGAATTTTTCCTTTATTTGATGGTTATACAGTGTAGAGAGACAGGAAGGTTGGGGGAAGACATGTAGCAAATGACCCGAGCCGGAATCGAACCCAGGTCGCTGCAGGAAGGACATGGCCTTTATGGTGCGTGCGCTTAGACCGATGAGCCACCGGGGTGCCCCCAACCCCCGTATTTCTTTGCAAGGAAGGGGCTCCTCTACTACGCTGTTGAGAAGATAAGAGAAGTGAAAGAGTTTTTGATCGCGCCCAGGCCTTACGTCTCCTAAGTGATGACGTTAGCACACAGTCACCTGTTGGGGGCACACCTAGGGCAAGAGAAAACCTTATTAGGCACGACTGACCTGTTTTTTGGTCAGGCGTGTATGGAGAATTAAGTTTTGTTGGAGCTGTCCCACATGCCAATTGATTTCGCTGGTCAAGCTGGCCCCCGCACCCCTGATCCCCTTGTTGGTCATCAACACCCCGTTCCAATGGATTGGGATGGACCTGGTGGGACCTCTCCCACAGTTGGCCCGGGGGTCACCAATACATCCTGGTGATTGTGGATTAAGCCACCCGGTACCCCGAGGCTGTGCCCCTGTGGACGGCAGCCACCAAAAATGTTGCCCGCAAGTTGGTGCAGCTGATGAGTAGGGTACGTATCCTGGCCAAAATTCTTACTAACCAGGGTACCCCCTTTGTCTCCAGGGTTATGGCTAATGTGTGTCGACTGCTGCGAGTCAAACACCTATGTACTTCTGTATACCACCCTCAGACAGACGGCCTGGCAGAACGCTTCAACCACACTTGGGAGAGTATGCTCCACCAGGTAGTGGCCCAGGATGGCTGGGATTGGGATCAGCCACTGCTCTAGGTCTTGTTCGCGGTGAGGGAGGTGCCCCAAGCATCCACTGGGTTCTCCCCATTTGAGCTGCTGTATGGACGCCAGCTCCGTGGGCTCCTGGACCTGGCTAAAGAGTTCTGGGAATCTGAGCCCAGCCCGCTGCGCACGATGGTTGAAGCCCAACAACCCAGCAACCCCAACAAAAGGTTTATAATCAAGAAGCCCAGCCATGGGAGTTTGAACTAGGGGAACGAGTTTTGGTGCTGATCCCTACCCAAGAGAGCAAGTTGCTAGCCTCTTGGGAGGGTCCTTACTCTATTATCAAGAAGGTGAGGCCCGTAAAATACCTCGTTGAGCAACCAGGCCGGCAGAATCCACAGCAGTTGCACCACGTCAACTTACTAAACAAGTGGGTTGAGGCGCCAACAGCTGCCTTGGCCACATTGTTAACCACCTCCGCACCGCCAGTCAGGCCTAAAGCCTTGAAAGTGGGTGGCGAATTGACCCCCCACCAAGAACATGAGCTACGTGAACACCTGTCGAAGAATGACAATGTGTTCTCTTCTCGCCTAGGACACACAATGTGGTCGTCCACCATGTGAAGACGCCTTCTGGTGTGGTAGTGAACGTGCGCCCTAACGGGTATCGGAGGTGTGGCGGAAGGCCATCATGGAGGAGATGAGGTGGATGCAGGACCTGGAAGTGATCAAACAAGCCTGCAGCCCTTGTTCGAGCCCCATTGTTGTGATTCCCAAGCCCGATAGCACCCTCAGGTTCTGCAACGATTTCCGGAGGCTGAATGCGGTCGCAGAATTTGAAGCTTACCTCATGCCCTGGGCTGACGAGTTACTGGAGCACCTGGGGCAGACCTGGTTCATCACAACCCTGGACCTGATCAAAGGGTATTGGCAGGTTCCCCTTTGCCCCCAAAGATCAGCCAAAAACTGCCTTCGCCACGCCCGCGGAACAGTACCAGTACCGAGTCCTCCCTTTTGGCCTGCATGGGGCCGCAGCCACATTCCAGCGCTTGATAGAGACCTTACTCCACCCCTGTCACCACTTTGCCGCCGCCACCTACATAGAAGACATGGTAATACACTCTGCCACCTGGGGCGAGCACCTACAACACCTCTAATTGGTGCTGGCAGCCCTCAGGCAGGCGGGCTGAAGGGCAAACCGGAAAAATGCTGCATCGCCCAGGACGACGCACAGCATCCTCTCGCCTAGTCCGTGCCTTGTTTTCCAGTGTCTCGCAACACCAGCTAATTGTTAAAACTGCTGGATTCGAAAATTGAGCATAATTCAATTATACGTACCTCACTTTCCTGACACACTGGAGGTTCCACCGAGATAAGACTGAGATCAAACTGTGGTAAACTACAAACCCCAATTCCAATGAAGTTGGGATGTTGTGTAAAACATGAATAAAAACAGAATACAATGATTTGCAAATCCTTTTTGACCTATATTCAATTGAGTACACTACAAAGACAAGATATTTAATGTTCAAACTGATAAACTTTATTGTTTTTTTTGGGGAAATATTCACTCATTTTAAATTTGATGCCCGTAACACGTTCCGAAAAGCTGGGACAGGGGTAACAAAAGCCTAAGAAAGTTGAGGAATGCTCAAAAAACACCTGTTTGGTGTTTTTTCACAGGTGAACAACATTCCACAGGTGAACAGGTTAATTGGAAACAGGTGAGTGTCATGATTTGGAATAAAAGGAGCATCCCGAAAGGTCCAGTCATTCACAAGCAAGGATGGGGCGAGGTTCACCACTTTGTGAACAACTGTGTGAGCAAATAGTCCAGCAGTTGAAGTAAAACATTTCTCAATGTGCATTTGCAAGGAATTTAGGGATTTCATCATCTACAGTCCATAATATCATCAAAAGATTCAGAATTCCAGAGAAATCTCCACACGTAAGCCGCAAGGCCGAAAATCAACATTGAATGCCCGTGACCGTCGGTCCTTCAGGTGGCACTGCATTAAAAATCGACATCATTTTGTAAAGGATATTAACTTGTGGGCTCAGGAAAACTTCGGAAAACCATTGTCAGTTAACACAGTTCGTCACTACATCTACAAGTGCAAGTCAAAACTCTAACATGCAAAGTGAAAGCCATGCATCAACAACACCCAGAAACACTGCCGGCTTCTCTGGGCCTGAGCTCATCTGAGATGGGCTAACACTAAGTGGAAAAGTGTGCTCTGGTCTGATGAGTCCACATTTCAAATTGTTTTTGGACATCATGGACATCATGTCCTCCAGGCTAAAGAGGAAAAGGACCATCCAGATTGTTATCAGCGCAAAGTTCAAAAGCTAGCATCTGTGATGGCATCGGGATGTGTTAGTGCCCATGGCATGGGTAACTTGCACATCTGTGAAGGCACCATTAATGCTGAAAGGTACATACAGGTTTTGGAGCAACATATGCTGCCATCCAAGCAACGTCTTTTTCAGGGACATCCCTGCTTATTTCAGCAAGACAATGCCAAGCCACATTCTGCACATGCTTCAACAGCATGGCTTCATAGAAAAGTGCGGGTAATAGACTGGCCTATCTTCAGTCCAGACCTGTCTCCCATTGAGAATGTGTGGCACATTATAAAGCGCAAAATACAATGGAGACACTGGACTATTGGGCAACTGAAGTTGTACATCAAGCAAGAATGGGAAAGAATACCACTTACAAAGCTTCTACAATTAGCATCCTCAGTTCCCAAATGCTTATTGAGTGTTGTTAAAAGGAAAGTTGATGTAACAAAGTGGTAAACATGCCCCTGTCCCAGCTTTTTTGGAACTTGTTGCCGGCATGAAAATCTAAATGAGTGAATATTTCCAAAACAACAATAAAGTTTATGAGTTTCAACATTAAATATCTTGTCTTTGTAGTGTACTCAATTGAATATAGATCGAAAAGGATTTCCAAATCATTGTATTCTGTTTTCATTGACATTTTACACAACATCCTAACTTCATTGGAATTGGGGTTTATACATCAATAGCACCAACTCTTTCAACTTAGGTCTTGAAATTCAGAAGCAATGGGACATGAGCCAGTCACAGATAGGAGAAATGAAGGATGCACACTAGACAACTACTTGACCCGAGGAACCAGATTCAGCCAGCAGAAACCTCAGCGCTTCAGGTGCAGCCCACTTCACTTGGACCACTCCACAGGACCACTGCTGGATCACTGTTCTCCCCTTACTGAACTTGGGAACCCCTGTTGACTGTGCAGGAAGAAGGGGTAGGATTTTCTTTTAATCTCCCCTGAGATGGATGCACCACTCTCTTCATCAGCCTGCCTGTATTTTTCAGGATCCTGGAAGAAATGCAAGCAGCTGCTCTGCTTGAGAGGGACAGATCCCCAGAACTGGCTACAAAGTCCCTTTCAGAGTATGTGGCATACCCCCTCCTGTAACTCACAGGATGCAGTAGGAGGGGGATTCATTGCTGTCCTTGCCCCCCTGTACAGCAACTCTTAGTCTGGAAAAGGGGAGTACAGAGGACTTGATAAGCTGGAACTGTCCAGGGCAGTTCCCCAACAACACAGATATCTTTATGGCATCTGGGGAGCCACCTAAGAGGGATCAATCTGTGAGGGGGTGCCCAAACAAGCCCTGTCCCCCTGTCAGGACATCAGAGGGATCCCATGTGAGACAGACCAGGATACCGACCCTGACCGTTTTATAACCCCTCAGGCTCCCAATCTCCCAGCCAGCAGATTCACTTGCCTATCAGAGCAAGGTAAACACAGAAAAACTGCAGCCTTGACCTTCTGCACATTGGCCTCTTCTCTCTTCAGTCCTCTCTCCCCAAAATTTCAATCAGGCACATCATTCAGGGAATGTGTGCGAGCAGCCTCCCAACGCCTGAAATGATGGGACAGTAATCAACTGGGAACCTTCCATGGACTATCAGCCCCTCTGCCAAGAAAGGCAGCCTCTCTGACTGATGGTTTTGACTCAGGGACAGAGAGGAAGCAGGTGTGGTTAACAAGAGTCCAGACTGGGAAGAAGCAAAATGACAGAATCCCTTCTGACTCAATAGCCACACCCTTAATAAGAACAGGAGTCACCAAGAAAAAGGCTATGGTGACTCCTGTTCTTAGTAAGGGTATGGCTATTGAGTCAGTTGCTTCTTATAAGTCTTGGTAGACAACAGGCTGGACTGGAAAGAGAACAGCAGTACTGTCTTTAAAAAGGCTCAATCCAGGTTGTTTTTTCTCAGGAAGCTGAGGTCCTTTGATGTCAGCAGGTCACTCCTGCATGTGTTTTACCAAAGTATTTTAGCAAGTGTTCTCTTTTACGCTGTTGTTTGTTGGGGGTGGGGTTTAAAATCAGAGAACGGAAACAAAATTAATAAATTGATAAAAAAGGTGGGAGCAATTATTGCTTTAATCCCTGACTCACTGGAGGTAGTCTTGGACAAAAGAACATGTAGGAAGCTCAGAAGTGTGATGGAGCACAAAGACCACCCCATGTGCACCATTTTTAATGAGCTGAGGAGTTCATTGAATAACAGACTTCTTCTGCTGAGGTGCTCTACAGAAAGGTTCAGGAAATCCTTTGTGCTGCTGCAGTTAGGTTTTTTAATGACCATGTTGGTGGCTGTAACTGATAATGAATCAGAAGCTGATGATCTAACTTCTGTTGATGAAGGTGATTTCATAGGTAATTTTAATGTCCATATGTATGTATGTATGTATGTATTTATTTATTAACTACACAACATTACAATGATGTTTCTTGTATTGTGCTGCTGTGCTTTGCACTTACCTTGCACTGTCTGAGATGTGAATGTTCCTTGCCTGTAGTCTGTCCAATATCAAATGGTCACATTCAGTTTCTCCATTGGGGATTAATAAAGTATTTCATCATCATCATCTTTCAGATTTGCTCTGTTCTTCCACTACTGCCAATGGACTGCCAGTTACAAAATTGGTGTTCTTGGAGGTAAAATGGGCAGCTTACCCCCAATCCTCCCTCATCCACATTGAAACATTGACCCATGTGCCATTGAGTCCCTGTTCTTCAGCACTGGTGCCCTCCATGGCACTAAATGTAATTTGAAGAAGTCCAGGGAACCACCTTTTCCCTTGCCAGTCCAAGTTCAAAAACACAGGAAAAGGAACAGACTCATACCAGGGTGTCACAACACCAGCGACACAGAAGAGTGTCTTGGAGGGAGCATTATGTCTAAGAACCATGTGTAATTCTAGGACTTCATTCAATATGCCCATAAATTTTCTGGCCCATGGGTCATAATGGGACAATTTAACTTTGAAGTGGATGATATGTTTTAAAAATTGATGATGAATTGTTCTTTGCATTGGTAAAAAATTGGCTGCATCATAAATGTCACAATGTGTAATTACCCATAGAAATTTTGTTGGTTTTTTTATAGTGGTGGGAAACATTTAGCTGGTGCATCCATTGTTTTCCTAAGAGAGGGAATGTCGGGCAGTTAGTATTTAGTTTTGGAGGTTTTGACTAAACTTCAGAGTTGTACTGAATGATTGATAATTACTTGTGCATTCCCTGCTGTTGGGTCCTGTCCTCCCATAACTACATGAATTTAGTCAGTCCAAATCTTTGGCCTGCAAGCCCTTGTGCATACATTCCAAAGATGACCCTTTTAGGACCATGAGAGTCAAGTGGAAGGTCATAAACTATGAGTGTACACTCCTGCAATTCCTAAGACAATGGAGAACACCATTGGTACAGCCTTGTGACCTCCAAATGTCCCCTTTTTATTTATTTTTCTTTTTATCTTATTTTATTTATTATTTTTTCAGTTTTTTTTGTACCCCTGAACACTGCCCGAGATTTCCCATATCACTTATGTAATGTGAAACTTTTCAGGGGTATTTGATAGCTGAGCTTCATTACCTCCCACAATATTCATGTTTGGTCTCATTAGAAAGAAACTGAATCCATGAATCTCTTTATTAATAATCCATAGTGCTCAGCTCTGCTTCTGACAACATAAGGGCATTTTAATACATGACTGGCCAGTTTCACAAGAGACAATATCATTTCTCACACCATCGAACATCCACAGCTCCACCAATCAGCACAGAGTGCTCAGCGCAGACTGCTTTCATCACCAAGCAGGGGGGTGCCTTTCCCTTCCCTCTTTCTAACCACATTTAAAAGTGAGACTTTCCTCCGTTCTTTGGCTTTTTGGCACTCAGGAAAGCAACAATGACTTTTTTTTTCTAAACTAAGACCAATTAGAAGTTTTTCACATCTGTACAGTGAATTTGGGAATGGATATTTGCCTTTTTCATAGGAAGATCAAGCTGTCTTTTGATTCTGAAACTTTGATTTTGGCCTTCCCTGAGACAATTTCAGGAGTTACGAGCGTGGTTAGGCGTTTTCTTTCTTTCTCCTTGTCATGTCCTGCCCGCATTGCATTCAGAGCTCAGCCTCACCGGAATATTGATTACCGGCCTGCTCCTGCACACGATTTGTTAATGGGATCCACCTGTACCCCATTATCCTATTAACTAGTTCTCAGTGCATAAATACCGACTCATCCCAGTTGTCCTTTGCAAAGTCTTAAGCTGTGCCGTGTGATGCTGACTCTACATACAGTACCTTCTTGTATCCTTGTATTGTTATTTTGTTTGTGAATTGTTACCCCTGTATGTACTGGAGCTTTGCTTCAGCTAATTAAATATTTACTTCCTTCACACCTGGATCCTCACTGGCTGTCCTTACACCAGTGCCCATCACTCAGTGCACTGGTGTTATTACGCTCCTCTTGATTGCTCACATCTGTTTAATTCTTGTGTAAGGTAGTAGACGCTTGTCTGTAGTAATAGATGTTGTGCAGTACATTCTGTTGCAACTTTTATTAAATTTCCTACTTTTGAATTGGACTCAGAGTTGTGCTTTTTGATAAAGGTTGATCCAACAATTGCCAATCAATGAATTTGGCAATTGTTAATTAATATCTTTGATAGAAATTAATAAATTAAATTGAATAAATTAATTTTACATGTTGGATAAGCGAGGAGTTTTAATGGTTGAAGCTCTTGTGTTCGGTATTCAGAGTGCCGGACTTTAAGCGAGGACATCTAATTGTTAGAACTGCTGGATTTGGAAATTGAGCAAAATTCAATTATACTTCAATTCCCCAACAGTGTTATTGATTAACCTTGTTTTATTTCTGACTGGCCTCTGGATTACAATTTTTCTTTGATTTGGTTTTGGTTTCAGCGTATGTGCTTCCTGGTTTTTGACTTTTGGACTGAACTCTGTTTACAATTGGGGGCTGCGTTAGAATAGACTTTTTTGCTTACGAAAGTTCCTAACTCCTAAAAAATGACTTGGAATTATTTACGTGGCAAGCATGATAAGCATGATTGTGCAACCTCAAATTATAATAAAACTTGTGAACTGGATTTTTGTCCGCGCCTGAGTTCTGCACCTGCCTTTTTTCAGAACAAACTCGCCAGGAATGAACTCAGCAGATGTAGATCAGTTTGGCGATGTTTTTGAACATCTATGCGCAGTATTTGGGAGACATCAGGCCCAGCTGGAAGCAATGTCTCAGGTCCTACAATCATTCACCAGCAGCATGGAAACTGACCGGCCAAATTTGGCAGCCTCCGCAGCTCCATCACCTTCCTGAGACCTCCAGTGCTCCTGTCCTGTGCTCGCCTCACTCAAGCTCTACTCTCATACATGAGCCTCGCCCGCCTTCTCCTAGATCGTATGACAGTCACCGTGGTCCCTGCTGCCCCTTCCGATCAGTGTTCCCTGGTTTTCAAGTCTACGGCTCCCGTACTCAACCTTAAACGGTCTTCAGCTCCAGCTTTCTATCCTGGGTGTCCTTGGCTTGTCTCTGGCACTGGGGGGGCCCTCCTCACCGTCTGAAGGAGTGTTCAGGGGTGCTCCTCGATCCCTCATCAGACCTGCAACCTTCCTCATCCAGCCTTATAAAGTCTTTTTCAAGTCTATGAACTGGTTGGTCACCAGATAACGAACGTAGGGGTGGCGGTACTGTCAGGGTCTCAGTCTGTTTTGTAAATGTATTTTCCTTGTCTTTTCATTTAAAAGTTATCTGTATTAGTCTAGCCATTGCCACTCATTGGTCATCTTCACTGCCCCAAGTTCATTGTTTGTTTGATTGCGTGACATCTCCCTGCATGTTCGTCAGGTTCACGCACCTGCACTCAATTTAATTAAGCCCTTAGCTTCCCTTTATATTTCCCCATTTCTGTTCATTCCCTTGCAAGTTTGTAAAGCCAGTTGTCCTCTGTTTTCCTTACGAGCACTTTCTGATTCCTGATTCTCCTGGTCATGATTTGGTTTGTTTTTTGGTTGATGATTAAGTCCTGTCCCTTGTGTGTTGTGGTTGTTGTTGTTGTCATTATTATTATTTTCTTCCCATCAGTGCATTTCAAGTAAAGACAATATTTTTGTTAATATTCTGAATTAAATATCATTAAGTATCTATAACAAAACCTTTGATTCATCACCACTTTTGTTAATATTTACCAGGAGTGCCAATATTAGTAGTAGTATATTCCTCAGAGGTCAACTCTTCTCCATACACATTTTTAATACAGTAATAATAATAATATTCAAATTTTAATTATGGAATTTTATTGTTTTCATTAAATATAAAAAACTGAAAAGGATTAAGACATAATTCAAAGCTAGATCGGACAAACCGCATATGCACACCATGCTATGCAAAATGATATACCCACCATGATGCAATATTTTGCGATTCAGGAAATTTTGTGCAAGTGCAGAGCGCGTAAATATCCCAAAATAAGATCAATTACATTTTCTTTATTGTGATGGCAGCAGATTGCCTTGCTACTCGAGTACAATGATGTATACATTCAAAATATACACAAATGAATTTTTAATCTGTTCATTTATTGTCGATGCAGCAATAAATACGTTGAGGCTGAAGTAGAAATGATCATCACAACCGTCTTGTTCATTGCTACATTTCTTCCTCATATCTTTGAAAAAAAAAAAAAAAATTGACATGTAAGTTGTTTCTGTTCGCATAGCTCATAACGATCATATCAGCTGATATCTCTAAGACGACTGTGACCTCTTGGGGTGGGTCACAGGGGCGTAGGTAACACTGCCTCCACAAGCACAGGCAGTGTGTGCAATGGAGGAAATTATTTTAAATATATTTTTATTTTCTGGCCGGCAGGTATGTCATTTTTGACATAACAATCACAATACAGCTCGCCTACATAGCTCGTGAGAACGAAGAATTGTGGAATTATGTGCAGCTGCGTCCCACAGTTTGGGACGCTGATTACATTTTTTTTCTGCCATTACGTTTATAAATTTTGTAGCCACCATGGAGAAAGTGCACCGTATACAACATAGTATGCCCCATTACGCCCTCTTGTCGTTCTTATAGTTCGTATAGCGTTAGATCGTTGTTCCCCTACCTGGTCTGTTGTATAATTCAAATGTTCGTTACGTTATGAAGATATTAGCTGTATAATCTGTCTCTTGACGGTGCTCGTTTGTAACAAGCACGCTGTGTGGACAATTCTGGCTGTCTCTCATGTCCTCGTCCAATCATTGTCCGCCTTACATAATTTTTTTTCGGTCAGTGCATGTACAGTACTGTATGTTGCAAAAACTGTTCTGAGAAATATACAGGGTTAGTGTATACGGCTGGGAAACGGATCTTTGAAGCTCTGCACTTTTGTATAATTCAAACTTGGGACTGGTCGCTTGTGGGTAAGTCGTGTTATTTAGCCAGTGGGTTATACTTACACGGTTTCATTATATTTTCCAAACACTTTCTCAGTCTTCAAACCCTCGCTTACTGACACAACAGCCGAGAAACCAGCTATATCCTAAGTTGTCACACACGACTGTTAGCGTGTGGGTCAGTGGTTATGTTGGTTGCGAGTGAAAACGTAATCGTCGTTTCCTTGCCATTTTCGATGACAACCATATGGTGACTTTTTTTTTTTTTTTTTTTTAGAATTATTGTATTTCACTAAAAAGTTCGCTGAGGTGCATGCACGAAGGGCAGAATCGGAATGATTGTATTTCTGGTTGTCTGCAGGCCAGTCACTGCCAAGCCACGAACATCCACACTCACTTGGATACATAGAAGATCAGTGGGAGATCGCGAAATAACATTTGAAGGAACAGGGTTGGGGTAGTTTGCAGAAAAAGACGACCTTAGCAGATTGTTCGATGAAATGAAAGTAACCTATTAATAACAAGATTTGAACAAGTATCTTCTCCCCATTGATTACTGTTATATTATGAGTTAGTTC
Source organism: Gymnothorax javanicus (assembly GCA_029692085.1). NCBI lineage: Eukaryota > Metazoa > Chordata > Actinopteri > Anguilliformes > Muraenidae > Gymnothorax > Gymnothorax javanicus. The sequence goes on from CM056195.1 coordinate 77,695,079, forward strand.
GGCGACTTTCGGTTGCTATAAAGCGGTAGGCAGAATTCATCTTTGCAAAAGGAGTGTGTTCGGAGTCCTTAGCTGTATTTGCGTTAATGTACCATCGGCGTAGAACTACTGTTATGGTGGGTCAATAAGTTTGGTGGCTGGAATGAGGAGGCCTGATATTTGAGTGATGCTTTGATGGGTAAGTTTTCTGATATAGAAGCCGACATGACAGAGATATTGCAGCGATTTTATGACATGTGAAGATAAGACGGTCGTTTAATTAAGTGCACCCAGTAATCGGTACAAATAAATGTACTATAATAATTTTGCACCGCTTTGGTTGCAGAGAACAGCGGACAGGTTTAATTGTTTGTAAATTATTTCCCGTCCACAAAGGCCTTAAACAACACTAACGTCGTAGAAGGATGGCTAGTGGTGTAACAACGTGCTGGAATACATTTGTACCAACTGCTTAGTAGTACAGACGATGCAAAAAGCTGGAGACAATATGTACGACATAGTCAAGCCAAAGCTGTTTGCGTTCCTGTGAGGGAAACGGTGTGATCACTTCCCCTCATCGAATGCTCGCCAGTGATAACTGAATAAATTGAGAGGGTCGCGAAAATCGCATAAGACTATGTTTATCTCCTAAAAGTTTGGCTGCGAAAGTGAAGAGATATCTGCGACGAAGTCGCTCTGGGTCTATCTTCGCATGCTACGCTTTTGACACGTTCAGTCTAACAACTCACGGAAGGGCAGGATACTTCCACTCTATCTCCATTAAGAGATCGGATGCACGGGTAGGGCCTGTTGAACTCAGTGTGTCTGATATTGAAACTGAGTCCCAGTTTAAGCGATGAAAGAGATCAAAATTTCTGATACAGTTGCTGGTCAAATATACGGAGTTTGACTCGAGAGCTATTAAGGCTGCTCTTATTTTCCCCAAAGCAAGATGGACTCTTGCACTTGTCTGTCTTGTAAGACCTCAGATCGACATTTTGCACGGAGATGCAAATTTGAGTTCGTATAACAGAGATTAGGTGGTTAGATTAACTAAATCTTTGCATGATTTAGTTAAACTTTGGAACAGAAGTGGAACATTTTCCAGGGATAGCTTTGTCTCCTCTCGCGCCGTGTTGGAAAATCAGCTTCAGTTTTGAGCGTGCCAGCAGTTACCTGAAATCTGCCAGCAGAGCGTTACACTTAAGCCTGTTCTACTGCAGAATCAAAGGCGACACCACTCGCCGTTTCCCCGCATATGAATGGTCCCAACTCTTTTTCTTCCGCTGCTTCTTATAGGATTACGCGAGGTTCGTCTTCTGCTGTTAAGAGATGTGAACTTTCAACTACGCCTCTGAGCCACTGTCAGCTGCTACGGTTCACCTGTAGTTGGTTGTATTCCATTGTGTTCTTCATAGTTACTGAGTGAAAGCGTGTTGAACACAATTTGTCGGGAACAGCGAGACAAAATTGCGAATTGATATTGTTTAGATAATGAAAATGGGAGGTACTTTGGTCCATACTCGAATTTAATGTTTTATTCCTTGGCAAGGTTGGGTTCATGACATCATTTTTTTTTTTTTTTGTTTGTTTTACAATAAATTATTGCTTCGTACCATCACTTTGTAGGTCTCTATCCCAGTTCAGGTCCCAGTCGGCAGTATTATCTTCATTTCATATTTTCCTTGCAGAATTGAGTACAAAACCAAATTTAATTTCTATCTTAATGACTGTTGAAATATCGCAGTATATGCCTTGCTTATATTTCTGTTTTTTGTCTGCCTGCTCCTGTATGAGGGAGTTTGGTTTACATTCTATATTATATTCGTGCTCATCAGGCCATAATTCCAGGTGCAAGAGAGGAAGAGTAGCTATGATACCTGTCCTGGTGTACTGTCAAAGCTCCTGGGTGAGGTCACGTTATATTGTACAGAATAGCAAACCGCAATGCAATCATCAACTTCAGCATAAGGTCAAACATGGTCTCCATTTAGACTGTGGACATATCACATTTAAACATAACACTGCAGTATAACACCCATTTATATGTCATGCTGAGAGAGTGGCACAAGTGCACTTTAGAGGCAAAAAATGGGAATTATTAGGCATGAAAATCACTCTTAAATCATTGCTCTGACACTATGTATACAGTCACCACTGTGTCATTGTATCCCCGGACGGAGTGTCCGGGGGTGCTATGGATTTGTGGTCATCACATGTCCGCGTCCGTAGCGATTTTCTTGTGAACGGCCTACAGACTGCAATTCTTATTCGATCCTTTTGATATTTCACGTGCACATTGATAGTGGTTAGAGGATGAAGCCTATCGATTTTGGTTGAGTTTCATTCTGCGGTGTGCGGAATATTCCCAAAAACCCGACAAAAATTTTCCCATTGGAAAGAATGGGAGTTGGGTTTTCAGAGCTAAAGTGGGTGATGTCACACCTAGAGTGGGAGCTGGGAGCAGAGAGGCTGAAAAAAATACTTCTCATATCGCTATAACTTCCACAAATTTGAATCCCCCTCCATGAAATTTCACAAAAATGTTGGAAAATTTGTTGTTGTCACAGCAATATAATTTTTGTAGCACAGAACTACATAGTTTTGGCTCAGGGAACACTCAAAGGACATGAAGCACGTCGAATTTCTCTATCTCTTCCATTCAAAAATCACCCAAAAATTTTTTGGAGAACAGCAAAGAGACAGTTTTTAGATCGCTGTAATTCCAGAGAAATAAAAAAGACATCCACACACTCAGCAAAGTCTCGTGCCTTGAATGATGTGGTTACATTGGTGACGGGACGAACCTTTTTTGCGTGAGAAGCAGGAGTTTGAGGTGTGCGCGAACAAGTATTTCTTTGACTGAGCGACTCAGCGATTCTCTGTGCGTGGGAAACCAGTCCTGGCATGGCCCTCTGTGATTGGCTGATTTGATATCTTACAGCTCAGCTGAGTTTCCATGGAGATGATTTGGTTAGAATAGGGCTGTGTTCGAAATGTACACTCACCCACTATGTAGGGCATTATGTTGTGAATGTTCTACATTGAAAACTATAAAGACAGTGAGTGAGCGAGTGGACAAGTGTGCATTCCATGTGTCATCATCAGAAAGAAGTTAAATTAGCCAGCGATTTTGCGTTTTTGAAATTCGATGGTAGGAATTCTCAATTTTAAAAAGTTAACCTAGCTAATTTTCCAGGCTGTTTATTTTTAGTGGCAGGTCTACGCTGATTCGCCACTATTTTAAAATGTTGCTCTCTGTGTCAAACAATCAAATGCAAAGAAACGTTCCATAGAAATGTAACGTCAGAAAGAGAAACATATGTTCATGAATGCAATATGCCACTGTTTGCAGTCTACCTTAAATGGAACTACTGCTCAGCAAAAGTAGTGTTTGCCTAATGCAATGTTTATTAGCAAACTTTATGTCTTCACTAATTACAATACAGGCTCGCTAAGTCATCAGCATCTGTTTGCCAGCGTTACCATTAAGATAAGCTGAACCTCTGAGGAATATTCGCGCAGATAAATTTATGGCTCTCTGTCCACCGCCGCCACTGCTAGCGACAGGAGCTCTATTCCCCGTAGCTGTTTGCATAGTGCATCAACAAACGCGGAGATGTATTTAGTCTGCTAATTTTGAATTGAATATTTGAAATATTCTCAATCCTTCACAAGTTTTTCTCATATTGTATGTTTTGTTTACGGTGTTCTATTCTTGTAAAAAAGAAAAAAAAATCATATTAACAAATCAAATGGCCTGTCGTGCCGTACATAATTTACGAAGAATAATGAGTGAATGAATAAATGAACTGAAGTAATTTTACTTGCATCAAGAAAACTTACAAAGAACTAATGTGGAATCACAATGAAAAACAATTGAAATAAGATTTTTACTGTTTCGCGATTTTTGTGGTAACTGGTTTCAACGATGGTTTTTATGGCTTGCGTTTGTACGTGCGAGTGGGCTTTCTTTTTTTTTTTTTTTTTATACGTTGCGGTCCGAACCATAACCCGTCTTTGTTGATGCCAGCGGACATGGAGCTGCTCTATTTATGCACACAGTTACACTATTCTCTCACTCTCAACCCGGATCAGTTATTCTATCCCCGAACGGAGTGTCCGGGGGCACTATGGATTTGTCGTGATGCCATCGGAGAGATTTTCTTGGAGCTGACTGCAATTTTAACTGATCCTTTTGATATTTTTTCACATGCACGTTGATAGGATGAAGCCTATCGATTTTGGTTGAGTTTCATTAATCAGTCTAATATTAATGAGCTAATTAGGCAGAAAAATGGATATTTAACACCCATGGCTTTTAAGTTTTTTGTTTTTGAGATCCCCACCGCTAAATGGGGTATACAAGTGTAGCACATGATATGTTGTTGATAATATGTTGGGTTCCCTCTTGTCAAGGTAATTCTGCCCCCCCGGGGCACCCCCACAAGTATATAAAATTGGCTAAAATCTATATTTTTGATAATAACCATTTTGTTTTTGGGATCCCTACCTCTAAACAGGGTATACAAGGGTAACATATGAAACGTTGTTGACAATATATTTCCCTCATGCAGGCGTAGTTCTGGCCCACCTTGGGGGCCCCCCAATGTCAGCAAAATTGATAAAAATCTAGGTTTCAATAACAATTATTTTGTTCTTGACATCCCCACCCTTACATGGGGTACAGAAATGTAGCATATGTTAAGATGTTCAAAATATGCAGGGTGTCCCTCAGGTGGGATTGTTCTCCCTTCACCCTAACCCCCCCCTCCCAATGTATAAAAATAGGCATAATCTATATTTTTAAAAATGACTTTTTTGTCATTGACATCCCCAACCATACATGGAGTACAGAAAAATAAGATATGTTAAGATATTCAAATTATATTGAATTGCCCTCATGTAAGGGTAGCCCTTGTAGCCTGGTAAAACCAGACTCTGCTACTTCGCTGTGCTTCGTACACAGAGTCTGGCCAGTCTTCATTGACAAGTGTTTACTTCCTGGTGGGTGGGCGCTTGTCTGAAGTTTAAAATCATTGGTGTACCCGTAAACTAATCACTAACGTTTGGCGATGACGTATGTTATGCTCCGGCTCAGCTGCCTAGTACTTCTAAGTAAAAAAGTAAGTAAAATTTATTTATATAGCACTTTTCACAGAGAAAAGCTCACAAAGTGCTTCACAAAGTGACAGTTAAGACAAAGGAAACTCACAAAATTATAAAAACACAGAAGACAAATAAAACAGTGAAAACACAAAACAAAGTTATCAAAAGACAGTGACAGTCAGAAACATGGTTAGTTTATTACCTTTCAGGAAAAGCTTGCCTGTACAAGTAAGTTTTTAGATCCCTTTTAAACATGTCTACAGTAACGGAGACTCTCAGGTCCTGTGGAAGAGTATTCCACAGCCTGGGTGCAACGCATTGAAAGGCTCTGTCACCCTTGGTTTTTAGCCTGGTACGAGGCACAACCAATATACCCTGGTCTACAGACCCTGGTCTGCTGTAAACACAGTCCTTCATACCAGGAATGCAGCGAAAACAAACTTATCAGTACAATAAAGTTAACTGTACCCATACATATGCCCATCTACCAAATTTTAGCCTTCACTCATTCACTTAAAAGAACCAAAGGTGCTCTTTCTGTTCTCCTTACAAGAAACAAACTGTTGAGCTATAGTTTTTCCTGCAGATATTGCTGCTGTTAAAAAAAAAATGTAAGAGTCCCGAAACCAACGGCAGAATCGGCGAGAATAACGCATTATTTGCATCAGGACGAAATCTGCGTTGACACGAAAACTGAACCGTTAACCATACTTGCGCTAACATCATACCAAGCTCGCTATCTAACTTTATAGCAACACAGTTTGGCTCTAAGCAGCCATTTCATTCATGGATAATGACAACATAACACTGAGACAGCGAAAAGGTCTTGTGACACGAACAAAAACACGGCTTTTAAAAAGTTCGCTGCTAACTTAAATAGTGATAAATTCGCGGGCAATGTAACACTAGAAGCTACAAGCTAGTTTAGGTGGTTTGGCTGTCTCTCACAGAGATGAACAGGGTGCCTATTTCATGATGGCTATTAAGTAGATTTGACAATCTGTAGGGAGTAGCGCTACAACATAATTTCCACTCAAAAAACTAACCAAACATTCATCTTGTTGTGGCTATAAGTCACTGATACCCGGGATTTTCTCCACGACAGAGCGAATGGCCTCCCGTGCATCTATGTCTGTAGCCATTGTTGATTTTGGAGACTACAATTTCAAACTCGGCGCAGCTGCTACATCATGGCTCTCGGCTATGCCTTCTGGTCGTTGGTTGGTCCGGCGTACTTTCTGCCATGGTAAACGAGGCAGAGCTCCGAGTCACCAGACTGAGTACTGAAGCGAAATGAAATTAAGCGGAAGTACGGAGGCTGGCGGTGCCAGGCTATAGCCCTTGCCCCCTGACTGCAAATCCATAGTACCCCCGGACACTCCGTCCCAGGATACAATAATGTCTTTTTGTAAGAAAAAGTCAGTATCTAGTTTTCTGTGAGAATGAACATAATCTACAACCCTAATTCTGAGAAAATTGGCACATCATGGAAAATGGAAATGATATCAAAACGGAGTGATTTATTGACAACATGACCACAACACATCACTTCATACGTCAACTTGTGAATTCATTTTTTCTTTAATATAGGCTTATTTCTAATTTGATAACTGCATCAGACTCTAAAAACATTGGCAGAGGAGCAAGTTAGGAGTAATAATGATGTGACAAGTCGTAGTAATCAGGTGATGGGACATGGCTGATGTTAACACCCTAAAGCTCAGCGTCCCCCTAGCGGTAACGCAGGCATTACGGGATTTTCAGTGGCGTGCCGTGGGCCTCTGACCCTTAACCCTAGGGTGGTCCAATAATGTGCTGAAATTTTTTTATATACAGTAGAAGTCAAGGCACCTTTTCAAAATGTTCCAATATCAATTTAATCTAACATGCACAATTTAAAGTTGATATATGAATGTAAAGGCAGTGCTCATGATGGGTCAATTTTGCAAGCTATTTGCTATCATTTTGCCGTATTAGAGAACCTGCAAACTTTCAAGTGCATATATTATTCCATCCAACAAATAACACAAAGAGCAGTTTTCAACTAAAACTAGATCATTTACTACTGTTTTAACATATCATAAACAAAAGTAGGTTATTCACTTCTGATTTAAACAACACAAATTTCAAAAAGACAGCAACAACCACAAACAGCAGATCACTCAATACACTATGCATATTGTACATGTACATTGGACAACTAAAAACTGGTACACTGCAGAACTCAAGAAGGAATATCATCTCAATAGTAAATCTTAGTAAAATAGTAAATTGCCGTAGTCAGCAATTATTCAATCAACGCAATGCATGTGTTTCACGATCGTTGAAATTGTTTAAATGTAATAAGACCATTTGAAGCGTTTTTATGCAATTTCGTTGCTTTCAACTCGAGTAAAGAAAAGCATGAGAAGTTCGGAGTCATAATTGATTTCCATGTTACTAGTGGTGAAATCCATGGTGACGCATGAGAAAATGATAAAACTCCGTGCACATAGACTTCAATTATTACATTGCCTATGTGCTGATTGATGAAAACTGGCGACACCTAATGATGCTGAATTTTGACCCAACCCTGAAGCCCGCCACAGTTTCAAAAAATCCTGGAGGAAACCCTGAATATAGATGACCCCATGAGCACTGCTTTCTATGAACAATGTCACTAAGATTTTTTGGCAGAATTACATAGTTTAGTAAAACAAACAAAATGAGGAGGTGCCTTGGTTAATACCATGAAGTTAATTTTTTTGAACCACCCTTCTTAACCCCTTAAGCCTTTAGCTTCTGGCTTGAAAATGACATGCCCAAAATGAAATGACTATATCTCTGCAACGAATTGGTCGATTTGAATAATTTTGATATCATAATAAAGGTAACACCTTGGGGATTTTAGTCAAAATCAGTGTATATGTCACTGAGTCAGAGTAAATGAAGATGGAACACTGCATAAATGAAACATCTTTTTTTTTGCACCAAACAAAGTTTAACTTTTGTTTGTCGTAAAATTATTCAGTTGCAGTCTGAAACCCCCAAAAAATTACAGCACAGAATCTCACCATTATCTTTGCCAAAGTTTATTCTAACCAAGCAAATCAGAGCAAAGTTAGAGAGGTTTTAGTTTGGGAATGCCTAGGTGGCCACTCCAAGCTGACACTGTGTGCCGTTTCATGTTTCTCAGATACCAAACTGTAAAACTCATTTAATTGCACTTATATGTCATTACAGGCATACATTCCATCCAAATACAACCACTTTTTAATTTTTAGAAATTTTAAATATTTTTTTTTTTTTTATTATTTCTGCCAGTCCTGTAGCCTATACAGTTTCCCATTCAAAGATAATACATACAAAGAAAATGAAGTTTGACTCCACTGTAGCAGATGTATTTAAAAAAAAGCAAATAAAAAAAAAAATGGTAATAAAGTAAAAAGAACGAAAAAACCCCAGCAATTATTTATATAAGAAAAATGCTATGATTACCTAAGGAAATACATGCCAAGGCATGGATGTGAACCCTGACAGTTCAGATTGCAGCACTTCACCTTCACCACTAGGCTACATCAGCTGACTGGGAGATGGAAGTCAAATTGCCAGTATAAAGAAAAGTCAAGAAAACACATACTGTATTGTTTTATTCTCAGTATTCACGCGGAATAGCACAAAGATTCTGTTAGAAAAAGACTTTGAAAACGACTGTTGAATATTTAGTGAATAATTATGTGGAAAATACCACAAGCAAACCTGTTAAGCGTTTATATTGTCACGCTATTCAAGTACATGCGAATGGCCCATGGACTCAGTTTGACGCGCTGGGAACGCAAGGCTCTAGCTCAGGCTAGGTTTGTACGATTAAGGTGGTTTAGAGCTCGTTGAAACATCAGAACCCATAGAATCAAATGGCTACCAGCAAAGTCTTACTGACAGCATCACAAGCCGATCACAGAGAGGAAAATACATTACAAGCAAGCTGAATGCTAAGGAGCAGAGATCTTTAAAGCAAGGCCCTGGAAAAAAATATGCTCGGAGACTGGAAGATCTAGTTTCGTTATAACACGGACACATTGGGCTAACAATAGCAAGCACAGAACCCTCAAACAGTTTTCTATTACAAAATATCAAAGAAAGAAATTTTTTTTTTTTTTGCTCATCTCCGTAGACTGTAAAGTGTACGCCTGTTGTTCTTTGAGTGTGGTGTTGGTTAAAAATGACATGGCTTATATCATTGGATTCTGTGGACTTTCTTCTTTCAGTTGAGGTATCGTTTGTATGCATGGCACAAATTCAGTAAAAATGCTAGCAACTTAGCGCTGATATGATTTTATCCTATGTTTTGCTACATGGTTATTTACTTGCTTGGTGATTTAATTGTGTTCGGTTGAGGTAAAATGGTCAACATGAGCTTTTTGCCGATTTTATTCGCCTAAAGTGGAAAAGCTGCATGATGTTGTTGCAAATAGGAAACATTCTGTGGGCTGAGCCACAGTCAGTGGTCTATTTTAAGGTCCACTTTGGTGAGAATAAAAATTGCCAAGTATCTATATTAATTTTTTTGTACATCAAAGGTAAGTATATTTGCAATATTCTCTGAAAATTTCATGACAACCAAACTTGTTGAATTGACATTGGTTTGAATACCTGTACATACATAGTGTTACGAACACTACATTTCTATTTAACAGTTTGATAATGTATATGATCATGATTATTATGTTGTTTAGATGTTCATTTTCATGTCTATTTACATGGAAATAACATAAGTAGGGTAAACATAAATTCTGTCACTTTTTTTTTTTTGCATAATTTCCATTTTTGGAAAATGGGCCAAAAAACATTTTTTTTAATCAATTTCGAGGAAACTAAATTTCTGTTCCACTAAAGTTACATCAACCATAGGGCAATCCAATTTTTCTGTAAGTGTGATGATTGATCAAGGCCTCTTTGGTAACACTAATAAAACTTAAAATTTTATTAAATTTAAACAAGTTTATTCACTTTCAGGACATTTTAGGTAGTCTCAAGATCATATACAAAATGTTACGGACACTACAGTATCTACCAAAACCAAACAACACAGTTCGTCTTTGAGGTTATTCATATCTCAATTAAATAATTTTTCTCAATTTTTCTTTCCTGTTGCTTTCGAAGACGGTCTTTCTCTCTGGCCACTTCATATTTGTTGGGATCCTGCCTCACCCTTGCACGGTGTTGCCGTACCCTCACTGCAACATTGTTTTTTACATTTCATTTAGCAGGTGCTTCGTCCTCACCAGGATTTTTTTTGGTCGCAGTTGCCTCATTTCAAACTATACTGCTGAAACAAAATTCACAATTTGACATGTGGATTTAGACAAAGATTTCTTGTAATGTCCGTAACATATATTTGGTCAACGTTAAATCTCTCATGAATCATTAAAATATCCAAATGATCAATCTTTAAAGAGTTTTTTGAGTTTTTATGTACACTATGTATATCGGTAGAGATAATGCATGTGTGCTAACTGTTGAGCACAGAGCTGATAATTGTTGCACCTCAAACAGTGATTAAAGTCTGATGGTTACAGGGATTATCTTCATAGTCTTCAATTACACCTGAGTGGTCTAGTGATGTTTTTACTAATTATAAATGATGAATAACACACAGTGAGCCTTGACAAATTCTAAAATGGTATTCAAGATGATATCAGTACATCAATGCCAGGCACAGGCTTCAAGGTATATCATATGTTATGGACACTACAAATGTTACGGACACTACTTTTCTTTATAATATTGTCGACACGACAGTAATATTATGTACATCCTGAAAACCTTTGTGGCATATACAGGGGTTGGGAAGGCCACATGCCATGCACAAATGGCACATAAAATCAAAATATGGCTGTTATGATTCTGCCTTGCTTGACCATGTTCTGCCCATGATTCTGCTTTGTCTGACCATGTTTTGATTATGATTCTGATTCCATGCCATGTTTTGTTTCTGTTTATTCATGCATTTCCTGCCATAGTCCAATTCCCCAGTTAGATTGCGGTCATTGTTTTGTATTTCACCATGCATTGCACTTTGTCTCCCCTGTCTGGTCTCATGTCATGTTACTGCTCATTGCCCCAGTATTACGTGCCACACTTTTCGGTGATTTCATGGTTTCTGGGATTTCAATTATTCCTTCTAATCTCGTTTTGCTTCCTTCGCCTTTGCTGTTCTATCATTACTAACAGTACTAACAGTTTGTTATTTTAGTTAAAGATACTAACCAAGACTAACATTGTTTATAGTACTAACTTACTAACGAGCACTAGGGATTGTATAGCTGCACTTTACTAATTGACTAACGAGCTCTCAGCATTCGCCCCTATTCTAGTCTCCGCCCTTTGTCTTTACTCAATCTACTTTGCTGCGCTTCAGTGGATCCTCCGCACCTGTGAGACTCTGTTCTGCCTCTCATTATCTGTGCACGTTAGAACTCTCTAACCGGAGCCGTATGTTTGTCAATAGGCTGTTTGGGTGATTCCCGTCCGTGTCTTGGCTTTCGCCTATTTCCGTGGTTAGGGTGTCCCTCATGTGATTCCCCCATTGTAATTAGACTGATCCAGCTCACCTGTTCCCTATCATAGCATGTGACTTCCCCTACATGTATTTAAGCAGTCATTTCACAACCAGCCTCTGTCAGAACTTTTCCCTTGTGCTACGATCGTTTATGCCTTGTACTCTTTGTGATTCTCTTCTGACTGGACCGTCCCGCTTGTGATTTTGGCTCTGATTTGGATTTGTTTGCATCTGTGTACCAAACCTTTTTTGCCCGACCACGAGTTTTGTGTTTGCTGCCCTGTCTAAAACTTGGATTACGTCCCTGGGATTCTGACTTTTGGATTGTGGACTTTGTACTGTTGCTTCCTGCTCTGCGGGGGTTCACCCCCATTCCAAATAAAACACAAGTTTTTTGGATTGCTTGGTTCTCGCGTCTGGTTCCTGAGCATAACCTCACATTGGCGCATTATAAAGCCACTGAGTGGGCCTAGAATGCGCCCGTGTGCCAATTAAATCATAATTTTTTTCCGATTATACAGAACCAAAATTCTTCAGGAAAAAAACTCCACTGATTGCAGTTGGTTGAGTGTGTTCTGATGCTCGATCGATTAATTCTAATTCCAGGCCCTTGCGCGGTCCATCACCATTGCGAGGCTGTGAAAATGCCCGTTGGGTGACTGATTTGGAGTGTATTTTCTCAGCTGAATGAGTTCGTGACAAAGTCCTTTGATAGCACGTCCGATTCACATCAGTACGCAGTATCAAATAACACTGTCCCGGAACCGAGTGTTGCAATACTGATTGGTTATGTAATTTGAAAATTATTTAACTATCTTTCTCAGTCAGAGACTGTTTACTTTGTTGTCATGACGGGAAAGGTTCATGGTTCACTTTGAATCATGTACGGGTTTCTGACAAAAGAAAGCAGGTCAGATTAATTTTGGATCGAACAAACAAGCAGTAATCTTTTATTTAGAAATGCCACCACAGCGGTCTGGTCGATTGTTTGATTGATGCGACCGGGATCTGTTTTGGCCGAGCAAGGGCAAATAACTCCAGAATAATACATTTGCGATGCGGTTGGTATTGCTGTGAAGGTCCTTCACTCTCAACCCGGCCTGTGCTTATTCTGAATAAACTAGGCCTACACTGTCGGCGGCGACAGCAAGGGGTATATCCCTGAAATTCCCCAATCCAAGAAGCCCCCTTTATTAGATTCCCCTTTACTAGACCTACAATATGAGGCAAATTTGAGGTCTGTGTAAGTAATTGTTCTACAGATATGGTTAGCGCCACCTGGTGGCAAACCTAGGAGTGCATACTTGCCCAAAATCTAATCAGTTCATCCTCTCTACCATATCTACCCATATGCTAAAAATGAGAAGCCAATGTATAGTATTTTGAGAGTTATCGCGCTAACGGCTAAAATCTGCGGACACGGTGGCAGTGGACACGGCGGTGGGTGGGGCGAAACCATGATATCCCCGAAACTCGTATTTCGGGGATATAATTATATTAGATAGTTAAGGTAATATTGATGTTCTGCACAATCCATCGACAACTCCATTTCCGAAATATTTGGGACAAAGTGTAAATTGTGAGTAAAATCAAAACGCAACGACTTTCAAATCACACCAGCCAGTATTTTTTTCACAATAGAAGAGAGATAACAGCAAATGTTGAAACTGAGAAATTTTACAATTTTCTCCACAAAATGAGCTCATTTCAAATTTTATGGCTGCTACAGGTCTCAAAAAAGTTGGGACAGGGGCCTGTTTACCATGGTGTAGCATCCCCTCTTCTTTTTAAACACAGTCTGGGCATTGAGGAGATGAGTTTCTTGACTTTAGCCATTGGAATTTGATCCCACTCTTGTTTAATACAGGCTTCCAGCTGCTGGAGAGTTTTGGGTCTCCTTTGACGGACTTTTCGTTTAATTATGCGCCAAATGTTCTCAATAGTTGAAAGATCAGGACTGCAGGCAGGCCAGTTCAGCTCACGGACTCTTCTAGTATGAAGCCATGCTGTTGTATGTGGTTTTGCATTCTCCTGCTGAAATACACAAGGCCCTCCCTGGAATAGATGTCGTCTGGAGGGGAAAATATGTTGCTCTGAAACCTTTATATACCTTTCAGAATTCGTGGTGCTTTTTAAAACATGCAAGTGTCCCACACCATATGCACTAATGCATCCCCATACCATCAGAGATGCTGGCTTTTGAACTGAACGCTGATAACAGGAGGGGTGGTCTTTCTCCTCTTTAGCCCGGAGGACACGACGCCCATGATTTCCAAAAAATAACGTCAAATTTGGACTCGTCTGACCACAGGACACTTCGCCACTTTGCTATAGTCCACTTTAAATGAGCCTTGGCCCACAGAACACGGCGGTGCTTCTGGGTCATGCTCAACAATGGCTTCCTTTTTGCACAATAGAGTTTTAGGTGGCATCTGTGGATGGCACGGCGGACTGTGTTTACAGACAGTGGTTTCTTGAAGTATTCCTGGGCCCATTTAGTGATGTCAATGACAGAATCATGCTGGTGAGTGATGCAGTGGTGTCTGAGGGCCAGAAAATCACTGGCATCCAGTAAAGGTCTTCGACCTTGTCCTTACTCAAAGAGATTTTTCCAGTCTCTCTGAATCTTTTGATGATGTTATGCACTGTTGATGATGAGACCTTCAAAGCCTTTGCAATTTCATGTTGAGGAACATTGTTTATTAAGTATTCCACAATTTTTTTTACGCAAGCCATCACAGGTTGGAGAGCCTCTGGCCATCTTTACTTCTGAGAGACTCAGCCTCTCTAAGACATCCCTTTTATAGCCAATCATGTTACACACCTGATGCCAGTTAACTTAATTACTTGCTAAATGTTCTTTCAGCTGATTCTTTTTGTACTGTTCTCCCTGAGCGTCATGTACATACAGTATGTTCTTCAACAGCAAGCCAAAGTCAGGTTTTCACTTGAGCCAGGGGTAGCAGCCTTATTAACTTCTCAATGGTGAGTACAAACCAAGAGTAAAACTGAAACAAACAGAGAAAACAAGACCTCAGTCTCTTTCAAGTACAGCAGGTTATCAAACAAATTAATGTTCCAAGCTGAGCTGTCGATATTGCAAATTAACAATGTGCTAAGTTAAGCAGTACACTCTCTAAGTTAGCCTAGCCACACATTATGTTTATTAAATTGGCGTTAGCATGTATGCTACATGAATACACACGCTACACTAGCACAACAATGAGGCTGATAACTTTTATTTCCCGACCGGCAAACCAACAATATTCGCAGAATATAAATCCATAGTAAATACGCACCAACGTTTGCTAATGACAGAAGGAAGTAATATACTGACAGCCATCGCTTTCGTGAGCATGAGAAATTTCAAGACTCGAACGATAGACCGGATTTCTCTCACCGGAAGTTTTCGTGGTTATAAGAATAAACAGTCAAGTACTGTGTAAAAATTTCAAAATAAAAGTTCACCCTGATGAGAACCTCTTTTTTCTTACGTGAACACATTTCAAGTCGGATTTGTTCTAATGCATCAAAAAATATACTTTAACCATACCTCAAACATTTAAACAAATAAATCTGGGGACAGAACACTCCCCTGGAGTAACAATGCCACTTAATTAATTTTTTTTTCCTAATAACTCCTTTCTTTTTCAGTTCAGTTCCTTTCAGACACTTTTCAGGAGAAGGACAACATCGGTGATGGGATGCAGGTAAGTCCTTGACATGCCCTGGGATGACGTCTTCACATCGACTTTGCAGACTTTTCCATCACAGCTCGGAGAGGCTGATGTGACCAGAGCTATTGGCCACTCATTCCTTGGCGCTTGACTTTGCTTTAACAGCACGTCCCCAGGTTTCAGGTTGCGCTGTGCTTTGTGCCACTTGCGTCTTGGATGGAGCGTGTTTAGGTATTTGGTTCTTCAGCGGCCCCAGAATTCATTCGCCAGCACTTGCACTCGCCTCCACTGGCCTTTCAAGAGATCTTTTTCCGTCAAGTCGCCTGGCAGAGCAAATAGACCTGGCTTCTGTGTCAGGAGCATGGCAGGGGACAGCAAGCCTGGAGAGGAGGCAACCGCTGGTCACGGGCTATTGCCAAACACTTGCACTCGCATGCGATACTCCTCAATCTCTTTGGACAGATTGATGTCTTTATGCCACAGAAATCTAAGGTAGTCTCTGTGTTCGTGCATAACCAGAAATCCAAAGAACGTCTGATGGATATCGACAGTGACTGCGATGAGGTCCTTCCTGAACCTCAACAGCACACCCAGGAGTGTATTGTTGAGGTCAGGGCCTGTGAGTAGCACTGAGTTGAGGGAGAGGCTATGCAGTTGAGCACTTGAGTCGAACACGACTCGTATCTGCCCAGGCTTCTGGGGGTGGTACACCCCGAAAAAGGGCAGATACCAGCATTCCTGCGCGTTTTCAATGGGCGGTGCCTTCTCCGCATGCCCGTTTTTAAATAGCTTTTCCATAAAGGAGAAGAACTGCTGCTTCATGTCAGTATTTCTGCTCAAGGTGCATCTTAAAGAACTGAGCCGGGACAGTGCTTGCTCCTGTTGTTTGAGAGTAGGGGACGAGGTGACTTAAATGGTAAAGGGGCTACCCAGTTGTTCTTTTCATCCTGTTGGACTTCTTTTTCCATGATTTTCAGAAAAAGTTCATCCCTGAAGGACATGGCACACTTGTCAATGTCTGTTCGCTGAAAGGCCGTCAGCCCAAGCTGATCCTCAACGGGCATAGGCTTTGGTGTGTGTGTGAAGTGGCCATACCTGTGCTCCCCGCCGTAGCATAGTTTATCTTTAACGCAGATGCTGTTGTGACAAGGAGTGAGGAATGACGGACGTCCATTCTGGAGAACATGGGTTCTGAAGATGCTCAGTTGGTTTTTGAGTGTTGTCAAGGCACATTTCACCTATAGTAACCCAGCCTAAGTCTAGACGCTGGGAAAAGGGTGCATCGTGGGGCCCATTGATTTGTTCTCTCACCTTGTGCACACGTATCATGTCCCTCCCTAACAGGATCATCATCTCAGCATCTGGATCCAGCTTAGGGATGTAGGGGGCGATGTGTTTCAGGTGAGCATGTGCGAGAGCGACCTCTGGAGTTGCAATTTCGGATCTGTCGGTCATTATCTCATTGCACTCAATGAGAGGTGGAAGGTCCAGGCACACACCTCCGTTCACTGCTTCAATCTGAAAGCCTGCTGCCTTTCGTCCCATCATCTCTGTAGTGCCTGCACAGGTCTTCATGAGGTGCGATGACAAGCTGCTTTCAACCCCAAACAGGCGGAAAAATTCAGGGAGCGGTTACTTTGGTCATCAAGCATGATGTACATCTTGATAGAGCGCTCTGGCTGACCTCGGGGGAAGACTCATACCAGGCACACCTTTGAGCAGGACCGAGCGAGACTGCCTTTGCCACAGACTCTGGTACACAATGATGACACTTCAAGTGTGGCGCTGCTTTCTGCTGCTGTGTCTGGTTGTGAAATGGGTGATGAAGGAGAGAGCTGCGAGCTGTCTGGATGCATTGTAGAGCAGTGTCTTTCACTCTCACACTCACCCCATTTCAGTGTCGTCAGGCAATCCTTCGCCAGGTGGTATGGGAAGCAGCACTTAAAACAGCGCTTATGTTCTTTCAGGATGGTCTTCCGTTCTTGCAGTGTTTTCATTCTGAATGCTCTGCATTTTCCCAAGGGGTGAGGTTTACGATGGACAGGGCAGTATCAAGCTGGGTCATCACCTTTCTTCTCAGTGTCTGTAGCAGCGGTGGAGCCGATGCCAGCAGTGGCAGACACGTCTGTCTTGTACACGGCTATAGCAGTCTTGAATCCCCCATGCCTTGATGGAATTTTCTCACCTTTGCTGTATGGCTGCTTGGCAAGATGAAGTTTGGGTCATTTCTGGCCTTAGCCAGGCCTTAGGCAAAGTCTACAAAGAATGAGAAAGGAGGAAAGGTTGTTCTGTGCTGTTCCTTATATTTCGAGCCAGTGTGGAGCCATTTCTCCTGCAGACCTGATGGTAATTTTTCCACTATGGGCTTTATCCTGCGAGGAGTTAGCACATTGCTAGCACATTGTTAATCGCAAATTAACAATGTGCTAAGTTAAGCAGTACACTCTCTAAGTTAGCCTAGCCACACATTACGTTTATTACATTGGCATTAGCATGTACACTACATGAATACGCACGCCACATTAGCACAACAATGAGGCTGAAAATGTTCATTTCCCGACCGGCAAACCAACAATATTCGCAGAATATAAATCCATAGTAAATACACACCAACGTTTGCTATTGACAGAAGGAAGTAATATACTGACAGCCATTGCTTTCGTGAGCATGAGAAATTTCAAGACTCGAACGATAGACCGGATTTCTCTCACCGGAAGTTTTCATGGTTATAAGAATAAACAGTCAAGTACTGTGTAAAAATTTCAAAATAAAAGTTCACCCTGCTGAGAACCTCTTTTTTCTTTCGTGAACACATTTCAATACGGATTCGTTCTAATGCATCAAAAAATATATTTTAACCATACCTCAAACATTTAAACAAATAAACCTGCGGACAGAACACTCTTATATATTAATTGCTTTTTCAGCCCTTTTTTTTTGCCTGTGTCCCAACTTTTTTTATTCACAATTTACACTTCGCCCCAACTATTTCGGAATTGGGGTTGTAGATAAGATTCTACTTTAAAAAAGAATTTTGTGAAATTTCAGTTAATTTCCATCTATGCAGTCTCTGTAACCTTTCTCTTTAAAGCAAAGCTATATGTCTGAATCATTAATGGCAACAGAGCTTATTGGTAGCCTATTTGCTCAGTAAATTATATCAGTTAATTGTCAGATTCGTAATTGGAAACAGGTTGAGAGTTAACCAGCATAATGGTAATGTCACTGGTTCTGGACGGAGTTTTATTTTTACTTAAGCAAACTTAATGCGTGGACCTAAGTTGACAAAACTGCATTTTCTTTTAAGTTTTCCTAGGCATATCAAGCCGATTGGACCTCCGCCGCAGAAAAAAATAAAAACTGTTTTGTGAGCTGCGGGAATTCAGAAGCTTCAAAAAACATTGACGTTTTCTGTCAACATTAATGTGGATAGGAAAATAATTGAATACAGTGACAATGAACAATAATGCTAGCTGAGGGGAAATGGAGAATAATTCTACTGATTGATTCTTGCAGCTGAACAAATTAACACTTAGTTGCTAATTGAGAAATGTGAATGGGAACGGGTCTAGAGGAATAATGCGCTGTAAGGCGAGATGAGAGCAGGGCTATAATCCCTCCGATGGAAAGTCCTGAGTGGAAGAGCTTAAACAGATGAGTTTATTGTGTTAAAGTATAAAAGGGCCTCCCAAAAAAGGCCTCGTTCTTCAGAAGCAAGGATGGGTTGAAGCTCACCAGTTTGTCAACAGATGCATAAGCTTATAATCCATCACTTAGAGTACCAATGACCTCATTTAAACCTGTTATTAAAAAGCGTTTTCTGCGATCGGATTGCAATCGGATAGTGCTTGACCACATGAAAGTTCAGGTAAAAATGCACTCCAAAAGCATTGAGGACAGACTGCGATCTGATCTTTCATACCACTTCTGAAGGTGGTCAAGGATGGATTCTGGCCACTTTGAACACAAGTGTAAATGCAAATACGTCTCCAGTTCACATACAACAACTCTGTTGGCGGAAACACTTACAGTAAAACTTCGTAGATAAGTGGCGTTGGTATATAAGACGCAGTATATTTTGTGGAGTGTCCAGTCGGTAAAAAGGGTTTCATATCGAAGACTGTTATAGTAGCTATTCATTTATAAAAATGCTTGAATAAGTTGTTCCAAACTATTTTAATTTATTTCAAACAAAATGGTGATTTCTATTTTGTTCAGCAAAGTCCGCAACGTGAAGGTTTTGTGCAGCTTTCTATAAGTTTTCACCATCTTGCAGTAGGCTACGTAGCTTCTAGCTCTAAAGAGACCACAAAGAATACCATCGAGATATAAGCTCTATGCTTCGGCTTGAGGACATGCAAGCAAGGTCTAGCTCACAGTGCCCTCTTGGGTACACATTGAAACAGCCCCCTTTACGTCTCGCAGCATTTTACTGGTGTATCGGACGCACCGGTTTATAAGACGCAATGCATTTTTAAGTGAAAAATATTGAAAACTTAAAAAAACCGGGTTAATGACTGAAAATGTCGACTAAAGCAGCACCGATGGAAATTGGATTGTATTACACTGAACAAAAATGTGAACGCAACAGTTTAAGTCCTTTCATTATTCCGCATAATTATTACTGTGGTTGGCTTAGTAGGGTTTATTTACATGACCAAGGTTTTGTGCTACTGGGGTTTGTGTCAGTGATGGTTGGTGAGTTGAAAATTGAACAGTTCATCCCTTGGAAATAATGATTGGTCTTGACCTGTTTCCAATCATTCATTTAAATTAACATTACGTAAAGTCTGAAAACCTTCAACATCATCAGGTGTGGTCAGTTTTTCTGAATTAGGAAATGCAAGAAAGGAAATGCATCATTTCGACACGGAATCGCATTTCAATCGTTATTCATTTGCTGATATTGGTTGCTAATTTTTGCATTTTTGTGGTAATTAAATAATTATAAAGCTAACAATAGATAGAGCAAGATGTGCTTAAAGCAAACACGTTGTACTTTATCTTTTTTGTAAAGGGAATAAAACATGTTCCATTCAATTGTTGCAACATTGCATTAAAAGGGAAGCACTGTGTTTAACTGCCAGGGGCCTTTTCTTATTTTCTTATTTCTTATCGCAACAGTGCGCGGCGAACTACGATGCGCCTCGCGGAGGAATACGTCAGTTGGTTAGTTCAAGAGCAACTGTGTTTTTTCCCGAGCCGCTGAAGTGCTGTAATTTTTTTAAATATAGCGTACAATTGAAATGGTGTATTATTTTCAGGTAGGACCTCTTTTAGGCCGCGAAAATACGCTGTTTCTGTGTTTCCATTCACAACAGTGTATCGCCGAATTTTCCACCCAGCACTATGCGCTGGTGCGGCTACCTGGAGGAGATCAGAGAGCTTTCTACTGCATCTAATGTAAGTAGTGGCAATATGTGGCTCATACAACCCCACTTCAAAAAAGTGAAATGTCCCTTTAAATCCTGTAAATGTAACGGAACACTTCAGGCCGGTTTAGAGTCTTTTTTTTCTATAAATCGCGTCATTCTCATCGGCGCAATCGTGCTCAACGTTGAATGGATACGACCTACCTTGCTGATACGCATACGCTTGTATGCTCGATGTTTGTCCAATAGATGTCTTTCGGTTACTGTGGGAAGTTTAAACACTCGGGAATTGGATAAGAAACGAGCCAATCAATACATTGTTACCGGGGGAGTTTCACGAGGGCATGAACTATAACTGTGCAGTTACGCAGAAGAGCCTGAGTATATAATTGAATGATTGGCTAGCAGCACTAGTAGTTGGGTGGATATAAAGAAGCGCTGAATTCGTAAATGGAGGAATCTACGCGTAAATCCACGGTAGGGAACTACACATTTTTTGTGTGTGGTGACTAATTGACAGTAGAATGTGAGAGAATCAATACCATGTTGAATTTTTTGCTTCAGAAAACTGATTTTTCTTAACCACTAATTGGATAGATACTATGGGCAAGGATATTGAGCAGTTTGCACACCAGGCTTAGCTGAGGAGTTTAATTCATGCAACTCCTGAAAAACAGGGATAGGAGTGAACTCGTCAATATTCTAGACTGTGTTCCTGCTCTGCTTGCTTGTGAATATTCAATAACTGATCCGGGGGTGCCATCTAGTGATAGAGTAGTGCGACTGCTTCCATAAAAAGAGCTGCTCTATGTCCGCAGGCGTGTACATCTGCAGAAAGGTGTTAACGAGCAGAACTGGCCACACCAAAGTCAATTTCATTCAATGATTGAAAACAGGTCAAGACCCATCATTATTTTCAAGGGATGGTTTGTACTTCATAAATTTTAAATTCACCAGCCGCCACTGGTCTGTGTGCATTTCAGTCACCCTCTCCATATCATTGTCAAATTCGTGCCCTTTGTCAAAATTGGCCTGTCAGACAGATCGTGTCTGATCCAGAGCTACTGACATCAGGTATGGTCAGCCCAGGCACATCCTGTCCTTTGATCAATAAAAGGCCATCTCAAAAGCTACAGTTCTGCCATTGTTCAAAATGCCATAGATGACTCGAGCCCTCAGGCCCATCGGTAGCTCAGTGCAGGAATGTTTCTCAGGGCTGTCGCAAGGGCTCTTAATGTCCATGTTTCTACAATAAGTTGCATAAGACACCATTTTGAGGAATCTGGCACGACAGCAAACCGTCCATATGCATGACGACCAAGTGTGACGACCCCTGACCAAGACCTCCATATCTGGACTCTCCATCTCTGTGACCATCTGAGACCAGCAACTGCCACTGCAGATGAAACAGTTGGTCCCCACAACTGCCGCATTTCTACCTAAATTGCGAAAGATCATCTCCAGGAAGTCCATATCTGTTTGCGTTCTGCTCTTTGTGGATTGAACCTCACCTCAGCTCGATGAAAAAATCAGTTTGACTGAGTGAACAGACACCTTTAATGGCTAATGGCACAATGGAGGACTGTTTTCTTTACAGACTAGTCACGTTTCCGCCTTCACGGCAGTGAACATCAAATCGGTTGCCTGGGCGCCCAGGACAATCAGTTTTACACATGGACAAGTAAAAAGGAAAAATCAGTTGCCCGTCGGACAACCACTTTTTTTCTGCGGTACATTCCTATCAAAAATCGCCAACCAATAGAATGCCAGGTTCCGTGTTGACCAATGAAATTATCACTGCCTCGCTGCTGGCCCATTCGTTTAACCTCATACAGTGTACCATGGGGGTGGTGACGTTAACACAGACCCACTACGAAGATACCGTAGAATCTGTGGCTATGCTGCGAATGCGCGACCGCTTATTAAACTGTGTTACTCTGTAGATTATGTAGCCATCTAGCTAGCTTGCTAACGTTAACTATGGAGAATCTTTGTAAATAATCGTCATAATTAAGCGGTGTCAGTTGTTTTTGGCCTAACTTCACTAGCTAGTTTGCAGTACCAGTGATTGCTTTTAAGCTAGCTTGCTAGCTAGCCAACGTCCCAAAAATGTGAAAATGCAGTTTGGACGCACGGAAGCTAGCTAAGATAGTAAAGTCATGGCCAAATAAAATCATATCGCTTAAACAGGATTTCCACAGTTAACGTTAGTGTGACAGAGTGGTTCTTAAATCCATCGACTCTCAGCAGAAGGTTTAGATCTTTCACCATTATTGCCTTGCAGTTCCCAGTAATGTTTGCCGTTTTTCCCAAGCTATGCCTGTAATGCAGCTCGTAACAATTTGTATAGAAGTTGCTTCCATGTGAGAAAAAAGTTGTCCAAGTTTTGAAGTATTTGATTGGACTTGAAGATGCCCACTCAGTTATATGTTAATTGGAACGATTGCGTTTACTCTCTCTCGATAGTCAGTCTGCCATGGGATGCAATGAGAGCAGGAGATATCTGTAAGGTTGAGAGACCTTTTTGTCTAATGCCTTCATGCTGATATGGTGTATGCAGCAGTGAATGTGCACCTCGGGGCCGTGTTTGTAATTAAAGCCGTGACATATCTTGTCTTTGCCGCAGAGGTGCAAATAACAGTCTACTGTATGCATCTGAGGTGGCTGGCATCCTTCTGAGTCCGTTACATTAGGTAACTAGATGGCTAAATAATCAAAAGAGTACCGTAATTTAATCAGAGATCGGTCACACAGCATATAGCCAAAGATAATGCAGTGTCTTCGGGAGTGGGTCTGGGAGTCACCGCCCCCAGCCCCCATGGTGTGCTACCTCAAGAGCAATCACTGGTACAGCTAACAAATTAGGGCAAAAACAAATGACTCCGCTTAATTAGGACGATCATTTACGAAGATTCTCCATAGTTAACGTTAGCTAGCTAGCTAGATGGCTACATAATCTACAGAGTAACATAGTTTAATAAGCGATCGCGCATTCGCGGCATAGCCACACATTCCGCAGATTCTTCGGAGTAGGTCTGTGTAAACGTCACCGCCCCCACGGTAAACTGTATGAAGTTAAACGAACGGGCCTGCAGCGAGGCAGCGATAATTTCATTGGTCAACATGGAACCTGGCATTCTATTAGTTGGCGATTTTTGATAGGAATGTACCACACCATGTACCGCAATGGTGTACCGCAATGTACCGCAACCATTCCGGACAACCACCATTCCAGACGGGCAACGGATTTTCATTGAAGAGCTTGTCCATAGACAACCAGTCAAAAAAAATCGATTTGTCATTCACTGCACAGAGTGGATGGAAGAGGGATTGTTATGCTGACATAGTGTGGCATAGAGATGGAGTGCTGGTTTAGGTGGGAATATCCCATGTACATTGTATCCAACTACATTTCATTGGCAGCAACTTGAATACAGTGTGATATAACAATGAGATACTGTGGCCTATTGTCCCACCATTCGTCCATCAAAACGACACTATATTCCAGCATGACAATGCCAGACCCCACGTCACCCCTGCATGCACAGAGTTTCTTGAGTTTGGAAACATCTGTGTGCTTAAATGGCCTGCTAAATCCTCAGATTTTTTTCCCATCCAGCATCTTTGGAATGTCCTCAACCATTGCGTTCGTCATTGGTTCCCATATCCGGCCAATATCCGCCAACTCCGTGCAGCTCTTGAAGAGGAGTAGGACCACGTCCCCAGTGTCACCATTGACCATTTGATATAGTCCATATGGTGGAGATGTGTAGCAATGCAGCTGGCCAAAGGCGGACAAACCCAATGTTGATTTGTCAATTTGGACCAGAGATGTAAAATCCAGGCGTCAGAAAGTAAAAGTCCAGCCAAGTTTTTCTCCCTCCCACAGAATGAGCTGATCATTCATATTGGCTCTATCTCCTGTCAGAAGTAAATCCAGGTGGTTGGAATTAAGTTCTGGGGAGGATTATTACTTTCTGAACCAGGGCTTTACACCTCTAATTTGGACAATAGACGCCATCCCTTAATCATCTATGCCACTTTGACATTCTCGTTTGTCTCTTTCAAGCATTGATCAAAATGCATTGCAATGTGGTCATATAGTCTGTCAACACTCAATGAAAGTACAGTGAGTTTCTGAACATGGTCATATTTCTCACAATAATTAGTGTCGCGTTTGTATTTTTGTTCAATGTACATTTGGGGCTTCTGTGTACCGCAAGTTGCACAATACACATGCACAATCCTGATGCATGACTGATTCAAGACTTACGATGTTGTATCATCATGAAGCTTTAATATTAACTGGTTGACATGCTGGTCAGAGTTGTGGAAGAGGGTCCACCAACCAAAGAGTTTGATGCTACTAGGCTAGTAGTTATGCTCTATGGAGATTCAGAGGCATTAACAGGTTTTTGTAATAACATGATTGCTGTCAGTCTCGCTGTCATGAGAATATATAAACAATAAAAAGGACTCCATTTTACTCAGCTTTTTGTTTTTTTGTCTGATTTCATCATGAAGGAACACCACAATTACAATACCTAGGTGGAAAAGAAACTGAAATGAAATTAGACACCAAACTGTGACGCCAGCAGGACGAGCATCCTGGAGAGCATACGTCCCCAGGATGCTCATCCTGCTGGTGTCACAGTCTGGACCAGAACCAAGTAGAATACCAGCTTTGTCCCTGATATTCCTAGGCACCTACCACATGAAAGTGTTCATGGGTTTAAGACCCTCAAGGAAAAATCATAATGGAAGCCCAGATACGATGTGAACTCTTCTTGAAACTCCAAACCATGGAATTCATCCTGGTACACATTGAGGAAGATGATGCTTAAAAGGTATTTCTTAATTGCAATTCTCTAGGCACATCCAGTTCTGCATTTTTGTGTCTTTAAATGTGTCGTAATTGTGTATGATTGTATGGCAATGGCGGCAAACCAAATTTATTTAAAAATTGAATCAAAATGGATTTAGTGCGTTCTCACTGTTAAAAGGTGTGTTCCAAAGGATGTTTATCCAAAATGGAATATGCATTCTCAAGATTCATCGAGATTAGCCTGCCATGATTCATTACATGTTGTTTAATCTGCTCAACACTGTAATGAAAAAAGTGCTAGGATAAGCCATTTTTTAGGGTCCACTGTAAAGGACCATAGTACAGTATATTACAACCAAGTGGTGTCAGCAAATTTCTATAGGTTGTGCAGTACCAGTTCAAAATGTGCCTCTTTGAAGCAGCCCGATTGCATGGTCTCTG
Source organism: Gymnothorax javanicus (assembly GCA_029692085.1). Classification (NCBI taxonomy): domain Eukaryota; kingdom Metazoa; phylum Chordata; class Actinopteri; order Anguilliformes; family Muraenidae; genus Gymnothorax; species Gymnothorax javanicus. The sequence goes on from CM056195.1 coordinate 77,721,023, forward strand.
GTATAGCTGCTTGCAGCGCTCCTGGACTACATACAACTTAACAACAGAGGTAGGTTGCACTTCCTTCGGTGCTCAGCATACACTTGGCATGGGTGAAGTCGGTCCGATGAACGGTTGTTGGGAAAATCACAGGACAGACATACCTTAATGCAGACGGATGGAAATTTCTTCCATTTTAGTCAGACTACTGTGGTGCCTGCTCAAAATTTGCCTGTGTGGAATGGGCAGATTGCTTGGCCACTGGTATTGCTACTGGAGGCTTTCTGGTGAAGCACTCAGCCAAGCAACTTCACAGTCGACACCACACTTTCTTTTGTCCTCAGCAATACACCCACTAAATGTGAAGTCGATCGGGTGAAAGGTTTTGGAGAACATCAGAGACATGCATGCATATACAGACAGAAAGAGACTCCTTCGTTTTTGCTAGATCATCTAAGAAGCTTTACTTGAAGGTACGTTACTCAGTCATGAATGCTGAGTTGGGAATGACTTTTTATTTTCCCATGACATCTCACCCCTTGTGCTAGAGTAGGAGGTAGTATTGAAGGGAATGGTACAATTAATTGGATGATCAACAATCTATCATAAGTTTTCAAACCTTTCACTGTAATGTCCCATATGCCTTTTAGTAAATATAATTCGATCAAGTTTGGAATTTTTTGATGCAGAACATGACATAATAGTCTTTTTTTTCCTGGGCAATAACATGGGGGAGCATTTTTTCTTAAAGTTCATCTCTGTTGGTATATATGTTTCTCCAATGTCCAGTAGGAAGTATTGCTTCCAGCCATTTAAAAATAGGCAAAGGCTATTCCCCCAACCGTTGAGCAACCTCTTTGCTTGAAACTTCTTGGTGCCATTTGAATGGTATCTAAGATTTACCGGGGGAATAAGAGCGCCCCCCCCCCGTTCCACCAATATTTGAGGGAATAAGAGCAACTTTCCTTTCCTGTACCACCAACTGTTGGGGGAATAGTCACTTTGTTAAAAATACAAAGTTTCTTCTGCATTGTGGCTACTGTTGATAAATCAATAATCTGTCAACAAATTGCATGATTTTTTTTTCACAATTGATGCGTCTTAGTGTTTTTTTTTATAACATTAACAAAATAAAACTTTCGGTGCAGGGTTTTGACTGGCTCAGAATGGGCGTTTGTGTTAGGTACGGTTCTGGAACCAGACGCGAGAGTCGAGCAGTGAAGGTAAAATGGGTTTTTATTGGAAAGGGGGCGAACCCCCGCAGAGCAGGAGGCGACAATACAAAGTCCACAATCCAAAGAACACAATCCCAGGGACAAAATCCAAAAGTCGAAAAACCAGGACAGCAATCACAGTAATCGTAGTCAGACAAAAAGGGTTCGTAAACAGATGCAGACAATAGTACCAAAAAGCAGAGCCAAAAATCGAAGGTCAGACGGTCCAGTCAGAAGAGAAACACTATGAGTACAAGGCGAGAAACAAGAGCAGCACAGGTAAACAAGGGAAACGTTCTGACGGGGAACTGCAGTGAGAAGACAGCTTAAATACACTCAAGGGAAGTCACATGCTATGATTAGGATCAGGTGATGAGGATCAGACTAATTACGTGGGAGGAAACACAAGGGAGAACCTAACCACATAAAATTGGCAAAAGCCAAAACGCGGACAGGGAACACGAGACAGCCTATGACAAGACATACAGCTCCGGTTAGGGAGTTCTAATGTGCACAGATAATGAGGGGTAGGACAGAGTGGAGCAGGTGCAGAGGATCCGCTGAATTGCAGCAAAGACTAAGTGCAGGCAAGAGGCGGAGACTAGAACAGGGCGAGTGCTGAGAGCTTGTTAATCAATTAGTAAGTGCAGCTATACAATCCCTAGTGCTCGTTAGTAAGTTAGTATTATATACAATGTTAGTCTGGGTTAGTAACTTTAACAAAAACAACAAACTGTTAGTATTGGTTGGTAAAACAGAAAAGAGAGGCGAAGGAAGCAAACGAGATTGGAAGGAATGTTTGAAACCCAGAAACCATGAAATCACCTAAGCATGTGACACGCAGGACTGGGGAGAAGCTGTAGCTTAACAAAAGACCAGACAGGGGAGACAAAGTGCAATGAAGGGCATGAACAAAGACATGGACCGGAATCTAACAGAATAGTGGATTAGGAATGGCAAAAGCGAAAACATGGCAAAATACAAAAACTAAACAGAACATGGCAAAACCTAACAGAACAGATCATAAACATTACAGGGAACAAGGAAAACATGACAAGCATGGCAGAATCATGACAAAACAGATCAGAATCATAACAGTTTGGGGGTACAACAGTGTGTACGATTGGTTCACTTACTGTAAAGACAATGAGTCCAGGTCACCTTATTTGATAGAAATCCATGCATTTTCTCGTTATCTCATGCATAAATAAATAAATAAATACGGTTAGCTGTAACCTATGACCTGTTTATTACACACCATATTCTGCATTTGTGAAATACAAATTGTCATTACCATCAGCTGTGGCTGTGTTCTTACCTGACCTAGATGGCAATGGTGCCTTTTGTGAAGGATTTGCATCATGCCTATATAGCGGAGATGATTGTACCTTTTGGTATCTTCTGAAATCTTGAAAGAGGTTTACCCTTGACTGTAATCATTGTAAGTGTTGCTGTTTAGCATAGAGCATCACGGTCTTTTATTAAATTTTCATTTTACCTACTAAGTTCCTTTAGACCTTGCTTTTAGTCTGAAGGACAGTCATTTTATGCCCATTCACAATCTAACTCCAATGCTTGTTATCATGTTGTTGCCTGTTAACACAACCCTTTAATGCCAGCTTTTCAATATTGGTATGGCTGGAACAGCACAAGGGCAACAAAACAAGAGGTTCCACATGATCTCTATTCTTAAATATTATTTAATTTTATTGTGCCAGTTTTTATGGCGACTATCCTCTAAATGACAGTTTCCTATGGATTCAGGCCATTTGAATGTATGTAGCTGTGGATTCGCTTTCTGGGTACCGTAATTACCCTAGTTAAAGTGAAAATTGATTTTGATTTTTAACCATCGTCTTAAACATGAATTTGATTTAATTTATGAAATTGATTTATTGACTCAGCTCTGTGGGTTAGCAGTTGGGATGAAAAGGAAGGCTGAGTTCAAAGATGGCAGTGGTCTGAGCACACACTCACTGAACATTCTATAATGAGGACCGTTATAGTGAAAACAATACCAGCATCACTTCATGGCTACGGGTGTCTACATCTGCTCAAGGGGGTAAATGTGATTCATCACTTTATTCAAATTGAGGATTTTATCTTAGGATTTTAAAATTTTTTCGGGGAGATGATGTCCTGTGGCTCATAAAATGGCATATTTTCTGTTAGGCTTATATGCGACTCCATTCTGCTCCAAGGTTTAATGGGGTTCAACACTTCTGCGCTGATTTTTCCCATTTTAATTGTAAAAAATTGCTAAAATGGGAGATGGAATTCAGAACGTTTTGAATGGCATAATATGGTGTGTAATTGTCATCCTTATAATATCACGTGTATTATATATATACACACACACACACACTGTTCAGTGTAGCCAGTCACTCGTCTCTTGGTCATTTCATAATTATTAATGATTACGCTTTCATGTTTGGTAGTAAACAGTTTTATTAATTAGGAAGTAGAGGTGTAACTTTGTCATTTGTAGGTGAGTGATGGACTTATTATTGTGAGGATACGCTCAGGAACCAGACGCGAGAACCAAGCAGTGCAGTAGATGAGTTTATTAAGCGAGGGGGGAAACCCCCGCAGGGCAGAAGGCAAAGGTACAAAGTCCACAATCCAAAAATCACAATCCAGTAGGGCAGAATCAGAGTTGAAAACCAGGGCAGCAATCACAGTACTCGTGGTCGGGCAAAAACAGGTTCGGTACACAGGCACAGGATTGTCAGAAGCAAAAGCCAAAATCCAGTGGGCGTAATCCAAACCGTTAACAGGGCAGCAAACACAAAACTAAATAGTCGGGCAAAAAAGGGTTAAGTAAACAGATGCAGAAAATAGTACCAAAAAGCAGAGCCAAAAATCGTAAGTCGGACGGTCCAGTCAGAAGAGTAACACTATGAGTACAAGGCGAAAATGATAGCAGCACAGGTAAACAAGAGGAACATTCTGACAGGGAACTGCAGTGAGAAGACAGCTTAAATACACTCAAGGGAAGTCACATGCTATGATTAGGATCAGGTGATGAGGATCAGACTAATTACGTGGGAGGAAACACAAGGGAGAACCTAACCACATGAAATTGGCAAAAAGCCAAAAAGCGCGGACAGGGAACAGGAGACAGCCTATGACAAGACATACAGCTCCGGTTAGGGAGTTCTAATGTGCACAGATAATGAGAGGTAGGACAGAGTGGAGCAGGTGCGGAGGATCCGCTGAATTGCAGCAAAGACTAAGTGCAGGCAAGAGGCGGAGACTAGAACAGGGGCAGTGCTGAGAGCTTGTTAATCAATTAGTAAGTGCAGCTATACAATCCCTAGTGCTCGTTAGTAAGTTAGTGTTATATACAATGTTAGTCTGGGTTAGTAACTTTAACAAAAACAACAAACTGTTAGTATTGGTTAGTAAAACAGAAAAAAGAGAGGCGAAGGAAGCAAACGAGATTGGAAGGAATGTTTGAAACCCAGAAACCATGAAATCACCTAAGCATGTGACACGCAGGACTGGGGAGAAGCTGTAGCTTAACAAAAGACCAGACAGGGGAGACAAAGTGCAATGAAGGGCATGAACAAAGACATGGACCGGAATCTAACAGAATAGTGGATTGGGAATGGCAAAAACGAAAACATGGCAAAGTACAAAAACTAAACAGAACATGGCAAAACCTAACAGAACTGATCATAAACATAACAGGGAATGGCAGAAACATAATAAACATGGCAGAATCAAGACAGAGCAGAATCATAACAATTATACTTTTTGTGTTATTAGTCATACACTCAAACCTCAGTTACCTGTAATATCTGCAACAAACAAAAAGGGACTCATAAAATCTTCTGTGTTTAAGTTGAGCAGTGTCCCTGCTTGGGCTCCCGATAGCTTTATTTGTTGGAGATACAGTGGCTGTTGTCCTCTGTAGGAGAGTCGGAGCAGTTATCCTCTGTGGAAGAGACAGGGACAGTTATTTTTTTATTGAAGAGACAGGGACAGTTTTTTTTTTTTTTGGAAAAGACAAGGACAATTTATTTTTTCCGGAAGAGACAGTGACAGTTATTTTCTATGGAAGAGATAGGGAAAGTTATTTTCAGTGGAAGAGATTTAGGCGGTTTTATTTTGTGGAAGAGACTAGTGCAGTTATCCTCTGTGTAAGAGACAAGAGCAGTTATCCTCTGTAGAAGAAACAAGGGCAGTTATCCTCTGTGTAAGAGACAAGTGCAGTTATCCTTTGTGTAAGGGACAAGGGCAGTTATCCTCTGTGGGGGGCTCTTCCTTTCTGGACTGTCATGTTAAACTGTGAGTGCTCTAAGATATAAAACAGTTGCTTGTCTCAGAAGCTGATGTGTCAGCCATGTCTCCACAACAGTACTCCCAAGACATCTATTCTGAGGTCTACAACTGTACAAGCTGAGTGACAGTTTGGGACTTGGACTGGGGTGGGGACAGCTCAGTGGTGCAGTGCAGTGTTGCCTCACAACAGGAAGGCTGTGGGTTTAAATCCAGTCTGATCCTCTCTGTTTGAAGTTTGCATGGGTTTCTCCTTGGTATTCAGTCCTCCCACAGTCCCAAAAACATGTATGCTAGGCTTGTTACAGATTGCGCATAACCACTTGGTTTGAGTGTGTGACAGTGTGAGTGAATGATGTGTGCTTCCTGCAGTGGATTGACACATTTTTCCCGGCGAGTTCCTGTCTCCTGCTCGTTGTATGCTGGGATAGGCCCCAGCCCCCGTGACCTTGACCAGATAATGGATAAATGGATGAATCATGGTTGGCATATTGTCCTGTAGGTCCTGTGCGTCCTTATAGCTTTAAGCTTTGGTCGATTCCACTCTAATAAGCTCCAAGGACTTCGTGTTTGGATGCTTAAGAATCTGGACAGGATATGCAGTAGTCGGAGTAACCAGGTAATAGTGGATCTGGCCTGTGTGCACTTTTTGGCAGCCCTCTGTTGCTATTCACCCTCTCTATTTTCATGAGACAAAGCGCAATTTGTCACTTTCTTTTGCACCCTGTAAGTATGGTGGCGCTGTCAAAAGAACTGGCCTTGGTTCATCTCTTACATCCAATTAAGCTTGGCATTTGGCTGGTGTTCAGATTAATTGCATTCTTGCTGTGGTGTTGTGGAATCATGGCATGTTGTTCATTATCTCTGGCGCTTTCCCTGCTGAAGCACATTGAGACGATTGCGACCGCAATTCTTTACAGCGGGAAGTGAAGTGAACCATGTGAATTAAGGAGCTGTATCAACGGTGGTCTTCCCTTCCCATTCTTACTTTAATCCAGTGCTTTAGCATGCTGATAAACAGCCGAGGCCAACCCTGTCGTCGACTCACTGTCCCGTTGGCTTCTGCTGATTTGCCAATTACAACAGGATTCATGGGGCATGCAATACTTCGCAGATGTAGTCATCACTTAGCATGCAATTTGATGAGTGGAAAACGCAGAGATCAGTGTCAGTATTGTAAGTGTGAAAACTCAGTAAGGCCTCTTCAACATTCAGTCCTTTTTCATGCTTCACTTGACACTATTTAAATGCAATCAAATGTAAACTTTCCCAGAATGTGTGCATTACCTGGGATGACTTGAATTTTGTTTTGAGTTGTAAGTGGAAATACAGGGGGAAAGATTCAAGAAAGTTTTTCTTGCATTATACCAGAAGAGGTGAATTTTGTAATGGCCTTCGGAGGTGAAAGGAGACTGAGGAGGTCCTGAGCAGTGTAATTCAGACCCATCACCCCCTCCCCCCCAGACTCTGAACCATGAAGGCTGGAGGTCAGGGGGCGGAGCCACTCGTGGAGGGGGAGGTGAGCGGCAAGCGACCCAAGCGCAAGTGTCTGCAGTGGCACCCACTGCTGTCCAAGAAGACCCTGGACTTCTCTGAGGATGAAGAAGAGGAGGATGAGGAGGAGCCAGGGAAGGTCAGTTACAGGCTGGCTGGCTGCCATAGGCTTACAGGGTGATATTGGGGTCTGTATGTTTAATCTGATAATCGAGCAGTATCTGTGTATTTAAATGATTCTATTCTGATGTGCCATGTGAGCTTTCATATAAATTTGCCTGTGCACTATTTTAATTTGAATGCTCTTTTGTAATCTCTTGGGATTGCGTTGTTGACTCATTTTGAAAATTGAAACTTGTAATGCAATTGTGATGATATTAACACTTTGAACAAATGACCAGCATTGTTCAAAATGTGTCATCATGTACACAGCTAAACAAACGAGACTGATTGTCTCAGATTGGTGATGTTTAGCAAAGGGGTACACAGGGGAATTATTATTTTTTTGAAAAAAGCAATGTCCCTTCTGTGCAACAATGCTCATCTGTTGGGCAATTCCGAGGTATTGTCAACCAAATGTCCCCTCCGTGACAGACACTAAAATGATGCCCAAATGGAAATGGAGGGAAAAACTGAGCTTTTTCTTCCCGAATATAGTAGTGCACTATTATACTCATAAATTGTAAGAAATACTTTTTACCCAAGACCAAATAATGGCCACCGGGTATTGCGAAGACCTTGCGTCCATCTGTCCGTCTGTCTGTGTAGACAATAACTCCTTTCCTATTAATGTCAGGGTCATGAAATTCACAGGGACTGTTCTTGGGACATATAGCTTGGACCAGTTCGAAGATGGGTAATCTTGACCTACTTTAAGGGGTCAAAAGATCACATTCTTTGTAAACACTGTTTCCTTGATTACATCCACTATTTTTGTTGTAGCCGCATAAAATTTAAAGCATGTATGTTCTGGATAATCAGCTTGCAGAACATTAAAGGTCGATGACCTTCACCTGGTTAATGGGGTCAAAAGGTCACATTGTTTCTGAACAGTGTTACTTTCATTACGCCTTTGCACTACCTTGACATTTTTTGGTGTAGCTATGTCAAATTCATAAGGTGTACTCACTGGATAATCAAGTTGGAGGACATGGAAGCTACGTGGCCTTCACCTACTTTAAATACCTTCTAATAACAATTTGATGTAGCAACATTATCAACCAAACTGTTCAGTCACCTTCAACATAACATCGAATTTTGATGACTGTGCATCATGTCAGGCTTCATATTCTGAATGCCAAACGATGTAAAGTCCCAGCTGTCCTGTTCCACACTTTCCATATAACCTGCCGGGTCCTAGATGAAAGAGGACAATTACCTCTGTCTTCCTTTTCACTCTTGAAACTTCTCTCAAGCCCGAAAGTATTAAACACATTGTGTTACATTGGCATCCATTAAAAAGCCCTTTATATGTTGTAATTCCTTGTCTTATGCCCATACGGCCGAGGGTACTTTAGCATTGCGTTCTATGTTAATACATCAACAGAATTTTGTTTGGGGGACGGTTTAGTGTCTCGTCATGGAGGGGTCATTTTGTTAAAATACCTCTTAATCACCCTGTTTCCTCAACAAGGAGTTAATACCCTTTGAACTATTTCATTTAAGGATAAACTATCTGTGGCTGAAATTAAAGATTACCATTTCAAAGAGAATCTTGCCAAGGAACTGCTCAAAGAAGATCAGTTTGTGTAAGATCCTGTTGGGTCGCAGCAAGGGTTCAGGTGTGTTTTGGGAATTTGAAGCCAGGCCACGTCTCTCCCCAGCAGCCATTATTAGTCTTTGGGAAAAACCAGAGCCAGGGGACCGAGGGGGGTGCTGCCACTGAGGAAGAGGAGGACGACGGGGAGGAAGGGGACCCCTCGGAGCGGCGTGCCCGGCGTCCAATGAACGCCTTCCTCCTGTTCTGCAAGAGGCACCGCTCCCTGGTGCGACAGGAGCACCCTCGGCTGGACAACCGGGGGGCCACCAAAATCCTGGCTGACTGGTGGGCCGTCCTGGACCCCAAAGAGAAGCAGATGTACACAGACATGGCGAAAGAGGTATTGATGTTTATTTTTAGAGACATACTGTGCGCGATTGTAACCTCTGAAATTTTTTTAAAATAGCCATGCCAAGACGTATTTACGATTTTCTTGCGATCTCTGTCTTTGCACATCCGAGGCTAATTCGTGCGCAAACACCTTTTTTCGTCATTTTAAGATGCGTTTGAGACATTTCTGGGGTGGCGCTCTTGTCTCTGGCCTGAGGGTGAATGAAGGTAAAGATCCTGGAGATGCAGAGGCTGTAGTGGGGTATAAGGAATTGAAACTAAAGGCTGACAGGGCCCCTTATAAAACTGATTTAGACTTGTAATTGCTTTACCTGACTAGCAGAACTTCATATTTGAAATCCATTTTATTACGAAATTGCAACCCAAACATGGATGAATGGACAAAAAGGGTGAAAAAATGGATTTTAAATATGTATTAAAACTGAGCTGAGTTGCTGGTGTCAAGACCTGGACTTTTTGTTCATAGAGTACCTCAGAAAGGCTAAACATCATGAAAAGAATGCCTTCATGCAGCCAGTATTCCTAGCTCATTCTACTGTTGTTCCACTGCTTTATTTACTGTATGTCTTTTTTCTTTTAACGAGACAAGCAACATTCATTTGCTATTGGGCGTAATGGGTGGAGTCAACTTTGAAAAACAAGTCTACATTAGTTCGCTAGCCTGAAGACAAAAAAATTGCGTGTAAATCAGGGTATCAGGACAGAAACAATAGCTGTTTTGTGGAATGATTACACTTTTCCTTGCTGTCTGCTGATTGCGGCGCTAATTCGACATTGTTCTACTCAAGAAGTCGGGCACATTCCTACCCCAAGTCTTCAGTACTTGTCGCAGTTGAAAAATCTCTCTGAACCTTAGCAGGCACCTAGGCCCTGGATGAGGGATGATGAGATGTATATGCCTATTACAGATGGCTATATTTAGCTCTCAATCCTGCATCATTTGAATATAAGGTGAAAATCAGGAAGTCATTCTTGTTGAATAGCAGGTATTGGCAAGAGGCTGCTGAAGGCTTTGTGCTGTGGATGATAAAAGTCAATACTCCTGTCTCAAAGCGGTTTGGAACAGAAACTGTGCCATATTTTGCTGGTGTGAGATAACTGCCATTTTAGAGCTTTCTTTACTGGTCCCACCTGCTGTTTTGATTTGCTTCGGTGTAATTTGTTGGTGTGTTTGTCAGGCTGCAGACAGCCTCGTGCCCATGTTAGATTATAAGATTAAGCGAGCAACAGTCAGGCTGTGTAGGTGCAGATCCTCTGCTGGCAGGTGGTGTTTAGGGAGTGACGAGCCCCTGAAGTGGAGGCATATATGTGTCTGCTGCGGATTGTCAGTAGTAGTTTTCCGTTCTGTCTGTTACAGTTCTCGATAGGTCCGTTACGTTGTGTAAATGCGCTTACCCTGCCCGTCCAACATCTCATTCCAAAATCGTAGCCATTAATGTGAGGTTAGTCCCATCTTTGCTGGTAAAACAGCTGCCATCTTTCTTAAGCCGCTTTCACACCGGACGCAAAACGAATTTTTCGCACGACAGATTACATTCAAAGTCAATGCAAAGACGCGAATCTTTGAATTTAATCTGTCATGTGAAAAATTTGTTTCGCATCCGATGTGAAAGCAGCTTTAGAATGCTTTCTGCTTGCTGTTGCTGGACAAACTTGACTGCGCTGAATGCCAGCCAGAGCTATAGGTTGAAGAGCAATGTTGTGTGATTATGCCAGGCTTGAAGACAGTAAAGCAAGTCCCAGACCAAGGAGTGACAACATACTTTTAGCCATGCAGCGTACAAATGGATATAGATATCTTAATTTTTACTTCAGCATTCTGTACATAAAGAGTGGAATTTGTTTGGAGGCTGACTGTCACTGTTTCTAAACTCACCTGCTAAGTTTAATTTGGTTTGGCCTCCATGATTTGCTTTACGGTCATTCTTAGATTTTTTTGTTTATTAGATGGATGATGGAATCAAACTTTGTCCTTTTTTAAAGAGAGATGGGGATCTGTTTGGAATTCTTACTTACTGGAATTAATGTGGAAAACCCTGTTTCGATGTGCACTAGAAATCAGTTTGGATTTACTAGGTTTGCAGTAGAACAAGTATAACAAGTGTGATAAGCCATGGAAAGCAAATGCAGAATGCTGCCTGTCCTTGGAGAAAATTGACACACATGCTAGAGTCAGATGTAAATGTGCGCAATCAGCTCCTGAATCACTATTCTGTACTTGCTCTGTCTCCCAGTACAAGGATGCTTTCATGAAGGCCAACCCAGGGTACAAATGGTGCCCCCCATCCAACAAATCAATGAAGACCCCTTCTTCCAGTGCCGGTTCCCGCAAGAAAGCCTGGCCTTTCCCCTCTGAACCTTCCAAGGACTGCGCAACACCCAAAAAGCTGGCCAAGGCAGAGGGTGTCCCGCAAATCCACTTCTCCATGGCGGGTGAGGAGTGTGGAGCCTGGTCATGGTGGCGTTGGATGCAGAACGCACACTCTTGTATACGGGGTTACTGTGGGTGGTGAAAATTCCTGAAAACACTTGCATTTTAATGTGGTATTTTTTAAGTTTGAAAAGTGCTTGGATTTTGAATAAAGTGCTGAAAAAGTAAAACTGCTTGCAATACTAATGTTAATTCGTTTTACTTTCCTAATAAATCCCTATCTTTCTCACTGGTTATTTGAAAAAAAAATGTAATTTCCACTGCTATAAGGTGCTGGAAAAGCTTGAAATGTGCCTTGAAAATGCTTTAAAAGAGCCTGATTTTGAATTTGGAGATGGTGTAGGAACCCTGCTGCTTTACTGATCCCAGACTAATGTAATTTTGACAGATCCAACCAAAATGGGGGGACTGAGCATGCTCCTGTTTGCTGGGGAGCGTGCCCTTACAGCTCATGAGGTAAGCGTAGCTGAAGATCGCCCTCTCCTGTCCCACCCAACACAGACCTGCGCTGCACTTTCGCACTTTCTTGAATCATTCTTGTGTTTAAACCAAGCATGTACCATAGTTCTGAATAGTTTGTCCAATTTTGTCCACTGGCTTATTTTGATTGCCTCTGTGTTTGTGTTATTGTAATATTCCTGCTTTGAAGCGGTTACAGTCTCCTACATGATTGTGGCAACCCTGATAAAGATGAGTAAAAACGATTATTTAAAAATTTACCTTTTGGTGATTTAAGTGAAATAAATTAAAGGTGATCTGTACAGAATGTCTGGATTGCTGACGCAATGGTAAACTTAGTTGAAACGTTAAAGGAAAAGGCAAATAATACCACAAATGCAAAGAGCGGACTTTTTGCTTTCCAAAATGTGCAATAATGTGCAGTTTTTTTTTAACTCCAACAAGGAGGTTATGTTTTTACCTGCGTTGATTTTTCTGTCTGTTTGTCTGCCTGTTTGTGTACAAGATAACTCAAAAAGTAACGAACAGATATCTCTGAAATTTTGTGGGTGCGTTGCTATTTCATCAGGGATGGACCCTATTGATTTTGACCGCGATTGGTCAAACAATATGGCCGCCATGGCAGCCATTTTGAAATCTTATGACACGCGATATCTATACTTCGCTCCCAGTGATTTCCCTCGAATTTTGTGGGTCGATTGGTCTTGCATCAGGGACTGAACCTATCAATTTGAGAACGCGCTGCATCAAACAATATGGCCGACATGGGAGTCATTTGAAATCCTTTGTTGCAGATACCTTAAATTTCTTATGAGCCATGTTCACTCAGCAAGATTTTGACTGTGCTGCCTCAGGTTTGCACTCTTGGAGTGCCTTTAGTTTACGGTTTATTTTTTCTCACCAAATAAATTGACGGTGAAAAATGCCAGATTATGTTTCTGAAACATTTCTATGTGTGCAACCATGTCATAGCAGTTAGCCTATCAGGAGTATCCTGTTCCATTCTCTGTATGATGTGAGTTGTGCTCCATGCTAATGACTTGGTGTAAATGCACTGTGATCTAATGGAGAAGAAGTGTTGTTTTTTTTCGACTTAAGCAAACTTTACAAGCAGGCACAAACACAATGCCTGTACAAAAGCCCATCTGTTTGTTTTATTTCCGGTCATTTCTTTGTATTGTTCATTATGATTTGGTCAGGCAGTTAATTGGCCACCTATCATTTGGCCCTGTACAATTAAAAGCTCTCATTAGGACCCTTTTTTTCTTTCTGGTGTCATAACAGCAAGAGCTAAGTAGAAAGTCAAGCTGCTGCAGGCTGACTGTTGAAGTCACTCATTTTTCTGCTAATTTGATGGTGTGCGTGCATCTAATGGTGAGTTTGAAGTGATTATGTTAGATTCAAATCGGCAATCTTAACTGCTAGTTAGGTGCACCAAGTTAATCTTTATTACCAGCTGACTTGCTAATTTACGCTAATCGCGATTAGCATGCTAATATTGATTTAGCTCAGTTTAGCCTTATTTGGGCTAGCTAACGCTATATGTAGCCTTATTCATATTGTATGTGTGCGGGCTATGTGTTAGCTTTATGTTTATCTTTGTTTAAACATGTTTAGCTTTGTTTAAGGTCACATGTAGAAGGCTGAAGACAGTTTGTACAAGGTGTTTAGTTAGGACAGTAGATATGTCTTTCTTTTCTTCATTACAGAACCACACCTATCAGATCTATGTCAGAAAAGACTTAATATACCTGGCACAAGCACTGTATCTACATTTATACAGTTCACTGCTCTGTGTTGTGGGTGTGAAGATTCAATAAACAATTTTCTGGATGCAGTTTCCATTTTGTGTTTTAACCGGACATTCTGTAGAGGTTGCCACCAGAAACTAAGTATCAGCATCACTTTTCCATAAGAAGAAAATAATTCTTTGCATGGTCCTTTGAGCTGGATCTGGCAAATTCTACAGCTACCAATGTTGGCCAAAGAGAAGAGTGAGACCAGTCGTCGCGCCAATGCCAGTCAGTCACCCACAACACATGAAGACCCAGATGGAGGAAGTTCGAACTCCCCAGGGCTTGAAAGGTGTGTTCGCATCCTTGCTGAAGAGAATACCCGGCTGAGGCGCTGTTTAGAGGAAATGAAGGAGCAAGAACCTCTCTATCACACTTCCTACCAATCCCAAGGCGTTATAGCATGGGGGCCTATGCCTCACGCTCCAGATCGAGTTCCCGGTTTCACAATGTATGGAGACGTCTACAAGAGATCAACAGGATCCGCGTCCTCCATGGCATCAATCAGAATTGACAGCCACTGAGGGCAAGCTATATCATGCACTGAAGAGAGAGGAAGTTGATGAGATAACCAGAGGTATGGAAAGGATGGCGCGGTCATCTAGCCGCCACCGCAGATCTCCTGGTAGAACTCACCCAAGCAGACAGACAAGTCGCCGCAGCGAATCGCCTCCTCACTACAGATCCTCGTCACGTAAGGGCCCTCTCCCAGACTCGCCCTGGCATCATGGCTTCCATAAATCTTCACCATCTAGGGAATATCAGTATTCAAGTGCACCTGCTGACTATTTTCATGACTATTCAAGTCAACACAAATATGACCCTTCAAGAAGCTATGAGGCAAGTCGACGTCATGACTCTAGACGCCGTGAACCTTCCTACTCACCTTAGCGCCATTCTCTACATCATCCAGTGGAGAGAGAGCTCACATATCGGGGTCCGAAGCCAAAGATTCCTGACTCCGTTCATTAAGATCCTCGTGACTTCGCAAGACTCAAAGTTGTTCTTGATAACCTGCTGCCACCCGATGCCACAGAGCGCTTTAAGTTTCAGATCCTACTGGATCACCTCAAACTGGAAGAGGCGTTGCTCATCGCTGATTCGTACAGTCACAGCTGTGATCCATACACTAAAACCATGGAGGCTCTGACGGAGTTATACGGCCAACCGCACCAGCTTGCTCTTCAGCGCATCTCCAAGCTAATGGAGGAGCCAAACGTCAAAGTAGGTGACTCAAAGACCTTTCGTCAATTTGACCTGAAAGTGCGCGCTTTGGTAGGGATGTTGGAGCAACTTGGCAGCAGTGAACGAACAGAACTGTGGTGTGGATCTCATGTTTCACGGCTTCTGGGAAAGTTGCCTCATGATTTGAGAGCAAGTTTTAGGAGGTATGTGAATCCCATAAGAATACCCATTCCAACTCTTCTCGACCTAGCTGACTGGTTAGAGTATGAGGTAAGGGTGCAAGTTGATGGTTCACAGTTCACCAGTGATCACAGTAAGGAACACCAGAGCTATAAAGAACACCGCAAGGACCGAAAGTCACAGTCCAGATCCACAACGGTTCTTCACAGCAGTGAGCCGAATCCGTGTCCACCTGAGCCACAGACCAGTAGTTCAGATCTGCTTCGAGAGAAGCCCAAGAAATTCTGCCCATTTTGCAACACACCTCAGCACCATCTGAATCAGTGTGCAAACTTCCAGATACTTTCCAAGGAGCAGATTGAGAAGTGGATCCGGGTGAATCGGAGGTGCTGGAAGTGCGGGCGCCAACACTTGTCTTCTGAGTGCACTTTGAAGGCTAAATGTAAGAAATGCGACAAGCGACATTTGGAAATCCTTCATGAGGTGAACACCGGTGGTAGTGGAAAGACTGCCACTTCCATGAAAGCCGCAAGTGGATCCATGGAGTGTGTCAAACCAACCAGCTCCACTGCTGAAACCCTCTATGTGGACAGACCCACTGGTAGCAGCAAGGTGCTCCTGAAGATGAGTCGGGTCATCTTGAAGAATGGTGAGAACTCATTGGACACATATGCACTGCTAGATGATGGCTCAGAGCGCACCATCTTACTGTACGAAGCGGCTCAACAGCTCGGTCTTCAAGGATCACCTGAGGAGCTGTCCTTGCATACAGTGCGACAAGATGTGCGTGTCATCCCTGGAGCCGCAGTGTGATTCACAGTTTCTCCTGCCAACCAACCAAGGAAGACCTGGCGCATTCAAAGAGCATTCACAGCTAAAGAGCTTGGTCTGGCACCCCATACTTACCCTGTTGCTGCCCTCAAGAAGTTATATTGGCACTTGAAAACCTTACCTCTCCAGCCTATGGACTGTGCGCAGCCCCTACTGCTCATAAGATCGAACCATCGGCACCTCATAACCCCCACTGACCCCGTTCACCTGGGCCCACCTGGAGGGCCAGCTGCAGTTAAGACTAAGTTGGGATGGGCACTCCAAGGTCCCTCCAAGCTGCTGAAACACAGCCTGACCCCTCAGCAATGCCTTTGGACGTCGAGCACTCCGGCCACCGCCGAGTTACTCAGTCATGTCGAAAAGCTATGGCAATTAGATACTGTGCCTTACCGAAGTGAGAAACTTGTGACACGCTCCAGACAAGACACAGAGGCAGTACGGATTCTGGAGGAGAAGACTGTTAGGGTGATGGTGGATGGAGTAAGGCAGTACGCCACGCCTCTGCCTTGGAAGAAGGACCTACCTCCACTGGTTGCGCCTAAGGAAGCTGTGATGGCCCACCTGCGCGGCACGGAGAAGAGGCTGGCAGGGGATCCCAGTAAGGCGGCCACCTACAATGCTGAGATCAACAAGCTGGTGGACGCCGGGTATGTGAAGAGGATCCCCCTGGAGGAAGCAGCCATCAGTCCTGGGTGGTACATTCCCCACCACATGGTCCATCATCTTGGGAAGAATAGGATAGTCTTCAACTGCTCCTTCTCCTTCAAGGGCATTAGTTTGAATGATCACCTCCTCCCTGGGCCTGTGCTGGGTGCTGCTCTACTTGGTGTTCTAATCCGTTTCCGTGAACATCCCTTTGCTATCAGCTCAGATATGAAGGGCATGTTTCATCAAGTCCATCTCCTTCCAGAGGACCAGCCACTCTTGAGATTCCTTTGGAGAGAGATGTGGAGGAATGACCCCCCGGACATCTACCAGTGGCAGGTCCTACCTTTTGGCACTACCTCAAGCCCCTGCTGTGCCACATTTGCTCTCCAGAAACATGTGACTGACCACACAGGACCTGGAGACTAATTGCGCACATCAGTGAAACAATGCTTCTATATGGACAATTGTCTGCAAAGTCTACGTACTGCTGAAGAAGCAAGACAACTGGTGGATGATCTTCGCCATCTCCTGGCTAAAGGTGGTTTCGACCTGCGACAATGGGCCAGCAACTGCCCAAGCATAATCAGCCACCTGCCCCCTGAGTCCAGGTCAGAAAGCAGCAAACTCTGGTTCAACCAAGATACAGCTGACCCAAAAGGGAGCACCCTCGGACTCATATGGCACTGTCAGTCAGACACCATCGGCCTCAAGCGTGGCCAGCTGGAGAGGGACACGCAGCCCACGATGCGAAGCATTTACAGGATCCTCGCCAAACAGTACGACCCACTTGGCTTCATTGTGCCCTTTACCACCAGGGCAAAGATCTTAGTACAGAGACTCTGGAATCGTAAACGGGAATGGGACGATCCAGACTTACCTCATGATCTCCTGCAAGCATGGGTTTCTTGGATGGAGGAACTCCCGCAGCTGTCCCGAATTACACTGCCGAGATGCTACACCACAGGAGAACTGGATCTCTCTACCTGCGAGCGGAGTGTCCACATCTTCTGCGATGCGTCTGAACAGGCATACGGCTCTGTGGCGTATCTTCGTACCCAGGACAAAGGTGGATGCACCCAAGTTGCATTCATTGCAGCCCGATCAAGAGTGGCCCCCAAATGGCAACTAAGTATTCCCCGACTGGAGCTCTCTGCTGCCTTAACAGGTGCTCAACTGGCGTCAGTCCTGAAAAGAGAGTTGACCCTGGATATCCACCGCTACACCTACTGGACAGATTCAACGACAGTACTTACCTGGCTGCATTCTGAATCCTGCAAGTACAAAGTCTTTGTGGGCACTAGGATTGCTGAGATTCAGGAACTGACAGATGCTGAAACCTGGCGTCATGTTGACTCACAGAGAAATCCAGCTGATGACATCACAAGGGGGAAGACCTTGTCACAGCTGGCAGAATGTACCCGTTGGTTTCAAGGCCCAGACTTCCTTTGGCAGCCAGAGACCTTTCGGCCTGCACAGCCATCAGAAGCTCACGCTGATGTCTCGGAGGAGATACGGAAACAAACCCTTTGTGGAGCCACAACCATTGACAGTGGTCCACCCCAACTTGACATCAGTCAATGCAGCACATTCCAGGAACTCCTTGAAGCTGTAGCCCGCTCACATCACGGGGCGGCTTCAGAGACGGATAGTTTGTCAGCAGATGACTTAAGGAAGGCTGAGCTGGATATTCTTCGACAAGCCCAGATTGAAAGTTTCCCAGATGACATGCCACAGCTGCAGTCTGGAAATCCTGTCCCATTGAACAGTAAGCTAGCCACACTAGCCCCTGAGCTCAACACCAACACTCAGCTCATCCATGTTGGAGGCCGTCTACGGAGATGTGATCAGCTAAGTCAAGAAGAGCAGCACCCAATTGTACTTGATCCTTCCCATCCAGCCACAAAGCTGATCATAAAGCGCTATGACCAAGACCTGCACCATCCTGGTCCGGAAAGAGTATTTGCAGAGATCAGGTGACGTTTTTGGATCCTTAGAGGCAGGCAAGCAATTCGTAAGTTCCAACACAGTTGCCCTGAATGTCGCTAGTGGCGCGGAATGCCTGACATCCCAAGTATGGCCAATTTGCCCCCCTCTAGTCTGAGGCTCTACAAGCCAGTATTTTACTCCACCGGCTTAGACTGTTTTGGCCCTTTTCAGATCAGAGTGGGGAGGCGCAATGAAAAGCGCTGGGGCATTTTGTACAAGTGCCTTACCACCAAAGCAGTCTACATAAATCTACTAGTAAGCATTGACTCTGACTCTTTCCTCATGTCACTCCGTCGTTTTGTGTCCAGGAGAGGAAAGCCACATGAGATTCTCTGTGACAGAGGAACGAATTTCAAGGGTGGCGACACGGAACTGAAGGAGGCATTTCAGGCCCTCCAACCAGCTCTGAAGGAGCAGCTGGCTGCACAACAGATCGCTTTCCAGTACAACTCGCCAAGTGCTCCCCACTTCGGCGGCTCTTGGGAAAGGGAAATTCGGTCCATTAAGGCAGCACTGTACACTGTTGTTGGAGCACAGACCGTGCCAGAAGAGGTACTCAGGACGGTCCTGGTTGAGATTGAAGGCATACTTAACTCTAAGCCTTTGGGTTATGTATCCTCAGACATCGCAGATCCAGACCCGGTGACCCCAAATACTCTTCTTATGGGGCGGCCTGACAGCTCTCTGCCCCAGGTGATTTACCCAGAGTCGGAGCTACTCACTCGCAGGAGATGGAGGCACAGTCAAATTCTGGCTGACCAATTTTGGGCCAGATTTATCCGACAGTACCTGCCTGCACAACAGACACGTCAGAAGTGGCAAAAGGATAAAGACCACTTGACCGTTGGAACAGTGGTAATGATAGTGGATCCTCAGTCTCCAAGGGCCCTCTGGCTTGTTGGAACCGTGAAGGCGGTCTGCCCTGGCTCCGATGGAAGAGTGAGGACAGCAGAAGTGCAAGTGAAAGATTGCACCTACCTTCGACCGGTGGCTAGACTGATCAAGCTGCCTGCATTTCCAGACGACAATGGACAGAAGGACTTTTAGAAGCAAATCTGTACAACAGATTTGGGGGCGGCTGTACAAAAGCCCATCTGTTTGTTTTATTTCCGGTCATTTCTTTGTATTGTTCATTATGATTTGGTCAGGCAGTTAATTGGCCACCTATCATTTGGCCCTGTACAATTAAAAGCTCTCATTAGGACCCTTTTTTTCTTTCTGGTGTCATAACAGCAAGACCAAAGTAGAAAGTCAAGCTGCTGCAGGCTGACTGTTGAAGTCATTCATTTTTCTGCTAATTTGATGGTGTGCGTGCATCTAATGGTGAGTTTGAAGTGATTATGTTAGATTCAAATCGGCAATCTTAACTGTTAGTTAGGTGCACCAAGTTAATCTTTATTACCAGCTGACTTGCTAATTTACGCTAATCGCAATTAACATGCTAATATTGATTTAGCTCAGTTTAGCCTTATTTGGGCTAGCTAACGCTATATGTAGCCTTATTCATATTGTATGTGTGCGGGCTATGTGTTAGCTTTATGTTTATCTTTGTTTAAACATGTTTAGCTTTGTTTAAGGTCACATGTAGAAGGCTGAAGACAGTTTGTACAAGGTGTTTAGTTAGGACAGTAGATATGTCTTTCCTTTCTTTTCTTCATTACAGAACCACACCTATCAGATCTATGTCAGAAAAGACTTAATATACCTGGCACAAGCACTGTATCTACATTTATACAGTTCACTGCTCTGTGTTGTGGGTGTGAAAATTCAATAAACAATTTTCTGGATGCAGTTTCCATTTTGTGTTCTAACTGGACATTCTGTAGAGGTTGCCACCGGAAACTAAGTATCAGCATTACTTTTCCATAAGAAGAAAATAATTCTTTGCAATGCCACAATGTGCGGCTTTTCAACTTGCAAAAAGGAAATGTTTCAAATAGAGAGTTTTAAGTCCACCAAACTGATGTTTCACGGGTTCCCTGTGTCAAAACCTGTCATACAAAGGAACATGGCTGTGTTGGCTACCAACCTACCCTTAATTCCCTGCTATGCTCTCCGCATTTTTGCCTCATTGTTATCGAGAGGACCAGTATTTAAAATATGGGATCAGTCCCACAACAATGTGGCGTGAACTAATACCTGATGCTATCCCAAACGAGTTTGTGCATTGTGAACGACTACAACCCCAGTTGTCAGTGTCTTGCAGGAAGAAAAGGGAGTGTGGTGAAGAAATTTAGGAAGGTGAGGAAATACTATGTTCAAGAATAGAAAAATCATTTAATGTCAATTAGATGAAAACAACATGACACAGTCGTCACGATCCCCCACCACGATCAAGGGCCATAACTCTGTTAATAAAAAAGCTGAGACAGTGATTTTCAAACTCAACCTAGATCATGACTGGTTAAGCAGGCATGCAAAAATAGACTTATGTATCTCTCATAGTTTTTGAGAAAATGTCTCCATCTGAAGTGCGATGGATGGGCAAACAGAAGGAAGGACGGACAGACTGAGCCGGATCCTATATCCCCCGCACCTCTTTGTGGCGGGGGATAATAAACTGGAAAAAATTGAATTTAATAAGTAGCTTTTGAGACATTTCTTTGCCCATTAAGCGGAGATAAGCAGTAGTTGTGATCCACTAAAAACAAAATTTAGGTTCCTTGCAGCGATGAATGCAACGGCAGCTGCATATACATTTGTATCTCCCCGACGACGATAGTCGGGAGATACTATGGTTTAGTTCTGGGGCCGCCGCCGCAGAGATTTTCTGTTCCAGGCTCTGGAGGCTTCAAAGTTTATAGGATTTTTCTCTAAATTTGCATAGTCAAAGATGATTATTTGACAATGCTTAAGATCAATTCTCTGCAATTTCCGACATCCAATATGGCCGCCGCCGGCCATTTTGTCAGTAGTTTTTTTTTTTTGCAGATTTTGTGTTTTCTGCTCATTTTGAGCCACATTTACATATATATATATATGTACAGGGATGCATATTAATGTCATAACAAGAGTAAAAACAGTGACATTGCAGCTGTAAAAATTTGCAAGTGATCTTTCATGGGGATCGGGGAGATACACGACTCGGTCCCTGTGGCAACCTAGTTATCTAGTTACATGGTGAATTAAAGTGTGCTCAATACTTATAATAGAATATCTGTTTCCTGCATGGGAGAACAGTGGGGCCCAATTGCTGTCATGTGAGCAGCTATAAACTGCTGAGAAGATAACTTGCTTGCTATGGCTTTCATGATCCACATAAGTTGGTGGAGAAGGATGCCTGAAATGAATATTTGGCCATTTTCAGACGTTCGGGTCATACTCTTTTCAGCAGAATATGGTTGCAACATTTGTTGTCTTTTCCTTTAAAGCAAGTGGAAGTGGCTGAGAAGCTACAGTGCTATGATAAAGTATTTGCCCCCTTCCTGATTTCCAACATCAGCGTCTGATGTTATGTGTTCTTTCATGTTTTAGATCTCCTCAGAAAAGCCCCCTTTGGCTACCGATTCGTCTAAGCAGATTGGGCAGTCAGACTATGGCCACATTACTGAGGTAAGAAGGTCAGCAGAAAAATTGTGGTATTGCAACATTACAGCATTGATTGGGATCAAGTTTTCTGAACCATTTCTGCTTTGATGCGGATTGATCTTTCTCTCCCACACGTAATTTCTGCCCTTTTAGCTTTTAAGTAACCGTAATCACTGTATTACCGTAGGGTTTGTAATTTCTACAATAGTGCCCTCCATTACTATTGCCTCTTGTACATTCTTCAGATGGAACCATAGTGGCTTATTAAAATGAAAAAGGCTGAAAAACAGTGAAAAATTAGAGTGTCTAATCAAATATTTATAAGCTTGTTGGATTTTCATGCTTGCATGTTGCGTTTGCGATTTATGTAGCAGTGAATTTTTCTGTTTTAGCAAACATTCATTTTGCATTAATTCAAGCTGTCTGTTGCTTTGGATGAGCCAGTTTTCATGTTGCCTCCATGATCTTTCATCAACAAGAAAGCTTGACTTTGCTTTATTTAGCTTTATTCATAGAAGTTTTGTGTGTCAATTGGTCTTTAAAATATGTTTAGACATTTTGAAAGTCTAATTGATCACCTATTTGGATAGTCAGTCCAAAATTACATGTAGTTCTGCAAGTTTGAACGATGGATCTTCCATATTCATGTTAGAAGTCTTACATGATTCTGACTTGGCAATCATACTCTGTCACCAATCCAGTTTTATTTGGTATTTTCAGGTGATAGAATATTTTTGATGGAATATTATTTTCATATTTTGTGCAGATGAGCTAATTGGTCATGTCCTTGTCAACCCAACCTCGAGGGGAGATTGCTTCTGGCATTCATAGTGAAGCCTTGAAGAGCTAAATGCCTAAAACTTGGGTGGAGGACTTTGAATGCACACAGAACAAACTTGTTTTGCTATCTAGGGTCATATGTATAGGAACAGTATGTAAAATAGAAATAAAAACAGAATTAAGTGATTTGTTAATTATAAACCCAATTCCAAAAAAGTTGGGATGGTGTGTAAAATGTACATAAAAACAAAGAAGCAAATCTCATGAATTGATATTTTATTCACAATAGAACATAGACAAGATATCAGATGTTAAAAATGAGACATTTTACCATTTCCTGAAAAATATTAGCTCAAATTGAATTTGATGGCTGCAACACGTCTCAAAACAGTTGGGACAGGGGCAACAAAAGGCTGGAAAAGTAAGTGGTACAAGTAAAAAAAACAACTAATTAGGTTCATTGGCAACAGGTCAGTAACATGACTGGGTGTGTTTGTAGAGAGACAGAGCCTCTCGGAAATAAAGATGGGCAGATATTTACCAATCTGTGAAAAACTGCTTCTAGAAATTGTGGAAGAATTTCAGAAAAATGTTCCTCAATGTAAAATTGTGAAGTCTTTGAATGTCCCACCATCTACAGTACATAATATCATCAAAAGATTCAGAAAATCTGGAAAAATCTCTGTGCACAAGGGACAAGGACGAAGGTCAATATTTGATGCTGTGATCTTCGGGCCCTCAGGCCGCGCTGCAATAAAAACAGGCATGATTCTGCTCTGGAATTCACTGCATGGGCTTAGGAACACTTTCAGAAATCATTGTCTGTGGACAAAGCAGACTTGGATTATACTGGACGATGCGTTGGAAGATGGTTTGAAAGTTTGTCAACGGACGTTTTGTGGAGTTTTCCCATTGCTACAGTGTGACCCCATTTGCTTTCAGCAAAAAAGGAATTTGGATAATTTTTCAAAACTCTCCAGTGGCCATAAAGTTGCGCCAGGTGCAAAACAACTTTGTCCGTTCAAGACATCTAA
Organism: Gymnothorax javanicus; assembly: GCA_029692085.1. NCBI lineage: Eukaryota > Metazoa > Chordata > Actinopteri > Anguilliformes > Muraenidae > Gymnothorax > Gymnothorax javanicus. The sequence continues at coordinate 77,744,959 of CM056195.1, forward strand.
TGGTGAGTAATTGATATACAAATTATAGTTTTTGGGTGGAATATCACTTTAAGCCTATGAAGCTGGTATGTAATATGACAGTTGCTAATTTATTCCTTGCCTGTCTACTTTCTTCGGAAAAGAGAAGATGGATAGCTTGTTCCTATTAATGCAACCTATTGCTGCACAACGTTTCGGCATTTTTAACGTGGATGGCCAACGCTTATTTTGCCGCTTTTCCCCGCTTGTTTAACATCTGATATCAATCCAGTACAAGATGATAGCGATGAAATATATTCTTTTTTCCTTTAAAAACGATTAAACATCGATGGCAATAACAGTAGCACTGAACATATAAACACAAGCATTATTTCAGTTTGAAAGTTTAATTCGTAGTTTGCCGCAGTCCATACTGTATTTCTGTATTGCCAGATGTTACGTGACCGCTGCTGAGAGAGACAGGTCTCGAACAAAGTTCATTTTCTCCTGATCTGTTGGTCTTAAAAATGCCATTGCTACACCAGAATATTTGGAAGATATGTGGCCTGTGAAAAATAAGTCCAGTATTTAATTCTGTGACAATGGGGCAAAATAATCTGTGCTCACGTTCACTTCTCCCCATTGGGATAAATTCATTCAGGACCCGCCGCAAGTCTGTCTAAAGGGGCAGGGCACCCTTGCGACTGTGAGCCAATCACAGATCTCGCATGGATTTTGTGCGAATATCTGAAAGTCAAACGCTGGCCTACCGACTGAGGCCAGACATATCTGCAAGTGACCGTTGGGAGCGACCAAAGCTTGATATGGATGGATTCCAGGCTACGTAGATGGCTAAGTCCACACTACAACTATAACAACAATGTTAATGACAAACGACATTGTCACAGTCAGAGCGATTTTACGCACGTTAGAAAAACTGACCGCCAATCAAAATCAGTCGGAATTTACAGGGCTTCGCGTTCATTCAACGTGGCAGATGACATCGCAGAGAAAAAAGGGCTCCGACACAGCTGGAACGCACAACATCAATGTTTACACAGCGATATCGTTCATCAGTGTTGATGCATTTTATGCATGCACTTTGAATGTCAGGAACGAAACCTAACACGGAAGTTGGCATCGCTTACATGCACAGCTGCTACTAATCCTAGCCCTAACCGGCATCAATTCATTTTTGCTCTGCTAAGAAGTGAGTGGACGTCACTTACATGCAGAGTCAATGTTCGACTAGGCAGTCGCTTTGTAGAATCCGACCTCAAAGTCGTCATGCACAAAACCGATTAGCTTGTGCAATAAAACAAGAGGGCGGCAGGGAGTTGACAGAAAATCCCTGAAATGACATGAGTACATGCCAACTCAGATCATTACCTTATCCTTCCGAAATAAAACATGACAAATCTTCTACCTTTAGTACTCTATACGGGACTGAAGTACACATTGTGACGAATCCGTCTGTGGCTGAGGGGGGTGCGTCCGGGTTCAATGACCGGGAAGGGCTCGGTCCTGCTCCGCCGGTTGGATCGTCCAAGTGGTGAGAGGAGAAGAATGTGGGGTAGGCAACCCGATCCATATACATAAAGGAGAAGGACTTCAACTTGAGGGCGGCTAGACAGTAACTTTACGAAGGCACTCGATAGCCATGCGTGACGCCCAACGAGTGGTCCACCGTTTTCCTACTCTTTCTCACTCTCATAAGTAATCTGCACAACACCAGATCCTTATATATCATCACGTCACATGTAAATACACGTCATCACATTGATTCCAGGGAACTTGTATCATTCAGTCACACGCACATACCAGTTTATCATGCTTGTTACAACGTTTATGATCACACATTTCGACTGGCGACTAGTTTAGCAATGTTTGCCAGCTAGCGATAGCATGACAACTTGCTAGCATGTCAGATACTAGCTAGCTAGATAAATCGCTGGAGACGATTATTTGACTGAGCATAAACGGGGTACTAGATGATTTCAATGACACAGCCTGACACAATGCAACGTGCTAGAACCAGGGCCCGTATTCACAAAGCATCTTATCTTACCGCTAGGAGTACTCCTAAGTCATGCTAAAACATTTTATGTAGGAGTAAAATCTTAAAAGTTATTCACAAAGCCGCTGAGAGCAACTTTTAGTTAAGAAAACTGGTAACTCCTAGAATAGGAGTAGCTCTGAGATAGGTGGGAGTAAATCTCTATTGCTATAGATGACGTCAATTCTCATGCAAGAGTCTTGGGACGATGAGCACGAACATTGGTTGTTTGGTGACAGGACAGCCCATTGAAACAAGACTAGGTGCAACGTAGTATATGGCTGGGCCACCAAGTGCTGTATGAGAATGTGGGCCCAGGAAAAGGGTGCTAAATGGGGCAAAGCTCATGCAATTATATGAAGTGCAAGTTTAGTAATGAGCTGGAGCTGATAAATTATTTACAAAGTAGGTGGGGAGAGTGTGAGAGTGTGAAAGAGTGACAGTGTGAGTGAGTGTGAGAGTGAGAGTGTGAGTGAGGGAGTGGGAGTGAGTGAGAGTGTGTGAGGTAGTTGGGGGGGGTCTTGAGTAAGGAAAACATATCAAAAGCAAGTTATACATTTGAATAGACAAAGAACTAGAGTAAGGGTAGCAGTTATTGATTTTGTGAATGTGAATTTGAGAGAGACAGCAGCAACAGATGTAGATAGCAGGTAAAGTATGTATGTATGTTCCTGAATTGTAATGAAACAATAAAGGTATTGTTTCAGTTGTGCTAACCGGGAACGTGACGTCACTTTTGTGAACACATGGCAGTTCCTATATAGTGAGGGTGTAAGAACGAACTTCAAAGATTCCTTTTTTTCCCCATGTTTTGTCTTTGGGCATGTTATGGACAAAGAATCCACAGTTCGAGTAAAACCACTTAATAAACATTCTCGAGTGAAGGAGCTGCCACGTGTTTACATAAAGCGTTATTTGATATTGGTGATGAGTGAATATGGTTAAGTGTGTGACAAAAAAATGAAATGCAGTTAATTTCAATGAATTTATGAGCTCTCGAAAAGGCCTTGTAGTTAACAGCAAGATCATGAGAAATGGCTGAGAAATATGAAAGTTCTTTCTATAATTTAATTTCATTTTGTTTGATTTGGCTGAGAAACTGATGTGATTTCCACTAGTCCTTCATCAGAGGACTTACGGACAGCAACTTTCCGCCAGAATTCCTCTCTGGCCTTATTAGCAGCAACAGTGTTGCTTTTTGCTGTTTTTTATATATTTGCATTGTTCATAACTGTCCATAATCACGACCCAGTCATCCTAGGAGATTTTCTTTATTTTTTTTAAAGAGTTTATTAATCACTCAGCAACGACTTACATTACATCCAACGAACAAGTGCATACATCAACCAACATGAATGCACTAACATAAATCTCAATTATAATTTCCCAAGTGTCCACCTGAGTATGTGCATGCATAAATGCAGCCTTTCAAGTGTCCAACCAAAGAGTGTAAAACTTCATATGGGTCTCCCATTAAGCCGCTGGCGGCGCCCCCTGGTGGCGCGGGGGGAGACAACCCACCGTGTTACTGATCCTGGATCAGGGATAGCTTCCTCGGAGAAACATACAGAACGCGATCGGTCATTTTATGAACAGAAATAGGGTCAATTGCCGCATGAAACGCTCTTTTGTTGAGAGCGTGTACAGCGTTGAAAGCACAAAACCAACATTAACCAAGAAAGATTACGACCACCGTTGTGGTACCAATTATCTCTGCGAGTTCAGGGTTTGTTGAGCCGGCTCACTGAAATATAGCCAGTCTATCTGTGTCTCCCATTAAGCCGCTGGCGGCGCCCCCTTGTGCCGCGGGGGAGATAACCCACAGTGTTGCTGATTCTGGATTGCGAGTTCAGGGTTTGTTGAGCCGGCTCACTCAAATATAGCCTGTCTATGTTGAACTTGCTTCGTAGTATACCCCCCAGGAGATACGAGTGACAAACGCCCGGCCAGCCAGCCACCTAATCGTCGGCCAACCAATTGTTCAAGTTCTTGCCCGCCGGCCGACCAATCGCTGAAGTTAGTCGTCGGGTAACCAATCGTGGAAGTTCATCCCCGCCGGCTGACCAGTCGCTGAACTTCTTCCCTACCGGCCAGCCAATCGTTGAACTTGATCACTCAGGCAGTCAGTCAGTCAGTCACTCAGATACTCAGCGACATTCGCGTTTATAGGGGCCTGGCCGCTATTCGCGGCTCAGCCCAAAAATATCCCACATACAACCCATGGAGGAAAAAATGAGGAAATAGTCCAAGCGGCTGGTTTGTCCCATAAATTAATAACATGTCGAGCACTCCTGAAAATGCACAATGCGCAGTCCCCACGTATCACGCTCTAGGCAAATAAACATACATAGGAAAGAGATAGGGCCTAGTTGTAAAAACGCCAATAGCATAAAGCGAGTCAATAATAAAACGCGTCATTTTCCCCAATAATTGGCAACTTATTACCCAATGAGAATATGTTGCGATCATTTAAATGACGAGCCGTTCAAGTTTGTTTGCCCTAAACTGTCATGGATGAAAGTTCAAAAAGGACGCGAGAGCCTAACTGGAGCTACGACCAGTTACTGCTGCTGGCCCAGTTGGTGAGCGAAAGCAAGAGAAATTTGGCCCGGGGGTAAACAGCAAATCCTCGGACGACAGACGACTGCGAGAAGCAGTGGTATGGGCTGCAATCGCAGGTGAGGTCCGAGATTGCAGCCTATAAACGGGCTATCGTTTAAACAGGAAAGCATACTAAGCTTGATTTGTAATTTATAGCCTACAATTTAAATATGTATACAAAATATGACATAGGCTGGTATTATTATGATGATCTATTAAATGTAACCCTCGCTCAACAGCTTAATAAAATAATTCATGCATAGCAGGAGGAGGTACAGCAACAAAGCCACTGTCCCCTAGCAAGTGGCAGTCCTGCGTCATCCCGTAGGCACATAATGCCTGTCAAATAATTGGCATAAGCTGCTTTCCATTTAATTGCGAGTCGTGCGTGGATCCTGGCCATTTCGCAACAATGTCCAAAATATTGTATTTGGCATCAAATATTATCTGGGTGTTGATGGAATGAACTTTTTTTCTATTTACAAATTCCTCTTCATCTTGGGTCGGAAAAATAATTCAGATATGGGTCTCGTCAATAGCACCGATGATACGGGGCATACCTGAGATGTGCATGAATTCAAGTTTGATTCTGTGTTGTTGGCGAATGTCCATTGGAAACCGGATAAACTGTTGGATGATATGGGGTTCACTGAGCGCAATGATTGTTTGTGAATTGAGCCACTGACTGATGACTGTGAAATACCTAAATTGTCCGCGTTGCAAAGTTGCATTTTTCCGGTGGCCAAGTAACGAAGTGTTGTCAAACATTTTATTTCGGGGCTTATTGGGTTGTTTCTCATCGTTGGAGAGACGTAATTCTCTCCCTCACCTGGTCAACAACAAATAAAATCCATTCACGGTCAATCCGATATCTTTTCAACAACTGCGCATCATTCAGAATTTCCAAGTCATTCCGTCTTTCAACAGCAGCAGCCATTTTCCGATTCTTTGTGAAAAGGTTTTAGCGAGTTAGGAGTCCTCTTGACTACTTTTAAGCTTTCCCAGACTTAGGAGCTACTTTTAGGCCTAAAATGCTTTGTGAATAACACTTAGTGAAAATAATTAGGAGTCCTAAATTTACAACTGACACGCCCATTTCTTTTTAGGAGTTTCTCCTAAATCCGGCAATTAGGACCTACTTTTAGCGCTAAGATGCTTTGTGAATATGGGCCCAGATCTAGAATGAAGGATTAAGCTAACAATTTGTACTTATTTGTCCAAAAGTAACAACGCCAGGTTGCCATCGGTCGGACATCCCTCATTCTCTTGTCTTTCAGCTCTCGCCAGCGAGTGAAATCCAGTCCAGTGTTGACCCTAGTCCTGGATCTTATTTTATAGCTTTCTCTTTTTCTCTTAAAGGGGCGATAGGCGGAAATGCATCATTTCTAGATTGAAGGAATTAAAAATCGCTATGTGAAGAACGAGAGATGTAATTTCATCTGAAGTATCGCAGGACGTCACACACCCGCTCTCTGTTGATCTCCAGCCCCTTGTTTACATGCCCGGTCCAGCTTCGCGTTCGTGTACGTTCATGTGAATCGCCGCCTCCTCCTTTCCGAGAATGCATTCATACAGCCAGTGAGCAGAATCGCCTCCTCCTCCTTCCCGAGAATGCATTCATACAGCCAGTGAGCAGTGGCAGCGCGTATTTTTTAAAAAGCGAAATGGCGGAGAGCGGAACGAAACGTTCACCTGAAGACGAGCAGGATCCGAAATTACTTCTAAAGAAATAACAGTCGTTGGCGAAGAAGTTGTCGGATAAAGAAAGGGACAGAACCTGGATTAATATTGGCCTTGCATTTCCAAGGTGGAGAACACTGCGAGAGCTAAAGGGGCTACAATTTGACTCGGAGCTAGCTCTTCTTCTCCTGGACAGGTGAGTAACAACATAAAGTCAAATGTCTGCCTTAATTAGTGTTACAGTAACATTAGGCACATGTCGCTATGTCGATTCAATTAAATTTAATGTTACAATCGTAGCATGGGTTAATGTCCGGAGCTTGAGTTGTTAGCGGCTCGGTCCCAGCAATGGGCCAGGCTTTACGGTTGTGGTAGGTGAGTAGCCTGGCAGCCAGCTAACATTTGCAATTAGCGCAAATCTGCAGTTTTGTGAGCATTTCAGGTTCAATGTACTGAGTAATAACGCCGCGGAAACTTAAACTGGCCCGTCGTTCTGCCGAATAGCAGAGGTAGAGGGAGGTGTGGCTCATGACACACTTTGTTTTGGTCTACAGGCAGTGCACAACAGCAACCCTAGCAGTGAAACGATTTCGCTTATTGCCCCTTTAAATGTCTCCTCTGACAACACCGTTGCCTTCTTCGGTTTCCTCGCCGCCTCAGCCATTACAACCACTTCCGACTCTGCTTCATCGTACATTCACTCGCTGGTCTTGAGAGATGTGGGGGAGGGGGATTGTGTGACGCATGCCGTAAAGCAGTAAGTAAGTTTCGTAGTTCTTTTTGGGCCTGGGTGGCCTGGGTTCCTACCCGAAACCCGAAGTTACATAGTGCCAGTGAAGACGATGCAGGTGCAATTGAGCCATGACAAAGGTGTCATTCAACCTATTGTGAGTTGATGTATCGCCAGAATGATCTTGGAAATATATACAGCCCCAATTCCGAAATAGTTGGGACGAAGTGTAAATTGTGAATAAAATCAAAATGCCATGACTTTCAGATCACATGAGCCAATATGTTATTTACAATAGAACATAGATAACATTTCAAATGTTGAAACTGAGACATTTTACATTTTTATCCACAAAATGAGCTTATTTCAAATTTTCTGGCTGCAACAGGTCTCAAAAAATTTGGGACACAGGCAAAAAAGGGCTGAAAAAGCAATTAATATATAAGAGAATCAGCTGAAAGAACATTGAGCAAGTAATTAAGTTAAAGGAGCAATATGTAAGTTTGTGGCCAAAACTGGTAGTGCAGTTACATTCAAAATTGTGCAGAGCACAGTATCCCCTCCTCCTCTCCCCCAGACGAGAGGTTGCCAGCTAGGTTGCCGGATCCAGCAAGAACGTCTACTACACGGAGCTACCATGGCTACGTTTCAATATCACCAATGATTTGCTCTGACAGGGTTGTGTTCAGTTCAGTTCAGAAAAGATTGAGACTAATGACTAACTAACTTTAGCAATGGTCATATTGGTCAACTTGCTCGTCACTCTTCTGTGTGGATAGCCCACTAAAGTCCATACTGTAATATGTGTAAAGAATGAATGAGGACTCATTTGACCGATGTACTGTCTCAATTACATTTCATATTGCTACAACGGCTGTGCTAATGTTGGAACGGTTTCCACAGCGTCTCAGCATAAAGCCAGAGAAACGGACTAATAATGCATTGCTAATGTTAGCAATGAAGAGCCACGGTTTTTATTTCTCAAACAATTTGTTACCTAGCCAATTCGATGACCCACCTGCATACGCACTAACGTACCATGAACGAACATATATAACGTTATTCGACTGTACAGAATATTTGAAATGACAGTGCCTACATTAAATAGAATTAAGTTAGCCAAACTTAGCTGAATCTTACCTGTCCAGGAGAAAATTAGCAACTTCGGCGTCGGTCTTCAAATTCTTCTCTGCTTTCAGCCGTCTCCATCTTTCAAAGGCATGTCCTATACAGATCCTTGTTTTGTTTCTGACTTTGTCACGACGTATTTCGGAATCATAACGAGGCCTTTTAGGTTTAGTAACGTCAGACATTTGTGCTCCGAAATGCTGGTAGCTGCAGCTCAGTGGTAGCTGGCAACCTGGATGCCAAAATGCTACTGACTTTGTGATTGGGAGATAGGTGGAGGGCGGCGCAACAGGCCAAAACACAAAATGAAAACATCGACATTAGTTGTGGGCTGCAACTTCGCTTTTGTAATGAGAATATTCTGGCTGGACTACTGTTGTCAGTGATATAAGTATTTGAAATTAACATCATTCCTTAATGTCTGGTGATATATCAGGGCCATTTCACGATTAATCAACATACATTACTTACATATTGCTCCTTTAACTGGCATCAGGTGTGTAACATGATTGGCTATAAAAGGGATGCCTTAGAGAGGCTGAGTCTTTCAGAAGTAAAGATGGCCAGAGGCTCTCCAAACTGTGAAGGTTTGCGTAAACAAATTGTGGAATACTTTAAACACATTGTTCCTCAACGTCAAATTGCAAAGGCTTTGAAGGTCTCATCATCGACAGTGCATAACATCATCAAAAGATTCAGAGAAACTGGAAAAATCTCTGTGCGTAAGGGACAAGGCCGAAGGCCTTCACTGGATGCTCATGATCTTTGGGCCCTCAGACGCCACTGCATCACTCACTGGCATGATTCTGTCATTGACATTAATAAATGGGCCCAGGAATACTTCAAAAAACCACTGTCTGTAAACACAGTCCGCCGTGCTATCCACAGATGCCACCTAAAACTCTATCATACAAAAAGGAAGCCATTGTTGAGCATGATCCAGAAGCGCCGCCGTGTTCTGTGGGCCAAGGCTCATTTAAAATGGACTGTAGCAAAGTGTCCTGTGGTCAGACGAGTCCAAATTTGACATTTTTGTTGGAAATCATGGGCGTCGTGTCCTTCGGGCTAAAGAGGAGAAAGACCACCCCTTCTGTTATCAGCGTTCAGTTCAAAAGCCAGCATCTCTGATGGTATGGGGATGTATTAATCCATATAGTGTGGGACACTTGCATGTTTTAAAAAGCGCCATGAATGATGAAAGGTATATAAAGGTTTTAGAGCAACATATGCACCCCTCCAGACGACATCAATTCTGGGGAAGGCCTTGTGTATTTCAGCAGGACAATGCAAAATCACATACTGCAGCTATTACAAAAGCATGGCTTCGTAGTAGAAGAGTCCGTGTGCTGAACTGGCCTGCCTGCAGTCCTGATCTTTCACTGATTGAGAACATTTGGGGCATAATTAAACAAAAAGTCCGTCAAAGGAGACCCAAAACTCTCCAGCAGCTGGGAGCCTGTATTAAACAAGAGTGGGATCAAATTCCAATGGCTAAACTCAAGAAACTTGTCTCCTCAACGCCCAGATGCCTCCACTCTGTGTTAAAAAGAAGAGGGGATGCTACAGCATGGTAAACAGGCCCCTATCCCAACTTTTTTGAGACCTGTAGCAGCCATCAAATTTGAGATGAGCTCATTTTGTGGATAAAATTGTAAAATTTCTCAGTTTCAACATTTGCTATGTTTTCTCTGTTCTATTGTGAATAAAATACTGGCTGGTGTGATTTGAAAGTCATTGTGTTTTGATTTTATTCACAATTTACACTTTGTCCCAACTCTTTTGGAATTAGGGGTTGTATTTGAGAGTGAAAAAACTATAAAGTGCTGCTTTAAACATTTAATTATTTGTGTTAAACATATGATTTGACAGTGCACAATTTTGAGCGCTCTGACAGCATTTGGAGCCACTTGGAGAGCTGTCTTATTTGGCTCATAAACAGTAGATAATTTTGAATATCACTATCAGATGAAGTACACGGAGTCAAGGAGCTCATGGTCCCAGAAATGTATTGTTTTAACTCCCAGCCATTTTTTAATTCTTAGTGTTTTTTCAATCATTTCTTTGCTGAATTTTCATGAAGATTTCTTGTGTTTGTCACTCTTTCTGTGTAGTAAAATTATGAAAAGTAACTGAAATACGATGTAATTCTAAATTCTATAAGTGTCTTGTTTAATTTAAGCCATTTTCTCCTTCTCCGAAGCTCAAATTTTGAATTGTAAAGCCTTAACCCATGTCTGCAGATGTAGATGCCCGCAGACATGATGCTGCTCAATTGATGCGCTCTTTTATGCATTCTTAATACTTTCAGCTAGACTTTGGGTAGAGCGAAATGCACATTGGATATTCACGAGGAAGTAGTTCCCGTGAACTTTTCAGAATATGAACATGCTAAGTCCCTTCACTCTTTCCCAGGAAGCGTATGAATTAAGCACCTCAACCATGCCTGCTCTGCAAACAGCCAAGCATATTTTCCCATAATATCCATCCAGCAGTTGGTATGAACGATCTCGCAAAAAAAAAAGTTTTCCATTGTAACAAGAACCTTGAGCCACGATTGCCCGAAGGTATGTAAATTTAGTAGTGAAAAAAATCAGCTTTCTGAAGGAAAAACCCAACATGGTATTGCAACTATGACATTCTACTATCCTTCATAGCCATGCTATATGAAATAAACTCATTATCCTACCATTGATATATGCGTGGATGCATTCCTTGCAGCATTCAGTGATCAGTGATCCCAACTAACAGTCTCTCCTGGAAATACTGATTAGTTGCAGTAGGTAATATGCCGCGTAAACCCACAGCTTTAGTTAATGCCCACTTCACGCTTTCCTGATAATTATCTGATGATTCACAAGTGTTTTCTCCATAAGAGGGCAGCTTGACCTTTCATCCAGTCATTAACAGAAATAACTGGGGCTTTAGAAAAAGAATATATACCTGCGCCTAGCAGCAGGATGGGTTGCATGTTCTCAACTTTGCACATTTATGCTTTTGAATTATGCAAATTTACGTGAATGAATTGAAAAAAAAATGTTACCCTACCCAGGGGTGTTCATGTTAGTTTTACTAAATTGAAAAGCAATGAGGACGTGGGCACTGGAGTGAGTCTGAGTGAGATAGGGCTGGAAGCTTCTTTGAGCCTGACAGAGTATCTGTATTAGGAAATGCATCACAAGGAGTCTTCTGACCTGATATGTAAGTAAGCCTTTCGTTGTTTGGAATACTTCAGACCTTAATTTTCGTTTAGATTGGTTATTTTTATCACTAACCATTAGCCTTTGCTGATAACGCTGAATATAATGGGTTATTGCGTAGTGTGGCGATCAGTTTTCGAATTTCTACCGCATGAAATGTCTTTCAATTGACTTTCATTATTTTATTTTGTGGACAGCTCAAGGATACATTTGGCTGTTATATGCTGATGAGCCAAAACATTAAAACCACTCTCAGATGCAGTGAATATTGTTGATTATCTCATAACGACGGCACATGTCAGGTCTGCAGACAGATTCTAGATGGCAAGCCAGCAGTCGGGTCTTGTATTAAATGTGTTGGATGTGGGAGAAATGAGAACTGAATGACTTTGACATGGTTTGCATTCAAGGGAGAGAAGCCTATTGTCTGCTATTTCCTGATAGTGGAATATATTCTTTGTGTATATCAGGTATATTTCGGATATTGCTGTGAGTAATACTTGCTCCTTACAGAGCATGGAAAGTACGAGATTATTGTGCGGTTATTTACTACGTAATATTGGCAGATCAGCTGCACGGATCCAATGAAACTTGGTCTGACTGTCTGTGGAAGGTAGCGAGAAGGTAGTTTACATTTTACTAAGATTCCAGGGCAAGCGCAACTCAAGATGCATAATGTTGAATAAGGAGAGAAGTGTTTGAATACAGGGGAGTATGATTGCATATTGATGTGTATGTTACTGTCCCTGCATGTTGTTCGTTCTCATTCACACATTTCACCATGTGTGCAATATGCAGCCTGGTGTTCCTTGCAGCCTTCTCACTAACTGTCAGAGTAGGAGGCTTTTGGTCCAAAGTAGAAGGCTGAACCTCTCAGGCAGATCCAGTTGATCTATGAGCTGGGCAGCCCTTCTCACATACGTGTATGTATGATGTTTTACAATGCATGAATCGTGTATGTATTGTGTGACAATCATTGACTTAAGAGAATGAAACACCGAAGTCCAATGATAAATTATCTTACATCAACTTTATTTTGTCTTTTGTAAGTCACTAACTTTTCACGCTGCCATAGCCCCATTTATTCCACAAGTATGGCATGAATAAAAACAAGTCCCCATCAAATCCTCACAGTTTGATTCCTCATCATTGTCATCAGGACCGAGATCATCACTTTCAATTCCAAGCAGTTTAGCAATTTCTTCAACATCCGATCACTCACTCCAAAAATTGTAACAAAATAAATATCGGTTTGGTTATGAAACATGTAGTATCATTGGCTATTAATGAAACAAAAATGTATCCTGGCTGATTAGAATAGCACTGCCTAGAATGCTACAAGCCTACCCTAACCCTACATTGACGATATCAACAACAAAACGCTGTCTTTTAATCAGTCTCCGATTTGCGTTTCTCACACCACAGCGGACGGTACTCACTACTGGTAATGGCTTTTGCATGTGGGCAGATGACAGCACATGCATTAATGCAGAAGTTTGTCGTAGCTATGACTTGGGCCATTCAAGATACTAACAAAGTCCTAATGGATTACAGTGCAAAGACGCACAAGGCATCCACACAAAATGCACAAAATTTAGTTACGAATGTTACCATCAACGTCTTCTTTTTTTGCCTTTTCAGTAAAGCCAAAGGCCATCAAACTTCCCACCGCCCGCTTCGTCATTGTGTTTGCTGGATATCGGTCCAGGAAATATAGCTCAACTGGGTATTGCCAACTAAGTACTGATCTCAAAGTCATACAGTAGTTGAAACAATCGACGATATGGATCATAAACGAACATTCATGGCACTGGTTTATCACGGGATCAAAAAGATAGAAAATTGGAATGACAGCCAAGTATTCTACTTAGATTTTATGCAAAATATCTACCATTAACCCAAAGACACCCCGATCTTTAGCTATCCACCTCAGTTTTACGTGGCGGGATACCTCGCTCCCACTCAGGGCAAGCATGCTGTGTTTGTCCTTAGGTTCATAGAAATAATGACAAGGGGATTTAGGATGACTGGGAATGCCCACACGTCGCCAACTGCCGACTAGACTGAATACGGGGAAGCAATTTTTTTCCCCCTCATTCTGGCTCTGGGATCAAATATAACTCATTAACATATCATTAATCATTTCTTGTGTCAGAGCTGCATATATAATATGCACATGTGGAATAACGAAGCTAGCTCATGTGGAAGCCTATTGACACGTATTGGCTGTATCAAAATAAATGCAGAAATCTGCATTTTGTACCTTGCCTCGCAATTTCAGAGCACTATTAATATGATTAAGATAACTTTTTGGGAGTCTCCATCAATGTGATGAGGAGACAACCACTTTCAAAGTGACAGAACTGTAAGCTTTTACATGCATTTCATTTCAGATGCAGTTGATGGAATTTCATCTGGCCAAGAGATTTTCATCTCAAACTAAACAGAAATATAAATATTTGTCTAACTTTACCACTACTATGAGACTTGTTGTCCCCATTTGAGTCGTATTTTTGGTTCAATTGGCATAGATTTTGAAAGAGACCCAAGGAGGAAATGATATGGGTCTTGTGCTACAACAAGTGGATCAGCTGAAGAGCTGGCGACATGTTTCTAAAGGAAATAAATGGAGCCACCCTTACCATAATACATGTACTTTTAATTCAGACTAGATTTACTTGCATGTCCGATTCTACATACAAGTTCCTATTGCCGAGACAAACCCACACATCAAAAATCAAAACTTAAGGTGCAAGAATAACGAAACGTGCCACCCAACTGTTTACAGTAGTCATTACATAAATCGATTACCTCTCTTTAACTAATATTTTTTCTAGGTGCAATAAGTGATATGCACATGTTATAGGCGTAGGCTCAGTTACACATCACCTACCCACTTGAAGAGGCATGGAATCTTCCAAATCAGTGCAACTCAGTGCGTTTTGAAACACATTACAGTGAATACAAAGCTCTTGATATAATCGCTGCCCTACCTCTAAAACAACTTTATTTAACTCTCGGACAAATGGACAACGCCCAGACTAACATGCAACTCGGCCAAGGTGCCATTGTCTAGTGCACAGACAATGAGACGAAAGTGCGCTGTTTGGTCATGCTAATAAGTTATGTTAAGAGCCCATAACCAGGGTGGGGAAAAGAGTTTCGCTACTGTGATTAGGGCACGCTGAAGCTGCTGTGGCAAAATGCAACAGTAGCTAACGATATTGGAGAAAAAAAAATTCTTTGACCGGCAAAAAGTAGGCAGCGCAGAAGGCTGTAGTAGGTGGCGAAATCGCCGCCCGCCGCCTCTTATTGAGAAGGCTGCCTTGTAAATAGTTTTCCCTTTTTGTCTTCATTCTGTATGCCTCCTAAAGTCAAACCCCTCATCCACTTCATAGTAGGTGGTAGCAGCAAACTGGTTCCTTGCAATGTAAACATTCTCTGACAGAAAAATAAGCTATTCTTTGTGAGGGTGTGCTGGCTAATGGAACTATGGTGAAAAATGGAGGAATTTCAATGGTTTTTGATGGAGTAAAAGCATCTTTTGGGGTTTGGGGTGCATTATGGAGACGACAGATGTCCATCCCCGCCCATATTGGCGGAATCGTGCTAATGTCCTGTTGAAAATCCTGAATTTTATTTTGAAGTTCATGAGTCAAAACAGTTGATTTGTGGTAAAAATTGACTGTGCACAATTTGCTAAGCCACCTGTAAAGCTGCTTGGATAGCTTGGAGGGCTTGGAAAGCCACTTGGAAAACCATTTGGGGAGCCACTCGGATAACTGTCTTATTTGGCTCATAGACAGTTGGTAATTTTGAATATCACACTCACATGTCACAAACTTGTGGTCAAGGAATTTATGATCACAGAAATGTATTTTTTTTTTTAACCCCCAGCCATTTTTCAGTTCTCAGTTTTTTTTTTTTTTTTTTTTTACACAATTTCAATGCTGAATTTTCATGAAGTTTTTTGTGTTTGCAGCCCTTCTTTTGTACTAAAGTTATGACAACAAATTGAAATTAGATGGGGGTATTCTAAATGCTATAAGTGCCTTTTTTCATTTAAGCCATTTCCCCCTCTTTGTGAAGCTCAAATCTTGAATTAAAAAGCCTCAAACTGGGGAACACATAAATTGCCAGATTTGGCTTCTCCTCAAAGGGATAAAGAACTGGGATGTTTCTGTAATGCACATTACCACATTAAGTGGTAAATACTTAAGACAGCCTGTGTCAAAGATCACAGTTTGTTGTGGCATCACTAATTTCTAGTTATAATTTTATCATTCAAACAAGGAAGATGTAATTCAACACAATCCAGAAGGACTGACGATTTCTCTGGGCTCAAGCTAATCTGAAGTGGACTGATCGAGAAGTGGAAAAGATTGTGGCAGTCTGGCGAGTACATCTTTCAGATTTTTTTGGAAATAGTGGACATTGCGTTCTCCAGGCCAATGAGGGAAAGGACCATTCCGACTATTACAGGGACGTGTTGAAAAGGGAGCATCTGTCGTCGTCTGGGGACGTATTATTACACTGAACATGGGCAACTTGTACATCTGTGAAGGCTACATTGATGCAGGAGGGTATGCATGCATTTTGGAGCAATTATGAGCCTTCCAGTTGTTGTCTATTTCTGGGACACCCATGCTTGCTCCAACAGGATAATGCCAAGCCATACGCTGCTTGTGTCATATGCAACGTGACTTCGTTGGCACTAAATGCAGGCACTAGACTCACTTCCCTGCTGTCTGGACCTGTCTCCCATTGAAAACATGTGGCCAATAATGAGGGGCAAAATACAACAACAGACTGCTGACCAACTAATTCCTCTGTAAGGCTAGAATGGGAACTGCTTTCACCACCAATTTGTATCCTCAGTTCTAAAACGACTACTTTGTGTCATTAGAAGGAGAACTGATGCAACGCAGTCGTGAGCATGCACCTGTCTCATTTTCATTGAAATATCTTGCAGAAATCACATTTCCAAATAGATGTCATTTTCAAAAAACAGCTGGATCAGTGAGTTAAAACTTGAACATTGCCAGTCAAGGGTCCCAGTAATTTTGGAGCCCGCTGTGTATGGCAAGCAAGATGACATCATGACCTTTAACTTTGAGTGACCTTGAAAGGTCAAACTCAAGGTCACAATATTTCAGACTGCTATATCTCATTAACTAATTCAGATAGCCACTGTGTTACGATTAATCACTGATGGGAACTGATATTTGGAATCTTAATAGTACCATTGGTTTTGACAGCAGTACGTTAAAAACTGCTGTGCATCTGCGTTGCATTAAGTCAACCAACTTCTGGCATCTAGAAACAGGTATTTCAGCCCAGGATGAACAAACTACATTCCACAGAGCCTGTGAGTTTTTGGGTTTTGCTTCAGAAACTGCATTTTTAATGTCACCCCACAAGTTTTCAATGGAGTTGAGGTAGGGGAATTAAGCTGGCCACTCCATTACCTCACTCCTGTTTGTCTGGAACCAAGATGTTGCTTGCTTACTTGTGTGTTTGGGGTTGTTGTCTTGTTGAAACACCCATTTCATACTGTCGATGACCACTAGACCTGGGGCCTTATTTATAAATATTTGCGTGGATTTCATACCTAAATAATACGTACGCACAAAAAAATAAAAATGACATTTTGTGGAAGATAACCTACAACGTAATTTATAAACCTATGGGTAAAATAAACTGCATGGAATTTTCATCTATTTAATCAGGGTGGACTTGGAATTTATTGACATTGTGCATAATCTTAATAATTTCCCTTTTTTTCATGTCAAGTTTGTGTTTATAAATCAGAGATCTGCAAAGAAAGTGACGTTCATATCTTTCTTGTGCCTATGCACCGTTTATGAATGAGGTCCCTGAAAAGAACAATTTTACTCTCATCAGTCCACACAATGTTACGCCATTTCTCTTTGGGCCAATCAATATGTTCTTTGGCAAATTTAAATTGATTCTGTACATGCCCTTTTTTTCAACAATGGTGCATTATGGGGGCTTATTGCTGATAGCTTATCTTTAATCAAACGTCTTTTGACTAGAACAGCACTTGCAGGTAATTTTATATCATCTTTGATTTTTCTGGAGGTGATGATTGGCAGAATCTTTGCCATTATGACGATTCTTTGGTCTGTTTTAACAGGAGGAGCTCCTTTCCTTCAGAGTGTTCCAGGTTTTTGTTGCCATTTTAAAGCATTTGAGATCATTTTAGCTGAGCATCCTATAATTTGCTACACTTTTTTATACGTTTTCCCCTCTCCAATCAACTTTTTAAAGTACGGATTCAAGGAAAATAAGTACCCGTAAAATTGGTCCGTTATGGCAATTTCATGATAGGTTGAAGGTATTCACTCATAGAACAAGAGAAAAAAAGTTTCATGCGACTTTATATTCGCTTTCCAAATGTTGCTCATTTTCCACCGTAACCAGTCCGCCGACAGTCTCATTTTCTGTGACGTCACATACAGGTTGTGTACTCTGAAAGTACCCGGATGTTCCATAGTTATAATATAGTGAACACTGTGAAAATTGTTTTCAATTTTGTTTTTAAAGCCTGACGAATCAGAACTCTTAATAGATTTCTTCCAGATCTTCCAGTAGTTCATAGTTTTAAATCCCATGTTTAAATCTTTATATTTTTTTAAGATACTGTCGCATAAAGGTGATTTCTTTCATCTATGCATATTAGTTTTGCTGCTTATTTTGGTTCGTTCCATGCCTGCAAAAAGTCCGGTCGCAGCGCTGGCTATACGCTACACGTACACATTGTCTAGTTTAGAAAGGAAAAATTATGTTTTCACTGGAGTCATGCTTCCATTCCGAGGAAGGTTGGATAAGCCGAAGCTGGGCTACAAAAAAGATCAAGTGGACTCTCATCACAGTGATTGACTGACATAGAAATATGGAGTGACGAGGTCGATGCCATTCAGAACACAATTGTACGCTTCAAATATCTCCACCCAATACCTCAAAAGCAGCTTGAATCGTCCGCCTGTAGGCTACTTCTCATGCACTCAAGCTCAATTTCAGGTCTTAATTGCTTTTTTATAGTTGTTGTATCTCTTCCCATGGTTCTTTCTTCAACTTCTGGTCCTTCCTCTTCCATGATGACCAAAACGAAACAAAACCTCAAATCTAATAACGTTGGATAGTTACAGTACGCAATAGAAAGATCTGACGACAGGCGGCTGCAAGTGCATGAACAATATGTATTCCTGCGCGAGATAAGAGAGAGAATACATTATAAAAATCTTCCTTTCTTGTTCTGTCGTCGGTCTTATCAAGTCTACTCATCGAAAAATATCAGAATAAATTAAGGTATCAGTCCTTCCCCCAGGGTTCCTGCTACATGTAATTGATCGTGGCGCACCGCTATGGCAAAATAAAAGCCGCCACGCCTATGTAAAATGACTTTACATAAACTCCAAAAATCCTAAGGACAATCAGGTGTCGCCAGTTCTCATTAAGTTAAAAAGAGTGCTAATAATTCTTTACCTGTTGTCAATAATTTTGCTTGATGAACACGTTTTCCAATGAATAAAAATTAGCCATCGGCAGTAAAACGTGCTGCTTTCTTCTTAATGCAATGTGTGCAACGATTAGAGAAAAAATATTTTGTTCAATTTGCAAAACTCTAAACTGATAACTTCTGTGTTTGCTGTGAGCACATCCTGCTCTACCCAATTGTATCTTCATGATTATTTAATTCCAATTCCGGAGTCCGGAGTCATAATCGGTTTTCATATTAAATATGTGAAATCCACCGTGACGCATGTGAAACTGATAAACCTCCATGCACATAGACTTCAATTATTACATCGCCTACGTGCTGATTAATGAAAACTGGCCACTCCTGACAATGCTGAGTTTTGACCTGACGCTGAAGCCCTCCGCCACAGTTTCAAAAAATCCTGGAGGAAACCCTGCCTTCTCCGTATTTACACAATTTCCATCAGATCGTTCATATGTCCATGTTAATCTTCAATGTACTAGGCCTATATAGAAAAATATGAGTTTAAATTAAAAAAAAGACAGATAAATGTTTCTCCATTATAATTTATCCATCTCAAGTAAAGTACAACTCAATTTTAACCTTTTACAAAATATAAAGCTTAGAGAGAGACATAGTATTTCTATTGACATGTAACAGAGCGGGGCTTGCAAAACCCGTATGTGACGTCACTCAAAACGGGCCTCTTTCCTAGCATCACGGAAGTATTCATGCTCGATAAAGTACTGTCGTTTAAAGTACGCTCGATAAAGTACGGTGCGTGTTTCCACTTTCTCGTATCGATAATGTGACGGAATGACATTACATTGCATTCTTTGCGGTCTAAGCTTTCCATTGATGTCGAAATTGCCATATTTCAGTTTTTCCTTTGAATCCCTACTTAAAGCAAATTACGTTGCTCCCCCAAACAATGTTTATGACAGCCCATTTTACTTCGCAATTCAGAAGGAATTGTACTGCATAACAATGTGTGAGTAATTTGCTTCCCTTCTTTCTTTCTTAATAAAGGACAATTCATGACACCTGTTTTTTCAAAGAATGAACAAATTCTCTAATTGTAGCCCCCGGACGAAGTTGGGCAGCTACTATGGATTCACGTGTGCCGTCTCCGCCACCGCTGCCGAGCCCACGTCCATAGACACTTTCTTGTGGATGCGTACAGGCTGTAATTTTTCACTGATTTCTTTAATATTTGGTATGCACATGTGTTGTATTTCACTCATGACACCTAGCAATTTTGGTTGCCATGGCGACCATATTGCCCAAATAAAATGCAAATTGGTGGTAGAACATAGAGATTTCCTTGTGGACACAGTACAGGCTGCAATTTTTGACCCATTACTTTCATATTTGGTATGGACATGTGTTACACTTCACTGATGACACTTATTGATCTTGGTTGCCATGGCAACAGTATTGCATATATTACCGGCCGGTATTACATATAGCTTGGACAAGTTCGAAGTTGGGTAACTTTGACCTACTTTAAGGGGTCAAAAGGTCACTTTCTTTGGAAACACTGTTTCCTTGATTACATCCACTATTTTTGTTGTAGCCGCGTAAAATTTACAGCGTGTATGTTCTGGATAATCAGCTTGCAGAACATTAAAGGTGAATGACCTTGTCTGTCTGTCTGTCCGTCTGTGTAGACAATAACTCCTTTCCTATTAATCTCAGGGTAATGAAATTCACAGGGACTGTTCTTGGGACATATACCTTGGACAAGTTCGAAGATGGGTAACCTTGACCTACTTTAAGGGGTCAAAAGATCACAGTCTTTGCAAACACTGTTTCCTTCATTACATCCACTATTATTGTTGTAGCCGCATAAAATTTAAAGCGTGTATGTTCTGGATAATCAGCTTGCAGAACATTAAAGGTCGATGACCTTCACCTGGTTAATGGGGTCAAAAGGTCACATTGTTTCTGAACAGTGTTAGTTTCATTACGCCTTTGCACTACCATGACATTTTTTGGTGTAGCTATGTCAAATTCAAAAGGTGTACTCACTGGATAATCAAGTTGGAGGACATGGAAGCTACGTGGCCTTCACCTACTTTAAACCTTCTGATAACAATTTGATGTAGCAACATTATCAACCAAACTGTTCAGTCACCTTCAACATAACATCGAATTTTGATGACTGCGCATCATGTCAGACTTCATATTCTGAATGCCAAACGATGTAAAGTCCCAGCTGTCCTGTTCCACACTTTCCATATAACCTGCCAGGTCCTAGATGAAATTGGACAATTACCTCTGTCTTCCTTTTCACTCTTGAAACTTCTCTCAAGCCCGAAAGTATTAAACACATTGTGTTACATAGGCATCCATTAAAAAACCCTTTATATGTTGTAATTCCTTGTCTTATGCCCATACAGCCGAGGGTACTTAAGCATTGCGTTCTATGTTTGGAAATATTTACTCATTTTGAATTCGATGCCTGCAACACGTTCCGAAAAAGCTGGGACAGGGGCATGTTTACCACTGTGTTACATCAACTTTCCTTTTAACAACACTCAGTAAGCGTTTGGGAACTGAGGATACTAATTGTGGAAGCTTTGTAAGTTGAAGTCTTTCACATTCTTGCTTGATGTATGACTTCAGTTGCTCAACAGTTCGGGGTCTCAGTTGTCCAATTTCGCGCTTCATAATGCGCCACACATTTTCAATGGGAGACAGGTCTGGACTGCAGGCAGGCCAGTCTATTACCTGCACTCTATTACTACAAATCACGCTGTTGTAACACATGCAGAATTTGGCTTGGCATTGTCTTGCTGAAATTAGCGGGAACATCCCTCAAAAAGACCTCGCTTGGATGGCAGCATATGTTGCTCCAAAACCTGCATGTACCTTTCATCATTAACCTTCACAGATGTGCAAGTTACCCATGCCATGGGCACCAACACATCCCCATGCCGTCACAGATGCTGGCTTTTGAACTTTGCACTGATAACAATCTGGATGGTCCTTTTCCTCTTTAGCTGGGAGGACAAGATATCCATGATTTCCAAAAACAATTTGAAATGTTGACTAGTCAGACCACAGCACACTTTTCCACTTTGCGTCGGTCCATCTCAGATGAGCTCGGGCCCAGAGAAGCTGGCGCCGTTTCTGGGTGTTGTTGATACGTATATGGCTTTCGCTTTGCATGATAGAGTTTTGACGTGCATTTGTAGATGTAGCAACAAACTGTGTTAACTGACAATAGTTTTCCTGAGCCCACACGGTAATATCGTTTACAGAATCATGTCAATTTTTAATGCAGTGCTGCCTGAGGGACCGACAATCACGGGCATTCAGTGTTGGTTTTCGGCCTTGCTGCTTACGTGTAGAGATTTCTCCGGATTCTCTGAGTCTTTTGATGATATTATGGGCTGTAGATGTTGAAATCCCTAAATACCTTTCAATTGCATGTTGAGAAACGTTGTTCTTAAACTGTTGGACTGTTTTCTCACGCAGTTGTTCACAAAGTGGTGAACCTCGCTCCATCCTTGTTTGTGAACGACTGAGCCTTTCGGGGATGTTCCTTTAATACCTAATCATGACGCTGACCTGTTTCCAATTAACCTCTTCACCTGTGGAATATTCCAAACAGGTGTTTTTTGAGCATTCCTCAACTTTGCCAGTCTTTTGTTGCCCCTATTCCAGCTTTTTTGGAATGTGTTGTCGGCATCAAATTCAAAATGAGTGAATATTTCCAAAAAACAATAAAGTTTATCAGTTTGAACATTAAATATCTTGCCTTTGTTGTGTGCTCAATTGAATATCGGTTGAAAATGATTTGCAAGTCATTGTATTCTGTTTTTATTCACGTTTTACACAACGACCCCAACTTCATTGGAATTGTACATCTACAAGTAAATTATTTGCCATGCAGAAATATCACTACTACTCACAATGGTACATCAGGTTATTGATGTTGTACTGCTATTTTTTTTTCCCCCAACTGCAAGTGTAGGGTTTGCCGTGCCTGGCACCGCTTGTCTTTTTCTGTGAATGTAATTTTCGATTCAATCACTGCTACATTTCATTAAGAGAGTGTGCTTCGCTGTGAATGGCTTATTCTAATTGGAAAAATTGTTGATCAAGCAAAATTATTGAAAACAGACATGGCGATTGAAGCTGTTGTCTGCCATACACTGATAAACAAGCTGGAACTCTTTTTTTTTTTAAATTACCGACCCTATGGGCCGATAAGCTATTGTCGTGGTGTGGCGTTCGTTGTCCGTCATCCGGAACATTTTTTATCTTTTTTTTGGCCTTATGAATTTTCATATATATTTGCCATAACATGCTACTAGACCATATCTCCTGACACTTTTTTCGGATTTTTGATTTCTGAATCATTTTTGTTCGTATTATGGGCCCTTGAAATTTTGGCCCCAGTGTTAAATATAGGACTGAGAAATTTTAATAAATTATTTCTCAAAAACTGCGGGAGAAATTTTTTTCTTAATCAGGCAATCAACTTACCTAGGTACCGTCAATGTACAGTGCGAGCACCATTTTGATTTAATTGACGGAAGTGGGTCTTGTGGGGTCGCTGTACTTTATGAATATGCAAGATGGCCAGTGGAGGCCAAATGGTTGCAGATAGAGATTAAGTTTGTATTATCGACATATAGGAAGTCATATATGACCTATACATTGACTATGCTAAAGTTGACCTCGGATTACTTTGAAAGGTTAAACTTGAGGTGAAGGAAAAAGTTTACAATGTTTAAAGATAGGACTTGAAATTTCAAAAAATTATTTCTCAAAAAGTGTCCTATAACCTTTCTTGTAAATCTGGCAATCAACTCACCTTGATACACTTAATGTACAGTGCGAGTGCCATTTTGATTGAATCGACGGAAGTGGGTCTCGTGGGGACGCTGTACTTTAACATTGGGTCTTATGGAGAATGGCCAAAATCGCCTGTGGAAGGTAAATAGTTGCAGACAGAGATTAAGTTTGTCTTATCAACATATAGGAAGTCATATATGACCCATATTTTGGATGTATTAAAGTAGACCTCAGATGACCTTGAAAGGTCAAACTTGAGGTCAAGCAAAATGTTATCATTTTCAAAGACTTCTAGGCTCGAAATTATTGAAGATTGGGAATATATGTATACTGAACACTTACAGGAAGTCATATATGAACTTTCATGTGGTGGCCTTGAACCTGACCTTCAGTGACCTTCGACCGTCAAACTTAATAGTGAAATTTCAATGACTTCTATCACCAAAACTCTTACAGATAGAGCTTAGGTTTGTATTGTGGGCATATTGGAAGTCATGTATGAAGTTCCATTTGGTGACCTTGAACAGCCAAGCTAAACAGTGAAATTTCAATGACTTATATCAGCAAAATTGTTACAGATAGGGCGTAGATTTGTATTGGAGATCAATAGGAAGTCATCTATTAACTTTCATTTAGTGACCTTCATGTTGACCTTCGAAGGTCAAACTTGACCTAGTGAAAATTCAATGACTTCTATCAATAAAAAGGTCACAGACGGAGCCTAAGTTTGTATCACAGACTTAAAGGAAGTCACACATGAACATTTAACTTGACTGTTGGTGACCTTTGAACTTGACTTAATACAATTACAATGACTTGTATTGCCAAAACGGTCACAGATGGAGCCTAGGTTTGTTTTGGAGACATATAGGAAGTCATATATGAACTTTCATTTGGTGACCTTCGTATTGACCTTCAAAGGTCAAATGTGACCTAGTGAAAATTCAATTACTTGTATCACTAAAATGGTCACAGATTGAGCCTAGGTTTGTGTTACAGCCATCTAGGAAGTCACATATGAACTTGGTGTCATTCAACTTGACTGTCAGTGACCTTTGAGGGTCAAACTCAGCAGTAAAATTACCCTGACTTGCATCACCAAAATGGTCACAGATGGAGCCAAGGTTTGTAAAGAGACATTTAGAAAGTCATATATGAAGTCCATTTGCTGACCTTAGTTCACAGTTGACATGTTGAATTTTCAATGACTTGTATCACCAAAACTGCTTCAGAGCTTAGGATTGAGTATTACAGGGGGTCTTTTATTTAGTGACCTTGACATTGACCTTCAATAATTCGAAGGTCAAACTTCACACGAAATTTTCATAACTTGTATCATCACTATAAGATTGCCTGCCGGTAAGCTACAGGACCCTTGGTCCTATTTTTCATTTTTCAGCTCTCCATCCAGCTCTTGATTCACTCTTTACCAATCAAAGGAATACAGTGTTTCTAGCTCCACCTTTTAGTGTTAGATCAGCATGCTAGATACCCCAAAAGAAGACTAACAATGAAAAGGGATGGAATGGAACTATCTTTTGGTCGATTCTTCAACTTTTGACAATCGAAATGCAAAAATAACAGTTTTAATGTGTAACTAACTGAGCTGAGCTGAACTGAACCGGACTGCTTTGTGTAAACGAGGCTAAAGATTGACCACTATACTTCAAAGTAGTTATGAGGTCCTTTTCTTTATGACTATTTTTCTGTCAACACCTACCTCACCTTTGGTGGTTGTCGCCAAAAAGCCCTATATTGGTGTCTGGTGACCGTACAGCCCAGTCCCAGTGAGAATCTCAATGATGTTTCTGGCAAACTGCAACCAGTTTAATTTGTTGTTTAATGACAGCAGAGCCATTTTTATGGCAACCCTCCCAAACAACTTGGGTTGATGCAGGTGATGTCTGATGGTAGTTGTGGAGATTTTTTTTGACCCCAAGACTCAGCCAACCTTTGCAATTCTCCAGCTGTGATCTTTAGAGATTATTTTGCAAGTTTATCCATCCTGCACTCAGTGTACACCCGTCCTCTTTCAAGCTGATTCTTAATGTGTCCCCCTGCTTTAAACTTCTTACCCTGGTCATATTCTGGTAATGGAAATAATTATTTTCTACTGTTTTGATATTTTGTTATGTCTATTTCCTGATTTGCGCAGCTCAACACCTTTTTGTCAGACATAGCCACTTTATTCTTGTGTTTTTCCCATAGTGGTGAATGACTGAGTGACTTTGGCCTGTGTCAACTCATATTTACTCCCCAGTGAATTCATTGTTAACCATGAAATCAAACAGGATAACTTAAAAATGTAAAATATAACTGGATATATACTACAGTTAAATTTTAACTATTGGAGTTTTCAGGGGTGCCAATAATTCTGGCTCACGTTTTGGAGAAAAATATTTATTTCATGTCAACTTCTTTATTTTACTTTAATGAAAAGGTGAGATTTTGTGAATATTCTGAGTGAAAGACCAAGAGGATTAACAGAAAAGACATTTTTGTGCTGCCTGTTTTACTCATATTTACTAAGTACTGTATGTCAGTAATTTTGGAGACCACTGTACAATGGGAGCATCGGAACTGGACGTTGCAGCAATGGAAGAAGGTCGCCTGGTCAGATGAATCCTTTTTTCTTTCACAAAATATACATTGGCTGGGTATATAAGCGCTGTTTCCCTGCGGTACACAAGGCACCAGGATACTATGTGGGAAGAAGACAAGCTGGTGTAGGCAGTGTGATGCTCCACAAAATGTTCTCCTGGGAAACTGTGGATGTGGGCATTTACATGGATGTCAAGCTTACAAGCTGTTGTGGCAGCATGGAATTGACCAACATGTTCTGCTAGTTGTCAAAATGTTTTGGCTCATGGGGGATGTCCAGAATGTTCTGCAGTAGATTCAGTATGGGCAAACCCCAAGTTGCCACATACTCAAGTGCAGTCATCTGCATTCCCTCATTTGCAGATCTCTCCTGGAACATCCCGTCTGGGGAGAACTGGCCTAGCGAAGGCCTGTGTGAACACGATTCCGCCTGTCTGTCACCCGCCTGAGGTACTGGCTCATCCTCCGCTCTGGAGTTGCAGTCCTCAGTATCAGTGGATCCGTTTGTGGTTCAATGGTAGTAAAGCAATGAAAATCTGAATGGTAATCATTTTGTTCTGAACCGAGCGCAGTGGTTAGCACTGATGCTATCCGAAGAGGGGGAACCTGGGTTGAGTGCCTGCCGGTCCGAGTCCTCCCTGCATGTAGTTTACACGTTCATACCATGTTCACATGGTTTTCCTTGTGGTATGATAGTTTCTTTCCACAGTGCATAGACATTAGCCTACAAGTAGATCCTACAAATAAAATTGACCCTCCGTAGATCCTTATGGCTCATTCAACAAAATGTAATTAATTAACATTTACGTACAAATTAAGTGATATTTTTCTGGTATTTGTGAGCAGGTATCCATGGCTCTCCAGGGAAATCTATCTGAAGGCAGGCAGCGCGGACAGTCTGCTCTGTTCCAGCTGGCTGAGGTGAGTCAGGGTTTAGCCCTCTCCTAAACCAAGAACTGTGGCCTCCAGGGGCACAAGGTTGTGTCCCTGCTAGTGGTTTGGGGGGCTCTTCATCATTTCTGATAATTAAGTTGATTTTTTTTTTTTTTACACTCGTTGTCGTCATCAAAACATACTTTCCTCAGATCGTGGCTTCTCTCACAGCAGTAGAATACAGTTGTCTGTTTTGAGCAGTTCATGTCGCTTTTTCCATAGTACCAAACACATCCTTCACAGTTCTTTCCCATCTGCACCTTGATCTCCCTCTTCTTCACTTCCTGGGAATGTGTACCTCAAGAACGCTTTGCTACGCTCTATTGTGCCTAATGGCATAACCAAAGTATCTAAGATTTTGTTTTTGGATATATTTGAATAGCCAGTCATTCGCAAATTTCATTTCATCTCTGATTTCTTCATTTGTGCAGCCGTTAACCCATGGGATTCTCAAAACTCTGCGAAAGTGCATTTTTATAGAGGTTGTTTTTCTTAGATTGTCTGCTTTTCTTTGGACCCATGTCTCGCATGCATAAGTGGGTGCTGGAAATACACCTGCTCCGAGGACTCAGCTTTGACTGCTTGTCCTGTCCTTGCCAGAGCTTTTTCATTTCATTCTTTTTTACCATATTAAGGTTGAAATAATACGTAAGTGTGTGTTTATGTGCTTCTTATGTGCAAGAGTGCATGCCTACTTGTGGGTCTCCTGATAATTAACTTGATTGCAAACTGAAAATGAACTGTGGCATCTGTTGGTGATCTGCTGTGTCCTGTTCTTATTTGGCTTTTTGTTTATCGGGCATTTGCTGAAAATATCTTCTTTTTTTTACTTTAAATTGGAGAATATCAACCGCGAGATTAAAAAAAAAACTCATAATACGGATGCATTTTTGAAAGAATACTATGAGCAAAATTCAAATTGACAACTGCTAAGCACTTGATTTTATTGATCATTGGAGTACACTGTAGCACTGTTTCTAGATTCCCCTCATTCCCTGTTGGCTCCTTCTGTTTACATTCTAAAGATGTGTCTGGCATCAGAGGCTAATAAAACTGTGACCTCAACACCACGACCAGGGGGTCAGTCCACCAGGGGACAGGCCCGTGTCAATCAGGGAGCCCCGCTGTCCTCCCCCTCCATCTCTTCCTGTCCCTCTTCTCTCTCTGCCTCCTCCACCCCTTCTGAAGACGCGCCCCCTTGGCAAGGCCAGCTCCAGAACCTGAAAAAGAAGAAAAAAAAGAAGAAGAAAAAGAATAGGGAGGGTTATGGGGCCAGCGAGGTCATTGTCAGCGGCATGTACCCGCCCTCCAAGCCATTCAAAAGGACTCCATCCTCCGAGTCAGACCTTGAGAGCCTCATCGACACCATTGACGCCGTGGCTAAAGGCTCCTGGTGCACAGAGCACGATAGAGCGGAGCCTCCCGCGAAGAGGCCGTGCCCATTTTCAAACCCCAGTCTCGGAAAGAGGAAGTCCAGGCCCATAGAGAGGAAGTCCAGCAAACCTCAAGTGGACGAGGTGGTCAAGGAGGAGGAGGACCACAAGCCTGTGCTCGAGGGCTCCCCTGAGACAGAAGGGCAGGGGGAGGTGCCCAGTGTGAGGGATGAGGCCTATGCTTGCACACTGCTGACCCTGGCCCCACCCAGCCCTTCCGCCATGCCCACGAATAACGATGACAAGATGGCCGCTCAGCTGGAGCACAGCGGATCCAGGAAGTCTGAGAGGAGCTGCAAAGGAGCCCTTTACAAGACCCTGGTGTCCGAAGGGATGCTCACCTCTCTGAGGGCCAGTGTGGACAGAGGTAACAAGTGACTGTGTCTGATTTGATTTTGTGCAACAGCTGTTTAGCTGACTTATGTGATTGGAATGGATGGGAGCCAATCCCATTGGGGCAGTGTGGGGGTGATGGGGCTGTGCTCTAGAGCCCGGCACCTGCACAGATATAATAGAATAGTGAAGTGATGACATCACGGCTACTAAGCTTCTGGTGTTGGAAGTAAAATCCCTATGGAAATTTATAATGGGGTTAGGACACTTTCTGCTGTTCCTCAAACTCGTATTAATTTTTTGAGCTGGCTTGCTCCAAGATCAGCCTACGGGGTATAGGGATGCAACTGATCACATCAAATTTGTTATTTATTGCCAAAAATGATATGCTTTTGCACTTGTTGTCCAGTTTGTAGTCCACTTTTGCGAACCAAATATCCTCTATACAAACGGGCGAGTACCCCGTGATTTCTTCCTGGCCAATGGGGTACCATAGTTTCAGCAAACACTCACAATGTAACTCGACGGAAGCCGAGCGGTGACCTAAATTGCCGTTGGCTATCTCTGTACAACTGTTGTTACACAGCGAACCATTATCAGCTAGGTAACTACATGCCTAGAAATGAATGTATAACAGTAAATAGCTATTATTTCGCCATTTAGCGAGCTAACAAAGCATTTATATGTTATATGACTTGCTACACCGGCAAACTACGGAGCTAGCCAGCTTGTTAGCTAATTACATCTTGTGCACATAGCTAAATTGAAAGAAAACAGAAAATGGTTAGTTTACTGTCACTTGCTGTTATTTAGCAAGCTAGCTAGCATGATTATTCACTAAATATAACTAACTAGGCCAGTGAAATAGCTAGCTAGCTAGTTCGCTAGCCTAGCTAAGTCAATTAAAACAGCGAATAGCCATTATTTGGCTACTTAGCTAGCAATGATCTGCGAGCATTTCACACGCTGGCATTTAACTAAATGCACTAAATAAGAAGTTAGCCTACTACCGAAGTTGGTAAACTAGCTCACTGGCTAAGTTAGCCTGCTAACAGCTAGTTCGCTATCAGTTAGCTATGCGTTGACAAGGCTGATTAGCTTGTTCGCTAGCTACCGAGTTTTTAAGCAAACTAACGTTGGCCAAAGATGCTTGGCAATTAAAGTAAATTGCCACTAATTGCAAAACTTGATATCTAGCAAGGAAAGCTTAACCAAGTAGAACGTAGATTGGCTAACTAAATAAGCTAACAAATGGATATGGCAAGGTGCGGGAAATTACTGACTCGTTATGGACTCGTTCAGCCCGGGAATCAGGAGGATCATGGGATGTGCAGTTTTTAGACAACAAAGAGGATTAGCATGGTGGCGAAAAATGAAAATGATTTGATTTATAGCTGACTATGGTCAAGAAAAATTATATTTTTTGTTACTCAGAAATATGATGCAAAATCTCGAAAAAGATGGAGGCTTGAAAACAACGGGAAGTGATTCAAAAGTGAACATTTAAGAAAGTCTATATGTAAAATGAATGGGAACTTTTACTTCCGACACCAGTGTGATGTCATCACTTCACTACTCTATTGTGTGCTTGCTTCAATGAAGGTGCACTTCTTACCCTCTTCCATGAGAACACGTTACAGTAAAAATTGCAATGCAGCAAAAAATTGCTCAAGATCCTATTTTAGTGTATACCAGCAACTGTTCGCACTAGCTTATATATTTACAATCGTTTCTAAAACAGGCAAAATAGTGGTATCAAAACAGAACTAGTTATGTTCAAAGAAATGAAACTGAAGTCCCCAGTCGCTATTTGTTCAGCGCTTTACATTACTTTTTCCTGAGTTGGAAAATAGCTGGGTTCAAGGCTGGAGTAAGCAGTAGCCCCTACCAGTTTGGCTTTCTATAAATAGATCAATGCTGCCATCTAACTTTACATGCCAAATTGTTATTAGTATTATTTTTTAACATTATCACTTGACTTGCTGAACACTTGAAACCAACCCCAATTTACAGCGCAGCTCATTGTTCTTGTCATCTTCCCTTCTTAAGCTAACGTTACCAAAAATAAATCGATTTAATCATTTATATGCCTGATAATGACATTGGTCAAAAGATTTATTTGGCATGATTATTCCGTAGCTGCAAACCTTTCTTCAATTTAAAATGGCTTTTAATTTTATGAGGAGTTCTGGCTTTTTATTGGCTGGAAAATGAATGAACTAGTTGGAAAAGTCGGAAAACATATAACCTTTACTTTAGCAAGTTTTTTATGTGGCGCCCAAATAATTCCCATAATCTTAAGCCACACGTGTAAAAATAATAATGATGCAATTTTGCGAAATATAAAAATGTGTGAGAACGAAGTAGTTTTTCTTAACTAGACTGCATATTTTTCTGGCAATATTTCAGTTGGCAATGGCATTCATTTATCTTGAATAAATAGGAAATGGGTTTGATATGTGGTAATGTTGCATCTTGGTGAGGTCTTGAGAAATTCACTTTACGCCTCCCCTCAGATTTTACTCCCAGTCTTCATGGAAACAGAGTTTATAACCATTTGCTGCAATGGGCTTAAAGTTATGCCTCTACAGTCGCGTCCACCATGGCTTAAGACCAGGCGTTAGAAGAGTCGGTGCAATCGGCCCCAGCAAATTAGTTAATACCTACAACTGAATATTCTGCTGCTTATACTCCAATATGTTGAGTGTCTATAACACCTCTGGGGTTGTTTGCTCCTAAAAAATATTCAGAATCATTTTGTTATTTTCTAAATATTCATGCAACATAAAATTTTGCTATTGATGTTTACCTTTATTATGTAAAGTTAAAAAGCAGACAAGTATAAATAGCCCATTGTCCAAATGGCAGATGTTTGCTCTGTCATGTTGATCTCAATTATAGGAGTAGCATTTGCGCTTGTATCTTTCAAAATGTCGATACAGTGCATGCACTTCAACCCCTTTACCTACTTTTATGTACAAAACCACTTTTAACTTTTATTTTTCCTTGGCATTTTCATAGCTTTTAAAGTGTGGAGAATTTTTCTCATTTTTATTACCTTACCAGCCCTACGGGCCGATAAGCTATTGTCGTGGTGTGGCGTCCATCGTCCGTCATCTGTCGTCTGTTGTCCGTTGTCCGTCATCTGTTGTCCGAAACATTTTTTTTCTTTTTTTTGGCCTGAAAAATTGTCGTGTAAATTTGCCATAGCATACTACTAGACCATATCTCCAGGCGGTTTTTTTTTTTTTTTTCGGATTTTTGATTGAATCATTTTAGCCATTTTATGGGCTCCTTGAAATTTTGGCCCCAATGTTAAAGATAGGACTGCGTGATTAATTTTTTTCTAAATCAGGCAACCAACCTGCCTAGGTACCGTCAATGTATAGTGCGAGCACCATTTTGATTGAATCGACAGAAGTGGGTTTGGTGGGGGTGCTGTAAATTATGAATATGCAAGATGGCCTGTGGAGGCAAAATGGTTGCAGATAGAGATTAAGTTTGTATTATCGACATATAGGAAGTCATATATGACCTATATTTTGGCTATCGTAAAGTTGACCTCAGATGACTTTGAAAGGTCGAACTTTAGGTCAAGGAAAATGTTAACAATATTAAAAGATAGGACTTGGAAATTTCAAAAAATTATTTCTCAAAAACTGTCCGAATAACTTGATACACTTAATGTACAATGTGAGTGCCATTTTGATTGAATTGACGCAAGTGGGTCTAGTGGGGGCGCTGTACTTAAACATTGGGTCTTATGGAGAATAGGCAAAATCGCCTGTGCAAGCTTAATGGTTGCAGATAGAGATTAAGTTCGTATTATTGTCGTATAGGAAGTCATATATTACCTATATTTCGGCCGTGTTAAAGTTGACCTCAGATGGCCTTGAAAGGTCTAACTGGAGCTAAAGCAAAATGTTAAAATTTTCAAAGACTTCTTGGCTTGAAAATATTGAAGATAGAGAATATATGTGTATTGAACACTTATAGGAAGTCAAATATGAACTTTCACCCAGTGACCTTGAACTTGACCTTCGGTGACCTTCGAAAGTCAAACTTCATATAATAAAAATTTCAATGAATAAAATCACCAAAACTATTACTGATAGAGCATCGATTTTTATTAGAGACATAGAGGAAGTCATACATGAGTTCATTTGGTGGTTCCAAGTGACTTGGGGTGGGGGATAAAATTGATACGTCGTAATATCATGATATTTTGTGTGGTGATATTGTATTGATTCAGAGCCAAGGTATTGTGATTTTACTACATAGACTCTTAATAAATGTTGCAAATATAAACTTGACTTTTGGGTTCTAAAAATCAATCGAATTTCAGTGCAGATGACTGCTAAGATGTTGCTCACTGTCAGGTCAGGTCAGCACAGCAAAGGTGTGTTCGAACAAATGTGGAGGATGGAGAGGTGCAACTGAGGAAACATATCACAATTTTGCAATAATATTGTATTGTGACTCAAGTATTGTGATAATATCATATTGTGGGGCCTCTGGCAATTCCCACCCCAAGGATTAACACCATAACTCTTGCATATATTGTATATTGCTTCGAAACCATAACTTCAAAAATCAAACATGGAATTTCAAGAACATGTTGTGCTCAGAATTATTGCTGATATACCACATACAAGTATAGCATATGAACTACTAGTCTGTGCTTTAAATATGATCATATCTGAACTAAAACTTCGGTGATTATTTATAATTACTTTTCCCTTGATTTCAAGTGAATAATTTATATTATAGATTGGGCGCCAATAAGCTACAGTACCCTTGGTCCAATTTTTTTCTGTTGGTTTTTTTTAAGATTGAAAGCATGTTCACCATTAAAAAAAACGTTGCCCGTTCTTCTGTCAGCATAAAGCTGAGTAGATGATGAGTGAATTTTCATTTTTGAGTGACTTATCTGTTTATATTCCTAATTTTTTGGTCACCTGAGACGAAGTCTCAAAGTGACCTATTCTAATCGCCTTTTGTCTGTCGTTGTCCGTTGTGCGTCGTCCGTCATGCGTCAGTACACAATTTACATTTTCGACTTCTTCTCAGAAACTGCTGATCCGATTTCAATAAAATTTAGCAGGAATCTTCCTTGGTCAAAAATGCATCAAAACTGCGAATTATATGGTGCCCACCCCCAGGGGCTCTGAGGGGCGGGGCTAAAAGTGGTCAAATTGGCTGAAATTTTAAAAATCTTCTTCTCCAGACCCAGATATGCTGGAAAACAATACTCTTCATAGATGGAAGGCTCTTGAGGTGCTTTATCAAAATTGTGAACTTCATCACCCTCGTGCTCCTTGTTTGCCCCTGGGGAGGGGGTGAAATTTACTATAGTTTATATAGGAAAATGATACTTTTGGGTATATTGTGTTCATTTTCTACTGGAAATCATCCAAACTTCATTGGCATTATAACCATGAGATGACACTTTGATACTATGAAATTTTTGACCCTGTCTCTTCCCCAGGGGCTGAGGGGTGGGGCCCAAATGGGGTCATATTGCAAAAAATTTTAACAATCTTCTTGTCCAGACCGAGAGTATTGGCTGGAAACCAATACTCTTCATAGATGGAAGGGTCTTGAGGTGCTTTATCAAAATTGTTAATTTCATGGCCCCCAGGCTCCATGTTTTCCCCTGGGGAGGGGGTGAAATTTACTATACTTTATATAGGAAAATGATACTTTTGGGTATATTTGGTTCATTGACATCAATAACATCCGTTTTTATACAACTCAGGTGACCGTTAAGGCCCATGGGCCTCTTCTTCTTTCTAAAGTGGAAAATATTAGCTTATTGAAGGTAAAATATGCTTGACAGCTGAAATTTTCTTTTTCCTTCAGCAAATTAGAAATGAGTCAAAATTATCTAACTTTACTGACAAATTCTTTGTCTTACTGTTTTTGAATACATCCCTAATAAACACTGGTTGGATCAGAAGTAAAGCTGGCGTTGAGTCAGGCCTAATCACCTATCATTACTGGCTGAGCTCTATAATGCTTCTCTAAATGGACTGGAAGAAAATGTCTGGTGGAAAGTTCTAAGATTGTTGAAATTCTTAACACTGGAGGTTGTTTTTGCAGCAAAGAGGAGGACTGAAATCATGTTATTGCCCGTGACTGTAGAATGAGGAGTTGGATGACCAGATGTCTACACACTTTAGGGCATGTAATTTAATTGCTGATTATTTAGTGCAGGGAAGGGCATGGGCTTGTCTTTTCCAGTAACTTGAGGCCAGTTGGCGAGGGCAGCACAGCCAGGTGCAGGTGATTGGTTGCAGGGTAATGGATGTGCGTGTATTCTGCAGGGAGAAGAACTTCCAGTCGTGGGAGCATCTCAGACCTGGAGGGTAACTGGGCAGAGGATGGCTGGACGTTTACTCAGTTAGGTGGCAACAACAGCAAGAAACTGAAAAAAGCAAAATTGAAAGAGGAGTATGCACCTGGGTGAGTAAACAATGTCTGTAAACCCTGTTTTCATTGTGTCTTTTATGTCATCCCCCTCCAAATTCATTAGCATTACTTCGCTTTCACCACTGTATGCTGGTAGTTCTAAAGGCAAGCCCTGATTGATATACTCTGTCTTACTTTTGGAATAATTGGTGTGACTTTTATCATGTATAAAATCTAAGTGTGTCCAAGTATGAAAATATTATGGTTGGGCACATATGCAGTTTTCACTGCATTTCTGAATTTGCCGAGTCTATATTTCAGACATGACTGAATGCTAGTCTTCGCTTGGCATGTATAGTTTGGTATTTACTTCCGTTTAATTCTAATTGTAGTTAACGCCGCATTGAACTGCCTCTTATAATTTTTCAGGGCCAGTAAGCTATTGTCATGGTTTTTCTTCCGTCGTCTGGCATCCATCATCTGTCGTCTGAAGCAATTTTAAATCTTTTTTTTGGCCTGATGAATTTACCTGTAAATTTGCCTGAACATACTACTAGACCATATCTTCAGATGTTTTACTCAGTTTCTGATTGAATCATTTTTGTCCATTTTATGGGCCCTTGAAATTTTGGCCATAATGTTAAAAGATAGGACTTAACCCCTTTTGCACAGAAGCCACATATAGCTATTTATGCATTACCCTATTTAAGGTTTCATAATTCAAGATTTGAGCTTCACAGAGAGGGCGACAATGGCTTTAATGAAACAAAACACTTGAAGCATTTAGAATTCCATTGTATTTCAGTTTCTTTTCTTAATTTTTAAGGGCCACAAAAAATCTTCATGAAAATCCATCATTGAAATAAAAAAAAAAATACTGAGAATTTAAAAAAAAGATAGCTTTCCGGGTGGCTCCCACAAGCTGTCAGAGTTCTCAAAATCATACACTGTCATATCATAAAATAATCAAATGTTGAACACAAATCAACTTTTGACTCTTGAAGTTCAATATGAAATAATGATTTTTTTAGCGGGATTTAGCATGAGTTTATCAATATAGGTGCAGATGGACATCAATAGTCACCAGTAACCTCTCCAAACCAAAAACATGCCTTTTCTTCATGATAAAGTTCAGAGTTTGGTCCATTTTTCTACAAAGCTGCATCAGCAAGCACAGGTACTCATTAAAGGAACTGTTCATTTTACAGTCAGAATGTTCACCCTGCGACAGAAAGCTTGCTATTTACAATTCCGATCATCCAAGCGAAACGCAAGTTTGTACTGTGTCAATGCTTTTCACATCCTATACAGAGAAAGTATAACTCACTAACACAGTAATATCTGAAATATACCTCATTTTAACAATCCAGACATTCATCTATCAGGAAAAAGCAGGCAATATGCCGCTCTAGATTGAATAGAATTGGTACAATGAACGCAGCAGGGGTTTTACCAAAGTCCTGGAGCTGTTCTCATTTTAAAGCAATGAAAACCTAAGCATTTGATTTCATTGAATGCGGTATAAATTCTAAAACATCACTACATTGAGCAGAATGCTGCCATATACAGTATAATTAGCAAGGGCTAACGGTTACTCATACGAACTAATATGGCAAACAAGCTCTGTGATCATCATGGCTATGGCAAACCGAAAATAAAAAAACAGTTAGCTAGCCATAAAAATTCCATATTACACCATTCTACTCACTCAGAATGAAGCAAAACTCCATCACTGAAGTCTTTCTCCAGATAAACAGAGCAACTGAGCCTTTCGGTTCGAGGAACCCTCCAGTACTATTCCATTTGGACTAACTCCCATTATCCATGTCGGTATCAAATTGCCATCGCGTATATGTTACCTAGGCACTTCTAGGATGGTTTCGGAAGCCTTTTTTCTTTCTTTGTACTCACGTCATTCAGCTGTTCACAGTCGAGAGAATACAACCTAACTTGCTGTTATACAAAGCTTTAAATACTTTTCTGAGGGTCCAATCAAAGTATATCTTTCTATGGAAAGTTTATACTGCCTGGAATGGATTAAAATTTGTCAATTAATTGATAATTACTGGGTTATAGTGCAGGTGGGTGTGAATTATAACTGTGCTTTAAGCAGATAAGCCTGTGCAAGCATTAGAGAGACTTGATATCAGTGAGGCATAGTATGAGGTTGTGAGGAACCACTGAATTCGTCAAGGGAAGAGTCTGCGCATGATTTAATGGGAGTCACAAATTTATAATATCTGATGACAATAATTGATTGGAGAATGATATAGTATTAATACCATGTTGAACTTTTGCTTCAGAAATTTTGCTTTTCTCTACTCAATTGAGATACATTTGGCCTTTTATAGCTGAACAGTCTGCAACAAAAGCCAATTTTTCTGTCACAAGAAATCATTTTTATGAACTGCTGGATATATACAATGGGCAGTTTGCAAATCAGGCTTGGCTGAGGAGTTTACTATGTACAGTTCCTGGGAAACAGGGATGGAACTTAACTCGTCCATAATGGTAACAAGCTGGGCTTTTTCGTGAATATTCAATA
Source organism: Gymnothorax javanicus (assembly GCA_029692085.1). Taxonomy (NCBI): domain Eukaryota; kingdom Metazoa; phylum Chordata; class Actinopteri; order Anguilliformes; family Muraenidae; genus Gymnothorax; species Gymnothorax javanicus. The sequence continues at coordinate 77,782,878 of CM056195.1, forward strand.
ACCGTTTTGGGTGTGCAACCTATTGATAGAATGGTGTAACTGCTTGCATAAATAGAGCAGCTCCATGTCCCACCTGTCTACATCTGTGCAGAGGGGTTAAAAATAGAAATTTCATAAGACTATTTCTCAAAAAATGTCTGATAATTTTTTTTTCTAAATCCGGCAATCAACTCACTTTGGTACCCTCTTAATACAATTTGAGCACCATTTTGATTGAATCGATGGAAGTTGATCAAGTGGCGGCGCTGTGCTTTAACATTGAGTCATATGGAGAAAATGTACAATGGCCTGTGGAGGCCAAACAGATGCAGATAGAGCATAAAGTCTGGGTCAAGTGAAATCTGAGATTTTCTTCTAAATACATTATGCATGTTAGAAAACAGTTGCTGATAACATGTGACAAGAATAAACTGAAACTGCAAACTAAACTGCAAACTAAAGAAGTGCTGAATTGTGGAGTTAGAATGTTAAACAGTTTTTCACCATTTTTATTTTTCTGATTTTTTTTGGGCGGGGCTAGAACATGGCTCAATGATGCACTGAGGCCATCCTTAACATAATCCACCCCTAGCACTACATAAAATTAAAAAGGCATTGCATTGGTGGTCATCCGCTCAATCATGAACAACTACAATGCGTCCTGTATTTAGCTAGGCTAGGTCAGTTACCAGTGTTTAGAGTTCCAGCTAGCAAGTCTGCTGACCTGCCTTAAAAGTCCCGAAAATGCATCTTCCCTGAGTGCAAGAATTTAAAAATAAAACCTCAATCACCCTATTTCGATTTCTTAAAAATGAGGACATGAAGAACAGGTGGATTACTTCAGTGTAGAGCCACGTTGATGGAGAGCTGAGGATGGCCACTAACACTTCTCTTCATGGTACTACACTTTTTATACTGGGTACTTTCAGAAACTTTGATTGAAGATTACTGGGATTCATGGGTTGCCCGCTGTTATTGGTAAAAGCAGCCGAACCAACTGTCTTCCTAGCTAATCCTCCCCTCTTCTGGCACCCTCGTCGACAAGAACGTTAGCTACGGTGCCCATCAATGAGTTTACCTGTAATTTAGTTACCTTGTGTGCAAATATTTTTATTATAGTAGCTAGTAATCTTGGTAGGTAGTCCACCGTAAATGCACAAAATTGTGTAGGATGTGCCACTAATTATCGTGATTTTAAATTGTGTTACATTAGTTGCATAGAGGTAGCTGTATTGATAGCCTTACCCTTTACTGCGGTAAGTTACTTCAACTTCTTTGCCGTATTGCACCGGGCTAGGCTGACCAGTAAAAAATACAGGCTAGTTTGCTACTAAACTGGGGTGCTTCCATTTTTTGGATGAAAAATGCACTAAAACCTTGACAGTTTCAAACTGATTTCAATGAATCTTTTTTATTTTCAACTGATGCATGATATATATGAGGCAGAAGAAAGTTTTGTGTGCATTTAGCGGATTAGAATCTCGATAGTGACTATGGCAATAATAGCTTGCAACATATCCATATGTCTGTATTTGATGAAGTTATTGTTTATTAGAACTCAAATGAGAAGAATGAAAGAGGCAGCATCCTTCTTTTGGAATAGAACTTCAACTTCATTTAAAGTATGCTTACCTCCTTGCTAGGCAACGGATGTTGCGGTCATTCTGCCTCCCCACCGATGCTCCGGAGACAGATCTTTGGTTAACAGCTGGGGGTTTTACTGGCTAAATCACCAAACACCCTGGTCAGCTACTACCACAAATAGAATAATTCTGTGAGAAATACTGTACAGACAAATACGTCTATCTTATGACGTGACGAAATATTTGTTTTTGTTTTTGTTTTGTTCTTGCTATTTATTGATTGATAGCCTGAGTTTATTTGGCTTGGTTGTTAGCACTAAAAACGGCTAACTTGGGTTAATGGAAGAAAAATACGACTGCGTTGTAGACTAAAAGGCATGCGGTTGATTGCAGAGTTAGTCAGTGCCCTTTGGTGTCATTCTGGATTCCAGCTTTGGTGGCTCAAACATGTAGCAACGGCTGTTCTGTTCTAATAAATTGTTCGCTGGAGCATCCATTTCTCTGGCCATGGTTGTACTTGAGCGAGAGGTGAGGCAGGCTGCTCCTTGTGATTGAGCATGGTTTCAGCATCATTAGTGGACACGCTCATACCATTTTAGAGCTGAAAATAGGACTTACTTTTTCACATTTTTTACACGTTATTTTGTTTACTTAGCGATTTTTTTAATCATTAAAATGTGGCTGGGTGCTTAATTACACATTTCTGTGTGGTGAACCAAAGTCAGAACACATATTGTTTTTAGCCCACCATCATCAGATGGGGGGCTCTTCAAATCACTTTTCGTCCGTGGTCCGTCCGCCCATCCGTCCGTCCGTCGTCCGTAAACTTCTCTTGTTACTGCTATTTCTTAGGAGCTACCAGTCCGATCTTTCTCAAACTCGGTACACAGGGGTCCAACGGGGTCCAGGGGCAGAGCCCTGGAGGGGGGCCCATAGGGGCGAAGCCACCCTGAAGTTCTGCCAATTAATGGTTTTTTGAGGCCTATTTGACAGTCCAGATGGCCCAAGTTAAGGATATATATACTCACCTAGAATACAAATCTTGCATGTAAAATCTGTTGAAATAATACCTGGGCAGGGCTCTCAAGTCTCACGCAATGAGCGTGATTGTCACTCATTTCAGTCGGATGTCACGCACTCACACCACACATAGTATTTCTCACACAAAAAAATGATTAAAACGAAAACAATTTCCAATAGTAGGCCTATATGCGCAGCAGCACCACTATAACTGTGGAAATCGGGAGGAATCAAACACGTCTCCCCTGGAGTTCTCAGTGGCAGCTTGCAACCTGCCAGCCAATCAAAAAAAGGAAAGGGGCTACACAATAGCCAAACAGATCATGGCACTATCGTATCTGGGTGAGATTTAGGGCAACAACCAATGAAAAAAAAATACAGTTATCCTGGAATTATTTAAGTGATCCTGCTACAAATACGTTCTGAAAGCTGCATTATTCATTCACCCACGGTGGAAAACGGGAGTATCGTGCACCCCCCCCCCCCCGGAGAAAGTCTCACTCTAGCCTGCGTTCAAAACTTGAGAGCCCTGCTAATGACAGAATCTCCGATACCGACTAACATGGTAGCACGAGTCTGGAGAAATAAATTTGCCTACATACAACCCCCGTTCTTTCCTAAACAATCTCATGTCACGATGTGCACATGGTTGTTTCTGTCAAAACAAACCATACGCTATTCGTTAGCAGCGAAGACGACGGTAGAGAAATGAGTTTTTTAGGAAAATTAGCACATATTTTACTGGAAAATTTGTCAAATTTAGCAATCACGCAGCTTGAAAGACGCGTAGCAGGCCAAGACACAGCATATTTTTTCAGGTAACGCTACGCTGAAATACGCTGGCGAGAAGGATGTACCAGGCAGCCATGTAGAATTTCAACACAAAAGTTTGTTACCGCTATTTCTCAAGACCTGTTGGGGGAATTTTTTTTCTTATCATGCATACAGGTTCCCCCTGGGTCCTAGTTGTGCACCATTGCCTTTTGAAGTCAAATGGGTGAATCCAAGATGGCGACTGGACAGCCATATTGGATATTTTGTTACCGCTATTTCTCAGGAATTACCGGTCCAATCTTCCCAAACCTTGATGCAAAGGTTCCCTTTGGGTCCTAGTTGTGCAACATACACTTTGTGTCCTCATGGCTAAATCCAATATGGCTGCCTAGTGGCCATCTTTGATTTCAACATAAAAGTTACCACAATTTCTCAAGATCCAGTGGAGGTGATGTGTTTTTCTTATGTTGCATACAGGTTCCCCTTTGATCCTTGTTAAGCACCATTGCCTTTTGAAGTCGAATGGGTGAATCCAAGATGGCGGCTGGGAAGCCATGTTGGATGTTTTTTTACCGCTATTTCTCAGGAACTACCAGTTCAATCTTTCTCAAACTTGGTACCACTTTCCCTTAGGGTTATAGTCATGCGTCATTGTTTTTTTTTTAACTCTAAGATAAATCCAATATGGCTGCCCAGTGGCTATCTTGGATTTCAACAAAAAAGTTTGTTACTGCTATTTCTCAAGATCTGTTGGGGGAATCTTTTTCATATCTTTTATAAATGTTCCCCTTGGGTCCTAGTTGTGCATTATTGGCAGGTTTCCCGCTGCTGCTTGTCATTTTCGTCATTAATGAAAATAATTCATCGGTGACGAGGAGAAAATTATGAGCAGTTGTCACAGTGGCGAATGTATTTGTTTAATGACAAATAAAAATTCAATGGCAAATTGTGGCTTCGTCTGCCCAGAGCATTCGAGGCTGTAGCCCCAAAGATGTTTTCTTTAGCCCCATATAGTTTATATGAATGCATAAATGAATAAAATAAATAAACAGTTCTTCACTTTGGGCAGTTTATTATGTTACTGAATGTCCGTAAAACAGGACAGCACTTTCGTATTGTTTTATCTTCAATGAACAGAGCCAAGAAAGACCAATCAGAGAGGGGTTTTCCAGGAAAGTACGTCCAAATGCTGTCTTATTGGCTGACAGGTCTACGCGGAGTTGAAAAGCCGAATGATGTTATCAGGCAGTCAGACATGTGAGGGAGTGCATATTTGCGGATTTTAGTTTTACCTGTAAAACGGTGGAAGCTGAAGCACAATCATCCCCTCATAATGAACTAGGAAAACAAGGTGTGTAAACTTCGATGAGCAGATATGAGCGCATCTTTACACGGCATATATTAGTTTGATTAGTCTTCGACTTAACAATCGCTTGATGCGTACAATCGTGTCATTTGTTTCCATGTTTTCTACCACGGTATGACTGGTGATTTCTGAGCTAACGTTATGCAAAACATGACAACAAAACACATACTTCCAAGTTAGCTTTAAAGGCACAAGACAGTGCTATACAATATCTGGTTCATCATCAATAATGATGAAAACTTCGTATTGACAACAAACCGTTCCTACACGGCTGGGTTGGTTGTCTGTGAACTCATCGCTGTTAAAATATGTTTAGGCCAGTGCGACAGTTACCTGGTAAGGTAGTTTGCTGTAGCTTAACTCCACAGTTCTCAAACTCGGTTCTGGGGTGAACGCTGTGTGCGATGGTTTTTGATCCAACTGGAATCAGGCAAACGCGGCGAGTAAGCCATGGTTCTTCACAAAAATCTTCAGTTACATCTAACGACCTTTCTAGTGTGAAAGTGTAAATTATGCTCTAGGTTGTGGTCTAGTGGATTTATACAACGCTGAAAGTAAATGCGCAATCTTCGGTGCAATTTACCTTGCGTTCGCCAGTTGCCTTCGGAAAATAATAAATGAACAGCGAAAAAAAAAAATCCGAACGGTTTTCCAATTGCTTAAAGATTTTTCGAAACCTTGTCTCATGGATTATTATGATCCTTGACCATTTACCATGACATGTTTTAGCCAAATATAAGTGAATGAACACCACTCTTAAAATGTTTCTATATTGGCTTATAACTTGATTTTTTGACAGGAACAGCGACTTGGTTATCAAAAATGGATGTCTCTAAAGGATACTAAATGATAATATTGATGTTTTGCCAATTATATATTAGTGTTTGACTGAATTATGTAAATCCCGTGGCGCTTGCTACTGCTGGGGGGCTTTGGGTTGACCAGCTTAGCATCACATGGTGGTTTCAGACAGTACAGTAACCAGAAAGCACTCCCTGGAGAGAAGTGGATGAGGGTGCCAGTACTGAGACTTGTTTGTTGCTGGCATCAGAATTAGTGATTATCTGAGATGTTTAACATTTGAAACCCTAAATATTGAGATTTAGGTAAAGGATTCCAATAAATTGTGCACAAAACATTGAACTCCCCTAAAGTTAAATTTGGAATCAGTTAATGGAAATCTTCAAAGTTAAACATTTTAAATGAACATCTGACAATTCCACTAATTCTGATTCCAACAGCACAAAATTTTGTGCTCACCCCAAGTCCAATTTAGCATTTTTGTCAGGCCTCTCTATTGCCCTTAAAGGGTGTGTCCCTTTCTCATTTTGGGATGCCAAAAATGGCTGCATTGATAAAAATGTTAAGGAAAAAAATAAAGAAATCAAGGGTTCAAAGGGATTTCTATTGCCAGTATTTTGAATAAATTCCTTGCTAAATGCTCAAGAGGATTAATTTAGCTTTTATGTTCCACAGGGTCCCCATTACTAGAGGTTGAACTTGAATGGACCCAAAATTATATATACAATTGAAAGTGTGATGGAGAGACCTGTTATAATGCAAATATTTGAGGTTTGACCTTGTTCATGCTGCATGCTAGCCTGGAATCCATCCATATCAAGCTTTGGTCGCTCCCAACTGTCACTTGCTTATATGCCTGGCCTCAGTCAGTAGGCCAGCGTTTGACTTTCAAATATTCGCACAAAATCCATGCGAGATCTGTGATTGGCTCACAGTTGCAAGGGTGCCCCCCTCCTTTAGACAGACTTAAAAATAAATAAAATTCCACAGTTCTGCATTCAACGGAAGTCCCGCCTCCCGGCTCGTGTTTATACGAGTATTCATCTGAGTGGCATCAGAGTCTCTAGGCAATGAACTAGCCGGGAGGCGGGACTTCTGTTGAATGTGAGAGCTTACTTGAAGCATAGCTGTGGTATTTTATTATTTTTAGCAAAAAATAACCGCGTTTCTAGAGTTCTGAGGATACGAGTGGACAAAGCAGACTTGGATTATACTGGACGATGCCTTGGACGATGGTTTGAAAGTTTGTCAACGGACGTTTTGTGGAGTTTTCCCATTGCTACTGGGTGACCCCATTTGCTTCCAGCAAAAAAGGAATTTGGATAATTTTTCAAAACTCTCCAGTGGCCATAAAGTTGCACCAGGTGAAGTACAACTTCGTCCGTACAAGACATCTAATGGTGAGTAATTGATATATAAATTATAGTGTTTGGGTGGAGTATCACTTTAATCTAGCTGATGCAATCATGCACTTCGAGCTATAGCTAATGCCAATTACAGTGAAATACGTTATGTAATTTGAGTATTATTAAATTTAGCCTTTATTATACCGGGGAATCCCACTGAAATAAACAAAATGCAGATATGGCCAAACATTATCCTGTTCAAAACCTAACAACCACTCCAAGAGTAAACGCAAGCAAGCCACAATCTAATTTTTAAGCTAATGTCAAATAACATTCACGAATGCTGTCGCTGGCCGGCTAACTCATATTCGATTGGTGGTTCTCGCCAAAAGGTCATCCAATCAGCCAAGAGCAGAAAACATGAATATTCATATATTCACTTCATTAGTGACGTAAGGGCTAAACGCTGGCTATACGACTGAGGCCAGACTGATATCAGTCAGTGACCGTTGGGAGCGACCAGCACTTGATATGTATGGATTCCAGGCTAGCTGCATGCACTTTGTCCGCTTTGAAGGCTTTTCAAAGTTTTATAAAGTCCATGAGTGACTAAAAAAAATGACGACTATGAAGAATATTTTTTTGACTTTATTTCTCGAGGGAGAAAGAGAAGAATATTTTTCAGAACCCAGGGGGAACCCTGATTGCCTTCTGATATCAAATGGTTGAATCCAAGATGGCCACGTGGGAGTCCTGAACATTTCTTGTTGTCGCTATTTCTCAGGAACTAGCACTTTGATCTTTTTCAGACTTAGTACACAAGTTCCTCTTGGGCCCAAGTTGTGCATAATGCATTTTTTGTCCAGGTTTGTAAATCCAATTTGGCAGCCCAGCAGCCAAAATCCTGTTTGATGTCAGTGTGAAGGGGGATAACCCGCACTGGGAATTTCTGAAAGCCAGTACATGTATATGTGGTACCTGACTGCATTTACATGCACTATATTTTTATCCTCCTTCTCTGCACTCCATGGGAGTTGATTGCAGACACAATATATCGTGTTCAGTATGTAATGTGCTGGGTTTTAGGAAATGAGTCGATCGAAGCTTGCCGAACATGGCACTGCCTTAAATGGGTTTGGTCATGCCCATTTGATTTCTCAAATGCTTCATCATGCACTGCTGTCAAGAAATACTGATTTTATGTTGGCAGATTTCTTGTGTTATTTTTTATGAATTTAACGCTTCGTTTTGTGGAATATGGGATATAAGTAATGACAACAATGAATGACAAGAAAAATTAGAACAGCTACTAATACCATTGCCTTTCTGATACCAGAACTCCATGAAAATGTCAGTCCTCTCAACGAAAGGGGGAAAAAAACACTCAAGAGCTCCAGTTCATACTGATAAAAACATATCATGGGGTTACTATGTGGTATCAAGTCAAGTCAGTGGTATCAAGTTCAGATGCCATTTCTAGGTAATGTAGGTCTTCTGTCCTGCCATCCCCACTTTGTCACACAGGAAGGGGAGGAAGATTTGCAGTTCTATAATACCAAGAAAGATTACTGTTCTCAGATGGTATGAACGGCAATGTTTGTCTGAGGTTTACTGGTGATGTCATCTACCAAACGCAATTACTCCTGCTTGGAGTTCAAAAGAACTCTAATGGATCCAGACTTCCTTTTAACATAGATCCACATGTCTGAATGGGAATGTTGGAATCTTGACGGGTTTTGTGCATGTTGAGATCCTGAATTTGCCTATTGTTTATGCTTCCCTTCATATTGAGAGAGTTTATTTGCCTATTGTTCATTCTTCCCTTCATATTGAGATTTTTCATTTGCCTATCGTTCATGCTTCCCTTCATATTGAGATTGTTCATTTGCCTATTGTTCATACTACCCTCAGCAGCCTGTTCAAGTTTATTTATAAAAATATTAACTTTCACCAGCATTCATTAATTTTAACTCCTACAGTGTCCTTAATTGCATTTTATTAGTCATATAAATTGACAATGCACATTTACTGAAGGTATGTCAGTTTGACAGATGTCTTCACTCTTGGATTGCTCATGGAGGTTGTTAATGTTACTCCAGTGATCTTGTTTTGAGTTTCATATGCAAAAAACTTACATCATTTCGTCACTTAAATTATCTACTGCGAGTTCCTTCAGTACAACCCTAACTTTCAGGTGCATACACAACTGTGAATTATACTTGCAAAGATAATTGGATGGTGGGCATCAAGATCCTTCAAGGATCTCTTGTTTTGCTTTACCCGGACTTTAAGCTTGTATTTTAGACATATAGCAAATCATATATGACTTATATTTTGGTAATGTTGAAGTTGACCTCCGATGATCTTGAAAGGTCAAACATGACGTCAAACAAAACAATGACAACGTTAAAAGATAGGATTTGAAATTTCAAAAAAATTATTTCTCAAAAACTGTCTGATAACTTTCTTTATAAGTCCGGTAATCAACTCATCTTGGTACACTTTATGTCCCACGCGAGTGCCGTTTTGATTGAATCGACGGAAGTTGGTCTAGTAGGGGGGCTGTACTTTAACATTGTGTCTTACAGGGAATATGCAAAATGGCCTGTGGAAGCCAAATGGTTGCAGTTAGAGATAAAGTTTATATTACCGGCGCATATGAAGTCATATATGACGTATATTGCAAGTGAACCAAAATAAATTTCTTTCATTCATTCATTCATTCATTCATATTTTGACGGTGTCTAAGTTGACCTCAGATGACCTAGAAAGGTCAAACTCAAGGTGAAGCAAAATGTTACAATGTGCAAAGGCTTCTAGGCTTGAAAATATTGAAGATAGGGTATATGTGAATTGAACACTTATAGGAAGTCATATGTGAACTTTCACTTTGTGACCTTGAACTTGACCTTTGGTGACCTTGAAAGGTAAAACTTTACACAGTGAAATTTCAATGACTTCTATCACTCACTATTACAGATAGAGCTTTAGTTTTTATTAGAGGCATATAGGAAGTCATATATGAAGTTTAATTGGGTGAACTTGAATTTGACCTTTGGTGACCTTCAAAGGCCAAACTTTACAGTAGCTACGTTTCCATTTAACTTTGAAGCTAATCTTGTGAAAATTCGCAAAAACCAAATGCGAATTAAGTGCATTTCCATATGTTTCCCTCAAGCGGTTGAGAGCAAATAAACAACACTACATAGGCGGTGACGTGCGTGTCTACATATGTCAGATAAACACATACGTACGTCGTTGCTAGGCAACCTCAAAAGCAAAAATGGAGAACAGAAAAGACCACGGCAGTGGAAACGATCGCTACGTCAGAGTTTATTTGAAAAATGTGTTTCCATTTCAGATTATGCGCATTAAGTCTTTTTCGCATAAGTCAAAATCCGCCTCAAGCAAGCGTAAAGACTTTTTTTGCGAACCAGATGATTTTTTTCGAATTATGGTGTTTCCATTACCTTTTTTGATGCCAAACTTCAAAATGCGCATTAAAACAGGGAAATGGAAACACAGCTACTGAAAATTCAATGATTGTATCACCATTATTTCATATAGAGCCTAGGTTTGTATGAGAGACTTAAAGGAAGTCATAAATGAACTTTAATTTGTTGACCCTCATTTCGACTTTCGAAGATTAAATGTTATCTCCTGAAAATTCAATGATTTGTATCACTAAAATGGTTACAGATAGAGCTTGTTCTAACCCCAATTCCAATGAAGTTGGGACGTTGTGTAAAACGTGAATAAAAACAGAATGCAATGATTTGCAAATCTCATAAACCCACATTTTATTCACAATAGAACAGACAACATATCTGATGTTGAAAGTTTTAGACATTTTACCATTTCATTAAAAATATTAGCTCATTTTGAATTGGATGGCAGCAGCCCATCTCCAAAAAGTTGGGACGAGGGCAACAAAAGGCTAGAAAAGTACAAGGTACTAATAAAAAACAGCTGGAAGAGAATTTTACAACTAAGTAGGGTAATTGGCAACAGGTCAGTAACATGACTTGGTATAAAAAGAGCATTTTAGAGAGGCAGTCTCTCAGAAGTAAAGATGGGCAGAGGCTCACCAATCTGTGAAAAACTGAGTCAAAAAATTGTGGAACAATTTCAGAAAAATGTTCCTCAATGTAAAATTGCAAAGATTTTGAATATCCCACCATCTACATGACATAATATCATGTAAAGATTCAGAGAATCTGGAGAAATCTCTGTGCAAAAGGGACAAGGCCAAAGGTCAATATTGGATGCTCGTGATCTTTGGGCCCTCAGGCGACACTGTATTAAAAACAGGCATAATTCTGCCCTGGAATTAACTGCAAAGGCTCAGGAACACTTCCAGAAATCATTGAGTGCGTTTACACGCACACTAATAAAACGATTATTATCGGATTACTGGAGTTATCGGATTATTCAAGTGGTCATGTAAATGGCAAAATTCGATAATCATAATCAGATAAAGGCCGTTGTCGGTTTATGAGAAATCCGGTGAACACACCTAGCTTTTTGCCCGATAATTCGTTTATTCTGTGCATGTATACAGCAAAAGCTGATTACTTGCCGGAATCCGAGGAATCTCGGATTGGCAAGTATATTACTCTGTTCGTTTGTTTGTTTGTGTGTTTGTTTGTTTGCACTGTGGCGTCCACAGTTTCAGCTCAATTTAGCTCATATTACATGATCAACATAGGACAGGCACTGGGCAGGCACTGCACTATTGCACTATTGAATCTAGGTCAAAGGTCAAGGTCACACAAAAGGTCAAAAACACATAAGAAGCCATATCTTCGGTTCTAATCGTCATAGACACTTCTAACCAAGTGCATACTGAACATAGGACAGGCACTGGGCAGGCACTGTGCTATTTTGGTGAATCTAGGTCAAAGGTCAAGGTCACACAAAAGGTCAAAAACACATAAGAAGCCATGTCTTACACATAAGAAGCCATATCTTCGGTTTTAATCGTCGTAGAGACTTCAAACCAAGTGCATACTCAACATAGGACAGGCAATGGGCAGGCAATGCACTATTTTGGTGAATCTATGTCAAAGGTCAAGGTCAAGGTCGCACAAAAGGTCAAAAACACATAAGAAGCCATATCTTCGGTTCTAATCGTCGTACAGACTTCAAACCAAGTGCATACTGAACATAGGACTGGCACTGGGCAGGCACTGCACTATTTTGGTGAATCTACTTCAAAGGTCAAGGTCACAAAAAAGGTCAAAAACACATAAGAAGCCATATCTTCAGTTCTAATCATCGTAGACACTTCAAACCAAGCGCATATTGTTGATAAACGAAAGGTATATCTTACTTGGCCTAGGAATGTAGGTCAAAGGTCAAGTTCAAGGTCACACAAAAGTTCAAAAATACATAAGAAGCCATATCTTCGGTTCTAATCGTCGTAGAGACTTCAAACCAAGTGTATATTGTTGATAAACGAAAGGTCTATCTTACTTGACCTACGTACTACACTTTTTTGGTGAATCTAGGTCAAAGGTCAAGGTCACCTAAGCAGTGCTCTATTTTGGTTTATTTTTTCGTCTGTCTATCTGTTTGTCTGTCTGTTTATGTGCACTCTACAGGCCTCTATTTTCAGATTATCTTCACCAAACTTGGTGACAACATTGACTAGCCTTGTGGCTAGAGATGGTCTCTTTTCGAGGCCAAAGGTCAGAGGTCAAGGTCAGGCTCACCAGGAAGGTCAAAAACACATTTTGGTTTATCACTTTGCTACTATTACAGCTAGACACTTGAAACCAACTCCATTCCGTTTATTCTGTTTCAGAGATCTGTGCATGATTCCGGCAAGTCATCATTCTATGAATGACCTTTCATTTCTTTCATTTTTTTTTTTAAATCTGCGCATGTGCGACTTGTGGAGGGCAGGAATTAATCCAGGCTAGTTCTCAATCATTTTCCTTTATTGACACATTTTCCAGTCATAGGAATGATCCATTGGCAATTGAGGACACGGCTTCTCTCCCTATGCGATCTAACAGCAACAAAATAATGGGCTAAATTCAGTACAGAAAAAATAACTTACTTATAAATAGGCCCATGCTTTACCAAAGACAAACTGCTCTGAAACTTCCGCCCTACCTTTTCCGCGCATCTGGTGATTTAACTTGCGCTCCATGATCATTTAAGTTGTTTAAATGAACTACATTGCAAAAAACCATTTGTAATTGCTTAATGCAATTTCTTAGCTTCCTACCCCTGAGGAAAGAAAAGCAAGAGAAGACTTAATTTCCGCGTGATAATTTCTTAAATATGCGCTGATTGAATAATGACTGATCCGCATTCCAATGAAATATCGCCTTTCACTCTCGTGGGTTTATTAAAAAGTGGGACTCCGCAATTAAATATAATATTGTTTGCCGAATTAAAATTTTTCAATCTTCACTTTTGTTATCAACTAAGTATAAGATTGCAGACTACGGCGAGAGTATGCGATATGCCACTTAAGGCATTAAACTCCTTATGTGTGAGAGTTGACAGGTATGCTATTTGGAATAACGTTGATTTAAATGCACCAAATTACGCGTCCAAATGAATGATTGTCGACGTCATACCTAAAGGGGGAGAATTAGCAGCACCTAATAGTGTGCAGTGCTCTCGGAGCGAATCTGTTGTAAATTATGAAAATGATTGAGAACTATCCAGGACTAATAAAGGGATGTTCTGTAGCCCCCAGATTTTCAGTTCTGGTGCTGCCACTGCTTCAAGAGAAATCCGACTACTTGAATGAATCAAGTAAACCAGGTTTTTCCAGATATCGGTTTATTAAAGTGCATGTAAACGCCTCAAATCATATTATTGCCATTATCGGATTATTCCCCGTTATCGGATTATGCTGTGCATGTAAACGTACTTACTGTCTGTGAACACAGTTTGCCATGCAATCCACAAATTAATTAAGTTAAATCTGTATCATACAAAGAAGAAGCCATATGTGAACACGATCCAGAAATGCCATCGTCCTCTCTAGGCCAAAGCTCATTTAAAATGGACTGAGGCAAAATTGAAATCTGTTCTATGGTCAATCAAAATTTAAAATTCTTTTTGGAAAACACAGATGCCGTGTCGTACGGACTAAAGAGGAGACGGGCCATCCAGCTTATCAGCGCTCAGTTCAAAAGCCTGCACCTCTGATAGTATGGGGTTGCATTAGTGCCTAAGGCATGGGCAGCTTACACATCTGGATAGGCATTATCAATGCTGAAAAGTATATAGAGGTTTTACAACAATGTCTCTTTCAGAGAAGGCCTTGCATATTTAAGCAAGACAATGCTAACCCACATACTGCATCCATCACAACAGCATGGCTTCGCTGTAGAAGAGTCCAGGTGCTGAAATTCTCTGCCTGCAGTCCAGACTATTCACCAATAGAACACATTAGGCGCATCATAAAATGAAAAATCTGGCTAAGAACACCCAGGACTGTTGAGCAGCTGGAATCCTACATCAGACAAGAGTGGGACAACATCTATCTTCCTAACCCCAGCAACTGGTCTCCTCACTTCCCAGACGTTTACAGACTGTTGTTAAAAGAAGAGAGGATGCTACACAATGGTAAACTTGGCCCTGTCCCAACTTTTTTGAGATGTGTTGCTGCCATCAAATTCAAAATGAGCCAAAATTTTTCATTAAATGGTAAAATGTCTCACTTTCAACATCTGATATGTTGTCTGTGTTCTGTTGTAAATAAAATGTGGGTTTATGAGATTTGCAAATCATTGCATACTGTTTTCACTCACGTTTTACTGAATACCCCAACTTCATTGGAATTGGGGTTTGTATTACAGAGTCACATACAGTAAGTCACATATGAACTTTCATTTAGTGACATTCAACTCGACTGTTGGTGACCTTTGAAGGTCAGGCTTGACATACTGAAATTACAATGACTTGTATCACCAAAACGGTCGCTGATAGAGCCAAGGTTTCTATTGGAGACATGTAGAAAATCATATATGAAGTCCATTTGGTAACCTCAACTTGACCTTCAGTGACCTGAAGAGTTCAAAATTGACACATTGAATTTTCAATTACTTTTATCTTGAAAACTTCTTCAGAGCTTACGCTTGTATAACAGGCATATTGGAAGTCATGTACATGTATGTAAACTTTCATTTAGTGACCTTGAACTTGACCTTCAATGCTTTGAAGGTCAAACTTCACATGAAATTTTCATAACTTGTATCATCACTATAAGATTGCTTGCAGGTAAGCTACAGGACCCTTGGTTACTTTGGTCAAGTTTTGTTAGTAGAACTCAGGGTCACAAGTGGAAGTTGGCCAAGAGTAAATTTAGCACTGATATTAGGAAAATTTTTTTATGCAGAGAGTGATCTGTGGAATAGCCTGCCTGACCATATTGTTGAGGCAGAAACCTTTGGGAATTTTCAAGAGCAGGCTTGATTTAGCGCTAGATACCATGTAGTGGTTGAGTATCTGAGGTGATAGGCTATAGTAAGAAACTGGCAAGCCTAGTTGGGCTGAATGGCCTATTCTCGCCACTCATGTTATGTTATGTCCTATTTTTCTCTGAGTCTATTCAATTTAGTTGAGGTAAGGGGTGGAGCTGGTATCATAATCAGGGGGGCTAGGCTTAGAGGCCCTGTTTTGGTTGGGCAAAGCAGCCAAAACGGATTGCCAGTCTATATAAAAGGATGTCGTACAAGGCAACTGTACCTGACTAGTTATAACATTTCTATATACAGTGAAGATATGCAAATGAACAGGACCTGATTGGCTGCATATCTGCATAAGCTCCACATAAGGGTGTCTTTGCTGGCTTTGACACTCCTGACATCAAACTCCATCTCAATCTGTCCGCTGCAGGCTTGGGAAGCTGGAGGTGCAGTTTGAGAAGAAGTTTAACAGCCTACCTCAATATAGCCCCCTTACCTTTGATAGAAAGACCACCTGCCTTACCAAGAAGAAGAAGAGCGGTGTTAACGGGCTCGAGGATCTGCCCATTCCTCTTAGGGGTGAGCAAAGAGGAATTCTGTGAGACCTGCTCCATCAGTCCGCATACTACGTCGAGAAAGAACGCCGCGTGTCTGCTACTTTGTCCATTAACAACAACTTTCACTGAAAGGTGTAGCATATGTTACTGAACACAACAAAATTGTTTTCATCTTTGATTTCTCCTTTTTTGTGTACTGTAGGTTCTTCTCCATCTATGAAAAAGAATTCGTTCCACAAGATCATTAGCAAGTATAAGAACAGAAAGGAACAGCCTGCTTCAATGGATAAAGGTGATTAGTGAACCTCTGCAGCTTTTGTTTCTTATTGTACAGTACCAGCGAGGATAAAGGTTCCACTTCCACCAACCGTTGGCCGTGTGTCAGCCGAAAGTCAGGTGGACGTGCCCTGCTCACTGAACCGAGAAGTAGAGTGAGTTAGAAGGCATGTTGGCTGGCCGTTTCACACATATCTTAGCGTAAATCCCCATCGCAAAGAAGTCCAAATAAGTTCAGCGTTGAAATTTTTTCGTCGGACAACATGACATCCATTATATTTGTAGTATACTGTAAACGCCTGAAGTAATTTTTGCTACAGATTTTCTTTTGCGCAGTTGGCAATATATTTATTTCCAGGAAAGTCAATGTCTGCAAATTCATGTATTTTTGCCATCATATTTTTACCGTAATATTTGCCGATAAGAATTAAGAAATGAAACCTTTAGTTCTAAAGCGCCGTTATCAGAGAAAGCAAAACAACAACATGTTTTGCCACCATTTTAATATTTTTTAAATTATGAACAGAACCCGCACTTCTGAAAATAGAAATAAAATATGCAAATATCTACGTAGTTGTAACTTACAATAACGGTGTCACTTTTTCCTAAGTCCGCAAGAAATGTTTCGGCCTTTGGAAATCCAGAGGTTTTAGTCCTCGTTGTGTATAAGGCGAACAACTCTCAGTCAAGAAAGCGGTGACTTGTTCAGTCGGATCAAACAGTTGAACGTAAAGTGTGCTAACTTTTGTCGCCTTTTACTCATAATTTGAGAGCTAATCTCAAGAATAAACTTTGGCTGTTACTGACAAATTAAAGGGCATCTAAAGTCGATTCTCAGACGGGACGTTGAACGTCTAATGTTTGCAAACAAATCACTTGCTTTTGTTGACATCTTGCATTGTCACATGACCATTTTCGTTTATTAACCAATGTTTTGTGTACACGCATAGATAATCTTTCTATTTTGGTTCGTTTGCACAGGTGCAGCTTGCTGATTGGCCAATAAACAAAAACAATCGGAATCGACTTGAGATGCCCTTTAAAGGAGAAGTACCGTTTTTACAGTTTTGACATTATTTGTGGCATAAAATACGATCATTTAGTCACCCATATAACTTCCATGTTACTGTAAGTCCTTCGGAAGATATTTGGATCCAAAGAGAGCCGCGTATATCCATATAATGGCAGTGAACGGGGCACCGAGAGCGCAGCCTCCAATGCCACATTATCTGTCGCGAAACTCATTCATTTCACCAATATTTTGTTATGATTCGCTAGTGTTGTTCCCCTTTTGAGTCCGGGGTTGCCTGTTATCGTCATCCGGCGTCTGTAGCTGGACCTACTAACCTCTGAACTGGGCATTGACTCAGAGTTGCCAAGTCTGCTTATAATACGCGACTTTGGGCTTCTTTTTTCCTGAAGTCACTTGAAAAAATTACAGGTCGCGGGTTGCGGTTTTTTTGGGCTTGTTTTTGAAAATATGGTTGCTTGTTAGAGAATATTAACAAGCGACCTGATTGTTATACGTTTATGGTTGCTATTTCCCCCCGATTCATTGATTGACTCTGTCTGCTCACAGCCTCACGAGCAATGTGAGAGAACCCGCCCTCCCTCGTTGCGTCTTGCTCAAGTAAAGGTAATCTCTCCGCTCAAAAAAACAAAAGAGATTCCACCTCAAGTCTACACCGTCTTATTTTCGTCTAATTTATATTGCACTTGTTTTTGGCTTGTTTTTGAAGCTGCGGTGGCTTATTTGTCTTATCAGAGTTGGCAACCCTGGACGTTGTCATCTCAGGTGCCACGTGCAGGCGCAGTATGGCTCATTAGCTCAGCGACAGTCGGCTGCTTTACGTGCTGGTAAAACATCATGGTTCCTGTTTGCGTTTTTCCAAGTTGTTGCAACAAAATGACCAGTTGGACAACGTTTAGCTTCCATAGGCTACCTTTACGCAATTTGGAATTGCTAAAGCTCTGGCTAGTTGCGCTGAAAATAGACCCGAATACTCAAGTGGAAGCACTGAGGCGTGCAGATCTTCAGGTTTGCAGTGCTTTTTTCCTGCAAGGCCACAAAAAGAGGGCCAGAAAGTGCAACAGACGCTGGATGACGATAACAGGCAACCCCGGACTCCAAAGGGGAACAACACTAGTGAATCATAAGAAAATTAGTAATAACCTGAAATATTTTTATTTAAATGCAAGAAGCATAAAAAACAAATTTCCAGAACTTGAGGCCGTTATGATTAGTGAGGGCTATGATATAGTTGGGATTACAGAGACATGGCTTAGTGAAGAGGATGGAGATGAATATAATATAGAAGGTTATAAGCTCTTTAGGAAGGTAGATGTAATAGACGAGGAGGGGGCATGGCACTCTATGTGAACGAAAACATAAATGTCCAGGAAATTCCCGAAATTGAACATTCCTTGCCCTGTGAAGATATCTGGGTCAGGCTCATTGGCAAATACGAGACAGGTTTAAACATAGGAGTATGCTATCGACCGCCAGCTTTGGACAATATTGTCAATAAACTGCTCTTTCAGAGGATTAGGCAAGCTTGTAGAGGAGGAGGGACTATTATTATGGGAGACTTCAATTATCCTGGTATTGATTGGAAAATGGTGAAAGGACAGGGTAAAGGGGAGGAAGAATTTCTGGATGTTATAAATGACAATTTTTTGGAGCAGTATATTCATAAACCTACAAGAGAGAAGGCAATTTTAGATTTGGTGCTTTATAATGACTCTGATAGACTTAGCAATGTTGAGGTACTGGAGCCACTTAGGACTAGTGATCACTGTACTGTTAATTTTGACGTTTCATGGGAAGTTAAAAAGGTGTCTTCGAAAACCAAAATTTTTAATTTTAGGCGAGCAAACTTTGACGGGATGCGCTCATATCTAAGCGAAATAAAATGGGAGTCACTTCTGGACTGTGAGTCTGTAAATGAGGTGTGGGAAAGATTTAAGGGGGTTTTACTTGAATCACAATGTAAATTCATTCCAAAGGTGTCCAAAAGTAAGCTGAAAAAGCAAAATCCTCCATGGATGACCACAGCTATTCGTAAGAGTCTGAGGAATAAGAGGAATCTTTATAAGACGTACATAAAGGATAACAATGAGAATACTAAGGCTGAATACTGTAAAATGCGAGCTGTGGTCAAAAAAGAGCTGAGGAATGCTAGAAGACTGTATGAAAGGTAAATTGCAGAAGGGGCAAAAACTAATCCTAAGCGCTTCTTTCAGTATTGTAGCAGAAAAAGGAAAGTCAAAGAGGAGGTTAAGTGCATAAAGAATAAATATGGATCGCTGCTATATGATAACAAGGATATTGCGGATACCTTAAACAGTTTTTTTGTTGAGAATTTTGCCTCGGAGCGAGTTTTTATTCGGCCAGAGGGAATGTCCAATGCTCAAGATTATTTAGCGGAAATTGAGGTTAGGGATAATGAAGTATTAGACAAGTTGCATAAACTAAAGGAAGATAAGGCGGTGGGTCCTGATGGCTTATATCCTAGAGTGCTCAGGGAAGTTAGTGAGATCATCTTTAAACCACTCTCTGCTATCTTCAGACGGTCTTTAGAAACTGGAGAAATACCTAATGATTGGAAGCAGGGCAATATAATACTAATATATAAGAAAGGGGACCGTACTGAGCCAGGAAATTACAGGCCAGTCAGTTTAACTTGCATTGCATGCAAAATACTGGAATCTATCATAAAAGACGAGATGGAATTATTCCTTGAACGTAATAATATTTTGAGGGATAGCCAACATGGTTTCCGTAAGGGAAGGTCATGCCTGATAAACCGTCTGGAATTTTTTGAAGAGGCCACCAAGACTTATGATCAAAGCAGGGCTTATGACATCATATACTTGGATTTTCAGCAAGCATTTGATGAAGTACCGCATAAGAGACTAATTTTTAAAATGAGCTCCATTGGAGTTACAGGAGGTATTCTGGAATGGATTCAAAACTGGTTACAGGACAGAACACAAAGAGTGGTGGTCAGTGGAATCTCATCTCAACTAGGAATGGTGGGGAGTGGCGTCCCTCAGGGATCAGTGTTGGGACCCCTGCTGTTCCTCATCTACATTAATGACCTTGATAGAAATATTGAGAGCAAATTAGTTAAATTTGCGGATGATACTAAATTGGGAGGCTTGGCAAATAGTATAGACTCTACTAAAGTGATTCAGGAGGATTTGGATAGAATCCAGAGTTGGGCAGAAATGTGGCAAATGAAATTTAATTTAGCAAAATGTAAAGTTGTACATGTAGGTAATAAAAACATTAGACAGGATTACTTCATGGGAGGTTTAAAACTGGAATGTGCTCCACATGAAAAAGATCTAGGAGTGATTGTTGACCAAACCCTCACAGGTTCTAGTCATTGTGCCATAGCAGTTAAAAAAGCCAATCGGATGCTGGGATACATTGCCAAAAGTATTGAGTACAAATCCAAGGAGGTGATACTTCGCTTGTACAACACATTTGTCAGACCACGTCTGGAGTATTGTGTACAGTTCTGGGGACCATACTTTAAGAAAGTCATAGATGCTCTTGAAAAAGTTCGGAGAAGAGCAACTAAGCTGATTCCGAGTATAAAAGATGAAAGCTATGAGAACAAGCTGAAGATCCTTATTCTCTTTAGTCTTAGGAAAAGGAGACTCAAGGGTGATCTGATTGAGGTCTTTAAATATGTTAAAGGGATTAACAAAGTGAATTATGTAGGATTCCTTCGGCCAAGTTCTGTTAGTAGAACTCGGAGTCATAAATGGAAGTTGACCAAGGGTAAATTTAGCACTGATATTCGGAAATATTTTTTCACCCAAAGAGTAATTTCGATGTGGAACAGCTTGCCTGACCATATTGTTGAGGCAGAAACCTTGGCAATTTTCAAGAGCAGGCTTGACTTAAAGCTAGATACCGTTGAGACATTGAGTATCTGAAGTGATATATTCACTATGGTTAAAAGAAACTGGCGAGCCTAGTTGGGCTGAACGGCCTGTTCTCGCCACTCATGTTATGTTATGTTATGTTAAAATATTGGTGAAATGAATGAGTTTCGCGACAGATAATGTGGCATTAGAGCTTGCACTCTCGATGCCCTGTTCACTCCCATTATATGGATATACGCGGCTCTCTTTGGATCTAAATATCTTCCGAAGGACTTCTAGTGACCCGAAAGTTATAAGGGTGAGTAAATAATTGTATTTTATGCCACAAATAATGTCAAACTGTAAAAACGGTACTTCTCCTTTAATGCGATAAGGCCCTTCTCAGTTGCAAGTATCATGGGGTAGCGCGGATTAAAAACTATTCTCACAGCGGGACTGATTATGTTTTCACATTTGTGAGAAATGATCACTTATCCGCCTGAGGTATACTGTATAAAACATTTATATTCAGATTTGATGGTATAGTTATCAATTTGCGAACTGTGTGCATGTTGAGGTGCGTTCCAGAACCACACGCGAGTACCAGGAAGTGCAGCAAAATTGGTTTTATTGAACTTAGGGGTGGAAACCCCGGCAGGGCTGAAGGCAACAGTACAAAGTCCAGAATCCAAAAACACAACCCAGAGGGCAAGAAATGGTTCGTTACCAGGGCAGCAATCACAATTCTCAAGGTCAGGCAAAGCAGATTCAGTATACAGGCAAGGTATAATCACAGGCAGAGGCAGAATCAAAATCTGGGACGTTCCAGTCAGAAGTATAACACTGTGAATACAGGGCATGAACAGAGTAGCACGAGAGAAAACGTTCTGACAAAGGCTGGCTGTGAACAGACTGCTTAAATACACGTACGGGGAGTCACATGCTATAATAGGGAACAGGTGAGCTGGATCAGACTAATTAACAAGGGAATAAACAAGAGGAAGTTCCTAACCACATGAAATTGGCGAAAGCCAAAACGCGGACAGGGATTACACAGACAGCCTATGACAAACAAACGGCTCCGGGTAGGGAGTTCTAAAGTGCACAGAGAGTGAGAGGCAGAACAGTGTTTAACAAGGTGTGGAGACTCCGCCGAATTGCAGCAAAGTAAAGTGAGTGAAGGCAAGGGGCAGAGATAAGAGCAGAGCGAGTGCTGAGGGCTCGTTAGTCAATTAGTAATGTGCAGCTATACAATCCCTTAGTGCTCGTTAGTAAGTTAGTACTATAAACAATGTTAGTTATTGTTAGTAGTTTATTCAAAATAATAAACTGTTAGTATTTATTAGTAAAGATAGAACAGCAAGGCGAAGGAAGCAAACGAGATTGGAAGGAATAATTGGAAACCCAGAAACCATGAAATCACGTGAAAACGTGGCACGCAAAACTGGGGAACAAAACAGTCCCAGAACACATGACAAGACTGGGGAGACAATGTGCAATGCATGCATGGAGAAATACATAAACCAGAATGATAATCTAAACAGTGACTAAGAGTAATGGCAGGAAAAGGACATGGCATGGCAAGACAGGAAATATACAAAACATGACATGGAATGAATCAAAACATGGCCTGTTAAAAGCAGAATCATTACAGTGCAAGCCAATGTCTTACATTATTAAGACCAATATTTCGCCATGGCAAATTATCGACATTTACAGTGACACGAGCAAGATTTAAAATGTTGGGCATCCAATGAGAAATTATAAATGTATTAATAACTATTTTGTGACAATAAATGCGTAAGTTGTCATCCATAAGGAAAGCGTTTCTACTTCATGACTACTCCTACTTCTAACTGCCTCTTATAGAATTAGTTACAAAAGTATTTTAAAACTCTAATAACAAAAACATCGATTGTCTTGTAAATAAGTCGTATCCGAAACATTTGCAGTAGTTTATTCTTGCCAAAATTCAAGGCCTGCAATAACATCTGGTACACACCAGTCATACCCAAAAACCGCTGCCCCCTATCGACAGTTCCCCCAAGTTCTGCCTGCCGGGACTACACTGACGCCTGTTGTAATCCTACGCCACCCGCCAGGCCGATCAGAGAAAGGTGCACGAAAACGTGAAGCCAACTTCTCGTTAACTTTAGCGGTACCTTTATCCACGCTGGTACTGTATAGACAGATGCGTGGACAGATGCTTGAAAAGAACCCTTTTGTTTTTAGAACAATTTGTGGAGTATTTCAGCGAGTCCTTCTTAAATTCTAAAATGAACTTCGTCAGTGCAAGAAATAGACAAGTGATGTTTCACTGTGATAGGTTAATACATTTTATTCAACACAACAAGTCTTGAGTTTGATTTCTACATCCACCCTTCCCATTACATATCAGAATTTTCCTGTGAAGTTTAGATACTGCTGCTTTAATATGTTTAAAACCCTTCTCCTCCCTCCACAGCCATGGAGACTCAAGGCCTGTCAGGTCCACACATAATTCAGGTGGCAAAACCTGCTGGGCCCAGCCCCCCACCATACCCAGAAAGCCCAGGAGGGGCAGAGGCTCTGGTGGGCAGCCAGAAGAGGAAGGCCAGGAAGAGGAAGATCACCCACCTGGTGCGCACGGCTGAAGGCAGGGTGTCCCCGGCAGAGGGTGAGAGGCAGGGTCTGCCCCGTGCTAGCGTGTGGGTTCATACAAAAAATAATCCCTATAAATCATCACTTATGACCCACTAGCAGTGTGTGGCAGAGTCTGTATTTCCAGAGACTCTGCTGTAATTATGTCCCCCGGAGGGAGAGGGGAGATATATTGTTTTGGGCTTGGTTCCCGTTTGCGTCGGCGTTCCCACTTTGTTTCTAGAGCGTTACTCCAAAAGCGTTTGCATGGTCTTAACGAAACTTTGCATACTTACTACTCAGGGCCGAGGGGAGACGTATGTTTTTACGAGGAAAAACACATTCTAATTTGCTTTGTACCATATTTTTTTACTGTGTATGGGACTTTGCTGGGCGTCAACCTTTGGGCAGTGGGTGTGTAGTACCCTACCAATAACAATGTGTAGGGTGTGAGAGCGAGACTCAGGCTGCTTCTCAAACCATACATATCCCAAAGTCCTGCACAGACACAGGGACCACAGGGGTGATGGGAATCCGGCACCATGCCGGATTTCAGGCGTGCGGCGATCGGCGAGGGAAAAAATGAAATGCGAGATACATGCGTGCAGAAAGATCGCAGACAGTTGACCTAGATGGGCGTTGATAAACCTCTCTCTCTCAGCCTATGGCTTTCGCTCCCAACCAGTCCAAAGCAGGGATGTATTATTAGAACTGGATACTGAACCGGGGCTGAGACACACGCCAACCAGAGCTTAGCGGTCAAACTGATATTGCAAGTCACGTGATGCCATAGGGGGCAAAAAGAAATTTTTCCATAGGGAACAATTGAAAAAGACACTGAAAAATCCGTGAATAATTTTTTTTGACTACCACAAATGATCAATGTATAATCTGTTGATTTTTCTCTTTTAAATCATTGGTGCCTTTTTCACGGCAGTGAGTTTTTTTTTAATTCAGGCTACATGAACACCGAGGGGACCTTGTCTCTAAGTGCGTTCCCGTAAGCAGTGCAGCAGCTGCTGTTCTCTGCGTGTAGCACTGGTCAGTAGATTCCGTGCTGTCGGCTTACGTTATTACCAACTCGGTAAAGTGAGCAGTTGTAATGACACCAATGTTTTCAGTTATTGTATTTGATGGATGGCTTTGTTATGTAGCGACTCGACTGCTTCACCTATCTTTTATTTAACGTTACAGAATATACAGTGAGGTAGCAAAGGCTGTTGTTGGTTAACTAAGGTTGGATAACGGGTGTGTATTTGGTAACTATTGAAGGTGACATCCTATAAGCGTGCATGTAGCTAACACTTGCTTTGCTTTTTTGTATTAAAATGTTCAAGATGCACCTAAACTGAGTTGTATATTTCCATTACATTGAATATCCTACACCGATTCACGGTACTGTGTTTTGCTGCTTCATGTATGCTGGCTACGTACCTAGCCAAGTTGTATTAACTACGTCCTTATGTGCACTTTCAGCACGGTATAAATTCAGCCCAAAAAACTGCACAGCTAATCATTTATTTACCATTGCATGCACATTCTTAATTAGAACAATTGCAGAAGATGTGAATACTTGATGTTGTGACTTTTCAGCAACTTTTAAGATAAGATACAAAATATGAAGTAGTATTTTATGCTTGTGCTGAACTTGCATGACAGCACTGCACAAACAGAGACAGTATTTGTAGTTCAGTCTCTATTAGCTCGAAGTGTGGAGTGGGTTGGAAATGCTGGACAAGATGAGATGTGAACGACACGCTGTTAGTGAGCAGCATCAGTGTACGGGAGTGATGCTGCGGAGATTCGCTGATGCGGCTGAACTCCATCTGTACAGAGAAAACACGAGAATCCCATAAGAAAGAAACAGCTTAGAACAAAGATCGACTTTATTTATATTTTATAACTGGGCTGCTGATTATGTGAGGACTTACAAATTTACTAATCCTGTTTAAAGGGAAGGGAAAGAATTCTGTATTCAAACTCCACTAATATCAGCACTTTTTCGGCTTACCTTGAAGTTTGAGAACCCAGAGAAACATTTGGGTTGTAAAAACGTCAAGCGTGCATTTAGTCAAGAAAATTTAGAGCTTAATTTCGAGTACTGATAGACGTGGTAATAGCATATAGCGGCAGCAGCTATGTTACTGATGACACACCGGGTTGCGAAGGCATGCGCAGAATATGCATTCTAGACATTAAATTAAATTCTAATGAATGGTATGTGCACCCTGCGATGGATTGGCGAGCTGTCCAGGGTGGGTCCCTGCCTTTCGTCCAGAGTCAGCTGGGATAGGCTCCAGTTCCAGGTATAGAGAATGGATGGATTTAATGAGCTTTGAGCATACGTACGCTCAAAGTAATTTTGCTTGTCAGAATTGGCTAAATACTTTAATTAATGTCATCTACTTTCAGACTTATCAGTTCATAAAGCACGGGCAGTGCCCTGTGCGGTTGGGTTATCGTCTTGAATCCAGTGAGAATAGAGGAGGTCGCATGCTAATGAGCTCAAAACGTTTCACTTTCTACGAATACATTTAGCTTTGAACTGTGTGGAAAACGAGATTGAACTGTTATCTTACAGAGCAGCAAGTCAACTGTTTTGCTGACATTGTTTGCGATATAGTGAATAATTTTATTTCCCTGTTAAATAAAAATAGTTTATAAACATTTTATATCCCTACATATTAATTAAATATATTATCCCTACATGTTTTTCCGAACTATATTTAAGCCTTCATCGAGTGCTATGTTTATTTATTATTTTCAAAAAAATGTTGTGCATGTTTTAAAAGTGTGTTAATTAGTTAGTCAGTAAGTTCGAAAAATCATTCTATATATAGAGTTAGTCGTCCGATGTGAATTCCACAGCAGTGGAAAAACAAAATATTCGGCAATAATATTGTGCTGAAAATTCTGATCAAACCTTTTCGTGGTGTCCATTGAGGAACTTGGGTTACTAATCCAAGAATAGCCCATCATGAACCTAGCTTGACTTTAGAGCCATTGTTTAGGCCCTGATGTCCTAGTTATGAGGCAGTTAAAGCCCAAACCCAGTGTTATTACATCGCTGTTGAAAGCTCAGCTCATACTTCCTCATGCTGACCCACGAAATGCAGGATGTTGGCCCATGAACGACCCATTCCTCATGAACCAACCTGAAGAAAAATTTTCAGGCTTGAGAATTTTTTTTGCAATCACCCCTGGGACCAGTTGTCTATTTAAAAAAAAGTGTCGGAGCGCATAGTTAGTGCAGCTCCCGTGAAATTTGTTTCTGAATTAAATGAAAATATAAAATATGTACTGTAAAATAGAACCTTGGAGGAGTATTTCTTTATTCATGATACCACAGACATTTAAACAAGGTTAAAATTCTATAGACAATAACAAATACGATAAGAAAACCTTTGTTAGCTGGCTTGTCCAGTCTAATACTCTCAGTAAGTACTGATAGCTTGATGACTTAAAACACAAGTTGATAAAATTGGCAGAATGAAATTGCTCCCCACATTGAGCAGCAAATGTACACTACTGGTCAAAAGTTTTAGGACACCCCAATTTTTCCAGTTTTTTCATTGAAAATTATGCAGTTTAATGTCTCATTGTACTCTGGAATGAAAGCACAGGCATGATAGAACAAATTAACAATCGAAGTTAAAAAAGAAATCATGGAATCAATTTATAAACCAAAATGTATTTTAAACTTTTGACTCAAAGTACCCACCTTTGGCAGATATAACAGCTGAACACACTGGTGGCATTCTTTCTACAATGGAAATCAAATATTCTTCAGAAAGTTTTTCCCAACTCTGTTGCAGAGGTTCCCGTAAATGTGTGGCACTTGCAGGTTGCTTTGCTTTCACTCTTCTGTCCAGTTCATCCCAAACCATCTCGATGGGGTTTAAGTCTGGAGACTGTGCTGGCTACTCCATGTTTTCAAGCTTACCATCTTGTTCTTTTTTCTTAAGGTAGTATTAGCAGAGCTTGGACTTATGTTTTGGGTCATTATCTTGCTGTAGGATGAACCCCTGACCAACTAGGCGCATACCAGAGGGTACTGCATGGCCCTGCAGAATGCTGTGGTAGCCGTTTTGGTTCAGGGTGCCTTTCACTCTATAAGTCACTGACCCTGGATCCAGCAAAACAGCCCCAGACCATCATGCTTCCTCCTCCATGTTTGACAGTTGATGTCACACACTGAGGAACCATCCTTTCACCTTCTCGATGGCGTACAAAAAACCTGGGTAACCTTACCTTTTGTTTAAAACTTCTGACAGTTCACCACTTACCCTTGTACCATTTCAAGCTATTCATTGGACTGGAACTGCATAATGTTCAATAAAAAACTGGAAAAATTGGGGTGTCCTAAAACTTTTGACCGGTAGTGTATGCAAACATCAACTATACCCATAGTGAAAACATCCG
Organism: Gymnothorax javanicus; assembly: GCA_029692085.1. NCBI lineage: Eukaryota > Metazoa > Chordata > Actinopteri > Anguilliformes > Muraenidae > Gymnothorax > Gymnothorax javanicus. The sequence continues at coordinate 77,810,934 of CM056195.1, forward strand.
GTCTTAGTAGACTGTTTTCTGTTGGGCTGGTAAGTGCCAGCAGTTTACTTAGTTGGCTTGCTTATAGTATAAGCTTTTCCTAAACAGCACAGGTTACATTCCAAAAATAGTAGCTAGTCAGCTTGCAGTGAAGCATAACTCATAAGTAGTGTGCGTACACTCTAAGTTCTATGATCAACCACTGCAATAACCTAACGTGTTGAGAAAATAACCCTTGAGTTATTTCGTTCTGTGTTCGATCTTTTATGTGGATGACTCTGTAGATCTTACATACAGTGGATGTACAACGTAGATGAGAGCTACAGTAGTGTGCAGTGATGATTAAAAGGGGACCTATTAAATAATTTCTCTATAATTTTTCGTTGAAAATGTATTGAAAAATACTATTGTAGGCAATGAAAGCAAAAAAAAAATCATTTTCACAACTTTATTGAGGTAAAAATATGGATAAACAAGTGCGAAGTCACTGAACCTGCGTCGCTGCGCGGGTGTTATGTAGAGGTATGCTTTGGTGAATAAAATTTGCATTGATTGAGTGATGGTGAATTGTTATGATGATGATGATGACGATGATGATGATAGATAGATAGATGCAGCCATATGGAAAAGATAAACTGGAAAGGATTTTGGCGTAGCACACTCATCCTCAATAATGACCTGCCTTGGGTCAGCCACTTATTTTGCGAGTTATCTCGATAACTTTGTTTGGTGGCCATCTTGGATTTTGATGTTGTGATATCATTTTCAATAAGAACATGCAATAGGTCAAGATACCAAATTAAAAGTTCCAAGGCCACTTATTTTTCGCGTTATCTCGATAACGTTTTGACAAAAATGGCGGCGGCCATCTTGGATTTTGATGCAGCGCAGCCATTTTCAATAATGACCTGCCTTAGGTCAAGGTACATCAGCATACCAAATCAGAACTTCCTACGACACATATTTTTCGCATTATCTCGATAACGTCGTTTTTACAGAAACGGCGGCGGCCATCTTGGATTTTGATGCAGCGCGGCCATTTTCGATAGCGAACTGCCTTAGGTGAAGATACATCAGCATACCAAATCAGAACTTCCTACGACACACATTTTTCGCGTGATCTCGATAATGTTGTTTTTACAAAAATGGCGGTGGCCATCTTGGATTTTGACACAGCACGCCCACTTTCAATAGCGAACTGCCTTAGGTCAAGATACATCAGCATACCAAATTAGAACTTCCTATGACATTTATTTTGCGCGTTATCTCGATAATGTCGTTTTCACAAAAACGGCGGCGGCCATCTTGGATTTTGATGCAGCACAGCCATTTTCAATAGCGACCTGCCTTAGGTCAAAATACATCAGCATACCAAATCAGAACTTCCGACGACACATATTATTGGCGTTATCTCGATAAATTCGTTTTCACAAAAATGGCGGCGGCCATCTTGGATTTTGATGCAGCGCACCCATTTTCAATAGCGGCCTGCCTTAGTCAAGATACATCAGCATACCAAATCAGAACTTCCTACGACGCATATTTTTCGCGTTATCTCGATAACATCGTTTTTACAGAAACGGCGGTGGCCATCTTGGATTTTGACGCAGTGCGCCCATTTTCGATAGCGACCTGCCTTGGGTCAAGATACATCATCATACCAAATTACAACTTCCTGGGCCAATTATTTTTTGAGTTATCTCGATAACGTCATTACTTTGGATGGACGGACGGACGGACGGCCGGCCGGATGGAATGACGGACGGACAATGGACAACAAAAATTCACCCACTCTATTTGATGAGTATGGCGCTTTCCCAAGAGATTTTTGTCCTTTGAGCATTTTTCGGAGTTCAGGTCCGGAAGTGAAAAAGCCATTCCTAGACCTGCTGCCTTCGGCGACGCAGGTAAAAACAAAAACACTGATGACAAATTTTTTATAACAATGTCGCAAATTTTATTTTTGGACTCTTGCATGGCCTGAATGCACATTTGAAGGCTCACTCCATCATTATTGAGGCTAAAAAATTTGTTTAAACTAGTTTTAGGCAACACTATTCCGCAAAATTATCTCTGATGGTCAGTTTTCCATTATATAAGGAGAGATGAACTTTGAGCTGTGTCACAGCGTTATTCATGATGGCATGATGGCTCCAATGAGCCTGTGGTTGTGGAGGTAGCGCTTGATGGTGCCTTTTGAGACCTGTTGACCCCAGGATACCACCAAGGCCTGCAATTCCTTCACAGTAATTCTTGGGGATTTTGTTGCTTCTCTCACCATCCTCCTCAGTATCCTGGGGGGCAAAATGCAGTTGTGTCCTGTAACCTCAAGGTTTTCAACAGTTCCATATCTTTGGAATTTTTAGCTTCCGCCTCTCGCGGTGCGGGAGCTATGGTATCGGGCTCCGTGCATGCGTGAGTGTGTACATTAGTCCGTCAACACATTTTGCTTTATCTCATCAACTATTTCAGTTAAAGGCTCCTAATTTTTACTGGACATGCATCTCATAAAGGCCTACAAATAAATGACGTGCCTAAAGCTGACCTTGGCCTATTTTTTAAGGTCACTGGCCCAAAAATATCACCAAAAACTTCAACATTTTACTTTATCTCATCCAGTTTTTCAGGTACAGGCTCCTAATATCTTCTGGGCATGCATATCATAAAGGCCTACAAATGACGTGCTTAAAGGTGACCTTGGCCTATTTTTTCAAGGTCACTGGCCTAAAAATATCACCAAAAACCTCAACATTTTGCTTTATCTCATCAACTATTTCAGTTACAGGCTCCTAATTTTTACTGGACATGCATCTCATAAAGGCCTACAAATGACGTGCCTGAAGGTGACCTTGGAGTATTTTTACAAGGTCACTGGCCTAAAAATATAACCAAAAACTTTGACATTTTGCTTTATCTTATCAATTATTTCAGTTACAGGGTCCTAATTTTTACTGGACATGCATCTCATAAAGGCCTACAAATGACATACCTAAAGGTGACCTTGGCCTATTTTTTCAAGGTCACTGGCCTAAAAATATCACCAAAAACTTCAACATTTTGCTTTATCTCATCAACTATTTCAGTTACAGGCTCCTAATTTCTATTGGGCATGCATCTCATAAAGGCCTACAAATGATGGGCCTAAAGGTGACCTTGGCCTATTTTTTCAAGGTCACTGGCCTAAAAATATCACCAGAAACTTCAACATTTTGCTTTATCTCATCAACTATTTCAGTTACAGGCTCCTAATTTTTATTGGACATGCATATCTTAAAGGCCTACAAACGATGTGCCTTTAATTAATTCAGGGAATGATTTTTGTTGGTTCCATTGGAACATTAATATTGCACAGTATTTCTTACATGTTGTTATTTAGAGTTTCTCTATAAAATGTTTTTTTTTTTTTTTTTTTTAATTTTTGACACTATTGTTTGGCTATTGCCAGTCAGGGGTGCCGGTAATTTTTGAGCCCACTGTATGCCTTTGGAGGTTATTTACAAGACTGAAAAACCTTTATTGTTTCACAAAAAAATTTTGTAAAAGCATGATAGAAGCATTTGGACATTTGACACTGTCATGTGCGGATATTATTGCAGAAAGAAGCATTGTAAAAATATGTGTAGGTTTGGATTTGGTCGTAGCTTTCTGTCTGCAGGAGACCGAGCCAGAGAGACACTGGATAAGGAGCTGGGGCCATCAAACCGCAAGATGTTATGCAACAAAGAGCGATCAGGGTTACAGGAGACATGTGCCAGCACCACACTCACAGCCGACCATCCTGGTGAGTCCGGCCATCGTGCATTCTTCAGTCTGGCTGCTTTGGCCGAAGTGGCAGCCATGGAGAACGTGCAAAGGTAAGACATTCAACCCTCCAGCTCACATTTTTTTATAATCAACAGGCACCCATATACAGTATTATTTAATTTGTCGGTTTCATAATCAACAGTCATCTTTTACTATTTCTGTTTCATGATCAGTAGTCACTTATATACAGTATGATTCAATATGGCCAACAGTCATTTATATACAGTATTACTCACCACATCTGTTTCATAATCAACTGTCATTTATAAACAGTATTAATTGCTATTGGTACAAACTTCAGAGAGGGAACCAGGTGCCGATCCAGAGGAAACCCTTTCAGCCTCTTTAATTCGGTAATGCAAAGCCATAACTGGCTTAAGGGACTTCGGCTAGTGAATGATCAGGGGCCGTCCGGGTCTGGCGATCAGTAAACAGGATCCTGAAGGTGTGGAAAGCCCTTGACGGTGGGTGGTCTTAACTCTATACCAAGAAGGCAGTTTGTGGGTACCTGGTCAAGCAGGCTGTGCCCACTTCTGTATTCCGAGGTAGGGAGACTGAGTGAGATTGCCACTATGATTGCCACTGAGGGGAGACGACCCCTAATAAACTGAGCGCTTGGATTTACAATTAATCATCGAAAACTAGAGTATTCAGAAAACTTGATTGGTAAGTGGCTTCTAGCACAATGAATGGAACAAGCATAAAGAAAGGTAATCACAAGATATGGACAACAATCTAGCCAAGGGAAGATGAATATACAGGAACTTACGTATGTACACACCACACTATTTAACAATTGGGACAAAGACACATGGAAGGAGGGTAGAAAAACAAGACAGTAATTAAAGCTGCAAATCGAATTTCGGATGTGGCCGGACAAATGCGGAAAGTTACAAGTGTTTTCACATTTGGGAAAGGGCCGAAATTGGGCCTTGAAGTGGCGTAATAATAATAATAATAATAATAATAATAATCAAAGCTGCAAGCAGCTGTGATCAGGCCCTCACACTCACGCTCAACCGCGGGGGGACTACGGCAGGCAAGTGCCACTGTGTGAAGCGAGAAGAGAGAAAAAACGGGAAGGAGCGAAGAAATGCAATGTTTCATTCGTCCACTAGGTGGCGCTACAAGCATAACCAGATCCGGGCAGGTGCGTACAGGGACGGACCCTCATCACACATGTGAAATTTTGAGCGAATCGGACAAAGCAAGAAGTAGTTATGACAAGTTGATAGTTCATCCACCAGGGGGCACTCAGAGCGTAACCAAACATGGGCAGGTGCATTCAGGGGCAGACCCCCAGCACAAATGTGAAGTTTCGAGCAAATCGGCCAATGTCAATGTAAAATATGGCATTTCCCGTTTCCACAAGGGGGCGCAATGAGTGAGATTGCCTACGAGCATATGGAGGTGTTCAGGGCGGGGCTCTAATCATTTACTAGAATTTTGAAGCCATTTGGATGAAGTATGACGGAGAGAGAGCTGCTCGAATATGCATGGTGAGGCATCAGAAATGGGGACGCCAAAGCGACCACGCCCATTGACCTACAGACATGCAGAGCACAACATTTGATCAGCATGGTCTCTTGATGATCACTAATAAATCTGAGGTTGATTGGAAGAGTTCTCTAGGAGAAGTTCGTTAAAATACAACGTGTGGAAATCAGGCCAAAATGACATGTTAAGATCAAAATGGCCGACTTCCTGTTTGGATTAGACTAATGGTGCCAGAGACTTTTTTGTGCATCTTGGCAAAATACACGTGTACCATTTTTCATCTTCCTACTTCAAAAAAACCCCTATGGAGAGGGGTTTTTGAAAATTTCAAGGGGGCGCTTTAGAGGCATTTTGTTCCCCAAAAGGGCGATGCCCCTATTAGATGTAAGAGCTCGCCACCCCTGCCTTTTTATGAATTTTCATGATGATACGAGTTCATTAAAGACATCAAAAACCCAAACGTATTTTCATGGCGAGGGATCCATAGTCGCCACGTTGCCACACGGACGCCATTACTCGTAGCTTCACAGCATTCATAGTGTGGCTTCACCAGCTTGTTCTGCATGTTTAAGAAGTGGAATGAAGTTGATGGGTTCAACTATGTGAAATCAGTACATGTGAAAGTAAAAACAGGTCACTTCCTGTTATCACCCGGGGGCGCTATTAGTAAAGTGGGAAGTTATTATATCGGGACGTAAAGGGCGGAGCCATCATCATCTTTAGCAAGTTTGAAGCTTCTACAATCAAGTATGTGGGCGTGAGAGCATTTTGAAATTTTTTGGCGAGTCGTCAAACTTTGTCACGCCCTAGCAGCCACGCCCTTTGACTTACAGACATGGAGAGCACAATTTTTGATTAGCTTGGTCTCTAGATGATCTGTACCAAATTTGAAGTCCATCGGACAAAACCCCTAGGAGGAGTTCATTTTAAAATTCAAAAATTCAAATCAAAATGGCCGACTTCCTGTTGGGTTAAGGGCGTGGCTCTAATGAACTTTTTTGTATGTCTGGGTATGATACATATATGTACCAAATTTCGTCTGCCTACAATAAAGTAAGCGAATTTCCCTATGGGAATTTTGAAACGTGCTTAGGGGGCACTATTTCAGCATTTCGCGTCAGCCATGTGCAAGCGCCCAAAAATATCGAATTTCGGATCCGGCCAGACGAATATGGAAAGTTAGAAGCGTTTTCAAATTTGGGAAAGGGGCGAAATTGGGGCATGAAAAGTCGCAAGAATAATAATAATAATTAAAGCTGCAAGCAGCGTTGAAGGGGCCCTCGCACCCTTGTGCACGTTGGGGGTAGAGGTGAGATCTTGACGGGTGCAGGTGTGCACTCATGACCATTGGACAGGTCAAGTAGAGGCACCAACCTGTTATAAAGTTTCGAGCAAATCGGACAAAGCATGAAAGAGTTATGACGAGTTGATAGTTCATCCAGCAGGGGGCAGCTTGGAGAGCAACCAAACGTGGACAGGTGCATTCAGGGACATGTTAGAGCTTGCCACCCCTGCCTTTTTATGAATTTTCATGATGGTACAAGTTCATTAAAGACATCAAAAACCCAAACGTATTTTCATGGCGAGGGATCCATAGTTGCCGCGTCGCCACACGGACGCCATTATTTGTAGCTTCACAGCATTCATAATGTAGCCTCACTAATTTGTTCTGCATGTTATAGAAGTAGAATGAAGTTGATGGGTTCAAGTATGTGTCATCAGTACAAGTGAAAGTAAAAACTAGTCACTTCCTGTTAGCGGCCACGCCCACTGACCTACAGACATGCAGAGCACAACTTTTGATCAGCATGGTCTCTTGATGATCTATAATAAACCTGAGGTTGATTGGACGAAATCTCTAGGAGGAGTTTGTTAAAATACAACATGTGAAAATCAGGCCAAAATGACACGTTAAAATCAAAATGGCCGACTTCCTGTTTGGAGTAGACCTATGGTGCCAGAGACTTTTTTGTGCGTCTTTGCACCATACACATGTGGACCGGTTTTCATTTCCTACTCCAAAAAAACCCCTATGGAGAGGGGTTTTTGAAAATTTCAAGGGGGCACTATAGAGGTATTTTGCTCCCCCCATGGGAGCATGTTATAGAAGTGGAATGAAGTTGATGGGTTCAACTATGTGTCATCAGTACAAGTGAAAGTAAAAACTGGTCACTTCTTGTTACCACCGGGGGGCGCTATTAGTGAAGTGGGAAGTTAATATATCAAGACGTTCGGGGTGGCGCCATCATCATGTCCATAAAGTTTGAAGCTGCTATGAACAAGTATGTTGGCGTGAGAGCCGTTGGAAAATGGATGGCGAAATCAAGAAAAGTCGCCAAAGTTTGTCACGCCCTAGCTATGAAGGTACATGTTACGTCCAGAGGACGATATGATGGACGCATTAATAGTGCAAATAAATAATCGGGGAAATGGAACTGTTTTCAAGTGAAATTGGTGTTAATTGTGATACATAAAATTACAATAACAGAAACAACAGGTCAGTACAAGGCACGGGTGTGGGGAAAACAATAAGGTCAACAAGACACCGCCAAATAAAAGAAAAGAACAAAACCATAAACACCGCTAATAAAATAAAAATCAACTAACTACTAGATCACAGAAAAGAAAAATACCTACCTATACTAACGGACTCAAAACAAACAACAAAGGGTGGCAGGCGTCTCTAACTAGTGCGCTAACAAAAAAAAAATTCTACGTGAGTGCAAGTGTACAGGGCGCCCATCTAACATAGACCAACATTGCATCCCACACCCCAGTGTATAACGAATGAAAAATTATAATAATAACAATGACCCAAAGCACAAAATACGAATTTGCTACACCACAGAACACAAAATGAACGAGCGCTCCCGAAGACTGGGAAGGGACGCGCTAAATAAACCAGGATCCAACGGGGCAACGGAGGATTGGACAAGATGGAATTGGGTGGAATTTCGGGGTGGAGGGAGACGAAGGATTCGGAGGGTGTTGACCAGGCGATTGACAGCGGAATGGGAGAATCATGGAGAGTGAATACCGGAATGGGACACCTGCGGGAAAAACGAGACACAGAAGAACACACACACGCAGAATACCGGAGGCAGTACGGGGTTCCCCTAACAGTACATTTCTGTCTTTATTATTCAATCAAAAAAAAAGTTGCTTCAACCAAAAAACATATTTTCAATCAAAAAAACTTCAATCAAAAAAAAAACATTTTCAATCAAAGAAAAGAAGTGCTTGAATGCAAAAATAAAATTGAGACCCAAAAAATTGCATTTGAACACTGTTTTTCTTTGATTGAGAAGGTTTTTTTTGATTGAAGAGAGTTATTATTTGATTGAAAATATTTTTTTTGGTTGAAGCAGCTTTTTTTTGCTCCATATTATGGGTAGAACATTAGTGTCTTTATTATTCAATCCCAAAAAATATCACTTCAATCAAAAAATATGTTTTCAATCAAAAGAAAAAAAGTGTTCAAATGAATTTTTTTGGGTCTCAATTTTATATTTGCATTCAAACACTTTTTTTCTTTGATTGAAGAGAATAAAGTTTTGAAGTCGTTTTTTTTTCTCGATTGAAGTGAAGAAAGTTTTGAAGTCGTTTTTTTTCGATTCAGGTGGAAAAAGTTTTGAAGTCATTTTTTTTTTTTTTCAATTGAATCATATTGAGACAAATATCCCGCAGTGGGCGGATGCTTCCCATTGGTCAGACATGTTTGAGTGACAAGTATCTACACCAATGACGTTTGAAATAGGAATCTCTTTCTGGAACAAGGAAGTCGCCATTTGCAATGTACAGGTATGCAGTGAAAATCCGTCTTCCGTCCTTTCGATATGCACAAACTTTTCAAACAACGGCGGCGGATGGAAAAGCGCACAACTGTAAGTTGTAATTACCAATACATTACTGATGTTTGAATGTAGTTTCAAGTTTGTCCATTTGTAGTTTAAACTCCAAACCCGTGGGTGACGTATAGAGCCCACTTGAATGTAAGGTCTCAAACCGCGTTAACTGGGAAGCCTCAAAGATGACCGCGGTGTTAGCGCTCAGGCTTCCCACCGAGAGCAGCTTCTCTCGGATAGTCCCTTTGAAAGTCGTCGCTGAACATCACGTGTCTGTAGTGGTTAGATATGAAATGTAATTTGTTTGTGGTACATCTAATGCAGTGGGTCTCAACAAGGGGGAAGCGACCCCCTCCTGGAATGTTTTTATAGATTACATCACCTGCAGTCATATAATTTGCCTTAAAATAGATTTTATTGAGGGTATTTGTGGGTATCAAAGCGTCAAAGTGTCAGCAGAATCAACAACGGAGAAACGTAAGGTGCCACCGGCGGGTGAAAAGGAGCCCCGAGCTAAGCTTTGAAAATAAATTTATCAAGAGGACGGCTGCTTCTCCTAACCTGGACTGTGTGTGTGTAATAGTTTATGCAAACACAGAACATTATAACATTAGATCCCGACCGATCCTGTCGCACATCTGGATATTCAAATAATCAATGAAGTTACGGTGCTGTGCCTCGTACTTAATAGGCTATGTGCGTGTCTCTGCGCTTTTATTTCTGCTGCAGGAGGATCCGTGCAGCAGGCATTTAATAAGCCAAACAAAGACATATTTTCTTGGAGGAATCCTGTAGCTACTTTTACTTTGTGCACCTGCAGACCCGTTTCCTCTGCAGAATGAAAGAGAAGTAAATCCATATTGCAGAAAGTCAGGGCGATATTTCCGAAGCTTAGCTCGGGGCTCCTTTTCACCCGCCGGCACCTTACTTTTCTCCGTTGTTGATGCTGCTGACACTTTGACACCCAAAATACCCTCAATAAAATCTATTTTAAGACAAATTATATGACTGCAGGTGATGTAATCTAGAAAAAAAAAAATCATTCCAGGAGGGGGCTGCTACCCCCTTGTTGAGACCCACTGCATTAGATGTACCACAAACGAATTACATTTCATATCTAACCACTACAGACATATGCAGGGACATGCGGTCAGGGTAGGCAGTGACTTCTCCTTTTTTATCGCTAGATTTTGTCGACCTGTTTCCAAGTACTATGCCTGATTATCAATCAATCCATTTGACCTTTTTTCTGGTCACTTAAGCCTGTAATGATTAAGAGGTGATGGAGACAAAAAGATTAATTTACCTTTATGCTTTGATTCAAGACTGCAAGGACGTAAATCTTAATAATTAATTAGGAAAAAACCTCAACTCTCTCGGTAATTCCGTATATTGTTTTGATCTTTTGTTTATCGGATTATGAAAGAAGACTGAAAATAAACACCCTATTTCAAAAAAAAAAATGGCATTAAAAAGTATGTGTTTAAGGGGGGAAATATTATCATAAACATATTGACCACACATTGAAAGCCGCATAAGAAAGGTTTTAATATTTGTTAATGGCATTGCGTTAGCTTCCTCTTAGCAAATATGAACAAACTTGCTGTCTCGTGAGCATTTTAAGTTCGATGCACTGAGCAATAATGTCGTGGATGGAACTGGCACGCCATTCTGCCGTTTAGTCTTGTAAATTAGTTAATCAATCCTCAGATTACTAATCAAGCAGAGTAATAGAGTTATCGTTTGTTTAACGGTGAGGATTCTGCCTCCCCTAACTGACCTCCGACGGCACGTCACTGGATATGTGATGTTCAGCGACGAATTTCAAAGGGACTATCCGAGAGAAGCTGCTCTCAGTGGGGAAGCCTGAGCGCTGACACTGCGGTCATCTTTGAGGCTTCCCAGTTAGCGCGGTTTGAGACCTTACATTCAAGTGGGCTCTATATGTCGCCCACGGGTTTGGAGTTTAAACTATGAATGGACACACTTGAAACTACATTCAAACATCAGTAATGTATCAGTAATTGCAACTTACTGTTGTGCGCTTTTCCATCCGCCGCCGTTGTTTGAAAAGTGTGCATATCGATAGGACGGAAGACAGATTTTCACCGCATACCTTTACTCTAAAAATATTGGGTTGAATATAACCCAAATTGGGTTGTTTCTGCTACCCAGCACTGGGTCTAATATGGACAAACCCAATGCTTGGTTACTGTGACCTTGCATAATGGGTTGTACAATCAACCCAACTGCATGGGTTGATTGTACAACCCAACTTAGGGGAAGTTATTACTGTACACTGGGTTAAGATAACCCATATTGTGTTTTAAAATACAACACTGGTGTTTCTGAATTTTTCCTCCCCTATTACAACTCGTAGACATTACTACTGACCAAGTAACACAGTGTTTTGCATATTCTGACCTTTATTTCTTCATCGTAGGCAACAGCTGCTTCCCATTCAAGCAGGATTATATTGAACTTGCAAAATTTCTAAACATACTTGAGTTAACCGCAATCATTAAAGCAGACAAGCTGAAGCATCTTTTCAAATGATCAGTGTATTTTCTTTTTCAATGAAAACAGTACAGCATTATCCATGAAAGCAATCTCCATTCAATTTCCTGGTCAGAAGTATTAAAAACTTACACAGTTAGTTATATACAGCACAAGTGGAAGTTTATGTAACATTTGGGTCAAGACGGCCATATAGCATCACGTGGTTAAAATACTGCTCAGGCAGACAAATTAAGAGCCTCAAGATCACACACAACTGTTTGTGGAAAGAATGTCCAGTACATTAAAAACTTCACACAGTGAGTCCACAGTATCAAGGAGAGTGGGTTTGCTTAAATGCCCATCTTCTAAAAACAAATACTTGAGAGCATTGGCTGTGGTCTTTAAGGCCAAGGAAGAAAGGGAAGGGAAATCAACATAGTAAAGAACCACAATATTGAACATGAGACAAATAAATGTGAACAAGTAAAAAATCTTAACACAGGGTGTAAACTGCTTCTGAAGATTTCAGCCACATCTTGCGGCATTTCTCAGTGGATGGAGTAGCTCAGTTCTGAAGATGGTCTGATGTTGGATGTAAATGTCCTTGAACTTTCTTTGACCGTCCATGAAATCGTGGTTGATGACCTTTGACCACTTTGCAGTGGATGAAGTGGTTGGGTATGGTCTGGTATTCTGACACCTGACGTTTTTCCACAGCCCTTTGTGTTCCCTCGGCAAAGCTGTAGAAAAAGAGGAAAAATTATGAAGGGATACTGTAGCTCAACTTACTCTATGTCTCAATAGGCAGGTTATGGAGGCAGAAGGAAATGCATTGCTTTGTCTAGATTACCTTGTGAATCACAAAACACCACCGATTTAGTGCCAGGGCTTGGTGTTATTACCAAAAATAAAATGAAAATGTGTTTAATTACCTCCAAAAAAAAATATTGGGTCCATTTTGGTGAATGCTGAGTATGCTCCAAAAATTGTTCCCAAAGTATGTCCAAAGACACTGTTTCCTCCTCAGTACTTACACACACTCGGCTGACGCATCAGTTGATTTGCATAAATTAAACCAATCACTCTAGCTGAGAGAACTACTCGATCTACCCCCTGCCATCCTCGTTTCCTTCCGCATTCGTATCCCATTGATTAATGTCATGTTTATATAAGTCGCTAAATCGGTGTAAATTGTTGCTAGATTGTTCTGCCTGACTGAAGTTTCCTAGTCAGCTCTTTATCTCGAGTCCTAGTGCTCTCCATCTTCAGTTATCTAGGTAGAAGTAGTATAACTGATGCAACTAGTGCAATTTAATAGGTACAGGGTCTCCCTGTTCTCTAGATGCCTCCAGAGCAGAGATGGACCCCACTCCCACACAGGCACCAGTGGATGCCTTGTTCTGCAGGCGTTGCAAATCACCTTGACCACCCAACATCTGACCCTGAACTGTTGATGAACACCGTGTAGAATCACCGTTTCTGACATTGTTTGCCGATAGCCTGAACTGGACTTTCTGACCACTGTTCCAGTCTGTGCTCCTGTCACAAGTTGTCCTTGGTGTTTTCAGCTCATTTAAAAGCCCTGGAGGCATCTTCTGCTGATCTGTGCTTGGTCTCGCTCATTGGCAAGCTTTGAATTATTTTATGGCTATGCATTTAGTGAAGGTAAAGTGAACTGAATGAAAATGTAACATAAGTTTAAATGTAATTACTTGGTAATAACAGTCTGAGATCATTCATGGTGACTGTGACAGCAGTTATGTAGTTAGATATCTTGGGTCACTTTATGGTTAGGAAACCGGCGTGCACCATTGCAGACTGTACTTACATGCATTAAGTCAGTGAAAGCCCTCTTGTTTTCTTCAAAGCTTGGGTCACATTCGTCTTCCAATATCTGTTGTCAATGGATGACAGCATCACGGTCAGGAGTCTTCAGGGGAGGGACCTTCAACATCTGAGTGGATAAATTTTTGTATCATTTAATGATATATTAACTTTTTTTTTTAAAACAAAACTAGCTTTGTTATTCCAAACCATTCCACCAGGCAATCTCTCTCCATGGTGAACAAAAGCTCCTTACCCAACCTTTTCTGGCAACAGAAAACTGGAGAAGCCATTTCAAAAGTGCATTTATGTCCCAATTTATGATGAGCACCCCCTGAAAATGTTTACTTTCCATTATTGCTATATATACAGACAAAAGAAGAGAGAGAGCAGATTTCATAGATAAAGAATTTAAATACATTTTTATTCTCAATGAACAAAAAAATGGCATAATATAAACTGGAAAGTCACTCAACTTCTGATCACAAATCTTTTTAAAAAATTATGACTTCTCAGTCCATCACCATTCAACCAAATTTAGTTGACAAGACTTATAAAAACACTTTAACAGTTTCTCAATTCTCTTCACTTAATCCACTTTCTGTTCATAAATCAGATTTTTTATTTTACAGTTTTATCTTTCTTTCAGCAGTACATCAACATTGGATAAATAAGCTTAACAAACTAAGCGGCCATGTTTAATTCTTTCCACTATCTCAACTTCGTTCCCTCAGCTGAAAGCATTGACGTCATTCATCATAAAGTGCTATTTTACAGTTTGAAAAACTGAAGTTACAGAGATGCCAAGTCTCACGCATTTTTTAGGCTTATTCACCGTAGTCCGCAATTACTCATTTAACACTTTATGAGATTCTCACGCGGTATTAAAATCCTTGTGCATTGAAATTTCAGTTTCACTTGCGTAAAGGTGGACCTCACCACAAGTAACATGGAAAGCGATTATGACTCCGGACTTCTCGTGCTTTTCTTTGCACAGGGATTGGAAACAATGCATGCGTTTCATGATCGTTTAAATTGTGTAAATGAAATAAGACCATTTGAAATGTCTTTATGCAATTCCATTGCTTTCAATCCCTCAGTAAAGACAAGCATGAGAATTCCCGAGTCATAATCGATTTCCGTGTCACTAGTGGGGAAATCCACCGTGATGCACGTGAAACTGATTATCTTAATGCACAATGACTTAAATTCCGCGAGTGAATTTCTTCAGTGCGCGTCGATAGAATAATTGATGACAACAACACAGGAATGTGAATGCCACTAAGAGGCGAGACTCACACCTAATGTGTGAGACTTGGCATCTCTGAGGCTACCAAGTAAGCTAACATTCAGGTCCTACGAACACACAGCCAATTGAAGACTTTAATGCACTGGAGCAACTTTGCTTGCTAGCTAACTTAGCTCGCAACTTAGCTACTCAGACAATCGCTGCCTTAACACAATCCCATAATAACGCACAGTTTGGTCATTATAAATGTCAAACTTAGCTGGCCAGCCCCGTTAAAATCCCCCACTTCGAACAAACCTATGGCAGTAACGTAACATTTATGCTAACTAGTTTGACATATGCTAAATGCAGTTGGCCTGACAGGGGATTACTAATCCTGTTTGCATTGGCTTTATTTCCCTTATTGTTACCTGACGTTAGCTTCCATCCGTCCCCATATAAGCAGCAGTAACCTCAAGGCAGCGAGCCGTAATTTAGCCAGGATATTAATATTACTGTTATCAATATTAGCGGAACTAATGCTAACATCAGGACATGATGTTACATTTAGCTTTCCTTTTCAAACTCGTCACCTTTCTCAGAAGTAAAACAAAGATAAGATATGGTTACCTTTAGCTCCTCTAGAGCATGAGTGAGCTAACTGTGGCAGCACCAATGCGCTTAATCAATGGGAAGGAACAAACTGAAGCACCTAGCTGGCCAGCTCCCTTGTTAAAAACCTATATTTCCGCTACTCCTTAATGCAGCAAAAGTAAACCCACGTTAAATACTTTGCAGTTAAGTAACTAACAAACCCTTATAGAACTCTTTTCTCAGTTCTTAACTTGAAGTTTCAGTAAACGCTAACCGTTATTTTAGCTGGCTAAATAGCTGACGCTATGCAAAGATAGGAAAAAATGACCGTGAACTACGGTTTTGTTGATGTAAATTAGTGTAAAGATCGATCTGATGTATACATAATGCCACCTATGTTAAGCCTTGCATCCCTTTTTGCAAAAACTGACGAAAAGAACACAATTGAAATATAAAATACTTACATGTTTTTCCAGTAACTCTTTCCATTGCTAATTTTTCTTCCACGGGAGACCTCTGAGAGGGAAGCACCAAGCGCGTGAAGAACAGGCACATAACTGTCACTATGACAACCCAAAAGTAGGGTTAGACCAAATTATCCAATATTTCAGAAAACAACCCATAAAATTTACCCAACTCAAGCAATCCTATGGTTGAGTTAAATAAAAAATCAACCCATCATTTTTAAGTATGTACATTGCAAATGGCGACTTCCTTGTTCTAGAAAGAGATTCCGATTTCAAACGTCATTGGTGTAGATACTTGTTACTCAAACATGTCTGACCAATGGGGAAGCATCCGCCCACTGCAGGAAAAACCGACTTCAAACCTTTTTTCACTTCAATCGAAAAAAAAACGACTTCAAAACTTTTTTCACTTCAATCGAGAAAAAAAAAACGACTCCAAAACTTTTTTCACTTCCATCAAAGAAAAAAGTGAATGCTAATATAAAATTGAGACCCAAAAAATTCAGTTGAACACTTTTTTGATTGAAAACATTTTTTTTGATTGAAGTGATATTTTTTGGGATTGAATAATAAAGACACAAATGTCCTACCCATAATATGGAACAAAAAAAAGTTGCTTCAACCAAAAAAAAAATTTCAATCAAACAACTCACTTCAATCAAAAAAACCTTTTCAAAGAAAAACAGTGTTCAAATGCAATTTTTTGGGTCTCAATTTTATTTTTGCATTCAATATGTTTTTTGGTTGAAGCAACTTTTTTTGATTGAATAATAGACACAAATGTACCTTCATACCTAGCTGCCACGCCCTTTGACCTAGAGACATGCAGAGCACAACTTTAGATCAGCATGGGGTCCTGATGATCTATACCAAATGTGAAGTCTTTTGGGCAAAATCTCGAGGAGGAGTTCGTTAAAATACGAGGTGAGGAAATAGCCGGTAATCAAAATTTCAAATCAAAATGGCTGACTTCCTGTTGGGGCTGGACCATGACGTCAGAGACTTTTTTGTGCGTCTGGGCATGATACATGTGTGTACCAAATTTCGTCCCCCTACGACAAAGGCACCCCAATGCGGAGGGTAAGTTGAAAATTTGTAGGGGGTGCTGTTTCGGCATTTAGCGTCGACCATGTGCGAGCGCCCAAAAATATCGAATTTCGGATCCGGCTGGACGAATTTGGAAAGTTAGAAGTGTTTTCAAATTTGGGAAAGAGGCGAAATTGAGGCTTGAAAAGTTGGAATAATAATAATTAAAGCTGCAAGCAGCGTTGAATGGGCCCTCGCACCCTTGTGCACATTGGGGGTAGTGGTGAGATCCTGTTGGGTGCAGGTGTGCTCTCACAACCATTGGACAGGTCTCGTACAGACACCAACCTTTGATAAAGTTTCAAGCGAATCGGACAAAGCACGAAGGAGTTATGGGAAGTTGATTGTTCATCCACCAGGGGGCGCTCGGAACGCAACCAACGTGGGCAGGTGCATTCAGGGGCAGACCCTCAGCACAAATGTGAAGTTTCGAGCTAATCGGCCAATGTCAATGTAAAATATGGCATTTCCTGTTTCAACAAGGGGGCGCCATGAGTGAGATTGCATAAGAGCATATGGAGGCATTCAGGGCGGGGCTCTTATCATGTTCAGGAATTTTGAAGCCGTTTAGATGAAGTATGAGGGAGAGAGAGCTGCTCGAATATGCTTGGTGAAGCATCATAAATGGCCGCGCCCATTGACCTACAGACATGCAGAGCACAACGTTTGATCAGCATGGTCTATTGATTATCTTTTATAAATCTGAGGTTGGACAAAATCTCTAGGAGTTCTTCGTTAAAATACGTGTGGAAATCAGGCCAAAATGACACGTCAAAATCAAAATGGCTGACTTCCTGTTTGGAGTAAACCAATGGTGCCAGATACTTTTTTGTGCGTCTCAGCAACATACACATGTGTCCCAATTTTCATCTTTCTATTCCAAAAAAACCCCTATGGGGAGGGGTTTTTGAAAATGTCAAGGGGGCGCTATTTAGGCATTTTGCTCCCCCCATGGGCGGCGCCCCAATCAGATGTAAGAGCTTGCCACCCTTGACCTGTGTATGAATTTTCATGATGATACGAGTTCATTAAAGACATAATCAACCCAAAAGTATTTTCATGGCGAGGGATCGATAGTCGCCGCGTCGCCACACGGACGCCATTACTCGTAACTTCACAGCATTTATCATGTAGCTTCACCAACTTGTTCTGCACTCCCCTTACCTCCGGGGGGCGCTATTAGTGAAGTGGGGGGTTAATATATCGGGACGTTCAGGGCGGAGCCATCATCATGTCCATAAAGTTTGAAGCTGCTACGAACGAGTATGTGGGCCTGAGAGCCGTTGGAAAATATATGGCGAAATCACGAAAAGTCGCCAAAGTTTGTCACGCCCTAGCAGCCACGCCCTTTGACCTACAGATATGCAGAGGACAAATTTTGATCAGCATGGTCTCTTAATGATCTATAATAAACCTGAGGTTGATTGGACGAAATCTATTGGAGGAGTTCGTTAAAATACAACGTGTGGAAATCAGGCCAAAATGACACGTTAAAATCAAAATGGCCGACTTCCTGTTTGGAGTAGACCAATGGTGCTAGTGACTTTTTTGTGCGTCTTGGCAACATGCACATGTGTACGAATTTTCATCTTCCTTTTCGAAAAAAACCCCTATGGAAATGGGTTTTTGAAAATTTCACAGGGGCGCTATAGAGGTATTTCGCTCCCCCCATGGGCGAGGCCCCTATCAGATGTTAGAACTCGCCACCCTTGACCTGTGTATTAATTTTCATGATGATATGAGTTCATTAAAGACATCAAAAACCCAAACGTACTTTCATGGCGAGGGATCCATAGCTGCCGCATCGCCACACGGACGCCATTACTCATAGCTTCACAGCATTCATAATGTAGCTTCAACAACTTGTTCTGCATGTTTTAGAAGTGGAATGAGGTTGATGGGTTAAACTGTGTCATCAGTACAAGTGAAAGTAAAAACCAGTCACTTCCTGTTAGCGGCCACGCCCACTGACCTACAGACATGCAGAGCACAAGTTTTGATCAGCATGGTCCCTTGATGATCCGTAATAAATCTGAGGTTCTAGAACTGCTGCCAATACAGTGTGGTCTGACAAAGGTATTTTGTCAGGATAACCTTTCATTTATTCTCAATACTTCTGGGTATTTATCCCTGCATCCTGTTGGTCTTTTTACTGCTACATCTTTGGACTTAAAACCTGAAAGTCTTAGTTCAAGATTATTTGCAGGTCTTTTTCAAGAGGAAAACATTCCAGTTTTTAACCTCCCGTAAAGCAAACCCATCAAGTGCATTTATTTCCCACATGTAGACCTTTACATGTTGTTATATTACCTTATAGGCGAGTACACATACTATAAAACAGACGAACTTGCACTCAAGAGCAGACCTGGCGTTGATTAAGCAAAATCATCTCAATTACGATTCATTGATTACGGGGCACTTTTTGGTGATCATGGTTACGATTACAGTGTTACAAAATAAGATTATGGTAACGATTACAACTTTTTTTGGATTAAGATTACTATTACACTGCATTGAAAACCTGTGATTACAATTACAGTCATGATTATGACTGATTATTGTTGGAAAACATGGGAGGCAGTAGCAGACAGGCCTTGTGGTAGGCCAATACACAACCTCATCTGGCCCCAATGCTTCTCGTGTATACTTCTCTGATCATTTCCTTTGTGTGATGACCTCATCATCCCTCAGCCCTATGTGTTAACCTCATCACCCTTCAGCCCACACCTTGTTTGTCTCTCCCCCCAAACTCCTATCATTCTAGGCAAATTACCCTTTTGTTCCTAAGCATCCTTTGAACTTCAAGCTGTAAGTGTTCACATTTTCCCTCTGTAGTTGGTTCTTGTTCATCTGTACTTGGGGAACAGACCCACTAGTTCCTCTACTCTATTAAACTATCCATTTTGCAACTAAGACGTGCCTGCATTTATTTTTCTACTTACAAAAGTACGGAGGAATACAGCGAACTCTTAAAAAAAACCCACAATTATGAATTTGATTACAGCCTATTATAAATGTGTTGTTTGCTACTGATGTGTTATTGAATAGGACTGGGTTTACTTTGTTATATGAATAGAATCATAACGCGAGTTAAAAAATTATAAAGCGTTATTTTGTTGTGTGGCATGCAAAATAGAATTATATTGTAATTATAAAATTATAATGCATTATTTTGCTGTATGGCATGTCGTACAGGATGTGGATGTGCCAACCAACTTAGGAGCCTATTATCTCAGTAGTTAATGTTACCTCTTTTTGATGTTCTGTAGTGTGCAGGGATGATTATACACAACCACTTTTGTCTTAAAGAGGTCCTAATATATTACCTCTCTATTATTTTTTTTGGTGAAAATGTTGAAAAAAAATGCTATTATAGACAATGGGTAACAAACAAAAACACTGAAAACATCAATTTTTTATAACAGTTGTCACAAATTTTCTTTTTTTGACTCATGCATAGCCCCAATGCATGTTTGAAGGCTCATTCCATAATTATTGATTCTAAAAATTTGTTTGTTGCAGTTGTTCCAGTATATAAGGTGACATGAACTTTGAGCAACGTCATAGTGTTGAACAGAATTGCTTGATGGAAGGAGCTCTCTGAGATTGTTCGAAGCCACATTGCGGCCTTACATGATGCTGAAGACGTTAAATTTATTTATTTACTTATTTATTGTTTGCACTTACAAACAGTACAATCATCAAGAAAGAACAGTAAAAAAACAACAGTTAAAATGTGCAGGAAAAATCATAAAGCCCAATGGGCTCATAAACGACCTTCCCCTCATTAAACCTGTAAATAACTTAACATTTACACCCCCTCCCCACCCAATACCCCCCCTCCTCATACACACATGCACAAAACATACATGTGCATATCTTCATCTCATACACAGATATACATAATACAGCATTGAACAATGTTAACATAGCTAAATGAGATTAAAAAATTAAAAAATACTTACAAAAGCCAATGATACAAAAGTGACTAGAACATCTGTAGGGATTTTTTGAGCTTGGTCTTAAATGTATTTAAAGAGGGACATGATTCTGTTAGATTTTTAGGTCACCTGAGACGAAGTCTCAAAGTGACCTATTCTAATCGCCTTTTGTCTGTCGTCGTCCGTCGTGCGTTGTGCGTCGTCCATCATGCGTCCGTAAACAATTTCAAATTTTTGACGACTTCTCAGAAACCGCTACTCTGATTTCAATAAAATTTTGCAGAAATCTTCCTTGGTCAAATATGCACCAAAATTGCGAATTATATAGTGCCCACCCCCAGGGACTTTGAGGGGCGGGGCTAAAAGTGGTCAATATATTTTCCACTTCTTCTCAGAAACTGCTGATCCGATTTCAAAAAAATTTTGCAGGAACCTTCCTTGGTCAAATATGCACCAAATTTATGAATTATATGGTGCTCACCCCCAGGGGCTCTGAGGGCCGGGGCTAAAACTGGTCAATACATTTTCCACTTCTTCTCAGAAACCGCTGATCCGATTTCAATAAAATTAGGCAGGAACCTTCCTTGGTCAAATATGCACCAAAATTATGAATTATATTGTGCCCACCCCCAGGTGCTCTGAGGGGCAGGGCTAAAAGTTATTATACTTAATTATACTTTTGGGTAAATTTGGTTCATTCACATCAATAACATCAGTTTTTATTCAACTCAGGTGACTGTTAAAGTGCCCCTTCCGCAAGAAAATGGACTTATCTGTTAGTATTTGAATATGGTAGGTCCATAATCAGTTTGTGACATGTCGTGGTTCTTGAACTCCAACATCACTTGCCAACTGTCATCCACAGTCTACGGCAGGGGTCGGCAACCAATTTATTAAAAAAATTAATAACGGCTATTTAAATTTATTTTTTTCTTTCAAACAAAATATCGCTTATTTTGGAGATCGGGGTGATACTGTGACACTGAAAAAGAGCATTTAATATTTGTGACCCCGCCCGTGAAAACACGGCTAAACTCGCCTGATCTAATTTTGAGATAAAGACCTCAAGTAGTCCCTGTCATAAAAAGTGACATGAGATGTGAGTTTATGGCTGTAAATGATAGGTTACATATGGATGTTTTGAAATAAAGTTAATAAATTAATTTCTAACATCATACATATTAAAATTAATACATTTATTTACACTTCGTTTACGTGGAAGTTGCTTTCCACAAGCCTGGTCTATTATGTTTTCAATTGGCATTTAGTTTACTTTCGGCGGATGAACGCCTGATAGTTTGCGTGTCATTCGGTCGAGGAACCTCTTTTCTACCATTGAAAATGAAAGTAGACGATAATGCGCACCATCGTAAACCAGGTCAGTCGAAGGTACGGCAGAAGAGTTGCGATGTAAACCGTGTGCGGATTTCTCCACGGATTGCGTCGTATCACCACGGAAATTTCAGAAATGAAGCATTTGCATTTGTAGATTAACGTCTTGTGAAGCTAACCAGCCTAGTTTGAGGACGTCATGCCTGCCAAAACTTTGAATGACCTCACTCAGTCAATATTAGAGATATCAGTTAGGTTTTTTCGCGGAATATTCCTTACATGATGTAGAATGACCTTGTGTAAAAAAATTAAATAAAAAAAAAAAACTGTTCATCACCAGTAAATGACTTTAGCTGGGTTATCACAGGCAGGGATATCGGTGACCTATTGGCAATAGCAAATGACGAGACATCTGTCTCGTTGCGTTTTCAATTTGGCAAGGTGGGATGATGCATTGGGGCTTGATGCATAGGCTACTAACACGAAAGCCCATCCGGGTAGGCTATTCCGAGAGCTAGGGCACTTTTGGAATGGTTCAAAAAATCAATAGCCTAATCGCAGGGCTGCCAACTTTCTTCGCATTCTCAGACATACGGCGTAGTTCTCATGCATTTTCGAGACATATTCACCGAAGTCAGAAACTGTTCAATCAGCGCGTATATTAATGAGATTCTTACGCGTAATTGAAGTCCTTGTGCATGGCAGTTTCAGTTTCACTAGCGTAGCGATGGATTTCACCACTAGTAACACGGAAAGCGATTATGACTCTGGACATCTTCTGCTTTTTTTTACTTGGGGATTAAAAGCAGTGCATGTGTTTCATGATCGTTTCGATTGTTTGAATGGAATAAGACAATTTGAAATGTCTTTATGCCATTCCATTGCTTCCCATTCCTGAGTAAAGGAAAGCGTGAGAATTCCAGAGTCATAATCGATTTCCATGTCACTAGTGGGGAAATGAACCGTGATGCAAGCGAAACTGATAAACTTTCATGCACAACGACTGTAATTCTGCAAGAGAATCTCTTAAATGCGCATTAATTGAATAATTGCTGACTACAGCACAGGAACGCGAATGCCACTAAGAAGCGTGAGACTCGAGCTGAGTGCGTTGGAGTTGGCAGCTCTGCAATCGAGAGGGCTGCAAGACATTTCGTCTAATTTGTTAGATAGGCTAATAAAATTACCACAATGAAACGTCCATTGTTATACGTGTTGATGGCATTTCCAGCATTGCATCAGCCTCCTCTTCCGATTCGGAGTCATTTATTTATAAAGCAATATTTGTGAACTTTGTGTAGCCATTGCTTCACTGAATTCTTCCTATGCTTCCTGTAAAATCTGTTGTCTTTCACCGTCTATGGTTGTAGCTAGCTAGGCTCTGGGCCAGTAGGGTGTTGGGGCTGTTTACATATTGAATATTCACGAATGTAGCTGAACTATCCAATCAGCATGAAGCTCATTTAAACGCCAGATATTCATGAGGGAACTCCCCCGTCTTCTCAGACTGCCTTTCAGTGATGCTGAAAAGGTCATCAAATAAGCGATCCAAGGTACTTTTCCCACAAATAATGGTATGAATATGATGGCAGGGCATTGGGGATTAACACAAAATGTCGGGATATGTCTGGTAGGGGCACTTTAAGGCCCATGGGCCTTTTGTTTATATCATTCCACAGCACTGCACCTTGATAGACAAATGAGAATTTAGCAACAGAGGTCCAACAGAAAGGAATGTGTAAGTCATTCTTTCCTTTTGTAAGATGTGCATGATAATGAGAGTTAGACACAAAGTAACTTTGAAAAAAAATTGGTGGAGATGCAGGAAGGCAAATGATTTTATGCATAAGAACTCCTGTTTGATACTTGTTGACCTCATAAATTTTAAGAAGTTGCAATTGTTTAAATAGTGGCTTAATTGGGGCTATATAAGAAGAGTTGGTAGCAATTCTTACAAAGGATTTCTGAAATCAGTGGATTGTTTGTAAATAAGAGGGGTAAGTGCTAGCCCAAATTATATTACAGTAAGAGATGTGAGGATAAATTAAACTGTAATACAAGGTTAGAAGTGTACTTTTTTTCAAAGGTTGTTTAACCCTTTTTATATGCCCAAAGATTTTGAAACCTTACAAACGAATTCACAGTAAATCTTAAAGCAAAGTTTTTCATCAATGTAGACACCCAAGAACTTCGCTGATGAAACTTGTGCAAGTGCATTATCATTTATATAAATTTTGGCTTTGTCTGCATTGTAATTCTTGTTTTTATTTCTGAAAATAATTAAGTTAGATTTCTTGACATTGAGTGATAACTTGTTTAACGTAAACCAATGTGAAAAATGGATGAGTCCAGCATTTGCTTTAGCAATAAGGGAATCAAAATTCTTGTTAGTGACAAAGAGATTTGTGTCATCAGAGAATACTATTGGTGACAATAAACTTGAAGCATTGGCAAGATCATTAACATATATCAAAATGTGGGACACCACATTTTAGTACAGCCCGCTGTGATTGAATACCATTAAAAACAACAAATTGCTCTCTGCTGTTTAAGTAATTAGAAACTAATTAACCCATTGTAAAACCTGTTTTCTAAGACCATAACATGACATTTTTGATAACAAAATTTCATGATTCACCGTATCAAAAGCCTTTGATAGATCTAAGAAAATACCTGAAGTGTTTTCATTTTTATCTAGCGCAGCAGGAATTTTTTCTCTGAGGTGTAAAAGGGCCATATATGTAGAATATGTTTTTCTAAACCCATACTGATGTTCAAACAAAATATTATTAGTATCTAGGTGTTTCATGATTCTACTGTATACCAGCTTTTCAAGGATTTTAGAAAAACAAGGCAATATTGATATAGGACGATAGTTTGAGAATACAGATGGATCATCAGATTTAAAGAGCGGAATAACCTTGGCAATTTTGAAAGCTTGAGGAATAGTACCTGATTCAAGGGACATGGAAAAAACTGAATGTTAAGGGATCAATGATTAGAGAAGCTACCTTTTTGATCAAAGAGGACGGAATTTCATCATGGCTGGGAGAAGAGTTTTTGAGACTCATAATAATATCAAGTACTTCCAAGGTCTTTGCAGGCTCAAAAACATTTAAGGAAACATACTCTTTACTTATAAAATCAGTGGGAGAACCAAAAGCGTCGCCAATATGTTTTGCAAGACATGGTCCCACATTCACAAAAAAGTCATTAAGTCTATTTGCAATTTGAGATGGCTCTGTTATCTTTACTTCACCATCCTGAAACTCAGCAGGGGATGGAGAAGAAACTTGTTTCATATTGAGCAATTCTTTCAGATTGTCCCATGTAGATCTAATGTTATTTGTAGAACTTTTAAATTGGTCACTATAATACTCCCGTTTAGCATTTCTAAGAAGATGGTTATATTTGTTCCTAAATGATTTGTATGTAGCATAGTTTAGAGGAGTAGGACTTTGAATGTATTTTTTATATAATTTGTTTTTCTTCAAAGCAGATTTCCTGAGTTCAGTAGTAAACCATGGTTTGTTCAATCTTGCAATGTTTTTGTTACTGTTATTTATGAAAGGAAAACATTGGTCAAAAACAGAAAAAAACTTGGTATAAAAATAATCATAAGCTGTATTTACATTCAACGCCTCATATACGGCTTCCCAAGACAATTTTGCCAACATCTCTCTGAAGTTGTTAATATTCTTTTCATTGAACCTTCGAAATAAAATCGACTTTGGTTCGGACATACTTGATTTACCATGCAAAACGGAAAACTGAAAAACAGGCATATGATCGGAGATATCCGTGTAAAGAATACCAGATTTAATAACATTAAAAAATGCATTAGTAAAAATATTATCTATCAGTGTAGAGGATTTGCTAGTTATTCTTGTGGGCTTGTTAATTAGAGGATAGAAGTAATTGGAGGACAGTATGTTTGTAAAGTCATCAATGTGATGTTTGATTTCCTCATTTAGAAGGTTGATTTTAAAATCACCGAGTAAATAACAAGGTTGACACTCCTTATCAACATGTTCCAACACATCTAGTAAACCTTCTTTGAACTTGTTGATGTTGGTATTTGGAGGACAATATATACAACCTACAATCACTCTTTTTTCTCATTCAGAACAACAGTTTGAACCTCTAGAAAAACAGCTTCACTGTTGCAGTCTTGAAACTTCACTTCAAGATCAGTTCTTTGTTTGAAATCAAGACCCTTTTGAACATAGAGAGAGACTCCACCACCTCTACTTCCTCTACATCTGTGTGTGCCTGTATAGTCAGCGATTTCAAATAGGGAGTTAATATCCTCTGTAAGCCATGTTTCAGTTAATGCAATAATTGAGAAGACATGGTTCAATGATGAGAGATAATGATAGAAATTGTCATAGTTTTTGAAAAGACTTCTTATATTCAGATGTAGAGTAGAAAAGATGTTGGACTCTTTGTAGGTTGAAATAATCACATGAAGATGGACAATGAGCAATACCATATGAATCAGCATTTATGGATACATTATTTAAAGGCAAAAATAAATCAGGATTAAATAAATTATTATAGACCTTGTCATCATTTTGAAGCTGCAGTGAATGAAAATCATTATTAGTTAGTACATTAGCCAGGGCATAACATGAGGTAATTCCCCTTTCATCGTGTAAACACTGGGCTTGTTAAGACAAAAGCTATCTAGAACAAATGGATACATGGTTTACAGAACCTTGGGTGATATTTCACTACTTCTACTTGCTATAACTATTTTGCTGTTCTCTCCTGGGTTGCACAATGAGTCTATCATATTTCAGATAGGCCCATTCTCCCCTTGCTCTTGCAGCTCTCATCTCAGGTAGCAGTTGTTTGCGTTTTTGGCGCACAGCATCTGTGAAGTCTTCATTCACATAAATATTGGTACCCTTTAGATAGTTAGCTTTTGAAAGGATTACCTGTCTATCTTTGTACCTGCATAACTTCACTATCATAGATCTTGGCCTTTTGCCCTCACCATCGTTCGAAGTCCTTCCAATACGGTGTGCTCTTTCTATTTCAATATTTCTTTAGTCAATTTTCATTTTTTCACCTAAGATTTCTCTAAATTTCTTTTCAGAGTCAGCCCAACTTTCGTCAGGTGATTCTGGGATACTGTCGATGACAGTATTATTTCTTTCTAGACTGATTTTCTAGATACTCCACTTTGCCCAACCAATGTTTGTTATCAGCTTGAAGAGCCTCAGTATTAGATTGAAAATGTTTAATAGCACCAGTGGTCACAGATTTAAGAGTGGCCTTCAACTCATCCACTTTCCTTTCAGAGTATTCAAGGCTCCTTTTGACCTCCTGCATTTCTCTTGACAAATCATCATAACGCTCATTGCTTGAGTCATTAATCATTTGCACAAAACCCTTGAAACTTTTCTCTTGTTCTGTGATAAGGTCTTTGTAGTAGGACTTTTGCTGGTCCAAAAGCTCACGAACAACTGAGAGAGAAATGAGGTCTTCTTCACTTTTCTTAGGTGGCATTTTAATAGATTAAGAATAGATAAGGAAGCAACCTAAAAGATCAGTAGCGGATTACAGGTTAATAGTAAGCCTTCCACTGCAGCAGTTACCTGGGCCAGATAGTTGCACGAGCTATGTAGTAGCCTTGACCTATTAAATGACTTGGAGGCTTGGAGCTGGCTTGAAGCTAAGTTAGAGGTAGCCTTGGCCTGCTGATGGCCTAAATGCCTGGTGGAAGCCTGTACCTGGTGGTAGCCTGTTAGACTGGAGGGATCCTGGGATAGCTGGTAGCCTGGAAGCTGGATGGTAACCTAGGCCTGTTGGTATCCTAGAGGCCAAGTGGAAGCCTGGGCCTGCTGGTAGCCTGGAGGCCTAGTGGAAGCCTGGACCTGCTGGGTGCCTGAAGGCCTGGTGGAAGCCTGGGCCTGCTGGTAGCCTGGAGGCCAGGTGGAAGCCTGGGCCTGCTGGTAGCCTGGATGCATGGTGAAAAGCCTCAGCCTGCTGGTAGCCTGGAGGCCTGGTGAAAGCCTGGGCCTCCTGATAGCCTGAAGGCGTGGTGAAAGCCTCGGCCTGCTGGTAGCCTGGAGGCCTGGTGGAAGCCTGGGCCTCCTGATAGCCTGGAGTCATGGTGAAAGCCTCGGCTGCTGGTAGCCTGGAGGCCTGGTGGAAGCCTGGGCCTCCTGATAGCCTGGAGGCATGGTGAAAGCCTCGGCTGCTGGTAGCCTGGAGGCCTGGTGGAAGCCTGGGCCTCCTGATAGCCTGGAGGCGTGGTGAAAGCCTCGGCTGCTGGTAGCCTGGAGGCCTGGTGGAAGCCTGGGCCTCCTGATAGCCTGGAGGCGTGGTGAAAGCCTCGGCCTGCTGGTAGCCTGGAGGCCTGGGGGAAGCCTGGACCTGCTGATAGCCTGGAGGCCTGGTGAAAGCCTCGGCCTGCTAGTAGCCTAAAGGCCTGGTGTTGTCTTGGAGGCCTAGAGGTAGCCAAGCTTCAATAGCTAAGGCTAGTGTATGGCTCAGTATCACCCTTCAATTATGCTTTCAGTCCCAAATATCTCAGTTCCAACATGTTGCAACAAAATGTTGCAATATCCACCAGTCAAGTTTAAAGATGGAATTATAAAGGATTGCTAAGAGAGTTCACGGCTTTTCTCCACAGATTCACCAGATTCAATGCGGCCATGGTACTGTAAAAAAAAACACCATCAAGCATTTCAAAGAGACCGGTTTCCTGAAAACCCATGGCAATAGGGGCGCAGTCATTTCCATCTGGAAAGGGACTGGTCGGGGATTTTATTTTCAACAAGATAATGACCCTAAATACACTTCCAAGTTGTGCAAGTATTATCTCAGTCAGAAAGAAATATCTTGTGACTTGGCCTACTCACAGTCCAGACCTTAATTCAATTGAGCAAATCTGTTGTAACATCAAAAGAATCTCTTCAGAATGAGCTTCACGCCATATGGAATGGTTTAGCGAGTGAAAAAAGAAAAAAAAATGTGAAAACTATAGCTGGAAGATTAAATGCTGTAATCAAAGCAAAGGTTGGCCACACTAGAAATGGACTTTTTCTGTCCAAAAAACATTATTTATTTTTTTTTTTTACTATATATTGTTATCTGTTTACGTACTTTCATGGATATAATCTGATATTACAAGAAATAAATACTTGAATAGTTGAATATTCATCTTCATTTTGTTTAGTGTATGGTCAACTTTTGGTGACTAACTCTTATACAGAGTCGGACAATTGTTGATGGAGAAGCCTCAAGTGACCCTTCCTGTTCATTAGTCCCTTATCACAAACTCATTTTCATAATGAGCACTTGAACTTATGGAAACAGAGAAACAGTCATAGGCTGTATTCAAGGCATCCATAGATTACGCAGGGAAATATATGTGTTATTGTATCATCTACAAAGGAAGTCTGTCACTCGGTGGCTATGTGATATTAAGCAGTAAACGAGCACGATTCACATCACTCTTGGGGAGGGGGGCTTTAAGGGTTCCCTTCTCCGAAAATGTCTAGCAGTGGTCATTCATGATACCTGGAGTCAGGGGCGGAGCTGGGCTCTCACCCCAGAGGGGGCAGAGTATTATCAAGGGGCCCCTTAGAGTCATTGCACTCAAATGTAAAATAACGGATGGGCCTGTATCTTATTCTATCCTATCCAACTCAAATTGTCACTTATTGCACCAAGCAAATTTATGTTAAAGAAAACGTACAGTGAAGCCACTTTGTCATCAAGCTTGTTCTGAGGGAAGGGGGAAAAAAGTTGCCAGTGTTCTGGCAGCAAAAACATTTAGGGTATGGTTGCCAGAAGTCTGCTAACCCAGAATAGTAATTTGCCCTTATTCCAAGCCTTTGGTGAGGACGAGTCGTCATTTTAATTTATTCCAAGCCTTTGGCGAGAGTTTCATTAATTTGATATGTCAGCACAGCTCGATCTTCCCATTTTTTGCCACTAGCCGGTCAGGCTTGTGACAGAAAAAAAGTTACTAGCCCTCAGAAGATTTTACAAGCCTGACTGAAAAAGACTGGAATATCACATGAAATTTAATTGCACAGGTACAAACTTTATTAAAACACTTTAAAAGAAATTTAAAGAAATATAATACACTGACCATTTAAATGAAACAGATTATTTCACGTCTTGAGTTCATACACTGCCCAGCCAAAAAAGTCAACTCGTGGATTTAACAAAACAAAAAGATGAGAGCCTTCCATTGGATAATTACTGCAATGATTAATATGTTTCAGCTGGTAACAAGTTATTAAACCCTAACTGATGCAGTTAATAGCTTCTCATTTTTAGCTTACCGGCCCTATGGGCCGATAAGCTATTGTCGTGGTGTGGCGTCCGTCGTCCGTCGTTCGGAACATTTTTTTTTTTTTTTTAAAGATTATTTTTTTGGGAATTTTTCCTTTATTTGATAGTTATACAGTGTAGAGAGACAGGAAGGTTGGGGAGAAGAATGGGGGAAGACATGCAGCAAATGACCCGAGCCAGAATCGAACCCAGGTCACTGCGAGAAGGACACAGCCTTTTTTTATGGTACGCGCGCTTAGACCGATGAGCCACCGGGGCGCCCCTGTTCGGAACATTTTTTATCTTTTTTTTGGCCTGATGAATTTTTGTGTAAATTTGCAATAACATACTACTAGACCATATCTCCAGAGGTTTTTCTCGGATTTGTGATTCAATCATTTTTGTCCGTTTTATGGGCCCTTGAAATTTTGGCTCCAATGTTAAAGATAGGACTGAGAAATTTTAAAAAAATTATTTCTCAAAAACTGCGTGATACATTTTTTTCTAAATCAGGCAATCAACTTACCTTGGTACCGTCAATGTACAGTGCGAGCGCCATTTTGATTGAATCGACGGAAGTGGGTTTATTGGGGGCGCTGTACTTTATGAATATGCAAGATGGCCTGTGGAGGCCAAATGGTTGCAGATAGAGAAAAGTTTGTATTATCGAAGGTCAAACTTCACATTGTGAAATTTCAATGACTTCTATCACCAAAACTATTACAGATAGAGCTTAGGTTTGTATTGTGGCCATATAGGAAGTCATGTATGAAGTTTCATTGGGTGACCTTGAACTTGACCTTCAGTGACCTTCAACGGCCAAACTATACAGTGAAATTTCAATGACTTATATCAGAAAAATCGTTACAGACTGAGTGTAGGTTTGTATTAGAGACTTATAGGAAGTCATGTATGAACTTTCATTTGATGACCTTCATATTGACTGTTGATGACATTTGAAGGTCAAACTTGACATCAAACAATTACAATTACTTGTCTTGCCAAAACGGTCAGAGATGGAGTCTAGATTTGTATTAGAGACATACTGGAAGTCATATATGAACTTTCATTTGGTGACCTTTGTATTGACCTTCAAAGGTCAAATGTGACCTAGTGAAAATTCAATGACTTGTATCACTAAAATGGTCACGGATGGAGCCTAAGTTTGTGTTACTGACATCTAGGAAATCACATATGAACTTTCATTTGGTGACATTCAACTTGACTGTCAGTGACCTTTGAGGGTCAAACTCGACAGTGAAATTACAATGACTTGTATCACCAAAATTGTCATGGATTGAGCCAAGGTTTGTATAGAGACATTTAGAAAGTCATATATGAAGTCCATTTGCTGACCACAACTTGACATTCTGTGACCTTTAAAGTTCACAATTGACATATTGAATACATGCTGATATATTTTAATGATTTGTATCACCAAAACTGCTTCAGAGCTTAGTATTGTATTACAGAAGGTCTTATAAATGTATGTGAACTTTTATTTAGTGACCTTGACATTGATTTTCATTGATTCAAATGTCAAAATTCACGTGAAAGTTTCATAACTTGGATCATGGCTGTAAGACTGCCTGCCCGTAAGCTACAGGACCCTTGGTCCTATTTTTAAGCAATGATGTCAGATCATATCCTGTGGTTGTGGAAAAGGTGTGGTTATACTGCGTTTCAGAAGGGTCAAATTATTGGTCTGCATCAGACAAAGAAAACAACTGAGGAGATTGCTGAAACTACTGAAATTTGGTTAAGAACTGCGGTTAAGAGTTATAAATTTAAATTTGGTGAAGAACTGTAAATATCAAAGCTTACTACTCTGCCAAAACAACAGTCACTAGAGTATTCCATACTCAGTCAAAAAAGAAACTTCACACTCGTTTGGAGGTCGATAAGTTGAACATACAAGAAAAGTGGTTTTAAATAATGATTTAATTCCATTCTGTACCCAGTAAGGACGGTGTTCCATAAAAATCATGTTCATAATGTAACCAGTTCCACCGGAAATGCTACGGAAATGTAAGAGAGTAAAAATGGTAAGTTACAACTTGATGAAAGCATGTCAATAGTGTGTATGCCCTCCATGAGCGTTCACAGCTGCGACGCAATGTCTCCTCATGGATTGAATGATGCGTCTGAACACAGCTTGGGGGATGCGTCGCCATAATTGAACCAACATGGCACCAAGTTCCTGCAAATTCTGTGGAGGGTTCCTTACTTGACAGAGTCTTCTGCCCAACACATCCCATACATGTTCTGTGGGATTAAGGTCGGGAGACCTTGATGCCAGCATTCCTAAGAAAATTCCGCGTTAAATTGGCCGTATGAGGTCTGGCATTATCGTGTTGGAATGTCAGACCTGGGCCATGAGCTGCCATGAATGGCAAAAGCTCTGGAATAAGCACTTGATCTCTGTATCCTGCAGCAGTTAGGTTTCCTTGAACGACCATCAGTCGGGAACGGGCAGGACCATTAAAGGCACCCCAAACCATAACACTACCGCCCCCAAAACGGTCCACTTCCTGCACACAACACTGGGCGTTGCGTTCACCGCGTCTCCTCCAAACTCTAACTCTCCCATCAGTGAAGTGCAAAGTGAATCTGGATTCGTCACTAAAAACAACCCTATTCCAATCACGCTGAGTCCATCTCAGATGTCGTTGTGCCCAGAGAAGCCGTTGACGTCGGTGTAACTGGGTTAAAATTGGTCCACGATATGGCCGACGTGCATGGAGACGAGCAGTGCGCAGGCGATTACGTATGGTTTGGGCAGTCACACGACCTCTAAATAATTCATTCCTAGTGGACGTTGCAGTGAGAAATCGACACGCAAATGACGAAGACGATTTGTCGGTCTTCTGCTTGTGTCGTCACACGTGGTCTACCCGAACGAGGTCGGTCTGCTGTGGTGCCAGTTTGTTGGAGACGTGTCCGAAGATCATGGATAGTCCGTCGACTGCATCCCATAACCCTGACAATGTCAGTGACCAACGTTCTCGTTTTCAGCATGCCAATGGCACGTTCACGTTAAATGTTTGACAGTCGTGGCATTGCAAATCAACGGATAATTGACTGTAAGAACTTGTTTTTCCGAGATGTCACTCTACCGTGCTAACGTGGGCTCAATTGCACGTGTCTCATAAGGTCACGTGACTAGAAACAAGAGGAAACATGCTTTTACCTTGATGTATGCTCGCACGTGCTGCATGCTTGTGCACGTCGGAGTTGCTGTGTGTCATGATGTCTTTGACAACGCATTTACCCCTAATAATAATAATAATAATATCTCTTGTATTAAGTTTCAAGAAAATATTTAGAAATTTATGAGTGTGAAGTTTCTTTTTTGACTGAGTATATTAGTGTAATCATATACATGAGCGAAAAAGAGAAACGTTACGTTACTGTAGAGAGTGGAATAATGAGGTTGATCTTTAGGCGGCCGTGATCCCGTTGCAAAATCTGGAGGACCTAGGGTTCACACTAGTCATTGGCTTTCGGGAAGCCCCATTTTCTGGTACCCACCACTACAAAAACATGTCACGTGCACGTGCATAAATATAAGTGTGTAGCAGCGCGGTCAATAACGGGTTACTGCGAAAAACATTGGACGAATACCACTGTTAGCAGTTAATACCGCCTTTAATATCTCATAAAGGCACGAGCGAACGTCAAATTTCTGTAAAGAAAACTAGAATGAAATTGGAAATTAGCTTGGAGAGAATTCCATTTTCAACCTCCACCAATATCAAATGAAATCATTACTTTTTCAGCTTAGATGTTTGGGTACCCAGAGAAACACTCGGGTGTGTAAAAACGCCAAGCAAACATCCAGTCAAGAAAATTTAGATTTTAATTTCTCGTGCTGCTGTACATGGTAATAGCATTTAACGGCAGCAGCCTTGTTACTGATGACATATCAGGTTGCTAGGGCATACGGAGCATATGTATTCGCGGTATTAAATATTATTATTAAATTCTAAACCCCTTTCTCACTAATAAAACCCCCCAAAAGATATTGCCCCCCCCTTTTTAAAATCGGTCTGGCAAATAAAAGGCCGACAGAAGTGGAGGTAGGATACGGAAGTCTTAGCAATAATTTTATAAACATGGCCTAAATATACCCGAAGACACATATAGATCAATGAAATCATAATTTGCACACGACGCATTATCCATCCTCATTAATTGCCCACTCTTTCTCCTCTACAGCGATAATTGGGTCAGTTAAAACGTCCGAAAGCTTGCATTTTTGCGCAACTACCTCACCAGTGCATTATCTGACAGAAAAGTAGGACATGATATGGACCTGAAAAAGCTCGCGACGAGACGGACGAAATTTGCAATATTTAAGTATATTTAAAACAATGAGGGCTTCCGTTAGCTCACTCGGTTAAGGCGCCGCAATTGCGATGCAGCAGTGACTACTACGGCGTGGGTTCGATCCTCGGTTGTACCAACCAGCAGTGGTCGGCAGCTTTTTCAGAACAGCGCACAATTGGCTAAAGCGCTATGGGAATGCAAATTGGGAAGGGACTGCTGGGAAGGGAAATTAAAAATGATTGCCTTGTTCATTGCTCAATTGCCTCCTGTTGGCCAGCCCAACGCTCGTCAGTGAGATTCTGAGCTTGCTCATGTTCGGGTATCCTCCGCCCTCGTTCTGAACTTTCATTAGTTTTTCATTAGTTTCGACTAATGAGTGTAAAGATGCGGGGGCTGACAGGCGCGATTTGGAGGAGGGCCGCAAACTGTCTGTCTCTCCTGAGCTGGCAACAGGGGGTTGCATACGTGCAAGCCTTGTACATAGTTCTCGGATTGGGCATTCCAAATTCGGGTGGGATTGGAGATGCCAAATTTATTTAAAAAAAAATAAAACAATGCCACCATGTCCCCTAAATTTCCCAGCTAAACACTGTCTGCATAAACCCATAAACCCATAAAAAGATCAATTTACTGCACACAAACTGCCTCATCTCCGTCATAGATCCTATGTGTAGAAAAATCGACTCTGGACTAAAAGTAAAGCCACGTAGGCCTACTCACCTATTTGAATGGCATTCGGTAAGCTTTGCGTCGAGCAAAATCCTCGACTTGTCTCGAAATTTATACGGTAGCCGCGGACGTTATCATTATTTAGGTAATCCGTTAGCTTAGCTTGATCTAGCTTGATCTGTTACCTGCTGGCTGCATTGCTGCTTGAGGAAGGGTCGTCTGTGGCTTGGCAGCTGCTTGAGGCCAAATGAACTTAGTTTTGGTAGCTTTGTTACCCTCTCTTCCTGTTCTTTCTTTTCTTTTTTGATTATTGCTTTTATGTTTGAATGGAACGACTACTCTCACTAGCGCGGGAAGTGGGGGGCTGCCGGGGCTGCAGCCCCCCCTCCCTTTTGCAGCCCCTCCTGATGTCGGCTGTAGGCTCATCTTGGATGTCACAGTAATTTTAATGGTAAAAATTAAAACAGAAAAATAAACACATCAATTGGCTTAAAACCGTTTTGTACAGTTTATGTCAAAAACCTGTGTTTAAAAAATCTGGGTTGAAAAATTTTTAAATGATTCATTATGTATTGAGGAAACGCTTTCTCAAAGAAGCGGAAGGCGCTGACACAAATGCATTGGCAAGCAAAAACGGCGAACAGCAAGCAGAGAGGGTTATCTGATTTTTTTTCTTCCAAACAATATTTCAGAGAAAGCTAAAGTTTATGATACAAACTCTTCCGTTACTCGTGGAGAGTGATGAAAGAACAGTACAAATGATGGAAGCAACACCACTATGATCGCAATAGCTATCACCCAGGACTAGCTAGCTTGTCGCTCCGGTAGAGAGCATCAGCAGCGGCTCACTCACTTTAGCCCTGCCGTGCACTCGGGATCCTTTCAAGAGAACATCGTATTTCCTGGAAGCAAATTCGGCACGGTGTGATTTGACAGATCGTTTCAATGAGGTTTGTTTGAAAATGGCGACGATTGCATTGTGTTAAAGAAATCGACCTCATTCTTTGTTTTATCTGCACAACCTCAGTGACAATTCATTTGCTAAAGGGGGATTTAGCAACTGGGAAAAGGCAAAAGAAAGAACTTGGTCAGCATGAGTTGTCAGACCTGCACTCTGATTCATTACATGTGTCAGCGATGCTTTAAGTAACTCCAGTCAGTGCTATGTTTTGGGAGTTTGCAGCTTGGAATCAACATTCTGCAAGGACAGTGTTGTAACATTTATTCAGATCGACTAAATTCCTGGGCCATGAAGGAATACCGCTCAGAGGGCACCATCATCGCGACACATACCGCAGCAGCTTGTGTGACAGAATGCACTTTTTAGCGAAAACTCGAGAGTGGCTTTAACTTACCCGCTTTAAAAAGATGAAAAAAAAATTGCCAGTTTGGGAGAATTTTAAGAATGCTGATTATGATCCCAAAGGGAACGATTATTTTCGCCTTTTATGGGATTAGTCTGCTGCCTGGATGTTGGCGAAACTGACAAGCTACATTCATTAAGGATAGTTGATTGAATTAAAAATTACGGCATTTAATGCAATAAATCACTTTATTCAAATGGAGGATTTTGTCCGAGGATTATTTGTTTATTTTTGGGGCTGACGACCTCCTGTAGTTTATAAAACGGCGCATAATAGCTAGGCTTACAAAATGAAGTCCTTCTGCGCCAATGTTTTATAGAGCGCGACAGGAAGATGTTTCTGTTCTAAATGTAAAAAATGCTGAAACGGGAGATGGAATTCAGAGAAAGGGAAATAATTCCGTTTCCAACCTCAACTTTTTAAAGCTTTTTACAGTGCTGTGAAAAAGTATTTGCCCCCTTCCTGATTTCTTCTTTTTTTTCATATTTGTCACGCTTAAATGTTTCAGATCATCAAACAAATTTTAATATTAGACAAAGACAACCCAAGTAAATACAAAATGCAGTTTTTAAATGATGAGTTCATTTATTAAGGGTAAAAATGTATCCAAACCTACTTGGCCCTATGTGAAAAAGTAATTGGCCCCTAAATCCTAATAACTGGTTGTGCCACCCTTGGCGACAACAACTACAATCAAATGTTTGCAGTAACTGGCAATGAGTCTTTCACATCACTTTGGAAGAATTTTAACCCACTCTTCTTTGCAGAATTACTTTAATTCAGCCACATTGGAGGGGTTTTGAGCATGAACGGCCTGTTTAAGGTCATGCCACTGCATCTCAATAGGATTTAAGCCCGGACTTTGACCAGGCTACTCCAAAATCTTCATTTTGTTTTTTTTAAGCCATTCAGAGGTGGACTTGCTGGTGTGTTTCAGATCATTTTCCTGCTGCATAACCCAAGTGCGCTTGACCTCGAGATCACAATCTGAGGGTTGGACATTCTCCTTCAGGATTTTCTGGTAGATAGCAGAATCCATAGTTCCATCAATTATGACAAGTTGTCCAGGTCCTGAAGCAGCAGAGCAGCCCCAAACATCACACTACCACCACCATGTTTGACTTTTGGTATGATGCTCTTTTTATGAAATGCTGTGTTAGTTTTACGCCTGATGTAATGGGATGCAAACTTTCCAAAAATTTCAACTAATGTCTCGTCAGTCCACAGAATATTTTTCTAAAAGGGGATCATCAAGATGTATTTTGGCAAATGTCAGGTGAGCCTTTGAGTTCTTTTTGGTCAGCAGTGGTTTTCGCCTTGGAACTCTCCCATGGAAGCCATTTTTTGTCCAGTCTCTGTCTTATTGTTGAATCATGAACACTGACTTTAACTGAGGCAAGTGAGGCCTGCAGTTCTTCAGATGTTGTGGGTTTTGTTGTGACTTCCTGGTTGAGTAGTTGATGTGCTCTTAGGGTCATTTTGGTAAGCCAGCCACTCCTGGGAAGGTTCACCACTGTTCCAAGTTTTCTCCATTTGTGGATAATGGCTCTGACCGTGATTCGCCAGAGTCCCAAAGCCTTAGAAATGGATTTGCGGGTTGCAAAGCCATTTCTAAGATAGATGTCAATTTCTGTGTTTCTCATCTGTGTTATGATTCTGTTCTGTTCTGCTCATGTTCTGTTCATGTTTTGCCATGCCTTGTTCCATGCCATACTTTGTTTCTGTTTATTCTGTAATTTCTGCCATAGTCCATTTCCCCAGTCATATTCCGGTCATTGTTTTGCTATTTGCCATGCTTTGCACTTTGTCTCCCCTGTCTGGTCTTTTGTTATGTGACAGCTTATTTTCCCCAGTATTGTGTGCCACGCTTTCAGGTGATTTCATGGTTTCTGGGTTTTCAATAGTTCCTTCTAATCTCGTTTGCTTCCTTCGCCTTGCTGTTCTGTCATTACTAACCAATACTAACAGTTTGTTGTTTTAGTTAAATTTACTAACCAAAACTAACATTGTATATAATACTAACTTACTAACGAGCACTAGGGATTGTATAGCTGCACCTTACTAATTGATTAACAAGCTCTCAGCACTCGCCCTGTTCTAGTCTCCGCCTCTTGTCTTCACTCAATCTACTTTGCTGCGTTTCAGCGGATCCTCCGCACCTGCTTAACTCTGTTCTGCCTCTCATTATCTGTGCACGTTAGAACTCCCTAACCGGAGCTGTATGTTTGTCAATAGGCTGTCTCAGGATCCCTGTCCACGTTTTGGCTTTTGCCAATTTCATGTGGTTAGGTTCTCCCTCGTGTTTGCTCCTTCGTAATTAGTCTGATCCAATTCACCCGTTCCTAATCATAGCATGTGACTTCCCTTGTGTGTATTTAAGCAGTCTTCTCACAGCAGTTCCCCATCAGAATGTTTCCCTTGGTTTGCCTGTGCTACGCTTGTTTTTGCCTCGTATTCTTTGTGATTCACTTCTGACTGGACCGTTCCTGATTACGATTTTGGATCTGTTTTGGATTACCTTCTGCATCTGTGTATCGAACCCTTTTTGCCCGACTACGAGTACTGTGATTGCTGCCCTGTTAACGACTCGGATTTCGTCCTCTGGATTTTTGGTTTTTGGATTGTGGACTCTGTACTGTTGCCTCCTGCTCTGCAGGGGTTTTCCCCCTTCCATAATAAAATCCAGTTTTACTGCACTGCTTGGTTCTCGCGACTGGTTCCTGAGCGATACCTCACAGTCTGTTCTTGAATTTCTTTAGTTCATGGCATGACATGTTGCTTTTTGAGATCTTTTAGCCTACTTCACTTTGTCAGACAGGTTCTATTGAAGTGATTTCTTGATTCAACAGGTCTGGCAGTAATCCGGCCTGGGTGTGGCTAGCGAAACTGGACTCAAAAAATGTGGTTAATCACAATTAATTCATGAATTATCAAGGGGGGGCAAATACTCTTTCACATAGGGCCAGGTAGGTTTGGATAGCTTTTT
Organism: Gymnothorax javanicus; assembly: GCA_029692085.1. Classification (NCBI taxonomy): domain Eukaryota; kingdom Metazoa; phylum Chordata; class Actinopteri; order Anguilliformes; family Muraenidae; genus Gymnothorax; species Gymnothorax javanicus. The sequence continues at coordinate 77,850,673 of CM056195.1, forward strand.
CCGCGTAATAAATTAACTCATCATTTAAAAACTGCATTTTGTATTTACTCGAGTTATCTTTTTCATATATTAAAATTTGATGATCTGAAACATTTAAGTGTGAAAAATATGCAAAAAAGTAAGAAATCAGGAAGGGGCAAATACTTTTTCACAGCATTGTATTTTCCAGAACAATTTTAAAAGGGGGCTCGCCTTTATATTTTGGAGGGTTTTATTTGTGAGAAGGGGGGTATTTGTTATCCCTATAATTACGTGCGCTTTTCAATGTAGCCTGTCGGTGGTTTCTTGGTCATTTCCTCATTAATAATTTCTTAATCATTATACGATTATGTATTGGTGTTGTTAATTCAAATAATAAATTGTTTGATTGTGAATCAGGCGATATCAAACTGGGAGGGGTTGTGAGCCATCATGTGTGAGAGGCAAATCCCGGCAGCATTACCAGGAGTTAGGGTTGAAGAGGTTGAAACAAATAAGGCAACAAAAGCATGATAGCTTTTTTAATGACACATGCGTACAAAACAAAGGAACTTATTGGGATAAAACGTAGAAAAAAATTCAGGCCCCAGGACAACAAAACGATTATAAATTATCGTTTTTTGTAATCGGTTATGATTTATATGGCGAGTATTCTTTTATTTTCGTACTTGTTTGCACCCTTAGTTGCTATGACCGCTGTTGCAAGACCAACATTGTCATAATGCCCTCATGCAGTGCTATTAGAAAAAATAATAATAATAATTAAATATATATATATATATATATATATATATATATATTTTAAATGATGTCACTCTTCTACTTTCGGTTGGCAGCCCCCCCCCAGTTCAAACATCTTCCCGCGCGCCTGACTGCTCCTGAGTTTGCAAATTTTATAATCTTCAGATTTTGCGCTTGAACTATCAAAGGTTACAGATGTAAACCTGATCACATGATCAAATCAAATACAGACTTGACATTGGACAACACATTGCCCAGCAATCATCTTGACACATTTGCATATCAGTATGAAAGAAAAATAACAAATAAGGAAATTTTTGATTTCATTAATAGTCTTTAAAACATGCGTAGATTAATCGCGTAAATTTGCTATAAAATGCAATGAATGATTGTTAGAAAAATCCCATGTTAGAGATGAGTTTGGGGTCATGAGGGTTTATATAATGAATTTCAACAAATGGGGGTCATAGTTGGTTATAATATACGTATTGCTATGTAATGATGAAGAACAGGTCAGTTTGTTTCGCGGCGACCTTGCATGAGATTTTATATTAGCCTCATATTAGGCATTGATGAGAAAGTAGCACAGTGAGGCAGTAGGGGGCCCCCACTGGCCTTGGGCCCTGGGGCCCGGGGCGGTCACCCCCTTGGCCCCCGTGGTTGCTCTGCTTATGCCTGGAGTTATGCTGGACATTTTAAAATGGATTCCAAGTGGTAACCTAACGAGCTGACCTGGCTCAGTTTTGGGTTTGGTCATTTTGGGTGTGTCTGGCAGGGGCACAGCACTGCTGAAAATATCTGGCAGTGGTCATTCATGATACCTGGGGTTATGCTAGACCTTTTACAGCAAGTTTCAAGTGGTTGAGCAAAGCTCGCGTATGGGTGTGGCCATATTGGGTGTGTCTGGCAGGGGCACACCCACTGCAGAAAATGTCTGGCAGTGGTCATTCATAATATCTTGGGCTATGCTGGACTTTTTACAACAGGTTTCAAATGATAACCTTGTGAGCTGGTCAAGCACAATTTTTGGACCCCCTATTTATGTATCTGTAATCTCTTGGAATGATCTAGCTGATTTGGGTACCATGACCACACCTTCCAGGGGGGACTCAACAGTCATCCAGATCCTTGGTCAGGGATCCATGCTAGGTGTTTTGATATCATTAGAAATTGGTAACCATTCCAGCTAGGCTGACCCTCCTGGGCTCCTGCTCTAAAATTGGCTATTTTTTGTGTGTAAACAAGTAATGCCACAAAAAATGACCGTGTACACATGAAGCAAAAAGGGACTTTCAAAACAGGCTTATTTCAGAATGCACGTTAATCCCTTTTTGAGTGCTTCTTGCTGGTGGCACCGTGGTGCAGTAGATAGCACTGCCACCTCGCAGCAATATGGTCGTGGGTATGGATCCAGCTTGGGGCCTTTCTGTATGGAATTTGCATGTTCTCTTGGGTTTCCTCCAGTTTCCTCCCACAGCCCAGAGACATGCATTTCAGGCAAATTGGAGGCTCTAAATTACCTATGGGCGCCAGAGACGGGCAATTCCAGGATTTTTGAAGTGGGGTGGCACAGGGGGGACCAATAATCCGTCAGGGGGGCACGGGGAAGAGAGCATTTTTATCAGAATACAGCATTGAAAATCTGCTCAGAAGGAAATATATGATAGGATAAAACACAATGTAATTATGCTAAATTAGACACACCATTTTCGTTCTTCATTTTACTTGTTTTTCTTTTCAGTAAAGTGTATTCAAATTCAGTACACATTTTCTGTAGGCTAAGGCTGTGTTCGAAATGTACACTCACTCAATACATAGAGCACTATGTAGTGAATGTTATCTGCTGAAAACAATAGAGAGTGAGTGAGTGAGCAAGTGGACAAGTGTACATTTCAAACGTAGCCTAATAAGTCTGCCACTTGTTTCAAAAACAATTCCAGTGCAAAATAAAACAGAAACAATTCCATGGTATCAGAATTTTGGAAATTCTATTACACACAAATATCCATGGAACATATTTTATAACAAAAGTAAACACCTGTTTCACATTGTAGTGTAAGTGTGTCTGTAAATGCAGTAGTGTCAGTATCCCAGTCCATTGTGGTCAAACTCCCTGTGTCAGCCCAAGCAATTTAGAAGAGAGATAAATAAATGTAATGGTAATGGCATACACCGTACTACAGTTTAAAATTTCATTTTTATCATCTGATCGCTACATTCTCAACATTCTCAGACTCCTAAAACTTCAGTGTTTGTTTAACCACATTATCTTGGAGAAATTGATTGTGATTTTAGTGTTTAATCAAAACATGAAGGACTCCATCAAGACAATTGCAAGGTTTAAATTTAGGAAATCCGTGGACACCAAGCATGTAAATGTAGCTTACTGGGAAAGTTTCTCTGTATTGCCTAAAAGTTGTGGTCACTTTTGGTTAAGTACTTGCCACAGTTGAGTTGACCAGTGTTAATTTGCGGCTAATATTTGACTTTGAAGCGAAGCTTCTTCAATATTTCAAAATATAGAACTGAGTTTATACATACCATGCAGTGAGACGTGGTGATTATGGACCACTCTTAAATTCTATGCCTAGCATGCATTCCAATGCCAAAACGCAGCACTTCTCTGTTGTGTCCCACTATGTAATGGGGATGTTAGGTTGCATGCTGATCTTATTTTTAATTGTTTTCCGAAAAATTATGTTAGTTGAGGAAAATGGTTGAATCAGATAAAGAGGGACGAGTGGCTGGAACCACAGGGGTTTTATGATCGTGATACACGTTTCCAATTGTTTTATTTATCGAGGCTTTAGCGGTGGCCTGATCAGGTCCCAACAGACAGTATGAGATTTTGTTTATCACACAACTTAATTGCGCAATTTAACAGAAAACAAATGTAATTTTGCGTGAGCGCCTGAATAGTACTTCTCAATTTGTTACCACTGAGCTGATGCCATCACTCTGCAAACTTACACAGCAGTCAAGCCATTACTCAACTAGCAACAGTTTGAATTGATCACTTCCACATCATTAGTTGGGCCATGGGAGAAGTACTAACGTAAGTTAGCGATGTGATGGAGAAAAATCTGGAATTAATGCCGAGTCAAGTTTTCCCTCCACTGTCAACTGAGTATCTAGCTAGCTAACAAACTGTAACAAAATGTTACATAATGGTTATGGAAATGTACTGCGAACATGCTAGCAAAGTAAAGTTAACTCAGTTATGAGAGTGGCACATGGCTAGCCTGCTACTGTCCTAAGCCATACCGGTTTATTCAGTTTGGCATGACTGAATATTAACAGCATGACTTAAGCATGACTTAACATGGAACAGTTTTTCCCCACACTCTAAGATAATGATATTTCTGCAAAAGTGATATGTGCCTCGGGTAATATCAAAAAATATGCCATGTGCTGGGCTTTGGGAAAAGTACCATAGTTATGTGATACAGGAAAATCTGGAAGAAATGCCAAATCACAGTTATATTTCGCGGGCGAATGTTTAAGCTGCGGGAAAACTCCGCCTCCATATTGGAAAGCAAGTACCTTGCTACCTTGGAAAGCAAGTAGACTTTTGGAACCAAATCTGCCAAAATATTTATTTCATGACTAGAAATGCAAACCTACAGTTAATTCAATACAAGATACTCCACAGAACCCACTACACTGGCCAGAAAATGTTTAAAATGGGCTTCACTTCAGAAACATGTTCTAACTGCACTCAAAACCAACCAGACACTTATATCCACGCTATTTGGCACTGCACACCTATTCAGCAGTTTTGGGAAAAGGTCACAAATTCACTCTCTGATCTCTTTGGCTGTCACATCCCTCTATCCCCCCCACTCTGCTTACTAGGTGACATAACAATTACAAATTTGACAAGACCAAATAAAAAACTTCTTCTAATAGCCCTAACTGTCGCCAAGAAAACAATCCTCATGAACTGGAAATCAAAAAGCAACACAAACATCACACAATGGAAGAATTATCTCATGGATCACATTACTATGGAAAACACAACATCCGACCCCACCCAACAGCATATAACAGAACCCCCGTCCATCTGGTCCCCTCTCACTAACTTCTTACAAACCTAATCCGGCAAAGCAATACACCTCTTTTGCCTGGGAACCAATCTCAAATGACGTTAAGCTCATTCATTTATTCAATTATTCATTTATATGCATGTTTACATTCACACATGCATACATACAAACAAACGCAAAATACATTCAAGCATACATACACACATGCATACATTCAAGCATAAATACATATATATAAATAATTGCTCTGTAAGTCTATGACTCATAATACTACAATCTACAAATCTTTACTTATAAATGATAAAATAATGATTTAAGCTGGTGGCGATGGCGGTGACGAGGGCAGCAATAATAATATTGACAAGAAATGATAAATGTACAGTTGCTGAACTACAATGGCGAGTGTATGATTGCTGTTATCATTATTTGGTCGGGGAGGCAAGATGGGCTCTGTGGCCTGCGCCTGCCTTCGCCGTCTCGGCCTTCTTCCAATCCTCAAGCCTGGGCTAATGCCGCCTTATATGCCTTTGCCTTTTTTTTCTTCTCGTATATGTTATACACCATCTTCAATACAAAAAAAAACAAAAAACACACACTCAAAGAATAGGGCAAGTGGGGCTTGGACGTAGGGGCTGGCCTTTGGTTGGCTTCTCGTCACATTCCTCACTTTTTTTAATGCACTACACTAGCTGAGTCACATCCCCCCCAAAAGGAGAGGGAGAAAAAAAAAAAAGGAAGGGGGGGGGAGAAGGGGCAGGCGGGGCTGTGGGTGGCGTCCGGGATGGGGTGGGGGTTGGCCGGGGGCCGGGGAGGTGGGGGTCACGGGCCCTGTGGCTTCTTAATATTTAATACTTACTATTGCTATTTATGTTATTGTAATTGTTCTCATTGTTCTTAAATTTTCTATTATTATTGTTATGGATGTAATAATGATATTGCAATTATTGTGCTTCTTCTTCTTCTTATTATTATTATTGTTATTATTGTTATCGTTATTATTATTATTATTATTATTATAATCATTGATTGTTGTTGCTGTCGTCGTTTTTACCGTCGTCATTAGCTTTACTAAAAAAATAAGTGTTGCTACCTTAACAATTTCTACCACAATAACTATTTTTGATCATAATTATTATACCTATCAACTATAATTTAAATAAATATATTACGACTATTATGAAGACATATACTCGTGTACATGTACACATACACACACACACTCACAACATTTACATTTAGTTATCAACTTCCGTCTGTCATTTTGTCTGTCTGTCTGTCTGTTTATGTGTCCCTTTATGTATATGTAAAAGCCCGCGCCTCACACAATAAACATTTACACATCTGCCATTGATACACGCCCTTACCCCCCACGTTTCCTATCTGTTACATACTTCATTCACCAATGTTAAATATTTAATTTACATTAAATTTTGCATTTATGTACTGTTATTCAAGTTTAGTTATCTCTTTTGTTGTAATTATTATTATTATTATTTTCTTTTTTCTTTCTTTTTTCTTTTTTCCTTAATGTACTGTATATCTATATTTTTTTTTCCTTTTTCTTTACAAACCTAATTCTGCTGTTTAATTTGCATTTTGTCATCTGAAAATAAAAACAAAGTTGTCCTCCAAAGAGGGGGGGTGGTGGCAGGCTATTTAAAAAAAAAAAAAAAAAAAAGGAAAGCAAGTACCTTTGAGCGGCAATGGATTGGGGGGCACCAGGGGGGGCCAGTCATATTTCGGGGGGGGCAGGTACCCCCCTGTGCCCCCCCCTAGGACCGCCCCTGGTCAGAGAGTGAATGGTGTTTGCGCCCCGCTATGAATTGACGAGCTGTCCAAGGTGTGTCCCTGCCTTTTGCCCAAATACAGCCAGGATAGGCTCCAGTGAGGAAGAGGCGGTGTAGATAATGGATGATATTAGCTTGGGCTCCCATGATACACTGCCTGACAAAAAAAAAAACGAAGTTGCCGTTTGGATTTAAGTACGCAAATACCTAAGAGCTTATGATTGGATCATTATTGCAGTGATTTTACGTGTTCCAGCTCACTGATGCAGTGTGGGTAGCTTCCCATTTCTTTAATAATTATGTCGGAAGACATATCCCCTGGTTGTGGAAAAAATGCTTCTTTTTTTCAGAACAGACAAATTATTGGCCTGCATCCAGCAAATAAAACAACTAAGGAGATTGCCTAAATTACTGCGTCTACATCTCTGAGCAGATTTAGATGCCAAGCGGACATGGAGCTGTTCTATTTATGCACACAGTTACACTGTTCTATCAATAGGTGGCACACCTGGAAGGGTTATTGAATATTCATCCAAAGCCCTAAATGGAACACCATTTAGTCCCATCCCTATTTCCCAGGAATTGTATGAATTAAACTACTCAGCCCAGCCTGATGTGTAAACTGCTCAATATACTTGCCCATAGTTTCTATCGAGCAGTTAAAAAAAAAATCTTTTGCGACAGAAAAAAAATTGTCCTTTGTAGCAACCACTTCAGCTATAATGAGCCACTGGTATCCCAATTAAGTAGTTAAAAAATCAATTTTCTGAAGCAAAAATTCGACATGGTAGTGATACTATGTCATTCTACTATCAATTATAGTTTTCATATATTTGTAATAAAAATGCGTGATTCCCTACCATTGATTTATACGTAGATTCCTCCATCAAGAATTCAGTGCTCACTTATACAGTGCTGTGAAAAAGTATTTGCCCCCTTCCTGAGTTCTTATTTTTTTGCATATTTGTCACACTTAAATGTTTCAGATCATCAAACAAATTTCAATATTAGGCAAAGATAACCCGAGTAAATACAAAATGCAGTTTTTAAATGATGATTTCATTTATTGAGGGAAAAAGCTATCCAAACCTACCTGGCCCTATGTGAATAAGTAATTGCCCCCTAAACCTAATAACTGGTTGTACCACCCTTGGCGACAACAACTGCAATCAAGCGTTTGCGATAACTGGCAATGAGTCTTTCACATCGCTGCGGAGGAATTTTGGCCCACTCTTCTTTGCAGAATTGTTTTAATTCAGTCACATTGGTGGGTTTTTGAGCATGAACGGCCTGTTTAAGGTCATGCCATAGCATCTCAATTGGATTTAAGTCCGGATTTTGAGTAGACCACCCCAAAATCTTCATTTTGTTTTTTTTAAGCAATTCAGAGGTAGACTTGCTGGTTTCGGGTCAATGTCCTGCTACATAACCAAGTGCACTTGAGCTTGAGGTCGTGAACTGATGGTCGGACATTCTTTTTTAGGATTTTCTGGTAAAGAGCGGAATTCATGGTTCCGTCAATTACGGCAAGTCGTCCAGGTCCTGAAGCAGAAAGCAGCCCCAGACCATCACTCTACCACCACCATGTTTGACTGTTGGTATGATGTCCTTTTTATGAAATGCTGTGTAAGTTTTACGCCAGATGTAACAGGACGCACACCCTCCAAAAAGTTCAACTTTTGTCTCGTCAGTCCACAGAATATTTTTCCAAAAGTCTTGAGGATCATCAAGATGTTTTTTTTTTTGCAAATGTGAGACGAGCCTTTGTGTTCTTTTTGGTCAGCAGTGGTTTTCGCCTTGGAACTTTCCCATTGATGCCATTTTTGCCCAGTCTCTTTCTTATTGTTGAATCATGAACACTGACTTTAACTGAGGCAAGTGAGGCCTGCAGTTCTTTAGATGTTGTTCTGGGTTCTTTTGTGACCTCCTGGATGAGTTGTCAATGCGCTCTTGGAGTAATTTTGGTAGGCCGACCACTCCTGGGAAGGTTCACCACTGTTCCAAGTTTTCTTCATTTGTGGATAATGGCTCTCACCATGTTTCGCTGGAGTCCCAAAGCCTTAGAAATGGCTTTGTAACCCTTTCCAGATTAATAAATGTCAATAACTGTGTTTCCCATCTGTTCTTGAATTTCTTAAGACTGCGGAATGATGTGTTGCTTTTTAAGATCTTTTAGCCTACCTCACTGTGTCAGACAGGTTCTATATAAGTGATTTCTTGATTCAACAGGTCTGGCAGTAATTGAACCCAAAGAATGTGGTTAATCACAGTTAATTCATGATTTAACATGGGGGGGCAATTACTTTTTCACATACGGCCAGGTAGGTCTGGATAGCTTTTCTCCATTAATAAATGAAATCATCATTTCTAAACTGCATTTTATATTTTATCAGGTTATTTTTGTCTAATATTAAAATTTGTTTGATGATCTGACACATTTAAGTGTGACAAATATGCAAAAAAATAAGAAATCAGGAAGGGGGCAAATACTTTTTCACAGCACTGTACCCTCATAACTCTCACTGATATCCAGTCACTCTAATGCTTGCTCAGGCTCATCTGTGTAAAGCACAGTAATAGTTCTTGCCCACATGAAACTTTCCTGGTAATTATCGATTGATTGACATGTTTCTTATCCAATTCCAGAGAGTATAAACTTTCGACAATAATTGAAAGACATTGATTGGCATCAGAAAGTCTTTGAACCCTTGCGTAACAGCAGTTAGGTCATATTCTCTCAACTTTGATCAGCTGAAAATGATGTGATTGCTTAGAAAGAAAGACTTCCAAAACCAGCCTGAAGTGCTTAGGTTACATTTATGAGATTGAAATGTGGTAGGGACATGGTCATTGAGAATTATTCTGAATGAAACAGGACTGGAGGGTTCCTTCTGCTGGATATATCTGTGTATCTGGAGGAGGAATTCAATGAAGAAAAGTTTTTATTCATTGTATGTGTGAGCATTGGATTTTTTTTTACTTATGGCTAGCTGGTTAGCTGTTTTTTATTCTCAGTTTACCATAGCCATGATGATCGCAGAGCTTGTTTGCCACATCGGTTAGAAAGAGAAAGCGTCAGTCTTTGTTCATAATTCTGCAGGTATTTGCTTTTTGTTTTAGAATTTATGCTGTATTCAACAAAATAGAATGCCAAGGTTTCCGCTTGTTTAAAATGCAAACAGCTCAAGCACTTCGGGAGACCCCTGCTGTGTTCGTTGCACCAATTCTGTTCAATTTAGGGTTGCATATTGCCTGTTTTTTCCTGACAGAGGAATGACTGTTTTGTTAAAATAAGGTATATTTCAGATATTGCTGCCTTAGTGAGTTATACTTGCGCCTTATAAGGTTTGGAAAACGTTTACACAAGCTTGCGAGCTCAGATGTGGGAACTGCTGGCTTTTCATTGCAGGGTGAATGTTCTGACTGTTAACCCCTCCGTGCAGATGTAGATGCCAGTGAACATGGAACTGCTCTATTTATGTATGCAGTTACACTATTCTATCACGAGATGGCACACCCGAATCAGTTATTGAATATTCACTAGCAAGCCAAGCTCGAACGTGGTTTGGAATATGGACGAGCTCAGTCCCATCCCTGTTTCCCAGGAGTTGCATGGATTAAACTCCTCAGCCAAGCCTGATGTGCAAACTGCTCAATATACTTGCCCATAGTATCTGTCCAGCAGTTCAAAAAAAAGATCTCTTGCAACAGAAAAAATTGATGCCCTTCATAGTAACCGCTTCAGCCATTGTTAGCCCAATTAAGTAGTTAAGAAAAATCACTTTTCTGAAGCAAAAATTCAACATGGTATTGATACTGTCATTCTAACAATTATAGTCATCACATATCAAAAAATGTGCAATTCCCTACGTGGATTTACCTGTGAATTCCTCCATTGGCAAATTCAGCATTCTCTTGTATCCTACTATGTACTCTCATTGATTAGCCACTCACTCAATTGCTTACTTAGGCTCATCTGCTTAACACACAATTATAGTTCACATCCACCTGAAACTTTTCCAGGAATGACCTATTGATTGATATGTTTTTTTTTCAATTCCAGAGAGTATAAACTTTCCACAGTAATTGAAAGACATTGATTGGAGCATCATAAAAGTATTTTAACTTTTGCGTAACAGCAAGTAAGGTTGTATTCGCTTAACGTTGCACACAGTTGCGCAGCTGAAAATGACGTGGTTTCAAAGAAAAAAAGAACTCCAAAACCAGCTTGAAGTGCTCAGTTACATTTACAGGATTTAAATGAGTTATAGAGATGGTCAATGGGAATTATTCTGAATGAAACAGGACTGGAGGGATCCATGAGGAAAGTTTTCTTCTTCAATGTATGAGTGAGTTAAATTGGGTGTGTGTGTATATACATATATATATATATTTATTTTTATATTTATTTATTATTTATTTATTTTTTTACTTATGGCTAACCGGCTAGCCGTTTTTAGCTTACCGACCATATGAGCCGATAAGCTTTTTTCGTGGTGTGGCGTCCGCCGTCCGGAACATTTTTTGATCTTTTTTTTTGGTCTGATGAATTTTCTTGTAAATTTGCCATAACATACTACTAAACCATATCTCCGGACGGTTTTTTCGGATTTGTGTGTTTTATGGGCCCTCAAATTTTTGGCCCCAGTGTTAAAGATAGGGCTGAGAAATTTTTAAAAATTATTTCTCAAAAACTGTGTGATAAATTTTTTTTCAGAATCAGGCAATCAACTTACCTTGGTACCATCAATGTACAGTGCGAGCACCATTTTGATTGAATCGGCGGAAGTGGGTCTAGTGGGGGCGCTGTACTTTATGAATATGCAAGATGGCCTGTGGAGGCCAAATGGTTGCAGATCGAGATTAAGTTTGTATTATTGACATATAGGAAGTCATATATGACCTATATTTTGGCTATGTTAATGTTGACCTCAGATGACTTTGAAAGGTCAAACTTGAGGTGTCGGAAAAAATTTACAAAGTTAAAAGACAGGACTAGAAATTTCTAAAAATTATTTCTCAGAAACTGTCTGATAACTTTTTTTTCTAAATCTGGCAATCAACTCACCTTGATACACGTTATGTACAGTGCGAGTGCCATTTTGATTGAATCGATGGATTGAATTGAGTCTAGAGGGGGCGCTGTACTTTAACATTGGGTCTAATGGAGAATGGGCAAAATCGCCTGTGGAAGGTAAATGGTTGTGGATAGAGATTAAGTGTGTATTATCAACATATAGGAGGTCATATATGATCTATATTTTGGGTGTGGTAAAGCTGATCTCAGATGACCTTGAAAGGTCAAACTTGTGGTCAAGCAAAATGTTACAATTTTCAAAGGCTTCTAGGCTTGAAACTATTGAAGATTAGGAACATATATGTATTTAATACATATAGGAAGTCATATATGAACTTTCATGTAGTGGCCTTGAACTTGACCTTCAGTTACCTTTGAAGGTCAAACTTCACATAGTGAAATTTTTATGACTTCTATCACCAAAACGATTACAGATAAAGCTTAGGTTTGTATTGTGGACATATAGGAAGTCATGTATGAAGTTTCATTTGGTGAGCTTGAACCTGACCTTCAGTAACCATCAACAGCCAAACTTAAAGGTGCACTATGCAAGTTTGTTTACTTTCACTTTTGTTGACATTCGAACTCAAACAAAACATAGGTAGCCCACCCCTCCCTCCCATAATTCCCTCCTTCCCATGCTTCCATAACTGTCAACTGTTGTCGGTGATTGGCCGGGACGGTTTGTTATGTTATGGGGCACAGCCTGTGCCCCTTGTGTTTATTTGCAGTTTGTGACGCCTTTGCGGTCTCCAGAGCCCGGGTTTTTTTTACAGTGAATTTAGGGGCAGGCAGCTAGCGGATGGTGGAGAGATGTCCGCGAATTGAGACAAAAATATAGTCACGCAGAAAGTAAACAAACTTGCATAGTGCATCTTTAACAGTGAAATTTCAATGACTAAGATTAGCTAAATTGTTACAGATAGACCTTAGGTTTGTATTGGAGACATTTAGGAAGTGATATAAGACTTTTCAATTGGTGACCTTCATATTGACCTTTGAAGGTCAAACTTGACCGAGTGAAAATTTAATGACTTCTATCACTAAAACGGTCACGGATAGAGCCTAAGTTTGTTTCACAGACTTAAAGAAAGTCACACATGAACTTTCATTTGGTGACATTCAACTTGACTGTTGGTGACCTTTGTCGGTCAAACTTGACATAATACAATTACAATGACTTGCATTGCCGAAAGGGTCACAGATGGAACCTAGGTTTGTATTACAGACATATAGGAAGTCATACATGAACTTTGATTTGGTGACCTGCATATTGAGCTTCGAAGGTCAAATGTGACCTGATGAAAATTCAATGACTTGTATCACTACAATGGTCGCAGATGGAGCCTAGGTTTGTGTTACAGACATCTAGGAAGTCATGCATGAACTTTCATTCCGTGACATTCAACTTGACTGTCCTTTGAGGGTCAAACTCGACAGTGAAATTACAATGACTTGTGTCACCAAAATGGTCACGGTTAAGCCAAGGTGTGTATAGAAACTTTTAGAAAGTTGTATATGAAGTCCATTTGGTGACCTCAACTTCACCCTCTGTGACCTTTAAAGTTCACTATTGACATATTGAATTTTCAATGACTTGTGTCACCAAAATTGCTTCAGAACTTAGGATTGTATAATAGGAGGTCTTATAAATGTATTTGAGCGTTTATTTAGTGACCTTGACATTGACCTTCAATGATTCAAATGTCAAACTTCACATGAAATTTTCATAACTTGTATCATCACTATAAGATTTCTTGCCGGTAAGCTACAGGATCCTTGGTCCTATTTTTCTCTACCAAAATCATGAAAATAAACTGAAATACGATGGAATTCTAAATGCTACAAGTGTGTTGACTCAGTCGAGCCATTCCCTTCCTCTCTGTGAAGCTGCAATCTTGAATTCTAAAGCCTTAAATGAGGTAACACATAAATAGCCTGATTCGGCTTCTGTGCAGAGGGCTTAAATAAGCAGTTCCTTTCATGAGTATGTGTGCTGGCTTGTGGGACTCTGAAGAAAAATGGACAAAATTCTAAACTTTATCATGGAGAAAAGGCATGTTTTGGGTTTGTAGATGTTACTGGTGACCATTGATGTCCAGCTGCGCCTATATAGATAAACTCGTCCTAAATTCCACCAGAAAATCATTCATTCATTTTGAATGTCATGCATCAAAAGAGGATTTATGTTAAAGATACGATTATTTTATGAAATGACTGTGCACCGTTTTGAGAGCTCTGAGAGTTTGGCGAGCCACTTGGAGAGCTGCCTTTTTTGGCTCGAAAAGAGTCAATAATTTTGAATTTCAGACTCAGATACAAGTACAACTGTGGTCAAGGAGTTATGATCCCAGATATGTATTGTTTTAACTCCCAGCCATTTTTCACTTCTCAGTATTTTTCTAATAATGTCAATGCTGAATTCTAATAAAGATTTTTTTTTGTTTTTGCAGCCCTTTTTCTCTGCCAAAATCATAAAAATAAACTGAAATACGATGGAATTATAACTGCGTCAAGTGTCTTGTCTCAGTTGAGCCATTTCCCCCTCTCTATGAAGCTGAAATCTTGAATGATAAAGCCTTAAATATGGTAACACATAATAGCCAGATGTGGCTTCTGTGCAAAGGGGTTAAAAACTGTCCATTGCATTATTACGTCCAAGTCTTTGGCATGTGCTGGAGAAGAGTGTACGGAGTCGTTCTACTTTCTCATCGTCAATACAAGATAATTGCCAAAAATTCATGCAGATCTGGGTGGAAATAAACGTCATTATGCTGCAAAACGTGTTTGAATCAGTGCCTTAACAAGTGCACACCATAATCTAAGATAAAGGAGATCCAAGTAAATATTAGCGTGCAAGTTTTTTTGGCCAGTCAATGCATATTCCTAATAGCATTGTTTTTGTGTTAAGGCTAGCAGCATGCTAGGATAGCGTCATTGTTTTTTCTTTTCTGCTGAAATCAGCTACTCCTGTGAAATTATGAGATATTTCTGTTGTGCTTGTGTTTCAGGGGCCAGCACACTGCCAATCTGCCTCAGGAGGGCCAGTCTGAGGAAATTGCACTGACCCATGTTCTGATATACTGCGGCAATCAGTGAGAGCTCCCCACTTGGACTGATAGAAACTTTGCTCCGCTGTTTTCACCAACCCACGAGCATGAGCTGTGGGAGTGGAGAGTGAAATGGATGGGAGGGTCTGGATGAGCCAGGCTCGGACCGGAGATGGGGGGGTGGGGGGGCGGCAACTCATCAAGCATCAGGTGCTTCCAGGTGAGGAAGCTCTTGGTCAGCACTCTGAAACTCTCTGAAGTCTTGCCCCACCCATAGGTTTGGCTCTTCAAGCAGGCAAATCTGTTGAGTTAAATTGCTTGAATGAGGGTGTTAGGGTTTTCACTCTGAAAGTGCATTTGAAAGGCCTGTGTGTACTCTGTATATCTTGCCCCTGTGGACCCTTTATCCATTCATTGCTGCCTGAACTTCGCTGCGAGACCTTAGCTGCTGTTGTTAGACACTCTTAATAGGCTCCACTATTGTGCTAAACCGCATCCCTGAAACAGATTGGCCCAATAAGGGCTGATGTCCTTCAAGACTTCAGAATGGCTTCCGTGTTACCTCTGTCTCTGCTTCAGAGTTTATTACATTCAGTGTCTCAGGTTTTGAGGTATTATATGGTATGTACACCACAACTGTGGTAACAGGTTTGGACTCTATTCTATATACTAACCTCTTTTACTCACTCCAATGAAAATCTAAAAATCCGCTCTAAAAATCACTATTTTCCCTTTCCGTTTTTTGAGCATACAATTTACCGCAGTTGCTGCAGGAGACAAATGGCACATTGTTTCCCTTTATTACAGCTTAAAGACTGCATATGCTTATGCAGTACTCAGCATGCAGTTCACATGCCCACTGTTGCCTCAGTTAATGCAAAAGCTACACAACCTATTTTAATGTTGGTTATTGCCTGGCTGGAACCAGAACTAACACGCGTATATGATTCCCGTAAATTATCTGATCTCTTTTGAAGTACTCCAACCTGCATATTTAGGCTGTGCACATATTGACAAATAATGATTCAAAGAATATTTTGGGTAAATTCAATTTTTGCCATATCTAGATGAGTGGTCCTGTTGTGCATCTCTGGTTTTCTGCAGCAAATGTTCAATAGTTTTTTTTTTTAGCTTGAAAAAGCTGTTTAATTTGGATGAATTTATGAGAGGATTCGGTAACACTTTACAATAAGGGTACAACAATTAACATTAGTTAATGCAGTAATAAGCATTTACTAACAGGTAATTAACATTTAACTAATGCACCTGGTAATCATTTACAAATGATGTTCACATCAACTAAGGTATTAATTTATAAATTATGGTTTAATAGTTTGAAATACTACATAGGGGATATTTAAGGGATGTTTTCAACTTCACAATAAGGGATACATAGAAAACTAATAAATGTTCAATTATGGTTATGTAATGCTTATTCAGCTATCTAACACATTAGTTACCTGCTAATTAACTGATCGTTAATTAACTAATGTTAATTAATGTTAATTGTTGTATCCTTATTGTAAAATGTTACCGAAAATTCTTTTTTGCCATTTCACATTATTTCTATTGCATTTTTCCTGAACGTTTTCTTCACTATTTTGAGTCTCTATAAACTGACTATTTTCAAAAAAAACTGTGAGATTCTGGAAACCTGAAGGCCTACATTTCAAATACATTGTTTTATTTTCAATCAAGTCCGTAAGTATATGACCTGTGACAACATTTTCATCATTCTGGCTTTGTAGGTGTACCTCACCACAATGGATCTGAAATGAATCAGTCAAGATGTCAGGTCTCCGGAATGATCCAACTTGCCAAAATTTTTTGAGAGTATGCTAGTTGAAATTTTATGATGTGGCATTCGTGTGAGCGGCCCAGTCTAGAAGAAACATCACTCTGCAGATCCAGAGAGCTCCCACAGTTCAAGACAGAGCAGTCCCAGACTTCCGGTTCTAGATCTACGAATGCGCTAGTTTAAATTAGAGCCCCTAGATAGAGTTTCTACATTAGGGTCCCAGAAAATTCCAGTCACATGACACATGGAATCATCTTGTTTCCTTCACATTATCGGCCGCTGTCTCAGAGTGAATGAGTTGTGAAGGAGTTCATAATTTTGAAGATACCTTTTCAATATGTTTTAGAATGCTGAGTTGCTACACATTTGGATGCAGTAATTGGTCGGAGAAAGGCCACAAAATGTACAGCTTCCCTGCTGATCCAGAAAGTACTAAAATAAGGGCTATTAAAGTATGTTGTGAAGGATGGAAATTAACCTTGTCATCATTTGTTTGCAGAGGTGTAAAATCCAGGGGTCAGAAAGTAAAAGTCCTGCCAAGTTTTTCTCCCTCCCACAGAATGAGCTGATCACTCATATTGGCTCTATCTCCTGTTCGAAGTAAATTCAGGTGGTTGGAATGAAGTTCTGGGGAGGATTTTTACTTTCTGAACCTGGACTTTACACCTCTGTTTGTTTGTGAAGTAAGTTCCTCCTCTTGTCATTCATTTTGATGGGGGGTGAGTACACATTTTATCGCTTTTTCTGATGAAACCAAATTAAATGAATTCATTTCTTTTACTTGGCAGAAGATGGTTTGATGTAGATCGCCCAGATCGGCTATATTAGAACGATGTCATGGGTCGTCCTCATCAGAAAGAATCACAAATTGCATTTAACCATCCAATCAACTGTCACTAAACCTCAATGGCAGCTTGACGTCAGCGACTTTTATTTATACTGATAAACTACAATTAATCCACTTTCATGGTTTGTCCCCATCATTGTTTCCCATTTTTCACAGAAAATTATGTATAAAGAAATTAGCAAGTATTAACTCTAGCTAGCCAGAACCTAAAAGGGTAAATTCAGATTTTTTAAAAGAGGATGTATGATGCACTTATCCATAGTCAGCGTATTACCAATAATCGGAACGCCCCAGTTTGGGGAAGCAGGCAGGAGTAGGCTACCGCTGTCACAGAATGATGTTGCATAACTCCAACACACAGCCGTCAGCAATCTTAGCTCACACTGTACACACAAAGCCACAAAGTGGGCAAAATCTCACATAAAAAAAGCTGAATTATCAAATGAAACGGTTCAGTTACGAATTACAAAGGTGACGTAGGTGTTCAAGGGTGTGTGTACAAACCAGAAAGGCCAGCTTGCATTTAAATTTTCAAGTCCTTGCATGCACTTTTTACTACCCCATTTCCAGAAAAATTGGGACACTGTGTAAAATGTAAATGAAAACAGAATCCAATGATTTGCAAATCATTTAAACTGTATAGTTTAAACTTTATACTTGAAAATAGTGCAAAGACAAGGTGTTAAATGTTGAAACTGAGAAATTATAGTTTTTAAAAAATATTTGCTCATTTGAATTTTATGACAACAACATGTTTCAAGAAAGTTGGGGCAATGTTTTCCACTGTGTTTCATCTTCTGTTCTTTTTTTTTTTTTTTACAATACTCTGAAAGCAAGTGTTTAGGGAACTGAGGTGACCAACTGCCAAAGGTTTGGAAGCAAAACGTTTTCCTATTCTTGCTTGATATAGGTTTTCAGCTGATCAACACTTTGCTGACTCCTTTGTCTTATTTTTTTTATAATGTGCCAAATTTTTTTAGTGGGCGACAGGTCTGGCCTGTAGGCAGGCCAGTTTACCACCCAGCCTCATTTACGACGGAGGCATGTTGTAATATGTGCAGAATGTTATGTTTGGCATTGTTTTGCTGAAATAAGCAAGGCCTTCCCCGTCAAAGATGTCTGGATGGCAGTGTATGTAACTCCAAAACCAGTATATATTGTTTAGCATTAATGATGTCCTCACAGATGTGCAAGTTACCCATGCCATGTGCAATATTGCACCCCAGTACTATAATGCATGCTGACTTTTGAACTGTGCAATGATTATAAGCTGGATGGTCCTTCTCCTCTTTAGCCTGGAGGATAAATTCCCAAAATAATTTCCCAAAGTAATTTCGCATTTTTGATTGGACAGAACAGAGGACAGTTTCCCACTTTGCCACAGTCCATCTTAAATGAGCTTGGGCTAAGCGAAGGCTGTAGCATTTCTAGATCTTGGTGTAATATTTGCATGGCAGAGTTTTAACTTGTGTTTGTGGATGCAGCGACAAATGGTGTTTGCTAGCAATGGTTTATAAAAGTGTTCCTGAGCCAATCCACTGATCTCCACTTCAGAATCTCGTTTTTAAGGCAGTGCTACCTGAGAGATCATTGCCATCGAATATAGGTTTTTGGTCTTCTTCCTCATGTACAGAGATTTCTCTGGATGCTGAATCTTTTGATAATATTATGTAATGTAGAGGATGAAATCCCCAAATTCTTTGCAATTTTACTTTAAGAAATGTTATTTCAAATTGTTGAACTATTTAGCCATGCAGTCTTTCCCAGAGTGGTGAAGCCATTGCCATCTTTATATCTGAAAGACTTCTTATACCCAATCATGTTACAGACCTGTTGACAATTAACCTTCTTTGCAGTGAGATGTTCCACTAGGCATCATTCAACTTATCCAGTCTTTCGTAGCCCCTGCCCCAGTATTTTTTGAAATGTGTTGCTGTCTTGAAATTCAAAATGAGCAAATATTTTTCAAAAAATAATAAAATTTTTGTTTCAACATTTGATGTTGTCTTCGCACTATTTTCAATTAAACTGTGTTAAAATGATTTTCAAATCATTGCATTGTTTTTATTTACATTTGACACACTGCCCCAACTTTTCTGTAAATGGGGTTGTCTAACAAATTGAAAATAAAATTACATTCTCCATTTGTGTTTTCATTTTCAAGAAGTGTAATATCGGTCTCATACGATAACGCTGTTCCCCAGTTTTTCATCTTCATGTGAAAATTCTGTGCCTCACTTCGCGTTTTCGTTAACTCAGTCCTACACGCTGTTTCTAACAAAATTAAATTACATGCTCTTGTTGGCTGTGACCTGTCATTCATTCTGTGAGAAGGTGGGTCCCCCCATCCCCCCCCCTTAATTAGGCACGGATTGGACATTAACAAATACAAGCAATCTAATTGGTTATCAATCAGAGGGAAATCCCTGCTGTACTTGGCAAAGAAAGACAACCTGGATATTATGGAGTTTCATTCCTATCTTTATTCAAGAGTGTGACATTTCAACTTGAGGGAAAACATATCGATTTCATGCTTAGATTTTGCTAAGTTTTCCCCCAAAATTCTGCTCTTGCACTCAGAATAGCCCCTGCTTGCACTTGGATTTGCGCTGCTTCTACTCTAACTGTGTGCTTACACTCAGATCTGTCGCTGCTTGGACAGACTTCTTGTGCGCAATCTATTTTAAAGTTTACTCAGTTATTAAGCAGGTTCATATGCTCCTGCCCTCCAGGGCTACATATGTACTTCCGTTGCTTTGTTCACGATTGTGGAACGAAGGGACAGTTTTCCATTGAACTAGCTGCGACAATACTGGATGGCATCTCAAAAAGCAAGGGGAGACTGTTCGCAGATGTTCTCGCTTATCTTCGCAAGACCAAGACAGAAGAACTTGTGGGCTCTCGTTTGACGGTGCGACCTTGAACATGCTCCTGGTCATCTTTCGTTGCAGCAATTTCTCTCCGATTGATAACCAATGAGATCGCTTGTATAGGTTAATGTCCAATCCGTACCAAATTGAGGGGGCAAGTCTGGCCTTCTGACAGAATGAACGATAGGTCACAGGCAACGAGGGAATGTATTTTAATTTTATTTTTGTTAGAAACAGCATGTAAGACCACTTCAATGAAAATGCAACGCAAGGCACGGCATTTTCACATGAAGATGAAAAAGAAAAGTGAGGAACTGCACTATTGTTTTAATTATGAGACTGATATTGCATTTGCTTCTTGAAAAAGAGAAGGCATTTCGGAGAATGTATTTGCATTCTAAAAAATTGCATCTTCGTTTTAATTTTGTAGGTGATATGGTGGAGCACTTCTTGAAAATGAAAATGCAAATGGAGAATGTAACTTTATCATAAAAAGTGCATACATGGACTTGAAATGCAAAGTGAACAATTATGTAATCATTTTCATGATGATACGGATAATGCGCTTGCTTCTCGAAAAAGAAAACGCAATTCCAAGACGTATTTGAATTTGCATCTTTTTCTTTTTTTTCTTTTTGTTAAAACTTTGGCATCTCCAATCCCACCCGATTCTGAAATGCCCTATCGGGGAACTATGTACAAGACTTGCTCACATGCGACCCCTTGCTGCCAACTCAGGAGAGTGAAGACAGTTCGCGGCTTTCCTCCAAAGCACGCGCCTGTCAGCCTGCTGCTTCTTATACACTCATTGGTTGAATCCTCACAAGTTCAGAACAAGGGCGGAGGATACCCGAAAATGAACAAGCTTAGAATCTTCCTGACATCGCCCGTCTGGCCAACAGGAGGCCCTTAAGCAACAAACGAAACGACCATTTTTTTAATATAGGGTAGAGCGGGGTAAGATGCCCCCCTTAAGCAGGAATGTTCATAACTGAAGGTAAACAACATGAATTAATAATTTTTTTGCTTGAATGGATAGTATGTAAAGTTGGCTACCCCATCTCAAAAGATTTATGACATAGTCACTATAGAAATATTTTTTAATGTTTAATTACTTTTTTTTTTTTTTAAAAAAGGTCATCTTACCCTACCCCTGGGGTAAGATACCCCTTGTCTAGAATAACTTGTAAAGCGTAACACATACTGATTTTTACTGCATTTCACATGAGTAATTATCATATTATAGCTGTCTTGCTTGGCAGGTACACATCATACAAAAGATCACATCTTTTTAGAAATTTCCTTACTAAAGAAATGAGGAAAGAAAGAGGTACATTCTCCTAAACTTAACTTTTTATTAACTCACTAAACACCAATGCACAAGTGATGGCAAGGTACTGTTGGCATTAAATGCATCAAGGAAAAAATGGTTATATCATGTGGAATACTAAAAAATATGAGGCACCACATTAGAAAAACATGTAGCGGTGTAGAATGTATATGAGTATCTATGAAAAGTCATTAAAACTAAGAGTGACCATAGTGCATTTCACCCAATGTATTTCTTTTTAGGCCCTCATTGATGCATATTTGATTCACTATTGTGTAACTCCATATAGCTCTACTTGTAACATGTATGGATACACTTAACTTTCCATTCCCAAGTTCTTTATAAAAATCATCATGTCTGATATATATTTCCTAAATAGAACATAATTTATAGAAAAAACCTCATGGTCTAGGTGGTATGCGTGTGTTAAGGACTTTTCCTTGTGGCTCTCGTCCCGGGACGATATCGAATTCCGTCTCTATCGGATTCCTTTCCCAGCTGGTTCATCAGGTGTTGGCGGTGCGTTCCTCTAAGTCTACATAAGTCGGATGTCTGCCACGCCTCCTTTGCTGGAG
Organism: Gymnothorax javanicus; assembly: GCA_029692085.1. Lineage (NCBI taxonomy): Eukaryota > Metazoa > Chordata > Actinopteri > Anguilliformes > Muraenidae > Gymnothorax > Gymnothorax javanicus. Next base: position 77,872,773 of record CM056195.1, read on the forward strand.
TGTCTGATTTCAGTTTTCACTACAGCCAGAAGATATCTCTAGTAAGGGATTTGTGGCAAAAGTCTTCGCGGTATTTTTGCGTTTTATATTTCTTTAGGGAAATTTCTTTTTTGATTCCTCTCCTCTCTTTCTTTGCTGTTGCACCAATTTGGGTGCTTTGTCTTTCTCGATTCTCGAGTTATTTCCTTATTGCTTTCCCTATTTGTTTTTCCTCTCTCGCTTTGCTTCCTGGTTCGGATGGTTGGGCGTCCTTTTGGAAGCGCGAGAGCTGTTTCTGTTCCCTTGTTTATATTTCTCCCTGTGGGTGTTTTAAGTCCTTGCTGGTCTCGTTTTCTCCCACTGCTGCATTTGGCCTCCCTACTCCTTCGGCCATTACAGCACACTCCAGCCAGACATGGAGTCGCCAGCAGCAGCTACGCTAGAGAAGATTGTTGCAAACCAACTCTATATAAGCTGGAAATCCACCACGCCTCCTTTGCGAGAGTGTCTGTTTGTAGCTGAGCTCTACAGCCGAAGATGTCTCTAGTCAGGATTTGTGTGACTTTATACCTTCCAGTCATTATTGGAGTTCCTTCCGCTTTAGGAATTTTCCTTTTTCTACTTTTGTTCTCTCTCGCATTGCTTCCGTTTTTCGGACTATTATATGTCCTTTGGAAGCGCAAGTACTTTCTGGTGGTCTGTATAATTCTCTGTGTTTGTATTGTGTCCGTACTGCTCGTTCTCTCTCTGGCCGCTGCACTTGGCCTCTCAATTTTACCAGCCATTACAGAACACTCTAGCCAGACATGGAGTCGTCAGTGACGGTTGCGCTAGAGAAAGTTGTGGCTGATCAACGAGCAGTTCTCTCTGGGTATGGCAAGGGCATTACTAGTCTAGGCAATCAACAGGCAGAGCTGGTGGAGAGAATTCGCCAACAGGAGTATGCCATGCAAACACAGGAAAACGTTCTATTAAGTCTCACTGAGAGTCTTAGAGCATTGTCTGCTCAAATTACACAAAATGTTTCACAAGCACAATCCGTTCATCTTCCCTGAGAGCCTAAACTCCAGTTACCCCAAGATATGGAGGCGAGGCAGGAAAATGTAAAGATTTCATTGCTCAATGTGAAATATTTTTTAAAGCACAACCCTCGCGGTTCTCGAATGAAGAATCACGGGTTTTGTTTATTTTATCCCTGTTGACCGGCACAGCCCTCACTTGGGTGGGGCCACTCATTCGATCTGGTTTGCGAGTCGTTAATTCAGTGAAGACTCTCGTGAGAGAAATGGTTTCTGTTTTTGATCAGGATGTTTGTGGTCAGGACGCAGCTACGCGTCTAATGCATCTAAGGCAGGGCTCTGAGAGCGTCGCAGAGTTTTCTATTTCTTTCTGCTCCCTGGCCACAGAAAGAGGGTGGCCAGAGGCACCTCTTATGACAGTGTTTATTCGCGCTTTGGCTGAGGAGGTTAAGGATGCTCTGGCGACATTGGAGCCTTGTGTTTCTTTAGACTCGTTGGTTCGTACTGCGGTGCGAATTGATAATCGTATCCGCGAACGAAACAAGGAGAAACGTACTGCACTGGCTCTTGCTAACAACGAGGTTAATACTCCTTACAAGATGCATGTAGCTCCAACTCCACCCACTGAAACTTCCACTCCCAGTGAGCCCATGCAAGTTGATGGCTCATATGAGAGCCGGGCTCGTAAGCCTGTTCGCAGACGTATTATTTGTTATTATTGTAACAAACCGGGACATATCCGTCCACGCTGCCCTGAGCTTAAGGGAAAAGGGAAGTCCTTCTAGCGGTATGGGGGGCGCCAGAGGGACAGATCCAATTTCCCTTGTGAACATTTATTTCAGTAGAATTGACTGTGGGGAGACAGAGAATATTTGTGGAGGCATTTTTTGGACTCAGGGGCCATAGATTGTTTTATGGATGTGGAGTGGGCTAGGAAACATTCCATTCCCATCTGCCCTCTTTTACATTCACGCACTGTCAGGTCTTTGGACGGTTGCCCGTTGGGAACTGGGCTTATAACCGAGGCCTCTGAATTATTGACTATGTTCGTCCCATTTGGCAGTCATTCAGAGGAAATCCGGTTTCTCCTGATCAGTTCCCCAGTTTTCCCTGTTGTTTTAGGACATTCTTGGCTACCTGAACATAGGCCACACATCTTTTGGGGCAGTCAGAATAATCCGGTCGTCCAGTGGGGCACTGATTGTAGATCCCACTGCAGTGAGAGTTTGGCGTGTCGCCCTACGTCAACCTATGGGGGAGGCGGATGCCTGGAGTGATTATGAGGAGGTTGTCTCATCTAACTCTCCTAATCTAGAAAATGGAGCGGAGGAGGGGTTGGAGTGGGATCCTCAATTTGACTGGCAGCAGCCAGAGGAGAATTTTGATTCAGAGTATTTTTTTGACTCTGAGTCGGTAATAGAGAGGGCAGGTTCCGAACAGGGTGAGAATTTGGGGGCTGCTCTGAACTTTTGTTTGCCCCCCAACGTTCCCAATGATTATGCTGATCTCACGGAGGTTTTTAGCGAGAAACGGGCCTCGTCTTTACCTCCCCATTGCTCTTTCGATTGCAAGATCAATCTTTACCCTGGTACCATTCCCCCCAGAGGTTAGTTATACTTGCTGTCAGGGCCTGAGCGCAAGGCCATGCGAGAATATATTCAGGAGGCTCTGGCTAATGGATTTATTCGGCCTTCCACATCTCCTGCTGGAGCGGGGTTCTTTTTTGTGGGTAAAAAGGATGGCGGTTTGAGACCCTGTATTGATTACAGGGGCTTGAATAATATCATCATTAAGAACCAATACCCTCTTCCCTTGATGAACTCTGCGTTTGAACGTCGGCAGGAGGCGTCGTTTTTTACCAAGCGTGACCTCCGGAACGCATACAACTTGGTACAGATCCGGGAGGGGGACGAGTGGAAAACGGCATTTAATAAGCATTACGGGTACTATGAGTATTTGGTGATGCCGTTTGGTTTATTTAACGCCCCTTCCGTGTTCCAGGCACTTGTCAATGACGTCCTCCGAGAGATGTCGGAGAGATTCATCTTTGTCTACCTCGACGATATTCTGATTCTTTCTTCAACTCTCTCAGAGCATAAACAACATGTCCGACAAGTGTTTGCGGCCCTCCTCGAAGCCAAACTTTTTGTCAAGGCTGAGAAATGCATTTTTCTTGCCAAGACTGTGTCGTTCCTTGGTTTCATTGTGTCAGCAGGGTCGGCCCACATGGATCCGGACAAGGTGGCAGCGGTCAAGAATTGGCCTGTTCCTCAGAGTGTTAAGGAGGTGCAGCGTTTTTTAGGCTTTGCTAATTTTTATAGGAGGTTCATCCACAATTTTAGCGCCTATCATTGCGCTTACTCGGAAAAATGCCTCCTCGTCGTTCTCTTGGACCCCAGCAGCGGAGGCTGCCTTTCAGGAATTGAATATCCTTGTTATGCCCGACCCCACGCTTCCGTTTGTGGTGGAGATAGATGCTTCTGAGGTTGGGATGGGTGCCATTTTGTCCCAGCACTCTCCTCGGGACAATAATTTGCATCCCTGCGCCTACTTCTCCAGGTCATTGACTGCTGCGGAGTGGAATTACAGCATTGGTGACTGGGAGTTGTTGGCAGTCAAGTTGGCGTTGGAAGAGTGGCACCACTGGTTGGAGGGGGCTGAACACCTGTTTGTGGTCTGGACCGATCACAAAAACCTCCAGTATATCCAGCAGACTAAGCAGCGTAATTCCCAGCAGGCGCAGTGGGCCTCATTTTTCAACTGCTTTAATTTTACGCTGACTTATCGCCCTGGCTCTAAAAACATCATGGCTGACGCTTTGTCACGAATTTATGACCGTTCTGGCCACGATCCTCTTCCTGAGCCTATAATTCTGCCAGCTCAGATTGTGGCTGCCGTACTGTGGGATGTTGAGTCTGTGGTACGGGAGGAGTTGCGTTCCAATTCTGGTCCGGGTGGGGAGCCGCCTGGTTGTTTGTTTGTCCCTGTGGCGGTTCTTTCCCAGGTTCTCCAGTGGGGTCACTCTTCCCGCTTGGCTGGTCATCCGGGGGTTCACCGGACCAAGCAGTTTGTGGCAGCCTGTGGCACGTGCAGGGAACAAGGGTTCTCATCTTCCCCCCTTTGGTCTGTTGCGGCCGTTGCCAGTCCCCAAGCGTCCTTGGAGCCATATTGCCCTAGACTTTGTGTCAGGTCTGCCGGCTTCAGAAGGTAACACGGTTATTTTGGTGGTGGTAGATCGCTTTTCTAAGGCCGCCCACTTTGTCGCCCTTCCTAAACTGCACTCGGCACGGGAGACGGCCGTCCTTCTTTTGGACCATGTGTTCCGACTGCATGGCCTGCCCCAGGATGTGGTCTCCGACTGTGGCCCGCAGTTTACGGCTAAATTCTGGCGGGCATTTTGCAACCAGTTAGGGGCCTCTGTGAGCCTTTCGTCTGGTTTTCACCCAGAGACTAATGGGCAGACAGAAAGAATTGACTAGTCTCTGGAAAATACACTTTGGTGCCTAGCGACCGATAACCCTACATTGTGGAATCGTTTTTTGGCGTGGGCCGAATACTCCCACAATTCGTTGTGCAATTCCTCCACAGGCCTTTCCCCGTTTGCGGCACAGTTGTGTTATCAGCCGCCTCTTTTTCCTCATGCTGAGAGGGATTCGGAGGTCCCCTCGGTTAATTGTTTTATTCGCCGTTGTCAGTCGGTCTGGGCCAAGGTTCGGTCATCTCTCTTACGCTCGGTGCGGAAACGGAAGACCACCGCCGATAGGAGGCGCCGTTTGGCGCCATTATATCGGGTTGCCCAGAGGGTTTGGCTTTCTACTCGGGACCTTCCCTTGAGGGTGGAGTCATGGAAGTTAGCTCCCCGCTTCATTAGCCCTTTCAAAATCGTGCGGAAGATCAACCTGGTCACCGTACGGTTGCAGCTCCCTAGATCCTTGCGCAGCCACCCTTCTTTTCATGTTTCTCAGCTCAAACCGGTTAGCACTAGCGTCCTGGCACCGGTCGACAAACCACCGCCACCACCACGGATGTTTGAGGGGGGGCGGTGTACACCGTGCGTCGCATCCTTGCCGAGGGGCGTGTCAGGCACGGGGTCCAGTTCTTAGTTGATTGGGAGTGATATGGACCTGAGGAGCGTTGCTGGGTCCCTTCTCTGGATATCCTGGATCCTACCCTTATCTCAGAGTTCCGTGCACGAGGTTCTGTTGGAACGTCCGGAGCCGTTCCTTGGGGGGTCTTGTCATGGTTTAGGTGGTGTGCGTGTGTTAAGGACTTTTCCTTGTGGCTCTCGTCCCTGGACGATATCGAATTCCGTCTCTATCGGATTCTTTTCCCAGCTGGTTCATCAGGCATGGGCGGTGCATTCCTCTAAGTCTACATAAGCCAGATGTCCGCCACGCCTCCTTTGCTGGAGCGTCTGATTTCAGTTTTCACTGCAGCCCGACGATATCTCTAGTAAGGGATTTGTGGCGAAAGTCTTCGCAGTATTTTTGCATTTTATATTTCTTTAGGGAAATTTCCTTTTTGATTCCTTCCCTCTCTTTCTTTGCTGTTGCACTAATTTGGGTGCTTTGGCTTTCTCGGTCCTCGAGTTATTTCCTTATTGCTTTCCCTGTTTGTTTTTCAGGGGCGTCTTACCCTGCTCTACCCTGCCCTTCCCGGCAGACCCTTCCCAATTTGCATCCCTGTAGAGCAATGGCCAATTGTGCACTACTCTGAAAAAGCTGCCGACCACTGCCGGTTGGTAAGACCGGGGCTCGCACCCGCGCCGTGATAGTCACCCCTGCTTTGCAATGCGATGCTTTAACCAAGTGAGCTATCCGGCAGCTTATCTTTGTTTTCATTTTGTTAGCGATATGGAGGAGCAGTTCTTGCAAATGAAAACACAAATGGGAAATGTATTTTAAGTTTCAATGTGTTATAAAAAGTGCATACATGGACTTGAAAATGAAAACTCAAAGTCAACGATTACATTATTTTCATGATGATACAAATAATGTGCTTGCTTTACGAACAAGAAAAAAGGCATTTCTGAGATTGCAGTCCTGGGTCACCCCTTTGTATGCTGGTTTTTGTTCCAACCACAATTGGTTGGCAGTCGCAGGATTTTAACAAACTGTCAGTTTGTCTCAACTAGGTGCATTTATGTTTTGTGCAGTTATTTATCCTATGAAACCACATTTGAACAAATATCCATACATACCATGAAGAGGATATAAATCCATATCCATATTGTGATATATTAGAAACAAGTGCATAAAAAGAAGGGAAAAAAATTGAGCCCATCAAAGTGAATAATCAGTGGGTTCCTAATTTGTTAAACTGTGGACGCATGGCCATGAAAACTAACAACTTATTAAGTAAGCAAATGACAGAGTCAAGCTTTCTTTGTGTCATGTTAATGTCATTATGTTTAAGCAAATTATACTCAGTCAAAAAAGAAACTTCACACTCGTAAATTTCTAAATATTTTCTTGAAACTTAATACAAGAGATATTATTATTATTATTAGGGGTAAATGCGTTGTCAAAGACATCATGACACACAGCAACTCCGGCGTGCACAAGCATGCAGCACGTCTTGGGCATACATCAAGGTAAAAGCGCGTTTCCTCGTGTTCCTAGTCACGTGACCTTATGAGACACGTGCAATTGAGCCCACGTTAGCACGGTAGAGTGACATCTCGGAAAAACAAGTTCTTACAGTGAATTATCCGTTGATTTGCAATGCCACGACTGTCAAACATTCAATGTGAACGTGCCATTGGCATGCTGAATACGGAACGTCAGTCACTGGCGTTGCCAGGGTTATGGGATGCAGTCGACGGACTATCCATGATCTTCGGTCACGTCTCCAACAAACTGGCACCACAGCAGACCGACCTCGTTCGGGTAGACCACGTGTGACGACACAAGCAGAAGACCGACAAATCGTCTTCGTCATTTGCGTGTCGATTTCTCACTGCAACGCCCACTAGGAATGAATTGTTTAGAGGTCGTGTGACTGCCCAAACCATACGTAATCGCCTGCGCACTGCTCGTCTCCATGCACGTCGGCCATATCGTGGACCAATTTTAACCCAGTTACACCGACATCAACGGCTTCTCTGGGCACAACGACATCTGAGATAGACTCAGCGTGATTGGAATAGGGTCGTTTTTAGTGACGAATCCAGATTCACTTTGCACTTCGCTGATGGGAGAGTTAGAGTTTGGAGGAGACGCGGTGAACACAACGCCCAGTGTTGTGTGCAGGAAGTGGACCGTTTTGGGGGCCGTAGTGTTATGGTTTGGGGTGCCTTTAATGGTCCTGCCTGTTCCCGACTGATGGTCGTTCAAGGAAACCTAACTGCTGCAGGATACAGAGATCAAGCGCTCATGCCAGAGTTTTTGCCATTCATGGCAGCTCATGGCCCAGGTCTGACATTCCAACACGATAATGCCAGACCTCATACGGCCAATTTAACGCGGAATTTTCTTAGGAATGCTGGCATCAATGTCATGGTGTGGCCCTCAAGGTCTCCCGACCTTAATCCCATAGAACATGTATGGGATGTGTTGGGCAGAAGACTCCGTCAAGTAAGGAACCCTCCACAGAATTTGCAGGAACTTGGTGCCATGTTGGTTCAATTATGGCGACGCATCCCCCAAGCTGTGTTCAGACGCATCATTCAATCCATGAGGAGACGTTGCGTCTGTGGGAAAATATTAATCCATTATATTCAAATGTGTTCTCAATCTAAAACTAACAAAAGCATTACTGTATTGATCTATTGCTGAATTGTTGTATTAATTCATTATATATACAAATGCATTAATAATCAAGTATTAATTGATATTAACTGAAACAATGTATTAATAATCAAGTATTCACTAAAGCAATGTATATCTGAGTGAATTGTGCTGTAACTCTCTTGTCTTCTCCATCTGGGATTTTCCACTTTTTGTTCCTCTTATCTAAAGAACACAGAAGTACTAAATTTAAAGTCAAGAGGTGAACCATAGTTGAAGTCTCGGCCTAACCGCAAGCTGAAATTTATAGCAGCAAGCTAGACAATGAGTAAGGAGCAATACCATGTCAGGTGTAGGTCAAGTATCTTTAGATCTGAGAAGGGGCACAATGGTTGGTTCTCATGGAAACTGTGAAACTGGCAAGTTAATATGATACATTGTATATGAGTGACATGTAAACCCCTCCAAATGAAAAAGGAAGTTAAGGAACTATAAAGATGGGGACTTAGAAGAACTCGGGGCTGCTCTCAGCCCTCTGGTCCTCTACGACCAGAGATTCTGTACTCACAGAAGCTTTTGTTTATCTGAGTATTCTTCTTTCCAACTCTTTGCTTAAGATCATCGGCTGTATATGGTTTCTGTATCATTTGATGTTTTGAAGGCTATTTTTCATTTGTCTGTATCTGTGCACATGAATTTCCCTTATTGTACTCATGTTTTTACCTTCTGAATTATTACAGTAAAATTGAACTGCTAAACTGTTTTTGGGTCCTTCATTTAAAAGTCAACGCTAACCAGTACGAATTCCTCAACACGTCGCAGTTGTGAACGCTCATGGAGGGCATACGCGCTATTGACATGCTTTCATCAAGTTGTAACTTACCATTTTTACTCTCTTACATTTCCGTAGCATTTCCGGTGGAACTGGTTACATTATGAACATGATTTTTATGGTACACCGTCCTTAATGGGTACAGAATGGAATTAAATCATTATTTAAAACCACTTTTCTTGTATGTTCAACTTATCGACCTCCAAACGAGTGTGAAGTTTCTTTTTTGACTGAGTATATTTAGAAAGAATGCGAAACACCTGTTTTCAGCAACCTAATTTGGAGCTGACTGATTTTCTCAGTGTCTAATTTGATCTGTTTAAAAATGTTGTTCCCTGAAATTGCTTGCAATATGGTAAAATAGACACAATATGTTCAAGCGTCTTTTATTTTATATGGCAATCATGGGTTTTTCAGTCAAAATGTGGCTTTAGATAGTAAATAAATAATATAAATAAATACAACCCCAATTCCGAAATAGTTGGGACGAAGTGTAAATTGTGAATAAAATCAAAATGCAATGACTTTCAGATCACATTAGCCAATATGTTTTTACAACAGAACATAGATAACATTTCAAATGTTGAAACTGAGACATTTTACATTTTTATCCATAAAATGAGCCTATTTCAAATTTTCTGGCTGCAACAGGTCTCAAAAAAGTTGGGACACAGGCAAAAAAGGGCTGAAAAAGCAATTAATATATAAGAGAATCAGCTGAAAGAACATTTAGCAAGTAATTAAGTTAACCGGCATCAGGTGTGTGACATGATTGGCTATAAAAGGGATGTCTTAGAGAGGCTGAGTCTCTCAGAAGTAAAGATGGTTAGAGGCTCTCCAAACTGTGAAGGCTTGCATTAAAAAATTGTGGAATACTTTAAAAACAATGTTCCTCAACATTAAATTGCAAAGGCTCTGAAGGTCTCATCATCGACAGTGCATAACATCATCAAAAGATTCAGAGAAACTGGAAAAATCTCTGTGTGTAAGGGACAAGGCCGAAGACCTTTACTGGATGCCCGTGGTCTTCGGGCCCTCAAACGCCACTGCATCACTCACCGGCATGATTCTGTCATTGAGATTACTAAATGGGCCCAGGAATACTTCAAGAAACCTCTGTCTGTAAACACAGTCGCCGTGCCATCCACAGATGCCACTTAAAACTCTATCATGCAAAAAGGAAGCCATTGTTGAGCATGATCCAGAAGCGCCGCTGTGTTCTGTGGGCCAAGGCTCATTTAAAATGGACTGTAGCAAAGTGGCAAAGTGTCCTGTGGTCAGACAAGTCAAAATTTGACATTTTCTTGTCGGAAATCATGGGCGTCGTGTCCTCCAGGCAAAAGAGGAGAAAGACCACCCCTCCTGCTATCAGCGTTCAGTTCAAAAGCCAGCATCTCTGATGGTATGGGGATGCATTAGTGCATATGGTGTGGGACACTTGCATGTTTTAAAAAGCACCATGAATGCTGAAAGCTATATAAAGGTTTTAGAGAAACATATGCTCACCTCCAGATGACATCTATTACAGGGAAGGCCTTGTGTATTTCAGCAGGACAATGCAAAACCACATACTGGGCGCCCCGGTGGCTCATCGGTCTAAGTGCGCGTACCATAAAGGCTGTGTCCTTCCCGCAGCAACCTGGGTTCGACTCCGGCTCGGGTCATTTGCTGCATGTCCTCCCCCATTCCTCTCCCCGACCTTCCTGTCTCTCTACACTGTATAACTGTCAAATAAAGGAAAAATTCCCCAAAAAATAATCTTTAAAAAAAAAAAAAAAAAACATACTGCAGCTATTTCAACAGCATGGCTTCGTAGTAGAAGAGTCCGTGTGCTGAACTGGTCTGTCTGCAGTCTTGATCTTTCACCGATTGAGAACATTTGGCGCATAATTAAACAAAAAGTCCGTCAAAGGAGACCCAAAACTCTCCAGCAGCTGGAAACCTGTATTAAACAAGAGTGTGATCAAATTCCAATGGCTAAACTCAAGAAACTTGTCTCCTCAATGCCCAGACTCCTCCACTCTGTGTTAAAAAAAAGAGGGGATGCTACACCATGGTAAACAGGCCCCTGTCCCAACTTTTTTGAGACATGCTGCAGCCATCAAATTTGAAATGAGCTCATTTTGTGGAAAAAATTTTAAAATTTCTCAGTTTCAACATTTGCTGTGTTATCTCTGTTCTGTTGTGAATAAAATACTGGCTGGTGTGATTTTAAAGTCATTGCTTTTTGATTTTATTCACAATTTACACTTTGTCCCAACAATTTCGGAATTGGGGTTGTGTAAAACGCACCAAATTGGGACAAATTAACAGCTTGGTAAAATTCTGCGAGGCAATCGTGGTTGAAGCAAAAACAAGCATACACAGGGGTGCCCCAGGACCAAGATCAGGAACCACGTTATATGTGTTTTAGTTTTCATTTTGTTAGCAATATTGCAGGCCACACTGAAAGTGCAAATGGTGAGAGTATTTTAATGTTCAGTTTGTCATAAAAATTGTATACATGGTATTGAAAATGAAAAAGCAAAGTGGAGGATTACATTTTCATTTTCATGATCATACAAATGATGCATTTACATCTTGAAAATGAAAAAGCATTTCTGAGAATGCATTTTCATTTTAATACTCTTCGCCATATACTTCCATAGTAACTTGCTTGTAAAAGTTCTTTGTCAAATGACTGTGCAACAGACAAAAATTACAAACTAAATAATTGTAAACCAAAGAAAACCACATATAAAGGGATCCTAGTTTTATACGGATAGAAACTGTCTGAAATACAACAGATTGCTTTTAAAGAAAACTGTGAAATGTACTACATCACTCCTGTTCATTGATCATTTTTTGCCATTTTCTCCTTTTCTCAGGTCCAAACATTTTCCCAATATGCTTGCCGATTTCATTGCCTGCTGGTTTCTTGTTTTTCCCCCGAATGAATACATTTCCCTTCGGACAAAAGAATGAAAAATCCACCATTTTTCATTTTGCAAAACGGCTCAGTTTAGCAGGCAGAAACAAAATGGCATTAATTCTTGAGTTGTCATGACTTTCCCGAACGAGGGACTCTAGTTTAAACGACAGATTAAAATGCTTCATGCCAACTTCGGAATTTCCAGCGAAATTAAATCAGGTGTAAAGTGTAATAACTACATACACGCATTGCTATTTCAGACTATTCAAAGATGGATCATAGTGAGAAAATAACTTCATGTCATTGCAAATCGCAGTGATGATTCTAGGACGCGTAATTTGCGGGATCCCGCAAGTTTGACAGACTTGGCGCTAAACGAAGATTTCAGTGCGCCAGCAACTACGCATTTCATATATGATTTGGCGCAAATCCTTCGTTCTAGTGCGTAGATTGATATGAAAACATAACAAACTTACGTGCATTTATTCAACAAATTTATAAACCTACTGTAAAGATTGTTGTCAAAATGTCGGCAGCAAGAGACTTCTGTATATGCCTGTATATGACTGTGGCTAGATGCATGTTTCTGTAACCCCCTGTCACGCTCGAGTGCTGCTTTCCAGTTGGTGAAACCACGCAAGGTAAACCACAGAATCCCTCTCACCGGCAGTAACATTTCCTGCAGGGAAAGCAAAAGCATGCATCCCGCTGAACTGAGTGCTCCAGCCATGGTCGTGTACGATACCAGGCTGGATTGAATGATCGCCGTAAAGCATTGAATGCACGCTTTGGGTAGCTAGCTAATTGGCTGGGATGGAGCATCGCCATTCAAGTCGCTGACTGCGTGTGGTAGGGCTGAGGCAGTAGAGAGAGGGAACTGGTTTGGGGCAGTGCTTGTGGAGGGCACTGGAGCCATAGCCATAGTCATAGCTTCTGGTGTGCAAGTTTCGGCATCGCTTGAGGTTGAAGCAGCACAAGGCTTGCTAATAGGTTTTAAAAAAATTATACTTGGCTCAGAACTCGTTTGAATGAATAAAACGAAATGTAGGTAAAATTGTGAGTCTCTGCTCGCTGCTCAACGTATACCTATGAAGAGAATGGCTTCACTGCCTGGTGAAGTATCTGTACTTACAACCTTAGCAGTAGGACTTTGGTTTGGAGGCGGGCTTTAAGCTATGCACCAAATCAGGCATTAGGAACTATCATTTTATGCGCTATTTTGTCATTGACTTTATAATTGTTATGATTGGCACAGACTGTGAAGGTTTTCTATTAAAACTTTCAACTCAAACTGTCATTCATGTCTTAGTTTTGTCAAAAAGGCGTAAAAACTGAATGTGTGTACATATAAATAAGTGAGCTCGTCAAGGTACTGTTTAAAAACTTGAAATAAATGGCATTTTACCAGGTATACCCAGTTGACCCACTTTTTTTCCCATTGGCCCACTTTTTTTAAGTCGGGGGGGGGGAGTTGGCCCACTTTTGAAATTTTCTAGAATCATCACTGAAATCGTATAATGCTTTTAGAAAATGGCTGTTGCCATGATGGTAGCAGCTAGTTTTCAATGTATGTAGAGTAAATGATAAATAATATGCCATGCATATGCCTGGTTAATGTTCCGTGGCATAGAGGTTTATATGATTTAATATATGGTCACATTCTACAAATTCATTAAATGTGCTAAAATGAATTGAAGTATTATTTTGTTAGCTGCCTCTAATTTTTTATCTTGGATTAGTCAGACTGGCTACGGTGGCTTGGCTAACTTAGCTAAGGCTAACTCTAATATTAGTTGCGGGTACATCGGCAAAGGTGTATAAAATAACTTTAATTTCAAAAGCATCGCATATATATGAACAACAGAACGGAAAAAAGGAAACTTATACATTCCTTTATTTAGGGCATTATGTTGCACTACAGAAAAAAATATGGTGTGTCTCAACCTAATAACCTAAGAAAATATTTTGAAAATATCAAGTCTTGAGTCATTGTAAATCTTTACATCAATTCCGAACTGGGGTATGCAAATTAAGACAACTATGTATTTGCATGCAAGGTAGTTGATTAATTCCAGCTGTTCCAAAAAATAAATAAATAAAGGGGCGACCCAATCATGTGCTGGTGCTACCCACTAAGAAAGTTGGTTGCACCAGGGCTACTAATGGAAAAGCGTACTTTAAATCTGAGGGTTTTCCAAAAATATTGTTTGTACCATGTGGAAATTGCAACCATTTATACATAGTCTCTCCAGTTTTAGGGCTTGAAAAGTATGCGGACAAACTAACATAATCATAAATTGAATTTCTAGTTTTAATACGTAATAGCAAATCCTTTGTAGTCAATGACTGCCTTAACTGTGGAACCTCCAGAAGTCACCAGAGCTGGATTTCTTCCTGGAAGATGGTTTGTCAGGCCTTCACTGCAGATGTCTTCCTGCTTTCTCTTATGGCGTTTTGCCTTCAGCATGTAAAATACATGATCAGTTGTATTCAGGTCACTTTTCCATAGACCAATCCGCTTCTTTGCCTTAAAAAAATCTTTGGTCGCTTTTGGAGGGTGCTTGCAAGTCATCGTCCATGTGCACCGTGAAGTTTCGTCCACTTAGTCCTTAAACATGTGGCTGAATCTAAGCATTTAATATAGCCCTAAACAATTCAGAATTCATCCTCCAGCTTTTGCCAACAGTCACATCATCATTAAATACAAAGAAACAAGCTCAATTGACTGCCATACATGTCCATGCAAGACTGCTGTCTACAGAAGAGGTGGTATGCTTCGGCTTATGAGCAGTTCCTTCTCTTCTCCGTATTTTTCTCCTCCCATCTTTCTGGTACAAGTTCATCTTTTTCTCATCTGTCCAAAGTGTATTGTTCCAGAACCATAAAGGCTACTGAGCCATACTAATGGTTTACATCTTGAGATTAACCTTTGTATTTACTCTAGTGAAGTTCTTCTGATTGCTGACTTTGGGACAGACAGGCCAACATCCTGGAAAGTGTTCTTTATCTAGCCAACTAACTATTGTGATGTGGTTTTGCTGAACCAGGGAAAGAATTCTTGTCATTCCATACAGTTGTTATCCGTGATCTGCCTGGCGTGTTTGTTTTCCTGAGCTAACCAAGGCTTTCCTTCCTTTACAGAATATACTAAATTGTTCAGGTGACCACCCCTAATGGTTTTTTTTCTTTCTCCCGTGGGTACAATTTGAATTTTCAGCCCTAATAATGGCTTTCTGTACTGGCTGTGACACCTCTTTTCATGTCATATTAAGCGTTAATAGCAACAACTCCCAAATGCCAATTCAACCCAGGAAAATAACTGTAGAATTTTATGCGTTCACTTTAGCTGAAATTATTTGTTATTTATTTATTTATTAATATGGTCTACACCTAAAATAACAGTAAGGTTAACAATGACCAGATATATTTGGACTTGACTTTATTACTGCTTTATAGTCACAATAATGGGCTCTAATTTCTTGGCGCAGCGCAGGGTGGCGCAGCGTGGCGTAGCGTAGTGCAGCCCATGCAGTGGTAATTTCGTCTGGTGCAGCCCGCGCAGTGGTAATTTTGTGCGGTGCAACACCGTGCGCAGCCACTTTGGCAATTTGGTAGACGGACGTGCGCCGAGATGGGTGTGGCAGCGTAGTAGGGGGAGGTGTCACATATTCATCAAGACGCAGTGACAATTTCGTAGCAAAAGTGTCCGCCGAAACTGCACAGAAAGCTCGCCAGCTCCAACCTGGTTTACTTTCTGCGCAGTGGTAATTTGGCTGACCGGCGCACAGTGCGCACACGTCACCGAAACCTCACAGGCAGGTTTCCAGAATGTCAGGCACATTTCAATGCAATAAATAATTACAGCAACCATTATTTAATGTAACTATCTGAATCCGCACATAAATTATAGTATCTGTATCGATTGTCCTGATGTCAGATCAAAGGCAGTTGGCACGCGTAATGGAAACTCGACCTGACAGCCCTCAGAGTGTCAGTGCATTCTCTGTGGCATGTTGCGTGCTACACAACATAGCTGTACGCCATGGATGTCACTTGGACCTCACGCTGGAGACATTACAGGACTTGAGACAGAGAGAGGCCGAACTGCATGTGCCGTAGCAGCAGGGAGAGCAGCAGTGCGCACGGGAGAGGAGAGACCACCTGGCTGCACAGCTCTGTCCTTAACACTTGAACCGCGGCACTGATGTTAGTAATGCATGGTATTTCATGTCAGTAAAAGATATGAGTCTATTCGTCCATGACTTTTTCTAAATTTGTGTTTTCTATGTTATGTCAAAGTTTTGAACTTCTGTTATAAAACGTTAGTGAGTATTGATATTAAATTACTTTGAGCGCTGTAGCCGCTTTTTGCGGCAGTGGCTTTGACCGCAAATACCCCTGTCTGCAATGTACGAGAGAGAGAGAGATGTGCATATGGGCATGTGAGTGCGTGTGTAGGCTATGTAGGTATTTGTCCTTCAGCTGCTTTCACACCAGACGCAAAACAAATTTTTCGCACGACTGATTACATTCAAAGTCAATGCAAAGACGCAAGCATTCGCGTCTTTGCATTGACTTTGAATGTAATCAGTCGTGCAAAAAATTTGTTTCGCCTCCCGTGTGCAAGCGGCTTAATACTATTATGGTCACTTAGGTTTTATCGTTTTTAGTGGGGGAAAGGAATACAGCCTGATTGCTATGATCTTGTACTGAGTTAAGATCACATATTGAAAATAAATGTGTGACGTATCTTGCATTGTTGTCCATGCATGTTAATCCCAAAATTTTACGCAGCAACAGGATGTAATAATAGGAACACACTCTCCATCGTTTCTCTTCCCAATGATGCAGGCAGAAGAAATAAATGAACAACTGTAGTATTTTGTTCCAACTTCATAAGTTTGAATGATCTGACGTAGTTTCGTTTTGAAATTCCATTCAAGTTCGCTAATGGTAATAATTTGCGAATGCCCTAGCTAGCCAGTTAGCTCATATTCGTAATGCTTAATATAGACATAAGCGGTACAGAAAACATGCCTGAAGCAGCAAAGTAAAATGCAACATTAACGCATCATGCAGATATAGGACAGAGGCTTCTTTATTCCAACATCTTAAAGGTCAGGAGAGGAGCTCATTTGATTTGTGAAGATTTGACTCGGCTGTGTTAAACCCAAACACGCCTTCTCTCCTCCCTCTTTGCCACTTGCGCCCGGCAGGAGGGGACAGAGGCGGGACAGAGGAGTACTTTGCGCCCGGGCTCTGTGCTGGGCACAAAATTGCAAAATACGCCTGGATACACCCCGTTGGCGCGGCGCTCCCCCCATTCACCGCGCCTGTGCCTGGTTAATGAATTTAGAGCCCAATATCTCAATTGAGGAACATGTTCTTGTTTGACCTGAAATACCCAGATGGTTCCATTCCAAATTGTATACAGATGTGCATAGTTTTGTGGCATCTACTGGCAGGAGGAGAGTTGGTATTTCTGTGAAATTATGTGCCATAGTACCAGCTCATTTTTGGAGTTCACCATCTGGCATAGGACATTCCAGGTTTCCATTGAGGGTTTTTATATTCTGACAAAATGGAGCTATTATGATTTATAATTTGGTCATATCTCTAAAATGTCAAAGTTGTTCTTCGAAAAGCATACTGTAGCTGACCTGATATATTAAAATTTGTTACTGTTGTACCAGCCTGCTTATTCTCTACAGCTGGGATTACTTGCAGTTTTTCACAGACAACTAACAAATTATTCAGTTATTCAGCCAATAGTGTAGAATTAACAGCATTAGGCCTTCCTGTTTCACTGCAGCAAAAACCACACGCAATAGTATACCACATACATCGCTTGTAAGGGCCAATGGTTGGTGGATGCTGCCAGAAATAATGTCAGTGATGAAGTGACTAGCTGTTTGGAAACCGAATCATGTCTCAACAGAACGAGTCTGTGCAAGTTAAGGGGTCTTCAGGGTAAAGGGTACACTGTAAAAAGTCCTTCAATGGCAATGTCCAAATTACTTAATTTAAAAATGTATATTTAGTACAATAAATTGATTTTGTCTTTTTTTACAGACTGTTTAAGTTACAGAAAAGTAAAAAGTGCTAATGTTTTAGTAACTTAAAATTTTCTATCATAAATTTGATTTTCTGGTACTCCACAATAAATTGATTTTACGAAACTTAGTTTAAAAACGTATTCAATAAGTAAATTGTCAGGACCCGCTCACATGCAGTAATTGGAGAACACATTTCAGCATTGTAATTTAATATCTTCAGTAGACATGTTGAATCTGCAAGTCAGACCTTGTTTAATGTGAAATATGGAGTAGAAGAGTGAACTAAAGGGATTATTAATATTTGGCAGTGCGGGGCGGACTGGCCATCGGGTATACCGGGAGTTTTCCCGGTGGGCCGCTGGGTCAGTGCGCCGGTCCGGCCGGCGAAAAGACCTAAATCACAGTTGCGTTGACGGCCCACTGGTGGCCGGTAGCCCTCATTAATGTGAGCGATAGCGCAGAGGTGTCGCCTTGTTCAGCATTACCGCCTTAACACAAAAACTTTCTTTTCCTTTATTAAAATGACTTAAGATATAAATATATACAGTCATAGGCGGGGATTTTGGTTCCTACACAATGTCAGAGAGGAGTGACTCAATGTTATATATCCCACTTTTTATGGTTCTACTTCACTATTCCGGTTATCCTGCGTCATGGCCATTTGTATCTATCTATATATTTGCTTCATGATATTATTGTTGTAGGAATTTTGGTTTGATTTTCAGATATCCATCCCTATCGGTGTGGTATTTCAACCCAGTACTATGCTAAGTGGGGGTAGACTGGGGTCTATTGAAACTAATCCACTACAAGCAGTAGACACTGCCATGGCGCATTTAACTGTACTGTTCACATTACCCACCCCCACATATCTCCTTACTCTGGGGGAGGTTAGCCTCCAGCCTGTACTTACTATACATATGTTTAAAATGAACAGACACAGGGAGAGGTAAGCCATTTTATTAAACCTTTTTTTTATTATTATTATGAATAAGTCTGGGGTCTCTACTGACTTGGAGCGTAAATAAGTTCTTCACCGAATTTGAGACGGACGAACTCTATATGCCACGCCCCCCTTTGTAATCGGACTCCCTCCAAGTCTATCCTGACTTATTCAGATGCACCTACACACCAGCTGGAGGAGGAGATACTACCTTACAATGTGACTGATGTATCCACGTCTCTCTCTCCTGGATTTTTACTGCAGTCGGTGTGGGCAGGAGCACACCGATATGGACCCTTCCACGCCGATTCACTCCACTTCCGCTTTTTACTGACACCCCGCACCAGGATCCAATCTCCAGGCATTATCTCACCGGGTGGCAGCTCCGCTACTGACCTAGGAGGGAGCACACTTCGAATCTAACTTTTGTTAGTCAACATTCTATTCATATACTCTGCCAGAGTTGCTTCTTCTATTTGTGTTCTCTGCAATAAATGTGGTAATTCCAAAGGTTTCCCATGTACTACTTCATAAGGTGACAACCCCAATCCCTGCTAAGGTGTTATTCTCATGCTAGTTAATGCCAACGGCAGACATGCAAGCCAGTTCCATTTAGTCTCTGCCATAGCTTTGCGCAATTTTGCTTTTCAGGTCTCATTAGTCCTTTATTTTTGCTACTGTGATTGCATCTATAGCTTCTCACTTTTAGAAAAAGGTCATATCAATACTAACGCATACCTCTTCCTCTCACACATTGTTAAATGTATGAAACGTGTGGACTGGTGTTATGGTTCTGCCTCATGTGTGTTGTCTTTGTGCTTATTTGTGCTTGTGCTTTACTTTCGTTTTATTTTTCAGCTTTCATTCCCGCCGTCTGATGTTCGATTCTCTCTTTGCCCAAACTCCAGTGATGTCGTGTGACAGCCTTCAGCATGCCTGAGTCTCGTTGTCCAATCACGTTTCCTCTTTCGGTTTCGGCTGTGGTATTTCATTCATTGCTTCCACTTGTGCTTAATTCTGGGTCTCGCTAAACTCTGAGTGAATGTGTTCCCTGATTGGATAATTACTAACCCGTACTAGCCAGCACTTATTTGAGGGTGATTGTAAATATTTCGTCACGTAGTATTAACCTTTATTAACTCATTAGCGAGTGCGAGTGTTTCTAGCTTTTGTAATTCCTGCCTAAGCTTTCCCTGATTAACTGCGTTTAAAGCTGTAATTTCCTTTGCTTCTCTCGTGGTGCTTTTTACTCGTCACGTTTAGATTACCTCAATCTAAACGTCTAGCTTGATTGATTGTCTTAGAGTCTTGTCTCGAGTCATTATTGTTTACCCGGTTCTCGTTTAACTGTTTTATTAATCCCATGCGTTTCTGTTCCTTTCAAGATTGCATTCTGAGTCCCCGCCTCCTCTCGTGGCTTTATCTGTGGCAAAGTGAGAAGCGACATCAGACGGAACTTTGTATTGGCTTTGCTGTACACTCTCTGCTCCTGTGCCTTCCCGAGTATTTCCTTTGTATGATTCCCAAGCCTTTTGTTTTGCTGCGCCCACGTCTTGTCTGCCCTGTGTCTAAGTCTCCCAGTGTGTCCGTCAGTTTAGTTGGGTTCAGTTTTTGTTTTTCTAGTTTATCCACTCTTGGAGTGTGTATTTCTGTTTCCCCCTGCCTTGGGCAGTGTACCTTAGTTTCTCCCATTTGTTCAGTGCTTGTGCATGGTGTTTTGTTTCTGGCCTGTGTGCCTATTTTCTCCTTAGTGTTTGGTGTTTCAATAAACACTTTGGATCCTGCATCTGGTGTCCACCCGACCTTTTCAAACAAATGGCCCAGGGGGTGTAGGGATTGCCCCTTTCTGTACTACTACCCCTCCCCGTGTGACCCGTGTGTTATAACTTTGTCATGTTGGACATTTCTTAAAAAATTTTTTTTAAGTAAATAAGTGATTGTACTTAGATCTATTAACCCCTTGGTCCCCCCTCTTGGTACATGGCACTGCCCATGCACTAAATCTACTGCACTATGGAAGAGGGATTTTGGTAATATAGGCTTACCATTGGGTCCTACCCACCCGCCATCAGTGTATTGTGTTCCATGTGATGTCCATTGACATTCTTCTTGTGGGGGGAGCAGCATCATGCTCTGCTCACAGCAGGTCACATGAAATTGAGTCTTCAGATTGGTGTAATAGCCCCACACGAGTGTTTGGCTGTTGCCCTTGCTTCTCTGTCTGCAAAGGCGTCAGCCAAACTGATTGGGTCAACATTTTTGGTGTGAGCTATCAGCTCTGCTGCTTCTGCTGAGTGAGTAGGTTATAGAGGGCCACTATCAACACAGCTATCATGATTACAGACAGCATATCCAACACTTGGGTTGCCTTTATCGACTCTTGATGCCGAACCATCAACAAAATATTCAATATCAGGATTTGATAGTGGGGTGTCCTTAAGTCCAGGACATGCAGTATCATTAGATAGGACTTCTTTTACACAATGGGGTTTTTATTATTTTTTTTCCTCTCAATGAATTATGATTAAGCAATCCACCTCAGTCTAGGGTTCCGCTGAAAGCATGGAGGAAATGCACAGTCAGGGCTTAGCCCGACCATGGTGACAGTTTTCCCATGTCATCAGCAGAACTGGATGGAGTTGCTTTAGGCCGTGTTACAATGTGCAAAAAGAAAAATTTTTTATTTTTTTATTCACAAAAATTGGTACATATTTAATATTCAACTAATAGTTTTCACTTTGGGCTCCTAGCACACAGAAATCGCAAGCAAAGTAATATGTGATCACGTTACTAATGGACTTTTTCAATTATATGGTGGTCCACCTTTTGAATTTAGTCTTGTGTTAATACTTCAAATTGGATTTCCCCAAATCTATTTTAGAAGGTGAACTTTTAAGCTGAAAACCCCACAGTTGAATCCCCAGCTGGCCAGCTTATCATTTTATTTTCGTCTCTTCTCTTCAGCAGTGAGCTCTCTGTGGAAAAGTTCCAAGACGAATTAGAGACAAACAATAATGAACAATTTTGTTTTAATTCAACTCGTTTGGATCCTTTCCTGTAAAAAGTTAAAGATTAAATCAGATTTCTTTTGCCATTAAGACACTTTCGTTGACAGTTCCTGTTCAAAATGGAGAAAAGATCTTTAATTGTTTTTTTTTGATCAGGAAAGCTTTCAGTCACATTTGTTCATCATCCTTCTGTTCTCTGACTTCTGTATGTCGACCTTTCACCTATCTCACTTATCACTTTGTTTTAAAGGACTCGGCCATGTATTTCTTTCTCGTACATTAAACATTTTCCCCATTTTCACTGTTTACTCAAAGCAATTCAATTAGCCACAACATTAGAAACACTTGTCCGTGTTTGTATAATTTACATTCAATTGTTACTTCATCTAAATTTTTCTCTGTTTATAGTTACTGAATGTGTAAGAGGGGTTAGCATTTATTTTATCAAGAAATAGGGACTTTTGCTCGGTTTCATAAGGAATAATTATTCTGTTTACTTCTGCAACTTTGTCCTTTTACAACTCCACAGTCATTAAAATGGCTTAACTCCTACAAATTTGCACTGCTAGTATACACTTTTTTCTTAGAAATTTCACTTTTTACCAATTTTGCAATTACAGTAAGGATTCCATAAAATACTGTAAATATAGGCTAATCAACGGGCACCTTAAATTATTCTTGAATAAATGCTAATTTTATTGTAGACATCTATATGCACTTCATGGAATAGATTCAATCTAACAAAGACAGAACTAACAAATATGCAAGCAATGCAGTTGTTTACAGACACTCACAGAGTTAGGTTCATTCACATTGATTTCCACACACACACACACACACACACACACACACACACACACAATCTGAGCTCAGAATACAATACACACACACACACACACACCTCAGTGCACTTTCCTCTCTCACATTCATTCACATTTGAAAAGATCCAAGGTTCTAATTTTCTTAAGACCTGCTTTGATAACATACGCAGACAACGCTCTATTTCAATAGCATTCAATCGGTAACTTGTTACAAATGGTTCAAACCATGCACGGAATGCCTGGTATCCCTGTTATGGATGAGGACATCCTTCCATTGCTACACACATATCTCCCGTCGTCCATTTCCGTCCAGACCCACAATGATTCCCACAACCATTATGTCAGCATTCTACATACTCCTCAGTCTCAGACCCACAATGATTCCCAGAACCATTATGTCAGCGTTCTACACACTCCTCAGTCTCAGACCCACAATGATTTCCTGAACCATTATGTCAACTTTCAACAAATTGTCCAGTCTCAGTCAAAGTCACGTCATCATTTGTCCCAGAACAGTCCTTACAAGAAGAAGAAGAACAACAACAACCCCCCTTACTGTTCGTCTGTCCCATATTGGCAATATTAAAGCTATAGTGCGTAACTTCTGCCGCCCCCTAGAGGAATTTTGCTGTATTAGAAGAATGCAGCCGGCACTTCCAAATGACCAATGCCGCAGTTTCTTTAGTTTGTCACGGCACTGTTCTACTGTTCTGTGGGAACTACGCAAATGTAAGTACTCACGAATTATTCCATAAATCTCCGAGTCCGTAATATTTAACCGATTTAGTTTTCGACATAAAGTCCAACGTCGTTCGAATTAAAGTGAGTTGTGAACTCAGAAGGCTTGAAATCTGCGGCACTGGTCTAAACAAAACAAGTCACGTGGGGTCCGGAGCTTTCTTGATAGGATACTCTCCGCTCTTCCTCCCCCTCCCTTCTTGTTTTGAAATAAAACGCGTCATTTCCTGTGTGCCATCGCGGGAATGTCACCGGTCGACACGCAATACAAAACAACAAACACTGAAAAATACAGTGAGATGTTAGAGGAGCCGATCGGCTTAATCAGCATTGTGTCATCTCCTCTAGTAGTGGCTTAGATGAAACGGACATTTACGGACATGTAAAAGTTACATACTATAGCTTTAATTCCTCTCTCTCACGCAGCAACTAAGCCGAATTCAGTAAAAATTCCGTCACTCACCCGCACCTCCACCACAAACTTTGGAGAACCTTCCGTTTCTGACCTCCTACACACTCAAAAGGGCCTTCACAATCGCCCCGGGCTGAGGTCTTTCCACCACGTCTCCTAGATGACCGTGCGCACGGTTTTCAGTCGGCGCCGATTCTCCAGGGAGGGCAGGTGAGGTATTGGAATTCCGGAAATGAGCCCCCAACGTTGTAGGAATTTTGATTTTATATTCCTGGTGTTACCTTCTCAGAAGAACTCAGACAGAGACAAAGGAGTTAATGTCCAAGCCAAGGTCAGTTTACTTTTCTGTAGAAAAGGATCCCCGCCACATGCGAGAACTCTCGTTACAGGCAAGAGCAAGGATAAAGGAAAGTCTTTCTTGCTGGTGCATAAGTAAGAGTACATTTTGACATTCTCCTCCCCCCGAACTGATTTACAAGTCATGATGTTAACTGGAATGTTCTTGCAGACGCACGCAGCCCACGTCAAGCCGCCCCTCAGGTATGCGCATGCATCTCAGAGAAGACAGGTGGTTCCTTCTTATCATCTCCTGGGCTTATCTCTTTGGCGTCCCAGGCTCTCCCTGTACTCCTTCTTCTGAAAACACATAAACTAAGAGAGAAATAGAACATCCTGACCTAACCATATGCAATGACGCATTGGTCAGATTTATGGAAACTACAGCTATGCAAGGCCTAGGTTAATCAGAAACAGGCAACTAAGGCCTAAGAGAAAATGAGCGAGAGCAAGCAAGGATAAACAATAAATAATAAAGCAAATAAATCAATATTAAAATGATTCCACAATAATAATGACCGAAAAACTGCATTCTTGCAATTAAAAAACGATGCATGGGTTTAATCTATGTACAATTTATTTAATGTTGTTTTCGTCCTAAAAGTTTCAGAAGGCAGGTTTGCTGGGAAATTTGTTTGACCAATGGCCTTGCTTGTCCCCTGTTGCTTTACCAGCCATTCGTAATTGCTGTTTGACGTTGTGATTAATCTATTTGCACGTGGAATTAGTAAGGCAGAAACGGCATGGATTCAGTTGGTGATTGTGTGCCCAGAACGACAGACAAGTGTTTGAAATCAGTAGCAGTCCGTTGGTGGTATTAGCCCTTTCATTACCAGTGACGCATTTCCGCGACAGCGCCGATCCCGCATCACTTACCATAGTCGCTATTTTGCGCTTAGAGAAAGTCCCTCACAAAAACTCAAAGCTCCGCAACAAAACGCCCCTTTGGTCGAGTCTGGTATCGCACATCACATCAGTGATGTCATCAGGCTTCCTGTAGTTCCCAATCCTCCGGTTATGCACAGTCCCTGGCTGACTTCACCGCCATTGCAGGCAGTGCCTGCTGCAGCATGCGTATCTCGGTTTGTACACAAATGCACGTGTATCTCCGTTTGTACACAAATGCGCGTGTATCTCCGTTTGTACATAAATCCCATAGAGGAGAAATCGTCTTGTCTTGACAAACCGAAATACGGTTTTTATCCTCATTTTCTGCTTTTACTTTTGGAAAAACTAAGCAAAGATATGTGTCAATGGAAAGGTAAATGTATTTTGAACATGTTTTCTGTACATAAAATTGTCAATTTCTGGCGTTTATAGTTCGAAAAAGGGGGTGAAAATCCACATGCAATATCATGCTGTGATAGCACGAAAATTTACGGTAAGCAAGGGTTGTCTTATTCCCAGTAAGCGGTAGTGAAAGGGTTAAAGACCTTTAGGTAATGGCACATCTGTATGTTTAATTACCTAATCCTGCTGCAGTTTACGTTGTCTGATTAGCAACAGTTGCTAAAACTAATTGGTAGTATATCAGTCCACTTTATTTTCGATTGCACTGTTTAAGTTGCTTCACAAAGTTATGACGCGTTTTCCGATGTGCATAAATTATGACTTAAAATGCCCCAGAAACTCCAACTGTCTGGTCTTTTTTTTTTTTTTTTTTGCGCCTTGCAAGCTTGTGCGCACGCTTGTTGGATATGTTTTCAAACGCAGCAACTACGAATTTAAGCAGCACATCATTAAGTTTGGATTACTAGATCATCACCAAGGCGATGTTAATTCGTCAGCGACTTATGAAACTATGAACATTGATCGCTCTGAAAAATCTGTTTTTTTTTTTTTTTTTTTGCTTTGCTACGCCTCCACCGGTAGATATTTTCCTATCCATTTTAAAGATATGCTCCTCCCTTGCCGCTTGTCATCACTTCTCGAGCGCACCCAGTAAAAACAGCTGGAGGAGCTTTTTGCAATTAATTAGTTTAATTGGCAACAGGTCAGTAACATGACTGGGTATAAATTCAGCATTTTAGAAAGGCACTCTTTTTTAGAAGTAAAGATGGGCAGTGGTTTACCAATCTGCATCTAAAAATTGAACTATTTCAGAAAAAAACATTTCGCCTCCAGCGAAAGCACATTGAGTGCCGAGAAGAACGGTCTTTTTGCTGGGTGCGTCCAAGACAACAGATTACAGTAAAAATGGCAAAGCAGAAAAAAACAATAGCTCGAGATCCTATTCCAGCAGATAGCTACCAGCAACTGTTAGCATTAGCTAAATATATTTATGATCATATCTAAAATAGGCGAAATATTGGTATCAAAATAGAGCTAGTTAAGTACAAAGAAATGAAAGTGATGTCCCCAGTCGCTATTGGTTCATCGCTTGATATGATTTTTTCCCGAGTTTTAAAATAGCCGGGTTTAAGGCTGGAGTAAGCACACTGTTATGAACTCGCACCTACCTTTTTTGCCACTTATTTAACTGTTATTTTACGATCAGTTCATAACAGAGGTTCTGAGAATGTTAACTGTAAACATGCGCACACACAGTTACATGCGCGCATGGACTCAGCTTACAGTTAAAATAACAAGGAGACAGTGCGTTAAATAAACTGATAAATGAAATCCATTGATAACAGCGCAGTAGCACCTAGTAGTTCGGCTTTCCGTAAATGGATCAATGCCCCGATCTAACGTTATTTGCTAAATAATAATAATAAGAAAAATAATAATAATCATTATTAGGCCTACTTTTTACATTATCGCTTGACTCTTGCTGGAACACGAGACCAATCACTTTACGGAAGATTCCATTGATGATGACACCCAAATTTACAGTGCTGCTCGTTGTTCTGGTCATCTTGCCTACCTAAGCTATTACGTTACCTAAAATAAATTGATGTAATAATTTATATATAAATATATGCCAGTTAATGACATTGGTCAAAATATTTATTGGGCGTGATGATTCTATAGCAGTAAACCTTTCTTCACTTTAAAATGTGCTTCTGATCTTAAAAGGAATTTTGCTTCTTATTGAATGGAAAATTAATGAACTCGTTGGAAAAGCTGAAAAACGTGTAGCCTTTTATTTAGCGTTTTTTTTTTTTTTTTTTTTTTTGGGAAGAGGCTATTCGCCCTGCAGCGCTTCCGCGCGTAACTTCAAAGAGTGGGCGGATTACAAAATTAAATCTCTTATTGGCCCAGCTGCTGGGAAAATGGCAGAACTGCTTCTCTTGACGGCCCCGCTCCGGGGCAGATAGCCAATGTCTTTCCCTCAATTCACCCCGTAGCGGGTTGAATAGCCACTTCCTTTTTTATGTCGCGCCTGAAGAATTCCCATAATCTTCAGCAATATGTGTAAATATAATTTTGATGCAATTTTGCGATAAATAGACTACTTTGTTCTCATGTAATATTTTTCTTATGGAGCACGTGTATATTTATGGCAATGTTTAAGTAGGCAACATCAACAATTTCTGTCAAATAAACATATGAAGTAGGTTTGATGTGTCGTAAGGATGCATCTTGTGCTTTCATACAACTTCATGTCAAAAAATATGAACTATCCCCTTAAACGATACAATATCCCACTGTCATAAATAATTTTAATTTTAAGAAGCTTTAAACTCATTTCCAGCAGCTTTAACCTCACATTTTCAGCAATCCGAACTTCACATTATCGCCCACGCAGTTTCCCCTGAAACTGCACTTTTCTAGTTGTTCTTTTAATTCCTCTGAAAGAAAAAGAAAACATGGGAAGTTGGAATTGTCAATGAGGTAATGCTTTTGTTGAGACTGGCGTATTCATGCCTAATTGGGTATTCACAGTGTTTATGCCTAGTGTTTTGTGCAACTTCACCTGATTCTCTGAAAATAATTTATTTCTTCAAAAATACTACGTAATGTGAGCAAGGCATACTGATTTTGTATCACTGAACCCGTTGATCCATGATATTAAAAGGAGGAAAAACAAAGCATAATTTATGAATTTCAGAAACCCCACCTAAAGGCAAACTTTCAAAAAATATTCTATCCCCGGCCCTCTAGCCACAAAGGTGGACTATTTCGCCACCAATTAAATACGGTAATCCTTGGGAATCCCACTCCCCTCTTTGCAGCACGGATATTTGGCTATAAACCCACTGGGTGTCGCTGCTTCACTTTTCCCTCAAAATCAGGATTGCCTTATGCATACTGTGTTCCAACACTGCTAGACGGCTTTAATCAGAATTGAAATCAATTGTGGGAAAAGGCATGCTGCGGATGAATGAAAACCTGATCTTACCTCTATTTACTATTCATTTGGATAGAAAGAGTTTCCATTTAATTTGGTGCAATTGATGCAAGTTTGTCACTGACTGTGCGTGTATCAAAGAATAATTAATCCAGAAGACAAATGAATGCAGTTCAGTCTACACATTATGTGTGCGTGACAGGCCATTTTTTTCATATTACATTTTTCTGGCCCGCAACACCACAAAAACTTTCAAACATCCAAATAAAATCAAAACAGGACACGTGAGAATTCAGTTTGGCCACCAAATCAGGAATTTCGATGATGCTGGATTCAAATTCACTTCCTCGGCTGGTTCAAGGAACCTATAAACTTCATTTTTTTTTTCTTGGGCTGGTTTATTGTATCCGTGTTCTCAATGTATGTGATCGCAATATTGGTAAAAGCAGAGGACATTTCTAATAGGCCTACCTAAAATATCACTTGAAACCAAATGGCAAACATTTAGTTAATGTTCCCCCGTCTTATTTGCGCTTACCTTTGCCTTCACTCCACCTACTTGAAACATTGATTGACAGTTTATATGACAACCACATTGTCTTTTTGTCGTCATTGGTCCATCCGGGAATTTCGTATTTTGATTGACAGTCGTCATGGTAACATTCTCCGTCAGTCGCCATTTTACCAGTCGCTTTTTTCCTAATAATTTACCTTCTTGCCGGAATTGTACAGTCACTTTTATTAACGATGGCGATGAATTTGAAACCAAGGCACTGGCTGGATTGGATTAAAAGAATTCACAGATCTATGGTTCAGAACAGGGTTTAGAACATATTTAGGTGGTGTCAAGCAACGTGGTCGTCCGTCTCTCTGGTCCACCGGGCCGGTCCGCTGCGCAGGTTTGGAACGCGCGCCATTTTGTGAAATTTACAAAAAATCTCATTCAAGAAAATAAGGAATATAGCTAGCAAAGGACACGGTGGTTATTCTACACATTTGGGAAGGCTGTACCTGCAACTATCCGAGCTTGCTGTTGTTACTCCTGCGCAGAGGAGCCATCGACAACTATAGCTTATTTTCCTTGGTTAGCTAGTTAGCTAGCTATATCGCTAGCTAGCTAGCTAACTCATCCAAATGTAGCTAGCTTGCCAGCTAGCTATGTTTTCTCACTCCTCGTCCAAAAAGCTAGCTAGCTAGCTATGTGTGTTTGTGTTTAGCTAGCTAGCTTGCTGAAGGAGGCGCTCCGGTGATTTGGAAATTGAACTGACAGCAGCCCGGAGGAGAGAGGATTGGTTCGAAAATTTGGAGGGCTCCTTACAGTAAAGGAGAAGCTGGATCCTACTTCACCCCATGGGTTATGGGACTTTAAATGAAGATCACTTCATCAAAAGTGAGTACCACTGAATATATTTTTTTCTGCTGATGTGCTGGAGAGCCGGGGTTTGGAAGTTAACGCTTTAGACAGAGCTGGCTAGTTAGTTCGCGGGCTGGTTGCTAATCGGCTAAACCTACCACACGTCGGATTAGCTAGGCCATGCCGAGACACTACCTCGATAAGGTAGCTAGCTAGTCGTCCAACAGGCGCAGTTCAGTGCAACAGCTGGCTAACTAGCTAACGTCAAAGTTGTTTTTAATAACTTTCTAGCTGGCTAGGTACTTTAATAACTAACGGTTGATGATTGCTTGCTGGTTAGCTATCGTCAGAAATTACTTCTGTAACTGGCTAGCTGGCTAATTGGAAAATTGACCCTTGTGGCACATCGATCGTAGACTAATGCCAGATGTCCGCTAGCTAATCAATGGCACATCGCGTCCTGCTAAATGCTAGCTGGCCAACTTCGTTCGTTAACTACCTGATAAGTTAACTAACGTTAACGTTACTTTGATGTACCTACATTTATGCGCTCATGATGTGCCTGAGAGGTTGGCCAGTGACCGTAACGGTAGCCTACTTCAGCATTGACACCATCTGCATGGGTAAGGTTTTGTCGTCCGTTAACATTAGCTAACTTGGTGAACGTATTTAGGTGGCTAGCTAGCCAGCTTGGCTATCACAGTGGTTAAGCTACAATCACGTCGCGCTGGATCATAGTGTAGCGTAACTCAGTCCTTGCTGAACGTAGCTAGTTAGCTCGCTAGCAAATTCAGCACAGCTGATCTAAACTAATGTTTGATGGCAAAGTAAACTACATAGGTAGCTGATTGGGTAGTTATTTTGACTAGTGCTCACGAATGTCAATTCTTCTCAGTCGAGTGAACCTTTACAGTGTGATGTCTTGGCAACTAACTGCCAGTTATTGTTTTTGGCCATGAATAACATATTCTTTCAATAATAGCTACACACAACTAAGTATTGCGATTAGGTAAGAGGAGGGTGTATGTATGTATGTGTGTGTGTGGTGGCGGGGGGGTCAAATAATTCTAATTATAAACCTGGGTTGCTAGCAAGCTGGGTACTACTTAACTGGCTGGATACATTGCGAGGTCACGGGTGTTGTGATTTTCTGGTTTTCGGTGCTTATTTTGCGCTATAAGTTGCTGGTGGCAAGCTGGTTACTGGCTGCCTAGCTAAGTAGCTTGCTACCAAGTCCTACTACACAGACCGTTGCTGTTGT
The DNA here is from genome assembly GCA_029692085.1 of Gymnothorax javanicus. Taxonomy (NCBI): domain Eukaryota; kingdom Metazoa; phylum Chordata; class Actinopteri; order Anguilliformes; family Muraenidae; genus Gymnothorax; species Gymnothorax javanicus. The sequence continues at coordinate 77,903,405 of CM056195.1, forward strand.
CATGGAATGTAACGTTTCACTGATGCTACAATGGCTTTCAGTGTTTGCGTTGCCAGGTTGACGAGCAATTCAGTTCCAATGTCTGTTACAGCAATTCAGCTGTGTAAATAAGAGTCGATGTACGGTCGTCATGTTTCTCGCTCTTGCTTGATAGCTACTGTTTTTTTTTCTGACGGTAGATGACATTATTTGGCCAGCTGGTCTGCTCGCTAGCTAAACATTTTTTTATAGATCTCTGGGAAAGTACGCGTTTTTAGCTAGCTTGCTATCTGGCGGTCTGAGTGTGGCCAGGATGGTCGTGATTAGACAAGTATGATATCTAGCGTGTATCTTATTGAACGGAAACAATTTGTACTGCCTATACGAAAGCTATCCTTTCGCTTGATGTCAGATGTGGTGTTTATGCCACTGTCAGTTTGCCTGGGCACCGTTAAGTTTAAACGTCGTTTTTCAGGAATGAACATAAACTGAAACGAGCCTTTGGGGGAAAAAAATCTACGTAATTTATCGCACCGGTATTTAGCTACCATTCCAAGTTATCATTAAACTGAACCCTCAACTCTGGGCAGTGTTGCTTCAACTTCCTCGCTAATCGCAGTACTACAATATGGTTCCGAAGAGTTATGAAGTTGGCACGTTGGTTTTGACTGCGTTGCCGAGGAAAGTCTGTCGGTGGAAAGGAGGAATAATCTGTGTGCTGTTTGCTTGGTTGTTAACTTACATCCATGGGACGATGAGGGGTATTATTTTGAAACAGGAATGAGACATTTTGAAGTAATTAAGAGCAATCTTGCTGACTTGTTCGGAAAATTTTGACCTGGTCCTGCGAGAAGGAATATCATGCAGGATACTATTTTAATTGTCGGCGTTTGTGGGATTGTTCATAGGGGTGGCTTGTAGCTTTGTGGCTATGGTGCTTGGGTGAGACCTGGAAACTTGAAGCCCTTGAGAAGACCCTGAACTCCACATTGCTCTATTACCTCCCTGCTTTGTGTTAACTGCAAGTCACTTTGCGTGATGTGGTGCTTGATGACTTAACCCTGTGACCTGCAGGGATTTAGAATCTGGGTAATTCTGTGTCAGATCACCTTGGCCTGACACCCACCATCTCAGATGTAGCAGAAACTGAAAGAAGCATTCTTTAAACATTTCTTCGTAAAAGGGTCATTCTCACGATGCGAGCGCAAATAATGGTACAAAATGTCCAAGTCGAATTTGGGGATATAGAAACCAGGTAAAAGTTGTTGAATGGCTGAGTTGCTGAGCAAACCACTCTGTTCGATCTGGGAAAAACTGTTTAAGCCGTAGTCTAGCATGATTTCATACTTAAAATGAAGGAAATGTGTTGTAAACATCCACACCGTGATCGTTAGCAGGGGCTGCACTAGGAGAAAATTTTTTTTAGCCACCGTGGCTAACTCTGCTCAAATTTCTTTAGCCACATGAGAAAAATTTTTAGCCACATGCATAGTAAAACTTTGGATTAAAAACGTAGACATACCAGTCAAAAGTTTGGTCACACCCACATTTTTCTTACAATACATGTTAAATAAAAAATAAGCAGTCTTTATTTTGCCAAAAAAAAAAAAAAAAAATTATTCATAAATCCATCAAACTAACCCCCACTTGTTGTCATACACTGCCCGTCCAAAAAAAAAAAAAAAATATTATTGTTTGGAAATAAATGAACAAATTCTATGATTGGATCATTATTGCGGTTATTAATGTTTCAGCAGGCAATAATCATTTTAACCCTGACTGATGAAGCGCGTTGCTACTCATTTCTTAAAAAATCACGTCGGAAGACGCATCCCTTGATGGTGGAAAATATTCTACAGTATTTCAGAAGGGGCAAGGTATTGGCCTGTATTTAGCAAAGAAAACAATGAATGAGAAAAACAAGTATGAGGAATCATTTTCACAGTCAAATTTGCCACCACCTGAACCACGTCCTGACCATAACCACATTGAAAGTTATTGGGATGTGCTCAAGAAAGACCACTGAGTGGTTCAACCATTTTGTCGAGAAGACAAGATCTCGAGCCAAAAATTATGGCATTTCTGATCGAAAATAAATGTTCTGGCATAGCATATGGCTGTCAAAACAATGACAAGATGAATTTGCACTGTAATCAAAGCTACAGGGGTTCCAACTAAATATTTGAGTGTGCAACTTTTTTTTTTTTTTTTTTGGGACAGGCAGTGTATTTGCAGAGCATTCTCACATTTTTTTTTTTTTTTTTTTTAAACAAGGACAGTCATATGACTATAGTCATTTTGCAGCTGCAGGACTGTCTAACTTCCTAAAGACGTGCTGCACTTGAGGTGTGCTTTTCATCAACCTTTTTGGCCAAAAGTCAAAACTGCTTGAATTTAATTTCGGCTGTTGGAAAAAGAGGGAGCTTATTTGTCAGTTTACTTTGCAAAATATGGCTTCTTTGAAAATTCCAAAATTTTGGACACTATTTAAACAAGTAAAATTATTCTCTTTTCACTTCTTACTGTTAGCCTTTGACAAGATTCCATTTGCGAGTATATTCAGTAGAGAAGTTAAGCTGTTTAAATCACTCTAAAAACAGTGCTGTGACATTAGAAGTGTGTCCAAAGTTTTGACTGGTACTGTAAATTAAGGAGGGACAACTTTAGTTTAGGGGAATAAACTATCAAAGTTTTGGCACTGACACCGTTTAACTTACATTGTTGCATTGCAGTCTGATTGCACTTTTGAATTTCTGCTTTTTGATATTTTCCTGCGCCATCCAATGCACTGTCCGCATCTGTTCAGTTACTGCCTCCTTCACCTTGTCGTGCGCTTCTTTTTTTTTGTGGCCTGTTCAAAAAAAAAAAAAAAAAAAAAAAAAAATTTCTTGCTTCGCCACAATTCTGAAAATGAGAATGAAGCCAGCGAAATACGACCGTTTACCATTTGCAAGATTTTTAACTCGGGCGGGACATTTGCTGAAATACATGTTCTTGTCAGGACGGTTTCCTTGTCCATTTATTACTTAGTTTTTCAGCCAGAAATAAAGAAGGGCCGTGTAAAAATGAAAGAACAGCTTAAAAAGGCAGGGTGAATAATTCTGTCGGGGAAAGAGGAGGTCTTAATTGAAAATTAATTTGTGGTAATTTAGTCAGGCTCCATCATCCAAACGCCATATGGCACCTATCAGCAGCTATTATAAACAATGGTACGCGGAAATTCGTTCATAAACTATTCGCAAAATTTTATCGGTTACTTACTATAATGACAGAATTACTCAAATAAGTGCACGTCGTTCTGAACGTAATGCACTGTAAAACTCTGGCCAACTGACCAAGCCTACTTCACCTACTTCAGTAGCTCTTGCAGGCTCATAGATTATTAGCATGACATTAAATGAGCTCGTTTCATTACAGAGAAAGTAACTTACTTGTGGTCATTAACACGCTTGTACTTCGCAATATCGTCCCTTTTCGGAATGCTGGTCTTCCTCGAGGCGAATGTACTTTTCTTGCCAGCTTCTTTACACCAGACGCGGTAGCGCTTCCGTGGACCGTCGGCATTCTCGGATTGCTCCAGCCATGGAAAATCCTGGAACCATTTGGGCTGAATAGCCCTGCTTTCGTTTCTGTTGTGTGTCTGCTCTGAAACTTTAGCCTTCTTTGATTGGGGAGGATTCACCCCAACAAAGTCATGAAGTGATCGCTGTGCCCTATCTTGATTTAGCTGAGCAGCCATTTTAGCATCAAAATGTAGGAATAATAACTGCTACTCTTGGCCTCAGTTCACTACGTTCCCGCGAAGAGTATACTTTTGGCTGTCTGTGATTGGATAAGCGCGCTGCTCATAGTAAATTTTAATAATACATTAGTGGTCCACGGTGCAGTGCGTGGATCTCAGGGTGATTAGCTGTGTGTGTTAACAGCAGGGATATTTTACGCGTTTCGTTTCCGACAGAATTTAGAAGATCGCTGTAACATAGGATTCTAATGCCTCTTCTTCAAAATTTCGGCCTTTGCCAACGTGGCTTATTCACCGCAAAATTTCTTCGTCGCAACGTTATTTTGTTCGCATTGGCGAACGTGGCGAGCGGCTAGTGCGGCCCCTGGAAGTCATATATGACCTATATTTTGGCAATATTAAATTTGACAACAGATGACTTTGAAAGGTCAAACTTGAGGTCAGGGAATATATTAACAATGTTGAAAGATATGACTTGAAATTTCAAAAAATTTTTTCAAAAACTGTCAGGTAACTTTTTTCTAAATCTGGCAATCAACTCACCTTGATACACTATGTACAGTGCGAGTGCCATTTTGATTGAATTGACGGAAGTGGGTCTAGTGGGAGCGCTGTACTTTAACATTGGGTCTTATGGAGAATGGGCCAAATTGCCTGTGGAAGCTGAATGGTTGCAGATGGAGATTAACAGGGTTTTCCCTGGGTTTTTTTGAGACCAAGGCGGCGAAGGGCGGGGAGCGATATGCGCGGCGTGCAAAGTTTATGAACACGCCTTTGGATTGTTGGGCGTTACGTGAATGATCACGAATTGATCAATGAACATTATAATTACCTTTATTTTAAATATATTAGTCTAGAATTTTTCATACAAACAAGACAAAGTGATTCACAAAAACAATAAAACCTAACAGCAGATTGTGCAGTCTTTGTCCTTACGCTTAACTCTTCTGTATTTATTTTTCTGATGAATGATTAAAAAAAAGTCTAACTCCACTACGCTAGGTGGCGCTGTAGCCCCTTTTTAACTAGCGGTAAAGAGCCACTTGCGGCTAACTGATCAGCGGGCATTTCGACAAAATCGCCGTTCCGCATTTTCCTCCCAGCTATAAATTTCAGAATATTTAACTCTTGGGGCTGATGAAGCATAAAACGTCTCTTTGTCCATCCAAAAGTGTATTTTCGGTCGGGCCGAGGCCGTTTGTGTCGCTCGATGTTTCCAGCAACAACACTGCTCGAGCATGCGCAGAACGCAAAGTCCCACTCTGATCAGATAGGACATTTACAAGCAGAGAATAATTTGACGATCAATCGAATTATCCAGTGGCGTGTCTAGAACAGGGAATTGGGGTGGCACAGACACGTCCCTTTTAGTTCTGGCCAGTTCTCAATCAATTTCCTTTATTGACGCGTTTTCCAATTATCCTAATTGGCAACTGAAGACACGGTTTCTCTCCATATGCGATCTAACAGCGATGAAATCATGGGCTAAATTCAGTTGGCTACAGAAAAATAATTTACTTATTAATAGGCCAATGCTTCGCCTTGATTGATATGGTCCGCGTTCCAATGAAATATTGCCTTTCACTCTCAGTATTCCGTGGGTTGATTTAAATTAAAAAAAAAAAAAAATTGGCACTGGGCAGTTATATAGGCTATAAAAAGCCTGCGGTTCAAGCTATTTGCTTGAGTCGACAGGCCTGCAGTTGTGAACAACGTTGATTTAAATACAGCAAATACGCGTCCAGATGAATGATTGTTGTCTTACCTAATTGGGGAGAACAAGCAGCACCTGTTAACTGTGGAGTGCTCTCGGAGTGAACCTTCTGTTAATTATGAAAATGACTGAGAACAGGTCAGGACTAATTATTGTTTTAAGGGGCAAGTCACGGTATTGGCGACATGGCTGTTGAAAAAATAATTTCTGAATCTTCATAAAAAAAAGTGTGACATCTTGATCCAGGATACCTATAGCTCCCGATGATGTATGATTCAATTTCGTGACTCACGTTTTTCATATGCAAATGAGGTCATTAATGAGAAAATCAGAGAAAATATTGTTACGGACGGGACATCAGTTTTTTGGCTCTATGTCATTTAATTTAATTATTGGAGTACAATCATAAAATTTGGCGTCAGTGTGTACTGACATGTGATATAGAGTGATACATATGCGAAAACTGCATATTTTTCTGTGTTTCTGAAAAAAATTGACTTAAATCAAGGAATGTTTACAAATTACAAAAAAATCTACTCAAAGTTTCCCCTATTGTTTTGATATGAATCAGAGAACGTTGCAATTAATTTTCCTCTTCCTAGGGATCATAAGTAATGGTAGTAAACACATTCCAGGCCAAAAAAAATATTCAATCCGGAAAACAAAGGGTTCAAATTTTGTCCCGTTCGTAACGAAGACGGTTGTGGAGAGTCCGGATTTGGTAGGAACCATGATTAAATGTGCTAATTTAGAGTTCTGAGCAGTGGCGGGTGGTGGACGGAAAACTGGTGGGGCGGAAAACATCCCTTGAAACGGATGAGATTAGTGACCGATTTCAATCATTGTTCTGGGTCAACATGTTAGTTTTCCTTATAATGAAATGTTTAGGCGAGTGAATAATAAATTCTATAGAATGTTTAATTCACATGCCTTAATAGGCAATTCTTAACGAAAAAATCCACTGTGGATTGTCCGCGTTAAATTTTGTCACATCCTAAGCAAGTCGTCAAACCTGCGCCGTAATGATTGTTTAATTGAAAAGATTGAAATGCGCTCTTTTTTTTTTCAACTGGTGCGTTTGACTTCTCGTCTTAACGAAAACAATTAGCTACACCTGAGAGGGAGAGTTCAAGTGTCCTTTACTAGGAAATTGACTAAAACAGATCAAAACAAATAAGCAGTTTAAAGACATGTTTAACGCCCTATCGATTTTATTGATTTATTGATCTGCCTACGCCGTTTGTACATATCGAATTTTCATGGATGGCTTGAATCACTTTTTGTGACACATTTTCGGGCTTGTGAAACTGTATACTACTTTTTCATTGCTGGTGCAGGATGCTATTCATTTGATGTTGTAAATCTTGATCATTTGTATAAAATCAATAATCTGTTTGATTGGTGGCAATTGGTTATCACTAGTAAGGTGCTCTTGAATTGATGAGAAATGATTATCAATTTAGAAACACTAGAAACTTACTCTTTTCCACATGTATTGATTATTGATTTGTGTATTGATTTCTGATTATTGATTCCCAATAAAACTGTTCTATCTATGTACCAAATGTATTTGTCAGTCCTACTGGAAAATGTTAGGCGCATAGACTCCATAAAACCCTGTCAAATAGCCCGGAAAACAAAGGGCGACAAAAGCGTCCCGTCCGTAACGTTTTGAAGTGTCCCGTCCATAACGGATGCTTAATGAGCCTATTGCCTAAAAAAAACCATTTTGTTCGAAATTTTCATTTGACGTTCTAGAGAAACTCTCTCGCTATCATGTGAATGAGGAAATGGTTTGGAATTCTGCATGAATGAAGAGAATTTTTCATTTCCCCAAAGCAACTAGAAAGTCAGGTCGCCAGCTGTCCCGTCCGAAACGGAAATTCGATGCAATTTTTTAAGCCACTGGAAATAGACAGACTGAAATTCTTCTTGTCATCTCACACAGCCCCTTAGGGTCAATACTGTGACCCCAAAAGTTTTTTCTCTTCAATGCCCATAGACAGTCAGTGAGACAAAAGGCCTTCTTAATGTCCCGTCCGTAACGATTCAAATACTGTGACTTGCCCCTTAAACGGATGTTTTGTGCACCCAATTCTCAGTTCTAGCTTCACCACTGTTGCCTACTGATTCTGAATTTAGCCCATGATTTCATCGCTGTTAGATCGCATGTGGAAAGAAACCGTGTCTTCAGTTGCCAATTAGGATAATTGGAAAATGCATCAATAAAGGAAAATGATTGATAACTTGCCAGGACTAAAAGGGACGCGTCTTTGGCACCCTAATTCCCAGTTCAAGACACGCCACTGCGCGTTACAGTGTGTGATGGACGTAGTAGTTGTCCTTTTGTTTGGAATATCGCCTCGTCCATTTCGCGTGCTTGGAGTAAACTGACATGTACGCAAGCGACGTAAACGCTCGTGACGTATGACGCATGTGAGGCTTGTGTTTTGTTGACGGATGTGTTACTCAAAGAGCCTTGGATACGAAGATTACGTAGTGCAGTTCCATGAATCCCGTAGTGATGAAACGGAACCGTCCTTTCAGCCCCTTTTCAACTAAGGCGGCGGCCAAAATGACCAAGGCGGCCCGCCTTGGCGTTAGATAGGCAGGGAAAACCCTGATTAAGTTTGTATTACTGACATATAGGAAGTAATATATGACCTATATTTTGGCTGTGTTAAAGTTGACCTCAGGTGAGGTTGAAAGGTCAAACTTGAGGTCAAGCAAAATGTTACAATTTTCAAAGGTTTCTAGGCTTGAACATATTGAAGATTGGGAATGCATTGAACACTAATAGGAAGTCATGTATGAACTTTCATGAGTTTAAGGATAGATCTGGGCTAGGTGTAATCCATCTGAATATTCGTAGCTTGCTCCCAAAGATTGATATGCTGCGCATTTGGGCCAAATCGACTGATGCAGACGTCATTGTCTTGTCTGAAACGTGGCTTAGTAAATCATGTTCTGACAAAGCCATTTCTATTAAGGGTTATAATGTTTTCAGGATTGACCGTCCCAAGAAAGGGGGTGGGGTTGCGATTTATTGCAAATCTAAGTTCAACGTGAATGTCTTGCAGTCCAAATCAGTCAGTAAACAGTTTGAGTTCTTGGCCGTTAATCTTCAGGTATCAACTGGGTTTTCCCTTACTGTGGTGGGTTGCTATAGACCACCCTCAGCTGTTGCTGAGACGATCACCTCTCTGACCAAAATGTTGGCTGACCTGAGCTATAGTGAATTAATTTTGGCCGGCGACTTAAATTGGGATTGGCTAAAATCTTCATCTGATGCTTTCAAAGATGTCTGTGTCTCAACCAACCTTACACAGCTCATAGAGAGCCCCACACATCCCAATCTTAAATCTCCTGACAAATCTTCATTAATCGACTTGTTCTTGACCAATGCTCCACACAAGTATTCCATGATAGGCATCTTCGCCAATGATATAAGTGACCACTGTGTGATAGCTGCAGTCAGGAATGCAAAGGTTCCAAAAAATAAACCCCGATTGTGATCAAACGCAACATGAAGGCATTTGTTGAACAGGGATTTCTTCACAACTTATATGATTTTGACTGGGATCGAATAGAACTATGTAACGATGTACAGACTGCATGGGAGTTCTTCCATGAAGGTTTCTCCGCTCTTGTTGACAAACACACTCCCCTTAGGAGGTATAAAGTCAAAGGGAGAGATTACCCATGGTTCACGCCTGAGCTATCTGAACTTTTGCGGAAAAGAAATGTGGCTTGGGCTACTGCTAGAAACACTGGGTCTGAGGTTGATTGGCTTACGTTCAGGCAACTCAGAAATCGTTTTACTTTTCTGATCAAAAAAGCCAAATCCGAATTTTATCTCTCGACAACAACGGAAAACTTAAATGACCCCAAAAAATTTTGGAAGGTGATTAAATCCATCTCAGTCGATGAGAACCACAGTGACCTCCCACCCAGTATTGTTTACAATGACACCATTGTATCTGATAGGGCTTCCATGCTTGACTGCTTTAATAAGCATTTTATCGCCTCCGGTTCCCTGTTCTCTAAATCTTCTCCCCCAACTGTCTCATCAGCCTCAGGTCCAGTGCCCCCTGCTCCAGATGACGGTCACATACCTGCTGGTCAGCCTTTTTGTTTCACATTGTTCACAGTGGAAGAAGTCCATAGAGCTCTCCTTTCTCTGGATATTCACGAAATCTGCAGGCCCAGATGGTTTTAGAACCTCGGTTTTTAAAGTTAGCCGCTGATTTAATTGCTAAACCTATCCAATGTATTTTTAATCTTACAATCACCAACAATTGTATCCCTGCAATTTGGAAAGTTGCTCATGTTCTTCCTCTTTTAAAAGGGGGGGACCCTACCTGTTTGAATAACTATCAACCGATCTCTAAGTTGTGCATCTTGTCAAAGGTCCTTGAGAGGTTGATAAATGATCAGTTGAAGGACTTTCTCCAAACAAACCATATTCTCTCTCCATATCAATCTGGTTTCAGGAAGCAACACAGTACCATCACAGCCTCCCTAAAAGTCACAAACGACATAATAGAATCACTGGACAAGAAACAATTTTGCACAGCCCTCTTTGTTGACCTCTCCAAGGCCTTTGACACTGTGGATCATTCCATCTTGAAACAACGATTGTTGAATATTGGTCTGTCAAAACAAGCAGTTGATTGGTTCGCGAACTACCTGTCAGACAGAATGCAATATACACACTTCGGTGGTAGTTCTTCTGCAATGTTAAATGTCTCCTCTGGTGTGCCCCGGGGCTCTGTTTTGGGTCCAATTTTGTTTAGCATTTTTGTGGATGTACTTGGCAGAAACATCCCTGATGCTAAATTCCATTTTTATGCTGACGATACTGTCATTTATTGTTGTGGCTCCACCCTTGCCGAGGCCGTTGGCTATCTACAGACTGCTTTTAAACTTGTGGAACGTCAGCTTGTAGACCTGAAACTTGTACTTAACATTTGTAAAACTAAATTTATGATTTTTTCAAATGGCAGGAAGATGCCTGAGCCCCCTCCCAGTGTGTTCTCCTCGCAAGGAAACACGATTGAGCTAGTGCCTTGCTACAAGTATCTGGGTGTTCTGATTGATGGCAGGCTTTCTTTTAAGTCTCATATAGAGAACCTGATCAAAAAACTAAAGGTAAAACTGAGGTTTTTTTATCGCAACAGGACATGTTTTACTTTTGCCGCCAGGAAGAAGTTAGTAGCTGCCACCTTTCTTCCCTGATTGGATTACGGCGACCTCCTTTATACGCATGCCCCTGCAAATTGTCTCCAATCTCTGGACTCCGTGTACCACGGTGCCCTGAGGTTTGTCACATGTTGCAAAGCCCTCACTCACCATTGCACTTTATATGGCAGAATTGAGTGGCCCTCGTTTGCTGCACGTCGTCTCTCACACTGGCACATTTTTATTTACAAAGCGATCTTAGGTCTACTCCCCCAATATCTATGTGGCTACATTTCGAGAACCCAGAGTACTTACTCCTTACGTTCCAGTGATTGTTATTTGCTCAATGTCCCCAAAGTTCGAACTGAGTTAGGCAAGCACTCCTTCATGTACTTCGCACCTGCTGCCTGGAACTCATTACAGAGCACTTTCAACTTGAGGGAACTAATTCCTCTTGGAACATTTAAGAACCTTATGAGTGACTTAGTATCTGCCTCATATCGTTCTTGTTCCTGCTCATGAAAGCCCCATACTAACTCTATGAAGTGACCAGATTGTATTTTGTCTATTTTATTGTTTGATTCTGTGTTGTCCTGCTGTAACTTGATGTTTTAAACTGCTTTCTTGGCCAGGCTTCCCTTGGAAAAGAGATCCTTGTGTCTCAATGGGATCGACCTGGTTAAATAAAGGCTAAATAAAAAAAATAAATAAATAAAAAATTTGGTGGCCTTGAACTTGACCTTCGGCGAACTTCGAAGGTCAAACTTCAAATAGTGAAATTTCAATGACTTCTATCACCAAAACTATTACAGATAGAGCTTAGGTTTGTATTGCAGGCATATAGGAAGTCATGTATGAAGTTTCATTGGGTGACATTGAACTTGACCTTCAGTGACCTTGAATGCCCAAACTTCACTGCAAAATTTCAATGACTTATACCAGCAAAATGGTTACAGATAGTTTCGGTTTGTATTGGAGATGTATAGGAAGTCATACATGAACTGTCATTTGGTGGCCTTGAACTTGACCTTTGGTGACTTTCGAAGGTCAAACTTCACATGGTGAAATTTCAATGACTTCTATCACCAAAACTATTACAGATAGAGCTCAGGTTTGTATTGTGGCCATATAGGAAGTCATGTATGAAGTTTATTGGGTGACCTTGAACTTGACCTACAGTGACCTTCAACGGCCAAACTATACAGTGAAATTTCAATGACTCATATCAGCAAAATCATTACAGATTGAGTGTAGGTTTGTATTGGGGATGTATAGGAAGTCATGTATGAACTTCCATTTGGTGACCTTCACATTGACCTTTGAAGGTCTAAATTGACCTAGAGAAAATTCAATGACTTCTGTCACTGAAAAGGTCACAGATGGAGCCTAGGTTTGTGTTACTGACTTCTAGGAAGTCACATATGAACTTTCATTTGGTGACATTCAACTTGACTGTCAGTGACCTTTGAGGGTCAAACTCGACAGTGAAATTACAATGACTTGAATCACCATAATGGTCATAGATTGAGCCAAGGTTTGTATAGCGACATTTAGAAAGTCATATATGAAGTCCATTTGCTGACCACAACTTGACATTCTGTGACCTTTAAAGTTCACAATTGACATATTGTATACATATTGACATATTATAATGACTGGTATTGCCAAAATTGCTTCAGATCTTAGGAGATATTACAGAAGGTCTTATAAATGTATGTGAACTTTTATTTAGTGACCTTGAAATTGATTTTCATTGATTCAAATGTCAAACTTCACAGGAAATTTTCATAACTTTAATATAACTGTAAGACTGCTTGCCAGTAAGTTACAGGACCCTTGGTCCTATTTTTTTTATTGTATCGTGTTCTCATAAACCCGTCCTTCGAAAAGACCGGTCTTTGCTGCCCTGAATGTGCTCTCTTGGAGCTGGTTTGAGTGACTGTGCAAACGACGATACCAAAAATTCTTTCACTGAGTTTCACGCAGAAGAATGAGATTTTTCTAACAGTCGAATCAATTTTAATCCGAAAGATGATGATGCTGAGGCCAGGAAAAAGTCCAGCAGAGGGCAGAATTGAACCGCAATACCACTATGCCACGATAGGCCTATCTCACATTTCTGGGTCTGTAAAACGGATGTGGGCGCCTTTCATTTCCGGTTAGCATCTTTTGCTGTTGTTAGAGTATATAGGACTGGTCTGCATGGAGCTGGGACATTTGTCTCAATGCATTCTTTCACTTCACTAATGTGGTGATAATTGTTTCTTAGAAGTCCGGTACGTGGACAAGTGATGCAAGTTATTTTTGCGCAGTTCTTTTATGATTCCGATGGTTAATGATGGTAAAATAGTGGCGGCTAACAGGTAGCAGCTACATAGCGAAGTCACTAGCGAGTAACTTTGATCCTAATTAATTTATTTAGAAAATTTGAACTTCAGACGACGTTAAGTTTTTTTTTTCAGATTTAGTTTTAGTTTTATTTTTAAACTTACCATAAGTTGTTCGTCTACTGTGTTGTTTGATCCTGTGAAATGTCTATTGCTGGCTGTCGGTTTAACCTGCGTTTGTTTGCATTAACGTTTCCTGCCAGAATGTCCATTATGCAGCTTTGGGAGACCTTGGTAGCTATGCCTGTCTGGTTTGTTGTCTGCGAAAGCAGGGTGCGCTGGCTTGACTTAGCTTACCGATAACTAGCTATAACTTCACGACAACGGGCATAGCGTAGAAAGCTGTGGTAAGTGTGGCCGGGTCACATAGCCAACATTCCGTCTTTCATCTTCAGTTGTGAAACCTTGCTTTATTTACTGCCAATAAAACGTATATTTTCTGACAAATGTGTTCGTGTGTTTCTGTTTGCCATCGCATTACTGCCTAGTCTCAACATTGTAGCAGGCAAGGTGTATGTAAGACTAAGAGCCAGGTGCTAAAGATCTCTTGGGAAGAGCGAGGAAGCACGTCACTGGAGGCAGTGTCAACGCCAGAACTGGAATTTTGGAGGACACAGCATCCCTTGAAAACAATTATTAGGGGCGCCCCGGTGGCTCATCGGTCTAAGCGTGCGTACCATAAAGGCTGTGTCCTTCCCGCAGCGACCTGGGTTCGACTCTGGCTCAGTCATTTGCTGCATGTCTTCCCCCATTCTTCTCCCCAACCTTCCTGTCTCTCTACACTGTATAACTGTCAAATAAAGGAAAAATCTCCCCCCCAAAAAAAAAAAAAAACAATTATTAGCCCTGACTTGTAATCAATCATTTTCTAAATTAGCAATACATTCACTCTGAAAACCCTCCACAGTATCAGGCGTTGCTAGTTTGGCGATGCGGACGCGCACTTTGGTGCATTTAAATCAGCGTAATTGAAAATTGCACAAAGGCGTTTCAATGCCTTTAGATTGCCTGATGTGCTGATAAAGTAGCTCAGAAGTTGCAGAGCAGTTTGTCTTTCATAAAGCATAGGTCTGTTTCTATTTTTCAGTCCTGAATTTAGCCCATTATTTTGCCGCTGTTAGATTTCATAGGGAGAGAAGACCTGTCTTCAATTGCCAATGGATCATCACTATGATTGAAAAACTTGTCAATCATTTTCCTTATTGACAACTATACAGGACTAATTGTTGTAAAAATAAAAAAGGATGCGTCAGTGCTCCCCCAAATTCCACTTCTGGCGCCGACACTGACTCGAGGTCAATAAAGCCTGCGATAAGGCACGTATTGCTGACATTTAAGTCTAACAATAGGAATGTAATGCTTCGATTTACGTTTAATGTTGGACTATGTAAGCGAGGCAAACCAGCAACGTTGCGTGTCATTCACGCATAATTACATACAATTGCGCTTTCTGACTCCGCGTTCAAGGAAATTTACCTTGCTCCATTTATTTAATCAGAAATTAGGGAGAAAGCGCAGCCCAAGCTATGAATAAGTACAGTGCCTCGTATTACATGATCAATGATGAGTCACACGAAGGCTGTCAGCAAAATTAAACAGGCTAATTCTGCACCGCAATGACCATAAACCATAATCAGATAGCTTGACGACTAGACAAACGTTGTATTCACTCAACGCCCAAGCTTTATGCCTCAATACTGATGGTTGTTCTGAGTATTAATCCAAAATTTGGACAGAAAGCTGGACATTAGTCTTCACTGCGAAACACAATGCGGAGCTGTGCATATGACCAAGTATTGCATTTGTTCCGAGCATTATTTCGTTAGCCGCTTAGCATAATTGCCCAAGCCATGTTTTTTTTTTTTTGCCAAATTACATCGTCGGGGCCATTCGCATATGCCGCCAAGTGGGTCAAGTTATTTCATTAAGCTCCGCCGCTTGGCTATTCGAAATAATGGGTCAAGTTATTTTATTCGCTGGCTGTGACAATGCACAGTGCAGAGCAGCTGTGCCCATAAAGATGATCCGCACAGCAGCTGTGAAATGCAACATCGGCTGCCTGTTCTTTCATGCAGCCTAAAAATCGTCAAAAATGAGATGGGCAATTATAGTCAGCTATAACGATTGTTTAAATTAAAATTTGTTGATTCAAAATGACTTCGAGTGAAAAGCAGGACCATTAACAAATTATGGCATCAGAGCATTGTCATAAAGCTTGGGCAATAAAAGCGTTTATTGTAGAAACAAGAATTTATCAGGATAGCAGTCATATCTCAAACTGTGTCATCATTTTGCTTGCAGTCCCTGGCATGTTTCAACAAACTTTAAACGAACAATTTTACCCCGATGTGTCCAGTATGATAACTGAGAAGTCTTTGATTCTTCTCGAATTTGATTAAACAAAAGAAAAAAAAAATGGAGCACGGTAAATTAAGCTTCAAAGAACACGTAGCCTATGCAATGGTGGGCAACATTAATGGTTTGCCTCGTTTATATACTCAGATTTTACTATTGAGTCTTCACTTTGTTGGCGCCGCCATCTTGTGGTGGCGCCATTACTGCGGTATTTTATTAAATTGCCGGCTTGACAGGGTTATTGCGCTGTGTCATTATTATGTCAATGCATCAATAATTGCCAAAATGGCAGATTGTGTGGAGATTAGTGTTACCCATATATTATAAATTGATGTATTAAGTATTAATGGTCAGTTACTGGCTATATGTTTGTATTAATAATTAGCCTACAGCAATATAACTACAGATATGTAGGCTATGCCTGTTAACTTTATCCTAGCCAGATTCAAATAAATACTCTATTTTACAGGTGGCGATTCCGGATTATTTTAATATTAGCTATTCAGATTTTTGCGTTAATAATGCAGCAGTGTGTTTTACCCCCGTTTTAGCAGTGGCAGGTGGCGCTCATTCAAGCAGCTTAGGACCATCTGCTGGAAAGGAATCTGTGCATTAAACTGGGGCAACTATTTGCCAAAAGTGTGTGGATTTCGTATGTACTCTTATTCCAAATTTAAATTTTCCCACTGCTATTTGAGCAGCCGAACACAGAACAGTCTCTTCCCGGCATGTGAGTTCAGAAAAAGAAAAACATAGAGGGCTAAAACATAGAGTGCCACCGGTGCTCTCCATAGACATCCGTTCATTTCCAATGACGTTTGGACCGCAGCAATGGCGGCAAACGCAACTTCCTGGTTTCGCCGGATTAGTCAATAGCTAAACATAAGCAAAGCATTCCATTCAGTAGTACTTTAATGTCGGTGAAGCATGCCACATCGCAGACTTATTGACCTCGAGTTTATGAAGTTCCTTGCTTTTCCTCAGATCTACAGCACCTGGTTATGACGAACACCTTGCCAGCTACAATGTTTCGACTAAGCAGGTATACGATGGCAAACAGAGACACACAAACACATTTGACAGAAAATGTAAGTTTTATTGGCAATATGTAAAGCAAGGTTTCATGATTGAAGATGACTGAGGAAAAATGTTCACTGTGTGACCTAGCCAACACAAAATTTGTACTTCTAACTTACAGCTTGCCGTATTTCGCTCGTTGTCTGAAGTTATGGTTAGTTAGCCAAGCCAGCATACTGAATCAAGCCAGACCAGTGTAGCAACCAGTGGTAGCTAATGTAGGTTTAGCATGTACCTTCATAATTTCGTAAATTGCCATAATTTCACTAGTCAGTAAGATTTCAGGTCCTTGGTCTCGCTGGACCTGAAGTCTTAACTAAGTTGGGGCCATTAAAAATTGGAGGTAATTAACGGCGAAAGTTTCACAGTATCCCACGACACATAAACGAACAACTTGCTGTAAATACAACCAAAACAGTAAATCCGAATAACTTTGCTTTAGTCAAGATTATAATGTTCATTTAAATTAATTGTGATCAAACCTGCTAGCTAGTTACATAGCCATGTGGCTGCTACCTGTTAGCTTGGACTCAGCACCACATCTGTTTCACCATCATTAACTATCGCAATCATAAATGACATTTTTGAAGAACTAGTGTCCCTTAACCGAACTTTTGGTTTTTAAATTGTTTTCAATAATCCCAACTACACCAGTGGTGCGAAACTTTAAGATCAAAAGAGGGCTTTTTATGAAATGTACCATTTCCATGCTGAGAAGCCGTATACCTACAGCCACAGAAGCTGACCGGAAAAACAAGTAGCCCACATCCGGTTATGAGCGCCATATTGTGAGATAGGCCTATTTCGCTGAACCATTGGAGTTAATGGTTTGGTCCAACAGAGATTTTAGCTAAGGCATTTCTTACATACTACTGCCTCTACCTCAAATATGGTAGGTCCAATCTACGAAATGGAGATACCACACTAAAGAGGAGAGTCCGCTGAGCAAAATGTGTCAAAAAGTGTGTGTGTGTAGTGGCAAAAATGTGGAACAAGAGCAAGTTATAAAACTGTGTTTTTCAGTTTTCAACTTTTTCTGTCTCATTTAATATAGGAGTTAATGGAGAATCGATTTGTGCTCCCGTCGCTTTTCGGCTCATACTGCCAAAATCGTCTGTCCAATTGCTTGCATAGATACATTTTCGTGACCAGCACAACTTTTCTAAGCCTGACTCCGCCAGCCTTCGTACTTTCAATTAATTTCATTTTTCTTTCAGTGGTCAGTCTGATCACCGGAGCTCTGCCATTTACAAAAGTCGCCGGACCAACCAAAACAAAGCTAATAAATCAATCGCGGTTATGGCGCAATAAAAAGTAATTTGCTTCTGGGAAGAAAACTGTGATTTGAAGTCTGCTAATTACCAGTGCCTTGGCATAATTATCTTACCTTAAATCAATTCCCGTGTACTTTGCCTAACTTGCAGTCAAGCCATTTATGCAGCCAACTGACTGATCAAAACCAAAATATGGCCAATAATGATTAAGAAGAGATGATGAAAGCAGACGGACCTAACCAGGCTGCGTGTTAGATTGAAAGAATGTTAATAATCTGAATAAATAGCAGACCTCTGAATTCCGCCTCTACGTAGAATTTTTTTACATATCATTAAAAAAAATTTCTTTAAAATAAACAATTTCAAGATGGCCTTGGTTTTTAAAAGCGTTTCAAAACATAATCAAAAGTGGATAACATTTTGTGAAGCATCTCGAGCCTGAAAGTGAGAGAAATTATATGTTTGCATTACCGCAAATGGACAAATACAGGAAGACTTGACAAACAAGTTCAGAAGAATCTGTGCCGCAAATTTGTTGCATTTTCATTTGATAATTGAACAAGATTAATTTAAAATAATTCATAGCTCTTAATTTGGTTACTTTTGAGGGTCTAATAGCCAACAGTGAAGGTGGAAAACAAAGGGTATCGAACGTTTAAATTGTTAACAGATTTGCATGCAGCGCAATCAAATGTAAAACTAGAAAATGGCTAATCTAAGGCAAATCTGTCATGTTTCGTGGCCATTTAAATTTCCAAATGTAATAAACAAAATATTTTCAAATTAATCAGACTGTCTACCAATTTAAATCTTTAGGCCCTAATTGAGCAAATCAACGGTTTGATTGCAAATTGAGCAAAGCAAATGGGAAGGGGGTGAGAACAATTGTCGGGTAGAGGATGAAGATTTTGCAGACCTTACGTGCTGAACAAAGCAAAGTTAATTTACCTGAATGTGTTCGCGAGATAATTTCTAGTTTTACATTTGGTCGCGCTGCGTGCTAACGCAATTACAGTTTGTACAAGTCACGTTCGATAAGCTTAAACAAAATGTTTTCCACCTTCACTTTAGGCTATTTAGATGCTCAAAAGCAGCCAAAATAAACAGCCATTAATTACTTCATTTGAAATCTTGTTCAATTATCAAATAAAAAATACTCCAAATTTGCGTTAGCCTGAATGTGTTTGCCAAGTCTTCGCTGCATTTGTCTATTGCGTGCAATGCGAAAATAATTTTTCTCACTTTCACGTTCGATATGCTTTACAAAATTTTTCCACTTCGTAAACGCTTAAAAACCAAGGCCATCTTAAAATGGTTTATTTTTAAGAAATATTTTCAATGAAAATATTTTAAAAATTCTACGAGAGGTGGAATTCAGAGGTCTGCTATTTATTCAGATTGTCAACATTCTTTGAATCTAACACGGTAGCCTGGTTTGGTCTGTCTGCTTCTCATTATCTCTTCTTAATCATTATTGGCCACATTTTGGTTTTGATCAGTCAGTTGGCTGAATAAACGGCTTGATTGCAAGTTGGGCAAAGTACATGGGAATTGATTAAAGGCAGTGGTTCTCAACTGCAGTCCTGGGGACCCACAGCACTATAAATTTGTGTTCCAGCTCAGCAGTGGGATGATTTACTTAGTCAGCTAATACTAATTGTCAATCTCTTTAGTTCATTGAATCAGGTGTCCCCAATAAAGAAACGCTGCCTTCAGACATTAAACTTTCTGATTAAGAACAGCATTTTACAATGACCTAACCTTAAGCACACTAAGTAGAACAAGTTGCAATAAAAGTAAACAGAAAACTAACTTCACCATGTGGGTCATTTTTTATTTCATGGAGTACCCTAATCCATTAAATCTGGAGGCCAGAATTAAAAATAAGAATATAATATTTTATATTTGGTCCCCAAAGCTTGAGATAATCATGAAAATCTATTTTTAAATAAAGAATTGTCATTGTGACATCAAATTTCAATTTTATCAACCTGCAAATCCTCTTTAGTGCTGTTTCTTAACTCAAAAAGTAGCCAAAGTGTCATGTATGATTTTACTAGCCCTGGTTTACCACACCTATTTCAACTTGGCAAGAGACTGGTAATTAGGATTTGATTGACTGAATCATGCCATTGCTGAGCTGGCAGACAAATGTGTAGGGCAGTGGGTCCCCAGGACTGGAGTTCAGAAACACTGATTTAAGGTAAGATAATTATGCCAAGGTGATGGAGGCTGTCCAAGCTCGCTGGTAATTGGCGGACTTCAAATCACAGTTTTCTTCCTGGAAGCATTTCAAATGACCGCATTAGGTATGTGTCATAGAAAAGGTTATAAGCAAGCACGTCTGTCTGCCTCATAGTGGCAGTTACTTTTATTGCGCTTCTGATAACTGCAATTCCGTTTATCGTGCAGCCCTACCGAGAGCCATGATGTAGCAGCTGCGCCGAGTTGGAAATTGTCGTCTCCGAAATCAACAATGGCTGCGGACATAGATACACTGGAGGCCATTCGCTCTGTCGTAGAGAAAATCCCAGGTATCAGCAACTTATAGCCACAAGAAGATGAATGTTTGGTTAGTTTTTCGAATGGAAATGATGTTGTAGCACTACTCCCTACAGATTGTCATATCTACTTAATAGCCACCATGAAATAGGCACCCTGTTCATCTCTCTGAGAGACAGCCGAACCACCTCAGCTAGCTTGTAGCTTCTAGTGTTACATTTCCTGCGAATTTCACACTATTTAAGTTAGCAGTGAACTTTTTAAAAGCCGTGTTTTTGTTCATGTCACAAGACCTATTCGCTGTCTCAGTGTTTTGTTGTCATTATCCATGAATGAAATGGCTGTCTGAGACAGCCAAACGCTTAGAGCCAAACTGTGTTGCTATAAAGTTAGATAGCGAGCTTGGTATGATGTTAGCGCAAGTATGGTTAACGGTTCAGTTTTCGTGTCAACGCAGATTTTGTTCTGATGTAAATAATGTGTTATTCTCGCCGATGCTGCCGTTGGTTTCGGGTCTTACGTTTTTGTTATTTTTTTACAGCAGCAGTATCTGCTGGAAAAACGATAGCTCAACAGTTTTTCTGGTTAGGAGAACAGAAAGAGCACCTTTGGTTCTTTTAAGTGAATGAGTGAAGGCTAATATTTGGTAGATGGGCATATGTATGGGTACAGTAGTAACTTTAATGTACTGATCAGTTTGTTTTCGCTGCATTCCTGGTATGAAGGACTGTAGTTTCCAGCGGAAGTACGAGGCGGCTGAGCCGGCGCATAACATACGTCATCGCCAAACGTTAGTGATTAGTTTACGGGTACACCAATGATTTAAAACTTATGACAAGCGCCCACTCACCAGGAAGTAAACACTTATCAATGACGACTACCCAGACTCTGTGTACGAAGCAAAGCGAAGTAGCAGAGTCTGGTTTTACCAGGCTAAACTTTTCCTACAACTTGGATAAAAATATTTTTATGTGGAGTGAAAACTGTGGGACTTAGAGTTTAAGAGAAGACTTCTTGACGATTTTAGAGCTGTTTGCCACTCTAGCTGAGACGTCACCACACTGTAAGTTCCCAGTATGTATTGTAAAAGAAATTATTTTTAAAAATTATAATAAAAAAATTATAGAAGTTACGAAAAATTTGAACAGAGAAGAAATTATGCAAGCTTAACTCAACATTCTGCAGTTTGAATGACATTTCTGGCTAAAAGTATGACAGAGTAGAAAAATAGTAGAAAATAGCTGAATCTACTGAATCAGCACAAAAATGGCTTGATTTAATAGGACCCCAAAAAATGACATTTAAAATTAAATATCACAAAAACTAAAAAGAAAATCAAAAATCTGTACGGATGCAACGTAATTCAGAAAAAGCTGAATTTTTTAAAGTTTGAACGGAATCAATAGCTTAAACGGTGTAGGAGGAATTCTTTGACTAAATTTAGGCAGAAGAAGAAAAGGAATAAGAAGAAGTAAGAGAATAGAGTGTGCTACTTCTGCTGAAGCAAGCACACAATGAGCACCAGGCGTGCAATCGGGGGTGTGCAGTGAGTGGTTTAAACCAGCACCCGTTAAGTCCTCGGACTCATGTCCTGAAGTGAAATGACAACGAAGTATTTTATCTTACGGGTTGTCTTATTTTGCTAGATATTTTGACATGGTGCGCGTTCTGTAACGAACGTGAACAACTTCCGTATAATAATTATTAAGTAATAAGTCACTGAAGTGTTTATCGAAGTGTATTACAATTCCACATTAATTCGATCTCTGTTTTCAATGTCTCATTTTGAAAATTGTATGTTACTCTGACAGTGGCCTATTAGCTTCCTCAAGTGCAACATCACAACATATTCTTGCTTGTGAAAGTGTTGCTGGTTTTAATGGAAAACGCGCCCTCGTAGCCGTAAGATTGCTGGATAGTTTTTAAATGCTTTCATAGTCCCATACCCACTCGAAGTCCGCAGACACTGCCCGGTCACCCCCCTCTGTCCATGTGGCCGCCGCTACAAAACTGAAAAAAAAAAAATGTGGAAAGTTGTCTTAATTATCCCTCTCTTCTCATGTGTAACCACTAGCCTGTCGTTTCGGCTCTGAGGCGATTGAAACGAAACGCAATGTGGGAAAGATGCAAGTCTAGAACACTGCTTTAGATGAATAACTTTAGTATTAAATAAATGTTTCACTTTGCCGTGGACCTTTTTAAACAACAATAACAACACACGAAAGAAATAACAAATGTCAATAAAAGTTTCGCTTCTCTCAGTCAAACATTATATCATAACCATGTTCCGAGAAAGTGATTTTGTGAGTGACAGTTCAATGGAATGGCCGTCCGACGTGATTCCTAGCGCCAGCTGCACGCATGTATGCCTTTATTCTCCTGTTTGAGGGTTGGGAGTCAAGTCATTGCTTATGCCTGCACCAACTAAACTAGACCGTGGCGGATCAAAATCCCGCTATTTGGTTATGGCACTTGGCAATCGGTATTTGGAAAGTTGTGACAGTCACGCATAAAATATTGTGAAATAGGCCATAGGTTTTCAGCAACAAATCGGATTTTGTTTCAAATGAATTTAGTGGCCACATTGGTACAGTGAATAAAATGTTTAGATCGGAAATAAATAACTTTGTGGTGTGAAATTTTCAGCCAGCCCGTCAGGCAAGCGCCTCTTAATTTCTGCTTGCCCGACAAAATTTTTACTTGTCCCGCGCTCAGAACAGCGATTTTACGAGCCCTGCGGTATCGGTGATTTCAGTGATCGGTTATCAGTGATCGGCCCTAAAAACTCTGATCGGAGCACCCCTAGTTTCTTTTTGGGTGTGATACACCTAGGGCTGGGACGATTCTGAATCGATTTTTTTTTTTTTTTTTTAATTAGTACCACTACCTGCTGCCATGGGGCAAACATCTGAGCTTTCCCTTTTCCTTTATCAAACCCGACGCAGGTTGAACGAAGGTGCCAAACATCAAAGGGCATCTGAAATGCTTCCGGAAAAAAAACTTGACTGACATCAGTATTTTTCGGCAACGTGCTGCTCGGAGCCAAATAAAGGACTACAGAATCGCCTCCTATTAACGAATTAGGCTACTCTAAGAAAAGTAACCTGTTCCAGTTTACTTTGCTTGATTAGCAATCAAATGGTGGATGCGTTTACTCTCCAAGTTGAATGAATAGAGCTGTTTATTAAGACAGCATGTTTGGTTGCTGCATTTTGAAATTTAAATGGCCATAGAACAGCACAGCATGAACACAATTTCCATTGCCACGCATTTCGTGCGACTGTGATAATTTATATCTCACATTCACGTTTCATCCGCTTTTCGGAATGTTTTCCACCTTGTGCATTTTTTAGATGCTTAAAATCCAGGGTGATCTTATAACAAATCTGTTTTAAATTAATCTTTAATAATGTCCTAAAATGCTACAATGAGAGGTGCAATTCAGAGGAAGATTTTTTTAAATTATTCAAAGTATTGGCATTCTTTCACTCTAACACCGTAGCCCAGTTAGGTTTGTCTGCTTTTCACCATCACATCTTAATCGTTATAGGCTACTGAAATTGCTTAATTGTTATTTAGGACAAGTACACGGGAGCAGATTTAAGGAAGGGCGGAGCACCTGCAATTAGCGAAATCTAAACTCAGGCGTCTTCCCGACGGCATTTTAAATCGTTTAAGACGCTTCAGGTGCGTATGTTTCAAGTAATTACACGCGACCCCATGATGGCAAGTGGTCTTATCACACTTTTAAAAAAATCCTCGTTCAACATCACCATATCCCAACTCTGCGTTTCATCTCTCATTGTAGTATTTTTAGGAGATCTATAATGATAAAATAAAAAAAGACATTTGTTTTCAGATCGCCATGGATTTCAAGCGTCTAAAAAATACACAAGGGGGAAAACATTCTGTAAAGCGGATGAAACGTGAATGTGAGATATAAATTATCACAGTCGCACGAAATGCCGTGTCAATGGCAATCGTGTTCATGTTGTGCTGTTCTATGGCCATTTAAATTTCATAATGCAGCAATCAAACATGCTGTCTTAATAAACAGCTCTACTCATTCAACTTAGAGAGTAAGCGCATCCACCATTTGACTGCTAATCAAGCAAGTAAACTGGAACAGGTTACTTTTCTTAGAGTAGCCTAATTGGTTAATAGGAGACGACTCTGTAGTCCTTTACTTGGCTCCGTGCGCATATAAAAAAATACTGATGTCAGTCAAGTTTTTTTCCGGAAGCATTTCAAATGCCCTTTAATGTTTGGCACTTTCGTTCAACCTGCGTCGGGTTTAATAAAGGAAAAGGGAAAGCTCAGATGTTTGCCCCATGGCAGCAGGTAGTGGTACTACGCCTTAAAAAAGAATCGATTCAGAATTGTCCCAGCCCTAGATACACCACATCCCAGATATTGTACAAAGTTTTTTATAAGGTACATGTATGGCTACAGATGGGAAGAGCACAATTCTGGTCGGGAATAATGCTTAATTTTTTTTTTTTTTTTTTTTTTTTTTTTTTAAGGGGTGATCAGGGGTCATGGTCTAAAACAGTGTTTCCCAAACTTTTTTCTCTCGCGGCACACTGTTTACCATGAAAAAATCTCACGGCACACCGCTATGATATTGTAGCGTTCCGCTTGTGCTACCTACCCTGCCGCGCGACCGAGTGACGAGACAACCACTCGAACTTTGCAACCAAGTTTCAGGCTTTTATGCAATCATAAAATAAATGACTAAAAGACTCATTTCTGTTTGACAGAACACACACTTAACCTCAATATTGCAAATACACAAATGCAAATATTCAAAATCGTATTTGAATATTGTTTCCATGATGCGGAAATATCGAGAAGGATTTGTAAATAGGCATTTTAATAAACTGAATTGAATGAATTGATAATGACATGAACTGTTATTTTTATATCCTGTAAGTTCAGCCATTTTATATTATTAGGTTATCAGGAAAAAAACAGTAAATGGGTTTTCTCGCGGCACACCTGAGAAGCTCTCACGGCACACCAGTGTGCCGCGGCACACAGTTTGGGAAACACTGGTCTGAAAGCGACAATTTACATAAAATGCAAAAATGTGGTTTTTAAGTGTGATTTTTTTTTTTTTTTTTCAGTGCACCCTCAGTCACCCTCTGATAATTTGGAGGATGATAGTAGGGACAGAAGTATTTACCATAGTGATGAATTTTCTGAGAGTTGCCAGTCTCCGCGAAACTTGCAGGTCCGCGGACCTTAGCTGGCAATACAGGGGTCGGACTGGCAATTCAGGACCATATTTGGACATTTACAGGCCAGACTGGGCTGACAATACCAAGCCTCCTGCCCAGTAGAAACAAATGACATCCTCTCGTAGTTCACTTGTTTGTCGCTCTGTTACTTTCAATTTATACTGCGCCACATTAGGGCTGGGCAATATATGTATTGCGATAATTTTTCAGTGCAATAAAAGTAACTGCCTCTATGGGGCAGACAGATGAGCTTGATTATTACCTGTTCTATGCCACATACCTTTTAATTTAGTGTTGAACTAACATCAGAGGCCATTTGAAATTCTTCTGGGAAGAAAAGTGCGATTTGAAGTCTGCTAATTACCAGCGAGGTTGGACAGCCTCCATCACCTTGGCATAATTAGCTTACCTTAAATCAATTCCCGTGTACTTTGCTTAACCTGCAATCAAGCCATTTATTCAGCCAGCTGACTAATCAAAACCAAAATGTGGCCTATAATGATTAAGAGGAGATAATGAGAAGCAGACCGACCTAACCAGGCTGCCGTGTTAGATTGAAAGAATGTCAGTAATCTGAATAAATAAAATAAATAGAATAAATTCCGCCTCTCATCGTGAAACTTTAACATATTATTCATAAGGATTTCTTAAAAATAAGATCATGTTAAGATGGCCCTGCTGTTAAAGCGTTTAAGAATATACGCAAAGTGGAAAACATTGTGTGAAGCATATCGAACGTGAATGTGTGAGAGAAATTATTTTCGCATTGCAAGCAATGGACAAATGCACCGAAGACTTGACAAGCATGTTCAGAAAATTCTGCGTCGCAATTTTTTTTAGCATTTTTTATTTAATAATTGAGCAAGATTATTTGAAGTAAAGTATTTCATAGCTCTTGATTTTAGTTACTTTTGAGCGTCTAAATAGCCTACAGTGAAGGTGGAAAACATTTTGTTTATGCATATCGAACATGACATGTAAATTGTTATCGCATTTGCACACAATGGCCAAATGTAGTAATCCAGCAAACACATTCAGGCAAATTGCGTGCTGAACCAAGCAACGTTAAGGTCTTCAGAATTATTATCCTCCACTCGACAATTGCTTTCACCCCCTTCCCAGTTACTTTGCTCATTTTGTAATCAAACAGTTGACAGTTGATTCACTCAATGAACAATTTAAATTGGTTGGCAGTCTAATTTATTTCGATATCATTTTTGTTTGTCACATTTTGAAATTTAAATGGCCATGAAACATGACTGAGTTGCCTGAATGTGTTTGGTACATTATTTCTAGTTTCACATTTGGCCTCCGTGTGCGAATGCGTTTACAATTTACATATCACGTTCGATACGCTTAAACAAAATGTTTTCCACCTTCACTGTAGGCAATTTAGATGCTCAAAAGTAACTAAAATCAAGAGCTATGAATTACTTTATTTCAAATTAGTCCTGTTCAATTATTAATTTGGTGCATTTGTCTATTGCATGCAATAAAACAAATAAATCAAAGTACTTAAAAAGTACTTGAGCTAGGACCTCCAAAGTTTGTATGTCAAATATCTGGTACTACATCTGTACATTATTTAACTTTCAGCAGTCTGGCTCATGTGTAACATGCAGTAATAGGCCCCTAGATTCTGTCGAAAATTTCTATTTGCGAACTGTGGCAGCACTTTTAAGGGCCTGTAAACTCATCAGTTTTTATGACGGAGGCTGATATTTTCTAGGGAGTGTCTTTTGGACTTGGTACATGGTTTTCTGAAAAATTACCAATGTGAAATAAATAGCATCTGAGATATTGCCGATCAAAAATGAGAAAAAACACATTTTCCTGCAACTTTGAAGCTATATTCCCGTTGAATGACATCATTTATCAAATCCAAATCAAGTTCACCATAAAGAGCAGGTTTTTTTAATGATATATCCAAAAATTGTGATTGTTTTCTTTTTCTTTTTCCCAATATGAATTTTTAAAGTTATGTTTTATATTGGAATGCTAATTCTCGATTATAGCTTCGTGGTCATGTGGACAGCTCTGTAATTATGTCAGAGATCTCAAATTTTGTACAGTGCCTTTTTATAAACCATTTGACATTAACTTTGAATACATACTAGTGCCATTCACACTAGTATATGGAAAGATATGGAAGCTTGAAAATGGAAATAAAAATAAGCTTTATTGCAGTTCGAAATCGAGCATTTTAAGCATGTGACAGTACACAATTGTACAAAAATAATTTTGACAATAATTTCAAAGTAAGGTAGCATCTAGTCTGCAATTAGTTCTTAGAAAATAAATGTTGCAGATAACCATACCCTTGCAGCTAACCTACTCTCACACATATACTTTTCAACTATATTGTGATAATGATAAATGTTCTGAAGCATACAAAAGTACTGACAAAACTTATCAGTTCTAATGAATAACACAGAATGAATATGATGGAACGTGTTCTGCCAATTTAAAGAGTCACGTGAAGTCCTTCATGAAACTATCTGTAGCTCTAATATCTTCCTCTTTTAGCACATATCTATGGCCTGTGGTGGTAGAAGGAGCTTCCACCTTTCGAAGTATGTGCTGTTTTGGCACCCAGCATACATCTTCCCTTCTGGGCCAAGAAAAGCTCCTGGCTGGGCCATGGGGGTGCAGGCCTGACTAACTGTAAATAGTGTGATGTCGCGGATTTCCCGATTGACAACAGCCTGATTCAGCGTGAAGTTATAGCTTGCCTAAATGACGTCCTCCGGATTCTGAAAAAAAAAAAAAAAAAACTTCTTCTTAGCCCAGTCATGCAATCCTCCGGACTTGATGTGTCTTGCGACGTTGTTTTTGTGAATATACTCAATGCCATCCACGTAATTTATAATTCCCTGAAGGACGGCACCTTTAATTTTTCGTCTGGTGACCTCTTGACGAATTTCCCTCAAGTGTTCTGCACAAATCCGGCATTGCAACTTCAAAATCTGCCCATTGTCTGATTGCTCCAAAACTTTGAATTCTTCTTTGAATGGCCATTTTTCGAATGTTGCTAACTGAACTGTCTCCTTTCCTGCCATTCTTTAATGAGTTACCATCAAAAAACGAACCCCATTCTTCATCTACCATTTCATACGCGTCCGGTTAATATCCAGGTCAGAGCGAAACTGAAAGCCGCTTGTTAAAGTCACCCCTACACGGTAGCTTATACATAGGGGCCTATAGGGCATACATGTATGCTCAGGCCGTATAGTGGATTGAACGGTGCTATAAATAGATCACAGTGCCAGCAACGCTGTCACGGGACAAGCGGTCAGCGCTGATATTCCAATCCAGCAACAGCCCCCTCACTTTAATTTCAGGGTATGACACGGGTTATGATTTAACTGTCTGACAATACTCAGTTTAGAGAAACTGCATTTCAGTCTTTAGCAGGCTACCATTTTTATCACTTACACTTACAGAACGACATCGAAATGTATAGTCCAGGTCATTGATAAAACCAGTATGCAAACATCTACATGTGAAACATTGTTCAGTGCTGACGTCCGACAACTAACTCACCTCGTGGGATCCTAGGAGTTGCATTATAAAAACAACGTTCATTGGTTACTTTTTTAACACTTCAGACAATTTGACCAGTTAGACCTTCTGAATCTCTTTTGACGCAACTGATGTCGCACCGGGATGACAAAAACAAAACCGGTCGGGGAAGGAAAATTATTTGGGGAAAAAAAGAAAACAAAACAAAAACAAACCCCCAACTGACACATCACGTTGAGTAGAATGAAGTAATTGTTATTAAATCAAGACATTACAGTGTTTCCCACAGAAGTTTTGGGGACTATGGGGCCACGTGTGTGGGGGCAGACTGATGTCTGGAGGGGGTCATTCTATTGAGCGGAGGGGGGGGGAGGGAGATGATTCTCATTTTGTTGGGGGGGTGATTTTCATTTTGTTGAGCAGGGGAGGTATTAACCCCATTTTGATTAGCGGGGGGATTGCGCAAATTGCGTCTTCCGGTACCTTTCCTATTCTTCCGTTTTTTTTTTTTTTTTTTTTTTTTTAAATGTGCACATGTATTCTGAAGACGCGGTATTTGCGCATATTGAGACTATAGTGGGGTAAACTAGACTATGGCGGGCCGCTATAGTCTTGTCAATGTATGGGAAACACTGCATTAATTAAAAGATGAATCTATGCACCGCAGCACGTATTGGTATATACAGGTATAAGCCTGAATAGAGATGACACTAGCGTATTACGGTATAGCACGCGCAGCGCATGTAGTGTGGCTACGACCGTCAGTTAAGCGCAAAAATGAAGACATATTATTACCAGGTGGCACAGTAAACATATAGAAGTTTATTCGCACACACAAAGAAAATGTTCATGAACTGTTGATTACTTTGGCCAAGACATATTCACCCCTCATTTGGCCGTTCGCGTGAATTTTTTTTTTTTTTTTCGTAACCTTGACGTAACCGAACGATCGTTCGCGTGGAAAAAAAAAAAAAAAGGTCTGGGGGTGCATGAACACTATCAGCACATCTTTCGCTTCCTCAGATGTATTTCTTATGCTGCCTACCCACCACTGCTTATCATGCACACATGATTTAGCTCAACATATTTATCTTGGAATAAACAAAAAATAAAACAAACTAAAAGCATTGGCAAAATAAGTATCAGCCAATTTCATATAATGTTATAACTTAGACACTTTGACCAGCTTTAGCTTCAATGTCAATTTGAATTTTAATTTGAACAGGTCAGTTGCAATAGAATAATTTCCAGCTTAAAAAAGTCACAGCTAGAGGTACTCTGAAATGATTTCTGGTGATTGTTTTGTGTTGTCGCATACTTAAAATACTCGATTTTGAACTGCAATAAAGCTTATTTTGATTTCCATTTTCAAGCTTCAATATCTTTCTATATACTAGTGTGAATGTGACTAATATGTATTTAAAGTTAATGTCAAATGGTTTATAAGAGGCACTGTACAAAATTTGAGATCTCTGACATAATTACAGAGCTGTCCACAAGACTACGAAGCTATAATCGAGAATTAGCATTCCAATCTGGCTTACAATTTGCTAATGTGTTATATGTATGGTACCATGTTGTATACTGAAATAAAATGTCCCTGAATTATTAAAAACCCATCCTTCTTGCTTTTCTGTGTTCATTTTAACTCTGAAAAACTCTAGAAACAAGACAAACCCAACAAGCCCTTGGTTTTCAAATTTTCATCCCTTTGACTTCAGGACCTGTCTACTTTTAATGATGGGAAAATGTGACAATTTCAGCATGATTTGTTAAAGCGCAGGTTTCACCTTTTTTTCCTTCCTCTATTAAGCACAAATAGAATCCACTGATAAGAAATTGTTTTGAAATACTCTCTTACTAATCCCCATCTCCCTATCGTTGCTAAATATTTTTCTACAGCAATTTAAGTTCCAAGTTAACGTAAGTTGACCATTCCGTCAATATTGGAGAGGTAAGTCACAACCTACATTTGGAGTACTGAACGGAGCTTAGACTTCTTTAGTTTTGCTCAGCACAATATACTCATGAAATAACATTATTATGCCATTATTTTTACTAATCCACGTGCGAGCCGAGAGGTATGCGCTTCCGAAAAATACCTGCTCCTTTTCTGTCAAGATTCGACGTACGTTGCTCACGCCATTAATTTCCAAGCAGTGCGAATTCCAGGAAATCGCGAATAATCAATATCTGCATCCATGCGCACAGAAACCCCTGACGTCAAATATTTCCAGTAAATCGATGCGAATGGCGAGTTTGATCGTCTGCTGAGGGATCTGTCAAGGTTTGTAACGTGCGTTTTTTTTTTTTTTTTTCAACGTACATTGAATATAAACCCTGATAATTAATTATTTACTCAAATAAGTGTGTTACCCTTCCTTGGATTCTTAATACCTTGATCTGTGAACCCTGAATCTGAAGTGCGAGTGATCATTGTGATCGTTTTGGATTGGCGTGTTTGCCAGCATGGCAATGCACATCTGAATCGGACGGAATATGACCAACGCACTTTACAATGTGACTGAAGTTTTTTAACATACGTTGAACTCTGATTTTTTTCGATGCAAATTGTCTAATAATGTGAATGGAAAGTGATTTGATTTTTGCAGCTGTCGTTATTGGTTGTTGTATGCAAAGTGAATGACTTGGTCGGTGCTCTTCATTGGTCTACGGGTCGCAGCTGGGTGTAGACAAAGTTGGTCTGCAGTGATGTAAAGTAAAAAGAACGCCGGTGCAGCACAGATATCTGCTTAATTCTAACTTTTTATTAATAAAGGTGCGTAACAATAAGTGACTAACGTTTCGATGTAAAACTACATCTTCATCAGAGTCCTTGGAAAGAATGGGTGAAGGAGCCCTTGATAAGTTGAATGAGATCCTCAACAGGTGTACTTAAAGAGGGCGTGAGCTACCTGAATATTCACCCATATCAACCAAGGTGCTACACTCATTACATCAATTGTAGGGCAACGCCCACTGACGGTCCACTCCGATATGACCATCCCATCCCCTACCACTTGGCTGCCTAGTCCACCTCAAGGCTTTTTTAAATGTGGCAATTGTGCCCCTACCACTTGGCTTTACGCCTAGTCCATCCTCATCAGGCTTTTACACATGTAAATATATTCTAAAGTGTCCCTGTGGGCTGGCTTATATAGGCCAAACAAAATGTCAGTTGAAGCTAAGGGTGGCTGAACACAAGACAATATTTTTAACTTATGCCATGGCACTGGTTATAAGCAGAATTCCCCCTATCTAAGATTTTTATCAATTGCAATAGTTATTAAAAAACATGCAGGGAAGCATTTTGGATACATATTCCTCAAGGTCTAAAATGAGGAATTAAACCTGTCTTGGCTCTAAAATTGAATAATGATGTGGATATGTTTTGATTATGCATGTAAACAAAATGATTTTATTCACCATTGACTTGTCAGTGGGCGCTAAATTGATGTAATGGCTGAACACAAGACAATATTCAGGTAGCTCACCCAGAATTTAACCTGTTGAGGATCTCATTACCATCAAGGGCTCCTTCACCCATTCTTTCCAAGGCCTCTGATGAAGATGTAGTTTTACATCAAAACGTTATTCACTTATTGTTACGCACCTTTATAAATAAAAAGTTAGAATTAAGCAGATATCTGTGCTGCACCGGCATTCTTTTTACTTTACTTTGCCCTGGTCCTGTCCTGGTTGCACCGGATTGTCTGGATTGACTTAATTGGCAGAAGCGCGGAGAACGCTCTCTTTTCTATTGGTCTGCGGTGATCTTTGTGGCAATGTACGTTGATTTGACGGGTATATCACAATGCACGTGGAAATTTGACGGATTTTTTCAATGTGCATTTAATAACGAAACCTTACAACTTGGTTGATGTAATTGGATTGGAATCTGTGGTGACTAAGTACCTGTCAGTTCGTTACTCATGCCAGATCTTCCCATACGTAACTTCCTTTGTCATGCTTTAAATATTTCTACGGAATTTCTGGCTGATTTCATGAATGTACGTTGAATCTGAGGGAAGTTTACTGCAGCATATTATAGCAGCGATGTATGGCTCTCTCGGGCCAGGGGCCTTATTTATAAACGGTAAATAAAAGATACGTACGTTTGTGCTATAGATTAATTACAAACAGGGTGAATAAGCATACTTAGGCAGATTTACAGGTTGTATTTGTGTTCAAAATAGGAATGCGCGTGATTAGCCGTTTAACCGTTAACTGATGTCAAAATCTTTGACCGATTAATACTATCGGTAATTTTTTTTTTTTTTTTTTTAGCTACTCATGTCAATCAACTCGTGGGGGCGTGTCGACAGGTGCAATACGCGCCTTCCGCCGTAGCCTACTTCGCAGCAAAAATGAAGAGAGCAAAAAGGAGTTCTGTGTGGGACCATTTCAACCGAAAGGATGATGACGTTATTCGCAAAATAAGCAGTGCAGCACTGAAATATAACGTGAAAATTGTGATAGATGAATTCGTTTGACCCTGGCGTAGATTAGCTTGAGTGCTATCCACAGTAGTAAATTACAGTCTATGATTAATACAGAAAGAGTTGAGTCACCTGAAGGCAAAGGCCATTTCAAATTACATTCTGTTGTTTTATGAAAAATGACTGACTTAATTGCACCTTGTAGGCTATGATCAGATCGCCAAGCAGGCTAACTAGGTGGGGTGGGGGGCTGTGGATATCGTAGTTGGATAACTTTCGTCAGACTCCTCTTGCTCTTGTTCAGCACTAAAATCATCAGCGTCAAAGTCCAGCTCGTCTTCTCTGG
The DNA here is from genome assembly GCA_029692085.1 of Gymnothorax javanicus. Lineage (NCBI taxonomy): Eukaryota > Metazoa > Chordata > Actinopteri > Anguilliformes > Muraenidae > Gymnothorax > Gymnothorax javanicus. Next base: position 77,937,163 of record CM056195.1, read on the forward strand.
ATGTGAAATAATCCATTATAACATCCTGCAAGGCATTAGTATCTCCTAAGTTGAGGGGGCGGGGTGCTGTTGTTGTCGTACTCAATAGAGCATTTAGATCTTATCAGTTAACGGTTATCAATCGGTTCTCAGAAATCGCTGATCCGATTTCAATAAAATTTAGCAGGAACCTTCCTTGGTCAAATATGCACCAAAATTATGAATTATATGGTGCCCACACTCAGGGGCTCTGAGGGGGGGGCTAAAAATGGTCAATACATTTTCGACGACTTCTCAGAAACCGCTGATTATATCCATGAGATGATAGTTTGATACTGTGACATTTTTCACCCTGCCTCTTCCCCAGGGGCTGAGGGGTGGAGCCCAAATGGGGTCATATCACCAAAAATTTCAACAATCCTTTTCTCCAGACCGAGAGAGGCTGGAAACCAATATTCTTCATAGATGGAAGGCTCTTGAGGTGCTTTATAAAAATTGTTATTTCATGGCCCCCAGGCTCCATGTTTGTCCCTGGGGAGGGGGTGAAATTTATTGTACTTTATATAGGAAAATGATACTTTTGGGTATTATTGGTTCATTGACATCAAAAACATCTGTTTTTATACAACTCAGGTGACCTTTAAGGCCCACGGGCCTCTTGTTTGGTGTTACATTTTGTGTAACTATGTTTAACTTTCTAATTCTTCATTTGTTGAACCTGATACACCATAATATAAGGATTTTTTGGGGACATTTTGATGTTATTTTCCGTCAAAGTCTATGTGTGTTGACTCCCACCCTCATGAAGTTTATTTGACATATCAAGCTTGTGACACTTGGTATTGATTTGTACCATTTAATTTGTGAAACCTGATGCTCTTGGTAATCAGAAAACCTAAAAAGAAATGTTGAATTACAGACTTCATATTTTAACCCCCCTGACGCATTTGTGTAACATATTAGCAAATTGTGAGCCATATATAACATAATTTTAAAAATTCATATTGGGATAAAGAGAAAGAACACCATCACAATTTTTGGATATATCATTAACAAAAACCTGCTCTTTAAGGTGAACTTGATTTGGATTTGATACATGGTGTCATTCAACAGGAATATAGCTTCAAATTTGCAGGAAAATGTGTTTTTTCTCATGTTTGATCGGCAATATCTCAGATGCTATTTACTTCACATTGGTAATTTTTCAGGAAACCATGTACCTAGTCCAAAAGCCACACCCTACAAAATATCAGCCAGCTGACATAAAAACTGATGAGTTTACAGGCCCTTAAAAGTGCTGCCACAGTTCGCAAATAGAAATTTTTGACAGAATCTAGGGGCCTATTACTGCATGTTACACATGAGCCAGACTGCTGAAATTTAAATTATGTACAGATGTAGCACCAGATATTTGACATACAAACTTTGGAGGTCCGAGCTCAAGTACTTTTTAAGATATTCTAGCTCAAAATTAGAACTTCAGAAGGCAATCCTAAAAAAAGGCAAAAAATCGCCCGCATCTTTGTCCTGTTAATAATTTTTTGTGGCCAAACTAAAAAATACACCATCTTTTCTTATCTGTATTGGCAGATTCTATTCTAAAGAAGGCATCAGGCTGTCCATGTCCGTCCAGGCAAAATAGTAAATAACCTGTATTGATTTCCAAGTATCCCCAGCCTGAAATAATCCAATCATGGTATTGCACACCTGGTAAATGCAAAATATAAAAGCATAAATTATCAACTATTCTTATTTTGAACCCTTAAAATTTCAGGAAGTTGAACATGAGGACGGACATTTTTCCCACTTGTTTTCCCTTATTCAAAATAATGATAAGAACGTTATATTTTTATCCGTCCTGGTTTCTAACGTTCGCAACTCTAACCATAAATGTTCCCTCTTTGACTGTCCAAAGAACACTCCTACTTAATATGCAAATTTATGCTTGGATCATTAAATCTGGTCAACTTTTCCAACGTGTTACATGTTTATATGCCTAAAATCATAATAAATTTTGCGAACGTGAGTCTGTCCAGAACCACTCAATAACGTTCGCAAATTTTTCTGATGCGCTTGCAGCGACGTGCTGCGGAAAGATGAGCAACGAACGCTGCTAGTGCAGGCTCAATGGAATCACCGCTGTTGTCGTGTATTTTTCGTATCTTCAAGGTGGGTGTTTTCCAGTAAAATATTCACTTATTTTGTCCGTCCTTGCATCTTATGATCGCAATAAATAACGTTAGCAATACGAAGATAGTGTTCGTGCCAAAACGGATAGGTTTTCATGTTTAGTTTGACGTTTATAAACTCTGAAAACGACAGGATTCGATGATGGTTGCCTGTCGCCAAGTGCTTGGGTATACATTTTTGCGATATACACGTTTGTTTATTGCGAACGTCAGACTAGGACGGAAAGACTGCGTGTCTAACGTCATGTGGACGGAGAGCACTGTGATGAACATCAGTTTGGATGGACTTTTGTGTCTGAGGTGTTTTTCTAACGTTGAACTAGACGGAGTGGTTACAATTCACATTCATATTCATATTGAAATAAGGTGGTGCATGCGGTGGCAAGTTCTAGACATTGTTCATTGGCGCTGGCTTTACTACGTGGCCGTTTTAACCCTTTCACGGCTGTCCCCAGTCATGCAGCATGTCATATGTCATGATGTTATATGCTGAAGATGAAAATTTGGGGTGATATTAACCCTTGCAATGCTTTTCCTGTGATCTGCGTCATTGGTTACGGTAAACCCTATGTTTGCTACCCTCATCATTTTTTTTAACCTGTTTCTGACAAATTTAAACATGCCCAACAGATCAACTTGAAAAATGATGAAATAAAACAAGATCGAATTCATAAATAAACATCTTATCAAGATAATCCATCACAACAAAGTTCAAAATGGGTAGTATTGTTAGATCCGTCCCTCTGTATAGTTGGAATGTCCGTCCTTATAACATTAGCAAAACCCCCAAAAATATTTCAACCTTTTTTTACCCACCCTGGGGTTGGACTGCTACCAAAACGGTTGCTGAAGTTGGTTAATAGCATACTAACGGGATTTAAACAGCAATTGGGAAGGTTTGACAGATTTTACACAATGATACCATGTGGGAACATTCTGCACTGTTAAGAATAGAATCTGCCTATTGCAAAGTTTTAAGTTGTTATTTCTCTGAATACATTCTGAGTTTAAACAAGATCCTTATTTTTTCGTTTCTGCCTTATTTTAAGTATATTTTCAAGTTATAAAAGTTTGGGTGTGATGTTTGTGTGGTAGATAAATCTTATTTCTTTTGGTTAATTGCTTCCCGCCTGTGCTCATGTCAATCCGTCCGTGACTATATGGTGATGTGTATGCAGTACTGATTCCATTAACTGTCAGGTGAATGAGGTGACCATGGTTCTCAAACAACCTGTGAGAGGTATGATCTGTAGACCTGAAGTGGTCGTTTTGTCTTGTCTTTTGAGTTTTATTCATTCTTCCTTTTTTTTTTTTTTTTTTTTTTTTTAAGAGCGGCCATCCTACCGCCCCCCTCCCCCCGCCTCGACAGCCGGCGGAGCTTAGATTATGATCGATTTTATGTCCGCGAAGCATCAACTCTGTAAATATGGTAATCAGGAAAGCCCTAGTTTTCACATTGAAATGGGTCATTCACATGAATCATGTAGATCTGGAAAAAAAAAATTTGGAGGAGGGGAGGTGGTACGTCTTACTCAAAGCCATGTAGCCATGAAGAGAGATGGCTCTGGTCTTACTCAAATAATCTGCAAGTATCTGTAAGTCCTGTGTCACACCACCGGTACTGTTCATCCTCTGCTGACAAATGAATGGACTTTCCCTAGTCTGTCTCCGATTGGCTCACCTTCATGTTACAATCATCGCTCCTGAAGACGAGACGCTTCAGCTTTTATCGATATCTCGAGACTACATGAAACGAAGTAATAAGCTAACGGTCAGCAACCTCTTCTTGAAGTAATTTTGTTGATGCTTAGGTTAGCCTGTTTGTAGCCAGCTCAATTAAGTTCACTGTTGAACAGGACTGAATGCATTTGTATCAGCTGCATATTATGGTGTTCCAGTTTAAATGGCGTTTTACTGAGTAACAGGCTGCTGTTAGTTAGCAGATAAATGGTATTGTATAGCTATATCAGGTAACTTCGCCCTTTACAAAATGTATCAATAGATGTTGGGCCATTCCATCTCAAATGGACCAGTAGCCTGGGCATTTGTAACCACCATCTCTCAGATTGTCCTGATTTTTCCACCAGCAGTTGCCATATGTACATGGACGAAAATCCCAAAATTCTGGCTGCCAACTCCAACTGGTTACAAAATGGCTGCCATTTTAAAAATTGCCTTTTATGCGCATCGCAACGTGCCCTCCCACTTTTTTCAAACCCTTTTTTCGCAATAAATCAAAATTATAGCACCTATTGGCACCAAAATTGGCACTCTTATGTAATTTTTCATGCTGATTCTGAATCTGCTATTCTGAGTCAAATAAATGATAGCGCCTATGGTTCGGAAACTATTGGATGAAAACCCTTTTTGGGGGTACTGAACTTTGGCCACCTTTACAGGGGCTGCGCTAGGAGAACATTTTTTTTAGCCACCGTGGCTAACTCGGCTCAAATTTCTTTAGCCACATTAAAAAATTTTAGCCACATGCATAGTAAAACTTGGATTAAAAACGCAGACATACCAGTCAAAAGTTTGGACACACCCACATTTTTCTTATAATACATGTTAAATAAAAAATAAGCGGTCTTTATTTTGCAAAAAAAATAAAAAAAATATCTCATTCTTAAATCCACCAAATTAACCACCATTTGTTGTCATACACTGCCTGTCCAAAAAAAAAGTCACCGTTTGGAAATAAATGAAAAAATTCTATGATTGGATCATTATTGCGGTTATTAATATGTTTCAGCTGGCAATAATCATTTTAACCCTGACTGATGAAGCGCATTGCTACTCATTTCTTAAAAAATTACGTCGGAAGGCGCATCCCTTGATGGTGGAAAATATTTTACAGTATTTCAGAAGGGGCAAGGTATTGGCCTGTATTTAGCAAAGAAAACAATGAATGAGAAAAACAAGTATGAGGAATCATTTTCACAGACAAATTTGCCTCCACAAAGTCCTGACCTTAACCACATTAAAAGTTATTGGGATGTGCTCAAGAAAGACCACTGAGTGGTTCAACCATTGTCGAGAAGACAAGATCTCAAGCCAAAAATTGTGGCATTTCTGATCGAAAATAAATGTTCTGGCATTGCTTTGGCTGTAAAAACAATGACAAGATGAATTTGCACTGTAATCAAAGCTACAGGGGTTCCAACTAAATATTTGACTGTGCGACTTTTTTTTTTTTTTTTTTTTTTTTTGGATGGGCAGTGTATTTGCAGAGCATTCTCACATTTTTTTTTAAACAAGGACAGTCATATGACTATAGTGAATTTGCAGCTGCGAGACTGTCTAACTTCCAAAAGACGTGCTGCACTTGAGGTGTGCTTTTCATCAACCTTTTTGCCCAATAAGTCTCAAAACCCCTTGACTTTAATTTCAGCTGATGGAAAATAGAAGGAGCTTATTTGTCAGTTCACTTTGCAAAATATGGCTTCTTTGAGAATTCCAAAATTTTGGACGCTATTTTAACAAGCAAGTTATTCTGTTTTCACTTCTGACTGTTAACCTTTGACAAGGTTCCATTTGCGAGTATATAGAGAAGTTTTAGCTGTTTAAATCACTCTAAAAACAGTGCTGTGACATTAGCAAAGTGTGTCCAATCTTTCGACTGGTACTGTAGGTTGAAGAGGGGCAATTTTGGTTTAGGGGAATAAACTATCAAAGATTTGGCACTGACACCGTTTAACCTACATTGCTGCATTGCAGTTTGATTGCACTTTGTTTGCACTTTTGAATTTCTGCTTTTTGATATTTTCCTGCGCCATCCAATGCACTGTCTGCATCTGTTCGGTGACTGGGTCCTTCACGTTGTCGTGTGCTTTTTTTTTTTTTTTTTTTTTTTTTTTTTTTGGCCTGTTCAAAAGAAATTTGGCGGGGGGTTCTTGCTCCGGCCACAATTCTGAAAATGAGAATGAAGCCAACAAAATACGATCGTTTCCAATTTGCAAAATTTTGAACTCGGGCGGGACAGTTGCTGAAATGCATGTTCTTGTCAGGACGGTTTCCTTGTCCATTACTTAGTTTTTCAGCCAGAAATTAAGAAGGGCTGTGTAAAAATGAAAGAACAGCTTAAAAAGACAGGGTGAATAATTATGTCGGGGGAAGAGGAGGTCTTAATTGAAAATTAATTTGTGGTTATCTAGTCAGGCTCCATCATCCAAACGCCATATGGCTCCTATTTTATAAACAATGGTACGCGGAAATTCGTTCATAAACCATTCCCAAAATTTTATCGGTTACTATAATGACCGAATTAACCAAATAAGTGCACGCCGTTCTGAACGTAATGCACTGTAAAACTCTGGCCAACTGACCAAGCCTACTTCACCTACTTCAATAGCTCTTGCAGGCTATAGATTATTGTCATGACATTAAATGAGCACGTTTCATTACAGAGAAAGTAACTTACTTGTGGTCGTTAACACGCTTGTACTTCGCAATATCGTCCCTTTTCGGAATGCTGGTCTTCCCCGAGGCAAATGTACTTTTCTTGCCAGCTTCTTTACACCACACGTAGGTGCGCTTCTGTGGCCCGTCGGCATTCTCGGATTGCTCCAGCCATGGAAAATCCTGGAACCATTTGGGCTGAATAGCCCTGCTTTCGTTTCTGTTGTGTGGCTGCTCTGAAACTTTAGCCTTCTTTGATTGGGGAGGATTCCCCCAAACGAAGTCATGAAGTGATGGCTGTGCTCTATCCTGATTTGGTTGATCAGCCATTTTGGCATTGCAGTGTAGGACTAATATACTGCTGCTCTTGGCCTCAGCTCACTACGTTCCGCGAACTGTCTGTGATTGGCTAAGCGCGCTGCTCATAGTACATTTTAATGATAAATGTCCACAGTGCAGTGCGTGGATCTCAGGGTGATTAGCTGTGTGTGTTAACAGCAGGGATGTTTTACCCGTTTCGTTTCCAACAGAATTTAGAAGATCGCCGTAACATAGGATTATATTGGCTCTTCTTCAAAATTTCGGCCTTCGCCAGCGTGGCTTATTCACCGCAAAATTTCTTCGCCACAATGTTATTTTGTTCGCATTGGCGAACGTGGCGAGCGGCTAGCGCAGCCCCTGCCTTATCTCAATGCTGCCACCTGATATCAAAATGGAACTTGATTTATGCTCATCATCATCCCTTCAGCTCTATAATTTCAAAAAATTAGAGAGGTCTTCTGCTTTGTTTTGATGTAATCCTCTAAAGGGCGATTCCACACTAGAAATTGATTTTTTTGTAGAAAATTGAAAATTGAGTAAAGTAACTTTTTGTTTGCCTGTTTTCTCAGAATCAGAATCAGGATCAGAATCTCTTTATTGTCATTGCACCAGTGCAACGAAATTGAGTAGCAGCTCTCACAGATTCAATAAGTATAAAAAGCATAAGTTAAAACAAGATAATAAAAAACAACAACTGTAACTATAAATGATAATATAATTAAATAAATTACATGACACTGTACTGAAAATATAAATATATGCTACACAGGAATATTGCACAGGCCTCAGAATATTGCAGCGAGAGGGTGTATATTGTGAATGTTCAAGTGTTAGGGAATCGTGTGGAGTTTAGTGCAATAACAGCTCTGGAGTAGAAGCTGTTTTTCGGTCTGTTTGTTTTTGCTTTGATGGTCCTGAAACGCCTCCCTGAGGGCAACAGTTCAAAGAGGTGGTGACCAGGGTGGGATGGATCTCTGAGGATGCTGTGGGCTCTCCTGAGGCAGCGTATGTTGTAGATGTCCTCAAGAGATGGAAGAGGGCAGCCGATGATCTTTTGCACAGTGTTGATGACCCTCTGCAGGGCCTTCCTTTCTGCTGCCGTGCAGCTGGAGAACCACAGCGAGATGCCGTAGCTCAGCACTGACTCCACAGTGCAGCGGTAGAAGGGCATCAACAGTTTCTCTGTTAGGTTGTTCTTCCTGAGTATCCTCAGGAAATACAGTCTCTGTTGTGCCTTTTTCAGCAGTGCTGTGGTGTTTCTGGTAGAGAAACCCAAGTCCAGTAATTTAGTGACCAGTCTACTTGGTATGATAGTATTAAAGGCAGAGCTAAAGTCTATGAAGAGCAGTCTGGCGTAGCTCCCTTTCTGTTCCACGTGTGTGAGTGTGGTGTGTAGAGCTGTGGCAATGGCGTCTTCTGTAGACCTGTTTGCCCTGTATGCGAACTGGTGTGGAACAAATGTGGGTGGCAGGCTTGTTGTGATGTGACTCCCAACCAGTTTCTCAAAACGCTTCATAATTATGGGTGTAAGTGCCACTGGCCGGTAGTCATTGGGGGTGCTGGCATTGGTCTTTTTTGGTTGAGGAATGATTGTGGAGGACTTCAGGCAGGGTGGGATCAAGCACTGGGATAGGGACTGGTTGAATATGTCAGTGAACACATCAGCCAGTTGGTCAGCACAGTCCCTCAGCACCCTCCCAGTCACACCATCTGGTCCTGCAGCTTTTCTGGGATTCACTGCCCGCAGAGTGCGCCTTACCTCCTGTGCCTGCACTGTGAGGATGTGGCTGCTGGGGGCTGGTGAATAAGGCCTTAATGCCGCTGGCGTCCCAACCTCAAAACGGGCAAAGAAGTGGTTTAGCTCCTCGGCCAGTGAGACGTCACCGTTGGCTGCAGTCAGGTTGTTGGACCTGTAGCTGGTGATGTTTTGGATCCCTTGCCACACCTGCCTTATGTTGTTGCTGCTGAAGTGGTCCTCAGTCCTCCTCTTGTATGCTGTCTTGGCCTCCCTGATGCCTCTCCTCAGATCGGCTCTGGCAGCCCTGTACTGGGCTTCATCCCCAGACCTGAAGGCGCTGTTCCTCTCTTTTAGCAGCACTTTGACCTCTTTTGTCATCCACGGCTTCTGGTTAGGGTACACCCGGATTTGCCTGTCCACTGTGACGGTGTCAACACAGTGTCTGATGTAACACATCACAGATGAGGTGTACACTTCCAGGTCCTGGTGTTTGAAAATGTCCCAGTTGGTATTATCAAAACAGTCCTGTAGCTGCTGGGAGGCACCATCGGGCCAAGTTTTAACAGACCTTGTTATGGGGGGGGGGCTTTTTTCTTCAGGGGGGTGTATGCTGGTATCATGAGCAGGGACATGTGATCGGAAAGGCCAAGGTGTGGCAGCTGTAACCGTGCTTGATGTTGGTGTAGGCTTTATTGAGAGTATTTGCTCCTCTGGTGGCACATTTTATGTGTTGGTGGAACTTAGGAAGTACTACCTTCAGGTCTTCCTGGTTAAAGTCGCCTGCTATGATATAAACTGCTTCTGGATTGGTGTTCTGTTGAAGGCTAATGGCATTGTGCAAGTGGCTGAGGGCTAGGTTAGCATTAGCATTCGGTGGGATATACACAGCCGTCACTATGACAACAGTAAACTCTCTTGGGAGATGCGTGGGTCCGCATTTGACAGTCATATACTTCAGGTCCACGGAGCAGTGGCTATCGATGATCTTGGCGTCGGTACACCAGTTGTCATTCACGTACATGCATTACCCCCCTCCTTTGCTCTTACCGGAGTTACTGTCTCTGTCCAGGCGGTAGGCTGTGCGGCCTGCTAACTCAATAGCCGTGTCCAGAATGGATGAGCGGAGCCAGGTCTCCGTTATCAGCAGGATGCAACAGTACTGTATGTGTCTGTTTCCTGCGATCTGTAGCTTCAGCTCATCCATTTTATTTGTGATGGATCTGGCGTTTGATAGGAAGATGCTGGGAAGTGGTAGTTTGTGTGGCCGTCTTTTCAGCCGCGTGAGGACGCCAGCCCGGCAGCCGAGCTTTTGTTTCCTCTCCCTCTGCGGCTTCCTCCTCCTGATGATCCACGGAGAGCACGGTGTACCGGGTTAGATCCTGTGGTATGCTGTGCGCTCGGATAAAGTCACTGTTTACAGGTTGTTCACTCCGTAATCCTACGCTTAGGAGATCCGAGCGACTGTTGTCAGGGTTCGCATAACAAACTAGACGAACAATATTAAGCAACAACACGTACAAAAACACTAAACACTGAAAGCGAGAGGAGCTACGAGCCGCTGCGTCTGTGCGCGCCGCCATTCGTGCACAGCTTGTATCTACTATGATACCCAGGCCTCAAGGACCAAACAATGTTTTTCTGAAAATAGGAGGCGAACATGTTTTTTGTTAATTTAACAAAAAACTTGACTTTTTCGCGAATTCTGATAATAATGTGAAATGCAAACTTTTCTTCTGATTGTTCTAATTGTTTAACTTTCACAGAATCTTTGTTGTAAGTAGTCAATTGGGTAGGATGAATATTTCACTCGTGCACAATTCCGATCAGCTAACTCAAGTAGGAGGGTTAGGGCAGGCAATAATCGTTAAGGCGTTTTTTGCCATGTCCCGTACGCCACACAGGATGACAAAAGTTTTATGTATTTCCATATTTAATCAACAACAATCTTCATACTCCATATTCTCTGTCGTTGAACAGTGGTGCATCTATTTCCAGGGAGAATTTGCCATCTGATTATTAATTGATGTTAATTTGTAGTTAGAACTTGTCCCGTACGCCACGCATGTTGCGTATGGGACATGTCCTGTACGCCACACTGCCATTTCCTCCCTTTTAATGGGTTTTTAAAGTCAAACTGACGCGAATAATTTCAAGTAAAAAAAATAAAGGTCACTTTGGAAACTGTTGGAAATAACCAGAAGGAATTCACATTCCTCTAGCAAACAGGAGGTGGCTTCAGACTGAAGTAGGTCCTTGTTTTATCCAGACAGACAGATGCTTACAGAAGGTAAGTTCTTTAATTCAAAGTGTGTAAAGCCTTTACTCAAGTAAAACATCCAAGAATGTACAATATCCCCCTCCGGATCACCTATTTCAGGGTGGAAACCCGTGGAGACCCAGGGTGTTGGCCCAGTGTACATTCCCAGTGTAACCAGTGTTTCCAGTGAACCCCATTTAGTTCATGGCTGTTTTCTAGTTTAAACCCAGTTAATGTCTTTAAGCACAGACATTTCAGAACAAGTAGACATGGTCAACAACATCCCCTGCCAAAATGTCTTCTTTAAAGATACTATGAACAGAGGCTCCCAAAAATGCCACAAGGGCAATACCTGTGGGAAAAATAATCCTGAGCTTCTTATTTTCGAACTCCATCAGGGTGTTTATGGTGTTAAACTACACACCAAATCTGGTTATCCTATCTCAAATAGTTTCTGAGAAAAGTGGTCCCCTTTAGAGATACCGTGGACAGAGTGCAAAAATACAGATCAAGGGCAATAACTGCGGGAAAAATAATCACGCGCATCTCATTTTCGAACTCCATCAAGGCCTTTATGGTCTGAAGCTACACACCAAATTTGGTTGTCGTATCTCTAACAGTTTCTGAGAAAAGCTGTCCCCTTTATCTCGGCCGGACGCACGGAGGGACGGAGGGACGGACGGAGCTCAAACCTATATCCCCCTCACACTTCGTGGCGGGGGATAATAATGGTCACCAACAAGTTGAAAGTCTTGTTGCTGAAAACAGCGAGAACAAGCAGATGAGACTACTTGACATTATGTCATTACTGACAGTCCATGGTCACAATCTCTGGTTATGCCACTGAGTCAAGCACCTATGGCTTTTTGGGGTCCATGATGATATTTAGCAGGTTTTTCATTAGAAAGAAGTAATAGACGCACTGTCAGAAGTAAGAGGTGTACACACTGTTCACTCAAAACAATGAAACCCTATGAAATGTTAGATTTACCTAATAATGTCATGTCAACTGGTTCCACGCAATAGCTTTGCGTAACCTTTATTTGACTTCTAACATTTTTGGCCAGTTTAATTAATTGCAATGAGTGGAATGTACTTAACTTAGTTTTGCCTCAGATTTTTTATTTTAATGTCGATAAATACAGTTTTATAGTAGGTTTGCAGATGCATTTTATGTTTCAATGGTTATTTGCGAGTACTGAATTATCATCTACCTGGTAATGCTACAAGTGTTATTTTGTGAACCTGCTAAAAGCACCATCACCACACCACACCACACCACTGAACACTGTTGAAATAATTCTGTCAAATTGAATTCAGTCTTATGTTATTAACACTGGAATGTTTGAAGACAATCACAGAATGAATCAACTTGACACAGTTAGAGCACAAGTTCAACAGTCTAAATGTCTATAAATTTTAATATCTATAAACATTCAACGTGGATTCTGAAACCGATTCGATGAGCTAATTACTATATACGACAATAACATTGACTAAGAGGTGTTCACCCGTCCAAATATAACTCCACTCGATAAAATGGTTGGCACATGCCATGCCACCTGCGAGAAGCTGTGCATATAAACTGAAGCTTATCCATCACTATTGACTTGCTACTATGATGAAACCGGTTGCTTGTCATCGTTATGTCACACAATTTTATGCAATCTGCGCGAATGATCAATCGGTCTGAGCCACTATCCAATTTGATATTAAATTTGTGGAGTTCATGCACAGCACAGTGAAAATCCCATACCATCTACATCAGCAACTTCAGACCCAACCCAATCGCCAACAATTAAATCAACTAACTGTGTCACATTTATTTGTTGGGGATTGGTGTGTTGTCATCTATGAGGATGAGGAATTTCCTGGTCAGATATTGAGTATAGAAAATGATTGTTGCAGGGTTAGAGTGATGTACCCATGTAAATATTTTCAGTGGCCTGATAATGAAGATGTGTTTCTCTATGAGAAGAGTTCAGTAGTTAGAAGGCTGAGAGGTCCTCCAGTGCATATTACAACCACTGGTCGGATCCTGTCAAAGTTTTCAGACTATCAATAGCCTTGCATAACCAAACATAGTTTGGTGTAACGTGTAGTGAAGAGAATACTGTCCATCATTTATGTTGAGTCTTGAGATTAAGTGTTAATGTTTCTGAACTTGTTCAAATTCATTTTGATTCACATTTAGGTTAGTTTCTAGTTGAGTAGGAGACTTATCCTACACCTAAACTGCAAAAAATAAAGCAGAGTCTGTCAGTTATTTAATGACTACATGTACAGTAAGGGATGGTAGGAACAAGAGCAAGTGTGTCCTGTACGCCACACAATATGTCCCGTACGCCACAGGTCTGTGTATCAAGTAAAAATAAGTATTTTATTTTGTCCCACAATAGTGAGAACTGTTTTAAAAAACTTGTTTTATGAATCAAACTACATACATCTTGTTGCATTGCCAAAAAATACTGATATACAGTTTTTTGTTGGAGTTTTTTAGAGTGCACCGTACGCCACATTTTCACTGTCCCGTACGCCACGCTGACTTCTAATTTTCAAGATGTTATTTCTTAATAAAGAAGAATTGTTTGACTTGTACCCATGTGCTGTTAGTTGCTTTAAGGCTCTCTTTGTTTTTAGGTTGCCGGCCATAGGCCAGTAACCTATTGTCGTCACTTTGCGTCCGGCGGCGGCGCTGGCGTCGGCCGTTTAAAGCCGTATCTCAAAAACGGTCTGATGAATTTTTTTTTAATTTGGGGATGTGATCAAATCGGTCATCAAGTTAATGCCCGAGCAAAAATTTTTTTTGATTGATTCGTTCGTTTAGACTTGGCAGCTATTTTTATGTCAAATGGCCAATTTTGGCACTTAGGTGCAATTTTCTCAAAAACTGTCTGATGAATTTTTATTTTTAATCGCAGCAATGGAGTCAGTATCATGACCTGCTTCAATGGTATAAACGGCGTTTTGATTGAATCGCTCCTTCATAGCGCCACCTAGGCAACGTGTCTAGACTTCATCATTTTTCGGGGTGTTTTGTGCTATCACTCTCTTAATGTAGCATTTAGAGCTAAGGTGTGTATGAGGCACCTATAGGGAATCAGATATGCTGAACATTGTGAGTCAGTCACATTTGACCTTGGGCCTCAAGGTCAAATGGCAAAAATGTGCTATAACTCTCTTGATATGACATTTAGAGCTTAGATATGTATGAGGCACCTAAAGGGAGTCGTGTATGCCAAACATTCTCGGTTGTTCGAATTTCACCTTGAGCCTCAAGGTAAAAGTCAAATGGCAAAAATGTGTTATAACGGCTTAATGTGGCATTTAGAGCTAAGGTACGTGTGAGGCACCTATAGGGAATCATGTAAGCCAGACATTCTCTGCAAGTTGAATATGGCATTGGGCATCAAGATCAAATGGCAAAAATTGCGATAATTTGCTGATTATGGCAATTAGAGCTCAGGTATGTTTGGAGCATCTATAGGAAACCATGTTTGCTGAACGTTCTTAGGCAGTCAGTCAAATTTGATGTTGGGCCTCAAGGTCAAGGTTATATGACAAAAATGGCCCATATTTGTTTAATATTGTCTGTAGAGCTTAGGTATGCATTGGGCACTAATAGCAAATCATGCATGCTGGTTGTTTTCGACATATTGGATTTGACCTTGGGCAACAAGGTCCAGGTAATGACAAAATGGCCTAAAAGTCCTTTAATGTTGACTTTAAATCTTCGGTATGTATTGGATACTAATGACAAATCATGTATGCTGATCAAACACACCTACAGTGTACAGTGCGAGCGCCATGATTGAATATATGGAAGTGGGTCTATTGGGGGCGCTGTATTTTATGAATATGCAAGATGGCCTGTGGAGGCCAAATGGTTGCAGATAGAGATTAGGTTTGTATTATCGATATATAGGAAGTCATATATGACCTATATTTTGGCAGTATTAAATTTGACCACAGATGACTTTGAAAGGTCAAATTTGAGGTCAGGGAATATATTAACAATGTTAAAAGATGTGACTTGAAATTTCAAAAAATTATTTCTCAAAAACTGATAACTTTTTTCTAAATCTGGCAATTAACTCACCTTGATACACTTTATTTACAGTGCGAGTGCCATTTTGATTGAATCGACGGAAGTGGGTCTAGTGGGGGCGCTGTACTTTATTGGGTCTTATGGAGAATGGGCCAAATCGCCTGTGGAAGGTAAATGGTTGCAGGTAGAGATTAAGTTTGTATTACTGACATATAGGAAGTAATATATGACTTATATTTTGGCGGTATTAAAGTTGACCTCAGATGACCTTGACAGGTCAAACTTGAGGTCAAGCAAAACGTTTCAATTTTCAAAGGTTTCTAGGCTTGAAAATATTGAAGATTGGGAACATATGTGCATTGAACACTTATAGGAAGTCATATATAAACTTTCATTTGGTGGCCTTTAGGCCTGCACGATAAATCGCCAGAAGATCGTGATCTCGATTCACCCCTACGCGCGATCTAATTTCTAAATGTTAACGATTTTCCAGCATTATATCACGAGCCGCAGAGCAAACGAACTGGTTGTTTTCAATGACAGAGTAGTGAGTCTCTTGGGGTGCTTGAGCCCGCCCCCAAACGCAACACTGACATTGCATTCACGCTCATCCTATGGCAAAGCAGCTCTACATCATGTGAGTTCGTGTAGAAGCCAGAGGAGATAAACAGTAACTGGCGCTGGTCTTTCGAGTCGAACGGAGTTGGCTAGCAGTGTAGATTCAGAAACAGCGAGGGAGAGATGAAGAAAGACAAAGAAATGTTGAAGTGCAGAGCGCAGGAAAGTTTCACCTTAGTCCCATGTTCAATTGACAATCAAGCACTTGATTTGCACAATTACATATTTGAATCGGAAGACGGTCCAATTTATTTCTATATTGTTCTTCTTGCGGTCGTATTTTGAGGTTCAAATTACCTGGAAACAGCACAGTTTCACCTTCGTGCATTTGCCAGATTATTTTTATAGGCTTACATTTGACGATTTGACGTGAATATGGAAATAAATCACACCTCACGGTGGATACGTGTAAAGAAATGTTTTCCACATTGTGTCGGCTTATTTTGTTATATTTTTGAAAACCAGGGCCATATTAAAATGGATTTATTTTTATTGGTTATTGGCACTCTTACACGGAAGCCTCCTTTGGTATGTCTAATTCTCATTATCGCTTTTTAATCATTACAGGCTACATGCCGGTTGTGCTTGTTGGCTAAATAAATTGCTTGATTTTTAAGCTGCTTTTCCACCGAACGCGAAACGAATTATTCGCCCGACAGATTAGTACATTCAAAATTATAGGGCCATGTACAGGGTTTGGTTTGGGTTTGGAGGGTTGCCCCAAAACTACTAATCTTGGTTTATGCTGGAATGCAGTCGGCGTGCTGCTTTCTCTCCGTGCAGGCTTTTGTTTGTGCGCAAATGTGCCTCGGATGGGCTTGCATCGGTGCCTACCTGTTTGATATGACACAATTGAGCAGTATCACCTCCTGGGTTGCGGTTTGACATTGTTGCATCCCTAGTTCAGGGCCTTGTGGCGTCAAAGAACACTTAAAGTGCACTTATTTTGCTTATTTTGTCTTTTTACCTTTTTTTTAAAACCTTTTTTAAACTGCACTTCAGTGATCAATTGTTTTTTTTGTTTTTTTTTTTTTTTTTTGGGCTACAATGAACATTTTAGTTTGTGGGGAAAAAAATTGTGCAAAAGAATCGTGATCTCAATTCTAAACAAAAAAATCATGATTCAAATTTTTCCCAGAATCGTGCAGCCCGAGTGGCCTTGAACATGACCTTCGGCGACCTTCGAAGGTCAAACTTCACATAGTGAAATTTCAATGACTTCTATCACCAAAACTATTACAGATAGAGCTTAGGTTTGTATTGCAGGCATATAGAAACTCATGTGTGAAGTAGGGCTAGGTTCAAAAAATCGATTTTCCGATTCAGATCGATTTTTAATTTAAATTTTCGATATCGTATCATTTTATTCAAAGATCGATCTTTTATTAGTGCATTTCCATCTTGCTTGTGAATATTCAATAACTGATCCGGGAGTGCCATCTAGTGGTACAATATTGTTCTGCATGCATAAATTTGCAGCTCCTTGTCTGCTGGCGGACACGTCTGCACAAGGCGCTGAAGATACCCCGCCGAGCACAGTTGTTCTTCTCGAACACGCCAAATCCAGATAATCCTGAAATGATGAATTACATTCATATTTTAATTTGTAACGAGCAGCGAAGTGGCCAGTGTCAAAACGAAGTAAAAGTATACTTTTTGTCTTTTAAATGTAGTAGAGTGAAAGTCCCAGCTCAAAAAAAAAAAAACAAGTACAATCCTCAAAAAAAAAAAAACTACTTAAGTAATGAATTTCCCGACGTAACGGATAATAATGAATAAGTTCATTGCAGGTAGAGGTATTTTGACTACGTGTCATATAAATGTACATCGAGTAGTGTTTCATTGATTGAAAGCATGCAGCAAATGCGAAACTACCTGTTGACGGTAAATATGTACTGGGATCCGTACGTAACTGCAGTGGACACGACTGGTTACTCACGGAACGGTAAATTGAGGCCGGATTTTCAAACTACATGTAATGATGAGAGAACAAAATCAACGTTGGATATAAATTTCGGTATCAGATCTTTATTTTAAGTGCGACTACATGTGTTCAGAGATACATTTTCAATAACAGCGTCGGGTGGAAGTTTAGTAATAAAACGTCCCAATTTTCGTCCACCATTTCAACCAGTTTTCAAATAAAAAATCCAATATTATTTTCTTTGTTGAATGTATCGTAATATTTATTTCTGTACAGTTGAACCTGTCCATGTGGGGTAGTTTGGGCAAGGATTTAAATTTAATAACATTTACTGGAAAATGAACTTGCAAAGTGAAGCAGATGATATTGACCCAGTTTCAGAGAATAATAGTCTACTGACTGTTAAGTCTGTGGTGCACTTTTTTATGTTGATTGATCAAACGTGTGGGTCAATAAAAAGTATTTTCAGGAAACAAGTTTGGGTTCACTTTTTAGTGTGAACTTTAATATTTTAAATATTGTGTCTAGTTAGAAGGTTTCTTATTAATAATTCAACTGAAAGTATAATTTCTGCTATTAGTTCTCTAAGACTCCCTTTCTTATTCAAGCAAAACAGGCACTGTAGCTGAAATATCCTTCAATGAATCGATATTGAATCGAATCGGAAATCGAATCGAATCGGGACCTTGTGAATCGAAATCGAATCGATTCGGGAAATCAGTGGCAATACCCAGCCCTAGTATGAAGTTTAATTTGGTGACATTGAACTTGACCTTCAGTGGCCTTAAATGCCCAAACTTCACAGTGAAATTTCAATGAATAATGTCAGCAAAATGGTTACAGTTAGTTTCAGTTTGTATTGGAGATGTATGGGAAGTCATCCATGAACTTTCATTTGGTGGCCTTGAACTTAACCTTCGGTGACCTTTGAAGGTCAAACTTCACATAGTGAAATTTCAATGACTTCTATCACCAAAACTATTACAGATAGAGCTTAGGTTTGTATTGTGGCCATATAGGAAGTCATGTATGAAGTTTCATTGGGTGACCTTGAACTTGACCTTCAGTGACCTTCAACGGCCAAACTATACAGTGAAATTTCAATGACTCATATAAGCAAAATCGTTATAGATTGAGTGTAGGTTTGTATTGGAGATGTATAGGAAGTCATGTATGAACTTTCATTTGGTGACCTTCATATTGACCTTCGAATGAAAAGAGAAAATTCAATGACCTCTGTCACTGAAAAGGTCACAGATGGAGCCGAGGTTTGTGTTACTGACATAGGAAGTCACATATGAACTTTCATTTGGTGACATTCAGCTTGACTGTTGATGACATTTGAAGGTTAAACTTGACATAATACAATTACAATAACTTGTATTGCCAAAATGGTCACAGATGGAATCTAGGTTTGTATTAGAGACATATAGGAAGTCATATATGAACTCTCATTTGGTGACCTTCGTATTGACCTTCGCAGGTCAAATGTGACCTAGTGAAAATTCAGTGACTTTTATCACTAAAACGGTCACAGATGGAGCCTAGGTTTGTGTAACTGACATCTAGGAAGTCACATATGAACTTTCATTTGGTGACATTGAACTTGACTGTCAGTGACCTTTGAGGGTCAAACTCGGCAGTGAAATTACCCTGACTTCTATCACCAAAATGGTCACAGATGGAGCCAAGGTTTGAATAGAGATATTTAGAAAGTCGTATATGAAATCCATTTGCTGACCACAACTTGACACTCTGTGACCTTTAAAGTTCACAATTGACATATTGAATACATATTGACATATTATAATGATTTGCATCACCAAAACTGCTTCAGAGCTTAGGATAGTATTACAGAAGGTCTTATAAATGTATGTGAACTTTTATTTAGTGACCTTGACATTGATTTTCATTGATTCAAATGTCAAACTTCGCATGAAATTTTTATAACTTGTATCATCGCTGTAAGACTGCTTGCCGGTAAGCTACAGGACCCATGGTCCTATTTTTTATCTTTCATGGGATAAATGGTGATATTTTGAGCAGTTAGCAAGCCCAAATCCAGACAATTGTGATGCATAATAGTCACCCACCAGTTCCACCGTTTGAATTTGGGATTCGAGTAAAGTACTCTGTGAATCGTACAATGTACGTGAAACTTCAGATATACAGTACATTGATTATTATGAACTAACGCTATATTTTTGGTTTGAAGTACTATTTAGTTTCCATGAGGTGAGGGGAGGCAAACTTTTACGACCCACAACTTTGTCAAGGAAAATGGATGGAGGAAGCACTACCTGGATCTGATGGCTATTCTGACAGGTGCTCTGTTGGGCAGGTAAACTTACGAGCAAAAAAAAAAAAAAAATCCAGGGAGTATTGCTGAATATAAAGTGAGGCAATCACCCAAGGAAAAAAACAGGCACTCAGTCTTTGATGAATAATAGGTGAAAATTGAAAGTCATGAGCATGGCAGCAAGATGGACCAACGCGTTTTGACTCTAGGTCTTCATCAAGGTCTTGACCGGCGCTCAGTCAAACAGGATTATATGCTGGCTGTGGGTGGCTACCAGGTCGAGCTAATGTTCAACAAAGTGCGCAGAAGCTGCCACGTAAGCTTCATACATACCAAACAAATTTAAAGGTACCGATAACGATAATCAAAGAAGGAATATACAACCCCATTTCCGAAATAGCTGGGACAAAGTGTAAATTGTGAATAAAAGCAAAACGCAATGACTTTCAAATCTCACCAGCCAGTATTTTATTCACAATAGAACAGAGATAACATGGCAAATGTTGAAACTGAGAAATTTGCAATTTTATCCACAAAATGAACTCATTTCAAATTTGATGGCTGCTACAGGTCTCAAAAAAGTTGGTACAGGAGCCTGTTTACCATGGTGTAGCATTCCCTCTTCTTTTTAACACAAAGTGGAGGCGTCTGGGCATTGAGGAGACAAGTTTCTTGAGTTTAGCCATTGGAATTTGATCCCACTCTTGTTTACTACAGGCTTCCAGCTGCTGGAGAGTTTTGGGTCTCCTTTGACGGACTTTACGTTTAATTTTGCGCCAAATGTTCTCAATCGGCGAATGATCAGGACTGCAGGCAGGCCAGTTCATCACACACACACTCTTCTACGTTGTTCTACGAAGCCATGCTGTTGTAATAGCTGCAGCATGTGGTTTTGCATTTTCTTGCTGAAATACACAAGGCCTTCTCTGGAATAGATGTCGTCTGGAGGGGAGCATATGTTACACTAAAACCTTTATATACCTTTCAGCATTCATGGTGCTTTTTAAAACATGCAAGTGTCCCACACCATATGCACTAATACATCCCCATACCATCAGAGATGCTGGCTTTTGAACTGAACGCTGATAACAGGAGGGGTGGTCTTTTCTCCCCTTTAGCCCGGAGGACATGACGCCCATGATATCCGACAAGAATGTCAAATTTGGACTCATCTGACCAAAGGACACTTTGCCACTTTGCTACAGTCCATTTTAAATGAGACTTGGCCCACAGAACACGGTGGCGCTTCTGGATCATGCTCAACAATGGCTTCCTTTTTGCATGATAGAGTTTTAGGTGGGATCTGTGGATGGCACGGCGACTGTGTTTACAGACAGGTTTCTTGAAGTATTCCTGGGCCCATTTAGTAATGTCAATGACAGAATCATGCCGGTGAGTGATGCAGTGGCGTCTGGGGGCCCGAAGATCACGGGCATCCAGTAAAGGTCTTCGGCCTTGTCCCTTACGCACATGGATTTTTCCAGTTTCTCCCAATCTTTTCATGATGTTATGCACTGTCAATGATGAGACCTTCAAAGCCTTTGCAATTTGACATTGAGGAACATTGTTTTTAAAGTATTCCACAATTATTTTTTTTTTAAGCAAGCCTTCACAGGTTGGAGAGCCTCTGGCCATCTTTACCTCTGAGAGACTCAGCCTGTCTAAGACATCCCTTTTATAGCCAGTCATGTTACACACCTGATGCCAGTTAACTTAATTACTTGCTAAATGTTCTTTCAGCAGATTCTCTTACATATGAATTGCTTTTTCAGCCCTTTTTTGCCTGTGTCCCAACTTTTTTGAGACCTATTGCAGTCAGAAAATTTGAAATAAGCTCATTTTTTGGATAAAAATGTAAAATGTCTCAGTTTCAGCATTTGAAGTGTTATCTATGTTCTATTGTAAATGACAAATTGGCTCATATGATCTGAAAGTCATTGCATTTTGATTTTATTCACGATTTACACTTCGTCCCAACTATTTCGGAATTGGGGTTGTATGTGTATAGTATGCATTAAGTATAATTATGTATGCAAATATTGTGTCCTGGCACCAATGACATAAACATGAATTTAGCTGAAATATTTCAATTATAAATCATTATATCCATGTAATACTGTGGGCCATTGTTCTTTACCCATACTGATGCTCATGGTCAGTGTACTAGGTCAAGGCATCTTTGTTTCAACAGGCCAAACACCTGGTTCAGGCGAACCTCATTCTTATTTTTTTGTCAGACATTGTTCACATTTGTAAGATAGCACAGTAAAAATTTCAGAGAGATGAGTAACTGCCCCAAAAAAAGGGCAACGTTTGATTCATTTCGTAGCAGTGGGAGGGCAAACAACTGCCGGCATCAGCGACTTCACTGCATTTTATATAGTAATAGGCGAGTAGCGTTAATGTTTGCCCTCCCACCGATAATTTTGACATTTTTGCAGGCCATTGATCCAAAGAAACTTCACAGGCAACCCATGCATACCATTTTTAATATCAATGCAAAACCTAATGTTTGTTGAACATAATTGGATGAAATTCAATGCATTTTCCATTAAAAAGGGCCTAGGGGGCGCTGCTGTACTTCACAAAAGGGGTAGATGACTTTAGCATCAATTATTTCTGATAGGGTACCATAATGGATAATTTGGCCTGGTTTATTTCTGAATAGACTGTATTTTTGAAAATGCCCTCAGGCTTCACCCCCCAATTTTCACAATGGGTTTTGTTGAAAAATGCCGAAATCAGCCATTTTTGGGACCCTGTGGCTCTGAGACCCTTTCCTGTAAAGGCACTGGACTTGTGGCAAACTCTTCGTCTGTGTCTTCTGTACTTACCTGCAAAAAATCATTAGAAAATAATAAAAACTTTGTTCTCAGCAACTCAAGAAATCTTGTCATTTTATTCATTTGTATTGCCCATGCCTATTTCATATTTTATATGCATGTATATGGGCCCAAGATCTAGCCCGAGTTCCAAAGGTTCATCATATATGTAATGGGTTTTTGATTTGACCTAATTTTAAAGGTTATATAGGTCAAAGGTTATAAACTGTGCCAGATCCATTTCAGCACCATAGCGCCCTCAGTTCTCGACAGATCCTTTTCCTATTTTATATGCATGTATATGGGCCCAAGATCTAGCCCCAGTTCCATTTTGGGCTTGCTGCGATTCACGGTTTGGCCACCAGGGGGCCTTTTCTGCAAAACTTCAAACAGCTCTAGCTCCCTTATTCTACGAGCCAAGATGCTCAAATTTTTTTACTGTAGGTTGTTCTGCCAAGCTTTCATCATATCTGTCATGGGTTTTTGATTTGACCTAAATTTCAAGGTTATGTAGGTCAAAGGTCATAAAATGCACAGATTCTCTTTCAGTGCAATAGTGCCTTTCTTTTTCAGCGGATCCTTTTCATATTTTATATGCATGTATATGGGCCCAAGATCTAGCCCGAGTTCCAAAGGTTCATCATATATGAAATGGGTTTTTGATTTGACCTAATTTTAAAGGTTATGTGGGTCAAAGGTCATAAAATGTGCCGGTTCCGTTTCAGCACAATAGCGCCCTCAGTTCTCAACAGATCCTTTTCCTATTTTTTATGCATGTATATGGGCCCCAGATCTAGCCCGAGTTCCATTTTGGCCATGCTGCGATTCTCGGTTCGGCCACCAGGGGGCTTCTTCTGCAAAATTTCAAACAGCTCTAGCTCCCTTATTCTACGAGCTAAGATGCTCAAATTTTTAATGTAGGTTGTTCTGCCAATGGTTCATAATATATGAAATGGGTTTTTGATTTGACCCAAATTTAAAGGTTATGTTGGTCAAAGGTCGCAAAATGCACAGATTTTCTATCACTGCAATAGTGCCTTCAGTTTTCCACGGATCTTTTTCATATTTCATATGCATGTATATGGACCCAAGATCTAGCCCCAGTTCAGTTTTGGGCGTGCTGTGATTCTGGGTTTGGCCACCAGGGGGCTTTTTCTGCAAAACTTCAAACAGCGATAGCGCCCTTATTTTATGAGCTAAGATGCTCCAATTTTTTGCCAGCTTGGCCAAAAGGCCCAAGGGTCTGATGCTATGCTCGGGGTCTTGAGTGGTGGTATGCTGTGCGTGCCTGCGTAAACTTTTGGCTTGTCTGCGCTCTAGCGTCTTCAGTTCTTCACCAATCCTTTTCATATTTCATATGTGTATATAGCGTCCAGACCAAGTTCGATTTTCAGTCCAGTCGGACCGATACTTTGGCCAATAGGGGGCGTTCCATTTTGGCCACGTTTGGCCAAGTGGGCGCAGTGGCTTTGCCACTATTTTTCCATTTTGTGCGAATATTTACTCGTGAAGTTTTTCAAAGAATTTTGAGGAGGTGACTTTGCACCCCCTGGATGACTTGACAAGGAATGACCCCTCAACAAGATTGCTAAGGACAGGCATTGCAACATATTTTGAATTTCGTGCTCTATTTCCTGCCTGGAAGTGATAGAAATCATTCAGTTGCCTGACAACGGTTTTGAGGTTTACAGCTGATCTGTCAACAAGGTCAACAAAGTCATCGAATGTGAGAATTTCGGGAGCCCTCTTCATTCTTGTTCCAGTGGAACGGTGCACGTTGTCTGCTGTCATGAAAGTATGTCCTTTTTCAAGGTACCCAATTGTAATGTTGTCAGGTCCCCATTTAGCATTCACTAGGTCTCTACTTGGACTTCATACATGACCTCTGCATTCATACTTTCATCATAAACACTCTTTGACCCACATAAAGATGTAGGGGATTCTACACTACTAGCACGCATTGCATCCTGAACATTGACACCTGTAGATGATGCAGGCCTAGATTCAGAGGAATCTGGCATGTTAACTGAAGCGGGTGCATTGACAGTGTGTTCTCCAACAGCAGTGCTAATGTTAGGTCTATTATTTGCCTTTTTCAGGGCATGTTGAACCATTCGCTGTCCCCTTGACAACATTTTTACAGAGAAAGAGCCAATTACAAAACAGTGCATGCTGCCATATTGTTTCAAGATCATGTGACCGAAACATAGCTAGTCACATGGGACCAAGGAAAAACATAGCAAGTCCAACACAAAACAGAGGAAGAAGCTTGCAAGTGCTCTCACTAGGTTTTTCCTTTGGAAAAGTGCAAAATAAGTGTACTTGCTAGCTTTTGCCATTATGATTCTGAGGTCTTGGTTAACATTTTGTAAATGAAAAGTGTATTTTATGATGTGGGGCAACCTAGTAAGTGCAAATATGACCTTAACTCAATTTTTGAAAAAATGTGACTCAACTAGGTATTTCCATGGGACGCTAGATCTGTTGTACTAAAAACAGGATATAGAGTTGACCGCGGATTTCTGGCGACACGGGGTGCCCATATGAAGGGATTACGGTTGAACAAATGAATTTATTGACTCATGTCATTTGTGCTGTTATTTTGTGTACATTCTGCAATGACCAAGAAACTAGTCAGTGTCTCATAATCTCTCATTTGTCCAAAATGATTAAGAACACAATTTCTGTCATCTGCACTTTCCCTCTCACTCACCCCCTGGGCTCATTTTTGGAAGCCAGGCTGGGTGCCCCTGCTCCTGCAGGAAGTTCTTCTTTCTTGCCGAAACAGCCGAGTGAGCCTGCAGCTGCGTTACTGTGTTCCCTTAGACTACAGTGTGTGTATTATGCCAACCGATATCACTGCAATGTCCTCCGCAATCTAAAAATATTGATGTGTATGTATCGTTGGAGATTGCATAGTTATAAAAACATGATCAAGTCCAATTGGCTGATTTCAAATGCATAGAATTTACTGTTTGTAATTACCGGAGATTAGCCAGTTTTTCAATGTATGACTTAATTTGCATATGATGCCGCCTGAATACTTTGAGCAACCTTCAATTTGTTTCGGTTTTATTTTGCATAACTATTTTAACACATCCGTGCTGTTCATGGTTGCATAAGTGCATGTTATGCTGAATTCTTATTGAGTCTTTCACAGAGCTAGTAAAGAAATGTACAAAAATAAAAAAATAAAAAATCAGATCTACAAATGTACCAGAGTACAGCAGAGATGATTATTTTCCAGTATGCGTCAGTGCTCCTTTTATCCTCGCTTCTCAGGTCAGCTGAATATCATTTCTGTCCCTAGACAAACTGTAAGCAGATTCTGGGCTGTATTGCTGTTTTACTGGCCGGGAGTGATGTGTTAAAGGCAGCTTTGAAATGTGACAAAGACCGGTTTCTTTCTTGTTTATTACTTGTTTTACTATTGGACAATAGATGGCAGCTTTGCCCTGGCAACAAAACTAGGTTATTTGCATACCGTCTTGTGATTGGCCTGCGCTTTGATCGGCTTGCCCAATCGCATGTTATCTTCCTGGTGGTAGGCTATACTAATAACAGGCTGTTGCTGGGTTTCAGAATGGTGGTTTCTCAGTGTGACTGCTGCATTGTGTTGCCTGGTGAGAGATGTTGATAAATGAGTACCTAATGATCTGCAAAATTCCCACTCACTGCAGATGGACTAAGATTTCAAAATGGAATTGAGATTTCATTTGCCAATCCATGAAGTTGCTCTCTTTGCTCAGTAATTTTTCTGAATTAAATACTTTATGGCATGCATTGTTCTAAAAATGAGTCTGAGAAATTAGGGTAGGTATTTTCGGTAATGCCTAACCTAGTTTATTGGGTTGCCTTCTGGTTTTACATCCATTAATTACTTGTTTTTTTTTGTGTGTGTGTCTCTGCTGTGGTAGTGATAGCTATGATTATAGACTATATGTCTCTTTTATGGATTTTTTTTGTTTGTTTTTTTTTTTGTTTATGGGTGTTTTAAAAGTCTCAGTCAAGGCTGTTAAAATTAATATTTACAGATATTTAATCACATTTTTAGAAATGTATTCACAAATAAGCAGGGGAAAAAAGTATCCTGTTGGCCTGATGATATGCACTTTGAGCTTTCATATTAAAAGTCTTGCCAATAGTAAATGCTATTGCTTGTTATGTATTCTTTGCTGTTTTAATCTACTTTTAAAATTTGTGTAGATTTGACTTCTCATTGAATGTGGATGGGTATGTGTCCAATATCAGCATATAGGCATGAGTGGGTAACATCTTAAACCCCCTGAACTGATTTTCACTTGAATTTCCCCTTATGTTGGTTCTGAGTTAGAAAAAAAAAAACAACTTTTTTTCCATATTGCATGTCATTGTGACTTGCATTGTCTGTATCTGCTGGTTGCAGCGCTTCACTGAAGCTACATCACACTTAAATTGAATGAAATGCTTAAACCCAGGACATCATGTTTTTTATGGTGGCATCATTACACAAAATGGAAAATAAATGGCCTAGATCCTGTGAATAATTTTATACACATTTCCCTGGAATTCAACAGGATTTGAGCTCTTTGGAAACCTGGGGGATCTCCAGGCAATTCCACGGTGGCTGATCTTGCATTCTGAGAGGGAACAGGCCCTTTGGTATGGCCTGGTAGTAAAACTTGCACTCCTTGGATGTTCATAGTTTGTGACAAGCATACTAGGGACTAGGTCTACTTGGAGACAGGAGGGAACTTTGCTGGTGTTATGTAAAAATTTGTTGGGTGTGAAATTGTGAGCGTGACTGGTGCTACACAAAAACGGCTGTTAAGAAAATTCATCAACTTAATTGCAAACTTGTCTTCAAACAATACAGGGTTGACAGTATTTTTCATTCCAAGATAGGAGGTAATATACTACTGAAATTCTAGAAACTATTGCCATTTTCCAAATCAAAAGCTCATCATAATAATTACAGTATTATGCGTGACTGACGTTACAGTTTGTCAGAGTTCAAAGTTGCAGAGAAAGTATTTCAGTTGATAAAAAAAGATAATTTGACAAGTAGCCTTATTGTCATATACTATATATTCATTTACCTGAACAGCTTACTAAATGGTAATAATGGTATTTCAATGTTTTCCAGACCATACCAGGTGCAGTGCTGACAGTACCTTCTGGCTTCAAGTGAGATGTGAATACTCTGTCACTTTATTGACACACATTTAAAGGGGAACTCAGGGCTAAATAATAATGCTGTTTTATACAATCATAATTAGTAAATATTGTAAAAATCAAGAATGTGGAATTTTTGTTTTCAAAGACGAGATAAATGAGGTTTTATTCCCCCCTAATTAGTTGTCGTCTGCTTCAACGGTCGCGTGATAATGACGTAACGTCGCCCGAGAATGAGAAACCGTCGCCCTTCGCCCAGAGGTATGCGCTGTTATGGTGTTGGATAGTGTGATTGTCCCAGTCCATTATTTTATGACAAAAGATCGTTCAATATGGCCCATTGGCCAGTTGCACGAGATGGTGTAAAGTACTTTCTGAAATACACAGGGTTGCTTCAACATTAACTGTTTGCTTCTGTCACTTATCAGTCTATATCAGATGCTGAGCAGATGACAGGTATATCATCCCGGATATGTGATTTTAGCTATCGCCGATATTCCCAGGATTTGGCCTGGGGGGGGAGGAGGAGATGGGGGTGAAAAAAAGGCTAAACTGAGTAATGCTTCAACACTGACTGTATGCCATGTATAAAAGCAATGGGGAATGGGGAACCTATGGAACTAGAAATTTAGATGGCAGCACCAGTATAGTAAGGTGCAAGTCCAATTTATTTTCCATTAAAATTAAAGTTTGTTGATTATCTCAAGAAAAACTACTGCAATTGAATTAAGACTCATTCCAATTACACATTTGGTGTGATTTCCCCATGTAGACTAACAGCTAAAACACATTTTGGACCTGGTTAGCCACAGTGCTAACAGACCTCTAATGTGGCTAAAGAAATGGAGAGTAAGGTAGCCACAGTGGCTGACACATATTTCAGGCTAGTGCAATCCCTGGAAGGGGGTTTATAATTTAATATTAATATTTAATATCGCAAGTGCATACGTTGTGCATGCCCTTGCAACTCGGTCGGTCATCAGTAACCGGGTCCAAAATTTTGGAAAAAAGACGTATAGCAACAATTGCTATACAAAGATAAATATAGCAATGGCTGA
The DNA here is from genome assembly GCA_029692085.1 of Gymnothorax javanicus. NCBI lineage: Eukaryota > Metazoa > Chordata > Actinopteri > Anguilliformes > Muraenidae > Gymnothorax > Gymnothorax javanicus. The sequence goes on from CM056195.1 coordinate 77,965,965, forward strand.
AATTTGTATTGCACTTCAGGTTTTTTTTGCCCATTTTCTACATTCTTCTATTCTAATGAACATGTTAGCCTGCCATGCCTGTCATAAATCTGTACCACTACTTATAGGGTGTTTTGTTGTATTCCCAGTTGCTATGTAGCGGCTGCATCCAGGGATGTACTGGAAGTGCAATCCGGCCCTGGCATTTTCTGTTTCTGACCGGCCTGGAGGGGGGGTCAATTAGTCAAATAACTTTACCCCAGTCACTTTTTTTTATCTGATGTCCAGTTGTGAGGGTCTCTAATACCAGTCAATTTCTTGTAGGTTTTGTTGCACCGTCGTCGTATTATTTTTATCATGCTTTTACTTACAACCATGCGCTGTTAAATGTCCTATCTGACCGTCTGCTTTCCTCTGTCCTCTCTGACTTAGCCTCGCCTTCCTTGTTTCCTGTGCTAGTAGCATGGTTTTTTTAGTATCAACCCCACCTCACTTGGGACTTTCTCCCTTAGCTTGCTTCATTCCCAGTCTGCTTTTTGCATGAATTATTATTTTTATCTGCAAGTTACTGACACAGGTCAAAGAAGCTGGTCCCAAGTCCAGAAGAAGAGGAAGGGGGTCAGAAGGCTTTGGCAAAACAGAAGAAGCTACTGCCTATGAAAGAAATGCAAATAAAAAAAGATTTATGCAAAAAACAACTCGCTTTTTATTTAGTACAAAGGACCAAATATTGATAACAAAGTACTTTCAAATGTTATTTACTGTCCATTGAGCTTCAAGGAACAACAACTGTAATCAGTACCACTAACAGCTGCGTAGTCTATCGGCTCGAGCATGAGCTGGTGGGTGGAGTATTCCGTCCTAATAATGCTGCATTCATGTGATGTCGGAAGGTCGGAGTTCCCAAGTCGGCAAATTGTTCTTCCGACTTTGATGTGTTCATGTGCTTTTAAGTCGTAATGTGGGAAAAACATGGATGCTGCAAAGACGCTGAGTTGTATTTAAATGCTCGGAGGGTTTAAAGAAAACACTGACAGCCGTTTCCAGTTTTTTCGTGACACTGCAGAACAACCGAAACCGATCAGGTGATCCATGAAATATGATTGATTTCATACATATGTATTTTAATCAGAAAAGCTTCCATATTCGCTTAAAAGTAAACTACACATCCGCCATTTTTCGGTGAATGTGACGTCAAGTCTGAAAATCGGAGCTCTGAAATGATACCCGAGTTTTCGACCTGAAATTTCCGAGTTCGACGCCGTTCAATTCATTTTTGACTACTGAGCTCGTTTTTTTTTCCGACTTCGAGTTGTTTTGAACGCAGCATAAGGGTACAGTAGGCTACACGCGGTTCGTTTCGCTTTCATGACGTTCCTGGAGCTTGCGCCCGGACGGAGACAGAGTGCGGTTTTGGAGTCGGAGAGCCAGAGTCGGCTTGTGAGTTGTGTTTTCTTGGCCGACCCTATATTATATATTAACCCCCCCCCCAAATATTATTGCAGATTTGCGCAAATCTCGTGACCCCACTTTTGAAAGGTCTTCGTCAAATTTATCGTGAAATGTGACTTACAGATCGTCAAACTGCAGGAGAGATCGTCAGTTGCGAATTGACGAACGGGTAGCGCGAGCCCTGCTACTTCTTCTTCGTCTTTTTCTTCTTCTGCCTAAATTTGGCCGACTAACTCCTCCTACGCTGTTTAACCTATTGATTCCATTCAAACTCCAAAAAATTCAGCTTGTTCTGAATTACGTTGCATCCGTTCAGATTTTTGATTTTCTTTTTAGTTTTTGAGATATTTAATTGTATCTCCCCGACAATAGTCGGGAGATACTATGGTTTAGTTCCGCCGCCGCAGAGATTTTCTGTTCCGGGCTCTGGAAGCCACAATTATTACAGGAAATTCTCCAAATTTCACACAGGCGAAGATATTGATTGGGCAATGCTCAAAACCGATTTTCGCAAATTTCGTACGTCCAATATGGCTGCCGGTGGCCATTTTGTCCGAAATTTGGGGATCGGGGAGATACACGACTCGGTCCCTGTGGCAACAGAGTTATCTAGTTTTAAATGTGATTTTTTTGGGGTCCTATTAAATCAAGCTATTTTTGTGCTGATTCTGTAGATTCAGCTATTTTCTGCTATTTTTTTTTACTGTCTATGTACTTTTAGCTTGAAATGTCATTCAAACTGCAAAATGTTAAGTTAAGCTTCTATAATTTCTTTAGTTAAGCTTGTATTATTTTACTGTTCAAATTTTTCATAGCTTTTATAATTTTGTAATTATAATTTTTTAAAAATAATTTTTGTCACAAATTCTTGGAACTTTCAGTGTGGTGACATCACTGTTAGAGTGGTGAACAGCTGTAAAATCGTCAAGAAGTCTTCTCTTAAACTTGCTCTAACTCCCACAGTCTTCACTGCACCTAAATATTTTTATATCCAAGTTGTAGCAAAAGTTGTGCTGGTCACGAAAATGTAACTATGCAAGCAATCGGACAGACTGTTTTGGCAGTATGAACCGAAAAGTGACGGCAGTGCAAACCGAAACTCCATTAGCTCCTATAGTAAATGAGACAGAAAATTCCGGTAGGGAAGCTGAGAAACACAGTTTTATAACTTGCTTGTGTTCTCACATTTTTTGGCACTACACACACAATTTTGACATATTTTGTTCAGCAGACTCTCCTCTTCAGTATGGTACCTCCAGTTTGTAGATTGGACTTACTATCTTTGAGGTAGAGGCAGTAGTATGTAAGAGACGCCTTAGCGAAAATCTCCGTTGGACCAAATGCTTTAAGAGCCAGTTTTTATAAGAGTTAGGCAGGCAGTGATTCATGACTCCTTCGGATTTGTCCGAAATTTTTTTTATTGATAGATGTATCAATTTGGCTCACTTAGGGCGCACAGAAATACAAGCACTCAAAAACCTAATTTTAGTGATTTTGCCATTTTGGCTGATTTTTGACCACAATATTCCAGGACCCCCTAAAAAAAAGCAGACCCTATTAAGGATAGAAAATGTGATTTTTGTTCGTTTCTTATATGTATCTATCAATAAAAAAAAATTTCAGACAAATCCGAAGGGGTCATGAATCACCCTTTAATAGAAATCTGCCTGACTCATAAAAACTGGCTCTTAACCATTGACTCAAATGGCTCAGAGTGACTCAGCGATACTGTGGCATAGCGGTATTGCGGTTCAATTCTGCTCTCTGCTGGACTTTTTCCTGGCCTCAGCATTATCATTGTTCGGATTAAGATTGATACGACTGTTGGACAAATCTCATTCTTCTGCTTCAAACTCGGTGAAAGAATTTTTGGTATTGTCTTTTGTACAGTTGCTCAAACCAGCTCTAAGAGAGAACATTTAGGGCAGCAAAGACTGGTCTTTTTGCAGGGTGGGTCCATGAGAACATGTTACAGTGAAAAATTTCAAAACAGAGAAGAATTGCTCGAGCTCCTATTCCACGAGCAACTGTTCACACTAGCTAGATATATTTACGATCGTATCTAAAACAGGTGAAATATTGGGATCAAAATGACCGTAACTGCCATCCTTGCTAAGCCAGCAGACGTAACTTCTCCATACTCATTGAGTAGTTTAATAGTTAACGTCAGCTTGCTATTGATTATGTCATCTGCAGTGATGCAATTTCAATGCTCAAGTTCGACCCGTTTCGAACACGTTCTGTACACTATGCTAATAATAGCACAGAAATATAAAGGGAGCCGTGAATAATATCACAACATGTGTTAACGGTATCTTGCAGCTTGCTATTATTGGCTATTTAGCTAGCAAACATACAGTGCACAGAAATGAACAGAGCCGCGAATAGTTGCATTTCACTACTTGGCTAGGTCAGAGTTGTACAGTTCGGGACTGGGGGAGACACTGACAATGAGCTATAAGCAACAATGGCTGCGGCAGTCTGCCAGTGTGGCCTGCCATGTTTGTTCTGCCATGAAGCTAATTTCTCAGCATGCACTGCGTTGACCTAGATACGCACAGAGCCATAGAGAGATGCGTCAACCTCAGTGACTCCAATTGACCTTTTTTTTTTTTTTTTTTTTTTTTTTTTTAAACAGCTGGGTTGAAGCGGTGTAGACTCAGTCATGATGCAGCTGAAAAGTCAGAATTCCTTAAACAATTACTTTCAGCTTTAAAGTCTTGTGTTTACATTGCAGCAGTTTTCAGCATTTCTTCAGCAATTTCCTTTGCCTCTCAGTTTCCAGGCACCTTCATTTTACAAGCCAACCTCTTCGACTTTTCTCGCTGAAGCAAGCACACAAATTTTCTTCAGAAAATTTTGCCTTTTCTAGTTTTTATTATTGTTGTTATTATTATTATCTCCATGAATTAATGTTAAAAAGAAATGTGACTTGGAAGCCTTTTTACTGCTGAATTTTTCAAGAAGAAAATTGCATTATTTGGACTGATTCATACATAGCCATCACGTCTGTCAGTGGGGTCGTTTTTTGTGAGGTGTGTACCGGACACACACTTGCGATTAATTGGCCTATTAATTTTATGTCAATCTTACCGCTTCTGTGTCCCCCTCCAAATGAAAGCTGCTTGCCACATGAGAATTATTATGGCCACACAGCTGGTCAAGTTTTAGCATTTGGAAGCCTGAGCCTCCGATGCTCACTTCTTTAATTATATCCCCGAAATACGAGTTTCGGGGATATAATGGTTTCGCCCCACCTGCTGCCACCACGTCCGCAGATTTTAGCTGTTTGCGCGATAACTCACAAAATATTTTACATTGGCTTCTCATTTTTAGCATATGGGTAGATATGGTAGAGAGGATGAACTGATTAGATTTTGGGCGAGTGTGCACACCTAGGTTTGCCACCAGGTGGTGCTATATATTGAGAAAAATCAGTTTTTTAGCCATATCTCTGAAACAATTACTTACACAGACCTCAAATTTGCCTCATATTGTAGGTCTAGTAAAGGGGAATGTCATAAAGGGGGCTTCAAGGATTGGGGAATTTCGGGGATATACCCCTTGCTGTCGGCCGCCGACAGCGTAGGCCTAGTTCTCTAGGCTTTCCCCCTCCTCCTTTGCTTTTCAACATTTTCGTCAGATCTCCGTAGTCACTGATGCGCATTTTTAGATTTTTAACGCAGCAGGGGGCAAGCAAGGCCATTAGCCAAAGAGACTTCCCAGCAAGCCTGCCTTCATAAACATTTGGGAGAAAAATTACCAAATTAAATAAATGGTGGACTGCCTAAGCATCCATCTTTTTTTTTTTTTTTTTTTGCAAGAAAACAGTTTTTCGGACATTTCTATAGTGTAAGGCAACTATACATATCGATAATAAGATATTGATTAGAATTGGAAACACCAATAACAGTGAAGTATAGCCATAAAAGAGGTATATAAGGCTGCTGTAGTACTCTCAAGTATTTGAGTTGGTAAAAATGGACTCTGTACTGCAAATATGTAACAGTGGTGGCTTCTTTATGAATGTAAATCGTGCCAACGGAAGGTAACACTTTGAAAATTAGTGACCGGTCTAATTATGTGGTGGACTGTCCAAATTAGTCTGTGCCCGCTGAGCAAGCTGCCACAGATTGTGGCCATGTACCTATGCATGAATAGGGCATTAATGTTTTGAAGTGTGACAGTGTGGTAAAGGGAATCCTCACAACAACAACATTGCTGATGATGAAGTGGGACAGCAAACATTTGCTCTGAGGTAAAAATATATCGCAAATTGTGCAAAGAAAAAGGAGATTTGCATCGCGCTGTGGCCGTTTTTCCTTTGCAAATTGCGATATGATATGGGACATTTCGGACCCTTGAGATTATTTATTTATATAAACATGAAAATGAAAGAACTCAAAAAAATAGACTACTTTGCATCCAAGGAGCCTCAACTTTTGCGGTTAATGCAAACCAACCAGTTAAAACATCATGTCAGAATTAAGTACACACACTCAGTGAGTGTCTAACATTGGCTAGCCAGTATTTGCCTTCAGCATCCAGTAACTGACGACATTGAGACATAATTGTATTGACACAAGCTTGTGCTTTGCCGTTAGACCTCCTCACTTCATTGGCTCATGGTCGAGCGTGCTGATTTTGTCCAATATTATGGGCTGAAATTCCATGCCAATTCTAGGTGCATGGAATTGCTGTAATAGTTCCACAATATGAGGTGACTTATTGGGTCGAGGATGGACTTGCAGATTGGGGCCTTAGAAATTGTAAATCATGAAGGCCTCTTGAATAGAAATGGCTGACATGGCTGAAACATTGTGAATGATCAGTATGTGAATGATCAATGAAAATGCAGTATGGTGAGCCTCCAGATACTTAAAACCTACTTGTAACGTGAGTAACGTAATTTGAGTAACAGGACTTTTTAGCTTACCGGCCCAATGGGCCGATAAACTATTGTCGTGGTGTGGCGGCCGTCGTCCGTCGTCCGGAACATTTTTTGTCTTTTTTTTGGCCTGATGAATTTTCATGTAAATTTGCAATAACATACTACTAAACCATATCTCCAGATGTTTTTCTCGGATTTTTGATTGTATCATTTTTGTCCGTTGTATGGGCCCTTGAAATTTTGGCTCCAATGTTAAAGATAGGACTGAGAAATTTTAAAAAATGATTTCTCAAAGACTGCGTGATAAATGTTTTCTAAATCAGGCAATCAACTTACCTTGGTATCGTCAATGTACAGTGCGAGCGCCATTTTGATTGAATTGACGGAAGTGGGTCTATTGGGGGCGCTGTACTTTATGAATATGCAAGATGGCCTGTGGAGGCCAAATGGTTGCAGATAGAGATTAGGTTTGTATTATCGACATATAGGAAGTCATATATGACCTGTATTTTGGCATATTAAATTTGCCCACAGATGACTTTGAAAGGTCAAACTCGAGGTCAGGGAATATATTAACAATGTTAAAAGATATGACTTGAAATTTCAAAAAAATATTTCTCAAAAACTGTCTGATAACTTCTTTTCTAAATCTGGCAATCAAATCACCTTGATACACTTTATGTACAGTGCGAGTGCAATGGATGTGGGTCTAGTGGGGGCGCTGTACTTTAACATTGGGTCATATGGAGAATGGGCCAAATCGCCTGTGGAAGCTAAATGGTTGCAGAAGAGATGAAGTTTGTATTACTGACACATAGGAAGTAATATATAATCTGTATTTTGGCTGTGTTAAAGTTGACCTCAGATGACCTGGAAAGGTCAAACTTGAGGTCAAGCAAAATGTTACAATTTTCAAGGTTTCTAGGCTTTAAAATATTGAAGATTGGGAGCATATGTGCATTGAGCACTTATAGGAAGTCATGTATGAACTTTCATTTGGTGGCCTTGAACTTGACCTTCGGCGACCTTCAAAGGTCAAACCTCACATAGTGAAATTTCAATGACTTCTATCACCAAAACTATGACAGATAGAGCTTAGGTTTGTATTGTGGCCATATAGGAAGTCATGTATGAAGTTTCATTGGGTGACCTTGAACTTGACCTTCAGTGACCTTGAACGGCCAAACTATTCAGTGAAATCTCAATGACTTATATTAGCAAAATCGTTACAGATTGAGTGTAGGTTTGTATTGGAGACATGTAGGAAGTCATATATGAACTTTCATTTGGAGACCTTCATATTGACCTTCGAAGATCTAACTTGACCTAGAGAAAATTCAATGACTTCTGTCACTGAAAAGGTCACAGATGGAGCCTAGGTTTGTGTTACTGATTTTGGAAGTCACATATGAACTTTCATTTGGTGACATTCAGCTTGACTGTTGATGACATTTGAAGGTCAAACTTGACATAATACAATTACAATGACTTGTATTGCCAAAACGGTCACAGATGGAGCCTAGGTTTGTGTTACTGACATCTAGGAAGTCACATATGAACTTTCATTTGGTGACATTCAACTTGACTGTCAGTGACCTTTGAGGGTCAAACTCGACAGTGAAATTACAATGACTTGTATCACCAAAATGGTCACAGATTGAGCCAAGGTTTGTATAGAGACATTTGGAAAGTCATATGAAGTCCATTTGCTGACCACAACTTGACATTCTGTGACCTTTAAGGTTTACAATTGACATATTGAATATATATTGACATATTATAATGTCTTGTATCACCAAAACTGCTTCAGAGCTTAGGATTGTATTACAGAGGGTCTTTCAATGTATGTGAACTTTTATTTAGTGACCTTGACATTGATTTTCATTGATTCAAATGTCAAACTTCACATGAAATTTTCATAACTTGTATCATCGCTGTAAGACTGATGCCGGTAATCTACAGGACCCTTGGTCCTATTTTTTGTTTTAAGGGCCTGTTGTAGAAAATTCCTGTTGCATAAAGTTGAAATCCTGGTAAGTTAGAATTTTCTGTATTAAAGGTTCAAACATATAAAATCTATTTTATTCTGTAATGTATCATTGATGAAGAAGATTGGACCAAACTTAAAAACTCCCTTTTCGAAGATCAGCCCAATACTGGCAAAAGTGGCGAGCTCACCATCTCCAAATCTCTTGATACTTCATCATTCTTGAGTTCGGGGCTGGGAATAGGGAAATCAGTCATGACCTTGGTAATTAACCCCTCCCTGCTGAGCAGGCCACGCCCACTTTTTTTGCCATGTTGAGCGGTGACAAATTTGACTGCTCCACATTGCAACCTACATGGAGGTCCCAAGTTTTTTTAATCATTCTTGAAACTAGAGTTGGTTGACTGCAACTTAAAATGAAAAGAATCCTGGGACCTCCATGTAAGTTGACGCTAGCGCCACCTGAAGTCATTAGCGACGCCATTTCTGACACATGGAAATTGGGTCCCAGTTCCAACCTACGAAAGGTCCCAAACAAATTACAACTGTTTTGCAATCTTTGCATGTCAGACATCAATAATCAGCAATAAAAGTTTGGAGACCTTCATGCAGAAAGGAGAATAAGGGACCAAAATTGGGGTAGATGGGTGTGGTCACCCAACTTCAAGCCACGCCCACTAAAACCTACATTTCCCCCCAGGTGGACCTTCACCAGTATCTGCTTCACATATGAACTTCCAATTTTGCCAATAAAAAGCTTGGGACCTTTTTATTCCATGCAGATATTAACCCTTTTATTTGTCATATTTGAGTATTTAATCAGTATCTATGTACACGCAAATTGTGAACATTATGTACGTGTATCTTTCAAGCCAAGTTCCATTTCATACTTCTCCTTCTAAATTAGAGTACAGTAATCCTCAAAAGGCCATTTTAGCTCCGATAAATTTTGACATTAACCCTTTCTTTTTATACATTTCAGTTAAAATCTGGGCACACATCTGGGCTTCTGCCTCACAAGGTTTTTTTAGCTCTATCTTCTGGCCCACATCCTGTTTCACACTTCTCTTATCAGGTGTCAAGTCATTTATAAATAGGCTATTCCTAATCTTCCTTTTGGTGTTGCCAACAATAATGACCTGCATACCCCGGCTTAAATCCATCAGCACTGGTCTCTTTTACACATTATCATTTGTTGAGGCTAGCAAGGGCCTGTTGTTCATGGCAGTACACATCATTCATGATTTGGATAAAGTAGAAACTACATGGTATGTAACTCTCGTTCTAAGTGCTTTTTGCCAATTTTATGATGACTGTTCACTTTTGCGCATGATACAATGCACATTTTGATTTCAAGTTTCTCTTTCACCAGACAAAGGCTGCATTAATTCAGAATACTTTGTTGACATATGTACTGAAATGCCAACCTCCTGAAACTACTGTTCTCATTAGTCTTCAACACTGTTTGAAGTTGGGCAAATTTGAGATTTTTTCCACTTTTTGGACCCTTATTACTCACCAATTTCTGGTGATACTGAAGAAGCGACAAAAGAAACTTTTTATTTCAGATAGATCGTTGACACTTTTATCAAAAAATTAAAGCAGAACATAATAGTTTATCAGATCAACCCTTCAAAGTTTCTTACAACAGAAAACGTAACAAGTTCAAGGGGTCTGTCCATCCCCGGGGAAAATTTGCATCTTTATGAATTTGCACCTGTTGCATGTCAGATGATCTGAATTATACTGGAAAACACCATCGGTCCAGTATATAGGCTTTTTTCAACACAAAAAAGGACACAAAAAGTGAAAAATCTCAAATTTGCCCAAATTCAAACAGTTTCCATGGAAACCAGAACAGATACAACCATTGTAAATGATGGTGATGCTAGAGGAAGCTTCATATTACAAATCCATCCAAACCCCAGACCTGTATCAGTAATAGGGCCAGAGATATAAGGGTTTTTCTACAGCATGTTTTGAAAAGGGCCCCCTAGCGGCCATTTCTTCTGAGGTCCATAAAACTAATACCAGCGGGCAGTTTGAAAAAAAATCAGAGATATCCATTATTTGGGTAAAATCCAAGACCGTGATGGCCCAGCTGTGTTTCCACTTGGCATGGAATTACCCTAATAAGTAGGGGTGCAACGGATCAAAAATCTCACGGTTCGGATTGTATCACAGATTTGAGTCGCGGATCGGATCACTTTTCGGATCAACACAAAAAAAAGACCACGCGGCCGTCACGTGAACACGCACAACCTAGGGGTATGACGATATCACATCGCGATTATTTTAAAGTGTAGTAAGACCACCTGCTGGCATGGGGCGAACGTGCAAGCTTTATCGCTTCCTTTAATTAACCCAATACGAACAGCTGCTGAAAGTGCCAAACATCAGGGGTCTTGTGAATGCTTCCGGGGAAGAAAAAAGATGAATTAAATGAGTATTTATTGGTGCCGTGTTGAACCGAGCTTAGCTAAGGTCTGCAGAATCATCTTCTTTTAACGAATTACTCTCATCTTGTTCCCGTTTATTTTGCACGATTAGCAATCAAATGGTTAATCTGCTTAATTTATTCGAATCTGTAGATAGCCCAATTAAGGTGGCCTGCTTCTGTCGCATTTATAAACTTAAATAGTCATTGAACAGCACAGATTTGCATGAATGCGAGTCAAGCATTTTTTTTCCGTCAGTGCAACCTAATTTATTTTAAGATTGTGCTTCATCAAAATGTTTTCAAAAGAATAGGCTTCTTTTGCGGGGAAGCGCAGCTGCACACTATGCCGCAAAGGCATAATAATGTAGGCTTTTAAATTACTAACGCTCTTGCGTCAAAGCGTTGGTAATTGAATAATTTTGTAAATTTGTTATTAGTGCATTGTGAAAGTTCACCTCACGGTATGCATTTAAAGTCAATTCAAATGCAAGTTATGCATCAGACTTTCATGTTGTCAAAATCATTTATGGGGTCGTTATAGTCCGGCTTCTGGGAAAGTTGTACGGAGGCTACAATATGATACTGTACAAACAGCAGTTATCCAGTTAATCATAAACAAAATCTAAACCTTATCTAAACAACGTCTTCAGCCGCTTTTCAGACTTAATATTCTACTAGAATGTAGAATTTCAAGAAAATTCCGTTAATTGCCGTTTATGCTATCTTATAGCCCTCCACTGACGCAAAGCTTTATGTCTTAATCATCAGTGGTAATTGGAAAGGTATCTTATCAGTAGCCTATGTTATTAAACTCAACTAACTGTCCCATTCTAAATGAGAAACAGATTGAGGGTTAACCTGCATTATGGTAATGTCACTGGCTGTAGACAGTTTTGTTTTTACCTAAGCAAACTTAACACTCGGACCTCAGTCAGCAAAACCGCATTTAATAGTAATTTTTCTTAAGCGTATCAAGCAGGACACAGACAGAAAAAAAATATATGCCATTTTGTGAGCTACATGAATTCAGAAGCTTCTAAAGGCATTGCTGTATTATGTCACAATTAACGTGGATGGGGAAATGCTTGATAATTGCAATGAACAATGCAAGATGAGGGGAGCGGGACAGTGATTCTCGCATCTGAACAAATTAACACTAAGTTTCTAATTGGGAAACGTAAATGGGAACAGGTTTGGAGAAGGTATGGTGAAAGCAGGGCTAGGTAATCCTCCGATGGCAAGTCTAGGGTGCAAAAAATCAGCTAAAACGCAACGATGAGAGATGGAGTTTGGACAAGGTTTTTTTGTAATTCTTTAGATTATTAGCATTCTTTCAATTTAACAGTGTAGCGCTGTTACGTCTGTCAGCTCTTCTCTAGCACCTCATAATCATTATTGGCAACAGACTAAATTGCTTGATTGTCATTTAGGCTTATTTTACGGGAGCAGATTTAGGGTTGGCCAGTTGAGCCTTAAAAGGTGATGGAAGCTGCCCGACCTCACCGACAATTTGAGGAGTTCTAATCCGAATTATCTTCCCGGAAGCACTTCAAATGATTGTCGTTTATTTCAGACCGCTTGTATGTTTCAAGAAGAAATGGGACGCAACTGTGTATACACACCCCATAGGGGCAAGTAACAGGCCTATATACTGGACTTTTGGGCCATAGCAGTGTAATTCAGGTCATTAGACGCTGCTCAGGTGCAAAGTGGTGTCAGTGCAACTTTCCCCTCGGGGGCGAGCCAGACCCTGAAATGTGGGCTCTTTTCAGCTGCGACCAACTTTGAAAGGGTTAATCTGAACAACTACAAAGTTTTTTTTTCGATTTTTTTGATAGAAATGGCAAGAATCTACCTGAAATAAAAGGTTCCTGGCATCAGCTGATCACTCCATCCAACTATTATCGAGTAATTTGGGTTGAAAAAGTGGAAAATATTTTTGTGAACCCCAACTTTGACCTTAACCCCTTACCACTCCGGTAACATTTTCTTAAAATGCCTGTAAAGGACGTACTCAAGGTAAATTGAAATCTTTTCTAGTTTTTAACTTCCCTGATGGGCCCGTATTCGGGCCGTCGGAGTGTTAAGGGGTTAATTTTCATGGCATTCACCACTGATACAAGCAAACTTTAAGATTGTCAGATTGGCAACCTTTAAGATTAAGTTTGTCAGCCACCTTCCAGATCTGTATCAGTCATAGAATCAAAGATGTAAGACCTTTTCTACAGCATGTTTTGAAAAGCGCCCCCTCCAGGCCATTTTTTCAGAGGCCCATAAAATCCATACCGGTGGGCCGTTTGTGAAAAAATTGGAAATACCCATCATTTGAGTCCAAGTGAACAAATATACAAAGCTAGAGAAAAATCTGAGACTATGATGGCCCAAAAGGTACCTTAATCGTTTCCCCATGACATGGAATGACCTTCTTTCAAATGTGTGGATAATAGTTTGGAGTATTCGAAGCCCCACCGTTTGGAGCCCCACCGTAATACACCGGATGAATAATTATGACGTGCGTAATAAGAGAAAAAAGTCAAACAGTCGGCATAAATTTCAGCATTGTCAGTGTCTTGGCTTTTGTTGGTGTGTTGTGGTGAATAAAGGAATGAACCTAGGGATGCACGTTTTTGGATGGGGTCTGTGCTTTACTCTTACTTGTTTCAGAGTGGGGAAATAAACCCATAATGCCATTGTTGTATCCTAAAGGGCATAGTGTTGTGTTGATATTCTGCATACGAGCGTAGCCTTTTTACCTTAAGAAATGGAGCATTCCTGCCCTCTGTCTTGGCAAAATGCAAATTTTGTGCGGAGGCAGAGATTCCAAGTTTTGATTTGATTTTAGGGCTGCTGTTGTGCAGTGAACGACTGAAATGGAGCCTGTGGTCCCTTGTCTTTTGCTCTCTTGTCTCAATAATTTACTCTTTCACGGAAACGTGATGCTTGGCTAAAGGTGGAGTGTTTTATAAAGATAATGCTCTGAACAGTGGCAATTCTCCATCCGTGGTTGGATGTCTTCTGTTAGTCTGTGTTCTTGTGGATAGGGAGAGGGCAGCCTCCTGCAGTGTCAGAGCAACATCAGAGGTGAACTGTTGACTATGACGCAGCACTTTTATTTATTTATTTATTTATTTATTTCAGTTTTTCCCCAACCCGCCCACCCCGTCTTCTTGCCGTCGCTGCAGAGAGGCCTTGGTGTACTGTTGAGGGGGCAGTCAGCCCAGTGCCAGCATCTGCTGTGGAGTCTGAGCGCAAGCCCTGATGTCTAATAAATGAATAAAAATTTGAATTGTGTAGCAGCTGTTGGTTTGTTTGTGTGTCGTGTTGTGGTTTGTAATTCATTGCTCACATGGATGAAAAAGCCATCTGCCCTTGCCTCTTACTAAGGTTGCTTGTTCTTGTGCTGGAAAAAGGAAAAGCACTTTCACTAAAGGTTCTTTGATTTATCCTCCCCTCTCCATTACTTATCTCTGCAATTGTTGATTGCCATTTATTAATTTCAGTTAATCTTTCTTGGATTAAGGGTGAATAAGAGAGTGCGTAGTTCTGGCTGAACTCCTCTGTGGTTTGCACTTGTCTCTCAGACTAAGGGCCAGTGCAGCCTAACGCACAGTGAGCTTTAGATAGTGCGTGTCTCATACCAATGTAAAAATGGACTTGATTTGACCGTTGACAGAAATGTGCGGTTTTGAGCTCACCAACAGTTTTTGTCCTCTTCTAGGAGGAGAGATTTCAGCATGCAAACCTTCGTCTGTCCGGCTCGCACCCTCGTTTTCTTTCCATGCTGCTGGTCTTCAGGTGGCTCCACAGATGCCTCATTCACACCAGCAGTACAGTGACCGTCACCAGCAGACCACGGACCTGCCTGTCACCGTGCTGTCGTACACCGACCAGGCCCAGCCGACCACTGCCAACCAGGTACTGCTGTGAAATGCAGAGCACTGTGTTTGTGCATGTGCACTAGTGTATATATCTGTCTCTGTGTGCGTGTGTTTCTGTGTTTGTGTGTGCGTGCTTGTTTGTGTTTGTTTTTGTGAGTTTGTGTGTGTATGTGTGTGTGTGTGTGTGTGTGTGTGTGTACATACATGTGTTTGTGTATTCGTGTTGGTGCACGTCAGCACATGATTATTCTTTGCATATGAAGTCTAACTTTAAGCAAACCACTGTTTCTTTACATCATTCTGATAATGCAGGTCTGCAACACTGTTCACCTCTAAGGACAAGCACTACAGCGATCAAAATCATATTAATGTTATATCATGAGTTCTGCTACTAAGCCTCTTTTGATCAATTTTAAAATCCCCTTGCAACCAATGAATGGAATTATCTTTTATTGCCTTTTAACTCTGTACAATAACCATGTTCACTCACCCAAATGTGTGCAACTGCAATCTGTCTAGCTTTTGGTTTGACATGAAGTTATATACCCAATATGTGAAGGCAATATGTTCAAGATGCCCCATTACATGGTTTACCCTCTAATAAGCATAAGTTTTAAGAATGTTTATGCTTACACTCTGTTAGGGATGCTTGCTGGGGCCAGTTCAGTGGCTGCTGAGAGTGAAGGGGGATGATTTGTGTGTGACCTTTATAAACTCCTTTCTTCTCTGTAAGGCAGTGCCAGCATACTATAAATGGTTTCTCTGTTGAAGAAATTTCTTAAATGCATAAGGAAAGTAATTCAAGTCAAAAACCCCAGTCCAAGCGTTGGTGACACCATCACTGCTGACCTTTATGTCTGAGGGGCGAAACTGCAGGTCAAGACATTTTTGTCATGTCTGAGCAAGAAATCAAACCCAAATAAATAGCACTGCTGGCATAGCCTGGTAAAACCAGACTCCGCTACTTCGCTTTGCTTCGGACACAGAGTCTGGACAGTTGTCATTGACAAGTGTTTACTTCCTGGTGGGTGGGCGCTTGTCTGAAGTTTAAAATCATTGGTGTACCCGTAAACTAATCACTAACGTTTGGCGATGACGTATATTATGCACTGGCTCAGCTGCCTAGTACTTCTGCTGTAAACACAGTCCTTCATACCAGGAATGCAGCGAAAACAAACTGATCAGTACATTAAAGTTAATACTGTGCCCATACATATGCCCATCTACCAAATTTTAGCCTTCACTCATTCCCTTAGAAGAAACAAAGGTGCTCTTTCTGTTCTCATTACAAGAAACAAACTGTTGAGCTTTCGTTTCTCCTGCCGATACTGCTGCTGGGTCATTCCGTGTCAACTCAACCAGAGCCCCCCACATCAAAATTTTGATTTTGATAAAACTTTGCACATTTCAAGAGATATGCATTGGCAGTACTGAGGTCAAATATTTCAGCTCAATTATTGGTAGTTCCTGAAATTTAGCCTATTTTAGGGAAGGGGGGTCAATCTTAACAAAATTGCCTTAATTTTGCAGGGAGTTTTAGGGCCTCAGAAATGGATTTTCAGAGCTGACACACCCACAAGTTTCATTTTCTCTTCAGAATAGTTGCTGAACTCTTGACTTTAGCTACTTTTCTTTACTCAGTGTGTTCAGTTTATCTGTACTGTGGCCTGGAAAAAGCAAAAAACACCAATCATAATTTTTTTAAAATTTAATGCATTTATTATTCTGTAACTAATTAAGATAGAGCCTGAGACTTGGTATGCAAACTGTCGGTCAACTTTCTGAAGACCACAAAAAATATCAAAGTCAGAGTGGTTGTATTAAATGTTTTATTGACCTTGGAAGTTGTCTTCAGAATGAAAAGTGTGTATTTTGGGTCATTATAGTGGGTATATATCTCTAAAGGGACACAAGTGATCAATGTCATATTTTTAGTGCTTGCAGGCATGGGTCTTGGGTCTAACATATTAAAAAACTGGAGATGTAAAACTCTTCCTTTAGACTGTACAGCATGCCAATCATATTAGGTGTCTAACTTACTTTTCGGGGCACCTTAGCCATGGTGTAAGTGAAAAGATGAATGTGACACCATACACTTGTTCACCTCCGCCAAGGAGGTGCATGTTTTTGCCGGCTTTGGTTGGTTTGTTTGTTTGGTTGTCTGTCTGTCTGTCTGTCTGTCCGTTAGCAGGACATCTCAAAAATGGCCGCATAGATTTTAACCAAACTTTGCTGGATGTTAGAATAGTACAAGAGGAATAAGTGCTTAAATTTGGGCACATCTAGGCCAAAGTACAGCTGAGATATAGGCCTAAGTTCAAATCCAGCTATGCTGGCAGAGATTTCAGGTCTTTCCAATGGGCCGTGCTTTCAGGGTTTTGCTGCCACCTGACGGTGGAATGCAACAATACCCTACATCAGCCAATGATAATCCCCTAATATGATTGGCATGCTGTACAGTCTAAAGGAAGAGTTTTACATCTCCAGTTTTTTAATATGTTAGACCCAAGACCCAGGCCTTCAAGCACTAAAAATATGACATTGATCACTTGTGTCCCTTTTGAGATATAATGACCCAAAATACGCACTTTTCATTCTGAAGCAAACTTCCAAGACTATTAAAACAGTAAATACGACCATTGTGACTTTGATATTTTTTGTGGTCTTCAGAAAGTTGACCGACAGTTCGCATCCCAAGTCTCAGGGCTCTGTCGTAATTAGTTACAGAATACTAAATGCATTAAATCTGGAAAAAAATTGGTCTGTTTGGTGTTTTTTGCTTTTTCCAGGCCACAGTACAGATAAAATAAACGCACTGAGTAAAGAAAAGTAGCTTAAGTCAAGAGTTCAGCAACTATTCTGATGACAAAATGAAACGTGGCTCTGTTTGCTCTGCAAATGCATATCTCAGGCCCTCAAACTTACTCCAAAATTATGGCGATTTTCTTAAAACTGACGCCCCCCCCCCCACCAAAAGAATCTAAATCTCAGGAACTGTCAATAATTGAGCTTAGTTATTTTTCGATTTTACACCAGATATATAAATCTTCCACTGTGGGGAATATAAAAAAAAATAATTTTTTTGGTGGAGAAGTTCCTAAAATTTGGTTGATTTGACATGGATTGACCCTGCTATTAAAACAAAAAAAAACGTTAGAGACCCGAAACCAACAGCAGAATCAGCGAGAATAACACATTATATACATAACGACGAAATCTGCGTTGACACGAAAACAGAACCGTTAACCATACTTGCGCTAACGTCATACCGAGCTCGCTATCTAACTTCATAGTAACATAGTTTGGCTCTCAGCGTTTGGCTGTCTCAGACAGCCATTTCATTCATGGATAATGACAACATAACACTGAGACAGCGAATAGGTCTTGTGACATGAACAAAAACACGGCTTTTAAAAAGTTCGCTGCTAACTTAAATAGTGTGAAATTCGCAGGCAATGTAACACTAGAAGCTACAAGCTGTGGTGGTTCGGCTGTCTCTCACAGATGAACAGGGTGCCTATTTCATACGTTTCATGATGGATATTAAGTAGATATGACAACTTTTCTCAAAACTTGTAGGGAGTAGCGCTACAACATCATTTCCATTCAAAAAACTAACTAAACATTCATCTTGTTGTGGCTATAAGTCGCTGATACCCGGGATTTTCTCCACGACGGGGCGAATGGCCTCCCGTGTATCTATGTCCGTGGCCATTGTTGATTTCGGAGACTACAATTTCCAACTCGGCGCTGCGGCTAAATCATGGCTCACAGCCACACCTTCTGTTCTTGGTTGGTCCGGCGTATTTTCTGCCGAGGTAAAGGAGGCAGAGCTCCGAGTGACCAGACGGAGTAGTGAAGTGAAATGAAATTAAGCGGAAGTACGAAGGCTGGCAAAGTCAGGCTACTGCTGGCATGCTTTCTACCAAAAATGTATTCACAGTTCAGTGTAATACTAGACGTGATATCCAGTGGACCCATGCAACCTTATTCTGGGTGGGTGGGGGTGGGGGGGGTTGTTTAGGATTTGACCTAATGTGTGCGCATGAAAGATGAGATTTAAACGTCGCGCCGCATGTATGTGCGTGCGTGGCGTGCGTGTGTGTGTGTGTGTGTGTGTGTGTGTGTGTGTGTGTGTTTTCAGGGAATCCCTGATATTGTCATGTTGCAGAGGCTCGTGCCCCAGTGCTTTCGGGACCCAGCGACCGCTCCCCTGAGGAAGCTCTCCATTGACCTGATCAAAACCTACAAACACATCAATGAGGTGAGACTGAGGTCACAGCCCCAGGAGGCTCCTTTCCTGTCCGCTGTTGCATGCTGTGTGAATTATGTCTCTCTGTTCAATGCCCTGTATTGCCTTCCTGTGGTTACTCTCAGGTATACTATGCAAAAAAGAAGCGGAGACACCAACAGGCCCAGGGAGAGGACTCCAGTCACAAGAAGGAGAGGAAGGTCTACAATGACGGCTATGATGATGACAACTACGACTACATCGTTAAGAACGGGGAGAAGTGGATGGACAGATATGAAATCGATTCCCTAATAGGCAAAGGGTCGTTTGGCCAGGTGCGACGCCCAAAGGGAGCCTGCATTTTTAGCATGAACAGAGCTTTATTTTGTTATTAATTACAGGTGTTACTTTGGCCATTCATTGGCTCATTCATTCTTTCATTCAGTTGCAGGAGTCATAAGATTATGGCAAGGATGTGGTAATTAATGTCTGCTTAGTATAATGGAAATGGTTACAGTGGTCTTAGACCCATGTGGATGGTTACATTTCATAGTTATTATGTTTGCATTGGTCAATCTTCACATGCATTTTTAGATACACTGCTGCAACCCCGTAATGTTCTGCCTTACTGAGCAAAATTCCCCCCTAACTAAAGTGTTTACCGTCATTGAACCACCTTGACTACGGGCATAATCATTATCTCTTCCAAAAGGTGAAACTCTGTAGATTACTCTCAAATAGCCAGAATTACTCAGAATATAACCTAAACTGAGTAACATCACAGGAAATGTTAGGTTTTTTTTTTCTGGCAGAAAATGATTCCATGTTTCCTTCTGGCCCTATGGCGCTGTGACCAAGCATCATCTGGCAAAAAAAAAAAAAAATCGGCCGCCAGACGCCTAAATAAATGCAAGTTCAAATACTTCTTTCTGGTCTCTTCCCCATCCGTAATTACATTTTCACTCCAATATACACCGATCAGCCTTAACATTATGGCCTCTTAAAGATGAAGTGAATAACACTGATTATCGCGGTACAGTGGCACCTGTCAGTGGGTGGGACATATTAGGCTGCAAGTGACAATTTTGTCCTCCCAATTTGATGCGTTGGAAGCAGGAAAAATGGGCATGCATGAGATGTGAGCAACTTTGACTAGGCCCAAATCGTGATTGCTGGATGATTGGATCAGAGCACCTCCTAAACTGCAGGTCTTGTGGGGTGTTACTAGACTGCAGTGATCTGTACCATGGCTTTGAAATGAACAGGAACGCCATTCCCGGAAAAAAATCTGAGCGGCAGGGGAAAAAAATGCTGGAGGGGGGGGAAAAAACCTGATTTTTTTTATCCCGCACCACGAAGTGGATCGGGGGATATTGGAATGGCGCTCGTCCGCCCGTCCATCCGTCCAGGTTCAATGGGGACAAGTTTTCTCGGAAACTATTGCACCTACGTGAATGAAATTTTGTATGTGGCCAGTACTGACGACCCGACTGAATGAGTTTGACAGTTGATTCCGAGAAATTTATTTTTACGGAGTTATGGTCCTTGTCTCTGTTTGTCGACTTGGTGTATGGGATTTGCAATGGGGACAAGTTTTCTCGGCAACTATTGCACCTTCATGGGTGAAATTTTGTGTGTGGCCAGCACTAATGACCCTATTGAATGAGTTCGACAATTGATTCCGAGAAGTTCATTTTTACGGAGTTATGGCCCTTGACTCTGAGCTTGGTGTATGGATGTTGCAATGGGGACAAGTTTTCTCGGCAACTATTGCATCTACGTGGGTGAAATTTTGTGTGTGTGGCCAGTAGTGTAATGACCCTATTGAATGAGTTTGAAAACTGATTCAGAGAAGTTTATTTTCATGGACTGAAACAAGTCTGTCCTGGAATGCACATCTTCCTATATCACAGGTATCTATTATGTTCCTTCATTTCATTATCTCCTTGCATATGTTTCAGTGGATAATGTCATTGCTCTGTGTTTTTTTTTTTTTTTTTTTTTCTGAATGAATATGGAATCTCCCATGACCATTCTTACCGTGGCGGGGGATATTGGTGACAATGTTGCCTTGTTTTTTCTGGGAATATGAATGATGCAAATTGTGCTTTGAAAATAAAATAAGTGGAAAAAGTCAAGTTTTGCGACTTTTTGCATCTTAAAAAGTAAAACTTCCGGCAAAGCGGAAACTGTGGAATCCTGGGCCATCGTGACTATGCCTGCATATGCGCGATGTAGGGGTAAGAGATAACTGTTGTGAGTACTACATGTAACATTGGATCTTTATATGCGCATGCGACTCTGAACTTTGGTCAGTTGACTATGCGAAGAAAAAACACAAAGCTGATGTAAAATCATGTGACTGCTTCCGAAGTCTGAACTATATCAGTAAGTCTATGATTTTAGAACAAGTTCAATTTAGAGGTAGATCTTTATCTTTCGGAGGTCAAAGCTCCAGCTGAGAGCTTTATGATTTTTCAACATTTATAAGTCATTCTCACCGCACAAGACTACCCTCTTGCAAGTTGTTTGGCCTCGGTGGGTTGTGTTCATCTCTATTTCATGACGTTGTGTTTGACAATGCATTACAAATCAGCCCCACTATAGAAAATGACCGTGTACGATCCATTCACGGCAAAATTACCGTGAAATATGAAGTTTCTATTACAGTTATGATAGTAGTATCATTTGCTGAGGGAAATTTCTAAAATTATTTTTCTAATTCTGGCCTTCTTGAAAGACTGCTGTGATGTTCTTGAAATCAGGACTATGAGCTTCTCACATTCAGGAGTGTGGAGTGATGATTATACTCCACCAGTTTTGTCTACAAAGGGTCCTAATGTATTACTTTTTAGGTTGCCGGCTGTTGGCCAGTAACCTATTGTCGTTACTTTGCGTCCGTCGTCGGCGTCGTCCGTTTTAAAGCCATATCTCAAAAACGGTCTGATAAATTTTTTTCTTAATGTGGGGATGTGATCAAATGAGTCATCAAGTTAATGCCTGAGCAAAAAAATTTTTTGTTTGAATCTTTCATTTAGACTTGGCGGCCATTTTTATGTCGAAAATGGCCATTTTTGACACTTGAGTGCAATTTTCTCAAAAACTGTGATGTTTTTTTTTTTTTTTTAAATCGCAGCAATGGAATGACCTGCTTCAACAGTGTAAACAGCGTTTTGATTGAATCGCTCCTTCATAGCGCCACCGAGGCAACGTGTCTGGACTTTATCATTTTTCGTGGTGTTTTGCCTCAAAATGTGCCGTAACTTGCTTATTATTGCATTTATAGTATAGATATGAATTAAGCATATACAGCATATCATGCTTGCCCAGCGTTGTCGTTTGGTCAAATTTGACCTTGAGCCGAAAGGTCAAGGTCAAATGGCAAAAATGTGCTATAACTCTCTTAATATAGCATTTAGAGCTTAGGTATGCATGAGGCATCTAGGAGCAATCAGTTATGCCGAACATCGTGAGTCAGTCACATTTGACCTAGGGCCTACAGGTCAAGGTCAAATGACAAAAATGTGCTATAACTCTCTTAACATAGCATTTAGAGCTTAAGTATGTATGAGGCACCTTTAGGGAATCAGGTATGCCGAACATTGTGAATCAGTCACATTTGACCTTGGGCCTCAAGGTCAAGGCCAATCAAAAATGGTATAACTTGCTTAATGACATTTAGAGAATCAGATATGCATGAGGCACCTTTCATGTACCTTCTCGGGCCTTGAATTCAACCTTGAGCCTCAAGGTGAAGGTCAAATGGAAAATGTGCTATAACTTGCTTAATATGACATTTAGAGCTAAGATATGTACTAGGCACCTATAGGGAATCATGTATGCCAAACATTCTTGGCAAGTTGAATATGACATTGGGCATCAAGATCAAATGGCAAAAATGTGCTATAACTTGCTGAATATGGCAATTAGAACTCAGGTATGTTTGGGGCATCTGTAGGAAACCATGTATGCTGAACATTCTTAGGCAGTCAGTCAAATTTGATGTTGGGCCTCAAGGTCAAGGTTAAATGACAAAAATGGCCCATATTTGTTCAATATTGCTTTTAGAGCTTAGGTACAGTGCTGTGAAAAAGTATATGCCCCCTTCCTGATTTCTTATTTTTTTTTGCATATTTGTCACACTTAAATGTTTCAGATCATCAAACAAATTTTAATATCAGACAAAGACAACCCGAGAAAAATATAAAATGCAGTTTTTAAATGGTAATTTCATTTATTTAGGGAAAAAAGCTATCCAAACCTACCTGACCCTATGTGAAAAAGTAATTGCCCCCCCTGTTAAATCATGAATTAACTGTTACCACATTTTTTGGGTCCAATTTCACTTGCCACACCCAGGCCTGATTACTGCCAGACCTGTTGAATCAAGAAATCACTTCAATTGAACCTGTTTGACAAATTGAAGTAGGCTAAAAGATCTCAAAACGCAACACATCATGCCGCAAACTAAAGAAATTCAAGAAAAGATGAAAAAAAAAAAAATTGACATCTATCAGTTTGGAAGGGGTTGCAAAGCCATTTCTAAGGCGTTGGGACATCGAGGAATCACGTTGAGAGCCATTATCCACAAATGGAGAAAACTCGGAACAGTAGTGAACCTTCCCAGGAGTGCCCAGCATTCTAAAATTACTCCAAGAGCGCATCAACGACTCATCCAGGAGGTCATAAAAGAACCCAGAACAACATCTAAAGAACTGCAGGCCTCACTTGCCTCAGTTAGTCAGCGTTCATGATTCAATAATAAGAAAGAGACTGGGCAAAAATGGCATCCATGGGAGAGTTCCAAGACGAAAACCACTGCTGACCAACAAGAACACAAAGGCTCGTCTCACATTTGCCAAAATACATCTTGATGATCCCCAAGACTTTTGGGGAAATATTCTGTGGACTGACGAGACATAAGTTGAACTTTTTGGAAGATTTGCGTCCCGTTACATCTGGCGTAAAACTAACACAGTATTTCATAAAAAGAACATAATACCAAAAGTCAAACATGGTGGTGGTAGTGTGATGGTCTGGGGCTGCTTTGCTGCTTCAGGACCTGGACGACTTGCCATAATTGATGCAACCATGAATTCTACCCTCTACCAGGAAATCCTGAAGGAGCATGCCTGACCATCAGTTTGCGACCTCAAGCTCAAGCGCACTTGGGTTATGCAGCAGGACAATGATCTGAAACGCACTAGCAAGTCCACCTCTGAATGGCTTAAAATAAAGGTTTTGGAGTGGCCTAGTCTAAGTCCGGACTTAAATCCGCTTGAGATGCAGTGGCATGACCTTAAACAGGGGGTTTATGGTCAAAAAACCTCCAATGTGGCTGAATTAAAACAATTCTGCAAAGAAGAGTGGGCTAAAATTCTTCCAAGGCGATGTGAAAGACTCACTGCCAGTTATCGCAAACATTTGATTGCAGTTATTGTCGCCGAGGGTGGCACAACCAGTGATTAGGATTTAGGCAAATACTTTTTCACATAGGGCCAGGTGGGTTTGGATAGCTTTTTCCCCTTAATAAATAAAATCATTTAAAAACTGCATTTTGTATTTACTCGGGTTGTCTTTGTCTGATATTAAAATTTGTATGATGATCTGAAAGATTTAAGTGTGACAAATATGCAAAAAATAAGAAGTCAGGAAGGGGCAAATACTTTTTCACGGCATTGTATGTATTGGTCACTAATAGCAAATCATGTATGCTGGTTGTTTTCGACATATTGGATTTGACCTTGGGCAACAAGGTCCAGGTAATGACAAAAATGGCCTAAAAGTCCTTTAATATTGGCTTTAGATGTTCGGTACGTATTGGATACTAATGACAAATCATGTATGCTGATCAACACAACATATTGGATTTGACTTTGGTCTTCAAGGTCATGTGACGAAATCAATATTTATTTCCTTGTTTAATAATGTCTTAAGACATTAGTATTTACTCGGCACTAACTCATGTATAATGAAAATTTTAACGGGCATTGTAACTGCATGGTTGACCTTTTCTCGCGATCACTTGCGGCAATAAAAACTAGTCAAAATCTATTCTTGGATGTTTGTTCCTATTAGCATCATGGAATAGAAAGAATAATACTAATTAGACCCACTCGGTGGCAGTGTTGTGTAAAAAAAAAAAAAAAAAAAATCGTCTGAAAGCAGAGCAAAAACCAGAAGTGAATTGAGAAGATGGCACACTTCACAAATTGACAGCAGACGACAGTGAAAGTTCAGGTTAGAAATAAATCTCATCGGATTTCATGATGTAGACTTCTTAAAGATTATATTTTTGCTAAATGGCAGAAAAGTGACATAAAAACGTTGATGTCTGTCACTCATGAAAAAGTGTGACCGCTCAGTTGAGTTGCCCGATAATGGTAACTTCAACCCCTTTTTCACTGAGCTGCGTTGGCCCGCGGAAGTGTGCAGATGAAACAGTCCTCTTCTTTCGCAGAGAAGAATTGATTCGAAGAACCGTGAATTGATTCGCAGTGGTACGGGACCATTCGCCATCACCGCCGAAATTTGCGAAAAAATTAAACTGGTTTAATTTTTTCGGAGATGTCCGAGCTGGAGCTTTTTAACGCCAGTATCGTGTAGACAACATGTTGCTTTCGCAAGAATCCATGTTGGCTTCCTTTTGAGTCCGCGGACTGATGTTAGTGACTTTTCTCCTGTTGGGGCTGTTACTGCCGCCAACCTTCAGGGCTCTTGGCACTCTTGTTTAGTTTTTTGGTGAAAATGTATTGAAAAATACTATTGTAGGCAATGAGCACAGAAAAAAAATCATTCCCACATGTATATTGAGGTAAAAATATGGGTAATCAACAAAAACACCTAAAACATCAATTTTTTATAATGATTGAAAGGTGTCGCATATTTTTTTTTTTTTTATTCTTTTATTGCCTGAATGCATGTCAAGGCTCATTCCATGATTATTGATGCTAAAAAAATGTCTTTCAACTGGTTTGAGGCAATGTTATTCTGTAAAATTACCTCTGATGGTCAGTTGTTCCAATCTACATGGTGACATGAACTTTGAGCAGTGTCAGAGTATAGAACACAATTGCACTACAGAAGGAGTTCTCTGAGATTGTTCGTCGCTGCATTTTGGCCTTTCGCTGAAAACTAGTGGCAATAGAGGTGCAAAACGGAAGTTAAGTGCTTTGATGTTATCTGTATATGACTAGTAAAAAAAAAAAATCATTGGTTGACAGCACAACAACTCCCTTTTAATATTGATAGCGCCAGAAGTGAAGGCATGAAAGTATCAAGATCTACTATTTTAAGACGCCTGTTAGAAAATGGTCTTATTGGTCATGTTGCTACCAGAAGTTAGCAACATCAAAAAAAGACTTGAGGTTGCCAAGAAATTCAAGGAATGGACACCAATAGACTAGGAACAAGTCTTTTGGGCCAATGAATCAAACTAAAAAATTTTCTCACCCAAGCACAAAACTTATGTGCACCATAGAGTTTGAGAGCGTTTCAAAAATGACTGTTTAACCGCTTTAGTATAACATAGAGGTGGTAATATTATGGTTCGGGTTTCAGTCTCTTAGAAAGGAGCTTGTGATCTAATAAAAATCTACTTCTGCTCAATGTCCAGACCTTAATTTGATTGAGCAAATCTTTTGTAACTTTGAAAGAATCTCTTTGGAATGAACTTCAAACCCATTGAGCAAGTGAGGAAATAAATATATGAAAACTATGCCTGAAAGATTTAATGCTATAATCAAAGCAAAGGGTGGTCACAATAGGTATTGCCTTTTTCTCTCAAAAATAAATTATTATCCTCCCAGCATATAATGCGGGGCATATAGTTGTTAGTGTGGTTGTCTGTCTGTCCGTCTGTCTGTCCTTGGACGTTTCATTTCCGGAGCAGAAGTCAATATTTACTGTTCAGTATTTTTGAACGAAACTTGCTGTGCATATTAATCAGGTCCTAGAATGGTGCCTTTTGATATATTGAGATTTCTGAGATTCGGTATGTCTGTCGGTCCATCCATTTATCTGTAATCATTTCGTTTCTGGAGCAGAACTCAAATACTGTTAAATCTTTTGAACAAAACTTGGCCATGTGTAGTAATCTGGGCCTAGAATAGGTATTAGATTGAGATTAGGTATGTCCGTCCATCCGCCTGTAATTATTTTGTTTCCTGAGCAAAACTCAAATACTGTGTAATATTCTTTAACGAAACTTGTTGTGCATATTAAACTGGTCCAAGGCTGGTTTCTTTTGATATTTTGGGATTTCTGAAATTAGGTATGTCCGTCTGTCCCTCCATCTGTAATCATTTTGTTGTCAGAGCAGAACTCGAATATCATTCAGTATTCTTTAACAAAACTTACTGTGTGTATTAATCAGGTCTTAGATTGGTGGCTTTTGATAATTTCTGAGATTAGGTATGTCTATCCATCTGTAATCATTTCTTTTCCAGACCAGAACTGGAATACCGTTCAATATTTTTTTAACAAAACTTGCTGTGCATAGTAATTTGGTTCTAGACTGGTGCCTTTTGACATTTTTGGGATTTCTGAGATGGATTGCGGGGGCCGGAGGGGTATTTCGTCTTCTGATGACCCTTGTTATTTTTGTTTTTAGCTTATCGGCCCATAGGGCGTCATGTCATGTCATGGCGTGGCGTCCGTCATCCGGAACATTTTTTATCTTTTTTTGGCATGATGAATTTTCGTGTAAATTTGCAGTAACATACTACTAGACCATATCTCCAGTTGTTTTTCTCGGATTTTTGATTGAATCATTTTTGTCCGTTTTATGGGCCCTTGAAATTTTGGCTCCAATGTTAAAGATAGGACTGAGAAACTTTAAAAAATTATTTCTGAAAAACTGCGAGATAAATTTTTTTCTAAATCAGGCAATCAACTTACCTTGGTACCGCCAATGTACAGTGCAAGCGCCATTTTGATTGAATCGACGGAAGTGGATCTATTGGGGGCGCTGTACTTTATGAATAAGATGGCCTGTGGAGGCCAAATGGTTGCAGATAGAGATTAGGTTTGTATTATCGACATATAGGAAGTCATATATGACCTATATTTTGGCGATATTAAATGTGACCACAGATGACTTTGAAAGGTCAAACTCGAGGTCAAGGAATATATTAACAATGTTAAAAGATATGCCTTGAGATTTCAAAAAATTATTTCTCAAAAACTGTCTGAACTTTTTTTCTAAATCTGGCAATCAAATCCCCTCGATACACTTTATGTACAGTGCAAGTGCCATTTTGATTGAATCAACGGAAGTGGGTCTAGTGGGGGCGCTGTACTTTATTGGGTCATATGGAGAATGGGCCAAATTGCCGGTGGACGCTAAATGGTTGCAGATAGATTAAGTTTGTATTTCTGACATATAGGAAGAAATATATGACCTATATTTTTGCTGTGTTAAAGTTGACCTAAGATGACCTTGAAAGGTCAAACTTGAGGTCAAGCAAAATGTTACAATTTTCAAAGGTTTCTAGGCTTGAAAATATTGAAGATTGGGAACATGTGCATTGAGCACTTACAGGAAGTCATGTATGAACTTTCATTTGGTGGCCTTGAACTTGACCTTCGGTGACCTTCGAAGTTCAAACCTCACATAGTGAAATTTCAATGACTTCTATTACTAAAACTATTACAGATAGAGCTTAGCTTTGTATTATGGCCATATAGGAAGTCATGTATGAACTTTCATTGGGTGACCTTGAACTTGACCTTCAGTGACGTTGAACGGCCAAACTATACAGTGAAATTCCAATGACTTATATCAGCAAAATCGTTACAGATTGAGTGTAGGTTTGTATTGGAGATGTATAGTAAGTCATATATGAACTTTCATATGGTGACGAAGGTCAAAAATGACCAAGAGAAAATTCAATGACTTCTGTCACTGAATAGGTCACAGATGGAGCCTAGGTTTGTGTTACTGACATCGGAAGTCACATATGAACTTTCATTTGGTGACATTCAGCTTGACTGTTGGTGACCTTTGAAGGTCAAACTTGACATAATACAATTACAATGACTTGTTCTGCCAAAACGGTCACAGATGGAGTCTCGGTTTGTATGAGAGACATTTTGGAAGTCATATATGAGCTTTCATTTGCCGACCTTTGTATTGACCTTCAAAGGTCAAATGTGACGTAGTAAAAATTCAATGACTTGTATCACTAAAATGGTCACAGATGGAGCTTAGGTTTGTGTTCCTGATATCTCGGAATTCACATATGAACTTTCATTTGTTGACATTCAACTTGACTGTCAGTGACCTTTGATGGTCAAACTCGACAGTGAAATTACAATGACTTCTATCACGAAAATGGTCACAGATTGAGCCAAGGTTTGTGTAGAGACATTTAGAAAGTCGTATGTGAAGTCCATTTACTGACCTATGCTTTATCCTCTGTGACCTTTAAAGTTCACAATTGACATATTGAATTTTCAATGACTTGTATCACCAAAACTGATTCAGAGTTTAGGATTATATAACAGGAGGTCTTATAAATGTAACTTTTATTTAGTGACCTTTGCATTGACTTTCAATGATTCGAATGTCAAACTTCACATGAAATTTTTATAACTTGTATCATCACTATAAGATTACTTCCGGTAAGCCATAGGACCCTTGGTCCTATCTTTAGGTTGCCGGCGGTAGGCCAGTAACCCATTGTCGTCACTTTGCGTCCGGCGTCGTTGTTCGTTTAAAGCCGTATCTCAAAAATGGTCTGATGAATTTTTTTTCATTTGGGGATGTGATCAAATGGGTCATCAAGTTAATGCCTGAGCAAAAAAATTTTTGATTGAATCGTTCATTTAGACTTGGCGGCCATTTTTATGTCGAAAATGGCCATTTTGGCACTTAGGTGCAATTTTCTCAAAAACTGATTAATTTTTTTTTATTGCAGCAACAGAATCAGTATCATGACCTGCTTCAACGGTGTAAACGGCGTTTTGATTGAATCGCTCCTTCATAGTGCCACCTAGGCAACGTGTCTGGAATTCATCATTTTTCGGGGTGTTTTGCCACTTGCTTATTGCATTTACAGGATAGGTATCAATTGAGCATGTACAGCATATCATGCTTGCCAAGCGTTGTCGGTTGGTTGAATTTGACCTTGAGCCGAAAGGTCGAGGTCAAATGGTAAAATTGTGCTATAACTCTCCTTTATATAGCATTTAGAGCTTAGGTATGTATGAGGCTTCTACAGGGAATCAGGTATGCCGAACATTGTGAGTCAGTCACATTTGACATTGGGCCTCAAGGTCAAAGCCAAATGGCAAAAATGCGCTATAACTTGCTTAATATGACATTTAGAGCTTCGATATGTATGAGGCACCTATGGGGAATCATGTATGCCAAACATTCTTGGTTGTTCGAATTTGACCTTGAGCCTCAAGGTGAAGGTCAAATGGCAAAAATGTGTTTTAACAGCTTAGTGTGGCATGTAGAGCTTAGGTATGTGTGAAGCACCTATAGGGAATCATGTACGCCAAACATTCTCGGCAAGTTGAATATGACATTGGGCGTCAAGATCAAATGGCAAAAATTTCTATAACTTGCTGAATATGGCAATTAGAGCTCATGCATGTTTGGGGCATCTGTAGGAAACCATGTATGCTGAACATTCTTAGGCAGTCAGTCAAATTTGATGTTGGGCCTCAAGGTTATATACTATTCAAAAAAAGTAGGGGATATTGGATTTACAAGTACCATGAAATGCAGATCATGAGGTCAGGAAGGAAACAAATGACATAAAAACATTAAGGAAACATTTGTCAATTTATTCGAAACCCTGTGTACAGTCAGTAAAGGACAGATTCTCCAGAATAAGGGTCGACACAAACACAGGGTCACACAGCAAATTTACCACCATTGTGAAACAGAGTCAGTAGCGGGTAAAACCCCTCGGTTGGCTAGACAAGCTCGATTCGGTGGCATACTCCTAACGAGACGTCCCAGGTCATTTTGGGGAACGTTATTCCATTCCTGTTGCAATGCTGCAGCAAGTTCTTGGACATTGGCAGGAGGTTTTTGGCGTTGGCGTGGCCGCTGTCCAAGCATGTCCCAGACATGCTCGATGGGGGAAAAGGTCCGGACTGAGTGCTGGCCATGGTAATGTGGTGATATTCTGCTGCTGGAGGTAATCTGTAACGATCCTGGCCCTCTGACATCTGGCATTGTCATCTTGGAAAATGAAACGGCGCCATAACGACGTGCAAACGGCACAACATGGGGTGCCAAGATGTTGTCCCGGTAGTACTGCCCTGTGACACGCCCAGCAACAACATGCAAGTCTGTTCTGCCGGCAGCAGTGATGCCTCCCCACACCATTACAGATCCACCCCCATACGGATCATGTCTAATGACGTTAACGTCATGGAAACGTTAGTTGCGTCGGCGCCAAACCCTCCTCGCGCCTGTCAAGGAAGTCCACAGTGAACCTCGACTCATCTGAGAACATTACGTTGTTCCATCGGCGATTATCCCAGCGTTGATGATGACGACACCATTGAGTCTGGCCCTAATGTGACGATCCCTCAAACAGGGAATGACACGAGGGCGTCGGGCGTGTAAGTGAAATCTGTGCAGACGATTCCTGATGGTCTGGCCACTCACTACCAAGCCAATATCCCTTGAAGTTGAGACCTTATCTGATTTGCTGTTACCATACGATTTCTCAAGACAATAGTGCGGATGAATCTGTCCTGAGCCTGAGTTGTTGCCCTTGGTCGACCGGATCATGGTCTATCCTGAACAGACCCTGTAGCACGATGTCTGGACCATAATCTGCTGATGACAGACTGGGAAACATTCATTGCCCTTGCCACAACGACCTGTCTTGTGCCAACCTGTAGCATGCCAAGGGCACGTAACCTCTCCTCCTGTGTTAGACGGCGATGGTCTCTGTTTAATTAACGACTTCAACCACTGATAATCTGATGCTTTCTCTTCAAAATCTTCCTTTACAGTGGCTCTAACCTTCCAATTCAGAGTCATGCAAATTTGTAGCACAACCCCTTGATCATCAATAGCATCCCGTGCAGATCGTGAGAGAGTGTCATTGATGTGTTTGGGTGATGAATTTCTTTGGAAATGCTTCCTCAGTAAGGAACTATACAACATGGTTTCGTATCCCTTTGTATATGTGAAAATTTTGATCTCAAAATAAAATATCCCCTACTTTTTTTGAATAGTATATGACAAAATGGCGCATATTTGTTCAATATTGTTTTTAGAGCTTAGGTATGTATGAGCACTAATGGCAAATCATGTATGCTGGTTGTTTTTGACATTTTGGATTTGACCTTGGGCAACAAGGTCCGGGTAATGACAAAAACAGCCTAAAAGTCCTTTAATATTGGCTTTGCATCTTTGGTATGTATTGGATACTAATGACAAATCATGTATGCTGATCAAACACACCATATTGGATTTGACTTTGGTCTTCAAGGTCATGTGACAAAATCAATCTATTAATTTCCTCGTTTAATAATGTCTTTAGACATTAGTATGTATGAGGCAGTAACCCATATATAATTAATATTTTAACAGGCATCGTAACCACATGGTCGACCTTTTTTCGCGATCAATTGCGGCAATAAAAACTGGTCAAAATCCATTTTTGGATGTTTGTTCCTATTAGCATCATGGAATAGAAAGAATGATACTAATTAGACCCACTTGGTGGCTGTGTTGTGTAAAAAAATCATTGTCTGAAAGCAGAGCAAGAAACAGAAGTGAATTGAGAAGATGGCGCACTTCACAAATTGACAGCAGACGACGGTGAAAGTTCAGGTTAGAAAAAAATCTAATCGGATTTCATATTTTTGCTAAATGGAGGAAAAGTGACATAAAAATGTTGCTGTCTGTCACTCATGAAGAAGTGTGACCTCTCAGTCGAGTTGCCGATAATGGTAATTAAAACCCCTTTCTCACTGAGCTGCGTTGGCCCGCGGAAGTGTGCGGATGAAACAGTTCTCTTCTTTTGCAGAGAAGTATTGATTTGAAGAACCGTGAATTGATTCGCAGTGGTACGGAACCATTCGCCATCACCGCCGAAATTCGCAAAAAAATTAAACAGGTTTAATTTTTTCGCGGATGTCCGAGCTGGAGCTTTTTAACGCCAATATCGTGTAGACAATGTGTTGTTTTCGCAAGAATTCATGTTGGCTTCCTGTTGAATCCGCGGACTGATGCTAGTTACTTTTCTCCTGTTTGGGCTGTAACTGCCGGCAACCTTCAGGGCCCTTGGCACTCTATTTGTTATTTTTATATCTTAATAAAGTTTAGGCTGCTCTTTGTTTGTCAATGTACGTATGATTTTTGATTATCTAGACAAACTTAACTTTAACTTGGTTTTGCTCTACGCATGATAAGTTTGTGTGCATCTCGCCACAACCTTCCTCTCTCAAGGGGTCCTGTCAGTTTCTTAAAGGTGTAATTAGTGCCTCAGAACGATTATTTTCATGCTTTGAAAACACCTGAAATGCTGGAGCTGACGCGGTCTTCATTGTCAAAATCTCGCAGAAAATTTCTGCATATCCACTTGAAGTTCCCAGACAAGAAAAATGTTTCCATGCCGTGGTCAGTACCTACCAAAAGTGGTCCAGGGAAGGAATACCAGTGAACCAGCAACAGGTTCATGGGAGGCCAAGAATTATTGATGCGCTTGGAGAGCCAAGGCTGGCCTTTGTGGTCCAATCCAACAGAAGAGTTTTTTTAGTTCAAATAGCTGAAAAGGTTCATGCTGGTTCCGATAGAAAGTTGTCAGAACACACAGTGCATGGCAATTTGTTGCATATGGGGCTGTGTAGCTGCAGACTAGTCAGGGGGCCCATGCTGACCCCTGTCCTCTGCCGAAACTGCCTACAATGGGGACATGAGGGTCAGAAATGAACCATGTAGCATTGGAAGAAGGTTGCATGGTCTGATGAATCACGTTTTCTTTTACATTATGAGGATGTCCGGGTGTGTGTGCGTCGCTTACCTATAGAAGACCTGGCAGCAGGATGCACTCTGGGAAGAAGGGAAGCCAGTGGAGGCAGTATGGTACTTTGGGCAATGTTCTGTTGGGAAACGTAGGGTCCTGCCATTCATGTGGATGTTACTTTGACATGTGCCGCCTGCCTATGATTATTATTGCAGACCAAGGACACCCCTTCATGGAAACCGTATTCCCTCATGGCAGTGACCTCTTTCAGCAGGATAATGCACCCTGCCGCCCTGCAATAATGGTTTGGGAATGGTTTGAGGAACACAGCGAGTTCAGGGTGTTCACTTTGCTTCCAAATTCCCCAGAACTCAATGCAGTCGTGCGTCTGTGGGATGTTCCGGACAAATGACTCCAATCCATTGAGGCCCCACTTTGCGACTTAAAGGACTTAAATGATCTGCTGTGAACATCTTGGCGCCAGATACCACAGCGCACTTTCAGAGATTTTGTGGAGTTCATGCCTCGATGGGTCAGGACTGTTTTGGCGGCAAAAGAAGGACCAACTCAGTTTTTGGCTGGTGATCATAATGTTGTGGCTGATCAGTGTACTCTTCTGATTGCAACTACTGGCCTGCAATCATGTATGCATAAGAAAGTTGTCTCCAAAACTCCTTTGCTTCATTTACTAAATTCCCCTTGTTTTAGCCCGTGCATTTTCGGATAACAATTGGGTTTTCTGTAGGGGTCCTTTGCACGCATGTGCAGCTCATATGGACAGCGTCAAAGTACCTCCGCTCACTCTCCAACGTCTTCAACCCCTTGTCTCAAGACCAGTTTTGGTTGCTGTCCGGAATCTGTTACATACCGGCTGTACGCAGACATGGCGATCTTGTCCTTGATGGCTACCATAGGCACGCGTGGCTGCACAAAGTGGGGTCAGTCAGCAACAGTGCCTGTTTTCCATTCTCAGGCGGCCAGCCGACTGATTGTTGATCAGTGACAGTGCAGATTACATGCCGCCTCTCGGCTGCTGAGTCCTGCCTGTAACATGCTAATGGCTCTTTTTCTCTCTTCTATGTCGTAACATTTATAGCTTACCTGCCCTGTGGGCCAATAAGCTAAAATCTAAATGACGAAATAAAAACGCAGTGTCTAGAGATACGGCAGTTTAATGGGTACGGCAGCCAATTTGAAGGGATTAGGATAAGGATTAGGAATTATGGTTCGGGTCAGGGTTAGGTTAGGGCAGGGTTTGAATTTGGGACTGCCGTACCTCTCTCCATTGAAATGCATTGGAAAACTGCCGTACCCGTAGCAACTGCCAAATAAAAAACCGGTCATGAAAATACTTTCTGATATCATGAAATTTGCTGTCCGATCTGCAGTATTGGTCACCGAAGCCAAGGCCTAACACGTAGACTATTGGACTTCTGCAGCAGACTGGCTAGTGTACTTGTAATTTTGCGTATTGTGGAGCATTTACATCGTTATTGTCAGACAAGGTTTTACAAATTTGCCGCGCGCACAACTCGGCTGACAGTGACAAGGTCGATTGCTTTGCCATTCTCATCGATGCATGAGTACTGCCGAGTTGTGATTGGCTGATGGCACCAGCCGATCTGTGATTGGCTGATATACTTAATGTTACCAACCGACTTGCAGAAAAAAAATTTGCGGCCTGCGGCAGGTAATTAGGGAGTGAATCGCTGCCCAGAATAGACAATTGACATTGACTTTTCAATGACTTGTATCAACAGAACTGCTTCAGAGCTCAGGATTGTATTACAGGAGGTATTATAAATGTATGTGAACCTTTATTTAATGACGTTGACATTGACCTTCAATGATTCGAAGGTCAAACTTCACATGAAATTTTCATAACTGGCATCATGACTGTAAGATCGCTTGCCGGTAAGCTACAGGTCAAGTCAAGCGTCACTGTACACCTCACAAAGAACTCAATGTTTGTAATGACTGAAGCGTTTGGTGCGTCCTCGTGGCGCGTGTCAGGATGACAATACATCACGCTTTTTTTTTTTTTTTTTTAATTTCCACTTGTATCTCACCGGAAAAGCAATAAAAACGGATTGATTTCTCAATTCTCAACGAATACAGCGCATACTGCACCGGTGCGTTTTTAATGGCACTAAGTATGTGTAAAATTATGATGTGATAAACTTATTATAGTTATCTGGCTGGTTCTCATACACTGGATTGTTGCATTTGTGTTTAAGGGAGCAGTACTGTTGTGAGATGGTCGAATAGGGTCATCCATGTGCTCGGCCATCATCAGTGATGAGGTTATTCCAGGACAAAAGTGGTGAATCTCGTCTTAATCTGCCTGTGTGTATTTGTGTTTGTCTGTCTCTCTCTCTGTCATTAGGTTGTCAAAGCGTATGACCGAATGGAACAGGAGTGGGTGGCAATTAAGATCATCAAGAACAAGAAGGCTTTTCTCAATCAAGCACAGATTGAAGTGCGGCTCCTCGAGCTCATGAACAAACATGACACAGAGATGAAATACTACATTGGTAATGATGAACTCTGCGCAGTCCTCAAGCTCACTCCATTTATATTGACAAAACAATGGTGTAAAAGCTCCTTCCATTTCAAAGAAAGCCAAACCTTGCGCCAAGTGCCCAATTAATGCCCAATTATGGAAGCTTTCGCTGGCAGCAGGTTGGGCCCTGTAGTCTTGCTGGAAAACCTGGGCTGTGATTGGTTAGCATTTATTTGCCTTGCACAGGGTTGGGACACAATTCAAGGTGCGTTCGAAGGGCTTGACTGATTTGTCCCACCTCAGTAAAGTGGTTTGCAGTGAGTGGTGCTGGCTCACCTGTAGTACAGTTGGTCTATTCCTTGTAAGTAGCCCCTCGTTCACATGGGGGGGGGTGTACAGTATTTTGAAGTGTTCCCAGGAAGGCTTTATATTAGAGCCTAGCACCTTAAGTGCATGTGATCTTTGTTTTACTTCTGTATATTCAGGAATTTATCTGAATAAGGTCACGTGGTCACAAGAGGTTTCAGATCTACAAAACACAATTTCTTTTGCAGTCCTGCATTCATCGCTCTATTCCAGTCATGGATAGCATGGATAACTCAGCCATTGTGGTTGGTTTCATTCACAATGTTCACAGTGTAAAAATGGATTTGTCCTGCCTTTTATGGTTGGGACTCTTATTTACATTTTAATGATACTGATCTTCTAATGCAATCTTTTAATGCTCATTGCACCACTTTATTGGACAAAGTGGTACCTTTAAAGGTGAGATCCAAAGTCACCTCAATATACTCACCCTGGATATCAGAATCCATACGCTGCCTGAGGCAGCAATGTCACAGGTCTGAACGGCTTTGGAAATCCTCTGGGCTAGAGGTGCATCGCCTTTATCTTAAAGATCTGCGCCAGTGTTTTAACTTGGCTGTACAGGAAGCTAGAATTGCCAACTTTTCTAGTTTGATTGCGTCCATAAGATGAAATCCAAAAGTTTTATTTGACACTGTCAATAATATTGTTTC
Source organism: Gymnothorax javanicus (assembly GCA_029692085.1). Classification (NCBI taxonomy): domain Eukaryota; kingdom Metazoa; phylum Chordata; class Actinopteri; order Anguilliformes; family Muraenidae; genus Gymnothorax; species Gymnothorax javanicus. The sequence continues at coordinate 78,003,290 of CM056195.1, forward strand.
ACCACGGCCATCTACAGTGCCATGAAAAAGTATTTGCCCCCTTCCTGATTCCTGGCTTTTTTGCACATTTTCATACTTTAATGTTTCAGATCAGCAAATAAATTTTAATATTAGACAAAGACAACCCGAGGAAATACAAAATGCAGTTTTGAAATGATGATTTCATTTATTAAGGGGAAAAAGCTATCCAACCCTACCTGGCCCTGTGTGAAAAAGTAATTGCCCCCCTTGTTAAATCATGAATTAACTGTGATTAACCACATTTTTTCAGTCCAATTTCACTAGCCACACCCAGACCCGATTACTGCCAGACCTGTTGAATCAAGAAATCACTTAAATAGACCCTTTTTGACAAAGTGAAGTAGGCTAAAAGATTTCAAAAAGCAACATGTCATGCTGCGAACTAAAGAAATTCAAGAACAGATGAGAAACAAAGAAATTGACATCTATCAGTCTGGAAAGCGTGGCAAAGCCATTTCTAAGGCTTTGGGACTCCGGCGAATCACGGTGAAAGCCATTATCCACAAATGGAGAAAACTTGAAACAGTGGTGAACCTTCCCAGGAGTGGCTGGCCTACCAGAATTACTCCAAAAGCGCATCGACAACTCATCCAGGAGGTCATAAAAGAACCCAGAACAACATCTAAACAACTGCAGGCCTTACTTGCCTCATTTAAAGTCAGTGTTCATGATTCAACAATAAGAAAGAGACTGGGCAAAAATGGCATCCGTGGGAGGGTTCCAAGGCAAAAACTACTGCTGACCAAAAAGAACACAAGGGCTCGTCTCACATTTGCCAAATTTGCCATGTGTTCTTGATGATCCCCAAGACTTTTGGGAAAATATTCTGTGGACTGACGAGACAAAAGTTGAACTTTTTGGAAGGTGTGCATCCCGTTACATCAGGCATAAAACTAACATTTCATTTCATAAGAAGAACATCATACCAAAAGTCAAATATGGTGGTGGTAGTGTGATGGTTTGGGGCTGCTTTGCTGCTTCAGGTCCTGGACAACTTGTCGTAATTGATGGAACTATGAATTCTGCTCTCTACCAGAAAATCGTGAAGGAGAATGTCCAACCATCAGTTGGTGACCTCAAGCTCAAGCGCACTTGGGTTATGCAGCAGGACAATGATCTGAAACACACTAGCAAGTCCACCTCTGAATGGCTTAAAAAAAAACAAACTGAAGGTTTTGGAGCAGCCTAAGCAAAGTCCGGACTTAAATCGATTGTGATGCTGTGACACGACCTTAAACAGGCCGTTCATGCTCAAAAACCCTCTAATGTGGCTGAATTAAAATATTCTGCTAATAAGAGTGGGCCACAATTCCTCCACAGCAATCTGAAAGGCTCATTGCCAGTTATCGCAAACACTTGATTGCAGTTGTTGTCGCAGAGGGTGGCACAACCAGTTATTAGGTTTAGGGGGCAATTACTTTTTCACACCAGGCCAGGTAGGTTTGGGTAGCTTTTTCCCCTTAATAAATTATATCATCATTTAAAAACTGCATTTTGTATTTCCTCGGGTTGTCTTTGTCTAATATTAAAATTTATTTGCTGATCTGAAACATTTAAGTTTGACAAATATGCAAAAAAATAAGAAATCAGGAAGGGGGCAAATACTTTTTCACGGCACTGTATCTTACCATGACTTACAGCAGATGAAGTTTCTCTCCTTCTTTGTTGATAAGGTAAAATCTCTTAGGTTAAACCTCCAGCATAGCCATAATCCACCTAGTGCTAGTTCACCATCTCCCCTCACTGTCATGGACTCTTTTTCCCTTATCAGCATGGGAGATTTGACAGCCTTAATAAGTAAAACAAAACTATCTATAAGCCCCTTAGATATCATCCCACCCTCTTTGTTTCGAAAGCTGTTACCCACCATCGGTCCTGCCGTGTTAACTATTGTATACTCATCATTGTCCTCTGGCCGTGTCCCCACCTACTTTAAACATGCCGTGATCAAACCGATCCTAAAGAAACCAAATTTAGATCCAGGCTTACCTGTGAACAATAGGCCCATTTTCGATCTGCCGTTTATGTGAAAAATACTGGAGAAAGTTGTGACCAACCAACTCACTGCTGTGTTGGAGAGTAGTAATATTTATGACAAGTTCCAGTCAGGTTTTCGGAAGCGACACTCCACTGAGACAGCTCTGTTGAGGGTCTCCAATGATATTTTAATGTCTGCTGGTAGAGGCGACTGCTCAGTGTTGGTTCTGCTTGACTTTAGTTCGGCATTTGACGCGGTCGACCATCATATAATTATTAAAACTCTGCGAGACTGGGTGGGAATATCAGGCATAGCCTTGGATTGGTTTTCTTCATATCTCTCTGACAGGACTTTCACTGTTTCTGTCGGAGAGCACTCGTCTGAGCCTTCTCCTTTATCTTGTGGTGTCCCTCAGGGCTCTGTCCCGGGACCTTTACTATTTTCCCTTTATTTGCTTCCCCTAGGAATTAAAGAGTTTTAATATTTATCATCTTTATGCGGATGATATACAGCTGCACTTCTCTTTCAAAGCTAGTGAGGCCTTTTGGTTGTCCAGGCTCCTTGACTGCCTTAATGCCATTAGGGTCTGGACCACAGCCAACTATCTACAACTAAATGACAGTAAAACAGAAGTTCTTATTATTGCTAAAGACAAACATGTTCCTACAATCATACAACACACTGGACCCCTCACATCAACAGTACACTCCAACATTCGTAATCTTGGTGTTATCTTTGATTCATCACTTTCACTTCACCTTCATATAAAATTGCTGACAAGATCTTGCTTCTGTCATTTAAGAAACATCAGCAAACTCAGAGCATTTGTTACAGCAACAGAACTGAGAATGATCACTCACGCACTCATCTCATCCTGCATTGACTATTGTAACAGCCTCTTCACCTCACTCAGTATGTCTGCCATAAACCGGTTAGTCAATTCAGAATGCTGCCACTCGTGTACTCACCAGGTCAAACAAACGCTCTCACATCACTCCCATAGTAAAATCTCTACACTGGCTTCCCATTGTTTACAGGATTAGATTTAAAGTTCTCACCTTCACTTTTACAGCACTTCATGGACAGGCCCCTGAGTATTTAACAGAACTCATTCACCCATACCTGCCAACCCGTTCACTAAGATCCAGCTCAACTATCCTGCTGTCTGTACCAAGGACAAATGTTAAAACACATGGTGACCAAACTTTTGAGGCCTTAGCACCAAAACTATGGAACTCCCTGCCCCTGTCGATCCGTTATTCTGATCCGGTTGAGTCTTTTAAAAAAACAGTGAAAAACATTAATGTTCAGACAGGCTTTTGAATAATTACTACGCACCTTGTCATTGTATTGTAAATGATTTTTATCTGTTCACCAATAATTTGTATCTGGTCACTGTTTTTAATATTGCTTGTTTGTTTTTTGCATCTGTGTTGTGTTTCTTTTGACGTAAAGCACTTTGTGACCTCTGTGAAAAGTGCTCTATAAGTAAAGTTTACTTACTTACTTACTTTTCCATGATTGAACATGTTTTTGTTTTTCCTGTTTCTCACCTTCCTCTTAGTTCACCTGAAGCGTCACTTTATGTTTCGTAATCACCTCTGCCTGGTGTTTGAGATGCTCTCGTACAATCTGTACGACCTACTGAGGAACACCAACTTCCGGGGCGTGTCCCTGAACCTGACGCGCAAGTTTGCCCAGCAGATGTGCACGGCGCTGCTCTTTCTGGCCACGCCCGAGCTGAGCATCATCCACTGCGACCTCAAGCCCGAGAACATCCTGCTGTGCAACCCCAAGCGCAGCGCCATTAAGATCGTCGACTTCGGCAGCTCCTGCCAGCTGGGCCAGAGGGTGCGCCTCTAACCTGTTGCCACAGTAACGCTTTTGTCACTGGGGTTCTGTCACCCCCTAAAATGTGCACATAGGGATGAGATTTTCCAGTTCTAGACAAAAGAACAATGAAAATGTGATCAAAAAATCATGGCTGAATTCTAATCTTCGTCTCTTAGCCACTAGAATTTTTCTGTCTTATCAGACTATGAGATGTCCAGGAGTAAACAAGACCTCCAAATGGTTGTTGGTCACCTGCTAAAATGGCTGGTTGAGTAGACAAACATCCACAGTAAAAATCTACAGATAAAATAGTCTCCTTGTGTGCTCAAGCAGTATATAAACTGAATTTAGTCCTCAAACCCCGGGTCACGTTTACCAGTGGTCATTATGAGGGTACAAGTGCTTGTACTGAACACGGCCATTCTGCTGACTTTGAGGACAAAAGCAGTTAGCAGATGAAGTGTAGACGTCAGCGCCCACACCTTCTTTTAGTGTTCAAGCCCCTCAAAACAGCACAGATGAAACTGCAATGGCTGCATGTAGTATCTGCTTTTGCATGTTTTACAGATATACCAGTACATCCAGAGCCGATTTTACCGCTCGCCTGAAGTGCTGCTGGGGATGCCTTATGACCTGGCCATCGACATGTGGTCTTTGGGCTGCATTCTAGTGGAGATGCACACTGGAGAACCTCTCTTCAGTGGCGCCAATGAGGTAAGACTGCTTACAGACGAAGTGCCTCCTGGCCTCTTTGATGGCATTTGAAATAATCACCTGGATATTTAGAATTATCTGACAAACGCATGCTGTCTGCATTGAAACATTGCCCATTTCTGACCAAATTCGTATTTGGAATAAATTTGGTGTTCTTTAATGGCTTCTGTTCTTGCACCGGAGTAATTACCTCACCCGCGACAGAGTCAGTGGGGTGAGGTATTGTAGTTAGCGCAGTTTGTCTGTTTGTTTGCGCGTCTGTGTGTGAACAATCTACCATCTACACGGTTGCACTGGTTGACTTCACACAGGTGGGCAATGGTCCACAGATTACCTGATGAAATTTTGGGGGTGATCTGGTCAAGGTCACCAGAAAGGTCAACATCTTTTTTTGCAATAACTTTCTTCAAATTCATCACATTGACTTCGAAACCGAAACCAAAATGTACATCTTTCAGTTCTACTTGCAGCCATTTGCTGTATGACAGGGTAACTTTTATAGTCTCTTTAGAGGTTGGGGGTTAAATGTTAGGGGGGTCAAGGTCATGGGTGAAAAAAATACATTTTCCATTATAACTCAAAAACGATTGCAGATACAGATGTTTACTATTACGAGCATATAGGAACTCCTATTTGGGCTTTTACTTGACACCATGACCTCTCACCTTGATTGGTCAAACTCAAGGTCGCTGATTAATAGGGGGCTATAAGTTTAAAATGGTTGAGGTCACACTTGTAAAACTATCAGTATCAAAAGCACTAAAATAAGCGCTGGCGGATGAGGTTTGTTTTGCCTGGCAACACTCATTTCAGTCTGAAGTGTGTTGCAGCTGTCCATGCTGGTGTAAGGTATGGCCTTTTCTTTGTTCTGCACCCAGTGGTCATGAAGAATTACCCATATTTTCACCCCTCTCCACTGCGAGCTTATTTTTGCTACAAGCAAACGCTCAGCGCGTCTCGCTTACTGGACATAGCAGTGAAGAAATCTGTTTTATTCTTCCGTCAGCTGCATTGGTGATATTAGAAAGTTTAAAGTGTGCAAGAAAATTTTCTTGGGGTACTGTGCGGAGGCAAGCAATTTGGAAGCGATAACTCCTTTGAAGAGTTGGTCTGGCAGAATGCCATTTTATTAAAGTTTTGATGAAGCAACCTTTTATGTTAGGAAAACATGTAATGTGAAAATTACTCTGCTGAGGGTGTAGTTGTGTTCCTTTCAAGTAAAACGTGAAAAGGTATTTGTTTCCATCTCCAGTTACTATGCTTACATGCACAGAATATTCCGGTTGCTGAGCTTACCCCAGCTATGATCATATTCCGAAAAACCCGGTTTACACGACAACAACCGGTAATACCGCGACCATAATCCTGTATACATGATACACTTGCATATTCCGAAAGCGCCCTCTTGCCGGAAGAAATACGCATGCGCTGATCCCACACATCTGGCTACAGCTGAAGATGCAGCTCGTTTTATACCTTTTTTGTAAATTTATTTTTGCAGTTGCAATTTTACAACACCGAATGCTATTGCAAACAGTTTTGTTACTTTATGTCTTACATTATAGAAGACAAGAGCGATAGGCAATGCACGACATTCTTAGCTTACAGTTTATGCCAATGGTCCATGAGAACACCCGCAGACTGTGGATGAAAGTTTTGATTTAAAATAAGCAACTTTGAGAGTTTTCCAACGCTGCCTGACCTGTACAGCATTCTGACCACAAAGCCAGCCTCCCTCAGTTTATCTACAACCGATTTAAATAAATCACTATTACGATGTTTCCTTCTGTAAAGGTATTTTTTTAAGTTCATCTCTTTCATGCAAGATAAAAAGAAATTGGTAACCTCATCTCCCCAAAAATGATATCTTTTCCCATTGTGCACCAAGTTTTTTAAAGGTCCCATATTATGCTGTTTTTTTGACACGATATAATATTCTTGGATGTCCAAAAGGGAGGTTTATACAGTTTTTAGCAAAGCAAAACGTAAATGATTTCTAGGGAATTCGATACTTGTCTTTCCTCTCCCTCTTAAAATGAGGCTGTTCTGAGTGGGCGTCCCCCTCTATTAAATGAGCTCTGTTCTAATTGGCCAGCTCATAGATCCATCGGCCCGTTGTCAATGGATAGCAAAATCCACCGGCTACTGCCAAGTCTTTAATTACAGATGATTGAATTGGTAGCTAGGCAACTATTAAACTACTCAGTGAGTACAGAAAGGTAACGCCTGCTCAGGAGGATGGTTGTTACCTTCAAGAAATATAGCATGCAGTCACCACAACAGTTTAACTAGGCTACATTTGGAATACAGTCTCTTACATTGATTCTTGACTGGCATCTGTGTAGTTGTGAGTAACATTCATTTTTACTGGGAATGCTCTATGCTGCGGGCTGCTCTACTCTCCCCAACTAAATTCATCCGGTCTGTTAGTTCCTATCACCTTATGTCGTACATTGCCTCCGGCTAAGCAAGGCTATCCAAGTCAAAACCTAATATATTGCAGGACCGCAAATATTACCGCAATTGTCTTGCTAATTTCCGTCAGCTCCTTAACGGTAATTCCCATTATTTGACAGCTTTGAGCTGAGGGACATTCACGTTAGTAGATGACGTAACTCGAAAAGGTTTATAAATTCACAGTCAACTGAATATCTAGCTCTTTAAAAAGCTGGCAAATAAACTGCCAAGAATTGGAACCAAAAATAAGTTGGCAAATAAACATTTTACGTCATGTCAACATTATGAGACCACCTCCTGCGAACACACATGTACAAGTAAGCTTATTTGCGCACATTGTCCTACATATATGTGCATAATATATGTTGCCCCTCCAAAAAAAGTCGCCATTTGGACATAAATAAACGAATACCATGATTGTATCATTATTGCAGCAATTAGGAGAACAAGGAAAAGGTTGTCTATAATATAGCTAGCTGACAAGCTAACGTTAAGATGGATTGGATTGTGGCGGACCTTCCAATAAATGAGCATTTGCAATGTATTCTGTATTGACGTTCAGGACCAACAGTTATCAGTCAACAAGGTAATTTAGATAAAGTTTGCGTACGCAGTTAATCATACCGACGTTACTTCAATAAACTTTGGGTAAATATTAACCAATGCTTGCACCTGTTAGCTATGTGTTGAAATATTTCTGATTGCATTTTCAGATGAGGTTGTTCAGATATTTTCAGAACAAGAGAAAGCACGGGGATGAGGATGATGGTCAGGTAACGTCATAGTTGATGTTTTAGGGAAGAAGAACCATCTCATTGTCAGTTCTATAGTTCGTAGCTAATGTTGGCGGCAACTGCAATATTTTAACGTCCTTATCGGTTATGTGATCAATCTAATGTGAATTTATCTTGTTCTTAAATGTAACCGTATTTGACCAGTAGACAGGCAAAGGTAGCGGAGCAGATTTGAGCAGGTAAGCAGAGAGGAGCATTTTGTACGCAAATAAATATGTTATAATAAATATATGTGCAAATAAATTTGTCATAATAAAGATATGTGCAAATAAATAAATACATTAACAAATGTGTATCAATAAATGCACAAATAAATGTTTATATATATATATATATATATATATATATATGTGTACGAATAAGTTATTAAAAATACGCACAAATGTATAAACAATAAATGTGCAAATAAGCGTGTTCTAAAGTTTGTTGTGTTATCAACTGTCTTTTTTATACTTTTTGTATCTCCCCGACGACGATAGTCGGGAGATACTGTGGTTTAGTTCCAGGGCCGCCGCCGCGCCCGCAGAGGTTTTCTGTTCCGGGCTCTGAAAGCGACAATTATTACAGGAATTTTTTTCAAATTTTGCACAGGTGAAGATATTTATTTGACAATGCTCAAGACCGATTTTCGGCAGTTTAGGACGTCCAATATGGCTGCCAGCGGCCATTTTGTCCGAAATTTGGGGATCGGGGAGATATACGACTCGGTCCCTGTGGCGACCGAGTTATCTAGTTAAATTGCTGATTGATATTCGCACGCGCACACCACCCAGGGTATAAAAGAAAAAACCTTTCCTCCTGCTGCTGAATAAAATCCTAGAGGAAACACTGCCTTTAAAATAGCGCTAGCTTAGAGCGTGTATATACAGTAGTCACCGGGCTAACCTGTTTACATGTCCAAATATTCAGGTTATTTGTGGCGTAACTCAACTATCTTATCTGGGTTTCTCAGAACCAGTATAGGGTTTTAAATGGGTCCTGCTTACAGGGTTAAGGTGTTTTCATGGGTCACTGCGTTACTTGAATACTTCAATACCCTGCTCAGCAACTGGAATATTGTGTGCACGTTGACGTAGTAAGTGAAGTTGGTAGGTATTTGGGCATTGGTGCAACAGTTTCACTGTCATTTTTATCTGTGGGCATTCACCACCACATGGAGTGTGCTTCCCTTCAAAATAAGGGCAGACCTTTGTCTGCCTGTTTTTTCTGTATCTGTATTTGTCTTTCCCTCTATTCATTTCAGGTAAATTTTGTTGATCTGTCCACCAGTTTACCTTTTCACCATTTTATTAGCAGCATAGAATTGCATAAATTGTTTGACTTCCACTCAACTTTCCATAAATTTAATATCTAATTACAATATTTGTAAGATCAATGTTCACTTTACATGGAACCATATGATTTTTGTATAAGCCTTTGGGGAAAATTGTCTGATTGGCTATGAGTGAGCATCAAGTCACAGGGATATCCAGTAACTTTTGTGTAATAGTGGTAGTGCTGACAGAATTCCCTGCCCCAAGACGATGTTTATCACAAGTTGGCACACCAATATCCCCACCCTTTCCAGGGCTTAGCACTGTGTGGTGATGTACCTGATTTTTCTTTAACAGGGTTATGTCCATTTCTTTTCAGGTAGATCAAATGAATAAAATAGTGGAAGTTCTTGGTATCCCTCCCAATCACATTATGGACCTGGCGCCTAAAGCCAGGAAATTCTTTGAGAGGTTGTCAGATGGCTCCTGGGGTGTGAAGAAGACCAAAGATGGTAAGAGGGTGAGTATTATTACATGCTGTGTTGTTGGACTTTGGGGACTGACTGTATCATATTAAGGGAGAAGTTATGTCAGTGTGGGAATGGTTTCAGTATTGACTAAGTTGTTGGTAAGAACCTCTAGTCCAGAGTGGGGAACTTCATTGAGAAAGTGTGGGTGCAGGCTTTTATTAAAACCAAGCGATGGCACACCTGATTCTACTAACCAAGGTCTTTGCAAAGACTTAAATGACTGATTGGTGGAATCAGATGTGCCACTCCGTGGTTGGAATGAAGGACTGCAACTTCACTGGCCATTTCTGAATGAAGTTTCCCACCCCCACTCTCGTGCGTAATACAGGGTCTGAATCAAGGTATTGAACTTGATGGGGGTCACAGCATCAGATGGTTTTCTTTGTGTTTTTGTATTATAGATTAATTTTTTTTGTCAATGATTGGCGATAGTCCACTCACCATTATCTTGACCCGTTAATTGGCTGCTCACTGATGGGAAACCGTAAATGGGCTACTTGCTGATACTGCAGCTCAATGCCTTTTGATCCAGCTGGTCTGTAGAAATGTACCCATTGCATAGCTTTGGGAGGGAGATTCAGTTATGTGTCTAGTTTTACACATCAGTTCAGTAATACTGGGGATTTGGTTGTGTGATGTGCAGTCTGTCTGCCACTGACATGGTCTCTGTTCTGCTCCCGCAGTATAAACCGCCAGCCTCTCGGAAGCTCCACAGCGTCCTGGGTGTGGAGGCCGGCGGCCCAGGGGGGCGACGGGCCGGGGAGTCTGGCCACGCCGTAGCAGACTACTTGAAATTCAAGGACCTCATCTTAAGAATGCTGGACTATGACCCCAAGAGCCGAATCCAGCCCTACTATGCCCTTCAGCACAGCTTCTTCAAGAAGACAGCTGACGAGGGGACCAACACGAGCAGTAGCGTGTCCACCAGCCCCGCACTGGAGCAGTCGCAGTCATCAGGAACCACGTCTAGCACGTCCTCCAGCTCCGGTACCACTTGCCAGTGAGGGCATCGATTGTCCTCCATCTTGTTCATTAGAGCACAGATAGGTGGGGATAGGGAGTAGATCTGCAGCTCTCCTCCAGGGCGCAAACTGTGTACTACTACTACTACTACTACTACTACTACTACTACTACTACTACTTGCTCTGCCTTTTGCCCTCACTTTCCTTGGGCTGACCGCCAGTATTCAATCTCACAGACACTTACCCCGGGCCTAAAGTCCATTGTCACAATTAGCTCTGGCAAGATATAGCCATTGAATGTGGGAAGCATAAAAGCAGTCTAACTAAACTGTTTCTCAGTATGCCTTGCCTGCAATGGCTCTGTTTAACAGTTAGGGGTTAAGTCGTAAAAAACAACCAACTTGAAAACCTGGGATGGTTTGTAAAGTAGTTAAGCCTAGCCTAATGTGCAGATACAGATTTCCTTGGGCAAAGACCTTAAACTCTGTTCAGGTCAGTTGTGCTCGTCACATTGGAATAATGAAATTCCATCTGTGTACAGTGGAGTTCTGAGATAATTAATGACCGAGATTTCACCTACAAAATACATAAACTTAAGGGGGACCTATAATGCTGTTTTTCTTTTAATTAATAATAATCTTGGATGTCCAAAAGTGAAGTTCATAAACTTTTTTGCAAAAAAAAAAAAAAAAAAAAAATCCATGATTTCTGGGCAGTTTGTTTCCTGTCATTCCTAACCCTCTGAAAAACAGGTTGTTCTGAGTGGGTATCCCTTCTACATATGAAATGAGCTTTGCACTAATTGGTCAGCGAACACAGCTGGTGCATCAACAGAGAGCAACAATGTCATAATCCTACAGCTACTGGCAAGTCTCGAAATACAGATGTCTGAATTAATAGGCACCTAGAAGGCTATTTAACAACACCATGAGTGTGGAAAAGCAATGTCTGCCGGCTAAGCAAGCGTGGATGTAACATTCACGAAGAAGTGCAACACGTCATCTCCATAATAGTTTGACTACACTTGTTATTCAGACTATCGTTAAGAGTGATCCACATCTAGCGTATATGTAGCAACCATTCGCATGTATTCCATTTACTGTGCAAACTACTTTATTAAAAATGGACTGAATTCAATTAAAAGCAATCACCTATTTTATCTGTTCCAATTGACTTATCTCATACATTGCCTCTGGCTGAACTAGCAATGGTTTCTAAATTCAGTCAATTTAGTTGCTAGCTAATGAACCACACAATGATTGTAGAAAGGTAATGTGTCTCAGATGTCTGAGCTGGAGCTTTTTAACGCCAATATTGCTTTCGCAAGGATTTGTGTGGGATTCCTGTTGAATTCGCAGACTGATGCTAGTTACTTTTCTCCTGTTGGGGCTGTAACTGCTGCCAACCTTCAGGGCCCTTGGCACTCTAGTTTCTTTAGCCCAGGGTCTTTTCTTACGGCTGAAAAATAAGACGAGTATGAACTTTGAGCTCTTGTGACCACTGAGTCTTCAGCCTATATTGCAATTTATTCGAGGTGTGCGTTGGTAAGTTACCCTAGTTACGGGGACGCTTATGTGCCTGTATAGTTCTCATAAAAGCCTCCTCCTGGAAGCCTGGAAACTTTATAAGCCAATTTAAGGTCTTTGCGCCCACAAAGTTAATGACGCCTGAAATGTGCCATTGGGGAGCTAGCTAGTAGCGCAGCCAAAAAAAATAAATAAAAAAATTCAGCCAGCTAACAGTACGGTCGCTTGCTCAGCTTGCCTTACTTGGTGCATATAAATCACGAGCAACAGTGAACAGCGATTATTTTGGTACTTAACTAGCATTAAATGAGCAAGTAGACGTGGATGGCTGCGTAGCTAGGTCAGTTATGCGTTGATAAGGCTGATCAGCTCGGTTGCTAGCTCCCGAGTTTATAAGCAAACAAACGTTGGCCAAAGATGCTAGGCTTTTATAGTAAATTGGTGCAAGTTACAAAACTTGATATCTAGCAAGGTTAGCATAACTGAGTTGAATGTAGAGTGGCTAACAAATTGGCATAGTCTTACCAGGCTAAGCAAGCAAATAGTACTCTGTTACAGACAGTGTATCCAATACCAGACAATGGGTCACTGACTCAACTTCTTGCTTTTGTTGTTTAATTTTTAACAGTTGCATTCACAAGGCAAGTAATGCAAAATTACAACCCCAATTCCCAAAAGGTTGGGACACTGTGTAAATTGTAAATAAAAACAGAATGCAATGATTTGCAAATCTCATAAACCCACATTTTATTCACAATGAACAACATATCATTGCATGTGAGACATTTTGCCATTTAATGAAAAATATTAGCTCGTTTTGAATTTGATGGCAGCAACAACAACCAAATCAGGCCTGGGAGCCCGGACAGGGACTGGTGCTTCTGCCAATCCAGCTGGTCAGGGGTGAAAATGACCATCCACCTCATCCAGTACTGCACTTTACAAGCTGTTCAAGACAAATTAAAATTCTCATTAAAAAAATTAAAGCAAGAATCATAACATTCTGAAATATACTTAATACTAGTCAAATAGTCAAAATAGTAGAGAAAACGCAAGTCAATATAGTATCAGTGTCCTAGCATTATCATGGAGTCATTTTTTTAATACCAATAAAGAAAACACGAGTCTGGAATTTCAGAGTATTATAAAAGTGCATACAGAAGTTTTGGGAGGACACTAATCAATACAAATCATATAAAATGTCCTTTTGAATAATAAGTACAAGAACGTGTTTTTACTCTTTATAATATTTCTTCCTACATGCACAGATTTCATGAAGTGTGGAAAGATGTGGCTCCCTTTGCAGTAAGATGTCAGTAAAAGGAGGGATTTGCAAAAAAGTATAGAACCTGTGATTCATTTGATTTCTCTAATTTAACCAGAAAACAAAAGTGCAAAAGTATAAAATTGCTACTTGCAGAGTTTTATAATACACAATTGGACTCCCAGAATGCATTGAAAGCTTTTAAGAGCGTCTGAATTAAAAAAAAAAAAAAAAAAAAAAATTCTAGGGTGTCCTCGTGCCCCTGCAGCAGATAGGGCAAACCCCCTCCCACACCTACCCCTGCAAGGGCGTTCCGAACTTGGGCAGCCGCTTGTCCGGTGACCCACTAATAAGGCGCCCCGGTGGCTCATCGGTCTAAGTGCGCGTACCATAAAGGCTGTGTCCTTCCCGCAGCGACCTGGGTTCGAATCCGGCTGAGGTCATTTGCTGCATGTCTTCCCCCATTCTTCTCCCCAACTTTCCTGTCTCTACACACTGTATAACTGCCAAATAAAGGAAAAATTCCCAAAAAAAAAAAAAAAAAAAAAAAAAAAACTTTTTTCTCACTTGCGCTCATGCTTCAAATGTGCATTTAGGCTATGCAAGAGTAAAAAGAAAATAAATAAATAAAATTTTTGACTCCTTTGAATTGTTATTAAAAAATTGACGTTTTCAATGTTTTTTGTTTATTACCCAAATTTTTGCCTCACTATATTTGTGGGAATGATTTTTTTGTTCTCATTGTCCACAATAGTGTTTTTCAATACATATTCACCAAAAAATTATTGAGAAGTTATATATTAGGACCCCTTTTTGACAGAAGTGGTGGTGTATAATCATCGCTGCACACTACTGTATGTCCCCTTTAAGTAGTGTAAATCTCTTTCATTTCCTCCCAGACAAATGGCCCTTTCCTACTTTTTAACTTTTATTTGTCTAGTTCCTCTGACAATTGGAAATTACCCTTATTAAGATGGGCTCAATGCAGCTGAAACCGTATTCCTCTGAGGCGTCCCTTTATGTTGAGAATTATAAGGGATCATTTCCAAAAGGAACCACATTTTAAAATGTGCGCTGCAACATAATCCCCCTGTTGGGCTTTCCCTGGCGGGGGATAAAAAGAATGTATGGAGAAATCACCAGCTCACGTGGGTTCAAAGGGCATGGTCGGTCCTGCAATTCTGTATGATAAAACAATTATGAGAACAACATGAATTTGTAATCCTGCATCAAAATGTGGGGGAAGAAATGATGGGAGTGTACGTAGAACCTTACAACAGCAAGTTTGTAAGAGATTTTGTGGATGAAATTTTATTTAATTTTTAAGGTTGCTCTTTGAACTTTGTTTTCGGGAAAAAATTCAACACCACCGCAGTGGCAAACAGTAACTGTTGCTTTAACCTAACTCAGTGTTTGCGAAAATGTCGGATGGAACCACCTCTCTTAGACGCTGACCACCCAGTCTGTTAGTTGATCTTATGGTGAATTTATTCATTGTCCTCCATCTTACAGGAGGTTCTTCTGGAATGAGCACCGGTGGCCGGGCGCGGTCTGACCCAACGCATCAGCACCGGCACAGTGGAGGCCGCTTCAGTGCGGCGGTGCCAGCCATAGACTGTGACAACCTCTGCCCACAGGTGAGCCTGCCACTATGGTAACTAGCCCTTAGAAGTGAGGGGGGGGTTTATGTTTTTTTCTTTATGCCCACCGGCCCATAGGCAGGCTGAGCTATCAGGTTCAGGCAGTGTCTGGCATCGTCGTCTTGGTCGTGGTTATGTTCATTTAGAAAAGTCTGTCAGAGTCTTCTCCTCCAAAACTGCTGCCCACATTCTCTTCAAATTTCATATCGAGCTTCCTTGGGACCAAATCTCTAAACTCTATTTGCAGTTTTAAAAAAATTTCATTTTTGGATTTTTAACAATTTTTCTTCCCTATGGGCCGATAAACTATTGTCATCATTTTTCATCCATCGTCTGGTTGATGTTTTATCATTTTTTGGCCTGATGAATTTTCCTGTAAAATTTCTTTAACATAGACCACATCAGCAGGCTTTTTTGTTTTTGGATTTATGATTACATTGTTTTTGTCCATTTTATGGACCTTTGGAATTTTGGCCAGTGTTAAAAGATAGGACATAGAAATTTTTAAAAAAAGAAGAAAAAATCGGAAAAACTATGGAGTAACTTTTTTTCTCATTCGTGCAATCAACTCCCATTGTTACCCTCAAGTGTGAGTGCCATTTTGATTGAATCGACAGACGTTGGTCCAGTGGGGGCGCTGTACTTTAACATCATCTTATGGAGAATATGCAAAATGACCTGTGGAGGCCAAATGGTTGCAGATGGAACTTAAGTTTGTGTTAACACGTTGACTGCCGACTACGAGAACTCGTAATGGCGGGTCAGGGCCGGCACTAGACCTGAAAATTCGGGGGCAAATATCCATCCCTTTATTGTCAACAATTAGTCCTGGCTAATTCTAGATGGTTTTACACATTTTCCAACTCAAGAATAATCAAGTGGCAATTGAAGACACGGCTTCTCTCCCCCATGCGATCTAACAGCGACAAAATAATGGGCTACATTCAGTACAGAAAAATAATTTAATTATAAATAGGTCTATGCACTGGCACTTAGCATTTTTTTTTTTCAAAAGAACTCTTTTGCAAATTTTTCATTAGACACAAAAAACAACTGATTGCATTCTAAGTCTTTGCATTGACTATGAATGTAATCTGTCGTTCAAAAAATTCGTTTTGCGTCCAGTGTGAAAGCAGCTTGAAGGTAATTTCGACGACAAGTACGTACACCTGTTTTTGCAGCACTGTCACGCAACTTGCTATAAAAAATAGACAGCTGTCCGATTGGAAGATGTGAATGGACGAAACCACATACTAGTCACCAAAATGACCTTCATTCGCTGTAGAGTTCTGAAATGCCGTCGCCGAGTGCCAGTGCATAGACCTAATTATAATTAAATTAAATTTTCTGTACTGAATGTAGCCCATTATTTTGTCGCTGTTAGATCGCATTGGGGAGAGAAGCCGTGTCTTCAATTGCCACTTGATTATTCTTGAATTGGAAAACGTGTCCATGAAGGAAAACCATCTAGAATTAGCCGGGACTAATTGTTGTCAATAAAGGGATGGATATTTGCCCCCGAATTTTCAGGTCTAGCGCCGGCCCTGACCCGCCATTACGAGTTATCTCGCAGTCGGCAGTCAACGTGTTAACAACATTTCAAAAGTCATATATGACCTATATATTTTGGCCGTGTTAAAGTTGATTCCAGATGAGCTTGGGAGGTCGAACTCCAGTTCAAGCAAAATGTTAATTATGTTGAAATTTAGGGACTTGAAATTTCAAAAAAATTATTTCCCAAAAAACTTTATGATATCTTCTAAGGCGAGAAATCAACTCACCTTGGTACCTGCAACGTACAGTACGCGTGCCATTTTGATTGAATCACCGGTAATGGGTCTAGTAGAGGTGCTGTACTTTAATATTGAGTCTTGTGGATTGTACGTAAAATGGCCTATGGAGGCCAAATGTTTGCAGATGGAGTTTAAAGTATAAGAAAACCTATGGTGAACTTGCATGGGGGTCATTCCGTGTCAATTCACCGAATTTCAGAAAATGCTCGATTTCGAACTGCAAGAAATCTTATTTTGATTTCCATTTTCAAGCTTCAATATCTTTCCATATACTAGTGTGAATGTGACTATTATGTATTTAAAGTTGATGTCAAATGGTTAATAAGAGGCACTGCACAAAATTTGAGATCTGACATAATTACAGAGCTGTCCACAAGACCATGAAGCTATGATCGAGAATTGGCATTCCAATATAAAACATAATTTTAAAAATTCATATTGGGGAAAAAGAGAAAGAACACCATCACAATTTTTGGGCATATCATTAACAAAAACCTGTTCTTTAAGGTGAACTTGATTTGGATTTGATACATGGTGTCATTCAACGGGAATACAGCTTCAAATTGGCAGGAAAATGTATTTTTTCTCATTTTTGATCGGCAATATCTCAGATGCTATTTACTTCACATTGGTAATTTTACAGAAAACTACGTACCTAGTGCAAAAGACACCCCCTACAAAATATCAGCCCCCTGTCATAAAAACTGATGAGTTTACAGGCCCTTAAAAGTGCTGCCACAGTTCACGAATAGAAATTGTCGACAGAATCTAGGGGCCTATTACTGCATGTTACACATGAGCCAGACTGCTGAAATTTAAATTATATACAGATGTAGCGCCAGATATTTGACATACAAACTTTAGAGGTCCTAGCTCAAGTACTTTTTAAGATATTCCAGCTCAAAATTAGAACTTCAGAAGGCAATGCTAAAAAAAGGCTAAAAATCGCCCAAACCTGTGTCCTTTTAATTATTTTTTGTGGCCACACTATTGGCAGTAGAGACCTACAATTTTGGGATTATTCTATTAAGAAGTGAATCCACAAACATGATTTTTTTCAAGAAGATCTGAGGGGGTCATGCGGGAGCCATTCGGTGAATTGGCACGGAATGACCCACAGTCAAATAAAGTACATAATGTCTGCTGTTCAAAATGATAAGCCATTATTTTATTTACATTTTTTACACCGTGTTATCTGCATTCAAACATCGCATAATCCTACAAACTTCAGAATCTGCTATTGCCGCCATAAAAAAATAATCAACCAATCAAAGGACTGGAAATATTCTGCCCAGATCGGTGCATTATGTTGTGAGGGTTGGACGTGTCTTTCGAGTGTGCAGAGTGACAGTATAAGTCTCGAAAGTTGTGTTGATGATCAAGAGTGTTTTGAGAGATACCAGTTGTTTGAATTACTGATTTGCTGGAAATATATATTTAATCCTCGACAGTGCCGCAGTGCGCGGTTGTGGATATTCTAACGAAACGGGTGATCCAAACCTGACTGATGTGACCTTTCACCATTTTCCCTTTAATACGAAAAGGCAACCAGCCTGGGTGACGCAGTCATCTTGTTCCAGCCGAACGAACATAGTGGCTTTTTTTATGCCGTCTTATGCCGAACATTTATACGCCGTTCGCACAGTACAAAACATTTTTTTAAAACTTGCTCATTGTTTTGGATTGCTGAGATTATGTACTTCATTTGGCAATGTAAGTTGACTATAGTTTTTCTTATCCTTTAAGTTTGTATTCTTGACATATAGGAAGTCATATATGACCTATATTTTGCCAGTGTTTAATTTCACCTCAGATGACCTTGAAAGATTAAACTCAAGGTCAAGCAAAATGTAAAAATTTTCAAAGGCTTCTAGGTAAGAAAATATTGAAGATTTAAGTGATTTCTTGATTCAGCAGGTCTGGCAGTAATCAGGCTTGGGTGTGGCTAGTGAAATTGAACTAAAAAGATGTGGTTAGTCAGTTATTCATGATTTAACAAGGGGTGGGGGATTACTTTTTCACGTAGGGCCAGGTAGGTTTGGATAGCTTTTTTCCCCTAATAAATGAAATCATCATTTTAAAAACTGCATTTTGTATTTACTTGGGTTATCTGCATTTACTTGGGTTATCTTTCTCTGATATTAAAATTTGATGATCTGAAACATTTAAGTGTGACAAATATGCAAAAAAAAAAAAAAAAGAAATCAGGAAGGGGGCAAATACTTTTTCACAGCGCTGCACGTGTATTGAGCACTGATAGAACGTCATATATGAATTTTCATTTAGTGACCTTGAACTTGACCTTCAAAGGTCAAACTTGACAGTGAAATTTGAATGTCCACCATCACCAAGACTATTACAGAGCTTAGGTTTGTATTAGAGACATACAGGAAGTCATATGTGAATTTTTATATGGTGACCTTGAACTTGACCTTTGGAGACCATTGAAAGCCACACTTGACAGTGAAATTTCAGTAACGTCTATCACCAAAACGAACACAGATGGAGCCTAGGTTTATAGCGGAGACATAGAGTATTGAAGTGGTGATGTCACGCTTGTGTTGGAAGTAAAACTTCCCATTCATTTTACTCTTTTTAAAATATTCACATTTGAACCACTTCCCTTTGTTTTCAAGTCTGCATCGATTTTGAGATTTTGCGTCATATTTCCGAGTGACAACAAATCTCATTTTTCTTGACCAGAGTCTGCTATAATTTAAATCATTTAAATTTTTCGCCGCCATGCTGATCATCTTTGTCGTCTAAAAACTTCTTGTCCCATGATCCTCCTCCCGGGCAGAACGAATTCTCAGTGCATAAGAAATTTCCAGCACCTTGCCATACCTATTTGTTTGCTTGACCTAGTGAGACTAAGCTAATTAGTTAGCCACTCTGTGTTCTACTCAGTTATGCTTTTCTTGCTAGATATCAACTTTTGCCACTAGTGGCAATTTATTTTAATAGTAAATCATCTTTGGACAACGTTTGTTTGATCAAAAACTCTGTAGCTAGCTAGTGAATGAGCTAATCAGCCTTATCAATGGATAACTGACCTAGCTTCATAGCTTATTTGTGTCTACTTGCTCATCTAAAGCTAGTTAAGTTCCAAAATAATCGCTGTTCACTGTTTCTCTTGATTTATATGCACCAAGTCAGGCAAGCTAAGCAAGCAAACTAGCTGGCTGAATTAGCCAGCGAGCTAGTTTACAAACTTTGGTAGTTGGCTAACTTCATATTTGGTTCACGTAGTTAAATGCCAGCTAGTGAAATGCTCGCGAGTCAATGCTAGCTCCGTAGCCAAATAATGGCTATTCACTGTTTTTATTAACTTAACTAGCTATTTCGCTAGCTTGGCTACATTTAGTGAATAATCATGCTAGCTTGCTTGCTAAATAACAGTATGTGACAGTAAACAAACCATTTTCTGTTTTCTATCAATTTTGTTATGTGCACGAGATGTAAGTAGCTAATAGTTAGCCAGCTAGGTAGTTCGCTGGCATAGCTAGTCAAATTTGTGGCACTTAAATGCTTAGCTAGCTAGCTAAATGGCAAAATAATACCTGTTCACTGTTATCCATTCATTTATAGGCATGTAGCTAGTTAGCTGATAGTGGCCCGCTGTGCAGTGATGGTTGCACGGAGATGGCCAACGGTAGTTTAGGTCACTGCTCGGCTTCCATCGAGTTACGTTGTGAACATTTGCTGAAACTGTGGTACCCCATTGGTTGGGAACAAATCGCGGGGTACTCGCCAGTTTGTGTTGAGGATATGTAGTTTGCAAGAGCAGACTTCAAACTGGACTGCAAGTGCCAAAGCATATCATTTTTGGCAATTAACAATGAATTTGATGTGAGCATTTGCATCCGTATACCCCGTAGGCTAATCTCGGAGCAGGCCGGCTCAAAAAATTAATACGAGATCTAGCAGTGCCGGAAATTGTCCTAACTCAATGATAAATCTCCATAGGGATTTTACTTCCGACACCAGAAGCTCAGTAGCTGTGACGTCATCCGGACCGGACCGGTGGGGAGGGACCGCGGCGCGCCGGGGGGCCACTGGGGCTGGAGCGGTCGGAGTCGGAGGGGTGCTCGAATGTCAGCACGTTTCCCAAGATTGCCACGGATACATCGATAATGCTACATCATAACTGTTCCGATAATGACAGCGTTATATCAAACGAAAGTGACGATTTGTCTGCACGTCTTAACACTCGGCGGAGTGAGTATAGTTCACCGATTAATCCAGTTGCTGGACAGCGTGATACAAAAAAGAAATTGAACATTAATTGGGCTTTCACAAAAAACAGGAAGTGGAAGTTTTTCCAAACAACCAATCACGCCAGAGTAGTTTGGGACCCCAAAGCAAAACCAAAGGGTTTATTTGGTGGACATATTAATATAAGAAGCCTGGCATTCAAAAGTGATCAAATTCAACACCTGCTAATGGATTCAATCTTAGATAATCTCTGCCTTTCAGAGACCTGGTTGCATGAAAACTTGTCATCTGCAGCATTAGAAATGCCAGGCTATGTAATGTTCAGAAAAGACAGAGTAAAATCAAAAGGGGGCGGAGTTATGGTGTACCTGAGGGCAGGAATCCAATGTAGTGAAATACAGTGGACAAATTATGATCTGGAATGTATAGGTTTGAATATAACTTAAGCACCACAAATGTGTTTTACTCTTATTGTAATTTATCGCCCACCATCTTCTTGTGCTGATTTTTATGATAAGTTCCAAAATATGCTCAGAGAGTGTAATCTTAAGAAAGAGGTCACAATAGTCGGTGATATAAATTTAAATTGGGAAAATAAATCAATTAGAAAGAATTTCAAACAAATAACTGATGATTTAGACCTCTCACAGTTGATTAAGGGACCAACAAGGATAACCCAGTCCACTAGTACTCAGATTGACTTAGCATTCAGTAACAGACCAGAGAGGATTTCAAAAGCCTTTAACTTCATAACTGGGCTATCAGACCATAATCTAATCCTAGTGGCAAGAAAATTAACAAGTAAAAAATCCGGCTTATCCACTACTAAAGGACATGAATTTTCTGGAATTCCCAAAAATGAACAGGATAATTTAAAAAATGCGGTTCAGACTTTTAACTGGAATGCGTTGTTATTAGGAAAAGACCTGAATGAGGATAGTCAACCATTTTTAAGCAAGATGCGGAGTATCATCTCAGAATTTACTCGGAGGATTAAGATCAGGAATACAAATAAAAGCCTTCCTTGGATAAATGCAGACATCCTGAAACTAATGAAAGACCAGGATCTCGCGTTAAAAAAGGCCCTGAAGACGAATTTGACCCACAGTAAATACCATTTCACAATGTTGAGGAATAAGGTAATAAGTGAGTTGAGGAAAGCTAAGGCAAAATTTTTTCTTGACTATTATTGATGAGGCAAGGGGTAACTCAAAAAGCATATGGTCTCAGTTAAAAAAGCTCATGGGGCAGCATCATAAAACAAGAAAACCAATTGAACTACATATGGGTGGAAATCTGATAAAAGACCCGGCTGAGGTAGCGAAAGCATTGAATCAGTACTTTATTAACTCTGTAGCAGCTATTGCTCAGGGCTTCTCCAATGACCATACCCAGGTGTACACAACAAATATAAAAGAACCAACCCTCAGCTTTAGGAGTGTCCCTGAATCAGAGATTGTAGAAATAATTAAGTCTCTCAAACCCTCAAAAGCAATAGATGTATTTGGAATGGATACAACCATGCTCAAAGATTTTAGTTCTTTCCTATCTAGTCCGATCAACAAAGTAGTCAACCTCTCAGTGTCCCAGAGTGAGTTTTCGAAAGCTTGGAAATCTGCTAGTGTTACACCCATTTTTAAATCTGGGGATCCTCAGTCTGCTGCTAATTATAGACCAATTAGCATCCTACGTGTAATTTCGAAGGTTGCAGAGAAATGTATATCTGAAAAAATTATTCAACACCTGAATACCAGTCCTTTCGTCCTACACCCTATGCAGTTTGGTTTTAGATCCAACCACTCAACTGAGACAGCCAACTGTTTCTTCTTGGAAAAAACTTAATCTCTGTTGGATATAGGTGGGGTGGTTATTGCAGTGTTTCTAGACTTTAGAAAAGCTTTTGATACTGTGAATCATGGTATTTTGTTGTCCAAGTTATCTGGTTTCAATTTCTCTGCAGATGCCATAAAACTGATAAAAATCTTACCTTTCTAACCAATCCCAGACTGCGAATAAACAATCAACAATCCCATACTCTTTGTTTAGCCACAGGTGTCCCTCAGGGATCCATTTTGGGCCCTCTTCTATTTTCCCTATACATGAATATATTACCATCCGTATGCCCTGAAGTCTGTACCCAACTGTATGCAGATGATAGAGTTCTGTATACCCATGGTCACTCCAAAGAAGAAGTTGCTATCAAACTTACAAAGGCTATGGACAAAATTACAGTTTGGCTCAATCAGTGCTGTCTTCAACTAAATCTATCAAAAACTGGCGGTATGTTTTTCACTAAAACAAAAGATTCCTCAACCGACCCAGACATCATTGTGTCAGGAGAGAAATTACAGGTTGTTAATGAATTTAAATACTTGGGTATTCTGCTTGACTCAAACCTCAGTTTCAAAGCACAGTTTAAAAAGGTATGTAAAAGGATCAAAGCCAGTCTAGCAAACTTCAGATTTATCAGAAACTCCATGTCAGTGGCAGCAGCTAAGATGTTTATGCACTCAATGATACTTTCTCACATGACCTACTGCTTGACCAGCTGGTCGCAGGCTAATGACACTGCACTAAAGCCACTACAGTCTTTGTTTAAACAGAAAGTTCAAGATAAAAAACCAAAGCATTTTCATCACTGTCCTATTCTAGGAAAATATAATCTTTTAAGCTGGGAAAATATGATAAGACACACAAATATATCTCTTTTTCATAAAATAATACATGGCTTGGCTCCTCCTCCACTAAAAGACTTCATCAGCATAAGAACAAGGTTGAATCGGGTCACCAGAGGAGTCACAAGAGGGGACTGTATTATTCACGTAGGAAAAGTGCATTTAGCCAGTCGGCCTTTTCTGTTAAAGCCTCGCGAGATTGGAACAGCGTCCCCACACATATTAGAGAGTTTAACACATACCGTTCCTTTGGCTATAATCTTAAACAGTGGCTCATTAGTAATCAAACTTGTCAGCACTATGCCCCGACCAACTCTTGCTGCTAGTCCTTTACAATCAGGATACCTGTAAATATTTTCTTGTGTTTGCTTAAACTACTGTTTGTATTGTCTGCTATGGTGTTTTGTATCTGTGCTTGCTCGTGCTGTCTTACATGCTTGTTTTATGATTGTTATGTGTGCATGTACTGCCTGACTGTGTTTGCATGTACTGCCTGCCCAATGAATCTTGCTTGGAGTTGTCTAACTATGTCCTGTGCATATAAGGGCTTTTAACTAATATATTCTAAACGCTTAATATCCTGCATTATGCTTGTGGTACCACACTTTTTGTCTCTGTGTGCCTATGCGAGCTCTAATGTTCGCTTAATGTTGCATAATGTCTTTATGCTGCATGTTTTCCTATATCTTAGTTATTTTATTAATTTGCCTATTGTCAGGTCACTCTAATGTTTCATTAATTGTTTTTTAACTTTCATTAACTTATCTTCCAATGCATGTTATTACCTGTAGATCTACTTTGGGAGTATTTACTGTTATTTTTTGAGGGGATGGGGGATTTAGTATTATGTATATATTTTTTCTTTCTTTTAGGGAGCGTTCTGTAACATCTGGCTAGGGACTACGGGTGTA
Organism: Gymnothorax javanicus; assembly: GCA_029692085.1. Classification (NCBI taxonomy): domain Eukaryota; kingdom Metazoa; phylum Chordata; class Actinopteri; order Anguilliformes; family Muraenidae; genus Gymnothorax; species Gymnothorax javanicus. Next base: position 78,027,857 of record CM056195.1, read on the forward strand.
AACTAGCCTTTTGGCTAATTCCGGCATATTTACAGTAATGTTTATTAATGTGCACAGTCCCTGTTAAATAAACTGATAAATAAAATAAATAAAAATCACCTCACTACCAAAGAAAATAGAGGAAGGAGGACTCCTCACCGAGGAGTAATTTGTGGTATCAGTCACGTGGGTGCCCTGTCCCTTTAGATAGACTTGCGGCGGGTCCTGAATGAATTTATTCCAATGGGGAGAAGTGAACATGAGCACAGATAATCACTGATTGTTTTGCCCCATTGTGACAGAATTAAATATTGGACTTATTTTTCACAGGCCACATATCTTCCAAACATTCTGGCACTGCAATGGCATTTTTAAGACCAACAGATCAGGAGAAAATGAACTTTGTTCGAGACCTTTACCTCTCTCAGCGGCGCTCAAGTAACATCTGGCAATACTGAAATTCAGTATGGACTGCGGGAAACCAAGAATAAAAATTTGAAACTGAAATAATGTTTGTGTAATATGTTCAGTAGTACTGTACTGTTATTGTCATCGATGTTTAATTGTTTTTAAAGGGGAAAAGGAATATATTTGATCGCCATGATCTTGTACTGGATTGATATCAGATATTGAACAAGAGGGGAAAAAGCGGCAAAATAAGGCGCAAAAATTAATTGTGAAGCTTATCTTGCGTTGGCCATCCACGTTAAAAATGCCGATACTTTGTGCGGCAATAGGTTGCAGTAATGGGAACAAGCTATCCATCTTTTCTTTTCCGAAGAATGCAGACAGGTAAGGAATAAATTAGCAACTGTCGTATTACATACCAGCCTCATAGGCTTAACCTAGCTGATGCAATGCCCTTCAAGTTATAGCTAACGCCAGTTACAGTAAAATATGTTACGTAATTTGAGTATTATTTAATTTAGCCTTTATTATACTGGGGAGTCCCACTGAAATAAAAAAATACAGACCTGGCCAAACATTATCCTGTACAAAATCTAACAACCGCTCCAAGCTTAAGTGCTAGCCAGCCAAAATCTAATTTTTAAGCTGATGTCAAATAACATTCGAGAGCGCCCTAGCTGGCCAGCTAACTCCTACTCGTAATGCTGAGTACAGCCGTTAGCTGTGTTATAAAATGCCTGATGTCGCAAAGCAAAAGGAAATATACATGCAACATTCAGATATAAGATATACTTATACAGTTGAGGTCAAAAATTTGCTTGCAGCTGGACATAAAAGTAATATTATCTAATTGAATTGTTATATAATTGAAATATTATCTAATCTATTTAGTATGAAATTGACATTTCATAACATATGAAATTTCAATGGTCCCATTGGCATAAAATTTCTCAATTATACCTTTCACAAGCTACTTGACTACACCAGACATAATTTGACCAAATTCAATCAAAATCTATGAATTTGGGCTATGTTTATTTGAGCAGGTCTAATCATTGATTGGTAAAAAGTTTGCATACAATTTAGTAATTCTGCTGTGTTGTTGTTTGTGACAGTATAATCCCGGCTTGTTATCTCTCAGTTTGTGTTATTATTGTGCTGAGACTATTTCAGGTGCAAATTCTTATGTGATAATTGGATAATCACTGATTTAGGACTCATTATATAAACAGTATTTCCAAATAGTTTTTCTTCACTCTGAGTTGAGATGGGGTCGTCCAAACAGTTCAGTGAAGATCGAGAAAGAAGGTTATCAATTACCACAAGAATGGAATGTCACTGGGAGCCATTGCAGAACAATTAAAGATGCCCCGATCATCAGCGCAGAGAATAGTTGGGCGATTCAAGACACACCAAGGTTACGTGTCCACTGGCAAGAAGTGGAAGAAAGGCAAAATTGACAGCAACTGACAAAAGAAGAGTGGCCAGGATGGTGAGGCAAAACCCCCAGATGACAAACAAGGAAATTTGCAAGGATCTGGAGGAGGCTAGGGTGAAAGTATCAGCGAGCACTGTGAAGAGGACACTGCATGAAGTAGGGCTCCAACTTGGCTGTCAGGCTAGAAAAAAGCCACTGTTGCAAAAGCACCATGTGAAATCTCGTTCCCAGTATCAGGGCTTTTTTTTTGGTAGCGCTGCTCTCCCGAGTTCAAAAAGTTAGGAGCGCAAGCCAAAATTTAGGAGCGCACTCATTGAAATCTAAGAAGCACAAATATGTATTTTTTTAATGTTTAAAAAACTACAATATAACGCTCCACATTAACCATACAACAGTCTCCGACAAATGAAAGTTATTTAACAATATGTCAGTCTTGAGTTCATTGATTAACAAAAGTTTCCACTGCATTGGCTTTATGCCATATTCTGAGGCCAGGATTTAAAATTGGGTCTCCTGGCTCTCTGCCCGTCTTCCATCCATCTCTTCTCTGCCTGTGAGGCATAAAATATTTCCAGAGGAGGACCCTCCACACTGATCCGAATCAAATCTTCACCTATGTTGGGTTAAATGCAGATCTGACGTAAAGTCGTTGTTTTCGCCTTAATATTTCCGTATGAATCAGTCTACAGAGGTAACTTTGTTATTTGTTAGCTTATTATAACATAAGCAGATTTGGATACGTTTGTTTTAAGATAGATGGCAATGGCGTGCGGCATATAATTTCTGCATTTTCAGGAAAACCCAGCATGTACATGCAAATGTATAAACGCTTACAGATCAAAAGACACGCAGAAAAAAATGTGTTTTTATGCTTTTTGCAGATAGGCTACTTAAGATATGAGCGAAGAAACCGAAACGAATATTCTGCGCAAGCGCAGAACCGCGAGGTAGCATATTTTGATAGGTAGCAAAAATTGACAGAACACCGGATCTACTTGTTGACTCACATTTGTCGCAGCATTTTCTGTGTTTCACGCTTTCTCCATGGAGTTACTTTCACGTTTAAAGTGTTTGGACCCAGCAGCTAACGTGCTGTTAACTGCGAGATCTGGGCCATATTAACTTCACAATGAACACAGTGCATTTCCCCTTCTTAAAATATCAGCTTTTCAAAATTTCAAAGCCACTCTTTGTGAAAATAATGATAATATTGAAAAAAATAATTATAATAACTCTTTTCGCCGCTGGTTTGTCTGAATCACTGTTGCAGTCATTGTCCTGATCCTCCGTTTCAGTAACTTTGGTTACAGACTCATTTTTTTGAACGTTAACGGTACCAAAAAAAAAAAGTCTTCTATTGTTCTTTTTCTCATTTTCCATCTAAATCTTGTGTATAGTTACAGTAACTCTCAGTACTGCGAAATGGAGTGATTGACGGCTAATATTAACCATTCTAGATTCAGTACTGAGGTTTAGGACGTCAAGCTCCCCTTTGATTGGTCACAATGGTTACTGTCAGCTCAAGGGAACACACTGGGTGCGCTCCATTCTTATACCGGTACGCCCGGCTGCGGTATGTCCAGTAGATGCGTGCACTGCTCCGACACATAAGCCCATATCTACTCAAGCTGCAGCAGCGGTTTGCATGCCTACAAACTACCAAATGAAAAAAAGAGGCATTTAATTGGGGGGAAAGCGGTCGCAGAGGTGCGAATATTTAAATTCAAAGGTCGCACAGTGTTAATTTTGGTCACATATGCGACCAAAACAGTCGCAATTTCGAGCCCTGAGTATGCAGATACACATATGAAGAAAGGGGATGACTTTTGAAGTATGTATTTATGTCTGAAGTTTTATGGAGCGACGAGACAAAGATAGAATTATTCGGCCACAATGATGCCAGGTATGTCTGGAGAGAAGTTGGAGAAGCCCTAAGCCCGAAGAATACTGTGCCAACAGTGAAGCACGGGGGCGGAAGTCTAATGTTGTGGGGCTGCCAGTGGAACAGGAGCATTGTGAAAAGTCGAGGGCATTATGAAAAAAGAAGAGTACGTCATGATTTTAGAGGAACATTTGAAGGCATCAGCAAGAAGTCTGAAACTGGGTCGAAATTGGGTCTTCCATCATGACAACAACCCCAAACATACCTTCAAATTGGTGTCAGAATGGCTATCCAAAAACAGAATTAAGGTTCTTGAGTGGCCATCTCAGAGCCCCGGACCTGAACCCAATCGAAAACCTCTGGATGGAACTGAAGAGGCGAGTTCACAGAAGCAGACCATCAAATTTAGAAGATCTGCTCGGTTAAAGCTTCGCATTGCGAAGCAGAAGTGACTATCACGGCGCGGGTTCGAGCCCGGTCGCACCAAGCGGCAGTGGTCGGCAGCTTTTTCAGAAGTAGCGGGCAATTGGCCAATGCGCTATAGGGATGCAAATTGGGAAGGGTCTGCCGGGAAGGGTAATGTAAGTTGCTTTGTTCGTTTCTTAGGCTGTTGGCCAGACGGGCGCTCGTCAGGAAGATTCTAAGCTTGTTCATGTTCAGGTATCCTCCGCTCTCGTTCTGAACTTGCGAGGATTCGACCAATGAGTGTATAAGAAGCGGTGGCTGACAGGTGCGTGCTTCGGAGGAGAGCCGCGAGCTATCTTCACTCACCTGAGTTGGCAACAGGGGGTCACATATGCAAAAGCCTTGTACATCGTTCCCCAGTTGGACATTCCAGATTCAGGTGGGATTGGAGATGCCAAATTTTTAAAAACAAACAAACAAAAAAATAATAATTTAGAATATCTGTTCAGAATTTGCCTGGAAGAATGGTCAAAAATACCAGCTTAGACATGGAAGAAACTTGTGCTGATTTCTAATAAAAGAGTAATTGCTGTAAAGCAAGCCAAAAGCTATTTCACTAAATGTTAAAACAGTGTATGCATATTTTTGACCCATGCTAGTTTTTTCTGTTTTGTCATTTTTTCTGTCTTGTGTGATATTTAAATGAAATTAAAGGGTTGACACGTCTCAGAATGTTTAAAGATACCAAAAATATGTTTTTACAAAATAAGATATAAATACAATGAAAGAAAACCAGGGAAAATACTGCAGGCCTAGCTGTATGCAAATTTTGACCCCAACTGTATATCCTAACATTTAATTGCTCGCCCAGTTAGCTATCACTTCTGACAACAAGATGCGATGGATTACCTGGTCAGTGTTCATCCTGCAAATACAACGCACACAACACTTCCACAACTGCGCCCACTTAGGAGACAGGAAGTTTAACCAATTTTTGACAATTGGGGTGTATGGGGGATGAGGAGTCTTGCTAAACTGTCTTTGTCACTACTCTACAGAAGGTCATTCGGAATTTCATTTGATGACCTTCAGCTTGACCTTCGTTGACCTTCAAATTTCAAACTTTACGTAGTGAAATTATGATGACTTGTATCACCCAAACGGTCACAGATGGTTTGTATTAGAGACATATAGGAAGTTATTTTGTGGTTCCAAAACTCTGAATTAACACCATAACTATTGCATATATTGTGTCATAACTTCACTTTGGGTGATAAGTCTTGAAAATCAAACTTAAGGAAGTACGATTTCAATAACGTTGTACTTAAGATTATTTCAGATATAATGCAAAGTAGCATATTATATATACTACTGGTATTTGCTTTAAATATGATCATATCTGATCTTAAACTTCAATGATTAAACACAATTGTATCTCCTCGACGACGATAGTCTGGAGATACTATGGTTTACTTCCGGGGCCGCTGCCGCAGAGATTTTGTGTTCCGGTCTCTGGAAGCCACAATTATTACAGGAATGTTTTCAAATTTTACACAGGCAAAGGTATGTATATGACAATGCTCAAGACCGATTTTCATCAATTTCGAACGTCCAATATGGCTGCCGGCGGCCATTTTGTTCGAAATTTGGGGATCGGGGAGATGCACGACTCAGTCCCTGTGGCGACAGAGTTATCTAGTTACTTCTGCCTTGATTTAAAGTTAAAAATATACTTTACAGATTGTGTGCTGGTAAGCTACAGGACCCTTGGTCCTATTTTTGATAAAAAATGTCCCCATTTCGAAAATACGCTTGGTAAATTATGGCTAAAAGTGATGCAACTATGCCTTTTTAGTGGCTGGTTGGCACACAGTGATTTTGCGAGGTTCACATGAGCATTGCCCTTACTGGTTTTGAATGCTGGCTGATGAGGTACCAGGGCATTCGCCATATTTTTATTGATTTTTTTTTTTTTTTTATTTTTTTATTTATTTTATTATAACGCTAGGTACTATGACTTAATTGCTTTGTATTACATCAGCATTGGAGTGATCTGATTGCAATATTTTGATCACATACTTTACTCTTTAAAATGTTAACTATACTGATCCCATCAGTGCTTACTTACTCATGATGAAGTGATGATGCTTATACTGGAGTTGTTCACTGAGTTGTACATTTTATAAATGCACACCTTAATTGTACTGGATAGACAGACGCCCTTTTGTCTTCAGATCAGGCGGAATTCAGACATATATTCATGTATATTCAGACATATATATCCGAAACATTCTTTTGGCCAATGCTGGTGACTTCATGTCTAATCTCCCCATTTTTTTGGTCTCCCTTAGTCTGCAAGTCTCCAGCTTTACCTCATCTCATTGGTTCTTAATTCAGTCTGTTTGGTTGAAGTTTGGGAACTGCAGACCATTGAAGTAGTTTTCTGGTCCTGTTTCAAGTGTGATTACCTTTTGTATAGAGATTATCTTTTTTACTCCTTGTAACTTCTTTCTGAGCATTTATAGTCTGTCTTTTGGGTTGAATGGTAATATTCTCCTCTGACACTTTCCTTAGCAAGGTTTTCCCCAGAGACCTGCTGCTCATGTCCCCCCCACTCCATGTAAAACTATGTTGGGACTGCAGTGCATTAAAAATGTCCAGGGTACAGTTGTTTGAGATGCTGGAACCACAATGTCTGGCACCTGTAATCATTCCATAGACACTGTAACTAAGGCTCTTGTCTGCATGCACTCTATAATGAAGTGCGGCTGCATGATTGGCTATTTGTGTGAATGAACAGGTGTGTCTCGTCAAGTGGCCTTCTGATGTTTAATCATGCTGTAAGAGGTGTTTTGGGGTATGTTGTTTAGTCTGTGTTTCCATGAGGGAAGTAAGTCAGGGACTCTCAGTTCCATGTGTAATTCACTCTGCTGCTATGTCCTCGATGACTGCAGGCGAGACAGCCGTATCCTCCCCCTGGGGTGTGGGGCAGCGGAGTCGGGTCGGAGCCCATTACGGTGGAGACCCACCCTGTACAGGAGACCACCTTCCATGTGCCTCCGCAACAGCCCAAGGCGCTACATCCACACCACCTGCACCACCACCCGCATCACCACCCGCACGGGCACGGCCCAGCCACTGCCCGCCCCCGCCCTCGCCTCTACACCTCGCCCTCCAGCAGCGCCTCCACCCAGGACTCCATGGAGGTTTCGCACGGACACCTGTCCATGACCTCGCTGTCTTCCTCAGCCTCCTCGTCCTCCACGTCCTCCTCTTCCACCGGGAACCAGGGCAACCAGGCCTATCAGAGCCGCCCCATGGGCGCAAATGCCTTGGACTTGGGTCAGAACGGCGGCTTGGGCATGGGGCTCGGGGCCTTCACCAATCCCCGCCAGGAGACGGGAATGGCGGGGCACCAGGCCTACCCGCTGGGCTCAGGCGCGGGGACCACCCACTACATCACGGAGGCGCACTTGAGCATGAGGCAGGGCATGGAGCGGGAGGAGTCTCCCATGACTGGCGTATGTGTACAGCCCAGCTCAGTGGCCAGCTCGTGACTAAGCTGACAATGGGTTTGTTGTTTTTTTTTCTCCACGTCCCCACCTCCCTCCCTCACCCCCCACCCCCCAGTTTGTGTTTTTCAGGATGGTGTTGTCCAGAGAGAAGTGCATAGAAGTCAAAAGCTGCTCACCTCAGAAGGGAGAGGGGCGCCTGCACCGCTACTGCAGTACAGAGCCCCATTTTTCATTTGTCCACCAGTCCTTATTTTCCTCCCATAGTTTTTTTAATTAGATGCAGAACAAGCTGACCTGCTGAATATGTACACCGGCAAAAAAAAAAAAAAAAAAACTACATCACCCATTTCACTTGTCAGTCATCCCATGCCCAAATGGGATCCATCCTATTAGCAGCGAGCGCTGTGTCTAAGTACTACCTGTGGGTTTCAGGCAGAGATTGCTGGAAGATGTTCTGCCGTTAGGTAACCAATCATAAGATGCTGTTAAGTCCTGGCGGCTCAACCGGTTAAGTTCACATTGCATCACAATAGTCAATTCATGCGCAGTTCTGTTTCCCTGAGCCCTCGGCGTGCCAAGGAAGAGGCGCTCGCTCTGACTGGTCACGGCGGCGATGGTGTGATGTTGCTCATTTCAGGGTAGTGGAGGCTTGGCGCTTTGTGGGGTGGTTGGGGGCGGGGGGGGGTTGGTGGAGTGTTGTTGGGTTTGGGGGCAATACCGAAACCTGGGGACTGACGGTGGCAGGAGAAGAAGCAGAGGATGCAGCGCTCTCTGGACGCCGGGCAAGGTGGGACTCTTAGGGTTCGTCCCGAGGAGATGCACTGAAGAACCACCATCGGGGCTGCTCCAGCCCGCACTAGGGATGTCAGGCTGCGGCTGTCTGTTCAGATAACCCTTTGGCCTTACGAGTATTGGATTCTGAATGGGAAAAAACTGAACATTTATTGTTTGAATAATTGTTCAAAAAAAGAAATGAAGCTTTCCTCTATTTTTATCTTTACACTGCCCTTAATTCTTTACTGAGAGAAGGAAATGACCAGGGAAAGAGGTATTTGAGTATGGTGATTTAAGAGGCCTTTCTTTAACAATTTATCACTTTTTTGTGGACCCTGCGATTGTGGGGGTCTGGTAAGCTCACACGAGTGTCCAAACATGACGGCTTAACTACCTGGAAGGTCACAGCAGTAGAGCGGCACGTCAAATGGACTCTACAACTGTGTTCCCTCCTGCTACTAACATGCTTAGTTCTCTTTGCTTACTCCCCTTCAGCATGTAGTTTCCCCAGTCAGAGCATCTGCGGTTCTCAGTTCATTTTGAACATTAAAAATGCAGAATTTTTATGTGACTGCTTTTATCCCTCACAATTATGCTGTGAATTATACAACAAAATTGTTTTTTTCCCCCTTTGGGTAATTTATTGTACCAAAGCTGTTCTTTTATAGCACATAGATGTCTGTAACCAATAATGTAGCAGTTCTGCACTTTTGACACAAGGTTTTATCAAAAATGGTGTTATTTTCCCCTTCTCCCTCCAAAATGTCAGTATAAAATGGCTGTATCGCTTGCTTTAGCGGACTAGCAGAAGCCCAAACTGTTGAACTTCATGCATTTACTGTTAGCTGTATCCTGGAGGTAGCTAATTGGTTGAGTCATTTTGCCCCCATTTGTAATTTGTAGAATATGGTCTGTATGGACAGTTGGAGGGACTGGTTGTAACGCAGCAGGCACTGAAATCCCATAATAATGGCTGAATGTTCGAGGCAAGAAGACCTGCACTTTTAATGAAATGCTGTGGTTTCACCAAGCCTAAGTAAAATCGCCTATTTCAGTAAGAACGGTTGGATTTTTGGACGTCTTTAGTCAGGGTTGATGAAGCCTCAAACTGTCAGCTGAAATTTGATGATCCAGGCTTTATTAGAGTAACATTCAAGTTTAATGCCTGTATACACAGAAACTGCTTGTTCTGGAGTGAGGGGATGGTCTTTTTTTCTCGAGAGTTAGCGGTGGTGCATCTTGAATGCTGGAAACTTACAGCCAAACTAGAGGACGTTGAAACATCCCAGCTGTGAAGTCCCCCATTCTTTCAAGGAAATAATTGATCGCGTGCGAGCGTTTAGCTTGGTGAAGCCGGATGAGTCCTAGATTTGGACTGCAGTATATGCATACTCAAATTCCAGCATGAGTTTTTTTATAAATTGGCAAATAGTTGTTTTTAAAGCCAGTCATACATTCAAGCAAACCACTGAAAATGTGGAATTTTTACATAAAGCTGAGCAAAAATTCTCAGCTGAAAATCTGTACAAAATTCCTGTTTCAAATGTTGTTATTATTAACATAAATTTCTGTTAAAAATAATTGTTGGAGAGTAGATTTGTCTTATTTCTGACTGAAGTAACTGCTGAATCGTTGATTTTCCCATGGTATATTTTTAATTGGAAAAACTGTTAAATTGCAAAGTATGGGCTTGGTGATTCCACTTGTACCATTCAGCTCATGTATGGCCTATCCAGGAAATTTATCGTCATCAAATTGTACAATTCAAGACCTCCCTTCCCCACATCACTGATGGTCTCGTATCCTACTCACTGAAGTAGTTTCATTGTTAGTCCTTCAAAGTATGTGAATAGTGCCACAGTCTTGCATAAAGCCTCACCTACTCACTGCAGGGGGTGAATCTTGCATGGTGTGCACTCCCACGAAAGTACAGTTAGGCAACCATTTCATTGGAAATGTATCAATAAACAATTCACCATAGTTTTTGTGAGTAGCGGGTCATTTTCATAGTTGAAAAATGAAACAAGTACTGTAATGATAGTTTTGTGCTTCAAATTACAATATTACAATTTTAAAATCTAACGGAAAAATGACAGCTTGAGGGATCTAGTAACCATACTGATCAACATCTAAAGGAGAAAGCTATGTTCAGATCAGCATTTCAAGTATTACAGATTCACCCCTTCCCTCCCACCTATCTTCCCATACACGCACACACACATACACACACTCAAGATTTTAATAGTAAAAATAGAATTTATGTACCTATTTATATATATTATATATATATATATATATATATATATTTTTAATAAAGGAAGTTAAGAACTCACTACATTTCTCCTGCTGGTATTTTGATTGCGATATTGTTAGTGTGGGTGCTATTCAGTGGAAGGAATTATGTGATTTTTGTTCGTGGGGAAACATTGCTTCCAAGCAAGTTGACAGCGGCTGTACAATGTTGAAGTGTCAAATTTTGAAACAGGAAACACTAGACCTCTGTACCTTAAGTACTTCAGACAGGGTATTGCGTGTGCATGTTTCTCAAATGAACCCGTTAGCCTTTTCTTTTATGTTGTCGTTGTTTATAAAACTTAGTGCAAGCTTCAAATGTGGGGCCATTTTTTTTTACGTCCAATCATTGTACACTTATTTGGTACACACAACCATCTAGACTGTATAGTCTGTGCTTTGTCAACTTTTTTGGCCATACAGTATAAAGAAATGTCAAATTCGCCTTTTTTTTTTTTTTTTTGAAGAAAAAAATACACTTTGAATTTTTTTCCCCCTATATGCTTTGTCCCCTGGTCCAGTTTTGAATGATTGACGACACAGTTTGGTTACAGGATGTCTGACCTGCACTGTAACGCTGAACAGCATGGTAAAAGACGAAGTACCTGTGTCCACAGATCGTAAGATCTAGTCAAGACTTTGCTGTGTATATGATGATGCCCTTTGTATTATATTCAAGCGGTCTTATGTATGATATATAAAAAAGAAGTTAATTAACATGTTTTGAGGCTTTGTTTGTGTTACTGTCTCACTTTCTCTCTTAAAATGTATTTGGTCAAACAAAGGCCCCCAAAATCATTATGGGTCTTCGTGCGAGGAGGACATCAAGCATGGCGAAATGACGTAAAGCATTTGACTGTTTTGACTGTGCATCAGTCTATTATTTGCGCCAGATAAAGCGAACACTAAAATATGATGGTTTGCCAATTTTTGCTTGTGGGCGCACTTTGGGGGAGATTGCTGAGATATTTACATTATTATCTAATTAGATTACCTACTACAGCTACTCAGCATTTTTATTTCAATACAAACTGGATGACCACGATTGCATATCAGGGTCGACCTAACTGATTCTATCTCCTATACCGGTGCACACCAGGTTTTAACTTGAAGAAAGCTGAGAAAAATTGCCCAGAGAAACTAATGCTTGGAAGTTGTTCTATATTGCCCACTAGTATCAACCATCAAAACCGTTAAAAATTTCCAAAGCAAATTTTTGAGAAATCTGCGTTTTTAGAAAATGAATTCTGAGATCTATTTCTGGAATGTAACTAACAATTTTCCCCAAGCATTGCCTATTTATCAATTCAAAACCCCCCCTCCATTTTGTTTGTATGATCAAATAATTATGTAAGAATCCAATAGTTGTCATCTATAACAGTTCATTGCAGGACAGTGACCTGTTTGGGATAAATGGTTTTAAGGAAAGTTCTAACTGCATTCCACAAATTCCACCCACACTTATTTCATCTGAAAAGGCCTATTTTGAATTGCATAATAAGCATTAGGTAATGGTAAGGACATGGAATCAATAGATTGCACCAGGATGTAATAATGTTACATAATAAAGGTGTACAAAATTTGGTGTCAACCACTTCAAGTGCCCAGTTACTTGAAAGATGTTGCATGTTGAATGCCTAGAGAAAGTTTGCCTGGTTTGTGTTCAAAAAGGAAATTTCAAGATCACCAAAAATTTGTTTGATAAAATTCATTAACACATTTTGACTGATTACGATATTGATATTAGTTTACCATGTGGATTATGTTCAACATGCAGAAGGACTCGGAATGCCTGGTCTGAGGAGAACCTTTAACGATGTTGTTAGTGCATGCTTTGGGAAGCGTTTGCGAGAAAATTGGCAGGAGAAGAGAGCTTTGTTCGAGCATGCCTACTACTAAACAGGATGCTCAATAACTACAAAAGTACACTTGGTCATGCACCATCTTGCATCATTTTGCCTTGAACACAATTGTGGGCTAGGGCGCTGTACTGAGCAAGCCTTTGAGGCGGTTCATGCCTCATTTGCAAATTACTGGAAACGCCGTCTCGTCAAAGACAGCAAACATCCAGGCTATGGACAAAGATTGAAACAGGCAAAAAAAGAGTTTAATGCAGCTAATGCTTAAAAAGTTTCGGGTGCAATTCTAATTTGTGATCCTTTCTTACTAGTCTTGTTAGATTTGGCAAAAGGTCTTTTTTTTTTTTTTTTTTTAAAAAAAAGTTAATTTTCAAAAAAGTAGTTTTTTTTTTTTTTGAAAAAAGCTTTTTTGGTAACTCAGACAAGTGGGAAAGGATTTCATCCCGATGGTCATGAAATGTCCCATCAATATCATGAAATTGTAGTTTTTGTAAATTTAAAGATGTCAATTTGTGAAATTGAATAAGAAGTTGATTTTTTCAAAAATTTGCTTTGGAATTTTTAAACGGTTTTCATGGTTGATGCTAGTAGACCGTATAGAACAACTTCCAAGCATTAGTTTCTCTGGACAATTTTTCCTCAGCTTTCTTCAAGTTAAAACCTGGTGTGGGTGGTTCCCAAACTTGGTCCTTGAATGCCCATCATCCTCCCCCCAAATGTATCTTGGTTTCCATTCCAACCACAGTGGCAATCAAACCATTTTCACTTGCTTTTCATTAACCTCAACTTGGTACTTATGTCAGAAATGGTACAGTGGGGTGCAAAAATTTGGGCACCCCTGGTTTAAATGTCTGTTACAATTAATCTCCAAGTGATTGAAAGCAAACCTGAACACTAAATTCTACGAAGTTAAACATGACACATTTCACCACATTTTAAAGCAAGAATAATTTATTTTGAACTTTTACAGTTTCAAAATAATAAAACAAGGAAAAAGGCCTTGTGCAAAATTTTTGGAACCCTGTCAGCTAGTACTTTGTAACTCCTCCTCAGGCAGCTAGAACAGCTTGCAAACGCTTCCTGTAGCCAGTTAAGAGTCTTTCAATTCTTGTCTCTGGAATTTTTCCCCATTCTTCCTGACAGAACACCTCTAGCTCAGAAATATTCTTCGCCCTTTTTGCATTTACGGCATGTTTGCGGTCTCTCCACAGATTTTCAATAATATTCAAGTCTGGGGACTGTGATGGCCATTCCAAAACCTTCATCCGTCTTTCCTGGATACCAGTACTTCATGGTGGATTTTGAGGTGTGCTTCGGGTCATTGTCTTGCTGGAATACCCAACGTCTCTTCATCTTCAATTTCTGGACTGAGCTTTGAACATTAGCTTCTAGAATGTCTTGATATTTGGTGGAATCCATTCCTACTTCCACCCACACAATATTGCCTGTGCCCCCAGCTGCTACACAACCCCAAAGCATAATGGATCCAACTCCATGCTTTACAGTTGGCAACATGTTGTTCTCTACAAATGCTTCACCCTTTCTTCTCCAAACATGCCTTCTTTGGTTGCGGCCAAAAAGTTCAATTTTGGTTTCGTCAGTCAAAAGCACATTGTTCTAATAGGCTTGAGGTTTCTTAAGGTCCTCTTTTGCATACTTCAGACACTTAATTTTGTGTTGAGGTCATAGGAAAGGCTTCTTTCTTGCAACTCTGCCATGTAGGTCTTTGTTGTTTAAGGTACGCTGTATTGTTGTCCTGTAAGCAACTAGACCTCTGTCTGCTACTCTTTTTTTGCAGCTCTTTTGCAGTGATTTGTGGGTTCTTCTGAGCGTTTCTCACCAGATCTGGGGCCAGTCTTTCTGAAATTTTGCTTGGTCTTCCAGATCTTGCCTTGATTTCAATTTTTCAATTTATTTTCCATTTTCTTACAATGTTTCTGAAAGTAGAAATGGGTATTTTGAAACATTGCAAGAGTTTTTTGTAGCCCTCTCCTTGTTGGTGGAAGTGAATTATCTTGATTTTGACATCCTCGGACAACTGTTTAGAAGAACACATGGTTTTTAACAGGAGACATCACAGTCGGATACTTTAGAGGGCATGGAGTTACTTCAGAATATATAGTTCAACCCTGGAATTATATTCACCTGACTCATTGAAGCCCTAACGAGTAAATCAACTGGGTCTGGGCCTTAGTAATCATCTTCTTAAAAGGTAACACAGAATCATCCAAAAGGTTCCCAAGCTTTTGCACAGGGCCCTTTTTCCTTTCTTATCATTTAAAAATTCTGAAAAATTAAAATAAAAAGAAACCTTGCTTTTAAATTTGCAGAAAGGTGTCATGTTTAACTTTGAAAGCAAACCTGAAAAGTAAATGCTACAATCACTTGGAGATTAATTGTAACAGACATTTAAACCAGGGGTGCCCGAATTTTTGCACCACACTGAACAATAACATGTCTGAGGACGTGCTGCTTAGGCTATATCACAAACAAATACTTAAAAGGAGATAAATCATTTCTAATTGATCAAATGCAGATTGAGCTGAATTGATGCACTGCTAATTGGTGAATTTCGGAACACCTGGCCACCAGTCCTAACCATACGGTAGATAATGAACAATTAATTCAAAGGCAAATAAGTAAGTGATGAAGAGGCAAGCCTGCATGGTGTTGACGCTAAAAGAATTCAAGGAATTCTTGAAGACAAATTAGAAGCCAATTAACATCAGCCTTTTATGTTACCTCTTCTTATGTAATTGTTTGCCATGATGCATTTAAGCATGATATGAAACTTGAAGACTGTATACACCGATCAACCATGACATTAAAACCACCTGCCTAATATTGTGTACGTCCCCCTCTTGCCACCAGATCAGCTCTGACCCATTGAGGCATGCACTCCATGAGACCTCTGATGGTGTCCAATATCTGGCACCAAGACATTACTTGCAGATTCTTTTAAGTTATGAGGGTAGGCCTCCATGGATTGTATTGGTTTTTCCAGCACATCCCCCAGATTCTCGATCAGAATGAGATTGGGGGCATTTGGAGACCAAGTCAAAACCATGCACTGTCTTGTTCATTTAACTATTCCTGAACCATTTTTGCTGTGTGGCAGGACGCATTATCCCACTGGAAGTAGCCACTGACATCAGGAAATCCTGCCGCCATGAAAGGGAAGCAGAACATCACCCAGACCCTCATGCTGCCGCTTTCGGCTTGCTTTTCTCTCAAAGTGCATCTTGGTGCCATCTCTACCCCAAGTACACAGCACATGCTCAGCTGGCCATCTGCATGATGTTAAAATAAAATGCCAATTATCAGGCCAGGCCACCTTCTTCCATTCCTGCATACTCCAGTTCTGTTGCTCTCATTCCCATTGTAAGCGATACTAGCGATTGACAGATTGGTACTGGCTCTGTGACCGGTTTCCAGCTGTACAGCCTCATCAGCACAAGCTGCAATGCAGTGAGTGTACTGCCACCTTTCTGTCATTGCCAGAATTAACTTTTTCAGCAATTTATGTTACAGTAGCTCTGCTGCGGTATTGCACCAGACAGGTTAGCTATCGCTCCCCACAAGGATCATTGAGCCCTGGGTGCTCATGAACTTGCCATCGGTTTGTGGTACGGACCAGTTGTCTTTCCTTTGGCCACTTTTGGTTGCCACTAACCACTACATATTGAGAACACCCCACAATACCTGCAGTTTTGGAGATTCTCTTACAGTTGTCGTGACATCGCAGTTTAGCCTTTTCCAAAGTCGCTTCAGTCCTTAAGCTTGCCCATTTTTCAAGCTTCGAACAATTCAATTTCAAGAATTGGCTGTTCACTTGCTGCCTAATACAGTTGTTTTAAAAACTAGCAGCGCAACATCAATAACATGATGAACCACTGTTATTAGAAGTGATATTTCTGCATGGCAAATAATTTGCTTGTGGTAGTTTAATAGAAAAACAGCAGACCCAATTGTAATGACATGCATGCTGCTTATTCTGAGAAATTGACTCATTCATTTAAAGGGGCGTGTTCAAAATATAGCAGTGCGGAGTTTAATTAGAGAATAGATTAATTCTGTGAAGAAACTGATGCCATTAATGGTCCTTTATTGAGGAAGAAGGGACCCAAATGTTTCACAAATTGTTATAAAATATATTTCCAACTTGCAAAGTAAAATGGGCCATTCCAAGCATTGTTCAGAAGAACAACATAATTTGATTAAAAACTTGATTGGATAGGGGAAAATGTAAAATGAAGTGCAGCACATTGTAAGATGCTCAGCTAAAATGATCTCAAACGCTTTAAATGGCAACAAAACCCTGAAACACACGGATAGATTGTTATTCAAAATAACAATAAAATAACACTGTTAAAAAGCCAGGTCAAAATCCTCTCCAGAATAGTCAGAATGGCAAATATTCAAACCAGTCATCATTCTAGAAAAACTCAAAGATGATATAAAATTACCTTTAAGTGCTGTTAATGAGTGTAACTAACAAGGAATTCAATCATAAGACAAAATGATATAAAATTACCTTTAAGTGCTGTTACAATCATAAGACGTTTGATCGAAGCTAAGCTATCAACAAAAAGCCCCCATAAAGCACCACTGTTGAAAAAATGGCATGTGCAGAATCAGTTAAAACGCATTGATTGGCCCGAAGAGAAATTGAGTAACATTCTGCAGACTGATGAGAGTAAAATTGTTCTTTTCGGGTCTAGTGGTCGTCGACAGTATGTCAGACAACCCCTGGGTACTACAAACCCCAACTCCAATGAAGTTGGGGCGTTGTGTAAAACTTAAGTAAAAACAGAATACAATGATTTGCAAATTCTTTTCGACCTATATTCAATTGAGCACTCTACAAAGACAAGATATTTAATGTTCAAACTGATCAGCTTTATGGATTTTTTTGGAAATATTCACTCATTTTGAATTTGATATTTGCAACAAGTTCCAAAGAAGGTGGGACAAGGGCATGTTTACCACTGTGTTACATAACCTTTTCCTTCCAACACTCCATAAGCATTTGGGAACTGAGGACACTAATTGTAGAAGCTTTGTAGGTGGAATTATTTCCCATTCTTGCTTGATGTACGACTTCTGTTGCTTAACAGTCCAGGGTCTCTGTTGCCATATTTTGCGCTTCATAATGCGCCACACATTTTCAATGGGAGACAGGTCTGGACTGCTGGCAGGCCAGTCTATTACTCGCACTCTTTCACTAGGAAGCCATGCTGTTGTGACACGTGCAGAATGTGGCTTGGCATTGTCTTGCTGAAATTAGCAGGGACGTCCCTGAAAAAGACGTCGCTTCGATGGCAGAATATGTTTCTCCAAAACCTGCATGTACCTTTCAGCATTATTGGTGCCTTCACAGATGTGCAAGTTACCCATGCCATGGGCACTAACATATCTCCATACCTTCACAGATGCTGGCTTTTGAACTTTGCGCTGATAACAATCTGGATAGTCTTTTTCCTCTTGAGCCTGGAGGACACAACGTCCATGATTTCCAAAAACAATTTGAAATGTGGACTCGTCAGTCCACAGCACACTTTTCCACTTTGCGTCAGTACATCTCAGATGAACTTGGGCCTAGAGAAGCCCGCGGTGTTTCTGGGTGTTGTTGATATATGGCTTTCGCTTGGCATGGTAGAGTTGCGACAAACTGTTAACTGACAATGGTTGTCCGAAGTGTTCCTGAGCCCACGTGGTAATATCCTTTACAGAATAATGTCTGTTTTTAATGCAATGTCGCCTGAGGGACCGACGGTCACAGGCATTCAATGTTGGTTTTTGGCCTTGCCGCTTACATGTAGATGTTTCTCTGGATTCTCTGAATCTTTTGATGATATTTTGGACTGTAGATCATGAAATCCCTAAATTCCTTGCAATTGCATGTTGAGAAACGTAGTTCTTCAACTGTTGGACTATTTGTTCACGCAGTTGTTCACAAAGTGGTGAACCTCGCCCCATCCTTGCTTGTGAACGACTGAGATTATCATTTTGAACATTAAATATCTCGTCTTTGTAGTGTACTCAATTGAATATAGGTCAAAAAGGATTTGCAAATCATTGTATTCTGTTTTTATTCACGTTTTACACAACATCCCAACTTCATTGGTATCGGGGTTTGTAAATTCAAGCCACAGTACACTGTAAAGACAGTGAAGCATGGTGATGCAAAAATCATAGTATGGAGATATTTTTCATACTTTGGTGTTGGGCCTATTTATCACATACCAGGGATTATGGATCAGTTTGAATACATATTGTAAATGTACTTTAAGTAGTTTGTTAAACCTGGGCTGAAGTACCTGTTTCTAGGTGCCAGAAGTTGGCCGACTCCATGCAACGCAGATGCGCAGCAGTTATCAAAAACAATGGTTATACAACTAAACATTAGTTCAGTAATTTAAGAGCCATTCCATGAGAAAATAGCACTTTTTGATGAAGTTGAGGAGTTGACCCCCCTGAAATTGAATGAAACTTGGCACATAGGTACATATGGGCGTTTTATGAAAAAAGCCAAATTTTTAGGTCCGTATCTCACTTTGCCTGCTGGTGGCACCACCTGGAAGCCACATTGGCTTAATTTTGCTATTGACACCACATTTTATATCAACTATCGTGACTTAAGG
Organism: Gymnothorax javanicus; assembly: GCA_029692085.1. Classification (NCBI taxonomy): domain Eukaryota; kingdom Metazoa; phylum Chordata; class Actinopteri; order Anguilliformes; family Muraenidae; genus Gymnothorax; species Gymnothorax javanicus. Next base: position 78,047,053 of record CM056195.1, read on the forward strand.
GTACACAGTACCAAATATATTATACTTTTATCATGACCTGTGACACTTCAAGTCCGGTTAGACATCGGCACTACATCAGCGCCAAGCTGGGTAACTACGTTATTGATCTGGAATTATTTGAGAAATAACAGTAAAAATTGAAAATGGAAATGGAAATGGGAATAAAATAATATCCCAGACATATGCCAATCTAGAATGCTTTATTATGTGTTTACTCACAAGAAGACTATCATGTTCAGTTAATAGTACCTTGTTATCCCGCTGGGTTAGTGCAATGAACGGCCGGAAAGATGGTCGAAATTGATTTTTGGTGTATGTTTGCGGTGTATTTTCTCAGCAATCCAGATATATACTGTGGTGGTAAGTGCTGTTTGTTGTGTTTTTGGAACTCAATTTTCAGGAATACCAAGTATTTCTTTGGTAGCGTCTATACTTTCAAGCTAGACGGAGCCAAAGTTGGAGGAAAACTCAAAACGGGCCATTTCATTGCAGATTGTGCGTATGTTTAGGTGGCATTATTTTGTTCACCCAGCAAGATAGAGATCTAAAATTCTCTGAGTACATAGTCCTTTTGGGGTACAATACAGCATTTGTAAAATCTCAATGGTAGTATTTTCAGTGTAGATGATATTCAACATCAAACGTTAGAAAATTTTGCCCCCAGAGGGTGCTGTAAGTTTGATGCAAATACTGGCTATCCCCAGCAATTTGCCAAAGAAATTGTTTTTGAATTGTGATACACACAGCTAGTTTTCTCTGAAAATGAAGAGTTTAGCTTGGTACTAGGCTGGGTAGATAGCTGTCTGACCAAAGGTGGCACACTAAAGAGCTAATCTCCTACTGACCTAATATTCCATATTCCCAGACATATACCAAAGTTATATATACCAAAGTTCTGTCGTTTGACATATATAAAGTATATGCACACTTATACATAAAATTTGTAATGTCTTTGGTATAAAGCTGGGTTGGTTGTAAATTGGAAGAGAATGCTGGTGTTGATTGTAGCATTGTGTCAACATGCAAGAATCTTACCAGTAGTCAGTGCAGTGTACAGTTTTGTAGTTTTGGTGCATTTTCAAAAAATAACAAATGCTCATCATTTTTCCTTTGCTCTTAAAATTAGAGAGCAGGCTTCAGTGTTAATTCTAGGATTGCCCTAGGGCATGGTGCTTGGGTAAGAAAAAGGGCAGTTCATGTGTAGTGGTAAGTTACATGCCCTTATTCCTAACACCAGCCCATGATATCTAGCCTGCTGGATGTCCGCTGGGTGGAAGGGCTGGGTTTCTTTTTGAGACTTCCCATTTTGGTGCGTACCAAGCCGTGGGTGTTGACGCAACTATTGTGCCATATAGGCTGTAGCCCACTATTTAATTCAGAGACAGACAAGCTCACTATCAACGGGCCTGTAGAGATTCAGGATCTAGTGTAGTTGGGCTTACCAAGGGCTCGACTGGCTCCAAGGGTAGCATTGACCTGGATCGAACAAAGAAGGCCATGGATGGCTGCTCAGGGCGAAGGCCAAGGAGCACCTCTGGCCCGCTCCACCAGGTGCTGCCAATCCACAGTCGAATTCCAGAAACAGACTGAGGGATAGAGCTAGTCACATGTTGGGTTGACGTCATTTCACTTTGGATAACATGAAAAGTATAAAACAGTTTTAACTTTTGTACTAAACATTCTGTCTTCATGGACATGGCTGTGTGACTAAGATTCTTTTTCAGAGGATTACAAAGGGATTACAAATTTTATGTATAACTGTGCATGTACTTCATATATTTCAAAAGACAGAACTTTGGTATATGTCTGGGAATTTCATCTTTAAGCCGCTATCCGCCATCTTCAGACGGTCTTTAGAAACTGGAGAAATACCAAATGATTGGAAACAGGGCAATATAATACCAATATATAAGAAAGGGGACTGTACTGAGCCAGGAAATTACAGGCCAGTCAGTTTAACTTGCATTGCGTGCAAAATATTGGAATCTATCACAAAAGATGAGCTGGACTTATTTCTTGAACGTAACAATATCTTGAGGGATAGCCAACATGGTTTCCGTAAGGGAAGGTCATGCCTGACAAACCTTCTGGAATTTTTTGAAGAGGCCACCAAGACTTATGACCAGAGCAGGGCTTATGACATCATATACTTGGATTTTCAGAAAGCATTTGATACAGTACCGCATAAGAGACTAATTTTTAAAATGAGCTCCATTGGAGTTACAGGAGGCATTCTGGAGTGGATTCAAAACTGGTTACAGGACAGAACACAAAGAGTGGTGGTCAATGGTATCTCATCTGAGCAAGGTATGGTGGGGAGTGGCGTCCCCCAGGGATCAGTGTTGGGACCCCTGCTGTTCCTCATCTACATTAATGACCTTGATAGGAATATTGAGAGCAGATTAGTTAAATTTGCAGATGATACTAAATTGGGGGGTTTGGCAAATAGTTTAGAGTCCACTAAAGTGATTCAGGATGATTTGGATAGAATCTAGAATTGGGCAGAAATGTGGCAAATGAAATTTAATGTAGTGAAATGTAAAGTTGTACATGTAGGTAATAAAAACATTAGACGGGATTACTTCATGGGAGGTTTAAAACTGGAATGTGCTCCACACGAGAAAGATCTGGGAGTGATTGTTGACCAAACCCTCACAGACTCTAGCCATTGTGCCGTAGCAGTTAAAAAAGCCAATCGGATGCTGGGACACATTGCCAAAAGTATTGAGTACAAATCTAAGGAGGTGATGCTTCTTTTGTATGACACATTTGTCAGACCACATCTGGAGTATTGTGTACAGTTCTGGGGACCATACTTTAAGAAAGATATAGAGGCTCTAGAGAATGTTCTGAGAAGAGCCACTAAGCTAATTCCAGGTATAAAACATGAAAGCTATGAGAAGAGGCTGAAGATCCTTAATCTTTTTAGTCTTAGGAAAAGGAGACTAAGGGGTGATTTGATTGAGGTCTTTAAATATGTTAAAGGGATTAACAAAGTGAATTATGTAGGATTCCTTCGACCAAGTGTTGTTAGTAGAACTTGGGGTCACAAATGGAAGTTGACCAAAGGTAAGTTTAGCACTGATATTCAGAAATATTTCTTCACCCAAAGAGTAATTTCGATGTGGAATAGCTTGCCTGACCATATTGTTGAGGCAGAGACCTTGGGGGTTTTCAAGAGCAGGCTTGACTTAAAGCTAGATACCATTGAGTCATTGAGTATCTGAAGGGATATATTCACAATAGTATAAAGAAACTGGCGAGCGTAGTTGGGCTGAACGGCCTGTTCTCGCCATTCATGTTATGTTATGTTATGTTATAAGAATACGGAATATTAGGTCAGTGGAACATTAGCTCTTTAAAGCGCCACCTTTAGTCAGAAAGCTATCTACCCAGCATAGCACCAAACCAAACTTTTCATTTTCTGAGAAAACTAGCTGTGTGTATCACAATTCAAAAAAATTCTTTGGTACATTGCTGGGGATAACCAGTACTTGTATCCAGCCTACAGCGCCCCCTGAGGGGGAAATTTTCCGACTTTTGAAGTTGAATATCATCCACACTGAAAATACTACCATTGAGATTTTACTAATGCTGTATTGTACCCCCAAAGGGCCTGTGTATCCAGAGAATTTCAGATCTCTATCTTGCTGGGTAAACAAAATAATGCCACCTAAACATAGGCACAATCTGCTATGAAACTGGCGAGCCTAGTTGGGGTGAATGGCCTGTTCTTGCCACTCATGTGATGTTAAATGGTCCGTTTAGAGTTTTTCTCCAACTTTGGCTCTGTCTAGCTTGACAGTGTAGATACTACCAAAGAAATGCTTCGTAATCCTAAAAATAGAGTTCCAAAAGCACAACAAACAGCATTTACCCACACAGTACATATCTGGGTTACTGAGAAAATATACCGCAAACATGCACCAAAAATCAATTTCAACCATCTTTCCGGCCGTCTATTGCACTCACCCAGCAAGATACCAAGGTGCTTTTCACTGAAAATGATAGTCTTGTTGTGAGTAAACACATAATAAACTATTCTAGATTGGTATATATCTGGAATATTATTTTATTCCCATTCCCATTTTCAATTTTACTGTTATTTCTCAAATAATTCCGGCTCAATAACGTAGTTACCCGGCTTGGCGCTGATGTGGTGCTGATGTCTATCCAGGCTTGAAGTGTCACAGGTCATGATAAAAGAACAACATATTTGATACTGGGTATCCTTAAGTCATGATAGTTGATGTAAAATGTGGTGTTGACAGCAAAACTAAGCCACTTTAATGGCTTTGAAGTGGCGCCACCGGCATGCAAAGTTAGATATGGACCGAAAAATTTGGCATTTTCCGTGAGACACCCGTATCTACCATAGACTGTATAAAAAGATGGACGCAGCACCCTGATCTGAAAAAAGAAGCCCATGCGGAAGTACCGTAGAATGGCACTCTATTTAATGGCCAGCAGATGGCGACGTCGGTGGTTGCAGAAAGAAGTTCAATGCTATAGAAGTCTATAAGAAAATGACCCTACTTTCCCACTTGATTTTTCATTTAAATAACTATTTTTCACATTATTTTATGGTAGCTATAGCAAGTTTCAAGTCTCCTTCGATATATCATGATGTTCATTTTTGTAAATTATGGTCCCGTATAGAGTAGAATAAAGGATAAAGCCAGAATATGCTTTTGGGGTGTGGCTATCCTCTGGTCCTCGTCCGATACGGTCAGATCCAGAGCCATGTTCCTCCCCGGATCTTCAATTCACACTCTCGTCCAATAGAAATCACATCCGGTTTCAAAATGACAAAATGGCGCAATTCAAATTGCCAAAATCGAGGCTTCCTTTATGTTATGCTGAAACCAATGGGTGATGTCACGGTAGCTTCGTCCATCTTTTAATACAGTCTATGGTATCTACCTATGTGCCAAGTTTCATTCAATTCCAGGGGGGTCAACTGCGCACCGAATGTTAATCTCTCGTGGAATGGCTCTTAAATCAAAATTGAGTCTTGAGTTAAATTTAGTATTTGAGTTTGAAGAGAAAATTGCTGACACTGCTATTTTTTGAACAGCTTAATATTCCTTTTCTTTGCTTCCTGTAAAAGAATAACACAGACCTGATGTTGATTCGGAATTGAAAGTGTTATGCTTCCATTACATTTTAAATATGGAACTGAAAGCTAATAAAATAATATTTGCACTTTATTCGCATTTTTAACGCACTGCTATTTTTCTGAACACAACTGTATATCCCACGTTGAAAAGGTGCCAGTATAACCAGATTGTCAATGTTACTAACTTCACCTGAAAGGTGCTTTAATGTTGTGGTTGATTGGCATACTCTTTGTGGCATTGCAAAGCTCATTATGGCATGATGTTGATCAAGAAATAAGTAATTTTTCTAAGCTCAAGAAAAATGATCAGCTTGGTAAAATTGCTGGATTACAGTTGCAGTTAATGCAAAAACCAGCATACGGGGGGGGGACTCCAGGACCAAGTTTGGGATCGTTTCTCTGGCAGGGACTCCCCAGAATGTTCTCAATTTTCCCTTTTCTCCTCTCGGTATTATTCATTTGGTCTGTCCTTGTGCTTTGTCTTTTGCAATGAATAATTTTTAAAATGATACTGCAATGCATTCAGTTGTCCCAAAAGCACTCAAAGGCTGTGAGGTACTGCGGTAATAAAAACTCTGTAGACCCTGCTGACTCAGTAATAGACACAAATAGTCACGATATCATCAAGATTTAGTATGGAAATGCAAATACACTGATTGCATCTATTCTGTGTATCAGTTGTTTAGTAGTCAGGCTGATGATGTACATGTGGTGAATTTGCTTGAGTCCTGCACACATCTGTACTGAGGGCACTTGGGTTGATGAAATGCAGAGGTTGAATGTGGTAGGAATTGAGTAAGAAAGCCCATTAGGCAAATATTTTGGATTCCAGCATTTCTGTTATTATTATTATTATTATTATTTTTTTTTTTTTTAGAGAAAGACTGCTGTGGTTTTTCTTCTTGCATCGTGGAAGGAGAAAGAATGTAAAGCCACCAAAAACCAGCAGGTGGCAATAGTGTATATGAATCTCAAATTTTACCAGCAACCTTGAAACGGGTATGCTGGTTGAAATCTTCTGCTGGACAGAAGCGTTTACCCGCAATATTTGTATTGTTTTGACAGTTACTAAAGAGAGACCTCTTGTATAACAGTTGAAATGCACAACGTAATCAAATGGAGTGGGTTTATTGTATCATTCCTGCACCCTATTAAAATTCTGTCCAATCAATAGGCCATATTTGTATTAAATTGGTGGAGATGCCATCAATGTAAGTCAACTTACAGGGTTGACTGTGAAATAAATTACAGTTAGGCGAGCATCTTTCAAAATAAATATAAAGCTGAAGTCTTTTTAGAGAAATGATAGCATACATTGATATTTATACGGTGAATATTTCACTTAATGTTATTATGTATGTGTAATATGCTGAAGATACACCAGAGTGTGCTCCAGTGCAGTGTTTGTGACTTGTCACAGGACTTTCTTACACCTGTATATATGCAAGGGGTGTTTATGCATTATGTTTTGTGGAATTATATTTTCGGTATTACATGGCTGAATTGAGTAGGTGAAATTAATACTGAATTATTCAGGTTTCAGGGGGAAAAATTCTTTCCAGCGGTGTGAGGACTATGTTTTCATTGGAATCTAAATACAGTATAACACAGCATCATCTGCAAAACAGTGCCTTTCTTTATATCCATGACCTACAGTGTTGTGTTCTCTGGCGTCATGATAAACTTCAGAGCTTGTTGTAAAAATTTTATGGGTTGAACACCAAGCAATTTTTGACTGCTGTTACTTATCTACCTTCTAAGTGTAGAACAGTTAGAGGCGAAACTATTTAAACTTTACGGTTTATTGGAAAACTCGGCAAGGTAACCTTTATTGTTTCTGTACAGTATTTGTGCTTTTATGCAAAGCATGCTTTCATTCTGTTCGTGCATGGACAAACTCAAAATAACTGCTTCTACAGATATTTACTTTGCATCCCACGCCTGAGTACACACAGTTCACTTTCATCCACCCACAAAACAATCCATAAAAAAATGTAAGTATGTACAGTAACAACCTATTTGACCTCACACAGGATATAATTGAATAAAGGTAAAATGTTGAATAAGGCCATTTTAAAAAGGGATTATATGTGCTGTCAAGACTTTTTTTTAACAGCTCAAGTGTCTTTAACAAAATGTGTGCATTCCACAAAAGATACTGAACAAGGTAAGATTAGAAATGGCCTAGTTTGTTCAGAATTGCAAATGGGCTGAGAATATTGCTCCATTTGCACATATTGGAGTTGCCAAAGGATGTGGAGGAATCTCATAAAAAAGTGATACAAAGCTCAAAATCTTGCATAATTAGAACATTTAAACTCATAGTGAAATATCTCCAACATGGATACTTGTGTGGCTTGGCTTCTAAAAATGTGGTCTCCCGATCCATTGGATCTTTTCATTCTGGTGAAAAGGAAAAAGGCATGTAGATCTATCAATTAAAGCTTAATATCGACACTAAAGACATTTTGTAAGTGAAAACAAAAGTATAGTGAATAAGACAAATGTACCACAAGACTTATGGCCCATTTACTGCGCATAATATTCCTTTGTAATGCAGTGGCATGAAAATGTGTATTCCCCCTTCCTGATTTCTTCTATTGCATAGTTGTCACACTAAATGTGTTTTGGTCTTATTAAAAAAAAAAAAACAGTATTAGATAAAGGGATACAAAGTAAACACACACACAAAAGTTTGATCTTTTCCGCCATCAGGATGATTGTGAGGCATAGTTGTAAAGCGCTTTGGGGTCATGTCATGTGACTAGAAAGCACTGTATAAATGCAGTCCACTTACCATTTACCATTTTAACCCAAGCGTGGTGTTAGGGTCAAAATTTCTGTACAATTTCTTTTTTAAAAATTCAACAGAAATTCAATACAATGTAGTTGGTTTTTTTTTTCCCGAGGGAAAAATTGTAAATGATTTTTGCCCAAAACTCCATGGGACCTGCTTATTTTCTTTGACAAAATTTTCAAAGAACTTATTTTCATTGAATATATGTTACATTATCAGTTCTCAAAAACTCATGTCTCCATGAGGAAAAGTTCTCGCCCCCTTAGTAACCCAATCAACTGTACATGGATTTAGCTGACTGCTCGATTGCAGACAGCGCTGTTGAATCTAAAAGCTCCACTCATACTGAATTAAGACTAACTGTGAAGTAGTTACCTTAATGTGTGTAAATACACACTATGCCATGATTAAATGAAATTCTGGGAGAGATTGGATTTTAAAAAATCAGTTATAAAAGACAGAGTTATTTTCTGGAACTCCACTGTGGTGGAAAGCACTTTCATACAGTGATCAATCTTCGGAGGAGTGGGTCTCCCAAAATTTCCCAATGGCACATTGGATAACTCATCTTGGAAAATCCTAGGTGTACGTTCAAAGAACTGCAGGCTTCTCTTGCCTCAGTTAACGTCAATGCTCATGAATTCATTGCCGAACAAAGAGAAACAAATGCTTTGCTTGAATGCTTTTCACATTGCGAACATCATGGCAACATGTTGGTACTACTGTGACGGTGTGGGATGGTCTTCTGCCTCTGTACCAGGAGGACTTTCCAGTATTCTGTACCCTGAAGGTGAATGTCCAGTCATCTGTCCAGTCACCTGTCTGAAGCAGCGCTGAAATTTAGTCATTCAGCCGAACAATGATCCAAAGCTCAAAAGCAAATCCACTGAATACTTCAAAATAAATTAAGCTAATGTCAGTAGTCATGGTCTTAGCTTGAAGCCAACTGAGATGCTGCTGTCGGACCACAAATCGCGACCCCAAATCATAAAAATTCGAGTCAAATTTAAATTAAGACTGAAAGCAGTGATTTGTGAATTATCTTTGCCCTGAATTACATTGAAAACATTGCACCAGCACTTTGTTTGATGTTCGGCCATAAGATTTTTTTTTTTTTTTCAAAGTAAACATTTCAATTTTGATTCTTGCGACAAATTTCAAAAGACGTTTGGAAAATAAAGTATTTACAACTTTAACACGTTGACTGCCAGCTAATGGCGGGTCAGGGCCAGCGCCAGACTTGAAAATTCGGGGGAAATTATCCATCGCTTTATTGACAACAATTGGTCCTGGCTAATTCTAGATGGTTTTCCTTTATAAGCACGTTTTCTAATTCAAGAATAATCAAGTGGCAATTGAAGACACGGCTTCTCTCCCCCATGCGATCTAACAGCAAATAATGGGCTACATTCAGTGCAGAAAAATAATTTAATTATAATTAGGTCTATGCACAGGCACTCAGCAACGTTAATTTTTTTCCAGCAAAGCGGCATTTCAGAACTCATTTGCGAATGAAGGTAATTCGGACAAAATATCTACACCTGTTTTTTTGCAGCACGGTCCGCAACTTGCTGTAAAAAATAGCCAGCTGTTAGACTGGAAAATGAAAACGGAGGAAACCACGTATACTTGTCACCAGAATTACCTTCATTCGCGAAGAGTTCTGAAATTCCGCTCTCGCTGGAAAAAAAATTACCATTGCTGAGTGCCAGTGCATTGACCTAATTATAATTGAATTATTTTTCTGCACTGAATGTAGCCCATTATTTGCTGTTAGATCGCATGGGGGAGAGAAGCCGTGTCTTCAATTGCCACTTGATTATTCTTGAATTAGAAAACGTGCTTATAAAGGAAAACCATCTAGAATTAGCCAGGACCAATTGTTGTCAATAAAGGGATGGATAATTTCCCCCGAATTTTTCTGGCTCTGGCCCTGACCCGCCATTACGAGTTATCTCGTAGTTGGCAGTCAACGTGTTAAAATGTCGCCATTCCAGTCCATTAAGGGACTGAAGACCCCCAATGATTAAGTGTTTCAGGTGAAATTTTATCTAATTCCTCCAGGAAACGTATTGTGGTGCGCTACAGTACAGTGTCTAAGTTGTCGCATTTTCCCTTTCAAAATGCACGCTCTCTATTTTGGACAAGTTTGGACTAAAGGCAGACCAGTCCAGATCCCACACCATCTTCTCATGCAGCCATTCCTTGTGCAAAATTCAGTTTTAGTTGGTCTTATTGAAATATGCACGGGTCTCCCTGAAAAAGATTTCATCTTGAAGGCATTACATGTTGCTCAAAAATCTTAATGTACTTTTCAGCATTAATGGTGCCTTCACAGACATGTAAGCAGCCCTTGCCAAAGGCTCTGACACAACCACATACCATGACAACACATGGCTTTTGGAGTTCTTTGGTCTGGAGTGCATGGCATCCATTTCTTAAAAAAAGACCAGACATTTTGATTTTCTGACCATAATACACGTTTCCACGGTGCAATGGTCCATGGCTGATGCCTCTGAGCCCAGAGAAATTGACAGCACTTCTGGACACAACATTAGGCTTCCTTTTTGCACAGTGAAGTTATAACCAGCATGTGTGGCTGTAATTACATAATTTAGTACTTGACAAAGCTTTGCCAAAGTAATCCTAAGCCCACGTGGTTATATCACTTACAGATAAATAACGATTTTTGATATAGTGCAGTTTGAGTTATCGTTTATTCAGCGTCAGGCTTGTGCCCTTAATCTTCATGCACAGAAATTCCTCCAGATTCCTTGAATCTTTATCTCTGCACTTTATAGGGTGAAATACCCAAATCCATTTCCTATCTTTCTTTGCAGAACAATTTGAACGATTCAATAATTTTCTACGCTTCTGAGGGCCAACTGAGAGCCTTGGCCTATCTTTGCTCCTGCAAGACTTGGCCTTTCTTGGATTCTGCTTGTGAACCAAATCATAATGACAGTAACTTGCTGACATCAGCAGTTTTAAATCATATTGTATTTTAAATTTATAACCTCAATACTAGCTCCAAATTGCTCCTGCCCCACCTTTTTTTGGAATGCCTCGCAATCCTGAATGGCAGGAATGGATGTACAGTATATTGACAAATAAAATGAAATTTACTGTACAATACAAAAAATATCTTGCCTTTATACTGCCAGCAATGACATTCATGTTAAAGTACATTGAGAAATCACTGCTTTCTGTTTTTATTTGCATTTTCTGTACCATCCCAACTTTTCCAAGTCGGGGTTGTAGAAGCTGCCCAAAAATCTACCTGCTTGTTCGGATTTAAGTCATTGTGCAGACACATTGGGGTAGAACTCTTCATCAATGATGTGAAGGAGGTATATCAATGTAAAGAAAGTGTTTAGTTGCTAGTATTACAGCTACAAAACTATTAATGAGTTAAAGGGCATTATTTTAGACTGATGATCTGTTTTTTATTATGATTAAGAGATTTTAAAACTCTGTTTTATGTTTACTCAAGTTCTCCTTGTCTAATGCAACATTTTATCTAAAGAAACCTGCCAAGAAATACTGAATCCATAGAGGAGATAATTGATTAGTTATTTAAACTTCTTCGTCCTCATCAGTGTAGCAGGAGATCTTCAGCCTATCCCAGCCAGCTGTGGGCAAAAGGCAGGAACACACCCTGGAGAACACGCCAATCCGTTACAGGGCGCACACATTATTCGCTCGCACTGTGGGCAATTTTGAGTCTTCAGTTAGCATGACATGCATGTTTTTCAACTATGAGTACCGGTAGGAACCCCACATGAACACAAGGAGGACATGCAAACTTAACACAGAAAAGGCCCCCGGCTGGGTTCAAACCCATTACCCTCTTGCTATGCAGTCACAGTGCTACCCAGAGCATCACTGTGCCACCCCAGAGGAAATCAGGGAGGGGCAAATACTTTCTCACAGAATTGTATACTGCATGCCATTCTTTTAGCTTTTCTGAGCCAATTTGTTTGTGTTTGCTTGAAGGTTCAAGTTGCTTTTGTTTCTTTCTTTGTATATGCTAGGGCAAAAGTGAAGCACCACCAAATTCAAATTGAAGTTTTCAGAAAAATGGGAAGTCCTGAACTCTGTACAGTTTCAAGAAAGTTTTTGCATACATTCCACATTCATTTCATGTTCAACAGGCTTTGTCATGAACTGTGCTTAATTGCACATGCTGAATCTTAGGAGTTGGGTGGCACCACTGAAAACTTAAAAAAAACTTAAAATTTCATCTTGGTCAGATATTGACTCTTTCTTCCAATTAAAGTTCAGACTTAAGGGGACAGTTTTTTTAGTGAACACAGGTCTCCTTGCCATCTTTAAAGGACATTAGGCCCATACTTTGAACATAATTAAATGTGTTGAAAACATACAGTTTCTTAAAAAGCTCATAAGTGAAATGATCAGATTCTTTTTAAACTGATTTTGTATGACAGGAAAAGTATGCCCAGGCCATATTTCATAGAATTGGGCAATGTTTGTTGATGTTAATAATTCATTCTTTCGGTGAAGTGGGACTTGATTTAAGATTTGATCATTGCTTAACTTTTGCCTAGGTAAATACAGTTAAATTTCCCTTGAAATCTCCACAGTCTGCTTTGATTCCAGGTCAGCACTCCTAGATTACAATCCTCCAATAAATTTGAACTCAGTTTCCCAAGTTCAAACAGGTAAAAGCACATTTGAAAGTTCATTATATAAATTTTGTCTCCTCCATGTTGCTCCATTGCACTTTAACTTCCCACGGGGCAGGCTAATGCGAGACAAATGATCTGCGCTGGAACAGAGAAATTAGGCTAAAAGGAACCAAATTTCCAGCAAACCTGATAACCCAAATAAAACCAAATAAAACTTGATATTCCTGGAGGATATTAGGACAAAGCCTGATCCTTAATTAAAAATGAGTAGGTAAACATTACAGTGAGTAAAAATCTCATGAACAAAGACAGTAGGCCTTTTCTCACAGGCAAAAATTTTGCTTAGCCCCGGCAATTGGTGGGGCTAAGGCCCCCCTTTAGCCCCACCAATTTCCCAGGGTTAAGCTTAGCACCGCTTCTGTTCTCACTGGGTTTTTGGAAAGTGGGCTAGCCCCACCCATAGTATGGGACTATCTAGCACCGCAAATTGGTAGGGTTAGCACCGCAATTGCTAAGCACCAAATTGCGGTGCTAAGAAGGCCAGTGAGAACAGAAACAGAAATAGGCCGGGGCTCAGGAAGCAACGAAAACAGGTTGCGCTGCAACCAATCAGAGGCAAGATGGTCATGAATATTCAATTCCACAACGTGATCGCGATGATGTCAAGCGGTATCTTGTAAACAAATTGGTATGGTTATCACCACAATTGCTAAGCACCAAATTGCGGTGCTAAGATGGCCAGTGAGAACAGAAACAGAAATAGTCCGGGACTAAGGAAGCAACGAAAACAGGTTGCGCTGCAACCAATCCGAGGCAAGACGGTCATGAATATTCAATTCCACAACGTGATCGCGATGACGTCAAGCGGTATCTTGTAAACAAACCTGCTCTGGTGTATAGTCATTGTGAGTGGAAGTAGCAGACTTCTTCGATGGAAATAAATATTTATTGAATTGATATCAGAGATGCCAAGTCTCACGCATTAGGCGTGAGACTTAGTGGCATTCACATTCCTGTGCCGTAGTCAGCAATTATTCAATCAACGCGCATGGAAGAAATTCACTCGCAGAATTTAAGTCATTGTGCATTAAGTTAATCAGTTTCACGTGCATTACGGTGGATTTCCCCACTAGTGACACGGAAATCAATTATGACTCGGGAATTCTCAGGCTTGTCTTTACTGAGGGATTGAAAGCAATGGAATTGCATAAATATGTTTCAAATGGTCTTATTTCATTAAAACAATTTAAACGATCATGAAATACATGCATTGTTTCCAATCCCTGAGTAAAGAGAAGCACGAGAAGTCTGGAGTCATAATCGCTTTCCATGTTACTTGTAGTGAGGTCCACCTTTACACAAGTGAAACTGAAACTTCAATGCACAAGGATTTTAATTCCACATGAGAATCTCATTAATAAGCTTCATTGAATAATTGCGGACTACGGTGAATAAGCCTAAAAAATGCGTGAGACCTACGCCGAATGCGTGAGACTTGGCATCTCTGTGATATTAAGCCTTAAATTATTGGTAGATGGCTGAAAAGACCTTTGTAATATCTGTTTTTATTCTATGATTCAGTTTGAAAGAGTGATAAAACAGATACGTAATGAAATAAGATCAGAATGCATGACGTTTGTGTCGATGTTGAAACGGTGCGGTAATTGATGGCTTGCTTAGACACACGTGTTTTGTACACGTGGCAAAAAGACACATTGTTACATTGACCATATGTGTGCACCTACCCACGTGTACGGCGGGTTATTTGTATCGAACACACCACACAGAACACGCAATACGTAGCTAGCTACCTGTACTTTGTTTGGACTGTCATCAACTCATTTGTATAAAATTTGACAATGGCCGGCAAAAGGAGCAATTGGGAAGACTGTGAAATTAGATTCACGAAGCCTCGATAGTCCGGGGTTAACGATAGCAATTGAGAACGGGAGCGATTTTTCTTAGCCCTCGTTTTGTCGATAGTACGGTACTAAAAATGCAAGTGAGAAAAGGGGCTAAGAATAGTCCGGGTTTAGGATAGTACGTGACTAAGGATAATACGGGGCTAAAGAGAACCAAGGGAGAAAAGGCTTAGTGTGTGTTTCACAGCAAGGTTGAACTGGAGGGTGAAAAAGAAAACATTCAGCGCATAATCTAACAGTCGGAATACTGCAATATGAATATATGGACTGGTCATGCATTAAATATGCTCTCTTAATGTAGGTTCAGCTGTCAAATGAATATAAGGGCCATTCTCGGAAATAAGTTTTAAATTTTCAAGTAGGCTCCATCAAATGCCTAGTGCATTTGTTTCTAACAACAATTATTCTAGTTAAAGATGGTGAATGCCAATTTCAGAAAAATAGCATTTTCGGGCAAAATTTCCCAATTTTAAAGTCCTTTTGTTTTTCACCATTTTCTGAGATATGGGTCATTCTTGAAATTAAAGTAATCTTTTTGTAATTTGGATGAGTGTCAAACTCAGCAGCAGAAATAATCTATTGTTGAGGTTGTTATTTTTCAACTTTTGCAGTGAAAGTCCCAGCAGACTTAAAAGTTGCTGTTTTAAGGGGTCAAAATATATGGTGGTGAATGACGTCACACACGTAACACATGGCGACAAAAGTTTTTATAAAAATTGATAAATCCAACGGAAGATATGAAAAACCAGATATTATAAATTAATACCATACCTTCCATGCTTGGAGGGCATAACTTACTCAGTCCCATAAATAGAATCTGTTTTATAGCCAAAAATGTCATGTCACACACGTAACACCGTGTTACGTGTGTGACATTTATGAAGTTACGTGTGTGACCGAAGTACAAAGCCTATGCCTATTATGCCAATAATGACCTGTTTCCTTTATCTTTAGACTAATAAAGGCTTAGTTCACACTTCTGTCAAAAGATGGTCTAGCTTATCTCTATCAAGAACAATAACAATGACTAAAGCCGTCAACATGAAGGTCAGCCACCCCATCACTTGACCTAAATATTTAGCCAGATTTTTGCAACTTGTGTATACCCATGTGCAAAGCAGGTAAGAATTTAGATGAAATATCATGAAATATGTAAGGTTCAGAAAGTAATGTGAAAATGGTGTTAATTGGATTAAAGGAGGAAACCACACTTCGGGAAAGTATATTTCAGCGGAAAGTAGAATTCTTGAAGTGTCTAAAATGCATATTTTAATTTGAAAATAATCTAGTACAAAGCATTTTAAACCAGCAAGTCTTCAAATTGGCACCAATATTAGGGGGTAGACATTTTTACTTAGGGAATCTTCTGATTTTGAATTTGATCTCGCAAACCTAACTTTTAAATGATTCATACCAAAACCTCTTGCAGTTTACATCTCCCGATTAGCCACAGTTGCTCAGACTAATGGGTAAAAACCTACGACAGTCTAATTTACTTTTGATAGCATTGTTACGCATTACACCACAACATTATGAGGCGTCTTCTGCACATAAATGACGACGTAAACTATGAATATGTCTTTATAATTTTAGTGCTTGTGTTGCTCGTTAAGCAGCACAGATTTGCTTAAATTAGTTTGCGAGGCTGTGAGGATCCGTTCTATATTCTGAATGTTGTCACGGCTAAAGGGCTATGTAAGGCAAGTTGCACAGCTGTGTGACAATCCTAAGGACGACAAAAATAAATGCTGCAAAGTCAGTGTAAGTTTTGGATTGACAATGCCATATCAATTATATAAATGTAGGCAATGGGAATGCACCTTTTCATTATCATTTCTAATTATAGGTCATGTATTGGTCTTGGTCGCTCAGTCGATAAATTGTTTGATTGTTAATCAGGCCAGCTTAAATAAAAACAGCTTGTGCGCAGTCAAGCCGTAAAGGGTGAGCTTACTGAAGGCCCTCTGAACAACTCCAAGGCCCGGATGAAATGAAAGAGAGCAACTGACATCACAAAAGAGAATAACTGATGCCTCAAGCACCACGGCACTGGCGTTTGATTGGATAATGCATTCGAAATGTACACTCTCCCACTATCTAGGGCACTATGTAGTGAATGTTCGACATTGAAAACAATATAGAGAGTGAGTGAGCGAGTGGGCACATGTGCATTCCGAACGCAGCCTTAGATTCCCCAAGTAAAAATGTATGCCCCCTGACATTGACGCCGATTTGAAGACTCAAAGGGTTTAAAATGCGTCACACTGGCTCATTACCAAATTTAAATTTATAAAACTATGCGTTTTAGACACTTCAAGAATTCTACTTTCCGCTAAAATATACTTTGGCGAGGTGCGGTCTACTCCTTTAAACTAACTTCTGTCATGCCAGTATTTAAATATGTTTCTGAGGGTCCAATCAATGTCTCCCAATTACTGTAGAAAGCTTATACGGTCTGGAATTGGATTAAATTTGTGTAATCAATAGGTAATTACCAGGAGAATTTCATGTGGGCATGTACTATAGCTTTGCTGTTATGCAGACCACATTTAATCACCATTGAAGTGATTATATTTCCGTGAGGGCTTGTATGAGGCTCCAAAAGACCGCTGAATTCTTCGACAGATGAATCTGCGTAAATCCATGGTAGGAAATTTAATATCTGATGACTATAATTAATAGTAGAATGACATAGTATCAATACCATGGCAAATTTTTGCTTAAGAAAACTGATTTTTTAAACTACTTAATTGGGATACCATTGGCTCACTATAGCTGAAGTAGTTGTTACAGAGGACAACGATTTTTTCTGTCGCAAGAGAGAATTTTTTTTAACTGCTGGATTGATACTTTGAGCATGTTTTTTGAGCAGTTTGCACATCAGGCTTAGCTGAGGAGTTTAATTCAAGCAACTCCTGGGAAACAGGGATGGAACATAACTCGTCCATATTCTAAACCATGTACGGGCTCCGCTTGCGAATGAATATTCAATAACCGATGGGGGAGTGCCATCTAGTGATAGAATAGTGTGATTGCGTGCATAAACAGAGCAGCCCCATGTCCGCAGGAGTCTACATCTGAACAAAGGGGTTAATGAAAGTGGGTCAGGCACCAGTGACCTTGGCCAAGGTCATGAAGGTTATTTCACCAGTTCACTATGTTTTCAATAGAAATGACTCCACTAATATGTTGTCACTACAAACATGAGCTCAGTCTTTCACAATATAAGGTATTTTTGCATATTTTAGTATAAATCCACATTTAAATTTTTAAAAATTGTTTGTTTCCACAAAGTTCAATCTCTTACTGTTACAATATTTGAAGTTGAATAAAACTAACCTGTGAAATATTTATGTTGTTAACTTCTGCCCACCATGTTAATACTGCCAAACCCAATATTCTTATCGCGAACATTGGCCAGTACAAAGGATGTATGTTAAACATTGACATGCTAACTTACAAAGACCTACAATAGCCACAGATATGATTTCATTTAAATTAAATGGACTTACGCATTGCAGGATTTGCACGCAGTCACACACGTAACAAAGGTGTCACACACATGTAACACATGCAAATGAGGTCATGGTATGCAAATGAGGTATTTTTATTAAAGTTTAATTAATGCAAACAGGAATAACTATTGCTAAAGTCGATGAAGCCAAAGTGTTATAATCTTCGTTCAAATCACAGAACTTCTGGAATGAAAATTAAATGGAGCGATTGACCCATTTTCTGTGTCACACACGTAACGCAGCCTCTTTCTGGTCCGGTAATTCCAATGTGTTGGGCAAATGTCAAGTTGATGTACCACATTGATTGGAAAGCCCAGGTAACTTGTGGTTGTCCTATATTGAGCCCCATCTGTAACCCAATTAAAGTATAGTGCATTGAAAAATGTTAAGAATACCTTCCAAATGTCACACACGTAACGCGAGAATCACCCCCCAGCGATGATTAAATGACATTCATTTTTGTAAGCTCCAGCTTACTTTACTGCGTATGTCTTTAATTCCTATTACTCTTTCATGCATTGCCATCAAGTGTAAGGAATGGGATCCCACAATTAAAAAGGATTGAAATAACAACAGCAAGTAAGAGAAAGCCTGGAGCAGAACACTGCCACACCAAGGCAAAAGCAGCCATTTTGAGAAAAAAGCAAAAGTTTGTTTTTGCTATTGCTCTACACAAAGAATATCCACTTGCATGTGCCAAATCTCAGTAACTAGGGCGAATTTCGTCATGATCATGCTTCTACTAAATCGAGTACCACTAGTAGGTGTATGTTATGGTCTTGGATCGAATTTGACAAAAAATTGATTTACTTCCTTTTGCCTTGGTGGGGCAGAACAGCATCCCTACAACAGATGGCCAGATGTGGTGCTCAACACCGCAACAGATAAACAGCTGTGTTATAATTCACATAAATAGTGTGTGAAGCAACGCTGACCAGTCCTCTGCCTGGAAATCTACTTTCCCCGCTGGTTTTCATCTCAACTCCATTTGTAGAATGTTGTGTGCTTTGTTCGGGTTAGAGTAAAAACAAACTAGATGGTAGATCTCCAGGAAGAGATTTT
Organism: Gymnothorax javanicus; assembly: GCA_029692085.1. Lineage (NCBI taxonomy): Eukaryota > Metazoa > Chordata > Actinopteri > Anguilliformes > Muraenidae > Gymnothorax > Gymnothorax javanicus. Next base: position 78,066,117 of record CM056195.1, read on the forward strand.
GGTCCTGATATGCTGTATTCATTCATCAGGATATACCTACATTCTTTAAATCATTATTTTAATCAGTTTTGACTTGTGCCTATGAGTGAGTCATGAATGTGGGGTAATTGCTAAATTTCTGTATTCAGTGAGTCGCAAGCCGTTGTTGTAAAGAAATGAAAATGACACTAACAATGAAATGCATCATGTCAAATATTCTGTTAATCTGAATTATAGAGGAATGCCCAACATGCATTGAACACATTGGAACGTGAATGGAAAGATGAAGGATTTGGAGAACCAACACTATTCTTGGCTGAAATAAATGAGTACATTAAAGAGCTTTTTATAATCTATGCTCTGCTGGTATTAACTAATTGGATATCGACTTGCTTTTGTACACACTACATTGTAACATACAATTTAATGCAAGCAAATCAGCCTGTTTAATTATTCTAACTAGGTGTGGCAACTAACTCAATGAACATTTTTAAAAAACATTTAGCAGAGAAGAAAAAAACATTATATGCTTAAAATTTGAATGTAAACTACTGGAAAACCAAAAAAAAAAAAAAAAAACTGCTATTATAAATTGAAATAATGTCTAGATTATCTCAGTGTGAACAGAACAGCAAATAAGCTTCACAAAAAGGAATTTGGTGTATGACAACTAAATTGTAATACTTCATGTTTTTTAAGCTTAATACACTTTCTGTGCTGATGTACGCATGTACACACACAGTTCTCTGCTGCAAAATCTTATTGATACTGGTTTCGCCTCAATGTGCTAGTGTTGTATGTCACCCAATAGCTGAGAACATTGTTCACAGTTAACTTTGGCCAAAGTGAAACAAATACTTAAACTTCTGACGATGTACCTTTCTGGAGTTATTCAGGCAATAGCTGAGGTGACTGATGGCATTTGACAGACATTTTGCGACCTTAGAATTACTGGGATCGAACTGACACTTACGTCACAATTGAGTGAACTATTGCACATAATTGGTAATAAATAGTTCTATCTAATGATTAAGTATGGGTATTCAATTCATTTGTTAAATTGGGTTCAGATCAGAATTACGAAGTTCCATTTCCCTAATTGTGCAGTGAGTGGCCAAACTTTGCAAGCTAATTCCTCAAAACTTTGTAAATGTTAGTTAGAACCCCATAATTCTAAGGTCTCAATTTGGCAGCTTTATTTCAGTGTTGCGTTAGTGAATAAGGCTGTGCTCCTGTGGACAAGTCAGACCAAGTCTAGCTGCATGTGGTTTTTTTCCCCCAATCTCTTTTCAAATGAAATATCAGACTACTGAAAAACACAGCAAAACTCAGATCAACTCTACAATGACACATCGGTGATGTGATCTATTCAGATTATTTAATTAGTCATGTACATGATACAACCCCAATTCCGAAATAGTTGGGACGAAGTGTAAATTGTGAATAAAATCAAAATACAATGACCTTCAGATCACATGAGCCAATATGTTATTTACAATAGAGCATAGATAACATTTCAAATGCTGAAACTGAGACATTTTACATTTTTATCCATAAAATGAGCTTATTTCAAATTTTCTGGTGGCAACAGGTCTCAAAAAGTTGGGACACAGGCAACAAAAAAAGGGCTAAAAAAGCAATTAATAAATAAGAGAATCCGCTGAAAGAACATTTAGCAAGTAATGGAATTAATTGGCATCAGGTGTGTACCATGATTGGCTATAAAAGGAATGTCTTACAGAGGCTGAGTCTCTCAGAAGTAAAGATGGCCAGAGGCTCTCCAACCTGTGAAGGCTTGCGTAAAAAAATTGTGTAATACTTTAAGAACAATGTTCCTCAACGTCAAATTGCAAAGGCTTTGAAGGTCTCATCAGCGACAGCGCATAACATCATCAAAAGATTCAGAGAAACTGGAAAAATCTCTGTGCGTAAGGAACAAGGCCGAAGACCTTTACTGATGGTCGTGTTCTTCAGGCCCTCAGACGCCACTGCATCACTCACTGGCATGATTCTCTCATTGACATTACTAAATGGGCCCAGGAATACAGTGCTGTGAAAAAGTATTTGACCCCTTCCTGATTTCCTCTTTTTTTGCATATTTTTCACGCTTAAATGTTTCAGATCATCAAACAAATTTTAATATTAGACATAGACAACCCGAGTAAATACAAAATTCAGTTTTTAAATGATGAGTTCATTTATTAAGGGTCAAAATCTATCCAAACCTGCCTGGCCCTATGCGAAAAAGTAATTGGCCCCTAAATCCTAATAACTGGTTGTGCCACCCTCGGCTGCAACAACTGCAATCAAATGTTTGCAATAACTGGCAATGAGTCTTTCACATCACTGTGGAAGAATTTTAGCCCACTCTTCTTTGCAGAATTATTTTAATTCAGCTACATTGGAGGGGTTTTGAGCATGAACGGCCTGTTTAATGTCATGCCACTGCATCTCAATAGGATTTAAGCCCGGACTTTGACAAGGCTACTCCAAAATCTTCATTTTGTTTTTTTTTTAAGCCATTCAGAGGTGGACTTGCCGGTGTATTTCAGATCATTGTCCTGCTGCATAACCCAAGTGCGCTTGAGCTCGAGATCTGAGGGTTGGACATTCTCCTTCAGGATTTTCCGGTAGAGAGCAGAATTCATAGTTCCATCAATTATGACAAGTCGTCCAGGTCCTGAAGCAGCAAAGCAGCCCCAAACCATCACACTACCACCACCATGTTTGACTTTTGGTATGATGTTCTTTTTATGAAATGCTGTGTTAGTTTTACACCTGATGTAATGGGACGCACACCTTCCAAAAAGTTCAACTTATGTCTCGTCAGTCCACAGAATATTTTCCTAAAAGTCTTGGGGATCATCAAGATGTATTTTGGCAAATGTGAGATGAGCCTTCATGTTCTTTTTGGTCAGCAGTGGTTTTCGCCTTGGAACTCTCCCATGGATGCCATTTTTTTCCCAGTCTCTGTCTTATTGTTGAATCATGAACACTGACTTAAACCGAGGCAAGTGAGGCCTGCAGTTCTTCAGATGTTGTTTTGGGTTTTTTGGTGACCTCCTGGTTGAGTAGTTGATGCGCTCTTGGAGTAATTTTGGTAGGCCGGCCACTCTGGGAAGGTTCACCACTGTTCCAAGTTTTCTCCATTTGTGGATAATGGCTCTCACCGTGATTCGCCGGAGTCCCAAAGCCTTAGAAATGGCTTTGCAACCCTTTCCAGACTGATAGATGTCAATTTCTTTGTTTCTCATCTGTTCTTGAATTTCTTTAGTTCGCAGCATGACATGTTGCTTTTTGAGATCTTTTAGCCTACCTCACTTTGTCAGACAGGTTCTATTGAAGTGATTTCTTGATTCAACAGGTCTGGCAGTAATCCGGCCGGGGTGTGGCTAGTGAAACTGGACTCAAAAAATGTGGTTAATCACAGTTAATTCATGATTTAACTTAATTTTAATTACTTTTTTTCACATAGGGCCAGGTAGATTTGGATAGCTTTTTCCCCTTAATAAATGAAATCATCTAAAAACTGCATTTTGTATTTACTCGGGTTACCTTTTTCTTATATTAAAATTTGTTTAATGATCTGAAATATTTAAGGGTGAAAAATATGCAAAAAAGTAAGAAATCAGGAAGGGGGCAAATACTTTTTCACGGCACTGTACTTCAAGAAACCACTGTCTGTAAACACAGTCCGCTGTGCCTTCCACAGATGCCACCTAAAACTCTATCATTCAAAAAGGAAGCCATTGTTGAGCATGATCCAGATGCGCTGCCGTGTTCTGTGGGCCAAGGCTCGTTTAAAATGGACTGTAGCAAAGTGGCAAAGTGTCCTGTGATCAGACGAGTCCAAATTAGACATTCTTGTTGGAAATCATGGGTGTTGTGTCCTCCAGGCTAAAGAGGAGAAAGACCACCCCTCCTGTTATCAGCGTTCAGATCAAAAGCCCGCATCTCTGATGGTATAGGGATGCATTAGTGCATATGGTGTAGGACACTTTCATGCTTTAAAAGCACCATGAATGCTGAAAGGTATATAAAGGTTTTATAGCAACATATGATCCCCTCCAGACAACATCTATTCCAGGGAAGACCTTGTGTATTTCAGCAGGACAATGCAAAACCACATACTGCAGCTATTACAACAGCATGGCTTCGTAGTAGAAGAGTCCGTGTGCTGAGCTGACCTGCTTACAGTCCTGATCTTTCACTGATTGAGAACATTTGGCGCATGATTAAACGAAAAGTCTGTCAAAGGAGACCCAAAACTCTCCAGCAGCTGGACGCCTGTATTAAACAAGAGTGGGATCAAATTCCAATGGCTAAACTCAAGAAACTTGTCTCCTCAATGCCCAGATGCCTGAACTCTGTGTTAAAAAGAAGAGGGGATGCTACACCATGGTAAACAGGCCCCTGTCCAAACTTTTTTGAGACCTGTAGCAGCCATCAAATTTAAAATGAGCTCCTTTTGTGGATAAAATTGTAAAATTTCTCAGTTTCAACATTTGCTATGTTATCTCTGTTCTATTGTGAATAAAATACTGGCTGGAGTGATTTGAAAGTCATTGCGTTTTGATTTTATTCACAATTTACTCTTTGTCCCAACTATTTCAGAATTGGGGTTGTAAATCTTAACAGCAAAAAAACCATAATGTAAGGGTTATTTTTCTCAGTGCCCGCTTCCATCTTCCTCTTGAGGTGGGTGAAATCGATTTTTGCCGTGAAATTGTGAAATCGTTAACTGCTTCACTAGACCTCCGTGTCTCATTTTTTGTGGTGTGCGGGTAGTATCATTCTTGTTCTTGTGCAGTTAAATTTACACCCTTGTGGCTGTGCTTAATCTCAGAAAACAGTCAATACTCAATCCTAAACATATGACTTAAAGTGAGAAACCGCCAAGAACCCTGTGTTTAATGTTAGATGCGCTGCTTGTACTGTCGCATTCCACTGAGAGGCAACACATAGCTATGGCACGAAGCATGTAACCACTGGGGTGAAGTAAACAGTAGAAAGGTATAAGCAGTGGCCCATAATGAAGAGATTGAACACCTGAGGTGTTACAAGAACCTGTTTGCCAGGTCAATGGCTTGAGTGCAGTACAAACATCATGCACAGCCCAACATGGTTATCCTGAGCTGTGTCCACATTCAGCTCGTTAGAATATTCACAATGTCTTGTAAATTGATTGCATTTTTTTCCTTTTTTGGGTAATTATACGTCACTGTTGTAAGTTTTGGAACGTGCTTGTATTATTGTAAAAGCCATTTTGAAGATAATTCCCAATCAGCACTTGATACAGCGAGGGAGACACAAAGCATTTGTCGTCTCATCTTAATACCAAACAGTCTGATACTCATTCACACATCTGCCACTCTCACTGATTAGGAGCAAATACTTGGGTATGTACAAAAAATACAAAGGCAAATTCTCCAGAATATATATATATTCTATATCTATCTTATATATATATTCAATCTCTTCATCAAAAAAGTAGGCTCAATTATCACAAGAATAAATATCAATATCAAAGCATGCGTAAACCCAAATGTTCAGCTGGATTAATTTTTCTTTGAGATGGGGGCTATAGAGTGGCAGGATTTGCTATCGTGTTGTAGTCCCTGGGTCACCACAGTTATCAAAATCAAACCCTGCCGTCTCCTGAGCCCCAATATATTGTGCTGCAACATGGATGACAGAGTGCCCCCCCCCACACACACCTTCCATGCCCTACTTTCAGCTCATGTAACCCAGCTAAAATTTAGACTCGACATTGCTGATGTCACCGTTCCTCTCTGCCTTTTCCTCATTATTCTGGGAGCCCAGTCTTGCCGCGTCAAGTACCGCATGCTGGTTAAGTTTACTGGTGATAGACCAGGAGAGGGGTAGTCGAGCAGATGCAGTCATTTCGGCTAGCTCCCTTGCACTGCAGGATGGTGTGTTGGTCTCATACACCTCGTGGAAGCTGTTGTAGTCCACCTCGTAGAAGCCATCTTCCAGCGTTAGCACAGGGGTGAAGCGATAGCCCCATTTGATCTCGCCCGTCACGTATGAGCTTCGGGCTTGGCAGGTCATTCCTACATAGAGTGGAGCAAAGGGTGACAGAGAAGTAGTGAGTCTTAGACCATACATTTTTCTCAGTTTCAAGAATCTATAAAAGATTATGAACCTACTAATAGCAGTGACTTGGCACAATGACATACTGACATACTGTACCAGACCAAGCTCAGTAACTTTTCTGGCAGCTAAAATATGAACATAATATAGCCCATCACACTGAAATGTGGGGAATGACCATTGCATTAAGGGCTGAAATGTATAACTGCAAAGCAGAATATTATTATTTGAAAAAAAAATATTAGGAACATTTATGGAAGGTCAAAATAACCATGAAAGCTATTTAAAAGGTTCAGATTGTCTAGTTTATTCCCAGTTAGGACCCATGTAATGGGACATACTTTTTTCCCAGTGCATTACATCTTTGCAGCTGTCTCCACTGTATCTAACTATCCACAGAAGAATGATATTGAAGACCCCGGTTTAGTTGTTTAACCCCGCATTTCCACGTCAGTGTTTGAAACATGCAGTTTGAAATTCCTGCTTTTCATTGAAAACAGATCTCCACTGCATAGTACACACCCATCAGCTTTGTCTGCATGCCCTACCTCTCTCCCTTACAGCACTAATGTTACTTTCTTCATGGCCAGCTCTGTCCTTCAGCCAGTCAAAGCAGAGCTAATTGTCGTAGAGGTGCCACGCACTTTAAACAGCCTGTACTTCGGGGGGAGATGGTCGGGAATTACTGGCAGGGAGAAGTTGGCGAACTGGGCAGAGGTTTGGACGGAAAAAGGGCGATCAGCTTGCATTTACTCAGCTGTTGTTGTTGTTGTTGAGCCCTTTCAGCTCACATTACGTATTGATCCTGGGGTCATTATGCTTTACAGAACACGCCTAAGTGACCTGCTTTCCCAGTGAGTAGAAAGTCATTTCTGTCTAATGCAGTGTGGGTACATTAGTCTTTGTACAGTCTATTCAAGCAAACGACTTTGTTCCACATTAAATTTCATGCATGCTCATGTTTGGATCAAGTTTGCTTTTGTGGAAGACACCGGTACACCCAGTTGTCAAGGAAACCCCCCTTCTCAAGAAAGCCCACCTTCTGAAATTTCTTTTTTCTACACCTGAAGACATACAGATAATTTTGACACATAATGACTGTTAGATCACAATCCGAAACTGGAGAGCAAAGTGTCAAACAAAGAAAAATGCAAATGCTGTATGTCTCTGTCCCAAACATTATGCAACATATTGTATACCAAAAGTAGCACACAGTGTGGTTGACAGAGATTCTGTTTCAAGCATCAGTGTAACATTTGCCATTCTAATCTCTCTCGCACTTTCATGGATATCTCTCACTTTTGTGCAAATAGCTGAGGCACTCCTGGCCAAGTGGTTTTATGTTTATATGGCTACCTGTTAACTTAGGCCAGATATTTTAAAAAAATAGTTCCATGGCACTGCAGGTCACCTGGACGCCTAGATGAATCAATTCACAGTTTAACAATGAGATGAACTCACCGCCAGTTAATAAAATTATGACAAAATGAGCAAGATTTGACATTGAGCATGTTTCTTTGAACCTGTCAGCTCATTGAATTTGAAGCAATAATAGGTGGTATCTAAGCTAAAGTCACTTTTGCGATATGGCCACAACGGCAGCCATGTTTCAAATCAGGTTTTCGTAACAACAATAACTGAAGTCACATCATTCTTCGCAAGAATTTTGAGCATGCATTGAATCAGATTGGAATTGCGCAAACAAACTTTGGCAACCTTATCAGAATTCCATGTTGGATGTTCTGGCCAAATCCAGGTGTTTTGATTGGCAAATAGATGTCTGTAAATTTTTTGCTCCATTGATCAAGAACTTTTTAGAGAAAACGATTTTTAAATATTCATAAAGTTTAGTGACATATCCTGATGACAGAGGTTAGATGAAGGTCAGAATACATTGCACAGCAAAACCCATGATATTTGTCTTGAGTCTTGCAGTGTAGTACATAGATAATGAACTTCAGCTGAATTGCTGCTCACATAGTTGGCATATGGGTTAAGAGGGAATTTTCAAGGGAATTTTCCATATTTAAAATATGATCAGAATGCCTGGAACAAACTTTGATGTATTCATCGGTAGAAACATGCATGTCAAGTGTCAGCTTCCTTGGTGAAATACTTTTGGAGAAGAAGAATTTTAAAGATATTTGTGAAATTTAGGTGTGTGGCCTTACGACAGAGGTCAAATGAAGGTCAAACTGGAACGTACATGGAAACCTGAAATACATGTGTCGAATCTTGGTACTTTGTTTGTACATATCACGTTTCAGCTGAATTGCTGCAGATATGATTGACAGATGAGTGAAAATTGAATTTTTTAAGATTTGATCAGGATGCTTTGAACAAACTTTTATGCACACATGGGTATGCCAAGTTTCAGCTTCCTTGGTAAAGTACTTTCAAGAAGAAGATATTTAAAGATATTTATGAAATCTAGAACAAAGGTTAAAATGAAATGTACATCAAAACCTAGAACTATGTGTTGAATCGGTCCAGATGATCTAAAAGTCAGTTGGTTAGCATCCTTGTCTACACCAGAAAAACCCTCCCGCCTTCAATTTTTTTTAATTTTGAAAAAATCTGTTGAAATCACATCAAAAAGGGAAGAAAAATGTTCACAATCCCTGTCCTTGCAGCAGATGATCTATTCAGCTTTCATTCGCTGCACCACCTATGGATTTGGCAGATTTGATTCTTTATGTTAATATATGTACTTGTAATTTGGATTGGTTGTGTTATTTGGATCTTAATAAAATAAAAAGGAAAAAAAAATTCCTGCCCCTTCCTGAAAATTGACGTTTGAAGGATGCAAACCAACAAATTTCTTGAATATGGCCTTAGCACAGCCAGAGGCAAGAGTTTTTGTATTACTGATGTGGATTAGAGCCCCATCATCCATGTCTCAATTATTCTAATTCTTACTGTTTTCTTCACCATTTACAGTTATACTGGAGGCAGTACTCTACTTAGAAGGTTGCTTTTTAAAGGATGTTGTACTTGATTGAAAGTGAGTCATCCTCCAGTGGCACAACCTAATCCTCTCATTAATAAACTTGAAAGTCGCCCATTCATGAAGAAGACATTAAAATTCTGAAAAAATACAACCCCATTTCCCAAAAAGTTGGGATACTATGTAAAATGTAAATAAAAACAGAATGCAATGATTGTCAAATCATTTGAACTTTATATGTGTTGAAAGTAGTACAAAGACGATATAGCAGATGTTGAAACTGATAAATTTTATTTATTTATTTTTTAAATATCTGCTCATTTTGAAGTTGAGGACAGTAACGTGTAACAAAAAACTTGGGAGGGGACAATAAAAGACTGGAAAAGTTGCATTATGCTAAAAACGACAACTGGCAGAACATCTCACAGCTAATTCGATTATTTAGCAGTAGGTCAGTAACATGATTGGGTATAAAAACTCTTTCATAAATTAATATGATGAGGGCTTAACCACTCTGGGTCATTCCATCCCAAATCAACCAGAATGTGAGAAGTGCCCCAGGTCACCATCTCAGAAAATTCTGAAAAAAATCACAGTTGAAGCACTACCCAAGGAATGAATGTTTGCAAAATTTCAGGTCTGTAGGTGCAGTAGTTGCCGAGATATGGCCATTTATATTTTAAGGCTTTTTTTTTTTTTTCCCGATTTTTGCAAAATGCATTTTTGACCAAATTTGAATACTTATTTACAGCAAAGTAATGATGCTGCAGGGTTGTAATCTTACATATATGGCTAATTTTTCCTGAATTTTTCATTTTTGGCTTTATAAAATGTGTATCTTCAGTCCCTGGTCATCTACTGACTACCCAAAATAGAGAGAAAGCAGATTTTGCAAAATTATGCTGTACCTTTGCAGTACTGCTGAGGGAGAATGGCTCATTTTCTAGATCTGAAATTTTTTTATGATGTCTAAACTGATGTTTATGTATGTGTGCAAGCAGTCAGAAGTTTTAAATAACCATTTCTTCCAGCTCCAGTGGCCTATTTGTATTAGACCATTTTATGTTTTTCCAAAAACTAGCCCATATTTCACCACCAAAAACTACTGAATGACAGTGAATGACAGCCTTGAAATTTTTACCGTTTATTGGCACATATGTAAGCATAACACATACCAAGTTTCATCTGTAGTATCAGATTGGTTCTATTTTTAAAGCTATAAAATATTTGACAATTTTTACATTAAAGCAATTCTTACCTTTCTGGCATTTTTACACTTTTCTTTTGTAATCTTAAAATGCTCCTAATAAGCGTATGGCACACTAAAATGTAAAAGAAATCCACCAGGTCTTGAAACTCTTCAATATTCAATTCTCATAATTTCTGATAAAAGTCTGACCAATCATTTTCTTCGGCCCGAATAAAATGATTTGCCGAGCTTCCTGTCTGTCATCCGTCACAGCACCCCTTCCAGTTGCCTACTGCTGTCACCGCTTGCGAGTCATGCACCTCTCTGGCAGAAAAAAAAAAAAACGACGCATTTGACTAAACAAACGGTTGCTGAAATGCTATAATTACGATAATAACGTTAATGGTAGTTCGTCAGACTACAAAGGTAACTAAACGTTATGAGGGCATTTTATTTTATACCACATATAGAATGGAATATTATGTCATTACTGTTGGTTAGTTTTCACTTACCGGTGCCTCTAAATCTGACTCCATTAACCCGTTTCACTCCCCTACGAAAAAAGTATTGCGTGTGGCGCAAGGAAGTGAGCAGCACGAGTGAAACAGGTCAATGGAGTCAGATTCAGAGGCACCGGTAAGTGAAAACTAACCAAAAGTAATTAAATAATATTCAATTCTATATGTGGTATAAAATAAAATGCCTCGTAACGTTTAGTTACCTTTGTAGTCTGACGAACTACCATATATTACTTATATTTTTTTTCGTAGGAGAAGTCCGGCAATTGGGGGGAAGAGGGTGGAACTTTGGAGGGAGGTGGAGTTGTTCATGTTCAAATTTTTACTAAGTGCTGTGCGTCATGCCAGAAAGGTAAGAATTGCTTTAAACTTGGTCTTTGTGGTCGTTTCCATAGACTTCACTTTGCATTTAATGTATCCAACCTTGTCTTTGTCACTCACAGGTTTTAAGGGTGAACAGCCTAAATTAGTTGCACTGACATTGAGCTGCTCCTGAAGAATCGACTCATCAACATATGCTTCATCGGTACTGGTACTTGGGCACTGGCTCATCAGATGCTGCAGTATGGTCCCTCTCATTTCCATGCTTGCAATAATGGTAGGAGTAGCTGCACCATTTCTGACCAGGTTTCAAAGTAAATTCTCCTGCTATTTCTTGATCTATAGTATGCAGGTGTTCTAAAATGACCAATACAGTTTTAAAATCAGAATTCCATCAGAGTATGTGTTTAATGGGGGCTTCAAAGATAATTTTAGTGAAAATATTTTAGTGATTGTACTTACTTGTAACCTTCTTTTTATGAACATTCCTAGGGTCACAACAATATCGTTGATGACTTTCGTAATATGATAAAAACATCTATTTCGTGGTGAGGGCAAATTGTGTCTTCATCTTCCAAAGAAATTTCACACCTCCACATCAGAAGTTCCTTATTTTCTTTACTAAGTTTATTGAGTTTGATCATTCCACTTTTTTAGTCAAAGTGGTTTTCTGACACTCATCCCCCACTTTTTCACGAACTGTGCAGTTTGGCTCCATGTTGAAAATGAAATGATTATCTCAAGATTGGGTCACTCTTTATATAGTAATATATGTATAGACAAGGATTGCATAATGATGACATCATGCTGATTGCATAATGATGACATCATGCAGGGCACGTTATGAGTATGACATCCCTTCAAGGATCAAGTCTGGACAAGCTCCCATTTGAAGATCGAATGAGAATCAAAATTGTTCACAGATACTGCATAATTACAGATCTGACATCATACCATTGGCATTGAAATAATGAGACGGATTTCTTAGTTTACAGCATCCATATAACACCAGGTACCATTTGCAAGGTAACTGCAAGATTATTGTTATCAAATTTTAATCATCCACAACTGTGTCCAAGACCACATTAATGTTCAAAGGAACATTTAAAGGTATTAAATAATGGGCTATCATAACCAATGCAAAGGAACTATCCCACATAAGTGCCTCAAGAAGATTGACCACCAATTTACAATTGTGTACATGGTATCATTAAGCCTAAAAAATTGATTTTATTTAATGCAGCTTTAAAAATAGATCTAATCTGATACTACAGATGAAACTTGGTATGTGTTATCCTTAAATATGTGCCAATAAACAGTAAAAATTTCAAGGCTGTCATTCACTGTCATTCAGTAGTTTTTGGTGGTGAAATACGGGCTAGTTTTTGGAAAAACGTAAAATGTTATGCAACTGTAATATAAATAGTCAACTGGAGCTGGAAGAAATGGTTATTTAAAACTTCTGACTGCTTGCACACATGCATAAACATCAGTTTAGACATCATGAAAAATTTCAGATCTAGATAATGAGCCATTCTCCCTCAGCAGTACTGCAAAGATACAGCGTAATTTCATCAAATCGGCTTTCTCTTCATTTTGGGGGGTCAGTAGATGATCAGAGGCTGAAGATACACCTTTTATAAAGCCAAAAATGAAAAAGTCAGGAAAAATTAACCCTTATATTACAAGATTACAACCCTGCATCATTACTTTGCTGTAAATAAGCATTCAAATTTGGTCAAAAATGCATTGTGCGAAAATCAAAAAAAAAAAAAAAAAGCCTTAAAATATAAATGGCCATATGTCAGCAACTACTGCACTTACAGACCTGAAACTTTGCACACATTCATTCCTTAGGTAGTACTGCAATTGTGATTTTTTTCAGAATTTTCTGAGACAATGACCTGGGGACTTCTGGTTGATTTGCGATGGAATGACCCATCTATGATAAAGACTGCGCGGGGAAATAGTTCAACAACTGTAGAATAATGTTTTCAGCTCAAAATTGCAAAGAATTTGGAGTTTTCATTTTCTATGGCACATTATATCATTTAAAGATTCTGAGAATTCAGAAAAATCTCTATTCGCATGGGACAAGGCCAAAATACAATTTTGAATGGCTGTGATTTTCAGGTTCTCAGGCGGCACTCTGTTAAAAGAAGACAGGACTCTGAAGTGGAAATCACTGCATAGACTCAAGAACACTTCTGTAAACCACTGTCAGTAAACACAGCTTTTCACTGCATCAACAAATACAAGTTAAAACTAGCTCTTCTTGGAAATCACGGATGCCACGTCCTCTGGGCTAAGGAGGGGAGGGGCCATCTGGCTTGTTATTTGCAAAAAATTCGAAAGCCAGCATCCATGATAGTATGGGGGTGCCTTAGCACACATGGCATAGGTAACTTGTGCATCCGTGAAGACACCATTAATGGTGAACAATATATACAGGTTTTGATGCAACATTTACTCCCATCCAGATGCCTTTTTTAACCCCTTTGCTCAGAATACAAATGAATGCCAATTTTTCCTGTTATGCATGAGCCTATTTAGGCTTTATAACTCAGTATTTTTGTGACAGAGACTCCGGAAAATTATTCCATTGAAGCAAGACATTTGGAAATTCAATTACAGAATTATTTAAGAATTAAATTTTGGAATTTATGGACGCGTCTAAATCTGCGCAAAGGGGTTGAGGGAAGGCCTTGCTCATTTCAGCAGCAGCGTGCCAAACACCATACTGTGCACGTATTACAAGAACATGGATCTGTAGTAAAAGAGTCCAAGTGCTAAAGTGGTCTGCCTGCAGTCCAGACCTGTCATCCACTGACGATATTTGGCGTATTATGAAACAAAAAAATATGAGAAAGGAGGCTGCAAAGTATTGAGCAGCTGAAATCCAACATGAAGCAAGACTGAGAAATATTTTGCTTTCAAAACTACAGCAGTTGGTCTCTTTAGTTCCCAAACACTTACGGAGTGTTCATTGAAGAAGATGTGATGCAACACAGTGGTAAATATGCCCCTGTGCCAACTTTTTTGCAACGTGTTGCCGGCATCAAATTCACAATGAGCACATATTTTCCAAAAAACAATTAAAAAATCTGTTTCCACATTTGATATATTGTATTAGTACTACTTTGAAATAAATATTAAGTTAAAATGATTTGAAAATCATTGTATTCTGTTTTTATTTACATTTTGCACTGGGTCCCAACTTTTATTTGGAAATGGGGTTGTACAACGTACTTCTGAAAATATTCTGAAGAAATACTTTCAGTTTTCATGTGATATCAACTCCAGTCTTTTCAGTAATTCTTTTCTAATTAGTGAACAAATCATGACCATATTCCTCCCCAAGGAAAGCCCTCTTTTTGTGCACATCAGTTGCAAACAACTGATAACAATTTACAGTGTGCGAATAATGTTCTGTTCACAATTCCAAATCGGAAGAAGTTGGGACGATATGGTAAATGCCCATAAAAACAGAAAGCAGTGATTTTTAAAATTACCTTGACTTATTTCATTACAGCCAGTATGAAGACAAGGTATTTCATGTTTTGTCTGGCCAACTTCATTTATTTTGAAATTATACATATATACATGCCAGCAATGCATTCCAAAAAAAGTTGGGATGAGGACAATTAGCGCACCTCAACTAGTAATGAGGTAAAAAAAAAAAAAAAAGAATAATAGCGTGATTTGAAATTGCTGATGTCAGCAGGTGATTGTAGTCATGGTTTGGTGCAAAAGCAGCATCCAGGAAAAGCCTTGTCCTTCAGGAGCAAAGATAGGCTAAGGATTGTCAGTTTGCCAACAATTGCAAGGGAAAATCTGAGTAAGTTTTAAAAACTATATCCCTCAAAGAAAGATTGGAAAGGCTTTGGATATTCCACCCTCTGTGGTGCATAACATAATTAAGATTCAAGGAACCTGGAGGAATTTCTGAGTGTCAAGGGCAAGTACGCAAGCCTAAGTTGGATACACATTTTCTCCAATCACTCAGATGGCACTGCATCAAGAACAGTCATTTATCCATAAGTGATATAAACACATGACGCAGGATTATTGTGGCAAACCATTTCAAGAACCACTTATTGGGGACCTCTTATGCTATTTTTTCAAGTTATAATGTTCTTGCATATCCAAAAGGGAAGTCTATAAATTCTTTCAGCAATAAATAAATAAATTAAAATTCCATGATTTCTAGGCAATTTGATTCCTATCATTCCTAACCCTCTGAAAAATGGGTTGTTCTGAGTGAGCGTCCCCTCGATGGAATGAGCTTTGTTCTAACTGGCGAGTGAACAAAGCCACCGCGTCAACGGAGAGGGACAATGTCACAATCCCCCAACTACGAGCAAGTCTCTAAAAACAGATGAATGAAAAAGTAGTTAGCACAGAAGTAAGGCATGCATTCACCATAATAGTTTTACTATGCTTGTAATTCAGTCTCTAAAGTCAAGAATGATCCGTAGCCATCCTCTGTAGCAGCAACCGTTGGCAAACAGTCACCTATTCTATCTGTCCTATCATACATGTCTCATACATTGCTTCCAGCTGAACTAGCAACAGTTTCTAAATTCACAGACTATTTAGCAGCTAGCTAGCTAATAAACCACACTATGATTAAAGAAAGGTAATGCCTGTATGCTAGTGAAGTAAGTAAGCAAGTAGCACTTAGGTAGCTGGTTAGATACATCAACAACCAAGCCAAACACATTTTAAGGGACATTATCATGGTGCAGCAAGTCACACTCAATAGCTGCATAAATCTACAAAATCAATCATGTGTAGGAAATTTTTCGTGTGGGGTCATCCTTTCGAATTGTTCAGATGTTTTTGATAAGTTTATGGAACGCGCCATGACACTTCTTGAAGACGGTATTTTTGAGGAAATACCACTAGGGGCGCTGTAAATAGTGACATCACCCCGGCTCTCTGCCTTTGTTTTGGCTGTCATTTTCATCAATGTATTGCTTTCATGCATTAGCTTTGTGATGATTATACTTGAGCATTATGCGTCTTTTGTGTGATGTCCGGCTATTAATACAAATCGCCTGCCTCAAAAGAAAGTGAGTGAGTTAGATTTCCTGCATGTATATATAAACACACATGACAAATGGCACAAACCTACTGTGTGGTACATGGATGTATTATAAGAACTGGATACTGAACCAGGGCTGAGCGGTCAAGCTGATATTGCAAGTCACGTGATGCCATGGGGGGCAAAAATAAATTTTTCCATAGGGAACAATTGAAAAAGACGCTCAGATAAATCCGTGAATAATTTTTTTTGACTACCACAAATTATCAATATATAATCTGTTGATTTTTCTCGTTTAAATCATTGGTGCCTTTTTCCATGGCAGAGACAAAATTTTTTATTTTAATCCAGGCTGCGTGGACATCAAGGGGGCCTTGCCTCTGGAGGGTTCTCATAAGCAATGCAGCAGCTGCCGTTCTCTGCATGCCTGTAGCACTGGTCAGGAGATTCCATGCTGTCGGCTTACGTTATTACTAAATCAGTAAAGTGAGCTGGTGTAACGAGACCAGTGTTTTCATTTATTGTATTTGGTGAATGGCTTTGTTATGTAGCGACTCGACTGCTTCACCTATCTTTTATGTAACATCACCGAATATACAGTAAGGTTGCAAAAGCTGTTCGTTAATTAAGGTTGGATAATGGGCGTGTATTCGGTAACTATTGAAGGTGACATCCTATAATCGTGCATGTAGCTAACACTTGCTTTGCTTTTTCGAATTAAGATGTTCAAGATGCACCTAAACTGAGTTGTATATTTTCATTTACATGGATGCACGGTACTGTGTTTTGCTGCTTCATGTATTATATGCTGGCTACGTAGCTAGCTAAGTAGCATCGACTACTTCTATATGTACACTTTCAGCATGGTATAAATTCAGCAGAAAAAACTGCACAGCTAATCATTTATTTACCATTGCATGCACATTCTTAAATATTAAAACAATAGCAAATGTGCATACTTGAAATGTCGTAACTTTTCAGCAACTTTTAAGATAAGATACAAAATTTGAAGTACCTATTATTTTATGCATGCGCCGAACTTGCATGACAGCACTGCACAAACAGAGACAGTATTTGTAGTTCAGTCTTTATTAGCTAGAAGTGTTGAGTGGGTTGGAAACGCTGGACAAGATGAGACGTGAATGACACACTGTTAGTGAGCAGCAGCAGTGCACGGGAGCGATGCTGCGGAGATTCGCTGATGCGGCTCAACTCTATCTGCACAGAGAAAATACGAGAATCCCAGAAGAAAGAAACAGATGAAAATGAAACGAAGATCGACTTCATGTTTTGTATATTTTATAACTGGGCTGCTGATTATGTGAGGACTTAACAAATTTATTAATCCTGTATAAGGGGAAGGGAAAGAATTCCATATTCAGACTCCACCAATCAAATAAAATCAGCACTTTTTTCGGCTTACCTTGATGTTTGAGTACCCAGAGAAACATTCGGGTGTGTAGAAAGGTCAAGCGTGCATTTAGTCAAGAAATTTTTGAGTTTAATTTCCAGTGCTGATAAACGTGGTAATAGCATATAACGGCAGCAGCTATGTTACTGCGTGTGTTAACTTTAACAATAGGAGGATAAAACATGTGTCCTAAGGCCAATATTTTATTGATAGTAAAAACTGCAACTGGGCAGAAAACACTGAAATTGTATCCATTCTGTGGACATATGATGAAAAAAGTTTTCATGAATGGATTTAATGAATGGTGTGTGCACCCTGCGATCGATTGGTGAGCTGTCCAGGGTGGGTCCCTGCCTTTCGCCGTGAGTCAGCTGGGATGGGCTCTAGTTCCCCCGCGACCCTAGTAGGGAAGAGACGGTACAGGGAATGGTTGGATTTAATGAGCTTTGAGCATACGTACGCTTAAAGTAATTTTGCTTGTCAGAATTGGCCAAATACTTTAATTAACATCATCTACTTTAAAACTTATCAGTTCATAAAGCACGGGCAGTGCTCTGTGCGGTTGGGTTATCGTCTTGAATCCAATAAGAATAGAGGAGGTTGAAAGATAACAAGCACGAGAAGTTTCATTTTTCCAAATACATTTAGCTTTGAACTGTGTGGAAAACGAGATTGAACTATGTCATCTTATAGAGCAGCAAGTCAACTGTTTTGCTGACATTTTTTGTGACGAAGTGAATAATTTTATTTCCCTGTTAAACAAAAATAGTTTGCACCATGAAATTTGACATTAAGAGTGTTTAATTTTGCCAAGTCTTGCTTAGTCAAAAACGTCTCTTGCAAGCACAGTATGTCACAATTTTCCAGGAGGTTGTCAACAACCAAGCGGCAAGCCCTGTCTCCTGCGCCCTGGCCCAGACGCAGGCCTCGACAGTTGTAGAACAAAACCCGAAGAGGTCCAGTCATATGGGAATCTAGTGAGTGCTCCCTGCACCAGCTGACACGCTTCTCAGCTCAGCAGCAATGACAGCGTTAGCCCTAGTAGCACCTGCCCGGCGCGGCTCATAGGAGCGCCGTACAAATGCCCTGTCAGGCCAGAGCTCTGGATTGTACATTTCTCCAACCTCATTGCACTCTGCAGAAACTTTAAAAGAGCTATATCTGCCGTTCTCATTACCGATCCGGTTACAGGAAACCACACGGCCAAGTTTTTCACTAAGATAGTCAGAGAGAGCTTCCGCGTTTAGATCAGGTGAGAACTTGGAAGCAAAAACACTCACCAGCTTGGTCTTGACAGTTTTGATATTACCAGCATCTCCGATGCCAACAATAGACGTGCGGTTCTTTTTCTGCCCGATGTGGCTATGCGCACCGGGGTTTGGCACCAGCATCTGCGAGTCATGTTGTCGAGCCCTTTTAACAACCCGACTCCACTTGGGCGAGCCAGGTACAGCAGTTGAGCCTCCCGGGTTCCCCGTGGATGTAGCCCCCTCCGGCCCGAGAGCAGAGTCCCCTGGCACAGCCCCCACTCCAGCGTGCAACGCTGATCCATCCGTTGAGATGCGTCCGAGAGCCAAGTCATCCAGGCCGGCAGCACCTCCACCCAAAGCCGTGGGCACCTCCGGGCCATCCCCTGGAGCCAGGTCAGATGCTTCCTAAGCACACACTTGGCGGTTGATATCCGTTGTAACTTCCCGCAGATCCTCGCACACATTCCCGTGCAACTGCATGACGCGCTTCATGGAGCACACCTCCGAGGACAGCTGCTCCATTTTTCCGAGTAAACACGAGACGTCCATATTGGAGAAAGTTACCGGAGGTAGCTCGTCCAAGTAGTGAGAAACAAATCTGGGTGCATTCTCACCGCACTCATTCATCACTTTGAGACAGCTTTTTATGTGGTTCACGTCCTTCTGTGACCCTTTATAGGAGACGTTGCGCTGCGTAGTAGTACAGAGATCAAACAAAACTTTTTTGGATGACTCTATCCACTCTGAGTCAAAGGTGTTTGCGACCAGCAAAACAATCTCATCTTGACTCATTGTCTTCATTTTAACAGCAAGAAAGTTCAACAACTCATCCTCCACAATGACTTTGCCGTCAACAGTTCTGCAGATATCTGGTTTTAAACGAGGGCGGCTGACAGCTCGAGACGCCACACCCGCACCTGCAGACTCCGCCATATTGATCCATATTGATTGATTATATTTACAATATTTAATTAATTGGATACACTGCAAAACCAAATGTTTAAGTTCAGGACGTATGTTAAACACTTTCTTATAACACTTTTTAAACATGTCACAGTGTTAAGATTCAGTTTTAAAGCGTATTCAACAAATCTGAAAAGCCTTGATTGCAAGATCCAATTAACATCAGTATTTTGAATGAGAACACCTGTTTACAAAAATATTCACTTGGCATTTAGCTTTTACACACCGGTGTTTAGATTATAAACACATCGTATGTTCCACAGTTTCACAGTGTAGGCGTGGGAATTTGTGCTGATTTAGGACGAGATGAACAAAGTCGATTGGCACCAGTGTAGGATAAAGGGAAGCCCTAGGCGACGAGACTTAGTGTGGGGTAGTGTCTTTTCTTGGGGTCATAAAGCCTCCTACGAGTCCCCAACAGGTGCAATTGAGTCAACGCGAGGGTGTGCTTGATGGACGTCATCGATGTCATAATAAATCAAGCGAAGGTATTCTTGTGATGACCAGGGATCGAGGACTTAGATTGTGTTATCTGATACTCCTTGTTTCAAGGCCAAGGAAAAATGTCCTGCGTAATAATCAGGAAATATGCCAAATTTAATTAAAATGAGTCGAAAACAATAGAGAAACCATTCATGAGAGACAATTCTCCTAGTGTCAGTAATAAAACGTGGATTTTTAGGGGAGGCATGGTTAGGAGAATAGCAATAGTTAATAATGTTACGTTCGATACTGAGGCTGCCAAGTATCTGTTAAGTACCAGGGGTAAGTTTCTGCTGAAGCTCCATATCTAGGCTTGTATCATTTTCAGAGAAGCACGTGCTCAGTGACAAAAGGACCCCCGCTTTCTACAGTGGCACATGATCAGCTTGACTGATGAGTCAGATCATTCTTTTTTTTCCCTTTGTGCCTTCCAGTCCAGATGAGAAAGAACCTTAAGTTTCACCTTGACCTCAGACCAGCAAGTCATATTACTCTCAGTGCATGGCAATTCATACCTTGAGATGGTTGACAACAATATTGTTATGATCACCTGCACTAAAAGGGGCTTTGCGTTACGATTTTTTAAAATTCCTCCCCCCACCTTGACTATCATCCTTCTTATTAATAGAAATGAGAAATGGCAAAAGAAGAAGGGGAAAAAAGACAAACATCAACAGCAAAAGAAATGACAACAGTTTAAAAAAGAAACAAAAGACATCAACAGCAACAACAATGACAACAAAAGTAATAATAAAAATAATAATAATAATAATAATAATAAATAACAAATAAAAAAGAATAAAATTATTGAGGGACAAAAACTACAACAGCACCAATTACAGAGATAACAACAGAAACGACCACAAAGCAACAAGAACAACTGACAATATTTACATGGCAGCCACATCTGTCAGATGTCAGGCCTAGAGTGGGAAGCCCAAACCCCCCCACTAAAAGTACCACTGCGTTCCGAGTCGCATGACACACAACCACAGGGAATCCCACAAGTCCCCTTCATCCCACTGTCCCCCCCACTGATCAGCAACCGAAAAAAACAATGAACAGCGAAAATCCGGATGGGCACCATGCCAACTGCAATGCAAAACACCCCCCACCAACCCACCATCCACCACCAGACAACAGCCAATGCAACGCCAACAGCCCCCCAACCCCACCTCAAACGCGCTCCGGCCAAGTCTGTACTGTTATTAATAACCAAGTATCATTGGCCAATGTGGGCTAGCTTTAAAACTACAGTACATATTGCGCATTACCTGTAGCCAATTAATAAAACTTGAAAACGGGTTGCTGATCTACAGTAGATTGCTAACTAGCCACCAAACCTGCTATCCAGCTACCAGGCTAGCTAGTTAAATGCCATTCACTGATCTCAATTCATTTTTATGCAACATATGCTAGCTAGCTAACAAATGATTACCAGCTGTGAGCTAAGATGACTTAGCCAACCAGCTACCAAGCTATGCTATTACTGACTAAACTTCGCTAACAAAATTAGCAAGCCAGTTACTGACATTAGTCAGAACATTTCTGAGGCTGGGCAAAAAAAGACCGCAAGACAGTCAATGCAATCCTTTCTACATCCAATGCATTTTACTGTTATGATGCAACGAAGACTGTTAAATGGTAATGCTAGTTAGGAAGTGATTGAATGCGCACACAAACTGTAAGTCGCCGTCAGAGGGCAGCCAACAGGCCAGTAATGGGAAGCCCCACCCCATCCCAACATATGGCCGGATGCCCCCCCAGACCACCACCACCCACCACCCCCCCAGCCGGAGATCAACTGGGGAGCGTGTGAAACAACAGCAACCCACCAGACCACTAAGGCGCAAATGACCCACAACCAAAAGCATAGCAGCACAATTTTATTTTTTATGATAACAGCGTATGAGCCTCTCACTCCAAATGTGACACCAGAGGAAAGTGGCTGCTGTGCAAAGACGGCCAACAACAACAAACTCTACCCATTGAAACAATACACACGTGTCAATGCAGTATATCTTTCCACAACAGCAGTTACACTTTTGAATACATACAGTAGTACCAGGCCAGTGCATTGCTTCCTCTTGTTATGAGAGAATGAGAGAGGAGAAAAGAGGACGAAAAACAGGTTTGGGATGAAGTGTGTGTGTGTGTGTGTGTGTGTGTGTGTGTGTGTGTGTGTGTGTGTGTGTGTGTGTGTGTGTGTGTGTGTGTGCATGTTTGGCAAGTGTTGAGAGGTTTATAAGAATTAATGTAGAGGGGTCGCATAAGTGTCAAGTGCCCAGAGCAGCATAGAAGCCCCCCCCGGCTGCTCAGGTAGCCTATAGCCCCGAGGCACACTGCAAACCCACCACATGAGGCATGCCCGCCACATGAACAGGAGAACAACAGAGAGCTTGAGGAGAGCGCCACATCAAGAGAGGCAGGGAGAGTTCCCCAGAGACGACAGGACACAGGCGAACCCTGGCCTGGACTAAAGCCACTCCCCCATAGCTACAGGAACAAGCCACATCCGCAAGGATGACATGCGATGTGGGACCAACACAGAATTGGAGCGACACTGGCAGACAAGGCCCAACTCCCCCCCCGCTCACCCTGAAAAAATTCACCGAAGGCAAGCGGGGCCCACAGAGGCCAGCCAGAGACCCTCCCCCTCAGCAAAGGCAGACACCAGAGTTATAACAGGCCCAGCCAAGTACCCAGCTATCATCAACTGGGCCCACCACAGCTCCTCCCCGGCCACCCCACCCGCAAACATGCCTCACCACGGGAAAGTATAGGCGTGTGCCTGCCTTGAATGAGTGTGAAGGTTGCTGAAATGTGATCATAAAAATTCTGAGACAACTCGGGTGTGGACACTCCATTGGGATAAATGGGGGCCATAACACACAGCAGCTTGGCCTTCCCCCAACACGCCACACCCCAGCCGCCTCCTCACCCTGCGTGTCTATGGTGCAATTACAATCAGCAGAGCGACTAAGCCGCAGCTCCTGTCGGGAGTGAGGCAGAGCACCCGGTCTCCGTTGAGCGGCTTGGTCCCCCACAAGTCCACTGTAACAGCTGCCTCGCTAGCCACAGATGTGTGTACTGCAGAGCAAAGCATCAGCGGGACAGGACCCTCAGGAGCTCATGTTATGGCAGGCCTCAGCCACGGTCGCAGGCCAGGTCTACCCCATCCATAGTCCAACAACTCCAAGTTGGGAGAGGGGCCGAACCCCATAACCCAGCGTACCTGTGGAACTGCTCTAGAATGTCCCCGGGCCAACAGAACAAGCCATCAGTCCAACTGGGGGCAACCAACACCGCTGGCAGCGCCCACAACTGGCCTCCCCAGCACTTGGATACCAGCGACCATTGCCAAACCAGAGCGCAACTAACCCGGGCTGCCAGAGGCACCAGTGACCACCCCCCATCACAGGAGAGATCGCCGCCAGGCAGCCAGAGCTGGGCACTGTGGCAGGGGCACGCACCAGAGGTGCACAGACCACCAGTACACCCCTGTAGACTTCAGCACCAGCAGCCCCACCCCAGCAGGGAGCAGTTAGGCACCCAGAGAGCCCCAACCCCACCCCCCAGGGAAGGCCTTGGCAGGGGATAGACCTCCCCACCGCAGGGGAAAGGCCCGCACACAGGGACCGCTACAAAGGCAAGTGCACCAAGCCCAAGCCCACAGACTAACACACCCAAGGCCATCGGAGGGCGAAACAGCGACCGAAGGGGCCACCCCCCCCCCAACCCCACACACACACACACACACACACACATGCACCTGCACACAGAAAGTGCCACAAGTATGCAGTACACCCATGGGCCAGAGGAGTGCCACAGAGCCAAGGACAGGCTCAATAACAACCCAGGACAGCAGACACCCATGCCTGCAGGACATGTTTAGTTTATAAAATCCCAGTCCCAAAATAGATTGAAATTCCCCCATTTGTTTTTTTTTTTTTTTGTAGAAGCAGACATTCCCTCCATTGATATAAAGCCTCTTTGAAAAATTTTCCACTGTGTGATTTTTAAATTGTTTATGGACTTCTAGTTAATGTGGATAGCTTTCTTGGTGACTGTTAAAGCAGAGAGAATATCTGTGTTGGTTTTGTTCATGTTAATGTTACAAAGGTCACCCAGTAAGCATAGCAAGGGGGAGGGTGGGATGAGGCATTCCATAAAGAACGATAATTATTTGCATATCCTCTGCCAGAAGTGCTTAACAAGTGTATAGTGCCAGAAAGCATGCATGTAGTTTCTGTGCATTGTGAACAGATGTTCACGGGAGTAAGACCCATTTTGAACATGCTTTGGCCAGTGTAGTGTGTTTTATGGAGGATTTTGTACTGTATCAGTAGTAGATAGTGCTTCCGGTCATGTTGAAGGTGTTTCTGCAGATCTGGGTCCAGAAGTCTGCATTTGGAGTGACTGATAAGTCTAACTCCCATTTGGCAGTGGGCAAAGCAGTTGTTTGCTCTCCTTTGCCCAAAGTTACATCCATTTTTGACAGTAATGTAAGTGATGAGAGCTTAAGAAAGTCAAATATAGTGGATGGGAAAGTTAAATCGATTCGGATCGGAGTCGGATCGTTCTGATAGAAAGCTTTTTCAGGGAATGGGACTGTGCAATTTACAATATCAACTTTAGCCATTTTCCCAGAGTGAGTGACGAGTACTTTTAGTCCCCCAAAAAAATGTAGTAATTATGATGTTGGACTCAAGGGTCGCAGATAAATCAGTGTGATGTATCGGCGGGGGGGGGCAAAGTAGGCTTTTTTGGGTCAAATTCGCCCAGTCTGGTGGTGTTGCTCAGCAATATCTTCCTGGGGTGTGACCAGACCATGAAGTAATCAGGCTCGTGCGGATTGGGAGGGATGGAAAAAAACAGATCCAAGTGACATGACTAAGAACTCGGGGGAAGCCTGGGAACATACAAAAAGTTCCATCCCTGTGGCTGAAAAAAGTCCCAGATGTGCGTCCCATTTCCTTGCCACAAGGAAGGAAACCTACGTGTTCAGCGGTGGGTAAGATGCCTGGGTTTGAGATGATGGAAACGTTACATTAACAGCATTCATCGGATGCTTGTAACCAGTAGATGACGTGTTAAAGAAAGTGCATTAAAAACTGGGGAGAGACTACATGGGGACAAGGGGACAAATGGTTGGCAGGAAGTGATGTTTTCATCATTGGCATTTACCAGATAGTCTTTACAGTAGATCGTCTGTTGAACAGAAGCTTCAATAAAACAACTTGGGTAAAGATAGGGGCATGAAGGAATGAGGGACAAGAGGGAGTAAGGAGACGTGGGACAAGGAGTTAAAGAAATGAGGGAGAAACAAGGGCATGAAATTTCGATGGAATTTGTCATGCATTCTTGTATGGTAGAGCTTCTGAAAAATGAAATGCAATAATATAATCTGAGGGATGAAGAACAAGGGACAAGAGGAAGGGGGACAAAGGGAATGTGGGATTGAAGGGACGGGGGGGTGTGAAATTTCATTATTGGAATTTGTTGTGTGGTCTTATCTGGTAAGGCATCTGTAAAACAAAATTCATCAAAATCATGAGGGGATAAAGGGGATGAGGGACACAAGGAAAAGAGGATGAAAGGGAATGTTGGGGCATAAAATTTCATCATTGGAATTCATTGCTTGATTTTATCGGTAGTGCATCTTTAAAGATGCATCAAATTCATGTGGGGATGTGAGAACAAGGGGAAAGGGAAAGGGGGAGGGGATAAAAAGGAATGAGGGTGGAAAAGGGGATGGAAGAGAACGAAGGAACAGGTAGGACGAAGGGACGTGAAATTTCATTATTGAAATTCATCACATGGTCTTATTTGGTACACCGTCTGGTATAGCACATGGGGGAAAGGGACGAAAGGGAATGAGGGGGTATGCACAATTTCATTATTAGAATTTATTGAATTGTCCTAGCAGGTAGAGCATCTGTAAATGGAAATGCATCAGAAATATAGACATGACGAAAATTCATTGGGTTTCAGCACATGACAATTAGCCTTCCCTTCAGTGCATGATGCAGTTGCACCACTAACAGTATCTAGAAAAGCCAGTCTGTGATTATCTGGATTCTGAGCCAAGTTCTGTGATATTATTAGACTAGTATATTCATAGTACTGGGAATATATAAAATCTAGTGAGCCATCTGAGTGCTTATTACATATTACATATCATAATCGAGTTTGTGTCTATTTGGTATTTAATTTCTGTTAATTGGAACCAGTGGCAGCCTTAAGCATCTGGGGGCCCGTTTCAAAAGCAAATGTGGGGCCCTATGAAACATAAGAGCTTCATCATTTTGATAGATGAAAGCTTACTCCTTAGCTTCATCAGTGAAATGTTAACTTTTCTGGTTGAAACTTGATGTTTATTTGTGATGATTTATTAAAATATTGGCAACAAAAATATATGCGTGTGTAAATGTGATACATTTCTCAAAAACTGAAATGTGCAACTCAGCCCAACAAGCTAGCTGCATTGCAAACTGCACTGCAAACCCATTCTTTCTTTTCTTCTTTGGGGACAGGGTTACTGGATATCTCTATAGGAACAGGGGTTCCCAAACTTGGTCCTGGGGCCTCCGTGTGTATGCTGGTTTTTGTTCCAACCATAATTGCCTTCTCAGGATTTCAATAAGCTGCTTATTTGTTTTAATTTGGTGCATTTTGGGTTAATAGAAGTTAATAGCTGTCTTGAGCCAAATTTTAATAGAAATATCCTAGTGTGCCATGAAGAATCAAAGACCCTTGAACATAATGTTTTGTTTTTTTTTTCTTTGTTGCAAGCAATTTCAGGAAGCAACATTGTAAGACAGAGCAAATTAGACATTGAGAAAATCAAAAAGCTCCTAATCAGATTTCTGAACACAGGTGTTCAGAGTTTTCTCTTTAAATTGTTAGTTTTTGCAACCATGTGTCTGCAGTTTCACCAGTTAGGAACCTATTGATTGCTTACTTTGATTTGCTTTTTTCTCTTCTTTTTATGCAGTTGTTGCTAATATTTCACAATGTGAATGTGCAATTTATTCTTCACTGCATGCATGCATATCTATCAAAATATGTCTTGAGAGGATAAATTCCTGCTCTAAAAATGAATGCACCTAATTAAGACAGGTGAACTGCTCGTTAAAATGCCACAATTGCAATTATGGGTGGAACAAAAACCAACATACACAGGGAGGCCCCAGGACTGAGTTTGGGAACCACTGCTCTAGAACATAATCTCTGGGATAATGATATGGTAAATCTTGGATGTAATTCAAACTTCGACATCCCACCATTATAATTTAATGTCGCTTGAGTGGACTAGGCTTAGAGGCTCTAGATGACTTAAATTCAAATTCGCATTGTAGCTATAAACATTACACACTAGGTGACAGGATATCCCTCCACTTTGTCGGAGAATGAGGCTGCCTTTGCCAGAGCTATGATTGTAATGATGTATACAAAACCATCAATACTTTTTCAGCGTGTTCACCGTATTAATGTTTTAATAAAGTTGCGATGTAATGTGAATGATAGAGCAGGTTTTTTCGCACAAAGTTCGTTTAGCTTACATTATATTAAAACGCGTCATAGTGCGTAACGTTAATTTTATGCTCTGATAGCAAAAATGACAAAATCGAACAGGTCCACACTGGTACTTTTCTTCCCGATTGTGGTTTCTGCGCAGAGATGCCTAAACTGCGATTTGTCCCAGAAAACTAGCTTTTTGTTGGCTTTGGTTGAGTTATGTCCCGAAACTCCTTGGGTATAGCTGGAAGTTACCTTATAGGCATAACTTCTCATTTTAGAAATCTGCGCACATTAAGCGTTTTGATGAAAGGCTGGAAGCATCCGCTTGTTTTCAAGGTGCCCAATTTCCATCAAATAGGCTACTGATCAGACACCAATAAAAGGCCAAGTAGGCGAGTTCTTTAATTTTGCAACTTAAATTTTGCAAATTATCAACGCATCTTATCGATCAGAAACTATTTGGACCGTGACCTGGCCCGAAATCAGAAATAATTTTCATTGATAATATAATGCGTAAAAAATGTATAACATCGCCAGATAATGCTTTAAAATGTTTACATCAAAGCTCACCGTTATATTAATTATAAAACACCTCCGGAATGGAGCAAGCAAATAACTTTTTTTAGTTGTTTTTATTTGTTCACATACCAATTGATAAGTCCGAGGCGCTAGCAACATTGGCTAAGGTGACGACTGTATTTCCGAAATTTTCAGAGTATCAGCTACCATAGCTCTTTAGCTACCATCATTTGTCGACAATGAATAATTACTACACTTCTTAGCTAGCTCAGCCTTCATGCAACGAATATATCTGACGGAGAAAACCGGCAACTCCGACCACGGAAAGCCGTGTATTGTCCCCATTCGCCACAACTCAGAGAGGGAGTATCGGCCGGGGGTGCACTATAATGCCTCCATAGATGGCTTAATGCGGTTTTTTGAAGTCATAACAAAATGTCCCAATTTCAGTGGCTATCAGGGATCCCAAACATTTGCTGTTTTGGGGGGCCTCAAATACTTACCCCGTGTGCCTCTCTAGCAGTGCACCTCTGCATGTTTTCATGCAGTCAAGGTTTAGGATATTAATTCTGGCCTGGCAGTTGGGGGCCCCCTGGAGGGCGGGGCCCGTTTCAACTGAAACGGTTGAAACATAGGTAAGGCCGCCTATGATTGGAACTAAGCCCTTGCTAAAAGAGGCTTATTATCCATTTACTTAGTCTCCCCACAGTTTCTATCGTGACTGCTGCTCAGGGCTTCTCAGGTTAATAAATTGTGATTCATGTGCTTCTGTCTTGGCAATAATAATTTTCTTTGCTATCTAGGGTGAGCTAGGTTAATAGGTAGAAGTTCCAAAATGTGGCCAAAACCATGTGATGGTTGCAGGATGATTGCACTTCTGGAAAGAGATTTCCAGGGTGGGTTTGTCTCCCACTGGTGCCAGCCCATTGAGCATCTGGGGAGCAAGATCCTTGATCTTCAGGGCCAGTTGGTGGCACGACATAGTTCGCAATCGGTAGAGTTTCTAGAGGAACTGAGTAGTATGTCATTTAGAGAAATGGTGTGTACCACAGCAGGGTAGCAGGAGACCCCAGAGCAGGCAGGGAGAGAAAGTTGGGTTACTGTAGGTCGACAGCGCAGGAAAGGGCATGCACGCTGTACAGCGACAGCTTCTCCAGAGGTTGAGGTGTCAAACCGATTCTGGCCTTGGCAGGAACTCGACTTGGCCCCTGACCCTGAGAGTGGGGGGACTGATGAGCCTCAGGGCACCCTTTTGGCCTCTTCCCCTCAGAAAAGAGAGTTAGTAATAGTGGGGGAATCAATTATTAGAGGAATAGACAGCATAGTCTGTCTGTAGAGAGTGTTACAAATAGGGAAATGCAAACTGCCCTGATGGAAGCTGACAGTGCTGCATGTGCTACTGATGATATCTTTTTAAAGCAACAAAGCGTAGTGAGGGGCTTGGAGCAGCAGGCAGCTGGGAAACCGAAGGGTAAGTGCAGCCATAATAGCCTGAAATGTTTTTTTTAAATGCTAGAAGCATAAAAAATAAATTTCCAGTACTTGTAGCTGTTATGACTAGTGAGGGCTATGACATGGTTGGGATTACAGAGACATGGCTTTGTGAAGAGGATGGAGAAGAATATAATATAGAAGGTTATAAGCTCTTAAGGAAGGATAAAATCTAATAGGGGAGGAGGGGGTGTAGCACTCGATGCGAACAAAAACATTAATGTGCAGGAAATTCCTGAAATCGAACATTTCTTGCTGTGAGAAGATATCTGGGTCAGGCTCATTGGCAAACACGAGACAGGTTTAAACATAGGAGTATGGTATCAACCGCCAGCTTTGGACAGTATTGTGAATGAAATGCTATTTAAGAGGATTAGGCAAGCTTGTAGAGGAGGAGGGACTATTATCATGGGAGACTTCAATTATCTGGGTATCGATTGGGAAATTGTGAAAGGACAGGGTAAAGGAGAGGATGAATTTATAGATATTAAAAATGACAATTTTTTGGTGCAGTATGTTAATAAGTGAAAGTAGAGTCACATGTCTGATGAAGGGCTTTTGCCCGAAACGTTACATGTGCATGCAATAAATTGCATTATTTTGGAGCTCAATCTCGTGTAGGGCCCACAAAACTACATTTCCCATGCATTCCACAGGAAAAGGAAACAACCTCTACAGCACCACCCCCTGCCTGACGTGCATTTTACATTTCCCAATAGAATGAGCCCAAAAGCAATAGAACTTTTAAAACTAGGGACCCCACCCAGTTCATTCTCTCTTGGCACACTTCCCACTGAGGAGCACACGCTCTCGTGGCTCTATGCCCACCGGGAAGCCACACTCTCTCTTGGCCTGCTCTCTTTACGCACAAGGACAGCACTTGTATTGGAATTTGCGCATCCTGTGCAATTTCACTCGGTCTACTTCCAGAGTGCTCACCAGAGGTGTAAAGTCCGGGTTCAGAGAGTAAAAATCCTCCCTAGAACTTTACTCCAACCATTTACTTCGGACAGGAGATAGAGCCAATATGAGTGATCAGATCATTCTGTGGGAGGGAGAAAAACTTGCCAGGACTTTTACTTTCTGACCCCTGGATTTTACACTTCTGCTGCTCACAACTCTGTTTAAGTTCAGGACTGCAAATCTCATTTAACTAGCTTATGCCCGGTGCTACTGCTAGTTGATCATGGAACAACTCCATAAAATAACTTTTCCGAATCAACAAGGACATTGCTCTGGGCGACCGACCCAGAGCAGCCTGCAACTCCAAGTGGACACAGGACTTCGGATCTGCGCACTCCACAGGACATCCACGCCAGAACTGCATTGTTCAATAGACCCGGAGAGGAATCCCAAGATAAGAACTTCAGTAAGACTAATTGAACGTTCCAGGCAGTAATGCAGTTTAGCGGTTTCAACTTAAACTGTACCGTATTTCAGTTTGTCCATTACTGATGTAATTGTACAATCACAGTGTATCCGTTTTTATATTTTATGAAGTTAAATAATCATTGATTGTTTATCTTTACATGCATAATCTTTCTCCCATTGGCTAACTTTCTGACGCTGCAATAAACTAACACGCATGCTGCAGTATGGATGATAACTCAATTCGTAATACAAATTGCATATGAGCTGAAGCAAACTCTTCTTGCAATTCGTGCAAACTAAACTGAGTTATTTACCTCTTCTTTCTGTATATTTCCCCATTTAAAACCAACTAGATGCATACTGCAACGTGCTGTATCAGAATTTTGACATATGCAAGTGTACTCGGGTACAGTACGATATTACTAGTGTGAAAGCTGACTAGCGGGGGAGAGGAGAGGGGGGGACAATCGTACTGTGGCATGGTACAGAACAATCGTACCTAGTGTGAAAGCACCCTTCGTAAGATCATCTTTAAACCACTCTCAGCTATCTTCAGACAGTCTTTAGAAACTGGAGAAATACCAAATGATTGGAAGCAGGGCAATATAATACCAATATATAAGAAAGGGGACTGTACTGAGCCAGGAAATCACAGGTCAGTCAGTTTCACTTGCATTGCATGCAAAATACTTGAATCTATCATAAAAGACGAGCTGGAATTATTTCTTCAACGCAATAATATCTTGAAGGATAGCCAACATGGTTTCCATAAGGGAAGGTCATGCCTTACAAACCTTCTGGAATTCTTTGAAGAGGCCACCAAGACTTATGATCAGAACAGGGCCTATGACATCATATTCTTGGATTTTCAGAAAACCTTTGATACAGTACCGCATGCAAGACTAGTTTTTAAAATGAGCTCCGTTGGAGTTACAGGAGGTATTCTGGAGTGAATTCGAAACTGGTTACAGAACAGATCACAAAGAGTGGTGGTCAGTGAAATCTCACCTGAGTTAGGTATGGTGGGGAGTGGAGTCGCTCAGGGATCAGTGTTGGGACCCCTGCTCTTCCTAATTTACTTTGTACAATAATGACCTTGATAGGAACATTGAAAGCAAATTAGTTTATTTGCGGATGATAGTAAATTGGGAGGTTTGGCGAGCAGTTTAGAGTCCACTGAAGTGATTCAGGATGAGTTAGATAGAATCCAGATTGGGTAGAAATGTGGCAAATGAAATTTAATGTAGCAAAATGTAACATTCTACATGTTGGTAATAAAAACATTAGACAGGATTACTTCATGGGAGGTTTAAAACTGGAATGTGCGCCACATGAAAAAGATCTGGGAATGATTGTTGACCAAACCCTTACAGGCTCTAGCCATGTGCCATAGCAGTTAAAAAGGCCAACAGGATGCTGGAATATATAGCCAAAAGTATTGAGTATTAATCCAAGGAGGTCATACTTCTCTTGTACAACACATTCTTCAGACCACATCTGGAGTATTTTGTACAGTTCTAGGGGACCATACTTTAAGAAAGATATAGAGGCTCTAGCAGAGGTTCTGAGAAGAGCCACCAAGCTAATTCCAGGTATGATGAAAGATGAAAGCTATGAGAAGAGGCTGAAGATTCTTAATCTCTTTAGTCTTAGAAAAAGGAGACTTTGGGGTGATCTGATTGAGGTCTTTAAAATGTTAAAGGGATTAACAAAGTGAATTATGTAGGATTACTTAGGCCAAGTTTTGTAAGTACAACCCCGATTCCGAAATAGTTGAGACAAAGTGTAAATTGTGAAAAAAATCAAAATGTAATGACTTTCAGATCACATGAGCCAATATGTTATTTACAATAGAACATAGATAACATTTCAAATGTTGAAACTGAGACATTTTACATTTTTATCCACAAAATGAGCTTATTTCAAATTTTCTGGCTGCAACAGGTCTCAAAAAAGTTGGGACACAGGCAAAAAAGGCTAAAAAAGCAAATAATCAGCTAAAAGAACATTTAGCATGTAATTAGGTTAACTGGCATCAGGTGTGTAACATGATTGACTATAAAAGTGATGTCTTAGAGAATCTGAGTCTCTCAGAAGTAAAGATGGCCAGAGGCTCTCCAACCTGTGTAGGCTTGCGTAAAGAAATTGTGGAATACTTTAAAAACAAAGTTCCTCAATGTGAAATTGCAAAAGCTTTGAAGGTCTCATCATCGACAGTGCATAACATCATCAAAAGATTCAGAGAAACTGGAAAAATCTCTGTGCTTTAGGGACAAGGCCGAAGACCTTTACTGGATGCCCATGATCTTCGGGCCCTCAGACGCCACTGCATCACTCACCGGCATGATTCCGTCATTGACATTACTAAATGGGCCCAGGAATACTTCAAGAAACCACTGTCTGTAAACACAGTCCGCCGTGCCATCCATAGATACCACCTAAAACTCTATCATGCAAAAAGGAAGCCATTGTTGAGCATGATCCAGAAGCGCCACCGTGTTCTGTGGGCCAAGGCTCATTTAAAATGGACTGTAGCAAAGTGGCAAAGTGTCCTGTGGTCAGACGAATCCAAATTTGACATTCTTGTTGGAAATCATGGGCGTCGTGTCCTCCGGGCTAAAGAGGAGAAAGACCACCTCTGCTGTTATCAGCGTTCAGTTCAAAAGCCAGCATCTCTGATGGTATGGGGATGCATTAGTGCATATAGTGTGGGACACTTGCATGTTTTAAAAAGCACTATGAATGCTGAAAGGTATATAAAGGTTTTAGAGCAACATGCTCCCCTCCAGATGACATCTATTCCAGGAAGGCCTTGTGTATTTCAGTAGGACAATGCAAAACCACATACTGCAGCTATTACAACAGCATGGCTTTGTAGTAGAAGAGTCCGTGTGCTGAACTGGCCTGCCTGCAGTCCTGATCTTTCACTGATTGAGAACATTTAGCGCATAATTAAACTAAAAGTCCGTCAAAGGAGACCCAAAACTCTCCAGCAGCTGGAAGCCTGTATTAAACAAGAGTGGGATCAAATTCCAATGGCTAAACTCAAGAAACTTGTCTCCTCAATGCCCAGACGCCTCCACTCTGTGCTACAAAGAAAAGGGGATGTTAAACCATGGTGAACAGGCCCCTGTCCCAACTTTTTGGAGATGTGTAGCAGCCATCAAATTTGAAATGAGCTCATTTTGTGGATAAAATTGTAAAATTTCTCAGTTTCAACATTTGCTATGTTATCTCTGTTCTTTTTTGAATAAAATACTGGCTGGTGTGATTTGAAAGTCATTGCGTTCTGATTTTATTCACAATTGACACTTTGTCCCAACTGTTTCGGAATTGGGGTTGTAGAACTCGGGGTCACAAATGGAAGTTGGCCAAGGGCAGGCCTGGAGTGGCTAGTCGGGAGGATCTGGACAATTCCAGAAGGGCCGGTTGGATTTGGGGCTGCGAGGGCCGGTGTCCTATCCAAAGCAATGGCCGCCGGTCTGAGGCATGAAACTCCAGGGCTGAAAATGAGTTCCACTTCGGCCATGGCCAAGGGTAAATTTAGTGCTGATATTAGGAGTGCTCAGTCAGAGTAATCTCAGGGTGGAATAGCTTGCCTGACCATATTTTTGAGGCAGAAACCTTGGGAATTTTCAAGAGCAGGCTTGATTTAGCACTAGATACTATAGAGTCATTGAGTACCTGAAGTGATAGATTCACTATAGTAATAAGAAACTGGCGAGCCTAGTTTGGCTGAACGGCCTGTTCTCATACAGCTACATGCACCTGATTGAACAGAAGTGATCGCTACAGTGTGATAGACCGATGAAATTGAATCGGCTTAACCACTTTTATCCCCAGTGAGGCTGCACCAATTGTCGCCTCTCCCAAGTGGACCTTCGGCCATAGCCAGTAATAGTGTGGCAGGGATTCTAACACCTGACCACAGGACTCACAGAAGAACGTCTTAGTTGTGAGCAACCAGAGGCTTTCATAGTTCCTATTTTGACCTTAATACTACTCCATCATACAAAGTTTGCTTAATTCTCCCGTTAAGAAATTTATTTTGCCATTTAAGCTGAAAATGCTCGCTTCACTAGCCTAGCAATCCAGGACCATGATACGCAGTATGATGGTCCTAGGCAGGGCTACATATCAACCTGATTGTCCAAACTCAAAGATCTAGGATACTGATCCAAAATAAACATGTGCCACTGTCCAAGGAATGATGGTGCTCACTAAATATCATAAAGTCCCAGTGGCCAGTTAGATTGTTATCTGAAAAGGATCCATCAGTAATGATGATGATGACAATGATGAGGGTGATAAAACTACCATTATAAATTTAAGAGTGAACTGACATTTAAGTGAACTTTCATGCAAATTTCTAAAAATTTATGAATACATTTGTATTCTCTTATTTGGTGTCTCGTAAAAGAATGTTGCAGCCATGACATATGGCTGTCCCATTTTCTTACAATCATTTTAACTATTACATCCACAAGGGTTATTAAATTCTCACAGCGTTATGGCAGCTTTAGTTTGAATGCTTACCTGTTGCCTCTACCATCCCTTCCAGAATGACCACAATCTCCAGGTCCTCCTTTTCCAGGCTGGCCTCAGAGATCTCCCAGAAAGGACTATGCTGGTTGATTTCATGGCAGATAATGAGTGGAGACACCAGGAAAAGGCGATCATCACCAGTGTCATAGCCTACATTAATGTCTGTCTGGTTCAGGGGAATGAACTCCCCTTCCTTGGTCTGCTTGGACTTGATCAGCTTAGCACGGATGGAGGCCTCCACGATGTGTGAATTCCGCAAGTCCCCAACCCTGAACATCAGGCATAGCCGGCCGTCTCGCATAGAAATGACGGCATTTGTAGAGAATACCAAAGTCTCTGCCCGCTTCTTGGGTTGCGAGATCTTTACAAACATGCAACCCACCATGAAGGCATTGACAATGGAGCCCAGCACTGATTGTACCAGGAGCAACAAGATGCCCTCAGGGCATTTGTCAGTGATCACTCTATAGCCATACCCGATGGTAGTCTCTGTCTCTATAGAGAACAGGAAAGCTGAGACAAAGTTGTTAAGGTTGTTCACACAAGGAGTCCACTCATTGTCCCCAATGTGGTCCAGGTCACCCCGGATGTAGGCTACGAGCCACCACATGAATCCAAAGAATAACCATGTTACTGTGTAAACCAGGACAAAGATGAAAAGGTTGAACCTCCACTTGAGGTCCACTAGTGTGGTGAAGATATCAGTGAAGTAGCGATAGGTCTCCCGCACGTTGCCATGGTGGACGTTGCATTTCCCATCCTTGCGCACATACCTTTGGGTTTTCCTCCTGGGCTGGTTATTGCCAACTAGCTGCTTGGGAAGGTCTTCTCGGACTTGTTTTGGCAGTTTTAGCCGCCTCGTGGTAATTGAACTCTCTACATCCTGCTCCATCAGATCTTCTAAGTACATTTGGGGCTGAAGAGAGAGGAGACAATAGACATGAACATTAAGTCTGCTGTTTGGCCTTACACATAAACAAGGCAGGTGGGAAAACAGAAATTAATCTGGCAATCAAAAGCTGCTCTTTAATTCAATTAGAGACTATGCCAAGGACATACCTGTGAGAAGACTGAAACTTAGTCTAGCACGAGAACATAGTGCAATATACAACACTGAATGAAAGTAATTTAAACTGAGATCACTGGCTAACATCGATAATCATTTATTAATAACTGAGTTCATTAAGTTTGTGATAAAATACCAGGTTAATGGTCAGTGGTGAACAGATCAAGGAGAATGAACTGCTTTTTCGTTGTGATTGTTCTTCACATGCTAAATAAGAAATGAACATTTTTGTGTTTATATAATAGATGTGGAAACTACTTAGACCATATAGGCTGGAAATGGGCACTTCCAAAATTTTACTAAACAGTAAAAAGATTGATCACAAGTCCTGCAGAATTAAACAAGTTGGCTTCAACAGAGCATATTACATACACTGTAAGGCCTACTGCCAACCAATTTAGTCATTCTACTCAAAAGTTTAGGGGAAACTGCTTTCACACAAAACAACACTATATATTAACAAAGAACGTTTGAGAAGTCCTTACACTAAATTTGTGTGTCACAGGACCCCTATCTGACAGCAGATTTGTGTCAATTCAATCCATATTTTTAAGCAATATTTTAATAAAAATATGTTTTTTGTACATTAATTTTCATATCCGATAAAGGACCAAAAGTTAGCAAAAGTGGCTCTTAATTTTTTTTTTTTTGCCGGTAAATGAATGTTTTTTTTCATAACTAAATATATTAGTGCATGACAACTTGATCATTTTAAGTACAAGTGTAAATCCCAACTTGCTCACTAAACTTAAATTTTTTTTTTGGAAATGGGTTGCACTCAGAACTTTTAGTTTACTCAGTATAGCAGCATAAAAGGTATGAGTGCACCATACAGAACGTAATTAAGGCACAAGATCCTTGTCTGACTGGGAATTTATCTAAGTTCAACATAACATTTTTAATCACCAAATATAATAATTTGTGTTTAAATTGCATAGAAATGTGTCATATGAAGTGAAAATATGTAGTGCTCATAGGACAAAGTTATATTGTACAATGTATTAAATGACAGTTGACAGTATTTCAAAACAGTATGCCAGTCTTTATAGCTATTCATCATTGGGTTAAATTATATTACTTGCATTGTGAAAACCAGGAAATGGCCACTCTTAAAGATCAGCAGGAGGGAAGTACACCACTCAATACAACAGTAAGACTTATGGTGAACAGATAATGTAAAGCTATCACTTGAATCACTAATGCAACACAAAGAGTAATTGCAATTCTACTAGACAAGAAAGAAAAATATAAATTGAACAACGATGAATTGTGGTGAGGCAACAGTGTATCCCTCCAAGGAATGCTGGGAAGCTGTCATCTTATTGAACAAAAAAGTGACTGCTTGTTATATGAACATAAAAACATTGAGTGCATATTTTTACAACCATTTTTAGTTGATTTAACTATCAAAGTATATGCTAAGTGTACAATATATGTGTAGTTAATTGGCCTTGAATAAATTAGACTTTCTGACAATAGAAAATTTGGTAAAGAAAGTAAAAAAATCCGCACACTGGATTAAAGCTCCCAAACCTTTATTGATGCAACATTTCGACCACTCACAGGGTCTTCATCAGGCAAATGACTGACAGACAGACAGACAGACAAATATATAGGCAGGTATTTACCTAGTCATTGGCTGATAAAGTATCAGCTGACAACCAATAGGATACAGACACATTGGCACAAGGCACAATGAGTACCTGCCCTTTAAAGGGACTCGGTATTTAAATGCACAATAGACAAAGAGAGCAATAAGTACATCATCAATGCATCAATTGCAATGCAATCATAAAATACATAAAGAAAAAACATTCTGTTCATTGTATTGTGGCCTGGATCATCATCGGCAAGTAATTGCCAAAATATAGGCCAAACAGTAACATTTCAATGATATTAACAGAGAAAACACAGTAAGCAGCCAATGAATTTTAAGAGTAAAAACAACAGGAAATGTTAATGCTAGATAATTTCATAATAGAAATTACTACTATGAGAATAAAGCTATTAATAGAAAAATACAAAAGTGTAAAAATGGAAAAAAGCCTACAAAAAAGGCTTAATATCAAATTCCTCATTTAAACCATTAGGGGACATGGTATTAAGGAAATAGATCCAAAAAGTTTCGCGTTGGAGAAGCCTCCTTTCTAAATCACCACCCCTCCGAGGTTTCTCCACCTTTTCCACGCCAACATAACGTAGTGTGTTCAAGTTGTGTCCGGCATTCTTAAAATGAACAGCTACAGGGTTGCGCTCATCGCCGGTTCTGATGCTACTCCCGTGCTCACTGATTCTTGTGCGTAACGCACGGGAAGTCTTGCCGATATAGGCTAAGCCACAAGGGCACCGAATAAGGTATATCACATGTGTGGTGCTACATGTGATCGCACCACGTATGGATATATCCCGACCAGTGTGTGGGTGACTGAAGCGTTTACATTTACGCGTGTATGTGCACTGAACACAGCTTCCACATCTATAATTGCCATCTGGGACCACTGGGAATGTTGGCTCACCCTGAGCACATATATCAGACTTCAGCAAAATATCCCTTAAGTTAGTGGGGCGTTTAAACACCAACATAGGCTTTTTCCTTAAAGGCATTTTTTTTTTTATTTTGGGTCTGATTCCACAATGTGCCAATGTCTCAGGATGACATCTTTGAATTTAGAGCCGAGTTGAGAGTATTTGGTAATGCACATAGGAGGATTATTTTGACTTATTTTTTTATTATTTTTTGACTGGAGACATGCCTCCTGTGTTATCTGGTCAAAACGCTCCCTAGCTGCCTCAACCCATTCTTTTCTGTATCCCCTGTTAAGGAATCTATTGGAGAGATCTGAGGCCTGTAGTGAGTAAGAGGCATCATCACTGCAGATCCTCCGAGCACGGTGGAATTGACTAATAGGAAGACTTTTAATCAGTGATTTAGGATGGAAACTGTCCCCTCTTAAAATGGTGTTGCGGTCTGTAGGTTTTCGAAAAAGATCAGTTTGAATAGTGTTACCACCAGTACATCCAAGAAACTGATACGCTCCTTATCAAATTCAAGTGTGAACCTCAAATGCTCATTACAAGAGTTCATATACTGATGAAATTCAAACAGCTCCTCCACAGTAGAATCCATAATGACAAAATGTCATCAATAAAACGTCTATAAAATAAGATCTTAAGGAAAAAAAAGGTTGACTGGATTGAGGACAAAATTCTTCTCAAAGAACCCCATATATAGACAGGCATAATTAGGTGCCATTTTAGATCCCATTGCTGTGCCCTTTAACTGCAAATAAAAGTCATTTTGAAAACGAAAAAAGTTGTTAGTTAGAACAATGTCAGCCAAATCCAATATGCAATCTGTGCTAGGCTTGGACACTGTTGGGCGTCGCCCTAGGAAATATTGAAGCGCCTCAATGCCGCCCGCATGTGGGATGTTTGTGTACAAGCTCTGAACATCAAAGGTTGCAAATAATGATGTATCAGAGATATCACCAAAGGATTTTAGTGAGTTAATGAGATCTATAGAATCCCTTATATAGGAGGGGAGGGTGAAAACCTCTGGTTTAATAAAGTTATCCACAAAGGCAGAAATGTTTTCTGTAAGACCACCAATACCACTCACAATAGGTCTACCAATAAGAGGAGTAGTTAAGCCCTTATGTATCTTGGGAAGGTGTATATTACTGGTGTCACAGGATGCTCAACCTTGAGAAATTCAAAAGTGTTTTTGTCAAATTCATGATTATTAAAATGGAAAACAAGCCTAGAATCAACATGGGTTTTAACCTCACAGTAGGATCTGAGGGCAATTTCTCATAAAAAGTACAGTCACTCAGTTGTCTATTGATCTCAGATAAATAATCCATAGCATTCTGTAGAACAATAGCCCCACCCTTATCAGCAGGACGTACCACAACCTTGTTATCCTTACTTAGGTCCACCAATGCTTCCCTTTCTAATTTAGACAAATTGTTGTACACCTTATACTCCTTCTTCTTTTTTAATAGATTTTTTACATCATTTTCAACCAAGCGGCAGTAAGTGTCAAGTGAAGCATTACGATTCTTATAAGGAATAAAGGTGGATCTGTTCCTGAAAGGAGTGTAAGTAGGAGCAGTGGGATTAGGAGGGTCAACAGAAGGAGGGACGGACTCAGTAGGATGGTCACTGGAGGGACATTCACTCTTATTAGAGCTAAAAAATTCTTTAAGTCTTAAACTGCGGAAAAACTTCTGGAAATCAATGATGGTTTCAAAGTCATTAGGGTGTGTAGTAGGCACAAAACTGAGCCTGCAATGCTGATTTGCAGACTTCAGAGAGTGTTTTATCAGAGAGGTTAATTACTACATCCTCTTCTTCCCGCTCCGTGTAATGCTTCCTCCGCTGGCCTCTCCTGCATCGCTTATATCCTGGAGCGCCCGCCATTCGGCCCTCCTCCCCCGGCGTGGTGGGTGTCTTGGTCCTGCGTGGGCATATCCTAAAAAACGCGCACTGCGCCCTGATTGGCTACCTGTGTCAGAGCCAGAATCAAAAGAGGAAGATGATGGCCAGGTCCCGTAATGTCTCTGCTGGTGTTGGCGCCTTGGTGCAGCTCGCTGTCCTTGTTGCGCTTTGAGCCCCTGGCTTTCCATCTTTCCAAAAATACTTATTCTGTTTGTGTGAACAGATAATGTAAAGCTATCCTTCTTGAATCATCTAATGGAACAATCAAAAGATAATTCAAATTCTACTAGACAAGAAAGAAAAATATAAATTGAACAACGATGTCTGTTCCATTTTCTCTGTTAGTGAGGCAATCAGGTCAAAAGTTTATTCCCGTTGGCAAAATGCAATCA
This sequence comes from Gymnothorax javanicus, assembly GCA_029692085.1. Classification (NCBI taxonomy): domain Eukaryota; kingdom Metazoa; phylum Chordata; class Actinopteri; order Anguilliformes; family Muraenidae; genus Gymnothorax; species Gymnothorax javanicus. Next base: position 78,107,687 of record CM056195.1, read on the forward strand.
TCTGGGCCCAAGGCTGTCATCTTATTGAACAAAAAATAATTTTTCTGTCTTGGTTATATGAACATAAAAACATCTGGTCTCAGTGCATATTTTGGAGTGAACCATTTTTATGGTTTTGATTTAATCTTCATCAAAAATAGAGTCATATGCTATAGTCAGCCTCACAAATATCCCATGTGTAGTTAATTGGCCTTGAATAAATTAGACTTTCTGACAATAGAAAATTTGGTAAAATTACTTTTTCAAAAATTAAAAACTTGACTTTAAAAAAGAAAAAAAAAATGATGTCAAGCTCAGAAGTGATGAGTGTTTGTCTCCAGTGAAAATAATGTTTTTGCGCCATTTTGACAATCATGAAAATTTATGTCAGGGATGGATTGGGATTTACCGGGTAAGCAGAAGTAGACTTAAAATTGTTAATCATTAGAGCATGGACAAAAAAAATGTTGGGGAACTAAAGCTTATTTGCTGACAATTTATATTACAGGTGGAAGATGCCATTCATAACAGTGCAATATATGGGCTCAAAAATTACCAGCACCCCTGACTGGCAATGCACAAACATTACTGAAAAAAATTTTTTCAAATATATTTAGTGAGACACTCTAAATAACAACATGTGACAAATACACTACCGGTCAAAAGTTTTAGGACACTCAAATTTTTCCAGTTTTTTAATAGAAAATTATGCAGTTTAATGTCTCATTGTGCTCTGGAATGAAAGCATAGACATGATAGAACAAATTAACAATCGAAGTTAAAAAAGAAATCATGGAATCAATTTATAAACCAAAATGTATTTCAAACGTTTGACTCAAAGTAGCCACCTTTGGCAGATATAATGGCTGAACACACTCGTGGCATTCTTTCTACAATGGAAATCAAATATTCTTCAGAATGTTCTTCCCAACTCTGTTGCAGAAGTTCCCATTGATGTGTGACACTTGTAGGTTGCTTTGCTTTCACTCCTCTGTCCAGTTCATCCCAAACCATCTCAATGGGGTTTAAGTCTGGAGACTGTGCTGGCCACTTCATGTTTGCAATCTTACCATCTTGTTCTTTTTTCCTAAGGTAGTTCTGGCAGCGCCTGGACTTAGGTTTTGGGTCATTATCTTGCTGTAGGATGAACCCCTGACCAACTAGGCACATACCAGAGGGTACTGCATGGCGCTTCAGAATGCTATGGTAGCCGTTTTGGTTCAGGGTGCCTTTCAATCTATAAGTCACTGACCCTGGATCCAGCAAAACAGCCCCAGACCTTCCTCCTCCATGTTTGACGGTTGATGTCACACACTGAGGAACCATCCTATCACCTACTCAACGGCGTACAAAAAACCTGGGTAATCTTACCTTTTGTTTAAAACTTCTGACAGTTCACCACTTACCTTTGTACCATTTCAAGCTATTCATTGGACTGGAACTGCATAATTTTCAATAAAAAACTGGAAAAACAGGGGTGTCGTGAAACTTTTGACCGGTAGTGTACTGTATAATCTTAATGTTCCATGGAACCAACCAAAATCATTTACTGATTTAATAAGAATAAATTTCCTCTAAATCAAAGTTTCACAATTAATGGCATCCTTAAAGATTATTGTAAATAATATTTACCAAAATTAAACCTTTGCACTTCTATGCGCAACATACTTTTATTTTGCAAAATTCAAATTAGCCGTGTTCACTGAAGCGCAAAAACAGAACCACGACACTGGTGTCAATCAAGGGAAAACAGGCTCTTTGCACGTCAACTTCCGCTTTCATGTATTGCGGCTCCCCCACTTCCGGCTTTTTTTTTTTTTTTTTTAAATTTGGCATCTCCAATCCCACCCGAATCTGGAATGCCAAATTGATGAACTATGTACAAAGCTTGCTCGTATGCGACCCCTTGCTGCCAACTCAGGAGAGTGAAGACAGTTCATGGCTCTCCTCCGAAGCACGTGCCTGTCAGCCACTGCTTCTTATACACTCATTGGTTGAATCTTCGCAAGTTCAGAACGAGGGCGGAGGATACCCAGACATGAACAGACTTAGAATCTTCCTGACGAGCACCCGTCTGGCCAACAGGAGGCGCTTGAGCAACGAACAAAGCTATTCAGCTATTTCCCTTTTCCCGGCAGTCCCTTCCCAATTTGAAACCCTGCGATGGCCAATTGTGCGCTACTCTGAAAAAGCCGCCGACCACTGCCGGTTGGTACGACCGGGGCTCGAACCCGCGACGTGATAGTCACTTCTGCACTGCAACACAGTGCCTTAACCGAGTGAGCTATCCGGCAGCTCATCACTTCCGGCTTTTTAACGATGGCGCTGTTCTACACCTGTTGCCTGACGGAGCTACCAAAAATGACCATAAACGACGTGCATCGCATATGTAAAGCGGCCGCTAAAGCTCCGAAGAGCATATTGGAGAAGGGTTTCAGGATGTACGCTTCTTCATACGTGAACGAATATGAAGGTGAGTCTCCTATTCTTGTATCTTTGTGGTTGGGTTAGCTAGAAACTAGTGCTAGGCTAGTTAAACATTGAGCTTACTTTTGACAGTACAGTACATAACTGATGTATGTGTGAATATCTCTAGGCATTCAAGCAGAGAATTCTTAAATGAATGTTTTTTTTTTTTTTTTTTTTAAATTTGGCATCTCCAATCCCACCCGAATCTGGAATGCCCAATTGGTGAACTATGTACAAGGCTTGCTCGTATGTGACCCCTTGTTGCCAATTCAGGAGAGTGTAGATAGTTTGCGGCTCTCCTCCGAAGCACGCGCCTGTCAGCCACTACTTCTTATACACTCATTGGTTGAATCTTCACAAGTTCAGAATGAGGGCAGAGGATACCCGGACATGACCAGGGTTAGAATCTTCCTGACGAGCGCCCGTCTGGCCAACAGGAGGCGCTTGAGCAATGAACAAGGCAACTATTATTTTCCCTTCCCGGCAGTCCCTTCCCAATTTGCAACCCTGTAGCGCAATAACCAATTATGTGCTACTCTGTAAAAAGCTGCTGACCACTGCCGGCTGGTACGAGGCGAGAATCGAACCTGTAACGTTAAATGAATGTTTATACTTGTTTGAATACATGTTGCTTTAACCTGTGTTTAAGTGTCAAATAAAGAGTGTGTGACAGGAGAGGTAGCGGTCCGGGCCAATTGTTTCAGGTCCATGAGGAAGCATGACAAACCGCATACGGCTAAAGTAGGACTTTTGGTAGTCTCTCTGAGTTGGAGTTCAACTGTTCTGAAACGTTCAAGTTTAAGGTGTTCAGTAGTCAAACTTGAGTCACACTTTACTTGCGTGTGGGTACTTGTGTAGCCTATCTTACATGTTTACATGCACTTTTTCCCAAAATGGCATACTGCCTTTGATAGTGCTTACTGTCTATGAAAGGGAGCCTTGGGGGTGTCATGAGAAAATATGCTTGTTAGACTAAAGGCCCTGTCCCAATACGCCGTCTAACGATTCCATCTGAAAAACAAAGGCGTACGTTTATTGGCCTTTTTTATTCGTTTTTCAGCTGGTTTACAGACGTATCTAGATGTTGACAGATGGCGCTAGCCGTTTCAAACTTTGGACATGTTCAAAATTTCCGATGGCCAGTTTTGGATAGCGATTGGCTGTTCTCATATGTTACTCTGGCGTTTTTTTAACGTTTTCACCGTTACTCAAGCGCAATCTTACTGGTTTTTAGACTTTTATGGCTGTTGGGCAAGCGGACAGCTTGTCCACCTCCAGCCACGGTACCTCTGGGGCATCCGAGTCTGAAGATTCCTCCCTGGGATTCCTTCCTCCCGTCCATGGCCAAAAAATTTTTATTTGCCGCCGTGTGGCACCGTCTGACGAAAATATTTAGACGGAGGCAGACGGAATCGTTAAACGGCGCAGTGGGACAGGGCCTTAAAGGTTGACATATATTTCATGACTTGACATGCCTACAGCAACTTCAAGATGAACAGCATAGATGTTTACAATTTGCATTACACTCTTACACTGTTCTTGGTCACATTGTGAACCAGTCTTTGCTTGAAGCATTTGTTTATTGTTTATTATGTTTTTGGGACCTATGTCTACTATTTGGACGTAAGTGTGCAAGAAAATTTTGTTTGATTAAATGACTCAATAACTAGCACATACTCACACCACCCAGGTTCCATAGTACATAGTATGCCCTTTTGCAAACAGCAGCTGATACAATTATACATAAGATTAGGGGTTATGAGTTAGGCTTTGTTAAGGTGATAAGTGAACAGTTGGAAAGAAGTTGTAGTCATACGCCACTTGTAAAATTATTGCAGGAGTACTATCCAAGTAAAGTGTTACTCAAACTCTGTGTTACATCATGGCCACGTTCAATATGGCCTCTGTCTTTGATGTTAATTATGTTGTGTTCAGATGGAGTTGTATGCAAAACAGAAACCTTTTCATTTACACCTCAAGTAATCCTTGAACAACAGTGAAAATCTACTGGAAAACCATGTTTTTCTATATCAAATTAATTATGTACGAATTAAAAATCACAAGTTCCATTTGAGTACAGTAATTTTATGGAGGGTATTACAACAATACTGACTGAATTTTTTTTTTGAACTGTCAACAGATAGTTCTCAGAGATTCAGTGCCTGTCATCATGGTGATGTTCAGGTGTTCATGTGTGGCTGGTACTGCTATGTGCAACCACACAGTGGCTTTGCTGTTTCAAACAGCCCACTACTCCCAGCTTAGTGTTCCAGTGGTTCCCCCTGTTCACAGCTGTACAGAGATGGAACAACAGTGGCACAAACCACAGACAGCAGTAAGTTTAACTCTATTCAACTTTGCATTTGCATTGAGCTTTGAAACTTTCCTAACCCTTGATGTCACAATGAAGACTGTCACTTCTACCTTACTTCTTGTTCTTAACTTCACACGGTGTAAAACCAGGACCAGTTGGCGAGATGGTGGTAGTCAAGCCTGTACAAGGTCAGATGCGCAAAGGAGGATTACAGTCAGTGTGGGCGAGTTGAAGCAGTGGTTAGCTGACATCTGGGAGATGTCGCTCTAGATAAAATAGCTATGCCTAAATACCTGTCACCTTTACCTTTACATATTAAACATCAATTGTATGTGTGCAAGTATGAAAATAAAGTTGTCTATGATCTGTTTTATTCAAAGGAGTACTCTGATGAGAGGGATGGTTGGACCACTTCCTGAACTGTCTGTGCTTCAGGTGGCAGAAGCCTACAGTGGCCTAGAGCCACTAGACTTGCCAATAGTTGAAAGCATGGGGATGAGTGTAGGAAAGACTCTAGTGGAGTCACAGTTTGGTCTTGTGCAGAGGGGGAGCGTGTTGTCATATCAACTGCCTAAACTCCCCATGAGGTACATAGTGCTCAATCCTAATGCTCCACCATCTCCACCTCTGCCTCTAGAGGCCCACCACATGTCAGCGTCAGAGTGTCAGTGGGTCTGCACAGAGGAGGAACAGCTGCATTTGATGAGCCTGCAGTTGTCCATGGAGATGGCCCACAAAGTCGAGGAAGGAACGAGAGACCAGAGCTCAACCCAAGACTGGCACATTTTGCGAAAAAGTAGAATTACCTCGTCACGATTTAGGGAGGTGTGCCATGTGCGGGGTGAAACTAGTGCAAAAGTATGGGGTAAGGTCACTGTCAAAAGTTTTGTGTGTGTACACATAAAAATCGTGCACATATTAAAAATGTGTGCGTGTTAGTCTATAGTTGTGCATAAATAAAAAATTTGTAAACTCTTGTTTAAGTCAAATCACGCATAGATTATGCAGTGTATAAATTCTCTGTGAGAATACAACTCATAAGTTACAACTTCTCTAAATTACAAATACGGATTGCAGTTTACGGACGTCACTTTCTTCAGAATGAATACGAACCTGAATAGCGTGAAATAACTGTCAAAACTACGTCACGAGGTCACGGGCATTATGTATCGAGTGGAAGATAACATCGATTTTACAAACTGCGCATGTGTCAGAAATTCGACCGTGGGTTCAATTCAATGAGTGTATATCAATGAGTGTATATAGAACAATAGGTTATTTTACGTGTCACTATTTGAGGATAAAGTTATTGGGGGTGTTGTTTTACTCATCGCACTCAACGTTTGAGCGGCCGGTTGGTTATATTGAGTAATGACGATGAGTGGCTAAGCACTAATTCACGGATTTCATTTGCTACATCACGTAAATGTGGATGGGCGAATTGCGAACGTGTCTGTTCTGTTCTCTAACTAGCTAGCATTGGTTTATGTGATCTGTTGTGGGTATTGTGCGGATAAATATCGATTCCATTAAAGTTAATTGTTTGAAATATCATCTGGCATGCTGGTTATCATTGAACTCAGCTATGCTTGCCATCGCATGCTGAACGTGCCCGTAAACCTTTGAAACGGTTATAATATCAAAATTGATTAAATCCACACGTTGGCTGTTAGATAGCTAGCATGATTACAAACACTCCCACCAAATTAGCTTGCTAGCTAGGACAGCTAAAACCCGTCTCTCCGCAGCATACCCATTTCAGAATGAGTCCGATCTGCTGCCAACATTGCCTGCTACTCGCCATTGATCGTTCGCGATGAAAATGCCAATGCATCACACTGCTTGCTCCAATAATGCTTGAAAGACACACATGCCACTTAACTAACGTTATAAGAACATTGATCAATATTTTCAATAGATCGCTCAAAAATGTAAATGAGCATCAGGTTAGATGCTGAACGAACGTGGCCGAGTAACTCAGCCAGCCAGCTAACGTTTATGGTCGCTTCGCGTTGAGCTATAGCCTGTACGATATCTGATTTCTACTTGAAGCACCAATGGAGCTTCAATTAGCTAACATGAGCTGGTCAAATGCGTGAACGCAGTGCAGTCATTGTGCTTCGCGAACATTATCACCGTCCCCAACGTTTTCAATCTATTGCCTTTTGTTAAAGGTGGCAGGAAGATCGAGATAATGAATGCGCGGTCGAGAAAATGAGCAAAATTCTCTGAACTGTATTGGACTGATTTTGATAAGGTGGTCCAACCTGGCTGGAAACAGGGCCATAGTGTTGCCTACACCGATGAGCTGAAGCCTTTATTATCAGCATAATACATGCGAAAATTCCTTAGTGCAATAATTTGTCCATTTTAATATTTAATATGAATGTTAATTTTAATAAATCGGCATAAGCCCGTTTTCAGATACACCGTCTGGGCGTAAGATTTGGGTTGGATGCACAAATGAAAAGGCGGAAGTATTTCACCTCGAACTCAACAATGACTGCAGCCTGAGATGTGAATAACTAATGCTCCTGTATCATGAACAGCATGTGAAATCATGCGGCATACGTGATAATTCCTCCAAACTTGAGAGAACCAACCCCTATAGTATTTGAAACGGAAATTCTCATAGGAAAGGAAATGGGGCAAGGGGCAGAGATCGAAATCCACCAGCAAACATTGTGAATTCTAAGGCGCGAAGGTCGTCTGGGAACAAGCTAGCATTACGTTAGCTGCAGCTTTAAACTGGGAATCAGGACTGCACAGTGACCTTTAACTAGCTAGCTAGCTTCGGGCACGTTTCTCCAAGGCCTCGCTGTTAACCTTGTCACTGACATTATGTCAGCAACTTACATAGTTTTTCTTACAGACTGTAAATGGTTCCAGCAATGCAAGGTAGCAATAGTGCTTTAACGCATTAATGTTAGCTGTGGAAAAAGCCCAGCTACCAAACGGAAAATACAAGGCAGTGTTCGCATTTGCTGAATTCCAAGACTATAGTGCTGGTTGATAGCAATGCACCTCGCTGATATGAGAGAACGACACGTTATACTTCAAACCAAACGTCCAGAAACAAGACTAGGTGCAACCTAGTATATGGCTGGGCCGCCGAGTGCTGTATGAGAATGTGCGCCCAAGAAAAGGGTGCTAAATGAGGCAAAGCTCATTCTGTTATATGAAGTGCAAGTTTCGTAATGAGCTGGAGTTGATAAATTATTTACAAAGTGGGTGAGGAGAGTGAGAGTGTGAAAGTGTGTTTACATAAAGCGTTATTCGATATTGGTGATGGTTGAATATGGTTAACTGTGGCAAAAAAATTGAAATGCAATTAATTTTAATGAATTGATTACCTATTGAAAGCTCTCGAAAAGGCCTTGTAGTTGACACCAAGATCATGAGAATTGGCCGAGAAATAAGAAAGTTTTGAAATTTTATAGTGCCCCCAAATAGCGAATTGTTTGGTATTTATTTCAGTCGCTGCGGATAAAGAAAAAAAGTGCGTTGCGAAGTGAGCAATTTAAGTCAATTTTACCTCAAATATGGTAGACAGTCAAGGAAATGATATAAGCAATGTTTAAAACAAATGCAGTAAAATAAAAGAATTCGGGAAAGAAAGCATGAACGATTTTCATAAGCGACAGTTACAACCTGACCAAGTATTGCACTTTGTCACATAGCTAATATGATAACAAAGGTGTATAAAGTGCTGGGGAAAAAAAGTTACGAAAGAGTAAAAGTACCATTACTGAAAGTTACTTTGGTAAGAGTTGAAGTCACCCATAAGAAAATGATTTCAGTAAAAGTCTTAAAGTAGCTCACATTAAATGTACTTAAGTAGTATCTTGTGAAAAAATATAATTAAGTATCAAAAGTGCAAGTACAAAGTATTTTTCATAGCACACATAGAAAGAAGCAAAGCAACCACGCATTGTTCTCTCCTTGTGCTCTTTAATTAATTTTCAGGTGAATGAAAGACACAGTATTTAAAAAACAAACTGGCAGTCTCTCCTTTATACATTTCTGCTTCTTCTTTGAGTTTACTGGCGGATTAAAAAACCAAAATAATTGACTGTAATTAATAGAATTACATGGTATCAATACCATGTTGAATTTTTGCTTCAGAAAACTGCTTATTCTGAACTTCTAATTGGGATACTATATATACATCTATATATATATATATATATATATATATATATATATAATTATGATTTTTTTTAACTGCTGTGGGCAAGTATATTGCGCAGTTTGCACATCAGGCTTAGCTGAGGAGTTAAATTAAGGCAAGTCCTGAAAAAAAGGTATTGGAGTGAACTCGTCCATATTCTAAGAGCTCGGCTTGCTTGTGAATATTCAATAACTGATCCGGGTGTGCCATCTAGTGATATAATAGTGTAACTGCGTGCATAAATTTGCAGCTCCATGTCTGTTGGCAAACACATCTGCGCAAAGCGGCTAAGATACCCTGCCGAGCACTGTTGTTCTTCTCGAACACGCCAAATCCAGATAATCCTTAAATGATGAATTACATTCATATTTTAATGTGTAACGAGAAACGAAGTGGCCAGTGTCAAAGTAACGAAGTGAAAGTATACTTTTTAATCTTTTAAATGTGGTAGAGTAAAAGTAAAAGTCCCGGTTGAAAAAAAAAAAAACTCAAGTAAAGTACAAACAGGCCTACTCAAAAAAAAAAAAAAAAAAACTACTTCAGTATTGTAACGAAATACAAGTACACCTCTGTATGATAATGTATCCCAAACCCCTTCATTGTACCCGTTTTCTCTCGTATCGGTTGCGAGATTCAATAGAAAGATTAAGGAAATGATTCTGATACCGGCTGCGAAATTCAATTGGGAGATAGAGGAATGTAACACATCTTACCAATCTAACGTAATAGAATCTTAACAATGGTCGGAATGTGTTTTTAATTTCCCTATTCAACCTCGCAACCGATACTGTCCTCCAGAGCCGCCGCTCCCAATACGCAGAGTACGCAGAGTGCGTAGGGCCACGAGTACTACCTGGCAGGGCCCCAAAAATTAAGGTTGATAAAAAACGTCGTGATAATTATTATATTGTTACATAACAAAAAATAATTAGTTTTGAACAGGCCCACTGTTTACCCTATTAATAAATTTGGGCAAATTATATGTTTTTACCTAATATATAAAAATACCCTCCCCCTCCCTCGAAATGGTACAGCCTTCAACTTCACATCTTTTCCACCGGAGTTTTAACGGGAGCGGAGTAATGAACTATGTCAGGATGCAGGCGCGTAGACCTGAGAATTTCGGGGCTAATATCCCTCCCTTTATTGAAAATAATTAGTCCCGGCTAATTCTAGATGGTTTTCCTTTATTAACACGTTTTCCAATTCAAGAATAATCAAGTGGCAATTGAAGACACGGCTTCTCTCCCCCATGCGATCTAAAAGCGAAAATAATGGGCTACATTCAGTACCGAAAAATAAATTGATTATAATTAGGTCTATGCACCGTCACTCAGCGAAGGCATTTCAGAACTCTTCAGCGAATGAAGGTAATTTCGGCGAGAAGTACGTACACCTGTTTTGCAGCACAGTCACTCAACTCGCTGTAAAAATAGACAGCTGTCCGATTGGAAAATGTAAACGGACGAAACCACGTACTAGTCACCAAAATTACCTTCATTCGCTGAGGAGTTTTGAAATGCCGTTGCCGAGTGATGGTGCATAGACCTAATTATAATTAAATTATTTTTCTGTACTGAATGTAGCCCATTATTTTGTCGCTGTTAGATCGCATGGGGGAGAGAAGCCGTGTCTTCAATTGCCACTTGATTATTCTTGAATTGGACAACGTGTTAATAAAGGAAACCCATCTAGAATTAGCCAGAACTAATTATTTTCAATAAAGGGAGGGATAATAGCGCCGGAAATTTCAGGTCTAACGACGCGCCTGTTAAGATGTCAAGTAAAAGACAGCATGAATCTGGAGCAGAAAAGCGGAAGAGGAAAAAACTGAGAGATAACGCACGTGCATCAATTGCTGGTGAGTCCGTGTTTTATAGGTTTAATTGCTTTGCTAATATAGCTCATAGCTAAGCCAACGTCAGCAGTCTAATTACAGAGACGCCAAGTCTCAACATCTCAGGCGCGAGTAGTGGCATTCACGACATTTTCCGTAGTCTGCAATTATTCAATCAACGCGCACCGAAGAAATTCACTCGCGGATTTCAAGTCATTGTGCATTAAGTTAATCAGTTTCATGTGCATTAAGGTGGATTTCCCCACTAGTGACACGGAAATCGATTATGACTTGGGAATTCTCAGGCTTGTCTTTACTGAGGGATTGACAGCAATGGAATTGCATAAAAACGTTTCAAATGGTCTTATTTCATTAAAAAATTTAAGCGATCACAAAACACATGCATTTTCCATTGTTTGCTGAGTAAAGGGAAGCACAGGAAGTCCGGAGTCATAATCGCTTTCCATTTTAATTTGCTTGAAATAGGCGTGCATGTAGTAAGCTGAATGCTAGCCTGGAAAGATAAACACACAGTTTAATTGGTTGGCATTTTATGCCATTATTTCCATCTCAGGCTATGGAAGGGGCGACATCTGTTGGTTAATTTTAAAACTTGCGGTGGCTGGGCCAAAATATGGTATCTTCACTTTTGGTCATTTACAAAATGCCACCATTGTTTTGTTTAATGTACACAGCATATATATTTAAGGTATTTTTCTATGTTCCACTAAATTAATATAATAGTTTAATATAATTCTCCTCTCATTTGGCTCTGGACTAAACTCCCTGCCGTAATGCGTCTCATCTCTGACCTGACCATCTCATTACTGCACTTTAATGTGGTTTTTGAAAAATAGTTCTGTGTGTTTGTTTTGATAATGCTACTTCCTTTTATACCTTACTCATGTATATAATTATTTTTGTTCATCTTTGGAGTCTGCAGTTGTTATTTTATTATTATTTTATTATATTGTAATGCTTATTTTATGATGACAATTTGTTTTATAGTATATTACTTAATGTGTTGTACACATGCCGTAGTTATATGTATATTTAATGTTGATTTTAAAATAAATAGCAAAGGTTGGAGTGGAACTCTGAAGGTTTTGTGTGTGTTTCGGGGGGGGGCCTCCTTGACCAATTGTGCTTAGGGCCTCCAGAAGCTTAGCAGCGGCCCTGCTGTCCTCCATGCTTGTTAACTGTCGTATCGGTTGCGAGATTGAATAGGGAAATTAAAAACACATTCCGACCATTGTTATGATTCTTTCACGCTAGATTGGTACGATTTGTTACATTCCTCTATCTCTATGGAATCTCACAACCGGTGCCAGAGAAAATAAGCATGGAGGACTGAAACAAACCGAACCAAACTAGAGTGAAAGAAGATTAGCCTAATAATGGTCGGATTGTGCTCATAATCAAAAATCGGATGGAACTTTTTAAAAGACTGGGATGCTAGCTAGGGCGAGCGCAGCATAAGCATCCGCTATATTAAGATTTCTATTGAAACCATCAGACTGTCGGACACTGTTATATTAAAACCATGTCCGACTTTTTCGACACGTGTCTCCGTGTCCCGTGTCCAGTCGGATGGTTATCAATAATTCACAATTCACTTTTTAACTTTTTTTTCAAGCCATGAACCTCATGCAAGAGAATAAAACTGGGTAGCTAACTTAATTTGAGCAACACCGATTTCGGACACGTAGACACTGCGAACAAACAAACGCCGTAGCCTACTGTAACTTAAGTCATGATGAAATACCCATGTAAGAGAATAAAACTGGGTAGCTAACTTAATTTGAGCAACACCGATTTCGGACACGTAGACACTGCAAACAAACAAACGCCGTAGCCTACTGTAACTTAAGTCATGATGAAATGCCCATGCAAGAGAATAAAATTGGGTGCTTAACTTAATTTTCGAGCAACATCGCGGACCCGCAAAAGCCCTAAACAAACACTACTGTGACTTAGCTAACTGAATTTTCAAGCAATATCGCGGACCGCAGAAGCCCTAAACAAACAAATACATACTGTTACTTAACTCATGAAATGCCCCCGTTTTTAAATGGGTGAACTTTTTTCAAGCCATGAATTTCGAATGGTCTGACTTCACCTAGGCACACATTCGTAAGTCAGCAAAGTGAAAATTTCACTTACGTTCTAGGGACAAATCCAAAATCCACCAACGGCAAAGAACACCGGTCAAATCCAAAATCCAGCAACAGCAAAGTAGGTGCACCCTTTCAATTCCGAAATCCACCAACGGCGCAGTATTCCATTCCTGCTGCAAAGCGTCAATGCCGACATTGGAAACCCATGTAGCCTATTTATAATGCACAGGCCAGTAGTCTGCCAACCAATCGTTGAAGTTCTTCCCCGCCGGCCGACCAATCGCTGAACTTCTTCCCCGCTGGCCAGCCAATCGTCGACCAACCAATCGTTGAAGTTCTTCCCCGCCGGCTGACCAATCGCTGAACTTCTTCCCCGCCGGCCAGCCAATCGTTGAACTTGATCACTCACACACTCACTCACTCACTCACTCAGTCAGTCAGTCACTCAGGTACTCGGCGACATTCACGTTTGTAGGGGCCTGGCCGCTGCTCGGCCCAGCCCAAAAATGTAAACCCGACAGTGACAACAGTCTGTGGGAATTTAACGAACCGAGTGAGAAACTAGTGGGATGGAATGCTAGCCAGCTTATAAGCAGGGGTACAGGCAAGCTCCAGAGAGCTAGACTGAAGGTTTTAATTCAGTTTGGTGCGCTACATTACAAGGGAATAAATATCTCGCTAACGTTAAAGTTAAATTCACTACCAATTTGAAGTGTGACATGACCACAGTAACGCGTTCGTGTTGTGATCCTCATTCCAACCGATTGGAAAAACGTGCAGAGGCTTTCCTGTTAACGGTTGGTTATGTACCCATTAGGCTAGCTAGGACAGCGCAAGCATCCTTAGATATGATTAATACCATGCCCATTGGCACAAAACCGCTTTACGGCCATGTTCCCTGTGGGCTATTCACCAATACCACGCGTTTGTCCATTCAGAGTCAGATGTGAGGCATATATTGACCAACCAGTGCCTTAATCGTTGATTAAAAACAACTTATAACTTTGTTCTCGAAAAGTGTCAACCAAAATTGCACCTCGATTCATTTTTTAATATGTATTCCAGTACTACTTAAGAAGGAAATTCGATTGTATGCTCTTTGAATAACAAAATAATGACAGGAATTTTTCCATTGTAGTCAATGGGAAATTGAGAGGTGCGGTGCACTGGACGCCATATTGGTTTCTTCAACTTTTCACTCCGACAGCCTCTCCAGTTCTATATACACTCATTGAATTGAACCTACGGTCGAATTTCTGACACATGCGCAGTTTGTAGAATCGATGTTATCTTCCACTCGATACATAATGCCCGTGACCTCGTGACGAAGTTTTGACAGTTATTTCACGCTATTCAGATTCGTATTCATTCTGAAGAAAGTGACGTCCGTAAACTGTAATCCATATTTGTAATTTAGTGAAGTTGTAACTTTATGAGTTGTATTCTCGCAGAGAATTTATACACTGCATAATCTATGCGTGATTTGACTTAAACAAGAGTTTACAAATTTTTTATTTATGCACAACTATAGACTAACACGAACACATTTTTAATACGTGCACGATTTTTATGTGTACATGCACGAACCTTTTGACAGTAACCTTACCCCATACAAAAGCACTAGCAGAGAGAATAATTAGGGGCACAAAAGAAACTGCACAAACGAAGAGGGGGGCCCAAATGGAGTTTGAGGCAGCAAATGAGTATTCCGAATGTACCAATGTCAATTACTCACCCTGTGGACTGGTAATTCACCCTGAAACGCCATGGCTTGGTGCATCACCGGATGGCCTTGTGTTTGATCCAATGCCACTCCACAATTTGGTTTGGTAGAGATCAAGTGCCCAAATGTTAAGAGTTTTGTTGAATGCAAATACTTGAAGATCGCCGATTGCACTTTCAAATTAAAGACCAGTCATGCCTACTTTTGGCAAGTGCAAGGCCAGCTCCTCATCACTGGCCTTAAGTGGTGTGACTTCTTTGTTTGGGCGGAGGAGGACTACTTTGTTGAGCGAGTACAAGCCAACAAAGTAGTACAACAAAACATTTGGCAGAAGGGGGACTCTTTCTACTTTAACGTTTACATGCCGAAGTACTTAGAAATGAAAAAAACAAACTTTGCATGAAATGAGCCGCCATGGTGTCCAATCCGGCCCGCTGGGTAAAAATAATTCAATTTCTCACCACAAATATATTTTAGCCTAAAAATTGACGACTTTTCCTAAAGTGGCCTATAATTGTTGCATTTTTTTTTGGCTTTTTGTTAATTAATAGTTAATAGTTTTAATAAGTAGTTAAGAGGATTTCTTATGGTTCCTTAAAGTTCTTGTAAGTGTTATGACTGGGGTCTTGTATTTCTTTATGTTTTCTGTACTGACAGCTCTCTCCCTCCTCTCCTCTGCAGTAGCAATCAGCCAGGCAGTGTTTGTGTGTGATGAGCTGCAGGTGCGTGAGCGGGTTGCTGACTGCTGATTGGCTGACTGCTCAGTTTAAATAATGAGAAAACAAACATAATATTGTTGAAACTGCTCATTTTTCACAGTAAATAGATGGTTTATTATAGTAAGGATATAATATATACATATTATTTGTAGATTACAGATACAACTGCACAACGTAATGAAGGACAATGACAAGGATATATGTGTGTGTATGTACAAATAATAATACATTTTATTTCATGACAAGGGAAAGGTGCATGGAGGTGGGACCTGTATGAGGAAGAAGGGGAAAAACACACTCCATACAACACTCAAACAATATCTACACTACTTAACCCATGCCCTGACCAGGGCTTTGTTTTGGTAGTTGCTACGCAGACAGGCCACTCTAAATATTTGGTTAATACTTCCAGCAATTGATAAAGGAATCTAAGACTCAAATAGCTTATTCTCCTTCACCCTTCTAATGACGCGTTCCACATGAACTCTCAGCTGTGCTATCTTCTGTGTCTGGAGGACACTGTCTGCAGGCATCTGAGACTGTTTGCTCAGAAAAGGTGGACAATACACCTTGCACTTAACACAATCATGTATTAGGAAGCCTTTATCAACCATGATGGCCATCTCCTCTGTCAGCAGGTCAGCCAAACCTGATCTCCGGAACAGTTCCTTGTCACTTATTGACCCCTCATATAGGGATGAAATGAAGGTCACTGCTCCATGAGGTGCCATGCCTATCAAACCCTTCATGGTGCAGTGGGACTTATAAGTCGAGAACATCTCACTCTGGAGGAGAGGAGATAGGGCGTTTGGCACTTCAGCTCAGTGCAATCAATGACGACCTGCGTATCAGGAAAGTCTTTGAAGTCATCAGGAAGGTTAGCTTTGACGTCTGCGGCATCCATCCAGATGCACACTGAGCCCAACAGCGTGTATAAGTAGTTGGTCCAAGAAGAAATAATGCGGCTTACAGTAGAGGGGGAGATGTTGAATCTGTTTGCCAAGTCCCTCTCCTTAAGACCAGCAGACAGGTACATCAGAAACAGGAAAAGCTCATCGATGGATTGCAACGCCTGCCTCTGGTTAGGGTAAAAAGTCATACAAGATGTCACAGATAGATAGAGTCTTAATTGTCATTATACCAGGTACAATGAAATTTCTTTTGGTGCTTCTCAATATAGACAGGCTTTACTAGCCAGACAACAAAATACATCATAATAAATAAATAGGGGCTAAAAACACATAATTTAAAAAGACAGTAGATGTGCAAAGATGGCAGTAAAGTGCAACCATAAGGTGCTGTTTGCATGGGTGTCTCAGCTGTTCATACAAGATGTTTGTAAATAAAATAAAAGCATTCAAATAGTACATCTAAACTGATGTCAGATAAGTGTGTGTAGCTGATAATACAAACCGTTTGTGAATGATGGACATCAGAGACCATTTCATTCCTTCTCTCAGCAGCTTTGACCCTCGATGTCCGAATCATTTTGTGCACAGATGGCTCAATCAGTCCCCAAAACATCATTAGGTGACGGTAACTGGTGAATCTATGAGGACAGAAAGCAGACAAAGTATTATAGATTATTATTATTATTATTATTATTATTATTAATTTCTCAATTTCTTTCTCATTGCTTTGGCTTCCTGGAAGCAAGTACGTGCAAATCTGCTGTCTAGTGAGCATTTCAAACCCATCATTCTGCCGAACAGTCTTTAATACTAAATTAGTCAATCGTCTGATTACTAATCAAGCAAAGTAATGGGGAGTAATCGTTTAACGGTGAGGATTCTGCCTCGGGAAAGCTCCGGTTGACATAACGAGTTGATGAGCAACTTCGTAGGACCGCTTAGCGAGACTGCGGTTGTTAGGCTTAGTGAAGCCCAGCAATAACTGAAAGCATTGTTCATTTGCACACTGTTACTGTGTGGGGGGAGGAATCATTTGTGATGTTTTATAAAGTTCATACAGCAGTAAGTTCAAAAATCCACGCAGTGCTGTATTTAACACAGTGCGCAATGTGTGTCTACATGAATCACTGTCGGCATCAGCTAATGCATAATCTTATTCTGTTTATTTTATTTTAAAAAATAATTATCATTTCAAAAAATAAAAATTAAACTGACGGATAATAATTATGACGGAATTTTTATGCCCCTGTCCGTCACAATGACGGACAATCAGAAAGTGTAACGCGACCTCTGCTTAGCATCTATCATTGATTCATTCATTCATTATAAACGAGGAAAGACATACAAGTATAATGACATCACGAGTATGTTTCTTTGTAAAACATGGGTCCGGCCCTTCATAAACATAAACTTAGGCCTACCTTGTGTAGAATCGGATATCCTCGTCGGATGCTGCAAATCTCTTCAATCCAAAGGTTGACAGAAGGCTCAGTTCTTCTATAACTCTCATTAACAATTCGATTTCTTCTTTTAATTTAGTATTTTCGTTTAGTGCCATAGCCAGGCCAGCAGGTTCTGAGTCAGAGCGCTCTGCATCTTCATTCATAGGTTCATCATCATCAGAGTTGTCCGGCTCTGGGCGACTCACTCGATCCCATACACTCGGTCTTGGTGGAGGGAGGGAATAATAATTCCACATAAAAAGAACCGGCAAAGCTCCTTTCTGTAATCTTCTCTTCCCCCCTAATGTCTTTGGGGGTATAAACTGGTCGACAGTAAAATGACGACTACAGACCTTAGTGTGACTTGTTATGGTGTATTGTTCCCGACGAACATTCACCACCCATCGCTTTCGCAGCTCTACGTCGCTCGAGAAGGCGTGAAAACTTATTGTACCGTTGTACTTGGCAGAGGCAGTACACTCCGGAACACAACAATGTTCGTGATATTGTTTTTGTAAGAAAACTTTCTCTTTGCTGTAGCTCATTATCACTGTCACTGAAGTAAACAGGAAGTAAACCGGAAGTATGAGAGCCGTATTACGGAATCACGGATATGACGTCACATCGCTACATGCAAAGAGCGCATTCCATGGTCTATCAACTTGTATGACCAGATTTTTTAAACATCTTCGCATTTTAGTTTTATGGTGTTTTTTCTAAGAGTTCACTTTTTTCGGATACACTCTGTAGAAACTTTTGGAACTCAAATAAAGTTACAACAATAATGCCAAGAATGCTGCAACAATGCTAATACAGCAGACGGACTGACTGAACTTAACCCCTTGTCATTACGCATAATAAATACAGCATGTTTCCTAATCACAACAAAGTCATGGAGCTTATCCACTTAGCACGAAGAAACTCACGTTCACCGTTTTGACCTCAACCGAACACAATTCAAGCACCAAGCAAGTAAATGCAGCAAAACAGGATAAAATCATATCAGAGCTTAGTCGCTAGCATTTTTACTGAATTTGTGCTATGCATACAAAAGATACCTTAAATGAAAGAGGAAAGTCCACAGAATCCAACAATATAGGCCTTGTCATTTTAAACCGACACCACACTCAAAGAACAGCAGGCATAAACTTTACAGTCTACAGAGATGAACAAAAAAATTTCCTTACCTTTGATGTTTTGTAATAAAAAAAACTGTTTGAGGGTAAATCTGCGCTTGGGTAATTCTTGTGTTACGTGTGTGACATTTGGAAGGTATTCTTGACATTTTTCAATGTACCATACTTCAAATACTGTAACAATGTAACAATTTAAAAAACACAGTGAACTGATGAAATTACCATCATGATCTTAGCCAAGGTCACAGGTGCCTGACCTATTTGCATTAACCCCTTTGTGCAGGTGTAGACGCCTGTGGACATGGAGCTGCTCTAATTATGCACGCAGTTACACTATTCTATCACTAGATGGCACTCCCTGATTGGTTATTGAATATTAATTAGCAAGCGGAGCTCGTACATGGTTTAGAATATGGATGAGTTATGTTTCATCCCTGTTTCCCAGGAGTTGTTAGAATTAAACTCCTCAGCTAAGCCTGATGTGCAAACTGCTCAATATACTTGCCCATGCTATCTATCCAGCAATTTTAAAAAAATGATCTCTTGTGACAGAAAAAATTGTTGTCCTCCATAACAACTACTTCAGTTATAGTGAGCCAATGGTATGCCAATCACTTAAATGGTGATTCAATGGTATCTGCGTAACAGCAAAGCTATAATACACGCCCACTTGAAACTCTTCCGGTAACGACCTATTGATTGACGCGATTTTTATCCAATTCCAGGCCGTGTATGCTTTCCTCATTAATTGAAAGACATTGATTGGACCCTCAGAAACATATTTAAATACTTGCATACCAATAGTTAGGTTGTATTCTCTCAACTTTACACAGCAGAGAATGATGTTATTGCATGGAAAAAAAAAGACTTCCAGAACTGAGCCTGGAGGGCTGAGCTTATTCCATGATAATACATCTAAATTCTTACCTGCTTTGCATGTGGGTGTACACTAGCCTGAAATCCATCCATATCAAGCTTTAGTCGCTCCCAACGGTCACTTGCTAATATGTCTCGCCTCAGTCGGTAGGCCAGCGTTTGACTTTCAAATACTCGCACAAAATCCATGCGAGATCTGTGATTGGCTCACAGTCGCAAGGGTGCCCCGCCCCTCTTTAGACAAACTTAAAGATAAATAAAATACCACAGTTCTGCATTCAACGGAAGTCCCGCCTCCCGGCTCATGTTTATACGAGTATTCATCTGAGTGGCAGCAGAGTCTCTGGGCAATGAACGAGCCGGGAGGCAGGACTTCCGTTGAATGCGCGAGCTTACTTGAAGCATAACTGTGGTATTTTATTATTTTTAGCGAAAAATAACCGCGTTTCTAGAGTTCTGAGGATACGAGTGGACAAAGCAGACTTGGATTATACTGGATGATGCGTTGGACGATGGTTTGAAAGTTTGTCAACGGACGTTTTGTGGAGTTTTCCCATTGCTACTGGGTGACCCCATTTGCTTCCAGCAAAAAAGGAATTTGGATCATTTTTCAAAACTCTCCAGTGGCCATAAAGTTGCGCCAGGTGAAGAACAACTTCATCCGTTCAAGACATCTAATGGTGAGTAATTGATATACAAATTATAGTGTTTGGGTGGAGTATCACTTTAATCTAGCTGATGCAATCATGTCCTTCGAGCTATAGCTAATGCCAATTACAGTGAAATACGTTATGTAATTTGAGTATTATTTAATTTAGCCTTTATTATACCGGGGAATCCCACATAGTAGGCAAGAAGCTTTAAGAGACACTCGTCCGAATGCTCTGTATGGATCAAAATGTGGACAAATGATACCTAGATGGCTGGCTGCATCCGGCTGTATTCTACAATTTGTGACCGGTGCATGGTACACTATCCCACTGGGCTACATGCCCTGAGATGAAAAATGGTTCTCAAGATGGCAGAGATAGTAACAGTTCTCTATAAATGTTAATGGAATGTGATAAACAAACTAATTCATAGACAAAATGAACAGAAATGTACAACGTATTCCCTTTGTTCAAGTTTGTTATAGTGCATGGTAAGCCATTTCATTTTTTAACAAGCGGTGCCCAGAACAACATACCTCACCCCAGACGACATTTCAGTGCTTTTGAGTTGCTTTAGTTAAAAAAAAAAAAAAAACCACCGACATCAAGTTCCAACATAATTGAATGAAAATTACCAATTTTAAGGACATTTTACATTTTTTTTTTACTGGACCCCCCAAACATTTATCCCTGCTGAAAAGAGAATGCCCCCCATTGCAGTGTTGCATATTAGAGGATGCAGAATTGAATTTGAACTTGATCTAACAATTACAACAGAAGTTATGGCAAAAAAAAAAAAGATGTTCTTTGTCCTACAGTACCTGTCAAAAGTTTGGACACACCCACATTTTTCTTCCAATATATTTTATATAAAGAAATAAGCAGCCTTTATTTTGCAAAAAAAAAGATCAAATTCTTAAATCCATCAAGCTAACCACCATTTGTCGTCATATTTGCAGCGCATGCTCACATTTTTTCTTTAACAAGGGCAGTTATATGACTATAATGAATTTGCAGTTGCATGGCTGTCCAACTTCCAAAAGATGTGCTGCACTTGAGGTGTGCTTTTCATCAACCTTTTCGTCCAATTATTCCCAAAACCGCTTGACTTTCATTCGGCTGTTGGAAAATAGAAGGATGTCATTTGTTTTTTTACTTTGCAAAATATGGCTTCTTTGAGAATTCCAAAATTTTGGACACTATTCAAACAAGTAAATTATTCTCTTTTCACTTCTGACTGTTTACCTTTTGCAAGATTCCATTTGAGATTATATAGAGAAATTAAGCCGTTTAAATTTCTCTAAAAACAAAGTGCTGTGACATTAGCAAAACGTGTCCAAACTTTTGACAGGTACTGTATGTTTTAGTATAAGTTAGGCCTACTTTCTTTCAACTTAAATGGCTTGCATTCTGTACCATGGCCCATTTATGTATCATGTTTGGAAATGATTGCTGCAATATGATAGGCATTAGGGTGCTGACAAACAAAACAAACAAACAAACAAACTAACTAACTAGCAAAGAAACACAGGGCTAGAAACAATACCTCTCCCAAATTCTTCAGGGCAAGATATTACGAATTTTGTAATGTTTCCCTGTCAAGACGCTGATAATTAAATAAAATTTAAATGCTACCAAGGTAAAGTTGTGTGTGTGTGTGTGTGTGTGTGTGTGTGTGGTATGTGTGTGTGGGGAGTGGTTATGCTATGTCAGGAGATGGTTGAGATAACAGTTGTATATCTAATTTTAAGTGCATTGAGCTGATGCATACTCAAAGTACCTACTAAACTGACGGTTGACTAGTAGGCATCAAACCAAATTCAGTTAATATTGATTTAGTCAGACGGGGGTGGAATGTCCATTTTTGATCTTTGGAACTCATTACTAAGAAAGAGCGCAGCAGTTTTGTAGTTACATCTGCGCTGATCATTACTTTCCAAATTCTAATTACTCATGAGTCAGAATTTTGTCAAAAATATATTTACCTTTAGGAAATTCAAAGAAAATATGTTTGCACGGTATGTGCATGAAGTTGAAAAACTGGTAAAATTACAGTTTGAAATTCACTGAAAAATTTGGATTTGCAGTCAGTATTTCCAAAGCTGAAAAGAGAAGTCATTTTGGTCGGTGCTCGGGCCCTAATAATACAACCCCATTTCCAAAAAAGTTGGGATGCTGTGTAAAATGTAAATAACAAAAGCAACGCGGAGCGTGGCATATGCCCCCGCCAGTGTCTTGATTGTCGTTATGGCAAATTTTTTACTTATCGGTATAGAATGAGTTGGATGGCATATTTAAGGGTTAATTCTTATGTAACGATGGTTTTGAGTGTATCTGTGGTGCAGTTACTGGGTTTTATTGAAATGACAAGTAAGATCATGTGGCTCTTTCTATAGTGAGAGAGGCCCGCTTTAAAAAGAGTATGTTAGTGTATTGCTATAGCAAAACAGCGCGCTTTACAATGGGTGGTTGGTCTATTTCTACAGCGGTCATCAAAAGGAACCTTCCCTCACCTGCACCCAACAAACCACCAGAAGATGAGATCAATTGGCGAAGGTGTTTTCAAGTTATTGGGCGGAAATGAGAAACAAAATGGCGGCGGTAGCGGCCATATTTAATTTCTAGTCATGCCGGTCATCGAAAGGAAGCTTCCCTCAACCGCACCCAACACACCACCAGAAGATGAGATCGATTGGCGAAGGCTTTTTCAAGTTATTGGGCGGAAACGAAAAACAGGATGGCAGCCGTGGTGGCCATATTGAACAACTAGTCACTTCAGTCACTGGAAGGAACCTTCCCCTACCCGCACCCAACACACCACCCGAAGATGAGGTTGATCAGGGAAGGCATTCATGAGTGAGCGGAGACAAAAAAGTTTACGGATGGACAGGCGGATGGACGACAGGACGGATGGTCGATGGACAGGTGTCCACATAATGCCCTTCTTATTCGAGGCGGGGGCACAAAAACAGAATGCACTGATTTTCAAATCATTTGAACGTTATATTTATTTGGAAATATTACAAAGACAATATATCAGATGTTGAAGCAGAGATATTTTATTATATTTTGGAAAATATTTGCCGGAGAAAGATCCAGAGGCAGAAGAGCCGATCCTGCCATCCTCCTGCATCCTTGTCCCAACCGAGTGGCAGTTGGACTGGAAAATAATGAAGGAGAGCAAGAGGAATTCTCCTCCCACCTCGGTGCCAGCAGGTAAAATGTTCGTTCCCGCTGCGCTTTGAGAGTGAGTGATTCTGTGGGCAGGCACGTCCCTGTCTGCAGGACATCCCAGAGCCAAAAGAACAACACACATTATCAGCCAAAAGTATTCGTGGTCCCAGCTGGTCTCTGATGTGTAAGCAGCCGTCCGCTCGTCGCGCAACTTGCGCAATTACCAATTACACCGCGACAGCTTCCAACTGGCAAACTCAACCCATTACCAGTCCCTCATCACTGTTGGTCGCACATCGCCGCTGAGTTTGTTACCGATCTCCCATCATCACAAGGTAACACATGTATCCTGGTGATTATCTACCAATTTTCAAAACTTTCTAAATGTGTGCCTTTCGCTGCAGTGCCATCTGCTCTCCAGGTAGTGGAAGCATTGTTTACACAGGTGTTCATGAACTTCAGCCTTACGGAGGACATCCTTTCAAACCGTGGGCAGCAGTTTACGTCGCGAGTGTGAAGAGCTTTCTTCAGGAAGCTGGCAGCCTCAGTAAGCCTCACGTTGGGATACCATCCACAGACTAAGGGGCAGGCGGAGAGAGCCATACAGGATTTGGGGAGGTTCCTCCAAGCATACTGCCACCATCGCCAGCAGGATTAGT
This sequence comes from Gymnothorax javanicus, assembly GCA_029692085.1. Taxonomy (NCBI): domain Eukaryota; kingdom Metazoa; phylum Chordata; class Actinopteri; order Anguilliformes; family Muraenidae; genus Gymnothorax; species Gymnothorax javanicus. Next base: position 78,131,864 of record CM056195.1, read on the forward strand.
CCAAGTACCTGCCGTGGGCTGAATATGCCCAGAATTCACTTAAAAGCGCGTCCACCTGACTAACCCCCTTCCAGTGTGTGCTTGGACAGCAACCTCCCCTGTGCCCATGAGACCAGAACCAGATGGAAGTCCTGGCAGTGGATGCTTGGTTTAAGGAGGTGGAGAAGGTCTGGGAAAACACTAATGTCTAGATCCGGAGGGCGCTCCGCCACCCAAAGATCCAAGCTGACCAGAGAAATTGGGACACCCCCAATTACCAGCTGGGGGACCGAGTCTGGCTCTCCACGAGGGACCTGCGCCTCTGCCTGCCCTGCAAGAAACTCAGCCTACGGTTCATTAGCCCATTCGGTGTCCTCCGGAAGGTCAATGAGACAGCCTACTCAATACAGTTGCCGTTACTCTACCACATCAATCAACTTTCCATTTTTCTCTGCTTAGGCTGGAGATGGCTGGACCCCTGCGGAGGCCACCCCCCCAAAGACCCTACCCTTGTCCTGGAAGTTGATGGAAACCCAGCCTACCGAGTATGCAGCCTGCTCAGTTCCAGACATCGAGGTGGCAGGTCGCAGTATTTGGTGGACTGGGAGGGCTATGGTGCGGAGGAGAGGAGCTGGGTGGACCGTGACGACATCCTGGATCTGCAGCCCCTGGCCAAGTTCCACCAAGCCCATCCGGACCAGCCTGCTCAGCGCCCCTGAGGGCACCCTCCCGGCCGAAGATCAGGCATGCTGGGAGTCGTGCCTCGGGGGGGGTACTGTAAGACCACGCCTCCAGCCTTCCAGCTCACCGGTCTATTAAGACCCAGACTGCATTCTTCACTCTGTAATCATTGCCTGCATCTGTTTGTCATTTCCACTGTGTGGTAGTAGTGTGCTATACTAAGACCAAGCCTTACAGTTGGTCTTTGTGAAGTCTTGTATATATTACTCGTACATTCTAGTGCTGTTATCGTTCATTTCAGCCTTTTTCCAGGGAACATCGTTTCCCGTTTGTTTGCAGCTAACGACCAGAGTCTGTATTACCAATAGTGTTTCTAAGGAACCTTGATTCTTGTTTGTTTTGTGTTTGCTTCGTCTGTGCCCTCTGCGGCACCGTGGGCATAATAAATACGACTAAGTCCATCCTTGCACCTGAGTCCAGTCCTCAACTTCCTTTCCTCTGTGCACCTGAACACTGTGCGAAGCACAACTGTTACAGAGAAAGTAGGTTTTGCATTTATCGTGACTAGTAATAGCAAAAAAAAAAACATCAGAATTCAGCGGTTCGAGATAAAATTTGGAAAAAATCACGTCATTCTGCTTGTCTCCAGTGTAATGTCAAATATTTTGTTGGAGTTTGGGTCAAAATTCAATTAAATAATAAATATTGAACATATTGTACAAAAAATATATTAAATATTGCTTCAGACACACTTTGATGGATCTGAACACTGAAATGTTTGTTTAACAGTATCTACAGAATGTCTGGTGGAGTTCGCAGGAATTTGAGTAAGATTGGTGGAGATATGAATATTATGCAAATTTTCATAATTTGAAAAATATAGAGTGAAGGACTTTTGAATTGGTCATATGTTGCAGCATGGTAAAGTTCATTGGATGTGCTGAAGAAATTTATTTATTTATTTTTTAAATTTGGCATCTCCAATAGAATGCCCAATTAGCAAACTATGTGCACAAGCTTGCTCGCATGCGATCCCATGTTACCATCTCGGGAGAGCGGGACAGTTCGCGGCTTTCCTCCAAAGCACACGCCTGTCAGCCGCTGCTTCTATTTACACTCATAGCTCAAGACTTTGCAAGTTCAGAACGAGGGCAGAGAATACCCAAACATGAACAAGCTTAGAATTTTATTGACGAGCCCTGGGCTGGCCAACAGCTATGAACAATGCTGCAATTCAACAATCCCTATCCGGCAGTCCCTCCCAATTTATTTCCCAGCAGTGCAAAGCCAATTTTGTGCTGCTCTGAAAAGGCTACTGACTACTGCCCCCTGGTACAACCGGGGTTCGAACCCAGGTTGTGGTGATCACTACTGCTCTGCAATGCGGTGCCTTATAGCCAAGTGAGTGTCAAGTTTGGTGCAGATCATAGTTACTTCCTAGGAGGAGTTTGAAAAAGTAGGTTTCACATTCCTAGCAATTTTGCAGAAAAAAAGTCAAGGTCAATTGGGCATGGCCTACATCATCTAATTCAGTGAAATTCAAGGAACATGAGGATATAAGGATTTTGAATGTGCCACCATAGACTGTAGAAAAATATGGGAGAAGCCACTGTGACGTCACCCTTTGGTTTCAGAATACCATTTATGAAGCCGCGATTTTGCAGTTTGACCAGTGCCATCTTGTCATTTTGAGACTGGATGTGATTCTTATTGGACGAGAGAGTGGATCAATATCCAGGGAGGGACTAGGGGTGGATTGATGAGGATTCAATGATAAAAGAACACCAGCCTGCTCCTAGTTCATGGAATACATCTATGGTCAAGACTAAATTTCACGGCACATTTAGTGCCAGAATTCTACAAATCAAGGTAAACTGTTTAGCTTGCCAAGTATTAAGGTAATCTTAGTACCTAATTGCTTACATGTGAACATTTGGCAAACATTACATTTATGACGAGTGACCTTGAGATGGTAACCTCAACTGAGTGAATTAGTGGACAGTGTGTGACAGCATATGGTAGCTAGCTTGCTTGTTAAGTGAAAACATTTTCTAGCTAACATTGAGTTTTAAAATTTGTTCTAAGGTTATGTGATCTTACTTTAGATAACTAACGTTACTAGCTAGCTAGGTTACAACAAAGTTTCCTGCAGGTTAGCTATAATTAACGAACCATAATGGAACAATAAAGTTATTGTTGCAGTTTTGCTATTTGCGTCACGACATCCTGTTCTTACAATAGGTTGCAGATGGAAATTAGCTCATGAAGTTGGCAAACCAAGAAGTTGTGCCACTGAATGCTGTTACTGATTAGCTAAGGTGTATTCTCCAAGTTAAATAAAAGAAGTACAGCCTACAGTGTTGGGTGAGTGCGCATTAACGGTAACATTCTTTGGTTAAGTGCTTGAAGGAATGATTTTTTCTCTCAGGAAAATATGTTGCTGCATGCTTGACAACATTATGGCATGTCCAACCACACAATGCCCAAGCAGTGAGTGATAGTTACTGTTTTATCGCTATGTAAAACAGTACAGCAGAATTAAGCCTTTACAAATGATTGTGTGGAGGTGTTATAATGAATGCACAGTTTCTATTTGCCAACAATATAATATACCTCTGACTGTTACTATGTTTTTTTTCCCATCCAGCTAGTATCTGGATCACTGCAGACTGCCATGCTTCCTCGCCTTCTTCAATCAGCCCCTACGAGGAAGACCAGCACTGGATGTCCTCCTCATCCACTGTGGTGGGAATGACCTGGGGAACGCCTCAAGTATCAACCACAGTAACCTCTTTGCACAGAAGCCAAATCTGACTATTCATGTGTTACCTCCCTTAAGGCTTTATAATTCAAGATTGCAGCTTCATGGAGAGGAAAAGAATGGCTCAACTGAGTCAGGACACTTGAAGCATTTAGAATTCCATGGTATTTCAGTTTATTTTCATGATTTTGGTAGAGAAAAAGGGCTGCAAACATAAAAAAATCTTCATTAAATTCAGCATTGAAGTTGTAAAAAAAAAATAACACTGAGAATTGAAAAATGGCTGGGGGTTAAAACCATATATTTCTGGGATCATAAACTCCTTGACCACAAGCATAATTTATCTAAGCATTAAATTCTAAATTACCTACTCTCTGGGAGCCAAATAAGACAGCTATCCAGGTGGCTCCTCAAACTCTAAGATCTCTCAAAATGGAGCACTGTCATATATCTAACACAAATCAAGTTCCAAGGCAGTAAATTCAATATGAACTCATAATTTTCTGGTTGAATTTAGCATGAATGTATCAATATAGCGGCAGTTGGACATCAATGGTCACCAGTAACCTCTCCAAACGCAAAACATGCCATTTGTCCATGATAAAGTTTAGAATTTTGTTCATTTTTCTTCAGAGTCCCACAAGCCAGCACACATACTCATTAAAGGAACTGCTTATTTAACGGTCAGAACATTCATCCTGTAATGAAAAGCCAGCAGTTCCCACTTCCAAGCTCGCAACCTTATATAAACACATTCCGCACCTTATAAGCAAGTATAACTCACTAACTCAGAAATATCTGAAATATACCCTATTTTAACAGAACAGACATTCCACTATCAGTAAAAAATCAGGCAATATTCTACCCTAGATTGAACAGAAAGGTGTAATGAACATACAAGGGGGTCTACCGAAGTGCTTGAGCTGTTGACTATTAAACAAGCCAAAACCTCAGCATTCAATTACATTGAACATGGAATAAATTCCTTAACAAAAAGCCACATTGAGCAATATGCTACTACAGTAGCAGTACCAGTATTTCTTCATTGAATCCCTCCTCCAGAGACAGATGTATCCAGTAGATGGAGCCCACCAGTCCTGTTTCCTTCTGAATAATTCCCATTGACCATGTCCGTACCTTATTTAAATCCCATAAATGTAACTGAACACTTCATGCCTGTTTTGGAAGTATTTTTTTTCTTGAAATTGCATCATTTTCTGTTGCGCCACTGTGTGCAACATTAAGAGAATACAACCTACCTTGCTGTTACGCAAAGGCTTGTATAGATTTCTGATTGTCCATTCAAAGTCTTTCAGTTACTGTGGAAAGTTTATTCTCTCAGGAATTGGATAAGAAACATGTCAATCATAACATCATTACGGGGAGGTTTCACGTGACTGTGAACTATAAGTGCGCAGTTACGCAGATGAGCCTAAGTAAATCATTGAGTGACTGTACAGTTTAGGCTGCAGTATGACTTTTAGATATGGAAGAATTAAAATGACAAAGAAAAACAATGAAAACTTTAACAGAAACAACAGGGTTCAGCAGCAGCAGTGGCTCCAACGCCCCCTAATCAAGACAATGCAGGCCAATACTATAATACTGGCAAGTATACTGTGTTCATATACTGTGGCTTAGCCATTGTAGTGTTTCAGTTCCTTTGGCTAGGTAGTCATTGAGCCTAACTGGTCTATCTCAGGTACTGTGCTCTTAGAAATCTCCCTCTTATTGCCTAGTTAGGTGAGCGCCATTTTGTTTGCTTAAACTGCTGAACAATGACATTTATAAACAACATGCAATTCTATCTAGATGATTCAAGCAGAGAAAGAGCAAAAACAAGTATAGACTGTGAAGAAGGTTAGGATAACAATTGTCACATTTCACAACTGACTCACCCACACTGGCATGCACTGTGTCAGAGAAAAAAATAAAATGTCCCACATGTCTTGTATTATGAGTCACCTCAGTAATTCGCAAATTGAGTAGAGCAGCAGTGAAACTTACATAATTACCTCATCCTGTAAGTAAAACTGGAATCTGAGATGATATAAAACCTTATGCCCTTTTACGAACACAACTATTAATATTTTGAAGTTCTCTGTGCGCTGAATTCTTCGTTAAGCCATCACACAAGCACAGTGAAGCAAGGTTCAAAAGTTCAAAAACAAATAAGACCAACTGCTGACAGCATATAGACAGTATGCTAATGTCTCTCTCAAAGGGACCAATATTATTCCTGCCATGAATTTAAAGTGTTACTGTGTCACAGATGGTAGTCAAAATAATTAATGGGGAACATACTGGAGGCAGCACTGTCAACTGTTCCTTCAAATAAATATGGCTCTTTTTAGATAGTTTCCATTGCTAGCTAGAGTTATTTCCTCCCCAGTGTTTATGCAAAATTGCCCGTTCAGTCACAGTAGTGGAGATGTGCACTTATGCATAGCAGAAACAGGCAAACTGCTGGCATCTGATGAAAAAGAGTCACCTCTCTTGTGCCAATCACACAACCTGGCAGACTTAACCCCTCCTTACCTGGCAAATAATACAACTAATTACACAAATGTGCCAAAACATTAAATCACAGATGAGGCAAACAATGTTGATTATCTCTTAACAATGGCACATGTCAGCTGCTGAGTTAGCTCACTCGGTTAAGGCACCGTATTTGTGGAGCAGTAGTGACTGCTACGGCGCGGGTTTGATCCCCAGTCGTACCAACAAGCTGTGGTCGGCAGCTTTTTCAGAACAGGGCACATGATTGGCTAAAGCGCTGTAGGGATGCAAATTGGGAAGGGAAATTAAAATGGTTGTCTTGTTCGTTGCTCAAGCGCCTCCTGTTGGCCAGCCGGGCGCTCGTCAGCGAGATTCTACGCTTGCTTATGTTTGGGTATCCTCCGCCCTCGTTCTGAACTTGTGATAGTTTCGACCAATGAGTGTAAAGATGCAGGGGCTAACAGGCGCATGCTTCTGAGGAGAGCCGCGAACTGTCTCTCTCTCCTGAGTTGACAAAAGGGGGTTGTATATAAGCAAGCTTTGTACATAGTTCTCGGATTGGGTATTCCAGATTCAGGTGGGATTGGAGATGCCAAATTTATTAAAAAAAAAAACAAAAAAAACAATGGCATGTGTCAAGGTCTGCAGACCTTAGATGGTAAGCAAAGAGTGGGTTTTGGATGTGTTGTCAACATTTTGGACATGGGAGAAACGGAAACTGAGTGACTTTGACGAGGGCCAAATCGTTTTTGGCCAGAGGAAAGGTTTACAGGATCTTCAAATGAGCAAGGCTTCTGGGGCACTCCCAATCACCAGAGGTGAGTACCTACTGACAATGATCTGAGGAGGGACAAAAAATAAACCAGCGGGAGGGTATTAGGCACGCTGATTCGTCAATGAATAATTTTAACGATACGTGAGGAATGTGTCAAAACACAGTACATCACACCTTGCTGTGTATCGTGCTTTGTTGCTGCGGAACAGTTAAAGTGACCATTTAAACGCTAGTTTAATGTTGAAAGCACCTACAATGGGCATGTGTGCATTAAAACTGGACCTTGGAGCAATTAGAGAAGTTCATCTGGTCCAGTGAGTCCCTTTGTCTTTTACATCATGTGCATCAACTGCACTGTTATAAATTGACTGAATCTTACAGTTAAATTAACGCAGTGTTTCCTAGTTATTTTAACTGTAAATCCAGTTCCACGCACATTTAACTGTGGGTTACAGTTAACATACACGGAAAAGCGACATTTGCACGCGTCACTGCGGTGGTCCAAGCTTTCCACACAGCCGAGGTTGATGGGATACGGCTGCACCAGCTCGATCCGCAGAGAATCTGCTAGTTTCGTATACATCTAAGAGGTTAATTCACCCAAGCAGCCCCTCTCAAGTTAGACATGTGACATGCAGGAGCATGACGACAGAAACGGGACTCAATTTTGTTAACATCGTTCATTGTCCTTGTGCATGCGCAAGTTTGAAAGAATATCTAATTACAATAAGTTTACAATCTTCGTGAAAATAGCCATGGTCAGCAAGCAAAACGCTTTTTACTGTGCAAAAAGGAAGCCTTATGTTAAGTGTCCAGAAAGCCTGTCTACTTCTCTTCGATGCAGTGGTGGAAAAATAGTCCTAAAAATCTAAGTATAGCCATAATTGCAGTTCAAAAAAAAAAAGAACTGAGGCAGGTTTATGTGGCTTTCTGAATCACTAAAAAACAAAACAAACAAAAAAAAAACAACTGTGAAAAGAGCTAAAAACTCCCAAATCTGTCAATAGACCAGATGAGGAGACTCTAGCAGCCTTTAAAGCATGTAACAAGTTTTTCAGAATGTCCATAATGGTAGCAGCTATGAGAGGCTTCATTAAAAAGAAGTGGTATATTTTGGACAAAACGGAGGGTTCAGCCAATTCATGTCAAAAATGATGGAAACCCAGAGGGGTTAACTAAGGTTAGCTGAATCCTGAACTTTTTTTTTTTTTTTTTTTTAGAAGGACAGGTGCAGTTTATGAGCAACCCTAGAGGCCTGAAGTGACTTCTTTTCAATTAACCCTTAAATGCCCCCTGTGACAAATTTGTCACACGATTTTGGGGGTTGTCAAAACCACTGACCCCACATAAATTTTGCAACCTAATGCCCATAGTGACATATTTTGACCATCAATGCTGCCATCTGATGCATAAAAGTGGAACTGACACTACACTGGCTGCACCAGCTAACCTTTCCAATATGGCCGCCCCCATGGTGGAATCCACACGATAGATCAGCACCCATTCATCACTGGATAAAGTAAACAAACACGTAAGCTAATGAACTAGAGTGCCAAGGGCCCTGAAGGTTGCCGGCAGTTACAGCTCTAACAGGAGAAAAGTAACTAGCATCAGTCCGCGGATTCAACAGCAAGCCAACACGAATTCTTGCGAAAGCAACACGTTGTCTACACGATATTGGCGTTAAAAAGCTCCAGCTCGGACAATTTCGGCGGTGATGGCGAATGGTCCTGTACCACTGCGAATCAATTCACGGTTCTTTGAATCAATTCTTCTCTGCGAAAGAAGAGAACTGTTTCATCCGCACACTTCCGCGGGCCAACGCAGCTCAGTGAGAAAGGGGTTTTAGTTACCATTATGGGGCAACTCGACTGAGCAGTCACACTTTTTCATGAGTGACAGACAGCAACATTTCTGCCATTTAGCAAAAATATAATCTTTAAGAAGTCTACATCATGAAATCCGATTAGATTTTTTTCTAACCTGAACTTTCACTGTCGTCTGCTGTCAATTTGTGAAGTGCGCCATCTTCTCACTTCACTTCTGGTTCTTGCTCTGCTTTCAGACAATGATTATTTTTACACAACACTGCCACCGAGTGGGACAGTGGGTCTAATTAGTATTATTCTTTCTATTCCATGATGCTAATAGGAACAAACATCCAAAAATGGGTTTTGACCAGTTTTTATTGCCGCAATTGATCGTGAAATAAGGTCGACCGTGCGGTTACAATGCCCGTAAAAATTTTAATTATATATAGGTTAGTGCCTAATACATACTAATTTCTAAAGACATTATTAAACAAGGAAATAAATTGATTGATTTTGTCACATGACCTTGACCTTGAAGACCAAAGTCAAATCCAATATGGTGTGTTTGATCAGCATACATGATTTGTCATTAGTATCCAATACATACCGAAGATCTAAAGCCAACATTAAAGGACTTTTAGGCTGTTTTGTCATTACCTGGACCTTGTTGCCCAAGGTCAAATCCAATATATCGAAAACAACCAGCACACACGATTTGCTATTAGTGCCCAATACATACCTAAGCTCTACAAACAATATTAAACAAATAAGGGCCATTTTTGTCATATAACCTTGACCTTGAGGCCCAACATCAAATTTGACTGACTGCCTAAGAATGTTCAGCATACATGGTTTCCTATAGATGCCACAAACATACCTAAGCTCTAATTGCCATATTCAGCAAGTTACAGCAATTTTTTCCATTTGATCTTGACACCCAATGTCGTATTCAACTTGCCGAGAATGTTTGGCTTACATGATTCCCTATAGGTGCCTCACACATACCTAAGCTCTAAATGTCACATTAAGCTGTTATAACACATTTTTGCCATTTGACCTTCACCTTGAGGCTCAAAGTGAAATTCGAACAACCGAGAATGTTTGGCATACATGATTCCCTTCAGGTGCCTCATACATATCTAAGCTCTAAATGTCATATTAAGCAAGTTATAGCACATTTTTGCCATTTGGCCTTGACCTTGAGGCCCAAGGTCAAATGTGACTGACTCACAATGTCTGGCATACCTGATTCCCAATAGGTGCTTCAAACATACCTAAGCTCTAAATGCTATATTAAGAGAGTAATAGCACATTTTTGCCATTTGACCTTGACCTTGAGGCCCAAGGTCAAATGTGACTGAATCACAATGTTCGGCATACCTGATTCCCTATAGGTGCCTCATACATACCTAAGCTCTAAATGCTATATCAAGAGAGTTATAGCACATTTTTGCCATTTGACCTTGACCTGGAGGCCCAAGGTCAAATGTGACTGACTCACAATGTTCGGCATATCTGATTTCTTATGGGTGCCTCATACATACCTAAGCTCTAAATGCTATATTAAGAGAGTTATAGCACATTTTTGCCATTTGACCTTGACCTTGAGGCCCAAGGTCAAAAGTGACTGACTCACATACCTAAGCTCTAAATGCTATATTAAGAGAGTTATAGCACAAAACATGCCGAAAAATGATGAAGTCCAGACACGTTGCCTTGGTGGCGCTATGAAGGAGCGATTCAATCAAAACGCCTTTTACACCGTTGAAGCAGGTCATGATACTGATTCCATTGCTGCGATAAAAAAAAAATTCATTAGACAGTTTTTGAGAAAATTGCACCTAAGTGCCAAAAATGGCCATTTTTGACATAAAAATGGCCGCCAAGTCTAAATGAACGATTCAATCAAAAAAATTTTTGCTCGGGCATTAACTTGATGACCGATTTGATCACATCCCCAAATTATAAAAAAAATTCATCAGACCGTTTTTGAGATACGGCTTTAAACGGACGACGCCGACGCCTACGGCCAGCAACCTAAACATAAGCTATGCCTAATACTTCAGCTATATGTCAACTGTTTTATCATTCAAGTCATTTTAGCAATAAGGTCCCCGAAATGCCCATTGTGACATATATGTCACAGTGCTAAAATGAGGTCAAAGGTCTTCCAAAATTAAAAATCGCTATTGGGTTGTTATTAGCCCCTCCCCAGGACATATTAACAGAATACATAGATTTTTCTTTCAACTTTTACTATAGTTGGGCATTTAAGGGTTAAGACAATGTAACAATCAGGAGCTAATGTTTGATTAGGTGGATGGTGTCAAGTTCAGTAGTCCCCCAGGAGAAACCAGAAATGGAAATAAATTGGGAAACATGACAATCGTTGGTCAGTCTGTGTCGGGTGATTGTTGAAGAATGAATGCTTCTTGGTTTGTGCAGACCAGCCCAGGTTTTTGCATTTCACTTTGAGCTACTTAGAATAAATTCAATTGCATCAGACTCAGGAGAATGTTTCCATTCCTTGAGGACAGATTTACAAGGGTGAGAGGAACACTTGGTCCACAGGCCCTGACTGAGGATATTTTTCTCCCACAATGCAAATGTGCTATATACCTCAAAAGAAAAGGACAATCTAGACCAGTGGTTTTCAAACTCGTCCTGGGGGACCACTGCTTATGCTGGTTTTCATTGCAACCACAACTGCAATCCCAGAATTATTCTAAGCTGTCGATTTGCCTTAATTAGTCAGATTTTTTTTTACCCTCTAACTTCACATTATGAAAGAAATGCAATGCCTGCCATGTGTTTATAATGCTGCAATACAAGTAATTGCCCAAGGCCTATTATATTTACTTATCCAAGTAGTGCAAAAGTTCATTATTATCCTATACATTGCTGCACACAAGCTTAAAGTTCTTAAAAAAAATTTTCCACAAAATAAACAAAAGACAGGTGTGAGTCTCTGTCAAATGCTTTACCTTCTAACTCCTCATTATCAAATAAATGGTTCAATTTAGTGACATGCATCAATAATTATGCTAATTAAGAGCCTACTCATATTTTGTAAGTTATTAGTGCATCTGTTTAAATTTCTCTCCTATTAATCAGGTGTTTCCCATATAGCATGATGTGGATATGAACCTTGAAATGTTCTTGGTATGCATGCCTGTTTTTGACAATATTGCTTAAAAGTAACACCTCTTTAAAATTCTAGGGTGGCATTTGTGGTTGGAATGAAAACCTGCATACACGGTGGTCCCCAGGATCGAGTTTGAGAACCACTGATCTAGACTTACCAGGAACAACTCCAAAAACTGTGCTCTGCCACGGTATGGGGTTGAGTCAGTGCCCTTGTTAAGGGTAACTTCCACTTCTGTGAAGGCTCCATTAATTCTGCAAAGTACTCTCGGGTTTTGGGGCGAGGTATGCTACCTTCAAGATGACATCTTTTCCAGGAACGTCCAGCCATATTTAAACAGGACAACTCTAAACTGTATTCTGTGGGTATTACAAAGGCATGGCTGTGTACAGAGAGGGTGTGGGTCATGGACTAGCTAGCCTGCAGTCCCAACCTGTCCCAAATGGAGAACGTGTTAGATTTAGACATGGAACATCTGCCAATGAAAACCCTGTACTTTTGCACATCTTGAGACTTGCTTGTGGGAGGAATCTGGTAAAATTACACCTGAGATACTTAATAAATATTTACAGACTGAAGACACCAATAAGGTGAAGATTGTGAAAAGAAATGGCATCATTACAGGGTGGGAAATTAACCGTAGCCAATTTTTTATTTTTTTTTTAATATGTCGCAAAAATCAAAATTAAATGTGTTTTATTGAAAAATCAATTTTAAAAAAATCATGTTGTGAAACATTAAAAAATGCTCTGTTATAGTTTTCAATGCAACCCAGATAAAAAAATAATTTTAAAAATTGCAGCTTACAGTTAATTTCCATTCAACATACTGTCTCAAAATTTTCTGATCTGGGGTTGTATATGGGCGCTGAATGATGAGATTTAATGGGGGAATGATTAAATACATGGCCGTCAGCATTGTGCTTTGCAATGGTAAATAACTGCTCTAAACATGGAAAGCTCCGAAAGAATGCAAATAGGCAGCTTGTTAAAAATGAGCTCAAAGGTAAGTGCTATCTTCTTAAACATTGTGATCGCATGATTCTCATACTGCTGCAGATACATGCCGTTAACTAGCGCTGGTCTTACGCAGATTAGCCTCAAACATAACCTGATGAAATAAGCATAAATCATGTGCTGCTCACAAACAGAAAAAGTAAAGGGGACAAAGATGCACTTTCTTGCCCGATTTCACTGAAGCATTTTAGTGTGTGTATAACTAACATGCATTTAAATTTTAAACGCATGTTAAAATGCTGTTATACGCAGACAGCTAAACGAAAGTTTAAACACCATTTCACGAGATGAGATCATTGCACGTTTAGCTGCATGCGGATAACCTTGCGTTTAGCCCTCAGACTAAACAGGGGGGTATTCCATCAACGTAGCTAAGAACATCCAGACTAAGGTGTAATCTTGAGGCTTGAATTAGCACCAACTCCCTATCTAGCCTCGACCCATTCCATCAAGAGAAATAAAATAGCTCCAACTAACGCTAATTCGAGCCTCATCTGCTAAGCTGCACTCATAGACTGTATAAAAAGATGGACGAAGCAACAGTGACGTCACCCATTGGTTTCAGCATACCATTTAGGAAGCCTTGATTTTGGCAATTTGAACAGCTCCATTTTGTCATTTTGAAACCAGATGTGATTCCTATTGGACGAGAGCGTGAATTGAAGATCCAGGGAGGACCGTGGCTCTGGATCTGACCGTATCGGACGAGGACCAGAGGATAGCCACGCCCCTAAAGCATATTCTGGCTTTATCCTTTATTCTAGTCTACTTGGGACCATAATTTACAAAAATGAACATCACGATATACCGAAGGAGACTTGAAACTTGCGATAGGTACCATAAAATGATGTGGAAAATCATTATTGAAATAAGAAATCAGGTGGCAATGTAGGTTCATTTTCTCAGTCTTCAATAGCATTGAACTTCTTTCTGCAACTACCGACATCGCCATCTGCCAGCCATTAAATATAATGCAAATTTTTTAGATTTCCGCATCGGCCTTAATTTTCAGACCCGGTTGCTGCGTCCATCTTTTTATACAGTCTATGGCTGCACTTCGTGCACGTGCCCAGAGAAAATAAAAAGCCCACACCAGCCGAGTGCCGAAAATGTTGCAAAATGACTCAAAGCAAGGGAAAGGAACGAGCGGAGGCGTGCTCCTCTTCTTTTTTTTATGTTTTTTCAGGTGTGTAAACAAACGTTAAAGTGCATTACTGCCACGCATTATGGTGACGTAAGGTCTAGAGTGACTATCTTCAATATAAAAAAAAAAAAAAAACATAACGCGTTGCTGAATACCCCTCGGCCCGGACACGATTTCCTGCCTCAACGTCACAGCATTAAGGTCAAAGGTCAAATCCAGCAGAAAAGGTGATGTTGCACATCAATGTGTCACAGTGAGTTACCATACCAAATTTGGTGAAGCTGCGATCAGTAGTTGCTGAGTACTGACCCATATAAGATTTCCTGCCTCAAGGTCACAGCGCAAAGGTCAAAGGTGAAATCCAGCAAAAAACATGACATTGCACATATGTGTGTGATAGTGAGTTACCTTACCAAATTTGGTGAAGGTGCGAGAATTAGTTGCCGAGTACTGACCCGGACAAAATTTCCACAGTCAAGGGCACAGAGCTAAGGTCAAAGGTCAAATTCAGCAAAAAAACCTTGCATTGCGCATCTATGGGTCATAGTGAGTTACCATACCAAATTTGGTGAAGCTGCGAGAATTAGTTGCCGAGTACTGACCCGGACAAGATTTCCAGGGTCAAGGTCATGGAGCTAAGGTCAAAGGTCAAATCCAGCAAAAACCCTGACGTTGCACATCTATGGGTCATAATGAGTTACCGTACCAAATTTGGTGAAGCTGCGAGAATTAGTTGCCGAGTACTGACCCGGACAAAATTTCCAGGGTCAAGGTCACAGCGCTAAGGTCAAAGGTCAAATCCAGCAAAAACCCCTGACGATGCACATCTATGGGTTATAGTGAGCTACCATACCAAATTTGGTGAAGCTGCGATGATTAATTGCCGAGTACTGACCCAGGCAAGATTTCCAGGGTCAAGGTCACAGCGCTAAGGTCAAAGGTCAAATCCAGCAAAAAACCTGATGATGCACATCTATGGGTCATACTGAGTTACCATAGCAAATTTGGTGAAGCTGCGATGATTAGTTGCCGAGTACTGACCCGGACACGATTTCCTGCCTCAACGTCACAGCATTAAGGTCAAAGGTCAAATCCAGCAAAAACCCTGACGTTGCACATCTATGGGTCATAGTGAGTTACCATAGCAAATTTGGTGAAGCTGCAATGATTAGTTGCCGAGTACTGACCCGGGCAAGATTTCCAGGGTGAAGGTCACAGCGCTAAGGTCAAAGGTCAAATCCAGCAAAAAACCTGATGTTGCACATCTATGGGTCATAGTGAGTTACCATACCAAATTTGGTGAAGCTGCGATCATTAGTTGCTGAGTACTGGCCCGGAAAATGTCACCCGGACAAGATTTCCAGGGTCAAGGTCACAGCGCTAAGGTCAAAGGTCAAATCCAGCAAAAAACCTGACATTGCACATCTATGGGTCATAGTGATTAGTTGCCGAGTACTGGCCCGGACAAAATCATGGACGGACGACAGACGGACACGCAGGTGACGACAATACCCCTCTGGGCCGGAGTCGGCCGAGGGGTAAAAAAACTAAACAGTTCTCCTTTTCAACTATTTTTTTAATATTTCCCTAGCGCCAGGGCCGGATTAACACAGTGCTATGCCCCAGTGTGACCAATCATGAAATGCACCCCCCCGCAAAAAAGTTACTTAACATGGCTTATAGAACGCAGCAATGGACCACTCTTCTCTTTGATAATACTAGCGTTTCATTTATTAACAACTTAACTGGCAAACAGCAATAATGACAGCTAAAGCACCAGCTGAACAAGCCTTCAAAAGAAGATTGCCAATGGTGATAATAATAACGGTGCCTTCAAGGACAGTGTGACAACCCTGCTGCCTTCAGGGACAGTACCCAAAATCTTAATTGTGAGTACTTTCCATCCAGTTACTAAAATGGCACTTAACTTTGGTATTGAAATTTATGGCAACAAAGGCCACAAATTTACTAAATACTAAGAACTGAAATTCTATGGCAGAGGGTCTTAAAAAGGGAAAGGCTTCGTGCAGTGAACTCACTATTGTCTGCTTCTGCGACCATGCTAACGTTCTCCGTCCCCGAGTTCAGCTGTTGCCGCCAGCCCACCTCGACAGGCTCCGTTAACGCCAGCTAATGTTATGCACTGCTGCATCTGCCTCATTAGCATTAGCCTCTAACGTACATTAACTTTTGTAACGTAAGCACTTGCTGCTAGCGCTGGAGGAACGGAATTGACGGGCGGAACAGTTGCCTCTCTACCGACAGCTTCTTTGCCGCGAGTAATGTTAAAAAAGCAAGATATTTCTGGTACATTCGGTAGCGTGGATATCTTTCGTACTTTTTTTCTTCTGCTATTTTCCGATAAGCACAACCCCTCCGTTGCTTCGCCCGCTGCTCAGTGTGTTGCAGCACGTGATGTCAGAACGAAGGCACATCGTTGTGATCAACAACTGATTAGAGATCAGTGCCCATTCAGTTTCTAAGTGGCGGGATTCTAGCTCAGCTTGCAACACTGATCTGGGACCAGTTTGGCCTTTCTGTGACTTTGGCAGGGCAGTTCCAAATCACAGTTTTTTATTTGTATTCTTTTTTTTTTAATATTCTCTTTTAATATCAACAGTTAAGTTTGAATTTGTTCATAATATGCTTATGCATCTCTTTCGATTAAAATTAAAAAAAAAAAAAACTGAGGATTCATGAATCATGTGATGCCCGTCCCAGCATGATGCCCCAGTGTAGGCACACCAGTCATTATATGGATAATCCGGCCTTGCCTAGCGCCTAACTTCCTGGAAACATGACCAAAGCCTACACAACTAATTAATTTGCATTTGGCTCTCACCAAAACCTTTTTTCTAAAATTTCTTGGATTTCTCCCTTCACTTCCTTAATTCCAAGAAATTCCCTCCCTGCATGGACCACCATCCTAATCCTTTCCGTCTTCGATTCAATTAATGACCATTGCAATGAAAGCCAAAAATGTACCTAAATGTGTTCGCTCTACAAACTGCGACAACATTCTTGGCACCAGAAGCAACATAGTGGCACCCTCTCATAAGCCCTTACCATATAACTCACGTTTCAAAAATATTCTGTCCGGTACCGGTATGCCTTGCAAAAAAAAAGAACCTTGAACGTATTGTTTATTTTTCTCTTATGCAAATACCTTGAAGTTATTATTTTACAAATCAAATTAGTGAATGATAAAATTAGAATCTCCAACTTTAGTCACTGAACACAAGTGTTTTATTTCTTTCAAAATACTTTCCTTGACCTAAACATTAACATAACAGAACCAAGATTGGACTCATTTGTTTGCCCAATAAATGGTTTTTGTGACCATATGTTCATAATTTCACCAATTAAGAACCTACCAATTCTCAATTTTGATGTTAAATTTTTTTTCCTCTTATTATGCTGTTGTTTTATGTATTTTGCAACATATATTTATAAATTTTATTCCTCATGTCATTCATGCATATTTCTATCAAAATATTGCTTTAGAGGGTAAATAACTGCTTTTTTCCATGAAAAGCACCAAGTTAAGACAAATTCGCAGTTTTTTAATGTCTTAAAATTGTATGCCAGCAGCCATACCACTATTCGATCTGCTCGAGCTGCGTGGCTGAAGCTAAGCAGGTGTGGGCTTGGTTAGTACTTTGATGGGAGACCACCTCGGAAAACCAAGTTGCTGCTGGAAGAGGTGTTGGTGGGCCAGTGGGTTGCAGTCGTCCCTCTGGTGGAATAATCCCCAATGCTCAAGTGCAGTGATGGGGACACTGTGCTGAAGCAGACGCTGTCTTTCGGATGAGACGTTAAACCGAGGTCCTGACTCACTGTGGTCATTAAAAATCCTATGATGCTAATCGACAAGAGTAGGGGGTTTCCCGGTGTCATGGCTAAAGTCCCAACCTGGCTCTTTCGACCTGCCACCTAATCATCCCCTGATGGGATTTCCCTGGTTAAATAAAGGTGAAATAAAATTAAAATAAAATAAAACTGTAATTGCTGTTGAAAATCGCTGTAATAACATTGATTTATTTAGATAATTGTCCATTGTTCTATGAGAATGAGAAGCAGTGACAAACTGTTTTTCAGAAAATGATTTTAGTGTACACAGTGCAATTATTTTGATGTATCAATTTATCAGCATGATCACAGATACAGTATTTTAAGCCATCAAAAAGTTGAGCATCAAATATTGAGTGATTTTTTAAAATAGTTTTTATTGAAAAATTTAGAAAGGTGACTGAACTCTGAAGGGATAAACATTCAACGGAATGACTTCTGGGACATAAATGATCGTATAAAAACAAAAAAAAAAAACAATTTCTTAAGTTTTTTTTTTTTTTAAATTTCTGCAGTTACCTCGCTGATCCTTTGGCTGTTAGTACCTTGCTCTTTTTGTTTTCCCAAGGAAACTTCTCCTGATTTAATGGATCTGCATTCTTCAGAGCCACTCTTCTGAACTCATGAGTATCGACTTCGGAACACATTAACTGCTGTAGTACCTATGCGCAAATTCGCATTCAATATTGTAAAGTGTCACCCAAGAAAATGTCAAATATTTATGGTTTAAATGTCAATTTTCTATGTATGTCAATAAAATATATTCACATACACTCTTCATTTTGTCTTGTTACTTACCAGTTGTTTTATGTTTTATAAGAGAAATTTTGCTCTATACCACGATGGTCAACAAGGACAGAGAACCAGAGTTCACAGCTCAGAATCAATGTAGGTGGGCCACAGAACTGAGTGAGGAAAGTTCAAGCTAACGCATTGTTTCCAATCAAGGCAGCACAAAGTACTTTAAGTGATGCACATTGATTCAAAATTACTGGTACAGTTGGCTGACACTTGATGTAAAATAGAACAAGTAGTATGGCATGCGAATTCTTTTTGACAAATTATTGGCACTATAACACGGTCGTCCATTCAATTTAATTCATGGTCACCCATTCCATTGTCTTCATTCGCACACTGCAAAGTGCCTAATTTGATGGCCATTTATTTAAAAAATTCCACCATGGAATCTCTTCATTTGTACAAGAATACATGTAGTATGGAAAGGAGGTGTTATATTTTGCAGAAATTACAGGCCCTCAAAAATGGCTCCCATTCAACTGTCTCCATTCATACATTGCAAGAGTTCCAAATTTGATGGCCATTTATCTATTTAATAATTCCACAATGGAATCTCTTCATATTCAGCGTGTTTCTAGTAGATTACATGTAGTACGGCAAGCAAATGCTTTTTTTTTTTTTTTTTTTTTAAAGTTTTTGATTTTCAGGAATTACAGACCCTGAAACGTGGCCCCTCAGTCAATTGTCTCTTTTCGTACATTGAAACAGTTCTGACTTTGATGGCCATTTATTTAATAATTCCACGGTAGAATCTCCTCATATTCGGTCAATTTATATTAGAGTGTATGTTGTATGGTCAGCAATTGTTATTTTTCGCAAAATTTTTTATTTGCAGGAATTATAAGCCCTCAAACATGCCTCCCCATTCAATTGTCTGCATTCGCACATCACACATCCACACAGAATCTCTTCATATTCAGTTTCTTTGTACTAGGGTACATGTATTATAATATGCAAGAGTTATTTTTCATAAACCTTTTGATTCCCCCCCCATTCAACGGTCTGCATGAACAAATTGCATAGTATCAACTTCGATGGCCATTTATTTCAAAATTCCACCAGGGAATCTCTTCATATTCAGTGACCTTATGCAAAGATACATTAATGATGGTATTCAATAATTACTTTTCACAAATGTTTTCATTTACAGGAATTACAAGCCCTAAAACATGATTCAATTGTCAGCGTTTTGACATTTGATAGCCAATTATTTAATATATCCGACACAGAGTGTCTTCCTATTCAGATTTCCCGTACTGAAGTGCATGCATTGTTGTATGTGCATTTTTCACAAACTTTTTCAATTTTAACCATTACAAGTCCATCATCCATGGCCTGTTGCGTCCAATCGCAAAGTACATACAATTGTACTTAGATGGCTGTTTCTTTGATGCATCACCCATGCATTCTCTCTTTATTCAACACGCTTTCACTACTGCCTATGCAGTATGGTTTGGGACCACTAATTTCCACAGACATTTTGAATTACACAAGTATGATGGTCCCCACTTGAATTTTCTCCTTTTTTGTCCACCTCAAAATACCAATTTTGATGGCAATTCCAACATTAATGGCAGAGTAATATCGACCTGTTGTTTCTTTTGCTTAAAGTGAAACACTGGTACTGTGACAAGCAATTGCTAGTGATCTGGAGTAATAGCACTTCACCAAAATCTTACATTTCAATCTGCACAAAGTGTCAACTATTTAGTGAAAAAAGAAATAAATAAAAATAATTTTCAAACCAAATTATGGAAGTTGTTTACGATTTTTTTCTGAACAAAATACACGCATACTTTCCTTGAATAAGCCTCGTTATTTCGTTCCACAAGTCGATTTTTGACAGTAATCCCTTCAAGTGACTTTTCTACCGCTCTATCCGCTGTATTTCAGCATCACATTTTTATCGGTGATAGTTTGACCGTCTTTTTCCGAACTGGTGATAGCTTGACCGCTGTGTGGAACAACTCAGTTGGTTTATCATTATTTCATTTATTTATCATTATTTATCATTAAAACCCCACAAAGTGGAGAGAGTAAAACATATACAAGAATTAAAGGACATTACAAAAAAAAAAGGGAGAAAAAGAGACCATTAAAATTTCATCAGCAAGCCTGCAATAGTATGGGAGCGAGAGCCCCCGATGCGGTAGCCCTCCTGGTGAAGCAGACAGCACAGCCTGTCAAGAACCCCATCTGCCGCACGGCGTGGAATCGTCATACCAGGAGCCCCCGGTCCCACAATCAAATCAAAAGGATTGACATCACTCAGGATAACATGATGTAAAAGTGTACCGTCAATAGAGGAAATTCCTTCTGTCACAGCCTTTGCCATCAAGATAAAATTGAGATCCCCAGCAGGAGAATCTATTTTGAATATACTAGAAAAAATGGAATGACACCTATGACTAACCATCTCTTTCACTGGCTGAATATTCAGAGCTTGGAGTAACTTTGTGTGATGAGAACGCTTCCCAATGCCGTTAAAACTTTTCACTAAGGTACCTTGGGCACTCTCTAACTTTGCTAAGGAGGTGGAACTAAGGAATTGACATTCAAGTGCATATGAAAGAGTTGATGGGCATGAAGATTTATAAAGATACGTCTTTGTTTGGGTAGTAAGACCGGGATAACGCAAGCCACTCGAAGCAAGGGCAAAAACAGAGCGTCTAAACGCTGAAATTCTACTGTCAACATGATCTGTACAATTCAAATTAGTATTAAAAACATTACCAAGCATCGTCATACTCTTGACATTATTGATAGATTTACCATCCAGCTGCCAACAAAAAGCACAGTTCCTGCTCTGCTTACCAATAACCATGCATGCCGTCTTCTTAATTCCATAAACAAATCTCCAGTCTTTTGAATATCTCACACAAATATTAATAACTTAAGGTTTTGCAAACCAAAAGTAGAAGAAGCAAAAACTGTTATATCGTCAGCATAACCACAACAATTAAAAATCTTATCAGAAATCTGCAAACCATCACCTGACGCAGCAATTAGACTCAGTAAATCGTCAATAAAATAATTAAAAAGCAAAGGAGATAAAACCCCACCCTGTCTAATGCCTCTACCAATTACAGATTCTTCACTCGCACAACCTTGAAAGCGTACAAATGTTCTGAGGTTCTTGTACCAGTAGTATAGCAGCAACCAGTGGTCGACAGGAATTTTGGCCCACAATTTATACAACAAGCCTTGGTGCCAGATGGTATCGAAGCACTTTTCAGCACCTAAACTACACACACAGACAGGTGAACCCTTCGTAATAAAATATTTAAATGTATCATGTAAAAAAGAACACACAATGGCAGTCCCCCTCTTTTCACGGAAACCAAACTGACAGGGATGAACCGCATCACCCGGCGATAACAGGTGTTCCAAGACTTTTGATAAAACTGAGCTCAAAGTAATCGGCCGAAAATTTGACACGTCATTTGGATTAAGAGTAGGCTTCTTAAGAATAGGAATAATAATGCCTATAAGAAAGCTTCTTGGCAAAACATGCCAATTCACCATATTACTAAACAGCGCACTAAGAAAATTACAAAGTACAGAAGAGTTGGCATACACCAGTTGTTCAGCTGAAATTCCATCACATCCAGGAGAGGAATTTTGCTTTAATCCCTTAACCACAGGAAATATTTGCTCCGGAGAGAAAGCAACATCTCCTTGAATACCTTTATTGCCATCAAATATTTTATCAACAAAATCTGATATGCACTGTTGCTCAGCATTGAGGTTAGAATCATCAGACATAACTTTGCTGAAGTGGCTTGCAAATTCATGTGGACCAAGGCAAGAATTAATCTGCTTTCCTCTCCTACACCTATTCAGCACTTTCCAAAATGCAACCGAATTACCCTCGGAATAAAAAAGATCAAGCTCATTCAAAGACTGGTTTGCCACATTACCGACACAGAGCCTTGTAGTACGCCGAAAAAGCTTCTTCACATTTTTCCAGGAGTTATAAACCGCACCGGATCTAGGCCTGCCATTTTCCACCCAAATACGCCACCAAAATAATTTCTTCTTCCTCAACTCACTAAGCTGGGGGCACCAATATGCTTTAGGTTTATTAGACACCTTGGGTAAGCAACCAGATTCAGCAACAGCACTATGTAAAATTTCCGTAAACTTTTCAGTCAGGGAATTAATGCCAATAATAGCCTCCTCCCTACTTCTGAAACTCTGGTCAAGTGGCAAAGTGAGTTACTTCTGATTTACCAAATTACTATATTTCACTAAGTTCGAAGCCTTGTTCCATTTAGGACACAATAACCGGGTATTCAACTTAGAAGCCAGATTGCCAGGGCATAGTTGTACTATAAACTCAGTTCGTATGGGGAGTTGCCACATTCCAGTGGTATTATTTCACAACGTTTAATCAGATTACAGTGCTCTTTTAAGACCAATACATGATCAATCCAACTCCGGACATTTCTGCCCGTACTGAAATAAGTATAATTAACCCTCTGCTGGAAAAGAAAATCAGTCACTAAAAAATCATTTGCAGATAAAAAAATCATGTAAAACAGAAGAGTGACGGGAAAACCCCTGTTGTTTAAACCAATTAGGCTCAATACAGCGAGACCTCGGCAACTGCACATTAAAATCACCACATATGTTGACAGGAGCTTGTGCTGAATACTCATTGACCAGACAATGGAGAGCATCAATGGTCTCAACAAAAATAGAAGTTTGCTTGGAACTATTATCAAAATAGGGCATATACACAGAAATCAATCCCTGAATAAAATTACCAAAACCATCTTTTAACCCAACCGCCACAATGCGGTCACTACTGATATCCAAATCATGATAAAAAAATACCAGGTCTATTCTTACAGACAATAGAAACACCACCAAAAGGGCGTCCACTGTAAGATAATTCATCTATATTGGACATCCCAGATTTGGAAAAAGCAACACATTTCCCATCAAATTTACTAACACTGCTATTAAGAATTGTCCCCACACTCTCCAGCTCGTGTGGCCAGAGCCAAGTTTCATTTAAACACAAAATATCACACTTTTCAAGCCTTTCACAAATATAATTTGCACTTTGCTTAAAGCCTGTGCAGTTAAAAGCTTCACACGACATAATAAGGGAAAGTTTCTCATTCGCGATAGGCTTAGTAGCCCCACGATCCTCTGTAGCCATTTTCCCAGGGGTTAGAGTCCCTGAGGTATTCAGGAGTGTCCTCTTCCCAGTACCTGCCGTGTCGAACATCCCTGCACCGAGAGCCGTTGGCCTGGTTCGACTCAGGCTGAGCACATTGTCTCCGGGTTTGTTTGATTTTTTTTTGTTTGTTCTTACAGGCCGAACGATTTTATTGAGTTCGGTTCAGGTGAAAATGTGTCTACCTCAAAGTGCTGTAGTGCGAAGTTTTGTGGGAATGTGGCATGTTTTCAATTTTGAGTTACTGGTTTTCTTTGGTAGGCCTGAACAGAGGACTGATGAGAGCGCAGGTCTCAGAAAAATGTGAACGCTAGAACACTTTCGTTGAAATTCTGGGTTGCAGTTGCGTTTTGAACGAAGACTGGCAGACACAAAAGGTCGCCTTCTATCTTTTCATTTATGGGTCAATGTACGTAACCACATAGCTAGCGTAACTTCGTATCTTGAACTTACACGGACCATATTAAATAGCTAATTAAGTTACAAGTACGTTTCCATTTACATTTAATGAAATGTAACGGAGGTTTTTTTTCACGTGAAGTATTGCGAAATCGATTATTTGCTCCTGTCAATTGCAGCCTGCAGCGCGCTAATATACGAAAGTATGGCGTTTTTCAATGTTCCGCTGATTGTTATGATTGGATCTGAGGGCATATCATGTGATTGATTGTTATTGGACAGAGGTCTAGGGGCGGTCTAGGGGAGGGAGGTGCTTTCCAGGCAGCCGCTGCCTTGCAGACATCGGTGGGGGCTCAAAACACCATTGAGCCCAGCTGTTGCTCTGACTGCAGCACTTCAACAAAGAGAGTGAGAAGTACGTGCGCCTTCCGGATTAACAGCGTTGCTCGTCATTTCCCCTCGAAAACATTCGCCAATCCGCACAGACGACGCTCTTTTTTTTTTAATTGACAAAATATGAAACAACAATGTACAATCACATGCATCAGCACACAGAATTAAATAGTAGTGTACATTTTAAACATCCTAACAGGCGCTAGGGGGGATATTAAATCAAATAAAGATTTTGTATAAAGTGCAAGCTGTTATAGTCTTGATTGCTTTTGCATTTTCAGAGTATTGAATTTAATCAATGTATTGTTTGAATTCCATGCAGAAAACAAGAGAGGAAGGTTTTTTTCCAGTGAACTTAGTCTTATGAACATGAAATTTGGTCATAATGAGAATAAGATTTATAATATAAGATTACGTGTTTTTTCTTTGTGCATTGCGTACAGAGAACCCAAACAACACATTTCTCCATTGTAAAACAAACTCCTTATCAATCTTTTCACAGATAAAATCACAAAGTTGACGCCAGAAAACTTTCACAACTGGGCAAAGCCAAAACAAGTGTACCACAGTCTCAGCACAATCACAACAGAAGCTACAAATCACCTCAATGTCTTTTCTGAATTTTTTTTTTGTATATAGCTCTTAGCTGGGTAGAACCTATGAATGAGTTTAAAGGAGATTTCTTTTACTTTGTTTGTGATTAAGTAACTATTAGGGAGAAGCCAAACCTTTTTCCATACCACGTCATTATCAAAGTGACTCCAATATAAAATGACATATGGCAATGTCGTAGTCTCTCTCTGAAATAGTGCTCATATATGTCTATTGTTATTCCCTGAGTGATTGAAAAAACAGATTTTACCTATTGCAGATTGACTTGTAGATAACGAAGAAAACTGTTGCATATTGATCCTTGGCTGAAATTTGTATAACATAGTGCATACACCAGTGGGTATTGCACCAAAGACTTTAGAATAATCTCCAGGGGTTACAGGGATTTGATATTCAGCTAGAAACTCCTCATATGTAAATAGAAGTCCATCCTTGTTAAACAGCTGATCAACCAGCACAATATTATTATGAAACCAATGTTCCAAAAAGAGAGATTTGTATCTATACACCATGTCCTTCTTATTCCATATGAAGTAGTTGTGCGGAGAGAAGCTATGCTTGTAAATCATAGTCCATGATAAGAATGCCTGGCGATGAAAGGCAGACAGTTTTACAGGGATTTTGTCAATGTTGTAGTTACACAGAAGAAGAAAATTCAAGCCACCAATTTTAGATAAAACATGGACAGGGATTGTATTCCAAATGGATGTAGGATTTCTGAAGAGTTGCTTTAACCAACTGATCTTGAATGTGTTGTTTAATATGGCGAAATCCAAAAAATTAAGACCACCATTTTCTAAAGAATTCATAAGTACGCTTTTTCTCAAATAATGTATCCTATTTTTCCATTTGAAATTAAAGCTGGAGTATGCAATCTTGGAACAGCAAGCAAGATTTGAATGTAGCCTCACCTCTAAACCCACCCCCTCCCCTCAAGTCTCTGACCAAAGCCAAGCCCCCTGATTCACATGCACGAGCGCGAGTCTCGCATCCCATTACCTGGATGCAGTGTCCTATGTCTGAATCCTCAGCGGAGCTGTGTGAACGCTAGGTGCAAACACAGCGAAATAATAAAAAATAACATTTTACCATCAACAAGTATCCTATGAATGTGGCCTCAGGTCAAAGACCAAACCAATACGACTACCTGGGCATATTAGAAATAGAGTTATAGCATATTATGTATAAAACACAGCTAGCCACTGAGCTAGCCTTAGCACTGGAAACAAGCGAATGTCAGCCACGAGCACAACGTTTGTAACATGAGATATTCTCAACGGAGTGTTACTGTAACCATTGACGTCTTACATATGAAGCTATATGGCATTTCAGATACATCTGTGGTGATATACGATATATCTACCAGCCACGCACTTGCATTAGCAACCAACTACCGACGAAGTTATTATAGAGCCGAGCTTGCAACACCTAGCGGCTGCAAGTGTAGCCTGCTTTTTCCCTATGGCTTCTGCAGCTAATGTGACAGCATTCTCTGGTGACAGTCAGCGACAACAGCATCCGCCGTGGAAAAAGCACATAACTGTTTATTTTTAACAATATTAAAATTGTGAGAAAAGTGAACAATTAAATTCTCACGCTGAAATGTTAAGTAGACAAGAACGCAACTGTCTCAAACTGCAGATTCAGCTTACCGTGTCCTCGCGTTCTTGGAAATTTATACTCCCGTTCTCAACTTCTCAAGTTTGAACTCACAAATAAGGTAGTCCGTGAGAAATGGCAGTGCTTATGCTGGCTAGCGTTTGTCCAGCTGTAAAGAAACACCCACAACTAGGCTACACAGCTGATTGAATTGCGTGTGCAATTCCTCAGTCACTCCTCCTGGCTCTGATTGGTTGTTTTGTCCCGGTCGCGGTGAAATCTTGCAGAAGGAATTAGAAGCACTAGATAGAGCCAGATGACTCTGATTTTCTCAAAGATCATCTGACTCACATCCCACTGTCAGGTCACAGTAACAGTTTTAACAAATATGACAAAAAGTGATTTTTTGAAAAATTGCATACTCCAGCTTTAAAGAGCATTTTGTCTATTTCTTTGATTAACTGATCATCAAGATGAAGGGCTAAAGCTGTATAGGTCAATCGGGAGAGTCCTCCTGTCTTAGTAATCAACACTCTGCCTCTTATTGAGAGATCCCTTGAGAGCCATTGGTTTAATTTTTGAGTTTTTTGAATCTTATTATTGAAGTTTAGGGCCATTCTTTTCTTTTGATCCTTCATAACTGAAATCCCTAAGAATGAAATTTCATTTTTAATTGGAATATTATAAATGGATGTTTTGGATCATTCCTTAATGGACATAAGTTCACACTTATTTAAGTAGAGGAACAGACCAGACGCCTTTGAGAACTGCTTAATGATTTCAATAACTGTAGAAATTTGGCTTTCGTTGTGCAAAAATGATGTTGTGTCATCTGCTAGCTGGGTTATGACTAATTCTTGTCCCATAAGAGAAATACCTTTCACGATGCTCGACTTAATATGATCTGCAAGGAGCTGAGCCACAATCAGGAAAAGATAAGGGGAGGCGGGACAGCCCTGTTTGATGCCTCTGCTAAGATTGAATCTAGGGGAAGTTCCACTGATCAATTTAATAGAACTAGCACCATCCCTATACAGGGTTTGGATAGCTGAAGAGAAACAGTTGCCAAAACCAAAATTCTTTAAGGACTGTTAAATAAACTGGTCTTCCATGGTATCGAAGGCCTTGTAAAAGTCTAAAAAAAGAATGAAACCATTATCATTAATTAAACCTGAGTAATCTAGGATATCCAGGACAAGTCTGATATTATTTGTAATATGTCTTTTGGTCATAAAGCCTGACTGCGTTTCCTCAATAAGAGAGTTCAAAACCATTTTTAACCTTTTGTCCAGTATAAGAGCAAAGACCTTATAGTCATTATTTAGCAAACATATCGGACGCCTAATTGTCAATTAAATTATTTATTCTCTACCTGTACGTTGCAATCCATACCACTTGAGTAGTCGTGCTCCCTAGCAAGGATGCTAAAGTTTTTCCCTTCCTGGGTACCGCCGGGCCTTTTCTGAGCCGATTTATTAGGCATTTTGCGAGGTTTGTTTAACTCCACACGCCAATTTATTAACTGAACTTTTTAGTGAACTTTTCCAACAAAGCTTTCTTTAATTCAGTCAAATTTATGCTTCAATTTTCAGTTTAGTGCCGAGGGCTCAACAGCCTAGAACCTACTACTCCGCCATCTTGCCGGCTCTCCCAGATGACACACTTTCTTGGCAATACGGTTGTTTAGTCTGACGTCATGAGTGAAGTTCTGCTGCGTTCTAAACAACTCGGAGGCTGGATCTTTTCGAATTGAAAACTCCGACTTCTGACCATAGCATTCCAGACCTACCATGTCGGACATAAACAAAAAAAATGGCGGTCAATGACAAGCGAATGTTCTTGTGGCAAGCGACAAGAAAATTAAACGTGGATAACTTCAGCCTTCTGGCGTACTTAAATGAAGAAGATGAGGTGAAACGACGTGCAAGGTAAAACGCCTTTATACATTTAATTTTACGTTGTATTTGTTCACGTGTGGCTGTTCAGTGGATGCTGCCATTTTTGTGTGACGTAGATGAACCAAACCCGATGAAGTCGGTGTAGATTTTTTTTCCGAGTTTCCAAGTCGAAGCTCCGACTTCAGGGGCCGTTCCAGTGCACTTTTTCAAGTCGGAAGTCGGAAAGATCCGACCTCCGAGTTGTTTGGAACGCAGCATTCGACTTGCTTCCGGATTCAAGCCGGCAAATCGTAACACGAACGACAATGGCGGAGCCAGTGAATTTATTTACGATCACGTCTTTCTTCAGTGAGGCATCACTGAGAGTGAAAAAGGGGTTAAACTTGTTTAACTCCAACCGAGTAATTAGCGTAAATGTTCTTCCTGGCAGTATAATTCAAGGTGATGTCCAGGCATCCATGAAAAAGAAAATTTACAAGGTTGAGGTGAGTTAGAATTCAGCCGTGAGTTAGCATTGTTCCAGCTAGCAAATTGATATTTAGAGATGATATGCCATGTTCTGGTAAAATTGTACAGAATGTTTTATGACTGAACATAATTAGAAATGACAACAAAATATGTTCCAGCAAGGATTTGGAGAGTTAAAGAGAAGATTATGTCAGGCTAGTGGCTAGCTACAGAAGTACCGCTGGGCTAACGCAGCATTGGCAGGGTTTGGATGTTAGGGTGAGGGTAACTTGTCAGTACAGGTATACGTTGAGAATCAGATCATCAGGTACAGCACCTGCGAGTGCCCGATCGGCAGAGACAAGTGCCACCAAATGGCTGCCTTGCTGATCTGGGTGGAGAAAAATGTGTCCCGCACCGACGTGCAGTGTGTGTGGAAGAAGGCGAAGACACCTAAAACGGACGACATCACGGTGAAAAGGGTGTCTGAGATGACACCGTCCACAACCCGAGGTTTGTATTTGGCAAGTGATATTAATAGTTTCTTGTTGCGTGGTTTGAATTATTTGTGTTACGTTATGTTGTTTAAAGCCATCGTTTTATGTAAAAAAGAATGCATCAGACAGTGATAACATACAGTCATGTTGTGGTCTTGTAGTACAGCACAGCAGGTGTGCTATAAATGAATAGTGCTGATAAAAAGGCTGTTAAGCTGTGATAGCATTTTCATTTGAAAATATTTCATAATATATCATATCATAACAATAATCTAATAACATAACAATACAACAATAAACAATAATGTAATAATTTTACAACCAATTTTCTCCTATTATTTCAGCTGGAATCAAAAGACCCGTCACCAAGGAGGACAAGGAATGGGCAAAGGCATCCTTGTCACAACTCGGACGTTTTACTGGGATGGGATGGATTTTGAGTCCAGAAATGCCTCAGGTATGAATTTTGTCTTTTATATTCTGATGTGCTCTTCATGTTACCAGAAACATCACAATTACAATTACACAATTAAATCAGTGACAATTTGGTCAGGATAAAATCATCTCAGGTTTGGTTCATGTTTTGAAGCAAATATTTTCATGATTTGAATCAGTTTAACACATGAAAATAATCAACTAGGACTGTATGATTTTGAAGAAATGTCTAATTGCAATTATTTTTACTGATATTGCAGTTGTGATATGATTTGTGATATTAGAGGAAAGGATCATTTTGACATCATTATTCGTTTTTTCATTGAAAAATACAATTTAAAGGATAATGGTGTGTTATTTTATTCAGGTATCTGTATCAAATAGAGATGTTTTTTGAAGTCTATGTAATGATGTGTTGACCAGGACACCTCTGCAGTGCTACAATATTAATTTAAAATGATATTTTGACACACATTTCACCTTCAACAAATATTGCGCATCCTGCAATTTGAAAATTGCAGCAGTATTTTAATAAAATTTCGATTAATAGTTCAGCCTCAATATGAATTACACAGATATGTCCGTAAATCCCTTCGAATTACAGACCGATTAGCTGGTCTGTTTAATTTAAAGGTATTTTGTGTACATTATATCGCCAGAAGTATGTGGACACCTCACTGAAACTGCCTTGACTTACAGGGACAAACATTATTATTATTATTATTATTATTATTATTATTATTATTATTTTTCTAATTTCTATATATCTGATACAATGTGCTTATCTTTAAATCTAGACTCTCCCTCTCAAGACATTTGATGGACTGTTGACCAGCCTAGGCTATGCTCAAGCTGAGGACAAGGCTCTCTATGTCCTGTCATCACTTGCTGTCACTGATCTGGAGAAGCAGCAGACTGAGGGAGCCACAGTTGGGCAAGCAAAGAACGCATTATGGTAAGAAAATTCGTTAGTAAAAATAAAATAAGATGAGATAAAAAGCAATTGAAGTAACTACTAATAAAATCTATTAACTCTTTAGAGAAATTTAACACTTTCCTTTGGAAATTATATTAACTGTTGGCTGCAGTAGATCAGTTTTTGTTACATAAAACTGTAATGCCAGTTAAAGGGATAGTTGATATTATTTGAAGTGTGGTTATATGAGGCACTTATACACAGTCGGTGTATTACGTATAGTAGATGGTAATCGACACAACCCCACTTTGGAAAAGCAGCAGGAGTACTGGTGAAGGAAGCTAAGCACTGTACTGCTGTAGACAGGGTCAGCAGCAACATATGTTACACGCCTAAAAAAATCGATATCAGTTCAAGTGTTCACTATATTTAGGATATTTTTACCTTGCTGTCAGACAGACTTTTCTGACAGGAAACGGTCATTATATAAGCCAAATATCATTCTCTTGAAGCTAACCAAACTCCATAGATGAAATCAGTCATTTTACAACACAAAACACAGCAGCACCGCCTCACTTGGTTACTTTGTTTGTGTTATTGTGTGACCAAATTCACAAAATAACACTAACAGATTTAGACATTGGTAGAACGGTAACTTCTGTGTTCTGTGAGGTAAAATTAACATTGGTTTCCTGTCAGAAGAATCTGTCTGACAGCAAAGTAAAGCAGTGACAAATATTCTAAACACAGCACACCCTTAAACTGATGAAGATTTTTTTTCTTTTGTTAGACCTCTTCTAAGCAGCTAAAATAAGTTTTATTGCTGACCCTGTCCACAGCAGTACATTGTTCAGCTTCCGTGCTGATATTCCTCTCTGCCTTTCCAAGCTGGGGGTGTGTCGATTGCCATCTACTGTAGCTAATACACTGATGATGGATAAGTATCTCATACACCCACACATCAAATAATAACTGTCAGTAGTCACCAACTGTGCTCACCAGCTCTCTTGGGGAGCTACTGCCTTACATGTAGTAGATGTCTCCACAAACTAACACACCTGATTTGAAAGTCCTGCTCATTATTAAGCAGCTGAAGTTCATTAAGTACTTGATAACAAGTTAAAAATTAGAATCAGATGTGTTAGGATGTGTAGACAGCTACTACATTTAGGACAGTAGCTCTCCAGGAGTAGAGTTGGTGACTACTTGTCTAGGTAAATTAGCACTCTTAATTTCATTATGATTTGTTAATGACAGGTCTGCATACTGGAAAAGAATGATCACAGCGAGCAACTTCGGTTTGGTCTTGGCAGCTGTCACACGGAAGTCTTACCTTCCGTCCTTATTTAGAACTCTCCTTGGGCAGTACAACCTTAAAGAAGGATCTAAAGTAAGTTGTCTGTATAGATTATTAGATTATTATTTGAACTGAATGTATCTCTGTTCTTAAGAATGCACTTAATGAGTTTTATCTGTTTTTTTTTTTTCAAGGCATGTGATTGGGGAATCCTCCATGAGCCAAGGGCAAAGCAGCATTACACTGAGTGCACTGGTGTCGTCATTCAGGAGAGGGGACTGTTCCTGTCTAACAGCGGCTTGCTCGGTGGATCTCCAGATGGGACAGTATGTAATGACTGCATTATTGAAGTCAAGTGTCCATGGACAGCCAGAACTAAGACTATCCTGCAGGCAGCAGAGAGTAGGGATTTTTTTCTGGAGTTAGATCAGGTGACTGCTTCCTTGACACTTAAGCAGACACACAACTACTGGCATCAGATCCAGGGAAACCTACACCTGACCAAAGCCAACAGCTGTCACCTAGTTGTGTGGACCCCTCTTGACTTTGTCATCCTGCCAGTGCTCAAAGACCCATCATGGGCTGGCAACATTGACATTCTGGAAACATTTTACAGGGATTGTTTCCTACCACACATTTTGTCAGAGTTGTAACTTGTGCTTGCACTTCATGTACAAATTAATGTAAATACTTCTGCACTATGACATTAGGATCAGTTTGATGTAAATACTTTTGCACTTTTGCTTCATGTACAAATTAATGTAAATACTTCTGCACTATAACTTTAGGATCAGTTTGATGTAAATACTTTTGCACTTTTACTGCATGTGCATTTGGTTTGCAGAATTTTGACAGCAAGACATTTTTTGTAAAAGTATTTTCACACTGTGGTACAACTACTTTGTCACAAAATCAGAGCACTTCTTCCACTGCTGATCTGCACAAATGGTTGGTTTTTGTAATAAAGTTTTTGCACTTGATAGAATAACTGTTTTTGACAAATGTTTCCAGTCATAAAGAATAACACATTTTAAAGTCTGGTATCAGAAAAGCTTTACTGTCCTTCATAAAGCAAAGGACACACAGAAAAACATTCCTATGACACAAAATGTACATGTGGTAGAATAACAACAGGTGGCAAAGTTACAATATAAACATGGCAGAAAGGGTTAGGGATAGAGTTCTATGTTTTGCAAAAGGTAAATCACTCAAAACATTTAATTTATGTTTCAAACCAAGTTATTGTGACAGCAAAATGGCCAACGCTACAAACATGAAAAGCTGTTTTGTCACTATGTAGACAGCAAATTAATATTCCACTGTACTGACAGAACCAAATTTAACTGACATCACTATTACACTAAAAACAAATAACAGTTTTGATTCTTCAAATGTTAAGTTAGTTTTTCATCAAGAAAACTTCACAAATATACTTTAGCTTCAACAATGTATTGTACCTAAGAATTCAAATTAAATGCTTTGACATTGATCTGTCAAATCACGCCTATATTGGCTGATTATATCAGCCCTGACATTTATCATGCATACCTAAACAACATTCATATGAAACCATTAAAATATACTTTAAGCAGAATAAAAACACTTGTGTGGAACCATTAAAATATACATGTGAAAGAACCAAAACATTTGTCAGGCAGGATAAAATTAGTGTGACAAATATATACTAAGTGTTTAAGTGATATTTCACCTAAAAATGAAAATTCACTCAATATCTACTCAACCCTGTGCTGATGTGAGGATAGGTGAAGATCTCCATTTCACAAAACACTCCCCGAGTCTCAACGGAAGACAGCGTTGCGGCTAAATCCTGTACAATTGAAGTGAATGGAGACCGGTTTTAAAATGAAAAAAAAAAAGACCATAAAACAAACACAAAATGTCTCCATACTGCTCGTATGATGTAATCCAAGTGTCCATAAACCGCGACATTAAAATTTAACCCAAAAAAAAAAAAAATGCCATTTACACAATGTTTTTTAGCCTAAATGTCAACTGTAGTCTCTCAGACCGGAGCTGTGTGCACACGCCTGTCCAGGCAGCATGTAAACACGGGTGTGAAGGTTTTGCGAGATCTCATGTATCTCTTGTCACGGCGATTGGGGGAGAGCTTGTGTACCCGCTTCAGGCATGCAGCTCCGGTCTGAGAGGCTACAGTTGACATTTAGCCTAAAAAACATGGTGTAAATGGCATTTTTTTGGGTTAAATTTTAATGTCGCGACTCATGGACACTTGGATTACACCACACCAGCAGTATGGAGACATTTTGTGTTTTTTTTTTTTTTTTCCATCTTAAAACTGGTCACCATTCACTTCAATTGCACTGGATTTAGCTGCAACGCTGTTTTCCGCTTTCCAAGGGTGGTTTGTGAACAGGAGATCTTCACCCATCCTCACATCAGCACAGGGGTGAGTAGATATTGAGTGAATTTTCATTTTTGGGTGAACT
The DNA here is from genome assembly GCA_029692085.1 of Gymnothorax javanicus. Lineage (NCBI taxonomy): Eukaryota > Metazoa > Chordata > Actinopteri > Anguilliformes > Muraenidae > Gymnothorax > Gymnothorax javanicus. The sequence continues at coordinate 78,166,471 of CM056195.1, forward strand.
ACCGCTTTAAGGAAGAATATCTACACACTAATAAGTTCATAAGAACAGGAAGATGTCCACAGGGAGGCACAGTATGTCTGTCTCTCCCTCACCAGGCAATAATCACTGAGAGAAATCATTCAATTTCTCTGAGAATGGGTGTTTGCAAATTTGTAAAACTTTACAGGATCTTGTTGATGTTTTTTCTGAACCGGTATGGGATGTGGTGCAAAATGCCAAACACCTTCAGCCTCTGAATGGAACGCTCCACATGTATCCTGGCACGGGATATTTGTCTATTATGGTTCACTTCCTCCTGTGTGAACTGCCCATTGACAAGGAAACATGGCGTGTTCAGTGAAACTCCCTCTGGTAAAATGTCCCGAATTGTAAATCCCTTGTCTGCCATGACCACGTCACCTGGTTGCAGTTGCTGGAGAAGTCCGCAGTCAGCTGTTATGGCCTTGTCTGAGGCACTCCCGCCGTACAGGTCACTGGTGAAGGTGATCCCGCCATTGGGCGCCACACCAATTAGTGCCTTCAGTGTGGTCCGTCCTTTGTACTGACTGTACAGATGACTCTGTGTGTCAAGGCTCTCTGCGTTGGAGACAGCAACCTCAGTGCAGTCAAGCACTATCCGACAGTTGGGAAAGGGCTGGAATCAGTCTGGCAGTGATGTCTGATTCTTGGCTCTGGAAGGGATGTTGTTCTCAAGCATACCAACATACAAAATGTCATATAGTGCACTTACAATAGTTATAAAGATGTAGATTACTGTGGCTGTGCTATAATTAAACCTTGTTGCAAGATCTATGTGGCCACAATACGTTTGAGTTTCATTAGGGTCAGGAGCTACTGATCGACAAGGGGCATCATTTGGACAGTCCAATCAGAATGATATTGTAGCTGGAATTTGGAGAGAAGTGCTTCCAAAAAGAGGACAGTGGCGGCATCAGGTAATCCAGTGAAATATTGGACTTTCTCAGGATTGGAGGCAATTTGATTGAAAGTAAATGTTTGCTTCTGTTTCTCTAATTGTTTCTTCAATTTCTTATTTTCTTGTCTCAGCATGTCATTCTCAATTTCAAGCATCAGACTGTTTGATGTACAAGGGGTCTCTCCAGTTACGATGTAAGGATCTTGTGGCTGATCTTTTTCTTCATCCTCACCAGCTATAGTGGCCTTTTGCTTTTTTTGTTTGGGAGGATGGGTGGGATGGTCGGGGAACTGAAATGCCTTCCCCTCATTCCAGGCAAATCGTGTTGGCCCAGCAGCTTTGCCATTTGGGAAATGCCAACTGCACACCCTAGAGTTGCAGTTTGGGGTGAAGTTATCGCGCCTGTAAAAGAAGAAATGGATCATCATTACTTCAACACATCTACTTAAAATGGAAAAGATGATCAAAAGTCAATCATTATCTAGCCCAGGGTTTTTCAATATTATCCACAAAACGACAGATGTGGCCTCAGGTTTTTCTTTCCAACCAAGCAGAAGCACACCTAACTCAAATCATTTCATCAATTTATTTTGTTTCAAATGGTCTTATTTCATTAAAACAATTTAACCGATCATGAAACACATGCATTGTTTCCAATCCCTGAGTAAAGAGAAGCATGAGAAGTCCGGAGTCATAATCACTTTCCATGTTACTTGTGGTGAGGTCCACCTTTACGCAAGTGAAACTGAAACTTCAATGCAAAGGATTTTAGTACCGCGTGAGAATCTAATTAAGCGTTCAATGAATAATTGCGGACTACGGTGAATAAAAAATGCAGGAGACCTACGCTGAATGCATGAGACTTGGCATCTCTGATTTACAACTTCAAAAGTTAACGTATATACTGTAGTTAGCATAGCCGGTATGTTAGCTTAATGCTAACGTGCGTTATGAGTCAGCAAAATCTCACACTTTTAATAATTTCCTTGAGAATAACTTACCTTATCAGCTGCAGCCATCTTCTCTTCTCCTTCTCATCACACGGAAAACAGTAAAATGACAGCTGAAGATGTTTTTTTGTCTCCGATCTATTGAGACAACACGGTACACAACACTGCGGAATATTGGATAGAAGGCAAGCTCAGCCAGCTTGGACCCGGAAGCAGTTTCTTGCGCAGTAGCTATGTCACGATTTAACAGCCAGATTAGTGCTGTGTAATCAGATTGACAATCTCATGAAATGGTACCGGAAATAAGCAGCCATGGAACGCCATTTTTATAGATAGCGTCGGTCAATTCCTTACTTCCTGGGCTAAAGTAGCTAGTCTAGCATCTCCCATTGAAAGTAATAGGAGTGGTAATTCCTCCCTCTCTCCAGTTCTGTTATATTACCTCCATGCCCCATTTACACGTACACGGTTACTTTGACAAACGGAGACATTTCCCTGCATTTGTGCCCTTCGTTTACATGCAAACGGAGAATTCGCCTCTGAAAACGATTCTTTCTAAAAACTCCGGCCAGAGTGGAGATTTTGGAAGACTTCGGTTGCAAGTTTGCATGTAAACAGAGAAAAATTAAGTTTTAGGCAGCCGACGTCACAGTATGCGCCAGAACTTGCAACTGCGCCAAAAGAGCGACCTATGTTTACATTTTCAATTTGGTAGACGTCTGAAGGGATCCAGTAGTGGTACTTTCCCTAACCTTAAACTTGGCTCTATCCCCTAACCCTAAACCTAACCCTAAATCGAACTTGTCCTTTACACTATATGTCAGTTTGGCGGATGAAATTAAGGGAGGACCGCTAAAAATGCAGCCTTCTGAGATAGAGAAAGTACCGCTACTGGATCCCTTCTGACGTCTACCTTTCATTTGGCTGTGGCGATCATGGATGATCGTGATTCGTTTCTGTTGTAGCTATTTTCGGGATTCTGATTGGCTAACATGGGCTTGAGCTTCTCGCTACACTGCCACCTACAGGTTTGGCATGCTCTTGACGGCATATATACACGAGTATGTGTAAACGAAAACTTTTCTGAAAACTGATACGTGTGCATGATATTATTTTTGAAAACGGAGACGGTGAAATGTTTGTTTATGAAAATAGCCGGCCACGTGTAAACGGAGTGTAAATCTCCAATGATATCAATCTGCGATAACAGTGTTTGAAAACATTTTGCTTATTCTTCAACACCACCACGGAGAAATTCGGTGCATGTGATGTCAGTTTGACGAAGATGTTTCGAAATGCTGCGCATGTGTTGTCAAACTGATGAGGATGTTTGATTTGCATATGTTTTGTCTATTAGTGTTCTGTTTATCTGCATGTGTTTTTCTTTAATTACAGTACGCTGAGCTCTTTGGTCCTCTGTAACAAGAAGCACAGGAAGCGCAACAATCATTGTTGTCGATATTACCAGGTAAATTTTAACTTCTCTTCAGCAGTTTTGTTTTGGCATGTTGGTTAAATGCTTTTGTAGAAATTGTATGCTTCCTTAATGAATCAGAATCAGTAGGTGTAAGTGACGTCGCTCAACACAGCCTCTATATTCAGGGCAGCCCCGTACAAGTGTCAGGGTGGTCAGAGCTGGGCTGTCTTTTAAATGCATTTGGAAGCGATTCATTTGCCGCGATGCGTCTGTCAGTACTGTGTAGCTACTTAGAGTGTTGACTACGGCACTGACCCAGGAACAAACAATGTATAGTTTGTACATTAAAAAAGTTTGAAGTTTATGATTGAAATGTGGTGTACAGCAAATATATTACCTTCCAAAGATAAACAGACACATACATTTTTTTCCCCTAATTATTACAAGAGCTTATCTAGGTTGCAAGTTTGATACTGTTGAAGTTTAACTGAACCTTCGTCTCTTGGTCACACCTATACATGCAACTTTTTTTTTGGACTGACGCTGATGAGTATTATGTGAGATTGTGGAATGAAAAAATGTAACTTACAGCTGGTATTAATATGGGCGGATGTAGGCCGATAGCTTGCGTGAGCAGCGACCTGTAGCAGCCATCAAATTTGAAATGAGCTCATTTTGTGGATAGAATTTTGTAAAATTTCTCAGTTTCAACATTTGCTATGTTATCTCTGTTCTACTGTGAATAAAATACTGACTGGTGTGATTTTAAAATCATTGCGTTTTGATTTTATTCACAATTCACACTTTGTCCCAAATATTTCGGAACTGGGGTTGTACATTTAAATGTTCAGCCGAGCATCTAATAAAAGTTTATTCAAGATCTGTTGTGGTTCATGCCATCTTTTTTTTCTCCTTTCAGCTATTTTTTAGAGGTAAACATTCCTGTCAAAGTAAAGAATTATTTATCCTCCCATCATCACTTAAAAATATTGTGTCACAGGTCAAGGGAATTGTATTGGTATGAAATATATGAGTAATCACAGTAAATACATGTCATGGGCAGGTGTAAATTTACTGTGAACTGCTCATGAACTCATGGCAAATGCGAATCACAGCCATGCGTAATATTACAGTCAAATGCATAGAAAATCGAGGCAAATGCAAATCAAGGCCATGCTTCATTTTGCTATTAATTGCAGGTAAATTAGCAGACAATGCAAGTAACAGCCCTGCATAAATTTACAGTGGAATGCACATGAAAATACGGTCAATGCAAATCACGACTGAGTAAATTTACAGCTAAATGCATGTGAAATCACAGTAAATGCAAGTCACGGGCACATATAACTTTGTTAATTGCATGTAAATTTGAGATAAATAAAGGTCACAGCAGAGCACAATTTCTCAGTGAAATGCATATAAAATTACGGTAAATGCAAGTCACGGAGCGGCGTATTTTTGCTGTGAATTGCACATAAACTTGTGGTAAATGCAAATCACGGCCTAGCGTAATTTCACAGTGAAATACACATTAAATCACGGTAAATGCAAGTCACGAACAGAAGTAAATTTGCTGTTACTTGCACGTAAAATTTCTGTAAATGCAAATCACGGACAGGCGTAATTTCACAATGAAATGAACATAAAATCATGGTAAATGCAAGTCACAGACAGCCGTATTTTTGCTGTGAATTACACGTAAAAGTGTGGCAAATGCAAGTCACACACAGGCATAATTTCACGGTGAAATGCGCATTAAAATAAGGTAAATGCAAGTCACAGACAGCCGTATTTTGCTGTGACTTGCATGGAGAATTGCAGTAAATGCAATTCACGGCCTAGCGTTATTTCACAGTGAAATGCACATAAAATCACACTAAATGCAAGTCATGGACAGAAGTACATTTGCTATTATTTGTATGTAAAATTTCTGTAAATGCAAATCACGCACAGGCATAATTTCACAGTTAAATGCATGTAAAAACAGGGCACATTCTATTCAAGGCCTGGCGTAACTTTACTGTTGAATTCAAGTACAATCACAGCAGATGCACATCACAGCCATGTGAAATTGCTGTTAATTGCTTGTAAACTCAGGGTAAATGTAAATCACAGTCCGATTAGATTTTACAGTTAAATTCACCGGCACTTTTTTTGCCAGTTATTTTACCTGTAATTTTACAATCAGTTTATAACAGTGTGGGTATGTGTGCACCATTTACCCGGGCAGAGAGAGCATCAAGATGCACTGAGGGAAGAAGACAAGGTGCATGATGTTCTGAAAATGGTTCTGCTGGGAAACCGTGGATCTGGGCATTCAAGTGGATGTCAGATTGACATAGCTGATATGGCAGCACAAGAAGGACCTACACAATATTAGGCAGATAGTCATGCTATGGATGATGTTATATGTCCTCCATCTCGCATATGCAGGCCACACCCAGTCCACACATGCTGATCATCAGGATTTCATCTGCGGTAACCCTGCGTCACTGCGCAGTAGCCGCTCACAAATGACATTAACTCAATTCAATTTTATTTGCTTTTCAACAACTGAGGTTCACTGATTAACCGGTTAGCTGAAATCGATCAGTCCCTCTTGCCCCTGGGCGGTCACTTCTCCATGTCATGTCACAAAGGAACAGATTTTGGAATGGCGTGTAATGGCTGATTGGCTGTGTAACCAGTGACATGATAAAAAAAATAAGCTTTCTTAAGGATTTCTGTTATGTTTTACATTAAATTTCACAAGGCCTGTGTAATGGTCATTGAAACCTGAAGGGTTTTACAGAGGACAGGGCCTGAACCCCCACTGTGTATGATGAATTCTTTTTCACATAATATGTTATTTTTAGCTTTAGAATGAACGGTACCTACTTGAACAGGGCCTCAGAAACAGTATGTCTTAAAGTATGGGTCAGACAGGCAGGGACCAGGTCACAGTGAGTGGTATTTCTGAGCCCAGGGGATTTCACAGGGGCTGACTGAAAGACTCACAATTGTCAGAGGAGTGGAATGACTGCTGCCTATGATCGGGTTTCCCTCTTCCCCAGGAAGCCTCCCTCCTTCCTCTTCCTAGGGAACCATTCAGAAGACTGTGATTGCAACAAATGAGATGATCACATCCAAAAAATACCCTCAGGTTTGCTCTGACTGTTCAATACCCGAATGGCGCAGTGCTCATTCATGAAGGTTCTGCCACCTGTATGGGATAATAAGTCCCTTAGGGGTGAGCACCCTTTCAATCTGAATTGCCTAGAAAAGCAAGACTTTTCTACTTACAATCCTTTGCAAAACTAATGCCAGGATCAGACAATAGTATTTCAGCCCGATTTTAGTCCGATTTGGAAGTCGTAGGGTACTGGGTGGGATTGGAAACTATAAATGGTCATCATGGGTGAAGATTGATCGTTTTATGCCGGGTAGTGTGCCATGGTGGACGACAACCTCATGACGTCCCGACAGAAAGTCTAGCATGTTACATTTTTTTCTTCCTCTCCCACAACGGGTTGCGTCGCTTCTGTGATATTGACCAATAGGAGCATAGCTGACAGCGCTCTGCAGGAAGAGATGAAGCTGCAGCATGCACATTTGTAAACATAGCCTAGAGAAATAACAGTGATGCTGTTACAGCAAGGTGGAGCAGTGAAACAGAGGAAGGGTTAGTCGCCAAGACACTTCAGCAAACCGATGAGTACTGTCAGTACCATTAAGCTTGCAACTCAGTGATAGCATTTAGGTTCGTGTCCACAATATTCCAGTTTCTGACCAGTAATGCAGTGACTCGTAAGCAACATTTACCGATTAAGCCCTTTTTCCAGTTATGAGAAACCCTAATAAGATAGCTGAGTTGCGCTAATAAAAACAGGAATATTTCGACATCTTTATACCTTACCCCGGTTACTACTGTCTATACACTCTCTGAAAGAGCTCACTGTTGCTAATAGTCATGTTCTAGTTGATTTTAAAAGCCTAAAATACATATCTATTTTCCCATTTTCAGGTTTATGAAGGCCAGTAACAGGCATAAACATATCCTTATCCCAAATATGCCATTATTCACCATCATCCGACTGAAGAGCAGTTTCAGAGATATGGTCCATATAATGCATCCATCAAAAGAATGAAGAGCATATGAACAGAAAAGACACTTATAGAACCCTGATCAGGTGGCCTGTGTGGCTTGTAAACTCCAACAAAAGTAAACTAAGGAAATGTAAGAAAGTGCTATCTTTTCCATTTGAAGGTTTCCTATCATGCCACCAGCGCACAGCCAATTTGCCGCTACAAGCCACAATGCCCTTTGTGATTTTCCGAGGTGAGAGACCACCAAGGAAATTGAAGGAACTGATTAACCGGTTAGCTGAAATCGATCAGTCCCTCTTGCCGCTGGGCGGTCACTTCTCCATGTCATGTCACAAAGGAACAGATTTTGGAATGGCATGTAATAGCTGATTGGCTGTGTAATCAGTGACATGATAGGTGACCTTAAAAATAAGCTTTCTCAAGGATTTCTGTTATGTTTTACATTAAATTTCGCAAAGCCTCTGTAATGGTCATTGAAATCGATCAACGACAGAAAAAATCTTCCCAAAGACAATCCTGTGTTTTCAACATCTTATATGTTTATGTACAGTATTTGCTTCAAGTACATTCCAAAATTGCAAGTGAGGGCATTTCTGTGTCAAACCGTCTGAATCATATCCATCATCGTGTCTAAGATGGACATCAATAAGACAAGCAAAGCTCAGCTTTCCCTGAGAGGAAAATTATTAATGTACTCAATACTATCAATACTGAATGCAGCCATATCTTAACTCATCAAAAATTACACTTAAAGTGTTATTATACATACTGCCCTTCCAAAATATGTTGCTGTTTTTTTTTAAATAAGCAAATACACAAGACCCTTTGACTGAATCAAAATTGCGGTGATAAAAATGTGTTGGAGAGAGTAAATGGCTTGGAAAAAAATCATGACTGATCTTGAACAGAGATCACTAAAATGCTCACTGAAGTCTCATCTTTAAAAAAAAAAAAATCAACTATAGAACTCTTTTGATTAATGAAAGAATTTCCACATGCAAGATGCAACAATAACACTGAGGATTGAAACTAAACAGTGGTGTGGCCACAAAAAAGCAACTTGTTAGTGAGGATTACTGGGAAAATCAACTGGAGCAATAGAAAAGGGTCAGGTGGTCTAATGACTCCAGGTTTACCCTATCCCAGAGTGATGGGCATGTCAGGGTATGAAAGGAAGCCCATGCAGCAATGTCATGTATTGTGCCCACTGTACAAGCCTCCGGCGGCAGAGTTATGATCTGGGGTTGCTTCGATTGGTCAGATCAGCACAGTTCTGTAGCAGCAAAATGAATTCAGGAGACTACCTGAATATACTGAACTATAAAGATATAGTTTTAAAAATAATTCTAACTCATGTAGATGGCGAAGTCCACACCACAACTATAACGACAACGATAATGGCAAACAATATTGCTGTGATCATTTTCAGAGCGATTTTATGAATGATAGAAAAACTGACCGCCAATCAAATCCATCGGAATTTAAAGGGCTTTTCATCAACACGTCATGTTTATTCAACATGGCAGATGACATCGCAGAGAAACTCATTACATAACATTAATCTAAGTCCAAAAGGAAGTTTCCTCTTCAGATGTATTCGCTGAATAGTAGCCGTAAAGCTACTTCGTTTTCCAATGAAGCAAAAATAGGTTCGCTGAAGAGAAAGTATAGCCAAGGTAAACCAATCAAAGTAGCAAAATCAGCATTTACAAAAGAAGTGAGGTGAGTCATGCTAGTTATCTTTCTGGGTGTGGACAGCCCTAGGAGGCAATTATGCTATGAGGCTAACAATATATGTCTGCCAGTTTTTAAATACACCTGGTATTCCCAAATTGTAGGATATCTCTCTCCATGCCTGGGCTTTTTTTAACAAGATCCCGGTAGGTTTGAAGTCTAGTGTCCCCCAGCTCTGCATGCAGAGAGACCGCCACAATGATGCTCTCCTCCATTTTTGGTGTGCCTTTCTGCCAAAATCCGCCTATTTTTTTCCGATTCCAATATTCTCTCCTATTGGACGCGCCGAGGTGACACCACAGGGCGCTGCGCCAAAGTTAAAAATTTTCAGTTGTGAATGAAGGATCCTCGCGCATCAGCTAGTGAAGGCTAAGATCCGGTGCTTCTCAGTCTCGGACAAAAATTTCATGGAAGAGGAGAAAAAACTGGAGCACTCGGATACCAAAAAGCCTTTAATAAATGCGAATCGGAGAAAAAACTGGCCAGCGTTTAAACGTTATCACGTCTTCATCAGAGTCAGACAATTCACAATGAATGTCTCATTTAAAAGTTTCCAACAGATGTACCTCATAATTAGTCAATTAACAATGACCAAACAAAACATTAATATGAAACAACCAATTATGACGTCACACACAAAAGTTAGCCGTTCACAAGAACACTTAACAAAATTATGCTCTGAAAACAGTTTACAAAAAACATGAAAGATTAAGTTCCTCATTGAGACCAAACGGTTCAACCGTATGAAGCGTAAAATCCAAAATGCCTCTCTGCGGAGCAAACGATTGACAATGTCACCTCCCCTCGAAGATGGGTAGATTTTCTCAATTCCCCAAAACCGCATAGATGCAACAGAACCGTGATTAGCTTGCACATAATGACGTGCAATAGCATAATCAAGGTTTTTAGTTCGAATCGCTGTTTTATGTTCCGAAATACGAATTTTCAACGAACTTCTAGTTTGACCCACATAGACTAAACCACACGGACACTTAAGTATATAAACCACATGGGTTGTATCACAATTGATAAAAGATTTTATTTTGTATTTTTTGCCCGAACGTGGATGAGTAAACTCTTTTAGTTTAGAGGAATTTGAGCATTGAACACAATGACCACATGGATAAAAACCATGAGGTTGACTAGGTAACCATGAGGAACTTAAAGGTCTTTGAATCTCAGAGTGAACAAGGCGATCTCTTAGATTTGGCGAACGCCTAAATGAAATAAGGGGGAGATTAGAACTCATTTGCTGTAAAGCAGGGTCACTTTTAAGTATACTCCAATGTTTTAAAATAATGTTCTTGATTTTACCAGCCAATGGTGAAAACTCAGTAGAAAAACAAATCTTGCGACTGACTTGGAGCCTTTGGCTTTCTAATTAAGAGTGTTCTTCGATTTGACCGTGCTGCTCTCTGATAGGCCGAAGAGATTTGCGTCATAGGGTATCCCCGCATTTTAAAACGTTCAATTAATTCACTACTTTTGGACTCGAATTCTTCATCAGTACCACAGTTCCTATGCATTCGCAAAAATTGCCCAATTGGAATATTACTGATTAAATGTTTGGGATGATTACTATCAGCTCTTAGCAAGGTGTTTCTGCTTAAGGGTTTACGAAAAATCGTACTTTCAAGCCGGTTATTAACACCTTTATACACTCTGAGATCCAGAAAATTAATACTAGTACTGTTGTAATCCATAGTGAACGAAAAGATATGACGTGGTTGCATTTAAATATTCAGAAAGTTTTTTAATTCAGTCACTGTACCTTTCCAAATGCATAAAATATCGTCAATATACCTTTTTCCATAAATAGATATTCGAATAAAAAAGGATTAGTAACAACATTTACAAATTTAGCTTCCCAGAGGCCCATAACAAGGCATGCATATGAAGGAGCAAACGCGCTACCCATAGCTGTACCTTTACACTGCAAGTAGTAGGTTTCACAATACTTAAAAAAATTCTTAGACAGAATAATTTCAGCAAATGTCAATAATAACTCATTAGGTGGTAAAATATTTACTGGACGAGCACCAAGGTAATGGGAGAGAGCCAGTAGCCCAGTGTCATGAGGAATACATGTATATAGATTCTGTACATCCAAGGTTACCAATAGATCATCACGCGTACAATGAATTCCCTCAAGTATGTTTAACACATCAACTGTGTCTCCCAAATAAGACGGAAGATCAGAAACATACCTTTTAATGAAAAAATCTACAAATTGAGACAAAGGCTCAGTTAGACTGCCAATACTGGCAACAATAGGACGTAAGGGAGGATCATCAACTGACTTGTGAATTTTAGGTAGGCCATAAAACACAGGACAAATTGGATGTTTAATTGTCAAAAATTCTTTTTCTTGAGATGTAATCCAGCCCCTTTGCCATGAAGATTCTAAATAGTTGTCTATAACTAATTTAATCTCATTAGTGGGATTAGAATTTAGCCGAATATAATAATCAGTATTGTTTAACTGCTTATTAATATTTGAATCATATTGAGCCAAGTTCATCACCACGACGGAATCGCCTTTGTCGGCTGGACGAATGACAATACCTTCCTTCTTTTCCAAATCACGCAAAGCTTTGAATTCTGTAACAGATAAATTTTTCTTAGTTGATTGGAGTTTCTGACACAACTTCGCCAAATCATTTTCAACTAAATGACTGAATGTTAAGATGGTAGGATTCAAATTGCTAGTAGGCAAAAATAAGGACTTCTTCCTAAACGGAGTAATTTCTCTATTTAAACCTTCATTAACAGAATTCAAACTTGCGTAATTCTTAAATACGGGAACATCAGGTCTACTTGAGAAAAAACATTTCAATTGAAGTTGACGAAAAAAATTTAAAAGCGTCTACCTTAAGTTTGAATGGATCACAGGAATTACTAGGCGAAAAAGAGAGACCTTTAACAAGAATATTTTCTTCTGCATCTGTAAGTCTCACATTAGAAATATTAATCACAGTTTCTTCCTGTTGCGTTGAGATTTCCGAAGAGACGGTGGATCTCCTTTTGCCTCTGGTGCCCCTGCGCGTCTTCCTTGGTGGCGCCGACCCAAAAAAGAAAAAGAACCAGAGGCTCCATGTCCATCAGTATCACTTAATTCTGACGAATCCATTTCACTCTCAACGCAACAGGAAGAAACTGTGATTCATATTTCTAAGAAGAAGAAGTCCTTATTTTTGCCTACTAGCAATTTGAATCCTACCATCTTAACATTCAGTCATTTAGTTGAAAATGATTTGGCGAAGTTGTGTCAGAAACTCCAATCAACTAAGAAAAATTTATCTGTTACAGAATTCAAAGCTTTGCGTGATTTGGAAAAGAAGGAAGGTATTGTCATTCGTCCAGCCGACAAAGGCGGTTCCGTCGTGGTGATGAACTTGGCTCAATATGATTCAAATATTAATAAGCAGTTAAACAATACTGATTATTATATTCGGCTAAATTCTAATCCCACTAATGAGATTAAATTAGTCATAGACAACTATTTAGAATCTTCATGGCAAAGGGGCTGGATTACATCTCAAGAAAAAGAATTTTTGACAATTAAACATCCAATTTGTCCTGTGTTTTATGGCCTACCTAAAATTCACAAGTCAGTTGATGATCCTCCCTTACGTCCTATTGTTGCCAGTATTGGCAGTCTAACTGAGCCTTTGTCTCAATTTGTAGATTTTTTCATTAAAAGGTATGTTTCTGATCTTCCGTCTTATTTGGGAGACACAGTTGATGTGTTAAACATACTTGAGGGAATTCATTGTACGCGTGATGATCTATTGGTAACCTTGGATGTACAGAATCTATATACATGTATTCCTCATGACACTGGGCTACTGGCTCTCTCCCATTACCTTGGTGCTCGTCCAGTAAATATTTTACCACCTAATGAGTTATTATTGACATTTGCTGAAATTATTCTGTCTAAGAATTTTTTTAAGTATTGTGAAACCTACTACTTGCAGTGTAAAGGTACAGCTATGGGTAGCGCGTTTGCTCCTTCATATGCATGCCTTGTTATGGGCCTCTGGGAAGCTAAATTTGTAAATGTTGTTACTAATCCTTTTTATTCGAATATCTATTTATGGAAAAGGTATATTGACGATATTTTATGCATTTGGAAAGGTACGGTGACTGAATTAAAAAACTTTCTGGAATATTTAAATGCAACCACGTCATATCTTTCGTTCACTATGGATTACAACAGTACTAGTATTAATTTTCTGGATCTCAGAGTGTATAAAGGTGTTAATAACCGGCTTGAAAGTACGATTTTTTGTAAACCCTTAAGAAAACACCTTGCTAAGAGCTGATAGTAATCATCCCAAACATTTAATCAGTAATATTCCAATTGGGCATTTTTTGCGAATGCATAGGAACTGTGGTACTGATGAAGAATTCGAGTCCAAAAGTAGTGAATTAATTGAACGTTTTTAAAATGCGGGATACCCTATGACGCAAATCTCTTCGCCTATCAGAGAGCAGCACGGTCAAATCGAAGAACACTCTTAATTAGAAAGCCAAAGGCTCCAAGTCAGTCGCGCATTTGTTTTTCTACTGAGTTTTCACCATTGGCTGGTAAAATCAAGAACATTATTTTAAAACATTGGAGTATACTTAAAAGTGACCCTGCTTTACAGCAAATGAGTTCTAATCTCCCCCTATTTCATTTAGGGCGTTCGCCAAATCTAAGAGATCGCCTTGTTCACTCTGAGATTCAAAGACCTTTAAGTTCCTCATGGTTACCTAGTCAACCTCATGGTTTTTATCCATGTGGTCATTGTGTTCAATGCTCAAATTCCTCTAAACTAAAAGAGTTTACTCATCCACGCTCGGGCAAAAAATACAAAATAAAATCTTTTATCAATTGTGATACAAACCCATGTGGTTTATATACTTAAGTGTCCGTGTGGTTTAGTCTATGTGGGTCAAACTAGAAGTTCGTTGAAAATTCGTATTTGAAACATAAAACAGCGATTCGAACTAAAACCTTGATTATGCTATTGCACGTCATTATGTGCAAGCTAATCAAGGTTCTGTTGCATCTATGCGGTTTTGGGGAATTGAGAAAATCTACCCATCTTCGAGGGGAGGTGACATTGTCAATCGTTTGCTCAAGAGAGAGGCATTTTGGATTTTACGCTTCATACGGTTGAACCGTTTGGTCTCAATGAGGAACTTAATCTTTCATGTTTTTTGTAAACTGTTTTCAGAGCATAATTTTGTTAAGTGTTCTTGTGAACGGCTAACTTTTGTGTGTGACGTCATAATTGGTTGTTTCATATTAATGTTTTGTTTGGTCATTGTTAATTGACTAATTATGAGGTACATCTGTTGGAAACTTTTAAATGAGACATTCATTGTGAATTGTCTGACTCTGATGAAGACGTGATAACGTCGAAACGCGTCAGTTTTTTCTCCGATTCGTACTATTAAAGGCTTTTTGGTATCCGAGTGCTCCAGTTTTTTCTCCTCTTCCGTTAAAAATTTTCAACTTGGGCACAGCGCCCTGTCCAGCGGCAGCGCCAGCCTCGCGCTGCGCCCTCCTCGGTGCAGAGCGGTGCGCCCTTGCGCCCCGCGATCACATTCACAATGAATGGCTGTGGCGGCCGAGATCTGCGCTGAGCACGCGCTATGTGAAAGCCCCTTAAAGATGCAGGGGCTGACAGGCGCGTGCTTCGAAGGACAGCTGCGAACTGTCTCTCTCTCCTGACCTGGCAATAGGGGGTTGTACATGAGCTAGCCTTGTACATAGTTCTCGGATTGGGCATTACAAATTCGGGTGGGATTGGAGATGCCAAATTTATTTATTTAAAAAAAAAAAAAGTTGGGAGAGGGGAAACAAAAGGCTGAAAAAGTAAGTGGTACTAATAAAAATCAGCTGGGGGAGCATTTTGCTTCACATTAGGTTAATTGGCAACAGATCAGTAACATGACTGGGTATTAAAATAAGACCAATGGCCCTGTAGCTCACCAGTCAACCAGATCAAGTTTAAGGGATAAATGATGAATAGTTTTTATGTTATATCATACACCCAAGAAAATGTACATGTCTCAAATTTGCAACAATTCCAAATCAAGATCCCAATCACTGTAATTTCATTGCAAATGTGTCCTGTTCAGTCAGGTTGACTAATTAAATTCACACAGTGTCCCCTATTCGAAGCCATTTTGGCATCGTATCATTTTTTGCCATCTACCCCCATGTCAAATGAAGATGTGTCCTGTGATCCAGAAAAACTGACTTAACAGGATAAAACTTATACCATCAATCAGCATTGATGACCGACACATACACACCAAAGACACTGCTCCGTTCCAACCTCTGACAGAGCTTGGATCCACTTCCAATCACTTTACATGGGGCAAAATTTCAAAGTCTCACCAATTCCGGATCAACCTTGGAATTGGAAAACGGACAGCGTGGAAGCAAGTAATTTATTCTTTTTTTGGCGGATAAACGGTTTCTTTTTGACGGTAACAGCTAACTAGATAGTGAACTACGAACTGTGACGACCATTTTGAGGTGCGTTTCATTTTTACTTTTCGCCCTCGACCTCGGCCATGACGTTCCAGTGTGAAGGATTACCAGATGGAACACAATGTTCGCATTCATCGCCTTAATCAGACATTCAGTGGTGTATCTGTGATTTATGGCTCTGTTCCCGGTGTTTTGCAGGCCGTTTTCCAAGCCATACTGTGAGTGTTCCCGTACCTGCTTTAAACTCGGACGCATTGACCCAGTTATCAGATATTCTTAAAGTTTCAGCAACAAATATCGCTTAAGTTTTTGGAGCTTCCCTTTAGTTCATCTATCGGTATCCTTTACTGGACATTCACAATGTCATAACAAAGTTAGAAATGGACAGTTTATTTTGTATTCACAAAAATTTACATGCGGGTGTGGTCGCTAAGTTCCCGCAGTTTAAAGATTGCAGGTTTATTAATCGTCAAGCTAAACATAAACTTGTCTCGGACATTTGCCACATGGGTCACTGTCTTGCCAGTGATAAGGTTACGAAGGATCTTGAGAAGATTTATGCAGCCAAATCAGGTCAGGGGCGTGTGGACTCACTTCTTGATGTTCCGGAGAATGCGACGTCTGACATCCCTGCAAGTCTGGCATACACAATTGCTAGACTCTCACATAAAATCCAGAATATGGAGAGGGAACTCCAGGATGTAAAAATGGTGAATGAATCGCTAAAGGATAGGCTGAAAGTGGTAGAGGACAGCCGGGAAAGCCACGCCTCCCAGCCTTCATCTCGTAACTCAGTGCCATATAATGATTTGGAGTCGGAGCCCTCCTTTGACATAGAGGATACACCTCAAGCAGACCTCGTCTCGACTGAATCCTAGACTTTGGATCACGGAAGTGAGCAGCAGGCAGGCACCGAGTCAAAGGACCAGGAAACGGACATTCTCGTAGACGAGTTTTGATTACCACCAGGGCAGCTTAAAAAGATTAATCGCAAACAGCGCTGGGTCAAGAGATCAGAGGGTGGTGATCGTGTTACAAGTGCAAATCCTGGCCCTAAGCCGCATAGGGATAATAGAGGATCGGGCTTCAAGGGATTTTGATTTTTACGTGGGTAAGGTGCATCACAGTCACACCGCTGAGGACATATCTTGTCGCCTTATTGCGATGGGTATTGGCCAAAATGTCGAAGTATCTTTGCTTGCCCACAAGCAGTCTTATAGATTGTTTAAAGCCACCGTGCCTAGCAGTTCAGTCAATGTTGTGTTAAATAGAGATATTTGGCTAGATGGGTTTGTGATCCGCCCATTCTGTAAGGGGGCGGGTGGTAACCTGCGTGCAGCCGACACAGTGAGCTCTCGGGGACCATTTCGGAATGGTAGGAGTTTGCGGTGGCAACCCAGACGTCAAATTAACTACCAGAGCAACCACTTTTGATCACGGAGGCAACCTGTCCGATCCTATAATTTGCACCGAAACAGGTACAACGGCGAACACTGGAATGACAACAACGCCTGGTCGAGCAGGGACTACAGTACCCACGACATGCATGAGGACAACTACGCGGATCAGTACAGTAGGGACTACACAGCGCCTTTTGTTGCTCAATACTAGGAGTCTTAAGTGCGTAAATAACAGTAAAAATAAGTTAGCAGAATTTCAACAGTTTGTCCCGTGTAATGACTTTGACATTGTTGCAGTGACCGAATCTTGGTTAACCCCGAATGTCGCTGATTCGGAAATTCTTCCTCCAGGTTTTATAATTCACCGTCTTGACAGAGATTCAGGACGGCGTGGTGGCGGTGTCCTGCTTGCATGTAGGTCAGGTGTGAAGTCCTTCCGAAGGCAGGATTTAGAAAAAGAGGGGTATGAAATATTGGTCTGTGACATTCAGCCAGACAGGGGTGAGAAATTGGCCATTGTTGTTTGCTATAATCCACCTGACAGCATGCAGACAGGAATTGATTTTATCACCAATTTTAACACCTTAGATTTGATTTTAACCCACAGGCCTGAGAAATTCGGTGAGGTAGAAACCTGGCCAGATACGTATGTTTGACTCGGACCATTATCCTGTGGTTGTTGATACGATGGCAGAAATGCCGAAGGTAACGAGAGTTCCACATGAGGTGTATGACTATAAACACGCAGATTTTGATGGTCTACGGTCTTACCTTGATACATATGTCGGCAGGAACTCAAATTTCATTTCTAAATTTGGTTCCTTTGATGATAGTAATTTTGATATTGATGCAATTTGGGATGACTGGGTGAATGTCCTGAATTTTGGTATAGGTTTATTTGTTCCTACTAGAGTAGTAAGGGTTAATTCCAGAACCAGATGGATTGATGGCGATGTGAAATTTCTGTCAAACAAAGTAAACACTGCCAGACGTAAGGCAAAGTCAAGGAATACGGCCAGAAGTTGGGAGAAGTATAAAAACCTGAGGAATAAGTTAAGGAAAATGACTAGGAAGAAATATGACATGTATGTACGAGGTTTGGGGCAATCAGTTGGTCATAATCCCAAACAGTTTTGGAATTTTTATAATATGAAAACAAAGTCAAGGTCAATACCTGTAATGGTTGGCTTGGAAAATCACTCGTATAATCAACAACTACTTTTATTCTAACTTTTCAAATGATGTTTTTGGAGTGTTGCCAGATATTTCCTTGTATATCAATTATGATTTAGAAAATGTTAATTTTTCTTCTAAAGATGTGAGATCAGTTCTGAAAATTTTGAACAAATCCAAGGCATGTGGTCCTGATAAAATTTTTTTACAGGTTTGTGCGGAGGAGCTTAGCCACTCATTGGCTTTTATTTTTAATGTTTCAATGCAAACTGACAGGTTGCCAGATGCCTAGAAACTTGCTAATATCACACCTGTTTTTAACAAGGGGGATAAGCACATTATATCAATTACAGACCCGTTTCGCTTTTGTCCGTTGTTTCCAAAATTATAGAATGCTGTATCTATAATAGAATTTACCCGATTTTGCGCCGCAGGTGTATGAGGGTCAACATGGTTTTTGCAGTAAGCGTTCAACCGCAACGCAGCTGACTCAGGTTTAGCATAGGATTGGTGAGGTTGGAGGTCAAGTTAATGTAATCTATCTTGATTTTGCAAAAGCTTTTGATAGAGTTCCTCATTCTTTACTTCTTCAAAAAATCCAGTCTTTTGGTATTGGCGGCCGTCTTTTGGCCTGGTTTCAATATTATTTGTCATATAGAAAACAAAGAGTAGTAACTGATGGTTATTTATCACCGAACTTGGGGGTTTCCTCTGGTGTACCACAAGGCTCCATATTGGGCCCTTTATTGTTTTTACTGTATGTCAATGATCTACCGACCGTTTTTGATAAAGGTTCTGTTATGGATCTGTTTGCGGATGATTCAAAAATGTATAGAACTATTAAATCTGTAGCAGATAGTCTTCAACTGCAGTCTTACCTGGATCAGCTCAAAGCCTGGTGTGATAAGTGGGGTATGAATTTTAGCCCTAGCAAATGTGTTTATATGCGTATAACTAGGACCATTGCTTACTTTTATAACATTTCTGGATTTGTCCTAAAGCAGGTTGACAGCTACAAAGACCTTGGGGTTATATTTAATGAAGGTCTAAATTGGACGACTCATTTGGAATCCACCATTAGTAATACCAATAAGGCATGGGGTATGATCAGAAGGATCTGCGGTCAACGTGCTGGGACCAATTTGTATTGTATGCTGTACCAGACACTTGTTAGGAGTAGACTGGAGTATGGTTTCACAGTTTGGGACACGCATTTAAAGAAAAATTTGGAACTAATGGAAAATCTCCAACGTCGAATTACCAAGCAAATTCTGGGCGATAGTGATTTGAATTACTCTGAAAGATTGAAGAAACTGAACCTTTTACCTTTGTCTTTCCATAGGGAAATTACTGACTTAGTTTTTCTGCTTCAAGTACTGTACAATGGCCTTGATTTTAACTTATTTTTTTATACAGTTGGGGATAGACAATGATAACTATAGATTTAATTTACCTCGTTTTAAAACTGAGTCTTTTGGTGCATCTTACTTTATCAGAACAGCCAAATTGTGGAACTCTTTGCCACTGGCCATTTGCGGTATGGAAAATAAGGTGGAGTTCAAAGAGAATCTTGTTTATATGTATGAGGGCAAACATGACCAAGTTAATACAGGTGACTCCTGTACATACATCACTCATTGTCGGTGCCATAAATGTCAATTGTAATCTCTGCTCATTCTCGAGGCGCTCGGGAGATCTGTGCGTCGGCGGGCCATTGTCATTTAATTTTGGACGATGGCCCGCGGATGCCCAGCTCTTTCGTGGGCTTTGAGTGCTGTCTAGTCACAATTTATCTGTCTGCTGTTTTTGTAATGTGCAATGTCTGTATTATCTTGTGTTTCTGACAGGGTACCATTAATATAGGCTTTGTGCCTGTTTGGTTACCCGCTGGGCGCCTAGATTGTTTGATTGTTTTTATTGAAATTCTTTTATCTGTGTTGTATTTTATTTGCCTATTGTATGTATTATGGTGCTCACAAAGTTCAATAAATTAATTAAATTAAATTAAATCAAAAGCCAAATTACAGTAATTTCATAGTATGTTGCATCAAACCTGTTATTTAATCAGTTTGAATTATGAAATGCATACAGTATTCCCTACTCAAAGCAATTTTGGCATTATACCAATTTTTGCCATCTACTCCCATATTAAATGTAAATCTGTCCTGTGATCCAGAAGAATCCACCAAATACAACAAATCTTATACCACCAATCAGCATTGATGATAGATACATACACACCAAATTTGGAAGACATTGCTCCATTCGAAACTCTGACAGAGCTTAGATCCACTTCCAGTGCAGAAAAACTGAAAGGAAATGGCGAAAATCCAAGCTTCATATTCACCATCAAATCCATAAACAGACAATTTCCCTGTACAATTTATAAATCTGCAAAGCAAGGCAGCTTTACTTCTCCAACACCATCAATAGAAACTTGAGTAATACCCAAGTGCTATTTTCCACCGTTGAGAAATTAACAAACCCCACGCCACAACTACCACCTGAGCTTCTCTCTGTCACTAGTTGCAATGAATTTGCATCCTTTTTCATAGAAAAAATTAATAACATAAGACAGCATATATCTCAGTCCCAGCTAACTATACAGCCTGAGTTACCCAGCATAATGAGAAGAGTCCCAAACATGTTGTCAGAATTTAGTCTGATTGACTTTGATATCCTAGATAAAACTGTACAAAAGCTCAGTTCCTCTACATCAGAGCTGGACACCTTGCCCACCAACTTTTTTAAATCTGTCTTTCACCTTATAAAAAGGTGATGTACTTCAGATTATCAACACTTCATTACAGACTGGTCTTTTCCTCAGTCATTAAAAAACGGCAGCGGTGAAGCCCCTGCTCAAAAAAGAATAACCTAGATCCTTCAGTTCTAAACAATTACAGACCCATATCTAAACTGCCTTTTATTGGGAAAATCATCGAAAAAATTGTTTTTAACCAACTAACTACTTTCTTGACTGAAAATGGTTGTTTTGATGACTATCAGTCTGGCTTCCGAGAAAGTTACAGCATTGAAACTGCCTTAATTAAAGTTATTAATGATGTCCGCCTTAATACAGATGCAGGCAAAACATCAGTCTTGGTGCTGTTAGACCTCAGTGCTGCGTTCGACACAATTGACCACAATATTTTACTACACCGACTTGAACATTGGGTTGGCCTCTCCGGTATGGTCATCAAATGGTTAAGGTCCTATCTGCAGCAGAGAAGCTTTTTTGTCACTATCGGCAACTGTACCTCAGCACCAGTAACCCTGACCTGTGGAGTTCCCCAGGGATCAATACTAGGACCCCTATTATTTAACCTTTACATGCTCCCTCTGGGACAAATTATGAAAAACTACTCAATCAGTTATCACAGTTATGCAGACGACACCCAGATTTATTTAGCTTTGCCACCAGATGATCTCACTCCTGTTGAATCTCTTTCTCAGTGCCTTGACCAAATTAATAAGTGGATGGCTCATAACTTCCTTCAATTGAATGCAGACAAGACAGAAGTCATTCTATTTGGCCGGAAAGAACAAAGGCTTAAGGTCGCTAACCTTCTAGACACCAAGGGGCTAAAAGCTAAAGTTTCAGTCAGAAACCTTGGTGTGATCATTGACAGTGATCTGAATTTTAACAACCACATTAAAGCAGTAACAAAATCAGCATTTTATCACCTCAAGAACATCACTAAATTACGTGATCTCATGTTACAGAAAGACCTTGAAAAGCTCATTCATGCTTTTATCTCTAGCAAGCTTGATTATTGCAACGGCCTCTTTACAGGGCTTCCCAAGATCACCATTAAACAGCTCCAGTTGATTCAGAATGCAGCGGCCAGGGTTCTCACCAAAACAAAAAGAACAGAACACATCTTCCCGATCCTGCGGTCCTTACACTGGCTCCCAGTTAATTACAGAATTGATTTTAAAACCTTGCTACTTGCTTTTAAATCCTTAAATGGTATGGGACCAAAGTATTTAAGAGACATGTTCCAACGCTACATCCCTGCAAGGACCCTTAGGTCTCGACAAAATTTTACTTTAACTAAGCCCCCCACTCGGACAAAGACCGGTGAAGCCGCTTTTAGCTACTATGCAGCCAATCTCTGGAACCAGCTCCCAGATAGCATTAAAAATGCCTCCTCAGTTGCCATTTTTAAATCTAAATTAAAGACTAAACTGTTTGCTGATGCCTTTCCCTAATTTGTTT
The DNA here is from genome assembly GCA_029692085.1 of Gymnothorax javanicus. NCBI lineage: Eukaryota > Metazoa > Chordata > Actinopteri > Anguilliformes > Muraenidae > Gymnothorax > Gymnothorax javanicus. The sequence continues at coordinate 78,188,859 of CM056195.1, forward strand.
AATCTACCTGCTTGTTAATTCTCGTTTTATTTAGCATGCCCCGTTTTTTTATTTAATCTATCCTTTCTCTGTTTTACATTTGCTTCATTTATTCTATTCAGCGTGCCCTGTTTTATTCTAATTTCTCCTTTCTACATTTTACATTTGTTTTTTATATATATATATTTATATCTCACACTGTCTGCCTTGTTTTTATCCTGCCTTGTTTTTTTTAATATCTCTTCTATTTATCTGTTTTATAATTATCATTATTTTTATTATTATTTTGTTTTTGTCCGTTTCTCTTTAATCTAAAATTTGCTTCCTCTTCTGTCAATATTACTTAACTGTATTATGATGAATGATGCATTAGACTGCCCTGGTGAGGCCTTTGCCTCAATTTTCTGTAAAGCACATTGAACTGCTGTTTTGGTATGAAATGCGCTATACAAATAAAGTTGCCTTGCCTTGCCTTGCCAATCACTTAACATGGGGCAAAATTTTAAAGTTGGACCAATTCCAGATCAAGATCCAAATTACAGTAATTTCATAAAATGTTGCGTCAAACGTTGTTTAATCAGTTTCAATAATGAAATGTACATAGTATCTCCTACTCGCAGCCATTTTGGCAATATGTCACTTTTTGCCATCTATTGCCATGTAAAATGAAGATCTGTCCTATGATCTAGAAGTGTCGACTTAACACAAAACTTATACCAGCAATTAGCATTGATGACAGATACATACAAACCAAATTTGGAAGATGTTGCTCCATTCAAATTGCTGACAGAGCTTCGATCCACTTCCAATCATTTAGCATGGGCCGAAATTTCAAAGTCGCACAAATTCTGGATCAAGATCCAGATTGCAACTAGCTAAAAAAAAGTGATATGGTGCCTAGAAAGCTCCCTACCACACATGAAGTGAATCTGGCCTCCTGTTTCATAGCAGATGATTGTGAAGGATTGTCCCATTGTAAGTAAATGAGGAAAAGTTAATAATAAAAAAAATTCATTAAAAATAGAAATATAAAAATTTTTCAAAACTGTGAACAGTCTTGGTAGACATTCTCCCAAGGAAGCTCCATACCAAATTTGAAGCAAATCTGGCCTGTAGCTTCGGAGAAGAAGATTTTTGAGGTTTTCAGGTGAAAAAACACAAAAAATTAATAAAAAACATTAAAAATGCCTTTTCACAAAACTGCAAACAATCTTGGTAAAATTGTCCCAAGGAAGCTCCATACCTAATTTGAAGCAAATCTGGCCAATGGTTTGGGAGAAGAAGATTTTAGAATTTTTAAGGTGAAAAAACAAAAAAATTCATAAAAAACACAAAAATGTATTTTCACAAAAACGCAAACCATCTTGATGGATATTGTCCAAAGGAAGCTCCATACAAAATTTGAAACAAATCCAGCCAGTAATTTTGGAGAGGACTTTTGAAGTTATCAGGTGAAAAAACAAAAAAATTAATAAAAAACATGAAAAGCATTTTTTCACAAAACCACAAATATATTGGTAGACGTTGTCCCAAAGAAGCTCCATACCACATTTCAAACAAATCCAGTCAGTAATTTCGGAGAAGATTTTTGAAGTTTTCAGGTGAAAAAAGACAAAAAAAATTCATAAAAAAACACGAGAAACTTTATTTCACAAAACCGCAAAGAATCTTGGTAGACATTGTCCAAAGGAAGCTCCGTACCTAATTTGAAGCAAATCCCTTTAGTAGTTTCGGAGAATCAGATTTTAGAATTTACAGGTGGAAAAACAAATAAAAAAATCATAAAAAAACACAAAACAATGTATTTTCACAAAACCGCGAACTATCTTGATAGATGTTGTCCAAAGAAAGCTTCATTCCAAATTTGAATGAAATCCAGCCAGTACTTTCGATGAAGAAGATTTTTGAAGTTTTCAGGTGAAAAAACACAAAAAAATTCATAAAAAACGCAAAAAATATTTTTTCACAAAACTTTGAATATTCTTGGTAGACACTGTCCGAAGGAAGCTCCATACTAAATACAATTCTTTCATTATACATATCTGCTCTGTCAGGCACATGATCAGCGATGTTTCCACAATAATCCACTGTTAGAGCAGTTCCTTGGATGCAGGCGAGCAGACCACTTCTTTATGATCAACAAGTCCGCAAGCTAGTCCTACCTTACATCCATAGTTCGTTGCAATGCAAATTGAACACACGTTCCGCCTGTAAAACCCTTTCTTTGGTTGATTGTGTCTGAGTTAAGCTGCTTTCACAAGGGACGCAAAATGAATTTTTTGCACGACAGATTACATTCAAAGTCAATGCAAAGACGCGAATACAGGCGAAACGTGTGTATTCGCATCTTTGCATTGACTTTGAATTAAAAATAATTTCCTGTATTTATACATACTGTATATTGCAAAGTAGCTAATCTGATGGCATTCTGTTTCTGGTGCCGCACACCAAACGAGCTATTCTCTATCATGAAGATATGATGTAATGTCACCACAGCTCTGTATAGCAACAATTAAATGTATCTAATTCATTCTTAATCATTCAAAACAAATGTCATTGATGGTTACGCTTTAGGTAAGTGCTCTTATAATGGTCTTGTGTACAGAAAACAGCAGCCAAATATTGAATTTATGCAAGTTCACGGTAGAAGACCAAATGCGCCAACAGAAGAGTAATGAAGAGTGGAGATTCTCCCTTGCGCCCATATGACGTCACGCATCGCCCTTCCGGAAGGCAAAATGGCAGCTCAGTAGTGGCCTTCGGACTGCCACACAAAAACGCTCACAACTTTTTCATAAATGGTCAAGTATGCCTGAAATTTTTCTCATGGGCTCTAAATATTATAAGCTATCAACCTATGCATATACTTAAATTCCGTCGTCTATTCCTTTAAGGCCCAATGCACCTTCATGCACACCCTGTTCAGGTAGATTTTTTTTCAACCAATCAGCATGAAGCCCTTAAATGGATCTGGTGTGAAAGAGTAGAGCGGGAGCAAAAACCTGCAGGGCAGGGGGTCCTTGAGGACTGGGTTGGGAACCACTGCCGTAAAGGGCATGTAAACCCTATGACATGACCAACATTTTAAAAAGCTGGAACTTATCACAGGAAACAAATACACATTTATTTCTGCAGAAATTAATACCCAATCAGAGATAATCAGTATTTTGACAGCTTGGAACGGGAACAGCCGACCACCCAGTTACCTATGACATTAGCAATGGAGCACATGGACACATGCTAGTATATCAAGTAGGGCAAACAGTGGATTTAAGAGCTAGAATTTTTATTCCAATTTGGAAGACTGGAAAGACGTCAGATCGGATTATTGTCATGGAATCGAAGACTTCGGTCTTAGTTATGCAGAGGAATACATAGGGCTACAGCATGAGATTGACATGCGGATCGGTGCAGCATCTGCAGTGATGTGGGTGTTATACCAGTCCGTCATGGTGAAGGAGCTGAGGTTAAAAACGAAGCTCTTGATTTACTGGTCACTCAACATTCCAACCCTCACTTATGGTCACGAGCTGTGGGTAGTGACGGAAAGAACAGGATCGTGAATACAAGCACCTGAAATGAACTTTCTCTGGAGGCTGGCTGGGCTGACCCCTAGGGATAGGTTGAGGAGCTCGGACATCTGGGAGAGGCTCAGAGTAAAACCCCTGCTCCTCCATGTGTTGAGAGGAGTCAGTTCAGGTGGTATATGAGTCGTTTGGACCCTGTACCAGTGGGACCCATACCAGTTGGACCCTGACCAGTTGGACCCCTGACCCCAACCGTTTGGAATCTATACCATTTGGATCCCTGGCAAGTTGGACCCTAGACCTGTTAGACCCCAGCCCAGTTGGACCCCTGACCAGTTGGACCCCAGGCCCTGTCCACTTGGACCTCATACCATCCGGACCCCTGCTCAGTTGGACCCTAGTGAAGTTGGACCCTTGACCAACTGGACCTCTCTCAATCACCTATCTACACACAATATCTAAGATATTGTTAGCACAGTTGCTTGGATGCATAAAATGAACATATTATTTTGGATACATTTATGATGTATTATTTACTGCAGGGCAACATGATGTGGACCACATAGTTCGTTAATAATGTACTAATATGCTATATCTGACCACATAATGAGAATAATGATTCTTTTAATTGATAAAAATATTTTGAAATAGATAAAGTGAAATAGAATGCATATCATATTTGAACACTATTTCTTGCTGTAGGTGTTAATTTAAGAGGTTGAGTTGTCACTGTTCAACACCTTTAGGTGTGAAAGGTGTGAGGTGACACCTCAAAAGTGACATTACTCAGTTCACAAGACTTTGATTTGTCAATGTATGATCTATTCTACCATTCATTCCAGCGAATTCTGCATTTTGATTGGTTAACACCAGGTATCTATTCACCGGTAAACTACCTCGCACTGGGTCAAGACCTCTTCATGATTACGCCGACAAAATAAGGCTACAGTTTGCGTACAGTCTTACTCGCTAGCGAGCTAGTTGGCTACCTAGCTAGCAATGGTATAGCTAGCGTGCCAATGTATTTAGCTACATTGCCAACTGGCTAGCGAGCTAAAAAGGCTGCAGTTCGCTTTCAGTGTGTACACTGTCATACTCATTAGCAAGCTAGTTGGCTTCCAAGCTAGCAAGCCAAAGTGATATCGAACTGTGTGTCATAGCTAGCACGCCAATATTTTCGTAGGGGTGTTGACAAGAGTCATGGTAGAATGGAGATAAACCTATCGTTTTTTTCGAGCACTCGGTATTCATCGTAGGCTAGATACCTGGAAATTTACATTTGACTCGTCACCCTGATGAAAGCCGTATGGCCGTAACGCGTAGGTGCGCTTTTTAATCTTGCCGATGCATTAGCCATTCAATAAATTTACTTTTTTCCACTACCAGAGTGCCTTAGACTCTTTTTTCGTATTTTTGTTACATTCTTTGCCCCTTGCCTAAGAGCACCTGGTACTGTGATTTTGATTTTCTACCCAAGACGCGCTCCTTTTCCCGATTCATTCATCGATCAAATGCTTGCTGAGATCTCCCAACCTTCCACATCCACAGCAGATCCAGTGCCTGTCAGCAGCGAGACCACGGACCGTCTGGATGCTGCATCTGCCTACCTGCAGCGCATCATGTCTCAGCAGAAGAACTCAATAAAGGACTTTACAAAGGATGTCAGTCATGGGAGTTACCAGTCCCTTGATGCTGCAGATGTACTCAGGTCCCCAACCCCACCCAGGTCACCAACCCCACCAAGATCACTAACCCCTCCCAGGTCACTAACCCCATCAAGATCACCTGATGCTCATCAACCTTCTGTGGCTGCAACACCAGACGTCACCTATGAGACCGTTGCTGAGGCTTCTCGTTGCGGTCAGCCCCAGCTGGTAGATAGCTATGGCTACACTTATTTTAAGAAGTCAATGAAGTCTGCCAGGCCAGGCAAGGTGACATGGAGATGCACAAAAAGGACCATTGCCCTGAAGTGTGTTTCATCTGTGTTGCAGGATGGGGAGACTTTCCAAGCAGGCATGCACAACCATAGCCACCAGCCTACGCATCATGGCAGAGGTCAAGAGTTAAGCCAGCAGCCAGATGTTTGTGCCTGCCTAGACCATTGTAGAGAATGCCATGCTGGCCCATGCTGATGCTGCTATGCCACCAGCAAGTCGTTCCAGGCCAAAGCTACTGACCCATACAGTGAACTGCACCAGACAAGCTATGCATCCAGAAGAACCCCAGAACCTGCAGTTGAAGAGTCGACTTGCAAAACCTGCGAGTCAAGTTTTGAAAATAAATGAGTTATCTCCCTTAGCCTCTCTTTCAGGCACCTGCGCATATCCCACTGATAGCTCCACTTTCAAAACCTACTAAATCATATTATAAATTGTAACAGAAAAAGCGAAACTCTGTCAAAACCTGCCAACTCAAGGAGGAAAACTCTGTCAAATTCTGCTAAGTCATCAGCCAAAGTGGAAACGTAATTCTGTTTTCGTCGCTAGAAGGAACCAATCAAAGTCAAGCTTTTATAGCCTGTTCAGCTTTTGCTTTCTCTAACTCTAACTGGTTTGGGCAGTTCAGAAAAGTATGATAGTGTTACCATAAAAGGGGGATTTGAACCCATGGACTCGTGTTTATGTTGTCATTGTCATAGCAGCTATTCAACCACTGTGCTGTCTGTAGCATTGAGTTGCATGTAGAGTAAGTCCTGAGTCAAATGCCTTCACCTATTGAGCAACGGGGCTGGTTTAAACACTGTCAAAACCTGCTAAATTTCCACTCCACTTTCGAAACCTGCTAAGTCAAAACTTTGTGTTGCAAAATCTAATCATTTCTTTAAAAAAATAATTAATTGCCTCATGGATTGTCTGCAAGGCTAATAATTTCAGTATAGTGAAAATGGGTATCAATAGAAGAAAATTTCCATGCCTACCAAAAAATCAGATTTTTCTAAAAAATGGACCAACTTGAATTAGAAGGCTTTGCAGGTGGACTCCTCAGTTCACCCTGCAAGAAGATGCCATTCCCCCAAGATTCTTCAGGAGAGACATTAGCCTGACAGGTCCCCGCCATCTGCTGTTTGCTGCAGATGACCAACTGAACTTGCTCCAGAAGGCCAAGGACATCTGTAGGGATGGTACTCTGAAGATTGTCAAACCACCGTTTAGTCAACCGTGGCCCCTGCATGCCTTCATCAAGGGAGATGAAGGAGAGGTAAAACAGGTGCCTCTGTTTTTTGTTGTCATGTCACGCAGGACTACAATTGACTACTTAGCTATCATAGATGCTCTCCTGGCCATGCTTCCCAGCTACAGGATCAGGAAGGTGACCCTGGATTTTGAGGCCGCTAAGCAGACAGCAGTCCAAGCTAAGTTCTCAGAGGCCGAGATCCAGACATGTTGTTTTCATAGGAAGAAGGCATTATGGAAGAAAGTGCAGGGGTTGGGTTTGGTTGTGCCAAACATGAACAAGGGGAATATGTTCAAGTTCATTCAACACGCATTTGCCCTGTCCTCCCAACCTGCAGATGAGATTGCTCCAGTGCTGCAGATGACCAAGGGGGCCTGTGAGGTGACCACACCATTGATAACCAACATCTGGACCACATAAGTAGAACGCAGGACATTTCTACCCAAAACCTGGAGTATGTATGGGAGGGCCATACAGACAAACAATCACATAGAGGGTTCTCACAGAAGGCTGAATGCCAAGGCCGGGAGAGCGCAGATGCAGCTGTACACCATGATTACACTGCTACACAGAGGCCTTACTCACCTCACTAAATGTGAAACTGATAAAAAAAGGAAACCTGAGTTGGAGCCAGAGGAAACAATCTATGGCAAGAAAGGGCAGAATTCAGGGATGGTTCCAAGACCATGCCAGTGGAGTAATCAGCACCAAGCGACTGATAAAGCGCATTGCCCCACTGGCTTCCCCATCTGTCTAAACAAGCTGACTGGAGGGAGAGCATCATTCAGACATATACAAGTGTACAAGAGCTGTATTTTACAAACTGCCTGGAAAGCATCCACTCTCTTGTTAAATAAAATAAAATTTTTACTCTTGTCAAATAAAGGAGTCATTTATTCATATGTATTGTCTTATAAATTGATCCATCAATACATACTGGTGTCTTAACAGCAAGGGGTCCAAGTGGATAGGGCCTGGGTCCAAGTGGTCGAGGATCCCAAATGTAACAGGTCCAACTGGTTTGGGTCCAAATGGTCTGGGTTCCAACCGATACTGGGTCCATTCAGTTAGGGGTCCAACTGGTATGGGGTCCAAACGACCCACATCTGTTCAAGTGGTCTGAGTATCTGGTCTGGATGTCTTCTGGACGCCTCATTTTAGGGGATTTCCAGGCATTTCCAACTGTGAGGAGGCCTTGAGGCAGACCCAAGACACACTGGAGGGATTCTATCTCCTGGCTGGCCTGGGAACGGCTTAGGGTCCCCCAGGAAGAGTTGGAAGAACTAAGGGGACGGGCACGGATGGATGGATTTCTTAATCATTTTAGTCTATGCAGTGGGCTTCATATACATTTTTTGATTGTTAATCAGGTGAACTTAAGCATAAACAGCTTGAGAACAATCATGCCTTAAAAGGTGAGGTTAATGACCGTCTTCTACGTATGTCTCTGATGGCACGCCACTATTGTTCTATAACTTAGAAAAACATTGAGCTTCATTGCACAGTTTTCACAGGGTTTTTGAATTCAGCATTTTTTCATCATTTATCACTGCATTAGTCTTTTATTTGTGTTTTAATCAATCAGTTAATTAATTTGCTGCTGGGTCAATTCAGAGTTTTCCCTTCATGACAAATTATGAAGGTTTGGCCTTGCCTGTTTTGTTGTTTTCTCTAAAGTCAATTTGTTGAAAATACATCACATGAAAATGATCACAATATTTCAGCATGTTGCACCTAAACAAGAAGTAGACTTAGGGCATCCTCATGATGTAATGCAACATTACCACACTAAGATAAAGGAGACTTCTTACTGAGATAAAATGCACTGCCTTAGCTGTTGTGATAAATAATGAGTCAGTTCTGAGATCTGCATCAACACTGACCATTCTACAGCAATAAAGGTGGCGTAGTGGCTCTGTGAGGGTGTAAGTTCCAAGGTTGTGTGCTTGAGAATCATTATTGAAAAACTTAATAAAGGTTGGGAATTTTACAGGGTATGAGTGTGACTTCTGCTCTGTGAGGGAGGTAATACCTCAGGGCCATGTCAGGAGCTGCCAGAAAGGAGACAGGAAGGGCAGCTGTGTTGTCCAGGACATCATAGCAGCCTCCTAGCAGCAGGGGGCAGGATGCGGCCAGCAGTCACTGTAGAGAAGGAAAATCTTCAGGAGAAAGGCACATGAAAAACCTGTCGGACACAAATTGCAACCAACATGGCTTGCTTTATTTATTTATTTATTCCAGTTTTCTTGGAATCAGAATCCATTTCAAGCGAGATAATTCATATGTAGAGTTTATGTAAAATTTTGGAGAGGGACCAGTTCTTCCTTGGTATTTTCAATTCAACCATGCTGGAAAATGAGGGAGTTACTCCTCCAATATGAACAGCGGCAGCCAGAAACAACAAAAAACAACACTGCTCAGACTGCTTCAGACTGTCAAAGTCCAATGGAGAAACAGCCATTCATTTTGGAGGAGGAACATTGTTAATTTCCCAAAAGGCAGATAGGTTCTTGCTCTGAAGTAAGGCAAATGAAACACAGTGGCCAGGATATCTTTTCCTGAGGTCAGATAGTGCCTCAGGAAACACGCTGAAGCAAAGAATCTCCCCACCGGCTGTCTCCTTGCTCCACTTGTGCATAAAGTGTACTCCCTTACTGCAATGGCAGCTGGTGACACTGCAGGCTAAAGGAAATAGCTGGCAGATCTGCTATCAAAGAGAGACTGCTCTTTTCTATGCTCTGTTGATTTTACTGAAGATTTGGGTGCAGCAGTGGGCCTGTTCATGAAAAAAAAAAATGTCCTATCAATCTAAAGAGTATTTTTTTAAAACAAATAATTTTATCTCCTTGACAACACCTCCTCCCCAAATATTTTAAATTCTGCGAGCTAGAAGTTAGGATTTCTCTGGCATTTTTTCTTCAGCCTTCATTACTTTTTGAAAAGGTAGCACATCCATGAATATGCAACACTTAATAAGAAAAAAAATCAACTTTTGCTGACAGCACTGATTTACAACATATTATGTGAAGCAGTAATCTTGCACAGTCGAAATACAACCATGACATTAGCAGTCAAGCAGTTTTTCAGTCAAAAGTTTTTTGATCAACGTCCTCAACCCCTTTGCGCAGAAGCCAAATAAGGCTATTTATACATTACCCAATTTAAGCCTTTTAATTCAAGACCTGAGCTTCACAGAGAGGGGAAAATGGCTGAAAGAAACAAGATACTTGAAGCATTTAGAATTACCTCATATTTCAGTTTCCTTTCATAATTTTAGTTCAGAGTAAGGGCCACAATCACAAAAAATCTTCATGAAAATTCAGCAATGACATAAAAAAATAATACAGAGAATTGAAAAATGGCTGGGATTAAAGACAATACATTTCTGGGATCATAAACTCCTTAACCACAAGTGTACTTCATCTGACAGTGCTTCTTAAAATTATCTACTCTCTATGAGTCAAATAAGATGGCCCCCAATTCTGTCAGAGCCCTCAAAATTATGCACTGTCAAATCATAAAACAATCATATGTTTAACACAAATCAACTTTCCACTCATGAAGTTCAATATGAATCAATGATTTTCTGGTGGAATTTAGCATGAATTTATCCATATTGGCGTGGATAGACATCAATAGTCACCAGTAACCTCTCCAAACCAAAAACATGCCTTTTCTCCATTATAAAAAAATGAAGAGTTTTGTCCATTTTTCTACAAAGCCGCAACAGCAAGCACACATACTCACTCAAGGAACTGCTTATTTTACGGTCAGAATGTTCACTCTGAGACGGAAAGCTAGCTGTTTACAATTCAGATCATCCAAGCGAAATGCAAGCTTGTATAAACGCTTTTCACACACTATAAGGAGCAAGTATAACTCACTAACATAGTAATATCTGAAACATACCTTATTTTAACAAAATGGACAATCCACTATCAGGAAAAAAAGGCAATAAGCTACCCTAGATTGAACAGAGTTGTTGGTGCAACGAATGAAGCAGGGGATTTATCGAAGTCTTTGAGCTATTCGCATTTTAAACAAGCGTAAATCCAAGGCATTCTATTTCGTTGAATGCGGAATAAATTCTAAAACAGATTGCCACATTAAGCAAAATGCCTGCACATGCAGTATCAGCAAAGGTTAACAGCTACTCTTGTAAGCCAATGTGGCAAACTAGCACTGTGATCACAGAGGTAAACTGAAAATAAGAAAAACTGGCTAGTTAGCTAGCTGGCTAGAAGTAAGATAGAGCAACTCCATACATCAGTTCTTCTCACACTGCAAGAGGAAAAACTCCAGCATTGAATTTCTCCTGCAAAGAATCAATGCTGTCAGCGCTCAGGTCTGTTCTATTCAGAATAACTGCCATTTTCCATCTCTGAATCACATTTCCATCTCGCAAATATAACCTCAGCACTCCAGGGTTGGTTCTTGAATTCTGTTTTTCTAGGCAATCACATCCTTTTCAGCTGCGCAAAGTTGCGAGAATACAACCTAACTTGCTCTTGCGCAAGTGTTTAAGTACTCTTCTGAGGGTCAAATCAATGTCATTTAATTACTGAGGAAAGTTTATACTGTCTTCTATGTGTCAATCAATAGGTAATTACCGGGAAAGTTTCATGTGGGTGTGAACTATAACTGTGCTTTATGCAGATAAGCTTCAGCAAACACTAGAGAGGCTAGAGATACTAGAGATATCAGTGAGGCATAGTATGAGGTTGCGAGGAACAACTGAATTTGTCATGGGGTGAATCTACGCATAATTCGATGGTAGGGAATCACGTGTTACTAATATCTGATGACTGTAATTGATTGCAGAATCATATAGCATCAATACCATATTGAATTTTTGCTTCAGAAAACTGATTATTTTTCACTACTCAGTTGAGATTCCTTTGGCCTATTGTTGCTGAACTGGCTGCAATAAAGGTCAATGATTTTTTCTGTCAAAGAGATCATTTTTATTAATTGCTGGATGGATACTATGGGAAAGTATACTAGGCGGTTTGCACATCAGGCATGGCTGAGGAGTTTAATTCATACAATTCTTGGGAAACAGGGATGGGACTCGTCCTCATTCTAAATCGGTAACAGGCTGGGCTTTCTTGTGAATATTCAATAAACGGTTTGGGTGTGCTATCTATTGATAGAATAGTGTAACTGCGTGCATAAATAGAGCAGCCCCATGTCCGCTGGCATCTACATCTGTGCAGTGGGGTTAAATCATATTAATCCCACAAAAACAGAGATCTCCATTTGTGTAATTTGTACACAGAAATTGTGTTGCTAATATCAGCAAGTCTGTAGCAGTGGAGAATTTTTTTTATTCTTGAAGTCCAAGGCACTCTACCAACCCATCACGGAGAAGAACATGAAAACAACACTAAGTACTCAGATGACGAATGCCACAAATTCCATAAACTGGATTCCAGGTGTTGCTGACATTGGTAAGACTGCTTGCTATTAGCATAGCTACAATAGATAAATCTCAGAAATTGACTGGAAAGCTCTGTAAAGCAAGCAGAACTTCCTGATGACTTATATCCCTGCTATTTATGCTGTAATCTCCTGAGACTCAGCAATGTATCCCCTTATTGGAAAATGAGTTTCTGCCCTTAATCTTAAAAAACCATACATTGTACTCAAACTGAAACCAGAAAGGACATGCAGTAAGCATAACATTAATAATGCTCTTGAAAATGTTTAATTTACAAGTGCTTTTAGTGTTGTTGTTGTTTCTCTCACAATTAAAGCCTGAATTTGTTTCTTATAACTGAGACTTGGCTTAAATCTGGTGCCCACCATTTTTTCTGTGAGCTGTGCCCTGCAGATTACAGATATTTTAGCGAACTGAGGTAAAGGAATTGCTGTTGTGTGCAAAAATCACTTAAAATGCAGCCAGTTCCCTGCTCATGACTTCTCCATCTTTGAAGTTCACATTTTCACAGTTCATTTTCAGAAGCCAATCCTGTGTGTTTTAGTCAATTGTCCTCCTAAATTGATTTACGTTTTTATGTGAGAATTTGCAGAGTTATCATCCTCTGTGGTATTGAAATATGACAGGATCAGAATGGCGGGTGATTTTAATTTCCATATTGACGTTCCCTCAAACACTTTGGCCGCTGAGTTTTTAAAGCTTACAGAATCCTTCAATTTGGTCCAGTTGGTGTCTGGCCCTACGCACAAACACGTCCATACTCTGGACTGTAAATGCAGTCGCGCCTTTAAAATTAGAACAGCACCTGTACAACAGAATTTGCCTTGGATAAACAATAAAATACGCAGCCTTAAAGGGGCTGTTTTAAAATACTATTCTATTGACCGCTAGCAAATTATTGGAACCCCAAAGAAAACGAACTATAAATCTATAAGAACCGCAGCTTTTCCCATCTTTATCGTACTCCAATGAAAATAAATCATCTTGCACTCGGAGCAACCAGTTACCAATTTCAAACATACTGCGTGAATAATCATGCACATGCGGAACTTCAGATCAGAGTGGAAGAGCGCATCCAATCTAAATCCATCAGGACAGAAGGTTAGTGACTGATGTTGAAAAGAGCTGGCTAAATAAAACCATTTGCCACTGCATGCATCTATAGCTGAAATCAACAAGACTGAAAATAGGAGTCTGTGTCACGAAGTCTACGGTCACGAAGCAGACTGTGTTTTTTGGGCTAATAAGGTCGGAAATCGTCCTCACTCTCCAGGTGCGTTTCCATTACCCTTAGAAATGCGCAAAATCTAAATAGCGAAATAAAAAAACTGGAAATGAAAACACAGTCTGATATCACGAAATTTGCTCTCTGATCTGCAGTATTAGTCACCGAAGCCATGGCCTAATAAGTAGACTGTTGGACATCCGCAGCAGACCAGCTAGTGTACTTGTAGTTTCGCGTATTGTGGAGCACTTACATCATTAGTTTCAGACGAGCATTTATAAATTTGCCGCGTGCGCAACTCAGCTAACAAAGACAAAGTTGAATAAGTTGCCATTCTCATCAATGCACGAGTACAGCCGAGCTGTAATTGGCTGATGGCACGTACAATGGTACCACAGCCGATCTGTGATTTGCTGATATACGTAATGGTACCAACCGACCTTGCTGGTAGCCTGTTCAGGAAGGAGCGTAACTTGGGCTGTACAAAATCATGAATAGGAAGAGGGGCCCATGTGCTGAGATTATTCTTAGAAAGTTGAAAATTGAGAGACAAACAACAAATTCATTTTAAATTGATCAAGTTATTACAAAAATTGAATATGAAATTAAAATGTCCATATATTTTATTCACAAATGTTTAAAATAAAAACAGTATCCTCTGTGGGGCCCCTGTGAATGCTGGGCCCCTAGAATCGTCCATGGTTACCCCCGCCCTTTACGGCGCTGCTGGTCACGGTTGCTGTACATGCTCAGAAGTTACATCCCAAGAAAGCAAATCTGCACAACTGCAAGACATAATCTGATTCTTTCCTTGCCAATCCATTTTTGTTGTTGCATTGTATCTATTTATTTTAGTCACTCAGACATTACGCTTTCTAATTAAAGAAGTATTCTTTGGAAATTCAAGGATTCAAAATGCCAATTTAGCCATTTAGCCGAAGCCTATGAGGAATGTAAGCTAATTTGCCAACCTCCAATAAATATCATAGAGAAAGAATAGCTCTTCATGGGTATCTGCATAGTTTGCGACGTAGCGTAGCCCCGATAGCTACGTGGCTAACATAAGCTAGCTATTCGACTAGTTGTCTGATGATTTTCTTCAAATTAATTTAAAAAAATTTGCTAGCTAGCTTTGCTAACAATGCTGCATGTGAATAAAAGGTTTCTGTGAATATCTGTGTAACTAGCTCAGAGCATAGCTGCAATAGCCACGTAGGGAACGCTAGCCAGTAATTTGCCTAATTGTCTGATGATGCGATCTAAATGAAGCAAGTAAAGTAATTAGCTATTTATTTATTCTAGCAAAATTTGTGTGTGAAAGGAAAGGTTATTGAGGAGATCTGAGTTGGCCCACTACTTTAAATTAATGTGTGGTAGCAGCTTCCAAATCATTCATCATGTAAGCTGCATGTTTCCAGTTCGGTAGACCTCCAAGTCATTGGATGTGAAAATGCTCATAAGCAGCCAGTGGCTGTGAACATTTTTCAAAGTTCTAAGCATGCGCAGTAATCATGACACAGCTCCCTTAAGAGGGAATGCAGAAAAACAGAATGGAGGTGGCAGGCCACAAAACAATATGTCCATTACGGGCATATGAAAAGCATGTTAAACTCAGGTAATCAAGAAATTAAAATGCTTGAAATTAATTGAAGGGTTGATTTCCAGAAGTGCGCAAGTCCGTTTTCGTCTTTTTCGAGACACAAGATTTTAAGAATTTGACAACTTGCGGGGATCATGTTACATGTGTTAAGCTGATGTAAACGTAATAAAATATCAGAAAAGATGTCTTAAAACATATTAGGAGACCTTCTAGCATCCATCTTGATTCTTGGCCCAGATATTTCAAACGCCAGTCTGCGGACTTGAGTACTTTTAGAAGCAAATGCCTCAAAATAACAAAAATTGAACTCTATTTAAAAAATTAAAATCATTAAATGTTAATATTTCAGAATACTAAAACAGAGCATCTTTTTGAAAGCAAAATGCGCCACTTTATAATGAAAATGCACAGCAAATATAGTCAAACCAGTATATTACAGTCATGGATGTCTTGAAAAAAAAATGAACAGAAGATATATACAGTGAAATGGAAGGGTAAATGCAGCTGAATAAGGCTCACAATAAAAACCAATCTCCATAAATTGTAAATGGGCAGTACCACCATCCAAACAGGTGTAAAGACTTAATTCGTCATCGATAGGGATGTGGCGTGGTAATTAGAAAGTTCAGCCAAAATATAAGCAGCTAAAAAAGATTACCTTTTGACAGACTTCATTTTTGCTTGTTTTTAGCCCATGTTTCTGGCTGCCTGTGTCTTTTTTTGTATCATTATTTTTTTTTTTTAGCTCTTTTGGGTTGAGTCCACACACACACACACACACACACACACACACATTCTGGCCTGTAGAGTCAGCCATTTTGGTTAGGTAAGAAAGCTACAGTGGTTGCTATTGGCCAACCAATTTTCTAAGCAATGCTTTGATTGGCTGACTGGACTTGCGTACTTGTAGAAGTTTTAAACTGGATTTGGTCACCACTAGAAGTAGCTTCTTGGGGAATTTCCAAATCACTGCTCATTTAATATTGAACTTGAGCGCTTCTTGGCCAAAATTAGCTTATGGGGCTTATTCCTCATCAATGAAAGAATGGATTTGTAGGGTTATCGAATTTTTAATGAATATGGACTTGAGCACTAATGGAAATAACCCCTTCAACTCTTTTCTGAATTAAGAGCCATACTCTGAGAAAGTGACATTGGTAGTGGAGTTGACATCTCAGAATTGCATGAAATTTGGCAGAATGGTGCCCATACATGTGTAACAGGAAATCCTGGAGTTTGAGCTCACAATTTTTATTGATATGGTCACAGCGCCACCTAGAAGTGGACAAGTCAGGTACCAAATTGAGCATTTTTGAGGAAAAATATTCACAATATTCCTTCAAAAATAAGTAACTGCTTCAATGTGCCAAACAAGTTAAGATTGTTCTTGATATTGGGATACCTGAATTTTTAAAATGTGAAAGTAGCACCTGATAGTCATGTTGGTTCTACGTGCAATGACAAGAAATCTGTACACAATGGGAAAAAATATTTTGACTAATTCAGGCTTATTTTAATTTTAAAACCAGACCAGTGCAGATTCATCTTACCTGCTTCCTTTTCAGACATTAAAGGAGATAAAAATTTTGAGGTATTTAATCTGGCACTTTTTTGGTTTTTCGAGATATTTGCTCCCAAAGTTGGTTGCGGGCTAATTTTTTCCTGTTGTACAGTGGATTAACATTAATAACCAGACACGTGGGGATGAGTAGGCCGTTAATTTGAATGTTCCTTTGAGCTAAACACCAGACACCAGAAACATCTTGGCACCATGCTCCATCTTGGAGCAGCAGCTACAGACATTGACAAAATCTCCAATTCGCCCATCTTTTTATGATTTGCAATGATGTTCAGGGGCCCATAAACATGTTAACCAAGAAGATAGAGCCTTGAAATTTGTTCAGTCTCCAGCCCTTTCAGGATATTTTAACACACCAAAGGAAGTTTTATGGCACTCTTTGCCAATGTCTGGATATAAGGGGACGAATGCTCAAAAATATATCAGTATGGGGGCGCTGTTACCAATATGTCAGATCTGACAAAACCAGAAATGTGCCATGAAGAAGTTTCTTGAAATGGAATATGTGTCTTATGTATATTATAAACACTGATTTTATTCTGCACTATGTTGGTTTAACTAGTAATGCCAATAGGTGGCGCCCCTCCGTACCAACTTACAACGTATGTAGATCTTGCAAGACCAGACATGTGCCACAGAGAAATCTGTTGACATGAAATATGTGCAATGTATACATAGTGAAAACACTGATTTTGCTTTGGCAGTTGGCTGGTTTAACTAGTTACAGAAATAGGTGGTGCTCACAGAGGTACTGGTGCGAGATAAATTTTAAGGTTGCAGAAAAACGATGGCAAGTTTTCCACTCTGCCTGGCACTAGCAAAAAGCCAATCTTCTTATAAAACTATAGCGCGACAGGACAGTGTCCCAAATTTGTTTGATTTACAGAAGTGTGCAGTGATGATTATACACTTAACAATATGAAGATAAAGCAGAAACCAAGTAGTATTCAAATATTTATATCATGTAATATTGGATCATAGATAAAAATGAGTAAACAGATAACAATTGGTCTATACAGTCAAAACAAAAATTAACAAGACAAGTCATCTATATCCCTCGCCACTACCCCTTCCACATTACATGAGACACTCAGTCCCAATTTGTTTCCATGTAACAGGAAAAAAAAAAGTTGTCAAACTCTATAGTATCAAAAGGCACAACTGCATATCCTCAAGAACATGCATGCCAAGTTTTAAATCAATAACTTTCATACTTTCAGAGTTCTCCTCCGGAAACAAAGTCTACTACTAATCGGGATGGACCACACACACACGCTCGGACGGATGGAGCCCGTTTCAATAACCCTCGCCAACTTTGTTCTGGCAGGGGATAATAATGTCCTTTTGACAGAAAAAGTCAATATCTAGTGCGGCCATCCTTTGCTTTGATAACAGCATTTAATCTTTCAGGCATTAGTGTTCACATATTTTTTTTATTTCCTCACTCGCTACACCATTCCATATGGCTTGCAGTTCAATCCAAGGAGATTCTTTCAATTTTACAACAGATTTGTTAATCTTGGTATCAAGCAAATCCCAGATTTGCTCAATCGAATTAAGGTCTGGATTTTGAGTTGGCCAAAACATAATTTTTCTGTCACCAGATGTTGCTTTTCAACTGAGATGATTCTTGCACAATTTAGACCTGTGTTCGGGGTGATTATCTTGTTGAAAATAAAACAAAATGAATCAGTCTCTTTGCAGATGGCAATGCCTGCCTCAGATGGATGCAGTGATACTTCTTTTGATCCATAATTCTGTCAATTGTTGAGATCACCAGATCCTTTCGAGCAGACTGAACCCCAAACCACAATATTACCACCTGCATGTTTTCCTGAAGGGGTTAAACAGTCATTTTTTAAACGTTGTCAGACTCCACGGCGCACATAAATTCTGCGTTTTGCTGAGAAAATTTTGAATTTTGATTCATCGGTCCAAAGGACTTGTTCCCTGTCCGTTGGTGTCCAATCCTTGAATTTCTACGTAAACTTAAGTCTATTTTTGATGTTGCCAGCTTTTGGCAGCAACATGAGCAATCAGACCATTTTCACACAGGCATCTGGAAATATTAGATCTTGATACTTTCATCTCTTCACTTCTAGTGCTATTAATATCATCATAGATTAGTTGTGCTGTCAACTGCCATTTTTTTCACTTGTCATAAACATATAACGAACATCAGAGGCACTTAACTTCTGTTTTGAACCTCTTTTGTCACTAGTTTTCAGCAATCCGGTCTCTTTGAAACACTTGATGGTGTTTCTTACAGTACCATAGCAGCATCTTTAGAACATCTTCAGAAGTTTTTCTTAGTGACCAACCAGCATTATGTAAGGCCATAATGCAGCTACGAACAATCTCAGAGAGCTCCTTCCGCCGTGCCATCGTGTTTAACACTGTGACACTGCTCAAAATTCATGTCACCTTATAAGCTGAAACAACTGACCGTCAGAGGTAATTTTGCTGAATAATGTTGCCTCAAATCAGTTTAAACAAATATTCAGAATCAATAATCATGGAATGAGACTTCAACCATGCATTCATGCTGAGCTAGAGTCAAAAAATAAAATTTGCGACACCTTTCAACTGTTATAAAAAATGGATGTTTTCAGTACCTTTTTTTCATCAAACACCATGAAGAAAACAAAACTGTCAATTCAAAAGATGCAGATGGTCATAGACCTTCATAAATCTGGTAATGGTTACAAGAAGATTTACAAACAATCCAATAAGCCACTGAGCACTGTCATGGCAATTATCAAAAAATGCCAAAAATATGGAACTGTTGAAAATTTCAAGGATGGAGGACGCAGGTGCATTTTGCCCCCCAGGATACTGAGGAGAATGGTGAGAGAAGCAGCAAAATCCCTAAGAATCACTGTGAAGGAATTGCAGGCCTTGGTAGCATCTTGGGGTCAACAGGTTTCAAAAAGCACCAGACATCACCTCCACAACCATAGGCTGTTTGGAGGGGTTCCCAGAAGTAAGCCTTTTCTGACTAGAAGTCACAGATGCAAGTGCTTGGAGTTTGGCAAACGTCATTTAAATTATGACTGGAACAAGGTGCTTTTGTGAGAAGAGACCAAAATTACATGTTTCGGTCAGATACAGCATCAGTATGTTTAGCGTTGAAACAGATGCATACAAGGAGAAGTACCTCATACCCAAGGTGAAATATAATGGTGGGTCAGTCGTGTTTGGGGCTGTTTTAATTCAAGAGGTCCCGGGGTACTAGTTAAGATTAATGGCATAATGAGTTCCACCAAGTATCATGATGTTTTGGCTGACAATCTGGTTGCCTCCAATAGAAGGCTTGGACTTAGCCGTAGGTGGACTTTCCAATAAGACAATGACCCAATGCATACCTCAAGATCCAGACAGAAATGATTCTGCTACAACCAAATCAACGTTCTGCAATGGCTGTCTCAGTCACCAGACCTCAGTCCAATTGAAAACCTGTGTGCTGAGTTGAAAAGGGCAGTTGATAGATGCAAACCCAAGAAAGTGAAGGATGTTGAGAGGAACTGCTTAGAGGAATGGTCCAAAATCCCCCCAAATGTGTGCCTTAACCTTGTCAAAAACTACAGGAAAAGACTCAATGCTGTTATTCTTGCCAGATGTGGTTGCACTAAGTACGAAATGCAGGGTGCCAAATATTACAAAATTGGATTTTGTTAAAGTTTATTTTGTATTAAATCATTCTTATGATTTTGGTTGTTTCCACTGAGACATTAATAAAGTAATGTATACCACAAATGTTGGAATATTCCATTTCTCTATTACAACCCCAATTCTGAAATAGTTGGGACGAAGAGTAAATTGTGAAAATCAAAATGCAATGACTCTCAGATCACATGAGCCAATATGTTATTTACAATAGAACATAGATAACATTTCAAATGTTGAAACTGAGACATTTTCCATTTTTATCCACAATATGAGCTCATTTCAAATTTTCTGGCTGCAACAGGTCTCAAAAAAGTTGGGACAGCCAAAAAAAAAAAAAAAGGGCTGAAAAAGCAATTAATTTATAGGAGAATCAGCTGAAAGAACATTTAGCAAGTAATTAAGTGAACTGGCATCAGGGGTGTAACATGATTGGCTATAAAAGGGATGTCTTAGAGAGGCTGAGCCTCTCAGAAGTAAAGATGGCCAGAGGCTCTCCAACCCGTGAAGGCTTGCGTAAAAAAATTGTGGAATACTTTAAAAACAATGTTCCTCAACATCAAATTGCAAAGGCTTTGAAGGTCTCATCATCAACAGGACATAACATCATCAAAAGATTCAGAGAAACTGGAAAAATCTCTGTGCGTAAGGGACAAGGCCGAAGACCTTTACTGGATGCCCATGATCTTCGGGCCCTCAGACACCACTGCATCACTCACCGGCATGATTCTGTCATTGACATTGGGCCCAGGAATATTTCAAGAAACCACTGTCTGTAAACACAGTCCGCCGTGCCATCCACAGGTGCCACCTAAAACTCTATCATGCAAAAAGGAAGCCATTGTTGAGCATGATCCAGAAGCGCCGCCGTGTTCTGTGGGCCAAGGCTCATTTAAAATAGACTGTAGCAAAGTGAAAAGTGTCCTGTGGTCAGAGGAGTCCAAATGTGACATTCTTGTTGGTAATCATGGGCGTTGTGTCCTCCGGGCTAAAGAGGAGAAAGACCACCTCTCCTGTTATCAGCATTCAGTTCAAAAGCCAGCATCTCTGATGGTATGGGGATGAATTAGTGCATATAGTGTGGGACACTTGCATGTTTTAAAAAGCACCATGAATGCTGAAAGGTATATAAAGGTTTTAGAGCAACATACGCTCCCCTCCAGATGACATCTAGTCCAGGGAAGGTCTTGTGTATTTCAGCAGGACAATGCAAAACCACATACTGCAGCTATTACAACAGCATGGCTTCGTAGTAGAAGAGTCCGTGTGATGAACTGGCCTGCCTGCAGTCCTGATCTTTCACCGTTTGAGAACATTTGGCGCATAATTAAACGAAAAGTCCGTCAAAGGAGACCCAAAACTCTCCAGCAGCTGGAAGCCTTTATTAAACAACAGTGGGATCAAATTCCAATGGCTAAACTCAAGAAACTTGTCTCCTCAATGCCCAGACGCCTCCACTCTGTGTTAAAAAGAAGAGGGGATGCTACGCCATGGTAAACAGGCCCCTGTCCCAACTTTTTTGAGACCTGTAGCAGCCATCAAATTTGAAATGAGCTCATTTTGTGGATAAAATTGTACAATTTCTCAGTTTCAACATTTGCTATGTTATCTCTGTTCTATTGTGAAAAAAATACTGGCTGGTGTGATTTGAAAGTCATTGTGTTTTGATTTAATTCACAATTTAAACTTTTTCCCAACTATTTCGGAATTGGGGTTGTATATTAGGATCCCTTTTAGATGAAAGTGGTGGTATATAATCATCACTGCACACTACTGTAGTTTTTAACAGTTTACAGCTCCGTATAGTATTTCTCAATCATTAGAAATTTTTAATTTCATTATTTTTGTGAGCATATTTGTGCTCCACAAGTGCTTTACATGTGCCTTAGACTTTTCCATAGGACTGTAGCGAAGCTGCTCCAAGAAGAGTGAAAAAACTTCATCACCATGCTTCTGCAGATAGACTGTCTCACTAGTGTCTATCCCTCCAAGTAATTGCAGAGAGCCATGATGATGGTGACATTAGAGCTCTGTCAAAACTATATTATCTGTAACAATTATTTATAATGAAATACTAAATTATTTATTTCTAAAACTTTTTTATACAACAGCATTTGGAATTTCAAATATAATTTCTATCTTCAGCAACACCAATGTGGAAAACTCAATGTAAACATCTAAAGCCAGATTTAAAATTTTAAAAAGTATGGTGCCTAAGATTTTCATGTAGGCTACTCATCCTACAAAAGGAATCTAGGGCTGATTAGCTGTTTCAGAACAGCCATGAGCCTAATTCTGATATCCTGTATCTTTATCCTGAATATTATTTGACATGAAACTTTCTAGTATTATTTGTGTGCACAATGGATATTTAACTGACATACAAAGAGGGTATCAGGACCATATAAGAGCTCTCTGTATTTCCACAGCTTACGTATGTGGTTGGCTATATTGCTGTTTATTTCATTGCATAGACAAAGCATTTTGCAACATTGACATTATTCATTAATTTGCAGGCCTTAAATTTTAATGCAACAGCGAGCCAACCCCACAAATGAGAATGTCCGTGACTCACTCAGTAGATGAGTGATAGAGTTAGCTCAATGCAAACTCACATTGGGAATTACCATTGAGGTGCTAACAGAAATTACCAATGTGATTGTGGTAATATTAACTGTCCAGCCATATACTAGGTTTTGACCTATCTTGTTATAGAATTTACTCTTCACGTAAACATAGTGCCACAAGCTGTCATTCAGAACAGACAAAAGTGCTTCACAGAAGTCATCCACCCAAAACCCATTTTAATCCATGTATGTGATGAAGGAAGTTGGTTGGCATAGAAAAGGAAATTAAGTTTGCTTGCATGAATATGATTTTCTGCATTAAATTAAAGGTAATGTTAATTCATATTCGAATGCTCAAATTTAGGCTCAAAATTTAGGTGCTCGATCAGCAACACTTAGCGGAAAGATGAGGATGTGAGATAATTATGCCGAACTGCACCAAGGTATCCTGTCAGATGGCCCGTATATGGTCAAGTTTTCTTATATACCTCTTCATATGACTGTCTTCCAATACATTTGGCATCCAATCAAACACTGCTTGCAGGTGGGTCTTCCATGTTGCTGACAGCAAGTATGGCAGCATGCTCTAAAGATCACTTAGTGATGTTGGTGAAATCTCTGTATAGCCCAATTTTATACTTTTTTTAGTTACGTACCCTTTGGGCAAAACACTTTTTCATCATTCTCAGGATCTGGATAATGTCAAAACATTTTTTGGGCAAAGTGGCAAACAAAGGAGTAAAAACACATACACTGCACGCGGTGCTTGCATTGCTTTAGTGTACACTTGCTTTTTTTTGATTCCGTCATTAAATTGGATCAGTTTATTGTGTGGGCAATTCCATGGTAACTCATTTTACGTTTTAAGGCCAATATCAATTTTCAATCAGCTGTCATGTCATTGTCAGTCACCTGTGACAATTGTTTTTCTGTACATAGGTAGATCCCACCTATATACATACACCAGTGGGAGAGAAAAGTGCTGTCCCTTGAAATGTGGGAATTGGAGGCACAAACAGCTTGGTAACTCACAGGGGCGCCGCTGGCAATTTTGGGCCCTATGACAGGAAATCGATTTGGGCTGCCTCTTAGGCCCCCCAGCACACACAACCCCAATTCCGAAATAGTTGGGACAAAGTGTAAATTGTGAATAAACTCAAAATGCAATGACTTTCAGATCACATGAGCCAATATGTTATTTACAATAAAACATAGATAACATTTCAAATGTTGAAACAGACATTTTAATCCACAAAATGAGCTTATTTCAAATTTTCTGGCTGCAACAGGTCTCAAAAAAGTTGGAACACAGGCAAAAAAGGGCTGAAAAAGCAATTAATAAGAATCAGCTTATCAGAATTGGGGTTGTATTGGCCCAACTATTTCGGAATTGGGGTTGTATATATAAACCCCAATTCCGAAATAGTTGGGACAAAATGTAAATTGTGAATTAAATCAAAATGCAATGACTTTCAAATCACACCAGCCAGTATTTTATTCACAATAGAACAGGGTGTGAGGTGGCGTTCAAGAACCAGTCGCGAGAATCCAGCAATGCAGTTGAGGATATTTTATTAAGCGAGGGGGTAAACCCCCGCAGGGCAGAAGGCAACAGTACAAAGTCCACAATCCAAAAATCACAATCCAGGGGGCGGAATCCAAGTCGAAAAACCAGGGCAGCAAAAACAGTAATCGTAGTCGGGCAGAAAAAGGGCTCAATAACAGATGTAGAACAAAAAAACCAAATCAGAGCCAAAAATCGAAAGTCGGACGGTCCAGTCAGAAAAGCAACACTATGAGTACAAGGCGAAAACGAGAGCAGCACAGGTAAACTAGGGAAACATTCTGACAGGGATCTGCTGTGAAAAGACTGCTTAAATACACAAAGGGAAGTCACATGCTATGATTAGGGACAGGTGAAATGGATCAGACTAATTACGTGGGAGCAAACACGAGGGAGAACCTAACCACATGAAATTGGCAAAAGCCAAAACGCGGACAGGGATCACGAGACAACCTATGACAAAACATACAGCTCCGGTTAGGGAGTTCTAATGTGCACAGATAATGAGAGGCAGGACAGAGTTGAGCAGGTGCGGAGGATCCGCTGAATTGCAGCAAAGACTAAGTGAAGGCAAGAGGCGGAGACTAGAACAGGGCGAGTGCTGAGAGCTTGTTAATCAATTAGTAAAGTGCAGCTATACAATCCCTGGTGCTCGTTAGTAAGTTAGTATTATATACAATGTTAGTCTTGGTTAGTATCTTTTAACAAAACAAAAAACTGTTAGTACTGGTTAGTAAAATAGAAAAGCAAGGCGAAGGAAGCAAACGAGATTAGAAGGAATGGTTGGAAACCCAGAAACCATGAAATCACCTAAGCATGTGACACGCAGGACTTGGGGAGAAGCTGTAGCTTAACACAAGACCAGACAGGGGAGACAAAGTGCAATGCAGGGCATGAACAAAGACATGGACCGGAATCTACAGAAATATGGATAATGGCAGGGAATTACAAAACATGGCAAAAACAAAAACATGGCAATGAACTAAAACTAAACAGAACATGGCAAAAACAGAACAGAGCATGGTAGAGACATAACAGGTCAAGGCAGAAACAGAACAGACATGGCAGAATCATAACACAGGGATAACATGTTGAAACTAAGAAATTTTACAATTTTATCCACAAAATGAGCTCATTTCAAATTTGATGGCTGCTACAGGTCTCAAAAAAGTTGGGACAGGGGCCTGTTTACCATGGTGTAGCATCCCCTCTTCTTTTTAACACGGAGTGGAGGCGTCTGGGCATTGAGGGGACAAGTTTCTTGAGTTTAGCCATTGGAATTTGATTCCACTCTTGTTTAATGCAGGCTTCCACTGGAGTGTTTTGGGTCTCCTTTGATGGACTTTGTTTAATTATGCGCCAAATGTTCAGCACACGGACTCTTCTACTGCGAAGCCATGCTTTTGTAATAGCAGCAATATGTGGTTTTGCATTGTCCTGCTGAAATACACAAGGCCTTCCCTGGAATAGGGAATAGATGTCATCTGGAGGGGAGCATATGTTGCTCTAAAACCTTTATATACACACCTTTCAGGATTCATGGTGCTTTTTAAAACATTTCAAAAAACACGGTCCCACCAAACTAAATAGCACGCACACTCAAAAATACTGTAGTTCTGGGTGCACAGTAAAAACAGCAAATTCTAAAAAAAGAGAAAACCAGCACTCGCGAGAGGTCCAAATTGAGGGAAAATTTAATGCTTGAAAAAATGCACAGAGCAGACAAGCAGACGTTTTGACTCACAGGTCTTTTTCAACGTAAAAGCAGGAAATGAGTACGTCCCTTAAATAGGGCCGCCAATGTGAAAGATAATTGTGACCAGGTGTAATGAATACATCACCATATCAGACTTAACAATGTAGAGACAAGTGAGGGATTGTATACACAATTACCACAGCAATAAACATTTACTGAAGACAATTCAATAAAAGCTCTTCATTCATGCCCTTAGGAAATTTGGTTTGGAGAAAATGAATCCATTTAGCCTCTTTTTGGAGAAGTACACGATCGCGATCCCCACCTCTCTTGGGCGGTAGTACCACTTCAATACCTTGAAAACGTAAGGAACCCACCTCATGTCCCGCTTCCATGAAATGCCTAGCGACTGGGGATTTCACATCTTTATTACGAATTGCAGATTTATGTTCAGTGATTCTGAATCTCATTTCCTGAACTGTTTTTCCTACATAATGACGGACACTTCAAAAGATAAACAACATATTTAATTTTGCATGTAACAGTGCTGTTATTCTTCAACTCTTTGTCAGTACGTGGATGTAAAAAATAACTCCCCTTGATCATTGCATTACAATTACTACAGTTGTTGCACAGAAAATTTCCCCGAGGTGGGCTAGACAAAAAATGTTGAGGACGAATATAACAATCAGTCTTGACTAGTGCATCTTTCAAATTACTAGCATGTTTATGTGCGAAAATTGGAGACTGATTAAATTTGTGACCAACATGAGGGTCACCAGATAAAAGGTACCAACGTTTAAGTAGGCCTACTGACTAAAGTGTTGATCATGTTTGATCATGTTTACAATAACAACCCTTTTTCTCATTTTATCAAGCGTTGGTTTAGATTTATAGATGACATTTATTTCATTTATAGTGGGTCCATTGATCAACTTGAATTATTTAATCAGCACATGAATTCCAGAGTACCATCCATTAAGTTTTCATGAGAATACAGCATGGAGTCTGCTTCGTTTTTGGATGTGTTGGTCAAAAAAAGAGGAGGGGAGTTTATCCACGGATGTGTATAGAAAACCTACAGATAGAAATAACTACCTACATTTTTCTAGTTTTCATCCCCCTGGTTTGAAGAAAAGTCTACCATTTAGCCAATTTTTGCGTGTAAAGAGAATTTGCAGTTCTGATGAGGCTTTTAAAAAACAAGCCACTGTGATAAAAAGGAAGTTCACCGTTAAAGGATATTGGAAACTTTTGGAAGTTTGCCAACAAAAAACATTGTCTAGAGCGAGGTCCAGCCTGCTCCTCCCTAACTCCCCCCGATCTAATGACAATAGTATTATAGTTTCTACCATGTTTTCTCCTGCTGGCACACACATTAAAAAGTCGGTACCTAAACATTGGTATCTTTTATCTAGTGACCCTCATGTTGGTCACGTATTTCATCAGTCTCCAATTTTCGCACATAAACATGCTAGTAATTTGAAAGATGTACTAGTCAAGACTGATCGTTATATTCATCCTCAACATTTTTTGTCTAGCCCACCTCAAGGAAATTTTCCATGCAACAACCTGTAGTAATTGTAATGCAATGATTAACAGGAGTTTTTTACATCCACATACTGGCAAAGAGTTGAAGATAAACGGCACTGTTACATGCAAAACTAACTATGTTGTTTATCTTTTGAAGTGTCCGTGTGGTCGTCATTATGTAGGAAAAACAGTTTGGGAATCATAGACGTTGGAACAGGGGGGGGGGGAGCCCCATCAGCCCCATACTGTCCCAAGTCTTATTATTTTTTTATATATATATAATATTACAGGGCTCTCCAGTCTCACGCATTGAGCGTGAGACACACGCATTTCAATAAGTTCACACGCTCACACGCCACACATGACATTTCTCACGCTGTGAAGTGATAAAACTCGCCGCGCATTAGTAACATAAACTGTATATAAAAGAGATTAGTAATCTATGAATGGATGAGGCGAAGGCAGACGGCTCTGCTTGAATCAGCAACCTATCAGCCAATCACAAAATAGTATTTCTTGTTGCCAGGTGAAATAGCAGCGCCATAATTACGTCTTCCACACGCGCGCGAATGCTATTGTGTGCACACGACAAAGAAGAGCTGGAAGTGGAAGCCCAAAATCAGGTAATCACTTCATCACTTAATTTTTTTTTACAATAACTGCTTATTAAAGTCGAGGAACTGTGTAGGATATTTGCTTTATGGATCATTTTTTACCTCAGTGTAACAGCTTTGGACGGTTATGGTTACATGAATTGACTTGTAACTTGTTACGAGGAGTGTGGGGGCTCTCTGCCCTCCATGTAGTGTATTTTGGATGAAAACAAACCCTGCTCCGATCCGGTGTCAGAGGTGGTACCGCAACATCTCTTGTTTGTAACAGACAAAACGATACAAATACACAAAAGAATTATTTAATTTAGCCTTTATTATACTGGGGAGTCCCACTGAAAATAAAAAAGCACAGATTTTGGGGGGAATAAACAGTCACTTCTTATTTGAGTTTACTGGCAGTTGTGATATTCAATAACTGACCCTGGTGTGCCATCTAGTGATAGAATATTGTAACTGCGTGCATAAATTTGCAGCTCCACGTCCACTGACGGACACATCTGCACAAAGATACACCGTTGTTCTTCTCGAACACGCCAAAACCAGATAATCCGTAAATGATGAATTAAATTAATATTTTAATTTGAAACGAGTAACTTAGTTGCCAGTGTCAAAGTAACGAAGTGAAAGTATTCTTATCTTTTAAATGTAGGAGAGTAAAAGTCCCAGTTTAAAAAAAAATCTTACGTAAAGTACAAATCCTCAAAAAAAAAAACTACTTAAATACCGTAATGAAGTACATGTACATCGTTACTATGCACCTTTGAAAACGGGAGCATCATGCACCCCCCCCCGAAGAAAATCTCACTCTAGCCTGCATTCGAAACTTGAGAGCCCTGTATATATATACGTATATATAAAGAATCTGAATTCAAATGTGTCAGACTTACATTTAGGCCTAATGATATGAGCCAGATGTAGCCTATAGAGACAATTTGGAAAACGTCTCCTTTGTTTATTTCCTGTTACCTAGCAAAGGCGGTAAATTCAAGCAATGATCCAGACAATGTCACAGAAGCGGATTTCGCATTTCTTTTCCACAGCTCACACTGAGTCTGCTAAGCGTCTAAGCGAAGCTAAACCGAAAAAGAGACGCTCGAACGAGTGCATGTCGAGGAAAAAGGAAGTGATCGCAGCTATGCGAAGTCCCGAATAAACATGGGGAAAGCATACCAACGTTGGAGAGAATTAGCCTATTTCACAAGATGGCCACGCCTACCGGAAAGCATGTAAAAACACTTCCTGTGGCTACGACGACAGAAGCTTAGAGGCATATACTCCGGGAGTTGAATGGTTTTAATTCTGACGCCCAGGTCGCCTTGTTTCTACTTGAGGTGAGTAGAGCTGGGCCCCGTTTCAGAAAGCGGGGTTAGTGGTAACTCTGAGTTTGTGAGCTCAGAGTTGCAGGAAACTCTGAGTTTTCCGGTTCACAATGCGAGTTCAGTCCAACTCTGAGTCAGTTACATGCAACATACTCCGTTAAGCTAACCTGCTCGCTGGCAGGTTTTCAAATAACTCAGTTTCTTCTCCTCCTGAAACTGCAGACTGCGGTTGCGTGTCCGTTCCTTGAAGAGACAGAGGGCATTGAAGCGCAAATACTGAGAAGAATTCTCTGTTAGGAGAGAGTTATCCGACCACGTTTAGATGTTTTATCGTTTTCGGACGAATATTTGTTTGAGCGTTCCGTTTCTCTGAGGAATATAGCCTAATTTATTTCAACAAAATTTTAGGCCCGCATATTGCTCGTGTGACACACCGAGGACATTCTCTCAGTTCAAAACAAATTGCGTAGCTCTTCATTTTATTTATTTATTTATTTTTTTTGTTGCAAACGGCAGTTTTCATTATCGTTTTGTTTTATTACGGAAAGAAACAACCACGACTTCATTCATTGAAGGCACAGTCAGTTTCTACCACGAGTGGACTCTTCAAAGTACAAAATAGGCTAATGAATAACTCTCTGGGGAGTTTTTAATTCTTCACAATAGGCCCTACATGGTGGAAAATCTGCTAATTTGCTGTAATGAATGATCAGCAGTTCGTATGTTCAATTCATTCCAAGTCAAAAGACCTCAAGATAGAACAACTAATGTTTTAAAATGTGAAAATTAAAGTCTGTGGAATTATCCTGAAGTAAGTTATTTGTACCAGCTTGGAATGATACCGGGCGTTTATCACAACGAGCTGTACACGGCCATTTACCCAGCTGAGTGAGCCATTCTTAAACTGCTTTCACACCGGACGCGAAACGAATTTTTTTGACAGATTATTCAAAGTCAATGCAAAGACGCCTTTGCATTGACTTTGAATGTAATCTGTCGCGCGAAAAACTTTGTTTCAAGGTCCGTGAAAGCAGCTCTACTCAGAAGTTTAACTTTAAGAAAAGCGCGTTCATGTTCCAAGCTTCTGAAGGAGAGGGGCGAGCGGCTCTGTTGTGTTTTGAGAACATTTCAACTGTCAACAATAGTGACGTCATATCGCCGATACAGCCTTTAATAACTGTGTGGTAATCAAAGTATCCTGCTTAAAATCAAATCCTTGTTCAAAAGCACTGTGAGTACATATCTGAGCACAAACCCCCATCAAAAATCCCGCCCCCCCTCTCAGAATATAGGGTGCGTTCGAGCGCGTCTGCAAGTAAGCCGGCTGCGCGAGATTCCCGAAAAATTACGCGAGAATCTTGCTGAAGTTGCGCGATAAGCCCTCCGAACCATGCGATAGCTGCAAGATCTTGCAGTTTCAACATTTGAAATGTTATCTATGTTCTATTGTAAATAACATTGGCTCGTGATCTGAAAGTCACTGCATTTTGATTTATTCACAATTTACACTTTTTCCCAACTATTTCAGAATTGGGGTTATATATATATATATATAAATAAATAAATATTTGATCACTGGTCTTCTCTGTGGTTGCCTCGTTGCTTGAAAATGGCCCTGACTCGAAAGCACCCAAAAGAATCATATACTCAGAATCTGTCATAGGCCTTAAAGTAACACTAGGCGCCCGTGGGTTTGAGGGCGGAACTTTCAAATCCTGCAGTTCAATGCGACTACACCCACCACCAATCACAGCGCACCATGATGCTTCCAAAGCCACGCCTGAAAATCTGTGCGCGTGGGGTTTGATTGACAGCTGTATCATTCCAATCATTTGAGTTGGTCGTACGTTTGATTGGCTGTTGTTTTTTGGCTCTTGCCCCTTACAGGATAGACTTATTTTTTTCATTCCAGTGTCAAACATCTTGTGTTTCATAGCTCTATCGATCACTGTAGAGGTAGAATAAGAATTTCAAAAAATTGTAACAAATCTGCGGGAGCCTAGTGTACCTTTAACAGTAGGCTATAGGCTACATTGGCTACACATAGTTGTGATACAGGGTAACTATTTGATTGGAATGAGCTGCGCATGGATAACCTGCAAGGAAACATCAACTTTGCATTTTAAATAAAACTAACTCACAAACCTGTCTTAGTGTGCCAGTTTTTCAGTTCATTTCAATAACTGTACACAAAGGTAGCCTCGCAAGTTTGCAAAAATATTCAGTTTACAGAAATTTTAACCTCAAAGCCTTTTATTCAGGGACGTTTGTGGACTATGCATCATCTTGTAACCTATAGTGCTCACCTTCCTCCCATTCGACTATATCTTGTGTATGGGGGGTTGAGGGAAGATTTCCTGGGGCTGCTGCATCTGTGCATAACAGCGTTTAATATTAAAGATGCATTAGGGAAAAATACGTTTTTGTCGATTTCCGGTCTTTTTTTAAACATGAACGTGTTCCAGGGATCAAAGTAAATAATTCCACCGAAGAACTTTATCCATCAGGACAGAAAGTAAGAGATTGATGTTGATGGATGCATGCGTCCAGTGGCAAATGGTTTTATTTAGCTAGCTCGTTTCAGCATCAATTGCGAACCTTCTAGCCTGATTGATTAGATTGGATGCGCACTTCCACTCTGATCTGAAGTCATGCCCATACATGATTATTCACGTAGCATGTATGAAATCGGTGATTGGTTGGTCCGAGTGCAAGATGATTTATTTTCATTAGAGTATGATAAAGATGAGAAAAGCTGCGGTTATTATAGATATTCTGTTTTCTTTGGGGCTCCGATGATTGGCCAGCAGTCAGTAGAATTGTATTTTGTCGATTGTAGCAAATGTTCAAAATACTGATTCAGAAACTAACTGGGAACTCCTCCCCTATGTACTCCAGCGACAACCATATACTTATCAGCACAATGCCTCAAATAGGAGTCTGTTTCAGGACCAGTCTATGGTCACGAAGCAGACTGTGTTTTTTGGGGCTAATAACGTCGGACATCGTCCTCACTCTGCGTTTCCATTTAATACCCTCAAAAATGCACAAAATCTAAATAGCGAAATAAAAAAACTGGTAATGGAAACAGTCTGATATCACGAAATTTGCTCTCCGATCTGCAGTATTACAAAACCCAAAACCAGTGAAGTTGGCACGTTATGTAAATCGTAGATAAAAACAGAATACAATGATTTGCAAATCCTTTTCAACTTATATTCAATTGAATACACTGCAAAGACAAGATGTTTAATGTTCAAACTGAAAACTTTATTTTTTTTTTGCAAATAATCATTAACTTAGAATTTAAAGGCAGCAACACATTGCAAAAAAGTTGGCACAGGGGCCTTTTTACCACTGTGTTACATCACCTTTCCTTTTAGTAAACGTTTGGGAACTGAGGAGACCAATTTTTGAAGCTTTTCAGGTGGAACTCTTTCCCATTCTTGCTTGATGTACAGCTTAAGTTGTTCAACAGTCTGGGGTCTCCGTTGTCGTATTTTACGCTTCAGGGCCATTCTTTGAGAAGTGAACCAAAATGTCACACACATGACCAGATGTCATCAAATAAAGAAATACTTTGAAAATTAATGAAAGGTATCAAATTTATTCCTTGCTATTCTCCATACCCCAAAACTATGAAAATTCTAGATTTTCAACTTCAAGAGTTTTTGAAGTCAAATAGAGTTATGAAAAACCTGTTTCCGTGTGAAGTCACACACGTGACCAGTCGTGTTGACCTCTGACCTTAAGTAGTTAAAGTTAATGTAACAAATAACATTTTTACTTGATAGACTTGGATAAGTAGTACTCTTATACAAGGTCCACAATCATGAACCTCCAATGCTTTTGTAATTGGAGGACATTTTTTTTTTACTATTTGTTACATTTTTGGTCACACACGTGACTGAGAATGGCCCTTCATAATGCGCCACACATTTTCAATGGGAGACAGGTCTGGACTACAGGCAGGCCAGTCTAGTACCCGCACTCTTTTACTACGGAGCCATGCTGTTGTAACACGTGCAGAATGTGGCTTGGCATTGTCTTGCTGAAATAAGCAGGGGCGTCCATGAAAAAAGACGTTGCTTGGATGGCAACATATGTTGCTCCAAAACCTGTATGTACCTTTCAGCATTAATGGTGCCTTCACATATGTGTAAGTTGCCCATGCCTTGGGCACTAATACACCCCCATACCATCACAGATGCTGGCTTTTGAACTTTGCGCCTATAACAATCCGGATGGTTCTTTTCCTCTTTGGTCCGGAGGACACGAAGTCCACAGTTTCCAAAAACAATTTGAAATGTGGACTCGTCCAGACCACAGAACACTTTTCCACTTTGCATCAGTCCATCTTAGATGAGCTTGGGCCCAGCCGGGCGGCGTTTCTGGGTGCTGTTGATAAATGGCTTTCGCTTTGCATTGTAGAGTTTTAACTTGCACTTGCAGATGTAGCGACGAACTGTAGTTACTGACAGTGGTTTTCTGAAGTGTTCCTGAGCCCATGTGGTGATGTCCTTTACACACTGATGTCGGTTTTTGATGCAGTACTGCCTGAGGGATCTGAAGGTCACGGGCATTCAATGTTGGTTTTCGCCTTGTCGCCTACGTGCAGTGATTTCTCCAGATTCTCTGAACCTTTTGACGATATTACGGACCGTAGATGATGAAATCCCTAAATTTCTTGCAATAGCTCGTTGAGGAATGTTGTTTTTAAACTGTTCGACAATCAGCTCACGCATTTGTTCACTAAGTGGTGACCCTCGCCCCATCCTTGTTTGTGAATGACTGAGCATTTCAGGAAGCTGCTTTTATACCCAATCATGGCACCCAAATTAGCCCGTTCACCTGTGGGATGTTCCAAATAAGTGTTTGATGAGCATTCCTCAACTCTCTCAGTCTTTTTTGCCACTTGTGCCAGCTTTTTTTTGAAACATGTTGCAGGCATCAAATTCCAAATGAGCTAATATTTGCAAAAAAATTACAAAGTTTACCTGTTCGAACATTAAGTAACTTGTCTTTGCAGTGTATTCAATTGAATATAGGTTGAAAAGGATTTGCAAATCATTGTATTCTGTTTTTATTTACGATTTACACAACGTGCCAACTTCACTGGTTTTGGGTTTTGTAGTTACCGAAGCAAAGGCTAATAAAAAGACCATTGGACTTCTGCAGCAGACCAGCTATTGTAGTTTTAATTTTGCGCATTGTGGAGCACTTACATTGTTACTGTAATACGAGCATTTACAAATTTGCCGTGTGCACAACTCAGCTGACAGAGACGGCTGATGGCAGTACAATGGTACCAGAGCCAATCTGTGATTGGCTGATGTACGAAATGGTACCAACCGACCTGCAGAAAAAAATTTAGCTGCCAGTTCAGGCACTGGCGGGCCTAGCATAACTTGGGTCGTACAAAATGATGAATAGTAAGAGGAGGGGCCCATGTGCTAAGATTATTCTTTAAAATTTGAAAATTGAGAAACAAACAACAAATTCATTTTAGATCGATCAAGGTATGACAAAAATTAAAATATGAAATTTAAGTGTCCATATATTTTATTTACAAATGTTTATAATAATAACAACAGTATCCTCTCTGAGGCCCCTGTGAATACTGGGCCCCTAGAATCGTCCATGGTTACCCCCCCACCCCCTCACTGCGCCCCTGATAACTCATGTTATGCAAAAACGACACACAAAAACATCACTTCATTTCATTCAAAATTTCTTAAAAGATAGAACTGATAGAAAACTGAAAATCATATGATCGATAACCAACACTCTGAAGGTTCTATTGCAGGTAATAGAGTTACACTGACATAACTATCCATGGACTGAGGCTTGAGAAAGTCTAGGAGGGTAGGTAGCTCATGTTACCGTAAGGTCAGCTCTTAATAACACCCAAATAATAGGGCCAGTGCTTCTCAGACACCCTTTGTTTTTTAGGTACCTACATAAAGGTTACACCCACAGCAGAGGAAGATTTTACTCACAGAGATGTGGGCTGGAGATTAAAAATACCTTGTTTTTGGTCACTCGCGTTTCATTCAATGTTGCTAAGTTTGTGGCCCATTATGCCCAAAATGATGAAAGATCAATGAAAATGGACTTCATATCTAGAAATGTCTTGCCTTGAACTATCTAAATGTGTTGAGTTTGGAGGTATATCACAATTAATGATGGACAAGGCTCTTTCCCAATTACAGCAAATTTTTTGCCTCCAAGATGCTGAAAATAACATGAATGTAAAAACGTTTGGTACTTGGAACGTTCAAATGAAACCAAGAAAGCAGCATCAGTTTGACTCTCTGATATCCTAGTTTTGCCTTAAACAAATCAAAAAGTAAAATGCAGTAATATAAATTTGAATTTTCTTGTCCTGTGTCCACATTCTCATCGAATTGCCCACGTCTTTGATCTATCGCCAAAATGTTCTAACCTTCATAATTGATCTTTAACATGTTTTAGTGGATTTTCCTCTACTTTTGAGCTCGTCATGTCATAATAATACACGATGAACTCAGCCACGCCCATTTCCTCTAAGGTTCTGTGACTCGTTTTGGTATCAAATAAAATGGTAAATTTAGGCATTCGGACTGATTGTTGGCGCATCCATATTCATAGCAAGTCTTCACTATCCTCTTTTCTTTAACCAAGATCCTCAACACCAAAGAACACTGCAAAACTGGAACAAAGAAATTGTCAGCTTCCCATAGTATGTGCCATTGCACACTTTATTTTCCTCTTACTCTCGTGTTGTTTGCCCCTCCTGCTTTTTGCTGTGTGGAAGCACTGGCACAAGCCTGAAAATGCCTGGATGTCCAACCTCGAGAAAAGCAGTTAATACCAGACATTCCTCAGAGCTACCATGCAAGACTGTCATTTTTTTATTTGCTTTATCCCACAGATATTTACATCACCTCTCTCACGAAGAATGGTATGATAACATACTCCATGTTGAAAGCACTAACAATTCATGCCGCAGCAGGCCCTTTTCATTTTTTAAAAACAGCTAGCCAAGTCCCTTATATTACTCAAGCTCCACATTAGCATTTTTCACATTTAGCTAATATAAAGTTAGCCAGCTATTTTGTGGAGAATCATTCCCCTTCAACTTCCGCCTGGATGAATGCATACAAAGGTACGTACGGATAGTTGTATGTATTTTTGACCAAGATTGGTTGGTAATGCTATCTTTTGAGAGGTGAAGGACAAAATAATCTTCATTGTCAAAGCAAAGGTGAGTGCTGTTTAACGAGCTATCAAACATTGATTGTTTTAGCCGTTAGTTGGTTACCAGCTGTTCTATGATAGCAATATTTGAAACAAACCCACAATCACCCCTTCTCTAGGTTTTCTTTCTCTCGCAGGATTCAGTTAAAGCACAACCCAGGGTTTGCTCCACATCAATCACTGCATCCGAGTGATCAACAACAGACCAGCATATTGGCTAAACAAAGTGGTAAATGACTGCAGGGAAGTGGAGGAATCTCTTTTGCCCTCCAGGTGAGCGTTCCTTGTAGATTTGACTTGTGAAAACTATGAATTGCCAGGCCCTAAACACACCCCTGCCAGACAGGATCCATTTAAATGATGCTTAGATTTAATGTCGCAGGCACTAATCAATGCTTGGCGTGTCTAGAGAAATTGAACCCAATTAAAAAAAAAAAAATTGTTGCAAGTCTCCAGACTGCATTTTGCGACCATTTTTTTAGCCATGCAGTGCAAGTATTTTTTCTAACTACTCGCACGTGTGCAACCTGCATACTGTGAATTTGCATACTTTCCTTTTTCAACATGGGCAGGAAAAGAAAAATAGAGCAAGTCCATCAGTGTAGGGAAGATTAGTGAGACGTCATGGCCTGATGATCACCATGGAGATGCGCCATGTCAGCTATTCTGCCCTGCAAAGCCTAAGTGCAGTAACTACACATTGGGAAAAATGCGAGTTGTGCAGTTCTGGGCCTGATAGTAAATGGAGGTCAGGATTTATTTGGATAGAAATTATACCATACCAAGTCTGTTAACCATAATCTATCATAGATGTGCCAACTATTTGTTTGTTGGGACAGCAAACAAATTCTGAAGCCATTTTTTACTGCTTAAATTATTTTGTAGTTACTGCACTTAGCCTTTGTAGGGCAGTATTAACAAACCGCTTGCAATGTTGAATGCCGCATCCGAGAGGAACCTCTCCATAACATCACAACTTCTGTCCCTCATATACTCGCTTGCTCTTCAGCCTTCAACGTTGAGACTACCGAATAAGCTAACGGGCACACTTCTGCATTTTTCTTTGTATCCATCTGAGGGCTACCATGTGACATTGCA
This sequence comes from Gymnothorax javanicus, assembly GCA_029692085.1. Taxonomy (NCBI): domain Eukaryota; kingdom Metazoa; phylum Chordata; class Actinopteri; order Anguilliformes; family Muraenidae; genus Gymnothorax; species Gymnothorax javanicus. The sequence goes on from CM056195.1 coordinate 78,226,682, forward strand.
CTACAGCAGAAGTGATTAAAATGCTAATTGTCCCCGTTGGCCAATGTGTGTGAGAGGGGAAGGGTCCAGGAGTGAGTGAGTAGCTGTGATTAGTCAACTGCGGGGGTAATGTATATGTTTAGTTTTGTTTAGGTTTTTCTACTGTAAGAGCAGTACGTAGGTTAGGAAGGATACTGACCGCATACTTGGTTTACATACTTTGTATACATTTGTGAAAGTACATTTGTTGAATTTGAGATATTCTGAACTTAAAATAAAACAGCACTTTGTAATTTCTCTATGTTATCTCTTTATTACTAAATCATTTATCAATAATACAGTTAAAATGGGAAAAAATGTGACCGATTGCATTGCAGGCTGATTTAGGGTGTGCCCCTAAATTTTCTGCTTGTGCTCCTAAAATTTTTATAAAGGGGCTACACTGCTCCCAGTCAAAAAAAAAAGTTAGTCTGGAGCCTTGCATTTAATTGGTTGATTTATTCACAAAGAAAGCAATTACTTTTGTACATTGTGGCAGGTAGGGTTGGATGGATTTTTTTCTTCAAAAAATGAAATCATTTAAAAACTGCATTTTGTGCTTACTCAAATTATGTTTACTTACAATCAAAATTAGTTGAATGATATGAAACATTTACATGTGACAGATATGCAAAAATATAAGATATCGGGTAAGGCACAAACACTCTCTCACAGCACTATAATAATAATGCAATGAAAAAAGTGTTTAATGCGTGCTCAGAGAGCCTTTTTCTTTACATTCTTGCCCATAGGTGCAACCAACAATGCAACCAAAGACTTGGATTTATCACACTGAATCAATCAATATCACTTTTAATGTGTTTCAATGGTGCATGGTGTTTTATTCAGCACATAACAAGGTCATTGATCTGAATGGTGTCAGATTATCACTGGAGGGCCTAGACCAGATGGAGGGCCATTAAGACTGGCCCCAGGCTGGGAAAAAAATCAGACACCCTAAAGTACCGTCATTAAGACTTTATTATTACAGTCTAATTACGCTCCCCTCTCTCCAGTTCAGCCGCTATTTTCCTTTTATATTCAAACTGTTTGTGTTATGCCATGTGAAACTCCAGGGACTGATAATAGTAACTTTGGGAGGGGAGGAGTGGTTCATTCTCATTGCTTTGCCAAAATAAATAAATAAACTTTTATGACTCTCTGTCATGGTTTCGCTCCCGCCGGATACAAATATCAATCCGGCGGGAGCTAGGACCATGGGCCTAAAGATAAAAATGGGACCCAAACGCCAGGCTGGGAAAAAACTAGAAACATTAAAGATGTTCAGAAATGGCCGTTTGTCCTGTTTGTCCTGCCTCCTTCAACGAGTTTCCCTGAGTTTCCGCACAAGTTTACACAAGTAAGGAAAACGAATTTGATTGGGCGTTATCGAGCGGGCGGCATATTCAATGTTTTGGGCGGGACACAGAAACCTCAAACATCCGCGGACAGTTCCCGCGGAGCATAGACTGTATATAAAAGAGGCGTGGAGTCCGCGCGGCTCACAGTGAGCGCGCAGTACGCCGGAGTCTGTGGGGGCCTTACTCTGGGTGACCCATTAAAAAAAAGACTGGGGGGACGCCGCACCCCCGCGTCCAACGACCACAACACCACTGGTTATGAATCACGAAATCTGAAGTAACGAGACAATTGTCAGCCGGGAGTAACGTTAGGCTAGCTACGTTAGTAAATCTAGCAGTAGCTAACTTATACAAAACCCAAAACCAGTGAAGTTGGCACGTTGTGTAAATCGTAAATAAAAACAGAATACAATGATTTGGAAATCCTTTTCAACCTATATTCAATTGAATACACTGCAAAGACAAGTTACTTAATGTTCGAACAGGTAAACTTTGTAATTTTTGCAAATATTGGCTCATTTGGAATTTGATGCCTGCAACATGTTTCAAAAAGCTGGCACAAGTGGCAAAAAAGACTGAGAGTTGAGGAATGCTCATCAAACACTTATTTGGAACATCCCACAGGTGAACGGGCTAATTGGGAACAGGTGGGTGCCATGATTGGGTATAAAAGCAGCTTCCCTGAAATGCTCAGTCATTCACAAACAAGGATGGGGCAAGGGTCACCACTTAGTGAACAAATGCGTGAGCTGATTGTCGAACAGTTTAAAAACAACATTCCTCAACGAGCTATTGCAAGAAATTTAGGGATTTCATCATCTACGGTCCGTAATATCGTCAAAAGGTTCAGAGAATCTGGAGAAATCACTGCACGTGGCGACAAGGCCGAAACCAACATTGAATGCCCGTGACCTTCGATCCCTCAGGCGGTACTGCATCAAAAAACCGACATCAGTGTGTAAAGGACATCACCACATGGGCTCAGGAACACTTCAGAAAACCATTGTCAGTAACTACAGTTCGTCGCTACATCTGCAAGTGCAAGTTAAAACTCTACAATGCAAAGCGAAAGCCATTTATCAACAGCACCCAGAAACGCCGCCTTCACTGGGCCCAAGCTCATCTAAGATGGACTGATGCAAAGTGGAAAAAGTGTTCTGTGGTCTGGCGAGTCCACATTTCAAATTGTTTTTGGAAACTGTGGACGCCGTGTCCTCCGACCAAAGAGGAAAAGAACCATCCGGACTGTTATAGGCGCAAAAGTTCAAAAGCCAGCATCTGTGATGGTATGGGGGTGTATTAGTGCCCAAGGCATGGGCAACTTACACATATGTGAAGGCACCATTAATGCTGAAAGGTACATACAGGTTTTGGAGCAACATATGTTGCCATCCAAGCAACGTCTTTTCATGGACGCCCCTGCTTATTTCAGCAAGACAATGCCAAGCCACATTCTGCACGTGTTACAACAGCATGGCTCCGTAGTAAAAAGAGTGCGGGTACTAGACTGGCCTGCCTATAGTCCAGACCTGTCTCCCATTGAAAATGTGTGGCGCATTATGAAGCGTAAAAAAACGACAACGGAGACCCCGGACTGTTGAACAACTTAAGCTGTACATCAAGCAAGAATGGGAAAGAGTTCCACCTGAAAAGCTTCAAAATTGGTCTCCTCAGTTCCCAAACGTTTACTGAGTGTCGTTAAAAGGAAAGGTGATGTAACACAGTGGTAAAAAGGCCCCTGTGCCAACTTTTTTTGCAATGTGTTGCTGCCTTTAAATTCTAAGTTAATGATTATTTGCAAAAAAAAAATAAAAGTTTCTCAGTTTGAACATTAAACATCTTGTCTTTTGCAGTGTATTCAATTGAATATAAGTTGAAAAGGATTTGCAAATCATTGTATTCTGTTTTTATCTACGATTTACATAACGTGCCAACTTCACTGGTTTTGGGTTAACTTACAATGTGTAAGATACTGGTTTATAAAAGAGCGAATGTCTATGTTAGTAGCCTAGCTAGCAACTTACCGGGACTTTCGAAGAAGGGTACACTGTCAGGGCCACTGTATCCCTCAGGATTAGATCCTTCGCCAGCCCAGCCGAGTATTGCCCGTAGTTTGAGAAGCAGGCTTGTGTGAAGTGCCTTCCACACACCCTGGATCTCACTGACAGCCCGCTCTCTTCGAAGTGCAGGAATTCAAGCCAGCTGGCTCGTATCCCTGCATCTGAAGGGAGGCTGAACAAAGCATTTTGGGTGGACGGACACCCAAGCAAACACCTCCTTAGTCCTCCTCCAGCCATGCTAGCTCGCATATGCTAGGCTACCTAGCTATTGCTACTAACACCACTAACACTCACAAATACGCTAACTCACAATCTCACCACACACTCACTCACCCAAGCGTGTCCCTCACTCACTCTCTTGCAACTGCATACTAGATACTAACTCTCTACAACCCATGAAACCGCTCACTAAAACTCAAAAATACTTACTCCTGCAAAAACCACTACTCGCTATCAAAGCTTCCCGGTTTTTCTCAGACGTTTATATCGCAACGACGGTAGCCATTTGATTGACGTATGATGGATCCTGATATCATTGGCTGATGAATCGTGAGCAACGTGACGCATAAATCGCGCGCCTACATTATCTAATGCGAAAAAAAACTACCCCACTTTCACCCCAGATTTACTCGAAAATGGAATTTTGCACGAAGTTTGGGCTACATCGTCTGATAGCTGAGTGATTTCACTAATTTTAAGACCCATAGTGGGATCAAATTCATGTTTCTTTTCTGAACACTTTTAATAAAAGAAAAACCCAAACACAAAGTTAAAAGTGGGGAGCAGTAACACAAGGCATAAAATCCAGAATGCAGAGACAATGAGGACTGGCTACTGCCAGCCCTATATACCTAGACCAAGGGTGGCCAACCCTGGTCCTGGAGAGCCGCAGTGTCTGCTGATTTTTGGTGTTACTTAGCACTCGATTGATGGATTATAGTTGATTACTCACTTTACTGATCTCACCTGGTGTCTCAGGTTTAATTTGGTAATAATGAGCCAATCAAGCAATCAGCAGGAACAACCCACAAGACTCCTAGCCAATTAAGCAGACTTGCAGGTTGTGACAGAAATCTACGTGTTAACTAAGATTTGTCAATGTGGTTGGGTGTTTAGCGTGGTTGTTATGCTGACAAAGTAAAAATACAGAGTACAGATAAAAGTTTATAGAGCAGGGGTGGATAACGCTGGTCCTGTGGAGCCAGAGGGTGTTTGGTTTTGGGGTTTTGGTTTTCTCCACCCGATTTAAACCTAAGACACCAGGTGAGATAAGTGAAGTGTGTAAGCAACTGCTTTAATTCATCAATCAAGTGCTGAGTAACACTAAAAACCAGCAGACACTGCGGCTCTCCAGGACCAGGGTTGGCCACCCCTGACCTAGACAATCACCTCCACCTTAACGAGCAACAGATGCAGCTCGCTAAGGTGGAGGTGAGAACAAGCCACAGGGGAGGGACTGCAGAGTGAAAACCCTTACACTCTCAATAGACCCTTTCGGTTTAAGGTCGTGAAAAAGCGAGATTCGGAGTGCACATGCTCTTTGCAGACTATGTGGGGCAGAAGATGCACAAATCCTATTTAAAAGGTGGGGAATCATAAATTCTTTCGCTTTCCCCATGGTAAAAGGCAGTTTACAGCGTGGATTCGGACTATAAACAGGAATATTTTTCGTTCGGGAACATTCTAGGGTTTGCAGCGTACATTTTGTGTCTGGATGGCGAGATTAAGAATTCTGTATTAACCTACTCCAAATATCGATTGATGTTTGGGTACCCACAGAAACATCAGCGAGCGAGGTGTTCCAGAGAACTGTGGCTCAGATGATCGAGGGGTTAGATGGTTTGGTGAACATCATTGATGATCTGCTGGTGCGGGGAGACTCTCTAGAGCAACACGATCAGAGGCTACTAAAACTACTGCAAAGAGCAGATGAAAACGGCCTGAGATTCTAGTTGTATAAGAGCAAGTGCAAGTTTAGGATGACAAAGGTCAAGTACATTGGCCATACACTCAGTGCAGACGGGCTACGGCCTGATGATGAGAAGATTAGGGCTATTGTCCAAATACCCCCACCTGCGGACAAGCAATCGCTAATGCAGTTTATGGGAACGGTCCAATATTTATCAAAATTTATTCCTAATCTGTCTGAAATCTCTGCACCCCTTAGAAAGCTGCTGCAGGGAGAATCAGAGTGGTTCTGGGAGGAGCCTCAGCAACAGAGCTTTGAAACGCTGAAAAAGCTGATCACCGGAGCTCCTACTCTGAAATATTTTGATGTCAACAAGGCTGTGACGCTGTCCGTGGATGCCAGCTCAGAGGGCATCGAAGCTGTGATACTACAGGAAGGACAGTCTGTGGCTTACGGATCAAGTACACTCACAGATTGTCAACGCAGATACGCTCAGATCGAGAAAGAGCTGCTAGCCATTGTGTACGGATGTGAAAAATTCCATCAGTATGTGTATGGCAGAGAGATCAAGGTCGAGAGCGACCACAAACCATTAGAAAGCATCTTTAAGAAGCTGCTACGTCAGGCTCCCATTAGGCTTCAAAGGTTGCTGCTACATCTTCAGAAAAAAAAAAATGCTTGGCAAGGCTCAACATGTGCATTTAAAGACACACACAGACACAAACTCTCACCATCTACAGGAATGGCAGACTCATGGGGATGCAGCTCAAATGGGCTCTGGCTAGGTTGGTGGTGTCTTAAGGGAGCGGGCGGTGGTGATGGAGCGGACATTGGTGATGAAGAGGGCGCTGATGATGAAGCGGACATTGGTGATGAAGAGGGCGCTGGTGATGGAGCTGGCGCTGGTGATGAAGAGGGTGCTGGTGATGGAGCTGGCACTGGGGATGGAGCTGGTGCTGGTGCAGGACGGTCGGTCACAAAAGCTGGAGCAAAGTCTGTCTCACTGAAAATATCTGGATTCAAGGGCCAAATACCAGTACACTCAAACCCAGATGAAATGCTGCTTGCTGTCCCAGCTTGAGGCAGAGCTTTAGCCACAAGACTTGGGATGTTGTAGATGGTCAAAGTTTTTCCAGGGTTTATTCGCATCCAATTGTCTGCTGCACTGTTAATGTAGTGCTTCAGAGGACCAAAAACGCTGAAATATTATCTATCCAGGTATGCTCGTGGTTCCAGGAACATCTAGTGGCATGGCAATACAGAGGTTCAGCCCAGAAAAGGTTCGCCCATATCCAAAGGCTGGCTCGAGGAGAGAAAATGAAAGAAGAGGCAGAAAGAGGTGAGCAGAGTGTTGTTTTTAACTTGTCTTGATTTTCTTGCTTGTATAAAAACAAGCTGATTCTGACTATCATCTCATTGAATGTTGCAGGTCATCAGCAATACCGACCGACACCCCAGTAAAAGCTGCTTTGGAGGAGGAGAGTCGGCAGAGGGGCCAGAAAAAACAGTCCTCTTCAAAACGCCCAAAGAAAACGTTGTTTAGTGGACACACTGCAACCAGAGTTTCTCAGGGCAATGATGAGGAATGTCTTGTTTGTGGGGAGACACTTGCCTCATCTCTGCCTGGAGAAGTGTGGGTGCGGTGCATCTTTTGTCTGCTGTGGTCACATGAGGCATGCACTGAGGGTGCAGCTCATTATATCTGTCACAACTGTGATAATGAGTAAAGTAATTTCATAATTTTTATAAATAGACCAATTGCACCCCAGATAGCAAGCACCTCCGCTCCGGATCCGCCCCGGCTCTGTGCCGACACTAGCTGATCCGGCTCAGAGCCGGGGCAGATCCGGAGCGGAGATGCTTGCTATCTGGGACGTTAAACATGTTCATGTTTACTTTCGAAACATTTGAAGCAAATTAAAATGTTTAAAACAAATGTCTGATTGTTTTTGTTTCTGTTTTAACGACAGTAATTTAAAAGATTCCAGTTAATTTCATCACGTTACTTTTGTCCGGCCTGTGTGCTACTTTCATCCCGACTGGAGGGGTCGAAAGTAGCAATGCGCAACTTCCGTTCGACGTCAAACTATGCCGAAATCAATATATATTGGGATGATTTAGCACCTGATATTGACAGAGCACACATGAAAGTAGTTAATCGCTCCGAAAATTTTTTTCGGTCTGTAATGTTATCTTTTAAAATGACGTCCATGTGAAAAATGTTACTTTCTCTCTCCCCTAAATCGAAAAACATTCAAGTTCTTTCCGTAAATGAATTTTACTGAGACGGGTTGCGAGTAATCTTCGATATAGGAATGAATGTAAGCCACTAAATTACAGGTTTGTAACAGGAAAAATAATATATTTCGGCACTTGAGTGTAAAATAATAGTACATAAAAGCACGCATTATCTCCGAACATAATATATTGTGATACCTGACAAAATCCTCACCAAAAATAGCATGATATTTAATCAAATTGCGTATTATACCGCGCTAAAGTTTTAAATAGTAGCACAGGTTGAGCAAACTGTTTCATCTAATATAAAAAGGTTTGCAGAAGTGATTACCGGCAACATCACCCCCGCCAAAGCAAATCAATATTTTATGTAGGCTAACGTTACTCTTGCATTCATATATGGAAATAAATCGCCAAAAAGCTGTACGGACTACTGTCAACACAACCGCCCCAACCGGTGGCTCAGTTATCATTAAACAAACACCTGGCTAACGGGCTATCGCCCAGCTACCGTGTGCGCGGTAGGCGGCAGGAGGTCTTCTTTTGTCTTCGTGCGCGTCAAGATGCCTGTCCTACCGCACAGCCAACGACGAGATTTCCCAGTCCTACCGACAGCCTACCCTGCTGAAAAATCCAGTAGAATACCATTAGAAAAAAACCATTAGGAACCATTAGGTTTCTAATGGTCTAATGGGATAATGGGAATTGGAACCCCATTAGGAACCATTAGAAGAAATCATTAGGAACCTACTGGTCCCATTAGGATGTAAAACCATTAGGAACCTACTGGTCCCATTAGGATGCAAAACCATTGGGAACCTACTGGTCCCATTAGGATGTAAAATCATTAGGAACCTACTGGTCCCATTAGGATATAAAACAATTAGAGATCTACTGGTCCCATTAGAATGTAATACCATTAGAGACCTACTGGTCCCATTAGAATGTAATACCATTAGAAAGCTACTGGTTCCATTAGAATGTAATGCCATTAGAAAGCTACTGGTTCCATTAGGAACTAAAACCATTAGAAAACTGGTCCCATTAGGATCTAAAAATTAGAAAAACATACTAAGAAACCTCCTGCTGCAACAGAAATTATAGCAGAGTCCAAACACTGGGCACCAGAGACATGTCTATACATATGTGTAATTGTGTATGTATTCGGATATTTTCCCCTCTTGGAACAGGACATATGGGGCGCGACAACTCATTGCAGTTTGTGATTTTAATTTAATTTTTTCAGAACATGAACCATCAAACCATCAGGTCGTGTTCTTTTCCCTCCTCTTGGATGGATGAGTCATGAACAATGATTTAATCACAAAAGGCCAAATATGATTTAATCACAAATTTAATCGCAAAAGGCCAAAGGTGATCTTGGAATGTATTAAATGAAATCACTGAACTCTACAATCTGCAAACATACTGTATAGCCTACACAAGGACCCACTAGAAATCACACAGATGTGATCGCCAAAGAAGGCTATAACATCTGTGTTCCTCCATCACATTAGGAACCATTAGAGACCACTACACCCTGTAGTGACCATTAGACCACTGTATAGTGACCATTAGACTGATATAGAAACGCCTATAGGAACCATTAAGACTTCTGTAGGAACCAGTAGACTCCTGTGGGAACCATTAAGACTCCTGTAGGAACCATTAGTAGGGACTAGTTAGTCCTGTAGATTTGTGTAGGAGATAATAGAATCCCATTAGAAAAACAAACCGAACCATTAGGAAAACATAAGTAGCCATTAGAAACCATTAGAATCATTATAAAACCACCAGGAACCATTAGAAACCAATAGAATATGCCTAATGGTTGCCTAATGGTTTCCTGACTTTTTTCAGCAGGGTAACGCCCCCCTACTGCCAGATTAACGACCTTTTCTTTGGTTTTAACGGCGACTGCACTGTAATTACTGGGCAGCCATGATAAGTGTGTTCAAATTCTTTAGATTTTAAGGAAAGGTGTCTCGTGCTTCCTAATTTATCTCCTTCAGCAAAGGGTAACACAGAACAATCCTTTTCTAAAAAAAAAAGGAGATATTGCTATCCCACAATTCTACGCAGCAGCAATATTTAAAGCAGCACCCATTCATCAGGCTAATCACGTAAAGAAACCTATGTGATGGGCAGGGGACTCATGATTACTTTGCTGAGTGTAAATGCATTCAGATCCTCTACTTAATTAGCGCGGTTGTCTTTCTAAGCAGTTAGGAATTCCCCTTTACACTTTCCTTTTACCTTATGACGTTTTCCTCAAAGGTTAAAGAAAAGTGGTTAGGAATTAGTGGATAGCCCGTAATTTTTTAACTATTCAATGCAGTCATATCTTCGGTGAGTTTTCTTTTTCGTGTCTCGCTCGCATGTCGCTATCTTTTACCAAAAGCTACACTGCCCCCACGGTGTCCGGTGGTACTGCTCCGTTTGGCCCGTATCCGTAAGCTTTGTGGAAACGTGCAGAAATATGGACGAAATGAACGCGGAGTACGGACGGAAGGCTCCGGCCGTATCCGGATCCGTATTTAACGTTGAGCATAAATGGGCCTTAGTCTAACTCTACCTTCCTGCTGCCAGTAGAGGCGCTATTTTAGGAAACACGCCTATGGGTCGTAGGTCAGGGTAAACAATCTATTTGCGCATATGGTTGGAGGACAGTTTGTTTTATTGTTTATTTAAATTGTCTGCGCACAATCTTCTGCTGTATTGCACTCATTTTAAGAATTGCACCCATTTTTAAAATTATTTATTGCACTCATTTGAAATTATTTTTAATGTCTTAAATGCTGGTTTTTAATGTTGTTCTGTTCTTTTTTTAAATCAGGGAGAGCCAACATAATTTCATTGAACTGTTGTGCTGCATCAGTGTAATGACAATAAAGTGCTTGAACTTGAAGACTATAACAACCAATTACAGTAGTTGCAGGGGCATTGTTGTACATTGCATCACATTGGCTTGTTGTCAGGCATTTTCTTATCCACACTAATGGTGACATAAAATGGAAATATGTCTTGAATATGACTTTCAAAGATTCCTAAATTCATTTGTGTCAATTTTTGATAGGCCTGGGTTTTAATGAGCTGAAGAAGATGGTTCCAATTTTAAATGTATTCTTTTTCATGAGCTAGAAAGAATGCACACCAGAGTTGGAGAGTTGCTGACCACAGTTAAATTACAAATGTGGGAAAGGACAGTCACTCACTCAGTCACAATGCGATAATAACCAATTTACTGAATTATTCAATTACCAATGCTTCGACGTAAAAGCATTGCACTGAGGCTCTGAGTGTGCGACTGCGCTTCCCTGCAAATTTAGCCTATTCTTTTAAACTCTAAAAACATTTTGATGAAGAGCAACGCTAAAATAAATTAGGTTACACTGCTGTAAAAATGCTTAATTGGGAGATGTAATTCAGATAAGGTTTTGGATGAATTAATTTTTTGTATTATTGCCATCCTTTCAATATCACTATCAAGCACGTGATCACTGTAACCCATCCCTGATTTCTTTGTCATTTCTTAATAATTCCTTTATTATTATTGGCTTATACACTGCCCGCCAAAAAAAGTGAGTCACACACTCAAATATTTCGTTGGATCGCCTGTAGCTTTGATTACAGCACACATTCGCCGTGGCATCATTTCAATAAGCCTATGCAATGTCACAACATTTATTTCTGTCCATAGCTGCATTAATTTTTCACAAATATCTTCCATTGATGATGGGATAGTGTGACCGCTGTGTAAAGTCCTCTCCAGCACATTCCAAAGATTCTCAATCGGGTTAAGGTCTGGACTCTGTGGAGGCTTCAAAATATCCAATAATCCATGCTTCAAAATAATGTCTCAAGCTCCCTGAACCACTCATTTTCTGTTTTGGCCTGATGAATCCAGGCATTGTCATCTTGGAATAAGCCTGTGCCATCAGGGAAGAAAAAAATCCAATGATTCAAATACCAGGTCATTCAGTATATTCAGGTAGTCAGCTGACCTAATTTTTTGGGCACATACCTTTGCTGAACCTAGTATTGACCAACTGAAGCAACCCCAGTGTAATAGGACGCCAGGTGCCGCGACCAGTAAGAGAAAGAAGAGAGAGACAAGAGACAAACACAAAAGAGGTACACACCTCCGGTAAAAGCTCGCGCTTCCAAGGACGAATTAAAGTCCGCAACACAGAAGCAGTGTAAGAGAGAATAAACAACAAGAGAGAAGAGAGAAAATTTCTCAAAGAAGCAATTCCTAACAATAAATGGAATATCACAAATCACTAGGAAATCTGACTAGAGATTTTCTCCGGCCGAAGTGCTAGAAACAAACAGGCACTCTAGCGATAGGTGTGGCGAACCCCCGGCCATATATATAGAGTCCGGAAAACTCCGCCCCAGCTCAATCAGCCAGCTGGGCCAGGAATTCGATGGAAAAGAAATCCGATATCCCGGACGATAGAACAAAGAAAGGTCCAACAAACAAACGCACGCCTAAACCATGACGGGACCCCCCCTCTAAGGGACGGCACCAGAAGTTCCCTGAGAATCCCGTGCACGGAACTCAGAGATGAGGCTGGGATCGAGGATATCCCGAGAAGGGACCCAGCACCGCTCCTCAGGCCCATATCCTTCCCAGTCCATTAAAAACTGGGCTCCGCAACCCACATGCCTCTCGGCCAAAATGCGACGCACAGTATAAACTGGGCCCCCCTCAATTATCCGTGGCAGCAGGCGGAGGCTTGTCAACCGGAGCCAGGACGCTAGTGCTAACTGGTTTTAGCCCTGAGACATGAAACGAGGGGTGGATACGCAAGGACTTAGGGAGTTTTAACCTGACAGTAACAGTGTTAATCCTCTGCACTATTTTAAAAGAGCCAATGAAGCGAGGAGCCAACTTTCGTGACTCCAACTTTAAGGGAAGGTCCCGAGTTGAAAGCTAAACTCTTTGACCAACCCGATAAGATGGGGCCAACCCGTGCCCTCTATCGGCAGCGATCTTCTGTCTCTGCCTAGATCGCAACAAAGAGGACCGGACTCTGGCCCAGACAGAGCGACAGCGTCGAATAAAATAATTGACAGAGGGGACTTCAGAATCCTTTTCAGTCTCAGGAAAAAGGGGGGGTTGATAGCCCAACTGAGCCTGAAATGGTGAGAGGCCTGTGGAGGAGTTGTCCAGAGAATTATGGGAATATTCAGCCCAAGCTAAAAAACGACTCCATGACGATGGACTATCAGCCGCCAAACATCGAAGGGTATCTCCAGAAACTGGTTGGTCCGCTCTGTCTGACCATTAGTCTCTGGGTGAAAGCCAGAAGAAAGGCTCACAGTGGCCCCCAACAGACTGCAAAAGGCCCACCAGAACTTAGCCGTGAATTGAGGGCCCCTGTCCAAAACCACATCTTGCGGGAGACCATGCAGGCGGAAAATATGGTCCACAACAAGAATGGCCGCCTCCCACGCTGAAGGCAACTTCGGCAGGGCGATAAAATGGGCGGCCTTAGAGAAACGGTCACCCACGACCAAAATGACAGTGTTGCCCTCAGAATTAGGCAAACCCGTAATAAAATCAAGAGCGATATGGCTCCACGGGCGTTTAGGGACGGGTAACGGCCGCAACAAACCAGAGGGAGGGAGGTTTGAAGTCTTATTTCTAGTGCAGACGCCGCACGCTGCTGCAAACTCCCGGATATCTTCCATCATGCTGGGACACCAAAAACGTCGGGCCAAGAACTGTTTGGTCCGATGAACCCCCGGGTGACCCGCCAGATGGGAAGAGTGCCCCCACTGGAGAACCTGGGCACGTACCGAAGGCGGAACAAACAAACAACCAGGTGGTTCCCCACCAGGACCGGGATCGGACCTTAAGGCCCCCCGCACATCAGATTCAACGTCCCACTGAATGGGAGCCACAATCTGATCAGTCGGGATAACCGGTTCCAGCATAGGGTCGTGACCAGAGTGGTCGTAAATCCGTGACAAGGCATCAGGCTTGGTGTTTTTAGACCCCGGGCGGTAGGTTAACATAAAGTTAAAGCGATAAAAAATTAACGACCACCGGGCCTGCCAGGAATTACGTCGCTTAGTTTGTTGAATGTATTGGAGATTTTTATGATCCGTCCAAACCACAAACGGATGCTCAGCCCCTTCTAACCAATGGCGCCATTCCTCTAACACCAGCTTAACGGCTAGCAACTCTCGGTCACCAATACTGTAATTCCGTTCGGCCGCCGACAAGGACCGGGAGAAGTAGGCGCATGGGTGTAGCTTATTGTCCCGAAGGAGGCGCTGGGACAAAATGGCACCCACCCCGACTTCAGAGGCATCTACCTCCACAACGAACGGGAGGGAGGGATCGGACAAAACAAGAATGGGCTCTGAGCTAAAACGTTTCTTTAACTCCTGGAAAGCAGCCTCAGCTGCTGGGGACCAATCAAATGGCGAGGAGAAATTCTTCTTAGTAAGCGCAATAATGGGGGCAGCTACTGCATTAAAATTATGGATAAAGCTCCTATAAAAATTGGCAAACCCCAAAAACCATTGCACCTCCTTGACGTTTTGAGGGGCAGGCTAATTCCTGACCGCTGCCACCTTAACAGGGTCCATATGGACCGACCCCTCCGACACAATGAAACCAAGAAACGAGACAGTCTTGGCATAGAAAACACATTTCTCAGCCTTGACAAAAAGCTTGGGATTAAGGAGGGCCTCAAGCACACGTCTGACGTGTTGTTTATGCTCTGAGAGTGTTGAAGAAAAAATCAGAATGTCGTCAAGATGAATGAAGACGAATTTCTCCAACAACTCTCGGAGGACGTCGTTAACGAGTGCTTGAAACACCAAGGGGGCGTTAACCAATCCGAATAGCATGACCAAATATTCCCAGTACCCGTCATGCGTATTAAATGCCGTTTTCCATTCGTCCCCCTCCCGAATACGAACTAAGTTATAAGCATTTCGGAGATCTAGCTTGGTAAAAAATGATGCCTCCTGCAGATGTTCAAACGCGGAATTCATCAACGGAAGGGGGTATCAGTTTTTAATGGTGATCTTATTCAAACCCCTATAATCAATACAGGGTCTCAGACCGCCATCTTTTTTTCCCAAAAAAAAAAACCCCGCTCCGGCAGGAGACGTGGATGGCCGAATAAAACCATTAGCAAGAGCCTCCTGAATATATTCTCGCATGGCCTTACGCTCAGGCCCTGACAGCGAGTATAGCGAACCCCTAGGAGGAGTAGTACCAGGGTGGAGATTGATCTCGCAATCGTACGGGCGATGAGGACGTAAAGTCGAGGCTCGTTGTTTGCTAAAAACCTCGGCGAGATCAGCATAATCACTAGGAACGTTAGGAGGCAGATCAAAATTCAAAGCGGCCCCCAAACTCTCCACTTGTTCGGGACCCGCCATATCCATGACCAAATCACAGTCAAAGAGATCCTCCAAATCACAATCATCCTCTGGCTGCTGCCAGTCAAATTGAGGATCCCACTCCACCCCCTCCTCCGCCTCCTCTTCCCCACTAGGAGGGCTGTATGAGACAAACTCAGCAGAATCACTCGCGGCATCCGCCTCCCCCCTAGGTTGATGCCCGGAACTACATGTCAAACTCTCCCTACAGTGGGATCTACTATAAGCGCCCCTCTGGACAATAGGGCTAGTCTGACTACCCCAACGGATGTGAGGCTTATGTTTCCATAACCACGAGTGCCCTAACACAACAGGAAAAACAGGGGAACAAATAATAAAAAATCGGACCTCCTCAGAATGGCAACCGAAGGGAATGAACATGGTTAGTAATTCAGAGACCTCAGTTATAATTCCTGAACCTAGCGGGCGACCGTCCAAAGATTCAACAGTGCATGAGTTTAGCAGAGGGCATATAGGAATAGAATGCCTCTCAGCCCACTCCGCATCCATAAAACAATCCACGGCCCCTGAGTCCAAAAAAAAAAAAAAAAAAGCCTCCACAGGAATGATCTGTCTACCCACAGTTAATTCTACAGGAATCAAGGTTCGGAAGGGAGTTTGGGTCTGCCCCTCTAGTCCCCCCATACAGCTAGAGGGAACTTCCCGTTTCCCTAAAGATCAGGGCAGTGTGGGCGAATACGTCCCGGTTTGTAGCAGTTATAGCAGATAATTAGTTTACGAACGGGCTTACGAGCCCGGCTCACGTATGAGCCATCGACCTGCATAGGTTCCCCAGGAGTGGAAATTTCAGTGGGTGGAATAGGAGCTATAAGCATACTACGAGGAAGATTAGCCCCGAGAGCTAAAGCAGTTTGTTTTTCTCTGTTGCGTTCACGAATTCGATTATCAATTCGCACATCAGTGCGAAACAATGAATCCAGAGAAGTACAGGGTTCTAATGTAGCCAGAGCGTCCTTCACCTCCTCAGCCAAGGCATGAACAAAAACAGTCATTAGAGGCGCCTCTGGCCAGCCCATCTCTGTAGCTAGAGAGCAAAAGGCTATAGAAAACTCAGCAACGCTCTTGGAACCCTGCCTAAGATGCATTAGACGCGTAGCCGCGTCTTGCCCACACACATCTTGATCAAACACTGACACCATCTCCCTAACGAGAGTCTCCACTGAACTTACGACTGGTGAATTAGATCGAATAAGTGGCCCGACCCAAGTAAGGGCTGTGTCAGTCAACAGAGATAAAATAAATGAAACCCGAGACTCTTCATTTACAAAATGCGAAGGCTGAGCTTTGAAAAATATTTCACACTGGGCAATGAATTCTTTACATTTCCCTGCCTCGCCTCCATATCATGGAGGTAGCTGGAGCTTAGGCTCACGGGAGGAGTGTAGTGTTTGTGCAACATTCTGTGTAATTTGGGTGGACAAGGATCGAATACTCTCAGTGAGACTTAACAGGACGCTGTCCTGTTTTTGTAAAGCCTCGTCCTGATGGCGGACTCGCTCCGCCAACTCAGCCTGTCAACTGTTCAGGGTAGACAAGCCCTTGCCATAGCCCGAGAGTGTGGCTTGCTGATTAGCCAAAACTTTCTCTAACGTAGTCGCGGCTGACGACTCCATGTTTGGCTTGAGTTTACTGTAATGGGCGGTGATAGGATGCCAGGTGCCGCGACCAGTAAGAGAAAGAACTGAGAGCAGCCCAGACAAGAGACAAACACAAAAGAGGTACAAACCTCCGGTAAAAGCTCGTGCCTCCAAGGATGAATTAAAGTCCGCAACACGGAAGCAGTGCGAGAGAGAATAAATAACAAGAGAGAAGAGAGAAAATTTCTAAAAAAAGCAATTCCTAACAATAAATGGAATATCACAAATCACTAGGAAATCTGACTAGAGATTTTCTCCGGCCGAAGTGCTAGAAACAAACAGACACTCTAGCGATAGGCGTGGCGAACCCCCGGCCATATATATAGAGTCCGGAAAACTCCGCCCCAGCTCAATCAGTCAGCTGGGCCAGGAATTAGATGGAAAAGAAATCTGATATCGTCCCGGACGATAGAACAAAGAAAGGTCCAACAAACAAACGCACGCCTAAACCATGACACCCAGATCATAACACTGCCCCCACCGACTTGTATGTTTGGCACTAGGCATGATGGTGCATCATTTCATCCACTTCTCTTCTTACCCTGATGTGCCCATTACTTTTGAACAGGGTAAATCTGGACTCATCAGACCACATGGCCGTTTTCTGTTGCTCCTGAGTCCAATCCTCATGCTCTCTTCCAACTTGAAGCCCTTTTTCCAATTAGCCTCACTGACAAGTGGTTTTCTCATGGCTAAACAGCAGATTAGTGCCCAATCCCTCGAGTTCTCTCCACGTTTTCCATGTAGAAATGCTCTTACTTTCACTATTCAACATAGCAGTGAGTTCAACTGTTGATTTTTTCCAATTTGATTTCACCAAACCTTTGAGTGATCTCAAAGTTCAGTATCTTGTGTGACCTCCGCGGGCTCTCAATACAGCTTAGCAGTGTCTTGGAAAGCTCTGTACAAGATTCCTGAAAGACTGCTGCGGGATTTGTTGCCACTCATTTTGAAGAGCATCTACAAGATTGTCAAGGTTCGTGGGCGCAACCGGAAATTGTGAAACACGCCTCTGAAGCATATCCCGAGTGTGATCTATTGCATTCATGTCAGGGGAATAAGCTAGCCAGTCCATACGCTCTATAGATTCCTGGTCAAGATAGTCATTCACAATTCAAGCTCTATATGGGTTGGCATTATCATCCATTAAAATGAAATTGTCACCAATGGCACCTGCATATGGTCTAACAATAGGATGAAGAATTTCATCTCGGTATCTTAAAGCTGTAAGACTGCCATTCCTGATGACATGAAGGTCCGTAGATCCGTCAAAACTGATGTCCCCAAAACCATGATTGAGCCCTCTCCAAACCTGTCATGTTCATCAACGTTACAGTTTGCAAAACGTTAGTTCTTCGACCTCCACACGCGCCTACGTCCATCATTGTAATCCAGGCAAAACCTAGACTCGTCAGTAAAGAGACTACCCTTAGAGCATTAAGGTCAATGCTGACTTAAGATCTGGCAAATTCGAGTCTTATAGCTCGATGACGTATGGTCAAAGGTGGACACACTGCTGGTCTACACTGTTTCTAACAGTCTAATTAGAAATCTGTACGCCGCTAACATTCTCGCACTCTGTATTGATGGATTTTGCGGATGTTAACCTTGCTCTTTTGGCAATTAAAGAAATCTGATGATCCTGACGAGCCGTAGTTTTCCTGGGTCGACCAGATCTTGGTCTCTCTCAGACAGATCCAGTCTGTTGATATCTCTGACGAAGTCTCCAGATGACGCTGTGGCTGACGCTTAATTGACGGCCCACCTCATGTAACGTCAAACCACTGTCCAAGAAACCAATGGCTCGAGCAGCTTCTTCTGTTGACAGATGCCCCTACCAGGTATACTGTTGTTAACTGTGCATCTAGTCTATCAAAAGTGAGAGACAGCCATAAAACCTCCCGGACAATATTTATTGAGACTCCAAGGACAAACCACCTTCTGAAACAACACGATCATCATAATAGCAACCAATTTTACAAATGACATGTGCAGCTTGCTCCTGTTAAGGCATGTGTGGTTAAACCTCTCATATGGATGTCCTTCAGGGCCAAAGATAATTTTCATGTCATTACCATATTTTCCATTATTACAAAAATAGTGAGTGGTCCTTAACTTTTTTTGCCAAGTATATTAGCTTGCTAGATAGCTCGCTAACTAGTGATTGAGCTAGCTTTACGGTCTGATGCCAGTCAAACAATTAACGGCTGTACAAATCAGACTTGGAAATGCCTCGCTCAGTTTCTATGAGGCCCAAATCCTGCCAAGTTCCCACATAAGTTAGACAACAGTAAACACTAAGAATTTTTGAAGAACTGTTTTCTGACCCCTCCCAAATTTATAGCACAGCATGCTTTGAATTTCTCCATTATTAAATGCCCTCTTTTAAGTGTAAAATCTCCAAGTAAGTGTCCACTCTATCTTTGAACAGAAACTGGGTGCTAGCTAGCTACTCTAATCCAGTTGCCAACTGTCTTGCTTTAGAGAAATGGTCCAGTAGGAAACAATCCATCAGAGACATGTAGCCCAAAAAAAGCCATTATGCTGCACACCGCACAATGAGACAAAAATAGTCCTCAACTTTTGGCAGTTTTACCCTTGCCTCATCTTCCTTTCTACAACTCCAATCCCGAAATAGTTGGGACAAAGTGTAAATTCTGAATAAAATCAATACGCAATGACTTTCAAATCACACCAGCCAGTATTTTATTCACAATAGAACAGAGATAACATAGCAAATGTTGAAACTGAGAAATTTTACAATTTTTCCACAAAATGAGCTCATTTCAAATTTGATGGCTGCTACAGGTCTCAAAAAAGTTATGACAGGGGCCTGTTTACCATGGTGTAGCATCCCCTCTTCTTTTTAACACAGAGTGGAGGCGTCTGGGCATTGAGGAGACATGTTTCTTGAGTATAGCCATTGGAATTTGATCCCACTCTTGTTTAATACAGGCTTCCAGCTGCTGGAGAGTTTTGGGGTCTCCTTTTGCGGACTTTTCGTTTAATTTTGTGCCAAATGTTCTCAATCAGTGAAAGATCAGGACAGCACATGGACTCTTCTACTACAAAGCCATGCTGTAATAGCTGCAGTATGTGGTTTTGCATTGTCCTGCTGAAATACACAAGGCTTTCCCTGGAATAGATGTCATCTGGAGGGGAGCATAAGTTGCTCTAAAACCTTTATATACTTTTCAGCGTTCGTGGTGCTTTTTAAAACATGCAAGTGTCCCACACCATATGCACTAATGCATCCCCATACCATCAGAGATGCTGGCTTTTGAACTGAACGCTAATAACAGGAGGGGTGGTCTTTCTCCTCTTTAGCCCAGAGGACATGACGCCCATGATTTCCAACAAGAATGTCACATTTGGACTCGTCTGACCACAGGACACTTTGCCACTTTGCTACAGTTCATTTTAAATGACCCTTGGCCCACAGAACATGGCGGCGCCTCTGGATCATGCTCAACAATGGCTTCCTTTTTGCATGATAGAGTTTTAGGTGGCATCTGTGCATGGCAGACTGTGTTTACAGACAGTGGTTTCTTGAAGTATTCCTGGGCCCATTTAGTAATGCCAATAACAGAATCATGCTGGTGAGTGGTGCAGTGGCATCTGAGGGCCCAAATATCACGGGCATCTAGTAAAGGTCTTCAGCCTTGTCCCTTACGCAGAGATTTTTCCAGTTTCTCTGAATCTTTTCATGATGTTATGCAGTGTTGATGATGATTTGCCATTTGACGTTGAGGAACATTGTTTTTAAAGTATTCCACAATTTTTTTACGCAAACCTTCACAGGTTGGAGAGCCTCTGGCCAGCTTTACTTCTGAGAGACTCAGCCTCTCTAACACATCCCTTTTATAGCCAATCATGTGACACATCTGATGCCAGTTAACTAAATTACTTGCTAAATGTTTTTTCAGCTGATTCTCTTATATATTAATTGCTTTCTCAGCCCTTTTTTGCCTGTGTCCCAACTTTTTTGAGACCTGTTGCAGCCAGAAAATTTGAAATAAGCTCATTTTGTGGATAAAAATGTAAAATGTCTCAGTTTCAACATTTGAAATGTTATCTATGCTCTATTGTAAATAACATATTGGCTCATACGATCTGAAAGTCATTGCATTTTGATTTTATTCACAATTTACACTTCGTCCTAGCTATTTTGGAATTGGGGTTGTACTTTTTCTCCCATTTGTGAGCTTTTTCTTTGACTGCATTATCAGCGATGTTAAGACGCTGAGAAAAGCTGCTATAGCTTATCAAAATAGCCTGTTTGGACATTTGATTGGTCATAATTTTTCCCATAAATCTCAACAAAAAGAAAGCAAGATATTTTCCATCACATAAAGAGAAAGTATGCACCCTAACTATCAATTACAATAAAAATATTCAATGATCTAACACAGGTCTAACGGAGGCCCAACATATTTACATGATTATTAAACATTGATAGATAAACATGTAAAGAATCTAACTTCCCGCCACCGAGATTTGTTTGGCTTTGCTGTCATTTAGATTACAAAAAAACTTTACTGCACATCATTCAAAGTAGAACGTGAGGGTAATTTCTCATTCGTGTTCAATTTTAATTGTGTTTCTTTCTTCAGACTTCAGACAACTACACCAATTATTTCGCCACAACTTCGGATGCAAGTTGCCCACGTATACCCAGCACATGCAGGCTCAGGTGCAATTGCATCCTCGGTGTTTCCGCCACTAGCAGGCAAGCTTTCCAATATCAGCAAATGTTTTAAATTTCTTCCTTTTCTAAAATTTTCACTGTCCGCAGCAAATCACCTCTGCGCACTCCCAAAGCCGCCTCAGTTCTGGTAGAGTGGACAGTGTCACTATTTGCGTGGATATATTATGGTTAGCTCGCTGGCCAGTTTGCAGTCTTGTCTATTTTGTGCGCTGTACTGTTTAGTTGAAACAACAGTAGTTTATGTGACTACAGCCAAAATAAACACTTAAGATGAAACCATTGACTATCTATGAATTAGACAAAGCTTTCAACTGCGGATACACTAGCATTACACTTGGACTGGGGCATGTTACATCTACAACGTCATGTTTCTTCCATTTTCTTCATTGATTGAAAGTTGGTCGGGACATTTTTGCCCTGTTCGAAAGTTGGTTGGGACATGTCCCGACCATCCCTACCTAAATCTACGCCTAAGCAGCCAACACATTTTCAAAAGCAGATAATCTAAGTGAATTTCAAATGGTTAGAAAATGTAAAAGGAAGGTAAAAGGTTCAGTCATGTAAATTCCAATAATTACACTTTTTTGAAATGATATACAGCGCCCTCCATAATTATTGGCACCCCTGGTTAAGATGTGTTAAAAGCCTTAAAATAAATTCAACATTTATTGCAGAAGCAAACTCTCACACTGAAAATTGTAGAAAAATGTAACCTTCAACTCAAGTGAATTTTAAGGGAAAAAGAAAATCCCTGACAAAGAAATAATTATTTTTCATAAAATCACCTGTTCCACAATTACTGGCACCCCTAACAATTCCTAGGAAATAAATGTAATTGAAGTATTTCTGTCATTTCTACAGTAGTTTACAAAGTTGATCAGAGTATCTAGGAACATTTAATTAGTAATTCATCACTTCCTGTTTCCCTGGGGTATAAATATGACATGACACAGAGGCCCTTTCTCTTATCCACTCTTCAACATGGGAAAGACAAAGGAACACACCATTCAAGTTAGGCAGATGTGTGTCGACCTTCACAAGTCAGGCAATGGCTACAAGAAAATAGCCACTTGCCTGCACCTGCCCATATCTACTGTCAGAGGAATCATTAAGAAGTTTAGAACAACTGGAACAGTGGTAAACAAGCCTGGACGAGGACGCAAGGTTATTTTGCCACCACACACAGTGAGGATGATGGTAAGAGAAATAAAAAGTTCTCCAAAGCTCACTGTTAAAGAATTGCAACAAATGGTAGCATCTTGGGGTCACAAAGTCTCCAAAACAACCATCAGACGCTATCTACATGCGAACAAGCTGTTTGGGAGGCATGCACGGAAAAAACCTTTTCTCACTCACAATCATAAACGCAAACGTCTGGAGTTCGCTAAGCGGTACTGGGACTTCAACTGGGACCGTGTGCTTTGGTCAGATGAGACCAAGATAGAGCTTTTTGGCAACAAACAAGTGGGTCTGGCGGAACACAAAAGATGAGTATGCAGAAAAGCACCTCATGTCCACTGTGAAGTATGGGAGAGGATCGGTGATGCTGTGGGCCTGTTTCTCTTCCAGAGGCCCTGGGAACCTTGTTAGGGTGCATGGCATCATGAACGCTTTGAAATACCAGGACATTTTAAATCAAAATCTGGTGGCCTCTGCCCGAAAGCTGAAGATGGGTCGTCACTGGGTCTTTCAGCAAGATAATGACCCTAAACATGTGGCCAAATCTACACAGAAATGGTTCACCAGACGCAGAATCAAGCTCCTCCCATGGCCATCTCAGTCCCCAGACCTCAACCCCATTGAAAACCTGTGGAGTGAGCTGAAGAGGAGAGTGCAGAGGAGAGGACTAAGGTCGCTGGATGATTTAGAGAGATTGTGCAAAGAGGAATGGTCGAAGATCCCTCTTTCTGTATTCTCCCATCTTGTGAAACATTATAGGAGAAGATTAGGTGCTGTTTTGTTGGCAAAAGGGGTTGTACAAAGTATTAACATCAGGGTGCTAATAATTGAGGCACACATGATTTGATGTAAAAGAATTATTTCTTAATGTGGGATTTTTTTCCACTGAATAAATGCACTTGAATTAAAGGTTGGATTTTCCTCTTTTTTTTTTTGTGGTCCTATATTATTTAGAAAAAAACTGAATTTATTAGAAGCTAAAGAACACATCTTAACCAGGGGTGCCAATAATTATGGAGGGCGCTGTATTATTTCGATTATGTGAAGACATTCTTAGTTTGTCGAGCAATGATAGGAATCACCTTAATTAAGGTGATTCCTACGCACATCTCTGGCTCTGGAACCAGGCTCCTTGATAGGGGTTGGACTCTCTCCTTTACTGGAGTTGCCCAAGGTGAGAGGCGGTGAGCAGGCGTGGGGATACTAGTGTCCCCTCGGTTGAGTGCCGTCGTGTTGGAGTCCATCCCGGTGAACGAGAGGGTCTCTGCAATTCGCTTGCAGGTTGCGGAGGGGAACGCTCTGACTGTTGTTTGTGCTTACGCACCAAACAGCAGTTCAGAGTATCCAGCCTTCTTGGAGTGCCTGGGAGGGTTCCTGGAAAAGGCTCTGACTAGAGATTCCATAGTTCTACTGGGAGACTTCATCGCTCATCTGGGCAATGACAGAGACACTTGCAGGGGAGTGATTGGGAGGAACGGCCTCCCTGATCTGAACCCGAGCGGTGCTTTGTTATTGGATTTCTGTGCTAGTCATGGATTATCCATAACAAACACCATGTTCGAGCGTAAGGGTGTTCATAAGTGTACTTAGTACCTGAGAGCCCTTGGCCAAAGGTTGATGATCGATTTTTTAATCGTGTCATCAGATCTGCGGCCATATGTTTTGGACACTCGGGTGAAGAGAGGGGCTGAGCTTTTTGTTGATCACCACCTGGTGGTGAGTTGGATCAGATGGCGGGGAAGACTGCCAGACAGACATGGGAAGCCTAAACATGTTGTGAGGGTGGACTGGGAACGTTTGGTAGAAGACCCTGTCCGGACAATTTCACCTCCGGAGGAGCTTTTCCCATATCCCAAGGGAGGCTGGGGACATGGAATCTGAGTGGACCCTGTTCAAAGTCTCTATTGTGGAAGCGGCTGCTGCGAGCTGTGGCCTGAGGGTTGTCTGTGCCAGTCGTGGCAGCAACCCAAGAACCCGTTGGTGGACCCCAGCGGTGAGGGAAGTCGTCAAGCTGAAGAAGGTGGCCTTTCAGGATTGGCTGGCCACGAGGACTCCCAACTCAGCAGACAGGTACCGGCAGGCTAGAAGGACTGCAGCTGCGATAGTTGCTGAAGCAAAAACTCAGGTTTGGGAGGAGTTCGGGGAGGCTATGGAGAAGGACTTTCGGGTGGCCTCAAAGAAGTTCTGGCAAACTGTCAGACAACTCAGGAAGGGGAGGCAGGGCTTCGCTCAGGCTGGTTTCAGCAGGGGTGGTGAACTGCTGACATCGACTGAGGATATCGTCTGGCGGTGGAAGGAGCACTTTAAGGGACTCCTGAATTCGGCAGACATGCCCTCCATTGTGGAGGCAGGGACGGAGGACTCGGACGAGTCGTTGCCCATTTCTCTGTTGCAAATCACTGAGGTGGTTGAAAAGCTCCACAGCGGCAAGTGACCAGGGAAGGATGAGATTCGCCCTGAGATGCTGAAGGCCCTGGATGTTCAGCATCGCGTGGATGTCGGGTACAGTACCCATGGACTGGCAGACTGTGTTGGTGGTTCCTATTTTTAAAAAAGGGGACCGGAGGGTGTGCTCCAACTATAGGGGGATCACATTGCTCAGCCTCCCAAGAAATACCTATGCCAGGGTGCTGGAAAGGAGGATCTGCTCGATTGTCAAACCTCGGATTCAGGAGGAGCAATGCGGGTTCCGTTCCGCCCGTGGAACAGTGAACTAACTTTTTACCCTCGCAGGGATACCGGAGGGGTCATGGAAGTTTGTCCAGCCAGTCTACATGTGTTTTGTGGACTTAGAGAAGGCTTATGACCGTGTCCCACAAGGTATCCTGTGGGGGATGCTACGGGAGTATGGGGCTCCAGGGCCGTTAATTTGAGCCATTTGATCCCTGTACAACCAAAGCCGGAGTTGTGTCCGCATTCTCGGCATTAAGTCGGACTTGTTTCCAGTTGGTGTTGAACTCCGCCAAGAATGTGCCTTGTCACCTATTCTGTTCATGATTTTCATGGACAGGATATCAAGGCACAGCCAAGGTTTGGAGGGTGTCCAATTTGGTGACCTCAGGATTTCATCTCTGCTGTTTGCAGATAATGTGGTCCTGTTGTCATCATCACGCTGTGACCTCCAATGCACACTGGAGCGGTTCGCAGTTGAGTGTGAAGCGGTCGGAATGAGGATCGGCACATCCAAATCCGAGGTCATGGTTCTCTCCTGGAAAAAGGTGGATTGTCCCCTTCGAGCGGGGGGTTAGTTATTACCCGAAGTGGAGGAGTTCAAGTATCTCAGGGTCTTGTTCACGAGTGAGGGTAGGATGGAGCGTGAGATTGACAGACGGATCGCTAAAGCGTCTGCAGTGAAGCAGACGTTGTACCGGTCCATTGTGGTGAAGAAGGAGCTGAGCATAAAAGCAAAGCTCTTGATTTACTGGTCAATCTATGTTCCAACCCTCACCTATGGTCATGAGCTTTGGGTAGTGACCGAAAGAATAAGATTGCGAATACAAGCGGCCGAAATGAGCTTTCTCCGCAGGGAGGCTGGGCTGACCCTTAGAGATAGGGTGAGGAGCTCAGACATCCGGGAGCGGCCCAGAGTAGAACCGCTGCTCCTCTGCGTCGAGAGGAGTCAGTTGAGGTGGTTCGGGCACCTAGTCCGGATGCCTCCTGGACACCTCCCTTTAGAGGTTTTCCAGGCATGTCCAAATGGGAGGAGGCCCCGAGACAGACCCAGGACATGCTGGAGGGATTATATCTCCCAGCTGTCCTGGGAACGGCTTGGGGTCCCCCAGGTAGAGTTGGAGGAAGTAGCTAGGGAGGGGGGTGCCTGAGCTTCTCTACTTAGTCTGTTACCCCCGCGACCTGGCCCCGGATAAGCGGAAGAAAATGGATGGATGGATGGATGGATGGATAGATGGATGGAATTTTTGCCATGGATGTTTTTAAATTGGGGGTCAAATGTGTAATTGTGCTCCTTTGTAAAGGATGAAGTTTTACTCAGATTGTCATTTGATTGTCAAAGATTGTCAAAGACTGTCACAAGATTTTCAACATTAACTGGATTTTATTATACTCTTTCAGCTTTCTAGAACAAATGATAGTTCCACTAATTATTCAAAGGTGGCAGCTGCAGCAGGGCAAAATTTACCCATGATGCAATTGTACTTCCCCTATCATTTCCAAGACCATAAGGCAGGCTTTTTTTGAAGTGCTCAATTTCAATTTTCATGAAGCAACATCATCTTAACTTAAGGTCTGTATCCAGTTATTCTGTGCTTTAAACAATGAGAATGGACAAGGACAAGGATTTTATACACCTTAGTAGGCGTAAATACAGGTTTTCTGTGAAAATGAGACATGTGCTCAGATTGGGAAGGCCGTGCGCTATGCACGTGTGGCGCTTAAGTAAAGAAAATGGCGTATTAAAAAAACTACATACAGGGCCCCAGAGGCGCCGAGCAGCATAATGACGTTTATCCCATAAATTATTGAAAATTGGTGTGATATAACCCAATAGATACAGGTTTGGTATCACACACGTGTAATACAGCTTTCTAGGGTCACAATTGTTCAGATTCTGTTCATTTGCAAACATCAACTATTATTTTCACAAGGCCAATTCTTCTGAAAACGTTCACCATCGCTGGTGTTTGCTTCTAGTTCACGGTCTATTGAATTCAATGGGCTGAATAATTCATTAGCTAGCATGTTAACCCTTTTGGCCAGTAACAGGGGCGCCGTAAGGGGGGGTAACCATGGACGATTCTAGGGGCCCAGCATTCACAGGGGCCCCACCGAGGATACTGTTATTATTATAAACATTTGTAAATAAAATATATGGACACTTTAATTTTATATTTTAATTTTGGGTATAACTTGATCGATTTAAAATGAATTTGTTGTTTGTTTCTCAATTTTCAACTTTTTAAGAATAATCTCAGCACATACCCCCCCCATACTATTCATCATTTTGCACGGCCCAAGTCACGTGAGCGCCTGAACTGGCTGCAAAAAAATTTCCTGCTGGTCAGTTGGGACCATTACGTACATCAGCCAGTCACAGCTCGGCTGTACTCATGCATCGACGAGAATGGCAACGCATTCGACCTTGTCTCTGTCAGCTAAGTTGTGCACGCAGCAAATTTGTAAATGCTCGTCTTACAATAACGATGTAAGTGCTCCACAATCCGCGAAATCACAAGAAGTCCAATAGTCTATTTATTAGCCTTGGCTTCGGTGACTAATACTGCAGATCGGAGAGCAAATTTTGTGATATCAAACTGTGTTTCCATTACTAGTTTTTTATTTCGCTATTTAGATTTTGCGCATTTCTAAGGGTATTAAATGGAGATACATCTTGAGAGTGAGGACGATGTATGACGTTATGATCCCCAAAAACACAGTTTGTGTCACGAACATTCTACGGTCACGAAGCAGACTCCTATTTGAGGCATTGCGCTGATAAGCATAAAGTCGCTGGAGTACATTGGGGATGCGTTACCAGTTAGTTTCTGAATAAGTATTTTGAACATTTGCTGCAATCGACAAAATTCGACTCTACTGACCGCTGGCCAATTATCAGAACCCCAAAGAAAAGAGGCCTGTCGGCCTAGAGAGCTCCGCTGAGGATGACTGAAATTTCCATGTCATAACTTAATTTCAGAAATCCTTGAAAACTATTGCAATATGAAATGTTGAATTTCTCAAAAACCAGGACCTAGAATTTTCAAATTTTCGCAGGGGATCATCAGAACATCATAAGGAAGGCTCACAACAAAATAGACAAAAAGTTATCCGACAGTTTTTGAGATATTAATGAAAGACTGAAAAAATGAGCACGAACACTGATTTTCTAAGTCCAAAATGCTGAATTTCTCAAAAACCGGGATGTAGAATTTTCTAATTTTCACAGTGACTATTCAGAATATCATAAGGAAGGCTCACTCCAAATTAGAAAAAAAAGTTATCTGACAGTGTTTGAGATATTCAAATTTGAAGTGAGAAGTTGACGCCGGACGGACAGACAGACGGACGCCGGACGACTCGGCATTAGAAAAGCTCCGCTGACTGCTGACTATTGTCACAGTGGAGCTAAAAAGTTATCAGTTTTTGAGATATTAATGAAAGACTGAAAAAATGAGCACAAACACTGATTTTCTATGTCCAAAATGCTGAATTTCTCAAAAACCGACATAGAATTTTCTGATTGTCACAGTGAATATTCAGAATATCATAAAGAAGGCTCGCACCAAATTAGAGAAAAAGTTATCAGACAGTATTTGGGATATTCAAATTTGAAGTGAAAAGTTGACGCCGGACAGACAGACAGACAGACAGACGGACGGACGCCGGACGACTCAGCATTAGAAAAGCTTTGCTGACTATCGTCACGGCGGAGCTAAAAACAGACTATCTATAAGAAACCGCACCTTTTCTCATCTTTATCGTACTCTCATGAAAATAAATAATCTTGCACTTGGACCAACCAGTCACCGATTTCTTGCATGCTTCGTGAATAATCATGTACATGCCGGACTTCAGATCAGAGTGGAAGTGCGCATCCAATCTAATCAATCAGGATAGAAGCTTCGCAATTGATGTTGAAACGAGCAAGCTAAATAAAACCATTTGCCACTGGACGCATGCATCCATAGCTCGTATCAACATCAATCTCTTACTTTCTGTACTGATAGATAACGTTCTTCGGTAGGATTATTTACATTGATCCCTAGAACACGTTCATGTTTAAAAAAGACCAGAAATGGACAAAAACGTATTTTTACAAAATTCACCTTTAATATTAAATGCCGTTACGTACAGAGGCAGCAGCCCCAAGAAATCTTCCCTCAACCCCCCATACACAAGATACAGTCGAATGGGAGGAAGGTGAGCACTATAGGTTATCCATGCATATATATATATATATATATATATATATGTATGTGTGTGTGTGTGTGTGTGTGTGTGTGTGTGTGTGTGTGTGTGCTATATATATGGGGGGGCCCTAATCGATTTACAATCATAGGGCCCAAAAGTGGCGCTCCTGGCCAGTAATGAGTTACACATGCAACTGTTATCATAAAGCTTAAATTTAATAATTTTAATGGCGAAAAGCATTAGCCTGCTAGCTAGCGAATCATTCATCCCATTGACTTGAATAAACTGTAACCTAGAAGCAAAACGC
The DNA here is from genome assembly GCA_029692085.1 of Gymnothorax javanicus. Lineage (NCBI taxonomy): Eukaryota > Metazoa > Chordata > Actinopteri > Anguilliformes > Muraenidae > Gymnothorax > Gymnothorax javanicus. The sequence continues at coordinate 78,256,397 of CM056195.1, forward strand.
TATTTTTCCATTTTCTAAATAATACAATGCTGACATTTATGAGATAAATATAAATATAATATATATATAATTTCATTTAAATGAAAATTACTACTCTTGTTGCATGAATTTGATATCTCAGGCTCACTCACTGGAGATCCTCCATGTATTCTGCAGTAAGCATTTTTATGTGGGTAATTTCTACTGTTATGATAAAAAAGATGAAATCTTGATCACTGCATCAAAGTTTTCTTTGTCTTAGATTGACGGTCTGTCCTGTTAGTTTATTTTTGTCCCTAGACATCCGCTCGTCAAAGTCAAAATACAGAATCTTACCTGTGTGAATTATCATTCGCTACAAGTTTTAATGCTAGTTTTGTGACTTCTAATCTTACAGTCCAGAATTGAGTTAGTAATTATTGCTCAGAATTTTTTCACCAGTTCTCATTTTGAATAAGCAATGTATTAAGCAAGTGAATTGAGTCTGCAGTCCTCAGTTTACATTTAAAGAAACGGGATTGTTTCAACAGAGTAAGGATATAAACACCTTCATAGGTATAGTCCATTGATTGCTCCCCACCTGAAGTGGACAGCTATTGAGTTTGATAGGTTAAAGAGAAACCTGAATAAAACTATTTCATAATAATGTTAACTGCAAGATACTGTGTAATTGATGCACACTACCAAAACAAAGTCATAAAGATCTTATAACCTACTACATTCATGCATAGATGTGGTTATTTCATCATTCCACTGGACAATATTGACTTTTTCAGCAGAACGTCCCGTTTTACTTCAGTGGACAAACTGTAACATCTGTCACGTAATGTCCGTCACAGAGGATTTCGCGCAATTCTATAACTGCCTGCTAAGAAACTCTCATTTGGAGCTGTATTATACTTTTGTAATTTGTGTATTTTGTGGCCTAGTTCTCGTACAATTCCGGGATAAACATTAATGTGTACCATTGTTGAGACACAGAGAATTTTGAAATAAAAATGGCTGAATTTTTTCCATCTCTTTTTCATGTAAAATCCGTCACGTTCATAATTGTGGTTCTGGTGAAACACACAGACATCACTGGATGGCTTTTCTTCCCCAACCAAACAGCCTCAGACCTGAGCTAGTAATACCCATAAGGTTGAATTCCTTGGAGTAAAACTTTAGCTGTGAGGGTAGTTGGAATGGCTAAAAATTCCCTCTGATGAAACGTCCGTAACGGTGGAATTGTCCATAGGATGTACCTAAATAATAATAAGTATCTTAGCAGTACTAATTACAGGTGAAGCAAATTCCAGCATACAAACGGGTGAGTGGGAGGAACACACTGGAAAATTTGCCAGTCTCTTGCAGGGATTTGTGTGGCATCCACTAAATTCAGTTTCGTGTTCCTTTTTCCAGCTCAACCGACCTCATATGCTGGGTCTATTATCTTTCAAGTCTCAAAATAGAAGTCTCAATCAGCAACTCTGAAAATGCCTTTTTTGTCTTCTGGACAGCTGATGTTATTTTAAAATATGGAACGGTATATATACTTCTGAGGAATCAGAAGAATATTAGGTGAAACTCATATAATATATCTGTGTGGGTTTCCAAAGATGTTTGGTGAATGTTCCAAGCTTGTCTATCAACTATTTGTTTAGCTGCTTAGTCAGTCAGACTACTTTTGTTGTGGGAGTTCTGTTGTAACTGATTCATACTGTCAATTTTTTGACATGGCACTCTTCATCCTGCTGTTTCAAGTATACGCTGAACTTATGCTAGTTTTGCTTTTTTATTTGACACCTCTGTGATCCATACTGTTACAGTGCAGTACATGGCAGCAAAAACTATTTGTTGTTTCAAACAGATTTCATCCCCCAATATTAACAGCAGATTGATGCTGATATATGCAATAAATTCTGAGTTTTAATTGCGCGTCAGTAATTCTCAGTTGCTTTCTAGTAAACGTGCTGCGTTTTTCACTCTTGGGTGAATGGATTCTGGAGGCTGTTTGCACATACAAAAGTATATTAAGTTTTTTTTTCTATGGTGTTCATGCGGTATTTCTTTCTCACACAGATAAGCAAATCTGAGATTTTGCAACCCTTCATGATTTCATGAGTTTCATGTGTTTAATGGAGAGAAGGCATGTTTTGTGTCTGGAGAGGTTACTGGTCACCACTGATGTCCAACTGCACCAATACTGATAAACTCATGCTAAATTAAACCAGAAAATCATTAGTTCTTATTGAATTTAATGCGTCAAAAGTTAATTTGTATTAAATATATGATTATTTTATGATTTGACAGTGCGCCATTTTGAGGGATCTTCGAGTTTGGGGAGCCACCTGGATAGCTGTCTTATTTGGCACCTAGAGAGTGGGTAATTTAGAATTTAGTGCTCAGATGAGTTATATTTGCGGTCAAGAAGTTTATGATCCCAGAAATGTATAGTTTTAACCCCCAGCCATTTTTCAATTCTCAGTTTTATTTATTTATTTTTTTACAATTTCATTGCTGAATTTTCTTGAAGATTTTTATCCCCCCGGCATATAATGCGTGGGGGATATAGTCATGGGTGTGGTTGTCTGTCCGTCCGTCCGTCCGTCTGTGAACATTTAATTTCTGGAGCATAACTTGAAAACCTTTCAATATTTTTTAACAACAGTTGGTGCGCACACTAATCATGACCTGAAATGGTGCCTTTTGCCAATCTGAAGTTGATGAATTTTGTATTTTTTCTGGTTTCCATGGAAACATTTTGAACTTAAAATTTTAGGGGGGTATGGTTTGTTTCCGGAGCAGGTGGCATTTTCATTCTTTCAATGTGTGGGGAGGGGGGATATGCCATCTCCTGATGCCTCTTGTTGATGTTTGCAGCCCTTTTTCTCTACCTAAATCATGAAAATAAACTGAAATATGATGGAATTCTAAATTCTGCAAGTGTCCTGACGCAGTTGAGCCATTCTTTTTCTGTCTGTGAAGCTGCAATCTTGAATTATAAAGCCTTAAATAAGGTAACACATAAATAGCCAGATTTGGCCTCTGCACAAAGGGGTTAATACATGCCAAATTTAGAAGAAAACAAAGATTTTATGCAGTGACTGAAAAGAAAAATAAATCCCCTCAAAACTGCATTTGAAGTTGTGTATTTAATTATTCCTGGCTTCAAATGTTTCGATGTCACTACTGCAATACTGACTTGTCATGTAGGCATACTTTGTGTTTATGAACCTCACTTATAGCTTCATTGTGAGAATTTAGGTGTCAGTCCTGTAATATACCCAGAGGCCCTCTATATAAAGGCAATAGTATTGTAATATTAGCAGGTACAGCTTATGTTACTACTGTGGAGAGAATGGCATGAATATCACTTAAAGTGCTTTTGGTATGAACAGCTTCTTAATCAGTGTGGGGCACCTTTTTGTCATTAATTTTCAGTAATTTGGATGTTTGCAATGCTGCTTATAATCACATTCCATTTGCAACATTTGCGTTAGATTGTTCAATCCCACTTTAAAGTGCACCTATTATGGTTTTTCATTATTTGAATGTCATTGTGTGAATCATATTGTTTTGATGCTTATTTAAGAGGTCTGTGTCGGAAAACAACTCAAAGTCACCTCCAGAAGAAGTGCTGTCTGCTGCAAAACACATTGCTCCAGAGCTGACTGAAACGCCCGAATAGCTTCTGGCTATTTTTTTCATCAATTGGTGATGTCACCATTTGAATTTTCACGCCAAGCAGATAGTTTGGCATGCCCTTAAATCAAGTGGGTTACGCCCACAAGGCCACACTGGTATTTGTTTCAAAAGCTCATTTTCACTCCGGAGCAGAAATCCATTTATGGTAAGGGGCGTGGCATTTCCCGACACGCGCGAACGGTGGACCAATCACAAGTGAGTGATCAAGTTGACCAATCACAGCACACTTGGTTTTTGGGAGGGCGGGGGCAAGACTTTAGATGGAGCGTTTCACAGACAGGTACTGTAGAAATGGCCAGCATGAGAAAACTCAAGTGTTTTTTTTAACAATGACGTATTTAAACATTTTTTAGTAGACTTCAAGAATACAAGAATGACAAATGAAAAGTTACATAACTGGTACACTTTAACTCATAGGCAAGAGTTATTTTCCCATCATTTGACCTCTTGAATCTGAACGCCCCCAGTATCAGGTGCAGCAGCGCATCTCACAACAAACACCATTCAGAACATGCTAAACATGAGGTGACGCATTCATACACTGAAGGACTTCACTTACGCATGTACGTATTATTTGTGGTGTGATTTTCGACCTAATGATAGTGCACTTCGGCACTTTAATAATGATGGAATAATTGATCTTGTTAAGCTAACACTTGTCACTCAATGTACAATAAAACCAATTTTCCGTTAAGTCAGTTTATTTTGTTCTTAAACTTGTTCTTGTTGGGTCAGAAATCACACCGTAAATAATATATGCAGAACTTATACACTGTGGCGTGAAAAAGTATTTGTCCCCTTCCTGATTTCTTTTTTTTTGCACATTTGTCATACTTAAATGTTTCAGATCATCAAAATAATTTTAATTTTAGACAAAGATAACCTGAGTAAATACAAAATGCAGGTTTTAAATGAGGATTTCATTTATTAAGGGAAGAAAGTTATTCAAACCTACCTCGCCCTAGGTGAAAGAGTAATTGCCCCCCTTATTAATTCATTAATTAACTGTGATTAACCACATTTTTTTTTGCTCAATCTCACTAGCCACACCCAGGCCTGATTACTGCCAGACCTGTTGAATCAAAAAATCACTTAAATAGAACCTGTCTGACAAAGTGAAGTAGGCTAAAAGGTCTCAAAAAACAATGCATCATGCCGCGAGCTAAAGAAATTCAAGAACAGATGAGAAAGTCATTGACATCTATCAGTCTGGAAAGGGTTACAAAGCCATTTCTAAGGCTTTGGGACTCCAGCGAACCACATTGAGAGCCATTATCCACAACCTAAGAAAACTTGGAACAGTAGTGAACTTTCCCAGGAGTGGCCGGCCTACCAAAATTACTCCAAGAGCGCATCGATGACTCATCCAGGACATTACAAAAGAACCCGGAACGACATGTAAAGAACTGCAGGCCTCACTTGCCTCAGTTAAAGTCAGTGTTCATGATTCAACAATAAGAAAGAAACTGGGAAAAAATGGCATCTATGGGAGAATTCCAAGGCAAAAACCACTGCTGACCAAAAGGAACACAAAGGCTCGTCTCTCATTTGCCAAAAAACATCTTGATGATCCCCAAGACTTTTGGGAAAATATTCTGTGGACTGACAAGACAAAAGTTGAAGTTTTTGGAAGGTGCGTGTTCCGTTACTTCTGGCGTAAAACTAACGCAGCATTTCATAAAAAGAACATCATACTAACAGTCAAACGTGGTGGTAGTGTGATGGTCTGGGGCTGCTTTGCTGCTTCAGGATCTGGACAACTTGCCATAATTGATGGAACCATGAATTCTGCGCTCTACTAGAAAACCCTGAAGGAGAATGTCCGACCATCATTTTGTGACTTCAAGCCAGGGCCGGATGCAGCCTGCTTTGACAGGGGGCGCAGTGAAAATTTCTGGGGGGTGTAATGGTACTCAGTGGTGGTCTAGTTTCTTGTAGTGGGTATACAGAGGCCCAAAAACCCCCCGAACCCATCCCTCCACGCACTCATACACTCAAGCAAATGAATAAATAATGTTATGGCAGTTCTTATTCAAAATGTTCAGTATGTTAATACATTTATATTTACATTTAGTCATTTAGCAGACGCTATTATCCAAAGCAACTTGCAAAATGAGGAAAGCATTGCAAGCTCCAGTGAAGAACCTTGAGTACGCAAGAGTAGCTATAGACCACGCGCATGAACCACAAGTAAAAAAAAAGAGTAGCTACTGGCCACCAGAAGTCTCAGTCTGGTTTGGGCCTTTCAGGTGAGCAATAGTTTCTCCAGTTGCCTGTGTCTTTCTCAATTCTGCCCATGAGTATGAGGCTTGTACATGGCAATGGCAAGAGGCATGTTTATTGAATAACCTGTCCCTTATGAAAATATCCTATAGTTATTTCATTATATTACTATAGTACTCACAGTATAAGTACAGTATTATGATAGTTTGCATAGTATAACTAGAGTGATACTATAGCCGTCACATTGTAACTATAATACTATTACAGCTTTTAAGTATAACTATAGTATTGCTATAATAATACTAAATCTGGTGGCGAAAATGCCATCCATTTACTATAGGATAACTATAGCTTGGAACTTAATTAATTTTTCATAAAGGGTCAGACTCTAATGCCATTTTCCAATGGGTAAAACCCCGTCTAGTGAACGTGATGTCTTTGTCATTTGTAGCCCCAAACTTTCAACAGGGGAAACAGAAACATGCATCTAGCTTTACTGAGTACACTAATGATGGTCAGGAGCGGTACTAACTTGGGTTGAATGCCTGAGGACCTTGGCTAAACATTCACATGTGGTGCGTCTTTAGTGGCTGCTTCGGAATGCTGTCATTCAGACCATGCTCGCTGACTGCATCACCTGCAGTTGCATTAATCTCCATACCACAAGAGGAAGAAGAGCTAACGCTCGCATGCTCTGCCTGCTCTTGAGTAGGTCTTGCACTAGACATGTCTGAGCTGGTAGGTGCTTTGGTGATCAAAAATCGACGCAATATTTCCTTATTTCCTTTGAATAAACGCACACGCAAACAGTCAAAAAAGGTTATGGGCAACCAAGCTATCAGAATACCTACTAGCTTACCTATTTATGTTAACTCTTTACGATGAAATAAGGAAAGAGTGCAAATAAAGTTTTAAACTGAAATTAAAGTATGGGGTATCAGTATTTATTAATAGAAACTAATTGTACAATCAAAAGTTAATCAGATCGCTGTCCAACATGGCTGATACTCACTCGATACGAGATGAGAGTGGTAAGAAACCTTGCTCGATATCAGATTTATCAGTGACTGTGGAGGTGGAGCTTTAAGACTATGTTACCAGTGGTCAACCCGCTAATCAAAAACATCAAGGGAATCCATTTGAAAAAATGCTGTTAAATGATTGAATGATCTTTACATTTTGGCTGAAGCATGCTGTTAATGGCTGAAGTAAATGTCAGTAGGTCAGGGGGAGCTGGGGGGGGGGGGCGCAGCGAAAAATCTGCGGGGGCATAGCCCACCCAGCACCGCTCTGGATCCAGCCATGCCTCAAGCTCAAGTGCACTTGGGTTATGCAGCAGGACAATGATCCGAAACACACCAGTAAATCCACCTCTGAATGGCGTAAAAAAATGAAATGAAGGTTTTGGAGAGGGCTAGTCAAAGTACGGATTTAAATCTGATTGAGATGTTGTGGCATGACCTTAAACAGGCCGTTCATGCTTGAAAACCCTCCAATCTGGCTGAATTAAAACAATTCTGCAAAGAAGAGTGGGCCAAAATTCCTCCACAGCGATGTGAAAGACTCATTGCCAGTTATCACAAATGCTTGATTGCAGTTGTTGTCGCCGCGGGTGGCACAACCAGTTATTAGGTTTAGGGGGCAATTACTTTTTCACATAGCGCCAGGTAGATTTGGATAGCTTTTTCCCCAATAAATGAAATTGTCATTTAAAAACTGCATTTTGTATTTACTCAGGTTATCTTTGTCTAATATTAAAATTTGTTTGATGATCTGAAACTTTTAAGTGTGATAAATATGCAAAAAAATAAGAAATCAGGAAGGGGGCAAATACTTTTTCATAGCACTGTCTATCCTTCAGTATATTACATACCCACTTAACTAAAGCTAAAAGCTCATGAAAACCATTTTTACCAAAATAAAACACAGGTCCAATGCCAAGCAAAAAAAATGAGCTTGTAGCAAAAACACGCAAACGATGCATGTGTTGTGTGTGTGTCGTTCTAGTGAATCCATCACTTCATTCTACTTCACAAGCAATATATCATGTAAAAGCAGAGACTTTACAGATTCTACTTATATAAGGTTTATTGCTCTAAAACAAAAACTCACTAAATTAACGGCCAAAAAATGGCAAATATTAACAGCACATTGCGCAGCCATAATCATAAATTAAGTCTTGCCTTGGCTTTGCAATCAAACTTGTGTTTGAGGGCAGAATGATGCTGTGCATATTTACTCCAAAGTCTCTTTGTCACTTTGAAACAATTGCTGACAGTCCAAAGGTATTTTCTGGTTGAGGAGGGGCTTTCTTTTGGGGAGTAGGAAAGCGCGTTCGATATACATGATTTATTCAATTTCTTGCTGTTAGCGAATGGGGTTGTTGTCATGGATATCCAAACTTCCCCTCAATTCCCTGGTCTCGGACAGTTCAATAGAGATGTCAATCATCAAAATTGACCGGCTGACTCCCAAGATATAGCCCTGCTTACCGCATGGTGTCCGACCAATGCTTAACTTCAAATAAACACTGCTAGTTGATGCACAGAGAAAGAGTTTCATTAAAGTCGATTTTTTTGAGTTGCGCCATTGCTATTAACTATTTCACTGCCAGATATAATGGCAGGCAGACAGATAAAACTTCCAGCTGAGTTCCAAGTGGACTGAAAGTTTCTTTCCTTTATATGATTTTATTTGAATGAGAAGCTGTGTAGATGTCTGGTCGAGTTTTACAACCCCAATTCCGAAATAGTTGGGACGAAGTGTAAATTGTGAATAAAATCAAAATGCAATGACTTTCAGATCACATGAGCCAATATGTTGTTTAAAATAGAACATAGATAACATTTCAAATGTTGAAACTGAGACATTTTACATTTTTGTCCATAAAATGAGCTTATTTCAAATTTTTTGGCTGCAACAGGTCTCAAAAAAGTTGGGACACAGGCAAAAAAGGGCTGAGAAAGCAATTAATATATAAGAGAATCAGCTGAAAGAACATTTAGCAGGTAATTAAGTTAACTGGCATCAGGTGTGTAACATGATTGGCTATAAAAGGGATGTCTTAGAGAGGCTGAGTCAATCAGAAGTAAAGATGGCCAGAGGCTCTCCAACCTGTGAAGGCTTGCGTAAAAATATTGTGGAATACTTTAAAAACAATTTTCCTCAACGTCAAATTGCAAAGGCTTTGAAGGTCTTATCATCGACAGTGTATAACATGCACTCACCGGCAGGATTCTGTCATTTACATTACTAAATGGGCCCAGGAATATTTCAAGAAACCACTGTCTGTAAACACAGTCCGCCGTGCCATCCACAGATGCCACCTAAAACTCTATCATCAAAAAAGGAAGCCATTGTTGAGCATGATCCAGAAGCGCCGCCGTGTTCTGTGGGCCAAGGCTCATTTAAAATGGACTGTAGCAAAGTGGCAAAGTGTCCTATGGTCAGACGAGTTCAAATGTGACATTCTTGTTGGAAATCATGGGCTTCGTGTCCTCCAGGCTAAAGAGGAGAAGGACCACCCCTCCTGTTATCAGCGTTCAGTTCAAAAGCCAGCATCTCTGATGGTATGGGGATGCATTATTGCATATTGTGTGGGACACTTGCATGTTTTAAAAAGCACCATGAATGCTGAAAGGTATATAAATGATTTGGAGCAACATATGCTCCCCTCCAGACAAAATCTATTCCAGGGAAGACCCTGTATTTCAGCAGGACAATGCAAACCACATACTGCAGCTATTACAACAGCATGGCTTCATAGTAGAAGAGTCCGTGTGCTAAACTGGCCTGTCTGCAGTCCTGATCTTTCGCCGATTGAGAACATTTGGTGCATAATTAAACGAAAAGTCTGTCAAAGGAGACCCAAAACTCTCCAGCAGCTGGAAGCCTGTATTAAACAAGAGTGGGATCAAATTCCAATGGCTAAACTCAAGAAACTTGTCTCCTCAATGCCCAGACGCCTCCACTCTGTGTTAAAAAGAAGAGGGGATGCTGCACCATGGTAAACAGACCCCTGTCCAACTTTTTTGAGACCTGTAGCAGCCATCAAATTTGAAATGAGCTCATTTTGTGGATAAAATTGTAAAATTTTTCAGTTTCAACATTTGCTATGTTATCTCTGTTCTTTTGTGAATAAAATACTGGCTGGTGTGATTTGAAAGTCATTGCGTTTTGATTTTATTCACAATTTACACTTTGTCCCCACTATTTCGGAATTGGGGTTGTAAAAACAAAGCCAAAACAGCTGTATTTAAATGGAATGGTAGTACCTATAATATGTTAAATTAAATGAGTTTTACAGTTTGGTACCTCGAAAATGATATGGCACAGATGGTACCTCCACTGTGCCCAAAAGATGAATTTGGTAATGTCGCCCCTACATGCCACTATGCTCTGCTTCAATTTATTAGCATCTTTGCGCATATTATGTTCAGATGTTGGGCTGTTGTATTTTTAGAGGGTTTGGGATGTCACTGCATCATTGTAATGAGATATTCATTCTAAAAATGCAACATTTTATTCTGCGGAAATGAACTTTTTCATTTATGCTGTGTTCCATTATCATTTACTCTGCCTCAGTAACATATATACTGATGTTTACATGCAGAAATCCCAGCGATGCTACCTTTATTAAGATACTGAGGTCAATCAAATAGACCTTATAGTTGTAGAGGTATACTCAACATTTTTGAGTATTTTCAGAGCCAGAGGCCCAGAGCTTAAAAACTTTGATATGACCTATGTATGGCCTTTTTTCAAAGCTGGACAGTGGTTCAAGCAACTGACAGGTATTCAATGAATCAATTTCTTGCTTGTTTGGGGCTTTAGAAGCCAATAAATATTATAAGAAAGTTTGAAAGTTCCACCAGATGAGGCTCTCAGTCGCTTAGGATTACTGTCTGAACTGTGCAACTTTTTTGTTGATTTGAATCAGGCCTACTCAGATTTGAGGTTTGTTGGAAACACACCTTCAGCTAACTAAAATTGATAACACCAAAAATACTGTATGTAAGACTGAAGTATGATGGCAGATGTCTTGGCCAATTTAGCAATGAAAAGGGCTAGAAATCTGTGGAGACACAATATGGACATTTGAGATAAACATTAAGTCGAAGGTTCACACCAACCCGGTATTGGCACATCATACTTAGCATCCATTCTATGACTGCCAGTAAGACACCAATAATTAGATATTATCTTCCTTCAACACCATTTCACACTAATTCTAGTGGGTGGGAAAAAAGCTGTCATTATGTCAAAAGGATGGTGAAACAACTGAATTTGGTTCAAGCTGTCACAACGGGAAACTAGTTGAATGGTGATGCTGGCATGTGACAGATATTTGTAGCTGGGAAATATTCACATACCCAATTAAATAAACTTCTTAATTGCAAATCCACATAGAACACCAAAACAGTATAGTGACAAAAAGTAAAACACTCCTGCTTTACAGATTTATGTGACATGCTGAAAAAACACTTACTGTTAAACCTAGTAATAAAGTGTCCATATGCTTTGTTCTGAAAGTTCCATCCTTTCAATGTTATACTTAATGATCCCCTCAACGGAACCACTCCGATCCAATCAATTTTAATTGGCCTACAGACATAGTTCAGTGGATTGACTCTGGCTCAATGGAATCATTTAGAGTATTCACACTGACCCCAGGAATTTGGAAATAACAACCCTACTGAAAGAAATGAAAACAGATTAGGAACAGAACAGTAAGTTCCTCCGATGGGTGCTTAGCTGCAGATGGCACATTTTGTACAGCTTAACATAGGTCACAGGGCATGTGGCCTCCTTGATAAAGTATTTGCATAAATTGAAACAGTTTGTCAGAGTATAGTTTTTCAAAATAAACTATGCATAGTCAGAAATCTGCATCTATCTATCTAAGCCTTTGTTCAGGGATAATAAATAAAATGGGCCAACTTTCAAAAAAGGCTATGGTTTAGTTTGTGACTGTAACTACACTGATCTGTATCACTACATCTGCAACACCTTAATTTCTTCAGAAGCACTGAAATATGGACACAGGCCACAGATTGTAAATCCCATTTTGTACCTTGGATGGATTTGGTTCTTGGTGGATCTCCTACAGAATTAAGACAATTTTGTCGAGAGAATTTGTTTTCACTGGGAAATGTGAGCGCAGTAGCTATGATCTCCATGGCAACCTACAGCTGAATCTATCTGCCTCTCATAATGGAGGTTGTGCAAGTGCAGAATAAACTGGTTGGTTTTGTTTTAGGGTCACCCACTTATTGATTGATGTATTTTCAAACCCTGCTGATTTCTGTTGGTTGGGCACTGATGTATTCAACACAAAGCCAAAGGAAAGGGACATCAATATACAAGAACTACTATGAAGTGGGACCACACACACACACACACACACGGCAAGACACACACACACACACACACACACACACACAAACTCTGCAAGGCAGTCTCAAGAGGTTATGCAAAGTACAGTGTTGGACTTCTCTCCATGAAGTGTTTTCTGTGTGTGTGTGTGTGTGTGTGTGCATGCATGCATGCATGTTTGTGTGCATGTGGTTGCACTTTAATCTTAGAGAGCAATTTCTTCTTTCTTTAAAAGACAGATGATATACTGATACAATGATAATATACCGTGTATATCTAAAATATTGAAATATATCACTCTCTAGTTATTATACTGAATAAATCAATCTACAGGCACCTGCCACATTTCACAAATACTTGAATAAAAATAAGATACTGAGTATGTTCAAATCAGCTCCTGTTCCAGAATCCATAATGCAATGAGCATTCCTGGGTGCTAATGGTCTTCATCCCAGTGGCTAAATACTTTGGCTAATATGACAGGAAATGGTGGAGCTTTTGAAATGGGGTTGGTCACAGAAGCACATTCAGTAGGGCTATGGATCAGTGGCTAAGAATTATGAATATGCTAATTCTTCAAAAACAACCATGACCAAGGTTTTCACCCTGTAGAAATTTGAGATAAAGTAGCCTGAATAACTGGTAGGAAAAGCCAATTCCTGGACATTGAAATCCATTAGTTAGTTTGTGACGCAAGCTGTCCTTGAAAATAATAGCAAGTTCAACACCAACAGTTCCCAACATCAAAACAAGACACCCCCTGTGTATGAGTATTTGTTACAGTGTATTTTTGGTCTAACCCAATCTGAAATCCTGAAACTTTTATCTCACAAGACTTTCATTAAAAAAGGAACATATTTGACTGATGACATTAAAGACCGAAGTTGATCAGCAGTCTTCTCACTGGCAAAAGTGCGGACATACGACTGCTAAGAAGAAAAAATTGGTATGGCATGACGAATTCATGGCAAATGATAATGAGTCAAACATACATTATGTTAAAGAAAAAAAAACGCAAGTTCAGCACCCTGATAAGGACCCTTCTGATTCAACATAGTATTCCATTCGGTTGTTTAAATTTTTTTTTTTTTTTTTACCTCTTTTGTAACTGTTTATAGCATAGCACAATTGTTATTCTTCATGGCCTGTAATGATAGCAATTCCAGAAAATCTAATTAAAATAGTAATTGATCCTTTTGAACATAAAAATCACCTAATGAAGGACAAAAAAATCCATAGAATGCCATTGCAACTTCAGAATGAAGCCTGCACTGTAAAACTGTGGAAGATGAGACATGTTTCTAATCTAAACACCAGTGTGTAAAAGATAAATGCCTGGTGATTATTTTTGTTTGTAGGTGTTCTTATTCAAAACATTAATGTTTATTAGATGTTGCGATTGAGGTTTTTCAGATTTGTTGAAAACAGTTCAAGACTGAATCTAAATACTGTGACATGTTTAAAAAGTGTTACAAAAAAGTGTTTAGAACTTAAACATTTGGTTTTACAGTGGGTGTACACAGACACCAAAGTTGAGAGCCCCTGGTCTACATGTCTCAAGAATAAACGTATAATCTTAACTTTGAAATTACTTTCCATATTCAGCAATATCAAAACGCAGCTACTTAATATATAATTGTGGAAAAACGGTATGACCTCCTTGGCCGGCGTCATCCATCCGTCATCTAACCCGCGAATTTTCGGGTTGACCATCATTCCGACGATTCATTAAAAATAAACTTAAATATTTCTGAACTACAATACAGAGCACTGTGTTCTTATCTTCATGGTTACATTGTTTGCAATAAATAAGGTGCGGCTGCTTTGGTGTTTTTTCCCCTGCTGTGTTCCAACTGAAGTAGAAAGACTGAAAAAGTGTGTCGTTGGTGTTCGTGTTGGTCTACTGAAGAAACCTTTTGACTGGCTCGCACCTTTTGTTCAGCTTCAGCACTTAGCATTCTCTAAAAGACGATCTGCAGACAGTTGAAGGTGAAAAATGCAATTAAGCCGCATTAAGTAAAATCACCTAGCCCATTCGCAAACCACGCGCTGATGGGGTGTTATGTCAAAGTACAGTGAAGTAACTTTTACCCTATTTCAAGAGGAACCCCCCCCGTTCTCTGTCCAAGGTTCTGAATTGGAATCTTGAAATTGACTTCGTAAGCAGGACATGAAACTAAAACACGCACGTAAATCACACGATCAAAATGTGGAGAGGAGAACAAAACTGATGTCATTCGACTGTTCACTTCCGAAGTCATAAGTAATAAAAAGTTTTCTACCGCTCCTCCAAGTGAGTTCCATCGGGAAAATTAACTCCCAGTGCACTAAAGTACAACTATAACTGCCTCTATAGATCATTAGCTATTTATGCCAGCATATTCAGCCTTAAAAAATGAATCTTGGTGTTTGGGTCATTCGATGTCATAACTTTCCCGTCATTGTCCTGTTCACCAACAAGTGATATAATGGTCAAGAGCTAGAATTACTGCTTTTTGTCTTTCATTCACTTTACCCACACTTTGTAGCCTATTACAGTTTATGAAATAGGTCAACTGCTTATAAAAATGGTTTAGTGTCTATTGAAATGTTTAAGTGAGTGATGCTCAGGTCGTTGCAGCATACATGTCCGATAATATGTTAAAAAAGGAGCTGACGGTGTCAGAAGTAGTGACGCCAAATTAAAAGAGAAAATTACACAGTTTGCAAACACCATGTCGCAACACAAATGGGCCAACGAATCGCACATTCGTTGGGATACAAAGTCAAGCATCACCGGCGTGTCGCATCAATTCAAGTAGCTTACACCCGCGGTTCTTTAAAACAAGCACTTGCATAGCCATATTCTACGGAAAGAAGGTCTTGCATGCCTACCTTCGATTTCACTCTCGAAAGGAAAAGATATTTTAATGGACCATTGATAGGTCTTAGAGGTCCTCTTCTTTGCCTTCCGCTTCATCATCAAACAGCGGACCGACACCCTTCCATGAGCCACACACACTTTCTGGGTTTGAATGAGATTTTCAGGTCGCCATGGAGATGGAGCCCTTTTGTTAAGATAAGGTATAATACTTGAAAATCGATAATAATTGTATAATAATTGACAAAGTGCGTATTGCAACCACAGTAAGCTTAATAGCCTGTAGAACGTATCACAAATTATAGGCTTTTCGTAAAAACTGCTGGTCTGCGAACTAACGTGTTTAATTCTTGTAATTGAATCGCCATTTTATTAAAAGCCTCCATTGCGTGAATTCAACCAAGGAACACGTGACAGCTCTTTCAACTCAAACAAAAAACGCCAGGTGCGGACCAGTCCCAAAATGTGTCACGTGGAAGGAATCACTAGGCTAATGGGGACCGAAGAGAATTCCAATAACTGCATCTCTTGCAATTTATCAGAAGTGCATTGGGCTTCCATAACAAGCTCAACAAAGACTGCAGGAGTGCTAATGAGCGCATATCAAATGCCCTGAAGCTACAAAAATAATCATTTCAGTTCATCAATTGTTCAGCCCACTGATAGACCTATGCGGACCATTATTCGTTTATTTTTATTTCCCTTACGCTCAAAAGTGATTTTACAACGATAGAGGAAACGTATACATTATACAGTGGTAGTAAAACTAGATCGAATATCTGTTACGCAACCGACTCCTAAAGGCTACACTAATTCGATACATACTTGATTAATTCTTCATCTCTTTCCGAAGAAATAAACATGATTCACAAATCACATCTGAAATAGCAGAGGAGTGGAACAAAAAAGAAGAAGAAGAAGAAGAAGAAGAAGAAAGAAGAAGAAACGAACCGGTCCACTTACCTAATTCATAGTACGCATTCTATTCGATCATGGTCCTTTGCATTAAATTCGCACCAGCATTCCAAGACCGTAGAGTATTCGAATAAGGCAGAATATGTAATTCGTTGCTATTTTCACCGCTATTCACATTTCACTGGGGGAAGAGTAGGAGGTGAATCGTCGTGATTTACATTCCAGATGTCCCTAATGAAAACTGTCATGCTTCATCGGCAAGAAAAAAACCCCAAGAAAATCCTAGAAAAGGGATCTGTAGTCATCCAAATTCTGCGAACCGTGCTTCAGAGTGAAAGCAAGAATGATGCAAGTAATTGAGAGAAATAACTCTTCGCGAAGAGATATACCTGTAAAGTAAAAGGATCACTGTGAGAACGGTAACGAATTCCATAAACTAAAATAGTTGTAATGATATTAATCCAAGGTGAAGATGCCAATTCCGTGAGCTGTCATATAGGAATAAGACAGCAACTAGTGCCGCATGCTGTAAAAAGAAAACATCTCTCTCTCTCTCTCTCTCTCTCTCTCTCTCTCTCTCTCGCTCTCTCACTCACACACACACACACACGTAAAAATGAGTAAACGCGTTGATAAGTCAACATTTAAATTACAGACGCGTGAGAGTCATTCACTCAGTTTAGAACTTGTCAAACTACTCTTACTCGCATTTGTGTTTTCATTTTATATAAACAAAAATAAAACTTCGAGATCGTGGTTCTAGATGTGTCCGTACAAACATTTTACATCAACTGGGCTTGGTGCTATCAATGTGATAGAGCTATGACCTATTTTAAGATATATAGTGCATCGCAAGGGCCCTTTGACATTCATTTTAATTGTGTTTTGTATTGACGCGAGAATGCCCTTTGTTGAAGAGGAAATGAATACAGTATAATGAGCTCATTATTGTGCTGTATGACTGTATGAGGTTAGACAGTAGGGTGCTGATCAGTATTGGAAATTCCATTACAGTTTTTTCCGATTGCATAAACACTAAAATCAAAAGTATTACACAATTTGAAAAAACCTTTCACACAAGGAGCAAAACATCGGCCCAGATTTACACAACTATAAGCACAATGCCAGCCTCACACTTTTTGCAAAACAATACACACGGTGATTTGAAAAACACTAAACACACTTGCATACATTAGACACAGAAGTATATCATAATGCCACTTCCTTGAAATTCCAAAGCACTGACTATCAAATGACCACACCTATGAGCCAATTGGTTAAACACAACCATCAGGTGCGGAAACACATGATTGCTTAATTGTAAACGCACCAATCAGGTTTGAGCACTATAAAAATGCAGCAAGTGAGTTCACCTGTCTTCAGCCAAAATGGAAGGAATCAGAAGAAGAGAAGTGAGGGTGTGAGGGGGAATCCAATGAGGAGGAGGTAGAGGTAGAGGAAGAGGCAGAGGCCTTTCCAGAGGTAGAGGCCGAAGTGGAGGTAGAGGAAGACCTGAAGCAGGAGGAGAACTTGCTCAAAGAAAAAGAGGACCAAATTTATCAAATGAAATTCGCGCCACACTAGTTGACCATGTCGTGAACCACAGATTGACGCTAAGGGAGGCTGGACTAAGAGCTCAGCCAAATCTTAGCAGATATACATGTAAATTGACTAGTGCATACTTGACCAATGCTGAACTACACCATCTTGTCTTTCACTGTATTTCAGAGAGTTTTACAAATTCATGCTGAGGAAATCCTGCATGAATTCATTTACATTGATGAGGCAGGGTTTAACCTCACAAAAGCAAGAAGGAGGGGCAGAAATATCATTGGCCACAGGGCTACACTGTTAGCCAGATATGGTCGAACCGACAATAAAAAATGTGGTCACAGCCAACCATAAAATTTATGGTATAGACGTGACGTACCATATGTTTTATGGTCATTGTGCGACCATAAAAATAATGGTAGGATTGACCATAAAAATAATGGTCGGATTTTTTTTTTTTAAGATTTTTTTTGGGGATTTTTTCCTTTATTTGACAGTTATATAGTGGAGATAGACAGGAAAGTTGGGGAGAAGAATGGGGGAAGACCTGCGGCAAATGACCCAGGCTGGAATCGAACCCAGGTCGCCGTGAGAAGGACACAGCCTTTATGGTGCGCGCACTTAGACCGAGGAGCCACAGGGCGCCCTCTTTGCCTGTTTTTGATACAAAATATGCTTACAAATTAGTTGCAAATAGTATGCTATTATTATGTTTCATGCTCAATGAACTTTGTAGACCACACTGATTGTCATCCTTATTGATTTATTGATTGTCTTCTGTAGTACAGTGAATTGTGGTAGTGGCTAACCACTAAAAGTACCAGCTACTTTTGTTTTCATTATAAAACTGGGACACATTTGGAGAACTGATAAATGTAATTGAATTTATATTAGAACAGTGGCCTCTGATCTCAATGAGACTCTGGTGCCCAACATTAAGCTCCTACTTTTGCTCTTATGGAGGGATTGTTTATTTTAATTGTGACTACTGTAAAAAGGTATATTATACAATACGCTGTGATTAATTTGACTTAATTATAATTATACAGGCCAATTGTTAGAGTCTGTTAGAGTTCATACTTAGCTCAGGAAAAGTAAACATCTTGTTGTTTAATTATTGTTTTGAAATGTTAAACAATTGAGACTGCACTCCCTGACCTTGTGCAATACAGTGTGTTCCTTGAAAAAAAAAAATGCCTTGATTGTTATTTTGTGAATATCTGTCAGGAAAATGATCATATGAATTATGATGGATAAATCACTGTGGACTTAGCTACCTAAAAGTTGTCTTAGTTGACCAGATATGATTGACAAGCATTTCTGTGGTTGAACAAAAATTCATGAGCATTTATGGTCACACACCAAGCAACCATAATTTTTATGGTCGCCCATGTTTGATCACAAATGTTTTACCACCATTTTCATGGTCGCATTCCAAGTAACCATAATTTTTATGGTCACCCATGGTCGATCAGAAATTTTTTGACCAGCTTTTTTATGGTCGCTTTTAAGGTAACCATAATTTTTATGGTCGGACAGGGTCGACCACAAATTTGTGACCATCTTTTTTATGGTCACATTTAATGTAACCATATTTTTTATGGTCAGGCCGACCATATGCGTTGGACAGTGCACCTGGGCCAGCATAGCTGTACTGCCTTGCAGTGAATCAAGCTCTTTGGGCTCCTCAGGAGAGACCATGAATCCCTGTATGTCTGGCTTTCCACTGTGAGCATTGACTGCCGAAAATATACCCAGCAACGAAAATTTATCAACACCCAAACACCCAAAGTTATGCTGAAACCTGATCACATGTTCATTTACACATGCTTTGCACATGATTTTGTATGAATCGTGACCCACATGAATCTTGTTACTCAAATTCCTTGAAAACTTGGTTGACACGTTAGGGATGCTCTTTGTTGAACGAAAAACACTGATAAGCACAAAATGAAAATCATGAAGCGTCGTAGTGGAATGCCTGAGGACCCTAGACATGAAGTCATTGGCATGTTAAGGGCAGGAATGAGGTTGCGATAAGTTCGGCAGCACTTTAACGTCCACCACAGCACCATTTCACATCTTAAGACATGTATGGCTCAGACTAGGACCATCAAAGACTGACCTCATAGCGGTAGACCACGTAAAATGATGGCATGTGAAGATCACTTCATTGTGACGGCATCACAACGTAACCGAATTACATGCGGTTCAGCAGGCTGGTGGGTGTCACACTTGCCAGGTGTGGACTGGCCATCGGAAGCACTCGGACATTTCCCGATGGCCTGACGGTAGCCATCCAGTCAGCTTGACCTGCAATAGGCTAATACCTGAATTAGGAATGAATTGACGGATCGCACAGAATCCACGTATCAGGCGATTGCTGTGAAAATGAAACTATTACAGCTAGACCCTGCGTGTCACTGTGGGTGGGTATTTATAAATCTGTCTTTCAACGTACACCCCACAGAGACACTGCTTGTTCCATTCAATCCAGGCATACTTTTTCGCTCTACATCTCTAACATTTCCCCAACTCTTCAGATCGAAACAAATCAAACGCACATACCTTCCTAGTGACGGCATACATTTTGGGAATTCCCTGGCATACCATTGCATATCGGGATTAGCAAATGGCTGGTAGTGTTGGAAACCGTTTAAACCGCGTCGCTTCGGTGGAAGTTTTTGCTCATATCTCCGCACGGAAGGCATCTACCGGCGTGTACTCGCGGCTGAGTCTAGCTGTCTTAGCTAGGAAGGTATGTGCGTTTGATTTGTTTTGATCTGAAGAGTTGGGGAAATTTTAGAGATGCAGAGTGAAAAAGTATGCCTGAATTGAATGGAACAAGCAGTGTCTCTGTGGGTGTACGTTTAAAGTCAGATTTATAAATACCCACCCACAGTGACACGCAGGGTCTAATTACGGCACCCAGCGATGCACAGAGGAGCCAAACGTTACCTTCTTTTTAGACAAGCCTGGAATAATGGAGCAAACAAAATGGAAATGTTGGGCAGAGAGGGAGAGGATGAGAAACGCAAAGCACTGGCCGCAGAAGCAGCGAAGGCTTTAAAAATTGCTGACATGTTCGCCAGTAAGGGAGCAGATCAGTCAAAAACACTTACAAAACAGACACACACCCATCATAGTTAGATTTCACTTAAAGAGGCAATCGATAACTCTTTAACTGGCAAGCTGGTAGCACTACTATAGTTATTATATTGTTGTAGCGGATTTGGTCAGTCTGGCAACAGAAAGGTAATAACCATTGATATTTTGTGTCTGTCCATTGATACTCATATGAAGAAGTACATATATCCAGTTGGGGTGACTGGATCGCTAGTCAGATGATGACGACCTGTCAACCTAATGAAAGAACAAGGACGGCGACTGACTAGTGATTCAGTTACCAACCTGAATGAATATCAATGGATAGACAATATTATCGCCCTTTCTGTGGTCAGTCTGACTGAATCTGTCAGCTACAGCCATATAATAACACTATTGGGTTGCCAGTTAAAAAGTTATCTGTTGCCTCTTTAATAAGTTCCACTTAGTGGAAGCCAATTTAAAAAAATAAATAACCAGTGTTGGGGAAGCTACTTTGAAAGCATGGCTTTCGAAGCTACCCTACCTACTACTTTACCCTGAAAGTAGTTTAATGACAGAAAAGCTATCCCAGGAAGAAATCTAGTTCGGTCGACTGAAGCTATTTAGAAAAAGTAGTATGAATTACTAATTGTAAAATTCATCAAACTGGCAATGTTGACAGTTGACAATGACAGCTGCTTTTGAGCTTATAATCAGTAGACCAGCTGAAAAATGAATGCAACACATTGCACTGGACTACAGATGCTGATTTTCATTATATATTAATGATATACGTTGTAATTTCTTTGTGTAACTACAGTATGCTATAGTAGGTAGCATTTAGTAGGCAGTATTTACTATTTGTGTGTGTGTATGTGTGGTTTTGATACTTTGGATATACTTGATGCTTGAAAATAAATATGAACATTTGAGCAAACTGCGTATCTCTCTGTAACTGTGTGAGTCTTTGAGAGTTGGCCCATAGCCATGGTATACATTGAAAATTCAGTAGGCTACTCAGATTTTTCCCAGTCCAGTGCAGTCCAGTCCTTTTTTTTTTTTTTTTTAACATTTTATAATCTGGATAACTTTCCACCCAGAAGAAGATAGTGGCCAAATTTATGACTCGTCTGGTTCCCATTACATCAACAAATAGGGTTAGCCTACAGGATTAGCGGTCTGGTAGTTTATGTGAACAGGGTGGCAGTGACCTGGGATGGAGTCAAAACTCCCGGCCTGAATTATTGTCTCAGTCCGCCACTGACACTCGCTACTGATGGATAGGAACAGTCTTGTGGGAAACTGGTCAACCCACCCCCTTACATTCTGAGTGACATTTATTCATCTCGCCGATTTGAGTCTCAACTGTGTCGGGCATTCATGGATGTCTGAATGTTCCCTGAAATGGTCAAGACAATTAGACACACAGTTCACTGCTGTTTTCTCGTTTATTGTGCGTTTACATCAGATGTTGCTAAACTTTCACTGCAGAGTATATTTCACCAAGACTAAGGATAAATAATGGCTTTATTTTATCGTGGTGAAGCTGTTTCTTAAGCCCAGCTCGGTACTCTGGAGTTGTCACAAAATATGAGGTCGGCGCCATCTATCAGTTTAAATGTTTTGCAAGGGCACAGTTTTTTTGTGGCTCAATGAAATGTCTTATCTTGGAAATTGTATAATAATATTTCAGATGAATGATTCTTTTTTTTAAATTAGTGGAATTTAAGAGAAATTTAGAACCTAAAAAAAAAACATACTGTATCTCTATTGAGATACAAGATATCTGTGGAGGAAGGAAGCATCCCTCACGTCTGCTCTCTCTTCCTTATGTCTGTGCCTGGCTTCCCCCCCTACCCCTTTCCAGTGTTATCATTTTAATATCCTTCCAAAACCCTTGTAAGCCATTAATTGGTTTTCTCTTCCATTTATTTTTCTATGACTAATCAATATTGCTACAGCCCAGTCTTGGCTTGAGCTATACATAAAAATATGCCGTGGGTGAGAATTCCTTCTTTCGTCCCGATAAACGCAGGTTAGAATATTTATTATAACGCTAACAAACCGTTTTTTTTTCCTTTTCAAAAAGAGCTATAAGGCTCCAGAGTGAGCCACGCCAAAACAACAAACAAAGAATCAAAGAAAATAAAATAGAATGACTACCCTAACCAAAAATCAGAAGACATGAATATTTTTCGACTCCCTAATCCAGGAGAAAACAAACTAAACAAAAATGGCACCCACTCCTTCCAGCTCTTGCAACAAGTTCATAAAATATACGTCGCACAAAACGCTTGCAACAAGTTCACAATATACTTTGTATCCAGACCCGTGCAACAAGTTCACCAAATATACATAGCACACAGAGAGCACCACAATCCCAGGTGAAAAGTATTACACTTAATTATATTAAAAATATATTTGTTGCATACAAAGGTTATTACAAATATACTTTTACTTTTTGTGCTTAATTTGTAGTATATTTAATATATACTTTTAGAAAGTGTACTATAAAATATATGTGATTAATTTCATCTTCAATATACTAAAATTAAACATACTAATTATGCAATGATTAAAGTTGTACTTTAGTTTACTTATTAGAAGTGTACTTTATTGTAAGTCTATTGTAAATTGTTCTAAAGTAAACTTTTAAAAAGTATATTTTATTTCAAAGCACTTTTTGTAGTAGATTAGTATTCTTATTAAAAGTGTACTTATTTTTGAGTCATTTGTAATATACGGTTAATATACTTTATTAAAGTGCACTTAATTTGCACTTCTTTGGAAGTGAACTTAGATACACTTCTTAAAAGTGTACTTCACTGTAAGTCTATTTTAAATTGTTTTAAAATATACTTTTAAAAAGTATACTTTATTTCTAAGCACTTATAGTAGTAGACTAGTATTCTTATTAAAAGTGTACTTATTTTTGAGTCATTTGTAATATAAGGTTAATATACTTTATTAAAGTGCACTTAATTTGCTCTTCTTTGGAAGTGAACTTTGATACACTTCTTAAAAGTGTACTTCACTGTAAGTCTATTTTAAATTGTTTTAAAATATACTTTCAAAAAGTATACTTTATTTCAAAGCACTCATACTAGTAGATTAGAATTCTTGTTAAAAGTATACTTATTTGTAATATATAGTTAGTATACTTTATTAAAGTGCCCTTGAATTTCACTTCATTGGAAGTGAACTTAGGCACGCTTATTAAAAATGTACTTTACTGTAAGTCTGTTTAAATTGTTCTAAAGTATACTTTTACTAAGTATATTTTATTTCAAAGTACTTATAGTTGTATATTAGTATTCATAAGAAAAGCATACTGATTTCAAGTCTTTTGTAATATACAGTTAGCATACTTTATTAAAGTGCACTTTAATTTCACTTAATTGGAAGTGAGTTTACGTACACTAATTTAAAAGTGCACTTTATTGTAAGTCTAATTTAAATTTTTCAAAAGTATACTTTTAAAAAAGCATACTTTATTTCAAAGTACTTACATTAGTTGAATAGTATTCTAAAGAAAAGTATGCTAATTTGAGTCATTTGTAATATACTGTTAATATTCTTTAAAGTGCACTTTAGTTTCACTTAATTGGAAGTAAATTTAGGTACACTTAAAAAAGTGCAAATGAAGTTGAGTTTGTTTTAACATGCTTTCTTTTAGCGGGCGCGCTGAGTGGGTCTGCATTCAAAACTCTACTACTACTGAGTCTGCTGGGGAGGGGAACTGGGAGGCATCATACTATTGCAGGAAGGCAGAGAAATTGCGCCCGTGAAGAAAAATTACTGATTTAATCCGCAATGTCTAACGATGTTACTAAAGCAGGAATAATCATGTACACAGCAAATTTGCCAGAGTTAATTTTTCATAGTTTTTTTTGTGTGTGTGTTGATCAGAGTTAATAAGAGTACATTCTGGAGTTGTTTGAACAACCATATACTCCTACGGTGTTTATAAAACTCTTAAGGCAGGTGTTTTTATTGCGGGTAAAAGCAAGTGCACTGGGGTGGGGTAATTACCATTTCCGGTGCTATGGAGAAGATTTCAAAAACGAGAGACGAGACGACAGCGGCCGCAATTGAAGGTCAAGTCCACATCGAAACAGGTAAAGCAGTTTGTTGAAAGTTAGCACGAGAAACCAGTATGAAATGCCACTAGAGTGATTTGAATTTATATTTGTTCAAAACGAACGAGTTTTACCTAAAGGATTGAATATTGGTTTGTCAGGCTCTGCAGGTCGCTAACTAGCGACCTAGCAAACCTAGAAAGTTCTAAGGTTCATACGGTATGTAGGAATATGGATGCGTTTTAGACTTAATGCAACCTAAACTGGCATGTAAATTGTTATGGAATCGACATCGGCTTATTTAATGCTCTGTAACTGAGAATGACGATTGGATTTTTTACCCAAAACTGACGGCTAGCGAACTAGTATAGCTAGCGAGCCAACTAATGCGAACCAGATATGGTTAGCAATAGGGCTGCACGATAAACGGAATGTCAACGTTATCGCAAAAATATTAAAAGTAACTGCCACTATAATCAGACAGACGAGCTTGTTTATTACTTTTCTATGACACATACCTAATGCGGTCATTTGAAATGCTTCCGAATAGAACCTGTGATTTGAAGTCCGCTAATTACCAGCGAGGTTGGACAGCCTCCTTCACCTTTGGCATAATTAGCTTACCTTAAATCAATTCCCGTGTTTGCCTAACTTGCGATCAAGCCGTTTATTCAGCCAACTGACTGATCAAAACCAAAATGTGGCCAATAATGATTAAGAAGAGATAATGAGGAGCAGACAGACCTAACCAGGCTGCTGTGTTAGATTGAAAGAATGTTAATAATCTGAATAAATAGCAGACCTCTGAATTCCACCTCTCGTAAATTTTTACATATCATTATACAGATTTCTCAAAAATAAACCATTTTAAGATGGCCTTTTATTTTGCGTTTCAAAATATATATGAAGTGGAAAAATTTTGTAAAGCATATCGAACGTGAAAGTGAGAGAAATTATTTTCGCATTGCACGCAATAGACAAATGCAGCGACGACTTGGCAAACACATTCAGGTAAATTACGTGCTGAACCAAGCAAAGTTAAGGTCTGCAAAATCATCATCCTCTACCCGACAATTGCTCTCACCCCCTTCCCACTAGCTTTGCTTAATTTGCAATCAAACAGTCGATTCACTCAATTAACGATTTAAATTGGTAGACAGTCTGATTTATTTGAATATGTTGTGTTAATTACATTTTGAAATTTAAATGACCATGAAACATGACAGATTTGCCTGAATTTGTTTTGATTATTTCTAGTTTTACATTAAACCTGAGCTGACAATAACTGCATTAACAATTTACATGCGATGTTCGATAAGCTTTAACAAAATGTTTTCCACCTTCACTGTTGGCTATTAGACGCTCAAAAGTCACCAAAATCAAGAGCTGTGAATTATTTTATTTTAAATTAATCTTGTTCAATTATCATATAAAAAAATGCAAGAAAATTTGCATCACAGATTCGCCTGAACTTGTTTGCCAAGTCTGCGCTGTATTTGTCTATTATGCAGTGCTAAAATAATTTCTCTCTTTCACGCTCAAGATGCTTCACAAAATGTTATCCACTTTGTGTATGTTTTGAAATGCTTAAAAACCAAGGCCATCTTGAAATGGTTTATTCTTAAGAAATCTTTTTAATAATATGTAAAAATTCTTTTGAGAGGTGGAATTTAGAGGTCTGCTATTTATTCAGATTATTAACATTCTTTCAATCTAACACGGCAGCCTGGTTAGGTCCGGCTGCTTCTCATTATCTCTTCTTAATCATTATTGGCCATATTTTGGTTTTGATCAGTCAGTTGGCTGCATAAATGGCTGAATTGCAAGTTAGGCAAAGTACACGGGAATTGATTTAAGGTAAGATAATTATGTCAAGGTGAAGGAGGCGGTCGAACCTCGCTGGTAATTTGTGGACTTCAAATCACAGTTTTCTTCCCGGAAGCATTTCAAATGACCGCATTAGGTAAGTGTCATAGAAAAGGTAAAAAGCAAGCACGTCTGTCTGCCTCATAGTGGCAGTTACTTTTATTGCGCTTGCGATAACCGCGATTCCGTTTATCGTGCAGCCCTAGTTAGCAACCAAGGTGTTTAGTTAGCCGTTTGGAATAGCTGCACGGAAAAATTAGAATTGCTGGCGATCTACCGGCACCTACGCAGAAAGACTAACGTCTAGAATCATTAGAACGTATCCTTTAACTGACGCTAACTTTTTCTGATAGACCCTGCAGGCTTCAATTTTAAGTTCGTCCGATTGTCCGGGACAAGCAGAAATTGTATTCGGGACAACTCGTTTGTTCTATTTCATTGTCCGAATCGGACAAGCCTTTATTTTTCAGCCTTATCCGCTCGTTTTTTTTTTTTTTTTTTCTCCCTCTCAAATGCAATTTTAAGTGTGCACTCGCAAATGCGCGCCTTCCATTAAAAGGTCACGGCGATATCAATGTTGTGCATAATTAATGTAAATTAATAAACGCAACATATTATAGTACTTTTTTAATACGCAAACTAACGTGTAACACCTCATTTCAGTCCTATGTTATATTCCTTTTGAATAGGCGCGTCGATGTGCGGTTTTTTTTTTTTAAATTAAAATTTAAATTGTTGCTGAAGATCCGGGGCCTGTCTCACGAAGCTGGATTTCGGCTTAGCGAGGTAACTTCTGGATTAACCCTGGATTTTCCGTATCATTTGATGAGAACCCAGTGGGTCTAGGTGCACAACTTGTGCCTCCGCTTTTGTAAAAAAGAGTG
Source organism: Gymnothorax javanicus (assembly GCA_029692085.1). Lineage (NCBI taxonomy): Eukaryota > Metazoa > Chordata > Actinopteri > Anguilliformes > Muraenidae > Gymnothorax > Gymnothorax javanicus. Next base: position 78,283,903 of record CM056195.1, read on the forward strand.
TTTATGCTGTAATCCTTTTGATTTGCCTGAACAATGTCTTTACGAGAGATACAGGTTTTCCGAGAAGGAATTGACATATATCTGTCAGCTGCTGGAGCAGTTCATTACTAATTCCACAATTCCATTGTGATCATCCTACAACAGAGACAGTGTGAAGAAGTTAAGCCATGTACATGTACATATACATATGCTACATGTATAAGATATAGTAACTTTATTGACTACTTTGCAGTATGTTTTTATACTTATTTTTTATTTGCTCCCATGTTCTTTTTTGCTCCACTGGGATCGCATCTGAAATGATAAGGCCAAAATCACATGCCATAACGACAAATTTCATAAACACATAAACTTATGGAACACACAAATGTTACTATAGTCAGATCTACTCGTGCTGTCATGGAGGGGAAGTAATATTGTAATCCCACTAATTTATGCATTGACACAGTCGGCGATTTTTTTGCCAGCATTCCTTGTGACTTTTTTGGCAGCTGCAACTATATTGCTTTTTGCCTGGATGATGGATTTATATTCCTCGTATTTATTTAAGATTAGGCAGTTGCTGCCAAAAATGCAGTTTTCCACTGCACTTCAATGCAGAGAGGTACGGCAGTCCCAATTTCAAACCCTGTCCTAACCTAACCCTGACCCTAACTCTTACCCTAACCCTAACCCTGACCCCTAACCATAATCCCTAATCCTTATCCCAATCCCTTCAAATCAACAGATGTACCCATAAAACTGCCGTAATCTAGACACTGCGTTAAGATTATTGTCTGCTCCTCCGTGTGAAGTATGCCTCGGTTAAAATTTTTCCATGTCTGCGACTGCTACCAGGAAACACCGCCCTTTTACAAAAACCCAAAAAAATCACAGCAGTGAAGTTGGCACGTTATGTAAATCGTAGATAAAAACAGAATACAATGATTTGCAAATCCTTTTCAACTTATATTCAATTGAATACACTGCAAAGACAAGATGTTTAATGTTCAAACTGAGAAACTTTATTTTTTTTTGCAAATAATCATTAACTTAGAATTTAAAGGCAGCAACACATTGCAAAAAAAACCATTTGGCACAGGGGCCTTTTTACCACTGTGTTACATCACCTTTCCTTTTAACGACAAAGTAAACGTTTGGGGAACTGAGGAGACCAATTTTTTGAAGCTTTTCAGGTGGAACTCTTTCCCATTCTTGCTTGATGTACAGCTTAAGTTGTTCAACAGTCCGGGGTCTCCGTTGTCGTATTTTACGCTTCATAATGCGCCACACATTTTCAATGGGAGACAGGTCTGGACTACAGGCAGGCCAGTCTAGTACCCGCACTTTTTACTACGGAGCCATGCTGTTGTAACACGTGCAGAATGTGGCTTGGCATTGTCTTGCTGAAATAAGCAGGGGGGGTCCATGAAAAAGACGTTGCCTGGATGGCAACATATGTTGCTCCAAAACCTGTATGTACCTTTCAGCATTAATGGTGCCTTCACATATGTGTAAGTTGCCCATGCCTTGGGCACTAATACACCCCCATACCATCACAGATGCTGGCTTTTGAACTTTTGGCGCCTATAACAGTCCGGATGGTTCTTTTTCCTCTTGGTCCGAGGGACACGATGTCCACAGTTTCCAAAAACAATTTGAAATGTGGACTCGTCAGACCACAGAACACTTTTCCACTTTGCATCAGTCCATCTTAGATGAGCTTGGGCCCAGCAAAGCCTGAAGATTTCTGGGTGCTGTTGATAAATGGCTTTCATCGCATTGTAGAGTTTTAACTTGTCACTTGCAGATGTAGCAAAGAACTGTAGTTACTGACAGTGGTTTTCTGAAGTGTTCCTGAGCCCATGTGGTGATGTCCTTTACACACTGATGTCGGTTTTTGATGTAGTACCGCCTGAGGGATCGAAGGTCACGGGCATTCAATGTTGGTTTTCGGCCTTGTCGCTTCGCAGTGATTTCTCCAGATTCTCTGAACCTTTTGACGATATTACGGACCGTAGATGATGAAATCCCTAAATTTCTTGCAATAGCTCGTTGAGGAATGTTGTTTTAAACTGTTCAACAATCAGCTCACGCATTTGTTCACTAAGTGGTGACCCTCGCCCCATCCTTGTTTGTGAATGACTGAGCATTTCAGGAAGCTTATTTTATACCCAATCATGGCACCCACCTGTTCCCCAATTAGCCTGCTCACCTGTGGATGTTCCAAATAAGTGTTTGATGAGCATTCCTCAACTCTCTCAGTCTTTTTTTTGCCACTTGTGCCAGCTTTTTTGAAACATGTTGCAGGCATCAAATTCCAAATGAGCTAATATTTGCAAAAATTACAAAGTTTACCTGTTCTAACATTAAGTAACTTGTTCTTTTGCAGTGTATTCAATTGAATATAGGTTGAAAAGGATTTGCAAATCATTGTATTCTGTTTTTATTTACGATTTACACAACGTACAACTTCACTGGTTTTGGGTTTTGTATGTGAAACCATAGATCTAGATTGAAACTCCTGGGTTCACTTACCGAGTTGATAACCGGCTTCCAGAGACTGATAATCAAGACTGCGGATGTCTGGTTAAGTGCAGCTGGGTAACTGAGGGAAACCCGGGTATGTTAATCCAGCTTTTTCCACAGGCCCCATCTAGCCACAGTTAAGATCGGTATAGTAGGCATCTTTTCGTTGTTCAAAATAAAGTATGGCCATGGAACCTTATGTTGGGTTATTTTTCACTTTTAATCTGTGTACTTTTGCCTCCATTTTGTAAATTGTACTTTTTATGCATCTCCCTATTGTTTACAGAAGGGCTCCTCTTCATTCTCAATGTGAGAATTATGCTTTAGGAATTGTTATCCTGTTCCTTAAACTGAAGGATCCTTACAGTAAAGAAGGCTATGTAAGTGTTGTCATTTACTATAACACAAAATGATGATCGTTTGCCATGGTTCTATCTGTGTTTACTTCTGTGGGTGGGTGAGTCCTTTTACACCCTTATGTCTGTATTTGTATTAAGAGCGTGTCAACAGCTTCATGTCTGTGTATGTTATGCCTATCTTTGTATGACAATTGCTGCTGTAACACGACTTTTCCCCTTGGGGATGAATAAAGTACTTAACCTGTGCCTATATGTTACAGATATATTTCTTTGATGCTGCAAGTGGAACAGGCTACATGGCATGGAGCCTAAAAACTGCAGAGATGAGTGTCGCAGTGTTCCGTGAAGAACAGCCCTGGGGCCTCATTTATCATCGTGGATACACCCTTTTTTACACCCTTTTTCCCCCGTTTTGTGCGTATGCACTTTTCTCCGCCAAATTTGGGATCTATCAAACCCAACCCTGACGGGAAAAAATGCGGTCATTTACACCCTTTTTGACCATGGCGTACCGTGATTTACACCCTTTTTGAAGAACAGGAGGAATTGGCGACGCAGCTGCTGAGTAAGAGAATTGCAGTGTGCGATGGAGAGAGGAGCGCGGATTATAGCTTATTTAAAAGAACAATCAAAGCCGCGGCAATGTCCGATTTTCCTAATGTAATTGGAGCCATTGACTGCACTCACATCATGATTAGGGCACCATCGGTGAATGAATTCGTATATGTGAATCACAAAAATGTGCATACGATCAATACCCAAATCATATGTGACGCCGACATGCTCATAAGGAATGTAGTGGCACGGTGGCCTGGCTCTACACATGATTCATTCATCCTGACGCTCAGCAGTGTGGGGCAAGACTGGGGGCAGGCGCTGCGCGTGATGGCTGGCTTCTTGGTGAGTGCATGTACACAGTATACTCATTCGTTGAAAGCTGCTGCTTATAATCATCAATTCAAGGCTGATACTCACCCCATCGTTGTGATTTATAGGTGATAGTGGCTACTTCCTGAGGGAGTGGCTGCTAGTTCCCATCCCGGACCCACAGGGTGGCCAGAAAACCCAGTTTAACGAAGTCCATGCCCGTCGGCGCTGGCCAAGTGTGGAACGCCCATCGGCTCCTGAAAGGCTGTTGGCGCTGCCTGGATGGGTCGGGTGGTAGGCTCCTCTACCACCCGAAAAAGGTCTGCAGGATCATCTGGGCCTGTGCCATCCTGCACAATGTGGCAGTTAGGTGTGGGGTTGCGCTGCCGCCGGGCCTCCCTCCACCCCAGCATGTGGACCCGGACCCACAGCCCCCTCCCCGTCATGAGGGTGTTCAACGGGGACTAAGGGCACGAGCTGGGGTGATGCAGCGGCCAGAAGCCGCCCTGCAACTCTCACCCCTCATGTTGAGCTAAAGAATGTGTGTATATAGCCTACGAAGTTTCTCAGTTTCAGTCTTGCAAAGTTGTGTTTAGTTTTCAGTATTGCAAGAACCTCATATTTCATTCCTCGTACATTTGATGTCCACAAGTTGAGACAGAAATAAATTCATGTATATCAAACACGACATTGTAATTTTTGTCCCTCTATGCAACTGAAACAAAACACACACCTACTGCATTTGACAAAAGATTCGACAAGAAGGGTTTTTTTTTTTTTTATTGCCTCTGTAAGACTTGTGACCACAGCACTCGGCGGTTTTACGCTTGTTGGTGAGGCCGGGGCTGTGGCTGATTAGATGAGATTGTTTTAATTTCCGGAGGAGAAATTGTTTGGTCCAACATTATGTGTTCATTTCTGTGGTGATTCTCTGCGTGTTCTTAGTTATATGTTCTTGTTCCTAAATAAACCACAAGATGAATTGATCATACAGAATTAGTGCAAATACCTGCCGAAGAGGACTTTTTTTCCTCGCCTGCACCTCACTAACAAGCACGTGTATCTCAGTCTCTGAGAAGTTTCGCTTCTTTCCGCGTTTCCCATCCATGCTTCACCGTCTTCCACTGACGTCTCTCCACAAATCCCCACAGCACACATGGCTACTTTATATGCAGGTGCTCATTTGCATTGACCATATATGGTTGTGTCTGGGCGTGTAGAGGGCGGGATATGAGGCGCGTTCACGTCTGCACTTTTCTTGGGTCCGGTGTGATTTACCAATGGCAATTGCGGAGAGCTGTGCGTACGCACAGTTTGATAGATCTGAAAAGGGTGTAAATATTTTGGATGTACGCCATTTTTGGCTTTTCGCCGTACGTGAAAATTTAGTAGCACTTTTACACCCTTTTTGATAAATGAGGCCCCTGGAGTGTTTCAAGGAGGTCCAAGCTTGAAGAGGACCATTACAGAAGAGCAGCAGCCAGATGGGGATGCAGTCAGAGAAGCCATATCTTTGCTTTTGCATTCTAGTGACCATTTCTTGATCTGCAGCAAGATGAGGGAGACCTTTTACCATCGCCATGAGCTTGTCCATAATCTAGAGATGACCGCTGAAGTCCTGAAAATGTATCCGAGGTTTCTGGATGTGAAAGGATTGGTAAGTGTGTGAATTAATGTGAAGATAACATGTGATTCATTCCTTTAGATTTATATTGTGTAATGTCTGAAATTATTCCATTTATCTCCTTAGATAAATCAAGACTTCACACTCTTGTTTGGAGCTGAAACATCTTCCAAGTTGTTAGAGAAATGGGACTGAAATTTCAAATCCCAAATCATCACGGAAGCACGATGCCTGACTCAGACTCACGCTGTACAGCATCTCCTGATGTCTGCAGAGGACAAACAAGTCACTGACCCCAGCTCTGGTACGTCCGCTTAAATGATTAATTTCTGCCATGCAGCCATATGGAGGAATTGAAATGGTTGCCCTTGTCCCCTTATGATAGAAAGAATTCACTCTAGGTATTAATGCCCATATCTGATTTTTGCCTATATCAGACCTTTGAAGTTAAAGTCTACATGACCTCATTTAAACCAGACAATAGTGTAATAGTGGATTAGGAGCAGTTAAGCGCAAACTCAGTGCTTTGTTAGTTGCTCATTTCAGGTTTACATGTGAAAGCCATGTTAGACTGTGATGAAGGTTTCATGAAGTTAATGCAACAAAAGTTGATTCTGTTTAAAGTGGGGTGTTTTTTCACTTGGATTGCCATATTAAGATGGGTAGAGACAGTCTGAATTCAAACTTAAACATGTTTCTTTTCTCTGAAGAATGGGACAGCGATATGGCTGCTTTGCTGCTGTTGACTCATCTGCTCCCACCACAGCCTGTGGGGGAAAAGGCTGTGAAGATCAGTGCTGATGCTGCATCAGAAAGGCTTGTTGTCTTTGATTCTTTGATTTTCTCATGGTGACTTTGAATCATTAAACATTGTGTGATTATATTGTAGTGCACGAGACAGTGGCAGTAGCGTCCGCAGCCGCTTGAGGCCCAGGCTCACAATTTTTTTTTTTGCCATCACTAAATGGCATTTGTTTAAGTTAAATGGTAGTGACTCGTCGTATTAATTCTTGTCCTTATTACAGTTATCATAAAACACTGGTCTGGTGTTATGTGTATCCTGTAGCGTTTTTTGACACTAAACTGTGATGAATGTATATGTACTCTGGCATACTCTGCAAAGTTTTTATTTGTTTCCTGTTGGAGTTGATTATTGAACACTTGTAGAGTTATTTACCATACACTGGCCAGTGTTATTAATGCTACTCTGGTGTCAGTGTAGTTTTAACACTAACAAGTGAGGATTATATGTACCCTGGCGTAGAGTTAAAATTAACACCTGTGAAGTAAATTTAACTCTGACCGATTTGCTGTGTACTGGCACGAATGCAACAGGAAAAAAATTTACTCGATCGCTTCCAAAAAATGCTTGCATATGCGACTATTATGGTCGCAGACTCGAGCCCTGTATATGGTTTGCATGTTCCATGTTTTATCTGTGTCATGCAACGTGGAGCTTGCACTGGTCTTTGTCCTGGTGTTCAGTCTTGACTCTGACTCCCTCACTTTGTTGTCTCGATACACTCTGGTCTTGACTCTCGGTAGCCGTCAAAACAATACTTGCCATAAACGGACGGTTTTTGCTGCAATTATGGGTGATTCTTGTTCTTAAATATTGCAGTTTTTAATATCCAATTGGCCACTGACAAGAATCCCATAATTGCAAAACACAAGCTAATGATGTCACCAAAAAACCTGACCTAAAGGCAGGTCAGAGGAGATCCAAATAGCTTGTTACATTCATACTGTCTGCATATATAATGTTCATTTTCTAATTTCCTATGAATTATTATGAATTAATAACAAAAAATTAATAATAAACAAATAATTAAAAAATACAATCCTACACAACTACCAATTTAATTTTAAAGCCTTTTAAGTATATTTTAAACATACTGCTGGTCTAATACAATTGTACTGCAAGTGTATTTCAAATCAGGTGGTGGGTGTACTTTTGCAGGTGTACTTTAGTACACTTAAAGTTTATAAAAAGTTGTTCCAATTTAACATACTATTTACACTTTAAGTGTACTGAAGTAGTACTCAATGACTACTTGAGCACACTTAATTACACACAAAGGTGACGAAAAAAGCATGCAGCTAACTAAATGTTTACTTAGTACAGTCTGTAAAAGTATAATTCAAGTATAGTATTTTTTCACCTAAGGATAAATCAAGTATTAATTCCTATGCTTCATTTTTCCACAGACGCTGTGAGGGAGAAATTCCTAAATACAGAAGTCCGTGAGATCCGAGCCATGATCCGAAGGAAGTGCAATAATGAGGGCTATCTTTGATCTTTTTTCCAGTAAGTTTGCTGCATTTTTGTTTTATTTTGTTACAAACTGTTATGTTTGTGCAGCATTGTTTAATTTCCTGGATACCTCGGTTGAGAGGTTTTGTGTTTTAATATAAATAATTTGGATTTTGCTTTCTAAATAAACTGAAGTGGATTTCTTTCATAGAACTGAGTAGCACACTTCTAGTGTACTAGTGGTACCAGAAATTTAGATTGAAGTGCATGTGGTGACATTATACTTCTGTACCACTAACACAGTGTACTCTACAGTACTAATACCTGCAACACCTATTGCACTTCAAATACACTTCGAAACAATACATTACAGTATAATAATCTTATACTTGAAGTACATACCTTTTTGATGCTTAAATTGAGATATTACTTCACTATAAATGCATTCGATCATGAAACACATGTATTGCTTCCAACCCCTGAGTAAAGAAAAGCGTGAGAAGTCGGGAGTCATAACACAGGTGAAACTGATAAACCTCCATGCACAAGGACTTCAATTCCGTGCGAGAATGATGTATATTCGGCATTTTCTGGGATGGATTTTGCAATATCTACGAGTTAGGAATCTTTTTTGAGAGTGTAATCAACGAATCGAGTAAACAGTCCCTCCTCATCCATATCCCTGTGATAGTGAACTTGCTCTGCGTGGGCACAAACAGTGAGAAACTGAATGACTTCACCCATGCTTTTAATGTGGTATCTATTCTTTTCTACTTGGGTATGACCCAGCAGATGGATAATATTTTCACCTGTCTGACCAGCGCCGGTACTCCTGTCACGCAACCATGGCCCTGGAGTGTGAGATGCTTGTTGCGTGTTTGTACAGTCTTTATCAAGTGCTTTTTTTCCCCATTTGTGTAGCCACATTTAGTAAATATGTCCTCATGATCCGAATTAGAACTAAATTTGCGACAAGCGAAGCAAAAGCTGGCATTGCGCAGTACTGAATAATCGAGCCATGCCATGGTCGAGTTTGATACGAGTTTGATACGCTTAGGATAACTGCTTAAAATGGGCTGAGATGGGCGATCCATATTTAAGTCCGGAGGAGTGGACAAAGAGCCGGGGGCCTGAACATGGGGAGAACAGACGGTGTGAGCTCCCAGCATGGGGGCAGTGCTGCTGGAGCATGGTGCATCTGCCGGTGATTCACAGGCAGTCCCGGACCCCGGCACGTATGCAACGCCCTGTTTGGTGGTTGCAGGGCTGCTGGTAGAGACAGCACTTGCGGGAGTGGGAGCTGCTTGTTTTTTAATGAGCCACATATGCGTTTCTATTGGCAAATGTTCGAAGTGCTTATGATACAGATGTTCGAAATGTTGAAATGTGCTTATGATACAGAATTATTGTTGCAACAACCCCAGTGAGTGACTAGCAACTCCAGACTAGCTGCTAGCTAGCTGCCTGGGCTCACTCGGTAGCCACACAAGTCGACACACACACAGATGACAAACTAGTACACAAATTACCTTAATGTCAAACAACAAGACTGACAAAATAAGCGGTGGAAGAAGTAGCAACAGAAGAGATATGGGCAAAGTTTTGATTCCCTGGGAGAAGCACAGGTCCTGTATGAGCAGCGTAGACGTGACCTCAGACTGAGTGAAGACGGCAGTCTAAGAGAATGGGAGCGTCCCTTGTAATTCGAGAGTGCCCATTGGTTAGTTTTGCATCAGAATAGACTGGCAAAGGAATCCACCAATCGCACATAGTGATAGATAGATGAAGCATACGTAAAGCTCTCTCTTAATGGCTGTCTACCTCCGGCTGTGAATCACATGGGATACGCGTGTTTGCTGTCAAATAGTAGTAAATCAGTTTCTTATCTTGAGTTTTCATTGGGTGGGCAGAGCTTCCTGTCCCCCCTTGGTAATGCCCCTGCGGCGGGATCGCAATTCGGTTTAGCAGGTGACCTGCAAAGTTGGTAATCAGTCTCATAAAATTACTACTATGACCAAAAACTTGGAATTTTAATTAATAATTAAAATAAGCAATGTTAATGATTAACTATTTTGGAGTTGTAAATAGGCTATTTTGACTTAGACTCCCACGGCATACAACACCAACACAGACACAGGGTTGAATAAATGATTTTATCAAATGAACAAACACAGAACTACAGAGGCTAATCTACAGGAGGACTATGTACAAACTACGTGAAGGTAACAACAATTATGCGTGCATGCGAGTGTGTACAGCTGTGTTCAAAAAATAGCAGTGTAACATCAGTAACCTGATGAACTTCTGTTAGTGGTAGTTGTGATATTTCTGCATGGCAAATAATTTACTTGTAGAAGTGGCAGTGTAATTGAAAAGCAACAGGCCCAACTGTCATGATATGCACGCTGCTTGTTCTGAGTAATTGACTCATTCATTGAAAGCATTGAAAGAGGCGTGTTCAAAATAATAGCAGCGTAGAGTTTAATTAGAGAATTCATTCATTCTGTGAAATAACAGGTGTCATTAATTGTCCTTTATTAAGGTAGAAGGGAAACAAATGTTTCACACATTGTTGTTAATCCGTTTGCACAGAATACAAATAATTTCAATTTTTTTCTGTTATGCATGAGCCTAATTAGGCTTAATAACTCAGTACTGTGTCACAGAGATTGTGGAAAATTATTTCAGTGAAGAAATTTGATTACAAAATGATTTAGGAATTAAATTTCGGAATTTACGGACGCTGGCGTCGATATCTGCGCAAAGGGGTTAAGATATTTCCCTCTGAATTACGAAGTAAACTGGGCCATTCCAAACATTGTTTAGAGGAACAATGTAATTTGATTAAATGGTTGATTGGAGAGGGGAAAAAGTTTAAAGAAGCGCAGTAAATTATAGGATGTTTAGCTGAAATGATCTCAAATTCTTTAAAATGGAAACGAAAACCTGAAACACGTGAAAGGAAACGAGCAACTACTGTTAAAACGGATTGAAGAATAATCAGAATTGCAAAGATTCAGCCCATCATCACCTCCAGAAAAATCAAAGATGATATAAAATTACCTGTAAGTGCTGTTACAGTCAGAAGGCTTTGGATCGAAGCTAAGCTATCAGCAAGAAGCCACCGTAAAGCCCCATTGCTGTAAAAACAGCATGTGCAAAATCGGTTAGAACACATCTATTGGCCCAAAGAGAAATGGTGTAACATTCTTCGGATTGATGAGATTAAATTTGCTCTTTTCGGGTCTAGTAGTCGCCGACAGTATGTCAGATAACTCCCGGGTACTGAATTCAAGCCTTAGTACACTGTGAAGACAGTGAAGCATGGTGGGGCAAAAATCATGGTATGGGGATGTTTTACATACTATGGCGTTAAGCCCATTTATTGTATACCAGGGATAATGGATCGGTCTGAATACATCAAAATACTTGAAGAGATTATGTTGCCACAAGCCGAGGAGGAAATGTCCCTGACATGGGTGTTTCAACCAGAGGACGACCCCAAACACACGAGTAAGCGAGCAACAACTTTGTTCCAGAAAAACAGGATTGAAGTAATGGAGTGGCCAGCTCAATCCCCTGACCTCAACCTCAATGAAAACTTGTGGGGTGACATTAAAGATGCAGTTTCTGAAGCAAAACCAAAAATTCACAGGAACTGAGGAATGTAGCTTGTTCATCCTGGGTGCCGGAAGTTGGTTGACTCGATGTAACGCAGATGCGCAGCAGTGATCAAAAACTAATGGTTATGCAGAGAAATATTTCAAAGTTTCAAAGATTTACTACGATTAAAAGTTATTGCGTCGACATGGAGGATCTCCAGCATGTGTCTGTAGAAATGACGGAGGATGGGGTGAATACATAATATCCCTGAATGGATTATTTAGCTTTAAAAGCCACATCATGTCTTAAATAGCTGAAGTCATTTGAAGTATACCCAACAAAGTTCATATAGCTATATGTATATTGCCAAGACTTTCATTAAAAAAGGAATAATATCTGTTTGATCAAGATAAACACTGGGGTTTAAGAGATTAAATACAAATGAAAAGAACATAATTTTGCTAAATCGTTACCAACAGGGATTCGCATTGTGCCTCTCTTTATTACAACTAAACAAAAAAATAACATTTATTCTCTGCAAGTAAGAAGACATAAAATCGCTGGAACTCCATTGTGTGGGCACGAAGGGGCAGAATTATTGCGGGTGCCAGCGGGATTGGAAAACGCACATTGCGGGAGTGGGCGTTAATGGTCAGAAATCAAATGGTAGCCGCCGGGAGTGGGATTAAGAAAACAGTCCAACGCAGGACTCTACACCAAAGTGCTGAGATTTTGTGCACTGGGCCTGTCAGTCAAGCCCTGCAGTTTAAAAGTTTTCATGCTTCAGACTCAGTTAGGATAAAAAGAACATAGTTTGGTTCAAAAATAGTTTATTATAATTACAGAATCGAAAAACATAAAATTTGACTGCATATGTTTGCTGTGTACCCTACCATTCATGAAAAGTGTCAGTTTTCAAGCTCTGTGTTCCCTGATTTGAAAACATTTTTGCTTCTTGCGGCAGATGTCTTTCATCGCTACTGTATGGAGTCAAGCCATCTGAGTATTAATTTCCAAAAATAGGCTTGATGCGGCACGTTTGCAACACACCAAGTGAATGGCCATTTGACAACATTTTACAGTGGAAAATTATGGGCAACAACAAGAGTGTTTCACATGGTGCATGCACACACATGAACAGACAGGTATACTACAGTGCAGTTGTAAAACAACATGCATAGGCATTTTATCATTTTTATATGGTCTGTTTACAATGTCAGATTTATTTTCAGCAGCTCACCATACTGAAAGTTTTAGGGAATGGATGGTTTACATTTTTGGTCACCGACAGCTGTCATTGATGTCAATGTAAAACTAAAGTTAGAAGAAAGAACAATGAATAATACAAAATTTAATCGGCATAGTTGTTGCTTGCTTTCACTGATCCCTTGCATCATAGTCCCACAACACTTCCTCTCTGCTGACTGCTTTATGTTTACTGCTCATCCTTGGATAAACAATCTGTGTGACAGTTTTAATTATGATGGCTAACATAAACCTTTTGCACGTTACTTTTTGTCCAATGAATAATATGGGTTCGTTGCCGCACAACCAATGTTTATCATTTACATGTGTTTGCATGGATAAATCTGACTGGGAGTCATTGTGAAGGAATACGCTAAACTTATCATTTCGCTTCAGAATTTTATGTGTTCTGAAGACTTTTTGCGAGATTGTCTAAACCCTGCATATCATGTCAACTGACTGTTTGCTTTAGTAAGCTTGTGTTTAAATTTATTTCATTTCATTGCAAATTTGCATTGAAAAATGTTAAGGTTCTGACCAGGAATCAAGTGCAGAGGCAGAGTACAATCCAAAATGCAGGTGATTGACAACTTATATGGTAATTTGTGGACAGAACACCACAAGGATGAGTGGAGACGGAGCCCCGGAATGGGATCGCACATTTCAGTATAGATGTAGAGGGCAAAGCTGAGCTGTCAATTGTCAGCCAGTGGCTTCCGGGACAGCAGCCAGATGGAGTGCACACTTCGCCAGCACCATACTGTCCTACAGGAGGATGGAGTATCTTGAGGAAACTCCAATCCTGATGACCGTAGATTTGGGGGCTTGTTTCTAACAAACTGGACAGAGGGACAGACTTGGAAGGGTTAACAAGAATGCGGTCCCAATCCTGGACCTTGATTAGGCTCGAGAGCTTGTGACTATTATACTGGACTAATTGACTGTGTGTTATCCTGAACATGGTCCTAATTCTGTACCCTAATTAGGCTTGGAAGCTTGTGCAAGTTAACTGAGTAAAGAGGAAAGCTTCTGGGAATAGCTGTCATTAAAGCACTTGCACTTTACAATGACGAAGAGCTTCTTCTTGGAATACTGACTGGTTCTAAGCATTAAAGGCAAATTACAATCTAGCAACATGTGTTTGGATCTAATGAAATTCTAATAAACGCAACGGTGAAAGTGGAGGACGCAGTGCGAAAGTCTGGCAGCTCAAGCTCAAATTTGCTATCTACCTCCGGCTACTATGGTGAGTACACCGGTGTTTCTACTCTGTAGCTGGGATTGAGGGAAAGCTAGAATCCACCCCATACAGACACATTTGTAGAATGGGTCGACATACCCAAGTGTAGACCGGAGACCGTAGAAATCCGTTGGGTGTGAGTTTAGAGGGAAACATGGACAGTGAGGAGCAGCAAAAAGTGGACCAACAACGTATGAACAGGTTAGGTGTGTATTATAAGGACCTGCTGGTTCGTGTGCACAACTGTGGTGTGTTGTTAGTGTGGTGTAAAGAACAGCTTCTGCGCTGGTATATGACGGAGGGGCGAAAGCTCCAGGCTAAACAGCTTTTCGGATATTGTCCGTGGTAATGTTTTTCATATTGCACCGGAATGACCAGCGTTTGCTTGCAGAAAATGAGCGCGTTAAGCCGCTTTCACACCGGACGCGAAACAAATTTTTTGCGCAACAGATTACATTCAAAGTCAATGCATTGTATTTGCACTGACTTTGAATGTAATCAATCGCGCGAAAAATTTGTTTCGCGTCAGTGTGAAAACGGCTTGACGCGCCCATAACGCGTGTATTTGCGGCTTTGCATTGACTTTTAATATAATCTGTCGCGCGAAAAATTCATTTCGCGTCCGGTGTGAAAGCAGCTTTATGGATGCTACGCGACAGCTACAGAGAGTTCCGGTCATGTCATGAAGATAATACAGGTTTAACAGACCTTAAGTTCCGTTAGCGTGGACAGTTGCTTATGTGGAGCTAGCGAATCGATCACTTCTACAAGAAAGAATTTCCTATTCAATCTCTGCCTTTTTCGGCTTTTTATTAGCCAGAACAATTTCTAAATGAGGATGAAATTACGATATGACAATGCAGAGAAATCGTTTGTTATACCAGACACGTTAGAGCTTGTGTGTTTTGCGATTGCTTTCACAGTAGCATCAGAGAGCTAGCCCAGATATTGGTGAAGTATCCGGCTGATCCCTGTCATGGATAAGTGAAGCGATCACAAGCAGCCGTAAACAAACCCAAACACGTATCCCAAGCTCTGCAAAACCTATGTCTGGTCTAGCTGCAGCCTTTTCAGCTCAACTTTGCAGACATACAAAACCTCTCCGGTTAGCTTCATCTGTAGTGGCTACAATCAGGCAACGTTATGATGAAACTGCCACACTAATGCTTACCAAAGTAACACAAGCATACCGATCAGAATTACTGCATATAAGTGAACCAGTAGCATTTTTAAGTAGCACAGCACGCAAACTCACATGCAGTAGCTGGCTAACTGAACGGTCATAACAACCAGAGACAAACCCTTGCAATACAGGTTTTACAAGTTCCATTACCGTGGACAGTTGTACCAAGCATCCAAATTACAAACAAGTATAAAAAGTTAGCTTCAAATGAGGTTTATGTTCACACACCTTCTGTAGAATTTCCCTTGATATTACTCTTGCATATTTAGGACACAAACATTAGCAACAGTAACTTGGCTACGTTAGCCGCAGTGCTACAGCCACAATCAACTGGCTATCACGTCAGGTTGGCTTATGCAGAAAAAGCAACTTACAGCTTCTGTGTCTGTGAGTCACAGACAGTCGCGACCGATACGGGCTTTATCTTCAGATAATTTACAAAGCCTGCGTTTGAGGCCAGTTGTTAGTGCTAACTATCGTTAGCGGTCCTGCTAGCCACTCGTAACACGTTAGCTTCACTTCCATAATTTGCTGTTATATCGTTACTTACAGCTTATGGCTCCGAGTGCTTGATCAATGCAACTGCTTCAGGTTTGAGAAGCAGCTGAAACGCTTATCCTGTGTCGAATTATCCTTTATTGACAAAGCTGTCTTTGGTGAAATGCTGAGCACAAAAGCTAACTGGCCGTGGCTGTTTGCCGCCAGCAAACAAAAAAAAGCTACTAACTGATTTCTGGTGGCATCGTCTTTTGGAAGAGAGATGGGTGCTTTTCTGCACGTCCAAAAATAAACGGACAAGCAGCTTTGGGAGAGATACTGACAAAACTGCACCTCATGATCTGTGCTTCTTTTGTATTTCCAAAAGTGTAGAGGCTACTGAGCAGTAGTATGATCCGCGGTTGTTTGTGCCTGCTAGAATAGTTTACGGTGTGGGCAGGTCCAGCGCCGTGATTGGCTCTGGCTAGGTCTGTATTAATTGGACGGTACAACCTGACGTCAGGTTTTGCCCAGATCTCGTAAAGATATTGGGAAGAGCAGTTAAGAGAGGAAACCACGTTCACGAAATCACGCTCTTGGATTACGGCAAAACCTCTGTATCTAATGTTTAGAAATATTATAACATTACTTATATGTATTAAAAGAAGGATCAGCATAATAGGTCCCCTTTAAATACCCCTCCTATGGTCATTAGAGAATAACCATTAAACAAGATGCAGCCGGGGGAGTAACAAAGACGAAAACCAATCAAAGGAGAGATGCTTCTAATAGACATGCAAGTTGCTGGATAGGAAGAGACATGAAAGGCATTCACACGAGGGATGAGACGGCAAAATATCCAGTAATATTTGTAAAGGTGCATGGGTGGGGCTGTCTACTGTATGCAATTGTGGCTGATTGAATATTTTATTTTAAAATGCAATGGTTTGTTTTTGTGAACATTCTCAAATCCAACACATAATGTTACGTACTGTTAAAAAAAAAAAACTGAAAAGGGCTATTCCTTTGCATCTCTACCCTTATATTGGAATAATGAGTTGGTACGTTTATATAGTTCTAAGTTACTTCTTGTTGTAAGGAGGGCTCTAATTAGTGACGCACACGCAGAACGCATAGATAACGAAGCTGCAAGTTCCCGGTTAAAATCCGGACAGCTTCTGTAATGGTAAAACGTGCTGTGATGCTGTCTTCCCTTTGTTTTCAGCTAGCGAGTTTAAAAGTTGTTTGACCTGTTTAAACTGCACGAAAATGGAGTTGGGTTCTGCTAAAAACTTTTCCATTCCGGCGCTTCTTGGATCTCTACTCCCTCTCCCACCAAATAAACTCATAGACAATCCAGTTGTCTGGCACACGTTTAGAGTGTGGGCTCAGTTCAGGAGACACTTTGGCTTCCTTGATTTTTGCCTCTCGAGTCCCATTACCGCCAACCATCTTTTTCAACCCTCCTTACTGGACCCAACATTTCAGGAATGGCGGAGACTGGGTATTGAGCGCTTCAGAGATCTCTTCACGGATATTAGTATTGTATCGTTTGAGCAACTGACTGAAAAGTTTAGTCTTCCGAAGTCTCACTTTTTTAGGTATCTACAATCAGGGGCGCAGCTACCCATTTTTGGGGGGGTATGCAACGACAACAACAGTGCCCCCCCCAACACCTACACCCAGTGTTCTCCACTGGGATGGGCGGGGTGAGAGATGCGTTTTATTTCGTTGATATTGCGCACTCAATCGCGCATCTTCCAGTACTCTTTAAATTCTATTATATTGTAAATATCATAATCTTGTGTCTTCATCTGCTTGCCGCCAATTTTTTGGCGCCCCCCTTTGCGTAGCGCCCCTATGCACTGCATAGATTGCATACCCACTTTTTGCGCCACTGTCTACAAGTAAGACATTTCCTCCACTGTCAGGTACCAAACTTCCCTCAGACACCTGATATGAGCATTGCTGATGCACTTCTCAATTTACAACCATCACACAAGGGTTTGATCTCCATTATCTACAGCAAACTGTTAGGCATAAGGCAGGCCCCACTCAACAACATTAAAATTGCATGGGAGCAGGATCTGAATCTAACCTTGTCTACGGACATGTGGGAAACCATTTTTAAGTTGGTTAATTCAACTCCTCTTTGTGCCCGACACTGCTTGTTACAATTCAAAGTTGTACACAGGACCCAAATATCCAAATCAAAATTGTCTCACTATTACTCAGATATAGATCCCTGTTGTGACAAATGTAAGAGAGAGAAGGCTTCACTTATTCACATTTTGGACATGTCCTAGCTTGGAGAAGTACTGGAGGGAAGTCTTCCAAACTTAATCCTTAATTGTCAGCTTGGACATGGAACCCAACCGTCTGATTGCTCTTTTTGGCAGCACGGATGACATCGATGTGCGCCTGACCCCAGCTAAACGCGGAGCTCTGTCTTTTGCCTCTCTTGGCCAGGCGTGCAATATTGCTGAGGTGGAGAGATGCTGCCCCGCCCACCCACGCTCAGTGGTTGAGAGATGTTATGTCTTGTTTAAACCTTGAAAAAATACATTACTCAATTACTCAATCAATACCAAAGAAAAGTTTCAAAAAGTGTCGGGACCTTTTCTGGAATACTTCCATAACCTTCGAACTAGCTTGGGATTGGATCCCTCACTCACACTTTGTTCTCTGTTTTTACGTCAGCAATACCAAGTGTATAAATCGGTCCTCTCTCTGATACCTGCTTTTGGCCAATGTGTGGGTTCATAAAATAAAGAAATAAATTATTTTACTTTATTTTTTACCTTCTTAGATCGAAACCCGACTGTTGCCTGTATCACTCCAGGTATGAAGAACAATTGGTTTATTTGTCCTGTTGATTCTTTCATGTATAAGTTTGGCTTGGTAATGATGGGTGGGGTGGGTGGGTTAGATAAGGTTTTTTGTTTTGTGTTGTGTTTTTATTTTCCCCCTGCTGTGTATGGACAGGATTATCTTTCTCAACCTCAGTTGACTGTGTACTTCACAAACTTCCTGTCAACATTTCACACCTTTTGAAAAATTTTATTGAAAAAGTTCAATAAAAATATCCTTGAGAAAAAAAATGCACGAAAATGTAATAGTAGGTTTCGTTAACATGTGTTCGAGTGTTACCATTGACTTTGGTCAGTAAAAGCGATTGTGAACGATGTTAAACACGTCGGCGATTTTTCCCCACTTAAAAATCGTTGCAGGAGAGAGAGAGCGAGAGAGAGACCGTGCCACTGCCTGTGTGTGTATAACTTCGCCGTGTGCCTCCCTTTATAGGTATGTTACGGTGTTCATTTATGAATTGTTATATTATATGCACTTTTGAAAAGATGGACTGTGTGACATTGCTAGCTAATTGAATTGAAAACCAGCACCTTATTTGATATGTATTGTCCTCTGAAAGCTGTTTCTACTGTTATTAAAATTACCGGGTGAAACATTGATGAATTATTTTTAGTTTTGTATCTACTGTAATGGTTAATAGACTGCCTTATTTACTTTTTTCTATGTTCCTATAATTTATGTGAGCTCAACTTGTGTATAATGAATTAAGTTACACATTTAGAATATAAAGGGAAATAACACTGATATTGTGCTTCAATCTAACAAATGCACAGCATTTGTGACTCAAATAGAAAAGGAAAAAACATTAATTTTTAGGTCACCTGAGACAAAGTCTCAAAGTGACCTATTCTAATCGCCTTTTGTCCGTCGTCATCCATCATGCGTCCGTAAACAATTTACATTTTCCGCTTCTTCTCAGAAACCACTGATCCGATTTCAATTAAATTTTGCAGGAACCTTCCTTGGTCAAATATGCACCAAAATTGTGAATTATATGGTGCCCACCCCCAGGGGACTCTGAGGGGCGAGGCTAAAAGTGGTCAATACATTTTCCACTTCTTTTCAGAGACCGCTGATCCAATTTCAATAAAATTTTGCAGCAACCTTCCTTGGTCAAATATGCACCTGTGAATTATATGGTGCCCACCCCCAGGGGCTCTGGGTGGTGGGGCTAAAACTGGTCAATACATTTTCCACTTCTTCTCAGAAACTGCTGATCCAATTTCAATAAAATTTTGCGGGAACCTTCCTTGGTCAAATATGCACCAAAATTGTGAGTTATATGGTGCCCATCCCCAGGTGCTCTGAGGGGCGGGGCTAAAAGTGGTCAAATTGGCTGAAATTTTCTAAATCTTCTTCTCCAGACCCAAATATGCTGGAAAACAATACTCTTCATAGATGGAAGGCTCTTGAGGTGCTTTATCAAAATTGTGAACTTCATGACCCTCGAGCTCCATGTTTCCCCCGGGGGAGGGGGTGAAATTTACTATAGTTTATATAGGAAAATGATACTTTTGGGTATATTTTGTTCATTTTCGACTGGAAATCATTCAAACTTGATTGGCATTATAATCATGAGATGACAGTTTGATACTATGACATTTTTCACCCTGTCTCTTCCCCAGGGGCTGAGGGATGGGGCACAAATGGGGTCATATTGCCAAAAATTTCAACAATCTTCTTCTCCAGACTGAGATAACCTGGAAACCAATACTCTTCATAGATGGAAGGGTCTTGAGGTGCTTTATCAAAATTGTTAATTTCCTGGCCCTCAGGCTCTATGTTTGCCTCTGGGGGTGAAGTTTACTATACTTCATATAGGAAAATTATACTTTTGGGTATATTTGGTTCATTGACATCAATAACATCCGTTTTTATGCAACTCAGGTGACCGTTAAGGCCCATGGGCCTCTTGTTATGAAATGTCTTTGGCAGAGTCTTCACGTCAAAGGCCATACCCATAAACCTCTCCCACACTCTGAAAACAAATTGAAGTCCAGCGCTATTTATAGAATACTCGCAATTCCAGTTCTCAAAATCACCAGTGAAACATCATCATCTTTTGACATTCCATTAAAGAGTAAGTCATGTTAAAGCCTTTTCTAATCACCTTCAGCGATGCCACATGAATTGCCCAATGACCTATAGTATAGAACATAAATATGGCAGTATATGACTCAAGGCATACATCATATTCTTGGTTAATATTTCGGTGTCATTCAGTTTCCATATCCTCCCACATGAACCAAGTTTCAAAACCCTGCTGTTCCTCCAGCTGTGTCCTGACATGGTTTGTTGGCTCACTTTTTACTGTCCCCACAAAATCCACCAAACCCATTTCATTCGCCGCTAACTACAGATTTTACTACCACCTACCTTTCCCAAATACATGGTTCTAGTTAGTCCAATGCATCGACCTCCTTTTTGGCCATGCATTTTCCCCACCTATTTCCTCCAAATTTACCTTGTTTATAATATGCTCACTTCAGTAAATACAGCCTTTTAATGCTTAGATATAGTGGATATTTCTCCACATGGTACTTGTGAGTTCACCATAAAATACCTTAAGGCCATTTTATGAGAAAATAGTGACACAGGATTTCTATCTCTGTTTACCTGAGACTTTCTTAAAGCAGCTCAACTTCTCCATGGCACAGCTTGCTCTCCTTCTCTATGACACAGCTCGCTCTCCCTCTCTATGGCACAGCTTGCTCTCCTTCTCTATGACACAGCTTGCTCTCCTCTATGACACAGCTTGCTCTCTTCTATGACACAGCTTGCTCTCTTTCTCTATGGCACAGCTCACTCTCCTTCTCTATGGCACAGCTTGCTCTCCCTCTCTATGACACAGCTCACTCTCCTTCTCTATGGCACAGCTCACTCTCCCTCTCTATGGCACACCTTGCTCTCCCTCTCTATGGCACAGCTCGCTCTCCTTCTCTATGACACAGTTTGCTCTCCTTCTCTATGGCACAGCTCACTCTCCTCTATGACACAGCTCGCTCTCCTTTTCTATGGCACAGCTCGCTCTCCTTCTCTATGACACAGCTCGCTCTCCTTCTCTATGACACAGTTTGCTCTCCTTCTCTATGGCACAGCTCGCTCTCCTTCTCTATGACACAGCTTGCTATCCTTCTCTATGACACAGCTCGCTCTCCCTCTCTATGGCACAGCTCACTCTCCCTCTCTATGGCACAGCTTGATCTCCTTCTCTATGACACAGCTCACTCATACAAACCAAATTTTCCACAGATCGGCCCATTTTACCATCTTTTACCAACACATTTACCTGGTCACAAATCCACCCCCTGCTGCTCCCTTTCAAATGCATTTTTGGGGTCATCTTCTGCTTTCCAACACATGCAAATGATTCTTCCACCATACCACCTTCACATTTCTCTGCTCCTGCAGTGATTGTTTTCCACCAAAGACTAAAAGGCCTTGTTTAGCTATTAATTCGTCCTTGGTCCCTCCTGCCGTCTAATAAACACCACCACACAAAGTCCAGTCTAGTAATAAGTGCCCAGATTGGAGGGCACGTGCGTGGTAGGATGACGAGCATTAGGGTAAATGCCCCCAGTGGGAGAGTTCCAGTAAGGGTTTGGAGCCGCAAAAAAGCTGGAGGAAGTGACAGGTAGGGTTGGAGGGTGGGTAGTTACAAAGTTAATCCTCTGCTGGTGGGGGTGGTAGGCGCTCATATAGGAGAGGTCCGACGGGTACTTGTAGAGTGAAGAATCAGGAGGGTGAGGATGGAAGGCCTGGGCAATGCCATGGAAGTCGAACTTGTAGGCGTAGCGCTTGCCGTGCACCTTCGTCATGATGTTCTTGTCATAGTAGTAGCGCAGTGCGCGGCTCAGCTTGTCGTAGTTCATGTTGGGCTTGCTCTTGCGCTCTCCCCAGCGACGCGCCACCTCGTCCGGGTCAGTCATCTTGAACTCGCCATTGGTGCCCTCCCACGTGATGCAGGCAGCATTGGCAGCATCCGATAAGAGTTCCAGAAGGAACTGCCACAGCTGTATCTGCCCGGATCCTAATGAAGTGGGAAACACTTGCAGATTACTGCCACTCAATAATCATCTCTCACCATCCTTTTACACAGTATCCTCTAAAATGGCATATATGTAGAGGGATCAAATTGATTATGAGTGTAGGAAAGTGCTAGACAATGATCTGCAAAGCTGTTTCTGGAGGTCAAGTAAATGTTAAATTTCACTCTAACCCGCATTCATCACACCTGATTCTAAAAATTAGCAGCTCAAAAAGGGCTCACCAGTTTGGTGAGTGAGGTGCGCTTTGCTAGGGTTGGATGAGAGAGACCCAACAGAATGGTTAATCTTCAGGAATAGAGCTGGTGACCACTGGTGTGCAATTTGATGAATTTTTGAGGAAGTTGACTCTGTATCTTTTTGAATTGGACTGCTGGCATCTGGATGTAGAGAGTCCCG
Organism: Gymnothorax javanicus; assembly: GCA_029692085.1. Classification (NCBI taxonomy): domain Eukaryota; kingdom Metazoa; phylum Chordata; class Actinopteri; order Anguilliformes; family Muraenidae; genus Gymnothorax; species Gymnothorax javanicus. The sequence goes on from CM056195.1 coordinate 78,306,579, forward strand.
GGGTTAAAAAGCACAAGTATTGCCATATGCCACATGTTTCTTCCACATAAAAATTCTTACAGGCTTTAGAGGTTAGTTGTGTCTGCTGGCACAAGAATTTAGCAAATGAAGAAATCCAGGTTATGGTAATAAAATACTGTAAAAGATTTTAATTTCTGAACCTGGATTTTCTTCTGTTTCAGGTACCAGCTGAGTCGAGGTACAAACATAAGAGGATATAAATTGGCCCGTAACTTCTTCACCATTTGTGTAGAAGATCCTTTCAGCAGGAGTTGCACAACATTTTATTTCCTCAGCATATTTTATGTCTTTTTGTTTAGTATTTGCTCTAAAGTAGATGGCTTTTCAGATTGATGCTGAAACGCAGTCAATTTACTGATGTACAGCGGCCTCTACAAATATTTTGTCCTCTTCATATTTAATTCACAGTATTAACAAAAATGTAACCCTTAATTGCAATACAATGATTTAAAGATTTTTTAAAAAATGATCAATTAATTTTTTACCTCTATTTAACTAGGAAATTCCATTTAGAGCATGTCTCTCATTTTAAGGAGACCCTGAGAGAAATTCCAGATAGACCAGTTACAAGTGAGAAAGGATAAACAGAAACAGGGGTGATTTTCTTGGGAAGGTTAAGGGCTTTGCTTGAGGGCCTTCATCTCTCCAGATGCAATACAGAATCCCAAGCCCAAGTTGGGAGCTAAAACCAGAAACTCTTCATTACCAGTCAAGCAACCTACCACTAGGCTATCCTGCCGCCCCATTGTCATGTAACAAATATTTACAAAAAAATGTGTACCTTGATCGCTGGATCCCTTTCCCACAATAATCTGTGTGCAACCTCCCTTTTCTAAGATAACAGCACTTGGTATTCTCCAATGTTGTGTACTGAGATTGAGGAAGTCATGACGTGGGATCTAAGACCATTGCTCCATGCAGAATCTCTCTAGGTCCTTCAAATTCCTGGGTCCTCATTTATGGACTCTCCTCTTCCTCTGGTCCCACAGTTTTTCTTTTGGGTTTAGGTCATGGGACTGGGATATTTCATTTCAAAACCTTAATTCTGTGGTCAATGAGTAATTTTTGTGTTGATTTTGATGTGTGCTTGGATCATAGTCCAATTAAAAGATCCAAGCAATGCTCAGTTTAAGCTTTCTGACAGAGGGTGTCATGTTTTCATTGAACGTTGAAATGTTAAATTATCAAAGTTGTCAAACTGTGCATTTGGAAGTCGCATAGCTTGTGAAGGGTTACCAGACCCATTTGGAATACCAGTAAAACCACACAACAGTATAAAACGCAATACAATGATTTGTAACATAGTGAAAAGAGAAAATCCAGTGTTTTACCACTTTTGATAATGTTAGCAGGCAGGGCTGATAGCTGAAGGCTGGCAGACAAGGCCGATGGCTGGAGGGTAGCTGGCAAGGCCGATGGCTGGAAGCTAGCAGGCAAGACTGATGGCTGAAGGCAAGCAGACAAGGCCGATGGCTGGGGGCTAGCAGGCGAGGCCAGTGGTTGGAAGCTAGCAGGCAAGACTGATGGGCGGAGGCTAGCAGACAAGGCAGATGGCTGGAGGCTAGCAGACAAGGCCGATGGCTGGAGGCTAGCAGGCAAGGCCGATGGCTAGAGGCTAGCAGGCAAGGCCGACGGCTAGAGGCCAGTAGGCAAGGCCGAAGGCTGGAGGCTAGCAGGCAAGGCCAATGGCTGGAGGCTAGCAGGCAAGGCCAATGGTTGAGGCTAGCAGGCAAAGTCGATAGCTGGAGACAAGCAGGCAAGGCCGATGGCTGTAGGCTAGCAGGCCTCCATCTATTGCCTGCAGGCTAGCAGGCAAGTCTGATGGCTGGAGGCTAGCAGGCCGGGCTGGTCAAAGGAAGCTAACAGTGCTAGCTGTCTGCTACTGCTACTCAACAGGTGGACTGTAGATAGGCCAAAATGTATGACAATCCAACATCTGACAAGAAAATTTGCACCAGAGATGCCACTCTGCAGAGAATTTGTTGATCTTGCAGAGTACCACTCATTCAGGCTCAAATGCAATAAAATCTCATACATAAAAACACAAAAACTCAGACCTCAGGTACTGACACACTATTCACAGAACTGACTTAGCTGCCATCTTGGATTCCGCCATCTTGAAAAGAAGATTAGAAGAGGCCCCCGGAACCTTCAAGATTTGGAGACAGTTTGTGTGGAAGAATGGTCCAAAATCACACCTGAGCAATGAATGCAACTAATTTCTCCATACAGAAGGCATCTTGAAGCTGTCATTACCAACAAAGGCTTTTGTACTAAGATTTAAATACATCCCCAATTCCGAAATAGTAGGGACGAAGTGTAAATTGTGAATAAAATTAAAACGCAATGACTTTCAGATCACATGAGCCAATATGTTATTTACAATAGAACATAGTTTCAGCATTTGAAATGTTAACTAAGACATTTTATATTTTTATCCACAAAATGAGGTTATTTTAAATTTTCTGGCTGCAACAGGTCTCAAAAAAAGTTGGGACACAGGCAAAAAAGGGCTGAAAGAGCAATTAATATGTAAGAAAATCAGCTGAAAGAACATTTAGCAAGTAATTAACTGGCATCAGGTGTGTAACATGATTGGCTATAAAAGGGACGTCTTAGAGAGGCTGAGTCTCTCAGAAGTAAAGATGGCTATAGGCTCTCCTGTGAAGGCTTGCGTAAAAAAATTGTGGACTACTTTAAAAACAATGTTCCTCAACGTCAAATTGCAAAGGCTTTGAAGGTCTCATGATCTACAGTGCATAACATCATCCAAAGATTCAGAGAAACTGGAAAAATCTCTGTGCGTAAAGGACAAAGCCGAAGACCTTTACTGCATGCCCGTGTTCTTCGGGCCCTCAGACGCCACTGTATCACTCACCGGCATGATTCTGTCATTGACATGACTAAATGGGCCCAGGAATACTTCAAGAAACCACTGTCTGTAAACACAGTCTGCCGTGCCATCCACAGATGCAACCTAAAACTCTATCATGCAAAAAGGAAGCCATTGTTCAGCATGACCCAGAAGCGCCGCCGTGTTCTGTGGGCCAAGGCTCATTTAAAATGGACTGTAGCAAAGTGTCCTGTGGTCAGACTAGTCCAAATTTGACATTCTTGTTGGAAATCATGGGTGTTGTGTCCTCTGGGCTAAAGAGGAGAAAGACCACCCCTCCAGTTATCAGCATTCAGTTCAAAAGCCAGCATCTCTGATGGTATGGGGATGCATTAGTGCATATGGTGTGGGACACTTGCATGTTTTAAAAAGCACTATGAATGCTGAAAGGTATATAAAGGTTTTAGAGCAACATATGCTCCACTCCAGATGACATCTATTCCCGGGAAGGCCTTGTGTATTTCAGCAGGACAATGCAAAACCACATACTGCAGCTATTACAACAGCATGGCTTCGTAGTAGAAGAGTCCGTGCGCTGAACTGGCCTGCCTGCAGTCCTGATCTTTCACCGATTGAGAACATTTGCGCATAATTAACTGAAAAGTCTGTCAAAGGAGACTCAAAACTCTCCAGCAGCTGGAAGCCTGTATTAAACAAGAATGGGATCAAATTCCAATGGCTAAACTCAAGAAACTTGTCTCCTCAATGCCCATCCTCCACTCTGTGTTAAAAAGAAGAGGGGATGCTACACCATGGTAAACAGGCCCTGTCCCAACTTTTTTGAGACCTGTAGCAGCCATCAAATTTGAAATGAGCTCATTTTGTGGCTAAAATTGTAAAATTTCTCAGTTTCAACATTTACTGTGTTATCTCTGTTAATAAAATACTGGCTGGTGTGATTTGAAAGTGATTGCATTTTGATTTTATTCATAATTTACACTTTGTCCCAACTATTTCGGAATTGGGGTTGTAAATTTCAGTAAGCGTGTTCAATACATTTCCTCAGTGTCATTCCACTTTATTACACATAATTTATGGGCTTATTTGTTTTGGTTTCTTTGTATATTTGGATTACTTGGGTTTTTACCGACATCTGGTGAAAATTTCAATGTCAATAGCCCCATTAGAAATATATTTACTGAGAAAAAATGTTAACACGTTCAATACTTATTTTCCCCGCTGTACAGTATATTCTCATTTTGAATTTGATGCCAGTAATGTTTCAAGAAAGCTGAAACGGGCATGTTTACCATTGTATTCCAAAATGTGGTGGTTGGCATTGTCTTGCTGAAATAGGCAAGGCTTTCCCTGAAAAATACATGTGGATAGCAGTATACTGTATCTAGAAAAAAAACCTGTTGTCTTCACATATATGTAGGTCACCCATGCCATATGCACTAATGCACCCTCATACTATCATAGATGCTGGCTTTTGAACTATGTGCTGATAACAAAGCGGATGGTCCCTCTCCTCTTTAGCCTGGAGGACGTGACATCCATGATTTCCAAAAAAAATTCCACATTTTGATTGGTCAGACCTCAGGGCAGTTTTCTACTTCGTCTCAGTCAATCTTAAATGACCTATGGTCCAGAGGAGATGGCAGCGTTTCTGGATCTTGTTTATGGTTTTGTCTTTACATGGTAGAGTTTTTAATTGCATTTGCGGATGCAGGAACAAACTGTGTTCACTGAAAGTAGTTTTCAGAAGTGTTCCTGAGTCCATGCAGTGATTTCTACCACGAAATCTTGACTTTTTTTTACTGCTGTGCCACCTGAAGATCATGGCCATTCAATGGACCCTTTCGGTTTAAGGACGTAAAAAAGCGAGATTTGGAGTGCGCATGCTCTTTGCAGACTATGTGGGGCAGAAGATGCACAAATTGTATTGAAAAGGTGGGGAATTATAAGTTCTTTCGCTTTCCCCGTGGTACAAGGCAGCTTACAGCGTGGATTCGGACTATGAGCAGGAATATTTTTTGTTCAGGAGCATTCTAGGGTGTGCAGTGTACATTTTGTGTCTGGATTGCGAGATTAAGAATTCTGTATTCAACCTACGTCAATATCGATTGATGTTTGGGTACCCAGAGAAACATTAGGATATGTAAACACGTCGAGCGTACATCCAGTTAAGGAAATTTAGAGTTTAGTTTCAAGTGCTGCTATTCGTGTAAGTAGCATATCGTTAACGGTGGCTGTCATGTCGCTGATGACAAACCTGGTTGCTAGGGCAGGCGCAGCATATGCATTCGCGATATTAAATATAAATGTTAAATTCTAAACCCCCTTCTCACTGATAAAACAAAAAAAACATACTGGCACCCCCCTTTTAAAATCGTTCTTGCAAATAAAAAGCCAGAAAAAGTGGAGGTTGGATCCGAAATTCTTTTCCCCCTGACGATACAGCTAGACTAAGCTCCATTAGTTTTCTCCTACAAAGGGAAAGCATTGACTTCTTCAGCGCAATGGAGACTTTAGAGACTAATATCGGAGACTAAGATACTGTCAAGGTTAGTCCTTGACGTTGTTATTTTCAGCCAGATGAAAATCCGAAATCAAATGTGTAGCGTTCAGTCAAACAGTAATGATATGGCCTTGTATTTTACATCCATGTTGAGAGGAGATTAGGATCATGTGTGGTTGCCGGTTGTTTTGAACAATGCAAATTCGTCGGAAGAACACTGTAGCCATTAGCTGACTTACGGCGTGGGACCCAATCATAGTGGTGTTAATGACATTTCACGTCCGCAAAACTAACTGGCAAGCAAATTCAACTTTGTTGGCTATATATAGCAAGTAATTATGAAATCGAAATCACAAGGAAACCAAATGATAATTGCAAGCAGCGAAATGAAAACCACACCTACACTTAGCTCTGAGGGCTAATGTAAGCCCCTCAGAGCTGACCTAGACTGTAAACATCGTATGGCACTAACATTCCCCCTTTGGCTTGATATTTGTTTGCGTAGATTTTAACATCTACTTAACGTCGTATATAGCCTATAGCAGTGGTCTTCAACGTTGTTCCTGGGGACCCACTGTGTAATGCTGGTTTTTGTTGCAACCACAATTGTAATGGCAGGATTTTAACAAGCTGTTAAAGTCTTACTTGGGTGTTTTTCACGTTTAGAGTTGTTAATTACTCCCTTTATCCAAATGTTACATTGAAACATCCATATATACACTACAGGCCAAAAGTTTGGGGCCACCCTCAGATTTTTAATGGTGCACCAAGTGCAAGGTGACCCCTTGGTTTTGGGGAAGGCATTTATACAGCATGCCTTCTTGTTACATAAAATTGTTCACATCCTCGTGACATAAAATCATGTGACAAAAAGGCATTGGAACTCAATTATAAAACATTGCGGTCAGTGATCACTCAGTCAAGACAGCTTTTAAATGTGGTCTGAGGTCTGGAATTCACCCAAAACCTATTGGCTTCCTATATTTTATGCACTGAAGTCATTTCATGTGCAAAAAATAAGGAAAGAACAGTTGTGTGATATTTTTTTTTTTTTTTTTTTAATCTGAGGGTGGCCCCAAACTTTTAGCCTGTATTGTACTATGAAGAATAAAATATTCCAGAAGATAGTGTGTTTATTTTCATACTGCAAGAAATGTCAAGTAATCTAACATTTCAAACAGATCAAATGAGACACAGGAAATCAGTGAACCCCAAATTAGGCTGCTGGACACAAATGTTCCAAGTTCTTTCAATAAACTTCAAGTGAACTTAATTAGATTAACATAACACAAAACTGGTTTGACTCTTTACCATTTGCTTGTCAAATAAATTTGTCATGATGTGCCAATTAGTTTTCACCAATTAGGAGCCAACTACATCTTTAATTTGATTGGTTACATTGTTTTCTCTCATTTTATGCTGTTATTTCCAATACTTCACAATGTGGGTATGGTATTTTTTCTTATTCTTCATGGCAAACATATATTTCTGTTAACTTTTGAGTTAAGAGAGCAAATAACTGCTCTAAACATTAAATGCACTTAAGACAAATTAACAGCTTGTTAAAATCTTGTTGAAAAATTGCGGTTGGAACAAAAACCAGCATACACAGTGGGTCTCCAGGCATGACGTTGAAGACCACTGGCCTATAGGATCGAACAAAGCCAGTCCCTTTTCAAAATGTGGATACAAAAACTGGACACTGCAATAACAATAACACCTTGAAACAACAACTGATGAAAGAATTCTCAGTCGATTAGTGGGCCAACTTAAATAATTTAATATCAGCTAGTACCTTAACTATATTTCTCCGATCAGATTGCGCTTTCCTTTTAGCTTGCATCGGTGTGAGATCCTTTCGTTTGTAGGGAAACACAGTGCAAAGTCAACATTATTTGGGTCAACAAAGTCGGGCCATCCGCTGACAAAATGAGTACTGCAGACTCTAGTGTGATCATTCGGGACAAAGTTCTTCCCATTTATAGCTTGATTCCATGCCTGTCCCTTGTCTCTTGCCACGGGGAACACAAAAAACCTTATGCCCCTGTCTTTATGATACCGGTTTATGCACCCCTCTACGCGACAAATAGCCTCTAAATTTCCTTTTGCCCCACATCAGCTCTAAAGCGCATGCGCGTGTGGACTTCCGGCCTTAAAACGAACTGGTCTGTACTCGTTTTTGGCCGTGTCCCTTGCATGCAGCGATTTCTCCACATCCTCCAGATATTTTAATGACATTATATACCACAGATGATGAAGTTCCCCAATTTTTTGCAATTTTACATTGAGGAACATTATTCTAAAATTGTTGAAGTATTTGCCCATGCAGGCTTTCACAGAGTGGTGAAGCCCGCACTTTACTTTTGAAAGACAGGATGTCCAATCATGTTACTGACCGGTTGTCAACTAACCTTATTAGCTCTGAGATGTTCCACCAGATGTATTCTTTTTTAGCATCAACTTTTTCTGTCTTTTGTTGGCCCCGTCCCAACTTTTTTTAAATGTGTTACTGGCATGAAATTCAGAATATTTTTCAAAAAAAAAATTCTCAGTTTCGACATTTGATTTCTTGTCTTTGTACTCTTTTCAATTAAATATAGGGTTTAAATGTTTTGCAAATCATTGCATTCTGTTTTTATTTACATTTTTCAGTGCCCCAATTTTATTGGAACCAAAGTTGTACTTCTATTAGATTTCTCTTATAAGATTTCCGAGGCATGATGATGATTGTGGCACATGTCTTTGGTAAAATTGTTGACTTTAAGAATAGTTTTTTTTTTTAATTCAATAATTTTCTTTCAATTCAAGGTTACATTTTTGTCAATAATTTGAATAAAAGATTGGGAGGATTAACAGCAACCAAATTTTTAGAGCCTTTTAGCTAATATTTACCAATCATGTCAATATTAGTGGAGAGCAGTTTTCTCAGACAGAAAGCAAAGTTGTGGAAAAAGTATGCTCCCCACAATACTTTCCTTACCTGGATTTGCAAGCCTGCTGCTTGTAGGGCCGAGTATCTGGTATGGATCTGTGAAGTAAAGCAGTACATAAAGAACTGGGTCATAATTCTCAAATACACCCCCATCACCCAGCAAAATGTGTCGTCCTTGCTGAATGGCTCTGTTACGTGCTACAGACTCACCCAGCTGAGTCCTCGGATCATCAGTTTTAGTCACTATAGCAGGAGACAAGTGGGAGCCTATGGGAGGCCATAAAACAATCACTCAACATTTGTTTGTCATATAATCATCAAAAAGAGAAATTTCACAAAGAAATAAAAGGAAAATTTTGAGAAAGAAAAAGAAAAATCACTCCGCATAAAACAAATTATCTGGCAGTGGAGTCAGACAGAAAACAATGACATCAGAATTTGTCCTTGTGCTCACCCTTGGAGGATGGCATTGATTTCGGCGTCCATACGGACCGTCTTATGGCCTCATAGGTCTTACCTGCGCGAAAAGAACAGGTCATCCGAAGTTCAGCAGCTGCTATAATAAGCTACCACCACCAGAGGGGGAGCTTGTATAATTTAAGCCCAAATGAGGTACCGTATTTTCTCTAGGTTCAGTTTGCATGGCCAGTGAGAAAACAAAAATAGAGCTTATCTCAGTTAATAAAGATGGGACTTTCAAATGAATGTACAAATAGAGGTTGAAAACCTAAATGTAGTAATATTTTCGTTTTGCATTTTAATGCACAAGTCACAGGATAAATTATCAGTTCTTTACGTGGGTATGAAATGCCTGATTTACTGTAAGTACAAGCAAAATCTACCAGTTGTGCAAAAAATGTGATAAAACTAATGACTGGTGCAAAACAAATATAATCACCAATCATCTGTACACGCTAAAAGGTTTTGCTGTGTGCATAACATCTTAATTGGATGTCAAATCCATGGCTCAAAATAAGTAAATCATCCCCCATGCCATTATTTGTTCACTCTACAATGAAACATGCACTGACAAACTTGACTAAACCACAAAGGAGCTCCAACTTTACCTCTCCATGTTTATTATTTATGTTCAAATTCTTACTAAATTCTCTATAGGCAACCAATTGAAAAGTCATTATATAATAAACAAAAATGTCTGTTAATTTTTTATAATAGACAGAAAATAATCATTTTTTATTGAGCACTGGGCCTGCACCAAGTCTCCCAACATCACATCATATTGAAAAAAAATAGCAACCTGGTCGACCTGGAATGCTTGAGGCAGCATCAGGATACAGTGTGGAATTTGGAAAAATGAAGTTTGTTCCTCCTGTTGATGAGAGGGTTATCTCATTCTTTTTAGTATACTGGAGAAGCGAATCTCATCCCCACCTTTCACAGTCTTGCAGTAATGCTTTACCTAAACCCTGATGTCTTAACAAAACCCCACTGAGAACAGTAGCACCGTAAGCGTCAAGGTGCCGAGTAAGAAATACCAACAAAAAGGGCTCTCTTCAACTGAGTAAGTGTTGGCCGGCAATCTCTGATGTTCAGTCTTGTGTTCACCGAGGATGTATGCTAGCGAGAAAAGCCACAAGCTCATCTTGTTGGTTTTCATCTCAAAATCAGCAAGTCACAATGATTAAATGATGCAGGTAAAGTAAAAATAAAAAATTGACAATAAAAAGCAAAACTTGTAGTTTTCCAAAATCAAAGACATGCCAAAAGTCAGCTTTTGCACAAAGTACCTGATCAAAACAGATGATCTCCCTGCAAAGACAGAAATGCTACTGAGATAGCTTCTTCTGCAAAAGACCGTGGGTGCAATTATTCTCCTGAAGCTCATGTTCAGCTTCTTTTTGTACTGATCTTGTTAAAAATCAAAAAGACAGCACAGGGAATGTGTCGTTGAAGATGATGTAAGCCCTTGAAGCATTCAGTGTCTCAAAGCCGGTAAAGTGCTGACAGGTTGGATTATGATTCTTTACAGACATGTATAAAGATGCATTCGTTGCAGTATTATTTAACAGATTTAACATTCATCTTTTCTTTCTTTTTTTCCATCAAACGGCAGCCAACATGCTAGCTAGCTTGTGTACTAAGTTAACTGCAAACATGTTAGCAGGTACCCTAGCTATTTTTTACCAGAAAATACAAGTTTTATCTATTTTTACAGCCATTCAATATTTTTGATTTCACATCCAACATGAGGATGAGGCCCGCATATAAAATAGAAACAAAAGATTTTTTAAAATGTTTTAAACAAAAAACATATTTTCCGAGTTTTACATTCATAAGATTTTATAACATCACACAGGACTTTTTCTAGGAACCCCTCATATTTTTCTGCACAAACTTTCCTTTGTAGCTGTGCAAATTATACACTCCATCAAGGATGTCACACTCATTTCTGTATGAAGATATTGTACAAACGAGGGGACACTTCGCACATCTATTTCTAACGACAGGTACGTCGGACTAGGATGAACAGTTCAAAGGAAACAAAGGAGTCCCGCACATTTCCACAGATTTCAGGCACAAGCATGGGCAGTATTTGTGCTCCGAATTATGCCAATTTATTTGTGGGCTTTTTTGAACGGAATTTCGTATTTAATCCTGTGAAAAAATTTTTTCTGTCCAAAATTAAAAAATGGTATAGATACATCAATGACATCTTCTGTATTTTTAGTGGAACTGTGGACAAATTGACAGGATTTGTAACATTGCTTAATAGCTTTGATGGAAACTTACAATTCCCCTCTAATTACAGCACTAAGAAAGTTAGTTTTTTAGATATGTGGGTCTTGAGAAATAATAATTCTCTCATCACTACCCTTCATCAAAAGGAGACTGAAAAAATACTTTATTGGCTTCTAGTTTTCATCCCACTCCTTTAAAAAAAGGACTACCCGTCAGTCAATTTTACAGGCTGAAAAGAATTTGTCCTTCCACAGAGGATTTTATTGAGATATCCGTGGATATGAAAAGTAGATTTTTAGAGCGGGGATATCCTATAACGTGGATTGATCAGGCGAATGAAACTGCCCTTAAAAGGTCTCGCTCGGAATTGTTGAAAAAAACGACTAAGAAACAGAAGAAACATTTAGTGACGTGTATCACTCAGTATTCTTCCCATTCTTCCGCAATCAGGACGGTTTTTAAAAAGCATTGGCATATTTTAAAATCTGATCTCGAATTGTATTCAACCTTTGAAACCTTGCCCTTGTTTGTCAACAAAAGGGGAAGAAACCTGAGGATTATTTGGTTCGCGCTGATGCGCTTTGAAAAAGACCCAGTGGATCCACACAAACACTTTTACACCCCCTACCTAAAGCGAACTACCGTTGCGGGAGCTGCGCTCAATGCAACAATAACACAAAAACCAATATTTTTTCCCACCCACACACTGGCAAACCAATTTTTATCAATAGTGTTATCACATGTGCTTCTACAAATGTAGTATACATGATTCGTTGTCCCTGTGGTCTGGTGTATATAGGGAAAACCATAAGAAAATTAAAACAAAGGATTAGTGAGCATAAAAGCGCAATCCGCCAAAATGATCTGGATTACCCAGTAGCGGTTCATTTTAATGATGCCCACCATGACATCTCTTCCCTTCGGTTCTGTGGTATTGAACAGGTCACTTTACCTCCTAGAGGGGGCGACCATGAAAAACCTTTGAAGCAGCGGGAGGCGTACTGGATTTACACCCTCCAAACTTTGTCTCCCAAAGGACTGAATGATGAATTATCACTTAATGTATTTTTGTAATATTTTGTGTGGTACTGTTCTGATGCCAGTCTGTCTCCTGGCCCACAAATTGATTGTAATGGGTTTACTGATTTTTGCTCCTATCTGTTGTAATCCAACTATTGATTAGCCTATATAATGTATTGACATGTACAACTGTGATATATTGGCGTTGTGATGGGGATCCTTTGAAAATAATCCCCTAAAAATAACTCGGCGGGATATGGTGATTTTTTTATGCGTTTATTTTTTTAATGCATTTTTTGGGTGATTTTCAGGAAATATTGGGTGCCACGTCATTCCTTAAAAATATGGGATGGATTGCTTGTATACATGCGGGTGATTGGTTGAGACTCTCCACCACACCCCATTTAAGATGGCTTCTTTTGATGTGGTCTGTATTTGTCTGATGAAGGTTTAAGTACTGAAACGTCACAATAAAACTTTTGCTATTTGCAAGTCAGACAGTGTGCGGGACACCTTTGTTTCCTTTTAATTGTATGAAGATATTAAAATAAGCCTGCTTCTTGATAATTCTTTAACCCTGCAAAGCCTGAACCATGAAATAAAAGCCAGAAAATTCCACATTTTTGAAATTGGAGTATTTATTGGACCATTAAAAAAATGTTAAAAAAAATAATTTGCAAACATGAAATTCATCTTGTATCATATTTGAAATTTTATACAGTGAGGTCAATTTTCAAAAACTGGTCTCACTGCAACAAAATTACTACTTTGGGGACTACAGTAACATCACATGAGTAAAATTAAGGACCATTGAATCCAAAAGAATTCCGAAATAGTTGGGACAAAGTGTGAATTGTGAATAAAATCAAAACACAATAGCCCTCATTTATCAAACGTGCGTACACCAAAAAAAATGGGTGTACGCCAAATCTTCCGCAAGGATCGGCATTTATCAATCTTAACGTGAGCGAACGGTCCGCAAAAATCTCACGCCAGGTCTGACCAGGTGTACGCAGATTTGAAACCAGCGAACAACATGCAGGAACGAGTGCAGCTGTCAAAATAAGTAATAAACCATATGCAGCGATGCGGACGTCATGCTGTTGTTGCTCTTATAAGTAAAATGAATAAATAGGCTAAATAGATAAATAAATAAAACACGTGTTGAGAAATTAATTAAACTTGTATTTTGAGACAACTTGCTTGTCAGGCCAGGCGGCTGACAATTAAAATCAATTTGATTAAGCGCAATGCGTGGCTTGGCAGATATGCAGTGTGGTATGTCAGATGCTCATCCAGTCAGATATATACTGAACAAGAGAAGAAACGCAAGTTAATTAAATGCAGACTGGAAAATAAGTTTGCGCGTAATTATTTTAGAAAATCAAAATTATTATAAGCGCGTGCACATTTACACTCGTTTCATCATTTTTTTTATTTTTATTTTTTATTTTGCTTTGCGGTCACTTTGACTGAGTAACCAAAAGAGTACATTAACTAACTAGCTAACTTGCGTTTCTTTTGTTGCTCAGTATATATAGGCTAGGCCTACGGACACTTTGACCGTGATCACATTTTGACAATGGTAGATCTTCTATGTCCGACGTGAGAGGAACTTTCGGCACAGGGAAGATCTCCCTCCGGAAAAGTGACGAGTGGCTGCTCGTTTTGTGTGGCTGCTCGTTTTGTGGGGCACCCAATAAAATGTCATGGAGTAATACTAATAAAAGTACAATGAAGAGTGAACTCTGCAGACTGTATTTTAACAATTACCCTCATGCAGCTCCGATCGAGGCGGTGGGAACTCATCCATGTCCCCACCGCTTCGTATTCCCACGATTGAGCGAAAGCCCTGCTGCCACGCGATCCTCGAACGGTGACAGCTGGAGGTTCAAGTCTGGTTGGCCTCCACCGTTCCGTGCGCTGCTGCGCCTGAGCGCCGCAACCCGTTTTTTGGTGGCGATCTTAAAATCGGACCACTTTTTTAACCTACATGTAAAGCATTTGGATTGTCAATTATGTAGGGTATGTAACATGAAATATCATGGATCTATAAATTGAATTCATTAAGGCCGATGTTGTTCGCACTTACACCTGTGGCCAATGCTGAATTTTTTTCTTGGCCACACTTATAGGTGCGCCAGCTGAAGACCATTCCAGTGCCGCTTATAGAAAGTACCGCTAAAAATATGTTTGGCCAAGAAAAAATGTTTAGCTTTGGACACACTTGAAATAAGTTGGGCAATGGAGAAATGTGCATCTTGGCCACACTTTAAAGTGCGTCTAACGCGAATTTCGATCAATTTTTGTGCTTGGACGCACTTAAATAAGTGCGAATAGTCGCTTCGATTTATAAATGAATTAAATCAAACTTCTGCTGCACTCCGGTTTTCCACCCCAACGGTGTTTACCGCAGCAGCAATAGTTTTCCAAACTGCAGCCTTCTGGGCTCCCTTTATCTCACTCTTAAGGCTACCAAAATAAAATGATTTTGTTTTTGTCCACCTCGGACGTGATAATTTATGTTTCCTCCTCATTGAGGTTCCTTCTTCTTTGCCGTCTTTCGAGAGTCCATGTCGTAAAGTGGGAAGGACTATGCCTCCCGAAGCATGAATTTATAGGGGCGTGTCATGTAAATTACGATGGTTCCAGCCGCCAGATTTATCAACGCCACGCCAGTTCTACACCGAAATGAGCGACGTACACACTTTTAGTAAATCAGACGTAACACCTGGCGAACGCTGATATTTACACCAGAATCTACACCAGATCCTACGCAAGTTTGATAAATGAGGGCCAATGACTTTCAAATCACACCAGCCAATATTTTATTCACAATAGCCCAGAGATAACATAGCAAATGTTGAAACTGAGAAATTTTACAATTTTATCCACAAAATGAGCTCATTTCAAATTTGATGGCTGCTACAGGTCTCAAAAAAGTTGGGACAGGGGCCTGTTTACCATGGTGTAGCATCCCCTCTTCTTTTTAACACAGAGTGGAGGCGTATTGGCATCGAGGAGACAAGTTTCTTGAGTTTAGCCATTGGAATTTGATCCCGCTCTTGTTTAATACAGGCTTCCAGCTGCTGGAGAGTTTTGGGTCTCCTTTGACGGACTTTTCATTTAATTATGCACCAAATGCTCTCAATCGGTAAAAGATCAGGGCTGCAGGCAGGCCAGTTCAGCACACGGACTCTTCTACTATGAAGCCATGCTGTTGTAATAGCTGCAGTATGTGGTTTTGCATTGTCCTGCTGAAATACACAAGGCCTTCCCTAGAATAGATGTCATCTGGAGGAAGCGTATGTTGCTCCAAAACCTTTATGTACCTTTCAGCATTCATGGTGCTTTTTAAAACATGCAAGTGTCCCACATCATATGCACTAATGCATCCCCATACCATCAGAGATGCTGGCTTTTGAACTGAACGCTGATAACTGGAGGGGTGGTCTTTCTCCTCTTTAGCCCGGATGACACGATGCCCATGATTTCCAACAAGATTGTCAAATTTGGACTCATCTGACCACGGGACACTTTGCCACTTTGCTACAGTCCATTTTAAATGAGCCTTGGCCAACAGAACACGGCGGCGCTTCTGGATCATGCTCAACAATGGTTTCCTTTTTGCTTGATAGAGTTTTAGGTGGCATCTGTGGATGGCACGGCGAACTGTGTTTACTGACAGTGGTTTCTTGAAGTATTCCTGGGCCCATTTAGTAATGTCAATGACAGAATCATGCCGGTGAGTGATGGCGTCTGATGGTCCGAAGATCGCGGGCACCCAGCAAAGGTCTTCGGCCTTGTCCCTCACGCACAGAGATTTTTCCAGTTTCTCTGAATCTTTTGATGATGTTATGCACTGTCGATGATGAGACCTTTAAAGCCTTTGAAATTTGACGTTGAGGAACATTGTTTTTAAAGTATTCCACAATCTTTTTACGCAAGCCTTCACAGGTTGGAGAGCCTCTGGCCATCTTTACTTCTGAGAAAGATAGCCTCTCTAAGACATCCCTTTTATAGCCAATCATGTTACAAACCTGATGCCAGTTAACTTAATTACTTGCTAAATGTTCTTTCAGCTGATTCTCTTAGATATTAATTGCTTTTTCAGCCCTTTTTTTTTTGCCTGTGTCCCAACTTTTTTGAGACCTGTTGCAGCCAGAAAATTGAAATAAGCTCATTTTGTGGATAAAAATGTAAAATGTCTCAGTTTCAACATTTGAAATGTTATCTATGTTCTATTGTAAATAATATATTGGCTCATGTGATTTGAAAGTCATTGCATTTTGATTTTATTCACAATTTACGCTTCGTCGCAACTATTTCGGAATTCAAAAGCGAATGGGTGTGTGGTTATCGGTCGGACGTAATCCATTTCCATGGCAAGCAGATTGCTGTTCTAGCGTGTTGCAAGCTTATCTCTGCATGTTGGAGGTATACCAATGAACATCGTCATCTTATCTTGCATTTCACCATAATAGTGGATTTATAGCCTTCATTACATTTCTCCATATAGATGTGTCTGTTTGTATGTTTGTTGGTTGTACGTGTCAAAATACACTTGAGCCAATCTCATATTATGGGAGAGACTGCTGGTGCTTCTATGACTTCTCAGCCAGCAAAGCCAGCGCAGTGCACTGTCGATATGTCAAAATGGCAGTGATAACATAACCAAACCTATCCACTTACTACTGTAGTAATATGGCTGTGTAGCAAGATACTGTAGTTCACATGACAGTAACAAAGATAAGTGAAATAAGCCATGCACCTTCATCTCAATTAATTCCCTATTCTGAAACGAAAATTGGAAAATCAAAAAATGACCTTTTTTAAATTTCCTATGAAGAAACAAAAATTGGTTGTGTCCAATCTGTTAGCCACTGGGATTTCATGTAATCTACTGCTTTGATTGCACTCAGACAAATGAGGATCCAGCTAAAGTTCAGTGAGAGAGACTCTTCTTTTGCCTGCTTCTACATGTAGTTTATTTTGCATTTATCTGATTTTCACTGCTCTCACACAGGCTCACTCATAATTCCTGCTGTCATTGTCTGGGGCTATCAATCGAGACATTAGCTGTTCTATCAGCTAATCATATCTGTCCAGTCCCACAACAACACAACTACAGCGTTAGCCAATCATCTTGCTGCTGCCTTTTTATATATGATTCTCTCTCTGCCTTTAGTACATTCATGATGCTGTTTTGAGCACCCTCCACCTCCCCATCATTGTCCAGTCTCGCAGATTCATCAGCTTCATCATTCTTCAACCTCATCAGCCTATTAGTCAGCAGGGTCATTTATGCGGCAGTAGTGTTCTACTTTATCAGCTAGCAGTGCATATATGTGGCAGTGGGATTTCGCCGCGTGGCAAATTCAACGCATATATGCGTCTGTGGTATGGATAGTGTTAAAAACGCACAAGTGAGGTATGTAGGCCTACTGTATTTACAGCAAAGTGAAGAATCAATAGATTTTTACTGCTTTTCCAGTGAGATACGAGTAGAAAGAAAAGCGTATGGTATTGTAATCTTCAAGTGGGCTACATGGATGCCCCAAGCACCTCAGTAATGACGAACATTGAGTTGTTTTTGATGTGTACAGTCATGCTTGATTTGTTCTTTTGGGTGTGTTCAATAGCTTGGATAAAGCCAACAAAAAAAAAAAAACAAGTATGCTACGGCATCAAGAAAATGCCACTGCTTTCAACACGAGATAGAAAAAGAGCCATTCGCATGTTACTGGCAGGTCCCAGCCGCCGAGCAGTGGCGCGGCATTTGGACTTTAACTGGTCAACAATCAGTTGGCTGTCAGCCCGAAAACGGAAAACAGGCCCTGCCGCTGCCTCCCGCTTATGGCAGCCACAAATGACTACTGTAGCTCAAAGGTGCCACATCTAGTTACAGCATGCACGTGACAGATTCCAGACAGGCCCCAAACCGGTTGTTAGATGAGGGGTCTTGTTTTATCTTTTTTGTTGGCTTTATGTAAGCTATTGAACACACCCAAAAGAGCATGTCAAGCATCACTGTACACACCAAACACAACTCAATATTCGTTATTACTGAAGTGCTGAGCCAGTCCATGTGGCACATGTCGGGATTACAATGCCAGGCGCTTTTCTTTATTTCCACCCCTATCTCAATCGAAAAGCAATAAAAATCGATTGATTCTTCAATAAGCAGCAAATATAGTACATATCTCACCCGTGCATTTTTAATGGCTCCGAGTATATTTTTCCCATGACCTACTCATTACTTCCTGCTGAATTCTAGCTTTAACCAACCTAAGCTGTTTTTTTTTACAGTTTTTGCCTATTTTCCAGCCCTTCACCAGCTTATGCTCCCAGCTTTAATGGATTTGACCACCTTTGTAGAGACCAGCTTTAACCATCAGCTATGCCCAGTTAATAGTGTCAAAAGCACAGCTCAGAGCATCTTTGACCAGTTTAAAATTCTGGCAGTTATTAGCAGGAATTTTTAACAGGGAAAAATATCAAAGTTTCTTTTTTTGCATGGGATAAATATCTGATTATATTCCCAGCTCTGCACAGGCTGAAAAAACAGTTGCTTAATTACTCTTGAATTTTTGTGAGAGCAAGTAACCTACTTTGATGTAATAGAGATATTTGGATTCCTGCCTGAAATGACTGCTGACACAGGTGGGTAAGGCACATCTGGCCAGATGTGCAAAAACACCACCAGGCTGTTTTTGAGTGACTGAAGTCCCAGAGAGTCATTATTTCAGCTTTCTACAAAAACAAGTGCACAAGCACTGCCTGTGGAATCCCAAGTTTGACATCCCCACCCACCTAAAACTCAACACAAAGCCAACTACAAGCACTCTACATATCTAGCGGTCAGAAAGGTGCCAGACTAGCAATGCGCAGAAGAGGGCTGGGGGGGATGAGGAGCAGGGCTCACTTACCTGTGTTGCGGGCATGTATTAACCGTGGGGAGTTTTGCAAGGCTTTGTCAACATCATCTGAAGTCAAATGAGGAAGGGGAGCTGAGAAACAAAAACAATCTTTTGAAAGAGGTAACAGGTGGCAATGCATTCTAACTGTCAGCATGGCACAAGGAACTCAAAATGGTGGCCATTACAGGTGACAGACGCGGCCCGCTGTAAAACTGAGCAAGTGGCTGTCCTCTTAAAGCAGTCACAACGACAGGCAGGTGGGAGGTTGGGCAGAGCGTATGGTACACATAGGCGAAGGAAAAATGATGATAATTAGCAAGGAGACAGGGAAAGAACACATGCAGCTAATCACTGCAACCCACTGTGATTTGAAACATAGGCTATTCAAATCGAGGGAGGATGACTGGGCTTGTTCACCTCACTTAGGGCCTGATCTACTAAAGCTTTGCGTATATAGAAACACGTGCAGATGCCATATCACCTGCAAATTAACCTGCAGTCTCATCTAGTAAGGGTGTGCATAAAGCATTGCGTCTTTGAAGTGTGCAAATTTGCACATTCTATGCAGTTAGTACATTTGGCCCAAATGAATATGTAATAAGGGGCGTGCCTATCCTACCGTGCAAAATATAGGAGGAGAAAATGCAAATACAAAATTTTAGCACATGCATAGTGACTTATCAAGCCTGAAAGCAATTTCAGTGATGGTGATTGCATTTGCTATTTAATACCTTCGAGGGATAGGTACTAATTGGCTCCACATAATTGCGCACAGACATGGCTGCCATTATTGCCGCAAGGAGAAGACACGGGGGGCGAGTACGCTGAGAACGGGTGTTCTCCATCCGTATGACAATGTTTAGAATGTCAGAGAAGAGAATAATCCAGACATATTGCCTATCCAGCAATGCCATTTTAGAGCTGTTAGATGAAATAAAGGCTTATTTGGAGCCAGTCACAAGAAGAAGTCATGCCATATCTGCCATGACAAAACTTCTTGCTACTTTCTCATTTTCTCGCAACTGGTTCATTCCAGCATACAGTAGCTCTCACTGCTGGGATCTCCCAGAACAGTTTCTCGTGTGTACTGTCTCAAATACTGAATGCCATGTTGCGCAGTATGGGCCGGTATATAAAGTTCCCATCCACATGGGAGGCACTGAATGAAATCAAACACGAGTTTTATGCAGTTGGTCGCTTCCCAAGAGTAATCGGAAAGAATGACTGTACTCGTGCAAATTGTTCCCCCCTCAAACACTGAGCATGCACGGTTATAAACTTGCACCTTTTTTGCCAGTTATTTTAACTGTAATTTTACAATCAGTTTATAACTCAGGTTTCGTGTTTGTTAACTGTAAACCACTCTTAAATGCGAGCAGGACTCCACTTACAGTTAAAATAACAAGGAGACAAAGCGTTAATGTAATGGGACTATGTCAGCCGAGGCGCATGCTCGTGACGAAGCGAAACTTCTTGAAAGCGTTAGGTAAACTACTTCAAGATCATCGGAGATTTCGTTTCAATCTGTTTATATCGCGTTCATCCTTGAGAAGTTTGATGAAATTTTTACCAAAAAACTATCTTTATTGATCGTAGAGCCTGTTCGTGGCATCAGTTTGTCATAGTTCGGGTTTTTTGTAGCGTTATTATTGCTTTTAAGTTAGCTTACATTGATTGTTACGTCGTCCCATGGCGGCCATCGAACTGGAAGCAGTCGCAAAACGATCTATAACAGCTGCATGTCAGACAAAACGTTGCGACAAACAGGTTCTTCAAACATTAAAGACAGTTACTTCATAAAAATTTCCCCAAACTTCTCAAGGATGCACGCGATGCTAACAGATTGAAACTCCACCACAAATTCACCGGTTTACCTTACCTCACACTTTCAATATGTTTTCGCCAAAAGAAATATGGATGGATAGTATAATTTATTCTTCATGGGTTTCGGCAAAGATAAATGCGGTTACACTAAGCGACTCCGTGTTTTCAGGCCATCTTCTGTATTTAAAACAGCGAAGGTACTTTTAGACATGTACTAATAAGCTTGGGGTTTGTATTTCTGCTCCCTTGACATCGCACTGCATGTATGAAAATGTTTATCAACCGGACTCCACTACACATGTGCCCCAGCTGACATAGTCCCTTTAACTGTAAAATTCAGTCCATTTATAACAGTGCATTTGCTTCCTCCACAAGCATCTCCAACTCCATCGAGTCGAATTCCATTTTGCGTTTGCATTCGTCCTTTTCCTCCAAACTGTCCATGGTGGAAATGGCTGCAGCATGCAAAGTCCTCATTTAAATAATGCTGTTTGCACCAGCAGTCATTTAGGCAATTACTCTTAGTAGATCACCCGCAAAATGTAAGCAAATCAAAAACGCAAAATGTTACCACGAGCACACAATTTAGCGCTCTTTATCTGGGATCTTAGGAGATCAGGCCCTTAGAATTCTAAATGTTTTTTGTGCCATATGAAGTTTACCTCAGAAGCCATATGGTCAAGCTAACTCAAATTCACATTCAGACCTGTTTGACATGCAGCCCTGAGGAAACCCTTTTCCTATCGCAGCAAAGAAGACAACATGGCATTTGAGATAGGTGAAATGTACAGCACTTGTGTGATGTTGCATTGAGTTGCACTGTCCTTCCTTGTTTGCCAGGGGACCAGCTTGGTAATTAGGGTATTCTGTAGATCAGGTAGAAAAATACTGGGCTGCATCACGCAAAATGCAGTAACCATGCGACGAACATAAAATGGGCAAAGACCAAGAGCTGTACACTGAAAAACACAGGCCCCAGATATTGGATAAGTGAACAAACAAGCATAACATATATAGTTATTAATATATGGGCGATTTTCAGCCAAGTGTGCAATTTAGGGGTTAAAAATGTCTTATCGCATTTAACCTATTTAATTCAAAAGAAACACCCATGAAGCAATTTAGTATGTTGCAGAACACTTTATTCTAGTTTAAAAAAAATTGTTTGGTCATGTTTGAGGGGAAAAAACAAAAAATAGCAGGATTTTTATGGTCAAAATTTCCATGTTGTTACCTGTCTCAAGTGGGGTCACTTTTACTCAAGTTGATTTTTTTCTCTTTTCCCTTGAGAAATCTTATCACTTACAAAACTTCACAGGTTTCTTAGTATTTAAGGTCTCTAAAACAGATTTGTCTCCCCATTTCCTAGTTTTCCTCTAGAGATATTAGTCAATAAAGCTATGTCACAAATTTGGTTCAGTCACTGTCTCTCTTGTTACCACCATCACATCTGAGGACAATAATTAACATTGTCTCCAATAGGTGTCACAACCATGGAATTTTTTTAAATACCAGGATGTAAGGAATCTATTTTGGCTGCATTTTAGAATTTGAATAAGCTGTGGGAGGTAGAGACAGCTCTGTAAGTTTTTCCAAATTGCATGTCTCACAAATTGCACGTCTTTCTTGTTACCACAAAATAATGCATGATTCCAGGTAGAAACTGAAAGAGTTACCTGTAATAGTGCAACTGCTTCAGTTTGCCATAATTAAGGCATGTTTGTGTGTGGACAAGTGCCCACAGTACCCTGAAAAACTTTTGGATGTGTCTTTCTTGTTACCGTAGTTTGTCTTTATTGTTACCATCATTGAGTAACAAAAAAGACAAATTGGTAACACAAAAGACAGGTATGATGCCACAATTAAAAAAAAAAAAATCAAGTTCACAGACATATAATTTTGATGAAATCTTGATGAAACAAGGCCAAGGCCTAGGCCTACTACAGTGGGGTGCAAAAATTTGGGCACCCCTGGTTTGAATGTCTGTTACAATTAATCTCCAAGTGACTGAAAGCAAACCTGAACACTAAATGCTACAAAGTTAAACATGACACATTTCATCACATTTTTAAGCAAGAATAATTTTTATTTTGAACATTTTACACTTTCAAAATAATGAAACAAGGAAAAAGGCCTTGTGCAAAAGTTTGGGAACCCTGTCAGCTAGTACTTCGTAACTCCTCCTCGGGCAGCTATAACAGCTTGCAAACGCTTCTGTAGCCAGCTGATAGTCTTTCAATTCTTGTCTTTGGAATTTTTCCCCATTCTTCCTGACAGAACACCTCTAGCTCAGAAATATTCTTCGGCCTTCTTGCATGCACGGCATTTTGAGGTCTCTCCACAGATTTTCAATAATATTCAAGTCTGGGGACTTGATGGCCATTCCAAAGCCTTCATCCGTCTTTCCTGGAGGTACTTCATGGTGGATTTTGAGGTATGCTTCGGGTCATTGTCTTGCTGGAAAACCCAACGTCTTCATCTATCATTTCTGGACTGTGCTTTGAACATCAGCCTCTAGAATGTCTTGATATTTGGTGAAATCCATTCTTCCTTCCACCTGCACAGTATTGCTTAAGCCCTCAGCTGCTATACAACCCCCAAGCATAATGAATCCACCTCCATGCTTAACAGTTGGCAACGTGTTCTTCTCTACAAACGCTTCACCCTTTTTTTCTCCAAACATACCTTCTTTGGTTGTAGCCAAGAAGTTAAATTTTGGTTTTGTCAGTCCAAAGCACATTGTTCCAGTAGGCTTGAGGTTTCTCAAGGTCCTCTTTTGCATATCTCAGACGCCGAATTTTGTTTTGAGGTCGTAGGAAAGGCTTCTTTCTTGCAACTCTGCCATGTAAGTCTTTGTTGTTTAAGGTATGCTGTATTTTTGTCCTGTGAACAGCTAGACCTGTCTGCTATTCTTTTTTGCAGCTCTTTTGCAGTGATGAGTGGGTTCTTCTGAGCATTGCTCACCAGATCTCGGGCCATTCTATGTGAAATTTTCCTTAGTCCTCCAGATCTTGCCTTGACTTCAATTGTTCCATTTATTTTCCATTTTCATACGATGTTTCTGACAGTAGAAAAGGGTAGATTGAAATGTTGCGAGAGCTTTTTGTAGCCCTCTCCTTGTTGGTGGAAGTGAATTATCTTGATTTTGACATCCTTGGACAACTGTTTTGAGGAACACACATTTTTTTACACCAGACACAACAGCCACCACAGTCGGATACTTTAGAAGACATGGAGTTACTTCAGAATATATAGTTCAACCCTGGAATTATATTCACCTGACTCATTGAAGCCCTAACGAGTAAATCACCTGGGTCTGGGCCTTTGTAATCATCTTCTTAAAAGGTAACAAAGAATAATCCAAAAGGTTCCCAAACTTTTGCACAGGGCCCTTTTTCCTTTCTTATCATGTAAAAACTCAGAAAAATTAAAATAAGAAGAAACTTGCTTTTAAATTTGCAGAAAGGTGTCATGTTTAACTTTGAAGCATTTAGTGTTTAGATTTGCTTTCAATCACTTGGAGATTAATTTTAACAGACATTTAAACCAGGGGTGGCAAAATTTTTGCACCCCACTGTATACTAGCTAGTCTAAGTAGACCACCAGTTTCGTCCAGTTTCTTGCGGCCAAACCCAAAATGGCTTTGGGAACATATTTGACATTTTGTTTAATTGATGATGTGATGCTTGCCCCAAGATTATTATAAGATCATTCCTCATAATGACCAAAAAAGGCATAAAATATTTCAGAAGAACCTGGACTTATTGCGTAGTTATTCCGAAAAGTGAAACTGTTCTTTTTTAATAGCTTCTATGTGATTAAATTCTTGGATTTCTGGCCAGTTTAAGTTATCACATTTGAAATTACTTAACTCAGTCGTATGGAAGTGATTCCCTTGCTTTTGTAAAATACAGTGTTTATGTTGCAACGGTGAACACAATTGGGGTATAATGTCTTTGTGTCATATGCTCAATTGAAATTTTATTGATTAAGGAGGCAAACATTGGAATTGTGTGTGATTTACGCATTAATAAATTTTCACATATTCTTAGATGTGGTCTCTCTTGCTTTCTGGTATCTGATGTACTGTACCGTAGGTTCTTTTTTTCAATGATATTGTCTATTTTAGATGGCTCTGTTGTGCTAATGAGGGAGGTTCACTTATTTCCACTCTATGCCATATAGAGCAGAGATACGCTGGAAGACTGACCTGCAGAAAAAAGCTGTGTTCATACCTCCCTTTCACAGCATTGAAACCACAGCAGCGCTCTGATCCATGTCACCTACATTAGCCATTAGTCCACCTTTGAGTACTGCAGAAATGAGCAGCTTTTGATTAAAAATTAGAAAGTAAAAATCTGTCCCCCAGTTTACAAATATAGAGATAACCACATTTTAAATTACACTATATTTGAAACACTGGTATATTCAGTATTCATCATCAATCACCTGTTTTATGCGGTTGCTTTTCATTTGCATTGTAGTGCAGTGTAACTACATTCAGAATACATTCAAACTAATTCACACAAATCTGTGCCGTTGCACGAGCAACATGAGCACAGAATAAGACATTGATATGTTCTTTCAATGCTGGACAATTAAAAAAAAAAAAAATTGTCATATGAAACCACCAACTATTGGTCATTTTATACATTTTCTTTTTTGTTACCGTAAAGGTCTTTTTTGTTACTCTGCAGATATTAAGCCTTTTCCCTTAAATCTTTTAGTAAAACACTTTAGAAACAAAGTGAAGTGCATCTGAAACCATTTTACCCCAAAAACTTTGTTAAAACTTATATATTAATGGTATTTTGACAAAAAACATGGTAACAAGAAAGACATGTCATTCTTGTTACTGCGGTAACAAGAAAGACAACATGAAAAATTTAAAAATGTATTTTCTCAGAATTAAAGACAGTTCTTGCATTGCAGCTTTGTAGAATCCTTAGAAATTCACTGAGTAAACAAAATCAGGCCAAATTATGGGGAAAAAAATGGGTTTGATTTTTCAAAAGTGTCTTTCATGTTACTTGCACGCTTGGCTGAAAATCGCCCATATGATATATCAGACCAGAACCAATGACAAATTTCCAACAATAATAGCACTAGTGCACCTTATGAAATATTCTTGGATCGGCAGCACTCACACTCTCTGAGGTAGTGGAGATGTGACTGGAGGATGTCTGCATTGTAAGGGGTGGTCAACCTCTGGAAGTCCTCTTTACTCATCTTGCACAGGTCTTTGCCATCAAGATTCAGGAATAGGGAGATGTCCACATTCAGGAGTCCATACTCCTTCACTGCCCACTCTAGCCACTGCCATACATGGCTCCTTGTCCACAGAGAAGGGTCTGCAAGGAAAGGTGCAGATGAGCTCCTCTCCCCAAACACACCTCTCTCTGTACAAACCCCTATTCCACTGCAGTTGGGACATTGTGCAAAACGTGAATAATAACAGAATACAATGATTTGCAAATCCTTTTCAACCTATATTCAATTGAGTACACTACAAAGACAAGACATTTAATGTTCAAACTGATAAACTTTATTGTTTTTTTTTTTTTAATATTCACTCATTTTGAATTTGATGCCTGCAACACGTTCCAAAAAAGCTGGGACAGGGGCAACAAAAGACTGGGAAAGTTGAGGAATGCTCAAAAAACACCTGTTTGGAACATTCCACAGGTGAACAGGTTAATTGGAAACAGGTGAGTGTCATGATTAGGAGCATCCCCGAAAGGCTCAGTCATTCACAAGCAAGGATGGGGCAAGGTTCACCACTTTGTGAACAACTGCGTGAGCAAATAGTCCCAACAGTCTAAGAACAACGTTTCTCAAAGTGCAATTGCAAGGAATTTAGGGATTTCATTATCTGCAGCCCAGAATATCATCAAAAGATTCAGAAAGTCTGGGGAAATCTCTACATGTAAGCGGCAAGGCCGAAAACCAACACTGAATGCTCGTGACCATCGGTCCCTCAGGCGGCGCTGCATTAAAAATCAACGTCGCTCTGTAAAGGATATTACCATGTAGGCTCAGGAACACTTTGGAAAACCACTGTCAATTTACTCAGTTCGTCGCTACATCTACAAGTGCAAGTTTAAACTCTACCATGCAAAGCAAAAGCTATATATCAACAACACCCAGAAACGCCGCCGGCTTCTCTGGGCCCGAGCTCATCTGAGATGGACTGACGCAATGTGGAAAAGTGTGCTGTGATCTGACAAGTCCACATTTCAAATTGTTTTCGGAAATCATGGACGTTGTGTCCTACAGGCTAAAGAGGAAAAGGACCATCCAGATTGTTTTCAGCGCAAAGTTTAAAAGCCAGCATCTGTGATGGTATAGGGATGTGTTAGTGCCCATGGCATGGGTAACTTGCACATCTGTGAATGCACCATCAATGCTGACAGGTACATACAGATTTTGGAGCAAAATATTCTGCCATCCAAGCAACGTCTTTTTCAGGGACATCCCTGTTTATTTCAGCAAGAGAATGCCAAGCCACATTCTGCACATGTTACAACAGTGTGGCTTCATAGTAAAAGAGTGTGGGTAATAGACTGGCCTGCCTGTCGTCCAGACCTGTCTCCCACTGAAGGTGTGTGGCGCATTATGAAGTGCAAAATACGACAACGGAGACCCTGGACTGTTGAGCAACTGAAGTCGTACATTAAGAAAGAATGGGAAAGGATTCCACCTACAAAGCTTCTACAATTAGTGTCCTCAGTTGCCAAACGCTAATTGAGTGTTGTTAAAAGGAAAGGTGATGTAACACAGTGGTAAACATGCCCCTGTCCCAGTTTTGTTGGAACGTGTTGCAGGCATCAAATTCAAAATGAGTGAATATTTCCATAAAAACAATTAAGTTTATCAGTTTGAACATTAAATATCTTGTCTTTGTAGTGTACTCAATTGAATATAGGTCGAAAAGGATTTGCAAATCATCGTATTCTGTTTTTATTCACATTTGACACAACGTCCCAACTTCATTAGAATTGGGGTTTGAACTAGGTGTGTCCGGGTCCAACAGGAAATGCCAGATTTTGTGTTTCTTGTACCCATGGGTTCAGCCAGGTGATTTCACTGATTTGCTCTTGCTCTGATGGAATGATAAAACGGCACTAATTGGCTAATGCAGATTATTCGAACAAAATACTGAGGAGCACTTTTACTTTCTGAACCACGATCTTGCTCCTCTGCCGCTCACATCACTGAGAACTTAGAATCAATGTACACATATGAGCTACTTAGGCCCAAATGGATGACCTCAACGCAATCTGCAAATGCAAGAGCTAACGGACCTAACTTGTGTCTAACTCCATTTTAGTAATTTAGTGACATGAGACGATAGCACGACTGAGAGCCTGTTGTCAAAAGGGATGGTCAAAGACAGATTAATTACCTACGGGTGTGGTGGGGCTTTGGTTCCATTAAGGGCAATCAGATCAGCAGCTGTCATTCCCTTTAAAACCAGTGCATTCATGCCTTAGCTAACTGGCAATAGCAACAGGTGAAGAACAGGCTTCTATCTTAGGTCATCTGCCACCTCCTTTGGTTCTTTGAGAACCGTGCTTTAATGTAGTAAGTGGTTAAAAGATGTGGGGCAGAGAGGAAAGTGAAAACTAGCGTAAACACAATTTGTATGAGTGCAGGCAATTAAACTGTATACAAAACGGCACTCGTATTAAAAAATAAAACAAAGGCGAGGCTGAAGTTAATCGTTTGTATTTCACTCCCACAAAGAAAATATTTACATGTGTAAAAATACCCCTTCACAATCCCCGTCTTATTAGACCCCACCACCATTTTATAGGCATGATTCATATGAACAATAAGCATTTATTTGTGAACAGCTTTGATGGCTGGGATTCAGTTCCATGAAACTACCACAGAGCAACAGCGTTTGCATTAAAAGGTGGTCTGGGTGAGTCGAATAAATAATAATAAAAAACTGGCATAAGACCAGCTTCATGTATTGGCACACCTTCTAATGTGCTACACAACCCATTATAACTCTAACAGCTTAATTTAAGACCACAAAACCACCAAATTGGACGTACGTCATAAATAAGCCGTTTGTGATGGACTTAATTGCATAACATTGCTGCAACTTTCGTTTACTTTTGCTTAGGCATGAAAATAGAGCCCTCAATGACATAAGAGAGCACAAGGCACATAAATATTGCAGCAAACAGAGGTGTACTGTTGACTGTATAACATAGTTTATGTAGTAGACATTATGGGCTCTAATTTCTTGGCACAGCGCAGGGTGGCGCAGCGTGGCGCAGCCCACGCAGTGGTAATTTCGTCCGGTGCAGCCCGCGCAGTGGTAATTTCGTGCGGTGCAACACCGTAAATTGCCACTTTGGCAATTTAGTCGACGGACGTGAGCCGAGATGGGTGTGGCGGCGTAGTAGGGGGAGGTGTCACATATTCATCATGAAGCAGTGACAATGTCGTGGATAAAGGCTCCGACGAAAGTGCGCAGAGAGCTCGCCAGCTCCAACCTGGTTTACTTTCTGTGCAGCGGTAATTTGGCTGACCGGTGCACACGTCACCGAAACCTCACAGGCAGGTTTCCAGAATGTCAGGCACATTTCAATGCAATAAATTATTACAGCAGCCACTATTTAATGTAACTATCTGAATCAGGACATAAATTATAGTATCTATATCGATTGTCCTGATGTCAGATCAAAGGTGATTGGCACGCGTAATGGAAACTCAACCTGGCTTAATCAACGCAGCTGAATCTCTGATGCAAACTAACGACTTCACATCTTTCTCAGCCAACCACAAACTGCCTCGGCATCAGGCAGTGCGTATATATAATGCTTGCATTCTATGCTCAGTAAAGCCGCTTGCACACTGGATGCAAAACAAATTTTTCGCACGACTGATTACATTCAAAGTCAATGCAAAGACCCGAATACACGTGTATTCGGGTCTTTGCATTGACTTTGAATGTAATCTGTCGTGCGAAATATTCGTTTCGCGTCCAGTGTGCAAGCGGCTTAATACTACTATTATTGTCACTTAGGTTTTATCGTTTTTAGTGGGGGTAAGGAATACAGCCTGATTGCTATTATCTCGTTCTGAGTTAAGATCGCATATTGAAAATAAATGTGTAACGTATCTTGCATTGTTGTCCATGCGTGTTAATCCCAAAATTTTAAGCAGCAACAGGGTGTAATAATAGGAACACGCTATCCATCGTTTCTCTTCCCAATGATCAGAAGAAATAAATGAGCAACCGTCATATTTCATTCCAACTTCATAAGTTTGAATGATCTGACGTAGTTTTGTTTTGAAATTCCATTCAAGTTCGCTAATGGTAATAATTCGCGAATGCCCTAGCTAGCCAGCTAACTCATATTCGTAATGCTTAATATAGACGTAAGCGGTGCAGAAAACATGCCTGAAGCAGCAAAGTAAAGTGCAACATTAACACATCATACAGATATAGGACAGAGGCGTCTTTATTCCAATATTTAAAGGTGAGGAGAGGAGGTCATTTGATTGATGAAGATTTGACTCGGCTGTGTTAAACCCACTCATGCATTCTCTCTTCCCTCTTTGCCACTTGCGCCGGCAGGAGGGACAGAGGCGGGACAGAGGAGTACTTGCGCCAGGCACGAAATTGCAAAATACATCTGCATGCACCCCGTTGGCGCGGCGCTCCCCCCATTCACTGTGCCTGCACCGCGCCTGCGCCTGGTCAACGAATTTAGAGCCCTAGGTCTTCAGAAAAGGGGCTGTAACTGGGAGAATCATGTTGTTGAGGCTTGCAGGGAATTTTTTCTGATATTGATATCATTCACTATCATGTGACCGACAGTAGTGATGTGCACTGTCCATTCTAAAGAGGTTACTCCCCGACACAAGGGACAGCCGCTCTGGGAGAACCATTTAAAGCAGCGGTTAAGCTGTGATATGAAAAAGCTTTTCATGTCAGTACATTTTGTGTCCACTGGGCCAGTCACAGCTCATCTGAAAGGCAGAAATACATGAAAGGAATGCACAGCAAACATTTTCACCCAAAAAGCCCTGCAAGGCAGCTGAGGGTAATGTTGTGTAACTCGTAACATTCCCTAATCAATGTGCACTACAACAGGTAGTGGAATTGTCACTTCAGCAGGGCCACTGCTCTTCCTGGCAGTTTTTTAAAATCTGCAGCAAAATCCTTTTTCAGTGCATATGCTGCAGACCCTGGCATAGTCTTTAAATTTCCTTGAGCTTCATCATTGACCTCATTCCTTGAGTATACTTCTCATTTTGTAGTATTTTATGTACCCCTGCATACTACATTTATGTACTTCCTAACATGTAAAATATTTGTGTAATTCAAATGAAAAATGTTTTAAAAAAATTTCTGGCAAACCCACTGCGCCCGCTGGGCCAAACATGGCCAAAATCGAACTTGGCCGAGATTTTCATCCCATACAGGCATATAAAATATGAAGATGATCCGTGAAAAACTGAAGGCGCTAGAGCGTTGACAAGGCAAAAAGTTAACGGACACACGACAGACCACCACGAAGGCATCTAACCACAGCATAAGCCCGATTGGCCAAGAGGCCAAGCGGTCCAAAAAATTGACGAGGAAAGGTTTGATGCATAACATGCAGGGGCCTTTCTGTCTTTCTACACGCTGCTAAAACAGGATGTCTCAACATGCTTTGTCAGTGTCCCTGTCAAAGACGGTTGGAGAGGAAGTTTCCCTATAAGGGTGAAACTATTGCCCAAGTCCAGCAACGCAGTCAGAAAGTTGTAACTGAGGATAACCAACAACTAGCAGCAAAAAGAGAACCTGTTTCTGCTAACGCAGTGTGTGTGAAGGGTGTTCCATTTTCAACAGTGTCAACGCGTGTGAACACATACAGCATACAATGTAGCACTGTGATTAAATAAAAAAAAATATTCTGGATAGAAATGGCTTCCATATTGATCTTGAGACAGTCATAACTCTCAGCTTTTCACTGAGTGGAAGGCTTGCCTGCTGAAAGAGGTCAATGGTGACTTTCAGGTGCAGTTCTTTCCTTTCATGTTTGTCCCTGAGAAAGAGCTTATCAGATTGCTTTTGTCTGAAGTCCTGAAGCATACAACAGTTAAGCCTATGCTTCATGGACCCCATCTCCTTTCCTTTTCAGAGTTTTGGAATCAGGCCATAGGAAGCCATCGAGCCATCAGCACACTTGCACTAAACCTTCATATTTCTTTGCAAGGTGGATAAGGGAGGGCCTCTCTTCGCCTATCTCAGAAGTCAGGGATACATTCAATCAGAATTCTGACTCTACAGTACCATCCAACAACAAAATTTCAACTTTTTTTTTTTTTTTTTTTTTTTTTTTTGCTGTTCTTGGAGTTTACTTTAAAGGTTACCAATTTGTATGTCACCGGCTGCACAGCCAATTAGTTATTACAAGCCATTTCAAAATCTTTCCCCTCTTGACGTCACATGGGGAAGTAACCAACCAGAGGCAAGAAGAGCTGATAAACTTCAGCCAAGCAGTCAATTAGATTTCATTGTTCTGGGTGGTCACTTCCCCTTGTGATGTCAGGAAGTGGAGATTTTGAACTGGCTCATAATGGCTAATTAGCTGTGCACCTGGTGGCATAATAGGGGATCTCTAAGAAAACACAATTTATAAATCAAAGTCTTGCGGCTTTCTTGTGGCCGTTTCTTTCTGTTTTACATAACTTGGTTTGGAATTGGCATTTCTAACCTGCTCTACACAAGCGCCCAAAAGACACCTCTTTTTCTAATTCTGAAGCCCAGCAGGACCTAGCTGGAGGACCACATTAAGAGGAATCACTGCATTACACCCTGACGAATGGAACCTTCCTTCCTCGAGTGAAGCTGCGATTTATTGCCTGTTTAACCTCACAGCCTCTCAGCAAAACACCACTGACTCAGGATTCCGCATTGTCGAGCTTTTTAATCTACCCAGGGCCAGTTATGCATCTTGACAAATCAGCTAGTTTTGAGGTTTACTCACTTATCAACCCACCCTAACCGTGTCCTCAAGTTACCTGCAGGCACTATGACCCTGCGTTCGTTGCTGGCCATGTTCGAGGAAGGAGTTTGCTTTTCCTCTGTATAGCTGCTGTAGGTCATGTGACAACCTTCAGCTCCACTGGAACCCTTCTGTGTTTTCACCACACTGCAGTTATCTGGGGAGTTCCTTTAAAAATCAGACATAGAGACCAAAACACAGGAATAACCTCTCAAGACAAAATATAAATATAAACATAAATATATATAAGAATGCAAGCGCTTGCATTTCTGCACTAACTTAAGATGACTGACCTCACATAAGGTGGACTTAAAATGCTTGTCCCTCCATTTGGTTGGTGTATTTGATAAACTTATCACAGGTAAGAGGGAGCATCATGGTGTGACACCTGATGTGTCAAATCACGTCTCCCTAGCGGTAACGCCGGCCTACAGGATTTTCAATGACATGCCGGAAGCCTCTGACCCTTAAACGCATGAGTGCTTTTAAGCTGGTCCTGTTTAAGATCACTTGATTAATAACCACACAATTTATTTACAGAATAATCAAGACTGATATATAAGCCTGTAGTTATTAAGAAACTATTCAGAAATGACCGAGATCACCAATGGGCTACATTGACAACATACTTAAAATGTTATATTGTAGAGATGGAAAAAAACAATTAATGAATCCTATACTTTCTTTGAATTCCATCCCCCAATTTAGCAATTTTTTTCTCAGCTGTGCAACCTAATTTATTACACATAATCAAAATGTTTTCAGAATTCAAAAGAATAGGTTACATTTGTGGGGAAGTGCAGTTGCGCACTGGTTGCCACGATGCCATAACTATCAATTTATTAAATTATCAAGGCCTCTTACGTTGAGGAGTTGGTAATTGAACAATTTAGTAAATTGGTTTTTAGTGCATTGTGGAATTCAACACAGGACATGCATCTAAAATCATTTAAAGGCGGAGACCGCACCTCGGCAAAGTAAGGAAAAGCAGAATTCTTTAAGTGTCTAAAACACATAGTTTTATAAATTTGAATTTGGTAATGATCCAGTCCGATGCATTTTAAAACCAGCGAGTCTTCAAAGCGGCATCAATATCAGGGGGCAGACATTTTTACTTGGGGAACCTAAGGCTTCGTTCGGAATGCACACTTGTCCACTCGTTCACTCACTCTGGCCGTGTTCGAAACCGCGCTCTATGGTCTACATACACTATTCTCACTACACACTAGTCACACTACACGCTACTCACTACGAACGAACTCTTCCAGTTGCTTCTTCTTCTTGTTATTCCTCAGCGAGATTTTCTGGTGGTTTATGTCGCGTTGCATCTTGGGCAATTTATGTATGAATAGTGAGCTTACGATGCACCCACAAAATATCTGCCCGATCCAGTATACATCGGGGACTTCTCGTGGACACAAACTCACTTCCCACGCGTAAGTGAACACCCTACCCCTTAAATCTGATGTCATCGGTAGTGTGAGTACTACGTTAGTGCGCGGTTCCGAAAACGGCCTCTCTATATTGGTTTCAATAAGCCTTTTGTGAGCACAGAACCGTAGCGCCCTCTAGATGTGGTTACTAGCCAGGCTTGTAGCTAAGTCTGTCAAGCCAGTGCGTCCGCCATCTTGATTTTAGAGAGAACGGACTTGAGAATCCCGTTTTCTGGCCGTTTATTTCTTCAAAATATGGCCACCTTTAACACTTGGACTGTTCCAAAGTTAAAGAAATATCTACAGGACCGTGGAGTGACTGTTTCTGGTCACAAAAAGGATGTTTTAGTGACACTGTGCGGGTCAGTTTTGGATCAAGGACTGCCAGGCATGGATCTATAAGGAAAAAGAAATTGCTCCATAGGGAATAATTGAAAAAGACACGCTGATAAATCTGTGAATACATTTTTTTGAGTCACAAATTATCGATACCGAAACTGTTTATTTTTCTCTTTTAAATCATTGACGCCTCGTTCCTCGGCAACGACAAAAATTTTTTGTTTATATTCAGGCTACGTGAACACCAACGGGTCCTCATATGTAAGCGCGTTCTCGTCTCCTCCGAATTTAGTACTGCAGCGGATGTGAGTGGGTGGAGCAATGGGCATTCATTGCCGTCCGTCTGTGATCAACATTATAGACGTAGCCAAGTCAGTAAAGTGAGCTGGCGTTACAGTACAAATATTTTAGCCATTTTATTTTAATTGATGAATAGCCGTAATATGTAGCAACTCGATTACTACACTTCATTATGTAGCGAGGCAAAATGTACAGTAAGCTAAGGCCGCTGTTGTGACATCCTAGAACCGTGTACGCAGCCACACTCACCTGACTTTTTTCATATTGAAATGATAGATATATCCGTAAACGGAATTGTATATTTCCATTATTCTGAAAAGCACCAATTCACATTACTGTATTTTGATGCGTTATACATAACGTGTCAGCTGAGTAGCATCTAACGTTATGTCCATATGAGTGCATTTATAGCACTACAATTCGAATACTGTTTAGCAAACCATTTATTAACCTTTCTTCATTCTTGAATTAATGTTTAGCCTACATTATGCAGAGCTGGTCATTATCATAAAATTGAGTACCACCACAATCGATGTTAACTCGCACTTAGAAATGTAAAGGGACAGTATTCAAATTATTACCAAGACAGACTTTATTGGAAAGGGAATTGTGGGGGGAAAAAATAGAAAGACAAGGCCTCCGGTTCGCTGATATGCAGAACTTCATGGATGAACTGTTCAATGCACTCCAAGAGGCTCGGATATCTCTGGGGAATGACCAAAAAAAAAAAGAGCGTTAAACCAAAGGAAAAAAATAACGCAGTACAATGTGCGTAACATTTCAGTGTAGACCCGCATTTTACTATACTTCACGGAATGGTTATGAGTAGCGCGAAGCTGTTACATTAGCTAAAAGTAAATCAGCATGCCAGAATTGGCAAAAGTTTAAGGCTCTTGACTTTAAAACATATCAGTTTATAAGGCACATGCAGTGCGTTGTATTTCGGTTTATTGTCTTGAATCCAGAAAAGATAATGGAGTTCGCACGCAGACAAGCAAGAATCGTCTGACTCTATAAATGTAGTTCTTCATCGTTGAACTAAAGAGGACACGAGCCTGAACAATGTCATGTTACACAAGAGCAAGTCAACTGTGTGCCGACATTTTTGCGTTGAAATCAATAGTATTACTTCCCTGTTAAATAAAATCATTTTAAACATTTGCTATTGCATTTGGGTTTTAAAATTGTATTTCAAACTATGATTAGGACTTTACCGGCGGCTATGTTTATTTCCGTTCCGCTCATAGTTACATTAGGAGTTTCCTACGCAAGGTTCTGCAGTGTTCAGAATTCCATTTCCGGAGAAAAGTGATCATGAACACGCACCCTGGGTAGGAGTTCCAGTTCCACGAGTGCGGGCCGTTGTCATGGACACCTCGAATAGCAGCGCGTTCATGAGCCCCACACTACGCATGTGTGAGCAAAAGTCACACAGCGCATGTCTGCGTGGCTCCGGAAATAAGGCCCCCATGTCGGCGTGCTGCGCCACTGAGCAATTTCCATTGAAATGAATGGGCGGCCATTTTCCAATTGTATATCCAGTGAAATATAAAACATCCTTGCTGCCAGTAGACCCTGACTATTCTGAGGGAGCTTTCACACTAGGTATGACTGTTCTGTACCGTGCCACCGTACAATTGTCCTTCCCCCCCGGTCAGCTTTCACACTATATCGTACCGTACCAGAGTACACTTGCATTACATGTCAAAATTCCGATACAGCGCGTTGCAGTATGCACCTAGGTGGTTTTAAATGAGGAACGATTTTAAAAGGAGGCGCCAATATATTTCTGGGGGTTTTATTATTGAGAAGGGGGTTTAGAATATTAATATCACAAATGCATATGCTGCGCGTGCCCTAGCGACCCGGTGTGTCATTTGTAACATGGATTACCGCGTAGTATAGCAGCACGAGAAATTAAACTCAGAATTTTCTTGACTGAATACTTTTTATTTTTACACATCCGAATCTTTCTCTGGGTACCCAAACATCAAGGTAAGCCGAAAATGTACTGATTACATTTGACAGTGGTGGATGTTGAATTCCGAATTCTTTCGCCCTTGTGTTTTTGGCCGATTATGCTGTCCACTGCCTCATACCACTAAAATTTATCTATCTCACAACTCGAGCTGCCAGACTCTTGCACGGCGTCCTGCACCTTGAAATATCGCAGCCGCATTTTCTTTAGTTTGTCACGGCGCGGATCTATTATTCTGCGATAACCACTCACAAATTATACCATAAATCTCTGAGTTTTTGCGTGTAGTATCCAGTTGTGATTGTATGTTTTCGTCCGCCTACATTTCAAGCAAGTATTAAATTACTTCGTTTGAATGGAGATATCTTTTCGCCGCTGCATTTGTTAGAACAAGAGAGGCGTAACACATAACAGTAATCTTCCCTTTTTGTCAGTTCTGTCCATTTTATGGCGCCAGTAGACTGAAAACGCGTCCAGGGTAATTGGAATAATTCAACACATTGATGATTGTTCTTTTTTCTTTTCTTTTTTTTACGATTTTAGGCATGCTATAAATCAGCCATAAAAAATGGAGTGTCACTAATAACATGACACATGAATGGGGAACTCACTCAATTTTTTTTGATATCTTATGCTTTATTCTACCCCGATAAAATATGAGTCAGAGAAAAAGCATTGAAAAGAAATATCAACAGTTGGGCATTTTCTCTAATTATCGCTAAAATGTGTGTCCGAAGCACAATTTAAATGAGCAAAATATCTGACTCTGTGTACACACAGAAAGCAGAAAATCACCACGTTCAATCCCGAGATATCATAATTGTTTCTTACACTCCTGGGCCCGTATTCACAAAGCATCTTAGCGCTAAAAGTAGGTCCTAACTACCGGATTTAGGATAAAATCCTTTAAAAAAATGGGCGTGTCAGTCGTAAATTTAGGACTGCTAATTATTTTTACTGTGTTATTCACAAAGCATTTTAGGCCTAAAAGTAGCTCCTAAGTCTGGGAGAGCTTAAAAGTAGTCAAGAGGACTCCTAACTCGCTAAAACCTATTCACAAAGAATCGGAAAATGGCTGCTGCTGTTGAAAGATGGAATGACTTGGAAATTCTGAATGATGCGCAGTTGTTGAAAAGATATCGGACCGACTGTGAAGGGATTTTATTTGTTGTTGACTTGGTGAGGGAGAGAATTACGTCTCCAACCATGAGAAACAACCCAATAA
Organism: Gymnothorax javanicus; assembly: GCA_029692085.1. Lineage (NCBI taxonomy): Eukaryota > Metazoa > Chordata > Actinopteri > Anguilliformes > Muraenidae > Gymnothorax > Gymnothorax javanicus. Next base: position 78,344,645 of record CM056195.1, read on the forward strand.
GCCCGGAAATAAAATGTTTGACAACACTTCGTTACTTGGCCACTGGAAAAATGCAACTTTGCAGCGCGGACAATTTAGGGATTTCACAATCATCTGTCAGTCGCTCAATTCAACAAACAATCAATGCGCTCTGTGAACCCCATATCATCCGACAGTTTATTCGGTTTCCAATGGACGTTCGGCAACAACACAGAATTAAACTTGAATTGATGCACATCTTAGGTACGCCTATGCCCGGTACCATCGATGATATTAACGGGACCCATATTTGAATTATTTCTCCGACCCAAGATGAAGAGGTAGTTGTAAACAGAAAAAAGTTCATGCCATCAACACCCAGATAGTATTTGATGCCGAATACAATATTTTGGACATTGTTGCGAAATGGCCAGGATCCATGCACAACTCTCGCATTTTAATGGAAAGCGGCTTATGCCAATTATTTGACAGGCATTATGTGCCTGCGGGATGCCACTTGCTAGGGGACAGTGGCTACCCCTGCAAACGTTGGCTCTTGACCCCTTACCTGAATCCACAACCAGGACCACAACAAAATTATAGCAGGTAGGTCATTGTTGCTATAGCCTACATTGACATAGCCTATTACATGTGAAGATGGCATAATACTGTAAATTACAAATATACTGAACAACAAAAGAAATGCAAGTTAATTAAAGACAGACTGGAAAATAAGTAGACGCGCAATTATTATAGAAACTCAAATTTGTTACCAGCGTGCGTACATTTACACTTATTTCATCAAACTTTTCTTTGTTTTTCGGTCACTTTGACTGAGTAACAATAAGAGTACATGAACTAACTAGCAAACTTGCGTTTCTTTTGTTGCTCAGTATATTTAGTCTGCTGTTTTCTTTTTCATGGTGCAAGTTATAGCGCACAAGACGACACGCAGCAGTGTGGTGGAGCGTGCGTGGTATTGGGCAGCTGAAGCGCCGGTTTCATGTGCTGCATGGGGAGGTGCGTCTCAGCCCAAAGAGAGCCAGCAAAGTAATTACAACATGTGCCACCTTTCACAATTTATGCCAACAAAGAAACATACCTCAACCGGATGATGATGGCGCTGCCAACAGCGATGATGATGATGATGATGTCAAGGAGGATGACGATATTTGCAGTGTTGCTGAACAAAGTGAACTGGCATACAGAGACCACTATGTCGATTCGCACTGGTAAAAAAAAACAAAAAAAAAAAAACACCCAGCCAATTGCTAGCGTCTTGGCTCCAGTTGGGCTTTTGCGTCCTTTTTAAACTTTCATCCATGACAGTTTAGGGCAAACAAACATGAACAGCACGACATTTAAATGATCGCAACATATTCTCATTGGGTAATAACCCAGCAAAAAATTTCACGTGTGAAACTTGTGAAAAACACGTCATAGCAAGTAGTAAACACGTGTTCACAACTCGTGTTGTGTACGTGAAAAGTGGCGTGTCAAAAACATCAGAAAACGTGTACAAAACACGTGTCAAACACATGATTTACAAGTGTATCTGACACGTGTAAAAAACACGTGGCAAACACATGATTTACACGTGTACCTTACACGTGTCAGACACAAGATTTACACGTGTACCTGACACGTGTACAATATACGTGTCAAACACATGATTAACAAGTATACAGAAAATGTGTACAAAATGTGTCAAAAACATGATTCACACGTGTACCTAACACGTGCAAATCATGTGTTTGACATTTGTTTTGTACACGTATAAATCATGTGTTTGATACGTGTTTTTTTTACACGTGTCAAGTACACGTGTAAGTCATGGGTTTGACATGTGTTTTATACACATTTTTGGTACTTGTATAAATCATGTGTTTAATGCGTGTCTTGACACGTGTAAATCGTGTGTTTGACACGTGTTTTGTACACGTGTCAGGTACATGTGTAAATCGTGTTTGACAAGTGTTTTGTACACGTGTTAGGTACACGTGTAAATCATGTGTTTGCCTTGTGTTTTTTACACGTCAGGTACATGTGTAAATCATGTGTTTGAGGTACACGTGTAAATCATGTGTTTGACTCGTGTTTTGTGCACGTTTTCTGTACATGTGTTTCACACGTGTTTTCGACACGCCACTTTTCACATACACAACACGGGTTGTGAACATGTGTTTACTACCTGCTATGACACGTGTTTTTCACGTTTCACGCGTGAATTTTTTTGCTGGGAGGGCACTGACGGCAATTCCGCAAGAGGGCATGGCAGTGGACTGCCATCGGTTAAGTGGGATTTTCGGGGGCAGCACGGCAAGTGAACAGGGCACCATCGCCGTCGGTGCCACCGGTTACGGCGAGGCCTGATAACTCTGCAATGTGAGAGCGACAAATAACTCTAGTACATTAGCATTCACCTAACGGTTACTTTTTTGTTTTTCACCTTAATGGTCTTGCACGATAATTTACCAAATTCATCAGTGAAACGTGGATGAAATTAGGAAAAGAACCAGCTGTAACTGGTAAAATCTTACAAAATTAACTTGTCTGTTTTTGTTATTCCAAAAGATTGTGCAGAAGCTTGCCTGAGCAAGATCCATAGTAAACTTCATGAAAACCACATGGCTAATGACCTTGAGCTTAATGGGTAAAAATATGGATTAAATATAGGTTATAAGATAAAATAATAGAATTTTAATGCTCTTGAAATAATATATTTTCAAAAGTCACCTTTTTGCGTCTTTTGCTCTGTCAGAAATGTCAGATGGCAGTTGATAGAGATGGCAATTTCAACACCGAAGTTCGAACGTTTTCAAAACTTTTTAACACTTCCGGTTCCGACGCGGTGTTCAAGAGATGTTTCGAAACGTCACGTGATCGCTATCAGTCCACCGCGAAAGGTATTTAAATGCCACGGGAAAATGCAGGTGTTTTTTTGTGTTGAGTTTCTGAGAGAGAGAGAGATTAATTTTCTAAAGCTTGCCAGGTACTCTTTTCAATGTGTCAATAAGTTGAAGCACCTATTATTACTGAGTTTGCGATTTGCGTAATTTCACATATCTCTTCCGAAACCGCTGTGAATAATGAGTCTATTTTCCGCATACACCGGTTCTACTGTGTGACAAAGACAATGCGGCAGGTTTTGACCTTAGTTATGAAGTGAGAACTGCCTTTTGAAGCCGTTTTTGCAAGTAAAACCGGCTAATTCAGGGATACTCACTCTTTTCCAGAATGAGCAGTAGAGGGTGCAGGCTTTCATTCTAACCATGCAGTTACACACCTGATTCTACTTATCAAGGGTCTATGGCATAAGCTTTAAGGGTTGATTATTAGAATCAGGTGTACGACAGGTTGGATAGAGTGAAAGCTTGCACCCACTGTGGCTCATTCTGGAAAAGAGTGATTATCCCTGGGCTAATTCAATCAGCTGTGCGTAGCACGGGTATTGGCTAGTGTTTGTTTATTTGTTTGTTTTTTTGTTTAAATAAACTTGTAATTTGATTCCAGATGGTAGAGAAGCAGAGAAGCCAGCTCAATCAGAAAAAAAATGTGCGGCAAATATCATCCCTGAATAAAAATCTTTGAGCAAAATGTTTCTGAATCTAAATCTTTATACCACATTTTATTGATGTGCGCAATCACAATGAGGTGTAATACCAACTATGCAGAATCAAAAATTGTAATTGTCAGGTCCATTTATATATAAAAGGCTGACCTGACACAATCATTCTCAATGAATGAATGAATGAATGAGAACATTTAACAGCAAAATAAACAAACTGTGCCATACAATAAGAAATAGTCATATCGTACAAAAAATTTATAATTTACTGATTGTGCCTCTGTCAAAACTATTAATATTTTTGGATTTTTGAAAAGGGGGGCTTCAGCACGTCAACATCAACAATAATTAAAAGCTGCCAACTTCTGCCAGTGGATGCCAATGTTGAGCGAGCAAGTTTTGAAATGTTTTATAACATTTCAAAACAATGATTTAAATGTTTTGAAACGTTTCGAAGCTTCACATTTGCCATCCCTAGCAGCTGATTTTGGAGAACAAGTTTCTCAGCAGGAAAATTCCCAAAATGGCTGATGAACTTTCTCCCGAAGGTGCCACCAAACTAGATTTGCCCAATCTCATTCTCCCCCTAATGACTCAAGCCCTGAACCCTTAAAGACTTAAGTGATGTCACCTGTGAGTGATTGAGTGTGCGAGGGTTCAAGGGCTGAAAAATGGATAAATAGGAATGGGCAGCACTTTGCAGCATATCGCGCTACCTTGACGTCACCATGTTGCTAACACTGGCGACTTTAGGTATTTATATTTTGCAGCTTTTTTTTTTTCTCCAAAAACGGAGGTGCCCAAGGGAAAGGCTTCCTGATTTAAATGTCTTACAGGCGCTTGCATTGCCGAGTGGACGAGAGGTCAGACTCTTCCGCGTTTTATACGTCATAACGCGGCATTGTGGGTAATTCTCTTTGGTGAAGTCTGCAATGATGCCCACTTTCGGGAAGGGAACATTAAGGGCTCGAAAAGTCTGTGAGCGTGCCCTCATGCACTTGATGAAATGACAATAGGACAGCCCTTAACTTCACGGGAGCACGCCTCAAAGTCTGTGAGTCCATGAGAGTGGGCATTGGGATTGGGCCTATGTGTTTAGGATATGTGAATTACCTGTGTTTTTCACGTGTCAGTATTCATGTGTACATTACATGTGTTATTTGCGTGATGTTTGCATGAAATGATTCACGTGTAGAAATACACTTACCCTTCATGTGTTTTTCACATGATGTTTACGTGAAATGATTCACATGTAGAAATACACTTACCCTACACGTTTTTCGCGTGATACTTCCAAGAAATGATTCACATGTAGACATACACTTACCCTACACATATACTCAGTCAAAAAAGAAACTTCACACTCGTTTGGAGGTCGATAAGTTGAACATACAAGAAAAGTGGTTTTAAATAATGATTTAATTCCATTCTGTACCCATTAAGGACGGTGTACCATAAAAATCATGTTCATAATGTCACCAGTTCCACCGGAAATGCTACGGAAATGTAAGAGAGTAAAAATGGTAAGTTACAACTTGATGAAAGCATGTCAGTAGCGCGTATGCCCTCCATGAGCTTTCACAACTGCGACGCAACGTCTCCTCATGGATTGAATGATGCGTCTGAACACAGCTTGGGGGATGCGTCGCCATAATTGAATCAACATGGCACCAAGTTCCTGCAAATTCTGCGGAGGGTTCCTTACTTGACGGAGTCTTCTGCCCAACACATCCCATACATGTTCTATGGGATTAAGGTCGGGAGACCTTGAGGGCCACTCCATGACATTGATGCCAGCATTCCTAAGAAAATTCTGCGTTAAATTGGCCGTATGAGGTTTGGCATTTTCGTGTTGGAATGTCAGACCTGGGCCATGAGCTGCCATGAATGGCAAAAGCTCTGTATCCTGCAGCAGTTAGGTTTCCTTGAACGACCATCAATCGGGAACGGGCAGGACCATTAAAGGCACCCCAAACCATAACACTACCGCCCCGTAAATGGTCCACTTCCTGCACACAACACTGGGCGTTGCGTTCACCGCGTCTCCTCCAAACTCTAACTCTCCCATCAGCGAAGTGCAAAGTGAATCTGGATTAGGTCACTAAAACGACCCTATTCCAATCACGCTGAGTCCATCTCAGATGTCGTTGTGCCCAGAGAAGCCGCTGACGTCGGTGTAACTGGGTTAAAATTGGTCCACGATATGGCCGACGTGCATGGAGAGGAGCAGTGCACAGGCGACACGTATGGTTTGGGCAGTCACACGACCTCTAAACAATTCATTCCTAGTGGACGTTGCAGTGAGAAATCGATTACGCAAATGACGTAAGACGATTTGTCGGTCTTCTGCTTGTGTCGTCACACGTGGTCTACCCGAACAAGGTCGGTCTGCTGTGGTGCCAGTTTGTTGGAGACGTGTCCGAAGATCATGGATAGTCTGTCGACTGCATCCCATAACCCTGGCAACGTCAGTGACCGGCGTTCCGTATTCAGCATGCCAATGGCACGTTCACGTTGAATGTTTGACAGTCGTGGCATTGCAAATCAACGGATAATTGACTGTAAGAACTTGTTTTTCTGAGATGTCACTCTACCGTGCTAACGTGGGCTCAATTGCACGTGTCTCATAAGGTCACGTGACTAGGAACATGAGGAAACGTGCTTTTACCTTGATGTATGCTCGCACCTGCTGCATGCTTGTGCACGTCGGAGTTGCCGTGTGTCATGATGTCTTTGACAACGCATTTACCCCTAATAATAATAATAATATCTCTTGTATTAAGTTTCAAGAAAATATTTAGAAATTTTGAGTGTGAAGTTTCTTTTTTGACTGAGTATATTTTTCACGTGATATTTATGTAAAATGATTCACGTGTAGAAATTCACTTACCCTACACGTTTTTCACGTGATATTTATGTGAAATGATTCACATGTAGAAATACACTTACCGTTCACATGTTTTTCACGTGATGTTTACGTGAAATGATTCACATGTATAAATACACTTACCTTCACGTGTTTTTCAGGTGATAATTACATGAAATGATTCACTTGTAGAAATACACGAACCCTTCACGTGTTTTTCAGGTGATATTTATGTGAAATGATTCACGTGTATAAATACACTTACCCTACATACATACACGTGTAGTGTTTGCTGGGAAGTTGCCAATTATTGGGGCAAATGACGCATTTCATCATTGCCTCGTTTTATGCTATTGGCGTTTTTACAGCTATCTCTTTTCTATGTATGTTTATTTGCCTAGACCGTGATATGTGGGCACTGTGCATAGTGTATTTTCAGGAGTGCTCAACGTGTTATTATTTCATGGGACAGACCAGCCGCTTGGACTATTTCCTCATTTTTTTAATCCATGGGTTGTATGTGGGATACTTTTTCAATGGGCCGCCCTGTCACCAAACAACCAATCACCGTGCTCATTGTCCCAAGGCTTGTGCATGAGAATTGATGTCATCGATAGCAACTGAGATTTACTCCCACCTATCTCAGAGCTACTCTTAGTCTAGGAGTTACCAGTTTTCTTAACTAAAAGTTGCTCTCAGCGGCTTTGTGAATAACTTTTAAGATTTTACTCCTACATAAAGGGCTCTAAATTCGTAGACCAGGCGCAGGCGCGGCAAATAGGGGGAGCGCCGCGCCAACGGGGTGTGTCCAGGCGTATGTTGCAATTTCGTGCCTGGCGTAGCCTGGCGCAAGTACTCCTCTGTCCCGCCTCTGCCCCTCCTGCCGGCGCAAGTGGCAAAGAGGGAGGAGAAAAGGCTTAAGTGGGTTCAACACAGCCGAGTCAACTCTTCACCAATAAAATGAGCTCCTCTCCTCATCTTTAAAGTGTTGAAATAAAGAAGCCTCTGTCCTATATCTGCATGATGCGTTAATGTAGCATTTTACTTTGCTGCTTCAGGCATGTTTTCTGCACCGCTTACGTTTATATTAAACATTACGAATATGAGGCATTCTCGAAATATTACCATTAGCGAACTTGAATGGAATTTCAAAACAAAACTATGTCAGATCATTCAAACATATGAAGTTGGAATGAAATACGACGGTTGCTCATTTATTTCTTCTGCCTGCATCATTGGGAAGAGAAACGATGGATGGCGTGTTCCTATTATTACACCCTGTTGCTGCTTAAAATTTTGGGATTAACATGCATGGACAACAATGCAAGATATGTTACACATTTATTTTCAATATGTGATCTTAACTCAGTACGAGATCATAGCAATCAGGCTGTATTCCTTTCCCCCACTAAAAACGATGAAACCTAAGTGACAATAATATTAGTTTTAAGCCGCTTGCACACTGGACGCGAAATGAATTTTTCGCACGACAGATTGCTTTGCTGCAGTGTCTACATGTCCGAAAGTCGGACAGGGTTTTAATATATCTCCGTGTCCGACGGTCGGATGGTTTCAATATAACTCCGTGTCCGACAGTCGATTATTGTTTTTAATTTCTTCAAATCTACTGAATCTTTTAGATATTAAACGTGAATGTTTTGATAAGAGGGCTCAGTTCTTCAAGATGAGTACCGAGAATTTCAATCAATGTTTCTGTTTAAGCTCTGCTCAATAAAGTGAGTCGACATTGGCACGGGACAATGTACAATGCCTGTCGGACACTAAATGCAAAATACTCCGTGTCTGACAGCCAAAAAAAAAAAAAAAAAAAGGACGATTAGAACAGATTGATAATGAAATAAAGAATAAAAAGAAACATTTTAACAACAAACAGAACATCCATTGAACACTGCGATTTATTTATTTGCGGGCCATCTTTTTTGGATGTTCTGTTTGTTGGTGATATATTTTTATTCTTTATTTCATTATAAATCTGTTCTCATATCAATACTTTTACTTTTTGCTGGCTGCCGGACATGGAGTATTTTGCATTTCGCGTCGGACAGTCTTGATCGTGCATGCGATATTTAATTCACAATGTCAATGGTCATGGAATTGATTTGGTCACTGACTACAAGCACTATTTTATCTCTGGTGTGGAAATAAAGCATGAATCTGTTCGATCCATCTGACTAATTTTCAAAAGAGAGACCGAATAAAGACTGTTGTCTATCTTCAACGGAAGAAAACAGACGAATAAACAGACGGGTGTATTCGCGTCTTTGCATTGACTTTGACTGTAATCAGTTGTGCGAAAAATTCGTTTCGCGTCCAGTGTGCAAGCGGCTTTACTGAGCATAGAACGCAAGCATTATATAGGCAGTTTGTGTTTGGCTGAGAAAGATGTGAAGTCGTCAGTTTGCATCACAGATTCAGCTGCGTTGATTAAGCCAGGTCGAGTTTCCATTACGCGTGCCAACTGCCTTTAATCTGACATCAGGACAATCGATAGAGATACTATAATTTATGTCCTGATTCAGATAGTTACATTAAATAGTGCTTGCTGTAATTATTTATTGCATTGAAATGTGCCTGACATTCTGGAAACCTGCCTGTGAGGTTTCGGTGACGTGTGCGCAATGTGCGCCGGTCAGCCAAATTACCACTGCACAGAAAGTAAACCAGGTTGGAGCTGGCGAGCTTTCTGGGCAACTTCAGCGGAGACTTTTTCTACGAAATTGTCACTGCGTCTTGATGAATATGTGACACCTCCCCCTACTACGCCGCCACACCCATCTCGGCGCACGTCCGTCTACCAAATTGCCGAAGTGGCTGCACACGGTGTTGCACTGCACGAAATTACCACTGCGCGGGCTGCACCGGACGAAATTACCACTGCGTGGGCTGCGCCACGCTGCGCCACCCTGCGCTGCGCCAAGAAATTAGAGCCCAAAATGTTTTAGCGTGACTTAGGAGTACTCCTAGCGGTATGATAAGATGTTTTGTGAATACGGGCCCTGGTCTGATAATATTTGATGGGTAATGTCCAGTATTTTTACTCCAAAAACATGACATTTTCCTTGTGTTCTCACTGTTTCCCACTATATGTGTGGACCCACGCTATTGAATGTTTGGCGGAGGTACCGAGGTTGTCAGGGGCAACCCGGTTCTCGCAAATACGCTATTTAGAACATTCACTACATAGTACCCTATATAGTGGGCGAGTGTGCATTTTGAATGCATTATCCAATCAAATTCCAGTGCCGTGGTGCTTGTAGCGTCAGTTATTCTCTTTCGTGACATCAGTTGTCCTCCTTCCTTTCATCGGGGCCATGCAGTTGTTCAGAGGGCCTTCAGTAAGCTTATCCCTTATGGCAGGGCTCCTCACATCATGGTCCTTGAGGGCCGAGAACTGCTGGTTTTCCACCCTCCCTCTACCTGGTAGTCAGGTGAGATGACAATCTGGCCAATCAGCAGCATTAATTGTTTACTTATTTGTTTGGAAGGAAAACCAGGACTGTATTTGGATTCGAGGGCCAGATTTGGAGAGCCCTGCCTTACAGTATGACTGCCCGCAAGATGTTTTTATTGAAGCTGGCCTGATGAACAATCAAACTATTTATTGACTGAGCGACCAAGACCAATACATGACCTATAATTAGAAATGATAGTGAAAAGGTGAATTCCTGTTGCCTACATTTATATAATTGATATGGCATTGTAAATCCAAAAGATTTGCTGACTTTGCAGCATTTATTTTCGCTGTCCTTAGAATTGTGACACAGCTGTGCAACTTGCCTTACAGCGCCCTTTAGCCGTGAAAACATTCAGAATATAGAAAGGATTCTTGCAGCCTCGCAATCTAATTTACGCAAACCTGTGCTGCTTAACGAGCAATACAAGCGCTGAAATTATAAAGACATATTGATATTTTACGTTATCATTTATGCGCAGAAGAAGACGCCTCATAATTTTGTGGTGCAATGCATATCAATGCTATCAAAAGTAAATTAGTGTCGTCGGTTTTTACCAATCAGGTGCGCGTTTCCCAAAAGCGTGCGTAGTTCATCCATTCACAGTCAATGGGCCCAACTATATAAGTTAGCATCTGTGATTTTGGGAAACGCACCCCAGTCTGAGCAACTGTGGCTAATGGGGAGATGTAAACTCCGAGAGGTTCAGTTTATTAGGCATTTACAGGTGAGGTTTCCGAAGATCAAATTCAAAATCAGAAGATTCCCCATGTAAAAATGTCTGCCCCCTGATACTAAAGCCAATTTGAAGGTTTAAAAATGTGTTGCAGGGGCACCCCGGTGGCTCATTGGTCTAAGTGCGCGTACCAAAAAGGCTGTGTCCTTCCCGCAGCGACCTAGGTTCGAATCCGGCTCGGGTCATTTGCTGCATGTCTTCCCCCATGCTTCTCCCCAACTTTCCTGTCTCTCTACACTGTATGACTATCGAACAAAGGAAAAATTCCCAAAAAAATAATCTTCAAAAAAAAGCGTCGCAGTGGATTATTATCAAATTAAAATGTGCGTTTTAAACACTTTAAGAATTCTACTTTCCGCTGAAATATACTTTGCAGAAGTGCAGTCTCCTCCTTTAAAATACATGCCATGTGTCGAGCTTTCATGGTGGTAAAATCATTGATGAGGTCTTTATAGTGCAGCTATATTGCAGAGAAAGTAGTAGGTAGGCTACAATGTAAGATTGTATGAATGGTAATTATCTAATTAATAATCAGAAACAAAATCTAAACCTTATTCAAATACCATCTTCAGCAGCCTTTACTACATAACATTCTACTTTAAGATGGAATTTTGGGAAATTTCAGTTAATTTCCATCCACACAATCTCACATTCTACCCTTCTTCCTTGACGTAAAGCTATGTTTCTTTATACTTAACAGCATCACAGCTTATTGGTAGCTTATTTGCTCAGTAAATTAATTCAATGACTTGTCTGATTCTTAATAGGAACAGGTTGAGAGTTAATCCGCATTATGGTAATGTCACTGACTGTCGATAGAGTTTTATTTTTACATGAGCAAACTTAACACGCCGACCTGAGACGGCAAAACTGCATTTTTAAAAACGTTTTCTTAAGCATTTCAAGCCGATTGGACAATGATACAAAAATAAAAATTTACTGTTTTGTGAGCTACAGATATTCAGAAGCTTTGAAAGACATTTACGTTTTACGCCACCATTAATGTAGAAAGGAATATGCTTGATAACTAGGCCTGTTGCAATAAACAATAAGGCCAAATAAAAAAAATAGGTGAGTTTCCGGTTTCTCAACCCTACCCACGTAATTAGGGCTGACCCTAAACATTTTCCTATGTTTTCAATTTAAAATAAAAAGAAATGAAGCTGACCCCCGATCTCTGACGCAATGTCATTGATTGCTCACATAACTTTTTTTTCTTGTTTGCTGGTTTAGCTGTTTTGCGGTCCGTCGGCACTCTCAGAGGCAGACTGTCGGGAGAGGCAAACTAGGAAAATGTTTGGGGCCCCTCCAAAAAATCTGGGAAAAGGGCTCCCCAATGTACACTCAGATTGGCGCATTTTGCAATGACTAATAAAAACCCCAGTAAGCCTCCCATAAAGGCATTATAGCGCACCCCTGACCATTTTTTCGAAAGCCCCCTGAGTGGGTCCCCTTCTAGGAGTTGCTGCGAATCCGGAGAAAACGAGCCTCGCTGACCTAACTCACGGACCGGAGTCTACCAAGACACCTTTTCCTCAAGTTCAAATTGTTTGGATTCTAGCTAACACAACCCCACTGATTATACTCCTTGCACTAACATGTGTATATTCTCATAATTGGGTATGCACTGCTTAAAGCGGGCCCATCAGGAACAACGTAGATTTGCACTTGCAAAAACAAGCGATTTGAGACCATGAAGTGACTCCTTTATTTTTTTCGGTGTGGCTCAAGTCTGAGTTGGCTACCTAGCAGAGTTGGAGTGATTAAATTGAAATAATTTGGATTAGATTAGATTATATTAAATGGATATATGTTTTGGATTAGATTAGATTAAGATTAAATTGGAATTCCTTGGATTAGATTAGATAAGAGTAAAGGATTAAAGTGGATTAAATTAAGATTAATTCAGATTAAACTGTCATCGAACTTGATATTAATATAACATCCATCATTTTCTTATACATACAAGTGTAAAGAAAACGAACACATTTCATTCTTATTCTACATATACAATTTATTTGTAATCACAGCAAACCTTGTAGTACAAGTTATGGCATCAGTTTAAACATCACCATTGCATATGTAAACCATAGCAGTCCATTCTTATTCAATATACAATTTATTTGTACCATTATCACCCTTCTATTTACACATCAATATCATCAATACCTTCTCTCTACACAGTCTTTTGCTCTATAGTCAACCCCTTCTACCCCTTAAAAGGATAATGGTCTTGATTTATTCGTTACTTTATCAATTAGTAGTATCACATGGATCACATGGAACTTGACAGACTTGAGATTTGAAAATGGAAGAATTTAAAGTTGATTGTGGACCTTAATAAAGATAAACGGAAATTTTGTGAAATCTTTAATCTTAATCCAATTCTAATCCAAATTTAATCCAAAATCTTGGATTAAATGGGAAAAAAGCGGATTAAGAGTAGAGTAGATTAAAGATAAGGAAAATCTGGATTAGATTAGATTAAGTAATCCAATCTTAATCTAATCAAGATTAAATGGATTAAGATTAAGATGACTCCAACTCTGCTACTTAGTGAGCATGATGACGCTAGCAACTGACTACGAGAGGTTGGAGTCACTGGTTTTCTCTGAAAGATATATTAGCTGCATGAAGATGGACTAGCTAAGAAGTGTAGTAATTATTCTTGGTCTACAAATGGTGGTAGGAAAATAGTGAATACTCTCGGAATTTAGGAAATACAGAAGTCATGGTAGCCAAAGTTGCTAGGGCTTCGGGCTCATCAGTGCATAACGTTGCACACTGAGCTGTGTGTTAACATCACGTAATATTTTAATGGAATGATAACATTAATACTGTGGACATGCTCGAAAAATGTATTGATAGTTTTGAATACAACACCATACTCATGGCTATGGCAAAGGCTGCCTCATTCATGGTCAAAGTGGAGGGACATTGCATCACCTAGTGTTGCGCAATGTTTATAGCTACAATGCAAATTTGAATTTAGGTCTGGCAATTCGAGTAATGTACTGCTGCTAAACCTTGTCCACAGAAGCGACTTGAAATTATATTGACATCATTATATATTATATTACATATGATGTCAAAGTTTGAATCACAGGATCTGTCATAAAAATAGCCACCAGTACAGCTGGACCGTCTAAATATTGCACCATGATAGAAGAGCCAAAGAGGAATCTGGAATCAAAGTCCACAGCCAATCATAACAAAACCTCCTCAGCCATCAGCTCCTAGACACAAGGTAGATACAGGACCTCACAGAACTGTATCACCTTCTCATACTCTTATAAGAAATACATCCCACCTTCCCCCATGTAAAATTAAAATAAATAAATAAAACAAATGCAAAGATTTTGAATTCCTTTGTGAAGGCTTAACTGAACAGAGAGAATTTATAAAGATAACCCCACCATCATAACTACAATAATCTTTCCAACAATAATCATTCACAGGGGTTGGGAAGGACATGCGGCCTTGCCCATAAATTCAAAATATGGCGCGTTAAAAAGCCACTTGGCGGGCCTAGAATGCACCCAGGTGTTAAATTCAGAACTGCATGGATTTTCGAACTTACTGTTGTATGAACTTTATAAAACATCACAAATGATTTCTCCCCCCACACAGTAACAGTGCACAAATGAACAATGCTTTCAGTTATTGCTGGGCTTCACTAAGCCTAACTCGTCTAGCTAAGCGGTCCTACGAAGCTGCTTATCAACTCGTTATGTAGACCGGGGCTTTCCCCACCTAGATATCTGCGTGTTCACATAACAGAGACGGCGTTTGCAGCATATGACCAATTGTCTACCGGCAGCAGAGCAGCATATTTTACAAATGAAGAGCAAATGATCATATTACAAAAATATGAGGAATACAGGATCATACCAGAGATGCCAAGTCTGACACATTCGGCTTGAGTCTCTCGCCTCTTAGTGGCATTCACGTTCCTGTGCCGTAGTCAGCAATTATTCAATCAACGCGAACTGAAGAAATTCACTCGCGGAATTCAAGTCATTGCACATTAAGTTAATCAGTTTCACATGCATTACGGTGGATTTCCCCGCTAGTGACACGGAAATCGATTATGACTCGGGAATTCTCACGCTTGTCTTTACTGAAGGATTCAAAGCAATGGAATTGCATAAAGACGTTTCAAATGGTCTTATTTCATTTAAACAATTTAAACGATCATGAAACACATGTATTGTTTCCAATCCCTGAGTAAAGAGAAGCACGAGAAGTCCGCAGTCATAATCGCTTTCCATATTGAGGTCCACCTTCATGCAAGTGAAACTGAAACTTCAATGCACAAGGATTTTAATTCCGCGTGAGAATCTCATTAATAAGCGTTCATTGAATAATTGCGGACTACGGTGAATAAGCCTAAAAAATGGTGAGACCTACGCCGAATGCGTGAGACTTGACATCTCTGTCATACAGATCAAAGACAATGCTCAAGACAATATGACACCCACCACCAATTGGATGGGGGTGTGAATTACATTCTGTCAAAATGACGGACGGTCTTCAAAATATTCCGTCATCGTGAAAAAAAAATCTGTCAATGACGGAAAATATTCGGTTAACGCGACCTCTGCTCTTGTCACTGAAGCCAGTCTGACTAGCTGAATCCATTGGAGAAATTAAAAGCCAACAAACCAAATAAAATCTTTTGCATGTAGGCGATCATTTATTTGTATAATGCGATTACACTAGGGTTGTGTATCGGTTGGGTTTTATCCGATACCGGTGCCTACTCTGTATTTTTTAAATGGTTCCGGTGCTTAAGCGGTTCTCGAACCGGTACTTAAAACGCACACTTTGTCAAAAAAAAAAAAAAAAAAAACACCCCACACACGTCTTTTATTTCCAGGACCAAATTGAACACAATATTAACTTAAATCTTTATACAATATAAATACAAGTAACATATGGTAATAATAAATAAACCAAAATGAAATAAAAACTCATTTACATATCAAAGAAAACAATATTGCATCAAACAATATGATAATACTGGAGAGATTACTACCAGGGTAATCTAATCTCCATTTTAAAACTCTTGAGTCCTAATGACCTGAACAATACAACACCTTAAATAATAAAATAGATACAAATATAAAACAAGATACAGTATTGCACAGTAAGAAGCTTATACTGATGAGGACACTTTACATCAGTTTTTAACAGTTTTTCTGGAGGAATATCACCATATTGGCTTTTTTCTGGCAGTATACAGCATCTTTCCTGACTTATAGAATGCCCAGTGCAGGAGAAAACCCTCTCAGAGGGGGTTGATGAGGCCTGGACACACAAATACATATTGAACAGTGCAGACAAATTAGGGAGGGTATCCCTCTTACCCCCAACCAGGCCACTGGGTCTTGTCCAGATGGGATGGCTGGCAGGCCTTTGTAGATCTCCATCTCTTTCTTGGCCCGCTCTGTAGCTACCTCTCGATATAGCCTCAAACACAGGTATACCAACCAGCCTACCTATACTTTTCTGACTAAATGCACTGCCACGGCAAAATAAAAGCCGTCACGCCTAAGGACAATCAGGTGTCGCCAGTTCTCCTTGTTAAGTTAAAATGAGCGCTAATAATTCTTGACCTGTTGTCAATCATTTTGCTTGACGAACACGTTTTCCAATGAATAAAAATTAGCCATCGGCAGTAAAACGCACTGCTTTCTTCTTAATGCAATGTGTGCAACGATTAGAGAAACAATATTTTGTTCACTTTGTTCAAAACGATAAACCACAATGTTATTTTCTGTGTTTGCTGTGAGCACATCCTGCTCTACCTAATTGTATCTTCATGATTATTTAATACCAATTTCGGAATCCAGAGTCATAATCGGTTTTCATATTATATGTGAAATCCACCGTCACGCACGTGAAACTGATAAATCTCCGTGCACACAGACTTCAATTACTACATCGCCTACGTGCTGAATCTGCTGATTAATGAAAACTGGACACACCTGATAATGCTGAGTTTTGACCCGACGCTGAAGCCTCCGCCACAGTTTCAAACAAGGCAATCAGAGATGGCAGACTTCGCCCCATTCACGCAAACATTGGCAAGTGCAGAAACAGAAACAAACACGCAGAGCCACTAGATGGCAGACTTCACCCATTCACGCAAATATTGGCAAGTGCGGAAACACAAACAAACAAACACACTGAGCCGCTAAAAACAGTACTTCACGCCTACTCCATTGGGTGAAGTAAAAATCCTGGAGGAAACCCTGCCTCGTATATCGAGTGTAGCCTCAAACACAGGTCATGTTATAACCAGATGTTTCATTAAATTCAACGTGTTATCCCCCTTGCATGACATTGCTTTAAGGCATCTGTTGCATGTCGCAGAGTTTGCATCCTTAGACGTAAAATGTAGCCAAACCTTGGAGCGTTTTGCCCTCGGCATCTTTATTGATCCTCTCACCATCAGTTCTGAGCAACAAGTGTGTTGACTGTTGAGTAGCGGCACTGACATCATGTTCAACAACCGCAAGTTGAAACCGGAACACCAAGGGGCGGTAAAAAAAAATTGTCAGGCACTGAAATGAGGCACCAAAATTTTCGTTCTTATTCGGTCTGGTTACGACCGTTTACGTCGGAACCGTTTCAGTACCCAACCCTAGATTACACCATTTAAAACTTAATGTAGTGGAACATTCTCCGGGCATGTAAGGCATTTTTAGTGCAATTTAATTGTTTGTCAATGTGATGGTGCTATAAAACGGTAGGTGGCCGCGTAGGGTACGTTTTTACAATAGAGAGCCACTCAAGTTATAATAGAGTTCACTCAAGTTTGCAATTAATTTGTGATGTCAGGCACTGTGCGTGAATTTGCTTTATCCTATTTCTTTCTTTAGAAATTTCTTTGTTATTAATCATGTATTGGGTCATTCCATATAAAATCAACAAGTGCCTTCCACCTGACCCCCTTGGAATCAACTGATTTTTCTAGTGCAATAACTTCAGAATATTTTATGAATCCTTGCTGAATGTTACAATGATCTTGTGAATATTTTTTGAGTTACAGGCTCTAAAAGTACAAGGGGGTTGGTCAAAATTTTGTGCTTTCTAACTCGCGTCATTTTTTCTAGGATTGTTGAGCCCTCATAACTTCATGTGTATTAGAGATAGATAAATGAAATTTTCGGTGCTGGAAGACATATTGGATCACTGTTAAAAACTGCAATTAAGTCAATTGTATGTCCATTCTAGGTGTAACAATCTTAAACCAAAATCTGGATTTTCTTCAACAAGATTTGATCTGGTACCAACTTCAAGCTTCAATATTATGGGAACTATGGAAGTTTCAAAAACACTGCACCAATTTAACAACTATGATATAGTGTAGTAAAACCAAGTATTGGAACCATCAATGTGTCATGGGTTTTCTTGTAATTCACCTGATAAAACTTGGAAAAGTGCATGTTAGGAAAACTTCAAGGGGTGATATCACCATTGGCTGATGATCAAATCAAGTTATGACATATAAAAACTCTCATTTTGATCTACATTTTGATACCAGGTTCATCTTCTCGCCATGATTCCTTCTGTGTCAAACGGAAGTGCCTCTTTCTTTGTTAGTACAATACAAGTTATTTACTTTCTCATGGTTTTGTCGACGAGTTTTTCTGTAAAATGCTGTAGTGGAGCTGAACACAACTAATTTATTTTGGTCTAACAGACGACCTGGTGCCCGGACAAAACATTGATAAAATAACTGTGTTTGGCTACGCTATAATATATGCACATTTTAGGCTCAGCATCATTCTCTCTCTGGCATGTACTTATATGGAACGTACTTATAGTGCATGCGAATGCAAAATCCAGCCAATCAGCGCCAAGGGAAGAATGCACTTTTCAACCGTCGCAAAAATTTCGGCGAATATTCGGGGATGCAATCCCGACATCGAGAATGTGTCACCACAAGGTCGCCGAACTTTCGCCGAAGATTCAAATATCCCCGAAGGTCCCCTGATACTTTGACGAGACATCACCGATGCTTCAGGGATGCCTTGGGGAAAACAATATTTCACCGAAGCTCTGGGGAAGCATCCCCGGAGCTTCCCCGTGGCTCTGGAAAGCTCCAGCGAGGCCTCCCCAGCCTGTTTTCCCGACAAAACGTCAGGAACACATCGGGAAATTTTCAATGCAAGGATTGAAATTTTTTGCAGTTCTCCCGATGCCTCCCGATGGTTCCAGATGGCTCGGGATGCTGAAGCTTCCGCAGGACATCGGGGAACCTGTTCCCGACGCCTCCCAAGATTCATCAATTTCCATTGGGAGAACATCACGAGGCAAAAAATGCTTAGTGGGACTGAGCCTTTACCGGCAAGCAGTCTTACAGCGGTGATACAAGTTATGAAAATTTCATGTGAAGTTTGATATTTTAATCAATGAAAATCAATGTCAAGGTGACTTAATAAAAGTTCACATACATTCATCAGACCTTCTGTAATACAATCCTAAGCTCTGAAGCAGTTTTGGTGATACAAGTCATTATAATATGTCAATATGTATTCAATATGTCAATTGTGAACTTTAAAGGTCACAGAATGTCAAGTTGCGGTCAGCAAATGGACTGCATATATGACTTTCTAAATGTGTCGATACAAACCTTGGCTCAATCTGTGACCATTTTGATGATACAACTCATTGTAATTTCACTGTCGAGTTTGACCCTCAAAGGTCACTGACAGTCAAATAAAAGTTCACCAAATGAAAGTTCATATGTGACTTCCTAGATGTCAGTAACACAAACTTAGGCTCCATCGGTGACCGTTTTAGTGATACAAGTCATTGAATTTTCACTAGGTCACATTTGACCTTTGAAGGTCAATACGAAGGTCACCAAGTGAAAGTTCATATATGACTTCCTATATGTCTCTAATACAAACCTAGACTCCTTCTGTGACTGTTTTGGCAAGACAAGTCATTGTTATTGTATTATGTCAAGTTTGACCTTCAAATGTCATCAACAGTCAAGCTGAGTGTCACCAAATGAAAGTTCATTTGTGACTTCCTATGTCAGTAACACAAACCTTGGCTCCATCTGTGACCTTTTCAGTGACAGAAGTCATTGAATTTTCTCTAGGTCAGATTAGACCTTCGAAGGTCAATATGAAGGTCACCAAATTAAAGTTCATACATGACTTCCTATACGTCTCCAATACAAACCTACACTCAATCTGTAACGATTTTGCTGATATAAGAAAAAAATTTCACTGTATAGTTTGGCCGTTTAAGGTCACTGAAGGTCAAGTTCAAGGTCACCCAATGAAACTTCATACATGACTTCCTATATGGCCACATTACAAACCTAACCTCTATCTGTAATAGTTTTGGTGATAGAAGTCATTGAAATTTCATTATGTGAAGTTTGACCTTCGAAGGTTGCCGAAGGTCAAGTTCAAGGCCGCCAAATGAAAGTTCATGCATGACTTCCTATAGTGTTCAATGCACATATGTTCCCAATCTTCAATATTTTCAAGCCTAGAAACCTTTGAAAATTGTAACATTTTGCTTGACCTCAAGTTTGACCTTTCAAGGTCATCTGAGGTCAATTTTAACACAGCCGAAATATAGGTCATGTATTACTTCCTATATGTCAGTAATACAAACATAATCTCTATCTGCAACCATTTAGCTTCCACAGGCGATTTGGCCCATTCTCCATAAGACCCAATGTTAAAGTACAGCGCCCCCACTAGACCCACTTCCGTCGATTCAATCAAAATGGCACTCGCACTGTACATAAAGTGTATCAAGGTGAGTTGATTGCCAGATTTAGAAAAAAGTTAGTTTTTGAGGAATATTTTTTTGAAATTTCAAGTCATATCTTCTAACATTGTTAATATATTCCCTGACCTCGAGTTTGACCTTTCAAAGTCATCTATGGTCAAATTTAATATTGCCAAAATATAGGTCATATATGGCTTCCTGTACGTCGATAATACAAACTTAATCTCTATCTGCAACCATTTGGCCTCCGCAGGCCATCTTACATATTCATAAAGTACAGCGCCCCCAATAGACCCACTTCCGTCGATTCACTCAAAATGGCGCTTGCACTGTACATTGACGGTACCAAGGTAAGTTGGTTGCCTGATTTCGAACAAAAAATTTATCACGCATTTTTGAGAAATAATTTCACTCTCCTACGAAAAAAAAATATAGCGTGCGGTGCGAGGAAGTGAGCAGCGAAAGTGAAATGGGTCAATGGAGTCAGATTCAGAGGCACCGGTAAGTGAAAACTAACCAACAGTAATTACATAATATTCAATTCTATATGTGGTATAAAATAACATGCCCTCGTAACGTTTAGTTACCTTTGTAGTCTGACAAACTACCATATATTAGCTACATTTTTTTTTGTAGGAGAAGTCTGGGAATCGGGGGGAAGAGGGCGGGACTTTGGAGGGAGGCGGAGTTGTTTATGTTCAAATTTTTACCAAGTGCTGTGCGACATGCCAGAAAGGTAAAAATTGCTTTAATAGAAAAAGAAAATTGCATTCAAGAGTCGGGATAGGGTTGCTCTTAAATTAGCACAAAAAAAACTTAACTAGCAGTTACACTTAGCTAGGAAAAAACAAAAAGAGCTCTTGGCGGACAATTTTAATAGTTGAGATGTGAAAAGAGTGTGGGATTCTATGAAGTCTATTACAAACATGAACCCAGCCAAAAAATCTTTAATAACAGCAGATGATACAAAGATGGCCAGTGACCTTAACAAGTTCTACATAAGATTCGAGACGCATGATTACTCAACCGAGTGCTGCAGGGAGCTGGACTCCCTACCACTTGTTTACCGTGAATCAGGTGGACTGCGCATCGATCCAAAACACGTCCAGCACCTATTTAAAAAGGTTTCTGTAAGAAAGGCTGCAGAACCAGATGGTATATCACCCTTTTTACTTAAACCATTTGCAGAGGAGCTTGCTCCTACCTGGTGCCCTGTCTTTCAGCAGTCCCTTTATACGCAAACGGTCCCTCTGCTGTGGAAATGTTCAATTATTATTCCAGTGCCAAAAAAAAGGTAACCCTAAGGAATATAAACGATTTTAGGCCAGTTGCATTAACGTCAGTCGTGATTAAATGTTTAGAAAAATATTTAGTAAGCAAGCTGAAGGCGGACGTTAAAGGCAAACTTGATCCACTCCAGTTTGCTTACAAACAGGGTCGCTGCACTGAGGACGCCATCACCAGCATTTTGCACTTGGTCTTAAAGCATCTTGAGGAGTAGTCATCTTCTGCACGTTTACTTTTTATTGATTTTAGTTCTGCGTTCAATACGCTTCAGCCTCATTTATTAATTCGGAAACTTAGTCAGTTAGAAGTTAATCCTTCAGTGATAAAATGGTTTCATTCTTTTCTAACAAATAGGTCCCAGCAGGTGAAAGTTAACAGCAGCCTGTCTGAAATTTAAACCATAAGTACAGGAGCACCACAAGGCTGTGTTAGCTCACCTGTGCTTTTAACCTTGTATAGAAATGTGTGTTCAGCCAAACACCCACAAAACTATATTTTTAAATATTCAGATGACTCGGCTATATTGAGACTTCTTCATAAATCTGATGATCTTAATATCTATAAGACAGAGGTGAATCAGTTTGTTGAGTGGTGTGACTATAATCACCTCATTTTAAACACAAAAAGGACAGAGGAAATTATCTTTGATCCCAAGCAGATTGGCAACCATACATTTGTCACTACACACAACCAGCCAATCACACGGGTACAATCTTACAAGTACCTTGGGGTCCATATTGATAGTAACTTAACATGGAATACACACATAAATTGGTTGTGCTCCAGACTGCAGAGATTGTATTTTTTGCAAAGGTTGCATCTGTATGGTGTGGAGCAGTGAATTACGTTCATGTTTTACCAGGCTACACTGGAGAGCATAATTAGATATGGCATGACGGCCTGGTTTGGGAATCTTCCTGTGGCTTTAAAAACAAAACTAACATATCTAGTTCAGACAGCAATGAAAATAATTGGCCAGAAGAACTATAGTAGCCTCCAGTCCTTCTTTGACCAGTGTGTGCTATAACAAGCAGATAGAATACTTTGTGACCCCTCCCATGTCCTGTATTCAGTGTATGAGATGTTGCCATCGAGTAAATGCTACAGAGTTCAATACTGCAAATTAAATAGATTTAAAAATTCCTTTGTTCCAAGAGCAATAATCGCTCTGCACAACCACCTTAAATGAGCCAGGGCAACATCTTAGAGCCCAGTGCACTTTTTAACTTGGGTTTATTACTTCTTAACTGACTGCTTAATATTAATTAATTAATTTATTTATTTGTATCTTTGTAGCATTTGGTGTTCATGGGCTCCTGTGCGCTTTGTATGTTGCATGTGTGACTATTTATTGTAAAATGTCTTTGTCACTGTATGTCCATCTCTGGGTTTGCTGCGTGGAGTCCAAGACAAATTTCCCTAAGGGGACATTAAAGTGTATTCTATTCTATTCTCTAATATTCATGTGAAGTTTGACCTTCAAATCATTGACGGTCAATGTCAAGGTCACTAAATAAAAGTTCACATACATTTATAAGACCTCCTATATGTCTGTAATACAATCCCAAGCTCTGAAGCAGTTTTGGTGATACAAGTCATTGAAAATTCATTCTATCATCTGTGAACTTTAAAGGTCACAGTAGGTCAAGTTGAGATCAGCAAATGGACTTCATATATGGCTTTCTAAATGTCTTTAATACAAACCTTGGCTCTATCTGTGACCATTTTGGTGATAAAGTCATTGAAATTTCAGGATGTCGAGCTTGACCTTCGAAGGTTACCGATAGTAAAGTTGAATGTCACCAAATGAAAGTTCATATGTGACTTCCTAGACGTCTGTAACACAAACCTAGGCTCCATCTGTGACTATTTTAGTGATACAAGTCATTGAATTTTCACTAGGTCACATTTGACCTTCGAAGGTCAATATGAAGGTCACCAAATGAAAGTTCATATATGACTTCCTATATGTCTCCAATACAAGCCTATGCTCTATCTATTGAACAATTTTGGTGATATAAGTCATTGAAATTTCCCTGTAAAGTTTGGCCTTTGAAGGTCATCAAAGGTCAAGTCCAAGGTCACCAAATGAAAGTTCATTTACGACTTCCTATAGTGCTCAATACACATACAGTGCTGTGAAAAAGTATTTGCCCCCTTCCTGATTTCCTTTTTTTTGCATATTTGTCTCACTTAAATGTTTCAGATCATCGAACAAATTTTAATATTAGACAAAGATAACCCGAATAAATACAAAATGCAGTTTTTAAAATGATGAGTTAATTTATTGAGGGAAAAAGCTATCCAAACCTACTTGGCCCTATTAAAAAATAATTGCCCCCTAAACCTGATAACTGGTTGTGCCACCCTCGGCAACAACGACTGCAATCAAGTGTTTGCGATAACTGGCGATGAGCCTTTTACATTGCTGTGGAGGAATTTTGGCCCTCTCTTCTTAGCAGAATTGTTTTAATTCAGGCACATTGGAGGGTTTTCGAGCATGAACGGCCTGTTTAAGATCATGCTACTGCATCTCAATCGGATTTAAGTCCGGACTTTGACAAGGCCACTCCATTTTTGTTTTTTTAAAGCCATTCAGAGGTGGACTTGCTGGTTTGTTTCGGATTGTTGCCCTACTGCATAACCCAAGTGCGCTTGAGCTTGAGGTCACGAACTGATGGTCGGACATTCTCCTTCAGGATTTTCTGGCAGAGAGCAGAATTCATGGTTCCATCAATTACAGCAAGTCATCCAGGTCCTGAAGCAGCAAAGCAACCCCAGACCATCACACTACCACCACCATGTTTGACTGTTGGTATGATGTTCTTTTTATGAAATGCTGTGTTATTTTACACCAGATGTAACGGGACACACACCTTCTAAAAAGTTCAACTTTCGTCTCGTCAGTCCACAGAATATATTTCCAAAAGTCTTGGGGATCATTAAGATGTTGTTTGACAGATGTGAGATGAGTCTTTGTGTTCTTTTTGGTCAGCAGTGATTTTTGCCTTGGAACTCTCCCATGAATGCCATTTTTTCCCAGTCTCTTTCTTATTGTTGAATCATGAACACTCACTTTAACTTAGGCATGTGAGGCCTGCAGTTCTTCAGATGTTGTTCTGGGTTCTTTTGTGACCTCCTGAATGAGTCGTCAATGCCCTCTTGGAATAATTTTTGTAGGCCGGCCACTCCTGAGAAGGTTCACCACTGTTCCAATTTTTCTCCATTTGTGGATAATGGCTCTCACCGTGGTTTGCTGCAGTCCCAAAGCCTTAGAAATGGCTTTGCAACCCTTTCCAGACTGATAGATGTCAATGACTTTGTTTCTTATCTGTTCTTGAATTTCTTTAGATCGCGGCATGATGTGTTGATTTTTGAGATCTTTTAACCTACTTCACTTTGTCAGACAGGTTCCATTTAAGGAATTTCTTGATTCAAGAGGTCTGGCAGTAATCAGGCCTGGGTGCGGCTGGTGAAATTGAACTCAAAAAATGTGGTTAATCACAGTTAATTCATGATTTAACAAGGGGGGGGCGGCAATTGAAAATGATGAAAATAAGTACCAACAATACAGAAATAAACTGAAAACTATAATTAGGTCATCCAAGAAGCATCAATATAATGACAAACTTCTTAATTTACATTATGACATGAAAGCAAGGTGGAAAGTAATCAATGAAATTCTCAGCAAAAACAAAAAAATCTAAATTACCCACTAATGCATTTAAAGTTGAGGGTAGGCTAAATAAAATCTGTCAGATATCGCAAATTTGTTTAATAATTTCTTTTCAGATATTGGACCGTCGCTAGTTCTAAAAATTCCTGTCATTTATGACAGCCCCTTAAATATTATAACTGAGTAGCAAACATGAGCATTGTTTTCTTTTTTCGCTCACTAACCCACATGAAATTAATCAAATTATAAAATCTTTAAAAAATGTCTTCCTCAGGTTATGACAAATTGATGCCAGGCTAGTTTAAGAAATAAGTTAAAAGACTGGTGATCTCATCGGTCACATATTTTATTTGTCTTTTTGGAAAGGCGTCACACCCACTGAATTGAAAATCACTGAAATTATTCAAATTTATTAAGAGGGTGATCCTTGATCTTTACAAACTTCCACCCTGTATCCATCCTTCCAGTTTTCTCTAAAGTCTTAGAACATAACGCGTTGCTGAATACCCCTTGGCCCGTACAAGATTTCCTGCCTCAAGGTCACAGCGCTAAAGTGAAAGGTGAAATCTTGCAAAAAATGTGATGTTGCACATGTATGTGTCACAGTGAGTTACCATACCAAATTTGGTGAAGCTGTGATCAGTAGTTGCAAAGTACTGACCTGTACAAGATTTCCTGGCTCAAGGTCACAGCGCTAAGGTCAAAGGTCAAATCCAGCAAAAAAACGTGACGTTGCACATCTATGTGTCACAGTGAGTTACCTTACCAAATTTGGTGAAGCTAGGCTAATTAGTTGCAGAGTACTGACCCAGACAATATTTCCAGGGTCAAGGTCACAGAGCTAAGGTCAAAGGTCAAATCCAGCAAAAAACCTGACAACGCACATCTATGGGTCATAGTGAGTTACCAGACCAAATTTGGTGAAGCTGCGATAATTAGTTGCCGAGTACCGACCCGTACAATATTTCCAGGGTCAAGGTAACAACGCTAAGGTCAAAGGTCAAATCCAGCAAAAAACCTGACATTGCTCATCGATGGGTCATAGTGAGTTACCATACCAAATTTGGTGAAGCTGCAGTCATTAGTTACTGAGTCCTGGCCTGGACAAAGTCAAAGGTCAAATCAAATAATAAAAACCTGACATTGCACATCTATGGGTCATAATGAGTTACCAGACCAAATTTGGTGAAGCTGCAATAATTATTTGATGACAGACAGACACGGTCAGGTGACAACAAGGTCTACAGTGCTAAGGTGAAAGGTGAAATCTTGCAAAAATATTTCATGACAAATACGCATGTATGTGTCATAGTGAGTTACCATACCAAATTTGGTGAAGCTGCGATGAGTAGTTTCCTGGGTCAAGGTCACAGCGCTGAGTACTGACACATCTATGGGTCATAAGTTAGATTTTTGGTGCCTGAAGGTCACAGTGCTAAGGTCAAAAGGTCAAAGGTCAAATCCAGCAAAAAATTGCCTGATGTTGCACATCTATGGGTCAGTAATGAGTTACCAGACCAAATTTAGGATGACAGACTGACGATAATTAGTTGCAAAACTGACCCGCATGTATGTGTCAAGATTTCCAGGGTCAAGGTCACAGAGCTAAGGTCAAAGGTCAAATCCAGCAAATAAAACCTGATATTGCACATTTATGGGTCAGAGTGAGTTACCATACCAAATTTGGTGAAGCTGCGATCATTAGTTGCCGTACTGACCAAATTTAGTAAGATTTCCAGGGTAAAGGTCACAGAGCTAAGGTCAAAGGTCAAATCCAGCAAAAAAAACATGACAGTGCACATCTATGGGTCATAGTGAGTTACCATACCAAAATTGGTATAGCTGCGATAATTATTTGCCGAGTACTGACCCGGACAAGATTTCCAGGGTCAAGGTCACAGCGCTAAGGTCAAAGGTCAAATTCAGCAAAAAACCTGACATTGCACATCTATGGGTCATAGTGAGTTACCATACCAAATTTGGTGAAGCTGCGATAATTAGTTGCCGAGTACTGACCCGGACAAAATTTCCAGGGTCAAGGTCACAGCGCTAAGGTCAAAGGTCAAATCCAGCAAAAAACCTGACATTGCACATCTATGGGTCATAGTGAGTTACCATACCAAATTTGGTGAAGCTGCGATCATTAGTTGCTGAGTACTGGCCCGGACAAAGTCGTGGACGGACGACAGACGACAGACAGACACGCAGGTGACAACAATACCCCTCCGGCCGAAGTTGGCCGAGGGGTAAAAAATTATTGTGCAATAGGTTCTACAGGTACTTCAATTCTGAAAATACTTTGCATCGCAATCAGTTTTGTTTTAGAAAAAGCGAATTTCACTTATTTGGCCCTCAGTCTTTTTATTGAAGATATGTGCAAGGCAGCTGATCGAAATGAATATACGGTGGGAATTTTTTAGCCCTATCTAAGGCTTTTGACATGGTGGATTTTCATATACTGTTAAAAAAAAAAAAAAACATCATATTGGTGTTGGAGGAATTGAATTTCACCAATTTTCAAGCTATTTGACTGAGCATAAACAATTTGTTTTCATTGAGGGGGTTCGAATCCACTTTATTAAACATTCAATGTGGGGTCCCTCAAGGATCCATACTTGCATCTTTACTATTTTTAGTCTATATTAATGATTTACCCGATGTTTCTAATATAGTTTCAACTATTTTGTTTTGTTTGCCTATGATGCTAATGTATACTTTTCTCATGGCAATATAAAAGTACTTGTTGAAATCATATCCCAGGAATTTGCTAATGTGAGTGAATGATTTGACACCAATAGATTATCGCTAAATTTTAAAAAAGACTCATTCTACTGTTTTTAGAAATCTTGAAAAGAGAATAAACATTGTCAATATGTGAACACATCAAGTAGAAATTGACATTTCATCGCAAGTTGTCGTTTTGAGATAAAGGCTGTTAAAGTTAGGCACTTTTCATGCGATCTGCAGTGCCATTTTACTTCTTATCTGATTCAACTGAAACTAATGGGTTAATCACTAAAAATGCTTTGACATCAAATACTTTGCCAGCAGCCATACCACTATTCGATCTGCTCCAGCCGCGTGGCTGAAGCTAAGCAGGTGTGGGCTTGGTCAGTACTTGGATGGGAGACCACTGAGGAAAACCAAGTTGCTGCTGGAAGAGGTGTTGGTGGGTCAGTAGGTTGCGATCGTCCCTCTGGTGGAATAATCCCCAATGCCCCAGTGCAGTGACGAGGACACTGTACTGGAGAAGATGCCGTCTTTCGGATGAGACGTTACACCGAGGTCCTGACTCACTGTGGTCATTAAAGATCCCATGACACTCTTTGATAAGAGTAGGGGGTTTCCCAGTGTCATGGCTAAAGTCTCAACCTGGCTCTTTCGACCTGCCACCTAATCATCCTCTGATCCAACTGGCTGTGCATTGAGAAAAACTGTGTATTGAGTTTTGGTTAAAGGCTTTGTCATGACAGTCACAAACAGTGCAACCTCAAGCGTGTGAAAACAGCACAGAATCTGCAAGCCAGACCTCCTCATGATCACTGTATTGCCTTCTCAAATATACAAAATGCTCAGCTAGTGTTGCTGTATCATACCTAAAGACATTATGTGGTATTATACTGTAGTATGCAAAAGTTTGGGCACCCCAGATCAAGATTTCTGTTACTGTGAATAGCTTAGCGAGTAAAAGATGACTGCTCTCCGAAAGGTATAAAGTTAAAGAGGACACATTTCCTTTATATTTTAAGCAAGATTACTTTTTAATTTCCATCCTTTTACAATTTCTAAATGGCAAAAAAGGAGAACGGTCCGAAGCACAAGTTTGGGCACCCTGCATGGTCAGTGCTAAGTAACACTCCCTTTGGCAAGTATCACAGCTTGTAAACACTTTTTGGTGCCACCTAAGAGTTTTTGAATTCTGGTTTGGCGGATTTTGCCCATTATTCTTTTTCAAAGGCTTCTAGTTCTGTGAGATTCTTTGGCTGCCTTGCATGCACTGCTCTTTTGAGGTCCATCCACAGATTTTCAATGATGTTGAGGTAGGAGACCTTGAGGGCGATGGTGAAACCTTCAACTCGTACCTCTTGAGGTAGTCAGTTGTGGATTTTGAGGTGTGTTTAGGATCATTATCCTGTTGTGAAAGCCATCCTCTTTTCATCTTCAGCTTTTTTACAGATGGTGTGATGTTTGCTTCCAGAATTTTCTGAAATTTAATTGAATCCATTCTTCCTTCGACCAGTGACATGTTCCCCGTGCCACTGGCTGCAACACAAGTCCAAAGCAGGATCAATCCAACCATATGCTTGACCATTCGGGAGGTGTTCTTTTCATGAAATTCTACATCTGCATTTTCTCCAAACATACCCCTGCTCATTGCAGCCAAAGACATCTATTTTAACTTCATCAGGTCACAGAACTTGTTTCCTAAATGCATCAGTCTTGTTCAGATGTTCCTTAGCAACCTTCTGATGCTGAATTTCATAGTGAGGATGCAGGAAAGGTTTCCTTCTCATGACTCTTCCATGAAGGTCATATTTGAGCAAATTTCGCTGAACCATAGGGCAGTGCACCATGACTCCATGGTGTGCTAAATCTTGCTGAAGGTCTTTTGTTGTCAAACGGATGTTTTGTTTTACCTTTCTAGTAATCCGATGAGCAGCTTTCGTAGGAAGTTTTCTTGGTCTTCCAGACCTCAGGTTGACCTCCACGGTTTCTGCTGACTGCCATTTGTTAATTATATTATGAACTGAGGAAATCGCAACCTAAAAACGACAGCTGCATAGAGGACCCTATGGCTTCTGATTGTTGGACCAAGGTTAGAGGAGTTTGGGTATTTATAAACTTCAAAATTTGCATCACCTGGCCTTTCCTAATGATAATTGTGAACAAGCCATAGCCCTAACAAGCTAAATACGATCTGAGACTATAGTCAAAGTTACCTGAGAGCTCAAATCTTTTGGGGTGCCCAAACTTTTGCACGGAGCTCATTTCCTTTTTTTGCTCTAGAAATGTACAAAACAAAAGCAATACACCAATACTGCTTAAAATGTCCAAAAAAATGTTGTATTGTTAAATTTACGCCAATCAGAGAACAGTTCATCTTCTACTTACTTAACTATTCTCAGTAACATAAATTTTGATTAGGGGTGCCCAAACTTTTGCATACAACTGTATATACTGGGTAACATCCTTAATTCCCAGTTTGTGCACATATTGTGATTTCTGATCTACATGCTGCCCCCTCATACTAGCATTATACCCACTCCAAAGTACAGCAACTGCTTTTTTTCAGTCAAGCATGCCTGAATTTTGCATCGGCTAAAATTTGTCTTTGGGTGTGGCTGAGGGAGAAGTCATTATTCACAAGGATTTCAGTGAAAATGAAAGAAAAATGGTTTAAACCCAGCATTTTATTTTGTGAAGTACTATTTGCTCATGGGCTTAACTGTGTGATGAACTAGAATGCCAGGCTTTAACCTTTTAAGATGTAAAATCAATGTGTGCTCTTCACTGAATGAGTCTGATGTAAGAATCACTATTGACAATGACGCACAGCAATGGTGTTCTTGAGCTTTAGAACAATGTTCAAAGAATATTTCACAGGGTTAGTTGCTTACCTAACTTGGACTGCTGAGTCATCGGGAAGGCATGTGATGAACAGGAAGTTGGGGAAGGGAATCATATAAAAACAATGATGGTCAGAAGACGATCAGAAGAACATGACCACTGAGCATGCTGCTCAGGCGTTCAGCCCAGCTGATGCCACTGTATTGTTTACCTTGTACCACAGTGCAGAGTAGACCTGGATGTGTTTTGCTCCCACTTCAAAGCATTAAAAAGCAAACTTATGAGAAGGATTTTGTATTAAAAAAGGATGTAATTTTGACATGGATCACCTGATAACGTGGATGCAAATTCTAACATGCTAAATTGAAGCTTGCACGTGTGTTGTTTGATATCTGTGTGTTGCAGTGCAGTGCACTGTTGCTGCTCTAGTGTTTATTCTCTATGCAGGGTACTGAGTAGAAAAATGTAAACCATGTTTTCACTTTATGTGGTCAGGTTTCCTAGTTGTGTGGAATATTTTTGGAACAGTTTCATGCTAAAAAAATATAGCTACAATTGCAGAAAAACCTTATGAAGGATGCATGGAAAGTCCTTTTGAAATGATTTTTTTTTTGTTTTTTGCCGATATGCCACAAAACTGAAAAAAAAAAAAAGGTTGCAGTCTCATGCCTCTCCGCATGATTTCAGCATGGCCAATATCAGTGAAGTGTTGTGCTTAGCTGGAAGAGAGAGAAAGAGTGCACACAGTCTTGCATTCATCACTGTACAGGGGCTAAGCTGTGCACCAGCCCCTGTGATCCTGCGGGCTAGTGGCTTATGGGGTTCACTGCTGACTTATAGGGAAAAACCGCGGCCACAAGACCAATGTACAACCCAAATTCCCGAAATAGTTGGGACGAAGTGTAAATTGTGAATAAAATCAAAATGCAATGACTTTCAGATCACTTGAGCCAATGTTATTTACAATAGAACAGAGATAACATTTCAAATGTTGAAACTGAGACATTTGACATTTTTATCCACAAAATGAGCTCATTTCAAATTTTCTGGCTGCAACAGGTCTCAATAAAGTTGGGACACAGGCATTAAAGGGCTGAAAAAGCAATTAATATATAAGAGAATCAGCTGAAAGAACATTTAGCAAGTAAATATATTAACTGGCCTCAGGTGTGTAACATGATTAGCGATAAAAGGGATGTCTTAGAGAGGCTGAGTCTCTCAGAAGTAAAGATGGCCTGAGGCTCTTCAACCTGTGAAGGCTTGCGTGAAAAAAAAATGTAGAATACATTGAAAACAAGCATTCAGAGAATTCATAGTCTCGCCCAACAGCCCGAAATTTATGTCATGCTGTGAGGTCAGGCCAAGGTGTTTACATGTGAATGATGATTGAAATCAAGTGGTTGACATCTGCCCGAAACACACATACACACAAGACAGACAGACAGACTCAACTGGATTAAGTAGTCTCTGTGAAACCCCTACGGGGGGCTTCCCTCGGGGCTCGACAATGTTCCTCAACATCAAATTGCAAAGGCTTTGAAGGTCTCATCATCGACAGTGCATAACATCATCAAAAGATTCAGAGAAACTGGAAAAATCTCTGTGCGTAAGGGACAAGGCAGAAGACCTTTACTGGATGCCCGTGATCTTCGGGCCGTCAGACGCCACTGCATCACTCACCAGCATGATTCTGTCATTGACATTACTAAATGGGACCAGGAATAATTCAAGAAACCACTGTCTGTAAAAACAGTCCCCCATGCCATCCACAGATGCCACCTAAAACTCTATCACGCGAAAAGGAAGCCATTGTTGGGCATGATCCAGAAGCGCCGCCATGTTCTGTGAGCCAAGGCTCGTTTAAAAGTGGCAAAGTATCCTGTGGTCAGACGAGTCCAAATTTGACATTCTCGTTGAGAGTCCCTGTGCTGAACTGGTCTGCCTGCAGTTCTGATCTTTCACCGATTGAGAGCATTTGGTGCATAATTGAACGAAAAGTCCGTCAAAGGAGACCCAAAACTCTCCAGCTGCTGGAAGCCTGTATTAAACAAGAGCTGGATCAAATTCCAATGGCTAAACTCAAGAAACTTGTCTCCTCAATGCCCAGACGCCTCCACTCTGTGTTAAAAAGAAGAGGGGATGCTACACCATGGTAAACAGGCCCCCGTCTCAACTTTTTTGAGACCTGTAACAGCCATCAAATTTGAAATGAGCTCATTTTGTGGATAAAATTGTAAAATTTTTCAGTTTCAACATTTTCTGTGTTATCTCTGTTCTATTGTGAATAAAATACTGACTGGTGTGATTTGAAAGTCATTACGTTTTGATTCTATTCACAATTTACACTTTTTCCCAACTATTTCGGAATTGGGGTTGGAGTTTCTGACATGACTTTTCTTTGCTCTGCCTGATTCCTACCAGCCCTATAGGCCAGTGGCTAAGGCTCAAAAAAGGCCTTATTTTAGGAGTAACCCGTACCGGAGGTATAACAATTTGATCTTGGTGTAATTTGAATTGTTGGAATGTCTACTTTTCAGAAATGGTGTGGTGGCATAAGTTGTGCACATCATGGTGAATTAACTCCTTGTTTGCCACAACACATGGAAAAATTGTGACTCCTGAAATGTTCATTTTTAATGGAATAAGCCCAATGAACATGAATGTCTATTGATGAAATACACTTGTTTCGATAGAATAGTCACTTATCTCCACTCTTAGCATCATTTTGGGGCTCTCAATGGGTTAGGGGGTCACGGCCGGCCATATTCCTGGCATATTTTTGTCCGTTCTTCTTCAGAGTAACCAATTTTTTCTTGTAAAATGGACAATAATTGGTTTAAAAGGACAAAACCGGTCTCATATGAATCACTTGGATGTCTGCATTCCAAAAATATATGTTGTGGTGGGCTTTAAAGGAACACCATGGCAAATTAACCCCTTGTTTGCCACAAATCATGAAATTCGTGATTTTCGAATAAATGAATGTTCATACAGTTTGCGCAAAGATCATCGATTTTTGAATGTTATAGTGTATTCATTTTGTTGTATTTGACACACAGCTCCACTTTTCAGTGTTTTCTGGTGCATGAAGGGATTTTAACCCTATGGTTCACAATATTTCGGCAGCTTTTTGTGGAATTTTAACGTAACCCTTCTTTTCGGATAAATGTACATGCTGGGTACTAAGTTCAAGCAGCCTTACTGGTCATATTCGAAGTATCTAAATGGCATTAGTTGAAAAAATAGAACCGTCTTTGGAATGATGTCCGGGAAAATTAACCCTTTGGTGGCAATATGGGAAAAAAGTGAATATTGCCAATGCGGTCACAACACTGGCAAGCTGTATTTCTTTGTTTTATGTTATTTCAGCTTCATAAAATCACTGCAGCATTGTCATGTTGTATTAGGCCAAAACATTCGATTTAAATTTCATTCAGCAGGTCACTGAAGCAAACCATAGCCGAAAATGGCCTCCCATTCAACTTTCGCTTTGAGAGAGGGTGATAGATCGCAGCACGGATACTTTATGGCAGGTGTGTGGCTTCAACAGGCCTAGCATCATACAAGCAAAATGAAAGACCAATTGAAAGCCAATAAAAACAGATAACGTGCAAAGAATTAGATTTCATTTAGGCCAGGAAAAGGCAGGGTTCTATTACATCACTTCATCCCACTTAAAACTCAAACATGGATCACTGTGCTACTTTACAAGTGGATTCAGTTCATTCACTGATTATATGGGAAGACTGTGAATAAATCTCTATGATTGCATCCTTATCAGACGAACCACCATTGTCTCGTAGTTTGTATTTGTACCATCATAATGTTATTCAATAACGAGAGCAACAGAAGTAGCACATGTAAGGGGCAAAACCACGGTTGTCCGCAAGTGTCACATGCTTACAAGAGATGTCATCATAAGGATGACTGAATTCTACTGTAATGCCTCACCATTATGCTTGAATGTGGTCCCTAACACAAGTCACTGTCTTGTCAAGATGGATGTCAATGATGAGTCGCAAACCAAGAAGAGAAGAAAAAGTTGTGATGAAGTCTGCGCCATTTGTCAAAGACCTTTGGATCCGAAATCGAAGGACAAATCCAATTACGAAACAAGCATTGGAGTGAAAGTTATTTTTGATGCAGTTGAGAAACGTCAGGATTCTCTGTACCTGAAGCTGCACCTTTTCGTTGGTTGGTTGCTTGCTTTAACGCCAGGAGAGGAATGGCTCCGGCAGCCGCCCTGGCCTTCCCCCTTCCAGCATTTCCAGAGTCCTGGTTATAGTGTGTTCTGTTACAGCTCCCATCAACAGTTGGGTTGTGACTAGCCTGCTGCTACATCACAGACAAACTGTAGCTCCCTCGCCCGATTTGCATCACTTTGCATTCAGTCGTCTCATTTCTGTTGTCTCGTTGTTCTCTTGGCTTGTGACAATCTCCTGACACAAAGAGTGAAGGACATCACTGGTGCCCATGGTAAGGATCTCAAATGCCTCTGCTCTGCCCGCAAGACGATTCGCCCTTTTATTGTGCTGAATGCCTGCATGACTGGGGAAGTGCAAGATCTCTACACGACCCCACATGGTGCGTAAGATTGGGAGCCACACCTTCTTGATGCGTCCTGTGCTCAGCTTGCTCACTAAGCTCATGAAGTCAGTTAGTATGATTACAAAATCATCCTTGCTGGTGTTCCTTTGCAGCCAAACAAATGCATCCTCCATTATCTCTGATTCGGCTTTTATGAACTCGCCCTGCCCTCACATCCAGTCAACCATTCGAATATGATTCTGTTGTCCTTCCATACAGCACCTCCCCAAAAGGTGATGTTTCCTCTGATGGAACCATCTGTGGCTATGACCAGGGTCAGGGATTTCTCTTCCAAGAGCTCACACACCAGGATATGGCTAATGTCTCCAAGCATGTCCCTCCATCCTCTTCAAGCAATCACCCCAGGTGTAAATGCGTCTAATATGCATGTTATCCTCTAATCTGATTGGATGTTCTCCAGGGGGCAGATGGTATTGACTGTTTTCCATTCACTGAATACCCAAGACTTTACAGTTGCAAGTCTTTGAGTGATCAATTCATCCTCCCTGGATATGACCTCTCCATGTAGTGGGTGACCTGGTGTGGCTGAGTTCTTTTGCACCACAGAGTCTTTGCCCGTCCTTTATACTGTGAATCCCTAGCCAGTGTTGAAGTTGCCTGGCAGGAAGTGCCTCTGACCGCCCAACAGACTAGGCTCAAAGCCTGATTCTCCACTTGTTGAAGTGCTTCCGTGCCCTTTCCATCTGCATTCCGGGCTATGTGTTGTCCATAGTCTGTCCTACAGGAGACTGCTGCCCTCATTAGTCTCATGAGCTCTGCCTGCATCAAATTCTGAGCCCCCGCATATCTGGGATAGACACTCCCTTCAGTCATCTCATCAGTTCGAGAGTTGTACGGGGGATAAAGCGATGTAACGGAACCCTACCTTTTCGTGGCCTAAATGAAATCTCATTCATTGCAGCCATGTTATCGGTGTTTTATTGGGCTTTTATTGGTCTTTGATTTTGCTTTGTCAGATGCTAGGCCTGTTGAAGCCACACACCCGCCATAAAGTATCCGTGCTGCTATCTATCAATCTCTGTCAAAGCGAAAGTTGAATGGAAGGCCATGTCAGCTACTTATTTCGTTACATGTATGGTTTGTTTACCCGGAAAGAAAGGTTACGTTAAAATTCCCCGAAAAGCTGCCAAAATATTGTGAACTGTAGGGTTGTAATCCCTTTATGCACCAGAAAACACTGAAAAGTGGAGCTAGGTGTCAAATACAACAAAATAAATTCACTAAATCATTCAAAAATCGATGATCATTGCAGAAAATGCATGAACACTGATTTATTAAAAATCATGAATTTCATGGTTTGCAGCGAGCAAGGGGTTAATTTGCCATGGTGTTCCTATGAAGCCCACCGCACCATATATTTTTGGAATGCAGACATCCATGCGATTCATATGAGACCAGTTTTGTCCTTTTAAACCAATTATTGTCCATTTTACAAGAAAAAATTGGTTAATCCGAGGAAGAATAGACAAAAATATGCCAAAAATATGGCTGGCCATGACCCGCTAACCCATTGAGAGCCCCAAAATGATGCTAAGAGTGGAGATAAGTGACTATTCTATAAAAACAAGTGGATTTCATCAATAGAAATTCATGTTCATTGTGCTTATTCCATGAAAAATGAACATTTCAGGAGTCACAATTTTTCCATGTGTTGTGGCAAACAAGGAGTTAAATCATCATGATGTGCACAAGTTATACCACCATACCATCCATTTCTAAAAAGTAGATTCAAATGACACCAAGATCAAATTGTTATACCATCGGTATGGGTTCCTGAAAATTTCAGGCCCAGAACCGCTAGCCTACCATGACAAACCACTGGGGTCAGCAATGCGGGTGGGTTTAGGGGCCAGCTTTTGTGCGAACTGGAATGAAAAGGAGTGCGGGGTACAGTAATTTTGGTTGAGAGAGACTGCTTTGTGTCGGTAGGCTTTTTTTTGTGCACTCATTTCCATGAACCTGGAAAAGGTTTGATTTACCCACCAAAGGCCACTTTTCTGAAAAAAAAAAGAAAAAAAAAGTGTCCCCACCCGGCTATGCTTTAGGTACACTTGGTAAATAATGGAGTGTGCTAGTGGGAAACAAATATCGACTTATATTCTGCTAATAGTGTGGTTTATTAATATTGCCTTGTTTTTTTAGAAACATAGACTACCGTTCAATTTTTTTGTTTTGAAGGAATAAATTGATATTTTCATTCACCGAGTCAGCCTTGCATTAGTGGAAAATACTGCAAAGATAATGTTGCGGATGATAGCTGTTATGTTGCAGCCAAATGACAGAAATACAGCACTGTGCGTAAGCTTTTGGCATTTTAAAAACAATTCTGTGAGGCAAAGACGACTCCAAAAATCTTGAAAAGAGCAGTGCTTGAATTTTGAAAAGTTTACTCTAAATATTTGTGAACTATTGAAAAGTCAATATTTGGTGTGACTAGCCTTTGTCTAATAATGAAGAACACAGTCCTTCAGTTTTATATATTTTGAGATATTTTGGTGTTTGACCATTCCAAGCATTCTGGAGAATTTGTCACTGTTCTTCTGCAGGCTCACAGTCCTTGAATCCGTCTCTCCTGGTAATCGCTGACAATCTTGATGATATAGAGATCAGGGCTCTGTCTATCACAGCCCTCGTGTCTCCTTAATTATCTCCTCCCCCTTTCCAGCATCCTCCATGTCTTTTAGAGGTACTGTTTCCTTAATTGTTTAGTCATCTTGAGGGCCTCTCCTTATCCAGGCGTAATCCATTTGTATGCCCTGTTCCCTTGATTTCCTGTGGTGTATATAAGCTTCACTTCTGTGTAGCAGAGTCGCTAGATTGTCATGCTTTATCCCTTTAAGCAACCAGTCAGTTTATGTCTTTTCGTTGAGAATTCTATTACCATCTTTGGAAATTATCTTAACCTTTATGACAGTGGAATACGCAACTACCCTTTGGAGCTTTACTAATGGGAATGAACTCCTGAGTCATATTGTTTGTCTCAAGGATGGGGACTGTGTTCCTGTTAACCTGCCGCTCCAATTCGTTCCTCAGCCTAGTTTATTCGGAACACCTTCCATGTGGTGGCTGGTTATTCGAGACGCCAAATGCAGTGGCCGGAAAGAAAGGAAGCACAGTAATAAGTCAAACACAGAAACCAGACAGAACAGGAGAGCGGGGCTCACGCTTCCAATGGACATATATCTCGTCCGTGAGAAAATAAGGAAGCAAGGCGAACCAGGCAGAACGAACAAAGGAAAGATCTCGGAAACCGAGATCAAAACAATTAAGCACCCAAACGGTGCATGAACAACGAAAGGGAGAGAGGGAATGAGAGGAAAAAACTCCCTAAGAAACTAACTAACACTTTTCCTTTTTTTGCAGCTAATTCCTAGCAAACTCTCTAGCTAGAGAACCTACGGGCTACAGTGCAAACGTAACACTGACACTCTAGCAAAGGCGGGAGGCGGAACTTGGGCTTAAGTAGAGTCCGGGCGCCGCCCACAATTAATGCCAGCTGGCCAAAGAATCCGATGTGGGCAAAACGATATCGTCCCGAACGAGAGTAACAAAGAAAGCTCCCAAACAAACGCCAACCTCCAAAACCATGACGTTCCAAGCCTTCATCATCTTTAGGATTGAGACTGAGTTCCTGATAAACAGTTCAGGCCTGCTGTCAAACAGTCCTGCTTCAGCGAGGGTTAACATCCCTAGGCTTCTGCCCCGGGACGCCATTGACCTGGCACGGACACGCCCTTTACCCTCACCAATCCATACCACCTAAGCTGAACTGCGCTCATCTTGTTCTGGGCTTCGGCCTTGCCACTGTTTTTACAATGTTCTTATCAATAAATACCCTCAGTGGATTGTACCCAAAATCTGCATCTGGTTCCTTGTCCAGATTATAACACTGTCAAGGTCATATTATGTCTATCACCTGTCTTAAGTGAAATACAGATCTTTTTTGAAAGTTTTTTTAATCAACATTTAGTGTATCAAATGTAAATTTTATCTACAGAAATGTTAATGAGGACAACAAAAATAAACATCTGAGACCAAATTTAAATTAAAAAAAATCTATGGTGGGGCACCCCGGTGGCATATCGGTTTAATTCACGTACCATAAAGGCTGAGGCCTTCCCGTGGCGACCCAGTTCGATTCTGGCTCGGGTCATTTGCCGCATGTCTTCCCCATTCTTCTCCCCAGCTTTCCTGTCCCTCTCTACTGTGTGACTGTCAAATAAAGGAAAAAATCCCAAAAAACTTAAAAAAAAAAAAAAATCTAGGCTGCCTAAAACATTTGCGCAATACGGTACCTTTTTTTCATCTCTTGCACTTATTATAATGGGAGTGGTTTCTCCTATACCTTATTAGCATATTTGCTTGATTACTTTTGGATGAGGTGACACTGTGAGTCGTGAGAACACTGGAGAAATGACTGCCAATATCGGGCTTTGCAATCATATGTAAAAACTAAAAAAAAAAGATTATTTCAAATGGCCCTCACTATGATGGTACATTGAGTGTGACTTAGTTGGCATATCAGTTCGTATAAAACTTAAGGTAGCAGAATATGAAGATAGATATTAAAGTTGTTCTAAAACTCAGGATTTAATGAACAGTAAGGCTATGCAAGTGAGGCAGAATGTAATGGGATTATGTAATAGTCCTCAGCTTTCCCTACTCTGAAAAAGATACAGTGAAGCTAATACACCGTTAGCATGTGGTAGGGGTAAAGATATAGACCAGGTGATGGTAATATTTTTCTTCTTTTGACGTGGTTATCATTGTGGTCTTTTGCTGGCTCTGGAGTAAATTCTGTGAAGCAATAGTTAAATTCAATTTAAAAGCCTTCGTGGTTTGCTTTATTTATTTATTTTTTTTGTACTGTCACCTGCATCTTAGTAAGCAGGCTAGCGATCCTTAGTACCCAAAAGCAGGCCAGCAAATGAATCAGTAATGATATATTCTCAAATTCTTAAAAAAAAAAACACAAAAAAAACTGTCTTCTTCAGAAATATTTCATCATGTCAAAGTTATTGTTATTTGAGCTGTGTAATGCAGAATATTGGAAATAATAACAATAAATATGTAATAAATAATAGTTCATAATAAATATGAACGCAAAATGCAGACTTAATTTTAATTTGATGGTATTTACTTCTAAACTGTTTGAACAGTGTGGCTCAATAGCTGTTCCATGGCTAT
The DNA here is from genome assembly GCA_029692085.1 of Gymnothorax javanicus. Lineage (NCBI taxonomy): Eukaryota > Metazoa > Chordata > Actinopteri > Anguilliformes > Muraenidae > Gymnothorax > Gymnothorax javanicus. Next base: position 78,385,340 of record CM056195.1, read on the forward strand.
GTGCGTGTGTTATCCCCTTATTATTTCATTTACTAGTAAGCAGATAAAGGCTCTATAGTTGATTTCAAGTATAGCATTTGCATTTGGAATCTTAGTGGTAATAAACTTAAGTGCAAAGAGCTGTCAGTACCTGAAAAATAAAAATAAAAAAAACCATCAGATAATTATCAGAAATGTGGTCCAAGCTACTAAATATTACATTCTTAAAAAGACAGAATGCACTGGCGAGCTGAGAAATGCCTAAAGGCTGTGAAGACTCTGGATAAGAGCTGTGGTGCATGGCTGAATAATTCATTCTCTTTTGAAGAAAAACTGTCGGCCAGATCAAGAACTCACTCCAGGATGTCGGCATATCTTGTGAATTTCAACAATCAGGAGATTTCAGCAGTACAGACCGAGGGTTTACCATAATGGTCTTACCACAACCATTCATAACGTCAAAATCAGGAGGTTCCCCTAAACATATCTTTGAAAAAGTCTGTAAAGCAACATCTATGGACAGATGAGTCAAAGATCAACTTCTACTAGAATGATGGGAAGAGAAGAGAATGGGAAAGGAAAGAAAAGGTTTAAGATCCGAACATACCACCTGATCTGCAAAGTGTGGTGTTGTGTGGGTATATATAGCTGCCAAATAAATTGCTTCCCTTGCATTTACTGATGATGTGACTGCTGATAAAGCAGCAGGATGAATTCTGAATTGTCTAGAGCTATATTATCTGCTCAGATTCAGCCATATGCTTCAATATTCATTGGATAGAAATTTATTCCAAAAGTAACCCAAGAGGTTTAGGCAAGGAAGTGGAATGTTGTACCGTGGGCAAGTCAATTAAATAACCTGAATCCAACTGAGCATGCTTTTCACTACTGAAGGCTGAACTGCTCGAGGACAGGCTGAAAGTGAAGGCAGCTGCAGTGAAAGCCTGGCAGAGCATCACCAGGAGAGAGACACGGGGCTCTGTCTTACACCCAGCGGATTGTGGCGCAAAGCATGATGCAAGTGTCTTTGCTAGTTTACATATCAACGCAGTTGTCATTATCCCATCCAACGCCCAGTTTGCAATTAGAGCAAATGTAATTGCGCCAAATTGAGCATCCATGGGCATGTTGGTCTTATATTGAGGTTGTGGTCAGGCGCATTGATGGCTCATTGCTGTTTTAAGGCAGCTGAAGTAGATTACGTGATTGACAAGCAAAAATGTGGTCAAAAGTCATTTTTCAGTTTTCGACTGCTAATTTAAGAGGGCATAGTAAGATAGTAGGATGAGCTGCAGCACCCACACATGCAAACAATTAAAAATGAAAAGATTAACAAATGAAAGATTATTGTCAAGACATTTAAAAAAAATATGTGTCAGAATGGTTAATGCAATCTACGCTCTCACATGAGAGCATGCTGTGATGTAAGCTATTTAAACCGTAAGGGAACCCATTCCATCAGGTAATTTGGGATTTAACATGTGAGGTTACACACGTAGGTATTCTTAAATAATTCAGGATAAAGCCAAAACTCCTTTAAACTGGCAAACTTGTACTGTCTTCCAGGGGATGCCCCCTGGAGGGGTGGCTGTTTGGAGACAATGGTTAACCTACATAATCAATACATGGCATATCACGTCTAAACATGCTTGGATTTTCTTTCCATCTCACGAAACTCAAACTAACAGAACGAATGTTTGAAGTGCTGAAAATGCACTTCAGATCTTTGGATAACTCGTGAATGGGCTGACCCATTACCCGCAATTACCTGAAAAATCAATTTTGAATCCAACCTGATCCATTCATACAGTGGGCTACCTGCAACCCATCTGTCCCACTTCTATTGTCAAGTACAAAACTCAGCATTTCACATGTAATATCTTTATTATTTAAGGTTTGGCTGACGAACGAAGTAGCCTTAAAACTGGCAGCAAAAGTAACGGATGACATTGTTGTCACCATCTATAATTAATCTGAATTTCTTCTATGTATCCGACTTGACCTTCAATCGTCAGCCAAGCAGAAACAAGTTCTTTTTACTCCTGTCTGATATTACTGAAGATTTACAGTAGCGTAGTCAATAACATTATTTTTGTTTCTTTCTCACTGGCTGTTTTGCCGTCACAATTTTAATTTTTCTTTCTTTCTTTATTCAGATCTCCATTAGCTGCAGCAGAAGCATCAGCTATTCTTCCTGGAGTCCACACAAAACAAGTATTCACCATCTGATAGTACATAATCCACATAAACATCTGCCTCACAATAACAACAATCACAAAAACAATATACCAACATCACATGACACAGGACCTAGCTCTAATTATCAAGAACAGTATAGGTACTCTCCAAGATATATTATTATACACAGTTCATTATTTATCAGGCCGGAGCATATCATAAATCAAAAATAAAATACATAAACAATCATGATGTTCCACTTCGATGATGCTCCTTTCAAGTTGGTCATTCTAGTCACACCATATTCCATATACCCTCTAAGATTTCTTTGACACAGCATCATTTTCATTTCCTTTACTGTGAATCATTGCCTAATTAGCCATCTTTATCTCACTAATTCTCTGTTACATATTCTGTGTTGCACATAAGTTGCAGTTCTTGGTCATTCCCCACCAGCGTGTAATTACTATTATTATTTATTTATATATTTATTTGTTTGTTCTACCAGCGACCCTGATGTGATGTAATGTAAAGTTCAACTGCCGCCCCGAGATTCCCTGTGATGATTTTTTTTTTTTTTTTTTAAAGATTATTTTTTTGGGAACTTTTTCCTTTATTTGACAGTTGTACAGTGTAGAGAGACAGGAAAGTTGGGGAGAAGAATGGGGGGAGACATGCAGCAAATGACCTGAGCTGGAATCAAACCCAGGTCGCTGCGGGAAGGACACAGCCTTTATGGTACGCGCGCTTAGACCGATGAGCTACCGGGGCGCCCCCCCTGTGATGATTTTTAACTGCTGGATATGAGTAAACCCATTTTGAACAACATCTTCTAAATATTTCTTATTCCATTTTTGGAGATCACGGTGATCAGGTTTGCATACTTACTGCAATGGTTTTCTGGCATGCTTTCACTTTGCGCAGATCTCATTCTTCTGCAGAGAAGTGTTTTTTTTTTCCTGCTACCAGGAAAATCCACTTTTATAATAGCTATTTGCCAAGATACAACCCACCTGGGTTTTACAGGGAATGGCAGATGATTGGTTTATTTCATGAAATGCCTAAGACATGCCTATGATTAATTTGGAGATTAAGTCCAACTGCTTTGAACCTTGCGTCTTACTTTATGCCCAGATAACCTGCCGTTAAACTGGATGCAGTTGCACCACACACTTCAGACTATGGCAAGCCATGCAATTCAAAAATAGGCGTTTTTTTCACACAAATAGTACATGTAGAATACTCGTAAACAACACATAAACAACGTGTTGTTTACGTGTATTCTATGTGTATTCAACGCGTGAAAAATCAACGCATTGTGAATGTGTTGTTTACTTGTATTTAACATGTTGTCAGCGTGTTGTTTATGTGTTGTCAACAAGTAAACACACACATAAATTTCAAGTGATTTTGAGCCATCTGGCCACTTGACCAGTTTTTCCACATTGGTGGCACTGGGTGCTGAGAAAGAGGGTAAAACCATTTCTGTAAGCCGAGGGGTTGCATACCACTATTCAGCATGCTTAGTACTAGTTACTTCTTGGCCGTTTCTTTGTGTAGCCCATGAAAATAAAATATTTGATGAAATATTTGGGTTGCAGTAATGTGAAATTTGTGGTTAATGAATGTGATAGATGAGTGCTATTTTCTTAAACTTACGTAGCTTAAAAACAGAGGTTATAACCTTGGATTAGAATAGATTGAATCACTGTGCATACGTTCAGGGACAGTCAACGCAAATTGGATTTGATAGCAGCCTTGCCACATATTTTACAAAAAAATGAGTAAGAGATCCATTTGAGAAAACAGACTATCTTTTATTTTGTACTTTGTCTTTTATTTCATCTTCGCGGATCTTTTTGCAAACTCTACCCTTTAATGTCAGGCTCATCAACATTTGAAGTCATATTGGCCAATTTGAGCATGAATTATGGGCTACATTGAAATTTTGCTAGTTATTGTCTTCCCTGCCAGAAGAAAAATTAATTCTTTTACTCCCAATATTGCCGTTGGATGACGTTATGGTCATTTTTTTTCTTTTAGCACTGCTTCTATCACTTTTTCCTCCCCCTTCACCAGAATGGATTATTATTAGCATGCTGGTGCTAATTCATGTGTACCTATTTTGTGTGTCTTTGTGTGTCATAATACATTTGCTTGTCCAAAGTGCGATACGATGTAGCCTAAATATTTACGAATCTCGTAATGAATATGGTTGAATTTGTTCTGCGTTTACACCTTTGTTTGCTGTCAATGTTGGACACGTAGGGTTAGCTATTTCTGCTTGAATTTGACCAATGTACATGCCTCTATAAGGTTTTCATTGGGCTACCTTTTGGTGCTCTCTGAAATCTACCGGCCCACGCTGCATGTTTCTTGACGGTCAAATGTAATATCGTTAGCCTCATAGCATAATTGCCTAACTCTTTTATTTAAAAAAAATGAGAAAAATGCATTTTTCTAGCCAACATGCTCTGAGGCTAACAATGTTCTATTGTAATCATTAGCAACATTCAGAGTGAAAACACAGGGGTTGGGAAGGACATGCGCCATGCGCAAATGGCCCATAAATTCAAAATATGGCGCATTAAAAAACCACTTTGCGGGCCTAGAACGCGCCCGTGTCCCTGTTAAGTCGTAATTTTTTTAATTTTTAATTTTACAGTACTAAAATTTTTTGAAAAAAGCTCCACTGATCGCAGTTGATTGAGTAAGTGTGGGTGAAAACACTTGTGGACCAAGTGTTCTCCTAACCCTTGTAAATCTACCTTCAAGGAATGGACACATTCTCCCGAGTCTGATGCGATCGGGTTTATTGCAAGTCGCTCAAAGTGAAATACAAAACCCAGTCTGGTCTGCGCAAACCACATAGCATTCATTCTTCTTCAATCACCCAACACAGACTGACCACTGACTGTCCGAACCCTCGTATTTATTACCCTTTTAGCACGTTCCTTTAGGTGGGATTAAACGTGGCTCTTCCCACCTTATCCAACATTATTACTTTCTGATTGGTTCATTATCATATAGCAACACTCCATCCTTAGTTACAAGCTTGCCATTACATCAAGGTGTAAATTCATTTTTGGCCGCCAGGGATGCTTGAACACCGTATTTTATCCTCCGAGACCTAGGGTTTACTTGAAGGTCAGTGTGGATGCCCAAGTTGGCTGGATTCCTGGATATTTCCAGAGTAAACTGGAGTGAGCCGGCTCATATTATGAAGCTGCTTATTGGTTGACTACCAATATGGTCGGAAGATTAGCTCATCTAGCCAGCCTTGGTCGGCCTGCTAGGGCCCCTGTTATCTTGGTTTTTTGGCAGATTTATGAGTTTTTGTTTCTTCACAGCTCCACATTCTTACAGCAGTTTTAAGGGGCCACAAGAACCTGGCTGAGTTCTCTCTGTTGAACTGTGATTATAGTAATACTCTGAATTTACTTTTGTAGAACATTTTGGGATATTTTTCCCACCACATAAGCTCTGATGCTTGATCGATCAATTCTAGTACCACAGAGGCAGGATTATTTGTCATAACCAAGCTAGGGAAAAATTCCAGTTGCGTACAATCTGATTGTCTTACAATTCCAGGTAGGTACAATCTGATTGGCTGAAGTGTGGCTCAGAGCGGAAGCGATACCGCAACTTGATTAAGAAAAATAAGCAGAGTTTTTCTATGCAAAACTAAAGTGTAACATCTCCTCTCATGCCTACATTATATCCTTCTCAAATATGCACACAAATGTACGTATTAATTGTAGCTTAAGGTTTACCCTAGGCAAGAGTTAAGGTTAGTGATATAGGCCTAGACCAACTTTAATTGCTCATTTCGATATAGCCTTGAAACATAATGTTAAATTTTAAAAAATCAGGAGCTGGGCAGCATTTAGTTTTCAGTCGCAGACAATCTGGAGAACTGGGATGAATTTGGAAGCAAAGTTCCGCTTACCCAGTTTAACAACGAACATGACGTAGGCTACACTTGAAAACGGTCAGTCAGCAAACCTGCTTAATATTCTTTCTGCGTATTAATAATGTGTTTTATGTGCCTGGTAGATAAACAAGATTGAGTTGGAGTATGTTAGCTATAGTAATGTGAACCGACTTATTTATAGGCTACTTGATTTGAAACTGAATTTATAAGTGCATCTCCATTACATCGCGAGCAGTTCAAAGGCAACTTCTAGTTTACACAAAGAGTGGTGGTCAGTGGTATCTCATCTGAGCTAGGTATGGTGGGGAGTGGCGTCCCCCAGGGATCGGTGTTGGGACCCCTCCTGTTCCTCATCTACATTAATGACCTTGATAGGAATATTGAGAGCAGATTAGTGAAATTTGCAGATGATAATAAATTGGGAGGTTTGGCAAATAGTTTAGAGTCCACTAAAGTGATTCAGGATGATTTGGATAGAATCCAGAATTGGGCAGAAATGTGGCAAATGAAATTTAATGTAGCGAAATGTAAAGTTGTACATGTAGGTAATAAAAACATTAGATGGGATTACTTCATGGGAGGTTTTAAACTGGAATGTGCTCCACAAGAGAAGGATCTGGGAGTGATTGTTGACCAAACCCTCACAGGCTCTAGCCATTGTGCCGTAGCAGTTAAAAAAGCCAATCAGATGCTGGGATACATTGCCAAAAGTATTGAGTTCAAATCCAAGGAGGTGATGCTTCTTTTGTACAACACATTCGTCAGACCACATCTAGAGTATTGTGTACAGTTCTGGGACCATACTTTAAGAAAGACATAGAGGCTTTAGAGAAAGTTCAGAGAAGAGCCACGGGTTTAATTCCGGGTATTAAAGATGAAAGCTATGAGAAGAGGCTGAAAATCCTTAATCTCTTTAGTCTTAGGAAAAGGAGACTAAGGGGTGATCTGATTGAGGTCTTTAAATATGTTAAAGGGATTAACAAAGTGAATTATGTAGGATTCCTTCAACCAAGTGTTGTTAGTAGAACTCGGGGTCACAAATGGAAGCTGACCAAAGGTAAATTTAGCACTGATATTCGGAAATATTTCTTCACCCAAAGAGTAATTTCGGTGTGGAACAGCTTGCCTGACCATATTGTTGAGACAGAGACCTTGGGAGTTTTCAAGAGCAGGCTTGACTTAAAGTTAGATACCATTGAGTCATTGAGTATCTGAAGTGATATATTCACGATAGTACAAAGAAACTGGCGAGCCTAGTTAGGCTGAACGGCCTGTTCTCGCCATTCATGTTATGTTATGTTATGTTACAACCATTGTAAAAATGACCACTGCCTTGACGCAAACTTGGAGCTGAAGCCGATACCTCGAAAGAAAACGGTAACAGATGCACTTGTCGCTGAAGTCAGTCTGACTAGCCAAATCCATTAAAGAAACTAAAAGCCAACAAACCAAATAAAACTTGTATCTGTTGTATGTAGGCTATCATTTATTTGTATAATGTGATTACATCATTTAAAACTTCATGTCGCGGAACATTCAGCAGGCACCTATGGCATTTTAGTGCAGTTTAATTGTTTGTCAATGTGACGGCGCTTTAAAACAGTACAAAGGCGATCATGGCGACCATGGCGATCAATGAAAATTTCGTAAAGTGCGGCAGAATCTTCCTCCAACCCCATTTTTGACCTATGAGGTGATTACACTACAACTTTGCTGCGATCTACCTGAGCTGAAGGTGATGGTGATACAATGATAGTACGACGCTGCCAATCTCTCGCCCCATTTCGAGGCCAATGAGATGCACTGTTCTGCGATCAAAGCGATCGTAATACGAGGCGGGTATGCTTATTAAGACCTCGCTACAGTAGTGCTGCAAGCGGGGCAACCGTGGTAGGTTCATGCTGGGCTTCTGTGACAATTTTAGGCCATCGGTACATAAATCGGGGCAGTCGATGGCATTTCTTCAGTGGAGTAAATAATTGTATTATCTCACCTTGGTCAAACCTTAGGCACTGCAACTTCTCCGATACACTTGACACAATTATAGATAAGCCCCAACCATAAGGATTAGAAGGATTCGTGAGGATTAAAAGGATTAGAGCTTGGTTGATTAGTTTCTATGAATATGCCTTAAAGTGTATGTGGCACGTTACTGGAAGATTTAAATTGTGTGTATGGTACAATAAGGGTTAATAAAAAATATTGTTATAGTAATGTTATTTGAATGTTGTGTTCATGAATGAACATGGGAATAAAAGTTCACATGGTATTGCAATGTTAATTGTGTGTTGTGTTCATACATGGCAATAAAAGTTATGATATACAGCGCCCTCCATAATTATTGGCACCCCTGGTTAAGATGTGTTAAAAGCCTTAAAATAAATTCAATTTTTATTGCAGAAGCATGCTCTCACACTGAAAATTGTAGAAAAATGTAACCTTCAACTCAAGTGAATTTTAAGGGAAAAAAAAATCCTTGACTAAGAAATAATTATTTTTCATAAAATCACCTGTTCCACAATTATTGGCACCCCTAACAATTCCTAGGAAATAAATGTAATTGAAGTATTTCTGTCATTTCTACAGTAGTTTACAAAATTGATCAGAGTATCTAGGAACATTTAATTAGTAATTCCGCACTTCTTGTTTCCCTGGGGTATAAATATGACGTGACACAGAGGCCATTTCTTTTATCCACTGTTCAACATGGGAAAGACAAAGGAACACACTATTCAAGTAAGGCAGATGTGTGTCGACCTTCACAAGTCAGGCAATGGCCACAAGAAAATAGCCACTCGCCTGCACCTGCCCATATCTACTGTCAGAGGAATCATTCAGAAGTTTAAAACAACTGGAACAGTGGTAAACAAGCCTGGGCGAGGACGCACGGTTATTTTGCCACCATGCACAGTGAGGAGGATGGTAAGAGAAATAAAAAGTTCTCCAAAGCTCACTGTTAAAGAATTGCAACAAATGGTAGCATCTTGGGGTCACAAAGTCTCCAAAACAACCATCAGGCGCTATCTACATGCCAACAAGCTGTTTGGGAGGCATGCACGGAAAAAACCTTTTCTCACTCATAATCATAAACGCAAACGTCTGGAGTTCGCTAAGCGGTACTGGGACTTCAACTGGGACCGTGTGCTTTGGTCAGATGAGACCAAGATAGAGCTTTTTGGCAACAAACACTCTAAGTGGGTCTGGCGGAACACAAAAGATGAGTATGCAGAAAAAGCATCTCATGCCCACTGTGAAGTATGGGGAGGATCGGTGATGCTTTGGGCCTGTTTCTCTTCCAGAGGCCCTGGGAACCTTGTTAGGGTGCATGGCATCATGAACGCTTTGAAATACCAGGACATTTTAAATCAAAATCTGGTGGCCTCTGCCCGAAAGCTGAAGATGGGTCGTCACTGGGTCTTTCAGCAAGATAATGACCCTGAACATGTGGCCAAATATACATAGAAATGGTTCACCAGACACAGAATCAAGCTCCTCCCATGGCCATCTCAGTCCCCAGACCTCAACCCCATTGAAAACCTGTGGAGTGAGCTGAAGAGGAGAGTGCAGAGGAGAGGACCCAGGTCGCTGGATGATTTAGAGAGATTGTGCAAAGAGGAATGGTCGAAGATCCCTCTTTCTGTATTCTCCCATCTTGTGAAACATTATAGGAGAAGATTAGGTGCTGTTTTGTTGGCAAAAGGGGTTGTACAAAGTATTAACATCAGGGGTGCTAATAATTGTGGCACACATGATTTGATGTAAAAGAATTATTTCTTAATATGGGATTTTTTTTCCCACTGAATAAATGCACTTGAATTAAAGGTTGGATTATCCTCTTTTTTTCATTGTGGTCCTATATTATTTAGAAAAAAACTGAATTTATTAGAAGCTAAAGAACACATCTTAACCAGGGGTGCCAATAATTATGGAGGGCAGTGTAAATAGGATTGTTTGATTTTGGACACTACCCACCCAACCACTGCCCACAGAATAGTAAATTCACTCACATGACATAAGTTCAACTTAATGGTGACTCAGATTATGTGTAGGCTACTGTTGGTGTTTCATCAGACACCAACACTTTCTACTTTCACAACACGGATTGTTTTGGAAGCATTAAAGCTTCATCTTTTAGGAACATCTAGAAAAAAAGACTATCACAGCTTTTTACTAACTTTTTACAAGCTGTTGAGGATAGTACCTTTTACCAAATCTGGTTTAGGGACTTTAGGGGGGTGAGGACTTAGTGATCTGTTAACATCTGCTGAAATCACAGATGCATATGGCCACTGGGTTTGTATGTTAGATATCCACTAAAATTATGTTGTTGTAGGCTAATTGGTGTTAATGTCAATGTGAAATTTTTTTGGCTGGCCACGACCTCCCCATCCCCGCTCCCTGGAGAGTGGGCCAGTCAGGTACGAATTCCTGGGCCACTTTTTTGCCCCAGTCCGCCCCTGCACAGATTTAAATAATGCTGAAGATCCGATACAAGAGGAGACAGCGGCTATTCATTCACACATTTCAACATCAGCTGAAGGTAACTGCGTGGCAGCAGACAGGAAAGCCTTTCTGAAAGTATTTCCTGTATTTGAGGGAGGGGGCGGGGTGAAAACTGGTAAAGAAGAAGCACTTGTTTATCTGCGTTTTGATTGTGGCCACTGCTGCAAACCTCTGTGAGTCCTGATTAGCACGAGTAGCTTCTGTTTAAAGTGTCTGCCAGATAAACATAATGTCATATAAAATTCTGAGTGTCAGGCTCTATCTCTCGCAAATAAAGCCACCGAAATGTGCTGGAGCACACCCCACCATTTACACTGAGGGGGACTGCCAACTGTTAACATCCAAGCTATAACAATATTATCTTACCCAAGCTCTTCAACACTGTTAAGAGTGTTCCAGCTTGTGTTATTATAGGCCCCTCCCTTGCAAGTCTTTCTTAATTTTTTTCCCTGGTATTGCACCTAATACATTAACGCTGATTGATTGCAGTTGTAGTAACTGCTACTTTTAAAAAAAAGAAGAAAAATTCTAAAAACCCATACAGTGAACATCATAATTCATTGGACAGTGACAGATTTTTATTTTGATTCTGTGGGCCCAAAGACACATCAAAGCTGAAGAACGGCAAAGAATATGCTACCAAAAATTGAAAATGGTCACTTTATTCTACATTATGTTAAACTGTCCAATATATTTTTGATGTGGCCAATAATGGGGGGTGGGGGAAAGGCTACTATGTGCAAAACATGCTATCATTTCTGAACAAACGGTCCATCCAATATGGATGAAAACACCTCAAATTAAAGCTGACAATATGCTTTCATTTTCATTGTATCCTTTCAAACTCTAAGGGATAAACTACAGGAACAAAATAAAAATGTGTCACTGTCCAATTAATTATTGTGCTCACTGTATATTGTGATGGCTGGTATTTCGAGACGCCAAATGCAGTGGCCGGAACGAAAGGAAGCACAGCAAAATGACGAACACAGACTAAACAAGAGAGAGGGGCTCATGCCTCCAAAGGACATAAATCTCGTCCGAGTAAAAATAAGGAAGCAAAGCGAGCTAGACTGAACGAAATAAAGGAAAAATCTCGGAAGCCGAGATCAAAAGATTAAGCACCCAGACGGTGCACAGACAGAGGAAGAGAGAGGAAAAGAGAGAGATAAATTCCCTTACTAACTAACACTTTCCTCTTTGCAATTAATTCCTAACCAACTTTCTAGCTAGAGAACTTACCGGCTATAGTGCAATCGTAACACTGACACTCTAGCAAAGGTGGCGAGGCGGAACTTGGGCTTAAGTAGAGTCCAGGCGCCGCCCACAATTAATGCCAGCTGGCCAAAGAATCCGATATAGGCAAAACGATATTGTCCCGGACGAGAGTAACAAAGAAAGCTCTCAAACAAACGCCAACCTCCAAAACCATGACATATATAGCATAGCATGGATGGTAATAAACTATATGAGATATTATTATAAACTAGAGCGGTGGACATCAGTACAAGAAAGTGAAAGTCCATACCATGTATGTGATATCATCCCGCGATAATTTAAAAAAAAAAAAATCACATTCATTTACGCATTGAGCAATTTACCAAAGCGACTTAAATTTGGTTTCTTGAGAAGAGGCACAATGTCAACATTTTGATGAGTTTGGTGCTATAAATATTCAAAAGTAGTTAAAAAATTGTGTTGCTGGTGGAAACATAAAAAGTATTTGTCTGATGGGGAAGCATAAAAATGCCCAAAAATTCTGCTGACCAGCTTAGAAGTGAACTGTGTCAGAAGCATGATGGTGATTGTGCTTGATGTCAATTACGGACGTAGGACATTATAAGAAATAACAAAAACAGGCAGTTAAGCAGTTTCCCTCATCAAGAGAAAACAGGCATTAGTTAAATATCTCCAACACCTACTGAGTCCAACACAGCAGCAGCCAGTCAGGGATGTGCTCACACAGAGGATTTCACCTCAGACCACCCACACAGCCACAGCCATTGAGCAGCACAGTCCAGCCATATCTTAAAATATGACAACCACAGCTCAATGTGTGTCCTTCAGAATACATAGGTCCATACGAGCACTTTGGTTTCACCAAAGTTGAATAATTATTCAAATACATACGTACATACGTAGATACATATATGCATACATATACACCAGGCATCCTCAAATCTGGACCTTGAATCCAAATTCAGCCCAGGTTTTCTCTCAACCCAGGTAAGTAAATTAACACTTAGGGCCTCTGATCGGCCAGACTGTCTTCACACCTGACTCCCAGGTAAAGGGAGGGTAGAGAACCAGCAGTATTCGGATCTCCAGGACCGTGATTTGAAGACCAGGGATATATGCAAAAAATAAATTAAAACCACTGGAAGATGCATTGAATAATGTTGATTATGTCATAACAATGGCACATGTCAAGGACTGCAGACAGCTCATAAGCGAGCAGTTAGTTCTCATATTCAATGTGTTTGACGTGGGATAAATGGGAACTGAACAACTTCGGCAAGGGCAATGAAGGCTATTCCATCTGGTCCAAACCGACCGAAGGGTGACTGTGGCACAGGTCCCTGAGATAAGGACTGTGTCACTACACACAGTGCATCCTACTCTGCTGTGTATTGCACTTTTTTGCTTGAAGACTAGTCAAATTGCCCACTCTAACCCTGGTCCTCCTCTAATAGCACCCCCAATGGTCACCTGAGCTTCAGAACTGGACCTTGGAGCAGTTTAAGAAGGTTGTTTAGTCCAGTGAGTCTCAGTTTCTTTTAGATTATGTGCTTCAGCTGAGTACATGTGTACTGCACCACTTACCTGGGAAGAGATTGCATCAGGATGCGCTGTGAAAAGAAGACAAGCTGGTGGAGGGAGTGTGATACTCAGGGAAATGTTCTGCTGGGAAACCCTGAGTTTGGGCACTCAAGTAACATCAGTTTGACTGAGTTGTTTTGGCAGCACAAGGAGGACCTTGCTCCACTATATTAGGCAAGAGATTTCAATCTTATGACTGATTAGTGCACATGCATATATGCAAACATACATACATGCCTGGAAAGCTACTTTAATCTCACACTATCCCCTCTACATGTGCTTATGCATGGTGACCATAGTAGGGCCTAGGGTTTGTTTTATCCAACTACAATACTGAACTGCGCAAAGGCAAAAATCTTAATTTTCTGTTTCGATCAGTAAAGCAAGACTGGAGGTGCATATCGAGCCAAAGCCAATGATATTGTGATATCTCAGCTATTGATTTTATTGGAGCTCATTTTTAGCTTACCGGCCCTATGGGCTGATAAGCTATTGTCGTGGTGTGGCGTCCGTTGTCCGGCGTCCGTAACATTTTTTATATTTTTTTTGGCCTGATGAATTTTCCTGTAAATTTGCCATAACATACTACTAGACCATATCTCCAGACGTTTTTTTCGGATTTTAGATTGAACCATTTTTGTCCGTTTTATGGGCCCTTGAAATTTTGGCCCCAATGTTAAAGATAGGACTGAGAAATTTTAAAAAATCATTTCTGAAAAACTGCATGATACATTTTTTTCTAAATCAGGCAATCAACTTACCATGGTAACATTAATGTACAGTACGAGCGCCATTTTGATTGAATCGACGGAAGTGGGTTTAGTGGGGCTGCTGTACTTTATGAATATGCAAGATGGCCTGCGGAGGCCAAATGGTTGCAGATAGAGATTAAGTTTGTATTATCAACATATAGGAAGTCATATATGACCTATTTTGGCAATATTAAATTTGACCAAAGATAACTTTGAAAGGTCAAACTCGAGGTCAGGGAAAATATTAACCATGTTAAAAGATAGGACTTGAAATTTCAAAAAATTATTTCTAAAAAACTGTCTCATAAATTTTTTTTCTAAATCTGGCAATCAACTCCCCTTGATACATTTTATGTGCAGTGCAAGTGTCATTTTGATTGAATCGATGGAAGTGGGTCTAGTGGGGGCGCTGTACTTTAACATTGGGTCTTATGGAGAATGGGCAAAATTGCCTGTGGAAGCTGAATGGTTGCAGACAGAGATTAAGTTTGTATTATCAACATATAGGAAGTCATATATGACCTATATTTTGGGTGTGTTAAAGTTGACCACAGATAACCTTGAAAGGTCAAACTTGTGGTCAAGCAAATTGTTTCAATTTTCAAAGGCTTCTAGGCTTGAGAATATTGAAGATTGGGAACATATGTGTAATGAACACTTATAGGAAGTCATATATGAACTTTCATTTAGTGGCCTTGAACTTGACCTTCGAAGGTCAAACTTCACATGGTGAAATTTCAATGACCTCTATCACCAAAACTACTACAGATAGAGTGTAGGTTTGTATTGTGGGCATATAGGAAACCATGTATGAAGTTTTGTTTGGTGACATTAAACTTGACCTTCAGTGACCTTCAATGGCCAAACTTCACAGTGAATTTTTAATGACTTATATCAGCAAAATCGTTACAAATAAAGTGTAGGTTTGTTTTGGAGACGTAAAGGAAGTCATATATGAACTTTCATTTGGTGGCCTTGAACTTGACCTTCGGTGACCTTCGAAGGTCGAACTTCACATGATGAAATTTCAATGACTTTTATCACCAAAACTATTACAGTTAGAGGTTAGGTTTGTGTTGTGGGTATATAGGAAGTCATGTATGAAGTTTCATTGGGTGACCTTGAACGTGACCTTCATTGACCTTCAACGACCAAACCATACAGTGAAATTTCAATGACTCATATCAGCGAAATCATTACAGATAGAGTGTAGGTTTGTATTGGAGATGTATAAGAAGTCATATATGAACTTTCATTTGGTGACCTTCATATTGAACTTCGAAGGTCAAATTTGACCAAGTGAAAATTCAATGACTTCTATCTTTAAAAAGGTCACAGATGGAGCCTAGGTTTGTGTTACTGACATCTAGGAAGTCACATATGAGCTTTCATTTGGTGACATTCAACTTGACTGTTGGTGACCTTTGAAGGTCAAACTTGACATAATACAATTACAATGACTTGTGTTGCCAAAACGGTCACAGATGGAGCTTAGGTTTGTATTAGAGACATATAGGAAGTCATATATGGTTAGCCTCATAGCATAATTGCCTTAGTCATTTTTTGGCTTACTGTTGCAATATCAAAAAAAAATACCAATGTGCTTGCTAAAAATTGTGTTTTTTCTTGTTTTCCGAAAATGTTCAAATATGACTTAGGCAACTATGCTATTAGGCAAACGATATGAACTTTCATTTGGTGCCCTTCGTATTGACCTTCAAAGGTCAAATGTGACCTAGTGAAAATTCAGTGACTTGTATCACTATAATGGTCACAGATGGAGCCTAAGTTTGTGTTACTGACATCTAGGAAGTCACATATGAACTTTCATTTGGTGACATTCAACTTGACTGTCAGTGACCAGAGGGTCAAACAGTGGAAGTACAATGACTTCTATCACCCAAATGGTCACAGATTGAGCCAGGGTTTGTATAGAGACATTTAGAAAGTCATATATGAAGTCCATTTGCTGACCTAAACTTGACCTGTGTGACCTTTAAAGTTCACAATTGACATACTGAATTTTCAATGACTTGTATCACCAAAACTGCTTCAGAGCTTAGGATTGTGTTTGTATTACAGGAGGTCTTATAAATGTATGTGAACTTTTATTTAGTGACCTTGACATTGATTTTCATTGATTCAAATGTCAAACTTCACATGAAATTTTCATAACTTGTATCATCACTATAAGACTGCTTGCCGGTAAGCTACAGGACCCTTGGTCCTATTTTATTTTAATATTGAAGAAATTAATAAAATTTCCATGGCAACTGCTTCAGTTCAACTAATAAAGGTCCATATAAACCAAAAAAAAAATTGCAGAAGCAGGGAAATAAGGATCAGAACAAAAAGAAATTCCTGGTTGTCTCTGTGATTCTGTTATGGTCTGTGATTTCTGCCTGTTCTGGTTTATGTTTATTTACACTTGGTTTGTTTAGTTTATGCAATCAGTATCATCTGCCAGTTTATGTTTTTTTGGTTATGAACCCTTGCCTGTCTTTGGACTCTGTCTTTTGGATTGCCCCTCTGTACCATCACTGTGTTTACCTGGCTTTGGACTTGGACTGAATAAAGACCACGATTTTTGCACTTCTGAACTACTTGCAGTTGGATTCCTCTACCAGACCTAACAGATTCAATAAAAATGAGTGACTTGTTTGAAATACTGACCTCCCTATAAACCACTCTGAATAAACATTCTTCCTCAAAGGACAGTAAAAAAGGACAGTATTTTTTACCCAAACATTTTTGCAAGCCATGACAAAAAGCCATTTCAAAAAATGAATGAGCAGTAGGTCTTGTATATTTATTAATGTTCGCAAAACAACTTTCTTCCTTGTGCAATCAGTTGTTTGTTCTCTGTACATTGGAACCAATGTTTTCAATATCTTCAAGGCAGGACAGAAACTGTTTAGAGATCTGGCCTTTATGGTTGTCATTTTTCAGAATAGTTTGTAATTGTGTGCTTGCTTCAGCGAAGCAGCATACTCTATTCTCTTACTTCTTCTTTTTCTTCTTCCAAATAAATTTGGCCGACTAACTCCGCCTACACCGTTTAAGCTATGGATTCCGTTCAAAATTTAAAAGATTCAGCTTGTTCTGAATCACGTTACATCTGTACAGATTTTTGATTTTCTTTTTAATTTTTGAGATATTTAATTTTAAATGTCATTTTTTGGGGTCCTATTAAATCAAGCCATTTTTGTGCTTATTCAGTAGATCCAGCTATTTTCAGCAATTTTTTTACTCTGTCAGACTTTTAGCAAGAAATGTCATTCAAACTGCAAAATGTTAAGTTAAGCTTGTATAATTTCTTCACTGTTCAAATTTTTCGTAACTTCTATAATTTTTAAATTAATTTTTTTAAATAATTTTTGTCACAATAAATTCTGGGAACTTAAGTCTGGTGACATCACTGTTAGAGTGGCGAACAGCTGTAAAATCATTAAGAAGTCCTCTCTTAAACTTGTTCTAACTCCCAGTTTTCACTCCACATAAATATTTTTATATCCAAGTTGTAGCAAAAGTTGTGCTAGTCACGAAAATGTAAATATGCAAGCAATCGGACAAACGGTTTTGGCAGTATGAGCCGAAAAGCAACGGGAGCACTAACCAAAACTCCATTAACTCCTATATAGAATGAGACAAGAAAATTCCAGTTGGGAAGCTGAAAAACACAGTTTTGTGACTTGCTCGTGTTCCCAGATTTTTGGCACTACACACACAATTTTGACATATTTTGCTTAGCAGATTCTCCTCGTCAGTATGGTACCTCCAATTCGTAGATTGGACTTAGTATCTTTGAGGTAGAGGCAGTAGCATGTAAGAGACGCCTTAGCTAAAATCTCCGTGGGACCAAATGCTTTAATCATTAACTCAAATGGCTCAAAGTGACTCAGCGAAATTGTGGCATAGCGGTATGGCGGTTCAATTCTGCCCTCTGCTGGACTTTTTCTTGGCCTCAGCATTATCATTGTTCTGATTAAGATTGATACGACTGTTATAAAAATCTCATTCTTCTGCGTCAAACTCAGTGAAAGAATTTTCAGTATCATCGTTTGTACAGTCGCTCAATTCAGCTCCAAGAGAGCACATTTAGGGCAGCAAGGACCGGTCTTTTTGCAGGGCGGGTCCATGAGAACACGTTACTGTAAAAAATTGCAAAGCAGAAAAGAATTGCTCAAGCTCCTATTCCAGTATACACAAGCAACTGTTTGCAATAGCTAGATATATTTATGATTGTATCTAAAACAGGCCGAAATACTGGCATCAAAATGACCGTAACTGCCATCTTCGCTAAGCCAGCAGGCGTAACTTCTCCATACTCATTGAGTAGTTTAATAGTTAGCGTTGACTAGCTATTGATTATGTCATCTGCAGTGATGGCAATTTCAACACTCAAGTTCGACCCGTTTCGAACACGTTCTATGCACTGTGTGTTCGCAAGCTACCTAGCTAATAATAGCACAGAAAAAAAAGGGAGCCGTGAATAATAACACAACATGTGTTAACGATATCTTGCAGCTTGCTATTATTGGCTATTTAGCTAGCGAAGACATAATGCACAGAAATGAACAGAAAGCCGCGAATAGTAGCATTTCCCTACTTGGCCAGGTCAGCGTTGTACAGTTTGGGACTGGGGGAGACACTGACAATGAGCTATAAGCAACAACAGCTGCGGCAGTCTGCTAGTGTGGCCTGCCATGATTGCTCCACCATAAAGCTAATTTCTCAGAATGCACTGCGTTGACCTAGATACTCACAGAGCCATAGAGAGGGATACGTCAACCTCATTTACTCCAATTGACCATTTTTTTTACAGCTGGGTTGAAGCGGAGTAGACTCAGTCATGATGCATCTGATAAGTCAGAATTCCTTGAACAATTACTTTATCAGTTTTAAAGTCTTGTGTTTATATTTCAGCAGTTTTCAACATTTCTTCAGCAATTTCCTTTGCCTCTCAGTTTCCAAGCATCTTCATTTTATAAGCCAACCTCTTCAACTTTTCTCGCTGAAGCAAGCGCACAAATTTTCTTCAGAAAATTTAGCCTTTTCTAGTTTTAACAATAAAATTTCTTAACTTCATTGACATCACAGAAAAGCTCATTATGGAGCAGGCAGTGATTTCTCAATGCGCGATTGCAAACTCCATTCTCCTCATGACATTTGGAACATGCTTCAAGCTAAACATCTTGCCTGGTATTACGTATTATTTTACTGTATATTGGAAGAAAACAGCAAATACCTTTTAAAAGGCATGAACCATCTATAGCTAAAGATTCTTCACAATTACCTTCAAGAAAATAAAACCATATATTTTCACTGGTCATTTTGTAGAAATGATAGGTTCATCCAAAACACTATGCGTAAGTCATTTAAAAGAAATAAATTTTTTCAGTAGCTAGTCACATGTGCTTGTCATTTTGATATTTTTTACACAAATTCATCAATGATTTTTAACCAACTAACTCTAAAGCAGAAACCTTTTCCAAATAAAGGACAAAAAATGTGTTATTAGTTCTGAGTATCCATTTCTAATGGACAGGTTCCTACAAAAGACAATTTCTACTCATTTTCTGTGGCCCTGAGCTTTAGAACCTGCTATGTCTTATTACGCTGAACAAATATTCTTGTTGTGATTCCTTTCAATATTTTTTGAAACATTTTGGACATTGTCATCGCAACAAATAGGAAATCCTGCCATACTGCCATAGGAGAGGGGTGTTCCTGCTTAATCTGTAATCCTTAAAAAGCATTGTGAAAATGACTGATGGCGCAAAACACATGCACAAATTTCTTGCTTACCTTAATAGTGCTGGCCATTCCCGATTGGACGACTGATCAAGCTGCTTTATCAATAAAGCGATTGTGTTTTTTTTTTTTTTTTCTGAAGAAGAGCCGAGAGTTGCAGTTTTGCTTGCGTTGTTTGGAACGGATGAGATCGTGCTAACACTGGGAAGTGAAATCAGCCAATAGCAGGAAGGGGATTCTATTGGTTCTGGCTGCCGCAGGTCGCAGAAACAGGATATTTGGGAGTGAAGAGATAAGAATGGTTAAAAACAATGTTGTTTTTCATCATGATGTGTGCTAAATCCCCACCACTCCTATGTAAGAGGGGTCTTTGGCAGGGGCCAGGCTAGCTAGAGCAGGCGGGAATTTTACCTCAGATTAAGGTCCCCAGCAAAGCAGGTGTGTCTCAGTGTGTGTGTGTGTGTGTGTGTGCGTGTGCGTGTGTGTGTGTGTGTGTGTGTGTGTGTGTGTGTGCGTGTGTGAGTGGCACTCAGGCTCAGGGCAGGAAGCAGATGTCTGATCATGAACTCCAAATTTAATATGGTTGCAAACCCACTTTCCCCCAAGAGAATTCAAGCTGATCCTAACACTACTTGCCTCACTACCATGCACATTGCTTCAGTTCAATGGCACCTGTTGAGTCTTTGAACAATGGCCATGTACCCAACATCTTTAACAAATATTAACTTTTTCTCATGTATAATGAAATATGGTGAACCTGATTCTCTTCAGGTTCAATCACGCAAACAGTAATGCATTTTTACCGTTTAAATCCTAAATGTTCTTAGAACTACACTAGCCATTCAGGCAGATACTCAACAGAAAGTAGAAATCTGGCCAGGGGCACATACTGAGGAAGCTGGTGTGAACCACAGCCCATCTTCTGTTTAATGGCAAATGGAAAGTAGTAAGGCTGGTGACTGACATTCAGTGAGAGTGCTTGCGCCAGACCCACAGGCCTTATATTATGCACATTACAGCTCTGCAATTTTTGACACCATACCAAGGTTTCCTAAACTCCCTTATGACTCTTCATCTAACATCCAGTACAAGCAGCAAGATACATGAGCACCCCATGGAATTAACATAATTAAGCATATATCAACGTAATGGCAAATACTGAGTAAAAATACAGTCCATCCATCCTTCTATTTTTTAAACTGCTTCTTCCTCATCAGGGGTGCTGGAGAGCCAGAGCCTTTACCAGACGACTATGGGTGAAAGGCAGGAGCATTGCCTGGATAGATCATCAAATCAACGCATAACATACTGACCATTATTTTGAAAAGTCTTTTCAAATCTTAGAGAAATGTCAATACATAAAGATAAGGATAACACATCACAATTTAGAGTCTGCCACGTCTCATTGCCCATGTTAATTGTTTCCCTTGCAGTCTAGCTGTCTGAGTCTGTTTGAGTTTGTCTTCTTCGTGGAGTTCAATTATTCGTTTACTGTCTTGTGGCCTCACCCTTCCCTTTGTGCTCTCCTTCACACCTGGCCCACTTTATTAATTGTTGTCTTCGTCTCCCCTTTACTAGATTGTTGTCCTACATCTTCAGCGTTTCAATTCTAGAAAGGAAGTATCTACAGTTGTGCTCAAAAGTTTGCATACCCTGATTGAATTTGTAAAATAGGTGATATTTTTGAAAGAAAACATGAATGGCCAGGCAGAAAACATTTCTATAATTTCTTATTGGATTCATATCCAACTGAAGGTCATGTAGAATGGCACAATCATCGAATAAAATAAGGTAATTAAGGAAAAAAAAGAAATGAACCCTGTTCAAAAGTGTGCATACCCTCAGTTCTTAATACCGTGTATTGCTCCCTTTAATATCAATAACAGCATGCAGTCTTTTGTGATGGTTGTCAATGAGGCCCCTAATTCTCTCAGGTGGTATAGCTGCCCATTCTTCCTTGCTAAGTGCCTCCAGCTCCGGCAAATTACCAGTGGTTTACATGCTAAAATTGACCCTTTGGGCTTTAAATTCGTAGACCAGGCGCAGGCGCGGCGAATGGGGGGAGCGCCGTGCCAACGGGGTGTGTCCAGGCGTATGTTGCAATTTCGTTCCCGGTGCAGCCTGGCGCAAGTACTTCTCTGTCCGGCCTAGGTCCATCCTGCCGGCGCAAGTGGCAAAGAGGGAGGAGAGAAGGCGTGTTTGGGTATAACACAGCCGAGTCAAATCTTCACCAATCAAATGAGCTCCTCTCCTCACCTTTAATGTGTTGGAATATAGAAGCCTCTGCCCCATGTCTGCATGATGCGTTAATGTTGCATTTTACTTTGCTGCTTCAGGCATGTTTTCTGCACCGCTTTCGTCTATATTAAGCATTACGAATATGAGTTAGCTGGCTAGCTAGGCCATTCGCAAATTATTACCATTAGCGAAATTGAATGGAATTTCAAAATGAAACTACGTCAGATCATTCAAACTTATGAAGTTGGAATGAAATACGACGATTGCTCATTTATTTCTTCTGCCTGCATCATCGGGAAGAGAAACGATGGATAGCATGTTCCTATTATTACACCCTGTTGCTGCTTAAAATTTTGGGATTAACGTGCATGGACAACAATGCAAGATACGTTACACATTTATTTTCAATATGTGATCTTAACTCAGTACGAGATCATAGCAATCAGGCTGTATTCCTTTCCCCCACTAAAAACGATGAAACCTAAGTGACAATAATACTATGAAGCCGCTTGCACACTGGACGCGAAACGAATATTTCGCACGACTGATTACATTCAAAGTCAATGCAAAGACGCGAATACACGCGTGTGTGAAGGTATGTGCCCTTCAGCTGCTTTCACACCGGACGCGAAACGAATATTTCGCATGACTGATTACATTCAAAGTCAATGCAAAGACGCGAATACACGCGTGTATTCGCGTCTTTGCATTGACTTTGAATGTAATCTGTCGTGCGAAAAGTTCGTTTCGCGTCCGGTGTGAAAGCAGCTGAAGGGCACATACCCACACAGCCTACACACGCACTCACGCGCCCACATGTACACATCTCTCTCTCTCTCTCTCTCTCTCTCTCTCTCTGATCTGACATCAGGACAATCAACATAGATACTATAATTTATGTGCTGATTCAGATAGTTACATTAAATAGTGGTTGCTGTAATTATTAATTGCATTGAAATGTGCCTGACATTCTGGAAACCCGCCTGTGAGGTTTCGGTGACGTGTGCGCACTGTGCGCCAGTCAGCCAAATTACTACTGCACAGAAAGTAAACCAGGTTGGAGCTGGCGAGCTCTCTGCGCAACTTCAGCGGAGACTTTTGCTACAAAATTGTCACTGCGTCTTGATGAATATGTGACACCTCCCCCACTGCGTCGCCACACCCATCTCGGCGCACGTCCGTCTACCAAATTGCCAAAGTTGCTGCGCACGGTGTTGCACTGCACGAAATTACCACTGCTCGGGCTGCACCAGACGAAATTACCACTGCGTGGGCTGCGCCACGCTACGCCAGGCTGCGCCACCCTGCGCTGCACCAAGAAATTAGAGCCCTTTGTATTTACTCTGGTGAAGTCTTCTCTTGATTGCTGTCTTTGACACTGATATGCCAACCTCCAAGAGAATGTTCTTAATCTGGCTAACTGTTATGATGGGGTTTTGCTGAACCAGGGAAGGAACTCTTCCTTCATCCATTATAGCTGTTATCTGTGGTCTTCCTGGCCTTTTTGTATTCCTGAGCTTATCAGTGCTTTTTTCTTTTTAAGAATATACCAAAAAGTTCAGTTAGCCACAGCAAATGGTTTCTGTTTTAATTTGGTGGGTTAGTTTCAATTTTTCTAGCCTAATAGTGGCTTGCTTTACTGGCACTGACAGCTCTTTGGATTTCATATTGAGAGTTAACAGCAACAGATTCCAAATGAAAATGGAGCTTTTGAAATTAACTGCAGACCTCCTATAAGCTCACTTTAAAATTAAATTATTTGGGAATAAAACACACCTGGCCATGAAACAGCTGAGCATTTAATTGTCCAAATATGTGTGGTCCTTGAAAAAGGGAGGACCTCTTAATATGCTGTAATTCCTGCACGGTCCACCCAATTTCTGATGTGTTAATGCTCAAACTGAAACAGAATGTCCTCACTATGAACTAATAATTTGTTAATCTCAACTCCTCTATTCTGTGGTCGACAGCCAAAATTAAAAGAGGGTTGCCAATATCCAAATATTTATGGACCTTACTGTATATTTACAGGCCCGTTTCCAGAAAAGTTGGGATGCTGCGTAAAATGTAAATAAAAACAGAATGCAATGATTTGCACATCATTTAAACCCTATACAGTGCGTATCAAAAAAGGTAATCTAACTTCAACAGGTTAATATACCAAGTTTATATAGTTTAGTAGTACACAGTACTATAGTACACCATAGTAGATAGTACATAATACACAATTTCTATGCAATTTGCCAAGGAAGAGCTCTTCATGGATACCCTTGACTGCAACATTACTGTTGCGCATGCCTGATTAAATGACCTTTGAAGATGGTAGATTAAAATTTCATTTTTCCAAGTTTTGGTAATGCATGAAAGACATTCAGAAATTGACACTTGATCTTTTTTTCCTTTGGGGACATTTGAAAAACATGCAGTTGAGGACATGCTCCGTTGCTGTTAGCTTTGCGTCGAAAGGGGAGGTGGACATGTTGAAGGTGTTGGTGCACAGGCAGAGGGTAGTGTGTTGACTTTTACTGACTTTCATTGACTCCTTTTTTTCTGACTTCCATCAATAAACAAAACTTGGAAAAATGAAATTTGAATCTGCCATTTTCAAAGGTCATTCAATCGGGCATGCGCAACAGTAATGTTGCAGTCAGTGTTATCCATGAAGAGCTAAGGACATCCTCTTTCTTGGCAAATTGCATAGAAATGGTGAAAAGATATAAACCTGGTATATTAACCCGCTTAAGTTGGATTTCCTTTTTTTTTGATATGCACTGTATTTAATTGAAAATGGTTCAAAAGACAATGTATCAAATGTTGAAACTGAGAAATTTTATGTTTTTAGAAAAGTTTTTGCTCATTTTGAATTTGATGCCAGCAATGTTTCAAAAAAGTTGGGACTGGGGCAACAAAAGATTGGAAATGTTTTTTAATGCTAAAAATATGCACCTGGTGGAACACCTCACAGCTATAAAGAGCATCTCAGATAGGCTGAGTCTTTAAGAAGATGGTGAGGGCTTCACCACTCTATGAAAGCCTGCATGGGAAAATTGTTCAACAATTTAAGAATTAAATTGCAAAGAAACTGAGGGTTTAATTAGCGATGGTCTGTAATATCATTCAATTACTCAGAAAATCCTGAGAAATCTCTGAATGCAAGTGACAAGGTCAAAAACCAATGTTGAATGGCCGTGATTTTCAGGCCCTCAGGTGGCACCGCATTAAAAACAAGCAGGATTTTGCAGTGGAAATCAATGCATGGGCTCAGGTACACTTCTGAAAATCATTCTCAGTGAGCACAGTTTGGTACTGCATCCACAAATGCAAGTTAAAACTTTACTATGTAAAGAAAAAAAAAACAAATAAACAAGATCCAGAAATGCTCCCGCCTTCTCTGAGCCCAAGCTGATTTATGATGGCCTGAGACGAAGTGAAAAACTATCCTGTGGTCTGACCAATCAAAACTATGATTTTTTTTGGGACTCAAGGATGCTAAGTCATCTAGGCTAAGGAGAGGGAACATCTGGCTTTTTATCAGCACACAGTTCAAGAGCCAGCATCCATGAGAGTATGGGGGTGCATTAGTAACTTTCACATCTGTGAAGGCAGCACAAATACTGAACAATATATACAGGTTTTGGAGCAACATACACAGCCATGCTGACATCTTTTTCTGGTAAGGCTTTGCTTATTTCAGGAAGAGAATGTCAAACCACATTGTGCGCGTGTTACAACAATATGGATCTGTAGTTAAAGAGTCTAGGTGCTAAACTGGCCTGCCTGCAGTCCAGACGGGTAACCCATTGAAAAATTGGTGCACAAATTTGACAAAAGAGTCTGCAAAAGTGTTGAGAAGCTGCAATCTAAAATCAAGCAACTGAGTGAGAAACATTTTGCTTTCACAACTATTGTAATTGATCTCCTCAGTTCCAAAAGAGTAACAGGGTGTTGTTAAAAGAAGAGATGATTTCACACAGTGGTAAACATGGCCCTGTCCCTACTTTTTTGAAACGTTGCTGACATCAAGTTCAAAATGAGCAGATATTTTTCAAAAAAAAATCCTCAGTTTCAACATTTGATTCGTTGTCCACTATTTTCAATTTATTATAGAGTTTAAATTATTTGCCAATCATTGCAGTCTGTTTTGTTTATGTTTTACAGAACATCCCTACTTTTCTGAAAACAAGGTTGTTTATGGATTTATTTATTTATATTTAGATGGCAGTGATTTATATTTTCATAGCAGTAATATATATTTTGATAGCATTATTGTTTTGCATTGCATCACAGTTCCAAAACTGAGCCAGAACCCAAGAATAAACTCAAAAACCCCATCCAACACTGACTGTTCACCCTCTGAATGATTGTTGTAACTTGTTCGTCACTTCCACCGGAAGCATGTAGGAAATTACCCTGCTCTGTCCTCCTAAACTTATCCACAGCCACCAGAACTACCAGCCAGTGGCATACCAGTGGTGCAGAGAAACCAGAGCTTGTGAAAACACACTACCCTCTGGGAGGTTCAAGAGGCAGGCCTGGCCCCACACACAGGACCCTCCTGCTCCACCGCCATGGCCATGAGCTCAACACTTCACTTGCTGAACAGCTCCAGTCTAACATTAGAGCAATAAATGCCTTGACTACTTTTCACTATGCCAAATTTGGCTTGCGAAGAAAAAAAATGCAATTTTTTGCAAACTGCAGAATGGACTTACATGCCTCCTTGTGGCAGAAATTTGCACAGCATTGTAGATCCTATGCTTGCTTAATTTCGAATAGAGCTAGCTAGAGAGGAGAAAATATGTAGTTCAAAAACTTATCCAGATCGAAGATTAGGATTACAGGAACAGGCCAACCATTCTGCCTTGTCCTAGCCATCCCCCTCCCCTTCCCTCCATTTCCAACAAGTACCATCCATGCTCTACTTCCACTGGTGGAGGGCAGCACTAAGTGTTGGTTGGATGTTAACCCACAGGCGCTTCCTAGCACTTTAAGCTCTCCTGAGCTCTACCTCCACAGTAAATACCAACAAGGCCCAGCTGCCTGGTAAAACAGCTTCTGTGTGAACTGTCTTTTTGAAAAATGGACGCTTTGGCCCAAATTAATTTTTTAAAAAATGACTGAGTCCGGAAAGTAGGTCAACTCTGATGAGCCCAGTATTGATGATGGTTTTGGTGGTTGAAATCACACTCTAATACCAAATAACAGAATACCTTATTCATCATATCAGGGTGGAATTTCATGGTGGAGTGAGTCATAATCTACTTGGAGATTCAGAGCAAGCAAGACATTGCTTCAATGTTGATACAAAGATAAAAGGGCACTTTTATCACTGCTGTCAGTATCAGTTATCATTACTCTAACTGAGAAAAGGTAGCCAAAGGTGGCATTTGCCAAAAAGGCAATATATCTTCAACAAGTTATTTGTTCAAGGTCATATTTTTTTCAAGAGTTTTTACCTTGATATGATGATCAAATAAGCTCTTCTGCACATCATTTTGGGGCTTTATATACATATTTGTGTCTATTCTAACTGCAACAATAGTTTAGCTTATTTCCAAGATGCACAAAGTTTCAAAAGGTAAAGGCAGCCTGGAAAGGGTTAACAAGCCAAATCTATAACTATTTGTCAAAGATTTTCACCTTGATATAAGTTATTCTGGGTATCATTTGATTCTAGAGCGTAAAAATTTCATCCACCAGAACTAAACACAGAGCTAGTAAGAAGTAGCCTATACCTAGTTTCCGGACGGCAATATGGCCTTGAAAGGGTTAACAAGCTAAATTGTGATCATTTTGATGAAAGTCTACCCTGATATGATGAATAAGTTATTCTGTGTATCATTATTTGGTATTAGAATATGATTCAACCGCCAAAACCAATACTGAACTCAGAGTTCACCTACTTTCCAGACTTAGTCATTTTTTAAGAAATGTGGGCCAAAGAGTCCATTTTTCAAAAAATCAGTTAACATAGAAGGAGCTGGATAAGCAACTTTTTATTGACCCTAAAGTTGGAGAAGGTCTGTAAGTTGGTCATATTAAAAGCAAATTGTCTATCTCAAGTGGAGATATGATGAAATCGTTGCCTAAAATGAGGGTTCTGAAGGGTCTGTTTGTGCTGTGACCATTCTGGGACCCACCCCCCATAACCCCAATAATAATTTGGTGTCCCTGAAAATCATCTGAGTTACAGTAATGTCATCATATTTGATGAAGAAATTGTCAAAAAGCCTTCAAACACACAAATCTTAATTACCTGGACCCTCCAATATCCCAAAAATCAATATCGCATGAAACAAAATCCAGTTTTAAATGGTTAATATTGTACACAATGGAACTAGTATCCCATTTGTAAGCACTGGTTCCAAGACAGGAGGCAGTCAATGACCCTTTTATCAATTTTTAGCCCTGTAGCTCATATAAAAGAGAAGTTATGGGTCTCTAGATATTAGAGGTGTAACGATATGGTGGGGTCACGAGACGATATGTATCCCGATACAGGGGTCGCAATACGATACTTATCCCGATACACTACAAATTATTTTACTGCTGATTTTCTTTCTACTTACAAGTAAGCAGCAACACTGAAAGATTTCCCAAGACAAGGCTTTTCAAGTTCATTAAAACAAAGGAACACCGTTAGTTTACCTTTAGGTACCACTTTGTGTTTACTGTTCAGGTCAATGTCTTCAACTTAAAAAATTGATAAAAGCTGAATAGGTCTCCACTATTATTCACCAGAAGAAACAGTCATATTGCAAACTACTTATCATTAGTAGCTGACTTAAAGTCTGGAAACTCAACCTCAAACAAGTTGAAACAACACTTCAACAAATTGCACTCGGAGCAATGCAACCACGTGGAATATGAGGCAGGTCACTACGTTTTAATTTAAAGCGATAGAAAATGTTGCAATTTCTGGGTTTAAGAAAATATGTGGACTATTTTAAAAAGCCTTGTATCCCGATACATGTCCTCCGAATCGATGTATCGTATCAGAGGCTTTGTATCGTGATACGATACTGTATCGGCGTATTGTTACACCACTACCAGATATGGTTACAAATCAAGTGCAGGAAAAAAATGGGCGTGGCACTAAAATTTTCTAGGGCCATCATGCCGAAATGACTAAAGGTATGAAGCTGAAATTTGGGATTCCTTCATTTGGAGTCAAAAGTCAATTTTAGAATTTTTTTTCAGTCAAATCTGGGAGATCTCACTGGGGAAGTTTCTGGAACCTGCGTGAATTGACATGGAATGACCAAAATATTATGAGGGAAAATATCAAAATATAAAAATATTAACAGCAGAGCTGTCACTTGTTGTCATAGCAACGTTTCAATGCATCTCATTTTCTCCTTTTTCTCTTTTCTTTGAAAAGACATGCGTGTATTGTAGCATCTAGAACTTTTCACACACAAGCACGTCTCTTGAGTGCATAGCGTCTTAATTTACCTGCAAGCAGTAGCCTAACAACTGCCAAAAGCCTTTAATTCAGAAAGGTCATAGTACAAACCACACAGCCTGCAGTAACTCATTTACATGTTTGCAATACTGAGGGAATGCGTTTGCATTGCTCGGCTAATTTAGCTACAGTTTCATAGTTAGCACTCATTAGCTATTGCCAATCTTTAGATAACCTTAGGAAACCTGTGCATGATGAACCAAAGCCGTATTACCAAGTGGAACCCTCTAGAAGAAAAAAATCACTGTTCTGAAAAATTATTCACTCTCATAGACTGTATAAAAAGATGGATGAAGCAACTGTGACATCACCCATTGGTTTCAGCATACCATTTAGGAAGCCTCGGTTTTGGCTATTTGAACTGCGCCATTTTGTCATTTTGAAACCGGATGTGATTCCTATTGGACGAGAGCATGAATTGAAGATCCAGGGAGGACCATGGCTCTAGATCTGACCGTATCGGACGAGGACCAGAGGATAGCCACGCCCCTAAAGCATATTCTGGCTTTATCCTTTATTCTAGTCTATTTGGGACCATAATTTACAAAAATGAACATCATGATATATCGAAGGAGACTTGAAACGTGCGATAGAATCGTTATTTAAATAATAAATCTGTAATGGTTTTGCCTTGCAGTCCCTCCCCCTCCTGCTGTCTTCGCCTCCACTTCAACGGGCAACAGGTGTGGCTCGTTGAGGTGGAGGTGAAGGCAGCCTATTTAAGCACTGCTGCAGCTGCTTTCTGTTTTTATCCCTGCTGTGTGGTGCTGCTGCTCCCCTGTGGTTTTTGGTTTTAGGTTTTAAAAGTATATTTATTAAATCGTTGCTATTTTTATATCAGCCTGTGCGAGTGGGTCCCTTTTTCTCCTTTTGGGTACATGGTCCCAGTGCCCGTCGGATTGCAGGTTGCATCCGGCGGGACCAAACCATGGCAGAATGCAGCTGCCAGTTTGGGACCCAGCCAGGCTGAGTTTGAGGGGAGCAGCAGCAGTGTTTTTTATGCAGGGGCTTGTGGGGAGCAGTCATCCGGGGTCCGGCAGATGTGTGCTCCAGTGGGGTCCGGCGGAGGCATGCTCCAGTGAGCACAGGGATAGGGATAGCATTCCCTATGAGTTGGGTTAAGGTTAGGTATAGGGATAGCGTTCCCTATGAGTTGGGTTAAGGTTAGGGTTAGGTATAGGGATAGGGATAGCATTCCCTATGAGTTGGGTTAAGGTTGGCACAGGGATAGGGATAGCATTCCTTATGAGTTGGGTTAAGGTTAGGTCAACAGTGTCATGGCTGCCACCTTTATAAGCTTGTCGCATGTATAGACGCTTTAGAAATTAAAGTGTAAATTCTCTTAACTGGATGTGCGCTCAACGTTTTTCCACAGCAGAATATTTCCCTTGGTATCTAAACATTAAGGTAAGCCGAAAAAGTTGTAATTTTTTTTCGATTTTGCTGGAGGTTGTGTGTGGTACTCTTACCCAACGTTGTTTCAATGTTGTTTCAACGTTGAAACAAATCTTGTTCAAATTTCAGTGTTGCATTGAGATCATTTTGTCAACCTTTTTACAACCATCAGAGTTAAACGTCGTTTCAATAGCGTTTCAACATTGAAACGACAACTGTCATAATTTCAACCATATTTCTACGTTGAAGGTCGGTCGTGTGCCGGCTGGGCTAGATCCGTTGGAATATGATCCGCAGGAACTGGCATGCATGTAAACCGTGAATTAACCGCAAAATGTAATCATCAAAGTATGAAATGCAGTTCAGCTGCCGCATGCTATATTCCACTAAAAACGGCATAGGGGAGCCTAAATTTGAACTGTGGTAGCTTTTATAAGTGTGATTAAAATTTTTTCATAAAACATTTAAGTTCTCCAGTTATTGACTCCCCTAAAATTTTGTTGCATTGTGCGCGACACTATTGACGTAGATAAATTAATAGCCAATTTTAAACTCAGGCATTCTGGATATCTGCACCCTCATCAGAAATAAATAAATAAATCACCCTGCCCCGATATAAAATCCATTTATTTTCGTACGCATCCATTTCATCTATGACGTAGATAAATTAATAGCCAATGTTAAACTCAGGCATTCCGGATATCTGTACCCTCATCAGAAAAAAATAAATATATAAATCCCCCCTCCCCCCGATATAAAATCCATTTATTTTCGCACGCATCTAGGAATCTCCGTTTCTTATCCATTGTATGCTGTAAGGGATAACGACGTTGTTTTTCAGATCGCAATGGGAAAAAAATAAAACCTCCGCCGGATGTCTAAAGAGCAAGAGAGCGGTAGGCTATGTGGAAAATGCACCGTGAATGTGCTGAATGTCTGTTGAGGGACACGTATAATCGCATATTCCTAGTCACTCAAGAGGGGTTAGGTTAATATGCGATATTGGCCCACATGGTTTACATTATGGATAGGAAAAATAAATTATGTATAAATACCCAAATTCCTGTCAAGCTTCCCATACTGTCAAACACTTCCATAAGATTTCGCGTGATAGTTACCTTCTTTTGCCATGACTTGCGCTGGAAGTGATGAACATAGGTGATTTTTGCGCAAAATGTGGCAAAATGCGCCTATTCAAATAAAAATCTCTACACGAAGGACCATGAAATAAAATATAATCTCTTTAAAATGTCTTTGTGTTGTAGTGAATTCGTATACTACTATGTTGTTAAAGTAAAAAAAAAGTCGCTGGCTACTTGAAGGACCATGAAATAAAATATGATCTTTCTGAAATATCCTTGTGTTGTTGTGAATCTGTATACTATTATGTTGTTAAAGTTTTAAAAAGTCGCTGACTGCCTTCAAGTAAAATGTTAACGCATCACGCATGTGTGGAACAAATCGAGCAGGAATTCCATGCACTTGCGCAGTACTGGTTAGTGATGTTACCGCTGATACCAAGGCTCCGAGCGCGCTTCAACCTCGACGGGGCATTTTTCTGAAGCACTGTGCCGGAGCTTGCTTCATATCGGGAAAAACCACATGACTGATGACGTTCGAACCACTTCCCTGCTTCATTCAGACTGAATCAGCTGACCAGCTTGTTTCGCTAGGCGGAGCTTGAAACAATGGCGCGATTCAAATGGATTTAAGATGGATGGAACAGCGCTCTGTTAGGCATTTGTATTCATAAATAAAAATGCCTAAGTCGCACAAGCACACCCAGTATACACCAAGCACAATCAAAAAACATAATACAGTATCGTCGGCCTGCTGATAGTACGAGGTTTTATCTCCAATTTGATGAGAAACAAAAACTCATATGTCCACGATAATAACATAAACATTGCAAAATACAAAATTTTATTTATTGGATACATTCATGGAAGAAAAATAGTTATCCTACCCGAACACAGCTCAACTGCATTCTTACATGCAAAATTAAACATTTTTTATGCCTGTAAAGTTTATCATTTTGGAGATACGAGGTTTTATCAGCAGGCCGACGATATGTTTTGGACAGAGTAAATATTTACAGGATTCAATGAGGCTGTGTGCTTTTTACTTTTTTCCACTACCAGAGTGCCTTAGACTCTTTTTTTCGGATTTTTGTTACACTCTTTGCCCCATTCCTAAGAGCACCTGGTACAGTGATTTTGATTTTCTACCCAAGACGCGCTCCTTTTCCCGATTCATTCATTGTGTAGGACTCTGGGGGTGAGTCCTTAGGAGCTGCTCCGTCCGCACGCGTGGACGTTTGGGGTAATTTGTTTGCAGTCTCATCATGGCCGCAAAGAGTACATTCTTTTTTACGAATGAACAAGGCAAGAACATCATAGTTCAAGATTCTTTACTGGATGACGAGACTTTGGACTCTCCGCCAGATTTACGCAGATCCTATCAGGATCTTAAGAAACTTTTAGAAAAACAAACGAAATTGGAATTACATGCAATTACTCTATCCGATTATTGGAGGAAAGAAATGATTCCTAGAGGCCTGCGGATCAAAAAGTTTCGTTCGTTTGGCCATGACAATCCAGATTTCAAACATAAATGGGAAGCGATTTTAAATAAATGTTCACTGGATTTGATTCTGTTGTTGATTGAGGAATCTAAACGCCAAAAGGATTCCCTCAACACAGATATTGAAAACATTAAGGCTGACATTGCCCGATTGGCATCGGAGGACCAAAGGCTTCCTTTTGAGTCTAAATTGAAAGAGGACATTGACAAACTGCACAATTTTTTGAAACGCAAGAAAGTGGAGAAGTTTCACAGGGATACCGAGGACTACAAAGGCGGTGCATCAGTCTATACGTGGACCAACAGCAGTGCGATGCGTGGATTTCGCTTCCCACACACACGCTCCCGGTCCGTGTCCTTCAACCTCCCTAGCAGTGACGAAGAGGAATCCTGCAATCGACAAGAAATTGCTTCCACTGGTTTTTTAGACAATTCACAGAGAGGAAGAGGAGGAAAACGCGGAGGGGGAAGAAACGAAAGGCGTCCAGCTTATTCTCTGCGCTCCCAAGACCAACAAACACCACAGACGCGCTCGAATCGGACACGATAATGAATATCTCGGACACGCCCCTTTCCAAGGAGTGCGTGTCAGCGCTGTCAAAAGGTTTGTCTTTTGCGTCCACTTATAGCGCCAACCAGTTCCAAACTAGAATTGATTTGTTTAAATTTTACAGAAACTTACACCTGAAGGTGTGGTACAAGCAAAATTCTTTGTCTTCTTTAGAAAGCTCGGCATCTCATGAGCAAAATGCCACCCCCCGATTTAAGTTCAAACCCAAGTCTACCTTTTACCCAATAATGAATAATGCTTGCCTTAACGCGTTTACGAAAAAAGTTTCTCATGATGTAGACAGAATGTTTGAAAACAGAAAAAAACCACACAGAAGCAATCTGTCTAAATCTGAGAATGAAGCCATAAAGTGGCTATCTGATAATGACAATTTGATTGTACGCTGTGCTGATAAAGGGGGAGCTGTTGTGGTATGGGACAGAGAAAAATATGAGATCGAGGCCTATAGACAACTTGAGAATACTGACTATTATCTACCTTTGTCTACAAATCCCTTGGAATCCATGAAACATGAATTGGGAACGTTTTTAGATAAGTCCTTGGAACAAAAGTGGATTTCAAAGCAGGAACGTGACTTTCTTCATCCAGCTCATCCCAGATGGGCAGTTTTTTACATGTTGCCCAAAGTGCATAAAGATCCTATCAACCCCCCCGGAAGGCCCATTATTAGTAATAATAGTACCATTTCAGAGCCAGCTTCTAAGTATGTGGACTATTATATTAAACCTTTTGTGTTCCAACTGCCTTCATTTCTCCAAGACACTACCCACACTCTTAATAAACTGTCTGAGCTCACTGATGTGGCATCTTGCTATATGGCAACCATGGATGTGGAATCATTGTACACAAATATTCCACACCAAGAGGGCTTACATGCGCTACAGCACTATCTCCAGCTCAGACCAGGCGATGCTGTGCCCCCTACTGACTTTCTTGTGCAACTGACTGAGTGGACATTAAAAAATAATGTGTTTCTTTTCCAGGACAAGCTATATCGCCAACAGAAAGGCACTGCTATGGGTGCATGTTTTGCTCCTAACTATGCCAATTTGTATTTGGGTTTGTGGGAAGAAATGTATATACTCTGTTCTGACAACCCTTATTATGGGATGATAAAATGGTATGGGAGATATATAGATGACATTTTGATGTTTTTTTCAGGTTCTGAAGAAGAACTTCTACAGTTTCATACATATGTCAATTCCCTTAATCAGAATCTAAGGTTGAGCATGGAGTACAGCAGAACTAATATAAATTTCCTGGATTTGAAAATTTCATTAACTGAAAATGGTCAACTCCACACTACTATTTTTAGAAAGAGTACAGACCGCAATACTATTCTTAGGGCTGACAGTTTTCATCCCCCGGGTTTGATCAATAGCATACCTTTTGGACAATTTCAAAGGCTTCGTCGTATATGTGACGAAGAGGATGATTTTGATGAGAAGGCTTTGCAGATGTATGCTCGTTTTCAGCAAAGGGGTTACAAGCCTAGTCTGTTAAATCAGTCTCTTAAAAATGCTAAATCGTTGGAGAGAGAGAGTCTTTTAAAACAGTCACGTAAGCTCAAAAAATCCAAACAAGTTTATTTTGTCACACAATATAGTCGAGAGGCAGCTCAAATTAGGGACATTATAAAACGCAACTGGAGTATTATTGAGAGTGACTCCACTTTAAATGCTGTTTTCACAGAGCCCCCAGCCTTCTCTTTCAGGCGGGCTCCCTCCCTGAAAGATAAATTGGTACATAGTGACTTGGCACCCAGAACCAAACCCATTTGGCTTTCCAAACCCTTGGGCAATTACCCATGTGGGAACTGCAATCAATGTCAATACATAGTTAAATCTAAAACCTTTACGGATTCTCGTGTTCCCCGTACGTACTCGTTAAATTCATTTGCGCAATGCAACACCACTTTTGTCGTGGTACAGATTGGAGTGTGTATGTGGGTGCTTTTATATAGGCCGTACTAAACGGAGACTGAGGGATAGGATATCCGAACATGTTTATGCTATCAGAACAGCGAACGACAAATATCCCATGGCTAAACATTATAGGTTGGCTGGCCATGAAAACCCAAATTCTTTGAAAGCTATGGTTATTGAGGTGGTCCATAGATCTCGGAGGGGGGGTGATCATCTTCAACGTCTCCTACAACGGGAGACGTTTTGGATTTTCCAGCTCAAGGCCATGGAATTTCCAGGTTTAAATGAAGAAATAGACTATTCTCCATTTTTATAATATATGTTTGTGTTTCTGGGTGGTACACACATTCATGTGAGTTTTTTGTATTTGTTATTTTTCCTTGCCTTAATATGTGCGATATTGTGCCCTTTATTGTTGTTTATCAGGTTTATATATCCTGTTTTACCTGTTTTACCTGTTTTTCTCATGATGTCATTTCCTTTCCTAATCTATATGAATGGTGTTTTTGATTCACAAACGGGTTAGTCACCCTGATGAAGGCCTGTATGGCCGTAACGCCAGTAGGTGCGCTTTTTAATCTTGCCGATGCATTAGCCATTTAATAAAGGCTTTTTACTTTTTTTCCACTACCAGAGTGCCTTAGACTCTTTTTTTCGGATTTTTGTTACATTCTTTGCCCCATTCCTAAGAGCACCTGGTACAGTGATTTTGATTTTCTACCCAAGACGCGCTCCTTTTCCCGATTCATACAAAATTTTATTTATTGGATACATTCATGGAAGAAAAATAGTTATCCTACCCGAACACAGCTCAACTGCATTCTTACATGCAAAATTAAACATTTTTTATGCCTGTAAAGTTTATCATTTTGGAGATACGAGGTTTTATCAGCAGGCCGACGATATGTTTTGGACAGAGTAAATATTTACAGGATTCAATGAGGCTGTGGATGTAATTAATGTTATTATAATATAATGCGAATTATTAAGGTAAGGGAAAAAAACAACAGACACATGTAAGACGAAGTTAGATTTCAGCTTTATTTGAGTATTTTTCACAATACAACATACTCGAAGTGCACACGCAAGGTGCGTCAGCGTCACCTTTGCAAGGCTGTACAACAACCTCTGTGCCAGAAGATGTCACCCGCGTGCTCAATGAATGAAGCTTCGAGTAGTGAACCAATTTTCAATACAATGGTCCAAAAGGGTCCGAAGCTTCATAAAGCCTCGTTTGGCCATCACTAGTACTGGTATTGCGCATGCTCAGAACCGATCGGGCAGGAGGTACGGATAGGGCACTGACACTCCCTCTGAGTCAAAACAGTCAGTCTATCAGTCACTATAATTTAGCCAATTGGATGTGTACTTTCCCTTGCACCCGCCTTCTCTTCCTGTGTGGAGAACTTCTTCAATCATTTAATTAAAGCCCCACTAGGTAGGAATCCCAGTTTTGTGCGCTTTAGCGGCCACTAAAGGCCACTAGAGCAAGTAGAAGCGCAACACCGCTGTCGTAAAACACACAGAGCGCTGTTGCCGGCTGACGTCCCCCGTGAGAATGTGCATTTTTTTTTACACCCTGAGACTTGTGGAGCTGGAATCAATAAAGTTATTAGTTATGATTGTGTTTACATATAAGTCTTCAACAGCGTTGGATTAAAACTATTGCTCTACAACAAAGTATGCGCAAGCACCGCTCCTAAGAGTAACGTTAGCAGACGTAGTAGCTATTGTAACCTCAAAACGGGACAATATCAATATAATGACGGTACAACGCCAGCCTACAAAGCTGATATGGCCTGTCTTTGCTTTCAAACAATAGTTGCTAGTAAGTCAACAACTTTTCTCACCGTGAAGCATAAAGTTCGCTATAAAAAACACTCCGAAAAGGGGCTAACTCTGCCGGTGAAATGCTAATGCTACCTCGGCTAACCTTGTTTACCTTATTTGAATGGGTTTACAATCAGTTACGTTTTGATAACCCAAATAGTGACTGTGACTACACACGATAACACAGCCAACAAAAACAATGTGTGATAAATACAATGCATGAACACGAGCATATAACTCACCTCTCAATCAGCAACACTGCTAGCTCGGCGTCCGACTTGCA
This sequence comes from Gymnothorax javanicus, assembly GCA_029692085.1. Taxonomy (NCBI): domain Eukaryota; kingdom Metazoa; phylum Chordata; class Actinopteri; order Anguilliformes; family Muraenidae; genus Gymnothorax; species Gymnothorax javanicus. The sequence continues at coordinate 78,423,550 of CM056195.1, forward strand.
GCCCTCTTTTGCCATGAGCTCTCTCCACTGTGAAAAAGCCAGTCCAATATTAACTCTGGTTTTGTGCCGTGCACGGTCACTCTCCCTTTTTTTTATCCTGGCTTCCACCGACACCGTCCTTTTTCACTTGTTTGCCTAAGCCATCTTTCGAGACACGATACCGGGCTAGCAGGCTAGCCTAGCTGCCTTCTCCTTATGCTCCTTATCCAAAAGCTCATGTGTGCCGTGAAGCAGAACGTGCGTCTCGCGAGAGTGCGGGACCCGCGGTCGAAAGTCACATAGTCCCAGATGCAGGCCACCAGGTCCCTCTGTGGTAATGGGAGAGATGCCCTTCTCACTGTAATAATCCAGCCCACCAACAGGTAGACTTTGAAACTGATATTTTAAGGTGAAATTCCTACCTAGTGGGGCTTTAAGCAGCAGCCACCTGTTCACCAGGGAAGCCACATTCTCAGCATGCAAAGCAAACACACCAAACAAACTGGAGGAAAACTGGAAATTTGAACCTTTGGAAGCTGAAACTTGCAAATGGAACCTTTTTCATCTTTCAATTCAATCATATAATTGTTCTTCTGATTTGGATGAGTGATCGCTGTTGCAGTGGACTAAGACAGGGCTTCTGCTTATTTTACCCTGGTCAGGTTTAATTGCTGGAGATTAAGGGCGCTTTCACACCAGAGCTTTTGGTCCGCTTTAAACGGACCAGAGTTTGTTTCCTTGGATAGTCCGCATCGTTTGGGCAGGGGGGTATACTACGAAGCAAGATAAGTGGGTTAGCGAGGTATGTCGAGCCTAAACCTACCCTTTTCAATGTCACGAAGGTGCCTCTCTTTTAAAGTGGCTAGATTACCATGGTAACTTATGCTGCGAACTTAACCTGGTCAGGAGCAGATTATGTGCCGAGTTTCGGCTTAAATTGGCTATACATGTGCTGCCTTATCACTAAGCACCTCCTTTGAAATTGGCATCACCTTTCTTGAATAATCCTGTGGACTTTGGTGCCCGAAATGGACGCGGTTCTCTTCGGAGGGAGACTGGCATGACCTGTTCGCTTTTTCTGACGATATTCTCTGTGAACGCTACAGATTCTCAGCTGAGGGAATTCATTACTTATGCAATCTACTGGAGCCATATATTGGCAATGTAGTAAAGAGAGGCACTAACAGTTGCGCGAACAGTATGCATAACGTTGCGTTATTTTTTTTGCCACAGGAACCAACAACATTCAGGTGGTGATGCAGAAAATCTGAGCAAGAATATTGTATGCCACACTATACATTTTACACAGCATACCATTAAAATAAATTAAATAATTACGAAAGCAAAGCAGCATAGGGCGTACTACTTTGAAAAATGTTCTTATGCTTTGTTTTAACTTGCTGCCATGTCCTCTTGACAGTGCTGGTACTGCAACTACTAAAGCGTATTCAATTATTAAATAGTGTTTTATGCCACAGGACTACTGTAAAATTGCAATGGTGCAACTGGTTAGGGTAAGTGATGGGATACAATTTTATTAAAATGCTGTATAAAAAGAAAAGCAATAGAAAAAAATACTTAAAACCAAAAACGAAGAAATTAATAAAACGGAGTTTACTATTGGTATTTATCAGTCAGATAATATTCAATCTATAATTTATTTTTACTTTGTTTCATTTGGCCGAGAAACTAAAGTGATTTCCTTCATCAGAGGACTTACACATTTACACGGTCAGCAATTTTCCGCCAGAATTCCTCTCTGGCCTTATTAGCAGCAACAGTGTTGCTTTTTGCTGTTTCTACATTTTTACATTCCTCATAACTGTTCATAAACAGGACCCACTCCTCCTAGGAGATTTTTTTAAAAGATTTCATTTATCAACCACTTACATTACATCCAACGAACAAGTGCATACATCAACCAACAAGAATACATATACTAACATAGATCTCAATTACAATTTCCCAAGAGTCTATGCGCATACATAATCGTGCAGTCTTTCAAGTGTTAAACCAATCAGTGTAAAACTTCATATGTGTCTCCCATTAAGCCGCTGGAGGCGCCCCCTGGTGCTGCGGGGAGACATCCCACAATCTTCCAGATCCTGGATCAGGAATAGCTTCCTCAGAGAAACATTAAAGGGGACCTACTATGCTGATCCTTCTTTTAATACATATTAGTAATGTTATAATGTTGGCTGTCCATACTCAACCTCTGAAAAGTTTCTAAACATAAGATACAGAGGTTTTGCCGTAATCCAAGAACGTGATTTCGTGAACGTGATTTCCTCTCTGAACAGCTCCTCCCGAGATCTTCGCAAGATCTGCGCAAAATCTGACGTCAGGTTGTGCTGCCAATTAGTACAGACCTAGCCAGAGCCAATCACGGCGCTGGACATGCCCACACCGGAAACTATTCTAGCAGGCACTAACAACGGCAGATCATACTATGCCTTAGTAGCATCTACACTTTTGGAAATACAAAAGAAGAACCGCAGATCATTTGAGGTGCAGTTTTGTCACTATCTCTCCCAAAGCTGCTTGTCCGTCTACTTTTGGAGGCAAAGAAAAACACCTATTTCTCTTCCAGAAGAGGATGCCACCAGAAATCAGTGGGTAGCTTTTTTTGTTTGCTGGCAGCAAACAGCCACGGCCAAAGGGAACGTTAGCTGTTTGTGCTCAGCATTTCACCAAAGACAGCTTTGTCAATAAAGGATAATTCGACACAGGATAAGCATTTCAGCTGCTTCTCAAACCTGAAGCAGTTGTATCGATCAAGTGCTCGGAGCCACAAGCTGTAAGTAACGATATAACAGCAAATAATGTAAGTGAAGCTAACGTGTTACAGGTGGCTAGCAGGACCGCTAGCGATAGTTAGCACTAACAACTGGCCTCAAACGCAGGCTTTATAAAATATCTGAAGATAAAGCCTGTATTGGTCGCGACTGTCCGTGACTCACAGACACAGAAGCTGTAAGTTGCTTTTACTGCATAAGCCAACCTGACGTGATAGCCAGTTGATTGTGGCTGTAGCACTGCGGCTAACGTAGCCAAGTTACTGTTGCTAATGTTTGTTCCCTAAATATGCAAGAGTAATATCAGGGGTAATTCTACAGAAGGTGTGTGAACATAAACCTCATTTGAAGCTAACTTTTAATACTTGTTTGTAATTTGGATGCTTGGTACAACTGTCCACGGTAACGGAACTTGCTGTCTGTAAAACCTGTATTGCAAGGGTTTGTCTCTGTGGTTATGACTGCTCGGTTACCAGCTACTGCATGTTAGTTTGCGTGCTGTGCAAATTAAAATGCTCCTGGTTAACTTATATGCAGTAATTCTGACCGGTATGCTTGTGTTACTTTGGTAAGCATCAATGTGGCAGTTTCATTATAACGTTGCCCGATTGTAGGCACTACAGTTAGTGATCGCTTCACTTATCCATGACCGGGATCAGCCGGATACTTCACAAATGTCTGGGCAAGCTCTCTGGTGCTACCGTGAAAGCAATGCGAAACGCAGAAGCTCTACCGTATCTGGTATAACAAATGATTTCTCTGCACTACCTTGACATAATTTCATCCCCTTTTAGAAATCGTTGTGGCTAATAAAAAGCCGAAAAGGCGGAGATTAATTAGTAAATTCTTTCCTGTAGAAGTGATCGATTCGCTAGCTCCACATAAGCAACTTGTCCGCACTAACGGAACTTACGGTCTGTAAAACCTGTAGTATGTTCATAACATAACCGAGCTCTCTCTAGCTGTCGCGTACTATCCATAAAGCTGCTTTCACATCGGACGCGAAACGAATTTTTCGGGGGACAGATTAGCTACATTCAAAGTCAATGCAAAGACGCGACTACACGCGTTATGGGCGCGTTAAGCAGCTTTCACACGGGACGCGAAACTAATTTTTCGCGAGACAGATTACTTTCAAAGTCAATGCAAAGACGCGAATACACGCATTATGGGCGCGTTAAGCAGCTTTCACACCGGACGCGAAATGAATTTTTCGCTCGACAGATTACATTCAAAGTCATGACTGCTTATCAGCTACTGCATGTTAGTTCCTGTGCTCTGCTAATTAAAAATGCTCCTGGTTAACTTATATGCAGCAATTCTGATCGGTATGCTTGTGTTACGTCGGTAAGCATCAATGTGACAGTTTCATCATAACATTGCCTGATTATAGCCACTACAGTTGAAGCTAACCGGAGAGGTGCAGTTAGACCAGCCATAGGTTTTGCATAGCTTGGGGTACGTTTTTGGGTGCTTGTGAAACGATCGCTTTACTTATCCATGACCGGGGTCAGCCTGATACTTCTCCAATACCTGGGCAAGTTCTCTGATGCTACCAGTGAAAGCAATAGGGAAACGCACAGGCTATAACCTGTCTGGTATAACAAACAATTTCTCTGCATTGCTGTCGATTGAATATTAAATTCTTTCCTGTAGAGGTGATCGATTCGCTAGCTCCACATAAGCAACTGTTCACGCAAACGTAATTTACGGTCTGTAAAACCTGTATTATGTTCATGACATAACCGGAGCTCTATCTAGCTCTCGCGTACTATCCATAACTCGCCCATTTTCCGCGAGCTAACGACCTGCGCAATAAGTAAACCATTACCACGGGCAATTTCCGAAAAGACCGTTAAGCCTGGAGCTTTCGCCCCTCCGTCATATTCCAGTGCAGAAGCTGTTTGTTACTCCATGCTAACGACACACCACAGTTATGCACACGGACCAGCAGGTCCTTATAGTACACACCAAAGCAGTCCATAAGCTGTTGGTCCACTTTTTGCTGCTCCTCACTGTCCATGTTTCCCTCTAAACTCAGACCCACCGGATTTCTACGGTCTCCGGTCTACACTTGGGCATGTCGACCCGTTCTACAAATGTGTCTGCGTGGGGTGGATTCTAGCTTTCCTGAATCCTAGCTATAGAGTAGAAAAACCGCTGTACTCGCCACTGTTGCAGTAGGTAAATAGCAAATTCGTGCTTGAGCTGCCAGACCTTCGCACTGCGTCCTCCACTTTCGCCGCTGCGTTTATTAGAACAAGTTCATTTCATTAGATCTATACACATGTACTGCGTTAGATTGCGGAATTTCCCCGCCGATTCTTTATCAGATGGTAGACATGTCTCACGTTTCACTCTGGGGAGGCGGACCCGGAAAACTGCGTTCTGCAGCCTCGTCCCGCCCAACTCCGCCCTCCACAGAACTGGACATTCAGAAGAAAGTGGGAACACGGAGAGTGGGGGCCACAGCGGAAGAGCCACCCCAACGAGGCGTTTCAGGCAGAAACTACAATGGACTACAAATGGGGTTTTTTGAGGATGGCAGTATGAGCTGAATAAGGACCCTTTTATTGGACTTTGAACGATCAGGAGTACTCTAGGGGAATCCAAGATCAAAATATAACCTTGGAAATATAGCAAAATAGGTCTCCTTTAAGCACGCGATCGGTCATTTTATGAAGGGAAATACGGTAAATTGACGCTTGGAACGCCCTTTATTTGAGAGCGCTCACGGCGTTAAAATCACAAAGCCGAAGTTAACAAAGAAAGGTTATAACCACCGTTGTGATACCAATTATCTCTGATTGCGAGTTCAGGGTTTGTTGAACCGGCTCGCTCTAATAAAGCCTGTCTATGTTGAACTTGCTTCATAGTACACCCCCCAGGTGTGAAAGCTCATCCGAACTCTGGTTCTGACCAAACAACCAATTTATGGTCCGCCTGAAAACGTGGATCTTGGATCACTTGCAAGTGGGGACCGCGTTTATTTATTTATTTTTTTATATATTTACTTTTAACACAGTTAAAGCATTCAGGGGACAGGCAGCTAGCGGATCGTGCGATGTTGTTTGCTGTATGTGACAAAAAAAAAGTGTAGCTTAGAGACCCGTGACAAGACTTAGAGCACCTTTAAACGGTTTAATTCCAGTCCCAAGTGTAGGTGGTTAAATGAGCCACGAAGCATAGCCGGTGTTCCACCGATATTGGAATCATAAGTTCTATCTATGCCAGTAGCTAGGATACAAAAGAAACTTTGAGGTCGAGGAGGGGAATGATAGAAGAAATATATTACGTTTATCATACTTATACATGTTTTAATCGAACCCTACTTCATGCAATCGCCCTGCTGTCATCGCGGCTGGTTCAATTCCAGATGGTCTCAAGTTAGAAAAAAAAAAAAACGAATTATTGGAAGTTCTTAATTATTGGAAGCTAGGTATTTATTTTGACAACGATGAGAGAGCACATGAACGCACACCACGGTAAACAAACAACAAGCTTCTTTTCGTGGCCATGGTGGATCACTTTTCGGAGCTTCTGCTCATCATGTAGCCTAATATGCACCATATATCTACTGTATGATCAGTTGCCTAACACAAAACAAATCACGAAGAAGAGCTTGCTTTCCGAGGCTGCACTTGCATTGTTATTAGCCTACTGGACGTACCCTTCTCCCTGATGATGTACGAATGGAATAATAATAATAATAATAATAATAATAATTTATTATCTCCTAAAAGAAGATTACAATGGCACAGAGACAAAGTTCAAGAAATTACAAAACAATTTAAAAATACACATTCACAACAACATAAAATTTTATGAATAATAAGAATATGGATAAGAGATTGGCAGTTTTGGTCAAGATTTTCTCAGTGGAGTGCAATCGAGCATCCCTGACATGCTCCTACGTAACAGCGGCATGAGCGTGTCAATTCTCACAGACCTGGATGAGGCTTTGAGGTTTTTATTTTCATACTTGAATAGAAAGCTTATAAAGCATTTAAAAATATTTAAATTAATTTTGTACTCTCCACTTAAACTTTAATTCATGAAAAAATACTTCCATTCAAAAAAATTACCTATAAAAAAAAATCTTACGGATTTTTAAGGATTTGACGGACATTAACTGGAGGTAATACAGGTGGGAACGTGAAGGCGTTGACATGTTCGAACCTCGTCGACGCAGGCCAGAAACTATTGGCTCGTGACTCCCGAACGAGGGAACAGGATGCGATTTTTGGTCTAATAATATGGCCGTCTAGTGGCCATATATGAAAACGCACCATGATAAATGAATATCGCAAGTATGATATCATATGCAAGCTACATCTTTTTCTTAAGTAACCGTTAACATACTGAGAAATAGATGTTAATATAACCATAAACCAATGTTATTCCTTCGGCTTAATTGAATCAATAATATTTCTTAACCTCGATTCAAGCCAGGAAGGTAGAATGGGGAATTGTCATCTGCCAATAATTGTATATGGTTCAAAACACAGTACTGGTACTACATTTATCTACCCCAATTAAAAGTTGAATAAATAATTTATTAAATAAAGAAAATAACAGTTCTTTCTTAAGTATGAATTTAGGCCTCCTGGAGAGATAACCTCCAGTGAAAAATACCCCCTTGTCGAAAACACTTTGAATTAGGAGCCATGCCCAACCTAAATTTGTACAGATTTTCATGACAAAAATCTAATACGGAGAATACATGGAGAATATGTGCCAGCCCTGATCATTTATTTTGCCGTGTAGAACATTTATTTTAGTATATATCTCAGAACACTTCCATTTTACTGTCCAGGAGCATCAGTTTCGTGCCAGTGGCTGTAAGCAGACAGCTGCAAAAGTCCGAAATCATGGACGTACGTAATCATTCGTGTCCAACTTCGTTACGTACATCTTTACCAAACATGTAGAAAAATTGGAGGAGTGAGGGAAGCGCCGGTATGCCGTGAAACAATGTCCTAATGTGACTTAATCAGAGTAATTTGCGATTTAAAATTGTTTATGTAAAGAAAATAAATCAAGCAAAGGTAAGGTTACTTCGTTCTGAGTCCAATTTCTAGGTTATGTACTGCTTTGTTATTTTTCGATTAAAAAATTCACTGCACCTATTTTAGGACATCCGGGTCCGAGGATGTAGAGACGACTGGATTACTGCGGCATGGCAATCGCAGACCCATTAAGGCAGAACAAGAGAATTCGGGCATGTATCGAAGTTTTGTGTCCATTATTTTGCAAATATTACGTACTTCCATGGTAATGTCGTCTTGTTACTAACATCCCCCGATGACATAAAGATGCCGTCCTTTCAACCTAGCGGTTGTTTAGGAATTACTCCTTTGTAAAATATGGAAACTAACGGGCATAACTCTGCCCGGAGTGCTTGTATTGTGCACCTGCCATAAAACGCTGGGTGTACGTATTTGGACACGCGAGAATTTTTTTCCTGTCTCAAACTTTCTTATGATACGGGCCTATCGATCGAAAATGATTTGATCAGTATATTTATAAATGAGCTGCACTTCTTCAGTTAAGTTATCCAAGACTTGTGAGGTAGTCCCAACAAGGTATTATCATCGCATTTTGACATTTTTGTCACTGGCACACTGGTGCGGGAAGTACGAAACGTGGACAAAATTCAAATTCAATGCAGAATCGCCGAACAAAATATGTCTGCGTTGCTAACTGCAATTAAATGATATTTCAGGCCCTCCATGTCGATAAACTGATATTCAAAGGTCAAAGGTTTTTTATTTGTCATTTCCTTAGTACTGAGTACCAGAGAAACGAAATAGTGCACTCCTAGGTTAAAAACAGTGCAAAAATCAGGTCATAAAAATATCAAATATAAAAATCCTAAATAATAATGATGATAACAATAATAAAATAGATAAAACAATGGCGGCAACGTTGAGCAAAAGTGCAGTAAGTGTGCAGAGCAGTCACAGGTTTTTAGCAGCAGGTTAGGTCAGTTCACAGTTTGTTCAGTGTGCACGTGTGCAGGTGTACAGTTTCAGTGTTCAGCGCTCTCACCACCTGGGGGAAAAAGCTGTTTAGGAATCTGCTGGTCTTACAGTGGATACTTCTAAGTCTTTTTCCAGATGGCAGCAGGGAGAACAGGCTGTGAGAAGGGTGGTGAGTGTCCCTGAGGATGGCCACCGGCCTGCAGATGCAGCGCTTCCTATACATGTCCAGCAGTGGTGGGAGGGGGGCACCTATGATCCTGCTGGCCGTTTTCACCACCCAGTTCAGCTGACGCCTCTCATACTCCATACAGCTGCCAAACCAGGAGGTGAGGTTGTATGTCAGGATACTCTCCACGGTGCCCCTGTAGAAGGTGGTCAGGTGGACGGTAGGGAGACCAGCCTTCCTGAGTTTCCTGAGGGGGTGAAGTCGCTGCTGGGCTTTCTTGACGATGGCGGTGGTGTTGGTGGTGATAAATAAATCCTCTGCCAGATGAACTCCCAAAAACTTGACGCTGCTGACCCTTTCCACAGCAGCACCATCGATGTCCAGAGGGCTATGATCCAGCCTGCCAGTTCTTCTAAAGTCTATCACCATCTCTTTTGTCTTACTCACGTTAAGGAGGAGGTTGTGAGACCTGCACCACGATGTCAACTGCTCCACCTCCATCCTGTATGCAGCCTCATCCTCATCCTTGATGAGTCCCACCACCGTTGTGTTGTCCGCATGCTTAATGATCTTGTTAGTAGTATGGGAGGCGGTACAGTCATGCGTAAGTAGACTGAACAACAGGGGACTCAAGACACAGCCCTGGGGGGACCCTGTATTCACTATAATGGAGCTGGATGTTTTCTTCCCCATTCTGACTGTCTGCTGCCGCTGTGTCAGGAAGCTGAGAACCCAGTTGCAGATACCAATATCCATGTCCAGTGATCTCAGCTTCTCTATGAGCTGTTGTGGGATGATGGTGTTAAATGCTGAGCTGAAGTCTATGAAGAGGACTCTGGCATAGGTGCTCCTGTCCTCCAGGTGGGACAGAATGGAGTGGAGTGTGGTGGTGATGGCATCCTCCGTAGAACGGTTTGCCTTATAGGCGAACTGTAGGGGGTCCAGGTTGACAGGGAGGCAGGATTTTATATACTGCATGACGAGCCGCTCGAAGAATTTCATCAACACAGGTATGAGGGCCACAGGGCGGAATCATTCAGGCTGGCCGGATTATGCTTCTTTAGCACGGGGATGATGGTGGCTTTTTTTTTTTTTTTTTTTTTGGCATCTCCAATCCCACCCGAATCTGGAATGCCCAGTTGGTGAACTATGTACAAGGCTTGCTCGTATGCGACCCCTTGCGGCCAATTCAGGAGAGTGTAGACAGTTCGCGGCTCTCCTCCGAAGCACGCGCCTGTCAGCCACCGCTTCTTATACACTCATTGGTTGAATCTTCGCAAGTTCAGAACGAGGGCGGAGGATACCCGGACATGAACAGACTTAGAATCTTCCTGACGAGCGCCCGTCTGGCCAACAGGAGGCGCTTGAGCAACGAACAAGGCAACTATTATTTTCCCTTCCCGGCAGTCCCTTCCCAATTTGCAACCCTATAGCGCAATAGCCCATTGTGCGGTACTCTGAAAAAGCTGCCGACCGCTGCCGACCACTGCCGGCTGGTACGAAGCGGGGATCGAACCCGCAACGTGATAGTCACTTCTGCTTCGCAACGCGATGCTGATGGTGGCTTTTTTGAGGCACGCGGGCACCACTGCTTGGCTGAGGGAGGTGTTAGAGATGTTTGTAAGAACATCCTTTAGTTGTTCAGCGCAGTGCTTCAAGACCCTCCCAGGGATGTTATCGGGCCCTGCAGCTTTCCGTGAGTTGACGTTCGTAAGGGCCTTTTTCACTCTAGCTGTGGACAGCTGCAAAATCTGGCCACAAGGTGGAAGGGGGAGTCTCTGCGCCTGGGTGATGTTGTCCGCCTTAAACCGTGCAAAGAAGTGGTTGAGAACATCAGGCAGGGTGGGGTCTGTGTTGGATGACTGTGGGGAGTGAGGCTTATAGTCAGACAGAGAGTTAAAGCCCCGCCACAGCCGCCGGGTGTCCCCCGTGTTGGTGAAGTGGTTATGGAGTTTCTGTGCATACTGCCTTTTTGCCTTCTTGATGCCCCGTGAGAGGTTCTTCCTGGCCAGCCTATAAGCTGCTGCATCTCCTGTTTTAAATGCTGAGTTTCTGGCTCTCAGCAGCACTCGCACTTCAGCGCACATCCATGGTTTTTCATTATTGCGGCATTTGAAGGTTTTGACCACCGTCACATCCCCTATCCATTTATCAATGTAACCGATGACTGATTCAGTATATTCCTCCAGGTCAAGTCTGCTGTCATATGTGGCAGCCTCCTTGAAGATGTCCCACTGTGTCATCTCAAAACAGTCCTGCAGTATGGTGATGGCATCCTGTGGCCAGACTCTGACATTCCTGATTTCAGCTTTCTCATGTTTCACCCTGGGTCTATACATAAGGGTGAGCAGAACCACAAGATGATCAGAGTTGCCAACGCTTGTATTTTTTAATTGTATTAGGGATGGTTCTATGATGGTGAGGCTGCCTTTATAAATGGCCAGTAGGCCTACCCAAATAAATTATTGAAGTGACTATTCACTCTTATTTAAGTGTGTCCAAGCATAAAAATTCATCGAAATTTGCGTTAGATGCACTTATAAGTGTGGCCAAGATGCACATTGCTCCATTGCCCACACTTATTTTAAGTGTGTCCAAAGCTAAAATTTTTTTCTTGGCCAAACTTACTTTAAGCGGTACTTTCTAAGTGGCACTGGAATGGTCATCAACTGGCGCACTTATAAGTGTGGCTAAGAAAAAAAATCAGCATTGGCCACAGGTATAAGTGCGAATAACATCGGCCAATAATTATTGCATTTGTTAGAATAAACATTCTTGTTTGTATTGAAGGTCATAGCTTTGTCCCTTTCTTCTGTTATTCCCATTATAATGGACAACTTCAAAGTTGGCTGGCTGTCCATGTCCATATTACGTACATCCAGCTTAGAAGAAAATGTCACTTGGTTTGGTTTTTTTTCTGCTGTTTTTAATCTAGATTTTAATTTGGTCTATTTTGCAGCCCATTTATTGGATTAAATTTGGTCTGCACCAAAATGTAGCTTCTTTAGAAAAATTACTCCTGGAATGTACATGTCACATAAGGCTTTATGGAACACTAAAGCTAAAATGTCTCTTTCAGCAGAAATTCACCTCTCCAGAAAATTTGCCTTGGTATATTCCTCTCCAAGTGCAGTAAATATCGTTTGATAACGACATACCTCTAGCATTGACTAGGCCTCAAATTAAAATTGCTGTACATTTGCGTCCTCGTTACATACTGCCCTTGAAGGCCATGCTAAATTCTGTTCTGCTGCTTCAGTGAACTTCAGACTTTCATGTTTCGGAACAGTTCTCCCACAGATATTAAAACACTAAACCAGTGGATCCTAATATTAAATGTAGCTTGTTTTTTTTTTTTTTTAATGGTCTACTGACTCCACTTCTTCCTGACAGAATCGACAAAGGGGTGATGACTCTATTCCCCATATATTTAGCATCATTTTAGTTGCTAAAAACTTATATATTAACTTATACTGAAAATATCTAATCTTTGGATCAAGTGATGTACTGTAAAGGATTTTGAAAACTTGGTTCCATGGGATTGGTGTATCTAACATATTTTCCCAACTGTCTAGAATCCTGTATGGTAAGTTCTTTATTCTTAAATAAAATGTGTATATATTTTTATTGATCTTTATTCTATTTAACCAATTTGCCATTTTCATATGAGGCCTACAGACTAAATGCCCTCCTGTTCCGTTAATAATTTTTGATTTCCAAGCACTTGGTAAAGCTCCAATAAGTTGATTATATTGTTGCAATGTGCAGACTGTTCCATAAAAACTAGTTAATTGTTTGTAGGACATGAGTTTATTATCCTCATTCACTATATCCCTTATAAAAATAATACCTATATCAAACATGCGTTTCCAAAAAATCATCATTCTATCAACAAGTATATTAGAATTTAACCATATTATTTGTTGTAGAACTTGTTCTGCATTTTCTGGTGGATGAAACTGAAATTGTAACCAACTTTGTAGAGCTTCTTCCAAAAAAGTGGAGACACCAGAAAACGTCATTAATTAATGCAAAATGCATAGGTTTAATTTGCAAAAATGGAGAGAAGCCTTTATCAAGCATAGGATGGACACATTTAAGTAATTTGCTAGAAAACCAGTTTGGATTGAAGTAGAATTTTGGAATCAGGGAAGCCTTCAGTGAAAAATTTATAGCTTTTATGTTTAAAAGTTTTAGCCCACCAGATACATAATCATTATAGAGATATGTACGTTTAACTTTATCAGGTTTATCATTCCATATAAATTTGAATATCTTCTGTTCATATATTTTGAAGAATGATTCTTCAGGGGTTGGTAATGCCATAAGTAAGTATGTAAACTGGGATACAACTAATGAGTTAATTAAAGTTATTTTGCCATAAATGGTCAGATATTTCCCTTTCCAGGGCAGCAGGATTTTTTTCGATTTTACTCAATTTCTTATTAAAATTAATCATTGAAAATTTGCTCATATTTTCTGGGATGTGTATACCAAGTATATTGACCGATCCATCTGTCCAGTGAATTAGTAAATTACATGGAAGAGTGAAATTTCTTTCTTTCAGGGAACCAAGCCTCAATATTTGGCATTTCTCATAATTTGGCTTCAGCCCAGATAGGTTTTAAAAGTCATCCAGGTCTTTTGTAAGGCTCTGTAGCGATGTATAGTAAGGGCTCAATAGAACAATTGTATCATCAGCATACATTGAAATTTTTGTATTTAGGCCTTGCATTTCCAAGCCTTTGATATTATTATTTGTACATATTTTTATAGCGAGTATTTCTATTGCCACAATAAATAAATACGGTGATAACGGGCAGCCCTGTTTTACCCCCCGTGAAAGGGAGAAGGGTTTTGAAATATAACCATTATTTATAATTTTGGAGGTTGAATTATTGTACATAACTTTAACCCACTGTATTAGAGACTCACCAAAATTAAAAAATTCTAAACATTGATAAATGAAATCCCATCTTATTTTATCAAAGGCCTTCTCAAAGTCTGCTATAAAAACTAACCCTGGTTTCTTTATTTTATCATGATGTTCTATAATTTCGAGTAATTGTCTTATATTATTTGCTATATTTCGTCCTTGTATAAAACCAGACTGGTCATGGTGTATGATATCAGGTAGGACATTTTTTATACGCAATGCTATGCATTTAGCTAATATTTTTGAATCATAACACTGACGAGTTAGTGGTCTCCAGTTTTTTAAGTGAACCGGATCTTTATAGTGGCCACTAGCTTCTTGTTTTAAGAGCAGAGAGATTACACTTTCCTGCTGAGTCCCTGTGAGAATACCTTTGTCATATGAAAAATTAGAACTTGGAAGTAGGGGTTTTTTAATCTGTTCGTAGAAAGTTTGGTACACTTCTATTAGAGTACCATCCAATCCTGGCGCTTTCCCCTTTTGAAAGGACATAATTGAATAGTAGAGTTCAGTTTCCATAATTAGACCCTCGCAAGTTGCTTGTGATTGCCCTCTTGATTAGTACTTTCATTATGTCCTTGTTACGTATTGCTTTTTGCAGAATATGACCGGGCATATCCATACCTCGGGGAATACTATCCTGCCCTAAAACAGCAGTTGTGGGCAAGGTCCTCCTGCTACACACTCAAAAAAATGAAACCCTATGAAATGTTAGATTTACTTAATAATGTTATGTCAACTGGTTCCACAAAACTGATTTAAGTACATTCCACTCAATGCAATTAATTAAACTGTCCAAAAATGTTAGAAGTCAAATAAAGGTTACGCAAAGCTATTGCGTGGAACCAGTTGACATAATATTATTAAGTAAATCTAACATTTCATAGGGTTTCATTTTTTTTGAGTGCAGAAAATGCTTGCTTTTAACAGAGAAAATGGATTTGAATTTTTATGTCTGGTGTTAGATATTTTGCACCAGTACTGTTTTGACCCATAAATGGTTTTCCCCGAAAAACTGGTGAATTGGTTCAGCGCCCAATTTTAAGCGTCTTAAGACATTTAAAATGAGCATGTTAACACAACATTTTTTGTCGTCTTTAGACATACAAACGTCTTAAGAGGTACAAAAATAGCGTGTTAACTCTGCATTTTATGACATCTAAAGACGCAGAAATTTGACGTCTTAACGCGGACGTCAAAATAGACGTTTTGGACCAGATGGCGTTCCACATTCTCCTTTTATGCATCTCTGTTTCGCCGCCAAACATGCTGATATTGTAAATGACTGAAATTTGCTACTTTGGTCTCATCTGACCAAAACACCTTGTTTCAGTCATAATTTAAATGATGTTTGGCAAACTCCAAGCACTTGCTTGTGTGTTTTCTGGTCAGAAAAGGCTTTCCACTGGCAACCCTTTCAAAGAGCCTATGGTCGTGGAGGTTACACCTGATGGTGCTTTTTGAAACCTGGTGACCCCAAGATGCCGCCAAGGACTGCAATTTTTTCCACAGTGATTCTTGGGCATTTTGTTGCTTCTCTCACCATCCTCCTCAGTAGCCTGGGGGGCAAAATGCAGTTGCATCCTTTACACCTGGGGTTTTCACCAGTTCCATATCTCTGGAATTTTTTTATGATTGCCCTGACAGTATTCAGTGGCATATTCAATCGCTTGTGAATTTCCTTGTTTCCATTACCAGATTTATGAAGGTCTTTGACCATCTGCCTCTTTTGAACTGACAATTGTCTTGTTTTCTTAATGGTGTTGGATGGCAAAGGGATATTGCATGTGTGTTATCTCATTTTTATGCCCTAGTGAAACAAAGTGGTGTAATGGGTCAATATAGTTCCTTAACACTTCGATTAAACTTAAATAAGTGGATTTAATTTTGATAGATGCTATTTACAATGATCTTTAAAGATTCCATTAATTGTGCAACCTTGATTGGGAGGAAGTAGATTTTTAATTAAATCAGTGAATGATTTTGGTTGGTTCCACAGGAACATTAATATCGTACAGTATTTCTCATGTTCTTTCTCATGTAGAGTTTCTCTATAAACATATTTTTTAGAATTTTTTAAAGTATTGTTTGTGCATTGCCAGTCAGGGGTGCCAGCAATTTTGGAGCCCACTGTAAAGACAGATATACTAATGCTCCATTCTTGTGTTGTATATGGAAGACCAGCCTACTTCCTTATACAAAACACAATGAAGTATGCTGAAACTCAAACCATAGACAAATCGCAATGCAGCATGGTACACTGAGTCCAACATTTTCAGTGATGATGAGGAAGCATGCATTTAAAGAATATTATCGTAGTCAATTACTGACAAAGCGGGTTGCTTGAATGAGTACTTCCTTGCAACAAAGGAAAAGCAGCATTTGTTTCGATAATAGGATTGTAATTTTGCCCACTCCTGGACAATTTATGCAGTGTGGCAGGGTGCATTATCCAGTTGAAGGTGGTAACTGCCATCAGGGCATACCACTGCCATGAAAGCGTGTACTTGGTCTACAATAATGTTTAGGGAGGTGCTACATGTCAAAGTAGCATCCACATGAATGCTAGTACCCAAGGTTTTCTGGCAGAACATTTTCCAGAGCATCACTTCTTCCTCCCCCAGCTCTTGTTTTTCCCATAGTGGATCCTGGTGCCTTCTCTTCCCCAGGTAAACAACATACAAGCACCCGGCAATCAACATGTAAAAAAAAATATGTGATTCAGCAGATCAAACCACCCTCTTCCATTGGTCTGTGCTCCAGTTCTGATGCTCGCTGTTATGATTCAGACCAGGAGTCAAGTGCGGAGGCAGAGTACAATCCAGTGGTAGGGTTTATTGACAGTAATGCAGTAACAGTGGGCAGTGGGACAGAGCCTAGGGAAGAACAGCTCAATTCAGTTCAGATGTTACGGCTGAAGCAGTGTAGGCGTTGCCAATCTCTGGTCAGTAGCTTTGCGGGATGACTGCCAAGAGGAGTGCTCACTTAGACGGAGCCGAACTGTCTGAAGGCAGGATGATGTAGCCTAGGAGGAACATGTTCCAATCCTGATGACCATAGATGGACTGGGAGCTTGTTCCTAATAAAGTGGACAGAAGAACAGACTAAGACAGGATTAGCATAAACATTATCCCAATCCTGGAGACCATGAGAAAGGCTTGGGAGCTTGTTCTCATTAACTTAAATGAGGAAGCAAACTTCTGCAATTACTATCATTAAAGGTTCTGTTTTACTTAAAATAGTTGAAGAGTTCTACAAGTAAATACTGATTGGTTCTACGCACAAATAGCAAATTACAATCCAGCAACTTACAACTCGAAAGAGGGGTAAACATATGTCACTCAAAGAAGAGATGGGGTCACAATGCAACAAGACACAGCCTGGAATTGAGGGAGCATGCAAGACGCAAACCAATCAAAGGAACGTTGCTTTTAATAAACACACATGTTGTTGAATGGGAAGAGACACAGAAGGCAGTCACACAAGGGTTGTGACACTCGCATGCCCACTATAGGCACCTTTGGCAGCACACAAGGTGGGGTGTGCACTGGTGCTGTAACCAGTCCGAGATTACGCAACCCCATACAAAAAAAGCTGTGATGCGTTGTGTGCTTTGACACCTTTCTATCACAGCCCACATAAACTTTTTCAGAATTTTTGCAGCAGTAGCTCTACTGTGGGATCGGACCAGATGGGCTAGCCTTCGGTTCCCTTGTGCATCAGTGAGCCTTGGGTGCCCATGACCCTGTTGCCGGGTCACCAGTTGTCCTTCCTTCTTTGGAAGACTTTTGGTGGGCACTCCCCACTGTATACCAAGAACACCCTCACAAGACCTGTGGTTTTGGAGATTTTCTGACCCAGTCTTATAGCCATGACAATTTAGCTCTGGTCAAAGTCACTTAGATCCTTACATTTGCTCATTTTTTCTGATTCTAACACATCAACAGGCCTTGCCTTTTGAAATTTGCAGGAGCTCAATTGGTTCCTCTCCTACACAGTGCAAGGAGAGCTCATTGCTGTCCTACCTCGCGGGGGCCACTCCGTGAATGACCCAAGGAGCCTGTTCAACCACTCAGCGAAATTTGTGTATAGTAGACTCAGGATTTTAGTGATGATGCAACAACAAGCCACTGTACTGACTCCTGATTTGAATAAATACAAAGCAAAGCAATTTGATTGCATTTTGGGTGTTTTATTGTTGCAAAATTGGAATGTGGAATAACAAATATCTCAGTGGGATAACTTTTAAAACATTAAAATTAAAACAAACATTTTAATACAGAGAATGATAAATTTCTCCAGTACCTGCCATGGAGCATCACTCACAGTCACTCCCTCAGTTACTCCCAACTGAAGTGAAGTGAACTTAGCTAATAACTTGCCTCTACCTCTGGACTAGCAATTGTAAAGGCATCGGAGATTTTAAAAAAGCAAATAAACTCTGAGCAATTGCAATGGTCACCAATTTGCTGATGCACAGGTTACGATACAGCTCCACTGTATCGTGGTGGCGTAGAGCCGCAATTGCAGTTACAAACGTCAAATCCACGGAGTTCAATGCTTGTTAGATAATAATGTTTTCCGTGAAAACAAGTACTCAATTTTTTTTCGGGAGGAGAAGGTGGCCGCCTCACAATTCTCTGTGCAGGGAAAAACCCTGTTTCCTGATGAACTCTGTATCCCCAAACTTTCTAATCTCCGATTGTGCGCGGCCTTTTAGACGGGAATCACTCTCGATCTTTTTTATATGCTTCGCGCATATTATGCGCGCATATTGGAAATATGTGGAATTTATTATGTGGAATTTACAGGCGTTATGGGGCGCCAGCGTAATCGAGCCTGTCAAAAGGCAAAGCCTGCATCAAGAACTGGCTTTTCCCTTGCTGCCGAGTATGTATCACCCTTTGACAAGTGCTATTGTAACAGGATTGTGAATGTTTTTCACCTCACTTGTCCATGGTTTCAATACTGTTGCTGATCGGTGTAAATGCTGATCTGTTTGTATAGTCTGTGTTTTGACCATAGTAGGAAATGCAAATAAACTCACACTTAAACAAATGGTGCCAGCCAACAAACCCCGCCCCTCGCACATACTTTGACCTACTTTTCCTAAATTCAATAGGCATCTATTCTGGGTCAGTGGAAATCCCTAAACCCAATTTGGGGTGAATCTGGTCATTAGTTTTGCTGCTAAAGTGTTAACAAACAAACAAGTGGTGCCAGGCACAACAAACCCCGTCCCTCGCACATGCTTTGACCTGCTTTTCCTAAATTCAATAGGCATCTATTCTGGGTCAGTGGCAATCCCTAATCCAAATTTGGGGTGAATCTGGCCATTGGTTTTGCTGCTAAAGTGTTAACAAACAAACAAAGAAATGAAAGGTCATTCATAGAATGACGACTTGCTGGAATCATGCACAGATCTCTGAAACAGAATGAATGGAATGGAGTTGGTTTGAAAGTCTCTAGCTGTAATAGTAGCGAAGTTATGAACCAAAATGTGTTTTGGACCTTTCTGGTGAGCTTGACCTTGACCTTGACCTTTGACCTTTGGCCTCAAAAAGAGATCAGTCTCTAGCCACAAGGCTAGTCAATGTTGTCACCAAGTTTGGTGAATATAACGTGAAAATTGTGGCCTGTAGAGTGCACACAAACAGACAGACAGACAGACCAAAAAAATAAACCAAAATAGAGCACTGCTTAGGTGACCTTGACCTTTGACCTAGATTTACCAAAATAATGCAGTGCTTAGGTCAGGTAACGCAGGCCTTGAGTTTATCAACAAATTATGCACTTGGTTTAAAGTGTGTACACCGATTAGAAGCGAAGCTTTGGCCACTTATGTGTTTTTGACATTTTGTGTGACCTTGACCTTTGATATAGATTCACCAAAATAGTGCAGTACCTAGGCAAAGTAACATAAACCTTTTGTTTATGAACAATATGCACTTGGTTTGAAGTCTCTACGACGATTAGAACCGAAGATATGGCTTCTCATGTGTTTTTGACATTTTGTGTGACCTTGACCTTGTAAGATAGACCTTTCGTTTATGAACAATATGCACTTGGTTTGAAGTCTGTACGATGATTAGAACCAAAGATATGGCTTCTTATGTGTTTTTCACCTTTTGTGTGACCTTGACCTTGACCTTTGACCTAGATTCACCAAAATAGTGCAGTGCCTGCCCAGTGCCTGTCCTATGTTGATCATGAAATATGAGCTAAATTGAGCTGAAACTGTGGACGTCACAGTGCGAACAAACAAACAAACAAACCCACAAACAAACCATCAGAGTAATATACTTGCGGAATCCGAGATTCCGGCAAGTAACAAACACACACAGAAACAAACGGAACCAAAAACAATACCCCTTGCCCTCTCCCTTCGGGTGGGGCGGGGTAACAAAGAAAAAAAACACACAAACAAGCTGCACCAAAAAAATACCCCTTGCCCTCCCCCTTCGGGCGGGGCGGGGCGGGGTGGGGTAATAGGAGGTGCAATAAGACTCCAAAACAAAGTGCTCAATGACACACTGACGCCAATGGCACTGAATGGGTTATTGAATGTGCACTGAATTGGTTACACGTGGTCAGGACGGGAAGGGACTGCCTGAGGATAAATTTATTGGAGAGGAAGACAGTTGAAACGACAGAAGCGTATTGAATATCCATCAGCAACTGTGGTGTTAAAATATTTAACAGAATCTAAAGTGTCAGAGGCTAAATGCAAGTCTAAAATAAATTTGGTTTACATATGTGGTTATTATTGTGGCCAGAGAGCACCGCCTTTTCATGTTCGCAAAAAAAAATACATAGGCTACAGCGAAGGAGGGCAATAAATGACGCTAGCTGGCTGATGTTCTAACGTAGACCCCACCCATGAGTGTGTATGGCGAACAGAGGAGCAAACATGTTTATTTCTCTGTCGCGATGGTCGTAAACTTTGCGTACTCACTTAGTTGGTAGATTGATTTTTCCTCGTAGAAATCGAAAACTTTGAATAACTAGCTAATTATCGGATGGGAAACGAATTGACTTCGCGTTTATTCCTGGAATACTGGAGTCGATTCTTTTGGTTAGTCACATCGTTTTCCACTGTAGTCCCGAGGTAGAGACTTCCACGTCCTACATTTAGGAGATAAACGACTCCTTCAGGAACTGGTAAGTCTGTAAATGCGATGACCATAATAATGAACCCCCGCTTTCTCGCGAAGCGGCGAATTTATGCCATCGCCCATTCAAGTATTGGTCATTAGCTGGCAATGGTGATCTCTCGTAGAATTCTGTACAAAGACCAGATGCAATGTGACTTAGCCTGAATGCCACTACCTAGTATACCTGTTTAAGCTATCGCCTCCGGAAGACAGTGGAAAAATACGCATATGGCATACGATTTTGTAGTTTCTTGCATCTTTGTTTTAGTCGGCTAATAATAATTGCGATGGAGCGTATTACTGATTTGAAATGTAACATTAGCCTACTAGTTGCGAAATCAAATAGTTTCATTAATAACGGAATTCGTTGGTCACATGTAATTGGATACACCCACGGAACTTGACGACCAATAAGACAAATATGCGCGTTTTAACTCGAATGGTTGATAAATCGAGGATCTCCCATGAGTGAGCCCGAGATATCAAATTTGTACAATGAGAACAGTAATTTTCATTTATTCCGAGCTTTACTGGCCACAAGCGTTAGCATGCTAGCCGAGGAATTATTCATCCCACTGACTTGAATAAACTGTCAACTAGAAGCTAACGCCAGCGATGGTGAACAGTTACCAGCAGAATTGGTGAAGTTACCTTTGCGAACGTATTAGGTGCCGTGTGTTAATGAACGGGATCTGACCAATCGCGACGCGAGAAAGCTGTACGAAACCTGTATCTCATGGTTGTATCACACCGATTTTTAATCATTTATGGGATAAAATGTACACATTTTGCAAATGCGTTGACCCAAGTGATTTGTTGACATACTCTCATTATCTCTGAATACTGCATAGTTTTTCCTTCCCGACCATCTTGGGGAACAACGGATGTCAAGTAGGTGAATTCTTTGTATGGGGTATCTCAGACCATTTTAGTTCAGCCAAGCCAAACCTGCCCCCTTATGCTGCAATTTGATCTCTTTGCGTCACACTGGCATAGACCAATGCTCTTATGGTAATGGAATGATCTTTGGGTTAAACCTATAGTTTCTTGACACTTATTCTTCCCTCAAATCTAAAGATGAACCAAACCATTATGACTACCTGCCTAGTATTCTTTTACTCCCCTATGTACCACAAAAAGAGCTCAGACCTAGCAAGGCATATTCTCTACAAGACCTCTGAAGCTGCCCTGTGGTATCTGGCACCAACTCGTTAGCAGCAGATGCCTCAAACCCTCTAAGTTGAACGGTGGAACATTTGCAAATTGAACTTGTTGCACCAACACATCCCTTAAATGCTGAATTGGATTGAGATTTAGGGAATTTAGAGGTCAGGGGAACAATTTAAACTATTAATGTGTTCATCAAACCATCCCCAAACAATTTGTGCCGTGTAGCAGGGCACAGTATGCCACTGAAAGAGGCCACTCCCATCAGAGAATAGGGTAGACTGGGGTCCAATGAGCCATTTGGACCAGTGGGCCATATCACTAATTTGCCAATTTTAACCAGCTCTGACATCTATTGATTATAAATATGTGAAATGGCTCATTGGTCCCCATAGCTTATCAGACCCCATTCTCTCCAAATGTTGCCATGAAGGGGAGTATTTCTCCCTCAGGTAGAAGCACATACCTGGCTGTACACATGATGTAAATGAAAACGGGATTCCTCAAACCCCGCGACTATCTTCCATCGGTCTTAGGTTCAATTATGATGTTCAAATGCACTTTCAGTGATGTTCGGGATTAAGCATGGACACTATTACCAGTCTGTGGCTAAGCAGCCCTATACACCACAGGGTGTGTTGCACCATGTGTTGTGACGCTTTCCTCTCATATTACCGCTTGAACTGAAGTCAGGGTATTACTATAAAATGAGAATGGGAGTCGTTGGCTCTGTGACTGGAAAGCAAAGCAACCAGATCAATCAGATGATGTCCTCCTATAGCAAGAAAGTTCGTGGAGGGACAAGGTCTGGGTGGATTGTTTGGACAGCAAAACCACAGACTTTCCCACAGGAGACGGGGTTTTGATCCTCATATCCAATCACAAGTTTAAGTTTTGGTTTTGCAACTGCAAATCACAACTGTTTTTATTTTGAAAAGGCACGATTGCCATTCCCTAACCCTAAACATTAACCTTCACCTTTTAAAAACTATGATCAGTTAAAGCGTATTGGACTACCCTGTACCTCTAAAAATGACGCTCAAGGGGTACTTGGCGCGTTAAAAAGTGATGTCAACGGGTCTTGACCAAGCATCAGTGTATTACAAGTTGGGAGTGAGAACATGTTGTCTGTAACTGTCATTAAAATTTTCTGAGACTTGCGCAACTGTAGGCCTTCTGTTGGTTCATGTCAGACAGGATAGCCCTCATTGCTCTTGCACATTGATGAGCCTCAGTCGCCTAACACCCTGTTGCCGAGTTGTGGTTTGTGCCTTCTCAGAGTGTTGTCATTCGTTTCTCACCACAGCAGACCGCAAACACCCCACAAGTCCTGCCGATTTGGTGATGCTTCAGGACTGTCGTATGGTTGTGACAACCTTATGTCAAAGTAAAGGTCTCTAGACTTTTGTGCCTGCCCATTGCTCCTGCATCCAACGCATCAACTATGAGACCCGACTGTTTACTTCCCATCTAATACATCTCGGACTTTGGCCTGCTCTGTTGTTTTGAGATAATAAATGTGAGTGGTCATAATGTTTCAGCTCATCAATGGGCCAAGTCATGATGGTAACGCATGGACAGTCTAATACTCTTCATCATATTTTAGTCCAGAACTTCTGAACTAATTATCATAAAAATGCAATCTATACCATTTTGGAAAGGTAACAATATGCAGAAAAAGGTAAAATCATAAAATAGGCCACTTTCATTTTTTTACTTACATCTTAGGGGTCTTATATACTCGTTAACACATGGACACCAAATTAACATCAAAATTTTCACTTTTTTAAAAGCCCCCAGATGCATGTTCCTAAAAGATTTTTTTCAAAGTTATTATTTTACACCATGTTTAGAAGGGTTTATTTAGATGTCCAGATGTGGAAATATTTATTTGAAAAGAAATTGGGGGCTTTTTTTGAAATGATGTCTGGTAAAACATGGACATTTTGAATTGGTGACACATAGACAAGGACACAAAAAGTAGATTTCTTTGTATTTACTTACAATATGTACATGATATCACCTACATATTTAGGCCTACAATACTGCATGGATGTATTTACAAAAATATACCATTTTTACTGTTACATACAATACAAAAATATACAATTATACACTGTTTTCAGATACAAAGTAGTCACTATTTTGTATGAGTGTTTCATGACTTTTCATTACTTTCCTCCTAGTTTAGCAACAAAAATAAATTACTTATACATAAGTTTTAAATTGAAATGATTAATTTCATTGATTACAGAATTACAGCCCAACTTCAGTTGTGAATACTTTTTTTTTTACCAGACTAGACATTTTACTAAAATGTTATCAATTCATGAAAATATAGGTTACTACCTTTCCAAAAATGTATATATCAATATCTAAGGGTCAAAAAAAAAATTTTAGTTTCATGTCAACATGGTCATGACTTGGCTCCAATTTTTCTTGCTAAAAGGGTAGCCTCACCAAGGGTACCTATAGAAGTTTGTGGCTGAAAGGACATTTTTTACATGTAGGACCAGTGGTGTAATGTTTCTGAACATTTCCCTTGGGCTATGTCTTTTTCACTTTTTTCTCCAGCGTCAGATGGCATTTGATATGGTTGGTGATGCCACTTCATTGTTCCCAGAAGCCAATGAGCAGTCTGTGCAGGAGGTTCCCACTGGGCTGGACTCTCTCTCACAAGGTATGGGAACTGCATCACTCACTGATTGCTCCTGCTGGTTAAATAAAACACTGCTGAAAAAAATTAAGGGAACACTTTATCATCATAGTATAACCCCAAATCAGTTAGACTTCAGGGATATCAATTTGTCCATTTAGGAAGCACAAGTGATTGTGAATCGATTTCACCTGCTTTGGTGCAAATGAAATTGACAACAGGTGCAATGGAGAGGCAAAAGCAAGACAATACCCAAAAATGGTTGTGCATGTGGTGGCCACAGACAATTGCTCTTTCCATATCCTTCCAGACAGATTATTCTCCAGTTTTTAGTTCTGCTCGTGTCCTTGTCACAACTGGTAGCATGAGGCAGTACCTGCAGCTAAATCAGGTTGCACAGATAGTCCAGCTCCTCCAGAATGGCACTTCCATACGTGCTGTTGCAAGGTTTACTGTGTTTCCCAGCAGAGTCTCAAGAGCATGGAGGAGATTCCAGGAGACCGGTTGTTACACAAGGAGAGCTGGACAGGGCCGTTGAAGGGCATCAACCCAGCAGCAGGATCGGTATCTGCTCCTTTGTGCGAGAAGGAATAGGAGGAGCACTGCCAGAGCCCTTCAAAATGACCTCCAGCAGGCTATTGGTATGCATGTTCCCGACCAGACTGTCAGAAACCGACTCCATGAGGGTGGCGTGAGGGTCTGACGTCCTCTACTGAGAGTTATGCTCACAGCCCAGCACCACGCAGCTCAATTAGCATTTGCCAGAGAACGCCAGAAATGGCAGGTCCACCACTGGCACCCCGCTCTCTTCACAGATCAGAGCAGGTTCACAACATGCACATGTGACAGGCATGAAAGAGTCTGGAGATGCTGTGGTGAACATTATGCTGCCTGTAACATCATCTAGCATGACCAATTTGGCAGTGGGTCAGTGATGGTCTGGTGTAGTATCTTTGGAGGGTTGCACAGACCTTTATGTCATAGCCAACGTTGCCCTGACTGCTGTTAAGCACCGGTATGAAATCCATAGAGCGATTGTCAGAACTTATGCTGGTGCAGTGGGTCCTGGGTTCCTCCTGGTGCAAGACAGTGCTTGACTGTGGGTAGAGTTTGTGGGCAGTTCCTGGATGATGAAGGCATTGATGCCATTGACTGGCCCTCTTGTTCCCCTGACCGAAATCAAATTGAGCACCTATGGGACGTTAGGCATCAGTGCATCCGAAGCCACCAAGTACCACCACAAGCTGTACAGGAGCTCACTGATGCCCGTATCCAGGATTGGGAGGAGATTTCCCAGGACACCATCAGCCGACTCCTCAAGAGCATGCCCAGACTTTGTCAGGAGTGCATACAGGCACGCGGGGGCCATACACACTACTGAGTCACATGATGAGTTGCTATGATAAAATTCACGCAAGTTGGATAATCCTGTGACTTCAATTTCTTATTTTCATTTTCAGGGTGATTTTGAATTTAGCTCTCAATGGGTTGACGATTTCGGTTTCCATTGACTGATGTTACGTCATTTGTTCTTAACAAATTATACAATGTACATCAGTGAAGATTTTCATCTTGAATAATTCGTTGATCAAGGTCTGATATGGGAGTAAAGAGTTCCCTTAATTTTTTGAGCAGTTTATTATTAATTTATTGATATTAAAATAACTGCATGTATATTGCATTACAAATGTTAATAATCAAAGTAGGGTCATTTCACAGTGATCATAACATGGATTTTGGGAAAAAAAAAAAATTAATCCTGTGGGGTGACAGCAATGGAAATATTTGTTTGGATACCTTAACCCAGGGCTCCTCAAATCACAGTCCTTGAGGGACGAGAACTGCTGGTTTTCCACCCTCCCTTTACCTGGGAGTCAGGTGAGATGACAATCTGGCCAATCAGCAGCATTAATTGTTAACTTAATTGGCTGGAAGGAAGGAAAATCAGGACTGTATTTGGATTCGAGGGCCGGATTTGGAGAGCCCTGCCTTAACCCCTTTGCACAGAAGCCAAATATGGCTATTTATGCATTACCCTATTTAAGGCTTTATAAATCAAGACTTGCAATTCAAAGAGAGGGGGGAAATGGCTAAATTGAAATGAGACACTTGTAGAATTTAGAATTACATTGTATTTCAGTTTCTTTTCATAATTTTAGTTCAGAGTAAGGGCCACTAACGCAAAAACTCCTTAGAAAATTCAGCAATTTAATTATAAGAAAATACTAAGAATTGAAAAATGGCCGAGAGTCAAAACAATACATTTCTGGTATCATAAACTCCTTGACCACAGGTGTACTTCATCTCAGTGATTTTTAAAATTATCTTCTGTTTATGAGCCAAATACAGGGCTTTCAAAAGTTTTTGGAGTAGGCGGCTGGCAGAGTACAGTAGGCGGCTATGGCTTGTGGTGGAGGTGCCGAGAATCCAAGCATTGAGGGCGCAAAGCCCTCCAGGGGGCATTCTACCAGGAGAAATTTAAAAATTTGAAGCTTTATGATGCATTCTGGTGCCTTCTAGCATCTGATTTCCTTGTCATTTGGTGATGTAAAGTGAAAATTTTTTTTAGTTTTAACATATATATTTTTGAGGATGCTTGTCATTATTTGCTCATGATGCATTACTGTATACATGTATTGTCACTTCCGATTATCAGTTATTAGAATTGGATACATGCAACAAACCCCTTTGTGCAGAAGCCAAATCAGAAAATGTATGTGTTCCCCTGTTTAAGGCTTTATAATTCAAGATTTGGGCTTCACAGGGAAGGGGAAAATGGCTTCAGTGAAATCAGAAACTTGAAGCATTTAGAATACCATCGTATTTCAGTTTATTTTCAAAACAATATTTTTGGACATTTCATGAAACGGCTGGCGTCAAACCTAAGTCATTTCATGAAATGACTAAAAAATTTTATCATTTCAAGAAATGACTGGTTTCATGATCTGACTGAAACATATTGCCTATTACACAATGTAACAAAATTTCAGCTTTTTCCTGTTCCTGGGCAAGAAAATGTTATTTCCCAATTGCTTATACCTAAAGTAAAAGGAGAAGACCTATCAAACTTTGCTTTTGTGACTTAGGTAATGAATTTTTCAAATGGTATCCATTTTCCAGGACATTAAAGGTAGATATAGAGCTGGTTTGCCAACTGAGAATTTTCTTGAGCTTACAAGCATTTAAGAACTTTCTAGAATGTTGTGCTACTTCCAAGAAGTTTCAAGAATTTTTCTAGAATGTTGTAGAACTTACAAGTATTTCAAGAACCTTTTAAATTTTCTATATCTTTCCATTGTAATATCTATACAGCAGCTCACCACTCACCACCTCAGTTTAGTTCTAGCTGCCCAAGTAAACATGTAGATATATCAGAATTTTTCAGAGCTGGCATCAAGAAGTTGCAAAGCATTTTCTAGATGCATTCTGCAATGTATGTGACCAATTTATCAAAATAAGAGCAAAAAAGTACTCTGTGACAGCAACTGTTAAAATGAATGAAGCCAACAAGATATATATTGGCATGCCTGTTGAGGATCAACACAAACTCTGGGCACCTCATTTTACCTAAGACCACTGCAAAAAAACTCAAGAAGGTAAGACAGAGAACTTTTGCTTGTTTAAATAGGAAGATTTGATATTATACAAATTAAATAAAATTTGATTTATGTTTTGTTTTATTCATACCTTATGTAAATGAAAATGTGCAAATTTCCCATTTTTACACAGAAAATAGGCAAATTCTTAAATTTCATTATCTTGGTCACAAAAGCAAAGTTTGAAGGAAATAATAGGCATTTTCTATTCTTTTTACAACATAAGCAATAAAGAAAAAACCAGGAAAAAAAATCGTGTCACATAGTGTTATAGAAGTAACTTGTATTAAAGGGATAGTTCACGTTTTTTGAAAAGGGGTTGTATGAGCTACAAATTGCCACTACTTACATTAGTTGCAGTAGAAAGCTCTCTGATCTCCTCCAGGTAGCCGCACTAGCGCATAGTGCTGGGTGGAGATTTAGGCGATACACTGTTGTGAATGGGACCACAGAAACGGCGTATTTTCACGGCCTAAAAGAGGTCCTGCCTGAAAATAATACACCATTTCAATTGTACGCTATATTTAAAAAAATGACAGTGCTTCAACTGCTCGGAAAAAAACACAGTTGCTCTTGAACTAACCACCTGACGTATTCCTCCGCGCGCGCATAGTAGTAAACTGTTCGCTTAAGCGATCAGCTGTTTGGACGGGTTTGAGAGAGATTCTCTGGCAGAATTGAAGTTCTTGTGCATTGAGGTTTATCAGTATCACCTGCGTTACGGTGGATATCACCACTAGTAACATGGAAATCAAGTATGACTCCTGACTTCTCACGCTTTCCTTTACTCGGGGCTTGGAAGCAATGGAATTACATAAAAACGTTTCAAATGGTCTTATTTCCTTTAAATAATTTGAACGACCGTGAAACACATGCATTGCGTTGATTGAGTAATTGCTGACTACAGCACGGGAATGTGAATATGCCACTGAATCTCACGCATTTCTCACGCCATTGCATGAGAGTTGGCAGCCCTGCATTCTGAATGTTACATTAGACTTTTTTACAGGTGTTTCACTCTTTTACCTGATGCATGGGAACAGCAGTGCTCTTCAACGTGCACCATTGAGATTTCCCTGATTGTGGCCTCACAAAATCCTCCCTGGAAAAATGGATACTGCAAAAACGGAGTGTTTTTAGGGATCCGGGTGGCGTATCTATCCATATTGAGCGCAACTAGCCACAGCTGCTGAAGTCCAATATCCCGCAGAGGAATGCGGTGAAAGCTGTAAGTGCACCAGGATGCAGGTTTGCTTTCACATCCAGGAAAGCAACACGCACGGGGCATTTTTGAAATGTTTGCACAAGTTTAACGACCGTCCGACTGCTGTCCGACTGGCAACTGCAGTTACTGTGACTCAAACTGCTGAACTTATTCATTGTCAAGGTTTTACGGCAGTCAGCATCCAAGAAGTTGCATTACTGCCACCTGCAAAACTTATTTGCCCTTATCGCTCTCTCAAACCCGTCCAAACAGCTGATCGCTACGGCGCACAGTTTACTACGACGTACGCGTGGAGGAATACGTCAGTTGGTTAGTTCAAGAGCAAGTGTTTTTTTTTCCGAGCAGTTTAAGCGCTGTCATTTTTTTAAATGTAGTGTACAATTGAAATGGTGTATTATTTTCAGGCAGGACCTCTTTTAGGCCGCAAAAATACGCTGTTTCTGTGGTCCTATTCACAACAGTGTATCGCCTAGATCTCCACCCAGCACTATGCGCTAGTGCGGCTACCTGGAGGAGATCAGAGAGCTTTCTACTGCAACTAATGTAAGTAGTGGCAATTTGTAGCTCATACAACCCCACTTCAAAAAAAGTGAACTATCCCTTTAACATGTTAACGTTGGTGTCCTGAGTAGGACGCCATTTGATAACCATTCCCTGAGTGAGACACTTTTGGCCTGACCCACTTCCCAGCCTTTTTACAGGCATGGAAATGCATGATGAGGGGTACGTTTCCCTAAAGCGTAGGTAAGCAACTTACATAGTTCGTTCATTGACAATCAATGATTCCAACCATGTAAGTTAGCATCTGTGACTTCGGGAAAAGCTCCCCAGAACGAAGCGCGAGTTTGAGTAATTTAAGGGGTGATCTGGGGCTAAATGGGCAAAATTTGATTATTTTTCCAAAAAATCTTTTTTTAATAAAAATATTCTATAATAACCCACCTTTAATAATCACTAATTGCTACAAGGATTAAAAACTGAATTTTGCCATAAAATCATGATTGAAAAGCAACTGTAATGATGAAATTTATGCATTTCACTCCAGGAAAGTGATAAACATTTGAATAATCAGATAATACAGTCTGAAAAATGGGTGTAAGCCACAGACTAAGACTGAACTCAACTTTTCAATGCGGTCTAATGCATTTTCCATTGATTTCCTATGGTATTACTTTTTCCACGTTTCTCATGTTTGTGGCGGCCATAACTTTTTTATTTATAATTGAAAATCAGTGAAATTTGGGGTGCAGGTACTTTACTTCATTAGAAATGCAATGACATAGGGAAATTTTGCCTATCTATTACATACTTTGAATATTTTGAGTATTTGTCAGATTCTGCACAAAATAATTTCAAAATTTGAGTAAAATGCCCCAAAATCACAAAACTAACAAATTGGGCAAAGAATGGCTATGTCATTGCATTTGGATAAGCAATGGCTTTTAAATGATGAAAGAAAAACTGAATTCTATCATAGAGTTAAAGAGGAATTTGTGCCAGAAGTTTTCTGCATATTTAATGAGCTTGCTCGGTTACCATGGCAACCGCATAAACAGAAAAATGCCAACTTGTATCTTTTTTGGTGGTTATTACATATACCTCTTTAGATTAATTCTGAGTTGTTTCCTGGTGTCATTTTTCATTTAACCCCAGATCACCCCTTAAACAGGCTTAAGAGTCTATTTGCCAAATTTCAGATGTTTGTATACGAAAGTGACTTGGACCAGACAGCGGCATGAACGATTAAATCACAGTTTGGCGAGGCTCTTTCACACTTAAAGAGTGTGTATTTTCACTGACTGTACTGCTTTATAGCTAGTTTTACACTGTTTTTATACTGCTTTGTCCAGCAACTGAACATATTGACTATTGTGTGACATAATCTGTGGTCAAGGGACGAGAGAAGCAGAAATGTCGGATGTCTGGGTTGGTTACCGCCGCGGGGAAGAATCATGGAGAAAATGCAGCTGTTTTTTCTGATTTCTGAAACATGACCGTACACATAAAGATGTAACGCTAAACCATTTCCAAATAACTAGTCAAATAACTTGGCTAAGCGAAAGCCAATACAGATGCTGATTTTGCCGACTCAGAATCAATCTTTATCAACATTCCGCAAAATGAGTTTGCAATGAGGAGCTAACATTATGAGTGTTCCACTCAGGGAATAGCGCAGAGCTAAATTACAGGTGTTGGCATATTTTTTCCAACTCGTGCAAAGACAAAGCTCCAGTAAATGATTAAAACGACATCTGGTAATATAGGTAAGACATTACACTTTACTTTATTACCATTACATTGACTAATAACTTAACGCCACCATTTTATATTTGTAGTTAAAGGGAAATTTCAATTGAATGCCTGCAATTAAATTTCCCATGCAGGAAACGGTTCCGTATACTGTCGGTAATCAAAACGTTTGATATGAAATGATGGTTCTTTTTAGATATGTTAGCAAGACATAGTGCATCTTTATTCTTTGCCTTTCTTGTTAAAGAAGGACAATATTGTTGAGGTTTTTAGTATTTTACTTAGGGGTTCAGACATCTTGTATCCTCGGTCAAACGGCAATGCAAATTTTTGAACGCAGGCGATGTGTAGTGGGGCACCCCGGTGGCTCATCGGTCTAAGCGCGCGCACCATAAAGGCTGCGTCCTTGCCGCAGTGACCCGGGTTCGATTCCAGCTCGGGTCATTTGCCGCATGTCTTCCCCATTCTTCTCCCCAACCTTTCTGTCTCTCTCTACTCTGCAACTGTCAAATAAAGGTGAAAAATCCCAAAAAAAATCTTTAAAAAAAATAAAATATTAATAAAACTCTACGAACGTAGCATACAGAGGCTGTGCCAGGCTCGTTCATGCAGAATGAAGGAAACCATGATGGCTTACTAAAGCAAGGAAATAATGCAATGACTCCTTGTTTTATTGAAAATATGGCTAAACTCGGGGTTAAAGAAATGAGGAAGGCGACAAAAAGAATTTCATGATATGGAGAATCAGAGTCGCGAGTAGCCGGTCGTCATGTCCCGAGTACACGGCCATTATCGCCGGTCGCCGGCTACTTTTGAAAGCCTTGCAAATAAGATGGCTCTCCAAGTGGCTCCCCAAGCTGTCAGAGCCCTCAAAATTACGCACTACCTAATCATAAAATAATTGCGTGTTAAACGCAAATCAACTTTTGACTCATGAAGTTCAATATGAATGTATGATTTTCTAGCAGTATTTAGCATGAGTTTAGCAATATAACCACGGATGGACATCAATAATCACCAGTAACCTCTCTAAACCAAAAACATGCCTTTTCTCCATGATAAAATTTAGAGTTTTGTCCATTTTTCTACAAAGCCGCTTCAGCACGCGCATGTGCATATTAAAGGAACTGCTTATGTTACGGTTAGAACATTCACCCTGCAACAGAAGGCTTGCTATTAACAATTCTGATCATCCAAGCAATACAATAGCTTGTATAAATGCTTTTCACAGCCTATAAGGAGCAAGTATGACTCGCTAACACAGTAATATCTGAAATATACCTCATTTTAACAAAACCGATATTCCACTATCAGGTAAAAGCAGGCAATATGTTACTCTATATTGAACAGAATCGGTGCAACGAACATAGCAGGATTAACCGAAATCCTGGAGCTGTTCTCATTTTAAGCAAATGAAAACCTAGGCATTAGAATTCGTTGAATGTGGTATAAATTCAAAAACATTGCCACATTGAGCAAAATTCCATCATATGCTGCACTATTAACAAATGATAATGGTTACTCATAGTGACCAATGTGGCAAACAAGCTCTTTGATCATCATGGCTATGGCAATCTGAAAATAAAAAATAGCAAGCCAGCTTGGCTACCCAGCCAAAAGTAATATACTTTATTGCACTTAAATATAATAAAGAAGAACTTTCCATCATTTAATTCCTCCTCCAGAGAAACTGAGCAACAGAGCAATGCGGTATAAAGGACCTTCCAATATTGCTCCATTCGGAATAACTCCCGTTATCCATGTCGGTATCACACTGCCATCTCGTGAATGTAACCTAGGCACTTCTGGGTTGGCATTGGAAGTCTTTTTTCAACATAGTCACATCATTCAGCTGTGCACATTTGAGAGAGTATAACCTAACTTGCTGTTACGCAAGGGTTTAATTACTTTTCTGAGGGTCCAATCGAAGTCTTTCAATCACTGTGGAAAGTTTCTATTAGAATTGGATAAAAACGTGTCAATCAGTAGATAATTACCGGGTTATTTCACTGAGAGATCATATGAGTATTTAAGGAGTCGCTGAATTTGTCGAGGGATGAATCTACGCGTAAATCAATAGTACGGAATTACGCGTTTTAATATCTGATGACTATAATTGATTGTAGAATGATATAATATCAATACCATGTTGAATTTTTGGTTCTGAAAACTGATTTTTTTCACTACTGAATTGAGATACCTTTGACCTATTAAAGCTGAATTGGTTGTAACAAAAGACAACAATTTTTTTTTCTGTCACAAGAGAGCATTTTAATTAACTGCTGGATAGATGCTATGGGCAAGTATATTAGGGGCAACTGCATGGCGACTGACGTCACACTCAGCAAGGGAACAGGCCCTTTGGTATGGCCAAGTAGTAAAACTTGCTCTCCTTGGATGTTCATATTTTGTGACAAGCATACTAGGGACTAGGTCTGCTTGGAGGCCGGAGGAAACTTTGCTGGTGTTATGTGTAAGTTGGTAGGATGTGAAAGTGTGATTGTGGCTAATGTTACACAAAAATAGCCATTAACAAAATTCATCAACTTTATTGCAAACTTGTCTTCAAACCATACAGGGTTGACTGCTTTTTTCATTCCTAGACATAAGGTAACATGCAACCAAAATTCTGAAAATTATTCTAAAAATTATTACCATGTTCCAAATCAAAAGCAGTATCAGACTAATTACACAATTATGTGTGACTGACGTAATGGGACTGACGTTACAGTTGGTCTCTCTGAGCTCAAAGTTACAGAGAATGGATTTCTGTTGATGAAACAAGATAATTTTACAAGCAATTGTCATACTCTATGTATTCATTTACTTTGACAGCTTACTAACTGTCACTGGTAATGGTATTTGAATGTTTTCTGGACCATACTAGGTGCACTGCTGACCATACCTTCTGGCTTCAAGTGAGATGTAAATACACCGTCACTTTATTGACACAGATTTAATGAGTGGCGTTCACTAGCCTGACAGGCCTGATATAAAGCTTTAAGCAGTTAAAAAAATAAATAAATAAAATAAAAGCTTCTCAACTGATGTTGTAACTACCACTGGCCGGTAGGGTCAAACCCCCCCAAAATAATGTAGAGGAAAAATTGGCAGAAAAAGACAGAGTTGGGTGAGGCAAAAAGCCTAGTATTCTAATTTGAAGTCATTCTACTGCACTCTTAATGAACATTATGCATGAGGTGAACCCAACTCAGTATTGGACATTTTAGAGGGCCAGGCATTTTTGTTTGATTAAAATCATCTTTTCTTTGCTGCTCAGCAGCACAGAGGTTGCCTTGGTATGCCTGATAGACTTTCCCAGGCGGCAGGGTCAACAGTATACATTTACTTTGTGTGCATGATGAGAACATCTTCTTTGAGTGTATTAACCTACATTAACTGGTGATAACTTAACAAACTATAGCCAGATAAAGAAAAATACTCATATAGATATCTATGATAAATTAAATAGAGTACTTTACAAACCTGCTTATCAAGGATGGAAGTAGATTTAAGAGATTTTTCTGCGGCCTCTTCTTGTTTCTTTGGATGAAACTAGGAAGAGGAAATGCATCATGGAAAAATCATGAATATTCATTTTGATGCTGCGGACATCTAATGATAATAAATAACAAATCCTTTGTTATAAAGAAAGCTTTTCAGAGACTTTGTTGTGGCTTGTTGTGCTGAACCATGACTGATGTTATAGACCCGGGTTTACGTGTGACTGACGTTACACGTGACTGACATTACCAACTGTGTTACATTCTCAGATAAGATTGATATATGAAAAGCAACAAATGAATTGTGTTTTAGGTTACCGCTGACTAACTCTAACAAATGAGTAGATAATAGTTTGGAATATTCAAAGATTTTTTTTCAGCACTATGAACATTCACCTTTTGTGACTGACATTCCAGACATGAAACTACTTTACTTGAAAGGAATTTTGAACCTCATGCTTTGAACAAGCCAATTTCTGCTGTTTTCACTTCGCTGGGTAACAAAAGCGTGACCGTGAAACAAGCAAGAAAATGCCGTTTCATATTGAATTTCGAAAGGCGTCATCACTGCTTTCGGGTTACGTCGAATGTAAAATTAATTCATACAATATTTTATAGGACAACGTTATTCTGAAGCATAACTTTCATCATGCTGGATTACAGTGGACAAGAAATGGGTACGAATGAATCTGTCACTGCATGAAAAAAAATTGCGGTACAATCCTAAAATATGAAGGCAATAACGCAAATTATTCAGAAAAGTCATGAAAATAGCAGTCAGTAAAGTCTTTATCTTGTGAGAGGATAGCCAATTGCTGAACCATGATCAAGAGTAAGGATGGATTCAGACGATGTTTCTCATAATTCCCGTTTTCTCATAACGGTCGTCGCTGCATACAAAATTATGGACACGAAAGGTATGGTTGCGGAAATCAGCCGACTCACAGCAACTTCCATTGTTGATAAAATATGTGCACAGAGTCATTGCATAGGACATGAAAAATTTATAAATTGATGCATATAATCAAAGAATAAAATCAAACTTTGTCTTTGGTAACGGTCATGATTTACTGGACACATGATTTTTAGTATTTGAGTAAAAAATTTTCAAAATCGACAGAAATGGTCAAGAAGTTGGTTTTTCGGTGTAAGGAAAAGTCAGTTCTTCTATGGAGTAGCAATACATTTGAGCAGTGCCACTCACTCAAGACCTGCCTTCTGTGGTAACAGTGATTAGCTCTGTGGACACATCGGGCAACGACCGTAACCCAATAATTTCAGTCTGATATCGTCCAATGTTCTGACCAGAAAAGTTTTGTAACTAAGTGAAATTTATTCACTGGACTGTGAATAAATAACGTATGGGCAAATGCACATGATACTTACTCATTTAAATTTCCCACATCTGTTTTGATAAAAATTATTTTTGATGTCACATTTTGGTGTCATTATTTCAGACAAAAACCATTTTAAGTGTCATTGCATGGATAGACCATGCAAAATCTGCAAAAAGCAATAACCTGCGAGGTCAACGGATTTTGTTCAAATTCCTACCATAGACTGGTCCTGGGCTAGAATGAAGGCAGGTAAAATCGTTCGGTGAATAATCACTCTGTTCAGGAGTAAGGGGCAATTAACCCGTCCAATTTATTTTCCTATGCAAATTTTGATGAAATTGACCGACCTTGCCAATTTTTGACTCAATACTTGACTATAAAGACAGACTTTGCTTATAGGTAAACTGCAGCAGACATCCTAGTCTTTCTAAAAAAATAAAAAATGTTGAATACTGCAAAGCATTATGGGTATATTAACCCCTTAAAATAGGTAAACCCCTCAAAATCATAAAATAAAAGGGAGTTGGGTGACGGTTTTCCCAGAGGAGCAAGTCCAAGTGTCATTTGATCATTCAAAAAAATAAAATTTCTTGCTTTATCTTTTCGATACGGAGCACTTTGATCGACCCCATGTCCTTATACTTGTCCACAAGCCATAATTCCATGTTTTGTGGCTGGATATGACCACAGATGGCTTAAAAATGCCTGCTAGCCCATAAAGAGGCAAGTCGTGGTCATCCCCCATCTAAACAGCCCCACCACCACCTCACATCCGCTTCTCAACTGGCTTCACGGCAGCAGCAGTGTTGGACTGCCCCTGTCATTGATGCTTGACACACATTCCGAACAGCTAGTTTCAAAATGGCAGCCATGGCTGCTGGCAGTGATGAATCCCAGGCCAGTATTGTGATGAAATGCGGGTTTTTCAATGTCTCTCCTGCCATTGCATGCGGTGTAATGAAGAATTATCCAAAAGAGAATAGTTGTATTGCTTTGAGAAAGTGCAACAAGTCCATTCAAAGCCATCTTTCGGGGCTGAAAGTTCCTCTTAAACGAAAACATGGAGAGAAGGGCCCACGACTGCCACTGGAGGAGTGTGACCTCATTGCACTGTGTGCTGGGCTATTACATTCTGTGAACAAGGACATCACTATCTGTCCAGCACACAGATACAAACTTGGCCTTGACTGGAAGCCATCGTGGAAGTGCCGGCACCCCGTCCACCGTTCAAGTCGTCAGCCGCGTCAAGAACACACAATTCGGGCATCGACGTCAAAAGAAATTTTTGATATTTGGAATGTTTTACTGCCGATTGGATCAGGTACGTACTTGCAAATCTACTACCGGTGCTAGACCTAGGCCTATATTTGAACTAATGCCATGATAATGCACAGTCGCATGCATTGATACAGCCACATCATTATCTCATGGGCACAAAGTAGCCT
This sequence comes from Gymnothorax javanicus, assembly GCA_029692085.1. Taxonomy (NCBI): domain Eukaryota; kingdom Metazoa; phylum Chordata; class Actinopteri; order Anguilliformes; family Muraenidae; genus Gymnothorax; species Gymnothorax javanicus. The sequence continues at coordinate 78,461,743 of CM056195.1, forward strand.
GATCAACCACAAGGTCTGTGAGAGGAGTAGAGCTTTGGAGGAAGGAAAACCCTGGGTTGGTGGCTAAGAAAATCAAAGCCCGTTTTGTGAGGGAGGACTGGCTAACTACCCAGCAGGTTTCAAGCTACTTCTCCAGTTTCTCTGTGCAGCAGAAATGTGGCCACTTGACCAAGGATAATACTGACACTCCTTTAGATGACCAGCACCTGTTAGCCTCTTCCATGACAACAATATCGCGACTGCAGGCAAAGGTCATCGAACAGGTGGATCTGTGAACTCTTAGTAATTCTGAAAGGGTTCACATGGATTCTATACCATGTCTATTGACTGACAACATCATTAATGAACTAAAACACTGTTCATTAATGACTCTTGTTTTATTATTGCCTTTGTCAACATGTGGTTCATAGTCTTTGGTAGATGTTGCCAGTACATACTTCCAGATAATTACAGAGGAAAATCACCTCAACATTCTTGTTTGAATTTCTTTGAAGGTGTAGGATTGACATGACTTTCGCAAATAATCAGGGGCTGGGGGAATATGTCATCTTCTGATGTCTCTTGTTTACAATAGAACATAGATAACATTTCAAATGTTGAAACTGAGACATTTTACATTTTTATCCACAAAATGAGCTCATTTCAAGTTTTCTGGCTGCAACAGGTCTCAAAAAAGTTGGGACACAGGCAAAAAAGGGCTGAAAAAGCAATTAATATATAAGAGAATCAGCTGAAAGAACATTTAGCAAGTAATTAAGTTAACTGGCATCAGGTGTGTAACATGATTGGCTATAAAAGGGATGTCTTAGAGAGGCTAAGTCTCTCAGAAGTAAAGATGGCCAGAGGCTCTCCAACCTGTGAAGGTTTGCGTAAAAAAATTGTGGAATACTTTAAAAACAATGTTCCTTAAAGTCAAATTGCAAAGGCTTTGAAGGTCTCATCATCGACAGTGCATAACATCATCAAAAGATTCAGAGAAACTTGAAAAATCTCTGTGCATAAGGGACAAGGCCGAAGACCTTTACTGGATGCCCGTGATCCTTGGGCCCTCAGACGCCACTGCATCACTCACCGGCATGATTCTGTCATTGACATTACTAAATGGGCCCAGGAATACTTCAAGAAACCACTGTCTGTAAACACAGTCCGCCATGCTGTCCACAGATGCCACCTAAAACTCTATCATGCAAAAAGGAAGCCAATGTTGAGCATGATCCAGAAGCGCCGCCATGTTCTGTGGGCCAAGGCTCATTTAAAATGGACTGTAGCAAAGTGGGAAAGTGTACTATGGTCAGATGAGTTCAAATTTGACATTCTTGTTGGAAATCATGGGCGTCGTGTCCTCCGGGCTAAAGAGGAGAAAGACCACCCCTCCTGTTATCAGCGTTCAGTTCAAAAGCCAGCATCTCTGATGGTATGGGGATGCATTAGTGCATATGGTGTGGGACACTTGCATGTTTTAAAAAGTACCATGAATGCTGAAAGGTATATAAAGGTTTTAGAGCAACATATGCTCCCCTCCAGATGACATCTATTCCAGGGAAGGCCTTTTGTATTTCAGCAGGACAACGCAAAACCACATACTGCAGCTATTGCAACAGCATGACTTCATAGTAGAAGAGTCCGTGTGCTGAGCTGGCCTGCCTGCAGTCCTGATCTTTCACCGATTGAGAACATTTGGCACATAATTAAACAAAACGTCCGTCAAAGGAAACCCAAAACTCTCGAGCAGCTGGAAGCCTGTATTAAACAAGAGTGGGATCGAATTCCACTGGCTAAACTCAAGAAACTTGTCTCCTCAATGCCCAGACGCCTCCACTCTGTGTTAAAAAGAAGAGGGGATGCTACACCATGGTAAACAGGCCCCCATCCCAACTTTTTTGTGACCTGTAGCAGCCATCAGATTTGAAATTAGCTCATTTTGTGGAGAAAATTGTAAAATTTCTCAGTTTCAACATTTGCTATGTTATCTCTGTTCTATTGTGAATAAAACACTGGCTGGTGTGATTTGAAAGTCATTGCGTTTTGATTTTATTCACAATTTACAGTGCCGTGAAAAAGTATTTGGACCCTTCCTGATTTCTTACTTTTTTCCATATTTTTTACACTTAAATGTTTCAGATCATCAAACAATTTTTAATATAAGACAAAGATAACCCAAGTAAATTCAAAATGCAGTTTTTAAATTATGATTTCATTTATTAAGGGGAAAAAGCTATCCAAACCTTCCTAGCCCTCTGTGAAAAAGTAATTGCCCCCCCTTCTTAAATCATGAATTAATTGTGATTAACCACATTTTTTTTGTCCAATTTAATTAGCCACACCTAGGCCTGATTACTTCCAGACCTGTTGAATCAAGAAATCACTTCAATAGAACCTGTTTCACAAAGTGAAGTAGGCTAAAAGATCTCAAAAAGCAACACGTCATGCTGCGATCTTAAGAAATTCAAGAACAGATGAGAAACAAAGTAATTGACATCTGTCAGTCTGGAAAGGGTTACAAAGCCATTTCTAAGGCTTTGGGACTCTAGCAAACCATGGTGAGAGCCATTATCCACAAATGGAGAAAACTTGGCACAGTGGTCAACCTTCCCAGGAGTGGCCAGCCTACCAAAATTACTCCAAGAGTGCATCAACGACTCATCCAGGAGGTCACAAAAGAACCCAGAACAACATCTACAGAACTGTAGGCCTCACTTGCCTCAATTTAAGTCAGTGTTCATGATTCAACAATGAAAAAGAGACTGGGCAAAAATGGCATACATTGGAGAGTTCCAAGGTGAAAACCACTGCTGACCAAAAAGAACACAAAGGCTTGTCTTACATTTGCCAAAAAAAAAAAAAACATCTTGATGATTCCCAAGACTTTTGGAAAAATATTCTGTGGACTGATGAGACAAAAGTTGAACTTTATGGAAAGTGTGCATCCCGTTACATCTGTCGTAAAACTAACACAGCATTTCATTAAAAGAACATCATGTTGTGTTCCAGGGTCCTGGGCCTTTGGCCAGGACATATTTGGGGTTTTAACAGTTCCTTGTGCCAGGTTTCATCATTCATAGTTCATGTTTATTCATGTTTTTACTTTTCCAGGTTTTGTGTTTTGCCAGGTCTGCCCAGCCACTCCACCGCTTGTCTGCGTTCCGCCCCATGTCTTCGTTTTGCACACTTCAGAGCTCTGGTTGGCTTTTTGTATTTCCCCCTTCCTTCTGTGCTGTGCTGATTCAGGGCTGCCTAAGCTTGATTGGCAATTAACTGTTTTTAGTACTAACATTTACTAACAGTCACGGAAGGTGTAATTTTAGACAGGCACATTACTAATACTACTAATTTAGGTAGGGAGTTTATTGTCATGATTCCTGCTTTGCTATTTCAAGATCTTGCTGTGCTTTTCTGTTAACATTTATGCTTCCTTCCAACCTGCATACTTCATTGGTACTTAAGCTGAGCACGCTCATTTTCTTAATGAGCAAGTCATGTCTACCTGTCTGTCTCATGATCTTGCCTTGCCCCTTGTTTCTTCTCCAGGTGTTGTCCCTCATGTGTGCTCATTTTCCTCCCTTTATCTGGAGTCGGTGGAAGTTGGCTGGCAGACAGAGTCTTGAGTTTCACCGTGTGTTCTTGCCCTTGTGTTTCACAGCTATACTAGCGTCTTCTTGTTAGCCAAGCCAAGTCTTGTTTGTATTATAGCCTGATTATTCTTTTTTGTTTGTGGTTTTCTCCCTGGAGGTTCCAGTGGTTTTTGTTTTTTGTTGTTTGGACCTTTTTAGTTTTCAGCTCTGTGAAGCTCACCTTAGTTGGATTTTTGCAACCCTTTGGGCCAAGTTTTCTGTTGGCCCTCGTGCCTGTTTTCTTTTGTTTTAATAAACTCCCTGTTCCCCTGCATCTCGCATCTGGTGTCTTACTGGTCTCGCATCACATCATACCAAAAGTCAAACATGGTGGTGGTAGTGTGATGGTTTGTGGCTGCTTTGCTGCTTCAGGACCTGGAGGACTGGTAGTAATTGATGGAACCATGAATTGTGCTCTCTACCGGAAAATCCTGAAGGAGAATGTCCAACCATCAGTTCATGACCTCAAGCTCAAGCGCACTTGGGTTATTCAGCAGGACAATGATCCGAAACACACTAGCAAGTCCTCCTCTGAATGGCTTAAAAAAAACAAAATGAAGATTTTGGAGTGGCCTAGACTTAAATCCGCTTGAGATGCAGTGGCATGACCTTTAACAGGCCGTTCTTGCTCAAAAAGCCTCCAATGTGGCCGAATTAAAACCATTCTGCAAAGAGGAGTGGGCTAAAATTATTCCACGGCGATGTGAAAGACTCCTTGCCAGTTATCGCAAATGTTTGATTGCAGTTGTTGTCGTCGAGGGTGGCACAACCAGTTATTAGGATTTAGGGGGCAATTACTTTTTCACATAGGGCCAGGTGGGCTTGGATAAATTTTTCCCCTTAATAAATGATTCATCATTTAAAAACTGCACTTTGTGTTTACTCGGGTTGTCTTTGTGTAATATTAAAATCTAATATGATGATCTAAAACATTTAAGTGTGACAAATAGGCAAAAAAATAAGAAATCAGGAAGGGGGCAAATACTTTTTCACGGCACTGTACACTTTGTCCCAGCTATTTTGGAATTGGGGTTGTAATAAAAAAAAACCTACTTGGGTTCAAGTGGTAGTTTTGTCCTCACTATATCTCTTTTGTGTGCTAAACAAAATGAACATGAATGAAAAGCATCAATCATTATCTGCTGGTAATAAAACAACAATAACTATACCTGAATTCTTTCCTGTATTGTGAAAAGACACACACACACATACACACATAATCATTATGATACGTTATTATTGGTTCGACGCAGTTTCAGGCATCATCATGGGTAACATCATTCTGTAGGCAATAGGTAAGACTGCTTTGTGGGTTATTTTATTGATTATCAGTTGAGTAATCAATGAACGATATCAATAATTAGTAATCAATAATAATACGTGTTCATTGAGGTGTAGGTCGCTAGTGGCTCTTTGTATTGTCCGTGTGTTTGAGGTCTCATTTTCACATATTTTTACATAAGTCTGTCATTTATGGCATTGCACTTAGTCATTCCGATCATCTTTTCATTCTTGTTTTTTGTTTTTATTTATTTGCACCGTAAAAAAAGAAGGACAATTACAAAAACAGAAATGAAACGAGAATAGTAAGTGCGAGAGAGGTTAAAAACCCTATATGGGCTTATAGAAAGCACCTCCCCAAAAAATATGCAAAAAATTCAAAAATAAATCAACAACAACAATGAGAGAAAGCAACAACAAATAACAACAAAAAAGCAGTAATACAAGTGCCATTAAATAGCGTCCACACACACAAAGGCGAATGGGGGGTGCGCCGCGCCAACGGGGTGTGTCTAGACGTATGTTGCAATTTCGTGCCCGGTGCAGCCTGGCGCAAGTACTCCTCTGTCCCGCCTCGGTCCCTCCTGCCGGCGCAAGTGGCAAAGAAGGCGTGTTCGGGTATAACACAGCCGAGTCAAATCTTCACCAATCAAATGAGCTCCTCTCCTCACCTTTACTGTGTTGGAATATAGAAGCCTCTGTCCTATATCTGCATGTTGCGTTAATGTTGCACTTTACTTTGCTGCTTCAGGCATGTTTTCTGCACCGCTTACGTCTATATTAAGCATTAGGAATATGAGTTAGCTGGCTAGCTAGGGCATTCTCGAATTATTACCATTAGCGAACTTGAATGGAATTTCAAAACGAAACTACGTCAGATCATTCAAACTTATGAAGTTGGAATGAAATATGACGGTTGCTCATTTATTTCTTCTGCCTGCATCATTGGGAAGAGAGAGGATGGATAGCGTGTTCTTATTATTACACCCTGTTGCTTTTGGATTAACATGCATGGACAACAATGCAAGATACGTTACACATTTATTTTCAATATGTGATCTTAACTCAGTACGAGATCATAGCAATCAGGCTGTATTCCTTTCCCCCACTAAAAACGATAAAACCTAAGTGACGATAATTGTAGCCTAGTATTAAGCCGCTTGCACACTGGACGCGAAAGGAATTTTTCACACGGCAGATTGCGTAAACGCAGTGTCTACGTGTCCGAAAGTCTGACAGGGTTTTAATATATCTCCGTGTCCGACAGTTGGATGGTTTCAATATAACTTCGTGTCCGACAGTCGATTGTTGTTTTTAATTTAATCAAATCTACTGAATCTTTTAGATATTAAACGTGAATGTTTTGATAAGAGGGCTCAGTTCTTCAAGATGAGTACCGAGAATTTCAATCAATGTTTCTGTTTAAGCTCTGCTCAATAAAGTGAGTCGACATTGGCGCGGGACAATGTACAATGCCTGTCGGACATTAAATGCAAAATACTCCGTGTCTGACAGCCAAAAAAAAAAAAAAAGGATGATTAGAACAGATTGATAAAGAAACGAAATAAAGAATAAAAAGAAACATTTTAACAACAAACAGAACATCCAATGAACACTGCGATTTATTTATTTGCGGGCCATCTTTTTTGGATGTTCTGTTTGTTGATGATATATTTTAATTCTTTATTTCGTTATAAATATGTTCTCATATCAATACTTTTACTTTTTGCTGGCTGCCGGACATGGAGTAGTTTGCATTTCGCGTCGGTCTGTCTTGTTCGTGCTTGCGATATTTAATTCACAATGTCAATGGTCATGGAATTGATTTGCTCTCTGACTACAAGCACTATTTTATCTCTGGTGTGGAAATTGACTTTGACTGTAATCAGTCGTGCGAAAAATTCGTTTCGCGTCCTGTGTGCAAGTGGCTTTACTGAGCATAGAACGCAAGCATTATAGTTTTTGGTTGGCTGAGAAAGATGTGAAGTCGTTAGTTTACATCACAGATTCAGCTGCGTTGATTAAGCCAGGTCGAGTTTCCATTCGGCGTGCCAACCGCCTTTAATCTGACATCAGGACAATCGATATAGATACTATAATTTGTATCCTGATTCAGATAGTTACATTAAATAGTGCCGGATGTAATTATTTATTGCGTTGAAATGTGCCTGACATTCTGGAAACCTGCCTGTAAGGTTTCGGTGACGTGTGCGCACTGTGCGACGGTCAGCCAAATTACCACTGCACAGAAAGTAAACCAGGTTGGAGCTGGCGAGCTTTCTGCGCAACTGCAGCGAAGACTTTTTCTACGAAATTGTCACTGCGTCATGATGAATATGTGACACCTCCCCCTACTACGCCGCCACACCCATCTCGGCGCACGTTCGCCTACCAAAGGCTGTGCACGGTGTTGCACCTCACGAAATTACCACTGCGCGGGCTGCGTCAAGCTACGCCACGCTGCGCCACCCTGCGCTGCGCCAAGAAATTAGAGCCCAAAGTCAGAATAAAATCATGGGTATGTATAAACGTAAAATAATTGTATACTGAGTAGATGAGCATGTATACGAGGCAGTGATCCAATGACAACTATACTGGAAAAGAAACTATGTGGAGTCTTGATTTATCAGGTAAGCTTTCAGTCTTAACTTAGAATTATTGAGGGATGAAGATAATTTAGCTACATGAAGATGAGAATTCCAAAGTATGGAGCCTCTGTTAGCAAAAGAAAACTGAGTATGTGTAGTGCGGCAAAAAGGAGGATGAAGTTTATCAGTGTGTCTTGTGTTGTAAGAATGGACCTGAGAGTTAACTTTGAAGAATTCATGGAACGATTTGGGCAGCAAATGGGAAAGATGAATATATTTATAAATAAATATGCATGATTGAAGTATATTAATATCATAAACGGACAATATGTGAAATTTCTTAAGTAGAGAAGCAGATGGAGACAGGTAATTAGAGAAGGTGGCTAATCTAACAAATTTCTTTTGTGTGATCAATAATTTCTGTAAATTAGTAGAATAAGTGCTGGCCCAAACAATATTGCAATAACTGAGATGTGGATAAATTAAACTATAATACAGTATGTTTAGAGCATTCTGAGGTACGAAACCACAAATCTTCCTGATGACTTTGTTATTGACAAGCTTAATATGCTTAAAGCTATAGTATGTAACTTTTACATGTCCGTGAATTTACGTTTCATCCAAGCCACTACTAGAGGAGATGACACAAAGCTGATTAAAGCTCCTCTAACATCTCGCTGTATTTTTCAGTATTTGTTGTTTTGTAATTCCGTGTCGACCGGCGACATTCCCGGCGCTGGCACAATGGAAATGACGCGTTTTATTTCAAAACAAGAAGGGAGGGAGAGGAAGACCCGGAGAGTCTCCTTGCAAGAGAGCTCTGGACTCCACGTGACTTATTGTTTGGACTGCCATTATGGCAGTAAAATGGCCAGCGCCGCAGATTTCAAGCCTTCTGAGTTCACAACTCACTTTAATTCGAACGACGTTGGACTTTATGTCGAAAAACTAAATCGTTTGAATTTTACGGACTCGGAGATTTATGGAATAATTCGTGAGTACTTGCATTTGCGTAGTTACCACAGAACAGTAGAACAGTGCCGACTAAAGAAACTGGGCATACGTCATATGGAAGTGCCGGCTGTATAATAACGCAAAATTCCTCTAGGGGGTGACAGAAGTTACGCATTATAGCTTTAAAGGAGGACTATCATGGCTGAGAAAGTTGGGTGTGATTATTTCAATATATCATGAAAAAAGCTCTTACGACTTTGTTTTCTTTATTTTGCGATTTCTTTAATTTTTATGAGCGATTTTACAAAACTAGTGGACCGCGCCATTTTCACCTCAGCAGACGAAAATTCACCCTCGATCCGCTTGGGGCGCCTCTAATCGTGACGTCAGTGCAGCTGTCAGCGCCATGAATTTCTATTGTCCTGCGGTCCTGCATTGAGATTGTTGAATGACCGAGATATTCCCGCTTCCTCTATGGGGCAGATAGACGAGCTTGATTATTACCTTTTTCTATCCGACACAACTTTAATTTAGAGGTGAAATAACACCAGAGGCCATTTGAAATGCTTCCGGAAAGAAAAGTGCCATTTGAAGTCTGCTATAATTACCAGTGAGGCTGGACAGATGCCGTCACCTTGACATAATTAGCTCACCTTAAAACAATTCCCGTGTACTTTGCCTAATTTGTAATCAAGCCATTTATTCAGCCAACTGACCAATCAAAACCAAAATCAAGCCAGTAATGATTTAGAAGAGATAATGAGAAGCAGACAAACCGAACCAGGCTACCTTGCTAGATTGAAATAATGTGAGTAATCTGAATAAATAGCAGACCTCTGAATTCCACCTCTCGTCGGAAAACTTTCACATATTATTAAAAAAGATTTCTTAAAAATAAAATCATGTTAAGATGGCCCTGGTTTTTAAGCGTCTAAAAATATACGCGAAGTAGAGAACATTGTGTGAAGCGCATCAAACGTGAATGAGAGAGAGAAATTATTTTCGCATTGCAAGCAATGGACAAATGCACCGAAAACAGGGCAAGCACGTTCAGGCAAATCTGTGCCGCAAATTTTAAACATTTTTTATTTAATAATTGAACAAGATTCGCACACAACGGCCAAATGTAATAATCAAGCAAACACATTAAGGCAAACTGCGTGCTGAACTATATCTTAAGCGGTGCGTGGCTGTAACTGTCCTTAATTAATGTGGGTAATTCAATTAATGAGGGCCATCTAATATTTTTTATTACACCTTTTGTTGTTCATTACTAGAAGCGTGAAGGTATAGTAATTTAAGCGAGGAGACAATTAAGTTGGAAGCATTTTCATTTAGTCAGTTTGCATTACGACGTATTCCTTAACACCAACAAGCATTCATTTGTAGGCGAACATCATGTTGTATTTGTCCGCTACTGGTAAAGCGAACTGAGTTATTTAAGCTGATTAATTTGAAACAGTATTAACAGGTGCATTTCCACTACATCGCGAGCACTCCTACTGCAGCTAGCAGGTTTAACGCAGACTTTTCCCGCCGGTGTCTCCCAAAACAACGTGAACCATAGCTGATGCTCTTGCTACCAAAGCCAGCCTGACCAGCCTAATCCATAAGAAAAAAAATATATAGCGACAGCCAACAAACCCAATAAAACGTGTCATTTTTGCTCATCTCGTTGATTAGCGGAATGGGATTACACTATAGGCTATTAACTTCACATTGCGGATCATTCACTCGGCATGTTTGGCATTTTTGGCACAATTTAAATGTTTAAGTGCCTGGGCATTAAAACCGAAAGCTGTATTACTAGTTACTAGTTGTAACTCCAGTTTGAGATATCTAAAAGGACAATGTAGATATCTTGAATTGAGGGCAATTAAAGATATCTTGAACTGGAATTTTGACTAATCAAAATTCAATTGTTGATATCTCAAACTGGAGTTACAACTAGTCGTAATTCAGTGGCAGATATCCGTAATTCACATTTCGGATGTCTGCAACTGAAATGTAGATATCTGTAATGAGAAACCCCATTCATGTGAATGGCAAAAGTGACATCATTTATCCTAGGAAGAATGACGTTGTGGATATCTGAAATGACAATTGTGGATAGGAAGAATGTCATTGTAGATATCTGAAATGCTCTTTTTGACTAGGAAGAATTGAATTGCGGATATCTGCATCACATATCCAGTCTAGCTATTAAATGTTAAAACGGCTTGCCATACCGAGTTGAGTGAATGGCGTTTATGTTCACGCAGCTTTGAAATTTGAAAATTGCGATTTGAGACATCATACATGAATTCGCTTTCTCCAGTTTATTTCTTCAGTAATTTCTTTGATTAGTTATTTTGTTATTTAGAATAGGCTAGATACTTAACATTGTTCGAATCAAGTGAACTTCTCCTGGTTTATTCTGTAGCCTATTGCGGTTTCAAAGGAAAAACGAAGCATCCCATACGGTAGTCTGCTGGAATGGACTGTAACGTCAGCTGTTTTCTTTAAACACGAATTAAAAGCCCAACAGATTAAATCAATTAATAGCAACAATGAAAACAAAAATAGCTGATTACACCCAATTTTTTATTGAATGTTATTTCCACTTTGTGTTTATTTGACACTATCAGAGTCCATAAGAATTTTCAATTTTACTCCAGTAGAATTTCAATAACAATTAGCACTTTGCCTTTGTTTGTCGCAAACTGCATGCAAGAAACACTTCGCACCTGTGTAGGCCTTTTTTCTGCGTAAAAGGGATTGATTGAGAAGGTACTAATTGAGCAACATATTGAGAAACCTGTCCTGTCAATCTGGTATCCAACACTGTTCAGTACAGCTCGGGTCGGCTCTATGTACAAATGACCTTTGACACGGTGACGTCATGCAGCTCCTGTGGGAAATTACGAAGGGGCTTATTTGAATACCATGAAATGGCACTGTAATCGTTGAAGAATGCTTAACGCATTTATGGAAGAGTTTTTATGGTGTTGGGATGGGGCAAGGTGATCATCATTCATTCCTTATATTTTACCACCATTGTATAGCGCCCACCTGGGTTACACAGGTCAACGACTTTGTGTCAGATCACTGACCAGACATTAAGTTTAGGTGGATTACAATGTGTGATCAAATTGGAAGAGAAAATTACTTTTGAACCTGATCACGTTAATGGTTGTGATGTAGCATGTGGACTATTAAAGAATCTGTTGTTTAATGGTGGACTGTAGCCTGACTGAAAACAGCAACTTGTGACAGCCTGGGGAGTAAAACAATGAAAATTAATGAGGCACAAATATTAGTTCCCAAAAAATAAAACTGATGAACAAATTGAAAAAATGAACCTGTCTGTAGTGTCTGACTCTCCGCGCTCACACTGCTTCCCATCTCTCCCCCAGACCTGGATTTTAGTTCAGTGCCAGTGTTGACCCCCTGCAGCAAAGCAGTGCTGAGCCAGGCTTTGAAGGAGAGCTTCAGTGGATTCACCAGAGTTCAGCATTGCTATGGAATTTCTAGTGGTGAGTGCCTTTTTTTCACTGCAGTACTTTCGCCCCGGATATGTCCCTCTCTCTCTCATTCTCTCTCCCTCGCTCCCTTTTCAGACCCCTATAAATGGAGTAAAACAGAAGTAATTCAGTGGCTGCAATGGGCAGCTGGAGAGTTCTCCCTCCCAAATATCGAGTTCTTCAGGTTTGACATGAGCGGGCAGGAGCTCTGTGGCATGGGCAAGGAATGCTTCCTTGATCTGGCTCCTGACTTTGCAGGGGACATCCTGTGGGAGCACCTGGATCAAATGAAAGGTTATACAGCCAACACTTTGCGTCCTTTGATATACGCAGTTTGTAGTAGTCAAAGTGGTACTAAATGAAACAATGCACGAATGAACAACAATATTTAATAATATGCATTGTTTGAAACATGCTGTATTTCTTGGCACATCGTGCATCACAAATCTATAAGATAATTAGATCTGTTATATCAGGGTAAGCTGCTGTGGATCACTTTCAGTTGATAGAAAATTTGTCAGAAAATTCCCACCAATCTGTCTGCTTGGATTATATTATTGTTGATAGATGAAATGCCCATTTTAGAAATTTTACGGTGCAATCCATGCAATTTTCAGTGTGGTTTCAGATTAAATCTTGAGATTTCCTTTATTTGGTTTTCAAGAGGGCCACGGGACCCAGACTCTCTGTGATACTGTGCCTTCTGTGTCCGGCTTGGTCTGCTCCGCAGGTAAGTATTTGGGTATAAGCATCTTACAAGGAGCAGCCATTACTGTGACAACAGCCAGTGCTGTAACAACACAATGTATGACATCAGTCATGCAACGGCCATCATTTGGTACTAGAGAAATCACTCTCATTTCACAGCCCCAAATCAGAAAAGTGGAAGAACAGAGCTTTATACTGACAAATATCAAAGGTGGGCTTGGCATTGATAGAATGATAGCTATTCAGAGAACCACCCTGTCACAACACTTGTAGGTCCTTGTAGGTCCAGTGGGCTAATTGTAGTCTAAGATTGGCCTCAGGCTACATTTAAGATTAGTGATGTGGGCATACTTTAATGTCTCATTTTGATATAGCCTTGCAACCTAATGTTAAATAAAAAATTGAGCTTGGCAGCATTTTGTTTTAGTCGCAGACTATCGGAAAAACAGAAATGACTTTGCATGCAATGTTTAGCTTAACCTCAGTTCAACAATGAACATGAACTATCACTTGAAAACGGTAAATCAGTCTATTGTATTTTCTTTCCGCACATAATGGTGTTTCATTTGCTTTACTGAACATGTAAGATCGCGTTGTTATATGTTAATTATTTGTAACGCGTACTGAGTTTTTTATTGCCTACTTCATTTGAAACTATGTGGGGGATCCCCTTTACATCACGGGTCCCACTGCAACTTCAGGCTTAATGCAAACTTGGGGCTGAAACCGCCGCTATCTCAGAAATAAGAAAGTGAAAGATGACTGATTTCTCGTCATCAAAGCCAGTCTGATTAGCCTAATCCATAAAAGAAATTTACAGCCATCTACCCAAATAAAACTTTTATGATTTGCATGTTTATTAGCTGAACGCAATTATGTCATACGCTTCTATTGGTTTACTTGGTATTGCATTTTCATTTAATGTGGAAAATTAATTACTCTTTCTAACCAATGCGGCAAATGAGCTCTGTGATCATCTTGGCTATGGTAAACAGAAAATAAAAAAAGCTAGCCAGCTATTCATAAGTAAAAAAAATATACAATTGCATTGACCCATAAAATGAAGAAAAACCTTTCTTCATTGAATTCCTCCTTCAGAGGCATATGTATATTTGGTAGAAGGAACCCTCCAGTCCTGTTTCATTTGGAATAATTCCCATTGACCATGTCCATATCTCGTTTAAATCTTTTAGATGAAACTGAGCACTTTGGGCCGGTTTTGGTAGTCTTTTTTCTTTGCAATCCTGTCATTTTCAGCTGCGCAACGTTAAGACAGTACGACCTAACTGCTGTTATGTAAAGGTTTAAATACTTTTCTGATGGTCCAATCGATGTCTTTTAGTTACTGAGGAAAGTTGATACTTTTTGGAATTGGATAAGAAATGTGTCAATCAATAGATAATTACTGGGGAAGTTTCATGTGGGTGTGAACTATAACTTTCCTTCACATAGATGCGCCTGAGCAAGCATGAGAGTGATTGGCTATCAATGAGAGTTCTTAGGAGGATATAAGTCACTGCTGAGTTTGTCGATGGAGGAATCTACACGTAAATCCAGGATCGGGAATTACATGTTTTTAATATGTGATGACTATAATTGATAGTAGAATGACGTAGTATCAATACCATGGCGAATTATTGCTTCAAAAAACTGATTTTTTTAACTACTTAATTGGGATACCATTGGCTCACTATAGCCAAAGTGGTTGCTACAAAGGACAATGATTTTTTTCTGTCACAAGAGATCATTTTTACTAACTGCTGGATAGATACTATGGGCAAGTAGATTGAGCAGTTTGCACACCAAGCTTAGCTGAGGAGTTTAATTCATACAGCTCCTGGGAAACAGGGATGGGTCTTAACTCGTCCATATTCTAAACCGTGTTCCAGCTTGGCTTGCTAGTAAATATTCAATTACTGATCAGGGTGTGCCACCTATTGATAGAATAGTGTAACTGCATGCATATAGAGAGCAGCTCCATGTCCACTGGCGTGTACATCTGCGCAGAGGGGTTAAATAAAACATAGCCGATACATTAGAATGTTAGAACGTGTTATGCTTTGGTCAAATAACAGCATCTGCCTATTGTGTGATCATACTTCAACTTCACTAGTGCAACGACAATACCTGCAAGGGCAGCACGACAAGGAGGCTCTGAACAGAGTTTGAAAATTTTATTTGAATAAAATCGGAAAAAACGGTGGCATGTAGGTTGACCAAGATTTGTTTCGGTCGGGGACAGCCCCATGGATTGTTGTGGTTCATACCGTTCTAAAACTCCCAGTCAGTTTGTGTCACCTAGTATTGCGCTTAGCTCTTTGTTCAGTTTCATTATATTAATAATGAAGAAAAATGTAATGCCCTTTGGAGTCTAATTGATCGCAATAAGCTCCAAGTGATTTGCTGCTCCTTTTGCACAGTTATGCTTATGGGCCTCTCCCTTCTGCTTCTGGATGTTAAGTCCAGTTTGCTGATCTTAATTTTCCAGGCGATCGCACGCATTGAATTGTCTTTATTCAGTGTATAGCCAGTAAGTGTTTATGTTGCCGTAAAATAATGTGTTGTGTAAAATAACATGCCAATTTTAAACATACCCCCATGCCTTAAGGACAACACATTTTGTGTTAAATTCAGCACTGTCTTGGTTAAAAGCAGTGGTCCTGCTTTATCAACTTTAACATGCAGATGTTCTGCTCTACATCTGCAGTTTGGAACACCCGTACACAAATAGTACTGTACACTCTATATTCCTTGCATGCCCGTAGTTATGTCAAACATGTGGCATGAACATTTTGCTGTCTCTAGTCTTGTCACATGAGCAGTCTGCTGAGGATAATGACAGCCATGAAGATGCGGCCTGGAGCAGCCACTCCCACAGAGGTGATGCCCAGCGCGTCCCATCACATGACTGCTTTGATGAGGACTGCAGTTCTGGACCCGTAGACCCTGGAGAACAAGGCCCAATATTCAATGACTGCAGACCAGGGAGGCCGAGACCAGTAGAACAGGGCAAGTTTGTCATCCCTGCTGCTACAACATTGGGATTTATGGGTAAGCCACCATTTTCCTTGCCTGAATTATGGGCCACAGGTTTGGCTCTAGGGTGAAAGACGGATTAATAAACTGCGTGGCCTCAGGCTTTGTCAGGTTGCGGTCTTTGATAAAGTTTACTATTTTTAATGTATAAATGAGTAAATATAGCACATAATACCTGAATATAGCACATTTTACAGCTAAGAGTTCCCACTTTTGGACTCATGAAATTTCAGTAGGAAAATTGAGGCAGGACATTCTTCAGTGTGAGCAAATTACCATCTTGTACAATGGCCGCATTGTTTAAAGTTTTTCCATTTGTCTGTTTTGTTATTTATTTGATGATATCTGCCAATTAATAGGTGCGCATACATGCTTACTGGACTGGAGCTCAATATGTGTTGAAAATCAGTTTTCAAACCACGCATTGAACTAACTGAAGAGCCGTCTTGGTAACTCAACAAAATAACATTCCTTATGTGACCTGGACTCTGCCTACTTAGGAAGTGGCCAGATCCAGTTGTGGCAGTTCCTGTTGGAGCAGCTGTTCGATGAATCGTGTCACTCCTTCATAAGCTGGACAGGGAATGGTTGGGAGTTTAGATTCACAGATCCTGATGAGGTGAGAATATATACAGTTAGTTGCGTGGTCTCAGAGAATCTAGTAGAGAGAGGGCAGGCAGGTCTTAAAGTCTCATTGAGTTCAGCAGAGGTGGAAATTCTACGGTGCGGAAAGTATAAGTTCTGTCATGTGTTCCGACCTTCCATTTATTCATGCAGCTGATTTCACTAATAATTTCTGCATCCTATCCTGAGTAAAGATTTGTTTGCAGCATAATTAATTGAAGACTCTCTGAACCTTGGTTTTACTCCTCTTGATTCCAGAAGGTTGGGCACAGGTTTTATAATCTCAGTCTATATCAGGGTGGGCTCATGCCAATTTTGCAGATGTACACCTATCAGCCATAATGTTATGACCACCTGCCTAATATGTAGGTCCCACTTTTGCTGCCAAAACAGTCCTGACCTGTTGAGGCATGGACTCCACTAGACCTCAGAGGGTGTGCTGTGTTATCTGGCACAGAGACATTAGCAGCAGACCCTTTAAGTCCTGTAAGTTGTGAGGTAGGGCCCCCATGGATTGGCCTTTTTTGTCCAGAATATCCCACAGATACCCGATTGGATTTTGATCTGGGGACTTTGGAGGCCAAGTCAACACCGTGAAATCATTGTTGTGTTCCTCAAACCATTCCTGAAAAATTTTTGCAGTGTGGTAGGGTGCATTATCATGCTGAAAGAGGCCACTTCCATGAGAGAATACCATTTCCACGAAAGGGTGTACTTGGTCCACAACAATGCTTAGGTTAGTGGTACGTGTCAAAATGACATCCATGTGAATGGCAGGACCCAAGGTTTCCCAGCAGAACGCTGTCTGTGCTGGCTTGCCTTCTTTTCATAGAGCATCCTGGTGCCATATCTTCCCCAGGGAAGCGACACACACGCACCTGGTCATCTACATGATGTAAAAGAAAATGTGATTTATCAGACCTGGCCACCTTCTTCCATTGCTCTTGGTCCAGTTCAAATGTTCATGTGCCTATTGTAGGTGCTTTAGGCAGTAGACAGGGGTCAGCATTAGCACTCTGACAGGTCTGTGGCTACACAGCCCCATACGCAACAAACTGCAAGGCACTGTGTGTTCTGGCACCTTTCTGTCAGAACCAGCATTAACTTATTCAGCAATTTGAGCTACTGTAGCTCTTCCTTTAGATTGGACCACATGAGCCAGCCTTCGACTCTGTTCCCGGTTCACTGGCTTTCTTTCTTTGGATCACTTCTGGTTGGCGCTGACTACTGCAGACAGGGAACACCCCACAAGAGCTGCAGTTTTGGAGATGCTCTGACCCAGTCATCAAGCCATCACAATTTGGCCCTTGTCGAAGTCGCTCACATCCTTACGCTCCTCCATTTTTTCTGCTTCCAGCTCATCAACTTTGAGGGCAAAATACTCACTTGCTAACAAATATCCCACCTACTGACGGGTGCCATTATCATTAGATAATCAATGTGATTCACTTCATTTTATTTATTTACGTATTTATTTGCTGCAGACATGTAAAAAATATACAGTCCATGTCATATAACCGAAGAAACACAAATCACACCATATAACAATTGTACATCTGTTTGTGCCAATAGTCAATCAGTGCAGATCCATGATACGCAGCAGAATTAGCAATAGTAAAAATCACAGCATTGCCTGAGCAGGTGACACACAAGATGAATTTGAGAAAAGATTTCTTCAGCTTTTCACAAGAAAATCTGACATTGCTAAAAGCAAACATTCCACTTGCTCTGCAGCTACAACAATATCCATGTAATATTCTAAAAGCATTGTTAACAGCTATTCTACCAGAATTTCTGGAAGAACATTTAAAGTTGACCCACAGATAACAGAGGTAAACATTAGAACAGAAAGATGTGAATAGTTGATTTTTAATATCACCTCAACAAAAATGAAACTGACAAGAGATCAAGTTACTATGACCATACAAAGAGCGAACTGTGTTATGCTAATCTCTATCATCACTCAATTCATCTCACACTGTGTGACCCAAATATTCATATTGGTTCACGCACTGCAATGGTACATGATTTACAGTAACATCAGAGAATACATTGTATCTATTGGTATCAAATAACATTAAATTTGATTTATCAGTGTTGAAGATAATATCATGAGATTGCCCATAATTAGAACATGCTCCGAGGGACTCCTGAAGGCCCTTGACTTCAGCTGTCAGAGATCATAATGTTATGGCTGATCAGTATGTATTAAACCTAATACTCACATTTTTGATACAGATGCTCAACAAAACAACTCCGTATAGTCTCAAATTTTGAGGAATTGGTGTCTATGAAACCAAACCCTGTTCTCATGGACCCAAAAGTTCTGACCAGGAAGATTATGCCTTGCAGGAGTCAAAAATGAAAAAGCTGAAATTTTTCTGCAAGCATTTCATTCTGACCAAGTTAGAAACTTGGATTTCAGTTGAAGTTTTTCAGGTTATAAACAAGAACAGTATCCTAAGGCCGACATCTTTTGATTAGGTGGCTCGACGCTGGGGTCTGAGGAAGAACAAGCCAAGGATGAATTATGAGAAGCTAAGCGGCGGCCTGCGCTACTATTACCACAAAAACATCATCCGTAAGACCACAGGCGAGCGCTTTGTCTACCGCTTCGTCTGTGACCCGAAGAGCCTGTTGGGCTGCGCTGCTAAAAAGCCACTGGACCAGACTGGGGTTGAGCCATATGCAGGGGACTGAAGCACCTGCTCCACTGAAGGGGGGGGGTCTCCTATCTCCCTACATGAAGCTCAGGAATGGTTAACGCTTCTTTTACATGTGCTGTAAAACACAAATAGACTGAATATTGCAGCATGTCTATGGATTGTGCTGGACCGTGAGGACAAGGAATTTCTTTTTGGCCCAAATTCTACAGGATCATGGCCTAAACTTCAAGGACCTGAATGTTGCATTGGTATACCTGTTTTTAAAGTGTTGTTCAGTACAATCTGTGCCTTGGGGGTTGTTCACACCTGAACGTCCGAACCTACACCTGGACCAAGGTTCGGGTTTCTGTTGCATTGCATACATTTCATCTAGTTTGTAATGGTTTCACGCTGTAATTATGTGGGGCACCAAGAACAGACATACTGACATACCCACGTCCTGTCTTCATCATCTACATCAGTTCCAGTTCCCTTAAATTGTAAATCATTGCGTTAGTGATGGGCAAGCGCATGATGTTTGTGTTTTGTCAATTGGGGTATTACAGCCTGAATGAATGGAAAAAACTGACTGAAAAGATTCAATTTGTTCCCGTGAAACTATTATTATTATTATTATTATTATTATTATGGCGTCACTAACTAGTACTGGAGACCAGTTCAAATTCCTCGAGTTGAAGACCTTATCATGAGATAAATTGTATTGTTGCCGACAGAAAAGGTGGAGAGACATGCAAGCAATCCTATGAGACTTGGCAGTTCTTTTGAAACTTTTTTTTCCCTCTGACTCTGGATGAAATTATTAGGATAATATGACCTACCCCTTTGTTGCATAGCGGTTACGAAAGTAAGCAAACCCACTCACCAGTCTTAAGGCAAAAGAGGAAATGAGTCATGCAACAAAGGGTTAAACATTTGACATCTCTCGTGCTACCGCAGCTCATTGTGTTTTGTACTGCAATGTTGCGCAGTGTTTTTTTTCTCCAGTTCCTTTCTCCGACAATACAACAGTACTTAGTCAGAGATGCCTGTAATTAGTCTGAAAGTCTGAACCAAGTCTGTTCATACTCAAAACAAACCAAATCATGGTTTATTTTGCTCCGGACTGAGACCGCCACTTTTGTTTGGTCCAAAATTCTGCTGCATGGACCAGACCATGGTTCAAGGGAGGTTCCATTCCTGCAATTTTGCTTCAGGTCAAACTGGAAAGTCCTTAAGTCCGGACCAAATGAAGGTGTGAAAGCCCCCTAATACTTGGGAAAAGTGTCATAGCTTCCTCTTAGAACTAATTGTGTGACTTGGAGTCAGGTTCACGGGTATTTGTACAAAATGTCAAAATTTTCATCAGTTTGGCTCTGTACCACCACAATGGATTTAAAATTAAACAACTAAGATGTACTCGAAATGTAGGCTTTCAGCTTGTAATGTCAGGGCTTTGTCACATACAGTTGTGCTCAAAGATTTGCATACCCCAGCTGAATTTGTGAAATGTTGCCATTTATTTTGAAAATACGACGTATAATGCAAAAAACTTGTCTTTTATTTGAGGACACTGATCGCGTGAAGTCATTTATCATCACACAGATGTTTGGCTCCTTTTTAAATCATAATGATAACTGAAATCAACCAAACAGCCCTGATCATGAGTTTGCATACCCTTGAATGTTTGACTTTGTTCTACAGACACAAGGTGACACAGGTTTAAATGGCTATTAAGGGTTCGACTCCTGTGGCTTTTTAAATTATAATTAGTGTCTGTGTATAGTCATTGAGTTTGTTAGCTCCCGAGTGGATGCACTTATCTGGCTAGACACTGAGCCATGGGGAGTGGCAAAGAACTGTCTAAGGACCTTCGTAACAAGGTAGTTCAACTTTTTAAAGACGGGAAAGGATATAAAAAGATATCCAAAGACTTTAAAATGCCAGTCAGTACTGTTCAGTCTGTGATCAAGAGGTGGAAAATTAGGGGATATGTAGATACTAAGCCAAGGTCAGGTAGGCAAAGAAAAATTTCAGCCCAAACTGCCAGGAGAATTGTTTTGGACACAAAGAAAAATTCACAAGCTACCTCAAGAGAAATACAGTATGCTCTGAAAAAAGATTGTGTGGTTGTTTCAAGGAGCTCAATAAGGAGGTACTTAAACAACAATGAGCTGCTTGGTCGAGTTGCTTGAAGGAAGCCATTATTGCACCAATCCCACAAAAAAGCCTGCCTAAAATATGCCAGACAACACCTTGACACACCTCACAACTTCTAGAATGCTGTCATTTGGAGTGACGAGACCAAAATAGAACTTTATTATGGTCACAACCATAGCGCTGAGTGCAGTCAACAAGGCCCATGGTGAAAAATATACCATTCCCATTGTAAAGCATGGCGGTGGCTCTCTGATGTTTTGGGGGTGTGTGAGCTCTAAAGCCTCAGGGAATCTTGTGAAAATTGATGGCAAGATGAATGCAGAATGCCATCAGAAAATACTGGCAGACAATTTGCATTTTTCAGCATGAAAACTGCTGACAGTGATCCAAAGCACAAGGCCAAGTTGACCCTCCAGTGGTTACAGAAGAGAAAGGTGAAGGTTCTAGAGTGGTCATCACAGTCTTCTGACCTCAATATCATCGAGCTGCTTTGGGGAGATCTCAAACATGCAGTTCATTCAAGTCGACCAAAGAATTTGCAGGAGCTGGAGGGATTTTTCATGGAAGAATGGGCAGCTATACCATCTGAGAGAATTAGGGGCTGCATTGACAACTATCACAAAAGACTGCACACTGTTATTGATGCTAAAGGGGGCCATACACAGTATAAAGAACTAAGGGTATGCACACTTTTGAACAGGGTTCATTTCTTTTTTCCCTTATTGCCATGTTTTATATGATGATTGTACCATTCTACATGACCTACAATTGGATATGAATCCAATAAAAAATAAAAGAAATGTGTTTTGCCTGGTCATTCATGTTTTCTTCAAAAAAAATGCTACCTATTTGACAAATTCAGCCAGGGTATGCAAATACTAAGAGGTATTAAAAACACAACAAGCAACAATGTTCAAAACTTTGTTCAAATAGTGCAATAAGGAAACAATAAATACAAGGATATTTAAAGTAGAGAATTGGCTCTCAAATTGTGAATTCTAACAAATGGGTAAGTCAGCAGACCACTTGCCCTCAACAATAGTTCGATACATGAGCTGCTCCCAAAATGATCCACTGAAAGGAGAGTCAGCCAAGAAATGTTGTATAAATTACTCAACATTAACCTTCAGAAATCCTGGCTTAAAAACTTATGTTTGTGTAAAGTCATGATGCCACGACTGACTCAAGAAAACCGGGATCAGGCCATTGGAATGCTGAAGGCCAGGATGAATGCAGCTAGCACTGCGGCACATTTTGGAGTGGATTGTGAGATGGTTTTACATCTGCAAATTCGATATATGCAGAAAGGAAGCGCCCGAGATGGACCGCGGCTTGGGCAGTTACGTGTGGCCATGCGTGCGCAGGACTGTAGCATTCATGTGATGCATCAAAGAGACCGCTTTCGCCCAGGAACACTGACTGCTGCCCAGGATCTTGGAAGATGCTGTGGCCATATCAGCTCTCGTACGGTGTGAGGGCGGCTCTGAGGTGAAGGCACCTCCTCATTTAGAGCACGTGTTGGGACGGTCCTGACGGATCGCACATGTGCTACTCATCATCAGAGGGGACAGGCATGTTCCAACAAAAATTGGCCAAATTGTCAGTGATATCACATTATTTTTAGTGGCAGATCGCGCTACTTGCTCTATGCACCTGTCCCCTCTGAGAAAAAGTAGCCCTGCAATCTATCAGGACCATCCCAACAAATGCTCAAAATGAAGACATGCCTTCATCCCTAATAATCTACTTTAAATATTCTTGTATTTATTTTTTCCTCATTACATTATTTGCTCAAAATTTTCACATTGTTGCTTGTTGTGTTTTTAATGCCTTTAAATATAGAGTATAAACACAACCATGTTTATACAAGGCCCCCCAATTTTTGGCTTCAGCTGTCTTCAGTTCCTACTTACACAAGGGGCATTTTAGCTTCAGTTTTGCTTTCAGAAAGTGAAATGGATGCTTCGCTAAATTAAGGTTCAGTGATTGACTGGGCCATCGTCGTACATTTCACTTCTTTGCTTTTAAACAGTTTTTAGTTGCTTTGGCAGGATACATCAGATTCTTGTTCATCAGCGCTGTGAAGCACCCTAGACAAATTATGAAGCATTTTTGTGCATTTTAAGTGATATGCCCATGTCAAAACACTACCTTCACTGTGCCTCACTGATGAGGTAGTTTGCTTAAGATCTTTCCCCATACTTTACTCTTCCCAACGTTCTGGTTGATCTTTGTCAAATCTGTGCATAGGATGCTTTTCCAGAACAGTAATGGCTTTTTTTAGATGTATTGTGACAAACTCTAATCTAGCCTTCCCATTTTCGCGGTATACCAATGGTTTATGTCTTGTGATAAACCCTCTTTATTTTCTCTGGTTAAGTCTAGGTCCTCTGCCTCTTTATTGTTGACTCTGACACAGATCAAGTGAAGGGCAAGGAAATAATTCTTCTGTCATCCACCAAAATTTTTGTTGGTGGTCATCCTGGCCGAATAACACACCTGGCCATGGACCAGCTGAGCTACCAAATTCCCTATTACTTTTGGTCCCAGGCATCACAGAGGGCCAGTGATTGGGGTGTTGTTGGTAGGCTTTAGAGCATTTCAGTTTGAAGTTTCATGTTCTCCTTGTGTTCAAGGGGGTTCCTGCGGGTACTTTAGGTTTCTCCTACAGTACTAACACATGCATGCCAGGCTAATTGATGACTCACATGCTCATAACTATGTGTGAGTGATAGGTGTGTGACCCCTGTGATGGATATTTGGGCTGTCCAGGATGTTCCTGCCTCTCACCCATTGCATACTGGGATCGGTTCCAGCTCTCCACACCCCTGCTCAGGTATAAGGGGTTTAGATAATGGATGGATGGACTTAGGTCACAGATATGACGAGAAGACATTGTCATCAATATCCCTGCCGCCATGGTGGACTATTTTGAACTCAATCAATGTCACGACTGATAACATACACACAAAATTTCATTCATCTATGTAAAATAGTTTCTGAAAAAGCTTGTCCTCTCTTATCCTGATGGACTGACGGACGAGCTCTGTTGCAATACCCCCCTCCCCCCCTCCACTCTGTGGCAGGGGGGAAATAGCTATGTAATTCATACATTGTTCACCAGATTTTTATTCAAAGGGACATTATCATGGTACAGCTAGTCACATCCAATAGCTGCATAAATATACAAAATCATTCATGTGTAGGAAGTTTTTCATGTGGGGTCATCCTATTGAATTGTTTAGATGTTTTTGATAAGCTTATGTAATGTGCCATGACACTTCTAGAAGACGGTATTTTGAAGGAAATACTGCTAGGCGTGCTGTAAATAGCGACGTTATCCCTGCTCACTATGGCTGTCATTATCGTCTGTATTACATTCACGTATTATGCGTTGTGATGATAATACTTGGAAATTGTGCGTCTTTTGTGTGATATCCGACTGTTAAAACGAATCGCCTGCCTAGACAGAAAGCAGGTAAGTTAGATTTCCTGCACCTAGTCCTCGACTATGTCTGCATGACTGACATACAAACATACATGACAAATGACACAAACTCACTGTACGGTACAGTAGCCCCGGGGATATACATGATATAGAGGATCTTGCAAGTAAAAGTGTCGCATGATTGTTATGAAACGAGTTGAGAAAATTTTGCGTTTGTTGCAAACTTTATGTTTGTACTGAGCTACATCACTCTGATACGCTGTGATGAGTCACAGACATTCATGGCTGACCTTGATATGGTTTTTAACTTCACAGTCAACGCAGACTAGCCAGCTACCTAACAAGCTAATGTTACGTAATGGTTATGGAAAGATACTCCATGCATGCTGGCTAGCTAGCTCATTTCAGAAAAATTTTGGTGGAAAGACAGCGATTGCACTGTGTGTGCTGTATGTGGCGTATATGCTGAGCAGCCGGAGTAACGTCATAGCTAAGCTCCGAAAAAGAGACTGCTCTAATAAAATGGTGCGCCCCATTCAAGGGAGAATAGCCTGTTTGCTCGCACCTTTTGTTCAGCATTTGAATTTCATGGGGGTTGAATCGCCTGGAAAAGGCTAGAAGTTGTATGCATTGTTATCTGGGAATGATTTAAGCAGCAAATTATATTGGATGATAATGTCTCTTTAAAGAACTTCTAAATTAAAGCTGAAAGTCTGCACTTCAAGCTTATACATATTATCAAATTTTGATTCCAATATGATGTGGTGTATTGGACCAGCAGACAGCTAAAATAACAAATTTGTCGATATTAAAATATAATTCGACCTTACTGTATGTATTATATATTATATTTACCAAACAGATATAATCATCTGTACTATTATTTATTGAATACATCTGTAATTTAGATAATCTTTTGGGTAAAACATGGAAATAAATTCTTCAAAATAATGCAATGCAAGCAGGTTGCTTTTATTATAAATATATCACAGTAAAATGTTGGATACAGTACTGTGGATACAGTGCAATGTAGAAGTTGGAAACTAGATCTTAAGCACTACTGTTACAAGACCTTACAAGGCTTTGCTGTCCAAAAGATAAATCAGGACACACCTCAATCTGGTGTATATTACATAAAACAGCCAGTTATGTATTCTTGGGGGCGAAGTCTTTGATCGCTAAATTGCAATTTTCTTTTACTATGTACAGAGCAGAATTTTAAATTATTGCATCATTAATGTCACTGAAATATCCCTTTCCAGGTGAAACAGACAAATTAAACCAGGCATGACGGTACAATGCAGTAGTTGGGCATCATGCCATTTTACTAGCAAAGTGCTGCAAGTCGAACAAATTAAATTGAACTTTTTATTTTGCACATTTTTGTACAGCGTAAATGCAAATCAAAGCATTTCTTGATAAATATAATGTAAAGAATAATAACAGCAACTATTCAGTCGATTGAATATTTCATAATCTGCTATAAAGAAGTCAATCAGTGGAGCCGTGACCCTCCTTCTGTATAAAGAGAGATTCTTTTGAGGCCTGGATTGTGCAAGGCTGCTATGCATGTAAAACTCAATGTCAGTTTCTATGATGATTGCACACAAAACTTTGATGTCTTAAAATTTCTTTTTTTATGTCATTCTAATTCATTGTCTTTCTGCCTTACTAGATCCTGATAGTACAAATATTTCAACTCAAATTGTGTTTCTTCTCTGACTGTCAAGTATAGGGCCATTTTACTGTAATCGCGACATGGTTTTTGAAAAAAAAAAAAAAAAAAGTTCTACAATGTGACAGCTATGGAAATGTTCTCCTGAATACCTCATCCTTCTGGAATGTAAATTTTTTCAAGCTTGGATAAGTTATAGCTTATTACAAGACAAAAGTCACATAATCAAAATGTGATTCTTTATTTGCATATTCCAAAAAATAGCCCAAAAAATTAATTTTAGAAAATTTCACAAAAAGACATCAAAAAGTTTGCATTTCTTCCAAACCAACAACAACATAGTTTCAATACTGTAAGACCACGCCTCCAGTCGTCCAGCTCACCAGTCAATTAAGACCCAGACTGCATTCCTCATTCCACTTATCATTGTTGCATTGCATCTGTTTGTCATTTCCACTGGGTGGTAGCAGTCTGCTATATAAGACCGAGTCTCACACTCGGTCTTTGTGAAGTCTCGTAACTATATGCCTATGTTGCATTCCTAGTCTCGTATAGACATATTTCCCGCGTATCGCGTGTATATTCTGAAAACTCTTTATACTCAGTGCTGTTATTGTTTATTCCAGCACTCTATATTAAGGACCTCGATTCCTGTTTGTTTTCTATTTGTAATACATTGTTCCTGCAGCTAATGCCCAGAGTCTGTATTACCAACTGCGTTTATTAAGGAACCTCGATTCCTGTTTTTTTTTGTTTTGCTTCGTCCATGCCTTCTGCTGTGCAGTAGGCATAAGAAATACTACCAAGTCCATCCTTGCACCTGAGTCTAGTCCTCAACTTCCTGTCCTCGGTGCAACTGAATTGTGTACTGAAGAATTCTTCTGTTTTCTTCGTGAAAACAAACTTGCGCGACTTTGTGGTGCGTTTCAAGAGAAGAGACGGAGTCAGATTTGGTGTTAGAAAACACAGTTAAAAAAAAACTGAGTTTATTAAATGCGTCTCGACCAGCGCAGTGTCCAGTGTAAATATGATCTGACTGCCTTCATTGGGATACAACAGGGTTTAAGTAACCATTGTGAACAAAAGATATTGACCCAGGAGTTTTGCTATGGTGCAGAAACAATAGGGCCTGATTAACTCATTGGGTTAAACACAGATGACATTGTCTCAGTGAATACAGTACATAACCCATCAGTGTGTTCCTGCTTGACTACATCAACCCAGCAGTGGGCTGAAACTGCCTTGATTAAGTAGTAGAGCGAGACAGAATAGCTGGTTGTAAAGATTCTAGATTACTGCCAACAGAACGCCATATATCACTATATGTGCTATGAACACTAAAAATCTAACAGTTTCCCCCTCTGATCATATGATCACTCACATCTATGATCAAACCATAATTACAGAAAGGTATAAACTTGCAGGTTCGGAATACTGGGTGACATGTATATTGTAAGCCATGGGAATACAAACACTGCCCGTAAAACTCTGAAATAAAAACGGTGGAATGAATGTACAGTCTCTGGTTCCTTGAGGGCAAGAGTCTGTTGGCTTCCACGGATGTGTAATGGGTTATATATGTTTTTGAATGTCTCTCCTTGCGAGCCGTGACACTCCGGCTCCAGGTGGGTGCTTGTTTCCGGATCGGTCCTCCTTCATCTGCATTCTATCAAGGGGAGAGAGGTGCAGCAGTACCATCCAGAACACAGCATTTGAAGGTTTCTCTAATACATGAAATAGGTGAGTTCAACGCATGGAAACAAAAAGGAAACTGGAGACCCCAGCCAAACAGAACAGAAGAAGGGAAATCGTCGGGCCAACCTCGCGATGGGCAGTCCTGACCCAAAGATTCCCTTAAACAAAAAGAAACATATATTTTAAACAAACCAAAACCGAAAACTGGACTACTGGTAATCTCCAAAAATAACAAAAAACCATGCGTTGATTGACAATAAGAAGTCATTACTATGTTGGTGCAATGTGAACGACAGCAGAAGTGTTTTAAGAGCTGTTATAGGAGCAGATTCTCAATTTCAAATACAAAACAAAAATATTCAACATTTCAAATACAATACAAAAAAAAATATTCCATATTTCAAGTGAAATGCTTTGTTTCCGTTATTGCATCGAGGACATATGCCTTCTAACAACTTGCACAGCCTAGGTGTATGGAACACAAACAACCTGCAGTCTAAGAAGTGCATTGCTCATGTGCCAGCAACAACAATAAAACATCAGCATACACTTAAAAATCCTGAACATTTTGATTACACAGAACGTACATCAACAAAACCAATCAAACATCGACTTAATCGTAGTCCTCGTTTCGAAAATGAAGGTCGGCACAGTATGTATGAGTCGTACAATTCATATTGTTAATGTTGCTGGAAAGATTTGAGTCAACAGTCCTCAATATGACTCATCTTTTCTATCAAGAATTTGGTTGCCTTTTTTCAAATTTAAATTCAGACTCCCATTTTTTTCCTGCTCTTAGGGTGCCCACTGTCTAATGTACATGGTCGCCTGAAAAAAGTAAGGGGAGGTTTGCCTCTACCAAGTGACCAGCATTTGTCCACTGTGTGGCCTTCTTTCAGACACGTTTCATAAACCTCTCACAGTTAACCGCAGTCTTTGACAAAGTGGCGGGATTCGAAAACACGGCAGTTCTTTTCTCTGGGTAGAATCGTTGTTTTCGTGTACTGGTGCGAAAGGGAATTTGAAAGTACAGTCAGAATTGCTCTGCTTTTACGGGTTTATGGTTATAGTGCATTTCGCCTTCGACCCGTCTTTGCGTTAATGCTCTAAGCGGGGTTACCGCCGCCAAATTATGGTCAGATGCCTCACTGTCACTTCCGGTCCACTCGTCATTACGAGCGGAGGGCGAAACTGACATTGCGGTCACCCCACTACCAGGCACCAATAACTGCCCGTTTTGCAATAATTCGATTCCATCTTTTAAAGCAGCTATTTCCGCGTTTTTCTTAGCCACCTTTGCTTTGACGCTTTTTTAGTTCTATTGCCAGCCTCTTTACTTTTTCTCTCAGTGTGAAGGAGGCGGTCGGCCCGACCTTGACATGGATTTCGTTTCGTCTTTGCATATTATTTACAATGAGCAGAGCAATGGGAAGCTTACGTGTATCGGGCACGCGTTGGAATTTGCCAAAAACTTTCTTAATATCTTCCAAACTCCAAACCTTATTCTCGCTGACTTCAAAAGCATATTTTTTCGAAGGTACTAAGTCTACGTTTTCCAACTTCAAATGGGACTGAATGAAACCTTTAGTTTCTCTAATAATGACATCATTAGCAACTTCAGGTACAGCTCTACCACCCTTTTCGGAGGTAGGGACCTGGGTCTTGTCGCGTCTCCCAAACATGATTTCACTTACGAAATTAGTCAGTCAACCAATACTGAGCCGTAACTAATAAAATTATGGAAATTATTCTCTCGACACTTACCAGGAGGACAACCCAATTAATCTTATTTATTCAAAGGAAGTAAAAAAAAATAACGCTGTTATTGATTTAAGGACGTTCAATAAGTCGGCTTAATTTTAATTGAAACAGACCACAATCCTGTTCCTATACCCTACACCAATGGCACAATTTTATTTTAGCACTCTGGATCTATTACGGGTTGTAGTAGCCTACTTTAGGTTTTAGGGTAAACACAACAAAGACAAACACTTAAACGTTCACAGAAACCGTGCAGCACCACTGCTCAAAAACGGACCCCGAATAGGTCTTCCACGCGTCGCGGTTTAAGCAAAGTATTCTCAAACGCCGCCACAAACACCCTGTTGCAGTCAAAAGTCCTCTGAAAACTTTTGACCGCTCAATGGAGGATTCCTTTAATCTACTTCTTTCAATTAAAAGAGCGTGCCTTGCTTCCCGAACTGACCAAGACCCTGAGTTAAACAAGTAATGCACCAGCGTTAAAACATGAACACTGCCACAGACACCCTGTTGCAGTCAAAAGTCCTCTGAAAACTGTTGACCGCTCAATGGAGGATTCCTTTAATCTACTTCTTTCGATTAAAAAACGTGCCTTGTTCGCCCATACAACTTGGATCCCTGACGAATAACGTCTTATAGCCTAGAATTAATATTCTAATGCTCGCCCCCAGCAAACACCCTTGCCTCCCGCAAGTAATATTAATTTCTCAGACTTCACAGAATTAATATTCTAATGCTTGCCCCTCAGCAAACACCCTTGCCTCCCGCAAGTAATATTAATTTCTCAAATTTATGACTCACATACGATCAACGCACTTGCCTCCCGCAAGTACTATAATGTGAGTTTCACAGACTCAATATACTTATTCAACAAACAGACGTGAACGAACGAACAAACAAACGCGCGAGCAAACGAAACGCGCTGATCACCACAACATGAGGCCTTCCTTGAATTACAACCACGCCAGCCGCGATTCTATACCTAGTTTCTTATCGAGCGAAGGTAATTAGCACCAAGAAACTCTCAAAACTTCACCGCACGTGCAACTTCTGGTTGCTGGAGTGACAGTCCGCTGGAACAGTTCAAGTTTTTCCAGATGCCGGGGAAAATCTTGGGCCTTGGTTATCTTCGTCGATCTCGGTGGAACCTCCAACTGAAGAATTCTTCTGTTTTCTTCGTGAAAACAAACTTGCGCGACTTTGTGGTGCGTTTCAAGAGAAGAGACGGAGTCAGATTTGGTGTTAGAAAACACAGTTAAAAAAAAACTGAGTTTATTAAATCGTCTCGACCAGCGCAGTGTCCAGTGTAATTATGATCTGACTGCCTTCATTGGGATACAACAGGGTTTAAGTAACCATTGTGAACAAAAGATATTGACCCAGGAGTTTTGCTATGGTGCAGAAACAATAGGGCCTGATTAACTCATTGGGTTAAACACAGATGACATTGTCTCAGTGAATACAGTACATAACCCATCAGTGTGTTCCTGCTTGACTACATCAACCCAGCAGTGGGCTGAAACTGCCTTGATTAAGTAGTAGAGCGAGACAGAATAGCTGGTTGTAAAGATTCTAGATTACTGCCAACAGAACGCCATATATCACTATATGTGCTATGAACACTAAAATCTAACAGTACGAAGCACAACCCTTACAAATACACAATTTTGTCCGATTACAGATCAAGACAAATAAGAGGAACTGAATTTTTAAGAAAAAAAAAGTTTGCTTGCTCAAAGAAAAAGAACAATTTTGTCCCGCATCTGACAGAAATGTTGCATAGAGGACTTAAATTCATTTTAATGTAAGCATGGGCAACGCTCTGCATAAACTCTAATGCAATGCGTAACAGCTGAACTGGGGCGGTAAACAAGCCTCAGAAAACTTATAAAAAATGATGTAAATACCATTTTCATACAAAAAGAACACCATGGTTTGATTAAAAGCAACCTTTTCAATAGGACACCGCATTTCATACATGAACTCTCTAAATATTACGGCCAAAAACGCGATTTGAACAGAGCTGTTGTTCGCCCATTGGATGAATGCGTCACCTCAATTTGCGCCGTGTTTACAAATTTTCAAGCGCACGGCGTGGCAGAAATATCCATTTAGGAGGTAGATTTCAAATAGCCCGCGCCGACGTGATATCCTAGCTACGGCCCGGATTTGCTTACAGCCATCTAATTTAAGAAATTACGCATCTGTTCGTCCAGGCTAGACCTCCAGGGGATGTGAAATAAATTCGACAGAAGTTGGTGAAGTTCGTCGCGAGTTCGCCGTGATTTCTTCTCAACAATAGCAAGAAAGGTGGGCGTATTTTTACTCTACCCAACATAGTTTGTTGACAGAATATCCTGTGACCCTATTTGTGAAGTTTCAGTAAAATATACCAAGGAATAAACCGGCGCCAGGCGTTTGAAGCCCGCTGGTCACAATTCGTGCCATCTCCACTTCAACTGGCTGTACGCCAGCGCCGTGGTGCTCGACCAGATTTCGTCAGTGTGTGAAATGAATTGTCTTAGTACCAGTGCCGTGCGGTCGGAGGTTAGTTTGGTGAGGCAGAATCCTTCCCTGTGCTTGATTAGCAATCAGACAATTAACTAGTTTAGTAAGACTATTCGGCAGAATGACGGGCCAGTTTAAATTTCCGCAGCATTATTACTCAGTACATCGAACCTGAAATGCTCGCTAGACAGCAGATTTGCACATACTTGCTTCCAGGAAGCTGAAGCAATGTCATCAACAAGTATGAAAACAGTTCGACTTATGCAGAGTTCAATGCTTAATCAATAAACAATGTATTCTCCTTTAAATACGCGCTTTTACACGCAAAAAAAAAGCGAACACTTATTTTCAGTCTTCTTTCATAATCCGATTAACAATGTTTAAACAATATACAGAATTACCGAGAGCCGATAATTTTTCCTAATTGATTGTTCAGATTTCCATCCTTGCAGTCTCGAATTGAAGCGTGAATGAATATTTTTGTCATCATCTCCTCTATCAGTATACGGGCTTCCTATAGGCTTGGCCTTAATTGTTTTGATTGTGAATCAGGAATAGTACGAGGGAACAGGTTCACAAAATCCTGTGATAAAAGTTTGGGTGACTGCCTTACCTTCACTGCACGTCTCTGGCTTCCTGTAAGAAAGTACTCGCAAATCTGCAATTTCGTGAGCATTTCAAGTTCGAATTACTGAGTAATAACGCCGCGGAAACTTAAACTGGCCCGTCATTCTGCCGAATAGTCTAACTAAACTAGTTAATCGTCTGATTGCTAATCAAGCAAAGGGGAGGTTTCTGCCTCACCAAACTAACCTCCGACTGCACGTCACTGTGTTTTACTATGAATTATTCACAGTAGCTCATTGAAACTATCATGGGAGAAGGATATATGGACATAGTAAAAAAAACAGTGCAAAGTTTTTTGTTAAAAATCACCACGGGTTATTGAAGGGGAACGTTTGATTCATTTCGTAGCAGTGGGAGGGCAAACAACTGCCGGCATCAGCGACTTCACTGCATTTTATATAGTAATGGGCGAGTAGCGTTAACGGTTGCCCTCCCACCGATAATTTTGACATTTTTGCAGGCCATTGATCCAAAAAAAATTCACTGGCAACCCATTCATACCATTTTTTGATATCAATGCAAAACCTAATGTTTGTTTAACATAACTGGGTGAAATTCAATGCATTTTCCATTAAAAAGGGCCTAGGGGGCGCTGCTGTACTTCAGAAAAGGGGTAGATGACTTTAGCATCAATTATTTCTGTTAGGGTACCCTAATGGATAATTTGGCCTGGTTTATTTCTGAATAGACTGTATTTTCGAAAATGCCTCAGGCTTCACCCCGCAATTTTCACAATGGGTTTTGTTGAAATATGCCGAAATCAGCCATTTTTGGGACCCTGTGGCTCTGAGACCCTTTCCTGTAAAGGCGCTGGACTTATGGCAAACTCTTCGTCTGTGTCTTCTGTACTTACCTGCAAAAAATCATTAGAAAATAAAAAAAACTTTGCTCTCTGCAACTCAAGAAATGTTGTCATTTTATTCATTTGTATTGCCCTATTTAATGAGACAATAATGGTCTGAAACTACACTGATATCCGCAGATATCCGAATTGTTGTACACAGAGAATGCTACAGCTTCTAGAAGTTCGCACACATTGAAAGTTGTAAAGAAACAAAAGACAGAAGACTCCCTGATGACCAGACTGACAATGCTTACTTGCAGAGGCCAGCAAGCAGCCATGATTAACCTGTCAAAAATTATTCAAGAACTGTGTTATGTGGCATTTGCTCAGTTGCTCTGCTTTGGGAGACAATTGTTTCAATAATTATGCGGTGACTAATGAAGACACATTCAGCCCAAGTGCAATAATCAATAATCATGTATTCATCGAGGTGCTGGTCAGTGGTAGCTATATCTGTGCATTTGAAGTCTCATTATTGCATACTTCTACATCATTTTTTACAACCCCAATTCTGAAATAGTTGGGACAAAGTGTAAATTGTAAAATAAAATCAAAACACAATGACTTTCAAATCACACCAGCCAGTATTTTACTCACAATAGAACAGAGATAACATAGCAAATGTTGAAACTGAGAAATTTTACAATTTTATCCACAAAATGAGCTAATTTCAAACTTGATGGCTGCTACAGGTCTCAAAAAAGTTGGGACAGGGGCCTGTTTACCATGGTGTAGCATCCCCTCTTCTTTTTAACACAGAGTGGAGGCGTCTGGGCATTGAGGAGACAAGTTTCTTGAGTTTAGCCATTGGAATTTGATCACACTCTTGTTTAATACAGGCTTCCAGCTGCTGGAGAGTTTTGGGTCTCCTTTGACAGACTTTTCGTTTAATTATGTGCCAAATGTTCTCAATCGGTGAAAGATCAGGACTGCAGGCAGGCCAGTTCAGCACACGGACTCTTCTACTACAAAGCCATGCTGTTGTAATAGCTGCAGTATGTGGTTTTGCATTGTCCTGCTGAAATACACAAGGCCTTCCCTGGAATAAATGTCATCTGGAGGGGAGCATATGTTGCTCTAAAGCCTTTATATACCTTTCAGCATTCATGGTGCTTTTTAAAACATGCAAGTGTCCCACACCATATGCACTAATGCATCCCCATACCGTCAGAGATGCTGGCTTATGAACTGAACGCTGATAACAGGAGGGGTGGTCTTTCTCCTCTTTTGCCCGGAGGACACGACGCCTATGATTTCCAGCTAGAATGTCAAATATGGACTTGTCTGACCACAGGACACTTTGCCACTTTGCTACAGTCCATTTTAAATGAGCCTTGGCCCACAGAACATGGCGGTGCTTCTGGATCATGCTCAACAATGGCTTCCTTTTTGCATGATAGAGTTTTAGGTGGCATCTGTGGATGGCACAGCAGACTTTGTTTACAGACAGTGGTTTCTTGAAGTATTCCTGGGCCCATTTAGTAATGTCAATGACAGAATCATGCCGGTGAGTGATGCAGTGGCGTCTGAGGGCCCGAAGATCATGGGCATCCAGTAGAGGTCTTCGGCCCTGTCCCTTATGCACAGAGATTTTTCCAGTTTCTCTGAATCTTTTGATGATGTTATGCACTGTCGATGATGAGACCTTCAAAGCCTTTGC
Organism: Gymnothorax javanicus; assembly: GCA_029692085.1. Taxonomy (NCBI): domain Eukaryota; kingdom Metazoa; phylum Chordata; class Actinopteri; order Anguilliformes; family Muraenidae; genus Gymnothorax; species Gymnothorax javanicus. The sequence continues at coordinate 78,497,068 of CM056195.1, forward strand.
AATTTGACGTTGAGGAACATTGTTTTTAAAGTATTCCACAATTTATTTACGCAAGCCTTCACAGGTTGGAGAGCCTGTGGCCATCTTTACTTCTGAGAGACTCAGCCCCTCAAAGACATCCCTTTTATAGTCAATCATGTTACACACCTGATGCCAGTTAACTTAATTACTTGCTACGTTCTTTCAGCTGATTCTCTTATATATTAATTGCTTTTTAAGCCCTTTTTTGCCTGTGTCCCAACTTTTTTGAGAGCTGTTGCAGCCAGAAAATTTGCAATAAGCTGATTTTGTGGATAAAAATGTAAAATGTCCTAGTTTCAACATTTGAAATGTTATCTATGTCCTATTGTAAATAACATATTGGCTCATGTGATCATTGCATTTTGATTTTATTCACAATTTACACTTTGTCCCAACTATTTCAGAATTGGGGTTGTATCATTTGTGGCATTGCACAAGGTCACTCCAATCATATTGTCATTCTTCTCAGTATCACCTGTACTGAGTATTGTGTGTGTGTGTGTGTATATATATATATATATATATATATATATATATATATATAACTCAGTCAAAAAAGAAACTTCACACTTGTTTGGAGGTCGATAAGTTGAACATACAAGAAAAGTGGTTTTAAATAATGATTTAATTCCATTCTGTACCCATTAAGGACGGTGTACCATAAAAATCATGTTCATAATGTAACCATGTGGTCTACCCGAACGAGGTTGGTCTGCTGTGGTGCCAGTTTGTTGGAGACGTGTCCGAAGATCATGGATAGTCCATCGACTGCATCCCATAACCCTGGCAACGTCAGTGACCGACGTTCCGTATTCAGCATGCCAATGGCACGTTCCGTTGAATGTTTGACAGTCGTGGCATTGCAAATCAACGGATAATTGACTGTAAGAACTTGTTTTTCCGAGATGTCACTCTACCGTGCTAACGTGGGCTCAATTGCACGTGTCTCATAAGGTCACGTGACTAGGAACACGAGGAAACGTGCTTTTACCTTGATGTATGCTCGCACGTGCTGCATGCTTGTGCACGTCGGAGTTGCTGTATGTCATGATGTCTTTGACAACGCATTTACCCCAAATAATAATAATAATATCTCTTGTATTAAGTTTCAAGAAAATATTTAGAAATTTTGAGTGTGAAGTTTCTTTTTTGACTGAGTATATATATATAGTGCTGTGTATTTGCCCCTTTCCTGATTTCTTTCTTTTTTTTTTTTGCGTATTTGTCACACTTAAATGTTTCAGATCATCAAACAAATTTTAATATTAGACAAAGATAACCCGAGTAAATACAAAAAGCAGTTTTTAAATGACGATTTCATGTTTAGGGGAAAAAAAGCTATCCAAACCTACCTGGCCTTATGTGAAAAAGTAATTTCCCTCCCTTGTTAAATCATGAATTAACTGTGATTAACCACATTTTTTGAGTTCAATTTCACTAGCCACACCCAGGCCTGATTACTGCCAGACCTGTTGAATCAAGAAATTACTTAAATAGAACCTGTCTGACAAAGTGAATTAGGCTAAAAGATCTCAAAATGCAACGCATCATGCCGCGATCTAAAGAAATTGAAGAACAGATGAGAAACTAGAGGCACTCCTGGAGTTCAAACCAAGGCAGCACAGTCCAAATCTTGGTGAGTGGGAGCAAAGTTCAGTTATTAGGTGTCATAGGATTTCAAGATGGCTGCCGTGACAGCTGTCCGATTGGAAAATGTAAACGGACGAAACCGCGTACGTGTCACCAGAATTACCTTCATTCGCTGAAGAGTTCTGAAATGCCGCTCTCGCTGGGGGAAAAAAAAAAAGTTACGTCGCTGAGTGCCAGTGCATATACCTAATTTTATTTTTCTAAAATGGGATTTTGTTCTATGCTTCATTACAGACGGGACAGGGAGTTGGAAGTGCATGGCGAAACGCATTTTTTCTTTTTTTTGTGTTTTTTTTTTTTTGAAGTTTCCATCACAAAAGGCGTAGGCTTGATTTTTTTTTTTTAACTACATACCAAACATTAAACAATATGTCAATGTCAAATAATAATAATAATAATAATAATTCATACAATTCATGATTAACTTAACAAAAACAGATCCTCCCCTGACTGGATTTGACCTCATGCACAGGCAATTTAACTTCGTCGACGGAGAAACGAGGCGACCTTCCTCTCTCCATCACGGATTTCGGTTTGAGGATTTGGGATAGCGCAGCCTGCTCCGAAAGGCAATGGCACCTGGCACACTGATTGGTTTAACTGGCGTAACGCCCAAACCACGCCTATGCATAATGTAACGGGTAGCGCTGGTGTTTTAGGGATATAGGCAAGTGTGCAAGATAGTAACTTTCGCGGGGGAACGCCTCTTACGCAATGCGAAATCCCCAAATAACGGGTTTAGGGACTCTGGCGTAAGATAGGGCCCTTAAACTGAAACAAGGTGGGCTGTTCTTTACTGTAAGGATTGAACTCATTGGATACAAAAGGACAAATGGCAGAGAAAACCAATGAATGATCAACGGGGGGGGACATTCAAAAGATAACAATGGGAGAGGATTGGTTGAATAGCCAGGTACAGACAGAATGATGGGTAAGGTGGAGGAGAAGAGTGCCTTCTTCTACCACAACATCTATCAGTCAGAAAAGGGTTACAAAGCCATTTCTAAGGCTTTGGGACTCCAGCGAACCACGGTGAGAGCCATCACCCACAAATATAGAAAACTTGGAACAGTTCCCAGGAGGGGCCGGCCTACTAAAATAAGTCCAAGACCGCATCGACGACTCATGCAGGAGATCACAAAAGAACCCAGAACAACATCTAAAGAACTGTAGGCCTCACTTGCCTCAGTTAAAGTCAGTGTTCATGATTCAACAATAAGAAAGAGACTGGGAAAAAATGGCATCCAAGGGAGAGTTTCGAGGCAAAAACCACTGCTTAATAAAGGCTCATGTCACATTTGCCAAAAAACATCTTGATGATCCCCTCGACTTTTGGGAAAATACTCTATGGACTGATGAGACAAAAGTTGAACTTTTTGGAAGGTATGCGTCTCGTTACGTCTGGCGTAAAACTAACACGGCATTTCATAAAAAGAACATCATACCAACAGTCAAACATGGTGGTGGTAGTGTGATGGTCTGGGGCTACTTTGCTGCTTCAGGACCTGGACGACTTGGTGTAAGTCATGGAACCATGAATTCTGCTTTCTACCAGAAAATCCTGAAGGAGAATGTCCGACCATCAGTTCGTGACCTCAAGCTCAAGTACACTTGGGTTATGCAGCAGGACAATGATCCGAAACACACCAGCAAGTCCACCTCTCAATGGCTTAAAAAAACAAAATGAAGGTTTTGGAGTGTCCTAGTCAAAGTCCGGACTTTAATCTGTGTGAGATGCTGTGGCATGACCTTAAACAAGCCATTCATGCTCGAAAACCCTCTAATATGGCTGAATTTAAACAATTCTGCAAATGAGAGTGGGCCAAAATTCCTCCACAGCAATGTGAAAGACTCATTGCCAGTTATCGCAAATGCTTGATTGCAGCTGTTGTCGCCGAGGATGGCACAACCAGTTATTAGGTTCAGGGGGCAATTACTTTTTCACATAGAGCCAGGTAGGTTTGGATAGCTTTTACCCTCAATAAATGAAATCATCATTTCAAAACTGCATTTTGTATTTACTTGGGTTATCTTTGCCTAATATTAAAATTTGATGGATGATCTGAAACATTCAAGTGTGACATATATGCCAAAAAAAAAAAAAAAAAAAAAAATCAGGAAGGGGGCAAATACTTTTTCACAGCACTGTATGTATATCATTGTGATACATTATTCTGGATTCATCTCAGTTGTAGATATCACTGGTAACATCTTTCTGTAGGAATTGGGCAAGACCACTTTGTGGGCACTTTTATTGATTATCAGTTGAGTAATCAATAATAATGCATGTGATCATTGAGATCATTGGTGGTCTTTGTATTGTCTGCATGTTTGAAGTCTCATTTTTATATACTTTTATATCATTTTCTATCACTTATGGCATTGCACACGGTCATGCTGATCATATTTTCATTCTTCTCACAATCACCATATCACCAATATGTAATTGCGTATGTCATTTATATGCTCAACTCAGTTTTTGGCATCATAATGGGCTGTGCCATTCTGTAGGTAATGGGTAAGACTTGTGCGTGAATTTATTGATTATTCACATGAATCAAAAATTTGGGGTATTGATCACTCATTAGAGTAAATACGCATGTTTGATGATCACATGACATTTTTTAAGTTATAACAGATGAACTTCATTTAGGTTACCTCAGCAGTGATGCTTTTCTAGAAGCCAGATTACAGTGTGACAAATCTGTCCCGTACAGGTTTTTGTATGTCCCCTATGCAACACAGTCTTAATGGGCTAATTCCCTAATTAGGGGCCAGATTTTAAATTCTGTTCAGCCAACATGTAGGGCATCTATTTGGCTAACATTTAAGTGAGTATCAGTTTGATAGCTTCTTTTTCTGAAAAGGATTGATTAAATTCCCAGGAGCTCCAAAAATCCATGTCTCAAGGTGTCTTGCACGCAATGCTGATACTTTGAGCTACTTAGCCTAATTAAACCATCAAATCCAAAAACTTCATTTCCTACTAGATGAAGATTTCATTGGAGAAATTTCCACGGTAACATTGCAAAGTTTGTTATTGTCCTGCTCACAACAATTTGAATACCATGTAATGCAGAGGCGGTCCGTCGGCAGTAATGAGGGCCTTCAGAAACCTCACCTTTCAATACGTAATGACCTAAGTTTATTTTTTCACAGTTTACTTTTCCTGATTAGCAACCGCTGTTCGGACTAATTGCTTGAATGACAGTCAAATTTATATTTGATAGCATTGTAATACATTGCACCACAAAATTATTTAGCATTTTCTTCCACGCATAAATGGCGAATGAAAATGTTAATATGTCTTGATAAATTCTGCACTCATGTAGCCACGAGAATCTGTTCTATATTCTGAATGTAGTGATGGCTAAAGGGAGTTGTTGGGCACGATGCAGAGCTGAGTGACAATTGTAAGGATGGTGAAAATAAAAGCTAAGTCAGCAAAAGTTTTTGATTTTTTGCATTTATATTTCCATCCTTCCAATGCCATATCAATTATATAAATATAGGCAATAGGCATTCACTTTTTTATTATCATTTCTTATTATAGATCATGTATTGGTCTTGGTTGTTCAGTGAATAAATTGTTTGATTGTTAATCAGGCAAACTTAAATGAGAACAGCTTGAGGGCAATCGAGTGGCATAGGGTGCGCTTCCTGAAGACCCTCAGAACACCTGATGGCGTGCCATTGGTGTAATGGCATACTGTATATATGGTGCCCCCTACCTCCGGTGCCTTTCATGGAAAAATATTATGCGTGGCCACTAGAACAGACTTATCAAACTTGACCTTTCCCTGCAGCACGCACCTCCAACTCATACAGCTGGCAATCTCCAAGACCTGGTCATCCTGAGGAACTGCTCCTTCCCTGGGCTCATGGTGACCCCACTGCACCAGCCTGACCACCTCATCATCTCCTCCTCACTTCCTCTCACCTTCTGCTCTTGCCTCTGCTGTCAGGGGTTGCGTCCAACGTCTGAATTCCATTTCTAAATAGTGAGGGCTGTAAGCAAAATGATCGGAACAGAGAGGACAAAAGCACCAAACTTTGTGGAGATGTTTGTTAGGTCCTGTAGCAACAATTTTTGATATGTTCCACAAAATCAATCTCAGCTGATGTTCTCACGTGACGTATCAAAAAATGATGATGCGACAAATGTAAAAAGTCAACAAAAAGTTTGTTCGGCTTGCTAATGGTTAATTTTTATTGATCAATATGTCTAATTTTGACAAATTAAAGACAGAAATCCAAACAGACCATCTACAAAGAATTTGTATGAAAGAAGAGATAATGAAGAACACATTTTTAAGTGAGCATGGTGTATGATACAATGAAAATGGCAGATTATCTGTGCAGATTATGGTTAACTTACTCAGATACATTTGCTTTCTTAAAAAGTCTCTCTGCCATCGGGTAATGCTAAATCTATTTCTTAAAAATGCAAACCCAAAGTAAATCTGTAATTAAACAAAATGCACGTTATCTTTCACCATAATCGATGTGCAATTTTAAACTGAATTATCGTCCTGCTATCATATCAAGATGCCAAAAACAATATAAGAGTGGTGTCAACACATGAAAACTGTAATTACTGTAAATTCAAAACACCACCACCATAAATTTAGGATAGCATAATATTATTAGGTTGACATAGTAGACGCCATCACTTTCAAACAAGTATGGTACAAAGGATTAAAGGCTTAGGGCTCTATCTTTCACACTGCCTTACCCGTTGCCACTACCCGCAACCCGTGAATTACGCATTTAGCAGCTTCCACTATCCCTAAACGATATCTTGCGGCCACACTACCCGCTATGCATTATGCCGAATCCTTTATTTGCGCCTGGAGGTGTGCCCGTGGGTATTCTTTGTGATTCACTTCTGACTGGACCGTCCCTGATTACGATTTTGGCTCTGTTTTGGATCACCTTCTGCATCTGTGTATCGAACCCTTTTTGCCCGACTACGAGTACTGTGATTGCTGCCCTGTTAACAACTCGGATTTTGTCCTCTGGATTTTTGGTTTTTGGATTGTGGACTCTGTACTGTTGCCTCCTGCTCTGCGGGGGTTTTCCCCCTTCCATAATAAAATCCAGTTTTACTGCACTGCTTGGTTCTCGTGACTGGTTCCTGAGCGATACCTCACAATTATGACCACAGATGCCGCAGTTTTGCATTTGATTGTTACTTTACACAAAACCTTTCATCCTGAGTCTGACACAACGAGGCTTTATGCATCTATGCAGTTTTTGGTTATTGGAACTGCGGAAAAAAATAAGTCGGCCACAACACTTGATAGGACCGGTAAATCAGTCGGAATCAAATTAAGTCGGGCCCAATTTGATTAGGTCGGCTGGGTTACGGCAAACAAGAATATTTTTAAGGATGGCCTGATTCACTTTGCCCACTATTTCCAGGCCCAGACTCTCTTCCTCCCCCCAATTCCCTTGGATGTCTGACACCTTCCGCACAGAAAGGGCCAGCTTGCATGCTCCGGAAAGGAAGTGAAGGAAATCCAGGGCCTGGTCTGACTTGTCTTCCTACCACTGTCTCCTGGCGGGATTTTCCACTTTCATCACCTCTGATAAATCAATTATTTTCATTCTGAAAATGAGAGTTTCATCACTAACCCTCATCAACTTTTTTCCCTTTTCTCTCTTATGTTTTCCACCCCCACCTCAGTCGTCTTTCACTGCTGAGGACTTTGCAAATTTCTTCGATTCAAAAGTAAAAGAGATTAGCTGTTCTTTTACATCTTTTCCCTCCCTGTCTCCCCTCCTTCTGCTCCCAACCCTTGATTTTCCAGTATCAGGCAGTATCAGGATAAGGGTTCATAAAGTGAGGATTAAATGCTTGAAAGTGCTTGAAGGCATTTTCTGAAATGGGATCGTCTTACACACCTACTTGGTAGCGCGTGAACACACACTGGAGACCAGAGATTGTAAGGGTGGGTATTGGGACGAAGCCCTTACCTTCTAGATGTTTCCCTTCTTTCAAGTGTGCCGATATCATCCCACTCCTTAAGAGGCCCACTATGGATCCTGCCATCTTACAGAACTACTGTCCTGTCTCCCTCCTTCCTTATCAGTGCAAAATACTCGAGAGCTGCTTCCAACTAACTGTCTTCTTTTTTTCTCGGATCAACTTGCTGAATCCTCATCATCCTTTAGACCAGATCATTCGACAGAAATTGCACCTCTGTCTGTTAATAAGTCACTTCATGCTGCAAGAGAAACCTCTCTATCCTCTGTCTTGATCCTCCTTGATTAATTTGCTGCCATTGATACTATTAACTACATCATCCTCTTCTCGTCCTTGGCAGCAATAGGTATATGCAGTACAGCCCTTGACTGGATCAAGTCCCATCTCTCAGGTCGCTACCTCCAGGCTTTCTGAGCTGGGGCAGTATCAGCACCTTGTTCCCTTGTAACAGGAGTCCCCCAGGGTTCAGTCCCCTTCTCTTCTCCCTCAACACATGTTCTCTCAGTCTTGTCATCTCTGCTCATGGATTGTCTTATCACTGTCATGCCAATGACACTCAACTCTATTTCTGCTTCTCTCCACCTGACACACAAGTCCCTGCTCGGATCTGTGCTTGCCTGAGGGACATCCAGACCTGGATCAATGACCACCATCTTAAGCTTGAACCAAGTAAAACAGAGGTGGTATTAATTCCTGCTTCCTCCTCACCCATCCTGGACTTCGCAGTCACTGTTGGGGACACTGTAGTGTCCTCCTTGCCTTCTGCAAGGAACCTTGGAGAGGTGATGGATAATAGACAGTCATTATCAGAGAACATCTCAGCGGTGAGCGGGGCGTGCAGATTGTCCCTGTATAATATCAGGAGAATCAGTACCTTTTTCACCACCTATTCAACTCTGTTTCTGGTTCAGGCATTGGTACTGTCCCGCCTTGACTACTGAAAATTTCTTTTAGCTGGCCTTCCAGCATCCGCCATCAGACCCCTGAAACTAATCCAGAATGTTGCAGCTTGTTTAATCAACAACCTTCCCAGACAGTCCCACATCACTCCCCATGCTGTTGCCCTCCATTGGTTGCTCGTCATGGCTCGTGTCAAGTTTTAAACATTAAAGCTAGCATACCAGGTGACTACAGCGACAGCCCCATCTTCAGGATATTATTAGACCCTATACAACTGCCAGATCTCACCATTCTGCCAACACTAGTCGACTGGCGCTTCCCCCCACTCCGTTCCAGTGCTAGCCAGTCAAATCTCTGGAACACTCTAGCTGCCAGGTGGTGGAATGTCCTTCCCACAGATAATAAATTGTTAATTAATTTTATTTTTCTTTCTCCACAGCTACTTCACTAAGCAAAGTCTTTCCTATGTATAATCACAACTGATTTTAAAAATGTCTCTTCCCTTTTCGGTTTCTGTACTCGTCCTCTCATTTAAAAAAAAAAAAAATTGATACAAACCCCAATTCCACTGAAGTTGGGACATTGTGTAAAACGTGAATAAAAACACAATAAAATAATTTGCAAATCCTTTTTGACCAATATTCAATTGAGCACACTACAAAGACAAGATATTTAATCTTCAAACTTTATTGTTTTTTTGGAAATATTCACTCATTTTGAATTTGATGCCTTTAACACCTTCCAAAAAAGCTGAGACAGGGGCAACAAAAGACTGGGAAGGTTGAAGAATGCTCAAAAAAAAAAAAAAAACCTGTTTCGAATGTTCCACAGGTGAACAGGTTAATTGGAAACAGGTGAGTGTCATGATTACTGTAGGAATAAAAGGAACATCCCTGAAAGGCTCAGTCATTCACAAGCAAGGATAGGGTGAGGTTCACCACTTTGTGAACAACTGCGTGAGCAAATAGTCCAACAGTTTAAAGGGGACCTATTATGCTGATCCTACTTTTAATACATATAAGTAATGTTATAATGTAATGTAGATGTCCATACTCAACCTCTGTAAAGTTTCTAAACATAAGATACAGGAGTTTTTCCGTAATCCAAGAACGTCATTTCGTGAACGTGAGTTCCTCTCTGAACAGCATGTCCCGAGATCTTCGCGAGATATGAGCAAAACCTGACGTCAGGTTGTGCCGTCCAATTAATTCAGACCTAGCCAGAGCCAATCACGGCGCTGGACCTGCCCACACCGGAAACTTTTCTAGCAGGTACTAACAACCGCTGATCATACTATGCCTTCGTAGCATCTACACTTTTGGAAATACAAAAGAAGAACCTCAGATCATTTGAGGTGCAGTTTTGTCAGTATCTCTCCCAAAGCTGCTTGTCCGTTTCTTTTTGGATGCGAAGAAAAGCACCTATTTCTCTTCCAAAAGACGATGCCACCAGAAATCAGTGGGTAGCTTTTTTTGTTTGCTGGCGGCAAACAGCCACGGCCAAAGGGAACGTTAGCTGTTTGTGCTCAGCATTTCACCAAAGACAGCTTTGCCAAGAAAGGATAATTTGACACAGGATAAGCGTTTCAGCTGCTTCTCAAACCTGAAGCAGTTGCATCGATCAAGCGCTTGGAGCCACAAGCTGTAAGTAACGATATAACAGCAAATAATGTAAGTGAAGCTAACGTGTTACGGGTGGCTAGCAGGACTGCTAACAATAGTTAGCACTAATAACTGGCCTCAAACACAGGCTTTGACGATAAAGCCTGGATCGGTCGCGACTGTCTGTGACTCACAGACGCAGAAGCTGTAAGTTGCTTTTACTGCATAAGCCAACCTGACGTGATAGCCAGTTGATTGTGGCTGTAGCACTGCGGCTAACGTAGCCAAGTTACTGTTGCTAATGTTTGTGTCCTAAATATGCAAGAGTAATATTAGGGGAAATTCTACAGAAGGTGTGTGAACATAAACCTCATTTGAAGCTAACTTTTGTTTGTAATTTGGATGCTTGGTACAACTGTCCATGGTAAAGAAACTTGCTGTCTGTAAAACCTGTATTGCTAGGGTTTGTCTCTGTGGTTGTTATGAATGCTCGGTTACCAGCTACTGCATGTTAGTTTGCGTGCCGTGCTAATTAAAAATGCTCCTGGTTAACTTATATGCAGTAATTTTGATCGGTATGCTTTTGTTACTTCGGTAAGCATCAATGTGGCAGTTTCATCATAACGTTGCCCGATTGTAGCCACTACAGTTGAAGCTAACCGGAGAGGTGCTGTATGTGTCCGCAAAGTCGGGCTGAAAAGGCTGCAGTTAGACCAGATGTAGGTTTTGCAGAGCTTGGGATACCTGTTTGGGTTTGTTTACGGCTGTTTGTGATCGCTTCACTTATCCATGACCGGGATCAGCCGAATACTTCACAAATATCTGGGCTAGAGCTTTGATGCTACCGTGAAAGCAATCGCAAAACGCAGAGGCTCTAACGTGTCTGGTATAACAAACGATTTCTCTGCACTACCGTGACATAATTTCATCCCCCTTTAGAAATTGTTGGGGCTAATAAAAAGCTGAAAAATGCGGAGATTGAATAGGAAATTCTTTCCTGTAGAAGTGATCGATTTGCTAGCTCCACATAAGCAACTTGTCCACACTAATGGAACTTATGGTCAGTAAAACCTGTATTAGGCTCATAACATAACCGAGCTCTCTCTAGCTGTTGCGTATTATCCATAAAACTGCTTTCACATCGGACGCAAAACAAATTTTTTGCGGGACAGATTACATTCAAAGTCAATGCAAAGACGCGAATACATACGTTAAGCTGGATTAAAGCTGGATTTATGCTTCTGCGTCAAATCGACGCCGTCGCTACGCAGAGCCTCTGCGGTGACGTGAACGCCCACCGCAGAGCCTCTGCGTCGCCTGCCATGCACCTCAAAAATTTTCTAACTGCGCATCAAAGCGACGCAGACCACAAGGGCACTGATTGTTCCGACCCGAGCCTCATGCCGTGTGTGATTCAACGTCATTCAAGAAAATGACAACGGTGGCTAGTAGCAACCTAGCGCACAGAAAGCTGACGCACCTAGCTTGATGGTTTACTACAGTCATCTGGCTATCGCTAGTTATGTCGTTTTTTATTTTTATCCGCGGCTATTTGTCGCCTTATGAAAGCGATGCGGGTGCTTATAAAGCTATCGCGAGACTGATAAATGGCCAGTGAAAACAGTTCTCCCGTGAACTGGCTGCGTTTGTTTACACTTGCTTAAGCAGAAAGCAGCAGCCGCGAAATATGTCGAAGGACATTCCAATTTAAATGACCGTTAACTGAAAACCCTACTCCCTGCTGCCCTTCAGAGTTTTCACTATGAAGGAAAGTGACTTCGCAGGGTGTAGGGATTATTACTAAGGATGGTCCATGATTATTACCCTACGGAATGAAATACAGCCCATAACGTAACGTAAACACTCTACCAATGAGTCTCACGTGATTTCACGACAGGTCCTTTGGAAACCTGACGCCACCTAGTGGTTTGGCGGTGAATTGCTTCGTGGCACAGCACGACGCAAACGACGTCAACGCAGAACTTCGATAGGTCCACAACGCCGTCAAGGCGACGGCGTGCCCTTTGCGTGGAGTCGATGCAGAACCATAAATCCGGCTTTCTGGTTCTGCATCGAACCGACGCCGTCGCTACGCAGAGCCTCTGCGGCGACGTGAACCCCCGCTGCAGAGCCTCTGTGTCGCCTGCTGTACACCTCGAAAATTTTCTAACTGCACGTCAAAGCGACGCAGACCGCAAGGGCACTGATTGGTCCACTCTACTCGAGTCTCACGTGATTTTACGACAGGACCTTCGGAAACCTGACACCACCTAGCGGTTCGTCGGTGAATTGCTTCACGGCACAGCACGACGCAAACGACCTCAACGCAGAACTTCGAAAGGTCCACGACGGCGTCAAGGCGACGGCGTGCCCTTTGCGTGGAGTCGACGCAGAACCATAAACCCAGCTTTATGGGCGTGTTAAGCAGCTTTCACACCGGACGCGAAACAAATTTTTCGCGCGACAGATTACATTCAAAGTCAATGCAAAGATGCGAATACACGCGTTATGGGCGCATTAAGCAGCTTTCACACCGGACGCGAAATGAATTTTTCGCGCGATAGATTACATTCAAAGTCAATGCAAAGACGCGAATACATGCATTATGGGCGTGTTAGGCAGCTTTCACACCGGACGCGAAACAAATTTTTCCAGCGAAACATTACATTCAAAGTCGATGCAAAGACAATGCATTCAATGCAATCTGTCGCGCGAAAAATTTGTTTTGCGTCCGGTGTGAAAGTGCCTTATCGCGTCCATTTTCCACGAGCAAACGCTGGTCATTCCGACGCAATAAGTAAACCATTACCACAGGCAATTTCCGAAAAGGCCGTTCAGCCTGGAGCTTTCGCCCCTTCGTCATATACCAGCACAGAAGCTGTTCGTTACTTCACGCTAACAACACACCACAGTTATGCACACAAACCAGCAGGTCCTTATTATACACACCGAAGCAGTCCATAAGTTGTTGGTCCACTTTTTGCTACTCCTCACTGTCCATGTTTCCCTCTAAACTCAGACCCACTGGATTTCTACGGTCTCCGGTCTACACTTGGGTATGTCGACCCATTCTACAAATGTGTCTGTATGGGGTGGATTCTAGCTTTCCCTCAATCCTAGCTAGAGTAGAAACACCGGTGTAATCACCATAGTAGCCATAGGTAGACAGCAAATTCGAGTTTGAGGTGCCAGACTTTCGCACTGCGTCCTCCACTTTCGCCGTTGCGTTTATTAGAAAGAGTTCATTTCATTAGATGTACTGCGTTTGATTGCGGAATTTGCCCGTCGATTCTTTCTCAGATGGCAGACGCCTCTCAGTTTCACTCTGGGGTGGCGGACCCGGAAAACTGCGCTCTGCTGCCTCGTCCCGCCCAGATCCGCCCTCCACAGAGCTGGCCAGTAAGAAGAAAATGGGCATACGGGGAGTGGGGGCCATAGCAGAAGAGCCGCCCCAACGAGGCGTTTCAGGCAGAGTCTACATTGGACTACAAATGGGGTTTTTTGAGGATGGCAGTATGAGCTAAATAAGGACCCTTTTTTGGACTTTGAACAATCAGGAGTACTCTAGGGGAGTCCAAGATCAAAATATAAATTTGGAAACGTAGCATAATAGGTCCCCTTTAAAGTAAAAACAAAGTCTCTGGCTACATGAAGGACCATGAAATAAAATATAACCTTTCTAAAATATCCTGGTGTTGTAGTGAATTTGTAGCCTATACTATTTTGTTGTTAAGGTTAAAAAAAAGTCGTTGGCTGCCGTCAAGTAAAATGTTTACGCAGGTGTGGAACAAATCGAGCAGGAATTCTATGCACCTGCGCAGTATTGCGCATGCAGAGAACCGATCGGGCAGCTCTCGGGCATGAGGTACGGATAGGGCACCGACACTGAAGGTTACAATACAGTGCAAAAAGGCGAAGTGAACCCGGCTCGCTTTGTGTTCACAATACGTAGCTTAAGCGAACCGTACTGCGGCTTTTTAGCGAACTGTACTGAGACCACCTCCCATGGTGGTCTCAGTACGGTTCATTTTTTTTTTTTTAATAAATTTGGCATCTCCAATCCCACCCGAATCTGGAATGTCCAATTGGTGAACTATGTACAAGGCTTGCTCGTATGCGACCCCTTGCTGCCAATTCAGGTGAGTGTAGACAGTTCGCGGCTCTCCTCCGAAGCACGCGCCTGTCAGCCACTACTTCTTATACACTCATTGGTTGAATCTTCGCAAGTTCAGAACAAGGGTGGAGCAAATATTGTGCTAATATTTCGAAAATTTTCCGTGTGTGTTGCTTTCCTGGACGTGAAAGCAAAGCTGTATCCTGGTGCACTTACAGCTTCCACTGCATTCCTCTGCAGGATGGACTTCGGCAGCTGTGGTTAGCTGCACTCAACATGGATATTGATACGCCATCCGTATCCCTAAAAGAGCTCCGTGTTTGCAGTATTCATTTCTCCAAAGAGGATTTCATGAGGCTACATTCAGGGAAATCTCAACGGTGCATGCTGAAGAGCACTGCTGTACCCATGCATCAGGTAAAAGAGTGAAACGCCTGTGAAAAAGTCTAATGTTACATTGCAGCACAAACTGATATCGCATAGGGTCTACGCAGCCACATACTGTGTATCTGCTGTGCCGGTTATTATTGGGATTTTTTTTTAAATTTGATACGTAATTCTATGTCATTGAAATGCTGTCTCTGCCTCAAACCGCTCAGAGTCTGACCCAAACAGCTGATCGCTACAGTGCAGTTTACTCAGATGGAATACGTCAGTTGGCTAGTTCAAGAGCAACTGTGCTTTTTTCCAAGCAGGTAAAGCGCTGTAATTTTTTTTAATATAGCGTACAATTGAAATGGTGTATGCCGCAAAAATACGCTGGTTCCCTGGTCCCGTTCACAATAGTGTAACGCCTAAATTTCCACCCAGCACTACGTGCTGGTGCGGCTACCTGGAGGAGATCAGAGTGCTTTCTACTGCATCTAATGTAAGTAGTGGCAATTTGTAGCTCATACAACCCCACTTCAAAAAAAGTGGACTATCCCTTTAAGGAAAAACCCCACAGTTTGAGTTCTGAATGAGGTAGAAACTTGCTTTATGGTGTATGGCATCTTGGGGTAAGTGGCTACACATAACCAATTTCAAAATCGTGATAGAACATATTTATCATATCATATTTAGGGTTCAAACTTTGATTTTTGGAAAAAACTCAAAATAACACAAAAATATGTTCAACAGTCATTTGACAGGTTATGTATCAGATGTACACTTAAGTGTTATGAATGTCCTTATTGCACAACTTCTCCTGAATCCAACAATACCAAGCATCTGGTTCAACTCTGTACAGATCCTGAGATACAGCCCTTTAAGTTAAGGTACTATTTTTAGTTGTTGGTCAAATATGATAGTGGATTTTTTCAAATTTCCTATAAAATGCCTTGGAAATATAAGTTCCGGTTATGACACAGTCAAAAGATTTAAGGCTTTTTGTTCCACCCACAGACAAGAATCAATTGGGAAAAGGTTTGATTTGCTGTGTTGGGGGGTGGCATGATGGGAGAGATGTCTCCATGACTATTGATTTCAATGAATTTCACTGAGGTTTACAAACTAATGCATTCAAGTGAACTAATGACCTCTCTCACACACACTTTCTCTCCCTCTCTCTCTCTCTCTTTCTCACATACACACACACTGACAGAGAGAGAGAGAGGATGAAATGAATGTCTGAAATTGTACAGAGGTCATTACTCTCTCTCTCTCTCTCTCTCTTTCACACTCACACACACACATTCTTTCTCTTTCTCTCTGTATCTTTCTAATGCACATGCACAGAGAGTGAGAGAGAGAGGCTGCATGAAAATGCCTAAATCAGACTGTTGTTTACAAACCAATGGTGTTTTGTCTGAAAATACTGCCGCAGGTGCATTTTAGTTTATCAGTTAATCAATCTGTTGCAGTAGGCTGCAGTCATTATTGCTGGCAGATTGCAAAGAGGACGGTAAGCCACCGTGTGTGAGGAATACCTATTCCTAAAAGATTTTCGCTTATGGAGGTGGTGGAAATGGTGACGTCACCCAACATTGAGAGGGCAGACATTTTTCTGGCACCACCAGATGACAACAGTGGTGAAAGTGCAGAGGACAGCGGAGATGAGGAGATAGGTGTAAGCATTGAGAAACTGTCAGGACGTCAACTAGATATTGTTGCTGATGCAAACCTGTATGAAGAGGGGCAAAAAGAAAGGATCAGTGAAAGTGACCAGCATGATGAGTTATCTAAAGTGGCACAGGCAAGTTCAAGTACTGGCAATGCACAAGTAGAGTTGATTGATTCTTTAATACTCTCTGAAGAGTGTGTGTGTGTGTGTGTGTGTGTGTGTGTGTGGGGGGGTGTCTGTGTGTGTGTGTGGGGAGGGTGATAGTGAAAGGAGGGGACGACAGATAAAGAGTTTACCTCCCTTTTGATAATGCATTTTTACTCCTATTGAAACTCCCATAGGAATACAATGGAAAATGTGTGTCAGGGCTGACAAGATGTAATACTGAGCCAAGAGGAAGTAACATATGGTATTTGTTTCTTCAGAAAATGCACCATAGGAGTGGGTGTATGGCAAGCTGTTTTAACATTTAATCAGTAGGGCTTACTAGTTGCAAATTAGTTTCCACTAGTGGAAATGACCTTTTCAAATGTCATTTCAAGATATCTGTAAAACAATTTTGTTGTTACAAAAATATTTTCACACGTAGTAATTACATTTTGACTAGTCAAAACTGATTTACAGATATCTTTAATTTAATTATAGATATCAGTAATTCCTTAACAATTATAGATATCTACAATTGAATTTCCACATGTCAAAAAAGAATTGTGACTAGTGGCAATGTATTTTCTCATTTCAGATATCAACAATTGCATTTCAGATATGTCCCTCATATCAACAATTGCATTTCGGATATGTTGCAAAATCAGCATATTCATTATGGATATATCGCCTAATTAGCATATTCATTTTGGATATGTAGCCCAATTGTTGATATGTGCGACGTATCAACAATTGCATTTCGGATACGTAGCCCAAATTAGCATATTCATTTCAGATATGTCCCACATTTCAACAGTTGCATTTTGGATATGTCCGACATATCCAATCGGACATATCCGATTGCTGGCAAGCCGTTTTAACATTTAATCAGATATAACATTTTGACTGGTGGAAATTCCTTTTTTGATATCTAAAATTCAGTTCTGACTAGTTATAAAAGGAATTGTAGATATCTCAATAAAATTGTTACTAGTATGAATCTAATTTTAACTAGTTACAATTGTATTTGAGATATCTGAAATGCAATTCTAGATATCTGAAATTACATTCTTACTAGTTACAATCCCAAGATGACATATCAGTAATTTAATTTTGACTAGTCAGAATTAAATTTTAGATATCTAGAATTCAATTTATGATATCTGTAATGTAACAACAATTGTAGATATCAACAATTGACATTTCCACTAGTGAGAATTGAATTGTTGATATCAACAATTTGCATTTTGACTAGTGAGAATTGAGCTGCAGATATCATTAATTAGAATTCCAACTAGTCAAAATTACATTATGGATATGTCGATTTCGAATTATAACATGTCAAAATTGAATTATAGATATCTGTAATTGAATTTGAATAGAAGTCAATGGTAAAAGTTGACTAGTTGTAAGTAAATTACAGATATGTACAATGACAATTTCCACACGTAAGAAATCAATTGTTGATATCAATAATTAGTCGAGCCCCCGAAGGAGGCCCCCCGTAGGGGTTTGCAAGACTATTGTAATCACCTTGTGAGTCTGTCTGTCTGTGTGTTTCTGGGCAGATATCTCCACAACCACTGGACCGATTTCAATCATCTTTCACATGTAAACACCTTAGGCTGACCTCACGGCATGACATAAATTTCGGGCTGTTGGGCGAGACTATGAATTCTCTGAATGCTTGTTAACATTGTGACTAGTGAGAATAGAATTGTAGATATCATTAATTAGAATTGCAACTAGTCAAAATTACATTATGGATATGTTGGCTTGGAATTCTAATTAGTCAAAAAGCAATTGTTGATATCTACAGTTGCAATTACCTCTACTGATTAAATGTTAAAACGGCTTGCCATAGTGGGTGCAAAGTGTGTGTAAAGTTTTGTGATGATCCGACATTCCTAACCTGCTCATCTAGAACTGTTTTCCTGAAAATTGAAAAAAACCGCTATCATATTTGACCAACTACTAATAATAGTACTTTAAGGAAAATGGGTGCTGTAGGCACATACTTTGACCGATTTGAAAAATTCCAACTGATTTGTGCTATGCTCAGCTAGTACTTTCAGTGCTGTAAAGGAAATTCAAAATTTCCACTATGGTCATTAATGGGTTAAGCGTTCAATGAATAATTGCGGACTGCGGTGAATAAGCCTAAAAAATGCGTGAGACCTACTCCGAATGCGTGAGACTTGGCATCTCTGTGATATTAAGCCTTAAATTATTGGTAGATTGCTGAAAAGACATTTGTAATATTTGTTTTTATTCTATGATTGAGTTTGAAAGAGTGATAAAACGGATACGCAGTGAAATACGATCAGAATGCATGAAGTTTTGTGTCGATGTTGAAATGGTGCTGTGATTGACGGGTTGCCTAGAAACACGTGTTTTGTATGCGTGACAAAAAGACACGTCCTTACATTGACAGTTCGTGTGCACCTACCCATGTGTACGGCGGATTATTTGTATCGAACACACCACACAGAACACGCAATACGTAGCTAGCTACCTGTACTTCGTTTGGACTGTCATCAACTCATTTGTATAAAATTTGACAATGGCCGGCAAAAGGAGCAATTGGGAAGACTGTGTAATTAGATTGACGAGGCCTCCATAGTCCGGGGTTAACGATAGCAAGTCAGAACAGGAGCGATTTTTCTTAGCCCTCGTTTCGTCGATAGTACGGTACTAAAAATGCAAACGAGAAAAGGGGCTAAGGATAGTCCGGGGTTAAGGATAGTACGGGGCTAAGGATAATTCGGGGCTAAAGAAAACCAAGTGAGAGGCCTTATGTGTAGCAGACAGGGTCTTGCATGCAAATAACCTCCTGTAAACTAACGCGGCACCTTTCCTGTGCAAAACACACTCATATCTCTTCATTTTTTACGTGATACATACACAAACACAACATTGAGCATTTAAGTCATTTAAACTGACTTTAAACACTCTCTTTAAACTTTTCTTTGTTACAAAGACTTGGTCTTGATGCAGTACCTCCGCATGGTCAATAAGGCACCTCCATTCAGACCTTTGATCATTCTTTTGTTCTCTCTCACCCACACACACAGACAGACACACACACACACACACGCACACACACGGAGACCCCCCCCATTGTGATATAGTGTTTAGTATAGTCTACATTGTGTGTTTTATTTGTTTTATTTAAATAAATATTCTTAAAAGACATATGCTGTGGTTATTTAATGTTGCACAAGAGTGAATGAAATTGCCAACCTATTCTATGTAGAACTCCAAATCCTTTGACCTAACTATTGATAGGGTAATTCGGTTATAATTATTAATTTAATTATTAATCAGTCTCCATATCAATAGATTAGTGAATATTGGGACTGAGGTTTTATTAATTGCTATCGTTTTCCCTTCACTGAGGAAGGGTGCTGCCCTGAGGTATTAATATTAATATTTTATATTAATATTACAATTTCCTATATTTTTTGATAATCAAATTAATTACATCATTAGGTAAATTGCCTCAACATGTGGTGTCCACTTGTGAGGTGTAACCCAACAGCCGGCGCCCTAGTGTGACGTGCCATTGCACAAACAACAACGTTGCCACTGCTTGGGCATTATCATCACTGAGGTGCCACCATTTTAGCCATTACCCCAACATTGGTGCCCCGTGTGAGGAATTATCCCAACATTGGTACCCATGTGAAGCATTATCCCAACAGCATTTATAGAGACACTCACCCTGCAACATGAAACAGCTGATTACTTTTGTAATAAAATATGTAACGTGGATATTTGTGGGTATTATAATTTCCAAAATTCTGATACCATGGAATTGTATTTGTTTTGTTTTGCACTGGAATTGTTTTTGAAACAAGTGGCTCACTTAGCCTATAGAAAATGTGTATTGTATTTGGATACAATTTATTGACAATAAAAACAAATAAATTTAAGAATGAAAATGATGTGTCTAATTTAGCATTATTACATTGTGTTCTATCCTTTAATATATTTCCTACATTTCGAAGCAGATTTTCAATGCTGTATTTGGATAAAAAATGCCAACCCCACGCCCCCCATGACTGATTATTGCTCCCCCCCTGTGCCACCCCACTTCAAAAATCTGCCCCTGTCCCTCAGGCGGCACTGCATTAAAACCGACATCATTCTGTGAAGGATATTACCATGTGGACTCAGGAACACTTCGGAAAACCATTGTCTGTTAACACAATTTGTCAACTGCAGTGTTTCAGCAATAAATTAATATAATAAAACATCATGCATGTGTACCGACACTTGCAGTAGTGTACTTTGACTGAGAATGCTTTGCCTGGTGGAATGCTGAGTTTGTCAGTGTTTGTAAACTGCGCAGAGTTAAACCTTTCCTAAGTATTGTTTCAGCATTAAATAAGCATCATAAAACATCGTGCAAGCTTACAGAAACTCACCTGCTGTTGTATAGTTTGTCTGACAATAATGTCCCTATCGAATCCTTAGCCTGCCAGTGTTAGTTAACATCTCACCTCTCTGAGACTTCTCGAGAATTGCTGCGAGGTTTCGGACCTCATTCTGGCGAATTTAAAGATTCTTTGCCGTAGATTCCGGAGATTCTCATCCTCTCCCATAGACTGTATAAAAAGATGGACGCAGCACCCAGGTCTGAAAAGTGAGGCCGATGCGGAAATCTCTAAAATTTGCATTCTATTTAATGGCCAGCAGATGGCGACGTCGGTGGTTGCAGAAACAAGTTCAAATCTATAGAAGTCTATGAGAAAATGACCCTATTTTCCCACCTGATTAATATTTCAATAATGATTTTCCACATTATTTTATGGTATCTATCTCAAGTTTCAAGTTTCCTTCGATATATCATGATGTTCATTTTTGTAAATTATGGTCCCAAATAGACTAGAATAAAAGATAAAGCCAGAATATGCTTCAGGGGCGTGGCTATCCTCTGGTCCTCGTCCGATACGGTCAGATCCACCCGTAGATACAGCCCTCGCTCCTCCCTGGATCTTTAATTCATGCTCTCGTCCAATAGGAATCACATCTGGTTTAAAAATGACAAAATGGCGCTATTCAAATTGCCAAAATCGAGGCTTGCTAAATTGTATGCTGAAACCAATGGGTGATGTCACGATTGCTTCGTTCATCTTTTTATACAGCCTATGTCCATATAATGGAATCGCATGTCTCTAAAGATGGAAGATGGATCATTTTAATTTCCAAATTAGACAATGCATATCTCATAGTTTGTAATGCTTATGGCCACAACTCACATACTTCAAATAAGACTTTATTTTCAGACCTTGCCAATAAGCTCACGATATTAAAAAATAAATTTTCAAATGCATTGTTCATTATAACCGGAGACTTTAACGAGACACCTAATAATTATTTAGATCGTTACCCTTCAAAATTAGTTAAAAATAATCAAGAGAACAACGTCATCAACACATTGTGTAATAACTTATCCGTAATTGATACATGGCGTTTTTTTTAATACAAATATACAGGAATACACCTGGTGTAATAATTCAATGTCTGTTAAATCTAGAATAGATCTTTTTCTAGTTTCTCCGCCGCTTTTACAGTATGTGAAAAAAGTGAATCACCAACATGCTCCTTTGACTGATCACCAACTGATCTCGTTAAAATTAGGTGGCTCTGAGACTTCTAGTAACGTTCGTGGATATTAGAAAATGAATAATTCGGTCTTAAATGATACAAAATTTAATGATAATATAATACATTTAATTAAAGATTTGTTTCCAGAAGATGGCGCTGTAAGTTATAGGAGAAATTGGGAATTATTTAAATTCAAGGTAAGATCTATTGCTATTACGCGATGTAAGAAATAAAAAAAGAGTTCTAAGGAAAATGAACTCTTGGACAAGCTGAAAATACTAATTAATAAAGACACCCTATCCGTGGAAGAAGAAGCAAATTTGAATATTTTTCAATTAGAATTGGACCAGTTGTATACTGATTTAGCCAAAGGAGCATATATTAGATCTCGGGCCAAATGGTTAGAAGAAGGTGAAAAACACTCCAGTTACTTTTTTTGCAATGGAAAAGAGAAATTATAAGAGAAAATCTTTATTTGCTTTAACTATTAATAGTAATGTATGTAGGGACCCTTTGTTAATTTCTGAATTCGTATATAATTTTTATAGTAATCTTTATAAATCCAATTTTAATGAAATATAATGCAAAAACTTTATACAATATATGGATCAAATCCCTAAGATTTCTGATGATTTCAGAAATGTATGTGAAGCTGACCTTTCTTTAGCAGAGTTAAGAAAAGCTGTAAAATCATTGAAAAAAAGTAAAGTGCCTGGTATTGATGGTATATCTAATGAATTTTAGTTACATTTTTGGGAACAACTAGAGGAACCAATGTTTAACATGCTTAAAGAATGCCTTACAGAAGGTGAGATGACCGCTACGATGAAACAAGAAGTCATTTCTTTTATCACTAAATCGGAGAAGGATCCTCTTTTAATAGATAATTGGCGACCAATTACTTTACTAAATACAGATTATAAAGTGTTGGCGCTTATTTTCGCAAACAGGATCAAAACAGGCTTGAACGACATAATTAATGAAACCCAAAGTGGATTTTTGAAAGATCGCCACATTAGTAGTAACATTAGATTGGTGTTGGATCTAATTGATTATGCTGATTCAATTGACTCTGAAGCAATTATACTTTTCCTTGATTTTTGTAAGGCTTACGACAAAATAGAGCACAAGTTCCTTTTCCAATCTTTAAAAACCTTTGGTTTTGGCATTAAGTTTATTTCTACCATTGAGATGTTTTATAAAGATATTAACAGCTCTGTAATGATTAATCACAACACAACTAAAAGATTTAATATTCATAGAGCTGTTCGTCAAGGCTGTCCGATATCTGCATTTCTTTTCATCTTGGTGGTAGAATTACTTTCTTTTAGTATTTTAAAAAAACTGCTTGGAAAGGTATCACCATTTTTGAAAAAGAAATTAAAATATCTCAACTTGCAGATGATACAACGTTATTTCTCAAAGATAAAAACCAGGTGGCCGCTGCCTTAAAAGATATTGAGTCATTTTCCTTGGCATCCGGTTTAAAACTTAATTTAAATAAATGTGAGATTTTATGTCTTCACGACTCATGTGATAAATCTATTCATAATATTCCTGTTAAGGACAGAGTTAAATATTTATGGATCCATATATCAAAAAACCAATTTGTCCGTCAACATCTTCATTTTTTCCCAAAGTTAAAAAAAACAAATACCATTCTAAACAACTGGCTTCAACGAGACCTATCAATTATAGGAAGAGTGTTACTATCCAAAGCGGAAGGGATATCACGTTTTGTTTACCCTGCCTTATCCTTATTTGTAGACGAGAAAACAAGCAATGAAATAAACAAAATGTTTCTTAACTTTATATGGAAGAATAAACAGCATAAACTTAAAAAAACTGTCATAACTAATAAAAGAGTTGAAGGAGGGCTTGAAGTTATTGATTTTTTCGATATTAATAACACATTTGAAGTCAACTGGCTGAAAAGATCTATACTTAATATAGAATCCATTTGGTATTTCATTCCTAATTATATTTTTTCAAAAATAGGAGGTCTACATTTTGCGATGAAATGTAACTATTCTCCTGCAAGACTACCAGTTAAACTTTCCAAATTTCATGAACAGGCTTTGTTGGCATGGAAATTATGTTATGTCCACAATTTTTCCCCTCAAAAAACTATTTTATGGAACCACAGGGATATAACAATTAGAAACAAATCCTTATTTTTTTCAAAATGGGTTGAAAAGGATATAACTAATGTGATTGATTTATTTGATACAAATGGTAAGATACTTAAGTATAAAAATTTCATGGAAAAATATAATTTCCCTATACATTATAAAGAATTTAACTCTGTGGTAAAGGCAAAACCTTCAGGAATATCTCAACTACTAGAATCTTATTAATGTTTTGGATTGCATTCCAAGACTGATTTAGAACTTGTCGTAGGTAGTTTTTCTATAATGGATAAGAAATGTACAACCCCAAATCAGAAAAAGTTGGGACAGTGTGGAAAATGGGAATAAAAAAAGAAAGCAGTAATATATAAATTTCCCTTAAATTGTACTTAATTGCAGATGGTATGAACACAAGATAATTCATGTTTTGTCTGGTCGACATCATTTGATTTGTAAGTAAACATCCATTCTTGCCATTCAGGCTTGCAACACATTTAAAAAAAAGTTGGGACAGTACAGCATTTCCCACTTTGTACTGTTCCCATTCCTTTTAACAACACTTAAAACACGTTTAGGGACTGAAGTAACCAAGTGACTAAGTGTTGCAGGTGTTAGTTTGTCCCATTCTTCCCGCAAACAACTTTTTAGGTGTGCAACAGTGCGGGGTCTTAGTTGATGCATTTTGCGTTTCAAAATGCGGCAAGCATTCTCTGTAGGAGACAAATGAGGGCTGCAGGCAGGCCAGTCAAGCACCCCCACCCTCTTCTTACGCAGCCATGCCTTTGTTATGTGCGCAGTCTGAGGTTTGGCATTGTCTTGCTGAAATAAGCAGGGGCGTCCCTGGAAAAGATGCTGCCTCCTCCAAAATCGAGATGTACTTCTCAGCAGTAATGGTGCCATCGCAGAAGTGCAAGTAACCTTTGCCGAAGGCACTGACACAACTCCATACCATGACAGACCCTGGCTTTTGGACTTGTAGCTGATAACAGTCTGGATTGTCCTTTTTCTCTTTGGTCCGCAGCACACGGCGTCCATTTCTTCCAAAAAGACGTCAAAAACTGATTTGTCCGACCACAATACGTGTTTCCACTGCGCGATGGACCATCCCAGATGCCTCTGAGCCCAGAGAAGTCAACAGCGCTTCTGGACACTATTTATGTAGGGCTTCCTTTTGGCACAGTACAGTTTTAGCTGACATTTCTTGATGTAACTACGTACTGTAGTGCTTGAGAGTGATTTCCCGAAGTAGTCCTGAGCCCATGCAGTTATGTCACTTATTGGCAAGTGACGGTTTTTAATGCAGTGCCGTCTAAGGGATCGGAGATCACGGCCATTCAGTTTAGGCTTGCGCCCTTGCCCTTTGTGCACTGTAATTCCTCCGGACTCCCTGAATCTTTTAACTATGTTATGCACCGTAGAGGGAGAAATGCCCAAATCTCTTCCTATCTTTCTTTGAGAAACGTTTTTCTTCATCATTTCAATGATTTTTTCACGCACTTGGTGGCAAACTGGCGATCCTGTGCCCATCTTTGCTCCTAAAGGACTAGGCCTTTCCTGGATGCTGCTTTTGTACCAAATCATGATTACAATCACCTGTTGACATCACTAGTTTCAAATCACATCATTATTTAGTTATTATACATCATTACTACCCCTAAATTGCCCCCGTCCCAACTTTTTTTGGAATGTGTTGCAAGCCTGAATGGCAAGAATGGATGTTTATTTACAAATCAAATGATTTTGACCAGATAAAACATGAATTATCTTGTGTTCATACTGTCTGCAATGAAATACAAGTTAAGGGGAATTTATAAATTACTGCTTTCTTTTTTTATTCGCATTTTCCACACTGTCCCAACTTTTCCTGATTTGGGGTTGTAATAATAAATTGAAAAGACAAGCCTTTCAGTCCAGGAACAAGATCTCACCTAGAGGGAAGTTTTTTTGGAATTCTCTCTTTTCAGATATCATATGGAAAAAAGCTTGGTTGCTTCCTCACAAATTTTGTATATCAAATAAAGTTAAAGGAACTCATTTTAAAATTTTGCACAAAATATATCCTTGTTCATCCATGTTGGCAAAATTAATGGACATTGATGATAATTGTAATTTTTGTAAACAAGAAAAGAATCTATCACACACTTATTTTTTGAATGTAAGTGTGTAAAAGAATTTTGGAGTGAGTTAAGTACTTATTTTTTTCAATTTAACTAACAAGATACATGCTTTTACACTGAAAAACATAAGATGTTATGAAGATAAGGTAAAAATGTATGAGTTTGTAGCCAATTTCTTTATTTTATCTGGAAAAATTTTTATTCACAAGAACAAATATTTGAAATCTGCGCCTAAATGCTCTGTATTCTTAGCTGAAATGGATTACTTAATGAAATACTTAAAAAGGATTAAAGATAAAAAGAATGTCATGTTTTTACAGTATTATGAGAATGTTTGATGTGTAACCCCCAGCAAGACATTAGAAACAAATGGATTTTGCAATATTTTTTTCTCTCTCTCTTTTCTTTTTCTTGTGTTTTTGCTACCTTGTGTTAAAATCTTTTAGCATGGTTCAAAGTGGAATTGTATGTTGAATTTTTGCAATTAGAAAAAAAAAAAAAATACAGCCTATGTCCTCTCCAGCATAATGAATATGAATATATTGCCACCTACCGAGTGTATGGTAGCCTATTCAGTGGTTCCCAATCTCGGTTCTGGGGCACCTTTGTGTATGCTGGCTTTCGTTCGAACCACGATTGCATTGCAGAATTTAAATAAGATGTTAATTTGTGCTAATTAGGTGCATTTCACGTTCATTGATTCATGCGGTAGGGCCGACAGCAATCCTAATTTTATCTGAGCTGGGATATGACGGCTATAAGTGCAAAGAGAGAAAGCCAGTTGGGGACGAAGTTGCTAACTGGATCGCAACGTTTCCCAGCGCTAGCTCATACCTGCCTTGATTCGCAAAAGACATCACCAATAGAATGACAAGGCGTGACATTCAGGCAGATGTAGGGAAGGTTCAAGCAGGTATTCTTGTTTTCAACAAGACTAATGACTAATGTGACTAATGTTCCAGTGGACAATTTGTATAGCAAAAAGTCCCCCTGTCGACGCTATCTGGCTCGTTGGTCTAGGGGTATGATTCTCGCTTCGGGTGCGAGAGGTCCCGGGTTCAAATCCCGGACGAGCCCATTATTTATTTATTTATTTATTTATATTAATTTGGATTCGCAGAATGAATCCACATTTTAATATATTGACCACGCCACGTACACTATCTAAAACGTAAAGTCTTAGCCTAGGAAATAGCCACTGAATAGCACCATATAAATATTAGTAGCTACATATGAAATAGCATGCAGAATTGACAAGTATTCGTTGAAACATTTTTAGGGACAAGTCTAAAAACTGACCGTTTGTTCAAAATTTGAACCCGGTACTGCTCGTACCTTAAGCAAAAAAAAAAAAAAAAAAAAAAAAAATCACACCCACTGGTCAAATTACTGCTGTAACAGCCTCGGTCAATGAATTGATCATGAAATTAAATATTATTAACTCAAACCATGGTGGAATTTAATGCATTTTTCAGCTACACATGTAATTTACTGTATTACCTTTCAGTTCAGACGTCCCATAAAACTCAAGCGCCATGTATCCACTATCTTTGCGGAAAAATTAGTCACTCACATTTAGACCACCTTTAATTAAAAAATATACTCTGTATACATTCAAGTCCGACCTGGCAACCACAGAGGCAAGCACAGTGTTGAAATGCATTATGGGGCGGAGGCGGACATTTCTTTTACATCTCGTAGTGTTCTCGACTGCGCAGGAATCCTC
This sequence comes from Gymnothorax javanicus, assembly GCA_029692085.1. Classification (NCBI taxonomy): domain Eukaryota; kingdom Metazoa; phylum Chordata; class Actinopteri; order Anguilliformes; family Muraenidae; genus Gymnothorax; species Gymnothorax javanicus. The sequence continues at coordinate 78,525,113 of CM056195.1, forward strand.
CAGGCCACGAAAAGCAGTATTGCGCGCTTTTCATTACCGCCTAATATTTCGAAACAGATACAAAATTAAGAAATTAACGAGCAAACTACATTTAAGATAATTATCATCGCGGGATTTTCTCACTAGCAATCGCTGTAGGAAACTAAAATTATTGCATTACCTTGCATGAATTGAAAAAGAATGCCTAATTTCTGTGCAGCCCCAAATTGCACGAGGAAAAGCACACAGTCAGATTTGGCTTTTTTTAGGTTTCCAAGAGACCCCGAAAGGTAAGCTGGAAGTAAATTTATTGCATTTGAGAATTATGAGCGTATTAACTTTAGTTTAGACCATTACCTAGCAACGTTATTGACTGTGTTGGTGATTGACGGCTAAGTGCGGTGCAGAATTGTGTGCGCATGTTTGGGTCCTAGCTAGCCAGCTAGCTAACTAAGCAACACTCAGCTAACTGCTAGCTAATTGTATTGCTCATTGGTCGTTTTTTTTTTCTCTAAAGTTAGCTGGCCATTGGTCTGCATTCACCCTGTCAATTTGTGTAGCTAATTATCCGATACTTGAAAATGCTGTTTTCGGAAACACGGAGAGAATGTTATACGCAAGCTAGCTGTAATGTTTGTCAGCCATACGAAATGGGATAGTAATGTGGCTAGCTATCGTTAGCTGTTGCTACTTAACTAGTTGTAAGTTAATGTGTACCACCTGCAGTCGCCAACTATACGCACACAAGATGGCTTCGTAACCACCAAGCCCTGAGAGAAATTTCCTATCTGACGAAGGGCACCGTGCTGCACAGTATATCTTGCAGCATGGCTTACTGATAGAGCCCTCATCCGTTCAAGGAGGGTCCCGTATTTCGGTTCTGTAGCTAGCAAGTTAGTTAAATGACGATCTCTGCGCTTAAAAACTCAAGCAGAGGTTACTGTGTGGCAGCTAATCCGCACACTGAAGTAGCTGTTTCTGAAGTTTTCCCATAACAGGCAAAGCGATTAATTTGCAAATGGTCTAACTCCAGTGATGGCCTCAAAATAAATCTACCATAATCACCGGTCTTTTTAGGTTCATCTAGACCTTAGAAGCACATTTAATGCGCTGAATCCGTCCCCGCTTTGTCTTGAAGATGGCTAGCTTACTGAATTTGTAAACACGGTGCTAATTTAATAAAGTGTATAATAAAATGTTTAAAGATTCAACCGTGTTCTCTTATTCGTGCCGAGTATTGAAAAATAAAATGCGAGTATGCATTCTTAAAATGCGTGAACAGTGGGATCCTCCTGTAGGGTCTTTGCTGCCTACAAGCCACAAGGCCGAACAAAAAAAAATCCTGGGTTTCTAGTAATGACAAGAATTTGTGGTAGGGCCGGTGTGTAGGATTTTTATATATACAGGGTCATCTGGGTGTCTGAAGTCCAGGGTCTGAGAGGATCATTTTGGTCCGAAGTGGTTTTCTGACACCCCAAAAGTCCCCCACCAATGGTACTATTATCCTAAAACTTAGTTTGGAGGTGGGAAAGTTCCCAAATAGGAGGGAGAAACACATTTCGAACAGTAACATTCACTGAACTGAATCCTAGGGACCCCCAAAAAGATAAAAATCACTTGCCACCTTAAAAAAATTTGGATTTTGGGGGCCCTCCTCTCACCCCTCTGATCTCTTATGGTGATTCTGGCTGCAGAATCCTGATATATGGGCCAGAATGCACCAGCACATGAAATTTCAGCTTCCTGTCTCTATTACATGAGAAGTTATGGTCCTTCCAAAATACTACAAAACGAAATGACCAATTCACGTAAGTCAAAAGGGGGCATTTCACACAAATTTCAAGAAATTTTCCCATGAAAACCGTCAGAGATACTGACATGAAACTTGGGATTCTTTTGTTTGGTACCATAAAGTATTTTTGGACAAAGTTAGAGTAAAGTCTGTGTGGTGTCATGTACATGGGTGGCTGAGTTGACATGGAATGACCCAAATAACATTATCAAGGTTTTTTTTTTTTTTTTTTTTTTTTCCATGTCCAAGTAGATTCATAAATCCAGTCCTAAAGACCCAAAGTATTTTGTTTGTTTGGACTAGCTCTGGTTTTGCCCACCTTGATTTGATGAATCAAGGAATTGATTATTAGGATCAGCTACCTAAATCATGTCATTGCTGAGCTGGAACACAAATGTGTTGGGCTGTGGGTCCCCAGGACTGGAGTTGAGAAACACTGCATTAGCCTATCCAGGGTGAAAATTGCTAAAAAAGGAGGATGGAAGAAAGAAAGAAAAAAAGGGGTGGACATTTTCCCTACATAGATTTTAGTGAAGGCTTGAAAAATGCATGATGGTGTCTTTCGTTTAGTCATGTGTTAAAAAATGTGGAGAACAGTATAACTGGTGATGACTGATTCCACTATCACTTCAGCAACTTTTGGCATTTTGCCCAAAAGCTGATGCAGACCAATGAATTTTTGTTAGTAATAATTTTATCAAAATGTAACTGTGGATATCTGAAAGCGAAAGCCCAATATACATGAATTGCAAAAGTGACATCATTTATTCAAGGAAGAATGGTGTTGTGGATATCAGGGCCCGTATTCACAAAGCATCTTATCTTACCGCTAGGAGTACTCCTAAGTTGCACTGAAACATTTTATGTAGGAGTAATATCTTAAAAGTCATTCACAAAGCCGCTGAGAGCAACTTTTAGTTAAGAAAACTGGTAACTCCTAGACTAGAAGTAGCTCTGTGAGAGGTGGGAGTAAATCCCCGTTGCTATGGATGACGTCAATTCTCATACATGAGTTTTTGGACAATGAGCACGGTGATTGGTTCTTTGGTAACAGGGCGGCCCATAGAAAAAATATCCCACATACAACCCATGGAAGAAAAAATGAGGAAATGGCCCAAGCGGCTGGCTTGTCCCATAAAATAATAACATGTTGAGCACTCCTGAAAATGCACCATGCGCAGTCCCCACATATCACGCTCTAGGCAAATAAACATACATAGGAAAGAGATAGTTGTAAAAACGCCAATAGCATAAAACGAGTCAATAATAAAACGCGTCATTTGCCCCAGTAATTGGCAACCTATTACCCAATGAGAATATGTTGCGATCATTTAAATGTCGGGCTGTTCAAGTTTGTTTGCCCTAAACTGTCATGGATGGAAGTTCAAAAAGGACGTGAAAGCCCAACTGGAGCCACGACCAGTTACTGCTGCTGGCCCAGTTGGTGCTGGAACGAAAGCATGTTATTAAAGGGAAATTTGGCTCGGGGATGAACAGCAAATCCAAGCGGGATGCGTGGGATAGGATCAGCCTACAGATCAATGCTGCATTCCCCTCGTGTCTCAGCAGACGACTGCGAGAAGCGGTGGTATGGGCTGCAATCGCAGGGGAGGTCCGAGATTGCAGCCTATAAAGGGGCTATCGTTCAAACAGGAAAGCATACTAAGCTTGGTTTGTAATTAATAGCCTACAATTTAAATATGCATGGAAAATATGACATAGGCTGGAATTATTATGATTATCTATTAAATGTAACCCTCGCTCAATAGCCTAATAAAATAATTCATGCATAGCAGGAGGAGGTACAGCACCAAAGCCACTGTTCCCGAGCAAGTGGCATCCCACAGGCACATAATGCCTGTCAAATAATTGGCATAAGCTGCTTTCCATTAAAATGCGAGTTGTAGCTGCTGGATAGCTCACTCGGTAAAACATTGTGTTGCGAAGCAGAAGTGATTATCACGTCGCGAGTTTGATCCCCGCCTCATACCAGCCGGCAGTGGTCGGCAGCTTTTTCAGAGTAGCGCACAATTAGCTATTGCGCTACAGGGTTGCAAATTGGGGACTGCCGGGAAGGGAAATAATAGTTGCCTTGTTCCTTGCTCAAGCACCTCCTGTTGGCCAGACGGCCGCTCGTCAGGAAGATTCTAAGCCTGTTCATGTCTGGATATCCTCCGCCCTCGTTCTGAACTTGCGAAGATTCAACCAATGAGTATATAAGAAGCAGCAGGCTGACAGGCGCGTGCTTCGGAGGAGAGCCGTGAACTGTCTTCACTCTCCTGAATTGGCAGCAAGGGGTCGCATACGAGCAAGCCTTGTACATAGTTCACCAATTGGGCATTCCAGATTCGGGTGGGATTGGAGATGCCAAATTAAAAAAAAAAAAAAAAAATGCGAGTCGTGCGTGGATCCTGGCCATTTTGCAACAATGTCCATAATATTGTATTCGGCATCAAATACTATATGGGTGTTGATGGAATTAACTTTTTTTCTATTTACAAATACCTCTTCATCTTGGGTCGGAGAAATAATTCAAATATGGGTCTCGTCAATAGCACAGATGATACCGGGCATACCTGAGATGTGCATGAATTCAAGTTTGATTCTGTGTTGTTGGCGAATGTCCATTGGAAACCGGATAAACTGTCGGATGATATGAGGTTCCCAGAGCGCATTGATCGTTGAATTGAGCGACTGACAGATGATTGTGAAATCCCTAAGTTGTCCGCGTTGCAAAGTTGCATTTTTCCGGTGGCCAAGTAGCGAAGTGTTGTCAAACATTTTATTTCAGGGCTTATTGAGTTGTTTCTCATGGTTGGAGATGTATTTCTCTCCCTCACCAAGTCAACAACAAATAAAATCCCTTCACGGTCGATCCGATATCTTTTCAACAACTGCGCATCATTCAGAATTTCCAAGTCATTCCGTCTTTCAACAGCAGCATTTTCCGATTCTTTGTGAATAGGTTTTAGAGAGTTAGGAGTCCTTTTGACTACTTTTAAGCTCTCCCAGACTTGGGAGCTACTTTTAGGCCTAAAATTCTTTGTGAATTACACTTAGTAAAAATAATTAGGAGTCCTAAATTTACGACTGACACACCCATTTTTTTTTTTTTAGGAGTTTTTCCTAAATCAGGTAGTTAGGATCTACTTTTAGTGCTAAGATGCTTTGTGAATACGGGCCCTGAAATGACAATGGTGGATGAGAAGAATGTTATTGTGGATATCTGAAATGTTTTGACTTGGAAGAACTGAATTACAGATATCTGACTGCAATACATATCCAGTCAAGCAATTAAATGTTAAAACAGCCACTTGTTCTTAGTTTTAACTAGTGCTGTCAAAGTTGTAGACGTCTTGAAATACAATTTCTACTCATAAGAATGATATTTTGGACATCTTAAATTACCAGCCTGACTAGAGGGAATACAATTTTGACTTGGAGAAATTCTGTTGTGGGTATCTAAAATCTAATTACAGATTAGACTGTGGTTCGATTAAATGGTAAAACTGCTTGCGATGTGCGACATAAACGCTTGCCCGATTGCCCAGGGCAAGTGAAAGTTGAAGTCGGGCAAGTGTTCTGGCGCATGCAAAAAAAAAAAAAAAAAAGATTGCCCAAATTGGGCAAGCAGCTAGGTCCACAGTAAGCTAGGGCCTTTTCTCCTTCAGTCACCTTATAAAATGAAGAAAACAGCAAATTAAAGTTTCAAAAACATTGGATCCTGATGAAAGGAACACACTTCATTTATATGTACATTGCTTCAACTTTGTTCATTGCACAGTCAAGTCACAATTACCAGCTGCACGCACCGCTGGCCAATCCACTGCAGGAGGTGTGTAATTGCGCAACTTGCGTATTGATTTGTGCCCATTCCTGCACATGGTGTATAAAACAGTGCGAACGATCAAGTCGCCTGCATGCTCTGGCAAAAGTTCATTATGAGTTAGCCTTTTGTCAAGCTCCTCACGCTTTTAAACCGTGCAATATCCCCTTGTAATCTTCCAGACATGCAGCACTCCACAGTGAAAGGAATAGCAGACCACCAGTCGCGGGTCGCATGGTGAACTGTCCTTAATGATCGTCTCACAGGAGGACAAGGCTTTCTATGGCTCTGAAACACAGCGCTGCTATTTCAGTTCCCTGGACAGGGCTGCTTGTTGTGCATTGTCAAATAGATTTGAACCTCGCGCCACACTGTATGTGTACGATTTTAAAAAAAAAAAAACATCAGGCAGTTAAAACCAGTAACACCCAAGCGAGCTAGCTTGCTAAAAAGTTTATAACTTCACCGTTGTGTTAAGTAGCTTGACTAGCATCCTTAATGTTGGCCAAAAAAGTGGGTTAGAAGAAGGATATCAGAACGTGGCTTTTGAAGAAAAAAACAGAACACCTCAGCCAATGCCAGTAGCCCCTGCAGCAGCAAAGATATTGTGCACTGGGTTTTAACCCGAGAAAAGTCAGAAAAAAAGGTACTCAAATAGGACCTGTGCAGTGTTGTAGTCCTAACCATCAGAATTAACACTGTGTAGAAAGAAAAAAATTGGTTGGGAAATTTTCGAGAAAATTTGATTTTTTTTTTAAATTTGCCATTTTGACATATTGTGAGCTCGGCTTGCACGATAAATCGCCAGAAGATCGTGATCTCGATTCACCCCTGCGCGCGATCTGATTTCTAAATGTCAACGATTTTCCAGCATTATTTCAGGAACCGCAGATCAAACTAACTCGAAGTTTTCAAAGAAAGTGAGCAGTAGGCGGTCTCTTGGGGGCGCTCGGGGCCGCCCCCAAACGCAACAGTGACGTTACATTCGCTCTCATCCTATGGCGAAGCAGCTCTATTGAGTTCATGTAGAAGACAGAGAAGGGAAACGGTAATTGGCGGTGATCTTTCGAATCGAACAGAGTTGGCTAGCAGTGTAGATTCAGAAGCAGCGAGGGAGACACGGAGAAATGTTAAAGTGGAGCAAAGTTTGTGGTCAGGAAAAATAAACGCAGAATGAACACTGATGAAAATCCACCCGGGGCATTAATAATAACTCCCGCAACGGGGCGAGCGGATGAGCTCGCTATTTTTGCTTTACGAATCAGACCTGATGCTGCGGTCATGACCACACGGTTGCCAAAATTCAAAGCCATGAACAAAGCAACGTCGAGGTGCAGAATTATCATCGTCTAAACAGCAGTACTTCTAACCTTAGTCCCATGCTCAATTGACAATCAAGCACTTGATTCGCACAATTACACATTTGAATCGGAAGACTGTCCAATTAATTTTTATATTTTTCTTTTGGCAGTTGCATTTTGAGATTTAAATGACCAGGTAACAGCACAGATTCACCTGCGTGCGTTTGCCAGATTATTTTTATAGGCTTGCATTTGACGGTTTGATGTGAATACGAAAATAGATCCCACCTCACTGTGGATAGGTTTTATGAAATGTTTTCCACATTGCGTCGGCCTATATTGTTATATTTTTGAAAACCAGGGCCATATTAAAATGGATTTATTGTTTATTGGCACTCTTAAACGGAAGCCTTGTTTGGTATGTCCACTTCTCATTATCGCTCTTTAATCATTATAGGCTACATGCCGGTTGTACTTGTTGGCTAAATAAATTGCTCGATTTTTAAGCTGCTTTTCCACCGAACGCGAAACGAATTATTCGCATGACAGATTAGTGCATTCAAAATCAGTACGAAGACGCGAATAAACGCGATGTATTTGCGTCTTTGCATTGACTTTGAATGTTATCTCTCTTGCGAAAAAATCGTTTCACGTTCGGTAGAAAAACAGCTTTAATTCGGCAAAGTACTCAGGAATGCGTTTAGGGTATGCTAATTATGCCAAGGTGATGGAGCTGACTTAAGAGAACCAGAAGCATTTTAAACGGCCACTGAAGTTTGATAGCCATTTTTTCAAGACTGCAGTTGGATGATACGTGGTTTGGCTTTAAAGGGTTGCTCCAAAACTGATCTTGGTTTATGCTGGAATTCAGTCGGCGTGCTGCTTTCTCTCCGTGCAGGCTTTTGTTTGTGTGCAAATGTGCCTCGGATGGGCTTGCATCGGTGCCTGCCTGTTTGATATGACATTATAATTGAGCAGTTTCATCTCCTGGATTGCGGTTTGACATTGTTGCATCCCTAGTTCAGGGCCATGTGGAGTCAAAGAGCACTTAAGGTGCACTTATTTTGCTTATTTTGTCTTTTTACCTTTTTTAAACCTTTTTTTTAAACTGCACTTTAATGGTCAATTGTTTTGTTTTTTATTTATTTATTTATTTATTTATTTATTTTATTTATGACTACAATAAACATTTCAGTTTGTGGGGAAAAAATCGTGCCAAAGAATCGTGATCTCAATTCTAAACAAAAAAATCGTGATTCACATTTTTTTCCAGAATTGTGCAGCCCTATTGTGAGGTAACTGATGGTCAAACAATTTACTTGAAGATTCCTATTTGGCACCACACTGCTCTTTCATGCCAATAAAAAGTAATTTGTATTTTATTTGCCAAAGTATAGCCAACATAATGTTCGCTATGGCAACAAATTGCCTTTTTTCAAATTTAAGTAAATATGAGTTCATTACAATGACAACAAACTAAAATTAATCCAGTTTTAAATTTTAAAGAGGCAAAATCTTTACACTCTAAGATTGCCATGAACTAAAACTGACACCGTATTCTTGTCCAATAACTAGCTGATTTCCAAAATGTCTCATTCACTTATGGCATTCAATGAAACATTCAGAAATACAAGGCATTGTACTCCTTTACAGTTTGTCTTAGTTGTTGATGGAAGAGTTTGTTTCCTTTGTCCTTAACATAGTGACAGCCCCAAAACCTGGCAAAGTCAGCATGTACTGCTTCGAAAGCTTGTTCACAGAACCGGGCTAGACCACAGTTGTGCTGATGACAGAAGACTTTCAACATATCTGATGTTGAAAGTGAGACATTTTACCATGTCATGAAAAGTATTGGCTCATTTTGAATTTGATGGTAGCAACAAATCTTAAAAAAGTTGAGATAGGGCGATGTTTCTCATTGTTTATTATCCCCTCTTCTTTTAACAACAGTCTGTAAACATCTGGGAAGTGAGGAGATCAATTGCTGAAGTTTTGGTAGAGGAATGTTGTCCCACTCTCAGGGTTCCCCCTTGGTTTAAAAATGTTCTCCACTTTTTTTCCTTGAAAGATAAAGTGAAAAAAAAAAAATTTCTTCACTTTACCTTAGTCTTTATTTTTTCCTAGTCACTCATGGACTTTACATAACATCAAAAAAGCCTTTAAAGCGAACTAAGTGCCAACAGCATGTATGTGGGCCTTTCCGCAATCGAGGTTAATGCGTAATTCCTGTTCCCAAGTTCAATTTTTAGGTTGCTGGCCATAGGCCAGTAACCTACTGTCGTCACTTTGCGTCCGTCGTCGGCGTCGTCCGTTTAAAGCCATATCTCAAAAACGCTCTGATGAATTTTTTTTTTTAATTTGGGGATGTGATCAAGTGGGTCATCAAGTTAATGCCCGAGCAGAAATTTTTTTGATTGAATCGTTGGTTTAGACTTGGCGGCCATTTTTATGTCGAAAATGGCCATTTTTGGCACTTGGGTGCAATTTTCCCAAAAAGGGTCTGATAAATTTTTTTTAATCGCAGCAATGGAATCAGTTTTATGATCTGCTTCAACAGTGTAAACGGCGTTTTGATTGAATCGCTCCTTCATAGCGCCACCTAGGCAACGTGTCTGGACTTAGTCATTTTTCGGGGTGTTTTAGCACAAAAAGTGCTGTAACTTGCTTATTATTGCATTTATAGTTTAGGTATACACTGAACATGTACAGCATATCATGCTTGCCGAGCGTTATCGGTTGGTCGAATTTGACCTTTAGCCGAAAGGTCAAGGCCAAATGGCAAAAAAGTGCTATAACTCTCTTAATATAGCATTTAGAGCTTAGGTATGTATGAGGCACCTACAGGGAATCAGGTATGCCGAACATTATGTCAGTCACATTTGACCTTGGGCCTCAAGGTCAAATGGCGAAAATTTGCTATAACTTGCTTAATATGACATTTAGAGCTTAGATATGTATGAGGGACCTATAGGGAATCATGTATGCCAAACATTCTCGGTTGTTCGAACTTGACCTTGAGCCGAAAGGTCACGGTCAAGTGGCAAAAATGTGCTATAACTCTCTTAATATAGCATTTAGAGCTTAGGTATGTATGAGGCACCTGTAGGAAATCAGGTATGCCGAACATTGTGACTCAATCACATTTGACCTTTGACCTTCAAGTCAAGACCAAATGGCAAAAATGTGCTATAACTTGCTTAAAATGACATTTAGAGCTTAGATATGTATGAGGCACGTAAAGGGAATCATGTATGCCAAACATTCTCGGTTAGTCGAATATGACCTTGAGCCTCAAGGTGAAGGTCACATGGGAAAAATGTGTTATAACAGCTTGATGTGGCATTTAGAGCTTAGGTATGTGTGAGGCGCACCTATAGGGAATCATGTAAGCCAAACATTCTCGGCAAGTTGAATATGACATTGGGCGTCAAGGTCAAATGGCTAGGGGTGTAAAGTCCGGGTTCAGAAAGTGAAAATCCTCCCCAGAACTTAATTCCCACCACGTGGATTTACTTTGGACAGGAGATAGAGCCAGTATGAATGATCAGCTCATTCTATGGGAGGGAGAAAAACTTGGCAGGACTTTTACTTTCTGACCCCTGGATTTTACACCTCTGCAAATGGCAAAAATGTGCTATAACTCGCTGAATATGGCAATTAGAGCTCAGGTTTGTTTGGGGCACCAGTAGGAAACCATGTATGCCGAACATTCTTAGGCAGTCAGTCAAATTTGACAGTGGGCCTCAAGGTCAAGGTTATATGACAAAAATGGCCCATAACTTGTTTAATATTGTTTTTAGAGCTTAGGTATGTATTGGGCACTAATGGCAAATCATGTATGCTGGTCGTTTTCGACATATTGGATTTGACCTTGGGCAACAAGGTCCAGGTAATGACAAAAACAGCCTAAAAGTCCTTTAATATTGGCTTTAGATCTTCGGTATGTATTGGATACTAATGACAAATTATGTATGCTGATCAAACACACAATATTGGATTTGACTTTGATATATGGTACATCGACCAGTGTTTCATTGATAGAAAACATGCTGCAAATGCGAAACTGCCTGTTGACGGTAAAAATGTACTGTGATCCATTAGGGGTGTAACGATTCTGAATTGATGTTTTTTTTAAAGCGTAGTAACACCACCTGCTACCATGGGGCGAACATCCGAGCTTTCCCTTTTCCTTTATTAACCGCCTTGATGTCCTGAACGAAAGTGCTTAACATCAAAGGGCATGGTAAATGCTTCCGGAAAAAAACTTGACTGACATCAGTATTTTTCGGCTACGTGCTGAGAGGAGCCAAGCAAATGAAAACAAAATCGTCATCTTATTAACCAATTAGGCAACTCTAAGAAACGTATACCTGTTCCCGTTTACTTTGCCTGATTAGCAATCAAATGGTGGATTCGTTTACTCCTTAAGTTGAATGAATAGAGCTGTTTATTAAGACAACATGTTTGATTGCTGAATTTTGAAATTTAAATGGGCACAGAACAGCACTGCTTGAACACGATTGCCATTGCCACGGCATTTCGTGCGACTGTGATAATTTATATCACACATTCACGTTTCATCCGCTTTTCAGAATGTTTTCCACCTTGTGTATTTTTTGACGCTTAAACTCCTGGTCGATCTTATAACAAATCTGTTTTAAATTAATCTTGAATAATGTCCTAAAATGCTACAATGAGAGACGTAATTCAGAGGAAGATTTTTTTCTAATTATTCAAATTGGCATTCTTTCAATCTAACACCTTAGCCCAGTTAGGTTTGTCTGCTTTTCACCATCACATCTTAATCGTTATAGGCTACTGGCTACATTTCTTGATTGTTATTTAGGCCAAGTACATGGGAGCAGATTTAAGGAAGGGCGGAGCACCTGCAATTAGCAAAATCTAAACTCAGGCTTCTTCCCAACGGCATTTTACATCGTTTTAAGCCACTTCAGGTGTGTATGTTTCAAGAAATTACACGCGACTGCCTACACACCCCATGACGGCAAGTTGTCTCATTTCACTTTAAAAAAATCCTCGTTCAACATCGCCACATCCCAACTCAGCATTTCATCTCTCATTGTGGTATTTTTAGGAGATCTATAATGATAAAATAAAAATAAAGAGATTTAATTTCAGATCACCCTGGATTTCAAGCGTCTAAAATATACACAAGGTGGAAAACATTAAAGCAGATGAAACGTGAATGTGAGCTATAAATGATCACAATCACAAAAATGGCCAAATACGGCTCTTGCAATTCTATGCCCATTTAACTTTCAGAATGCGGCAATCAAACATGCTGTCTTAATAAACAGCTCTACTCATTCAGCAAAGTAAAAAAGAAAATCACCGGTTTGATTGCTGATTGAGCAAAGTAAACAGGGACAAGATTAGAGTAACCTAATTGCTTAAAAGGAGACGATTCTGTAGTCCTTTACTTGGTTCCGTGCAGCATGTCGCCGAAACGGTCAAGTTTTTTTCCGGAAGCATTTCTCATGCCCTTTGATGTTTGGCACTTTCGTTCAAGACTGCGTCAGGTTTAATAAAGGAAATGGTTAAACTCTGATGTTCGCCCCATGGCGGTCCTATGCTTTAAAACGCATCGATACAGAATCGATTCAGAATAGTTACACCTTTCATATTCAAGCAAAACGGGTACTGTAGCTGAAATATCCTTCAATGAATCGAATCGGAAATCGAAATGAATCGAGACCTTGCGAATCGAAATCAAATCGATTCAGGAAATCGGTGGCAGTACCTGGCCCTAGTGTAGACTTGTCGCTTTCGCTAGAATTCGTGTTGGCTTCCTGCTGAATCCGCGGACTGATAGTAGATACTTTTCTCCTGTTGGGGCTATAACTGCCGGCAACCTTCAGGGCCCTCGGCACTCTAGTTTTTTTATTGTGTTAGTTTTTCACTGGAGTGGCCAATATTGATAATCATCATGACAATGACTAGCATTTAATATAAATAATATTGGAGTAGTACCATTTTCCTACAGCCCAAAATCTCAAGAACACTGCCTCAGATCACAGTGCTGGCACTACAGATTCTGTGACACGATATGACTACTTCAAAACACAGCCACTGTACGCCCAGTAGGTATTAGTAAACCATTTCATTATTGCACATAAACAAAGCCAGCAATGTGCACATATTCCATTTTTTTCCATGGCTGGACGGCCTTATCTTACTTTAGACATAATGCTTCTATAAAATGTACATGAGGGGCGCTATCACCTCCGTCAAAATTTCATCGTCCGTTCCAGACCCGAAAGCACACAGCTCTTGTCATCCTATCGTCGCAAAATGCCCTCAGAGGCCTTCTTATATACTCTTCTATAAATCCCAACGGTTCACTGAATCATAGAGTCATTAGTCAATCCATTACTATCATTGATGCAAACCAATTCTGATTTCCGTCACCAAACTGTTGTCCGTTCCACCTGGTTTATAATTAATTCGCTGCCCGCACTTATTATGGCATACTTCATAACTTGTGATGAGTCAATACAGGTAAAAGTTTGTCGCTATGGTAAACAAGCTGACCTTGTCATCTGCAACTTTTAAACTTCGATGAGTATTTGGTCCCGAAATTCCGCATTTCTGATGTCCGTTATTTGAAAACTTTAAGCATATTTTATTCAATAAAGTACACATCATCCTTTGATTTTCTCCGTCAATGACTAACTTCGTTACATAGACATTCATAACGTCCGTGATATGGATGGGTGTATGTAGTCTGATGTATTGAAATATGTTCACTTAGGCCGTCATTACTTGTGCCTGTTACCAAGACCTGTTAGGTCTATCAGCTGGGCGATGACAGCCAGTGGCTACATAAAATATGAAGTTTAATGAAGACACAGCGACACATTCTGACCTGACAGAGTAATCCCCCTGCTGGCTTAACTTGTTTGGCTATCCTGCACAATTTCATTTCCTGAGGTACTGGGAGATGACAGGTATGCGTCGCTTCATAGCCTTTAACCACTTGCACAGTGGAATCAAAAAGTATAATCGCGTCCGCTGACTGATAGGATTGGTGACAGACAAGTTCGTGTTGTCTTGTTGCATGAAGGTAAACTATCTTCTCATTGATTTTATCTCATACTTGACATCTCATAGAGCATAAAAACACTGCTTACTTCATTTTCACATGTAACACATTTGTACAGTTTAGTATGGAGTGACCCCAATACGTCATCCACAGTGGGCCCTGAGACTAACTTTGGAGAATGTAGATTTTTAAATTCAGTATTAAACTAAGCCAAAGCAATATGAGCTGTAAAGCAATGTTGGTACGTTCAGGCTGCTACTGTTTTATGTAGATTCCTAGTCCTCAAGTCCAAGGAGATGAAGACTAAGTCAAGTTAAGTGTGTAATCTAGTTTCCCATCTTTCATCAGGGTTCAGATGGGTTAAGGGAGATCTATTTTAAAGTGAAAAATAGTCTTTATTCTTTAAAACATTCTTTAAAACAAAGTCCTTAATTGGTGCGACAAAAATTGCTACACATAGCACCAAAACTGCTAATCAAATCAAGACCTTGATTAGCAATTTGCTAAACAAGCAAAAAAAATATTTTGAGCCTTGTATTTTTATATTATTAGTGCAAGGCCAGTGAAGAGAGAAAAAAATTTAGCTGTCTCGAGACATTCCTTCAGAAGTCTGGCACAAGGTCGCTGATTGACTGTACGCAAATAAGTTTGTGTAGGTGTCCGGAACTCCAGTGAGAAAAAAATTTTCGCTACCGGCGCATGACTGCGAAAAAAAAATGGGGTTTGCCCAGATTTTTCTAACGGACATTTCTCTGGATCCAGTAGAAGCACAGCCTTCGTTCTCAACCACACTAACAGTAGGCCTACTAGCCAATCAGAAGTAGGGCGGGGGCGGGACTTGGGTGTTGACGCGCTCCACGTGCCGTCGAAAGTGAGACAGTGGTGCATTGCAACCTGCAGGATGAACCGCAAGTTCCTGAAGCCCGGGGAAGACACCAAAGATGTGGATAAGGGCATTAAAAACAAATGGCGCTGGGCTTGGATGGAGGAGATTGGGAGCGATGGCAAGCCCTTTGGGAGCTGGTGCCAAAAGCTTTCAGAAGCAGGTGCGTGTTTCTGCACGTTGTGTGCAAGGCTTATAATATATGGAACGAGCGGCAAAAAAGTGCTGTCACGACATGAGTCAGACCCCAGTCACAAAGCAGCTGTCCGTGCCATTCAACACACATCACGTTTGCCGGGGGCCACAGCCACGGCCGACATTCCGCCATCAATGACAGATGGTGAGGCGGATTTAAAAATTCGGGTCTGTTCGTTCATGGCTGAGCACGACCTATCATTTACTATGGCCCAACCGATCGTCTGTCTAGCTAAGAAATTAGCGGAGGACAAAATCGCCCTCACCCGCCTGTCCCTTTCAAGACAGCATGCCACTGTGCAGTTACATTATTAGACATGGCATCTCACCTGAATTTAAAAAAACTCTGTCCGAGAAATTAAAAACTGGCATGTTTTCATTAAACATTGACGAAGCCACGGACATACTTTATGATAGAATAATGAATATACTCGTCCGATTTTATGACGAGGATGCGGGTAGTGTGAAAACCCAACACATGGCCAGTAGGAAAGTCAATATTGCGAATGCTTCAGCATTGATGCTAGAGCTGAGAGACGTTATTCAAGCATATGGGCTCGAGTGGAGGCAAGTGACGAGTATGCTGCTTGACAATTGCGCCGTCATGAGGGGGAAGAAGGCTGGACTCGAGACGCTGGTAAGAAAGGAGAACCCTCATGTGCTGGACATTTCAGGAGACACTGCCCATATGGTATCCAATGCTGCAAAGGCCCTCATGACCCTGTTTGGGTCAGAAGTGGAAAAGTTCAGTCTTGATGTCTATTATGACATCGAGAAGTCTCCCAAGCAAAAGGAGATTTTTTCACAGTACTAAAGTCTGCTTCATATTCCTCCCAAGAGCTTGATCAGACCGATAAGCAACTGGTTTCTTCAGATGCTGGAGGTGACAAATGGGCTGAATGAGCTCCTTGATGTCTTAGTGGTCCACTACTACCATGTGCTGGAGCCAAGTGAAGAGCATAAATACAGGTAATTATGTAAATCATGTAATATTAACAAAATTGTGATATTTATTTTAATGTAGTGCCTCTGTTAATTTATGTTGTAAGTAGCCATTCCTCGGCTGCACCGCTGTAATGTTGTTTAATACAGGTTAGAATGGCTAGGTTTTATTTAGGAATGAGTAAATCAGCAGTGAAACGATGTCCTCCATTATATCTGTGTATATATGCATGGTGTGATGTCACTGCAGAAGGCATTATATCTGTAGTTGATATTCTTCAGGAAGAACAAGCAGCAGTGTCATGGGTTAACCAGGACCAAAAGGCACGGATGTGCTCTTCACCGAGTTTGAAGGTCATGATCAACTTATTCAGAGGTATCTTGTATGAAATGTAATTTTTAATTAATAAGTGGTTTTAATCCATTGGTACACATACCTGATTAATGACCTAAGTCATTTTTCTACAAGGTACAAATGAAACAGGTCTCTTCTTAAGCAGTAATAACCAACTGAATGAGAGCATTAAACCATATAATCTGCCAAGAGCAGCTTTGGTAAGTTTGCTTTTAAAATAATTTCACTTCAGAATACATGCCCTTTAAATTACTTAGTGGCATACAGTTTTCCTATAGATTACTCCTGTAGATCATGCTGATTAAGGTATTCAAAAGGCTTTTAATACATCACATAGTCTGAATTTTTCATTGTCCCAATCAGCTTGCTATGCCAGAGGACGCAAACCCACAGTTGATGCTGACAAAAACATGACTTAACTCCATTGTGTCAAAGAAAAAAATGTTTTGTTTTATTCACAACATCATCTCATTATAACTTTTTTTTTGTTGTTGTTGTTGTTAAAAGGCCCTCAAATTCATACTGGAATATCCCTTCAATCGAGCAGTATGACTATCCTGAAAACCATCCAATTAATATTAAATTCAGTTGTATTATATTTAGTTATATATTGTGTTTTAAATGCCTAATCATACTTGTGTTCGATTTTTTTCCCAGAACAGGTTGTGAGTTTAAATTGCTCAAATTCAGTTATATTGTCTTTCATGTTTGCAGGGGTCCTTCCAACATTTCAGAGATTCGTCAAAAAGCTGCAACATGAAAAGCAGATGGTGCATTTGCTGTATGTGGAAATGGTGGCCCTTATAAGAGAGCTCCTGAGCAAATTTATGAGGCCAAAGGCTATTCCACTGATTCTCAAGGTTGATGTACGAAGCAGAGATTTGCAACTGTCAAACAAGAGGCTCTCTGTCGGAAGTTTTTGCTACATTACAATAAACAAAGCCCGTGTGGAGAGGAAGGTATGGGTTGGACCTATCTATGGCTCTCTCAGAGAAGGGTATATGAAGTCAGCAGAGTTTCTGCTAAAAAACCTTCCCCTGGATAACATCATAATAGCATCACTCTCTGCTCTAACTCCATCTCTGATTCAATCTGACTCTGTTGTTGGAGCTTTTACCACATTGGGAGAGGCCTTGCCGAATGTTGTCCCCCCAGAAGAGTTCGGTCAACTGGAAGAAGAATGCCGCGCCTACTAGATTGATGCAGACATGCTTCTTTGTGTCCAGAGCTACATTGAAGAGGACAGTCGAATGGATGTTGACTGGTGGAGCCATTTTGCTTCCTTGAAAAATGCACTGAGAGGTGTGAGGTATCCCACCCTGTGTAAGCTAGTTAAAGCTCTTCTGTCCATTTTCACAGGCCCCTTGGTGGAAGGATCATTCAATTTAATGGATAATATCCTCGAAGCTGACAGGTGCTCCATGAATGTGGAAACTTGTGACAGCCTCGCAGTGATCAAGTCCACACTGAAAGCCAGGGACTGGGCAGCCTCAACTATGACCATAGACCAGCCTTTGAGGCGATCCTGCCTGTCATCATTCCAAAAGTATCCATTACATTTGCAGAAAAAGAAAGGGACTGAACAGGCACTAAAGCAGAAAAGGCTGAGTGAGGCAGCAAAGATGCGGTCCTCAAAGGAGGCAAACAAACTGGTTCAACAGGCCCTGAAAACCAAAAGGCCAGCCAAGCCCTCCTCTGCACCAGGCAGACAACCTCCCTCTCCTGCACCAGCCACCAACTCTTCTGGCCCAACCAGGTTCTTTCCTCTCTTTTATGGCCAAACCAAAGCCTCCTCTACATCATCTCTGAATATGTTACAAAGGAAGTGTTCTGAGGACTCAAAACATAGTGAAAAAAGAAAGAAGAAATAAATCCGAGGGGAGAAAGTGTTGGTGCGTTTAGTGATTGCACTGTAAGCTTCTACTTGCCAGTTGTTCGAGCACTTTAATGTTTTTGTTAATTGAACTGAAGTGTAGTTTCCTCTTGTAAACTGTATCTGTTTATTCTCTGTTTATTTCTCATTCTTTATTTTTCAGTTCCTTAAGCACTTTATTTTTTGTTGTTGTAATATTAGTTGTCTATTTTTAGATATTTGTAGATTTCCTATTATTTCCTTAGCTTTTTGTTGTTTTGAAGAAACAACTTTAGGATTACAGTGTTATGTTATGTTACTGTTGCACTTTTACTGTTTCAAAGCAGCATTAAATAAATGGAGCAAATTTTACACGTGTTCAAAAAGTGTCCTTGTATCATTGTCCTTGTTTATGCCCTTTAGTCAATGGTTAGGCTACTGAATAGTAGCCTAACCATTGACTAAAGGGCATAAACAAGGACAATCTTTGTCTACTTTGTCTACTTTGGAGTACTATTGCCACCTACTGACCGTTCTTTGTATTGCTGTAGTATAATCTGTTGTATGCTAACGATGTAGCAATATGGCAGATAAGTGACAAGATAGTTGTCGCTTATCTCCCCACCAGTAATGTTTGAACTCTGTGTGTCAGCTACCAAGGGACTAATTTGTCCCTCTGCATTATTCTGCTGACAGAAGGTCCCTTCATGTGCAAGCCCCTACCATGGCAAGACACTTGGAAGAGCATGGTGAAAGACATTAGTTAGTCTAATTTTTGCAATCCACCGTATCGGACTCGCTACATTTGCATGCCTCTGTGCATTGCAGTTTCCATTTCCTGCAGGCACACCTGTTGCTCACGCAACCCTTCGTGCAACTACATGACACAATGTCTTTGCAAGCCTCTGGAATGGGAGGTAGGGATGTGAGGATGGGTGTCAAGAGTCCATCAGCCAGCTTCCATCCAGAGTCAGTTGGGGAGGGAATGACTGGTTTGGGATGACAGGCCTCTCTCCACACAAGGCTTTGGTAGTTCACACGCTCTATGTGGAACTTGGCAGCGTCACTTGTTGGTGGCATCAATTCTGGAGCATGGCACTTTGTGAACAGCTTCACCGGGCCTGGTTACAGTTCTCAGATGGTGACGTGTAAATATGGCATATGAATTTCTTGGCATTCTCAATAACCTGCTTGGACAGAGTTGGAGACTTTCCAAGATCCTTCAGAAGATCATGGTGCTCAACGAATACACCCCATGCTGACTTCTTGGAGTGGCCAGAGAAGTACGGAACAGTATCATACCCGATGAGAGCATGGAATGCTAGCATGGTCTCACAGACCTGGCCACTAAGGCCGAGAAGTGAGAGAATTTCTAGAAAAGGAACTGGCAGGTGGCAGACTGTACTCAAGACGGCAATCTGCAGAAAACACATTTCATGGCAATCAGTATCTTGCACTAATGTAAGTGGTTCCACGGGGATTGAAACCCGGGCCTACCGCATGCATCGCGTAGCGGGACCACTACGCCATCCATCCTGTCGATTAATTAACCCTTGGCTCTAATTACTGTATCGGTACTAATCATCAACAACTGTGCAGCCAAACATCATATTCACGTCCCTCAGAACCCACACTGAAAAAAAATAAGTCACATAGCCCTGGTCAATGATACATTATCTGTGAAAATGAAGTGTATATAGGTATCCTAAAGTGAAAAAGAGAAAGTCCATCGGTTAAGGAGATACAGCCAAATAAAAAAAATATAAGTCCATATTTCTTTAAGAACTCCCATTAATTCTAACGTTTTGACATGCTGTAGCTGTTTTGATATGAAAGATATTGCTAAATTGTTTTCACCTTTGTATTTAGGCAATAACATGAATCATTTTTTGTAAAATCATGAATTTTGCACTTAATGACCTTTGACCTTAATTATTGACCTAATTAAGCATTTTTGGGAAAAGCAAACAAGATATTCATATTCAGCACAAAATTCCCTTACAGAAACGCCTGTTTGCCTGCTTTTCTTCAAAAATGCTTCATGCGGCATAAATAAGTACATTTTCTCATTTCTTGCCCAGACTAACTGCAGTTATTTATTTTTTAACTTAATTTGGTTTCTTTGTGGAAATGCTGAGGATCCTCTTCAAGCAAGTTGACAGCCAGAGTTAAAAGTTACCTCAGAGTTGACGACATGGCAATAAGCCAATCATTGGAAAGAAGTCCACATCGCCACAACGTAACGTTCTATGATCTTTGATGACAATCAGCTACAGCAGCGCCAATCAGAGACACGTAATGTTTCTTTTTCCCCCTCAAAGATTCCAAATTTTTTTGCTTCAGTGGTGTATGATGGGGGAGGCAGGGGTTGTTTTATCAAGCCTAGCCTATACTAAAGCCAAAGCCAAGTGACATGGTTAGGTAGCTGCTAGCAGTTTTAAAGAAATCTAGCAAACGGTCACGTTACTTCAAGCACAGCTATTTTTGCAGAGGCGTTGAGAATTCAGCTGCGGCGGAGCACCGCTATGGAATGTACATAGGGGAAACATTGTAATTAGATGCAAAATGCTCCTCTAGCTGTTTTATTAGTACCACTTACTTTTCCATCCTTTTGTTGCCCCTCTCCTGACTTTTTTGAGATGTGTTGCTGCCATAAAATTCAAAATGAGCTAATACATTTTATGAAATGGTAAAATGTCTCACTTTCAACATCTGATATGTTGTCTTTGTTCCATTAAATTGAATGTGGGTTTATGAGATTTGCAAATCATTGCATTCTATTTTTATTTACAATTTACACAGCATCCCGACTTTTTTGGAATTGGGGTTGTAATATGTAGCAAGGGCGGCGCTACATTCTCCTTCATAATTATCCATTCAGGCCTCACTTCCCCTTTAGTGAAGTGATCCATCAGGAGCAACGCAGTTTCTGATCAGGGCAGGGCTGCACGGTGCCTGTGGCTCGTCTCCGCGCTCTCGCTTCTGACATTTTCTGTGTATTTTGCAATGCAACATAAAGAAATGCAGCTCTGCTGCCCTCTTCATTTTGAGGTGCTAGATAAGAAGAGTAAATGCTTGGTAATTACTCTATGCTTTCATTTCTGTGAAAAATGATTGGCAATGAAAGGCAGCGATTAATCCACTTCCATAGCGTGATTTGCTGTTACCGAGTAGTCACTGAGGCCTATATTGACAGTTGAGAGTTTGATGGGTGGTTGAATGCATTTTGTCATTCACTCTTGGGACAATCAGTTTCATCTTTCTGACATTTTCGATCTTGGTGAACTACATTGTACCATCTAGTGTCAAGTATTTTGTGCAGCATGCACAGACGGAACACATTACTGTGCTTTAAATATTTTTAACTTCTGATATCAGTATTGGGATATATACAGACATTGGGCATGCACACACAGACAACACATAGAAGTTTTTTAAACCTGTTTTGATGGCGAAAAAAGTTGTCTGTGGTAATTGGCTCAATTGATGCTTGTGTTTTGAGGGAAAGTGATGGGATGTTGGTACATGGTTTCTATATTGCCACTGATCTTCTATAGAGGTCTCTTTGAGAGGATTGGTGACATTAGTTAATTAGTTATTTATCAAAGGAAACTTTTGTAATTGTATTCCAAATTCATTGACAAGTCTTTGTTATGGCCATTTTCCTGTGTGTGCCCAGATGCCAGATGTGGGTGGAAAACTGCCGTCGAGCTGATTTGGAGGACAAGACGGCTGATCAGCTGAACAGGCACTACAGATTGTGTGCTAAACACTTCGAACCATCCATGATCTGCAAAACTGTAAGTGTATAATGAAAAAGCAGACGTCATTCAGTGCCTCATTTAGTTTGGCTGCTCTGTTATGCACTCTTGATCACACTTGCATGGTTTGACACTTTATTTTCATCTTTTCAGTCTTGAATATAGGTCATTCCATCTCAAATCAACCAAGAATTTCCCTGACCTCTCAGATTTTTTTCAAATTTGGGGGAATGATTGAGACCCAGGAGTAATGGTCAGAACTGGAAAAATTTTTGCTCCAAGCCTCTTAATTAGGAAGATACGTGCGAACGAACTTTGAGCTAATTAGTGATACCTCGCGACTTTATACACCCATATCTCCGAATGTATAGCACCTAGACAGCTGATTCTGGTGTCATTTTGAAGCTTTTTTCAAGCCCTAGAAGCCCGAGCTCTACAAGCTGTCTCTTGAGGCCTACTAAAAAAAGTTATCACAAATTATAAAATTCAAAGATGGACCCCAAAAAATTATATCTTTCCAATTTTCCTGTAATTCATGTCAGAGGTACTTTATGATGCGAAGCTTTCCTGTAAATTTGGTGATGGGCACTCAAACAGTTTCTGAGAAATGAGCAATAATATTTGCACTGTGTGAAATTCATTATTGCATCCAGCGACAGTGCTACCCTCTATCATGCTCAGATGCATACGAACACAAATCCTGTCCCACACTGATGAATCTTTGGGTTACTGGAGTGATCAGGTAAGCATCTCACTCAGTGGGCTGCCCAATAACACTAACCAATAGAGAGCCGAAACCCACATTTAAGTCCGTATAACAAAGTTGCATAGTTGGATCAGGGAAAAAAAAATAATGTTCACAGCCATTTAGAAAATATGATACTCCATCATTGATGGTTGTACAACCCCAATTCCGAAAAATAGTTGGGACAAAGTGTAAATTGTGAATAAAATCAAAACACAATGACTTTAACATTACACCAGCCAGTATTGTATTCACAATAGAACAGAGATAACATAGCAAATGTTGAAACTGAGAAATCTTACAATTTTATCCACAAAATGAGCTCATTTCAAATTTGATGGCTGCTACAGGTCTCAAAAAAGTTGGGACAGGGGCCTGTTTACCATGGTGTAGCATCCCCTCTTCTTTTTAACACAGAGTGGAGGCGTCTGGGCATTGAGGAGACAAGTTTCTTGAGTTTAGCCATTGGAATTTGATCCCACTCTTGTTTAATACAGGCTTCCAGCTGCTGGAGAGTTTTGGGTCTCCTTTGACGGACTTTTCATTTAATTATGCGCCAAATGTTCTCAAACGGTGAAAGATCAGGACTGCAGGCAGGCCAGTTCATCACACGGACTCTTCTACTACGAAGCCATGCTGTTGTAATAGCTGCAGTATGTGGTTTTGCATTGTCCTGCTGAAATACACAAGGCCTTCCCTGGAATAGATGTCCTCTGGAGGGGAGCATATGTTGCTCAAAAACCTTTATATACCTTTCAGCATTCATGGTGCTTTTTAAAACATGCAAGTTTCCGACACTTTATGCACTAATGCATCCCCATACCATCAGAGATGCTGGCTTTTCAACTGAACACTGGTAACAGGAGGGGTGGTCTTTCTCCTCTTCAGCCCAGAGGACATGACGCCCATGATTTCCAACAAGAATGTCAAATTTGCACTCGTCTGACCACAGGACTCTTTGCCACTTTGCTACAGTCCCTTTTAAATGAGCCTTGGCCCACAGAACACGGCGGCGCTTCTGGATCATGCTCAACATTGGCTTCCTTTTTGCATGATAGAGTTTTAGGTGGCATCTGTGGATGGCACGGCGGACTGTGTTTACTGACAGTGGTTTCTTGAAGTATTCCTGGGCCCATTTAGTAATGTCAATGACAGAATCATGCCGGTGAGTGATGCAGTGGCATCTGAGGGCCCGAAGATCACGGACATCCAGTAAGGTCTTCGGCCTTGTCCCTTACGCAGAGATTTTTCCAGTTTCTCTGAATCTTTTGATGATGTTATGCACTGTCGATGATGAGATTCACAATTTACACTTCGTCCCAACTATTTCGGAATTGGGGTTGTACATGCAAGGCTGGGTTGGCATGGTGTTCCTCTTGTTAGGTACTCAGCTAAGCCCTTCACGCCCTTGTGCCCTTGTATATTGTATAAAATGCCCAAAAAACGCCCCCTTTTGTCAATCAGTTGAACTATTAGACAGGGGAATATGTAAGGTTTTGAGAGGCTCGGCAAGATAAAAACAAAAATGAGGGCAAAAATTTTCCTTCTGAATTTAATAGCACTGGTCACCAACTTATTACAGCCCCAGCCTCAATGTTCAAAACCCTGCAGCAGTTGAGATATTTGCAGTGAAACTGCACAGTATTTTTCACCCCTTGGGGTAAGGCCCTTTTCAGGGGGGCCCTCGGCAAAGAAGGGCAACCCCGAAAAAGTCGTGGATACCATGAAAATAATACTCATATTTTCATTTTTGCATCTTAATTGTTTCCTTTATTTCATGGCTGGGTTGAAAATGTCTATGAATATAACCGTATTTTGTAGAAAAATAACTTGATTTTAATGGAAAATAGGCTAAAAATGTTTTTGGCCCTCTCTCCTGTTCTAAGGGATCAATCGACAAATAACTTTGGCAACCAACATCATGCCCTAGGGTCAACTTATGGTCAAAACTGTAGCTGGATCTGCTGACCCCCCACCTTAGCACTTTTTGCAGATTTTGCATGGTCCATCCATGGACAGACACTTAATTACTTTTTCAGGCCCTTTTTGCCTGTGTCCCAACTTTTTTGAGACCTGTTACAGCCAGAAAATTTGAAATAAGCTCATTTTGTGGATAAAAATGTAAAATGTCTCAGTTTCAACATTTGAAATGTTATCTATGTTCTATTGTAAATAACATATTGGCTCATGTGATCTGAAAGTCATTGCATTTTGATTTTATTCACAATTTACACTTCACCCCAACTATTTCGGAATTGGGGTTGTATATTCCATTCAGTATGAGTAGATCACATTCTGAATTTAACCATTCAAAAAAGTAGAATTGATATGTGGGTCACCGGATTTTTAGGGCCTGTGTCCACAGGAAGCTAGAAGCGTCTATTTTCTATACAAATTCTATGAAGTTCAGCGTTGACAGTGCTCAGTGTTCTTGACGCAAA
Source organism: Gymnothorax javanicus (assembly GCA_029692085.1). NCBI lineage: Eukaryota > Metazoa > Chordata > Actinopteri > Anguilliformes > Muraenidae > Gymnothorax > Gymnothorax javanicus. The sequence continues at coordinate 78,550,248 of CM056195.1, forward strand.
AACTCAGTGAACTTCCAGCTTTTTTTTCACTTCGCTCATGGCGCTTTTTGGAACAGTGCTGAACTCGTAAATGTCACTTCTCTGTACTGACAAAGCAAAATCAAGAGGAGGGAGGGCCTTATAATATCAACAGCAATGGTGTTTCAAATCAGTTAGCAAGAGCTAGGTTTGCTAAATTTTCTCTGTTTAGGGAACTCTAGGTTTGCTGACAAGTTAGTAGGTATTAATGTTTTTCTAAATCAATATTTACCACTACAGCTGTGGGTACATTGTTACCGCATGGGTTCCCATTTATTTTAACTGGGGTAGCTAGCTAGCTTCCGTTGCAGACGTCTAATGTGGTTCGCTTCCCTTCCAGGCTCCCACGACTGCAAATATAATTAGCTAACTCAAGAAATTTCAGAGCTCTGATTGTTGGAAAACGACACTCGGTTCGAGTGCGCAAACATCATTGTATGAGGGAAGCAAACCACAGAACACATCTGCAACGGAGGCTAAGTAGCGAGCTATGTTTCACGAAGCGTAGTTGTGAGCAACGTTAGCAACGTACCTACGTGGTTCGAACCATGTGCGGCTGTATTCTTGGTGTGCACGTGACGTCACGCATAATTTCCAAACAGGAAGTCCGCCATGATGGATGATAACAACAACCAAGATAGCTGCGCTTCACCATTGAGCTCCTGCAACGCTCCGTGATTTTCTTGGGATTTGCGCTTCCTTTTAAAAGAAAACAATGCCTACTTTGTGTGCGGTTTTTAATGGCGGCAATAATGCAACTCGTGATAAAGACGAGAGTTTCTTCAGAATCCCATCTCATTGAAATCAATGTCACTTACTAGCAAATACGGCTCTTTGTTCACGTGCGTTGGCAGCCACTTGCTTTTTACCTCAGTACATGTTCTCGAGTTCCCGATTCTGTATCGGTGGCGTAGCCAGCGGGGGTGCTTTTTGACTGCAATTAGTAGTAGTTCTCAATCATTTTCCTTTATTGACGCGTTTCCCAATTATCGTAATTGGCAACCGAAGACACGGTTTCTCTCCATATGCGATCTAACAGCGATTAAATCATGGGCTAAATTCAGTACAGTTGCGGAACAAGAACAGAGAATTGGGTTGCACAAAACTTCCATTTAACACAATTATCAGTCCTGACCTGTTCTCAGTCATTTTCATAATTTTACCGATTAGGTAAGACAAGATTGTCGTCTTACCTAAACCGGGAGAACAAGCAGCACCTGTTAAGTGTGGAGTGCTCTCGGAGTGAACCTTCTGTTAATTATGAACATTGTGGGTAGCAAGTTGGCTACAGTCTGCATAATCGCGCATAATGTTGCGTTATGCATAATCTCCATTTCAGCTGGAATCCGATATCAAATCATCAGCTGGTAAACAGATGTAAGCGTGTGCAAAAAATTCTTTCTCCATGGACGTAAGATGAACTAAGATAGCTGGTTCAATTTAGCTTGGCCTATAGTATTGGGTATGAGAGGGCGCGGCGCCTGTTAAATGATTACCAGCTCGTTTTTTTTTTTTTTAGTGCAGAACTTTCACCAAAAATTTCTGAATGCTGTGAATTGATATTGCTGGCAAATGACCATGGTATAATCGGGATAATCAACTTGTAGGTGTGCATTCCACGGTTTTAAGGCACTTCGCGGTGGCAACCACCCTCCGCTTCGCGTCGGGTGGTTATTTGCCTCCGCGTCGTGCCTTAAAACCATGAAATGCACACCTCCGCGTTGATTATCCTTTACATAACCATGTGCCGGTCATGCTGTATTATGCCGTCAGGATTGTAAGACGCTGCACGGAATGATGCTGCATAAATTGACTTTCATTTGAGCATGTGGAATCGGGATATACTTCGATGGCGCCGTTTTACCATGCGCCTTTTCTCCACTCTAGCTGGTCAAATAATTTTGCGTATCATTTCCTGATCGCCAAGCATTAAACACTGGAAAGGATCAGAAAACTTTGCTGTGCATCATTTATTCAAGATGAGGGGTCAAAGCTCTTAAATATTCGTGCGTCGCACTGACTCTTGCATTTTTCTATTGTGCGTCAAATCTTGATTTCTTGTGTATTTGACCCAAAACCTTGGGTCATCAAGAGGCCTGACAATAGGTGTACTCTTTTTCACAAAATACACCAGTGATTTCTTGGTTTTCAGTAATGTCATTTCACTATAAAATCATGGATTTTGTAGATATCTTGACAAAATTTTCTGTTCTTGCCTGGGCCAATGTAGGCCATTCAAAGGTTTAGAATTGATACCTAATACCAATACATTAAATATTTTTGTAATTTCTGATTTATTGTGTTGTTGTCCCAGGTTAGAGTGAAACAGGAATGAGTTTCCTATAGTACTGCACTGCCCCATAGAAAGCCTCAAAGGAGATGGATTGGACTTTTTTCCTGATGGCTTACTGAATGATTTCATTCCAGTGACCTTTTCAGGTGTACATGGACTTACATAAAGTTATAACTTATATAAAGTTAAGAGGGTGGTGGATTTTCCTTTACCTCCTTCACCTAAGAACTAGGACCCCACTGAGACAAGGGTCATAAGTCCACACACCTGAGCCAAAGGCTTGAATTTTTGGTGACACTGCCGGTGCCTAAACGGCTTCTCAACGAGCTGCGCACTGGCAATCTGTTGGACCAGGGGTGTTGCCAGTATTGGACCTAGGCAACACTGGTCCGCTCAACCATGAAAATATTTTTATATTAAAAAATGATTGAATAATGAATTCATTCATTTGTTTGTTATAATACATGTAATGAATACGCAATGTAGTTTAGTGTGTGTCCTAATTTTGTTTGCATACAGGATAAGGGGAACGTTCAAAATAAGTTGGGGGAAGTGTTTGGAATGTAACTACATCTGACCTCAGTGACTGCTGAGTCAAAAATGGAGAAGGCACAAAGCATCCCTATAAAGTAATAATTTGTTTTGACCTGTCATCAGTCTTTTTTCTTGATGAACATTATGTGAATTCTGAAAACACTATCAGTTGTTGCCTGTTCTCCTCACGAAGATATGACAAGAAATAAAACGCATCATGTGGGCACAAAATTGTACACTTTTCAATAAACATTATTCAAACTTATGGATGCTTGCTGTTAATCGTTTTCTTTGCTGTAGTTAAAACAACCACAAACTGCAGGTCAGACAGTTTGCATTGCGCGATGAGCGTCAGCAAATGTCAAAGTTAACGGAGAAGCTTATCTTTTTAGTAAAGGGTGCTTGGTAAATAAAACGTTTTTTCCAAATTAAATTCGCTATTTAATTGCCATAGCGTTGCATGAAGATGGAAGTTGTGTTTTTAACTGCTGATGGATTATTCTAATGATTGCATAACTTGTTATTCAAGGAAAATTATTGAGAACATTGAAGTTTTCATTGTATACCTAATGAAAGCATTGTGCATTTTTCATTCTAATGTGTACTGTAAACCAATATTTGCTGGGAAAAACCGAAACTCAATTTCTGCTTACAGAAGAAGCAGGGTGGTGGGCTGGTAGTGATTTTGCCCAACCTTACAATACCTCCTACAGCAATATAGTTAGCTAGATGGGTTTCATGACAGCAACAAAGATATGTGAAATGCTCCGTGTATCTTTGTCTCAATTGATTATCAAGTCTGAAACTGAAAATGAAATATAAAAATGAATAGCAAAACATAAAATTAATAGTGAGCCGAACTCTATAGTATTTTTAACAACCGCTTCAGTATTAACTGTTAAGTATGTAGGCCGTGTCCAGTCTATTAGCTGGTGGGTATTCGTGTAATCCACTGTGCTGACTGCACCCATTTGCCACACATGCAGAATGCCATTGTGAAAATAAAAAGCACTAAACTCAGGAGGAGGAAAAAATAAAATGAAGACCCTAGCTAAGGCAATAAGTTAGGCGAGCTAGGTGAGTAACTAGACAGACAAACTGACTCACCTACGCAGACAGAACAATATGCGTTGACTAGCAATTTCACAAATCAGTTTGTTGCTCAGATACAAAGAGGCAGGACAATATCCTGCGTAGTGTTGTCCCAATACCAAAAATTTTGTTTCGATACCGGTACCAAAATGAATTTTGATACTTTTCGATACTACTCGATACTTTGCGAAATAAAGGTGAAATACAGAAAATGTCATTATTTTTCTTTATTTTAACACAAACTCTTCTAAAACCGCTGAACTTCATTGAATGTGAATGGATAATAGATGCTTCGCCATGTTAGAAGTGTTGCCACTCTTGGCGAGACAGGGTTTGAAACATCTCTTGCAGATAGGAGTCTGTGTTGTTGGGTTCCCCCTTTTCGTTGGCCTTGAAGCCAAAATATTTCCATATGGCACTATGGGTGCCCTCCTTGTCCACGAGTTCTGCCGTTTGTCGCTGCCGCAGCTGCCATTCTCTCTCTAATACCACCAGCCTACTCCAAAGACAATAAAGGAAGGAAGACTCCTCACCGAGGAGTAATTTGTGGTATCAGTCACGTGGGTGCCCCACCCCTTTAGATTGACTTGCAGCAGGTCCTGAATGAATTGATTCCAATGGGAAGAAGTGAACGTGAGCATAGATTATCACCAATTATTTTGCCCCATTGTCACAGAATTAAATATTGGACTTATTTTTCACAGGCCACAAGTCTTCCAAATATTCTGGCGTTGCAATGGCATTTTAAGACCAACAGATCAGGAGAAAATGAACTTCGTTTGAGACCTGTGTCTCTCTCAGCAGCGCTCGCGTAACATTTGGCAATACAAAAATACAGTATGGACTGCGGGAAACCACAAATTAAAATTTTAAACTGAAATAATGCTTGTGTTTATATGTTCAGCAATACTGTTGTCATCGATGTTTAATTGTTTTCAAAGGGGAAAACAAATATATTTGATGGCTATGATCTTTTATTGGATTGATATCAGATATTAAACAAGCGGGGGAAAGCGGCAAGATAAGGCGCAAAAATTAAATGTGAAGCGTATCTTGCACTGGCCATCCTCGTTAAAAATGCAAACTCGGTGCAGCAATAGGTTGCGATAATAAGAACAAGCTATCCATCTTTTCTTTTCCGAAGGACGTAGACAGGTAAGGAATAAATTAGCAACTGTCGTATTACAAACCAGCTTCATAGGCTTAAACTAGCTGATGCAATGCTCTTTAAGCTATAGCCTATGCCAATTAGTAATTACAGTCAAATACTTTACGTAATTTGAGTAATATTTAATTTAGCCTTTATTATACCAGAGAGTCCCACTGGGAAAAAAAAAAAAAAAAAAACGACCTGGCTAAACGTTATCCTGTTCAAAACCTAACGACCACTCCAAGAGTGAACAGTAGCAAGCCAAAATCTAATTTTTAAGCTCGAGAAATTTGCGAACGCCGTTGCTGGCCAGCTAACTCATATTCGTAATGTTGAGTGCAGCCGTGAGCTGTGTTGTAAAATGCCTGAAGTAGCAAAATTAAAGGAAATATACAGGCAACATGCAGATATAATATACTTATTTATCCCAACGTTTAACTGCTCACCCACTTAGCTACCTCTTCTGACAAGATGCGACGAATAACCCGGTCAGCATTCATTCTCCAAATACAACGCGCGCAACACTTCTGCGACCGCGCCCACTTAGGAGACAGGAAGTGTGACCAATTTCTTACAATGGGGGTCTATGGGGGATAAGTAGTCTTGCTAAACTGTCTTTGCTTACTCTCAGCGCTGTCTCCCACTTCCGTGTGCCGTGGCTCATATTACTACACATTGATTGTGGCAACGTCTCGCAGCAGCAGAGATGAGTCAAGCAGGCATTCTCATTAAAGAATAAGTACGAGTACCGTTTTTTTCCAAACGCAGTATAGTATCTTTTTGAATGCTTTGGTACCGCGGTACTTATTAAGTACCGGTATACCGTACAACACTAATCCTGCGCAAGCTAGGAGGATGACGTATGACTTGGGGCCTCTACTATAGTCATATACATATACTATAGTCTTCTATAGTCATCATCCCGTTTCAGCAATGGCTAAAAATTTATACCTTTGAGCACAAAATTAATTTATTTGTTTAAAACTATTTGGCCAACTGTTTGACTGATCAGTATCTTTCTGGAAATGACTCAGAAAAATATGAAAGATCTTAAAATTACCAGAATACACTGGAGAGAGGCTTCAATAATGTATTCTTGGTTTGAAAGCGATTATCACTGAGCGATGTGTCATGGGAATAAAATGATTATTCTCTTACCAATCAGGAGCCACCACCTAAGAATGTTGTGTAAGAATTCGTGTAGAGGTAAATTTTGAGTCTGGTATACATGGCCAGTGGCAGAAGAAAATTAAGCCAATGTGTTGCCACACATTGATACCTTTTGATACCAAAACTGCAGTGTTGAATTTGCCACCATCTGAAAATAAGAAATTGCCTGTATGGCCCATAGCAATTGATCTACCTTCGCCACACGGGTTGTCAGATCACTGTTGGCGATGTGGCAAGCGGCCAGCACGCACCTCACTTTGGCTAAGTACATGGGTCTCAGAATCGTGTGGTTGCCTCTGTGTGTCATGTTGGTGACTTGTATAGTTGCCAGTCACAAGTTTGATGGCTTCAGTGTTTACCAGAAGAAAACGCCTCTGGGGAAAAAAAAGAGTAACAATGAAAATATTCAGTTGTTTTAACTTCATATTGTATTCTTTTCAAGTCCTCATGATGCCATTATTTATTAGTGTTGTGCTAGCATGCTCAGTTAATTTGTCTGTAATTGGTTTGAAAGCCCTAAGCAAGCTTCACACCGCTATTACTAATGTTTGACACTGAAAGTCATGTGCCTGCAATATATTCTATTGAATAGTTTTTGAAACCGTGTTCATCTATTGAAATTTTGACCAGGAAACTGAAAGTTTGCTCCAATCATGAAATAAAACCCAGTAAATTTGGTCAATTCACTAATGCTTGCACAGGATGCAAATTTTTATTCTATATCACAATATATCACCAGAGTTTGTTAGTGTTCAAGTCTTTTGCCTATTATGGGGGAGAATGGGACTGCCCTAGCTGATTTTCATGTTGGTAAGTGGTTGAGTTTGGTGCGCCAAGTCAGGATTAAAATGATCTCCTGGAGCAGGGTTTGTTTACCATGACTTTAGACTAATATAAAATTGAGGTAGCGAAAGCTTTACACAGTGGATGTCTTAATACAACTCTTTTTAGTCACAGATGATCACTATACTGTAGTTATGTGGGTTAAATATTGCACACTTTGACACTAGGTATATCTTGGTCATTGCGTACATACCTATGCTGTGTATTGTGTGTTGTTTGGAATATTCAAGAGTCGAAAATTGTATGGGACCATCTAAAAGGCTCGTTGTAAATATATATTTTTTTAATTTAATAAAGCTGTCATGACACGGAGTGTAATCAAGCCTAATCTTCAGTGTTTCTTTTGTCTTCCAGAGCCCTTACAGGACAGTGCTCAAAGACACAGCCATTCCAACCATATTTGATTTAACTAGCCACCTCAATAATCCACAAAGCAGGCATCGGAAGCGGATTAAAGAGCTGGTAGGGAATATGGCTATTTATATTTTATGAAAATATTTCATCAAAAAGGGGCACCCCTTAAAGGTTTTTCCTTTTATTTCAGAGTCCAAATAACATCAAATTTTCATTTCTCTTCAGACTGAAGAAGACATAAAGAAAATGAAAGAGAGGAGATGTAAGTTCCAAGTGTTTGGATACCTTTTAGTGAATGAGCTCTCTTGGCTCAATCACATGTATCATTCAAATAATAATGAATAAAAAATTCCCCTTTTTTCTCTTTTTCCTCAGTGGAAGCATCTCGTGAAAAGTCGCAGAATAAAGAGAATGAAGCGAATGAGGAGCAGGATGCCAGTGCTGAAAATGATGACGAGCCGCCTCTGAGTCCTGCTGAGAAGGAGCTGCGAGACTATCTTAAGTCTCTTTTTGAGATCATTGTTGTGATCGGGAAGCAGAACATCCCACTGAATGGCCACACGGAGGTAGGGGAAGAGGGGGAGTGCTTTACCCCCAGCAACTTTCAAGCATTGCTGGAGTATCGCATCAACGCAGGGGACGAGGTCCTCAGGAAGAGGTTTGAGGCGACTGCGGTGAATGCAGAATACTGCCCCTCCGAGCAGCAGAGAAGGATCCTGGAGGTGTGCGAGGGCTGCGTTCGGGAGGAGACCTTGCAGGAAGTACGGGAGGCCTCCTCCTTCTCCGTAATATCAGGCGACTTGGCAGAGTTCCCTGACGGGCCTCATGTTCCAATCTTCCTGCGCTTCGTGGATAAGTCCCACAACCTTCGGGAGGAGTTTATTGAGTTTCTGCCCTTCGATGGTGACGAGGAGGCCTTGTCTGTGAGGCTGGAGTCCCAGGTCAATGACAAGTGGGGACTGAACATGGAGCACTGCCGCGGGCAGGCTCACATCAGCTCAGGGGTGTTTGCCAACAAGATGAAGTCTATCGCCATCAGGCTGATGGAGAAGTACCCGCTGGCTGTGTACACACCCTGCTCAACATGTGCTCTCAATGTTTATCTGGCCAACAGCTTGCTCCTAACAGGAGTGCAGGTTGTGATGTACACCTTGAGAAGGATTGCCTTGTTCTTTAGTAAGTTTCCTCTGCTGCAAGCCGAGCTAGAGCACGCCATCTCAATCTTTTACCAAGGCAATGAGGAGAAGGCAAACGAGCTAAAAGAGACCTGCCGCACCAGCTGGACGGAGAGGCATGATGTGTTTGAGCTTGCAGTTGACTTACTGGAGTCTCTCTTGCTATGCATGGACAGCATCCATGACAATGAAGACCAGAAGTGGAGTGACCAGATAATGAATGACGCCTATGTGATCTCCGAGTCTCTTGCAGACTTTGAATTTGTTGTAACACTAGTCGTTTTGAAGAATGCCCTGTCGTTCACTAGAGCGTTTGGAAAGAACTTGCAAGGGCCGACTATGGATGTGTTTTTCGCTGCCAATAGCCTGACTGCTGTTCTCCACTCTCTTAATGAGGTCTTGGACAATATTGAGGTCTACCATGAGTTCTGGTTTGAGGAGGCAGTCAACCTGGCTGCTGCCATGGAGATTCCTGTGAGGATCCCCCGATTGTTTCTCAGGAAGCAGCGGGCAGAGGTAGGAGTGGAGATTCAGCCTGAGAGCTACTTCAAGGAATACTTGACCATGCCATTGGTGGGGCACATCATCCAGGAACTGAAGGATGTCTTCTCGGATAACCATGTCAAAGCTCTCAAGTGCTTATCGCTTGTCCCCGCTGTCATGGGTCAACTGAAGTTCAACTCGTCAGAGGAGAACAATGCGGATCTATACAGGAGCGACCTCCCAAACCCGGACACACTTCCCGCTGAGCTTCACTGCTGGCGGATCAAGTGGAAACATAGGGGTAAGGAGATTAGCCTGCCATCTTCTATCCACGATACCATTCAGCTGGCCGAGGTGAAGTTCTTCCCCAATGTCTATGCTTTCCTCAAAGTCCTATGTACCCTGCCAGTCCTGAAGCTGGAGAATACCAAGTGTGAGGCAGCCTGGAATCGCACTAAAGCTTATCTAGCGGACACACCCGTGAACCACCGCTCCAAGAGCCTGGCTCTGCTCAACATTAACTACGACGTCAAGCACGATTTGGACTTGATGGTGGATACCTATATTAAAATGCACCCGGGGCAAGACAGTGAGTCGCTTGAATGAAATTGCTGAGGTGAACTATGTCCACATTTGAGTTTGTTTCCTCATCCTCCTGGATGTCTACTTTCAGTTATCTCGACGAGAAAGAACAGCAGCATTGGAAAATGTATATGGGTTTGTTATTGACATTGGCTGATTTTGTCTGTAAATGTTGAATGTTCCCTTGACTGTCCTCTGGAGATTTTATCGAATGTGTTTTCCACGATGGTTCCTTTTTTTTGCCATTTGGTAATATTCTGATGTCAAACATTGTAGCTTAGATTTTCTACCCTTGCCATTGTTTTTTTTTATAATAGTGCATGTAATAAAATATTGCTGATTTGTGTGGCTTCATTACCATCTGTGTCTGTAATGGCACAGAAATTAAACTTGGTCAGCTATTCAATACTATTTTTAATTGCATAAATTTCTGGCAAACTATGGCTTTCACAAAAAAAAATATTGTATATGGCTGTTTTCAACATGTAAAGAATATAAGCTTTTCATTTGGAGTTAGGAAAATTGGAAAGTGTTTTGTGTTTTTTCTCTAAATGAATTGTAAAATATGTGTGTTTCTCTGACTATATAAAGGAAAATTTTTTATAAATGGTTTCAAAATGGCAAATAGCTGTTCAAAAACAGGTCCTGTTGCTTAACTTAACTGTGGTCTGTAGCCATTTGAGTTGGGTTAGAACATGGGTAGAGAACCCTGGTCCTGGAGAACCAAATGACTAGCTTGTCAAAGGTTTGATAACCATGGTAATCGGGTGTGTTAGATGAGATAAATCTAAAACATGCAGGACTATGGCTCTCCAAGAATAAGGCTCCCTACCCCTGCGGTAGGAATAGTTACAATTCCAGGATCAGGGGCCTTATTTATAGAAGTTTTCGTTTGGAACATTTTTGTAGATTTTGGACTTGAATATTGAGTGCACACAAAAAAAAAAACAGCATTTGGTAGATTACCTGATTTATAAAACTGCGTGTCTGCTAAACTGCTCACAGTTTTTTCCTTATCGGGATCAGCATGGACTTATGCATATGTGCACAATCCTATTTTTCATGTTTTTTGATGTCAATTTTATTTTTATAAATCCGAAGTGCACAAAAGAAATTGGCTCGGGCATCTTTTCTGTGCCTAAGCACCTTGTATAAATGAGGCTCCTGGTGAGTGAATGTGTGGTTTCTGGTTGTGTTGAAATGGGTTAGAACTGATAGTAAGAACTAGAGTTAAAAAATCTGAAAAATTACCTGAGAAGCCCAGAAATTGCTGTCAAACTTCCCACCTCATAGCAAAGCAATACTTCAGGGAGTAAATGCAAAAACCTGATCTGAGAGGCTGAGCTTGACTGTAGATTTCCTGAAATCAATTTTTGATGGAAAACGATTCGATTGAATACATGATGAAAATTGCTCTGCAGATTTGCTGTATTGTGGCAGTATGCTAAATTTCTGAACGCTTGTGTGACTTGGACAGAATTTAAAACTGCGATTTTCTGAGTTTGCCAAATAAATTGCTATTATTAATAGGACATGTGTTGCCATTCTTTGAACATTGGTCTGCATTTTTTTTTTTTTTACCTGGCACATTTTGTTAGAGTTGGAAAATGACATTGCATTGAGTTTAAAATCTGAAACTTGTATAGATACAGTATTTGAGTTGTTTCATCAACCTTTTTTTATTCAAGCCATCTATCATGTTCAATTTTTAGCTTACCGGCCCTATGGGCGGATAAGCTATTGTCGTGGTGTGGCATCCGTCGTCCAGCATCCATCGTCCGGAACATTTTTTATCTTTTTTTTTGGCCTGATGAATTTTCGTGTAAATTTGCAATAACATACTACTAGACCATATCTCCAGACGTTTTTCTCGGATTTTGGAATCATTTTTGTCCATTTTATGGGCCCTTGAAATGTTGGCTCCAATGTTAAAGATGGGACTGAGAAATTTAAAAAAATTATTTCTCAAAAACTGCGTGATAATTTTTTTTTCTAAATCAGGCAATCAACTTATCTCGGTACCATCAATGTACAGTGAGAGCGCCATTTTGTGAATCGACAGAAGTGGGTCTATTGGGGGCGCTGTACTTTATGAATATGCAAGATGGCCTGTGGAGGCCAAATGGTTGCAGATAGAGATTAAGTTTGTATTATTGACTTATAGGAAGTGATATATGACCTATACATTGGCTATGTTAAAGTTGAACTCAGATGACTGAAAGGTCAAACTTGAGGTCAGGGAATATATTAACAATGTTAAAAGATATGACTTGAAATTTCAAAAAATTATTTCTCAAAAACTGATAACTTTTTTTCTAAATCTGGTTATCAACTCACCTTGATACACTTTATGTACAGTGTGAGTGCCATTTTGATTGAATGGACGGAATTGGGTCTAGTGGGTGCGCTGTGCTTTAACATTGGGTCTTATGGAGAATGGGCCAAATCGCCTGCGGAAGCTAAATGGTTGCAGATAGAGATTAAGTTTGTATTACTGACATATTGAAAGTAATATATGACCTATATTTTGGCTGTGTTAAAGTTGACCTCAGATGACCTTGAAAGGTCAAACTTGAGGTCAAGCAAAATGTTACAATTTTCAAAGGTTTCTAGGCTTGAAAATATTGAAGATTGGGAACATATGTGCATTGAACACTTATGGGAAGTCATGTATGAACTTTCATTTGGTGGCCTTGAACTTGACCTTCGGCGACCTTCGAAGGTCAAACTTCACATAGCGAAATTTCAAAGATTTCTATCACCAAAACTATTACAGATGGAGCTTAGGTTTGCATAGTGGGCATATAGGAAGTCATGTATGAACTTTCATTTGGTGACATTGAACTTGACCTTCAGTGACCTTGAATGCCCGAACTTCACAGTGAAATTTCAATGACTTATATCAGCAAAATCGTTTCAGATTGAGTGTAGGTTTGTATTGGAGAAGTATAGGAAGTCATGTATGAACTTTCATTTGGTGACCTTCATATTGACCTTCGAAGGTCTAACTTGACCCAGAGAAAATTCAGTGACTTCTATCACTGAAAAGGTCATAGATGGAGCCTAGGTTTGTGTTACTGACATGGGAAGTCACATATGAGCTTTCATTTGGTGACATTCAGCTTGACTTGATGACATTTGAAGGTCAAACTTGACATAATACAATTACAATGACTTGTCTTGCCAAAACGGTCACAGATGGAGTCTAGGTTTATATAACAGACATATAGGAAGTCACATATGAACTTTCATTTGGTGACCTTCGTATTGACCTTCAAAGGTCAAATGTGACCTAGTCAATGACTTGTATCTCTAAAACGGTCACAAATGAAGCCTAAGTTTGTGTTACTGACATCTAGAAAGTCACGTATGAACTTTAATTTGGTGACATTCAACTTGACTGTCAGTGACCTTTGAGGGTCAAACTCCACAGTGAAATTACAATGACTTGTATCACCAAAATGGTCACAGATTGAGCCAAGGTTTGTATTGAGACATTTAGAAAGTCATATATGAAATCCATTTGCTGACCACAACTTGACATTCTGTGACCTTTAAAGTTCACAATTGACATATTGAATACATATTGACATATTTTAATGACTTGTATTACCAAAACTGCTTCAGAGCTTAGGATTGTGTTACAGAAGGTCTTATAAATGTATGTGAACTTTTATTTAGTGACCTTGACATTGATTTTCATTGATTCAAATGTCAAACTTCACATGAAATTTTCATAACTTGTATCATTGCTGTAAGACTGCTTGGCGGTAAGCTACAGGATCCTTGGTCCTATTTTTTAAATGAGCCACAAGAGGGCAGAATATATTTTGGAAAAGAGGGACACACTTATTTTTTTCCTAGAACTTCAAGCACCTGCCTAATTGAAGGGAACGCAAGTAAATTAGGGGGTGCAAATTGTTTTAACCCCTTGTTGCATGACTTTTTTTTCCTCTTTGCCCATCAAGGGTGGTGGATGGATTTGGTTACGAGTACCGTAATGCAAAAAAGGGTTAAAACCTATACTTACAGACGTGATTCTTGAATTACTTAACCAGTTTGCATTACTGGAAGCTGGCTTTTATGAATAAAATTTCTAAGCGGGCTCTGTTGTCCATGAAATAACTATGTTTTGATGAGGCAATGTTGGGGATATTGCTGGGGTGTGTAAGCTAATGTTTCATGGGGAACAGTGGCTGAAACTGTTTTGGCAGAATGGGCTGCGAAACGTCATGATCTTGGGACAACTTGGTGAGAGTGCGCATTGAACTGTCTGGTCTCAACATTAGTTCGGAACTCAAAGAAAAACAGACTAGCCACTTTGAATCACTTGCCCGCATCACATTTGGGAGTATGAACGGGCAGTTTCATGAAGTGCGGTCTGAAAACTTCAAAGTGCACAGTGGTAAGCACTTCTGCATTTGTAATGTTGTTGTGTGACTTCATCCAAATAGTCCTGAACTCCCCAGTGTGAGCGATATCTAAAGTTCCCCTGCTTATTGTCTTCTGGCTGCCAGATTCTGTTTTCCAGCTGAAATTTACTTGTGAGGCCATTTTGTCATCAGATATACTGATGAAGTACAGCAAAGGAATATATTCACTGTTGTTTTGTTGAACTCTTAAACAGAAATGCAAAACCTCTGAGATGATATTAATTTCCTTTCAGGACATGATGAGTTCAGTTTGGTCCACAGTTGCTCTTGTCTGGGGTAATGGACTAGGGTCGCCTCTGTGATGTCTTCTCGTCAGGCACTTGAGCGGCTCGCCGCTTCTTTCCCAGAACCCCAGCTGAGCCGCTCATTTCTAGCTAAGAATGAGCCTTGGGGAAATCACCTGTGTGTGTCTTCTCCCAAGCCAATTCTAGATTCTTGCCATGTCCACCAATGTGTACTTGCCTAGGTGAGTGAATTCACTGGATTGAAGTTAAGAAGGCTAACCATCATTATAATCTTACTTTAAAGCAAGGGATGTGTGTGTGTATGCGTGCATGCCTGCGTGTGTGTGCGTGCACGTGTGTGTGTGTGTTTGTGTTTTCTCTTTGCATATCTAGACTGTCATTCATCCTATCAACTTCAAACTTGGCACGTGTTTTGCTGTGGACCCAGGTACAGTGGGCTCCAAAATGACTGGCATCCCTGAATGGCAATGCACAAACAGTGCTTCAAAAACTTCTGAGAAAAACATATTTGTAGAGAAACTCTGAATAACAACATGTGAGAAATACTGGATAATATTAATGTTCCAATGGAACCAACCAAAATCATTTACTGAACTGATTTTTAATCAAATTCCTCCAAATCAAGGTTTCTCAATTAATGGCACCCTTAAAGATTATTGTAAATAACATCTACCAAAATTAAACCAGGTATTAAATTATATTCAAAGGTTTTATCTAAGTATTAAGGGCCTATATTGAGTCATTACATCACTTCCTGTTTCACTAGGGCATAAAAATGGGAACACACATGCAATACCCTTTGTAATCCAACACCATGAAGAAAGAAAAACAGATTGGTTCAAAAGAGGCAGATGGTCATAGACTTTCATAAATCTGGTAATGGCTACAGGAAGATTCACAGACAATTGAATATTCCACTGAGCACCGTCAGGGCAATTAGTAAAAACTTCCAAAGATGCGGAATTGTTGAAAACATCTAGGGTAGAGGACACAACTGTATTTTGCCCCCCAGGATACTGAGGAGGATGGTGAGAGAAGCAACAAAATCCCCAAGGATGACTGTGAAGGAATTCCAGGCCTTGGTGGCATCTTGGAGTCACCAGGTTTCAGAAAACACCATCAGGTACCACCTCCACAACCACAGGATCTTTGGAAAGGTTGGAACAGAAAGCCTTTTCTGACCAGATGACAGAGAAGCAAGTGCTTGGAGCTTGCCAAACGTCATTTAAATTATGACTCGAACAAGGTGCTTTGGTCAGATGAGACCAAAATTGGGCATTTCGGTCAGATACAGCATTAGCATGTTTGGCGTTGAAAGGGATGTATACAAGGAGAAGCACCTCATGCCCACTGTGAAATATGATTGTGGGTCAGTCATGTTTTGGGGCTGTTATAATTCAAAAGCAGCAGGGTCAATGGATTAGACTAATGGCAAAATGAATTCCACTAAGTATCAGGATATTATGGCTGACAATCTGGTTGCCTTTGCCAGAAAGCTGGGACTTGGCTGTAGGTGAACTTTCCAACAAGACAATAACCCAAAGCATACCTCAAGATCCACACAGAAATGGTTCCTTGGCAACAAAATCAATGGCCATCTCAGTTACCAGACTTTTCAATCCAATTGAAAACCTGTTGGCTGAGTTGAGGGCAGTTGATGAACGCAAACCCAAGAATGTGAAGGATCTTGAAAGAATCTGCTTAGAGGAATAGTCCAAAATCTCTCCAAATGTGTGCCTTAAGCTTGTCAAAAAATAAAGAAAAAGACTACATGCTGTTGTCCTTCCCAGAGGTGGTTGCACTAAGTACTAAATGAAGGGTGCCAATGATTATGAAATGTTGATTTTTGTTGAAATTTATTTTGAATTAAATGATTATGATTTTGGTTGTTTCTATTGAAATAAAGTATTTCACACATTTGTTGGTCTATTCTCTCTCTCTCTCTCATATATATACATACACATACACACAAACACACACACACACACACACACACAAAAAATTTGACTCAGAAAAAACATCATAAAACTAAAATGTGAGGACGTTCAGAAAATCTGGTCTCACGTGTTGATAGACCATGTAATTCTCCTTTGATTGACACCAGTGTCGTGTTCAGTTTTCATGCTTCAGTGAAAACGGCTAATTTGAATTTTGCAAAATAAAAGACTTTGCACTTGGAACTGCAAGGGTTCATATGAGATCCACGGCCATGGATGACAGGTTCCATTGGTGTTTTACTTGCATGCGTAAAACAGGAAAAAAATGATTACGTTAACCCCCTACCCTCAATGCAAAGATTTCACATATCAGTGAGAAAATGAAAATGAATGGCAAAATTTGCTCAGTGAGTCAAGATTGGGATAGTTTTACATCAGGATTTTAACTGAAAGGCAGACACTTCAAATGTCAAAGGATTCCAGCATGTTTAGTCCTCCACATGGGCCCCGTTCCTTGCTACAAAAATTTGTGCCCTCCTCAACATATCCGTGATGGCACGCCTAATCATGGCTCTGTTCGGCCTCAGGAGTTCAACTTCAGCTGTGATTCACCACTCCAGGTCATTAAGATCAGCAGGTGGAGTGACACGTTCGACTTCAGGTGGCCCCAGAGGAAGTAATTCAGTGGGGTCAGGTCGGAGGACCGTGCGGGCCACTTCAATGGCCGGTTTAGTGCCACGACTCTGTTGCCAGACAGTTTGGTCAGGTGTTCGGTAACACTCTGCCTTCTGTGTGGGGGAGCCCCATCTTGTGCCCACCAGAGATGCTGAAATTCACCATTCCGGTGACGCCGAAACCTGCGGATGTGGGTGATTTCTGGAACCATATGTTCGTTCAACATCTGGAGGTAGTCTTCCCCATTGAGGTTTTGGCGAAAAAAGAAAGGACCAATGATGGACCCTCTGCCCACCAAACCAACCCAGACAGTGACCTTGTGCCTATCATCATTGCGCCGGTAATCAAAATCAAGCAGTTGTTCTCCCCGGGGCCGGTATTCCCTGATGTTATGAGAATTGACCATGGCATTCACGGTGAATCCTGATTCATCACCAATGATGAAATCCTCCAGGAAGCGTTGTTGCTGTGCAAGCAGCCATCAGCAGAAATTTAAGCCGCGCTGCATATCACCAGGAAGAAGTTGGTGTCACTTTATCATCTGATATGGATGTAAGTGCAAGTTGAGGCGGGTAATGCAATTAAAGGTTGAAGAAGATAACCCAAGACCGTTCTGTCGGCTGCTGATTGTTTTCTCTCTTCGCCGGGATGATGTTCCTCAAGGAGCTTTCTCACTGCTTCAGTGTTAGCCGCTGTTTGTGCAGCACGACATCGACTGCACTGCTTTTTGTTGAGATTTCGGCTGGTTCCACTCTCAAGATACTTGCATGCATTTTTAAAGATGGTTGAACGTGATGAATATTTGGATATTCTGTGCGGAACCTCTCAAGGACAACAGGGACCCTTCAATGATATTCGGTGACCATGAATGATGGCTGCTGGGGTGTGTACTGAGGTCTTACTATCTTCTGTCAGTCCACATGGACATCCAGATGAACAGGAAGGCCAATGCACAGAATTAGCACAAATTTATTCCCATTATGCAATTTTGAGACAATTACCAATAGGGCATACCCAGATGATGCAATGATTTATACTGACTGACCTGTTTAAATTTCAAAAGGTCAGCTCAAAACAAGCTTAAAGAATGCTCACTAATAGTATTAACCCCTTGTGTTTGGTATGAAACCCTCAAAACTGTCATGAATGTGAAATCTTTGTATCGAGGGTGGGGGGTTAACATGTAATTATTTTTTCCTGTTTTATGCAGGCAAGTGAAACACCAATGGAACTTGTCATCCATGGCGACAGATCTCATATGAACCCTTGCTCTTCCGTGCGCAACAGACTTTTATTTAGCAAAATTCAAATTAGCCATGTTCACTGAAGCTTGAAAACTGAACCACAAAACGGGTGTCAATCAAGGGAGAATTACATTGTCTATTAACACGTATGCCCAGATTTTCTAAACATCTTTGCAGCCCAGGTTTTCTTTTATCCCAGTTGGCCAGACTGTCTTTACATCTGTCTCCCAGGTAAAGGTAGGATGGAAAACCAGCAGTTCTCACACCTAGAGGACCATGATTTCAGGATCAGGGTACTTGATCAACCAATTCAATTCTTAAATTTATTTGTAAAGCGCATTATAAGAAGGACTGTCACAAAGATGCTTTACAGTGCAAAAAAAGCAGTTCCCCCAAAATAGCAAATGAAGCAAAAAAAAATCTTTAAACAATGGTGAGAAAAAACTCCCTCTGTTGGGAGGAATCTGGCTGTAGTGGGGAGCCCATCCTCCACTGATAAGCTAATTAATGAAGTTGTATTCAAGTCCAATGAAAAAATGATTAGACTTCAAGTTAAATTTGATTGGTAATTGGGTCAACTTCACTGGACATACCCATGCAGGATTACTGTTGGATGATTACTGTTTGGTCCAAACATGACTTATTTAGAGCTTATCTGGCTATATGAAGTAGGCGAAGTGCAGCACATGATGCAGCAGTATAAATAAATTCCAGGACAGATAAGAACTTAATCTGTCTGTCTGGAAAGCGTTACAAAGCTATTTCTAAGGCTGTGGGACTCCAGGGAACCACAGCGAAAACCGTCATCTACAAATACAGAAAACCTGGAACTGAGGTGAACCTTCCCAGGAGTGGCTGGCCTATTAACTCTACCCCATGAGTGCATCAATGACTCATCTGGGAGGACATAAAAAAAAAAAACTCCAGACTAATGTCACAAGAAGTGCCGGCGTCACCTGCCTCAGTTAAGGGCGGTGTTCACAGTTACACAGTTGGAAAGAAACTTGGCAAAAATGTCATCCAAGGGAGAGCTTCAAGGCAAAAACCACTATTAGCCAATGAAGAATACTTAGACTCATCTCCCATTTGCTAAAAAACATCTTGATGGTTCCAAGACTTTGGGGAAGAAATTCTTTGGGCTGATGAGTCGTAAGTGGAACTAAGACATGGGTCCTATTACAGAACATCATACCGAACAGTAGTCTACGTGATACGCAGGCATACGCCGTATACCCACTAGAAAATGTCAATGATTTGCGTATACCCTCTTAAAAATGTGCGAGGATACGTAACAACATCATTTTGTAACAGAGCCTTAAGGCGTTTATTCATTAAATTCACCCCGGACCCCGTCTGTGTTAGGATTGAAGCACTGACTTTTGGACCTCTGGGTTTCCGTCGCCTGTGATCCGTGACCTGTTGCTAGGCAACCGCAACAAACTTGCTTGGTGCGTATTCTCTGCTCAAAAGCGAATGACTAACCTAAAGAGACAAAGTATGAAACAGAAACAACAGCAGACTACACTCTAAGTGTTTTAGAAAGTTGCCCAACTTTCCCCTGAAACCACTGCCGGTGTTCTGTCAATTTTTGCTACCTATCAAAAAAATCTTGGGCTCTGTTTCTTCGCTCACATCGTATCTTTGAAAATAATGAAAACACTTTTTTTTCAGTGCGCCTTTCGACTTGTAAGCGTATATATATTTGCACATGCTGGGTTTTCCTGAAAATGCAGAAATTTGATGATAAGGGCGTGCAGCCTGTATCTTTCTGAACAAACTTGTCCAACACATTGTAACATCTGCTTATGTTATAACAAGCTAGCAAATAACAAAGTTACTACTGTAGGCTGATTCATATGAAGACGAAAACAAATACTTTACAATCGCTTTGCATTACGGTAGCACTTTTTGACAAGGCAGCACAAATTGTCAGAACACCGGTTCAAGCGACACTGCAGCTCCAGAAGATGACAGAGAGGTGGGAGAAACTAACGTTGCAGAAAAACGGGCTGAGGCTGTCCTACACAATACAAAGAAGGAGCCCGATGCTAACGTTACTGTAATGTTACCCAGTTAGTGAAATTAGATATCATTAACTGTAATAGCATTGGATTGTTAATATATTTAAATGTACCGAGAACTAGCTAACTTGACTAACATTTGTGTGGTGGTTCAATGAATGGGAGAGAAGTGGAGCGATAACTTAGATATTGCGCGAGCGCTCGTGTGTGTGTGTGTGTGTGTGTGTGCGGGGAGGCGGGGGGGCGGCGGGCGTGTGTGCCGTGACAGTCATAAACAGTACACCATTTTTATATTTAAAAAAATATATATATATATAATGTTCTTCATTAAAAGTGTCTTGTGTTTCCATTGTTATTGGTGGCTTAGTGTTAATTACAAAAAGTTATTTAAAAAAGAGAGATATCTGTCACAAAATGTTGTTTAATGTATGGAATTTAAGTGGGGTCCAGCCTATGTTCCCAAAGTCCTATGGTCTCTCAAGGCAATTTTTTCAAGTTCATTCACTCATTATCTTGTCATAAAAAAATTAATAATTTCCATACCTCTGTTTATAGAGGTAGGCTTATTTACACACACACACACACACACACACACACACACACATTTATTTATTTATTTATTTTTGCTCTGAGAGGGGTGAGTGCGAGTTTCACAGTATACCCACTACAAAAAAATAGACTACACCACAGATACCGAAAGTCAAACAGTGGTGGAAGTGTGATGATCTGGGGCTGCTTTGCGGCTTCAGGACCTGGGTGACCTGCCATGTTTGATGGAACCATGAATTTTGCTCTCTTCCAGAAAATCTTTGAGGAGAAAGTTTGGCCATCAGTTTGTGACCTAAAAGAACAATACAATGATTTGCAAATCCTTTTCGACCTATATTCAATTGAGTACACAACAAAGACAAGATATTTAACATTCAAACTGATAAACTTTATTGCATTTTTTTTTTGGAAATATTCGCTCATTTTGAATTTGATGCCTGCAGCACGTTCCAAAAAAGCAAGGACAGGGGCAACAAAACACTGGTGAAGTTGAGGAATGCTCAAAAAACACCAGTTTGGAACATTGCACAGGTGAACAGGTTAATTGGAAACAGGTGAGTGGTATAAAAGGAGCATCCCCGAAAGGCTCAGTCATTCACAAACAAGGATGGGGTGAGGTTCACCACTTTGTGAGCAACTGTGTGAGCAAATAGTCCAACAGTTTAAGAACTGTTTCTCAACGTGCAATTGCAATGAATTCAGGGATTCCATCATCTAAAGAACATAATATCATCAAAAGATTCAAAGAATCTGGAGAAATCTCTACACGTAAGTGGCAAGGCCAAAAACCAACATTGAATGCCCGTGACCGTTGGTCCCTCAGGCGGCACTGCATTAAAAACCAACATCATTCTGTAAAGGAAATTGCTATGTGGGCTCAGGAACACTTCGGAAAACAATTATCGGTTAACACAGTTCGTCGTTAGATCTACAAGTGCAAGTTAAAACTCTACCATGCAAAACAAAAGCCATATAACAACAACACCCAGAAACACCGCCGGCTTTTCTTGGCCTGAGCTCATCTGAGATGGACTGACGCAAAGTGGAAAAGTGTGCTGTGGTCTGACAAGTCCACATTTCAGATTGTTTTTGGAAATCATGTACATTGTGTCCTCTGGGCTAAAGAGGAAAAGGACCATCCAGACTGTTATCAGCGCTAAGTTCAAAAGCCAGCATCTGTGATGGTATGGGGATGTGTTAACTAGTGCCCATGGCATGGGTAAATTACGCATCTGTGAAGGCACCATTAATGCTGAAAGGTGCATACAGGATTTGGAGCAACATATGCTACCATCCAAGCGACATATTTTTCAGGGACGTCCCTGCTTATTTCAGCAAGACAATGCCAAGCAACATTCTGCACGTGATACAACAGCATAGCTTCATAGTAAAAGAGTGTGGGTAATAGACTAGACTGCCTGCAGTCCAGACTTGTCTCCCATTGAAAATGTGTGCCGCATTATGAAGCGCAAAATACGACAACAGAGACCCCCAACTGTTAAGCAACTGAAATCGTGCATCAAGCAAGAATGGGAAAGAATTCCACCTACAAAGCTTCTACAATTAGTGTCCTTAGTTCCCAAATGCTTATTGAGCGTTGTTAAAAGGAAAGTTGATGTAACAAAGTGGTAAACATGCCCCTGTCCCAGCTTTTTTGGAACATGTTACAGGCATCATATTCAAAATTAGTGAATATTTCCAAAAAAACAATAAACTTTATCAGTTTGAACATTAAATATCTTGTCTTTGTAGTGTACTCAATTGAATACAGGTCGAAAAGGATTTGCAAATCATTGTATTCTGTTTTTATTTATTTTTCAGACAAGTTCCCAACTTCATTGGAATTGGGGTTTGTATGACAGATAAGCAAACATTCAGGAAATCAGAAAGGGGCAAATACTGTTTCACAGCACTGTAAGCGAAAGATGTTACCAGTTTAACATCAAACAGGTTGAAAACCTGAACCCCTGCCCTTAGTACCTAGAAGCATATCTAGACAACAGGTGGTAGCTGGGTGGTTTTGGAGCACAATTTTATGCAGCAGCAAGTGTAATTGCTTGCAGGCCCGCTCTGACAGTTGCCTCAGGTATCACACTTCACAGTGATGTATGAATGTGTTTGGGGAAGAGAAGAAAAGGAACTGCTGTTAGCAAGTGGTTGATTGATTGAAACATCTGAATGCATGACTGCTGTGACCAACCGTTGATCAGCTCTCCTGTGATCCGGAAAAACCTACTACATATTTCACTTCAGGTTGAAACTGAGTTTGACCCTCATTTGCGATAATTAAGAGTGATGAAAATCTTAAAGCACTAGCTATTAGTGTTATTTGCACTGTCAAAATCAAGCTTCTGTTACTTTTCTTCTGTTAGGAGAAGTCCAGAACCTAAAAGTTTTAGTTCAATTGTGAGACCCTTGCCACTGATAAACTCACTAGGTTTTTCCAGAATACAAGAGAGTTCCTCAGGAGTTTTGCCCAAAATGTATAGATTTCTTTTTTACATGCACGCTTTTTTCTTCATTGTATCAAGGATGCCTATAATTCTGCTCCTGACTACACTCCGATAATGCGTCTGATTTATGTTTGCCTATAGAAAGGCATAATTGCACTGTTTAGTTTGAATTGTGAGTTTAATACTTTGCAGATCAGATCAGGGAAATCTGCTGGTAACTGAAACCAAATGGTCTGCTGCTGCTTTGCTTGAGTTGTTGGTTTGTGCCTTTATGCTTCAAGAAAATTCTTGAAATATGTCAGTTTATATTACTACCTATTCCCCCAGAGTGTCGTTACAAATCCTTGTTATTCGAGGATATACTGTGCGAGCTCATGCCAGCGTCTTCTATTAGCAAGTTTGTTGGAGAGAATTCAGTTTTCTAGGGTGAGTACGCATTTTTCTGGAGTAAAAAGGACAGGGTACATTTTCTCATGGTCCCACACAGCATCTTACGTTGTATGACTGTACAATTTAAGCTAGCTATTCTTGGTAAGGTTAGTGAGCATTGGACAGTGTCATCATTTTTTGAAGGGCTTCAATTCATACACAGTTGACTGGATAGGGATGTGAATGTCTGCATATTAAACAGACGGTACTTGAGTTGTGGGGCTTTCATATCCATATGGTGTGAGCCAATTAGGAAAAGTAGCCCTTTAAAATTGTGTCGCTGTCAAAAGTTGCAGATCTCCCTTGAATTTCTTTGTGACATGCACTAATAGAAGGATTCATGAATGGAGGCAGCTTAACTATCTTCAGACTTCCTTGTGGCATTTTTTTTCCCTGAGAGGGGAGACATGGTTCTATCAGAAACCATGAGAAAATGTGGGACCTAGCTTCCATAAATATATTATGTTTCTAGTTTTGAGAGGAAGGAAAGAACATTCTCTGTATCACGAGACCCAGCAGCTCAGCGCACAGATAATCTCATTTTGTTTGGTCAACGTGTATTTTACGACAGCCCACCCAAGGGTTTTCAGCCTCAGATTGTTATGATTCTCATTTAAGAAGTCAGATTGATTCCAGCCCTTGGTTTTCTTTGAATACTGAGAAGAGGAACTGTCCAAATGCACTGCACATCCATAGGCACTCCACAGTATTTGTAAACACTTAGCCAATCCACAAAGGCTGAGCTTGTCATGATGTGTGTCACTGCGTATTGTCTTCGAAGTTACTTTGACCACCAATTCAGAATGGCATGTAAATGTCTTGTGAAATACTGGCAATGACAGGATATTCATTGGTAATTTGGCATTAGATTCTCTCTGTATCCATGTAGCACTAAAATGTCCAACAAAACAGCAATGGGTCTGTTGATCACTTTAATCAGAAGCAACAATGCTGAAAATAAGAAATGCAATTGTGATTTAACAGCTTTCTGTTTGCAATAGAGGGTATCGCCAACATGAAAAAAATGCCCGGATGTTGCATTCGTGCCCCGTTTCAGATGCATTATGGGATAGTTCGGTGACCCAGTCGCTTCCGGTCTCTGCAGAGCCCAACAGTAACTGAACTGTAGTCATTAAGTCCATGGCTCATTACTGTGAAGCTGCCATGTGTTCGTCAAACGAAAATAAACGGAAAAAAAACTTCAGAAATACCCCTGGATGAGAGACTTATACGCAGAATGACCGAATATATGTATGCGTGCATGCGTGGATTATTTGTAGCTAACTCACGGTAAATGATAAACGTGATCTCAGCTAGGTATTGGAAATGAGTGAGTACCGGTTATAATATGGTATTTTGCCGAAAGCGCTACATCCGGGCATTTTTTTTTGTATTGGCAATACCCTCTATTGAAGATAATTGTACAATACACGAGGTGATTAATTCCAGTTTTTCCACATGCTAAATTTCTCTGGACTGTGATACATTCCTTGAGGGGCCTTAAGACAAAAACGTAAAAAATCAAAACAAACTAATGGAAAAATTGCTCAACACTTGCAGAGTTTGAGTCCAACAGAGAGCACATGTACACCGTACAGGGTACCACTGTACATTTTGCTCTGAATGAGGGAAAAAACATCCTTTGGATGTCCTTAAAATTCAAGTCAATGCAGTTCCCTAGGAGTTTTGGGGAAAAAATAAGCAGAAAAAAATTAAAGTTTTAGGTTTTTTTTTTGTCCATTAAATAATTATTGTGAGGCAAACCAAAGGTCATCATATAATGAAAGGCCCAGCATGTTTTTCATTCTTATGCAGATTCAGGGGTATGTTTAAACTTCTGCCAGCATATGACAGCAATCTGCTTTAACTCTAAATTTAGCATTCATTCACATGATTTTTACAGTTGAAGGGCATGTTATTATGTTGTGCAGCTTTTCCATATATGACAAATTAAGAAAATTTGAAACCATCTGGAACTCCCAAGAGAATTGTTTTCAATTTTGCTGAATGAAGAGCGGGCACAAAAATGTCACAAGCTTCAAAGTACCGAAGTCTGACCACTAATAAGCTCAAGAGTTCTTTTGTGGGATCCTGCAATTTATATATCCAGTTTCGATAAATCCATGCCTCCCTGCGCAAAATGCTATTTCACTGCATGCAATAAGATCCATAATTTTTTGCAAAGCTGATGGGGTCCAGTGCATTTAAAGAGCTGGTAAAGCAAATAAACAGTACTCATGCCACCAGAACTCCCTCAGTTATCATTTCCTGTTGGCAGTTCATTTCAGCATATTTAACAGGACCTGAAATAACCCACATAAGTGAAAAATGTTCTTGTCCAAAACCAAAACAATGTATATGAATATTTTTGCATAATGATTGACCATTGCTTTCTGATTAATGTCAGGAATGATCTTATCAATATATGACAAGTCGACTTGCAAAACCTGCTAAGTCAAGTTTTGAAAATAAATGAGTTATCTCCTTAGCCTCTTTTTCAGGCACCTGTGCATGTCCCACTGATAGCTCCACTGTCAAAACCTACTAAATCATGTAATAAATTGTAACGGAAAAAGCGAAACTCTGTCAAAACCCGCCAAGTCAAGGAGGAAAACTGTCAAATTCTGCTAAGCTATCAGCCAATGTGGAAACGTGCTTCCGTTTTTGTTCGCTAGAAGGAACCAATCACAGTTGAGCTTTTATAGCCTGTTCAGCTTTTGCTTTCTCTAACTCAAGATGGGGGATGGAGGCTCAAGATTAATTTTGATCGCAGAAAATGCAAACAAATCTCCTTGTAAGGGTTCAAAAAGGAAACTCCTCATGCTTGAAAGGTAAGGAACACAATAATGAGTTCGAATGATATCCTTACATGTCTTAAAATGCATTTCTTGCATGTAGAGTGGGTCCTGAGTCAAATATCTTCACCTATTGAGCAGCGGGGCTGGCTTAAACACTGTCAAAACCTGCTAAATTTCCACTCCACTTTCAAAACCTGCTAAGTCAAAACTTTGTGCTGCAAAATCAAAGTCATTTCTCAAAAAAAAAAATGAATTGCCTCATGGATTATGTCTGCAAGGCTAATAGTTTCAGTATAGTGAAAATTGGTATCTATGGGAGATAATCTCCATGCCTACCAAAAAATCAGATTTTTCTAAAAAATGGACCAACTTGACTTAGAAGGCTTTGCAGGTGGACTCCTCTTATTTTGTGCATGAGGTATTTTCCCTGATGTCTGCACTACAACACCTGCCATTTGCATGTGTTCTCTTCTGCATGTTTGTTTGTGTGTGTGTGTGTGCGCGCGTGCACATGTGTGTGATTACAGCCAGTTTTTTTTTTGCCTTCTTTCCCAGCAATTTTTTCTTTTTATCATTACAATATCATCAAACATGGTAATAGCCCTCATCCTAATTAAAATTTGGTACTGGATTTTGCCCACAAAAAATTTACAATGCAGAAAAATATTAAAACACATTACATATATTTGGCAGGTGCCTTATCTTTTTCATGTAATGTACCGATACATATGTAATTTGCCAATACAAATTTTAGATCAAATACATCAGTACTGGGCTCATAAAAAAAATTATGATTCTTAATTATAATTAAGCCCCATGCATGTGCCAGAGAGCCAGTGCTCACCATTCATTGCCGAGGCTGAAAACAATGAAGAAAGGTTGTGTTAAAAGTAATATACTGTATTATTATACAAATGAAATGCTCAGTTTGTACTTATTAATTCAAAATGGTTGCGTGTCTACTGCCTCTGTGAATGTGGATACTGTTCAGCTTGTATTTGTATGATGTCAAATTGGCTAGCGCTACCCTGACAAATATTGGTAGGCCTACATTTTTGTATGTTGGCAATATAGCTATAATGTTGGAAAATAGTGGGAATCTTTGGAAGCACTACCATAAATACCAGCTTTTTGAAGCTCACAATGTACTATTTTGTTGAGTAGGTCTTTATTAGCAACTTTCCTACCAAGAGAATATCCTGAGAGATTTGACTTTTTCTATCACAGTTTTTTTGGTGTTCAGCATTTATTGACATAATTTTGACCCAGTTTTTCTAACTACCTTAAATATTTTGCTGTTTTTGTGACTGTTGCACCTGCAATTTGAGATTCAACTTTTAGGTACCTGTGAAAATCTGTTATCCTTATCTTAATTTAGAGACTTGCCTGGTAAAGCTTCGCTGGTATGATCACTTTTTTAAGAAGACACATGATGTCAAATAGCATTCAAATTAATTGACATAACCTGTGTGAATGTTTTTTTGGTTATAGGCTTCAGGTTTAAAATCATTTTAAAGTCGTGGCACCAAAATTCAGTCCACCTGTGTTATGCAAATAAATGTTTTATTGTGCAATTATTTCCATTGTGCACAACCCAACAGGTACCTGTGTATGTTGCTGTTCATTGTCTTTTATGCAATTAAAAGTAAATAAATGTATACATAAAACCTAGAACTAAGAATTACGCTAGAAATGGGTAGCAAGGTGAATAACACTACCCATGAAAAAGTCACATTCACAACTATATGTGATACTATATTTCCTTGTTCAGGGGAATGTTCTTATGTCAGAGAGAGTGAGGAATAAGGTCTGTGATTGAAAAGTATTGTAAATGGTCTTGTATCAGATGGAGATGTACTCCTGCTTGAATTTTCATCAGCAAGATTTGCATGTTAACCCAGATTTTAAAATTTTGCATGCAGAGAAGAAATTGACTATATATATATATATATATATATATATATATATAATTTTATTAATTTTCTATCTCTAATGATGTGGCTCCCTCGTGTACCTTATGTATTAGCAATATGGTTCCATAAATGGCCTAATGTTATCTTTAAACTGGTTGATGGAAAGTAGCTTCAATTAATTTTCTTTGAACGACAATCATTGGTGCATGTAGCTTCAGTTTGCCTAATGGATTTCTGGCTTCAGTAATGATAATGTAAAATATTATCCTAATGAATTTATCATATCTAGTAATGTATAGGAAAATAACAACTTGTCTGCGTAATACCTCTTGTTTTGGGCCTGACTGCTGTCAGATTCTGTCACCATCACTGTAAGGAGTCACTTTTTGTAACAGTTAACATAAAATATTTGTCAATAATTTGCCTAGCCTAAACTGATAACACTATACCCTATCGGACAGAAACGTGGGGGAACGAATAGCATTTGACTTAGTACATGACAGAGGAAATATTTCCTATCGTTTGCTTATCTGAACATTGAATCTGAAAGAAAAGCATTTTTTTTTTCCGGAGATAAACTCAAAATTGGCGCTGGACGCAAATTAAAAAAAACTGTAAAAGACTGAGAAGATCTGCGTCAAAAAAATTACCTTTAAAATACTGAAATCAACGTCAAATATGGGTAACAATGCGCTATTTGGAAAAGAAACGTTGCATGCAAAGCAGCATGCTGTCGCGCGGCCATGCAATAATCAATGCGGAGTCACAGTTAACTGTGAAACTGCGAATAATTGAAACAAGGCGATATGAAGATACCATGAAACAAAGCTGCCCCTTTTGAAGCAGACTAAAATTGTTTTTAAAGTTATACCTATTTTAAGTAGCCTATAATGAAACAGGCCTTTGTAGTGTAGGTGGAAGTATGTAAGGTAAGAGCAAATGGCAATAATATATAATAATAATAGAAGCCTAATTGTGTAGGTTTGCTGTTGGCCCAATAATAATAATAATAATAAGAAGAAGAAAAAGATGAAGAAGAAGAAGACATTTAAAATGTTTTAGCAATTTACTGAAAAAGTAAAACGCAAGTCGGCCGACACAAAGAGGCATTTTACTCCAAATAAGCAATGCAATTCAAAAGTTGCATTAGTTTCTTGATTGTCATTATTTTTGCGCGGGGAAAAAACCTGCCGGCCTACTCGGCTATTAAATTGTATTTAAAACTCATTTTGACAGCCGCGCAAATTGGATTTTAAAAATCTGAACACAACCCCTTAACTGACGTTTGAAATCAACTCTTATCACGTACTTCCCACCGTTTTCTGTATTTTCGTAATATTAATGAATAAGTCCATAGGGAACCTTAATAAATCGCCTAATATAACTGAGTGTTCCAGGACTCCTTCCTTTGATAAGCCCATGGGGAAATCAGTGTGATGGTTATTTCAATATTTAGCCAATACGAGCTTGGATAGTCTACCCAAGTTTGCAAAAGTGTTTTGAGCAAGAAAAAATGTAGGTTTGGCGTTAATTTACCGTGACAATCCTGCAGACGGGTAATAGGCTCCATAACCTCCTGTTGCGCTTTCGTAGTGTTTTTACTCAATCAGAAAACACGAATCGCGAGGGTGTCTTATGTAAAACAAAACAGGATTTCTTTGTTGCTAAGGCTAATGCACATTGTTGTGTTTAAATGGTCTCATCGCTGGCCTGCTTTAAAGCTTCCTAATTATTTATTTATTTATTTATTTGTTTATTAATTCTGTCTCCACGAATGGCTTATTCTGCGAAAAGACGTCTCGGTTTGACTTTATGGGAAGAGGAAGCCATTCCGACAATAATCATTTGGCCAAGTAATAAAGAACTCCATGGCTTTTAGTCTATTAGTCCACCCTGGAAAGATCAAACACTGTGAAGAGTGATATCGAGATTATCAATGAAGCCTAAGTCCAAAAATTATGTTTTCTGCTTGAAAAGTTTGAAGTTTATTATTGTTAACGATACGGTTGACTAAACAAGAAGCCTATGGGCATAATGCTAGTCAAATGCCCCCCCCCCCGATTTAAAGTGTGCAAAATGGCCTCATTTTTTGGCAACACATCATACGCGTATCTATGGCAACACCTAAGCATTACACTCTACCACATAAATCGGGCGGATATTTTTCTCTCTTGAATCAATTTTTAGAATGGAATCAATTAAATAAAATATCTAAGCAATTAGCCAACCTTTAAATTCAGAACGATTTTGTGGCTATTGCTTTTGTGACTGGACGGCAATCAAGTAAATAGGTATAGGCCTAGTGCCTAATTTTTCTTAGGGAAATTTATTGAAGATTATTATTATTATGCTACACATGAAATAGGCCGGCATTTATGGTGCTTGCATAATTTAGCAGGATGTAGCCGCTAACATTTTCTATTTCAACATTTTAACATTTTCTAAAATCCATCCTAACGGTTTCTAGAAGATCTCGCCTTATTTTTCTTTTTTGACCCTCAAATCCGGTTTCGTTGTTATGTTAATCATGAGTGACATCACTTCGCGATCAAAGCGGCGCACAGAGTATATAAACACTGGCCTCAACGATTGCCAGAGCTCGCATTCCAAGGGGGAGCTTTGTATAAGAAGAGGGAGACTTGCTTGCCTTCCTGAGGCAGTCGGCTGTATTCAATCGTTGAATGATGCTTTATCGGCGTCTCAGCGCCCATTGCGGTGGATTTACAAATAGGTTTTACGGTTGATCTTGAATAAAGACGGATATTTTCTGGAATATTAGCTTACTGCTATTTTGGTAAAACATCATTAAAAGGTAGGACTTAATTTATAAAATAAGAGCTATATTTTGTTTTCCTGTGCAGCTCTGTCAAATGATGAGATTTTTCAAAATGCATTTATTGATTTATTTTTGGTCAATGAGTTTGTTCAGCTGTGATGTATGTTGGCTTGACCTTCAATGTTCATATAAGACGCAAACACGACGTTAAATACGAAAATCACTGCGGAGCAAACTTTCTGAATTTAGGATTTGAACACGAGTGTCTCCTTAACTTCGCAGTGATACAACACTGCTGATTGACTGGCTGCACACAACAAATCCGAATTGCCAGATTACCTCGTCTATCTGATATTACTTTTCTGTTTAATGTTCCCGCACAATAGTGGTACATGGAAATTATTCACTCGTTGAGATCAGGGTCGACCCGTGGTTATCTGCGCTCACACGTCGGATCACCAGGAAATTAGCAAGTAATTACCTCCGCCACCGCTAGATGGAGAGGAGGCTATCCGATCATTTTATGTCGTTTCTCTCTTTCCATCAGCAATCTGTGATTTATAATTTCATTAAATGAATGTCTGATTGAATCATTTAATTGGCGGATTATTGGCATGAATAGCTTCAAGGATAATCAGCGAGAATCTCAGAATTTACTTGTTTCTAATCGTTTTGCTTTTGAACATCCAACTTTGAAAAGATTTGCATGCTGTTTTGTTTAGCCTTATTGTGTCATTGTGCAGCTCAGAGGGCATCTGCTAAATGCAAATGTAACCTTGAAAATGTATTCGTAGCTCAAAATGATAGGTCGACGTAATTATACATTGGGCCTGATATTTGTGGTTGTATGTTTTCAGAAGACTTTAGGCCTAGAGAGGATATAATTAATATCATGAGCAAAAAGTCATGAGTGACGTGTCAATCTTGAAATAATGATTTAAAGGGCCTTTCCAGGGTCAAAATGATTTTTTTTTTTTTTAATTTTTCTCTTTTTTCCCTTATGGTTCACTAAGATGTGTACTATAAGAACATCAAAACATTTTGTCATTAATTTCATCAATTTTATTTTAAAAAATGACTTTTTTTAAGCTCTCCCACCTCAAATAATTTTATAAGTCAGTTAAAACTTGGTGACTTTCAACACTTGTGGCGCTGATGACTTCTTTATTTTTCAACCTAATTGCCTCAAATTTTGACTGTAGACTTGTTGGCTATTTCTGCATGCAATCACATTGGCTTTTACTGATAGGGGCAAAGGTATCAATTTTATGGGAGTGTACGTGTCATCCAACTGACCCATTTGAGGATTTTTTTTCTCTCCAAAAAACTACTGGACAAAAAATAAATGCACAATATATAGAAAAATCCTCATTTGATTGCATAAATATGACATATATCTAACAGGAAAAAAAAAGAATTAAGTGATTTTGTTGGGTGGTTAGGGAGTAAGGCTTGCCACAATATGGGCTGTGATTTTGCTTATTAACGCCAATTCCATGGTAACAATGTAAATAAAAACCAAGGGAATGGTTCATTTTTGTGTTGAACGAATAAACTGTAATGTTATTATACCCATATCTGTGCTGGAACAAGGTAAATCAAATGAACCAGGGAAGGCCCCTTAAGCATTGCCAGTTCAGGAAACACATTGAATCAACTCTGATAATGTGAGATCATATAGACTCTTTTTGAGTGGATTTAACTCTGGGCATTTTACTGCGTTCCGCA
Organism: Gymnothorax javanicus; assembly: GCA_029692085.1. NCBI lineage: Eukaryota > Metazoa > Chordata > Actinopteri > Anguilliformes > Muraenidae > Gymnothorax > Gymnothorax javanicus. The sequence goes on from CM056195.1 coordinate 78,583,143, forward strand.
TTTCATGTCGCATTGCTGTTGGCAGACTTTTCCTTATATAACATTGATCTGGTAAAAATTAAGAATTTTTGGCTAATGCTAAAAATTTTCTCAGACCAATAAAGCACTGAATGAAGAGAATAGCCCCATAAATCAGTCCAAGGAGTATAATGTCTGCTTGTAAAACTTGAGTTGCTGTGCAGTTCTCTTACAATTTGGGAGAATAGTCTGGGTCATTTTTCAAGAGTTTGATGTTAAGTGGTCCAAGTCAACTTAATCCAGTCAGTATGTAGTAGTGATAGCTAATCTGTGTTTTACAAGGCCCTCTAAGTATTTGTTGCACATATATGCAGTTATATTAATTTAAAATACAGATATTCAACAATGATGATTCTTGCATGTTGATTCCTGCATTTATAAATCGATTAATATTCTATTTACATCGGGCAAGTTTTGATGTGTCTTTTAGATCAGTCAGAAATTTTCCAATCAAAGAAAAAAATGATTGCATGCATTAAAACATTAGACTGTGGAATATTTTCATTAAATTTATTGCTGTTGTGAGATATGCAATTAAGTGTATTCCGAATACTTCAAGAAAGACAACATTTAGAGTATTTGGAAATAAAAGACTTACTTTGGCTCACTATTTGTTCTTCAGCTCTGATTGTGATTGTGGTCAATTAAGGTTATTTTGTCATTAAAAGTAGTGAACATGATTACTAGTTTTGCTTTTTAAGGGGTGATTTAACTGCTTCACTACCCTCCCTTCATAGAGACATTTAACTGGTCTTGGAAATCTGCTGAAGTATGTTTTGTTAAATTTCAATGACCTAAGCCTGACCTAGTCCAACCCAACATTATTTATACTTATATATTTTTTTTAAACATATATTGCAGGAAGTTGAATTGGGGACAAGAGGTCTGTGTTCGGGTTCCTCTCTTTTACACGTGCCTCAGGGGAGCCTTACCGCTGGCATTGTGTCGGTGCATGTCGAGCCGCAGCAGCGCCATGAGAAGAGCTGCAGGGCCCCTGTCTGTCTGTCTGCCCGCTCTGCTCCTTTTGCTGCCTCAGATCTGCTCCGGGATCAGATGGCTGTAAGCTCCCCAACTCCTCTCACCTTCCCTTTGACAGGAGCGAACACCTCTCTCTGCATGCGTGTGTACCAGTTCAAAATGGTTTCGCTTTCATCTGCACATCTCGCCAATTTAGAAATGAAAGGTTAGGGTATTTGGCCTCGTCACGAACAGTTTGGCATTCTTGGCCAAAAAACTAAATGCTTACATTTTCACTTCCATCCAATTAAGAGCAAATTTAATAATACCTGTTGGATGTAAAATTTAAGGGGACAGTTGAGGATCATGGAAGAGGTTCGCAAGCAATGTTTGAAGGCCTAAGCATTTTCCTTAATAGTGTTGGCCTGCATTTGTCTTTGGAAAAGCAAGGGTGGCACTCCATAAGCACTTAACTGCAGAACTACCCACAGATTAGCCCACTGTTATCCATTTTCAAATTCTGCTTTGGTAAGAAATGCATTTTGTTTGTGCATTAAAAAGACATGAAGGCTTTTTATCACATAGCCTGCATTGCATTTCATTTACAGACAATTCAGAGTTATGGGTCGGCAGGGTTTGTAGAAACTGCTTGTCAGGATATAGGCATATCTTTTGAATATAAGAAGTGGATTGGAAAACTCAGATAAGAGGCTAATTGAAATCAGCAAAATGCACGTAAATGTTCACAGAGTAGGACAAAATTCATTTGAGTGGAATTTACGGAGCAGTAATAGCCTTAGCTTTACAGCTGCATATTTCCTGGGACGAAAATTAGCTGCAACCTGTACCGTACCTGTATTGCCCTTAAGTCACCATAGATAATGTAGTAAATCCAGGTTCTGACAGTTTTAAAGCAGATAACACAGGTGAACTCTGCCCAGCTGTGCTGTTTAATAATAGATCCACGGGAGAGAGACATGCAGTGCTTAGGATACAAAATACCAGTGACTCTATTGCAGATGGGAGCTAGTTGCTGACAATTACTGACTTGTCTCTGTGGACAAAATTACATTTTGCAACCAGCTATCACTGTTCAGGATGTGATGTGCGCTGAATCCCCATGTTAGTGAAGGAAGAGGTAGATGCTTGATGCATATGAGCATGAGACGTGTAAAAGAGGAATCCTCGGTATCACTGAACGTTTAACTTTAAAACTTTACATTTATTATTAAATCCATGTAAGGCATTTTTTTATCAGATTAGCTGAAATGAAAAAGATAAAAAATGTGATTAAAAGGTTGTTAACTCTGAAATATTTGATGAGGCACAGAGAAAAATATATTCAAAAAAGTTAACTTGAACAGGGGGTGTAATCCTGCATAAGACTAACCTACACAGTTATTTTAGAAACTTTTGTGGCTATACTTTGTTCATTTGCAATTAAAGAGCTTGTGGATATTATGAAAACATGAAAAGATGATTCATTTCTGAAGAATTTTCTGGAAATCTCAATCCTGATTAAGTATAGTCAGGAAAATATTGAGAACGCGAGTTGACTCAGATGATAGATCAAGTTCTAGCGAGTGAAAGTGGGCAAATTAAATTGGGGTTTACGATTTGAAAATGGATAAATCATTTCTTATTCTTATTGTGTTATGTTTATCTGTGTGGGTGTTTGTATCCATGTGTGCATGTGCTTGCATGCCTGTTTACATGTGCGTGTTTACATGTGCAAGTGTCATGTGATTGCACCTGGGATTGTATGCATATTTGCATATGTGCGTATGTGGCTGTGCATATTCACAGGGCCCTGTCACAGACTCCGGGCTCAATGCCTGTCAATCGGACACAGCACTGCAAGGGGCTGCAGGGCCTGGTATCGGCACAGGTGCAGCTGTGCCGCAGCAACCTGGAGCTCATGCAGACCATTGTCCAGGCCTCCCGCGAAGTGCAGAAGACCTGCCAGAAGGCTTTCGGCGACATGCGCTGGAACTGCTCCTCCATTGAGAGTGCGCCGCACTTCCCTCCAGACCTGGAGAGAGGTACGTCCATTCCAGGCTTTGGTTTCTATCCACTGGGCACCAAGGCCTGCACCGTACACTAGCCTCAACAGCATTGTGTCACAATCGCTACTTTGGGCCCACTAATTCCATCCCCTCATGGTATTTTTTTCTCGTAGAAAGGACAAGTGTCAGAAGTAAAAAAAAGTCCTGCCTTGTCTTTCTTCCACCAATTATTTATGACCATTAAGTATTTGCAACAAAATATTGGGGGTGAATTTTCTTTCTTGACCTAAATTTCCCTCCTATGGTGTTTTTACAGCATCACAGAATATGCTCTCCCCTGTAAGATGTTTTGATTTAAATAAACCCTTTCTGAATTAATTTGGTCCCACTGTAGCAAGAATGGGTTCAAATAGACGCTGTGAGAGTTAATTTGACTATTTAAGAGTTAATTTAACCCCCAAAATTTTACTGTATGCCCATTATATACACTGCAGTTTCCAGTTTTGTGTTGCGATTGTTAACCATGCCAACGGGAGAGGATGCTAACAGGAACTGCTTGCAAAGATGCTGCATAAAGTTGTTAATATACTCATTACACGCTCTGTATCCATCATTTTACATCTCTACATGCTTATGGGGGTGCACATATTGTTCTGTAAATTATTTTCTAAAGCCTTTACACAATTAGGAATTTTAGCGCATTTTATTGTTTTAAAATGTCAGCGTGATCAGCCATAAAGATGAACCAACCAAGCTAAGGGCAAATCCTTTGGGCAGGGATATATTCAAATAAAAGATTAGGAAACCACCTATAAAACCATGGGAAACTAGTATGGAATCAGATTTGTGTCAAAACTATCGAACAAAACTTTATGGATATCAAACAAAAATTTCAAAATTGAGGAGAATATTACTCATTGAAGAAACAAAAGTTACCTCAAAGGCAAAACTTATAAGTTGTAAACAAATTATTTTTATGATGGAATAAACCATTGGTCTTTTAGTTGTTTGATAAATTGTTCTTTCGTTCACAGCCCCCTCTGCTGCTTTCGCAATTATCAGATTTGCGGTTGCTCCCAGCTCTTTGTTTGCGCTTCTTGATTTTTGCTTGCGATTCTGCCACAAACATCTCAGTGGGCGGGATTTTTGTGTGGTCTGACCTCATTGGCTAATGGAATTCCGGGGGTTAAAACCTGGAGTAATGAATCTAACCATAGAATGTAGCAACGGGTCTCACTTCGGACTCCACTCACAAGTGAATCACACCAGCGACGACGGAAATATTACAATGGCTGATGAAGGAATTCACTGTGTGCCCTCGATTCGTTGCCGTGGCCTACTCTAAAAAGACTGATGGTGAATAACACGTCTTTAGCTGCTGTTGTAGCCAAGCAACTCAGGAAGATTGTAACAGAATGTGGGCTACCGTCCTGCAATTTACTGAGCTGAGGTATGTTTCCCAAAGGCATAGCTAGTTGCTAACTCTTTTAACTTCCACAGTCTGGTTCAAACTAAGCTAAACTGAACTGTTACTGTAAATGTACATTATGTTGCCTTAAGGCTTTGCGTACGTGAATACGCAAATAATATATAATCAATAATATACAATCGCCTAACGAAAAGTGTTCCCCACTTCCATATACATTTCCATTGAAGGACCATGCTTTATCGCATCAGAATTTAATTAGTTGTATCTGGACCTCATTTTCGTTGTCCAGGTGGATAGGCCTACATGTTGAAGATAAAGGCCTACAGAATTTTCCCGAGATTAAATTTAGTAAAATTTAAAGTACAGGTGAGGCACACGCTGTAGATAAATTGTGCATATAAATGTTATCGGCTTGACTACATGCCCTTCAAATCCTTCATTCAACCATGCATCTGCTGTGTTTAAATAGTGCCGCAGGCTGCAGACGTATGGTTAATAGTACACCTATCTTGACTATGAAAATGAATCCCAAGCTGCAAGTTAAAAGCCGATATAACCTCAGCACCAAACTGAAGCATAAGCTACTGATTAAGGCAATGCGGAACTTTTTTAAAAAAAAAAATAAGGCTAATGCAAGCCGTCTACGATTGCAGTTGCAAGTTTAGAAGCTGAATCCATATTGGAATTACTATTCAAGTCCAGAAACTGCGTGTCCTTGATTCGTTGCCGTGGCCTAAAAAAATCTGATAGTGAATAACACACCGTCCTTAGCTGCTGTTGTAGCCAAGCAACTAACAGAATGGGGCAACCGTACTGCAATTTACTGAGCTGGGGTTATGTTTCTCAAGAGCGTTGCTGTTTGCTAACTTTCAACAACTTCCATAGTCCAGTTCAAACCAAGGTTTTAGGAAACGTACCCCTGAACGGTTAATTTCAATGTACTGTTCGTTTTAATGCTTTCGCATATACGTGAATAAGTAAATAATATGCAATCGCCTTAATAAGAAGTGTTCCCCACTTCCATATGAGCGCAGGCCTGAAAAACTGTACAATTTCATTTTTCCAGAAATGTGGATAGATAAATAAATAAATAAATAGGTTTTTCAACATGATAATTTAGACGTGTGCTTTATCTGAAGAATGAATGGTCTTGACTACTTAAATTTTGGCAGGATTCATTGATTTTTGTCAATGCAGTATACAAATTAAGGTTAAAAAAAAGGCTATTTTTAATATAAATGTGTAAAAAAAAATGTAAAATAATAAGTAAACAGTTCCTTAATTGGCAAAAATAAAATACACACCCTAATTTTTTACAGAAGTGTTCCATTTTCGTTACTTCGCTCAAAAATGTTTCCATCGAGGGACAGCGCTCGATCGCGAGAAGGATTTAATTACTTGTATCTGGACCTCATTTTCATTGTCCAGCTGGATACATATTGGAAATGAATTGTGGCGTTGGCTTCAGAATTTCCCTTGCAGAAATTAAACGCAGTCAAATATAAAGTACCTTAGTTAATTACAGCCCCAATTCCAAAATAGTTGGGACGACGTGTAAATTATGAATAAAATCAAAATGCAATGACTTTCAGATCACATGAGCCAATATGTTATTTACAATAGAACATAGATAACATTTCAAATGTTGAAACTGAGACATTTTACATTTTTAACCACAAAATGAGCTTATTTAAAATTTTCTGGCTGCAACAGGTCTCAAAAAAGTTGGGACACAGGCAAAAAAGGGCTGAAAAAGCAATTCATATATAAGAAAATCAGCTGAAAGAACATTTAGCAAGTAATTAAGTTAACTGGCATCAGGTGTGTAACATGATTGGCTATAAAAGGGATGTCTTAGAGAGGCTGAGTGTCTAAGAAGTAAAGATGGCCAGAGGCTCTCCAACCTGTGAAGACTTGCGTAAAAAAAAAAGTGGAATACTTTAAAAACAATGTTCCTCAACGTCGAATTGCAAAGGCTTTGAAGGTCTCATCATTGACAGTGCATAACATCATCAAACGATTCAGAGAAACTGGAAAAATCTCTGTGCTTAAGGGACAAGGCCAAAGACCTTTACTGGATGCTCGTGATCTTCGGGCCCTCAGACGCCACTGCATCACTCACCGGCGCGATTTTGTCATTGACATTACTAAATGGGCCCAGGAATACATCAAGAAACCACTGTCTGTAAACACAGTCCGCAGTGCCATCCACAGATGTCACCAAAAACTCTATCGTGCAAAAAGGAAGCCATTGCTGAGAATGAACCAGAAGCGCCGCCGTGTTCTGTGGGCCAAGGCTCATTTAAAATGGACTGTAGCAAAGTGGCAAAGTGTCCTGTGGTCAGACGAGTCCAAATTTGACATTCTTATTGGAAATCATGGGCGTCGTGTCCTCCGGGCTAAAGAGGAGAAAGACCACCCCTCCTGTTATCAGCGTTCAGTTCAAAAGCCAGCATCTCCGATGGTATGGGGATGGATTAGTGCATATGGTGTGGGACACTTGCTTGTTTTAAAAAGCACCATGAATGCTGAAAGGTATATAAAGGTTTTAGAGCAACATAAGCTCCCCTCCAGACGACATCCATTCCAGGGAAGGCCTTGTGTATTTCAGCAGCACAATGCAAAACCACATACTGCAGCTATTACAACAGCATGGCTTCGTAGTAGAAGAGTCCATGTGCTGAACTGGCCTGCCTGCAGTCCTGATCTTTCACCGATTGAGAACATTTGGCGCATAATTAAACGAAAAGTCCGTCAAAGGAGACCCAAAACTCTCCAGCAGCTGGAAGCCTGTATTAATCTAGAGTGGGATAAAATTCCAGTGGCTAAACTCAAGAAACTTGTCTCCTCAATGCCCAGAGGCCTCCACTCTGTGTTAAAAAGAAGAGGGGATGCTACACCATAGTAAACAGGCCCCTGTCCCAACTTTTTTGAGACCTGTAGCAGCCATCAAATTTGAAATGAGCTCATTTTGTGGATAAAATTGTGAAATTTCTCAGTTAACATTTACTATATTATTTCTGTTCTATTATGAATAAAATACTGGCTGGCGTGATTTGAAAGTCATTACTTTTTGATTTTATTCACAATTTACACTTTGTCCCAACTATTTTGGAATTGGGGTTGTAACATAATTTAATTTTTCTGGAAGATGACATGCAGGCTATATTATGCAATTATATCTCTTAAACTAGTTCATTTTAAAAAGCCCATTGACATTGACAGCTTGTCTTTTGTTACCCTGTCTGTATTATGTTTATGAAGCAATAGCCGATTTAATGAATAAACCTACTGCCAACTATGGAAGTGGGGAACACTTTTCGTTAGGCGATTGTATATTATTGATTATATATTATTTGCGCATTCACGTACGCAAAAGCATTAAGGCAACATAATGTACATTTACAGTAACAGTTCAGGGGTACAGTTCCCAGAAGCTAAGTTTGATCCAAACTGTGGAAGTTAAAAGAGTTAGCAACTAGCTATGCCTTTGGGAAACATACCTCAGCTCAGTAAATTGCAGGACGGTAGCCCACATTCTGTTACAATCTTCCTGAGTTGCTTGGCTACAACAGCAGCTAAAGATGATGTGTTATTCACCATCAGATTTTTTTAGAGTAGGCCACGGCAACGAATCGAGGGCACACAGTGAATTCCTTCATCAGCCATTTTAATATTTCCGTCGTCGCTGGTGTGATTCACTTGTGAGTGGAGTCCGAAGTGAGACTCGTGGCTACATTCTATGGTTGGATTCATTACTCCAGGCTCTGAGCCCCAGAATTCCATTAGCCAATGAGGTCAGACCACACAAAAATCCCGCCCACTGAGATGTTTGTGGCAGAATCACAAGCAAAAATCAAGAAGTGCAAACAAAGAGCTGGGAGCATAACCGCAAATCTGATAATTGCGAAAGCAGCAGAGGGTGCTGTGAACGAAAGAACAATTTATCAAACAACTAAAAGACCAATGGTTTATTCCATCATAAAATAATTTGTTTACAACTTATAAGTTTTGCCTTTGAGGTAACTTTTGTTTCTTCAATGTAATATTCAATGTATATGAGTAATATTCTCTCTCAATTTTGAAATTTTTGTTTGATATCCAAAAAGTTTTGTTTGATAGTTTTGACACAAATCTGATTCCATAAACTAGTTACTGAAATAGTGAGGGAACAATACATTTGCTGAGTCTGCTCTTTATAAATTATCTCCTTGTCTTTCTATTTGGGTAGCTACGTGCAGTGTTGAATGGCTAGAACCCCGCAATATTTCCTTATGATGCCATATGGAGCCGAAAAACTGTATATAATTTACTGTATATAATGCATGCCATACAACAGGCATTCCTTAATTCTTCCAAGAAGCATGTAAGCTGTTCATACTGAAATGATTTTTATGTGCTCGCTTCTAAAGTTCTGCAAGACTATATTTTTTCTCAGCTTGATTTTTCTTTTGCTTTTATGTCGTTTTAATATCGCTGATGTTTAATTTTTCTTGGGCTTTGCTTCAGTTGTTTATGATTGTGAACTCTGTTCATGATACGAGCTGGTGTAATTTGTAACAGTTGTCATAGAATGAGGACTGCTCCCTGTTGCTTTGGAAAGCATTTCCACCATGTTGTTTGTGGTGTCTCCTTCATGTTGACTCATTCAAAATTGAATGTCTTAAAATGGCGTTTCTAAAGTGCATATTGTTTTGATACTGCTCACCTAGGTTTTCAGTCTATCATAGGTATATTTCATGCTTTTTTCCTCTGGTCCACAGTATATTCATTTTAAGTTAATGTCACTACTTTTATCATTTTTACACTATCTATACGCACATAACTTAATGAGTATCGTGAATGTACGTTTTTCCTTTCTGAGGGTGAAATATCTCTGATTGACCTATTCCCCGAGGTATTCATGAGCAGTACAAGTGTGCTTGATTTATTGCAGTTTGCCACTTTTAGGCCTTGCCAGGCTCTTTCTGCAGCTTGTAGATTTTTCCTCTTGTAATTCAGTGGGGTTTTTGTTCTTATCAGCCCTCCTTGGCAAAAGTGTTTATCCCTTTGCCAGAGTGGGCAAAAAGGCAAGGTAGATTTAAAACTCTGAAGCTGTACATGCAGTTCAAAGGCCGCCAATGAAATAGGAATGAGAGATAGCCGGATGACGTGTACATAAGAGATGAGCTCCAGCTGTCATTCGTTTTAACCAGGCTTGGAAACCCCTGCCAGCACCAAGTGCTCTCCATCTCTGGGGTGTCTTTGATATATCCCATGCTGAGTCAAGGCTAGGTCCTTTTGAATTCGTCATCCATTCTTGCTTGACATAAATTCCCGCTGTGAACACTGTTTGTCTCCTGACTGGACTGAGCCAAACCTCCAACAACCCCCCATCTCCCCAGCTTCCCCTCTTGACATTTTACCTTAACAGATGCTTCTCTGCAAGAACTAGCAGTTCTTAGAATGTGTTAAGCGCTACTAGTGCAGAACCTATTCAAAACTTGCCTGTTCGAAACGAGCTATTTGCTTGGCCTCCAGTATTGCTGCTTACAGCTTTCCGGGAAGTGCTCAGCAGCACATTTTCACACTCACTAATGCGCTTCCTTGGGTTCTCAGCAGCGGACAATGGAGAGCAAGCTGTACCCAGCATACTGTTCAGAGTTGTAAAAATTAATAGGGGTCCCCTCTCAATACACTACTCAGTGGGTACTTCTGGCGGTAGTAACACCCTTCTAATAAATATGTCCTGTAGATCTCAAGAGCACCCACTTGACACTGCACTCAGCAATGCACCTGCCAAGTGGGAAGTCGATCGAATGAAAGTTTGTAAAGAAAATTGAAGGACAAATATACATACAGTAAATACATACATACAGCCAGAGAAAGTCCTTTTGTTTTAGTTAAATAATGACACTTGAGGCGAGATGTCTCTTCATATCGTAATGTAATCTCTTTTAGGCTAGTTCATCCAAAAATAAGATTTGGACCATAGAATCTTTAATATAAGTGCACTTTTTGTACACTGATCATTTTAAATTGTATTCAGCCGTTACAAATTTATTTGCATTTTAATTACTGCAAATCGCGATCAGCTCAGAAAGAATTTATGTTCGGCTGCCTTCAGCGAAGACATCACAGGAGGAAGCTAGCCAGTGGCAGAAAGCACGTTATCAGTGTCATTTGATTCAGTGATTCATAATTGTGGATTATTCCCTTATCTGCCTTGTTTACGCCTGCGACAAGAAGGCCGATGCAAGCAGAGGCATCAAAAAAAATCATCAAAAAAACCCCACAATACAAAAGGCATGGGGGATTTTATGAAGAGGAGGAGGAAACGAGCTAATTTCATGGAGACCGGATCAAGATCGGTGAACTACTCTAAAAACTTCACTGATGACTGCCTTTGGCAGCCAGATCCCGAGTCACAGGGAAAGTCTGGATATCACTATGGGTTACTAAATTCTTAAATCACGGCTTAACAAGCCATCGATTAATAAGCTGAGCCCGAACTGCTCCGGTCCCCAATTCTCCCCATCTATTCTGTACTCAGCGAAGCCAGTTAATGAGCCCAGGGTGGCGCTTAATAAACCTATCCTAAAATGAGTGTAGAAACTACTTTATGCAAAAAATGACTGAAAACGAAACTAAATCTATCTTCCACAAGACCCTGAGTAAAATCGAAACTTTGGCCATGACAGCGAAGCCGGAACGAGACCAGGAGCTGCAATTAGAGAATGCAAAAAGCATAAGCTTCTAGTCTGTTCAAGTCAGCAGGATGAATAATTCGCTAGCTAGCATGCTAATGCTTTTCGCCATTAAATGAATCAATTCAAGTTTTTATGACAACTGTTATTCGTGTAACTTAATACTTTAATAGCGAAAAGCTGAAGCATGCTAGCTAGCCAAGGGTGCGTTTCCCAAAAGCATAGTTGCAAAGTTAGCAACTTACATAATTCATCCATTTAGTCAGTAGTACCAACTATGCAAGTTGGCATCTGTTATTGCGAGAAACGCACCCCAGTTGTGCAAACAGAGCCTCATTTGAACTGCATGGGTGATGTTGTTTGTCAAGTGTGCACTGTGGAATCAGAGTTAATAGCAAGGCTGGACTGGTAATCTGGCGTACCGGGCAATGCCCGGTGGGCCGACGCACATTTTGGGCCGATGCCATCATAGTTTATAAAATTGCAATACCATCGATAATTTTGAATGACCGCGCCGGCCTTTGAAACACGGAAAGCGGCCCATTAGTTCATTTTCTACACTGACACAGGGCTGGCCCAATGAAATCTCTGAGCTCTCCCTCCTCAGGGAAAAAAAAAATGCAATTGCGTACGGCCCATTGGTAGCCAGTTGCCCACATTAAGGCAAGCAAACAGCAGGATGATATTAGGTAATTACGGAATTTCATACAGAGCAAATCAATATGTAGTTAATGTATGCCTTTACTTATACCATATCACATAGAGAGCTCTCCCTGAGATTTTCTGCGTTCCATAATTCAAGAGACACATGGTTTATATACCACTTTTTATTCTTCTACTTCACTGCTCCGGTTATCTTGCATCTTGGACATTTTTCAGTGTCTATTTATATATTTGTTTTATGATATAGGAATTACCGAAAAACTGTATTCTTGCAGATTAAAAAAAATGATGCATAGGCTTAAGCCATGTACAGTTTATTTAATGTTGTTGTTTTCGTCCCAAAAGTTTAAGAAGGCAGGCTTGCTGGGAAATTAGTTTGACTAATGGCCTTGCTTGTCCCCAGTTGCGTTAACAGTCTAAAAACGCGTTTCAACGATACAAGATCAGACAAAAATGTCATAAAGCAGTGGAGAGGCGGAAAACCTTCGAGAATACAGTTAACAGACATTGGAGCCTCAGACTTTCAAACGCTAAAAAAAATTGACCAGCTGTTTGGCCACGATGATCCTCATGTAGCAAGCAGTTTTCATTTGGAGGCGGACACGGAAAGCACTAAGACTGACGTTAAATTAAATTAATAGGCTATCGCAAGTATGTATTCGGTTAAAATTTGCTTGAGCTTACAAAAGGCCCCCACTGATGGACCAGCTGCTCATAACCTACTATTTGATGCCTATTGATTTGTTGTTTTATGGTGGCAAATAAAATTTGTCCTGGAATACAGTAAGGAACACTTTCAAATTTTCCTATTTAAAGCAATACATGACAACTTTTGTACCTTAAAGGGGCAATAAGCGGAAATGCATCATTTCTAGATTGAAGGAATTAAAAAAATCGCTATGTGAAGAATGAGAGGTGTAATTTCATCTGGAGTGTAGCAGGACGTCACACACCCGCACTCTGTGTTGATCTCCAACCCCTTGTTAACAAGCCCGGTCCAGCTGCGCGTTCATGTACGTTCATGTGAATCGCCGCCTCCTCCATCCTCTCGGAGCCCTTGGCCCTCCCTCCCTATAAAAGTCTACAGCCAGTGAGCAGTGGCAGCGGTGGCAGTGCGCATTTTTTTAAAATCAAAATGGCGGAGAGCGGAACGAAACGTTCACCTGAAGACGAGCTGGATCCGAAATTACTTCTAAAGAAACAACGGTCGTTGGCGAAGAAGTTGTCGGATAAAGAAAGGGACAGAGCCTGGATGAATATTGGCCTTGCATGTCCAAGGTAGAGAGCACTGCAAGAGCTAAAGGGGCTACAATTTGACTCGGAGCTAGCTCTTCTTCTCCTGGACAAGTAAGTAACAACATGAAGTCAAATGTCTGCTTTAATTAGTGTTACAGTAAAGTTAGGCACATGTCGCTATGTTGATTCAATTAAATTTAATGTTACAATCGTAGCATGGGTTAATGTCCGGAGCTTGAGTTGTTAACAGCTCGGTCCCAGCTAGACCCTGCGTCTCTCTGTGGGTTGATATTTATAAATCTGACTTTCAATGTATACCCAAAGAGACACTGCTCGATCCATTCACTTCAGGCATACTTTTTCGCTCTACGTCCGTAACATTTCCCCAACTCTTTGGATCGTAACAAATCAAACGCACATACCTTCCTAGCTAAGACAGCTAGACTCAGCCGCGAGTACACGCCAGTAGAGGCCTTCCGTGCGGAGATATGAGCAAAAAATTCCTCCGAAGTGATGCAAAAATAAAGGAAAATAATGGACCTTAAATTCCTCTCAACTTTTAACAAATCTGGAGAAGTCTACACAACCAAATCACTGATTAAGGAATATTCTCTAACCTAAGAATACTATCTAACCTAATTCGGCGGTTTTACGTGCTCCGCAAGATCTTATTGGTCCATTGTAATGGCGTGCTCTACCGCCAGTCAGAAGCTAGGAATACTAACCGTGACCTAAAATAAAAATATCATGATCAAGATTATGCTACCGGTGCAGACTCTTGTATAGCCGCCCCGAAATTTAGAATAAATTTGAATCAAATTGGAATTACACTATGGGTCACTAGTGTGAGGATCAGTGTCCTCAGGGATTGCCGGCAGCTCGATCAATCGGGAAGTAGGCCGGGTGTATGTTTTATCCTTTGTTCTCACATTTGCCACCCTGATCTGGCTATCGCTTCCAGGGTGTACTCGAGTAATCTGTCCAACAGGCCACAGTGCTCTGGGTAATTGTGGGTCCACTATCATCACAGTGGCACCTGTGGTGAGGTCAGGAGTGTCCCTGTGCCACTTCTGTCTTAGCTGTAGAGATGGCAGGTAGTCCTTGGTGAACCGAGCCCAGAACTGGTCAGTAATGACCTGACTGTGGCGCCATCGTCGTCTGCTCAGGAACTCCGTATCAGCATACACTACCTGTGGTAGGGAAGAATCGGGCCACCTCATAAGGAGGATATTTAGGGTAATGGGGTCCGGGTCTGCAAGGTCAGACAAAGTGTATCCTAGAGGCTTTGAGTTGAGAATAGCCTCGATCTCAATCAAAACAGTCCTTAACACCTCTTCACTCACTGGCTGGGAACCCAGAGTAACCTGTAGAGCATTCTTGAGGGTGCGTATCTCGCACTCCCATATTCCTCCAAAATGCGGAGCATTGGGCGGGTTGAACTGAAAATGTATTTGCTGCTTAGCAAGCTCTGCCTGTAAGTGGGGGTTCAGGTTGGAAAAGGCTTCGCGCAGCTCCCTTTCTCCTCCTCTAAAATTTGTCCCCTGGTCACTTATCAGTTCAAATGGCTTTCCTCTTCTTCCAATGAAGCGCCATAAGGCCATAAGGAAGGAGTCTGAATCTAGACTATGAAGGAGATCCAGATAAACTGCTTGAGTGGTCAGGCATTTGAATATAATGCCCCATCTTTTTTCCACTCTGCGGCCCAATTTCACATAGTATGGGCCAAAGCAATCTATCCCTGTTGAATAGAAGGCTGGCTTGTGGAGGTGTGACCTAGCAGGAAGCAAGTCTGCCGTCTTGGGTATGATAGCCTTAGCATGCCATTGTCTACATCCCCGGCAGTTATGCTGATAGTGACAGATTGCCTGTCTTCCCCGCAGGACCCAGTACCTCCTCCTGATTTCAGAAAAGACCCTCTCTGGTCCGGGGTGACATAACTTCTCGTCCATATGCTGGATAAGGAGCTGAGTGACTAGATGTTTTGGGTCTAGAATTATGGGATGTAGCGTGTCTATGTCCAATTGCGTGGCTCGGCGTAGGCGTCCGCCTACTCGAATCAGCTGCATTTCCCTGTCAAATTCAGGAGCAAGGCAAATGGTTTGGGGTACCTGTTTGCCAGCCTGCAAATTATTGATTTCCTCCTGGAAACTGTCTAGTTGTGCCTGTTGCAGGATGACCCTTTCAGCTTCTCTGAAGTCATCTGCGGTGGGGGCCCTGGCGGAATCTGCCTCCCATGCACTCTCTGTGCTGTAGCTTCTAGCAGAGCTTGAAAGGTAGGATATTGGTGGGCATCAAGATACACAAGGCTGGGAGTGGTTTGAGTAGTGTGCAAGTGGCAGATTTGCGTAGTTCCTCTGTTAAATCTGTTTAATCCCTGCTGGTTGCGGAGGTCACTGACTGGAGGATTTATACCGAAACGGTGGGCCATCATGCCATCTGCTGGAGGGAACAAATTCCTGTAGTGACTTGCTCTTAGTTATATCGTCTGCTGGGTTATCACCGGAATTAACATAATGCCAGGTATGCTGAGAGGCGAGGTCTTGGATTGCAGCCACTCTGGTGCCTACAAATACTTTGTATCTGCAGGAGTCTGATTTGATCCAATGCAAAACAGTGGTGGAGTCTGACCACAGAACTGTTTTCTCAATGGACAATGTTAATTCCTTAGTCAGTAGGTCAGCGACCTGTGCCCAGCTCAATGCTGCACTGAGCTCTAGTCTGGGAATGGACAACTGGCGTTTGGGTGACACTCTGGAACGCGCCATAAGGAATGCAACATGTATCTTCCCGTTCTCCTCCTCTGTGCAGAGATATGGGACAGAGCCATATGTGTGCTCTGAGGCATCACAGAAAATGTGAACTTGTTGCCTACCTTCGCCAGAGTGGTAGCATCTGGGCAGGGTGATCCTGGGAAGATCTTTGAGATTCACTTCCCATCGATTCCATTCTTGAAGTAAGGTGTTTGGGAGTAGAGGGTCATCCCAGTTTTGCTCTTATTCCCACAGGCGCTTTACCAATACCTTGGCTCGGGTAGTATAAGGGATGAGGTACCCGAGTGGGTTGTACTGGCTGCCCAGCACGCGAAAAATGTTGCACATTGTAGGCTGCTCATATGGGACAGGACAGCTCTGGTAATTAAGGGTGTCTGACTCACAGTGCCAGCGCAAGCCGAGTGTTAGCTCCTGTGCATCAGCTTTATTTTGTGAGCGCCACAACTCACTACTATCTGATCTTGCTTCTTTTGGGAGGTGGCTGATCACAGTGGGCATGTTGCTAGCCCACTGCCGGACATCAAACCCACCTTTAGCAAGCAGGGCCCTAAGCTTGTCCAGGAGGTGGCGTGCTACATCCGGGGTAGGGAAGCTTTGTAGGCAATTGTCTAAGTAAAAGCATCGGTCCATGGTGAATCTCACATCTTCCCCTGGTTGGCTGTGGTCAATGACGTGCTTCTGTACTGCATTCATGGCACAACATGGACTGCACTTTGTGCCAAAGGGGAGGACCTGCCACTCATACACGGTGGGGGGATGTTCCTTATTCAGGTCCACACAGAAAACGTAGGAGGGGTTTATCCTCAGGTAGGAGGTGGACCCAGTGGAACATCCCCTTAATATCCCCACTGATGCCCACTCGGTGCTGCTGAAATCGAAGGAGGACTCCCAGAAGCAAGGAGCACAAGGTAAGACCTGGGAGTAGAGCCTCGTTGAGACACTGGCCTTTATACTGAAAGGAGCAGTCAAATACAACACGGTTCTTATTATTGTGCTGTACAAGGTGGTGGGATATATACCATGTCTCCTTTGACTCTTCCTCCGATTTTGGAGTCAATTTGAGGGCATAGCCGGAGGCTTCCAGCTTCTGGATTACATCTTGATAGGCAGCAGCATGTTCAGGATTTTTGGCTGATTTAGCTTCTGTGCTGCAAGGCCTTGGCATGACGGCTTCTTTGGGAGCTCTAAGAGGAGGACTGTCTTTAATACGCAGGAGGGGGGTTGCATAGCGTGCCACTCCATCCACTGTCACGCGGCAGGTTTTAGTGTCTAGAAGAGACATGGCTTGCTGATCTTGTTTGGACCTTGTTATGACCTTCTCATTGCGCTGAGGTAATGTGTCTAGCTGCCACAATCTCTCAACATTCCTCAGCAATTCAGCCTGAGGGGAGGTGTAGCCCAGGTGGTAACAATGGATGGCCACCACCGTATCTTGGATGTCTCGTGCTGGGCCTTGTAATATCCACCCCAGCCTTGTCTTTAGAGCAGCAGAGCCACCTGGCAGACCCCTGCAGACTGGCTCAATGGGTGTAATCAAATGCGTGTTGTCTGCCCCAATAAGCAGGAGGGGGCGAGCACGTCCATAGTGTTTCAGTGGAAGCCCTTGTGGGTGACTGTACCTCTTCTGCAAAGTTGCAACCGGGTGTGAGTGTTCAGATAGAGTAAGTCCATCCCCTGTGAAGGCATGGTTTATTTTATATCTCCTTTGAGGATGCTCAACAGAGGAGATCTGAAAGGATAATGTGGACCCCGGCAGCATGGTGACCTCGAGTCTTACAGTCCTGAGGATTAGTTTTTCCTGCTCTCCATCGAGTTGAAGTTCTCTGGCAGCCTTGGGGAGAAGAATAGTCCAATTTGAGCCGTCATCCAGCACTGCAAAAGTCTCAAGAGTGTTATTTCCATTGTAAAGAATGACTTTGGCAATCTTCAAGAGGACTTGGCCACCAATGGTTGCTTGGTCCAGGTAGTAAACTCTAGCAGGAGGATCAGGCTGTGAAGCTGTCTGAGGTGGGGGTTTGCCCACTCCAGAGGAATTTGCAGGACTGGCAGGCTGGGAAGTCTCCTCTGTGGATCGTTGGTTAATCTTATGCAGGGCCCTAAGATGCTTACCATTGCAGAGGGAGCAGGGCTTCTTCAGATCACACTGTGCAGCCTGGTGGGCATGGTAACACCTCCAACAATGCTTATTAGTTTTAATCCACTGGATTATTTGGTCTCTGGTGAGTTTCTTAAACTCTTCACAATGGGTTGAAAAGTGATCTGTTTGCTGACAGAAGGGACAGAAAATCTTCCGCTGCCATTTAAGGGGGCAGCGGCTGCAGGAGTAGGTGTAGGAGTAGCTTCACTGGATGCTATTTCTCTGCCGTGGAGCACTAGCATTCCCACTCACCGGCTGTGGTCTCCTAAGATTATCTTTCTGGTTAGGCGGGGAGCGCTCTCTACTTAGCTCACATCTGACTTCCTGTTGGAGCCAAGTTGAGAAGTCCAGTAGGTTATAGGATGGAGCCTCTTAAAGGTAATGATAATGATATACCTCTTAAAGTGATGGTAGTGGTCGGCAGGGAGTTTGTCGAGGAGCCGTTCTACATGTGACCCACAGGAGAGCTCGGCGTTACCTTCACGGCTAAGTGTCTGCAGCAATCCAACTAATGAGTGCACTCGCAGGGCAAAGTTGTCAAATGCCGCTCCATCTCCTTGGCGGATGTTAGGTAGGTCCATGATAGCTTTAATCTCCTTCTGGGCTAGCTGGCGAGGCTGCCCATATCGCTCATCCAAGGCGCGGAGTGCACATGAGAAGGGATTTGGAGCATTGGAGTACATCAGAGCCAGACGTCGAGCAGCATCCACTTTGAGGTGATCCAGAAGTAGGTGGTGCTTATATTGTTCTGATTCATCTGGAGGCAGTAGATTAATAAGAGCCATTCTCAACATCATAGACTGTACCTCATCTTCCTTGGTAAGGTTAGGAAATGAGGGGCCTTCCACCTTTCCATAACTCCGGATGCTGTATTCTGGGTGCAATGGAGCAGGTGAAGGCTGATACACCCCAGGCTGTGACGGTGGAAAATACTGCACAGAAAGGAGTGGCCCGGTGGGACCATGATTGTAAGATGGCTGCTGATCTGCTGCATGGAACTGGGGGACTGTAGGCTGCCACGGTGGACCTGGGCAACTGCTGCTGGGGTGTTGTATATGACCAATAGGTTGGGGGCTGCCATTGCAATTTGGTAGGTGGAGTGGGTGAACCATATGTTGGATGGGTTGGAGTACCCCCCAGGAATGAGGACCGCTGAACTGGATGAGGCAAGGAAAGGGCAGGTTGGGAAGGGAGCTTAATATGATCACGCTGTTCATCCTCTAGTCTGTTGGCAACAGCTGCTGTGGGACTAAGGGTTGAAGCTCTAGCAGGTGCTGGGCTCTGAAATACAGATAAACTGACCTCGGAGGGGCGTTTTAGCTTCACATCAGGAGTAGCTATAGCCACAGGTGCACCTGTTTCAGCTAAATGAAAGGATGTTGTGTTTAGTAAGGCCATTTGTTGCTCCAGATGCTCCATTTATTTCTTTGCTGTTTGGGCCATAATTTGGTTAGCTATACTTTGATTCTTTACGGCTTCTAAAAGGCCGTGAATAAGGTCATCTTTGCTGCTCCTGCTGGATGACTGTGAATTAGCAGATCTGCTTGAAACAGAAGAACCTGGAGAGGAGTGTCTGGATGCTGCAGTGACATCACCATCCTGCTCTGGAGACTTGGGCGTACTTTGTTGGCTGAACTCGGTCACATAGTCTTGCAGGTAGGTAGGATGAGCAGTATGGCGGGTGGAACGTCTAGGCGATGTAGGGGCAGTGGGCTCTTTCTCCATGATCCACAGAAACAGTCGAGGATCCGGCTCGAAGGACCTTTGTAATGAATGCTGGTTGGCTAGGAATTCACTATATGCCTATCTCTGTGGGGTGTCAGTCAGAACACGGGAGGCAGGTCTCTCTTTCTTTTGTTTATTGCAGAAAGGCAGGCATAAGGTTACAGGTACATCCTTGTTTGGTGTGGTTTATTGTCAGGGACTCACGCTAAGGAAAATAATGCACCTTAAATTCCTCTCAACTTTTAACAAATCTGGAGAAGTCTACACAACCAAATCACTGATTAAGGAATATTCTCTAACCTAAGAATACTATCTAACCTAATTTTGGTTTTACGTGCTCCGCAAGATCTTATTGGTCCATTGTAATGGCGTGGTCCACAGCCAATCAGAAGCTAGGAATACTAACTGTGACCTAAAATAAAAGTATCATGATCAAGATTATGCTACCGGAGCTGACTCTTGTACAGTTAGCGAACGGCATTTTAGCTAAAATAATTCCTGAAAAGTCATGCAAAATCACTTTACCTTGTCGGATGACATCGTTGTTATGTCCAAAGATGTGCACGGATCTGAGAAGTAGTGGAGGATGCGCGTCAAGTGCCTATGGGTATTTACGACAGTGCAGTTACACCCGGGAATGGTAGGGGCGCTGTTTAGTCAAAAGTGTAAGAAACTGTCATGTATTGCTTTCAAGCCCTGTCTTGACGTTCAGAATCACCTGCCAGTAAACTTGCAACCAGCGAGTACTGCGGTTCTGAAGCTAGTGAGCTATTCTATGCCCTGCTGAGCCTATAAGATATGTAATGTTATTTAAAAAGGTTATGTATGAATCAATCCAAATAGTGCAATGGTCTTATTGAAAAATTATAAATGGCCCCAAAGTCAAATTTCTTTTTCACATTCATTCATGTAAATATATTATTATTATTATTAATAATAATAATAATAATAAATATTTTTATTATTAATAATAATGATAATAATAATAACTTCTTCTTTGTCATGGTGGTGCAGTGACTAGCACTGCCACCACACAGCAAGAAGGTTTTGGGTTCGATTCTGGCCTGGGGCCTTTCTGTGTGGAGTTCCAGGCCATGTAGGCCACAACTGAGCTTAATTTTAACTTTTGGTAACAGCAAAGTGTGCGCATATGGCGGGCCGTCATGTCACGATCAGGTTTGGCCGCCATGGCCGAAAATGCCAGGGCTGTTTTTTTGTCTCAGTCCAGCCCTGGTTAATAGACTCTGAAGGTCTCGTGTTATCATCATGTATGTAGGCTATCCATTTTCGGACACCTGTCCTCTTGTTAGCCCAATAAAACTTTCAGTCAGTAGTTTCGGTGCTTCATGCCTACAGGCTGATTGCCACGGTGTTCCTTTTCCATCTCTGATGTGAAAAATATTTGTTTTCATCAATTTATGGAAGTAACATCCTTTGGCAACATCTTGTTTTCCTATTGTTTTCAGCTTGACTTCCACGTCTGAAACACCTCCCGTTACGCCACATCCACTAATTGGCAAATTTGGGTCAGTCTTCATTTTGTTTTTGGAAATCTCTGCTTGGACATCAATAAAAGGCTAATAATCGAGAAGCAGCGGCAAATTTGGGGCATTTAATTAGCTGGATACAGTTTGGTCATGAACTGTTTGGTCAAACATATACCATATTAGTTGCTATTTGAGAAAATTAGATGAATTTGCACTGAATTAGATATGAAAATCAAGCACAAAGTGAATGTTCTGCATACCAGGGTGTGAAAAATAATAATGACAATAAAATGTATTTTTAAGTTTTATCTCTTGTCACAATTTATTTTTAAAGTCCCTCTAAAATGCTACATAAAACAGAAGAAGCTTCCATGATTTGACGAATCTTAGGGTCAAACAAATTGTTCGGCGGAATTTCCTATAGAGGAGGAGTCGATGTGATTGCTGTTAAATGTGGAAATTCATTCCAAATTGTGATGGATTAGAGAGACTGAACTGGAACGGAAATTAACAAAAACTGAGTTATTTTCCAGGATGTGAAAGGAATCTATATTGTGATAATACATTTGCAATTTCATAATTTTTAAGGAATATTTATTTTAAGACGCCTTCATAAGGTTATACAGAATAGTCTAAATTGAGGAAAAAATAAATTTTGATCTCAGCTCATCTTTAAATCTCCATCTCACGATTCCTAATGTTTTGATTCAGGCACAAGAGAAGCTGCATTTGTTTATGCCTTGGCTGCAGCGACTATCAGCCATACGATTGCACGGGCCTGCACCACTGGTGACCTAAGGTATTGCTCCTGTGGGCCTGTCCCAGGGGAGGTCCCCCAGCCGGGCTACCGTTGGGGTGGCTGCGCGGACAACCTTCACTACGGCCTTGTCATGGGCACCAAATTCGCTGACGCACCCATGAAAATGAAGAAGTCCCGCTCTCAGGCTAACAAGCTCATGCACCTGCACAACAGTGAAGTAGGCAGGCAGGTAACTGCACATCACCTCTTGTTCTTTCTCCCTCCCTTTTCTAACACACTCTTGTCCATGTTCAACCTGAAAGTGACATATTTTTTTTTTTTTCAATAAATTTAAAGTCAATAGAGTCAAAAATTTTATAATTTACTGATATATAATTAGCAAAACAGATCAGTATGTTCATGTAAAGTCCTTTTGAGGCATCCATTCTTTATAACCAAATTGTTATTTTGATCAAAATATAAAGTTATTGCCTTTATCAAAACATTTCAACCACAATGTTCACGCACCTATTTTATCACACATCGCTGCCTCCCCCTAATGCAAGCCTTGGTAATGCTGGGTTTACACATAACGACGACAAGTCACGAATGCCACGAATCTAAATTCGTGACCGAGGATCACGAATTTGAATTGAATTTGATGATTCGGGGCAGAGGCGTCACGTGTCATTCAGTTCAGTTCTTGACAGCTTTCGTGTCAATTCGTAACGACGTGTGACAGTATGGGCTCAAAGAATGGCAAGAATACACTACGAATGCTGTCACGCTCTATTACGAATCACCACTAATCACCACAAATCGAACTGACACACGCTGTTAAGAACCCTATTGAGATGCGTTAAGTCACGTTACGAATGGCACTGATTGCATATCATCATTCCTCAATGTAGAAAGCCACTTTGCAGCATCCTAAAGCATCATCGGGTACACTTTGTCACTTAAAAGATCACTGAATATAACGTGATTTTTTATGTCAGTGCTTGCTTGACTCATAAGGACTCAAGCCAATCCCATTATTTCCACAGTAGTGGGAATGTCTTCCCATTTGTGTCATCAAATGGTAACGTGTACGTGTCAGTCCTTTTAGTCACTTGTCACACGCCATCACTATAAATTGCACACAGAGTTTGTTTTTGCCTGGAGGCATGACGCATTTGGATGGGTATGAACGTATCAGACAAATTTGTATTATAACCCTTGTTTCACGGGCATTTGTTCAATGCATTGGGACTACATCCAGGAAATATAATGAGAAGATGCGGAATAAGGTGATTGATTAGCCATTTCAAATGGCCAATATATATATTACCACATGTTTTACGATTAGAATACGGTTTATGTGTGTCTAATTAATTGCGCTTGGGCTCCCATTGTCATTTGAAATCCAGCGCAGTGCTGAATATAACTAGGATATTTAAGTATGGCGTCAAGGGGTGCAAACTGTAAATACTAGATATCTGTTTATTTTGCCATCAGTAAATGTATCTTCTGTCATACTATCACTTCACTGGACCTGAGAGATGAAAAGTGTTTTCAAAATAATGATTATCATTCATTGTAAAGAGACTGTGGTAACCAAACCATAAGGTGCTCACCTGAATAGAGCATCAAAGGTGGTGTTGCATCAGTACGGGAAAATTACCCATGAAAACTTTTGATTCCTTACCATATTGACTGTGTGAAGAGATGTATGTGGGCCTCGAAAATGCATTTGTTTTTTGTATCATATGTTCTAGGACAGATGCGGGCCAAATTTAGATGAGCACTCCCCTTAAACCAACATATGGGGATAAATCAATGAATAACTCCCAATTATCACAGTGCTAGTTCTAAAATTTATAACTGTTATTGTTGCTGCCATCCCAAGGAACAATTTGACACCAAACATGGCTGGAATTGAAGCCGTAAAAAGCATAATTTGGCTACATTTTTCATCACAAATTGAAAGTTTAACATTAAAATTAATATAGTTCCCAAAGTGATCCACCCTAAATATTTGGTAAAAAGTAGGTGCAGTATGCCAAGCTCATTTGCACGAAGTTTCAAGAAATTCTTTCACCGGTAACAATGAAGTAGCACTCTTAGCTCTTTTTTATGTTTCTGATAAACTCTAAAATTTGACAGTTAAAAACTAGAAACATACTTTTTTTCTAAAATAGTTTGAGGACAAGCGTACACCTCAGATTGATATTATTTCCTGCATACCCATTGTTGGTCATCATCCAAATTTTGAATTTGATTTTCGATTTTTGATTTTATAGACATCCTCAATACATAAGTGGCTAAAAGTAAGTTAAAGAAGGTGTACTTAGGAGGAAAATGACTCGTCATAAAGGTGCAGTTCTCCAGTTAAAACAAAGCTTTAATTGATGTTTCTAGCATATATATTTTCTGAAATAAAGAGCTGTTTGTAACAGTGATCAAAACAAGCAGAATTTCACCCATTTCCCCCTCTGTCTGTAAAAGGTTAATTAGCTTTGTATTTTGAAACTGAAGCCCATGAAGTCATATGACACTGATATCAAATGATGGGAGATACTGTCTCAAAGTTGCTTACAATTTGGTGAGTTTAATCTGGACATTTAAAATATTTAAAAATTATATTATTTACAGCAAGGTTCATAAGTCCCTTTTGAAACATCTGGAATTCCTACATGGTTCTATCCACATGGTCATAAATGGCTTGACATTAAAATTCAGTCTGTCATCATGTAAATTCCCATATCAAGTGGAATAATAGGGAAATACAGACCTTTGAAACTGTGTCACTGTCCAGTTACTTATGGACACAACTGTGTATGTATTGTGACATTTGTCCAGCCTGTTATACAGGGGCAAAACTGAATTAAATGTGGTTGATTTGTGCAAAATATCCATAAACCCTGTCTATTCATTTTCTTATGGATTAGACATTAAACTGAGGTCCTGACTCTGTAGTTATTACCAGTCCTTATTGCAGAAAATCTAGGGTATCCTCTGTGTCTCTGCTAAATCCCCAAAGTAGCTCTGACAAGCCTGTCACCAAATTATCATCCCAATTTTAATTTGGTGTCAAAAAAGTTTGCTTCTTCTCTGCACTGGTTGATGTGTGGTGCAAAATGGCAGCCACGCATTCATTACCGAAGTTGGTGCTAGACATTGGTGGTGCTGCATGCGAGATTCCCCCCCTCATCACTGTAAGGCACCTAGAGTCAACCAATGGGTGAGAAAAGGGTTATTTGAACACAACTATGTACCTGTTAATCTGTCTATCTGTGTATCAATCTATTGATTAATCATTTGCTCTCCTGGGATACACTGTGTTCCTCAGGCCCTGCGTGATGCCCTGGAGCTAAAGTGCAAGTGTCATGGCGTTTCTGGATCCTGCTCCATCAGAACCTGCTGGAAAGGCCTTCAGGACTTGAAGAACATTGCCATGGACCTGAAGACCAAATACTTGTCTGCCACCAAGGTGGTGCACCGG
Source organism: Gymnothorax javanicus (assembly GCA_029692085.1). Classification (NCBI taxonomy): domain Eukaryota; kingdom Metazoa; phylum Chordata; class Actinopteri; order Anguilliformes; family Muraenidae; genus Gymnothorax; species Gymnothorax javanicus. The sequence continues at coordinate 78,608,481 of CM056195.1, forward strand.
CCCATGGGGACTAGAAAGCAACTCGTTCCCAAGGACATTGACATCCGGCCGGTGCGAGAGAACGAGCTGGTGTACCTGCAGAGCTCCCCGGACTTCTGCTCCAGGAACGAGAAGCAGGGTTCCTTCGGCACTCAGGGCAGGTGAGGAGCCACAGGATATGACGCTTATCCATTCCAGACTTCATATTGGCTGAGCTGTGAATGATGTCTGGTTGGAGCACTTAGGTAGCTGGCTGAGGTGTCCAATTCATGCGGAACATATTACCAAAAATAGGTAGTCTCTCAAGGCTAGCCATTCATTTCTTAGTCAAAAAAAAAAAAAAGACAGAGCATTGCAAAGGATAAACATTGTATGCCCTCAAATGATTAAATTTAGGTAGAAATTGTCATTGGAAAACTTGATTAAAAAGTGAATCTTGATATCACCCTGGTTGTGATACAGCCATTTTTATTTCATATGCGATTAGCTTTAGCATGCAGGTGTTCCTAGTCTTAACATGCTGTAGTCAGCCTCCACATGCACTGTAGTGTTTCAGTGATCAGAAACATCCTGCACTGAAACAGATCTGCTGATGCTGAACAACCTAATGTAAAACACTGGGAAAAAAATCCCTGACCTAGGGGGAAATAACAAAGTTGAAAAGGAAACAGCTTCAGGGGAATTCATATGGGTGTCATATTTTATATGTACTCTGGACAATTTTACACGCAGATAAGGATTCTGAATTGGTTCTGCATGTTTCAATGGAAAATCTGCTTTTTTTTATTGTAAAATTTTATAAATTATTTGGAACATTTGTATGCATTTTATGTTCTGTTAAATGCCAGACAAATACCATTTTATATGTCCAGTTTACCCATTACATTCTCATATCCATGTCCCTCAACTTGAATGAACTCTCCTTGGTTGGCCTATAGCAATGGAGAAAATATTTCGGGCGCCGCACAACAACAGATAGCCATTCCATGTGTTTGCTGATGTCTGTCAATGTCGGAAATGTCAGATGGACATTCTACCTCCCAAACTAGTTTAGCAGGAGGGCTTAGTCAAATACTGCTGCTGCCCTCGAAATAGATACGGCTTCTTTTCTTGCTGTTTTTTTTTTTTTTTTTTGCCTTTTTCTAATTATTTTGCTTCATTATTTTCCTCCACCAAGGCTCTTTCACTGTGTAAGACAACTTTCTTGCGTACATGTATCTTTTCTTAAAGAAAGGAGAGCTGTATTGTCTGCTGGTGCTGCTGGCTACATATAATGCTTGACATATATTTCCCGTTGACAACCCTGAAGTTCCACGTGAAGGAGTGAGTTAAATCAGCAGCATGGATTTGGGTTACCAGCTCAGATCCTCAGACTCTCTGCCAGAGTGCAGAATTTAGGGCCCCAGTCTCCTGCTGCAAATTGTTTCTCCCTCTTCCCAGCATTCCATTCTCATCTTCCTCTTTCACCACAGGGGCCAGTAAAGCACAGCCAATACCAAACAGACAGGCAGGCGATCCCCCGTGCGCTAGCTGCAGTGTCAGTGCGTTAGCTGGTGGCGGATGCGTTCAGTACTTCTCACTGAGTTTTGCCTCAGTGCTAGAGCTCCATCAGTGGTGCAGGGTGGTTCTAAAGATGGGCCAGTGCGGTGTGTGGGGGAGTTTGGGGGGTGGGTGATGTCGGGGTTGAGTGGGCCTTGAGAGCCGAGGGAGAGGGCAGTGGTTGTAGCAATGAAACAAACTTTCAGCTGGAGTCAAGTGCTTTCCCCAATGCTCCCACCACCACCACCACTAACTCTTTTCTCCCATGGCCAATTTGTCCTGCTTCTCAAATGTCATGGGGATTTGAGTTAGACCTGGATTTTATAAAGATCTGTCTGCTATTTTGACTCTCTTTGAATTGAAATAGTTTTTTTTTTTTTTATATTATAATCCATTTGGCCCAGCTCGTTGATCACCAAATTGACTTTGAGCCTTCAAAACAACTGTAAATGTTGAGAGATAAAACAAACAGTGTTGCACTGAGCTCAAAGATTCAGATGCAGGCTTTTCTGTGGCTTGAGTGTAGCTTAGTTAACGCATTCTTCTTCCCCCTGTTACTCCACAGGCAGTGCAATAAGACCTCCAGCGGGAGCGACAGCTGTGACTTGATGTGCTGCGGCCGAGGCTACAACCCCTACATGGAGACGCTGGTAGAGAAATGCCACTGTAAATACCACTGGTGCTGCTATGTCACCTGCAAGAGGTGCGAGAGGACAGTAGAGAGATACATCTGCAAATGACCTTGTGGCGCACCAGCATCTTAACCCCCAGCCCTCTCAGACAAGGCTGCACGCAATAATCAAAATGCCACGTATTGAGAACGCTTGCTGTCCTGTTAAGCTTAGGGGTTTTTACCCCCTTTGCCTTCAAACTGGAGCAGTTCTTTTAAACAAATATGCTGGGGCTTTTATTTTATACAAAAAAACACTTGTTTTATTAACAAGTTTTTTTTTTTTTTTTTTTTTTTTTGGTGTAATGTCAGCACCTGGCTTCTAAGTGAAGGCCACCACCTTTAAGGATTTTCAACAAAAATACAGACACTTTCCTATATATTTTTAAAGTGATGTTTATGAAAATAGATATATTTTCTTATTCATTTGTTAGAGAAATTATATTATAGTATTTGTGAGGGGAGACCTCAAGAGTATTTGGACAGCGGTTAGCGCATAGCTAACCTAGGACTGGTGGTAACTTTTACAAATTCACTTCAAAGCCATTCCATGGAATTTCAAGGGATTTCAAAAAGCTGTTGGATTTTCCCTTTATGAAGATGGTAAAGGAAGAAAAACGCGCTGGATATGCAAAGGGACAATAGCAAACCATTCCACTTTGGAGCCTGAAAAAGTTATGTAGTAAAAGTCAGTGAGTTTTTGAGTGTATTTCTTTATTACTCTTCCTGGGACTATAAACATTAAGACTATTTGTATGATAAAATTTCCTTATAACATGAGGAATTCTAGTCCCAGTCCCTGTTTATTAAATGTTTAGGGTTCCAACGACAACCTTTTCAGAGCCACTTTTGAGTGGATGTATATATTATCTTTTATATTCAGAATTATATGGATATTTATGATTAAAAAATAAGATTACCAAATAAGACTATGCATGGAGTGCATTTACCTTTGCCTAAACACTTTTCTGTCACAATGAAATTTCTGAAGAGAGAACAAGAAAACAGATTAGGTTTTAATTTACGATCAAGTTACTAAAACCTATATGACAAATTTCATATATATAATATGAGCATATGAAAATTTGTTTTGTACACATAAAAACAATTGTTCATGTAAAGCAAATACCATAACCAATCACTGCTAATAACATTTTTTTATGTGCGAGTCATTTCATGTTTTAATTTATAAATCATTCCCTGTGGCATTACTATACATCAAGATATGTGCATTTAAAATCCTTGTCATTTTAATGGCTGATCTATGACAACATTGAGTTTCAATAGTTTTTACTATGGTTTTAATAATTTTTTGTTGACACAGCCAGAGTTCAGCTAGACTGCAATTTGACTAATATGTCAAGACACCAAATGTAGCTCCAAAACAGTTGACCAAATTATTTGGAAAAACAATATACAGCAGCGTGCAGTGATGATGATACACCACCAGTTCATCTAAGGGGGGGTCCTAATATACTGGACAAAGAAAGTTAGGGATCACTCTGATTTTTAATATTGAAATATGATATGGAACATAATTTGAACTATCAAATATTTCAAATTCGAAAATTGGGGTGATCCCTAATTTTCTTTGTCCAGTATATATCACTGCTCTCTATAATTTTTTTGGTGAAAATGAATTGAAATATACTACTGTAGGTAATGGGAACAAAACAAAAATAACATTCCCACAAGTATACTTGAGGTAAAAATATGGGTAATGAACAAAAACACTGAAAACATACATTTTATAACAATTGAAAGGTGTTGCAAATTTTATTTTTTTGACTCTTGCATAGCCTCAATGCATGTTTGAAGGCTCATTCCATGATTATTGATGCTAAAAATTTGTTTAAACTGGTTTGAGGCAACATTATTCTGCAAAATTACCTCTGATGGTCTGTTGTTCCAATGTATGAGGTGATATGAACTTTGAGAGGTGTCACAGTGTTAAACACGATAGCATGACGGAAGAAGCTCTCTGAGATCGTTCATAATCGCATTGTGGCCTTACATGATGCTGAAGACGTTAAATGCTGCCATGGTACTGTAATAAACACCATCACATGTTTCAAAGAGACCGGTTCACGGAAAACTAGTGGCAATAGAGGTGCTAAACGGAAGTTCAGTGCCTCTGATGTTCATTATCTGTGTATGAAAATCGGCTGTTGACAGCACAACATCTCCGTAATAATATTAATAGCGCCAGAAGTGAAGAGATGAAAGTATTAAGATTTACTATTTCCATACACCTGTGTGAAAATGGTCTGATTGGTTGTGTTGCTGCCAAGAGCTGGCAACATTAAAAAAAAGACTTCAGTTTGCCAAGACATTCAAGGATCGTGCATCAATGGACTTGGAACAAGTCCTATGGACTGATTAAAAAAAATTTGAAATTTTCTCTTCCAAATGCAGAACTTATGTGCACCGCAAAGTCAAAGAACATTTAAAAGTGACTGTTTAACCCCTTCAGTAAAACATGGAGGTGGTAATATCATGGTCTGCTCGAAAGGAGCCAATGATCTCATTAAAAAATTGATGGAATCATGGATCAAAAGAAGTATCACAGCATCCTTGTGAGGCACACATTGCCATCTGAAAAGAGACTGATTGTGCAAGAATTATCTCAGTTGGAAAGAAATATCTGGTGACATAAAAGTTATGACTTGGCCTGCTCAAAGTCCAGACCTTAATCTGACTGAGCAAATCTGTTGTAACATCGAAAGAATTTCTTTGAAATGAACTTCAAACCATATGGAATGATTCAGCAAGTGAGGAAATAAAAAAAAAAGTGAAAACTACGTATGCCTGAAAGATTAAATGCTGTAATCAAAGCAAGGGGTGGCCACACTAGATATTTACTTTTTCAATCAAAAAGACAATATTATGTTTGTTTTTACCATATATTATCTCTTTACTTATTTTCATCTACATGATCCAATATTACATGAAATAAATTGAATAATACTTGGTTTCTGATTTATCTTTTTTTCTAGGGTATAATTATCACTGTACACTGCTGTATGCCAGAAGAGCATTCTTTTTGCCTGTCAAGCAGGTAAATAACATTAAAGGAAAATAAAATAGATTTGCAGTCCTAGTTGCTTTCCCCTCATCAATCTGTTTTGAAATTGCAATGGTGCTCACGCTTTACAGGGCTGATATGTATAGGAATCAATCAAATTCATAACTGTTTAATGAGTTTCCAAACTGCTTTTCTTCTTTAGCATAAAAACAGGTGTCTACAAATGCTTATCAATGGCCCTCCAGAATTCCATCTTACATGCAACAAACTGCTGTTTGTCATTAGGGAGAAATATACACATAAACCATGGGACAGCTGAGCAGAACAGGAGTTCCTGCCATGTCAATGTAAACCTTAATTACAATATACAGAGAATAATACTATATTGAAAAAGAAAAACAATTTCCAATTCACAGTGTCCCTGTTTTCCATGTACTCAACAAATATGAGGTAGACATAGAATGAGGTGCAGCTGTGCACTTTTAAAAGGTGAAAAATGCAAAGTAAGAAAAACAAGTTTAATTGTGCTGAGGTTCTGAATTTCAGTTTGCCCTTGGGAATCATTCTGCTGATTATACCATACAAGTAGAAGTGATTTAGAAAAGAAACATGCTTTATGTTATTACTACATTCAGCACTGCAGTGCAAAGATGTTATTGGCAGCCAATGTAAACAGTGCATTTATGACATCAAATGTAATGTTAAAAGTTCTGGCTCAGTTGGGACATGTCTGGAATTAGGAGAAATGTGGCCGATGCATTACAGTTTGGTGCAGATTGCACTGCCATTTTCATAGATTTACTTGTATGTTAAACAAATTTTATTCGACAATTCACTGTTGATGTTCTTGGGCAAGGCTCCAGCAACACTCCTCATTATAATGTGATTGATTGCATGATTGAGATTTCCAGACTTTACTCAAGAAAGAGCTTTGTTTAATTTTTGCAGCACAATTCAGAGTCTGCTATAAAATCACCAGAAATGATCCTGCAGTGAGAGAAATCAAAGGGACTGATGGTCTTATCTGGTGATCAACCAAGCCCCAGGTTCTGCTAGTCTACACGGTGAGCCAACACAAAAACAAAACAAGAACTGTAAATAATCCAGACTAAACAGCTGAATCTATTTAAGCAAAGGAATTGACAATAGTCTCACATTTTCCATGAAAACATTATGCTGTATTTATTATACTGCTTTCAGCAGGCCAAATAAATGTTCTTCATTACTGTGTAATATATGCAAATACTACAATTATATGAAACAATGAGAATTAGGAACAATAACTTCCTTTCATGAAGCAGCAGAGAAGAGAGACTAGTTACCAGAAAGGCGTCTGCGGGTGGGACCTGCGGTAATGACAAAGGCTTTGCTGTGCACAATACAGTTGTACTTCAGTGCATTGGCAGACATTTTGGATCTATCCATTAGTTCCTTCCATGAAAAACAATGTTATGAGTGTATGTACTGAGCCTCAGAGTAAAGACAGGATTGTGCTTTACCCTCTAATTTTGAGGTTTACTTGTCTATCCTTGCTGTTTCCTTCCTATTGTCTGCCCCAATCTACGAGCAACAGCTTTTGTCTCTCAAGTATACATGTGATCGTGGCCAGTGGGGGTTAAATGATCTTTAGCACTGTAAACTGTGAGCAGTTGTCTGCCTTTTCACCCGCAGCTTTGCCTTATACCTTAGGATTGGAAGGAAGAGGAGCCATCATAGGTTGCAGATTGATTGATGTTTCCTCACCCACAGTAATCTGGGGTCAGCATAAGGTATAGATGAAACTGTGGGAGGTCCCTGCCAGGTTGGCTGCTGAGTACAGCCCAGAATCTGGCTTAGATATTTTTTCTAATGTATTTTTGATGGAAAATTTTAATGAGTAATGGCTCTTGTTCTTCACAGTCCTGTTAGCCTGTGACTCTGCGCCAGTTCTGGCCCAAATTTATGCTAATCATCCGCAGATTTGGCTGAGAGTCACTTGTTATCTGAACGGATTAAAAATAATGTTCAGGAGTAGGGTATTTTCACTGTTCAAGACTAGACCTGATGCACGTCAAGGGGCGGTCTTGACTGTAGGTAAAATGGTAAGCCTCATCAGGCTGAATACCTTCTGATTAAACTTGCCCATCCGCTTTGGCACTGTCTAAATTTTTGCAGAAGCATGAAAGTTAATTTTTAAGCAGAATTATGTCTCCAGGCTGAAGGGTAATGTGCACATATAACAGCACAAACTGCTTTACCACTGAAAGAACAAAGCTGCCCCACGCAAAGATTTGTTTCCTCTTCAAAGGGTGGAGAATAATATGTTCAGTTTGACTTTGGCAGAGTGGTACTTACCCTCAGATCTTATCACTTTGAGATATCAGAGGCTGGAGCAGTGAACCACACTGCATTGGAAATGCTTTTTTTTTCCTCCTTTTTTCCCCTTGTCTTAAAACCTGGAGGCTTCGCCTCTTTTTTAGTGAGTAGTTTACACTGTAATGCCGCAAAACCACATAGCTATTAATTTTGCAATGCATCTTGGGGCCTTGTACAGAAGTCTGGATTGGCGCCCGGTCAGAATTGTGTCCTTTAATGTTGTATTCACTTACGGACTGTGTGGGCCGGTATTGTTTATCGGGAAGAAAAGAGACCCTGATATTATGTATGAAGCCATCGCAATCAGTCCAAGCTTTTTGCAATTAAGGGGAACATGTTCAGAATATTAATACAGCATTCAAATTGCGCTCCTTTTTTATCTATATTTCCTGCTTATTTTTTCCTGCTGCATTAAGCTTGTCCTGCGCTGAAAAAGCAAATGGTGAACATCAAATGCTTTGCTGATATTTTCACACATTTTTTAACTTGTACCTAAAGATGCTACCATACATCATGCACACTGTTGGTGAAGTGATTTTTTTTTGTGTGTGTGAGATGTTTTGAATATTACATGGAGAACATATGGAAATTTGGTGAGGGTTCTATTATTGCTAAAGAAAACAGATACAATACAAATGCAAAATGTAAAGTTTGAAGGAATGACACTTGCGAGGATTTTATTAAAACACGAAAGATTTAGTGGCATTCTGAGTATTGTTTTACCCTTGGTTGTTCACCATGCTCTCAGCACGCACATGCCATTTGGCTGTCTGGGACCTTGGCCTCAGAGCCTTGGCATTTACCAAGACCCTCCTGTTGGAGCTGTATCTATAAGGATATATTGCAGAGGCACTACTTTTTGCCTTTAGAAGCCCTTTGTGGTGAAGTTATTTCCCACAGAAAAACCTGCCAGTCAATGAACAAAAGTATTTACACTCTGACTAACTCTTGGAAAACATCTTCAAAGGGCTGCTGAGGAATGCTGATCTGATATCACTGACAGGTCTGTCTCATCCCCTGCCCGGAGGTGTAGAAGTGGCTTCTGTTCTGTTCTGGAGTGGGCCTTGTGCTCTCAGCAACCCACGTTTAAATCAGGAGGATTTTCACTGGCCAATGTCCAAAAGTTTTAAACTACTATATGTTCACTTAAGTGCTTCGATGTAAACCTCTCATTTGTGCTACCACCTGGTCCGCTGTTTGGCCGATAGGAATTGATCAATTTCACATTTCCAAACCCCCCTCCGCATCCTTCCAGGTTTTTTTTTTCATTATAGCTGGTGAAATGTCTACCTTTAATGTCAGATTATTAATACAAGTTCATAAGCATGTGTTCTGATATTCATTCTCTCACATCGTCAAGAGAAGCGGCTACATCAGTAAGGATAATGTGTGTTTCCACTTTGTAAAGCTGAGCCAACTCAAAAATGCTTTGCAGCTGGTTGGGTCACTTCTTTAAGTTGAGTCAACATTTTATTTATTTTTTTTTTTTACAGTGCACTTTGTCTCAAGCAAGACAAGTATTTTTTTTAAGGGATTCAAAGGGACTGTATAATGACAGCAGAACTTGGGGTGGACTGATCTTATTCCTTCTTTGCACTTTAAAGAGCCAGATGATTTTATTGATGCTAACCGAAAATGGAGTTGTGGCTTTTCGGCCCAGTGAGTGCAATGCAACCCGGAGTCATGTCATTTTCCCTGTGTAATAACCTTGCTCTAGCAGACCAGGGAGAAGTACACAAGAATTCACATGGAAAATCTAGATTTTTAATTTTAAAAATTCTATGTAGAAATTATAATGGCCGTTTTGTGAGAGCATTTGAAAATGTGGAGAAATTAAATCCCTACAGGGTGGAAAAGCATGATTTTAATAATATTTCATAAAGCTATCAATTACTGAATATGATTTAACCATATGCTACTTCAAAGATATTCACAACTATAAAACAACTCTTTAAATTACATTTCTGCAATGCATATTTGCAAAGAAATTAGATATCTAAATCAGTAGATCCCAGATATTGGAGACAGGAGCACAATTTTAAAGAATATGTTGTAAAAAGAAGAACCAGAACCCTGTCGAACTTTTAGTACCTGCCTCTTGAGTCAACTCAGGCCCGGTTTCATTTTTTTGACAATGATCTATGGAAATCAAATATAAGTTTGAGAGGAAAATTATACTACAGTGATACAACATTCCTGCTATATGGAACTACATAGCACACATCCATGAGAACTTTTCTCCCAGCACAAACCCATTTATCTTCTGTTTTGTCTGACATCACATTAGCATTGCCAAAAGAGATTTCTGTCCTGATAACAAGCTTCTGTTTAGCCAGGATTTGATGTGGCTTTTGAAGATCAGGATGTAGTCAGGCACTCGAGGGCGCGCTAAATCTGGGCTATGAACGCATGGGCCAGTTTGAATGACAGAGATTAAGGCTAATTCATGAGTAAATTCAATTTCTAACGCAGATTTGAATGCAGGGAAACTTAATTTAGTCCAGAGCTGAGGGTGATCAATGCTTGTGAACCCTGCCCCATTAGTCATCGGTTGTACAATTTTATCTGAAAGTTATTTTAGATGTTCATAATTTTATTTAAACTAGAAAAACATCATGATAAAATATGTTAAACATTTCAAATTTTGTTAAATTAATTTTGTACATTTGGAGCTGAATTCTTATTAATAATTCTTCCATCGAAGTAAACAAGGCCTGAACAATTGACCATTGTTCAAGATTGTGTATTATTTCGAAGGAATATAGTATGTAGACCCATGAAGAAACAGTAGTGAAATAACAACTTTATGAGCAAAATGAATATGATAATTAACTTGCCCAACATTTACCAATTAATCAGCGGAACCAATTAGTTACATGATGGCTGTGTTTGCTTTAAGTTTTGATATTTTTTTTTTCCTCAGTAGACCAGGGCACTTTCATTGTGGCAAGCTACTTTTTAGAGGGTCTCTCCTTCTGCTTTTGGTGTGATTGTCATGGCAGCTGAAGACCACCACTCTGAATTAGCTCTGGAGGACTATTAAACAGCTGCAGCCCAGGCAAGTTCTCCACACAGCATTTCCCCTTCCTTCTGCCCCAAAGAACGGAGTCATTTGTTTCCAGGTTTCTGCCTAAGGCAAGCATGAAAATTATATAAGACAGCATGAAGGGACAATTTATAACAGTTCTCTCTGGTGCTTTCACACTCATTGGTGGTGCTTATTCAATTTATAACAGGAACCTGTTGTGCACATTTGTCATGGGTATAAAGGCCTATCCCCTTATGGTCAGTTTTTATTGCATGTATGCTGACCATTTCAATTACAGTTTGTGAACCTCTTTGAATGAGCATGGAAAAAGCAATACTGTCATGTACAGATAGACTGACTTAATGTTTATAATAATATTAATAATAATGATTCTAATTATTAATATGATTATTATTAGTGGTAGTAGTTGTTGTAGTAGCAGTAGTAGTAGTATTAGTCTTATTATCATATGTAATTGTGATAATCGCAATGATATGTGAATGTCACAGTAATTATAGTTTAAATACCAATAAATATTTGCTGCATTTGATTTTGAAGGGATGTAAATGCGAACCAATGTGGATGTTTAAACAATGATACTTATAGTCACAACAGGTTTACAAGCACAGCTCTACAATAGCTACATGTAATTCGTCTCTCTGTCTGGATTTTCATACCATTTAATTTAATTCAATTTCATTTTTAAAAGGTTAACTTCCCAGGCATTCCTTTCCGCACCCAACAGCGCAAACTTATTTTCCCAGATCTCTCATATTTTTCTCCAGGAAGGAAGTACTCATAGTATAAATGGAATTTCAGCCCTTTTGCAGGATTCAGTTATAAGATTACTGCTCAAGGCTATGGCTCAGAAAGCACATTTTTATGGGTAACTTGTAGTCGTGTCCCTGGTTTTTCTCTCAATCACCTGTGAGGAGTTCTGTGCAAAATTTAATTTCTAATAAACCTATCTGACAACTGTCATATTAATACAACCTTGCCTGTTGCCCTGTTTTCCAAAATACAACTTCAGATTGCTGGCTCAAAGTCAACAAAAAACTGCACACTTCAGTACTTCGTTGTTGTCATCCATTAATTTTACTTGTTCTAATTGTGCTCAATTTCACACACTCACAAAATACCCCTTATTTTCCTCCCCCTGCGCTGCTCCATCAGTTGTAGAGTCTTCAGTAAAAAGCAGCAGGGATGAGGACGGAAAGTGGGCACCACACAATTGTTTGTCTTCATCAAAGAATATTTAGAGCTGACTGTAAAATACTCTCTGCTGTCTTTCAGTGTGTTTTGATTTTCAAGTTCTCTTTTATTCTTTCATTCTTAATTATTTCCTTTCTGATGTCCCAGTGCACTCTCTCCCTGATTATAGATTTTATCTTTGGCATTGCAATACTGCAGTCCCAATCATTTTGTTTCTCTTCAACTCAGATGCTGTTGACATCTTTTTGGAGGAGAAACACAGAGTTTCAAATTGCATGGAAATAACATATTTACGTAAGTATGTACCCAATAGACTAATGAAAACATGGCCTAGTAAGCTCCAAAATTATCCGGTTAAAAGTATCACCAAATGTTTTAAATTGGCTCCTGATAAGGATGTGTTGATGGAAATAAATTGAACATAAGACAAAAAAAAAAACAAAACTGCTCAATAAATTGCGACATTACCCTTGTCCTAGAACAGTCTTTATTGAAAACTGTCCTGCACTCTCAGAAAAAAAAGTACCTATATATACCTTTAGGAGTAAAAGGCTCGTCACTGGGAGAGTACCCTCAAAGGTACTGTTGTTCTACCCTCAGAAGTGGATACATATTTGCTTTGGGACATAAAAGTACCCTTTAGACCCTAAAAAGGTTCACACAGGTACCTTGAGGTCCTAGCCCTAGGCAGTACAAAAGTGCTGAATGAACCTTGGGGAACAGAAATGGACTCCTGCTGTACCCCTATTTCTGACAGTGTGATCAAACACAAATAAATGAGGCTGGTGTCTTTGAGTAACACGTTCCATTTGATTTCTCGCAAAGCTGTGAATTTATCCAGTTGGTCCAAGACTTCATTGTGCAAGGGTTTGCTCTGTGCACTGGTTGAGAGTGCACAGAGAACAGGAACAGTGGGAGCTGGACTCAGGTGCGAAGATGGATCGGGTTTATTATGCCCTCTTGGCAATGCAGGAACGCAAAGTAGAACAAATTACAAAGGAACAAGGAAATGAGGTTCCTGGATAATATTATTAGTAATACAGATAACTGTGACTAAGGAAACAGTGCTTAACTATTACAAATATAAATAAAAAAGGAAAAGAGGTTCCTGGTTACAAAAACAGTAGCGCTGAACATAAAATATAAAGAACAGCGCATAATTAGAGATTTTTACAAATACACGCAAATATGTGGGATCTAAGTCTAAACAAGACTATAGTGAAACAACAGGCTTGTGAGGCTTACAAGACTTCACACCGAATGAGTGCGAAGCCCTACTTTATATAGAAAACACTATTGAAGGGAGGAAATAGGGAACAGAGGCAGACAATGATTGAGAGTGTGGAATGTGGTCCGGGTCTTAATGGGGCAGTGAGTTAGAGGGCTGGACGTGTGGCGTTACACAGTGCAGAAGAATTTAAAGACCAAAAGAACATATTGGCATATGAAGCAAATGTAGCCTGTCGCAGCTTCCTTGCTATCTGAGAAGGAAAATTCAGAGTTGAATCAACTCTCACAGAGTAATTTTAATGCAAAAAGAGAACATGCTTTTCCTCAAAACTATTAATATTGAATTAGACTTATGTTAGCTCAAGTCATGATGAGAGCAGAGCATTCATTGCACAAGAGAATAGTACATCCAAAAGTCTCAAATTGGTCTTTGTACCGTGGATGGCCTAGGAGGCAAACAAAGAGGTTAATAAAGGAATAGGCCCCGAGAAGCAGTGGGTTACAGTGATTTTATAACAGCGGAGGGGCGTTCTAAGGCACGACGCGCAGCGGAGTGCCTTAGTGCCCCTCCGCCGTTATAAGATCACTGTAACCCACTGCTTCAAGGGGCTTATTGCTTTTATAAAACGGTTACCCGACATATAGCCCATTAAATAAAAACACAAGAAAAAAAATCAACAATTTATTAGTAATAATGCAACAATAAAATTGAGAACTATTCATTCTTCCACCAAGCAAGATAGAGTGGACAGAATGGTTGGCAAGCAACACAGACGCTAAGATTGCTTTTTCATCTAGCGCCATTATCATGTCACATCAGGCTATTTGGGCTCGTTAATGTAGATATACTATGAAAGCGGGCTATTTGGAATGTCTCCTTCGGTCTCCCGAAGGCCCGTTAAATAATTTTACATTACGTTTTCGGTTTCAGTTTTCGTTTTCCTTGTTCTCAACTCGCGCCGATCGGCCATATCATTACAACCAGCAGCGAGAGTAGGGAACAAGATTGACTTTTGTCCTCCTCATTGCCATTGTCCAGGAAAATATGTTGAATTGTGCATTAGTTTGCTAGCCAGCTTGTCAACTAGCTAGCGTTCACTACAATGGATGTGGTCACCCTACACATCGCCCATAAAATAAATACACAAGAAAAAAATCAACAATTTATCGCTATTACTGAAATAGCGAGCTAGTTAGCAACATAGCTAGCAAGCTAAAGTGATATCGAACTCTATAATGCTATAGTTAGCTAGGTAGATAGCCAACTGGTTAGAAGGTTAAAAGGCTAAACTTTGCTAACTGAAATAGCAAGCTAAAGTCTTGAAACAAACGTTACCTAACGAGTCAGTTGAGCGCAGAGTAGTTGGTTGCTAGGCCAGCCGCGCAGGGATATTTTGTGCTGCGGTCTGCCTCAGAATGCAGTGGGTTACACTGATTTTATACTGGCATGGAACACGGCTCAGCCAATCGCATTTAAGGATGGGAAGCACCCGTTTTATAATTTAGGTTTTTTGTCCTAAGTGCCTCCTGCAAGCAAACTTGCTAATCTGGGATCAGTTCCATATCAGAAATATTTGTATTTGTCTTTTCAAACTGGATTCTATACCTCTGCTGTAGAGCCCTAAAGATATATGGGGCCCATACCAAATCCTTTCACCAGAACCAGTAATCTACAAGGGTCTTGTACTTTTAGCTGGAAGCCGTGCACATCACAGCAAGGAAATTGCCCTTGTGCAAGCCATCATCCCCAGTTCCATATGATTCAATTCAATTCAATACCATTTGCATAGCGCACAGGATTGTCACAAAGACGTTTTACAGTATGCTGGTAGGGCAGGTACCTGGCCTAGAATCCCAAAATATGCTCATGTATAAAACAGGAAGTGGGGAAAAATGTCCTCAACCAGTGGCAAAAACTGCAACAAAAATGCCCCCAACTGGAGAACATCTCAGGAGGGACCCAGCTATAGTGGTAAGGTACTGGATTTACGTGCTATGAATTATCATACAAGTATTAAATGAGGTCAGACAGGACACCAGGAAGGAATCCCAGATGAGAATCAGTAAAAATATGAATAAACATGAATGAGAATTGAAACATAATTATTAATATGGAGATGTGAGATGTAAGATTTATGTGCTCAATAAGCACATTCACACTGAATAGGTGCAAAGGAACAGAAAGAGAGGTCACAGCTCAGTCACCAGAGAGTTAAACTGACGTCCTGCTTAAACTGTGTTGCAAAACGTTGCACTGACGGGTTGCAGAGCAGCGCTGGATTCTGAAATGACCCACCCCATAAATTACTGATGTAAATGATCTTGTTAAACCATGATGCAGCTTTTCAGGTCATTTGGGTTCTAGCTCCACGCAGATGACATTATTTAACAGCTCATTCCTCCTTACAGTTACACCTGTTTCTGTGTGAGCCATGAGATACAGAATGTAAGTTGAGGTTGTCGGGTTATTTTCAGAACACCTCTCTTTATTTATTCAGAAAAAGGAGTGGGGCAGCTGCAAATCTGTATTATTTTTGATAATGTTATACCACAGTATTGTTGAAGGACATTCTAAGTACCAGCATTGTGTTCAACTTCAAAAGTACACATTTTCCTGCTATTCAGGGGGACATTTTTGGGACCTTTGGAAACCTTGGGATCTGCACTAGAATTTAAAATAGCCCTGAAGTTCCGCAGGTCTGAATAAAGCTGTTGCATTTAATAAACCCACATATGGGATCGATAGACTTGTAGAAGTTAAGGCATGGAACATCACACAGCATAGTAGACATGAATTTCCAAAATTCAACGCCTTCTAAGATGGTGTGTAAATATACCTGTATGGGACGTGACCAGCAATGCTGGAGACGGACTTTGCTCTTTCTACAGTCCAGCGCACGTTCAGGCCTGAGGTACTCTGAGGGCTCATTATCTTAAATTAGAGGGGGCTATTCGTTCACCTTTGACCTGCGAACTCCCCTGTGGTGGTTTGTGATTGTCCTTAGTGATCACTAAGTCTGTTTAACAACTTTATGGAACTCCTCAACTGTGATGTCCCTATTCACTTTATTACGTATTACATGGTACCATTAGCTTTGTATATTTCACACTGAATAGTCACATTTTGTCATAATCTGCATTTATTGAAAAAAAAATTGTTTCCAGTTTTATTACATTAATTCCTCAAATGACTTACAATCACCAAATTCTCAATTTTTGAATCCATTTGCAATTTTGAAGAGATATCAAGATTTCAGTGCTCTTGTTTAGAGTGAAAATTAACAAAGTTCATGGATAGCAGTGTGCTTCATCACTCCTCCAATGTTAAAAAAAAACATTTTAGACATCTCCTTGACATCTGATAGCCAAGCACAGATCATGGCCATTTTAACTACTTCAGAAAAATGCGAAACTGTTTGTTATATGTGATATTTTTAAAAAGTTTTATTCTAATGTACTGAGATGTTAAAACTGGCTGAACTGTCCAGTATGCACATTGTTTCACTGGGATACTGGACCTTACATTATCAGTGTCTGTGGAAAGGGTTCATGCAGTTTATGTTGATTAATTTATATTGATACATCAGCGAGACCAAATAAATCAGATTGCTAATGCGAGCTCCTTTAACAGCAGTGAATGATTCTCTTCCACCTCTCAAGACTTTACCTCAGCCTTGAGCAGCTGCCTCTCTATGATGGATGCTTATGTGAAAACTGTGGGTGCAGCTTACATGGATATTTATTGAGGATCAGTAGCAGGCTATGGGCTTTACCAGTCTTTGGTTTCAGGCCAGCCCTCGACAGATGCGGCCAGAGAGCTGAACATTTCACCTCTCCCTGGAGTCAAAGGTCACAGACATGAAGTCAAACCTATGGCCTTCTGGCAGTTCTTAGAAACGTCCATATCTGTCCCTTAAACCACACACAATGTGGCTTTTGCAATGTGCTGACCAGAGTTATTGGGACAGTCAGCTATCTGACCACCAAACAGGCAGCCCCAGCCACATTTCTGTATCAATGACGTCAGCCACAAGTCTCTAATAGAACTCCTTTGAAATGTGCAACCTCTTGATTTACTGACCCCTGTCCGTATTCGCCAGTAGTTGATCCCTCCTCTGACTACTTTTGGCCTCTAAATCACAAGTGTGGCTTATCTACCAAGATCTAATCCCATCTCAAGTACTAAGGATCACCTTTCACCTTTCTTTTCCCAGCTATACCTGGCAGAGAGGGACCTTCAAGAATTCTGGAAAAAGAAAAGCAGCTGTCGGTTGCAATTAACCCAGTTGTCCTTGAAGCAAGAAAACAAATCCACCTGCCATTGATAACAATATAGTGTGACATGAAAGCATAACAGTACCGCATTAAATTCAAGCATATAAAGACAGTGTATTGTGGAGACTTTTTGTCTTGTCACTTTAAAGTTTGACCAGGCAACAGCCATGCTTTATATTTCCTAATAAATTATTGGGAAATCCACTGTTGTTAGTTTAGTCAGGCAGGATTTCCTTTGGTTCATAATATGTCAATCTTCACAAACTGTAAGGCCACGCCTTAGGCTTTCTAACTCATTGGTCTATTAAGACCTGGACTGCATTCTCAGCCCAGCAATCATTGCATGCAGCTGTTGTTCATTTCCACTGTGTGGTAGTGCTGTGCTATTTAAGACCGAGCCTTGCACTTAGTCTTTGCGACGTCTCATAATCCACAATCCTGTATTGAATCTCTAGTCTTGTATAGACTTATCTCCCGCGAATCGCGTGTGTATATTATATTTCTTGAACTAAGTGCTGTTTATTGTTTGTTTTAGCACTTTCATATAATTATTAAGGAACCTCGTTTCCTTTTTCTTTTGTAATACATTGTTACTGTAACTATGGCCCAGTGTCTGTATTACTAATAGTGTCATTCAGGGACCTCAATTCCTTATTTATTTTGTATTGCTTCGTGTATGGCTTCTTGTTGTGCCAAAGGCATATTAAATACAACCAAGTCCATCTCGCACCTGAGTCCAGTCCTCAACTTCCTGTCCTCTGTGCACATCACCAGTGTGCAAAGCACAACCCTTACACAAACAGCAAAGGGGAGCAACTCGGTAGTAAGCTAAAACTTGAAAACCTTACTCTTGGGACAGTTAAATATTTCAAACTTCAGATTTTGTATATTTCATGGTGAAGTTCCAAAACCACAGAATAAATCAAAATGTGAAAATAATTTTAAGGCAAAAAAAATCCACAAATGTTTACAAATAGAACAATAAGTATAATATATTTTGCAATCAAAACATGGTCTCATAAAATTAGGGTTGGGACCCAATTATACATAACTTGACATTTTTATCATCATTATGATGTAAAACAAATAATCTAGGATCACTGCACCCTGTTCTTACATCATGGTGCATTACAGTTTTTATTCTCAAACAATTTATTTTTCTTTTGTTTTTGATATAATCATGAACACCATGTGCAGGTTCCACAAGGTGTAGGCCTTAGTTCCCTTGCCTGTTTTCTTTTTGAACTGTATGTCCACTGTATCAGCTCAAACTCTATTCTCTTTTATGAAATGTTTTATTATTCCACTGGTTAGACCTCAAGGAATTTTATTTTCAATGATTTTGTCTGCTTTTCCAATAGAGTTATCATTCTACTTGCTATTGACTGTTCATTTTGCAGTATGTGGCTCCTCAGGTGCTACTAATTTCATAACCAATTCAATTTTTTGGTTTCAGGCAACAAAAAACATCACAGCTGATATGCTAATCTGCTGTTTAACTATTTTACCTGCATAAACTCAAAATGGGTTTTCTTTTTTTTTTATAACTTTTATTCAGTTTTCCAAAAGCGTACAAACAAAAAAGTTTGCAAAAGCACAATTTTCACAAGTTTACAAGACTGGTCCTTAAGTAAAAAGAGAGAAGCACAGCACTTAGACAATATGAAAGTCACATACACAGGTCAGATTCCTGTAATGTCCCATTTCAAGCGTGTGTCCAGTTAGTTCAGTTCCAAATTGTATCCAACTCCAAGATGTTCCAATGGTCTCTTCCATTTCTGCTGAAAAGTATGAATTTTCCCAATGATGTAATGTCCCAATTTTTCCAGAGTCACAACCTCCGATATCAGAGATTTCCACATAAGAACAGAGGGAGGGTCATCTCCTACCCATTTCACCATAATTGCTTTCCTTGCCAGCATTAAGAGTGATTGAATCACTTCTTCATGTTGTTTCAGAGGACTGGGGACACTTCCAAGCAAACATAAAAGTGGATTTGCTGACACCTGTTGTCCTATTGCAATACTAATGTTTGCACATATTGCCCTCCAGAATACCTGAATTGTATTACATTCCCACAGGCAATGCAACCTAGTGCCTGCATGACTTTTACATTTGGGACAATTTGGTGAAACTCCTGCTATATATTTACTATAAATATATGGCGATATATAGATATTATGTAGGATATTATATTGTAATTCCTTATATCTGTTGCAAATTGAAATTCTGGAGGGCAATCGCAGGATGTCATTCCACATATCGTCACTTATCACACATTTCAATGAAGTACCCCATGATGTTTTAAGCCATGCAAGTTTATCCGCATTCAAATTTAACATTTCTGAATAAAATTTCGACACAAAATGTTTTTGCTCTTTGTGGTTCAGAAGAAACATCTCTAATGGACAGGAATCGTTAGAGTATTCCAGTGAGTTGGTTTTCTCATACACATAATGTCTAACCTGTAAATATTTATAATGATCATTCTTGGATATGTGGTACTGAGTTTTCAGTGATTCAAATGTTCTGAATCTCCCTTTCTCAAAGAGATCATGAATTCTAGTAAGACCCACTCTTTGCCAAGATGTAAGATTTGGACCCAGCCAAAATGGTTTTTCAAAAAAAAAAAAAATTCCCTTATTGTAATCTGTAACCATCTGTTGAAAGACTGGAGTCAACCCGGAACATTAAGAACTGAGGTCCTAAAGAAATCCTGAAATCCTAAAGAAAAAGTAGTGTACACTTTGCTTTTGTCTTTGTACTCAGGAGAACAGCACTCAGACTAGGCTATTTAGAATATTTGCTTTTCACACAGCAATTTTTTAATGTTGGAAAATGTTAAAATATAGGTAACAGCTGCCAAACATAGCCATATTTATTATGTATTATTCTGTAAGTTTGGGCAAACAAGCTCTCTGACTCAACTGAATAGGACATAAATGTGACTTTACACGTATGCTTGCGAACAGTGAACTGGGGTTTTGCATTGAGGTAATTAATACATCATACATTACTGTGTGATGCTTAAGGGAGTTGCATGTTCTGTATAAAATATGAGAAGTGTCTTTTTATGTACAACTTTTAGACTGAGGCAAGTAATTTATTCTGGGCAGCCTTAGCTTGGTGCTCTCTGAGCAACTTAGTATGAGAATATGAAGCCTCTCAAACCTCTAAAGTGTATTTGTAGTTTAACTGAGATAAACCATAGGCTTTTATGATTAGGGGCTTATATTTAATATCGCACTAGAGTGAAATAGGCACCCTCAATGCACTGCACAGATGCAGCTCCATGCTTACAAGCTCTATTTCAACTGTTTTTGAAGATACCATATGGTTCTAATGAAACTAAAGTCTAAGACTTTTGTACAGAACATTTTTTGCAATGGTGGGCTGAGGTAGGCAGTGCTGGAAGTCAGAAGTAAAGCTCTGCATTATGCAGCACACTCAAGAAAACAGTGAACACCACCAACCCCAGTGTAGAGTAAATGTTTAGATGACACAGTGTAGCCTTCTCCTTTCACGGTTATTAAAACTCTAATCACAGTCAATAAACAGTTTTGAATCTGAATCAGAAATAGCCGTGGGCAAGTTGACACGGATTAGGGAATGTTTCTGATTTCAGTGCATGCAGTAGATGGCTGGTCTCCTGACAACTGGAACGGTGTTAAGAGAGAGGATTATGGGGAGACTTTTTTAAAGTAAACCTCAGCTAAGTTCTAGCAAAGCAAGGCAGTTAAAAGGCGCTAAATTGTGGCGAGAGCAATGCAAATATCCCTGTTTATTTTTCTCTAACGTGTCTGATACTCAAATTATAGAAATTTTCATTCTGAGTTTCCTTGATCTTTAGCTGGTGTTAGTTCAGATGTAACAGGCAAGATAGTGTGGGCGTATCTTGTGCCCGGCCAGTGGCTTTCCAGGATGATTGCCAGATGGAATGCTTTCTTTGCCAGAGCCAAACTGTCAGAAGGCAGGGCGAAGCAGTTTAGCAGGAACACGGTCCCACTCCAGATGACCGAAGATGGCTTGGGAGGTTGTTCCTAATAAACTAGGCAGAGGAACAGACTTAGAGAGCAGATTAAGAGGAACGTGGTCCCAATCCTGGAGAGCAAGAGTAAGGCTCGGAAGATTGTTCCTATTACCTGAGCTAGGAAGCAATCTTCTGTAAATTACTATAACTAAGGGTTACAATTTAATTTCAAAAGATGAAATGCTTTCCTACCAAATACTGACTTGTTGCTAAAGGTCACATTGGAAGTGTCCAGCAACTGGAAAACTCTAAGTAGGGGGTATAGTTATGTCAACACACATGTGAGGAGGGATAAACATGAATAGGACACAGCTGGTGAAGGAAGGCATGCAAGACATAAACCAATCAAAATAGACAATACATCTATAAGCTGATGAATGGGAGGAGACACAAGAGGCATTCACACGAGCATTGTGACAAGTAGGTAATTTAGGCCAGACTTTTTTTTATTCCTTGGTCCTTTGGCCCGTGGCCATGGAAATTGCCGAAATAGAAGAAAAATAAAGAATCAAGCCGTCCGGAATAATCATCGATCAACGATTTCCATGTTCCCGCACCAGTAAAGGATAGCTAATTCGACAGTGGATATGCATCTCTGCTGCTTCTCAAACCTGGGGCAGTTCCATCGATCAAGAGCTCAAAGCCACAAGCTATATGTAATGATATAACAGCAAATAATATTAGTAACGCTAACGTGTTACAGCTGGCTAGCAGGACACTAATGATAGTAAGCACTAACAACTGGCCTCAAACACAGGCTTTGCAAAATATCTGAATATAAAGCCTGGATCGATACCAACTGTACTCAACGACAGACGCGGAAGCTGTAAGTTTTTCCTTTTTTTGTTGCTTTACTGCATAAACCTACCTAACATGATAGGCTGTTGAATGTGGCTGTAGCACTGCGGCTAACGTAGCTAAGTTAATGTTTCTAATGTTTGTTTCCTAAATATGCGAGAGTCAATAATATCAGGAGACATTCAACAGAAGGTGTGTGAACATTAACCTCATTTGAAGCTAACTTTTTATACTTGTTCATGATTTGGATGCTTAATACAACTGTTCACGGTAACGGAAATTAGTGTCTGTAAAACCAGTATTTCCTGGTAACGTTCATCTCTGTGGTTGTTATGAGCACTTGGTTACTACCGCATGTTTGTTCGCGTGTCGCGCTACTGGAAACAGTCCTGGTTGACTTATATGCAGTAATTCTGACTAGTATGCTTGTGTTCATTTGGTTAGCAATCAAGGTGGTAGTTTTGTCATAACTTTACCTGATGGTAGCCGCAACAGTTGAAGCTAACCAGAGAGGCATTGTATGTGTCTAAGTTGGGCTCATAAGGCTGCAATTAGACCAGACGTAGGCTTTTCAGAGCTTAGGGTGCGTGTTTGGGTTTGTTTACTGTTGCTGTGAAACGATTGTTTTGCTTATCCGGGGTTAGCCGGGTACTTTGCTGTCATGCACCCTTACAAAAAATACCATTTAATTTACCATTGGATACCATTCATTTACCATTGAGAATTTTCGTAAGGGTGGGCTAGCTCTTTGATGCTAAAGCTGTGTCTGGTATAACAAATGATTTCTCTGCATTGCTGTGGTGGAATTTCATCCCCCTTTAAAAATCGTTCTGGCTAATTAAAAGTGGAAACTGGATACAGAATTTTTCCCGGTACAAGTTATCGATTCGCGAGCTCCACACAAGCAGCGCTTAGACCGTTTGCGTGTTTCTGCTATGAGCTCATTTAGTAGCTTGCTGTCGGAATTGTTTTGTTTTGGAAGAAATGCTTATCAGGAGCTTATAGCGAAGTTTCTTCCAGAAAAGTGGGTATATAACAGTACAGCTACAACCGCATGCATGCAAGGCGAGACAGTATAAGCAAGACAATAAGCTGAGATGAAGGTGGTTAATTTCATTTTAACTAGTCGCACATACACATGTACAGCGTTTGATTGCGCAATTCCCCGTCGATTCCTTGCATAAGATGTCAGACGCGGAGTCCAAGACGTACGGACGTACAATGTATTTCATAATTGCTCATTTTAACAAATTTCAATTAAACACATTGAGATATAATGCCTGCCGGTCTGTAACACAGGGACACACGAGGGAGGCAGACCCGGAAAACTGCAGTCTGCCTTCTCGTCCCACCCAGGTCCGCCCTCTGCAGAGCTGGCTAATCAGAAGAAAGTGGGCACACGAGGAGGGGGGCCTTTAAGGAAGAGCAGCCCAGCCAAAGCATTTCAGGCTGAGGCCACAATGGGCTGAAAGTAGGGGTTTTTCTGGGCGGCAGTATGAGCTAAATAAGGACCTTTTTTCAGACTTTGAACCATCAGAACTACTCTAGGGGAGTCCAAGACCAAAATATAAACTTGGTAATACAGCACAATAGGGCACCTTTAACAAATATAATTTTCAAACTGGTGAGCAGTTCCAATCATTATGAAAAGGCATGCGATTCAGCCTTGCTCTAAACAAATTAAAGGTATGGTAGCATGGCTAAGACATTCACAAGAACTCGAAGCCACAAGTTCCATTTGACTGGTACAGTTTCTTCAATCTGTCACCTTCAGTCTGTGTACGTATGCCCATTGATCACATCCTATCAATCAGATTTTCTTGAAAAGAACAGTTGCTGGATTGTCATTGATTCATGTGCATTCTGTAACTCTGAAGCAGTTGTGTGGTAAATCTGAAATGACAACAAAAGGTGGAGAGCTCCCTCATCATTTTCAGAGGCTTGGGACTCTCAGCCACTCCCCTTTAAACTGCATCTATGCAGTCTACACACATCAGCTGTGTCCTCACTTCTGGGCTCCCCACCAGCATACATGCATTTCATTTCTGATCATACTGAGTGACTGTCAACCAGTCTGGTAGCAGCGATGTTGTGCAGGTGAAAACTAAAAACTACTGCAGAAAGCACACCAACATCAAAAGCAAGACGAGATAAAGATCATGTAGGTACATGACAGGAAAAACATGCATTATTGCTGAGGTGCTGTGCATAGACGACTATACAAATTAGAAGGTGGTTACAGGCTGGTTTACGACTAGCCACTTAGATTAGTTTGACGGAAATTACCAAAGAATTCATAACAATAATGCAGGTACATGCAGGCAACAACAACATAAATAGGCCCTACTAAAAAGAAATGACTTGCATGATTTTCAAAATCATTCCCCTAGGGTAATCCCACTGGAGTAATGAATCCTGTGGGATGAAGTGAAGCAGCAAAAAAATGCATAATGAAAAATAAAATCTTTATTTTAGAAATAATTTTTTTTCTTCCTCCTCTCTCGTACCTGCTAATTACCACTTTGAGGAAGTGGAAAATAAAATTATATTTATTTATTTTTTTCCACCCTCCTCTTCTGTTGTCTGTGGAAAAAAGCCAAAGGACCAAGGAATAAAAAAAAGTCTGGTCTTTGCCAGAAGCTGAAGTGATTTGCAGCTTCTGTAAGTACTGGATTAAAACAAGCTAAGTACTTAATGTATTAGGAAAGTCATTTTAAACCAGCCTAAAGTCTGGGTAGAAATATGCTATCGCTTAATACGACAAATTTTGTGGATATACCTCTCATGCAACACTTTTTCTGGCCCAAGTGAGAAATAGGATAGTTATTCATGTTGCAGGTGCGCTGTTGATGTAAAATATGGGTAAAGAAGCATGAAAAGATATTAAATGGTGGACAGGCTTTAGCATTGTAAAACATAAGCATTCCAAGCGGAGAAAAGAGTAACGTTGCCATTAGAAAATACTGAGGGTTAATAATACTGATGCTGCTCCTGTGCTGTCCTGCCCTACATATTGAATCTTTCTGAAGGATGATGTAAATGTGCAATCAGAATTCTAATAAATAATTGTCTACACATTAACAAACTTACCACAAATAAGTGAGTTAGTCAATATAACTTGACACCTAACTTTCTATCATAAAACTTTAGATTACAGAATGATTGCATATGAACGTGAACAAACAACAGCCTAAACACTGCCGAGCAGTGATGTAGTAATTCCTTCCACTGGAGATGAATGGGATGATTCTGAAAGGGCGTTACCTTATCATCAGCAGAAAATTGATTGTATTAGTGACATGGACCAACTAAACTTAATTTTAAGCATTGCGTGCGAGTGCTAACTCCCTCAAAGAAATGGGAGCCTCTGTGACGTTGGACCAATGAGGTTGGTTGAACTGAAAACCAAACAGATTTCAGTTCGAAAGGACGATCATAGCCATTAATTCCACGGTGTTGAGAACAGTGAATAGGTGGCCATAAATGAAAGGGATACAGCTTTGATTTTGTGTTGTTCTTTCATTTTGAGGGGGTCCACTGAGAGGTACCAAGACACTGGCAGATATTTCCCACCGAAGGTATTCTGTCAGTGGTGTTTTACTTTAACTAGGTGTAATATTAGTTTTACGTTCCCTGTTAGTGTTGCATTAACTCTAACCCCGTCATATTTCACCTCTGGGATGTCTACTGTTTTTCATTGAAAGTCAAGAACATTTTAATCCCTGGTGAACTAAATATTCAAAGCTCATAAGGTGGTACGGGTGCCAACTCTGAGCGAATTCAACTCTTTGGCTCTGGTCTGTAGCTAAGGACTTGCTTGCTTACTAGGAGAAAGAGAGAGCAGGAGTGTACAGATTACCTTGAGGAATGTACCCTCAAGAAATCGTAGTTATGAGTAAAAACAGTGATGCCAAGCTGGGGTGTTTCTTATTCCAACAAATTTACACTTCAATTTCCCATGATGCATTGCAGTGAGATAAAACAGGACATCAGTTGGTAAAACATTTAATGTGCAACATTGTCATTTGCAATGCTCGGTGAGGGAACTTAGTCACACATTTTTACAAACCCTTGACTTGTATAAAAAAATAAAAATTTGAAGGATTGAGTGTTGTGAGTTGCCAGTAATGGAGACATACATTTATCTCTGTGACTAAGCATGATGAAGCCTGACGAGATGGCACAATATATACCATGACTTATGATCATGTCCGCTATGACTAAACAGCCTTTTCCCTATATGTGTTGCTGTTCTGCAGTGAACCTGAAGAAGGAGAACAGAAATCATTACGCAACAGCTGAGAAGTGAAGGGCAGGCTCAGAATAAGCAACAAGTGAATGTGCGACATCAGGCTAAAAGATGGCATAGGTCTTGAGCAGAAAAATTAATTTGCTCGTGGCAAGTTAAGTTAATCTAGATGTCTAGCTGGCTCTCTCTGCCAGGAGTGATGCAAACACAGGAATGTGAAAATATATCCCCAGTGATGTTTCTCCCCATGTAAATTGTAAAAAAAAAAAAAAAAAAAAAAAATCTTTCCACTATAAATAAATTGTGAAGCTCTGAGCCAACAGATTTATATGTTTTCTCACGCTGGCCGATGGCTCAATTACCCCTGATGTTTACAGGAAAAAGCGCAGAAGCGACAGCTCAGTTCTGCCTTTCTGCAGGTGGCTGTTCCACACCGAGGGAAGTCAGCTGCATGTGTGCAGGAATTCAGCCCTTGCGAAAGCTAAAGCCTTATAATCCCCAGAAACGTGCTCTTTTTTGGAGTCAATTATCAATGGTGGTGAATGAAAATTCCTGACTGACACAGCACTGGGTCAGCATAAGACAAGTCTTTCTCGTCTGAATAACAGGGTGCACATTTCAATGTCTAATTTGAGAGCATGAGGTTGACTCCAGGCTACATTTAACCCCGAACATTTGTGTGTGGACAGATATGTCAGCTGCTTTCGTAATGTCACTGATATTACAAATGTTTGCGATTCAGTTGCTAAATCTCAGAAATATGAAATCTGTTAGCACAATATGAAAGGCAATCAATCTGGTGCCAGCAGCCCATGTATTGTTGATGATAAACCTGCAAGCTTCTGGTTTTGGGCCATGAATGGTTCCTAAAGAGCCATGGAAGTTTTCCAGTCACATTCAAGACTTCAGCCTGGAGGCTCTTTTCTCTATTTCCACACCTGTCTATAAATGGCATCAGGCAAATATCCAAATATTAATCATATCAGTCAAAAAATGTGTCCATGCATTGTGGAGCTTTTCCCCAGATTACCTAAAGATAAATCTATCAGTGTACTACTTTATGATGCCATGAAGTGCCAACACAACAGTCTTGAACTTCTGTATCCTGATAAAAATGTGGAATATTATGAAAGTATTTTTTGCTGATAATAATAACATGAGTCCCAGCAAAATGTTCAGGGCCCCCACGACATCAGTGATCCACCATCAAACTTTACAGTGGAGATGAGGTTCTTTACAGAGTGGCAATCTTTTGTTTTCATGCCAGCCTCTTCTTTTGCATTTCTTGTCAGCTCTGTTTTGGTTTCATCTGACCAAACAACCTAGTCCCATTGGAAAGTCCAAGTTTCCGTGATTTTTTATGATAAAGGGCTTTTTTCTAGCAACACTCCCAAATGTTTTGTAGCTGAGTTGTAGCAGAGGGCGATATGATTTAGGTTTTGGAGACTTTCTGACTCCAAGACAAAATTAATATTTGCAACTTTCCACTTTCAATCATCATTTTCATAATGTGTGTATTCAAAATATATACACATTTTCTTTTAGGCTGATTTTTAAAATCTCCATAAATTGTAACTATCTTAAGTATAGCTCTAACAGTCAAATAGGGTATTATCAAATTTTTAGCCATTTTCATGTGAGTGGACTTCAACAACTTTTCGTCCCACATTATTGCTGTTTTCTTGACAAATTTTCTCCAATACAAAAGAACAATTTATTCCAACACAAATGTGGTTTAAAATCATCCTAGAGAACAAAGGCAAAGTTTTGGACACCCTCAATTTTCTTATTTTAATTTGGTTTTACATATTTATTTTTTGTTTTCCACAACAGTATTGCTGTGCCACCATGCCGCCCGATACTTACTATTAATTTTAAAGATAATTTTACCATTTGTCGTTTGTCAAAGGGGTTCATTTTATGAATGAGCACATTCATGCAGCCAGGATGGAAGTGAGGTGTCCAGTATGTTGTGTTAGCATGATAGTGACATTCACTTCTATTAATTTATTTCCATCTCTCAGATGGACCAAAATTGCGGCTGGCTCACCAAATACTATTTATTACCGGGTTATGCTGTTATTATTTTACAACTAAAATCTAGCATATAAAATTAAGTCTTGAGACTCAAAAATGTCAATTTAAATTCAGCGGAATCTGACACTAGGCCTATTATTGAGTCATTTTAAGATTTCAAGTTTTTGGTGCATTCATGGTTGTATACTTCATTACATTTAAAGATATGTTAATGTTGAACTGTCATCATGGACACTGTCTTAACATAGAGAGACGCAAGTCAAACATAAATTAGGCCTCTAAGTTTTGATCATTCAAAATAATGATTTGTAAGTAACAGAACTTCTCCATATGGGCAGCAGCTGATTGTCAGTCAGACATTTTGTAACAGCTTGCTGCAGCGAGGTTTGTGCCTTTACTACACTACCTGTCACAGCTGGTGGACTGAACGACAGTAGGAAAGTCTAACATTATTCAAAAAAGCAAGCTTATAAGAAACTAATAGCTAATAACTAGCAATAATTGATGTGACACAAGGTTAATAAATATCCGTTTCAGAATTTGTTTAGTGTATCTAAGTTGTTATTACCTGGTCCGAGGGGTCTGTTGGAGGGTAATTTTATTAATTAATGATGAGTGGCTTATAATTTTTTATTTGAATCAACTGCCCCCTGATGAAATATTTTTCCACCAAAAACACAGGCCCAGGGGCCCCCAGAATTATTTCTCAATAATTACTTAAGAAATGCAGAAAGATCAATATTAAAAAAATCACTGAAATGGGTGGCCTGACCAACGCAAACATAGAATGAGTGAGAGTGCAACAATTGGTTTTGAGAAAAAAAAGAACTGGGACAGAACTGATTCTTAATTCAGTCATACACGTTTGGAAATAGTGATGTACTAGCCATACCTGTGCTCCACAGGGGGTTGATTGTGATCAATAATCCTAACGAATAGTGACGTCACCCGTCGTCATGGTAATAAAAGGCAAAAACAGATAAAATGGCCAAAATTTCAGTAACAAGGCGAGTTTGTTCGATCCCACATGGTGAAAGACAGAGGCGGGTTTGTCTGGAACACATATGCCAGATGGCCTGGGGATCCATTGGGCAGTTTGGAAGGAGATTCGTTACAAAGGCCGGGAAAACTGAGAATTAACACTGTATACAGATAGTGGCAGTAAGAAGTGTACATGTGTTGCTAAATTTTTCAGGCTAATGTGAGGAGTTAAAACAGCCAGTCCTAAACTTTCAGCCAGAAGTACCATCACCAGCACTACCATCAATTATATTTCATCCCAGCAGAAGGCATCGGAACCTCACTGAGAATTTGTCAATACCCCAAGCAATAATATTCCGGAGCTTGTAGGGAGCTCATCGGTTGGCCCTTTAAGCCAGTTAGCTGTGCAGTGGAGTTTAGACAGGAGGAAAGGTATGGTGCTGAAAAAAGAATATAACAAGGCTGGTAGAAACTTCAAAATTCCCGTTCCAAACTATGAATAGAATATCTAGTTTAGCAACTTAATTTCACAGAAATTATTTGCAGCAAAAATTAACACGTCCATCGCTAAATGAGATACTCACTCAGTGCTGGCTTATTTTCACAATCAGTCTTTAGGTCCAGTTAATTTTGTAATCTAACAAATATATACTGATATATCTGCTAGAATTCATTTTAAGCCTACATGACCTTGGCTTTATTCATGGAATGTGTTTATTCTATTGGCACACCCAGTAATGAAACAGAAACACTGCTCAGAGCTTAAAGAATTCAGCAATAATGACTAGGTTAATTATTGTTACAGCGAAACAAGTAATAATGATCTTACTGTAACTTCTCTGAGTTTTCATGTTTTTTTTGAGTGAGTTTTTTGTTGTTTAATTTTGTAATTTTGGCAGAAAAAACCTGAAGATTCTGAAAAATGACTTTGAAACCTCTCCTTTAAACAAGTTGGATACATGCATGCATTTGCCGCAGATCCTTCATGTTAAGGCAATAACTCAAAAACTGTTATGTCAAGCCTTTTCCAATTTTATGTGCTTTCAGGTCATTTAAAGATGGAGAACTGGGTTGATTTTGGGCTTCGTATTTTTAATAATAATGAATTTATTAACTTTTTTTTTTCTTGGTACACCTACGTTCCATCAAATTGCATAATATGTAAGCAATATCACCTTGAAATTTTGCCATTTGATTCTTTCACTCATGATTAATTATTGCTGAATACTACAGCAAAAATATCAATAGATTGAGTAATAAGTAATTGTATTTATTACTGACCACGTGAGAAATGCATTTTTCATTATGAATGAGTAAATGCAGGAAGTCCGAGCATATAAGGAAAAATCTGGTTCAGTTTGTAATAATTGTATAAGTTAAAGAAATAATTGAGTAGTTAAATTTATAAATGACCTCATGAAAAACAGTTTTGTGTATTTTTCTTTTTTAATGAGTACTTATGGGCAGTCTGAGCATATCTAACATAAAAATGGGTTCAGTTTGCAATAATTTAGTAAGTTAAAATATTTAATTTTATTAAATGACCTCAGAAAAATATTAAGCTGTGTTTTTCATTTTTAATGAGTCACTGTGGGCAGTTTCTGCATATCTACCACAAAATGGGTTCAGTTTATAATAATTCAAAGAGCAAAAAAAAAAACTACAGTGGATATTAGAGCAGTTTTGGTGAGATTCGCGTCCGCCATCTTACTGAAGGATAGCGTCACGCATAGAACTGTGAGAAATCTTAGGCGAAGGTAGTTCAGAGCTGGAATACAGAGATTATGTTGATGATTTTTATCATACATAATATTTTTATTGTGAAAAAAAATTAATACTGGTAATTATTATGTACCAAGATGAACATTTAAATATTAAAAATCGCCACAATCTAGAATAAAGAGCACTATAGGAATTCAAGGTACAAATACATGTGTTCAAAATACGAAAAAAGCATTCCTTAAACAAAAATTTACAACTGTTTTATATATATTTACAGTTAATTTAAATGAAATTTTTTTAATTTTAACTAACGATTAAGAATTTACAAACACCCAAAACAACATAATAATTTATTAAATAATGGTTGTGGTTGTAGGCTGATTTAATAATTTATTAAACAAGTCAACAAATGAGTGTGAGAGTGCAAGAGATGCTGGGATGGTATGCCAGCTGAAAAGCGTGGGCCCAGGAAAGGACATTGCTTCTCAGTCTCTCGGGAACAAAGTGACAATTGGGTGGAGTGTCCTGTATGGAGAGGGACGGGACTGCAGTGCCTCTCCTACCCATCTAAAGCTTTACCTTATTCACTTTCCTCCATTCCCAACGATTCCAAACTAGAATTCTTCACTTCCTGTCCCCCATCTGGCTTTTGCGCTTCATCGAGATCATGTGATTGCAAACAAGCTATTGATTTGCAGGAGAGTAGTTTAGGTAAAAAGTAGTTAAGCTTGACATAAAAATCTCTCATTTTATATTAGATTGCAACATTTTATAATTCTCTGTGCTATAAATTTAGGCATTATTTTACGTAACCCAACTTCATGTTCCCCTTGTAATCACCTGCTGTAGCCTCATAGGTCAATGTATTTTCAGATCAACCTCCAAAAAGTACTTTTTTTTAAATGGTTCAGTAGATGGCGATATTGGTTTCAAAGGGAAAATGAAGTTGATGTATGTCAGAACTACAGATTCCAAGGCATTTTGTCACTCCATGAAGGATCAGTTCAAGGTTAAAGGTGAGGAGCTGCAACCTGAAGAAATTGGCCGTACATGAACAAGATACTAGCACAGCAAAAGTGCCGTGCTGACTAAATGTGAAAAAGTGTAACAACTTAAGATTTTAATGATTATCAGCTCTTTATTGGACCGAAGAAGAACAAACCTGTTGATATCTATTGAACCATGTCTTTCAATGAGAAATACTGTAAATGTTGTTCTCAATACTGTGCTTAAAATAGCTTCATGTAAGGAAACTTTTAATACCCCACAGAATGAAGAGATCACTTGTTTTTGTCTCATTGTCGTTGATTTATACTGCAAAATGTTTTCATTTCTGTTCAATGAGGTGATCTTTTGTCTCAGCTTTGGGCATGCTGTGGTTAAAAGATTAGTTTGTTAGCTTGTGGCCCATACATAGAACCTACCACTAACTATGCACACCAGCAGTATCCCGAGGGATCATCAGTTTGGAGTAAAATGGGGCACAATAACTTAATAAGGTATTAATTATGTGAGTGAAACTTGTAGAGATTAGTATTTTAGTCGACTTTAGTCGACGGCATCTCCATTGATTCCATTCCTTCTTGGCTGGATTGTACTGTTATGATATTATGATCGATACCAGGAATCAAATGCGGAGGTGAGGTACAATCTAGTTGTAGGGTTTATTGATAGTAATACGGTAAACTGTGGGACGAAGCCCGGAGGAGAATGGCACAGTTCAGTTCAGATGCTGTAGGCGAGGCTGTGTGGGCAACTGCCAGATGGAGCGCACACTTTGTCAGAGCCTGTCAGCTGGCAAGACGAAAAAGTTTAGCAGGAATGCAGTCCCAATCCTGATGACCGTAGAAGGCTTGGAAGCTTGTTCCTAATAAACTGGACAGAGGAACAGGCAGCAAGTAGGTAAACAGGAATGCAGTCCCAATCCTGGAAAGTGAGAGAAAGGCTTGAGAACTTGTACCTATTAACTGAACAGGGAAGAATACTTCCATATATAACTATTATTAAAGGTTACGATTTAATTTCATGGGACAAAGAGATTTTCTAGCGAATGCCGATTGGTGCTAAAGTGCA
The DNA here is from genome assembly GCA_029692085.1 of Gymnothorax javanicus. NCBI lineage: Eukaryota > Metazoa > Chordata > Actinopteri > Anguilliformes > Muraenidae > Gymnothorax > Gymnothorax javanicus. The sequence continues at coordinate 78,641,684 of CM056195.1, forward strand.
TAAGGCAAGTGACGAACCTGAAACTTGCAAACTCAAAGGGGGGAGTACATATGTCACACTCACGTGAGGAGGGTTAATTATGAATAAGACACAGCCAGCGAAAGGGAAGCACACCAGATGCAAAATAATCAAAAGAGACAATACTAAAAAATTTTCAATACAAATACTTGAAAAAAAAGTGAAATGCTGATTGTCTTTCCCTCCAAACCCAATTCCTCTTGTATCAGACTGTCTCAATACAGGGCAGGTTTCTGTCCGGTCTTGAGAGGCCAGCCAATGGCAACCCCAGTTTAATTACTAACACTTATCTCTTCCTGATTTGACATAAGATTGCTGTGTAATGTTTCAAAAAAAAAAAAAACCTCAACCTTCCCTGCATATTGCAGACGTAAGGAGACTAAGAGCAGAGCATTATACATCACTGCACTTTGATATCGTGCAGCGCCTTCAATATAGTGCAGTTTCCAAATTATTCTTATCATACACTTGTTATTTTTACAGCAAAACCAACTGTTTAAACAATATAAATGTGACATCAAGTGAGCTCAGTCAGAGAGGTCAATGATCAAACACACGCGCGCATACACACACACACACACACACACACACACACACACACACACACACAGACAAACTCAAAAATAACTGACCATATTAAATTGGTGTTGGAAATGTATAATTAAAAAAGCATTTAGAGAACAGAAAAGCCATTTACTGAGTATAATGTTGTACATAATTATTGGTTTGGCACTGAATAGATCTGCTTTAGGTTCTCAGTGAATACAGGGAGAAGTTACATCTACTTTGTGAACAAAAGACGCTAAATCCCGCAAGTACACGAAGCAGATCTGAACAGGTGGTCGCTGGGGTAGAGGTGGGAGAGCAGCAAGTAAATTAAAAGCAAAAGAAGCAAAACAATGAACTAGCAATGACAGCATCCAAGTGCCCATAATAAACAAGGGGAGCAAGCCATTAGCCGCAGCCAGCGTGCAAAGTAAACAAAACGTTGACTGCTACGTAGCGGCGGTCTGATTAGTAGTTTTTGAAAAGAGTGCTCCATTACTGATGTGATGTCTGCTGATGTGATTGGTAGCTGCCTCTAAATTTGACCATGTAGCTGCGGAAAGAGTTTCCTGACTGAACTGCTGTGCACATTTCATGTGCGCCGCTTATTAGAAAAGCCCCATGAATGCAATGTCTTTCAAGTGGTTACAAGAGAGAGCTGACTAAAATCTCATCAAATGTAACAAAAATATCTTTGAATACAAGAATTTTTTTTAATTTTCTCCTTGGATGCATCTCTTAGCTCAAAGCATGTACTTGCAATACATCAACTTCATGAGTAGTAATATCAAAGGACTGCTTTTTATTTAATGTGCTTTATTCATGACATTGCTCTCCATTCTGTATTTTAGTTGACGCTATAAATCAAGCAGTCTAATGCTTTATACTGCATGATAAAAAATACTGCTGCATAAGATTCCAATTTACATTCCTTTCGAAAAATAAAATTGCATGTAACAAAAGCTCACTTCAGAAAGGAAGTATCCATTTTGGTAAGTGTGTTGAGGGGAGGTAAGTTCCTCAAAAAGAAATTATCAGACATGTTTATCAATTGCCTTTTTAATTGGGAGTGTGGCATATTGTACCGTTACAACGTCAAAACACAGCAAACCACTGCAGAATCAGCCCGAGACATGTTAAAAACCAGTACGCTTTTATTTTCTTAATGAAAAAGAAAGGTTAAGTTGATTTGGCAAGCTTTATTCAAAGTGTTACTATAATCTCTTTCAACATTAGCATAATCCTAAGGTATCACAGCCGCTTTGGAATTTGGAAAGCAAACATTTTCAGTTTCTTTGCCTCAGACCAACTTTGAGTGAAGGCCAGTAATCCATTCCATTCCAATTCTACAAAGGAGAGGTTATTCAATTACAGTGTAAATTGTATTTGCCTCTTAGTACAATGACAGAAGTCTAGCTAATCAGACTCGGTAAATTACCTTATCATACATCAAATCCTTAATGTTGTCCAGATCCCATCTTTCTCCTCTTAAGATTGGATGGGGCTGCTCTCTTTCTAATACTCAAGGCCTTAGTTTGACCTCTTTTGCAGACTCCTAAGAGGTTATGTCTCTGGAAAAGAGAATGTTTTTGCTAAATTTCCAGACAAAAGTCCAACAATGTTTCATGGCTGAATCATTGTGCTCGTATGAACTCCCTCCAACTTACCTATTTTATGAATGAAGCTTTTAAGTGCACCTGTACTGTAGTGATTTCTTTCATGAGAGCACACTCATTCAGGGCCAAATTTCTTTGTTTCACATCATTTGAGATGGAATTTTACCACTTCACAAGCTTTTACTACAACTTAATGGACAGAGTCCCCAACCCATTCTGGTGAAGTCCTCTAACCTGGTAGAGCATTCCCATGATGTTGCATAACCAACTGGTATTTTACATTCCTGGGCAATAGATTATCAGCTGTAACAGGCTATTACGTTTTGCATTGTTGTTGAAGCCTTCATTTTAAAGTGCAAAGAATTTGGGGTTTCATCCTCTACAGTACATAATATTATCAAAAGATTCAGACCATCCAGAGAAATCTCTATACACAAGGGACAAGACCAAAGACCAATATTGAATGGCCATGATCTTCGGGCCCTCAGGCAGCACTGCCTTAAAAACAGATGAGATTCTGAAGTGGAAATCACTGGATTGGCTCAGGAACACTTCTGCAAACCATTGTTAGCCAACAACATTAGTCAATGCATCCACAAAAGCAAGTTAAAACTCTGCCATGCAAATATGAAACCAAGATCCAGAAATGCTACAGACTTTGCAGGGCCCAAGCTCATTTGAGATGAACTGAGGCAAAATGGGAAACTGTCCTGCGGTCTGACCGATCAAAAATGTGAAATTATTTTGGGAAATTATGGACGCCGCATCCTCCGGGCTGAAGAAGAAAGAGACCATCCAGCTTGTTATCAGTGCACAGCTCAAAAGCCAGCATTCATAATAGTATGGGGGTGCATTATTGCACATGGCATGGGTCACTTGCACATCAGTGAAGACATCATTAATGCTAAACAATATACAGTATACAGGTTTTGGAGTTACATACACTGCCATCCTGACATCTTTGACAGGGAAGGCCTTGCTTATTTCAGCAAAACCATGCCAAATACAACATTCTGCACGTATTACAACAGCATGGCTCTGTAGTAAAAGAGGCTGGGTGGTAAACTGTCCCCCACTAAAAATGTTTGGTGTATTATGAAAAACATATGAGAAAAGAGTCTGCAAGGTGTTGATCAGCTGAAAGCCTATATCAAGCAAGAATAAGAAAACATTTTGCTTCCAAAACTATAGCAGTTGGTCACCTCAGTTCCCAAACGAAAAGGTGATGCAACACAGTGGTTAATATTGCCCTTGTCCCAACTTTCTTAAAACATGTTTCGGTCACAAAATTCAAAATGAACAAATATTTTTCAAAAAACAATAAATATTTCTCAGTTTTAACATTTGATATGTTGTCTTTGCACTATTTTCAATTTAATATGGGGTTTAGATGATTTGTAAATCATTGCATTGTTTTTATTTACATTTTACACTGTGTCCCAACTTTTAGGGAAATGGGGTCGTTGATCTATAGTAACCAGCTCCTGTACAAATGGATATGAATGCAATGGTTGTCTGTTGAGCGCTGTCCACTTGCTCATTACGAGACAACCTCAGTGGTTTGAATTTGGCCACCTAACTTTGTCCATGTCTTTTCCTTCTTGCTCCCTGTTCTTCCTGTCTCTTTACTCTGTCCATTTAAAAATAAAGCTTGAAAAAGCCTTAAAAACATTTATAGAAAAAAAGATTCCCATGTCCAAAGCAAGTGGCATCAAATAATTTTTTTTAATTTGTGCACCTACTAGATAAATGCCAAGGTGATTTTGCTATTGAGTTGTTTGTACTGTACAGACTGTACTTTTGAAGTATAAATATTTATAGTTGTATTTGTGTAATAGGTGGTGCGAGCTCTGAGGGGACAGAGGGCAAACACATCACCTTCCTATTTCTAAAGCAATATGTCAGCTCAAAATATCAGGCAACAGCATTCATTCCAACCCCCGCAGCCAAAACCAAGGCACTGGATCACTAGTGCATCTTGTATGCTTCTTGACTTTAACAAAAAAAAAATAGCAAAAAATATGGGAAAAAAGTGGAAAAATATGTGTCTGTAACCCAGCCACATATGGTGCACAGGGAGAATAAGGATAAGAGGAAATGCACCATGAATAGGAGAACTTCAAAAGGCTTGGGTCAGAATTCTGAAGCAAGGGATAGGAGGGTGCACCTTATCTCAAATCCCCAACCCCCCCCCCCCTCACCCACACACACACACACACACACACACACACATCTCCACACATATAAGAGAATGGGGTCCAGCCCTTTGAACTGCTTCCAGGATTTACTCAGACAAGAGGCTTCACGAAGATGCTCAATGAATTTGTTTCCAAGGGGTCATATTTTCTTTTCTGCCAATAATAGAGCAGTGGTGACTATCCTCTCCCCATATTCTTTCCCTGTCGAGCCAGTGGGATGGCCTTGTGACAAACAGATAAATAAAGAGCAGGACAAGTAATGATGGAGATAGGTGTCCTTCCAGTGCCATGTGTTTTCTGAGAAGCGTAATTTAGAGACTGCAGTGAACCTTTGCCTTTAGACTATGGATGGAAACTGGAATACCCAGAACAAATCCAAAGCACTAACACAGAGATACCACGCAAAAAGCACGCAGATGAGCCCAGGCTGGGGTCATACATTTTGCTGTGTTTTGTCAATGTGGACAAATACTGATAACCATGCAGTATATTGGTATTAATGCTAACTTATTAGCATGGCCTGACATGTGTTTAGTGGTCTGGAAGAATAATATCAGGTGTTTATTTTGTACCAAAGTGAAAATTTGAGAGGACAGTGCAGACACAACCTTAGGAAAGTTGCTCAGTCTACATCTCAGTATGATTGAATTGTACATAATTAAAAGGCAATGAAAACGCAACACTCTAAATTTTGGTTTATTTTTGCTCAGGACCTGAGTAGTCCAATTTGAGTTCTTAAGTGACCATTGGGGTCACAATCTGTACCTCGTTACACATGAATGATCATCATCTAATTCAACAGTGTGAGTTGGACTCTCATCAATCCATATTGAGTTCAACATATGGGATTAGGAGTTGTGCAAGTACAGTACTTGAAATGAAGGAGGGGTTGTCTTCCCTATATAAAGGCATGATAAAAGCCACACAAAAAACATTTTTAAGTGTCATAATGCCACGTCTGTCGACTGAACAACAGAACAGGGCCCTGGGTATGCTAGAGGCGGGAGTAAGTGCCCGGCAAGTGGCTCACCATTTTGGGTGTAGTACGTCCAGCATCAGTACGTTTTGGGTGTAGTACGTCCAACTGGGATGAGCTCTTTCATCAAGAGTACCCAGACCTCAAACCACGCAGCAACTCCAGAATGCACTACAGGCAGAGTGGCGACAACTTCCCCAAGACAACCTAAGACGCTTAGTCTGGTCCATGAGGAGACGTTGTACTGCCTGTGTGGATGTTCTTGGGGGTCACACCCGATACTGACTGTTCTTTTGAGTTCATTTTTAAATGTGTTCCGTTCAGTCTTGTTGTGATTTTTCATTTTCAACTTGTGCTCGTTATGTTTAATGCATCTGTTTATTATTGTCCAAATCGGCCCATTAACACATTTAATTAATCAAAGTCAACCCGCCCAACATATTTGAATTGTTAAAATAAGAAAATAAATTTGAGTCACAAAATTATTTGAATCCAAACTGGTGTTGCGTTTTCATTGCCTGTGAGTATTTATCCCCCGCCACAAAGTGGTCCGGGGGATATAGGAACGGAGTTCGTCCATCCTTCCCACACACTTCCAGTCCAGATAAGTTTTCTCTAAAACTATACAACCGACATAAATTAAATTTTGTAGCGACATCATGCTTGTGATGATCTAATTTGAGATTGAAAAATTACTGTCGTAGGTCAATTACTTGCAGAGTTATGACCCTTGTCGTAAATTTTTATACTTGATACTTAGGGCATTCAATCTGGACAGCTTTTCTCAGAAACTATCACAGACAGATCAGTGAAACTTTGTGCAATTATTTATCCTATAATATTGTAGAAGGAGTTTGAAAATTAATGATGCAGGTCAATTATTTACGGAGTTATGGCCCTTGTCATTGGTTATGGACTTAGTGCATAGGACATTCAATCTGGATAGCATTTCTCAGAAACTATCCAAGGCAAATCAGTGAAACAACACCGTTATTTAATTGATAATATTGTAGAATGAGTTTGAAAATTTATGTCGCAGGTCTGTGATTCATGGGGTTATGGAAGTCTTCCCGACTTCAGCTTTAAGAAAAAATCAGTTTTCTGAAGCAAAAATTCGACATGTTATTGATACTATGTAATTCTACTATTAATTATAGTCAATTATAATGGTTTTTAAACTGCCAGTAAACTCAAAGAAGAAGTATATTAAGGACAGACTGCCTGTTTGTTTTTTGAATACTGTATCTTTCATTCACCTGAAAATTGATTAAAGAGCACAAAGAGAGAACAAATAGTGGTTGCTTTGCTTCTTTCTGTGCATACTTTGAAAAATACTTTGCACTTGTACTTGCACTTTTGATACTTAAGTACATTTTTTCATAAAATACTTTTGGTACTTAAGTACATTTAATGTGAGCTACTTTAGGACGTTTGCTCAAGTAATTTTCTTATGGGTGACTTCGTCTTTTACCAAAGTAACTTTCAGTTATGGTACTTCTACTTTTACTTAGTTATTTTTTTTCCAGTATTTTATACAACTCCGCCCGTTTTCTACCGTAAGTGAATGAATAATGCAGCTTTCAGAATGTTGTTGTAGCAGGGTCACGTAAATAATTCCAGGATAACTTTGTTTTTTTTTTTCATTGGTTGTTGCCCTAAATCTTACCCAGATACGATAGTGCTATTATCTTATTGGCTATTGTGTAGCCCCTTTCCTTTTTGTGATTGGCTGGCAGATGGCAAGCTGCCACCGAGAACTCCAGGGGAAACGTGTTTGATTCCTGCCGGTTTCCACAGTCATAGCGGTGCTGCTGCGCATATAGACCTACAGTTGGAAATTGTTTTTGTTTTAATCTTTTTTTTCCATGAGAAATACTATGTGTGGCGTAAGAGCGTGACATCCGACTGAAATGAGTGACAATCACGCTCATTGAGTGAGACTTCAGAGCCCTGAGGAGGTTAGGTGAGAAATGAAAAAGTTATGCAACACATAAGTCTCCTGCTACAGTCCAACTGTTACCATTCAATGTGTTCCTGAAGAGGTTATTGGAAATAAATGTCTTATTAGCAACAAAACAATATAGTGGTTGGAGCTTGGGGGGGGGGTAAGCGTGCATTATTGGACCGCGGTATTTCAAGAGTCCTGGTTACGGCCCTGGTCCTTGAGTTATTGACATACTGCATAGACATTCAATCTGGACAGCATTTCTCGACACCAATCAAAGGCAAAATTAATTCATGATTTAACAAGCGGGGGCAATTACTTTTTCACATAAGGCCAGGTAGGTTTGGATAACTTTTTCCTCTTACTAAATGAAATCATCATTTAAAACCTGCATTTTGTATTTACTTACGTTATCTTTGTCTGATATTGGAATTTGTTTGATGATCTGAAACATTTAAGTGTGGCAAATATTCAAAAAAGTAAGAAATCAGGAAGGGGGCAAATACTTTTTCACGGCACTATACACCAGGCTGTAAGATCACTATTGATTTACTAAACACTACCATATGAACCTCCCTAGTGACTAAGGCTGTAGCAAGCCCCACTGGCACCGTTGAAGCATGCTCCACATGGATTTCCACATGGATTTACTTAACACTACCACTGGTACCATACCATTACCATTAATTACCAGTACCATTAATTGTTTTTTCAGCCCTTTTTTGCCTGTGTCCCAACTTTATTGAGACCTGTTGCAGCCAGAAAATTTGAAATAAGCTCATTTTGTGGATAAAAATGTAAAATATCTCAGTTTCAACATTTGAAATATTATCTATGTTCTATTGTAAATAACATATTGGCTCAAGTGATCTGAAAGTCATTGCATTTTGATTTTATTCACAATTTACACTTCGTCCCAATTATTTTGGAATTGGGGTTGTATATTATACATATTATATAAAGCCAAACTTTTAATAAAAATGTTCGGACGAATAATTTATTCAGCAAAAAGCCATTATTTGTGACTTGCCGAATATGAATTCGGATTCGGGTGCATCCCTAGTGGCTGATCCTTAATTTCGCAAGCTTTCAGACCAGATTTTAGTTGCGTTTGGTCTCCAAATATCTCCGCATCCGTAACAGCACGTTCAAGCCATCTAATATTGAGATTCCAGCAACTACGTTGTTAGACCAAGTCATTGCTACCCAGCAAACGATTCTAGCGGGTCACAGCAGGGGGATTGATAATTTGAATAAACAACAGTCTGAATTGATTCAGCGCCTGCATATTCAAGAGGGAGTGTTACAGCGGCAGGAAGACAGTCTGTCAGGACTGACTGAGAGTATCAGAGCTCTAACGGCTCATCTTACCCAACCAGTAATGCAAGCACAACCTACTCACGCTCAATCACAGTCACCATCCCCCGCTGTCACTCGGGAACCTAAATTGCAGTTACCTCCTCGTTATGAGGGTGAGGCTGGAAAATGCAGAGATTTCCTGGTTCAATGTCAGATATTTTTCAGAGCCCAACCTTTGTGATTCTAAAATGAAGAATCGCAAGTTTTAATTTATTTTGTCTTTATTATCGGGCACTGCCCTCTCGTGGGCGGGGTCTCTTATTAGGCAAAATCACCCATTGTCAGCTCTGTAGATAGCCTGATGCAGGAGATGATTTCAGTTTTTGATCATGACGTCCCAGGTCATGACGCTGCTACCCTGTTAATGCATTTGCGTCAGGGGAATAATAGTGTGGTCGAGTTCTCTATATTGTTTCGCTCAATAGCAAATGAGACAGCTGGTCAAAGGCTCCTCTCATTACCTTGTTTATTCATGCCTTATCTGAATCTGTTAAAGACGCAGTAGGTACTTTGGAACCTCCGGCTTCCTGAGATGCCTTGGTTCACACCGCGGTCAGAATAGATAATCAGATCCGTGAGCGAAATAAAGAGAGACAATTTGCAGAGGCTCCATCTGGCAATTATTTGGTCTCTACCCCAAGTCAGCACGGGTCACCAGCTCCTCCCATAGACTTACCCAGTCATAACGAGCCTATGCAGGTAAATGGATCATTTGTCCGCCATGCTCCAGATCGAAGGCGAGTAATTTGTTTTAAGTGTAAGAAGCCGGGATACATTCGGCCACATTGTCCAGAACGTAAGGGAAACGGGAAGTCCCTCTAGCCGAATGGGGGGTGCTAGAGAGACACATTCAATCTCCTTTTCGTACTTTCATTTCTGTGGAATTGGTTTGGGAGAAGTAGAGAATACCAGTAGAGGCATTTTTGGATTCTGGAGCAGTGGAATGTTTTGCTGATGCTAGATGGGCGAGGAAGCATCTTTTGCCAGTTCGTTCCCTCTCACAGTGGCATGCTATTGCTGCTCTGAATGATCGCCCTTTGGGAACTGGGTTGATTACTGAGGTCACTGATTTTCTGTTTATGTTCAATTGATCTCTACCCTGGGACAATCCCTCCTAGGGGTTCATTAGACTCTCTAACAGGGCCTGAACACAAAGAGATGCGAGAATACATTCAGGAGGCACTGGCTAGCAGATTTATTCGATCATGTACATCTCCTGCTGGGGCGGGGTTCTTTTTCATTAGTAAAAAGGATGGAGGGCTAAGACCCTGCATCGATTACAGGGGACTGAACAAGTTATTCGCTGCCCTTAATGAATTTGGCATTTGAATGGCTCCAAGAGGGATCGTTTTTTACTAAATTGGATCTCTGCAATGCCTACAACTTAGTTCGTATTAGGGAGGGGGACGAATGGAAAACTGCTTTTAATACTCATGATGGTCACTATGAGTATTTAGTTTTGTCATTCGGACTTGCTAACGTTTTCCAGGCATTTGTTAACGATGTGTTAAGGGAGATGTTAGCGAAGTTCATCTTTGTCTATCCCGATGACATTTAGATTTTTTCCTCGACTCTTTCGGAGCATAGGAGGCATGTGCGACAAGTGCTAGCAGCCCTCCTTAAGGCCAAGCTCTTTGTGAAGGCTGAGAAATTCCTTTTTCACTCCAAGACTGTCTTTTCTTGGTTTTATTGTTTCGAAAGGGTCAGTTCGCATGGACCCGGAAAAGGTTGCGGCGGTCATGAATTAACCTGTCCCACAGTCGGTCAAGGACGTCCAGCGGTTTTTGAGTTTTGCCAATTTTATAGGAGGTTCATACATAATTTTAGCACCACTGCTGCCCCGATTATCGCTCTAACCAAAAAGAATGCTACCTCTTGCTTTGTGTGGACCCCTGCTGCTGAAAGTGCCTTCCAAGAGTTAAAGAAGTGGTTTAGCATGCAATCCATTCTTATAGTGCCCGATCCCTCCCTCCCTTTTGTGGTGGAAGTGAATGCTTCGGAGGTTGGTGTGGGTGCCATTCTGTCCCAACGTTCTCTGCGGGATAAGTAGTTGCATCCCTGTGCCTACTTCTCGCGGTCGTTGTCTGCAGCGGAGAAGAACTATAGCATTGGTGACTGGGAGTTGTTGACTGTTAAGCTGGTGCTTGAGGAGTGGCGCCACTAGCTCAAGGGAGCTGAGCACCCTTTTGTGGTATGGACCGACCAAAAAAACCTCCAGTATATCCAGCAGGCTAAGGGACGTAATTCGCGGCATGCGCGTTGGGCAATGTTATTCAATCATTTTAACTTTATGTTAACATATCGACTGGGCTCGAAAAACACTGAGCCGGACGCGCTGTCTCGCATTCATGATCACTCTGACAGTGACCCTCTGCCTGAGTCGATCATTCTGGCGACTCAGATCGCAGCCCCTATTCTTTACGGATATTGAGACCGTGGTGCGGAATGCACTGCGTTCTGATCCTGGTCCTAGTGGTTAGCCTTCTGGTTGTTTGTTTGTCCCCATGGCAGCTGGGTCTCAGGTCCTGCAGTGGGGTCATTCATCTCATTTGGCGGGTCATCCAGGGGTTCATCGGACTAAGCGATTTGTGACCCGACGCTTTTGGTGGCCTGGCATGAATAGGGACATCCGGGAGTTTGTGGCGGCTTGCTGCGTGTGTGCCTAGAACAAGAGTTCTCATTTCCCTCCCTCTGGTTTGCTGAGGCCGTTGCCTATACCCAAGCGTCCGTGGAGCCACATCGCACTGGACTTCATTTCTGGCCTTCTGGCCTCTGATGGCAACACGGTTATTTTAATGGCGGTTGATTGCTTCTCCAAAGCCACCCACTTTATCGCCTTGCCCAAACTGCCTTTGGCGCGGGAAAATGCACAACTTCTGGTCGATCATGTGTTCCGGCTGCACGGATTGCTGCAAGATGTGGTCTCGGATTGGGGTCTGCAGTTCACAGCGTGATTCTGGCGTGCTTTTTGCAACCAGCTGGGGGCGTCTGTGAGTCTCTCGTCTTGGTTTCATCCTGAGACCAATGGACAGACTGAATGGATTAATCAGTCTTTGGAAAATACGCTTTTTGGTGTTTGGCAGCCGATTACCCAATGTCTTGGAGCCGTTTTCTGGCTTGGCCTGAATATTCCCACAATTCCCTTTGCAATTCTTCCATGGGCCTTTCGCCCTTCAAGGCCCATCTGGGCTATCAGCCCCCTCTTTTCCCTGACATGGAGAAAGATTCAGAGGTCCCTTCCATTAGTTATTTTCTCCGTTGGAGCCGGTCGGTTTGGAGGAAGGTCTGGTCTTCTCTTTCGCGTTCAGTGGAGAGGCAGAAGGCCGCTGCCGATAAGAGGCACCGTCAGGCACCATCATATCGGGTTGGCCAAAGGGTGTGGCTTTCGACTCGGGATCTTCCTTTGAGAGTGGAGTCACGGAAGTTGGCCCCGATTTATTGGCCCTTTTAAAATTGTTCGGAAGATTAACTTTGTTACGGTCTGGTTACTGCTCCCTTGGTCTTTAAGGATTTACCCTACCTTTCACGTTTCCAGGCTGAAACTAGTTAGCACCGGTGTTCTGGCACCAGCAGAAAAGCCGCCACCGCCGCCGCTGATGGTTGAGGGGGGGCCGGTTTACACTGTGCGTCGCATTTTGGCGGAGAGGCGTGTTGGTCGTGGGGTGCAATTCTTAGTCGACTGGGAGGGTTATGGCCCAGAGGAGTGGTGCTGGGTCCTTTCCAGGGATATTCTGGACCCAGGCTTAATTTCCGGGCTTTGCAAACAGGGTCCTGGGGAAACGTCGGGAGTCGTTCCTTGGGGGTGGGGGGGTCCTGTCATGGTTTTAAGGGAGTTTGTGTTTTTATGAAGGGTGCTTTCTGTTTTTACTTGTTCTTTCGACATCGAATTCCTTTACTATCGAATTCCTTTCCCAAGCTGGTTGGTTGGTGATTTGTGGCACCTGTCTTCACCGGACGGTCGCCGCCCCTTGCCACTTGAATGTCTTATTTCTTGGTGATTTGTGGCACCTGTCTTCACTGGATGGTCGCCGCCCCTTGCCACTTGAATGTCTTATTTCTACATGAGAGCCAGCTGGAGGTTTTGCTCTTGGGATTTTGCAAACTTTCGCATTTATTTTGGAAATATTGAGAAAGGATTGTCAATAGTTATTCTACGTAAGTTCTCCCCTTTTAATGCACTGATCTTTGGTGACTATTTGGGAGGTTATTCTGTCCGTTCGGATGCCAATTTAGTAAATAACCTGCACCGCTATTTTCCGTGCAGCTTGAAGAATGTTGTTTTACTTCGTCTGAGTTTCTGGAGACCTTAGTGGCTGGTCCTTAATTTTCGCCAGCTTTCAGACCAGATTTTAGTCGCGTTTGGTCTCCAAATATTTCCGCATCCGTCGCAAATATATACTGTAGAAGGTGGGATATTCAAAATCTTTGCAATTTTACATTGAGGAACATTTTTGTGAAATTGTTCCACAATTTTTAGACTCAGTTTTTCACAGATTGGTGAGCCTCTGCCCATCTTTACTTCAGGGAGACTCTGCCTCTCTAAAATGCTCTTTTTATACCCAGTCATATTACTGACCTATTGCCAATGAACCTACTTAGTTGTAAAATGCTCCTCCAGCTGTTTTTAATGAGTACCTTTTACTTTTCAGCCTTTTGTTGCCCCTGTCCCAACTTTTTTGAGATGTGTTGCTAGCATCAAATTCAAAATGAGCTAATATTTTTCATGAATGGTAAAATGTCTCTTTTTCTACATCAGATATGTTGTCTATGTTCTATTGTGAATAAAATGTGGGTTTATGAGATTTGCAAATCGTTGCATTCTTTTTTTATTCATGTTTTACACAACGTCCCAACTTTACTGGAATTGGGGTTTGTATTGTTTTCTCCAACATTGTGTCTCAGGCCTGTTCTACCATACACAGCCCTATTTCTTCTGTGCTTGGTAAAAGAACTAAGAAAACCTAGTCACCTTTTTATAGGGATATTTTTTAGGGATATGGCTCATTCCATACTAAACTGTACAAATGTATTACAATGGTGATAAAAATTCAAATACGCCTTTTCCAATTCTGCAACCACCGACGTCGCCATCTGCTGGCCATTAAATGGAATTCAAATTCCGCATTGGTCTCACTTTTCAGACCCGGGTGCTGCGTCCATCTTTTTATACAGTCTATGGTGATAGCGCACAGATTGTTTATGTTTTTACGGGCGTAACACAATATTAGGGCACAAAAAAATTTTCATTACTTTTAAAAGCATGGTATATATGATTGTCTGACGCCTTGTGAAATTTTGAGGCAGGAAGTGAGTAGCTTATTTTGCCGAGCTCATCTTGCATACATTATGCAAATTAACCCACAGGGATGGACGTAACACGTGAGTTCGCGACTGGTTACGCCCACGACGGTTATTTCAAATTGCATTTCTGATCAGACAAGTCCAGATAATTTAGTGCAGACAATTGAAACCGTTATTATGGTTATTTCTCTGCAATATTTCATTTCACTTTCTTTTGAAGTACAAACAGACATGTCATGAGCGTTTCATGAAGTTGGCTGCCGAATTTTGTGACAAAATATGTCCTTCACAATACCTTGGCTGACATCAGGACACCAGTTTTTCTGCTGTTGTTGGACCAATGACTCTTTTTCTTATGTATATCTTCAATCCGGGAGTGAATAAAAATGAACAATGCAAATCATTTAATTCTCCTAGAAAAGAAATTATTGACCATTCTTATACAACACAGTGAATTGTACAGTTTAGTATGGAGTGACCCATATCTCTCTTAACTGCTTTCTGTAGAGTGCAAGTCTGCCAGTACCTCCAAGCCTTGGAGATGTGAATGTGTTATGATCCAGACCAGGAATCAAGAGAGTAGGCAGAGTACAATCCAATAGTAGGGTGCATTGATAGTAATACGATAACAGAGGGACGGAACCCAGAAGAGGATAGTACAGTTCAGATGTTGTGGGCAAAGCAGAGCAGACACTGCAAACCCCAGCCAGTGGCTCAGCGCTGCCTCCAGGTTTTTTACATGCTCAGCATCGTCCCGCCCAGTTACAAGAATGTCGTCCAGAAAGCAGTGCACATTGGGAAGCCCCTGAAGAACTTGGTCCATCACTCTTAGGAAAAAAAGATGCCGCTGATGTTATTCCGATTGACAGCCGGTTGACATGGAACAATCCATTGTGTGTGGGCTCTTTCAACCTGCCACCTAATCATCTCCTGATCTAATTAGCTGTGCAAATTGCCGTCTCCCTCCCCACCTGAACCCCCATGGCTCCCTTGGAAAGGAGATTTCAATCTCAGCGGGACTACCCAGGTTAAATAAGGGTAAATAATAATAATAATAATAATGGTAACGGTAAGGTAACTGTGAGAGCCCTCCTGAACCAGCACCTGCAGGTGCGCATGGGAGAGGTCCAGTTTGCTGAAATGCTGCCCCCCCTTTCATCATAATCGGTACAATGGGGCTGGCCCATTCACGGAACAGCACCAGGAAAATAGTGCCCAGCTGCTGCAGGCATTCAAGTTCTGCTTCCACTTCGGCCCCGAGAGCGCATAGGACCACACCAGCCTGACAGAGCTTTGGCTGATGATTTGGCCTCAGCGTTACTGCTACTTCACAGCCCTTAAGAGTTCCCAGTTTGTCTTTGAAAACATTAGCATGTCGGTGTAGCGTGGCTTCCAACGTGCCTCCCCGCACGTGATAAATGGATCAGACAGTTTTCATTCCTCTCTAGTTCATTCTCAATCGCCTCAGCCACTTCCAGGTTTTCACTCAGCACAATATCTACCTTTTGTAGGGCTATTTCAGCATCTGAATCAGTATCAGCGTCACTCGGCTTGGCACAGGCGTCCAATTCTTTCCCTTGGAATGATCTTTCTCTTTCGGCCCCTTTTTCTCCCACATTGTGTAACCTGCTTTATTTCCCTGCTTGCTCTCTCTACATGTACGCAAGATGTGGCCCTTCTTACCGCAGCAGTAGCAGTACTGGTCTTTGTAGAAACAGTCACTTTCGAATGATTTGTCCTGCCACCGAGTGCATCTTCTCCCTGCAGTGGCTGGAAGGGACATGGCATTCACCCTGAAGGAGCCGCTGAGCCGCTGGGACTCCCTCGCCACTGGGTCATTCCACATGAAGCCAACCAGGGCTCCCAGGGGCATAGTCATGGATTTTCTTCAAACTTTGAAAGGATGTTCCTTTGGGTGCCAAATGAAGACATACCAAGTTTTAGCTCAATCAGCCCACTAGTTTTGATTTTCTAGGGGGGTCAAAAAAGTGGGTGTGGCACACTGGTTGTCAAAATTTGCATTTTTTCCAATTTTAACAGGCTGTAACTCTGGAACTAATAAAGCTAACCCCATTTTTTCAGAACTTGTTCTCTGGGCACTGTACTACTCTTTGTAGCCAATAAAAGCAGTTTTACCCTTTTCATTGTGGGATTTATAGGCTCTCAAAAATGCAAAAAAACTTTCTTTAAAGAAGATAAGTTTCCACCTTCCTGTTGGCCTCCAAGCTTCCCCTGTATTATTGTATCACCAATAATTTGCTAAGTTAGTCAAAAAAAGTCAAGAGTAGAGGGGTTTAGAAGTTGCCGAGTAGTCAAGCTGCTTGGTTACATATGCTTCACAGTTGAGCACTCTGAAGTCCAAAAGATGCGTGTTGTTCCAAAATGCACGTATACCTTTGTATTAATTGCGCCTTCACATATGCCAAAAGCACTAATGCAGCCCCAGACCATGAGAGACGCTTGCTTGTGAACATTCATCCATCCATCCATCCATTTTCATTTGCATATCCCTGACTGGGCCGCAGGGGTTACAGACTAAGCAGAGAGGCCCAGGTGTCCCCCTCCCCAGCTACTTCCTCCCACTTTTACTGGAAGACGCCAAGCCGTTCCCAGGCCAGCCGGGAAATATAGTCCCTCCAGCATGTCCTGGGTCTGCCTCTGGGCCTCCTCCCAGTTGGACATGCCTGGAAAACTTCTACAGGTAGGTGCCCTGGACGCATCTGGACCAGATGTCTGAACCACCTCAACTGACTCCTCTCAACGTGGAGGCGCAGTGGTTCTTCCCTGAGCCTCTTCCGGATGTCTGAGCTGCTCACCCTATCCCTAAGGGTCAGCCCAGCAACCCTGCCAAGAAAGTTCAGTTCAGCCGCTTGCATTTGCGATCTTGTTCTTTAGGTCACTACCCAAAGCTTGTGACCATTGGTGAGGGCTGAAATGCAGATTGACCAGTAAATTGAGGTCCTCATTTATAAGCTTAGTTCCTTCTTTGCCAAGATGAACCGATACAACGGCCACTTCACCATAGATTCTGCACCGATCTGCCAGTCAATTTCACGCACTGTTTTACCCTCACTTGTGAAGAGGACCCTGAGATACTTGAACTCCTCCTCTTAGGGTAACAATTCACTCCCTGTTTGGAGGGGACAATCCACCCTTTTCCAGCAGAGGACCATAGCCTCAGAGTTTCCAGTACCCCGTCCAGGAACTCAAAGAAGGCTGGAAACTCTGAACTGCTGTTAGGTGCGTAAGCACAAATGACAGTCAGAACATGCCTATCTGCAACCTGCAAGCACATTGTGGAAACCCTCTCATTCACCGGGGTAAACTCCAACACAGCGGCACTCAGCCGAGAAGACATAAGTATCCCCACACCTCTCACCTTGAGCAACTCCAAAAAAGGAGAGAGTTTAGTTCCAGAGCCAGAGCCAGAGCTGTGTGTAGAGGTGAGTCTGACTGTTTCTAGCCAGTTCCGTTCAACCCCACGTGCAAGCTCCAGCTCCTACCCCACAAGTGTAGTGATATTCCTTGTCCCCAGAGCCAGTTTCCATAACTGGAGCCTAGAATGCCCGGGTCTCCACCCCTGTCTGCCATCCTATACTGCTCCCGACCCCTACTCTGCTCCTCCTGGGTGGTGGGTCCATGAGGAGGCTTTTGAATATGTCAGGATGGTCTCTCCTCTTTGGCTCTGAGAACGCAATGTCCATTATTTCTAAATACAATTTGGAAGACCACAGCACTCCTTTCCACTTCATGCCAGTCCAGATGAGCGAAAACCCTGAGAAGTTGGGGGTGCTTCTGGGTGGTCTTTATGTATGGATTCCAACTTTGCATAGTATGTGATGCCATGGCAAACTGTGGCATCACCAAACAACACTCTGTAAGCCCTTGGAAACGGAGGACAGCAACTACAGCAGTTTTGAAAGCAAAATGTTTTCATGTACTTGCTTGATGTTAGATTTCTGCTGCTCAACGCATCAGCCTCTGTTGTCATATTTTTCTTTTCATGATGAGCAAAAGGTTTTTAATGAGCCACAAGTCTGGACTGCAGGCCAGCCAGTTTAGCACCCAGACTCTTTTACTATGGAGCCGTGTTGTTGTAATACATGCACAATTCAGTTTGGCATTGTCTTGCTGAAATAAGCATGCTGTTCTCTTAAAAAGACGTCTGCATGGCAGCATATGTTGCACATGTAAACATGCATATATCGTTCAGCGTTACCCAAGGCTCCCAACTCTCCCGCATTCCGCATGAGATTTAGTGGCATACTCATCTTCCCATGCCGTAGTCAGCAATTTTTCAATCAACGCGATGAATGTGTTTCACGATCATTCAAATTGTTTGAATGAAATAAGACCATTCGAAACGTTTTTATGCAATTCCGTTGCTTTCAAACCCTGAGTAAAGAAAAGCATGAGAGGTCCGGAGTCATAATTGATTTCCATGTTACTAGTGGTGAAATCCACCGAGACGCATGTGAAACTGATAAACCTCCATGCACTAGGACTTCAATTCCGCCTGGGAATCTCTTACAAACGCGCTGATTGAATAATTGCTGACATACAGCACGGGAACGTGAATATGCCACTGAATCTCACGCCGAGTGCAGAAGAGTTGGGAGCCCTGGCGTTACCCTGGAAAAAATAGTTCACAAACTATTTGTAATTCATGAATAGTTCATGAACAGTTCACCAATTACCACAAAAAGTTCCTCACATGTTCTTCAAGTGTTCATGAACTTATGTTCACGAACAATGTTCTCGAAAAGCTCATAAACTTATTTTCATGAATGTGCATGTTCATGAACTGTTCATGAATGTTAATGAACTTCTCATGAATAGTTCAGGAGTAAGTTATGCGGTGGCGCCATCGTTAAGTGTGCTTGACTTATGATCAAAAGGTGTTGAGTTTGAGTCCATGCCACGACTTTTATGGTGTGTTCTTGGGCAAAAATGCATTACTCCCACAGTGCCCCACTCCACCCAGTTGTACACATGGGTACCAGCAAATGGTTGGGGAAACCTGACTAAGAGCTGGGGGCATTACCTGCAATGGACTAGTATTCCATTAAAGGGGAGTAGCAATACTCCTAGTCGCTCCATGCCACAGAAACCAGGGTTGAGCATCAGCCTGATGCCACCTCCCGGCAAAAATAGTTCACAAACCACTTGTAGTTCATAGACAGTTCATTTATTACTAAAAAAAAAGTTCCTCACATGTTCTTCAAGTGTTCATGAAAAGTTCATGAACTTATTACCATGAATGTAGATGGTCAGGAACTGTTCCCCAGTAAACACTGCACATTTCTTCCTCGTGTAAGTCACGTGAGCTGTTAATTGGAACCACTGTGATGAATTAATTGAAGCGGCAAGGTAGCCTACTAATATGATCCTTGCCGAATGATCGACAAGTTGCCGGTTCAAGCTTCGCTGAGAGTGGACTTCTATGAGGTAATCTAATGCAGAAATACATATATCCACAGTAGCTTTGAAAAAAAGTAAATTGATAAATAGATATTCCTGGTATGATGACAATGAAGCGACGGTTATTAGATCTTAGCCGCCTCGAAAAAATAAGTGAAACTTACAGGTGTAATGTTACACGCAAACTATGCGTGATTTTTTCGGGAATAAGTTTGCAAACAGTTCTTAAATGTTTTTCATACACGAAGTTCATGAATGGCCATTTAGTGTTCAGGAACAGTTCATGAATAATTCATGAACTTAAACCATGAACTGTTCATGAATATGCTGTAGTTCTTCATATTTTCAACAGGGTAATGGTGTCTTCACAGATGTGCAAATTACTCATACCTTGAGCGCCAACGTACCCCCATACTATTGCAGATGGTGTCTTTGAAATTTGCGATGATAGCTAGCCGGATAGTCCCTCTCCTCTGTTGCCTGGAGGACAAAACGTCCATAATTTGAGAGGAATCATAAATGTTGATTGGCCCCACCACAGGACAGTTTTCTACTTGGCCTCAGTCCATCTTAAATCAGCTCAGGCCCAAAGAAGGCAGGAGCATTTTTGGATCTTATTTATGCAAGGTTTTATTTTTAGATGGTAGATTTTTAAATTGCATTTGTGAATGTAGCAACAAACTGTATTCACGGAAAATGGCTTTCAGTAATGTTCCTGAGCCCATACATTGATTTCCACAACAAAATCCTATTCATTTTTAATGCCGCGCTACCTGAGAGTCTGAAGATCACAGCCATTCAATATTAGTTTTTAGCCGTGTCCCTGGCGTACAGAGATTTCACAGGATTCTCTGAATCTTCTAGTGATATTATGTATTGCAGTTGAATAAATTCCCAAATTCTTTGCCATTTTATATTGAGAAATATTATTATATTGTTGAACTCATTGCCCATGCAGTGTGAAGCCCATGCCATCTTTACTTCTGAAAGACTGCTTCTCTGCGATGCTATTTATATGCCCAATCATGTTACTGACCTGTTGCGAATGAACCTAATTAGCTGTCAGATGTTCCACAAGGATTATTGTTTCTTACAACTTTTCTACTCCTTTGTTGTCCCTTTCCCAACATTTTTGAAATATATCGCTGGCATCAAAGACAAAATGAATAGATATTTTTCAAAAAAAAAAAAAAAATTTCTCAGTTTCTGTGAGGATTACGCCAGGAACCAGAAGCGAGAACCAGTGAATGCAAAAATGGAGGCTTTATTTCTGAAGGGGGGAAACCCCCAACAGAGCAGGCAACAGTACAATGTCCACAATCCAAAAATCAGAATCCAAAGGGCGAAATCCAGAACCGTAAACAGGGCACCAATAACAAAAATTGTAGTCAGACAAAAGAGGTTCGATACACTGAGAATGTGGCAAAGTACAGGGAATAGGCAAAAACCGAAAAACAAGGACGGTCCAGTCAGAAAGGTAATCACAATGAAAACAAGGCGAGAGAAGCATGGCACAAGCAGACAAAGGAGAACATTCTGACAAAGAACTGCTGTGAGAAGACTCCTAATATACACTCATGGGAAGTCACATGCTTAACAAGACACAAGTGCAAGAAGACAGACTGATTACAAAGGAGGGAACATGAGGGAGAACCTAATCACATAAAATAGGCAACTGCCAAAACGTGGACAGGGATCACGAGACAATCCTATGACAAAACATACAGCTCCGGTTAGGGAGTTCTAACGTGCACAGATAATGAGAAGCAGGACAGAGTGGAGCAGGTGCGGAGGATCCGCTGAATTGCAGCAAAGACTAAGTGAAGGCAAGAGGCGGAGACTAGAATAGGGCGAAAAGGAGAGCTAGTTAATCAATTAGTAAGTGCAGCTATACAATCCCTGGTGCTCGTTAGTAAGTTAGTATTATATACACACACAATGTTAGTCTTGGTTAGTATCTTAACAAAATAATAAACTGTTAGTATGGGTTAGTAAAATAGTAAAGTAAGCTGAAGGAAGCAAACGAGACTAGAAGGAATGGTGGAAACCCAGAAACCATTAAATCACCTAAGCATGTGACACGCAGGACTGGGGAATGAGCTGTAGTAACAAAAGACCAGACAGGGGAGACAAAGTGCAAAGAAGGGCATGGTGGAAAACATGAACCGGACTAAATACAGAAATATGGGTAATGGCAAAACATGGCAGAAACAAAACATGGCATGGAGCAAACTAAACAGAACATGGCAAAACAGAACAGACATGGCAAACTGACAGAATCATAACAGTTTCATCATTTGATACATTGTCTTTTTTTACTATTTTCAATAGTATATATGTTTTAAATGATTTGCAAAACATAGTTTTTATTCACATTTTACGCAGTGTCCCTACTTTTTTGAAAATTGGGTTGTAGGATGGCAGAATTAACAGTGAAGTTGATCCAACCTCATGCCCCCTCGCTGCTTTTAATATGGAAACTTGAGTTTGAATTTGCACTGAAGAGCCGCTCTGATTGTTAGATTGCGGAAGATATTGCAACTGTCCATGCTCATATCGCATACGGTGCCAAAAATTAGGCCCAAAATGTGTTACAGACTTAATGATCCACTAATTTTAGTGTTCTCTGATCTCTTTATTTCTACTTCTATTAAACCTTTATTATTTTAGTGATGATGGAAATGCAGCTGGAAACTTGCAATCCTGTAATCTTGACCTAATGTAACACTTTCCACCATTTTAGATACAATACCTGAAAAAACTCCAGTTTCTTTCAATGATATGTTGATAAATTGTCTTTTACTATCATGTGCAGGGATTCTTGTGATGTTAAACCCATATGTACAGAACCTTAATGTCTGGCAGCTTGTCAAAGCACAACCCAGACCCTTTGGGTTCTGGAAAGAGAGTTAAATAATAAGCAGACAATGCTCAATGCAAGTAATCATGTTAACCATGGGAAAAAAAAAAACATAAATTAACCATTTAAATCATATGCAGTCTCCTTTATACAAGTGTAACAACAGATTAAGCACACGTTCAGTAGAACTAGGCTAAATAAGTACTTTTAGTCAGCTCTGACAGCAGTTAGAATAAAAAATGGAAAACAGTTCTTTTTCAGTTAGGCAGATGCAAAATCATATTACTAGGCAAAAATATGAAAGGAGTACCATTGATCATTTAGTACAATCTTTGTGAAGTCATTAGGAAAATTTTAGGTTCCAGCCACAGCATGCTGTGTCAGCAGGAAGTCCTGTAGTGGTCTGGGACAGTACTTTGTGCCAATCACAGAAGATCACGCTATGACCACTATCCAAAACCACATGGCTCTGGTCAAGAACCATTTGGGAGTTCATATCCATAGTACGAGAAATGTTTCGCAGAGCTGAGACTTCAAGGTATACCTCCTCATTCAGTTACAGATTCAGACACAGATAACTCATTGATTTAGACGAGCACAGCAACAGTATATTACAGTTCATAATAAAAAGGCCAACAGAACACACTCCAGCTAAAATAATACAGATAGTATAGAATTACACTACCATTTGGAAATCACTTGTCAAGTTTAGTAGTTCTTGCTATTGTATTCGATAAAAGTGTATTTGGACATCTGTTCAAGGATTTTCCTTCATAATGGCCCAGTCTTATGATGGCTAGCTTGACTTTCAGTGCTGCAGTTGTGGTTCTGTTTTGTCTCAAATGCCAGAAACAGACTTCAAATTGAAAAAAGGTGATAATCTAGACTGGATACAAAAAGCTTTGATATACCTGCCCACCAGGGAAGGTATAACACTTTGTAAAAATAATTAGGAGTCCTAAATTTACCACTGACCACTTTTACCACTTTGTGAATTCGGGCCCAGATTTATACGTTGTGTGTGGTGCCCCATGTTTGTTGGAATCGGGATAGCTTGCTGCGTCAGCCAGACACCTGTGCCCGTAGTCAGAAAGCATCTTAGCGCTAAAAGTAGGTCCTAACTGCTGGATTTAGGAGAAACTCCTAAAAAAAAATGGGCGTGTCAGTCGTAAATTTAGGACTTCTAATTATTTTTACTGTGTTATTCACAAAGCATTTTAGGCCTAAAAGTAGCTCCTAAGTCTGGGAGAGCTTAAAAGTAGTCAAGAGGACTCCTAACTCGCTAAAACCTATTCACAAAGAATCGGAAAATGGCTGCTGCTGTTGAAAGACGGAATAACTTGGAAATTCTCAATGATGCGCAGTTGTTGAAAAGATATCGGATCGACTGTGAAGGGATTTTATTTGTTGTTGACTTAGTGAGGGAGAGAATTACGTCTCCAACCATGAGAAACAACCCAATAAGCCCCGAAATAAAATGTTTGACAACACTTTGTTACTTGGCCACCGGAAAAATGCAACTTTGCAACACGGACAATTTAGGGATTTCACAATCATCTGTCAGTCGCTCAATTCAACAAACAATCAATGCGCTCTGTGAACCCCATATCATCCGACAGTTTCTCCGGTTTCCAATGGACATTCGCCAACAACACAAATCAAACTTGAATTCATGCGTGCCCGGTATCATTGGTGCTATTGATGGGGCCCATATTCAAATTATTTCTCGGACTCAAGATGAAGAGGTATCTGTAAATAGAAAAAAATTTCATTCCATCAACACCCAGATAGCATTTGATGCCGAATACAATATTTTGGACATTGTTGCGAAATGGCCAGGATCCACGCACGACTCGCATTTTAATGGAAAGCAGCTTATGCCAATTATTTGACAGGCATTATGTGCCTGCGGGATGCCACTTGCTCGGGGACCGCTTTGGTGCTGTACCTCCTCCTGCTATGCATGAATTATTTTATTAGGCTATTGAGCGACGGTTACATTTAATAGATCACTATAATAATACCAGCCTATGTCATATTTTATATGCATATTTAAATTGTAGGCTATACATTACAAACCAAGCTTAGTGCAATTTCCTGTTTGAACGATAGCCCGTTTATAGGCTGCAATCTCGGACCTCCCCTGCGATTGCAGCCCATACTACCGCTTCTCGCAGTCGTCTGCCGTCCGAGACACCGTGGGTAATGCAGCATTGATCTGTAGGCTGATACAATCCCACGCACCCCGCTTGGATTTGCTGTTCACCCCCGAGCCAAATTTCCCTTTGATTATATGCTTTCGCTCCAGCACTAACTGGGCCAGCAGCAGTAACTGGTCGTGGCTCCAGTTGGGCTTTTGCGTCCTTTTTGAACTTTCATCCATGACAGTTTAGGGCAAACAAACTTGAACAGCCTGACATTTAAATGACCACAACATATTCTCATTGGGTAATAAGTTGCAAATTATTGGGGAAAATGACGCGTTGTATTATTGACTCGTTTTATGCTATTGGCGTTTTTACAACTATCTCTTTCCTATGTATGTTTATTTGCCTAGAGCTTGATATATGGGGACTGCGCATAGTGCATTTTCAGGAGTGCTCAACATGTTATTATTTTATGGGACAAACCAGCCGCTTGGACTATTTCCTCATTTTTTCCTACATGGGTTGTATGTGGGATATTTCTTTCAATGGGCCGCCCTGTCACCAAACAACCAATCACCATGCTAATTGTCCCAAGACTCGTGCATGAAAATTGACGTCATCCATAGCAACGGAGATTTACTCTCAGAGCTACTCCTAGTCTAGGAGTTACCAGTTTTCTTAACTAAAAGTTGCTCTCAGCGGCTTTGTGAATAACTTTTAAGATTTTACTCGTACATAAAATGTTTTAGCGAGACTTAGGAGTACTCCTAGCGGTAAGATAAGATGCTTTGTGAATACGAGCCCTGAACTCTTGAGTGCACGGGGTCATAAATTAAATGAAACCAGTGGCGTAGCGAGAACTGAAAATTTGGTGGGGCACAGGACACCCCTTTAGAATTGTTATTTGTCCTGACTTGTTCTCAATCATTTTCATAATTATCAGTGTTTTCACTCTGAGAACACTCCACACTATCAGGTGTTGCCAATTCTCCCCCTTGAGAACAATCTTTCAAGTGGACACGTAATTTGGGGCATTTAAATCAGCGTCATTCAAAATTGCATACCTGTCAACTCTCACGCATGTGGCTTGAGTCTCAGGCTTTTAAGTGGCATATCACGTTCTCACGCAGCAGTCAGCAATCTTACACTTCATAATTTTATTTTGGAAAACAAAATTAATATAATTGCAGAGTTCCACATTTTAATCAACCCACGCTGAGTTTAGGACGGCGCATTCTAGTATGCTAGGG
Source organism: Gymnothorax javanicus (assembly GCA_029692085.1). Taxonomy (NCBI): domain Eukaryota; kingdom Metazoa; phylum Chordata; class Actinopteri; order Anguilliformes; family Muraenidae; genus Gymnothorax; species Gymnothorax javanicus. The sequence goes on from CM056195.1 coordinate 78,667,321, forward strand.
CTCCTTTGACAGCCAAGGGAGGGTCTTCGAAGGGGAGTGCCTCAGCTAATGGGCCCATGATCACTGGCCTGAATAGGGACACGTGGAAAGTAGGAGAGATTTGTAGTTAGTCGGCAGTAGCAAAGTATAAGCAGAATCACTGATCTGCTGGAGGACTTTGAAAGGCCCAAGGAATCATGGGCTCAGCTTTCGGTAGGGCAGATGGAGGCGGAGATCCCTCGTCGACACCCAGACCCGAACCCCAGGTTGGTATTCGGGCGTGTCCTGGCGTATTCTATCTACCTGGATCTTCTGACAGCGGAGAGCTCTGCGGATTTGAAAATTGGTGTCAAACCATACCTTCTCTGCACATCTGAACCAGGTATGAACGGCTAGGACTTCGGTCTGGCTGGGATCCCAAGGGCAGAGGGGAGGTTGCTGACTGAACACACACTGGAACAGAGTGAGTCGAGTTGAGGCGCTCTTTAAGGAGTTCTAGGCGTACTCCACCCAGGGTAGGAACTTGGCCCAGTCCTGCTGGCACTAGTGGCATTGTGCCCCGGAGGAACCTCCCCAACTCCTGGATGGTTCTCTCCGCCGGTCCATTGGACTCAGGATAGTATCTTGAAGTGAGGCTCACCAAGGCTCCCAGCTTCCTGATGAAGGCTGGCCACACCTGGGAAGTGAACTGAGGCCCACGATCTGACAGGATGTCCTCCGGGAGGCCAAAGTTCCTGAAGACTTGGTTAAAAGTGGTCTCTACCACAGATCAACTTGTCCAAAGCAGCTCCCAGCCAGCCGATCTTCCTCTGTTGAGTCGCCACCACAGATAGAAGTTCTCGCAGATAACCCCACTGTCCTCTGCTAGGGTGAACTTTGCTGGATCCATGTATTTTGCAAAGTCTTCTGTAACGCTTTCAGTGCTATGCTGTTTCCACTGAAAGCAGGAAACGGTTTCAGGATCTAAGTGCGAAGCAAAAAGGTTTTATAATGGTGGCTGAAGCAGAGCTTCAGATACAATTATGATAAAGCATGCAAACATGGGGACTGCAATCCCTAAAATACAAATATACAAAAGGCACTGTGAGTGCAAGAACAAGACTATATTAGACAAAGCTAGTAGAATCTTACGTCTACACAGGCTGAAGAAAAGGGGCCACTGAGACTTTGCATCGAGGGAAGTTGGTGCAAAGTTTAAATAGCCTTAATTGGTAAATGGGTACCAAATAAGCTGCAGGGTATTGGAATGTGGAATGTTGATGAAATGCATGGCTGGGAGTCAATACTCAGGGGACGCGGACCATTGTGGGCAAGGCCTGACAAAGCCACATTCTGTCAGTACATTTCAGCAGTGAATGCCACTGCTTTTAACAGCTTGGCCATCGACTGGTTTTTACATGGTATACCACATGATAACTTTAACCAGGTGGTAAACTTATATCTGCAGGAAATAAAATTGACTGAGTTGTCAGTTTTTTATTACCTGGCTGCAGGTGTTTAATTTGAATAGCAGGGGGTGTGAGCTTACCTTTCGGGAACACTATACCTGCTGACTGGGTGAGGGAATGCTGGGAAAATGCAGCAAGTGTGCCAGAACAAACTATCTCCCCTTGAAAATGGCTGCTGATTTGATTGGGGAGAATAGTAATATCAAGCATCTTGGCTGTTTTTAGATCATTTCCCGCAACATTGTAAAATAGTGGGTTAATGTAGTTTAATTTACTTCGTGCAATTGTTTTGGTAGGCTCAAAAATGGTTGTGGACTAAAAGTCAAACACTTGGCACAGATTTTTTTCAGAATGCTCTAATGGCAGTATTAATCATTTGTTGGAAAGCGACTGAGATCACAAACAAAATGACATCTCATTTGTCAAAATCCATCCATCCAGTACAGAGATATTTAAATCTGAATGTGCAAATTTAGCATTGCTTCATCAGCTGCACCATCCACTGAAAGTGAGGACCATTGGCTGCACCTGCTGAATCTGCCAAGAAACACATATGGAGCTTAGTTTACCATCTGTGCATTTGGTTTGAAATAATCTGTTGATTCTTTCTGTTTTGTTGTTTTGTAATTTTATACGTTAAATTTGAGAAGCAGAATGAATTTTACTCTCGATGAACTAAAGTGTTTTCCTTCATTCATAGATTTGCCATTGCTGTATCTATGCAAGCCAGTTGCAACATTGGTACATGTTATCAGCATGGGAACAGTGCCAAGTTTTTTATTTTATTTTAACCCTTTCCTTAGGGAAATCTTGTCCTTTCGTGGAAATAAATATTTCTTAAAGCTACTCTCTGAATTCAGGGAAAACTAAAGAACCCATGCTCTGACTGAAAGGGAAAATAAAGCCCCCATGAAATAGCATTTGAAGTTGTGTGTTCAATTTATCCCAGCTTCGTAGCAGATAACATTTCAATGAACCTCAATTTGGAAAGAATCCATACAGGACTCAACAACTAGTTGGATGAAGTTGATCTTTGAAGGGGAGATAACTCTCCACAAAATCATCAGAACTCTAAACTCTAAACAAGAGCAATGTGAGGCGTAGCATGTGTCATTTTCAAAAGGAACCTTCCTCAACCCTCCCCCAAGACACACAACAAAATCAAATTTGATTGGATCATCCATTGTCCTTGAAATCTCAGGAATCCATATTCAAGATGGCTGCCATGACTGCTATTATTGAAAATCGCAGTGTGTTCATTTTTGTTTGGAACTTTCCTCTACCCATCACCAACGCATTCCACAAATTTAAATTTTATCAGATTGTCCATTGTCCTCAAAGTTGATGCAAACCAAATTTAAGATGGCCACCGTGAATTTGCTATGAATCTACTGTACAGTGAAGATGAGTTGCATTCACAAAGCAAGTCCACGGATGGATAGATGGGCAAACAGACAGATAGATGGACAGAGAGAGCCAAACCAAAAACATGTTGACCAGAACAATATGGACAAACTTTGTTTTTCGATTGCTAAGTAATTATGCTATAAAAAGCTGCTCAGTGCTGCTCGATTTCAGCACAATGGAGACGTGCTATACTGATGATTTATTCACTATATAAAAGTGGAAGAATCAAAATGATCCAGTCAGTATTAGTATTTGCATTTCTTGGTTGATTATTCATATGTTTATTTATTTCATTCAGTCTTGACGTTATTTATTATTGTGTTCATAGCCAGCTCACGCAGAACTTGTACATGCACCTTTGTCAGAGATAGCTAGATTGGAATTCGCTTACATAGCAGTTTATTAGCCAGTAACTGCCAATATACAGTTCATGACCTATTAGGAAATACACATAGGGCTTGGGACTGCAGCAGGTGACTGACTTTACTAAGCTTTTAAGAAAATGTTTCCTGCATTTATCCCTAAAATTGGCAGCATGCTTGTTGCCCTGGATTTTTTTCTTGGCTTAGTTTGGTCCCGTTGATAATGTGCAACAGGAGTGTTGCACAATGCAGCCTGGCAGGCCAGATCTGTAATGTTTCTTTAGGTCAAACCTGGTCTGAATGCATTGAAAGCAATTCCTAACAATGTACTTTATTGGGAGACTTTTTAAAACAAAATAGTTTTGGCGTGATTGTTGAACTCCAGGCCAGACTGAGTGAAACAATCTACTATCTATTTCCAGAAAAGTTGGGACATTCTGTAAAATGTAACTGAAAACAGACTGCAATGATTGGCAAATCATTTAAACCCTATAATAAATTGAAAATTGTTCAAAGACAACATATTAAATATCAAAGGAAGAAGTCCTGCAGCACACAGTTATATGAGGCGATTTATTAAGGTGCAGGTGACTAACATTTTGACACAAGGTCTTCTTCAGAGTCAAACAGGGGGCCAAGACTAGAATGGACATTTAAATCTCCCTCCATAACGGAGTGGCAATATCCCATTGGATAGAGTGAACACATTCAAATAAAATAGCCAATGACCCGAATACACACACTCACGAGATGAATGAACACGAAAGAGAGCCCCTCCCATTGTCAAGCAAAACATCTCATTGGTGGGAGAAAAAATCTATTGGGAATAAAAAGAAAAACAATGGCACATAGGAATAATCAAAGAAAACAGGACAAATTCATTTCTTCATTTAAACCAAAAGGTTCCACAGTGTTAAGTGTAAATATCCAGAAGGCTTCTCTGCGTAGGAGTTTATTCACAATATCCCCGCCTCTTGGCGGTGGGGTGATTTTCTCTATCCCCCAGAATTTAAGGGAAGCCACTGACCCATGTTTAGCCTGTTGTTGCAGCTCCGAGACTGACTTTCATGTTAAAGCTTTTGACATGAAGGAGCGCTTCCGAGCCAGAGGTTATCCTGGCGAGTGTATTGATTTGGCCTATCAGAGAGTAATGCGCTCGGAAAGACATGCCCTTTTGACAAAAAGACCTAGGGATCAAGCTTCTCCTCGCCTCTGTTTTTCCACAGAGTACACGGCCATGGCAGGCAGGATTAAACATACTGTCCTTAAACATTGAATATCCTCAAAAAGCGACCCATCTCTCAAGGCCATTTCTGTTCAACCCCCCTCGCATTACCTTTAGGCGTGCACGCAATCTTAGAGATCGGCTGGTCCACTCAACATTCGTCGCCGCCCTCTCTTCTTGGCTTTCTCAACCCATAGGTTTTTTATCGCTGCGACATTGCACCCACTGCTCAAACTCTTCGGATATTAAAGAATTCACGCACCCACGCACGGGCAAGAAATATAAAATCAATTCGTTTATTAATTGTAAAAGTACTCATGTTGTTTACATGTTAAAATGCCCATGCGGATTAGTGTATGTGGGACAAACCAAACGTCCTCTCAAAGTGAGAATAGCTGAACATAAGACTGCTATCCGCACCAAAAACCTTGATTATGCCATAGCGCATCACTATCAACAGGCTAAACATGGGTCAGTGGCTTCCCTAAATTCTGGGGATAGAGAAATCACCCCACCGCCAAGAGGCGGGGGATATTGTGAATAAACTCCTACGCAGAGAAGCCTTCTGGATATTTACACTTAACACTGTGGAACCTTTTGGTTTAAATGAAGAAATGAATTTGTCCTGTTTTCTTTGATTATTCCTATGTGCCATTGTTTTTTTTTTTTTTATTCCCAATAGATTTTTTTCTCCCACCAATGAGATGTTTTTTGCTTGACAATGGGAGGGGCCTCTCTTACGTGTTCATTCATCTCGTGAGTGTGTGTATTCGGTCATTGGCTATTTTATTTGAATGTGTTCACTCTATCCAATGGGATATTGCCACTCCGTTATGGAGGAGATTTAAATGTCCATTCTAGTCTTGGCCCCCTGTTTGACTCTGAAGAAGACCTTGTGTCGAAAACGTTAGTCACCTGCACCTTAATAAATCGCCTTATATAACTGTGTGCTCCAGGACTTCTTCCTTTGATATTTGCATTTCTATCCCCCTCTTTCTGAGATGCACCAGTTTTTGGCCATAATCCGCCAGCTGATGCGCGTCTTTCCATCGTATTTTATTACAACATATTAAATGTTGAAACTGAGAAATTTCACTGGTTTTGAAAAATATTTGCTCATTTTTGATTTTATTCCAGCAATATCTTTCAAAAAAGTTGGGACAGGGCCATTTTTACCACTGTGTTAAATCACCTCTTCTTTTTTTTTTAAAGATTTTTTTTGGGAATTTTTCCTTTATTCGACAATCACACAGTATAGAGAGACAGGAAGGCCGGGGAGAAGAACGGGGGAAGACATGCAGCAAACGACCCGGGCCGGAACCAAACCCAGGTCGCCGCGGGAAGGACACAGCCCCCATGGCACGCGCACCCAGACCAATGAGCCACCGGGGCGCCCCAAAAATCACCTCTTCTTTTAACAACACCCCGTCAGTGTTTTGGAACTGAGGAGACAAATTACTGTAGTTTTTAAAGCAAAATGTTTTCTCATTCTTGCTTGATTTTAGATTTCAGCTTCTCAACACTTTTGCAGACTCATTTGTCACATTTGTGCACCAAATTTTTCAATGGGTGACCTGTCTGGACTGCAGGCAGATCAGTTTATCACCTGGATTCTTGTACTCTGGATCCATGATGTTGTAACATATGAACAAGGTGGTTTTGAATTCTTTTGCTGAAATAAGCAAAGCCTTACGAGAAAAAGATGTCTGGATGGCTGTATATGTTGCTCCAAACCTGTGTATATTGTTCAGCATTAATGCTGTCTTCACAGATGAGCAAGATACCTATGCCACATGCACAAATGCACCCCCATACTATCATGGATGCTGGCTTCTGCACTATGCGCTGACAAAAAGCCAGACCTCTTAGCCTAGAAGATGAGGCATCCTTGATTTTAAAAAAAATTCTGATTTTGATTGATCAGACCACAGGATAGTCTTCCACTTTGTCTCAGGCCATCATATATGAGCTTAGGCCCGGAGAAGGCGGCAGTGTTTCTGGATCTTGTTTATTCATGGTTTTTTTCTTTACATAGTTAAGTTAACTTGCATTTGTGGATGCAGAACAAAATTTTCTCCCTGAGAATGGTTTTAAGAAGTGTTCCTGAGCCCATGCCCTGATTTCCACTACAGAAACCTATTTGTTTTTAATGCAGTGCCATCTGAGGGCCTGAAGATCACCTCCATTCAATATTGGTTTTTGGCCTTGTCCCTTGCATACAGAGATTTCTCTGTATTATCTGAATTATTTTAATCCCCAGTTTCCTTGCCATTTCATTCTTAATTGTTGAACAATTTTTCCATGCAGTCTGTCATACAGTAGTGATGCGCTCACCATCTTCTGAAAGACTCAGCCTCTCTGAGATGATCTTTTCATACCCATTCATGTCACTGACCCATTACCATAATCTAATTAGCTGTGAGATATTCCACCGGGTGCATTTTTTTAGCATTATAAAACATTTCCAATCTTCTGTTGCCCCTGTCCCAACTTTTTTTAAACATGTTGCTGGCATCAAATTCAAAAGGAGAATGAAATTATCATTTTTGATCTGATATTTTGGTATATTGCAGTAATTTGCATATTATATGTTGGTGTAGGTTTGTAATGAGTTAATTGTCTTGAAAAAAAAAATGTACTTAACATTATGACTCAGAAGTGTAAAAATTATTCTCAGAATTGTGGCATTACCGTAGCAACCAATGTAATTTGACGCCGTTTCCTTTTATGTTGTTGTGTATTTAGCTTTGTTCAAGCCTGTTGGATACAATGGGTTAAAGTAAAATTGTTATTTAAAAAAAAAAATTCAAGTCTTCTTGCTCCCTTCAAAGGATGTTAATGACTAAAAATATTACTGAAAGTGAAAAAAAAAAATTCAAAAGGAGCAAATTTTTTTCTAAAAACAATAACTTTCTCAGTTTCAACATTTCATACATTGTATTTGCACCATTTTCAATTAAATATAGGGTATAAATGATGTGTAAATCATTGCATTCTGTTTTTATTTACATTTTACAACTTTTCTGGAAATGGGTTTGTAAGTGAAGCAAAGAGTGAGCTTTGATTGCGTGTATAGCTGTGTCAGACTGGCTCTCAAATATCAAATCATGTGCGCCATATAATGGGGGCTCCCATCACGTTGGGCTTCAGTTTTTACTCCACAAAGAGAAGTGCCAATTAGGGTTGGTATTGCAATACATGACTCCAATTTATGACTCCATTGTTCCAAGTCCATAGATCACACATTATACAAACTTTAATGGTTCACTTCACTATGGGGAAAACATGAATAGGCTGTATGAAAGTGCATTCAAACAAAAAGCTCTATGGTATTGAATGGCCTGCTCAGGAAACACCAATATCTGATGTTGCTCAGAGCATAATCTCTCCTAGGAAAAGGAAGCAGAGCTGTGCCATAAACAACCAAGGATGTTTACTGTCGTCTCCTTATTATGGGAAGATATTTAAAGAGGAAATTAGATCACAGAAACAACACTGACGCTTCCCTCCATACACTCAGTCCCGCCCAGGCCAGGACCCAACACTGCAAATTTAGGTGTTAAATCCGGTGCAGCACATTTAAATCTGAGTGAGCGCATTGTGTTCCACTGGGACTCATAAACTGTTCGGACAAACTCTAAACTTTGCATTTTGTAGAAAATATTGCACTACACAAAAATGATTGCTAATACAACCACCAGAATACACAAAACTTGTCAGACAAGTGGAACATTATTGCCTAATTTTGCTCTGAAAAAAAAGAAAAACTGGGGTTGGCAATCATTGAACTCGGTCAGCTCAACTCAATAAGCCCCTTCGTAATTACATTCTGCGCATGCGCGATTCCCCTGTGTTGAACTTTCACGAAAGGTCATTTGTACATAAACGTGAATTTCAGCTATCAACTGTAACAGTGAGCACACGTTGAATGACAATATCGAGGTTGAAAATTTCACTGCACATGAGCTTAGCTCCTTCCTAGATTATCATTAGTGAGAATTTGTTCGGAATTTCATACTGGTAAAGTGTAATGTACGGTTTTCAAGAATTAAGTGGATTAGATGTATAAATTTTGATGCTTGCATCTTAAGTGGTGGACTGGCTGTAACTGTCCTAAGTAATGTGGGTAATTCAATTAATGAGGGCCATCTAATATTTTTTATTACACCTTTTGCTGTTCATTACTAGAAGCGTGAAGGTATAGTAATTTAAGCGAGGAGACAATTAAGTTGGAAGCATTTTCATCAAGTCAGTTTGCATTACGACGTATTCCTTAACACCAACAAGCATTGATTTGTAGGCGAACATTAAGATCATGTTGTATTTGTCCACTTCTGGTAAAGCGAACTGAGTTATTTAAGATGGTTAATTTGAAACAGTATTAACAGGTGCATTTCCATTACATTGCGAGCAGTCCTACTACCAGCTTGCAGGTTTAACGAAAACTTTGCCGGTGTCTCCCAAAACAACGAGAACTATAGCTGATGCTCTTGCTACCGAAGCCAGCCTGACTAGCCTAATCCATAAGAAAAAAATATATATAGCTACAGCCAACAAACCCAATAAAACGTGTCATTTTTGCTCACCTCGTTGATTAACGGAATGGGATTACACATTAGGCTACTAAACTTTACATTGCGGATCATTCACTGGGCATGTTTGGCATTTTTAGCACAATTTAATTGTTTAAGTGCAGGGGCATTAAAATCGAAAGCTGAATGGCCGAGTTGAGTGAATGGCGTTTATGTTCACGCTGCTTTGAAATTTGTAAATTGCAATTTGAGACATCATATGTGAATTCGCTTTCTCCACTTTATTTCTTCAGTAATTTCTTTGATTAGTTATTCTGTTATTTAGAATAGGCCACATACTGAACATTGTTCGAATCAAGTGAACTTCTCCTAGTTTATTCTGTATTGTGGTTTCAAGGGAAAAACAAAGCGTTCCTTACGGTAGTCTGCTGGAATGGACTGTAACTTCAGCTGTTTTCTTTAAACACGAATTAAAAGCCCAACAGATTAAATCAATTAATAGCAACAATGAAAACAAAAATAACTCTGATTACACCCAATTCTTTACTGAATGTTATTTCCACTTTGTGTCTACTTGAGAGACACTATCAGAGTCCATAAGAATTTTTGATTTTACTCCAATAGAATTTCAATAACAACAATTAGCACTTTGCCTTTGTTTGTCGCAAGCTGCATGCAAGAAACACTTCGCACCTGTGTAGGCCTTTTTTCTGGGTAAAATGGATTGATTGAGAAGGTACTAATTGAGCAACACATCAAGAAACCTGTCCTTTCAAACTGGTATCCAACACTGTTCAATACAGCTCGGGTCGGCTCTATGTACAAATGACCTTTGACACGGTGACGCATAGCTCCCAAGTGACCTGCATTTGGCGGGTCCGACCCGCATTTCAATAGCAAAACCCGCGGACCCGCCAGCAAGTGAAAAAACCCGCAATTTGTGCATTGAGGGATTTACATGCTATTCCCTAACCCCCGCATAATAATGTGTCATGAATGAACTAAATTAAACGAAAATTCCACCCCCCGTTCAACAAAATGATAAGGAAATCAATCGTTTTAACCCCCCCACCATCACCGCTCAACAAAATGGAATGTTGTGAACACGAACCAGCATTTTGATCCTTCAAACTTGGGAGGTATGTCACGTCACGCAGCTCCTGTGGGTAATTGCGAAGGGCTGATTCAAAACAGTTATCTCGCTGTCATCCAATAAGCACATCACACATGGCATCGTGTCAGTCTGCATTGCAAATCAGCATGGTTGCACGAGGCCATGGTTTATCTGATTGATTGGACTTGACGGGGGATAATCGAGTTCTACACAGATTTTGATGCTCGACATCATACTGAGTATTATCTTGTTTTACTCTCATTATCATCCATCCAAGCATATAGATGCAATTTGATTTCTCATTTGAGTGATTTAGTTCCTGCTTTCTCAAATTAATGAATCCTCCATCGCACAGGATGTCATGCACAATGCAAAAATAAGTATCAGCTGCACCAATGGCCCAATCCAAATTGTAAAATTTTCAGATGCAGGTGGATCCAGTCACAGATAATTAATGACAGATTACTCAGGAAGTTGAGCTCCCTCAATTTATGAGCCTTTAGGAAGCAGGGGTAAGAACATCAACACCTTGAGGGCTGGTCGTGTGCAATGTCAGTTGTGCAGCCTAGGTGTATATCTGCATCAGTGCCTCATCATCACAAAGTCTTATTTGACCTTGGATGGTTTGCAGGTGTGACGAGTACATAATATTTCAAGCAGCTGTACTTGCGTCTTGCTACTGATTTTACGGTTAGATTTAACGCTCAATCTTATGAAGCAGTAAAATAGTAGCTGTGAACATTGTCTGTTCAGTATTAGTGTCCCAAAGAAACCTTTAATGTGCACGCATTCGCTGAGGTGCCATCATTCATCGGTTAATTTAGTCATGCATGGGGTAAAGGTTTGAGAGTTATGAAGAATGACATATTTTCTGTTATGATCCAGACCAGGAACCAAACACAGAGGAAGAGTACTATCCAGTAGTAGGGTTTATTCATCGTTATACACTATGACAGAGGGACGGAGTTCAGCTCAGATGTAACTGGCAAGGTGTGGGGGTGTATCCTGTGCCTGGCCAGTGGCTTTCGGGACAACAGTTAGAGGGGGTACACACTTAATGTGAGCCAAACTGTCAGAAGGCAGGAATGCGGTCCCAATCCTGAAGACCATAGAAGGCTTGGAAGATTTTTACTAATAAACTGGGCAGAGGAATAGACTTAAAGTTGATTAACAGGAACAGGGTCCAAATCCTGGAGACCTTGAGTAAGGCTTTGGAGCTTGTTCCAATTTACTGAATGAGGAAGAGACCTTCCATAAATTAGTATCATTAAAGGTGATGAAGATGAAGAGCCGTTACCAGCAAATACTGACTGGTTGCAAAAGCGCATATAGCAAGTGACAATCCAGAAACTTGCAAACTCAAAGTGGGGGGTATGAATACATCAACACACACGTGAGGAAGGGGAGACATGAATAGGACACGACCAGTGAGGAAAGCCTGCAAGATGTAAAGCAATCTAAATAGACAATACTTTTAATAGACACACGAGCTGCTAGATGGGAGGAGACAGCAGAGGGATCCATACAAGTGTTGTGACAGTTTTTTAGTTATAGTACAAGTTTTTGAAAATGGTTTTGGCATTCAACTTACATAGGATTATTAAATTACATAGTTAATGGTTTGTGACCAATGGAACAGAATTCATTCAAATACTTTGACATGAGTAATGTGGTATAACACAACAAACAAGCTGAAACTGAGTTCAGTAATCACTACATGATTACAGCTATTTTATTTTATTTTTTTTTTGCCCACCACCACCCCCCCTCTTTGGAGGACGACTTTATTTTTATTCTCAATTACAAATGTCATTTCAAAAACATAATGGTCATAATGGTGACGCCCTCTCTGAGGGAGGGGCTGTGCAATTAACAAAAATAAGAGAGAAAAAGGAAAGAACAGGAAAAAAAGAGAAAAGGTTGGAGCAAAACAATAGGCTAATGTTACAACCAAATGGGGAGCTGACATTGATACAGAGAGGACAAAACCAACAGACATCAACATGCGTATACAGGATAGGCATGGGCAACGGTCTGCATAAACTCTAATGGAATGCGTAACAGCTGAACTGGGGCGGTAAACAAGCCTCAGAAAACTTATTAAAAAAATGATGTAAATACCTTTTTCATACAAAAAGAACACCATGGTTTGATTAAAAGCAACCTTTTCAATAGGATACCCGCATTTCATACATGAACTCTGCGACACGCCAATAACGCGATTTGAACAGAGCTATTATTCGCCGTTGGATGATGAAGGCGTGACCTCAATTTGCGCCGTGTTTACAAACTTTCAAGTGCACAGCGTGGCAAAAATATCCATTTTGGAGGTAGATTTCAAACAGCCCGCACTGACGTGATATCCCAGCTACGGCCCTGATTGACTTACAGCCATCTAATTTGAGAAATTACAAGTCTATTCGTCCAAACTAGACCTCCAGGGGATGTGAAATAAGTTCGACAGAAGTTGTTGAAGTTCGTCGCGAGTTCGCCGTGACTTCTTCTCAACAATAGCAAGAAAGGTGAGTGTATTTTTACTGTAACCTACATAGTTAGTTGACAGAATATCCTGTGACCTTATTTGTGAAGTTTCAGTAAAATATACTAAGGAATAAACCAGCGCCAGGCGTTCAAAACCTACCAGTGTTCTGACAAATTTTGCTACCTATCAAAATATGCCACCTCGCGAACACCGGTCACAAGATTCATTCACAAATACCCTTCAATTCGAGACTGCGAGGATGGAAATCTGAAAAATCAATTAGGAAAAATTCTCGGCTCTCGGTAATTCTGTATATCGTTTAAACATTTTGTTAATCGGATTATGAAAGAAGACTGAAAATAAGCGCCCGCTTTTTGTTTGGGTGTAAAAGCGCATATTTAAAGGAGAATACATTGTATATTGATTAAGCATTGAACTCTGCATTAGTCGAACTGTTTTAATATTTGTTGATGACATTGCTTCGGCTTCCTGGAAGCAAGTACGCGCAAAATCTGCTGTCTAAAGAGCATTTCAGGTTCGATGTACTGAGTAATAACGCCGCGAAACTTAAACTGGCCCGTCATTCTGCGAATAGTCTTACTAAACTAGTTAATCGTCTGATTGCTAATCAAGCAAAGGGGAGGTTTCTGCCTCACCAAACTAACCTCCGACTGCACATCACTGTGTTTTACTCTGAATTATTCACAGTAGCTCATTGAAACTATCATGGGAGGAGGGTATGTGGACATTGTAAAAAACAGTGCAAAGGTTTTTTTTTTTATCACCGCGGGTTATTGAAGGGGGAACGTTTGATTCATTTCGTAGCAGTGGGAGGGCAAACAACTGCCGGCATCAGCGACTTCACTGCATTTTATTTGGTAATGGGCGAGTAGCGTTAATGTTTGCCCTCCCACCGATAATTTTGACATTTTTGCAGGCCATTGATCCAAAAAAAACTTCACAGGCAACCCATTCATACTATTTTTTAATATCAATGCAAAACCTAATGTTTGTTGAACATAATTGGGTGAAATTCAATGCATTTTCCATTACTGTATTTCCATTCTGTACTTCAGAAAAGGGGTTGATGACTTTAGCATCAATTATTTCTGTTAGGGTACCCTAATGGATAATTTGGCCAGGTTTATTTCTGAGTAGACTGCATTTTCAAAAATGCCCTCAGGCTTCACCCCCCAATTTTCTCAATGGGTTTTGTTGATAAATGCCGAAATCAGCCATTTTTGGGACCCTGTCGCTCTGAGACCCTTTCCTGTAAAGGCATTGGACTTGTGGCAAACTCTTCGTCTGTGTCTTCTGTACTTACCTGCAAAAAATCATTAGAAAATAATAAAAACTTTTTTCTCAGCAACTCAAGAAATGTTGTCATTTTATTCATTTGTATTGCCCATGCCTATACAGGACACCAACTTTTGAAGCAAAGCACGCCAACATACGCAGACATTGACAGGAAGAAAGCAAAGTAACTATACTGGAAAGACAAGTAGATTTTTTTTTAAAGTGAACAGTGATTACAAGCTTTTTTTGTTGACGCAAGAACACAGACATAACAAAAAAAAGAGTGGTGGTGAAAGTGGAGTGCAGTGCATGGAGTAATGTAGATGGGGTAAGGATGTTTTTACGTTGTGTATTCATGCATGTGTTTGGGTGGCCAAACAATAATCAAAAAATAAAATAAACAAATAAACAAAATGAACAAGTCAATATTTAAGTTTAGGGTCTGTAAGTAATAAAAAGGAGAGAGAAGAAGAAAAGTATATACTAATATAAAACAATCATCCAATGAGCAAATAATAAAAAAAAAAAAATAAAAAATAATAATTAAGTAAATATGCCTATGAGTATAAGAGGATGGTTATCATTGAAACCTATGGTCCTGTACGTGGCATTGATCGAGTGTTGTGTCCTGTTGTATGTTAAGATGAGTAAAGAATGAGTGCCAAATTTCATTAAAGACTAACATATTATTATTTTTTTGAGCAGTTATTCTTTCTTTTGAAATGTATTCTGTAAGAGAGTTGAGACAGTGAGATATGTGAATAGAACTTTTAGATTTCCAGTTTTGGAAAATTATGTTCTTGGCAACAGTTAGAGAAATGAGTAATGGGTTTTTGATTTGGATGGTAGGGCTATGCATGTTATATCTCCTAACAGACAAAGTGATGGGGACACTGGGACTCAGCCCAAGACAGCAGTGAGTTTCTCAGTGATTGCAGTCTAAAAGGAGTGAACTGGTGGACAGACCCAAGTGGCATGCAGATAATTGTCCACACTACCCAGAGTGCATTGTGAGCAGGTGTCTGTGTCAGCCAGTCCCATTTTAAACATTTTACTCTGGGTGATATGGAATCTGTGGATGGTTTTGTATTGAGTAAGTTGTACATTTATGTTAGTAGTCATAGAAAAGATGTTTTTATTGATTTGTATCCAGAAATCAGGGTTGGGAGGGAGGTCAAAGTCATTTTCCCATTTGATGACCGGAAGTGATATGGCAGTAACTGAGAAGGAGATGAGTTTATAAAGTTTGGAGGTTTTTTTTTTGTGTGTGTGTGTGTGTGTGTGTGTGTTAGTAATTTTTCCTGATTTCTTCACTAAGTTTGGATGGTTGGAGAGTATTATTGGTAATATTAATTTTAGATTTGACTCCAGATTTTAATTGTTGATAGTGGAGAAACTGGTCTTCAGCAACCCCGTACTTCTGGATCAAGGTGTTAAAGGACAGAAATTGGTTGCTGTGGAAGAGGTGATGGAGATGAGTGATTCCTTTTTGTTGCCAAGATGGAAAGTAAATAGAGGTGTTGTGCAGTTGGAGATCTGGATTATGCCAGATTGGGCTGCATTTACATGGTGCAAGTGGTGAGTTAGTGATTTTGTTGGCTTTCCACCAGGCTGTCAGAGTTGTGTGGATTGTTGTAATCTTACAGTAATTAAGTTTCTTTATTGATTGTGGTAAGAAGGGGAGGTCTGTGATTGAGATAGTTTTGCATTGATTGTGTTCCAATTCTAATCAGGAGTTGCTGTGGTTGTGCTTTTGTGTCCATTGATATAAATATTGCAGTTGATTTGCCAGGAAATAGTGGAGAAAGTTTGGTGCTTCCAAGCCGCCATGTGATTTTGTGTTTTGTAGGGTTGAAATAGAGATTCTGGGTTTTTTAGTATTCCAATAAAAGTTAGTGGTAACAAGTCTATTGTTTTAAACCATTTGTCCGTGGGAGTGGTGGAGATAATTGAACATAGGTAATTAATCTGCGGCAAAATTTTCATTTTAATTGTGGCTATTCGACCTATGAGACTGAATGGGAGTTTAGTCCAGCGTTTAAGATCTTCTTCTATTTTTTTTGAGAAACGGAGTGTAATTAAGGTTGAATAACTCTGACAGTCTGGAGGAAATACAAATACCTAGATATTTTATAGTGCCCGTGTGGCGTGGGAGTGGTAGATTTGAGGCTGCAGAATCCCAAGCATCTTCAGACAGTGGTAACACAGTTGATTTATTCCAGTTTATTGTATAGTGTGAGATTGCAGAAAATTTGTTGATGATATTGAAAGTTTCCTGTAGTGACTCTGAGGGGTTTTGTAGATATAATAATAAATCATCTGCATATAAACTAATTTTATGTTGTGAACTCGCATCCTGGATTCCTTCAATTTTATTTTGTTTTGTCGTATTGCTGCCGCAAGTGGTTCAAATAAAAAAAATTGCAAACAGGAATGGAGAGAGTGGGCACCCTTACCTGGTTCCCTGGTGAAGTGTCAAGTGCGGTGAGGTGATCCCATTTCTGATTATTGTGGCCTTGGGTGAAGTGTACAGCATTTTTATCCAATGGATGAATGACTCTCCAAAATCAAATTTGTGTAGAGTACTGAATAGAAAGGTCCAGTGAACTTTATCAAATGCTTTTTCTGCATCTAGAGATATGATTATGGTTTTGTTTTTTTTTTTTTTTGTAATATATTGATTAAGTTGAAAAGCCTGCGAATGTTATCTGATGCACGTCTGTTTTTGATGAAACCTTTCTGGTCAGGGTGGATTAAGATGGGGGTGACTGTCTCTATTCTGGTTGCGAGTGTTTTGATGATCATTTTGAAGTTGGTATTGATTAATGAAAGTGGACGATAGCTGGACGGGCGAGTTGGGTCTTTATTGGGTTTCAGCAAGAGTGTCATAACAGCAGTGTTCATGTGTGTGGGTATAGAGGAGTTCGCTTTGATTTCTTTAGTTACGCTATGAAACGGTGGTGATAAAATGTCCCAGAAATGTTTATAGTATTCAGCTGGGAATCCATCGGGTCCAGGTGATTTATTGTTTGGCATTTCTTTTAGAGATTTATGAAGTTCTTCAAGGATTGGTGCATCTAAAATGTCTGCTTGTGCTTTAATTAGTTTTGGTAGTTCAAGGTTATTTAGAAAGGTATTTGTTTCTCATTGACTAGGTTCGTGATTAGAAGAGTAAAAGTCGCTATAAAATTAATGAAAGACATAATTTATTTCTTGTGGATTTTGAGTGATGTTACCTGAAGAGTCACATATTGATAGGATAAGGGCTTGCTCTTTTTTGTGTTGTTGCAGATTTGCCAGATATTTACTTGATTTATTTCTGTATTGAAAGTATTCATATTTGAGTTGTTGAATAAGGAACTGTGTTTTCTTGTGAACGATCATTTCCAGTTGAGTTTTAAGTCGGCTCAGTTCATTTTGTATTTGATCAGAGGGGTTATTAATATGTAGATCTGTTAGATGTTTAATTTGTTACTGTAATGTATTTCCTAATTCCTGTTGCTGTTTTTTTGGGTGTGATGAATATGATATGATTTTACCTCACATTACTGCTTTACCTGTTTCCCATATCAGTGACGGCGAGACTTCTGGAGAGCTGTTCATCTCAAGAAAGAATGCCCACTCTTTTCGGATCATTGAGTTGAAATTGGAATCTTGTAAGAGTGATGTATTAAACCGCCACCTAATGGGAGGTTTAATATGAGCTTGAATGTTTATTGAGAGTGTAACTGGGGTATGATTACTTACTATGATTGGGCAGATTACAGCTATTTTAAAGAGTGTCGCGCTTGTGAAAAGCCTGTCAGTAAAGAACCTGTTAAAATGTACTTGCTTAAATCCACTATTCTTTTGGTCAGTATCCTCATATAGAATTAAAAAAATTGTGTTAATTACCATTTACAATATGGGAATGTCGTGTTATATTAATTCTGCTTTGATGATTTAATTAGATCAATTAATTTTCTTCAGACCATTGCTAAACAAGGTCATTTATAGGTCATGAGCAAATCTATCAGTACGTTTACAAGCACTGTTAAGTTGAGCAATGGTAATAGCTTGGTCAGGCCATCTCATTGGATGTCCTTGTTCCAGTTTACATGCACAATAGGGGAATCGGTTTATTGACGGAAGCATGTCCGTCTCTGCTACGATAGGTGGTGATATGCCCCCTTTCAGCTTGTTCATGTAGGTCCTTTGTCTGGTTGACCTATTATGTCACAGACCAAACAATCAACAAATAAGTTAGCTGGCGGCAAACTGGTAGCAAGTCGAGTAGCGAGAACATAGACAACTTTATGGTTCTACACATTTCGTGCACACTATCCCTGGTGGTTATGACGTTAGCTGAAGCTAGGTGCCGCTATGCTCTACTTTATGCCCTTTCTACTGCCCTGGACCCAAAAGCATAGTTGCTAACTAAGTTAGCGACAAACATAGATCGTCCATCCACAGTTTGTGGCTCCAACTATGTAAGTTAGCATCAGTGCTTTGGGAAAATGCACCCCCTAGCTTCCAATGCATGTTGGATGCGGGTCAGGAGTAAAGACTACAGCAGTGAGAGAGAGTTTTCCGATGGCGAGCAGAAGGAACATTTTCGGACACACAAATCATTCGATAAATTAAGCGGATTAATGGAAGGAGTTATGAGCCCCCAAGGCATGACTGTCCAAGCACCAGTGCCCTTGCATACAAGGATTGCAACTGTTCTGTACAAGCTTGCTAGTTGGGCAGAGTTGTATCTAATCAGTTTGGTGTATACAAGTCCCCACCTCACAACTTACAGGACTTAAAAGATCTGCTGCTTACGTCTTGATGCCTGATACCGCGGCACACCTTCAGAGGTCAAGTGGAGTCCATGCCTCGACGGGTCAGGGCTGCTATGGAGGCAAAAGGGAGACCTACACAATAATAGGCAGATGGTTGTAATGTTATGGGTGTGGATCAGACAGGAAGGGAAAAACATGAGAGTTAGGGGCAGCTGGGGCTGGCAGACAGGGTATTTACTATGGTGACTATACCCCCAAACTTTGCCACAGTAACGACTGATGGAAAATACTGACAAAATCAAAAGATTTTACTGTCCCATTGTTATAAGTTCATCAGGAAAGAACTAGAGTCAAGTGCTGGCACAACATCTCACTGTATAATTCATGTTCTGAATTACTTTCATTTTGCCGGTGATTTGGAAAATGAACAGTGTAGGTTGGGCCAGCCAAAAGTTAGTGCCTTGTTAGTGAAGATATAAGCTAGTGTTCTGCCAAAAATAAAGAGAGCACTTGTGGCCTACACTTCCCAGTCCAAAATTTCTGGGTCCTACAGATGAAGTGAAAACATACTTATGACAGCAGTCACTCCAGGTCCTGGCTTACATCGGGATTGCCAATATTTCTCTTTTTTTTTTTTTTGCCTTTATTTCAGCAACTAATTCAGACCTAAGGAACAGGTTCATAGAGGTGAGTAAGCCCTGAGCCTCTGACTTGAAAATGACATGACCAAAATGAAATAAGAATATCTCTACGACTACTTAGTCCATTTGAATAATCTTGGTATTATTATAATGAAGGTAACACCTTGGGAATTTTTATCATGGTGTCATGGTGTAAAACCATGAGTCAGCATACATGAAGATGGGACACAGCACAAATGAAAGATCTCATTTGCACCCAACAAAATTTGTCTTTTATCCCTTTTGAAATTATTTAGTTACAGTCTGAAACCTCTAGAAAATTACAGCACAGAATTTCACCATAATCTGGGCCAAAGTTTATTGTAATCAAGTAAATCAGAGCAAAATTGGGGAGGAAAGTCTAGGTGGCATCTCCAAATTGGCAGTGCGGGCACCTTTTTTTGCACTGTGTGCCAAGTGAGATTTCTCAGGTACCAAATTGTACAACTCATTTAATTTCACTTACAGTATATGTCCCTACAGGCATACAATCCATCTAAATACAACCATCACTTTTGTTTTTTAAAAATTTTTTTTATACACCCGTATAAATATATTTCAGCCAGTCCTGTAGACATTTTCCCATTCAAAGAAAATAGATTCAAAGGAAATTAAGTTTGACTCCACTGGATCAGATTTATTTTCAATAAAACAAGCAAATAAACAAAATAAACACAAAGATAAGGTAAAAAAAAAAAAAAGTAAAAGAACAAACACCCCAGTAATTATTTATACAAGAAATATGCTTTCACTGCCAAAAATTACTCATGCTTCATCGAGGTTTGAGCCTGGATTTCCCGAGTCTGGAACTTCTGCCTTAACCAGTACGTTAGCTGAGGGGACTAAAATATGTCACGCACCCCAATTTAGCGCTTGTATTATTGCACTCTCTCTGTATTCAAGCATAATGGTGCAACGATTCCCAGTCAGAAAATGACTGTCAAATATTTAGCGGATAATTATACCAAAATCACAACCCCAATTACGAAATAGTTGGGAAAAAGTGTAAATTGTGAATAAAATCAAAACGCAATGACTTTCAAATCACACCAGCCAGTATTTTGTTCACAATAGGACAGAGATAACATAGCAAATGTTGAAACTAAGAGATTTTACAATTTTATCCACAAAATGAGCTCATTTCAAATTTGATGGCTGCTACAAGTCTCAAAAAAGTTGGGACAGGGGCCTGTTTACCATGGTGTAGCATCCCCTCTTCTTTTTAGCGCAGAGTGGAGGCGTCTGGGCATTGAAAAGACAAGTTTCTTGAGTTTAGCCATTGGAATTTGATCCCAATCTTGTTTAATACAGGCTTCCAGCTGCTGGAGAGTTTTGGGTCTCCTTTGATAAACTTTTCATTTAATTATTCCCCAAATGTCGTCAATCGGTGAAAGATCAGGACTGCAGGTAGGCCAGTTCAGCACACGGACTCTTCTACTACAAAGCCATGCTGTTGTAATAGCTGCAGTATGTGGTTTTGCATTGTTCTGCTGAAATACACAAGGCCTTCCCTAGAATAGATTTTGTCTGGAGGGGAGCATATGTTGCTCTAAAACCTTTATATACCTTTCAGCATTCATGGTGCTTTTTAAAACATGCAAGTGTCGCACACCATATGCACTAATGCATCCCCATACCATCAGAGATGCTGGCTTTTGAACTGAACGCTGATAACAGGAGGGGTGGTCTTTCTACTCTTTAGCTCGGAGGACATGACGCCCATAATTTCCAACAAGAATGTCAAATTTGGACTTGTCTGACCAATGGACACTTTGCCACATTGCTACAGTCCATTTTAAATGAGCCTTGGCCCACAGAACACGGCGGCGCTTCTGGATCATGCTCAACAATGGCTTCCTTTTTGCATGATAGAGTTTTAGGTGGCACCTGTGGATGGCACGGCGGAGTGTGTTTACAGACAGTGGTTTCTTGAAGTATTCCTGGGCCCCTTTAGTAATGTCAATGACAGAATCATGCCAGTAAGTGATGCAGTGGCGTCTGAGGCCCAAAGATCACAGGCATCCAGTAAAGGTCTTTGGCCTTGTCCCTTATGCACAGAGATTTTTCCAGTTTCTCTGAATCTTTTGATAATTTTATGCACTGTCGATGATGAGACCTTCAAAGCCTTTGCAATTTGACGTTGAGGAACATTGTTTTTGAAGTATTCCACATTTTTTTTACGCAAGCCTTCACGGGTTGGAGAGCCTCTGGCCATCTTTACTTCTGAGAGACTCAGCCTCTCTAAGACATCCCTTATATAGCCAATCATGTTACACATCTGATGCCAGTTAACTTAATTACTTGCTAAATGTTCTTTCAGCTGATTCACTTATATATTAATTGCTTTTTCAGCCCTTTTTTGCCTGTGTGCCAACTTTTCTGAGACCTGTTGCAGCCAGAAAATTTGAAATAAGCTCATTTTGTGGATAAAAATGTAAAATGTCTTATCTACGTTCTATTGTTAATAACATATTGGCTCATGTGATCTGAAAGTCAATGCATTTTGATTTTATTCACAATTTACACTTCGTCCCAACTATTTCAGAATTGGGGTTGTACTAAAAACAAACCAGTTAAGCATGTATATTCTTGTGCTCCTTGAGTTCATGTGCGTAATTGCGCATGGACTCGCAGTTATATGCACCGAGAACGCAAGGCTCTATCTCAGGCTAGGTTTGTGCAATTACGGTGATTAAAGGCTCGTAGGAAATGTCAGAGCCCATAGAATAAAATGGCCACTGCAAAGTCAAACTGACTCCATCACTAGCCAATCTCAAAGAAGAAAATGCATTGCATGCAAGCGTAATGCTCAGGGCCTGATTTCATTGGAAGCAGTGCCACGGAAAAAAACATGCATGGAGACTGGAAGATCTAGTTTTAATATAACACGGACACATTGGGCTAACAATGGCCTGCGCAGATTTACCCTCAAACACAGATTTCTATTACAAAATATCAAAGTTCAGAAAAAATATTTGCTCATTGCTGCAGAATGTAATGTGTATGCCTGCTGTTCTTTGAGTGCAGTGTCGGTCGGATTCTGTGGACTTTCCTCTTTCATTTGTTGTATCATTTGTATCCATAACACAAATTCCGTAGAAACGCTAGTGACCGAGCACTGATATTATTTCATCTTAAGATTTGCTACATGCTTATTTACATGCTTGGTGCTTGAATTGTGTTTAGATGAGGTAAATATTGTCACCATGCACTTTTCGCCAAGTTTCTTCTCTTTAAGTGGATGGGCCGCATGACCCAACACATTCTCATCCCGGACTCGTCGTATCTTGACGCTACCTGCCCAAACGTCGATATACAAGGCAGAAGGAAGCTTTTGGCGTCATTATTTGAGGGTTAGGGTTAGGGTTCGGGTTAAGGGTTAGGGGTTAGGGATTAGGTGTTAGGGGGTAGGGTTCGTTTTACACTGGCGTCGATAAAGGACGCTAAAACTGACCTTTTGCCTCGTATATCGACGCTTGGTCAGGTAGCGTCAATATATGACGCGTCGGAATGAGAATTGGCTCCATGACCATGTTGCTATTCGGAAACATGCTGTATTTATGATGTTTATTCATTGCCCCCGGTACCGGAGGTGTTCAGGTTTAAGAGGTTAATGGTGCAATTAACTGCATTAATCATTCAACTAATTGCAAAGTGACAAAAAAACACCTGCAGGCCCTGTGGCAAACCAGGATTCAGAATAAATAACATAGTGTATTGTTGTTGTAATATAGCCAAGAAATAGAAAGTTCCTCTGATATTGAATTTCAGTTAAATTCCCCCAGAGTGTGTATATTTTTGTAATCATGTTTGGCAGTTTCTACACCATTTACAACCTCATCAGGAACAAAATTGGGACAAAACGGAAGATGAAAATAAAAAAGCAAACAGTCATTTGTAAATTATTCTTCACATGTCAATATGCAAAAGTCCAACGCGCTTCAGCCAAGTTTCAAAAGTGAGGAGAGGTGCTCAACAGTAAGGGACAATAGACATAGAAAAAGCCTTTTACCTGGGTACTTCAAAATTTTACTACCCAAAAGTAAAAACACTGGAGCACACTTTACTAGTACTACTAATTCTCTTCCCTGGGGAATAGATGACTGGCGTTTCGATTAGCGTCCATTTATTGAAGGAATAGATGACTGGCGTTTAAATTCTAGGTCTTCCTCAGAATCATCTGAATACAGCAAAAATTCAGATATATACCCTCCCCCATAAATAAAATTGACAATAAAATAGGGAAAGTGTATTTATCAAAACCAATCATTTCAATAAGCAGCAATATATAGGGAGGAAAAAAAAAAAAGCCTATCAAAATAATCATAATAATTATATTCCTTTTGACTAAATGACATTTTACAATATCAGGTTTTTTGAACATGTAAATATATGTACATTGTTCAAAAAAACCTGCCATTGGGGAAATGTCATTTGGTTCAAACTATTATTATAATTATTATTTTGTATTCATTTTTTTTTTGGGTGGATATATTCTCTTATTGAAATGATTGGTTTTAAGTGTAAATATCCAAAAAGGCTTCCCTATTTTTGGTTTATCAATTTTATTTCCTCCCTGGGAGGGTATATATACCCCTAACTTTCCTGTATTCAGATGATTTTCAGAAGACGCTAGAGCCAACGTTAGTTCATCTATTGGCCCTGCAATAAATAGTCAGACTTTTAAAGTGTGCTCCAGTGTTTTTACTTTTGGGTAGTCTTTTTGAAGTACCCAGGTAAAAGGCTTTTTCTATTCTTCACATGTATTAAACTGAGAACACAGTAAAAGGTAAAATGTTTATTATTTTTTCCTTGTCAACGTCATAGTTTCTTCTTAGGAAATTAACTCTCATTCCAAATTTTATGCCGACAATTCATTCAAAAAGAGTTGGGACAGAGGGAAGTTTACCTTTGTGTTTGTTACGCCCTGGTCTAGGGGAATGCAGGTGCAACACAAAAGGACATGACAACTATGTCGAAAGCAAAGTGGGCAGTTTATTTTCTTTCTCTCTTTTTTTTTACTCGCACACTTCGATAATCAGTGAAGCATAGCTTTAGAGTGAACACAGGCCAACATATTAAACAAAAATGGAAACTAACTCCCGATTCGGATACTAATGCACGAAAAGAAACAAAAGAAAAAGGCATACATTTGCTAGTCGGACTCCCTGATCTGGCCAATAAACAGGAGAAAAAGTTTTCAAATAAAATGACAGTTCACTCCAACCGCTTCACTACACAGAAACATAGTAGCAACCGACAGAAGTCTCAGAACACAAGTTTACAGGTTAACAACAATGCAGTTAATACTAGTCGCAATAAACTTTCCTTATGACTTCGTCTAAATAGGTACCATACAGAACAAAACAATGAATACTACCGGAGACAAGTTTATGAGATCGTATCAGACACATTTCATAGTTCACACTCAAATAATGACCAAAAATGCTGTTAACCCGGAGGACGAAGAGCATCAACGCCAATCTGCCTGCGTTGATCCTCGCGGTCTTCCTTTTTTCTTTTGTCAAATATTTTTATTGATTTTTACATTTATGGGATGGGTACAGAAAAAGACAGGGATATTACAACGGTGGTCATCTCTCAAATGTGTTAAACTTTGTCGCAATTGAAAATAATGTCTCCTTTAAAACCGAGGTGCATTAGAGGGCACGTACCCCCTCCCTACCCGAATAACTCACTCAATCACACACATTTACACCACAAGTAACAAAATAGATGGGACAGGACAATCAAATGTCAGAAGGTATTGACAAGTGGAGAAATGATATAGCAGAGTGAATAGAAGAAAGAGGTGAATAAAAAGACAAGAAGAGGGGGAAAAAAAGGGGGGTAATAATAAATAGATAAAAATAATATAAATAAATAAACAGAATCAACAACTCAGTAGTTCATTTGTTTTCAGCTTCAATATGTAGGGTATTTATATGAAGTAAAATAGGCTGCCAGATTTTATGGAAGGCCTGTAGAGAACCCTTCAGGGAGAATCTGATTTTCTCAAGTCTCACACATTGTAAAATTTCCTGAATCCATCTATCATATGTAGGTGGGGATGAATGAGTCCATTTAAGGAGAATGAGCCTGCTAGCAAGCAAAGGGGTGAAAGCAATAACGTGATGTGAGGATTTGGACCAACCGAATGCCGGGGGCATTCCAAAAAGAGTGATAAGGGGGTCAGGATTCACTGTACGACAAAGGAATTTCCCTAACATATCGAAGATGGCATGTGAAAATTCAATAAGTTTGGGGCATGACTAAAACATGTGCATGTGATCAGCCGGTGAGAGTTTACTTCTGTTGCAAGAGTCAGCTCTGTCTGGATAAATTTTGGCTAATCTCGCATTAGTGAAGTGGCTCCTGTGCAAGATCTTGCACTGTAGGAGTTGGTGCCTAGCGCATATAGAGGAAGTGTGAACAAGATTAAGTATACGGGCCCATTGTTCGTCAGAGATTGTGATCCTGAGGTCCTGGTCCCAGACAGCTCTCTGGGAGTTCAGGGTGGTCGGGTTTATCCTAAAAATTGAATCGTATAAAATTGAAGTTAAGGATTTTTGTGTTGTTTTGAGTAAGAGAAGGGAATCCATCAAGGTCTCTGGAGGGCGATTAGGAAAGTGAGGGAATTGATTTTGCACCAAATGTCGGATCTGAAAAAAAAACGGAATAAATGAGCATAAGGGAGAGTGAATTTTTTTGATAAGTCTGCAAATGAGGGGAAAATCCCATCAATATAGAGGTCATCAAGGATTTGCAGACCTCTATTTGACCAGGATTCAAAAGCTAGGTCAGAACAGGATGGAAGAAATAAATGGTTTCGGTAAACTGGGGCTAGTCTCAATGAGGAGCGCAAGCCAAGTTGTCTTCTGAATTGACTCCAAATTTTCAGGGTTCAAAAACAATAGAGTTCTTTGCCACTTGCTTGGCTGGTAGAGGTAACTGTGAGCAAAACACTGACCACAATGCAAAAGGCGAGGAGGCTTGTTCCATATGGGCCCATAGAGGGCGATTTTTGGAAGTGATCTTAATGCTCCAGAAAAGAATCTTGTTGATATTACTAGCCCAATAGTATCGGCGAAAGTCTGGTAAAGCCAAACCTACGAGAGATTTGGGAAGTTGGAGAGTTGACCTTTTTATGCGAGCTTGTTTATTGCACCATAAGAAGGAATTAATCAACTGGTCAAGTGTAGAAAAAAAAAGATTTGCGGATGAGCACAGGAACATGTTCAAAGACATGAAGAAAGTGGGGAAATATTGTCATTTTGATCAGGTTAACATGACCCAGTAGAGATAAAGGAAGAGTGGACCACCTAGCTAAATCTGATTTACAGCACTCAAGAAGCGGTTGAAAGTGCAAATAATTCAGGGAGTGATTTTGATACGATAATGCCAAGGTATTTTAATCCTTGGGTCGCTTTTCTAAAGGAAGAGAGGGTGGGAGGGAGGTTCTCAGCAGGTGAGTTAATTGGAAGATACTCGCTTTTGGGCAGGTTAATTTTATAGCCAGATCCTTTCCTGAATTGTTCTAAAATATCCAAAATAGCAGGAAGGGATGAAGTTGGGTTGGTGACGTAAAACAGGAGGTCATCTGCATACAGGGTTAGTTTGTGAGAGAGGCCAAATCGGGAAATCCCTTCAAATTTCCTTTCGCTACGAAGCCACAAGGCAAAAGGTTTTACGGCGAAAGCAAACAGGGACGGAGAAAGGTGACATTCCTGACGGGTGCCACATGATAAAGAAAATGATTTAGATTTCACGTCATTAATATTAATACTAGCCACAGGGGATGTGTAAAGAAGCTTAATCCAGCGCCCCGGTGGCTCATTGGTCTAAGCGCGCGCACCATAAAGGCTGTGTCCTTCCCGCAGCGATCTGGGTTCGATTCTGGCTCGGGTCATTTGCTGCATGTCTTCCCCCATTCTTCTCCCCAGCTTTCCTGTCGCTCTACACTGTATAACTATCAAATAAAGGAAAATTCAAAAAAAAAAAGAAAGAAGCTTAATCCCTGATATGAAGTTGGAATTAAAACCGAATTTGCTTAAAATAAAGAACAGGTAGCCCCACTCCCCGCAGTCAAATGCCTTCTCGGCGTCTAATGATAGGATGATTTTGGCTGGGTTAGAATCTGAAGAAGAGCAGATGATGTTTAATAACCTTCCAGTATTGTGGAAAGGCTGTCGTCCTGAAATGAAACCGGTCTGATCCGGGTTTATTAGTGTCGGAATGACCTTGTGGAGACGAATGGCGAGCACTTTGGATAAAATTTTAAAAATTAATGTTTAGGAGGGAAATTAGTCTGTAACTGCTACAATGGAGGGGATTTTTGTCCTTCTTGAGCAACAGGGTTATTGATGCTTCTGAGAATGTAGAAGGTAGTCGGTCATTTGCAAATGCATCATTTAATACCCTCACCAGGATGGGAGCTAGTATGCTGGAAAAGGTTTTGAAAAATTCTGTGGAGTATCCATCTGGCCCAGGAGATTTAGAGCTTTGTAAAGACCCGATGGCCTCTTGAACCTCGGCAACTGTTATGGGGGCTCCTAGATTACGAAAGGCGTCGTTGTCTACCTGAGGGTATGTTAAGCAGTCTAGGGGGTTAGGCTCTGACCAGTTGCGAAAGGAGGTCTCGGAAGAATAGTGTTGAGTAATAACAAGAAAAGGCATTACAAATTTCCCTGGAGTCCGTTATAACCAACCCAGTCGGAGATGCTATTTCGGGTATAAGTTTAGAGGCACTTGCGGTTTGGGCCTGGTATGCCAATAATTTG
Source organism: Gymnothorax javanicus (assembly GCA_029692085.1). Lineage (NCBI taxonomy): Eukaryota > Metazoa > Chordata > Actinopteri > Anguilliformes > Muraenidae > Gymnothorax > Gymnothorax javanicus. The sequence goes on from CM056195.1 coordinate 78,695,392, forward strand.
TTTGGTGTATCACCTTGTTCAAAGAAGCGTTGCTTTGTTTGTAAAAGCTGAATCTCAACTTTGCTGATTGATAACAAATCATAAAGAGACTGTAACTGGAATTTCTTTTGATATATCGTAGCTGAAGGGTTAGTGGCATATTTAGCATCCAAAACGTGGATTTCATCTGACAGTTCTGTTAATTTAGAGAGTTCTGCTTTTTTTAAATGGGATACAAATGAAATAATCTGCCCACGTAGATAAGCCTTGAAGGAATCCCACAGTGTATCACTCCCAATATTAATCTGTCATTAATTTCAAAGAAGAAATTTATTTGCTTGGTGAGAAAATCTTTAAATTTAGCTTCAGAAAGCAACTGTGAGTTGAATTTCCAGAATATGTGAGCTGGTCTGCAGAAGGAAAAAGTAATGTCAACTGACGTAGGGGCATGATCAGAGATAACTACACTGTGATATTCACTGGCAACAGTACTGTGCTACAGTTTATTATCCAATTGGAAAAAAATCTATTCATGAAAAGCTATGGTGCACGTGAGAAAAGAATGAAAACTATACTAGAAGGGAACCTGGTTCTCCCAGGGTCTGCCAGTCCCAAATAGTCTGCATGAAATTTCAAGGCAGTAGCCAATTTCGTTAGAGTAGTATGTTGATGATCTGTCCAGTGTAGTATCCTGTACCAGATTAAAATCGCCCCCAATAATGATAAGGTGTTCTGCAAGATCAGGTAGAGAGGGAAAAAATTTGGATATGAATTTATTATCATCCCATGTGGGAGCATACACCAAAGCCAGAACCACAGGTGTATTCAACAATTTGCCCCAGACTATAACAAAGCGTCCATTAGGATCACATATAGTTGTAGAGGGTTCAAAGGCGATGTCCCTATGTATAACAATCGCTGCCCCCCTTACCCTTTCAATGAACCCAGAGTGGAATAGGTGACCCATCCAAGCCTTTTTTATACGGGAACTTTCAGAATTACGGAGGTGAGTTTCTAGTAAGAAGCACAGATCTCCCTTAAGGTGTTGTAGGTGCGATATTACCTTGTTGGCTTTGACAACTTTATTCATTCCTTTGACATTCCACGAGATAAAACGGAGATTTCTGCCAGACATCAAAATAGACTCTCAACAGAATTGGCCGACTGACCTGTAAAAAGGAGAAGAAACAAAAAAAAAGGGGGGGGACAAGGCACAAGAGAGGAGACAAAACACACACACGCCACAACATAAACACGCACACACCACATACATTCAAAACAAAACAAGTAAATCCCTTGGGGAAACTAAACTTCTGTATCATACTAGATACAAAACTTCCCATTTCTCCTACTCCAGCTTATTCCAGCTCCCACTATGAGAAAAAAAATTACATGGAGCAAATTAACCCTAGAACAAAGTATAGCAACTGCTCAACAGCTTATGTAAAATAGAACAACACCCAAGGCAGCAAGATTTCCAATATGAAAGTACTAAATGTTATAACATTCAAAATATAATGTCTCATTCAAAAAGGGATAACAGAAATTAAGTAAATATATAAATTAAATAAAAGATCATGTCAAAATGAGTGTTAAATAGCTGCCTTAAGTGTCTAGAAGACACGTTAAGAGGTTGAACTATGAATGTGCAGGTAATAAATATAAATGAATGGATTAACAGATTATCTGTAAAATGAGATATTCAAATGTTATACATATTTATGCACTTTTGAATCTGTAAAATAGTGCTGAGATCTAATGGGTAAAACAAGGTTCCTCCCTAAAACTGAGAGGCACAATAGTACTGAATCAGGTATGAAGCAACCTTAAATGTACCTACTGTAACCTGATATTTTGATCCCCAGATTAACACTCTGCAGTCGTTGACGTGAGTGAGAGGGAAGACAGGTTACGGTTGAGAAAGTTCACTTCCTTATTAGCAACCACAGAGACAGTCCAACAAAACGTCCTCAATGCGTTCGCCTCTTTTCTCTTTCCTTACAAAAAAAAACCCGTCCCCTAAAAGAGTCCCGAGGGGAAAACACTACCCCGGAACTAAAATACCAAATTAGCCAATATCATTACACATCGTATTAATACAACATTTTTCCAGTGAGACCCAATTAAATTTATACTGGCCAAAAAAACTAAATAAGCCGAAACGACAGTGAGGCATCTGTCCCCGACCCGAAGGCGCAGGGCAGCGACCCTCTGGTTCACCAGGGAAAACTCCAACACATGGCGGCTAAGCTGGGGGGCTATAAGCAAACCCACACCAGCCTGCCGCCTCTTACCGCGGGCAACTCCAGAATAGAGTCCAGCCTCTCTCGAGGAGTTGGGTTCCAGAGCCAAGACTGTGCGTGGAGGTGAGCCCGACTATCTCTAGCCATACCACTCGACCTCCCGCACAAGCTCAGGCTCCTTCCCCCCCAGATTTCCCCTCCTAGTTTCCAGATTTTCTTTTTAACATATACTTATTCAATTATATTTTCAATATTTACAATATCTTACATAATTTAATGTCAGCTTTGTTAAGTAGAATTAATTTATTTAGTAGTAGTAGTAGTAGAAGTAGTAGTGATTTAGTATGCAGCCTTACCAGTGATAGACGTTAATTATCACATCAATACAAACACTGATAGTGATTTGTAGTTCATTGCCAAGATGGCAGTTTTGCCAAGAGGGAAATTTTGTGATTCAAAAATGTACTATTGCATGTTCCTTTACCAGTTGACTATCAATATGTCATAAGCAGTTCAAGCCGTTTTGCAGTATCTATGATGTCATTTTAAAGACCTAATTTTGACGTTGTTGCTGTTGCCGATGACAACAGATATCGTTGCAGACATTAAAGTTTTCTAGAACACACTATCTGTTACAATTGTGCTTTATACCTTAAATTTGTAAGAGATTACCCTATTATGACAGTTTTGGGCAATAAAATCAAAACAAGATGTCATAATGATGTCATCATAGGTGATAATAATAGCAAAATGATTGTAGTGATTTAGTTTTATGTGTACATCATCCCCTGCAAATTTGGTGGTCATATGCCATGTCATTTACGAGTTACCAACGTAAAAGGCCCCCCCCAGGAAGCCCCAAAAAGCCCGGTCTAGATAGGGTTAATGTTGTACAATATATACAGGTTTTGGAGCAACATATACTGTCATCCAGACACCTTTTTCTGATAAGGCTTTGCTTATTTCAGCAAAAGAATGCCAAACCACATTGTGTATCATGGATCCGTGATCATGGATCAAATGGCCTGCCTGCAGTCCAGACAGGTCACCCATAGAAAAATTTGGTGCATTATGAGGTAAAAAATGTGACAAAACAGTCAGCAAAAGCGTTGAGAAGCTGAAATCTAAAATCATGCAAGAATGAGAAAACATTTTGCTTTCAAAACTTCAGTGATTAGTCTCCTCAGTTCCAAAACACTTAAGGGTGTTGTTAAAAGAAGAGGTGATTTAACACAGTGGTAAACATGGCCCTGCCCAAACTGTTTTTGAAATCTGTTGCTGGCATCAAATTCAAAATGAGCAGGTATTTTTCAAAAACAATAAAATTTCTCAGTTACAACATTTGATATGCTGTCTTTATACTATTTTCAATTACTTTTAGAGCTCAAATGATTTGCCAATCATTGTTGTCTGTTTTTATTTCCATTTACACAACATCCCAACTTTTCTTGAAATGATGCTGTCATATCATCTCAGAGTTGTCGTGCTGTCAACCACCAGTTTTTTTCTCACTTGTCAAACACAGATAATGAACATCAGAGGCACTTAACTTCCGTTTTGCACCTCTATTGCCACTAGTTTTCAGTGTTTTCAGTGTTTTCTCATCACCTTATATACTGGAACAACTGACCATCATAGGTAATTTTGCAGAATAATGTTGCCTAAAACCAGTTTAAACCAATTTTCTTAGCATGAATTATCATGAACTGCGCCTTCAAACATGCATTCAGGCTATGCAAGAGTCAAAAAAATAAAATTTTCCAATTGTTATAAAAAATTTATGGTTTCAGTGTTTTTGTTTACCCATATTTTTACCTCAATATACTTGTGGGAATTATTTTTTCACCAAAACACTGTCACCAAAAAAATTATAGAGAAATAATATATTAGGACCCCTTTTAGACCAAAGTGGTGTATAATCATCACTGCGCACTACTGTAAATACAGTCCATGGGTAGATAGACCCCAATTATCATGCATTCTTTCATTAGTTCTTACTACCTACCTAGCTAACTAAGGTGACCTGTTACAGAATCTTGCTATGCTAGCTGTCTAATTTTACGTCACAATGTTAGTGTTCCTAACAACACACTACACTGTGATCAATAGAAAGAGCTTTTTACCATCGATTTTAATTGCTAAGGTGACCTGTTACTGTATATTGCTTAACTACCGTTGCAATCAAAATTATTCAACCCCCATTGCAAATTTGGTTTAATAGCAAAATTTACGAATTTTCAGCTGTTTGTGATAAACGTATTAAACAAGAACATTTTAAATAGCTCAACACAACTAATATTACAAGTGGCTTCTCCAAATTTAACACAAATGCCATTTTTAATGACTACTGCAGTCTCAAAATTTATTCAACCCCCCGAATAGAATCCGTCATAAAAGCATATTTGCAAATCAGGTGTTGCCTCAGGCTCACCTAATTCAGCTAATCAAGAGCTTAATTAGTTGCATCAGCTTTGCTTGAGATAGAACACATCAAATACTTGCACTAGCTAGGGTTTGTTGACAGTGACATTTGATTGCATATTAGAAATATGGCTGTCAAAATAATTGTCCAAATTGCTAATAGAGGAGATCATTGCCTGGCACAAACAAGGAAATGGATGCAAAATGGTAGCACAGGCACTGAATTTTCATAGAGATGCAGTTGGAAGCATAGTTCGCAAGTTAAGAGTTAAAGGAAGAGCAGCTACAGTACCAGGATGTGGCAGAAAGAGGAAGCTATTAATGGCTGTCACCAGATTCCTGAGGAGACGGGTGGTCAAAAACCCTCGAGTGACTGCAGGAGACCCGCCGCAAGACTTTGAGACAGGAGGCATTGAAGTTTCAGTTTGCACAGTAGGGCGCATACTAAACGTTGTAGGTCTCCATGCCCGAACTCCAAGACATACACCACAACTGATCCAAAACCACAAGCTCCAATATGCTTAAAACCATATAAATAAGCCACAGAAGCTTGGGGATATTGTTCTGTGGAGCGATGAAACGAAACTGGAATATTAAGGGCTTATGAATCAGTGGTATGTCTGCAGGAGGAATAAAGAAGCATATGCTGAAAAGTACACCCTGCCTACAGTGAAGAATTGTGGGGGCTTTTTGATGCTCTGCAGCTGCCTTGCTTCCTCTGGCACTGGAAATCTGCAAAGTGTGGAGGGCAAGATGGATTCAGTCAAGTACCTGGATATCCAAGGAGAAAATGTCATGCCATCTGTAGGGAAGCTGACGCTTGGGCATCATTGGACCTTCCAAAAGGACAATGATCCTAAGCATACCTCAACATCCACCAAGGCTTGGTTTCAGAAGAAGTCTGGGAAGATTCCAGAGCGCCCATCACAGTTGCCTCACTTGAAACCCCATAAAAAATCTCTGGTAGGATTTGAAGAAGGCAGGTGCAGCACGCAAACCCTAGAATATTAGTGAACTGGGGGCCATTGTCAATGAGGACTGGGCTAAGATTCCTTGGGAATGCTGCCAGCAGCTGTCCTCTGCCTATGCATCGCGTTTCCAGCAGGTCATAGCAGCAAAAGGGTGCTCTACTAAGTATTAAGATGCTTGTCATGAAGGGGTTGAATAATTTTGAGCCTGCAGTAGTCATTAAAAGTGGCATTTTGTGTTGAATTTGGAGAAGACACCTGTAATATTTGTTGTGTTGAGCCATTTAAATTGTTCTTGTTTGATTTGTTCATTGCAAACAGCTTAAAGTTTGTAAATTTTGCCAGTAAACCTAATTTGCAACAGGGGTTGTATAATTTTGATTGCAACTGTGTATCTAGCTTCTTAGCTAACAGATTTTACTTCCCAAGTTCCCACCAGTGGTTTCGGCGCTGACAGGACATTATGCTGTGTGCATAGTGGCACATATTTTACCATGGATTTTTCTTTGCCAACTTCTGTGACCTGTTACCAAATGTTGTTTAACTTCCTTGCAAGCTGACTGATAGAACCTCTCATTGGTACCTTTGGTGCTAAGAGAACAGTATGCTATTTCCAAAGTGGGGAGCATTTTACTGTCAATTTCTGTTGTATTTTCAAAATCACTACATGTTTATGTATGTGTAGCCTTAAATTCAATCTCCTCTCAGTGTTCCTACTCTACACGCAGTTCCTGAAAATGAGCCTGAGGGGGCCTCCACGGCTACTTTGCTCACACCTGCTGTCAACCACAGCTGTCACTCATGACTTTATACCCCCTTTTCATAACATCAACAAACTAATTTGAATCAAACTTTTCAGAAAAACTGAACACGTGAATGTACAACAGCGCTACCTAAAATGACAGAAATCATCTTTGGGAAAAATTTATTTGACATATACTTAGTTTTTTTATTTTGGCCCATGTCCCATCCAGTAACATGCAGGGGGCGAAGTTTATGACCTATACTGGAGCCAGCCACGAGAGGGTGATCGAGATGTTTTGACTTCACTTTTGGTTAGCCGTAAGGTCATTCTTTATATACAGTCATTGGCGTAAAGTGGACAAACCGGACATTTAGAAACCACAAATTGGAGTATAAAGACTGTTTAGTTCAATAAAAGTTAAATGTCATCTATCAAGATAACGTTAGCTTCATATCTTCTTATAAGTAAAAATTTAATTATCCATATGACTGCTACTCGTGGCCTGTTGTGCTTCCTTGCTAATTATAAATCCACCATCAGCAGAGCTCCTAATTCAGCACAACACTAAAAGAAGCAATACAATACAATAAACTCAAGATAACTAAATCACAAAGCTCAATAGGTCTACCAAGTTAACAATTTACACTGAACAAAAATATAAACGCCCCATGTCAAATTTTTGAATTTTTATTAACAAAAAACTGGAACCGGATTTCGTCTGTGAATAGCACTCTTCTCCAGCGTGCCAAGGGCCATCGAATGTGTGCGTTTGCCCATGCGAAGTCGGTTCCGGCCGCCGACAGCGGTGAGATCCAGACCACAGTGAGGACGCCGAGCGTACAAGTTGGCTTCTCGCAGGCGGTTACGGACTGTCTGTGGTGTGATGCGTCTGTTGTGCAGACCAACGGTCTCATCCGCTGTGCGTGTCGCTGATCTGAGCCGATCCCGCAGGTGGACGAGCCGGATTTAGCGATCTTGTGCTGGTGTGGTCACACGGGGCCGACGTGGATGAGGTCGATTTGCAGTACTGCCCGTCTGTTGGAAACGAACTCTCAAACAGCCTATCGTCCGATAGTTAACATTCAGCTGCACAGCGACCGCGCTGGTGGACATCCCTGCATCCAGCATGCCAATGGCACGTTCCCGCATGACCTGAGACATCTGAGGCATGATGACTTTTGACAAAATTTGACATTTTGGGGTGGCCTTTTATTGTCCCCAGTATAAGGAGTGTCTGGGTACTGTTCATTCTGTCTGATCACCATCTGGAAATGCCACACCCATGTACTGAGTGAAATCACTGCATCACTGAGCAAATGCTCACTGACAGAGAGATGGATTAAAAAATGGCAAAGAGAAAAGTCAAGAGAAATATCCCTATTGCACAAGTAAAAGTCAGCATATGCTCACTTAGAGCGTTTATATTTTTGTTCAGTGTAAAATCAAATTTCTTATACCACCTGAGATTTTCTCCACACGCTGCTCTCTCTGGCCTGGAATGGTGAGCCAGCACTGTAAAACTGAATTGACATGCTTTATTTCCAACTTTAATACCATTTAACTAACAAATCAAAATCGTCGACGGAAGACATTAGAAGACACCTGGAGCGAACTAAGTAAACACGATTGCCGGATTCAAAACATGCAGAACATAACTCATCAAGTGGGTGGGTCGAGCTAAAATTAGGGTTGGCATTCCCACCCCTGACCCCTGCAAGAACTGGCTCTGAGCTACCTGCTTGATAGAAGGATTTGCTTCAGTGTATTTGCTGGTGACATATTTCTTGTGGTGTGTTTTTCATTTACTTGTCATATTTCTTAAGGAGTTAGAGAAGCACCGGTAATACACGCAGAGCACTACACGCATAACACTGAGGCTGCATCCGAATTCTCTGAAAAAGGCAACCTTTGTCCTGACTCTCCACTTTTCCTTGACCTCGCTAGAAAACGTCACATAGGTGAAGGAAAAGATGCAGGGAGATTTTTTAAGGCGCCTCGGGCATGTTAGAGAAAAATCAGATGTCCTTTCCCTCAATGCCTCATGAGCTTCACGGCAAAGATAGGATGCATTGGACTGGTCTCGTGCAGTCCGTAAACTTTTTTTTTTAATCTTTTTATTCATTTTGAGTACAAATAGAAAATTAAACTCATCGTCAACCATAGAGAGTTTGTAATTTTTTTTTTAACCCTAATTGCCCTACCACCCATTTCCCACTTCCCCTAGACCCATTGCACGGTTCCCCATCTCAATCCCACATCACCCCGCCTCCATGCTGTAGTATAAACCACTCCCACCCCCCTCCCACCCATCAGACCTTCACTCAATACAATAGTACAATACAATACAAACATATGAATACCAACTAACAATAATCACGAGACATGAAATAAAAAGTCAATAAGGTTGAGAAAAAAGAGGAAAAAAAGGACAGAAAGACAAGGGCAGGGAAGATTTGGGGGGGTGGGGGGGGGTTCAGCTATTGCTCACAGTGTCATCTGGCAGGACAGGCAGTGCATCAATGTAATCTAGAAAGAGTCCCCACATCTCATCAAAAGTTTTTAGGGATCCTTTTAAAGAAAATCTTATTTTCTCCAGTTTAAGGCATTTCAAGATCTCTGCAATCATCTGCTTTGGCTAGGAGGTGGAACATGTTTCCACTTGAGGAGAATGAGGCGTCTAGCCAACAATGTAGTGAAGGCTATGACCCTCTGCATGGCTATAGGAAGGTCATCATTCGCTGGCATTCCAAATATAGCTGTCAGTGGGTTAGAATCTATGGGGATATGGAATGTATTTTGAAAGGTATTAAATATTTCCGTCCAAAAATAACCTGGGATGTGCCCACTACATATGAATAAGATTGGCAGGTGACTGTTTACATCTACAGCAGGCGTCACTTACATTTGTAAATATTTTGGCCAACCTAGCATTCGTGTAATGAACTCTGTGGAGGATCTTGCATTGCAAAACGCCATGACCAGCACATATGGAAGACGAATGAACCAAGTTTAAAATGCGTTTCCATTTATCATCAGACAATCTTGTGCCCAAGTCATCCTCCTATATTCTTTTAAGGTTTGCAGATACGTCAGGATTTAGAGAGCTAATTAAATTATAAATAACTGAGATGAGATGTTATTGATCAGGATCAACACCCAGGAGGGTGTCAGTTTTAAATTCAGGAGTACGGTTGGGGAAGTGGGGAAAATGCTTTTGCACAAAATGCCTAATCTGAAAAAAACGAAACAGATGACTGCGAGGTAGGTTAAATTCCAGCAATAGCTCAATGAAAGATAAGAGGACCTCGTTGCTGTACAAATCACTGATACAGGTGATGCCTCTATCAAACGAAGTGCGGAAAGTGGGTTCGAGGCAAGCTGGCCTCCATTGTTCCACGATGGAGGTGGAAGGGGACTGACCTCACATTGTTTGTACACACTGATGCAACAGGAGATGAGTACAGTAATCCTATCCATGAAATAAAGTCTGAACTAAAACCAAACTTCCTTAAAACAAAAAGAAGATACCTCCACTCTACCCTGTCGAAAGCTTTTTCAGCATCTAAAGAGACCACAACTTCGGGAGAATCAGTACTTCTAGAGTAAAGAACATTCAGTAACCACCTTGTGTTGTAGAAAGAGTACCTCCCTGACATAAAACCGGTTTGATCTGTGGAGATAAGACCTGATAATACATGCTGGAGGCGAATAGCCAATACTTTAGCTAAGATTTTATAGTCCACATTCAAAAGTGAAACAGGCCTATAGCTACCACAATTCAAAGGATCTTTGTTTTTATTCAGTAATAAAGTAATGTTTGCCTCCGACGGGGTAGAGGGTAAACCTCAGTTTAAAAAGCCTCATTAAACACTTTCTGTAGGACTGGGGACACCAAGATAGAAAACTGTTTATAAAATTCAACAGTATATCCATCGGGACCTGGGGACTTGCCACACTGTAGCGATTTAATTGCATCCTGTATTTCCTGAACAGATATAGGGTTATCAAGACTCTTGGCAAGAATTTCATCAACTCTGGGGAAGGGGAGCCGATCAAGAGGATTGTCACCATCCCAACTATCAGGAGAGCACTCTGAGGAATAGAGTTCTGAGTAGTAGGCGCAAAATAGCTCATTGATTCCAACTGGGTCAGAGATTATTTCGCCTGTTTTAGATTTAAGTCTAGGAATCAATCTAGAGGCTGCAACAGAACGGACTTGATGGGCTAAAAGTTTTTCCGCCTTGTCACCCATCTCAAAAAAAATGTTGTTTGGACTTAAGTATTTGCATCTCAACTTTATTAGTCAATAATAAGTCAAATTCCGTCAGGAGCTGCAGGCGTTTTTTTATAAAGATTAGGGTCTGGAGCTGCTGCTTATAGGCTATCCAGCCTCAAAATTTCCTCTGATAACTCAGCTACCCTGGCTTTCTCTGTTTTCCTCACAGCTGAGAGATATGAAATAATTTGCCCCTGTAAGTATGCTTTGAAAGCCTCCCAAAGGGTGCCCCTTGAGATATCAGGGGTGTCATTAACTTCAAAATAAAAAGAACTATGTGTTGAGAGAAACTGTTTAAATGCTTCATCAGCCAGCAGACCAGAGCTAAACCGCCACTGTCTATACGATTTACCATGCTGGCCAAAATCTATGTCAACAGAAGTAGGGGCATGATCAGAAATGACTATGCTATGGTAACTGCAGGAAGCGACCCTTGACAGTAGTCTGTTATCCAAAAGGAAAAAATAAATTTGCGAATACGTATGGTGGACATGGGAAAAAAAGGAGAAAGATTTGGCGGATGGAAACTTAAACCTCGAAAGGTCAGACAGACCCAGACAGCTCGTGTAGGCATTTAGGGCTTTTGCAGAGTTTGAAAGTGTAAAATGTTTTGTAGATGAACTAACTGGGTTTGCATTTTGGATCAGATTAAAGTCGCCTCCTACAATCATACAGCGATTGTCGATGTCAGGGAGAGCTAAGAAGAAATTAGAAATGAATCTGTCATCGTACCAGGCACGTGCGTAAACGGAAGCTAAGACAACAGGAACATTTTCTCAGGGTACCCGAGACAGCCACATAACGCCCATTAGGGTCAACAATTGAATGTTGTGGTTCAAACAAGGCATCCCTATAGATCAGGATCGCAGCTCCTCTGGTTCTCTCGCTGAAATTTGAGTGATACAGGTGGGCTACCCATGCCATCTTGAGTTGTGGAACATCAAGGGCATGGAGGTGTGTCTCTTGAAGAAAGAATATGTCCCCATTAAATTGGTGTGAGCCATTATTTTATTTAACTTAATAATGTGACTGGCACCTTTGACGTTCCACGAGACAAAGCGAACATTATTGTTATCCTTTGTCATATTACCAGCCATATAATAGTCGTCCTGTTTTGCATTTGGACTGCACGAGCGGGGAAGGAGGGAAAGTGGGAGGAGGAAGGGGAGGGGGAGAAGAAAACAAGAAGATAAATAAATAAATAAATAAATAAATAGAAATAAAGAAAAAAAAAGGGAGGGGGGTACACACACAATCCCAAAAGTCTGAATCCTTACCAACCGAAACTTAAGTGTAATGACCTACAACTGGATGAAGAAAGGAGCGCTACTTGGCTGTCAGCAGTAACGTGGACTGGAAGGTGCTCTTTGCCCGGGTTCAATGCACGAAGATCCTCAAAAAAGAAAAATGACAAGGCACACACATCAGAGCGCCCATTCTTCGTCACTAGGTACAGCACAGCAGCCCAACATGTTAAAAGGATTGTCCTTAAAAATTGGGGAATCATTCAAAGTGACCCTATACTGAGAGACACTTTTCCTGAGCCACCTAGAGTCAGATACGAAAGAGCCCCCACTATTAGGGATAAAGTTGTATGGAGTCATCTTCAAGCAAATAGCAGCAACATCTGGCTACACCGGCAACCAAAAGGCACTTTTAAGTGTGGACATTGCAACCACTGTGATAACGTTCAACGGTGCAAAAGTTTTGAGGACACATCCACCAATAAAGTCTATCACATCAATTCCTTCATTAATTGCAAAACAACTCATGTTGTTTACAGACTGGAATGCCCTTGTCACCGGTTCTACATTGGAAGAACTAAACACAGATTACAGGACAGACTCTGGGACCATAAAAATGCTATACGCACAGGAAATAAAGACTATCCCATGGCTGTGCATTACGCTGAAGCCCACAGCAACAACCCGGCCTCTCTTAAAATTATTGGCATTGAAGCTATTAGTGAATCCACGAGGAAAGGAGATCGCCTTAAACAGTTATTGAAAAGGGAAGTCTCTTGGATTTTCTTGTTAAAAGCCACTAGATTCCCAGGCCTTAATGATGAACTGGACTTTACTCCTTTTCCATAGGCACCTCCGCCATTCCTATTGGCTTCTTGCTCCCTTCTGGCGTTTTGTCCGGCCTTATTGGAGACTCCCAATCATCTTCTTTCTTGTCTTAAGTGTGTCCGCCTTTATGTATATATATATAATTTTTTTTTTCTCTCTCTCTTTTATAATAATGTGTCGTGTATATAGTGTGCCTGTGCAGGGAGCCTGTCACTTTAAACATTTAAACTCACATGTCTACCTGCACAACCTATGACAGGTATAGGGTAACCTATATCACTCCCTCCCCTAGCCCTTCCTCTGTTTGAAACACTCTGATGAAGGCAGAAGCCGAAACGCGCAAGTGTTTTATAATCCACATGGATAAGCCACTTTAATAAAGGCTTTTTTTAATTTTTGATGGAAGAGTGCCTTGTCATTTTTCTTTTTTGAGGATCTTCATGTAATGACCTACACTTAACTTCCTACTTGTGCAAGTAGGGTTACATTGTATCTCATGCATCTTCCTACTCACTCAACTCCAGTCCCCATGATATGTCTCATTTTGCCCTACTACAAAAACCTGAAGCACACAGAGGAAGGAAAAAAGAGAGAAAAAAAGGACAATGTATCATCATTTTTCTTTTAGTTTGAATAGTAATCCCGACCAACAGCCAAACACAAATTTACCAGAAAAAAGAGGGCATCTTACTAAATGAGTAAGCTTTTAGATTCGGCTAGAACTCCCAGTGATCACGTAAGTCTAAGTATAAAGTCTTATTACACCTCATGTTGGCCCTGCTGAAACTACGATTAGGACAATGAAACTGTTCAAAATATCCAACATAGTACTGTATCCGTTGACAGTGAAACAGGGGAATAAAGAAAGAGAGAAAAAAAGGGAAAAGAAAATTGGGGGAGTTATAATAACAGGGAATCATAGCGTTACATAGCCTTAAAAATATTAACATCCCTTGAAAGCATGTCCAATCAATGTCGATCCCAGGGTCACAGTAGTTTGAGCCAGCTGTTTAACCCTTGTAAGCTGACAGCGGCTAAATTAAGCCCCGGCTAGCGTAGCCCGCCGAAGCTGAGTGATCTCCACCCCATAGCCAGACTGAATACAGAAGCTAAGCTGTCCAGTAGATTAACAAAAAACAGACAGGAGTGATTGTGATCTTCGAGAATCCAGCAGAATTAACTTGAATTATTTACTTTATATTACTTGCCCCAAAAATTTCTAATATTGGCACAATCAAAACTCTTAGCTTAGAGCTTCTCACTGTAGTCCAAACGGTACTACATGCATACTGATAGTGGAGCGAGAGTTACAAACAGAAAATGAAAGGGAAAAAATAAAAAATAAAGACAGGACCACCAACAATGTATTAAAGGGTAGAAAAACTAACTTCAAATAACAATCGACATATAAACATCCTTTCAGAAAATAGCAGTCCCAGAATAATGTTACTATAATCCTGCATTATCATCCAGCTGCACCGAGCGCCGCCTGGCGGGACCAAATAAGTTCCACGGCGTGAGCCCAGCATTAGTTGAGGCTTATGCAGTACTGTCCAGTATCAAAAGTAGAGCGTCGTAACAATTAACATATCAAAAACCCAGTGGGGCTTACCTTAACTGCCTTATAAACCAGCGACAAAAAACAAGATCACTAACTTAGCTGTCCAACAGTCTCAGTGTTGGTTTAGCATGCTGGCTAAATTAGCATCCTATTAGCTGTCATAACATCAGTCTCCCGGCTCGTCTTGTTGCACTTCATGCTGACGATGGGGCACCATGAAATCGCAAGCCTCTTGGACGGAGGACAGCCTCTTCTTAGAACCATCCCGGGACGTAACAAATAGCCTGGTAGGGTACAGGAGTGTCAGCATGAACCCCAATTTGTAGAGCTCCACCATGACGTCTTTACATTTAGCCCGTTACGCTAAAACTTCGGGAGTGTAGCATTTGTATGTTCTGTCCGCGATATTGAAGCTTTCCTCTCCGCGAATCACACCCTGGCTTTGTGGTGAGGGCCTGGTGGGCTCGGTCTAATTCCGGGGGAGACTGCAGTATTTCACGGCCCAATACCTCAACCAGTAAATCAGAAAAGAACGTTGTGGGACGCGACCCTTCAAGTGACTCTGGTAAGCCAATGATACGAATATTGATTACTGCAACTCTCTGTATGTGGGCTTAGACAAACGTTCTCTGCGGTGTCTGCAGCTATTGCAAAATGCTGCTGCTCGCCTTTTGACCAGTAAGAAAAAATGTGACCACATCACACCGGTTCTGGCCTCTCTGCATTGGCTTCCTGTCTGCCTCAGGATTGATTTTAAGATTTTGATGTTTGTTTTTAAGATATTGAATGGCCTGGCCCCCCAGTACTTAGTTGAACTCATCCATGTTCACACATCAGCTAGAGCACTGAGGTCATCAAATAAGTTGCTTTTAGATATCCTGACATCTAGACTCAAAACTAAAGGCCACCGAGCCTTCGCAGTGGCTGCCCCATTGTGGAACAGCTTACCATAGTACATTAGATCTGCCCAGACTCTTGAGATGTTTAAGTCATTGTTGAAGACTCATCTCTTCTCGTTGGCTTTTGATTCATGTTGAGCCAAACATTGCCAATAAATGGACTGTTTTATTGATTTTTGTGCCTATTGTCCACTTTGCTTTGTTTTCTATTGTTACACTTTAATATTTTTTGTGCACTGTGCGCTCTAACATTGTATTTTTCAATTTCTATAGTAGTATTTTAACACTTTAGTGCTTTCTAGATTGTACAGCACTTTGGCAGACTTCGGTTCTTTAAATGTGCTATATAAATAAATTTGACCTTGAATATTGCTCCGGCGGCTTCTCCCCTCTAGGTCTGCAACTTTAGCCTTTAACTTGGCGTTGTCCTCCGTTAGAGCCACATACATTGTTTCCAAGGTTTCTATACACTGGTCCGTCAACTCAGCGTTAGCTTCCAGGGATTGCAGCCTCTGTCCCTGGCCTGCTACGGTGGTTTGAATTTTGTCTAGTTTGGTGTCAAAAGTTGAGAAAGCGGCTTTGAATTCGGCCGACAGAACAGCTCTGTGTGTAATGGGCGGTGATAGGCCGCCAGGTGCAGCGACCAGTGAGAGAAAGAACAAAGAGCAGCCCAGATAAGAGACAAACACAAAAGGAGATACACACCTCCGATAAAAGTTTGTGCTTCCAAGGACGAATAAAAGTCCGCAACATGGAAGCAATGCGAGAGAGAATAAACAAAGAGAGAAGAGAAAAAACTTCTAAAAGAAGCAATTCCTGACAATAAATGGAAGATAACAAGTCACTAGGAAAACTGACTAAAGATATCTTCGGCCGAAGTGCTAGAAACAAACAGACACTCTAGTGATAGGCGTGGTGAACCCCCGGCCATATATATAGAGTCTGGAGAACTCCGCCCCAGCTTAATTAGCCAGCTGGGCCAGGAATTTGATGCAAAAGAAATCCCATATCGTCCTGGACGATAGAACAAAGAAAGGTCCAACAAACAAACGCACGCCTAAACCATGACACTGTGGTCTTCCAGCATGGTGGCTATGGTGGACATGTTCAAAGTGTTAGCCACTGCCTCGTCTTTCTTGGCATTGTCCTTTTTTTCTGCGCTCCTTGTCAGCATGCCAGTTGGCAAACAAAGTTCAAAACAAAGTTTTACAATGTTTACAGTCCAATTTGTGCACTTTTTAAATAGAAACAGTAGGCAAGTAGTCAAATAATACTAAAAAGTTGTGGGAGCGTAGAGCGGACCATCTACTCCTTCCTTCCTTCTTCTCTCAGTCCGTAAACTTTAACCCTATCTAGACCGGGGGGGGGGGGCTTTATATGCCTGCGCCAATTTTCATGTCGTATAATTTCTGAACGGCTTGAGCAAGGACCACCAAACTTGGTGACTTTTCCTAAAACTTGTCTGGGAACAATTTTATACCAATAAGTCAAGTCCACCCTCTTCGCCGTTTCCATGGCATCGGTTTTCTAAGAGGTATGCAGGGCTCTCAACTCTCACGCATGGAATTATGCAATTCCATTGCTTCCAACTGAGTGAAGAAAAGCGTGAGAAGTCCGGAATCATAATTGATTTCCATATTACTAGTGGCAAAATCCACCGTGACGCATGTGAAACTGATAAACTTCAATGCATAAGGACTTCAATTCTACCTGAGAATCTCTTACAAACGCGCTGATTGAATAATTTTTGACTACAGCACAGGAACGTGAATATGTCATTTAAACTCAAGCCGAATGCATGAAAGTTGAGAGCCCTGGGTATGTCTGACAAAATATCGCCGATTTTGGTTTCATCAATGTAGTTTCCAGATTTTCTTTTTAACATATACTTATTCCATTGTATTTACAATATCTTGCGTAATTTCACGTCAGCTTTGTTAAGCAGAATTAATTTATTTAGTGGTAGTAGTAGTAGTAGTGATTTAGTATGCAGCCTTAGCAGTGATAGACGTTAATTACAACATCAATACAAACACTGATAGTGATTTGTAGTTCATTGCCAAGAAGGCAATTTTGTGTTTCAAACATGTGTACTATTGAATGTTCCTTTATGCTAGGTTCCCACTATCACGATTCGCGGCACGATTGAAATTGGGGTCTTAATCGTGGTGATCCTATCAGCTCTTGTCAGATCTTGAGGTCAGTTGTGGCAATCGTGTTGATCGTAGGAAAGTTTGGGACGGTTCAAAAATTTCCTACGATCAACAGTATTAATTGTCAATCGTGATCATCGCATCACCTTGTATCCAAACCTGAAATTTCAGAGAATTTCCACGATCAGTTACGAATGGCCAATCGTGGCATTCGTAACGGAGCGCACGACAGTGGGAACTAGTTGCCTATTATATGTTATAAGCAGTTCAAGCCGTTTTGCAATATCTATGACGTTATTTTAAAGACGTCATTTTGACGTTGTTGCTGTTGCCAATGACAACATATCTTTGCAGACATTAAAGTTTTCTAGAACACACTATCTGTTACAATTGTGCTTTATACCTTAAATATGTAAGAGATTACCCTATTATGACAGTTTTGGGCAATAAAATCAAAACATGATGTCATAATGATGTCATCATAGGTAATAATAATACCAAAATGATTGTAGTGATTTAATGTTATGCATACATCACAGTGGCGTGGGCAGAATATTTTTTTTGGGTGGGCCTGAACAAATGTGGACGGGCCATTTTTTTCCCCCAGACAATGTTGGCTTAGAATACAGATTAAAGTGAAAAATATATCATGCTTTCATTAGGCTTACAAAAATGGAGAAATGGGGACCAAACAAATAAAAATATTGGCAGGCAAGACATTTTTATGTTAATTATGTCCCAGAAGATAAAACCAACAGTCAAAAACCCTTTATAACACGAGTGTACATATAGCCTATACATCCAGCACACGAGGCCATAGCCATGCAAACAGATAAATAGAAAACTTTGAAAAATGCCTGAGCCCAAATGACCATTTAAAGGCTACAATGTCCTTCACACCTACACTTACACTTTTATTTCAGAAGCATCGTTAGCTCATTCGCCTGACAGCTAATGGAATCGTCACTTCATTCGCATCATATTCTCAGCAGTGAAAAAATAAACCAAGCAAATAGAAAGTCTAGTATCCATTGAGTCAATATACGCCCTAATGGCAACACTTACACAGATATAGAGGTAGTATAGTACAGAGGTAACTATGTCATCATAAATTTTATGACTCAAGAAATTCAAGAAAGTTTTGAATGAAGAAATTTTATTTTTATTAGCTAAGTTGAAGTAAAGAAAAGCTGGCTAACCCTTTCACGAGCATCGGTCCCAGGGTGGGCTGCCTATTTGTGTTTTTATAGCCTGCCGACAGATACTGTGCTACATTGGAGAACTAGCTATATTGTGTTCGAAAGTTTGTTGCCTCAGCAATATAACTGTGTTAGCTGCTTTATGATGCAAATACGATAGCCAAAATCATAACGACCCTCTGCCTGTCAATGGAGTCCCATAAGTTCAGTTGCATAGCATTGTTCAGGTTTGTCAAAATATGTTGAAATTGATGATTTTACCTTGGTAGTCATCCAGAGCTAAAAGCCTGTCAAAGTTTTCAATCCGTAGAACAAGCAAGCTTGGACAAACGCCACTTGATCGGGTAGCTGCCCTGAGTCTTTAAGATTTTCCCTTTGATCAGCTTTTTTTACTCATGATGCAGAGCTGTAGATCTGTACTGTAACCCTTCAAAAACAGAGTAAGTGCACCCGTTGGCTATTATGTGCTGATTAAACAGAACAATTCTGGCCTGTATCAGCCCTTACTCCAGCCTAACAGTTACACAGACAGCCAGTGGTCTGTAACTTCTAAAAGACGGGTGTGTATAGTAGGAAAGGGTTATTTTTTACCGGGAGGAATTATTTCAATGGTTTCTGACAAGGGGGAATTTTGTCAATGAAGCAAAGGAGTTTTGTTTAGGAATTACGGAATCCTCCTCTCGCAGTTTTCTGTGCCTGATTAGCAACAATTGCTAAGACTAATTTGATAGGGGGATGTATTTTCAACAGCATTGTTCATTGATCACAACGTTATGACAAGAAGGACTGTGGGGGTCAGACCCGGACAACCACGTAGCCTACGTTAAATGTATTTTCTAAACGTCAGTTATCCAAAACACAAATTATATTACTGCACATGCAAAAATACAGTCCATGTTCATAGAGAATTACTCACTTAACCAACCACTCAATCATTATACAATTTAAAAAAAAAACAACAAAAAAAAAAACATCAAGACCGAGTGAGAGCCTGGGCCGGCCAGTGAACAAACTAGGCGGGCCAGTGCCGCCCAGGCCCATTACTGGCTACGCGCCTGGTACATCATCGCCTGCAAATTTGGTGGTCATGTGCCATATCGTTTACGTGTTACCGGGGGGTGCGTAAAAAGCCCCCTCCCCATCCCCCCATCCCCAGGAAGCCCCAAAAAGCCCGGTCTAGATAGGGTTAAACTCCACTTGTAATGGCCGGTTGTATACGGAGGCCAAGCGTAACGACAGAGAGAAAGAGAGTAGCACGAACACAGTACAAACACAGAGAATAATATAGACCAAATGCAAGTACTCACGCTTCCAAAGGACGTATAATAGTCCAAACCATGGAAGCAAAGCGAGATAGAAAAAGGGAGAAGAAACTCCAACAATAAGAAGATAGAAAGTCATACCAAACCTGACTAAAGATATCTTCGGCTATAGTTCGAATCTAAACACAGACACTCTAGCGAAGAAGGCATGCCAGACATCCTGCTTATATTGGTTCTGGGGAAGCGCCGCCCCAGCTCAATCAACCAGCTGGGTAAAGAATTAAATGGCCCAGGAATTCGATATTGTCCCCGGACGAGAGCCGCAAAGAAAGGTCCAAACAACACGCACACCTCACAAACCATGACACCACTTGCATGCAAGGAAGACGAAAAGTCCAAACTTGAAAGTTACCAGTCAAATGGAATAGACGTTGTTTTAATAGTCACTGTGATAGATTTACTGCTCTAGGCCTAGCCACGCAAGTAAGCAACATAGGATTTCTGACACCCCTCACCATGAAACAGTTGACATGAAAAATATCTATGTGGCTAAATTCTACTATGAGTCATAATTTAACTTTCAGCAAAAAAAAAAAAAAAATTGTTAGTTTGCTGTTTAGATCAATCATTTTTCAAGATTACTTCTCGTTCTTACACATCAGAGCTCACTGCCGTCATATTTGTTCTTGAATTGACTGTGTTGATAGAGCCCTCACCTGCTGTCCCCATTGGTCAGAAAAATATGGACTGAAGAAAAATTCAGCTCCCAACTGAAGGTAAACTCCTCACCTTCATCCTTATCATTCGGGCTCGAGACACCAGTCAAATGTGCCCATAGCCTTCGCAATTTATCTGAAAACTTTGGGACTGAATGACATCTCCAATAGCTAAAGCTACAAAGGATTGTGGTTCGTATTCAATCTTTTTCTTATTCCAAGGTCGGTCCCATATTTCCTTGCTGGAAGACAGCAACTAATGGGCTAATTACCTCCTTTCTTTAGCAAAATAAACAATCTTTATGTTCCTCATCATTGCTACCTTTTATGTCCCCCAGTTCGGGTGGCCATTATCACATGTTGTTTTGGCAGCCTCTGTGGGTTGCCAGTTCTCTTGTTCTCATTTTTTTTTCAATCCGAATTACAGCTGAGCCAGACCTGGACTCCTCATTACCTATCCTATACAAGGGATTGGGGTGTGTACCAAAGGAGGTGTCCATACCCCTACTCTGGAAGGAAAACCTTGAGAGGCTGTCCACGTCAAAAGTACGTTTGGTGTTAACGGCCCCCAATATAATAAATGATACAATTAATAATTGACTTATTAATGTTCTGTAATGGCTGGTGTGTTCCCCCTATTGTTCCGCCCCAACCCAGCTGCCCTCGTCAGTTTTGGATCTGTTTATTTCATTGATTTCCGTAATTCAATTTTATTTTGTTCTTCTCCCCTGCTCCTGTTCATTCTCCACTCCCATTCCTCACCTGTTGCTCATTTTCTTTGACTATTTACGTTTAGTGGTTGTGCTTCCCCATTGCTGGATTGTAGGCTAATCTCCTGTGTTGTTTACTACCCTTTTGTTGGTCCCCTCATAGTTCTTTGCCTGTGTATCAGTTTGAGCTCTCGCTCTCTTCCTCCTGTATTGATAATAGATATTCTTGATTGCAGGTTACTATTTATTGAGGATTGTTTCCCTGCAGCTCAGAGAGGTGGACTCCTTTGGTCCCGCAGGTTTTGGAATTCTCAAGCTGCTTACCCAGTGGCAAGTTCAGCTGATCTTTGTTATTGATCTATGTCGTTAAAACACACCTTTGAGCAAGCCCGGTTCTAGACTGTTCTGATTGGGGGATTTCAGGTTTGGGGTAGGCGACTTTTTTTTTTTAAGATTATTTTTTGGGATTTTCTCCTCTATCCGACAGTCACACAGTAGAGAGAGACAGGAAAGCTGGGGAGAAGAATGGGGAAGACACGTGGCAAATGACCCGTGCCGGAATCAAACCGCGTCGCCACAGGAAGGCCACAGCCTCCATGGTGCACGCGCCCAGGCCGATGAGCCACCGGGGTGCCCCGGGTGGGCGACTTTTTATCCATATCACAGTGTGCTATACTACAATCTGCATGACGTTTTTCATGTTGTTAAAATGTCCAACTACCACGGAGGCTCCGGCTCCCCCTCAACCCTGATTGTGACCACTGCTATTATAAATAGTGACAGGTATTACTAATTTCAATCCTATGACAAATTGTTTCAAAGCGATCAATTCACCTAATTCAGTACTACACTAAAACCACCAATTACAGGAGAATCAGGATAAACAAATCACTTAGATGTACAGGTTCAGACAGCTGCTCATGTTCTACCTAAGATTTTCTCTGTGAGCTAATCTCTCTGTCCAGCTGTGAGAAGTCGTGGAGGAATAGGAGCGATCTGATATAGGGCAAAACTGTCGTAAATCGGGAGATGAGATGAAGGAAGGGGATTTTTTGTCGACGTCCGCACTTTCGGTAATAAGACCAGCTTCGCCAAGTCAATGCGTGCATGACGAAATGCGATGAGCATTGCGCAGCTTCGCAGTCGAATACCATCGTGGATACACAGATATGAATATGAAAATACCACAAAATTCAAATAAACACTACATTCGAGTCAAAGCCGGAGTTCATGTCCTGGAACTAAACGCTATAAATCGCCATTATATTTACTAGCCTTCGACCGCGCGCGGATATGAGCGGAAGTTCACTCGCCGACATTTTGACCGTTGAGCCGTCATTATCGGCAAGCATATCCGCCTTGCGATATGCCGTATTGTATATCAGATCACTCCTATTGAACGGACACACGTGCTATCTTCAAGTTTCTTATACTGTCTGACCAACAAGTCAGAATTGTGGACGCCCTTATGAGACACAGAAGATGGGCAAGCTAGATAAACATGATTGCTGGATTCAAAACACGTGAAACACAACTACCCGATTGGGTGGGCAGAGCAACTCCTTTGGTGGACAATGCCCACCCCTGCGCATGCTAGAACCAGCCCTGCCTCCTAGGCTTATTCTGTGATCCGTGCCCAGCTCCTCCTCTGAAGGTCGTGGCATGCTCGCTAAATAAAGGCAAGTGCCCCAACAAAAATAAGCATTTACATGTGCACCTCCCTCTCATGCACACACCAAAGCCCCGACATAGGGTGGAGCTATTGATACTGAAGCAAGCCTCTTTTTAGTGATGACCACCCTTCATCTAAAGCCTTCTTGCATCTATCAAATAATGCATGCATATGTTTAATTATATTCATAAAACAACACTCCCATTCACGGATTGTGGATGAGGTTGCGATGGTCCTCGCATGTGTCGCATTTGATAGGAAAACTTGGGCCCATTGACAATATTATTTGATTTAAAAATTATTTTAAAAGACACAAAATATGCTGTCAGGCAGCATGGTGGCACAGTGGGTCGCTCTGCTGCCTCTCAGCAAGAAGGCCGTAGGTTTGAATCTGGGCTGAGGCCTTTGGAGTTTGCATGTTCTCCCCAAGTTTGCGTGGGTTTTCTGCGGGTACACCAGTTTCCTCCCATAATCCAAAGACATGCATGTCAGGCTAATTGCCCAATGGTATTAGAGCGCGAGTGAAAGGTGTGTGATCGGAGTATGTGCCCAGCGACAGGTTGGTGACTTGTCCAGGGTGGGCCCCTGCCTTTCGCCCATAGTCAGCTGGGATAGGCTCCGGCTGCCCCACAACCCTATTGAGGAGGAAGAAGATAATGGATGGAGAATATGTTGGCCCAGATGTGTGGCAAGTGAGAAATATGATAATGGACATGTCATATATCTGCAGGAAAATGATTTTCAATTATGCTAAAGTCTAAAGTGTTTTTGAATTCCATGACCCTGTTTGCGCAACATGCGAATGAATGTTTTATTTTAGCAACTCAATTGTGTTACCGTACGTGAGAAATTAAATTTCAGTTTTGATTGTTATGCAAACGTTTGGTCCACTGCAGTTTTAGGTGGAATGCAAGACTGAACGACAAAGTGCTTGAGTGAGCTTGCTGGGCTTTAAAAATGTTTCATTTTTCATAATCACCTCAGTGATCTACTATGAAAACAGATATTTTAACAAATCATTCAATTTCACTTGATATCCCACATGAATTTTTATCTTACAGTAATGACATGCAGATAGCATGTACCTCCGCAGCATAACGTGCAGAAGTTTCCTGTCAGGCAAGGGAAAGCTGGGAAGAACAGATAAGCATTATCATGACATTACAGTCTGCCTCCAGCCCAAACACTGCAAAGAATGTCCACAGCCACGATATGTTTCATTGCACCACTGGGCTAATTTTCATGATACAACAAGGAGACAAATCTCTTCAGACAGCAACCGAGCTATCTGCTTTTACTGTAATTTGTAACTGTTCCACATTAAAATTTCTAAAACAGCTATACCCATTTTATATATTTTATTGAGTTGCACATTAATCCAGATGCTTCATACAATGTTCAGACTTAGGCAAATCCATTATTTTAATTTATTTAGTTGCCTGTCGATGGTGTTGTTTCTTCTTTTTCCTTGTCTTCTTTTTCTTCTTCTCTCCCTCTGTTTCTAGAGTCAGAGGAATCCAAAATTAAGTGTGGCATTATTGCCTGTGTATTGCCCCTCTCCCTGTGAATTCAGGAATTTTGGCTACCTGCTTTCATTCAATTATCGAATTACCTTCTCTGTTCTCCCTCCTAATTAGTACACCTGGATTTCCTTAGTTGAGTCTCATTCCTTTGCCTATTTAAACTTCAGTTTTCCTCTTCACTGGCTGGTAGCCTTAGATTGTGACACTTAGTTACTGGCAGGTAGCCTTAGATTGTGACACTTAGTTATGAGCCTTCCCTTTTTGTTATCCCCATTTTGTTTTGTGTTTTTGTTATTTAATCTCTTGATTTATTTACTAATATTTAATTACTTCCCTGCACTTGGGTCCTTATTTATTCCACCAGTCCCCTAATACCCTTGTAACATCTGTGGGCACCAGAGCATCACCGCCTACCTGAGCTGTCATGTGATCCCAACTAAGCAAAAAAAAAAAAACTTGATTCTCCTGTCCTAAAAATCTAAAATAAAATTCTTCCCCACCCCTAATCCCATTCTCGAATAAACTAGTCTACTACTTGTAGGCTCTGCCAGGGCCTAAAAGCCTCTCTCAACAGCAGCTGAACTTCCTCTTCCACAATATCCAAAAACTTTTTTGCACCATGAACAACTTCTTCTATTCTCTTATATTTCCTCTTTGCTTCAGCAGCACAATTAATAACTATGGCCAGAAATGCTATGAACTGTGTCCTTACAAAAACAGTATTCATCAAGCTTCCTACTTACTTTGTTCTTCCTTTCATAAATCTTTTTCTGCTTTGTCATAGCTTAGCCTTCTCTTGGACGGGATCCTCACGACTTCGATCTCTTTCTTTCGTTTTGCATAGTCTGCTTGCTATGCTTCATGACTCCATCCACAGTGACTACACTTGGGTTCTGCCACTGCACATCTAATCTCGACATTTACCACTGAATGTTGTCTACAAATTTGTGTCCTAATTTTCAAAAATGTGCACACTAAATGGGTGGGGAACAAAAGGTGTTACTGTGTAATTGATATGATGTGTGTGTGTGTGTGTGTGTGTGTGTGTGTATGTTTTATTGTACTTTATAAGCAAGTCAGACTTTGGCACCAATTATATGCAAGCTTCAAACTTAGCCTCTTTATAATGCAAGAGCGTAGGTTTGCGTATGGACGGTAGGGACATGTCCCTACCAATATTTTGGGAAGCCAGATTGTCCCTACCAATATTTCAGCAAAGTTGTTCTTATCATCTTTCCAGATAAGCCATATTAGACCCAGTTGTGGAGGCTATGTCTCCAAGACAACATATTTACGCATTCTAGCATTTGATTGGTTGAAAGGGAGGGGCTACCTGAAGGCTAAAAGTCAAGTGTAAATTAACCACTCTATTCAGGTCATGAATATTCATTTTTGTCCAAAGCGGGGCTTAAGATGCGCAACTGGAACGCTGGCTTTGATTACATGGTGTTTGCAATGGCTGGCCCGGTAAAGAGAACCGTAATTTGTCATTTGTTCCAGATTTTTCTTCATC
The DNA here is from genome assembly GCA_029692085.1 of Gymnothorax javanicus. Lineage (NCBI taxonomy): Eukaryota > Metazoa > Chordata > Actinopteri > Anguilliformes > Muraenidae > Gymnothorax > Gymnothorax javanicus. The sequence goes on from CM056195.1 coordinate 78,721,304, forward strand.
ACGCAACTATAGTACTTTTCCCACGGCCCAACTCATGTCATATATTTGATATTACCTTAGGTACGTATCACTTTTGCGGAAATTTAATTGTCTGAGAGCGTGAGAAAAATATATTGTTCCATGTAATGCTATTAATAGTCAGCCAAACTGAATGCCAAGTGTAATCTTGGGAACTTGAATCGGTGCGGCTTAGCACTGTAGCAGGCTAGCTAACTGCCACACTCATAACTAAGTGTGCTTGCAGTACCAAGTTATCAAGTTATCGTAAATCGTAAATCTAACATGATCCAGTCCGATAAAACACTCGGTTTGTCCAATTCACAGATAGTCAGTGGTCCATTTTGATGTGTTTATCTCAGCAGCAGTCGCGTTACCGCACAGAGAGATGCTTAATAGACATAAATTGCCTGTAATGATTTTAACATTCTCTAACAATAAAACATACCACTACGTAATTAAGAAACTTATGTATTGGTAAGAGTATTTCAATTGTTCGATATTGCTAACCTTCATAATACAACCCCAATTCCGAAATAGTTGGGACAAATTGTAACTTGTGAATAAAATAAAAATGCAATGACTTTCAGATCACGTGAGCCAATATGTTATTTACAATAGAACATAGATAATACTTCAAATGTTGAAACTGAGACATTTTACATTTTTATCCACAAAATGAGCTTATTTCAAATTTTCTGGCTGCAACAGGTCTCAAAAAAGTTGGGACACAGTCAAAAAAGGGCTGAAAAAAACAATTAATGTATACTATTCAAAAAAAGTAGGGGATATTTTATTTTGAGATCAAAATTTTCACATATACAAAGGGATACGAAACCATGTTGTATAGTTCCTTACTGAGGAAGCATTTCCAAAGAAATTCATCACCCAAACACATCAATGACACTCTCACAATCTGCACCAGATGCTATTGATGATCAAGGGGGTTGTGCCACAAATTTGCATGACTCTGAATTGGAAGGTTAGAGCCACTGTAAAGGAAGATTTTGAAGAGAAAGCATCAGATTATCAGTGGTTGAAGTCGTTAATTAAACAGAGACCATGCGCCGTCTAACACAGGAGGAGAGGTTACGTGCCCTTGGCATGCTACAGGTTGGCACAAGACAGGTCGTTGTGGCAAGGGCAATGAATGTTTCCCAGTCTGTCATCAGCAGATTATGGTCCGGACATCGTGCTACAGGGTCTGTTCAGGATAGACCACGATCCGGGTCGACCCAGGGCAACAACTCAGGCTCAGGACAGATTCATCCGCACTATTGTCTTGAGAAATCGTATGGTAACAGCAAATCAGATAAGGTCTCAACTTCAAAGGATGCTGGCTTGGTAGTGAGTGGCCAGACCATCAGGAATCGTCTGCACAGATTTCACTTACACGCCCGACGCCCTCGTGTCATTCCCTGTTTGAGGGATCGTCACATTAGGGCCAGACTCCAATGGTGTCGCCATCATCAACGCTGGGATAATCGCCGATGGAACAACGTAATGTTCTCAGATGAGTCGAGGTTCACTGTGGACTTCCTTGACAGACGCAGGAGGGTTTGGCGCCGACGTATTAACGCTTCCATGACGTTAACGCCATTAGACATGATCCGTATGGGGGTGGATCTGTAATGGTGTGGGAGGCATCACTGCTGCCGCAGAACAGACTTGCATGTTGTTGCTGGACGTGTCACAGGGCAGTACTACTGGGACAACATCTTGGCACCCCATGTTGTGCTGTTTGCACGCCGTTATGGCCGCCGTTTCATTTTCCAAGATGACAATGCCAGATGTCATAGGGCCAGGATCGTTACAGATTACCTCCAGCAGCAGAATATCACCACATTACCATGGCCAGCACTCAGTCCGGACCTTTCCCCCATCGAGCATGTCTGGGACATGCTTGGACAGCAGCGGCTACGCCAACGTCAACAACCTCCTGCCAATGTCCAAGAACTTGCTGCAGCATTGCAACAGGAATGGAATAACGTTCCCCAAAATGACCTGGGACGCCTCGTTAGGGAGTATGCCACGCCGAATTCGAGCTTGTCTAGCCAACCGAGGGGGTTTTACCCGCTACTGACTCTGTTTCACAATGGTGGTAAATTTGCTGTGTGACCCTGTGTTTGTGTCGAATTCTTATTCTGGAGAATCTGTCCTTTACTGACTGTACACAGGGTTTCAATAAATTGACAAATGTTTCCTTAATGTTTTTATGTCATTTGTTTCCTTCCTGACCTCATGATCTGCATTTCATGGTACTTGTAAATCCAATATCCCCTACTTTTTTTGAATAGTATATAAGAGAATCAGCTGAAAGAACATTTAGCTAGTAATTAAGTTAACTGGCATCAGGCGTGTAACATGATTGGATATAGAAGGGATGTCTTAGAGAGGCTGAGTCTCTCAGAAGAAAAGATGGCCAGAGGCTCTCCAACCTGTGAAGGCTTGCGTAAACAAATTGTGGAATACTTTAAAAACAATGTTCCTCAACGTCATATTGCAAAGGCTTTGAAGGTCTCATCATCCACAGTGCATAACATCATCAAAAGATTCAGAGAAACTGGAAAAATCTCTGTGCATAAGGGACAAGGCCAAAGACCTTTACTGGATGCCTGTGATCTTCGGGCCCTCAGACGCCACTGCATCACTCACTAGCATGATTCTGTCATTGACATTACTAAATGGACCCAGGCATACTTCACGAAACCACTGTCTGTAAACACAGTCCGCCGTGCCATCCACAGATGCCACCTGAAACTCTATCATGCAAAAAGGAAGCCATTGTTGAGCATGATCCAGAAGTGCCGCCGTGTTTTGTGGGCCAAGGCTCATTTAAAATGGACTGTAGCAAAGTGGCAAAGTGTCCTGTGGTCAGAGGAGTCCAAATTTGACATTCTTGTTGGAAATCATGGGCGTCATGTCCTCCGGGCTAAAGAGGAGAAAGACCACCCCTCCTGTTATCTGCGTTCAGTTCAAAAGCCAGCATCTCTGATGGTATGGGGATGCATTAGTGCATATGGTGTGGGACACTTGCATGTTTTAAAAAGCACCATGAATGCTGAAAGGTATATAAAGGTTTTAGAGCAACATATGGGCCAGGTTCACGAAAATGACTCCACCCCCTTTTTGTTTGTCCAATGCCTATAATATTTTTAATATTGGGAGTTTTTTTATTATTACAGTCTCACCATAAAGAGCATGATGAGAGCTACACAGGAATGTATACTTTTATGGGTCCCTTAACATTTTTTGACCGCATTATGGGCGCCTAAAATCTTTCAAACCTTAAAATTTCCCACATTTTGGTATGTCCAAAACAGATATATGAATTTTGAATTATGTTTCAGAGAATAAATTAAAATCTAAAAGTCTAAAATACTTTTAAATGTATAAAACACACACTGAACTATTATTTGGGAGCCAGGTCATTGTGTGCATCTCACTTGATCCATGTCATACAGGCATCAACAACTTGTCCCAAAAAACCGTTGTGTACGTGATCCGATTACGACCAGTCATAAATAAATAATTAATTCGCATCTAGGGAACTATTAAGGGTCCACACCACCCGAAAATATTCATATTTTGACAAAATGAAACCATTTTTCATGTATTGTTGGCTCCCTGACCTTCACACTCACACAAACATCAATTTCCTTGCCGTATGGTTTAAGCTTGTTGTGTCCGTTATCGGTGTCATGGCGAGACTCAATGAATCACGCACTTCTAGTTTGTAAAATCCTTAAAAATACATCCAAACTAGTTTGAAAAAAGTGAGAAAGACATGATTATATGAACCCTTTTTGAAATTATTACGTGAAATCTCCATTTTGTGTTGTTTTATGCGGCATGCGTTGTGTACGTTATCGATGTTGTGTACGTTATCCGCTCTGTTTTTTCCATTATTTTAATTATTTAATTTTCACTGATATCTCCTCTTTTCAGGTATTTGTGATAATTCTGGGGTGATTTACTGCTTATAAATAAATTAGGTGTTGCTTATCATGAAATCCAAGCAGTTTTTTCTTTGATTTCTTAGATTTAAGGTTGGAAAATAATATATGGAGGCTGGGAAGATAAAGGTAGGGGTACCTGTCAATGACATAATTTGTGTGGAGGAGAAAAACTTATAGCTTGGGCCAGTGGCATCACCAGACTTTTTATTCTGGGGTGCATTAAGAGGGGGCACAAACAGAACATCCAAAAAAGATGGCCCGCAAATAAATAAATCACTGTGTTCATTGGATGTTCTGTTTGTTGTTAATATGTTTTTTTTTATTCTTTATTTCGTTATAAATCTGTTCTAATTGTCCTCTTTTTTTTTTTTTTTTTTTTTTGGCTGTCGGACACATTTAATGTCTGACCGGCATTGTACGGACTTCGTTGTATTTATAAAAATGGCCCAAATAAATTGATTGCAGTGCCCATTGGATGTTCTGATTGTTGGTGATATATTTTATTCTTTATTTCGTTATAAATCTGCTCTCATATCAATACTTTTACTTTCTGCTGGCTGCCGGGCATGGAGTATTTTGCATTTCGCGTTCGACAGTCTTGATCGTCCAACCGATGTTTAATTCACAATGTCAATGGTCATGGAATTGATTTGCTGACTGACTACAAGCACTATTTTATCTCTGGTGTGGAAATAAAGCGTGAATCTGTTCGATCCATCTGACTAATTTTCAAGAGAGACCGAATAAAGACTGTTGTCCATCTTCAACGGAAGAAAACAGACGAATAAAAGACCAAGAAAAGTCGATAGCTATCAATTTGCATTTTGTGAAGGTCGAACAAAAACATGGCCAAGTTTGTACGTCTAATAATTGCTGGAATACTCGAAAAATTAGAACTTTTATGACTTTCGGACACGGAGTATTTTAGGATCTCTGTCCGACAGTCGCTAATTCTTCATAAATGCGCAAAGTCCCGCGCCAATGTCGCTTCACTTTATTGAGCAGAGCTTAAAGAGAAACATTGATTGAAATTCTCGGTACTCATCTTAAAGAACTGAGCCCTCTCATCAAAACATTCACGTTCAATATCTAAAAAATTCAGTAGATTCGAAGAAATTAAAAACAATAATAGACTGTCGGACACGGAGTTATATTAAAACCCCGTCCGACTTTCGGACACGTAGACACTGCGTTATTTATTTATTTGCGTATCCTAAATGGGGGGGCACATGGGGGGCACAAGATATCCGTGGGGGGGGGCACGTTCTCCCCCTCCTGGCACCCCCTTGGTGACGCCACTGGCTTGGGCCTCTGGACACTTGGAATTATCAGAAAAAGCTTTGTTTGTGCAGATTCATTAAGACAGCATTTTGTGTTGTGTACGTTATCCGCTGACAGCCTTTGCAAATTGGACTCCTGCTCCCACCATTTTTTATTATTACATGGATCATTATACACCAAAATGTGCAGAAAATAATGACGATTGTGGTAAAGTATCAGAAAATTCATTTAAACTGAGTGGGGAACTGCCACATGAAATGAAAGTATACATTTAATCCATGTTTCGCTTAAAATCCTGATGCACATTTTCAAGACTTTTTTCACAAGCCTGCCAAAGGTCAAAAAATAGGTGGACATCTTTTTTGGGGTATGAATTCCTTTCTCAAAACATCATAAAGTATTAAAAAAGGAGCTAGAATTGATTAAAAAGAGTTTTAGTATGTACCAGACTACTCTGAAGAGAGGTGTGTCAGTGGACAACGTACACAACCGCGCCGAAAATGGATTCAGACATGCCGTTCTTTCATGATGCATTGCAGGATAAGTATTGGTGATTTGATGATAATTTTTTTTTTTGCACATAAACTGTAAACATCTCTAATTTAGACATAGAAACTAATTATTTGATACTAGCAAAGCAATATTTTTTCAAATGAGGTCTGGGGTGGAGTCATTTTCATGGACCTTGCCCATATGCTCCCCTCCAGACAACACCTATTCCAGGGAAGGCCTTGTGTATTTCAGCAAGACAATGCAAAACCACATACTGCAGTTATTACAACGGCATGGCTTCATAGTAGAAGAGTCCGTGTGCTGAACTGGCCTGCCTGCAGTCCTGATCTTTCACCGATTCGGAACATTTGGCGCATAATTAAGCGAAAAGTCTGTCAAAGGAGACCCAAAACTCTCCAGCAGCTGGAAGCCTGTTTTAAAGAAGATTGGGATCAAATTCCAATGGCTAAACTCAAGAAACTTGTCTCTTCAATGCCCAGACGCCTCCACTCTGTTAAAAAGAAGAGGGGATGCTACATTATGGTAAATAGGCCCCTGTTCCAAATTTTTTTCAGACCTGTAGCAGCCATCAAATTTGAAATGAGCTCATTGTGGGTAAAATTGTAAAATTTCTCAGTTTCAACATTTGCTATGTTATCTCTGTTCTATTGTGAATAAAATACTGGCTGGTGTGATTTGAAAGTCATTGCATTTTGATTTTATTCACAATTTGCACTTTGTCCCAACTATTTCGGAATTGGGGTTGTAAATGTTCATAACATTAGTAACAGTTGTAAACTTGTATTGAAAAATCAAATCAAAAGTATTTGGATGGCTACAAAATAAAAACGCAAGTATCTATGAAGATTATGGAGGTAGTTTGCGTAGCATCATAAAAGAAACAAAGAAACACTCATTCGGATAATCTCCGTACACAGAAAAGGCAGTATCTGCACTCAGATTTGCAAAAAATGTTCCTGCTCGCGCGCTATGCGCACTCGCATTATGTGTCCCTACCAATTGTCACATTAAACCTATGCCCTTGTTATAATGTAAATACTAAGTTTTCATTCATGACAGTAATAAAACATTTCTTTCTGCCACACAGCCTCATTTTTTCAACTGCGTGCAATTTTTCAACAAACTAATCCAGTTACAACAAATTAATTCATACAATATTTCAATACCTGTCAAGCTTAGTACAATGTCTCCCAAGCTAATGTTTGCAGTACCACATGCGCATATAATGCTCAGTTAAAGTTCTGACAAGACCACTTTATTAAAATAGCTTATTTGACGGCATATAAGCATACATTGAGTTTAGCAACATGGCTTTGTTCTGGGGGATTTCTGCCCATCCAGGCATGGAATTGAAGGTGGAGCGCAGCAATTAACACCCCACAGGACAGAGCCTACAGCAACATTGACATCAAAGAAGAGACATTATTATAGAACAGTGTAACTCAACTGGAACACAATGAATGTACACAAGACAGGTGAAGCTAGGGTGGTGAAGGGTTTGTGAAGCAAGTGTGGTGAGATGCTCTCAACCAAGATTGTGATCTGTAAGTCCTGTGGTCAGGTGTTCAAATCCTGGCCACTCCATGTTTTGTGCAAAAACGTATCATGCAAGCAGTTTTGGAAGGACAGATGCATGTTATATTCAGATACTGGTCACTTGTAATTATGAATATGAAGCATTAAGACAGGAAAATCACGTGGGAGCCCTGTGGTTGGGGGTTCGAATCACAGTCGCTCCATTCTCAGCTATGACCAGAGGTCTGCATGAGCGAGACAACAATTGGCAAAGCCTTGCCGAGAATAATAGGGGCTAAGCCGGCTAAATTAATTTATTCACAGCTCTGCACCCTCTACACCTTTACCAGGATATAAGAAGAAGACTCAAATCCAGAAAGAGCTTTATAGTTGTACAGAATTTAAACCCTAAGGCCTCTGCCAAATACTGACTAGACCGGTGGAAAGCATCCAACACCTTACCACCAAACGAAGCTCTTCAAAGTCCTTGCAAGTCCCTACCTCATGGTACTCACTTGCCCAGAAGGAAATAGGTTGCCCTGAACAGAGCCAGGAGCGGAGTAGGGAGAACCAGAGAAAATCTCCTGAAATGGGGACGGGTGAACTCAGCCGAGTGTCCATGTGGTCACCCTAACCAGACCATGGGACACATTCTCCGTGAGTGTGGACTGGGTCCAAATGTCACCAATCAAGACTTAAACGAAGCTAACCAAGAAGCCCTGAACTGGTTGCAGTTCTGGCACGACAAGATATGAATGAATGAGCTCTGCATCAACCACTTCTGGTTGGCCAGGTTCATGTAGCTGTACGAACTTAAATGAACACTGACTAGGTGATCCTCTGACAGCATAGGCAGTGTGTAATTGGCGGTGCAACTGCATAGTGTAAAGAAGCGTGGGTGAGTCATCATTTCAGTTGGAAGAATCATGTGCCACCGCTTCTTACGCCCGAGTCGATGGGAGCAGAAAGCTTTGCGGTGGGCTGAACAGTACGGCTGTGTTCAGGGAGGGAAAAAGGGGGAAAATCCAAACAATATAAAATAAAAAAAGTTTTATCAGGTGACTCTGACAAGCGGAAACAGCTGACCGTCAGCTGATCAGGCATAGCCTATCAGAACCTGTGCAAGTGTATTATTTCTGATATTTCTGAGACATGGCTCCATTCTAGCAGATTTCTGACTGTCCAGGCATGGAATCAACAGCAGGGAGCAGCAAACAACCCCCCAATAGAACCATGGTGGGTGTAGGCTAACTCGACTTCAAACTTAACTTGTGTTCTATGTGTATTGACAGCCTGTTGGCCAGCATAATTTCTCTTTATGCCCATACAAAAAAAATATGGGAAGTGTTCTATGCATTATGACAGCCTGGCAGCTAGCACAATTTCTCATGAAACCAACACAAGAGAAATATACTTTGCACATTTTTCTATGTGTAGTGACAGCCTGGGGGTTGGCATAATTTCTCTTGAAGCAATACAAGAGAAATATGCTATGTGACGTGTGCTATGTGTAGTGACAGCCTGGTGGCTGGCAGGATTTCTTGCGAAGCTAATACAAGAAAAATATGCTATGTGACATGTGCTCTGTATAGTGACTGCCCCCTGGCTGGCACAATTTCTCTTGAAGCCAATACAAGAGAAACTTGCTATATGAAGTGTTCTATGTACAGTGACAGCCCAGTGGTTGACACAATTTCCCTGAAGTTGATACAAGGGAAATATACTATGTGTAGTATTCTGTGTGTAGTGATGACCCAGCGGCTGACAACTATCTCAAAGCCAATATAGGTTCCATCTGAATATCACATTTAAAAAACATTTACCATAATATGCCTTTTAGTAAACTCTGCCCCAAATCCCCTCAAAAGGAGGACAGCAGCGACAGTAGCAAGGAAAAACTCCCCATGTGGAACAGATCAATCAATCAATCAAACTTTATTTGTATAGCACCTTTCATACAGGTTAGGGTAAAAGTGCTTCACAGTTGATTGACAAGCTGATAATAAGACAGAAAAATCTAAATAGTAAAAACCATAGAGAAGAAACATAAAACAATTCAAAACCAAAAAACAACAAAAAAATTTAAAAAAAATCAATGTAAGAATAAAAAAATCAGAGACCAATGCATGCAAGACAATAAAAATTGTGGTCTAATAAGATAAATTTTAAAAGCTAAACGAGTAATAATAGTAAAACAAATAGAAATAGAGAATAAAGATGGGAAAAAACCTTGGGAGGAACCATGCTTGGGAGGGGAAGCCCATCCTCTGACTAGCACAGGCAATGGGTTTGTGATGGCCGACATGGTAAATGGGTCTGTTGAAAGATGCAGTCCTCTTTCCAGGCAGCAGCACATAGGGGGAGAGCCCTGCTGTAGACATGGAATGGCTTTGAGTGAGTAAATTCAATTACTGAAAAATTGTTTTGCTGGTTTTACTTTATGCAAGTCTATTTTTATCATTCTTATTATTCCTATTTTGATGGTAAACCCCATAAAAGCTGCGTCAAATTCAGCTGCTGTTTCAAACCTCAGGAACTTCAGGACTACATTTAATCAAAATGGGCATCCCAAGGTGTCCAACAATCCAAAGTATGTCCTGCAGAATTACAGGGATATTTTTATAAAATGATATAGAAGATCTTGATTTTCTGCATTTGTTGTAATGCTGTGGCCATGAAAACATAGCATCCTGGGGCTGAATACTGTATTTCCCTCAATGTAAGTGTGATGTAGCTTCAGAGAGGCGCTGCAACCGGCAGATATGGAATATGTATGTCACATTGTCCTGGAATTTGAAAAATAAGGGTTTTTTATGCTGAATCTACATAAGTGAAAACTTAAAGCTGCTGTAACTGATTTAAAAAAATTAAATTAAATTAAATTGCTCCAAATTCTGGCAGAGATCATTGATTTAGAGTATCTGGGCCATAACACAGGTCTCTCAGGCACTGTCGTCTGCAGTAAAGCAGTGTATAAAATTCTGGAGTCATCCACTGCCTCCATCCAATTAGGTGGGAGAATGCCATAAAGAGGTGGTCCTCTCTGCTTGTGAATGCGTGCTGTGGAATCAAATTAGTGTCAATAGTTTTGTGCGTGTGTAAAAAGGTTTTGAACTTGTAGAAATATTTTGTGTGTAAAACGTTTTGAGCTTGTGAAATAGTTTTCTGCATGTGTAAAAAAAAAGTTTTGAACTTGTAGAAATATTTTGTGTGTGTGTAAAACATTTTGAGCTTGTGAAATAGTTTTTTGCATGTGTAAAAAAGTTTTGAGTTTGTAAAATAGTTTTATGCGTGTGTAAAACATTTTGAGCTTGTAAAATAGTTTTGTGTGTGTGCAAAAATGTTTTGAGCTTGTGAAATAGTTTTGTGTGTGTAAAACATTTTGAGCTTGTAAAATAGTTTTGCATGTGTGCAAAAAAGTTTTGAGCTTGTAAAATAGTTTTGTCATGTGTAAAAAAAATTTTTGCGTGCGTAAAAAAGTTTTGAGTTTGTGAAATAGTTTTGGGTTTGTGTGAAAATTTCCTACCTTCCTGTGTGACAGTGAAGTTGCAGATACGCTCAAATTTCCTACCTTCACGTGCGACACACTTTTCTACAAGCACAAACCAGATTTATGAACCTCGAGTTACGAATTATGTGTAGCCCTATTTTTACTCCTGTGGGTAGACTAGCCAATCAGCACGTTGCCCACTGAATAGCAAATCAGAATGTTACCCACTGTCACAGTAACTCAAACTGTCCAATCAGTGGCCAAAAGGTTCTGATGCTATTTTTCCCCCATGTCTATCGCGAAATCCATAGCTCATTGATATCCGGGTTTATTGTACTGTAATGTTATTGTAATCATATAGGTGGAAACAGTGTATGTCTCAGGCATTGACTCACGTTACATTAATTAGCTGGTTAGCATGCTAGCTAGCTGCTCTCCTGCAAGCTGGCAAACATCAAGAAAAACCGCTGTATAAAAATTGTTTCAGTTTTTTTTATTTCTCAGTTTTCTGCATAAAAAGTGCAGGGAACAATTTGGCTTTTCAAGAAACGGGTAGCTATCGCTATCAAGTGGGTGAATTACAGGCAGCATAGGAGTAAGCTGGGAGAATAGAATACAATAGAAATAGAAAGACCTGCGAAATCCATTGCTCAGTTTTCGTTTTTATTGAACTGAAGTTTTGAGCATTCAGTTTGCCCTTACCGACTTGATCGCGATTGCTACCCGTTTCTTGAACAGCCGAATTGTTCCTCGCTCTTTTTTTGCAGAAAACTGAGAAACAATCTGTTATTACAATCGACTCCGATATAACACAAGGCTAATAAGACCGTTACAAACCATGTAAAAAATACTTGACTGGTTGTTTCTGGTGACCAATCGCAATCTAGTCAAGTTTAATAAACTGGAAGCAAGTTTTATACAGTGGTTGTTCTTAATGTTTGCCAGCTTGCTGGAGAGTAGCTAGCTAGCTTGCTAACAAGCTAATTAATGTAACATGAGTCAATCGAACCGTGTTGGTGAAAAGCGCACGCCTCAATTGCCCGAGATGTATCACTGTTTCCATATCCGGCTATTGTTGGTGAGAATATATGATTACAATGACATTACATTACAATAATAAAAATGGAAATCAATGAGCTATGTATTTCACCATAGTCATGGGGGAGAAATAGCGTCAGAACCTTTTGGCCACTGATTGGACAGTTTGACTTACTGTGACAGTGGGTAACATTCTGATTTGCCATTCAATGGGCAACGTGCTGATTGACTAGTCTACCCACAGGAATAAAAATAGGACCATAATTCGTAACTCGAGGTTCGTAAATCTGGTTTATGCTTGTAGAAAAAAAAAAAAAGTGTTGCATGTGAAGGCAGGAAATTTGAGCGTATCAGCAACTTCACTGTCACAGAGGAAGGTTGGAAATTTTCACACACGCACAAAACTATTCCATAAGTTCAAAACTTTTTTACACAAACACAAAATTTTTTTACACTTGCACAAAACTTTTTTAAAAACACACAAAACTATTTCACAAGCTCAAAACGTTTTTGCACATGCACAAAACTATTTCACAAGCTCAAAACGTTTTTACACAAGCACAAAACTATTTCACAAGCTCAAAACCTATTTACACATGCACAAAACTATTTCACAAGCTCAAAACATTTCTTCAAAATCAAAACTTTTTTTTACACAAAACTTTCTTACACACGCACAAAACTATTGACCCTAATTTGATTCCAAATGCGTGCTGTTCCACGGAAAAATGTGACCCATCGGATTTTGTGACTTCGGGGGGCAGTATCTGTATGTGCATGATCGACAACAGTTGAGAAGAAGAGCACTTATCTTTGATAGCCTACACTGTGGAACAGATGAAGCTTCTGATCCCAGCGCTACGAGAGACAGCGTACAAAAAACTGGTAGGTAACAGATAGAGTCAAGAAAGAAGAAAAGGGAGATGGCCAAGAGCCATGTATATATCAGTGCCAATCAAAAGATGCCATAATAATACTACTAATAATAATAAGTTACATTTATATAGTTCCTTTCTCAAACCCAAGGCGCTTTACATAGTGGACAGGAGAATACAACAACAAACACACAAAAACAATACAAACAAGAAAAAAAGATAGGAAAAGATAGAGCTATTGGTTGGGTATGGAGAAGAAGTGACCAAATGAGTATAGAGGAGAAGTGACCAATTGAGGACTGTACCAGAAACACCAATAGCAGACGGGAGATTAAAACATTGTGGTTGATGGTATCAAAAGCAGCACTAAGGTCAAGGAGGATGAGAATGTTAAGTGAATCAGAGTCAGCAGACAGGAGGAGGTCGTTAACTATGCGTAGAGGGGCAGTCTCTGTGCTGTGACATGAGCGGAGGCCAGATTGAATGGGCTCATACAGGTCGTGGTGGTTGAGAAAGGTGTGTAGTTGCGAGGCCACCACTCTTTCCAGTACCTTAGCCAGGAAGGGGAGGTTGGAGATAGGGTGGTAGTTTAGTAGAGATGTTGGGTCGGAATCTGGTTTTTTGAGAATGGGTGTAACTGCAGCAGTTTTAAGGGCAGCAGGCACAACACCAGAGTTGAGGCAGGTGTTTACAATCAATGTAATGGGGTCTGATATTGTCGTGACGCAAGCTTTAAGTAGAGGGGTGGGGGTACGATCGAGCTGACATGATGAGGAGGTGGACTTGGTGATGATGTCAGTGATAGTGAGGGAGTCAGTAGTGGTGAAATGGGAGAGCTGAGGGCCCAGAGAAGAAGGAGAAGAGAGAGATAGCCAAATCTACCACTGCTTCAACCCCAAAGCTAATTTTGTTTTCAAAGAAGTTTAGGAAGGCCTGGCACTGTTCAGGGGTCTTGGGACAGGCAGTGACAGGGGGTTTGAAGAGTTTGTCCACAGTCCGAAATAGGGTTTTTGGCCTGGACATGGAGGAAGTTACGGGTGATGAGTAGTAGCTTGAGCGGGCAGCGTTGAGGGCATCCCTGTATGTCTGAATATGTTCGGTGTAGAGCATGGAGTGAATTGTAAGGCCAGTTTTCTTATATAGCCGTTTAAGATGGCGGCCAGTGGCCTTTAGTTGTCTGAGCTCAGGAGTGAACCAGGGGCAGGTGCGATTAGCTGGTATAAGCTTAGTCCTGACAGGGGCTAAGCTATCCAGCAGGCCAGTCAGGGTGCCATTGTACATGGCAACCAGGTTTTCAGGGGATGAGAGCTCGTCTAGGTCAAGCAGCAGCGAGGCCTGTATAGAGGCAGCAAGCATGCTGTGGTCAATAGACCGGATGTTACGACCCTTAACAGTTGTTTTCTCAGAGGAGGGGGGAGGGGTGATCATATGAAAACTGCATTCAATGAGCTTATGGTTAGAGACACCAGAGATGGAACCAGAGACAGAGATGTCATTCAGACCAGAAGAACAGAGCAGATCCAGAATGTGGCCATGAGTGTGAGTGGGAAAGTCAACATGCTGTGTTAAACTAAAACAGTCCAAAACAGAGTTAAACTCCGAGGTGTAAGAACAAGTAGTATCCACATGAATGTTAAAATCCCTTAACATATTCATAGCTGGACAGAGAGATGAAATAACAATGAGAAGTTCATTCAGTTCAGACAGAAAATTTGCAGATGGTTTGGGGGGGCAGTAGATTAATAATAGTAAAAGGGGCAGGGTAGAGACATTTGGAGCAATGTATTCAAAGGATGTCACTACAAATTACCTAAATTCTATGACAGTCAGATCTGAGCGGTACACTACAGCCAACCCGCCCCCTCTCCCGACAGATCTGGGTTTGGGTAGGTAGCAATAGCCAGGGGGGTCAGCATGTTTAACTGAATACAATCACCGGGTTTTTGCGAAGTCTCTGAGAGACAAAACAAGTCACATTTTTTGTCAAGGATGACATCGCTCATTAGGGCTGTTTTATTCGTGATTGAGCGTGCATTTAGGTGGGCAATGTTAAAGACGAGGCAGGAGCAGGCAGCCTAGGGGGGCGACGAAGGTTGTCACAGTTAATTCCCCTGTTTTTTGGCTGGGGTCATCAACAACGGTCAGGCGTGTATAGAGTAGGAATTAGGGCATTATGTCCGTAGATGAGAGTCGGTCCTCTTTTGGAACGATGAGTATAACGTGGACGACGAGCAATTCCAAGCGAGCAGCAGAGGTTATACAGTGTTGGGTCCGGGGGGGCGTGGCAGGGAAAAAGTTTGAGATCAGCGGGGGTGTAAGAAAGCTCCATTGCCAAATGATAAAAAGCACACAGGCACGGCAGAAAGCGAGCTGAGAGGACTTTAATCCAGCTGCCAGCAGAGAACACGATAGGCAACCAACACAGTAAAGTTGTCACAAGCGACACAGCAACACCACGCTAATGCTACATGTTAGACAACCAGTCTCGCAACACAACCCAGCCCGAAATGTAATCAGCGCATTTTAGTACGCCAACCACAGAAAAGACCAGGGACAACAACGAGGCAAGAGGATAGAGACGCACTCACCACTGAAGTAGTCACTGTGAGGGGAGAGGAAGAGAGCTCATGCAGGGGAAGAGCATGTCATGTAATGCTCCTCGCTGCGTGCATACAGCTCCCATTCCGCCCACTGAGATTTCCACTCCTGGCGAACCTATGCAGGTTGATGGCTCATATGAGAGGCAGGCTCATAAGCCCGTTCGCAGACGTATAATCTGCTATAATTGTAACAAACCGGGACATATCCGTCCACGCTGCCCTGAGCTTCAGGGAAACGGGAAGTGCCTCTAGCGGTATGGGGGGCGCGAGAGGGACAGAGCCAATTTCCCTTCCGAACTTTAATTCCTGTAGAATTGACTGTGGGGAGACAGAGAATATTTATCGAAGCTTTTGTAGACTCTGGCGCCGTGGACTGTTTTATGGATGCGGAGTGGGCTAGGAGACATTCCATTCCCATCCGCCCTCTTTTACATTCACGCACTGTAAGATCTTTGGACGGTCGCCCGCTGGGAACTAGATTTATAACCGAAGTCTCTGAATTATTGACTATGTTCATCTCTTTTGATGGTCATTCTGAGAAGGTCCAGTTTTTTATTATCAGTTCTCCTGTTTTCCCTGTCATTTTAGGACACTCGTGGCTACGGGAACATAGGCCTCATATCATTTGGGGAAGTCAGGATAACCCAATCGTCCAGTGGGGCGCTGATTGTAGGTCCCACTGTAGGGAGAGTTTGACGTGTCATCCCGGGCATCAACCTATGGGGGAGGCTGACGCCTGGAGTGATTCTGAGGAGTTTGTCTCACACAACCCTCCTAATCTAGAGAAAGTGGCGGAGGAGGTGTTGGAGTGGGATCCTCAATTTGACTGGCGGCAGCCAGAGGAGGATTGCTATTCAGAGGATTTCTCTGACTCGGAATCAGATATAGAGATGGCAGGTTCCGAACAGGGTGAGAATATGGGGGCTGCTCTGAACTTTTGTCTGCCTCCTAATGTTCCTAACGATTATGCTGATCTCGCGGAGGTTTTTAGCAAGCAACGGGCCTCGACTTTACCTCCTCATCGCACGCACGATTGCGAGATCAATCTCTACCCGGGTACCACTCCCCCCAGGGGTTCATTATACTCGCTGTCAGGGCCTGAGCAAAGGGCCATGCGAGAATATAATCAGGAGGCTCTGGCTAATGGATTGATTCGGCCCTCCACGTCTCCTGCCAGAGCAGGGTTCTTTTTTGTGGGCAAAAAAGATGGCGGCCTGAGACCCTGTATTGATTACAGGGGCTTGAATAACATCACCATTAAAAACCGATACCCCCGTTGATTAACTCCGCGTTTGAACGTCTGCAGGAGGCGTTGTTTTTTACTAAGCTAGACCTCCAAAATGCTTATAACTTGGTTCGGATCCGGGAGGGGGACGAGTGGAAAACGGCGTTTTATACGCATGATGGGTACTACGAATATTTGGCCATGCCGTTCGGATTAGTTAACGCCCCTTCTGTGTTCCAGGCACTCGTCAATGACGTCCCCCGAGAGATTTTGGAGAGATTCGTCTTTGTCTACCTTGACGATATACTGATATTCTCTTCAACTCTCACGGAGCATAAACAACACGTCAGACAAGTGCTTGAGGCCCTCCTTAAAGCTAAGCTTTTTGTCAAGGCTGAAAAATGTGTTTTTCATGCCAAGACAGTTTCGTTTCTTGGCTTCATTGCTTCGGAAGGGTCGGTCCGCATGGATCCTGACAAGGTGGCAGCAGTCAGGGATTGGCCTGCCCCTCAAAACGTCAAGGAGGTGCAACGGTTTTCGGGGTTTGCTCATTTTTATGGGAGGTTTATCTGTAATTTCAGCGCGGTAGCTGCCCCCATTATTGCGCTCACTAAGAAAAATACCTCCTTGTCATTTGCTTGGTCTCCAGCAGCTGAGGCTGCATTTCAGGAGTTAAAGAAACGATTTAGCTCAGAGCCCATTCTCATTTTGACTGACCCCTCCCTCCCATTTGTTGTGGAGGTGGATGCGTCGGAAGTCAGGGTGGGTGCCATTTTGTCTCAGCGCCCCCATCGGGACAATAAGTTGCACCCGTGCGCCTACTTCTCCCGGTCTTTGTCGGCGGCGGAACGGAATTACAGCATTGGTGACCGAGAGTTATTGGCTGTCAAGTTGGTGTTAGGAGAGTGGCCCCATTGGTTGGAGGGGGCTGAACATCCGTTTGTGGTTTGGACGGATCATAAAAATCTCCAATACATCCAACTGACAAATCGACGTAATTCTCGGCAGGCGCAGTGGTCGTTGTTTTTCAACCGCTTTAACTTTACGTTAACCTATCGCCCGGGTTCTAAAAACATCAAGCCCAATGCTTTTTCACGGATTCACGACTGCTCTGGTCGCGACCCCATTCCTGAGCCGGTTATCCTGGCAGCTCAGGTTGTGGCTCCCATCCAGTGGGACGTTGAGTCTGTTGTGCGGGAGGCGTTGAGAACTGATCCCGGTCCTGGTGGGTTTGTTTGTTCCGTTGGCAGTACGGTCCCAAGTTCTCCAGTGGGGGCACTCTTCCCACCTGGCGGGTCACCCAGGGGTTCATCAGACCAAGCAGTTCTTGGCCTGACGTTTTTGGTGGCCCAGCATGATTGAGGACATCCGGGGGTTTGTAGCGGCATGCTGTATCTGGGCTAGGAACAAGACTTCCCATCTCCCCCCCTCTGGTCTGCTGCGGTCGTTGCCCATCCCTAAGCACCCGTGGAGCCATATCGCTCTTGATTTTGTTATGGGGCTGCCTGTTTCTGAAGGCAACACGGCCATCTTGATCTTGGTCTTGGTCGACCATTTTTCTAAGGCCGCCCACTTTATCGCGCTGCCCAAGCTGCCTTCAGTGCGGGAGATGGCCCTTCTTGTTGTGGACCATGTTTTTAGGCTGCATGGTCTCCCTCAAGATGTGTTTTCTGACCGGGGCCCTCAATTTACAGCAAAATTCTGGCATGCGTTTTGCAACCAGTTGGGGGCCACCGTGAGCCTTTCTTCCGGTTTCCACCCAGAGACAAACGGGCAGACAGAGTGAACTAACCAGTCTTTGGAGAATACTCTTCGATGTTTAGCGGCTGACAACCCATTTTCGTGGAGTCCATTTTTAGCATGGGCCGAATATTCCCACAATTCACTGGGTGACTCCTCCACAGGCCTTTCCCCATTTAAGGCTCAGTTGGGTTATCAGCCTCTGCTGTTTCCTGAGACTGACAGGGATTCACAGGTTCCTTTGGTCAATCACTTTGTTCAGCATTGTCAGTCAGTTTGGGCCAGGGTCCGTTCCTCTTTGTTGCGCTGTGGACGGTAACAAAGGATCGCCGCTGATAGAAGGCACCATTCGGCCTCATCTTATCGGGTTAGCCAAAAGGTCTGGCTTTCCACGCAGGACCTGCCCTTGAGAGTGGAGTCACGGAATTTGGCTTCTCGCTTCATTGGTCCTTTTAAGGTTGTGCAAAGGATCAATCCTGTCGCAGTCCAGTTAAAGCTCCCTAGATCCTTACGGATCCACCCCTCTTTTCATGTCTCCAGGCTCAAACCTGTTAGCACTTGCATCCTGGCTCCAGTCGACAACCCCCCGCCGCCGCCGCGGATGATTGAGGGGGGGCCTGTTTACACTTTGCATCGTATTTTAGCCGAGAGGCGTGTGGGTCGTGGGGCTCAGTTTTTAGTTGACTGGGAGGGTTATGGTCCTGAGGAGCGGTGCTGGGTTCCTTCTCGGGATATCCTGGATCCCACCCTTATCTCAGAGTTCCATGCACGGGGTTCTCTGGGAACTTCTGGAGCCGTTCCTTAGAGGGGGGGTCCTGTCATGGTTTGTGAAGTGTGCGTGTGGTTTGGACTTTTCTTTGCGGCTCTTGTCGCGGGACGATATCGAATTCCTTGGCTATCGGATTCTCTACCCAGCTGGCTGATTGAGCTGGGGCGGCGCCTGCCCGGACTCTATATAATCAGGAAGTCCGGCACGCCCCCTTCGCTAGAGTGTCTGTTTTTAGCTTCGCACTATAGCCGAAGATATCTCTAGTCAGGTTTTGTATGACTTTCTATCTTCTGATTATTGGAGTTTCTTCTCCCTTTTTTCTATCTCGCTTTGCTTCCGTTTTTAAGACTATTATACGTCCGTTGGAAGCGCGAGTACTTTCGTTTGGTCTGTATTTTTCTCTGTGTTTGTACAGTGTCCGTGCTGCTCACTTTCTCCCTGGTCGTTGCACTTGGCCTCCTAATTCTACCGGCCATTACAGAGCAGATGTGCTGGGCAGTAGCAAACAGAACTGGCGGAGCAAGTTTGCAGCAAAGTTTGTTGCAGTAATCCACGAATTGACACAAAGCACAACAACAAAGCTCCAGCGACAGGGCAGGAAAGTTCAGCAGACACCGGGAGGGGATGCGGTAATCCACTAGGTAAATAGAAAGGAGTCCAAGGGATAACAAGGAGTCCAGCGATAACAAGGAAGGAGAGGCACCGGTGAGTAGTGGCAGACACTCACGCACAGCGTTCACTCAACCGGAAACTGGAGAACAAAAGCCATGGTGAATGTGAGCCGCATCACAGCTAAAGGTGGTCCAACAAAATATTATAGTGTGTGAGTTTTTTTTGGCTGAGCAGTATACTTCTGGTAACACAGCTTGCACCTTGCATATACTCTTCATTACTTGATTTTCACATGTAGAGGGATTGTTTGCGCGTTTAAAAAACTTCTCTTAAAAAACCTAGGCCTTTTATGAAGACTAAAAGCCCAATGACACTATATTTTAGGAAAACTAATTGCATTACTGGAGACGATAGTTTCCAAGACATCAATGGATAAATAGGATGCTCATTAGATTTCAGGACTAGGCGTTTTAAATTCTTGCGAAAAAGGAAAATATACACATGCCACGTGATTGAATTACAAGTGTCATCAAGCAACTTGAGTACTGACAGACTACTTCATATCTAAGAACGCTTTGGGAATAAATGGTTTTACAACACAATACCAGTTGAACATGCAGTTATTTGTCCGATGGTCAGCTTAAGGCTCATTTAGGCTCCCTTTACATAGGAAAATACAACCCCATTTCCTAAAAAGTTGGGATGCTGTATAAAATGTAAATAAAAACAGAATGTAATGATCTTCAAATAATTTGAAAATAGTGCAAAGACAGCATATCAGATTTTTAAACTGATTGTTTATTGTTTTTTGAAAAATATCAGCTCATTTTGAATTTGATGACAGCAAGATGTTTTAAAAAAGTTGGGATGGAACAATAAAAGACTAAAAAAGTTGGTTGATGTGAAAAAAAGACAACAGGTAGAACATCTCACAGCTAACTATATTATTTATCAACAGGTCAGTAACTATGGAATGCCATTTGGGTCAAAATTAAATAATAAATACATAAATAATTAAATATGACCATGAAGTAAATACATATGGAAATGAAATAAATCTTGAAATAAGTGAATAGGGCAATAAATATATTAAAATATAAATAAATTTGAACATGAATATATAAATCAATCGGTATAGTTCAGTAAATAAATAAATATGTTCTTATTTAAAAAATGAAATTTTTCAAGGGAAAACTTTTATTTCTTTCTGAATATTTTTGTTTCATTATTCCACATTTATTGATTTATTTCACGGCACTGAAATTTCATTTCATTTCTCGCATTCAAATAAATGGGGCTTGGTTAGCTCACACATGACCAAGGCAACAACTCCGAGAACAGCACTGAGTTTGTCAATGAAATACTGTGTGGGTTAAGCTGATGCACGGTCAGTATGGAAGACCTCCGAAATTCAGTGCTATCCTTAGCGGTACAAATTGACCTACATGGTTTATCAGCGGATGCAGTTTTGGCCGGTATTTAGAGATACTTGGGTGGATTAGTGCCCTTCAAGATAAAGATGTGGATGGCTGATTGAGCACTGTGTACAAGTGCAAGATATCCTAGAAGATAACGTTGCTACTTCAAGCTTAGGCACTTAGGCTAATTATTCCTTGCTGTCTCTGAATTCATGCACTGCGAAAGACCCACAAAGCACTGTAAAATGTAGCTAACAAACGATGGTCACTACATTGGTTTGATGTATGCCAAAATGCAACTGATCGCCTTTGCCAAGAAAGACCACGAGCTAATGTAAGATAATCGCATTGTAGGTTTATATGACGGCTCACGCTGGCCACTGGCTGAAGAGCTCCTAACGACTACCGTGAGACTACACATGAACTGAAACTAGATTCAAAGTGTCTACCATACGGCAATTAGTAAAGTAAAGTAAAGTGAAGTCTAGCCGTACGGGAGTCCTGTCATTCTCTGAGTATGGGATAGTGAGTCTCGTATTGGATTAACTATTTTTGAGATCGACTGATGGGTTGGCACACTCGATCAAGGCACTGCAAAGCTGAGCTGTAATGACTACCATGACGCGGGTTCGATCCCCAGTCGGTATCCTTTTTAGAGCAGCGCACAATAGAAAATAAATTGGGAAGGAACTGCCGGGATATTAGAATCGGCCTATCCACTAATTCCTAACCACTTTTCTTCAACCTTTGTGGAAGACGTCATAAGGTAAAGGAAAGGTGTAAAAGGGAATTTCTAACGGCTTAGGAAGACAACCGTGCTAATTAGAGAATCCGAATGCACTTATACTAGGCAGCATGATCATAAGTCCCCTGCCTTTCATATATGTTTCTTTACGCGATTGGCTGGATGTATGGTCGCTGCTTTAAGTATTGCTGCTGCGCAAAATTTTGGGATAGTGTTGCCTCCTTTCTTTTCGAAAAGGATGGTTCTGTGTACCCTATGCTAAAGGAGGTAAATTAGGAAGCACTGGGACACCTTTCCTTTAAAGAATTCGGATACACTTATCTTGGCTGCCACGTAATTATTTCTGGATCATTTTTTAGAAGTTAGGAACTTTGCTAAGTAAAAAAAGACTATTCGGACACAACCCGGTATTGATAGGTACAGTCCCAATCTTCGCACTTCTGCCCTTGTGCCCCTCAACTGTGCGTTCACGCTAAGGGGTGCGAGAGTGTAGGGTGTCCCAATTCCCTAGTGTTGTTCACCGGGGGTGCCATCTTGCACCCTTAAT
This sequence comes from Gymnothorax javanicus, assembly GCA_029692085.1. NCBI lineage: Eukaryota > Metazoa > Chordata > Actinopteri > Anguilliformes > Muraenidae > Gymnothorax > Gymnothorax javanicus. The sequence goes on from CM056195.1 coordinate 78,743,628, forward strand.
GCACCCCTCCCCCAAGTGGGCATCAGACCTCACTTTGCTGAAGGCTGTTACCCAAAATTCCTGTAGTGTCTTAACGTTTCCAACAGCTAGCCATATATATATATTATAAACGTTGTATATGATACATCACTACTACTATTTCAGTGATGTATCTGTCTCCCTCTGTCAGCAGTGCGTAGCGCACAACGTACGTCACTCATCGTACGTCATTACGTTACTGTGAGATGAACGCTGGCCTTATCATTCCTCTTCGCTTCACACAGGCTTGATTCAACCTCGCTTCGTTTCACACAGCCGGACCCCAAGTTTGCAGTGCTGGCTTCAATCAGTCTGGAGTGAACTCCAAAGCCAAGGTGATCTTTCGCTACAAATCCGAGCACATTATGAGATAAACTATGAACACCATGGCTAAGTTCACAGCATTCGCTAGCGAAATGCTTGCATCGGCTACACTCAAATCATATAACGCCACTGTTCATCTGTACATAACAATACGCATACGTGCACATGCCCAAGTATTATAGAAGTAAAGCAAAGGTGATCTTTTGCTACAAGTCCGAGCACGCATTCGCTAGTATATATATATATATCAGTAGCGGTCTGTTGGCAGTAACAACGCCCTTCGGATACCTCACCTTTCAGTGCGTAATAGCCTGAAACTCTCGCAGTTTACTTTTCCCGATTAGCAGCAGTTGCTCAGAAAAATTGGTAAAACCGACGACAGTCTAATTGATTTTCGATAGCATTGTTACGCATCGCACCACAAAATTATGAACCGTTTTCTTCCGCACATAAATGATGACATAAAATATCAAAAAGTCTCTATGATTTCTGTGGTTGTGTAGCTTGTGAAACAGCACAGATTTGCATTAGTTTGTGGGGCTCATTAAGCAAAAAGCCACGAGAATCCTTTCTATATTCTGTGACTATATGTAGTCACGGCTAAAGTGGGTTGTTAGGCACGATGCGCAGCTGAGTGACAATTTTAAGGATGGTGAAAATATATGCTGCAAAGTCAGCGAATGTTTTGGATTTTTGCATTTATATTGCCATTCTTACAATGCCATATCAATTTCGGTATATAAATGTAGGCAATAGGCATTCAATTTTTCATCATCATTTCTAATTATAGGTCATGTATTGGACTTGGTTATTCAGTAGATTGTTTCTTTTGCTATTATTTTCACATAGGGATGGACAAGATGACCTTTAATTTCATAAAGCTGAGGGCTGAGAATGACAGGCTGTTCTCTCCTGAGTCCTGAACCAAAACTGAAGTGACGTAAGATGTGACGTGAACAGAAGTGTCTCAATTCCGCTCTTAACAGCTTCGGTCCCATGTGCACTTTTGCCCCTAAGTGCGCCGTCAACATATGCGCACTTGAAGGAAGACCTTAGGGCGTTAGTGCAGATACTGGGACAGGACCATAGCCTCTTATCATCTGAGTACCGGACTGCGCATGCACATTGGACTACCATACATGCCAACTCTACCGCTTTTGGGGCGTTTTTTTCTGAATGAAACGCCCTGAAAGTGGTAGTGTTATGATTCTGTTCTGTCTGTTATGATTCTGCTCTGCCTGTTATTGTTCTGCCATGTTTATTATGATTATCCCCTTCCCTGTCATGTTTATGATCATGTCTGTTAGGTTTTATCATGTTCTGTTTAGTTTTTGTATTTTGCCATGTTTTCGTTCTTGCCATTCCCTTCCACTTTTCTGTTATAGTCCGGTCCATGTTTTGCCCATGCCTTCATTGCACTTTGTCTCCCCTGTCTGGTCTCTTGTTTAGTTACAGCTTCTCCCCAGTCCCGCGTGTCACATGCTTAGGTGATTTCATGGTTTCTGGGTTTCAAACATTCCTTCCAATCTCGTTTGCTTCCTTCGCCTCTCTTTTCTATATTACTAACCAATACTAACAGTTTGTTGTTTTGTTAAGTTACTAACCCAGACTAACATTGTATATAATACTAACTTACTAACGAGCACCAGGGATTGTATAGCTGCACTTACTAATTGATTAACAAGCTCTCAGCATTCGCCCTATTCTAGTCTCCGCCTCTTGCCTTCACTTAGTCTTTGCTGCAATTCAGCGGATCCTTCGCACCTGCTCCACTCTGTCCTGCTTCTCATTATCTGTGCACATTAGAACTCCCTAACCGGAGCTGTATGTTTTGTCATAGGCTGTCTCGTGTTCCCTGTCCGCGTTTTTTGGCTTTTGCCAATTCTATGTGATTAGGTTCTCCCTCATGTTTTGCTCCCACGTAATTAGTTTTATCCAGTTCACCTTTTCCTAATCATAGCATGTGACTTCCCTTCTGTGTATTTAAACAGTCTTCTCACAGCAGTTCCCCGTCAGAACGTTTCTCTTGGTTTGCCTGTGCTACGCTTGTTTTCGCCTTGTAATCTCTCGTGAATCTCTTCTGACTGGACCGTCCCCGATTATTGATTTTGGTTTTGGAATTCTTGTTATCTCTGTGTATTGAACCTCTTTTGTCTGACTACGATTTTTGTGATTGGTGCCCTGCTTACGACCTGGATTACGCCCTGTGGATTTTGATTTTTGGATTGTGGACTTTGTACCGTTGCCTCCTGCTCTGCGGGGGTTCACCCCCCTTTCCAATAAAAATCCCATTTTTACTGCATTACTGGTTCTCGCGTCTGGTTCCAGATCGTTACCTAACAGTACGTTCTGACCAGAATGGAACCAGCGAGCTTCCAACCTCTGAGAGCTGCAGTAAAAGAACAGGGCGAGCAGCTGGAGTTACAACAGCAGCAGCTGCGGGCCATGATGCAGCACACGCAGACCATGTCTTACCAGATGGCCGACCTCACCCGGTCCCTACAAGCCGCACCGCCCTTCCGCGCTCCCCAGCAGCCCGCCACTACTACCTCTGCCTCCATTCCTGCACCGACCACTGCACCACCCACTCCGGTCCACAAGCCACGCCTGCCCCCTCCTGAGAAATATGATGGTGACCCTGGATCCTGCCGTGCCTTCCTAACCCAGTGCAAGCTGATCTTCAGTCTCCAGCCTACCACCTTCCCCTCCGAGCAATCCCGCATGGCATACATCATCACGCAGCTAACCGGGAGAGCTAAGGAGTGGGCTACTTCTGCCTGGGAAGCAGGACTCCCGTGTGTCCAGACGTCTGACCTGTTGGGGGAGGAGATGAGACGAGTGTTCGACCGCTCCAGACATGGGCATGAGGCCGGAAGGGAGATCCTTCGCATACGTCAAGGAGGTCGTTCTGTGTCGGACTACGCGATTGAATTCCAGACTCTGGCCACCAACAGCAGATGGCATGAAAGAGCCCTCTACGACGCCTTCATCCATGGGTTGTCTGAATGAATCAAGGATGAGCTGTTACCGCGTGATCTGCCCGAAAACCTGGACCGGATAATTGAGATGGCCATCCGTACTGATTCACGTTTGGAGGAACGTAGACGAGCCATCAACAGAACCAATACCTCCAAGCCCCCTGTGATGATGCCACCCCTTCCTCAACCTGACAAGGCCAGATCCCCTCCTGAGTCCGAACCCATGCAGCTGGGCCGCACCAAGATCACCATTGAGGAGAGGGACCGTAGGCGGAAGGAACGGGCCTGCTTTTACTGTGGCCAAGGTGGACATTACATCTCACGGTGCCCAGTAAAGAGACCACGCCCACCTACTGGGAAAGAAGCGTTAGTGGGCGTCACACCTGTTGATCACTCCTCTAGAAGCCGCACCTGCTTTTCTGTCTCCCTGGAGTGGGCTGGAGGAGGGAGAAAGACCACCGCCCTGATCGATTCGGGAGCAGAGGAGAACTTTATCGATCAGAAAGCTGCCCAGGAGTGGGGCATCCCTGTTGAGAAGGTCGTCCCTGATCGTGTGGCTAACTCCCTCAACGACCAGAGCATTGGCTACATTACCCACGTCACTCACCCTATCAAGTTACAGATTTCTGGGAATCATCAAGAGTCGATCAGGCTTTACCTTATCCAGTTTCCTCACGCCCCAGTCGTCCTCGGTCATCCCTGGATGGCCAAACACTTACCCGAGATCGACTGGGGAAAACATGAAATTAAGGGCTGGAGCCCTAATTGTACACGCACCTGCCTCAGTGACACCCTCGTTCATGTTCCTGTTCCCCACTTGGAAGAGATCCCGAACCTGGAGAAGGTTCCCCCGGAGTTCCATGACCTTAAAGAGGTCTTTTCCAAGTCACGAGCCACCAGCCTGCCCCCGCATAGACCCTACGATTGCGCCATCAAGCTCAAGCCTGGTACCATGCCGCCCAGAGGCCGTCTGTTCTCCCTGTCACGCCCTGAGACCCTTGCCATGGAGAAATACCTCAGTGAATCCCTTGCGGCGGGCATCATTCGCCCTTCCTCATCTCCCGCAGGAGCAGGATTCTTCTTCATTGGCAAGAAGGACGGGTCTCTACGGCCCTGTATTGACTACAGAGGACTCAATGAGATCACTATAAAGAACAGATACCTGCTTCCCCTCATGAATACTGCTTTTGATCTCCTACAAGGTGCCAAGATATACACCAAGCTGGACCTACGCAATGCTTATCATCTGGTCCGTATTCGTGAGGGGGATGAATGGAAGACTGCCTTCAATACTCCCACCGGGCACTGGGAGTATTTGGTCTTGCCGTTCGGCCTTACTAACGCCCCAGCTGTTTTCCAAAATCTTGTTAATGACATGTTGCGGGACATGATTAATAAGTTCGTGTTTGTATACCTTGATGACATTCTGATCTTCTCCAAGTCACAGGAAGACCACGTTCTCCATGTCCGCCAAGTCCTCAAACGCCTGTTAGAGAATCGCCTGTTTGTCAAAGCCGAAAAATGTGAGTTTTCTGTCCAGACCACCTCCTTCCTCGGATACATCATTTCTCCTGGCACCATCCGCATGGATCCGGCTAAAGTTGAGGCTGTCACCAACGGGCCCAAACCCTCCAACCGTAAGTCACTTCAACGCTTTCTGGGGTTTGCCAATTTCTACAGACGATTCATTCGCAACTATAGCTCCATTGCTTCTCCACTCACTGCTCTAACCTCCAACAAGGTGAAGTTTCAGTGGTCCGCTAAGCCTGACGAAGCCTTCCTCAACCTAAAGTCACATTTTACATCTGCCCCGATACTAACCATCCCTGATCCCAAACTCCAGTTTGTGGTGGAGGTAGACGCCTCCAACGTGGGAGTTGAGGCTGTCCTCTCCCAGAGGTCCACCGAAGATGGCAAGATCCACCCGTGTGCCTTCTTCTCCCGTCGCCTGAGCTCCGCGGAACGAAACTATGACATCGGCAACCAAGAGCTGTTGGCGGTTAAGCTGGCCTTGGAGGAGTGGAGACAGTGGCTGGAGGGAGCCGAACTACCGTTCCTTGTCTGGACTGACCACAAGAACTTAGAGTACCTCCAGTCCGTTAGGAGACTAAATCCCCATTAAGCCAGGTGGGCATTGTTCTTTTCACGTTTTAACTTTCATCTTGCTTATCGCCCCGGCAGTAAAAACGTTAAGCCAGATGCTCTGTCACGCTGTTTCGAATCGGGGGAAGATCTGCCTAACCCTGACACCATCCTACCTAAGGAGACCTTCATAAACGCCATCGACATGGACATTGAAACCGAGGTGAGAAACGCTCAAGACGATTCTGCTGCTCCCAGTGCCTGCCCCGATCATTGTTTGTTTGTTCCTGTCAACCTGCACCCCCGAGTCCTGGACTGGGGGCATACCTCGAACCTCTCGTGCCACCCAGGGATCCGTCGTACACTGGACTTTATAACTCATCGCTTCTGGTGGCCAGAGATCAATCAGGACGTTCAGAATTATGTCTCTGCCTGCTCGGTCTGCGCCCAAGCAAAGGTATCTCATCAGCCCCCTCATGGTCTATTACAACCCTTGCCAACTCCTCACCGCCCTTGGTCACATATTGCATTAGATTTCATCACTGGTCTTCCCCCATCCAATCACTACACTACCATTCTCACTATTGTTGATAGATTTTCTAAAGCAGTCCATTTTGTCCCCCTCACTAAACTCCCATCCGCCCAAGAAACAGCCAACCTCATCATTCAGCACGTCATCAGACTACACGGTATCCCCACAGACATCACTTCTGACCGCGGTCCCCAATTCACAGCTAAATTTTGGAAATCATTTTGCAAATCCCTTGGCACATCTGTTAGTTTATCATCCGGTTTTCACGCCCAGACTAACGGCCAGACCGAGCGGGCCAACCAATGCATAGACTGTTTTGAGATGTTTGTGTTTAAAGAGCCCCTCCTCCTGGAGCCACCAACTTCCCTGGGCAGAATATGCCATTAACAGTCACACCTCTGCTGCCTCTGGTATTTCTCCATTCAAGGCTTGCCTTGGCTACCAACCACCGCTGTTTCCCTGCCAGGAGGAGGAGGTCGCTGTACCATCTGCTTGCGAAGTTTGTGCGCCGTTGCAGGCGCACCTGAAAAAACACAAGGGAGGCGCTGGTCAGGTCGGTGGCACGATGAAGGCTCGAGCGGACAAGAGAAGAACTGCCGCTCCCATCCTACCGCCTGGGCAGCGCGTTTGGCTATCATCTAAAGACATCCCCTTAAGGGGGAATGGGGGTAAACTGTTCCTGAAATTCATTGGCCCCTTTACCATTGAAAAAGTGCTTAGCCCCACTGCTGTCCGCCTCCGTCTCCCCCTTTCTATGCGCCGCATTCACCCCTCATTTCATGTATCTCAGATTAAGCCTGCTGTTACCCACCCCCTGTCTTCTGGTCCTGATCCCCCACCACCCTCCCGCATCATCGACGGAGGCGAGGCGTTCACAGTTTGTGCGCTATTGGACTCTCGTCGACGAGGACGAGGGTTCCAATACCTCGTCGACTGGGAGGGCTACGGTCCTGAGCACCGCAGCTGGGTCCCTGCACGCCACATTCTGGATAAGAGTTTAATCACGGACTATCATGCTACTCACCCCAGACCAGCTGGTTGAAACGCCTGGAGGCGTTTCGTGGGGGGGTACTGTTATGATTCTGTTCTGTCTGTTATGATTCTGCTCTGCCTGTTATTGTTCTGCCATGTTTATTATGATTCTCCCCTTCCCTGTCATGTTTATGATCATGTCTGTTAGGTTTTATCATGCTCTGTTTAGTTTTTGTATTTTGCCATGTTTTCGTTTTTGCCATTCCCTTCCACTTTTCTGTTATAGTCCGGTCCATGTTTTGCCCATGCCTTCATTGCACTTTGTCTCCCCTGTCTGGTCTCTTGTTTAGTTACAGCTTCTCCCCAGTCCCGCGTGTCACATGCTTAGGTGATTTCATGGTTTCTGGGTTTCAAACATTCCTTCCAATCTCGCTTTGCTTCCTTCGCCTCTTTTTCTATATTACTAACCAATACTAACAGTTTGTTGTTTTGTTAAGTTACTAACCCAGACTAACATTGTATATAATACTAACTTACTAACGAGCACCAGGGATTGTATAGCTGCACTTACTAATTGATTAACAAGCTCTCAGCATTCGCCCTATTCTAGTCTCCGCCTCTTGCCTTCACTTAGTCTTTGCTGCAATTCAGCGGATCCTTCGCACCTGCTCCACTCTGTCCTGCTTCTCATTATCTGTGCACGTTAGAACTCCCTAACCGAGCTGTATGTTTTGTCATAGGCTGTCTCGTGTTCCCTGTCCGCGTTTTTTTTTTTTTTTTGCCAATTCTATGTGATTAGGTTCTCCTCATGTTTTGCTCCCACGTAATTAGTTTTATCCAGTTCACCTTTTCCTAATCATAGCATGTGACTTCCCTTCTGTGTATTTAAACAGTCTTCTCACAGCAGTTCCCCGTCAGAACGTTTCTCTTGGTTTGCCTGTGCTACGCTTGTTTTCGCCTTGTAATCTCTCGTGAATCTCTTCTGACTGGACCGTCCCCGATTATTGATTTTGGCTCTGTTTTGGAATTCTTGTTATCTCTGTGTATCGAACCTCTTTTTGTCTGACTACGATTTTTTGTGATTGGTGCCCTGCTTACGACCTGGATTACGCCCTGTGGATTTTGATTTTTGATTGTGGACTTTGTACCGTTGCCTCCTGCTCTGCGGGGTCTCACCCCCCTTTCCAATAAAAATCCCATTTTTACTGCATTACTGGTTCTCGCGTCTGGTTCCAGATCGTTACCTAACAGGTAGTCTACCGCCAAAAGCGGTAGAGTTGGCATGTATGGACTACCGTACTGCAAGCCTGGCAACTTTGCAGTATGGTCCCGTACTTCTAGCCCAACTAGACTTATTATTGAGATGGCATCGATCCACATGGACACATGAGACTACTTTAGTAGTTAATTTGTCATTTAAACAGTTGCTTCATCCCCTGGTAATCAACATTGAAATTGGCAGTTTACACCCGCCATAGACCGGCTGACAGCCCTTCCATCCAACCAGACATTTTTGCGGTTTATTTATGTATTCAGCACTGCTGTGTATTCAGTATTCCGTGCTGTTGGTTCGGTCTGACTGTGTGAGCTAACCACCCCCCATTCATTTGAATGCGAGAAATCAGATGAAATGTGGCGTACGGAAATAGAAGTGCCGTGAAATTAATTAATTAATGTGCAATTATGAAATAAAAATCTCTATAAATAAAAATGGTCCCTTGAATGTCATTTTTAACATAAAAATGTATTTATTTATGTAAAGAACTATACCAACTGGTTTATATATTCATGTTTAAATTTATTTATATCTTTCATTTCCATATCTATTTATTTCATGGGCATGTTTAACTATTTTAGTATCTATTTATTTATTTAATTGTGACCTAAATGGTGTTCCATAAGTAACATGATTGAGTACAAAAAGTCTTTCATACATGAATATGGTGAGGGCTTCCATGATTTACAAAAAGAATTTCACATTTTGATCAGTCAAACTACAGGGCAGTTTTCCACTAGCCTGAAATTCATCCGTATCCAGCTTTGGTCGCTCCCAACGGTCACTTGCTGATACATCTGACCTCAGTCGGTACGCTAGCGTTTGACTTTCAAACACGTGCATAAAATCCATGTGAGATCTGTGATTGGCTCACAGTCACAAGGTCCCTTTTCGGTGGAGGTATACTAACATCATCACCATGGCCAAAGACAATAGAGAAAGGAAGACTCCTCACCGAGGAGCAATTTTTGGTATCAGTCATGTGGGTGCCCCGCCCCTTTAGATAGACTTGCGGTGGCTCCTGAATGAATTGATTCCAATGGGGAGAAGCACAGATTATCACCGATTATTTTGCCTCATTGCAACAGAATTATATATTGGACTTATTTTTCACAGGCCACATATTTTCCAAACATTCTGGTGCTGCAATGGCATTTTTAAGACCAACAGATCAGGAGATAATGAACTTTATTCGAGACCTGTGTCTCTCTCAGCAGCGGTCACCTAACATCTGCCAATACAGAAATACAGTATGGACTGCGGGAAACTACGAATTAAACTTTCAAACTGAAATAATGCTTGTGTTTATATGTTCAGTGATACTGTTATTGCCATCGATGTTTAATCGTTTTTAAAGGAAAAAGGAATATATTTGATCGCTATGATCTTGTTCTGGATTGATATCAGATATTAAACAAGCGGGGAAAAGTGGCAAAATAAGGCGCAAAAATTAAATGTGAAGCGTATCTTGCATTGGCCATCCACGTTAAAAATGCCGAAACATTGTGCAGCAATAGGTTGCAATAATATGAACAAGCTATCCATCTTTTCTTTTCCAAAGAAAGTAGACAGGCAAGGAATAAATTAGCAACTGTCGTATTACATACCAGCTTCGTAGGCTTAACCTAGCTGATGCAATGCCCCTTAAGCTATAGCTAATGCCAATTACAGTGAAATACGTCACGTAATTTGAGTATTATTTAAGCCTTCAAAAACTCCGGTATAAGTACATGTAATGAGAATATCCGCATGACTGTCTTGCGAATTAGCATAGCTGCTCACACGACAGTAGTGTTATCGACAAATATGCCTGACCATCATGCTGATAGATAGACTTGTCCGCCCGATTAGAACTGGCGCAGTACACAGGTGGTTCAAGTTTATATTCACACAAATGTAGATATTCATTATATTTACTGCACGACACTTGTGTGAATTAGCAGAGCTGCCCATATGACAGTAGTGTTAGAGACAAATATGCCAGACTGTCATGCCAATAAATAGATAAGTCTGTCTGACTGTCACACTGATAGTCATTCTCAAGTACCTGATCTGTGTGTTTGGGAGCTTGATACTGAGCCTCCACAGTGCCTTGAGTTACCTTGCTACCCGATTTCAAGTCACGTGTCTTGATTGATTGTAGCTAATATAGCAAGCTAGGCCATGCTTTGATCATTAGGTTTTTATTGACATATTTGATTGCGAGTTCTGCATTAGCTAGCTAACTGGCTCAACTTATTTTCACTTAATAAAAAAAAATTTATTTTTTTTTTAAATAAATTTGGCATCTCCAATCCCACCCGAATTTGGAATGCCCAATCCAAGAACTATGTACAAGGCTTGCTCGTATACAACCCCCTATTGCCAGCTCAGGAGAGAGAGACAGTTTGCAGCTTTCCTCCGAAGCATGCGCCTGTCAGCCCCTGCATCTTACACTCATTGGTCGAAACTATCGCAAGTTCAGAACGAGGGCGGAGGATACCCGAGCATGAGCAAGTTTAGAATCTCACTGACGAGCACCCAGCTGGCCAACAGGAGGTGCTTGAGCAACGAACAAGTCAATCATTTTAAATTTCCCCTCCCAGCAGTCCCTTCCTAATTTGCATTCCCACTTTAGCCAATCGTACGCTGTTCTGAAAAAGCTGCCGACCACTGCTGGTTGGTACGACCGGGGATCGAACCCACGCCGTAGTAGTGACAACTGCATCGCAATTGCGGCGCCTTAACTGAGTGAGCCCGGCAGCCAACTTATTTTCACTTCATAAACGGTGGTGTTCAAACAATGTTGAGCGCTAACATTCACAGATTTTACATAAAGATACATCCCTAACGTTGTCTGCGCTTGGGCTCCCATACACTCCCTGCCCATAACTCAGGCCATAGTGCGTTAGGTGTCTTTGCCTGCTACGTTGGGAATCCTGCAAGGCAAAAACTTTGCTGTGATCAACTGACCACCTGCAACAGAGAGCAGCCAATCAGGGGTAATGCCCTGCAATGAGAGAGAACTTCTTCCACAAAATTTTTTTTTTTAAATTTTAAACATGATTTGAAATTCGTTGTCCTAGCCATAGTAATTTAAATAAGACTAATAAATTAATCTTGAAATTTTGAATAAAATTTTTTGATTGACTCAGAGTATTTGCATAATATACGAACGCCTCCCATTTGCAGCACAACACACCCCTCTCTGCTGTTTTGCTCCCAGCACCCCCACTCTCTAATAACACCCCCGTTGAGAAATCCTAGTCAAGAGGAATTGAACTTTCCCCTTAGCTTGTTGATTGTTCGTCCTCTGCTTTTGAACCACTCAGTATGCTAAGATCTCTGCTGCTTTGGGTCTTTGTATGTTAAACCTAACTAGCTTGCTAGCTACATGGCACTGGTGTGACTTTCACAATTGTTGGTAGCATGGTTTGGCTTTTCGAATGACAAATTTGTAAATTATCACACTTTATTTTGTAGACAAGCAATGCTTGCTAATACACCAGTTGCCTGTGGCTAACCGTATCTGGTAACTTTTTAAACTCCAAATGGTGAAATGGCTATTCTGTGCATTTACACTGTTGCAACGTAACAGTGCCCTTGGTCTACTTAACCCCAAAATGGCTTCCAAATTTAAGCTGATGCAACTCTCTCAATATATGGCTCGGCCAGCAGTGTTTAAATTGGTCCTCTTCAGGACTCATCCTCCCAAGCAATGCCATCACCGTACTCTTAGTAAGGAGACCAGGGCAAAATATTACACTTGTAAGGAGAAAAGAATGTCACAATTCAGATTTTTGTTAAGAAGAAAAAAGAATGTTTTTTTTCCTCCTAAAAAACAAGTGGTGGTCAGAAATGCAGTTACATGCACTCTGGGTTCAACAAAGTCAATTTGGACCCAGAGTGAAAGCATTCTTTACACAGAAACAGAGCTTTGATCAGGATTGCACAATAATTAATACCCTAAAGCTCAGTGTCTCCCTAGTGGTATTGCCAGTGTTACAGAATTTTCAAAGGCATGCTGTGAGCCTCTGACCCTTGAACACATAATTGCTTTGGTTAAGGTCACTCGATTAATAATCACACAATTTATTTACTAAATAGTCCAGACCAATATGTAAGCCTGAAATTAAGTACGTATTAAGAAATGACAGAGATCACCAATGGGCGATATTGACAACGAACTTAATAGTGATGCAGGGATGAAAAAAAAAATATTGATCCAATATTTTTCTGAATTCCATCACCTGTTTTAACAGTTTTTTTCAGCGGTGCAACCTAATTTATTTTAAGATCGCTCTTAATCAAATTGTTTTCAGCATTCAAAAGAATATACTACATTCGAGGGAAGCGCAGTTGCACAATGCTTGCCGTGATGTGATAATTCATTGATTAAATTACCAGCGCTTCTTACGTCAAAGCATTGGTAATTAAATAATTCAGTAAATTGGTTATTAGTTTATTTTGAAAGTTCAGTGCATGGCATGCATTTAGAATTATTTAAAACGTTGTACTTTCATGGTTGCAAAATCATTAATGAGGTTTTTATTGTCCAGCTTCAGTTGTAGGAAGGCCACAACATGAGATTGTATGACTGGGAATTATCTAATTAATTAATTAGAAACAAAATCTAAACCTTATTTAAATACCATCTTCACAGCATTTACTACATAACATTCTACTTTAAGATGGAATTTTGGGAAATTAAGTTAATGGCTGGCCATACAATATCATATTGTAGCCTTCCGTTTTGATGCAAAGCTATACGTCTTAATCATTATTGGAAAACTATTTGCTCAGTAAATTAATTCAGTTAATTGTCAGATTCTTAATCAGAAACAGGTTGAGAGTTAAAATGCATTATGGTAATGTCACTGGTTGTAGTTTTATTTTTACATAAGCAAACATAACACGCGGACCAAAGTTGGTGAAACCACATTTTATTTAAGTTTTCTTAGGCATATCAAGCTGATCGGACAGAGACGGAGAAAAAATATATGCAGTTTTGTGAGCTACAAGAATTCAGAAGCTTCAAAAGACTTTGACATTTTATGTCACCATTAATGTGGATAGGTAAATGCTTGATTACTATTGCAATAAACAATAATACAAACAGAGGGGAAATGGACAATAATTCTACTGATTGATCCTCATAGCTGAACTGATTAAGATTTAGTCGCTAATTAGGACTAATGCGCTTTATAGCGATGTGAGAGCAGGCTATAATCCCTCCAATGGCAAGTCCCTGTCAGGGTTTGGTCCTTGCAGCCCCTCCCCTTTCTCATTCTTTCACCTCCATCTTAATGGGCCACAGGTGGAGCCCATTAGGGTGGAGGTGTTAGCAGAGTATATAGGGCAGGCACCTGGCTGCATTTTCCTTTCCTTTCTACGTTTATTTGCTGCTCCCTGTTATTTTTAAATGTGCTGTTTTTGGATTTAGTTTTAATTAAATTCAGTTTTTTTACTCCAGTCTTGGCATTTGAGTTTCTCCTTTTTTTCTTAGCCCATGGTCTAAGTGCCCGCCGGATTGCTTTTGGCATCCAGCAGGAATAATACCATGACAAGTCTCGGGTGGAAGAGGTTAAATAACCATCAATCATACCATTACTGGCCAAGTGTAAGTAGTTCATGCGGTTGAATATAGTAGGTGTGGTAAATGGATTATCTTCCCAGAGCCAGAACAGCTCTCAATCACCCACCACCAGATTCTTTAGAGGCATGAATTGCCATAATGTCTACTTGTGGCCAAAGTGACAATTAACGTCTGTGAGCTAAATTGTGGCAAAAATAAGGTAGTCTCGACAAAAGAATGCAGGTATTTGCATATCTTACTTGTGAAGATGTGTGCTTTCTTTTGCTGCACTTTGAGCTGATTTTGGGGATTTGGACCAAAATCTTACCTCTTGCATGATCTTCTGCTTCTTCTTGTAATGGCATCCTCAGCACTCGTGCTGTAATTCATCAATTCTTATTCTTGTTGTTGTAGAGGGTGTTCTTTTATTGTAATCACTGTAGCTCTTCATGACTTGGTCTATATTTACTATCTAGTCCTGAGATGGCCCACCCATGTAACTGATCAGTTAAAGCAGTAGATTACTCAGTTTATTCACCTCACCGAGTTTTCTTCATCCAAAGTTTGTGGCGAGAACAAAAACCAGCATACCCTGTGGCTCTGCTGGACCAGGGTTCACTGCATTTGGTCAAGTCTATGTAGTTTTGTTGACAAAAATGGCCCTCTGAACACACTCATTGTACGTTACTTTAAAATAGAGTCTGCCAAATAAAAGTAACGTAATACTATGGAGATTTTCAATTGCTCAGCAAATGTTTTAAACCAGTTTCTCATTGAATTATACAACAAAGTTTCCAGGTTATACAGTGTGTTCTGTTTACTAGTCCTATGCTAATTGCTTCTTTATATAGGCTGTTTGCCTGCAGGTGGTACTCTGGAGGCTGTTACTTATTGATGAAGTGCATCTGGGAATGGCCACTGCTTACCATACCTAGGTGGGTGCATCTCCATGCACCAGAAAACGTATCTTCCTCTCCAACCCTCATCCCCTACACCTTTATTTACTGATCGGAGGCGTGATGGTAGAGGAAAGGATATATTTTATGAGTGCTGCGATGCAGCAGCACTTTCTTGATGATTTTTTTTTAAATATATATTGTTGATGTGCTGAAAGTCATTGGAGTCAAATTTTTATTTCAATTTTTGTGAACCACTTTGTGCGACATTAACTCAGAAGTTTATTGTGTGCAAGGCCGTTTTGTTCTCATTGTCAGACATTATCTGAAGGTCATTCTTCACCTGGACCATGGTCCTGTCTATGTCAATCTTTAATTTGGATTTTCAATACCTTGCTACGTTTGCTTTCTTTTCTGATTTTTAAAATTTCTTTAGTTGACTGGTACACAAGGCTTGGGCTAAAATTCACATGAGGACCGAGGCTGTTGATGGAAAAGACAGTGGTTCTTGATGCACTTAACCCTTGTATATTACAAACTTTTATCTGGTGCTCAGGCTCATTTTGTGTTACTTTTGGACTAAAACTGTTTTTTTGCTCACTTTCGTTATTTAAAAGTTCGCCAAAGGGTACGCTTCAAATGGAGCTGAAGCTGGTTCCATTTTCCATAATGCTTCCGTGGAAGGTGGCCTGAAAACTCTTCCATGACCAGACACATCCTGTCCTCCAAGGGCCAAGGATTACTTTAATATCCTCTTTTATGCAGACAGGTATTGATATTGAGCCATAAATCCTGCAGCGCTGCCACGCTTGAGAAAACCTCAACTCAATACTTCCTATGTTGAGGCCTGTCTAGTGAACTGCCTGACTTCTGTTTCCTGCAGAGATGAGGGAGGTAAGGTCTTCATTTCATGCCTCAATTCACCCGCCACAGCAATTTGCATGGATCACAGTCAGAAGACTGGTTTGAAGTATATTCACCCCTCCCTCCCAGTCCATCTACACTCCTGGAAATGGAAATGTGTATTTAGAGATTTATTACCAGCGGCACACAGACCACTTTCAAAATTCAAGCAATTTTTAAAACTAATTTATTTATCAAACTTGTTCTAAAAATGACTTTCTCCTTCATTTCTTAACTCTATAATGCCATTTGTATCATATTTGATACCCAACATTCTGTGACCTCTAAGTCATATACATGATCAATACGTTCCGAAAAAACCTGTTGTATGCAATCTGATACATGTCATCTGTCCCCTGGTGGACTATCCATGCACTGTAGGCAGTAGAGGTCTGTAGAATACTAAATCAAAGATGGCTGCCCCCATTCACCTACAGTAGTTTGCAGTGATGATACACTTAACAAAATAAATAAAATTCAGATAAATCTGAAACCAAGTGCTATTCAAGTATTTATTTCATGTAGTATTGAATCATATGGATGAAAATAAGTAAACAGATTGCGATAAATAGTATAAACAAAGATAATAATGGCTTTTTGAAGGAAAAAAATTTAACATCTTGTGTGGCCACCCTTTGCTCTGATTGCAGCATTTAATCTTTCAGGCACAGTCTCAGATTAATTTTCTCACTCCCTGAACCATTCCAAGAGATACTTTCGATGTTATAACAGATTTGCTCGGTCGGATTAAGGTCTGGATTTTGAGCAGGCCAAGTCATAACTTTTATGTCACCAGATGTTTCTTTCCGACCGAAATAATTCTTGCGCAACTTAGAAGTGTTTTTAGGGTCATTATCTTGTTAAAAACAAAATCCTCGGCTAATCAGTCTCTTTCCAGATAGCAATGCGTGCCTCACAAGGATGCTGTGATACTTCTTTTGATCCATGATTCTGTGGATTTTTATGAGATCACTGGCTCCTTTTGAGGAAACTGAACCCCAAACCACTGGCGGATTTAGATATGGGGGACATGGGCAGTTGCCCAGGGCGGCATCTTGACAGGGAGCGCCGGTGGGAGCACAAAAAAAATAAACAAAATAAAAAAGACTCATTTGCTGCTGTCACTTGATTAGTCAACTCGGCAGGCTACATTCTGGCAAAGACACGCCTCTCCGGAGAGAGAAGGGAAGGGTCAAGCCATAGGCATATATACGTAGACGCCGCATTAGCATTAGCAGCTTTGGCCTGTTACTTCGATACATGAGTGTCAACCATGTCAGGGAGGGCAGAGTCTGTATGTAAACAAATGCTAGTAAACAGGGAGATTTGGATTTTCTATATCTGCAACGTTCACACTTCTCAGCCTATTTCAACGAACCATATACATATATATATTACATGGAGTACAAAGAAAACATTTTTGTCTTCAGTAACTTAGAATCGCAGTAAGTTAAACTATGATTGCTGTTAGATGCTCAAGAGAGGATTATCGTATCAACGTTAGACTCGTTAAATGAACTAAATTCGTTACGTGGTGGAAAATAATTCACTGTTGTAAGGAATTGTAAAAACTCGTTCAAGCATGGATCTAGCTTCTGTCATCTGAAGGCGGGAGAGTGCAAAAAAAAGTAATGATAACGTTACCCAGAGACCAATACCCGCAAATGGCCATTTTAATACCTTTAAAAGCCTCAGTTTTTGCTATAATTGTTTATCAATGTTTAACACTTTCTAGACTCCGTTAAAAGTCTTAGCTTTCATTGCTAGCTGACTTTACCGTTATCAATGACCTTAGCTTGGCTATTAACTGGGAAAGGATTCTGTATCCAGCCTCCACTTTTTTCAGCTTTTTATTTGGCAGAACGATTTGAAAAGGGGGAGCCAATATACGAAGAGTTTGTTTCCAAAATGCAATAAGTGCCAAAATGACAAAATTGAGATATAACCATACAGCGATAGCCCTGTGCTTCTTACACATAGTGCAAAAATCCGTGTTTAGAAATACATAATAAAAGGTGTATTTTTTCATGGTCAAAGTTTGTGTTTTTCTATAAAATGCAATTGGCAACAACACAGAAAAACCTAATTTACTCAAACTCTTCATATTTCGGGTGGATTTATCAGCGAGAAAGGTGTTCGTAATTTAATACTAATATTGCAAATGTATATTCTGTGCATGCTCATGCTTATGGTTCTAACAAAAATGTAAGAACCAATTTAATCTGACCTAACACTTTATTTATTATGTGGTTAACCTTCATTTGCAGACAATGTAAAGCTTATTAATTGTACTGACGAGGTCCGAAGTTTAGAAAATGACATTTTCAATGCTGTTGACTTAATTAAAAGATGCATCTAATGTCTAATGTACTGATTGTGGTATTTTCATGGAATGTCTACTGCCTGTTGGTGGAAGTTGTATGGTTCTGGTTCCTAGTTGGGTGAAAGACAATTAAGGTCTAACGCAGGGGTTCAATTATGATGAAAATTGAAACTTTTCCTATCCTAATAAAACTTTGTCATAAGAAACTTGATGATTTTAGGATTCAAAATCTGAATTTTTTTGCACAAGAATATATAGGTGAAATTTTACGTGATTTTAAAGTTTTTAATGGTCGAGGGGGTACGTACACTACCGTACATAATCATAACCCTTTTATGTCCAAATTATATTTTTTTATGAGACAAACTCCGTAAATATGCCTTTAAAATTTGCAAAAACACTCTTTAGGAAGAAGTGAGAAGAATGCGGTTGTTATACTGAATTGTACTTTTGATTTAGCAACCGTTATCATACATGGGTAGAAATTGACCTTGATTTTAAATACAGTATTCACATATCATTAAACAGATAAAACAGGTTCTACAGAGTCTGTATTGATATCTTTATCATGACTCTTTGAATGTTAATGAATTAATCAAAAGTTAGTTAGTTAAAGTTTGCCAAACATTATAAGTATTAAACTAGTGAAAATAAAAATGCCTTCAGAGGGTATGTACTCTACACATACTAGTATTGCACACATATTTTAAAACAATGCAAAATGTGACACATATACAACCAACGTACATTCTAAAACAAATTAACAACACAGGAGTTTGATAATCAACATTTAATGGCAATCATTCTAACAGTGGTACTCTTGTATACCATCAGAAGCATAAATTCCGATAACTTATCCTGTTCTTTAGTAAGTTTTGCTAAATGTAGAAAAAATCCTTGACACTTAGCTATTGCTATTGTCATACATTGCAATCAGAAGAATGACACTCAAGTATTCTAAATCATAGACACATCCTTAAAGTGCCAAATTCTTAAAACATTGTAACATTTTATCCAATCCATTTTATCCTCAATGTAGTGTACGTACCCCTCATGTGCTACTTTACAAAATTGATAGAACAGAAACATTTGTATGTGTATTCTGGATACTTCAATGTGTATCAGGTTTGTAACTGATAAAATTACATTTACAAACTCAATATTGAGCATTTTTATTTCTAAAATACTATCAAACCAACAAAATTTTGGACCCGAGTTCATAATCAGCAGCCATACCACAATTCGATCTGCTCCAGCTGCGTGGTTGAAGCTAAGCAGGTGTGAGCTTGGTTAGTACTTGGATGGGAGACCACCTGGGAAAACCAAGCTGCTGCTGGAAGAGGTGTTGGTGGGCCAGTAGGTCGCGATCTTCCCTCTGGTGGAATAATCCCCAATGCCCCAGTACAGTGATGGGGACACTGTGCTGAAGGAGATGCTGTCTTTCTGATGAGACGTTAAACCGAGGTCCTGACTCACTGCGGTCACTAAACATCCTATGACACTTATTGATAAGAGTAGGGGGTTCCCCGGTGTCATGGCTAAAGTCCCAACCTGGCTCTTTCAACCTGCCACCTAATCATCCCCTGATATAATTGGCTGTGCAAATTGCCCCCTCCCTCCCCACCTCAACCCCCAGGGCTCCCTTGAAAAAGAGACTTCAATCTCGACAGGACTTCCCTGCTTAAATAAGGGTTAATAAAATAATGTTCAACAGTTTGTAATATTTGCAATATAAAGTGTGTTTCAGAGTCCTGTGGGCCATATTTTTGAATAATGCACATAAAATAAAAATTTCAACCATGAATTACTTGTTTTCCCATAAAATTTTGGACCTACATGTGGTTATAACGGAGGGGTACGTACACTACATCAGGGTACGTACACTACATAAGGTCATTTGTGTCTATATTTACGGGAGCATGTGAATGATCAAATCTTTAATTGTTATTCTTTTAAACAACCATAATGAGTTACTCATGGGGCATTATCACATTACTGATACTATTAATGGCTTGGGAATTCAGAGGGGGGACGTACTTTACAGATTTCTCACAAATTTTGACCACTTTAACTGATAGGAGACTTTCGTGAAACCAGAGAGGACATAGCAGTATTGACACATTTTGTTATATTTGGGTCTGTTATACATTGTAGTATATTACTAAGGCAAATAGATAGTAAAAGACAAGTATTGTATCAGTATGCCCTATAAAATATGATGAGGTTAAGCGGAGGCTTTCGTAACAAGAAGACATTGGTGTAATATCCAATGGCTCCTTCACTGCTTGAACCTGGATAATCTTAAAATGACTTGAAAGATCATTAGTTACACAGATTTTGTTTATTCATGTAAAATATTGATATTTAATAAGATATTGGCAATTAAAATATACTGACCAAAACTTCCAACGCAATGCTCAGGTTTATTTTAATACAAGCTATTTTATTATGAGGAATGTTACATTCTCAAATGTGCCCGCAAGTTTCAGTTTAATGCCACGTTTTAGAACAATTAGTGAGGAATAACGCAGTCCCAGTTCCAATTTGCTAAGTCACTTTGAAAGGGTATTCCGGATCGCCGAAGTCAGTATCTGGTGTGCCCACCTCTAGCGTCACACACAGACTGAATTCTCCTGTGCATGGAGTCAATCAGGTTCCGTATTTCCGCCTGTGTGATATGGTCCCATTCCTCAGTGAGAGCCTGGCGTAACTGTTGGAGGGTTGAGGGTTCTGGATCACGCCTTCTCAACCGACGACCCAGAATGTCCCAAAGGTGCTCGATTGGGTTTAAATCTGGGGAAAACGCAGGCTAATCAAGACACTGAACATTGTGCTGCCTCAGGTAATCCTGACAGGCCTTGGCGACATGTGGTCTCGCGTTGTCCTGTTGCAGCGTCAAGCGGTAGCGAGTCACAAGAGGAACAGCCACAGGGGCTAAAATGTCGTTGCGGTAATGGGCTGCATTCAGGTTTCCATTGATGAAGACCAGCTCTGGCTTGTGTCTGGCACTTATTCCAGCCCACACCATGAAACTAGGTCCACCCTAGTGGTCACGCTCCAAGACATTGGCGTCGGCATAATGTTCCCCTCGCCTACACCAAACACGAACTTGGCCGTCACCCACGCTCAGTTTGAACCGGGACTCGTCTGAAAACAAGACCCTGCTCCACCTGAGTGCATTCCAGCCCAAATGTGCCCTTGCCCACTGCAGACATGCAGGACGGCGAGCAGGAGTCAGCACCAGACCACGATGTGGACGTCGGTTGTTCAGTCCAGCTTCACGCAAGCGATTGCATACAATTTGGTCGCTTATCGTGTTCTGGTGACGATCTCTGGTCTGAGCAGCAGTAACTGTGGGTGGTCGGAAGCGATCTCGGAGGTGCTGGAGACGAATATGGCGGTCCTGTTGAGGGGTGGTTACACGTGACCTGGGAGCACGTGGACGGTCATTTGTGCTTCCTGTGTCATGGAACCACCTCCGGAGACGTGCAATGGTCGACACATGGACACTTAGATCCACTGCAACACGTCTCTGTGACATTCCACCAGCAAGCATGCCAATGGCTCCTTCTCGCTGATTTTGCTGAAGACATCCCGTGGTCTAAAGTTGCACCAGAAGAATGCCAAGGAATATTTAAGTTCCCCATTCCTCTGGCTATTTATTGGCCACATTTCATAAGGATTGGTCAATGAGTTCTGCTCAGTCTGAGTGGTGTGGCAAACATCTCAGCTGTGTGCATTCAGGTGGAACGGACTGCCCCGACGAAAAACTAAACAAAACTTAATGAGCTTTTAAGGTGCAGTGTGGATGTACAGGCTGAAATTTGTTAGAAAATTAAGCATACCAAAAATATTTTTAAATTTCAAATGTTGCATTGGAAGTTTTGATCAGTATATGTACAAATTTAAATGGCCATTCGTAACGCAAAAATCCAAGTAGCTTTAGCATCATTAAACAACCGCCATTTTGTTCAGGGGCAATGGGGAGGTTTGCCCAGGGCGCCATGGTTGCCAGAACTGCCACTGCCCCAAACCATAAATATAACCATCTCCGTGTTGAACTGAAGGGGTTAAACAGACATTTTTGAAGAGTTCCCCACCTCTACGGAGCTCCTAAGTTCTGCATTTGGGTGGGAAAATTTTGCATTTTGTTTCATCAGTCCAAAGGACTTGTTCGCATTCCATTGGTGTCCAATCCTTGAAGTCTTTTATGTCGCCAGCTCTTGGCAGCAACAGGACCGATCAGACCATTTTTACACAGGCGTCTGGAAATAGTACATCTTGATATTTTAATTTCTTCACTTCTGGCACTAAGGAGGAGACCGCACCTCAGAAAAGTATATTTCTGTTGTGAGACTCAGGTGGACACCAGGCGTGAGACAGCAGGATTGGATTCAGGCTTTTTATTATAAAAGAAAAGAAACAGGTGCGATGGCCAAACAAAAAACTTGGCCCAAAGGGTTGCAAAAATCCAACTAAGAAAACGCTTCACAGAGCAGGAAACTAAAAATACAAAATTAGAGAAAACAAAGGCCACTAGAAACTCTAGGGAAGGCAACCAATGAACAAAAATAAATGAAAATAGCGATGGCACACAGCATATGCGAAAATACAAAACGAGAGCTATGAAAATACTATGAATGCTGTAAGCAAAACACACAAGGGCAAGAACATGAACGTGGAAAAATGCAATGAACGAGAACCTCTGTCTGCCAGCCAACTCCAGCCTCTCCCAGATGTAGCGGAAGAAATCACGAACGAGGATCACCTGTAGAGCGACAGGGAGAAACGAGATTGCTTAATTACATGGCACAAGGACGAGAGTGGAAAACAAGCGTAGCAAGACGAGACAAAAGCAGGTAATTGCTCATCAAGAAGATCAGCGTGTTGCAGCATATAAGAACCCAATAAGATACTACGAACAGAAAAGTGTTAAACTAGTAAATAATAAAGTACATGTAAGAATGTAGCAAAAGCAGGAAGCATGCGAGTAAAATCCCTATCTAAATCAGTAATGGTTAGTATGTGCTTGTCTAATGAAAACACCCCCCTGACTGATAAGTAAGTTGTTAGTAATTTAAAACAATTAACAAGCATGAAGACTAGGGAAGCCCGGAAGAGAAACGCAAGAAGGAAGGTTGAAACCGTAAGCCATTCCCGAATATAGTGCGAGAATAAAACATGGATACAGGCACGCAGACACTGAAGAGGCGGATTGGCTCGGCAGACCGGGAACCAGACCTGAGCGAGAAACAACACATGGCAAAACATGAGCAATGAACATGAATAATGAATCCTGGCACATGAAACTGTTAAAACCCCTTCAGTGTCCTGGCATACAGCACAGGACACTGGAAATACAACAGTATCCCCTCCTTCACACAAGCGCCACCAGGCGCTGACTAAAGGACACCACAAGACTATGAATAACATAAAACTATGAAAAACATGAAACAAGGAACATCAAACAAAATACTAATACAAAAAAACCACAAGACTAAATACATGAAACATAAAAAAGATTACTTAAGGGTCTTAAGCATAAGCTGGGGCTAAGGCTTAGGATGAGTGCGGTGGTAATCAGTGATCAGGCTTTTGTCAAGGATATGTCTTGCAGGCACCCAGGAACGCTCTTCTGGGCCGTAACCTTCCCAATCCACCAGGTATTGGTAGCCTCTGCGATGACAGTTCAAGAGCTTTTTTACGTTGTATGCCTTCCCTCCGTCGATGAGCCGAAAAGGGGGCCGTGGTTCAGGGGAAGGCAGGAGGGGAGAAATGGCGACGGGTCTCAGGCACGAGACGTGGAAAACCGGGTGGAGTCTTCGCATAGTGGAAGGGAGCTTGAGTTTGATGGCAGAGGGGCTGATGATCTTCAGGATTGGGAAGGGACCCAGGAAGCGTGGAGCCAGCTCGCGACTCTCCACACAAAGAAGGATATCCTGGGCTGCCAGCTAGACTGTCTGGCCAACCTTGTAGCAGGGAGCAGGGCGCCGATGCTTGTCCGCCGCGGTCTTCATGTGCTCCCCCGACTTGGTCAAGGCGCGACGTGCAGACTTCCACATGCATCAGCACCGGCGGACAAACGCCTCTGCAGATGGCACCCGACTTCCTCCTCCTGGCTGGGGAACAATGGAGGTTGGTACCCCATGCAGCACTCGAAGGGGGAGAGGCTGGAGGCGGAGGCGGCGTGGGAGTTGACGGTGAACTTGACCCATGGCAACAGGGATGACCAGGATGTGGGGTCGGCCAAGCACACACATCGGAGGACCGTCTCAAGGGTTTGGTCGGCCCGCTCAGTCTGTCCATTGATCTGTGGATGCTAACCGGAACTGAGGCTGAAGGACATGCTAAGGGACTTGCAGAATGCTTTCCAGAAGTTGGAGGTGAACTGGGGACCACGGTCAGACACCATATTGATGGGGATGCCATGGGGACGGACGACGTGCTGGATGAGGAGGTCGGCAGTGGACTTAGTAGTGGGGAGCTTGGGGAGGGGCAAAAAGTGGACAGACTTGGAGAAACGATCAACAATGATGAGGTCGGTGGTGTGACCATGGGAGGGGAGCAGGCCAGTGAAAAAGTCCAGTACGATGTGGGACCAGGGGAAGTGAGGGATGGGAAGGGGCTGGAGGAGACTGGAGGAGACTGGTGCGTGGGAGGGCTTAGCACGTGAACAGACTGAGCAGGCCATGACGAACTCCCAAATGTCCCTTGCCATCTTGGGCCACCAGAACCGCCGCCGGACGATCCTCCTCGATCCTGAGGCACATGTTATTAACAAAGCAGGCCTTGGGTAGAATGGGGCTGGGCTCTCCCTCGGACGTTGAGGTGTTGAAACATCTGGAGAGCGCGTCGGCTTTAGCATTCTTGGACCCTGGCCTGTAAGCCAGGGAAAAGTTGAAGCGATTGAAGAACCACGCCCACCTGGCTTGTCTGGGTGTCAGACTCTTGGCGGAGCGAAGGTACTCCAGATTCTTATGGTCTGTCCAGACCATAAACGGAACCCGAGCCCCCTCAAGCCAATGTCTCCACTCCTCCAGGGCTTATTTCACCGCCAGCAGCTCCCGGTTCCTGACATCATAGTTGGACTCCTCAGGTGTTAGACGATGCAAGAAGTATGCGCATGGGTGTACCTTCTGATCATTGCTGGATCTTTGAGATCAACCCCGACATTGGAGATGTCAACCTCCTCTATGAACTGCTCAGCAGGGTTGGGGGTGGTGAGGATGGGTGCGGTGGTGAAACGTCTCTTCAGCTCACAGAGGGTCTTTTCAGCTTGCGGAGTCCAACAGAATGGCTCCTTGATGGAGGTGAAGGCAGTTAGGGGAGCTGCGACGGTGCTGTAGTACCTTATGAACCGCCGGTAAAAGTTTGCAAAGCCCAGGAAGCTTTGAAAGGCCTTCCATTCCATCACTGCCTAGACCTTCTCAGCATCCATGCTCAGGTGGTTAGGGGAGATGACGTGACCCAGGAATGAGGTAGTGGTGGTGCTGAACTCGCACTTCTCTGCCTTAACAAAAAGGTGATTCTCCAGGAGGTGGCGGAGCACCTGGCGAACGTGACTGATGTGCTCTGCCTTGTCCCGGGAGAAGATCAAGATGTCGTCAAGGTAGACATAGACGAATCGATGTATCATGTCCCCTAGCACATCATTCACCAAGTTCTGGAACACTGCGGGGGCGTTGGTAAGGCCGAATGGAACCACCAGGTACTCCTAGTAGCCGCTAGGGTTGTTGAAGTGGTTTTTCACTCATCGCCATCCTTGATGCGCAAAAGGTGGTAGGTATTCCGCAGGTCCAGCTTGGTGAAGATAGCCATCCCCTGTATGATGTCGAAGGCTGAGGACATCAGTGGGAGCGGGTAGTGATTCCTGATAGTGATCTTGTTGAGGCAACGGTAGTTGATGCAGGGGCGCAGAGAACCGTCTTTCTTCTTTACAAAGAAGCCTACTCCAGCCGGAGAGGAGGATAGACGGATGATGCCAGCCGCTAGGGACTCTTGGATGTACTTGTCCATGGCCCCCCTCTTGGGCTCTGATAGGGCGAAAACTCGGCCCCTAGGTGGCGCTGTACCGGTCTGGAGCTCAATGGCGCAGTCATACAAGCGGTGTGGGGGCAGGGACACCGCACAGGACTTGCAAAAGACGGACGCCAGGTCATTGTACTCGGGCGGCACTCTGGTCAGGTCAGGCTTGCCTTCAGGAGCCGGCTCGCCAACAGGAAAGGAAGGTCGGGAATGCTGGCGGCAGTCGGCCGAGCAGGTCGCCTTCCACTCCCACACCTCAAGACTGGCCCAGTCGATCACCGGCCCGTGTTTACCCAGCTAAGGATGACCCAGGACAATGGGAGAGCGAGGTGTGTCGGTAACAAGCAGCTGGACTTGCTTGTGATAGTTACTCGACACCAGCAGCTGGATGGGAGCGGTGCGACAGCGAACCTCCGCCAGGGGTTGCCCACCCAGCCCCGAGATGGAAAGTTGCGCAGGGAAGTTGGCAGAGGGGAACCCCCCAATCGGCCGCAGCTTTGGCGTCTATGAAGCTCTCCTCAGCTCCTGAGTTGATGAGGGCGGAGGTCTGGTGGGAGCGACCCTCCCAGGTCAGAGTCACGAGTATACAAGTCCAGCGGTACGAGGAGATTTTATTGGGGGATGCGCCCACTAGTGCTCCTCCAGTCACTAGTGGGCAGGGTCTTTTTAACGGACAGTTCCATACCTCATGCCCCTGTCAGCCACAATAGAAGCATGCCCCAGAAAGCCTCCTCCACTGGCGCTCATTGCGGGTAAGCCGGGTACGTCCAACTTCCATGGGCGACACCTCCTCAGGGGCGGACGCAGCAGCACCTGCCATCGGCTGGTCCCGGGGCGATGAGCAACAAGGTTCGTGGGTTGGACCGGAACAGGTGGGATGGGGTTCTGGCCAGAGGGGGACCCACGGGTCAGGGTGAGTGCTCTCTCCTCCAGGCGGCTGCGAAGGGCCAGGTCTACGAGGGCCTCCGGTGAGTCGGGAATTTCACAGAAGAGCAGCCGGTCTTTGACTGGTTCGAACAGCCCCTGGAGGAAGACGTCACACAGTGCCTCCCTGCTCCATCCTGATGTCGCCGCCACCGTCTGGAATTCGATGGCGTAGTATGCCACAGACCTCCTCCCCTGCCTCATCCTCAGCAGCTCTCGGCCAGCTGGTCTCCCCTGCTTAGTGCAGTCAAACACTCGGAGTAGTTCGTCAGCCAACGCCTGATAGGTGGAGACACAGGGGAGCTGGGCCTGCCACGCCGCAGTCCCCCACAGGTGGGCCCGCCACGTCAGCTGTGACTAGACGAACGGGACTCGAACTGACTCCGAGGCGAAGGTGGATAGCTGGAGAGGGAAGAACATCCTGCAGGAGGTGAGGAAGGCCCTGCAGAATCCCGGTTCTCCACCATACTTCTCTGGCGGTGGAAGGCGGGGCTCAGGGCTCGGGTAGGTGGACGCATTCAGGGATCTGGCTGGCAGCGGTTGGGACGCTTCAGCTTGCGCCATCGCTTCAGCTCCAGATTGGCGCACAGGTATAGCAGCAGGCTGGTGCGTAGAGGGAGCTGGGGGCTGGAAGGCTGGCGCGACGATGGGCTGGCTGGAATCCGCTCGGGGAAGGCTGGCTTGCAAGATAGCCAGCGCTGCAGTTAGTTTTTGAATCTACTTGTGCTGGCGCAGCAAGTCAGCCTCTTGCTGGGTGAACTTCCGTTCCATCTCGCTGGTGTCCGTGAGACAGGGTCTGATGTTGCAAGACTCAGGTGGACACCAGGCGCGAGACAGCAGGACTGGATTCAGGCTTTTTATCATAAAAGAAAAGAAAAAGGCGCGATGGCCAAAAAAAAACTTAGCCCAAAGGGTTGCAAAAATCCAACTAAGAAAATGCTTCACAGAGCAGGAAACTAAAATTACAAAACGAGAGAAAACAAAAGCCACTAGAAACTCAAGGGAAGAAAACCAATGAACAAAAATAAATGAAAACTTTTCCTTGGACTTGCCACCATTCTTCTGCAGAGTGAATGTCTCACTTGTCCCTCCATCCAAGAAATTGCAAACAGCCATGATGATGTTGACATCAGGGCTTTTTCAGGACTATAATATCTGTATTGACCATTTTTAATGGAAAAAAACATTTATTTGTGAAACTTGTCTTTGGATTGGCTTTTGGAATTTCAAATTTTCGTCTTAGCTTCAGGAACTCTTATATGGAATCAAAAAGTAAATATCTAATACGGATTTAAATTTTCAAAAGTGCAAGGTGCTTGGGACTTTGCACAGTGCTGTATGTATATGGAGGTATGCATGCGTATGCACATGTGCATACATGCATATATTTTGGGGCTGGATGATATGGATGAAAGGAAAACCATGATGCCTGCTGAATGTGTGTATGTATATACATGTACATATATGTGTACATATGTTGTATATGTGTATGTGTATATATGTGTGCATGTATGTATATATGTGTGTATATGTGTTTGTATGTGTATATGTATGTATGTATGTGTGTATATGTATGTGTATGTTTATGTATATTTATAAAACGGGTGCTTCCCATCCTTAAATATGATTGGCTGAGCTGCGTTCCATGCCAGTATAAAATCAGTGTAACCCACTGTATTCTGAGGCAGACCGCAGCACAAAATATCCTTGCGCGCCTGGCCTAGCAACCAACTACTCTGCGCTCAACTGACTCGTTAGGTTACGTTTGTTTCAAGACTTTTAGCTCGCTATTTCAGTGTTAGCGAAGTTTAGCCTTTTAACCCGCTAACCAGTTGGCTATCTACCTAGCTAGCTATAGCATTATAGAGTTCGATATCACTTTAGCTTGCTTGCGACGTTGCTAACTAGCTCGCTATTTCAGTATTAGCGATAAATCGTTGATTTTTTTTTCTTGTGTGTTCATTTTATGGGCTATGTGTAGGGTAACCACATGTAGTGAACGCTAGCTAGTTGACAAGCTGGCTAGCAAACTAATGCACAATTCAACATATTTTCCTGGACACTGGCAAGTGTGGAGGACAAAAGTCAATATTGTTCCCTACTCTCGCTGCTGGTTGTAATGATATGGCCAATCGGCGCGAGTTGAGAACAAGGAAACAATAAAACCGAAACGAACATAAAATTATTTAACGGGGCCTTCGGGAGACCGAAGGAAACATTTCTAATAGCCTGCTTTCGTAGTACATCTACATTAACGAGCCTAAATAGCCTTATGTGACATGATAATGGCGCTAGATGAAAAAGCAATCTTAGCATCTGTGTTTTATTGCTGCATTATTACTAATAAATTGTTGATTTTTTTCTTGTGTTTTTATTTAATGGGCTACATGTAGGGTAACCGTTTAATAAAAGCAATAAGCCCCTTGAAGCAGTGGGTTACAGTGATTTAATAACGGCGGAGGGGCACTAAGGCACTCCGCTGCGCGTCGTGCCTTAGAACACCCCTCCACCGTTATAAAATCACTGTAACCCACTGCTTCTCGGGGCTTATTCCTTTAATATGTGTATATGTATGTATTGGGTATGTATATATATGTGTGTATGTAAGTATGCATGTGTGTATGTACATATGTATATGCATATATGTATGTGTGTGTGTGTATGTATGTATGTATGTGCGTATTTGTGTATGTATATATACACGTATAGATAAATATATGTGTATTTATGTGCGTTGGGGTTAAAATGTATGTAAATACATGTGTGTATGACCAGTGAGCTAATGAATTTGGGGGACGAGACTTCGTGACCTCTCACTTTTTTTCTTTTCTTTTTTTTTCAAATTTTCAATACTTGGAATTTTTATATATGGGATAGGATAGGATTTCATTTTAATTTTATTTTTATTATTTTTTTTGGGATGCATGTATCTCTGAATAGATTGAGCTGTCTTAAGAACAGAAGAATACCATTTTAATACACGCTATTTTGCCATTTAGTGTTTGTCTTTTCTGTAGGCTTGGTAATGATCTCTTAACATGATACGTGAGGGCAAGGTAAAGGAACTGAGGAATACTTATGTGCCATAAGCTGGATATTATTGGATATAGTCATTATAATTAGGTTAGTCTACTATTCCTGACTACTCGTCCCTCATTAGGCCTGGACCCTGTTAATGCTTTAAGTT
This sequence comes from Gymnothorax javanicus, assembly GCA_029692085.1. Classification (NCBI taxonomy): domain Eukaryota; kingdom Metazoa; phylum Chordata; class Actinopteri; order Anguilliformes; family Muraenidae; genus Gymnothorax; species Gymnothorax javanicus. Next base: position 78,773,622 of record CM056195.1, read on the forward strand.
ATATTTTGATATAATCATGTGCATTATGTTGAAATTTACTTAATCCCTCACTCAACAGTTATGGTTTGCAATTTTATTGTCCTATAGTACACAAGCCTTCACAGGTTTGAGAGCCTCTGGCCATCTTTACTTCTGAGAGACTCAGCCTCTCTAAGACATCCCTTTTATAGCCAATCATGTTACAAACCTGATGCCAGTTAACTTAATTACTTAGTAAATGTTCTTTCAGCTGATTCTCTTATATATTAATTGCTTTTTCAGCCCTTTCATGCCTGTGTCCCAACTTTTTTGAGACATGTTGCAGCCAGAAAATTTTAAATAAGCTCATTTTGTGGATAAAAATGTAAAATGTCTCAGTTTCAACATTTGAAATGTTATCTATGTTCTATTGTAAATAACATATTGGCTCATGTGATCTGAAAGTCATTGCATTTTGATTTTATTCACAATTTACACTTCGTCTCAACTATTTCGGAATTGGGGTTGTAGTTCTTTGTTTGATACACCAACAAAAATATATGATGGTGCAATAAATGAGGGGAGTTAGGTGTTGGCCAAAGCTAATTTAAAATGTGGAATAGCCCTAATATTTGAATGAATTGCGTTAATGCTGGAAATACAATATAGTGGTGTGGGGGAGATAAGGATTGGGTTGGACTGGTGTATTGCGTCTGTAGAGTGGGCACCAGGGACGGGTGGGATATGGGCTCCGTGGGAGTGTAGTGTGGACCACGTGCCCCCCAGCCAAAATCAGGAGTTATTAGTCGTCTCCAAAGGTTGGACTGTAAATTACTATATTTTTGATGAGTGAGATTCGTATAGCCAGTTATAACTGTAATGGTTTGGCTGATCCTAGGAAAAGAAAGGAGGTCTTTACATGGCACATGGCTCACTGCTTTACCGAGTGAGCTATCCGGCAGCCCAGGCTCCTAATTTTTACTGGACATGCATCTCATAAAGGCCTACAAATTGTGTGCCTAAAAGTGACCCTGGCCTATTTTTTCAAGTTCACTGGCTTAAAAATATCACCAAAAACTTTGATGTTTTGCTTTATCTCATCAAATATTTCAGTTACAGGCTCCTTATTTTGACTGGACATGCATCTCATAACAGGGATGTGCGGTTAGGGTAGGCAGTGACTTCTCCTTTTTTATTGCTAGATTTTGTCAACCTGTTTCCATGTACAATGCCTGATTGTCAATCAATCAATTTGACCTTTTTTCTGGTCAATTAAGCCTGTAATGATTAAGAGGTTATAGTGACAAAAAAATTAATTTACCTTTATGCTTTGATTCGAGACTGCAAGGAAGTAAATCTTAATAATTAATTAGGAAAAAATCTCAACTCTCTCGGTAATTCCGTATATTGTTTTGATCTTTTGTTTATCGAATTATGAAAGAAGACAGAAAATTAACTCCCTATTTTTTAAAAATGGCATTAAAAAGTACGTGTTTAAGGGGGGAAATATTATTGTAAACAAATTGACCACACATTGAACACCGCATAAGAAAGGTTTTAATATTTGTTAATGGCATTGCGTTAGCTTTCTCTAAGCAAATATGAACAAACTTGCTGTCTCGTGAGCATTTTAAGTTTGATGCACTGAGCAATAATGTCGTGGATGGAACTGGCACACCATTCTGCCGTTTAGTCTTGTGAATTAGCTAATCAATCCTCAGATTGCTAATCAAGCAAAGTAATAGAGTTATCGTTTGTTTAACGGTGAGGATTCTGCCTACCCTAACTGACCTCCGACGGCACGTCACTGTCTCATAAAGGCCTACAAATGAGGTGCCTAAAGGTGACCTTGGCCTATTTTTAAAGGTCACTGGCCTGAATATCACCAAAAACTTCAACATTTTGCTTTATCTCATCAACTATTTCAGTTACAGGCTCCTAATTTTTACTGGACATGCATCTCATAAAGGCCTGCAAATGACGTGCCTAAAGGTGACCTTGGCCTAGTTTTTTCAAGGTCACTGGCCTAAAAATATCACCAAAAACTTTGACATTTTGCTTTATCTCATCAACTATTTCAGTTACAGGCTCCTAATTAATATAAGCTCCCGCCACCAAGCGGGCGCGGGAGCTATGGTATCGGGCTCCGTCCGTACGTGCGTGCGTGTGTGCGTGCGCACGTCCGTCAACACATTTTGCTTTATCTCATTAATTGTTTCAGTTACAGGCTCCTAATTTTCACTGGACATGCATCTCGTAAAAGGCCTACAAATAATGTGCATAAAGGTGACCTTGGACTATTTTTTCAAGGTCACTGGCCTATAAATATCACCAAAAACTTTGACAATTTCCTTTATCTCATCAACTATTTCAGTTTTAGGCTCTTAATTTTTACTGGACATGCATCTCGTAAAGGCCTACAAATGACATGCCTAATGATGACCTTGCCCTATTTTTCAAGGTCACTGGCCTAAAAATATCACCAAAAACTTCGACATTTTGCTTTATCTCATCAACTATTTCAGTTACAGGCTCCTAATTATTAATAGCTCCGGCTGCCAAGCGGGGCGCGGAAGCTATGGTATCGGGCTCCGTCCATCCGTGGGTGCGCGCGTCCATCAACACATTTTGCTTTATCTCATTAACTGTTTCAGTTACAGGCTCCTAATTTTTACTGGACATGCATCTCATAAATGCCTACAAATAACGTGCCTAAAGGTGACCTTGGCCTATTTTATCAAGGTCACTGGCGTAAAAATATCACCAAAAACTTCGACATTTTGCTTTATCTCATCAACTATTTCAGTTACAGGCTCCTAATTATTAATAGCTCCGGCTGCCAAGCAGGGCGCGGAAGCTATGGTATCGGGCTCCGTCCATCCGTGGGTGCGTGTGTCCGTCAAATATTTTGCTTTATCTCATTAACTGTTTCAGTTACAGGCTCCTAATTTTTACTGGACATGCATCTCATAAAGGCCTACAAATGAGGTGCCTAAAGGTGACCTTGGCCTATTTTTCCAATGTTACTGGCCTAAAAATATCACCAAAAATTTTGACATTTTGCTTTATCTCATCAACTATTTCAGTTACAGGCTCCTAATTTTTACTAGACATGCATCTCATTAAGGCCTACAAATGACTTGCCTAAAGGTGACCCTGGCCTATTTTTTCAAGATCACTGGCCTACACATATCACCAAAAATTTTGACATTTTGCTTTATCTCATAAACTATTTTAGTTACAGGGTCCTAATTTTTCATTGGACATGCATCTCATAAAATCCTCCAAATGACGTGCCTAAAAGTGACCTTGGCCTATTTTTTCAAGGTCACTGGCCTAAAAATATCACCAAAAACTTTGACATTTTTCTTTATCTCATCAACTATTTCAGTTACAGGCTCCTCATTTTTACTGGACATGCATCTCATAAAGGCCTATAAATAGCGTACCTAAAGGTGACCTTGGCCTATTTTTTTCAAGGTCACTGGCCTAATTATCACCAAAAACTTCGACATTTTGCTTTATCTCATCAACTATTTCAGTTACAGGCTCCTAATTTTTACTGGACATGCATCTCATAAAGGCCTACAAATGACGTGCCTAAAGGTGACCTTGGCCTATTTTTTCAAGGTCACTGGCCTAAAAATATCACCAAAAACTTTGACATTCTGCTCCGCAATGTGGTGCTTAACCGAGTGAGCTATCCGGCAACTGAGAAAATACCGACTGTACTTGACGTAGGGAAGGGTCTTAGGGAATTCAAAAGGAACTGAGTGCCTTAGCTCAAAAGGAACGCCATGTTAGTAATCCTGTTAGGTGATCATGATACATGTATAAAGATAGTGGGAGTAAGTCTTAGCAGACCTCAAATTGTATTCAAATTAATTCTAAATCTGCATATAATCTGCAATCACATGCATGTAAATGGAAAGGAATAATTTGATTGAATTTTTAAGATTAAGGGAAAAGTTCAAAAGCTCAAACTTTCGACATAATTCTGTCTTCGTAAGCAAAAGAGGAATACGAGTTTTCCATTATACCGTAATAAAGTTGTAATGCCTTACATTTATATTTTTGAATTGCTGCCGACGAAATGGAAAGAGGTCTTCATATACCGTAACTCAAATACTGCTAAGTTATGCGGTCAGTCAGTCAGTCAATCAATCGTCTGATCAGAGAATCAATGAGTTGGTATGTGCCTGGTACCCCATGTGCTTAAGCACACCTTAAAGTTAAAAGGGAAAAGATTTCCTTGCTACTTCAGTATAGTGGATATCACTGCATATTGCACATTTTCATACCATTAGTCCGGTCTCTCACTTCTAGAACTCGGGTACACATAAAGTAAATTGACCCTTCAACAGAGCATTGCAAGGAGTCATAAGATTTATTTTTATTTTTATTTAACCCTTATTTAAGATGTCTTTCCCATTAAGCTTTTGTTCTATTAGAAGGTCCTAAAGACTATCAAAGTCCTATAGAACAGGTATTTCAACTAGAGTGTTCTATAGGAAGGTCTTATGGAACAGCAATAATCTTATAGGACTTTCTTTTCCATATGGTGCTCTATAGGTTTCTAGCAAATTCCTATAGAACACACGGAAAATCCTATAGAACATGCTGTTCTACTAAAATGTTTTATAGAGTTCCATTGATGTTCTATAGAGTTCTATAGAATTCCATAGAAGTCCTATAGAACATTTTTTGCAGGGAAAGACTGTCTAAGTCGCTCAGTAGAGCACCAAGGCATCACAAGCCACTCACTGAAAGAGCTGCCGAGTCTCTTAAAAACACTGTGGAGTGGATGGCCCTCATAATGCAGAACCGTTTTAAGTTTAGACTCATTCTCTTCTCCACAGTGACCTCAAGTGAGTCTGGGGTAAAACCAATCACTGAACCAGCCCTCTTAATCATCTTATTGATCCTATTTTTATCCTCCACAGATATGCTGCCCCCCCAGCAAATACAGCATAGAGGAGAATGCTAGCCAAGATACCGTGATAAAAACACTGAGGAGCTTTGTACTGAGGTCAAAAGATCTAAGTTTACGCAGACAGAAGAGTCTGGACTGGGCTTTCTTAATTAGACCGCCAGTGTTGTTCTTCCAGTTCAGTTTACCGTCCAAATAAACACCCAGGTATTTATAAGACTCGACAATTTCAATACACTGACCATTAATAGTCACCGGAAGGACCTCCTCTTTCTTTTTCCTAAAATCGATCACTAACTTCTTTGTCTTACCTACATTTAGCTTTAAGAAGTTAGAGTCACACCAGCTGGAGAAAGATTGGACCTCATTTCTGTAGGCTGCATCATTGCCCTGGTCAAGTAGACCCACTAAAGCAGTGTCGTCAGAAAATTTTTGCACCAGGCACGATGGCTGACTATGTCTGTAGTCAGCGGTGTGAAATGAAAATAAAAAGGGAGATAAAACTGTGCCTTGAGGTGCTCCTGTGTTGGTTAAAATGATGTCAGACAGTTTGTCACCAAGCCTAACAAACTGAGGTTGTGACAAAAGATAATCTAAAATCCAGGCAATAGTTGTATCATGCAGTTTAAAATCAGTTAATTTGTTAGCTAAAATATATGGCTGTATGGTATTAAAAGCACTAGAAAAATCAAAAAACATGACCCTAACAGAGCTGGCAGTGGATTCAAGATGAGTATAGATGTTGTGCAGCATAAAAAGTATTGCATCATCTAACCCCACGCCCTTCCTGTATGTTGCTGCATGGATGTAATGTGGCGTTGGTCCATGTTTACAGTGTGGCTTTCACACGACAATCGCTGAAAGTGTCTGTTTATATTGTACTTATATTGTAACTGAGTTGCTACTCTCCTCTGCTGGTGTTCTGTCAATTTTTGCTACCTATCAAAATATGCTACCTCGCGGTACTGCGCTTGCGCAGACCTAAAATCTTGGGGTCTGTTTCTTCGCTCCCATCTAAAGTATCTTCAAAAATCATAAAAATAAATTTTTTCAGTGCATCTTTCGACTTGTAAGCGTATATAAGTTTGCATGTACACGATGGGTTTTCCTGAAAATGCAGAAATTAGATGATAATGGTGAGCGGCATTTATCTTTAAACAAATTTATCCAACTCATAACATCCGCTTATGTTATAATAAGCTAACAAATGACAAAGTAACTACTGTAGACTCATTCATGTTGCAATATTAAGGCAACAACAAAGACTTTAAGATCACTTTGCATTACGTTAGCATTTTTTGACAAGGCAGCACAAATTCTCAGAACATTGGAAGCCAATGCGCGTTCCTGTGCCTGGCTTGGGGTTGGGGGGTGGGGATTGCTCACATAGGCCTCGGACAAGAAGCTACGAAAACAACCAAATCAGTTACAGCAGCTTTAATGGTAGTTAGCCAAACTCAAATTCAGCTCATGTCAACTAACATTCGCGAACGCCTGAGCTAGCCCGCTAACTCATATTCGTACTGCTAAATATAGCCGTTAGCTGTATAGCAAAGTAAAAAGAAATATAAACACATCATGCATACATAAGATAGATACTTGAACATTCCAACATTAACTCTGCAAATTCAACGCTCGTAATACTTCTGCTACCGCGACTGCGACCGCCCACTTAGGAGGCAGGAAGTGTGACCAATTTCTTACAATGGGGGTATATTGGGGATGCGAGGTCTTCCTTCCTCCAGTCTTTGCCAATTAGTGTGCAACTTTTGGTCTTGCCAATTTGTTCAGTGATTTTTTTGTAGTTACTAGAGGTGGGTCAGGAAAACCAAAAACCAGAGGGATTTTCGCCGCTCGGCCCGCAGTCTAATGTAGTCAGCCAGCTGATTTCACTCTCTTGCACTACTTCCTGGCTGATCGGTTGCTCTAACGAGCAAATCCTGGTGGTTGGAACAAAGTACTGTGGAGGACTTTCTGAAAGTGGATTATCCTCTGTATTTCACCAACAGTAAAATGCGAATTACTACTTACTCCTGTATTATTTCTTATTTTGCCAAAAAAACTGAAATTTCTCTTCTTCAGATAATAACTGTCTCTCTGAACGTTCCATAATGTACTGTGTGGAGTAAATGGCGCATACAAAGCAGAAGTATTTGAATACACTGATGAGCCATAAAACATTAACACCACATACAGATGAGGCAAATATTGTTGATTTTCTTGCAACAACGGCACATGTCAAGGTCTGCAGACAAACCTTGGACGGTTCGCAAACAGTTTGCTCTTGTAGTCGACGTGTTGGATGCTGGAGAAATGGAGCTTGGGCGACTTTGACCAGGGCCAAATAGTTACGGCTGAACCAGGTTTCACCCCACTTATAACATGAGCCATGCTTCATGTGGGTCACACTAAAAATGTCTGTCTTTGTTTGAATGAGCAGTATACTCCTGCTTTCTGTACATCATAAAATTCAGCCCGAAAGAAAATGGTTTTTACTGGCCAGGATGTTTGTACAATTGCACCATTCATCTTGTCATCAATTCTCTATAAAAAGCTCCCCATAGCCAAGCATCAGTGAAATACGAGAGCCGAGAGACTGCGATGATTTCTGATGTGTAGGAACAGCGCTGGAGGCCACTGAAGTGGTGCATTCAGTCGTTAGTATGGTTGTTCAATTCTTTACAGTGTAATTCTAAAGCCTGAAAAATACAATCATAATGTCAGTGTGCTATTACTTTGCTGCGCATGGCATTTTTATATCCACCTTGAGAAAAATCTGCTCACCAATTTACTGTGTGCACTGTTGCTTTTTTATGTGCTCTTATCTTTTTTAAAGCCAGGGCTTAATGCTGATTCTTCCTGTGTATGGAACTTGTTTGGCGACTATTAACTTACGCGGTGATGGTACACTCAGTGGAGAGACTGCCTCTCTTACCACAAGTACAGGCCTCGCTCTGCAGCCGACATTCACAGAAGCATGACATGATGGCCTCTGTTCTCCAGTCACAAGGTAGGATACAACTTTTGTAGATTTGCACTACTGTCTAAGGACCAAACGTAGTCTGGATGCTTTTAGTATCCTTGGGTGTAAGGGATAATGATTATAATTATGATATACAAACTGTTTATATATCAAGGTACAGTGTAATTTCTTGAAAATGACTGTGATCAACCACTTATGGCATTATGTTGATGCAGTTCAACATGCAACGCTGTGCTCAGGTCACAAACATTCCCTGCTGTTGCTTCCTTTTATAACTTGCTTTTCCTATCTGTGCTCCCTCCATTTCCTTAGTAAGCAGCACTACAACAGATATAAATACATTTCTTAGACAAGTGTGGTGAATGCTAACGGCGTGGTGGCGTTATGTATTTGGCATTGCATTTAGCATTGGCAACACATTCATAAACCAAATTTAGGCTTGTAGCCGTTCCTATGCGTTTCTGTATCTCCCTTCAATTTGCCAATAAAGGGGCTTTCACATAAGTCGTATGATTTTTTTTAATGTCATACAATTTTAGCGGGTCCACAACAGAAGGGACTGACGTAAATTTCGGAGAGGAGGATTTGAAGGTTGCATAGTAGTGGTCACATACCAATGTGCCGTATTCCCGTCAAAAGAAAATATTTAATACAAAATTTCAAGACAGCCGCGCGACTGACGTAGGATAGAATTGTAATCGTTCGTAACTCATGACAGTCACAGGAAGGACGCACAATGGTGAAACATTCGTAGGACTGTCGTGGGCTTAACGTAGGACAACTGTAGGTCTATCTTTGGAAATTCCAAAGATAATGAGGACCTCTGAGGACCCCAAAAATCAAATGAAATTCGTAGGTCTAGCATAATATATTTGAACAACCTCGCAGGGCACCGCATGACAGACCAAAGAAATAGGCCTGACATAAAGGATCACCTCCGAAGCCAAAAAAATTTTTAACATGTTCAATAGTCTACGACGAGGGTCTACCACTGCCTTTTCTGCCATAGAATACATGAATTTCGTTGGACATACTCACAACTGTCTCAAATTTCTGTTGTAGACTTGTTGTATACCCTTCGTATAACGTATGTGAAAGACTCTTAATTTATTTTTGAATGCACTCTGGTCCCCAGCATATGACTGACTCATGCGCTAAGTTTCCATCACATATGGTACTGAGTGTGGCAGCAATAAAATTGGATGGCTGTAACGACCCTGCATTGATGTAACTCAGTCTGTTTGAAGATAATTCAGTCTTTTTTACCCATTCAACTTAAAGTAGCTGTACATTATCATTTGTTACTTTTATTTATTTCCAATGGGACCTGTGCTTTCATGTGTAATAGCACTTCATGTCAAATGATGTAATCTGCAATACCAGCCCATAAATGTCACCACATTATCACAGACCACAGCAGTTGAGCAAACTCTTGACTGTCACAACCAGAACCTGACCATGATGTCATGTCCGCGGCGGCACCCTTCCCCATCTCTGTGAAAAATTGGATCCCCCTTCCTCCCGTGGCTTTCTTCAATAAATAATAAGCCTCTTTTCGGAAAATTCCTGTTTTGCAGAACCAGACAGGTTCAGAGCAGGCGTCTGCCACTGAGTCCTCGGGGAAGGCCTCTGTGGAAGCGCTGTGCAAATCTCTTGAGCGCCGGAACTACAGCCTCCATTTGCAATTTCAAGCCTTCTCTCAAACACTTCCTCCAAAGTTTTCCTTGTTCTCGGTTGCTGTAACTGGTTCTTTGCACCTGGAAATTGTTTTTTTTTTTTTGTAGCTTTGCTGCTACATTGATCTGTCAGTTCACTCGTAATATTTTTAACCCTTCGTAACAAACCCTTTTGTTAAGGATCAAATGCCAAAAAAAAAAAAAAAATGCGTCATGGCTTCAAGGCAATGCAGGATTTTAACCAACTTCATATGGTCTCAATCAAGCACAGGACATCTGGATTACCCTAATCAGACACGCTGGAGCTTGGCTGAGTTATAACCTGGATGTGACATGCTATACAGTCCTCTCAATTCAGAAGAAGATCGGGTAAGGTATCAGAGATCCATAAGCAAAATTTTTATTGGAATGATGCGTCCCAAATCCCAATGCATGTTACCCAGTCCTGCCAGCTTTCACCCAGGAGAAAGGGTGTGCAACTTGTTTCAACTTTCTTGCTGATTGAGAGGTGCTTCACATACATGTTACCAACCCATAAAGCAAAATTTTCATAGCCTGCTTTTCTAGTCAGGTTTCTACGCAGTATTGAGTAAAGGGTGTTCCCAGAGGGAATTAAAAAGGACCTCTCTGAATCAATGGTGGGAAAAATGGACTGTTACTCTGGCATTTTATAGACAAAAGAGCAGAACGCCAGGATAAACGGTGGGAGAAGAACAGAAAATTCAATTGTCATAGCTTTTGGATCACTTGGTGCACTGGGGAAATTGGCTGACCATACATACCTTTCATTAATTTATAGGGCTTGGTACCTCGAGAATATTCCCAGTTGTTCAACGTCAATGTCAAGAGCACCGAAACATTATATACCAATTGTGGAGAAAAACAGATTTTTTTTGGTCCCATAAAGAAAAGACGTTTATTCCAAAAGAACACGCTTTCCTTTTGCATTGAACCAAATTAAGTCTCACATGCTTTCGATAAAGTGCATGAACTTCTGCATATGGTCAGTTTGGCTTAAAATTTATATAGTCTTGCAGATTTATTTGCCCTATCAGTGGGCCAGAATTAATATTTTTATTTGAACCATGCAAAGAAAACATTGTGTCTTTGACAAGTATTTGTGCAAGGACCAAAATCCTTGAATGTAGCATACTGTATCATGCAAGCTAGTATGCGGTAATATGATATCGGTGTTTGTGAATGTGTCAGTGGCAGATGGAACAACTGACCGGTTAATCTTTAAGTCCAGTGCTTTAACACTTTCCTTCAAGCACCACCTCACCTCCAGAACTCAGACTGACCCCCTCTCCTGCGTGATCTCACTTTCTCTGAAGTTTCTGCAAATGTTTTCTTTTGTATCGCTGACACGTCTTCTGAGAGTGAGTATATGATTTTGCCCCCGGGGGGAAACAAATAACGGCTACACGAGAGGTTTGATGGGCAGGTCATTCTTACATTCCAGCCCTGCACACTAACACCTGGTGGTCTGCGTTGGAGTGCGGGTAAGCACTTAATTGCCTCTTTGGTTTATTTTTTACCATCCGGCTCATATCAATATTGTGCTCAGTGATGTGGGAACATCTGAAGTATCTCTTTCACCGGGATGATATCAATATTGTGATCGATGATGCAGGAACATCTGATGTATCTCTTTCACTGGGACAGTTGTGGACAGGGTTCGGTGTAGGAGCAGCACCATGAAGTCTTCAGTGCCACTCTGAGTTGATGAATTGAATAGAAGACTCAGTGTGCCTGGCCTGCCTGCTCTGTCATACCTTTTCACACATCACTCGAGGCTTTTGTGTGCTTCTGTCTTCCTGATGACTTAAACATGGCAAGAAAGAAAGACAAGGTGGGATTGGGTGTACGCAAACAAGATGATCAAGTATGTGTCCCTGCAAGCACATGAATGCATGTATATGCATGCACACGTGTGTATATGCAGGTGTGTGCTCATATGTGCTGTCCCACGCTGCTGAGGAGATTATATGGTGTGTACAGCACAGATGCTTTCAGCTTCTTGTGAAATAAAATATAGTCAGTGTGATAAACAGCTGTGAAATGTCCACTTTATGACAGACACACACTGATTTCCCTGCTTCCTATCTAAAATAATTACAGTATTTACGTCAGTCTACTCCAAGAACTTGCAGGGCCATGTCAGATATTCATTGTAACAAAAAATGGCAACCTTTTCTCTACACCCCCTTTTCAGTCACTGTGCATTACTCATTAGTGGAAAATACATGTTCTTCTCAGAAAGCATATGTTTTCTATAGGCTTGCATTTCAATTGCAGGCAAAGAGGGGTTTATAAGAACCCAAGTCACCGTCAGATTAATTCAGGAGGAGTGTCTGTAGATCAAATCCTGACAGCATCATGACAAGGCAGCTGCTACAGAGGATTATATGCATCATACTGGGAGGACAACAAATAAAAATTTTTCTTCTGGTATTAAAAAAATGATCCCGCCAACAAACATCTCAAATGGTGAACGATGTACAGACCACAAGATTTCAAATGTAGACAAAAGGCGTGGGAGGGAGGGTGTTTGATCCAAGCCAGATGTGCAAGTTCTGAGCCATTAAAGAGCTAAATAACACAGGAGGACTAAGAGCTATGACAGAGGTGATGCACTTCGACAAGGTTATCGTTATTATCAGTTTTTCATTTCAATGGCAAATGAACTAGAGGAGTTACCTCACTGACCCGCTTTTCCCCATATTCTGAGATGCCACTATTTCCATTTACTACACATTTCAAAGCTCGTTTTCATCATCTTTTTTGATGAAATTCATGAATTGCCCAAAACATTGGATCTAGCCTCATAATTAGTGGGCAGCACCTTCATTTCCAGGATGGAGTGACTTGGCTAATGTAGAAAACACATAAAAATTATTAACAGACTGTCATAACCTACCCAGTCATTAAAGAGGATTTATGTTGTATTAAAATTTTAATCACTGAGAGAATTAAGCCTGCTTTGGGCTCAGTGTTGTAATCTCATGTACAAATTCAAGAATTTTTGCTGCTATCAACCATATAAATTAAATGAGGACCATACCCAAGTACAGGATTCAAAAAAGTATAGCACACAGTTGGATAGTTGAATTTGCCGCATACATCTCACTGGCTTTTCTGGACGGCTGCCAGATGGAGTGTGTACTTCGCCATAACCGTACTGTCTAATGGCAGGATGGAGAAGTTTAGAGGGGACGCGGTCCCAATCCTGATAACTGAGGAAGGCTTGGGAACTTTTTCTTAATAAACTGGGCAGAGGAGCCCACAGTAGATATTCAGGAACGCGGTTCTTATCTTGGAGACCGAGAATAAGGTTTGGGAGCTTGTTCTCGTTAACTGAGCAAGGAAGAAGACCTCCGTAAATTACTATTATTAAATTATATGTTTTAATTTCAAAAGAGAATGAGCTTTACAAGCAAATTTTTACTGGTCCAACGAAGCATAGAGCGACTGACAATCCAGCAACTTACAAACTTAAAGTAGGGGGTATAAATACATCAACACACTCGTGAGGAGGGGTAAACATGAATGGTTTGGTGTAAAAATGTCAGAGGTAAAAATGTCAGAGAAAAAAAATGTTAAAGGAAGGATTTCTTATTCTTGAAAAGAGAAAACAGAAAGATCACCGGAAACACCGCTTGAAATGTAATTTTAACGCACCGCAGCTCTGATAGGTTTTATATCTGCCCTTTTTCCTCTGACATTTTTTGCTCTGACATTTTTACGTGGCACCAACATGAATAGGACACAACCGGTGAAAGGAAGCATGTAAGACACAAACCAATCAGAAGAGACAATATTATGACAATATTATTATTTTCTTTAAATTACTCAATTCGATTTGATAAACAGAATGTTATACTCTTGGTTGTGTCATGAGAAGGTAATAAAACTCGCGGAGTAAATTTTGAGTTTTCTGCTCGCTAAAGCTCGCAACAAACACAAAATTTACTCAATTCATTTTGTACCTTTCATATGACATGCCCACTCGAGTATTTTTTAGTTATCTTGTACACAAACAGACAGACAGACTGACAGACAGACCAATGCTGGCAAAAACATAACCTCCTTGGCGGCGGTAAATATGAACATATTTCCTGATCCATCATTACGGGCTGCAAGGAAAGAAAAATAAAGTGAATTGTGTCTGAAAGTTTTGCTGGAAGTATGAAAATTTTGATGAGGAGTAATCTGTAACTTTTTACTTATAGCTGTTCATTGAGTCCTATTGCACTTTTTTGCATTAGATTTTTTTTATGTTGATGGCATGAGAAGGAATATGATTTGATATCTCTGTGTAAGTGCTGTCGCGAAATAAACAAAATAATGTTCATCTAGGAGGAACATTATAGTCCACCAAAGTATAGCAGCTCTTCTATTATGTCAAACTGATAAACTTTATTGTTTTTTTGTAAATATTCGCTCATTTTGAATTTGATGCCTGCAACACGTTCCAAAAAAGCTGAGACAGGGGCAACAAAAGACTGGGAAAGTTGAGGAATGCTCAAAAAAACACGTGTTTGGAACATTCCACAGGTGAACAGGTTCATTGGAAACAGGTGAGTGTCATGAATAGGAGCATCCCCGAAAGGCTCAGTCGTTCACAAGCAAGGATGGGGCGAGTTTCACCACTTAGGGAAGAACTGCACGAGCAAATGGGCCAACAGTTTAAGAACACTGTTTCTCAATGTGCAATAATGCAAGGAATTTAGGGATTTCATCATCTACAGTCCATAATATCATCAAAAGATTGAGAGAATCCGGAGAAATCTCTACACGTAAGCGGCAAGACTGAAAACCAACATTGAATGCACGGTGACTGTCAGTCCCTCAGGTGGCACTGCATGAAAAACCGAACTCATTCTGTAAAGAATATTACCATGTGGACTCAGAAACACTTCGGAAAACCATGGTCAGTTAACACAGTTCGTCGTTACATCTATAAGTGAAAGTTAAAACTCTACCATGCAAAGCGAAAGCCATATATCAACAACACCCGGAGACGCCGCCGGCTTCTCTGGGACTGAGCTCATCTGAGATGGAGTGACACAAAGTGGAAGTGTGCTGTGGTCTGATGAGTCCACATTTCTTATTGTTTTTGGAAATCATGGACGTTGTAGCTAAAGAGGAAAAGGACCATCCAGATTGTAATCAGCGCAAAGTTCAAAAGCCAGCATCTGTGATGGTATGGGGATGTGTTAGTGCCCATGGCATGGGTAACTTGCACATCTGTGAAGGCACCATTAATGCTGAAAGGTACATACAGGTTTTGAAGCAACATATGCTGCCATCCAAGTGACATATTTTTTAGGGACATCCCTGCCTATTTCAGCAAGACAATGCCAAGCCACATTCTGCACGTGTTACAACAGCGTGGCTTTGTAGTAAAAGAGTGCGGGTAATAGGCTGGCCTGCCTGCAGTCCAGAGCTGTCTCCCATTGAAAATGTATGGCACATCATGAAGCGCAAAATACAACGGAGACCCCAGACTGTTGAGCAACTGAAGTCGTACATCAAGCAAAAATGGGAAAGAATACCACTTACAAAGCTTCTACAATTAGCGTCCTCAGTTCCCAAACGCTTATTGAGTGTTGTTAAAATTAAAGTTGATGTAACAAATTGGTAAACATGCCCCGTCCCAGCTTTTTTGGAACGTGTTACAGGCATCATATTCAAAATGAGTGAATATTTCCAAAATAACAATAAAGTTTATCAGTTTGAACATTAAATATCTCATCTTCGTAGTGTACTCAATTGAATATCGGTTGAAAAGGATTTGCAAATCATTGTATTCTGTTTTTATTCACGTTTTACACAACGTCCCAACTTCATTGGAATTGGGGTTTGCATTTTAACTGTAAATTTTCAATCAGTTTATAACAGAAGTTCTGTGAATGTTAACTGTAAACCACAGTTAAATGCGGGCAGGACTCCACTTTCAGTTAAAACTAGATAACTCGTTCGCCACAGGGACCAAGTCATGTACCTCCCCGATCCCCATGAAAGATCACTTGCAAATTTTTCAGCCGCAATGTTACTGTTTTTACTCTTGCTATGACATTAGTATGCATCCCTGTACATGTGTGTATATATATATATATATATATGTGTGTGTGTGAATGTGGCTGAAAATGAGCAGAAAACACAAAATCTGCAAAAAAAATTTTTTTGACAAAATGGCCGCTGGCGGCCATATTGGATGTCGGAAATTGCTGAGAATTGATCTCGAGCATTGCCAAATAAACATCTGCAACTGTTAGAGAAAAATCCTATAAACTTTGAAGCCTCCAGAGCCTGGAACAGAAAATCTCTGCGGTGGTGGTGGCGGGCCCAGAACTAAACCATAGTATCTCCCGACTATCGTCGTCGGGGAGATACAATAACAAGGAGACAATGTGTTAATTTAACTGCTAAATTCAGTCAATTTATGACCGTGTATTATTTTTTATGACTCGCCGGCATGGTGGCGCAGTAGGTAGCACTACCGCCTCACAGCAAGAAGGTCGTGGGTTGGAATATGGCCTGGGGCCTTTCTGTGCGGCGTTTGCATAGTCTCCTCGTGTTTGTGTGGGTTTGCTCCGAGTACTCTGGCTTCCTCTCACAGTCCAAAGACATGCATATCATGCTAATTGGAGAAGATAAAGTGCCCATAGGTGTGTGTGTGTGTCCACATGTGAATGGGGTGTGCGCCCTGCAATGGATTGGCGAGCTGTCCAGGGCAGGTCCCTGCCTTTGGCCCGTAGTCAGCTGAGATAGGCTCTAGTTCAACTGTGACCCTAGCAAGGAAAGAGCGGTATAGATAATGGATGGATGGATGCTTATGTGATGACTTCTATTTTATTTGATCTATGTATTATTAGTTCCTTTGCTTTCTCTCACCTGTCACTTTCCACATCCTTTCTGTTTTCATTCCCCACCACACTCATGCACTTGCCCTCCCTTTTCTGTTTTTCCGTTAGTACGCCGCATGTCCTCATTTGTAGCCACAACTCCCAGCACGTTTCTGTTCCGTATCTCAATCAGTCTTCTCCCTCCCTTTGTATTCCGCTTCCTGTCTGTGTCTAACTGCAAGTTTGTTTGGCAGTATTCTTAGAGCCTATTTGCGAGCATGCCTAGTTCCTCGTGAGATTTCTGGCTACGGTTCCTTTTAGTTTTTGGATTACAATTGTGCCTTTTCCTTCATGTATTGTAGATTTTTTGTGTATGATCTTAACTTGTTTCACCAACTGCTGATTTTGCATGTCCCTCAAACCTGGAGGACATGCAAATGGATTGGTTATTAAACTTTGGGCTGTTTGTGGATTGGAATTTGGATGACCCTTTTTGTGCTGAAGTTCCACTGTGTGTTACTGAGCTGGACTGTATGATCAAGATCAATAATAAAGCACTTGAACTGAGCCCTTGTCTGCAAATGACCTTGATCACATGCGGCTATCAAAGACCTTTGGCTTGCAGTTCATAGCAGCAAAATCCCTGATAGTAATTTAAATGTGAAAGTGATGCGAAATTTATATAAAATTCACAGGGCAAAATCTATTCAGGGTTTTCCTGATGACATGCATTTCTGCATATCTGCACAAAATGTTTGCTAAACTTAGCTAGCTAACTTCAGACAATTAAAATCCATGACAGCGCACTGCAGCACAGATATCAAAACCTCTTTTCATGGGTGGACTTTAATAAACTCCTGGACAAGCATTATTTTGTTGATCCTGGAACAACGCTTATTCAGCAATATCAGATTGTTCATGCTTTTATAGTGAGAGTGGGTTTTTTCTTTAAACTTGTTTCTCTCCTGTTCAGGCATGCATATTTTTTCAAAAAAAAAATTAATAAAAATGTCTTTTCTCACCCGAAAATGAGCAGTACTGATACAACTGGCTGATTCTGGACAAGATATCTGTAATACTGTACATGCAGTACATTCTTCAGGGAAGGCTTTCCACTTGATGTTAGAACACTGCTGCAGAGATTTGGTCCCACTCACGCAAGAAAACCATAGTGAGTTTGGGTGATGTTGCGCCATTAGGCCTGGCTGAAAGTTGGCTTTCAAACTGACCCCAATAATGTTTTATGGGGATGAGGTTAGGGCTCTGAACTGGCCCCTACTTGACACTGTATTTCTTCTTCTCTAGTTTTGACGAACCTTCTGTGGAGCCCCTTCTGTGCAAAGGTACAATGAAGCAGGAGAGGGCCTCCCCAAACTGTTGGAAGCATCAAATCAGCTGGAATGTGATAGTTTGCTCAAGGAATAAGATTTTCCTTCAGCAGAACGCACCTTGAAAAATAATCCTAGGCCAAGACGTGTCAATAGGCTTTAGTCTTGTCCCGATGCACCTGCATAAATGCTGGTGACAACAACAGCCCACACAATGCCATTTAGAGTCCTAGTGCTCAAAAGCAGTCGCCTCTGAAACCCTGGAAGCTCATACAAGCCCTCTCCTATGACACCTGTTTTGTATAATGACCTAGTCAAGGCCAATGCTCATGGTGAGCCAGTCGGGGACTAATATTTTCCCAGTTTCCTGCGGTTACATCCTAGCTTCTACACAGGTTCTCTGGTTTCTAGTTTTATTACAAGACACATACTGCGCTGCGCAGCCATTATGCAGACTGCAGGGAGGTCCAGAAAGCACTGCTCAGCCTTAGAAGTCTGCAGTCAGTGACCAAGCTAAGAATCAGCAACAGATACAGCGGCATTTTCTGACTCCTTTTGTAAACGGAGTTGTCTGTAGAGCATGTTTGGTTTCCACTATGAATTGATTTGACAGCAGAACAATCAAGGCATATGCTTGGGGGCCTAAAGGAAGAAACAAAGCAGAGAAGTAGGCGCTGCTATGGTTTAAAAATATAACTTGGAAAGGAAGTTTTTAACCATCAGTATAATACTCATGTGTTTTTGCAGTCTTTATGTACTTTGGCTAAACAAAGCTGTCTGCTGACAAAGTCCATGATCATTTTCTCAATGCTGCGTGGCCACGTTCCGTATGCATGTCTTCCAAAACTTATTG
This sequence comes from Gymnothorax javanicus, assembly GCA_029692085.1. NCBI lineage: Eukaryota > Metazoa > Chordata > Actinopteri > Anguilliformes > Muraenidae > Gymnothorax > Gymnothorax javanicus. The sequence goes on from CM056195.1 coordinate 78,792,201, forward strand.
CAGTTAACGCCATTTTGAATAATTGCGAAACTATTCTTTCTGCGTCTTGACATTAAAACAAGCATTTTGATGCTTGTATAGGCCTTCAGTAAATGAAGGACATCGGAAATTGCTCAGCAATGAGGTCATGTATGCATGGACAGCATCCATGTACACCAAAACCAAAAACATGATACCCTCGGAGAACATCACTGGCATCTTCCGTCTACTAACACATCCACAGCTTTGTCTAGTTAGGCCTTATATTGTTAAAAACAATAAGATTACCTCCAAGTCAGTTATATTCCTTTGTTAACCCATATTGTTTATAAGCAGCAATCACATTTCAGAAATCCCTTGGAGGCCCCAGCCATGTCATTGTTAATGTTTTTAGTCTGCACACATTCGTCTCCACATTTGCTGAACAAAAATGTTTCACCGTAAAGCTGTTTGTTGTTTCTCCTTTGTCCCTTATATTCTTACCGCAGTTGAAGCTGCATACTTTCTCCCAGTTCTGACTCAGTCTGCTTTTCCCGCATTAGAAGGTCTGACAATTGGGACATTTGGTGAATAACACATAAACAATTTGACCCAAAAGATTCACTAAACCACAGATACTGCTTTCTGTTGAGTGTTTTTCAAACCAGTGTAAATATTTACTGAATTTGCCGTGATGCTACCCAGACCTTAGCAGTGTATTGCAAAGCGGACTTGGTATATGTACTGTGTACAGTAAACTAGTATAAGCATATACTTGCTATAGGGAGGCACGTTGCCAACGTGCAATGGGCAGCACTGTTGCCTCACAGCAAGAGGGTCTCAATCCAGCCTGGGCTTTTCGGTGCAGGGTTCTATCTGTGTTTGTGTGGGTTTCCTCTCAAAGTCTAGTGAGAAATTGGAAACTCTAAAATTTCTTAAGGTATTAGGGCAACAGTGAATAGTGTAGTTAAGCCCTTAAATTGATGGTCAAGCATAGTGTCTAGGGTGTATTCCCACCTCTCAATAATTGGATGCTGGGATACAGAGCCAGCCCTAGGCATAGGCAGTATAGGCAAATGCTAGGGGCGCTGTCTGTCCAAGTGAGCAAACAACGTAAATGGGGGAAAAAAGAAGAAAAAAGTGTTTTCCTTTTTTACTCATGCTATTTTAATGCTGTCATAAAGAATTATTACAACAGAAGCCCACAACAACACAACTACATGCCCTATTTTAATCAAGTATTATCCTATCCACATAATTGATGGCATAAATCGGACATATGTCTTTTGAAGATTCCGAATTCCAGAAGCTCAATAAATGGCGCATATTCGTGAGCTAGGCTTTGAAATGGCATTGTTTGGTGCTAATTTTCTATCGGCTAAGAGTTCTTTAAGCCGAGGATGTTTCGTATTTCTTTTTTACGAGATAGCAGAGACAAAGAACATACATCGTGTTGGAGAGCTGCTGACCAAGGTAAAAATTAAAAAAAAACTACGAATACAAAATGGTAGTCGCACACTCATAGCCACGATGCAATTGCAATTAATTTTGTTAAATTACCAACGTTTCAACGCAAGAAATGGTGGAATTTAATCGTTGAATTGTGGCAACGTATGTGGGACTGCCCACTTCGCAAATGTGGCCTATTCTTTCAAACACTGAAAACATTTTGACTAATCTTAAAATAAATTAGGCTACACTGCTGAAAAATGCTGATACGGGAAATGGAATTCAGAAAAAGTTTTGGTTTTCTTTTTGTCGATTATTTGTATTACTGTCATCATTAAAATATTGTGTATATTATGTTCATTGGTAATGTAGCTTTTTAGTGATCTATTTGTCATTTATTAATAATTTCTTAATCATTACAGGATTATATATTGATCTTGATTATTCAGTAAATGAATCTTTGATTATTAATCAGGTGATCTTAAATGGTAAGGTTGAAAGCAATTAAGCTTTTCAGGGTCAGAAGCAGACGGCATAACACTGAAAATCCCGCAGCGTCGACAGCACAGCTGGGGGATATCGGGGTCTTAGAGTTTAAGAAAAAAAGCCCCTGTTTTCTTGATTTCTTGGGGGACAGGCAAGTTAGCAGAGTTAATCTTAGCAGCATAATTCAAATACATATAGTGCAGCGGATGATTCAGAAAAGACCAAAGCCGTCAAGAGCCCAGGGACGAAAAAGAAGAGGAGGAGGAAAACTGTGAAAATAATAGAGGTATTGTGGTGACATTGGTCGAGCAGAGTATTACTAGCATAGTTTGGATGATAGCAGTGTGTGCTAATTCAATAAATAACGATGGTTAACATCATTTACACCCGTGAGGGGATGGTGAAAAGATTATTCAGGCGTTTGGAGGATGCCCTCAGTATTTACTTGCAAAATAAATTTTTTTTCTGAAGTGTGCTGCATGAGGCATCCACTGTCTCAAGAAACCAGACGTGTTTTCACTGACATATTAATCTATTTACCTATAGTCACCCCTGTAATAGTAAATTGGAATGTTGATAATGTTTTCCCTTTTGCATCCCCTTTTGTACTTTATGGTTTTACCCCTTTGTGTTTTGATTATTGACGTCGCCTATAGGAAATGGCATCATCTGTGAGAAGAACTCATTAAATAGATATTTTGCTATGAATGCTAGGTGCATCAGGGTTTCCCCCGCAATGTAGGGCCTACATTGTAAGAAAATATAGGGACAGAAAAATTGTGTCGTGTTGTCTTTACTGAACTGGAGATAAAATGTACCACAGTGTTTCTCAAAATAAGCTATTTAAAAATGGAGGTTTTATTCACTAAACTGGAATAGCTCTTTGATCATATAAAACATAGATTTTAAATGGTTAAGTACAGCGTAAATGCAGTATTTTACAAAGAGTACCATAGGTTGAAGCATTAAAGGAGCTGTGTCACAATTACTGCTCATGCTCATAACGTACATCCCAAGAAAGTGAATCTGCTTGACTGCAATTCATAATCTGATTCCATCCTTGCCAATCCATCCTCCTGTTGCATTGTATTTATACGTTTTAGTCACTCTGGCATTATGCTTTTTATATTAAGGAGCTTTCTATGAAAATTAGAGGATTCAAAGCGCTATTTTAAGCTTTACACAAGAGATACAAAGAATGTGAGCTGGTTACAATCACCAATAATCATAGAAGAAGAAAAACACCATATAGATTTCAATTTGCAGTTGAGCAGATTTACTCTGTTCAAAATTGAGAGGTATGCGCCGTAATCGTGACGCAGCCTCTTTAATGTAGCTAAGCTAGGGAGTTTAAGACTGTTCATAGTGAGACTTCAATTAGTCATCCACTGTCATTTGCAGAAATGTGCATGACATGTTTTTTTCTGCCACTGAGACATAGACACAACACCTCATCATATCCATAGTACAAAAGAATAATTGATCATGAGCATATTTGTTTTGTGTTTCTTCTAGCTTTTGTTTAAATATTAAAATAATGTTGGCCCAAAACTTTTCAGTCAGTAACAACAACAGTACCAACAAAAAGCCACCACACTGCCTAAACCATCCAGAAAGCCAGGGAAAAGCCTGTAATTACCTCCGTTTTTTCCAATGTTTATATTGTGTTCATTATATTTATATAAATTAATTATATTTATTTGTATTGTACAGTATTTATAAATAGTTTTATGCCACATATATTACTGTTTTTATCTCCGATTGTGAGGATATGTGATATCATTGGATCACCATTGATGAACCACTGATGGCTAACCAGGAGGGAGCTCTTTTTGGCAAATGCGATGGCTTGGAGCGAAGCAATGGGTGGAGGCTGGAAACTGTAATGTAAAATGTGCATGGAATTATTAATTTCTTTGCTCTTCATCTGGAGTTGTCCCTGATGGATGACGCCCGAGCCAGCAGTGCCCTGAACCAACACTGGTGCAGATTTACCGGCAGAGGAAATAAATCAATAAAGACCATTTATGCAAATACATGGATAATATGATCCGCTGAAGGCTTTTATGTCTGTTATGTAACGAATTACCCTTGGCACATCAATATTTGAAATGCATGAAATGGCAGTATTCATTGTGAGGGTCAATTAGGGGGGTTAACAGAATTATGAGTTAATAATCCAAATTAATCCTTGAAAGGCTCAAAAGTCGTGTCCTGATTTAACTGATATGAGGGTTTTTAAAGGCGACTCCATATATTTCAATTCCCACTGGAGAGCAAACACTTGTGCTTGATTGTAAACAGACCATGGCAGTTCTTCAAGGGGAAGTGCTCTCCACAACAAATTGAGAAGTTCGAAGTGGATTGAGTTACAAACTAATGAGTAACAGACCCAACAGTTTTGTATCCCACATGAATAAGGAGGCAAAGTCTTCAACATACAATACAAAAACAGGGAAATATATTCGATATAGTAGTCAATAAAGTCAGTCATAGAAAGGCGAAATTGCATGCAGTATTGCACCAAATCATATGCAGTTCAGAATAAATGTTTAACATTTGAAACCACATTCAAGGGTATTCACTTATATGATTAAGAAAGGTCTGCAGTTATAGCATGAGCCAGAGTCTCCATTCGCTGCTTTTTTAAAATACACACAATCCATATCAGGTTTTTGTCTGAAGTAAAATTGTCACCTGCTCAAAATTCTCACCTACTCAAACAAATTCTACCAGTAGGCTTTGAAAAAAGGTCCAAAGACACTACAATTCTACAACTGCTACAACAAATAAAGCTGTGGTAACAGCAGCAATAATAATAGTAATAATAATAATAATAATAATCTGATTAGTCACAGTTACGTAGAAAGCAGTTAGCTGTGAATCTCTTACACTGACGATTACGTCTCCCAACCAACAAAGTTAGCCAGAAGTTATGCACTCACGCATGTCTGTTGTTTTATCTCTTAAATTCCGCAGACAATTTCAATAATATTCCGTGGAAGTGTGGGCCATGGTCTAAGGAGCCATCCATTAAATTTTGCTGGTGATCCAGATCATCATCGGGATTCAGGAATTTTTCAAAGGACTCTTCACCGTTGCTAGATAAAAAAAAAAAATTGAAATGAATGCCAACGTTTAAAAATCCACTAGATGGTAGTAAAGTTCAATGCGACAAAACTCAGGCAATTGTGCAAATACGGTGCTTGCCCCCAGACTTTCGCATTATAGTGATGTGGAATATTGGCTTTGGCGGAGGTCTGCGCTCTTCGAGTCCCACTCTAGTTATATATGAATATGGGCAGGAACATTCAAGCAAATGAAACTAGGTTAATTCTGTTCAGCACCATGGACCTGTCATGAAATTAAAATATTGTAAATCGTGGGTGTTATGACTTCACCACTTGTAAAACGAGTTTTTCACCCAAAAAATCATCAAGAATAGTCATGTTTTTTTGAGCTGTGGATTTTTGTTTCAAAGTACGAAATATTTCTCAGACATCTTAGCTGATCCACGAAGGAATGTGGATGAAAACTCTGGTTTCACTCTAACTGTGCGTGTCATTTCCTCTGCTGTCCTGTAGCGTTCAGTGCACTGCATGGACAGGGTGATGAATGTGTCTGTGTATGGTTAGCTAACTGTGTCTAATGTGGTGGCATATGTGTAGGAATACAGAAATAAGTGAACTTGACACTTTTAATATTAGGGAGGATGTAAACATGCTGCATTCATTTAGGAAGGTTTGAGCTTTTCCATACCATTTTAAGTTCAAGCTGTTCTTCAAAGTCTTTCTCGCACATCCCTTCAGAATCAGAGATAAAAAAAAGTATTGCAAAGGAATAATAACAACAATATTTTGCTGTAATTAAATATACCCTATGTAAATAGAGGTGGATGTCTTGACATGATCAGGTAATCACAGTGACACTGGTTTTGAAGCTACATGATGGAAAATGCAGACTCAAGTATGTATTGGTGCCGCAATTCCTTTGTGGGGTATCCCTTATAATTCCCAGATGAAATTGCAATTCTGCCCATCAAATAACGTAGCATGCGTTTCCATCCACTCTGAGACATTATGTAAAATAATGCATGCAAATATAAAAGACAGACTGAAAACATTTGAATCATTGAGTCTATTGTTCTGCAGATGAAATGCATATGTAGTGCACTTTAACCAATAAAATTATTTCATTTAATTGCTAGCTCTCTTGCATGACTGTTTGATCCAAACTTGGGTAAGGTTCCTACCGTCGGCTATTACGGATGGTAGATGAGGAGTAATGAGGATATATTTGACTCAAGAAATGATTCCAGTGCTCCTGCATCACAGACAGTAATTTGAAAGAAGTGGTTTTGCTTGGGAAAGCAAACTCCCATCAGCAGTGATACTGGATATTAGATGCTGAGAAGCTAAATAATTTGGAATCAAGACCCTTGAATGTAGATGTAAGAACAGTCTTCCTCTCCCGGATATACAACAGGCTCAAACACACAAGTCAGAATAAGCATGGGTAGATCTGCTGTTCACCTTACCTCACGCAAATTTCATCTAAAATAATCTCTATTCAACAGTGCAAGTATATACATAAAATTACTTTAATGGTCATTATCTACTGAGCAATAATCCAAATATTATGGACAGTGGGCTTTTATTAGTTCAATGTGTACCTGCCACATTGGTTATTTATGCTGAAGAGGTCATTGCAGGAAACAGAATTCCGAATAAGCATTCCATGATTGCAGGAAATTAATTCCAAATTAAGACCAATGCTCCAGATAAAGTGGACACTTGATGAAATGCACCAGCCTCGAACACGTAAAATATTGTTAGGGAAACAGTGTAATTAACGTAAAGTCATAAAGTACGAGCTGGTTGAGAGAAGACAGAGTAGAGGCAGGCATGCTGCAAGAGTCGCAGGCACTATATGTGCCAACACCTCAGAATGTGGTCGCTATTATAACCTGATATACCTCATTATGAGCTCAATGTTTTTTAAAGAGCTATATAAAGCACAGGACATCTGTTGTTTCAATGAAAGCATAGGACCTCTATTGTTTCAATGGGCAGAAACAATCGGAGACACTTGACTGTAGCTCAGGACCCATTGGAGGGTTGTAAGTGGTTGAGATGGATTCATATTCACTGCTGCTCGAGGTCATTATAGGGTGGTATAGTGATTTCCTCCAACTGTCCAAAGACATTCATGATGGGCTGATTGGAGACACTAAATTGCCCATGAGTGAGAGCGAATGCATATTAATGAATGGTATGTCCTCCCTGAGATGGAACTGTCCAGGGTGTATTCCCGCCTCTCGCTAAATGGATGTTGGGACAGACTCCAGCCCTCCCACAATCCATACAATGGATGATTGAACACAAACCAACTTTGACATACTCATATTTTAAAACATTTAACTCACATTTAGACATTTAAGAAAGTCAACATTTTAAATAAGACTGGGTCTCAAAATTGCATTTGCTCATTAAGTGGATCCTGGAAAAGAAAGCCCCCCTTTGGAACGAAAACACTGTTAAGTCTGTCTTTAACATGGCTGATTCGGTGCATCTTGAGGAACAAAAGCCAGAGCAGTTTAAGAGAACAATATGTTTCTTCATTGCTGGGTTGGCAGGTCTTTTCATCCCTGAACCCAATACTGGGAGATTTAGTTTGACGTGCAGCTCATAGGTTCATTGCACTTAAGCTTCTTGAACACTGTAGTCTGAACAGCAAAGCCAGCGTACAATTCCAGCATACACATCTCCTGTGATCTGCAAAAACCTAGTAAGTTTATTAGTGGCAAGATCTCACAATTGAACAAAAATTTTAGGTTCTGGACTTTTCCTAACAGAAAAAATATGATAGAAACTTGTTTTTGAAAGTTCAAATGACACTAATAGCTAGTGTTTTAAGATTTTCACCATTCTTAATTACTGCAAATGAAGGTTAAACTCAGTTTCTACCAAAAGTGACACACATACTAGGTTTTTCCAGATCACAGGAGACATGCCAAGTGTAAGAGAGAGAACCATCGCAAAATTCATAATAGGACTGAATCATATGATGGAATCTACCTTTAGAACATTTTGCCAAATTGTGGAATGACAAAAATTACCACCTCAACATTTCCCCATGAGGCTTTCTGTTTGCAATGTGTCCAAGATACGACAATCCTTTAAAAAATGATTATCATTAATGATGTAAAGTATTTGTTGAAAAGGCAGAGAACTCAAGTGAACATTCACTACCAAACATAATTGAAAGCCATTCTTCCTTCTATATTTTCACAGCTGAAAATATTTCCCTCTAAATGTAAAAAATATGCTTAATGTTGATGGTCCCGATTTGTAACTATGAACAAAAATGGAATTCGGATAATAACATGTCTTCAAAAATTAAACGCATATGATCTCAAACCAAAGACTTCAAAAGCAACAGCAACAGGCGGTTTATACAAAATATTGCAAAGCAGTTATTTTAAAATGGTATAAATTACATTTTAATGAAAAGATTTTCTGAAAGGCACTGACCTCTGTACTTTGGGCGACATGCCTTGCATTGGTTGTAGTAAATAATGGTCAAATTGCACTATGTTTCGATTTTGTTATGAAGAATGAGCTTTGAAGTTTAAAAAAGAACAACTTGGAAAAAGACCAAAACAGGGCATGAAAACAGCAACTGATGCATCAGACATGCAACTCATCCTTTGTATCCATTTGTATCCATTGTGCGATCTTTGCCTCCATATTGTTATTGGCTCTTGCAGCAGGCAACGAAAATGGCCTCAGTAATATAGATCCCGAGGTTGTTGCAAGAGTTATGATTGCTGGCTTGCAAACCTTTGACAAATGACTCTCATCAAACTGTCCATAGCCATGCTGTTCCCAAAATGCTTTGAGGCGTGCTCTTCTCCTCTCATAAAATGGCACATCTCTTGTGTTGAACGGGCCGACAGAACAGACAAAATCTTACCTCTGATATATACGCATCTCCTACTGCATTGACCTGGACTACAATTGTGCATTTAAAATACACACTTGTCTAGCACAGCAGGTCAAGCAGATGCTTACATGCTTGGGACCACTGAAAACTCGTTGCTCCTCTCACATTCTCTGATAAAATTAAATATATACACTACTGGTCAAAAGTTTTAAAACACCCCAATTTTTCCAGTTTTTTATTGAAAATTTTGCAGTTTAATGTCTCATTGTACTCTGGAATTAAAGCATGGACATGATAGAACAAATAAACAATTTAAATTAAAAAAGAAATGATAAAATCAATTGATAAACCAAAATGTATTCTAAACTTTTGACTCAAAGTAGCCACCTTTGGCAGATATAACAGCTGAACACACTCGTGGCATTCTTCCTACAATGGAAATGAAATATGCTTCAGAAAGTTCTGCCCAACTCTGTTGCAGAAGTTCCCATTAATGTGTGACACTTGTAGGTTGCTTTGCTTTCACTCCTCTGTCCAGTTCATCCCAAACCATCTCGATGGGGTTTAAGTCTGGAGACTGTGCTGGCCACTTCATGTTTGCAATCTTACCATCTTGTTCTTCTTTCCTAAGATAGTTCTGGGAGAGCTTGGACTTATGTTTTGGGTCATTATCTTGCTGTAGGATGAACCCCTGACCAACTAGGCGCATACAAGAGGGTACTGCATGGTGCTGCAGAATGCTGTGGTAGCCCTTTTGGTTCACTCTGTACAAGTCACTGACCCTGGATCCAGCAAAACAGCCCCAGACCATCACGCTTCCTCCACCATGTTTGACAGTTGATGTCACACACTGAGGAACCATCCTTTCACCTACTCGACAGCGTACAAAAAACCTGGGTAACCTTACCTTTTGTTTTAAACTTCTGGCAGTTCACTATGGAGGGTATTTTTGGTCATAATCCAAATGAAAATTAAAATTAAAATAATCAGGCCAAAATTAAATGTTAAAAATAAAAAGCAAATTGAAAAACTTAATGAAACATGTAAAATGATAATGTGAAACTACAAAACGAAAATGAAACAAGTAAAATTTCAAATGCAAATACGTAAATGGATAAAACGACAATGAAAAGTTAAATTTAAAATGCTAATATGTAAATAGAAATGGTCAAACGGAAAACTTAAATTGTAAAGATGAAATTGAAAATGAAAATTTAAATAGCAATAGGGAAACATCAAATGTAAAACTCAAAATGGGAAATGGAAAGGCTTAAATGGAAATGCTTAAATCAAAAGCTTAAATGGAAAAGATAAAATTATCATTTAATTTTTTATTTATGTTTGCATTTTTCCGTAACCATTTTACATTTGGCATTTTGCATTTGCCATTTTGATTTTCCATTTGGCTTCTCCATTTGGATTTCTCATTTGGCGTTTCCATTTTCCATTTTCCTTTTCCATTTTCCATTTGGCTTTTCAGCCTGTATGCAAATAAGGAGGTGTGGCCCAGAGGTCACACAATACCGCACAATAATAATTATGAGATGCTAACTATCAGTTACATATATGGACTTTGCCTGGCCAAAAAAAGATCGCACACTGTATTTTGTTGGAACGCCTTTAGCTTTTTTTGTGCATTATGTTGCCAATGCTATGAAATGTTACAACATTAAATTCCTTCCAGAGTTGCAATAATCTTTGGCCGAGATCTTGTATTGATGAAAGAAGGGACAAACCACTTCTTAAAGCCTTCTCAAGCACATCCCAAAGACATTAAGTCGGTTAAATGACTCCATGTAATAATACTAAGGCTTCTATCTTACACCCAGCTAAGACGGGCACAAGTTGTAACGCAAGTGGCTTTGCTATTTTACCACCAACGAAAATACCAATTTCCCGTCCAGCGTCCTCGCTGCATTAAATAGCCAACTCATTTGCGTCAAATTGAGCCCATGTACATGTTGGTCAAAAAATTAGGTGTGGTCAGGCCCATTACTATCTTGAGACCGCAAAAAGCAATTGCCCTATTGACCAACAAAAACCAGGTCTAAAGTCAGTGGTCAGTTTTTGACTGCTCATTTCAGGGCGCGTAGTCAGATAGTATTATGCGTCTTTGCAGGTGTGTGCACAACGCGCATACATTCTGTTTGTTACATAATACACATGCAGGGTTGAGCAGCAGTGTATACAACCGATTAAAAAGTAAAGAGATTATGATGTGAAAGATTTTTGTCAAGATATTTAAAAAAATGCTTGTCAGAATAGTTAGTGCGACCAATGTCCGCACATTAGGGCATGCTGTGATACAGGCTACATAATTTGTCAGTGAACCTGTTCCATCAGGTAATACGCCATTCAACATGTGCAGTTATGCATTTAGGTGTTTGCACATTCTTCAGGATAAAGCCACAACTTCTTGATATTTGCGAGCTCTATCATTCCTGCTGTTCTCCAGAAGATCCCTCCTGGAGGGGTGTCTGTTCGGGGACAATGGTAAGCCTATGTATTCATTACATGACATATCGTCTAAAATAGGGCATGGATTTTCCTTCCATCACACAAAACACAAAATGTAACAGAACGAATGTTTGAAGTGCTAAAAATGCGCTTCAGAACTTTGGATAAGTCGTGCATGGGACAACTCATTATCTGCAGTTATCTGAAAATGCATTTTGAATTCGACCTGATTCATTAATACAGTGCCCGCAACCCATCTGTCCCGCTTCTATTATCAAATACGAAACCCTGCATTTCATTTGAAATGTCTTAATTATTTACAGTTTGGCTGAAAAACAAAGGGGCCACAAAAAAACGACCCTTTTAGTATCAGCAAAAGCAACAGAGACATTGTCAACGTTTATAATTAATCCAAATTTCTTCCATGTATCTGTCTTGTCCTTGAATCGTCAGCCAATTGGAAGCAAGTTTTTTTCATTCTTGTTGGCATTGCCTCCAACATGGCAGCGGCACACCACCCGCCTGTCTAAGTGAACTAATCACGATCTTCAGGCTTGATGAGGGAAGTGCTTACGTGAGAAAATAGTTCCTATGTATCAGTGCGCGTTTTGTAAACAAAACCACGTGTTGCTAGAAAGATGGCGTTCGCGCAGTCTTTACAGAGAGGAAAGGAGAAACTCGGGCTTGTTTTTGAGTGGAAAGAGAAACAGTAGTTAGAGTGTCTAGAAGCGATATTCGAAAAGAACGATGTTTTGGCGGTGCTTCCGAGAGGTTATGGAGCCGCCATGTTTCTCAAAAAGTAGTGCGTGATACTCCCATGATGCTATGCGCTCCCAAGGACAGATCGGTGCGCAGAGCGCCATCTGGTGAAAGACAATGTCTTGTTGGTTATTACTCGGGCCAGTAGGCAACAAGTCAAAGTTTCGGCTCCGATCTTTTTTTTTTTTTTTTTTTTCGGGGTCGCGATTGTCCTGCTCATGCGTGCACGCGGTTTCGCGATTGGCCCATAGATGTATATATACAACACTACATTGCTGATAGGGTACGCTCAAGTGAAGCATCTTTTCCAGGAGAGTACACTCCCATTCATTTTCGCCTACAGTAAAATTATATTTTCAAAAACACTTGCGTTCGAGTCGGGGTGATTTTGGTTTCGCTGTGCAGAGCAACATTTCCTCTCCCTAAATATGTGCTTATTTGGAGGGTGGAAAGCGGCACACTTACTAATGGAAAGATCAAAATGTGACTCGATGTCAACGTTAAAGTGCGAGCAGAAAAGTTCACATGACGAGGCTTTTAATTACCCTCTGATAACATCATTGCTTGGAAGTTTTCGCCGTTTCGGAAACGTCGATGATTGTCCGTATATGTTATCAAATTACTCTCTGGTTTCCTCACTTCATTATAACCTGGTTGAGCATATTTGCCATTGACCGAATTGTTCATACTGAATCATATGACTAATGCCAACGTTGTTAAAAGGAAGCGCTAGTTAACTCTGGCTACTCCTTTACTAAGCGTCATCTTTGCCCCTGTCCCATTATAACACTGCTCTCAAAAAATTTTCACTGCACAGCACGGATCAAGGGGATAGAGAAAGGTTTTTTTTCTCCTGAAGTCTAACAGCCAAGCCTTTCTCCCCTCCTTGTCTTTTGGAACTCAGTATGAACAGACAAAGCGACTTGTCCATTGTTTTAAATATTATGCAGGTAAGAAATATTGTCCTTGGATGTCAATTACAAGTAGCTAGCTAGTTGGCCGCCTTGTTCATTTTATTGACTGCTTAGTCAATGCAGTCCCCGCGACGGTAAGGGTACCAAGGTAGCTCGCTGGAGACCGTTATCGATCGCTAGCGTTTGCTTTAGTCAGCGGTCTATTTAAGTCAATGCAACGGCCAATTACCTAGCTAGCAAGCGAACGCAATTTTTTCTATTAAAGTGACAAATTTGCACTTCTACGTTAACTTACGCATGAAACTTTTTATTACAGCCCTTCAAATGACTATTGCTGCAAAAGGCAGCCGCACATCTCGGCATTTTAATGCTTATATTGACTTATTTGAAATTGGCCTCATAGGAAACCATTCATTTTTATGTAGAAGTTGGATGTATTAATATGGCGGCCGGGTGCTTCACTTTGGATAATGTAAATATGACATCATCAGCAATCTACTGTTCTAAATATATATATCTATGGATTGGCCCAGGCCTAGACCCTGCCCGAGTACAGGCTCTGAGGAGCCTCTTGTTATTCAAGAGGTTACGGTAGAGTAATCAAAATAACATTATTTTCGTCTTTTTCTTGCATGCTATTTTTCTTACTCGTTTTAATTTCTGTCGGTCATTCCCCACTAGTGCGTAATTATTGTATTACCAGCAACCCTAAATTAATAAAGTTTTTTTTTTTTTTTTTGCTTGTTTTATTCACAAGTTGTAATGTAATGTAAAGTTCAAATGCAGCCCCGGATATATGATGATTTTTAACATCATGGTATGAATAAAATAATTAAGAATAATTTTTTTTAAATGTTTTTATTTCTTTTTTGGAGGTTTCTCTGTTCTGGTTTCCATACTTTAAGCAACAGTTTACTCTCACGCTTCGCAGATGACACTCTGATTGGCTTATTTTGTGTTATGCCCAAAACATGCCTATGATTAATTATGAGATAAAGTACAACCCCTTTGAACCTTGTGCCTTGCATTGCGCCCTGAAAACCCGTCCTTGAACAAGCAAAAATGGATTTGGACATGCCCTAAATGCACTTGCAGGACACGCTTCAGACTGTGCGCTTAGATAGTTAAAATAGGGCCCTAAACTTTATAATTTATAGAATACCATTATAATTATTCCGCCACGGAGGTAATGTTTTTGCCAACGGTAGTGTGTCTGTCTATCTGTCTGTTTATGAACCAGATAACTCAAAAAGTAACGAACGGATATCCCCGAAATTTTGTGGGTAGGTTGCTATTACATCAGGACGGACCCTATTGATCTTAACTTTCTCATGACACGACCAAGAGTATTAGATTCTGTTTATCTCAACTGAATTGCGTAATTTAATGGAAAGCAAATGTAATTTCTGTTAGCACTGCGCTAACTACATCGCTCTGCTTAGTCAGTCTCTGAGTCACAGATATTCACGGCTGAACGAGCAACAGTTTGTTAATTCAGTCAACTGAGTAGCTAGCTAACCTTAGCTCGCTATCTAACAAACTAATGTTACAAAATGGTTTTGAAAAAGTATTGCAAGCAGGCTACCTAGCGAAGTAACGTGAACTTAGTTATGTGAGTGGCGCATAACTAGCCTGCGACAGCGCTGAGCCATACCAATTTAACCAACATCACGCTGGTATTCAGTTTGGCTAAGTGTAAACAACAAGACATAAAACAAAATGATTTTTTTTTCCTCCACGCTCTAAGCCAGTGAGATTTTCGCAATATGTCATGAGTTGTGCCATGGGAAAAGTACGAACCTCAATTCCAATGAAGTTGGGACGTTCTGTAAAATGTGAGTAAAAACAGAATGCAATGATTTGCAAATCCTTTTCAACGGATATTCAATTGAGTACACTACAAAGACAAGATATTTAATGTTCAAACTGATAAACTTTGTTGTTTTTTTGAAAATATTCCCTCATTTTGAATTTGATGCCTGCAACACGTTCCAAAAAATCTGGGACAGGAGCATATTTACCACTGTGTTACATCACCTTTCCTTTGTTTTTTTTTTTTTTTAAATTTGGCATCTCCAATCCCACCCGAATCTGGAATGCCCAATTGGTGAACTATGTACAAAGCTTGCTCGTATGCGAGTCCTTGCTGCCAACTCAGGAGAGCGAAGACAGTTCACGGCTCTCCTCCGAAGCACGTGCCTGTCAGCCACTGCTTCTTATACACTCATTGGTTGAATCTTCACAAGTTCAGAACGAGGGCGGAGGATACCCGGACATGAACAGACTTAGAATCTTCCTGACGAGCGCCCGTCTGCCCAACAGGAGGCGCTTGAGCAACGAACAAAGCTATTTAGCTATTTCCCTTTTCCCGGCAGTCCCTTCCCAATTTGAAACCCTGTAGCGCGATGGCCAAGTGTGCGCTACTCTGAAAAAGCTGCCGACCACTACCGGTTGGTACGACTGGGGCTCGAACCCGCGACGTGACAGTCACTTCTGCACTGCAACGCAGTGCCTTAACCGAGTGAGCTATCCGGCAGCTCATCACCTTTCCTTTTAACAACACTCAATAAGTGTTTGGGAACTGAGGACACTAATTGTAGAAGCTTTGTAGGTGGAATTCTTTCCCATTCTTGCTTGATGTACGACTTAGTTGCTCAACAGTCTGGGGTCTCCGTTGTCAAATTTTGCGCTTCATAATGCGCCACACATTTTCATTGAAAGACAGGTCTGGACTGCAGGCAGGCCAGTCTATTACCTGCACTCTTTTACAACAAAGCAACGCTGTTGTAACACTTGCAGAATGTGGCTGGGCATTGTCTTGCTGAAATAAGCAGGGACATCCCTGAAAAAGACGTTGTTTGGATTGCAGCATATGTTGCTCCGAAACCTGTATGTACCTGTCAGCATTAATGGTGCCTTCACAGATGTGCAAGTTACCCATACAATAGGCTCCAACACATCCCCATACCATCACAGATGATGGCTTTTGAACTCTGCGCTGTTAACAATCTAGATGGTCCTTTTCCTCTTTAGCCCAGAGGACACGACGTCCCAAAAATAATTTCAAATGTGGACTCGTCAGACCACAGCACACTTTTCCACTTTGCGTCAGTCCTCAGATGAGCTCGGGCCCAGAGAAGCCGGCGGCGTTTCTGGGTGTTTTTGATATATGGCTTTCGCTTCGCATGGTAGAGTTTTAACTTGCACTTGTAGGTGTAGCGACGAACTGTGTTAACTGACGATGGTTTTCCAAAGTGTTCCTGAGCCCACAGCTCTTATTGTTTGCATAAAAGGGGTGGCCCAGAGAGCTGATTCATTCGCGACTGACGCATCACTGAGATAGATGGCTTACTGTTGCATATCAGGGTCATTCAATGGATTTTACAATGCTAGTGTGGGCTAATGGTTGCAGCAGAATTTTTCTGGCTCTGCCACTCATGTGCAGAACCTCTATGGTTGTAAATGAACATGCATTACTCAGAATGACTAATTGTGCAAGCCCCATCGTTGCCTCTAGTTATGATATCCCACTCTTTACTGCATTCTAAATGCCAATCTCTAGGTAGCAGCTCGGTCAACTAACGAGTACTACTACATTAGCACTGCAATGTGAGCTGCAGCCAAACATTCTACTGAAACCATCAAACATTACATACCTAATGCATGTTCTACTTGATTTTTTAAGTTGCTAGCGTTAGCAGAATTCCTGACAAGTTAATCATCTCGTGACATAAATTTAGGTCACTTGGCAGATTGAACAAATAACAGCTCCTCACCCAGCTGAATACGTTACTAGTAATACTAATAACTCAATGCTGTAAAAATCAATGCTTCAACAAACAAAATAATAAAATCAAGATGTATATTGGCATTGACATGGTTCAGAAAAGGGTAAATTTATTGCATTGTTCATTGCTTTGTGTGTTCAGGGACTGCTTTCTTAGTTTGATAACGCTTTGCTGGGAACGCAAAGGGGAGGTGTGGCTGATGCAAACATTTGTTTTGCTATTTGATACTGGTGCTTTAATGCACATCTGGTGGTCCTTTTGGGTCCAAGTCATTTTAAAGGAGCCAAAGCCCCTAGGGACTTCTTCCGATTCCTGAAAAACTCCCAAATATTGCACCCATTGCCCCTCATTTGTGTATTTGTGTATCCCACCATTTTAGGGTTGCCACCCGTTCCGTATTTCAAGGAATCGTTCTGTACTTGAAGATAATTTGTGGCGTTCCATGATGAATCAATACGGAACACCATTTGTTCCGTATTTTATATCGAAGTAATGAAATTAATTATGGAAAAAAATATAGAGATTTTCTCAATGAATAACATGACAAGAGTGGCCGTTAGTTAAAAGAATTAAATTTTGGGCAATTTTTCTTCAGCTTAGCTTCTGTGTGTGTGTTCAGAGCTGAATCTGAAGGACGGACAAATCATGGACCCAATCTTTAAGGGGGCTCCCGAAGGATGATCAGTTAAGTCTGCAGCAATGTCAAAACTCTAATGCGGACCTCCTTAACACCGTCAATTGATAATGCACCATCATGTGTCTACTGTATGATGAGCGAAGGTAGCTAGTTATGCGCAAGTTTTGAAGTGGATTCCGCGCACTATTGACGATTAAGAGGAAGAAATATCCACCTGAGTCTCAAAAGGGGAAAATAATCATTAAGAGGTCAGAAAAAGAAAACATGACAGTGGTTAGAGGTGTAAAAAAAGACCAAATAATTCATCATGATTAGCCTAATATAAAGTAGCTCAGACCAAACTGGACAGCTCAGCTCTATAGCTATAGCAAACAACTGACTAGCTTATTAGAGGAATTGGCGAACGGCTTTGACGTCGTTCAAAATGAAAAATTTAACCAATTTAACACTGTTATAAACACTTTTTTTCCAGTTATTTTAAGTGCAATTTTACAATCAGTTTCTAACAGAGGTTCCATGTATGTTAACTGTAAACCACAGTTAAATGCGCGCAGGACTCTAGGCTACTTGCAGTTGAAATAACAAGGAGACAATGCGTTAATTAAACTGTTAAATTCAGTCAATTTATAACAGAGTGTCTTTCCCTAGAATTTGTTATTTTGCCAGTAGTTATCCAGATTGCCCCATCTTTTGAGGTATATGCCATTTTTTAACATAACATAACATAACATAACATAACATCAGTGGCGAGAACAGGCCGTTCAGCCCAACTAGGCTCGCCAGTTTCTTTTAACTATTGTGAATATATCACTTCAGATACTCAATGTCTCAATGGTATCTAGCTTTAAGTCAAGCCTGCTCTTGAAAATTGCCAAGGTTTCTGCCTCAACAATATGGTCAGGCAAGCTGTTCCACATCGAAATTACTCTTTGGGTGAAAAAAATATTTCCTAATATCAGTGCTAAATTTACCCTTAGTCAACTTCCATTTATGACCCCGAGTTCTACTAACAGAACTTGGCCGAAGGAATCCTACATAATTCACTTTGTTAATCCCTTTAACATATTTAAAGACCTCAATCAGATCACCCCTGAGTCTCCTTTTCCTAAGACTAAATAGATTAAGGATCCTCAGCCTCTTCTCATAGCTTTCATCTTTTATACCCGGAATCAGCTTAGTTGCTCTTCTCTGAACTTTTTCTACAGCCTCTATATCTTTCTTAAAGTATGGTCCCCAGAACTGTACACAATACTCCAGATGTGGTCTGACAAATGTATTGTACAAGAGAAGTATCACCTCCTTGGATTTGTACTCAATACTTTTGGCAATGTATCCCAGCATCCGATTGGCTTTTTTAACTGCTACGGCACAATGACTAGAACCTGTGAGGGTTCGGTCAACAATCACTCCTAGATCTTTTTCATGTGGAGCACATTCCAGTTTTAAACCTCCCATGAAGTAATCCTGTCTAATGTTTTTATTACCTACATGTACAACTTTACATTTTGCTAAATTAAATTTCATTTGCCACATTTCTGCCCAACTCTGGATTCTATCCAAATCCTCCTGAATCACTTTAGTAGAGTCTAAACTATTTGCCAAACCTCCCAATTTAGTATCATCTGCAAATTTAACTAATTTGCTCTCAATATTTCTATCAAGGTCATTAATGTAGATGAGGAACAGCAGGGGTCCCAACACTGATCCCTGAGGGACGCCACTCCCCACCATACCTAGCTGAGATGAGATTCCACTGACCACCACTCTTTGTGTTCTGTCCCGTAACCAGTTTTGAATCCACTCCAGAATACCTCCTGTAACTCCAATGGAGCTCATTTTAAAAATTAGTCTCTTATGCGGTACTTTATCAAATGCTTTCTGAAAATCCAAGTATATGATGTCATAAGCCCTGCTCTGATCATAAGTCTTGGTGGCCTCTTCAAAAAATTCCAGGAAGTTTGTCAGGCATGACCTTCCCTTACGGAAACCATGTTGGCTATCCCTCAAAATATTGTTACGTTCAAGGAATAATTCCAGCTCGTCTTTTATGATAGATTCCAGTATTTTGCATGCAATGTAAGTTAAACTGACTGGCCTGTGATTTCCTGACGATGACGTATGTTATGCGCCGGCTCAGCCGCCTAGTACTTCTGCTGTAAACACAGTCCTTCATACCAGGAATGCAGAAAAAACAAACTGATCAGTACATTAAAGTTAATACTGTACCCATACATATGCCCATCTACCAAATTTTAGCCTTCACTCATTCACTTAAAAGAACCAAAGGGGCTCTGTCTGTTCTCCTTACACGAAACAAACTGTTGAGCTATCATTTTTCTTGCCGATACTGCTGCTATTAAAAAAAAAAAAAACGAAAGAGACCCGAAACTAACGGCAGAATCGGGCGAAAATAATGCATTATTTACATTAGGGCCTAAATCTGCGTTGACACGAAAACTGAACCGTTAACCATACTTGCGCTAACATCATACCCAGCTCGCTATCTAACTTTATAGTGACATAGTTTGGCTTTAAGCGTTTAGCTGTCTCAGACAGCCATTTCATTCATGGATAAAGACAACATAACACTGAGACAGAGAATAGGTCTTGTGACATGAACAAAAACATGGCTTTTAAAAAGTTCGCTGCTAGTTTAAATAGTGTGAAATTCGCGAGCAATATAACACTAGAAGCTACAAGCTTGCTGAGGTGGTTTGGCTGTTTCACAGAGATGAACAGGGTGCCTATTTCATATGTTTTATGATGGATATTAAGTAGATATGACAACTTTTCTCGAAACCTGTAGGGAGTAGCACTACAACATCATTTCCATTCAAAAAAACTAACCAAACATTCATCTTGATGTGGCTTTAAGTCACTGATACTGGGGATTTTCTCCACGACAGAGTGAATGGCCTCCTGTGTATCTATGTCCGTAGCCATTGTTTTGGAGACTACAATTTCAAACTCGGCGTAGCAGCTACATCATGGCTCTCGGCCACGCCTTCTGTTCGTTGGTTGGTCCGGCGTATTTTCTGCCGTGGTAAACCAGGCAGAGCTCCGAGTGACCAGACTGAGTACTGAAGCGAAATGAAATTAAGCGGAAGTATGAAGGCTGGCGGAGTCAGGCTACATTCCTGTAGCATCACAGTGCATTTAACCTGTTGAAGCTCAGCATCTCTGGGCTTCTATGAGACAGCTTTTTTTGTTTTTTTTTCACTGCAGCGAAACTAGACGGTCATTGGATAAATGCCGCGAGTTTGTTCCTCCCATGCACGCTCAGCATCTCTGGGGTTGACATTGGGCGACCAATGCGAGTAACGCGGGTTACATGTGTTTCACCCGAATCTCCGAGATCATGGTGTCCCGTGGCCATATTTAATCTAGACAGGTAGGGTCAGAGTTCACGATCAGAATCCTCACCTCTCCCAGGGTACCTGGTGAGATGTCACGCGGCAAAATGGCTAAACAAGAGTGGAGGTGACCACAAACTCGATCGAGAGTTTCTGGTGTCGTTGATCTTCACATTCAGGCACCAGGCTACAAAAACATACGCGTGCAGGGGTCATTGCACACAAGATCAACTACTCAGGTAATGCGAGTTGGTCGCCCCAAGTCGACCTGGGTGTCAATGGAGCAAAGGGCCTGGACGCTGGGCTTCTGCATTATGATCGGAGGATCTATCTGAAGACTGAATCCCTTTTTGATTCATAACAATTGTGAATTATACCCTGGCACTGGAACATTTTCCAGTTCAGTCTCATTACAGAGTTTGCAAGTGAAGTCGAGAGACAAACTATACACCTCATTTCTTGGTCTTTGCTTGGCGATATAGCCCATTTCCGTGGTACACATCACACACTGTAAATAAAACACAATTATTATTATTTCCTTGTTTCAGTTTAACTTAATTCTCACATTTTCTTGTTCAAGTTAAATGTAGTTTTGTTAGTTCCTTCATTTATTCAAGTCTTAGACCCGCAACACAATGGGCCAAGTCCGTTTAAGCAGCCTAGCTCTGCTGGCCATTGAGAGGACACTGGTCAAGTCCTTGGAAAAGACGCCCAATTGGAATGACAGGGTCACAGACCATTTTCTTGAGAAGGAACGGAGGGCGGAATTTACATATAAGTAAATGTACAACCCCAATTCTGAAATAGTTAAGACAAAGTGTAAATTGTGAATGAAATCAAAATTCAATGACTTTCAGATCACATGAGCCAATATGTTATTTACAATAAAACATAGATAACATTTCAAATGTTGAAACTGAGACATTTTACATTTTTATCCACAAAATGAGCTTATTTCAAATTTTCTGGCTGCAACAGGTCTCAGAAAAGTTGGGACACAAGCAAAAAAAGGGCTGAAAAAGCAATTCATGTACAAGAGAATCAGCTCAAAGAACATTTAGCTAATAATTAAGTTAACTGGCATCAGGTGTGTAACATGAATAGGTATTAAAAGGGATGTCTTAGAGAGGCTGAGTGTCTAAGAAGTAAAGATGGCCAGAGGCTCTCCAACCTGTGAAGGCTTGCATAAAAAAATTGTGGAATACTTTAAAAACAATGTTCCTCAACGTAAAATTGCAAAGGCTTTCAAGGTCTCATCATCGACAGTGCATAACATCATCAAAAGATTCAGAGAAACTGGAAAAATCTCTGTGCGTAAGGGACAAGGCCGAAGACCTTTACTGGATGCCCGTGATCTTCGAGCCCTCAGACGCCACTGCATCACTCACCGGCATGATTCTGTCATTGACATTACTAAATGGGCCCAGGAATACTTCAAGAAACCACTGTCTGTAAACACAGTCCGCCGTGCCATCCACAGATGCCACCTAAATCTCTATCATGCAAAAAGGAAGCCATTGTTGAGCATGATCCAGAAGCGCCGCCATGTTCTGTGGGCCAAGGCTCATTTAGAATGGACTATAGCAAAGTGGCAAAGTGTCCTGCGGTCAGACAAGTCCAAATTTGACATTCTTGTTGGAAATCATGGGCGTCGTGTCCTCCGGGCGAAAGAGGAGAAAGACCACCCCTCCTGTTATCAGCGTTCAGTTCAAAAGCCGGCATCTCTAATGGTATGGGGATGCATTAGTGCATATGGTGTGGGACACTTGCACGTTTTAAAAAGCACCATGAATGCTGAAAGGTATATAAAGGTTTTAAAGCAATATATGCGCCCCTCCAGGTGACATCTATTCCAGGGAAGGCCTTGTGTATTTCAGCAGGACAATGCAACACCACATACTGCAACTATTACAACAGCATGGCTTCGTAGTACAAGAGTCCGTGTGCTGAACTGGCCTGCCTGCAGTCCTGATCTTTCACCGATTGAGAACATTTGGTGCACAATTAAACGAAAAGTCCGTCAAAGGAGACCCAAAACTCTCCAGCAGCTGGAAGCCTGTATTAAACAAGAGTGGGATCAAATTCCAATGGCTAAACTCAAGAAACTTGTCTCCTCAATGCCCAGACGCCTCCACTCTGTGTTAAAAAGAAGAGGGGATGCCACACCATGGTAAACAGGCCCCTGTCCCAACTTTTTTTAGACCTGTAGCAACCATCAAATTTGAAATGAGCTCATTTTGTGGATAAAATTGTAAAATTTCTCAGTTTCAACATTTGCTATGTTATCTCTGTTCTATTGTGAATAAAATACTGACTGGTGTGATTTGAAAGTCATTACGTTTTGATTTTATTCACAATTTACACTTTGTCTTAACTATTTCAGCAATTGGGGTTGTACATTTACTTATATGTAAATTCCGCCAAGCCACCAAGAAAATTTTTTATTATTAAATAAGGACAATGTTTCGATCCAACTTGGATATTCATCTGGTCATCATTTTTCTTGGTGGCTTGGAGTAAGTGTGCAGGCATCCCTTCTCTCTTCATTGACGCATACTTATAAATGGTACCATTTGCCTACATTTCCTGGCTCACTCAACAAAATGGTTGCCAAACGGCCAAAAAGATTTCAGCAGGCAATATTTGCCAGTGTGAATGGCTGATCTTCATGAAACTTCATGGGCTGATTTATAACGGCACGTAGAACTTGTGAACCAAATTTGACCCAAACCGGCCACAAGAGGGCTCTGTATTATCAGTGCATTTACATTTTTGCTCATTTCTCTGGGACTGCATGGGGTAGAACAAAAATTCCATGTAACGAACCAAATCAATTGGATCTATTTGCGATTTAACTGCAGCATCCAAAATTACCCCTCATTTCATGAAAACAGTGAGAAAACAAACTAGTTTGAGGTCATTTATCCTATTGTCATTAAATTCGGTGTACAAGATCTCCAGACCATCCCGACAAAAGAAAAAATTATCAAGGAAATTTGATTCGTAAATCCGTTTCACAGTTAATAGTCAATAAAATTTTAAGGTGTGGCCCATAATGATCCTCCGGCCAATATCTTGATGTCAAGGATAAAACTTAAAGAAATTTAAGCACTCATTCAGCATGACATTCTCTGGAAGAACGCAAAATTTCCACTACAATTGACATATTTCAATATCTGAAGATCCGCTTATGGTAAAAATCTGAAATCTTGAGTACTTACATGTGGCCCTATTTACTTGCATTTTCTGAAGTGCCAGTTGGCTCTCTCAACCAAATGGCTGCCAAAATTTGTAAAAATCACTGCTGCCATTTGCCAAAATTGCAGTGAGATTCTATGCAGTAGGCCAGATAATGTAATCAAGGTAAGAATATCTTTGCCAGAAACTCCAGATTGTACATAGCACATTCAACAACCTAACATCCATGCGTTCGCACAAATGAGACAAATTGCCTGATATAAGCCACACATAGACAGTATAAAAAGATGGATGCAGCACTGGGTCTTAAAAGTGAAGCCAATGTGGAAGTGCCTTAAAATTGCATTCTATGTAATGGCCAGCAGGTGAAGACTTTAGTGGTTGCAGTCCAATGCTATAGAAGTCTATGAGAAAATGACTCTACCTCCCGCTTGATTAATAATTTCAATTTTCCACATTATTTTTCGGCATCTATCACAAGTTTCAAGTCTTCGTCAATACATCATAATGTTCATTTTTTTAAATTATGGTCCCATATAGACTAGAATAAAGGATAAAGCCACCAGCCAGGTATGCTTTGGGGACGTGGCTATCCTATGACTGACAGGACCTATGGTCAAGTCCTGTCAATCACATATAAACTCTATGGTCAATCAGGATGGATAATGGAATGCAGGTATATTAATCATGGAGGGTATACAGGAACCAATGATAGTAATGCCTATCCAAAGAAACTCCTTTTGCACCAAGTACATTTAATAGCCATGCGTAGCACATTTTTTGCAACTTAGACTATTTTGGAATGCTTCGCTCTCTTTGAAAATTTCCTTAATGATACGAAGTGACTGTTACGGTCCCTGCTTACAGGTGCTTGCGAGGATGATTACTAATTGATTACTAATTGCTTTCGTGTGTTTCTTCTTTTGAGGTGCCCGTGTAGACCGGAAACCATAGAAATCCGGTGGGTCTTAGTTTAGAGGGAAACATGGACAGTGAGGAGCAGCAAAAAGTGGACCAACAACGTATGGACTGCTTAGGTGTGTATTATAAGGACCTGATGGTTCGTGTGCATCACTGTGGTGTATCGTTAGCGTGGAGTAAAGAACAGCTTCTGTGCTGGTATATGACGGAGGGGCGAAAGCTCCAGGCTAAACAGCCCTTTCGGAAATTGTCCGTGGTAATGGTTGACTTACTTTGCTGGAATGACCAGCATTTGCTCGCGGAAAATGAACGCGTTAAGCCACTTTCACACTGGACGCGAAACGAATTTTTTGCGCGACAGATTACATTCAAAGTCAATGCATTATCTTTGCATTGACTTTGAATGTAATCTGTTGCACAAAAAATTCGTTTCGCGTCCGGTGTGAAAGTGGCTTAATGCGTCCATAACGCGTGTATTTGCGTCTTTGCATTGACTTTTAATGTAATCTGTCGCGCGAAAAATTCGTTTCGCATCCGGTGTGAAAGCGGCTTAACGCGCCCATAACGCGTGTATTCGCGTCTTTGCATTAACTTTGAATGTAATCTGTCGCATGAAAAATTTGTTTCGCGTCTGGTGTGAAAGCAGCTTGATGGATAGTACGCGACAGCTAGAGAGAGTTCCGGTCATGTTATGAACATAATACAGGTTTTACAGACCGTAAGTTCCTTTAGCGTGGACAGTTGCTTATGTGGAGCTAGCGAATCAATCACTTCTACAGGAAAGAATTTCCTATTCAATCTCCGCCTTTTTCGGCTTTTTATTAGCCACAACAATTTCTAAAGGGGGATAAAATTACCACGGCAATGCAGAGAAATCATTTGTTATAGCAGACATGTTAGAGCTTGTGCGTTTCGCATTGCTCTCACCGTGGGACTATCAGAGAGCTAGCCCAGATATTGGTGAAGTATCCGGCTGATCCCTGTCATGGATAAGTGAAGCAATCACAAGCAGCCGTCAACAAACCCAAACACATATCCCAAGCTCTGCAAAACCTACGTCTGGTCTAACTGCAGCCTTTTCAGCCCAACTTTGCAGACACACAACACCTCTCCGGTTAGCTTCAACTGTAGTGGCTACAATCAGGCAACGTTATGATGAAACTGCCACATTGATGCTTACTGAAGTAACACAAGCATGCCGATCAGAATTTCTGCATATAAGTTAACCAGGAGCATTTTTAAGAAGCACAGCAGTGGTCATAACAACCAGAGACAAACCCTTGCAATACAGGTTTTACAGACAGCAAGTTCCGTTACCGTGGACAGTTGTACCAAGCATCCAAATTACGAACAAGTATAAAAAGTTAGCTTCAAATGAGGTTTATGTTCACACACCTTCTGTTGAATGCCCCCTGATATTACTCTTGCATATTTAGGACACAAACATTAGCAACAGTAACTTGGCTACGTTAACCGCAGTGCTACAGCCACAATCAACAGGCCATCACGTTAGGTAGGCTTACGCCATAAAAGCAACTTACAGCTTCTGCATCTGTGAGTCACAGACAGTCGCGACTGATCTAGGCTTTATCTTCAGATATTTTACAAAGCCTGTGTTTGAGGCCAGTTGTTAGTGCTAACTATCGTTAGCGGTCCTGCTAGCAAACCATAACACGTTAGCTTCACTTCCATTACTTGCTGTTCTATTGTTACTACAGCTTGTGGCTCTGAGCGCTTGATCAATGCAACTGCTTCAGGTTTGAGAAGCAGCTAAAACGCTTATCCGGCGAATTATCCTTTATTGACAAAGCTGTCTTTGGTGAAATGCTAAGCACAAACAGCTAAAATTCCCAGTGGCCGTGGCTGTTTGCTGCCAGCAAACAAAAAAGCTACCAACTGATTTCTGGTGGCATCGTCTTTTGGAAGTGAAATGGGTGCTTTTCTTCGCGTCCAAAAATAAATGGATGAGCAGCTTTGGGAGAGATACTGACAAAACTGCACCTCAAATGATCTTTGGTTCTTTTTTTGTATTTCCAAAAGTGTAGATGCTACTAAGGCATAGTATGATCTGCCGTTGTTAGTGCCTGCTAGAATAGTTTCCGGTGTGGGCAGGTCCAGCGCCGTGATTGGCTCTGGCTAGGTCTGTATTAATTGGACGGGACAACCTGACGTCAGGTTTTTCCCAGATCTCGTGAAGATCTCGGGACGAGCTGATCAGAGAGGAAATCACGTTTACGAAATCACGTTCTTGGATTACGGCAAAACTCCTGTATCTTATGTTTAGAAACTTTACAGAGGTTGAGTATGGACATCCTACATTGTAACATTACTTGTATGTATTAAAAGAAGGATCAGCATAATAGGTCCCTTTTAAGGTTACTATGATAAAACTGTCCATGAAGACGTCGTGATAGTTCAGGTCAACGCAGCCAGTATTCTGGTGACAGCTGGAAAGTTAACATTTAAGTTAGCTTGCTCAGTTAGTCAAACAGTGAACAAGTTGACGTTTTACCCCTGAAGCGGTTCAAAAGTTGTAGCGAGCTGGCTAACCTACTAAACTCGTACACTTAAAGGCGTTAAACAGCCTGTTTTCATGTAGCTTTGTAGCAAGCTATTGGCCACTCAAGATGTCAAATTATGCTGGCTGGGCAGGAATAACATAAGGCACTAAGTTTACTCATTAGCTGTGGCACAGGCATAGATAATAAGCTGTAATTTAGCTTTTTATGTTTTCATGACTTTAGGTATTTATTGTGGTGCATTACTTTTGATGTGTAGTCATATTGACTGTTTGACTACTCAAACATTGCACGCAGGATGTATATGGAGCTTGTGAAAGTGCTTTTGCCCAAAGACCTCCCAGATATTTACACACTCTTAGTTTGAGGCACCATTCAGCTAAATCATGAAAAACATGAAGCAGGTCGTTACCTGTATGCCTTGTTCACAGGCACTGAAAACGGATGACTTGGACCCCACACATCCTTTTCTGGCATTACAGAACTTTAATTGATATTGCATGTCCTAGTATGGTTTTCCATTTGATGGAGACTTCTAAAATTTCAGTGTAATAAAGCTAATTAACATGAGTTTTATTTATTCAAAAATGTGCACCTTTGCAATTTGTGATTGTGGTTTTTTTGTAAGGCCACATCTCCAGCCTTCAAACTCACCAGTCTATTAAGACCCAGACCGCATTTTTCAGCTGCAATAATTGCATGCACCTGTTGTTCATTTCCACTGTGTGGTAGTGTTGTGCCATTTAAGACTGAGCCTTGTTCTTAGTCATTGCGAAGCCTGTATTAAATCTTTAGTCTTGTATAGACTTATCTCCTGCGAATTGCGTGTACATATTATAACTCTTGAACTAAGTGCTGTTTATTTTTTGTTTCAGCACTTTAATATTATCATTAAGGAACCTCGCTTCCTGTTTCTTTTCTATTTGTAATACATGGTTATTGTAGCTAAAGCCCAGTTTTTCTACTACTAATAGTATTATTCAGGAACCTTGATTCATTATTTCTTTTGTATTGCTTCATATGTGCCTTCTTGCTGTGCCAAAGGAATAATAAATACAACCAAGTCCATCTTCGCACCTGAGTCCTGTCCTCAACTTCCTGTCCTCCGTGCACATCACCAGTGCTCAGAGCATAACCGTTAACATCTTTTATACTGAATTTTAAATTAAACTACCAACTCTTGCCTGGTTTCCCCAATTTACCATATGCCTTGTAAGGAACCTAACAGGACATTTTGAATTGGTGTTGTTAATGTCAATAAAATTGGTAAGAACATATGACACAAAGAGAGAAAAAATTCTAATATCCATGGCTTCATTCCAGTGCCCAAACTTGCACTCTTGCGGTCTTGAGTGCACGTTCACATGCCACAGAGTAAGCGACGAAGAAGGTCCCATTTCCGAAAATGCCAGGTCAGGTGCACTTGATCTATGTACATTTTAAGAGCCCATATTGTAATACTGCTTTGGAGTGGTATTCATGGCTAATTGTATCCCATAATGTGTCAGGATTTTGTACTCAGAGAGGAAGGAGCAGATATAAAGATAACAGCCACGAGAATATTACAGTTTAAATGAAGTTATTAGGTTACTGAAACTTCTGTTATTGAGCAATATTCTTGGTGTAAATTAAGCCACCGATTGTTTTATATTACTTACTTATTGATGCATTTCTTACCAATTTATTTCTGTGTTTATTTATGATTTTGGACAATGTTTCAATGTTTGTTGTTTTAATGTTTGGATTGCTACATGGATCTTTATTCACAAACATAAAAATATTTATTCTCTTTGTCGGTCTTGGAAAATAAATTCGTCTAACTGCAGCCACGACTGGAAATACAGTGTCCTGATGTGAGACGACAAAACCTCATTGCAATTACAGCCTTGTAATTATTTACACATTCTGACAAAACCTCATGCAATTTACTCTTTTATGATTACAATATGGAATATGCTACAATTGTTAAAATTCATGTCTGATATGCATCATGAAACCTTGGGACAGGAGTTCATAAATGTTTTTACTGCATACTAAAACTACATTGAGTATAACAATTTTGTTCTCCATCAATAATGCAGGACATATATATAAAAGAAAGTAATAAATGGATGAATTAATGTAGAGCACAATTTACAATCAAGTGTGAAGTACTTTAAAAACACAGTTGTTGATTCAGGTGAAGGTGAACTTAAGTATTACAGGAAAAGTTTGCAAAGTGAAAAGAGTTTAATCTCTGGCGACACAATTTTTAGTAATAAGTGTAAATTACAATAGAAATGGAAGACATAAGTACAATATACTGTAAAAATTATACTCCATATGTAACTTACAGCATCTGATGCAACAGTTTTGAGATGAACTCCATCATGCATAAATCACCCAGGAGTGTCACACCTTATAAGCAGGTGATGCACAAAAATGCCACTTAAATAAACATAAGTAACCAAAACTCTGTCTGCAAACCTGTGAGCCTTGTCAATCTTACCCAGATTGGCACCAGCCTTCTACCTGCATCTCTGGGTGACGCAGAAGAGGATCATCTTAATCCCTGGATACTGATGGTAGAGGGAATGTAGGTCCTGCTCCATTAATGTGGTTGATACTTGATACATTCCCAGGTCATTCCCACCGCGGCGGATGAGGGGGACATCCAGTCTTCCTTATTAGGGACTGGTCGAAGAAGGGGAGGAAGGGTGGCAGTCTGCAATGATCCAGACACTAGCTGGACGGGAAAGAACATTGTAACAGAAGTATATCATATTGTAGGCTATAGAAAAAAGGCACGTAGAAACTGCACTCATGACAAGACCTCCATACAATTATTTGTAAATAACTCCTGAGGCTTAGTTGGGGAAAAAAAAGTATGCAGTGCTGTTTTACATTACATAACAATAAAACAATTGCTACGTATTACTCATTTCTGGGGCATTGTGTGGTTGCACATGCCATGATGCTTCCAGGCATGCAGCCACACGTTTTCCTGAAAGAAAGAAGGAATCATTCCAACAGATGTTTTTGAAGCCTGTTATCAACAATGAAATGAACAGGACCTGAATAAAAATTGCCTTCAAACACTTAACCAAAAACGCCACTATTAATGCACACTCGCAGGATGCTGTACTTGTTTCATTTAACTTGAATACACCTCAGCAAATCAACAACAGCGTTCAGTGGCGCAATTTCTTGGTTAGCCAATTTAATGAGCAAATTTCCACCTGCAGCCCATTGTAACAACAGCATGTCGTAACGCCTATAATTAACAAATCTGTACCTATAACTTTGTTGTTCCGTGATGATTCATTAATTATAGCCAACCTGCAGGAAACTTTGTTATAACCTTGCTAGCTAATAATGTCAGTTAGGTAACGTTAATTAACTACATTGACAAACACCACAGTGCATTTCGCAATCGCAACACTAAGTTAGCCAGCTAGATAACATAAACTTAGATTTGGAGAACAAATTTTACAATTCAATTCTAGCTAGAATATGTTTCAATGTAACCGGCAAGCTAGGTACCGTAAGAGGTTAAACACTGTCCACTTATTCAGTTGAGGTGATGCACTGTGTACTTACACTCTGTTTCCGTTGCATGGGCACTTGTTGGCTATGTAATGTTTGCCAAATGTTCACATGTAAGTAATTAGGTACTAAGATTACTTTAATACTAAGCAACCTTTGCAGTTTACCTTCATTTTTAGAATTCCGGCACCAAATTTTCTGGGAGATTTGAAGAATTTGTTTTCAAAACACAACACGCTCCTAAATTCAACAATTGAGATTATACCGTTGTCCGATAGCCCTGTGCTTCTCATACATGGTGCAAAAATCCGTTCTCAGAAATTCATACTATAAGGTGTGTTTTTTCATGGTCAAACTTTGTGTTTTTCTATAAAAAGCAATCGGCGCCAACTTAGAAAAAGCGGATTTACTCAAGATGAGTAAAATGCATATATTGCATTTTGGAAACAAACTCTTCATATGTCTATGGCACCTCCTCCACGTTAAGCAAGCTGGAATCCACGGCCTCTCAGAATTTACGTCAAAAGCTCCATTTGATTAAAGCTTCCCTTTCGCTGTAAATACATGAAATTCTAATTTGAAGCTACTATGTGAATTTGATATCAAGAAATCGATTTATTGCATTTATTTTCTCGTTAAATGTCGGGTTAATGAAATAAAACGATTTTTATAATTTGATGGGGAACGCCCCTAAAAAACTACTGCTTGTGCGAACACGCTTACATAATCACTGTGACGTCATAGGTTGACGTTGGTCACGCTGCTTGCATACATACAATGGCGTTCGCGCGCATTTGTTGTCCTGTACTTGTCCTCATTTCTGCTATAGTAACCTCTCATAGTTTGACGTAAATTGATTGTTTTTTTTTTTTTGGGAACGAACTAGCCATGCCCGAGTCTGAAGAACTAGAGTTTTTTTAATTAATATCAGACCTGGATTGTGTTGGGGATTTCTGGTGTGAATAAAGTTCATTGCTATGCCTATGCTACAGCTACCCCATCACGTCAGTCATGTTCATTCAAAACATTGAATACCTTGTCTTCAAACTATCTGCCATGAAATACAAGTCAAAATAGATTAGAAATCACTGCTTTCTGTTTTATTGGCATTTTCCATACCATCTTAACTTTTTCCAAAATGGATTGGTCACAGACACTGATCAAAAAGTTGATGTTGTTGCTAGTGGGTCAGAAGTTTACATACACTTAGTATTTGGTTGCCTAACCCTTAAATTGCTAATTTATTTGGGTCAAACATTTCTGGTTACTATCCACAACCTCCTCATAATAAGAAGCTGGAATTTTGGCCCATTCCTCCAGACAGTACTGGTAGACTGCATCAGGTTTATAAGCCTCCTTTTTGCACATATTCTGATGTGAGGCCATGATTGGGAAGGCCTCAACTGGAGATGTGTATGTGTGCCTGTGCCTGTGCGTGTGTAAGTGTGTTACTGCTGCTTACATATTCTGATTATGATTATTAGTTATGGTTATTGATTTACTGATGAATATGATGAGAAATATTGAAATATAATCCTCAACAATTCTTTAAATTCTGCCCACTAATTTTATACCGGATTGAGGTCAGACCTCTGTTATGGCCACTCTTATACCTTAACTTTGTTGTCCTCAAGCTTCCAACTGTGGAAGTATTGCCCCAGAAGATGTTGCCCTGATATATCCCAATAATTTTCCTTGCTCATGGTGCCATCTATGTTGAGAAGTACGCCAGCTCCTCCTGCTGCAAAGCACCTCCACAAGATGATGCTGCCACCCCTGTGTTTCACAGTTTGGATGGTGTTCCTTGGCTTGAATGCCCCTTTTTCCTCCAAACACAGCAATCGTTATTATGGCCAAAAAAATTTAAATTTTTGTTTCATGGGACCAGAGGACATTTCTCCTAAAGGTAAGATCTTTGTTCCCATGTGCAGTTGCAAACTGTAGTCTTTTTATGGTGGTTTTGGAGCTCTGACACAGTTTCTAGCCTTCATTCAAATTGCTGCAATCTTTCACTTATTACTGACCAATGCTGTTGTATCCTGTTCTCGCCACTCTGTTATGTTATGTTATGAGTATCTGAAGTGATAGATTGACTATAGTAATAAGACACTGGGGAGCCGAGTTGGGCTGAATGGCCTGTTCTCGCCACTCATGTTAAGTTATTACTGAAGGTTGGTACATCGCCCATGACGGAGTCAGCAGGGCGAGGTATTGCAATCAGTGTGGTTTGTTTGTGTGTATGTGTCTGTGTGTTAACAATCTAGCATCTAGACAGTTTCATCAATTGATTTCAAACTTTCAGGGTAGGTGGGCAGTGGTTTATAGATTACCTGATTACATTTTAGGGGTGATTGGGTCAAGGTCAAGATCACTGGAAAGGTCAGAATTGTTTTTTGTGATACTTACTTCAAATTCATCACATTGACTTTAAACCAAAAAAAAAATGTGTCTCTTTCAATTCTGCTTCCAACCATATGCTGCATGATGGGGTAGCTTTGGTCATCTCCGTAGTGGTTGGGGTTTAAATGTCAGGGGGGTCAAGGTCATTAGTCAATGTAACATATTTTCCATTATAACTCAAAAACAGTTGCAGATACACAGATGTTTACTATTATGAGCATATACAGTACAAACTCCTATGGGCTTTCAGTTGGCACCATGACCTTAGACCTTTAGTGACCCTGAAAGGTCAAACTCAAGGTCATGGATTTTCAGAGGGCTCTAACTTGAAAACATTTAATGACAGACAGATATTTACCTTTATGAGCATTTGGGAATGACATCAGGACCACCAGAATTTCCCACAACAGTATGACATCAGCATGGGGCTACTTACCCCACTATTGAAATTAATTTGAGTCAGTATCAACGGCACTAAAATAAGTACTGCCGAGCAAGGTTTGTTCTACTTGGCAACATTTGTTATGATTAAAATCTAGCTTTTCCAGAACACAAGTAACTGCACCCATGGCACATAATAGTGCCTCCTATCTTTGTGGCATACCCATTACGCTGTTTGTGCAAAGTGAGATCTAGCCTTATGTCACAAAGAATAGAAAGTTCCATACAAGGGAAAAATCATTTCAGCATACAAAGGGAAAGGAGGTCACATTAAAGCAAGTGATAATTATAACCACAAAAAAACAAATCAAGCTATAAATAAAGAACAGGTGATGCAAGCACTGGAACATTTTTAATGTCAGCAATCTGTTGTTCAGGAATATTTCATTTAGTATCAATGTTGAAAATCTGCGAGGCCATTTCCCAGTGCCTGTAAAAATGTGTTTTCTTGGCGTATTATCAACAGAGTACATACATTCTTGTGGTCCTTTATTTACGCTCGTCTATTGTTCTTTTTATTATATTAGGGTTATTATACATTTTATTCTCAAAGAGAATGAAAAGCTGGCAGTACTTGAAAGTAATTATATAATATTTTGGTGATTTAACGAAAGACAGAACAGAAGAGCTCTACAGTTTGAGGGATCCTTGAGCAACTGTCAGAAAATGTCTACTGAGAGCAGCCCCCTCTCTTCTGCCACGGACAGGAGACTCGCGGCTCAGAACCCTCTCAGGAAATCAATAGTTCAGACAAGCCACACACAGGCCCACGGGAGGCTATGAGTGAATTTGCAGTCAGGATGTGCTGCCAGGAAAGAATGCTGCCTCTGTAACATTAAAGCCCAACGCCCACCGGAGGCGTGAGACGCGCGTCAAAAAATAGGTTCCATTCATTTCAATGGAGCAATGCCCACTGGCGGCGTTTTTCATTTTTCAAAGTTGTCGAAGCCGATAAAACCGCTTTTTAACCAAGTTGCGGATTTTCAAGGGAAATCAATTATTTTGCGTACATTTAAGTTATTAAGCAATCTACAGTTAGACAGAACCTAACTCAGGGTACACTGGTAAGAACTTAAAACTCCTAAATTAGCTAACTAGCTACTTCGCTGCTGGGTGAAGTAAAGTGAATCATAATCTAAATTTACAAGACGGCTAAATTTAGGAGGAAAATTATGCCTATATATAACGTATAGTGCACAATAACCTGACCGTCGCACTTTGCCATCACTTAAAATAAGCTTTATCGGAAGGTCTTTTAAAAATTAAACATTGTCTTGATGAATATTTTGAGAGTGACACCCATGGCTTGCTTCTCGGTCCTGTTGTCATCCTTCAATATTGATGCTACTGACGCTTCCAGTGGGCTTTTACAAATGTTCGGCGTCTGACACAACGCTTCGCTTCGCCACCAGTGGGCGTTGGGCTTAAGAATCAATGGATGGTGAGACTGCTGCCTCTGTAATAATAGGGACTTTAAGCAACGGCAGATTTTGCGACGGCTACAGCACCCGGAAATAAATCTCTCCTGACGCTGGTGCTGTAGCCATCAAATCCAGTTGGGACTTTAAGCAACAGCGGATTTTGATCAACGTTTGTTAGCAAAGTAGTTAGTTCAGTGTTACCAGTAATTGTAACTGTAACATACTGTGAGCGCTTGTCCTCTCACTGGCAAAAGGGGCAGATGACATAGCTTCAGGGGAAATGGGAAAATGTTAATTGGCCTATTAGATTAGATTATTCAAATTTATTGTCATTCTGCCAAGTAAAGGCACGGAGCATAACAAAAAGAAATGTGCATCTTTTTTATAAACTTTATTTCAAACAATTCAATTAAAAAAGACATAAAATTTGACAATTTAAGCACACATCTAATCAGAGTGTGAGCGAATGGTAAAGTGCATGGGAGTGTGCATATATATATATATATATATATATATATATATATATACTGGACAAATAAAGTTAGGGATCACCCCAAATTTTGAATTTGAAATATGTGATAGTTTGTATTTTTTTTCCATATCATATTTTAATATTGAAAAGTTGGGTGATCCCTAACTTTCTTTGTCCAGTATATATATATATATATATATATATATATATATATATATATACACACAGCATATGTGTGCTATACAGTTGTGTGAAAAAGTGTTTGCCCCTTTCCTGATTTCTTATTTTTTTGCATGTTTGTCACACTTAAATGTTTCAAATCATCAAACAAATTTAAATATTTGTCAAAGACAACACAAGTAAACACAAAATGCAGTTTTTAAATGAAGGTTTTTATTATTAAGGGAGAAAAAAAATCCAAACCTGCATGGCCCTGCATGAAAAAGTGATTGCCCCCCCTGTTAAAACATAACTGTGGTTTATCATACCTGAGTTCAATTTCTCTAGCCACACCCAGGCCTGATTACTGCCACACCTGTTCTCAATCAAGAAATCACTTAAATAGGACCTGCCTGACAAAGTGAAGTAGACCAAAAGATCCTCAAAAGCTAGACATCATGCCGAGATCTAAAGAAATTCAGGAACAAATGAGAAAGAAAGTAATTGAGATCTATCAGTCTGGAAAAGGTTATAAAGCCATTTCTAAAGCTTTGGGACTCCAGCAAACCACAGTGAGAGCCATTATCCACAAATGGCGAAAACATGGAACAGTGGTGAACCTTCCCAGGAGTGGCCAGCCGACCAAAATTACCCCAAGAGCGCAGCGACAACTCATCCAAGAGGTCACAAAAAACCCCACAACAACATCCAAAGAACTGCAGGCCTCACTTGCCTCAGTTGAAGTCAGTGTTCATGACTCCACCATAAGAAAGAGACTGGCCAAAAATGGCCTGCATGGCAGAGTTCCAAGACGAAAACTACTGCTGAGCAAAAAGAACATTAAGGCTCGTCTCAATTTTGCCAGAAAACATCTTGATGATCCCCAAGACTTTTGGGAAAATACTCTGTGGTCTGACGAGACAAAAGTTGAACTTTTTGGAAGGTGTGTGTCCCATTACAGCTGGCGTAAAAGTAACACCACATTTCAGAAAAAGAACATCATGCTAACAGTAAAATATGGTGGTGGTAGTGTGATGGTCTGAGGCTGTTTTGCTGCTTCAGGACCTGGAAGACTTGCTGTGATAAATGGAACCATGAATTCTGATGTCTATCAAAAAATCCTGAAGGAGAATGTCCGGCCATCTGTTCGTGACCTCAAGCTGAAACAAACTTGGGTTTTGCAGCAGGACAATGATCCAAAACACACTAGCAAGTCCACCTCTGAATGGCAGATGAAAAACAAAATGAAGCCTTTGGAGTGGCCTTGTCAAAGTCCTGACCTGAATCCTATTGAGATGCTGTGGCATGACCTTAAAAAGGCGGTTCATGCTCGAAAACCCCCAATGTGGCTGAGTTACAACAATTCTGCAAAGATGAGTGGGCCAAAATTCCTCCACAACACTGTAAGAGACTCATTGCAAGTTATCGCAAACGCTTGATTGCAGTTGTTGCTGCTAAGGGTGGCCCAACCAGTTAATAGGTTTAGGGGGCAATCACTTTTTCACACAGGGCCATGTAGGTTTGGATTTTTTTTCTCCCTTAATAATAAAAACCTTCATTTAAAAACTGCATTTTGTGTTTACTTGTGTTGTCTATGACTAATATTTAAATTTGTTTGACGATGTGAAACATTTAAGTGTGACAAACATGCAAAAAAATAAGAAATCAGGAAGGGGGCAAACACTTTTTCACACAACTGTATATGCACAGCAGTAGAATAAAGACTAATGTACATGGGATAATATATATATATATATATATATATATATTACATATATATAATGCAAGGATATAAGAATATAGCCTACAGCAGAAAATAGTTCACTATGGTTTCATGCAGTGAAATATACATAGTATCCTGTATCTGTGGGAAAGGTTCGCTGAAACAGATAATGTATAGTGTGTCATTATCAATTGTAGAACACATTTCATTTCAGAATGACAATGAAAACCATTTAAATCAATCACCTGAACCGCGCGTTGTAGCGACTACGTGAGATTGGTTTTTTCCCCATAGTAGATCAGCCTTCTACGGCAAGCAATGCTGGCACACCGGCTTAAGTCTTGATCAACGGAGCGCAGATCTATTTCTGGGTGCCGTAGCCATCGCAAAATCCGCCGTTGCTTAAAGTCTCTATTAAGAATCAGAAGGTGGCGAGACTGCTGCCTCCGTAACATTGAGAATCAGAAGGTGGCGAGACTGCTGCCTCCGTAACATTAAGAATCAGAAGGTGGCGAGACTGCTGCCTCCGTAACATTAAGAATCAGAAGGTGGCGAGACTGCTGCCTCCGTAACATTGAGAATCAGAAGGTGGCGAGACTGCTGTCTCCGTAACATTAAGAATCAGAAGGGGGCGAGACTGCTGCCTCTGTAACATTAAGAATCAGAAGGTGGCGAGACTGCTGCCTCTGTAACATTAAGAATCAGAAGGTGGCGAGACTGCTGTCTCCGTAACATTGAGAATCAGAAGGGGGCGAGAATGCTGCCTCTGTAACATTAAGAATCAGAAGGTGGCGAGACTGCTGCCTCTGTAACATTAAGACTGCTGTCTCTGCCTCTGTAACATTGAGAATCAGAAGGTGGGACTGCTGCCTCTGTAACATTAAGAATCAGACTGCTGTCTCCGTAACATTAGAATCAGAAGGTGGCGAGACTGCTGTCTCCTGTAACAGACTGCTGCCTCTGTAACATTAAGAATCAGAAGGGGGCGAGACTGCTGCCTCTGTAACATTAAGAATCAGAAGGACTGCTGCCTCTGCAGAAGGTGAACATTAAGAATCTGCTGCCTCTGTAACATTAAGAATCAGAAGGTGGCGAGACTGCTGTCTCCGTAACATTAAGAATCAGAAGGTGGCGAGACTGCTGCCTCTGTAACATTAAGAATCAGAAGGTGGCGAGACTGCTGCCTCCGTAACATTAAGAATCAGAAGGTGGCGAGACTGCTGCCTCCGTAACATTAAGAATCAGAATCAGAAGGCTGCCTCCGTAACATTAGAATCTGCTGACTGCTCCTCCGTAACATTAAGAATCAGAAGGGGGCGAGACTGCTGTCTCCGTAACATTGAGAATCAGAAGGTGGCGAGACTGCTGCCTCTGTAACATTGAGAATCAGAAGGTGGCGAGACTGCTGCCTCCGTAACATTGAGAATCAGAAGGTGGCGAGACTGCTGCCTCTGTAACATTGAGAAATCAGAAGGTGGCGAGACTGCTGTCTCCGTAACATTAAGAATCAGAAGGTGGTGAGACTGCTGCCTCCCGTAACATTAAGAATCAGAAGGGGCGAGACTGCTGCCTCTGTAACATTAAGAGAATCAGAATCAGAAGGTGGCGAGACTGCTGCCTCCGTAACATTAACATTAAGAATCAGAATCCTCCGACATTAAGAATCAGAAGGTGGTGAGACTGCTGCCTCTGTAACATTAAGAATCAGAAGGTGGCGAGACTGCTGCCTCTGTAACATTAAGAATCAGAAGGTGGCGAGACTGCTGCCTCTGTAACATTAAGAATCAGAAGGTGGCGAGAACTTAAGAATCAGAAGGTGCTGCTCCTCTGTAACATTAAGAATCAGAAGGTGGCGAGACTGCTGCCTCCGTAACTCCTGCTGCCTCTGTAACATTAAGAATCAGAAGGTGGCGAGACTGCTGTCTCCTGCTGCCTCCGTAACATTAGAATCAGAAGAAGGTGGCGAGACTGCTGCCTCTGTAACATTGAGAATCAGAAGGTGGCGAGACTGCTGCCTCTGTAACATTGAGAATCAGAAGGTGGCGAGACTGCTGCCTCTGTAACATTAAGAATCAGAAGGTGGCGAGACTGCTGCCTCTGTAACATTAAGAATCAGAAGGTGGCGAGACTGCTGTCTCCGTAACATTGAGAATCAGAAGGTGGCGAGACTGCTGTCTCCGTAACATTGAGAATCAGAAGGTGGCGAGACTGCTGCCTCCGTAACATTGAGAATCAGAAGGTGGCGAGACTGCTGCCTCCGTAACATTGAGAATCAGAAGGTGGCGAGACTGCTGCCTCAGAAGTAACATTGAAGAATCAGAAGGTGGCGAGACTGCTGTCTCCGTAACATTAAGAATCAGAAGGTGGCGAGACTGCTGTCTCCGTAACATTAAGAATCAGAAGGTGGCGAGACTGCTGCCTCCGTAACATTGAGAATCAGAAGGTGGCGAGACTGCTGTCTCCGTAACATTGAGAATCAGAAGGTGGCGAGACTGCTGCCTCTGTAACATTAAGAATCAGAAGGTGGCGAGACTGCTGCCTCTGTAACATTAAGAATCAGAAGGTGGCGAGACTGCTGCCTCTGTAACATTAAGAATCAGAAGGTGGCGAGACTGCTGCCTCTGTAACATTGAGAATCAGAAGGGTGGCGAGACTGCTGTCTCCGAATCAACATTGAGAATCAGAAGGTGGCGAGACTGCTGCCTCCGTAACATTAAGAATCAGAAGGTGGCGAGACTGCTGCCTCTGTAACATTAAGAATCAGAAGGTGGCGAGACTGCTGTCTCCGTAACATTAAGAATCAGAAGGTGGCGAGACTGCTGCCTCTGTAACATTAAAGGAGCCGTATGTAAGTTTGTGGCCAAAACTGGTACTGCGATCACATTCAAAATACTGCAGAGCGCAGTATCCCCTCCCCCTCTCCCCCAGACGAGAGGTTGCCAGCTAGGTTGCTGGATCCAGCAAGAACGTATATGGTGTAATTATATCGCGGGGTAAATTACGCCATGTCTACGTTTCTGTGGGTGCAGTAGCTGGCTGCCTCACTAGCTTAGAACCTCAAAGTTTTTGCACACAACACACTGACATCGGAAAGCAAAAGTCTTGAAGCTAAATTCTTCTTTTAGTATCTTTATTACAAAACTGAAATCATACAAAATACCTTTTGTAGAAAAATAATAGACTTTCGACTTTTTTTTCTTAGTAAACTAACCGAAATTAGTGCGCTGGTCAAAAGACCGTGTTGCATCAAGGTCCAGTGGCTTCTGCCGTTTCGCGGGCTCACGATGTATTTATACTATACACACAGCAGCCAATGAGAAAACACCATTCTATTGCGTCATTAGTCACTGGCCAAACCTTCATTCCACATTACAACACGGAACAGAAAATACTTCAAACCCAAACATCTCAGATAGAATATTGATTCAAATTATCTTAAATTATATGTGTAGAAAATGGCTACAACAGTTTCAATATCACCAATGATTTGCTCTCACAGGGGTGTGTTCAGTTCAGTTCAGAAAAGATCGAGACTAATGACAAACTAACTTTAGCAATGGTCATATTGGTCAACTTGCTCGTCACTCTTCTGTGGATAGCCCACTAAAGTCCATACTATAATATGCGTAAAGAATGAATAAGGACTCATTTGACCGATGTACTGTCTCAATTACATTTCATATTGCCATAATGGCTGTGCTAATGTTGGAAGGGTTTCACAGCGTCTCAGCATAATGCCAGAGAAACGGACTCTAATAATGCATTGCTAATGTTAGCAATGACGAGTCACGGTTTTTATTTCTCAAACAATTTGTTACCTAGTCAATTCGATGACCCACCTGCATAC
This sequence comes from Gymnothorax javanicus, assembly GCA_029692085.1. Taxonomy (NCBI): domain Eukaryota; kingdom Metazoa; phylum Chordata; class Actinopteri; order Anguilliformes; family Muraenidae; genus Gymnothorax; species Gymnothorax javanicus. The sequence continues at coordinate 78,833,573 of CM056195.1, forward strand.
ACACTAATGTACTATGAACGAACATACATAACATTATTCGACTGTAGAGAATATTTGAAATTTCCGTGCCTACATTAAATAGAATTAAGTTAGCCAAACTTAGCTGAATCGTACCTGTCCAGGAGAATATTTGCAACTTCGGCGTCGGTCTTCAAATTCTTCTCCGCTTTCAGCCGTCTCCATCTTTCAAAGGCATGTCCTATACAGATCCTTGTTTTGGTTCTGACTTTGTCACGACGTATTTCGGAATCATAACGAGGCCTTTTAGGTTTAGTAATGTCAGACATTTGTGTTCCGAAACGCTGGTAGCTGCAGCTCAGTGGTAACTGGCATCCTGGATGCCGAAATGCCACTGACTTCGTGATTGGGAGATAGGTGGAGGGCGGTGCAACAGGCCAAAACACAAAATGACAACATCAACATGAGTTGTGGGCTGCAAATTCGCTTTCGTAATGAGAATATTCTGGCTAGACTACTGTTGTCAGTGATATAAGTATTTGAGATTAACATCATTCCTTAATGTCTGGTGATATATCAGGGCCATTTCATGATTAATCAACATACATTTCTTATATACTGCTCCTTTAAGAATAAGGTGGCGAGACTGCTGCCTCTGTAACATTATTAAGAACCAGAAGGTGGTAAGACTGCTGCCTCTGTAACATTAAGGATCAAAGGGAGGAAGGCTGCTGCCTCTGTGAAATTTAAGATCAGAGGGTGGAGAATTGCTGCCTCTGTAACATGTAGGATCACAGGATGAGGAGACAGCATCCTCTACAAAATTTAGGATCAAAGAGTGGAGAAACTGCTGCCTCTGTAAAATTTAGGATCAAATGGTGGAAAGTACCTAACTCTGTAACATTTCAAATCAGTGTGAAGAGACTGCACCCTCTGTAACATTTAGGATCAGAGACTGAAGAGCTGCTGCTTGTTTCCCCCCCACTTTCTGTCGACCATCCAAGCCGGTGAACCCAATGGATTATCTGAGCTTTTCTGCAGGTCTTCCACAAAGGCCAATTAGAATAGTCTTAAGAGCTGCCTCTGGCAAATATGAAGGAACCATTCCTCTCCATTCATTGTGTAGATGAATGTTGCTGCATTGATTTTTTTTTTTTTTTGCATTATTTAAAAAAAAATTGTTTCTTGTTTTTGAAATGACTTTTAAGTCAAACAAGGCAGAGGAATTTACAGCATCTAATTGTGAACTAGAGCACTCAGAGCGCATACCTTTGCCAAGGCAAGGCTTAGTCACCCACACGTGTGGGACCCATATGAATTGGATGATTATAATTATGTATCACTATGCAAGTAAATAAAAAAATCCTGGATCCAGAATTTGATCCGGATCACTCCCAAAATGAAATCAATTCTGACTGAGTTGGGCCAAGACACACCTTTGGTTAAAAAAAGTTTTAAAACCTGTCTATAAGTTTCTCTGTGAAGTTGCATAGAAACAAACACTGATATTTACCCACAAACCAAAGGTAAAACATAACTTCCATGGCAGCATTAATGACATTACAGGTGGTGGTCTGCTCTCGCACAATTGTCTGAGTCACGGCATATGCGCTGACTCCTTGAATAAATATTGGATCTTCTCAGTAACGTAGTTGAAGCATAGCGAAAATAAGTCATCTAAAGAGCTAGATCTGCATGGGCTTGATGACAGTATCTAACGTTTCACAACTGCTTCTAAATATCCCTGCCAATTAACTTTAACTTATAGTCAGCCTAGAAAAATGAAACCAAGCTTCAATACAATAGCTAACGGCTAGCCAGCTCATAATGGATATATACAGCAGATATAAAGCTTGCCAACATACAAAGAGTTTATCACGAGCAAGCTTAACTGCCTCTACATAGCAAATGGGTTTTAACAGAAAAAAATTAAGCAAGTTTTAAAATTCGGTGTAACTTAATGGCTGAATGTTCCTAAATTTCATTCATTGTTGACAATTCTGGTTTAGCGCAGGAAAAAAAAAATACAAATGCAATTATGTCTGCATAGGCAGAGAGAAAATGAACAGTACAAGGTGGTTCTAATAGGTGTGTGACGATTGGCTAGTTCTTTTTGCTGGATTTTTTTTTTTACCTCTGATTTGCACTGTGCTTGGAAAATGTGCCATTTCACCAGACCTAGATGCACTACCTGCTCTCCGTGCATAAAATGATGCTGCAGAACGCACTCTGTGTGCTTTGCAGTTGGCAACCACAGCATTTCAGGGAAACTACACTAATTTTTGTGGCCCGTATGGCATGTCTCACCAGGGACAAAGATTTTAGTGGAGAATCGTAGCGGGCTCCACAGCATTGTATGTGGGTCCGAACACGATGTTCACTGCAAAAAGTGCCTGTTTCAACAAGTCTTTTAATCTTGTTATGAAGTTCAACTTCTTGGTTTTTCTCTCTCAAGTGGAAAATATTAGCATATATTAAATTGCCATGTGCTTCACAAGTAAAATTTTCTTATCCTGTTGGAAAAAAAAAAAAATTGAACTATATCACCTTATTGGCAGAAGTTTTGTCTTACTGTGAGAAAAAGTAATAAAAATAAGTGCTTTAGTTTAAATACAAGACTAAAATGCTTGGTAAGATGGAGTTATTTTTTAGTTTTTGTAGTGTTCTAAACACTCCTCATTTTAAAAATTATTTTCCTCTAGTTGTTGTGGCTTCCTTCCACAGGGCAAAATGTGCTTCTCATGATTAACGTTTTAGCAAGTAAAGTGATATTGCTGCCAACAAAGTAATAAAAGTATACAAGAGCACCCAGAGAGCGCATACTCCTACTGAGGCATTTGGACCTTGACTACCATCTAGTGGATTTTTTTATGGCATGTACAGTATCTTCCTTTTTCATCAATGGTGAGAAATCCTTTAAAAAATTCCTGGATTTCTTGGGCTGGACTAATTTCTCGGGAAAGTACTTTTCAATTAAAGAACTCATAATTTCATCAAATTTATGATATGTCTCATTTGGATTAGTACCATCTAATTTCTCAAAAATGCCTTGTTGTTGTAGATTCTTAAGACTATCCTTAAAGTTTTGGAAGGAATTTATATCAGTCTTCATTACTCTCACAAAATTGTTGGTACTACTGGAACTGACTAAATAATCAAAAATGACAAAATGAGGAAAGTGATCAGAAATCTAACTGAGGATGATGCCAGAGGTTGTCCTAGAATATTCATCAGCAACCTTAACTAAACTATTATCAATGAGAGTTCCATATCATTGTGGAAGAATTTTGGTCCGCTTGTCTTTGCAGAATTGTTTTAATTCAGCCACATTGGAGGGTTTTCGAGCATGAATGGCCACAGCATCTCAATTGGACTTTGATGTGGCCACACCAAAATTTTCATTTTGTTTCTTTTGGACCATTCAGAGGTGGACTTGTGTGTGTGCTTCTGATCATTGTCTTGCTGCATAATCCAATTGTGCTTGAGCTTTAGGTGATGGACTGAAAGCTGGATGTTCTCCTCCAGGATTTTCTGGTTTAGAGCAGAATTCATGGTTCCAGCAGTTCTGGCAAGTTGCCCAAGTCCTGAAGCAGCAAAGCCCCAGACCATCTCATTACCCCCACCATTATGTGCTTTAGGCGAGCCACTCCTGGGAAGGTTCACCACTGTTCCAAGTTTTTTTCATTTGTGGATAATGGCTCTCACTGTGGTTCCCTGTAGTCCCAGAGCTTCACAAATAGCTTTGTAACACTTTCCTGACTGAGAGATGTTGATTAGTTCGTTTCTCATTTGTTCTTGAATTTCTTTAGATAGTGGCATCATGTGCTGCTTTTCGCCTACTTCACGTAGCTAGAGTGGTTTTATATTTGTATTCAACGGGGCTGGCAGTAATCATGCCCAGGTGTGTAGTCTGATATTGAACCCAGTTATCAATAATGTTCATTTATTTGGTTGATTTAGTAACTTAGGGGGCACTTACTTTTTCTCACAGGGCCAGGAAAGGTTCAATAGCTTTTTCCTTCAATAGATGAAATAAATGTTTAAAAACTAAATTTTGTGTTTACTCCTGTTAACTTCATGTAATATAAATATTAGTTTGATGATTTGAAGCATTTAAGAGTGACAAAAATGCAAAAATAGAACAAATTGGGAAGGGGACAAATACTCTATCACAGTACTGAAAATTGATTGAAATCTATATAATCTGTTCAATGGCATGATAAGTATATCAATAGGTCAACCATTCCTCAACTGATAGAGGTGGGAAAAAATACAAGTGTCAACAAAATTTGTGTTGACAACACACATCTCTGAAATTAAAAACTAAATTTATGCCTCAAATTTAAATAGAGAGTTATATTTTGATTCTGTCTCTGCCATAACAGTTCATAATCATTTTTGAAATACTACGACAGACTAAAATAAACTGGCAAATATCCTTGACTTATATTGACCACATACAGCAGACCAGCTTTCAATTAAAAGGCTGTTTTGGGACCAAATATGACATCGCTATCAGTAATGTCATTTGAAATGAAAAATCCACTGAGTGGGCTACATCACAGTGTGTACACTGATCAGCCACAACACCGAGACTGTATACGTCCCCCTTGTGCCGCCAGTCAAACTGATATCTATTTGAATACTCATTCCAGCGTGTTTCTCAGTAGAACATTTCCTAGAGCATCACTCACCCTCCACTAGCTTGTGTTCTTCCCAGTACTTGCTGGTGCTATCGCTTCCTCAAGGCAATGGTGCATACGTACCTGGTCAATGCAGATGCTGTTAAGGAAAATGGGACTCAGTGGACCAGATGACCTTCTTTAATTGCTCCAAGGTCCTTTTCTGATGCTCACGTGCCCATTGTAGACGCTTTTGGGGTTGGACGGGGATTAGAATTGGCACTCTGACTGAAGCTACAAAGCGCTTTACGCAGTAGAATGTGAGGGCACTGTGTGTTGTGACTCAATTCTTGCATAAATATCATTCATATTCTGTGTGACTTCTGCCACACTAGGCCTTCTGTCAATTCGGACCAGAGAGGATGGCCTTCATTTTCATTGTGCATCAAGAAACACTGGGCGCCCAATACCCTACCACCGGTTTATCGTTTGTCCCACCTTGGACCGTTCTAGTTTGGTACTCAACCACCGCTGACTGGGAGGACCCCCAAAGCCTTGCCGCGTTGGAGATGCTCAGACGCACTGGTCTGATCATATCGATTTGGCTCTGGTCAAAGTCACTCAGGTACCATTTCTCCCACATCTAACACGTCACTTTACCAATTGTTCGCTTACCATACAAGGTATGTCTGCAGACTTTGACATGCGCCATTGTTACCAGATAATTAATGTTATTTGTTTCATGTGTGAGTGGTTATAATGTTTTGGTTCATCAGTGTAATTACGTTGTAAGTCCTCGATCGTCAACTAGCGGCCTGCGGGCCACATCCAGCCCGCCAAGGCTTTCCATCTGGCCCGCGGAACATTTAATTAATTCAGAAAATGTGAACATAGAAGTGTTTCTCGGTATTTTTAGATATCTACAGTAGCATTTCTCCCTCTGATATAGACTGAAACAACCCCAAAAGCAACCGCAGATGAAAATAATTTTGTTTGGAATAATTTCCTGACGTGTATGTTATGTGCATTCCTCTCATGGGACAGAAAGTCAGCTGGCACTGCGAGTCAGCTACGCTGTCTCTCAATGCAAGAAGGGTGCAAACTCAAACCTCTGCTTCAAACAATTTGCATTATTTATATATATTCACGCTCTGATTTAACATATAAGAATTTTCTTTTGTACACTCTTATTTAACATTTCGTTTTTACTTTTTTTTCACATGCACAATAACGGTGCTCACAGCCTGATTTCATGAAATGCGTCGTCTAATTTTCTTCAAAAACAAATGCCGGCATTGTGTGACAATAGATGTGAAAAATAAAACAGACAGGTCCAAACCTGGCTAGCCTATATAAATAAAACATAATTAAAAAAAAATAATAAAACTAGACCATGTCAGTTTACAATGAATCGCACAAATAAAACCCTGCCCAATATTGCGGTTTTACTTTTTTTTCACATGCACAATAATGATGCTCAGTGCAAGCAAAATATCACAGTCAAAAACAGAAAAAACAAGTGGTGCCAGGCACAACAAACCCTGCTCCTCGCACATACTTTCACCTACTTGTACGAAATTCAATAGCGATCTATTCTGGATCAGTGGCAATCCCTATACCGAATTTGGGGTGAATCTGACCATTAGTTTTGCCGCTAGTGTGTTAACAATCAAACACACAAACTCAGAAACAAACCGAACTGAAAACTATACCCCTTCCCTCACCCTTTGGGTGGGGCGGTGTAATAAAATAAAACCTTGGACAAACGTAGTTGATGACCCCTGCTGTAAGTCATTACTGAGACAAGGATGATGACAAAGAAGATTGTCTTCAGTCAGTTTCACACTTAGTTATCACTTCTTTTGAGTGGAGTTATGTTGAAAAAAAAATTTGCCAATGTTATTGTCACATTGTCTTTCACAGTGATGCCTGCCCCTTGGAAATGATCCTAGCTAAAATAATAATAATAATAATAATAATAATAATAATAAATAGACTTATTGTGAGAATAAAACATTCCTTCTAAAAATACAGAGACCTGTTTTGTTTTTGCACAGGTTTATTAGCTCAGACAAGAAAGTGTTGAACAGTTACCTTGATGTGTTTAATCATGGTGCAAATGGACTTCTTCCTAACTTACAAAAATGAGACCTAACGAACGTGCAGAAGCAGATTGACACTTGATCATCTTGGCATATATCTGGCAACAAATCTATGTAAATATGTTCATTTATTTTAATAGCATGAAATGTTACAGCAGGAGCAGAAATGGTTGATGAAACAATAAATTATAAAGCGTCCAAAGGCAGCCTGAAAACATAGTCTCTGTTGGTTGTTTTGATAATGTTGCAAAGAACTTCAGTGCTGCAAAAGAAACACATCCGGCTTATGCTTTAATATACTGATTTTTAGGAATCCGCTGGGAAACCCTGTTTGTTTTTTGTGGGCGCAAATCTCTTTTTGGGCCTGAGGCTAGGCTTCAGTCCATTCCTGGGCCTCAGCTGTTTAAACGTGGGGTCTTAATCAGAGCCAGAGCCATCTACAGAACTGCCCAACTGTTGTGCTACGCTACTGCACGCATAGTAAAACAGCCTTATAAACACAGTCTCAGCAGGAAGGGCTTTTCGCCGTAACTGAGCTTATCGCCTCCTCTGTTATTCAGGATTAGCACCCTTCCTCTCTATCCCATAAACCCCCAATCACCCCAATCCCCAAATTCTGATGGCAAACTCTTACATGCCACTCAAATATGCCAGCCTCCAGGAAAAGACGGAGTAATTAACATTATTATTGTTTCTATTTCATTTTACAGGCCTTCACAGAGCCAATTTATAGTCTTGGAGACGCTAAGGTCTCATTACAGCCTCATTAGTTATGACATAGAGGTTGGCTGCTTAAAAAAAATCTCCTTTTCATATATCTGGAAAATTAATGATGTGTTCATGAGATAAAAGAAAAACTCTGCCTTGGCTGTGATATGAGAAATAAACACTTCTGTGAGCTGCAGAGTATGACTGTGAAAGCCTATTCAAAGGCCCCATTAGAGTTATCATCCTATGGGCGAAACAGGCCATCATGTGACTGTGGATAATTAACACACTAGTACATATAACATAGCACTGGCGCCGGAAAGGGGGGGTTACCCTCCTCCCACTTTCTTTTTAAGCATAAACAGTTTAGGATGTTTGCGCATGCATAGTCTACTGTCACGCTGTCTTCAATGGGCATCATTTAGGCACAGCACTTCTCTGCCCAGTGGCGTAACAATTGAGGACACAGCGAGTGCAACAGTACTAGAACCCAGTGGCGGGGGGGCCATGATAGGCACACACGTGACAGTAACGGGCCTGATCATTGTCAGCATAAGTATCTTTCCAAGCTAATACACTTGTATTAACCAAGACCTACAATTAAAACTACTTTGCCTGCTTGTGCTACTGGATATTTATACCACTGCAACTGCATTTATTTCTCAGTCATGGTGCTGGTAAGTCGATATCATCATGGTATATTATTCATCATTTTAATTGAACATAAGTCGTTATAACATTAAATAATTTAGATTTCTTTTTGGAAAATGCTTAATAAAACAATGATAATTTTATTTTGCTGTTGATATCTTCATTGAGACAGCAAGTGTTTCTGGGTAATGGCCATGAGCGTGAGCACAGATCAACTGTTTTACTATGTCCACTGGCTCGCTGATTATTGTTCCCACAATACCTTGCTGTTCACAAAATTTCAGATCATCCCAATAAAGTTATGTTAATGAGTCGTTCATTTGCTCATTATACCTTATTGTTCTTGATGATGACCATTATTAACCCTTTAAGGCCTAATGCAAAAATCCCAGCAGAGAATCATGCTGCCATGTTTACCATAGTAACCTGTGTTTGGGCTGAAGCACAGCTTCTCAGTTTTCAGGAACAGTTGGAATTTTTTTCAATTGCGCAAAAAAAATTACGCGTATATCTGTGTCGGCAACGACACGTTCTTAAAATGCGCACATACTGTCCAGGTTTAAATGGGTTAAGATAATAATTGTAAGATGATAATGTTAAGAAAGAAATAGGAAACTTTATATTACAGACTGAAATAGTATAGTAACCCTTAGTGTATTTTACGTAGGCCTATAACAGTTTGAGGAGCGTGCAAAAGTTTCATAGTGTCGGATTGAAATGTATTTAGTAGCGGCCTTGTACACGCCTTCTTCCATTTAGAATAGACACATACGTAGCTGTGTACGATTACAATTGGCAAGTAATAGTGTGCGAGCTATGATCCACTGAAGTCAAAAGCTTGATTGATTTTGCAGTAGTTTAATAATGAGTTCTACTGAATATATATTTTTGCATGCATGTAGGGTACAGCGGGGTAAGATGCCCCTCTGGGTAAGAAGCCCCGCCCCCCTTAATTCCCCTCCTGACCACTAGATGGTAACAATTTTAATCTCAGCTCTTTCCTTGGATTGTAGTGGCCTTGCTAATCTTTATTTAGCATTGAAATCATTTTACTTTTTGGCGGGAATCCAGAGAACAGATTTTGGGGGTAAGTTGATGTAATGTTTTGACGCTACCAAATAAGCCTCTGTGTTTTTTTGGAAGGATATATACACAAACTTTTTTTTAAATGTTCACATTATAGTCTTGTGGAGGGCGATCTATTAGTTTGAACAAAAAATACAGAATACTTTTTTTGCAATACGTGAAAGTGTAAAAGTATGACTTTGGGGGGAAGATGCCCCCCACCCATATGGGGTAAGATGCCCCCCCATGATTTTGAATATCTAGCCTTGCTAATGTTATATTTCTGGGAAAGTATGTACACCATCATCTAACATAATTAACCTATTAGCTAATCAGCAGTAAGAAATGTATTATTACCAGTTTACAAAGCTAATTAGCTGACTTTATGTCACGATAATAGCATTAAGCTATATTAGCTTGCTGTAGCTAGCTAGCTGGATTCGTAGCTGGATTTTTCACAAACTGTAGCCTGTGAACTGCCCACGTGTGTGTGTGTGTGTGTGTGTGTGTGTGTGTGCGTGTGTGCGTGTGCACGTGTGTGTGTGCGCGCGTGTGTGCGTGCGTGTGTGTGTGTGTGTGTGTGTGTGTGTGCACGCGCGTGTGTGTGTGCGTGCGCAAGTTTTGTGTGAGAATTTAACTTTGGCTGCACTTTGCTGGTTTAAATGAAATTTTAGGCCTAATTGTTAAGTTGCTTTCCCATTTGAAATGATTTTCAGCTTGTTCACATCAAATGAAATTTAATAGTTGTTTTATTGATTTGAAAATATTGAAAGTCCTATTCACATGATTTTAATGGATTGTTTTTAGGACTGATTATTCAACTGTTTATCTGATTTGAAATCTTTTTTAGCTTGTTCACATAACAATTAATTTTTTACAGCATTTATTGATATTGTTCATTGAATTTTAATGATTTAAATGGCATTTTTAAGACCTGAATGTTAAATTGTTTCTCTGATTTGAAATGATTACTTTTTAGTTTGTTCACATCAAAATTAAATTTTAACTTAGGCTATTGACTTAAATGTTGAAAATCTAATTATTCACATAATTTTAAGGAATTGTTCATTTGTTTGTCTTTTATGTAGCATCAAAGATAAAGTTACACATTTTTTAAACAAATCATTGCCATTGTGATTTGTAACAGGCCTATTAATTTGAAATCAAAATGACTCGTGGGGTAAGATGCCCCCCAGGGGCGTCTTCCCCCAATAGGGGGGCATTCTTCCCCAGGCCCTGGGGTAAGATGCCCCTTTTCAAGATTTTACATTTTGTTTTATAATAACAAAGTTGTAGTCTGGCGTGATTTGATTACCCTCTAAATGTGTTTACTTAGGCATACTTCTTGTGTACATATTATGTTGACGTTCAAATTATTTATATTTTCAGAGAAAATGGACATTGTTCTTAAGGAGGGCGTCTTACCCCGCTTTACCCTACTCTGCGATTTAAGCTCTGGCTGATCCTGCCTACCCAGCCGCGGACCTCACTACGCGTTAATTCATGATGTACATTGAAACGAAAAGTCCAAAGCATTAGTTTTAAAGAAGAGGTGATGGATTTGGGGCATGTGTGTCTGGATTAACGGGAATGAGCCAAATGTCTTTTTATTTTTTATACCGTAAGTGTTGCAATATAGGGGCACTAATGAGGTGCACGGAATAGAGGCACTGTGAATGAGCTGAACACACAACACGGCACTTTTTGGCCCCGCCACTTCTTAAGTGAATCCGGCACCCCTGTAACATAGTATTTTCTTGAAAAACCAAGTGTAAGCCCAAGACACTTAGCCTGCCCTATTGTGTTGTCATCCAGCCCAGACACATTTTCCACGCAATGTGAGTTCATAATATTTCAAACTCATTTCATTTTCTGCGATAAAACCTCTTCCTGAAATCAGTGTTTGTGTAAACAAGTAAGCACTTTATCTTTCATAATCACAGCAAAGTTCCCAGTAATGTTCAGCATAGCATAGCATACTCAGAGCACTGCTCAATGGCTCTCCCTAGTTGTAAGATGGGCACAAAGTTATATGACTTAAATAATTCATGAGCTTTGAGACACCATTTTGATTCTCTTGACTAATGCAAAAAAAAATTCAGAAAGCTTCATACACATATTATGTTCATAATTTGTTAACTGCATCACTGTCTGCACGGACTTATTTTCCTATTGAAACCTCCTAAACCCGAAGCCATGACTTACTGAAATAACTGTATTTAGATTATACTTACAAATATTGTACATGCATTTCCATACATACATACATTCCACACTGAGCACAAAATTTCTGCAGGTGCATTATGCCCCTCATGTTCAGTTGAGAGTAACTAACCGCTTTCTTCGGGCCAGTGAAATAAAATATATAAATAAATAAAATGAATTGGAAACATTTAAATGCTGATAAAGTAAGAGTACAGAAGGGGAAAAAAACATGGGCAGCAACATGTTTTTTGTACAGTGTAGTGTTTTTTATACACTTGTCTTCTGTTCAGTTTCTCTGTCCCAATTTATAGAGACAGCATTATTTCCAATGGGCATTACTTGCAACAGGACATTACCTCTGTTGGGTCGGTGAAGTTAATGTAACTTCAGAAATTAATAGAAAGAGCCCTCTTCTGTCAAACTAATGAGTAAACACTCAATACAACAAGAAAACATGTTCCATTTATATGAGTTTCTTATTCACAGAAAAATGAAAATTACAGACATTTCATGTGGTATTTACAGACCTTGCAAAGAAATTCTGTTCGTGTGCACAGAAGGAAAAAAGATTTTAGAAAGCTGGACATACATATGTACGTATCTAGTAGGTATGCAAATTATGATGGAAGGGAAATGGCTTTAAGAATGTCAAAATATAGGCTTAACAAAAGCAAGCTTTTCTTCTGAAAGGAATCACAAGTGTAAAATGTAAAATTTAATCTCAGGACACAAATATGATAGAATGAAGAGAAGCCTTTCATCAAAAGTGCTCAGTGATGCAGTGTGACTAAAATTCAAACATAGCCTGGAAAAGACTGAATTTCTTGAAATTCTTGACCCCAGTGAAATCAGAGTAATGTCCAGCACTTTTGAATCACCTTCCCATTCTATCAAAAGGAGTCTTCTTTCATTATGTGTGGGGGAATAATTGGTAATTATTGTTAGTAATGTCAAATGGCTGGCCACACTAATATGCCTGAAATGGACTGTGAATTTACCCGAAGACCATAAGTCAAACAGAAACAGAACTATAGTGTCACCCAGTGGTTTAATATTAATTACCATACTTAAAATCTAAAATAAAATTTCTGAATTGACTTTTGAAAATATCCATGCATTTAAGTATTTACCAGGCTTCATCCCAAGGCAGACACTTCTCAAGACTTAAAAGCAAACTATTGTGAAGTTTAGGGCTTGAATGCATTTTTAAGCAGATTCCTTCAGAAATATACACATCTGGGTCATTCCATGTCAAATCATCCAGAGTTTGAGAAATTTTCCAGGTCACCTCCTCAAAATGTTTTGAAAAAATTCACGAGTAATAAAATAAAAAATAAAATAAGAAATTAAAAAATGGCAAATATTAGGCCAGTATCTCAAACAGATTTCGAGTTATAGCCCTTCAAAATTTGAATAATATTTTACGTTTTTTGGTGATCTAATTTTCAGCCAACTTTGGCAACTTATTGCTCCAAATTGATTGCTTGTACAAGGCTGAAATTGGATATACTAACCATATTCATCCCCTAGAATCTGAAAATGGCCTTAGATTCTGTGTATCTTGATCCACCTTTGTATGGTAAAGCCTCAAAATCAGCCGAAAACACTAAATGCCCAAAAATGAGTCTCTGTCTCATGTCTCTGTAAAAATGCAGTAATCCAAGTAATATAATTTGTATAAGTTTTTTAATGAAATAATTTCTAAGTAAATTTTTCCGGTTTTGCCCCAAAATGCCCTCATTTGGGGCAAAAAATGACCATGTCACCAGTTATTCATCTCTCTGAAATTTTATTGTGCAATCTTATAAATGTGAGCAGTCTCTGACAAAAAAAATCAGCATGATGTTCAGCTTACTTTTTTTTAATGAATTTTTAAAATATATTCCAAAATTGTGTATTTTTTCGTTGACTAAACGGGTATAGGCCTGCTGCAAGTGCTGTTATCAACTAAATATAAAACAAAACATTGATTAAAAATATTTTTTGAACAAGATACACCATCTAAAAGTACAACACATGACTGAGGTCTTGTCAGAATATTTATGTGTTTGCTAGATTCCACAGATTTATTCCTCAATTTCATTGGTCTCATTGTTTTTGTTGGGGATGACTGTTTGGGGATGACATCAGTGCCTCAAACATGCCATGACTTGACTGATCACAGGCTTTTGAAGTAATCCTACATGAGCCCAAACTTGTACAACGTATTACTGAATTGCGCAGTAATATTTCATGATAAAAGGAGGCAGTCCCACTTGGGGATTATTAGATAATCATGAGCACTGAAATGGAGGGGAGCAATTTACCTTGGTGCAGTATTGGAATCCATTTAGATGATGCTTTTCATTCAAGATAATTTACAAGAAAAACTGGACTATTGGGATTAAATACTCTCTCAAGTGAGGATACTGCCCTAATACAGAGGCGGTCTGCTGTTCCGCAGATTGATTCTGTGTGTTGTCATCATTAGAAAATGTTTTTAACTTGCTATGAGAAGAATCAAAGGTACTGTGCAGATCCCAGAAACATTTACCACAAAAAAGCAGCAGGCCTATATCTGTTTAGGTAACAAAAATTTTGGAACAATTAAAAAATTCATAACAAAAAAAGTAAGCCGAACATCATTCTAATTTTTTTTTTAAACATTGTTCACATTTATAAAGATTGCACAGTAAAAATTTCGGAGAGATGAATAACTGGTGACAAGGTCATTTTTTGCCCCAAAAAAGGGTATTTTGGGGCAAACCGGAAAAATTTACTTAGAAATTATTTCATTAAAAAACTTCTACAAATGATATTACTTGGATTACTGCATTTTTACAAAGATATATATCATAAAATCATAAAAAATGAATTCTAGCCTTTTATCTTACTTAGTTCCTGAGTTACAGGTCATAAAATGTGGTCTCGTTTTTGGGCATTTTGTGTTTTCGGCTGATTTTGAAGCTTTACCATACAAAGGTGGATCAAGATACACAGAATCTAAGGCCATTTTCAGATTCTAAGGATGAATATGGTTAGGATACCCAATTTCAGTCTTGTATAAGCAATCAATTTGGAGCATTAAGTTGCCAAAGTTTGCTGAAAATGAGTTTGTCAAAAAACAAAATATTCAAATTTCAAAGGGCTATAACTTGAAAACTATTTGAGATACTGGCCTAATATTTGGCAATTTTTCATTTTGTGTGAATATTTACTCATTTGATTTTTTCAAAGAATTTTGAGGAGGTGGCCTGGCAGCACCTGGATGATTTGACTTGGAATGACCCATCTTTTTTAGCCATGCAATGTCAGCCACACTCCAATTAGTCAACAGTCCAGAATAAGAAAGCAGTTACTTTCCAAGTTTTAAAGTATATTTAAAGCCAATGTGTCTGAGTGAGCATCAAGTCCAGAGGATTCAGCCCTAGACAGCAGGTGATCATGACCAATCATTGCTCTTATCAACCAACATCTCTTATCTTGCATTATAGTTAATTTGCTATTTTATGTGACACATCTAAACAACACTTCATTTTCTTCAATCCTGACATTCTGAGAGCACTGCGCAGCAGCAATAGGTAACAAGCATTTTCTGATCATTTGCCTTGGGCATGATGTGTCAGCAGGAAGGATTCACATATGAATATCAACAGTCATGCTTCTACTCTGTGAGAAGTGCCACTAAAAGAATGAAATTTTCGGTAAGAAAAGGTGACCTACATCCTCTGGTAAGCTGTGTGATTTAAAGCATGGTTTGAGGAAGTAGATGCTGTGAAAGATCCATCCCATATTACATCAAATAAGGGGTGCAGATACTAGGAAAACTGAACTTTTCCCAGCTAACTTACCAGTAAAGGCTAAGCAGGCTGATGTGTCAGATAGACTCAGCAGAATGTGGGATCCCATGCTTCACCTGCTTAATTAACCAAGGTCTCCACACATAGCCAGGCACACTGGCTAACCAGTAAGCCTTTCTCCTGTCTTTGATCCTGTATCCTGTTTTCACTGTATCAGCAGGATGTCACTCTCCCTCAGGCCAAACTGGGTCTTGTATTTGTTGAACAGCTCCTTGAGAGAGTTGATGTACATGGTGTGGTAGTGATCTACAACCTCCTTACTTGGGTTCTCAATCTTGGGCACCGTGATGGGCGCTCCAACTGAAAGGCATTTGGCACATAACAACCTCGTCAAAGTTTTACTGAAACCAAAATACCACTAAAAATAAATATGTTTTAATATTCTACAATCCAACAGAAATCAATGAATAGTGTGTACAGTGAGTGCCATAATTTATTGGACAGTGACACATTTTTATTTTCAATTATTTGGTTATTTTGGTTTATTTTCCTATGTACACTACCGCTCAAAAGTTTGGGATCACTTGCAAATTTCTTTGTTTTCCAAAGAAAAATACATTTTCATCCATTTCACAAACATTTTTATCCATTTCACAAACGATTACAATTAATCAGATGATTTTCAAAGAATGATCAACATTTTTTGCATAGAGGCCAATTATCAGCAACTGTCAGTCCTCTGCATCAATCTCCTGGTATGGCAGCTAATCCAAGTTAAGCATTTTATAAGGCTAATTGATTATTAGAAAACCCTTCTGCAAATGTGTTGCACAGCTGAAAACCGTTGAACTAATAAGGGAGCCCAAATGGGAGCATGGCATTCTTGAGGCTGGTTTAGTACCTGAAGCATCAGCAGTTGTTTGTTTGTTTACAGGCTCAAAATGGCCAGAAAGAAAGAACTTCCTTTAGAGACCCATCAGTCTATTGTTGTGCTTAGAAAAGAAGGCTATTCAATGCGAGAAATTGAAAACTTAAAATCTCTTACCATGCTGTCAACTACTCCCTTCAGAGAGCAGCAAAAACTGGCACTAACAAGGACAGAAAAAAGGAGTGGGAGGCCCCAATGCACAACTGTGCAAGAAGACAAGTATTTGAGAGTGTGTAGTTTAAGACAAAGACGCCTCACAGGTTGTCAACTTGCAGCTGCGCTAAATAGTTCCCATATTCATCATTTTCCATTAAAATCATTATTTCTAACTCAGACAATGTCAGCATGTTCTGTTCATTTGCTATATTTCCTATTCAGACTAATTCCATGTGTGTTTCCATGGAAAACAAGAAAATTTCCAAGTGATCCCAAACTTTTGAGTGGTAGTGTATTTCCAAGTGAAATCAAGTTTTTTCACCAAAATGTAATTTTTTTAATAATCGTTTTTACTCATCTTTACCAAGAGTGCTAATAATTGTGTAAGTGAGAGTATATGAAAAGACTAAACTTCAAGCAACCCGGTGGGGTCATTATTTTATGTGCTCTTTAGGTTATCAATGGCGACTCTGTCGATCTACTTCCCATAAATATTTTTGTAGATTTTTCTTAGGATTGATAAAGTATTAGTGTGGCAAAGCCAATGCAATGGAATAATGCATGGGGTCATAAATGACTCAAGTAGAATCTTTTACATTTCCGGCTTTATGGGCTGTGTTTTTGTTGTTTTTTTGTTTTTTTTTGTAAATAACTAAATTTATCATTATTGTGTTGTACAACCCCAATTCCAAAAAAGTTTGGATGCTGCACAAATTGTAAATAAAAACAGAATGCAATGATTTGCAAATCTCATAAACCCACATTTTATTCACAATAGAACATAGACAACATATGAGATGTAGAACGTGAGACATTTTACCATTTTCATGAAAAATATTGGCTTATTTTGAACTTGAACTTTGAACTATGGCAGCAACAAATCTCAAAAAAGTTGGGAGAGGGGCAACAAAAGGCTGGAAAAGTAAGTGGTACTTATAAAAAAACAGCTGGAGGAGCATTTTGCAATTCATTAGGTTAATTAGCAACAGGTCAGTAACATGACTGGGTGTAAAAAGAGGGGTAAAGATGGACAGAGATTCACCAATCTACAAAAAAAAATGTGTCTAAGAATTGAGGAACAATTTCAGAAAAATGTTCTTCAATGAAAAATTGCAAAGACTTTGAATCTACAGTACACAGTATCATAAAAAGACTCAGAGAATCTGGAGAAATGTCTGTGCACAAAGTCTGGTGGCACTGCATTAAAAACAGGCTTGATTCTGCACTGGAATACAGTGCATGGGCTCAGGAACACTTCCAGAAATCATTGTCTGTGAACACAGTTCACCATTCAATCTACGAATGCGAGCTAAACCTGTATCATGCAAAGAAACAGCCATATGTGAACAAGACCCAGAAACGCCGCCGTCATCTCTGGGCCAAAGTTCATTTAAAATGGACTGAGGCAGAATGGAAAACTGCTCTGTGGTCAGATGAATCAAAATTTGAAATTCTTTTTGGAAACCACAAACGCCGTGTCATGAGGTCTAAAGAGGAGACGGACCATCCAGCTTGTCATCAGCGCATAGTTCAAAAGCCCACATCTCTGATGGTATCAGGTTGCATTAGTGCCTATAGCGTGGGGAGCTTACACATCTGGAAAGGCATTATCAACGCTGAAAAGTATACAGAGGTTTTACAACAACAAATGCTCCCATCCAGATAACGTTTCTTTCAGGGAAGGTCTTGCATATTTCAGCAAAACAATGCAAAACCACATACTGCATCTATCTCAACAGCATGGCTTAGCAGTAGAAGAGTCTGAGTGCTGAACTGGCCTAACTGCAGTCCAGACCATTCACTCATAGAAAACATTTGGTGCATCATAAAACGAAAAATCCAGCAAAGAAGACCCAGGATTGTTGAGCAGCTAGAATCCTACATCAGACAAGAGTGGGACAACATCCCTCTTCCAAAACTCCAGCAATTGGTCTCCTCACTTCCCACACATTTACAGACTGTTGTTAAAAGAAGAGGGGATGCTAAAGAATGGTAAACACAGCCCTATCCCAACTTTTTTGAGATATATTGCTGCCATCAAATTCAAAATGAGATAATATTTTTCATGAAATGGTAAAATGTCTCACTTTCAACATATGGTATGTTGTTTTATGTTCTATTGAGAATAAAATGTCAGTTCATGAGATTTGCAATGCATTGCATTCTGTTTTCAGTTACATTTTACACAGCATCCCAACTTTTTTGGAATTGGGGCTGTCTATTTTTGGTCGCATCTCAATGTGACTATGATGTTTTTTTCTAAATAATTGAGTTATGTAGTAGTTTTTGTCCATCCATCCATTATCTATTCCACTTCTTCCTTACTAGGGTGGCAGGAGAGCTGAAGTTTATCCCTGCTGACTAAGGACGCAGGAGACTAATCCATCAAAGAGTACAGATACCATTCACTCACCCAATTTATTGTCTCGAATTAGCCTGACATGCATGTCTTCGACTGAGGGAGGATGTCATGGTTCTGGTTTTTGTGTTCATGTTTTATGTTCATGATTGTGTCTTTTCTTTATTCCTTTTGGTTATTGTATTCTCAGGTTTTCAGTTTATGCCATTTTCAGTTTCATTGCACTTGTCTCCCCTGTCTTGTGATCTAGTTGGTTCAGTCCGTCTCCCCAGTCTGTGTGCCTACCTGCTTCGGGTGATTTCAATGGTTTCTGGTGTTTCATATTATTACTTCAATTCTCGTTTACTTCCTTCGCCTTGCTGTTCTAGATTACTAACAAGATTAACATTTATATTTTGTATCATAGTCTACTAACCCAACTAATCCATGTATATATTACTAACTTACTAAAGAGCACTTTAGTTACTAAGAAAAGTTGCACCGCTACTAATTAGTACTAATTCAGTCTCTGCAATCGCCCTGTTCTAGTCTCCGCCTCTTGCTTGGTTTTCCCTGTCTCTCTCTACATTTCTGCGAGATCTCTCGCATGTGCTTAATTGCTTTCCTGCACTCATTGTCTGTGCACTTAGAACTCCCTGACCAGAGCTGTTTAATTGTCATAGGATGTCTGCGTGAATCCCGTCCGTGTCTTGGCTTTCGCCAATTGTTGTGGTTTAGGATTTCCCCATGTGTACCTTCCTTTGTAATTAGCTCTCATCCCATTCACCTATTCCCTGCATAGCATGTGACTTCCCTTCTGTCTATTTAGAGTCCTCACTGCTGTTTTGACTTTGTCAGAATGTTGATCAATATTTGTTTGTGCAGAGTCTCGTGTATGCCATTGATTATTGCTTCTCTTCGACTGTTTCGTCCGACCAAGAATCTAGCCATAGCCCTTTTTTGTCTTGTTTTGCCTTTCTGAATTTTTGACCCATTTTTGTATGACCACGTCTTCTGTGTTCGGATGCCCTGTGTATGACCCACTGCTTTGGAATTCGACTACGACTTTTGGCTTACTGTCTATGTACCGTCGCACCTCTGTTTTTCTGGATCTGACCCTGGCCTGTCTAGCTGACTTTGTTTTTGGATTTCGTTTTGTGGCTTGGCAATCTTGTCTATTGGTCTTGACCCGGCATTCAATAAAGGCATGTTTTTTTTTTTTTGGATTTCCCTCTCGCTTGTGGTTCCTGAACGCACCTTCACAGAGGAAACCAGAGTACCCAGAACAAACCCATATGAACAGAGGGAGAATATGCCAACTCCACACAGAGGCCCCACGGCAAATCCAAACTCATGGCCTCCTAGTCGTCAGCTGGCAGTGTTACCCACGGTGCCACTGTGGTGGCCCAGTAGTGCTTAAAACAAATCATGAGAAAACACTAACTACACTGACTATTGGTGCGCCAAATGTAATCTATTGTTGGAAAAATGTCAGTTACTGCAGTCATCTTCTGGTCTCGAAATGATACTGTTATGCTGTAATATATACTGCACTCAATCTTCGTCTTGAATTTGAAAAATTTGCATTTATGTCGTGTTATTCAAAAAGAATCTCTGCATTATATGAGGCAACAGACAGAGAATGTCTAAATGAAATTTTGTTTTCCTAGCTATGGTCTGTAACTGCTTTTGAATGCAAAATTAATTTAAAACTACAAATAATTTGAGTGTTTTCTTAAGCAAGCCATTTGTTTAGAAAGCAAATATATCATAGAAATTGAGACATTCAAAATTCCTGCTCCTTTCTAAAATACAGCATGATGGGGTCATAAATAATCCCAGTTGGTCATTGGAGTGTATAAAATAGCCTGGTCGCTTGAAGGTTAAAAATGACTTACACCAAAGGATAATTTACTCGATTCTGCATCCCGTCTCCCCTTTCCAACAATCTTAAGCAAATTAAAATTTTTAATGGCTCTACAGATTTTCTGAGGTGTGAGATGTACTAAGAATGTATTTGAAATTACCAGATCTGTTCAGAAACCTGTCAAGGCTGCACCAGTGTCACGTTGGAAATATTAGATGTTCAATTTACTGATCGGATTTTGGGTGGTGGAGGGTCAAAACGTTAACTGAGTGCGCTCTCCACACACCACAGGATGAAAAGATTATGAAATGTACGATTTTATGTCATTATACGCGGTGTCACTCACATTTAAACATTTGTTGAGAATTTAAAAATCTGTTGATGTGGGCCAGGCTATAGGATTGCAAATGTGTTTTAACAAGTGCTAAAAAAAAAAGGTTTATTTTAGATGAGAAA
The DNA here is from genome assembly GCA_029692085.1 of Gymnothorax javanicus. Lineage (NCBI taxonomy): Eukaryota > Metazoa > Chordata > Actinopteri > Anguilliformes > Muraenidae > Gymnothorax > Gymnothorax javanicus. The sequence goes on from CM056195.1 coordinate 78,854,408, forward strand.
TCCTTTTCTGAAGAATAGGTATAACTTTTTCAAAGGTGGATAAATCTGATTTTAAGCAAACATCATTTATTTGGTTCAACTTGAAAGAATTCCGCAAAGGTCAACAGGTGAGGCTCGAACTGTAAAGTTGATTGCTCACCGACAGAGGTGATGGGTTTGCAGTAGGGCATCAGACCCCAGGACTCGGCAGAGAACAACCCCCGTCCGTGAAACAAACAGGGGGCAAAACCCAGCAACTTCTGGACTTTCGTTTGGAGGATCCTCCACTGGGAGCCCTCCTCAAACACCAGCTGCCTGTACACCTCATTCTCCCCAAAGGAGTATACTGGCACCAGGTCCGCTCTGCAAGAGAACACGGCCGTACTGTTAGCCTCATCAAGTACTCAAGAACAAGTGCCAGCAGTAAGTGATTGATAGGGGAGAAAAGAGAGCTAAAATATTCATGGCAAATTACAAACTAGTGTAAAACCCACAAAACAATAACCAACGGCGGAAATTGTAGGGCGAAGGTTCAACGTGTTCCTTTGGCTGGTATTATATCGCGCGACGTCCTGTCTGGTGCGAATCACAATAAAATGGATATGTTTTCTCCGTTCGAAGGACGGGGCACAAAAGCACAACGGTTACCATTAATCTGACTCCATAATAAATTTATAATAATGAATTTAGTTATACCCTCGTTAAATATCTGACTCCAAATTAGAATTAGAATTAGAATCCATAATCTAGAGAAACCTCGGGGTCTCGAGTGACTACACCTTCAACTCTTAGGATACTACGCTGTCGCTAACATGTACTCCCGGTTTTTAGTACTGTTACCGGCTCCTAGGTTCGTTGGTTAGATTAGAGGTTGGAAGTCAGCCATCACTGCAACAGCATCTTTTGGCTTGAATACAGCGAACCCAGATCTATGCAAGCCCATGGGTTCCTTCAGGAATTTTTAACAGATAACCGACTTTTTTTCGTCCATGGGTTTCCTTTAGGCTAAAATCCCAGAACCGCAATACATAAACCCTTTATGTAAGTAGATCATGGTTGTCTCTCCAACTTAATAAAACCAATTCCCATACCGGGTCATGGCCAGTCGTACCTCGGTCAGGATTATACCCCTAGGTATCCGCCGCAACGCCAGCCAGAAAGAATAAAAGGATTAAGAGTCCCGGAGACCACGCAAAGCTTAAAGGAATGACAATAATTTATTCACCAGGTAGGCAAAAGCTTAAATCAAACAAATCCACGTTAAGCCAATTACAAGTTACGCATAATTTAGAAGAGGAGAATAAAGTCATACCTGGAGGAAAAGGATACACGCACTAATGTGCGCGGAAGTTCAAACACGATGTTACATCATTGAAAAAGGCTACTCACGCACTAACGCGCGGGACAGATCGGATATGATCTTCCCCGAAAGGATTGTTTCTCTTTGCTTTTAAGCCAAACCACGTCTTTGATCCGGGCGGCATGGCCATAAAACACCTGGAAGGGGGTCGAATCCGGTTTTTGGGTTCCCACCATCGGAGGATGTAATAAAACACTTCAGCAGAGAGAGGAGAATAGGTGATTACCAGAGAGTATTCTGACCAAATTCTCAGGAGTTTCCAAAAGGGAATGAACCATAATTTCAATGGGAATGAAACATACTCCACTCAACTCCTTGGATTCTCCCGAGAATAACAAGACCAAACATGATATGAATATGTACGAATATGATGCAGTTGTCATGAAGAAGTCTTAAGATGAATTAATATATAGGTAAATTGGGTTATAAGTCCAGAAGTGATTTCTTTCCAGAATATTGAACATATAAACATATTATGAAATGTCTAGAGATTTAGATTATCTTAAACAGATTAATATAACTGGACTTCAACTTAAGAATAAGGATAGTAATATGACTCCCACAGGGGTATTGTGTCAGCCAGAGCCTTGCAACTACACCCCCGTACAAAGTAACAGTAAGACCATTAACACCTTGGTAAGCATCTTGGGGAGGAAGTCCACAAAAGCTTTATTGCTATCTGGCATGGCTCTGACTGAGCTTATCAGCCATTTGTCGCATACAGTCGCTGGGCTCCCCACGCATCGGCGTTTGCAGATCTTACAGAGGTGCCGCTCAGAACCCAACCCAAAGGCACAGATGAATTTTACTGGTTTCGGAATGGAACAATCTTTTATAAAATGAAATATGCAATGTCTACACTAGATATATCTTTTATCTTAAAACATTACATCCCAATGGTTTAAATGAAGAATTGGATATGACTTGTTTTCTGTGACATATGTATATACCAGTGTTGACATAACTATTAGATTTATACTAAATTATACACCATGATGTGTTTGATATTTTGGCCTGCAGGTAATTGGTTTTAGGTGTGACTAATTAAGTTCCAGATTACAAATCAGCTGTAGAGCAACCTTTTAAATGAGGTGGCTCTTTATACATGCTTTATTTCGCACTGAGGAAAGTCCAATTTGGACTGAAACGTTTACACCTCTGCACTTTTTTGCACAGTTTTTTTTTTGTCTGTATAGTCTTGGAATGAATTTTGTGAGAAATATGTTAAATTAAGACTCAAGTCTTTTTTTTCTGTGTGCGATTATTTCTTTGTCATTTTTGAACTTACAAACTAGGAAAAGAGTCCAACTTGGAGATCTGTGGGATTTTATTTATTTTTGGATTCATCCAATTAGAATTTTTACTTCAGTTATTAAAAGCAAATCTTGGGAACTATTTGTTTTCAGTATTGCTAAAACTCTATAAATCTGCTTACCCAAGTGAAATATTGGCTTACAGCTTTCTATGAACAGTAATAGCCACTTGTGTGAAATTGCTATTGGTGTGATACTCACTTAGCCAGAATTAATTCTAGTCATGCTGGGAAAAACTATAATTTCATAGTGAGCAACCTCTTCGGCAAATCAAGATTAGATAAATATCATGAACATTTTCATCCATGAAATGTTCATTTTACTGTTATGGGAGTACAATGAGTAAATATTTTTACTGGCTTGACTCAGAACAGATAAAGAAAAAATATTATATTCTGCCTCAGCAACCCAGTTTGATACCAAACCGTTCTGAAATATTAATTATTGACAGATTGTACAGTAAAATGTGGACAGCCTATTTTTTAGTTAAATGATTGCAATTTATAATGATGGTCAAGGTTTTCTACACTGTTATATACTGGCACCTTTTTTGCCAGTTATTTCAACTGTAACTTTACAATAAGTTTACAACAGAGTTCCGTGTTTGTTAAGTGTAAACCACAGTTAAATGAACGCAGGACTCCACTTACAGTTAAAATAACCAGGAAACAATGCATTAATTTGTTAAATTCAGTCAGTTTATAACAGTGTAGGGTATAAATGCCCTTAATACTGTGTCTTTACATTTGCCCTCTTTGCGCTGGATAACTAAAGGAAATATTGAAATATATATAGTTCATGGACAGTTACGGGTCCCTGCTGTAAGGCAGTGGAATAGCCAGAAATCCTTTGTGAAGAGAAAGCAGGGGGAGGGGTTTTTTAAACTATGAAACTCCTCAAAAGTTTAAAAATGAAACTAAAGTTTCAACCAGATTAGGAATGAGGAAAGAGAGTGCACATTTGCTGATGTCACACCTTATACACGCATCTGATTAGTTAGATACTAAATTTACAGAGTAACCCGTAATTCTTATGACTGCTAATCAGAAATATCATGTAAAAGGTTAGCCAGGAGTAGCTTAACAAAAATACTCACCCCTTTTGGAGGGCAACCTTCACAAAACCCTTTCGGTTCTTCAGGGTCACTCTGTTAACCCCAGGAGTACAACCCAATGACTCAGCAGCTCCCCCCACCACTATTATAACTGCATTACCAGTCCCATTCTGTGACAGGATGTAGTCAATCGTGTCACGGGTCACGGGACAGATGCCTGTGGTGCAGAAACCAAAAGTATGAGCCATTAAGTTAACACTCGTACCACACACTTATCAAAAGTCCTTAATGATTATTCATATCATAAAAAAAACATGTGGGTACAATGCAACAGACTTGTGCATGGTGATAAATAATTATGAAGCACCACTGTAAGGTGGGAGAAGAGCAAACTACACATTAGATTGTCAAGTTTTCAAATATCTTTGTCAATACAGAAATTGTATTCAGGGAAAGTTGCTTACCTGCAGACATTAAATAGTCCCTGACTATGGGCATCCGGAAGTTTCCGGCCAGGGTGGTCACAAAGGGCTTAATTCCAGGAAACTTCTTCAAGAAGCCATTCACGTCAGTACCAAAGTTACAAAAGGCGCCAAAGCAGAATATTCCATGGGGATGATAGCCGAAAATGTAGTTTCTTCTAGGTGATAAGTTATGTGTCTTTACAAGCTGGAGGAAAAACAGAAATTATGAAAGTAATGTTAGTAAAAATTCCTCAATGTTGTAATTTGTTGCACTAGACCTTTAAAATAAATTGGAAATCTAGCTGAATTTCCAATCTGTGTAAATAACGGCCATGGGCAAGAGTGCACTGTGCTGATAGCCTTGAACAAAATGTGATTTAGTGAGCAGATGGAACAGCCCTATGTCGTTCCCCCAAGAAAAACACTAACATCTCCATAGTATCTAAGAAAAATATTAGCAAATCTTCATATGACAATTCCATTACCGTATTTTCCACATACCTGAATTAAACATGTTCACACATTTTGTACTTCAATTATTTGGTTTGTGTTTTCTTTTGTTTTTGTCAATACAAAAATTGAATATAAGGAAAGGTACTTACCTGCAACTCTTAACTGAGATGGTAAGTGTGGTATGTAAAAGATGATAAGTGTTCTGTTATCAGAATGTCTCTGTTATCACCCTGATTGTGACTCATGAAATTTCATGAGTGAATGTTATTATCTCATGTCAGAGGTAAAGATCCTGCCACCCTCGAACGAAATACTCCAGCCATTCGCCTATTATCTATCCTACAACGTTATTGCCCACTATAGGCAGTTTAATCTCCAGGGCAGCATCACAGGGGCCTTGCACAGGAACACAAACTGGACAGTGTGCAAATCTATTGCAGAGATCATCCACCATTCACTCACAAACTCATACAAATGGGCAGTTTGGAGTTTTCAGGTAGCTTAGCCAGGCATGTATGTCTTGGGACTGTGTGAGGGATTCAGAGCACCCAGAGGGAACCTGCACAGACAGGCCCCAGGCCTTTGAGGCAACAGAGCTACCACCAACTGCGCCACTATGCCACCCAGCACAATAATTAAATGCATAAAAATACAGTAACAAAGGATTACATTGCTCCAAGATATACCTTAGTTATGTCACTGTGTCTACTTAGGCCTTATTCATCACACGCCAAAGAACAGAAGTCGCATTGGATGATGGGAATCTCATGCATTTTAGTTTTGGCAATGAATTCTCTATCTACTTTTGAGTCTTCGATAGTGGAAGGTCAAGCCAAAGAGACGGACTGTTTATAATCTAAGACAGATACAGAAAAGATGAGAATAGTTCAGGACACCAGTGAGCCATACAGCTTTTGACAGTGAAACAAATTTCATGAATTCTGCATGAGCGTATGTGGATAACCTACTTACATTTAAGCTGGCACAGTGCCATCATGATACCAATACTGTGAGCTTCAGCCACATGACAAAGTAACAAACTAATAGATTAGAAAAAAGTTTGTTATTCTTATAAAAAAATGTCAGTCAGGGAATTGTGGGTTGGTGGGACTGCTGTGGTTGAGCAGACAGAGTGGGCTGGAGGGACAAGCTGTTACAGGGGGAATGTGTGGGTTTGAAAGTTTGTTGCAGATGGCTTTATATTTTCAGAATTTTCCAGATATGCACTGTTTATATGAAATCATCTATTAACTAGAAGGCATTTGAAGGGCACATTACCTTCGCCATTGCATTATCATTGAGCATGAGTGTTCAAACAAGTCTTGACAGTGCCGTCTTTACTCGCATAGACATTGTTTAAGTTCCTTGATCAAGAATGAGTCAAATTTTCTCTAAAATTTAAATTCTTGCTCTTTAGCACAGTATCTATCGACACCCAAAATTTCATTAATATATCCCAAAAACTGAGAAACAAACAAACACACGTTGGCAAAAACATATTACCTCCTGGCAGAGGTACAAATATATGGAAAAAGTCATCATTATATTAGTTGATCTTGACAGTTTTCTCTAGCAGTGTACTATTGGGTGCAGTATGATAAAGTATATGTCCCCACATTGGCTGCCACATCCGGCTGGAACCTTCATGCCCAATATGATACCTTCCTCAATGGACTCTCTCCGGTTAGATCAAGGAAAAATTGCAACCCGAGATTTACCGGAGGACTTAGACAAAGTAATTGACTCGACTATTTGATTTTACCATTGCCCGCCTGCCAGTTCAAGGAGTTGAGTCGCACCCTGAGAAGACATCCTTCCTCTCCTGGGCCTGTTCCTCCAGCCGTCACCCTAGTGCATCCTTCTTTTATTTTGCATTCATCTGGGTTTGTTAGGTTTCATTTGGTAGCTTAGTGATATGCCTAATCAGAACAGTAAAAAGTGGCGAGCTGCAGCATTGTCGCATCGATTGTAACTAGCTCATTTAACTCGCTTGAAGTTTTTTGAAGAATTACATTCAGACCGGTTTATTTATCAAAATGGCAAGGTGACTTGAATAGTCCTGCTGAGGGTGAGGCAGGCATTTACTAAGTAAATGCAGTATTCTGAGCATGGACTGCACTATCAATGGCTCTTAAACCGGAGGTAACCATTGTCTTGATCTAGTGTTCTCATGGACCAGGTTAGTCACTAGAGCACAATTCATGTACAACGAGACAGTGGCTCACTGTCTAAAGCCAGTTCCCTAGCAGAGCAGGACAGTTCCTGCATTGGCAGCTCAGCGACTCACAGTGCAGCACTGTACAGAAGTCGAAATGCCATAACCCCTTCTGCTCTCCTCTTGCCCCGGAGTAAAGAACACCAAACCTGATGCTCTCTCAAGAGTCCATGATCACCTCGAGGAGAACGAAGACACCAAGACTATTCTACCATCCCACTGTTGGTCAGCGGTAGTACTGTGGAACATTGAAACGGTTGTTATCAATGTGCAACTAGTAGGTCCTGCTATCATGGCATGCCCAGTTAAGTGTCCCTTTGTGCCGCAACCAGCCCGTTTGCAGGTCCTTCAGTCAGGTCACTCCTCCCAACTCTCTGGCCACCCAGGGGCTAAGTGCGCCAAGGCATTTATCGGGCAACATTTCTGGTTGCCCACACTTGCGGATGACACCAAGGAGTTTGCCAAAGCTTGCTCCGTCTGTATCGCCTGCTAAGCATCCAACACTCCTCCTGCAGGCCTGCAACAACCCTTACCTGTCCCACAGTGCCCTCAGTCCCATATCGCCTTTAATATCGTTGCTGGTCTCTCACCATCCAATAGAAAAACCACAATCCTTACCACTGCAGATGGATTCTCCAAGGCTCTCTACCTGATCGACTTCTCCAAACTGCCATCAGCTAAGGAAATGGCAGAATTCCTTATCGACTACGTTTTCTGGTTGCACGGTCTCCCAGTTGATATGTTGTGTGATCTAGGTTCCAAAATCACGTCTCACTTCTGGCAGGCTTTCTGCAAGTTGCTGGGGGCCTCTTTGAGCCTCTCTCCTGGCAATCACCCTCAGTCTAATGGCCAGACAGACGGGTCTAATCAACACATAGAGACTGTGCTTGCTGCTTTACCTCCTTGAACTCCACCTTGTGGAGTAACCCCGGGCAGAATGCCATTAACTCTCTTTCTTCCTCCCCTACAGGACTATAATTGTGTCATTGCTGCTGTGGCTATCAACCTCCACTGTTCCCAGCCCAGGAGGGTGAGGTTGGAGTCCCCTCAGCTACACAGTTTATTCGTTGCTGCCACTCAACCTGAAAAAAGAGGACCCGCACTGCCCTGCTCAGAGCCAACCACCGCATTAAGAGGACAGCAGACTGCCGCAGACGTCCTGGTTCGCAATATGTCCAGGGTCAAAAGGTTTGGCTTTCTACTTTTGAACTTCCTATTAAGGCTGCATCGCCGAAGTTGTCTCCCCGTTTTATGGGTCTCTTCCCCATATCCAAAATGGTTAACCCAGTGGCCGTCAAGCTCCAGCTCCCATGGACCCTCAAACGCATTTACCCCACGTTCCATCTCTGCAGGATCAAGCCCATCTTCCACAGCTCTTATGTCCCTGCCCCTGTGGCACCTCCTCTCTCCCACCTTGTCAACGGGTCAGAGACTTTTTACAGTCTAGCACCTCCTGGATGTGAGGTGCCAGAGCCACAGACATCAGTATCTGGTCGATTGTGAGGGGTATGGGCTGTAGGAATGTTGCTGGCTCCTAACCCGGGACATCCTGGATATACAGTAAAGCTAATTAATTACTTTTAAAGAAACTAATGCAGGCCCAGGTCTTAAGTCTGGTTCCTATCAGGGATTTCTACATTTTGCTAACATGAGTTCCCACCCTGCCTACATGTGCTGTCAATCAGTAACTTCCTTCCAACAATGACTGGTGCACATTTGAGTCACAGAAAGATGGCTCCACTGCTTTATGGTTTGGTGAAGCATCACTCTTCAATAGATAGAAAATGAGCACTTACTCTGATGGGAAAGTAGTCTCTGAAGTAGGTCCATATGGTCCAATTCCTAACCCAGGAAGTCCTCCGGCCAGCTGAGGGACCATACCATGAAAAAAACTAATCAGATCTTTCCATGAAATATCTGCTGATTCATGCAGGGTAGATGCATGTTAAAAGAAGAGAGCCTCTGGACAGGCAGTCAGTATGTGGTTTCCTGAGTGGACTAAGCTTGCCTTGTTTAGGAGTGTTCCAGTCGTAGATGAGCCAAACTGTGTATAGGGCAGCAACCAGCCAGAAGTCTGTGCAAAACAAATAGATGAGGGCTACGGTGCAAACAGCCCCTGAGGAAACAAATAAGAAATGTGTCATTATTTATTACACACTAACATTTATATCAAAGACACACAACATGTCATTTTTGTTGCAATATCAGTTCAGTGTGTTTGCTATCATAAGTTTCTCCTTCATGTGCTTTCATTAACAGGTCATGATGGGCATGGCAATCCCACCACAGATAAAAAAAATGATTTTTTATCATCCTATAGAGCCAGCAATTTGCTGAAGTCTGACGCTCACTCAGAACTTTTGAGGGACAAATACAGAAATAACAATCCTCTAAAATTCAAAAGCATCTTTCAGATCATGCCACTCAATGTTACCATGATGGATGACACTTAATTGTCTTTTGACAGATTTCTTTCATCAAATATGCTATTACTGTTTTTCCTCAAAAAATAAAGCTCTGTATGTGCTCCTTATAAATGCCGTTGTCTCAAATTGACTTCTGAGATCTCGGAGTGTATACAGGGAACTTTTGTGACTACCAGTGACCACAGGATGGCGTAAATTCACCAAAATTGCAAAACTACTGACGTAGGCTTTCAGTAGACCAACATATTTGAATTGTCTGACCTAAAATGAGGAAAGATAATATCCACTGCAGCACTGAGATGACCTGCAACTGTTTCTCCAGCTGGATTTTGGATCCCCAGTTACTTGCAGATTGGTCCTGCATGGTGGACAGTATGTTTGACCCAGTACCTGTGAAGAGCGGGGTTGAGTGGTGAGCATTAAAATCAAATGTAACACTGACAAGTTGCACACCCTTATGAAATTCCTCATGACATCCTCAACAAGTATGATGGAAAAAATGAATTGTTAAAAAACAATGAAGTTTTTATTAATACAATCCCAATTTTTTTAATAAGTTAGGAAATTATGAAAAATGCTAATAAAAAAATGATTGTAAATCATGTTAGACTTTAAATGGAAAAGCAATTCAATTACAGCATGTTTAATGTTGTTGCATCCCTTTATTGTTTTTTGGGAACAGAAATTCATTCCAAATTTTATGCATGCTGAAGATTCCAGAAAATTTGGGACAGGTGAGTGTTAACCACAGCGTTAACATTACCTTTCCTTTTAAGAGCCCTCCGAGAAATCATTTGGGGAATTATTTTCCCATTCTTCCATGATATATGTTTTCAGCTGCTCAGACGTCTGGGGTCTTCGTTACCATATTTTGCGCTTTTAAAAACATTGCATATTCAACAGGAGACAGGTCTTGTCTGCTGAGAACCAGTCTAGTGGCTGCATTCTTCAATTAGGAAGCCAAGCTGTTGTAACACCTGCAGAATTCAGCTTACCATTGTCTTGTTGAAATAAGCTACTTTGTCCCTGAAAGACATCTGCTATAAGACTGCAAATGTTAATTCAACATGCATGCATGTCTTTCTGCATCAATTGCACCCACACAGATGTTCAAGTTACCTATGCCATGGCACTAACGCACCCCCATATCATGACAGATGCTGGCCTTTGAACCTCGCATTGGTAACAACCAGTATGGTCCTTTTATTTGTGGCTTCAAAGGACACAACATCCATTATTTCCATAAACAATTTCAGTTTCTTTTTACAGAAACGGCATGTTTCCGGTATGCATTTTTCCATTTTAGATGAGCTCAAGCCCAAAGAAAACTGTGCTTATTGATGTTTTTGACAAATGGCTTCCTTGGTGTGTAGAATCGTCCTCAACTTTTTGTGGATGCAATAATGAATGGTGCTTATTGGCAAAGGTTTTCCAAAGTAGTCCCAGCTCATGTAGTCATATTCATCACAAAAGATTATCAGGGGTACTCATTATTTATTTTCAATCTGATTCTTCACACTAAGATTTCTCCAGATTCCCTAAATCTTTTAAAATGCACTTTAGAAGGTAAATCTCTAAAATCCCAACAACATCTCATTGAAATACAATGTTTTCTTTCACTGTTGGATTATCCAATCACACGGAAACAATCACACAAAAACTGGCAAGTCTCAACCCTCTGATACTTGTAAACAACTGGGCCTGTTGTAAGTGCTTCTTTTATGTCCAAGCATCATAGCTTCACCGAGCATTGTGGTAATATTTTCCAACTCTTATATTGCCACTGCCCCAACTTTTATGAAACGTGCTGCAGGCATCAAATTTAGAATTAGTGCATATTCTGAAAAAACAGTAAAGTTGATAAGATAAAGCAATAAATATTTTGCCTTCTTCTAAAGTGACCCAAAATATTGAAATGAAACCATTGAACAATTTCACATTTTGGGTCAGTCTTACTCCTCCGAGAATTGCTACCTTATTATGGAGGAGAAGTTTGTGTGCTTCTGGGATCTTGGGAGCTATGTTTTCCCAGAGCATTAGCTCCTGGTAGCGTCCTCTATAGCAAACTGGTCCCAGGCAAGGGGCCAAACAAAAAGTGATTCAGAAAACCCCTGTGAAACGGCCAGTGTGAGAAAACAAAACCTCGCCCGGAAAAGACCTTTCGTTTAATTATGCGCCAAATATTCTCAATTGGTGAAAGATCAGGACTGCAGGCAGGCCAGTTCAGCACACGGACTCTTCTACTACGAAGCCATGCTGTTGTAATGGCTGCAGTATGTGGTTTTGCATTGTCCTGCTGAAATACACAAGGCCTTCCCTGGAATAAATGTCATCTGGAGGGGAGCATATGTTTCTCTAAAACCTTTATTTACCTTTCAGCATTTATGGTGCTTTTTAAAACATGCAAGTGTCCCACACCATATGCACTAATGCATCCCCATACCATCAGAGATGCTAGCTTTTGAACTGAACGCTGATAACAGGAGGGGTGGACTTTCTCCTCTTTAGCCCGGAGGACACGACGCCCATGACTTCTAACAAGAATTTCAAATTTGGACTTGTCTGACCACAGGACACTTTGCCACTTTGCTACAGTCCATTTTAAATGAACCTTGGCTCACAGAACATGGCGGCGCTTCTGGATCATGCTCAACAATGGCTTCCTTTTTGAATGATAGAGTTTTAGTTGGCATCTGTGGATGGCATGGCAGACTGTGTTTACTGACAGTGGTTTCTTGAAGTATTCCTGGGCCCATTTAGTAATGTCAATGACAGAGTCATGCCAGTGAGTGATGCAGTGGCGTCTGAGGGCCCGAAAATCACGGGCATCCAGTAAAGGTCATTGGCCTTGTCCCTTACGCGCAGAGATTTTTCCAGTTTCTCTGAATCTTTTGATGATGTTATGCACTGTTGAAGATGAGACCTTCAAAGCCTTTGCAATCTGACATTGAGGAACATTGTTTTTAAAGTATTCCACAATATTTTTATGCAAGGCTTCACAGGTGGGAGAGCCTCTGGCTATTTTTACTTCTGAGAGACGCAGCCTCTCTAAGACATCCCTTTTATAGCCAATCATGTTACACACCGAATGCCAGTTAACTTAATTACTTGCTAAATGTTCTTTTAGCTGATTCTCTTGTACAGTGCCTGACAAAAGTCTTGTCGCATAAGGACATAGTAACTAAAAATAGCATATAACTTTATTTCTAACCAATCAATTGTTACAATAAATGGTCCATTTTAATGTCAAGGTCTTTCACATTAATTTGGTGCAAAATGAAACCGTCAAAAAGTGTTCTGATGTTCACAGCTTGGCTAAGCCCATAACATCTGTTTTTGCTAGGACAAAAGTCTTGTCGTCTCTTCAGATGATGCAACAAATCGCAGATTAGAGTTTAACCTATGACAAATACTGTAATTAACACATTCCCAGATGTGTATAGAAATAACCCCAGCACACCAGACTTTCATATGAGGTGCGACTAGACCTCTGACAACATACCAAAGATTCAACCACAGACCAAAGTGCAGATCATCAAGAGCCTGAAGACTGAGTCTGCTGCTGAGGTGGCAGACATCTTTAATGTATCCAAATGTCAAGTGGAGGGGATGAGAAAAAGATTTGAAGAAACTGGTGACGTTCATGGCGAGCGCAGGTCAGACAGACCCCGGTATGACAACTGTTTGAAAGGACCGTTTGTTGCTTCAACTGTACAAGGCTAGCCCTTCTTCAACTACAGCGAAGCTACATGAGGAAATGTCACCAAAAATCTCGGTATCTACAAGAAGAGTTCGTCAAATTCTCACTCAAAGTGGTTTTCATAGCCAAATTAGTACACAGAAGTCTGCATTAAACAGAAAACAAAAAACCTGCATTGCATTTGCCAAGGCCCACAGCTCGCAGAAAGGATTGATACTGGAAAAGTGGCTGAAAGTTTATTTTTCTGGTGAATCACCCATTGAACTGCATGCCAGTCGCTGTACAAGACCTGTTGGAACCCTCATGGACCCAAGATTCTCCCAGAAAACAATCATGTTTGGTGGAGAAAAAATCGTGGTTCTTCGTTACATCCAGCATGGGGGTGTGAGAAAGATCTGCAGAGTGGATGGCAACATCAACAGCCTGAAATATAAAGAAGTTCTTGCTGCCCTACTTATACTGCTGCTCCTTCTCATTCTTCTGCCTCCATGTCACAGTTCCTGAAAGCGAAGAAGGTGAAGGTACTCCAGGATTGGCCAACCCAGTCACCTGACATGAACATTATTGAGCATTTCAGGGGTAAGATGAAGGAGGAGGCTTGGAAGATGAAACCATAGAATCTTAATGAACTCTGGGAGTCCTGCAAGACTGCTTTCTATGCCATTCCAGATGATTTCATCATCAAGTTATCTCAGTCATTGCCAAGACGTATGGATGCAGTCCTCCAAGCTCATAGAGTCATACATAATATTAATTCTTTTTTCCAAGGCACCATGGCTTTATGTTCTGATATTATAGTGGCATATTTGTGTATTCAAAATAAAGTGTATGTATAATTTCCACATTTTTTTTCAATGTGACAAGACTTTTGTCCAAGCAAAATCTGACCTTCCTGTACAAATTAAATTATAAAACTCAATCAATGACACTAAACTCTATTTTGGTATATTTCGCATAATCTAGAAGGCTTTGCCTTTCATATAAGCCATTTTTGATTCCAATTGATCAACTACAAGTCAGGTTATTATTTGTTGTTCCTACAACTTGGATAAGTGACAAGACTTTTGTCACGCACTGTATATTAAATGCTTTTTCAGCCCTTTTTATTGCCTGTGTCCCAACTTTTTTGAGATCTGTTGCAGCCAGAAAATTTGAAATAAGCTCATTTTGTTGATAAAAATGTAAAATGTCTCAGTTTCAACATTTTAAATGCTATCTATGTTCTATTGTAAATAACATATTGGCTCATGTGATCTGAAAGTCATTGCATTTTGATTTTATTCAAAATTTACACTTCATCCCACCTATTCCGGAATTGGGGATGTAATTTAAAATTATATGACCATATCTTACTATGGCATCCTTTATTTTACTAATAAGCACTCACTATCAGTTTTTTTTTTTCAAATTATTTGTCAGTATTTATAACTTTAAAAAAAAAAACTACTAATGTCATGTTGTAATTGCATGAACTGATACGATCACACATCAATCACTGCTGACAAATATTTGCCAAGCAATGTTATGAATCTTGAATTTAACATATTTTATTAGCAAAAATGAAAATATGAGTATGTTTGACCCCAGGGTATTTGTAGGCACCCCATGTACTCAATTTCCTGGGGCCGTATATTTCACAATAGCTGTAGCTTCTGTGCTCATCACCCCTCGATTTTGTTTAACATGTTGAGTTAAATGAATATCTTAAACACAACATTAAGCAGTGTATATTTTGCTAATTACATTACATTACATTCTGGTACCTTGCTTGCTGTCTGTTTTACAGCACTTCAGGAACTGTTAAACATCAGTTCATATTTTTTTTCAATATTTACTTGAAAATTAATGCAAGGCAAATATTCTGGAAAAAGAGATTAAAGGAACTGTGAAATTTCAACTCTGTTAGACTACAAGTAAAAATAATGAGAAGGCTTAATAGTTTGAGTCTGATTTAGGTTCACTTGTAAAACAGAATTAGATTAGTTCACCTTTCATAAAAAGAGATCAGCGCCAGGCAAAATATACAGGTTACTTACGACGGATACCAGAGTGTGCGGCAAAGATTTCCTTCATATCCCCACAGAAGGTAAAAGAAGTGAATTGACAATTAGTGTCTACTGAAAATATGCTTGCATATTCAACAATACACTGCTGATTAGTGCCCCTGAGCTTCTATATTCTTTATCTATGTCGACGCACAAGTGAAATTCCAGGGAGGAACAATCAAGTGTGAAGAGAGGTGGGTGGGGGTGTCTGTAGCACTAGGGAAAAAATATATTCACATTTGTAAATATGAGACAGCAGCAGTCATTTGATACAAATATCTGTAGACCGCATAGCCTTAAACCACTTAAACTGCGATTTTCACTTGAATTTCCCTTTCTGCTTGTTGAAAGTTTAGACATTTCTTCTATATTGTTGGACAGTGTCTCATATATATTTTGTATCTGCTGGCTGCAGTGCTTTGGTGAGGCTGCATCATACTTAGATTGAGTGAAATTTTCAAGCCCAGGATCTCATGTTTTTATGGCCACAGCATTATGTCAAGTAGAAAATATCAAGATCTTGTGCGTTATTTTACTCACATTCCCCTAAAATTCAGCAAGGCATATTTGGAATCTTTGAAAACACTGGGATCTCAACCATAATTTACAACCCCAATTCCGAAATAGTTGGGACAAACTGTAAATTGTAAATAAAATCAAAACGCAATGACTTTCAAATCACACCAGCCAGTATTTTATTCACAATAGAACAGAGATAACATAGCAAATGTTGAAACTGAGAAATTTTACAATTTTATCCACAAAATGAGCTCATTTCAAATTTGATGGCTGCTACAGGTCTCAAAAAAGTTGGGACAGGGGCCTGTTTACAATGGTGTAGCATCCCCTCTTCTTCTTAACACAGAGTGGAGGCATCTGGGCATTGAGGAGACAAGTTTCTTGTGTTTAGCCATTGGAATTTGATCCCACTCTTGTTCAATACAGGCTTCCAGCTGCTGGAGAGTTTTGGGTCTCCTTTGATAAACTTCTCGTGTAATTATGCGCCAAATATTGTCAATCGGTGAAAGATCAGGACTGCAGGCAGGCCAGTTCAGCACGCAGACTCTTCTACTACGAAGCCATGCTGTTGTAATAGCTGCAGTATGTGGTTTTGCATTGTCCTGCTGAAATACACAAGGCCTTCCCTGGAATAGATGTCGTCTGGAGGGGAGCATATGTTGCTTTAAAACCTTTATATACCTTTCAACATTCATGGTGCTTTTTAAAACATGCAAGTGTCCCACACCATATGCACCAATGCATCCCCATACCATCAGAGATGCTGGCTTTTGAACTGAACGCTGATAAGAGGGGTGGTCTTTCTCCTCTTTAGCCCGGAGGACATGAAGCCCATGATTTCCAACAAGAATGTCAAATTTGGACTCGTCTGACCACAGGACACTTTGCCACTTTGCCACAGTCCATTTTAAATGAGCCTTGGCCCACAGAACACGGCGGTGCTTCTGGATCATGCTCAACAATGGCTTCCTTTTTGCATGATAGAGTTTTAGGTGGCATCTGCGGATGGCACGGCAGACTGTGTTTACAGACAGTGGTTTCTTGAAGTATTTCTGGGCCTATTTAGTAATGTCAATGACAGAGTTGAAAAATTAAAAAAAAGACATGTTAATTCAAAGATTTTTTTTTTTTTTTTTGGTTGTTGGCATGATAATTGATAATTGCATGTTAATTGAGGTTGACCTTTGCAATTTCCCTCCCATTTCATCCGACAAAAGCAGAAAAATACAGTCTAGTGCAGCATGGTTGGTTATAGATAAAAATACAGAGGTTTCTCGGCCCAAAAACGGCCTACATGTAATAATTATTAAAGTACTAATAATAATTCATTTTGTTGCACTACAATGGTTTTATAAGCTGTGAAAGTGGTGCTTGGGTATGAGTTTTAAAAAGTTAATAAGTCCTGACAGAGAATCCAAGTTCTGCGGAAACAGATTAAATCATTACAATTACTATAGCAGTTACTGCAATGTGTTCAATAAATGATGGATTCAGTGAATTTGAAAGCTATGCATTCAGCAAATTGTATTTACTACTTCTTGTTTCAAATTTCATCATTTGAAGTATTTTATTGGACATTTAAATGACTGGCACGCAAGTGTCAGGGCAGCTGTTGGGTGCAAGGACTTGAAGCACCAGTAATCATCTACCAATACAAGAAGGCTACTTCAGGACAGCTCAGACAACAACAAGAACACTGGACCAGTCAAACATTCATCATGAAACCCTACATGTCTTCAGTCTGCTGATACATATACGAACATATACTGTATATAACATGATCAACAAAATGTTACAGAATCATTGACTCACGTTAATTGCCGTCAATAGCTATGTTTCCATTTAACTTGTGAAAATCTTGTGAAAATTCGCAAAAACGAAGTGCGAATTAAGTGCGTTTCCATAGGCTATGTTTCCCTCAAGCGGTTGAGAGCAAATAAACAACACTACGTAGGCGGTGACGTGCGTGCGTACGCATGTCAGATAAACACGTACGTACGTCCAGGGGTTAAAGTGGGCCGGAAGCGTAATTTCTTTTCCTAAGTTAGTTGAGCGTATATCCACAAAAGTGGGCGTGACCTGCCTTATTTGGAATACGAGGACCTGTATCATGTACGGGATGCGCACCTCAGAACGAATTCTTAACACACCCAACTATACACCGAGAAACGTTTACCAAAACTTCGGCTCTTTATCAGTTTATTTGTTATAGCTCATCATATTAATCTTCAGCAGTTAACCCTGAGTTAGCCCAAGATCATCAGTAAATGCACTCGCTATTTTCTAGCGTTTCTTCGGCAGTAAATAATGCTAACGTTAGTTACGATTGAGTCACTTTTTCTCCCAATCGGTACGTGCGAATGTATTTAGCTGGCGAGACTACACGTTTAAGCTCGTGGGCTTCAAGTGTAACGTTATATTCAGTCAAAATCAAAATAATTAAAGCTGTTCAGAACTTCAACTTCCTATGGCTTAATGGTTCAGAATACCTGGAGTCACAAAATGATGTCATACTTGCGAGGAGAAGGGACTGCAATTAATTCAATAGGGGTTGCAGTTGAAACTGGTCCAAGAAATATTCCATTTTTGGAGTGGTACTTCACGCAGATGCAAATTCACTCATGCACGAAAATATGCAGTTAAGAGTATGGGGATATGCTCTCTGCTGAAATACGGTGCCAACTTGGATTTACGTATTGTGTGTACATGGTTCTGTAGTTGCATATGAAACGCCCCAGGTTCATTTCTGGCTGGCTAGCTATATCCGACAAATCATCTACATTATTCATGGACACATGAAATGCAATGTACATTCGGTGGCTCCTCGGAATTCCGTACTTTCTACTGGTCATCGGCAATGTCACTAGTTCGCTGTCTGGCAGCATCTATACAGTGAGTGAGCAATGTCCAAGATTTCTAGCATATTCCTTCACAAAACCCTGAAGGAATATGCTAAAGTAAAAAACACAGTTCTTGGACATTGCTCACTCACTGCAAAGAACTCTTAACTGCATATTTTCGTGCATGAGTGAATTTGCATCTGCGTGAAGTACCGCTCCAAAAACTGAATATTTCTTGGACCAGTTTCAGCTGCAACCCCTACTGAATTAATTGCAGTCTCTTCTCCTCGCGAGTATGACATCATTTTGTGACTCCAGGGATTCTGAACCATTAAGCCATATGAGGTTGAAGTTCTGAACAGCTTTAATTATTTTGATTTTGACTGAATATAACCTTACACTTGAAGCCTACGAGCTTAAACGTCCCAGATAGCATGACTACATTGAAACAATGTTGATTTTCCATCTGAATCATCAGAATGGTTGACATTGAAATATCAATGCTAAATCAGTGTTGAATCACTGTTACAATAACCCGATGTTGATTCAGCGACATTGAAACAACATTGATTTAAAGTTATGATTATAATTGATTGAGCATCGATTCCTGGTTGACAGGGTGATGATACTAATGTTGAAAAGTCATTGAAAGCACATTGATCTATGGTTAGGTTGAAATTTCAACATTGTTTCAATGTTCTTTTTAATTGAAATGACATTGAAATACCGTTGATCTTTAATTAGAAAATCAACATTGATTCAATGTTAATTGAGGGTGCATCGTTCAACGTTGTTTCAATGTCTTAAGGTTGACAAAACAATGTTGATTTAACATTGTTTCAATGACTCTTTGCTATCTGGGGTGTAGGCTCGCCAGCTAAATACATTCGCACATACCGATTGGGAGAAAAAGTGACAATCGTAACTAACGTTAGCATTATTTACTGCCGAAGAAACGCTAGAAAATAGCGAGTGCATTTACCGATGATCTTGGGCTAACTCAGGGTTAACTGCTGAAGATTAATATGATGAGCTATAACAAATAAACTGACAAAGAGCCGAAGTTTTGGTAAACGTTTCTCGGTGTATAGTTGGGTGGGTTTAGAATTCGTTCTGAGGTGCGCATCCCGGATATTATACAGGTCCCCGTATTCCAAATAAGGCAGGTCACGCCCACTTTTGTGGATATACGCTCAACTAACTAAGGAAAAGAAATTATGCGGGCCGGAACGGTCCGGAACTGCGTTCCGCCACCTTAGTTTGAATTGAAATATTCATTTGACTAAAGCTGCTTTCACACCAGACGCGAAACAAATTTTTCGCGCGACAGATTACACTCAAAGTCAACGCAAAGACGCGAATACACTCGAAACGCATGTATTCGCGTCTTTGCGTTGACTTTGAATGTAATTGGTCGTGCGAAAAATTCGTTTCGCGTCCAGTGTGAAAGCGCCTTAACAGTAGCGCCGCGGACTACAGATCATTTTCGCATGCTGCTTTCAATTAGCTACAGCCTGCCTGCCACTCTCTCAAAAGCACCAAGATGCTCAACAAATCAGAGCGCAACATCAGTCTCTGCTAGCCCCGCCTTCACTAAATCGCAGCTGTTTCGTATGCTGTATTTCATTTGAATGAGTGCATCGGTTACTGCGAGGATTTGTCAACGTTTGAAACGGCGTTTATAGCCAAAGTAAGTGGATTAACTTTAAGTTGAAGTCGATGGTGAAGTTTTGTAATATTCAACAATTCAAACCTGCCAACTAAAAGAATTTAAATTTAAAAAGGTTTAACGTTAGCTGCTTTAGGCTGTGTGCAAAACGCTAACCAGGCCATTTACCAGCTAGCTAGTGCATTAATAAAATTATTAGCGATTCAGTCAAAGTCTGACAAAGGCTCAATTGCACCGATAGTTATGCGAGCAATGTTGGTTTGTGTTTCTGGCTCAGCAGTAACGCTACTTGTGCATATCTTTCTTTGACACCTAGGCCTACAGTCGCCAGCTAGCGGCAGAGGTACTTGAAAATCATTGCGCTGAGAAGCACGTTTTTTATGTAGCAGGCAAGCAAGCTATATTATGCTGGCAGCATCGCAGCGTCCTGTACTATTTAAGGATGCGTTTCCCAAAAGCATAGTCGCTAACTGCATTAGAGCATAATATTATTAGAGATCCATCTGGATACATCTAGCCATAATTTTGCATTGGAAATCAGAACATTGTGGAAGTAGAATATGGTTTATGTGTGCAGTGTAAGGACAGTGTCTTGAAATCACAAAAAGATTCATAGATTTCTGTTACTTGTTCATTTTGGTAATTATGTAATAGTTTTGATTTACTGTTTTAGGAAATGAAAAATACTGTAACAGTAGAATATCTTCACTGTCATACTTCCCATTATTCTGCAAGGTTTCAGCCAAATCCATCACTGCTTTTCTCTTGTTATGCCCACTTCCTGATTAGGTGAATACGAAAATTCAATGTCATAGTCCCAATGGGCCAAAAATAAAGAGAATACAGTTATTTGCAATCATTTGTGTCATTTTCCTCCACTGCGCCGCGACACCGAATTTTAGGGTTCCCCCACCTGTCAAATCCAAGGGGGTAGGAGTACACCCGGAAGTTGAAGCTCAATTGAACGCTCTAGAAGATAGCAGATGATCAACTAGCGGTAGCTTCTCCATTCAACCCCATTCATTTTGCCTGACTTTTGACATCAAATAACTTTACACTAAAAACATAATGAGCCTTCATGTCAGCGATAATATTTTCTACAGAGAAACTACATTTTGTAGCAGGCGTCTTTACTTCGTATGTAGCCTTATGGTCTAATAGTAAGCATTTTTAGCCAATAGCACCAGGCTAGGCTAAAAGTGATGTGAAATGCCGGCGACTTTCTGTCGCACAGGACGTAAATAACCGTATTGTTTAGACCAGAAGCCCATAACGAATCATAGACAGAAGACGATTGAGCCACATCGCTAACAAAGTGAAGTACCTATGAAGTAATAATTCGCAAAACATAATAACATCGAACGGAATCAGACTATACTGACAGACGCAATCGCTTGCTCGTTGGGAATTATGTGCAGGATACATCTACCAGACGAGTTACCCCTTCTCAGGACGTTGGTTTACGTCAGCGAGCTGACTTCGAGCCTGCGAAGTAGGCGTGGTGCCCAACTGAAAACTCGTTCAATTGAGCTTCACACTCTCCTGTTGAAAATAGCGCCATCCCGGGGCGCCCCGGTGGCTCATCGGTCTGGGCGTGCGCGCCATGGGGGCTGGGTCCTTCCCGCAGTCGCCTAGGTTCGGTTCCGGCTCGGGTCGTTGGCCGCGTGTCTTCCTCATTCTTCCCCCCAACTTTCCTGTCTCTCTCCACTGTATGGCTATCGGATAAAGGAAAACTTCTCAAAAAAATAATCTTTAAAAAAAAAAAGAAAGAAAATAGCGCCATCCCGCCGTCCACTTCTTTACCTGTCTATGGTCAAATCCCACTTTAACCACTGCGTACGTCGTTGCTAGGCAACCTCAAAAGCAAAAATGGAGAACGGTCTCTGGAACGGTGTAAATGAGCTAGCGTCTATAGGGCAAATGCTTGCTATATCAGAGTTTATTCGAAAAATGTGTTTCCATTTCAGATTATGAGCATTAAGTCTTTTTCGCGTACGTCAAAATCCACCTCAAGTGAGCGTAAAAACTTTTCTTGCGTATCAGAGGATTTTTTTTCAAATTGTGGTGTTTCCATTGCATTTTTTGATGCAAAACTTCAAAATGCGCATTAAAACAGGGAAATGGAAACACAGCTTCGAGGCATTGCACTATATAACAGTGGAACTAATGTATCCACCAAAAATGTGTTCTAACTGTTCCCAGGTCTCTCCTACCGTGTTCAGTCTTTGCAATAATGATATTGATATGTTACCAGAGGTGTTTGCTATCTCTGCAAATGTTCTTGAAGTTGATGAGGAAAGTAGAGTGAGTCAGCTTTAGAGGTAGGCCTCACATATGATTCAAGTCTACGGGAGGCCTTGCGAACTAAAGCACAGAACTATTAGCCTTTGGTGCTGGCCTTGGAGCAAGCTGGCTACAGGTGTAGATACACAGTGTTGCCAGATAGGGGTCCTACAACTTGTAGACCAACATACTGTATGTGGTGCATTCAGACGGAAGAATTACATTTAAGAGCCAGAGTCTGTAACTATGAACCAGGGGGTGATATATCATGTTCCAGTAGGCCACTGAAGATTTTTGTGGGGGTAGATATCTCGTCCAAACTGACAAAAATTACGTTTTTTATCAGAAGATCCCTTCAGGCTGGAAATTACAGCCCTTTTTAGGGTAGGGGTCAAAAGGGCCAAAATAGTGACATGGTCATAATCTGGACTTTGTCCTTCTAATATCTTTGTGTGCCCTCTGTAAACCTCCTTGATCTTATGGTATATGAATGTATGGGTAGAGTTCTTCCATTTAGCATAATCATTTTCAAGGTTTACTGAGGGCCGCCTATAGGTGGCCCTTCAAATCATGACTTTCTGCATTTTGGACTACATCTGAGACCCTCCCAGGGCCTGCGCCCTCATTAAACCTTGCTAATTTATGTGTATTTGGATACATTGGGCCTATTTCTTTCCAAATTTGCATAAATGGTGGTGGTTTAGTTAGGGCGCTTTTGCATAGGTGGCGCTTCTTTTGGCAAGAACACGATTTTAGGCGATTTTCATTTGGCCATATCTCAGTGCGCCCCCGATGGATTTCAGTGAAACTTGTTTTATTATGTTTGTCTATATCTCTGCTATTAATTATAAAAATTTCAAGAAGGCTTTTTAACTCATTAACCCTTTACATGCCAAAGTTTGATGTATGTCACAATCAAGCACCACCACCGAAAAATGCCCATTTTTGTTTTAGTCCCCACCAACCAGTGGCGAGAATTATTTGAGCGTTTTCAGAGCATTGAGGCAAGAGAACTTATTCAAAAAAGCAACAATTTTTAAAATTTTAAAACTGAAATAAAATAAAAGAAGAGACATGAAGTATTAGTAAACTCTGTATGCACCAAAGCAGAGGCAAACGTAGCTTTTTGGTCCTTGGGGGTCCTTATAGTATTCATATTCATCAAATGAGTCATGCAGCAAAGTATTCTGCATTACTTCAAACCATAGCGGTAACCATAGTACTTTTCAGAGGGGGTTGAGGACCCTGTCTTTACATTCTGCATTGCTGCATGCATTATGCATATACACAGGCCACACCCATTCAACAATGTAATCAGAAATATATGATCTAATATCTTGGGAGCAAAACTAATCGTTAGCACAATATCCCACAAGGTAAAGATGGAACGATGTACTGCTCGCAGGTCTTAAAATCAGAAGATGTTCGTGATAAAGCAGGATTTCCACGGCTCTATTCACTCTCTGAACATGCCATCAAAACATGTGGTCGCAGCAGTGCTGCCACCTGCCATATGAGCCGCCTATTGGAGCATTGGAGAACTAACCTTTTGTCTTTCTTGATTAAAGTGGAGTGTGATCTGGTGTGAACGTTTTAGCACAAAGAGGCAAAAAGCTTCTTCATATTTTCATCATGAATAGCAGAGATATAGAGAAACACAATAAAACAAGTTTCACTGAAACCCATAGGGGGCGCACTGAGATATGGCCAAATGAAAATCGCCTAAAATCGCGTTCTTGCCATAAAAAGCGCCACCTATGCAAAAGCGCCCCAACTAAGCCACAGCTATTTATGCAAATTTGGAAAGAAACAGGCCCAATGTATCCAAATACACATAAATTAGCAAGGTTTAATGAGGGCGCAGGCCCTGGGAGGGTCTCAAATGTAGCCCAAAATGCAAAATGTCATGATTTGAGTAAACCTTGAAAATTATAATGCTAAATGAAAGAACTCTACCCATACATTCATATACCATAAGATCAAGGAGGGTCACTGAGGGCGCACCAAAATATTCGAAGGTCAAATTCCAGATTTTGACTATGTCACTATTTTGGCCCTTTTCACCCCTACCCTAAAAAGGGCTGTAATATCCACCCCAAAGGGATCTTCTGATTAAAAAAAGTAATTTTTGTCAGTTTGGAAAAAATATCTACCCCCACAAAAAACTTCAGTGGCCTACTGGAACGTGATATATCACCCCCTTCTATGAGCTGGTCCAAAGTTACAGACTCTGGCTCTTAAATCATGAAGATTTTAATTGTTCAGTTTAGAAAAGCTGTGCATGAATACAGTCTTCTCATTCCTTTGAGTGCATGACAATACCATGTAAAAGTTCACTTTCAGAAGAGAGATAAATTAACACATGCTGACCGTGTGAAGCTGGCAGTATTGCGTCCAGCTTTGTCTGAGAATTTTAATCTCCAATGAGATAAAGTCTGCAGGAGTGATTTGACAAGAATGAAAAGACATTGTCAGGAAGAATGAAAGCAGTAAGACAAAGGCAACATCAACACCCCACCCACACATACACAAATGAGCACACACACACACACACACACACACACACACACACACACACACACATCCACACACACACAAACACATGCTCAAACACGCACATACACACACACAGACACACACACACACACACAGAATCATTCTAGTGCAGTCAATATTCTTGACCTTGAGCAGTATCAGTTTGTTGAATATTGTGCTTCACATCTTGCCATGGGAAACGATTGTGATTGCATTCCAGTGAAAGGACATTTTCACCATAAATATAAGCTTAAAGCCAAGCATATATTGCATTAATGAGAGAAAGAGTCATGGAAGAAAATGCATAGCTTACATAAGGTGACATACAAAGCCAATATGCAGTCATTCACTCAATTCAATCACAACAATGTTTGTATGGCACATCTCCCATAAAGACACTCATATGGGCTGTCTTGGACGCCTCGGATAATACTGTGGTTAAACCCATGTCATAATAGAGGTAGTACCATTAATATTAGTGTACATCCAGATGAAGTTGTGTCAGTTTCAAGCAAGTCTAATTTTCAGAGATCGCACAGCACAAAACAGTTAAAACCAAGTAATATCAGAGAAAATATCAGATCAAGGCATAAATAGTACACAGCTTGTGGAGCTACCTCAGGCAGCCAACTTGAAACAGGCCCTCGATCTCATACACTCTCGTGAACACTGCATCTGCTATTGCCCTGCCTCTCTGTAATGTGAGCTACAATATTTTAAGCTGCACTCCTGTTAAGCCCCTGCTGCAAAAATATGCCTTTGCTTAATGCTGCCCAGCTTCACTCTCTGCTGCTGTGTGTAACATTGCCTACAGCTGCATCATCCTGGCCTGCTGCTAGTTGACAACTCACTTCCACCACAGCATTCACTGGTGGGTTCTGAATTTCCTCCAGAAATTGTTGAGTCATCCTGCACACCCTCTTTGACTCTCCTCAGGCCCAGTAGGTCACAGGGTGTTTCAGGGTCGAAGTCTAGCTGCTCAAACTATCCTTGAATCCATCTGTTAGCCCTTAGCGTGATTAAATACATTTAAAAATATATACATTTAAGTGCCTCGTGCTGTTGAAAACCTATCATGTGGTAACTTGTTTAAAAGAGCTCCGGTGCTCTTTTGGAGACCACCTGCAATTGCAGAATGGAAAAAAAGAGTGCCCTTCTTTTGTTCAAGTCAATGGGATGAATAATTCACTATCTAGCATGCTAACGCTTTTTGCCATATAATTAATAAATTAAAGTTTCAGCGACAACTGTTACTAATGTAACTTTAATAGTAAAAAGCTTAAGAATGCTAGCCAGCCAGGGATGGGTTTCCCAAAAGCACAGTTGCAAACTATAGTTAGTAACTTACATAGTTGGAACCACTGACTGTGAATGGACTAACTGTGTAAGTCAGCATCTGTGATTTTGGGAAACGCACCCAAGCTGTGCAAACAGGGCATCATTTGACCTGCAAGGGCCATGTTGTTTGTCAAGTGTGCAATGTGGAATTACAGTTAATAGACTCTGGTCTCGTGTTGTCATCATGTATGTAGGCTACCTATTTTCAGACACCCTTCCATATCATGGCCCAATAAAACTCTCAGTAAGTAGTTTTGGTGCACCATGCCTACAGGCTGAGTGTCACGTTCCTTTTCCACTTTTGGTGTGAAAAATATTTGTTTCCTAAATTGATGAAAACAATGTCTTTTGACAACATCTTGTTCTCCTATTGTTATCAGCTTGACTTCTGCATTTGGAACTCCTCCTGTTACGCCACATCCGCTAATTGGCAAATATGGGTCAGTCTTCATTTTGTTTTTGGAAATCTCCATTCATACCTCAATAAAAGGCTAATTTTCGAGAAAAAGCAGCAAATTTGGGGCATGTAATTAGCAGGATACTGTTCATGAACTGTTTGGTCAAACATATACCAGATTAGTTTTGTTTCAAGAAAATAAGATGAATTTGCATTTCACTGATTTTTTTGCATACCAAGGGAATGTGTGGCCTCCTATTTCACCGCTCTTTAAGGTAGAAGAGAGCAGGAAGAGTAGAGTAGAACAAATGCATGGTAGATTATGGTCTTTTCAGAGGATATGTGACAAATTGTGAAAAATTGATTGTAGAGCCCGCAAGCTAAAAACATAAGTAGATCAGTTGGGCTGTATCTTCATCTTTTAGGGACCTGACGGTTGAAGTAGTCAGACCAATATTAGCAACCCCTGGAACAAAAGACAATCAGATAGAAATTCATTTTAACCATGCCATTTTACGAATGTGCCACTGATATGAACGTGCCATCTGTAACTATGTTGCAATTGAACGCTATTGTACCTAATATCAGCAACGACTTCCAATAATCTAGAATTCCTGGATTCATAGCAAACAAATTAGAGTTGATGCTGTGTTTGCAAACATTTCATGCAGTATAACATTACCGACGAAATTGTAATAAATATGGGCATGTGAATATGAATAAGGTTGGTTAGATAACTACTCCTGACTAAGATTGCTAGCAAGCTAAGTAACTAGAAAGAAAAACTTACACATCTATGCAGAGAGATCAAGATAAGTTGACCAGCTAGTTTGCTAGGTAGCTCTCAAAGAGGTTCATCATTTTTTTGCCTTGATGCAAAGAGGCATGACAGTGTACCTGCGCGAACTAGGACGGTGAAATCTGACTAGATGGCTCGATTTTTTTAACTTTGAGTATAAAATTAAGCTATTTGTCAAAAAATATTTGGTGAACTGTGCAGCAACATTGTCAAGAAATGACTCAGAAAAACATGAAATGTCATAAAAATGACAACATACACTGATACACTGGAGGGGGGCTTTATTGTCCCGTCAGAGATGCATGACACTGCCAGTCATTGAATACTCACTGGAACCAGCCCCTCATGCGCAGTTGGTTCGTCTCTGGGTTTGTAACAGGCCGTGCGATTTACGGGTTCTGGTGAAAATATATCGACTTTAAAGTGTTGTGGTGAGAAGTTTTGTGGGAATGTGGCATGTTTTTGATTTCGCGTTGCTGGCTATTTGAAAAGGGTAGACATCTGACAAGCTTTTGTTACAGCTTGGCCGTTTTCTTTAGTAGGTCCGGACATGCTGCAACACGGCGCCTCCAATAGCTTCAGCAGGTATATTTTTCAGTCACCGTCTACTCCATAGAATTCTGCACACTGGCTTCTACCTCCCATTGGGATCCCCGAGCCCTCCTCCTGTACAGCTTGGCTGACAGGACATGCTTACCTCATGCCCAGAGGCGTTGCCAGGATGCCAAGCTTGGGTGGGCATTTGTCCTTTTTGGGGGGGCAAAAAAAGAACCTCTAAATCAACGTAAAATACTTTTGTACAACATGCGCAACATCTTGAAACTATATATATATATATATCAGTGGCGGCTGGTGAACTGGCGATAGGGGAGGTTCAAACCCCATCCCTTGAAAATAATGATTGGTCATGACCTGTTTTCAATCATTCATTTAAATTATCATTACAAACCCTCAGAAAACTCTCAACATTAACAGGTGTGGTCAGTTTTCATTAATAACGCACACCTGTCAACTCTCACGCATTCCGCGTGAGTTTTAGTGGTATATTTACGTTCCTCTGCTGTAGTCAGCAATTATTCAATCAACGCATGTGTAAGAGATTCTCGCACGGAATTGAAGTCCTTGTGCATGGAGGTTTATCAGTTTCACCTGCGTTGTGACTCGGGACTTCTCACGCTTTTCTTTACTCAGGGGTTGGAACTTGGAAGCAATGCATGTGTTTCATGATCGTTTAAATGAAATAAGATCATTGGAAGCAATGAAATTGCATTAAGACGTTTCAAATGATCTTATTTCATTTAAACCACCTAATTCCTGTTCTAACGATGCGCGCCGACATGAGAACCCTGACGGTCTCCTACTTCCGGTCATTGCTCGCTGTACTGAAGAAAGATCGGCAGGCTGAATGCGTTCAGGCTCTACTTGTTCCGTTGTTGGTTGTACCAATAACTCAAAAAACATAAAACGTTTGTATGGAAACAGAGTGCCTTATTTACAAGGTGATTAGGAAAGATTGCCCTTGCCTAACACCTTACAGTCTACACTCGATGCCAGCGAGTAGGCGCTTGGAGTGACTAGCCGCGCTGAGACTGACGTATCCACCCAAGAGGATATACTGTATGCTTACACCATTTCGTAAAAAAGCGCCCGACAGATGAACAGGATGATCATCCCGATCCCACTATATTATGCATCATACAGTTCCCTGATATGTCAATTCAAAGATCCGTCCAACAAGTATCCTTTTTTCGAACAAAAAGCAGTATTGTCAGCCAGTGGTCAGTTTAGTTTTCCGGTGCGGTAACCAGCGTTTGCCATGTAATTAGTGGCCATCTATGGTCACACACAGGATGCATACTGAAACCCACACATTTAGCAGTTATACAGGCTAATGTTGGGACTTTTGAACAAGTTGACATTGAGCAGTGGAGGGGCTTACCAGTAGCATTAGTGAATATTGAAAGGTGCATAATCGTAATCCTGGCTTTTGTAAAAACCTCAGCTTTAGGCGACTATATTCTTGTGGCAAATATTTGGCTTGTCAGCTACAGCAGTTGTGAAGGATTGGACTGAGATCTTTATTTCGTTCCGTGCATTGGTGATTTCCAGCATGCTAAGTGAAGCTTGAGAGTGGGGACTGTACTTCCGTGCTCTGAATAATGATTGTTGCCCACAGCTAATGTGATATCATTCAGAAGTGGAGCGGGTGACGGCTGGGTTTTTACCCTTGTGCAAAACAAAGAAACTGCTCGCCAGACTATTTGCTGAATCAAAAGCATTTTGATACGGAGTTTGCTAGCTAATCAGTTCCTGCATATGAATTGCAACTTGCCGTCTTGTCATGCTTTTTTTTTTTTTACTTTGGCTGTAGCAACGTGTGTAGCCACCCAAATAAATACCACGCCTTCGTCAAGCTAAAGAATGTTTTAGCCGAATAAAAAATAGGTTAGCTAGCCTCTACATTTGAATATACACTGTATGTATGTGTATGTACACATCCCGCTGTACCACAGACGCTAGCCAGAAGCTACTGCTCAGTTAAATGAAAACGGATGTAAGCAACAGTTCGACAGGGAGAAGGAGACCGGCGAGTCCGTTGAACCACTATGAATCAGGGGAGATAGAACGTTCAGGGATTAAGGTGGATATGAGCAGCGTAGATGTGACCTCAGAGTGAAGACGGCAGTCTAAGAGAATGGGAGGGTCCCCAGTAATTCGAGAGTGCCCATTGGTTAGTTTCACATCAGAACAGACTGGCAAAGGAATCCACCAATCACTCATAGTGATAGATAGAAGAAGCATACATAAAGCTCTCTCTTAATGGCTGTCTACCTCCGGCTGTGAATCACTTGGGATACGCATGTTTGCTGTCAAATAGTAGTAAATCAGTTTTTTATCTTGAGTTTTCATTGGGTGAGCAGAGCTTTTCTCAGGGTGGGCCCACCCCCGCCCCCGCCCCCCGGTAACGCCCCTGCTCATGCCTCCAGCCTCCTGACCTTGATAGGTAAATTAACCTTGCCGTCAAGATCAATTCATTCACCTAACTTTCTCACCAACCACCTCACTCAGAGCTCATGCTTGTGCATTGTGCCAGATTCAACCACTTCAGCCCAGTAAAGCAACAACGTCACATCAACTCAGACCTCTACCTGTACTGCAGAGCAGCTAACCACGTCATTGCCGACTGCCCTGTCCGATGACCTCGGGTTGTCCAGAGGGAAGGTGCTCCCTGAGACCTCCGTCTTTTCCTCCTGGGATCTGTTTTTCATTCAGCTCCTCTGGCAGCTGTGCTAGGTTTCAGCTAAAGCTTTGATTGATTCCGGGGCTGATGGAAATTTCCTCCACTCGTCCCTCGCTAGATAGCTGAGGGTTCCCACGGCCCCCCTACCTGACCTATTTGGACCCAGGAATGGTGCTTCCCAGCATTGATGAAGCCATCAGTCTGGTTCTGATAAAGGTCATCAGTAACCATCTTCAGTTCGTTGTCTTCTGTCTGATGGAATTACCACATGCTGTAGTGTTTGGGAGGCCGTAGCTAGAAAGGCAAAATTATCTCATCAATTGGTCTCGTTGCACCATTGTTGATGGAGTCCTTCCTGCTCACAGTCCCTTCAGTGGTCTGCATCCAGCTCAGTTGCACATCTACTTCACAGCTACAAGGAGTCAACTGACCTTGAAGGTGTTATCCTCATCTAATTCGACCACCACTAAGACTTCTGCAAGAGCTGTGTCACTTCCTGCACACCACTGTTATGACTGTACCATTGATCTCCCAGGAACGTCATCACCAAGGGGCAAGCTGTACTCCTGGTCGGTGGCAGACTCCAGAGCCATGGATGAATGTATCTCAGAGGGGCCGGCTACAAGCATCATTCGATCCTGGTCTACATAGGCTGGCGTCAGCTTTTTGTTTGTGTGAATAAAAGATGGTTCTCTGTACCTTCACTTTGACTTAAGAGGACTGAATACAATCACAGTCAAGAACTGCTATCCTCTGCCACTTATGGATTCTGTCTTTTCGAACCTCTAAGACTGCCTCTAGTTCACTAAGCTGGACCTGCGCAATGCCTACTACCTGATCCAAATCAATAAGGGAGATGAGTGGATGGCAGCGTTCAACACCTCTCTCGGTTATTTTGAGTACTTTGGGCTCACCAGTGCCCCCACTGTGTTCCAGAACCTGATCAACTATGTCCTCCGTGACATGATCCACCATTTTGTGCATATGGACCTAAACAACATTCTGGTGTTCCCCCCCACCCTGGAGGAATACACCCAAAATGTCCGCCAAGTAATCCAATGACGAGAGCCAGCTCTTCCTGAAGCCTAGGAAGTGTGAATTCCATCAAATGTCAGTGCAGTTCCTAGGCTTTAATGAGTGATTTTTTAGAAAAATTTAAAATCCTATCTCCACAACAGTATGGCTTTAGGAAGGAGAGCTCCACCTCAATGGCGATTTTGAATCTTTTGGAAAAAATTTATGATTGTATTGATAAAGGCGAGTTAGGCGTTGGAGTTTTCCTTGATTTGTCAAAGGCTTTTGACACGATTGATTTTGAAATTCTTTTGAAGTAGGGATTCAAAGGAAAACTGAAATATGGCAATTTCGACATCAATTGAAAGCTTAGAACGCAAAGAATGCAATGCACTGTGATTCCGTCACATTATCGATACGAGAAAATGGAAAAATGCACGAAACGACAGTACTTTATCGAGCATGAATACTTCCGTGATGCTTTTGGGTGACGTCACGTATGGGTTTTGCAAGCTCTGCTCTGTTACATGTCAATAGAAATACTATGTCTCTCTCTAAGCTTTATATTTTGTTAAAGGTTAAAATTGAGTTGTACTTTACTTGAGATGGATAAATTATAATGGAGAAACATCTGTTTTTTTTATTTAAACTCATATTTTTCTTTTTTTAAAGATTATTTTTTTGGGAATTTTTCCTTTATTCGATAGTTATACAGTGTAGAGAGACAGGAAAGTTGGGGAGGAGAATGGGGGAGGACATGCAGCAAATGACCCGAGCCGGATTCGAACCCAGATCGCTGCGGGAAGGACACGGCCTTTATGGTACGTGCACTTAGACCGATGAGCCACCGGGGTGCCCCTAAACTAATATTTTTCTATATAGGCCTAGTGCATTGAAGATTAACATGGACATATAAACGATTTGACGGAATTTGTGTAAATATGGGGAAGGCAGGGTTTTGTCCAGGATTTTTTGAAACTGTGGCAGAGGGCTTCAGCGTCGGGTGAAAACTCAGCATTATCAGGTGTGGCCAGTTTTCACTAATCAGCATGTAGGCGATGTAATAATTGAAGTCTATGTGCACTGAGGTTTATCAGTTTCACATGCGTCACGGTGGATTTCACATATAATATGAAAACCGATTATGACTCTGGACTCCGGAATTAGAATTAAATAATCATGAGGATACAATTAGGTAGAGCAGGATGTGCTCACTGCAAACACAGAAGTTAACATCATAGTTTATCGATTTGCAAAGTGAACAAAATATTTTTTTCTCTCATCGTTGCACACATTGCATTAAGAAGAAAGCAGCACTTTTGCTGCCAATTTATATTCATTAATACGATTCACTAATTTTTATTCATTGGAAAACGTGTTCATCAAGGAAAATGATTGACAACAGGTCAAGAATTATTAGCGCTCATTTCAACTTAACAATGAGAACTGGCAACACCTGATTGTCCTTAGGATTTTTGGAGTTAATGTAAAGTCATTTTACTTAGGCGTGGCGGCTTTTATTTTGCGGTGGCGGTGCGCCACAATCAATTACATGTAGCAGAAACCCTGGGGGAAGGACTGATACCTTAATTATTATTATTATTATCTCCGCGCTTCCGAAAAAGCAAGGAGATCTTGTAATACAGTTTGGCGTCTGTCTGTCTGTCTGTCTGTCTGTCCGAAACAGTAACTCCTCCTAGGCCGCTGGACCAATCAACCTGAAATTTTGGTGCGTATAAGGTAGTGACCCAGAGGGTGCACAACACATTTAGAATTTAAATTCATTTCCTCTTCTGGCCACCAGGGGCCTTTTTGTCAAAATTAAAAAATGGCCATAAGTTCCTTATGCATTGAGCTAAGACGCTCAAATTTTTATGGGAGGTGCATGGGATGACCCTTCATCACATATCAGACGGGTTTTTGATTTCATTTCATTTTGACCGTTTTCTAGGTCAAATGGCGTCAGGTGTGCCAATCGTTGAAAAGGATGACACGTTTTGTTATTACTCAACGTAGAAGACTGCAAATTGGTATGGATATGTATCTTGGTGATAGCAACCTGCATGCCAAAAATGGCCATCCTGTGATTCATATTTTAGCCACAAGGGGGCTTTTTGTGAAAAAAGGAAAAATGGCCATATCTACCTTATGCATTGAGCTAGGACGCTCAAATGGGAGGTGCATGGGATGACCCTTCATCACATATCAGATGGGTTTTTGATTTGATCTAATTTTGACTGTTTTCTAGGTCAAATGGCGTCAGGTGTGCCAATCGCTGTACCGTACGTTCTTTCCTTTCATAATACTCTCATTTCAAAATGAAGAGTCATTTATGCCCTCAACAGGCACTGAAAAAGTACTCTATCCAACTAACCAACTATATCACATTGCTATAACTCTGATCAGTATCAGTGCTTTGTCACTGCAGCAAGCAGATTATCATTTGTACAGCAGAATGCCAGTTCAGTGAATTGCCCTCTGACACATTACTACTACTTCCATAACATTCGTTGCGGAGCGCAGAGATTTGCGATGGCGGGCCATCAACATGCGTCTAGTTTATTGTGATATTTTTTCGATGAGTAGACTTGATAAGAGCGACGACAAAACAAGAAAGGAAGATTTTTAGAATGTATTCTCTCTCTTAACTCGCGCAGGAATACATATTGCTCATGTACTTGCAGCTGCCTGTCGTCAGATCTTTCTATTGCGTATACTGTAACTATCTAACGTTATTAGATTTGAGGTTTTGTTTTGTTTTGGCCATCATGGAAGAGGAAGGACCAGAAGTAGAAAAAAGAACCATGGGAAGAGATACAACAACTATAAAAAAGCAACTAAGACCTGAAATTGAGCTTGAGTGCATAAGAAGTACAGGCGGACGATTCAGGCTGCTTTTGAGGTATTTGGTGAAGATATTTGAGGGGTACGAATGTGTTCTAAATGGCATGGACCTCGTCACTCCATGTTTCTATGTCAGTCAATCACTGTTATAAGAGTCCCCTTGATCGTGTTCATAAAATACTATCTTTTTTTGGCCCAGCTTTGGCTTATCCAACCTTCCTCGGAATGGTAGCATGACTCCAGTAAAACATAATTTTCTTTCTAAACTAGACAACGTGTATGTGTATAGCGTACAGCCAGCGCGGTGACCGGACTTTTTGCAGGCACGGAATGAACCAAAATAAGCAGCAAAACTATGCATCGATGAAAGAAATCACCTTTATGCGACAGTAGCTTAAAAAAAAAAAAAAGATTTACTCATGGGATTTAAAACTATGAACTACTGGAAGATCTGGAGGAAATCTATTAAGAGTTCTGACTCCTCAGGCTTCAAAAACAAAATTGAAAACAGTTTTCTCAGTGTTCACTGTCTTATAACTATGGAACATCTGGGTACTTTCAGAGTACACAACCCGTATGTGACATCACAGAAAATGAGACTGTCGGCGGAATGGTTACGGTGGAAAAGTTACATTTGGTTACATTTGGAAAGCGAATATCAAGTCGCATGAAACTTTTTTTCTCGTTATATGAGTGAATACCTTCAACCTATCATGAAATTGCCTTAACGGACTAATTTTATGGGTACTTATTTTCTTTGAATCCCTACTTTAAATAAGCTTCAATATTATGGTGTCAGAGGTACTGCTCTCAGTTGGTTTTGTAGCTACATGTTTGAGAGGAAACAATATGTCTCTATATTCAATCACAAATCTGAAGGTAGAACAGTAGAATATGGTGTCCCCCAGGAATCTATCCTCAGACCGCTCCTCTTTATTTTATATAAAAATGATTTATACATTGTTCTATCATTCTACACAAAGTTCTGTTCACAGATGATGCTAATTTCTTTTTATCGCACAAGAACATACATGATCTGCAAAAGAATCTCAGTGATGAATTGATCAAGGTGGATTCATGGTTAACATGCAATAAATTGTCACTAAATATTAACAAAGACAATTATTTTTCATTCAAACAGAAATCGAAGCAACCTTGAACTTAATGATATTAAAATAAATGACAGTCCTATTAAGAGAGTGAAGTCCACTAGTTCGTAAACTAGTTCATAAATTTGAGGGGCCATATTGATGTATTAACTAAGAAACTATCAAATTATATTGGATAATTTTTTAAGTTGAGGCATTTCTTACCTGGTGAAGCACTTGTAACATTATATTAGTCATTATTTGAGCCTCATCTTAATTGCACTATTATTTGGAGCAATACATTTCCTAGCCACCTAGGGAAATTGAAAATTCTGCAGAAGAAAATTATTCAAGCTATGTCTTGGGCTAAATTAGATGCTCCTTCTGACCCGCTCTTTCATCGTTATAGCCTTCTGAAAATTACTGAACTTAATACTTTTCATAATGCTTGCACTACGTTCTGTGTTGTTAATAAGCTCAACGAAAGACTTTGTGACCTGATTCCAATTTCCTTTCCTCCGCATTCATATCAGACTAGGAAGAAGCATTTTATTATGGGAAAAAACCGGAAACTCAAATGTACCAGCCTCAGTATTGTTTGTAAAAGTCCACAGGTATGGAACAATCTTGATAAAGACTGGCAAATGTCCCCATCTGTACTTGTTTTTAAAAAATATACTAAGGAGGCATCTGCTGCTGAAATACTCTCAGTCAGGATTCTGATATGGTAATCTCTCTTTCTTACATTGTAGCTTAATTTTTCTTGGACTGTTGGTGACGTGACCACTTGGACCTTGTTAGGAGTAGGGCTTAGGTTAAGTTAGCCTTAGGTTAGGGTATCTCTTGTATGGGTATATATGGTTGAGTGTGTTATGTGTATATGTATGTGTTTTTATGCGAATATGTATTTTTCTGTTTTTGTTTTTTCTTTTTTTTTGGGTGGGGGGGTGGTGGATTATGTTAAATTGTACATGTATTTATTTTGTGCCTGGGCCTCTTTTTATAAGCTTTTTTAAGCTTCCTAGGGTGTCCCATTTCACCTAAGATAACTACAAAATTAGTATGTTGTACATGGTTTTAACTGAATAAAGAAGAAGAACTCTCCCAGGGAAAGATGACCATGATTCAGCAGAGGGTACAGGCTGTCCAGGATTAGCCAGTACCCTCAGATCGCAAACAGCTGCAGAGATTCTCGGGCTTCACCAACTTTTACAGGTGCGTCATCAGATGCTACTTCACAGTTGCAGCCCCTCTCACAGCTCTCATCTCATCCAAGAACCCCTTCCACTGGACCCATCAGGCCACCTCCACCTTTTGCCAGCTAAAGGACAGATTTACCAGCGCTCCTGTCCTGGCCCCTAGAGTCAGTTCATTGTTGAGGTGGAAGTCTCCACTGTTGGCACCGCGCTGTCCTCTCTCAGTGGGCAGCTGATGGCAAGATCCAGCCCTGTGCTTTCTCTTCATGCTTGTCCCCTGCAGAGAGGGAGTAGCGTAAAGTCCCCTAAAGCCTAATTTATGGTCGTCCAACTCCGTCAATGCGCAGACATGCAGAGCCTCTCTCTGACGTAAAACCCTCTCTGACATGCTCTTGGACGCATAACGGACACCTCCCAAATTTTCTAACTATCCGTCAAAACGATGGAGACCCCACGGATAGCGCAAGCCTGTGATTGGTCAGCTAACTACATCATTTCCAGAATGCTGCCCTTCCGGTTTCCTTGTCTCAGACAGGCCGAGGTAAATAAACAATCCTCGACCATAGACATCATGAAATAGTAGGCGGGTCTCCGAAAAAAAACGCTACGCCCCCTATTGTCCTGGCGGTGAATTGCTTTGCAGCACTCATTAAGCAATGGAGAAGTCTGAAAGGTCCACATCTCCGTCGGTACAACTGCTTGTCTGCGCAATGACGGAGTTGGACAACGATAAATTAGACTTTCTTCTGCCCGTCCCCTAATTTCGCCCATATCCTCCTATCGCTTTCTTAGCCAATAGCGCAAAAAAACAATAAAAAAAACATAAGCTCCCGCCTTCATCGGTATTCAAATAATCTTTATGTAAAAATTTCAAGTCCAGAAACTATTCTTAAGTATGGTTACACTGTGCTGTATTTCTGTGTGTATGAAACCATAACTAATTGAACACAAGATTTCTGTTTTGCAACGAATGTTTTTGTGGGTTTAAAAGTTAGCTTACTGATGGTTTTCTCCACAATTGGTCTTTTGCTGCCATTTAAACTTTACAGGCTTCATGGGAGATAGTCCAACTATGGATCCTGACACAGCACAAACATCCTCCCATAGATATACCGCTCAAATTGCCCAAGCACATTCAATGTGCCCAGGTGAAGAGGACTATCTGAAACCGCGTTTTTTGCAGGAGAAAGCAGGAGCATCAGAGGCAATCCTATTGCCAGAGCAGAAGTGTTTAATATACAGACAAACTGATCAAATTGAACACTATGGGGTCTATTCTCCCATGCGCATAAATCGAAAAAAGCGCGTAACTACGCGCTTTTCAGCCTACGCGTATTCTCCCCTTGACTTAAGTCTGTGCATCACGCGCTCCGAAGGCAGTTACGCACTTCGGGTGGAGCAAGGCCAAAATCTGGGCGTTTCTCAGGCAAATAGCCCTACGCGTATTCTCCCCCTGGCTTACGCACTTTTTCTGTTAAGCACTTTTGAGGGCTGTATTAAGGTCAAGCGCCAATATAAGGTGAAATAGAATATTGCGTTTGATGTCGGTTATAGGCCGAATTTTAACATTTATTTTATTTTATTTAACATGGTAAAGGTTGAGGCATTCAATATTCGATTGTTCACCCTTATTTCTATACTACATTTCTCATAACCATAATAAATTATCAAACAAAATCATCACATGATATTACGCAACAGCCTGTTCTCCATCGTTCTACCATGCCCTCAAAATCTAAAACCAAAATGCCAGGCGTGCATTTGCTCACACTCTTACGTGAGTGGAAAAGAGTAAGAGAAGCGCGCCAAGCTCGTAGACGACCACGCATATATCGGCCTCGTTTGGACATCCTGGGACTAACAAACACCGAGTGCATCCAGCGCTTTTGTCTGGACCGTGAGGCAATCATCTATCTTTGCCGACTTCTGGATGAACAGCTATCCAGCCGCAGCAATCATCCACAAAACGTACCCGTGGTTATCAAGGTCACAATTGTGCTGTCGGTTCTGGCATCTGGATCGTTTCAGAGAGTGGCTGGCGATATCATGCACATATCACAGGCGTCTGTGTCAAGGTGTCTGACACAGTTCATTGACGCTATGCTACACCATATCAGCCACTTCATAAAGTTCCCCGAAACACCCGCTGAAAGACGGAGAGTTAAGAGGGGGTTCTTCCGGGTCGCCGGGTTCCCCAGTGTTGTGGGAGCCATTGATTGTACTCATGTTGCAATCAGAACCCCTTCCACTAGTGAGAATATGTACAGAGACCGCAGACGTCGGCACAGCATTAATGTTCAGGTTGTGTGCGCTCATGATACGCGCATATTAAGCATCTGCGCCAAATTCCCTGGCTTGGCCCATGACGCCTATGTACTGCGCAACTGCTTGAAATGCCAAAAAATACAATAAACATTTGAAACCTAAGCTTGTTTCCAGTATTTACCACAATGAGTATAGGCAAATAGGCAAATAAAAATGACCGTTTTACGTAACCCTCCTTCATCCGTATCCACTCCAAGTTCTTCTCCATGCACTTCCACTGCAGAAAGAGTGGATGCCACCTCCTCCTCCAGTGCAGTGAAATGCACAGGGGATGATAGTTGCCCACCACCTGTTGCGTGCACACCTCTCCTGTGTGCAGAGAGCCTGGCTTTTACAGTGCCCCGCAGATCTCTCCATTTATGTTTTAAATCTGGGATACTGCGCTTACATCCCCCCACCGAAGCCACATCCAGAACGATTCGCAGCTTTCTTCCTCGGATCAGCCTTCAGTGTCCCCTTGCCGCACAACACATCGTGGTGCCTCTTCACTGATTTCACCAATACCTCTAACTCCTCATCTGTGAAATTTGGTTTTCGGCTTCGGCTCAATGTCGCCATCGTTGTCTTCATGTTCTGTTAATAAATGTGACTGCCCTATATGTTCGTGATTATCTAAAAAGTTCTGATATTCTCACTAGGGAGGAGATTGATTTTCCTCAGGAATTGAGGATATCTGTATTAACTAATCCATGTCTATGTAAATATGTTTTTTTATTTTTATTTTTTACCATTGATAATACTGTGTATTTTAATGTGTGAATAAAGATATTATTAAATACTCTAGATTGAGCCCTACCCTGGCCAATACCAAAGCACTACCGATTTGTTAATCAATTTTAGCCAATAGAGAATAGCCAACCTGGGAAGAATCATTATCAGTAAATGGGATCATTGATTATAATAAAGTACTAGGCACAAGTTCAAGTGAATGTGTCGCTCAAATCAAATGGGACATAATAGGCTACGGATATGGAATTGTGTGATTGTTGAGGCGGTTTCGGGGCGGGGGGATGACCGTGTGCGGGGTAAGAATCCTTTGTTTGTTGCCATGTCCTTTAGTTGCAAACCTGACATCGGAGTAGTTTGAGATTTCAAGTGCTCAATTTCTAAATGAGATCATATAAACTGTCTTTGATTGTTATTTTTGTGTGACTAGAATGTTCACTTTATTTGTCTTCTTCCCTGTCTTCCACGGAACAAACAGGCTGGTGTAGGAGGGGCACATTTTCAATGCTCTGATTGAGAAGCGCTAAATTCTTTTTTTGTTATTTCATTATCGCGGCAATTTGTTTGTTTGCATAGCTGTAATGCCATGGTGGCTAGAATAAGAAATAAAAAAGAGATGTCTGCATTACTTCTTGTAACTGGCACAGACATACATAGGCCTACTATTACAGTGGCATATCGTCAGCCTGCTGATAAAACCTTGTATCTTCAAAATGATGAACTTCACAGGAAAATAAAAAATAAATATAAGATAAAAAATAATAAAATAATATAAATTGATAAATATAATTTAAAATATGAATAAAATAAAAAATATTTAATTTTGCATGTAAGAATAGAGGACATACGAGTTTTTGATTCTTATCAATTTGGAGATACGAGGTTTTATCAACAGGCCAACGATATTCCAATTTAAAGTCTGCTTTGCGTTTTCCATGGACTACAACTGCATTTTCATGGTTAATCAGAAAATCCTTGTTCCATGTTTTCCTGATAGCCATAATCAATGAGCTTGGTACAGAGTCTGCCTCTCTTTTGGATTAGTCACACCTCTTTCATAAGGCCGCCTACATTCTGAAGTTAAGCGCTGTGGGCGTGATCGAAGCGCGTAGGGGAGAATACGCGTAACTCAAATGCGTGTAACTCAAATCGCGTAAAAAAGGACTTACGCGCAAATGGGAGAATAGACCCCTACATGCAGGATTATTGACAATTATAATAATATTAACTAGAGGGCACTTGGTAGAACGCATACGTCCGCCATGCCATATGATTTTTTTTGGTCTAAGATTATGTTCCGGATCACTTCCAAAATTGAATCAACTCATCCTTGGACTCCCACCTATAATCCTACCAAATTTCTTGCCAAACCATTCCAAATATTTGAGTTATCCTGCTAACATTCGGACAGACAGACGGACAAATAAACAAACGGGTGAAAACCTAACCTTTTTAATAATAATAATTTTAAAAAAACTTGATATAATTTTTTGTTACTAATATATACATGGGAAAAAAAAATCTTACGCACCACTGTATTAGCCTGAAATTCATCCGTATCCAGCTTTGGTCGCTCCCAGTGGTCACTTGCCGATACGTCTGACCTCAGTCGGTAGGCTAGCGTTTGACTTGCAAATATTTCCACAAAATCCATGCAAAATCTGTGATTGGCCCACAGTCGCAAGGTCCATTTCCGGGGGAGGTGTACTAACATCATCACCATGGCCAAAGACAATAGAGAAAGGAAGACTCCTCACCGAGGAGCAATTTTTGGTATCAGTCACATGGGTGCCCCGCCCCTTTAGATAGACTTGCGGCGGGTCCTGAATGAATTTATTCCAATGGGGAGAAGTGAACGTGAGCGCAGATTATCACCGATTATTTTGCCCCATTGTCACAGAGTTAAATATTGGACTTTTTTTTTCACAGGCCACATATTTTCCAAACATTCTGGTGCTGCAACAGCATTTTTAAGTCCAA
Source organism: Gymnothorax javanicus (assembly GCA_029692085.1). Taxonomy (NCBI): domain Eukaryota; kingdom Metazoa; phylum Chordata; class Actinopteri; order Anguilliformes; family Muraenidae; genus Gymnothorax; species Gymnothorax javanicus. Next base: position 78,896,211 of record CM056195.1, read on the forward strand.
CAGATCAGGAGAAAATGAACTTTGTTCGAGACCTGTGTCTCTCTCAGCAGCGGTCACGTAACATCTGGCAATACAGAAATACAGCATGGACTGCGGGAAACTATGAATTCAACTTTCAAACTAAAATAATGCTTGTGTTTATATGATCAGTGATACTGTTATTGCCATCGCTGTTTAATGGTTTTTAAAGGGAAAAGGAATATATTTGATCGCTATGATCTCGTACTGGATTGATATCAGATATTAAACAAGCGGGGAAAAGCGGCAAAATAAGGCGCAAAAATTAAATGTGAAGCGTATCTTGCGTTGGCCATCCACGTTAAAAATGCTGAAACATTGTGCAGCAATAGATTGCAATAATAGGAATGAGCTATCCATCTTCTCTTTTCCGAAGAAAGTAGACAGGCAAGGAATAAATTAGCAACTGTCGTTTTACATACCAGCTTCATAGGCTCAACCTAGCTGGTGCAATGCCCTTCAAGCTATAGCTAATACCAATTACAGTGAAATACGTTACATAATTTGAGTATTATTTAATTTAGCCTTTATTATACCGGGGAATCCCACTGAAATAAACAAAATGCAGATATGGCCAAACATTATCCTGTTCAAAACCTAACAACCACTCCAAGAGTAAACGCTAGCAAGCCACAATCTAATTTTTAAGCTCAAGTGAAACAACATTCACGAATGCCGTAGCTGGCATGCTAACTCATATTCGTAATGTACAGCCATTAGCTGTGTTGTAAAATGCCTGATGTAGCAAAGTAAAAGGAAATATACACGCAACATGCAGATATAAGATAGATACTTGTATATCCCAACGTTTAATTGCTCGCCTACTTAGCTACCGCTTCTGACAACAAGATGCGACGGATAACCTGGTCAGCATTCATTCTGCAAATGGCAGAATGGCAGTAGTTCAGACAGTCAGAATTGTTGACTCCCCTGGGTTTGGCTGATATTTTATTTCTGAGATAGGTATGGTACCCAAACTTCAAATCCAGAACCGTTGCTCTATTGACCCCTTCTGGCCTGAGCTACAGCGACCCCTTTTTTAGGCCCTTATTGGCCAACTTAACAAAACTGCAAGTTTCCACCTCTCTAGTTCTAAACTTCAAAGCTGTCTCAGGTCAAAGTATATTGAGAGTGAGTCTATAGGGAGAATAGAGTTACATAATGTAGTTATTCACCTGGGCCATCGTTGAAGTTTGCCAATAGGGGGGCGCTCAAAATGCTCCAAGCCATTTTTTTCCCAAAATTTATCATGGATAGTCTTGAAACTTAAATGATATCCCAGGACATTTTTTTGCAGGGATCTTTAAGTTGAAAGGTACTTTATTTAAATCCATTGTTATTTTGTTGGGACAACCTTGAAGTTTGGAGAAAAAAAGGGCCTAAAAAGGGTCCCAGACCAAAAAAGGGGTCATTTTGGGACCCTTTTTCTCAAAACTTCAAAAGGGTAGTCAAAAACTCTTAAGCACAAATGAGAGTCATAAACCTAGATATTAAAGTGAAACAACAAAACAGCTGGGATCTTGTCTCATGCCAATAGGGGGTGCTGAAGATCCCAGCTGTTTTGTTAATATCTACAATTCAACTTGTTTGGGAAAAAGAGGTCATTATGAAACACACAACTGCATCATTGTGCTAAGCAATAGCACGCAAAATGTCAGTTTCACTTGCTTATAATCTCAACTTCATTTACTTGTTGGTCAGAAGAGAGAAGCTTTGGCTTTGATGACAGGTGATTTAGCCAGTTGGCTAAATATTCAATCGGTTACTCTTAAATAGATGATTTTTTTTCAACTTTCAATGTAGCTTTTAGTGCAGTTAGTGTCATATGCAGGTGTCCATCTAGATTTTTGAAAATAAGTTTTCTCTAGCAAGAAGGCAAGAAAACTGGCCAGTGGGGACAGAGAAGCACCATAGCCCAAAATACAGGTAGTCGTGGCTATGGCGCTCATGATCGTTTAAAGGAAGTAATCAACAGTAATAGCACTTGCAGTGTCCAAGTATTTTTGCCAATTCATATCTTTTGAGAGAAAGCAAGAGAGTGAGTGCAAGGGTAAGACAGCATATGTTGCTTCACATTAAGACACGTGTAGAAGGTGTCACCTGTCGAGTCGTCCAGGGCCGAAAGAGAACATGATGGCCATGGATGTTCTGTCCCTTGAGTGAGGAGTGGTTCCACAGCATTTGTGAGCAGTGGAACCACACAGCTGAGGAAGATTTTGAATGTTGTCAGTGCCAGAGCATCTGTGCTCACATCATTGTATCCCATTTTGAAATAATAGAATGTGTTTGTGTTTGCGTGTGAGACTGAATGAACTTTCTTTAATTGTGAATGATTGCAAATAGTTATATAAATTATTGGAAATATGTTATCATGACTTAATTATTATTTGTTTTTTTCTGAATGATCTATATCCTTTTTGTGAATTGTATAATTTTTAAATGAATGTATTTGCTTTTTTAAAAAATTTTTCCAATTATCCACTATGTTTGAGCTACTCCTCAAAATAGAGGATCAGGAAAATACTATTACTTGCCATTTACCCATCAAACTTAATCCAGGATTAAGTGTCTGTACTATTTGGCAATGGGCTCAAAAATTACTGGCACCAATCATTTAGTGCTTCATGCAACCACCTCTGGCAAGGATAACAGCATGGAGTCTTTTCCTGTAATTTTTGACAAGGGTAAGGCACACATTTGGGGGGATTTTGGACCATTTCTCTCCGCAGATCCTTTCCAGATCCTTCACATTCTTGGGTTTGTATTTATCAACTGCCCTATTCAACTGAGCCCACAGATTTTCCATTGGATTGAGGTCTAGCGACTGAGGTGTTCATTGCAGAATGTTGGTTTTGTCGTTACGGAGCCATTTCTGAGTGGATATTGAGGTATGCTTTGAGTCACTGTCTTGTTAGAAATTCTACCTACGGCCAATCCCAGCCGCCTGGCGGAGGCAACCAGATTGTCAGCCAAAATATCCTGATACTTGGTCGAATTCATTGTGCCGTTAATCTTAACCAGTGCCCCTCGTTAAGGGGTTCTTGAATTAAAACTACCCCAAAACATGACTGACCCACCATCATATTTCACTGTGGGTATGAGGTGCTTTTCCTTGTATGCATCTCCGTTACGACGCTAAGCACGCCGATGCTGTATCTGACCAAAACATGCTATTTTAGTCTCACCTGACTGAGGCACCTTGTTCCAGTCATAATTTAAATGAGGTTTGGTAAAGTCCAAGAGCTTGCTTCTGTGTCCTCTAGTCAGTAAAGGCTTTCTTTTGGCAACCCCTCCAAAAAGCATGTGGTTGTGGAGGTGGCACCTAATGGTGCTTTTTGACCCCAAGATGTCACCAAGGCCTGCAATTCCTTCACAGTGTTTCTTGGGGTATTTGTTGCTTCTCTGACCATCCTCCTCAGTATCCTGGGGGGCGAAATGCACCTCCGTGATCGGCTCCGACCAGCCACCAGGACGTCTGACAAGACTGTCGGACTGCACAACAGGCGGATATCAGCTCAGACTGTCCGAAACCGCCAGAGGCAGGCAGACCTCCGAGCCCGCCAACCGCACTGAGGTCTCGACCTGACCGCCGTCCTTCATCGGTACAGACTCGACTGGGCCAACCGTAACCTTTGCTGGACACTTGCACGGTGGAGGACGGTGTTATTCAGCGATGAATCGCGATTCCAACTGTACCGCGCTGATGGCAGACAACGCACATGGCGACGCTTGGGCGAGCGTTACGCTGATGCCAGTGTCGTGCGTCGGGTGGCACATGTTGGTGCAAGTGTAATGTTATGGGCATGCATATGCCATGGACAGCTTACCCGTCTGCTTTTCGTTGAGGGCAACTTGAATGGGCAGCGGTACCGTGACGAGATCCTGAGACCCATAGTCATACTTGTTTGTGCGACTCCATCACGTGACATTCCAGCACAATGATGCCCAGCCACACACTGCCAGGATCTTCTTGATGAGGAAGATGTCCCTGTTCTCAATCGGCTAGCATATTCACCTGATATGTCACCAATTTGGGATGTTCTGGATTGGTGGGTCAGGCGTGTTCCGGTTCCAGAAAACATGAGCCAGCTCTGAGTTGGGCTGCAGGAGGAATGGTAAAACATTCCACAGGCCACTATTGACAACCTTGTGAACTCCATGCACCGGAGGTGTACCGCTTTATGTGATGCCGATGGTGGACACACTCGTTACTGAGTGCCGTGAACTCTGCCCGCTGACCCCTGTTGGGTTCAGGCTGTGATAACTCATGAATTATGTACAGTAAATTGTTAGTCATGTTTCTGTTGCTTGAATATTAAGGCAAGAATAAAATAATCGTTTTGTTGAAAATTTTCCCGATTGATAAAAAATAATTTGAAAAAAATCACTTTGTGCGTTTATATTTTTGTTCAGTGTATTAAGTTAAAGTAGCAGACAAATGCAGATCTCACCGATAACCTTTCATTTCACACGCAAATTTTGTTAGCTAAGTAGCTAGCTGCTCAATGCGCTTGATTTAAATAGTATAGTATGCCGAATTATAGCTAGGCTAACATTCTCTACGTGGCTACTGCAGCTATGCTACATGGTTAGCTACACAGATATCCACAAAAACCTTTTATTTCATGCAACTTTGTAAGCGAAGTTAGCTACCCAGCTAGCTGTTTTTCATTCATTTAAAGAAAATCAGACCGCTAGCCAGATAGCTAGCTAACGTTAGCTACGTAACTATCGTGGCTGTGCTATGTTGCTAGCTACACAGGTATCCACGATAACTTTTTATTTTGCATGCAAATTTTGTAGGTTAAGTATTTACTCAGCTAGCTACTTCATTTAAAATCTCATCAGACTAGCTGAATTGCTAGATAACGTTAGCATTGTAGCCATCCTAGCGATGCCATGGAGCTAGCTGTGAACAAGGCTGTGTTGATGTCCATTAGAAAGAGATATTCTCCTTCTTCAATGTTTATTTGAGGTGGGAAAAAAAGCTTACATTTTTCACATCCTTCAAGCTACAGCGCAAAAATAGGTCTTCGAATCCTCACGTCTGGATAAAACTCTTTAATATAAATAGCATAATGTCTGAGTAACTTAAATAAAAACATACAATGCAGAACGAGGACGGATTGGCAAGGATGCAATCAGATTATTATTTGCAGTCAGGCAGATTCACTTTCTTGGGATGTAAATTCTGAGCATGCGCAGTAATCATGACACAGCTCCTCAAAAGTCCGGGTAAAGTGAAAAACACTGTTCGTTCTGACCTTGGCACACCACAGAGAAATGTGCAATTAAGCACTCAGCCCAATTTTAATGATTACAAAATCGCTAAGTAAATAAAATTACTTGTCAAAATTGCTAAAAAGTGTATAATGTTGCTGAAACCATGCCCAATCGCAAGGTGCAGTGTCTCAGCTCTGTCTCACGTGCACCACAGACAGAGAAATGGATGCTCCAGTGAACCATTTCTTAGAATAGGACTGCCGTGTATGTTTGAGCCACCTTGTAGCGACCGCTGTCAGTGCTACATCGCCACCCACCTGACAAACAGTCCATTTGTGCCTCCTACCGTTTACTCCCACAAGTTTCCTAAACCCAATCACAAACTGCATGCAACCCGCAAAATCCAAATCCAGCCTCTAGGAAAATCTATAGAGTGAACACGGAGACCAGTGTGCGTTTGTTCGGTCTATGACTGACGTTCCGAGGGTTGTGAGTACTTTAAAATAACTTGTGTTTCTTTGGGGATCAACTTTTGTTTTATTGACGGCGAGCAAAGACGCTGCTATTTGGTCCACTACCGGGTTTCATTCCGTCATTCCGAACTGCGGTAATCTCAGAACTGGATTTTCAGTTGAACTTAATTTCTTTTGTGTTGTTTGGAACGGACTGCATTGTGTGGGGTTGCGGGAAACCAGAACTGGATTGTTTTGGAAATGGAACAAACTTTTGGACGGTAAAAAAAAAGAGTAATGTTTTTTCTGCTTGCTTGTTCTTCCAATGTGAGGTTTAAAAGGAAGTGAATTGTTGTGTTTTTTTTTGTGCTGGCTGAATTGTATGCTTTGCATTTGATGATTGTATTGCACCTTTTCCTCTGTTTTGTATGGTTTGAGAATTAAGTGTTCTTTTGCTGTATTAAATATAAATTGTCAGACTTGACTCTGACTGGCACCCCACTTTATCTAAAAGGCAAAAGATCAAACCCGCTACAAAAAAGTGGCACCCCAAATACCTGGATTCAAAACCCTGGCTTTGTTTCAGCCTATAGGAAAAGCAAACAAACTCAGATACCCTTCCTTGTTTAAAATTAAGCTTCGGACCACAACCTAAAATGGCTTCCTCAGCAGCAAAATGTCTCCTGCAGGATTTTGAGGACACACAAGGATTGGATATCCTATCAAAACAACCCAGCATTGGAAAGGGAAAAAGGGAAAACTATGATCAGAATAAACCAAGTGGAGAAAAAAGCACGAATTATTCATTACTGGATATGGAGTTGTGGATGGACTCTGATTTATCACAACCACTCATTCCAATGAACACTGCATCCCAACACGGTGCCAGTAACCAGCCTAGACAAATCACTGGCTGCAATAAGGAGACGGGCAATATTGCGGAGACAATAAAGACAATTACAGAGGAACAAACTCAGAAACTCATGGAGGCACAAAATAACCAAAATGAGGATCTCCAAAATACAGTAACAAATTTATTACGGGATGTCACAACAGTTTTTGAGCATCACTTTGAGCAATTGCATCAAACCCTGAACAAACAAACTGAGCTTTTAAGGGATCAGTTTGCAGCAAACCTCAACTGGAGATTCGCTCATCATTTTTATTTATTTATTTATTTATTTTTATTTATTTATACTGGGAGTCCGATTGAGAGCAAGCTCTCTTTTGCAACGGAGCCCAGTAGCAAAAAACAGAAAACACCAAGTACAATGAATAAAAACAATGACTACATTACACATGTACATTCCTGCTTTGTGGCAGCCAATAAAAGACATTTAAAACAATCAATTGAAATAAGACTTTCCAACTTTAAAAACTGTTGAATCCTATTCCACTTCTGTGGAGCATAATACATAAAAGCAGTTTTACCCAGTTCAGTACGCACCCTTGGGACATCTAAAACCAAAAAGTCAAGAGTGTGCAGACCGTATTCCCCCTTCCGCACGTTAAACAAACTGGTCAGATATCCAGGCAGTTTACCCAACAATGCCTTGTATATAAAAAGGCAACAATGTTGCTCCCTTCTCATGGCCAGCGAAGACCAACCAGCGTTAAAATGAAGTGTACAGTGATGTGTTCGGAAGCCATCTCCAGTTATGAACCTTAATGCAGCGTGGTACACTGCATCAAGTGACTTCAGCAAGGAGGGTGCAGCGTGCATATAAATTACATCACCATAATCTATTCTAGAGAGAACAGTTGCTTGAACAATCTGTCCTCTGCAACTCCTCGGAAAGCAGGCTTTATTCCTGTACAGCATAGCCAATTTTGGCTTCAAATTCTTGACCAGCTCATCAGTATGCTTCTTAAAATTAAGATTGTCATCCACCCAAATGCCAAGGTATTTGTAGTAAGGAACTCTTTCGATTTGGATTCCATTTACTGTCGTGATGTTACCATTATGGAACCTAGCAGCTGGTTTATGAGAGAATAGCATGAATTTAGTTTTTTCAGAGTTTAAAATTAGTTTAAGGTCTAAAAGATCCTTCTGGAAGATTTGGAAATCTGACTGCAAATTTTTAAGAGCCAAATCAGCAGAAGGGGCAGCTGAGTAGATGACTGTATCATCTGCATAGAGGTGGATTTTACTATTGAGAAAATTAGCACCGAACTCATTAATAAAAAGTGCAAACAGCAAGGGCCCCAAAATTGATCCCTGTGGAACCCCCTTGCTAAGATAAATAAAGTTGGATTGATAGCCATCGGCCACAACAGCTTGACACCTACCAGATAGATAATCTTTAAACCAATTCAGAGATTTAATATCAAACCCAATTGCACTTAGCCGCTCTATGAGTTTAAAATGGTCAACTGTGTCAAACGCCTTAGATAGGTCAATAAAAAGGGCAGCGCAGTCTTGCTTATTGTCCAAGGCAGAAATAATATAATTTAATACCCTGGCTGCAGCTAATACAGTACTATGACCTGGTCTGAAGCCTGACTGAAACACATTCAAGATAGCATGGTCTGATAAAAATGCTCTAACTTGATTATTGACGAGTCTCTCTAAAACCTTAGCCAAGCACGGCAGCTTTGAAATTAGTCGATAGTTATTCAGAACATCTGAAGAACCACCTTTATGTAAGGGAAGAACAAAAGCCGTTTTCCACAAGACAGGCATCGAACCGGTCGACAGGGTTAAGTTAAAAATGTGTGTCAGGATAATAGCAATCAAAGGTGAAGCCAGCAATAAGAGGCTTGGGTCCAATTTATCCGCCCCAGTGGATTGCTTAGGGTCAATGCTAAAAAGTTCTTCAAGCACTTCCTCTTCAGAAAAAGGACGCAAGGAAAAACAACCGGAGTTATTCGGTACAGGTACAAAAGGCCTGCTATCACAGGTAGGAGCAGCCGGCAATAACCCTAAATTTTCAAAGAGGTGGCCTGCATTAACAAAATGCTCATTGAAAATATTACAAAGTTCCCCTTTATCTGAAATATTGACAGAATCCTTAGTAATCCTACTTGGTAAAGCCGAGGAGGGGAGCTGAGACAAGGATTTAAAAGTTCTCCAAAATTTCGCAGAATTGCCGCCGGAGTCAGATAAGTTGGAGAGATAATAAGATGACTTGGCTTTCCGAATCGATGTAAGGGTTCTGTTGCGAAGGTAACGAAAAATCTCGCCAGTCAGAACGCAACCTAGAAACGCCGCTTTTTTTCCAAGCGAAATCCCGAGCTTTTAACAGCTCCGAGATATCAGGGGAAAACCAGGGATTCGCCCTGTTCTTAACTCTCAACTTTTTAAAGGGGGCATGCTTATCCACCACAGTATTGAAAGACGTGATAAAATGGCTTAACGCTAAATGAGGGTCAGGAATAACAGCAGAGTAATGCATGTCACTCAGATACAAGTCATGCAAAAAGGCTTGTTCCGTGAAGTGTTTAAAATTTCTTTTGACTATGACCCTGGATTCTGATTTTGGGTTACTATTATTCCTGACACAAGCTACAGGACAATGGTCACTAAAATACAAAGGGAAAACGCCATTAGCTTTAAAATTATGAGGCCTATTAGTTAAAATAAGATCCAAGAGCGTAGCTCTATTAGGATCCTTAGGGTCAGGCCGTGTAGGACGCGAGATCAGTTGAGTCATATTCAAATTAATGCACACATCTTTCAAGCTATTTGAAGCATCCGAGAGCCAGTCGATATTCAAATCACCAAGTAAAATGATTTCAGAGTTTTCATCTTGCCAGACAAAAAGTTCAAAAAATTTTCGACTGCGTCCGGATTGAGCTGATGGTGGACGATAAACCCCAATAACTGTCAGTCGGCTGCAGTTTACACCATTACCTAAACAGACTCTCAAAGCTAAAAACTCAAAGCACCTGAACAACGATACAGAGTTTAATACAGAAACGGTAATACATTCTTTCACATAAATGGCCACACCGCCGCCCCTTGAAGGTCGGAGTCTGTCAGACCTAAAGACATTAATCTCTTTCATTAACTCATCACACAGAGTTAATGAAAGAGATTAAAGAATTTATGTCCCCACTGAAGCAGTCACTTTACCACCTTCATAATGATGTGTGGAAATTATCACAAAAAAATGGAGTTAATATCTGAAGAAATGGCAACAATGAAACAAACTCTCAATGTATCTGCACCTACAACAGTTCCACTCCAAGGAGCCCCGAGCAGAGACCAGTCTGGGGAGGTGCAGCGGCAACGTCTTCAGTCCACTGCCAGGTCCCAAATAAATAAATAAATAAAAGGTATGCTGGAGTCTCCTCAGGATTCACCCGTTCTGCTAGAGGGCAGAGGACGGTTGATGGGAAAATGTCCAGTTAAGCTGCAGTTTCCAACATTTGGGAAAATGAAGGATGAATCAGATCCCCTTCTGTACCTGGAAAAATGCAATGATTTTCTGGCTTTAAATCCACTGACTAATGAGGAGTTAATGGCAACTTTGAGAAATGTCCTACATGGAACAGCGAGAAACTGGTGGGATGTGGCACGTTTAAACATGCATATCTGGCCAGAATTTCAAGAAAAGTTCCGTGCTGCCTTTTTATCAGAGGATTATGAAGATGAACTGGCAGAAAGGGTCAGGACGAGAGTTCAGGGTGAAGTGGAGAACATTTGTGACTTTGCCTATGTGTACCGCTCCTTATGTCAGAGGTGGAAGCCAGATATCCAGGAGATTGCAGTGCTCAAACTCATTTTCAGAAACATTAACCCACATATGGCAAGCCAGCTTCGTGGCAGGGTCACAAATGTTGATGAACTGGTCAGACTAGGACAGCAACTGGAGAAAGATCAGGCAAGTCAGTTTCAATATGAACAGCGAAAAAAACTAACCGTTAAAGAGAAAGTGAATGTGTTCCCTCCTTCTTCCCAATCACAGCAATCCCACACAACCCCAATGGTTCATTGCTGGAGATGTAAGGGAACTCATGCTCCATTTTCATGTCCAAACTACAATCAGTCAAAGAAATCTAAAACTCCTCACCCCTCTCAACTTTCTCAAATCCATCAACCGTCCGCCCACCAACCTCACCCTCCGCAATCCCACCCGCAATCCTCTCCTCAATCCCACCCTCAGCAAACCAGCCTACAGGCCTCTCACCCTGGAAATGAGCATGACCATCCTTCAGTGAGCACCCTGACAGCCACCACGCAGTCACCAACCTGTATTGCTTCCCACTCATTTGTCCAAGGGCTGAACAAATGCACCAATCTAAGAATGAGTTTTGGCAACACTTTACCAAGGCAGTTGACTGTTCCAGTAACGGTAAGGAACTGGAATGGCAAAGCTGTTGTTGACACAGGCTCAACATACACGTTGATCAGTCAACATTTATGGGATTGTGTCAAAGCTCCAGAAGATAGATTATCCCCATGGACTGAAGGTCCCCTCTACCTAGCAGATGGGGAACCCAGAAACCCCCTTAGTTGGATAGAATTAGAAATAAATCTACAAGAAAAAACCTGGCTGGTGGCTATGCTTGTGTTAGATTCCCAAACTCTGGCATTTCCTGCTTTGCTAGGGTTGGACTTCATCTTCTTCACTGGTATGCAGATTGGTGTGGCAGGACAAGTCTACTGGTTTCGAGAAAATGAGAAGGCTAAATTTTTTTTCTGTGTAGAGTCCTCTCCGCTAAGGGAGGGGGAGACTGGCAACTGTGTTGCTTTCTTCTCTGTGGAAGCTCCATCGGCCACTGCACGGTACCCTTGATTTATCACTGTGGAAAGTACGGACTTGTTCCAAAGAGTAATTCAGGAGTCTCATTTGCCTGGAAACCAAAAGCCAGAACTAGAAACCCTCTTGCTCAACAACACCAATATCTGTACTACAACACTGGGCCACACAGATCTATTAAAGCATGAAATTTTTCTCACCAATCCATTTCACATTCGGCAAAACCCCTACTGTGTCTCCCCTCCAAAGCTGAAGGTGATGAAAGAGCTCATTGATGAAATGCTGAAGAATGACATCATTGAACCCACCTGCTCCACTTGGGCTTCCCCAGTTGTCCTTATTCCCAAAAAAGATGGGAAAACAAGGCTCTGTGTAGATTTCAGAAAAGTAAATGGAAACACAGTCACAGATGCCTATCCCATTCCAATAATCCAGGAAATACTTGACAATCTCAGAGGTGCTGCTGTCTTCTCTTCCCTGAATTTAAACAGCGGGTACTGGCAGGTGGAAATAGACCCTGAGGTGCGAGAAATCACTGACTTCATCTGCCCTCTGGGCATATTCCAATTTAAAGTCATGCCCTTCAGACTGAAGAATGCCCCCACCACGTTCCAGAGGCTCATGGAGAGGGTGCTGGGGGAATTGAAAGGCGTCATATGTCTAGTAAACCTTGATGACATCATCATTTTCTTCTTATCCTGGGAACAGCATTTCTATGACTTCCAGGCTGTTTTTGACAAGCTCCATCATGCTGGACTATCTGTGAACATGAAAAAAAGCAAACTGTTCAGAACATCTCTGAAATTTTTGGGACATATTATGTCAGCTGCATGAGTCCAGGTTGATCCAGAAAAGACAGGCTGTGAACAATTTTCCTGTTCCCACCAACCTGTAGGCCTTACAGAGATTTCTGGGCATGGCTGGCTGGTATCACAGGTTTGTCCCCAACTTTTCACAGATTGCTGAACCCCTGAATGCCTTGAAGAAAAAAGGGGCAAGGTTTATCTGGTCTCCTGAATGTCAACCTGCCTTTGACGAAATCAAAAACCGTTTAGTAAACCCACCTGTCCTAGGTCACCCAAACTTCAATGTTCCTTTTTGTTGTGTATACCGATGCTAGTGAGATAGGACTTAGTGCAGTACTGGTCCAGAAAACAGACCTTGGAACCAAGCAGGCCCTTGCCTTTGCCAGCCGCAGCCTGAAGAGAGAAACTATGCTGCTACTGAGCTGGAATGCTTCGCTGTAGTGTGGGCATTGGAGAAGTGGAGGATCTACCTTGAAGGCCGCCTGCTTACAGTGGTAGCTGACCATACTCCTCTGCTATGGGTGTTCAAAACAACTAAACCCAGCACTCGCCTCATCAGGTGGGCCCTCCGACTGCAAGAATTCACCTTTACTGTTGAATACAGGAAGGGAAAATACAACACTGAGCCAGATGCCTTATCCAGAGCCCCAAATGGTAGTCAGTCCTCTCTAACTGTTGTGCTACTCTCATGTCTACTTCCTCAGGGCTAACAAAGGACTTTCCCATCTCACTCGAGTCCGTATGGAAAGCACAACAGGAAGACACTGAGTGTCAGACTCTATATCGAAAGACTGTGGAGAATGACAAAGTCATCAACTCAAACACCTCATTTGACATTATGGATCTCATCTACCATGTTGTCACACTCCTATAAAAGACAATTTACCAGCTCTATATACCAGCCAGCTTCAGGAAGCAACTTCTGGTGTATTTCCATTGGGATCCCCGCTATGGTCACCTAGGAAGGCATAAAACATACCGCAGACCGCAACAGCTGGTATACTGGCCAAAACTGAGCTTTGATGTCAGACAACAAAATTGCCAGGTTTGTCAACTCCACAAACCTGAAAATAGAAAACTGCCTGGGAAACTGCAGCAAACCATCGTCCAACACCCCTGGGAAATGTTGGGGATGGATTTAATGGGTCCTTTCCCCAAGAGTTCCAAACAAAATATCTACTTACTTGTCTGTGTAGACTATTACTCTAGATGGGTAGAACTGTTCCCATTAAGAAAAGCAAATGCAGAAAAAATATCTCAGGTCCTGGTGAGAGACATCTTCACCCGATGGGGTATCCCTGATTACATCCTCTCTGATCATGGAACACAATTTGTCTCCTCAATCTTCGAAGCAGTGTGCAAAACCTGGAATGTTGGACACAAATTAACATCTGCTTACCATCCCCAAACGAATCTCACTGAACGGGTGAATCGCACCTTGAAAACAATGATTGCCTCTTATGTTGGAAATCAAAATAAGCTGTGGGATAGATACCTTTCGGAGTTTCGCTTTGCCATCAACTCCGCAGTCCAGGAATCCACAGGAGTTTCCCCCGCAGAGCTAAATCTTCGTCGACGGTTGAAAGGGCCACTGGATGTCATTTTACAGCCCCCAGAGCCTTCACTCAACAGTCCAGCATACACAAAGATCTCACAGCTGAAAGATCTCCATGGCTTTGTATCAAAAAACCTAGATTCTGCGTGACATCAGCAGAAAAGGAATTACGACAAAGCCAGACATGAGATGGTGTTTGAGGAACAAGACCGAGTGTGGGTATGAGCCCATCCTCTGTCCAAGGCGGAGAAGTCCTTTACAGCAAAACTAGCCCCAAAATGGTGGGGACCATATTGTGTGGTGCAGCAAGTTGGCCCAGTGAACTATCAAGTAGTTCTGGAGGACTCTGGCCAAGACCTGAAGGTAGTTCACATCTCCCGCCTTAAACCTTGCTACCCTACAGCTCAAGACCTGCAGGAGCAGGAGCACCAACGCGTACTGGAAATTTTAGATGAGGACTCTGATGAGGAAACTTTCCTTGGCTTCCAGGACGCAGCATGCTCTCCGTCACAAAGGGACCACAGGACCTGCCAGAAGACGAATGGAATAGAAGTTTGATTGCTCCTCCGAAAAGAAAATGGTGTATTTGTAAAAGGCATGAGAAGTTGTGGAAGAACTGCAGCGCCTTACCTTGGGTCAGCTCTCACTAATGGGGGAGGAGTGTAGCGACCGCTGTCAGCACTACATCGCTGCCCACCTGTCAAACAGCCCATTTGTGCCTCCTACCGTTTACTCCCACAAGTTTCCAAAACCCAATCACAAACTGCGTGCAACCCGCAAAATCGAAATCCAGCCTCTAGGAAAATCTATAGAGCGAACGCGGAGACCAGTGTTCGTTTGTTCAGTCTATGAGGAAACACAGATTTACCTCAGGTTGATCACCGGAAAGTCCGCGTTTTACCGCCGCATATTGAATTCGTTCAACCTCGCCTGTAATCTGCCAGGAGGAACGCACGCCAGCGGCAAAAGTTGGGGATTTATTCCTATTATGCCACCGATGAGAATTCTGCGCATATTGCCCGGACTTGACTTTTACTTGCCTGACTGACGTTCCGAGGGTTGTGAGTACTTTAAAATAACTTGTGTTTCTTTGGGGATCAACTTTTGTTTTATTGATGGCGAGCAAAGACGCTGCTGTTTGGTCTACTACCGGGTTTCATTCCGTCATTCCGAACTGCAGTAATCTTAGAACTGGATTTTCAGTTGAACTTAATTTCTTTTGTGTTGTTTGGAACGGACTGCATTGTGTGGGGTTGCGGGAAACCAGAACTGGATTGTTTTGGAAATGGAACGAATTTTTGGACGGTGAAAAAAAGAGTTGTGTTTTTTCTGCTTGCTTGTTCTTCCAATATAGGGTTTAAAAGGAAGTGAATTGTTGTGTTTTTTTTGTGCTGGCTGAATTGTATGCTTTGCATTTGATGATTGTATTGCACCTTTTCCTCCGTTTTGTATGGTTTGCGCATAAAGTGTTATTTTGCTGTATTGAATATAAATTGTCAGACTTGACTCTGACTGGCACCCCACTTTATCTAAAAGGCAAAAGATCAAACCCGCTACAACCTTAGCTTGAATCCAATTCGAAACAAGAAAACCCCGACTTACTCGAAAACCAATCTCATTCCTTATATTCTGCAATGCATTTGTATTTTTATTCTATGAACGCAAGTCAGCTGTATTTAGTACTAACGACAAAGCTAAATAAAGTCAGACTATATACGAATAAATAGCTAAAACAAAACATATTTTGCCTTTATTAGATGCAAATGTGAACAATAGCCAAAACATAATCGAATATGAACTGAATGGCCAATCCTATGGTTCACTGCAGCTCAATCAATTGGAGGTGGACAGGAGATGTGCATGTGTTCTACATTTAAAAGCCTGAAGGCCAGTGTTAGTGATGGTTTCAACCACATCCTCAGGGAGGCGGTTCCACACATGCACAGCAGTGTGGAGAAAAGTTCTGTCCAACTGGTGGGTCCTGGAGTTTGGAAGGCAGAGAGCATGTTCTGCTGTGGCTGTGCATAGGCGGGTGGTTCGTCACCACATGAGTAGAGGGGTCACCGGATGGTTGTATTTGTCTATACAGTGTGTCTCACAGAATTATTCTATGTGTGGTGGTAGCTGACTGGGGTGTCGGATGATTTAGAGAAACCCAAGGCTGTTGACTGAAGGTCCATCTCTGGAGCTTTGGTGGCAAGGCGATGAGACCGCGGGGTGCGCAAGCTAGTTAGGAGGTGAGCATACTTTATTGACATCAAAGTACAATTCTGCAAGAAATATGCTGCCACTTTAATTTTCCTCATTTGCGTTCTGATAAACAATAACTTCATCAAATACGAACATATGGATATTTTAAGCTGCTGTAGCCTCAGTAACTATCGAGATTCCTATTAACTGGAGACAAAACTTTTTTCTGTTGCATGTAGCTGGACCATACACCAGTTTAATTGAATATGAGTCATCAAAATCAGTTAAGAACTGTAAACATTTAAGTACATTTTTTAATCAAAAAAAAGAAAGACTCAGTGGCACCAGTTTACTAGTTAGCTAGCCTGTATGTTTTTAAGAATCAGCATAGCCTGCTGCTGTGAAAGGCAAATAACTTAATGGACCACAGCAACAGGCCTTGGCTGTCAATTCAGCTATGTCTACGCATAATTTAAAGGTCCCCTATTATGCTGATCCTTCTTTTAATACATACAACTAATGTTATAATGTTGGATGTCCATACTCAACCTCTGCAAAGTTTCTAAACATAAGATACAGGGGTTTTGCCGTAATCCAAGAACGTGATTTCCTGAATGTGATTTCCTCTGAACAGCTCGTCCCGAGATCTTCACGAGATCTGGGCAAAACCTGACGTCAAGTTGTTGCATCCAATCAGGACAGACCTGGCCAGAGCCAATCACGGCGCTGGACCTGCCCACCCCGGAATTTATTCTATAAGATGCAAACGAGCTCAAATCATTTAAGGTGTAGATTTATCGGTATGTCTCCCAAAGCTGTTTGTACGTGTTTTTTTTTTTTTTTTGGATGCAAAAAAAAAGCACAACTATTTTCTCTTCCAAAAGACAATACCACCTGAAATCAGTGGGTAGCTTTTTTGTTTGCTGGCGGCAAACAGCCACACTCAAAGGGAATGTTAGCTGTTTGTGCTCGGCATTTCATCAAAGACAGCTTTGTCAGTAAAGGATAATTTGACGCTGGTTATACGTCTCAGCTGCTTCTCAAACCTGGAGCAGTTGCATCGATCGAGCGCTCAGAGCCACAAGCTGTAAGTAATGATATAACAGCAAATAATGTAAGTGAAGCTAACATGTTACAGGTGGCCAGCAGGACCACTAATGATAGTAAGCACTAACAACTGGCCTCAAACGCAGGCTTTGTAAAACACCTGAAGATAAAGCCTGGATCGGTAGCAACTGTCCGTGACTCACAGATGGGAAGCAGTAAGTTTTACCATTTTGTTTTGCTTTACTGCATAAGCCTACCAAACGTGATAGCCTGTTGAATGTGGCTGTCACACTGCAGCTAACATAGCTAAGTTACTGTTGCTAATGTTTGTGTCCTGAATATGCAGGAGTAATATCAGGGGACATTCAACGGAAGATGTGTGAACATAAACCTCATTTGAAGCTAACTTTTTATACCTGTTTGTAATTTGGATGCTTGGTACAACTGTTCATGGTCACGGAACTGTCTGTAAAACCTGTGTTGCTGGGTAACGTTTGTCTCCGTCGTTATGATGACTGCTCGGTTACTACCATATGTTAGTTCGCGTTCCGTGCTACTTAAAAAATGCTCCAGGTTAATTTACATGCAGTAATTCAGATTGGTATGCTTGTGTTACTTTGGTTAGCATCAAGGTGGTAGTTTAATCAAAACATTACCTGACTGTAGCCGCTACAGTTGAAGCTAACTGGAGAAGTGTTGAGCGTGTCAGCAAAGTTGGGCTGATAAGGCTATAGATAGACCAGACGCAGGCTTTGCAGAGCTTAGGGTACGTGTTTGGGTTTGTTTACTGCTGCTCTGAAACAATCGTTTTTCTTATAGTATCCATGACCGGGTCAACCGGGTATTTTGCCGATGTGTGGGCTAGCTGGTGAGAGCAATCGTGAAACGCACTATAACATGTCTGGTATTACAAATGATTTTTCTGCATTGCCATGGCGGAATTTCATCCACCTTTGAAAATTGTTCTGGCTAATAAGCCGATAAAGAAGTGGAGGTCGGATATGGATTTCCAGTTGAAGTTATCGATTCGCTAGCTCCACATAAGCAACGCTTACCTAGTTTGTGTGTTTTTACTACGACCTTATTTAGACCTTATTTGGTGTCAGAATTGTGTTTCGTTTTGGTAGAAATGGTTAACAGGAGCTTTTAGCAAAGTTTCTCCGGATAGCTAAGTGGGAATATAACATGACTATATACAGTACAGGTACAATCACATGCATGCAAGGCGAGACAGTACAAGCAAAACACTAAAATTTCAACTTTCCACTCATTGACATCTTGCTGTAAAATTTGCTGCAATACTTCAATTACTTCCTCCTCCCATTCGGGGTCGGTTTCGGGATCCAACAAGTACGGTCTTACAGCCATAGAGATATATAAACTAGAGGCGCTACGTTGTTTGTTCCAGATCAGCCAATGTGTGCGAAGCTGGCCGCCACCTTATGACGGGCATGCCTGCCGCTGGAACCCATGTAAACTAATACGCTCTGGTTAATATTTCGGTAAATATCAATAATAATCATTTAGCAGCGTTTTGATTTCCGGTCTTTTTCAGACCGATAACTAGAGAAGAGTCGGCTTGAAGCGTCATTTCTGTCTATTATCGGCCATTGCGTTCACCAAAAGCGTAGTTGCTAACTAAGTTAGCAGCTAACATAGTTCGTCCATTCATTGTCAATGGTTCTTACGATGTAAGTTAGCACCTGTGATTTCGGGAAATGGACCCCTGAGCGATTGATATTTTTCCCAAAAGGATGATTGAAAATACGGTGGTTTACATCCAGGCCATCTTAAACCTCCTTCGGTACGGTAATAGTATGACTGATCTCGTTCTGTCAGGCCGGGTTCATTTTTGTAGCAGTACGATCTAGGGCCAGGCACTTGTTAACTAGTAAGATAAATTATCATCGCAAACGCCGGGAACCTTGATAACAAGTGTCTTATTGCGACCGCAGCCAAATCCTGAAAATAGTCAGCTAGTTTAGAAAAAAAAACTGGTTTGTAGTTGAATCTGACACGTTGGTCTATCTATTAAAAAAAGAAAAACAAAAAGAAAATTGGTTTGTAATTGGATCAGACACGTATCTATGACTTTTTTTGTTTGATAGAAATACTGCTGCATGGTGCAGACCCAGTCACTGACATTATGATGGACGAGGAACAACTAAACCTATTCGCAGTGTCTAGAGATACGCCAGTTTTTAACTAGTGCGGCAGTCGATTTGAAGGGATTAGGATAAGGATTAGGGATTATGTTTAGGGGAAGGGTTAGAGTCAGGGTTAGTTTAGGGCAGGGTCTGAAATGGGGACTGCCGTACCTCAATACATTGAAATGCACTGGATAACTGCCGTACCCATAGCAACTGCATAACCTATTCGCGTCTACTGACAGTGAAGCGGCTGCTGATTCCAACGGGTTTTCGGACGTGCTTCACTCTTAAATCGGCAGTGATTCTAAGTACTGCGGTATTTTTGCTTGTTAGGACTGTATGACACTCAGTGGAAATCAATAAAATCGAATGTTTATGTAGTCACATATGAATAAGATGTCTATTTCCCATCCAAATAACCTGACAGATCCGGTCCTATACCCGAACAGCGACAGAAAATTCCGGCCGCTCGCATCTTCTCTGTCTAAACAAATCAGGCCGTTGCAAGCCCACAATTATACAAGGCTCCCGTCCGCACAAAGTAGTTGTTTTCATACTAGTATACAAGGTTCCTAGACAAAAGGGGTTAAGGCTTTATAACAGCTACTGCTGGCAAGCAAGCAGGTATTTATCTGATGAAAGGCCTGCAGTGGCTGATACCTTGCTCAGCTCCCAACTACACTGCTCACCCCGAGATTTGGCAATTAACACCGAGATCACTGTCGTTAAGCCTGGTCGCTGACACGGTTTACGAACCCCGGGGTAAGCAGATTTTTTTTTTTGTGTGTGTTAATCCGGAGCGGCTAAAGAGTGATACGCTTCCGCTGCCTCCGGGTAAGCCACGACGTTACCCCCGAGGTTAGTAATCCGGTGATTTGGTAGTGGGAGAGGGCTAAGTCAAGACTAGTTTTTCACCGTACAGCCAAGTCTGATGATTTAAAGGCAATAATCTCTGTTGTTCAAGCTAAAAATAACGTACCTGTGAAAGCTTAAATCGAGTACTTTCCCTCTCCTGTGGCTACAATTTACGGCAACACAGTGGTCTGGCATTAAGAAATAAAATTCTGGCGAAGATGAATTCACTTTGCTGTACCTTTCTGTGATGGATGCCCGTCACAAGATGGCGGCCAGACTTGCACATTGAAATCGTAATATAGCGCCTTTAGTTCATATATCTATGCTTACAGCAATAGATGCCGCGGAAAGCTGTCCAGCAATACCTGCCTTCTTGGTTTCCTCGTTTTTTGGGTCTGCACCCTCCCCCGGAATTGAAGTGGCCAAGCAGCCAATCAGAGCAGCGCCTCATTCGGATAGCCTCCCCGCCCACTCAAAACAACTCATGTTTCAGGCCGGCACAGACGGGGTCAGAGAAGAGGTCTCACTAGGCCTGGGTGTGTGTGGTTTTGTTTTGTAACTGAATTCTTAACATTATTTTAAAGATCCATTGGACATATTTTAAACAACTAAATACAGCATAATAGGGGACCTTCAAAATCATGTAGAAGAGTGGCACAACCTGTGCAGTTTAATGCAGTTACAGTGGACTACCTAGCTACTTGCCTGGCTACTATAATTAAAATAACAGCACACAGGGTGACTTACTGGTAAACTCATTGATGGGCACCATGGGTAACATTACTGCCGATGATAGTATATCGTCGGCCTGCTGATAAAACCTTGCATCTTCAAAATGATAAACTTTGCAGGAGAGCATAAAAAATGTTTAATTTTGCATGTAAGAATGCAGTTGAGCTGTGTTCGGCTAGGATGACAATTTTTCTTCCAAGAATGTGTTTTGTATTTTGCAATGTTTATGTTATTATCGTGGACATACGAGTTTTTGTTTCTTATCAGATTTGGAGATGCGAGGTTTTATCAGCAGGCCGACGTTATGGTGCCGGCGGAAGGGGAGAATAAAACCCGGGAGGGGGGATGGGCAGTTTGGCTGCATTTTCCAATATCAGCAGACTACTCGTGGATCTCAGTTGTCTCAGATGAAAGTGAAAGTACCCTGTGTAAAATTTTTACCACAGAGAGGAGTATTGGAGGTGAACCTCAGCTCTCCATCATCGTGGCTTTGTACCAAAGTAGTCCAACTATTCTTCATTTTTCAGAAATTTAAATAGGATGACAATTTTTTTTAAATTCTTGCGCTCAGAGAAGATGAAGCTTTGGGATACAGCAGGCGGAATAGCTGACTTGGCTACCTAGAAAACTGAACACTGGTGACTCAACTAGGTAGCTAAGCAAAGGCCGTGTGGTCATTAATCATGATTGAGCTTGAAACCACTGATGTAATGCGCTCATGATTTTATATACTATGGGCGGGATATGTTAAGGAGGGCTTCGGTGCATTGACAAGCCATGTTTTAGCCCCGACCAAAAAATCCAGAAAATATAACTGGAGCGAAACTGTGAAACGGTCTAAACAATTCGGCACTAGTTTAGTTTGCAGTCTCTTCACATATTAGCAGAGGTGTAAAGTCCAGGCTCAGAAAGTAAAAATCCTCCCCAAAACTTTATTCCAACCACTTGGATTTACTTCGGACAGGAGATATATGAGTGATCAGCTCATTCTGTGGGAGGGAGAAAAACTTGGCAGGAGTTTTACTTTCTGACCCCTGGATTTTACACCTCTGCATATTAGCAGCATCTATTTTGTAATGTGTACTGTGTTTCAAAGCAAATCTCGATTTCACATTACCCAGACTTTAACAGGCCTTTTTCATGGCTGTGCAGTGGGATCATGAAATGACAGAACTAAATGCATGTATAATATATTATTAAAAGGTTTCTCCACATTGCTACTGACAAAACCTATGATATGACTGTAGTTTCTTGTGCTGTCTGTGCTCCACCGCTGTGGAAAGAAAACAGTTAAACAGCCTTTGACTCCGCCCTCTTCGGCTACCAGACGCTGACGCTGCAGCAGGTGATAAATCTAGTGCTCAGACTCTGTGGGCATCTCCTCGGTGTTCTTAAAAAGAGGGTGGGGTCGTTTTCATGCGCTATCACCCTCTGCTCGGTGTCGCTGTGCGGAGTGTATGAATGAGTGAAACGTTTCTTTAGCCCTGCTGCCTTTCTGAAATACGCAGGACAGAAACTGATAAAGCGGACGATTTTGATATTCTTGTTGTTTTCCTCCGTGCACGATGGATTGATGGGCAACTCTCCGTCTTGAAATTCATCAGTAATATTTTATGCTCCTACACACCGGATTTTTGCTCGGCCTGCATCTAATTGTGGAATACAGTTTGGTCGCAGTCTATTACTCGGTCCGGGTATTCTGCTGGTCGCACGTTTAAATATATATTTTTGTTTATTTCAGGGGTTTGCATTTTTTGTTTGTTTGTGATTTTGTATTAAGTTGGGTTGACATCCTTTGCTTAATCATGGCATGGCCCTGCATTACCAGGGCTTGCTGCATCAACCGTTTTTGGAGCGACTTGGACAAAGCTGACATTGCAGTACCTTTGGTTTTCACGAAGTATTCCGATGCAACTGAAGTCCAGCGCCTCCATTTGCAGCCACAACCAAAGCAACCGCATTCGCAGCCACGGGCCAGTGCGGTCGCCATAGAAACGCAGCCTTCTCTCAGAGAAGCTGGAACTGTAGCTCGGGCTCCACCCGTGACCGGAGCTGCGGCTGCTGCTGGCGGCGAACGCGCTACCGCATCTGTGATGCGCCAGGATTTTAAAGCTTGGAAAGTTAGACCGGAGCCAAGTTTCAAGCCTAAAAACGAGTATCATCCATCGGAGACCCCATTTAATAATGAAACGCAGTATCAGAAGGATTTCAAGCCGTGGCCGATACCGAGAAGGGGAGACCATCCATGGATTCCCAAACCGAGTGCTAGTCCTAGTAAACGGCCCCCGAGGCCGAAGTCAGCACCTGCGCTCACAGAGGATGACAGCGGTGTGGAGAAAAGCGTCATCGCCGACCAGGTGCAAGAGAAAGATACGATGGAGAAGAAACTTGCGATGAAAGACAAGACTGAGAGAAGAGTGAGCATCAGAGAAGAGCGACCGGAACCCAAAGGTACCTCCGTAGAGAGCAAAGGAAGAGCAGCGGCAGATGCACTCAACAGGCAGATCAAGAAAGAGGTTTGTGCCGGAAGCTCATATAGGTAAGCCAAAATCACATGAATTTACGTAAGTTATTGCATTGTATTACATTTATTACCACCGTATGGGAGTGTCAGGCATGCTTACATTTTTATTTATTATTTTGTGAGTTTTTCCTGATGAGCGAATAGCTTAAGAGTTTTCCGCGAAAGCTGACAGTATTTCTCACTCAATTCACTGTAGCCTAAATGCGTAAATATAAACGTGAAATTTAAGCGTTGCGGGACATTACGCCATTCAAATAATGTTGGGGTAAGTGATTGCTTGTGATACTGCAAAAGCTGCATGTGAAGGCAAAGCAACTTTAAATGCTTCGTATCGTTTTGTCTACAGTGCAGTGCCTTCAATTTCTCTCATAAGTTAATGGATTTATTTAATACAAACAAAGTATTACCTATTAATGGATTCCAGACCCTATCCCCAACGGCCTGAAGGATTTCTGGGAATGCCCTCCATACTGGGCATACACCAAGCCAAACCCTGAATCGCTTCAACTGCTCATCATGAGTGCCTGAGAGTAGTGGAACTATTGACTTAAATAACATGCCTGAAAGCCAAAGCCATTCCCTGTGCCTGATGGGAGTCTGTGTTTTCCAAGGGGAAAGTGTAATGAAAACTTGATAATAAAGCACTACATTAGTTCAGCAATATTGAGTTGATGGAATCAGTTTAATGTTGCGCATTCATTCACTACACATTTGTATCGAAGGAGTCCCAATCGTATGCAAATGATTTGAATTGTTCAGTGATATTGTTAGTCAAAGCTATATTATTGATTAATCCCAGAAAACCTACAGCATGCTGCTGCTGCATTTGAACCTGGGGAACTTCAGGCCTATTTTAAATTCTACTGGCGATCCCAAGGTTTCCAATGATGCCAGTTGCATCCTGCTGAATTACAGGGAAATGAGTATTAAATGATGTACAAGATCCAGATATTTTCCATTTGATATAATGCTATGGCTATAAAACGTCCACGGCATCCTGGGTCTGAACATTTCTTTCAATGTAAGTGCAATGTAGTGGCAGTGAAGCCATGAAGCTGGCAGGTACAGAATATATATGTGACATTGTCCTACAATATGAAATATGAATGGCTGAGTTAAGGGAAAACTTAAGCAAAAAGTTTGAGTATAAGGGATTAACAGAGAGCAGGGGTTTTAAGTCTAAACAGGATTTAGCATCTAGTCTCTGGGATGTAACATTTTTCAGCGTTCTCGATTTAAGTGCAACTGCGCATTTTTACATATGAAAATGCCGAAATAACATGCAAAATTTTGAATACATACGTACCAGTCACCAGGGTTTCCGCTAGAAAAAATTGGCACCGGACAACGTGACCGGCAGGTTTTCAATTTATCGGACAAATGTTTGAAATTCCGGTCAAATATTATCTGAATTTATTGAGCTTAAAATGATATGCAGGCTATATAAGAATGATATCAAGGCATGTCAATTTATAGCGTAATCTTTTTATTGAAAAGTACGTTATATCAAATGAGTGCCGTCAACTGACTCACGTGCGTAACTTCTAAAATAAATAAATCTTGCACAAGCCTGCGCTCTTTTAACATGAACATAAAACAATTGCAAACAATTGCAACTAGCCTACAATTTGCAAACAAAAAAACACCCGGGGCCTGTACCATAAAGTTGGTTTTGGGCTTATCCCGGTAACTTCAGGTTTAACCGTGGGTTTTCTGTACCACGAAGGCGGCTCACTTCTTACCGAGGTATATCACCGCGGCAACATAAGCTGAACGGCTAACCTGCTGCGAAGCAGGTTTAGTTCTAGATTCAGATCACAGCGTGCAAAAGCACCGCCTACTGGCCAATCAGTTCTCTGAGAAAATGGCATCACCGTCCGTGAAGGTTTCAGCGGAGTTCGGTGCGCGGGTGAATACCAATATGTACGGTACAGGTTATCACTTATCATCTGAGGGTTTGACATGTGGCGAACGCAGCGGAGTCGTGCGCATATAGTTACAGATCTTGTGTGTATCACAATGCTGTATTTTTCCACGGCCAAAATCACTAAAGCCTTGTACTTGTTGCACATATGAAAGTAAGCCTACTGACCGCTTTGAATTATGCTTTTGTTGTAATTCATTATTTGTTCTCCGGCTCTTTTGACACCGCCGGGGTTGCAGCTGGAAAAAAAAATCCATACACGCCAAAAGAATACGTCCTCGCCTCACGTCAGTTTAATGAAATACGCAACTGTAATTTTACTGATGGGGCAGTAACATTATAAACGATAAGACACGCACATTTCTATACCCAGTAGGCTTCGTGCTAGATCAAACATATCCTATAAAGCAGAAAAGGAGAGAGATGCGCTCACTAGCCTACATAGCGCCAGTTGTCATGACTTACTGCAGCAGAAGTAAAATTAAATCATCACTATTGCAGCAATAGCCCACTTACAATCATGAATACGGGAGTTATTTTCAGTGATATTATCATTACAATTAACTTACACATTTAATCGATCGGTGATTGGACAACTGTCCTTTCTGTATCTGGCAGCTGCAACGGTATTAATTTTTGCCAGGATTTTTATTCTCTTCATATTTTTATTAAGAGCATTTGCTCCGCATTTGAAAAGTACGCAGCTTCGCTTCCAGTCGGTTTGTCCATGTTTGCAATTGGTCATTCGTTTCAAACACCGCCCCTTCTATGTGAACGCGCACAGACCGACATTGGAAAACCCTGGGTTCAGTTACCGAGTTGATAACTGGCTTCATGGTACCGCTTATCAGGAATGCGGAGGTCTGGTTAAATGCAGCCAGATAAGAGAAACCCTGGGTATGTTAATCCAGCTTTATGGTACAGGCCCCTGGACTGGCTCATACCATTTTAATAAAAAAAGAAAGAAAAGAAAAAACAAACTAAAAAATCTCATAACATGTTTCTGGCTTGGGACATATTAGCCTACTTTTTACGCATTTTCGCTGCAGTGAACTGTGCAGCAGCTGAATTAAAATCGAAGTCTCAAGTGTCTCTCCGCAACTTGCAACGCGCATCAGTCTTGTGACCTTGTTCTCCCCCAGGCAACTTCGCTGCGCTGTTTTGGCACACTGGAGACCGGGATCACGCAGGCTATTTTGGCCGGTTTAGGCCACTAAGGGTAGCCCACTTCAGATTGCATCTCAGTCTCTACATAATCCTTCTCCTTAGACCTGTTTGGTTTCAGAAAATAGTTTTTATATTAGCTTGTTTCGACATGTCCAACCTCTCCCGTTATTGTTGTAAAGCGCGGTGCATGCTTTGTCAGAGTAAATTAAACAAATGCGACAAGTTTAGTTCTGCGTGGAAAAAGTTTTGTTCCACATGTGGGCCTGGCCTTCACATTCTTAAAAAAATAAGATTCGGAGTTTTTTTTTTGTAATAAAATGACGCGGAAATTGATTGTTTAAATAAAATTCAAATTATGCTTAGAGGGAATATTTTGACCGGAGGGGTGAAAAATTACCGGACTTAGGCAGATTTTACCAGTCAAAGTCCGGTAATTATCGGATAACGGGAACCCAGCCAGTCACATACGTTTTTTTCCCCACCGGATGTACAACTATTGACCATCTGTCTTGGATAGGAGCCTAGCAGACTGTGTGTGTTTGTGTGTGTGTGTCAGAGGCCCTGTTTACTCCTGGTTTTAACATGGGTTTTGGATGATCGGATCTCAAGTGGTCAGCTCTAAATACAAGTGTAAACTGGGTCCAAGACGCATTGAGATCCGATCACTCAAACCACTTGCGGGGGTGGTTTGGGACGCGTCTGACCAAAGATGTTTGCTAGTGTAAACCAATCGGTGATTGCCATTTCCCAGCTGAGATGGAGGACAGTAGGCCTCCGGTGACTATGGCTCCGTTAACTGAGCTGAAGTATCACAACATAAATTGCACAAAAAACGTCATTTGCCACTCAGTGGAAGGAATCAAGCTTAAATATTTCACATGCAGGTAGGGATTAACCAGGGAACTAGACTAGACTGGTAATTATGCCACAGCTATTATATTTTTTCTAAGAGTCGTTTTACCAGAATAAAAATATAGCCTATATATTCCACCGAAGTAAGATTTGAAGTCAAATGCCTGACGTTACCATTTCCATGCTGCCATAATAATTCGTAGTACTCCTTTACGACAGTAGCCGACTGTCCCTTTTGCTACTCAGCGGCTAAAAACTCATTCAGCGGGGAGAGAACTACGTCGACTGAAGGGAAATGCATTCTAGACGGAAAAATTAGGGAATCTTTGCCAATTACATGATGTAGCCATCACTTTGAAACTTAAGAGAAGTAATCAAGGGTATATTGCCCTGAAGCACTATCGCTAACTTGCATAGTTGCAACTATTTACAGTCTATGATTCAAAACCATGTGAGTTGCCAACACGTTTAACAGCTTAACTTTTGGGAAACGTACCTCAGGCTAGCTAGCTAGTTAAAGGTTATTGTGCAGTCCTGGTTCCCAACTTTAAAACTGTTGCTAATGCACAACGCTAGCTTGTTCCAGTACTGGGTTCTTGCCGTGGCTAGAATTCAAAATGTTTGCTGGCGGAATTCAGACTCTACCCCCTGCCCTGTTTACTTTCCAATGAGAATGACCGTTTCAAATACGCTTTCATGTTTGGTGGAATTATCAAGTATGCCACAATTATTTCAAATGCTGCTCATGATACAGGTGCATTATTCACATATTTGGCTGCAGTCACTGCTGTGTTCAAGGTGAATGATACTTTAGCCTTTTTCCTTTGTACATCCAACCAAATCATACACTCAGACAGTGTATCTGAACACGGGTATATGCCTTATCTTAGGAATAAATTTGTCCAAGCAAGTGGACAAAGTGTTCCACTGACCTTTGTAAATCTATCTCCAAAATATGGACACATTTTCCAGAGTCTGATGCGATTGGGCTTATTGTAAGTCAATCCAGATGAAACACAAAAAACCCAGGCTGGTCTGCGCAAACCACGTAGCATTCATTCTTCATCAATCACACCACGCCGACTGACCTCCGATTGTCTCCTCATATTTATTGGCCTTTTGGCACATTTCTTTAGGTGGGATTAAATGTGACTCCTTCTACCTTATCCAATATTATTGACTCTGATTGGTACATTGTCCCATAGCAACCCTCCACCCTTAGTAACAAGTTTGCCATTACATCATAGTGTACCTTCATTTTAGGCCTCCATGGACGCTTGTAGACCACTCCTAAGTCTCCCAAACTGTGGGTTCACCTGAAATTTAGTAAGTTATCTGAGGACCTGGATGGTTCCAGAACACTCAGATGCGCATGCTCAGGTAGTGGGACCAGGCTGACCAATATGGTCATTCTGGAAGATTAGCTAATCAAGCCGGCCTTGAGCATTCTGCAGGAGCTTCTTTATCAGGTTTTTGACAGATTTATGAGTTTTTGCCTCTTCTCAGCTCCAAACTCCCTCTCAGTAATTTTAAAGGGCCACATGAACCTGGCTACGTTCTGTTGAACTGTGATTATAGTAATACTTTGATTTTTACAGTATTTTAAGATTATTTTCCCACCACAGCTTATTTCTTAAAATTCCAGTTAAATATCAAAAATGACTTCAATTATTGCTCTAAGGAATTTTTGCACATATTATGCTGAGTAAGATGAAGGTTTGAGCTCGTAGATGTTGGCAACACAATGGCCCTGTTTCCAGTCAGGCAAAATCAGTCCGATTACTAACAGAGAGAAAATTAACTTATTCTATCAACCGCACATCCATTATTTCAATCTTCCTGCCACCTTTAACCAAAGACAATGGATTGAGGTCTAGTTAAATGTTGGGATGTTAGGATGGTGATAACTTTAGCTAGGTGCAGTGTCTACAATGCATACACACATTAGGCTAGCAAGGGATGTTCAAAGCTATTCCTGTTCGCTAACTGAAGCTCCATTTTTGCTTTAAGCTGAAATCAGATATTGCACTGGCAGTATAGCTCAATGCGAAACAAACATTAACGTTAGCTGGCTGGCTACACAGCCACACTCATTCCTCATCTAACATTAATGATTGTTTATATTTTTTAGGAATTAATTGAAAATATTGGTCAGTGGTGTCTTAATGTTTGCTAAGTTGCGTGCGACATTATGTCTTTCAAGCATAATCAGAGCAATACTACTCGGCAAACAATGGCATTCTCATCACGCACAATTTCTGGTGAGGGGTGAGCAATGTTGGCTACAGACCGGACTCTTTCTGAAATGGGTATTATTGTGGAAAGATGGGTCTTAGCTGACCAAGCTGGCTAACTTGGTGGGATTGTTTGTAATCATGCTCGCTAACTAATAGAATAGAAGAGATGAACATCTCGGGGCGCGCACAGTATGCAAGTTCAAGTTCAAATTTATTTGTCCCAAATGGGCAATTTGTACAGCAGCAATCATAAAAACATAAGACCAGAGACACTCAACATATTTCACAATAAAAATACAATCAACAGGATACACCAAGAATGACAGTCTTCAGTAAAATAATAATATACTACTATTACTACCACTAATAATAATAAATAAATAAATAAATAAAAATAAAGTAATAAAAAAATAACTGCTACAGCTTGGCTACAGTCATCATCACCGCTATCCTCATAATATTCACAGTCAACATCACCCCTGCCACCCCAGTAAGGGAACAACAACAACACAACAGCAACAGATTAGTTTGTTCGGCCAAGAGCGTTTAACGCTCTAATGGAGATAGGGACAAAAGAGTTTTTGTACCTGTTTGTTTTGGCCCTAGAAGCACTTAGGCGCATGCCAGATGACAAAAGTTTATACTCTGAACTAAGAGGGTGGCTACTATCAGAGCGGATGCCCCTAGCTTTCTTAACAACTTGCTTATAGAATATATGGTTCAAACTGTTAAACTGGACACCTATAATCTTGCTAGCCACCCTCAGAATTTTATCAAGGGCATTCGTCAACAAATGCTGGGATGTATGGGGGATGAACAAACCCAAATACTGTCGCCAGAGCTTTTTGTATTGCAGTTGGCATGGTGGCGTAGTAGTTAGCACTGTTGCCTCACAGCAAGAAGGTCGTGGGTTCGAATCCAGTCTGCGGCCTTTCTGTGCGGAGTTTGCATGTTCCCCCTGTGTTTGCATGGGTTTCCTCTGGGTACTCCAGTTTCCCCCACCCATAAAAACGTGCATTATATGAACACTCCTGCCAGTACCCCTGACCAAGGGGGTATTGACCACTGGCTTTAGTTGGTCCCCGGGCACTGCTCTGTGGCTGCCCACTGCTCCTAACAATTGAATGGGTCAAATGCAGAGGACAAATTACCCCGCGGGGTTCAATAAAGTGTATATTATCTTATCGCCCAGACACCGGCCGAAGGATTGCCTTATTTTCTTGTTCCAAAGAGTGGAAAAGTATAGATCACGTTCTTTAGGAGGAGGACTTGCCTTTTTTGCCTATGTTAAACATAGAAAGAACGTTAACTTTTAATGTGCTTTGTTGCTACATTTTTGGTGGGGAGAGAATGAAAAGTTTGTATAATGTTTATATGATTTTCTGTTTTTTTGGGATTAGGTTTGGCAGTCAAGCTACTGTCGTTCATTGAACCTGTACAGAGCTGTCAATAAGGGCCAGTGCAAGCCTAAACAGCTACCCACTTGCCAATCTGTGGCCATCTACCTTTTTTTCATTTTTACAGTGGTTGACAAGGGGAAATGCATTTCAATAGCGCAAAACACCTCCAGTCAGAGAATTTCAAAGTTGAATCAATATCAACCTAAGGCCTAAAGTTGACGGCTCATAGCAATGAAATCAGCTCCTGGATGTTGATTTAACTTCATAGAATAAATGTTGATTTGTGCATGACTGGGAAACGATCTGTCCCCAGACCACGCAATCATCCATTCATCGTTAATCAATTATTTATTGTTGAGCAGTGTCCCTATGTCCTGCACGCTGCTTCCGCCGCTCGTGACCTTAAGGCTAGTTAAGCTTTGGTCATTATTTATAATATGCCAAAGCATTTTGAAGGGCGTATAGCCAATATAGTAGCGAACTAAATCAATTATATAATGTACCAATCGCAAAGCATTGTCTGACTGTCTTTGCATGCAAAACTAGAGGCACTCGTAGAGTGCAAACCTCCGCCAAGGTAGCACAGTCCAAATCTTCATGAGTGGGAGCAAAGTTGAGTTATTGCGTGTCATATGATTTCAAGATGGCTGCCGTGGCGGCCATACTGTTTCACTGATCGCGGTGAAAATCAATAGGGTTCTTCCTTGATGTAATAGCAATGCACCCACAAAATTTCAGACAAATCCGTGCATTACTTTTTGAGTTATGTTGTTCACAAACAGACAGACAGACAAACAAACAATCAGGGGCGAAAACATAACCTCCGCCCCAACTTCGTTGGCGGAGGTAAATATAGAAAATATTTATAGAAAATTATGCGTGAGATACTGGCTAGCTCCCGCAATCGCTCTTGTAGCAAGCTAATGTCATTCCTGTGTAGGTGTTGTTTAAGATTAGCATGACTTGTTAAAATGAGGTCCTATGCTTTGATTCATGAGTAAGTCTGCCGAGTGCATGTCCGCTGTTCTGCTCAGTTGTGCAGTTGCCTGTACACACTTGTTGGTTTGTTTATTCTGTGGAACTGCTTCTTGCACATGCGCATTTGAGATATTGATCTCGCTTATTTGACCAATTTTGATATCATAACCATTTAAAAGGTTTACTGACTCATTCAGCACATGATGGCAAGCATAGCTGAGTTCAATGATAACTTGCATGCCAAACAACATGTGAAACAATGAACTTTAATGGAATTGACATTTATCCACATACCGCGGGGAAAATAAGTATTGAACGCGTCAACATTTTTCTCAGTAAGTATATTTCTAATGGGGCTATTGACATGAAATTTCCATGTGTTGGTAACAACCCAAGTAATCCACACATACAAAAAATATCACAACAAATAAGTCCATAAATCAAGTTATGTGTATTATATGCATTTTAGTTATCTGTTTTGAAAATATGACACTAGACCTCTTAATAAAAAAAAAAAAAAAAAAAAATGGCTCAGCTTTCTCCATTACACTCTACGGGAAACTGCAGAGGTGCAGTGCACTGGACGCCATACTGGTTTCTGCAACTTGTCTTGTAGAATTAAAATATTATTACCGATTCAATATTTTCAAATGTTTCATTGTACATGCCTGAAGCTAGTAGCCTCACCTCAGTTTTTTGGAACAAATGGTGTGGCAACATGATATTTACGCAGAACCAGATCACTCAGCTTCTCCTATCTTGCTCCCCAGTGGTGGAATGACCTTCCCACCTCCCTATGAGCTGCTCCATCCCTGCCGCTCTTCCACCGTAAGACTCACTTGTTTAGACAGTTTCTGACCTGATCCCCCCGCTTTTTTTTTTTAAGAGGAGCAAAAAGAAAAATCCTGCTCTCACGTTTGCTCTCTTTTGCTTTGTTTCTTTTCCTTTTCTGTGCTGCTGCCTTCTGTATTGTTCTTGCTCTACATGTTCATGACTTCAGGTGACTAATGCTTGATATGAATTGTAACTCTTCTAGTCTTGGGCTACTGTGTCAGTGACCTTACTGTATGCACTTGCTGTAAGTCGCTTTGGATAAAAGCGTTTGCTAAATAAATGTAATGTAATGTAATATTACAAAAAAAAAAAAGCATACTGTAGATCACCCTTAAGTTTTTGAAGACATGGGGAACATCCAAAAATTGGAACATGGGGGTTATGATCACCCTCAGATTTTGAAGACATGGGGAACACGTTTTTAGGGACCATTTCACTGATACCAGTGAAGACACAAGCAAAATTGAGTTTTGTTTGGAGAATTTCCATTCAGAATTGAATTTGGTCTGTCACTAGGCTTAATTTATGTTTCTGAAACTAGCATCAAGTGTCCAAATTCAATATTAGAAAAAGTTCAGAAAGTTGCCATTGGGGAAAAAAATAAACGAACACAACATAAAGCTGTAATGCAGCCCTTACTCATACATTTAGATTACACCATTTTATTATGACTAATAAAAACCTTTTGTTTATAGTCAGACAGAACTCACACTATTTAGCAGTAAATGGAGGGCTTGTCTTTTTCTCTCTATTGAAAAGCGGTGTGCATGGGCTACTAGTGTGGCAACTGTCTGCAGGAGGTTCCAGTTGTCTGCCCAAAGATGTAAACCAGTTCAAGGCAGATGCACAAACAAGCTTTTATTTTGGTTGTGGAAGACAGTTGGAACTGCTGTGACTTGGGTGCTTGTATGCCTGTGGTAAGAGA
Source organism: Gymnothorax javanicus (assembly GCA_029692085.1). Lineage (NCBI taxonomy): Eukaryota > Metazoa > Chordata > Actinopteri > Anguilliformes > Muraenidae > Gymnothorax > Gymnothorax javanicus. The sequence continues at coordinate 78,929,785 of CM056195.1, forward strand.
GGGCAGGGAGCCGAGTTAATCTTTATTCTTACTGCAGAAATCTTTGCTACCCATGATGTGGATATGAAGAGTTGAGATTAAAGCACTTTTCTTTCATGCGTTTTGTGGATATTCTTATTTTGGCTGATGTAAAGCTGAGGCTAATGTGAGAAGTGCGTTTTTCCTCTAAGTTTAAACATAGAATAAAATCAGATTTGTGATTAATTACAATGCCTTATATCTTGTAAACATAGCATACCATGTATACTAGAGATGCACCGAATTTTCGGCCGAAAATGGCAAAAAAATGCATCTTCGGTTTTCGGCCGAAAGACTTTTAACACCGAAACAATACGGCCGAAACAGGATGTTGTGATGACGCAAGCAAGAACCTCGTGCGCGCCTGTCCGGACTTTTATTCCGTCGATTTTGTTAATTAAATATTTATGTGTTTAAATCAGTGAAGGCGCACTACCGTCACCACGTTATGGCACTGAAGTCCGCGAGTGCTTAATTGTAATTTCTCTTTGACATTGTCCTGATGCATAGGATAGCAGCTGGTGTTGTGTCCGATTCGCTTGCACATTAAACAACGCACCACCTAAAAACGCAAAGCAATGATATCTGTAAAAGGCGTAGAGTACTCATAGAAAAAGGCAATATATTCTTAAGGCATTTGTGTACCATCAGTATTCCATAATGTAACTACAACCCCTGGAAAAAAATATGGAATCACCACACACATAGGATGTTAATTCACCTTTTTTCCTTCATAACAAAGAAGCAAATAGCACATGACAAAACCATTATTGTTTATTAGCTAGACATTCAGGCTTCATAAACAATTCAGTTTGAAATTGAAGGCAAAACTTGTAGCAAATGCGCAAATCGCAGGAGATGGCAGAGTATTAGAATTTATCGCTTTACAATTCGTCGTCTCATCTGTGATGCCTTTCCTAAGAGCAAAATGCTTTATTAGCACCCGTAAAGTTATTTTCCGCGCAATTTTCGTAAAATAGGGGTAGCATAATAACTTTCTCAAGGGAAATTAGGGGAACACCGATGCTTCTAATTTCGCGACGAACAGTCACAAGCAAAGAAACGCATTTCATAAATGCAGCAACTTCGGTGAACAAACGCAACCTCGTGTGAAAGGTAAGGCAAAGCACAGTATAATACTGTGCGTTGCCTTACCTTTCAAACGAGGTTGCGTTTCTTCACCGAAATATTTATGAAGCTGCCCAAAATAACACGCGTTTCAAAAACACAATTTGAAGACGTGTTTCAATGATGGCAAGTGAAGCCAGTTTCCTAGCGATAATGCGGAAGCGAGTTGTCCTTCGCAGACAGGATTCTCTCTGACCAATCAGTGGGCCGCTGTGTTGTCACGTAACATATTTAATTTTACAATTTTTCAGCAGCCAGTAATAGGCCGGTCAGTTATAGGCCTGTAGGTTATTTATGAGTGGGGCCAAGTAGGCCTAAAACATTTTATTTATAATTATATTTTATTATATATTGTGCTTTGTTGGAATGTCAGTGCTAAATAAATATATTCATAATTTTGTAATTGATTTATTCTTTGAAGCATGAATATTAATTTATGCAATTGCAATGCCTTGACTTTAGTTAGGTAAGTACACAGCCATAGCCATAAATGCAATGGCACTAAAAATTTGCGTAATAATTTCTTTCAGTGTTTCCGTTTTCGGCCAAGCATTTCTCATTTTCGGTTTCGGCCAAAAATTTTCATTTCGGTGCATCCCTAATGTATACAGTCAGTAGCTGGCTACCGTAAGTAATCATGATTGTTACGGGCAGCTGAGTACTCCACAACAGAGCAGTCTTGATAATGTGGCCCCCCTCGATGTATTGCCTCAGTAGTAGGCCATGTAATTACAGCCAATATTAATAAATGGTGTGATGCTCAGGCACAAAGGACCAGATGCGAGCGAGGGAAAAAGCAGAATCATTGTCTTAATTCAGGCTGGGTCAGAACCAGGAGATCACAGGGCGACAAATCCAGACAGTAGGCAAAAATTCGAAATTCAAAAAACAAGCAGATATCAAAACCAGGAAATCAGATGGGCAGACAGATCCAAAGGGGCAGGCAAGAATTGAAGTCTAATAGAAGGGTGTCGTAGAATCACTAATAACAAATGGCATACTGGGTGCTCGGCTCTGAATGAAATAGATCAATGTTCTGAAAAGGTACAGACTGCTGAGTGGGACTATATATACACAAGATAGGTAACAATCTAGGCGGGGTAACAAGTGTGTGGGATGAGCTAGAGATTAACTAAGAGGGTAGACATAAGAGGTAATAACAATCACTGATTGGGGAAGACGAAAGCTCCAACTGGATTCACAAGACAATCTAAACATAAGAGCTCCAGTTACAGAGTGGCTTAGTGGGTGAGGAGAGAGAAGCAGATTAGATTAAGAGACAGATGTGAAGAGTTTGCAGTAATTATTAGTCATTCCACTTTATTACACATAACTAAATTGATGGACTTATTTGTTTTGATTTCTTTGTATGTGTGGATTACTTGAGTTGTTTCCGTCATCTGGTGAAAATTTCATGTCAAAAGCCCCATTAGAAATGTATTTACTGAGAAAAATGTTGACGCGTTCAATACTCATTTTCCCCGCTGTATTTTTCTCAGATGCAAAACATGTAATGAAATATCCCATTTGTTTCTCCCAAATTTTGTTGTGGATATTGTGCAGGTTAATACTTAGTTTATGTGCACTCACAGGCAAGCACATCTATCCCTGGAACTTCATGGCTTACACCATCATTTAAAGCCTGAGTCTAGATTGATGATGAGTGTTTAAGTCAGTGAGGTTCCTCTCCATCACATTAACTGTTGCTAATCCATTAAATGATCCTACAATGTACACTATTGCCCATAAAGTTGATCCTACGATGTACACTATTGCCCATAAAGTTGGAATAATTTTGCATTCAGACACATGCCTCTGTTTGATCCTATTTAAATGCTTCAGTAATCACTATTGATCAGGTGCAATGATTACATATTGAGTCCCGGTTACCCAGGTGAAATGAATTCATGCATCACATTCCAGTTAGGGAGTTTGTCAATATACTGAACGCATTCAAATTTGAACAGGCGTTCAAAAATGAACAAGTCTCTGTTCGCATTCAGCTAAAAAACGAACGGCAGAGTGTTCAAAAATGAACAAGCATGCGTTCATTTTTGACCGAACAGCATCCAAAAACGAACGCAGCTACCCTCTCTCGCGTTACAAAATGAATCTGCTCTCCACTTCGCAAAATTTACACCAACCTGCGTAAATATTTCCTTCTTACGAGAAAAAAATTCCCCTTCTCCCATCCTGCAGAATTTAGAAGTATATTGTATGGTACATGCCTATTAAACGACAGTTTTCACGTCTACTAAAAAATCCTACCAAATCTCCAGTTTCGAGATTATATCTTTACCGATTGTCAATCTTCCGCTATACGCTTACACTTTTCATCAAGTTCGATAAGATGCTTTAACACATTCCAAACACAAGACCGGAGATAAATTGTGATTCACTGGTACCGGGGTACGTTCAGTCAGCCAAAACATTCAAATGTTGCTGTGTGAATACTTTACTGGAATGACATCGCTTCCGTGTGGTGTCAGTATGCCACTTTTTCCTTCTTATAAAAAAAAAGCATTTTAGAATTCCAAATCATGATGTGACCGCTAGGCAATTCATATGCAAAAGATTGAAAATTAAATTAAATACATTAAAATTTTAGTTTACGCATTGTATCACATCATCTGCGTGACAGCCCAAGTTTAATTCTACTATTCTGTGAGTATAAGAACTATGATAACTTAGTCCCGCTCATATCAAATTGCAAAATTATCCGTGATATTAATCCTTACTTTTTAAACCTGTGAACACGCAAGCCAAAAAAAAAAAATGCCACGCTTTACAGCCCACTATGTATATGATGAGTTCTGCAATGATAATCAGATTTTGTTCCATTGATTGTCGCAGATTTTATTGGCTACCATTTGTCATATTATATATTGTTCTTATTTATTGTACAGTATTTTTTTCAGATTGAGGTCACAACACATTAAACCGCCGCTCTGTGGGAGCTGCCGATGACAAGTCCAGATCTACAGAAGCAGATGAGCAAAGTAAAACCTCCGCATGTGCACAGTATTATCAAATCAGCATGTCTGAATCAGTGGCGGGCGGTGGACGGAAAACTGGGGGGGGCGGAAAATATCCCTTGAAACGGATGAGATTAGTGACCCGATTTCAATCATTGTTCTTGGTCAACATGTTAGTTTCCCTTATAATGAAATGCTTAGGCGAGTGAATAATAAATTCTATAAAATGTTTAATTCACATGCCTTAATAGGCAGCTCTTCTCGAAAAAACCACTGTGGATTTTCCGCGTTAAATTTTGTCACATCCTAAGCAAGTCGTCAAACCTGTGCATTATGATTGTTTAATTGAAAAAGATTGAAATGCGCTCTTTTTTGCGTTCAACTGGTGCATTTAATTTCTCGTCTAACAAAAACAATTAGCTACACCTGAGGGGGAGAGTTCAAGTGTCTTTTACCAGGGAAATTGACTGAAAACAGATCAAGACTAATAAGCAGTTTAAAGACATGTTTATCGCCCTCCTTGTTCTCTGTCCACTGCCCGCCACTGATATAATACCATTCCTGAAGCGTCATGTAAATTGGCAAATGATGTTTAGCTGGCGGATTATACCCAGTATATGGAAAAAAAAACTAACAATGACAATGAGAACTATTTCACTTTAAGGAACTGAGAATTTAAAATAGGCCTGTACAAGCATTTATATAATCCGTCATCCATATTCAGTCGTCATTCACAAAAGAATATCCGTGCCCATAATATAAAAGCTCACTTCACACATAGATGAGTGCATAAGGCCTTGGGCAGGCATCGGAGAATGAACCCATCGGGAAATGAATGCATCAGAAAATGGACGGAAGGGTGTTCATCATCGAACGCAGTGACCAGGTTTGCAGCCTCGAACGCATCCAAAAATGAACAAGGGCGTCCGTTCAAAAATGAACGCGTTCACTGTTCAGAATATTGACAAGCTCCCTTAGTGACAGCCTTTTATAAAGGGCAAGACTTTTGTCGTGTTGTCCTTTTCCTGTTTAAAGTCTGTATGCAACAAATCCACGTTTTCAGAATTGGCTGTATAATTTTCAACCAAATTAGACGAAGAAGTTCCTAAGGCTATGCCTTGTCTTACATCACTGGCAACATGCCAAAGAGTACTTGCCCACTGACAGGACGGACACACATAGGCCAGTATTGCTGATTTCTTTGGAATATCACAGAGTGCGTTCTGTAAAATCCTCAAATGTCACCAAGAGGAGGGTCATTTTAGGCCACGAAAATCTCCGGGACGAACACGACTGACTACCAGACGAGATGATTGGCAACTGCTTAATCTGTGCCGTAGAAACTGGAAAATGCCAATGAGCCGCCTTCTTCGTTTTAGGAGATGACACCATGGAATCAACATTTCCCACCAAACTTTAAATCTAAGATTGCTTCTGCATGGTTACCAAGCACAACGAACAACCAAGTGTCCATGCCTAACTCTTCCACACAGAGTTGCTTGACTTTGCTGGGCTAGGCAGCACAGAAGATTGGGCACTGATTTGCTTGGGCGCAGGCGACTTCTTATCTTTACGAATGAGAGTCGCTATATCCCGAAGTGTACTGATGGATGACAAAGGGTTTGGTGATTACACGGCGAGACCCTCCGTGTTGACTGCGTCCAGGAAACCACTCAAGGCGGTCGCGGCTTAGTGGTGGTATGGGCCGGTATGCATTACGGAGGCAAAACGTCATTGGTGGTGCCGGATGGTAACGTCAATGCTGTCGTGTACCGCGGCATCCTGGAAAACCATTGCCTCCCACACGCAAGAAGGGTCCATGGAAACAACTTTGGGCTGCATGACGACAATGCTACAGCACATAGGGCAGCTGCTGTGAGAAAATTTCTCAATGCAGAGGAGGTGTAGCAGATGCCATGGCCGGCTTGCTCCCCTGATATGAACCCTATCGAGCATGCCTAGGATACCTTAGGCCGAGCCATCAAAGAAAGTGACAATATTCCTCAAACTGTACAGGAATTAGCCCAGGCTCTGACTGAAGAGTGGAACGCACTGCCCATTGACAGAATCAACAAGCTTATGGTCAGTATGCCACTGAAGAAAATCTCTGTTGTTTAGTGTCTTCTTTAACCGCTGATTCGACGTTTCAAAAACGGGCTGTTTAATTTACAGATAATCCTGGATGGAAAGAACTTGAAGACAGAGCCAACGGTAATGATGAGACATGTGAAGCACGTAATTATTAATTCAGTTGCGATGGAAAACAGTCGTACCCACAGAGAGGTCAACATCATACAAAAAACAGAGACTTACAAGCAGTATATATGTTACAATCAGATTATGAAACCAGTTTTTTCATGAAATGACTAGTTTGCGCTAGCCATTTCATAAAATGACAGAAATTTTTAGTCATCTCATGAAATGACTGGTTTCACAATCTGACTGTAACATATATAATGCGAAGTAGTGAGAAATAACACCTAGCCAGACCCTCCCAAGGAGAGGACTTTCGCTCCTTTAGCAGGATGTCAAGATACCTCATCCTAATTTAGTAAAAAAAATGGTTACTGTGCTCTGGTGCCCAATTGATTTGCATATTTTACAGGGGAAGCCAGTAGACAATCAACATACTGGCTGCAAGAAGTGGTCTTCACAAAGCCAGTCTATGTGTTTTGGGGCAGTCCTATGGGAACATATAAGAAATGATGAGGGAGCACTTTGAAAAACACAGAAATCTTACACCACAATGACTCAACGCACTGATCCGTGTCAGGGGTGGCCATACTCGATATTGCTGACTGAGTGACATTTGAAAAAGTAATGTTGGACCTTCTTATGCATGAGGTCCCCTCAAATGTTTCCTGTTAAACTGACCCAGGTTGAAAAATCCTATTATTAGCTTACCGGCCCAATGGGCCGATAAGCTACTGTCGTGGTGTGGCATCCGTCGTCTGTCGTCTGTCGTCTGTCGTCTGTCGTCCGGAATTGATTTTCATTGTGCAGGGCTGGCGATAAGCGGTATCACAGTGCAAAATACGATCAGTTTTTAGCTTATCGGAAGCTATGGTCGTGGTGTGTCGTCCGGAACATTTTTAATCTTTTTTTTGGCCCGATGAATTTTCGTGTAAATTTGCAGTAACATACTACCAGACCATATCTCCAGGTGTTTCTCTTGGATTTTTGATTGAATCATTTTTGTCTGTTTTATGGGCCCTTCAAATTTTGGCCCCAATGTTAAAGATAGGACTGAGAAATTTTAAAAAATAATTTCTCAAAAACTGCGTGATAAATTTTTTTCGAAATCAGGCAATCAACTTACCTTGGTACCGTCAATGTACAGTGTGAGCGCCATTTTGATTGAATCAACGGAAGTGGGGCTGTTGGGGGCGCTGTACTTTATGAATATGCAAGATGGCTTGTGGAGGCCAAATGGTTGCAGATAGAGATTAAGTTTGTATTATCGACATATAAGAAGTGATATATGACCTTTATTTTGGCAATATTAAATGTGACCACAGATGACTTTGAAAGGTCAAACTCGAGGTCAGGGAATATATTAACAATGTTAAGATATGACTTGAAATTTCAAAAAATTATTTCTCAAAAACTGTCTGATAACTTTTTTTCTAAATCTGGCAATCAATTCACCTTGAGACACTTTATGTACAGTGTGAGTGCCATTTTGATTGAATCGACGGACGTGGGTCTAGTGGGGACGCTGTACTTTAACATTGGGTCTTATGGAGAATGGGCCAAATCGCCTGTGGAAGCTCAATGGTTGCTGATAGAGATTAAGTTTGTATTACTGACATATAGGAAGTAATATATGACCTGTATTTTGGCTGTATTAAAGTTGACCTCAGATGACCTTGAAAGGTCACACTTGTGGTCAAGCAAAATGTTACAATTTTCAAAGGTTTCTAGGCTTGAAAATATTGAAGATTGGGAACATATGTGCATTGAACACGTCTAGGAAGTCATGTATGAACTTTCATTTGGTGGCCTTGAACTTGACCTTCGGCGAACTTCGGAGGTCAAACTTCACATAGTGAAATTTCAATGACTTCTATCACCAAAACTATTACAGATAGAGCTTAGGTTTGTACTGTGGCCATACAGGAAGTCATGTATGAAGTTTCATTGGGTGACCTTGAACTTGACCTTCAGTAACTTTGAATGCCTGAACTTCACAGTGAAATTTCAATGACTTATATCAGCAAAATGGTTACAGATAGTTTCGGTTTGTATTGGAGATGTATAGGAAGTCATACATGAACTTTCATTTGGTGGCCTTGAACTTGACCTTCGGTGACCTTCGAAGGTCAAACTTCACATCGTGAAATTTCAATGACTTCTGTCACCAAAACTATTACAGATAGAGCTTAGCTTTGTATTGCGGGCAAATAGGAAGTCATGTATGAAGTTTCATTTTGTGACATTGAAATTGACCTTCAGTGACCCTGAATGCCCAATCTTCACAGTGAAATTTCAATGAATTATATCAGCAAAATGGTTACAGATAGTTTCGGTTTGTATTGGAGATATATAGGAAGTCAAACATGAACTTTCATTTGGTGGCCTTGAACTTGACCTTCGGTGACCTTCGAAGGTCAAAATTCACATAGTGAAATTTCAATGACTTCTATCACCAAAACTATTACAGATAGAGCTTAGGTTTGTATTGTGGCCCTATAGGAAGTCATGTATGAAGTTTCATTGAATGACCTTGAACTTGATCTTCAGGGACCTTCAACGGCCAAGCTATACAGTGAAATTTCAATGACTTATATCAGCAAAATCATTACAGATTGAGTGTGGGTTTGTATTGGAGACATATAGGAAGTCATGTATGAACTTTCATTTGGTGACCTTCATATTGACCTTCGAAGGTCAAACTTGACCTAGAGAGAATTCAATGATTTCTGTCACTGAAAAGGTCACAGATGGAGCCTAGGTTTGTGTTACTGACATAGGAAGCCACATATAAACTTTCATTTGGTGACATTCAACTTGACTGTTGGTGACATTTGAAGGTCAAACTTGACAATACAATTACAATGACTTGTATTGCCAAAACAGTCACAAATGGAGTGGAGGATTGTATTGGAGACATAAAGGAAGTCATATATGCACTTTCATTTGGTGACCTTCGTATTGACCTTCAAAGGTCAAATGTGGCCTAGTGAAAATTCAATGACTTGTATCACTAAAACGGTCACAGGTGGAGCCTAGGTTTGTGTTACTGACATCTGGGAAGTCACATATGAACTTTCATTTGGTGACATTCAACTTGACTGTCAGTGACCTTTGAGAGTCTAACTCGACAGTGAAATTAGAATGACTTGTGTCACCAAAATGGTCACAAATTGAGCCAGGGTTTGTATAGAGACATTTAGAAAGTCATATACGAAGTCCATTTGCAGACCACAACTTGACATTCTGTGACCTTTAAAGCTCACTATTGACATATTGAATACATGTTGACATATTTCAATGACTTGTATCGCCAAAACTGCTTCAGAGCTTAGGACTGTATTACAGAAGGTCTTATAAATGTATGTGAACTTTTATTTAGTGACCTTGACATTGATTTTCATTGATTCAAATGTCAAACTTCACATGAACTTTTCATAACTTTTATCATTGCTGTAAGACTGCTTGCCGGTAAGCTACAGGATTCTTGGTCCTATTTTTTTGAAATGCGCCAATCTGCGATGGGCTTTTGAAATCCCCATCGCATGCGATACAGTATTCGGATAATATGAGTAAAAGTTTCAGTCAAGTTCAAGTTTTGAACAAAAACGGGCTCCTACAGTTTCTTAATCATTGTTCCGATCGGCCTCGGCAACCGCACTACGGATAACCTAACAGCGCAACTCTGAAACCATGGTAGTGAGTGGAATGACCCCATTTTCCTACCTCTGCGCCAGTCCCGACCACAGAGTTAAAGAAAACACTGGAGTGGGAAAAGTCATTGGCTGAACCAACCGCAAAACCTGAGACACGTCCGCCACCCTTTGTAAAAAATCGGCAGGGGATTGCGCAATCAAACGCTGTACATGTGTATATGCGACTAGATAAAATGAAATGAAAAACACTGGACTGGTGACACACATCAGCCTACAAGCTCGACCATTATTTAATACATTATTATTTTGTGTACGGGTGTTTGATATCAGGAAATTCTTAATCGTTAGTTAAAATTAAAAAAAAAAAAAATTTAAATAAACTGTAAATATATATCCAGAGTTCGAAATTCCCACTATTGTGCGCACCAGTAAAAATTACGGCGGACTAGTAAACTTGTCTCCAAACTAGTCCGAGTGTCTAGTAACGTATTGTCAACTAGGCTACTCGTAAGCTTCGTATCCAACCTCCACTTTTTTTTGGCTTTTTATTTGCCAGAACGATTTTAAAAGGAGGCGCCAATATATTTTGTAGGAGTTCATTAGTGAGAAGGGGGTTTATGATTGAACATAAATATTTAATATCGCGAATGCATATGCTGCGCATGCCCTGGCAACCTGGTGTGTCATCAGTAATATGGCTGTCGCTATTATCTGCCACCACGTAGAGCAGCATTAGAAATTAAACTAGATTTTCTTGACCGGATGTACGCATGATGTTTTTCCACAAATGTTTCTCTGGGTACCCAAACATCAAGTTTAGCCGAAAAAAAAAAAAAACTGATTTCATTCCATACTGGTGGAGTTTAAACACGGAATTCTTTCCGAAAGTAATTGTACATATCAGGGGCGTAGTTTACGGGGGGCAGACGGGGGACATGTCCCTCGCACTTTTTGAAAAGGCAGCATTGGACTCCCCCACTTTCCACAGTCCTAAAACTAATGTTAAAAAAAAAAAAAAAAACTGCACGCACTAAGACCTCGGAGAAATAATACCCGCTCAAACTGCCAGTGGCCAATCCTGTTCAACTTTCCCTCGCTTCTTCTCTCCAAGTCCTGCCTTTCATTCAAATAGAGTTGGCTTTGCCAGCATCTAAGAAAAACTGCTCGCAAATCGCGATGTCTGAACCCCCTAACCACTGAAGATGGATTACATAAGATTTTATATAAAGAAAAAACTGTGCGAGTCACATTAAACTCAATTTACGAACGTATATTCTGCGGGGAACTGCTTGCTTTCCTCTTGTATAGCTAGCTACGTAGATAAACAGTATTAGGAACTTCCTTAAACGACATAGTTGAGTTGGGCGATTGATTGTTAAAGTGAGCTACTTAGCAAACAAATACTGATTAAATCAGTCAATATTGTTTAATCCCCGGTCATGACAATTTAGATCCAGTGAGGTGCCATCGGAGGTCAGTTAGGGGAGACAGAATCCTCACCGTTAAACAAACGATAACTCACTATTAGTTTGATTAGCAATCTGAGGATTGATGAACTAATTTACAGACTAAATGGCAGAAATGGCGTTCCCCTTTCATCCACAACATGAACGAACTGAAAATGTTCACGAGACAGCAAATTTGTTCATATTTTCTCAGAGGAAGTTAATGCAATGCCATTAACAAGTATTAAAACCTTTCTTATGTGGCATTCAATGTGTGGTCAGTATGCTTACGATAATGTTTTCCCCCTTTAATACACACTTTTAATGCCATTCAAAAAAGAGGGAGATTATTTCCTGTCTTCTTTCGTAAACCGATAAACAAAAGGTCAAAACGATTCACGGAATTACCGAGGGAGGTGAGGTTTTTTCTAATTAATTATTAAGGTTTACATACTTGCAGTCTCAAATCAAAGCGGAAACGTGGATGATTTTTTTTTCCACTATCACTTCTTAATCGTTACAGGCTACATAAAGCCTAGGCTAGTTCTTAATTGTTTGGTAAAGAAAAAAAGTTAAAATTGATTGATTGTCAATCGGGCATAGTCGGCCTACGTGGAAACAGGTTGACCAAATCTAATGATAAAAAGAAGTCACTGCCTCCCCTGACCACACGTCTCTGTTCAGATCTGACCTGGGACTGCACTACGAAGTAGGATTTGATATTTTCGGAGTACCTAATCTGGTTTTCAGGACCACTTAAGACAGTGGTTCATTTCTTACAGGGGTAAATCAGCATGTTGACCTATGTTAGTGGTTCTCAAACTCGGCGCCCCACTGTGTATGCTGGTTTTTGTTCCAACCACATTTGCAATCGTCCGATCTGTTTGTCTTAATTAGCTGCATTCCATGTTCAGAGCAGTTATTTACCATCTTAACCCGTGTTTTGATGGACATATCTATTGTGCCATGAAAAATAAAAACCCTTGAACATATTGTGCTTATTTTCTATAATGTGAGGATTTTCAGGCGAAAACATTATTACGGTAAACAGATCAAATTAGACTGACAAAATCAGTGAGCTCCAAATTCGGTTGCTCACAGCGGTGTTTTGAGTTCTCGCAAAATAATTTGCCTGAACTTAATAAACATGACACAGAACTGGTGCGACTCTATTGTTTGCTAATAAATAATTAGTGTTTGCAACCATGTGTCAACAGCTTCGCCGATGAGAAACCTATTGTTTGTTGATTAATCAGTTGTTTACATTGATAAAATGAATGGTTAAATTGTTTCCCTCAGCAGTTATTTGTACTAGTTTTTAATACAATCTCAATTCTGAAATAGTTGGGACTAAGTGTAAATTGTGAAAAAAATCAAAATGCAACGACTTTCAGATCACGAGCCAATGTGTAATTTATAATAGAACATTGATAACATTTCAGTAGTTGAAACTGAGACATTTTACATTTTTATCCAGAAAATGAGCTTATTTCAAATTTTCTGGCTGCAACAGGTCTCAAAAAAGTTGGGACACGGGCAAAAAAGGGCTGAAAAAGCAATTAATATACAAGAGAATTAGCAGAAAGAACATTTAGCAAGTAATTAAGTTAAGTGGTGTGTAACATGATAGGCTTTAAAAGGGATGTGTTAGAGAGGCTGAGTCTCTCAGAAGTAAAGATGGCCAGAGGCTTTCCAACCTGTGAAGGCTTGCGTAAAAAATTGTGGAATACTTTAAAAACAATATTCCTCAACCTCAAATTGCAAAGGCTTTGAAGGTTTCATCATCGACAGTGCATAACATCATCAAAAGATTCAGAGAAACTGGAAGAAAATCTGTGCGTAAGGGACAAGGCCAAAGACCTTTACTGGATGCCCGTGATCTTCGGGCCCTCAGACGCCGCTGCATCACTCACCGGCATGATTCTGTCATTGACATTACTAAATGGCCCAGGAATACGTCAAGAAACCACTGTCTGTAAACACAGTCTGCCGTGCCATCCACAAATGCCACCTAAAACTCTATCATGCAAAAAAGGAAGCCATTGTTGAGCATGATCCAGAAGTGTCGCCGTGTTCTGTGGGCCAAGACTCATTTAAAATGGACAGTAGCAAAGTGGCAAAGTGTCCCGTGGTCAGACGAGTCCAAATTTGACATTCTTTTTGGAAATCATTGGCGTCGTTTCCTCCGGGCTAAAGAGGAGAAAGACAACCTCTCCTGTTTTCAGCATTCAGTTCAAAAGCCAGCATCTCTGATGGTATGGGGATGCATTAGTGCATATGGTGTGGGACAATTGCATGTTTTTAAAAGCACCATGAAAGCTGAAAGGTATATAAAGGTTTTAGAGCAACATATGCTCCCCTCCAAATGACATCTATTCTTGGGAAGGCCTTGTGTATTTCTGCAGGACAATGCAAAACCACATACTGCAGCAATTACAACAGCATGGTTTCGTAGTAGAAGAGTCCATGTGCTGAACTGGCCTGCCTGCAGTCCTGATCTTTCACCGATTGAGAACATTTGGTGCACAATTAAACGAAAAGTCCGTCAAAGGAGACCCAAAACTCTCCAGCAGCTGGAAGCCTGTATTAAACGAGAGTGGGATCAAATTCCAATGGCTAAACTCAAGAAACTTGTCTCCTCAATGCCCAGACGCCTCCACTCTGTGTTAAGAAGAGGGGATGCTACACCATGGTTAACAGGCCCCTGTCCCAACTTTTTTGAGACCTGTAGCAGCCATCAAATTTGAATTGAGCTCATTTTGTGGATAAAATTGTAAAATTTCTCAGTTTCAACATTTGCTGTTATCTCTGTTTTATTGTGAATTAAATAGTGGCTGGTGTGATTGAAAGTCATTGCGTCTTGATTTTATTCACAATTTACACTTTGTCCCAACTATTTTGGAATTGGGGTTGTATATCTCAACTTGGATATGGAATTTTTATTCTTCATGGCATGTATAGATTTGTCAAATGTGGCTGAAGAGGATAAATAACTGCTCTAAAGATAACTGCACCTAATTAGTACAAATCAACAGCTTTTTAAAATCCTAAAATTGCAATTATGGTTGGAACAAAAACCAGCATACATAGCGGAGTGCCACGACCGAGTTTAAGAACCACTGATTGCTGAACGTTTAACCTGCACCGAAGTTCAAATGTGTAATTCCCATACGAGATAGGTAGGGGAGAAGTTTAGACAACTCTGATTGGCTGAAAACAAGTTAAAGCCGACTTTGCAGGCAATAAGCTTCTCAGGACTGGTAGGGGGAGGCACTAGCCCTCTTATGATTGGTTGCTTTCAACGCGATCACGCACACACAACCTCTAACAGCTTCTTGTTAGCTGAACACAGCAAGCATGCACTTTGGCTAGACACATTATCATTAGCTGCCTTATGTTGTTCTGTATACAATTGCGAATTACACTATTGTTGAGATTATATAGCCATCTAGCTAGCTAACGTTAGTTAAGAAAATCTTTGAAAATAATCGTCATATTTAAGCAATGTGATGTGGTTTTTGCCCTAGCAAGCTTCAACAGTGATTACTCTGGCGTTTACTGTTTTCCTGGGGGGTTTGGAGGTGAAGTGTGTGACGTACAACAGTGGTCGAGCACGCAGAACCTGAGGGCGGCGCAGTTTTGAAAAAATTCCAATTCCCACATAATGTGGCTTTAAAAGTTGCTGGGCTCAGGTTCTAAGATAAATACATATTTTGATATTCATATTGCTTTGATGGCAGCTATCAGAGTACTGTTATTGCAAATTCTTACTAAATTTCAGCAATGGGTGAAAAATTACGTGAGATTAAGTAGTCACCCCCATTACCCCCCACCCATCTCATTTCCAGGGTGGTTTTACTGCGCTGTTTTCCACCTTATGGGGTACGCCAATATTTTGATCAATTTCATTACTCTGACGTATTTTGCATTACATTTATTTTATTTAACGATCAAACAACATGGTTATTTTGTTCTACTTCAGAACTAAAACCCTCATGAGAATCTGCGCCAGAAATGTGTCCCCCACCTTTGAAATCAAAACTACGCCCATGGTACATATGTTTGTGCTCGCATTGCGGACAAAGGCCAACTTCTGTAGAGGTTATATAATACATGGCGTAATTTTAAATCATTTTGTCACTGTATACTTGAGTTTCCGATGTTAGTTTCTTTTATCACTCGATCACCTAGCTAGGTGTACTCTAATACAGGTGTTAAATTTAAAAATAACAATGACAACGACGATTTCCAGATGTGCTAATTGAATTAAAAAAACTGTTAATTATTGTGCGATGGTAGAGATCTGGACCATCCTGCGTTGGAATTAGAGGATTGACCGACGTTAGACCGAACGACCAGAACATTGCTGGCACTTTCAGAATCTAAAAAGAATGAGTGATTTAGAGTAAGTTAGAGAATGGTCTCAATTCTTAAGCGTTGTATGGACTTTATCCCGTTATTATGAAGGGATTTTGGCACTTCGTTGTATTTTTCTATCGCGGTATAGTGTACTGTTTTGCAAATATTTGGCCGTGGTGAAGCACGTGAGCACTGACAACATTGATCCTAACCCAACAAATTGACAAACCTGCATTTTAGATCATTTAAGTACTTGGTTAGGGATTTCTCTTTGTGCTAGGTACTGAAGGGCTTTGAAATATGAAGTTTTTTATCGTTTGCTATTAATTATGAAGAAAAAGTTACTTTCTGTTTTACTGAAGGGCTTGTGTCATCTGTGTGTAATGTTTATTGGCAAAACTGGTTATTAATTAGGGCCCGAGCACCAAGCGGTGCGAGGACCCTATTGTAATCGCAGGAATTATTCACCCCGCCCGCAAGGGTGTATGTGGTTGTCGCATTTATTCACCCCGCCCACAACGAAAGTTGCGGAAGGGTGTATGCGGTTGTCACGTTTATTTATTACTTGCCGCAATCTCGGATTCCGCAAGTATATTCGCAAGTATATTACTCTGTTTGTTTATGGGTTTGTTTATTTGTTTGTTTGTTCGTTTGCACTGTGGCGTCCACAGTTTCAACTCAATTTAGCTCATATTTCATTATCAACATAGGACAGGCACTGGGCAAGCACTTGAATATTTTGGTGAATCTAGGTCAAAGGTCAAGGTCAAAGTCACACAAAAGATCAAAAACACATAAGAAGCCATATCTTCGGTTCTAATCGTCAAAGAGACTTCAAGTTAAGTGCATATTGTTCCTAAATGTAAGGTCTAGCTTACTTGACCTAGGAATCTAGGTCAAAGGTCAAGATTAAGGTCACACAAAAGTTCAAAAACACATAAGAAGCCATATCTTTGGTTCTAATCGTCGTACAGACTTTCAACCAAGTGCATATTGTTCATAAACGAAAGGTCTATCTTACTTGACCTAGGTACTGCACGATTTTGGTGAATCCAGATCAAAGGTCAAGGTCAAGGTCAAACAAAAGTTCAAAAACTCATAAGAAGCCATATCTTCGGTTCGAATCGTCATAGAGACTTCAAACCAAGTGCATTTTGTTCACAAACGAAAGGTCTCTCTTACTTGACATAGGAATTTAAGTCAAAGGCTAAGGTCAAGGTCACTCAAAAGGTCAAAAACACATTGAAGCCATATCTTCGGTTCTAATTGTCGTAGAGACTTCAAACCAAGTGCATATTGTTCATAAACGAAAGGTCTACCTTAGTTGACCTAGGAATCTAGGTCAAAGGTCAAGGTCACACAAAAGGTCAAAAACACATAAGAAGCCATATCTTCAGTTCTAATCGTCGTAGAGACTTCAAACCAAGTGCATATTGTTCATAAACGAAAGGTCTGTGTTACTTGACCTAGGTACTGCACTATTTTCATCAAAGGTCAAGCTCACACAAAATGTCAAATACGCATAAGTGGCCATAGCTTCGCTTCTAATCGGTGTACACACTTCAAACCAAGGGCATAATTTGTTGATAAACTCAAGGCCTGCGTTACCTGACCGAAGCACTGCACTATTTTGGTCAATCTAGGTCAAAAGTCAAGGTCAGCTGAGCAGCGCTCTATTCTGGTTTGTTATTTTGTCTGTCTGTCTGTTTGTGTGCACTCTTCTGGCCATAATTTTCACATTATCTTCACCAAACTTGGTGACAACATTGACTAGCCTTGTGCCTAGAGACCGGTCTCTTTTTGAGGCCAAAGGTCAAAGGTCAAGGTCAAGCTCACCAGAAAGGTCTAAAACACATTTTGGTTCATAACTTCACGACTATTACAGCTAGAGACTTGAAACCAACTCCATTCTGTTTATTCTGTTTCACAGATCTGTGCATAATTCCGGCAAGTCGTCATTCTATGAATGACCTTTCATTTATTTATTTATTTATTTATTGATTTATTTGTGTGTCTGTTTGCACTCTACAGGCCACAGTTCTGCATGGATTGTCTTCAAATTTCGTAGGGACAATCCTTAGGCCAAAGGGAAGAAATTATTAGTTTTTGGTGAAGATCTGGATCAAATCATGGATTCTGGATCAGTTTGAATATTTTTTTAACACTGGGAGATAGGGCAGACTTTCACTACTTATAACTTGAAATTGATTGGAGATAGGCATGTAGTTACTATTAATCACTAATAGGAAGTTGGGTATGGAGATTCTTTTACCACCAAATGTTATGACCTTCAGTGACCTTGAAAGGTCAAACTCAGCATCGCCACTTTTCCGAGTGCTCTAGCAGCCAAACGGTGCAAGATAGACCCATACTTACCATTAAACACTAATAGGAAGTCATATATGCCGAATCTCATGGCACCATGATCTTCACCTTCAAATGGCCTTGAAAGGTCAAACTCAGCATCACCACTTTTCCGAGTGCTCTAGCATCCAAATGATGCAAGATAGACCCATAGTTACTATTGAACACTAATCAGAAGTCAAATATGGGGAATCTAATGCCACTGTGACCTTTATCTTCAAGTGACCTTGAAAGGTCAAAATGGTCGACCTTCATATTTTCAGGCTCTGTAACTGAGAAACCGCCAGAGATAGGCCCTATATTATGTTCAATCACAAATAGGAAATCATATGCGGGGACACCAATTCCACCATGACATTGACCTTCATGTGGCGTTGAGGGCATGGGCGGGGTGGTGTGGCCTTCTGGACACACCCTCTAGTTTATATGTGTGTGTGTGTGTGTGTGTCTGTTTGCACTCTACAGGCCACAATTCTGCACGGATTCTCTTCATAATTGTTAGGGACAATCCTTTGGTGAAAGGGAAGAAATGATTCGTTTTTGGTGAAAATCGAGCGACCTTGAAAGGTCAAACTCAAGGTCGCCTATTTCTCACACTGCTCTAGGAGCCAAACGGTGGGAGATAGACACATGGTTACTATTAACCACTAATAGGAAGTCATATGTGTGAAATCTGTTGGCACCGTCAGCTTGACCTTCAAGTGACCTTGAAAGGTCAAACTCAGCATCACCACTATTCCGAGTGCTCTAGCAGCCAAGCAGTGCAAGATAGACCCATAGCAACTGTTGAAGACTAATAGGAAGTCATACATGGGGAATCTATTGGCACTGTCACCTTGACCTTCAAGTGACCTTGACAGGGCAAAATGCCCAACCTTCATATTTTCAGCCTCTGTAACTGGGAAACCGGCAGAGATAGGCCCTATGTTATGCTCAATCACAAATAGCAAACCATATATGGGGACACCAATTCCTCCATGACATTGACCTTCACGTGGCGTTGAGGGCATGGGCGGGGTGATGTGGCCTTCCGGACACACCCTCTAGTTCTTCTTCTTCTTCTTCTTTCTTATTATTATTACAACAACAGTAAAGTGCTTATTTGGGGGCTTTAACATACTCAAAAATTCACCAGTTTTGCTGTGCGTGTCAGTCCCTGTGTAAATTTACGTGTGATATGGCTTTTGTCATGGGGCGGAGCAAAATGGCTTGGCCACGCCCCTTATACAGCGGCCCCCAAGGCCCGTTTCACCGATATGAACGAAAATCGCTACACATATGTATCACACCCAGAAGGACAAAAAAGCCTCTTGGATCCATTGTCTAAACCCAATAGGAAGTCAGCCATTTTGAATTTTGCTGCCATTTTTGGCGTTTTCCACGTGTTGTATTTTAACAAACTCCTCCTACAGATTTCTTCAGATTGACTTCAAAATTGATTTTTTGTGAGCTTGACTACCTTGTGATCAAACGTTATTAAAATATTGCGCTATCGTTGAAGGGCACGCCCGCTGCGGAAGGTCAAATTTTCATGTCTCGCCATAAAACACAAATTTGCTATAACTTTGGGATGGTCCGATCTGCACCAAACTTCACATGATGGATAGTAGTCCCGCCCTGAACATGTTTACATGCTTAAAGCAGTAATTGTCGTAGCGCCCTCTGCTGGCGACAGGAAATGCCATGTTTCAGACTTTGATGTGCTGCCCTGAGCACATTGACCATATCCAACTCAAATTTGGTCAGAAAGGCCTTAAGACCTTGGTCATGCTATCTTGTGAAGACCATGATGTCTTGTCAAATGCTGTTGTGCTGACGGCGCAGCGAAGGTTGATGTTTTGGCAAAACACAGGAAGTGGCTGATGGATTTGCGAGCTGTCCAGTGCGTGTCCCTGCCATTTGCCTATAGTCAGCTGGGCAGTGGCGGACGGTGGACAGAGAACAAGGAGGGCGATAAACATGTCTTTAAACTGCTTACTAGTCTTGATCTATTTTCAGTCAATTTCCCTGGTAAAAGACACTTTAACTCTCCCCTCTCAGGTGTAGCTAATTGTCTTCGTTAAGACGAGAAATCAAACGCATCAGTTGAACGCAAAAAAGAGCGCATTTCAATCTTTTTCAATTAAACAATCATTACGCACAGGTTTGAAGACTTTCTTAGGATGTGACAAAATCTAACACGGAGAATCCATAGTGGTTTTTTTGTGAAGAGTTGCCTATTAAGGCATGTGAATTAAACATTTTATAGAATTAATTATTCACTCGCCTAAACATTTCATTATTAGGGAAACTAACATGTTGCCCAAGAACAGTGATTGAAATCGGGTCACTAATCTCATCCGTTTCAAGGCATGTTTTCCGCCCCCTCGGTTTCCCGTCCACCGCCCGCCACTGCAGCTGGGGTAGACTTCCAGCTCCCCTACAACCCTACTGATGGATAATTGGTCCTTCCCAATGTAATTGCATGTTAACACACTTTATTCCAAAATGATGGTCAATTTATTATTATTTTTTTATATCCGACTGCGAATTGGCCTCCACAGGGAATCAAAGTCGTTTCCCCTGATTCGCCTCTTTAATCAGTGCCTTTCTTGTGGCCACGCAGCTATTTAGACCCAATCCTGCTTTCTTTTTTTTTTTTTTTTTTTGCATTGTGCATATGGAAATGCTCTTAAACACAGCCATGAGTTCTATTGTTGATTTTACAACGAAACTTCACCAAGAGTTGTAGTGGTCTCTGATCATGAGCATTCATTATTTTTTTCGGACCCATTTCTGCTGCGAAGTTGGCGAGTCCCAATTATCCATTGCAATCTCGGCATCTGTTTACATTAAGAAACAAAACTTTCCTGGATGTATTCCTGCCTGTTGCTGAATGGATGAACGATTGCCACTTGGAAGGCGACCTTAATAGTTATTAGTCTCTAGACATTCGTAGCCGCTGCCGCGTCCACGTCCGAAGACACATACTTCTGGACGCTATACAGTAGGGCTGTCAGAATGAGCCTAAAATGCAGTTAGAATATTCATGCTAATTAAACACATGATATTGATATAATATTGAATATTCCGCTTTCTGTATTTTCCACACAAAACAATAAGATACCAAACTACTACTTACATAAGATACATCAACATAAACATATATTTGATGGATAATAAGCACAGGTTAAGACCTAGAGTTTTCTGTGTCTCTGTAATAAGCCCCGACTTAGTGAGTCTGAACTCAGGACCCTGACGCATCGCACAGCTAATTAAATAACAACACACCAGGCTCATCCAAGTTCAAACAAGATGCCTATTGTTCAGTTTTATTCTGTGAGACAGTAATGTTAATTCCGCAACATCATTAGCTCTCTCGCCACAATTAAATCCAAATTTAGTGTTCGCAAATGAAAGTGAATTTCAGAAGGCACATTTTCTCTTCTCTGGTTATTAACATTACACAATAAAAACCAGCACCTGCTGCAGGAATGGTAGGTTAACTCAAACTTGCATAGTTTGCAAACAACTTTCGTTTGGTCCTCAGTTTTACTGTCATCGACTGACCAAAACCCAAAGTATTCCCAAACAGTGCTTTTTAGCTTCTTTGGGTTGTAAACCGGTTATTTTCTGAACCAGAGCTTTCTTGGGAAATCGAACTCTCCGCCATCATTACCGAGTAAAATATCAAGGAGGTGGTGCCTGTTATGCATGTGAGGTACAAATCGAGCATGCACTTGCGCAGTACTAGTATTGCGCATGCGCAGAACTGATCGGGTAGGAGAGACAGATAGGGCACTGACAGTGCGGCCCAATCCCAAACCAAATCCCAATCCACTAGCATTTCACTACTGAGTGTCACTCCATATAAAGTCCCTAGTGATGGGTCGTTCATGCACGAATGGCTCTTTTTGAATGAATCTTTTTGGTGAACTAAGGGAACCGATTCTTTTTGGTGAACGAGCCAATGGCTCTTTGGCTCTTTTCCCTAGTTAGCAGGTGACGTAATGCACGTGACGTTAGCTTATAAATATACACTAGAAGCATCACGCGACTAGCGCTGACCGCGCTGGCTAATGGATAGAAACTGCCGATTTGTGCCAAAGCGGCTTCTTGTGTATATTTCTATGGGGGATCGGATATGCTCCCGCCCCAGTGCGCTATGATTGGTCTCTTGGTAAAAAAACACGGGGTACTCCGGGAGACGCCAGACAGTCGAGAGAGGGGCAAGAGCGGGCTAACCGGAGATCATAGGCTATTAAAACCGAAAACAAGACAAATTAGCTTATAGCTACATAAACCAGCAGCCATGAGCGAGAGAAAAAGAAGCTATATTTGGACTCTTTTCATCCTTAAAGGGGACCTATTATGCTGATCCTTCTTTTAATACATATGAGTAATGTTATAATGTTGGATTTCTATAATCAACCTCTGAAAGGTTTCTAAACATAAGATACAGGGGTTTTGCCGTAATCCAAGAACGTGATTTCATGAACGTGATTTCCTCTCTGAACAGCTCGTCCCGAGATCTTCACGAGATCTGGGCAAAACCTGACGTCAGGTTGTGCCGTCCAATTAATACAGACCTAGCCAGAGCCAATCACAGCGCTGGACCTGCCCACACCGGAAACTATTCTAGCAGGCACAAACAACCGCGGATCATACTATGCCTTAGTAGCGTCTACACTTTTGGAAATACAAAAGAAGAACCGCAGATCATTTGAGGTACAGTTTTGTTTATTTTTGGACGCGAAGATTAGCACCTGTTTCTCCTCCAAAAGACAATGCCACCAGAAATCAGTGGGTAGCTTTTTTGTTTGCTGGCAGCAAACAGCCACGGCCAAACTGTCCACGGTAACGGAACCTGCTGTCTGTAAAACCTGTATTAAGGGTTTGTCTCTGTGGTTTTTATGACCGCTCGGTTACCAGCTACTGTATGTTAGTTTGCATGCTGCGCTACTTAAAAATGCTCATGGTTCACTTATATGCAGTATTTCTGATCGGTATGCTTGTGTTACTTCGGTAAGCATCAATGTGGCAGTTTCATCATAACGTGGCTCGATTGTAGCCACTACAGTGGAAGCTAACCGGAGAGGTGTTGTGTGTCTGCAAAGTTGGGCTGAAAAGGCTGCGGTTAGACCAGACGTAGGTTTTACAGAGCTTGGGATACGTGTTTGGGTTTGTTTACAGCTGCTTGGGATCGCTTCACTTATCCATGACCGGTATCAGCCGGATACTTCACCAATATATGGGCTAGCTCTCTGATGCTACCGCGGTGAAAGACGTGTCTGGTATAACAAACGATTTCTCTGCGCTGCCATGGCGTAATTTCATCCCCCTTTAGAAATTACTCTGGCTAATAAAAAGCTGAAAAATGTAGAGATTGAAAAGGAAATTCTTTCCTGTAGAAGTTATCGATTCGCTAGCTCCACATAAGCAACTGTTCATGCTAATGGAACTTACGGTCTGTAAAACTTGTTCTATGTTCATAACATAATCGGAGCTCTCTCTAGCTGTCGCGTACTATCCATAAAGCTGCTTCCACACCGGACGCGAAACGAATTTTTCACGTGACAGATTACATTCAAAGTCAATGCAAAGACGCGAATACACACGTTTATGGGCGCGTTAAGCCGCTTTCAAACCGGACGTGAAACGAATTTTTTCGCGCGACAGATTACATTCAAAGTCAATGCTAAGACAATTTGAATTGAAAATTTTTGAAATTCGTTCGCATCCGGTGTGAAAGCGGCTTAACGCGCCCATTTTCCGCGAGCAAACGCTGGTCATTCCAACGTAATAAGTAAACCATTACCACGGGCGATTTCCGAAAAGGCCGTTTAGCCTGGAACTTTCGCCCCTCCGTCATATACCAGGGCAGAAGCTGTTCGTTATTCCACACTAACGACACGCCACAGTTATGCACACGAACCAGCAGGTCCTTATAAACACACCTAAGCAGTCCATAAGTTGTTGGTCCACTTTTTGCTGCTCCTCACTGTCCATGTTTCCCTCTAAACTCAGACCCACCAGATTTCTACGGTCTCCGGTCTACATTTTGGTATGTCGACCCGTTCTACAAATGTGCCTGTATGGGGAGGATTCTAGCTTTCCCTAAATCCTAGCTATAGAGTGGAAATACCGGTGTACTCACCATAGAAGCCATAGGTAGATAGCAAATTCAAGCTTGAGCTGCCAGACTTTTGCACTGCGTTCTCCACTTTCACTGCTGCTTTTATTAGAACAAGTTCATTTCCTTAGATCTACACACATGTACAGCGTTTGATTGCGGAATTTCCCCACCAATTCCTTAGCTCAGATGGCAGAGGCGTCTCACGTTTCACACTAGGGAGGCGGACCCGGAAAACTGCGTTTTGCCGAGTCCCGCCCAGCTCTGCCCTCCACAGAGCTGGCCAATCAGAAGAAAGTGGGCACATGGGGATGGGGGGCCATAGCGGAAGAGCCACCCAAACGAGGCGTTTCATGCAGAGACTGCAATGGACTACAAATGGGTTTTTTTGAGGATAGCAGTATGAGCTAAATAAGGACCCTTTTTGGACTTAGAACGATCAGAAGTGCTCTAGGAAATGTAAATGTAAACTTGGAAATGTAGCATAATAGGTCCCCTTTAAGGACTCCTCAACAGCAGTGTGCAAAATGTGCAAAGTGAGCATTTCCATTAAAGGTGGATCGACGGACAATCTCCATAGGCACATGAAAAATAAGCATCCCACCATTCCCACGCAGGTGCCTCAGATTAGTGTAGCCGGCGCCAGCATGCCTACAACTGCTTCAGATGATATACCTTGCACTTCTGTAAAGCATTCAGTTAATGATGTTTTGCCCTGTTCTCATTCTAAAATGATTAAAACGAATCATCATTGGGTATACTTCTAGTTGAATTCTTTATTATTATTAAAAGCTACTAGTCAGGTTTATAAGAAAGATGAGTAGATTTTTTTATATATCACATTAGCCTCATAGAAGAGCAATGGAGTGGTGTAGACATTTATTAAAAGATGTTCAGAAATGGCCGTTTGTCCCGTCTCCTTCTACGAGTTTCCCCGAGTTTCCGCACGAGTTTACACGAGTAAGGAAAACGAATTTGATTTGGCATTATGGAGTGGGCGGGATTTTCAATGTTTGGGGCGGGACACAGTGTTTACTCTGGGTGACCTGTAAAAAAAAAGACTGGGGGGACGCTGCACCCCCGCGTCCCAGGACCACAACACCACTGGTTATGAATCATGAAATCTGAAGTAATGAGACAATTGTCAGCCGGGAGTAACGTTAGGCTAGCTACGTTGGTAAAACTAGCAGTAGCTAACTTACAACTTACAATGTGTAAGATACTGGTTTATAAAAGAGCAAATGTCTACGTTAGTAGCCTAGCTAGCAACTTACCGGTACTTTCGAAGAAGGCGCCCCAACAGTGTACACTTTCGGGGCCGCTGTATCCACCAGGATTAGATCCTTCGCCAGCCCAGCCGAATATTGCCTGTAGTTTGAGAAGCAGGACTGTGTGAAGTGCCTTCCACACACCCTGGATCTCACTGATAGCTCGCTCTCGTCGCAGTGCAGGAATTCAAGCCAGTCGGCTCGTATCCCTGCATCCGAAGAGAGGCTGAACAAAGTAGTTTGGGTGGACGGACACCCAAGCAAACACCTCCTTTGTTCTCCTCCAGCCATGCTAGCTCATGTATGCTAGGCTACCTAGCTACCGCTACTAACACCACTAACACACACATGCTAACTCACAATCTCACCACACACTCACTCACTCAAACGTGTCCCTCACTCACTCTCTTGCAACTGCGCACTAGATACTAACTCTATACAATCCACGAAACCGCTCACTAAAACTCGAAACCACTTACTCCAGCAAAAACCACTACTTGCTATCAAAGCTTCCCGGTTTTTCTCAGACGTT
Organism: Gymnothorax javanicus; assembly: GCA_029692085.1. Taxonomy (NCBI): domain Eukaryota; kingdom Metazoa; phylum Chordata; class Actinopteri; order Anguilliformes; family Muraenidae; genus Gymnothorax; species Gymnothorax javanicus. The sequence continues at coordinate 78,955,835 of CM056195.1, forward strand.
TATATCGCAACGACGGTAGCCATTTGATTGACATATGACGGATCCTGATATCATTGGCTGATGAATCGTGAGCAACGTGACGCATAATTTGCGTGCTTGCATTATCCAATGCGAAAAAAAATTACCCCGCTTTCACCCCGGATTTACTCGAAAATAGAATTTTGCACAAAGTTTGGGCTACATCGTCTCATAGATGAGTGATTACACTAATTTTAAGACCCATAGTGGGATCAAATTCATGTTTCTTTTCTGAACACCTTTAAACTGCATGTGCAATTATTACATAGTACAACACATTCATCAATAAATATAGGCCTCTGTTTTACGCCAAATAAAACCACAGGAGTGTCATGGACGCAGTGGTAGGACTGTCATTTGCGTCTGACACTCACAGGACATAAACAGAAAATCAAACTGCGTGTTTTTCGAATAACCGGAAATACAAGTGAATGAAGAGCCGAATGGGAGCCAAATGAAAGGCTCTTTTTAGTGAGCAGAGCCAAAACAGCCGGCTCCTCGAAAAGACTCACAGTTATGGAGGGAGCTTCATTAAGGGGGAGGGTTTAAAAACGTGTATAGACTTTGAGATGCCCTTCCCCTTCATCCAACGGGAAGCGGAGGTAATCGTCACCATGCCTACGGATAGGTGCGTTGCATTGTATACGACAGTCTCGTTCCCTAATGATGCACTTCTTACCCTATCTATTTTAGAGAGGATAATATCATTCAATAAAATTTATATCAAAAATATTGAATACACAGCATTGACAAAGATGAAAGCGTTTGTGCATGAAATGGCACATTGTGAAAAGAGCAATCATTGATTCAATTAATAAAACTACTCACTCAGTGTTTTCTTGTATGCACATCTGCACGTACATTTCAAAATACAATGTAACCTTTAGTTCCGTGATATGCGCATGAAATAGTCAATCAAATGTCCGTTTGAGGTCAGGTAATGTTTTACTTATCTTTCGGAAATAGCTGCATGGAACTGACATTTGTAGATTAAAGCGTTTCTTCCATCCCGGACACAAAATAAGTGCTGCACTTGAAAGGAGGGTGGTTTTAAAGCTTGCATCGGTGTAGACACACTGCGGAGGGTTAAATCAGCCACTTACACTCCATGGGGATTGGTTTGGGATGACACTCAATGTGGCGGACTCTCCGCGGGAATGCGTAAACGGAGGGGGAGTGGATAGGGCGAGTGGATAGGGACCAGTTTCGGATTGGGCCTGCAACTCCAGCTCCTGGCTGTCTGTCAAACCGGCATGCACTGTGCACGCCTGGGGCAAAGATGTAACAGTTTCAAGACAGTGAGCCGTCTCTGCCGTATAGCGCGTTGGTAGCCATCCGCTGTACATTGCACTCACTGACAGAGGGTTAATTGTCTTGACATGACTTTTTTTATATTCGATAATTAATTTTCACATTCAGTGGTTCATTTTATCGATAGAAAATCAATATGTATTCGAATATAGAACATAACAGCCCTACTCTACAGGCTGTAATTTTTTACCGATTACTTCATATTTGGTATGAACATGTGTTACACTTCACTTATGTCACCTATCGATTTTAGTTGCCATGGCGACAGTATTGGCCAAACAATATGCAAATTATTGACAAAACATAGAGATTTCCTTGTGGACGCAGTGCAGGCTGCAATTTTTGACCGATTACTTTCATATTTGGTGTGGACATGTGTTACACTTCACGTATGACACCTATCGATATTGGTCACCATGGCAACAGTATTGGCCGCATAATATGCAAATTTGTGGTAAAACATAGAGATTTCCTTGTGGACGCAGTACAGGCTGCAATTTTTGACCGATTACTTTCATATTTGGTATGGACATGTGTTATACTTCACTTATGTCACCTATGGATTTTTGTTGCCATGGCGACAGTTTTGGACAAATAATGTGCAAATTTGTGCTGAAACATACACTCTTCCTTGTGGACACTGTACAGGCTGTAATTTTTGACCGATTACTTTCATATTTGGTTTGTACATGTTTTATTCCTCACTTATAACACCTATCGATTTTAGTTGCCATGGCGACAGTATTGGCTGAATAACAGGCATATTAGCGACAAAACATAGAGATTTCCTTGTGGAAGCAGTACAGGCTGCAATTTTGGACCGATTACTTTCATATTTGGTATGGACATGTGATATACTTCACTTATAACACCTATGGATTTTGGTTGCCATGGCGACAGTATTGGCCGAATAATGTGCAAAAAAGGGGAGAAGCGGGCTTTCGGGGGCTACACCCATGCGGTTGCGGCCGACCGAACTGTCGTATTTGTTTTCTGTGGTGTTTTGTATGTGTCTATACTCTCTTTATGCGTAAATGTACATTTTTAAGTGTAGTTATCGTTGATGCATTTTTGAATCAAGAATTTATGAATTTTTACTGTATCACTTTGTTGAAATTGTCTATTCTCAGTTGCTTATTGTATAGTATACATGTACTATTAAGTCAGCCAGTTCTATATGCTTCTTCATCTAATTCCAAAGTAGCTCAGTTCAGCGCCACATTACACACAGAAGCACTGTGCAAAAATTCAAAGACGCATTGTGGGTTGGTCGTTCATGGTCATGTGTGTACAGTCCTGAAGACAAGGCTCATAAAAATCTGTTGGAGCAGTCTGTCTTTTTTCAGATTACTCAGAACATGACAGATCCTTTTTCTGCTGCTTATCGTGCTTGTTAAACCTTTGCTAAATGGGAAGAGAGGTTAGTTTCCTGCTGTCTCATCTTGCAGTCCTGTGATCCTGACAGTGGGCCAGAGATCTCATAGATGAGCACAGCACAGAGCTGTATTGATTTTCTTTGCCCACATTCTTCTCCTGTAGTATTACTGAATCAATATAGTTGCTCACGTGGGACATTTAAGGACTCTGAATGCAACAATATTACCATTAACACTCCTTCTCTCCCTCCCTTATTTGGCGTACTTACTTGCTTGTACTTGCATGTTTTGCATTACAACATTTTCCATTTGAAAAAAAGCTTTGATTTTTAGGTATAGTGCTAATAATGCCCTGCCCAAATTAGAAACTCAAAGTCCTGCTTCATTCCCAGTGACGTGAAACAATACGAAGCCAGTGAAATGATTTTTTTGGTAGAGAGATTGAGCGTGATTGAAAAATATTAAATTGTTTTATTACATTAATTGCAATTCAGTTTAATTGTATAGTGATTTTACTGATGTAAAGATACCATACAAAGTAGCTTAAGTGGAAAAAACAGGCTTGATCCCACAAGTAACAAATGTGCAGTAAAAACTCCTCAGTGGGCCGAACAGCCTTGAAACGGTGGTGAAGATAAACCCCTAGTGGGCAGAAATCTCTGGGGGAACCTGATATGTAGCTATACAGAGGGGAACCCATCACTGCTGGCTGTCGAAATGTAATGATAATCAGATGTGCAATGTGGCAGAACTGCGTTCATCCATTGTAGGAGTGAGGTTGTTGGAGATGTTGAAGGAGACTCCTGTCTTAAAGGAAGGAAACTGCAAGCATTATTGAAGGGCTTGTTTGCTCATCCAAGAGAAATGTCACAGGCTTTCAGTGACCTCCTTCTGTGGTTCCTGCCTTCTGTTGATGTGCATGTGCTTTGTCTTCGTTTCTGCATGGCTTGTTTTGTGAAACAACAAGGAATCTTGTTCTCTGTTAAGTTCGCTCAGCCTGTTAGAACAGCTTTCAAATGATACGGTCTTCTTCATGCACTGTATTCCACCATTTCAGGTACACACAAATTTAAAACTGCTGGAATTATTGTGTTTCTCGAACAAAATGTAACTGGTTTTGAACTGTAATACAATTTCACAGTATTGTAATATGGGTTTGATTATTATACGTTTGTTCCAGTGACGTATTTATGCATATTTTTATTAGCTCACTTGGTCCAACAGACCAAAGGGAGCTTATGGGATCACATCGGTGGCGTTGTCTGCGTTGACTTTAATCTTCTGCCAAACGACTGAAGGGATTAAAGTGAAATTTGGTGGGGAGGTACATATGAATGTGCAGATTAAAATTTGCTCAATTTGTGTAAATCTGTCCATACGTGGCGCTATAGCAAACAAATGGTCATAACTCTTAAACTATTTTTGTCCGATCAACTTGATATTTTGCAAGCTTCATGTTAGTCAGGGTCTCTATGAAAATCTATAAGAACAAAGTGATAAATGAAACAACGTGGCCAACCTCAGCCAATCAAATTTCAGTAGCCCTTACACTCACTTTAGCTGTCAACTGTCATAATGAAACTTAATATTTTTCTTAAGAAGGTGGAAAAGAGCCAATGAACAAAGTGATAGTTCAAACAAGAACCGGCATCAGCCAAGTAAATTTCACTAGCCCTATACTCCCTGTAACTGTTATCAATCATGAAACTTTATACTGTTTTTAAGGATGTGTCAAAGGGCAGTCTGAATGCAAGTTACTATGATTGGCCAGATGGTGGCGCTGTGGAGAGATACAACAAATTTGATTCCAACTGGCCAATATGTGGTGCTTTAGTAAGAAAAACAATGTAAAATTGCATATTTGTTTTCAGCCATTTGACTCCATGCTTCTAATTTTGCATATTGCCTCTCTGTATGAGGATCAGATAGTCTTTCCCATGAGCAAAATAAATCTTGAATTATCTGGCTGCTGTTTATCAATCAGGTAAAGGCTGCTATTTCAAAGACATGGCAATGACTAATCAACATGAAATTTGCAGAGCAAAGGATACCATGCACAGTTATGTGCCATGAACTGGAAATTTGAAAAAAATACAATTTGAGTCCTCACTGCTTCAAAACTGATGATTACCTCATGTTGCTAAGACCCCGTAAGTACCACTAGCTGTATTTGTTTTTTTTTTTCCTACAAAAATTTCAAATGGTGTCTTCATTGTCCCCGTGTTGAACCCAGGCATAAAAAATACTACCATTTCTGAGCTTACATAGCTCTAAAGCCTGAAATAAACCAAGTGAGCCCAGAGTGCTCATGGCACTGTTTTTAAGTTCTGTAATTTTACTTGTACTTTTATCAGGAACGAGTTCAGAGCATACAAGGATGTGAAGCCAGTAAAGCCCATTAAGGCCAAGTCTCAGTACAAGCCACCGATGGAGGAGAAGCCCAGCCTGGAGACCAGCTACAGCGCCACCTTCAGGGGGGAACAGGTGAAGCAGCAGCCCACAGACAACAAAGCACTGGAGCGTCGCAGGATACGCAGCCTGTACAGTGAACCAGGAAAAGAGCCCAGCAAGGTAGGAAGTTAGCATCCCACCCATCCAGTATCTGGGACCCCTGGGGGGGAAGGGGGGTGGGGGGGGTGCATGTAGGACCCTATCCTAGCATGCCATGGGTGAGAGACAAGAACACATCCTTGGCAGCCAGCCAGTCCGTTGCAGGGATCATACACCATTCACTCACACACTCAGACGTTTGGAAAATTTAGTCTCCTAATGGCTTTTTATCCATGCCTTTAGACTGTGGTAGGAAATGAGAGTATCTCGAGGGAGCCCACAAAAACAGGCAGAGCATGCATACTCCATGCAGAAAGATCCCAGGCTGGATCCAAACCCATGACCTTTGTGCTGTAAGGCAGCAGAGCTACCCACTACACAGGACATTCATTCTGTATGTGTTTCAAAAGGTTCATTGTTCCAAATCTGACTGCCTTTTGTCCTGTACATTCCACACAATCACAATCTCCCTACTCTAAAAACATCTGTTTACCTTCCCCATGACAAACAGTGGCTATGTTATCATGAGCCCATTATTCCAGTTATTGAGCTTACTTCTGATATGATCAGACGTCGAAATCCCTGGTTTACATCACAACAGCCAGCAATACCCCAGCTGTATTCTTGTATACATGTCACACTTGCATATTCTCAAAGTGCCCCCTAGCCAGAAGAAATACGCATGCGTGCTTTCCCAGGCTTGTGTTCATTTATTTTTGCAATTGCAATTTTACAACACCAAATACTATATCAAACAATTGTGCTACTTCACGACTTACACCATGGAACACAAGAGCAACAGGCAGTGTAAGATATCCCTAGGTTACAGTTAATGCCAGTGCCTTATGAGAACTCCCACAGATTGCAGATGAAAGTTTTGCTTTAAAATACGCAGCTTTTAGAGTTTTCCAACGCTGCCTGACCTGTTCAGTGGTCCTGACAAAGCCAGCATCTCTCAATTTACCAACGACCGATTTAAGTATATCACTGTTATGATATTTCCTTCCATCAAGGCATTTTAAAATGTTCTAGTTTTTCATGCAAGATGAAAATGAATCGGCCTCTTCATGGCCGACATCATCTCCCCGAAAATGTAAACTTTTCCCGTTATGCGCCATGTTTTTCAAGTAATGACCTGCAACCTTTCCCATGATACCTTTAAAAATGGCAGAAGCTCGGAGCATGTATACACAGTCGTACTGGGGGTAAGGTGTATACATGTACACAAAATATTCTGGTTATTATTCGTGTAAGCCAGTGATCTTATTTGGGTTTCTCATAACTGGAAAAAGGGCTTTACCCACTTGCTCAGAGGTCAAATCTGGCCCTCAATCTGTTACCCTATTTAAGGCTTTATTATTCAAGAGTTAAAATTCAAAGAGAGAGGAAAAATAGTTTAAATGAAACAAGACACTTGTAACATTTAGAGTATGATCTTTATTCAGTTTCTTTTCTTGATTTTAGTTTAGAATAAGGGTCGCAAACACAAAAAATCTTCAGCATTTAAACTGTGAAAAAGAAGTAGTGAGAATTAAAAAATGGCTGAGAGTTAAAACAATACAATTCCAGGATCATAAAGGATTCCAGGATCCTTGACCACAAGTATGCTACATCCGAGTATTATATTCAAAATTACCAATTGTCTATGAGCCAAATAAGATGGCTATTCAAGTGGGTCCCTGAATGGCTTTCAAAGTGACTCCCCAAGCTCGCCAAGGTCTCCACGCAGCTTTCCAAGTGGCTCAGCAAACTGTGCATAGTCAAATCATGAAATCATCATATTTTTACCACAAATTAACCGCTTTGACTCATGAAGCTCAATATGAATAAATGATTTTCAAGAGGAAATTAGCATGAGTCCATCGATAAATGTGGGGATCGACATCAATAGTGTCCTTAAAGCTCTCCAAACCCAAAAAATGCATTTTCTCCATGAAAAACCATTGAAAATCATCAATTTTTTTGCAAAAAAAAAAAGTTTATTTTACTGTCCGATTGCTTACCTTGCAAGGAAAGAGTGTGCTGTTGCCACCTCCTATGATGTTGAGGAGCAGTTGGACATTAGGAGGTATGCAATATGAAGAAAAAAATGTGAACTATTTACAAGAAACACTGGACTGCATACTGCACACATGGTGAAATGTGTGAATAAGAACAAATGGCGTGCTGGTGCAGTGACATGCACATCAATATGCAATCATATTCCCCTGGATTTGAACACTTTTCTCCATATTCTACGGTATGCATCTTTAGCTGCCCTTCCCCCAGATTCTTAGCAATGGGCAAACTACATTCTTGCTACCTTCCATAGATGGCCAGACAAAGTTTCATCAGATCCATGCAGCTAACCTGCTAGTATTCACGGAGTACATAAGCGCACAGTAATCTTGTACTTCACTTTCCATGCTCTGTAAGGAGCAAGTATAACTTACCGACAGTATTATCCAAAATATAAGTACAAAAACATATTCCTCTATCAGGAAAAACAGGCAATAGGCCATCCTTCCTTGAATGCAAATCTAATACCCCAATCAGCCACAAGATTAAAACCACCTGCCTGATATAGTGAATGTTCCCCTTGTGCTGCCAAAACAGCTCCATTAAACTGATGTGACTTGAATTCCCAAAATCTGGGTTTCCCAGTGGAACATTTCCCAGAGTATCACTCTCCCTCCACCAGTTTGTCCCCTTCCCATAGTGCATCCTGATGCCATCTCTTCTCAGGTAAATGGAGCACACATACATAGCAGCAGCACATGATGCAAAAGAAAATGGGACTCACTGGACTAGGCGACCTTCTTCAACTGCTCCAAGGTCCAGTTCTGAAGATCAGGTGCCCGTTGGGGGGGTGCTTTTAGAGGTGGGCCGGGGTTAGAGTGGGCTTTTTGACTGGTCTGCACGCTAAAGAGCAGAATACACTGCAGGGCATGATGCACTGTGTGTTGTGACGCATTTGTTATGAATATTATTGATATTCTCAGCAACTTGTCTGAGTTGTCCAGTCGTCCTTTATTGGGATAGCCTTCATAGCCCTCGAGCATCAATGACCCTTGGGTGCCCAAAAACCTGTTGGCGGCTCGTGGCTTGTCCCTCGTTGGACCTCTGTCAATAGGCAGTCACATATGCTGGCCGGGACTACCTGAGAAGACTTGCGACTTCAGAGATGCTCTAACCCACTCATCAGATTGTAACAATTTTGCACTTGTCAAAGTTATTCAGTTTCCATTTTACCCACATCCAACGCTTCGAATATGAGAGCCAACTGCAGGCTTATCATCTAGGATCCGTCTGCAGACCTGGGGTCTTATTCAAGAAGCCCTCATAATTTTCAGAAGCTCGTAAATCGCTGATAACTCCCTCTTAGTATGCTGTGTGGTATTCAGGATCCACCCATAGATTTTAAGAGCATGCATAACGTGATCTTAACTTACAGGAGGTCTGGAGCACTCTTAACATTGACTTAGTTCAGCAGTTCTCAAAGTGTGGGACCAGCCCCACTAGTGGGGAAAGGAGAATATGCAGGTGGGGCGGTGCTAGGGGCGCAGTGAATTGGAGGAAATACGCTGATTTTGTGCCTATCTTTCTTAAAGGAGGAGACTGCACTTCGGCAAAGTATATTTCAGCAAAAAATAGAATTCTTAAAGTGTCTAAAACGCATATTTTAATTTTATAATAATCCGGTGCGACGCATTTTTAAACCAGCAAGTTTTCGAATTGGCTTCAATATCAGGGGGCAGACATTTTTACTTGGGGAATCTTCTGATTTTGAATTTGATCTTTGGGAACCTCACCTTTAAATGCTTAATAACCTAAACCTCTCGCAGTTTACATCTCCCGATAAGCCACAGTTGCTCAGACTAATTGGTAAAAACCGATGACAGTCTAATTTACTTTTTACAGTACTGTTATGCATTGCACCACAAAATTATGAGGCGTCTTCTTCTGCGCATAAATGATGACGTAAAATATCAATGTGTCTTTATAATTTCATTTCAGCGCTTGTGTTGCTCGTTAAGCAGCACAGATTTGCGTAAATTAGTTTGCGAGGCTGCGAGAATCTGTTCTATATTCTGAATGTTGTCACGGCTAAAGGGCGTTGTAAGGCAAGTTGCACAGCTGTGTCATAATCCTAAAGACGGCAAAAATAAAGGCTGCAAAGTCAGCGAAAGTTTTGGATTTACAATGCCATATCAATTATATTAATGTAGACTGTAGGAATTCACCTTTTCATTATCATTTCTAATCATAGGTCATGTATTGGTCTTGGTCGCTCAGTCGGTAAATTGTTTGATTGTTAATCAGGCCAGCTTAAATAAGAACAGCTTGCAGGCAGTCAAGCCGTAAAGGGTGAGCTTCCTGAAGGCCCTCTGAACAACTCCATGGCCTGGATGAAAGGAAAGAGAACAACTGACGTCACAAAAGAGAATAACTGACGCCACAAGCACCGTGCCACTGGCGTTTGATGTACACTCACCCATTATATAGGGCATTATGTAGTGAATGTTCTTCATTGAAAACAATATGAAGAGAGTGAGTGAGCGAGTTGACAAGTATGCATTCTGAACGCAGCCTTAAATTCCCCAAGTAAAAATGTCTGCCCCCAGATATTGACGCCGATTTGAAGACTCGCTGGTTTTAAAATGCGTTGCACTGGATCATTACCAAATTAAAATTTATAAAACTGCGTTTTCGACACTTGAAGAATTCTACTTTCTGCTGAAATATACTTTGCCGAGGTGCGGTCTCCTCCTTTAATGCCTTTCTTTATTGTCAACAAAGATTATGCACTCTGAACAAAACAAAAAAACACAAACAAATCAGTTATTAATATACTCATACATGTCAACCTCTTCCGATTCTTACCCGTATTACCTCCCGTTAATATCTGTAAAAATCCTCGCATCCGTATGATTTTTAAAAGTATTTTTTGAATGTAGCTATTTTTTCATGAATGAAATTGTAAATGGAGTGTGAAAATTTCATTAAATATTTTTACATGCTTGTTAAGCTTTCTATTCAAGAATGAAAATGAAAAACCTCCAAGCCTCACCCAGAATAGTGAAAATTGAGACTTTAGTGCCAGTGTAACACATGAGCATGTCTGTGATCTTCGATTGTGCTCCACTCTGAGAAAATCTTGACCAAAATCGCCAGTCTCAATCTTCTTACCATTCCATTTGTATGTCCAGAGGGACACAGGCGCCTACACCTATAGGCAAGACAGGCAAATGCCCCCCCCCCCCATGTTATTATGTAACAACGCTGTGACTTAAAAATTGCAGAAAAAAGTGGGGGGTGGGGGCACTTTTTTCTGCAATTTTTAAGTCACAGCGTTGTTACATAATATTTAGTTGAATATATTTAGCATAATATTTAAGTAAAACCAAAATAAATTCATTTTATTTGCATTTAAATAATCGCATTTGAATTATTGTCCACCCCCTTTTCAACCCAAGTAGGATATTCCAACCTGGACTGCGGCGAGGACAGAGCAGTTACTACACTAACGCAACAGCAGAACTAGCGCGACGGTCTGTTATTCGGTTACACGAAATAAACCACCAACTAAAAACGCCATGAAACACCAATTTGCCCAGCTAACACTATACAGTTTATGGGTTAAGAAAAGGAAAAAACCTTTAGAGGTATTTTTCTCTGAAGAACCAACTGTGTAACCTCGAAGATGGAGGGAAAAGTGTAAATGTGGAGCTCCGAACAGAATAATCTGATGTATGGTTGAACTGTTCAGTTATCGTGTCAGCGCAGATTTTGTGCTTATGTGACTGATGCGTTATTCTCGCCGATTCTGGCTTTGGTTTCGGGTCTCACGTTTTTATTAGCAGCAGTGTTTAGCGTTTGTGAAGAAGTACAGCGTGAAAATGAGGTAAAAGCCCATAAAAACGCAAAACTATGAAATGTCAAGTCTTGCTTGTGTAGTCGTTAATGGGTCATATGCAAGGCTGCTTGGTGCACGAAAAACGACTTCAACATGAAAACTGGTAAAGGCAACGTACTTCGTGAACATTCGGACATGCGGTTTACTTTCGCTCACATTTTTAAATGTTAAACCTGTATGTTAACTAAGGACAAGTAAATGATTATTAAAACATATTTAAGCAGCGCATTTACGTTATTTCTAACCTTGCTTCTATCCATTCCTTGCTTAGTAGCACGGAAACTGAACTCTTCAGTGTAGTAGGCCTAAATTGGGCTTGTCCACACATAGCCTAACACAATATTTTTGGAACTGTAGCTTTTTCTATTAAGCTACGATTTTCTTCTGTAAACACTGGTGTCCGTGGTCACAAGCATAGGTGAATTTAGCCCCTTTGTAGGACTGCTCGACCACTATTTAGCGAAAATTCTTGAGTTGCATTTGTGAGTAGAATGAAAACCAGCATACACTGCGGTCCCCCAGGTCTGGGATCCTTTGGGCTAACTGACAGGACCAACGTGCAGTCCTACTGAATTTTACAGGACTGCAGGATGCAGTGCGTTTTGGCACATTGATGAAGTATGGTGCAACTTCACAAATTCTTCCTAACTGTAATCAGCTCATCTGCTACACTGCATCTGTTAGAGTGCGAAATTAGAAGTTATAGCTGGAACCTTCTTGAGATATTGAGTACAAAGATTGTCAATCACTCACTCACTTTATAGCTATATTAGCCTGGGAAAACGGAACATTTTTGTCTCTAAAATCACTGCAGTAACAAAAAGGCTGTCATACATAAAACAGCCTACACAGAGGAGGTTTCATAAACATGGCAAATTCATTTTTAAGAAGTTTTTAGGTAAAGATGCCCGTTGTGGGCCTTCTCGGAAGTTTTTTGCAGCTTTAATATGGTTCATATCTATCGGAATTATTTCGTATAGACCAACATTAGGATATATATGAAGAGTTTGTTTCCAAAACGCAATATATCCATTTTACTCATTTTGAGTAAATCAGCTTTTTCTCTGTTGATGTCTATTGTATTTTATCAAAAAAAAAAACACAAACTTTGACCATGAAAAAATACATTTTATAGTATGAATTTCTAAAAACAGATTTTTGCACCATATGTAAGAGGCACAGGGCTATCGCTCTATGGTATTACCTCAATTTTTGTAATATTGGCACTTATTGCATTTTGGAAACAATCTCTTCATATTGTGATTTAAATTTTGGCCATATCGTCCAGCCCTACCTAAACTGAGTCCCAGCACCCCTAAAAAATAAGAGTATAAACAGTGCTCACAGACTCTCCTTCTGTTTCACAATCACTCACTGACAACAAATAAATAATAAATAAATGCATTGAAGCTACAAATAAATTGTATGTCTTGGTGCCTACAGTCAAAAAAATTTGACTTGGAACTTAAATATAAAAGCTTCAAAATTCAGAAAATGACCTCTATTTTTTACTGTTCTCACAATGCTTATATAAACGGGAGTAATTTCTAAGCTTCTTTGATTTTTCCTGTACTTTGAACATAATGCATGATAAAGGGGGGAAAATTGTTAAAATGTTATCTTGACTCATCTCTTTTAAGGAATTGGTCCTCTGACATAGCATTGAGACTCATCACAGTATACAAATCAAATGTGAAATGTTATATTTTGGGGAATGAAAGAATGGGATGTGTGGAGATTTCTGTCAAATGTAAGCCATTCTGTAAGCTGCGAATGTTCATCGTTAAATCAAATAAAAAAATTTTTTTTAAATTTTATTTTGGATTAAAGCTGACATTTTCCACATTATGGGACAAATACTGTTTTGTGAAGGAACTTTGCAGTAACACTGGGGAACTTGGTATCTGAGATATTAGACCTGTTCGGTAAATTTTGGTCACTGATTTTAAATATGCCATCAGTTTTTCTCCATCATCTCTGGTTTTCGAGATATGATATACTCCTAATTGTTATACATACAACCGATCGGGCACAAGCATTGATGACTACAATAATTGTTGCCTTTTTGTAAAAAAAAAAAAAAAGGCTTCATACAATTAGAATTTGTTTATGATTAAATTACATCCATGGAATCAGATAATGGTGAAACTTTCTATGCTTGTAATCATTGATATATTTAAATATAAGTTAATTATCTCAAAACATTTGTTCCCCTGTGTAATCAATAAATTTATTAGGATATGTTTTGTCTGAGGGTGTGGGTGGATTGCCACTGGGTTTTTCGCGCACCCTTCCCTCAGATCAGATTTTGCCCCCCCACTTTTACACAAAGTTAGGCACCCATGCTGAGGGAGAAGAGTGACATCCAGTAATAACAAAATGCAAATGCAGCCTCAAAAAGCAAGCTATTCTTCATAGTTAGGGGTTCAAACCCGTAGGGCTGAAACCCTATTGTTTTTGTGCTGGTTTATTATTATTTCTTTTCTTCTTCAGAAATTTTTTCGCAAATTCCCATGAGATGGTAAATGGTAGAGATTATTTGCGGCATCTGTAAGTGGTTTTAATGTTTTGGCTCATTGATGTAAAACAGCCAAATAATTCCTTGGGCTGTCTGCAAAATAAAAGTGCGTAAACCAATTGAAAGACATTTTATTTAATGTGGTAGAAATTAGAAAACAAAAAGTCTGGGGGTGAAAAATCCAGCGACAAAGAGTCCTGTACCCGTTATCAACAAAGGCTTACTGTCAGTGATAATAACCAATGTGACTAACTAGCTGCAACAATATGATACTATAATTATGGCAATGGTGGTAAACGGGAAAACTAATGAAAGCTGGCTAGCTAAGTACTGAAAGCAACAAAAGGCCCACTCACACATTGAGGAAAAAGATCTCTCATGATGGACTTAATTCAGAGAATTGATGCTGTGAAGCTCTGGGAAGCTTCCCATCCTGTATCATTAGGATTCACTCCAGTGTCCTCACTCCGGTGTCCACGCCCACATTGCTTTTTCATGTCATAAAACTAGCGTGAACACGCCTGGGTTGGGTAAGTTACCGTTTTTTTCAGTACACTTACGTAATGTGCAAAGTGCGCAAAGCAGAGGCGATGCAACCTAGCATGCTGTTACGCAGGGGTTTATATACTTGTCTGGAGGCTGAATCAATTTTATCAGTTACCAGTGAAAGTTCATACTGTCCAAGTATTGGATAAAATATTTATCAATCAACAAATATATACAGGTAAAGTCTAATGTACCGTAATCGTAAACTATAGCTGTGCTTTACGCAGATAAAGTTGAGGAACAGTAATGAGTCTGTATTTCTGGGAGAGATTGTTTGAACACTGAACACTGACTCATACGAAGGGCATGCTATATCTACAGTACATGCAAATCAATGGTAGGGTAATATGTTTTTGTTTTTTTTTTCATTTCTGATCTGTATAATGGACAATAGAATGACCTAGTATTGATACCATATTGAATTTTTGCTTCAGAAAGCTGATTTTTTTTCTGGTTCTAAATTGCTATACCATTTGGTTATTGTGGAATTGGTGTGCTGTTACAACGGAAACTTTTTTTTTTTTTTTTTTTTTTTCAGGGTACCTGCGGATCATTAAATCCAGACATTAAAGTAATTAAATTCAGAAATCCAAATATAATGCTTTAAAAAGTGTTAAAATGTCATAAATCTGGTGTCCAAAAGTCTTAAAAATCAATCTCATCTTGTATCATGTCAGATCAGACCAGTGGAACCGATTCGCCCGTAGAGAAAATGTTACATGACAAACTGCCGGCAAATTATTATTTTTTTTAATTAATTTAATTTTTTTGCTACCGAGTTCCACACAGACGACGTTCCTCATTAGCATACCAGCCAATTACATTGCTCCTGCGACAAATGTTGCCGACTCTGATTGGTCACTTTCAATGCACTCACACTCACACAACCTCCTTCAACGTTAGCTGAAGTGCAAGCAGACAGCCCGAGCTGAGACACATTATTCCATTGCCAATGTTAACTGCACAGCACCATTATGTATGCAGTCGCGTATTACGTTTCTCTTTGGATTATATGGCCATCTTGCCAGCAAGCTAATGCTATTTAAGGAAAATCTTTGAAAATACTCATCATATTTGAGCGATGTCATTTGGTTTTTGACCTAACTTCACAAGCTAGCTCGCTGTTAAAGCGAATGCTCTTGAGCTAACCCGCTAGGAAGTTTGCTATAAAGTCCCAAAAATCTGAAAGTACAATTCGAACCACGAAAGCGCCGCTAAATATATCAGAAGTTCATGCCTTACAGCTAGCTAAGTTAGGGCAAAACAAAAATCATATTGCTTAAAAATGACGATTATTTACAAATGCTGTCCGCAGTTAACGTTGGCTAGCTAGCTAGATGGCTATATTATCTAATGTGTAACATGATCTGTTACACAATCACGTGCATAGCAGTATAAATAACGACTGAACAGAATAGCCAGTATCTTTGGCATAACGCGGTCTAATAAGCATGACATAACAGTTAATTATGACACCTCCCTAGGGCGTGCAAGCTGTCCCCAGACATACCTAATGCATGTTTACTGTTGGGATGTGAATACTTTGTCTGTAAATGGGTTCAGAGTAATTTGTCAATAACCGAAAGTAATGCATCTAGTGTGGTTGCAAAAGTTAAACAGGTTTTTAGGCCAGATGAAAAAAATAAAGGTTTGTTTATATGTTCATACATGTTGATATGTGTTAATCTGTTTGTGTTTATATGTTTCATGTTTTTATTAAACATTACAAAATTGTCCCTAATCTGAGAAATTGATTTTTTTGCTTGATTTTTTTTCCTCATGAAACTGACCTTAAATTTTATTTTGAGTGGCATTGAAAAAGTCTTAAAAGGACTTAAATCTGATCTGCCTGAAGCTGCAGAAACCCTGATGTTTATCAGCTGCTGGACGGATGCCATTGGAAAATATATTAGGCTTTTTTCTGATCAGGCTTGGTTGAGGTTTATTCATACAATTCCCGAGTGATAGTGGTGGGACTTGTCGCGTCCATATTCTAAATAGTTTACGTGCTCCGCTTCCTCTTGATAGTTCAATATACTGTACATTTTACATCTAGTGACATCTTCCCGGTATTAATGGGTTAGTGCAACTGACTGCATCTGTTGAGTTGTTCCATGGACGTGAGCATCGATGTCTGCACAAAGGTATTAATCGGGAAAGGCTTACAGGGATAAGGTGCATACATAGGTCGCTGCTTTACTGGAATACTTCAATACCGCTGTAAGCAACCAGAATATTGCGTGCATGTAAACTTACTGATTGACCGGCTGAAAATAGTGGAGGTGAATTGTGGGAAACAAGTTCTATCCTTTTCCAGATATAATGAATGCATCTCCTCTGTGGTCCTGTATGCAAATGCATGTGGAGAATTGATAGTACTGTGCCTTTTACATTCATCTACTGTAGGAGATGAATGACCCTCACCAGCTGTCACTAAAACAGTACACCCTAAAAAAAAAAAAAGGTGATATTTCTTGTAGATCCTGTATGACTTTAAGCCCTGTGCGTCTGTCTTTTCCGTAAGAAGGCTAAGACTTCTTTATATGAGCAACACAGGTTCTAATTTTTTTCATGATGGAAATTTTAAAAGGTATTTGGTATTTACTTGTACATGATATATCACTTCACAGAAAGGTCCTAAATCATTCACTGTAATAAATATACAAAATAGAAGAAATAAGGTGGAGAAAAATGCTTTTTTTTCATGGCTCTATATTGGCACATTTCATACTTACTCTGGATTAAAATTTTCAAGAGGTGAACAACCCAAAGCAGTGTTAAGCTCTCCTACCTAGAGCAGTACAAAATACTTCAAATTCTATGCATTTAACAGATTTGCATGTATCGTTTCGCCATTGCCTAACATATTATCTGTAATGCTATTTGATTACAAGTGTTGTTCTTCCACTTATGTTAACCAGGTCCATAAAAGAGGTCCTGATTGTAGTTTATAGTCAGTGTTCTGACAAGTTATTTAGAATTCTGTTGGCCGTGCAAAATACTGTATATCAATTATCCATGAACACTGATTTGTCTGTTTTAAGTTTATTTAATGTATTTGAAAATTAATATTTTCAAATATTAATGATTTTGTGTGCCTACGTACAAATTTAGCAACACACTTATTAACCGTTAATCTGAGACTCAGTACAACTGAATACACAGTATTATGAATTAGTGCTGGAGAGAAAGGGAGACACCTTTATATGTTACGTGCTAAATTATGCATGAGTCCTATTGTATGAGCTTATTAATTTGAAATAATCCAAAAAAAAAATGTTTGCCTAGATATCCTGTATTCTGGTCTTATGAGCCCATATACCTTTAAAACAGGGGGAAACCTGTGCGTTATAATATGGGCTTGGACATAATGTTTAAACTAGCTAGGGCTTCTGTTTTCCCAGGTTGAGAGGCCTACCACTCCACGCTCAAAACCAAAGAAGACATTGACGACAGGGGGCCACAGCAAACCAGCGAAAAAGGCCAGAGATAAACAGGTCTCCTCTGTTCGAGGTTCCAAAAAGAAGGCTGCTGAGGGCACTGCCGCGCCCCGGCCAGAAGAGGGCGAAAAGGAGAAAAGCAAAGAGATGAACAACAAATTAGCAGAGGCAAAAGAGTAAAAGCCTTGCTCTGTGGGAGGGGAGGTGGTCTTGGTCATAGTATTGGGTAGGAGAAAGGATCCAAAATAAATGAGAAGGCTCTCATCGCTCTGTCCGGTGTATAGCCTAATCAGTGTCCCTGCTCTTGTTGTCCCCACATCTAATCTCTGCTTTATGTTTCTATGAGTGCCCAGTTGTTGCTGTCACTTTTTCCCACCTCTGTACATTGCATCAGACTCCCATGCTGTATTGAAGGGAGCGTGCACATCTCTCACAGTGTCCATCTCCCCTTGCACTCATCGATTCGTATCTCCGCTCCAGGTTTCCATAGCGACCCGCCCACTCGGGCTGGCAGCAGACCCTTGTGCCAGGAAACCTTTTTTTATGTGGAGCCACTGGTGCACAAATCTGTATGTCTGTCTTTCCTGCTACGGCACGTGTCTTTTGCACTGAATGTATTGAGGTGAAAGTTACACTGAAGGTGCTTTAGAACTGACGTTCATGTCACAAGATTTACTCTTCACAATTCTGGATTCTGTATTAGAGCAATCGGCCAGCGCACAATGTGGTGCGTGTCCTGATAGTTTCCTCTGTGTCCTGCTGATCTTAGGTCTTATTGCTTTGCTGTTTTAACAGTGTCAAGTGTTCATACTCAATATTGTTATTAATTTATTTTATTTTATTGTTCAGTTATTCTCATTGCCTTCAAACATTCACAGGTTGTGTTGCATTTTACATATCCTCCATTAACCCTACCTCTCTCAGTTTATCTGGCTGTATGGTGGCAACCTCTATTTTCTCAACTTTGATTGATTGAATTGTTGTTATGCTCACTCAATTATTGTTAGACATAATTGAGGATATCTGGTTTCCTCCGTTTGGTTGCTAAGAGACCATGCTGACTTACTGTAACTCAATTACTAGTTACTGGATTTTAGGCTGTCCTTTAGGAATAGAGAGCACTGTGTTCTCCATGCAGTACCTAATGCAAAGGAAATGGAGGACTCATTAAATTGCAAAATGCTATGAATATACTTTAAAGAAAAACTTAAACAGACCAATAATCAAAAATATACCAATATTAACTTGTTAATCCATGCTTGAATATTAAAAGCGTAAAAAAAAAAAGGGAATTTATGACTGATTGACATACCAAAGATCATTGTAGCCATATTGGATGAAGAGGCCAGGAAAAAGGCTGGGCATGTGGACTGCGGGCAATAGCCTGTCTGGATTTGACATTCATCATCGGTGTTGCTCAGTCTGCTGCTCTGTCATTCCAAATGTATGCATGATGGTGTTGGATATGCAGTAGATGTGAAGAGGTCGGGAAAAGAATAAACCACTTTCAACCTGAAAATACTTCATATCTGAAGTTATTTAAATTGTGTTCATTTGAAAAGGGAATTGCTGCCTCATGCAAATCCTTCCTGGGTCACAAGTTTGATAGGGAAATATTAAAGACTCATAAACCACGTTATAGTACCTTGGTTCCTTTTAGTTTTTTTTTTTCTTTGCACTTTTTTTTTTCACTGTTTGTTTAGCAGTTTTTATTATGATGTGTGTAAATTCCCTATTGCTGCTGCAGAACTAGAAGTTAAGCTTCTGTCTTTCACATAAATCTCCTGCATGTTCTTTCTCCGCATCTGTCCTAAGTCTTTCTCTCTATCTCTCTCTGTCTTTCTTGTGATCTGTTACCTCTTTCATCAGCTAAAGCCAGTGGGCTTTCCTGGAAATTGCATGTAAAGTGTTGGACTGAGGTTCTGAAAGTGTTTCACGTGTATTTGTAAAGCAACAAACAAAAATATATTGATTTACATTAACCCAGAACTTGCCCATACTTGCTATCAAGTCAAGTTTGCACTTCTAGGACTCACTTGTCGCATAGTCTCGGCAAACGTAATATCTTGATACTCTTTGAATGATATGTTTAACTATTTCAGATGTGATAAGCCTGCCTCTGTACTGCTACAGCAGGATGGGAGTGTTGTGTAAGACTTTTCTTGCTTTCAGGGATGCCCCACCTTAGATGCTACCATTTACCCGCCCCATCCGCGCACATCTATCTTGTACACAACCTTTATATCCAGTCTAGGCGTGAGTTCCGCTCAGCCCGCTTGCTGTCTCTTTTTTACCCTCTATGAAGCGTCTCCTCACTGATGTTCTATAGCGTTCGCTTGGCACCATTATCACACGTTAGACACATCATCTGCTGAGCACGTCATACTTTGGTGCCATTTCTCACTCATGCTATGGTTATGGGGAAAGCGAGTCAGTAGATATCGGAGAGGATCAAACGGAGGTCTGAGGGGATGCCTTATAAGGTCCTGCATCACAGATATGGTTTGATTGTGACATGCTTGTGTTCTCTGCTTACTCTTATTGAAATCATTAATAAATGCAAACGCAAGATCAAAAAAGTGTCTTTTTTGTTTTAAATGAAAATTATGCAACTATAGCCAGTGTAGTCCAGCTAAAACCAGTTGCTGTTTTCTTCGTTATTGGTTATGGGACAAAACAGTGTTCTCTTTGCTTGTGTTATGACTAAAAGATGAAAAGTCTCACCAAATTCAGGTATCTCCTGTTCCAAAGCAGTCACTACTGGAAAGGCAGACGTAAATGTAATATACAGCTAGCAAGGAATTAAATGCATATTGCTTTAGTTGAAGAAATGTTCATAAACTGTTTGATCTTATTTGCCTTTAGTTGCAAAACAGTTAGTCTGTTAGAGAACAAAAACTTAATGCAAGATTACTTCACTGCATTAAATGTTGCATTTTTGCAGCAGAATTCTACTTAGTTTTCTTTGAATCAAGGGAGTATACAGTGCTATCAAAAAGTATTTGCCCCTTCCTGATTTCTTATTTTTTTGCATATTTGTCGCACTTAAATGTTTCAGAACATCAAACAAATTTTAATATCAGACAAAGATAACCCGAGTAAATACAAAATGCAGTTTTTAAATGATGATTTCATTTCTTAAGGGAAATAAGCTATACAAAACTACCTGGCCCTATGTGAAAAAGTAATTGCCCCCCCCCATTGTTATATCATGAATTTACTGTGATTAACCACATTTTTTTAGTTCAATTTCACTAGCCACACCCAGGCCTGATTACTGCCCAACCTGTTGAATCAAGAAATAACTTAAATAGAACCTGTCTGACAAAGTGAAGTAGGCTAAAAGATCTCAAAAAGCAACACATCATGCCGCAATCTAAAGAAATTCAAGAACAGATGACAAACAAAGTCATTGACATTTATCCATCCGGAAAGGGTTACAAAGCCATTTCTAAGGCTTTGGGACTCCAGGGAACCACAGTGAGGGCCATTATCTACAAATGGAAAAAAATTGGGAACAGTGGTGAACCTTCCCAGGAGTGGCCGGCCTACCAAAATTACTCCAAAAGCGCATCAACGACTCACCCAGAAGGTCACAAAAGAACCTAGAACAACATCTAAAGAACTGCAGGCCTCACTTGCCTCAGTTAAAGTCAGTGTTCATAATTGAACAATATGAAAGAGACTGGGCAAAAATGGGATCCGTGGCAGAGTTCCAAGGCAAAAACCACTGCTGACCAAAAAGAACACAAAAGCTTGTCTCACATTTGCTAAAAAACATCTTGATGATCTCAGTAACTTTTAAAAAACCCTAAAATCCCCTAAAAACATCTTACAAAATCTAATAAATATTTTATGATGATTGTGTGAATATACAATGTATTACATAGCGATATTTCGAGCAGTTAGCAAGTCCAAATCTGGACAATTGTGATGAAAAACAGCCGCCCACCAGTTTCACTGTCCAAATTTGGGATTCTAATAAAGTACTCTGGGAATAGTCCAATGTGCATAAATTTCAGATATATGTAGATAGTTATATGAATTACTGCTTTATTATGGGTTTTAAGGACATTTTAGTGCCCATGAGGAAAAGTATTGCAGACTTTTACGACCCAGAACTTTGTCAAGGAAAGTTTTAGGCTTCTGCTCGTTGCAAGGAAAAAATTTGAAAACAAGGTATAACAGGGACGTGTGCTCTTTTATCAACAATAAAATACTTTTTGATGAGCATAAATCTAATGGGCTAGAGACAAGAAATGGACAAATTACAACAGGCAGACGATGGTCGATGCACTCGACTTCCTTACCTTGTCCCTGTCTCTCATGAATTACGTGTTCAGACGGGCTGTTTTCATTGTCCTTTAGGGGCTGTGCGCAAGTTGAAAGGGTTTTCAAAATGCCTCTTTTATTCTCTGCCTATTTGAGTGAGTGTCCAGAAAGTGTTTTATTCATCATCTCCATGACATTAGCTTTCTGTAGAGGTATAATTTGCCCATTTTCTGATTTGTCAATACATGGCTACTTAAAGTAAAAGAAATACAATAAATTACAGGTCCATAATTACTTGGTAAAAATGTTTTTAAGGGGGGGTCACCATTGTGCACCTATGCAGTTGGTATTATTGTCATTATTCTGATTCATTTTCCTCATTGCTGGCCACTGTACAGGAACATTAGTTCTGTAAAGGAATTTCCCCCACTGAGGACTGTTAGTGGGCAATCACTGTCCACTAGACTGGCAGGATGAATCCACTTGTGAGCCGCCCAAATCTTTGATCATACAAATAGCTGACCAGTGGCACAGCCCACATTGAATTACAATATATGAGTAATATGGGATCATATGACTTTGAGTATAAATAATAAGCCCAAATTAACCCTTGTGTTAGGTTCACTTTTACGTACCTCATGTACTGTTCGGGTCAATCTGACCCGGGACATTTTTTGGGATTTTAAAAGCAATACAGAAATAAAAATGTTTATAAAAATACTTAACATGTATTGTCTTTATCTCAATTCCAAAAAATATAGATTACATATATAATGAATAATTGCTATTAATCTCTGATTTATCACATTTAACAATGGACGCATCAGGCATTTTTGTCATAGTGAATTTATTATTCATCTAAAAAAATCCACTGTAATAAAGCCTGGAATAACTGAAGGTGGCATCGTAATGCTTATCTATGAAAAAATGAAATGAAACATGGTTTCAATGAATTATTATTTTTTTATTTGAACTGATATTGTCGCCTCTGTATGTTCGGTGTCACCAGTGCCTTGCCTAGCTCAAGAAAAAGTCGTCGTCTTTGGAGCTTCCTTTGGTTCCAGTCTGGGTTGATTGCCATCCAGACTGCAAACGCATTATAAGCTGACACATTCAGAATATTGTAAAGGATCAGGAGTGGCCACCGTAAAGTTCTTCTTTGACAGCTGTACCAGGCCAACAGTTGTCTACCCCTTTTTTTGTGGCGTTGTAATCAAGTATGACCTTTGGCTTACGGTCCTCCTGGTCACTGATCCTTCCATCCCTATGTAGAGTGCTCATGAGCACCACATTTTTGCCCTTTTTGGGTATGCAGGATTCCAGGGCAGTGTTGGCCATAGCAGAAAGGTGGAGGAATGGACTGGCCTGTTCTTTACTGTTAGAAGCTGAGGTGGGAGCTCTGTATTGTTTTTTCTAATTGTTCCAATCATTGTCAGCATTCTTTTGAGAAGTTCCTGTCCCAGGTTGTAAGAGGTAAAGAAATTTTCAAAGGTGATGTTGTGGCCACTGAGGCCTTGTGTTATATCCAGCACCACCCATGTCCCCTGGTTTTTTTCAGGGGCTCCTCCCTCTGGCTTCCCTGTATAAATTATTATGCATTATTTATCTGTTTTGCCCCTCCCCCAATGTGCAGGCATGAGGGGTACAGAGTGAGAAAATTATAAATGTTGTCATATAGTGTAGTTTCCCACAGTACAGAAGGTAAAGAGTGCAGGAAAATCGGTGCAGACAGCCTCACGGTGTTGGGATTGTCACAGTTTGCAGGTGTGTGAGTGTGTACATCTCTCTCTCTACCTATGTGTACAAAGGGATGGAGGGATCAGTGGCTGGGATGAGTGTAAGCCAGAGGTCATACTTGACTATCTTTCATCCCCAATGAGAGAGCCTCCCCGCTCAGCTGCTAACATAAGAAGCTTTCACATATTGTCGATGGTCATCAGGTTTGATGACCGGGCATCAAGACCTGCTAGATATTTGGAGCCCCTGTATGTATGTATGCATGTATGTATGTAGGTGTGTGTGTGTGTGAGAGAGAGAGAGAGAGAGAGAGAGAGAGAGAGAGAGAGAGAGAGAGGAGTGTATGTGCTCTCTCTCTCTCTGTATCCGGGTCAATCTGACCCGAACATCATATGAAGGATATAAATGTATGGGGGCATTGTAGCATATGCACTCAATGAATTTTTTTTTCTTTTATATGTTCCTCAAAGAAAACGAGCCAAAGACAAAGAATTTCAGGTTAAAAAAATTTATGCTTGTATCATTTTTCTTTTAGTAAAAACTTGAAACGGGTCAGTTTGACCCGAACAGAACACAAGGGTTAAGGCAGAATGTTTTGATTAGATACACCATACAGTGAGAACAGTTCTTACTCTCCTCAAACTGTCAGGCAAAGATGCCCCACTGTGACAGTCCGCCTCAAGGGGGCATGAAAATGAAATGAAACGTATTGCTGCTCATTTTAGATGTTCCTTATATCTGGTTATTAAATTTTCAGAGATTGTTATATTTGCCCAAGTGGAAGCGATTTTCAGTTGTGTGAAATCCCTTTGTGTTAAAGTAGGCAGGGCCAAACAACAGAGGGTGACTTGATGATCTGTCTCTTTGGAATCCATTGTCCTATTGTTTACCAGACAAACAATTGTTCACAACAAAAAGTACATATATAAGGTCACAAATTATGTGCATATAACATTACTTGATTATTTGATGTTAGTACATTTGTAGAATAACCCATAACTTTTGGTAAAAGGGTTGGATGATTCACAAACATCCTCCCAGTGAAAATCTCAGGTGTGACTCCCCGGAGAATGTGTAGGTAAGAGAGGCACGAAATAGTGGTTGAGAAAGATTTATGTTGAGTGAGTAAAATTGAGTGTAACACAGGTAAAAGCATTTTTTGGAACATAAACAGCTCAGAATTGTGGGCTACAGTCTCCTTAAATTTGCTTTAAAGCTCAGAGGAGAGCTTTTTTTGATTTCTTGACAATATAGTAAATATGGACCTCCCACAAATAGTATCCCAGGTAAGTGATTCCGTGTCTTTTACTGATCAGAAACTCATTCATTCTGATCTAAAAAAAAAAAAAAAATCCTGAATAATTCATCCTCTGAGGGAGCACTACATTTTGAAATGCCATATTAAGTATTGAACACAGCAGCAGAACATTTTAGCAAGGGCAATGTTTTCAATTTGAAGCATTTTCTGGTTTTATACTGTAGTAACTTTTGCTTCACACAGCATTTTCCAGTAATTAAATTTTACAGAGCTTATGCAGGGATAACATGGACAACTGATTTAATTCATTTCTGAAAATGCATAATTCACAGTTTGACCTGGTATACATACAAAAAAAAATGCAGCTTTTCCTCAAGGTCAGCACAATAATGAAAGCACTGTGTTTCGCAGGCATGTTTCACTTATGAACCGCAAATGTAGATTTACAATATTTTTAACTTTTTGCTTTGTTCTTTGTGTTGCTAAATTCATTCCACTATCCAAAATCCAAAGCTGACAAGGCATAATTTAATTTTGATGCAGACTGCAAGCTTAATCAAATTATCTTTCAAAAGGAAATGGAAATTATATTTGATTTTTCATGCATTGTCTTTATCTCAATTCCAAAAAAATATAGATTACATATATAATGAATAATTGCTATTAATCTCTGATTTATCACATTTAACAATGGATGTATCA
The DNA here is from genome assembly GCA_029692085.1 of Gymnothorax javanicus. Lineage (NCBI taxonomy): Eukaryota > Metazoa > Chordata > Actinopteri > Anguilliformes > Muraenidae > Gymnothorax > Gymnothorax javanicus. The sequence goes on from CM056195.1 coordinate 78,981,459, forward strand.
GGCGTGAATGTGAAGTCGTTAGTTTGCATCACAGATTCAGCTGCGTTGATTAAGCCAGGTGGAGTTTCCATTACGCGTGCCAATCACCTTTGATCTGACATCAGGACAATCAATATAGGTGCTATAATTTATGTCCTGATTCAGATAGTCACATTAAATAGTGGTTGCTGTAATTATTTATTGCATTGAAATGTGCCTGACATTCTGGAAACCTGCCTGTGAGGTTTCGGTGACGTGTGTGCACTGTGTGCCGGTCAGCCAAATTATCACTGCACAGAAAGTAAACCAGGTTGGAACTGGCGAGTGCTCTGCGCACTTTCGGCGGAGCCTTTTGCCACGAAATTGTCACTGCGTCATGATGAATATGTGACACATCCCCCTACTACGCCGCCACACCCATCTCGGCGCACGTCGGTCTACCAAATTGCCAAAGTGGCTGCGCACAGGACGAAATTACCACTGCGCGGGCTGCGCCACCCTGCGCTGCGCCAAGAAATTAGAGCCCAAAGAGGAAATCATCAAAAAGCAAAGCTTGTGCCAGAAGAACAAGCCTATAACAAGCTTCCAGTTGTTGATATCCGCCATCCCTGATAGCCATGGGTGGCTTAGCTATTTTGGATTCAAAATCAGACCACTACAGGCCGAAGTGACTGACTACAAAACACACCAGCCCTACACCAATTTGTGCATTGGGAGGAGTTGTGCTCATCTAACCACCAGCATGAACATTTTTTGTGGTTTTTTTTTTTTTTTTTGGGTTAATGGAGCCATGTGGGTCAGCTGTTTCAATGAGATTCTGAACAATCGCAATGAAAAAAGGTAGCAGCATGATGCCCACGTGATGCTGCCTTGCATTTCCAGAAAATATCGTTACCGACCCAAAAATGGTAGCCCACTGGAATTGATTTGGTCCTTCCAATTGCCCACTCATTAACCCATTCATCGTTGTTAATTCTTGTACGTATCGTGCAGGATACACATTCCAATCAGAGAATTCTCATTCATGGAAACTACAACAGCATAAACAACTCAATAATGATGCTAACATTAAAAGTAGTTGTATGCTGAGTTTATATTACTTTATACATGTTTACTAAATACTTTGATATTCATATCATAGTATATATAGGAAAGAATCAGATTTTTCTCTTACGGAGTGCATCTTGCCTCAATAGACATTAATGGATGATTATATTTTACTTTTCATGATAAGCAAACAAAAAATTTTCTCAATAGCCAAGATAAAAAAGGAATATGCCCGCAAACATGTTTTTGGTTAATGTTATCTTCTTTGAATCATGAACTTGTGCAGTATTATTAAATACGTATCAACATTTTTGTTGATAGAGAATGTGAGAGTCATACCAAGTTTCTGCTAGTTTAAATAGGTGATGTTATTAATGAAACAGGACAGGCTTTCCAAAAACTCTGATTCTAGCCAGAATCACATGCTGTTCTCTCTTTACTCACATGCTGCGTCTTTAAAAATAGTGGATAATGTGAAAGAGTCTCCCACATTTAGTAACTTTCAGGAGAAAAAGCAACAAGGTAAGAAACATTCAAGATGCAGTTCTGAGAGCATGTCTTGATGTTTACTACAATTTGCAGATGAGTACATTTGGTATGTAAATATGGTGGTTGCATTCCAGTACACTCTTTTTCTCTACCTGTCTTTTTGTCGACAACTTCATACTTCCAATACGACTTCACTCGAGCTATCCTCTCTCCCGATTATTTCTGTTTATTTGCCACAGAATTAAATAACACACATATGATATAAAAATATTGACGCATAAACAGAATTCAGTCAGGAAAACTCGCGTTTCAAAAAAAAATACAACAATTTATTCATGGGTATAAGCATAACATTGTATTTTGGCGGCGGTTCTGCTCTGGAGGAATGCCCTACCTAGGCACAGCAAACATACAAACATAGTCATGAACAGAAATCGAAATCCCCCCGATGTGAGCAGAACCAAACAGGTGGAGGCTGGGGCGGAGGAAGTAAGCAAAAACCAAAGAGTGTGTTGCACAGCATGGAAAGTCATTGCAAACAGCAGCAGAAGTGATTGAGCTTGACGTCTTTTAAATTGACCGCTGTATTACCTCATGTGATGTGTATCCTCCAATTGTTGTGTGCCTGCTGATGCTGACATGGCTGGTAGCTTACCAGGCTGCAATCAGCTGATGTAGCTCTACTTGAGTTTCCTGCCTGAACTAGTTACACTTATTTAATGTAGCAGCGTTTAGCCCCCATCCCCCACCCCCTGGAGACCCATAAATGGAGCTCTGTCGTAAATTCTGATAGGCCACGGAGTCAAGCCTACAAATGTAGAGGAGCCGCTTCTCCCTCCGGTGAATCACCTGAGTCATGACTGTCATGTGACTCTGCTGTCAGATGATTGCTTGGCCGATAATATGCCGGTTTACTTAAGCTCATCCTGAGAAGTGGCTCCTCACCGTACTTGCCGAACAACCCTCCTCCTCCCCAGCTCCACCTGTATACTGTTAGCATTCCTTAATCCTGTTCCTTTATAACTAAACTAAACTGCTGTTCAATAACAATGTCTCTTCATTTGAGATCATTGTTGCTGTATGCTCTGTTCCATGGAGGGGGGGGTTAGTTGCAGCTCCCTGCCTTCGGTTACACGCTGGACGGGCAGGGATCTCTCAGAACAGAGCCATGTCGCCAAACCTAATGTATGCTTGTATGCCTGTATGCTTCCAATAAATATTCTCTTTTTGACAAATTGGTCCTATCAGAATGATACTGGAGGATGCTGGGGTGGAAGGTTGGCATTAAATTTGTTGCAACAGCATAGCGAGCTGCAGCAGTGCAGTGGAGCAACCAAGTGTGAATAAGTGCACTTTGCTGATTTAAATAGACTGCATATTAAGATCTGGAATATTTGTTGATGTCTTGAGCAAGATAGACCTTATGAGGGCAGTGCAACTTGAGTTGGCTGCATGAACTAGCTCACTGGTTCTTTTCGTTTTCTATTTAGACTTCATGCTTTGTACTGTACCCCATCTAGGAGAAAGTTGGGACATTAAGGAGATTGTGGATAAAAACAGAAAGCACTGATTGCTAAATTTTCTTTGATTTGTATTGAATTCATTGTGGACAGTATGAAGAAAAAATATTTAATATTTTGTTTAGTCAACTTCATTTTATTTTTAATTATACATCCAATCCTACCATATAGGAATGGAATGGTCTCCAAAAATTAGGACGGGGCAATTTAGGTTTACTAATGACATAAAAAATTTCAATTATGATGCGATTCGAAACAGCAAAACTTTATTGTGCAAAAAGGAAGCCTTATGATAAAAGTGTCCAGAGGCTTTGTCGACTTCTCTGGGCTCAGAGGCATCCACAATGAACAATCACACAGTGGAAATGTGCATTGAGGTCAGATGAAATCAATATTTCTGGTGGTTTTTGGAAGAAATGCTGTAATCTGCGGACCAAAGAAGAAAACGACCATCCAGAATGTTACCAGCTACGAGTCCAAACGCCATGCTCTGTCATAGTATGAGGTTGTGTCAGTGCCCGTGGCAAGGGTAACTTGCACTTGTGTAAAAGTGCCATTAACTCCGTGAAAGTCCAACGTCCCCCTAACGATAACGCCAGCGTTACAGGATTTTCAATGACGCGCTGTGAGCCTCTGACCCTTAAACGTATAATGGACCTTTCCGACCTGTCAATCACGTAGCAAAACAACCAATCAGATTGCCTTATCTTACTAAGGTTCAGCCTACCCCGATAGCACTGCCATATTGTCCCACACTCAATGCAATCTTTAGCTGCCTGTTTGTAATGGGCCAGGTATCAGACTTTTTCCGACAATGGTTCTTAGATGCGCTTTGGGAACGTGCAATACTGACGAAAGGTACCCTGCCCGGCTGCAGGGAGCTCAATTAATTTGTTTCACAAAGCCAAAAACGCAGTTGGAGAAGTGTTTGTGATGGGTTAAGACAAGAGAGGAAGCCCTCATGCAACTCAATGTGAATAGGAGCGACAAACACAGTGGACTTCTGCATGCTACAAACCAGTAGTTTTTCTGCTGAGAGCACTGTTCATTCGCGCCACCCAGCACAGGCATTCGCAACACTGGATAATATAAAACATTTAGCCAGATGGTGAAGGATTTTGTAATAGCACAAAGTAATCTACTTTGAAACTTTAACGTGGGAAAAGTTGGCTAGGTAGGTTTGGAGGATAACGCTGATATAACGAATGTTAAATTAACTTGATTGTGTCTAATGTAGCTAGTTTAAGGGTTAACTGCATTGCGTAATATGATTTATTACAAAGTCTAGGTTGCGTATTGCCTGACTCATGGCAAACTGACGTTAGACAGCATACTGGATCCAGAGTTATTTTTAGCTCAGTGATGGCAAGAAACGTATGAAAACTACTTACCCTGCTTCATAGGTGCAGTATGATTCCTCTATTTTGCCTGGTTTGATCTAAATGTGCAGTTTATTGGGTGCTCGACTTTTCTGCATTAATCGCCAGCACTTCGTGGTTAGTCTTGTATCTCCACCTGTTCTGTTAAAAAAATAGATGCCATGGGTATAGCCTTGCGTTAAATAGTTAAGGCCTCTCTGGAAGACTTTGCCGGACAAGTTGGGCGCATTCAGTACAAAATTTTCAGTAAGCTTCAATAAGCTCACCCTTTATGGCTTGACTGCCTGCAAGCTGTTTTTATTTAAGCTGGCCTGATTAATGATCAAACAATTCGACTGAGCGGCCAAGACCAATACATGACCTTTAATTAGAAATGATAATGAAAAGGTGAATTCCCATTGCCTACATTTATATAATTGATGTGGCATTGTAAATCCAAAACTTTTGCTGACTTTGCAGCATTTATTTTCAGCGTCCTTAGGATTGTCACAAAGCTGTGCAACTTGCCTTACAGTGCCCTTTAGCCGTGACAATATTCAGAATAAAGAACGGATTCTCGCCGCCTCGCAAAATAATTTACGCAAATCTGTGCTGCTTAACGAGGTACGCAAGCGCTGAAATTATAAAGACATATTGATATTTTACGTCGTCATTTATGCATGGAAGAAGACGCCTCATAATTTTGTGGTGCAATGCATAACAATGCTATCAAAAGTAAATTAGACTGTCGTTGGTTTTTACCAATTAGTCTGAGCAACTGCGGCTAATCGGGAGATGTAAACTGCGAAAGGTTTAGGTTATTAAGCATTTTTTAAAGGTTTCCGAAGATCAAATTCAAAATCAGAAGATTCCCAATGTAAAAATGTCTGCCCCCTGATACTGAAGCCAATTTGAAGACTCGCTGGCTTAAAAATGCATCGCACTGGATTATTATCAAATTAAAATACGCATTTTAGACACTTCAAGAATTCTACTTTCCACTGAAATATACTTTGATGAAGTGCAGTCTCCTCCTTTAAGTTATTGCCGTCCATGCAATCTCTCATCGAAGTCTTCCTCTTTGTTGCAAAGCTATGTGTCTTAATAATTACTGGCAACATAGCTTATTGGTTGCCTATTAGCTTAGTAAACTAATCCAGTTAACGGTCAGATTCTTCATCGGACACAGGTTAAGACTTGACCTGCATTATGGTTATGTCACTGGTTGTTTTATTTTTATACAAGAAAACTTAACATGCAGACCTGAGTTGGCAAAACTGCATTTTTTAAAACTTTTCTTGGGTACATCAAGCCAATCGGACACTGACGCTGAACAAATATATACTGTTTTGTGAGCTACTGGTATTCAGTAGCTTCAAAAGATATTGAGGTTTTAGTTTGTATGTCACCATTAATGTAGATAGGAAAATGCTTGATTACTATTGCAATGAACAATAATGTGAGCGTAAAGGGACAGTAATTTGACTCATTGATCCTAACAACTGAACGAATCAACGCTTAGTTGCTAATAAGGAGGCGAGGTGAAAGCCGAGCAATGACCCCGCCGTTAACAAGTTTCAAGTGAAAGTGGTTAATGCTGAGAAGCACACAGAGATTTTGGAGGAACAAGATGATATCTTTTATAGTGAAGCCAATGCATATTTCAACAAGACAACACAAAACTGTATTCTGCAAGCATTACAAAAGGATGGATGCATAAGGAGAGGCTGTGGGTGCTGCATTAACCTGCCCGCAGTCCCAACTTATCCCTAATGGAGAAGGTGGGTGCATTTTGAAATGTAAAGTGCGACAACAAAGACCCAATACTTTTGCACACCTTAAGACTTGTTTGCAAAAAAATTGGGACAAAATTGAGCCTTTCAGAACAAGAGTGATCTCGCCACAGTTTTTGTCCTTCATAGGATGATTGTACTAAAGTCAAACATTTATGAAAAAAATCATCATTTATTTTATTTTTCTATGCATATAATTGTTTTGATTTTCGTTTATCTCTGCAGTAATAGGTTTTTAATTTAAAGGCCTCATTTTCAGAATATCTTCATTTATTGCAACATTTACATACACCTTTCCTGTGTTTCAAAGCTTTTTTTCTGTTATTCCGACCCCAGTTAAGAGTATTTTGTTGTCTCTTTTCCCCAATTTTAGGTATGTTTTCAAATAAAAGGTGGTTGACGAAAGAAAGTGGAAATTTCTATTTTTAAAAAAAAATTAATTCCATTCACTCTAATACATGTAGTGAACATGTTTTTCTAAAAGCTATAGAATACTGAAAATCTACTGATTGGTGTCTAATCTACTAACTGCTTATTGCAAGAAATTACTCAACCAAACCTTAAAATGTTAATCACTGGAGTACTTCTTATTTATGAGTGAAAAAGTGAAGACTGTCTTGCGCTAATATTGACAAATACTTTGCTATACATTCTTCTAAGGTACCAAAAGTGAGAGTCAGACATCATAAGTGTATTGATTTATATTAAGGCAGAATAAGAAAAATATGAAAACTATTAATTTTCATGAAGAAGAAATCAAATCCATTTCACAGTTTAATACACAAGTAACAACCCACACTATTATCAACTTGACAGCTACAGCGGGCTCCAAAATTACTGGCACCCTTGACTGACAATGCATAAATTAAAAAATTCTAAAAAACATATATTTATGGAGAAATTCTAAATAACAACCATATATATATATATATATATAGAACACTAGATTGCGCATAGGGTTCGCTCAAGTGAAGCATCTGGATATACACCCGGAAGTAAAGTGGGCACGTAGACTCCCATTCATTTTTGCCTACTTTAAAATTCATTTTTAAAAACACTTGCGTGCGAGTCGGTGTTATTTTGGTATCGCCGTGCTGAGCAACATTTTGTCTCCCTAAATATGTGCTTTTTGGAGGATGGAAAGCGGTACACTTACTAAAGGGAAGATCGAAATGTGACTCGGTGTCAACGTTAAAGTGAAAGCAGAAAAGTTAACTAATAACTTGACCGAGGCTTTTAATGACCCTCTGGTAAGATAATTGCTTGGAAGTATTCGTTGTTATAAGAAACGTTAATAAATGTTTGTTTACATTTTCAAATTGCTGTCTGATTCCTTCACTTCATTGTACCCTGGTTGAGCATATTTGCCATTTACCGAATCGTTTATATTAATTCATATGGTTAATGCCGACGTTGAACGGAAGCGCTAGTTAACTCTAGCAGAGGAGGCCGACTATCGTAAATGTTTAGCAAACGTTAAAAACAAGGTGAACGTTAACTAACTAGCTTGCTAGTTCGTATTTTTTATGTTCATGTTAATGTAGTATGTTACTTAAAATAATGCGACCAGCACGCCTCAGTTTTAACAGCCAAGCCTTTCTCTCCTCATCTTTTGGAAATCTGTATATACAAACAAAGCAACTCATCCACTGTTTTTAAATATTTTGCAGGTAAGAAATACTGCCACCCTTTTAATTTTGTTTACCGTCAAGTCAACGTAGTCTCGCAACGGTAAGGTGACCAATCAAGGTAGCTGGTGACCGTTAACAATAGGTAGCGTTTGCTTTTAGTCAGCGGTCTTTTGAAGTCTGTGAGATAGGCTTGGGAAACGCTCTGCATAAACTCTAATGGAATGCGTAACAGCTGAACTGGGGCGGTAAACAAGCCTCAGAAAACTTATTAAAAAAATGATGTAAATACCTTTTTCATACAAAAAGAACACCATGGTTTGATTAAAAGCAACCTTTTCAATAGGATACCCGCATTTCATACAGGAACTCTCTGACACGCCAATAACGCGATTTAAACAGAGCTATTATTCGCCCGTTGGATGAATGCGTGACCTCAATTTGCGCCGTGTTTACAAACTTTCAAGTGCACGGCGTGGCAAAAATAACCATTTTGGAGGTAGATTTCAAACAGCCCGTGCTGACGTGATATCCCAGCTACGGCCCTGATTGACTTACAGCCATTTAATTTGAGAAATTACGAGTCTATTTGTCCAAACTAGACCTCCAGGGGATGTGAAATAAGTTCGACAGAAGTTGTTGAAGTTCATCGCGAGTTCTCCGTGACTTCTTCTCAACAATAGCAAGAAAGGTGAGTGTATTTTTACTGTAACCTACATAGTTAGTTGACAGAATATCCTGTGACCCTATTTGTGAAGTTTCAGTAAAATATACCAAGGAATAAACCAGCGCCAGGCGTTCAAAACCTACCAGTGTTCTGACAAATTTTGCTACCTATCAAAATATGCCACCTCGCGAACACCGGTCACAAGATTCATTCACTTATACCCTTCAATTCGAGACTGCGAGGATGGAAATCTGATAATCAATTAGGAAAAATTCTCAGCTCTCGGTAATTCTGTATATCGTTTAAACATTTTGTTAGTCGGATTATGAAAGAAGACTGAAAATAAGCGCCCGCTTTTTGTTTGGGTGTAAAAGCGCGTATTTAAAGGAGAATACATTGTATATTGATTAAGCATTGAACTCTGCATAAGTCGAACTGTTTTAATATTGATGACATTGCTTCGGCTTCCTGGAAGCATGCACGCGCAAATCTGCTGTCTAGTGAGCATTTCAGGTTCGATATACTGAGTAATAACGCCGCGGAAACTTAAACTGGCCCGTCATTCTGCCGAATAGTCTTACTAAACTAGTTAATTGTCTGATTGCTAAAGGGGAGGTTTCTGCCTCGCCAAACTAACCTTCGACTGCACGTCACTGTGTTTTACTACGAATTATTCACAGTAGCTCATTGAAACTATCATGGGAGGAGGGTATATGGAGATTGTAAAAAACAGTGCAAAGGTTTTTTTTTTTTATCACCACGGGTTATTGAAGGGGGAACGTTTGATTCATTTCGTAGTAGTGGGAGGGCAAACAACTGCCGGCATCAGCGACTTCTCTGCATTTTATATTGTAATGGGCGAGTAGCGTTAATGTTTGCCCTCCCACCGATAATTTTGACATTTTTGCAGGCCATTGATCCAAAAAAAACTTCACAGGCAACCCATTCATATCATCTTTTAATATCAATGCAAAACCTAATGTTTGTTGAACATAATTCGGTGAAATTCAATGCATTTTCCATTTAAAAGGGCCTGGGGGTGCTGCTGTACTTCAGAAAAGGGGTTGATGACTTTAGCATCAATTATTTCTGTTAGGGTACCCTAATGGATAATTTGGCCAGGTTTATTTCTGAGTAGACTGCATTTTCGAAAATGCCCTCAGGCTTCACCCCCCAATTTTCACAATGGGTTTTGTTGATAAATGCCGAAATCAGCCATTTTTGGGACCCTGTGGCTCTGAGACCCTTTCCGATAAAGGCATTGGACTTGTGGCAAACTCTTCGTCTGTGTCTTCTGTACTTACCTTCAAAAAATCATTAGAAAATAATAAAAACTTTTTTCTCAGCAACTCAAGAAATGTTGTCATTTTATTCATTTGTATTGCCCATGCCTATGTGAGATGGCTAATTAGCTTGTTAGCACAAAAACGCGATTTTTTCAATTAAAGTAATAAATTCGCGTCTCTACGTTAACTTACGTATGAAACGATTTATTACAGCCCTTCGAATGAATATTGCTGCAAAACGCAGCCGCACATCTCGGCATTTCAGCGATTATATTAACTTATTTGAAATTTGCCTCGTAGGAAACCATTCATTTTTATGAAGAAATTGGGTGTATCAATATGGCGGCCGGGTGCTTCACTTTGTGTAATGTAAATATGATGTCATCAGCAATCTAGTATTCTATATATATATATATATATATATATATGATAACAACATGTAATAAATACTGTACAATATTAATGTTCCAATGGAACCAACCAAAATCGTTACCTGATTTAATTAAAAATCAAATTCCTCCAAATCAAGACTTCACAATTTATGGCACCCTGAAAGATTATTGTAAATAAAATCTATCAAAATTAAACCAGGTATTAAATTCCAATTATTTAAGTTTTATCTCTTGTTAAGAAACTATAGTGAGCCATTACTTCACTTCCTGTGTCACTGGGGTACAAAAATGAGGTAACACACATGCAATATCCCTTTGTCATCCAACACCACAAAGAACACAAAACAACTGTCAGTTAAAAAGATGCAGATGGTCATAGACCTTCATAAATCTGGTAATGGCTACAAGAAGATTCATAAACAATTGTATGCCACTGAGCACTGTCAGGGCAATTATTAAAAAATTCCAAAGATATGGAACAGCTGGAAACCTCAAGGGTAGAGGACGCAACTGCATTTTGCCCCCCCCAGGACACTGAGGAGGAACAAAATCCCATAGAATCAGCTGGACTTGGTGGCGTTTTGGGGTCACCAGGTTTCAAAAAGCGCCATCAGCCGCCACCTCCACAACCACAGGCTCTTTGGGGGGGTTTCCAGAAGAAAATGTTTTCTGACCAGAAGACACAGAAGCAAGCACTCAGAGTCGGCCAAATGTCATTTAATGAATTCTGGACTACTCTTAAAGTAGAGGAGAGTATTGGATGGGATTGTGGATAGGAGATTGGGCGGATAGGAGATCGGGGCGGGTGTGGTGTTGGACTTGGTCTGTGATTGTGCGGACATTGGGCACCCCCGGGCTGGCGAGACTCAGGGTGGGGCTCGCATCTCTTGTTGGAGTCCGTGTGGCTCCCAAGCCCCCCGGGGTCCCAGAGGTGGTGGCTGTTTCTTGCTTCCTTCTTGGAGAGGGGAAGGGTGGGAGGGACGTAGAAACGAGATGACCGGGGATTGTGGGAATGTAGGAGGTATATATAGGCGTAAGGACATATAGGAAGGCGCATTGGGACTGGCACTGTTCATTAACCTACGTTATCAGGAACTCCCTTTAATGAATTCTAGACCACTCCCAAAGTAGAGGAGAGTATTGGATAGGATTGCGGATAGGAGATCGGGGCGGGTATGGTGTTGGACTTGGTCTGTGATTGTGCGGACGTTGGGCGCCCCCTGGGTGGCGAGACTCAGGGTGGGGCTTGCATCTCTTGTCGGAGTCCGTGTGGCTCCCAAGCCCCAAAAAGTGTTAATGTGTCAGTGAGAGATGGGCTCTACGTACGTCGTCAACATTATTGTGAATATAGCTTGCATACAAGTTCGATGTCCAGCGGCCGAGGATTTTAATCAGGTGGTCCGTCACTCCTTGCTTGGATGCTGTGGAGGCGGCGCCGATGTGGAAAGAGTGCCCAGAGGAGTATTTGGGTGGAATGTTGGATCTAATTAAACTTGATGGAAATGGTAGAGGAACTAGTGGCAAGTGGCTACGGCCCCGGTGTCGATCGTGAATAACGGGTCTGGGGGAGAAGCGTGGGTATTGTGTCTCGAGGTGACATGGTTTGATATTGGCACGAACAGTCTGAGGGCATATTCTAGGCGAAATAGGAATATGGGCTGAGAAATGCCGAACTGATCTGTTTACTACTCTTTATCTTGAACATGAGGCAGTCGGTAGAGTAGAAAGAGATGTCGTTTAGGCTGGCATGACGAGAAGGATAATAATTAGCGGAGACCGGAGCAAACTCAGCACATCTCAAAAAAACTAAAGAAGGCCTATAGAAACACTGCTTCTAGAGTGGAATCCGTGGAAGGAGAATGGTACCCTTAACGCAGCGTCTGAATGCAGTGAGAGAGGAGGTCTCCTGTTAGGGGAAAATGTTTGGTCAGAGCGGGAGGTTCTTGTTTAGGTAAACCTTTCAGCAGTGTTTACACGTGAGAATGGGAAATAGACGAGCACGGATAACCGGTGGCCAATTTGACGAAGAAGTTGATACCACTTATGAAGACTTGTATTGGGGCTGGTCGAATGTGGTGTATGGAGTGAATGTACGAAATGAAGCTCATAAGGGAAACGACGTCGAGAGCTGGGAATGGCAGTCAGAGGGCTGAATGGAATTTCTTGAATTGCTTCCATCCTGCGAGGTATGGGGAAAGTAAGCGTGGAGCGAACCTGTTTAGAATGGTATCTTGAGATAAAGCAGCGAATGGTTTGGGTTGTGGTGTCAGGGGTCAACGGTCGTGGAAAACGGAGGAACCGGAGTGGGGTGAATGTCCAAGTGCGGTGCTAAGCATCTGATTCTCCGCCAGGAGAAACGAGGAGGAGCATCAGCGATGGCGTTTTACGGTCGGGAATATGTGCGGCTTTGAGCATGGACTGGTATTTTGAGGAAATTAGGGTAAGTTTCCTGAGGAACGGCATGCATGAGGCGGAGCAGGGACAGCCTTTGTTTACGGTGTCTTTGTGGTCGGTTGTCATAATGTACGGTTATACATTTGGCGGCCCGTTTGTGACCCTGAGGGAGGAAGCGACGATGGGATACAGTGAAGCGAACAGCAAAGTAATAGCGCTTCATCCCTATAACACCAAAGGAACCCCAAAAAAGTGTGAGTCGAATGGGACGGCCCTAAGCATTTGTGATATCGGCTTTAGCCAACCAGGCGCCGCGACCGGCGAGGCGAATGAGAGTGGTGAGACGAAGGACAGTCAGTAAAGGGTTAACCACTGTTGGGCAAGCGACCAGTCGGATTGCATGGAGCGACGTGCTTGAGCGTGCAGACGGCAGATGGACGGTGTGCAGGCGAGGCAGAATGATGGATTGCGGGACTGAAAGTCAGGCAAGATTGTGAACCTTGCCACTGCGGGTGGCCGTGAGGTGGAGATGCGTAGTTTTCGTGAATGTTTGCCAGCAAGGCAAAGTGCACCAACAACCAAAGCGCCAGCGAAGTGCTAGTGGGCTTCCACTCCGAGTGGTCGTGAGGAGGATACGCGCAGTATCCGTAAATGTTTGCCGGCGAGGCAAAGTGCACCAATTACCAAAGTGCTAGCGAAGCGTTAGTGGGCTGCGCCACTGCCAGGGGCAGTGAGGAGGATACACGTAGTATCCATTAATGTTTGCCGGCGAGGCAAAGTGCACCAATAACCGAAGCACAAGCAAAGCGCTAGTGGGCTGCGCCAATGCAAGTGGGTGAGGTGCATGCGCGTAGTATCCGTTAATGTTTGCCGGCAAGGTAAAGAGCACCAATAACTGAAGCGCTAGCGAGCTGCGCCACTGCCAGTGGCTGTAAGGCGGATACGCGTGCAGTATCCGTGAATGTTTGCGAGTAGCCGTGAGGTGGATACGCGTAGTATCCATGAATGTTTGCCGGCAAGGCAAAGAACATTAGCATTTGTAATGATTTTACAATTTTGGAATAAACATTGCAATCATTCAACAGCACCATAAATCTGTGGCATTTAATTTGCGAAGAACACAACGTTCATATATAGCAAGAGTTGCTTGGACTAATTGGTAGAACCGAAGAAAGTCTTATTTTATTTATTTATTTATTGAAAGCCTTGTTATACATTGCACTATGAAATTATATGGCAGTTTCCTCCACAAATCGATGACTACGAAAAATATCAATAAGTCTTTGTAATTTCTGTGCTCGTGTAGTTCGTGAAAACAACGCAGATTCGCGTAAGTAAGTTTGCAAGGCTCATAGAGCAATAAGCCATGAGAATCTGTTCTACAGTCCGAATGAAGTGGCAGCTAAATGGCGTTGTTAGGTACGATGCACAGCTGAGTGATGGCAAATATAATTGCTGTCAGCGAGAGTTTCGGATTTGCAGATTGTCATCCTTGCGGAGTCACATCAATTATATCAACGTAGCAAACAGGCAATGGCTTACCGTACAGCCGAAGCATAAAGCGAGATCGAGAACGCGTGTAAAGTAATCGTCCAGTTCTTGCCTCCGATGAGGAAAGGACTGGGAGATTGTGTCTCGGTAGAGTGGGACGGCGTCACGGCGAATGGCGAACTCGGTTCGCGTGGGCTCCCCGGAATGGGTGGGGTTCGGGCGCCTGAGCTGTGCAGGGTTGATGACAGCTAGGATTTTTTTATTTTTTATAATCTGCTACGAAAATGTGAATGCGGAAACGGGGGCAAAATGTACGTGGTGTGGCTATTTCTTGCACTGCCGAAACGAACAGCGAGGCCGAAACCTAATGTAAATGTATTGTCCGGTACTTGCCTCCGATGAGACAGGAATTGATGGATTGCGTCGGTTGAGTGGAATGGGGAGTGACGAACTCGGTTTGCGTATTGTTTCCGCAACGAGCGGGGGTCAAGTGTTTGAGCTGCGCGAGGTCAATGACGGTTTGGATTTTTTTTTTTTTTTCTCAGGACTAAAATGTGAATGTGGAAGTAGGATGGTTGAATGAGCTGGGCCCGGTCGACGTGCATGACTGATAAAATCTGTTGTCTAAGTGTGGGGGATAATGGCGAAGAGTTTGGAATAGGCTACGAGGGGCATATGGGAGGTAAGGCGGTGGCTAGTGTGTGCTGAAACTGTCATGAGGGGAAAAATGCGGGGAGCTGAAGTAGTTGATGGGCGGGGCGGACCTTTCGAAGGAAGCACAGAATTAGTGACATGGGAAACGGGGAAGGGGAGGGGGGCGGGGAAAGATAGTGCGGGAGGGAAGAGACGAGCGGATGAGGCAACAGCGGGTGCTTCTTTGGGTGTAGGTGGGTTAACACCGGAACAGTTGGAGCCTTGGAGAATTCAGTTGTGGGCAGCAGGAAGAGCGTAGAAACCGGGTTTCATCCAGCAGAAGTGATGGGGGGACAGGACGCATGTGCACGGGACAAAGGTGCAGCCTGCGAACCCAGGGATGAAATAGCAGACGAAAAGAGACCGAAGAGGTCATAAACGGAGGGAGCAGGCATGGGGGGAAGAAAGAGAGAGAAACTGGCTGGTTTGCAGAAGGAGTGACTTCTGCCGAATCTGTAGCGGGGATGACATCTCCGAGCGTGATGACGTTGGCGCTGGGGACATTGAGCGCGGAACCCGGAAGTGCTGTGTGGTCTGTACACGTTTGGTCTGCACATGGGGAGGATCAGCTACATTGCTGAAAGAGTTGGTGTATAATTTTTTAGTAGTCAGGCCTTGTTGTCGGAGCGGTGGAAGGAAATTTTCTTCTGCTTGAGTGCCCGATGGAGTCTGGTGACTGTCCAACGTGTAGCCTCAGATGAGCTTGGAGTGCGAGCCGTGGCAAGTCTTGCTGGGGAGCCTCGGGCTCTCGCTTCTGGGCGCCACGGTTCACGAGGAGCGTAGCTGGAATTCCTGCGGCACGGAGCCCGGAACAGGGATACGGCTTTGTTCATATTGCGGGGGAGCGTGGTCTGGTATGTGGGTATCCCGGGAACGAGCGGGTGATGCTTTGTGGTGGAGGTAGGAGAAACGGAGTTGAGGAGAACAGATTGAGAAGATTCCTCTGGAGCATCAGAGCCTTGGAATTATTCTGCGCCTGAGGGACTGGGTAGGATTTCGGATTTCGTGCTTCAGGTAAGCGAACTCTTGCTGTGCGCTGGCTGTCTGGTTAGCGAGTGAACAACATAGAAACAAGACAAGCGGGGATTGTGGGAATGTTGGAGGTATATATAGGCGTAAGGATGAATAGGAAGGCGCATTGGGAGTGGCCCTGTTCATTAACCTACATTATCGGGAACTCCCTTTAATGTATAACTGGAAAAAGTTGCTTTGGTCAGATGAGACCAAAATTGCCGATACAGAATCGGCATATTTGGCGTTGAAACTGAGATGCATACTTGGAGAAGCACCTCATAACCATGGTGAAATATGATGGTGGGTCAGTCATGTTTGAAGGCTATTTTAATTCAAGAGGTCCAGGGCACTGGTTAAGATTAATGGCATAATGAATTCCTCCAAGTGTCAGGATATTTTGGCTGACAATCTGGTTGCCTCCACCATAAGGCTGGGACTTGGCCGTATGTGGACTTTTCAACAAGACCTCAAGATCCACACAGAAATGGCTGTGTGACAACAAAATCAACATTCTGCAATGGCCATCTTAGTCGCCAGAGCTCAATCCAATTGAAAACCTGGGGACTGAGTTGAGGAAGGCAGTTGATATATGCAAACCCAAGAATGTGCAGGTTCTTGAAAGGATCTGCTGAGAGGAATGGTCCAAAATCCCCCCAAATGTGTCCCTTAACCTTGTCAAAACTTACAGGAAAAAACTCCATGCTGTTTTTCTTGCCAGAGGTGGTTGCACTAAATACTAAGTGAAATGTGCCAATAATTGTGTAATCTTGACTTTGTTTAAATGTATTTTATATTAAAAAATTGAAATGATTTTGGATGTTTCCATCAAAACATTAATAAAGTAAAGTATTTCACACATGTTGGTGTATTGCATTTCTCTATAATTATATTGTTTTTTTTTTGTATTATTTGTGCATTACCACTCATGGGTGCCAGTAATTTTGGAGCCCACTGTATATATGCCAAAAAAAAATGGTTAAACAGTGTTATCCTTATTTCTAATCAAATAGTTTCGTCATTCCAAATCAAAACAACAACAGGCCGCACTAATTTCCACTAGCTGACATAAACAGAAAAGCCATTTGAGGAAATGTCACGAAATGAGACGAAGATGGTTAAAAACTAGATATCATTTATACTTACTTGATGAATCTTCACGCTTCCTCACAACTTCAAAGACTAGAATGGTTTCAGGGTCCAAAATGTTGGAAAAAATATTTATAGCAACAATTGCTACACAAAGATAAATTTCTATAGCAACGGCAGACATTTGTGAAGCCCTTTTACTTTCAGGTCTTTTGCCCATTTTCTCCTTTTTATATTCTAATGAGCGGGGGGGGTGATGTCCAAAGACAAATAATCCTATGTATATTAAGGATCATATTTATACTAAAGTTGTCCTGAAATAAATTAAATTTTTTTACAATTATGCTGTCCTAAATTGAAAACGTAGCATTGTGAACATAAAAAGTCATGTTTTTTACTGAGGTATTTTTATATTATTATTATTATTATTTTATTTCCATTAATTAATATGAAAAAGAAATGTGACTTTGAGGCCATTTAGACGGCAGAATTTTTCAATAAGGCCATTGCATTATTTTGATTGATTCATGCATACCCTTTTTTAAACAATGTTACCTTAACTTACAGATCCTAAATGACATAGCATAGCTCACAAATTTCAGGACCGTAGTACTCTGTTTGCTAGTCTAATGATGACAGGTGATTCTGAACGTCAAGGCATGGTTTTGAAATGGAGAGTTTGGAAAGTGCTCCTAAATTCCAGGACAAAGTTTATTTGACGCTGTAAAGGAAACTAGTAAAACGCATCAATATGCATTAAACAGTAGGCTAATAACAACGTGTCCATCAGTGGGGTCATTTTGTAAGCTAAAGCAAATTTTAACCGATCACACGCTTTCGATAACCTATTAATTTAACATCAATCTTACCGCTTCCATTTCCCCCTCCAAATGGAAACTGCTTGCCACATGAGGATCATTATGGCCAAACAGCTGGTCTACTTAAGCATTTGGAAGCCAGAGCCTCCAATGCCTGCTTCTTTAATTCTCTAAGGTTTCCCCCTCCTTTGCTTTTCGATGTTATCGTCTGATCTCTGTAATCATTTTTGCGTGTTTCTGGAGAGTTAACGCAAAGGGGGACAAGCAAGGCCATTAGTAAAACAAATTTCCAAACAAACCTGCGTTCATAAACTTTTGGGACAAAAATAACGGAATTAAGTAAATGGTGGATAGCCTACGCCTAAACAACTTTTTTTTTTGTTTTTTTGCAAGAAAACAGTTTTACCGACATTTCTATAGCGTAAGGCAAGTAAACATTTAGATACGAAGAAATCGAATTGGAGAACACCCGCAATAGTGAAGTACAACCGTCAAAAGCGGTTTATAAAGCTATTATTTTTTGTATTACTTAAGATGGCAGGTCGTATCTGGCATGCAGAAGCAATATCAATGACGGCTGATAGAAATAATGGAATCAGTAGAAATAAAAAATTTGGGCTTATGAGAACAGGCGATCAGCTCAACTACACGGTAGTCTGCTAAGACTAATTCCAGTATACCCAGTGACCACTCCACCACTGACAGCATCTGAATACCGGTACATGAGTAGTGCATCATGGCTGACGAGTGGGAAAGTGGGGCACGTGGGGAAGCTGGCATCTAGATCATTGCTGATGACGAAATCGGTCAACAGCAACATTCCCACTGAGGGAACAATATTGCATCACAAATTTAGCAATGCAAAAGCAGATTTGCATTGCACAATCACTGTTTTTGCATCACAAATTGCGATGCGATACCGGACATTTCGGACTCTGGGTTTGCTTACGATAACATGGTTGTTCCATGGGCGCTGCTGTATCAGATAAGTGAGTTAGATCACTCTTGCACTGCCTTGCTGTGGCTTTCTGGAAGTGTTGGTGCCTAGTGACCTACTTTTACACACACATTGGGCTATATCTAATTTAAACAAAGAGAGAACCTCTGTAAACATAAAATGCACATAAAATTATTTATATTCTGAAGAGAGTTTTTCAATTCTCCTGACTTTTTACCATCAGGCAAAGTCTAAACACCCTTTGACACGTAAATTTATTCAGAGGACAAGATATTATTATAAAATGTGTGCTTTAATTTATGAAAAATCTTAATTTAATAATATCAAATCAATGAAATGTGCTACAGCATAAAAGTATTGTCTGCAGTACATGCACAAGCTCATTGACGTAAACACTCTCATTCTTAACAAGAAGTCCGTCTTCTACTCTCAAGGATGACAACACTTGCACCGCAAGATTTAATCAACGACTGACTCCCGTTGAAATTCAGATTGGCAACATTATACATAATTGCCATGATACTTCACAGAGCAAATGACTCAAAATACATCCTGAAAAAATTATAATTGATAAAGTGCATGGCAGAAATGAATAGGGAAGTTATTCAATGAAAATATATTTTCTGCATTACCTTAGCATAAGTAAACATTACTATGACTATTTGCAATGGATCTTGAGCTTGAGATGAGATTAGAGTGTTGTGGTTAAGCACAGATGTAACAGTTTGCAACAAAGTATATGATCAGCAAATGCAGCAAAAAATAGAACTCAATCAATCTGCAAAGGATGGGTGGATAAGAGCATGGACATCCTGCATGAAATAATTACACATGAATGTTGCTACCATGTTTTTCAAAAGGAATACCTGCATCAATAACCTAGGAGTCATTAAAGCCACAATAGCCATGTTTCCATCCACACGTTCTTATGCGAATGAAGTCATATCGAATTAAAAATGCCTTATGGAAACGGTGACATTCGACTTGATTTCAAGAATATCGACACAAAGTTTATACGGCTGATCTGATCGGATTTTCTCTTGATCGGTAAAAGGCTTAAGCGATAAATGCTGAAGGAAACGTTATTTGCCGAATAAATCTGAAACTGCATCGTGACGGTGTTTTGATGCCGTCGTTGCCTTCTGATAATGGTTTGCTATGTTGCTAATAGCTGGCACATAAGCACGTACAACTTGTGCAAATTATGATCATTTGTTGGTAGACGCGATCCATTTTGGCTAACTAGCTAAATTAGTCGGCTAACACACTACTTTTGCTCACTTGAAGGTCCCGCGATTCAGTGAGAAAATGAATGGAAACAGCTTAAAATGTCAGAAATCTATTCGATACACCAATTTGACCGCATCTCAGCATGTGACGTCATTACGCACAACTTTTTATTCGCTTTAATGCCGTTAGATGGAAACGCATTTTCACCTGCTTATTTCGCATGAATATTTTTGGCGAACTTCAGATAGTTTGATTGACAAGTGGATGGAAACATAGCTACTGGCTACACAGGCATGCACACACACACACACACACAAGCATACACAGAGGATAAAGCACCTCAGAAGTTTGAAGCAATGCTGTCATCCCAGTATTTCTTTAACCTGAGGTTATTTATTAGTTTGGGCAGAATGAAAAGTACTATTTTTTTAGGGTACGGCAGAAGGTGCACTGAGATCACAAATATGGAACCTTGCAGCCCAGGTTGGCGCTGCCATCCTGTCTCATCATTTGACGTACGATCACACTTCAGGTTTAATTTCAGATCATTTTGCCAATAATACTCACCCTGCCAGTAATTCCCTTGGCATATAGGCACATGGAATTAAAGGTATACAGAGTAGGATTTTCCTAAAAACTCCTGTGTAGATCCAAACAAAAACAATTCCTCTCAATCACTGCTTAAGACCTGCTAGAAGTGGGTGGTGGTGTTTGTATCTACAGAAACCCTGCCGTCATTTTTCTTTGTATGGGATGTTCCTTGACATGATCCTTTGAGCAGTAGGGTGTTGCCCCAGCCAATGACAGCGTGCAGAGTGTCAGGGTGGGAGAAGGCACTTCTGGTGTGGCTGAACCTGGGAGGAGGGGCCAAATTTAAAATTTGGGTTTTCAAATCGCAAACAATAAATCCTACTGAGTATACCTTTAAAGAGAACAAACAGAGTAAAGAAAAAAACAATAAGAAACATCATGGCCCTGTTCTTCCATTTTCTGGGACAGATTTGAGAAAACAAAATGCGAACTACACGTCCTGACAAAGATAGTTCCCTGAAGTGCCCGTTGGAACTGCATTTTGACGTCCATTATTTTTTTGCTGGATTTTGTATAACTTGTAGGAGCCAAGCCTCCTCCTCAGAGCAAAGGTGAACCCAGTAACTGCTACTGCTAGCAGGACAGCCCCTAGAAGAACTCCAAGAATTATAGTCGCCACGCGCCAGCCTCCCTCTGAGTTCTCTTCAACGGGAAGTTCTGCAAAGAGAAAGGAGTTTATCCTGTGAGCATATTCTGCATTGCTGCAATAAAACTGACAGTCCGGTTCATAAGAATCAGGACTCTGTGACAATATCTCTGCCATTTTGGGTCTGATACTCCAGCACATCACATTTGAAATAAAACAGTGGAATTGAGATACACACAATAGGCTTTTAATTTGAAGGTGCTGTATTTACAGCTATATTAAAGGTGACCTAGAATGGTTGAACCGGGTATTTATCCTTGTTCTGTGATGTGACATATAGACTTGCAAAATTTTGGTTGGGTCTGTAATGCCTCAGAAGCTTCCTAAAAACCCCTCTCAAAAAGCTATGCTATGGTGGGGGATTTTGAACGCGTTGTTTTGCACCTATTTGGCGACCTTTCAGGCTTAACTGGCAACCTCATTATGAAATGCAAGCGCTTGACGCTGATTGGCTGGCTTTGCTGCCACTCAAAAGAATGTAACTTCGCCCAGAGCAGTAGGGAAAATGGAAAACACTTGCTGGCTTCGGAACACGGACAGACCAACTTTATGCAGCAATGGCAATATTCAGAGATTCAGCCTTACATGTTTGAGCCCAAATCGGATGAGGACACTGAATTGGAGGAAGAACCAGTCCAGCAAAGGCTGGATTTAAACGTTTCTGAATGGTAAGTATTTTTGAATGTTTTTTTTTTTTTTTTTTTGTCAAAGGAGCTAATCCTAATTAGTTTTATAGATCCTAAGTTTCAACAGAATACTTCTCATTTTATTCCCAGTTTCCTTTTTTCCGGATGCACTGTATTATTACGCCTTCCAAGATGTAGCAGAGTGAATATTTAGGCCTAATGAAATAAAAGTACCTCAAAATAAATACAGCAAAAGTACGTAAGTCACAGTCCAGGACTGATATTGGCCATCTCTTTTAAGAGAGCTTCAGACAACGTTTGTTGTGCAGTGCAGCAAAACGTCTCACAGACATATCCAAATCTAGCTGTTTTGCACGCTGTTTCAATACTGAGAACAGCTAGATTTCTAAGACGATCGTCTGATGATTGTCAGGCTGCATAGACCTCTAGTCGTGTAGTGGAATTTCCGCCAAGTCGGATATTGCTCCTGCCGCGAGTACTTATGAGCTACGTCAGGAAACGGAATTGCTAGATCTATACAAACATATATACGGTAAAATAATAACAATTATATTTCAAGTTTCAATTGAATTTAAGAAGTTTTGCCTGGTTCGGCTGACACATGCCAAATTCATTAGGACATACCATCCGTATGTTTGCAAAAAGGGCTAACAGTAGTCCGTCTGGGACCCGCCCGCACCTTTTAGCTACCTGTGATAGAATGAGACGAGAGGCCAATAATACCGCTGCCTTACCTTCAGCATACGGGCTAGAGATACGGGTCCGTGCGGGTAAGGACCTGGTTTTATTATGCAGCCTCATTGCTGTGATATTGATCACATAACACTGCAACTTAACAGCGACCCTCTGGATTCAACACGCCTGTTTTTGATATCTAGCTAAATGCTTCATAAACTGTTCTCGTTTTTACTATAATCAAAACAAACCGAGGAGAAAAATGCTCCAACAAATCACACGAGAGCAAGTCACTTTTGACAAGCGATTAATGAACGCATTGAACGATCGCCTTTAGCGTACATTCCATCTCTTAAAAATTTAACTTAACTTTATTCACCGGGGGAAGCCGACTTCACTTGGAGAAAGTTGCGCGGCTAAGTGGCTCCACTTCGCTGCGCTGCACGCAGACTCCAACATGTGTCCATGGCAACTGACACACGCCGGCGCGGAGCAGGAGGCTCTTCACGCAGACTCCGCGCGTTTGATGCAGGACCGTAGCTAAGTATTTGAGGAGCCGAATATATTTACGTTAATAATTTTTTTTTTTTTTTGTATGTGTGAATTCGTCTTTTATTTCGATGCTTTGAGGGGCTTTTAGACATAGTGGTGATTTGTTTCACAAGTATAGTTTTAAGAACTTTAAAGTTAGGGGGCCAGCTAGGGGGGCAAGGCTCGACAGTGGGGGGGCAGTTGCCCCCCTCTGCCCCCCTGTAGATCCGCCCCTGGATGCGGGCCACAAACATATTGGCAATAGGATTTTCTAAGGTGGAGGGGCCCTGTTTAACATCTTTTCACAGGGGCCAAAATTTGTAATTGCACCCCTGGGAGAACTGTGTAGGAATCACTGGCTCCACTGCATACTTATAGAGCAGGGGTAGGGAACCTTCTCCAGAAAGAGCCACTGTGGGTGCAGGCTTTCATACCAACCAGGCTGCTACACACCTGATTCTACTAATCAAGGCCCATAACAAACTTTCCAGAGGTTGATTAGTAGAATCAGGTGTGTAGCAGCTTGGTTGATATGAAAGCCTGCACCCACAGTGGCTCTTTCTGGAGACGGTTCCCTACCCCTGTTATAGAGTATATTTTCTAGAACAGATAATATGGCTAAATAAATGCAGCTTATTAGGGAAATAAATCTATGCTCATCTACCTTTAGCAAGTAAAGAGTGGTGAAAAAAAAACACTAAATCTAATTTTCAAGGCAATATGTAAATACTGCAGTACAATAAAACCGCATAAATGTCACAGCTCTAGTTCAATTATGCAAAATTCAATACACTATATCCAAATACAACTTTTAATGCTTGACAAGTCGTGAAAACAAGCAACGTACAATCTTGCTGGATTGTAAAGGACCCTGCGAAATGAAGGTATGTGCAAGTAATGTTAGTGCAGTACACTTCAACTGAACCAGACGCACATAACAAACATCCCCAGCATAACTATTGGTGAAATCGAACCTTTGTCAGGCTTCGACTGAATCGCTAATAATTTTATAAACGCGCTCGCTAGCTTGGTTAGCATGCTAACTGATGGACACAACCTGCAGTCCCATTGGATTGTGCACGATTGTGCGTTGCAGTGCAATTTTGCATATTAATTTAGTATGATGAAACTTCAGATTTAACTAAATTTTAATCAGCTCATCAGCTACACTATATCTGTTTAAGTGCAAAGTCAGAGAGTTATGGCTGGTACCATTCTTGAGATTTTGACTATGAAAGGATTGTGACTCACTCACACACTTCCATTGTGACCATATTAGCCCGCTATCGCCGGGAATAATTAAATAATAAACTTCAAGGGCACTAGGTAGAGCGCATACCTCCTTAGACCTTGGTTCTGGATCAACATGAATATTATCCAATTCACCAGTAACTATAATCACTTAAACATTAGTGTAGATTCTAATTTACACTGAAATTTATGAAAATCTGTTCATTACATAAGGGAAAATCAGTCTATTCAGGTATATTTGAACTTCTTCCAAATCAGGAATCCGAAAGGTCATCAGGATTGGGACTGCATTCTCGCTGAACTTCTCCATCCTGCCATCTGACAGTTCGGCTGTGGCGAAGTATGTATTCCATCTGGCAGCTGTCCCGGAAAGCCACTGGCCGGGCACAGTTAATGCCCACACTACCTTGCTTGCAACATCTGAACTAAACTGTGCCATTCTCTTCTGGGCTGTCCCTTTGTCTTACTGTATTACTATCAATAAACCCTACTATTGGATTGTACTCTGTTCCACATTTGAATTGTGGTCTGGATTTTGACATATTACTGCTAAAATATAGAAATAATATAAACAATACTTGTTATTTAAAAAAAAGATAGGATTTAGAAATAGAAATTTCAAAAAAAAAATTCTCAAAAACTGATACCTTTTTTTCTAGTTCAGGCAATCAACTTCCCTTGGTATCCTCAATGTACAGTGCAAGTGCCATTTTGATTGAATCGATGGAAGTGGGTCTGATGGGTGCACTGTTCTTTAACATTGGGCCTTGTAGAGAATATGTAAAACGGCCTGAAGAGGCCAAATGGTTGCAGATAGAGCTTAGGTTTGTGTATTGACCAATATGAATTGATATATGACCTATATTTTTACAGTGTTAAAGATGACCTCAGATGACGTTGAAAGGTGAAATTTGAGGTTAAGCAAAATACTAACAATGTTCAAAGATAGGACTTGAAATTTCAAATGTTCTTTCTCAAAACTCTTCAGAAACTTTTCCTCTAAACCAGGCAATTAACTTCCCTTGGTACCCTCAATGTACCGTGCAAGTGCCATTTTGATTGAGTTGCTGGAAGAAGGTCTAGTGGGGGCGCTGTATTTTGAAATGGAGTCTTAAGGAGAACACACAAAATGGCCCGTGGAGGCCAAATGATTGTAGATAGAGCTTAAGTTTGTATTATCAACATATTGGACATGATTTATGACCTATAATTTGACAGAGTTAAAGGTGATCTCAGATGACCTTGAAAGGTCAAACTCAAGGTCAACTAAAATGCTGACATTTTCCCAGGCCTCTAAGGTTGAAAATATTGAAGATAGAATACATATCTGTATTTAATATCCTGTGGGAGGGCCTTGAACTTGACCTTTGGTGACCTTTGAAGGCCAAGGCTGACAAAGTGAAATTTCAATTACTTCTATCACCGAATTGGTCACAGAGAGAGCCTAGGTTTGTATTATAGACATATAGGAAGTCATATATGAACTTTCATTTGGTGGCCTTCAGCTTGACCTTTGGTGTCCTTCAAATTTCAAACTTGACATAGTGAAATTACCATGACTTGCATGATCAAAATAGCCACAGATAGAGCCTAGGTTTGTATTTGAGACAAAAAGGAAGTCATATATGTACTCATTTGTTGGTTCCAACACTCTGTATTAACACTACAACTATTGCAAATATTGTGTATTGCTTTGTAACTATAACTTCTGCCTTGAATGATAACCTTTGAAAATCAAACTTACAGAAGTACCATTTCAATAACATATTGCACTGAAAACACAAACTAGAGTAGTGAATGCACTTTCAGTAAGTGCTTTAAATATTATCATATCGGAACTAAAACTTCAGTGATTATATTTAAGAGCCATATTCTGAGAGAGTGGCACTGGCAGTGGAGTTGACGTCTCAGAATTACATGAAATTTGGCAGAATGGTGCCCATGCATGTGTAACGGAAATCCCAGAATTTGAGCTCACAATTTTTATCGATATGGCTACAGTGCCACTTAGAAGTGGACAAGTCAGGAACCAAATTGAGCATTTTTGACGAAACATACCAATTTTTGAAGGAATATTGTGGACAACTGCTTCAATGTGCCAAACAAGTTATGATTGTATCTGATACTGGGATACCCAAATTTTTACCATGTGAAAGTGTCACCTAGTGATCATGTTGGTTATACGTGCAATGACAAGAAATCTGTGTACAACGGAAAAAATATTACAAATTCAGGCTTATTTTAATTTTTGAACCAGACCAGTGCCAAATTCATCATCCCCGTTTCGTTCTCAGACATTAAAGGTGAGAAAAAATTTGAGGTATTTAGTCTGGCACTTTAGATTTTTTGAGATATTTACTCCCAGTTGGGTGCAGGCTAATTTTTTCCTGTTTGTACAGTGGATTAACATTAATAACCAGACACCTGTGGGGATGGCTAGACCATTAATTTGAACCTTCCTTTGGGCTAAACAAAGGACACCAGAAACATCTTTGGCGCTATGCTCCATCTTGGAGCAGTGGCTACAGACATTTTGACAAAATCTCCAATTTGCCTATTTGCAGTGATGTTCAGGGGCCCATAAAATGTTAACCAAGAAGATGGGGCCTTGACATTTGCTGAGTCTCCAGCCCTCTCTGGTTATGCCAAAGGAAGTTTTATGGCACTCTTTGCCAATGTCTGGATATAAGGGGACGAATGTTCAAAAATATATCAGTATGGGGGCACTGTTACCAAAATAGCAGATCTGACAAAACCAGACATGTGCCATGGAGAAGTTTCTTGAAATGGAATATGTGTCTTAAGTACATTGTGAAAACATTGATTTTGTTTTGGCACTATGTTGGTTTAACTAGTAATGCCAATGGGTGGCGCCCCACCGTACCACTTTATTGAGATCCCGCAACACCAGACATGCGCCCCAGAGAAATCTCTTGAAATGAAATATGTGCAATGTATACATAACGAAAACACAGATTTTGCTTTGGCAGTTGGCTGGTTTAACTAGTAACTCCGGGATTTCCCATTACACATGTATGGGCACCATTCTGCCAAATTTCATGCAATTCTGAGATGTCAACTCCACTAAGTACAACCCCAATTACGAAGTAGTTGGGTCAAAGTGTAAATTGTGAATAAAATCAAAACGCAATGACTTTCCAGTCACACCAGCCAGTATTTTATTCTTAATAGAACAGAGATAACATAGCAAATGTTGAAACTGAGAAATTTTACAATTTTATCCACAAAATGAGCTCATTTCAAATTTGATGGCTGCTACAGGTCTCAAAAAAGTTGGGACAGGGGCCTGTTTACCATGGTGTAGCATCCCCTCTTCTTTTTAACACAGAGTGGAGGCATCTGGGCATTGAGGAGACAAGTTTCTTGAGTTTAGCCATTGAAATTTGATCCCAATCTTGTTCAATACAGGCTTCCAGCTGCTGGAGAGATTTTGGTCTCCTTTGACGGACTTTTCGTTTAATTATGGGCCGAATGTTCTCAATCGGTGAAAGATCAGGACTGCAGGCAGGCCAGTTCAGCACACGGACTCTACGAAGCCATGCTGTTGTAATAGCTGCAGTATGTGGTTTTGCATTGTCCTGCTGAAATACACAAGGCCTTCCCTGGAATACATGTCGTCTGGAGGGGAGCATAAGTTGCTCTAAAACCTTTATATACCTTTCAGCATTCATGGTGCAAGTGTCCCACACCATATGCACTAATACTGTTATGATTCTGCTCTTTCTGTTCTGATTCTGCCATGCTTATTATGTTTCTGCCATTCCCTGTTATGTTTATGATCCAGTTCTGTTAGGTTTTGCCATGTTCTGTTTAGTTTTTGCATTTTGCCATGTTTTCCTTGCCATCCCACTTTTCTGTTAGAGTCCGGTCCATGTTTTATTCATGCCCAGCATTGCACTTTGTCTCCTGTCTGGTCTCTTGTTAAAGTCCTGCGTGTCACATGCTTAGGTGATTTCATGGTTTCTGGGTTTCAAACATTCCTTCCAATCTCGTTTGCTTCCTTCGCCTCTCTTTTCTATATTACTAACCAATACTAACAGTTTGTTGTTTTTTTTGTTAAAGTTACTAACCCAAACTAACATTGTATATAATACTAACTTACTAACAGCACTAGGGATTGTATAGCTGCAAATTGATTAACTAGCTCTCAGCACTCGCCCTGTTCTAGTCTCCGCCTCTTGCCTTCACTTTGTCTCTCCTGCAATTCAGCGGATCCTCCGCACCTTTCCACTCTATCCTACCTCTCATTATCTGTGCACATTAGAACTCCCTAACCGGAGCTGTATGTTTTGTCATAGGTTGTCTCGTGTTCCCTGTCCGCGCTTTTGGCTTTTGCCAATTTCATGTGATTAGGATCTCCCTCATGTTCCTCCTTTGTAATTAGTCTGATCCCCTTCACCCGATCCTAATCATAGCATATGACTTCCCTTGAATGTATTTAAGCTGTCTTCTCACTGCAGTTCCCCGTCAGAACGTTTTCCCAAGTTTACCTGTGCTGCTTTCATTTTAGCCTTGTACTCTCTGTGTTTATCTTCTGACTGGCTGCCCGACCTACGATTTTTGATCTGCTCTTTTGTACTTTTTGCCTGTATCTGTTTTTGAACCTTTTTTTGCCCGACTTTGAGTTTTGTGATTGGTGCCCTGGTTACGATTTGGATTTCGCCCTCCTGGGTTTGATTTTTGGATTGTGGACTTTGTACCGTTGCCTCCTGCTCTGCGCGGGGTTCGCCCCTTTCCAAATAAAATCCCATTTTTCTGACAGTTCTCGCGTTTACCTAACAAATACATCCCCATACCATCAGAGATGCTGGCTTTTGAACTGAACGCTGATAACAGGAGGGGTGGTCTTTCTCCTCTTTAACCCGGAGGACACGACGCCCATGATTTCCAGCAAGAATGTCAAATTTGGACTCGTCTGACTACAGGACACTTTGCCACTTTGCTACAGTCCATTTTAAATGAGCCTTGGCCCAAAGAACACGGCGGCGTTTCTGCATCATGCTCAACAATGGCTTCCTTTTTGCATGACAGAGCTTTAGGTGGCATCTGTGGATGGCAAGGCGGACTGTGTTTACAGACAGTGGTTTCTTGAAGTATTCCTGGGCCCATGTAGTAATGTCAATGACAGAATCATGCCGGTGAGTGATGCAGTGGCGTCTGAAGGCCCGAAGATCACGGGCATCCAGTAAAGGTCTTCGGCCTCGTCCCCTTACGCACAGAGATTTTTCCAGTTTCTCTGAATATTTTGATGATGTTATGCACTGTCGATGATGAGACCTTCAAAGCCTTTGCAATTTGAGGTTGAGGAACATTGATTTCAAAGTATTCCACAATTTTTTTACGCAAGCCTTCACAGGTTGGAGAGCCTCTGGCCATCTTTACTTCTGAGAGACACAGCTTCTCTAAGACATCCCTTTTATAGCCAATCATGTCACACACCTGATGCCAGTTAACTTAATTACTTGCTAAATGTTCTTTCAGCTGATTCTCTTATATATTAATTGCCTTTTCAGCCCTTTTTTGCCTGTGTCTCAACTTTTTTGAGACTTGTTGCAGCCAGAAAATTTGAAATAAGCTCATTTTGTGGATAAAAATGTAAAATGTCTCAGTTTCCACATTTGAAATGTTATCTATGTTCTATTGTAAATAACATATTGTCTCATGTGATCTGAGAGTCATTGCATTTTGATTTTATTCACAATTTACCCTTTGTCCCAACTATTTTGGAATTGGGGTTGTATCTCAAAAGTGCCATTCTCTCAGAATATGGCTCTTAATTACTGTACTTCTGCCTTGATTTCAAGTTAATAATGTACATTACAGATAGTGTGCCCCGACAGGAAAGACCTCGTTTCTCAGCTGGGGGGTCGAATCTGGCATCCCAGTCCTCACCGCCTCCAACTGTGGGTTTGGCCATTCAAAGGCCCAGAATGCTCCTCAGCAGCTGCGCAGCATCTGTCAGGCATACTATCATGCATGCCAGGGCACCATCCACTCGTTCCCAGTATGAAAACCGGTGGAAGCTGTTCTCGGACTGGTGTGCGGCCCGGAATGAGGACCCAATGCATTGCTCAGTGCCTGTGATCCTCGAGTTCCTGCAGTCCCTCCTGGACAAAGGTAGGTCTCCTGCTACTCTGAGAGTGTATGTGGCTGCGATTTCATGTGGGCATGCCAAGGTTGACAACGGTACGGTAGGATGCCACAACTTAATATCCCTCTTCTTGAGGGGAGCCCGGAGGTTGCATCCCCCGAGGGCCCTTGAGGGATCCTGCATGGGACCTGCCCCTGATGTTGGATGCTCTGTGCCAGCCTCCCTTTGAGCCCTTGGCACAGGCAGAGCTAAAGTGGCTGTCTTCGAACACTGCATTTCTCCTGGCTATCACTTCTGCAAAGCGTGTTGGTGAACTGCACGCATTGTCTGTCAGTAATTGTTGTTTAGTGTGGACCTCAGATGGGTCAGGTGTCACTCTATGGCTAAAAACAGCATTCTTTCCAAAAGTGCTCTCACGCTCATACATCAACCAGCCTATTAAACTTGCACAATTTGACCCCCCACCAGAGATGGGGATGGGAAGCCTGAGCTGTTGTGCCCGGTGCGGGCCCTGAGAACCTATATTGTGGCTACAGCAAGAATATGGCGAACAGACCAGCTGTTTGTGTGCTGTGATGGACTTAACAAAGGTTGCGCTCTTTCCAAACAGCGCCTTTCCCGTTGGATTGTGGATGCCATTTGACATGCATATGAGATGAGTGGCCGCCCAATGCCATCTGGTGTGAAGTGCCACTCTACTAGGAATGTTTCCGCATCATGGGCAGCTTTGAGAGGAGTGCCTCCGGAGGACATCTGTGCCGCGGCCTCGTGGGCGTCTTTGAATACATTCTCCAGGTTCTACAGTGTTAATGTGGCCACTCTCCACCCACTGGGTGTGGTCCTCTTACCACAGTCCTCTGGTTCTACCCAGTGAGGTGGGTACTCAGGATTCCTCGTGACTTTTTTGGTATTAGTCATCCAGTGCTTAAAGCACTGCCTCTGGCGGTCTGGAGGGATGAAATAGAATGAAAGTTACGGATGTAACTATGGTTCTATGAATCCTGGATGACCGCCAGAGCGCTCAGTCACTCAGAATCCTTGTGTGCTCGCGAGAAGATTCTGTAGGAACAGATCCTCTGATGACACTGGAAGATATAGCCTCTCTCGGGTCATTCAGGGGTCACGGGTGACTTTGTTGGTATACATACTCAACCTGCGCATGCGCGAAGCGGAATGTCCAGTGCTTAAAGCACCGCCTTTGGCAGTCACCCTGGATTCATAGAACCGTAGTTACATCCGTAACTTTCGTTTTCTCTGGTACCGGCTGCAAGATTCCACAGAGATAGAGGAATGCACCACATCGTACCAATCTAGTATGAAAGAATCATAACAATGGTCGGAATGTGTTTATAATTTCCCTATTCAATCTTGCAACCGTTACGACAGTTAACAAGCATGGAGGACAGTATTTTGCAGCCGGTACCAGGATTATTTCCTTAATCTTCCTATTGAATCTCGCTACCGATACGAGAGAAAATAGGTACAATGAAGGGCCTTGGGATACATTATCATATTAGCTATGTGACAAAGTGCAATACCCGGTCAGGCTGTAATTGTCGCTTATTAAATCGTTCATGCTTTCTTTCCTGAATTCTTGTATTTTATTTCATTTTTTAAAAAAATTGATTATATCATTTTTTTTCCTGTCTACCATATTTGAGGTAAAATTGACCTAAATTGCTCACTTCGCAACACACTTTTTTTTTTTAAGATTATTTTTTTGGGGAATTTTTCCTTAATTTGACAGCTATACAGTGTAGAGAGACAGGAAGGTTGGGGAGAAGAATGGGGGAAGACATGCAGCAAATGACTTGAGCTGGAATCAAACCCAGGTCGCTGCGGGAAGGACACAGTCTTTATGGTACGCGCGCTTAGACCGATGAGCCACCGGGGCGCCTCAACACACTTTTTTTTTATCCACAGCGACTGAAATAAATACCAAACAACAATGGCGCCCCCAGGGGGGGGCCAGGGGGGGCCACGGCCACCCCTGGAAAACTGCTGGCCAGCCCACTGACCCCGCCAGAGCACCGAATGTATATAACATGGCCGTAGCCTCCGTGACGTCACTCATAGGTTTCTGAATATCCACTGCGAAGCTCATTTGGTCGCCAATTTGTCATTTACCTTACTCCGCCTACCTCCGGCTAATCCAAAAATGGTCAAAAAGGTGGACCGTTGCTGGAGCTGAGGCGAGCCGGATGGAGCCTGGTTGCTGAAACACGCCCCCCGAGCTCGAAGTTACCAAGCCAGCTACTGCTTACGAACTAGGCTAGAAACCAGCTCAGTTCGATGCTACATTGTTCGCTATGGCCGAGATGCTTGGTCATATCTGTCCTCGTAAAGGAAAGGAGCCACCAAGTTGCTTGAGGTGGCGGGTCGAACGCTGTTTGTATCCGTGAAGCAGTTCGAGACGAACGCTGTACACCGCTGGGAAGGTCGGGCGGTCGGCTCACCCTATGAGTACGAGCGGTGCTCAGCTCAGATTTTTCACGCACCTTAGCCCCGCCACAATAATGGTGGTATGGCCAGTCAAACGTTAACATTGCATAACGTAAGCTTACTAGCAAGCCTGGTGGTGGACCTTTATTTTTATTTTTCACACAGGCATATTTTTGATCTATCACCCTATATTTTGAATTCGGTGAATGCCCAATTAATTGGCTTCTGTGGCGAACATACACACGAGTTATCAATGCTAGCACAGCTGGGCATCTGGCTCAAAGGCTAAACCATGGTTATTTCAGCAGCTACCCATCTAATCTATGACCTTTAACGTTCTATTAGCTAACGATAACAATGTGACTCGCAATGTTTCTTTCGCGTCGTCTAAATTAAGGTACTTCTGGAACTCAACAGAGAGACTTTGCTCTTAGCTTCACTTTTCACTTAGGTTTTTTTAGGTATGTTACTAAAATTTTCAAAATGGTTCTATGCTGAAATGAATTATTTTTCCTGAAAGAGCTTGAAATAAACTTTCCAATGATACCAAGATCAATGTGATAGGTTAAGAACTGACAAAGTTATTAAACTTGGAAATTGGGAAATGAGGGGTAAAAAATGTCCTTAGCTTTCTATAGAAAAAAATGAGAAATCTGTGACCGAAAACATGGTTTGCATAACATGCTATAACTTTCTTAATTCTTTAGATATTCCTATGAAATTTTCAGATAATGTTCATTGGAATATTATCTGCCTATTCCAAAATGATGAATGAAACAGAATTGAATTTCGCTGTGCAACCCGCAATGGGGGCGCCATTTCTGGAATTTTTACCACAGACGGTTTTTTTGCGGACGGTAGAAACAGACTGCTGGCACTCCGAATGTCATAATTTTTTGTCTGTTGGATCTTGAATACTTAATCTAATAGTCTGTGCAGTTTTTATTTGAATTCCTACTTAGCTTCTATAAAATTGAAGGGTGTTTTTGTCACCTCAAACTCTGAACCGCTCAGACGGCCATCTGGGAAATCGGAAATTGAAAACAAGGTAACAAGGGGAATTCGGGGTCATTTTTATCTACGTCTTCAACGGGATTTCCAGGAATTCCCCTCCTTTTGCCCATAAAAGGCGGTTTTGATGGGTATACCTCTGCCACTTCGGGAAATTACGCAACGCGCTATCGGAACCAATATCGCGCGGCCGATGCGCTGATAGTAACATACCTAGTTTTTTTTCTCTCGTGTAAATGTTGCTTTACTGGACGCCGAATATAACCGAACGTGGCCAGCTAGTGACACTGTTTCCTTTGCCATTTGGCTTATTAATTAGGTTAATGTAGCTAGTGAGCTTGTGGATGGTGGACTTAATGAAGAAATGCATTTAACGACAGCTAGCTAGCTTGCTAGATAACGTGGGATAGGTTTAATTAGCTATAAAGCTAGCTAGAATGATACTGATACCGTATCAGTAATCGCACTGAAAATGGAACGAATCCATTTGCGGCGAAGCAGCGGTAATTGTTGCATTTGCAGCAAGATAACGTGAAAGGAGAAGAGACTCCGAGCCAGAACATGAATACATCCCTACAAGGGAGGAACAACAGGAGACATAAACTTTGCACGAACGTGTGGAACAGGCAGCAGCCTCAGTCACAGCCACAGAGACTGGAGAAGACTCAGCTAGATTTAGGTCAGCCCCTACTAACCTGTCTCTGGACCAACAGGTGAATTTATCAGTGTGTCCTTG
The DNA here is from genome assembly GCA_029692085.1 of Gymnothorax javanicus. Lineage (NCBI taxonomy): Eukaryota > Metazoa > Chordata > Actinopteri > Anguilliformes > Muraenidae > Gymnothorax > Gymnothorax javanicus. The sequence goes on from CM056195.1 coordinate 79,015,944, forward strand.
ATAATGAAATGGATGGCTACAGGGTAAAATTATTTGGATAAATCTGTGGTTATGGTCTACAGTGAGTGAGGCATTTTCATGGTAATTATATTAAACCTTTGATTTACCTTTGTCAGTAGTTGAGACCAAGAATAGTCTGAATAGAAATGTTCATTGGCCAATATTACAAATTTAATTACAATGGAGAACCCTTACTACTCATACTATTTGAATTATTATTATTATTATTATTATTATTATTATTATTATTATTATTATTATTATCATAGTTGTTCCTAAAAAAAAGCTGTATTGAAAACTATTGGAAATGTTTGTGTGTTTTTCTGAAACATGAGGCAAATATGTCGGATGCATATTGTCTTTTTAATGAAAAGGAGTCAAGGACATAGCCTAGGAAACATCATATGTTTTTATTTTTTGTGAGTGTTTATTAGATTCGGCTGTAGGTAGACGGGAAAGTAAGGGGTGGGGGCATGCAGTACATGACCACGGGCTGGAACTGAATCGGGGTTACACACGGAGGACTGATTTGGTGTGCCACCCTAAGATTTACACTGGCCCCATCTGGCCACCCCTATGAAAATTTTCTGGGGGCGCCACTGCTCTAGATTGGTTCGGTTTGTTTCAGTCCTCCATGCTTATTTTCTTTGGCACCGGTTGTGAGATTCCATAGAGATAGAGGAATGTAACAAATCGTACCAATCTAGCGTGAAAGAATCATAACAATGGTCGGAATGTGTTTTTAATTTCCCTATTCAATCTACAACCCGATACGACAGTTAACAAGCATGGAGGACAGTATCGGTTGCGAGGTTGAAATGGGGAAATTAAAAACACATTCCGACCATTGTTATGATTCTATTACGTTAGATTGGTACGATGTGTTACATTCCTCTATCTCCCTATTGAATTTCGCAGCCGGTACCAGAATCATTTCCTTAATCTTTCTATTGAATCTCGCATCCGATACGAGAGAAAACGAGTACAATGAAGGGATTTGGGATACATTATCATACAGAGGTGTACATGTACTTCATTACAATACTGAAGTAGTTTTTTTTTTTTTTTTAGTAGGCCTGTTTGTACTTTACTTGTGTTTTTTTTTTTTCAACCGGGACTTTTACTTTTACTCTACCACATTTAAAAGATTAAAAGTATACTTTCACTTCGTTTCTTTGACACTGGCCACTTCGTTTCTCGTTACACATTAAAATGTGAATGTAATTCATCACTTAAGGATTATTTGGATTTGGCGCGTTCGAGAAGAACAACGGTGCTCGGCAGGGTATCTTAGCCGCTTTGCGCAGATGTGTTTGCCAAAGGACATGGAGCTGCAAATTTATGCACGCAGTTACACTATTAAACCACTAGATGGCACTCCCGGATCAGTTATTGAATATTCACAAGTAAGCCGAGCTCTTAGAATATGGACGAGTTCACTCCAATATCTGTTTTTCAGGACTTGCCTTAATTTAACTCCTCAGCTAAGCCTGATGTGCAAACTGCGCAATATACTTGCCCATAGCAGTTAAAAATAAATAAATAAATAAAAATTTATATATATAGTATCCCAATTAGGAGTTCAGAATAAGCAGTTTTCTGAAGCAAAAATTCAACATGGTATTGATACCATGTAATTCTATTAATTACAGTCAATTGTTTTGGTTCTTTAATCCGCCAGTAAACTCGAAGAAGAAGAAATGTATAAAGGAGAGACTGCCAGTTTGTTTCTTAAATACTGCATCTTTCATTCACCTGAAAATTAATTAAAGAGCACAAGGAGAGAACAATGAGTGGTTGCTTTGCTTCTTTCTATGTGTGCTATGAAAAGTACTTTGTACTTGCACTTTTGATACTTAATTATATTTTTTCACAAGATACTACTTAAGTACATTTAATGTGAGCTACTTTAAGACTTTGACTGAAATCATTTTCTTATGGGTGACTTCAACTCTTACCAAAGTAACTTTCCGTAATGGTACTTTTACTCTTTCGTAACATTTTTTCCCAGTACTTTATACACCTTTGTTATCATATTAGCTATGTGACAAAGTGCAATACTTGGTCAGGTTGTAACTGTCGCTTATGAAAATCGTTCATGCGTTCTTTCCTGAATTCTTGTATTTTACAGCATTTTTTTTTTAAACATTGCTTATATCATTTCCTGGACTGTCTACCATATTTGAGGTAAAATTGACCTAAATTGCTCACTTCGCAACACAATTTTTTTCTTTATCTGCAGTGACTGAAATAAATACCAAACAATTCGCTATTTGGGGGCACTATAAAATTTCAAAACTTTCTTATTTCTAGGCCAATTCTCATGATCTTGGTGTCAACTACAAGGCCTTTTCGAGAGCTTTCAATAGATAATCAATTCATTAAAATTAATTGCATTTCAATTTTTTTTGTCACAGTTAACCATATTCAACCATCACCAATGTTGAGTAACGCTTTATGTAAACACACTTTCACACTCTCACTCTCCCACTCTCCTCACCCACTTTGTAAATAATTTATCAACTCCAGCTCATTACGAAACTTGCACTTCATATAACAGAATGAGCTTTGCCTCATTTAGCACCTTTTTCTTGGGCGCACATTCTCATACAGCACTCGGCGGCCCAGCTGTATACTAGGTTGCACCTAGTCTTGTTCAAAATCATATTTGTTAAAACAGTTACTATGACCTGACAGTGGGATGTGAGTCAGATGATCTTTGAGAAAATCAGAGTCATCTGGCTCTATCTAGTGCTTCTAATTCCTTCCTGCAAGATTTCACCGCGACCAGGACAAAACAACCAATCAGAGCCAGGAGGAGTGACTGACGATGACAATCATTTCTCGTGCACACGCAATTCAATCAGCTGTGTAGCCTAGTTGTGGGTGTTTCTTTACAGCTGGACAAACACTAGCCAGCATAAGCACTACCTTATTTGTGAGTTCAAACTTGAGAAGTTGAGAACGGGAGTATAAATTTCCAAGAACACGAGGACACGGTAAGCTGAATCTGCAGTTTGAGACAGTTGCATTCTTGTCTACTTAACATTTCGGCGTGAGAATTTATTTGTTCACCTTTCTCACAATTTTAATATTGTTAAAAATAAACAGTTATGTGCTTTTTCCTCGGCGGATGCTGTTGTCACTGACTGTCACCAGAGAATGCTGTCACATTGCTGCAAAAGCCATAGGGAAAAAGCAGGCTACACTTGCAGCCGATAGGCGTTGCAAGCTCGGCTCAATAATAACTTCGTCGGTAGTTGGTTGCTAACGCAAGTGGGTGGCTGGTAGATACATCGTATATCACCACGTATCACCACAGTTGTATCTGAAATGCCATATAGCTTCATATGTAAGACGTCAATGGTTACAGTAACACTACGTTGAGAATATCTCATGTTACAAACGTTGTGCTCGTGGCTGACGTTCGCTTGTTTCCAGTGCTAAGGCTAGCTCAGTGGCTAGCTGTGTTTTATACATAATATGCTGTAACTCTATTTCTAATATGCCCAGGTAGTCGTATTGATTTGGTCTTTGACCTGAGGCCACATTCATAGGATACTTGTTGATGGTAAAATGTTGTTTTTATTATTTTGCTGTGTTTGCACCTAGGGTTCACACGGCTCCGCTGACAATTCAGACATACGACACTGCATCCAGGTAACGGGATGCGAGACTCGCGCTCATGCATGTGAATCAGGGGGCGTGGCTTTGGTCAGAGACTTGAGGGGAGGGGGTGGGTTTAGAGGTGAGGCTACATTAAAATCTTGCTTGCTGTTCCAAGATTGCATACTCCAGCTTTAATGAAAACGTCACCATACGACTACAATTCGGTTGGTTATTTAAAGCACTGCCGCATGTCCTCAAACATGGAGACTAATGTGCCAAGAGTCATCCAAATTACAGCATAATAAACAATAATGACCACAAAAAATTCTCATTGCCCACCATAGCGCTGTCTAACATAGCCGCAGACCCAAAAGTTCAAATAACCAATGAGTTTCCTGGTTGTTTGATGCAAAAATGCACTAAACGTGTCCTAAACGACAGAGGCCTACGGCAATGGCAGGCAATAGTTTTCTTTTAGAGAGAAAGAGGCAAAAATGTTGACGGCAGCAAGTATAATTTACTTATTATGCACCAAAGACTTTAGTTCTGCATGTATTATTTATGGTGCAATTTCCGACCCAATGATAGTGCACTTGACCTTAATTGATCTTGTTTAGTTAACACTTTTTACTCAATGTGCAATAAAACCAACATTTTGTTAAATCAGTTTATTTTGTTCTTAAACCATCGTTGGGTCAGAAATCATACCATAAATAATATATGCAGAACTAAAGTCCCTGAGTATATACAGTGCTGTGAAAAAGTATTTGCCCCCTTCCTGATTTCTTTTTTTTTCTTTTTTTTTGCATATTTGTCACACTTAAGTGTTTCAGATCATCAAACAAATTTTAATATTTGACAAAGATAACCTGGGTAAATAAAAAATGCTGCTTTTTATTAATGATGATTTCATTTATATACTTATCCAAAGACCCTATGTGAAAAAGTAATTGTTTAATTACAAGCAATTAATGAGTAAAAAGTAAATCATGAATTAACTGTGATTAACCACATTTTTGGAGTTCAATTTCACTAGCTGCACCCAGGCCTGATTACTGCCAGACCTGTTGAATCAGGAAAACACTTCCACTACCGGTCAAAAGTTTTGGGACATCTCATTTTTTCCAGTTTTTAAATAGAAAATTATGCAGTTTAATGTCTCATTGTACTCTGGAATGAAAGCATAAACATGATAGAACAAATTAAAAACTGAAGTTAAAAAAGAAATCATGGAATCAGTTTATAAACCAAAATGTAATCTAAACTTTTGACTCAAAGTAGCCACCTTTGGCAGATATAACGGCTGAACACACTCGTGGCATTCTTTCTACAATGGAAATCAAATATTCTTCAGAAAGTTCTTCCCAACTCTGTCGCAGAAGTTCCTATAAATGTGCGGCACTTGTAGCAGTGGCATAACAAAAGGGGGTGCAGCGAGTGCAATGGCACTAGGGGCCCAGTGGGGGGGGCATTGATAGACACCCCTGCGACAGGGTCGGGCCCCAAACGACGTCAGCGTGAGTGATTTTTAAAGTTGAAACACTCATATTAACCAAAACCTGCAATTCATAATACTAGCCTTGGTGCAGCTACTGGATATTTACACCACTGCAACTGCATTCATTTCTCAGTCATGGTGCTGCCAAGTCAATGTCATCATGGTACATTATTCATCATTTTAATTGAACATAAGTCATAACATTTTTCTTTGGAAAATGCTTAATAAAACAAACAATGATAATTTTATTCTGCTGTTGATATTGTTATTGAGACAGCAAATGTTTCTGGGTAATGTCCAACATTCCATAGACCGCCCAAGTGACGATGTCACGGTCCGATAGTTTAATCCAAGGACAGTCTATGGTTTAATCTTGCATGCAAAATAGGCTACAAACGAAGTATTTATGCCTTTCAAACATAACAGTGGCTGCAGGAAGCAGCAAGACCATAAGGAGCAGGAGGAAAGGTTGGCCAAGGTGCCGAAATTAAGCACATTAAGACATGGAATTTATGTGGTACCATTATCGTAAACGCCTTCGTCCGTGTGGAAAAAACACGTGCGCGACTGTTTATAATCGGGGGGCCCGTGTCGTCAGGTCTGCACTTGGGCCCACACGGACCACGTTACGCCACTGACTTGTAGGTTGCTTTGCTTTCACTCTTATGTCCAGTTCATCCCAAACCATCTCGATGGGGTTTAAATCTGGAGACTGTGCTGGCCACTCCATGTTTGCAAGCTTACCATCTTGTTCTTCTTTCCTAAGGTAGTTCTGGCCGAGCTTGGACTTATGTTTTGGGTTATTATCTTGCTGTAGGATGAACCCCTGACCAATTAGGCGCATACCAGAGGGTACTGCATGGCGCTGCCGAATGCTGTGGTAGCCGTTTTGGTTCAGGGTGCCTCTCACTCTATAAGTCACTGACCCTGAATCCTGCAAAACAGCCCCAGACCTTCCTCCTCCATGTTTGACGGTTGATGTCACACACTGAGGAACCATTCTTTCACCTACTGGGTAACCTTGCTTTTTGTTTAAAACTTCTGACAGTTCACTACTTACCTTTGTACCATTTCAAGTTATTTGTTGGACTGGGACTGCATAATTTTCAATAAAAAACTGGAAAAATTGAGGTGTCTGGTAGTGTAAATAGAACCTGTGACAAAGTGAAGTAGGCATAAAGATCTCAAAAATCAACACATCATGCCGTGATCTAAAGAAATTCAAGAACAGATGAGAAACAAAGTCATTGACATCTATCAGTCTGGAAAGGGTTACAAAGCCATTTCTAAGGCTTTGGGACTCCAGTGAACCACGGTGAGAGCCACTATCCACAAATGGAGAAAACTTGGAACGGTGATGAACCTTCCCAGGAGTGGCCAGCCTACCAAAATTACTCCAATTTTAATGAATCAATTCATGAAATGAGACAGAAACTGACGCAAATAGCTTAAACTGTGAGAGAAAACAATTAAGGAAACAATCAGGGGTGCGTTTCCCAAAATCACAGAAGCTAACTTACACAGTTGGGCGCATTGATTCTGAATGGGCGAACTATGTAAGTTGCTAACTTAGCTACTATGCTTTTGGGAAATGCACCCCAGGACGTGACACCAATTAAATTCAAGACCATAAGGAATTAATAAGCAGCTAATTATATTCTGAACACAGGTGTTCAAGTCCTTCTAAAATGTTTTTCCAAGATCTTCACACAAAAATAACACAAAGCAAGTTTGACTCATTATAATTATCTCTTTCTTTGAATACTTCATTATTCAAAAAATAGTTTTTTTAAGTGACCTTGTGTCCACAGTTTCTCCAATTAGAAGCCAATGATTCAATTTCATTACTTATAAATTTTCTGTCTTTAAATATAATGAAAGTGAATTCCACCATAGCACAATATGAATATGGAACTCGTCAGGGCATGCAAAACCTTTTCTGACATAATGTGGCTTGAAAGGGTAAAAAAAAAAAAAAACCTTCAGAAACAAAAATAGCTGAATGTAGAACAATTACCAACTCCATAAAATTCTGGGATTTCAATTGCAGCTGGAACAAAAACCTGCATGTACATCGATCCTCCAGAAACGAGTCAGAGAACCACTGCACTTCACTAAACAGACAACAATTCTATATGCTAAGGTAGATTCATCATAATCACACTTATTGCTTGCACTGTTCACTGTTGCCTGCTGTATGAGCTAAGTAATGTTTTTTTAAATTGTATTTCTTCAACGTAATCGGAGTTTATCTTTCCTCTAGATTATGAATGATACAGTGATTTATCACACTGAAAATGACGTACAATCCATACCACCAGACATTTTCAAGAAATAGTAGCAGTCACTGGCAAAATTGTTCCCCAGCCATTAAATTTTAATTTATATGCACTCAGAATTCTTACCACGTGTGGATTGGTGAAACGTCGGGGAGATTGTTGTCAATGCATTTTCTGTGAAAACAATACCACAGATAGTAATACCACCATTATTTCATATTTCATATCCTGCCAAATATGTCTTCAGCCAGTGGGAGAAACCCAAAATACCAACAGGGAACTCCTTCATACACACATGCAAAGCGCGCTTCAAATTTGCTAACTATGAACCAATGGTGCTACCCACTGCAACCACATGCCTCCCCTTTTTGATATTTTTCAAGACTAATTTGGTATTCACAGTGTCGGCACATATTATAATCCATTAAAATGAATGAATATAGGCTCCTGTATAAATCCAAACCATATCAAACAAGTGGGGCCAGGCACAACAAGCCCCACCGCTTGCACATACTTTCACCTACTTGTACGAAATTCAATAGGGATCTATTCTAGGTCAGTGGCAATCCCTATACCGAATTTGGGGTGAATCTGGCCATTAGTTTTGCCGCTAGAGTGTTACAAACAAACACACAAACACAGAAACGAACCGAACCAAAAACAATACCCCTTCCCTCACCCTTCAGGTGGGGCGGGGTAATAATTAGTTTACCCATTTCTTTTACCACATAGGACCTTTTCTTCAAAAACTAGGCTACTGTACTGCAAAATAACAGATCCTGTTTGCCTTCTCGCTATTCACAATTCACCCGCTTCAGTATCTTTTAAGGCCATTCACATTCATAAGAAATCCATGTATTTCACTAGAAATATGAACAAAAACAAAAAGTGAACAAAAACTTTTGTCTGGTCTTTTGGTTAGTAACAATTGAACAGATATTGTAATGAGTCTGAGAAAAGCAGAAGATGGATGAATTGTTTTCTTACTTTGGCAGTTAATTCCGGGAAAACTTGGGTTTTGATCTATGAACCCTGCTTTGCAGCTGCATATGTGTGAAGGCCCATCTTTCATGCATGTACCATTTTCTGAACACTGATGGGTGCCTCTTTCACAAGCATCTGCCTCTGAAATAAAGCAGGGAAACTGTTGAAGGCCCACAGTCACCAAAAATGTAGAAATCATGGAAGTAAAATGAGTGGCCGGGTCAATTCAATGTCAGAGTGCAATAGGCATTTGATTACAAAGCAATATAAGGATTTTATACCAAAGGCCAATTACTAGTGATCATGTTAAAGGCAGATCTACCTCTGAAGGTTGTTTGGCGCAAATCAACATCGAGGGAAGACATATTCAAGGCATTAATGATGTTGTTTTTGACAGTGGATGTCAGCAGATCAATCCCAACCTTTGATAATAAATCAAATTCAATAATCACACTTCCCTTGCGGATACTTGTCACAATGACCCTCATGTCATTGGCTTTAATGTAATCCTGGTATTTCCTGGGAAGGTTTTTAGTCACCTAGAAAAGATTATAAGGTGAAAAAGATGTAGAGTGACTCATAAACATCCAAATAAAACACGTATTGACACATTTTCATTGAGTGACAAGAAAACTTTACCTCCTCACTGAAATTTTTAGCAAGAGCTTGAAATTGTGAACTTGAGTGATTTTTGTACTCTGGAAGAAACTCAATTCCAGGAATTCTTGTAGATGACTCATAGATATTTGCAGCTACAAAAAATAACATATATGACATTAATTTAACCCTTTGGTGGGTTGTCCAATATTTTGGACATATTTTAAGTGGGGTTTATGTTGTCTAAGTTCATAGATACCCTGAAAACACATAATGTATATTTTATTGGACATTTCCGGTTCAAAATTTCCCCAACAGATGCCTCTCTGATTAATCTCATGATTTATCACAAACAATCACAATGGCAGCATCCAAGATCAAGAGGTAAGATGACGAAAATCAGGAATATTCTTATATTTTTCGAGTTTTGATAAAACTTTTTCCTGTCGGAGGAATGAAATACATTATATAGGAATGCCTGTGGCATGTACTGTACTTTGTACTGCATGTGTATTTGTTGGAATACACCTGATTTTATGCATCAGAAATATTAGAAATTATACATGCCAGACAAATAGCTCAAATAAGCCATGTCCAGAATATCAATGACCAGGTTTCTTCAACTTCACAATATATCTACCACCCCACGTGCATATTGACCAAAATAGTAGAGGGCAGCATGCATCCTGCAAGTGTCACTCCACAATAATGGACAGGCTGGCCACCTACTAGAACCCCCCAAAAAGAACATTATTTTTAAAATCCCCCCAAAAAAAAAAAAAAAAAATTTATTATACCAAATCCCATCAAATGGGGTGCCGAATGGGACATTTTATGCTGTTATTTTTCACTGCATTTTTTCCCACATTTAACAAAAATATCCTTTCTTTCTCACATTTAGTGAAAGAAATGCTCATTTTCCCCACATTTATAAACTTTGACGCGGCAAGCTTAAATGTTAAATGTGCTGCGTAAATGTTAAATGTGCTATTCCAAAATTTTATATATATAAGTTAAAAGCTGTATTATTTAGTGGTTTCTATTATTTAGCTAAATGTATAAACATTTACCTTAATGTATGAAACATTTAGCTAAATACATTATTAAAAGTGTAAAACCTTTAACTAAATTTATAAAGCAATTAGCTAAATATATAGCTAAATGTAAGAAATATTTAGCTAAATGTTCTATACTTTTGGTTATATGTTTAGCTAAATGTACAAAACATTTAGCTAAATGTGTGAAAAATTTAGCTAAATATTTAGCTAAATATATGAAACATTTAGCTAAATATTTAGCTAAATGTATGAAACATTTATCTAAACATTAAGTTAAGTGTATAAAACATTTATCTAAATGTATGAAACATTTAACTGAATATTTATATTTAACTAAATGTATGAAACATTTAACTAAATATTTAAATAAATGTATGAAACATTTACCTAAATGTATTAAATATTTAGCTAAATATTTAGCCAAATTTATGAAACATTTAGCTAAATATTTAATTAAATGCATGAAACATTTAGCTATATATTTAACTAAACGTATAAAACATTTAGCTAAATATTTACCTAAATGTATGAAACATTTAGCTAAATATACAACTAAATGTGTGAAACATTAAGCCAAGTGTATGAAACATTTAGTTAAATATTTAAATAAATGTATAAAACATTTAGGTAAATATATGAAACATTTAGCTCAATGTATGAAACATTTATTAAAATATTTAGCTTAATGTTTCAAACATTTAGCTAAATGTATGAAACATTTAGTTAAATATTTAACTAAATGTTTTATACATTTACAAATGTTTGAAACTCATGGTAATGAGCTCCACCTCCAGGTGCAGTTTTCCTGTGGCTCAGTAGGACTGTTGCACTGTTTGTGAATTGTGAACCTGTTTGTCCTCGATCGAATCCAATCTTTGCTAGTTCTCATGCTAGCTGCATATAACTGGCGTTGCGCTGCTCAGCGATTTCTAGGTTTATGGGACAGGTGCTCTTGTATATAATTTGTGAAACTGTACATTGTTGATTTGGGCAGGATTATATTAGGCTACACGTAAACTGAGCTGGAGAAATGAGCACTTAGCTCATTAATAACATTGGCATTTCTTGGTACAAGCAGTTTGCTACTTGTTGTGCATTTACAGCGCAGATATGGAGGATTGCCAGATTTACATGGCAAAATAGCAGAGAATCGTTCAAATATTTCAGCATGCAGATACGGCAAACAGTCGTTGAAACTAGCCTATGTTAGTTCGAAAACGCAAATTTAATTAACAATGAACTCCGATGTTGATACTCGATTCTGCACCCTCGGGTAATATTGAAACGTTCAAATCAGAACAAAAGAACAACGGGACTTCAATCGTATTTCAACCTCTATTATACAACAGCAAATTATGATCAATACTTCCATGTTAATTAAAAAAAATGTCCTGCTTTATCTACAGCCAGGACAAATGATAAGACATATCAATGAGCCTAGCTTTATATTATTGAACATTAGGCACTATCTAATACATACGTAAATGACAACGGGTTTATATCTTTTTTTTTTAAGTATTTAGTCCATTGAAACAAGTTTAGTCAGTTTTATTCTTCACTCCTGGGGGCGGGGGCAATTTCTTAATTCATCCTTGTCCAGGTTGTTCTGAAATGGATACGCTACACTCCAAGCCGGATGGATGACTCTGGATGCCAGACAGCACAGGAGCGAAGAATAAAACTGACTAAACTTGTTTCAAGGAACTAAATAGCCTACTTTTTTTAAAAAACTGACATAAACTTACCCGTTGTCATTTATGTATTAGATAGTGCCTATATTATACAACAGCAAATTATGATCAATACTTCCATGTTGATTTAAAAAAATATCCTGCTTTATCTACAGCCAGGACATTTTTTTAATTCAACATGTAAGTATTGATCATAATTTGCTGTTGTATAATATAGGTTGAAATACGATTGAAGTCCCGTTGTTCTTTTGTTCTGACTTGAACGTTGCCATATTGGAAGTGGCTATTCGCCCCGCAGTGGGGTGAATTGGGGGAAAGGGATCGGCTATCTGCACCGCAACGGAGTCGACAAGAGAAGCAGTGCTGCTATTCGCTTTGCTTTGGAACGGATAAGGGAAGCACTTCTGCTATTTGCCCCGCAGTTGAGCCAATAAGAGATTTCATTTTAAATTCGCCCTGCTCTTTGATCTTTCGCGCTGAACCGCCGCGGAACGAACGGCCTCTGCCTTCAATATTAACCGAGGGTGCAGAATCGAGTATCAACATCTAAATGTTTGTAAATCTAAATGTTTCATACATTTATTTAAATATTTCACTAAATGTTTCATACATTTAGTTATATATTTAGCTAAATGTTTCATATATTTAGCTAAATATTTAGCTAAATGTTTCATACATTTAGGTAAATGTGTCATGCATTTAGTTAAATATTTAGCTAAATGTTTCATACAGTTAGTTAAATATGTAGCTTAATGTTTCATATATTTATCTAATTATTGCATACATTTAGATAAATGTTTTAAACATTTAACCCTTTCACTACCGCTTACTGGGAATAGGACAACCCTTGATTACCGTAAATTTTTGTGCTATCACAGCATGATATTGCATGTGGATTTTCACCCCCTTTTTCGAACTAAAAACACCAGAAATGGACAATTTTATGGACAGAAAACATGTTCAAAATACATTTACCTTTCCATTGACAAATATCTTTGCTTAGTTTTTCCAAAAGTAAAAACAGAAAATGAGGATAAAAACCGGATTTCGGATTGTCAAGACAAGACGATTTCTCCTCTATGGGATTTATGTATAAACGGAGATACACGTGCATTTCTGTACAAACGAAGATACACGTGCATTTGTGACCAAACGGAGATGCACGTGCTGCAGCATGCACTGCCTGCAATAACCTGATGACATCACTGACGTGTTGTGCGATACCAGACTCGTCCAAAGGGGTGTTTTGTTGCGGAGCTTTGACAGTTTTTGTGAGGGACTTTCTCGAGACACAAAATAGCGACAATGGTAAGTGATGCGGGATCGGCGCTGTCGCGGAAATGCGACAATGGTAATGAAAGGGTTAACTAAATGTTTGGATAAATGTTTCATACATTTAGCTAAATATTTAGCTAAATGTTTCATACATTTAGCTAAATGTTTTGTACATTTAGCTAAACATATAACTAAAAGTATAGAACATTTATCTAAATATTTTACATTTAGCTAAATATTTAGCTAAATGTTTTATATGTTTAGCTAAATTTTTATACTTTTAATTATATATTTAGCTAAATGTTTCATTTATTTAGTTAAATGTTTATACATTTAGCTAAATAATAGAAACCACTAAATAATAAAACTTTTAACTTATAAATATAATTTTGGAATAGCACAATTAACATTTAAGCTTGCCACTTCAAGGTTTATAAACGTAGGGAAAATGAACATATCTTTTGCTTAATGTGAGAAAAAAAGGACATTTTTTGTTAAATGTGGGAAAAAATGCAGTGAAAAACAACAGCATTAAATGTCCCATTCGGCACCCCATACAAATGGTCCCTAAAGAACATCAGATATCCAATGTTAACATACTTGGGGCATTTATTCATACTGAGCGCAACAAAAGGCATTTAACATTTAACTTCACCATACAATATGCTATTCCCTGTATTACACTAATTATCTGTCCAACTGAGGTCCAAATGAGCCACGGTGTTTTTAGGTTGCTAAAATTACCAGTCACTACTGCAATGCAATCCAGGGGCTGAACTATGATTCAACCTGAGAATTGATCATTATATTGCTGAATCAACAAAATAGCAGACACCACAGTTGTCCAGAACTGGAATTAGAGACACCAGTCATGAAACGACAAGAAGAATATTTCATATGATTTCATTTTTCTTTATCTGTATCTGTATCTGATTCATTCGCATGGGTTGAGTAAAATATTTTTTGAATGTTCTGTGGAATGCATGCATTGTACACACCTGTGGTAATATTTCTCAGAAATTCTTCCTTATTTCTGCAAGAATCATATTCTATGGAAAGAGTGTATGTTTGTCCTGGAAGCAGGTCTGTGAACTGTGCTTTCGTTTCAGTTAAATTCTGATTGCCAACACTTGCGTTGGAATCCAGATTGAGCTTCACAATATACTTCATCTGTGGTCTAAGGTTGTTCCCACTCCAACTCACACTGATCTCCTTGCTATTAATTTTTTCAATCCTGATATGAGTCACTCGGCTGCCCACTGGAAAACACAAGAACGAAAGAAAAATACATGATGAAAAATTGTTTTTATGGTAAATTTAAAAATGCAAAGTGTGCAAGGGAAAATATTACTTACATTTACATGCAAAAGGGTAATAACTTACCACATAATGCAGTAGAGGCAGCAGTTGTTTTCTTAGTTGTGACACGAGCAGATGTGAAAGGTGCCCGTGTAGTCCCTTTTGTAGTAGCAGCTGTTCTTGATGCAGGTTTGTCACTAATTATTCTAGAGATTGTCATCAATGTTGAAGTATCCACTGCTGTGGTTAAGGATCTTTTGGTTTTGGGTGTAGCAACTGATGGTCCCATTTTGGTATGGCCTGACGCAGAACTTAAGACATTGGATTTGGAAGTTTGTTCAGTAGTGAGGATTAAATTACCAAGCGTTGATGTGAGAGTTGGCCTCTTTGTGACATTAACTTTAGAATTAACGGATGTGTGACTGCTTGCCGACACAGAAACTGTTGAGGATGACTGAGAATTTATGGTAAAATCAGCTGAGGAAGAGGTAGCCTCTAATGGGAAAGTAAGAGTTGTAGTATGACGTGTGAGCCCAGTTTCCAAACTTGTGAAGTAAGAAGTACTGTTTGGTATTACTTGTGGAGTAGGGGATTTCAGTTTTGTAGTTTGTGGGCTAGTTATATTCAGCTGTGTGGTACTATGGAGGGAAGTTGTGGAAGCCATGGGACTTGAAGGATTCACAGTGTTTGAAGATGTCAGAGATATCATTGGCTCTTTCTGTGAGGTTGTTTTCACTGTTGAATATTGTGATAAAATGTCTCCGGTTGAAACTGAGGGAAACATGGTCGTAGTTTCCACAGCAGGGGATATTTCCATTGTTGAAAAATCTGTTGTTTTTGATTCCTGCTCTGTGTTTGAAATGCCCACAGACGTCAGTGGAGCTCTTTTTGTACTTGTATTTGATAGAGTGGACATTGTACCTTCAGAAGTTTCTGTTGCTTTCTGCTGATCTGTGGTTTTAGCAAGTGCTGTCGCAGAATGGGGAACAACAGTTGACCTACCTGAAGAAGGATTATTTGTGGATGTTGAGTCAAAAACTGAGGTCATAGTTAAAACATGAATGGTTAATCCTACTCCTGTTTGTCCTTCAGTCGTTACTGTATTTAACGTGCTTAACTGCGTACTTGTACCAGGTGAATCAGATATTGTGGATGACTGAGTTGCTGAATCACCTGTTGTTGGTGAAGCTGGCACAGAAATCAATGATTCTTTTTGTGAAGTTGTTTGTGCTGTTTCAAAAGATGTTACAAACACAGGAAAAGTTGATTTTTCTTTTGTAACGTCTGTAGAAGTCACAGATGTAGCTTCAATGATTGGTCGAGTGTAATTTAATGGATTGCTTACTTGCACCTGATCGAAAGTTGTTTCTGCACCTCCTGTGAATCTGAATGAAGGTGAAGAAATATTTATCGTACTGTCGGGTGGTAAAGATGATTTAGAAAAACCAGCTGTTACTACTGTGGACTCCGTGTTGACAGTATTTGTTGTACTTGATATAGTTACAGCACCTGCTGTGATATGACTGTCTGACCTTGCAGAACTGAGGGATATGGAGTCTGATGTTTCAGTAGTTTTTGTTGAAGGAATTTTTGAATAACCCCAAGTACTTTTGTCAATTAAGGTATGCACTGTTTCTTCTAATGTATGTGTTGATTTCTCCACATCTGTAGTTACAGATTTGGTGGTTTCTCTTATGTGACTGTAAGTTGTTTCCATGCCCTCAGTGGGACTGAGTGAAGGTGAAGTAAATTTTATCTGGTCTGTGCTTGACGATGATTTTGTCAAACCAGCTGTTCCAACTGAGGACATGGCAACAGTTTCTGCTGTACTCAATAGTGTTGAAATGCCTGAAGTCATTGGGCTGTCTGATCTTGAGGAAATGAATGATGAGGAGTCTGATGATTCAGTAGTTGAGAATATTGCAGGAAGGTCTGAAGAACCTGTGTTATTTTTATCAGATGAAGTGGGCATTATATCTTCTGACATTCCTGTTGATTTCTCCAGATCTGTAGGTCCAGCAAGTGTTGATCTTGACTTGTAAATTAGTGTTGTCATAGTTGATAGAGCACTATCTGTGGATTGGAAATCAGTGTCTGATGTCGGCACAGTTGAATAATCAGTTGTTCTTCTTGTTGTTGGTTGTCCTTCAGTTGTTACTGGATTTAAAGTACTAACCGGCCTACGTATGTCAGATAAGTCAGTTGGTATGGATGACAGAGCTGTTGCCATTGTAAATTCGGTGGAAGTGGTAATTGTAGGTATTCTGATTGGAGAAGCTGTGAATTCTGATGTGGTGGTCATTGGTACTTGATTGTAAGTTGTGTCAGTGCCTCCAGTGGACCTCAATGAAGGAGAAGATGTAATTATTTTGTTGCTAGTCGAGGATGATTCAGAAAAAACAGTTGTTGTTTCCAAAGACCCCTTGTTCACAGTTTTTGCTGTACTTGACATCATTGCAGCACCTTCTGTGATATCGCTGTATGGTCTTGTGGAACTGAAGGATGTATGGTCCGATCTTCCATTAGTTGAGTGTGTTGTCGGAAAGTCTGAGTAATGATTCGTAATTTTATCAACAAAAGTTGTTGTTGCACCAACTGAGGTTTCTGCTGAGATCTCTGGATCAGAAGTTAAAACATGTGTTCCTGCAGACTTGGACAGTAGTGGGGGCATAGTTGATGAAAGAACTGTGGGCTGTTTTGTGGAAAATTCAGTTGTCATTCTTGTTTCTTTCTGTTCATCTGTGATTACTGTGTTTACAGTACTGAATTTCACACTCGTCTCCGGTAAGTAAGTTTGCATAGCTGACAGTGTTGACGACTGCTGCACTGCATTTGTAACTGCTACTGAGGTCAGTGATTGTTTTTGTGAAGTTGGTTGTGCAATAGCAAAAGTTGTAGAAGGTGTCGAAAAAGTTGACTCTTCTGTTAATTCTGCCAAAGTGGCAGTTGAGGCTTTTACAATGGGATGAGCTGAGGAATCTGATTTGGTGGTTTCTCTCATGTGACTGTAAGTTGTTTCCATGCCCTCAGTGGGACTGAGTGAAGGTGAAGTAAATTTTATCTGGTCTGTGCTTGACGATGATTTTGTCAAACCAGCTGTTCCAACTGAGGACATGGCAACAGTTTCTGCTGTACTCAATAGTGTTGAAATGCCTGAAGTCATTGGGCTGTCTGATCTTGAGGAAATGAATGATGAGGAGTCTGATGATTCAGTAGTTGAGAATATTGCAGGAAGGTCTGAAGAACCTGTGTTATTTTTATCAGATGAAGTGGGCATTATATCTTCTGACATTCCTGTTGATTTCTCCAGATCTGTAGGTCCAGCAAGTGTTGATCTTGACTTGTAAATTAGTGTTGTCATAGTTGATAGAGCACTATCTGTGGATTGGAAATCAGTGTCTGATGTCGGCACAGTTGAATAATCAGTTGTTCTTCTTGTTGTTGGTTGTCCTTCAGTTGTTACTGGATTTAAAGTACTAACCGGCCTACGTATGTCAGATAAGTCAGTTGGTATGGATGACAGAGCTGTTGCCATTGTAAATTCGGTGGAAGTGGTAATTGTAGGTATTCTGATTGGAGAAGCTGTGAATTCTGATGTGGTGGTCATTGGTACTTGATTGTAAGTTGTGTCAGTGCCTCCAGTGGACCTCAATGAAGGAGAAGACGTAATTATTTTTTTGTTGCTAGTTGAGGATGATTCAGAAAAAAGTTGTTGTTGTTTCCAAAGACCCCTTGTTCGCAGTTTTTGCTGTACTTGACATCATTGCAGCACCTTCTGTGATATCGCTGTATGGTCTTGTGGAACTGAAGGATGTATGGTCCGATCTTCCATTAGTTGAGTGTGTTGTCGGAAAGTCTGAGTAATGATTCGTAATTTTATCAACAAAAGTTGTTGTTGCACCAACTGAGGTTTCTGCTGAGATCTCTGGATCAGAAGTTACAACATGTGTTCCTGCAGACTTGGACAGTAGTGGGGGCATAGTTGACGAAAGAACTGTGGGCTGTTTTGTGGAAAATTCAGTTGTCATTCTTGTTTCTTTCTGTCCATCTGTGATTACTGTGTTTACAGTACTGAATTTCACACTCGTCTCCGGTAAGTAAGTTTGCATAGCTGACAGTGTTGACGACTGCTGCACTGCATTTGTAACTGCTACTGAGGTCAGTGATTGTTTTTGTGAAGTTGGTTGTGCAATAGCAAAAGTTGTAGAAGGTGTCGAAAAAGTTGACTCTTCTGTTAATTCTGCCAAAGTGGCAGTTGAGGCTTTTACAATGGGATGAGCTGAGGAATCTGATTTGGTGGTTTCTCTCATGTGACTGTAAGTTGTTTCCATGCCCTCAGTGGGACTGAGTGAAGGTGAAGTAAATTTTATCTGGTCTGTGCTTGACGATGATTTTGTCAAACCAGCTGTTCCAACTGAGGACATGGCAACAGTTTCTGCTGTACTCAATAGTGTTGAAATGCCTGAAGTCATTGGGCTGTCTGATCTTGAGGAAATGAATGATGAGGAGTCTGATGATTCAGTAGTTGAGAATATTGCAGGAAGGTCTGAAGAACCTGTGTTATTTTTATCAGATGAAGTGGGCATTATATCTTCTGACATTCCTGTTGATTTCTCCAGATCTGTAGGTCCAGCAAGTGTTGATCTTGACTTGTAAATTAGTGTTGTCATAGTTGATAGAGCACTATCTGTGGATTGGAAATCAGTGTCTGATGTCGGCACAGTTGAATAATCAGTTGTTCTTCTTGTTGTTGGTTGTCCTTCAGTTGTTACTGGATTTAAAGTACTAACCGCCTACGATGTCAGATAAGTCAGTTGGTATGGATGACAGAGCTGTTGCCATTGTAAATTCGGTGGAAGTGGTAATTGTAGGTATTCTGATTGGAGAAGCTGTGAATTCTGATGTGGTGGTCATTGGTACTTGATTGTAAGTTGTGTCAGTGCCTCCAGTGGACCTCAATGAAGGAGAAGATGTAATTATTTTGTTGCTAGTCGAGGATGATTCAGAAAAAACAGTTGTTGTTTCCAAAGACCCCTTGTTCACAGTTTTTGCTGTACTTGACATCATTGCAGCACCTTCTGTGATATCGCTGTATGGTCTTGTGGAGCTGAAGGATGTATGGTCCAATCTTCCATTAGTTGAGTGTGTTGTCGGAAAGTCTGAGTAATGATTCGTAATTTTATCAACAAAAGTTGTTGTTGCACCAACTGAGGTTTCTGCTGAGATCTCTGGATCAGAAGTTACAACATGTGTTCCTGCAGACTTGGACAGTAGTGGGGGCATAGTTGACGAAAGAACTGTGGGCTGTTTTGTGGAAAATTCAGTTGTCATTCTTGTTTCTTTCTGTCCATCTGTGATTACTGTGTTTACAGTACTGAATTTCACACTCGTCTCCGGTAAGTAAGTTTGCATAGCTGACAGTGTTGACGACTGCTGCACTGCATTTGTAACTGCTACTGAGGTCAGTGATTGTTTTTGTGAAGTTGGTTGTGCAATAGCAAAAAAGTTGTAGAAGGTGTCGAAAAAGTTGACTCTTCTGTTAATTCTGCCAAAGTGGCAGTTGAGGCTTTTACAATGGGATGAGCTGAGGAATCTGATTTGGTGGTTTCTCTCATGTGACTGTAAGTTGTTTCCATGCCCTCAGTGGGACTGAGTGAAGGTGAAGTAAATTTTATCTGGTCTGTGCTTGACGATGATTTTGTCAAACCAGCTGTTCCAACTGAGGACATGGCAACAGTTTCTGCTGTACTCAATAGTGTTGAAATGCCTGAAGTCATTGGGCTGTCTGATCTTGAGGAAATGAATGATGAGGAGTCTGATGATTCAGTAGTTGAGAATATTGCAGGAAGGTCTGAAGAACCTGTGTTATTTTTATCAGATGAAGTGGGCATTATATCTTCTGACATTCCTGTTGATTTCTCCAGATCTGTAGGTCCAGCAAGTGTTGATCTTGACTTGTAAATTAGTGTTGTCATAGTTGATAGAGCACTATCTGTGGATTGGAAATCAGTGTCTGATGTCGGCACAGTTGAATAATCAGTTGTTCTTCTTGTTGTTGGTTGTCCTTCAGTTGTTACTGGATTTAAAGTACTAACCGGCCTACGTATGTCAGATAAGTCAGTTGGTATGGATGACAGAGCTGTTGCCATTGTAAATTCGGTGGAAGTGGTAATTGTAGGTATTCTGATTGGAGAAGCTGTGAATTCTGATGTGGTGGTCATTGGTACTTGATTGTAAGTTGTGTCAGTGCCTCCAGTGGACCTCAATGAAGGAGAAGACGTAATTATTTTGTTGCTAGTTGAGGATGATTCAGAAAAAACAGTTGTTGTTTCCAAAGACCCCTTGTTCGCAGTTTTTGCTGTACTTGACATCATTGCAGCACCTTCTGTGATATCGCTGTATGGTCTTGTGGAACTGAAGGATGTATGGTCCGATCTTCCATTAGTTGAGTGTGTTGTCGGAAAGTCTGAGTAATGATTCGTAATTTTATCAACAAAAGTTGTTGTTGCACCAACTGAGGTTTCTGCTGAGATCTCTGGATCAGAAGTTACAACATGTGTTCCTGCAGACTTGGACAGTAGTGGGGGCATAGTTGACGAAAAGAACTGTGGGCTGTTTTGTGGAAAATTCAGTTGTCATTCTTGTTTCTTTCTGTCCATCTGTGATTACTGTGTTTACAGTACTGAATTTCACACTCGTCTCCGGTAAGTAAGTTTGCATAGCTGACAGTGTTGACGACTGCTGCACTGCATTTGTAACTGCTACTGAGGTCAGTGATTGTTTTTGTGAAGTTGGTTGTGCAATAGCAAAAGTTGTAGAAGGTGTCGAAAAAAGTTGACTCTTCTGTTAATTCTGCCAAAGTGGCAGTTGAGGCTTTTACAATGGGATGAGCTGAGGAATCTGATTTGGTGGTTTCTCTCATGTGACTGTAAGTTGTTTCCATGCCCTCAGTGGGACTGAGTGAAGGTGAAGTAAATTTTATCTGGTCTGTGCTTGACGATGATTTTGTCAAACCAGCTGTTCCAACTGAGGACATGGCAACAGTTTCTGCTGTACTCAATAGTGTTGAAATGCCTGAAGTCATTGGGCTGTCTGATCTTGAGGAAATGAATGATGAGGAGTCTGATGATTCAGTAGTTGAGAATATTGCAGGAAGGTCTGAAGAACCTGTGTTATTTTTATCAGATGAAGTGGGCATTATATCTTCTGACATTCCTGTTGATTTCTCCAGATCTGTAGGTCCAGCAAGTGTTGATCTTGACTTGTAAATTAGTGTTGTCATAGTTGATAGAGCACTATCTGTGGATTGGAAATCAGTGTCTGATGTCGGCACAGTTGAATAATCAGTTGTTCTTCTTGTTGTTGGTTGTCCTTCAGTTGTTACTGGATTTAAAGTACTAACCGGCCTACGTATGTCAGATAAGTCAGTTGGTATGGATGACAGAGCTGTTGCCATTGTAAATTCGGTGGAAGTGGTAATTGTAGGTATTCTGATTGGAGAAGCTGTGAATTCTGATGTGGTGGTCATTGGTACTTGATTGTAAGTTGTGTCAGTGCCTCCAGTGGACCTCAATGAAGGAGAAGACGTAATTATTTTGTTGCTAGTTGAGGATGATTCAGAAAAAACAGTTGTTGTTTCCAAAGACCCCTTGTTCACAGTTTTTGCTGTACTTGACATCATTGCAGCACCTTCTGTGATATCGCTGTATGGTCTTGTGGAACTGAAGGATGTATGGTCCGATCTTCCATTAGTTGAGTGTGTTGTCGGAAAGTCTGAGTAATGATTCGTAATTTTATCAACAAAAGTTGTTGTTGCACCAACTGAGGTTTCTGCTGAGATCTCTGGATCAGAAGTTACAACATGTGTTCCTGCAGACTTGGACAGTAGTGGGGGCATAGTTGACGAAAGAACTGTGGGCTGTTTTGTGGAAAATTCAGTTGTCATTCTTGTTTCTTTCTGTCCATCTGTGATTACTGTGTTTACAGTACTGAATTTCACACTCGTCTCCGGTAAGTAAGTTTGCATAGCTGACAGTGTTGACGACTGCTGCACTGCATTTGTAACTGCTACTGAGGTCAGTGATTGTTTTTGTGAAGTTGGTTGTGCAATAGCAAAAAAGTTGTAGAAGGTGTCGAAAAAAGTTGACTCTTCTGTTAATTCTGCCAAAGTGGCAGTTGAGGCTTTACAATGGGATGAGCTGAGGAATCTGATTTGGTGGTTTTTCCTCATGTGACTGTAAGTTGTTTCCATGCCCTCAGTGGGACTGAGTGAAGGTGAAGTAAATTTTATCTGGTCTGTGCTTGACGATGATTTTGTCAAACCAGCTGTTCCAACTGAGGACATGGCAACAGTTTCTGCTGTACTCAATAGTGTTGAAATGCCTGAAGTCATTGGGCTGTCTGATCTTGAGGAAATGAATGATGAGGAGTCTGATGATTCAGTAGTTGAGAATATTGCAGGAAGGTCTGAAGAACCTGTGTTATTTTTATCAGATGAAGTGGGCATTATATCTTCTGACATTCCTGTTGATTTCTCCAGATCTGTAGGTCCAGCAAGTGTTGATCTTGACTTGTAAATTAGTGTTGTCATAGTTGATAGAGCACTATCTGTGGATTGGAAATCAGTGTCTGATGTCGGCACAGTTGAATAATCAGTTGTTCTTCTTGTTGTTGGTTGTCCTTCAGTTGTTACTGGATTTAAAGTACTAACCGCCTCACGATGTCAGATAAGTCAGTTGGTATGGATGACAGAGCTGTTGCCATTGTAAATTCGGTGGAAGTGGTAATTGTAGGTATTCTGATTGGAGAAGCTGTGAATTCTGATGTGGTGGTCATTGGTACTTGATTGTAAGTTGTGTCAGTGCCTCCAGTGGACCTCAATGAAGGAGAAGATGTAATTATTTTGTTGCTAGTCGAGGATGATTCAGAAAAAACAGTTGTTGTTTCCAACGACCCCTTGTTCACAGTTTTTGCTGTACTTGACATCATTGCAGCACCTTCTGTGATATCGCTGTATGGTCTTGTGGAGCTGAAGGATGTATGGTCCAATCTTCCATTAGTTGAGTGTGTTGTCGGAAAGTCTGAGTAATGATTCGTAATTTTATCAACAAAAGTTGTTGTTGCACCAACTGAGGTTTCTGCTGAGATCTCTGGATCAGAAGTTACAACATGTGTTCCTGCAGACTTGGACAGTAGTGGGGGCATAGTTGATGAAAGAACTGTGGGCTGTTTTGTGGAAAATTCAGTTGTCATTCTTGTTTCTTTCTGTCCATCTGTGATTACTGTGTTTACAGTACTGAACTTCACACTCGTCTCCGGTAAGTAAGTTTGCATAGCTGACAGTGTTGACGACTGCTGCACTGCATTTGTAACTGCTACTGAGGTCAGTGATTGTTTTTGTGAAGTTGGTTGTGCAATAGCAAAAGTTGTAGAAGGTGTCGAAAAAGTTGACTCTTCTGTTAATTCTGCCAAAGTGGCAGTTGAGGCTTTTACAATGGGATGAGCTGAGGAATCTGATTTGGTGGTTTCTCTCATGTGACTGTAAGTTGTTTCCATGCCCTCAGTGGGACTGAGTGAAGGTGAAGTAAATTTTATCTGGTCTGTGCTTGACGATGATTTTGTCAAACCAGCTGTGTTCCAACTGAGGACACATGGCAACAGTTTCTGCTGTACTCAATAGTGTTGAAATGCCTGAAGTCATTGGGCTGTCTGATCTTGAGGAAATGAATGATGAGGAGTCTGATGATTCAGTAGTTGAGAATATTGCAGGAAGGTCTGAAGAACCTGTGTTATTTTTATCAGATGAAGTGGGCATTATATCTTCTGACATTCCTGTTGATTTCTCCAGATCTGTAGGTCCAGCAAGTGTTGATCTTGACTTGTAAATTAGTGTTGTCATAGTTGATAGAGCACTATCTGTGGATTGGAAATCAGTGTCTGATGTCGGCACAGTTGAATAATCAGTTGTTCTTCTTGTTGTTGGTTGTCCTTCAGTTGTTACTGGATTTAAAGTACTAACCGGCCTACGTATGTCAGATAAGTCAGTTGGTATGGATGACAGAGCTGTTGCCATTGTAAATTCGGTGGAAGTGGTAATTGTAGGTATTCTGATTGGAGAAGCTGTGAATTCTGATGTGGTGGTCATTGGTACTTGATTGTAAGTTGTGTCAGTGCCTCCAGTGGACCTCAATGAAGGAGAAGATGTAATTATTTTGTTGCTAGTCGAGGATGATTCAGAAAAAACAGTTGTTGTTTCCAAGACCCCTTGTGTTCGCAGTTTTTTGCTGTACTTGACATCATTGCAGCACCTTCTGTGATATCGCTGTATGGTCTTGTGGAACTGAAGGATGTATGGTCCGATCTTCCATTAGTTGAGTGTGTTGTCGGAAAGTCTGAGTAATGATTCGTAATTTTATCAACAAAAGTTGTTGTTGCACCACAACTGAGGTTTCTGCTGAGATCTCTGGATCAGAAGTTACAACATGTGTTCCTGCAGACTTGGACAGTAGTGGGGGCATAGTTGACGAAAGAACTGTGGGCTGTTTTGTGGAAAATTCAGTTGTCATTCTTGTTTCTTTCTGTCCATCTGTGATTACTGTGTTTACAGTACTGAATTTCACACTCGTCTCCGGTAAGTAAGTTTGCATAGCTGACAGTGTTGACGACTGCTGCACTGCATTTGTAACTGCTACTGAGGTCAGTGATTGTTTTTGTGAAGTTGGTTGTGCAATAGCAAAAGTTGTAGAAGGTGTCGAAAAAAGTTGACTCTTCTGTTAATTCTGCCAAAGTGGCAGTTGAGGCTTTTACAATGGGATGAGCTGAGGAATCTGATTTGGTGGTTTCTCTCATGTGACTGTAAGTTGTTTCCATGCCCTCAGTGGGACTGAGTAAAGGTGAAGTAAATTTTATCTGGTCTGTGCTGACGATGATTTTGTCAAACCAGCTGTTCCAACTGAGGACATGGCAACAGTTTCTGCTGTACTCAATAGTGTTGAAATGCCTGAAGTCATTGGGCTGTCTGATCTTGACCTCAAACCAGCTGAATGACATGGCAAGTCTGATGATTCAGTAGTTTTTGAAACCAGCTGTTGCAAAAGATTGGGCTGTCTGATTTTATGTTGAAATGAATGATGGCAGGATATCTTGATGATTCAGTATTTGAGTAGAATATTAGGTCCAGGAAGGTCTGAAGAACCTGTGTTATTTTTATCAGATGAAGTGGGCATTATATCTTCTGACATTCCTGTTGATTTCTCCAGATCTGTAGGTCCAGCAAGTGTTGATCTTGACTTGTAAATTAGTGTTGTCATAGTTGATAGAGCACTATCTGTGGATTGGAAATCAGTGTCTGATGTCGGCACAGTTGAATAATCAGTTGTTCTTCTTGTTGTTGGTTGTTCTTCTTTTGTTGGTTGTCCTTCAGTTGTTGTCTGGATTGACAGTTGTGCCATTGTAAATTCGGTTAAGTGGTAATTGTAGATATTCTGATTGGAGTCAGATAAGTCAGTTGGTATGGATGACAGAGCTGTTGCCATTGTAAATTTGTCAGTGATTCAGTCCAGTGTTGGTTCAATGAAGGAGAAGCTGTAATTATTTTGTTGCTAGTTGAGGATGATTCAGTCAAAAACCTCAATGAAGGATGTTTCCAAAGATTTTGTTGTTAGTTGAGGATGATTTGCTGTACTTGACATCATTGATTCCTTCTGTGATCAACAAAAGCTGTACTTGTGGAACTGAAGGATGTCTGGAGATCTTCCATTATTGGTCTGTGTTGAAAAAGTCTGATGTGATCCTAATTTTATCAACAAAAGTTGTTGTTGCACCAACTGAGTTTCTGATGAGATCTCTGGATCAGAACAAAAGTTGTTGTTGCACAACATGTGTTCCTGGATCAGACTTGGACTTGGACAGTAGTGGGGGCATAGTTGATGAAAAAGAACTGTGGGCTGTTTTGTGGAAAATTCAGTTGTCATTCTTGTTTCTTTCTGTCCATCTGTGATTACTGTGTTTACAGTACTGAATTTTCACACTCGTCTCCGGTAAGTAAGTTTGCATAGCTGACAGTGTTGACGACTGCTGCACTGCATTTGTAACTGCTACTGAGGTCAGTGATTGTTTTTGTGAAGTTGGTTGTGCAATAGCAAAAAAGTGTAGAAGGTGTCGAAAAAAAGTTGACTCTTCTGTTAATTCTGCCAAAGTGGCAGTTGAGGCTTTACAATGGGATGAGCTGAGGAATCTGATTTGGTGGTTTCTCTCTCATGTGACTGTAAGTTGTTTCCATGCCCTCAGTGGGACTGAGTGAAGGTGAAGTAAATTTTATCCCTTTCCATGCCCTCAGTGGGATCTGGTTATCTGGTCTGTGCTTGACGATGATTTTGTCAAACCAGCTGTTCCAACTGAGGACATGGCAACAGTTTCTGCTGTACTCAATAGTGTTGAAATGCCTGAAGTCATTGGGCTGTCTGATCTTGAGGAAATGAATGATGAGGAGTCTGATGATTCAGTAGTTGAGAATATTGCAGGAAGGTCTGAAGAACCTGTGTTATTTTTATCAGATGAAGTGGGCATTATATCTTCTGACATTCCTGTTGATTTCTCCAGATCTGTAGGTCCAGCAAGTGTTGATCTTGACTTGTAAATTAGTGTTGTCATAGTTGATAGAGCACTATCTGTGGATTGGAAATCAGTGTCTGATGTCGGCACAGTTGAATAATCAGTTGTTCTTCTTGTTGTTGGTTGTCCTTCAGTTGTTACTGGATTTAAAGTACTAACCGCCTCGTATGTCAGATAAGTCAGTTGGTATGGATGACAGAGCTGTTGCCATTGTAAATTCGGTGGAAGTGGTAATTGTAGGTATTCTGATTGGAGAAGCTGTGAATTCTGATGTGGTGGTCATTGGTACTTGATTGTAAGTTGTGTCAGTGCCTCCAGTGGACCTCAATGAAGGAGAAGACGTAATTATTTTGTTGCTAGTTGAGGATGATTCAGAAAAAACAGTTGTTGTTTCCAAAGACCCCTTGTTCGCAGTTTTTGCTGTACTTGACATCATTGCAGCACCTTCTGTGATATCGCTGTATGGTCTTGTGGAACTGAAGGATGTATGGTCCATCTTCCATTAGTTGAGTGTGTTGTCGGAAAGTCTGAGTAATGATTCGTAATTTTATCAACAAAAGTTGTTGTTGCACCAACTGAGGTTTCTGCTGAGATCTCTGGATCAGAAGTTACAACATGTGTTCCTGCAGACTTGGACAGTAGTGGGGGCATAGTTGATGAAAGAACTGTGGGCTGTTTTGTGGAAAATTCAGTTGTCATTCTTGTTTCTTTCTGTCCATCTGTGATTACTGTGTTTACAGTACTGAATTTCACACTCGTCTCCGGTAAGTAAGTTTGCATAGCTGACAGTGTTGACGACTGCTGCACTGCATTTGTAACTGCTACTGAGGTCAGTGATTGTTTTTGTGAAGTTGGTTGTGCAATAGCAAAAGTTGTAGAAGGTGTCGAAAAAGTTGACTTCTCTGTTAATTCTGCCAAAGTGGCAGTTGAGGCTTTTACAATGGGATGAGCTGAGGAATCTGATTTGGTGGTTTCTCTCATGTGACTGTAAGTTGTTTCCATGCCCTCAGTGGGACTGAGTGAAGGTGAAGTAAATTTTATCTGGTCTGTGCTTGACGATGATTTTGTCAAACCAGCTGTTCCAACTGAGGACATGGCAACAGTTTCTGCTGTACTCAATAGTGTTGAAATGCCTGAAGTCATTGGGCTGTCTGATCTTGAGGAAATGAATGATGAGGAGTCTGATGATTCAGTAGTTGAGAATATTGCAGGAAGGTCTGAAGAACCTGTGTTATTTTTATCAGATGAAGTGGGCATTATATCTTCTGACATTCCTGTTGATTTCTCCAGATCTGTAGGTCCAGCAAGTGTTGATCTTGACTTGTAAATTAGTGTTGTCATAGTTGATAGAGCACTATCTGTGGATTGGAAATCAGTGTCTGATGTCGGCACAGTTGAATAATCAGTTGTTCTTCTTGTTGTTGGTTGTCCTTCAGTTGTTACTGGATTTAAAGTACTAACCGCCCTCACGTATGTCAGATAAGTCAGTTGGTATGGATGACAGAGCTGTTGCCATTGTAAATTCGGTGGAAGTGGTAATTGTAGGTATTCTGATTGGAGAAGCTGTGAATTCTGATGTGGTGGTCATTGGTACTTGATTGTAAGTTGTGTCAGTGCCTCCAGTGGACCTCAATGAAGGAGAAGATGTAATTATTTTGTTGCTAGTCGAGGATGATTCAGAAAAAACAGTTGTTGTTTCCAACGACCCCTTGTTCACAGTTTTTGCTGTACTTGACATCATTGCAGCACCTTCTGTGATATCGCTGTATGGTCTTGTGGAACTGAAGGATGTATGGTCCGATCTTCCATTAGTTGAGTGTGTTGTCGGAAAGTCTGAGTAATGATTCGTAATTTTATCAACAAAAGTTGTCGTTGCACCAACTGAGGGTTCTGCTGAGATCTCTGGATCAGAAGTTACAACATGTGTTCCTGCAGACTTGGACAGTAGTGGGGGCATAGTTGATGAAAGAACTGTGGGCTGTTTTGTGGAAAATTCAGTTGTCATTCTTGTTTCTTTCTGTCCATCTGTGATTACTGTGTTTACAGTACTGAACTTCACACTCGTCTCCGGTAAGTAAGTTTGCATAGCTGACAGTGTTGACGACTGCTGCACTGCATTTGTAACTGCTACTGAGGTCAGTGATTGTTTTTGTGAAGTTGGTTGTGCAATAGCAAAAGTTGTAGAAGGTGTCGAAAAAGTTGACTCTTCTGTTAATTCTGCCAAAGTGGCAGTTGAGGCTTTTACAATGGGATGAGCTGAGGAATCTGATTTGGTGGTTTCTCTCATGTGACTGTAAGTTGTTTCCATGCCCTCAGTGGGACTGAGTGAAGGTGAAGTAAATTTTATCTGGTCTGTGCTTGACGATGATTTTGTCAAACCAGCTGTTCCAACTGAGGACATGGCAACAGTTTCTGCTGTACTCAATAGTGTTGAAATGCCTGAAGTCATTGGGCTGTCTGATCTTGAGGAAATGAATGATGAGGAGTCTGATGATTCAGTAGTTGAGAATATTGCAGGAAGGTCTGAAGAACCTGTGTTATTTTTATCAGATGAAGTGGGCATTATATCTTCTGACATTCCTGTTGATTTCTCCAGATCTGTAGGTCCAGCAAGTGTTGATCTTGACTTGTAAATTAGTGTTGTCATAGTTGATAGAGCACTATCTGTGGATTGGAAATCAGTGTCTGATGTCGGCACAGTTGAATAATCAGTTGTTCTTCTTGTTGTTGGTTGTCCTTCAGTTGTTACTGGATTTAAAGTACTAACCGCCTCGTATGTCAGATAAGTCAGTTGGTATGGATGACAGAGCTGTTGCCATTGTAAATTCGGTGGAAGTGGTAATTGTAGGTATTCTGATTGGAGAAGCTGTGAATTCTGATGTGGTGGTCATTGGTACTTGATTGTAAGTTGTGTCAGTGCCTCCAGTGGACCTCAATGAAGGAGAAGACGTAATTATTTTGTTGCTAGTCGAGGATGATTCAGAAAAAACAGTTGTTGTTTCCAAAGACCCTTGTTCGCAGTTTTTTTTGTACTTGACATCATTGCAGCACCTTCTGTGATATCGCTGTATGGTCTTGTGGAGCTGAAGGATGTATGGTCCAATCTTCCATTAGTTGAGTGTGTTGTCGGAAAGTCTGAGTAATGATTCGTAATTTTATCAACAAAAGTTGTTGTTGCACCAACTGAGGTTTCTGCTGAGATCTCTGGATCAGAAGTTACAACATGTGTTCCTGCAGACTTGGACAGTAGTGGGGGCATAGTTGACGAAAGAACTGTGGGCTGTTTTGTGGAAAATTCAGTTGTCATTCTTGTTTCTTTCTGTCCATCTGTGATTACTGTGTTTACAGTACTGAACTTCACACTCGTCTCCGGTAAGTAAGTTTGCATAGCTGACAGTGTTGACGACTGCTGCACTGCATTTGTAACTGCTACTGAGGTCAGTGATTGTTTTTGTGAAGTTGGTTGTGCAATAGCAAAAGTTGTAGAAGGTGTCGAAAAAGTTGACTCTTCTGTTAATTCTGCCAAAGTGGCAGTTGAGGCTTTTACAATGGGATGAGCTGAGGAATCTGATTTGGTGGTTTCTCTCATGTGACTGTAAGTTGTTTCCATGCCCTCAGTGGGACTGAGTGAAGGTGAAGTAAATTTTATCTGGTCTGTGCTTGACGATGATTTTGTCAAACCAGCTGTTCCAACTGAGGACATGGCAACAGTTTCTGCTGTACTCAATAGTGTTGAAATGCCTGAAGTCATTGGGCTGTCTGATCTTGAGGAAATGAATGATGAGGAGTCTGATGATTCAGTAGTTGAGAATATTGCAGGAAGGTCTGAAGAACCTGTGTTATTTTTATCAGATGAAGTGGGCATTATATCTTCTGACATTCCTGTTGATTTCTCCAGATCTGTAGGTCCAGCAAGTGTTGATCTTGACTTGTAAATTAGTGTTGTCATAGTTGATAGAGCACTATCTGTGGATTGGAAATCAGTGTCTGATGTCGGCACAGTTGAATAATCAGTTGTTCTTCTTGTTGTTGGTTGTCCTTCAGTTGTTACTGGATTTAAAGTACTAACCGGCCTCGTTATGTCAGATAAGTCAGTTGGTATGGATGACAGAGCTGTTGCCATTGTAAATTCGGTGGAAGTGGTAATTGTAGGTATTCTGATTGGAGAAGCTGTGAATTCTGATGTGGTGGTCATTGGTACTTGATTGTAAGTTGTGTCAGTGCCTCCAGTGGACCTCAATGAAGGAGAAGACGTAATTATTTTGTTGCTAGTCGAGGATGATTCAGAAAAAACAGTTGTTGTTTCCAAAGACCCCTTGTTCGCAGTTTTTGCTTTACTTGACATCATTGCAGCACCTTCTGTGATATCGCTGTATGGTCTTGTGGAACTGAAGGATGTATGGTCCGATCTTCCATTAGTTGAGTGTGTTGTCGGAAAGTCTGAGTAATGATTCGTAATTTTATCAACAAAAGTTGTTGTTGCACCAACTGAGGTTTCTGCTGAGATCTCTGGATCAGAAGTTACAACATGTGTTCCTGCAGACTTGGACAGTAGTGGGGGCATAGTTGATGAAAGAACTGTGGGCTGTTTTGTGGAAAATTCAGTTGTCATTCTTGTTTCTTTCTGTCCATCTGTGATTACTGTGTTTACAGTACTGAACTTCACACTCGTCTCCGGTAAGTAAGTTTGCATAGCTGACAGTGTTGACGACTGCTGCACTGCATTTGTAACTGCTACTGAGGTCAGTGATTGTTTTTGTGAAGTTGGTTGTGCAATAGCAAAAGTTGTAGAAGGTGTCGAAAAAGTTGACTCTTCTGTTAATTCTGCCAAAGTGGCAGTTGAGGCTTTTACAATGGGATGAGCTGAGGAATCTGATTTGGTGGTTTCTCTCATGTGACTGTAAGTTGTTTCCATGCCCTCAGTGGGACTGAGTGAAGGTGAAGTAAATTTTATCTGGTCTGTGCTTGACGATGATTTTGTCAAACCAGCTGTTCCAACTGAGGACATGGCAACAGTTTCTGCTGTACTCAATAGTGTTGAAATGCCTGAAGTCATTGGGCTGTCTGATCTTGAGGAAATGAATGATGAGGAGTCTGATGATTCAGTAGTTGAGAATATTGCAGGAAGGTCTGAAGAACCTGTGTTATTTTTATCAGATGAAGTGGGCATTATATCTTCTGACATTCCTGTTGATTTCTCCAGATCTGTAGGTCCAGCAAGTGTTGATCTTGACTTGTAAATTAGTGTTGTCATAGTTGATAGAGCACTATCTGTGGATTGGAAATCAGTGTCTGATGTCGGCACAGTTGAATAATCAGTTGTTCTTCTTGTTGTTGGTTGTCCTTCAGTTGTTACTGGATTTAAAGTACTAACCGCCTCGTTATGTCAGATAAGTCAGTTGGTATGGATGACAGAGCTGTTGCCATTGTAAATTCGGTGGAAGTGGTAATTGTAGGTATTCTGATTGGAGAAGCTGTGAATTCTGATGTGGTGGTCATTGGTACTTGATTGTAAGTTGTGTCAGTGCCTCCAGTGGACCTCAATGAAGGAGAAGACGTAATTATTTTGTTGCTAGTCGAGGATGATTCAGAAAAAACAGTTGTTGTTTCCAAAGACCCTTGTTCGCAGTTTTTGCTGTACTTGACATCATTGCAGCACCTTCTGTGATATCGCTGTATGGTCTTGTGGAACTGAAGGATGTATGGTCCGATCTTCCATTAGTTGAGTGTGTTGTCGGAAAGTCTGAGTAATGATTCGTAATTTTATCAACAAAAGTTGTTGTTGCACCAACTGAGGTTTCTGCTGAGATCTCTGGATCAGAAGTTACAACATGTGTTCCTGCAGACTTGGACAGTAGTGGGGGCATAGTTGACGAAAAGAACTGTGGGCTGTTTTGTGGAAAATTCAGTTGTCATTCTTGTTTCTTTCTGTCCATCTGTGATTACTGTGTTTACAGTACTGAACTTCACACTCGTCTCCGGTAAGTAAGTTTGCATAGCTGACAGTGTTGACGACTGCTGCACTGCATTTGTAACTGCTACTGAGGTCAGTGATTGTTTTTGTGAAGTTGGTTGTGCAATAGCAAAAGTTGTAGAAGGTGTCAAAAAGTTGACTCTTCTGTTAATTCTGCCAAAGTGGCAGTTGAGGCTTTACAATGGGATGAGCTGAGGAATCTGATTTGGTGGTTTCTCTCATGTGACTGTAAGTTGTTTCCATGCCCTCAGTGGGACTGAGTGAAGGTGAAGTAAATTTTATCTGGTCTGTGCTTGACGATGATTTTGTCAAACCAGCTGTTCCAACTGAGGACATGGCAACAGTTTCTGCTGTACTCAATAGTGTTGAAATGCCTGAAGTCATTGGGCTGTCTGATCTTG
The DNA here is from genome assembly GCA_029692085.1 of Gymnothorax javanicus. Classification (NCBI taxonomy): domain Eukaryota; kingdom Metazoa; phylum Chordata; class Actinopteri; order Anguilliformes; family Muraenidae; genus Gymnothorax; species Gymnothorax javanicus. Next base: position 79,049,221 of record CM056195.1, read on the forward strand.
AGGAAATGAATGATGAGGAGTCTGATGATTCAGTAGTTGAGAATATTGCAGGAAGGTCTGAAGAACCTGTGTTATTTTTATCAGATGAAGTGGGCATTATATCTTCTGACATTCCTGTTGATTTCTCCAGATCTGTAGGTCCAGCAAGTGTTGATCTTGACTTGTAAATTAGTGTGGTCATAGTTGATAGCGCACTATCTGTGGATTGGAAATCAGTGTCTGATGTCGGCACAGTTGAATAATCAGTTGTTCTTCTTGTTGTTGGTTGTCCTTCAGTTGTTACTGGATTTAAAGTACTAACCGCCCTCGATGTCAGATAAGTCAGTTGGTATGGATGACAGAGCTGTTGCCATTGTAAATTCGGTGGAAGTGGTAATTGTAGGTATTCTGATTGGAGAAGCTGTGAATTCTGATGTGGTGGTCATTGGTACTTGATTGTAAGTTGTGTCAGTGCCTCCAGTGGACCTCAATGAAGGAGAAGATGTAATTATTTTGTTGCTAGTCGAGGATGATTCAGAAAAAACAGTTGTTGTTTCCAAAGACCCCTTGTTCGCAGTTTTTGCTGTACTTGACATCATTGCCGCACCTTCTGTGATATCGCTGTATGGTCTTGTGGAACTGAAGGATGTATGGTCCGATCTTCCATTAGTTGAGTGTGTTGTCGGAAAGTCTGAGTAATGATTCGTAATTTTATCAACAAAAGTTGTCGGTGCACCAACTGAGGGTTCTGCTGAGATCTCTGGATCAGAAGTTACAACATGTGTTCCTGCAAACTTGGACAGTAGTGGCGGCATAGTTGACGAAGGCCTGTGGGCCGTTTTGTGGAAAATTCAGTTGTCATTCTTGTTTCTTTCTGTCCATCTGTGATTACTGTGTTTACAGTACTGAACTTCACACTCGTCTCCGGTAAGTAAGTTTGCATAGCTGACAGTGTTGACGACTGCTGCACTGCATTTGTAACTGCTACTGAGGTCAGTGATTGTTTTTGTGAAGTTGGTTGTGCAATAGCAAAAGTTGTAGAAGGTGTCGAAAAAGTTGACTCTTCTGTTAATTCTGCAAAAGTAACAGTTGAGGATGTCCTGTTCCAATCTTTTGTTGTAGCAGATTTTTGCTTCATTGGAGTCGATGACAGACCTGTATTGTTCAGATTATGAAGCATTCCTTTTGATGACTGCTCAGTTGTGAAGTTCCCGCTCACTTCGTTAACCAGTATAGATGCTGGTAGATGTGTCATTACTGTGAATGGAAATAGGTTCTTTAATGAGCTGCTGGAATTGCAGCACATTCAGTACTATAATATATCATAAATTACCTTTTCCTAAAAGAGTATAAAGGAAATAATGCTGCTCAAATATTTTTATCAAAAATCCCTCCAGGTATAGTACGCACCTTAGAATTTTAGACTAATTTTTTTTTCTTGATTTATCCCCGTACCTCACGATGTTAAGGAATCAAACTTTTTATTGGGTATTTTTATACTTTTAGGTTCCTGGTTGAACTTTTTTTTACATATTCATGCATATTCATCCCATTTTAGGTAATAATAATGTTTGAGACCAATGGCTTTTTTGGAATTTCTGATAAATCATGTAAAGTTGATTGCTTCTTGATGCACATATATGGATGATTTAATAATCTAATCTTGTTTCTGGGCTTTTGATTGCCTATGGATTGCTGGGCTTTTGATTGCGTATGTAGTGCATCCTGTAAATGTAGACCGGTACTCCATCAAAAGCTTCAGGAAAAAGTCCTGCAGTATCCATCCGGCTTTGATGCCATACACTGCAGAAACTTAAGTCAGGAAAACTTATCCTCCTACTAATCTAAACACACAGCTAAAACTTACCTTGCACAATTAGCCTGCCATCATCGACCTACCAATAGTGTTAGCCAGCCACCCGTCTTCTTGGGGAATGTTCACCTGAGACACTGGGACGGGCAAGTCTGATTTTAGATGGGTCCGGCCATCAGTGGTGGAATGTAACGAAGTACAAATACTTCGTTACTGTACTTAAGTACGTTTTTCATGTATCTGTACTTAACTTAAGTAAAAATTATAGAGCATACTTTTGACTTTTACTCCATTACATTTTGCAGCTATTATCTGTACTTTCTACTCCAGTACATATGCACCTCGTTACATTTTAAGATCACTCGCCAATAATTGGTTGCGTTGCTACCTCGGAAGTTTAAAGTAGAGATTCAAAGAAAACAAGTACCCATAAAATTGCTTATTTTGGGGCGCCCCGGTGGCACATCGGTCTCAGCGCGCGCACCATAAAGGCTGTGGCCTTTCCGTGGCGACCCGGCTCGACTCCGGCTCGGGTCATTTACCGCATGTCTTCCCCATTCTTCTCCCCAGCTTTCCTGTCTCTCTCTACTGTGTGACTGTCAAATAAAGGAGAAAATCCCAAAAAAAAATCTTTAAAAAAAATTGCTTATTTTGGTTCGTTCCGTGCTGCAAAAAGTCCGGTCGCCGTGCTGTCTATATGCTATACACGTACACGTTGTCTAGTTTTGAAAGAAAGTTATGTTTTAATTGGAGTCATCATGCTACCATTCCGAGGAAGGTTGGATAAGCCAATGCTCTGGCCTACAAAAAATATAGTATTTTATGAACACAATCAAGTGGACTCTCATAACAGTGATTGACTGACATAGAAATATGGAGTGACGAGGTTGATGCCATTTAGAACACAATCGTACCCCTCAAATATCTCCACCCAATACCTCAAAAGCAGCCTGAATCGTCCGCCTGTACTTCTCATGCACTGAAGTTCAATTTTAATTGCTTTTTTATTTTTGTTGTATCTCTTCCCATGGTTCTTTCTTCAACTTTGGATCCTTCCTCTTCCATGATGGCCAAAACAAAACAAAACCTCGAAAATGTAATAACATTAAATAGTTACAGTATACGCAATAGAAAGATCCGACGACAGGCAGCTGCAAGTGCATGAACAATATGTATTTACTACGCGAGTCAAGAGAGAGAATACATTCTAAAAATCTTTCTTTCTTGTTTTGTCTTCGCTCTTATCAAGTCTAATCATTGAAAAAATATCATAATAAATTAAGGTATCAGTCCTTCCCCATATTTACACATGATTTCGGTCAGATCGTTTAGCCTATGTCCATTTTAATCCTCAATGTAGACTACTATATAGAAAAATATGAGTTTAAATAAAAAAACAACAGATCAATGTTTCTCCATTATAATTTATCCATCTCAAGTAAAGTATGACACAATTTGAACCTTGTATAACAAAATATAAAGCTCAGAGAGAGATGAACACTGCACGCAAATTCACAGAGCAGAGCTTGCAAAACCCGTATGTGACATCACCCAAAACGGGCGTCATTCCTAGCATCACGGAAGTATTCACGCTTGATAAAGTAGGCTACTGTCTTTTCGTGTGTTTCCATTTTCTCGTATCGATAATGTGACGGAATGACATTACATTGCATTCTTTGCTTTCCAAGCTTTCCATTGATGTCGAAATTGCCATTTTTCAGTTTTTCCTTTGAATCCCTACTTTAAACCAACCAGGTAGTGCTATCCCGGCCTCCAATGACGGCAGAGTGCGCCTTTGGAAGCGGTAGTCGCATTCGAACAAAACCAGATTCGCCAAACATGGATCCCGAGACTGAGCCCCCTGAATAGGATATTTGCGAGAACCGCATTGCCCCTGACTACCTCGGTACCTCTGCCAAACATTCAATAGCATGGGTCCACACATATTACGGGAAACAGTGAGAACGCATGGAAAACATCACGTTTTTGGAGTTAAAATACTGGACTTTACCCATCAAGTATTATCAGACCATGGGTCTCATTTATAAACGGTGCGTAGGCACAAAAAAGATGCGTGCGTCACTTTCTTTGCAGATTTCTTATTTATAAAAACAAACTTGACATTGAAAAAAGGGAAATTATTAAGATTATACACAATGCCAATAAATTCCAAGGCCATCCTGATTAAATAAATGACAATTCCATGCAGTTTATTTTACCCATAGGTTTATAAATTAGGTTATTTTCCACAAAATGTCATTTTTATTTTTTTTTTGTGCATATGTATTATTTAGGTAGGAAATCCAAGCAAATTTTTATAAATAAGGCCCCAGGAGCGTAAAAAACAATTATGATATCTCAGGATTGAACACGGTGATTTTCTGCTTTCTGTGTGTACACAGAGTCAGATATTTTGCTCATTTAAATTGTGCTTCGGACGGACATTTGAGCGATAATTAGAGAAAATGCTCAACTGTTGATATTTCTTTTCAATGTTTTTTCTCTGACTCATATTTTATCGGGGTAGAATAAAGCATGAGATTTCAAATAAAATGTAATGAGTTCCTGTATCACCCATTCATGTGTCATGTTATTCGTGTAATCGGTGACACTCCCATTTTTTATGGCTGATTTATAGCAAGCCTAAAATCGTAAAAAAAAAATCATCATCAATGTGTTGAATTATTCCGATCACCCTTTCATTGGACGCGTTTTCAGTCTACTAGCGCCATAAAACGGACAGAACTGACAAAAAGGGAAGATCACAGTTATGTGTTACGCCTCTCTTGTTATAACAAATGCAGTGGCGAGAAGATATCTCCATTCAAACGAAGAAATTCAATGCTTGCTCAAAATGTAGGTGGACTAAAACATACAATCACAACTGGATACTACACGCAAAAACTCAGATTTATGGAATAATTTGTGAGTAGTTGCATTCAGTGGTTATCACAGAATAATAGATCCGTGCCGTGACAAACTAAAAATGCGGCTGCGATATTTCAAAGTGCGAGACGCCGTGCAAAAGTCTTGCAGCTCAAGTTATGAGACAGATACATTTTTGTGGTATGAGACGATGGACAGCATAATCGGCCAAAAACGCAAGGGTGAAAGAATCCCATAGGGGAGACCGTGGTTACTTCAGCCACGGGGAAAGATCTGTCACCCCAGTTTTTTTCATTCCAAATGCACTGACGGGAAAACGAAAGGCAGTTGCTACGGGTACGGCAGTTTTTCAATGCATTTCAATGTGGAGAGGTACGGCAGTCCCCATTTCAAGCCCTGCCCTAACCTAACCCTAACCCTTCCCCTAACCCCAACCCCTAACCATAATCCTGAATCCTTATCCTAATCCCTTGAAATCGACTGCCGTACCAATAAAAACTGTCGTGTCTCTAGACACTTCGAAAACGAACTGTACAAATTATGTGACATCCCAGCGACGTCATTGCTTGGAAAGAAGAAGGACCGGTAGTGTCATGTAAGTGTTTTCTGCCTACAAACTTTTCTGCCCAAACTGTAAACTTTAAGTTTCTGAAAGAAATGCGTCTGCAACCCCAATTCCAAAATAGTTGGGATGAAGTGTAAATTGTGAATAAAATCAAAATGCAATGACTTTCAAATCACACCAGCCGGTATTTTATTCACAATAGAACAGAGATAACATAGCAAATGTTGAAACTGAGAAATTTTACAATTTTATCCACAAAATGAGCTCAATTCAAATTTGATGGCTGCTACAGGTCTCAAAAAAGTTGAGACAGGGGCCTGTTTACCATGGTGTAGCATCCCCTCTTCTTTTTAACACAGAGTGGAGGCATCTGGGCATTGAGGAGACAATTTTCTTGAGTTTAGCCATTGGAATTTGATCCCACTCTTGTTTAGTACAGGCTTCCAGCTGCTGGAGAGTTTTGGGTCTCCTTTGACGGACTTTTCATTTAATTATGCGCCAAATGTTCTCAATCGGTGAAAGATCAGGACTGCTGGCAGGCCAGTTCAGCACACAGACTCTTCTACTACAAAGCCATGCTGTTGTAATAGCTGCAGTATGTGGTTTTGCATTGTCTAGCTGAAATACACAAGGCCTTCCCTGAATAGGTGTCGTGTGGAGGGGAGCATATGTTGCTCTAAAACCTTTATATGAGCCCCTAAGAGCCATACTGGGCCAACCCATGCTGGGGAACTTCTGAGAAAATGGGACTTAAAGTTGCCAGCCTCCTGTGTCATCTAGAGTATCTGGGAACTAGAAACACTGCTTATGTTATAAACCCAAGATATGTAAAATTACGTTATGCACTTTTTATGTCGGTTTTGGATGCCCTTCTGTTTCATTTAAAGTGAAAGGTACCTCCTTCTGAAGCAGAACCATCATCTTCTGATTCATTTGGGACAAACTCTGGGTCTCCATTATCTTCCACTTCACCATCATCATCAATCATAGCAAGCAGTTCCTCATTAGTGAGATACCGAGCCGCCATGTTCACATTGAATAATGGAAAAGTTGTGGGATGGTCCACTATGGCTAAGGCAGTGCAGTGCATATGTACAGTGGCAGGGAGGACGTTTGCTTGTTTGAACAATCCATGTGGGTAGATTGGGTTGGCTCATTTAGGAAACGTAGATCTCAGTTTTCTGCACATGCTGACTACCTCAACTCAATTTCGCTAAAAGTGCGGGATGGCCCGGTATGGTTCTTAGGGGCTCATATAACTTTCAGCATTCATGGTGCTTTTTAAAACATGCAAGTGTCCCACATCATATGCACTAATGCATCCCCATACCATCAGAGATGCTGGCTTTTGAACTGAACGCTGATAACAGGAGGGGTGGTCTTTCTCCTCTTTAGCCCGGAGGACACGACGCCGATGATTTCCAACAAGAATGTCAAATTTGGACTCGTCTGACCACAGTACACTTTGCCACTTTGCTACAGTCCATTTTAAATGAGCCTTGGCCCACAGAACATGGCGACACTTCTGGATCATGCTCAATAATGGCTTCCTTTTGCGTGATAGAGTTTTAGGTGGCATCTGTGGATGGCACGGCAGACTGTGTTTACAGACAGTGGTTTCTTGAAGTATTCCTGGGCCCATGTAGTAATGTCAATGACAGAATCATGCCGGTGAGTGATGCAGTGGCATCTGAGGGCCTGAAGATCACGGGCATCCAGTAAAGGTCTTCGGCCTTGTCCCTTAAGCACAGAGATTTTTCCAGTTTCTCTGAATCTTTTGATGATGTTATGCACTGTCAATGATGAGACCTTCAAAGCCTTTGTAATTTGACGTTGAGGAACATTGTGTTTAAAGTATTCCACAATTTTTTTACACAAGCCTTCACAGGTTGGAGAGCCACTGGCCATCTTTACTTCTGAGAAACTCAGCCCCTCTAAGACATCCCTTTTATAGCCAATCATGTTACACACCTGGTGCCAGTTAACTTAATTACTTGCTGAATGTGCTTTCAGCTGATTCTCTTATATATTACTTGCTTTTTCAGCCCTTTTTTTTCCTCTGTCCCAACTTTTTTGGGACCTGTTGCAGCCAGAAAATTTGAAATAAGCTAATTTTGTGGATATAAATAAAAAATGTCTCAGTTTCAACATCTGAAATGTTATCTATGTTTTATTGTAAATAATATATTGGCTCATGTGATCTGAAAGTTATTGCATTTTGATTTTATTCACAATTTATACCTAGTCCCAACTATTTCAGAATTGGGATTGTGGCTTCTTTGAAGACAAAGATTTTCACGGTGGTTCTACTGTTTCATAAACGTACGTAACTAGAGTTATTAAAAACCCATAACAGAAAGGCCTGCTGCGATCATGAGATGAGAGATGCGGCCTGATTTCCGAAATGGCCACACGGGGCTACACTGGCCAAGCAGCATGGGCTTAGTTTGTCGGGGTTAGTAGCCCCGGATGTGCCAAAGTTGCCCTGCTTGCACACAACTTAGCTGTCAGGAAGCCTCAACCAGCCTCTCTTGCCTGAGCAACAGCGTACAACGAACACTCAGTTCGTGATTTCTTCACCAAGTTGGGTGAGCTGTATGACAAACACATATTTGAACCCAAAGACATATGGGTGACATTAAACCGGTGTTACAATGGTACAACAGCCTGAGTACGTAACCTTGTGAATGAACTTTAATAAAAAAATGTTAACCATGCAGAAGATAATAATAATTATTGTAATAAAATCTAATAATAATAATAATAATAATAATAATATCAAATTATGATGATGATAATAACAACAACAACAACAACAACAACAAAACAAAACAACAACAATAATAATAGCCTAATAATAATAACTACTACTACTACTACTACTAAATAATAATAATAATAATAATAATAATAGCCTAATAACTACTACTACTAATAATAATAATAGTAATAAGCTTCAGCTTCAGCTGATTGCCAACTATGACGATTTTACCCCACCCATCTGACGAAGTAACCCCGGGTATGGGGTTGTTTTGGCATGTTTGTGATGTATCGAAAATTGAATATTGTGACGTAAATATATGTTATATTGAGATTGTACGAATACAAGTTTTGTAGGCGACATTCTGCACTACACATATACCGTAAAGGTATTTCTCTAATTTTTAGCAACAAAGAGTTATGGAGCCAAATACAAAATAATACAAGGTAACCCCGGCCTCCCCTACACTGTAAAAAGTCCTTCAATGGCAATGTCCATATTACTTAATTTTAAAATGTGTATTTAGAACAATCAATTCATTTTGTCTTTTTTTTACTGACGGTTTAAGTTACAGAAAAGTAAAAAGTGTTAATGTTTTGGTAACTTCAAATGTTCTATCATAAATTTGATTTCCTGGTACTCCACAATAAACTGATTTCACAAAACATTTTCAGTAGTACTCAATAAGTATATTGTCAGGACCCGCCCACATGCAGTAATTGGAGAACACATTTCAGCATTGTAATTTAATTTCTTCAGTAGACATGTTGAATCTGCAAGTCAGACCTTGTTTAATGTCAAATATGGAGTAGAAGAGGGAACAAAAGGGATTATTAATATTTGAGGGGTGGACTGGCCATCGGGAATACCGGGAGTTTTCCAGGTGGGCCGCTGGGTCATTTCACCGGTCTGGCCAAAGACCTAAATCGCAGTTGCGTAGACGGCCCACTGGTGGTCAGTAGCCCTCATTAATGTGAGCAATAGCGCAGTGGTGTCGCCTTGTTTGTTCAGCGTTACTGCCTTAACACGAAAAATTTCCATACCTTTTTTTGCTCCCGCCGCTTACGGTGCGGGAGCTATGGTATCGGGCTCCGTGCGTGTGTGCGAGCATCCGTCAACACATTTCGCTTTATCTCATCAACGATTTCAGTTACAGGCTCCTAATTTTTACTGGACATGCATCTCATAAAGCCCTTCAAAAGACATGCCTAAAGGTGACCTTGGCCTATTTTTCCAAGGTCACTGGCCCAAACATATCACCAAAGATTTCGATATTTTGCTTTCTCTCATCAACTATTTCAGTTACAGGCTCCTAATTTTTATTGGACCTGCATTTCATAAAGTCCTACAAAAGGTGACCTTGGCCTATTTTTTCAAGCTCACTGGCCTGAAAATATCACCAAAAACTTTGACAATTAGCTTTATCTTATCAACATTTTCAGTTACAGGCTCCTAATTAGCTCCTGCCGCCTGAGTGGCACGGGAGCTATGGTTTCGGGCTCCATCCGTACGTGCGTCCGTCCGTCCATGCATCCATCCGTCAACAAAAACTTTGACATTTTCTTTATCTTAACGGCGGGAGCTTCTGGGGCCGCCAGTGCCCTATATTTTAAAATAGCTTACGACCAATCTGTACAGACTGTTAAATGGAGTTGTCAGTTACTGCAGAAAATGGTCAATGTGTGACTCAAAGCTTTAGATACCACTTTTTATGGTTCTGCTTCACTATTCCGCGGTTATCCTGCGTCATGATCATTTTATTTCACATCTATCTATATATTTGCTTTATGATATAATAATGACCGAAAACTGTATTCTTGCAAATAAAAAACGATGCATGGGTTTAATCTATGTGCAATTTATTTAATGCTGTTGTTTTCATCCTAAAAGTTTCAGAAAGCAGGTTTGCTGGGAAATTTGTTACACCAATGGCCCTGCTTGTACCCTGTTGCGTTACCAGTCTAAAAACGCGTTTCAACGAATACGTGGTCAGACGCAAATGTCAGAAAGCAATGGAGAGGCAAAAAAGCTAAGAGAATAAAGTGAACAGATATTGGAGGCTCAGGGCAGGCTTTCAAATGCGGTAGGACTGACGTTAAATTATTAGGCTATCGCAAGTATGTGTTCGGGTAAAATTTGCTTGAGCTTACAAAAGGACCCCACTGATGGATCATTTGTTAATAGCCTACTGCATATTGATTTGTTGTTTTACGGTGCCAAATAAAATGGGATATATGGTCCAATATGATGTTAAAATCCATACTTTTTTGTCGAATAACATTAATTTTTTTCGGCCAGTCACTACCTCCCCATCCCTGCCACCTGGAGAGTGGGCCGGTCAGATACGAATTCCTGGGCCACTTTTTTCCCCAGTCCGCCCCTGTTTGGCACCTGTGAGTTGATAGCTGCCTTAGATCTGTTCATTTTCAGTCACTTAGTGTCTGACGCCTAGCGCTGAACACAAGTGTCATAGACAAATAGACAAAATGACTGAACACAAGGCAAAGTGTTAGGCATGAAAGCATTTACAGACATGCCAATTAATTGGGTCTAAGTCATGTGACCAGGAACTGACAACAAAGCAGTCTCAGTCCACTTAGCAGCCATTCATAGTTGCTGTTTGACGTCATGATTAATCTATCTGCACATGTGGAATTAGTAAGGCAGAAACGGTGTGGATTCAGCTGGTAATTGTATGCCCAGAACGACAGAAAGTGTTTTAAATCAGTAGCAGTCCGTTGGCGGTATTAAAGACCTTTAGGTAATGGTACATCTGTATGCTTAATTAGCTAATCCTGCTGCAGTTTGCGTTGTCTGATTAGCAACAGTTACTGAAACTAATTGGTAGTGTAACAGTCCACTTTATTTTCAATTGCACTGTGTAAGTTGCTTCACAAAGTTATGACGCGTTTTCTTATGTGCATAAATTATGACTTAAAATGCCCCAGATAAACTCCAACTGTCTGGTCTTTTTTTTTTTTTTTTTGCCGTACAAGCTTGTGCGCATGCTTGTTGGATATGTTTCCAAACACAGCAACTACGAATTTAAGCAGCACATCATTAAGTTTGGATTAGATCTTCACAGAGGCGATGTTAATTCGTCAGCGATTTATGAAACTATGAACATTGATCGCTCTTGAAAATTCATTTTTTGCTTTGCTATGCCTCCACCTCCGCCGGTAGACATTTTCTGATCCATTTTAAAGATATGCTCCTCCCTCGCCGCTTGTCATCACTTCTCGCCATGAACAGCATTTTGCAACTAATTAGATTAATTGGCAACAGGTCAGTAACATGACTGGGTATGAAACGAGCATTTTAGAGAGGCACTCTTTCTTATAAGTAAAGATGGGCAGAGGTTCACCAATCTGCATCTAAAAATCAAACAATTTCAGAAAAAATTCTTAATGTGAAATTGCGAAGACTTTGATTATGCCACCATCTACAATACAAAACCTTCAGAGAATCTGGGGAAATCTGTGCAAAAGGGACAAGACCGATGGTGAATATTGGATGCTCGTGATCTTCTGGCTGCACTGCATTAGACACAAGTATGATTCTGCACTTGAATTCACTCCATGGGCTCAGGAACACGTCCACAAATCATTGTGTGAGCACAGTTTGCTGTGAAACCAATAAATGCCAGTTAAAGCTGTATCATGCAGAGAATAATATGTGAACAAGATCCAGAAATGGTGCCATCTGCTCAGGGCCAAAGCTCATTTTAAAATGGCTTTCCATTTTGCCTCAGTCCATTTTAAACCATTTTAAATGAGCTTTGGCCCAGAGAAGATGGCAGCATTTCTGGATTTTTACATCTGGCTTCTTTACATGAGCACTTGTGGATTGCACAGTGAACTATGTTCATAGAAAATGATTTCTGGAAGTGTTCCTGAACGCATGCAGTATCATACCCGTTTTTAGTGTAGTGCTGTCTGAGGGCCCGAAGATCGCGAACATCCAATATTCACCTTCGGCCTTGTCCCTTATGCACAGACATTTCTCCTGATTCTGTGAATCTTTTGTACTCTGGATGGCGGGATATTCAAAGTCTTTGGAATTTCACATTGAGAAGCCTTTTTCTGAAATTGTTCTCAATTTTTAGATGCAGATTGGTGAACCTCTGCCCATCTAAGAGAGACTGCCTCTGCAGAATGCTGTTTTTATACTCCGTCATGTTACTGACCTGATGCTAATTAACCTAATCAGTTGCAAAATGCTCCTTTTTTTTTTCTTTACTAGCACCACTTTTCCAGCCTTTTGTTGCCCCGTCCCAACTTTTTTTAAATGTGTTGCTGCCATCAAATTCGAAATGAGCTAATATTTCCAATATTTTTCATGAAGTGTCTCAATTTCAACATTATGTTGTCTATGTTCAGTTGTGAATAAAATGTGAGTTTGAGATTTGCAAATCATTGCATTCCATTTTTATGTACATTTTACACAACATTCTAACTTCATTGGAATTGGGGTTTGTAGTATAATACAGTACTTCCCAAACCTCTGCTGGAGGACTACCTGTCCTACGTATTTTAGATCTCTGCCTGCTCTAGCACAGGTGATTCAAATGATCAGCTCGTTATCAACCCCCTGCAGCTGATTGATAATGAGCTGATCATTTGAATCACCTGTGCTGGAGCAGGGAGAGATCTAAAGCATGCAGAACAAGTGGTCCCTCAGGGAAGGTTGGGAATTGGTAAGTATAAAAAAAAAAGTAAAATGAAGGTAAAAATTCATGTTTTCTTTTAAATACCACTTAATTTAATTAAGTTAGATGTAGTTAAAATGCTGTCCATTTTGACCATGGTTGTACTCAATTTCTTGGGGGTTTTTTTGTAGACTGTACCTAAAATTTTAACTTTATGCTAAAATTTTATGATTGATTTTTCTCAACTTAAAAAAAACAAGAAGTTCATCAAACTAACAAAAAGTGCTTGGAAAATGTTGCCTTATTTTTAGTTTTATCTAAGTAACAGTTTTTACAGTGTATTCAACATCCACCAATGTCGAATGTAATCAGTACATTTTCGGCTTACCTTGATGTTTGAGTGCCCAGAGAAACATTCGGATGTGTAAAAACAAAAATCAATCAGTCAAGAAAATTTCAAGTTTAATTTGTCGTGCTGCTATACGTGGTAATCCATGTTACAGATGACACACTGGGTTGCTAGGGCACGAGCAGCATATGCATGCGTGATATTCGATATTATTATTGTAAACCCCCTTCTCAATAATAAAACACCCCAAAATATATTGGCGTCTCGTTTTGAAAGTGTTCCTCATTTAAAACACGGATCATCGGTCTATCATTTGTTGCAGCCCTAGTTTTAAAGTACTGTTAGCCATTTGAGACATATTTTCATCTCCCCCCCAAGGTTTGGCTGCTTGGCAAATGGCTGGATCCTTATTTCAAACTCCTTCATTCTCTGTTTCTCAAGACCTGCCTTATTTTAACTGGCCTAGTTTTTGCCTGGAGTGCAAACTCTGGATACATTGTGGTTTTTTTTTTCTGATAATGAAGCCAAACAGAGTCTAATGGTTTACATTGAATAGATCAACAATAAAATAAATTATTTGAATGTAATATAATCAGTCTTCTTTATTGGTTTTACTTAATGATATTACATAGTGCAGATGTTGCTACTAGTAATACTTATGCCTCTATGCCATTATTAGTAATTTTACCAGCAACAACTTTTGTTTATTGTAAAGATTAGCATACTTATTAGGCTTACCCTCTGTGACACAGTTCACACTTTAATTCTGCAGATTATATGTTACCTGACAGGGATGATCTGAAGAATTAAAAAGACACAGCCCCATACAATTTGTAGTTGAAATATAGGCCTAGAAATCAAGAGACAACCTATCGTGCGAGTACTTCTACTTTTAGTACTTAAAGTACATTTGAAAGCAAGTACTTTCTTACTTTCACTTAAGTAGGATTGTTATGCAGTACTTCTACTTTTACTTGAGTGTATATTTTGCTGGTTATCTGCTTTTACTGAAGTACTGAACTTCAGTACTTCCTCCACCACTGCCAGCCGTTTCCGGCATTAAATTGCCTTTTTGTCATTATAGTTAAAACAACATGCGTAATTGTAATTGCAGAAACTTGAATTTATTAATTTTATGGCGAAATGCGTTAGCATACTAGCTAGCGAATTATCATATTGATTTGAATAAATCAGTTTGAAATTTGGTTAGGCAGAACAATATTTCCTTGCTGAAGTTCTTTGCGTTGATGCAATTCTCCCCCCAATCAGAAGCACACGCATATTGGTTTCATCGGAGCCGAAAGGGTCTGTGTCAGAATTTTTTGGATTAGAAGCATGTAGTGTGTGCATTATTTTGATAGCAACAGGAGTACTGATTTGACAGGCTACAATTCTGTGTCCATACCACCACGTTATTGTAGAGGATTATTAGACATCATATAGCCAACCTAGATGTAATTCTTTCGGTTATTCACTTGGGAGAGGGGGAGTGCAGTTTTCGTCAAATAGTAGAGCTGTCTTTTCTGCGCACTTTTTCTCTGGATCCGTCGCGTCACGCTCAGCGGCGGCGGCTTCTGCCTTTCTCAACTGTACTATACCCCTCTCTTCCTAGTGATCCAAGCATCTGCGACTATGATGAGATCTGGGTTCGTTTGGTGCCTCCTGAATTCACTGTTTTGCAAATTACGTGACCCGGAGACACGAACGCATTCTGCTTCCCCGTGTCTGTGCACCAGTTGCAGATAGCCAAAATTTCCTTCCCACAAACTTTTTTTTCTAGCCATGAATATTTGAATCGCCTCTCTTCACGCCAGCAACTATGCTTATGGGCCCCGCTGGAATTAGCTGATTTGGGGCTTGATATCTCTTGCGATTGGGAAGTACAAGCAGTAACATCATCCGCCTGCTTCTGTCTTTTCTGCCCGCTACTTTTTTGAAAAAAAGTCGGTGATTTGGCGTTTGGCTTTACTTTACACAGTGATATTTATTGCGAGACAAAGCAAAGGCCAGACGAAACTTGGTGCAGACGATTCAGACTAGGCTCATGCATACAAACATTCAGTACAAATAGGAAGTATTCATGGCATAGGGAAACAACGTAACACACACTGATCTCTGTCATTGGTCCGTAGTAATTTATATATGATCGGGAAAGGAATGACCGGGGATTGCTGAGTGGTATAAAAGATCCCAAATTCTGCCGCATTAAGGGTAGCTTGGCATTATTTTGATGAACTTGGGAAAATGGACAATGCTACGGAGAGTGAGTATTGCAATTTCATCTACAGAGAAGTCGTGCGTCCCCGAAACTCCCAGGCATGGTTCACTGTGCGTCCTGTGTGATTTTTGTGCGTATTTCACACGAGGTCTCGGGTAATCGCGAGCCCTGGTTTGTTCGTTGGCACTCTTAACGAGACATCAGCTGCTCCACCAAGAAACGAGAGGGTTTTTAACTAGCATCACATTTCCATCCGTTCTCACTGGTGAGTGATGAATTGGCTTTAAGCGACAAACAACAAGTGTGAAACTAGGCCTACCCTGTCGGCGGCCGACAGCAACTGGTATATCCCCGAAATTCCCCAATCCTCGAAGCCCCCTTTATTAGATTCTGCTTTACTAGACCTACAATATGAGTCAAATTTGAGGTCTGTGTAAGTAATTGTTCCAGAGATATGGTTAAAAAACTGATTTTTTCAATATACAGCGCCACCTGGTTGCAAACCTAGGAGTGCATACTTGCCCAAAATCTAATCAGTTCATCCTCTCTACCATATGTACCCATATGCTAAAAATGAGAAGCCAGTGTAAAGTATTTTGTGAGTTATTGCGTTAACAGCTAAAATCCGCGGACGCGGCAGCGGCGGGTGGGGCGAAACCATGATATCCCCAAAACTCATATTTTGGGGATATAAATATCTGGTAATTAATGAGTAAATATTCCATAACATTGAAATGCCATTTCATAAATCTAACATGCGATCGACGCATATTTTAATATTGCCGATACTTGGTTTACCTTCCCACTCGGCGTCAGTTGCACTCTCACGACCATCACTTCTGTAGCTATGGTTAGCTGAGCACATCTAAGAAAACCATAACGATGTAGCAGTACTAGCTAGGTAGTTGCATCAGAAAATGTCAAAGTAAATTCAATATGAAACCGAAACAGAAAATCAGGCCCTGGAATACTGGCGATAGCTAAAATCGCATTTCTGGGATGATATACTTGTCATCTGCGCAGCATCTGATATAGGCTGATAAGTAACAGAAGCAAACCGTTAATATTGAAGCAACACTGCGTATTTCAGAAAGTACTCAACACCATCTTGCGCAACTATCCAATGGGCCATATTGAACGATCTTTTGTCAATAAATAATGGACTGGGACAATCACCCTATCCAACACAATAACAGCAAGGGGGGAATGATTGTGTGCGATTCTATTTATTGTGGTGTGTGTTGATAGGATGGGACTGGAAATCAATTTGTATGTATTATACTGTGTTTGATATGTTTGTTAGTGTACGTGCCAATAATGCTCTCCCGCGAATGCCCAAGGCAAATTTCTCCTAAGGGAGACAATAAAGGCTAACCTAACCTAACCTAGACTAGTCTAGTGTATCAGTATATAAACACATGAAAAAAACTGGTAGATTTTTTTTCAATGTACGGCCAGTTTTCTGGCTCTGAAAAATATCAGTGTCACTTGTATTTTACATTATAAAGACATTTCTACTCGGTAAAAATAAAAAAATTCTGTTTAGTTCTAGAGTTGTTGTGTTTCAAATTGTTCACAAGTGATTTTTTCTATTAATTGTGTACATATTTCCTTGTACATTTCAGGGTTTTTCCTGGTTCAAAATGAGGTGGTGGTGGTACCCGATCATGGGCTCACACGTGCACATGTACCTTTCCTTCAACTGGCTCGAGCAAATGTTTTGCAAGCAGTGTATTTTAGGAGTTATGATTGCAAGTATTATTTTATGCATATTTCTGTATTTATTGTAAGTATTTTTCTGACAAATTTCACAAGTGGCAAATGTGGCCATATTTCAAGGTAGTTTAATACACCAGCCATTCATTTACACAGTTCACAACCAGTGACAGAATATTTCAGCCTCCTAGGTTTCATTTTGAAGAACCTCTTCATGCACTCCTTGTAAGCAAAGGCCGCCTGGTCTGGTCCATTGATGGCCACCTTGCGACACTCATCCAAGTGCTGCAGGGCTCAGGGTGGGATACAGTTGAGAGGTCTCTGGAGAAACAAGCCACTGAAGCACTTCCTCCAAAGATTTATTCTGAAGTAGTACAAAAGTGAGAACAAAGATATAATAATTCTTCAAAACCAATAGAATGAGGGGGTAATAGTGGTGCAGTTAATGTACCTGATATACACTGATCAGTCACAACATTAAAAACATGTCTTTTCAAACGGGACGTGCTGCATTTGCAGGCTACTTCGTAGGTCAGGGCTATTCAACCATGTCCAGAAAGGGCCGGTGTGGGTGCAGGCTTTCATTCCAACCAAGCACTTACACATCTGATACCACTAATCAACCCCAAGAGTATTTGCTAATGAGCTTGATTAGTTGTATCAGGTGTGTAAGTCGTAGGTGCTCAAACTGTCTGCAGTAAATTGAATTCATCCGCATTTGGAAAGGGTAACACATCCAGCCTCCACTAGTATGTATGAAATCAGTACTTTTTCGGCTTACCTTGATGTTTGGGTACTTAGAGAAACATTCCGGTGTGTAAAAACGTCAACCGTACATCCAGTCAAGAAAATTAAGTGTTCAATTTCTAGTGCTGCTACACGTGGTAATAGTAAATAACGGCGATAGCCCTATAACTGATGACACAACGGGTTGCTAGGCATCCGAAGCATATGCATTCGCAATATTAATATTAAATTCAAACCCACTTTCTCACCAGTGAAACCCCCCAAAATATATTTGTGCCTCTTTTTAAAATCGTTCTGGCAAAAAAAAAAAGTGGAAGTTGGAAATGGAACTTTTTCCGGTTTGTGTACTAAATGCGGTCGGCTACAGCAAAGCAAACTCGCTGCATATATGCGTTCCCGCAGGCAAACAGTTAATTTTACTAACATTAAACTTTGGTGGTAACGGTATTATTTCAATAACGGATAACTGATTATTTTAGCTTTAGGTCGAGTTTTGCTTCATTCATTCATTCATTTATTGGATCTCCATTAAGGGCGTTTCACATAAACTTACCTCCAGGAGCTGCAACAGCCAGGAACTGAGTCGCTCTCCTCACATCTGCTGGGAAAATTGCGGTGAAAGCATGGATGTATTACAAGAATATAATGTAATACATCCATGAGTGAAAGACTCTTCTTTGGGTCGGTGAACGACTCTCTTTCGTCAGGCTCTTTTCGTAGTGTCGTAAATGGTGCTGATTTTGATACAGCGCCACTGCCACTACCTGTGGTTGCGTGCTGCAATTGCAGTTAAAATTCACAGAAATGACAGATCCTGACAGTGAGTGTGTTTACATTGACTTGAGTATCCCGGTTATGAGGCTTATCTCGGTTGAGTTTCCCATAAAAACACCGAGCGTTATGCCGTGAGCTGGTGGCGGTAAGAAATTTGGCCGTGGCAGCTGCCACCAAATTCTCTATGCAGGAAAAACTCTGCATTTGTGCTCATTTTGCAAAAAAATTAGCAAAATTGTGTTGTGATTTTATCAGATTTCTTAGTATTGGGACATATCACTGTCCTCATTCACATATTTGTAAGCCAGGATGATGTGAAATAATGTGAAACTTTCAAAAGAGTCAAGAGTTGGGTAGGGGGGATCAAAGTTGGGTACCCCTCAGAATGGGTTTTTCTCAAATATCTTTGTACCTATTACATGAACCACAAATATGACTGCAGATTCTGATTCTACAGGGAAAATTACATGAATACACCGATATTAAGCTTAATAGCTAGCATACAGCCTGAGTTATTTAGGAAAAAGCATTTCAAAAAAGGGTGCGTGGCACATCGCAGCACGCGCCAAGGCCAGATTTCAAGATGGCTGCCACTCAGACAGGAGTAGGAATTGATGCTCCAAAATTGGGTTTTTTTGTTTTCCCATATTTACCAACAAAACCTGAAAAAAAATCTGCCAAATCTGAGATGGAGTGGTTCCACCCCCTGGTTGATATGAGATGGAATGACCCCAATATAAACTTAATTTCTATCTGCAACGATTTAGCTTCCACAGACGATGTTGCCCATTCTCCATAAGACCCAATGTTCAAGTACAGTGCCCCCACTAGACCCACTTCCATCGAAAATGAGTTGATCAAAATGAGTTGATTGCCAGATTTAGAAAAAAAGGTATCAGACAATTTTTGTGAAATCATTTTTTGAAATTTCAAATCCTATCTTTTAACATTGTTACTATTTTCCTTGACCTCGAGTTTTACCTTTCAAAGTCATCTGTGGTCAAATATAATATTGCCAAAATATAGGTCATATATGACTTCCTATATGTCGGTAACACAAATTTAATCTCTATCTGCAACCATTTGGCCTCCACAGGCCATCCTGCCTATTCTCCATCAGATCCAATGTTAAAGAACAGCGCCCCTCTAGGCCCACTTCTGTGAATTTAATCAAATTGGTACTTGCGCTGTACATTGTCGGTACCAAGGTAAGTTGATTGCCTGATTTAGAAAAAAAACTATCGCTCAGTTTTTGAGAAATAAATTTTTTAAAATTTCTCAGTGTTATCCTCAACATTGCGGCTAAAATTTCAAGGGCCCATAAAATGGACAAAAATTCAATCAAAAATCCAAAAAAAAAAAAAATGTCTGGAGATATGGTCTAGTACTATGTTATAGCAAATTTACACAAAAATTTATCTGGCCAAAAAGAGATTAAAATGTTCCAGACGGGGCGCCCCGGTGGCTCATCGGTTTAAGCGCGCGTACCATAAAGGCTGTCTCCTTCCCACAGCGACCTGGGTTCGATTCCAGGTCAGGTCATTTGCTGCATGTCTTCCCCCATTCTTCTCCCCAACCTTCCTGTCTCTCTATACACTGTATAACTGGCAAATAAAGAAAAATTCCCCAAAAAAAATCTTAAAAAAAAAAATGTTCCAGACAATGGACGCCACACCACGACAATAGCTTATTAAATAATACTGAGGATTGAAAAATGGCTGGGGGTTAAACAATACATTTCTGGGATCATAAACTCCTTGACCACAAGTATTCTTCATCTGAGCATTCAGTCTTATTTGGCTTCCTCTTTCAAAACTCTCACAGCCCTCAAAATGGCGCACAGTCAAATAATAAAATAATCATATCTTTAACCACTTTAACCATATCTTTTGACCACTGAGGCAGGTTAAAATCCTTGACAAATCTCTGAGCAGTTATCTGATGAACCAAACTGTAGATCAGGAAGCTGGCTTTTTAACAACAAGTTATTATCATTCAGGAATAGACCCTACTGAGGAAATTGATCCGGATAACCAGTTTTTCTACAACGAAACAAATGCATGCGGATACTTTACTGTGGACAAATTTAACAAGAGCATTGAAATGGAAGGGAGTTTGTCCATTATTCACTTTAATAGTAGGAGTCTATATGCAAACTTTGACCAAATAAAGGAATACCTTCTGTCATTTGCTAATTCGTTCAACATCATCGCAATATCGGAAACTTGGATTAAAGAAGAAAAGGACAAGGACTTCTACATGGAGGGTTATAACTTCGTGTGTAAGAGCAGACTGAATAAAGCTGGTGGGGGTGTTGGACTATTTATTGATGAGGCCATAAACTTCCAGGTACTGGAATGCAAATCAAATGTTGTGGAAAATGTAATGGAATGCCTTACAATTGAGATTCCTAGGTTGAAAGGTAAAAATTCGGTTATTTGTTGTGTGTACAGAGCACCGGATTCGCAAATTGATGTTTTTAGTAAATGTATGGGTGAATTACTCGCCAATATGAACCAGAAAAATGTTTTTATATGTGGGGACTTTAATATTGACTTGATAAATCCAAATAACAGCTCTATAATAGAGGATTATATCAACACCATGTATGCTATGGGTATGCAACCATTAATCACAAGACCAAGCAGGATTACTAGACACAGTGCCACCTTGATAGATAATGTGTATACTAATGTGTTAGATTCTGAAATATTAAGTGGCATCATGATAAGTGACATTACTGATCATCTACCAGTTTTTGCTATTTGTAACTCCAAATTAGATATAAGGGACCAGGCTAGATCCAAAACCCTGGAACACACAGAAATCAGAATTAAAAGCGAAAAAAGGCTAAAGACACTAGAATTAGATCTGTTGAACCAAAGTTGGGATAATGTACTAACAGAACAAGATCCAAATAAAGCCTATGAGGCTTTTCTATGGACAGTAAACTCCCTGTATGATAAACACTGTCTAGCCAAAACAATGAACAAACTGAAGCAAAACAAAGAGAAGGCCTTGGGTTTGAAAGCACTGGCGAATGCGTGTAAGAAAAAAAAAACACTATATAAGCAGTTTCTGAGGAAAAGAACTGAGAAAGCAGAAATTAGGTACAAAAATTACAGAAACAAAGTGACATATTTACTAAGGAAGCATAAAAAGAGTATTATGAAAAGCTTTTATTAGAAAATAAACATTATACCAGAAATCTCTGGAATATAATCAAGAACGTCTCTGGGAGGACTATGAAGAGGGAGTACCCTGCCTTCTTTAACATAAATGGCAAAAAAGGTGGAGAACATGGAATTGGTCGTGGAGATTTTTTAACAGTTATTTTGTGAATGTTGGGCCAGAACTAGCGAAGGGTATTAAATCCTCACACCTGAGATGGGACTACCTTAATAAGGATGAGGAAGTCCAAGACATAATGACATTAACTCCTGTTACCGTATCTGAAATCAGATCAATTCTGAAAAATTGTACAGCTAAGACATCAGTTGATGCAAACCAATTAGACATGAAATTACTGAAAGCACTAACTAACGCAATTGTAACTCCACTTACGCATATATGCAATCTATCCTTCTCCTATGGAGTGTTTCCAGATAAAATGAAGATAGCGAAAATTATCCCTCTCTACAAAAGTGGGGATAAATATGATTTCTCAAACTATCGTCCTGTCTCGATTTTACCTCAATGCTCAAAGGTCCTAGAAAAGCTCTTCAATGACAGATTGGACAAGCACATTGATAAACACAAAATACTGTGTGACAGTCAGTATGGGTTCAGGAAAAAAACGTTCGACAGCATTAGCCCTAACGGAATTTATTGAAATGATTAAAGATTCACTAGATTCAAACTTCTATTCTATGGGCATATTTATTGATCTGAAGAAAGCATTCGACACTATAAATCACGATATACTGATTGAAAAACTTTACAAATATGGAATAAGAGGGACCGCATTAAAATGGATCAAAAATTACTTAACAAGTAGGACGCAATTTGTGCAGATGGGCAATAGCAAATCAAATTGCTTGGACATTACCTGTGGAATTCCTCAGGGCTCAGTCATAGGTCCTAAGTTGTTCATAATTTACATAAATGACATTGTTAAGGTGTCCGATATCCTAAAACTAATTTTATTAAAAGATGACACGACTATTTTTTTTGCTCAGGTGTCGATCTTAAACAATTGGTAAAATTGGCTAATAACGAAATGTCTAAACTTCACACGTGGTTTAATGTAAACAAATTATCACTAAATCTTACAAAGACCAAATTTATGATGTTTGGGGAAAAAAGGCCTGAAGGATGACATAGACTTAAAGGTAAATGGTACCAGCATTGAAAGGGTAAACGAATATAAAGTCATGGGAGTTATGTTAGATAATCTCTTGAGCTGGAAACCGCATGTAAACTTGGTTCAAAGAAAGTTAGCTAAAAGCGTGTCTATTCTTTGGAAAATGCAGAAATTATTAAAACACAAGTCTCTTAAAATAATCTATTCAGCACTCATAGCACCCCACTTACATTACTGCGCTGAAGTATGGGGACACACTTATAATAATACAATAGAATCATTGTTTAAACTCCAAAAAAAGGCCCTTAGAATTATTCATTACGTTCCTTATGGAACTCATACAAACGATTTGTTTATTAAGGCAAGGTTTCTTAAATTACAGGATATAATAAAATTCAACTCCTTGCAAATTGTATATTTAGGATACCACAAAGAATGCCTAGAAATATACAATGCCTATTTTTGGAACGTGAATGTACCCATGATCTAAGAGGCAGAATGTTGTTGCAGAAGAGAAGGGTCAAGTCGACTCGGAGTGAGCACTCCTTGTCTGTGGCTGGAGTCAGTGCATGGAATATACTTGAAGACGGTATTAGAAAGGCAGACAATTTGAAGGTCTTTAAAGTATCTTTTGAAATGTGCATGTTTGAACAACTATAAACTTATCCAACAAAATGACATTGGATAAACTAAAACGGAACCATAACGGGCAAAAACAATAGGGGTTGTTTAGACTATATATGTGGACTGCTATTGTTAAATCTGTTCCATTGCATCTGCTGAACACACCAGGCCACCTGTCTAAAAGAAACCGTCACAGCACATTACTACAGACAGCTGTAACCAACATGGACCTTATAAACTGGTGGTTAAATGCAATTGACAAAATTATTTCCACGAGGCGGACAGGTTCTGGAGAACCGAAATGCCGGATGGGACATTTCGGCTGGTTACACCATGGATGCATGGGGCAAGTGGCGTTAAGCTGTGTTTGGCAGTCCTGGACATCGAGGATGTAGAGGACGTCTATCTAGTTGGATTTATGATAGCGGGCCTGCTATCATTGGGGCTCGGTCTGTTTTTGATCGACCGTAGGATAAAGAAAACTTTGAAAAGCATGGTTATCCTCGATATAAAGCTCAATAAAATTGGATTTGACGTCAAGGAAGGCAAGGACGGACTAAATATACTGCGAGGGGTCATTAAATCCGACAAGGCAAGGGTGAACCAAGTCGACAGAGATGATGACTAACTAAGAGATCCATGCAAAGATCCGGTATTATTGCACCTTCCACCTATTCCAAATCACTAGGAACAAACCAACTGATGAAGAAAGGAGTTCAGGTTTCTCTGGACCAAGTCTAATGGATTAAATCAAGAGTGACTCTCAAATCTAAACTTGCATGGACACTCAGCTATATTGTGATTAAAATTCTTCATGATGTTCACAACTCTTTATTATCTTATGTTGTGGCGCTTAAATCGTAGTGTAAATGCGCTCAGCTCTGTTGTGATATATGAATCTCTATGATATCTTAACCATAATCAAACTGTTTTTCTGGAAGTTGGGGGCGGGACTTTGACAAGCGATCTCGCTTCTCCCGCGACCCTTTCGGTTATGATACATGTTGTATTGAAATTGTCATGAAATGAGTATACAATCATGCCGAAATAAAAACAAATCAATCAATCAATACAAATCAACTTTTGACTCATGAAATTCAATATGAATTAATGATTTTCTGGTTGAATTTAGCATGAGTTTATCAATATACGCGCAGCTGGACATCAAAGGTCACCAGTAACCTCTCCAAACCAAAAACATGCCTTTTCTCCATGATAAAGTTCAGAGTTTTGTCCATTTTTCTACAAAGCTGCATCAGCAAGCACACATACTCATTAAAGGTTATTTTATGGTCAGAACGTTCACTAATTGCGCTTTCCCACCACGCGGTACCGGCTCTACTCGCCTTTTTTGGTTTTCCATTAAGAAAAAGTACCTAGTACTTGGTACCTGGTACCACCTTTTCTGGTCCCTGCTCTCCTGGGGTTCCAAAAAAAAAAAAGCTGACGGAGTACTAGTAGGTACTAGAATGTGACGTGACAACACCGCAGCCCACTGATTGGTCAGAGGGAATTGTCACTGCGAAAGACGACTCCATAGTCAACCTCGGGACATCTCATTCGAGTTAGATTGACGAGTCTCAAGATAAGCGTAGTTATTACGATCATCGAATTAAAGTCATGGTTTTTACTCTGTGTTTGGTGTAGGGCTTTCTTTGTGTCTCTCGTCTGGGACGACATCGAATTCCTTACACCAGCTGGTTGAATAAAGATGGGCGACACCTGTTTCGGTTTCGATTTAAGCCGGAAGTTCACCACGCCTCTTCGCTTGAGTGTCTGATCTGTTGAGTTCACACAAGCCTAGAAAGAGTTACTCTAGTTGTTAGCAAACTATTTTCACAGTTACTCAGTTTTCTTAGGGAGTTCTTCCTTAAGTTCCTTTCTTTTTCCCTCTCCTTTATTTGCACCGTTATTTGGTGTTTTAGGAGTTTTCTCGTCTGTTTGGACGTATTTATTTGTGAAGCTCCTAGCTTCGTTCTATTCTAGTTTTCTCTCTCTCGGTCAGCCCCCCTCTTAGTGGCTGTGCTGGATTACTGGGTTGCGAGAGTTTTATTTTCTGGGTCGCTCTTCTTTATAGCTCAGTGGCTGGGTTTTTACCCCTCGGCCGACTTAGGCCGGAGGGGTATTGTCGTCACCTGCATGTCTGTCTGTCGTCTGTCGTCCGTCGTCTGTCCATGATTTTGTCCGGGCCAGTACTCAGCAACTAATGATCACAGCTTCACCAAATTTGGTATGGTAACTCACAATGACCCATAGATGTGCAGCATCAGGTTTTTTGCTGGATTTCACCTTTGACCTTAGCGCTGTGACCTTGACCCTGGAAATCTTGTCCGGGTCAGTACTCGGCAACTAATTATTGCAGATTCACCAAATTTGGTATGGTAACTCACTATGACCCATAGATGTGCAACGTCATGTTTTTTGCTGGATTTCACCATTGACCTTAGTGCTGTGACCTTGACCCTGGAAATCTTGTCCGGGTCAGTACTCGGCAACTAATTATCAGAGCTTCACCAAAATTAGTATGGTAACTCACTATGACCCACAGATGTGCAACATCAGGTTTTCTGCTGGATTTGACCTTTGACCTTAGCGCTGTGACCTTGAACTTGGAAATCTTGTCCAGGTGACTTTGTCCAGGCAAGTACTCAGCAACTAATGACCACAGCTTCACCAAATGTGGTATGTTAACTCACTATGACCCATACATGTGCAACGTCAGGTTTTTTGATGGATTTCACCTTTGACCTTAGCGCTGTGACCTTGACCCTGGAAATATTGTTCGGGTCAGTACTCGGCATCTAATTATCACAGCTTCACCAAATTTGGTATGGTAACTCATTATGACCCATAGATGTGCAACGTCAGGTTTTTGCTGGATTTGACCTTTGACCTTAGCTCTGTGACCTTGACCCTGGAAATCTTGTCTGGGTCAGTATTCAGCAACTACTGATCGCAGCTTCACCAAATTTGGTATGGTAACTCACTGTGACACATAGATGTGCAACATCATGTTTTTTGCTGGATTTGACCTTTGACCTTAGCGCTGTGACCTTGAGGCAGGAAATCTTGTCCGGGCCGAGGGGTATTCAGCAATGCGTTATGTTTCTCTTTTGCCAGCCCTGTACTTTGGAAAGTCGCTGCATTTGGTCTCATTAATTCCACCATCATTATTACACTTACATTGTTTTAGACAACTCGTTCGATATACTGTGCGTTGCATTACCTTTCAAACACGGTTTCGCTTGTTCACTAAAGCTGCTACAATCATGAAATCCGTTTCTCTTTGCCTGTGACCCCGTTCGTGGCGAAATTAAGTGACGGTATTGTATCCAATTATGTTCCCTTAATTAATTCCCCTTGAGTAAGTCATGTGATGCTACCCCCATTTTAAGAAAATCACGCAGAAAAATAACTTTATGGTTGATCATTTATTTATGATTATGAGAAATCATTTTTCTCTTAAAGTTATCACAGATGAGATGACGCATCATAAAGCGATTAATTCTGATTCTCTGCCATCTCCTGCGATTTGCGGATTTTCAACGAGGAACTCTGCTCTGCAATGATCACTTAATTATCCCATGCTTTAACAATTTGTTTGTTTGGCATCAAATTCAGAGTGAAATATAAATTCGCTCTCCATGCCTTTTACGGATATCATTGCTTTGCGTTGTTAGGAGGTACGCAATTTTATGTGCAACTGAATTGGACATAACAATGTCAGAAAGAAAATACAATTCAACACTCGCCGGACTTTAGTGCCATAAGGTGGTGACGGTAGTGCCCGTCCCCTGATTTGAACACATAAATCTTTAAAGTAGGGATTCAAAGGAAAAACTGAAATATGGCAATTTCGACATCAATGGAAAGCTTAGAACGCAAAAAATGCAATGTAACGTCATTCTGTCACATTATCGATACAAAAAAATGGAAACATGCATGAAATGACAGTACTATATCGAGCGTGAATACTGCCGTGATGCTAGGAATGAGGCCCGTTTTGGGTGACGTCACATACGGGTTTTGCAAGCTCTGCTCTGTTACATGTCTCTCTCTAAGCTTTATATTTTGTTAAAGGTTAAAATTCAGTCGTACTTTACTTTAGATGGATAAATTATAATGGAGAAACATTTATCTATTTTTAGGGGTTCAAGCCCATAGGGCTGAAACCCTATTGTTTTTGTGCTGGTTTATTTTTATTATTAGGGGTTCAAGCCCGTAGGGCTGAAACCCTATTGTTTTTGTGCTGGTTTATTATTATTATTATTATTATTATTATTATTATTTTTTCTTCTGCAGAAATGTTTTTGCAAATTCCGTGAGATGGTAAATGGTAGAGACCTGAAATTTTGCACATTGGTTGGAAGTTGTGTGTAAATGCTGACCAAGGCATTTTTAACTCAGTAGGCCTGATGATGGCGCTATAATTCAAGAAAAACAGGTTTTCACTTTAAAGGTCATAACTCCTAGGCTGTACGTCTGATTCACACGAAACTTGGTATAGACATTCTTTGGTCCATTCTCTACAACTTTCCATAAGGACCTTTAAGATCCGCCATATTTGATTGTCCGAAATTTTGAATTCTTTCAAAAACACATTTTTGACATCTCCTCCTAGGCCGTAGGTCCGATTCCTTCGAAATTTGCTGTGGATCATCAGTGGACCAAGCTTATCAAAGATTGCGTAAAAAGCTGTTGAAATCTCATTTCATTTCCAAGATATTGACCAATGAACTTCAGCAGGGGCGTGGCTTAGCACAAAAATGGACAAAATTCAACAACCATTATGCCAATCATCACAGAACTTACAGAATATGTCCATATAAGTACCAGGAACATACGTTGACAGTTTCATGCAAATCGGCCCATAGGGGGCGCTATAACACAAATCAGACTATAAATCAGCAATTGTTTGTCCTATAGCCATAAAACTCACAGGATATATTCATATAAGTACCTGAAACATACCCAGCAAATTTCATTTAAATTGACTGATAGGGGGCGCTATAACTGCAAAACAAAACAGCATGGTATAACACAAATCTGACTATAAATCAGCAATTGTTTGTCCTATAGCCATAAAACTCACAGGATATATTCAAAAAAGTACTTGAAACAGACTCGGAAAATTTCATTCAAATTGATTGATAGGGGGCGCTATAAATGCAAAACAAAGCAGTGTGGTATAACACAAATCAGACTATAAATCAGCGATTGTTTGTCCTATAGCCATAAAACTCACAGGATATATTCATATAAGTACCTGAAACATACCCAGAAAATTTCATTCAAATTGACTGATAGGGGGCGCTATAAATGCAAAACAAAGCAGCGTGGTATAGCACAAATCAGACTATAAATCAGCAGTCGTTTGTCCTACAGCCATAAAACTCACAGGATATATTCATAAAAGTACTTGAAACATACTCTGAAAATTTCATTCAAATTGTCCAATTGGGGGCGCTATAAATGCAAAACAAAGCAATGTGGTATAACACAAATCAGACTATAAATCATAAATAGTTTTTCCAATCATTACAAAACTCACAGGATATGTCCACATAAGAACCTGAAACATAGCCTGAAAGTTTCAATCAAATTGACCAGTAGGGGGTGCCATAAATGCACAAAATAGCCTAACATAACACAAATCAGACTATGCATCATTAGTTGTTAGTCCAATCATTACACTGGCAAAATAGGTCCACATAAAAACCTGCAACACACTCTTAAAGTGGTTTTTGTCCCCTGCCGCCACGATAGTGAGCGGAGCAGGGGACATTGTATTCAGCTCCGTCCGGCCGTCCGTCATGTCCCGTTTGTTCTGAATGCGATATCTCAAGAACGGTTTGACCGAGTCCATTCACCTTTGGTGTTAAGGTATATTTGTGTGACACGCCGACCCCAGCAGATTTCCGTGACCTTGGCATTATTCTCAAGGTCATTACGATCATTTGACCACTTACAAATTCCTTGTCAACATGATATCTCAAGAACAGTTTGACCAATTCCATTCATCTTTGGTGTCAAGGTGTATTAGCGGCGGGGGACATAGTATTCAGCTCCATCCATCCGCCCGGCCGTCTGTCCGTCCAGCCTGTCCCGTTTGTCGTAAACGTGATATCTCAAGAAAGGTTGGATCGACTCCATTCATCTTTGATGTCAAGGTGTATTAGGGGCGGGGGACATAGTATTCAGCTCTGTTCGCCCGTCCGTCTGTCCGTCCTGTCCTGTTTGTAAATGAACGTGATATCTCAAGAACGGTTCGATCGACTCCATTCATCTTTGATGTCAAGGTGTATTAGGGGCGGGGGACATAGTATTCAGCTCCGTCCGCCCGTCCGTCTGTCCGTACTGTCCCGTTTGTCGTAAACGTGATATCTCAAGAACGGTTTGACCGATTCCATTCATCTTTGATGTCAAGGTGTATTAGGGGCAGGGGACATAGTATTCAGCTCCATCCGCCCGTCCGTCTGTCCGTCCTGTCCCGTTTGTTGTAAACGTGATATCTCAAGAACGGTTCAACCGATTCCATTCATCTTTGGTGTCAAGGTGTATTAGGGGCGGGGGACATAGTATTCAGCTCCATCCGTCCGCCCAGCCGTCCGTCCGTCTGTTCCGTCCCGTTTGTTGTGAACATGATATCTCAAGAACGGTTCGACCGATTCCATTCATCTTTGGTGTCAAGGTGTATTAGGGGTGGGGGACATAGTATTCAGCTCCGTCCGCCCGCCCGTCCGTCTGTCCGTCATGTCCCGTTTGTTGTGAACGTGATATCTCAAGAACGGTTTGACCGATTCCTTTCGTCTTTGGTTTCAAGGTGTAATAGGGATGGGGGTCCGCCCATCTGTCTGTCCGTCATGTCCCGTTTGTTGTGAACATGATATCTCAAGAAAGGTTTGACCGATTCCATTCATCTTTGGTGTCAAGGTGTATTAGGGGGTGCTCACAACTCACTTTCGATTCGTGACCTTGCCATTATTCTCAAGGTCATTCGACCATTTGACCACTTACAAATACCTTGTCAACATGATATCTCAAGAACAGTTTGACCGGTTCCATTCATCTTTGGTGTCAAGGTGTATTAGGGGCGGAGGATATAGAATTCAGCTCCATCCGTCCGGCTGTCCGTGCATCCCATCCCGTTTGTTGTGAAAGCGATATCTCAAGAACAGTTTGACCGATTCCATTCATCCTTGGGGTCAAGGAGTATTAATGCTGGAGGATATAGAATTCAGCTCCATCCGTCCGGCTGTCCGTCCATCACGTCCCATTTGTTGTGAACGCAAAATCTCGAGAACGCTTTGACCAATTTAATTCATCTTTGGCTTCAATGTGTAATTTTGTGATGCGCCGACCCTAGTCGATTTCCGTCACCTGGCGGGGGACATGGCCACGTTTAGTGGCAACACTTGTTAATTAAGCTGTTAGAGCTTTCAACTACTAATGGTCTTTCGTGGCTTGAACCCCGGAATTGCCGCTTGCGGCTATATTTTTTTATTTAAACTCATATTTTTCTATATTGGCCTAGTACATTGAAGATTAACATATACATATTCTGATCGATCTGACGGAAATCGTGTAGATACGGGGAAGGCAGGGTTTCCTCCAGGATTTTTTGAAACTGGCGGAGGGCTTCAGCGTCAGGTCAAAACTCAGCATTATCAGGTGTGGCCAGTTTTCATTAATCAGCACGTAGGCGATGTAATAATTGAAGTCTATGTGCATGGAGGTTTATCAGTTTCACATGCGTCACGGTGGATTTCACATATAAAATGAAAACCAATTATGACTCCGGACTCCGGAATTGGAATTTAATAATCATGAAGATACAATTAGGCAGAGCAGGATGTGCTCACAGCAAACACAGAAGTTAACAGCCTAGTTTATTGTTTTGCAAAGTGAACAAAATATTTTTTCTCTAATCGTTGCACACATTGCATTAAGAAGAAAGCAGCATGTTTTACTGCCGATGACTAATTTTTATTCATTGGAAAACGTGTTCATCAAGCAAAATGATTGACAACAGGTCAAGAATTACTAGCACTCATTTTAACTTAACAATGAGAACTGGCGACACCTGATTGTCCTTAGGATTTTTGGAGTTTATGTAAAGTCATTTTACATAGGCGTGGCGGCTTTTATTTTGCCGTGGCGGTGCACCATGATTAATTACATGTAGCGGAAACCCAGGGGGAAGGACTGATACCTTAATTTATTATGATATTTTTTCGATGAGTAGACTTGATGAAAGCGATGGCAAAACAAGAAAGGAAGATTTTTAGAATGTATTCTCTCTCTTAACTCGTGCAGGAATACATATTGTTCATGCACTTGCAGCTGCCTGTCATCAGATCTTTCTATTGCGTACTGTAACTATCTAACGTTATTAGATTTGAGGTTTTGTTTCGTTTTGAGGAGTAGTTGTGCGCACATCTCATACCAAATTAGGCCCGGTGCTGGATTCACATGTAATTCAAGCAAAGAAAGTAAAAAAATCCGCACACTGGATTAAAGCTCCCAAACCTTTATTGATGCAACGTTTTACCACTCACAGGGTCTTCATCAGGCAAATGACTGACAGACAGACAGACAGACAAATACATAGGCAGGTATTTACCTAGTCATTGGCTGATAAAGTATCAGCTGACAACCAATAGGATACAGACACATTGGCACAAGGCACAATGAGTGCCTGCCCTTTAAAGGGACTCGGTATTTAAATGCACAATAGACAAAGAGAGCAATAAGTACATCATCAATGCATCAATTGCAATGCAATCATAAAATACATAAAGAAAAACATTCTGTTCATTGTTATGTGGCCTGGATCATCATCGGCAAGTAATTGCCAAAATATAGGCCAAACAGTAATATTTCAATGATATTAACAGAGAAAACACAGTAAGCAGCCAATGAATTTTTAGAGTAAAAACAACAGGAAATGTTAATGCTGGATAATTTCATAATAGAAATTACTACTATGAAAATAAAGCTATTAATAGAAAAATAGAAAAGTGTAAAAATGGAAAAAAGCCTACAAAAAAGGCTTAATATCAAATTCCTCATTTAAACCATTAGGGGACATGGTATTAAGGAAATAGATCCAAAAAGTTTCGCGTTGGAGAAGCCTCCTTTCTAAATCACCACCCCTCCGAGGTTTCTCCACCTTTTCCACGCCAACATAACGTAGTGTGTTCAAGTTGTGTCCGGCATTCTTAAAATGAACTGCTACAGGGTTGCGCTCATCGCCGGTTCTGATGCTACTCCTGTGCTCACTGATTCTTGTGCGTAACGCACGGGAAGTCTTGCCGATATAGGCTAAGCCACAAGGGCACCGAATCAGGTATATCACATGTGTGGTGCTACATGTGATCGCACCCCGTATGGATATATCTCGACCAGTGTGTGGGTGACTGAAGCGTTTACATTTACGCGTGTATGTGCATTGAACACAGCTTCCACATCTATAATTGCCATCTGGGACCACTGGGAATATTGGCTCACCCTGAGCACATATATCAGACTTCAGCAAAATATCCCTTAAGTTAGTGGGGCGTTTAAACACCAACATAGGCTTTTCCTTAAAGGCATTTTTTAATTTTGGGTCTGATTGCACAATGTGCCAATGTCTCAGGATGACATCTTTGAATTTAGAGCCGAGTTGAGAGTATTTGGTAATGCACATAGGAGGATTATTTTGACTTTTTTTATTATTTTTTTGACTGGAGACATGCCTCCTGTGTTATCTGGTCAAAAGCGCTCCCTAGCTGCCTCAACCCATTCTTTTCTGTATCCCCTGTTAAGGAATCTATTGGAGAGATCTGAGGCCTGTAGTGAGTAAGAGGCATCATCACTGCAGATCCTCCGAGCACAGTGGAATTGACTAATAGGAAGACTTTTAATCAGTGATTTAGGATGGAAACTGTCCCTCTTAAAATAGTGTTGCGGTCTGTGGGTTTTTCGAAAAAAGATCAGTTTGAATAGTGTTACCACTTTTACAGACCAGTACATCCAAGAAACTGATCGCTCCTTATCAAATTCAAGTGTGAACCTCAAATGCTCATTACAAGAGTTTATATACTGATGAAATTCAAACAGCTCCTCCACAGTAGAATCCATAATGACAAAAATGTCATCAATAAAACGTCTATAAAATAAGATCTTAAGGAAAAAAGGGTTGACTGGATTGAGGACAAAATTCTTCTCAAAGAACCCCATATATAGACAGGCATAATTAGGTGCCATTTTAGATCCCATTGCTGTGCCCTTTAACTGCAAATAAAAGTCATTTTGAAAACGAAAAAAGTTGTTAGTTAGAACAATGTCAGCCAAATCCAATATGCAATCTGTGCTAGGCTTGGACACTGTTGGGCGTCGCCCTAGGAAGTGTTGAAGCGCCTCAATGCCGCCCGCATGTGGGATGTTTGTGTACAAGCTCTGAACATCAAAGGTTGCAAATAATGATGTATCAGAGATATCACCAAAGGATTTTAGTGAGTTAATGAGATCTATAGAATCCCTTATATAGGAGGGGAGGGTGAAAACCTCTGGTTTAATAAAGTGATCCACAAAGGCAGAAATGTTTTCTGTAAGACCACCAATACCACTCACAATAGGTCTACCAATAAGAGGAGTAGTTAAGCCCTTATGTATCTTGGGAAGGGTGTATATTACTGGTGTCTGGGATGCTCAACCTTGAGAAATTCAAAAGTGTTTTTGTCAAATTCATGATTATTAAAATGGAAAACAAGCCTAGAATCAACATGGGTTTTTAACCTCACAGTAGGATCTGAGGGCAATTTCTCATAGAAAGTACAGTCACTCAGTTGTCTATTGATCTCAGATAAATAATCCATAGCATTCTGTAAAACAATAGCCCCACCCTTATCAGCAGGACGTACCACAACCTTGTTATCCTTACTTAGGTCCACCAATGCTTCCCTTTCTAATTTAGACAAATTGTTGTACACCTTATACTCCTTCTTCTTTTTTAATAGATTTTTTACATCATTTTCAACCAAGCGACAGTAAGTGTCAAGTGAAGCATTACGATTCTTATAAGGAATAA
Organism: Gymnothorax javanicus; assembly: GCA_029692085.1. Taxonomy (NCBI): domain Eukaryota; kingdom Metazoa; phylum Chordata; class Actinopteri; order Anguilliformes; family Muraenidae; genus Gymnothorax; species Gymnothorax javanicus. The sequence continues at coordinate 79,083,678 of CM056195.1, forward strand.
AGGTGGATCTGTTCCTGAAAGGAGTGTAAGTAGGAGCAGTGGGATTAGGAGGGTCAACAGAAGGAGGGACGGACTCAGTAGGATGGTCACTGGAGGGACATTCACTCTTATTAGAGCTAAAAAATTCTTTAAGTCTTAAACTGCGGAAAAACTTCTGGAAATCAATGATGGTTTCAAAGTCATTAGGGTGTGTAGTAGGCACAAAACTGAGTCCCTTACCCAATGCTGATTTGCAGACCTCAGAGAGAGTTTTATCAGAGAGGTTAATTACTACATCCTCTTCTTCCGCTCCGTGTAATGCTTCCTCCGCTGGCCTCTCCTGCATCGCTTATATCCTGGGCGCCCGCCATTCGGCCCTCCTCCCCTGGCGTGGTGGGTGTCTTGGTCCTGCGTGGGCATATCCTAAAAATAAACTCGCCCTGATTGGCTACCTGTGTCAGAGCCAGAATCAAAAGAGGAAGAGGATGCCCAGGTCCCATAATGTCTCTGCTGGTGTTGGCGCCTTGGTGCAGCTCGCTGTCCTTGTTGCGCTTGAGCCCCTGGCTTTCCATCTTTCCAAAAATACACCTTATTCTGTTTGTAATCGTCACAGTCACGCGCAAATTTGGCCTTCTTAGAAGTTTTGATCTTGCTGGAACAATCTTTGCGATGGCGTTCAAGCTCTTTCTTGCACTCAGCCCATTTCTTTTTATCCAGTTTTTCGGCCAACTGGGTCTCCATTTGTTTCACCTCGGCCCGTGTCAATGAGTGCCTGCCCTTTAAAGGGACTCGGTATTTAAATGCACAATAGACAAAGAGAGCAATAAGTACATCATCAATGCATCAATTGCAATGCAATCATAAAATACATAAAGAAAAACATTCTGTTCATTGTTATGTGGCCTGGATCATCATCGGCAAGTAATTGCCAAAATATAGGCCAAACAGTAATATTTCAATGATATTAACAGAGAAAACACAGTAAGCAGCCAATGAATTTTTAGAGTGAAAACAACAGGAAATGTTAATGCTGGATAATTTCATAAAACTTCTAAGAAGGCCAAATTTGCGCGTGACTGTGACGATTACAAACAGAATAAGGTGTATTTTTGGAAAGATGGAAAGCCAGGGGCTCAAGCGCAACAAGGACAGCGAGCTGCACCAAGGCGCCAACACCAGCAGAGACATTATGGGACCTGGGCATCCTCTTCCTCTTTTGATTCTGGCTCTGACACAGGTAGCCAATCAGGGCGCAGTGCGCATTTTTTAGGATATGCCCACGCAGGACCAAGACACCCACCACGCCGCGGGAGGAGGGCCGAATGGCGGGCGCTCCAGGATATAAGCGATGCAGGAGAGGCCAGCGGAGGAAGCATTACACGGAGCGGGAAGAAGAGGATGTAGTAATTAACCTCTCTGATAAAACTCTCTCTGAGGTCTGCAAATCAGCATTGGGTAAGGGACTCAGTTTTGTGCCTACTACACACCCTAATGACTTTGAAACCATCATTGATTTCCAGAAGTTTTTCCGCAGTTTAAGACTTAAAGAATTTTTTAGCTCTAATAAGAGTGAATGTCCCTCCAGTGACCATCCTACTGAGTCCGTCCCTCCTTCTGTTGACCCTCCTAATCCCACTGCTCCTACTTACACTCCTTTCAGGAACAGATCCACCTTTATTCCTTATAAGAATCGTAATGCTTCACTTGACACTTACTGTCGCTTGGTTGAAAATGATGTAAAAAATCTATTAAAAAAGAAGAAGGAGTACAAGGTGTACAACAATTTGCCTAAATTAGAAAGGGAAGCATTGGTGGACCTAAGTAAGGATAACAAGGTTGTGGTACGTCCTGCTGATAAGGGTGGGGCTATTGTTCTACAGAATGCTATGGATTATTTATCTGAGATCAATAGACAACTGAGTGACTGTACTTTCTATGAGAAATTGCCCTCAGATCCTACTGTGAGGTTAAAACCCATGTTGATTCTAGGCTTGTTTTCCATTTTAATAATCATGAATTTGACAAAAACACTTTTGAATTTCTCAAGGTTGAGCATCCTGTGACACCAGTAATATACACCCTTCCCAGTTACATAAGGGCTTAACTACTCCTCTTATTGGTAGACCTATTGTGAGTGGTATTGGTGGTCTTACAGAAAACATTTCTGCCTTTGTGGATCACTTTATTAAACCAGAGGTTTTCACCCTCCCCTCCTATATAAAGGGATTCTATAGATCTCATTAACTCACTAAAATCCTTTGGTGATATCTCTGATACATCATTATTTGCAACCTTTGATGTTCAGAGCTTGTACACAAACATCCCACATGCGGGCGGCATTGAGGCGCTTCAATACTTCCTAGGCGGCGCCCAACAGTGTCAAGCCTAGCACAGATTGCATATTGGATTTGGCTAACATTGTTCTAACTAACAACTTTTTTCGTTTTTCAAAATGACTTTTATTTGCAGTTAAAGGGCACAGCAATGGGATCTAAAAATGGCACCCAATTATGCCTGTCTATATATGGGGTTCTTTGAGAAGAATTTTGTCCTCAATCCAGTCAACCCTTTTTTTCCTTAAGATCTTATTTTATAGACGTTTTATTGATGACATTTTTGTCATTATGGATTCTACTGTGGAGGAGCTGTTTGAATTTCATCAGTATATAAACTCTTGTAATGAGCATTTGAGGTTCACACTTGAATTTGATAAGGAGCGTATCAGTTTCTTGGATGTACTGGTCTGTAAAAGTGGTAACACTATTCAAACTGATCTTTTTTTAAAAACCCACAGACCGCAACACTATTTTAAGAGGGGACAGTTTCCATCCTAAATCACTGATTAAAAGTCTTCCTATTAGTCAATTCCACCGTGCTCGGAGGATCTGCAGTGATGATGCCTCTTACTCACTACAGGCCTCAGATCTCTCCAATAGATTCCTTAACAGGGGATACAGAAAAGAATGGGTTGAGGCAGCTAGGGAGCGTTTTGACCAGATAACACAGGAGGCATGTCTCCAGTCAAAAAATAATAATAAAAAAAGTCAAAATAATCCTCCTATGTGCATTACCAAATACTCTCAACTCGGCTCTAAATTCAAAGATGTCATCCTGAGACATTGGCACATTGTGCAATCAGACCCAAAATTAAAAAATGCCTTTAAGGAAAAGCCTATGTTGGTGTTTAAACGCCCCACTAACTTAAGGGATATTTTGCTGAAGTCTGATATATGTGCTCAGGGTGAGCCAATATTCCCAGTGGTCCCAGATGGCAATTATAGATGTGGAAGCTGTGTTCAATGCACATACACGTAAAATGTAAACGCTTCAGTCATCCACACACTGGTCGAGATATATCCATACGGGGTGCGATCACATGTAGCACCACACATGTGATATACCTGATTCGGTGCCCTTGTGGCTTAGCCTATATCGGCAAGACTTCCCGTGCGTTACGCACAAGAATCAGTGAGCACAGGAGTAGCATCAGAACCGGCGATGAGCGCAACCCTGTAGCAGTTCATTTTAAGAATGCCGGACACAACTTGAACACACTACGTTATGTTGGCGTGGAAAAGGTGGAGAAACCTCGGAGGGGTGGTGATTTAGAAAGGAGGCTTCTCCAACGCGAAACTTTTTGGATCTATTTCCTTAATACCATGTCCCCTAATGGTTTAAATGAGGAATTTGATATTAAGCCTTTTTTGTAGGCTTTTTTCCATTTTTACACTTTTCTATTTTTCTATTAATAGCTTTATTCTCATAGTAGTAATTTCTATTATTAAATTATCCAGCATTAACATTTCCTGTTGTTTTTACTCTAAAAATTCATTGGCTGCTTACTGTGTTTTCTCTGTTAATATCATTGAAATATTACTGTTTGGCCTATATTTTGGCAATTACTTGCTGATGATGATCCAGGCCACATAACAATGAACAGAATGTTTTTCTTTATGTATTTTATGATTGCATTGCAATTGATGCATTGATGATGTACTTATTGCGCTCTCTGTCTATTGTGCATTTAAATACCGAGTCCCTTTAAAGGGCAGGCACTCATTGTGCCTTGTGCCAATGTGTCTGTATCCTATTGGTTGTCAGCTGATACTTTATCAGCCAATGACTAGGTAAATACCTGCCTATATATTTGTCTGTCTGTCTGTCAGTCATTTGCCTGATGAAGACCCCGTGAGTGGTCGAAACGTTGCATCAATAAAGGTTTGGGAGCTTTAATCCAGTGTGCGGATTTTTTTACTTTCTTTGTTTCGTTTTGGCCATCATGGAAGAGGAAGGACCAGAAGTTGAAGAAAGAACCATGGGAGGAGATAAAACAACTATAAAAAAGCAATTAAGACCTGAAATTGAGCTTGAGTGCATGAGGAGAACAGGTGGACGATTCAGGCTGCTTTTGAGGTATTGGGTGGAGATATTTGAAGGGTACGATTGTGTTCTAAATGGCATCGACCTTGTCATTCCATATTTCTATGTCAGTCAATCACTGTTATTAGAGTCCACTTGACTGTGTTCATAAAATAGCCTACTATCTTTTTTGTAGCCCAGCTTTGGCTTATCCAACCTTCCTCGGAATGGTAGCATGACTCCAGGAAAAACATAATTTTCTTTGTAAACTAGACAACGTGTACGTGTATAGCGTATAGCCAGTGCAGCGACCGAACTTTTTGCAGGCACAGAATGAACCTAAATATGCAGCAAAACTAACATGTATCGATGAAAGAAATCACCTTTATGTGACAGTAGCTTTAAAAAAATAAAGATTTAAACATGGGATTTAAAACTATGAACTACTGGAAGAAATCTATTAAGAGTTCTGACTCGTCAGGCTTTAAAAACAAAATTGAAAACAGTTTTCACAGTGTTCACTTTATTATAACTATGGAACATCTGGGTACTTTCAGAGTACACAACCCGTATGTGACGTCACGGAAAATGAGACTGTCGGCGGACTGGTTACAGTGGAAAAGGAGCAACATTTGGAAAGCGAATATCAAGTCCCATGAAACTTTTTTCTCTTATATGTAATATGAGTGAATACCTTCAACCTCAATCATGAAATTGCCATAACGGACCAATTTAATGGGTTCTTATTTTCTTTGAATCCCTACTTTAACAAAATCGACGGAATAAATGTAAACTTCATATAACTGCAGCTACATTGTGTGTCGTGTTGAGTATGACATCGCGGAGCTTTCGTGCTGCGCCGCTATGACGACCAGCTACACTGAGGCAGTATTATCCTCTAATGGAAAATGACCCCCCGAAAAGTACCTAGTACCAAGGCGGGTGGAGTAGAGTAGAGCCGGTACCACGTAGTGGAAAAGCACCTTAAGACGGAAAGCTTGCTGTTTACAATCCCGATCATCCAAGTGAAATGCAAGCTTGTTACAACGCTTTTCACTCCCTGCATGGAGCAAGTATAACTCACAAACACAGTAATATCTGAACTATACCTTATTTTAACAAAACAGACATTTCACCATCAGGAAAAAGCCAGGCAATATGCTACCCTCGATTGAACAGGGTCGTCGGTGCAACGAAGTAGGGGATATACCAGGGGTGGCCAACCTGGTCCTGGAGCACTGCAGTGTCTGCTGATTTTTGGTGTTATTCAGCACTCGATTGATGGATTGAAGTAGTTGATTACTCACTTAACTGATCTCACCTGGTGTCTCAGGTTTAATTTGGTAATAATGAGCCAATCAAGCAATTAGCAGGAACAACCCACAAGACTCCTAGAGTCAATTAAGCAGACTTGCAGGTTGTGACGGCAATCTACGTGTTAACCAAGATTTGTCAATGTGGTTGGATATTTAGCGTAGTTGTAATGCAGACAAAGTAGAAGTACACAGATAAAAGTTTATAGAGCAGGGGTGGATAACGCTGGAGGGTGTGCTGAGTTTGGTTTTCTCCACCCGTTTTAAACCTAAGACACCAGGTGAGATAAGTGAAGTGTGTAATCAACTGCTTTAATTCATCAATCAAGTGCTGAGTAACACTAAAAACCAGAAGACACTGCGGCTCTCCAGGACCAGTGTTGGCCACCCCTGGGATATGCCAAAGTCTTCAAGCTGTTTGCATTTTAAACGAGCGAAAATCCAAGGCATTCTATTTCGTTGAATGCGGTATAAATTCTAAAACAGAACCCCACATTAAGCAAAATGCCAGCACATGCAGTCTTATTAGCGGAGGCTATCGACTACTTGTGTTACCAAATGTGACAAACTTGCTCTTGGTAAACCGAAAAGAAGAAATGACTGGCTAGTTAGCTAGCAGGCTAGAAGTAGGATAGATCTACACCATACAAGGACAGTTTTACTCACACTTCAAGAGGAAAAACTCTCCATCATTGAATTTCTCCTCCAAAGAATCAATACTGTCAGCCCTTCAGTCTGTTCCATTCAGAATAATTGCCATTTTCCATCTCAGAATCACATTTCCATCCCACAAATATAAGCTCAGCACTCCAGGCTTGGTTCTGGAAGTCTTTTTTTCCATGACATCATGTCATTCGCGGCTGCGCAAAGTTTAGAGAATACAACCTAAGTGCTATTACGCAAGTGTTTAAATACTTTTATGATGGTCCAATCAATGTCTTTCAATTACTGAGGAATGCTTATACTGTCTGGAATTTAATAAAAATCATGTCAATCAATAGGTAATTACTGGGGGAGTTTTGCATGGGCATGAACTATAGCTGTGCTTTTACGCAGATAAGCCTGATCAACCACTGTGCTTGTATTTGTGTATGCGATTGTATGAGGCTCCAAAAGACAGCTGAATTCGTTGACAGATGAATCTACGCATAAATCCACAGTAGAAAATTATGCATTTTTTATATGCAATGACTTTAATAGATAGTAGAATGACACAGTATCAATACCATGGCAAATTTTTGCTACAGAAAACTGATTTGTTTTAACTACTTAATTGGGATACCATTGGCTCACTATAGCTGAAGTAGTTGCTACAAAGGACAACGATTTTTTCTGTAGCAAGAGATCATTTTTTTAACTGCTGGATAGATACTATGGGCAAGTATATTGAGCAGTTTGCACATCAGGCTTAGCTGAAGAGTTTAATTCATGCAACTCCTGGGAAACAGGGATGGGAGTTAAGTTGTCCATAATCCAAACTGTGTTCGAGCTCGGCTTGCTAGTGAATATTCAATAACTTATCTGGGTGTGCCATCTAGTGATAGAATAGTGTAACTGCATGCATAAATTGAGCAGATCTGCACAAACGGGTTAATACACACATTTTAGGGCTACATTCACATATCATTTGTCAGCAGAGTACTGTGTATAAAGAGAAAATAATGAGGGAAAAGCTCACTGGTCCCAATGCTAGTACATGGCTCCCCAGGTCTTGATAAATTGCGTTCAGGACAAACATAGGCACGAACAATGCAATGCAGTGTTCTTGCAAGGGTTAAGTCAGTACATTGTTTTATTTGCAGTATAACATTAAGTTATGGCGCTCTACAGCTTTCCAACCCATTGCTGGCAAAATGAATTTATTCCACTTTTTTTTTTTTTTTTTTTTTTTTTTCTCAAAAGCGTGCTAGGATATTGCTCCCACATTGTGGATTTGATCAACACGTTGGGTCTCATAAAGGTACGATGGGAAAACCCAGTTAAATCCAGCACAATTTTGCCCCAAAAATGGCGCAAACCAAAGGTTGGTAAAATAAAGGCCGTACCAATATCATCAGTGGTGGTTGCAAAGGCCAGACATGATTGCAAGCAGAGACAGGTTGACTGTCACTACACATAGAGAGCAGTTATGTTTATGTTTACAGGCAGGGTCAGCAGTCCAAAGTCCATTTTTTAGTGACAGGGTTAACACTGAGTAAGAGGTAAACCATCTAAAAAGAGTCCTGAGCACCCTTTGATTTTGTGAGCATAGTGCTTTATTATCTATTCTGAATAGTGCATAATACAGTGTGTTGATATTTATTTTTCACCAGGAGTCAATTATAGTAGCAGTTTGAAAATACAAAAAAAAAAAAAAAAGATACATGTGCTCTAATCTTTCAGGATATCTACTGTCGGACTTACAGGCTCCATAGGTTCATCATTGAAGCATTTTCACTTGTTCTGAAAGCGTGATAGGCCTTGCAAACATTGGATTGTTCAGTAGACATTTAAAGGAGGGACTAAGCAATGGGTCAATAGTGCCCTCCCAAGACACAGTTAATTCCATCCATCCATTATCCATACTCACTGTAGCCCATCCCAGCTGACTATGGGAGAGAGGCAGGGACAAACAATAGACAGCTCGCTTATAACCGGAGTACCCAGACAAAATGGACGCAAACATGGACAGAACATGAAAACTCCACACAGAAAGGCCAAAGGCCAGATTCTAACCCACAACCTTTTGCTGTCATGTGGTAGAGCAAACCACTCTAACACTGTACCACCCTGCACGGTTAACATACAACTATTTCTTGTGGAACTGTCAGCCTACAATTAATGTCAACTAAGAGTTTCCAATCATTTGCAATGCTCAGCTGACCGCACATTAGCCCAGCCAAATCCACAAAACCATCTGTCACACAGTCCATTAGAGAGAGCTTCTCTCTATTCATAGTTTTCAGTCACATGATTGCTGCATACCCCTGGAGGGCAAAACACTGTTTCATTATAGCGGGTAATATTTGACATTTCACAGAGCAGCCTCGCAATTCTGTCATTTTCTATTTTATTCGTTTCAACCCCAGATATATACATTACCTCTCTAAAGAACACTATATGAAGAAACATCACGTTATAGGCACTTATAATCCATGTGCAGCGTCTGCCACAGTAAGCCTATTTAAAAACAGTTAGCCAAGTCCCTAATGTTACCCTGGCTCCACTTTAGCCATTTTCACATTTTATATAGCTAGATGTCTTGTGGAGCGTCTTTCCCCTCAAACTGCTGCCAGGATTAATGCATACTAAAGTACAGATGCAGTAAAACTACCCAGACAGCATGCATACGTCTCACCGACGTTGGCCTCAGATCATGCGTCAGCATTCTACTCCTAACGTCTGTAAATGCGTCTGAGAAGCATCGGCCCATAGCAGGGATATTATTTGCCAGAGGGCGATGTCTCAGCGACGTATTCCCAATTAGCAAATGCTCTCCATAATACGTCTCGGCGATGCAACTTTATTCATCGTGCTGACATCGGCGAGATGTATGCGTGCTGTCTGGGTAGCTTATTACGGATTCAATTGGACCAGCTCATTTTGTCCTTTACGAGCGAAATCTGCTATATATATATATATATATATATATATATATATATATATATATATATAAAACGGATTAAATCCGTTATACGCACAAGACAGATTATATTCGTTATATGCGTGTAACAGATTATATCCGTTATACACACGTATGAATTTAGTAGCCTATGCTTTGTGTATAAAGATCGGAACAACTTAATTCTGAAGTACGCGTACTGGTACCTACTTGTTGTCTTCATTTAGTCCATCTTTGCCCTGACACAATGGATAACAGGATGATATTGCGTGTTGCTCCAACTGAGATCAATGAAGAATACTAAAAATTATGTAAATAAAACCGCGCCAGTTTCAGTTTCCGCGGATGCACTGTTATAAACTTGTACCTTTTTTGCCAGTTATTTTAACTGTACTTTAACAGTAAGTTTACAACAGAGTTCCGCCCATGTTGTAATTTCAGATAAGTGTAACCCACGGTTAAATGCGCGCAGGACTCCACTTACAGTTAAAATAACAAGGAGACAATGCATTAATTTAACTGTTAGATTCAGTCAGTTTATAACAGTGTAGGAATGCCAAACTTAATTTCGATGCTCTGTCACAAATGCGTATGTGCATGGTGCAAACCAGCTTGTCCGGTATACACGAATGCTTTTTAATGGAAATGCATTGTGACGGGACTGGACATTTTGTCTGGTTCAAGCGAAAATCCGTTATATAAAATCCGTTATGTTCGATGTTTATTTAATAGAAAAACATGACAGAAAAATCGGGACTTGAGCTGTTGTCCGGTATGAGCGAGTTTCTGTTTTAAACGAGGACGGTTTAGGCGAGTCCTACTGTAGTTATATGTATTTTCACTCAAGATGGGTCAATAATGCTGTTTTTCGGGAGATGAAGGGAGAAACAATCTTCAATTTCAATGCAAAAGTGAGTGCTATTTAGCTAACTATAAAACATTGATTATGTCAGTTGTTAGTCCGGTTCCCAGCCAGCCGTTCAATGGTAGCCTAGTAACGGAAGCAACAAATCCACAATTGCCTCCTCTCTGTTCTTTTTTTTTTTTTTTTTTTTTTGGACAGGATTCTGTACAAGCACAACCCAGGCTTTCCTTCTCATCAGTCACTGCACTGCATCCTACTGAACAACAAATAACTGGTATTTTGGCTGGGCAGTATGGTTAAAATGACTGGAGGGAAGCAGAGGAATCTCTCTTTTGCCCTCCAGGTGGACATTTTCATTAAATTGTGATGTCATGTGAAAACTATGAATTAACCTTCAAGCGACCGAGTGGGGTCATTTATGACCCTAAGAGTATATTTTCATGTGCCATCTTGATATATTAAATCAGAAAAATGTTTCCCTCCATAAGTTTGTCAAGTTATTCCTCTAACAACTATTAGGTTTTTAGAAGAATTGGACCATTGGTGTGGCAAGGATAATTGAAAGATGTATTTGTTAAGAGGAGGTCAGGGGAACACCAGATGCAGGAACTGAAGTGTTTATTGAAACACAAAACACTAGGAGAAAATTGGCAGACAAGCCAGAAATAAAACATCGTGCACATGCACTGAACAAATGGGAAAACTAAGGTACACTGCCCAAGGCAGGGGGAAACAGAAGTACACACTCAAAGAGTGGCTAAACTAGAAAAACAAAAACCCGACCTAACTAGACTGACGGGTAACACTGGGAGACTAGACAAGGGGCAGACAAGACGAGGGCACAGCAAAATACAAGACTCGAATCATACAAAGGAAATACTGGAAGGCACAAGGAGCTGAGATTTCACCATGCAGAGCAGAGTCTAACAAAGTTCCAGGTCTCTTCTCTCCTGCCCACAGATATAGACACGGAAGGAGGCGGGACTCGGGCATAATCTCGAATGGAAACAGAAACCAAATGAAACAATTACACGAACCAGGGTTAACAATAATGACTTCGAGACAAGACGCTGAGACAATCAATCAAACTAGAAGGTTTAGACTGAGGTAATCTAAACGTGACAAGTACAAAGCACCACGAGAGAAGCAAAGGAAAGCATAGCTTTAAACGCAGTTAATCAGGGAAAGTTTAGGCAGGAATTACAAAAGCTAGAAATGCTAAAGACTCGCTAATGAGTTAATTAAGGTTAATACTACGTGACAAATATTTACAATCACCCTCAAATAAGTGCTGGTTAGTACGGTTAGTAATTATCCTATCAGAGAATGCATTCACTCAGAGTTTAGCGAGACCCAGAATCAAGCACAGGTGGAAGCAATGAATGAAATACCACAGCCGAAACCGAAAGAGAAAACATGATTGGACAACGAGACTCAGGCATGCTGAAGGCTGTCTTACGACACCACAGGGGTTTGGGCATGAGAGAATCAATCATCAGACGGCGGGAATGAAAGCTGAAAAATAAAACGAAAGTAAAGCACAAGCACAAATAAGCACAAAGACAACACACGAGGCAGAACCATAACAGTGTTGGGTCATTTATAACCCCAGAGATATAGGAGTGTTTTTCAAGTCGATAAAAGAGCACTCAGAGGCTGCATACTTCATCCAAAGAAAATTCTTACTATTTTCTAGTAGAAATAGAAAATGTACACCCAGAGCCATCCATCAAATGACAAAAATGACTCAATCCATTAATCCAGTCAATTGACCTATGGCTAAGCCCCGCCCTCAAATGCGATGAGCCAATCAAAGTGCGTATTCTCTCCCCATATACTCGGACATTCTGAGCCTGCATTTCCATTGAAATGCTTTACGGAAACTCCGAATCGTTCGCTTTTATGGGGTTTTAAAATGTTTCTAAGTTAAAAAAAATTGTCAAACGCTATGCTTGGGGTAAATTTAACTCCGATACGAGGTATCCCGAGAGGCTGGGTGATGGGGTGTATTTTATATCGTTCCCAAAGCCACATTATAACCGAGAGAAGTGTCTCCTCTGGATAAAGCTGCTTTCACACCGGATGCGAAACGAATATTTCGCACGACAGATTACGTTCAAAGTAACTGCAAAGACGGGAATATGCGCTTTTGCATTGACTTCGAATGTGATCTGTCATGCGAAAAATTCGTTTTGCGTCCATTGTGAAAGCAGCTTAAAGCTTTGTGGAAGACCCCACTATCAGCCTAACGTAGCAAAAAAAGGTCAACAAGGATGTCTACGTTTGTTCCAAGCTAAGTCAACATTGTATTTAAGGCGACATCTTGTCACTTTGCTGGAGATTAATGTAAAGTTATCTTTTACATTGCTACGTTAGCTAACGTTAGCTCAAGTTAGTAAATTATGTCTAACTTCAGTGCTGACGGACCTTGGCTTAACATGAGCTCCTGGCTGCATTGTTCACCATGTCACCTTGTTTACTTAGGAGTTCAGTCATGTCAGGTTAGATTTCTTAAATTCGGTAGCTAGCAATAATAATACGTAAATTAAATATCTTATCCTGCAGTGCACGAACAATGCTGGTCCTCTATCTTGTTGTGTGAGAGGGTGACGGAAACGAGATGCGGTTGATCGCGTTTGCACTGAGACCTGAAAATTTTAGCTTCTGATTTAAACTTTTTGTTGACCTTCTCCACTCTAAATTCATTAATGTATCCCTCCAATGCATAGTGTAACCCTTTTTGCTGACTTCTTGATGATATTTGAGCCTTCTATCGCCTAAAATCATCGATAGCATCCTGAAAAATATCTCCAACTGTGATACCAGCCATTAGCGCCTGTTCTAAAATGTTGATTGTTTGTCCGAGTCAGTGGAGGGGGCGGGGCTTAGCCATAGGTCAATTGGGGCGATATGTCAGTTTAGAATTTTTGGTTCACCGGCACACTCCAGCGTTGTAGTTGTAATCGTGATTGTGATTGTGTTTGTGATCATCATCCGTTAGCAAAATCTCTAAAAGATCTTCTTCTCCAAAACTGCTGGCCGGATTTGCTTCAAATTTGGCATGGAGCTTCCTTGGGACAATATCTAACAAGATTGGTTGCGGTTTTGTGAAAAAAAAACTTTTTTTGGAGTTTTTGGTTACTTTTTTTTGTTCGTTTTTTCACCTGAAAAATTTAATTATCTTCTCCAAAACTTCTGGCCAGATTTGCTTCAAATTTCTTATGGAGGTTCCTTGGGACAATGTCAATGAAGATTGTTCACAGTTTTGAAAAATAATTATATTTCAATTTTTAACAAATTTTTTTGGAATTAAATTTTCCTCATTCACTTACAATGGGAAAATCCTTCACAATCATCTGCTATGAAATAGATGGCCAGCTTCACTTCACATGTGGCATGGAGCTTTCTTGGGACCATGTCACTCGTGTTTGTTTGGAGTTAGTTGTAATCTGGATCTTGATCCAGAATCTGTGCAACTTTTACATTTTGACCCATGCTAAATGTTTTCAAGTGGATCGAAGCTCTGTCAGAGATTTGAATGGAACAATGTCTTCCAAGTTTGGTGTGCATGTGTCTATCATCAATTTTGATTGGTGGTATAAGTTTTGCTGTGTTATGTCAATTCTTTTGGATCACAGGACACATTTTCCTTTAACATGGGAGTTGGATGGCAACAGTGCTACAGTGCTAAAATGGCTTAGAGTAGGGGACACTGTGTTAATACTCACACTGATTAAATAATATGTTTGATGCAACATATAATGAAATTCCTGTAATCTGGATCTTCATCTGGAATTGATGTGACTTTGAAATTTTGCCCCATGTTTCTTGAAAAGACCATCCAGTTCTTTCTTGAGCTGTTCGTTGGTTCCTCTCAAACCTTCAACGACTGACCATCCCTTGGGAATGCACCACTCCAGGTCTCTCAGGTTTTACGCTTTGCTGACCAGTTTCACTAGCTTGCCCTTCGGGCTCGCTTTAGGTGTGTGTTCAATCTGGAGCCGTTCGTGCTCTATTTTAGACAGGCTTTTGTCATTAGTAACCATGGCAACAAGATCTGAAATAAATCAGGCAGAGGCAATGGTAAATCCTTTTCTGCTCCCCAGCCGATAGGTGAACGGGACAACGCAGCGTCCAGCGGCATCTTTGTCTTTGAATTCTCTTAAATTCCTTCAAACATCTTCTAATCAAATGTAGAATGAAGCTTCCTTGGGACAATGTCTACCAAGATTGTTCAGTTTTGAAAAAGTTTAAAATTAAAATATTTAGTGAATTATTTTCTATTCAAATTGGCCTCATTTTCTCGCAATGGAAACAACTTTAACCATCTCTCTATTTCAATTTTTTTTTAAGAGTGTGCTTAACTCATAGTTGGGTGTCCCATATTGAGTTTGTCATGGTTTGTGAGGTGTGCATGTGGTTTGGACTTTTCTTTGCGGCTCTCGTCCCAAACAATATCGAATTCCTTGGCTATTGGATTCTTTACCCAGCTGGCTGATTGAGCAGGGGCGGTGCCTTCCCGGACTCTATATAAGCAGGATGTCCGGCACGCCCCCTTCGCTAGAGTGTCTGTTTTTAGCTTCGCACTATAGCCAAAGAGATCTGTAGTCAGGTTTTGTATGACTTTCTATCTTCTGATTATTGGAGTTTCTTCTCCCTTTTTTCTATCTCGCTTTGCTTCAGTGTTTCGGACTATTATACGTCCTTTGGAAGCGCGAGTACTTTCGTTCGGTCCGTATTATTCTCTGTGTTTGTACTGTGTCCGTGTTGCTCACTTTCTCTCTGGTCATTGCACTTGGCCTCCTAATTCTACCAGCCATTACAGAGTTTGCTTTTGTCCATTTGATTTTGAAGTTTTACCATTTTAACACAGTGATTGGAAATGTTTGAAAACATAGTTTTAAATGGAGCAGTGTCCTCCAAATATGGTGCGTATGTGTCTGCCATCAATGCTGATTGCAGTTCTGCTGGATCACGGGACATACTGTCTTTCGACAAGGAAATAGAATCCAGAATATTACATTAATTTACTTGCAGAATAAAATGTATTAAGACATTTAACACAACAAATAAAAACAAAACTGTATTCTGGACCTTATCAGGAATCAATTTGACCAAACACTAATGGACATTTGATTAGGTATGGGATCTCAAGTGAAAGCCATTCATCATTTATCCCTACAATTTGATCTGGTTGGCCGGTGAGTTACAGGGCTATTGGCCCTATTTTTAAATATTTTTGGCTGCTTAGTACTTTGCCGAGTTCAGATCAAATTTTATTGATTTGATCCTTGGACCAATATCTACCCCTGTATAAATTTTGGTGCAGATTGCACTATTAGTTTTTGGGGGTAAAGCTGGTGACAGACAGACAGACACACACACACACACGGACATAATTCCCTTGGCAGGGGTAAAAACAGCTGTAAATCATGTCACTCTAGATCTGACTGGCAAGGTTTACAGCAAAACATAACAATTTAGCAAACAAAAGTTGATCATTACAATAATATTGATGCCCATAAGGTCAAAAAACATACAAACTTTTTGGGGTCATATATGACCCCACACAACTTTCCATTATTCTTGCCACACAAAAAAAGTCAATCAGAACTCTTAACGACATTAGATCATTTAATTCTATCTGCCATACTTATTTGAAGCTGTGTTGACATAAAGTGCAAAATAGTCATTAAAAATATGTATTTATAGGTATGTATGTTCTTAGTCATTTTAGTCGCCAAAAACTCTTGGTCGCTTGAGGGTCACCTTTCACCTGTCTCTGAGCATTGACTGCAGTTCTTTTGTTTTCCAAGATGGGAGCCAGCCTCCTGAAAACGTTATTTTGCCTCCATATGGACCTGTCTTGACTCAGACTAAAAGAACATTCTGGTAACATGTCCGGCAGTGAAGCACTGCCTGCCCACAGTGCTCAGCATGGGTCAGCACCAGTCCACACACTGAGATTTGCTGGATATGGGGGCAGTAAAATAAACAGCAGTAAAGACTTAAATCCACCTGCATCTATATACACATCCTCTCTAACTTCCTTCTTTCCACACTTTCCCAATTAAGCCACTGCCCTTGCTTCCCTTGTGATGCAGCAATATTGACGTGAATATTTAGGTTAAGATTAACGACAGTCTTGATGTCAAGATTTGCGTCAATCTTGAGATGAATGTTGATATTAATTTTGCGCACTACTGATGTTAAAATTGAGGTCAATTTTACACAAAATTGAGTGCACAAATTAACATGAAATTGATGTTAAATTTTGGCCAAATATTGACGCTAAGTAAACCAAAAGTTAACGTTAACTGAACGTTAATTTTACAATAATTTGCTTGCTGTGAAGATGGTTCGAGGTTCGCCATATTGCCCAAAGCAGCGAGATTGTAAAATTGTCAAACAGTTATAATGAATAATGTTTATTAATATGCAGTTGCATGGAATTGATGGATTTCACTGTCTATAGTCATATAGTATGAAGATTCCAGGAATTTTGGGAACTGGACCAATCCAGGTGCATTAAAGGGGCTTTGTCAATAGATGGGCGCGCGCAGTTTGGTCATGATAATTATGCAAAACTTAACTTTTCTGGGAGCCACGGGAAATTCTGGCATTCACCATTACAAAGGGGGAGCACGACAATCTAAAGGAATCCAGCTTTCTTTCATATCATCTGTGCTGCATTATTAGGCAATGTCGTGGGAAGGAAATTTAGGTTATTTTTAACTTCCCAGGGCCAAAATATAATCTTTGAGGAATCCAAATGTGAGACGGGGCATTATCAGCAGACCAATGCTTTCACCCAATCACCCTCTCTACCACGATGAGTGCGGAGACATTTCCATATGCAACCTTGGCTTTTTATTCGCCGGAGCGATTTAAAAAGGGGGAACAAATATATTTTGGGGGTTTTATAAGTGAAAAGGGGTTCAGAATGTTAACATCAAATGTTAATATCTCAAATGTGTATGCTGCACAAGCACTGGCAACGCGGTTCCCTATGGAAACGTCTCCGTACTCACCACTCTTCTCTGTAACTCCAGCGAGAGCAAATGGCCGGCAAACGCGGAATCAGTGCCGTATTAACAGGTCTTTTTGAGGCTTTGCCAAGTTGTGAATACTTCCTTTTCAATTCATATCCTTTTGTGTCTGTCTCCCCATGTTTTCCTGGTTTTGAAAGGGTGATCGGGTGAAAGCATTAGTCTGAAGATAATGCCTCGTCTCACATTTAGATTCCTCAAAGCCATATTTTGGCCTCTGGAAGTTCAAAATAACCAAAATTTCCTTCCCACGACATTGCCTAATAATGCAGCGTTCTTATTTTTAAATATATTGGCAGATGACATGACAGAAAGCTGGATTCGTTTAGATTGTCATGCTCCCCCTTTGTAATGGTGAGCGCCAGACTTTCCCGTGGTGCACAGAAAAGATAAGTTTCGCGACCAAACTGCGCATGCCCAGCTATTGACATAGCCCCTTTAAGGGGTCTTCAGGGTAAAAATTTCAATTTTTTTTCGAAAATTTCAATATTTTTGATTTTCACATAAAATAAAGGAATGCAGTGAGATGCCAGTAAACACTAAGAATCTGTTTTTCTTCTGCCTCAATTGTAACTGGTGACTTTAAATGCAAATTACCGAAAATCACAATTTTGACTGATTTTCAACCTTGTGGCATTCATAAAATCATTAATATTCATCTGATTGACTTGAAATTTGGATTGAAGTTGAATCTGTTGGAGATCTATGAAATGACATTGGATTTTCTAGATAGGTGCATCCCTACGGGGTTAATTTTGAAAATGAAGCACGTTGATGATAGCGATTTTCGTTGTGGTTACATAACAAAGCTCATTAAATACTCATAAATGTTCCAAACAAAAAAATCCTATGTCATTTCTTAGAACTATCCTAAACCTGAGACTAATTTGAGTAAAATCTGACCATGGGTTATTGAAATATCAGTGCCGCAAAATATTTTCAGATTTTGTCATTAAAGTGCCGTTTCCATGGCAACCATGTAAATTTTTATCAAAATACTACATTTTATGAGGTTAAAATCATGTTGAATATGTTTATTTCTTAGTTTTTACATTATTATGGTTATTTCTACATTTTATACTGGAGACCCCTTAAGGATGAGGCCAAATATAGGGTGCGCAGGATCTTCCAGCCCTGAAATGGCACTGCATCATGAACCAAGATGTTTCTGTAATGGACAGATTTGGAAATATTTCAGCATACTTGTGTCAGTGATCACATTGTGTTGTGGCATCATGAAATGCAAGTTAAGGCTCTACTGTGCAAAGAGGTAGCCATTAATGAACACCAGACAGAACCACCAGCGATTGCTCTGAGCTCGAACTTTTGAGATCTTTTAGCCTACTTCACTTTGTCAGACAGGTTCTACTTAAGTGATTTCTTGATTCAACTGGTCTGGCAGTAACCAGGCCTGGGTGTGGCTAGTGAAATTGAACTAAAAAAATGTGGTTAATCACAGTTAATTCGAGATTTAACAAGGGGGGAGATTACTTTTTCACACAGGACCAGGTAGGTTTGGATAGCTTTTGCCCCTCAATTAATGAAATCATCATTTAAAAACTGCATTTTGTTTTTACTCGGGTTATCTTTGTCTAATATTAAAATTTATTTGATGATCTGAAACATTTAAGTGTGACAAATATGCAAAACAATACTATCAGATTAAAACACATAACAATACCCCAACCATGGCAGATTATCAGATATTTGCAAATGATCTCTTTATGCTACGGTGTAATAACCTATAGCTGAGCAACAAAAAAATTTAAAAACATTGTACTTCTATTATGGAAGCTTTAAATACATTTTACATAGCACATATTTTGGCTATTGATATTTCATCCTTTTAACTCTTCAGAAGGTTACATGGATAAACTCTGGCCTGGATAAATCACCTTTGCTTGACATATGCTTACATTAAAAAAAATACCTTTACAGATGAGTGTATTGTTTATTTGTTTTTAGAATGGAGGTAAGGTTTAGACTATTGGCATTTGGACATTGACACAGTCTCTTGTAATTTTGATTCTGTATTCCAGCATTTTTGCTATGAATACAGGGGAAAAATGAGATCAGAGTGCTTACTCTCAGCTTTACGATTATTTACGTCAATGAGCAATGATCCAATTAGGAGTTACTCCTTTGTATAAGTAATGCATTGGCAAATTGATATATTAATAAGGTTTGTTTCCAATATTTGGTTGGAAATGATTTGATTTTCAATATTTCTGATGTTATTGGCTGATAGATATTAGATGATGGGTCTCCTCCCTGGAAATACTCTGCTCAGCCTGCACTGTTGCCTCATCAGCTATTTCAGTCAGTTTAAGGGATTTCTGTGTTCAGCTTGTGAAGAACATATACAATACGATTCAGATCAGTCAAGGAGATTGATTTTACCAGTCAAGAATAGTCCACTTTCTGACCCTTTAGCAAAGATTTTCCTGTACAGTTCAGCAGTAATTAATTGTACAGATGACCTCCACAGTCTTAAATCAGTAGAGACAACTGAGCCAGTTGAGTGGCAGCAACGTTTTCCAAGCCAGAGAACTACCTTCACCATGCTTCACATGGTATCTTTTGGAAACTGAGTTACTCTTTCCTTTTCTCTTTATTTTTTACTTCTTCCGTCATTGTGTTACAGGCTAATAGTTGTCTGTCCATAAGAGTTTGAATCGTGTAGTGAACTTTATGCTACCACTACTGCTTTATTTTAATCTTTCACTCTTGTATGCCTTCATGCTGGAAAGAGTCCTTGGTCAGGTTCAACAATTTAAGAGGGCTTTCTCATCACAATCAAAATTTTTTTATATCCTCTACAGTGATACTCATGTTTCATTTTCACCTTGGGAACAAGAACAGAACTCCAAATGCAAATTGCCACACACCTAGAATCTGAGCTTGAACTAATGATGCAGCAACGAATATTAGATAAAGAACATCTTTGAGCAGCCAGTTGTGCTTATTATCTGTCAGTCGGCATGGGGAAGGCCCCATGTAAAAAAAGGTTTACAATACCTACACTGTTGGATGTTTTGAATGTTTTGAATTTTACTGTGCAGGCTATGCAGTTCATGTGAAATGGATGCAAATGGATGTAAATAAAAAGGAATTAAAATTTAAAATAACATTTTGGACTTTTACCTCGTATAATTTCAAATATGATGAGGTGCAATATAGGGCTAAAAAAATGAAATTGCGTCACTGTGAAAATACTGTTTGTACTACATTTGCTACATAACATGCATTTCTTGTTACTTTGCCTTCTGAGTCAACAATTATTGTTTGTTTATTAATACCTACAATATCAAATTTTTTTTCATCTGATGAATCTTTAAAAAAAATCCAGATTTCAGAAATATAAGTTCCCAAAGTGGAATTAATCATACATTGTTGAATTACCTATGATCAACACAGGTTGTCGGTGAAAAACTAAAAGGAAATTGAACCAAATGCAAAAACCCACTGAGAAATATTGACTAGTACTTACATATAACTGAGAAAATCTTATGAACCCAGTTGTTTTCCCCTTTTGTCATCTTTGCTGCTGTCCTCTGAACAGACATCTCATTTTGGTCCTGTCCTGTGCCTGCGTTATTGCAAGTAACACTGATTCCTGAAGTGATTTCCTCCTTCCACTCCCCGTGTAATCCACCTGAAAGAGTGTGTTTCTCCTTTGTTGTCTGACCCCACCCTTTCAGCTTTGTGGTGGCAAGGAGCTCTCCTGTTAATTAACTGATTATTAGTAGCTATTATTTGTTAAACTGCGTGAGCCCAATATTCATGACTTAGTAACTTATGAATGGTATTTAAAAATCTAATCTCAATCTGGTACATCATGTTGTAGTGCATGAATTACTATTTATAGTTGTAATTTACTCATTACATAGAATGTGTACAAACCTTAGATGGAAATTAAGCTTTGATGCTTTGTTAGATATCTGTGACTTATAGTAGATGCCAGTGGTTGTCAGGAAGCACATTGCTTGTGTATTGTCCTATTTTATACTATTGCAGGATAATTACTGGTGGTAGAGCACGTACGATAATGCAGAGGGCAGGTCTTGGAAGTGTCATGTTCACAAAGAGAGTATTCACATATTTTCTCACTTCCAACAGTGGATCACCATAGATACAGCTCTTGGTTGCTCATCATAATTAACATGTCACTGATCACTACATTATCTGCAGGTGTTCCTGGTAACCACAATGTTATATGTATGTCAATCCAGAAAATGGTCTTGAAAACAGGCTCAAGAGAATTTGCCAGTTTTGTAAACAATATGTAAAGATAAAGCTCAAACCACGGCTGTCATTTGCAGTTTTTTTTTTAATTGTCTTCATTTGATTAATAGGGAAGGAAACACTTTGAAAATAAATGTGAGTTTATTGGTAACTTTATAATATTAATTTTACTTGCATTTGTTTGCATTAGAAAGGGATTGGTGGGATTAGGATAGCACAGAACTGAAGTATTATACTTATGGCCTTGGTATTAATGGCTTTTTGATAAAAGTGATGATGTTTGAGAAAAAGCTCCAAAGGTGATTGATTTTTCTGTCACAGAGAGGAAGGATGAACATCATGGCATTGTTCTTGTCATGCTGTCATGCTGCAATTATAGAACTATGCATTGACTAAAAGTTTACATTTTTATTTTATATATTGTATTCAAATTGCTTATTAAAATGGCAAAAGGAATTGATAAAAATCAGAAATTAAGTGAAAGATATAAATGTAGACAAAGGTAATTTTATCAGTAAAAGTAATGTCGTAAAATGAAATGGCATAAGTAAACAGAATAAGAATTAAACTATTGTCTAAAGAAGTATCTTTAAAAGAGATATGGGACCCCATCTTCAGAATTTTAGCACATAATCTACAGATGTAGCATCTAAGTCCAATCAGAGCATGATCAGGTACACTTCCCAAGTTTTGCAGTGCATATTGAAAGTACAAGGCCAGGTGCATGGTTCAAAAAGGGATGAACTCTGTAGCTCAATTAATTTATGGATGTTTGGGGTTTAAGTATGATAAACCAATCATTTTATCACCCATCATTCCCTTTAAGCAGACTGCTAACATGATACTACATTTTCCCGAGCAACTGATATCACTCTGAGTGACTTTGTTAAAATGGTCATTATGCCTTTTGAGGAAAACATTTACTCTGGCATCTCACAAAAGAAATTTTTCATATTTCTTGATTAGACTTGTATTTCTCTTTCAGGATATTTTGTTTAGTTGTGAACCAGCAAGTGAAATCTCCTGTTGTTTAAGAGCTTAAATTAAGGAAATGTGGTCACGGTAAATCAGAAAGATTTGAAAAACAAGTCGTCGGATTAAAACGTGACAATGGAGTCCAAATTTTTAAACTGTGACTAAAATTAAATACTTTGTAAATAAATACATTACACCCTCCCCCAGCCTTAATTACAGCCTGACATGTCCTAGGCATTCTTTTCAGCAGTTTAAGGAGAGAACTTCCTGGTAACTCATTCAAGGCTTTCAAGAGTTCCTTCAAGAGCTCTTTGGAACTTGATGGGCACACTTCTGACTGCCCAATCAAGTTCGTCCCACAGGAACTCAATGGGTGACAAAACTGGTGACTGTGGGAGCCGCACCATCTTCTCAAGCACTCCTGCGTCTTCCTTTTTGTCAAGATATCTTTGGCACAGCTTGGAGG
This sequence comes from Gymnothorax javanicus, assembly GCA_029692085.1. Taxonomy (NCBI): domain Eukaryota; kingdom Metazoa; phylum Chordata; class Actinopteri; order Anguilliformes; family Muraenidae; genus Gymnothorax; species Gymnothorax javanicus. The sequence continues at coordinate 79,106,530 of CM056195.1, forward strand.
AGTGCTTGAGGTCATTGTCCTGCTGAACCTTAAAGTTCTGACTAACCAGTCATTGCCCAGAGGGCAAAGTATGCTGGTGTTAAGGTTTGGTAACAACAAAGTACAGTCAGTTTGACCTACAAGTATTACAAAAAAGTAATTATTGGCAAAGGTATAAACCCATGGCTGTGGTGCTCTAATCCAGGCTAAGGAGGAATACGTGTTGAAAGTTGAATTTTAAGATGTACAGTTCTCAGCAAGCAACATTTCTAGTCAATACAAGTGTCCCTTTGGCATTTTGTGTGCCTTTGTGGCTCAAAATTAGCTGTAAAGGTCCCATATTATACTGTATTTAGTTTTTAAAACATGTCCAATGGGTATTTAAAATAATGTTATGAATTCAGCAACAACAAAAACAGACAAATCCAGGCCTTGAGAGACCTCTCCTTCACTCTGTCTGTGCCGGCCTGAAACATGAGCTGTTTTAAGTGGGCGGGGAGGCTATGTTAATAAGGCACTGCTCTAATTGGCTGCCTGGCCGCTTCGATTCCGGGGCGGGCGCAGACCAGAAAAACCAGGAAACCAAGATGGCAGGTATTTCAGGACAGCTGTCTGTGGCATCTCTTGCTGTAAGACCGTACTTGTTTGATCCCGAATCTGACCCCGCACGGAAGGAGGATGCTATGGAAGTGTTGCAGTAATGTTTAGCAGGATGTCAATGAGTGGTAAGTTGAAATTTTAGTGTTTTGCTCATCCTGTCTCGCCTCGCATGCGTGTGGTTGTAGCTGTATTATTATGTAGTCATGTTATATACCCTCTTATGTGGAAGAAACTTTGCTAAAAGCTCCTGATGACCATTTCTACCTAAACAAAACACAATGCCGACACCAAGCTACTGAATGAACTTGTAGCAAAAACACACAAACAGTGTAAGCGTTGCTTATGTGGAGCTAGCGAATCGAAAACTTGTACCAGAAAGAATTCCGTATCCAAACTCCACTTTTTTCGGCTTTTCATTAGCCAGAACAATTTTTAAAGAGGGATGAAATCCCGCAGCGGCAATGCAGAGAAATTGTTTGTTATACCAGACACGTTAAAGCTTGTGCGTTTTGCGGTTGCTCTCACCACGGTAGCATCAGAGAGCTAACCCACACAATGGTAAAGTACCCGGCTGACCGTGGATAAGTAAAACAATAGTTTCACAGCAGCAGTAAACAAACCCAAAAACGTACCCTAAGCTCTGCAAAACCTACGTCTGGTCTATCTGCAGCCTTATCAGCCCAACTTTGCAGTCACATACAACACTTCTTCGGTTAGCTTTAACTGTTGCGGCTACGGTCAGGTAACGTTATGATAAACTACCACCTTGATGCTACCCAAAATAACACAAGCACACCAATCAGAATTACTGCTTATAAGTTAACCAGGAGCATTTTTTAAGTAGCACGGCACGGGAACTAACATTCGGGAGTAACTGAGTGTTCATAACAACAACAGAGACAAACGTTACCCTGCAATACAGGTTTTGTAGACAGTAGCTAAGTTCCGGTAGCGTAAACAGTTGCTTATGTGCAGCTAGCGAATAGATAACTTCTACCGGAAAGAATTCCGTATCCAATCTCCACCTTTTCGGCTTTTTATTAGCCAGAACAATTTCAAAGGGGGATGAAATTCCGCCACGGCAATGCAGGGAAATCATTTGTTATACCAGACACGTTTTAGTGCGTTTTGCGATTGCTTTCACCATGGTAGCATCAGAGTGCTAGCCCACACAATGGCAAAGTACTTGGCTGACCCCGGTCATGGATAAGAAAAATGATCGTTTCACAGTAGCAGTAAACAAATCCAAAACACGTACCCCAAGCTCTGCAAAGCCTACATCTGGTCTAACTGCAGCCTTTTCAGCCCAACTTTGCAGACTCTCCGGTTAGCTTCAACTGCAGCGGCTACAATCAGGCAATGTTATGATGAAACTGCCACATTGACGCTAACCAAAGTATAACAAGTATATTGACCAGAATTACTGCATATAAGTTAACCAGGAGCATTTTTAAGTAGCACGGCATGCAAACTAACAAGCAGTAGCTGGCTAGTAACCAAGCGTTCATAACAACGACAGAGACAAACGTTACCCTGCAATACACGTTTTACAGACAGTTAGTTCCATTACCTTGTACAATTGTACCAAGCATCCAAATTACAAACAAGTATAAAAAGTTAGCTTCAAATGAGGTTTATGTTCACACACCTTCTGTTGAATGTCCCTGGTACTACTCTTGCATATTCAGGACACAAACATTAGCAACAGTAACTTAACTATGTTAGCCGCAGTGCTACAGCCACATTCACCAGGCTATCATGTCAGGTAGGCTTATGCAGTAAAGCAATACAAAATGGTAAAACTTACAGCTTCCAAGGCTGTCGCTGAGTTACGGACAGTTTGTACTGATCCAGGCTTTATCTTCAGATGTCTTGCAAAGCCTGCTTTGTACTGGCTCAGGTTAAGACAACAGTCATCGGAAAAATGATGAGCGCACATATACAACACTTTGGGAATGTTTGTGGATACATTTCCACCAAAAATAAAATCAATCCACTGAGTCTTTGAGGCTAAGATGAAGGTAGTAAAAATGGACTACGATGCCCATTATTGCAGGCAATAACGCCGCAATGGCCATGCTTTGGTTGTGCCAGTGCCATACTCGTGCTATGCGGGCACAAAATGGTCGCAAGGCAATTTCAGATGGCAGAGCTCATTTTCCTAGGGGAGTGTCGAAGGGAGTGTCACCAACCTGGGGGAGGAGTTATCGCCCTGTATGACATCATACAGGGAAAATCTCTGATTTGCCTGTTTGAGCACACATTTTCTGAAAGGTGGAGCAAGCAAGAGAGGGAGAGGACAGAATTTTCTCATGTCTGGGGGTGTACAGACAGTCTAGGGGACACATATTACTGTTAGAAAACCATAGTAAAGCAAATTTTGCATAATATGGGACCTATAACCCCTTAACTGTCACCTGCATTTTCTCACATTTTGCCCGGCCCTAATTAGGGCCCAGTGACAGATGACAAAAACTGACAAAATTCTGAAAAATGCAGGGTGTGCGTAATTTTGGCCCGTCGTGTAAATAAATAAAAATAACATCATGCTCAATCAATCAGTCTTAAAAAACTGTTTTTTTTAATCCATTTCAGCAGTTGATGAATTAAGTTTTTGCTAGTATCTCAGTCATAAGCTTGAAGTTTATAATATGTGTAAAGTTCTGTGATGTGATCACAGTTTGCATGTTTTCCTTTCCCCCCCACCGCCACTTGATTTTAAGTATGGCATTTGCAATTCAAATCTATTGCTGTTAATTCTCAAATTGAAATCCAAAAAAGCTGTTACAGCCAGTGAATCGAGTTATCATTAGGCTCAAAAATCAAAACAAAACTATCAGAGATATAGCAAAATCATTAGGTATGGCCAAATAAACTATTCAAAAAGAATGAACACACTAGTGAGCTCAGGAACACCAAAGACCTGGAAGACCCAGAAATATATTTGGGGTGGATGATAGAAAAATTAATTCTCTGGTAGACTCAAACCCTTTACAACAGTAAGCCAGCTGAATAACACCCTCAACGAAACATTAGCTGAATAAAAGTCAACAATCAAGATATGACTTTTCCTGAGTAAGTACAGATAGATTACCCTGAGGTGAAAACCATTGGTGTGCCTCAAAAGCATCCATCAAAGCCAGTACAGTTCTGGAACAACAACCTTGGGAAAGATGAGACAAAGATCAACTTGTACCAGTATGATGGGAAGAAAAAAGTATGGAGAAGGAAGGGAACTGATCCTTTAATTTTTAACTGATGAAAGACTAGGAAGGTCCTTACCAGCTAGTTTGAGTAGTTTCTTTGGCAACAAAAGTTTGGTTGTATTGTCTGGGGCTAAGGTCTGTGGAGCTTTAGAAGGCTTCATTAAAAAATTGACATGAATTTCAAATTCTATGGGAAGGCACCGTACAGATGCTAAGACTGGGAGTACGTGTGATGTCTTTTTGATTCTTATTAACTGCCAAGCTGCTGAATTTAGGACAATTTTAAGTTGAGTTAAAATTTAGTCAAAACTAGAATTGAGAAAAATCATGACATTCTCAATTACCCTATGTGACAAGAACTATCTGTTATAGTTCCCTTTGTTTTGACTGGAAATTCCCCCAAAAAATGATGAACAATCAAAAAAATAAATACTGTAATTTTCTGTTTAGAAGTGGCTTTCAAATGAAACATTAAAATGGGTGGCTTTTGTGGTTGCTATAGTCTTCTACACAATACACGAAAACTACCTGCTATGACAGATGTTTGATTCTATTCAACATATAACCATTAAAAATGAACAACAGGAAAATAACTTTGGAACTTGCATGACTGATTTTATCCATGAACAGCTGTTCTCAAAAAGTCATGCCTCAAGTGATGTGAAATCAAATCTGGTCATTTTACCTCATGCATAAGACTATTATCAGTCCATTAGCATACATGAGCAGATCTATGGATAATTATTCAGTTATTGTGCCTCTTTGTGAAGATTAAATTTAAGATAGACATAGAAATTTAATGTTGTAATGTGGAAAAAAAAAGCCACTAGATGGCAGTATTGACATTTTTTTTGTTAAGCCCAGTCTGGAGCTAGGTTTGGGGCATGTCCTGGGCATGCCTCAGAGGGGGCTGGAAAAGAGTATATAAGGAGAAAAATTGGGAGAGTGAAAGGTAGTAGGAGAAATTGTGGAAGGACACATTTGACCAGACCTGTCACTCTTTTCAAGACCTGTGAAGCTTTTTGTGGATTTTTGCCTGTGTTGGAGCATTTTCCTGTCCCGTGTTGGAGCATTTTCCTGTCCCAGGACATTGCAACATAGCAGCCCCATCTCAATTACCAAGGGACTGTAAATATCTCATTTTTTCTTTATTTCAATCTTGGTCAGTAGAGTAGATTGTAGATTAGTTCAAAGTGTTTGTTTAATTAAATCTGTTCAAGTTTTAAAATTTTGTCTGTCATCCCTTGCTGTCCGTGACGCCATAACAAATTGGGGCCATAACAAATTGACGCCATAACAATGTCTTAAGTATTCCAACAACAATTGTTCTCTGTCCATAGATACAACATTTGTCTCCATGCCCTTATGTTGGAACTGAATAAATTAATCAGAAATTGTAATGAAATTGTTATGGTATGAAAAATTAAATGGTGGGACTCAGAATGGGTCATAAGAAAGATGTCTGTTGGGGAGCTTTGCTGCGGGAGGTCCACATAGATGAGGCAACAACTGGCTAGGCCTCGTGGGGGATAATAGGGTTAAGTTGGTTAAACTTTGTTTGTCTCATCGCTCTCTAGCAGCCACTCCAGGGCAATCAGACACAAAGATGAGCAAAATTGTACACCTACTGCGTTATCCTCCGACTGCACAGGCAGGCAGCATGTGATTGGCAGTCCATAATATTCAAAGGGTAAAAGAAGTGAGTACTAGTCGTCACGAGTCAAAGTTGGTTCCGCAACATCTTCCTCCTGAGTCGATGGGAGCAGGTCGCTTTGATGGACTAAATAGTTCTGCTGTATTCAGGATGGGGAAAAGGGGGGAGGATTAAATAAACAATGAAATGATTTTTGTTTCTTTTTTTGTAGTTCTACAACTAATTAAAAACATGCTGCAATAGCTTGAATTTCAGTATTGTGGTTGATCTAATCAGGGTGATGTTAGATTGAATCATCTTAGTCTTGAAATAAGAGTATTCCATTACAACCCAAAAGTGAATGACGTCAGGCACTGGTTACAAAGAAAGGTGTGTTATTTACATGTAATGGTAGAGAGATGGGGAGTGGCAGCTGGGTTGAACACACTTGAGCATTTAGTTCTGATAGTTCCACCATTCGCCATGCGGCAATATCTTGACAATGATGTCGTAAATTGGGCAGGAAAGGTCAATGAATTATATTCTAATTCTGGGAAACTTTAATGGGAAAGTGAGCTTTTGTTATGAAATTCCACTATATACCATGATGTTATAACACAAATAGCTAAACTAATAGGTAAAGGATGTGAAAATGTATCAATCGGGATAAAATTACACATCAGCATGGTAACATTTTAATTTCATAATTACACCAAATAATAAGGATTTCCATAAAATACCAGATAATAGTAACCTGTAATTCTGACAGATTACTTCTCAGATATCTTGAGGGTTTTAAACAAGTAACAAACTTTAGCACAATGCAGTTCATCACTTTATTGCATCCATGAAGTCTGAGGTTTTGTGAGCTGGCTCAAGAGGGCTATTCATGAATGGTGGATTCCTGAAATATGAAACCCATTCACTTTAATAGCACATTCTGAAAACGCGCTCAAAAAAGTCGGTGGGCATTGTTAAAACGCCTCAGTGAGACTTTGTTTACAGTAGTCAAACAAGGAAAATTAACTGGTGTGGGAACCCACACTGCGTCTAGTTCCTCACTATTTAAGGTTGAAGCTGTGGAACAGGTTTTTAGGGACTCATCAGGAGAAGTACAATCCAGCTATTTTCTAAAATGTTCTTCCGTTCATGTCCTACTGTGAGTGTCCACTGGAGTTACTGCAGATCCCTCAAAAACAAGAACTGAAGTCTCCATCTCACCCATCTGTGTATTTTGAAATCTGCTATTAGGGATTGACAGACTTATTTTACAAACCTAAATTCCAATTAAGTTTGGACGTTGTTTAAAATTTGAATAAAAAGAGAATGCAATGATTTTCAAATCTCATAAACCCACATTTTATTCACAATAGAACATATACAACATATCAGATGTTGAAAGTGAGACATTTTACCATTTCATGAAAAACTATTTGCTCATTTTGTATTCGATGGCTGCAACACATCTCAAAAAAGTTGGGACAGGGGCAACAAAAGGCTGGAAAAGTAAAAGGTCTTAATAAAAAACAGTTGAAGCAGCCTTTTCACAACTCCTTAGGTTAATTGCCAACAGGTCAGTAATGTGACTGGGTATAATAAGAGCATTTTAGAGAGGCAGAGTCTCTCAGAAGTGTACGTAGATGGGCAGAGGCTCACCAATCTGCGAAAAACTGAGTCTAAAAAATGTGGAACAATTTCAGAAAAATGTTCCTCAATGTAAAATTACAAAGATTTTGAATATCCCACCATCTACGTACAAAATATCACCAAAAGATTCAGAAAATCTGGAGAAATCTCTGTGCACAAGGGACAAGGCCGAAGGTCAATATTGGATTGTAAAATCCACAAAACAATAACCAACGGCGGAAATTGTAGGACGAAGGTTCAACGTCTTCCTTTGGCTGGTATTATATCGCGCGACGTCCTGGCTGGTGCGAATCACACTAAAATGGATATATTTTCTCCGTTCGAAGGACGGGGCACAAAAGCACAACGGTTACCATTAATCTGACTCCATAATAAATTTGTAATAATGAATTTAGTTATACCCTCGTTAAATATCTGACTCCAAATTAGAATTAGAACTTATAGTTTAGGGACACATGCGTGAATCTCGGGGCAGCTACATCGCCAGACTCATCCGTGAAAACCAGTTACTCAACTGACGCCCCCGGGTAATAGCGCAGTTGCCGGATCTTAGTTCGGTGAGAGCTCTAGAGGATGGAAGAAATTACCATGATAGTAGCAACTTTGGCATAAACATATCATGAACCCAGATTTATGCACACCACAGGGCCCCTTAAGGGGATCGGCCAGGCACCGGCTTATAAACTCAAGAAAACCCTTAAGGTCAATCCCCAGGACCGATGCTACATAATCGCACCACAGGGCCCCTTAAGGGGATCGGCCAGGCACCGGTTTATAAGCTCAAGAAAGCCCTTAAGGTCAAAATCCCAGGACCGATACTACATAAACCCTTTATATGAGTAGACCGTAACTTGCAATCCAACTTAAAGCCCATCACATCCTTTAAAACATCAGCTAGCTAGTCTGGAATGATAAGGACTTACCCCTAAGTACCGGGTCGAACGTTGGCTAGAAAGGACAAAGGGATTAGGAGTCACGGAGACCACGCAAGCTTAAAAGGAATAACAATGATTTATTCACCAGGTAGGCAAAAGCTTAAATCATACAAATCAACACTAAGCCAATTACAAGTTACACATAATTTAGAAGAGGAGAATAAAGTCATACCTGGAGGAAAAGGATACACGCACTAACGTGCGCGGGAAGTTCAAATACGATGTTACATCATTGAAAAAGGCTACTCACGCACTAACGTCAAGGGGGAGAGATCGGATACGATCTTCCCAGAATGGTTTGTTTCTCTTTGCTTTAAGCCAAATCACGTCTTTGATCCAGGCGGCATGGCCATAAACACCTAGAAGGGGGGTCGAATCCGGGTTTTGGGTTCCCACCATTGGAAGGATGTAATAAAAACACTTCAGCAGAGAGAGGAGAATAGGGTGATTACCAGAGAGTATTCGGACCAAATTCTCAGGAGTTTCCAAAAGGAACGAACCATAATTTCAATGGGAATGAAACATACTCCATTCAACTCCTTAGATTCCCCGAGAATAACAAGACCAAACATGATATGAATATGTACTAATATGATGCAGTTGTCATGAAAAAAAGTCTTAAGATGAATTAATATATAGTTTAATTGGGTTATAAGTATATAAGTGATTTCTTAACAGGATATTGAACATATAAACATATTATGAAATTCCTAGAGATTTAGATTATCTTAAACAGATTAATATAACTGGACTTCAACTTAAGAATAAGGATAGTAATATGACTCCCACAGGGGCATTGTGTCAGCCAGAGCCTTGCAACTACACCCCCGTACAAAGTAACAGTAAGACCATTACACCTCAGTAAGCATCTTGGGGAGGAAGTCCACAAAAGCTTTATTGCTATCTGGCATGGCTCTGGACTGAGTTTATCAGCCATTTGTCGCATACAGTCGCTGGGCTCCCCCACACATCAGCGTTTGCAGATCTTACAGAGGTGCCGCTCAGAACCCAACCCAAAGGCACAGATGAATTTTACTGGTTTCGGAATGGAACAATCTTTTATAAAATGAAATATGCAATGTCTACAGGATGCTCGTGATCTTTGGGCCCACAGGCGGCACTGCATTAAAAACAGGCATAATTCTGCACTGGAATTCACTGCAAGGGCTCAGGAACACTTCCAGAAATCATTGTCTGTGAACACAGTTCCCTGTGCAATGTACTAATGCAAGCTAAAGTTATATCATGCAAAGGAGAGGCCATATGTTAGCACGATCCTGAAATACCGCCAACTTCTGAGGGCTAAAGCTCATTTAAAATGGACTGAGGCAAAATGGAAAACTGTTCTGTGGTCAGATTAATCAAAATTTGAAATTCTTTTTGGAAACCGCTGGATGCCGTGTCGTGCGGACTAAAGAGGAGAGGGACCATCCAGCTTGTTGTCAGCGCTCAGTTTAAAAACTTGCGCCTCTGATGGTATGGGGTAGCATTAGTGGCATGGGCAGCTTACACATCTGCGGTGCGTTTCCCGAAATCACAGATGCTAACTTACATACTGGGGCCATTGACTGTGAATGGACGAACTATGTAAGTTGCTTACTTATTTAGCAAAGTTGCTTAGTTAGCAACTACGCTTTTGGGAAACGCGTCCCTGGATAGGCATTATCAATGCTGAAAAGTATATAGAGGTTTTTCAACAATGTCTCTTTCAGGGAAGGCCTTGCATATTTCAGCAAGACAATACTAACCCACATACTGCATCCTTCACAACAGCATGGCTTCACTGTAGAAGAGTTCGGGTACTGAAATGGTCTCACAGTGGGTTTTAAGGCCTTTTGAGTTCAAAAAAATTCTACTGGAGATTTTTCAGTGAAATTGGGTTGCCTTCACCTAACAGATTGACATGGTGAAGAAACGAAAAAAATCCATTGGGAATTTTTTGAGAAAAAGTGAAATTTTGATATTTTGAGATTTTATTACTGAACCGATGGTCGAAATATTGGGCAGATGATTCCAATTCACACTTTTCTGCTTTCTCATGTTGAAAAAAAAGCTATTTGTACCATCATTGTCAATTTATCACCAATTGGTGGTTGCCATAGCAACCAATTAATTTTCCTAGTCCAAGGTACAATTCAGAAGAATCACTGGACCATGTAAATATAATTTCATTTCCCATATTACTGATCACACTAAACAGCTTTCCCCCTGTCATCAGTTTCAGGGGTCACCAACTCTGTTCCTGGAGAGCTACCATCCTGTAGGTTTCTGCTCTATCTCCAATTCAGCACACCTGATTCAACTAATTAGTCACTCTATTGCCCAGCTCGTGATCTTGTTAAGTAGCTAATTAGCTGAATCAGGGGTGCTGAATAGGAGGAAGAGCAGAAACCTACAGGATGGTAGCTCCCCAGGAACGGAGTTGGTGACCCCTGAGTTACATCATGAGGCCCACGATGTAATTAATGACTGAGACATACATAACTTAGTCTATGCCTTTCATTGCTGACAAAAACCTGAAGTCCTGATGAAGGTGGAGCATTTTGACTGTACAGATCTTCAGATCGGCGCAAAGCAAGAATTTAGCTGGAGGTAGCTTCATGGCTCTAGGAAAGTTTTCAGCGATTCGTAATCTTCAGTAGTATCTTCCAGTACTACTATAAGGAGGAGTTTCTGTACACCATTGTCACTGAATCCTTTATCAGAGGAGGTTCCATCATGTGCGCCTTTTCTTGAGTTTAATTCCTGCTTCAAATATCATGTGCTGTACAGTTAAAATGCTCCACCCTAATCAGGACTTCAGGTTTTTGTCAGCAATGAAAGGCATAGACTAAGTTACGTATGTCCCAGTCATTAATTACATCGTGGGCCTCATGATCTAACTGATGACAGGGGAAAAGCTGTTTAGTGTGATATAAAAATATATCAAAATTTCAAAAAAGTCACTTTTTCTCAAAGAAGTCCCGATGGATTTTTTTGCGTTTCTTCACCATGTCAATCTGTAAGGTGAAGGCAACCCATTTTCACTGAAAAATCTCCAGTAGAATTTTTTTGAACTCAAAAGGCCTTAAAACCCACTGTGGTCTGCCTGCAGTCCAGACCTTTCACCAATAGAAAACATTCGGTGCCTCATAAAACAGAAAAAAATCTGGCTTTGAAGACCCAGGACGGTTGAGCAGCCAGAATCCTACATCAGACAAGAGTGGGACAACATCCCTCTTCCAAAACTCCAGCAATTGGTCTCCTCACTTCCCAAAGATTTACAGACTGTTGTTAAAAGAAGAGGGGATGCTACACAATGGCAAACATGGCCCTGTCCCAATTTTTTTTGAGATGTGTTGCTGCTATCAAATTGAAATGAGCCAATATTTTTCATGAAATGGTAAAATGTCTCACTTCAACATCTGATATGTTGTCTATGTTCTATTGTGAATAAAATGTGGGTTAATGAGATTTGCAAATCATTGCATTCTGTTTTTATTCACGTTTTACACAATGTCGCAACTTCATTGGAATTGGGGTTTGTACATTTCGAACTTTCACTTGCTTCAAATTACAAGCTCAAATGATATTGGAATTTTGAACTATGCTTTAAAGAACTAGAGGTTAAAGCTACTGTAACTGATTTGGTCATTTTAGCTGGTTTCCTGCGCCTCGCCAAGTCATCAGTCCCCACCCCCCATCCCCAAACCACACAGGGACGCGCATCAGTTTCCGACAGAGGCAGCAATTGAGCGCAGTGACCCAGTTACAAAATAAGTACTATATAAACAAACACTCTCAGTGATTGTCATGTGAAAGCCATACTGAAAACATGGACCGACGACACATCACATCCATACAAAAACTTGAAAATGGTGAGGAGATCGTTGTTACAGAAAAAAAATCACAATCCTCTATACGAAAACACTGCATTATGTTAGTTTTCTAACAAACCTGATGGACACTTATTTTCCTACCTCACACTCGCACATTTTGATCACAAGTATTATCACCCAACATTTTGACTTTGGTGAATGCTGAATTAATTGGCTGCTGTGGCCAGCATACGCAAGGGTCATCAATGCTAGCACTGCTGAGAGTCTGGCTTCAAGGCTCCATGGTTGTTTCATCAGCTGCCCAGCTAATTTATGACCTTAATATTAGCTAACGACACTTCTGCGACACGCAATTTTTCTATCCCGTCGCATAATTGAAGGTACTTTCGGACCTTGTCAAAAAGCCTATACTCTTAGCGACGCCAAATATAGCCGAACGTGGCTGGTTAGTGACGCTGTTGTCCGTTGCCGTTTGGCTTATTAATTAGGTTAATGTAGCCAGCTAGCTTTTGGATGATGGACCTCTGAAGAAACACATTTAGCAACAGCTAGCTAGCTTGGTAGATAACGTGGGATAGCAGGGCTGCCAACTTTCTACGCAATCTCATGCATACAGTGTTAGTTTCACGCATTTTGAAGGCGTATTCACCGTATTCAGCAATTATTCAACCAACGAATATTAATGAGATTCTTACGTGTAATTAAAGTCCTTGTGAGTGGAAGTTTCAGTTTCACTTTTGTTACAGTGGATTTCACCACGAGTAACGTGGAAGCGATTGTGACTCCAAACATTGTGCGCTTTTCCTCACTCGAGTTGGAAGCAATGTGTGTGTTTCATGATCGTTTAAATTGTTTAAACGAAATAAGACCAATTGAAACGTCAACTATGATTTCCACGACTCTAGTGGTGAAATCCACCATAATGCACATGAAACTGGTTAACTTCCATGCTCAAGGACTCAATTCCGCGTGAGAGTCTCTTAAGTACGCCTCAATTGAATAATTGCTGACTGCGGCATGGGAACGTGAATGCCTCTAAGAGGCGTGAGACTCACGGCGAAAGCGTGAGAGTTGGCAGCCCTGGGATAGGTTAAATTAGCTATATAGCTAGCTAGCTAGCTAGCCTTTCTATTTACAATGATACCGCATTGGTAATTGCAGTGAAGATGGAATGAATCCATTTGTGGAGAAGCAGCGGCAATTGTAGCTCTATGAGATCTTGCTCTGTGAATCTATTGAAGTGTATAACAACAGCAATCTCCGGACAAGCCCTCCAAATGCTCTGGGGAATCAGCTGAGGGACCCGGTCATCTGGTAGCGTGCTATGGTGGTTCTAATTGTAATGAATCAGTACAGGAACCAGTAGCAAGCGAGTGTTGAAAAAAATCAAAGTCCTTTATTCAGTCCGAGTCCAAGCCAGAGATCACAAAAATACAGTGCCACAAAACAAAATCCAGAGATCAGGGTTGTAAGACAGGCAGAGTTCGGTAACAGTGAATCAGATGGGCAACAGTTCATAAACGAAAGGAAAAAGCAGGGTCAATGTACCGAAAGCAAGGGCAGCAAAAATCAGGAATCGTAATTGGACAGGCAGGGTCAAAACCAGAAAAATTCAACAAATCCAAAAACGGGCACAGGCAGAAAAACTGAGGTCAGGCAAAGGGTGTCTCAATTCTCACAGATCAACTGGCGTATGGGTCTCTCGGCACGGAAGAGATGATCAACGTTCTGACAGAGTAGAAACAGAAATGCAGGGCTAAAATAATCTGAAGGGAAGTCACATGCTACAAGGAACAGGTGAGGTGAGTAACCAGATAATGAACAATGAAGGTGAGCACATGAGGGAGCCCTAATACAATGATTGGCAAAAGCCAAGATGCAGACTGGGTACACATAGACAACCTATGACAAACAAACGGCTCCGGTTAAGGAGTTCTACGTGCACAGATAAAAGAATGCAGGATAGTAATAAAGCACGTGCGAAAGGTTTCAAGAAAACACAAAGATACATGGAAAGCAAAGCAAGGGGCGGAGACTACAGTAGAGCGAGTGCTGAGATTAAGTTAGTAATTATTAGTAGTGGTGCAATTTAGAAATTATCCCAAGTGCTCGTTTGTCTGTTAGTAATATATACACGGGTTAGTTAAGTAACCAGTGGATAAAACATAAACGTTAGTACTATTAGTAAACAGCGTAAACAGAGCGAAGGAAGTAAACGAAAATTGAAGTAAATATACGAAATGCCAGAAACCACTGAAATCACCCGGAGCGTGTTGGCACGCGAACTGGGGAAAATGAACAAACCACAATCATCACAAGACAGGGGTAAACACGGGTGCAATGGAGTAGTAAATAAACAATGGAAAAAAACAGAAACCGGGATGATGAATGACAATACTGAATAATAATGAAAAATAATAAAAATAGAAAACAGGCAGATGCAGGATCATGACACTAATGCTGTAGCTAAAAAGCCAGCTACGTTGGCAACCTGTTAGGGAGGCTGTGACGGTTTTTCAACCCCTGACTGACACCTTTTGTTTAAAAGTATTTTTACCCTAAATTCTGGCACTTCTCTGTAATGCTATTACTTCGCTGCATGCCAGTACAGTAACTGTGGCAGGCGTACACTCCCATTGGCACAGCTGGGCATCTTGGGTAAAAGCAAACTGAGGGCTTGCTGAATTCATTCTCTGGCTAGTTGGCTAGTTAACCAACTAACGCTACTTCCTGCTGACATATAACATTATATGAAATAATATTAGAATTACATCACCTTAGAAAATAGACCACGGACTCCTAACCACAAAGCAAGACATTATCATCCTGATATTTCGATGAAAATTCTCCAGTCACAAACGCGGCCAAAGGGTCAAGTTCTGTGACTTGATTGAGCCTATCTCGGGTAATAGCCCACAGACAACTGGATTAGGCCAAGGGTAAGCGGCTTGGCTAGCCGAGCTCAGGTAACCCCCTCAGACAGCCGGGCTTGACCAGGGGTTAGTGACTGCACTCGGCATTCCTACTCTAGCCCAGAGCCATGTAGACCTGTACTCTAGCCTAGCCACGACATAACCAGATGTGATGAGTCCTATCCAAAGACTGTGTAATTCAAGGTCTTGTCACTCAAAGTGGCCACGCCCTTAATTATGCAGAACTTTAAGCCTTTACATCATGTAAATAGTAGAGTGACAAAAAAAATCACTCCTCCCCTCAGTTTTCACAGAGGGGAAAATTAGCCATTGAGACCAACACCTTATTTTGAAGCGGGCTTTAAACATGTTTATTTCTACTGTAAAATGGGGCTTTTTAACATGGGGGTCAATGGGGATTGACTCACTTTTGCAGTCAGCCTCAAGTGGCCAATCGAGGAACTGCAGTTTTTTTTTAAAGATTTTTTTTTGGAGATTTTCACCTTTATTTGACAGTTAGAGAGCAGAGAGAGACAGGAAAGTTGGGGAGAAGAATGGGGATGACATGCGGCAAATGACCTGACCCGGAATCGAACCCAGGTCACCGCGAGAAGGACACAGCCTTTATGGTGCGCGCGCTTAGACCGATGTGCCACAGGGGCGCCCCGGAACTGCAGTTTTTGGCACTTCCGTATTGGCCATAGACTGTATAAAAAGATGGAAGCAGCACCCTGGTCTGAAAAATGAAGCCCTTGCGGAAGTACTGTAAAATGGCATTCTATTTAATGGCCAGCAGATGGCGTCGTCGGTGGTTGCAGAAAGAAGTTCAATGCTATAGAAGTCTATGAGAAAATGACCCTACTTTCCCACCTGATTTTTCATTTAAATAATGATTTTTCACATTATTTTATGGTGGCTATAGCAAGTTTCAAGTCTCCTTCGATATATAATGATGTTCATTTTTGTAAATTATGGTCCCAAGCAGAGTAGAAAAAAGGATAAAGCCAGAATATGCTTTAGGGGCGTGGCTATCCTCTGGTCCTCGTCCGATACGGTCAGATCCACCCCTCTCGTCCCTCCCCGGATCTTGATTCTCGCTCTCGTCCAATAGAAATCACGGCCAGTTTCAAAATGACAGCATGGCACAATTCAAATTGCCAAAATCAGCAATAGGCCCCTGGATTCTGTCGAAAATTTTTATTCGAGAACTGTGGCAGCACTTTTAAGGGCCTGTAAACTCATCAGTTTTTATGATAGGGGGCTGATATTTTGTAGGGGGTGTCTTTTGGACTTGGTACATGGTTTTCTGTAAAATTACCAATGTGAAGTAAATAGCATCTGAGACATTGCCGATCAAAAATGAGAAAAAACACATTTTCCTGCAACTTTGAAGCTATATTCCCATTGAATGACACCATGTATCAAATCCAAATCTAGTTCACCTTAAAAGAGCAGGTTTTTGTTAATGATATATCCAAAAATTGTGATGGTGTTCTTTCTCTTTTTCCCAATATGAATTTTTAAAATAATGTTATATATTGGAAAAAGTATTGTCAAAATTATTTCAAAGTAAGGTAGCATCTAGTCTGCAATTAGTTCTTCGAAAATAAGTGTTGCAGATATGTAATGTTACGCCCACAGGAACCAATAGCAACTCAGGGATAATCCAAAAATCAGAGTTTATTACAGTCCAGATGTCAAAAAGCCAGAGATCAATCAATGCAGAGGTACAGAGACACAGTTCAAAATTGTAATCCGGAAGACAGGCAGTGGTCGAATCCAGGTAATCAGAATGGCGAAAGTACACAAGGGCAAATCCAAAAACAGAAGTCAGAGTTTGTGAGCAAAAGTTTGTTAACAGGGCAGCAGGCAAAAGAATGGTCAAACAGAAATGGGTCGAAATCCAAAACGGGCAGCAAACAGGTACAGAGGGACAAAGGCAAAAAGCAAGGTCTTCCAAAGGGTGCCTCAGGTTTAACAAGATCAACTGGCTTACACAAAATCGGCACAGGAGAAATTGATCAACGTTCTGACAAAGAATGAACTGCAGTGAAGACTTTAAATAGACAAGAGGGAAGTCACATGCTATGCAGGGAACAGGTGAATTGGATAAGACTAATTACAGAGGTAAGCACACATGGGGAAGTCCTCAACCACAACAATTGGCAAAAGCCAAAACGCGGACAGGATCCACGCAGATAACCTATGACAGATAAACAGCTCCGGTCAAGGAGTTCCAAGTGCACAGACAATGAGTGCAGGATAGCAATTAAGCACGCAAAAAGTTCCAAGAGAGATCTCAATAGCAAAACGCAGGGAGGGGCAGAGAAAGCAACAGGGGCAGAGTTACAGAGCAGAGCAGAGCAGGGCAGAGTTAGTTATATTAGTAAACAGTGATATCTACACACTTAATCAATATACGTGATTGTTAGTTAGTTAGTCACTGTACAGACAAAGGGATTAGTATACAGTAAAATTACCAGTACTAACTAAGCAGCCTAGCGGTTAATTAATATGGTAATTTCAGAAAAGCGGGAAGGAAGGTAAAAACGAGACTTGAAGGAAGTTTGTGAAATACCGGAAAACTTCCAAAATCACCCGAAGCGTGTCTGCACGCAGACAGGGGAGTGCACTGGCATGATGACACAGATCACATCAGACATTACAGGGGAGACAATGTGCAATGCAATAATGGAGTAGATGAATAAACATAAAAAATAATAAATACAAAATCAGACAGATAAAGATCCTAACAAGATAGCCATACCCTCGCAGCTAATCTACTCACACAAATATACTTTTCAACTGTATTGTGATAATGATAAATGTTCTGCAGCATACAAAAGTACAGACAAAACCTATCAGTTCTAATGAATAACAGAATAAATATGATAGAACATGTTCTGCCAATTTAAAGAGTCACTTGAACTCCTTTATGAAAACATCTGCAGCTCAAATATCTTCCTCTTTTAGCACATATCTACCGCCTGTGGTGGTAGAAGGAGCTTCCACCTTTGGAATTATGTGCTGTTTTGACACCCAGTGTACGTCTTCCCTTCTGGGCCAATAAAAGCTCCATAGGGGTGCATGAACACTATCAGCACATCTTGGTCTTCCTCAGATATATTTCTTATGCTGCCTACCCACCACTGCTTATCATACACACATGATTTAGCTCAACATATTTATCTTGGAACAAACAAAAAATAAAATAAACTAAAAGCATAGGCAAAATAAGTATCAGCCAATTTCATATAATGTTATAATTTAGAAACTTTGACCAGCTTTAGCTTCAATGTCAATTTGAATTTTAATTTGAACAGGTCAGTTGCAATAGAATAATTTACAGCTTAAAAAAGTCACAGCTAGAGGTATTCTGAAATGATTTCTGGTGATTTTTTTGTGTTGTCACATACTTAAAATACTCGATTTTGCACTGCAATAAAGCTTATTTTGATTTCCATTTTCAAGCTTCAATATCTTTCCATATACTAGTGTGAATGTGACTAATATGTATTTAAAGTTAATGTCAAATGGTTTATAAGAGGCACTGTACAAAATTTGAGATCTCTGACATAATTACAGAGCTGTCCACAAGACTATGAAGCTATAATCGAGAGTTAGCGTTCCAATATATAACAATTTTAAAAATTCATATTGTGAAAAAGAGAAAGAACACATCACAATTTTTGGATATATCATTAACAAAAACCAGCTCTTTAAGGTGAACTTGATTTGGATTTGATACATGATGTCATTCAACAGGAAAATAACTTCAAATTTGCAGGAAAATGTGTTTTTTCTCATTTTTGATTGGCAATATCTCAGATGCTATTTACTTCACATTGGTAATTTTTCAGAAAACCATGTACCAATTCCAAAAGACACCCCCTACAAAATATCAGCCCCCAGTCATAAAAACTGATGAGTTTACAGGCCCTTAAAAGTGCTGCCACAGTTCGCAAATACAAATTTTCGACAGAATCTAGGGGTCTATTACTGCATGTTACACATGAGCTAGACTGCTGAAATTTAAATTATATACAGATGTAGCACCAGATATTTGACATACAAACTTTGGAGGTCCTAGCTCAAGTACGTTTTAAGATATTCCAGCTCAATATTAGAACTTCAGAAGGCGATGCTAAAAAAAAGACTAAAGATCGCCCAAGTATTTGTCCTTTAAGTAATTTTTTTGTGGCCAAACTATTGGCAGTAGAGACCTACAATTTTGGGATTATTCTATTGAGAAGTGAATCCACCATCATTAATTTTTTTTAAGAAAATCTGAGGGGGTCATGCAGGAAGATTTTCTGAAATTTGGTGAATTGACACAGAATGACCCCTTTTTTTTTACAGCTGTGTTGAAGCGGAGTAGACGGTCATGATGCAGCTGAAAAGTCAGAATTCCTTAAACAATTACTTTCAGCTTTAAAGTGTTGTGTTTATATTTCAGCAGTTTTTCAACATTTCTTCAGCAATTTCCTTTGCCTCTCAGTTTCCATGCACCTTCATTTTATAGGCCAACCTCTTCAACTTTTCACGCTGAAGCAAGCACTCAAATTTTCTTCAGAAAATTTAACCTTTTCTAGTTCAAAAATATGACTCATCATGCAAAACCCTTGTCTTTTATTTAAGGATAGTGGTCACGTGAAGTCATTTATCATCACATACATGGTTGGCTCCTTTTTAAATCATAATGATAACTGAAATCACCCAAACGGCCCTGATCGTAAGTTAACATAGCTTTGAATGTTTGACCTTGTTATGTAGACACAAGGTGAAACACTCAGGTTTAAATAGCTATTGAGGGTTCCACACCTGTGGCTTTTTAAATTGTAACTAATTGCTGTGTAGTCATTGAGTTTGTTAGCTCCCAAGTGGATGCACTGATCCGGCTAGACACTGAGCCATGGGAAGTGGAAAAGAACTGTCCAAGGACCTTCATAACAAGGTAGTAGAACTTTTTTAAGATGGGAAAGATATAAAAAAGTATCCAAAGACTTGAAAATGCCAGTCAATACTGTTCAGTCCTTGATTAAGAGGGTGAAAATTAGGGGATATGTTGATACCAAGCCAAGGTCAGGTAGGCCAAGAAAGATTTCAGCCTGAACTTCTAGGAGAATTGTTCAGGACACAAAGAAAAATCTACAAGCTATTTCAACAAAAATACAGAATAGTCTGGAAAAAGATGGTGTGGTCATTTCAAGGAGCACCAAAAGGAGGTAATTAAATAACAATGAGCTGCATAGTCGAGTTGCTGGAAGCAAGCCATTATTGCGCAAATCCCACAAAAAAAGCCAGCCAATAATATGCCAGACAACACCTTGACACACCTCACAACCAAGATAGACCAAAATAAAACTTTATGGTCACAACCATAAGTGCTATGTTTGGAGAGCAGTCAACAAGTCCCACGGTAAAAAATATACCATTCCCTCTGTAAAGCATGGTGGTGGCTCTCTGATGTTTTGGGGGTGTGTGAGCAATAAAAGGCACAGGGAATCTCCTGAAAATTGATGGAAAGATGAATGCAGCATGCTATAAGAAAATACTGGCAGACAATTTGCATTCTTCAGCACAAAAGCTGCGCATAGGACACACTTGGACTTTTCCAGCATGACAATGATCCAGCACAAGGCCAAGTTGACCCTCCAGTGGTTACAGAAGAGAAAGCTGAAGGTTCTGGAATGGCCATCATAGTCTCCTGACCTCAATGTCATGGCCGGTTTGGGGAGATTTCAAACGTGCAGTTCATGCAAGACGACCAAAGAATTTGCAGGAGCTGGAGGCATTTTGCAAGGAAGAACGGACAGCTATATCACTTGAGAGAATTAGAGGCCTCATTGACAACTATCACAAAAGACTGCATGCTATTATTGATGCTAAAGGGGGCAAAACACAGTATTAAGAACTAAGGGTATGCATACTTTTGAACAGGGTTTATTTCATTTTTTCCCTAATTGCTATGTTTTATTTGATGATTGTGCCATTCTACACGACCTACAATTGGATATGAATCCAATTAGAAATAAATGTGTTTTACCTGGCCATTCATGTTTTCTTAAAAAAAAAAGTTACCTATTTTACAAATTCAGCTAGGGTATGCAAACTTTTGAGCACAACTGTACATAGCCTACTACCTGGAAGGTGCAGTTTTTGTATGATTGAATATTATTTCATGTGCAACTCTATGCTTATCTATTTAAACAAAATAGAATTTATTTAAAAAAGAATCATATATCACAAGCATCGCTATATAAATCACCTTTTCAATAAAGAACTAGAATCTGTGCTTGTGAAGCACTATGATGTTCCCCGCCATTATATATATTTGGTTGCACATTTTGAAGAGAGAACTATGAAAAGGCACATCTATACCATGTAATATAACAATATGCCTAGTTTGGTTGAGAAAAAAGTGTTTTGGAGTTTTGGTTCGGACAAGGTCCACACTCTCAATACGCACTAAGTTGAAAAGGTTACCATGGAAATCGGAAAAAAGAAAAATTTCTGAACAAACAAAATATCAAAAGGCACATCTACACCATGTGGTCTAACACTATATACAAGTTTGGTAGAAAATCTCTCATAGTTTATGAGTTATGGTCCGGACAAGGTTCCCAACCTCATTATGCAGTAAGTTCAACTTGTTACCATGGAAACTAAAAAATTAAAAATTTCCGAATGAGCAAACTATTAAAAGGCACATCTACACCACGTGATCTAAATATATGCCAAGTTTGGCAAAGAAATCTGTCATAGTTTAAGAGTTGTGGTACGGACAAGGTCCCCACCCTCAATATGCACTAAATTGAACTTGTTACCATGGAAACTGGAAAAAAGAAAAATTTCTAAACAACCAAAATATCAAAAGGCACATGTACACCATGGGATCTAATGATATACCAAATGTTGTGAAAAAATATTGAACGGTTTAAGAGTTGTGGTCCGGACAAGGTCCCCACCCTCAATATGCACTAAGTTGAACTTGTTACCATGGAACTGGAAAAAAGAAAAATTTCTAAAGAACCAAAATATGAAAAGGCACATCTACACCATGGGATCTAATGATATACCAGATTTTGTGAAAAAATATTGAACGGTTTAAAAGTTATGGCCCGGACAAACTTGCTCGGAAGGACGGAAGGACGGACGGAAGGACGGAAGGAGGGGAAAACATTATGTTGTCCGTAACAAAAGAAAGAAAAGAAATCTCTCATAGTTTATGAGTTGTGGTCCGGACAAGGTCCCCACCCTCAATATGCACTAAGTTGAACTTGTTACCATGGAAACTGGAAAAAAGAAAAATTTCTAAACAACCAAAATATCAAAAGGCACATGTACACCATGGGATCTAATGATATACCAAATGTTGTGAAAAAATATTGAATGGTTTAAAAGTTATGGCCCGAACAAACTTGCTCGGAAGGACGGACGGACGGACGGACGGACGGAGGGTAAAACATTATGTTCCTTGCAACATTTGCGGGGAACATAATAAGGTACAAAAACCAAATTCGGCCAGCTGACAACCAATTGTCAACTATTTTCTGAACTGGGACAGAATGTCCATGATTACCAGTAATGTCAACAAAGAAGATCTTATATCACTCTGCAATTATGCAAAACAATCAGTGCCCAAACTGATAGGTCTTCGCACTCAGGTGTCATGTATCGTCTTTTTTTTTAAACAGTGTCCTGAAGAATAATAAAACAACCCCTCTTCCCTAACTCCTGGTGATATTTTATAATTTCACAGGAAAAGTTAACCAATAGCTGTTAAAATAGGTCATATATATGTCTTTGTGTGTGTGTGTGTGTGTGTGTGTGTGTGTGTGTGTGTGTGTGTGTGTGTATGTGTGTGCGTGTGTGTGTACTTCTGTTTACATGACAACAAGCAGACAATTTGACAAGAGACGTGATCTCATACGACGGAGTCTTGATAGAAAGTGTGGAGTTGAAGACAAAGGAAATGATAAGAAACCTGTTACTAGAGGTGGAATAATTTAATGGCTTGCTCATCGATATTGTAATGGTGGCTAGATTACATCCTCCTGGTATGTATGTTATATTATAATACTATAATCATAATATTATAATATCATGATCATTGCAATCTGTTGCGTTGATCCTCACAGATTTTTTTTAAAGGTTTTTATTGGCACTGACAAAACCACCTGAACATTTTTTTTTGCCAAGAATTTTTCTTCCAAGTGACTTTTGAGATTTGTGGACCAAGGGAGGGTGAGAGGCCTGAAAACCATTTCAGTTTAATTGCAAAGTGAAACCAAGAGCATGCAGTGTCTATTATAATGCAAAAACAGTGGCATAAAGATAAATAATATTTCAGGGGTGTAAGGAATTGGCTGCTTCCTAAGCTGCAGTTAACCAACAAATGTCAGAGAAGGGTAAACCAAGGTCCTGGCTCCCCAGCAAGGTCTCTTTCACACCCTGCAAGCTAGCTCTCGTCTTGTAACAGGATCTCGAATCAGCCGAAGAGTCCCAGGTGAGAAGCTGGCATGGAGTGTGGGATGTTAGTCATCATTATGAGTTAGCACAATACAAAAACAAGCATTGATCTGTGATACTCCTTATTTCCTGGAATGAGCTGGATCTTTTCAGAACATTTTGTTCCTCTGAGACAACCGTCAACTCCCTGCTTTCAAAATCACGAGCAATCACCAAAAAGGCATCCCAGAATCCAGAATTAAAAAACCAGGAAACTCCGACATTTAATTTCTCTCAGGACAATTCATGTACTCATTTCAGTACTTTAATCAATATGAATTAAAACAAGTTTAAGTACCATTTTATACATTTACCAATATTAAAATGCTTTGCCCATTTAGCTAAATATTTATACACTTAGTTCATTAATAAATACAAATAAATAATAAAATATTTATGAGTACCTAATATACAGTGCCCTTCAGTAAACCTGGCACCCTTGGTAATTACGAACAAAAGTGGATATAAATTAATATCATTATTGTTTATCCTCTTGACATTTAATTCAAAATACAAACAAAAATATAACATTTATTGAAATAAAATAATTGAAAGAAAATAACGATTACCATTAGGAAACAAATATTTTTATCAAAGACAAGTCAGCCAGAATTATTGAATCCCCTTCATTTAATACTTAGTGTAGCCTCCTCCTGCCAAAATTACACCTCTGAATCTTCTCCATTAGTGTTTGAAATGAGACTGGAAAAGGCGTGGCAAGGAATCTTTGACCATTCCTCCTTGCAGAATCTCTCCAAATCCTTCAAATTCCCAGAACAGCTCTATGTGGTTTAAATCACGTGATTGAACTGGCCACTTTATATTTTGTCAATTCTTTTCCAGATAATCCCTGCAGAGTTTGGATTTATCTTTTGGGTTGTTGTCTTGCTGGAACACAAGCGCCAGATTTTTCTGCATGCGCTACTCCTGACGATACATGCACAGACTGATTGATATGCTGATTCTTATTTTTGTCAGTCAGAAGAACGTCTGGGCAGAGAAATGAATATTAATAATAATGATAATACATTTTATTTATAATGCACTTTACATTTGAAACAAATCTCAAAGTGCTACAAAATAAAAGCATCATTTTAAAAGACAGATAAATGTAACAGAATAAAATATAAGCATAAAAGCAATGTGCTACTCAGTACTGAGTCAGTATATAATTAAAAAAGAAAAAAGAGAGAGAAACCAGATAAACCAGATAAATAGGTTAGGCATAGGTCCTGCTAAAAAGGAAAGTTTTAAGTCCTTTTTTAAAACTGTCTGTAGTCTGTGGTGCCCTCACATGCTCAGGGAGGGCATTCCATAGCCGAGGGGCAGCAGAGCAGAAAGCCCGATCACCCATGGTGCTGAGCTTAGTCCTGGGGGGGACTAGGCGATTGGAGTTTAAGGAGCGGAGGGATCGTGTTGTGATTAATGGCGTGAGTAGTTCTTTCAGGTAGAGGGGGCATTGCCATAGATGCATTGGTAGGTGAGGAGGGAGACCTTGTACTCAATCCGAGCAGAAACAGGAGGCCAGTGAAGTGAATGGAGAACTGGTGTGATGTGCTCATACTTTTGCACTCTCATCAGGATCCTTGCAGCACAGTTTTGTATGTACTGAAGTCTCTGAAGACTTTTTTTTAGGGATCCCAATGAGAAGTGCATTGCAGTAGTCCGTCTGGAGGAGATGAAGGCGTGAACCAGCTTTTCAGCAGAGGATAGGGTGAGTTTTGAATGAAGTTTAGTAATATTTCGGAGATGGTGAAAAGAAATCTTGCAGAGATGTTTGATATTGGCTGCAAAGGTGAGATGAGGGTCAAATCTTTCGCCAAGATTGGTGACTGATGAGGAGATGGGAATGTTGTGCCCGGATAATTTAATGCTGGTTAAGGAGAATGACTGGATCTGAAGTTGGGTGCCAATCAAAACTGCTTCAGTTTTAGAGCTGTTTAATTGAAGAAAGTTGTGTTTCATCCACACCTTTATCTCCTCCAAACAGGCAGTGAGTATTGATGAGGGTGATGATGGTGATGATGGTGAAGCTGCATTTGGGTGAGTGTCAGTTTGCACATAATGTTGTGTGTCATCGGCGTAGCAGTGAAATGAAACTCCATAGCGACTAATGACGTGGCCAAGGGGAAGCATGTAAATGGTGAATAAGATGGGCCCAAGGACAGACCCCTGGGGAACCCCACAGGTGACGGTGTGTGTCTGAGACCTTGCATTGCCAAAGGAAAGGTACTCAGTTCTGTCAATGAGGTATGATTTAATTTAGGAAAGGGCTGTGTCAGTGAGTCCAATGGTGTGATGTAACTGGTTGAGGAGTATGCCATGGTCAACAGTGTCAAATGCAGCAGACAAATCGAGGAGAATGAAGAGGGAAGGTGAGCCAATATCAGATGCCATCAGGAGGTAATTTGTGACTCTAACCAAAGCTGTTTCTGTGCTGTGAGCGGAACGGAAACCAGACTGAAATTTCTCAAAGAGATTGTTATCTTTAAGGTGACTCTGAGGATGGACAGCAACCACTTTTTCCAGTACTTTTGAAAGAAATGGGAGATTGGAGATGGGTCTGTAATATCCAAAAACTTCTGGGTTGAGGGAAGGGTTTTTGAGAAGTGGTCTGATTATGGCGGATTTTAAAGCAGATGGAACATAACCAGCCTGGAGGGAATTGTTTATTACAGTGGTGATCAGAGGACTTATGGCTAAGATGTTAGCTTTCACTAAGGTAGTTGGAAAGGGGTTAAGAGCACAGGTGGAAGGCCTCATCCTCCTGATAATCCTTTGAACCTCATTACGACACTTCTGGAAAGCAGTTTAGGGGCTGGGAGATCACAAACTGTGAGTTGGCAGTTGAGACGGATAGTGAGGGGGATCCAGAGAGAGCAGAACGGATTGAGTCAATTTTAGTTTTGAAAAAAGCCATAAAATTATTGCAGTGCTGTTCTGTAGTTTCTGTTGGTGAGGGAGTTTGTGGTTTGAGAAGATGATTTATTAAGGGCGTAACTACTGCATATTGCTGAGGGAGTTTTCCATTTAAATTACATGACACCAGTAGGAGCGTTATTTAAATGAGGTTGCTCAAAACAATTTGTAGTATCTTTCAGTTATGTAAAGCAGACCCCATATGACTTGCCAGGACTGCGTCTTAACTGTAGGGCAACCTACTCTTGATTTCACCAGGGGGTGCCGACAAATAGAAAAACCTGTCTGTATTTAACTGAAATGTACATATAATATATAATGACCGTATTGTGTATCATTGTACCATCAATTTGTATTACTGGAAGGCAATCTATATTTGCCGTTAATAATAATGTTACTTAATTGTGGTGCCTCTGGGCTATTTCTCACTTGATTTTATTTATACTATCCACTCCGTTTGGAACAGTGAAGTTTGGTGTGCAGAATGTGTACTGCAGCCTACATTTGCGTAGATTGACAAAGCGTAGAATAAGCTACTCGTAATTGCCCTGAGGCGAAACATGTTTTTGATCTGTGTTCTAAACTTTACTGAGGAGCATTGCTGGAGATATGTTTCACCGAAACCCATGGACCCATAAATGGGTCCTTCAAATGCAGCTGGTTTTTTAAAAACCTGTGGAAGTTCATTCCTACTTTAAGTTCTGGTGGAGATCCCAAGGTTTCCAATGATCCCAAAGTTGTCCTGCTGAATTAAAGGGAAATGTGTATAAAATGATGTATATGATGCACAAATCCCAATTTCAATGAAGTTGGGGTGTTGTGTCAAACATGAATAAAAACAGAATGCAATGACTTGCAAATCCTTTTTGACCTATATTCAATTGAGTAGACTACAAAGACAAGATATTTAATGTTCAAACTGATAAACTTGTTTGTTTTTCTGGAAATATTCACTCATTTCTAAGCTCTCGTCTGCAAATATTTACAATTCCGTTTTCGCTGAAGATCATGCTTGACTGAGACACACCTATCACATTTAATGCTAAATGTTCAAACACATCAAATTACTCCCTGAGTCCAGCCGCAAATTTCGTTTAAGAGAAAAAAAAGTTGGGCTGCTACAGAGATATCGATGTCACTTTTCTAGAGGTATATGCTTGTAGCATTGAACAAGTATGTCAAATATGGCATCCCAGAAATATGCCATGAACACCATGTCTCCAATCTAGCACACAGTCCAGCGGTCTCAATTTGACTTTCTCGTTTCTAATCATTATCATTTGAAATACAACCTAAGGCCTCTCTGATTTGAGTGTAATTTTTCCCCAGTGCCTTGGTTGAGTCTGCCTGAGCCATCAACCGAGTACTAGACAGTGATTTTAATGCCAGTATGACATCTGTCTTTTGAAAAATTTTACCCCATCTTATGTGGATTAGGAGCAACATGAGTACAATGACTGCAGCCTGTTAAAAAACTCATCAGCCTCTGGGCTGCTACCATCCAGAGTATTAACCCCAACAAAGTTGAGTGAATGTGCTGCACATGGTACATACTGGATAAGAAGGTTTCTTTGTTTCAGATTGGCCTGTAGCCCATTGTATCTGCCCGACATGTTGCTTGCATTGTCATATGACTGACCGCGACAGTTTGAGAGGTCTAATCCAAGGCACTCTACCATCAAAGTTACACAGTCTCCTAAACTTTTACCAGTGTGGCTCTCTATGGCCTCAAAGCCCAGGAATTGCTCCACCACAAACAGGAATATGAATGTCAACTGGTTCAAATGTGACAAGTCAGGGGTGGAGCCAACAATGGTAGAAAAGCATTTGACATCCCCAGTCTCATTTGCTGTGGTTTGGCGTGTTTTCTGACCCATTAGGTCAATGAGTTCATCACATATTGTTGATGACAAGTCGGACACCGTGCCTCTTCCTTTCCCACCAAACTTTTCAGTATGTTCAGCTAAGAATGGGTCAAATTCTGATATCAATTCAAGCATGCCAAGATATTTACCATTATGGACTGATCCAAATCGCTCATCATCTCCCCTAAATGCAAATCCCTTTTCACCCCAGAATTTGATAACTGCAACTACTCTTTTCAAATTGTCTCTCCAGTACTTACGTTTACCATCAAATTGCTGCATGAGATCTGCATCTATGGCACTTCGTTTTCTCCGATGCTGCAAGTCAAGCAGGAATGATCTGTGTTCTGCACTTTTTTTCATAATCCCCTATTCTCTCTGAGTACTTCCAATCACTAAACCCCTGACTGGCAGAGTACATTTCACAAGTTCATTGTTCAAACTTCTGGTCTTTCCACCAAGCCCTGTATCGCGAGTTGAAGCTGGAGATGTGGTTTTGAAAGGGGACTACACCTCTCTCAATTAGCACTGACTTAACAATGTCACTGGCAGTGCTTTGCCATAATGCAGGATCAGCGACCTCATAGCACCACCAGGAAGAGCTTGGTTGCAAATATGCTGCTTGTGAACTGCCTGATTACTCATGAGGTGATGGAGGAGATGACAGCAATACATTTGCCTGTGAGGGCTCCCCTACAAAGGATGTCTGTGGCTCTAGTGGAGTGACAGTGCTAGTTTCTTCTCCACAGCTTATAGTGCTGCTGTCATTGCTACTATTAGAGGGCTTTTGAAAGAATCCAGCAAATGGGGGGGGGGACTTTGCAGCAAAACTTGCGCTCTCATCTCCTTTTCTTTTTCGGCTTTCCTTTTGGAAGCACCACTATAGCCACGTTTTTGATCCATATTTCAGATTTAGTATGCTATTTTATATTAATATATTTATATTGTTAATGTAAATGATACACTAATACTCATAAGAACCCTTCCAGTGCTATTTTTAGAAAATACAATCAAGTGGTAGTATAGTCTACTAAGGCAGCTATGAGTTTATCATGCAAAAGATGCACTCAAAAGAAAACAACCCTATCCTTTTAAACGGCTGTTAAAAAAGCCCTTAAAAAAGAAAGAAAATAGCCCTTAGAAGGGATTGGTGAAATAGCCCTTAAAAAGGCTGTTGGTTAAGAAAAAGATTTTTTGAAAACAAAGTCTTTGAATATCTTGCCTAGGTGTAAGCCACAGAACATGAAAATCTGTCTGCCATAACCTACAAACATAGGTCTTACGTACAGCGGGGAAAATAAGTATTGAACGTGTCAACATTTTTCTCAGAAAATATACACTGCCCGGCCAAAAAAAAAAAGTCACCGTTTGGAAATTAATGAACAAATTCTATAATTGGATCATTATTGCGGTTATTAATGTTTCAGCTGGCAATAATCATTTTTACCCTGACTGATGAAGCGCGTCGCTGCGCATTTCTTAAAAAATCATGTCGGAAGACACATCCCTTGATGGTGGAAAAGATGTTACAGTGTTTCAGAACGGGCAAGTTATTGGCCTGTACTTCGCAAAGAAAACGATGAATGACAAAAACAAGTATGAGGAATCATTTTCACAAACAAATTTGCCACCACAAAGTCCTGACCTTAAACACATTAAAAGTTACTGGGATGTGCTCAAGAAAGACCACCGAGTGGTTCAACCATTATGTCGAGAAGACAAGATCTCGGCCAAAAATTATGGCATTTCTGATCGAAAATAAATGTTCTGGTATTGCATATAGTTGTCAAAACAATGACAAGACGAATATGCACTGTAATCAAAGCTACAGGGGTTCCAACTAAATATTTGAGTGTGCAACTTTTTTTTGGCCGGGCAGGGTATTTCTAATGGGGATATTGACATGAAATGTTCACCATATGTCGGTAACAACCCAGGTAATCCACATATATAAAGAAATAAAAACAAATAAGTCCTTAAATTCAGTTATGTTATAAAATGGAATGACACAGGGAATAAGTGTTGAACACACGAAGAAAAGGAGGCGCAAAAAGGCATGGAAAGCCAAGAAACCAGCTGAAATCTGTCAGTATTTAGAAAGCACACCTGACCCCTATC
Source organism: Gymnothorax javanicus (assembly GCA_029692085.1). Taxonomy (NCBI): domain Eukaryota; kingdom Metazoa; phylum Chordata; class Actinopteri; order Anguilliformes; family Muraenidae; genus Gymnothorax; species Gymnothorax javanicus. The sequence goes on from CM056195.1 coordinate 79,136,673, forward strand.
AGTGGAAATTAATATCAGCTGGTTTAGTCCTAATTGATGGCCTATAAAAAGGTTTCTCATTACCAAGGTGTCACACAAGAAGCATCTCATGATGGGCAAAAGGAAAGAGCTCTCTCAAGACCTTCACAACCTTATTTTTGCAAAACATACTGATGGCATTGGTTAGAGACTTCTGAATGTTCCAGTGAGCACCGTCAGGGCTATAATCCAGAAGTGGAAAGAACATAATTTCACCTTAAACCGGCCATGACCAGGTGCTCCTTGCAAGATTTCTGACAGTGGAGTCAAAAGAATAACCAGAGGAGCTGTCCAAGAGCCAAGGACCACTCGCAGAGAGCTTCAGAAAGACCTGGAATTAGCAGGTACAGTTGTTTCAAAGGAAACAGTAAGTAATGCATTCAACTGCCATGGCCTCTATGCTCGGTAACTGCGCAAGACTCCATTGCTGAAGAAAAAGCATGTTTAAGCTTGTTTACAGTTTGCAGCACATTTGGACAAGCCTATGAAATACTGGGAGAATATAGTCTGGTCAGATGAGACCAAAATTGAACTCTTTGGATGTCAGTAGCACACACCATGTTTGGGGGAATAATGGCACTGCACATCACCCCCAAAACACCATACCAACAGTGAAGTTTGGAGGTGGGAACATCATGGTGTGGGGCTGTTTTTCAGCATGTTACCCAGCACTAAGTTCATGAGTCGCTGAAAAGTGGCCGGCGCAATACACATTCCAAATGCCATCACGTATACTGTAGGAAGTGATCCGGGGTGACAAAAGCGGAGATGTCAGAAGCTCTAGCACTGAGAGGAACCTGCCAGTATCCTTTTAACAAGTCCAACTTAGTATCGGTGCAGCCACATACATTACTATCCACACAGTCCTCCATACGAGGCAAAGGGAATGAATCTGGTACCGTGACTGCATTCACCTTACGGAAATCAGTGCAAAAGCGATGAGAACCATCTGATTTAGGTGCTAGCAGGCATGGGGAACTCCAGGAACTATGGCTGGATTTTGCTAAGCCATTTCTGAGTAAATATTCTACCTCCTTCATCAGCTCCCTTTTTGGCCAAGGACACTGGTAAGCATATTGTTTGATGGGACTAGCATCACCAACATTAATGTCATGCTCCACAGTAGTGCATGACAGTACATCTCCAAAAAGAGTGGGATAGGATTGAATTAGACTCTGCACATCCTCTTTCTGAGCATCTGGAAGATAGGAGAGGTGAGCATCCAGGTCAGTTAGAATTTCTGAATTTGGCAACCTACCACCTTGCTGAAGGCCATCGCTCAGCTCCAAGCCATCATGATCCAAAGAGGATACCAATGAGATCGAGTCAGCTGTAGTCCTAGGCTCAGGCGGCCTCGGTTTTAGGGGCTGGTCATCCGGAACACTTGACCTAGTATAAAATGGCTTACGCATATTTACATGGCACAGACAGGTTAGGCGTCTCCGGTCAGGAGTGTGAATGATGTAGTCTGTATCAGTCACTTTTTCCTTTACCAAATATGGACCTACAAATTGTGCAGTAAGGGCAGGACTAGGTGTCGGCAGCAGCACTAATACTTTATCACCAGGCTGGAAACTACGTTAAACTGCTTTCTTGTCATAATGCCTCTTCATATTCCCCTGGGAGGAAGAAAGGATTTCTTTTTGCTAAGGAACAGGCATGATGTAGACGGTCTTGACAATGTAACGAAATCAAGTACATTAGTTTGAGGAGATGCACAAGCAGACAAGAATTGTTCTTTCAGTACTCTGTGGTCCTCGTACCGTGTGGCCAAACACCAGTTCAGCAGGGCTGAAACCAAGAGACTCTTGCTTGGCCTCCCGGGCAGCAAACAATAAGAAAGGCACATCCTCATCCCAATCTTTTCCTGCTTCAAGACAATATTTACGCAGCATGGCCTTGAATGTCTGATGCCACCGCTCTAGTGCACCCTTCAACTGAGGGTGGTATGGACTGGAGACATGTTTGATACCCAGGGACTGCAAGTGTTGCTTGAACAATTTTGACTGGAAATTGGTACCTCGATCAGTTTGGATTACCCTGGGGAGACCAAATGTTGTGCAGAATTTTATCAAAGCTTTAATCAAAACAGGAGCAGTGATCCTATGGAGAGGGACAGCCTCAGGAAAACGAGTAGCAGAGCACATCAAAGTAAGTAAAAACTGATTACCAGACTTTGATTTTGGCAGTGGCCCAACACAATCAAGAATCACACACTCAAAGGGTTCACCAACCACAGGTATGGGTTTTGAAGGAACTGGTGGTACTACTTAGTTAGGCTTACCAGCAATTTGGCAAACACTACAAGTTTTGTAAAACTTTCACGTCAGCCTTCAAACCTGGCCAAAAGAAGTGCTGGAGGATATGGTCATATGTCTTTGACTCCAAGATGACCAGACCATGGATGTTCATGTGCCAGCTGCAATACACAATAGCGATACTTAATAGGAACAATTTGATACACTGTACCCCAGTCTTCGCCCATTCCTTCTTGTCTTAATATGGGTCTGGAAACCCATTTCCGCATCAACATCCCATTCTCCATATAAAAGCAATGCGGTTTCTCATCTGCTACCACTGTCGCTCCTGCAAAACATTTGGTAAGGCTAGTATCAGCCTTCTGAGCTTGAATCAGAGACTCACAAGTGACAGGCAGCTGAGAGAGAATCACAGAGGGAGTGGCAGGGTCCCGTTCAAGAGGTGCAGACTTTGGATCAGCTGGAGACAGCTCATCCCCTGCAAACACAGGTGCAAGCACGGAGTCGGCCAGGTTTGCATCCTCTTCCTGCTTACGAGCCTGGGATCTAGTGAGGACACTGAAAGAAAATACATCAGGGTGACTTTTCAACACTTCATCCTCATCTGGGCTAGTATCAAGGATGTCCACCACTTCAGGGCTGGGCAGCACCCTTTCCCTGGCAATATCGTTTCCCATGATGAAGTCAACCCTTTGTATTGGAAAGGAGTGGCGTGCAGCCACATTTAAAAAAAAAAAAAAAAAAAACCAGAAATCAATTTAGTCTGGAGGTGCACACAGTGAAGGGGGGCAGGTACATAACCCATCTCAATGCCACGTACTATTGTACTTGCTTTACATGAGCTCTCCGCGCTAAAGGGTAGAAGATCAGAAAGGATAAAAGACTGCGAACCACCAGTGTCCCTCAATATTTTCACTGGCTTCTGGTCCTCCATGAGTCCTGTTAATGATACCAGTCCATAAAAATGAACAGCTTAAAACAGTCATCAGGCTCTTCAGACATAGCGTTACTGGGGAGATAGGAAGATTTATTGTTTTGATTAAACCCACACCTTTGGCTGGCTTTGCTTGTGAGGACTGTTGCTTGCGCTTGAGAGCAAAACAGTCAGCAATAACATGACCAGTTTTGTGACAATAGAAACATTGTCTGACTTTGACCTTAGGGACACCCCTTTTGGTGGCAAAAACAGTCACCATTTTTCACATTCTCATTGGCAGATGTCTCATGCTTACCCACAAAGATGTTCTTGTGTGTTAAGGCAAACTCTCCTGCTAAGACTGCAGCCTCCTGTAAGGTAGTAACTTTCTGTTCATCCAAGTACACTCGCTCAGGAATACAATTCTTAAATTCCTCCAACAACATCATTTCACATAATGAACTAAAGTCAGTAACTTTACTTGCCAAACACCATCTATCAAAGAATCCCCTTCTCTCCAGCAAACTCAAACGTTTGGGGAGAAGACTTTCTTAGGCTACAAAAGCGCTGTCTGTATGCTTCAGGTACGAGCTCATAGGTCCTAAGTATGGCACTTTTGACCTTTTCATATTGAAGGCTGTCCTCAATGGAGAGGGCCGCAGAAGCCTCTTGTGCCTTACCAACCAGTTTGCACTGCAGCAACAGAGGCCAGACCTCCTCCGGCCAGTGCAAAGCAGCAGAAATTCGTTCAAAGGCACCAAAATAGGTTTCCACTTCAGTTTCTCGGAATGGAGGTACCAGGGCAATGTTTTTACTGACATCAAATGCTGAAAGTAAAGCTGGAGAAGACAGATTCAGTAGCACTTTTGAGACTGGAGCTCAAGCTGACATATTTTGATAGCCGTTTCAGCCTCAAGCCTACGGCAACTTAATTGGAACTCTAGCTCCTCTCTATGTGCCTTCTCTTTTGCTTCAAGTTCAAGATGGGCCAAGCGCACCTTTAAGCGAGCATCCATGTCAGACATTGAAGAATCAATAGACAGTGGCTCAAACCAAGGTAATGAGACAGGCTGTTGGGCCTTTAACTCAGCAGCAGTAGGGGGGCTTAGCCATCCTGGGGATATGTTATCTCCTGCAGCAGCAACTTCAAGTTCATCTACTAGGACCTGCTGCTCTGAACGTACTTGAAAGACACCTTAGTCCAAAAAAAAAAAAAACACACACACACACACACACACACACACACACCAGTGAAATCAATAGACTTTAATTCCCGCTTTACCAGAGACTAAGACGCAGATATCCCATAATGTGCAGCAATTTCACACAAGTCATCTTTCCTGCACCAAACAAACTGCTCCAGAGAAGGATTATTCACAAAACTTTCCAAACAAAACAGAGCCAGTCTCCCGGACGAGCCCCCACTTGTTACAACCTTACAGGGTGTCTGGGGGGTGCAGGTTGTAACACTTGCAAAAAAAGACCAACGAAGGAAAACTTAAGGGCACGATGGAGTAGAGTTTATTTGGCAGGGATCAGGCTACCCAAAGGAGTTTTGTAAACCAGAGATACATAGGCTAAACACAAAAGCACCGGCTTATTTAGCAAAGTTAAAGTTATAGCAAGCCAAACACAATCAAGGGGTTTAATCACAGAGTTCCAAGAACATGAAAATGAATTGTACAACCATCCAAGACAAAACCCATCAGCAGCCCCCAGCAAACAGCTCTGTGGCCAAATGGCAGGGAGCACTGGATTGCGCAGGTTCTTATAGTCCTTCAGTAATGATTTGGCATGAGCTGCAGGTGAGGTGATTGGCTCAGGGGGGCGTGGCTGATCTGAGACAACGAGGGAGAAAGAGAACTTAGTGGCCAGAAGTCATTGCACATAACACAGCATATGGTACTGGCTGACACATAATTGAAGGAAGTATGAATGGAGAAATGTACCAAGACATTCTTGATAAGAATCTGCTGCCATCTACCAGGGTGCTGAAGATGAAATGAGGATGGACATTTCAGCATGACAATGATCCCAAACACAGCCTAGGAAACTCTCAATTGGTTTCAGGAAAAGAAAATAAAGCTGCTAGAGTGGCCCAGTAAATCACCAGACTTGAATCCAGTTGAAAATCTATGGAAAGTTATGCATACAGTTTTTAACTAAAGATCATCATTTATGTGCTCACGCTGTATGTGTGAAATAAACATGTTGGACCATCCAAACCCGTAACCTACAAAGAGGAAGGCATGTATAGCTATATTACACAATGATAACCAATGAGAGAAATGTGCTGCCTTTGCTAAATTTGTTGTTTCATTTGCCAAAGCATATAAGAAAATGAGACTCCGTTTTATGTGGACACGCAGCTGCATGGTAACACTTGAACAATATGGTTTATTCATTTTAACTTCCTCCAGCCCAACGTCCCCCTGGCGGTAACGCGGGCGTTATGGGATTTTTTCAATGACATGCTGCGAGTCTCTGACCCTTAAACATGTAATTCCTTTCAAGCTGACCCTGTTTAAGATCGCTTGATCAATAATCACACAATTTACTGAATAATCAAGACCAGTATATAAGACTGTGATTATTAAGAAAGTATTGAGAAATGACAGATCACTGAAGGGTACCATTGACATTAGACTTAATAGTGATATTGTATGGATGGAAAAAACAAAATAATAATAATAATTAATTAACCCAGTGCTTTCCCAAATTCCATCTCCTAGGATTTTTTTTGTTAACAGAGCAACCTAATTTATTTTTAAGATTGCATGAAATCATAATGTTTTCAGCGTTCAAAAGAATAGGTTGCATTTGCAGGGAGGCTTAGTTGCTGGTTGCTGCGCGAATGCAATTACCAATGCTTCTTACTTCAAAAGGTTGGTGATTGAATAATTCAGTAAATTAGATATTAGTGCATTGTGAAAGTTTACGAGTTTACATATTGCATGCATTCAAAATCATTGTGTATGTATGTCATTTCAAGGTAGCAAAGTCATTCATTAGGTCTTTCCAGTTTGGCTTCTGGGAAAGTTGTAGGAAGGCAATAATATGAGATTGTATGAACGGCAATTATCTAATTAAACAAGAAACGAGAGAAGTGAGAAATTTCACTCAATTACGTTTCATGCAATCTCATTGTAGCTTTCCTCAGTGACACACAGCTGTATGTCACAATTGTTAATGGCAACGCAACATATTGGAAGCCCATTTGCTCAGTGAATTAATTCATTTTATTATCCGATTCTTACTCAGAAATCAGTTGAATGTTAACCTGCATTTTGGTTATGTCACTGGACGTAGTTTTATTGTTACATTTACAGCCTCAACACGCGCACCTAAGTTGGAAAAACCGCATTTTTGCTCCCAGATAAGCAAGCTTAGGAAGGAGTGTTGTGATGAGACTCAAGCTTCAATCAATATAGTGACTACTATCAATGAAAAGCCACCAAGAGGCTTAAGTGGGCTTGTAACTTTGACACATCCAAAAACAAATCCATGCTGAAGTCCACTTACAGATTTTAGATAGTTTATTGGAAAAATGCACACAAAAAAGTAGAAGGACTAGTGAAATGGTTACAGGTAAAATATGAGACTGGTACTTGACCAGAAAATATCGGAGCCCCACTTGACCTTCTCTGTCTCTTTGCGCCGCCATACAAGTGAACTGGTGCCTAAATGAATGAATGAAAGTTAAACCACACCTCATGCCGATTACCAGAAGTGACGCTCGCCTACAGCCCCCCCCTAAACAAATTACAAACACACACAGGCTAAATTCACATTTTGGCCCCTACAATACCGGCCCCTAATTATTATGTCTCAAAATAATAATCACACAATAATGATTAACATCGTATTTCAAAATGAGATGCAGATCTTCTTTCTTCTTAAGGCCAGAGGTTACATAGTCTCGTAGAAGTGATTTCACCACTCTGGAATAGTAAAGTTCATGGTCTGTGTAATGTCAAATGTGTTGGGGGCAAGGGGCCAAACCAATGGCAAAGTCAGTTTGGGCTTTCGAGAGTCTTCTGCCTCCTGCAGAAGACAAATTTTGTTAATGGGTCTGTTCAGAAAGCTGGTCTTGGTCTTGATCCGAACATTATGTACAAGTCCCATTTTATCCAGAATGGTCTCAACAATTTCTCCACTCAGCCAGGAGTTGCATGGGGCTGAATCATCTACGATGATCAGAATGTATCCTAGTGTGAAGTTGCGTCAGATGTTGGACCATTTCTGTTGTTCCTGAAGTTGGGGAAGGTATTCCTTAATCCATCTTTTCCAGAATAAATCCGCCATATACTGAATTTGCTGCCACCTGCGGGGAGCATGTATGTAACCCTTCTGAAACTGTCCAGGCGGCAGAGAAGGCTTAGTTTTAAGAAGCAGGAGAGGGTTCGGGGTAAGTGCTTCAAGGTCGTGTGAATCCGTGGAAGCCTTGGTGATTGGACAGCTGTTTAGGATAGCCTCAGCTTCACATAAAATTGTGTGAAGACCCTCCTCATCAGGATTTTGCACATTGAGGGTGGAGTTGAGAATCTTTCGCACAGATCTTATTAATCTTTCCCATACACCTCCATGGTGCGAACCAGCAGGGGGATGGAAGATCCAGTTGATCCCTATCTGAAGCAGTGTATCATGGATTCGACCTTGATTCCAGCCTTCAATTAGCTCCCTAAACTCGCGCTGAGCTCCCAAAAAGTTTGTGCCATTGTCAGATCTTAACTCTTTCATTTGACCACGTCTGGCTGTCGAACAACAAAGGACATTGATGAAGGAGTCTGTGTCAAGTGATGATGCCACTTCAATGTGAATTGCCCTCATGACCAGACATGTGAAAACACCATAACGCTTCGCAACACTCCTTCCACGTTTCACTCCAAATGGTCCAAAACAATCAACTCCAACATATGGGAAAGGTGGTTCATCTGGGGAGACTCGATACAGGGGAAAATCTGCCACCTGCTGTTGTCAAGAAGTAGCATTTCTATGTCGACAAACAACACACTTTGACAGAATTTTTCTGATTGATCCGGCACCAGGAATCCAATATTTTTGGCATAGTTTGGATAACATGTGGTTGCGACCACTATGACCCACCACTTCATGGACATGTCGAAGGATTAGATCAGAAATGTGAAAATCTGAAAATTTGAAAAGCCAGTATAACAGGATGTTTAATTTATTCTGGCATAGCTGTTCTGCTAAGTCACCCACCAACCCTTAAGACGTCATCTTCCAGAATGGGGTTGAGTTTATGAATGTGACTTGTCCTCTTGACATTCATTCCTTTTCTCAGGCTTGAGATTTCATCTGCAAATCTCCTCTTCTGGCAAAAGCAGATGATCTCCAACTCAGCATTAGCCAGCTCTTCAACTGTGGGACCATTGTTTTTCTGAGTGTCAAGATCCCGTCTCCTTCTGTGGCAATGTCTCTGGTGGATGTTATTTGGGTGAAGCTGAGCTAGAACACCATTTTCCTGTTTTCTCTTTCTGCTGTGATACAGAAGAAGTCCTTTAAGTCTGAGCATCTATGCTACTGCCTTTTTCAATTGAGTCCAGGATGAGAAGCAGTGGATTAAGCGAGTTACTGAATCCACTTCTTCAGACATCATCTGAGTGGCATTTGCAGTTACACCTCTGACTTCAGAGTCCTTTGGTGAGATTTCTTCCAAACAATCAGGATTTTGAGGCCATTCTTCCTGAGGCCAGAGAAGAAACTGAGGCCTGGACACCTACACTTCCTTCTTCAGAAATGACTTGACTTTCAAACCTCTGGAAGCCATGTCAGCTGGATTATTAACTGTGTTAACATATCTCCCCTGTAACACATTTCAGCAACTCTGTTGGCCACAAAAGTCCGGAACTGTGTGGTCTTGTTATTGATGTATTTGAGCACAGAGTTGCTATCGGTCCAAAACATGGAGTCTGCAATTTCCATGTATACCTCTTTTCTCAACATTGTGTCCGTTCTGCTCACGATGGTAGCAGCAGTCAACTCCATTCCTACCTTGCTTTTCCCATCACAAATCCACAATGCATCTGGCCATGGCCTTTATGCAGTAATAGGTACCTAACAGTTCCATGACCATCCTCACATGCATCAGAAAAGTGGTGCAGTTGAGCAGATGTCACTGTTCCAAAGTTTGTGGGTTTGAAGCATCTGTCACCCTTGAAGTCTTCCAGCTGATGAACATCCTGAATCCAACACATCCATCCCTGTAGTATGGAGTCTGGTACACTATCATCCCAACCAGTCTTTTTCCTACACAACTCTTGCAGGATCTTCTTGGCGGTCAGGACTATGGGTGCAAGTTAGGGATGCACCGAAATGAAAATTTTTGGCCGAAGCCGAAAACCGAAAATGAGAAACGCTTGGCCGAAAACCAAAATACCAAAAGAAATCATTATGCCAATTTTTATTACCATTGCATTTATGGCCATGACTGTGTACTTACCTAACTAAAGTCAAGGCATTGCAATTGCATAAATTAATATTCATGCTTCAAAGAATAAATCAATTACGAAATTATGAAAATATTTATTTAGCACTGACATTCCAACAAAGTACAATATACAATAAAATAAAATTATAAATAAAATGTTTAACTTGGCCCCACTCATGAATAACCTACAGGCCTATAACTGACTGGCCCAGGGGCGGCGTGGCCATCGGGACGACCGGGAGATTTCCTGGTCGGCCGGCCGGCCAATAAGCTCAAGTGAACCGGCCCGCAGACTGCCCTGCACGGCCATGTGACATTCATAGTCGGCCCATTAAGTTAAAACTATCGTGAACCATGCATGATTCCATGAATTTTTCAGAGATGTACCTTAACTACAGAACACAGAACTCCGACCAATATTTATAACACTTGGTTGCTCGAGTGTCAGACTCACTCTCATCAATCCAGCCTACTGATTTTTGTTTAGCCTCCTATCTTGATCTAATTCTTTTTATTCAGACGTTACATAACTTACATGACCACAAATATAAAATTTACTGTTAAAAAATTTGTTTGTTCAAAACTTAATGTAGAATGGTCGGAGCAAAGCCTCATGGGAAATGGAAACTGCGTATCACTCTGCGTTTATCCAGTGAACACAGGGGGATAAATGAGCGGCCGTCAGACAGAGAGAAAGCGGGCAGGTTGAAGTAGCGGATTTTTTTACACTCAAAGATGGAAGGCAAGAAGAGAAAGGAGGGGCCGAAAAGGCCAGAATGAAGAAGAAGCGGATGCTGGAGGAGGGTGCATCAAAATGGTCAAAAATCACGGATTTATTCCAAAACAACCAGGTGTCAACTAGTGATGCAGGTAAGTTGACTGGAAAACAGTTAGCCTTGACGTTATTACTAGGTGCGAATTAGCATAATGTTGCGGGTGCAGACAAATGACGAGAGATGTCTGATGCCACATATTTTAATAGTTTGTTTTTTTCTGCAAAAATGACAAAAAGACAGACATTAACATGTGCTCTGCTCTGTTCGCAATGGCTGTCTCACTGGAATGGAACCTACTATGACCACTGAGTTTAAAATAAAACAGTAATATCTTAGCTGGCTAATAAAAAAAAACAATAAATCAATGTATTTAACATATTTTTCTTCAAGACATCAAAATTACTACACGGCATTTTTAAACTGTTCAAATACACGGTTAACACTGGATATACAACGCGTATCTATCGGCATCAACAATTATTTAAAGTTCACCTACAAGCTAGACTGGAGTAGCAGACGGGCAACAGTGTGATTGCTTGATCCAAAATGGCGTACACTGTTGGAATCGGAGCAACGTTTCATGCACGTACGCCACCATTTTGGTTCTAGCTAGGGCCATGCGTCTCAGTATACCATCTACATAAACCCAATTTACAAAGATTGGCAATATCGTTTAACAAAAATGTAAATGCGGTTTAGGTCTCTCGGTAACAAACAACACTAACGCTTTACCAGTTTACATGCTCACCCGGATACCGTTAAAATAAATAACTAGTATAACTCGTTCATGTGGTAGCACCATGCTAGCGTGTACCAGACAGTCTCGGCTGGTTAAAAACCAACTACGCATTCGCGTGTTTTCTTCACCAAATTAAACATGACCATACACGTTTGGTGCATTATTTACTACACCAACAAATATGAACCATAATACTTCGGATTTCTCCCGAATTGCTTACCTGCAAGAATGACAAAAAGACAGACATTAACATGTGCTCTGCTCTGTTCGCAATGGCTGTCTCAATGGAAAGCAACCTGCTGCAGGGTGAAGTTGCCTTCAGCCGTCAACTTCCAGGCTGCTCAGCCTGTCAGGCTGCGTAAACACCGCCCCCAAGTACAGCCAATCAGATCGCGAGCTAGAGTACAACCAATCCACTCACGAGGCAGCCAATTCAATTCAAATTCCTCTCCTCAAAGCGGAGCGGGCTTAAGTACATCAATATTATTGAAAACGAATGCATTTAATCGTCTTTTCTCATTAAAAAAAACTGATTCGGGAGGTAACATTAGATATTTTAGCTATTTTGATTATGTTAACCAATGCAAAGAAGTGCTTTTTTTTTTGTCTTACAGTTAACTTATAAACCTAACCTTAGCTAAACAGGTCATACTTGTTAACCTAAACACTTCTATAGTATAACTTTAAGTATAACTCTGTTTGAAACATAAAATTGGCCTACTTGTGTGATATTTTGTTCAAAAAGCTGTTTAGTTGAGCTTCTTAAAAACTTCAACTGCAAGTTGCTGTAACGTTAGCTGCCTTCAAGGCTGATTGCAGAGACTAGTGCCTTGCAGGCTGGTTAGAAGGCTAATGTTGATTTCATCTTGTATAATCATTAATAGCATTCAGTCAGATGCCCTCAAGGCTGATTGTAGAGATTAGTGCCTTCAAGGCTGATTGTAGGGACTAGTGCCTTCAAGGCTGATTGTAGAGACTCGTGCCTTGCAGGCTGGTTAGAAGGCTAATGTTGATTTGATATTGTATAATCTTCAATAGTATTGCCTCAGATGCCTTTAAGGCTGATTGTAGAACACTAGTGTCTTCCAGGCTGACCGAAGAGACTAGTGCCTTGCAGGCTGGTTAGAGGGCTAATGTTGATTTCATATTGTATAATCTTTAAAAGTATTCAGTCACATGCCTTCAAGGCTGATTGTAGGGACTAGTGCCTTCCAGGCTGACTGTAGAGACTAGTGCCTTGCAAGCTGGTTAGAAGGCTAATGTTAATTACGTATTGTATGATCTTTCATAGTATTCAGTCAGATGCCTTCAAGGCTGATTGTACAGACTAGTGCCTTCCAGGCTGACCATAGAGACTAGTGCCTTGCAGGCTGGTTAGAAGGCTAATGTTAATTTCGTATTGTATGATCTTTCATAGTATTCAGTCAGATGCCTTCAAGGCATCAGGGCCCGGGGTGGGTGCTGGGGCAGGACCTGCTGCAGGAGCATCAGGGCCCGGGGTGGGTGCTGGGGCTGTTTTTTTTTTTTACTTTTTTAGCGGGGTGGGTAGATAGGGCTCCACGACAGCGCCAAGACTCTTAAATCGTTTCAACTCCTAAAAAGAGTGTAAAAAGTAAAGACAACATCAATATGCAACAACACCTCGGTCAGTTTTCTGAGGTAACGTGGTTGGTTTTGAACTGTAATAAATCTATGGGCTGAAAAATAGAAGATTTTAAATTAGCCTTGGAAGGCTCCAACTCAGTAGAGACTCCCAGTAGAGACCCCCTCAGTAATGCTGAGGGAGTCTCTACTGTCAGCCTTGAAGGCATCAAAATTGTAAACACACACACACACACACACACACACACACACACACATATATATGAAATCATCAGCCTACCAACCAGCCTGCAAGGCACTAGTCTCTACTGTCAGGCTGGAAGGCACTAGTCTCTACAATCAGCCTTGAAGGCATCTGACTGAATATTATCAAAGATTATACAATATGAAATCAACATTAGCCTTCTAACCAGTCTGCAAGGCACTAGTCTCTACGGTCAGCCTGGAAGGCACTAGTGCTCTACAATCAGCCTTGAAGGCATCTGAGGCAATACTACTGAAGATTATACAATATCAAATCAACATTAGCCTTCTAACCAGCCTGCAAGGCACGAGTCTCTACAATCAGCCTTGAAGGCAGTTACTGTTACAGCAACTTGCAGTTGAAGTTTTTAAGAAGCTCAACTAGACAGGTTATTGAATAAAATCTCACAAGTAGGCCAATTTTATGTTTCAAACAGAGTTATACTTAAAATTATATTGTGGAAGTGTTTAAGTTAACAAGTATGACCTGTTTAGCTAAGGTTAGGTCTATAAGTTCACTGTAAGACAAAAAAATAGCACTTGTTTGCATTGGTTAATATAATCAAAATAGCCAAAATATCTAACGTTACCTCCCGAATCAGTTTCTTTAATGAGAAAACTCACAATTAAATGCATTCGTTTTTAACAATATTAATGTTCTTAAGCCCACTTACCGAGTAAAGGCTTCCGAATTGAATTGGCTGGCTCGTGAGTGGATTGGTTGCACTCTAGCTCACGATCTGATTAGTTGTACTTGGGGGCGGTGTTTATGCAGCCTGACAGGCTGAGCAGCCTGGAAGTCGACGTCTGAAGGCAACTTCACCCTGCAGCACGGAACCTACTATGACCACCGAAAGAAGCTGGCTTTGTTGCTTATGGGGAAAGCTCCATATTGGTCTCTATCGCCATCCAATGGCGAGAAAATGGTATTGTTCCACATTATTATTAGCAAATAAATTCTCGTCCTTGCAAGCAAACAACAAAATTAGTAAATTGACCCGAGCTTTTAAACAAAAAATCAGTATGGGGGGGGAATCTGAGAAATACTGACATATGAGAAATACTGGCATATTAACCTGAAAAATAATACAGACATCCTAACCTTGCGCCACAATAACATTACAGCTGAGTTCTTCATAGTTCCTCCTCAGCGGGGGCGGTGTCATCACGGCGGCTACGAAGGCCGCGTTGCCCCTCACTCTCTTTTTTCTCTCCTCTCATCAGCTCCAAACCCGTCTGCATCTGCACCGCGATTACGGACCAGAGTGGTTTTCCACACACACAGCTGTCATTTAACTCGTGTCAAAATAACAACACTCTCAGTACAGATCAGTGAGGGCAGCAATCTACCAGTTGTTATTTTACTGATACTGAAAACATTTGATTTTGTCTTAAAAAAGTATTTTTCAAAAAAAAAAAAAAAAAAAAAATCTAATGCAAGTTTTTTCTTGATTGATTAGATTTTGGCAATTTGGCCTATGTTTAATCACATCATGGAGGTATTCCACTCAAAGAAACATGACATAATCTGGGTCTTCATCCAGATTTAAAAAAAAGATGGTGGAGGGGATGGGTTGGGCCAGTGGTGGGCCGGTGCGGTCAGAATTTTCCTGGTGGATTTTGGTGTCCCACTCCGCCCTTGGACTGGCCTATTACTGGCTGCTGAAAAATTGTAAAATATGTTATGTGACAACACAGCAGCCCACTGATTGGTCAGAGAGAATCGGCTGCGAAAGACAACTCGCTTCCGCATTATCGCTAGGAAACTGGCTTCACTTGTCATCATTGAAACAAGTCTTCAAATTATGTTTTTGAAACGTGTGTTGTTTTAGGCAGCTTGATAAATATACTGTGCGTTGCCTCACCTTTCAAACAAGGTTGCGTTTGTTCACCGAAGCTGCTGCATTTATGAAATGCGTTTCTTTGTCTGTGATCCTGTTCATAGCGAAATTAGTAGCAGCGGCATTGTGTCCAATTTTGTTTCCCCAATTCCCTTTGAGGAAGTTATTATGCTGCCCCTATTTTACGAAAATCGCGCGGGAAATAACTTTATGGGTGCTGATGAAGCATTTTGTTCTTAGGAAAGGAATCACAGATGAGATGACACATCGTAAAGCGATAAATTCTAAAACTCTGCCATCTCCTGCGATTTGCGCATTTGCTACGTGTTTTGCCTTCACTTTCAAAATGAAATGTTTCATGACGCCTGGATGTCAAGCTAATAAGCAATAATTGTTTTATCATATGTGTTATTTGCTTCTTTGTTATGAAGGAAAAAAAGTAAATTAACATCCTCGGTGTGTGGTGATTCCATATTTTTCCCAGGGATTGTAGTTACATACTGATGGCACACTAATGCCTTGAGAATATATCGCTTTTTTCTATGAATACTCTATGCCTATTACGGATATCATTGCTTTGCATTTTTAGGTGATACGTTATTTAATGTGCAACTGAATCGGACACAACACCAGCTGCTATACTATGCATCAGGACAATGTCAAACAGAAATTGCAATTCAGCACTCGCAGACTTAAGTGCCATAACGTGGTGACGGTAGTGCGCGTCCCCTGATTTAAACACATAAATATTTAACAAAATTGACGGAATAAAAGTCCAGACAGGCGTGAGCTGGCGGCGGTTTTTGCTTGTGTCATCTCAACATCCTGTTTTGGCCGTATTGTTTCGGTGTTAAAAGTCTTTCGGCCGAAAACTGAAAATGCATTTCTTTGCCATTTTCGGCCGAAAATTTTCGGTGGCTGAAAATTCGGTGCATCTCTAGTGCAAGTATTCCTATGGGGATCATATATCGAACTGACTGTTGAAAGAATCCCCCTTTTTGTGAGAGGTCGGTTCTTCAAAATAATTTTGAATTTTAAGACGTCTGACTGAACACACCATTGTACACCTGACACAGAAAGGTTGTCATGATCCAAATCCAGATTCTTCATTGTGTGCTTGCTTCAGCAGAAGCAGCACACTCTATTCTCTTGCTTACTCTTTTTCTTCTTCTTCTTCTTTTTCTTCTTCCGCCTAAATTTGGCCGACTAACTCTTCCTACACCGTTTAAGCTATTGCTTCCATTCAAACTTTAAAAAATTTAGCCTGTTCTGAATTACATTGCATCTGTACAGATTTTTGATTTTCTTTTTAGTTTTTGAGATATTTAATTTTAAAAGTCATTTTTTGGGGTCCTATTAACCCTCTAAGCGCCAAAGCAGCAAAATTGCGAAAAGCAACATTGCTGCGTAGAACAAGCTATTGTTCCCAATATACTGCCAAATCTTATAACCGCTCTGAACCCCTAGATGGCGAACATGTGCAACAACAATCCTGACGTAATTTAGAGGTGTGTCTTTATAAAAAAACAAAAAATGAAGAAAACAGAGCTTTAAATATGGGTGGAGCGAGCGAAGTGAACACAGCGAGGGTGCCCCAGTGAGTGGAGTCAGAGAGAGCAGAGCGAGAGACAGCAGATAGAGAAAGATAGAGAGCAAAATACAATACAAACACACAGAATGCCCAAAGGATTTTTTTTCACCGTTGATGAAGTACTTAGTCAGGTACTTGCCGATTCTGATCCTGACGGGAAATATTTACCCTCGGATGATGATTGGTCTCCGAGTGATGAAAGTGAAAGTGACAGTGCATAGCATGCGCAACGACGGTCCACAAAAACCAGCACGTCATTGATCATACCCAGACTTCAGCAATGATTATGAACCAAGGGAAATGAGACTGGTTTTCGAAAATCAAGAAACAAAAGTGCATTGACAGTTCTAACTCCTTTATGGTAGGAGTAGATACAGCTAACCAGCGAATGAAAACAACAAACTATGCCATTTTGATAGATAGATTAGGCTTCTGTGCTACTTTGCTGGTGGGCTACTAGAAAGCTACATTTTATTACTGTCTGTTTTACCTTTTACTGATTCCTGTTCCTTATTTTGAGGATGAGAAGACAAAAAAAAATAATCTGTGTAAATATGCTCAAAATTCAGTTTTACTGAGAGTTATGTTATCCAATATTTCCGCCGCCAATAGACGCCACAATATGCAGCTTAGATATGTAAATTTACCCCCATCAGATTCCTATTCCTTTATTTTGAGGATGAGATGACAAAAACAAAACAAAACAAAAAAAATCTACGGTGTAAATATGTTCAAAATTCAGTTTTATTGAGAGTTATGTAATCCAATATGGCCACCCCTAGTGACGTCACAATATACAAATTAGATGAGTAAATTTACTCCCATCACAAACTTTGGGTCATAATGAATATTTTTGTCATTTACAGTATGCCTTTATCTCTCACCACTTTCAAGCTACATCCTTTTGAAATATTGAAATGAAAATGGAGTATTTCCCTAAATTAACTTTGGCGCCTAAAGGGTTAAAGGGGACCTATTATGCTGATCCTTCTTTTAATACATATTAGTAATGTTATAATGTTGGTTGTCCATGCTCAACCTCTGAAAAGTTTCTAAACATAAGATACAGGGGTTTTGCCGTAATCCAAGAACGTGATTTAAATGGCGTGATTTCCTCTCTGAACAGCTCCTCCCGAGATCTTCACGAGATCTGGGTAAAACCTGACGTCAGGTTGTGCCATCCAATTAGTACAGACCTAGCCAGAGCCAATCATGGCGCTGGACCTGCCCACACCGAAACTATTCTAGCAGGCACTAACAACGGCAGATCATACTATGCCTCAGTAGCGTTGACACTTTTGGAAATACAAAAAGAAGGACCGCAGATCATTTGAGCTGCAATTTTGTTAGTATCTCTCCCAAAGCTACTTGTCCGTTTACTTTTGGACGCGAAGAAAAACAAATATTTCTCTTCGAAAGAAGATGCCACCAGAAATCAGTGGGTAGCTTTTTTTTTTGTTTGCTGGCAGCAAACAGCCACGGCCAAATGGAGCGTTAGCTGTTTGTGCTCAGCATTTCACCAAAGACAGCTTTGTCAATAAAGGATAATTCGACACAGGATAGCGTTTCAGCTGCTTCTCAAACCTGAAGCTGCTGCATCGATCAAGCGCTCGGAGCCACAAGCTGTAAGTAACCATATAACAGCAAATAATGTAACTGAAGCTAACGTGTTACGGGTGGCTAGCAGGACCGCTAGCGATAGTTAGCACTAACAACTGGCCTCAAAGGCAGGCTTGGTAAAATATCTGAAGATAAAGCCTGTATCGGTCGCGACTCTCCATGACTCACAGACACAGAAGCTGTAAGTTGCTTTTACTGCATAAGCCAACCTGACGTGATAGCCAGTT
This sequence comes from Gymnothorax javanicus, assembly GCA_029692085.1. Classification (NCBI taxonomy): domain Eukaryota; kingdom Metazoa; phylum Chordata; class Actinopteri; order Anguilliformes; family Muraenidae; genus Gymnothorax; species Gymnothorax javanicus. The sequence continues at coordinate 79,154,955 of CM056195.1, forward strand.
GATTGTGGCTGTAGCACAGCGGCTAACGTAGCCAAGTTACTGTTGCTAATGCTTGTGTCCTAAATATGCAAGAGTGATATCAGGGGAAATTCTACAGAAGGTGTGTGAACATAAACCTCATTTGAAGCAAACTTTTAATACTTGTTTGTAATTTGGATGCTTGGTACAACTGTTCACAGTTACAGAACTTGCTGTCTGTAAAACCTGTATTGCAAGGGTTTGTCTCTGTGGTTATGACCGCTCGGTCACCAGCTACTGCATGTTAGTTTGCGTGTCATGCTAATTAAAAGTGCTCCTGGTTAACTTATATGCAGTAATTCTGATCGGTATGCTTGTGTTACTTCGGTAAGCGTCAAGTTTCATCATAACGTTGCCCGATTGTAGGCTCTACAGTTAGTGATCGCTTCACTTATCCATGACCGGGATCAGCAGGATACTTCACAAAAGTCTGAGCAAGCTCTCTGGTGCTACCATGAAAGCAATGCGAAACGCAGAAGCTCTACCGGTTTACAAATGATTTCTCTGCACTACCTTGACATAATTTCATCCCCTTTAGAAATTGTTGTGGCTAATAAAAAGCCGAAAAAAGGCGGAGATTAAATAGGTAATTCTTTCCTGTAGAAGTGATCGATTAAGCTAGCTCCACATAAGCAACTTGTCCGCCTAACTGAACGTACGGTTTGCAAAACCTGTATTATGTTCCTAACATAACCGAAGCTCTCTCTAGCTGTCGCGTACTATCCATAAAGCTGCTTTCACATCGGACACGAAAACGAATTTTTTCGAGACAGATTACATTCAAAGTCAATGCAAAAACGCGAATACGGGCATGTCAAGCCGCTTTCACACCGGACGCTAAAAGAATTTTTTTCGCGCGACAGATTACATTCAAAGTCATGGCCACTTATCAGCTACTGAATGTTAGTTCCCCTGCTCTGCTAATTAAAAAACGCTCCTGGTTAACTTATATGCAGCGATTCTGATCGATATGCTTGTGTTACTTCGGTAAACATCAATGTGACAGTTTCATCATAACGTTGCCTGATTGTAGCCACTACAGTTGAAGCTAACCGGAGAGGTGCTGTATGTGTCTGCCGAGTTGGGCTGCAGTTAGACCAGGCGTAGGTTTTTGCAAAGCTTGGGGTGAGTTTTTGGGTGCTTTCGTGAAAACGATCGCTTTATTTATCCATGACCGGGGTCAGCCTGATACATCCCCAATGTCTGAGCAAGCTCTGATGCTACTGGTGAAAGCAATAGGAAAAAGCACGGGCTATAACGTGTATGGTATCACAAACGATTTCTCTGCATTGCTGTCGATTGAGTATTAAATCGGCGACTGAATATTAAATTATTTCCTGTAAAAGTGATCGATTCGCTAGCTCCACATAAGCAACGGTTCACGCAGACGGAACTTACGGTCTGTAAAACCTGTATTATGCTCATAACATAACCGGAGCTCTAGCTTGCTCTCGCGCACAATCCATCACGCGCCCATTCTCCGCGAGGAAACGCATGTCATTCCGACGCAGTAAGTAAACCATTACCACGGGCAATTTCCGAAAAGGCCGTTTAGCCTGGAGCTTTCGCCCCTCCGCCATATACTTGCGCGGAAGCTGTTCGTTGCTCCACGCTAACAACACACCACAGCTATGCACACGACCCAGCAGGTCCTAATACACACCGAAGCAGTCCATAAGCTGTTGGTCCACTTTTAGCTGCTCCTCATTGTCCATGTTTCCCTCTAAACTCAGACCCACCGGATTTCTACGGTCTCCGGTCTACACTTGGGCATGTCGACCCGTTCTACAAATGTGTCTATATGGGGTGGATTCTAGCTTCCCCTGCATCCTAGCTAGGACTAGAAAAACCGCGTACTCACCAACTGTTGCCGTAGCAAAACTGTAGCCGATAGCAAATTTGAGCTTGCCCTGAGAGATATTTCGCACTGCGTCCTCCACTTTCGCCGCTGCGTTTGTTAGAACAAGATCATGTCATTAGATCTATATTCAAGTATAACATTAGATTGCCCGCCGCTTCCTTATCAGATTGCAGACGTGTCTCAGGTTTCACTCTGGGGAGCCGCACACGGAAAACCGCGTTCTGCAGCCTCGTCCGCCCAACTCCGCCCACCACGGAGCTGGCCAGTCAGAAGAAAGTGGGCACACGGGGAGTGGGGGCCATAGCGGAAGAGCCACCCCAGTGAGGCATTTTCAGGCAGAGACTACAATGTACTACAAATGCAGTTTTTTTGAGGATAGCAGTATGAGCGAAATAAATACCCTTTTTTTACTTTGATCAGGAGTACTCTAGGGGAGTCAAAGACCAAAATATAAACTTGGAAAAATAGCAAAATAGGTCCCCTTTAAAGCAAACCATTTTTGTGCTGATTCAGTAGATTCAGCTATTTTCTGCTATTATTTTTAGCTAGAAATGTCAATCAAACTGCAAAATGTTAAGTTAAGCTTGTATAATTTCTTCACTGCTCAAATTTTTTGTAACTTCTATAATTTTTTTATTACAATTTTATAAAATAATTTCTGTTACAATACATTCTGGGAACTTACAGTGTGGTGACGTCAGTGTTGGAGTGGCCGTAAAATCGTCAAGAAGTCTTCTCTTAAACTTGCTCTAACTCCCATAGTTTTTACTCCACATTATATCCAAGTTGTAGCAAAAGTTGTGCTGGTCACGAAAATGTAACTATGCAAGCAATCAGACAGACGGTATTTGCAGTATGAGCCGAAAAGCAACGGGAGCACAAACCGAAACTCTATTAACTCCTATAGTAAATAAGACAGAAAATTCCGGTTGGAAAGCTGAAAAACAGTTTTATTACTTGCTCTTGTTCCCACATTTTTGGCACTTCACACACAATTTTGACATATTTTGCTCGCAGACTCTCCTCTTTAGTATGCTATCTCCATTTCGTAGATTGGACTTACTATCTTTGAGGAAGGTAGAGGCAGTAGTATGTAAGAGACGCCTTAGCTAAAATCTCCCTTGGACCAAATGCTTTAACCATTAACTCAAATGGCTCAGCGAAATTGTGGCATAGTGGTATTGCAGTTCAATTCTGCCCTCTGCTGGACTTTTTCCTGGCCTCAGCATTATCATTGTTCGGATTAAGATTGATACGACTGTTTGACAAATCTTATTCTTCTGCGTCAAACTCATTGTTTAATACAGGCTTCCAGCTGCTGGAGAGTTTTGGGTCTCCTTTGACGGACTTTTCATTTAATTATGCACCAAATGTTCTCAATCGGTGAAAGATCAGGACTGCAGGCAGGCCAGTTCAGCACAAGGGCTCTTCTACTAAGAAACCATGCTGTTGTAATAGCTGCAGTATGTGGTTTTTCATTGTCCTGCAGTCTCTAGAACTAATTATGGTGGCACAACCCCTGCTGTTCTCAATCATTTTCTACTAAGCCATGCTTTTGTATGTGGTTTTTTTTCATTGTCCTGCAGTGGCGGGTCTAGAACTGGGAATTATGGTGGCACAGACACGTCCCTTTTAGTCCTGGCAAGTTCTCAATCATTTTTCTTTATTAACGCGTTTTCCAATCATCGTAATTGGCAACTGAAGACACGGTTTCTCTCCATATGCGATCTAACAGCGATGAAATCATGTGCTAAATTCAGTACAGAAAAATAATTTACTTATTAATAGGCCAATGCTTTGCGTTGATTGAACTGGTCCGCATTCAGTAAAATATTGCCTTTCACTCTCGGTATTGCGTGGGTTGATTAAAAAAAAGTGGCACTCAGCAGTTAAATAGGATATAAAAAGCCTGCGGTTCAAGCTATTTGCTTGAGAGTCGACAGGTATGCAATTTTGAACAACGTTGATTTAAATACAGCAAATACGCGTCCACATGAATGATTGTCGTCTAACCTAATTGGGGAGAACAAGCAGCGCCTGTTAAGTGTGGAGTGTTCTCGGAGTGAACCTTTTGTTAATTATGAAAATGACTGAGAACAGGTCAGGACTAATAATTGTTTTAAACGAATGTTTTGTGCACCCAATTCTCAGTTCTGGCTTCGCCACTGTAGCCTACTGAATTTAGCCCATGATTTCATCGCTGTTAGATCGCATATGGCGAGAAACCGTGTCTTCAGTTGCCAATTACGAAAATTGGCAAATGCGTCAATAAAGGAAAATGATTGAGAACTTGTCAGGACTAAAAGGGACGAGTCTGTGCCACCCCAATTCTCAGTTCTAGACCTACCACTGTTGTCCTGCTGAAATACACAAGGCCTTCCCTGGAATGGATGTCGTCTGGAGGGGAGCATGTGTTGCTCTAAAACCTTAGTATACCTTTCAGCATTCATGGTGCTTTTTAAAACATGCAAGTGTCCCACACCATATGCACTAATGCATCCCCATACCATCAGAGATGCTGGCTTTTGAACTGAACGCTGATAACAGGAGGGGTGGTCTTTCTCCTCTTTAGCCCGGAGGACGCGACGCCCATGATTTCCAACAAGAATGTGAAATTCGTTCTCGTCTGACCACAGGACACTTTGCCACTTTGCTACAGTCCATTTTAAATGAACACGGCGGCACCTCTGGTCAACAATGGCTTCCTTTTTGCATGATAGAGTTTTAGGTGGCATCTGTGGATGGCACGGCGGACTGTGTTTACAGACAGTGGTTTCTTGAAGTATTCCTGGGCCCACTTAGTAATGTCAATGACAGAATCATGCCGGTACGTGATGCAGTGGCGTCTGAGGGCCCGAAGATCACGGGCATCCAGTAAAGGTCTTCGGCCTTGTCCCTTACGCACAAAGATTTTTTCAGCTTCTCAGAATCTTTTGATGATGTTCTGCACTGTCGATGATGAGACCTTCAAAGCCTTTGCAATTTGAGGTTGAGGAACATTGTTTTTAAAGTATGCCACAATTTTTTTACTCAAGCCTTCAAAGGTTGGAGAGGCTCTGGCCATCTTTACTTTTGAGAGACTCAGCCTCTCTAAGACATCCCTTTTATAGTCAATCATGTTACACACCTGATGCAGTTAACTTAATTACTTGCTAAATGTTGCAACCAGCAGTCATACAACCCAACCAAACCAAGATGCAGATGATGGTCGTCCTCCAGCAACAACTTCAAGCTCTATGTGGTCAACAACTGATACATGTCAAGTTGCTCTCACTGATAGCATTGTGACATACATTGCAAATGGTCTGCTCCCCTCTCTACTGTTGAAAATAAGGATTTTATGAATATGTTTCAACTGGCCCCATCATCCTTCACAATGCCATCCTGAAGAGCTCTCAGCCAGAACCTTATCCCAAAACGCTCAGATTGTGTAAAAGCACATCCGGCAAGTCTGATGGGAAAAGCTCACCACATTTGCCTGACAATAGACCTATGGTCAAATCGATCAATGAGGTCATTCTATGGGATGACGGGCCATTTTATTGTTGATTTCGATTTGCAGAGCATTATGCTGAGCTGTCAGCGTTTTAAAGGGAGGCACACAGCTGAGAATATTTGCCAAGTATATGAGGATGTTCTTGAGAATTTCAAAATTCAAAACAAGGTCTCTTTCATTGTAACTGACAATGCTTCAAATATGATAAAGTCATTCACACTGTTTCCACCAATTCATGTTGAGAGCGAAGAGGACGAGGAGGATGACACCTCTGATCTAGAAGTGGTCAATGTAGAGGAGGAAATTGCATACTTTCCTCCGGAAAGAACATCCTGCTTTGCCCATAGTCTACAACTAGAGGTTTGTGATGCTGTAGAGGATGCCAGCTCGATAAAAACCCTCCTAGCTAAAGTTCAGAAACTTGTATCTTTTTGCTGTAAATCCATGCATGCTACTGATGTCCTGGAGGGAATGCATAAACTTCAGCCTGCTAATGTCACCCGCTGGAACAGCCAGCTAAAGATGTTGAGGTCAGTCCTTTCAGTTCCCAGTGATGTCCTTGCTGAGCTCTACTGCCCTATCCAGCTGTCTGCATAAGAATTCAAACTCATCCAGGAGCTTTGTGAGGTGTTAGAACCTTTTGAGGAAGCTACAGACCGCTGTCAGGAAGAGAAATCAGTGACATCAAGCTTTGTGATCCCCTGTATCAGAGGCTTACGACATACAATTAAAGATGTGAGGATGACTGGGAACAAAAAGTTTGTGTCCACTTTACAAACTTCACATGATAAATGTCTTCAAAAATTTGAGGACATGGAGTGCTTCCAGTTGGCTGCCACGCTTGATCCCAGATTCAAACTGGACTAGTGTATTGGTGAAGAGCACATCCTAATTAAAAGTCTCCTCTCTGCAAAAATCGAATCCACCTCCCCAAAAGTCAGTGCCACCTCTGACTTCAGTACCCAGACAAGGAAACGCCCCAGGACTTTTTTCCTACATGGAAAAGCCAAAAAGCTACTGTGGCAGTTGACACAGCCTTGCATGAACTCCCTGTCAGCCTGAGTAAACCATGCCTGACAGAGGATGCTGATCCTTTGGTGTTTTGGAAAGAAGACCAGAGCAGTTTTACAAACCTAGCTGCACTTGCCTGCAAATATCTGGCCATACCTGCATCCTCTGCACCTGTTGTGTCATGGTTCTGGATGTTTGTGCATGTGTTTTGGACTTTCCTTTGTGGCTCTTTTCCCGGACGACATCAGATTCCTGTTCAATCGGATTCTTTACCCAGCTGGCTGACTGAACTGGGGCGGCACTTCCCCGGACTCTATATAAGCCGGATGTTCGCCACGCCTCTTTGCTAGAGTGTTTGTTTGTTGCTACGAACTAAAGCCGAAGATATCTGTAGTCAGAATTTGTTTGACTTTCTATCTTCTCGTTGTTATTGAAGTTCTTCTCTTTTTTTCTATCTTGCAGTGATCAGATTAAGGAAAAAAAATTGATTAGAATTTTTTGCGAACCATTTTATCAATTGATTAGCAATTGTTTAGCACATCTGAAAAATGATTAGCAAAAATTAGAAAACAGTATATCAGATTTTAAATGACAAAAGGACTTTTTCATTCTTTCCTAATGACAAATTACAATTACAATAGAAATACAACTCCACTCCGAAAGCAAAACAAATTATTTCCAAAAGGAATCAATTTTACCATGAACAATCATAAATTAGTACAGCACACTTCCGTTTTCCAATGAAATTTCTGTAAACTACTTGTAACCTGCAGTACAGCTGTCTTATCTATACCTCACTGTAGCATAATGTTGTTTAACACCTGATCAGAGATGTGAAAGGATCCATTCCCATTAAAATCCAGTCACATAAGGCACTCTCCAACTCAGTCACATTTTGACATCTCAACGTCATGTATTTGAATGATCAGAAATCATTGTGCACGTTTCGGGAGAGGCCGGCAAACTTGCGATTCCCTAAACCACATAGCAATGGGAAAAGTTTTGATGACTTTGATGGGCTTACCGTGATGTTTGGGTGGCTGGAGGACCATTCGGGTGCGTGAAAACGTGAAGCGTACATCCAGTCAAGGCGATTCAGAGCTTAAGCCGAAAATGGTGGTCTGATCTGGTGTTCTGAAAAAATTCTGCTACCTTATCAAAATATGCTACCTCACGGTTCAGCGCTTGCACAAACCTAAAATCTCGGGCTGTTTCCTCGCTCATGTCTTAAGTATCTTCAAAAACCATAAAAATAGATTTATTTTCAGTGCGCATTTCGACCTGTAACCGTACATATATTTGGATGCACATGCTGGGTTTTCCTGAAATTGCAGAAATTTGATGATAATGGCGTATATGGGCAAACAACTTTGAACAAACTTATCCAACTCGTTATAAAATCTGCTTATGTTATAATAAGCTAACAAATAACAAAGTTACTACTGTACACTGATTCATATTGCAATATCAAGGCGAAAACAAAGACTTTACGATCGCTTTGCATTACGGTAGCATTTTTTTGACAAGGCAGCACAAATTGACAGAACACCGGAATTCTTTCCAGTAGGGCAAAAACCAAATGACATCGGTAGATTCCCCTTAACTAGCATCAGTTAGATTGGAAGATGGCTAGCTTTCTAATCTGAAGAGTAACGTAATACGCGATAGCATGCACAACAAGATAATTCACATAGAACTTGCTATGATATAATAAGTCTCAGGCCCGAACTGTGTTTGCTCTTCAGGCAAAATAAGCTGGTAATCAATGTTGAAAGAGATCGTCTGCCTGCGATGGCATTGAAAGTGACAAATCAAAGCTATAAAAACTTCTCCAATAGCCATCATAACCACTGTAGATTCACTAGCCAGCTAGCTGTACCTAAGCGATTGCTTTTGAACTCACCAGCAAACTATTTAACGTCCCTAAAATGTGAAAGTTTAGTTGGGTCGCACGATACTGCCGGGAAACCTCAGATAAGTTCATGCCTATGGCAGCTGGAAAAGTTTGTAGAGTTGGGGCAAGAAACAAATCATATCGCCTTGATATGATGATCATTTACAAAGATTTTCTTTAGTTAACGTTAGTTAGCTGACTAGCCAACTAAGTGGATTTATCCAAAGAGCAACGTTCGCGATGGGTCCGGATGGCTCATATAGCTGAGTCTTCCCGTCACGACCAAAGATGATAGAGCGTATGAGCGTAGCAGAAAGCCTCCTGAGTCCCAAGTGCATGCATGCGCTCCCCAGAAGCTGATTGGTTGGTATGCAAATGAGGAACATCATTTTCCAGCCAATCAGAGTCGTGAAAACTTCTCCTATTGCTACGTGACTCGGGAATTTGGAAGTTCACAGGCCAGTGAGTCAGGATCCATGAAATATCATTAAGATTTTTTGAATCGCATTTTTTGTGAAGGGATTGTTATGATAATTAGCATTTCATCAAAACTGCTGAAATTTGATTCGCATTTTGCGATGCGAATCCGCCTAATCTGATCACTGTCTCACTTTGCTTCCGTGTTTCGAACTATTATACGTCCTTTGGAAGCGCAAGCTCTTTCCGGTGGTCTGTATTATTCTCTGTGTTTGTATTGTGTCCGTGCTGCTCGTTTCCCTCTTGTTGCTGCAACTGGCCTCCGAATTCTACCGGCCATTACAGAACACTGTGGCCAGTCATGGAGTCGCCAGCAGCGGCTACGCTAGAGAGCATTGTTGCTGATCAGCAGTCTGTCCTTACTGCGTATGGCCAGGGTCTTTCTAGCTTGGACAGTCGGCAGGCGGAGCTGACAGAGAGAACTCGCCTTCAGGAGAATGCTATGGAGAGACAGAAAAGCCTTTTAATAAGTCTCTCCGAGAGTATTAGAGCATTGCCTGCTCAGATTACACAAAGTGTTTCACAAGCACAATCAGTACACCTTCCCCGAGAGCCTAAACTCCAATTACCCCCAAGATATGGAGGCGAGGCAGGAAAATGTAAAGATTTCATCGCTCAATGTGAAATATTTTTTAAAGCGCAACCCTCACGGTTCTCGAAAGAAGAATCACGGGTTTCGTTTATTTTATTATTGTTGACCGACACAGCCCTCACTTGGGTGGGGCCACTCATTCGAGCTAGATCGCCGGTAGTAAATTCAGTGGAAACTCTCGTGAGAGAAATGATTAATGTTTTTGATCAGGATGTTTATGGTCAGGAGGCAGCTACGCGTCTAATGCATTTGAAGCAGGGCTCTGATAGCGTTGCTGATTTTTCTATCTCGTTTCACTCCTTAGCCACAGAGACAGGGTGGCCAGAAGCACTTATGACAGTTTTGTTCACACTTTGGCTGAGGAGGTTAAGGATGCTCTGGCTACATTAGAGTCTTGGGTTTCTTTAGATTCATTGGTTTATACTGCGGTACAAGTTGATAATCGCATCCGCGAACAAAACAAGGAGAAAGGTACTGCATTGGCTCTTGATAGCAACAGGGTTAATGTTCCTTACAACACGCATGCAGCCCCAACTTCGCCCACTGAAAAGTCCAGTTCTAGTGAGCCCATGCAGGTTGATGGCTCATATGAGAGCCGGGCTCGTAAGCCTGTTCACAGACAAATAATTTGTCATTGTAGCGAACCGGGACATATTCGTCCAAGTTGCCCCGAGCTTAAAGGGAGACAGGAAGCCCTTCTGGCGGGGGGGGGCACTAGAGGGACAGACTCTAAATATAACAGCGAAATAGTTCGCTAAACTCCTAGAGTAGTCTTTCCTGGCTTGCATGAATTCTAAAGATCAGACATTCAAGCAAAGGGATGCGGCGAACTTCCGGCTTAAATATAATCAGAAACAGGTGCCGCCCATCTTCAATCAACAAGCTGGTGCAAGGAATTTGATGTCGTTCCAGACGAGAGACACAAAGAAAGCCCTACACCAAACACAGAGTACAAAAACCATGACAGGACCCCCCCCCTAGAACGGCCCAAGAAGTTCCCTAGAACACCGAGCGCGGAACTCGGAAATCAACATAGGGTCCAGAATATCTCTGGAAGGGACCCAGCATCACTCCTCTGGCCCATACCCCTCCTAATAAACCAAAAACTGAGCCCCGTGACTGACACGCCTCTCAGCTAAAATGTTTTTTTTTTTTTTTTTTATTGTGAAACAAAACAGAATACATAAAAGGACATGTACAGTGAGGCTACATACGTACGTGGAAGCATGACTTAAGGGTTCATAGAACATGATGAAAGAACAGTCAGTGATTGTGGGTTCGTGAATGCGTGGGTGCGTGCGTGCATTGCAAGTAAAGAGCAACAGAATATAAATGGTGGCGACAGACATAGCAATAATAATAATAATAATAGTAATAATAATAATAGTGATAGTAATAAATAATAATAATAGAGATAGAAATAGTAATAATAATAATATTAATAATAATAATAATAATAACCATAAAAGTGGTAATGATCAATAACATCATTATCATCATAGGCATTGGAGGAAGGGGACAAAAGAGAAAACAGACAAACAAATAAATAAGATAAGCAAATAAAAGAAAAAATAAATTAACAAGTAATAATAATAATAATAATACTAATAATAATAAATAACTGGATGAAGAGAAACAAGGATCTGCCTCAGATCCCCATATAACCATAGAGCAGGCCGATCCCCGCCTATGTCTGCTATGGGGCGCAAGGGGAGGAGCAGCTACACCATGCAGCTCTGGCCCGCAGTTACCCACCCATCTTCCCTCCCGGCCAACCCCTCCATCTCCAGGCACCCCAGGCCCCCATGCCGCACGCCCCACCTGCCCTATATACATATAGTTGTGTTTGTCTGTAACTAGGCGTGTGGTGCATTAAAAACAATGTGGGCATTCCATTGCGGGGCCGGCCCCATCGACCGGCCGCCACATGCATGCCCCACTTGCCCTATTCTTATTTTTATTCATTTTTATTAATTTAATTTTTTTAATTTAAATTTTTTTTTTCTTGTTTATTTTGATTTGTTTTTGTTTTGTTTTGTTCTTTTCCTAAGCTAGTGTGTGATGCATTAAAAAAGTGAAGCGCGCAGCATGGACCCAGCCCAGGGAAGTAACCAGAGCCAAGAGGAGGCCGAGAGGGGGAGGAAATACTACCCCACCATCAGCCACCGGGATCACTCAATTGCAGGCAGGGCCCGGCCTGCCCAGGCCCATCAGGGACCCGAGGCAGAGCCTATGTAATCATAATAGTAATAATAATAATATTAGTGACGACGACGATGACAACAGGGATAACAACGACACCGGTAACAATGATGACGACAACAACAACAATAATGATGATAATAATAATAACCAATAATTATAATAATCAATAATAATAATAACAATAACCATAATGAATGAAAAGCAGGAATACATTTTTTATGTTTTATCTGTGTCCCCTCCTTCTTTATCCCAAACTAATCATCTAATAATAATAATAATAATAAATAATAAATCAATATATTAGAAAGATAATAGTATATATGCATATGTTTTCTCTCGCTTTCTTTCCCTTTTTTTGTGTGTGCAAATGTGTATGTATATGCAAGCGTGCGTGCGCGCAGTAGGATCCGTGTATGCATGCATGCGTATTGTGATGCCCTGAGAGGGCCAGGAGTTCTCAGCCCCTCAGGACATCGCAACACGCATGCATGTGAAGATATTGATAAAGATATTGGGTAAATTGGCTGACAGACAAGAAAATAAGTCAGATGGAATTCAGGAATTCATGTTAAAAAATTAATGAAAGCTGACCAGACGGACTGAGGTTCTGTTGTGTTAATGAGAGGGGAGGGTGCGCATTCCAGGGAGATGTAGTCAGTAAGTTTTTCCAGTGAGCTAGATGTATGGTGTTCCGTGATTTCCAGTTCATGAGGATAGTTTTCTTGGCGATAGTTAGGGCCACAAGGAGAAGTCTATGGTTTGTTCCATCTAAGCTGAATGCTGATAAGTCTCCTAGGAGGCAAAGTAGGGGGGATAATGGAATGCCGCAGCCCATGAAGCGGGATAGTGACTCAGTGACTTCTTTCCAAAAATGTTTGATGGGTGTGCAGTGCCAGGTGGCGTGAATGTAAGTGTCAGGACAGTTTTGTGTGCAATGTGAGCATATTTCTGATGTGAAACCCATTTTAAACATTTTTTGCTCAGTGTAGTGAATTCTATGGAGTATCTTATACTGTATGAGTTGTAGGTTAACATTTTTAGTCATGAAATAAATATTTTTACAGATTTGGGTCCAGAAGTCAGCATCAGGAGCAATGGAGAGGTCTTGTTCCCACTTTATTGAAGGTAGAGATATGGTTTTGTCAGATTGTGATATTATTTTATATATTTTGGAGAGGAGTTTTTTTTGGGAGGGTATATTCATAAATTCTGAAATTACAGGGGGAAGGCATAGACTGGTGGTTTTAATATTGATTTTCGATTGAACAGATGATTTGAGTTGTAAATATTCCAGAAATTGTTTACTCCTGATGCCGAACTCCTGGACCAAATGGGGAAATGATGCCAGGGTGTTAGTATGAAAAATATGTTTAAGATGTGTGATGCCCTTTTCTGCCCATGTGTGGAAGTTGAGTGGTTTCTTATTGCTCAAGAAGTCTGGATTATTCCAAATGGGGGTGAAATTGGATGGTGAGAGAGAAGAGTTGGTGATTTTGTGAAATTTCCACCAGGCTGTCAGAGTCGACGCTATTGTTATTGTATTGAAGCATGAGTGACGTTTGATCAATTGACTGAGAAATGGAGTGTCCGAAATCTGGATGTCTTTACAGAGTGTTTGTTCAATGTCTAGCCAGGTGCGGTCTGAGTGATTGGGGTGTGTCCACTTGTATATATACTGCAGTTGATTTGCCAGAAAGTAGTGATAGAAATGTGGTGCATCTAGGCCGCCTTGTGGTTTTGGTTTTTGAAGTGTGGTCAGTTTGATCCTTGGTGTTTTATTTTTCCAGTAGAATTTAGTGATTATTGAGTCTAGAGTTTTAAACCAGGTGAGAGTAGGGTGGGTTGGAATCATTGAAAAGAGGTCATTTATTTTAGGAAGTATTGTCATTTTAATAGTTGCTATTCTGCCCAGAATGGATAGTGGTAGGTTTATCCAACGGTGGAGATCTTCATCTATTGTTTTTAGTAGTGGAGTGAAATTGAGTCCAGTCAGCTCCGACAGCCTGGGGGAAACATTGATGCCTAAATATGTAATGTGACTCGTGCATAGAGGAATGGGTGATACATGGGCTGTCGCATCCCATCTGGTGTTGTGCAATGGGAGGATAGAGGATTTGTTCCAGTTTATAGAGTAATCGGAGATCTTGGAGAATGATTCGATGAGTTTAATTGTTTCTTGCAGAGATGATTGAGGGTTTTGAAGAAAGAGTAAAATGTCATCTGCATACAAACTAATCTTATGCTGTGTTTGGGGTGTTTGAATCCCTTGGATATGGAGGTTCTGACGGATGGCTGCTGCTAAGGGCTCGATGAAAATGGTAAATAAATAGGGAGAGAGTGGGCATCCCTGCCTAGTCCCCCTGTGCAGTGTGAAGCTTTGTGATGTTAGTCCATTTGTGGTGACGGTGGCTGAATGTGCAGTGTAGAGAATCTTGATCCAGTTGATAAATGATTCCCCAAAGCCAAATGTTTGTAGCGTGGTAAAGAGAAATTTCCAGTTTACCCTATCGAAAAGCTTTTCTCGTCTAAAGTGGCTATGATGGTGTCTTTCTGTTGTAATGATGAATAATGGATTAAATTAAACAGTCTCGTGTATTATTGGATGCCTGTCTGCCTTTGATGAAGCCGGTCTGATCTGGGCGAATTATGTAAGAAATGACTTTTTCTATCCTGTGAGCGAGAACTTTACTGGTGATTTTTATGTCTACATTAATTAAAGAGATGGGGCGGTAATTTGACGGCAGGGTGTGATCCTTATTAGGTTTTGGGAGGAGTGAAATTACGGCTGTGTTCATATGTGCTGGAAATTTTGAATTTTGTTTTATTTCAGTTATTGCTTTAATGAAGAGTGGGGCTAAGATGGACCAGAAGTGTTTATAGAACTCAGCAGGGAAGCCATCAGGACCTGGTGCTTTGTTGTTTGGCATGAGGTTGAGGGCAGTGGAGAGTTCTTTTTCTGTAATTGGTGAGTCTAGTGTATTGACTTGTTCTGTATTGAGTCTTGGAAGTTTAATATTCCTAAGAAATGAGCTAAAATGTCTCAGCTAAAATGTGACGCACGGTGGAACCAGGCCCCCCTTCAACCATGCGCGGCAGTAGTGGCGGTTTGTCCGTCGGCGCTAGGACACATGTGCTGACAGGTTTAAGTCTGGATACATGAAAGGCAGGGTGAATTCGCAAAGATCTAGGGAGCTGCAGCCGGACAGTAACCGGATTGATCTTCCGAATAATCTTGAAAGGACCAATAAAGCAGGGGGCCATCTTCCGTGACCCCACCCTCAAAGGAAGGTCCCGAGTTGAAAGCCAAACCCTCTGACTAACTCGATAAGATGGCACCAGATGGCGCCTCCTATTGGCGGTGGCCTTCTGCCTCTGCACGGAGCGAAAAAGAGAAGACCGGACCCTATTCCACACCGACTGGCACTGGCAAAGAAATAAATTAACGGAGGTAACTTCCGAATCCTTCTCCACATGGGAGAACAGCGGCGGCTGATAGCCCAGCTGGGTTTCAAAAGGTGAAAGACCCGTGGTAGAATTATATAAGGAATTGTGGGAGTAGTCAGCCCAAGCCAAAAAATGACTCCACGATGTAGGATTATTGGCAGCCAAACACTGAAGTGTATTCTCCAACGACTGATTAGTTCTTTCGGTCTGCTCATTTGTCTCAGGGTGGAACCCAGACGAAAGACTGACAGACACGCCTAACTGGTTGCAGAACGTGCGCCAAAACCTTGCCGTAAGCTGCAGACCTCGGTCAGAGACCACATCCTGCGGTAACCCATGCAGCCGGAACACATGGTTGACAAGGAGGTGGGCAGTCTCCCGTGCCGAAGGCAGTTTGGGGAAGGCAACAAAGCGCGCAGCCTTGGAAAAATGATCGACCACATCCAAAATAACTGTGTTTCCATCAGAAGCCGGCAGACCTGAAACAAAGTCCAATTCAATATGGCTCCAAGGATGCTTGGGGATGGGCAATGGCCGCAGCAGACCAGAGGGAGGGAGGTGAGAACCCTTGTTCCGAGCACAAACACCACAGGCCGCTACAATCTCCCGAATGTCTCTATCCATACAGGGCCACCAAAAGCGCTGGGCCAAAAACTGCTTCGTCCGGTGAACCCCAGGATGACCCACCAAACGGGAAGAGTGACCCTACTGGAGAACCTGCGATCGTGCCACCAAGGGAACAAACAAACAGCCAGAAGGCTCCCCACCCGGACCAGGATCAGACCACAAGGCCTTCCGTACCACAGACTCAATCTCCCATAGGACAGGAGCCACAATCTGAGCCAGCGGGATCAAGGGCTTAGGAACAGGGTCACAGTCAGAGTGACCGTAAACACACGACAGTGAGTCCGGCTTAGTGTTCTTAGAGCCAGGGCGATAAGTCAACATGAAGTTGAAATGGTCGAAAAATAATGCCCAATGTGCCTGCCCGAATTACGCCGTTTAGTCTGTTGGATGTATTGAAGGTTTTTGTGGTCTGTCCAGAAATATTATATACATATTAGTAATGTTATACTGTTGGTTGTCCATACTCAACCTCAACTCAACCTCTGTAAAGTTTTTAAACATAAGATACAGAGGTTTTGCTGTAATTCAAGAACGTGATTTCGTGAACGTGATTTCCTCTCTGAGCAGCTCGTCCCGAGATCTTCACGAGATCTGGGCAAAACCTGACCTCAGGTTGTGCCATCCAATTAGTACAGACCTAGCCAAAGCCAATCACGGCGCTGGACCTGCCCACACCGGAAACCCTTCTAGCAGACATAAACAACCGCAGATCATACTATGCCTTAGTAGCATCTGCACTTCCAGAAATACAAAAGAAGAACCGCAGATCATTTGAGGTGCAGTTTTGTCAGTATCTCTCCCAAAGGTGCTCGTCTGTTTACTTTTGGACGTGAAGAAAAGCACCTATTTCTCTTCCAAAAGACGATGCCTCCAGAAATCAGTGGGTAGCTTTTTTTGTTAGCTGGCGGTGAACTGCCACGGCCAAAGGGAACGTTAGCTGTTTGTGCTCAGCATTTCACTAAAGACAGCTTTGCTAATTAAGGATAATTCGACACAGGGTAAGCATTTCAGCTCCTTCTCAAACCTGAAGCACTTGCATCGATCAAGCGCTCGGAGCCACAAGCTGTAAGTTACGATGTAACAGCAAATAATTTAAGTGAAGCTAACGTGTTATGGGAGGCTAGCAGGACCGCTAACGATAGTTAGCACTAACAACTGGCCTCAAACGCAGGCTTTGTAAAATATCTGAAGACAAAGCCTGTATCGGTCGCAACTGTCCGCGACTCAGATTTATTACCGTAGCAGATTTATTTGGCAAATAACATTTCCATCAGCATTTATCGCATAAGCCTTTTACCGATCAAGAGAAAATCCGATGAGATTGACCGTACAAACTTTGAGTCGATAGTCTTGAAATCAAATCGAATTCACCATCTCCGTAAGGCATTTTTAATTCGATAATACTTAATTCATATAAGAACGTGTGGATGGAAACATGGCTACAGATGCGGAAGCAGTTGCCGCACTGCATAAGCCTACCCAACTGATGGCCTGTTGAATGTGGCTGAAGCACTGCGGCTAACCTAGCCAAGTTACTGTTGCTAATGTTTGTGTCCTAAATATGCAAGAGTAATATCAGGAGACATTCAACAGAGGGTGTGCAAACATAAACCTCATTTGAAGCGAACTTTTTATACTTGTTTGTAATTTGGATGCTTGGTACAACTGCCCCCCCGGTAACGGAACTTACTGTCTGTAAAACCTGTATTGCGGGGTAACATTTGTCTCTGTAGTTATTATGACCGCTCGGTTATCAGCTACTGCATGTTAGTTCGCGTGCTATGCTAATTAAAATGCTCCTGGTAACTACTAGGCAGTAATTCTGATCAGTATGCTTGTGCTACTTCAGTAAGCATCAATGTGGCAGTTTCATCATAACGTTGCCTGATTGTAGCCACTACAGTTGAAGCTAACCGGAGAGGCGCTGTTTGTGTCTGCAGAGTTGGGCTGCAAAGGCTGCAGTTAGACCAGACGTAGGTTTTGCAGAGCTTGTCATGCGTTTTTGGGTGCTTGTGAAACGATCGCTTTACTTATCCATGACCGGGGTCAGCTGGATACTTCAATATCTGGGCTAGCTCTCTGATGCTACCGCGGTGAAAGCAATAGGGAAAGGCACAGGCTATTACGTGTCTGGTATAACAAACGATTTCTCTGCATTTCCGTCGATTGAATATTAAATCGGCGATTGAATATTAAATTCTTTCCTGTTAAAGTGATCGATTTGCTAGCTCCACATAAGCAACTGTTCACGCAAACGGAATTTGCAGTCTGTAACACCTGTATTATGTTCATGACATAACCAGAGCTCTATCTAGCTCTCGCGCACTATCCATAACGCGCCCATTTTCCGCGAGCAAACGCTGGTCATTCCAACGCAATAAGTAAACCATTACCACGGGCAATTTCCGAAAAGGCCGTTTAGCCTGGAGCTTTCGCCCCTCCGTCATATACCAGCGCAGAAGCTGTTCGTTACTCCATTCTAACAACACACCACAGTTATGCACACGAACCAGCAGGTCCTTATAATACAGACCTAGGCAGTCCATAAGCTGTTGGTCCACTTTTAGCTGCTCTTCACTGTCCATGTTTCCCTCTAAACTCAGACCCACCGGATTTCTACAGTCTCCAGTCTACACTTCGGTAAGTCGACCCGTTCTACAAATGTGTCTGCATGGGGTGAATTCTAGCTTTCCCTGCATCCTAGCTATAGAGTAGAAAAACCGCTGTACTCACCACTGTTGCCGTAGGTAGATAGCAAATTCGAGCTTGAGCTGCCAGACTTTCGCACTGTGTCCTCCACTTTCGCTGCTGCGTTTGTTAGAACAAGTTCATTTTATTAGATCTATACACATGTACAGCGTTAGATTGCGGAATTTCCCCGCCGATTCCTTATCAGATGGCAGACGTGTCTCACGTTTCACTCTGGGGAGGCGGACCCAGAAAACTGCATTCTGCAGCCCCGTCCCGCCCAACTCCACCCTCCACAGAGCTGGCCAGTCAGAAGAAAGTGGGCACACGGGGAGTGGGGGCCATAGTGGAAGAGCCACTCCAAGGAGGCATTTCAGGCAGAGACTACAATGGACAACAAATGGGGTTTTTTGAGGATGGCAGTATGAGCTAAATAAGGACCCTGTTTTGGACTTTGAACGATCAGGAGTACTCTAGGGGAGTCCAAGATCAAAATATAACCTTGGAAATATAGCAAAATAGGTCCCTGTTAAGTGTTTCACCGCGGTCTTAAATCGCTGCGGTAACTCCCTTCATACAGCACTGAATTGGCGTAGCAGCTTCTACTTTTCTACGTCTTATTCAGACTGTGAAGGGTAAGGTAGAGTCGTTGCCTTAGCACCGGATACGTATGCAATGTCGCTCTCTTCGCGATACTGGAATCAGACATTTTCAGAGGGCTCCCTGATGTTATTTTCTGACGTTAACATTTTACTTTTTAATTTGGATATGCCTTCATCAGAAATGATTAAAGGCAGAGACTAAGGTCAACTAGTCTGAAAACGTCTTCTAGATCGGACTATCATTTCATCGTCATTTTTGTGCATGATCAAAAGGGCTTGAAGCAAAATTGTGGTATACAAGAAAATATATGCTTGTAAAAATTTGTAATGCTTGGCAGTTCACGTGTGCATTTTATGTACAATCACATTTGCCTGTTGTCTTGTCTCGCTGTTATATGTTAAATCTGCTGAGCGACGACGGCTTATCCCATTCACACAGACGCCGAAGTGCATCAGCTACTCCTTTTCGACGGCGCTGAAACACCTCCTGAGTTTACTTTCACTTTAGTTTAGCTCACTTTAATACTTCTCTCAAACGCATTGCACCATTTAGATAGAATCTGAAGGAGTAGCAAGCAGAGGCGTTTCAGAGATAACAACGTCCCTCCCTGAACACGGTCTTTGAGTGAAGGCTGGCGCATGCGTCTGCTGCATCTACGGAGTATCCATGGTGATGATCAGCAATTCTGTGTTCGGGGTCTATTTGAGGTAGTTGTGTGCGCGCACTCAGCAGGATCAGCAGCAGCGGGCTTCACTTAGCCAATCATCCTCCACCCGCTGTTGGCTTTGTGCAATCAATTAAGCCAGCGACGCACTGTTTGGGATATGGCAATCCCCGCTTTGACGTTGATCCAGGATCTCAAGACGTTTGTGCAATAGGCCCAAGGTCTTTTTGTGCTGTTCAGTTTCAATGGCAAGGCTGTGGTCACTGAGTTTGTACATTGTTGATGTCTGTCTTTGTTTTGAGTTTCTGACTCTAGTGAAATATTCTGACAGGGTTTAATCTCGTTCTAGAATACAATAGATGTTTTACTGTTTATATGAAATAAGATCATTGGAAGCAATGGAATTGCATAAAGACGTTTCATTTAAATAATTTCATTTAAACAATTTAAATGATAATGAAACACATGCCTTGCTTCCAACCCCTGAGTAAAGAAAAGCGTTAGAAGTCCGGAGTCATAACGCAGGTGAAACTGATAAACCTCCATGCACAAGGACTTCAATTCCGTGCGAGAATCTCCTAGACATGCATTGATTGAATAGTTGCTGACTACAGCAGGGGAACGTAAATATACCACTAAAACTCACGCGGAATGCGCGAGAGTTGACAGGTGTGCGTTATTAATGAAAACTGGCCACACCTGATAATATTAAGAGTTTTCAGAGCTTTTGTAATGGTAATTTAAATTAATGATTGAAAACAGGTCATGACAATCATTATTTTCAAGGGATGGGTTTGAGCCTCCCCTATCGCCAGTTCACCAGCCGCCACTGGTCTACAACTGTTCAGTGTCCTGATGTACACCACTGCTGGCATGGCTGCAGTCCCGCCACCTGCCGCTAGGCCCTGGGGCTGAGAGGCTCTATAGGCCCCACGTAGCTGCGTTTATCTACAGCGCAAAACGTTTTAGTTTCCCTTTCTGAGCCGGAAAACACCACAATATTCACAAGAACCGGTGACCAATTTACTCAGGCCCATACTATAAACTCAAAATAAACTCAAATGTCAGTCTTTGACGGAATACTTTTTTTTTTTATAACAACCACACACACAGCAACCCGTAAGTGAAAGAGTAAACTGTTTGATTATATAATCAAGATGCATGGAAATTTTATTCCGCTCCGTAACATGTAAACAAGTCAAAGTTTATGAAAATTGCCATTTCTGTTTAAAGCCTCTGAAAACCCAATTTCACAAAAACCTTTGAACTATGTCATTTGGGGTTGTATGTGCATAATAGTAAACATGCTGAAATATTAGAAATTATGTCCAATTCAAATCCGAGATTTTGTCATTTAATTTTTAGCACCTATCCTCTTACTGCGGTTCAACTGGGCGTGGTTTTCTAAGTAGGTTATTAAGCCAAACCAATGAAACTCCGTCATTTGTCCCACCCCTAACTGAAATTATAAAAGCGCTCTGCTCCACACAGGTTAGCTTCTTTTGAGCCCGAGAAACATCGTACTGAAGTAGCCCATCTTCCGATTGACCCAACTACATTTGGTTCCATTTATCTATCTGTCCATCCGTCTGTCCGCGTATTTGTCTGTCCCCCGCTATTTCCCCTATCGTGTATGTTTGTTAGCTCCATTCAAAACGCACCAGTAAATGATTTTCTGAACGGGACGTGTGCTCGCAAGCATTTCTTTCTTAGCGTGGAACTACTACGCTCTGGCTCGAATGTCTTATGCTGCGTTCAAACTAGCTTGTAAAAATGGTGTTTCTCAGAACGCAAGCGGTGACTTGCGTTCAAATCACCTTACAACCTGTGATCGCAAGCAGTGAACGTGATTAATTCAGCGGATAAATCTTCACCACTCATGAGCAAAATGAGGCCAGACCAACACATCGTGAGCTAAACAGAAAAGTATGTTTATTTTCATGTTTGTTTTATCAAATATTAAAAGGAGCAACTTAATATTAACCTTTATGTCCCAGAGTTTGTTGTATTTCCACATCACAATATTTCTGTCGTTTTGTCATTGGGAAGTTAACTTAATATTTTGATACCTTTATTATCGCCCATGATGTCGCTGGTGACAGACTAGCAGCAAATGAAAGCTCTCCATTCGTGTCTTTTTCGCAACTGGTAAGTAGTAATTTCACCATATTCAACATAGCGGTATGCACACAGCATAAGACCCTTATCTCACAACGAGTTTGGGTTGCTGTCTAGGATCTGTCCAGTGCATGCTGTGACTGGATATCGCGCCCTTGAGGTACAGTTGTCATTCGCGGCTGCTATAAGCGGGTTCGGTGAGCTACAGGGCCTGTTTTCCATTCTCGGACAGACAGCCAATTGTTGACCAGTGACAGTGCAAATGATGCTTTTTTCTTTCTTTCGCGTCATTAGCCACGCCATTTTGCTGATACCGTAGCATTTTTTATTTCTTTGTTGGCTTTATGTCGGCTATTGAACACTCAAAAGAACAAATCCAGCATCATTGTACATGTCAGAAAAAAGCAAATGTTCCTCATGACTGAAGTGCTCGGCACATTCACGGTTTCTATAATCCCACTCGTATCTCACTGGACAAAGCAATAAAGTTACAGTACATGTCTCACCGGTGCGTTTTTAATAGAGCTAAGAATACAGTGGACTAATACTACACACCGGTGTAAGCGCCTGACAGCATATTTTCTGGCATTGATGGCATCATCTGGCATTCTCCATAGGAACACCTGTAAGCACAACTATTGGTCGTTGATTTCACAATATGCATACTTGAGGGTAAAACGTTACTGAATGGAAATTATTTTCACTGAGAGGAATCGGTTGACTGACGAGCTAATTACGATGCAATAATATTGTACAGTACTAACTAACGTTACAGTAGGCTACCATAAGGCCGCCGTTGGGTGCATCCCTGCTAACGTTGAATTTTAGCGGAGATGCGCTAACTCGGTAATAATAAAAACCGCAAAAGATTTTACAAAATACCATTCCGTAACTGGCTGGACGGTGTTTCCAGACGGCAGAGGAGCTGCTTCATTTGATTCTGAAGCTGCTTGCACACTGGACGCGAAGCAAATTTTTTGCACAACAGATTACGTTCAAAGTCAATGCGAGGACGTGAATACACGCGTGCATTCAAGCCTTCACATCGACTTTGAATGTAATCTGTCGTGCGAAAAATTTGTATCGCAGTGTGCAACGGCTCGAGTCAGACGGCTCAAACATAAGGTGCTGGACTGACCCTTGCACCATTACTGTGACTAACGCTCACGGAGCCAGTAAGATGTCATTCAAATCGAGGGAGTGGCCAGTCACACTGCGATGCGCCACGCCCACACTGTCTTGAGAAATGGACTGAATAGCAAAATGAGCCGTTTTTGAACTAGGTTTTCTAATAGTTATGAATGTTAATTTTCACTCAGTTTTTGTAGATGCTTTATGAGACACCCAACTTTGATATTATACGTGAATTCTCACTATGTCAAGACAAGTTTCCAGAGGCTTTAAAAAAAGATAAAATTCCACTTATGATTTAATTTGGGTTTTTAACTGTATTTCTTTTCAGTTATTATCCTATTATTTTTTTTTTCTTTTAAAGTAAAATGAGAAAGAAATAAAAATCACAACTCGAGTCTCATAAATGGGATATCTCGGGCTCCAATTTATCCCTTAAATGTCAGCGAATGAAACACAGTGTATGCCTCAAGTTGGCGGTCTATTCAAGTCAATGCGGTGAATAATATGCTAGCTAGCATGGTAACACTTCTCGCCATTGAATGAATAAATTAAACTTTCTACGACAACTGTTACAAGTTTAACTTATTACTCTAATGGGGAAAAGTGGTCCCATGTTAGCTGGTGAATTATTCATCACATTGACTTGAACAGACTGCCTATTAGAAATGGTAACCAGCAAGACTGATAGCCTTACAGAGGCGTAGATATTGGCTGAAGTTTGCCAATGAATATAATCTGTCCAATCGCAACGCAAGAAAGCTGGATTTCATGTGTGTAAGAACAAACTTATGACATGGCTGTCGTAGACCAATTCTTGATATTTATGGGATAGAATATCATTCAATCATGCGAGAGACTACTGGTGGCAACGCAGTTCTGTCAGGATGGCAGCTACGATCGAGTCGTGTTTTAGGGGTGGGCATATTCCACGTGTGGAATCATTTTAATATTTGATTCTTTTGCTTTATTATTAATTGTTTATCCTTGCTTGCTCTGGCTCAATTTTTCTTAGGCTATAGTAGTGTACTCTTGCATGTTTCTGATTAGCCTGGGCCTGCATAACTGGTAGTTTTCCATAAATCTGACCAGTGCGTCATGGCATATAGCTTATCTGGAGCCATGCGGACCCGATGGGCCCATAACAAGGGCAAGATGTTCTTTTTCTCTCTTAGTTTGTGTGTTCACAGAAGAAGGAGTACAAGGGAGAGCTCAGAATGCGTACTTTGGGGCCGGCTTTACGTGGGCTGCGTGCGTCTGCAACATTTCTGTTGATACCATGATGCGTAAAACAGCTCGGGGGGGAGGAGGATGTCAAGATGGACTCTTACTTATACACTGCCAAAAAAGACTTTCCTTATCCTTGCTCTTGCCTGTAACGAGAGTTCTCGCATGATGGCGGGGATCCTTCTCTGCGGAGAAGTAAACTGACTTTGGCTTGGATATTAACTCCTTTGTCTCTGTCTGAGTTCTTTTTGAAGGTAACACCAGGAGTATAAAATCAAAATTCCTACAACACACGCATCTATGTCAGCCATAAACATCGGTAACAAAGTTGCTTTCGGTAGAGGTTAGTGTCAATGTTCAATAGATATTTTATCTAATTTGGCACGTTACTGTAAGGCAGTAAAAAGTTCCTTCTATGCCGGGAATGAATGGGGAGGGCAGCAAGGTACTCAGCCAGCTGTGCAAATAGGACGGCATTCTTTAATCTTAAATTAAGGCTGTTACCGAATAAAGCGTGTGGTTTGGACTCCTGTGTTTGACACATTTCTTTAAGTTTTTAGCTAAGGAGGTTTGGCATGGTCCTCAGAGGAAAAATACATTTGTTTGGAACATCATTTCTCCATAGGCAGAATTTCCATGCATTAGCTGAGATTTCGTTTGACTTGGTCTGCGATTCCGCGATGATGAAAAATCGGTACACCTACATTTGAATACGTCACATGACAATCCCTCTACATTCTGATAGTTTGTTGTGTCACTGGGCCCCCGAGGGTTACTCTAAATTTGACCAATCAGCAGCTACAAAGACGAATATCAAGTGATGGACAGAAAATTTGTCACAGTACAAAACAATGTTTTTTTTTTTTAATTTTAATTATTGGCTCATGATAGGCCCCTGATCCTCGTAGGCCCTGGGGCTTCAGCCCAGGTAAGCCCGTGCATTAAGGCGGCCCTACATGGCTGGACCTAGAACCAGCCGCCTACCTACATGTAAAGTCATGCATTATGCTTGCTGTTCATTGAAGTTACCTGAGCTCAGTGGGATTATGGATTTGATAGGCCTATGTCTTTCTGCAAGTCACTTGACTCCCCACATGTAATAAGGGTATTTGGTCAAGCGCTGTGGATCATTTTCTTGTACAGGTATGTTTCCACGTTATTCTTAAAATTCTCTATTCTTTACTTCAGTAGATCCTCAGCACGGGGAAATCTGAAGCCCAGCGGCAGCGTGAATGTCGAGAACGTGAAAACCAGATTCAGTATTGTTTTAGCAATAATCTCAGCAAGCCCATGCTATTTGTGCTATTTCAGCTGCTATTGTAGCAAAAGGCACAAAGCTATCATTTTTCATCTCTAGAACTTTGATTTTAGAGTATTGAGGCCATTTTTTACACTCGCCAAAATGTAAACAAACTAAAAGCAAAGAGTCCATTTAAGTGGCTTGCACAAGGACACACGTATATCCCTGGTCATGTAGCAAACAGAAAGCATTATGACAATGTGTTATGGTTCTGGCTCATGTGTGCTGTCTTGTCATTGTGCTTATTACTTTTATTTTTGTGCTTGTGCCTTTTCTCCCGTGCCTCACTCTCTCGCTTTATTTTTCAGCTTTATTTCCGCTGTCTGAGGATTGATTCACTCTTGCCCAAACTCCTGTGATGTTGTTTGACAGCCTTCGGCATGCCTGTGTCTCGTTGTCCAATCACATTTCCTCATTCGGAATCGGCTGTGGTATTTCATTCATTACTTCCACCTGTGCTTAATTCTGGGTCTCGCTAAACTGAGTGAATATGTTCTCTGATAGGATCATTACTAACCTGTACTAACCAGCACTTATTTGAGGGTGATTGTGTATATTTTGTCACGTAGTATTAACCTTAATTAACTCATTAGCGTGTGCAAGCGTTTCTAGCTTTTGTAATTTCTTCCTAAGCTTTCCCTGATTAACTATGTTTAAAGCTATGCTTTCCTTCGCTTCTCTCGTGGTGTTTTTATACTTGTCACGTTTAGATTACCTCAATCTAAACTGTCTAGTTTGATTGATTGTCTCAGCGTCTTGTCTCGAGTTATTATTGTTCACCCGGTACTCGTGAATTTGTTTATTAATCCCATGTGTTTCTGCTTCCTTCTGAGATTGCCTTCCGAGTCCCCGCCTCCTCCCATGCGTATATTTGTGGGCAGGAGAGAAGAAATCCTCAGACGGAACTTTGTCTGCCTCGTGCTACATTGTGAAATCTCAGCTTCTGTGCCTTCCCGAGTATTTCCTTTGTCCGATTCCCGAGCCTTGTGTTTTTTGCTGCACCCACGTCTTGTCTCCCTTTTGTCTAAGTCTCCCAGTGTTTCCGTCAGTTAGTTAGGTGAAGTTTTTGTTTTCTAGTTTAGCCACTCTTTGAGTGTCTACCTCTGTTTCCCCCTGCCTTAGGCAGTGTACCTTAGTTTTTCCCATTCGTTCAGTGCATGTGCACAGTGTTTTGTTTCTGGCCTGATTACCTGCTTTTCTTATTTAGTGTTTTGGTGTTCAATAAACTCTATTGTTCCTGCATCTGGCGTCTCCCCGACCACTTCTTGGCAGAAATTCCGTCTCCTGGACACCAGCAGGATGGATCCCCGCGATGCCGAGCTCCAGCACCAGCGGCAGTAGATCCAACACCTGACTGCTGCCCTGGCAGCGCAGCAAACCACCGCTACTGGGAGCATGGGGCTACCTTACCCTCCCGCTGGAGCTGCTGCATCGCCGCCTCCTGGTCTAGGACAAGAGCCTCGGCTGCCACCCTGGCGCTACAATGGCAACCCTGGGTCCTGCCGGCCGTTTCTGACCACCTGCGAGATGCACTTCGCCCTACAGCCCAGCACCAATGCCACAGCGCCTGCCAAGGTGCCCTTTGTCATCTCCCACCTGACAGGTCCAGCCCTCCACTGGGGAACCGCCGCCTGGACAGCCGCCTACCTTGCGTAGCCTCCTTCTCTGCCCTTTCCTCCGATATGGAGCGTTTATTTGACCGCACCAGGCACGGTACGGCCGCCGGAAGGGAGCTGACCCGGATCCGGCAGGGAAGCCGCTTGGTGGCAGAATATGCCATCGAGTTCTAGACCCTCGCTGCCAGTTCCCAGTGGGACCCTGAAGCGCTCCGTGACGTATTTGTGGAAGGGCTGGCTGATCGCATTAAGGACCACCTCATTTTCCACAATCTACCCAAGACTCCCGAGGCTGTGGCGGATCTTGCCATCAGGATTGACAACCGCCTGGAGGAGACAGCCACTCACCTGGGGCGACGTCAGCCAGCTCCCTCCAACCCCTCCAACGCTCCTGTCACCCGACCTCCGTCACCAGTTCCTCCCAGTCGTACATCTGCCCGAGCCCACCAACCCGAGCCAGAGCCCATACAGGTGGGGCGCAGCTGCCTCACTAAGGAGGAGAGGGATCACCGCATGCTATCCAGAGCCTGCTTCTACTGTAGTTAGGAGGGGCACTTATTGCCAATTGCCCGGAGAAAAGCCTACGCCCACTAGTGACCGGGGAAGCATTAGTGGGCATCTCCCGCACCGAAGCCTCCTCCAGCTGCCGAACCTGCATTCCAGTGACCATCTCCTGGGGCATCCAGAGCCGCCACACCTCCGCCTTGGTGGATTCAGGAGCGGAGGGGAACTTTCTGGACGCCAAAGCCGCTGCCTCCTGGGGTGTTCCTCTCTCCCCGCTGGCGCGGCCTCTTACTATCTTTGGCCTCGGGGGCCAAAGATTGGCCCAAATCCAACATCAAATGGCTCCTGTCCAGCTTCTGGTCTCAGGCAATTACCGCGAGACCCTCTCCTTCCTGATAATCCAGTCCCCCAGATCCCCGGGTGGTTCTGGGACATCCCTGGCTGTCAAGTTATTAGCTTTATTTCAATGCCTGCCCAACTTGAAATGGCCTGGTTCCATAAATCCCAAAGGACGCTAGTACAACTCTTCAATTCCAACTCAATCTTTATTTTTACTTTCTTGTTTGGTGACTTGATTGGTTGGATTGCATTAGGTTGAAAACCAGTGATGTCTTTGGGAGGAACCATGTGTTGAATTGCCTTCTACTCTTGTTGAGGTGTTTCATTGTCCATCTCCAGTGCAGAGTGAGTGCTGCTTTCCTCACAGGTGTCCCCACTTCAGTGATTAGCAGCCTACTCTGCTCTGCTCAGTGATGCATTCTGGGACTTGTAGTAGTGATGAGATGAACTGAATGATCAAGGGGTTTTTTCTTCTCTGAGATTTATCTCAACATTGGCTCCACGAGCACGGCCCGGTCCTGGACTGGTTCACCCACGAGGTTCGTGAGTGGAAGTCCTCCTGTGCTACCTGCTGCCTTCACCACGCAGCCTCACCTGTGCCTGGGGCTCAGGTCCCTTCCGAGCCAGGGCCTGATCTCTCCCAAGTTCTCGCTGAATACCACGACCTGGGTGCGGTATTCAGCAAGTCTAGGGCGGTGTCTCTTCCACCTCCCCGGCCCTATGATTGCAAGATCAACCTCCTGCCGGGAGCAGTGCCGCCCCGGGGGTGGGTCTTCTCCCTGTCCCAGCCCGAGAGGGTCGCTATGGAGAAGTACCTCCAGGAGTCTCTCGCGGCTGGGATAATTCGGCCCTCCATGTCGCCAGCAGGAGCCGGGTTCTTCTTTGTCGCCAAGAAGGATGGGTCGCTCAGGCCCTGCATCGACTACAGAGGGCTGAACAAGATAACGGTCAGGAACCGTTATCCCCTGCCGCTCATGTCTTCCGCCTTCCACATAATCCAAGGGGCCCAGGTGTTTACCAAGCTGGACCTGCGGAACGCTTACCACCTGGTGAGGATACATGAGGGGGATGAATGGTAGACCGCATTTAACACCCCCAGTGGCTATTAGGAATACCTGGTGGTTCCCTTTGGTCTCACCAACGCGCCCGCAGTGTTCCAGCGTCTGGTGAACGACATCCTGGGGGACATGATCAGCAGGTCTGTCTATGTCTACCTTGACAACATTCTCTTTTTCTCACGCACCCGGGAGGAGCACACGCGGCATGTGCGCCAAGTCCTGAAACGTCTGTTGGAGAACCGCCTTTTCGTGAAGGCCAAGAAGTGCGAGTTTAACACCTGCTCCACGAGGTTTCTTGGCTACATCAGCTCTCCCGGGTCCCTGAGGATGGATCCTACCAAGGTCCAGTCCATCCTGGAATGGCCCCAGCCCAAGGACCGCAAGGACCTCCAAGGATTCCTGGGTTTCGCCAATTTCTATCGGCGCTTTATCCGAGGGTACAGCTCAGTGGCAGCTCCCCTGACCGCACTTACCTCCTTCAAGCAGCTGTTCCGCTGGAATCCCCAGGTGGATCAGGCCTTCCAACAGCTCAAGCGGCAATTTACATCTGTGCCCATCCTGATGACCCCGGATCCGGCGTCGCAGTTCATCGTGGAGGTGGATGCCTCCAACATGGGCATGGGAGCAGTGCTTTCCCAAAGATCTACCAAGGATGGGAAGGTCCACCCCTGTGCCTTCTTTTCACACCGCCTCACGCCCACTGAGGCCAACTATGACGTCGGTAATCGGGAGTTGCTGGCAGTCAAGTTGGCTTTGGAGGAGTGGTGCCACTGGCTGGAGGGAGCCACAACGCCATTCCTGGTGTGGACAGACCACAAGAACCTGGAGTGTCTGAAGATGGCCAGGAGACTTAATCCCCGCCAGGCTCCCTGAGCCTTATTTTTTGAGCGTTTCAATTTTTCCTTGGCTTACCGGCCTGGGTCCCGTAATGCCAAGGCCGATGCCCTTTCCTTGCGGTTCGAGACCGGTACCGCTCCCGAGAACCCTCCCGAGACCATCCTCCCTTCGAGCCGTTTCCTCAATGCTGTCCAGCTCCCCATTGAGGGAAGGGTCCGGGCAGCACTGAGCGGGCAGGCCGCGCCCAGTGCTTGTCCCAGTAACTGCCTGTTTGTTCCCCAGGCCCTCCGCTCCAAAGTGCTCTAGTGGGGACACGGTTCCCCGTTCTCAGGCTATCCAGGGGCCAGAAGGACCACCGCCTTCATTCAGCGTCGCTTCTGGTGGCCAGACCTACCCAAGGATGTCAAGGGCTTTGTGAGTGCCTGCTCGGTCTGTGCCACTGCTAAAACCCCGCACACACCTCCCTCTGGTCTCCTTCAGCTACTCCCTATCCCCAGTCGCCCTTGGTCCCACATGGCCCTGGACTTTGTCACTGGTCTGCCCCCCTCCCAGGGCAATACCACCATCCTCACCATTGTCAACCAGTTTTCCAACGCTGCCCATTTTGTTGCACTCCCCAAGCTCCCCTCAGCTAAGTCCACTGCCGAACTCCTTATTCAGCACATTGTCCGTCCCCATGGTATCCCTGCTGACATTGTTTCAGACCCTGGCTCTCAGTTCACCTCTCGCTTCTGGAAAGCTTTCCTGTCCCTCCTAGGCCCTTCCTGTTCCCTCAGTTCCGGTTTTCATCCCCAGTCCAAAGGCCAGACCGAGCAGGCCAACCAAACCTTGGAGACCATGCTGCGGTGTGTGTGCGCCAAGAACCCAAGCTCCTGGTCGGCCCATCTGCCTTGGGTCGAGTACGCCTACAACTCACACGCATCCGCAGCCTCTGGTCTCACCCCATTCGAGTGCTGCCTGGGTTACCAGCCTCCCCTGTTCCCCTCACAGGAGGTGGAGGTGGGGGTCCCCTCTGCTGAGGCCTTCATCCAGCGCTGTCGCAACACCTGGCACTCCGCCCGCCGCGCCCTCGTCCGGGCGGGGAAGCTGATAAAGGACGCGGCGGACAAGCGGCGCAAGCCGGCCCCCACCTACCGTGTCGGCCAGAAGGTCTGGCTCTCTGCACAGGACATCCCCCTCAAGGTTGAGTCCCGCAAACTTGCCCCCAGATTCCTCAGTCCCTTCCCCATCGACAAGATCATCGGTCCCACTGCCATCCGTCTCAAGCTCCCTCACACCATGCGCCGCAACCACCCAGTCTTCCATGTGTCCCGAGTCCGGCCCTCCGTCACCCACCTCCTCCACCCGGATCCCGATCCCCCGCCTCCACCGCGCATCATCAACAGTGGAGAGGCCTTCATCGTCCGCAAGCTCTTGAACTGTCAGCGGAGGGGTAGGGGCATCCAGTATCTCGTCGATTGGGAAGGATACGGTCCTGAAGAGCATTCCTGGGTCCCTGCCTGATTCATTTCAGACAAAAGCTTGATTAGCGATTTCCATTGGACCCATCCTAAGCCTTAGCCCCAGCTTTTGCTGGAGACCCCGAGTATTCTTGTTTATGTTTAGTGTATTTTGTTGTGCTGTTTAGTATTTGTTTAGATGTTTTATGTTAGACTTTAGGTTTTTGTATTTCATATTTTGTTGATGTTCCTTGTCAGCGCCAGGTGGCGCTTCTCGAGGGGGGGTACTGTTATGGTTCTGCCTCATGTGTGCTGTCTTGTCATTGTGCTTATTACTTTTATTTTTTAGCTTGTGCCTTTTCTCCCGTGCCTCACTCTCTCGCTTTATTTTTCAGCTTTATTTCCGCCGTCTGATGATTGATTCACTCT
Organism: Gymnothorax javanicus; assembly: GCA_029692085.1. NCBI lineage: Eukaryota > Metazoa > Chordata > Actinopteri > Anguilliformes > Muraenidae > Gymnothorax > Gymnothorax javanicus. Next base: position 79,186,533 of record CM056195.1, read on the forward strand.
TGCCCAAACTCCTGTGATGTCGTTTGACAGCCTTCAGCATGCCTGTGTCTCGTTGTCCAATCACATTTCCTCATTCGGAATCGGCTGTGGTATTTCATTCATTACTTCCACCTGTGCTTAGTTCTGGGTCTCGCTAAACTGAGTGAATGCGTTCTCTGATAGGATTACTAACCCATACTAACCAGCACTTATTTGAGGGTGATTGTGTATATTTTGTCACATAGTATTAACCTTAATTAACTCATCTTGTCTCCCTTTTGTCTAAGTCTCCCAGTGTTTCCGTCAGTTAGGTGAAGTTTTTGTTTTCCAGTTTAGCCACTCTTTGAGTGTGTACCTCTGTTTCCCCCTGCCTAGGGCAGTGTACCTTAGTTTTTTCCCATTCATTCAGTGCATGTGCACAGTGTTTTGTTTCTGGCCTGATTGCCTGCTTTTCTCATTTAGTGTTTTGGTGTTCAATAAATTCTATTGTTCCTGCATCTGATGTCCCCCCGACCACTTCTTGACACAGTGGCCCTTGGGGATTGCCTATGCCACATATAAGGCACGTTAGAGTGGTGAATGACAGGTACCAACCACAGAAACATTGTAGATCACCTGATTATTTGCACACTGTAACGCCCGTCACAGTGAATTAAGTGTTCATTTTACTCAAATAGTATGGTCAAACTGTTATTGCCTTAGCTTTGTGAATCCCACAGACATGTTCCACAATGCTGTAAACATTGCATATTTCATTTTACAAAAGATTGTTCCATTTCTAAACCAGTAAAATTCATCTGTGCCTTGGGGTTGGGTTCTGAGCGGCACCTCTGTAGGATCTGCAAACGCTGATGCGTGGGGGAGCCCAGAGGCTGTAAGGGACAAATGGCTGATAAGCTCAGCCCAGAGCCATGCCAGATAGCAATAAAACTTTTGTGGACTTCCAGGATGCTCACTCAGCCTGCATGGGGAAGGTGTCAATGGTCTCACTGTTACTCTGTACGGGGGCGTAGTTGCAAGGCTCTGGCTGACACAATGCCCCTGTGGGAGTCATATTACTGTCCTTATTCTTAAGTTAAAGTCCAGTTATATTAATCTGTTTAAAATAATCTAAACCCCTGAGAACTACATAATATGCTTACATGTTCAATATTCTGCAAAGAAATCACTTCTGGACTTATAACCCAATTTACCTATACATTAATTCATCTTAAGACTTTTTCATGACAACTGCATCATATTAGTACCTATTCATATCATGTTTGGTCTTGTTATTCTCAGGGAAATCCAGGGAGTTGAATGGAGTATGTTTCATTCCCATTGAAATTATGGTTCATTCCCTTTTGGAAACTCCTGAGAATTTGGTCAGAATACTCTCTGGTAATCACCCTATTCTCCTCTCTCTGCTGAAGTGTTTTATTACATCCTCCCAATGGTGGAAACCCAAAAACCGGATTCGACCCCCCTTCCAGGTGTTTATGGCCATGCCGCCTGGATCAAAGACGTGGTTTGGCTCAAAGGAAAGAGAAACAGTCCATTCTGGGAAGATCGTATCCGATCTCTCCCCGCGCACGTAAGTGCGTGAGTAGACTCTATAGCTATGGCGGATCGTCTCTCTGATTTCGCACTCACCCAATTCTGTGTGTGTAGCTGTCGCGAGGTATGACTTTTATATTAGTCTAAATTCGTGGTAACTGATATTTGGTCTGTTGATTTAAGCTCTTGCCTACCTGGTGAATAAATTATTGTTATTCCTTTAATCTTGCGTGGTCTCCATGACTCTTAATCCTTTTATTCTTTCTAGCCGCGTTGCGACGGATACCTAGGGGTATAATCCCGACCGAGGTACGACTGGCCAGCGGCCTGGTATGGGAATTGGTTTTATTAAGTTGGAGAGACGATCATGATCTACTTACATGAAGGGTTTGTGTCTTGCCGGTTCTGGGATTCTAGCCTTAAGGAAACCCATGGACGAAAAGTCGGTTATCTGCTAAAATTCCCTGAAGGAACCCATGGGCGTGCATAGATCTGGGTTCGCTGTATTCACACCAAAAGATGCTGTTGCAGTGATGGCTGACTTCCAACCTCTAATCTAATCGACGAACCTAGGATCCGGTAACAGTACTAAAAACCCGGGAGTACATGTTTAGCGACGGCGGTAGTCTCCTAAGAGTTCGAGGTGTAGTCATTTCGAGACCCATGCAGGTTTCCCTAGATTATGGATTCTAATTCTAATTCTAATTTGGAGTCAGATATTTAACAAGAGTATAACTAAATTCATTATTATAAATTTATTATGGAGTCAGATTAATTGTAACCGTTGTGCTTTTGTGCCCCGTTGTTCGAACGGAGAAAATAGATCCATTTTATTGTGATTCGCACCAGCCAGGAGGTCGCGCTTGTTAACACCAGCCCAAAAGAACACGTGGAGCCTTCGCCCCTACAATGCTATACATCATTTATATTTAAAGGAGATCACTGTTCACAGAGATATCAGTAACATGTCTATGGGCTTCAACCCAATGCCTTTTAGCTGTAACGCCCATCACAGCTAATTAACGTACAATTAACAATGATTAAAACAGTATTTTTGGCATAAAGTTTGTAAATCTTTTTTGAAGTTTATTTTTTGGGAAGTTTTCCTTTATTTGATAATTATACAGTGTAGAGAGACAGGAAAGTTGGGGAGAAGAATGGGGGAAGACATGCAGCAAATGACCCGAGCCGGATTCGAACACAGGTCGCTGTGGGAAGGACGCAGCCTTTATGGTACGCGCACTTAGACCGATGAGCCACCGGGGCGGCCCAAGTTTGTAAATCTTGATAGAACATGGGGTTGACTTGTAGTAGCACACACAGTACAAATATTGTATTATTATGGTTGACAGTGAAGTTGGTGCAAATTTTGAAAATGCATGCAAATGTTACGCCCATCACAATGGAATTGGTCCACTACAATGTTACATGCGACATTTCCCAACGGCTGCCATTTCAGATCTTTCGCGCCATCCGTTACCAGAGCTCACCCAAATGCAGCCCACAAGTCTGAATAACCCACTTTCACACACAGGAGAACGCACATTATGTCATCTCACTTAAATACTGGAATGTTTGCACTGTACCAGAAAAAATTGAACGACTTTTCGGATGAACCAAGGCCAAACTAGCATTACACACACAGGCGCCAAGGCCGTAGACAAACTTCTTCCCATCTCTCAGCAAACATACTCGCCATCCGCACGGCACCCGTTCTCAAACAGTACACAACTCCACTCAGACTCCCAAAACAAATAACGTTACTGTTCCCGTCGGTCAAGCAAATTAACTCGTCCACCTCCAGCTATCTTTACAAACTAGGAGCCTAAACATTTGCAGGCACATTTCCATAGATAAATAAAATACGTTGTCTTTTCCTATTGTTCGACTGTAGTATCTTATAGCTAGTAGCAACCCAGGGAAGTTAGCCGCATGCTATCTTGAAAAGTGTCCTCGACACAACTCTGTTTTAATACAGCCTTTATTCAGATATTTTGTGGACACGGATGAATGTCCGTCTTACCTGTAAACAAAATATAATGCCCATATTAGTTATTTTATGACAAATTTTACGTACCTGCGGAACAGTGAAAAGCAGACTCAGTTAACTTGTTTGTAGTGATGTTACCTCTGATACCAAGGCTCTGAGCCACGCTTCAAACTCGACAGGGTATTTCTTTAAAGCACTGTGCCGGAGTTTGGTTCATATTGGGAAAAACCACGTGACTGATGACGTTTGAACCACTTCACTGCTTCATGCAGACTGAATCAGCTGACCGATTTGGTTCGATGGGCGGAGCTTTGAAACATTGGCGCGATTCAGACGTGTTAGATGGATGAAACAGCGCTCTGTCATTATTATTTTTGAATAAAATGCCTGTCACACAAGCACACCCAGTATACACCAAGCACAATCAAAAAACATAATAAAGTATAACGTTTTTTGGACAGAGTAAATATTTACAGGACTCAATGAGGCTTTGGATGTAATTAAAGTTACTATAATATAATATGAATTCTTAAGGTAAGGAAGAAAAACACCAGACACATGTAAAATGAAGTTAGATTTCAGCTTCATTGTATTCACAATACAACCAAACTCAAAGTGCACACGCAAGGTGCGTCAGCATCACCTTTGCAATGCTGTACAACAACCCCTGTGCCAGCAGATGTCACCCACGTGCTCAATGAAACAAGCTTCGAGTAGTGAACCAATTTTCAATCCAATGGTCCAAAAGGGTTAAAAGCTTCATGAAGCCTCATTTGGCCATCACTACTTGTTTGATCAGCTCAATCGACAGATTTATTCCGCCGGTCACCTGACCAACGGCTTGAGCCTGACGCTCTCCGCTGCACTGTAAAATTTAAAAGTTAAATTTACTTGAAAAAAATAAGCAAACTCGTTGCCTTAAAAAAAGTAATTTATGTTGACTTAGATAAATTAAGTTAATCTTAAGATAAGTAAATCTATCTAAGTCAACATAAATTACTTTTTTTAAGGCAACGAGTTTGCATAATTTTTTTAAGTAAAGTCAACTTATTACATTTTACAGTGTGATATTAAGTCGACACCTACTCTGCCATGAAATGACAAAAGGAAGCAAGTCCATATTTTGTCAAAATTGAGTTACATACAATTTTGGAATCAGGGAAGTAAGTCCTATTTACTAATGGGTTCATTTCTGTAAAACATGTTTTAGTTAGGCCATACTTGCCAGTGCAGAAGGAAGCAAGTCCAACACATAGGCCACATTGTCACGACAGAAGGAAGCATGTCCATATCCAATGAGGCGGGCCGATGCAAAATTTCAGCCAATGAAATTCTTGTTTACAAAGTGGACTAAGGCTGCAGTCAGTGCATGAGGCATGTGAAGAGAACTTTGTTTACATAAAACAACCTCTCAAATCCCTTGAAAATGCTCAAGTTTGTTGGTGTTTTTAAAACTTTAATTGAAAGGTAAGTATTTCTGTACATTATAGGAGTATATTAATTGAATTCATTGACTCTGCATGACTTATTTTGGTGCCTTTGATGGACTCGCTGATCCAGGCCTAGTACAGCTTGTGTAGGTGAGCACATGCATGTCCTTATACAATGTACAGGGCCCAGTCTGGTGATGTTAGGCCTGGTGACCTGCATAATACCATGTGTGTTTTATCTAATGGTAACAGTGTATATTGTAGCTGCATGTATGTACAATGCAAGTTAATGCTAATACTGATATGATGACCAGTCTCAGGAAAGAGATTTGGACCCCCCCCCACTCCCCAAAATTAGGGGGTGCATATGCTTGTTCCTGAATTTCAAAATGACCTTGTTATGGAAGGAGTGACACTCTTTTCATCCCGCCATGTAGGGGGCAGAAGTTCATTTGGACCCTCCTTTTCACGGGCTATAATTTGAATTCAGTCCCCTTTCGTAAGGCATGAGAGAATGTGCTTCACTTGTCCCAGTGAAGGAGGCACCCAGGGGAATTTCTTCCAAAAAGAAATAAGACATTAAAAAATAAAGGAACCCCTTGCGCTTTAGCCCCTCTCTTGCCTAGAGGTCGGTGCTCACAGAACAGGACAAATTCAGAACAAATGAAGGAACAGACTGGAGCACTCAAATCACTTGCATCAGTTTATTGAGATGCCAAGACTAACGTTTCAACGCACAGCGTCTTCCTCAGAGTCAAACTAGTATTGGTGAAGTTGGGACACTTAAATAACTTCCTCCACACAGAGAATAACTTCCAATTGGAAAACTGTTAAGTTGGGAGGTATCCATAATGAACCAATACTGTGATAGCGCTCAGTGAGTGGGTGTAATCTTAAATACCATCATTTCCTCCCATTAACACAAATTTCAGCCATCATGTATATACAGGACATAAATTACACATATATACATTTACAGAAAACAGGAAAGATTTAATTCTTCATTCAATCCATGTGGCTCCACAGTGTTCAATGTGTAAATCCAGTATGCTTCTCTTTTGAGCAGTCTGTTAATAATATCCCCACCCCTTTGGGAGGGAACAATTTTCTCAATACCCCAAAATTTAAGAGATGCTGCCGAACCATGATTTGCTTGGGCATAGTGTTTTGCTATTGCGTAGTCCATATTCTGATTACAAATAGCAGCCTTGTGTTCGGCAATGCGGAGTTTGAGGACACGTTTTGTTTGGCCTGCGTAGACCAACCCACACGGACATTTGAGAATGTAAATGACGTGTTGTGTTACAGTTTATAAATGAATTAATTTTGTATTTCATGCCTGCATGTGGATGAGAAAAATATTTCGAGTCCGAGGAATTGGAGCAGTGAATGCATTGCCCACATCTATGGAAACCTATCGGTGGGGGGAGCAGCTGGCTGTGGTCAACCGTGGTCAACCCTGGTCAAACCATGGTTTTGAAATTTTTGTTAAATGGAACACCACGGTAGACCTTGGTTGACCTCGGTTCACCATGGTCAACCATGGTTAAAGCATGGTTAAAAATGGCCGACCATGGTTGAAGCATGGTTGCACCCGTTTGGGGAGTTTTTGCACCATGGTTAACCGTTGACCATGGTGAACCGAGGTCAACCAAGGTCAACCATGGTGTTCCATTTAACAAAAATGTCAAAATCATGGTTTGACCAGGGTTGACCACGGTTACTTGAACCTGGGTCAACCAAGGTCAACCACGGTCATGGTTCGTAGGGGTTCTTAAGTAATGTTATAATGTTGGATGTCCATACTCAACCTCTGTAAAGTTTCTAAACATAAGATACAAGGGTTTTGCCGTAATCCAAGAATGTGATTTTGTGAATGTGATTTCCTCTCTGAACAGCTCCTCCCGAGATCTTCACGAGATCTGGGCAAAACCTGATGTCAGGTTGTGCCGTCCAATTAATACAGACCTAGCCAGAGCCAATCACTGTGTTGGACCTACCCACACCAGAAACTATTTTAACAGGCACAAACAACTGCGGATCATACTATGCCTTAGTAGTGTCTACACTTCCAGAATTACAAAAGAAGATCCGCAGATCATTTGAGGTGCAGTTTTGTCAGTATCTCTCCCAAAGCTGCTTGTCCGTTTATTTTTGGATGTGAAGAAAAGCACCGATTTCTCTTTCAAAAGACGCTGCCACCAGAAATCAGTGGGTAGCTTTTTTGTTTGCTGGCAGCAAACAGCTACAGCCAAAGGGAACGTTAGCTGTTTGTGCTCAGTATTTCACCAAAGACAGCTTTGTGAACAAAGGATAATTCGACACTGGATAAGCGTTTCGGCTGCTTCTCAAAGTATACTCCCAAAGCTGTTCGTCCATTTATTTTTGGACGTGAAGAAAAGCACCTATTTCTCTTCCAAAAGACGATGCCACCAGAAATCAGTGGGTAGCTTTTTTGTTGCTGGCAGCAAACACCCTAGGCCAAAGGGGACGTTAGCTGTTTGTGCTCAGCATTTCACCAAAGACAGCTTTGTCAATAAAGGATAATTTGACCAGAGTTGGGTCCAAGTACTTTCAAGTACTTTTGAGAATTGTATGCAAGCATTTTTTTTTACATACCCTAGTGCCTGTATTTGTATCTGAGTACTACCTAATAATGCCTTATATTAGGCATTAGGCCTAATAATATTATTAGGCCTAATGCCTAATAATACCTAATAATAAGTATATGTACTTGTATCCAAGTACTTTTCAAATACTTGACCAATCTCTGTCAGCACTTAGGAGACAGATTGGTCAATAACTTTGAAAAGTACTTGAATACAAGTACAAGTACTTTAGGCATTAATAGGAAGTACTCAGATACAAGTGCAAGCACTTTGGTATTTAAAAAAAAAAAACTTTCATCCAATTCTTGAAAGTACTTGAAAGTACTTGAACCCAACTCTGAATTCGACACGTTTCAGCTGCTTCTCAAACCTGAAGCAGTTGCATCGATCAAGCGTTCGGAGCCACAAGCTGTAAGTAACAATATAACATCAAATAATGTAAGTGAAGCTAACGTGTGACGGGTGGCTAGCAGGACCGCTAACGATAGTTAGCACTAACAACTGGCCTCAAACGCAGGCTTTGTAAAATATCTGAAAATAAAGCCTGGATCGGTCGCGACTGTCCGTGACTCACAGACGCTGAAGCTGTAAGTTGCTTTTACGGCATAAGCCTATCTAACGTGATAGCCAGTTGAATGTGGCTGTAGCACAGCGGCTAACGTAGCCAAGTTACTGTTGCTAATGTTTGTGTCCTAAATATGCAAGAGTAATATCAGGGGAAATTCAACAGAAGGTGTGTGAACATAAACCTCATTTGAAGCTAACTTTTTATACTTGTTTGTAATTTGGATGCTTGAAACAACTGTTCACGGTAACGGAACTTGCTGTCTGTAAGACCTGTATTGCAGGGCAACGTTTGTGTCTGTTGTTGTTACGACTGCTCGGTTACCAGCTACTGCATGTTAGTTCGCGTGCTGCCCTACTTAAAAATGCTCCTGGTTAACTTATATGCAGTAATTATGATCGGTATGCTTGTGTTACTTCGGTAAGCATCAATGTGGTTCATCATAATGTTGCCTGATTGTAGCCACTACAGTTGAAGCTAACTGGAGAGGTGATGTATATGTCTGCAAAGTTGGGATGAAAAGGCTGCAGTTAGACCAGACGTAGGTTTTGGAGAGCTTGGGGTGCATGTTTGGGTGCTTGTGAAACGATCGTTTTACTTATCCATGACCGGGGTCAACCGGATACTTCACCAATATCTGGGCAAGCTCTCTGATGCTACCGCGGTGAAAGCAATTGCCAAACGCACAAGCTATAACGTGTCTGGTTTAACAAACGATTTTTCTGCATTGCCGTGGCGTAATTTCATCCCCCTTTAGAAATTGTTTTGACAAATAAAATGCTGAAAAAGGCAGAGATTGGATACGAAATTCTTTCCTGTATAAGTTGTCGATTCGCTAGCTCCGCATAAGCAGCTGTTCACGCTAACAGAGCTTACGGTCTGTAAAACCTGTATTATGTTCATAACATAACCGGAGCTCTCTCTAGCTGTCGCGTATTATCCATAACGCGCCCATTTTCTGCGAGCAAATGGTGGTCATTCCGGCACAATAAGTAAACCATTACCACGGGCAATTTCCGAAAAGACCGTTTGACCTGGAGCTTTTGCCCCCCGTCATATACCAGCGCAGAAGCTGTTCGTTACTCCACGCTAACGACACACCACAGTTATGCACATGGAGCAGCAGGTCCTTATAGTACACACCTAAGCAGTCCATAAGTTGTTGGTTCACTTTCTACTGCTCCTCACTGTCCATGTTTCCCTCTAAACTCAGACCCACCGGATTTCTACGGTCTCCAGTCTACACTTGGGTATGTCGACCCGTTCTACAAATGTGTCTGTATGGGGTGGATTCTCGCTTTCCCATCAATCCTAGCTATAGAGTAGAAACACCGGTGTACTCACCATAGTAGCCGTAGGTAGATAGCAAATTCGAACTTGGGCTGCCACACTTTCGCACTGCGTCCTCCACTTTCGCCGCTGCGTTTATTAGAACAAGTTCATTTCATTAGATCTATACACATGTGCAGCGTTTGATTGCGGAATTTCCCGGCCGATTCCTTAGCTCAGATGGCAGATGCGTCTCACATTTCACACTACGGAGGCGGACCCGGAAAACTGCGTTCTGCCGAGTCCCGCCCAGCTCCGCCCTCCACAAAGCTGGCCAATCTGAAGAAAGTGGGCACACGGGGAGGGGGGGCCATAGCGGAAGAGCCACCCAAACGAGGCATTTCAGGCAGAGACTACAATGGGCTACAAATGGGTTTTTTTGAGGATGGCAGTATGAGCTAAATAAGGACCCTTTTTTGGACTTTGAACGATCAGGAGTACTCTAGGGGAGTCCAAGATCAAAATATAAACGTGGAAATGTAGCATATAGGTCCCCTTTAACATAAGCACCTAATGCGGGGGGAATCAGTATGAAAGACTAACATATGATAGTTACTTGTACTCTTTTACATTCAATTTCCGTCAAAAAAAATAGGGGAGGGGCGGTGTCAGTTTTTTTTTTTGCTTCTTTATCTAACTTAGACTAAAAGCCATTTTTCAATACTACAGATGCAGTATGTGGTTTGGCATTGTTTTGCTGAAATGTGCAAGGCCCTGCCTGAAAGTGACGTTGTCTGGATGGGAGGATATGTTGTTGTAAAACCTCTATATAGTTTTCAGCATTGATAATGCCTTTCCAGATGTGTAAGCTCCCCATGCATAGGCACTAATGCAACCCGATACCTTGAGAGAATGTTGGCTTTTGAACTGTGCGCTGATAACAAGCTGGATGGTTCCTCTCCTCTTTAGACCGCACAGCACAGAGTTTGTGGTCTCCAAAAAGAATTTCAAATTTTGATTCATCTGACCACAGAACAGTTTTCCATTCTCCCTCAGTCCATTTTAAATGAACTTTGGCCCAGAGAAGACTGTGACGTCTCTGGAACGTGTTCACATGGCTTCTTCTTTGCTTGATACAGCTTTAGCTGGCATTTGTAGATTGCTCGATGAACTGCGTTCACAGACATTGATTTCTGGATGCTCGAGGATCACAAGCATCCAATATTGACCTTTTGGAGGGTTATAGGCAATTTGTAATTAGATAGGACAGAAACATGAAGTGGATTCGGGATTCGGATCATAGACTGAATAAAAAGATGGACGAAGCTACCATGACGTCACCCATTGGTTTCAGCTCACCATAAAGGAAGCCTCGATTTTGGCAATTTGAACAGCACCATTTTGTCATTTTGAAACCGGGTGTGATTTCTATTGGACGAGAGCGTGAATTGAAGATCCGGGGAGGAACGTGGCTCTGGATCTGATCGTATCGGACGAGGACCAGAGGATAGCCACGCCCCAATAGCATATTCTGGCTTTATCTTTTATTCTAGTCTATATGGGACTATAATTTACAAAAATGAACATCATGATATATCGAAGGAGACTTGAAACTTGCTATAGCTACCATAAAATAATGTGAAAAATCATTATTTAAATGAAAAATCCAGTGGGAAAGTAGGGTAATTTTCTCATAGACTTCTATAGCACTGAACTTCTTTCTGCAAAGCCCGACGTCGCCATCTGCTGGCCATTAAATAGAATGCCATTCTACGGTACTTCCGCATGGGCTTCTTTTTTCAGATTTAGGTGCTGCGTCCATCTTTTTATACAGTCGGTCGCCCTTTCCGAAATGAACCCCTAGCCCCTCCCCCTACACACTTCCCCTTCGTTTGCGCGTTCTCGTTAAGGGTGAGTCAAATTAAGTGCCATCCGAAAGCAATTAACCCAAGTGGAAGTGGGTTATAAAACCCTTCAGCGTCGAGTCAGCACCGATGCTGTCTTGTCGAGGGCACTACAAAATACTGCTCGTCATAGAGGACAGTGCTTACAAATGTGAGTTCCGAGTAACTGTTTGTACACGTGTGTGTTTTGCTCCTCTAATTAGCCTAGTAGACTATGGGGCATGGCATCAATATGTTTCCAGAAAACCAATCTTGTGACCCCCTCCTGCACACTACCTGAATTTGGTCTTAAAATGTGGGGAATGTATGTCTTATCACACTACCGACATTTCCCATGCCAGAACGTGGAGCACTTCCCGGGAATTCCCGCCTAAATGAAATATCAAAAAACAAGTAGTTCTTTTAAAAAGACAAGCCAGGTAGTCAAAAACATTAATATGTAAACTGTTGGGATTCACTCTGTGGTATGTATATTGACTTGCAAGTGGCATCAGGTTTTGACTTATTGTCATGGTCAGTGAATATAACGTTCACTTGATTATTTTTTTTTTTTAAAATAATGTTCACTTGATGCAACATTGTATTTTCCAATGTTTGTACAATAAACATTATATACCAACTGTTTGATTGTGGATTCCTTCTTGCATTTGTCCATTTTATTCAGGATGATGGTATTTTAAATGAATTTAAGGAGTATTTCAATCTCAGATTAATACAACCTCAATCTTCCGAAATAGTTGGGACAAAGTGTAAATTGTGAATAAAATCAAAATGCAATGGCTTTCAGGTCACATGATCCAATATGTTATTTACAATAGAACATGGATAACATTTCAAATGTTGAAACTGAGACATTTTCCATTTTTATCCATAAAATGAGCTCATTTCAAATTTTCTGGCTGCAACAGGCCTCAAAAAAGTTGGGACACAGGCAAAAAAGGGCTGAAAAAGCAATTAATATAAAAGAGAATCAGCTGAAAGAACATTTAGCAAGTAATTAAGTTAACTGGCATCAGGTGTGTAACATCATTGGCTATAAAAGGGATGTCTTAGAGAGGCTAAGTCTCTCAGAAGTAAAGATGGCCAGAGGCTCTCCAACCTGTGACGGCTTGGGTAAAAAAATTGTGGATTACTTTAAAAACAATGTTCCTCAATGTCAAATTGCAAAGGCTTTGAAGATTTCATCATCGACAGTGCATAACATCATCAAAATGTTCAGAGAAACTTGAAAGATCTCTGTGCATCAGGGATAAGGCCGAAGACCCTTACTGGATGCTCATGATCTTCGGGCCCTCAGATGCAACTGCATCACTCACCGGCATGATTCTGTCATTGACATTACTAAATGGGCCCAGGAATACTTCAAGAAACCACTGTCTGTAAACACAGTCTGCCGTGCCATCCACAGATGCCACCTAAAACTCTATCATGCAAAAAGGAAGCCATTGTTGAGCATGATCCAGAAGTGCCGCCATGTTCTGTGGGCCAATACTCATTTAAAATGGACTGTAGCAAAGTGGCAAAGTATCCTGTGGTCAGACGAGTCCAAATTTGACATTCTTGTTGGAAATCATGGGCGTCGTGTCCCCCGGGCTGAAGAGGAGAAAGACCACCCCTCCTGTTATCAGCATTCAGTTCTAAAGCCAGCGTCTCTGATGGTATGGGGATGCATTAATGCATATGGTGTGGGACACTTGCATGTTTTAAAAAGCACCATGAATGCTGAAAGGTATATAAAGGTTTTAGAGCAACATATGCTTCCCTCCAACGACATCTATTCCAGGAAAGCCCTCGTGTATTTCAGCAGGACAATGCAAAACCACATACTGCAGCTATTACAACAGCATGGCTTCATAGTAGAAGAGTCCGTGTGCTGAACTGGCCTGCCTGCAGTCCTGATCTTTCACTGATTGAGAACATTTGGCGCACAATTAAAGGAAAAGTCCGTCCAAGGAGACCCAAAACTCTCCAGGAGCTGGAAGCCTGAATTAAACAAGAGTGGGATCAAATTCCAATGGCTAAACTCAAGTAACTTGTCTCCTCAATGCCCAGAGGCCTCCACTCTGTGTTAAAAAGAAGAGGGGATGCTACACCATGGTAAACAGGCCCCTGTCCCAACTTTTTTGAGACCTGTAGCAGCCATCAAATTTGAAATGAGCTCATTTTGTTAATAAAATTGTAAAATTTCTCAGTTTCAACATTTACTATGTTATCTGTGTTCTATTGTGAATAAAATACTGGCTGGTGTGATTTGAAAGTCATTGCATTTTGATTTTATTAACAATTTACACTTTGTCCCAACTATTTCGGAATTGGGGTTGTATAAACAAACACTGACATTTTAAAATGGACTTAATTGTTCCTTTATATTTCACCAGGATCCAAATCGGGAGTTTTGGATTTCGACTATGGTGGATTATAGGATGGTTAAATTGATACTATTGCGTGTAGTTCAACTACATGTCTCCTACATGTATACTATTGTCAATTTTACCTTTGCACAATAATAAGCAGAACCTACCATTGTCAAAATCTAAAATTCCCTAATAAAACACAAACACACAATATTATAACCACAGCTTCAGCCTCAGAAGTTCTAGTCTTTTAAACTTTTTCTTTTATTTACAGCTTTATACATCCAAATTTTAGCATTAAAGGTCCTTTGACAGATGATCACATTGGCTGGCATTCACAAAGGAGGAATGCAGTTATTCCAAGAACAAATCTATTTGTATCGAAACTAAGTCTTGAAATAGTCCAGGAATAAGTCTATTTGACACGACTTAGTCAAGGACTCGGCAGCTTCATTTCATATCGGTGTATGGTGTATTACATTTGTATACACCATACGCCACTATGGAATGAAGCTGATGGACTAAACTTTAGTCCATGATTTATTTCATTCCAGGAATAAACATATTCATTCTTTGTGAATACCAGCCATTGGCTTACATTCTAAACACTTGGTGTAAGGTGTAAGGGTGGACTAAATTCAGTCCTGATAGTATTTGATAGCCTAACCACTATGATCAAGTTCCTGAACGACTGCCAACATTACCATAATAAGTCTCTTCGGGGTCAGACATAGGTCAGAACTACATTCAGTCAATCCTTACAAACAATGCACAAGTTTTCTTAGTAAACAGCAAATGATATCAAAAATCCAAGTATCTTGGATGCCCATGATCTGCGCGGTTTTAAGCTGGAAGCAGGGGTGTTCATGTAATTATCAAATCATTATACATGTACAAAGCAAGAGGGATATTCTTGGCACCAAAAGCTCTTCAAGGATGTGGTAAGTTTTCTATAAATTGGTGACATACCTTTTGAAATGTTATTTTTGAGACTCACATTATATTAACTTTTATCAAAACTAGATATTGCACAAGTAAATTACAACTGAAATAATGGATCTGCAATGAATAGAAGTCTATAATAATATTTGTATGAATATTATACTAATCTGTAAAATAGTAACTTGTATAATAATCATACAAATCTTTCATTTTTACAATAATACAACTTGTATGACATAAATAAATTAAATAATATAATGATTACAAATCAGAGTTTGACTAACAACGAACGTGATTGGTTCATTCGGCGATATCCTTCAATGTAAACATTTTATACACCAATCGGAACAATTAACTGCGGCAGCGTTAGGATAGCGTTAGTTGGCAACAAAGATCGATGAAACGGAGCATTTTATTGGTTGAAATTTGCTTCGATAAATTTTATCGATGATGAATTCAGTCATTGATTTTACTATTTAAAAAAAAAAAAAAAAAAATGCTCCACTTTCCAATGCGGGAAACACACTGATAAAATTTAATAAATTCATCTGTGGATTTTAAGACCAAATTTAGGTGGTGTGCATATGGGGGTTGCAAGGGACGCGTTCTGATCGGCATGCCCCATAGTCTATACCGATTAGGCTTTTGAATTGAATAGGCTAGCCGCCATGCACAAGTTAAAAATGTAGTCCTCGTTTTCTTGTATACAACATATAAATGTGATGCATTTTCATGTACAACAACATAATTATAATTTGAAACAAATAAAATGTAACGGTCTCGCGTAGCGTAATGGTTAAGTCGCTACTATTTGGTGCCGTTGGCCCGGGTTCAAGTCTCGACAAAATAATTAGCCTATTCATGTTTTGAATGAACGTCACTTCCTTTACCGCCCACTGTAGGGACGTTTGTCCGAAAGCAGGTTGCCTTATTTATCCCCTCCCATTACGAAGGGAACTCGATTCAGCTGCGAAGATTACTTCCACCGTAGTGCACTTCATGACCAAGTGGTAGTGATTAGGGACTTGCTTCGGAAAAGGTGTATGATTCGGATAGAACTACAAGTCTTGTAGTTCCTTGCTCAAAAGATGGCGGTAATACGACGTTGCGGATAACGGAAATAGTAAATCACCAAAGAAGAAGAAGACGTGGAGCTGCCTCGTGACACAACTAGCTTGCGACATTGGCACATCCCATGCAGGACTGTAGCTAAGTACGATGAGTAGGATACTGCATATTTTCGTGAATAATGTTTTGAATAAGTGAATGTTGAATTTATAAAATGTACGCCGTTACCAATGTCAGTGTTTACGCTAATCACCGTGCCTAATAACATTCGTCTAACACAGCAAGCTTTTCGTTTCAAATGAAACAACAGACTTCGGTGCAACATTAATGGCTAGCTGCTAGTGAACGTAAATTAACTTAGATGGCTAGCACAGTCCATACTGGCGCAATGGCGTCATTGTACTTCGCTCTTACCAACATTTTGTTTGCTAGAATTATAACTGAAAGCCAGTTCAACTTAACGGTACCTGTTAAGGGCTTTAGCTATGCTAGTGGCTAGTGCAGCGTTAATTCCGCGTGAAGTTGCAGATAGCTTTGTTGCTAGCTAGTGAACTTCAGTGCATTCGCCTCCTAGCCAGCTGGTTAGCTTCTTGGCGTTGTTTGACTAGCCAAATTTAATGTAGGTCAACGTCTGCAAACGACGTTTGTATTTACGTTAGAGTCCGTCAATTGAATTTGTTGCAGTGATGTTTTAATTAACTGCAAGTCAGAGGCTGAAGATAAAGCCTTCCGGTTTTTTTTCAGTGATGATGATGATACGATAGTTTGCCCTCGCCGTTATGTATCTAGCAAAGCGGCTGGCCGTCGTATCAGATTTTATTATTGGTTACGTTACATGCGACACTCAAATGTTTCTTGCAGTATAAAGTGACTTTAGACAGCATTTTCTTTGTAAATTGAACGAAGTATTTTCAATGCATTGTAAAGAATTGTGAAGGTTGTATGAAGTCTCCTGGGCCTAGTTGAAGGGTCGGAAACTAATGGTTCATCTGACTGGAAATAGACGTTAGCTCTTAATTTGACTCTTTTTGTCACATCTCTGGACGTTTCACTTTCGCATGTTTAAAAATGTGACGGTAGCTAATTATTTCAGTGGCCTTGCCTTAATCACGAAACCTTATTTGCATGGGTTTTTGTGGCGGAATGTGCAGTTTTTCTCTTCTCTCCCCCCCCCCGACAATTTAGTGACGGGCATTGGATCGATTGGTAGAGATTCCCGAGGATTCCGGGAACTAGCTGCAGTGATATTCCGCCTCTGATGCCGTGTCACCATGGCGAAGAAGAGGAACGTGTCTGACCTGGTGATATCCTGTGAATGGGGGTCCTGCACATTCCAAGGGAGCACTATGGAGGAGGTGTGTGACCATATGTCACAACACTTGAAGGAGCACCTCGGCGATGGGGATGCAATCGAAGAATTGGGTGGGTTGAAGCACAAATCGTTACTTATGCAACAAGCGGACAGTCTTGTCGTCAGTGAGTCTTTCTAGACAGTTTCCACCAAATCTATTGGTAATATTTGTAATGTGAGACCTCTTTTGCACAAAACCAACACTGAGTAAAAGAACTGCGCATATGGATTCCACATATTATGGCCTTTTGTTTTTTTTCGATTTTGTGTAAGATTGAGGAGTGCTTTAAAGGGGACCTATTATGCTGATCCTTCTTTTAATACATATAAGTAATGTTATGATGTAGGATATCCATACTCAACCTCTGAAAAGTTTCTAAACGTAAGATACAGGGGTTTTGCCGTAATCCAAGAATGGGATTTCGTGAATGTGATTTCCTCTCTGAACAGCTCGTCCCGAGATCTTCACGAGATTTGGGCAAAACCTGACGTCAGGTTGTGCCGTCCAATTAATACAGACCTAGCCAGAGCCAATCACGGCGCTGGACCTGCCCACACTGGAAACTATTCGAGCAGGCACAAAAAACCGTGGGTCATACTATGCCTTAGTAGCGTCTACATTTTTGGAAATACAAAAGAAGAACCACAAATCATTTGAGGTGCAGTTCTGTCAGTATCTCTCCTAAAGCTGCTTGTCCGTTTATTTTTGGACATGAAGAAAAGCACCTATTTCTCTTCCAAAAGACGCTGCCACTAGGAATCAGTGGATAGCATTTTTGTTTGCTGGCAGCAAACAGCCACGGCCAAAGGGAACGTTAGTTGTTTGTGCTCAGCATTTCACCAAAGACAGCTTTGTGAGTTAAGGATAATTCGACACAGGATAAGCGTTTCAGCTGCTTCTCAAACCTGGAGCAGTTGCATCAATCAAGCGCTCAGAGCCACAAGCTGTAAGTAACGATATAACAGCAAATAATGTAAGTGAAGCTAACGTGTTACGGATGGCTAGCAGGACGGCTAGCGATAGTTAGCACTAACAACTGGCCTCAAAAGCAGGCTTTGTAAAATATCTGAAGATAAAACCTGTATTGGTCGCGACTGTCCGTGACTCACAGACGCGGAAGCTGTAAGTTGCTTTTATGGCATAAGCCTACCTAACGTGATTGCCTGTTGATTGTGGCTGTAGTGCTGCGGCTAACCTAGCCAAGTTACTGTTGCTAATGTTTGTGTCCTAAATGTGCAAGAGTAATATCAGGGGAAATTCTACAGAAGGTATGTGAACATAAACCTCATTTGAAGCTAACTTTTTATACTTGTTTGTAGTTTGGATGCTTGGTACAACTGTAAACCCCCACGGTGACGGAACTTACTGTCTGTAAAACCTGCGTTACAGGGGTTTGTCTTTGTGGTCGTTATGACCGCTCGGTTACCAGCTACTGCATGTTAGTTTGCCTGCTGCGCTACTTAAAAATGCTCCTGGTTAACTTATATGCAGTAATTCTGATCGGTATGCTTGTGTTACTTCAGTAAGCATCAATGTGGCAGTTTCATCCTAACATTGCCCGACTGTAGCCACTACAGTTGAAGCTAAATGGAGAGGTGCTGTATGTGTCCGCAAAGTTGGGCTGAAAAGACTGTGGTTAGACCAGACGTAGGTTTTGCAGTGCTTGGGTTACGTGTTTGGGTTTGTTTATGGCTGCTTGTGATCACTTCACTTATCCATGATCGGGATCAGCGGGATACTTCACCAATATCTGGGCTAGCTCTCTGATGCTTCTGTGAAAGCAATCGCGACGCAAGCTATAATGTGTCTGGTATGACAAACGATTTTTCTGCGCTGCCGTGGCATAATTTCATCCCCCTTTAGAAATTGTTCTGGCTAATACATAAGCAACTGTCCACGCTGACAGTACTTACGGTCTGTAAAACCTGTATTATGTTCATAACATAACCGGAGTTCTCTCTAGCTGTCGCGTACTATCCATAAAGCTGCTTTCACATCGGACATGAAACAAATTTTTTACGCGACAGATTACATTCAAAGTCAATGCAAAGACGCGAATACACGCGTGATGGGCGCGTTAAGCCGCTTTCACACCGGTCGCGAAACGAATTTTTTGCGCGACAGATTACATTCAAAGTCAATGCAAAGGCAATGCATTGACTTTGAATGTAATCTGTTGCGTGAAAAATTCATTTCGTGTCTGGTGCGAAAGTGGCTTATCGCGTCCATTTTCTGCTAGCAAATTCTGGTCATTCCGACGCAATAAGTAAACCATTACCACGGGCAATTTCCGAAAAGGCCGTTTAGCCTGGAGCTTTCGCCCCTCCGTCATATACCAGTGCAGAAGCTGTTCGTTACTCCACGCTAACAACACGCCACAGTTATGCAACTGGAGTAGCAGGTCCTTATAATACACACCGAAGCAGTCCATAAGTTCTTGGTTCACTTTTTGCTGCTCCTCACTGTCCATGTTTCCCTCTAAACTCAGACCCACCGGATTTCTACGGTCTCTGGTCTACACTTGGGTATGTCGACCCGTTCTACAAATGTGTCTGTATGGGGTGGATTCTAGCTTTCCCTCAATCCTAGCTATAGAGTAGAAACTCCGGTCTGCTCACTGTAGAAGCCGTAGGTAGATGGCAAATTCGAGCTTGAGCTGCCAGACTTTGCACTGCGTCCTCCACTTTTGCCGCTGCTTTTATCAGAACAAGTTTATTTCATTAGGTCTATACACATGTACAGCATTTGATTGCGGCACTTCCCAATTCCTTTGCTCAGATGGCAGACGCGTCTCACGTTTCACACTAGGGAGGCGGACCCGGAAAACTGCGTTCTGCAGAGTCCTGCCCAGCTCTGCCCTTCAAAAAGCTGACCAATCAGAAGAAAGTGGGCACACGGGGAGGGGGGGCCATAGCGGAAGAGCCACCCAAACGAGGCGTTTCAGGCAGAGACTACAATGGAGTACAAATGGTGTTTTTTGAGGATGGCAGTATGAGCTAAATAAGGACCCTTTTTTGGACTTTCAACGATCAGGAGTACTCTAGGGGAGTCCAAGATCAAAATATAAACTTGGAAATGTAGCGTAATAGGTCCCCTTTAAATAACAAGGATGCGAATGAACCAAAAAAAAAATATATATGTGTGTGTGTGTGTGTATATATATATATATATATATATATATATATATATATGTGTGTGTGTGTGTGTGTGTATATATATATATATATATATATGTGTGTGTGTGTATATATAAAAAAAAAAACTGAAGGTCGCCATTTTTCCATCCCTCAAAAAGGTTTAGCCGATGAGAGCCCGAGGATCAGTTGGGGAGTCAAGTGACGGTGACCTCGAATGAACATAGCCTCATTTTTGTACCAAATTTGCCTGCATTTCGAGCTGGTGTGTTACATGGAGGCAAAAAAGTGACAAGTATTTGAATTTTAACAGCCATTTAATTCTCAATATTGAAATATAAACAGCACTGAATTCATGACATCGAAATATTTTATCCTGAAAACCATCTATCTGAATGTATTTGCTCTGTATTGACCTCTTTGAAATGAAAATATGTATTTTAATTCAGTGTTTCTTTTTCAATTCAATTGAACAAATTCAAATCGGAAATATTCAAGTTGAAAAAATTTAGATACGTTACTCAAATTTGATTGGTCAAATTCGGATTGTGAAAATTCAAGTTAAATATTTCCAAATAGAAACAGCCGGGCTATTAGGGACAGGATGGGCAATTAACCCTGAATGGAATAGAACTGACTTCTGGCCTATCAGAACTTGCTCTCTCAGTGATGTGATTCAGATTGAATCAAAGGGATTGAAGTGGGGTCCCTAGCGGTCTTGCTTTGCACATTAAAAGATATAGTATAACAGATGAGCTGATTAAAGTTCGGTTGAATTTCTCAAGTCGCATCATGATGTATTAATATGCAAAAAGGCAACTGTGAAAACTGTGATTTGAAGTCCGCTAATTACCAACGAGGTTGGACAGCCTCCATCACCTTGGCATAATTGGTTTACCTTAAATCAATTCCCGTGTACTTTGCCTAACCTGCAATCAAGCCATTTATTCAGCCAACTGACGAATCAAAATCAAAATGTGGCCAATAATGATTAAGAAGAGATAATGAGAAGCAGACAGACCTAACCAGGCTACAGTGTTAGATTGAAAGAATGTCAATAATCTGAATAAATAGCAGACCTCCGAATTCCACCTCTCATTGGGGGATTTTGTCTGTATTATTAAAGATATTTCTTAAAAAATGAAATTATTTTAAGATGGCCCTGGTTTTAAGCGCTTAAAAATATAGGCTACATGAAGTGGAGAACATTTTGTGAAGCATACCGAACGCAAATGCGAGAAAGAATATGTTTGCATTGCACGCAATATTCAAATGCTCCAAAGATTGGGCAAACACGTTCAGGCGAATCAGTGCTGCAAATTTGTGGCATTTTTTAGTTGAACAACATTAATTTAAAATAAAGTAACTCATAGCTCTTGATTTTAGTTACTTGTGAGCGTCTAAATAACCAGCAGTGAAGGTGGGAAAACATTTTGTTTAAGCTTATAGAACGTGACAAGTAAATTGTGAACGTATTTGCACGCAGCGCGGCAGAATGTTGAATTAGGAATAATCTAGCGAACACATTCAGGCAAATCTGTCATGTTTCATGGTTATTTAAATTTCAAAATGTGACAAACAAAAATGATGTCTAAATAAAAAAGACCATCTACCAATTTAAATCGTTAGCCTAACTGAGCGAATCATCTGTTTGATTGCAAATTGAGCAAAGTAATTGGGAAGGGGGTGAGAGCAATTGTCGGCTAGAGGATGATGATTTTGCAGACCTTAACTTTGCGTTGTTTAGCACGTAATTTACCTCAATGTGTTTACCAAGTTGTCGCTGAATTTATCCATTGCGTGCAATGCGACAATCATTTCTCTCACTTCACGTTTGATATGTTTCACAAAAAGTTTTCCACTTCGTGTATGTTTTGAAACGCTTAATGACCAGGACCATCTTAAAATTATTTTTTTTCAAGAAATCACTTTAATGATATGTAAAAATTATACAAGAGGTGGAATTCAGAGGTCTGCTGTTAATTCAGATTATTGACATTCTTTCAATCTAACACGGCAGCCTGGTTAGGTCGGTCTGCTTCTCATTATCTCTTCTTAATCATTACATTTTGGTAATGATTAATGATTATAAAACCACGTTTTGATTAGTCAGCTGGCTGAATAAATGGCTTGATTGCAGGTTAGGCAAAGTACACGGGAATTGATTTAAGGTAAGCTAATTATGCCAAGGCGATGGAGGCTGTCCAACCTCGCTGGTAATTAGCGGACTTCAAATCACAGTTTTCTTCCCGGAAGCATTTCAAATGACCACATTAGGTATGTGTCATAGAAAAGGTAATAAGCAAGCACGTCTGTCTGCCTCATAGTGGCAGTTACTTTTATTGTGCGTAAAATAATCGCGATTCGGTTAATCGTGCAGCCCTATGTGAACGACTACCTTATTATGCTAAGCTTAGCTGATGTAACATTATCTTTACCGAACCCATTTGCTTCCAACAACTATCGCCCTGGCTTATTGTCTGCTATTCAGTGATGGCTAGGACTGAAAAAAAAATTGTAAAGGTAACACAAGACATTCTTTGGGATTTTACGTCGGTTGATATGTCTTTAGTTATTTATTTAATTAATTTCATGTGTCTGTGAAGGGATGTTTCCCCCCAGAATGAGATGGCTACTTGTGGCTAGCTATGTCCCTGGAGACTAATGTTGGGCATACCAATATGGCGGCATGGTTACTTCAAAATTATTACGTCATCAGCTATCCAGATTCTTTATACAGATCAGTGGCTGTATCTCGGAAACCATATAAGATATTTACATTGAACCTTGCACACTCTTTCAGCATTGTCTGTAGATGTGCCTTTTACTGTGTGTGAACAGCAATGAGGGGGGTCTGCGTTAGGGTCGGGGGAGACTTTTTTTTTTTGCCTTAAAAACAATCTCTAGTTGTTATTATGAAAAGTGAGACCCTACTTCAATCCCATAATGCCTAGCACCCCGTCATGCAGTGGGCTAATTTGAATTCTGTGCACTGATCTGTATAGAATAACTGGACAGCTGACGCAGTAGTGAACTGTGCTGGAAGGGTGAAGCAACCGAGCAGCTGTATTGGTATGCCCGGTAGTAATCAACTATTATATTTAATCCTGTGGCAAGCTGACCCCAAGTCTATCTTTTCAGCGCAGCAAACATTTATTGCGTTTGCAAGACAATTCACAGGGTGTAGTTACGATGGATATATTGTGATTAATATGTCAGCATTAGATGGCTATTATCAAACTAACTTTACATGTTAGCGAGTTATAATCAACATGAGACAAGTTGGTTGACTCTAGAATAGCCTACTTCAAATTTGTGACCCTTTGCTTTAGCCCAATTTATGCACAAGGTTTTACGACTGCATTTGACATTATTAATGTGATCCATGGCGCACTCCATAACTATTTTAAGCCAGCATCATTGATAGGCAATACTGTTTTATAATAGAGTAGGCTTACAAAGCTATTGCTCCGGCACTTGGCCTTAGACTTATATAGCTAACACCCATCACGACTCCAGGATAAAATGACTTTGCGCCACCTTACCCATTTCATCGAAGCAATATTGCTGTGACCTATAAAGATTCTTGAATTTCTGGCATGACGAAACGGATGATATGCCTTCGCGGTTTCCAAACTTGTGAGGGTCGTTAATTTTTTTCAGGTATTAAAAAATGGGAATAGCTTTAGTATTACAAGCACATTCTACATTGAAGAAAGATATGTTTTGATATGACACCATTTCAAAAAAAATCCTTTCAATTAAGCAAATATGAGAGTGCCGCTGTTACGTTTCATAAAATTAATTTTTTAAACCATTACCTTACGAAAAGTTAAAGACGCGCTATATTATGCCCTATCGTATAATCATGCATTCCTGCAAAGCTTGGGTAAACGCTGCAAATCAAACTAGATTGGGCTATAGATTGGGTCATTGACTCATTAATGGAAAGCTCAACTTCTGAGGTGAGTGCTGGGGAGAGGCATGATGCCTCCCTATCAGCGATACGTTTAACACTGAATGTCCCTGGCTATTTTCAAGCTCAAGGGAGAAAGGGGCGGGGGGGGACAAGCTGAAAAAGTTGCGACCATGTGCCATGCGTGGATTGCATTTTTTTTTTACATGGCTAGCTACAGATTAATACCAATTCTTCGCCTGTTTTGCTTACTGCCGTGAATATATTGATGTTAAGAAAGCGCACCCGGTCCATAGGCTGACAGATGCTTGAACGCTAGGCTAAACATTAAGCACTCAGTGGTCAAATCAAGGTGATTTTAGCCAGCACAAACAAGATTAACGTTATCACATCACCTAATTATCTGACCAGTTTAATTTTGCAAGGTTACCGGAGGGAATGTATGACTGCTGAGGTGACACTAAATCATTACTGTCTATCATAAATGCCAAACAGTTTTGGCCAGCTACCTCCTTGACGCACCGTTCACCTCTCTCCTCGCATGAACGACTACATTATTTTGCTTGCTAAGCTAAGCTGATGTAACATTATCTTTACCAAATCCATTTGCTTCCTACGACTATCACCCTAGTTTATTTTCAGTTATTCCTGGCCCTTTTGTGGACCAGTTTGAGACCCCTGCTCTGAAGATTATTACATACTCTGCATGAACCTTGTGGGTTCTTATAGCTCAGTCTGAGCTTATGCACTGCCAGCCCACAAGGTGGCAATCTGGGCTAAAAGGGTTGGACTGAATTGATATTGAGCAGAAATGATTGGAACTTAAATCATTTATCCGTTTCAAGACTTGTCTTTGTACCTATATGCATTTTGCGTCCCTAGGGGAAACATATAAGCCCTCTTTCGCATAACAATGAAGCGTATTTGACGCATTTCTTGCTGTGTAATTTTAATGGGCCTTAGTTCTACCAACGGAAATCTTGAGGTCATAGCATACGTTGACATTCCAGACTGTTCTGAGCTTCAAACAGTTTGGGTATGGCCCTTGGCTGTTTGTGTGATAATGCCCCGATGCAGTGATGAGGTCCATATATGGTTTACCGAGGTCAGTGTTGAAGGACTTGATTGGCTGGCACAGAGCTCTGAGCTTGATTTCATTAAACATTGCTGAAATCAGCTGGGGAGCGGACTTCCTTCAAGGCCTCTGAGCCAGGCACAATGATTTTGGAAACAGGTGTCAGATGAGACACTGTCCACGTTCTTTTGACTGTGTATTATTGTTTTTGTTTCTCGTCTTCTCTCCAGATGACTACCCATGTCTGTGGGAGGGCTGTGAGTTCCTGGCCATGGGCAGCCCCAGCGAGTTGGTGGTGCACGCTCTCTTTCACATCTTCCACAGCAAACTCAAGTTCATTGGGACTCGGCTGCTGCAGTCGCACCCTGAGCTGCCCGGCTGCAGCCAGGACGTCCACAGCAACAACCTGGTCCCTGAGCTCTCTGAGAAGTTTGTGTGCCTGTGGGAGCACTGCGACGTGAGTGAGGCTTTAGTCCCCTGCATTTCCTGCCTTTCTCATGAGAAATGAGTCAGTCTGTTTCTCCTCTGATCTGGAAAAGCCTAGAGCTGAATGCCACTTTCTGCTGCTGCTTTTTTGTCACGCGATCGTGAATGGAGTAGTTGGTTTAGGGGATATTTTCTCAGGAAAACTTTGCCAGTTGCTACTTCATTAAACTAATTCAGAGTGGTGGATTAGAAATGGTACATGTTGGTGTCATTTGAAATCAGGCTTCTATTTTGAAAATCAATTTTTTTTCTAAGGAAAAGTCTAAATCCAAAACTTTCTTTAGTCGCAAGAAACTTGCCCAGATGGATTTTTCCAGATCATAGAAGGTTTGTTTGAAGTGGGGTGGTGGGGGGGTGGTGAAATAAGGCTTGCCTGTGCTTTATTTGTATTTGCTATGCATGAAACTGAGAAATCAAACTGTTCTTTTTCAGAGCACTTTTAATAACCCAGAGTGGTATTACCGCCATGTTGACATGCATGCCCACTGCACTGAGATGCAGCCTCTCCCAGACCAGCAGCAGGCTCTCTTCTGCAGCTGGAGAGGTGCGTAAATGATCAGGGATGTGGTCTGGCACATCAGCTGATAACTTTGTGTTTCTAATGACTGCCTTTTGAAAACAATTTTGTGCGTCTGCGCTTGTGGCTGGATTTTAACAAGGGGGGTCATTTCCGACCCTGTCCACACGTACTCAGAAATGTTTGAAAACATAGCTTTTTCAATGCATTTGTGCCTCGTCCTCATGCAATCAGCGTTTTAAGTCACAAAAACTGAGCTTTTTTTAAAACATCTTCTAAAGTGAAGATTTTTTAAAATGTTGGTTTCTGTGCATCTGCGTGGACATTGAAAACGAAGCATTTAGAAAGCAATGACTTCACAGCTCATTTCTTGCGAGGCCACTACTGCGTTGCTTGATCTTCTCTGGTATTGCACAATGTAATTGTGCACGTCGTCGCCACCTACTGGCAAGGAATACTTAATTTGAACATTTGTAGTTGCGTTCTCGTGCAGATGCTGATATTTTGTAATACAAGGTCCTGTGGACAGAATTTTTTTTTTTAACGGAGAGGGGAAGTTATCCTTTTAAATATCCGTGTACGTGTGAACAGGGCCTTAATTGCATATTTCTCATCCATTCTTCTGTTACTTGCACTTCTTTCCACGCGTTTGGAACAAAAAGAGCGAGAAAGGGGAGAGATGGAGGAGTTAAAGAGAAACATTCATATTTTTGCTCCTCCAAAAAGCAGTTTAAAGTTTTCTGTTCCAGGCATGGCAAATGGGGAGCTATAGATTCACAGGTCAATTATTTATACGTCTCACATTTGGTCAAGTGTCATAAGGTCATGCAATTTGAGTAATTTTACATTTAACTGATGGTTGTATGTACATAGCATGTATAAACCATGCCATATTATACATCACTGGAAAGCTTATCTTATCTGTCACATTAATGAATCAAAAGTCATAACAGAATAAAGATGTCAGCCAACTAAAACCTTGGGAAAACAGGTGATTTTCATGTGTCCCGCGTTACATCAGAGTTGAAAACATCATCATTAAAAGTGACATTGCATGCCAATGATATGAGATATTTTGATCAGTTTTTTTTGTAGGTATTCCTAATCTCTGCTGAAGGCCAGAAAGCTGGTATTGCATGTCTAGCTGTTGTTTTGCCTTCTGGAGAGCCTTTAATGTACAGCAAAGTTGACCTGTCCCTCTCACTGAAAAAATTTGACACATTTTATTTGCTTTACTCTTAAACTATCAATATGGAAGCTAGTAACTTCAAACAAGTATAAATTAAATGCTCATTAGTTTTAATTTAAATTGCATATCTGAGATTTTGCTTGCAGATAATTTACTTTGTATACAGCTTGTCAATTTTACCCTGAAATGTTTGTAACACTGGTGGAAAACTGTAAAATTGCACAGGGGTTATAAGTTTCAAACCCTAGAAAACTAACCAGTATAATTTTACATTCTAAGTAAGGCTATTTTCTGAATGCTCATAAGTTAGGCTTCATTATGGTACATAATATGTTTAGGTTTGCATTGATTTTCTGAAGTATATGATGTTGTGAAAAACCCTGAAAAAAAATGTAACACATGCTCACTCACGCCAGTGGGAAAGGTTATAAAAATGTTTCCAGAAAAGATGCTCCTTCCATTTTCATAGAACAGTAAGACTATGTTCTTTGCTGACTTCAGTGAAAATTTCATGATGATGCAAGAAACACTTTGTATTTTACAGCGGATTTACTAAAGGAAAGTAGTTTTTGAGAAAATGCATTTGAAATTTCAACTTTACATTGATTTGTATGGAAAATAAAATCTTTAACAAGATAAACAGAGATATTTATTGAGAAATCATGTTAGATTTTGCTTTTGATAAGTCAAGCTGGGTCTATTTTTGGGTTTTTTGAAAAAAAAATTTTTTGGTCAAAAACAACGATGTAATGCAAATTGCACGACCTTGCGACACGTGACCATTTCTTAAAAAATTAATCTGCAAAAAATAGTCTGGACTTTACTTGTTCGGGATATGATTTGTATGCTTATTTCGTGTTTCATGAAATGGACTGCAGTCTCCTCAGTGGTTGCCAAACGTGGTTGATCTTTGGGTCATGTGCCGTGTATGAAGGAAGGCTGTTATAAGACTGTGCCTGGTGTGAGCCCAAGAACACAGAGCTCATTTTCAGGCCCTTATTTTTTATATCTTTGCTTTCTTAATTCTGAGCTGAAAATTGGTGGATGATGAATGATTGGACCTCCCCCATCTGTTTTACCTGTATTTGACATTGCTTTGAGCTGATGACTGCTCAAATGACTGCATCTCGATTTGCTGATTCAAATTTGTTTGATTGCCTTGTCATCATGTCTTTGTCTCCCATTGCATAAAGGCTGGCTAAGTAAGATTTAAAAAGAATTTTTTTCTTTTTTGTTATATTTCTTGGAATTCTGTTAGCAGCCTTATGATAGTTTAAAACGAAAACAAAGAAAATCGGTACCTGTAGAGGTAGCAGGACTGTTGTGAGTCTGTCCATTGGAATGAAATGAGTAGACAGCCTACTAGGGCTGCTTGATTAATCGATCGCGATCATTTTAAGCGCAATAAAAGTAACTGCCACTATGAGGCAGACAGACATGCTTGCTTATTACCTTTTCTATGCCTAATGCGGTCATTTGAAATGCTTCCGGGAAGAAAACTGTGATTTGAAGTCCGCCAATTACCAGTGAGGTTGGACAGCCTCCATCGCCTTGGCATAATTATCTTACCTTAAATCAATTCCCGTGTACTTTGCCTAACCTGCAATCAAGCCATTTATTCAGCCAGCTGACTAATCAAAACCAAAATGTGGCCTATAATGATTAAGAAGAGATGAGAAGTAGATCGATCTAACCAGGCTGCCGTGTTAGATTGAAAGAATGAATTAACAGCAGACCTCTGAATTTCACCTCTCGTATAATTTTTACATATCATTAAAAAGATTTCTTGAAAATTCTTAAGCGTTTCAAAACATACGCGAAGTGGAAAACATTTTGTGAAGCATATCAAACGTGAAGTGAGAAATGATGGTCGCATTGCACGCAATAGATAAATTCAGCGAAGACTTGGCAAACACATTGAGGTAAATTACGTGCTGAACAACGCAAAGTTAAGGTCTGCAAAGTCATCATCCTCTACCCAACAATTGCTTTCACCTCCTTCCCAATTACTTTGCTCAGTTTGCAATCAAGCAGTTGATTTGCTCAATTAGGCTAACGATTTAAATTGATGGATGGTCTGATTTATTTCAGGGTTCCCGCAGTCATGAAATTCCTGGAAAAGTTATGAAATTTGAAAAACCTGGAAACCAGTCTGGAAAAGTTATGGAATTAACTAACGGTTTTGGAAAGGTTTGGAAAAATACACTGTTTTGCCTAATGCTTATAATATGTTCACTAAATCCCCAAAATATTTTGAGTTTACCGCAAAACTACAAGCTGTTAGGCTATTTAAAATCAAACACGACACTGTTGAAACTAACATGACGTTTCGTGATACACGTAGGTTACAAATGCAGCTAGTTGGCGGGCAGCGAAATTTTGTTCCCACTGGACTTCTTTATACCAACTTTATTTCATTAGCTTACAGCCAATAAGAATCGAGCACATGCTTTTGTTTACCTTTTGACGCACATGGGCTTGTACCCTCTATGCACATGGTTACTTGCTACACTGTTCACAGGAATTTAAAGGGCACCGTTTTTCTAATAACGCCATTTGAATTTTCCCACTGCCTGGCCTCAAATTAGTGTAATAATAGCAACAATGTCAATCAGAATAATGAATGAAATAATGTGAGTATAATAAGATTTCAGTACAAACACACAACTTTATTTTAACTTTATGGTCGACGTCCACCTATGGCCCAATTGGTTTCTCTCCAAGTAATTTTCCTGCATTATACACTGTTCAAAAATATTTCATTTCCATCCTGGCATATTTTTTGTTTGATTACCCAGGTTCGCTTGCGAAACTCAATGATTTTCTCAGGTCGATGAACACGTCATGCACGTAAATTGATCAGACCGCAAAGAATCCCGATTCTGGCGGAACGGAGTGTACGAAAAATATTTTCACTATTTGCTTTGAAATTCTCCTGCAAGTTTCTCATTCCAAATAACATATTTTCTGTATTTTTAAAGTGTGTCTGTTTCGACATTGTGATGCATGTTCGTGTGAACGCCGATTTTAGATTTTCTGAGAAAATGGGACCAAGAGTAAAGGAAAGGACCCCAATTCTGGCTTAAAACACATAATTCATTTTTTCACTAATCACGAAAAATTTCAAAATAGTAATTCTGTACGAACATGCGCAACATCTTAAACAATATACACTTTGGTTCATGACTGTGCCATTGGTTACGTTTGAGAAAACTTGCACAAAGTGATTTTGATGATCTTGGGGGGGGGGAACCTCATTAACTCCACCAATTTGCGTTTTTTCAAATTTCCTTTTCATATAATGTAGCAATACAACATGCGTCATTGACAGATAGCTTAATTTGATAGGACTCGGCCCACACAACTGAATAACAGGCCGATGTTATTCGCACTTACGTGTGGCCGATGCTGAATTTTTTTTCTTTGCCACACTTATGTGCGCCAGGTGATGACCATTCCAGTTTTTAGAAAAAGCACCGCTTAAAATAAGTTTGGCCAAGAAAAAAAAATTTAGCTTTGGACATACTTAAAATAAGTGTGGGCAATGGAGCAATGTGTCTCTTAGCCACACTTATAAGTGCGTCTAACGCGAATTTCGATCAATTTTTGTGCTTGGATGCACTTAAATAAGTGCGAATAGTCACTTTGATAATAATATCAAGTTTAGCGGCTACTGTGGTGTCAAAAGGTGGTCGTTGACCTTAACTTTCTCTTTACATGTACACTGAAAGCTTCCATATCACCGCGTTCATCAGAAAAGTACGTTATGCCGTGGGCCAAAACCTGGATCCTTTATTGTCGCCTTGTAGAAACTTTCTGAGGGCAGTTCAAGTATTTTTCCATCAGAACAAGTATGATGTGCAGATATTATAAAATGAAAATATTCTCAAAAAAGTATGTGCACACTATGAGAACAATTAGTTTGCAGCTTTATAAGAAACATATTTTTTTCTGTACTGCGATAAGCACTAGGGCTCCTACAGACGAATGCACTGACAATTTTGCATATCGCTCCTACGAAAAGAATATCTCACAAAAGACAGCTTTTCTATGAAACCTTTCCTCGGTTACAGTCTTTAATGGTTACATTTCATGTCAGTGTCATTTAAACTTATGGGTCGGTCACAATCAGGGTGCTCAATGGCATGTCACTGTCATGAAAATTATTTCTCTGCCCCAAAAACCTGAAAACACTGTTAATGCTAAGCACACACATTTGTGTCACTGACCTCCAAATTTCAGGTGCAAGTCTTTTGTAGTTTTGCAGAAATCAACATTTAAACATATGCCTGTCAGGGCGTATATTGTATGTCACGGACACTACCATAAATTAATAGTCTTGTTTCACTAGATTTCTAACATGTTGTGCTCTATTTGATAAAAAAGAATCAATTTCTCTACTTTTTAAATGTTTTTTTTTTTTTATATGGGGACAATACCTCCAAGTGACACCAATATTTTCTGATAAATCCCATAGAGAACATGCCAACCAACAGGGGGAGGGAAAGAGATTAGAGATAACCAAAGAAGGTGTTTTTCAATTAAAAAGGCCATTTGGAATGAGTGTGGTAGTGTTTTTTGCATGCAAGAACTACTTCAGGCTTTAGGTCATGACCTGGAATAAAGACTGCTAATTTTCTGAAGATTTTGCACCTCTCCAATTATTTGAAGATAAGGGAACGTCGAAAATATGAAAACATGTCTGCATAGGAACCACAACATAACATACTTGCTATTTTATTCATTTATACAGCAGAGTAAAGCATTTCTGACTGTTAGACCTTCAGATTCCACACCCTACATAAGGACTGGGATCTGCCGCTTGTGAGTTAAATTGCATGATAACCACTTACAGTGATAGATTGAAGATTACGCAAGATTCGGAATGTTTCACTCCCATCGAGTATATCTGGAGAGAACTGCAGTTGAGAACTGCTTGAAACACGCACTCCTTCAGTGGGTTGCTATTTTCAAGAAGTATATTGCTTGATTATTGTGCCTCTTTCAGGAGGTAATAAGTATTTACCGGAGTTTGTTTGGTGGTTCATTTGTTTGTCAGTTAGCGGAATATGTCAGAAGGTTATGGATGAACATCAATGATATTTTGTGTGTGGGTCGATACTGTTAAGTGAAAGTGATCACATTTTGGAGAAAATCCAACTCTGTTGATCCAGGATCTGAAAGAATTTTTATGCCCGTAAAGACGGCACTGTTGAACACTCAGGTTCAATGATAATACGACAGTGGAGGCAATGCACTCTCCAAGTGCCTTCTGGTTACTTATGGGCTTCACTTGATGGACCTTATAGGCTATGCTGTTGGCAATAGTCACAAGCATGTGTGAGCAATTAATAAATCCTGTCTGGACATTTTCTAGCACTTGGCAGCCTAGATTTATTCCGCAGGTGTATCTTGCCTTCATCATGACCTCTCAGTAGCTTAGAAAGCTTTGTGCTGCAAAACCCCCAAGGGAAGTCTTTTGGTGCCCTCTATAGAGATGTCCAGCAACGGGGGTGAACGTAAGCATTCGGCGAAATGGAGTGTAAATGAGTTATTTCAGTGTTGGTGACTTGTGTCCAGCAGTCTCTTGCCAAGCGTAGTTGGGGTAATTCTGTGCGTACTGATTTCTGTTCAAAAATTTGCATGTGTAAATTACTCGCCAATCAAACTTTTGAAGTGTATTTTACCCGTGCTCGCGGGTTAACGGTTGCTCTGTCAGTGGTTGTGCTTGTTGGTATGCGCCATGTTCTTAGGGGGCGCCTGACTGCGTGAGCTGCAAGCCAGGCGCATGATGAGTTTTCACTCATAATGAGTCCGTCTCTACCGTTAATGCCATCCTGCAGAACCGTTTCAAGGAGATGTGCTCAGCATACATCACATCTCTTGTGGATGGTTGTGGAAAATGACGTCCATAAAACCTGGTTTGGATGGTTTTGGGAAGGTTAAAATTTGTATGTGGTATAGAGTGGCTGGCACTCACTGCGCTGTGACTTTCTCTCGCCCAGGTTGTGACGCCTTCTTCAAGATCAAGTACCGTTTGCGGGAGCACCTGCGCACTCACACGCAGGAGCGACTGGTGGCCTGCCCCACCTGTGGCTGCATGTTTGCCAGCAACACCAAGTTCTTCGATCACATCCACCGGCAGGCAGAGCCTGAGGGTATGTGTACCTCTATACATCGGCATGAGAGGGCCGCTTTTTGTACTTGGCCTCATGCTTCAGGGCTGCAAAACTCTGTTCCTAGAAATGCACCATCTTCTAGGTTTTCACTTCTACCCTTATTTCAGATGTCTGAGTCAAAAAATGTAGCTGCCTTGAGGCATCTTGTGCTGTTAATGAACAAAGCAGAGTGATGAGAACTCGCCATTCAGTTAAAAGGCCTGCCATCTCCTGCGGCTTCCACCACTGTTCTGAACACTTGGAGTACTTAAGATGATATGAAGCAGATGATATGCAGAGCTGCATTATGCCCCAAGGGTTTCTGCCTCTGCTATATGATGCAGTGAGCTACTCCATATAGCGAACACTCTCTGTCCAAAAAAAAAACTTCTTAAAGGAAAAGTAAATGCATGGTAAACCTTCATTGCCAGATAAAGTACATAATCTCTGCTATCCAAAACAATTATTTTTGTTATTTTTTTAGCCATTATTTGTATCTCCCCGACGACGATAGTTGGGAGATACTATGGTTTAGTTCCGGGGCCACGGCCGCGGCCGCCACTGCCGCAGAGATTTTCTGTTCCAGGCTCTGGAGGCTTCAAAGTTTATAGGATTTTTCTCTAAATTTGCACAGTCAAAGATGTTTATTTGGCAATGCTCAAGATCAATTCTCGGCAATTTCCAACATCCAATGTGGCCACCGGCTGCCATTTTGTGGAAAAAAATTTTTTTGCAGATTTTTTGTTTCCTGCTCATTTTGAGCTACGTTTACATATATATGCATGTACAGGGATGCATATTAATGTCATAGCAAGAGTAAAAACAGTAACATTGCGGCTGTGAAAATTCGCAAGTGATCTCTCATGGGGATCGGGGAGATACGAGTTATATAGTTTTACATCTTTCTTTTACATTGTGTAATCTGCTTCCAAACATCGCAGAATCCTAGAAGTGTCAGAATCTGCCATTGCCGCCATAGAAAATAATCGACCAATCAAACAATAGGAAATATTCTGCCCAGACCAGTGTGTGACGTCAGCTGGGCTGATCATGTCTTCTGAGTGCATGGAATCAGAGCATAAGTATTTGAAGATGACGGTACCCCTTGCGCTTCAGCCCCTCTATCAGCGGAGGTCAGTGCTCTCAGAAAGGACGGTATATGCAAATAAAAGATGAGACTGGAGCACTGGAAACACTTGCATCAATTTATTGAGGTGCCAAGAGTGGCACCTAAATAAATTGATGCAAGTGATTCCAGTGCTTCAGTCTCGTCTTTTATTCTTAAGCATTGAAAGTTGAGTCGATGATTAAGAGCCGTGACGTGCCATCAGAGCTCAGTTAGGTGAGGCAAAATCCTCACCGTTAAACAAACGATAACTCCCTATGACTTTGCTTGATTAACAATCAGATTGATAAATTATTTTTCAAGACTTAATGGCAGAATGGCGTGCCAATTTCATCCATGACATTATTGCTCAGTGCATTGAACTTAAAATGCCCACGAGACAACAAATGTGATCATATTTGCTTAGAGGAAGCTTACACAATGCCATTAACAAATATCAAAACCTTTCTTATGCTGGCGTTCACTGCATGGTCAATATGTTTACAATAATCTTTCCCCCTATAAAGTGCCCCTATTATGGTTTTTACCCCACAGCCCAAATTTCAGCCAGAGGGGTATTGTCGTCACCTGCATGTCTGTCTGTCGTCTGTCCATGACTTTGTCCGGGTCAGTACTCAGCAAGTAATGACCGCAGCTTCACCAAATTTGGTATGGTAACTCACTATGACCCATAGATGTGCAACGTCAGGTTTTTTGCTGGATTTGACCTTTGACCTTGGCCGAGGGGTATTCAGCAATGCGTTGTGTTTCATTATTTTAATATCGTAGCGTGAATCATATCATTTCTATGCGCATTTAAAAGGTGTGTGGGGGGCGCCCCGACGGCTCATCGGTCTAAGCGCGCGCACCATAAAGGCTGTGTCCTTCCCGTGGCGACCCGGGTTCGATTCCGGCTCGGGTCATTTGCTGCTTGTCTTCCCCATTCTTCTGCCCGACTTTCCTGTCTTTCTCTACTGTGTAACTATCAAATAAAGGAAAAATTCTCAAAAAAATCATCGACAGTGCCTAACATTATCAAAGATTCAGAGAAACTGGAAAAATCTCTGTGCGTAAGGGACAAGGCCGAAGACCTTCACTGGATGCACGCGATCCTCGGGGCCTCAGACGCCACTGCATCACTCACCGGCATGATTCTGTCATTGACATTGCTAAATGGGCCCAGGAATACTTCAAGAAACCACTGTCTGCAAACACAGTCCGCTGTGCCATCCACAGATGCCACCTAAAACTCTATCATGCAAAAAGGAAGCCATTGTTGAGCATTATCCAGAAGCGCCGCTGTGTTCTGTAGGCCAAGGCTCATTTAAAATGGACTGTAGCAAACTGTCCTGTGGTCAGACGAGTCCAAATTTAACATTCTTTTTGGAAATCATGGGCCTCGTGTCCTCTGGGCTAAAAAGGAGAAAGACCACCCCTCCTGTTACCTGCGTTCAGTTCAAAAGCCAGCATCTCTGATGGTATGGGGATGCATTAGTGCATATGGTGTGGGACACTTGCATGTTTTAAAAAGCACCATGAATGCTGAAAGGTATATTAAGGTTTTAAAGCAACATATGCTCCCCTCCAGATGACATCTATTCCAGGGAAGGCGTTGTGTATTTCAGCAGGACAGTGCAAAACCACATACTGCAGCTATTACAACAGCATGGCTTCATAGTAGAAGAGTCCGTGTGCTGTACCGGCCTGCCTGCAGTCCTGATCTTTCACCGTTTGAGAAAATTTGGCGCATAATTAAACGAAAAGTCCATCAAAGGAGACCCAAAACTCTCCAGCAGCTGAAAGCCTGTATTAAACAAGAGTGGGATCAAATTCCAATGGCTAAACTCAAGAAACTTGTCGTCTCAATGCCCAGACGCTGCCACTCTGTTAAAAAGAGGGGATGCTACACCATGGTAAACAGGCCCCTGTCCCAACTTTTCTGAGACCTGTAGCAGCCATCAAATGTGAAATGAGCTCATTTTTTTGTTGATAAAATTGTAAAATTTCTCAGTTTCAACATTTGCAATGTTATCTCTGTTCTATTGTGAATAAAATACTGGCTGGTGTGATTTGAAAGTAATTGCGTTTTGATTTTCACAATTTACACTTTGTCTCAACTATTTCGGAATTGGGGTTGTACTTTATCTGGCAATGAAGGTTTACCATGCGTTTACTTTTCCCTTAATGTTTATGTGAAGTTGGCCTTTTACTAACTACAGTTTTATCACCTCTGGTTCTGCAGAAAAAAATGTCTCTTAACCCCTTCCCTACTAAGGATGTACATACAAATACCTATATACGTATCCCTTTAACAATGTTTTTATTTCTTCTTTTATGTGTATTGTTATTTCTTGGTCTTTAAGGGTTTTGGAGCCAAAAACCAAAGCTAAATTCATATAATAAAAGCAGTTATTGTTTGCTTCCAGTAAATTATTAGCGATTTGTCGGCTCAAGCGCTAGCGGATTAGCAGTTATCAAAGCTAGCTTTTTTGCTGTGGGCTGTGCCCACCTCTGTAAACACATTATTGCTGCAACTATGCAGTGACCCAGGATGTATGTACATTCACTGGCCACTTCATTAAGTACACTTTGCTAGTACTGGGTTGGACCCCCTTTTTCCCTCAGAATTGCTTTAATTCTTCATGGCAAGGGTTCAACGAGGTGCTGGACGCTTTCCTTGGAGATTCTGATTCCATATTTACATGATAGAATCACGCAGTTGCTGCAGATTTGTCGGCTGCACATCCTTGATGGGAATCTCCCATTCCAACACATTCCAAAGGTGCTCTATTGGATTGAGATCTGATGACTCTGGAGGCCTTTGAGTACAGTGAACTCATTGTCATGTTAAGGAAACCAGTGAAAGATGATTTCAGCTTTGTGAAATGGTGCATTATCCTGCTGGATGTAGCCATCAGAAGATGGGTACACTGTGGTCATGAGGAGATGAACATGGTCAGCAACAATACTCAAGGAGGCTGTGGCGTTAAAAGGATGCTCAGTTGGTAGTAAGGGGCCCTAAGTGTGCCAAAAAATATCCCCCACACCATTACACCACTACCACCAGCCTGATGAGTTGATAAAAGGCAGGATGCCAAATTCGGACCCTACCATCAAAATGTCGCAGCAGAAATTCAGACTCATCAGGCCAGGCAACGTTTTCCAATCTTCTATTATCCCATTTTGGTGAGCCTGTGAAAATTCTAGCCTCAATTTCCTGTTCTGAGCTGACAGGAATGGCACCCGGTGTGGTCTTCTGCTGCTGTAGCCCAACTGCTTCAAGATTTGTAGTGTTATGTGTTCAGAGATGCTTTTCTGCACACCTCAGTTATAACGGGTGGTTATTTGAGTTACTGTTGGCTTTCTATCAGCTCGAACCAGTCTGGCCAATATCCTCAGGTCTCTGGCATAAACAAGGCATTTTCTTCCAGAGAACTGCTGCTCCCTGGATATTATGTCTTTTTCGTACCGTTCTGTGTAAGCCCTAGGGATGGTTGTGCATGAAAATCCCAGTAGATCAGCAGTTGCTGAAATACTCAGACCAGCCCGTTTGGCACCAACAACCATGCCACGTTCAAAGTCACTTAATCATATTTCTTCCCCATTCTGATGCTTGGTTTGAACTTCAGCAGATCATCCTGATCATGTCTATATGCCTAACTGACTTGAGTTGCTGCCATGTGATTGGCTGACTAAATTCAACTGCTGCCTAATGAAACCTGCAAGTAGTTTGAACAGGTCTCACATGGCAATGCAACTGGCCAGTTTGGCATATAGACATGAGCACAATCACGCTACTTATGCTGGTGGCTTAGAATAGTCTTTTACTGACTTGCTGACAACAAACATTCGCTTATTTTCTGGAAAACCCGCTTGTTTATGCGCGGATGTCAAAATTGCATGTCCCCTTTGTGTATTCGTATCAGAGGAAGACAAAATGTTGCCGGATGCAGACTCTGAATACAATGAAAATCGCTAAGACAGTGATTCTTATGTGCCAAGTGGTATTGAGGAGAGTTTTGAAGAAGGGAAAGCAACCACTGCCAAACTATGGTCTGTTGTTCTTATCTTTCAAAATAGCTTCAACCTCTACATTGGTATTTTCTTCATCCGAAGTTTCCCCTAAACTGCTGGGCATGTTTCAGTTTTGTACATATATACATTCTTTGTAGAGAAGGGGTTAATAATGTTGTGTAGAATTGGGTGCCCTTTGCTCGACCTCAAGCACAGAGTTGGGTAGCCCATGGGGGCTAGTTTTTATTCAGCTTCATCAATAAGGGCTCCTGTTAACTTAAAACACACAAATGCTTCTTTGAGAATGAAATGCTATTTTTAGGTTGTATTTTAATTGGGAGGAAATGTTGCATTTATTCTGCAATATTGTTGCCCTGTGGCACTCCACTGTATCAAGCCCCCCGTACAATTTTGGTTCCGCACCTGACCTCTGAGTGGCATTTGTGTCTGATCTGTCAGTTAGTAAAAAGGTGCAAACAAAAACTGTCATTAATCAGAAAATGGGTTTTTTGCTCACTTGCATTTGTTGTGGTAATTTCAAGTTGAGAACCTGCAAATCTGTATGAGCATGTATCCAACATAAGAAAATGTTGATAGTCATTACTTGGTCCAGGAATTTTCAGGGAGGAAAATGGTTTTCTTTTGTTGATTTGCAGTATTTACATCATATACAGCTGAAACCTCAGCATATGATGCAACATGCCTTGTGTTTTGCACAGAGTCCTTTGTGTGTGAGCACTGTGATAAGCGCTTCGCCAACGAGCGGCTCCTGAGGGGACACGTGCGGCAACACGGTGAGTACTGCACAGCTGGCCTTCAGTGTCTCATCACCTCAGACGAATCAGTTCCTGGCATTGGCCGTATCAATCATAGGAATTAGTTGGAGCAACAGTTGACATGATTCTATTCACTGTGAATGGCCTTGTTGTGGGGTTATGGGCAATAGTGTTACAAAGGAATGCTCAGTCCTTTACTAGCAATAATTTTTTTTTTCCAAATATTTTCTTCCTGATGCTTAAATTAATCGTCTGCTGTAATGTATGGTGAATTCAGTGGCATCCCACACCTCTCTACTTAGTCACTATTATGAAGTGTACTTTAAGGCATTGTTTATTTATTGAAGCTGTGGCAATAGTTACTACGGTTCTCAATGCTGAAATCCATAGTCGCCACATCTATTGTTATGCCTTTCGGTGTCTTCTACATGAACAGCAAATCACTAGCAGAACAAAAAATAAGCCCCACTAAAATTTTGACTCCGTAACTTTGACGAACAACAGTTTTGGAGCGATACATTAATGCTTAATCTTTTAAAATCTTCTAACATTACAAGGTGTGCCCCTATAGGGAAATTCATTAAAATAAATTGATTCATTAAAATAATAAATTCATTATAATAAAAACTCCCACACGGCAGTGTGGGTGGGAGTTTTCAATTTATTATTACGAGTATTTAACAGTTAGTTCAGACCACGCATTGCTTCATGTTGGTCCAACTACAGACTTTGCATATTTTAATAGTGATACACAGCTCAGTTGTTTTGCTGTTAGGGTTTATAGCATGGTTGAAGCTCTGCGAATTGGAAAGTTTTGACCACATTAATTTATATCTTCATGAAATAGCTTTTATTAGAGGTGTGTTGATCGAGGTAACACCCAAGCTGCCTGATGACCTGAATACTGAAACTG
This sequence comes from Gymnothorax javanicus, assembly GCA_029692085.1. Classification (NCBI taxonomy): domain Eukaryota; kingdom Metazoa; phylum Chordata; class Actinopteri; order Anguilliformes; family Muraenidae; genus Gymnothorax; species Gymnothorax javanicus. Next base: position 79,226,814 of record CM056195.1, read on the forward strand.
CCGTCTACTTTTGGAAACTGAAGACGCTTAGCCAGATTTTATGGCTATGTACTCAAAAAAATAAAAATAAGTTAACCACAGCAAATGCACAAACCTTTAAGTAACTTCATATTAGAAATTAAATAACGCAGTAACACAGGGCTCTTTGATGCCCAGAAAATTGTACTAATTCTGACATTCCATTTGTAAGTGCAGTAAATGCTGTTTAGTTGCTCATATTGTGCTCTACAGGCTACAAGTCACTGCTAATGACTAATTCAAGAGAAGATTATCATTGTCAATGAGCTGTGTGTATATTTTGATTGGGGAAAATGAAACATGTAATTCTGAACTGATAAGGGTATCAGAATTCTAAATTCCTTGTGAGATGCTTCTTACCAAATAACTTGTGAGAGATTTAGAATATTGGCCCCTTTTGGCTGGGACTGGACATGAATGTTCTAGGTTACCAGGGGGGTTGAACCATGGTGGCTATATTTACTGTTCTGTATACAGATATCCTATATCCTACAATGCAGTGTGGGTGTTCTTGCTTACTGGATGAAGCTTTATGTGAAGGATTGACTCTAGACTGCTGTACCTTAGTTGTAAATGCAAGAGTAAAATTCCTTCCTGTTCATTACATTTTTGGTAAAAATGTTGTAAGTAGTTTAGTCTAGGAACAAACTCAAATTTACATCCGTTCCTGACGCATATGGCACATAAATGACCTGTACAAACATGACATGTACTTTGATATTGGCTCCCTGCACACTCCTGGTTTAAGTGCTCTCCCCGGACAGCACAGAGATGGAATTCATTTGTGTTTGTATAAATGCTCTTTTAGGAAAGATGTTATTTGTGAGGGGAAGCCGCCTGCTCACCTTTCCCATGTGTTCTGCAGTGAACCACATCAAGTGCCCTCTATGCGATATGACCTGCACATCCCTGGCATCTCTGAAAACGCACATCAAGTTTCGACACTGCGACGAGCGTCCCTTCCCCTGCGACTTCTGCGAGAGCAGGTCACCGTCCGAGATGACCCTCTGAACCCAAAACAACACAATGCACACAATATCTGCTCAAATACATGCAGCCATAGCTTGGAACAGAATTATTGCCACTCCCATGGGAAATTTTGCAAAAGGGCTGCAGATTAGAAACAACATGATTATTAATCCATGTTACAGGGTTCTGCCGATGCTGGTCGGCGGTGGTTGGCCCTGACCAGCACTCGGAATGCACCGACAGGCACTCGGAATCCACCGACCACCACTCAGTCCAGATAGTGCTTTTCCTGACTGGAACTAATCCATTTTTTCAAAAGATCAGTTAACCCATTAAGACCTAGGGCACCTCATGATGCACTTATTCACATTTCTTGAAAAAGATTACCATATATAGTCCAGCTAGTGTTTTTCCTGACCGGAACTACTGTATTTTTTCAAAGATCAGTTAAAATGAATGCATCCAGTGTCCAATAAAATCACTAGAAACAAAACATTATGACCCTAAATATGCTCTCCCCCCACTTCTTATTATTGTCAGAATATATGGGAACTTTCGTTTTATATATATATATATATATATATATATATATATATATATATATATATATATATATATATATATATACCCGCATGTCCCTCTTTTTAAAAGCGCTGGCCGTCATGATATTGGAAAAAAAATCCTGAAACAAAACATTATGACCCAACAGTGATGGAAAAAAACCCAACAGTGATGGAAGCATCCGAGCTATGCGTGTGCTGGGTATACATGGGCGAATTGAATCTGAGGCTGTGGGGAAATGATCGGTGCCGTTGTCTCAATCTAATGAAAGACAGGCAATTATAATCAGGGCAGGGTGATTTATTTCTGTAGCGGTGTACTTCGCATGTCGCGAGAAAAGTTTTCTTGTTATATAAACGACAGCAAAGCTAAGTAAATCTCTGTCTAGGACAGTAACATTCTTTTACATGTTAATCTATTAGTGTTTAGTAACAGCGCCGGCTGGTGGATGGAAAACCGAGGGGGCGGAAAACATACCTTGAAACGGATGAGATTATCGATCCGATTTTAATCATTGTTCTTGGTTAACACATTTTCCAACAATATGAATAATCCATTGACAGTTAAGTACACAGTTTGCCTTTTAATAAAATGTAAAGGCAAGTGAATAATAAATTCAATAAAAATGTGTAATTCACGTGCCTAAATAGGTAACCCTTCATGAAAAAAACTACTGTGGATTTTCCGCGTTAACTTTTGCCACATCCTACAAAGCAAGCCATCAAACCCTCGCTTCATGATTGTTTAATTGAGAACAAAGATTGAAATGCACACTTTTTTGCCTTCAATTGACGCATTTTATCTTTTTCCTGCAATGAGAATTTGGTGGAGGCCGCCACCGCCTAATTTCTTACCGCCACCTGCTCCCAAGGCGGTTTTCTGTGTCGCATTCTCATTTGCGCCCGCGAAAGAAAAAAAAAAAAAAACGCGGAATTTGCGCAATATTAGTGCCATGCTCCTGCGGTTAAAAAAAAAAAAAAAAAAGCACGTGTAAATGACATAAATGACAGCTGTTAAGTCATATTCAGAAATTTAATCAAAAGTATTTGGATACAAAATAGAAAAACAAGTTTAAGAATATGGCATCTATCTATAGAAATTAGAGGCATCTCGCTAAGCACCTTGGAGAACATCAAAGAAACACAGTAATCTCTGATGACTCAGAGGCAATATTTGCTTTTAAATTATAGCAAAAATTTTTCCAGCTCGTGCGCACAGCGTGCTCGCATTACATGTATTCATACAAACTCTCAGATTAAACCTACGCCCCTCATATTTAATGTGTATTATGCTTCGTGGCTTGTGGAAGGTGGATTGTTAGCTTAGGAGATGGCATAAATTTTCCGTCCAGCACTCCGAGCGTCCTGGGCAGAACCCTGATGTTAAGCACATAAATTGGAAAAGAATATTTCATGTCTTGCTCAAAGAAAGCCCTTGCTGAGCACCAGAAATCAAACCAATAAATTGGAGTTTGCCGATAGTTGTCGGCGCTATGACTGGGAGAGTGTGCTGAGGTTGGAGGAGATTAGCATTGAAACTTATGGCCACACACCATTGGCATGTTTGGTAGCAGAAGAGGGATGTATTTGAAACACCTCATTCCTACTGTGTTGCATAGAGCGGTCTTTGATGTTTTGGGCTTGTTTTGCTGTGTAAGTGGTGCAGTAGCACTTTTTGAGAACAGTGATTTAATGCAGTCTAGCAGCTGAAAATTGAAAGAGGTTGTGCAGAAAATGCTTGTAAAGTGGAGACTTGATTGTCTGTGGATTTTCCTCCCTACTTCTAAAAATGCATAAAAATCCACACAGAAATGAAGTGAACACAAACATGTTCTGTAATGGCCATCGCATTCTCCGTACTTCATCCAAACAAAAACCTGTGTTCTGAACTGGCAAGGGCTGTCAGTGAGTGTAAAACCTATGATCTTGAAAATTTGTTCTTGGAAGAATTGTGTGAAATCAGTCTACACGAGTTCTCTAACTTTATCACTAATTTTAGGAAAAGACACATCACTGTTCTGTATGACAGAGGTGTCTTTGACAACAATTTTGACACAAATGGTTTTCAAGGAATAAAATTCTATTACGTAAGGAAATGTCAACATGAGAGTAAATTTTATTGAATTAAAATTATATATCTTTTATTAATTGACTTTATTATTTGCTGTCTTTTCATACAACCATTCTACTGGATGGGCATAAATTGCAATTGTCCCTGTCTGTCTGTCAGTCCGTCCATAATTTATTGTTCTCAAATTCCATGTCATGGACTAGGCTACCATGTGGCTGTATTACCACATGCATGGCTATTTTTTTTTTTTTTTTTTTGCACCCAGCAGCCATACCACTATTCGATCTGCTCCAGCCACGTGGCTGAAGCTAAGCAGGTGTGGGCTTTGTTATTACTTGGATGGGAGACCACCTGGGAAAACCAAGTTGCTGCTGGAAGAGGTGTTGGTGGGCCAGTAGGTTGCAATCTTCTCTCTGGTGGAATAATCCCCAATGCCCCAGTGCAGTGATGGAGACGCTGTGCTGAAGGAGATGCCGTCTTTCGGATGAGACGTTAATCCAAGGTCCTGATCCACTGTGATCATTAAAAAAGATCCGATGACACTCTTCGACAAGAGGAGGGAGTACCCCTGTGTCATGGCAAAATTCCCAACCAAAATTCCCACCTAATCAATCCCTGATTTAAATGGCTATGCAATTTGTCCTCTCCCTCTCCACCTCAACCCCCAGGGCTCCCTTGAAAAAGAGATTTCTATCTCAGCAGGACTTCCTTGGTTAAATGAAGGAAAAAAATCTTTTAATTATTTTTGCAGAGGATGCCAATAATTCTGTACCTGACTAGAAATCTCCAACACTCATTTGACACCCACCACCTTCACAATTGCACAGCTGCTACAAACCATGTATTCTTCTGCTGATGCATGAAATAAGTTGTCTTCTGCTCTAATACAGAGTAAATTGCCAGTTACTTCCTGTGGTATATAATAATATCTTTCGGCTGTAGCTTTAAGTCCAGTCCAGAAAAGTTCAGAATATCATGTGATTACTTTTCCTTATTGTGAATTTGTTCTTCTGTTGTTCCTATGAATGTTTCGCCTGTGCCGATGCCACAAACGCAGCTTCAAGAACCAGCACGACCTGCGGAAGCACATGGAGACTCACAACGAGGGCGCGGCCTTCCACTGCACCGTGGAGGGGTGCGACTACTCCTCCCGCATGGCCCACTCCATGAACCAGCACTACAGGAGAGTGCACGAGGTTAGCCACCAGGGGGCGCCACACGCAATATTATTGCACCAGAGAAGCCCTGGTGCTGCTGATGTTTAAAACGTTCTAAAATACTGTATATTGCCTGGTGAATGCAGAAATGCATTAAGGAGTTTTAAATCACTGTGTTAATACTAAATTGCCCCAGAGCGGTTTCCCAAGTACCCCCCCCCGCCCCCCCCGGAAACCAGAATGGCGTATTTATCTGCGGCAGAATATTATTATAGGCATAGTTTCCTTGTTGAATAAATAATTGTTGGAGAGTCCCTCAAGTATTTAGACAGTGAAATAATAACAAAGGGCTTGCCTGTTTGGTTGTGAAAACTGTCAAAAGTGCAGACCATTACTCTTAATTTGAAGGAATTTACATTCCTGTTAATGGACATGATTAGGAATTGCTGTCTTTAAAGCTTGTGCCATTGTCCGTATAATTATGGACCTCGTACTCATTGTTCAGCTGGCTTACCCCCTCATATACTGACGCTTCCGTATCACTGACACTGGCACTTTTCTTATTTTAAAGGGGGACCTGGTGTCCAAATACAAGTGCCACCTGTGTGATAAGACCTTCTCCTGGTGCTACACTCTCACTCTGCACCTGCGGAAGAAGCACCAGCTTAAGTGGCCGTCAGGACACTCCCGCTTCAGGTGGGGCCACTGACGGCAGCCGCCGCTAACAACCCCCAGCTAATGCGTCTGCCACTCTCGCTGCATTACAGGGACTCTGTCTGATAGCCACTCATACGGTCATCTGGAAGTTGCCAGTTGGCTGTGTTGTGGGCTTCCTGTAGCCTGGATGATAATGTTTCTGTATAGATGCGTGTCTTGTGGCTTCTCAAGTAGAGTTGCACTTATACCAATCCAGATCGGCCTGACACTGAATCAAACAGCAGGATTGGATATAGGTGACAATGGGCCAATTTGGTATCGGATGCCTTAATTGTAACAAACAACAATTCCGTACGTTTATATTTATATACAGTACCGTGCAAAAATCTTAGGCACCCTGCACTTTTTTAATTTAAATCTGTATTAAATGTTTACTTATTGATTACATATTAGAGTTCTTAAAGAGAAAAAGTAAATTAGACATTCCAAATGCTAATTTAAAGAAAAGTTTCAAAAATAAATGTTTGTATTCCATTAAAAATAGTCGATACAGATAATATAGTTTTGACAGAGCCTTGATGTCAACATCATCATAGCTGTTTGTAATTTCTTGGAGGGATAGACGCAACTGAGAGAGTCAGTCTGCAGAAGAACGGTGGCAAGTTTTCCACTCTGCTTAGAACAAGCAAACGCCAATCATCTTATAAAACTATAGCGCAGCAGGACCGTGTCCTAAATTTTTTGGCTAAGGGTAGTTGCATTAAATGTTGATTTGATTTAGGTTTTAACAGGTTACAGCTCTGTATAGTGCATTTCTCAGTCATTAGAACCTTTTTATTTCATCATATTTGCAAGCATATTTGCCCAGTGAAATTGCTTTAAATGTGCCTAAGGCTTTTGCACAGTGCTGTATGTATCTGTCATGTTTTTCTATGAAGTCAGGAGAGCCATGTCTCAGTAAAACCTGATGATACCTTTCATATAACAGAATGATCCCAGTCTCTTCTACACTGTGAGGCTTACAGCTTATTAATGAAACCCTGGTATCGAATTGGTTCTTCATAACAGCTGGTACCCAAAGCTTAGGTGTCTGTATTAGGGCTGAAAAAGTTGGGCTGGTGCATCCTTATTCTTATGGTCGAGAATTCACGACCACATCAGGTGTGACTCGAGTTAATGATGTAAAGAAAGCTGATGTGCCTTGTCAGATGACTGTTGATGCTCTTGAAAAGAAATATTTTGATTTGGTATTTTTTGAAAACATTTGTGCTTTAAAATCAATGGTTGTTTGCAAGTTCATGCAGGCTCTGGTTTATTGTCGTTAAAATCACTTTGATTTGTCTGTTTAAACTCAACTGAATTGTAGTTTATCTTCACTGCAGTTGATATGTTGAGTTTTATACATGCAATTTGTAATCAAAATATGATCAAATTTTACATGATTTTTTTTTCACAGTGCAATTACTTATGAATACCTGCGCTTAACAGCAGTGTGTTATGGAATGGGAGATGTGGGCAATTTTTATGAAAATGCAACTGTTTCCAAAATGAATGTTGTAATCCATATCTGTTAATCTGCCTGGCCTTTTAGCAATCAGCCTGTTTAGTGCTAATATTTCCTGAGGAAGTACCATTTGTTGCATAATGGCTGCTGCCTTTGAGAGATGATGCTGGGGTTTCAGTGGATACAAATGCATATGGATACAAACTAAAGTAAATGATGATACCAGCTGCTTAGCTGATATTATGCCTCGGGTGTGAATGTGCTGTTGGCCCCCTTCAGACCAGAGCAGGCATTTTGTGGCAAAGCAGTGTACATTCAGCCATGCATTGTCTCATGCGCCCCTCTTTGACCCCCCTCGTGCAGGTACAAAGAGGATGAGGATGGCTATCTGCGGCTGAACATGGTGCGCTACGAGACCGTAGAAGTCACTGAACAGATCATGAAGAACATGGCCAAGAAGCGAACTCCTCGGAAGACCTCGGGCCCGAACTCCACCCCAGGCAGTCAGGCCAAGGGCCACACCCTGTCGACAGGCCACTGTCTGGACCCCTCCTCCCCCTACGCCTCCTCATCCTCCTCCTCCTCCTCCTGCTTTGGCACCCTGGCCTCTGAGCTCCTCAGCACGGTCGCTCCCGCTTCGCTTGAACACAAGGATGGCGGGCCATCTGTATTCTGCATCGTGAGCTCCAATGCTGGGATCGGCGAGGACGGCGTCTCCTACCGGGACCATCAGCCTGACCAGCCTGGTGCCCCGTCAGGAGCTGTGCAGGCCCTCACCGAGGTGGCCCGGGGCCTGGGGATGGATGTGGTGTGAGGTGCAGGACCCATCGTCGGCTTAGCACTGTGCTCACTACTACTGTCGCTGTGACCAAGTAGGCGTTTGGCGCTTTAGTGTCATCAGAAGCGTTGACTTCAGAGTTAAGAAGATGGTGTGCAGTCAGGGAGCCCCAGCTGGATGTGCAACTGTGGCAAGATTTCTCAGTCCGCTGCATGCTCATGTCAACCTCTCAGACTATGTAGAAAATCTGCTTGGAAGACAACATTTGAAGTGTCTGTACCATGGAAGTATAGCTTTGAAGTACACTCATTTTGGACAGTGAAGCATTTGAAGGTTCATGCTGCCTAGTTTTGTTCAGTTATATGAAGTATAGCGTACACACACACACACACACACTTGGGACTGAATGGCTTGTGAAGGTTCGCACAGCCTGCCATCATTGTTCTGTTGTGGTTTTGTTTGTTTGAGGTTTGTAACAGTCTGTTGGATTTAGTGGATGAGTGAAAGTTTGAAGAAGTGGTTTCTGCAGGTTTTTGGACTGGCTTTGTTGGAGGGGCGTTCTGCGTGCTGTGCTGAAACAGCAGTATAAAAATAACCTCAGGTTTGTTCTCATGATGGGAATCCTCATCAGCAAGTCCATTGTTTCCATTTATGGTTTTACACTTTGTTCTACTCATTTGTTTGACACTGACATGGTACTGTAAGTTGAATATAGCTCAGTTCGGCTCTTCTCCTCAAAAATGTTTCTTCTATTGTTATGGTATATGAAGATGATTTAACATGGTCAGTGTTCATTTATTTTTTGGTGACCAATTCTGTGCAGGTGACATTGCGCACATAGGTTAGGGACCACCACAAGCTTCAGGTTTTTTTTTTTTTGTTTGTTTTACTGGAATTATAATGGTGAGTCCACATAATGAATTCAGTACTAGTCATTGAAGTGTCTTTTTGAATGCAACTTTTACAAGATAGTTGTTAATAAATTGCTTTTTTTAATACTATATTATTACTGTTTATGTTCTTATGTTCTTTACAGAGTATTTTAACATTTATATTTCTGAAAAAAAATGGGTGGGAATCATGGAGTCTGAAAGATTTAGATTCTTGACTCTGAACGGCTGCCTAATTTAGAGTTTATTGATTTTATCAGTGTCTTAATTTATGAAACCAATTAATCAGACACTGAGTATCCGGAAGCTCCGCATTAGGATGCCAAACACGGGTGTTTGGAGCTCTTTTATATTATTAGCTTCAACTTACAAAAATATGACACTGAACGGGTTTTACTATCATTTTCTTGCCATTATTGTTAGTTTACCTGACCATGTGTCCACAGTTTTCACCAATTAGGTACATAGTGAATGTTTACTTCAGTTAAATTTTTTCTTCTTTTTATTATGTAGTTGTTTGCAATACATCTCAGTGTGGAGATGGAATTTTTATTCTGCATGGCATGTATAGATTTCTGTCAAAATGTTTCAGAGGTTGAATAACAGCTCTAAGCTTAATTGCACCTACTTGAGACAAATTAACATCTTTTTAAATATCCTACATTTATAGATGTTGGAACAAGTACCAGCATATACAGGGGGGCACTAGGCCCCAGTTTAGGAACCACTGACTTAGAACTGCTGGGTTCTCCTATGTCAAAACTGTTGTATTTTCTTCGATGTTTGAGTCTGAAAAGTAGGCTAAGTCATTAGCTTCACATTTCGCTTGAGGAGACCTTTTTCCATATCTGTTATGTACGCCTATGCACAGCTGGGTAAATAAGGAAGTGCGGGGGAGGGTTGAGTGGCAGAAAGTAAATGAGTGAAGGCGGGTTGGGTGCATGCAATCATGAACTTTGTTTAAATATAAGGACTGTAGTAAAAATTTACTCTGAATAATGGTGTAATACAGAGCTTTTCCAGTCACGATTCAATTCTTTGGATTCAGGAGACTTGGGTTATGCCACACAAGTTGTATGGAGTAATTTCATGGCAATTTTTAGTTGTTTTTTTTGTACTCTAAAGAACACTAATGACTAGAGTCTCCATTGACTTCAGCTGTTATGGAGAAGGCTGCTACAAATTTGTGCTGGCATACAACAAATTTGTTGTATAAATTAACAAAATTTGCCCATGTTTCAGCAGGAATGGAGGTGAGCAGATTGTGACAATTTTCATTTTTTGGTGAACTGTTCTTTTAAAGGGAAACTCCACTCACTTATCATAGGGGGAAAAGGCGCAATTATTCGCTAGATTATCGTCATCTCTGCCAATCCTGAAATTTTTGATTTTACCATTTTACATCGATTTTTATTGCCCGTCGATCTGCATTTATGATGAGCGCTGCCATTCTTACCAAGTCACATGATCCCACAAAGGGAAGTGACGCCAGCTGTGCTGTAAACAACTGGCCGGGGCAACTAATGTTCGGCTAAACTGTCAGGATCGCATAAATCAAAACGCATTTTGCATTATTTCATACTGTAACACTGCCATGCTAGTTACAAAACACTGTCAGTATTGCAGTTACTCTACAACAGATGTCATTTTCGCCCCACTGGCTTAGGTTTATTTCCCCGCCCCACCCGAAGGGTGAGGGCAAGGGGTATTGTTTTTGGTTCGGTTTGTTTGTGTGTTTGTGCGTTTGTTTCTGTGTTTGTCTGTTAACACTCTAGTGGCCAAACTAATGGGCACATTCACCCCAAATTCGGTATAGGAATTTCCACTGACCCAGAATAGATCCCTATTGAATTTCGTACAAGTAGGTGAAAGTATGTGCGAGGGGCGGGATTTGTTTTGCTTGGCACCACTTGTTTTCTAGACTCTATTCGGGATCCAGCAGTATGCTAAAAATGCGGTAGTATAATCTGTACTTCGTTCAACTGCCCAAGAGCCAGAAACTGTGCTCCAGATGACATAAAATGCATCAGTGGATAGTTTTTGGGTAATAAACAAAAAATTCTTGGTCCAGGCAATGTTGATGAAAGTTTATTATTGCTTATTAGTATAGAATGACCACATTGTAATAGCACAATGCTGGTTGAAAATCGGTGAAGAATCCCTTAGAGAACCTTTCTCTTGGGGTGCGTTTGTCAAAGCACATTTGCCAACTACGTGATCAACCTTCATAGTTTGTCCGTTCAGTCAATGATTCCAGCTGTGTAAGATAACATCTGTCCTTTTGGGAAATGCACTCTAGTCTGCTGCGAACCCGAGCTTGCTTGACATTCCCTGCCAACCGGTGTTCTGTCAATTTCTGCTACCTTGCAGTTCTGCGCACACACAAACCCACAATCTTGGGCTCTATTTCTTCCCTCACATCTTAAATGTCATTTAAAAAAATCTTAAATACAGTTTTTCAGTGCGCTTTTCAACTTATAGGCAAATAATTGCATGTATGCACCAGCTTTTCCTGAAAATGCCGATATTAGACAATAGTGGCATGTGGCATGAAGTCTTTAACTTATCCAACTCATTATATCATCTGCGTATGTTATAATAAGCTAACAAATAACAAAGTTGCTACTGTAGGTTGATTCGTATTGCAATATTAAGCAGTAGCAGTAAGAGCTGAAATTGTCCTGTCCTGTGCGGTGTCCTGCAAGCTGTCCTGCGCAGTGTCCTGTGCAGTGTCCTGTATCCTGCACACTGTCCTGTGCAGTGTCCTGTATCCTGCACACTGTCCTGTGCAGTGTTCTGTATCCTGCGCACTGTCCTTTGCAGTGTCCTGTGTCCTATGCAGTGTCCTGCGCAGTGTCCTGTGTCCTGTGCAGTGTCCTGCACAGTATCCTGTGTCCTGTGCAGTGTCCTGCACAGTATCCTGTGTCTTGCGCGCTATCCTGCGCCAGTCACAGTGTCCTGCGCGGTGGCCTGTGGCAACTGAGCAGTGTCCTGCACACTGGTAACAGGATAGGACAGTTTTCTTATTTAAATTTCATGCAGTCGGAGAGAGGCGATGGGTTTTTGTTTATTTTTATCTTGAAATCCAAATATATACAGTCATGCCCAAAATTATTCATACCCCTACCAATTTTTGTTTTTTTTCCCGAGATATTTTTTGACAAATCAAATTTATTCTTGCACAAATGACACAGTAAGTTGACATAAGGCTGTAAGAAGTACAGTAAACAATTTTTCAAGAAATACAATACTTTTTGGTATTTTATTTGACAGATTTACAAAAAATGCCATGTCCAGAATTATTCATACCCTTTTCTCAGTAATTGATGGCAAAGCCTTTATTCACGATTACAGCCTCCAAACGCTTCCTGTGGTTGATCATAAGGTTTCTACACGTTTCCACAGGGATTTTGGCCCACTCCTCTTTGACGAACTTCTCCAGATCCTTGAGGTTTAAGGGTTTCCTTGCCATGACCTTGGTCTTCAGTTCCCTCCATAGATTTTTGATAGGATTGAGTCGATGTCGAGCAGCTAGGTGACTGTCTCGCTGCGGTGGGGAGAGTGACTGAGGCAATGGGAAAAGTGTCCTGCTGACTGTCCTGCACCAAACGCGGGTGTCCTGCTGACTGTCCTGCACTGCGCGAGTGTCCTGTTGACTGTCCTGTGGAAGTATGCGAGTGTCCTGCGTCAATCTCACAGGAGAGGACAATTTCGGCTAGTGCCGCGAGCTGCGATTTGGCCATTTCAAACCTGTCAAACAGTCTCACAGCCATTGTTTCTAAAATTTTGATTCAAGGTTTCTGGTAGTAATGCTCAGTTTTCTGGCAGAAACCTTGAGGCTACTCCAACTTTTTACATATTTTGGAATGAAACAAAGCACGTCTGAATATTGTTCACGACCTGCAACAATAAATCATAGGCACAGATGGTCTACTGCCATAAATTATAATAAAGCATGCGCAATGATACACATCCCTTGTGAAAAAAGTTTATTCAAGTGTGCCGCAAGTATACTTCTAAACTAAAAATAAGAGTATACTTTCAGTTTACTTTTGATGTACTTATCAGAGATATGCTTAGCAAATTAATACTTCAGTATACCTAGCTTATACTGAAAAGTACACAGAAAAGTCTAAGTATATTTGGCTTATACTTGTAACTAAACTTTTGATCGAGATATACTCAAGTAAGTATAATAAAGTATTAAAATATTCATGCCTAATGTTCAAGTATACTTGGCTCGCAGTTAGGCTACTATCAAAAGAATGAGCACATTAAAAAATTTTTTACCATACATATTGGCTTCTTTGAAGTATAATGGATTATAGTTCTACTCAGTTTTTACTATCTCATGAACTTACATATTCCACATGTAAGTTTGCAGTAACAAGTCAGCTTTAGGGTAGCATAGCAGAGTAAATGGCACATGGGTGGAGCTGAACTTTTTTTTATGCAGTGTTATTAACCCACACAGAAACAGATAAATATTTGTCTAATTTTATTTGAGAACAAATTTGACAATTCTTCCAATATTGACAGGCTTGACACATACCCTTACAAAAAAGAAGTATACTTCAAGTTTAAGCAGCGTAAACTTAAAGTGCCCATCTAGTTTATGTCTAAGTTTTATTTTGTACAGCAAGTACACTACAACTGAACTTTTAAGTATACTGTGACTTAACTGGTTGTATTCCTCTAGCATACTTTTCAGTTTATGAAAGTATACATTAAAGTATACTGCAAGTAAACCTAGATATACTGCTAGTTTATTAGCTATATACTGTACTTCTGGTAAATTTTTCAGTTCATGAAAGCATACTGTAAAGTACTGTATACTGCTAGTAAACTTAAAGATGAACTAGTAGTTCACTAGTTATATACTTCTAGCACAATGTCTAATTTATAAAAGTATACTTTGAAGTATACTGCAAGTAAATTCAGATGTACTACAACTTTAGTTGTTATATACTTCAAGCCAACTTTTTAGTTTATGAAAGTACACTTTGAAGTATACTGCAAGTAAACTTAAAGGTACACTACTAATCCATTAGTTCTTTACTTCAAGCCCTCTATAATTTACATTTAGTTTTAAACTTTCAGGAAGCCAAAAGTTTTTTGTTTTTAAACTGCAAGTATACTTCAAAGTCTTCTTTAAGCTAACTTAACATCATACTCACAGCTTATGATTATTGCACTCTAAAATCTATTACTGTTGCTATTCAGATATTATTTAACGTAAGTAGACGAAAGGTTACCTCATGTACTCTACTAGTAGACAATGCTTAAGTGCATTCTGCTTTAATTTACAGATGAAGGTACTTATAAGAATTCACAATGAAACATGTACTCAGGATTGAGAACAAAATTGATTCCTTTATAAATTAAATTTTCAAACACAATATTGTATTGGATGCCAAAGTATAAGAACACAGCAATGGCAACTCTTCTTAAAATCCCAATTCAAAACAAAAAATACCTCCCCTTCTCTCATATGGAATCAGAAATATGCATAAAATATGAATTAGCAATGCCTTCAGCCTGACCAGTAGGCTGAAGAACTCAAGCAAATGAAATATGTTTTTTGGTTAATGGAGTTCTGTATCACAGTCAAAAATATGACCGACTAAAGAAAAGATGCAACAGTGCTGTATATTTCAAAGATGGTACATTCTGATTAATAAATGATTTAATCATTTTTAAACAAGAGTGTGGATGTCAAAGCCCTGCATATTGTACCTGTACCAAACATTGCTGTGTTTTAGTTGAGATATCAGTTCAATCTAGCTGGCCATTATGTGCAGATTCACAGATAAATGTACTCAGTGTTTTCAAACTGGAGCCATTGCGGGGTTTGGAGGGCTTATCGCGCAACTTCGGCAAGATTCTCGCGTAATTTTTCGGTAATCTCGTGCAGCCGGCTTACTTGCAGACGCGCTCGAACGCACCCATAGAGATATATAATAGAACCAGAGAGAACGAGGAAGTACCTTTGCTTCAGCCAGTTAGCATGTTAGCTTCCTGCTTCTGCGTTTCCCAAGGATGCAATTTTGTGGCCAAAGACGCGCGAGCTCCATAGACACCAATTGAAAAGTGCGCATTTTTTTCTTGCCGAATAAAGCGAAAACAAAAGAAAATGTATTCGGTAGTCCTTCATTATTTTGCTCTTTGTCTGACGCAACTGTTTGATGTTTTCAAGAGGGCCTGTAAAATAAGAACTGCTACTTAGAGCTTGATGACAGCTCGTGCAGGAGTTTGGTTGTCCAGCTGTTGCTCGGACTGCAGCAGTTCAGCCAATGAGTGTATAGTGCGTGCGCGTCCCAGATCAACAGTGTTGCTCGTCATTTCCCCTCGAACACATTCGCCAATCCGCACAGATGACACATTTTCTTGGCCATTTGTGCTGTGTAATCAGATTGGCAATCTTATGAAATGGTGCCGGAAGTAAGCACCCATGGAACGCCATTTTTATAGATGGCGTCAGTCAATTCCATACTTCCTGGGCTGAAGTAGCTAGCCTAGCATCTCCCATTGAAAGTAATAGGGGTGGGACTTCCTTTGCTCTTTCCAGTTCTATTATATTACCTCCATGGTCCAACACAGACTGCTAAAGTGCCATATTTATGAAAATGACTTTGGTTACATGGATTAACCCCTTTTGCACACTATTTAAAATGGCTGATGCTGAGGCAAAAAAAAAAAAAAAAAAATCCGCTAGGGCGAGTTTCATGCAGTTTTCGGCAAGAAGGCTGAATTCGGCGTAACACCTATTAGACCACGTAATTTCCTACCACCCATGCTATGAAACGTTAAAAATAATGATGCGAAATCCATTTGCCACATTATTCGATATTGGCTTGTTCAAAGTAAATAAACCTTTTATTTAGGTCTTAAAATAGCAGTTTAAATGACAGGATTGTGGAAATAACAGCTGCTGAAGACCAAGTGATCCGCTTCTACTTATGATCCGTTACCTTTTAATATACTGCACCGTAGAGAAAGCGGGTGATTTTTGGGCATGGGGTGTCTTGTTTTTGCTCCTGGGACCCAATGCGCTCGGGCGGGTTCCGGGATTTAGTTACAGGCCTACTGAATAACGATTTAATTTGAAAAGGCTGATGTCAGCAGGTGATTAAACATGATTTGGTACAAAAGCAGTTTCTCGGATAGGTCTAGTTATTCAGCAGCAAAGATGAGCTGAGGACCACCAATTTTCCCACAAATGATCCAAATTGATAGTGGTCCAACCATGAACCAGCGACAGGATGTTGTGCACCCAAGGCTTATCAATGCGCAAGTATAACAAAGGCTATCCCCTACGGTCCGAATTGACAGAAGGGCTTCTGGTGGCACAAGTCCATAAGAATTTAACATTACTTACATGAGGAATGTCAAAACACGCAGTTGCATTGCATCCGCTCGTGTGGTACTTTGTAGCTGCGGACTGGTTGGAATGCCCATTTTTACCCCGATCCATTGCCAGAAACACCTTCAGTGTCAAAACCGGACCTCTGAGCAATTGAAGAAGGTTACCTGGTCCAGTGAGTCCCTTTTTTTCCATCAGGTGCATTAAGCCCCGTACTCACGGGCAAATTTTCTTTGCCACATTTTCTTTGCCCGTGTGTACAAAGAAATGTATCAAATTTTTCTATAACAAAGAAAATATCATGAAAGGTAGGTGCACAGATTTCAGCAAATCTATTTGCCCGTGTGTATACGCCAGCAAATATAATGTGACAAATTGTCGCCCGCGCCTGCGAGCCATAACATCACTTCCTGTTTTGATCGTGTAAAATGTTGCTGTATCCGTCGATTTTAAGTTCATCATGACTTCATACTGGTCAGATAGAGCGGTTGGTACATTATTAGATGAACACCAGACATGGGAATGCCTGTGGAACATATCCGGTCCCGATTAAAGGGATAAAAACAAGCCCCCCCATTTTCATTTCTCCTCTCTTTGCAGGTATAGGCATTGTGAATGTCCCTTTACAGCGTACAATTTATTTTCAAGAGATTGTACATTTTAATGAGTTTTAATGACATTAGTTCTAAACTTTTTGAAAATACAGTACACAACGATAGTATGTGCTAGTATTAATGCGATTGCAATTCAGTACAACCTACCTGAGAAAATTTTGAAGTTCTTTCCTTCTGTCAGCAATAGGTATCACAACTGTCAGCAAAGAAAATTTGATGGCGCGCACACGTGAGCAAACCGGCTAAGATAATGTGTCAAAGAAAATGTGGCAAAGAAAATTTGTTGGTGTGTATGGAGCTTTAGCTGGGTATGTATGGACCACTTACCTGGGGAAGAGATGGACTGTAATGTATTGTGGGGAGACAAAAAAGCTGGTGGAGGGACTGTGATGCGCTGGGAAATGTTCTGCTTTGAGACCCTGGGTCTGGGAATTCAAGTGGACGGCAATTTTGGCGGCATGAGGGTGCACGAAATTCAGCAGGTGGTTTTAATGTTACAGATGTATATACAATGCACAACCCTTGACAAAAATCATGGAATCACTACACAGAGGATGTTCATCCACCCTTTTCACTTCATAGCAAATAAACAAATCATAGATATGACACAAAGTTTTTGTTTATTAGCTTAATATTCAGGGTACATGAAACACACCTCAAACAAAATAGATTAAATAATGGCATATTTTTTCATGATTAAGTAGAGGAAAAAATTATGGATCACTTAATGTTGAGGAAAAAAATACTGAATCACCATGTACAAATTGGTCCGAAGTTAAAATAGGGTGCTTGCAGACCTCTACTAGGAGTTGGACTTGGCTCATTGAGAGGAACTATGGCGCCAACAAGAGACCAGGCAATTAAAACAACAGAGAGGATATAAACCAGCTCCAAGATGGAAATTCAGCACAGAAAGTGGCCAACGATGTTGGTTGTTTCCAGTCAGCTGTGTCTAAAATCTAGGGCATGTACAAGCATAATGGGAAGGTTATAAATGGAAAACATATGGATAGACCATGGAAGACATCAAAGCATCTGGACGGAACACTCAAAGCAATATGCCTTGAAAATAGAAGATGCAAAACAAAACAAATTGAAAACAAAGGGACAGAGACAGGATGTTTGTGACAGAACTGTAAGAAACCAGCTGAATGAAATTGGATTTACTTACAGAAAAGCCAAATGAAAACCAGTTCTTACACTTCAACAGAAGAAAGCAAGGTTACAGTGGGCTATAGAGAAGCTATCATGGATTGTGGATAATTGGATGAAAGTGATAGTCAGCAGTGAATCATAAATCTGCATTGTCCAAGGCAGTGGTGTGGGAGCTTTTGTCTGGTGTCATTCCAATGAAACATACAAAGATGACTGCTTGAAGAAAACAAGCCAAAGTCCCCATTAATTTATGATATGGGTTAGCATGTCAGGTAAAGGACAGGGGAAATGGCAACCATGACTTCAACAGTCAAAGCACAGGTGTTAATTGAAATTTTGGGCCATTTTCTCATTCCATCAATAGAAAATAGGTTTGGTGATGAAGTCATTTTTTAGGATGACATGCATCCTGCCAGAGAGCAAATGGTGCAAAAGCTTTTCTTCAGGAAAAGCATATGAACTCAATGACATAGCCAACAAACAGTCTGGATCTCAATCCTATAGAACATTTATGGTGGAAATAAAAAAGTCCATGACAAGGCCCCCTCCTGGAGAGCTGATCTGTCAACCAGTATTCAAGAAGGTTGGAACAAGCCTGATGGAGAATATTGTTTTTCATTCGCTAAGTTCATGCCTCAAAGAATTCAGGCTGTAATAAAAGCCCAAAGAGGAGCAAAAAAGTACTAATTCTGATTTTTTTTGTTGATGATTCTATAATTTTTCCTCAACATTGAGTGATTCAACCATTTTTTTCCCTTTACTTGATCTGGAAAAAAATGCCTCTAATTAAAATAATTTAATCAGTTTGTTTGAAATGTGTTTCATGAAGGCTGAGTGTTAAGCTAATAAACATTTTTTGTTATCATATCTGCATTTTTTAAATTTGCTGAGAAGTAAGAAAGCTGGATGAACATTCTGTAAGTGCAGAAATTCCATAATTTTTGCTAGGAGTTATACTCATGCTAATGAGCCAAAACATTATAACACAGATGAAATTGGATATATTAGATGGTAAGCGAAGAATGTAAGTGGGCAGGCGTACAAACCTGAGCGACTTGAAAACAACCAATCATGATAGCTAGACAAATGAATAGGATAATCTCCGAAGCGGCAAGGCTAGTGTTGTGCCTATATGCAGCAGTGGAGATTGCCTACTGACAGTGGTCTGAGTTTAAACGAAGCATGAACCGGTCACAAGGTGTTGGTTGCAGTGCCCGATCCTCATTGATGTACGTGGGAAGGAAAGGCTATCCAGTCTGGTCCAAACAAATAGAAGGGCCACTGTGGCACAAGTTGCCGAAAATTTTAATGACGGTCATGAGCAGGGGCGGACTGGGGCAAAAAAGTGGCCCGGGAATTCGTACCTGTCCGGTACCATTCGTACCACTCTCCAGGGGGCAGGGATGGGTAGGTAGTGTTCGGCCAAAAAAATTTCACGTTATTTGACAAAGAAATATGCATTTTATCATCATATTGGACCATATATCCCATAAAACATTGATATTATTAGTTTTTGAGTTTAACCTATATTACACCAATTAGCCTACAACAAAATAACTGTTGTGTATATCTAACATACAAACCCAGAGGAATGTGTCGCAACCATTGGGTCGCAACATACCATGCATTTGAGCAGTTCTGAGAACAGCAGGCAAAAAAAAAAAAAAAAAAAATCATCCTGTGCTTAGTCATCATGGCAACCTCACTCAAAGTAGCCGAAATACAATGTCATACTGCAGGAGACCGCTTCAGCTCATTTTTTTCCTTGTATTGCATTTGCACTGATAACCGATGGACAAACAGGCATGAGCAAGATATTGCCTACAATGATAAGAATGAAAGGTTTCAGAAGTACACTATTAAGATGGGCTGTAGAAATAAATACTGTGTATGCGCAAACAGTTTTTAAACCATGCCAACTACAGCCATGTTTCGTGAATAATCCCAATTAAACACTGTCATTTAAGGCCTGGCGACTCTTCCACTTTAGGGAGGAATTAAGATGGCGGAATGAGAGGCAACTTTTCTGCAGGCTCTGTAAATAAATCCTAGTTTAGTCCTTTTATTGTCAACTTTTCGGTGTAACAACCCGTATTTTCGATATAAAGTAAAGTGCCAAGAATCTGTACATTTTTGTAAGTTTTCGTTCGAGTTAAGAGACTGCACCGGGATAAACGGCAAATGCTAACATGACTGACCACGATTACGACTTGAGTGCCCTCCACGAGGCGTGTGAGGACAGTGATATTGAAGCTATGACAGCGGACCAAACCCCATAGGAAAATAGACGTAATCCCGGACACACTCCAATTTAAAGTCCGATTCCGAAAAAGATGAAAACGACTCAGGTATGTGACAAGAAGGTAGAAGACGGTGCGAGTGCTGCCATTTTACATGCCATTCAGATCTTAACTAAAAAGGTTGACGAACTGACTGTGCTGTTAAAAACTTTGAGAAGCGTACTGACGATAACAAAACAGGCGATAGACGAGAACAAAAAGGAAATCGATTTACTGCGGAAAAAAGTCGACGAACTTAATAAAGAAAACAATTCCTTGAGAGGCACTTGCGAGGAGCATGCCCGCTATAAGCGGAGATGGAATTTGAGGCTGACGGGGCTACCTGAAAAGGAAGGAGAGCACATTAGGGAAGTTATTGTCGGGATCCTTACGCGAGTGGTCCCAATGTCAGTGGAGCGTCTGCGAGACACAGTGGACATCGTCCATCGGCTGGGGAAAAAAAGCGACCCTGCCACCTCGAACAACACACCAAGGGCCATAATTATTCAATTTGGGATGAGGACCATTCGGGATGAGGTTTGGAGACGATCGAGGGAAGCGAGAGTGTGCAGTGAGATGCACATCAGATTCAAGGAAGATTTCTCCAGAGAAGACAGAGGCTCGCGCCAAACTGAGGCCGCTTGTGCAGGAAGCCAGGAGGAACGGGAAAAGAGCGTTTCTCAAGGAAGGATATGCACTAATCGACAATCAGCGGGTCGATCGAAAATAAGTAACGTTATAAGTTTTTTTTTTTTTTTTTTTTTTAACTCGCCACTGGCACGTTGCTGAAGTTGTTTATTATGTGGCACAGATGTTCGTAAGGTTGTTGCACTAAAAAAAAAAAAAATTGTTGAATATATAGGTTGATGAGGACAAAGCTACTCATTCCTGCGCATCATAATTTTTTTTGCGCTTTTCCTATTTGAATTGTCTTAGTGAATGTTATCTTTTATTTCCTTAAATACTAGGGGGTTGAAAAATATTACAAAACGAAAAGCAACTTTTCTTTTTTGTAAGGAGCAAAAGTCTAATTTTATTTTTTTTTGCAAGAGACTCATTCAACGGAGACTGACACCAAATTCTGGAAACAGCAATGGGGGGACTGTTTTTTTCAGCCATGGAACATCACATTCTGCTGGAGTGATGATTTTGCTGAACAGATTTTCTGGGAATATAATAACCCACGGAAGTGACACAAATGGACATTGGCTGATGGTAGCAATGGAATATAATGACATTAATCACATTCTGGTATGTGTATATGGCTATAATCAAAAACCACTGAACAAAAAATTATTTTCTTGTTTGAGCAGACTAATAGATGGTTGGAAAGTGACTTACTCAACTGATAAAATTATAATAGGAGGAGATTTTAATTTGGTACCGGATTTCTGGCTATATCGTCTTCCTAGTAGAGGATTATGTCACAACTATGAGGAAATTATTCTTGATTTTACCTCTCATTTAAACTTGACTGAGTACTGGAGATTAAAATACCCTAGTGAATTAAAATACACCTGGTTTAATTCCGCTAATAATGGTCAATGCTCAAGATTAGACTATTGGTTAATCTCACAAAACTTGATTAACAGTGTTTCTAAGTGTGAAATTTCAGCATCACCTTTAACTGATCATTGTGTAATTTCCCTGTCATTCAAGCTGTGTAATACTGAGACTAACTCTAATCCTGTATGGAAATTCAATAACAGTCTTCTTGATAATATAGATTTTTGCAAAGAGGTTATAAAGTTGGTTCAAGAAATCTCTGTCATGGAAATGTCACCTGTAAACAAATGGGAGTGGTTTAAATTTAAAACCAAAGAGTCTGCAATTAAAATCAGTAAGTATATCTCTAAACGGAACAAGGAAAAACAACAGTCATTAATAAGTGCAATAGACAAATTATGTCACAAAACAGAATTATCAATGGAAGAGCATATTAAGCTAAATAACTTGCAATCTGATCTAGATAACTTGTATTTGGAGAAAGCCAAAGGGGCTTTTATACGTTCTAGAGCTCGCTGGTTAGAGGAAGGGGAAAAAAATTCCTCATATTTTTTTAATTTCGAAAAACACAGGCAAGCCAAAAAGAAAATTAAAATTTAACCATCAATGATGTAAACATAGATAATAAAGATGAAGTTGAAAAAGAAATAAGAGATTTTTACAGTAACTTGTACAATTCTAACTTCTCAAAGCAAAAATGTGATACTTTTTTTAGTAGGATTGGTGAATATAGGAAAATAATGGATGCTGACTTTAAGCTTGCTATGGAGGACGAACTCAGAATTGAAGAATTGGATAATGCAATTTTGTGGATGTCTAAAGGAAAGTCACCAGGTCTTGATGGATTAACTGTTGAATTTTACATATTTTTTTGGGAAGACATTAGAGTGCTACTGTTTAACGCCTTTAAAGATTGTATATCAACCGGGCACCTGTCGCCAACTATGAAACGGGGACTTATCACACTGATCCCAAAACCTGACAAGGATAAACTTATTCTGGACAATTGGAGGCCGATAACCTTGTTATGCAACGATTACAAGCTAATAGCACGTGTATTCTAATTGTTTAGATGGGGGATTATCTGAGCTAGTTGATGAATGTCAATCCACTTTTGTAAAGGGTAGAAATATACACCACCACACCAGACTGATACTCGATATGTTGGATTACAAAGATTATATTAGTACAGAAAGCTATGTGCTATTTCTGGACTTTTACAAGGCCTTTGATAGTATCGAACACCCCTTCCTGTTAGATACATTATACTTTTTGGGTTTTGGAGATAAATTTTGTAGTATCATTAAAATGCTCTGTACTGACATAAACAGCTGTGTGTCCCTAAATCCTGGAATAACCCCAAGATTCAAGGTTCTTAGAGGCTTAAGACAAGGGTGCCCCATTTCCCCAAAACTTTTCATTTTAGCAACTCAACTTTTGACTATTCGTATAAATTATGCTTCTGAAATACAAGGTATTACAATCTTTAACAAAGAATTTAAAATAAGTCGATTTGCAGACGACACATCCATCTTCTTAAAAGACAAATCAATGGTTGAAAGAACTCTCAATACAATCTCTGAGTTCTCCAATGCTTCAGGCTTGTCCCTTAATATAAATAAATGTGAATTACTCCCCATTCATACAAGTTCTGATACTACCAGTGCTTCCATTAAAGTTAAATCAGAAGTGAAATATTTAGGAATAACAGTAACAAATAACCTTCTTCGAAGAGAAGATAAAATAAATAATAAATATATCCAACCATATAATGGATATGAAAAAATCTCTTAGTCACTGGCTGACCAGACACCTTGGTAGAATTGTTTTATCTAAGGCAGACGGTATCTCTAAGCTTATTTATCCATGCCACTCTCTTTATGTTTCCTTAAATAACATAAATAAAGCTAATTCTGTGATTTTCCAGTTCATATGGAAAAACAAAACACATTATATTAAAAGGTCACAGCTTGTCAAAGACTATGATATGGGTGGTGTCAAGGCTATTGATATTCAATCAATGGTGGGCACCTTTAAAATCAATTGGATAAAGTCCTTTCTGTCCCAAGCAAATTCTATGTGGTTCCATATTCCTAGATCCTTGTTTAATAAGATAGTAGGTTTTGATTTTCTTTTAAAATGTGATTTTGAGGTAAACAAAATCCCAGTGAAACTGTCTAATTTTCACCGTCAGATTCTCCATTATTGGAAAATGATATTTTCACATAACTTTTCTCCACATTGTTCAACTCTGTGGAACAATAGAGTGATCACAATAAATAGGAAATCTTTATTTAAGAACGATGGGGTTGAAAAAAAATATTATGTTTGTGACTGATCCATTAGATTCGAATGGAGGCCTAATGGACTATGCATCCTTTGTTAACAAGTATAGCTTTACTTGTGGTTATCGTGAATTTTATAAGGGCTGTAAAGCGATTCCCGTACCATTAATTCAGTTAATTCAAAGCACCCTAATGTGTGCAAATGTTAAGGCTGTATTACCAAAATTAGTATTTGATGATTGTAACTTGTGTGATAAGAAATGTAATAACAAAGTTATTCGTAGTATCCTGAAATCAAGGTTGTTCCATGACTACCACAGAGGGCTTCATACTAAGTTCCCAGAGTTAATGGAGCCTTCTGTTCTGATCAAAGCATTTTCTAAATATATTAAGATGCCAGTTTTCCCTAAAGTGAAAGAAACTCATTTTAAAATAATTAATCAGATTTATCCAACTGCCGCATTTCTCAAAAAAAGATTCAATTTTGATGTGGACCCTTGTGCCTTCTGTGGCGAGTCTGAGGAGACCTTAGAGCATTTGTTTATATTTTGTCCTGTCTCACAAAGATTCTGGATCAACATAAAAAGGTGGTTGTCGCTAAAAATTAATGATATTCCATCTTTTGATAACTACAGTATTCTCTTTTTTTTATGGATAAATTAAACCCTTTAGTTTCTGACATGGTAAATGTTATTTTGCTCTTGTGTAAATATCATATTCATTGTAGTAAGTGGAGAAAAAGCAAACCCTCCTTTGACTGGTTCATAAATGACTTCAAGTATTTTTTCTTATCTTTGAAAAAAATGAAATCCAGCATGATTGCTTGTAAGATTAGTGCTGACATGTCGAAATTCTTGTTATTTTGATTCTGGCCCTTGTCAAATGTTATGTCTGCTCCAGAATGTTGTCTGATTACATTTGCACAATGTACACTTTTGGGAAAAAATTTTTTTTTTTGAATTTTATTATTTATTAATTCACTCTTATTTATACTCCCCCTAGTCTTGATTTATGTTTAACTTGTTCCTGAGTATTTATGTTTATCCTCTATAAGATCTTGTATAATTTTTGTATGCCTTTAATAAAAAAAAAAAAAAAAAAAAAAGACTCTTCCACTTTAGAAAACAGACACAGGAAATGTCGCAATCAGGCCACTCCTTATTTACCTGGCAAGGGGCGGGGCTTACCGCAAAACACGGGAAACTTTGAGGGGTTTAGAAAAAAGAAGAGGAGTGTGGGCAATGGCAGGTGTGTGAACTTCGCAGGGGGACCAGTTCGATCGGAAAGAGTTCGAAAGGCGACTGTTGTTTGGATTAGTTGTTTTGTGTGAACCTTATGGAGCGTCCGGTGAACTGTACTGGAACAATGGGTTTGCTGAAAACCTTCGACTCTTCTGAGTTTGGGGCTTGGGAGAAAATTGGGACCGGTGGATTCGGACAAGTATACAAAGTGCGACATGAACAGTGGAAAACATGGCTGGCAATCAAGTGTCCTCCCAGTCTTCATTTGGACGAAAGGTCAGTGAAACTTTTAATCATTCCTCTTTTTTTATGTTGGTAACCGACAGAAAGAATTATGAATGAGGATTTTTCAGTTTCATTTGCCTCAGTCATGAATTTGGAGGTTAATGTCCATGCGAAGTTACCTGCAGCTATTGGTGACGTAGCGCTGGTAATTGGTGGGAACATGCATTCCTCTGTTGCTTGGAACACAAGATCATAATAAAAAATTTCGATTTTAAACTTGGTAGCCTAGTAGATATCATAATGAGCTGACAATATAAATGATTGGGTTATGCAGCTTTTTAAGTGCTATCTGTGCTGCCAAACAAATGGGAATTTGAATACTCCCAGTGAACCTACCAATGTGCTCTGATATTTATTCCTTTCAGTTTGGCAGAAATTAGGCCGTTCCGTTCACCGATTCCTTGTGTGTTTGGGTTTTTCCGATGTGCTTCGGACGAGTAAGAGCGTCAGCGCTGTGAAGAAAAATTTTACACACATCAACAATGCAATAACATCTCAGCGAAAATGGAGAATTTTAGTTGGCTTCTAATAGATTTATTATTCGTATATTACTTGAACCATTCGCCTGAAGGTCGTGTTAGCCCATTTGTCATATGGCGATTAGACGCTGGCTAATTAAATTTGCACTGACGGCGAATGTTGCTGATGTCCTCGTGCACAGTTGCAATACTTATCTCAGAGGATTAAGAAAGGAAAAAATGTTCTGTTTTACCTTATTTCTATTCGGCCTGCCTGCCTTTTACCTTGGCAGCCCATTGCTGTCAGAAGGCCTGCATCTAAAAATTCATCAAATCATAATTACAGTCCACATGTTCGGCGGATGATCTCCTATGATCTCGCAGTATAAGGCCCATTCGTTATTGATCCGACAGAAAATCAGAAAATGGGGAGCGGTGTTTACAATATTGTGCCGGATGTGGGTAATCGATATTTATCCAATGTGTTGAAGGAGGCGTAACCTCACGGGGGTTGGGTAAACGGATGCAGCAGAGGCTGCAGTATTCGAGCAGTTTCATAATCTTGAGCAAATTTTATATTTGCATGTGTTCTGTTGCTTTGGTAAATTGTGGTGCACTTAATCTGAATGTATGCATACCTGATGAATTCTTGGAGGAGATAAAATCCGAAAACGGATAGAAATATTAGTTCCGGGCATGGAGTACCGCAATGTTAACCTCTTAAAATGTCTCATTTTACGATGTCATTTTCCTCATTTTAATTTTAAGGTCAAGATGGGTCCATTGTTGCTGTCAAATGAACAAAAAAACATGCATTTTTAACAATATTGACATGTGCTCCAGCGATTCGGAAGCTTGATGAGATGACCTTGCGGTTATTGCGCTAAAAACGCGCTCCCTGAAACACTTTGAATTTTTCATCTTATGAAGTGTATTTTCAATTAATTCTGGCGACTGCAACAGCCTTGTATCTGACGCATAGCTCGGGGTGAAGGGGTTGAGCAAAATACAACCCCAATTCCGAAATGGGACGAAGTGTAAATTGTCAATAAAATCAAAATGCAATGACTTTCAGATCACATGAGCCAATATGTTATTTACTATAGAACATAGATAACATTTCAAATGTTGAAACTGAGACATTTTACATTTTTATCCACAAAATGAGCTTAAATCAAATTTTCTGGCTGCAACAGGTCTCAAAAAAGTTGGGACACAGGCAAAAAAAGGGCTGAAAAAGCAAGTAATATATAAGAGAATCAGCTGAAAGAACATTTAGCAAGTAATTAAGTTAACTGGCATCAAGTGTGTAACATGATTGGCTATAAAAGGGATGTCTTAGAGAGGCTGAGTCTCTTAGAAGTAAAGATGGCCAGAGGCTCTCCAACCTGTGAAGCCTTGCGTAAAAAAATTGTGGAATACTTTAAAAACAATGTTCCTCAATGTCAAATTGCAAAGGCTTTGAAGGTGTCATCATCAACAGTGCATAACATCATCAAAAGATTCAGAGAAACTGGAAAAATCTCTGTGCGTAAGGGACAAGGCCGAAGAACTTTACTGGATGCCTGTGATCTTCGGGCCCTCAGACGCCACTGCATCACTCACGGCATGATTTTGTCATTGACATTACTAAATGCGCCCAGGAATACTTGAAGAAACCACTGTCTGTAAACACAGTCCGCCTTGCCATCCACAGATGCCACCTAAAACTCTGTCATGCAAAAAGGAAACCATTGTTGAGCATGATCCAGAAGCGCTGCTGTGTTTTGTGGGCCAAGGCTCATTTAAAATGAACTGTAGCAAAGTGGCAAATTGTCTGGTGGTCAGACGAGTCCAAATTTGACATTCTTGTCAGAAATCATGGGCATCGTGTCCTCCGGGCTAAAGAGGAGAAAGACCACCCCTCCTGTTATCAGTATTCAGTTCAAAAGCCAGCATCTCTGATGGTATGGGGATGCATTAGTGCATATGGTGTGGGACTCTTGCATGTTTTAAAAAGCACCATGAATGCTGAAAGGTATATAAAGGTTTTAGAGCAACATATGCTCCCCTCCAGATGACATCTATTCTAGGGAAGGCCTTGTGTATTTCAGCAGGACAATGCAAAACCACAAACTGTAGCTATTACAACAGCATGGCTTCGTAGTAGAAGAGCCCATGTGCTGATCTAGCCTGCCTGCAGTCCTGATCTTTCACCGATTGAAAACATTTGGCGCATAATTAAGCAAAAAGTTTGTCAAAGGAGACCCAAAACTCTCCAGCAGCTGGAAGCCTGTATTAAACAAGCGTGGGATCAAATTTCAATGGCTAAACTCAAGAAACTTGTCTCCTCAATATCCAGATGCCTCCACTCTGTGTTAAAAAGAAGAGGGGATGCTACACCATGGTAAACAGGCCCCTGTCCCAACTTTTTTGAGACCTCTAGCAGCCATCATATTTGAAATGAGCTCATTTTGTGGATAAAAATTGTAAAATTTCTCAATTTCAACATCTGCTATGTTATCTCTGTTCTATTGTGAATAAAATACCTGCTGGTGGGTCATCATTGTCAATTCACTGAATGGCTCCCGCACGACCCCCTCAGATTTTCTTGAAAATAATCATGTTGATGGATTTACTTCTTAATAGAATAATCCCAAAATTGTAGGTCTCTACTGTCAATAGTTTGGCTACAAAAACTTATTAGAAGGACAAAGGTTTGGGCGATTTTTATCCTTTTTTTAGCATCACCTTCTGAAGTTCTAATTTTGAGCTGGGATATCTTAAAAAGTACTTGAGCTAGGACCTCCAAAGTTTATATGTCAAATATCTGGTGCTACATCTGTTCATAATTTTACTTTCAACAGTCTAGCTCATGTGTAACATATGTGTAACATGCAGTAATAGGCCCCTAGATTCTGTCATTTCTATTCACGAACTGTGGTAGCACTTTTAAGGGCCTGTAAACTCATCAGTTTTTATGACAGGGGGCTGATATTTTGTAGGGGGTGGCTTTTGGACTAGGTACATGGATTTCTGAAAAATTACCTATGGGTAATTCCATGCCAAATCACCAGAAGTCTCCCGACTGACCATCTCAGATTTGCTTCATAACTTTTTGTTTTGATGCCCTTGTTACTAATATTTACTGTGCAAAATTTTAGGCCAATATCTCCACTAGTTTTGGAGATATTAATCCGAAAAAAAAGGGGTGTGGCCCCATATTTAGCGTGAAAACGAGTACTACAATCAAACATCCATAGTTTGATGGCTAATAAATTTTGAACTGTTCACACTAAATGGTTCAAATTTTCAGACTTGACTCTTTGATATAAGAAGAATCTGTGCACAGAAGGAGAGCATTGTATGTGACATATTTGCAGATTTATGGCATGCCAAGTATGGCTTCCTGGAATGCGTGTTTGTCCATGGTAGCACTTTTGGCTCTCTATATCTCCAGATTTAATGACACCAGATGTCTGATTCTTTTTAGTATATGAGACATGTTATAGTACTATCAGGAAAACATGTTATATCTGTAATAAAAATTATACTTTCTCATATATAGGCCCCTAAAAATGGAAAAAAGCTTGTCGCGTCTGTATTTTGAATGCTTATAGCAAAAATCTGACAAGGTCTACCAGAAAACGAATTAATTCAGTGAAAAGAGCAAGGTCTAATTGCTATATGTACCAAATATGAAGTTTGTGCTGTGAAGAAAACTATTTTATTCAAGCTGTTGAATATAGAAGGTTTTATGGCATGTCACCTTATTGAAGGCTTAATATCTCCAAAACTAGTGGAGATATTGGCCTAAAATTTTGCACAGTAGTTATTAGTAACAAGGACATTAAAACAAAACAAAAAAAATGAACAAAATCTGAGATGGTCAGTCGGGAACTTTCTCTGAAATCTGGTGATTTGGCACGGAATTACCCCTATGTGAAGTAAAAAGCATCTGAGATATTGCCGATCAAAAATGAGAAAAAAACACATTTTCCTGCAGCTATATTCCCGTTGAATGACACCATATATCAAATCCAAATCAAGTTCACCTTAAAGAGCAGGTTTTTGTTAATAATATATCCAAAAATTGTGATGGTGTTCTTTCTCTTTTTCCCAATATGAATTTTTAGAATTATGTTATATATTGGAATGCTAATTCTCGATTATAGCTTCGTAGTCTTGCAATTTTTGGAAAAGGAGTTTTCTCAGATTAAGTAGATAAGGAGATGAGTGGTCATTTGAATGTGAAAAAAAATCATTTTTTAAAAACTTATTTCTGAGTAACTATAGCTGTGCATGTGTTGCTCATTGAGCTCAAATAAATAATGCTGTATTGCCATTAACAGTTTAAGGATGAATTCAAAAAAGCTTGTTAATTTCACAATGAATGGATAAATATTTGTCAGCTGAACATAAAGTTTTAATGTTTATCAGGCAGTTTGGAAAATTTCTGTGGAATCTCCTAAAGGTTTTTATTTCATGGGTGAACTTCAGTTTACCCTGTATCCCTCCTGGAACTGTATTTTTATTTACTATTTATTTGGAGTTGGCAGTTCATGTCTGTATACTTTTTTGTGTTTAATTGGGAAACCGATTATATTTCAAATGAAAAAATCCTGAGAGCCTTTTTCCTTGGTTTTGTCTGACTGATCTATGGCAATCAATGACCAAAAAAAAAAAAAAAACCAAGGTCAAAATGTGCTCTTGGTGCTAGAGTTCAGGTACTGTTGAGCAATCATTACCTCTCACACCAACTAAGAACTGATACGCAGTGCTGTGAAACGGTATGCTTCCTTCTTGATTTCTTCTATTTTTGCATCATTTGCCATATGTAAATTTTTGGATCATAAATTGATTTTAATGGAAGACTGTGTGAATAAACACAAAATGCAGCTTTTAAATGATCATTTCATTCATTGAATGTAAATGGTTATTCAAAACCTATGTCACCCATGTGAAAAAATATTGCCCCTCTAAACCTAATAACTGGTTATGACACCCATGGTGGCAAAAATTGCAATCATATTTTTGTGATAACTGGTAATAAGTTTTTAGCATTGCAGTGGAATAATTTTGGCCAAACAGTCCTTGCATAATTGTTGTAATTCAGCCGCATGGGAGGAATTTGAGCATGAACAGTCGGTTAAATTTAGGTCCTGTCACAGCATCTCAGTTGAATTCAAGTCAGGACTTTGAATGGCCACTCCAACACCATTTTGTTCCTTTTAAGAGAAGGACTTGCTTGTGTGCTTCAGATTGTCCGGCTGCTTAAATCAACTGCGCTTGAGCTTTAGGTCAAGAAATGATTGCTGGACATTCTCCTTCAGGATTATCTGATAGAAGGCAGAATTCATGATTCCATCAGTTATGGCAATTTGCCAGGTCCTTAAGCAGCAGAGCAGCCCCAGACCATCACACTACCATGTCTGCTGGTATGATGTTCTCCTTGTGGAATGCCGTGTTAGCTTTACGCCAAATCAGGACCCTTGTTTTTAACAAGTTCCATTGTTGACTCCTCAATCTACAGAATATTATCCAAAAAGTCTCAGGGTTGGTCAAAGTGGTTTTTTGGAAAATGTGAGACTAGCCTTTGTGCTCTTTTTGGTCAGTGTGGCTTTTGCCTTGCAGCAATTAGGGCATCCAAAAGGGACATCTGGAGGACTATAAAGGTGCTGCAATGGTAATGATTAACATGAATATGATCAATTTTGAGATGTAATTCTCCTGACAAAAAAAAAAAAAACAACAAAACACCACAATTTTCAATGAAAACAATCTATGAAGTGTGCAGGACTTAGTTTCAGAACCTCTCTGCCACGTGTCATGTTCCACACAGAGCAATTTTAATGTGTGCAGTCCTGTTAAAAATTCAGTTTGCGGGGTTCAAAGGCTGATGAGGGTTGTTTGGTTGTTATTTTGGATTCATAGTATTTAGTATACAGCCAGAGCAGTTCCAAATCTGAGTCATAATTGTAAAGTTACTGAGGGTAAAAAAAAACAACAACAAAAAAAAAAAAAAACAACCGGAGTCAAAATAGCTGACTTGGACCATATAAATTTACTGTTAATTATGAAACTAAAAACATTTTTACAAAAACAAATGTTTAGAAAATACTACTTCAGTCTGATGGAGTTTCCGCAGCATCCGAGATGGTGGGCGTCAGGCCTAGATGGTTTGATGCGGAATTGCCCAGGTTCTATGTAAGTAATGTTCAGACTCAACAGGGCTTGCCTGGGTGTGTCTAGTGAAATTGAAGCAATTTATCAATTAGATTTGTTTAAATGTTTGATTTACTGAACAAAGGGGGAATTACTTTTTCCGCATAGGGCACAGTAGGTTTGGATAGCTTTTTTCCTTCAATAAATGAGATCATCATTTCAGAACTGCATTTTGTGTTTACTTGGGCTTTCTTTGTCTAACTGTGAAATTAGTTTGATCTGAAACATTTAAGAGTGACAATTATGGAAAAATAGAAGAAATTGGCTTGGTGCAAATACTTTTTCACAGCACTGTACACTGTGACATGTTGCAGTTCAGTATATGTGAGTTCAAAACAAAAATTTGACGTTAAAAGTGCAGTCCACAAGACGCCTTTCTCAGTATCCTTTGACCAAAACCGCTAATATTTTCACTTGCATCGCTGTTGAGATCCTGCCGGAGAAAAAAGCCAAAATCCAAACTGCTCTTCTGAAAATGTCAACCCACATGGCTAACGGCTTGTTGCTTCATGGGTTAACCTCCTCTCTTCAAGTCTGCGGGGTGTGACGCACTGCTGACGAAATAACTGAAGTCTGCTAATTATAGCCAGCTTAATAGCTGTGAAAAATAAAAGCAAAGCTGCAGAACCAGTCTTTCTGGCTGTAGGCACAAAGTATGCATCCCTGATTCAAGTGAACTCTGGAATGTTTACTTTGACCTGTCGACTCCTGCTTCTCTTTTTTTTTTTTTTTTTTAAGGTTTTTTAAGTTTTTTTTTAAGTTTTTTTTTTTTTTTTACTCTGGTTCTGTTGATTCTTATTCTTCACCCTGAAGGATTGCTTTGAAATTTTTACATCAGTAAAATAGCGACTGGAAATAATATGGCATTCCAGATCATGGGTTGGAAAATATATCCCACCCATCCCCCCTTCTCATATGACTCCCGTTTCTTTATCCATGTGACACACTGGTTTATTGCTTGCAGGGAACATGCAGAGCTTTTGGAGGAAGCCAGAAAGATGGAAGCCGCAAAGTTCCACCGCATCCTGCCAGTTTATGGGATCTGCAGGGACCCTCAGGGCCTGGTGATGGAATACATGGAGACAGGCTCTCTGGAGACGCTGCTGGCCTCGGAGGCATTGCCTTGGGAGTTACGTTTTCGCATTGTCCACGAGACGGCCGTGGGCATGAACTTCCTGCACTGCATGAACCCCCCTCTGCTGCATCTGGACCTCAAACCGGCCAACATTCTGCTGGATGCCCACTACCATGTTAAGGTCAAGCATGGACCAATACATTGACACAGCCGGAGACATACTTTTGTATTGGCTTTTTTTTAAGTTTGGTGAAAAAACAACGCTCATAAATTTTTTTGCTTAACTGATGGAAGCTATCATTGATTTTCCTTGTTCCCTCTTAATCTTGTGACTGGTATATTTTTTGTAGGTATTATGTATGTATGGATAGTATTTTCCTTCTGAATGCTCGAAAACATCATGGCTACTGCTTTGACCTAACCTGTGACTTATCTATGTGCTGACTCTCAGATCTCGGATTTTGGCTTGGCACGATGGAACGGTCTTTCCCGGGATGAAGACATTAGTCGTGATGGGTTTTGTGGCACCATTGCTTACCTTCCACCAGAGAGGCTTATTGAGAAGGATCGAATCTCAGACACTAAGCATGATGTGTACAGGTGAGCTTATAAATCACTTCTAAGTGAATCAGTAAAAGAATCAGTCAGTCTTTAGGATGAATTGGGTCTGGTAGAAACATCATGATGATGCTTCAAAATTCTTCATTTGCCATCAAACTTTGAAATCAAAATAATTGCGCAGCTTGGCATTACCCATTTCATTATTTACATGGCAGATGCATGTGAATGTTATACTCCTGCTATTGCTCCTGACCAGTGGCTCTGACTTGTGGTCAACTGGAGTTGGTCCCCAGGTGCTGCACTGTGCCTGCCCCCCCCAACTCGGATAACTAGAATGGGTAAAATTACACCATAAGGATCAATAAGTATGACTTGTGTTATACATTTGCATTAAAAACAAATTGTGATTTGAATTCTGTACACCTGGGAGTATTTCACAAAGCTGTTTAACTTCCCTGAGTAAAATTTTGTACCCTCGTAATCACTGGAACATGGACTGATGTATAAAATGAAATGCAGTTCTGGGTTTTAGTCAGCACACTTGTCCCACTAGCTTAATAATCCTGCTTTGTGAAATACCCCTGTTTCTTAACCGCGCTTCTTTCCTTCCCCGGGAGTGGCTATTGCCACAATGGATGACCTCCTGACAAATGCGCATGAGCTCCACCTTCAGGGTAATGGTGCTAAAAGCCCTATTGATATCTGACTAAATTTCATTGACCTTTGGCTCAACCCATCACTGTAACCCTCTGTGAGAATTACTGTTTGGCCTCAAGGCGTGTTTCAGGTCCAAATGCATCCAGCGTTTCACCAAACTGAGTTTCTGTTCCTTCTTTGTGATTCATTGGTGGCTTTGCTGCAGGTTCTCTGGCAAGTGAAATTCAAAATCATTTATAGATGAAGTAGAAACAACAAAAATTTTAGGCCTGATATCAATTGGCATAAATGGTTTTATAGATTTTAGATTATTTTGGCAATTTTAGATGCTGCTGTGGTAGATTTATCTGTGCCTCCATTCCTGTGTAAATTGACTGGAAAAATAAATCCTCTAAATGGCACAAATGCTTTACTCCCATCCCTCATCACTTTCCTGCAGTAATGCTTTGTTGGGTACAATTTCTTGTCTGAGTGCAAGAAGATGTGTGGAATACTGAACACTGAGTCGTGAATGTTCAAATGGGAACTCTGTAATGGGGAGTTTATTGTTTAGATTGAATTGCTCTGCAGGTGTCATAGTAAGCCAAGACCTGCCGGACTTAATGCAGTGTACTAATCCCGTTTTGATGCCTGCAAATATCTAGTCTCCAGTTGTGCTTTGTATTGCATATTTTGCTGCAGCCATGTCTAATTGTCAATGTGTATTTGGTATAATGATTTGTTCAATGCTGGCAATAATGCCTGTGTAACAACTTAATCTGATTTGATTCTTTTTTTCTTTGTATTTTTCAGCTTTTCTATAGTTGTGTGGGGAATACTGACCCAAAAGAAGCCATATCAAGGTAATGCTGAAATTGTAAACCTAAGTCTTGAATTTGCGACCAACTAGTTCAGCTTCGCAGAAGCTCTATTTAATTACTGAAAGCTGCTGACAGTCTGGTGCACAGGCATGACAACGCTGATCAGAAAGGTGGCTCTTTGATTCCTCAAAAACGAAGTGTTTCTTTGGAGTGCCTGAGCACATTGTCTGTTCTTGATAAAGAAAGCAATTCAGATCAGTCTTTCATGTGGTGTAGTTTTTCTTATCTCACCTTCTTGCATTCTGTGATTGTACGAAAGATTACAGTGGGGTTGGATTTTGTAGGTGTGTGATGCATATGGATTTGGTATGCATGTTTCTAGATTAGGTTCATTTTTAAGCATTATGTCCTCCAGTATTTGACTTATAACTATATTTCAAAAAAATTACATAAGTAAACCATGTCAAGAATACACAAGGAATTTGACGTTATGAACATGAATGTGAGGCATTTGTTTAGAAATTGGACATATTAATTATATTACCCCGACGCGATAGTCGGGAGATACTATGGTTTAGTTCCGGGGCCGCCGCCGCGCCCGTAGAGATTTTCTGTTCCGGGCTCTGGAAGCCACAATTATTACAGGAATTTTTTCTAATTTTGCACAGGCGAAGACATTTATTTGAAAATACTCAAATGATACTGAAATTTGGGGATCGGGGAGATACACAACTCTGTCCCTGTGGCGACCAAGTTATCTAGTTTTTATTTGGATTTTAGACTCTGAGATCAAACAATAATTTTAAACATTCTGAAGAGAAAAACTTAAAAGTCTGAATAATTGTAGATCTATCTGTGTCTGCTTTCACTCTTGAATGTCACATTCACACCTTCATTTTGACTGGGAACTGAGACTACTTTATTACAATGCCCTCAGAAATGTTGCATTTGCACATAAGATTCAAGAGCACAAGTACTGATTGTTTTTCCAAGCATATCTAACACCCTCTCTGTTGAAGGACTTTAATCTACTTCAAGCTGAAATTTTGACCTTGAGAGTGTAGAAGAACTCATTCAGGAGGGGGAATTTTACAGGAGAGATTTGGTTTGCATTCTTGTGCATAAAGAGCCGCTGCCCGCTATTGTTTTGAATCGGGCAAATAAGAAGTGAGAACACAGTAACGCCCTCACATATTTGACTATTCATGTCAATGTTTTGGTTCATTTGCATTAAGAGCCAGTTTTTCTAAGAGTCAGAGGGAGACGCGATAACGCAGTGGTAAAGTAGGCTTGACTTGGGATTGTAAGGTCCTGAGTTCAAGCCCCGGCCACGACCTTCGCGGTGTGTTCTTGGGCAAAACACTTCACTCCCACATTGCATGCCTCACTCCACCCAGGTGTATAAATGGGTACCAGCAAATAGTCAGGGAAACGTGACTAAGAGCTGGGGGAGTATCTGCGAGGGAGTGGCATCTCATCCAGGGGGAGTAGTAATACCCCTAAAGTCAAAGTATCTTTATTGTCCCTTACTGGGAAATTGGTTTGCAGCCAGTCCCTTCATGCCATGGAAACCGGGGTTAAGCACCGGCCCGATGGGCCACAAGGCTCGTAACAGGCATAAGATAAGATATACTTTATTGAACCCCGTGGGGTAAACCTCTGCATTTGACCCATCCTATAGTCAGGAGCAGTGGGCAGCCACAGAGCGGCGCCCGGGTTCCAACTCCAGTTCTAAAGCCAGTTCCTTGGTCAGGGGTACTGGTAGGAGTGTTCCTATAATGCACGTTTTTGTGGGTGGGGGCAATTGGAGTACCCGGAGGAAACCCACGCGAATACGGGGAGAACATGCAAACTCCACACAGAAAGGCCCAGATTCTGGTACCCCAAAAAAAGAAACCGAAGGGTATTGGCACATAAAAATGTGCAGTTTTTCTATTGAACCCACCGTCTTTCCCCAATAAAAATTTTAGGCAAATCTGAGCCCATCGTATATCACCCCCTAATGGTCAACTGCCTGATTCTTAGAAAAACTGGCTCTTGAAGTACCATCAGTAAGGTTATTACATTTGCAAATGTTTTGGCTGTTAACCTCAATACTGTGCAGGAAACTTGATATTTTTCCTGTCAGGGTTTTACTTTGATCTGTATTTGGTTTGAAGTAGTATCTACGATAAATGAAAAAGTTTGGGCCGGGACCATCAGTTAAAGAGTGACTGGTGACATGCAGCATTGTCCACAATATTGGAATCAATGAAAAATTTTCTTTTTTGAAGGATATTCATTGTTTTCATTTAACATACTACGAGGCATTAAAAAGACAACAAGCAAAAATGTACAAAATTTTGTGCAAATAATGTAATAAGGGAAAAAAAATAAATACAAAGATATTTAAAGTAGAGAATTGGCTTACAAATTGTGAATTCTAACAAATGGTTAAGTCAGCAGACCACGTCAGTGCATGCCAGGAAAAAACTGCACGGGCACTATCTGTCACTCCCGCTAATTCTCCGGCGGGCACTTCTCCCCCCATTCATGCCATACGTTTGGCAGGCATGTTTTTCACTTACCGGCTCCCATTGTACTTCAGCTTTAACTGTACATGCATATGCACCCCATTTTATTTCTTCTTTGCTTCATAAGTATTCTCATATTGTGCATGAAATGGTACCTGCAAGCACTAAGCCACCAACTCCATTCTTCACCTGTCCTGGTGTCCTGTCCTATCCTTGGCTTGTAGACTGCCTTTAGTATGTTGCAAAGAGTATAGCCCTTGTCAATACATGCATTTTATTTTGTTAACCTCACAACTGTATCAGTTACCATGGTTACTAGTACAAGTACCTAGCTGAAAAAGGCAGATTTGCTTTAACTACTGCCTCCAAGCCGACATCCATCCATCCTGACCCAGTCGCATGATGTAATATGTTTAAAATAACCATAGTGTTCTTTTAAGAGAGAGGAGGGAGAGAGATTTTCCATTGTCAGGACTCCAGAAAACATTTTTCTTTCAGGTATATTGAGATGAGGTATAAAGAGACCCCTGAAGTTTAAAATATTTTTTTATGGTAATAAAACTTTGTACATAATGAAAAACACATTAATAACATAGGTGAATTTGAAAAGTAATATCTCTCTTAATAAGAGATACACGATTTGATATCCTTATATAGCCGGTCTTATAGTTCTGCATTGTGTTGCGTGTAATGAATTATAGGGCAAAGACCACTCCTCTCTTACCAGCCAAAAGATGTTTATTATCTCCGCCAAGGAGATAATGCGATCGAGTCGGTTTATTTATTTATTTATTTGTCTGTCTGTCCTTCTGTCTGTCTGTGGACAGGATTTCTCGGAAACTACTGGACGGATCTTCATGAAATTTTCACCAGAGGCAGATCTTGGGCCAGGAACGACTTCATTAAAATTTTGTGATGATCCGGATCCGGATCTGGATTCTGGATCCGGATCTGTATTTACAATCTTAGTGGCATATCTTGGAAACTACTTGACGGATCTTCATGAAATTTTCACCAGAGATAGATCTTGGTCAAGGGACGACTCCATTAAAATTGTGTAATGATCTTGCATTTGTATCAACATCATCCCTTGGTGGAGATCAGAAATCTCGGATTGCTCTTGTTCTGAATGCAACACATTAATATCAGTAGAGCAACTTCGCATGTCACGTTTCTACATCCACACCTCTCCACAGCAGAGCTTAACACCTTTCTGCAGATGTAGACGCCTGCGGACATAGAGCAGCTCTTTTTATGGAAGCAGTTGCACTACTCTATCACTAGGTGGCACCCCCGGATCAGTTATTGAATATTCACAAGCAAGCAGAGCTGGAACACAGTCTAGAATATTGACGAGTTCGCTCCTATCCCTATTTTTCAGGAGTTGCATGAATTAAACTCCTCAGCTAAGCCTGATGTGCAAACTGCTCAATATCCTGGCCCATAGTATCTATCCAGCAGTTTAAAGGGGACCTATTATGCTGATCCTTCTTTTAATACATATTAGTAATGTTATAATGTTGGGTGTCCATACTCAACCTCTGAAAAGTTTCTAAACATAAGATACAGAGGTTTTGCCGTTATCCAAGAACGTGATTTCCTGAACGTGATTTCCTCTCTGAACAGCTCCTCCCGAGATCTTCGCGAGATCTGGGCAAAATCTGACGTCAGGTTGTGCCGTCCAATTAGTACAGACCTAGCCAGAGCCAATCACGGCGCTGGACCTGCCCACACCGGAAACTATTCTAGCAGGCACTAACAACGGCAGATCATACTATGTCTTAGTAGCGTCTACACTTTCGGAAATACAAAAGAAGAACCGAAGATCATTTGAGGTGCAATTTTGTCAGTATCTCTCCCAAAGCTGCTTGTCCGTTTACTTTTGGACGCAAAGAAAAGCACCTATTTTTCTCCCAAAAGACGATGCCACCAGAAATCAGTGGGCAGCTTTTTTTGTTTGCTGGCAGCAAACCGCCACGGCCAAAGGGAACGTTAGCTGTTTGAGCTCAGCATTTCACCAAAGACAGCTTTGTTAATAAAGGATAATTCGACAAGATAAGTGTTTCAGCTGCTTCTCAAACCTGAAGCAGTTGCATCGATCAAGCGCTCAGAGCCACAAGCCGTAAGTAACGATATAACAGCAAATAATATAAGTGAAGCTAACGTGTTGCAAGTGGCTAGCAGGACCGCTAGCGATAGTTAG
This sequence comes from Gymnothorax javanicus, assembly GCA_029692085.1. Lineage (NCBI taxonomy): Eukaryota > Metazoa > Chordata > Actinopteri > Anguilliformes > Muraenidae > Gymnothorax > Gymnothorax javanicus. The sequence goes on from CM056195.1 coordinate 79,266,617, forward strand.
CACTAACAATTGGCCTCAAATGCAGGCTTTGTAAAATAAGCCTGTATTGGTCGCGACTGTCCGTGACTCAGACACAGAAGCTGTAAGTTGCTTTTACTGCATAAGCCAACCTGACGTGATAGCCTGTTGATTGTGGCTGTAGCACTGCGGCTAAGGTAGCCAAGTTGCTGTTGCTGATGTTTGTGTCCTAAATATGCACGAGTAATATCAGGGGAAATTCTACAGAAGGTGTGTGAACATAAACCTCATTTGAAGCTAACTTTTAATACTTGTTTGTAATTTGGATGCTTGGTACAACTGTCCACGGTAACGGAACTTGCTGTCTGTAAAACCTGTATTGCAAGGGTTTGTCTCTGTGGATGTTATGAATGCTCGGTTACCAGCTACTGCATGTTAGTTTGCGTGCCGCCATGCTAATTAAAAATGCTCCTGGTTAACTTGTATGCAGTAATTCTGATCGGTATGCTTGTGTTACTTCGGTAAGCATCAATGTGGCAGTTTCATCATAACGTTGCCCGATTGTAGCCACTACAGTTGAAGCTAACCGGAGAGGTGCTGTATGTGTCCGCAGAGTTGGGCTGAAAAGGCTGCAGTTAGACCAGACTTAGGTTTTGCAGAGCTTGGGATACCTGTTTGGGTTTGTTTCGCTTCACTTATCCATGACCGGGCTCAGCCGGATACTTCACAAATAACTGGGTTAGCTCTGATTCTACCGTGAAAGCAATCACAAAATGCAGAAGTTCTAACCTGTCTGGTATAACAAATGATTTCTCTGCACTACCGTGACATAATTTCATCCCCCTTTAGAAATTGTTGTGGCTAATAAAAAGCCAAAAAAGGCTGAGATTAAATAGTAAATTCTTTCCTGTAGAAGTGATCATTCGCTATCTCCACATAAGCAACTTGTCCACGCTAACGGAACTTGCGGTCTGTAAAACCTGTATTATGTTCATAACATAACCAAGCTCTCTCTAGCTGTCGCGTACTATCCATAAAGCTGCTTTCACATGGGACGCGAAATGAATTTTTCGCGAGACGGATTACAATCAAAGTCAAAGCAAAGACGCGAATACACGCGTTATGGGTGCGTTAAGCAACTTTCACACCGAACGTGAAACTAATTTTTCGCGTGACAGATTACATTCAAAGTCAATGTAAAGATGCGAATACACTTGTTATTGGCACGTCAAGCTGCCTACATACCGGACGCGAAACATATTTTTCGCGCGACAGATTAGCTACATTCAAAGTCAATGCAAAGACGGGAATACATGCGTTATGGGCGCGTTAAGCAGCTTTCACACCGGAAGCGAAACTAATTTTTCGCATGACAGATTACATTCATAGTCAATGCAAAGACAATGCATTGACTTTGAATGTAATCTGTCGCACGAAAAATTCGTTTCGCGTCCGGTGTGATAGTGGCTTATCGCGCCCATTTTCCGCGAGCAAATGTTGGTCATTCTGACGCAATAAGTAAACCATTACCACGTGCAATTTCTGAAAAGGCCGTTTAGCCTGGAGCTTTCGCCCCTTCGTCATATACCAGCGCAGAAGCTGTTCGTTACTCCACGCTAACGACACACCACAGCTATGCACAAGAACCAGCAGGTCCTTATAATACACACCGAAGCAGTCCATACGTTGTTGGTCCACTTTTTGCTGCTCCTCACTGTCCATGTTTCCCTCTAAACTCAGACCCACGGTTTCTCACGGTCTCCGGTCTACACTTGGGCATGTCGACCCGTTCTACAAATGTGTCTGTATGGGGTGGATTCTAGCTTTCCCTCAATCCTAGCTATAGACTAGAAACACCGGTGTACTCACCATAGTAGCCGTAGGTAGACAGCAAATTCGAGCTTGAGCTGCCAGACTTTCGCACTGCGTCCTCCAATTGCACCGTTGCATTTATTAGAACAAGTTAATTTCATTAGATCTATACACATGCACTGCGTTTGATTGCGGAATTTGCCCGTTGATTCCTTCTCAGATGGCAGACGCGTCTCAGTTTCACTCTGGGGAGGCGGACCCGGAAAACTGCGTTCTTCTGCCTTGTCCCGCCTAGATCCGCCCTCCACAGAGCTGGCCAGTAAGAAGAAAGGGGGCACACGGGGAGTGGGGGCCATAGCGGAAGAGCCACCTCAACGAGGCGTTTCAGGCAGAGACTACAATGGACTACAAATGGGGTTTTTTGAGGATGGCAGTATGAGCTAAATAGGGACCCTGTTTGGACTTTGAACGATCAGAAGTACTCCAGGGGAGTCCAAGATCAAAACATAACCTTGGAAATATAGCAAAATAGGTCCCCTTTTAAAAAAAAAGATCTCTTGCGACAGAAAAAATCGTTGTCCTCTGTAGCAACCACTTCAGTTACAGTGACCCAATGGTACTCCATGTAGTAAAAAAAAAAAAAAATCAGTTTCCTGAGGCAAAGATTCGCCATGGTATTGGCACTATGTCATTCTACCATCAATTTCAGTCATCACATATTAAAAACGTGCAATTTCCTATCGTGGATTAACGTGTAGATATGTCGGTTGAAGAATTTAGCTGTCTTTTAGAGCCTCATACAAGCTGTCATGGAAATCCAATCACTTTAATGGTGATTCAGTGGCATCGCGTGAAAGCCCAGCTGTAGTTCATGCCCACGTGAAATTCTCCTGGTAATTTACAGTTGGTTGACACGATTTTTATCCAATTTCAGACAGTTTAAGCTTTCTTCAGTAAGTGAAAGACATTGATTGGACCTTAAACATATTAAAATACTTGCGTAATAGGGTTACGTTGTATTCAATACACTTTACGCAGCTCAGACTGACGGGGTTGCATGGGAACAAAAAACCTCCAGAACTGAGCCTGGAGAGCTGAGCTTTTTTGGGGGATGGAAATGTGATTCTGAGATGGAAAATGGCAGTTATTCTGAATGGAACAGACAGGAGGGCTGACAGCATTGATACTTTAAAGGAGCAGCTCAATAATTCTATTGAAAAGTGAGTAAAGCTGTCTTTGTATGGTGTAGCTCTATCTTTCTTTTAGCCTGCTAGCTAACTAGCCAGCTATTTCTTATTTTTGGTTTACCACCGTGATCATTGAGCTAGTTTATCACATTGGGTAACAAAAGAGTAGTCGATACTGCAGTGTGCTGGCATTTTTCTTAACTAGGCGATTAGTTTTAGAATTTATACCACATTCAATTAACCGGAATGCCTTGCATTTTCGCTCTTTTAAAGTGCAAACAGCTATTACTGTGACCTGAGTTATACTTGTTCCACAGGGTGTGAAAAGCGCTGTTACAAGCTTGCGTTTCACTTGGATGATCGGAATTGTAAACAGCAAGCTTTACGCCTGCATGAACATTCTGACCGTAAAATATGCAGTTCCTCTAATGAGTATGTGTGGTTGCGGCTTTGTAGATAAATGGACAAGACTCTGAGCTTCATCGTGGAGAAAAGGCATGTTTTTGGTTTGGAGAGGTCAGTGGTGACCATTGATGTCCAGCAGCACCTATATTGATAAACTCATGCTAAATTCAACCAGAAAATCATCCATTCATATTGAACTTCATGAGTACAAAGTTGATTTGCGTTAAAAATATGATTATTTTATGAATTGAAAGTGCACCATTTTCAAGGCTCTGGGAGTTTGGAGAGCCACCTGGATAGCTATCTTATTTGGCTTATAAAAAGTGGATAATTTAGCATTTCATGTTCAGATGAGGAGTACTTGTGGTCTAGGCATTTATTATCCCAGAAATGTATTGTTTTAACCCCCAGCCATTTTTCAATCCTCAGAATTTTTTTTTTACAGTTTCAATGGTGAATTCTCTTGAAGATTTTTTATGTTAGCTGCCCATTTTCTCTACCAAAATCATGAAAATAAACTGAAATACGATGTAATTCTTAATGCTGTAAGTGTCTTTTCTGAGTTGAGCCACATTTGTCCTCTTTATAATTCAAGATTTAAGCTTCATAAAGCATCAAATTGGGTAACCCATAAATGGCCAAATTTGGCATCTGCGCAAAGGGGTTAATACTAGCTGAGTATACAGCATGTCATGACATTTTCCAGTTAACGGGACTGAAAACAAAACCACCTTTTACCTTTGATGGCGGAGGTAATTAAGAAATGGGGAGCTCACGTACCTGCGCGCAACGCATTAATGCCAGTACAGCAACTTCGCATGTCACATTTCTAAGTTGTACATGCACACCTTTAAAATAGATGGAAGAAACGGTGAACCGCATGAGAAACCACCTAATGCTCCATTAGCCTGGACTTCAGATAGGTTAGTTGGCATGCTACAGAAAAGTGCTGTACACGATCAAATAAAAATGTATAAACACCAAAGTAACCATCAAAGCAATAATGAACAATATCTTTGACCTTACAAAGAGGTATCTTTGCCTCCGTTTCGCATTTTGCTGCGTTTTACTGCACCATTGAACAGAGCACTTATTTCATCTTACCTCTCCACAGCAGAGCTTAATACTGAGCAGAATACCGTGAATTTGCAGAAAGTTACGGCGCCAAGGTGTCAAATGTCAAACAGCATTAATGTAAAAATTCTAATGAACAAAAGAGAACTCCTCAAAACAATATATTCTGAGATAAAAGAGGAAAAGAATAATAATGTGCACACAGAAATTGATTTTTGGTTAAATGTAACGTTGCATGTACACTCGGGTTACACTTATGATACCTAGAGCAAAGCCTGAATGAAAAAGATGTAGAATTTTTTTCTCTCTGAAATTTTTACCAAGGTCCAGACCTCGGCGACCTCATAGCTAGTTACGGCTATGATGATGGGTCGGAAATGCCGAACCGCATATGAGCATGCTTCATCACAGCTGGCTCTGGTTGCCTCAATCTGAGAGAATGTTGCGATTACTAGTTTTGATTATGACATTGTCGTCATCGTCATGGTCGTTACCGGGGTAGGTCAAATGGGCTAACGCTTCTATTAGATAGTGGTGCGCCCCTGGAGTGACTGACGGGTGTGTTAAATCGTGGCCTTGAGGAGGACTTGACGGGCGTTTATGGGCGCCGGCGCGATCGCGCCCGTCTCGTGGCAAGCACTGCCACATGCGGACAGCAATAGTCCGATACATGAGCCACTCCTCAAATGATCCGCGGAGGGGGGAGTGAGCACAGAAATTTTGTGTGCATTGCTCAAAATGAACTCTGGCTATAAAAATCCTGGCTTGAAAACTTTATGTGTATGAAAAGTCGTGATGTCACAATTGACACAACAAAACAAGGATCAGGAGATTGGAATACTGATGGCTGTAATGAGTATAGCCAGTATTGAGGCTCACTTTGGAGTGCATTGTGTGACTGTTTCACGTCTGCAAATGCGATATAGGCAGACAGGAAGCTCTGGAGATTGACTGTGGCCTGGGCAGTCATGTGTAACTATGTGTGTGCAGGACTGTAGCATTCTTGTGATGCATCTCCGAGACAGCCTTCGTCCAACAACGTTTACCCTGCTGCCAAGGTTCCCGGAAGAGGACGTGACCATATCAACTCCCGTACAGTGCGAAAACGGCTCTGGGGTGAAGGCATTTGTTCATTTAGAGCACATGTTGGGATGGTCCTTACGGATTGCAGGCATGCTACTTTTTCTCAGTGGGGAGAATGTTCTGTCAAATATGACTTTTCACAAATGTAAAGTTTTTATGCCAGGGTTTTTATAGCCGGGGTTAATGTTGAGCTATGCATACAACATTTCGTTGCACACACTCATGTTGTGGATCATTGGAGGAGTGGCTCATGAAACGGACCATTGTTGTCGGCACATTGTCTGCCAACTTGCTCATTTGTTAGAATTCACAATTTGTGAGCTAATGCTCTACTCTAAATATCCTTGAATTTATTTTTTTCCTTATTACGTTATTCGCGCAAAATGTTGTACATTGTTGCTTGTTGCATTTTTAATGGTATATCAGCTTAAATTTCTCGGAAGTACAGTCAAGACATTGTTAATTTTGCAAATGTCAATTATAGTTGCTCGAAATGGCCGATTTGTAATGAAATATATACACTGGCAATATAAAGGCCCATTTTCATAATTTCAAGTCATCATAAAGGCTAATTTATCGTTTGAAAAACCCTTGTGTAATAATGTTTGCAGTCAGGGCCGCCGACAGGGGGGGCCAATCAGGTCTGTTGTCCCGGGCCCTGGATCGAGGGGACTCAGAACTGAGCTCTTTGACTGATGAAACATGTTCTGGAATAATTTGTCAAAATTTGCTTCTCTTTTAAAAAAAAAAAAAAAAAAAAAAGAGTACTTGTATCACATCTAATGCTTGTGCTTTTTCATTTCCAAAATTTTCCTCGACATAGTGGTCAAAAACACTTTTACTTTCCCTCCAAGCAAAAAATGGTTTGGCCTATTACACAGCGCAAATTCAAAAGTTCTATTGGCTAACCCCCGCCCTCCTCTTGTGAGTGTAAACTGTCAAAATAGCCAGCTTCCAAAATTCAGGAGCATGGAAAAGACAGGAGAAAAAGAAAATGAAAAGAGAGGGGTGCAAGGGATTTCATGACCAAATTTTCTAAAAGATGTGGACAAAATGATTACAAATTGACGAAAGAGGATTATCTACTGCAAGGTATGAAAGTTAAACACATAGCGCAGCGACTGACAACCAGATTTCAGCCTAGCTTAACCTTTTCCACCCAGGACTTGCCATAGGAGTTATTATGAGCCCTGCTCTCACCTCGCCTGAAAGCGCAGTACCTCTCCAAACTCGTTCCCATTTATCTTTCCTGATTAGCAAAATGTTAATTTGTTCAGTTGAGAGGATCAATCTGTAGATTTACTGGCCATTTCTTCTCAGCTGACATTATTGTTCATTCCAATAGTTATCAAGCATTTTACTATCCACATTAATGGTGACAGAAAACGTCAAGTGTTTTTCTCAGCTTCTGATTTGCTCTATCTTACAAAACGGTACTTTTTCTTTCTTCTTTTTTTCCTGCGTCAACTTCCGATCAGCTTGGATACCTCAACAAAAACGCTTTAAAAATGTAGTTTTGCCGACTCAGGTCCACGTGTTAAGTTTACTTTGAATAAAAATTAAACTTTGTATATAACAAGTGAAATTACCCAGGCATGGCAATCTTCCGTGGATCTGCGGATTTCTGCGGTTTTTATCTAATTTCGCTTGTGCAATTCCGTGGTTCGCATTACTGAGGCAGAAATGCTAGGTGTGGACAGGCGTGTTATTGTTTACATTTTGCCGAAACACGGGAATTTTTTGCGATTAAAGACGGAACTTTGCGTTGGTTCAACTCCCCCCACCCCACGTCAAAAGATTTTCAGCGGAAAAAACTCACGGCTGTTGCCATGGCTGATTACCATAATGCAGGTTAACTTTCAATCTGTTCCCGATTAAGAATCGGACAATTAATTGAAATAATTTGCTGAGCAAATAGGCTAACAATTAGCTGCATTGCCAATGATGAGTATGACATTCAGCCTTGTGCCAAAGAGGAAGGCTACAATATGAGACTGCATTGATGGCCGCTCACTGAAATTTCTTGAAATTCCATCCTGATGTAGAATATTATGTAGTAAATGCTGCTCAAGATGTATTTAGATGAAGTTTAGATTTCATTTCTAATTGTATGGACTGGAATTATCCAATTAATCTCGTATTGTAGCCTTCCAACAACTTTCCCAGAAAACTGGGCTTCAAAGACTTCATCAAGGATAGAGTTACCATTAAAGTTCAATGCATGGCATGCATTTAGAGTTCAAACCTAAACATGTAAACACCAACAAATGCAAAAGGTTTTGGAACTATTGGAACATGGTTCTGATGGCTTCTTGTAATATTGAAATTTCATGTTATGACCTTATGCTGGGCTACATTTGTTAATCACAATAATATGCATATTTTGCTCAGTACTATAGTGCATATAAGTCTTTGAGCATGGCATATGCAACATAACCAGTTTTACATATTTACATTTGAAAGATTGGCTGAAAAAACTAAGGTGGTTTATTTACTGCAATTGATATAATGTAAGAGAATGTCTCTTGTGTCTCTATCAGGAAAATAGGGTGCGTGTGTGAGTTGGGGTGGGGCGAGGCGTGGCGAAGAAGGGAGGGGCCCTCTGGGGTCACCTTGTCCTGGGCACGGGCAAACCTGTCTGCTGGCCTGTTTGCGGTGCTGAAAATTGTTGTGCTGTTTAATTAAGGGATAATTTACAGCGAGTGGGTCATTATTGCTAAATAAACCTTGGTGATGCAGGTCTTGAATCCCCCTGATGGGGTTTATTTCACAAAAACAACCTGCTGGCTGTACATTGTCCTGCTTATTACATGGCTACTTACCAAAGAAATCAATAATGTGACCCAGAATATTGATTTTAAGATTATTTTATTGATTCAAAAAAATTATATTATTGCTTCCGCTATTGTATTTTCCTTAGCCATTCTGGTATTGTTTTTCCTTAGCCATTATGTCTCCCCCTGAAGGGTCGGGAGACATATTGTTTTCGGGTGAGTTCCCGTCGGCGTCGGCGTCGGCGTCGGCGTTGGCGTCGGCGTTCCCATCGTTTCCAGAGCAGAACTCTAAAACTACTGGTCCGATTTCAACCAAATTTGGAGTGAACCTTCCCTATGTCATGTAGATGTGCCTTTTGGGGGTTTGAGCTCTTTTTCATTTCTATTTTTTTCTGTTTCCATGGCAACAGTTGGGACTTAGTCATTTTGAAGGGCGGGGTTCATTTCCGGAGCATATCTCTCAAACTACTCAACAAATTTCAACAAAATTTGGTATAAATCTTCCCTATGTCAAGTTCCTAGATAGATATGTAAGTTATTCTCAGTTTTCTTTATGTATTTCGATATTTATATCTTGAGAGATCAGGTGGCGGAAAAGGGGGAGACATCTGTTTTTACGAGTAAAAACACTCTCTAGTTTTATCTTCATTTAGGCCAGTTGAGAAAGAGTTAATCAAGGAAGCCCATCACTATGCTTTTGCCAAACCATAGAGATGGTGCCTAGTGTGAGCCAATTTCATCCTACAGTTGGAAAATGACCTGAAGCACTGCTCCAAATTATACAATACCTGTTTCGGGAAGATGCTCTCAAGCTGGTATTCTGCCTGTAATTGATTGGACCGCACAGTCACTAGATCTCTGGCCAACTGAGCAGTTGCGGTAACAGCTTGAATGCATTGTATGGAAAAAGTGTGTGTCAAGCCAATTTAAGTTGCGGGAAGTGCTTCATGAAGCATGGGATAAAATTTTTGCAGATTACCTCAATTTAAGTCAAAGTTCTGCGAGGATGTAATTGCTGCAAATGGAGGATTTCTTGATGAGCAAATTTTGAAGGATTATTTTTTTTTTTTTTTTAACAGAAATGATTATTTATTACCTTGTCACTGTCTTGACTAGATTTTTCAATTCATTTTTCAATTCCTAGAATAAATATTAAAAGCATGAATTTTCATGGATAACATGACATTTTCTGAGTAATGCCAAACTTTTGAGCTGTAGTGTAAATATGTCAAATAGTTACAGTTTCAGTATTTTTTAAAACTATGTTTAAAATACTGTAAGTGGTTTCATTCAGTTTTGTATTATTTTTTTATTTCGCCTTATTTACTTCGAGGGTATGCACTACAATCTGTACGTTTGGGCTATTTCTATTTCCTACACTGTTCACTCCATTTGGATGTTGCATACCCTCCAACTGGAGTGCATCACACATATCGACATCCAAATGGCGTGAACCTTGCTGGAATTGCAGCCCTTTAAAATTTAATTTCTATCCAGCATACTAATGTATATCATATCAGTTCCCGATCCACTGGGCTGCATAGCCAGTTTGTATTGATTCCTGGTGCATTTACAGGTGCATGGAGGACCTCCACAGGCCTGAGTGTCTGGTCCTGAATTGCAGTCCCTGCAGTCACTTGTCTTGAACCATGTCCTACAGTAGCAACATTACATTTATGTTCCTAACGCTCTCCACTGCTTTCCCCCTCAGGAGTGAACAATATCCTGCATGTGATGCTGAAGGTGGTGCGGGGCGCACGGCCGGATCTGGATGCTGTTCCGCGTTCCCGCCCCGCAGCCTGCGACCGTCTCCTGTCACTCATGCAGCGGTGCTGGGATAGCTCCCCGGATATCCGGCCTGGCTTCATGGGTGAGTGATTAGCTGCTAGCCTTCCAAGCCTTCTCACTGACACATCAATCTCTACTTCATACATACTATATGAGCATATGTGCGTTAACCAGCGTTCCAAAACTGCACTGTCATGTTGCAAAACTGGATGCACGATGAATGAAAACTTGTTTCCTTTTGGCATGCATCACAGATTGGGGACGACTAAAATGCCTCTTACCATTAGCATTTTCTTTTTCCCTCTGTTCTGTGAACTGCAGCCGTGGGCTTGTAAGTGTGGTCACTCATTCACTCATAGACGTTTAGGGGGACGCATGCAAATTATGTGCTGCGGGTCTGCGTGGTGTTTTTTTTTTTTGTTGTTTTTTTTTTGTTTTGTTTTTTTGTATAAAGCAATCTGAGGAGTGTCCAGGTATGCAAAAACACTTCTCTGTGTCTTTCACTGTTACAACTGAAAATGGCCCCAAGTAGATAAAAAGAGCACCAGAGTCAAATTTATAAAGCTGCCACAGCATATATCTTTATTTTTACTGAATACAAGAATAAACCATAATGGAATGCAACAAAATGGGGATAAAGCAAAGGTGAGATGGGGGCAGCCGACCAGAACAGGGTTTGGCAAGTCCCTACAAAGACTACATCTGCCCTCTTGTTAAAGATATTCCCTGAATACGGACTCAAAAGAAAAGCAGAAAAGGCCTCTGGGAAGCTTGCTTACCCACTTTTGTCGAGGCTTATGAACTGAAAGTGCAGAAAAAGAAAAGAATTGGCTATTTTCTCAACAAGATTTGCATTACAAATAAAGAAAATCAAGCCAGAACATAAATTACACAGCAGTGCTTGAGAGGAGAAGGTAGCCAGAAGTCTCCATTTTCACTTCTGGACCCTCACTAGGATCAAAAAGGGCACTTGCTTTTCCACAGGTGCAATCTGTGATCTATGGAAGCATATAGCTAACCATATTAAAATGAAAATGCAGTGTCAGAGATGCTTTCTTATTTTCAAGATACAAGCGCACTATTTGTATCATAATGAAAATGAAAATGTAATCCTGCACTTTCCATTTTCAAGTCCAGGTATGCAATTTTTATAACAAATGGAAAATTAAAATTCCACACTTGCGTTTTGCGTTTTCAAGAAATGCCCCGCAATATCACCAACAAAACAAAAACACTAATCTTATAAAGCAAATACATTCTCAAATGCTTTTTCGTTTTTCGAGAAGCACGCGCATTATTTGTATCATCACGAAAATGATAACGTAATCCTCCACTTTGCGTTTGCATTTTCAAGTCCATGTAGGCACTGTTCTCATTTGCAAGAAGTGATCAGTCAGATCTTGCATAGAAAGAGAAAGTGAGCACGTGCACAAACACAGCCATGCGTAACGTTGACCCTGCAGTCTTGGCACCATCTCTCTGGTTGTCTCGTGTCAGTGTTGTACTGTATTTCAGAATTGCAACTTGTTCATTCTTTGGCTGCTCTCCCTCTTCTGTAGAGATTACCTCCGAGACAGAGGAGCTGTGTTGCAAGCCCACGGAGGATTCAAAGTGCGCAACTACTGACCTGGAGCAAGGCTGCATCGAGCAGGTACAAGCAAGGGAGGCTGTACTGATTTTTCAAAGCCTCGCTCCTCCTTTACGCTCGGCTTGGCTTGTCCAAACAGATGAATTATGTAACTGAATACCTCGTCATTGATATACTGTACTTTGTCTTTTGCTTTTGCGCTTCTTCCTTTTGCTCTTATCTTTCTACCCTGATAAGTTCTTGATGAAATGTGCTTTGATGACCTGCTTGAAAGTCTTGATTGATGCATTTGTTTCTCGTTAAATTCTTTTGTTTCACAAGAAGTGTCTCCGAGGCGAGATGCATTCTGACATGATCTTTTTTTGGAATGACATTTTTGCTTCATGGCTACTGTTGTGTAGCAACATATGCTTTTTATTCTGTACGTTTAAAACGCTTGCTGAAACTTTCACACTACGCACCTTTTCTTACAAATGATCCATTTATACATTGTAACTGGTTATTTTACTCATGTAATCGGGCCGACTACCTTGTTCAAATGCACAAAATGTTGCGTTTTAGGCCCAATCTAACAATAATTTTACTCTGTCACTGTCAACCTTACATCAGGCCAGCCAAACCCCATTCCTGGAGATCTAGCCAGCACTCTTCACATTTTCACGCCAACCCAAACAAAGCACATCTCATTCAACAGCTTTGTCTCGGTATTTCTTAAAAAGTCATGGCAAATGGGACTGAAATTCAATCTTTCATGATGGTAGATCTCCAGGAAAAGGTTTAGACAGGACGGCCGTATACATATTATCTTTGCTCTACATGGTCAGATATTTCTAGCTGCATTTCTGGCCAGGCCCTCTGTTTATGTATTCAGCAGTGATGCGCTTGCAGTCATAGCTAAATTTCTGTAAATTTTGTGCCACCGTTCAACTCCAAAGCAGGGGGAAGATGTACAGGTGGAGAAGCCAAATCCAGTTATGGTTGCTGAAAATGACCTGAGCCTGACTGAGCTGCTGACCCAAGTGGACTCCGGGATTTCCCAAAGCTTTGACTGCGTCCTCGACAGTGATTCTCCATGCAAGGATAATGCGGAGAAAAGGCTTTCAGGAGTTTCTCAGAGTGACCGTTCCCTCTCCTCCCAGGGCTCCCTCAGCTATTCTTTTGAAAAGGAAATCTTTGCTGCTGGTAAGACGCGCCTGCATCTGGGAGAAATAAAAGATTTAATTTCTATACAAAGTACACAGTGAGCTCTGCAAGTATCTGGAAAGTGACCCAAATTTAAAGGGCTGAAACTCTTGCATGATTCAGTAGATGGGCGGGGTGCTCCCCAGAAATTTTTGAAAGCAACGACCTTTGTAGCATCTGCGATGCCTCACGACGCCCTGACAGAAAGTCTAGCATGTTTAATTTTTTCTTCGTCTTCCACAACGGGTTGCATCGCTGACCAATAAGAGCATAGCTGACAGCGCTCTGCAGGAAGAGATGACGCTGCAGCACGCGCATTTGACCATGGTGTAGCATCCCCTCTTCTTTTAAACACAGAGTGGAGGTATCTGGGCATTGAGGAGACAAGTTTCTTGAGTTTAGCCATTGGAATTTGATCCCACTCTTGTTTAATACAGGTTTCCAGCTGCTGGAGAGTTTTGGGTCTCCTTTGATGGACTTTTCGTTTAGTTATACGACAAGTGTACTCAATCGGTGAAAGATCAGGACTGCAGGCAGGCCAGTTCAGCACACGGACTCTTCTACTACGAAGCCATGCTGTTGCAATAGCTGCAGTATGTGGTTTTGCATTGTCCTGCTGAAATACACAAGGCCTTCCCTGGAATAGATGTTGTCTGGAGGGGAGCATATGTTGCTCTAAAACCTTTTATATACCTTTCAGCATTCATGGTGCTTTTTAAAACATGCAAGTGTCCCACACCATATGCAGTAATGCATCCCCATACCATCGGAGATGCTGGCTTTTGAACTGAACGCTGATAACAGGAGGGGTGGTCTTTCTTCTTTTTAGCCCGGAGGACATGACGCCCATGATTTCCAACAAGAATCTCAAATTTGGACTCGTCTGACCACAGGACACTTTGCCACTTTGCTACAGTCCATTTTAATTTAGCCTTGGCCCACAGAACACGGCAACACTTCTGGATGATGCTCAACAATGGTTTCCTTTTTGCATGATTGAGTTTTAGGTGGCATCTGTGGATGGCACGGTGGACTGTGTTTACTGAAAGTGGCTTCCTGAAGTATTCTTGGGCCCATTTAGTAATGTCAATGGCAGAATCATGCCGGTGAGTGATGCAGTGGCGTCTGAGGGCCCGAAGATCACGGGCATCCAGTAAAGGTCTTCGGCCTTGTCTCTTATGCACAGGGATTTTTTCCAGTTTCTCTGAATCTTTTGATGTTGTTATGCACTGTCGATGATGAGACCTTCAAAGCCTTTGCAATTTGACGTTGAGGAACATTGTTTTTAAAGTATTCCACAATTTTTTTTACGTAAGCCTTCACAGGTTGGAGAGCCTCTGGCCATCTTTACTTCTGAGAGACTCAGCCTCTCTAAGACATCCCTTTTATAGCCAATCATGTTGCACACCTGATGCCAGTTAACGTAATTACTTGCTAAATGTTCTTTCAGCTGATTCTCTTATATATTAATTGCTTTTTCAGCCCTTATTTGCCTTGTGTCCCAACTTTTTTGAGACCTGTTGCAGCCAGAAAATTTGAAATAAGCTCATTTTGTGGATAAAAATGTAAAATGTCTCAGTTTCAACATTTGAAATGTTATCTATGTTCTATTGTAAGTAACATATTGGCTCATGTGACCTGAAAGTCATTGCATTTTGATTTCATTCACAATTTACACTTCGTCCCAACTATTTCAGAATTGGGGTTGTAATATCTCTGGGGTCCATTGGACCTCGCAAGTTCTACATTACAACAGCTTCTGCCAAAGTGTCCCAGCACTAAAACTTAATCTCAGAAATTACTTGAGTTTACTCTTCACTCTCTCGACAGTTCCGAGGCACTGATCACGCAAAACACTATCTGTGCAATGCTCCTAACACACATGGTTTCTGCAATCAATGCAACAGGTTCTTGTCTTCCGGTCTTGTTCATGTGGGCACAGAAAGCTTCTTCTCGTTGCAGCTGGCTGCATGTTTTGTGCGCTTTCTCTTAGATCAAAGTATCCAGGAGTGATCAAAGTAGCCCTGGTATTCTTGCGAAGGGACGGTGGTCCCTGCGCTGTACTGTTCTAATTCAGCACCACTCTGACCATAAAACTTTGTATCTAACACGTGTGATTAGAAGTTGTAAGCTGTCAAAAGGGGGCTATATACCGTTAAAACATGGGCTACATGGTTAAACATGGCCGTGGACAAGAAATAAATAAATAATTTTTATGTCTGTGATAATTATGCAACTTACTTGAGATAAAGTCCTCCCAGTCTCAAGAAATGACCCTGCTGCTGCAACAATATTCTCGCCAGGAAGTATCCAGAACTTTTCAAGGGGATAAAAATGGCACAGTGCCTTCTGCTTTGCTTAGAAGAATGTGATATCTTTTGTATCACTCTGGGGTCCAGTGGACCCCAGAGTGTTATTGTCAATTTACTCAAAAAGTGCATGCCCTAGCAATGCCATTCTTTTCTGTATTTTGTGTGACTAAACAATGGAGGATTACATGAAATCTCGGACACGTGTCATTTAAAATGAAAAAGATAATAATAAATGAAAGTGCTTGGGGTCCATTGGACCCCAAAAGTCCTGAATAGGGTTAATCAATCCATTAGACTGGTCAGTGTGTGCCTTGCTGATAGCTTTGAGGTAACATGAAATAAAATGTATTATATGCGCGTGTCTTGCTGACAGTACCAGTACACCCGTGCCATAATGTTCGCCGTATGGCACGAGTGCCATATGGGGCTGAAATGGTCGGAACTACTTTCAAGTCGGACGTTTCCGTGGCAGCTCGGGTGGTTTCGAAGCTGAGAATATGTGTAAAAAATAGTATAATTGTGTAAAAAAACTATATTCCTGTAAAAAAAAAAAAATTAATAAACAACCTAAATGGCGGCTTCTGTCAACAGCGCCGAGGCACTTCAGTCTTTCATTAAGAGCAATGAAAACAAATACAGCCATCTTAACCGATAGGAGCATTCACAAATTCCAGAAATGGCTGGAAATTCAAGGTGAGATCATTAAATATAGGTTACGGTGCGGGTGTTTGTAGCGGATTGGAAATGGCGCATATAATACATAGTTTACCGTGCTCGTGTTTGTAGCGTCTGGGGAATTTCGGAACTCGTTTGGCCGCGGAGGGATGTTTACCGAAAATCACTCCACGGCCCAACTCGTTCCGAAATTCCAGTCCGCTACAAAAACTCACACCGTAACCTATATATGCTGTCCGAGAGCAACGTGAATCAGAGTAATACTATCGTACTTACAGCAGTAGTCAGACATCGTTAGTCGGAGATGTAACATGTAGTTGACAAATGCATCTACTTATTTGCCCAAAATGAAAACAATAGTATCCAAAGATAGTATACTACCCCAATTCCAAAATAGTTGGGACAAAGTGTAAATTGTGAATAAAAATCAAATTGCAACGACTTTCAGATCATATGAGCCAATATGTTATTTACAATAGAATATAGATAACATTTAAAATGTTTAAACTGAGACATTTTACATTTTTATCCACAAAATGAGCTTATTTCAAATTTTCTGGCTGCAACAGGTCTCAAAAAAGTTAGGACACAGGCAAAAAAGGGCTGAAAAAGCAATCAATATATATGAGAATCAGCTGAAAGAACATTTAGCAAGTAATTAAGTTAACTGGCATCAGGTGTGTTACATGATTGGCTATAAAAGGAATGTCTTAGAGAGGCTGAGTCTCTCTGAAGTAAAGATGGCCGGAGGCTCTCCAACCTGTGAAGGCTTGCTTAAAAAAATTGTGGAATACTTTAAAAACAATGTTCCTCAATGTCAAATTGCAAAGGCTTTGAAGGTCTCATCATCAACAGTGCATAACATCATCAAAAGATTCAGAGAAACTGGAAAAATCTCTGTGCATAAGGGACAAGGCCGAAGACCTTTACTGGATGCCCGTGATCTTCGGGCCCTCAGACACCACTGCATCACTCACCGGCATGATTCTGTCATTGACATTACTAAATGGGCCCAGGAATACTTCAAGAAACCACTGTCTGTAAACACAGTCCGCCGTGCCATCCACAGATGCCACCTAAAACTCTATCATGCAAAATGGAAGCCATTGTTGAGCATGATCCAGAAGCGCCGCTGTGTTCTGTGGGCCAAGGCTCATTTAAAATGGACTGTAGCAAACTGGCAGTGTCCTGTGGTCAGACGAGTCCAAATTTGACATTCTTTTTGGAAATCATGGGTGTCATGTCCTCCGGGCTAAAGAGGAGAAAAACCACCCCTCCTGTTATCAGCGTTCAGTTCAAAAGCCAGCATCTCTGATGGTATGGGGATGCATTACTGCACATGGTGTGGGACACTTGCATGTTTTAAAAAGCACCACGAATGCTGAAAGGTATATAAAGGTTTTAGAGCAACATATGTTCCCCTCCAGATGACATCTATTCCAGGGAAGGCCTTGTGTGTTTCAGCAGGACAATGCAAAACCGCATGGCTTCATAGTAGAAGAGTCCATGTGCTGAACCGGCCTGCCTGCAGTCCTGATCTTTCACCGATTGAGAACATTTGGCGCATAACTAAACAAAAAGTCCGTCAAAGGAGACCCAAAACTCTCCGGCAGCTGGAAGCCTGTATTAAACAAGGGTGGGATCAAATTCCAATGGCTAAATTCAAGAAACTTGTCTCCTCAATGCCCAGATGCCTCCACTCTGTGTTAAAAAGAAGAGGGGATGCTGCACCATGGTAAACAGGCCCCTGTCCCAACTTTTTTGAGACCCGTAGCAGCCATCAAATTTGAAATGAGCTCATTTTGTGGATAAAATTGTAAAATTTCTCAGTTTCAACATTTGCAATGTTATCTCTGTTCTATTGTGAATAAAATACTGGCTGGTGTGATTTGAAAGTCATTGCGTTTTGATTTTATTCACAATTTACACTTTGTCCCAACTATTTCAGAATAGGGGTTGTAATCCATCCGTATGAAAACTACTCACCCTGCTTTACAGGTGTAGTAAGTGTAGTTTCGCTATTTTGTCTGGCTGGAATTTGTAGTTTCTGAGGGGTTCGATTTATCTTCATAGATTGCCAGCACTTCGCTGTGACTTCGTCATCTCTGCCCATTCTGTAAAAAAAAATCTTGATTTCCTACTCATATCCTTGAGTAAAATAGTTAAGGCCTCCTTGAAGAACTTTCTTGGACAAGTTAAATGCATTTGGCAGGAAAGTCACAGCAATATTATTCGGAATAGGCAAGAGAGTGCGAATTCGAATTTTCGAATTTCTGCTGTGCGCTAGCTATTTCAGAGCTGCGCTGCAAAGCGTGGGGGACATGGCAACTGCAACTAGGGAGGCGGAGCTTACCGCTGCATTTTGGAAAGGCATGCTGCACTAGGATTCTGTTCAACCAGCTGACACGCTGGGGAAATGCTATGTTTATTTATTTTTTATTTTTTATTTTTTGTTTCTTGCAAATTGGGGGACGGCAGAAGGAGGGCGCTAACAGACATGTGAAAGCAGGGCGGACCTAGATTAAAGCTGGGCGGGCCGCCCTCCTTGCATTATGTGGGGAGTACCCTGGATAGGGCCATAAATGCCCTCAGATTAAAGTTGTTGCTTCGATTTGAAGTTATTTCTGTGCAGACTGCGAAGTACAGCCCTTTCAGTTGTCACTGCCTAAATACATGTAGACCTCACAGCAAATCATTGATTCTTATTGGGCTGAATCTAAAGGGATGAGTCCTTTGTGTTGGTAACTGATATCCTATGCTTTTTGTCAAGATTTGGGGCCCCTGGACCTGCAGCAAAAGAAGCTGTGTGAGGTGATCAGGGTGCAGAACATGGCCCGGCTGATGAAGATCCTACAGCCGCAGGATGTAGACCTAATGCTGGCGGATGGCCAGAGTTTACTGCACTATGCCATTCAGATGGCCAACGAGGAAGCGGTCAAATTTCTGCTGCTCAACAATGCAAACCCGAACCTCGCCGATGCCAGGGGCTCCACACCCTTGCACCTGGCTGTCGAGAAGAGGCTGAGGAGCATCACTGAGGTCCTGCTGTCCCGCAAGACGACCAACCCCAATGCGAAAGACGAGGACCTGTACACGCCTCTCCACTGTGTTGCCCTAAATGGCGATGATGACATTGCCCGCCTGCTCCTGGACCGGAATGCCTCCCTCAATGAGCCAGACATTCAGGGCCGCACACCCTGCCACGTGGCGTGCCAGCACGGGCAGGAGAGTGTGGTGCGTGTGCTGCTGAGCCGTGGGGCAGACACCCAAACGCCAAGCAAGAACGACTGGATACCGCTCCACTACGCGGCCTGGCAGGGCCACCTGGCCATTGTCAAGCTGCTGGCAAAGCAGCCTGCGGCCAATGTGAATGGGCAGACCTCTGACGGGCACACAGCGCTGCATCTGGCTGCCCATAGGGGGCAGTACAGGGTTGCACGAATACTGATTGAGCTGGGAGCGGATGTCTGCTGCGTTGACTTGGATGGGCGCACGCCGCTGCACGTGGCGGCTGAGATGGGCCACACCAGCACTGCCAGGCTGCTGGTGAAACACCATGCTCCGCTCCAGGCCAAGACCAGCCAGGGCTGGACCGCTCTCCACCTGGCCGCAGGACGCGGTCGTCTGCCCACCGTTAAGATGCTGGTCGAGGCAGGGGCGGATCAGAGTGTGGTCGACCTGGACCAGCATACTGCTTGTGACCTTGCTGTCCAGGAAGGCCATGACAACATTGTAAATGCACTCCAGCAGAGTTTTCCAGAAAAATCTAATGTACCTGATGGGCAGGGACTGTCCCCTTTGGAAGCAGTGCTTAGGGGAGATTACACAGACATGGCCTGCATTTTGCTCTCCCAAGAGGCAGAGATTCCACCGCCATGTCGGGACTCGGAATCCCAGAATGCATTGCGGAAAGAGGAGGACATTGGCAAATCTACAGTGGATAAGCAGCTCCAGCCTGGCATAGTCACTTTGAAACTCGCGGAGAATGATAGGTCTTCCTGCCAGGATCCATCTCGACCTCTTTGTGCCACAGCTTTCTGTTGAACCAGTGCTTGGTGGATGGTAATGAGGACATTTTAATGGACATGTATTGAACCAGAAATGAATGTGGCTGAAAAGTGCCATTGAGAATCAATATTATTCTTGAATGGGTGTCCCTGGTATAACGAGTTACTTGCATTGCCATTCACCATACCATGGCAATGTTGGCATGGCTCTGCTTGGAGCTGGCAATGACTTTGCTTCCATTTTCACATGATTATTAAACGATTATTTTCTGTGGAAGGGCAATTTAAAGTCACTTTGGCTATATGTGTTTTTGTGTTGCTTCACTTTCATCTGCAAAATCTTTTTACCATCTTGTCTATTCATTTTGCATTTTTGATCTCAAATGTGGTGCTCAATGGAGTGGGTTTTTTCAGCTGCTTGCACATGCAGGAAAACACTGAGCAGAGCACTGAATATGCTAATTCCTTTGTTGTTGTGAAACATTTCATATCGAGACTATCCCTCCAAAACACTTGAAGTACAAATCCCCCACCTTCTGCCTCAGGCAAAACAATTATAAGACATGCTCTGAAAACATTCCAGGAGTCTTGGTGTGAATGTGTTTGTGCAACATAATGGAATTGAAACAATTGGATCTATGTTGGGCAACTGCTTTGTGCCAAGGCACGGTTGTTGGTGCTACACCCATGTATTCACAATGTTGTGGATGTCAGCTTAGAGGCTAGTACAGATTCACTCATTGCAGGATACTTGAATAAAAGCCCAGTTTGCTTCAATAGTCAAAATAAGAGTCCAGAAAATGCAGTCAGTGGGGTGTCTATATCTCGGTGAAATTCTTATCAGCACAGACATATTGTCACTTTGAAAATATCCCTCTTAATAATTGCATTAAATTTTGAATCTGTTACAGGTTTTTGCTTCCCATTCAATGATTATTTATTCACATTTTACCCAGTTATGATCTGTCTGAGCAATAATTATAAAATGTGATTTGAAACTTGGGGGAGAGAAATACAGAAATAATTTGAGGCACCTTGGAGGTAAGAGATACTGTGGCAGTGAACGTTGTGCGTTCTATTTTTAATTTCAATAATTTTTTAATTGTAATGTATTTTACTGAGCCCAACCACTGTTGCTGAACAACTGCTCCTTTATTAGAGGTTGCTTTTTCAACCTAGTTATCCATTGTTCTGCCGTTGATGGGAGAGGGTTTTTCATTTCTTGCCCCTGCCCCTGAAAACACCGAGTATATGAGTGTTGCAGACTGATTTATGACATGGGCTTGTTTGCAGAGACTGCATAAATCCAATGGTGAGTTCTCTGTAATCAGATGCTGTATAGCAGGAGCACTAGTCTGACTTGAAGGAAGTAGAGGGGAAGGAGAGGAGGCAGCTTTGGGCCACTACAGTTTTCTTGTGATTTGGTGCTTTCACTCGGTCATGTTTTATTTACTCTTGCTATATATAACCCTACTTCTGAACATAATGGCTAAGTGAACAATATCATCTTTACACCGATAGCATAGGTACTGCTTTCTCCTAAATATGTGCTAATTAGAAGGGCACGCAGTAGAGTGCATACCTCTACCTACACCATTACTTTTTCACTTTCTCTGTAATGTTGACCTTGATCTTTGACCTTAACCTTTGATAATTTAATCACCACTTGCTGTAGTCATATAAAACATTCTCCCAAATTTTAATCAAAATGGACCACAGATTTTGTTAGCCTGCTTACAAACAGCGAGAGAGGCAAACCAAGGGGGCAAAAGTATAACCTCTGTCCAGCATTGGCAGAGGTAAAAAAAATTATGAGATAAATTTGCACATTAATGTAGAATTTTTGAAGGGTTCTTAGGTTGGAAACAGAACTGTTCATCTTAACCACATGAATTAGCCTATTAGGGGTTATGTATTACCATAGTCATTTGTCTTTTTATTTTCTTATAACACTTGTCCAATCAGTTTTATGGAACATAAACTTTTTGATGTAGGACTTAACTTCACAGTATTAAGGTCTACATTTGGGTGTAAATCTGTGCAATTGAAAAGATCTGCAGCATATCCGATGTCTCGATGGCATGAAGCATCATTCCATGAGTGCACAACGTGGATTTACTTGCTAATGGTAATATTCAAGGGATGCAGTGAACATAAAAAATAATATTACCGTCTATGAAGAAAAAGCTATTTGACATAACGGACACTTTAAAACATTCAGTTGTAATATTTTAATTTTCTTTTATCAATTGGAGTAATGTTTGATCTAAATTTTTAAAGTTGATTTAATTTGTGATTTCCAACAGTTATGCTATTCTAGCAATACAGGCCACGTAATGTGCCCTGCGTGATAAAATACTAGTCGACGAACTCATGGATTTCTCATCATTTATAACCTGTATGCTGTTTGAACATTTATTGAAATTACGCGCTCAGTATTGAGTGATTTGCTGATTGGAATACTGATATTCTTTCATATAATATAGCTTGCATTCCTTCGGGCGCACGATTCCACTGTTGCTGTGGCAACTCTTCCCAAAGAGGGCTTCAGCAGAGTGGAACTTCTTTAATTGGAGTTTTAGGGACCAGCGTGAAATTAGTTGGAGTATCCTTCACTTCGAAAAGAAAATTATGACCACAAGCAGACAATTTCTCATTAAAATTCATGCGAATTCATTTTGATATTTTTCCTGAAGGGACTCCGATGACCAAAGAATGATCATTTACATGATATTCCTACGTCGGAAAAATAATAATATCAATGCGTTAAATCATCACAGGTAATGATGATAACGTTGCAAATCTCAAGGGAGTCTGTTGTCGGTAGTGTTTGTTGCGCATTATGGAGAGGCGGGCAGAAGAGATAACGATTTTACTACAAAAACAAATAAGGAAAATGTTCGGGATCACACACACAAAAACACATAATAATCTGGGTATTGCGCGTGCTGCGTGGAGATCGATGAGTCTAAGCCTTGTCTGAATATATTTAGCCTCATTTGTGAACTGTAGTTTATCACACTGCGGTCAAGCCAGCCCGCAGTTAGATCACGGTGAAAATATTTCTGTCTGCCAGTTTCTCATGTGAAGTGTAGGCCATTTCATTTGAAAGCAAGCGAGCAGGCTGCAGAGCTCATCACGGGAGGCATAGAGATCTAACGGTTTCTGGGGAAATTAGTCAAAGGATCCAGCCCCCGGTCCTAAATCCACCTGCTGATGCCAGAGCGCGTTGCGGAGATCCAGACTTGCAAGTAGCTCACGAGGGAACCGGACACTCCATTAAGTTTGTTGCTTGACCAGTTAGCACAGAGACCAATTTTATCCACGTGGAATCATGGATTTGAACTCTTATTGTTTTGCTCTATCAGGAATTATATTTTGTGGTAAGTTGGCTGTTCTATCGGTAATTCCTTAAATGTAGGCTCTTGGTTTTGCTGTTCTCATTATCTTTAGCTTGCTCGCTGGGAGTAATCGAACGTTCGGATTGATTCACGTTTCTACGAGCTTTTTCATTAGAATGTGTCGCTAATGATGCAGTGCGCGTCATTATAATTGCTGGTAACGAGTAAGTTGTCTTAGTTTTGGCAGCAGTGGTGGACGACCGCTCACTCCGTCTCGGAATCCTTTGC
Organism: Gymnothorax javanicus; assembly: GCA_029692085.1. Lineage (NCBI taxonomy): Eukaryota > Metazoa > Chordata > Actinopteri > Anguilliformes > Muraenidae > Gymnothorax > Gymnothorax javanicus. The sequence continues at coordinate 79,290,091 of CM056195.1, forward strand.
ACCTGCACTCCCTTGATACCAAAACCCTGGATAACAGGACCCTTGACACCTAGAGCGTTAATCTCAACGACAGTTCCAATGCTTTTCTAGCTCACTACGTTCAGTGCAGCTAATTGAAGTACCGTTAGCAGGCTTAGTTGGCTACGAGTTGAGAAATTCTCTCCGTTATAGTTATAGCGCAAATGTGTGATTTCCGTTTACCTCATAGCTAAGTTACAGTGCTGTGTCGATACATTAGGTTTAAGGATTTGTTAAATATTTCTGAAATTGCATGGATTCACTTGGTCTGAGCCGACTTGAAATAATTCAACTATTTGCTAGCTACCTAACATGAGCCGTATGTTTTCTCAAAACTGTCAACGTTATCCCCGCCATTCTTTACCGTGTGCTGCAGGATGTTCGTAGGTCTTTGAAACTTTTTAAAATCTTGCGTCTATCAGTACGAATGATTAATCGAAATTTAACGGATGGCTGGCAAAAAAATAATGGATGTAGCTAGCCTATCTGTTGCCTTTGCAATAGAATATTTGACAGAATTCTAGTCGACGTTGCTCAGACTCAGAACTCCAGCAAGTTTAAAAACAATGCGATTGATGGGGCATGCATATTGAGTAAAATGATGTGAATTTACTGTGAATCATACAATGTCTGCCCATTCTGTGCATTACCTATAATAAAACGTGGGCTGTTACTACCGATTTGATTTAAATGTCTAACTAGCTAGTGTTGACAGCTTTGCGCGAAAGAGAAGTGGTATGTATACTGATATTCATGATTCAGTAAAATAAGATAAATGAGGGATTTTGAGTTGCTTTCTTGTTTAATTTCGTGTGTAATAGGGCTGCCAAAACCCGCCTCAGCCCTTACCAATCATATTTTATAGATACCTGGTAGTTGCGCTGGATTTGCTTCTGTCAGTAAGGCTTGAGATAACTGGATGCTGGTGAACCTGTCATTGTACTCTTGGTCAGTATGGCGTCAGCATGCTCTCATACTGCCTTGAATGACTAGCTGGTTGTTGGCAGTTGGGCAAGCGTAGTACGAGAACTAATCTGGTCAACTTCTGCATTTATTCAACAAAACAAGCTGAGTTGAATATAAGCTGAAGGTTCACATCGAGCGTAACCGGCAGAAGTTCATACACGCAACGGCAAAATTAAGGACAGTTAGTCCTTGTCTATGGCTGTATGAGTCGCACCTCCCGCCAGTTCGCTGTAGCATGGTGGCCTATTATTGGATTAATGGTGAGAGATTGTTTTTCACTGGGAAATAACGAAATGAGCATGATGCATAAGTATTTCCCAAGGGTATAAAAAAAAAATACCGATTTAGGCTGTGGATTGGCGTGAATAGACGTATACATACAGTATATCAGGATAAGAATTTTCGCTTACTGGAAACAGTTGCAGCAGTTGCAACATGAAGAATACAAAAAATGTAATTCTTTTATGTCTGTACGTGATTGATATACATGTAATCATGCAACAACAATGGTAAACAAACACATTATTTGCAACCTCAGGTCAACTAGAATTGGGACAATTATGTAAAAGGAAAATAAAAACACAATTAAGTGATTTGTTAATTCTTATACCTACATTTTGTTGTAATCGGCACAAAGAAAACATCTTAAGTTTCACCTTAACTATAGATCTTTGAAAATATTGGCAAATTCTGAATTTGATGCCTGCAACACATTACAAAACCACTGGGAGTGGAAAGACTGGAAAAGTTGTGGAATCTTCCGGAAAAGACCAGTGTCTGCAGATAAATAGGGCAACTGGTGATTCTGTTATGGCTGGGTGTAAAATTGGCTGGCTCTAAAGGCATGGTCATTTACCAGCAAGATGGTTTGAGGTTTGCCACTGTGCTAAAAGCTGGGTGTTGCAAATATTCAATGGACAACATTCCTCAATGTGTGATTAAATGGAATGTTGGGATGTCTCCATTACCAGTCCATAATATGGTGAGAATGTTCCAGTTCGCAGATTCTTTGAATAATCTAATTGTGTAAAAGATGGGCCCAATACCAGCGTTGGATTTGCGTGACTTTTGACAGCACTGCGTTAAGAACCAAGATGGTTCTGCAATGGACATAACCACATAGTCTTGTAAATACTTCAGAAGGTTTGTACCAGTGAACGCAGTTTGTTGTGGCATCATCAAATGCAGGTTAAGACTCTGCTCTGCAAAGAGGAAGCCATAAATCTTTAAAATCCAGAAGCACAGCGAATTTCTCTGGGCTTGAGCTCATATGAAATAGACTGATGGAAAGGAGTCTTGTTGTCTAACAAGTCCATCTTTCAAATGTCTTAGGAAATAATTGATGTTACTGTGCTACATAGGAGAAGGACCATCCTGACTATTATTACCATCATATTCAAAAGCTAGGATATAACTCAAGATCATGTTGCACCTTTGGGGGCACTTGGGGTAAAAATTGAAAGGCATCTAATTTTACATTTTGTGTTATTTTCAGTAACTATGGTATTCCCCTCGTAACTACTTCAAATTTCATGGACTAGTCACAAATACTAAGAAATCTATGGCCTCAAATGTATGCTTACCCGAGATCCATTTTGTGACGTTGCGGACACTAAAGCAATAAGAGTAACGATTTAAATGTCTTGAAAAAAAAAAGTTTTATTCAGTAAAACAAGTTAAATACACAGCTTTTATCATAATATAAAAACAACATTAAAAAAATGACATTTTTTTCATACATTAGTGACGCATACCTAAAATATTGCTTTTTATAACCACTGTTTAATACAACATCAACAGCTAAAATTCTCACCGTAGAATGTACCTTTTTAAACACCCTGCATATCTTTAGTGGGTGTGGATTAGTTATGTCATTAGGTTATTACTCTAGTTTTAACTTTTGATAATTATATGAATGATAATTAGTGAATGCATTGAACTGAACAACCACAATTGATAAGTTGAGGTGCTGTGATGCTTGTTTTTATTTGACTTTTATTATTTTGGAAATGTTCTAATTAGGATTGTTAACTGTTTTTATTGAGATTTGTAATATGTGATTATTGTGTTTGTTGTGGACCCCAGGAAGAGTTACTGCTACTTTGGTGGCAGCTAATGGGGATCCAAATAAAAATAAATAAACAAATAAATATGAATATATTCATTTGAAGAGTGGTAGATGCAGTGTTAGAGAATGTGGGGGAAAATGTTGCGGACACTACACACCGTTGTGGACACTACAAACAATATTTGAATTCATTTGTGCACCACAAAAGCACCCATATCTTGAATTGATTTTACTGAATATAAACCTCATCTTAGCAGCATTATTCATTTTAGGTGGTGTAATCCCACTTGGCCAAGTCTTTGCAGAAATATATGCTCGACAGTATACCGTTGTGGACACTACATATTTTTGGCGACACCATTCGATACCAAAATCAAGGCAATATACCTGACAGGGAAACTTGTTAACTTATCTGAAGTGGTAATCCTTGCCATTTCTTGGTAGGAATGGTCATAAGGTACTCAGAAGTAACTTTAAGATGTTTTAAAGTGATTATAGCCCCTTCAAGCAAGTAAATTTTTAAAATCTAAGGGAAAAAATGAAAAATCAATAACAAAGACATCAGAGACTTTAATTGCGATAATTATGGCATCCCTGGTGGGATCTCCACAAAACAACGTGCAAATAAACCAGAAAAAAATACAGAATTAATGTATGCATAAAACTAGTCAACTATTTTTTTGCTTCCTATAGAAAATCATAATTCAAAATTAGTTAATGTTAAAATGCCCTGTCCATAACAATGTGAAATACAACCCCAATTCCAAAATAGTTGGGACAAAGTGTAAATTCTGAATAAAATCAAAACGCAATGACTTTCAAATCACACCAGCCAGTGTTTTATTCACAATAGAACAAAGATAACATAGCAAATGTTGAAAATGAGAAATTTTACAATTTTATCCACAAAATGAGCTCATTTCAAATTTGATGGCTGCTACAGGTCTCAAAAAAAGTTGGGACAGAGGCCTGTTTACCATGGTGTAGCATCTGCCTCACCAAACTAACCTCCGACTGCACGTCACTGGTTTGAGGGCCCAAAGATCATGGGCATCCAGTAAAGGTCTTCGGCCTTGTCCCTTACGCACAGAGATTTTTCCAGTTTCTCTTAATTTTTTGATGATGTTATGCACTGTCGATGATGAGACCTTGAAAGCCTTTGCAATTTGACGTTGAGGAACATTGTTTTTAAAGTTTTCCGCAGTTTTTTTACGCAAGCCTTCACAGGTTGGAGAGCCTCTGGCCATCTTTATTTCTGAGAGACTCAGCCTCTCTAAGACATCCCATTTATAGCCAATCATGTTACACACCTGATGCCAGTTAACTTAATTACTTGCTAAATGTTCTTTCAGCTGATTCTCTTATATATTAATAGCTTTTTCAGCCCTTTTTTGCCTGTCTCAGTTTCAACATTTGAAATGTTATCTATGTTCTATTGTAAATAACATATTGGCTCATGTGATCTGAAAGTCATTGCATTTTGATTTTATTCACAATTTACACTTCATCCCAACTATTTTGGAATTGGGGTTGTAGTACAAACTGGCTTTCTAGTAGTCGCTGCCTCGACATTTAAACAGCTGGAAAATTCACCAGTTCCAGTGCAACTGATCATTTTATGTGTATCTAAAAAGTATAATATTGAACAGTGTTGTATACATACTATTTAATAGCACATACTATAACACAGATTAGGGGATATTAACAACTTGATCTCGATTCACATCTAGCTTTGGTCATGGTCTGGGGCTGAATTGGTGTACTTGACATGGGAAACTTGCACATCTGTCATGGCAAAATTAGTGCAGAAGGGTAAAAAATCATTTTGGGACAATATATGCCCTTTAGTCAATGTCTTTTTCAGAGACAGCCCAGCTTGTTCAAGCAGGATAATGCTAAGCCACACACCATGCGCATTACAACAGGGGGGCTCTGTTGTCACAAAGTGTGGGTGCTGCCTGTTGGGCAGACCTCTCTCTCATTGAAAATGTGTGTTGGATTATAATGCGCAAAATACGACAACGGAGATCCCCAACGACTGACCAGCTGAACTCCCGTTCATAGTTTTCAGTCTTGCGACTGCTGTGTTCCCCTGAATGGCAAAACACTATTTCAGTATAGCGCTTAATACATTCCATAGTTTTGCCACGCAAGCTTGTCATTTTTTCATTTGTTTTAACCCACAGATATTTTGATCACCTCCCTAACGAACAACAATATTTTAACAAACTCCAAGTTATAGGCACTTGCGAACCATGTTCAGCGCCCGCCACAGAATGGCTGTTTCATTCACAAAAAGAGTGTTCTTAATGTTACCCGATCTCCATTTTAGCAATGGTCACATGGAAAGTCCATCCCCGTACACTGCCGCCAGAATAAAAGCATATAAACATAAGGATTGTTACATGTATTTTTGATGTAGATGGGTCAGTAATGCTGTCTGTAGGGAGGTGAAGGACAAAGTAAATCTTCACTTTCAAAGCAAAGGTGTGTGCTAATTAGCATGCTTGCTATCTAGCTACCGAACACTGATTGTGGTACTCGTTAGTTTATGTTACCAGCTGTTCTATGGTAGTAAATTTGGTAATAAATTCACAATCGCCTCCTCTCTGGATGGGATTCTGTAAAAGCAAAACCCAAGCTTGCCTCTTTGTCGGTCACTGCATCTGATTGATCAACAACTAAATGACATTTAGTTGCAAAACTATTTGGTTAAAATGACTGAAAGGAAATGGGGGATTCTTTCTTTTGTGCTCCAAATGTTCCGTTTAGGTTGTGATGTCACCCGGAAGACTATGAATTTCAGGCAAAAATGGGAAAAAATTGCTTTCAAAACTCCCAACAACTGGTGTCTTCAATCTCAAAAAGTCTCAGAGTGTAATTGAAAAAGATGTGATTACACACATTGGTGAACATGCATCTGTTCGAATGTCATTTGAAGGTGTGGCTAACATCACATTTTGAAATAGCTGTTATTTTCAAATAACAATTAAGGTGATGAGTTAAAACAATTTATTTTGTCTTAATACTTCTTCAGTTGAATGCAGGATAAAAGAGATTTGCAAATTACTGATGGCTGTTTTCATTTATATTTTATGCACTATCCAGATTCTTCATAGAATTGTACATTCAGGGTACTGTTTCTTTTAATTTGGCGTGAATTATGTTGCCACACTACGGGATTAATGGAGAACATCGCAACATAGTTCAAGAAATTTAATTAATTTTGGTCTGCAGATTGAAAATTTCTGTGAAGAATGAATAATCAGTGAATTTAATTTACTTTCCCAGGTCAGGTAGAAATGGCCCCAGACCCTGTCACAGACATTGAGCGGGCTCTTGTTTGTGTGATTGGATCTCCTTTAGAAACTAGTGCTGTCCAATGTTGTCGTAACAGTGCAGCCTGATAGATTGTGCTTGTGTGTAACCCTGGCTTTAGCCATCTGCAACATGTACGACTGAGCGTGGCAGTATCCTCTCCTTCCTACTGTCATACCCCTATACCCCCCCTCTTCCCCACCCCAGGCGTTTTCCCAAAAAAAAACAAAGCAAGAACGTGCTGATTCCATTCTCCAATGACATGTTGTCCTCTGTAATCTTATGATGAGAATATGCATTAGCCAGAGCCTTGCAGATCCTGTTAGCATTCCTCTGCTGAGGCACATTGCTATACCCAGGGACCCACGCGCTGGGGCTGCAAGCTGCTGATTTCGGGCCCGTCCACATTGTGTTTCTTTCATTTTCAATTTGGAAAACGAATGGACCATTAAGGAGCCATGATTGCATTCCATTAAGATACGGCTTCTGATTAATGGGCAGATGGCTGCCGGTGAACTCTGACTGCCGTGATGCTATTTGTATTCCTGGGCTATTACTCATTTGCAGGTGCTGTCCCAGAACTGAAAGTCGCTTTTTGACCACTGGGGTGCGTGCTAAAGGGGTCAGGCGGTGCAAGGGCAACTGTGGCTGCTTGCCTGCAATTTTCATCATTCCTAATTGAATTTCTTCTCTCTCCCTCTCCCTTCCCTGTTTATTCTCTCTGGGCATGTACGCTTCTGTTTGTCCTCCCGAGATTACACTTGTTTTGGAAGGGAGGGGGTACTGTTGTTAGTGAAAGAACCCAAAGTCCCCCTGGACTCATCAGCCACATTCTGCTTCTCCCATTTTTTCTAATAGACAGTCACAGCATCTACACGTACTACACTGATCGGCCATAACGTTACGACCATCTGCCTAACATTGTGTAGGTCCCCCTTTTGCCGCCAAAACAACCTTGACCCGTCGAGGCACGGACTCCACTAGACCTCTGAAGGTGTGCTGTGGTCTGTGACACCAATAAGTTAGCAGCACATACTTTAAGTCCTGCGGAGCTGGCCCTAACTACTTTGGTGCCCTGGGCAAGATTTTTGCTGACGCCCCCTTGTATTGCCGCTGATTCCACAATGTGTTCCTGCATTTGGACAGAAACTGCATGTAGCTTTATGTCTTACAGATTTTCTTTATTTATTTTTTACAAACCCTCACAAACAGTAATTAAAACCAAAATAACAAGAACAGTAATATGAGTGGCATAAAACTATAAATACAGTATGATTAAATACTATATGTACAACCTCTTTTCCTGAAAAGTTGGGACGTTGTGTAGAATGTAAATAAAAACAGACTGCAATTGTTGGCCAATCTTTTATTTTTAATATAAAAAAATTTGGCATCTCCAATCCCACCCGATTTGGAATGCTCAATTCGAGAACTATGTACAACCCTTGCTCATTTACAACCCCCTATTGCCAGCTCAGGAGAGAGAAACAGTTCACGGCTTTCCTCAGAAGCACGCGCCTGTCAGCCCCTGCATCTTTACACTCATTGGTTGAAACTATCGCAAGTTCAGAACGAGGGCGGAGGATACCTGAACATGACCAAGGTTAGAATCTCACCAATGAGCGCCCGGCTGGCCAACAGAAGGCGCTTGAGCAATGAACAAGGCAATCATTTTTAATTTCCCTTCCCAGCAGTCCCTTCCCAATTTGCATTCTCACAGCGCTTTAGCCAATTGTGCGCTGTTCAGAAAAAGCTGCCGACCACTGCTGGTTGGTACGACCGGGTATTGAACCCGCGCCGTAGTAGTCACTTCTGCATGGTTGGCCAATCATTTTAACTCTATAATAAATTGAAAATATTACAAAGAGAACATATCAAATTTTGAAACTGAGGGATTTTATTGCTTTTGAAAAATATGTGCTCATTTTGAATTTGATGCCAACAACAAATTTCAAAAAAGTTGGGACATGTAGTTTACCTCTGTTTTAAATCATTTCTTCTTTTAACAAGATCCTGTAAGTGTTTTGGAACTGAGGAGACCAATTACTGATGTTGTGAAAGCAAAAATGTTCTCTCATTCTTGCTTGATTTTAGATTTCAGCTTCTCAACATTTTTGCAGACTCTTTTTTTCACATTTGACGTTTAATAATGTGCCAAATTTTTCAATGGGTGTCCTGTCTGGACTGCAGACAGGCCAATTTAGCACCCAGACTCTTTTACTACAGATCCATGATGTTGTAACGTGCTCACAGTGTGATTTGACATTCTCTTGCTGAAATAAACAAGAAAAAAACAAGAAAAAGATGTCTGGATGGCTGTGTATGTTGCTCCAAAACCTGTATATATTGTTCAGCATTAATGCTGTCTTCATAGATGTGCAAGTTACCCACGCCACCTGCAATAATGCAACCCCATACTATTCTATCATGGATGCTGGCTTTTGAACTGTGCGCAGATAAAAAGCAAGACGTCCCCTCTCCTTCTTAGCCTAGAAAGCGTGGCATCCTTGATTTCTAAATTTTTGAAGATTTTGACTGGTCAGACCACAGGATAGTTTTCCACTTCATTTCGGGCCATCATAAATGAGCTTAGGTCCAGAGAAGGAGGCAGCATTTCTTGATCTTGTTTATTTGTGTTTTTTTTTTCTTTACATTGTAAAGTGTTAATCTTACACCCCAACGGCCCCCTAGCAATAGTGTTGGCACTACGGGATTTAAAATGGCGCGCATAGAAATCTAAAACTTTCTCTGAATTCCATGTCATCAATAGGATACATTGGCAATCAACATAATACACACATTATTGTAAGGATGGCAATAATAAAAATAATCATCAAATCCAGAACTTTCTCCATTCCATTTCCTGTAATAGCATTATTTCAGCAGTGTAGCCTAATTTATTTTAAGATTGCACTTAATCAAAATGTTATCAGAGTTCAAAAGAATAGGCAACATTTGCGCAATGGGCAGTTGCGCATTCATTGCCACGATGCAGTGATTATTCATTTATTATCTACAATGTTTCTTACATCAAAATGTTGGTAATTAAATAATTTAATAAATTCTTATTGCATCGTGGCCCTTTTGTACTTGTATTTTTACCTTGGACAGCAGTTCTTCGACACCGGTGTGCATTCTTTCACTTTTCGATCGAATGGGAAACATCTACGGCTTATAGAACTCTCGACCTATAGCAAATTAGGGCAAAACGGTGTCATTTAAAAGTCTAGCTAACGAATATGAGCTGTTTTATGAGCCGCTGGAATTCGGATTTCAGTGGTTAATTGAAACGGGGTATGTACATTCTATGGTGCCTCCAACCTTAAAAGCATAATCACCTTCAACTTGTTATCATTTTAGATGACCTGATTAATAATCAAACAATTTATTTACTGAATAATCAAGACCAATGCAAGAACCTAAAATGATTAAGAAATTATTTGAAACCGTTTTTAAGATATTTACATCAAACCTTGCACACTCTTTCAACATTGTATGTACATGTGCCTTTTACTATTTTTGCTAAAATTACTTTTTAGCTCTGCTGTGACGATAGTCAGCAGTCAGCGGAGCTTTTCTAATGCTGAATTGTCCAGCGGCTGTCCGCCCGTCTGTCCGTCCGGCGTCAACTTTTCATTTCAACTTTGAATATCTCAAAAACTGTGCGATAACTTTGTCTAATTTGTTGTGAGCCTTCCTTATGATGTTCTGATGATCCCCTGCGAAAATTAGAAAACTCTACGTCCCGGTTTTTGAGAAATTCAGCATTTCGGACTTAGAAAATCAGTGTTTGTGCTCATTTTTTCAGTCTTTCATTAATATCTCAAAAACTATCTGATAACTTTTTGTCTAATTTGTTGTGAGCCTTCCTTACGATATTCTGATTATCATCCTGCGAAAAGTAGAAAATTTTACGTCCCAGTTTTTGAGAAATTCAGCATTCCGGACTCAGAAAATCAGTGTTCGTGCTCATTTTTTCAGTCTTTCATTAATATCTCAACAAGAGGCCTGTCGGCCTAGAGAGCTCCGGTAAGGATGTCTGAAATGTCCATGTCATAACTTAATTTCAGAAATCCTTGAAAACTATTGCAATATGAACACATATGACACATTTGGTAACCAGAATATGCTGTGAACCAGTTTGGTGTCTCAATTTATGTAGTATAACAATAGAACCACATGATGTTCCGGATCATGTTATTCTGCATCATGTTGTTCCTCATCATAGTTCTGAATGTCAATCAATCAATCAATCAATCAGTAACCTTTATTGCAGGGAAGTCCCACTGAGACAGAGGTCTCTTTTGCAGGGGAGCCCTGATTACAATAAAACAATTACAATGGAAGGTTAAAGACAAACAGCACACATAAAATACACAAAAGTCACAAACAACAATTTCAGATTAAAGGAATAACAAGTTTTAAACTGGAATAAAACATAATAAAAATTAATTAAAAAAGAAAAAAAAAATATATATATATACACACACATATATACATATAAATAAATGTATAAGAACATAGGACAGAGAAAAATAAATGAGCAATTCCTACCATAAACTAAAAGCAAATACATCTGGCCTCCAGAAGCAATATATCCAACACTAATTTCTTGAAAGACACGAACGGGATAAGGCAGTCTAGCTTCAAGGTATCCTGGAAATTATTCCACATACAAGGAGCGAATGCACTAAAAGAGGTACCTCCCAAATTTGTTCTAGTCCTGGGAGCCTCTAACAAAAACCATTCTTGTGATCTGGTAAGCTGACTTCTGATTTTGATGGATAAGAGCTTAGTAAGATATAAGGGAAGTTTGCCTAGCAAGGCTTTATAAATAAATAAAATACAATGTAGCTTCCTTCTAAAATGAAGGGAAAACCACCCCACAGAATTATATAAAGCACAGTGATGGGTTTGGAAACCATCACCTGTGATGAAGCGCAATGCGCCATGATAGATTGCATCCAAGGATCTTAACGTACTAATAGAGGCATGCCTGTAGAGGACATCTCCGTAATCAAGTATGGGTAATATTGTTGCCTCTACAATCCTCTTCCTATTGTCCAAAGAAAAACAGGACCTGTTTCTGTAAAGAAACCCGATTTTTATTCTAAGTTTCTTGGACAGGTTGGACACATGCATCTTAAAAGAAAAGTCATGATCCAACCAGTTACCCAGATATTTGTAAGACTGAACCTGCTCAATTTGAGCACCAGTCACTGAGAAAATGGAGTCACCTGACATAATTGCATTCTGTGCTGAAAAGATCATGAACTTTGTTTTATCAGTGTTTAAAACCAGTTTAAGATCAGCTAGAGCATGCTGTATAACGTTAAAAGCAGATTGTAAATATGTGAGGGCCTGTAAGCATGTTGGAGCAGAGGAATAAAGCACTGTGTCGTCAGCATAAAAATGAACCTTGCAATTCGTTACATTACGAGCAATGTCATTTATATAAATTGTGAATAAAATTGGACCAAGAATGGAACCTTGGGGTACACCTTCTGTCACCTTTAAAAATTGAGACTGCGCATCCCCAGAATTAATAGCTTGTGTTCTATTTGAGAGGTAGTCCTGGAACCATGAGCATGCTCTGTAACCAAGACCAATGGAGGACAACTTATTTAATAAGATATTATGGTCTACTGTGTCAAACGCTTTTGCTAAATCAATAATGTACTGGGGGGGAGGGTATTTGTTGGGTGTTAGTATTGCTTGGTGGTAAGATGATTGAAATAAATGATTGCAATTTGCAGTGTGGTTCTATTGTTACACTACATAAATTGAAACACCAAACTGGTTCACAGCATATTCTGGTTGCCAAATGTGTCATATGTGTTAATATTGCGATAGTTTTCAAGGATTTCTGAAATTAAGTTATGACATGGACATATCACTCATCCTCAGCGGAGCTCTCTAGGCCAGCAGGCCTCTTGTTTAATTTTTCTTGTTTCCATGGTCACAGTTTGGACTTGGCCTCAAAATGGGGGTATGATTCGTTTCCAGGCTGTATCTCAGAACCTAATGAAGATATTAACCTGGGCTCAGCGGTCTAAGCGCGCGTACCATAAAGGCTGTGTCCTTCCCGCAGCGACCTGGGTTCGATTCCAGCTCAGGTCATTTGCTGCATGCCTTCCCCCATTCCTCTCCCCAACCTTCCTGTCTCTCTACACTGCATAACTGTCAAATAAAGGAAAAATTCCCAAAAAAAAATCTTTAAAAAAAAAAAAGATATTAACCTTAGACATTGCACGCACTATCAATATGGTATGTGGATGTGTCTTTTGCTATTTTCCTTCAAATCACCTTTTTAATTTTTCTTGTTTCCAATTCAACCTTAGTCTCAAAATGAGATTAGGGTTTGTTTCCCGTCTGTATCTTTTAAGATATTTATATCAAACCTTGCACACTCTTTCAACATTGTATGTAGATATGCCTTTTGCTATTTTTGCTAAGATTACTTTTTTCATTTTTCTTGTTTCCATGGTAACAGATTGGTATTAGTCTCAAAATGGGGCTATGATTCGTTTCCGGGCTGTATCTCAGAAACTAATTCATATGGGCTGAGCCGCAGTCAGGGGTCTATTTTAAGGTCCACTTTGGTGAGATTAAAAATGGCCAAGTATCAATATTTTTTTTTTTGTACATCGAAGGTAAGTATATTGGCAATATTCTCTGAAAATTTCATGAAGTAACAACCAAACTTGTTGAATTGACAGTGGTTTGAATACCTGTACATACATAGTGTTACAGACACTACATTTCTATTTAACAATGTTGATAATGTGTATTATCATGATTATTATGTTGTTTAGATGTTCATTTTCATGTCTATTTACATGGAAATAACATAAGTAGGGTAAACATAAATTTTATCTCTTTATTTTTTTGCATAATTTACAAAAATGGGCCAAAAAACATTTTTTAATCAATTTCGAGGAAACTAAATTTCTGTTCCACTAAAGTTATATCAACCATAGGGCAATCTAATTTTTCTGTAAGTGTGATCATTGATCAAGGCCTCTTTGGTAACACCAATAAAACTTAAAATTTTATTGAATTTAAACAAGTTTATTCACTTTCAGGACATTTTAGGAAGTCTCAAGATCATATAAAAAATGTTACGGACACTACAGTATCTACCAAAACCAAACAACACAGTTCGTCTTTGAGGTTATTCGTATCTCAATTAAATAATTGATATATGGCAGCTTCCTCATCTCAAGTACAGTTGATTTGCATTCATATTGCAGCCATCAAGTATTAAGAACAGCCATCTGAAGAGTTACCATGTAAATGTAAAACAGAAAAGACCTTCACTCAATGAACATCCTGAGTGTGAAATAGTTTTCCACCTTTACAAACCTTACAGCTTCTTATGTGGATAGTGCACTGAAAACACCTTAACTATAAAAGCTTGAATATTTGGGTATTTGGGCCAAGTTTAAAGCTCACACACCTGAAAATGTTACGGACACTACAGATATGAAAAATGGCCATGGGTCAACTTGGAACAACTGAACATGTACAACAAATAGAATGTGAAGTGAAATAGAAACTTCATAACTTCCAGAGGAAATTTATAAGACGGTCTTTCTCTCTGGCCACTTCATATTTGTTGGGATCCTGCCTCACCCTTGCACGGTGTTGCCGTACCCTCACTGCAACATTGTTTATTACATTGCTTTTAGGAGGTGCTTCGTCCTCACCAGGATTTTTTGGTCGCAGTTGCCTCATTTCAAACTATACTGCTGAAACAAAATTCACAATTTGACATGTGGATTTAGACAAAGATTTCTCGTAATGTCCGTAACATATATTTGGTCAACTTTAAATCTCTTTTGGATCATTAAAATATCCAAATTATCAATCTTTATAGAGTTTTTTGAGTTTTTATGTACACTGTGTATATCGGTAGAGATAATGCATGCATGCTAACTGTTGAGCACAGAGCTGATAATTGTTGCACCTCAAACAGTGATTAAAGTGTGATGGTTACAGGGATTATCTTCATAGTCTCCAATTAAACCTAAGTGGTCTAGTGATGTTTTTACTGATTGTAAATGATGAATAACACACAGTGAGCCGTGACAAATTCTAAAATGGCATTCAAGATGATATCAGTACATCAATGCCAGGCACAAGCTTCAAGGTATATCATATGTTACGGACACTACAAATGTTACGGGCACTACTTTTCTTTGTAATATTGTCGACACGTCAGTAATATTATGTACATCCTGAAAACTTTTGTGGCATATAAGTTAGGGATGACATCATCATTATAAATGACACCTAATATTTCCCTCATTTCTCACAAATTCTTGGAAAGTATGGTGTTGCGGACACTACATCATATTCCAGAAAAATAAAAATACTCAATTAAGTGTTAGTGCGCAATAATACATCATTCTGACAGACATTTTTTACAACATTCTGGAGTCTGTAGGTGTTATACATCAATATTTACAATAAAGTTTATGATTTATAGTATCAAGCATTTTGTAAAATGTAACATTTTTCCTGAAATTTATTAAAAAATTGTCCATTTGTATGTCCTAGCATAACTTCATTCTGTTTTGAGCGATTCAGTTTCTGTAGAAAGTAAAAAAGAAATAAAGCAAAACAACATTATTAAATACTCAAGGAATGTCAGGCATATTATTGGAGCTAGCAAATTATACATGACAACCAAAGTAGTGTAAATAACAAGTGGACCTCAATAACAGCAGAAACATGATTGGGAACACATAATATTCACTTCCAAAAATTTTAAATTGTTTGTTTGTTTGCACTAATACTTGCGAGATGCTATGTTGTATGTGATTACTCCAGGAAATGCCTGGTTTATTCAAGTTTGTTAACTTTTTGATGCCTAAATGACCATATAACAGATGTAAGTATTCAAATAGACCCCTGACTGTGGCTCAGCTGTATGTTTACCTCAGACATTTTGTAGCGGATGTAGAATGGACGGATAGGGCAGGATGGAATGATGCACACTGCCACAGAAGGATGGGGTATCTGCAGTTCTGTTTACTGAACACAGAATGGGGCAGTTAAGCACGCGCACACACACAGGCAGGCTCTCTCTCTCCCATTCCCCTTACGGCATCCACTTTGCAACTCGGGTCAAATTCATTACATAAGTTACGTCAATAATAATCATAACAAATAATACATTTCAAATAGTACACATAGTATTAGTAATAAATAGATCATGAATGACATAAATATAAGTTATAGTATAATAAGTGCAAACAGGCTCATCAAATCAGTACAGGCTACAGGAATCTGTTACAGTGTGATAAAGAGAAGCATAACAATACATTGTAGCCATACAGAGTAACACTGTGCCTTAAGATGGTAACACTGTCTTATAGGCCTAACGGTGGATACACAGGCATAGGTTAAGATGTAAATTGATCTGTTATCACGACATGTTATTGACAGAACCCACTTCATTTTAAAAAGAATCGTTATGACCGTTTCATACCTGAACACAGAATGGGGCAGTTAAGCACGCGCACACACACAGGCAGGCTCTCTCTCTCCCATTCCTACACAGTAACGGTAAATATTAAGTGAACCGCTTATAACGATAAAACTATTAAATAACCTTAAAACTTTGTATTAACATACACATTAACATACATACAGTACTAGAAAAGGTATGACATTGTTTTCATTCATTGTAAGGCAGCAATAACATTATATCAAGGGTTCATTGTTTACATGAAATGACGGTAAAGAAGATAACACTATATGGCTAAAGTTACAGATTTCTCTTAAATATTCGCTAAGACAAAGTTACAAGTCATCATAAAATACTCATAAGAGATCAAGTTACTGTTTTCAAGTGTTTTCCATCCAAGAACTGTATTCTGAAATAAATAATTAATGGCGTTTGAACGAGAGGGAAAAGTTTAGCGGCTTACCCCTTACGGCATCCACTTTGCAACTGGGGAAACCGTAAACACTGGTTGCTTAGCAACATCACGCAGCTCTAATGCACGCAATATTAATATGGTAATAATTTCTGTATACATAAAATCAAATAAAATGTGCAAAGATTTGTTGAAATTCACCAATAAAATTAAAGAAAATAATAAACAAAATATTTCACTGCTACAACTGCACACGCCTTCAACGTGACATGTAGATGTGCCTTTTGCCATTTTCCTTCAAATTACTTGTTTAATTATGTCTCCCCCCGGAATGGAGGGGGGACATATTGTTTTTGTCCAGTTATGCGTGTGCGACCGTGTCAGTGTTCCCACAGCGTTCCCAAAGCACTAGGCCAAGTTCAGCCTTCAGAGGTTACAGAAGAGAAAGGTGAAGGTTCTGGAGTGGCCATCTCAGTCTCCTCACTACAATATCATTGAGCGGCTTTGGGGAGATCTCAAATGTGCAGTTCGTGCAAGACGGCCAATGAATTTGCAGGAGCTGGAGGCATTTTGCAAGGAAGAGTGGGCTACTATACCACCTGAGAGAATCAGGGGCCTCATTGACAACTATCGCAAAAGTCTGCATGCTGTCATCGATGCTAAAGGGGGCCATACATAGTATTAAGAACTAAGGATATGCATACTTTTGAACAGGATTCATTTAATTTTTTTTCCCTTATTGCCATGTTTAATTTGATGGTTGTGCCATTCTACATGACCTACAGTTGGATATGAATCCATTAAGAAATAAAAGAAATGTGTTTTGCCTGGCCATTCATGTTTTCTTCAAAAAATGTTACATATTTTGCAAATTCAGTCAGGGTATGCAAACTTTTTAGCACAACTGAACATCATGGCATTGTTTCGACAATCTTTTGCAACGTTTATTTCCGACGATAGCTGCATTAATTTTTGACAGAGATCTTGTCTTGATGACTGGAGCCGTAAAGCCTTGTCCAGCAGATCCTAAAGATTTTCAGTTGATTAAGGTCAGGACTCTGTGGTGACCAATTTACTTGGGAAAATGATTCCTCATGCAATCCTTCTAGTTCTTTTCGGATGGTGCATGTGGAAGTCCCCTAACTTTTGCAATTAAATATAGCCATGAGTTCTGTCAATTTTTTTTTACGATGGGACTTCACCATGCATTTTAGTGATCTCCAATCACGATCATGCTTTTCCCTGATCCATTTCTTCCGCAAACTTGACGGTTCACCGCTATCCCTGCGGGTTGTAATAATGCGTTGGACAGTTCATAACCCAATTCCAGTGATTTCAGCAATCTCCGTGGTTGCTTTCTTTGTTTGATGCAAGCCAATAATTTGCCCCTCTTGAAACAAAGTTATGTCTTTTCCACGGCCATGGGAAACTCCTTCCAAAATGCATGTTTGAGAAATGAGAAACTACACCTTGCATCAGTCAGGGATGAAAGAATTGTCGCCAGCTGAAACATATTAATCAGTCCAATCATGATTAAATCAAAGGCTTTTAAGGATTCGCTTATTAGAATCCAAACAGCAACTTTTTTTTGGCCTAGAAGTGTATGACCTACACCATTCAATGATTCCTTAGAGAGAGTATTTGGGGACAGTGATGATTTTTGATTATGCTATCAAATATATGGAGCCATCAAGGTTGAGTTTCTCTTTTTGCATCAGTCTCTGTCAAAGATCTGAAGTTCTGAAGACTCCGTCTACCCAGAGGACCCTGTTACTGACAGCCCACAGCAGAGCTAAAGCTAAGCCTTTTTTGGCAGGGGATTGTCAGTGTCACGACTGCTTAATGACATATTATTAGCTCTGGTATCAGTGGGAGAGGATAAATAATTATATATTAATATATGGTTGTCTGAGGCAGCTCAGCTGAAGAATAGTACCCCACTTTGAGCAGTTCACCATATAAAGAGACTCAACGGATACTGTGCTGTGAAAAAGTATTCCCCCCTTTTTTGTTTGATGTCATATTTAAATGCTTCAGAGCAGTGAACTGCTTTTAATTTAAGACAAAGACAATCTGAGTAAACTCAAATTCTCATTGGAGGTCTTTTGAGAATGAACTGCCTCTTTCAGGTTATGCCCGTCTCTCAATCAAATTCAAGTCAGGACTTTGACTTTGCCACTCCAAAACCTTCAGTTTTCTTTTCAGCCGTTCAAAGGTGGATTTATGTGCTTCTGATCATTGTCCTTCTGCATAAGCCAACTGCGCTTGAGCTTTAGCTCACAAACTGATGGTTGGACATTCTCCTTCAGGATTTGCCAATGGAGAGCAGCCCAAGGCCATCGCGCTACTGTGTTTGACTGTTCCTATGATGTTCTTATTTTGGAATGCTGCACTTTATTTACACCGCATGTACAACCCCAATTCCGAAATAGTTGGGATGAAGTGTAAATTGTGAATAAAATCAAAATGCTATGACTTTCAGATCACGAGCCAATATGTTATTTACAATAGAACATAGATAACATTTCAAATGTTGAAACTGAGACATTTTACATTTTTATCCACAAAATGAGCTTATTTCAAATTTTCTGGCTGCAATAGGTCTCAAAAAAGTTGGGACACAGGCAAAAAAAGGCCTGAAAAAGCAATTAATTTATAAGTTTATTTATAAGAATCAGCTGAAAGAACATTTAGCAAGTAATTAAGTTGACTGGCATCAGGTGTGTAACATGATTGGCTATAAAAGGGATGTCTTAGAAAGGCTGAGTCTCTCAGAAGTAAGGATGGCCAGAGGCTTTCCAACCTGTGAAGGCTTGCGTAAAATAATTGTGGAATACTTCAAAAACAATGTTCCTCAACGTCAGATTGCAAAGGCTTTGAAGGTCTCATCATCGACAGTGCATAACATCATCAAAAGATTCAGAGAAACTGGAAAAATCTCTGTGCGTAAGGGACAAGGACCGAAGACCTTTACTGGATGCCCGTGATCTTCGGGCCCTCAGACGCCACTGCATCACTCACCGGCATGATTCTGTCATTGACATGACTAAGTGGGCCCAGGAATACTTCAGGAAACCACTGTCTGTAAACACAGTCCACCGTGCCATCCACAGATGCCACCTAAAGCTCTGTCATGGAAAAAGGAAGCCATTGTTGAGCATGATCCAGAAGCGCCGCCATGTTCTGTGGGCCAAGGCTCATTTAAATGGACTGTAGCAAAATGGCAAAGTGTCCTGTGGTCAGACGAGTCCAAATTTGACATTCTTGTTGGAAATCATGGGCGTCGTGTCCTCCGGGCTAAAGAGGAGAAAGACCACCCCTCCTGTTATCAGCGTTCAGTTCAAAAGCCAGCATCTCTGATGGTATGGGGATGCATTAGTGCATTTGGTGTGGGACACTTGCATGTTTTAAAAAGCACCATGAATGCTGAAAGGTATATAAAGGTTTTAGAGCAGCATATGCTCCCCTCCAGATGACATCTATTCCAGGGAAGGCCTTGCGTATTTCAGCAGGACAATGCAAAACCACATACTGCAGCTATTACAACAGCATGGCTTTGTAGTAGAAGAGTCCGTGTGCTGAACTGGTCTGCCTGCAGTCCTGATCTTTCACTGATTGAGAACATTTGGTGCATAATTAAACGAAAAGTCCGTCAAAGGAGACCCAAAACTCTCCAGCAGCTGGAAGCCTGTATTAACCTTCATCCTACCAAGTGGGGTCCATATGGACCCCGCACCTATATATTCGTTTGCCATTTTAAAAATATGTGACATACTGCCTCACCGTTTTATGAATTTGTCAGAATTTATGTCTTAAATAAAACACTAAAGCACCGGAAGATCAGCTTTTTGCATTGTAAAGGTATAATTAATTTGTTACTGGGGACCAGAGTAAAAATTCTCTGTCTTTTATTTTATAATTGAATAGCACACTGAAAGTTAACTTCTTTTTGGTTGTTTCACATTCGTAATGGCCAACAGACAAAGACAAGCTATATACACAGCAGCAGAGGCCTTAAAGGACCAGTGTGTTATATTTGGCATTGTTTATTGCCAAAATCTGAATATACTACCCATTAATATGTTTATATAAGTGTATAATCCCTATAAAATAAAATTCGTTTGGTTTTCGTAGCCTTATAATTATGCGTTGATATATACATATAGCAAGGACCTTGCTTTAGGGACGTCGGCATCTTGCACTGCCATGTTGGTTCTGCAGCCTGAACCATACCTGTCGATATAACGGACAATCCAGTCAGCTAGGGGACACATTTCGTGTGTATAAATCCCAGTCGAGGAAGACGCCATTTCCGCCAAAGTGTTTTGGTCCTCGGAGGCCACCGTCTTTCTTCCGACGGGAGGGGTGAGGGTGAGTGAGTGAGTGAGCGCTGCAGTCTAGAATCTGAACGCTGGATGTCACTGGTCCTTTAAGGCGGATTCTGAACACAAACAATGACTCTGAGGACAGTGAATTTAGTGACTTATCGGGATCCGAGGCAGATCACGTGCACTTTATCCAGAATGTTTTACAGCTGCATGAGCTGCAAAAATCATGTATATAATGCCAAAATTTATTTTGTGGTGATTATAATTTGCTAAGTGTATGCTAGTTATTGCAATATTATTGCAATGTGATTGTATTTATAATACATCATTGATATTCAGCACTAGTGGATTTTGTTCTTCAATAAAGTTATGTGTGTTTGTTCTTACTGCATTGATTTCAGGGTATTCCCTCCTGACCCCGCCTGGTAGTTTGTGTATGTAAAATTGGCCGGTAGGATGAAGGTTAAACAAGAGTGGGATCAAACTCCATTGGCTAGACTCAATAGGCTTGTCTCCTCAATGCTCAGATGCCTCCACACTGTCAAAAAGAAGAAGGGATGCTACACCATGGTAAACAGGCCCCTGTCCCAACTTTTTTGAGACCTGTAGCAGCCATCAAATTTGAAATTAGCTCATTTTGTGGATAAAATTGTAAAAATTTCTCAGTTTCAACATTTGCTGTTATCTCTGTTCTATTGTGAATGAAATACTGGCTGGTGTGATTTGAAAGTCATTGCGTTTTGATTTTATTCACAATTTAACTTTGTCCCAACTATTTCGGAATTGGGGTTGTAACAGCCTCCATGTCCTTCAACCACACTTGCAATCCCAGGATTTTATCAAGCTGTTGATTTGTCTTAATTGGGTGCAATTATGTTTGGAGCAGTTATTTATCCTTTTGTCAAATCTATAAATGCCACAAAGAATAAAAATTTCATATCCACATTGATATAGCTGCTCTAAATAGCTGCTCTAAACATGGAATGCAGCTAAGGTGCAAGGTTGGTTGTATTTATTGTAGCCCCCGGACGAAGTCGGGCGGAAACTATGGATTCACGTGTGTCATCTCCGCCACCGCGTCCGCGTCCGCAGACACTTTCTTGTGGACGCTCTACAGCAGGGGTGTCCGATCTAATCCACAAAGGGCCAGTGTGGGTGCTAGTTTTTGTCACAGCCCAACACTAACGAACCTGATTCTACTCATCAAGGTCTTGATTGAACCCCCAGATCAGTTAATCAGTGGAATCAGGTGTTTTAGCGCTGGGCTAAGACAAAAACCTGCACCCACACTGGCCCTTTATGGGTAAGATTGGACACCCCTGCTCTACAGGCTGTAATTTTTGACCGATTTCTTTTATATTTGGTATGGACATGTGTTGTACTTCACTTATAACACCTTTCGATTTTGGTTGCCATGGTGACAGTATTGGTTGAATAATGTCCACATTTGTGCTGAAACTCTTCCTTGTGGACAGAGTACAGGCTGCAATTTTGCACCGATTACTTTCATATTTCGTATGGACATGTGATATACTTCACTTATAACACCTATCGATTTCGGTTGCCCTGGTGACAGTATTGCCCGAATGATGCACAAAAAAGGGGAGAAGCGGGCTTTCAGGGGCTACACCCATGCGGTGGCAGCTGACCGGACTGTAGTTATGCCTACTGCACAACAGCAGGCACAAACGTTGCAATACAAAACAAACATGGAAACAAGGTTCCTTTAACACTATAAATAATACAGACTCTGGGCTTTAGCTGCAGTAACAATGTATTACATATAGGAAAACAAAAGGAAACGAGGTTCCTCAATAATAAAGTGCTGCAATAAACTTAAACAGCACTATGCTTTAGAGTTTTGAAATACGGAGAAAAAGTCTAAACAAGACTAACGATGTCACACAGGCGTGGATTTATGAGACTTCACAATGACACTGAGTGAAGCTCGGTCTTAAATACTACTGCTACCACCAAGTGACAATGAGAAACAGGTGCAAGAGATAATTGAATAATGAATGAAGTGCAGTCCGGGTCTTAGTAGACCGGTGAGTTTGATGGCTGGAGGCGTGGCCTTACAATATGACACAAAACAGTTGAATCTTTGAGCTTCAAAAGGGCTCAACACCAAGGATCACTCTTTTTCAAGAAATGGAAAAATTGATGTATTTTGTTGCCCATGTGTTATGACCCATATATTTCAAGTTTATTTCTTTGCAAGAGAGTGTCATTAGGATACTTTCGGCTGAAATTACCAGAAAGTTCCCCTTTTTGTTATGAGATATGTAGACATCTAATTCATTGGAGTTGGGCCCTTTGGAAACTCACTCAGTAGCTATGTTTCCATCCACTTGTCAATCGAACTATCTGAAGTTCGCCAAAAATATTCATGCGAAAAAAGCAGGTGAAAATGCATTTCCATCTAACGGCATTAAAGCGAATAAAAAGTTGTGCGTAATGACGTCACATGCTGTTATGCGGTCAAATTGGTGCATCGAATTGATTTCTGACATTTTAAGCTGTTTCCATTCATTTTCGCACTGAATCGCAGAACCTTCAAGTGAACAAAAGTAGTGTGTTAGCAATTAATTTAGCTAGTTAGCCAAAATGGATGGCGTCTACCAGCAAATGATGATAATTGCACAAGTTGTACTGGCTTTTTTTGCCAGCAATTAGCAACATAGCAAAACATTATCAGAAGGCAACGACGGCATCAAAACACCGTCACGATGCAGTAGCAGATTTATTCGGCAAATAACGTTTCCATCAGCATTTATCGCATAAGCCTTTTACCGATCAAGAGAAAATCCGATCAGATCAACCGTATAAACTTTATGTCGATATTCTTGAAATCAAGTCGAATTTCACCGTTTCCATAGAGCATTTTTAATTCGATATGACGTAATTCGCATAAGAACGTGTGGATGGAAACATGGCTAATGATTCAATTTTTGTTTATTGGCTTGGCATTCAGGTTTCATTAAAAACACCTCAAACCAGTAAGATTAAATTATATGTATTAATGGCATATTTTTTTCATAATCAAGTGGAGGAAAAATAATGGAAACACTCAATGTTGAGGATAAAATTATGTAATCTCCTTGTAAGTGGCATTTCTAAAAGATATAGCTTGCAGTTAAAAGAGAGTGCTTGCAGACCTTAATGAGGTGTTGGACTTGGCTAATTGAAAGGGGGCATGGCACCAACAAGGAATTAATACATCAGCCATACATACATTTTGAAGGCAAACCAGTTTTGTACATATACATGTCTGGCAACACAGCAACTAGGCTTTGGGCCATCCCACCAATTTATCAGCATCTGCTCTTTGCTAAACTTGTGTATGTTGTTTTAGAATTGGGCAGAATTGGAGCTGTGATTATGAATGAAAAGGCTATTGTTAGGGGCATTAAAAGACATGCTATTAAAACAGCAGGGCTGTAGCTGAATTTACTTTGAATTTTACTTAAAAGAGTAAATGATAATATATTTAGAGTGCCTTGTTGAACAGTGTTGATATTCACAATGTGACTGTCCTTTGGGAATGTAAGGGATGGATTGAAATGTTGCTGTTTGCAACCAGTTTCCACTAGCAGTGCCCAAAACACGTGAACAAGCCGCATGTCAAAGCACAAACATTAAACCATTGTTACTGGCCATGTATGCCTACACTGTACTGTCAGCAGCTATGCCTTCTCCTGTTGGGCCAAGAACAATCAGTCCTAATTTTCCCTGACCGCCGACGGCCGAGCAGAGATTAATGCTGTCTAAGGCAAAAACACACAGGTGTGTCTGTGCATCCACATTGCAGCTTATTAAAACCTCTGTGAGAGGCAGCACATTTACTCAAATCTCATCGCATCTACTACTGACCTGATGTGTCTTATCGATTGCTGTATAATGCTTGACTGCACTGCTGCACTACTGTGTGACTGTAGTTTTAAAAGAATTGTCAATGGCACAGCATGTGCGGATTAAAATACAGTAACCAATTCAAAAGGTGTATTACCCATCCTACTGGAGATTTGGCTGTATTTTGTACAGTGATGGACAATAGAAAACATGGTCTCTTTGTTGTGCCTGAGTGTAAAAGGGAAAAATAAACAGCCAAACACCACTGAGATCTAGGATTTTTTTCCCAAGTTTAAGTCCTTAGGAGTGTAAATTCCATAGTGTTTGAGCAGTGTAAATGAGGAAAATCTGTGTGCTTTTTCTGCCGGGTGAATAAAACAAGGTTTTTTGCCTGGTTTGTTTCGTGTGTGCTTGTGTGTTAGTGTGAGCACTCATCTTCAGGCTTGTTGAATGTACAGCTGGTTTCTGTCAGTGCTGTTCCTCACAGTTGTTTTCCTGCAAAATGACTCTCTCTGCTGTTGTTTATTCCTGTCCTGCAGTTTGAGTTAGATGACTTTGGCAATGGCTGTTTGTCCACTTTGATAAGAATGGGTGGGAATACAATGAGCTGAATGCTAATGAGCTGAACACTAATGCAACGAACTGAACGCATTGTTGTCATCTCAATATTTTTTCATCTCAGCAGTGTGCATCATTTTATTCAGCAAAGCAATGCCAAGCCATTCTCACCGAAAGTAACCTTATTAGCAACCAAGTTATTGGCTTACTTTTTTAAAATTATCCCCATAAAACCTACGGACCAATGTATGGATTAGGCCCGGGCCACACTGCCTGCAGTACTGATGCGGATTCCGCATACCGCATGTGTAATTTCGTTTCGGCTCCATTAGTCAAATGCAGCTGCTGTAGTCCAATCTGTGGAACTTCAGGCCTATTTTAAATTCTAGTGGAGATCCCAAGGTTCCCAATGATCAAAAATATGTTCCGCTGAATTAAAAGGAAATATGTATGAAATGATGTACCAGATCTTGATATTTTTCATTTGATGTAATGCTGTGGCCATAAAAATATGGCATCTGGAGTCTGAATATTTCTCTCAGTATGATGTTGCTTCAGTGAAGAGCTGCAACCAGTACAGAATATATGCAACATTTTTGCACAGTATGGAAAAAATCCATTCTCTGACTTTGAAAACGTAAGTGAAAAATTTTAGTTTAAGGGGTTAAGGGTTTTTAATGTTAAGAAATGAGTGCCCCTGTCATCGTGCTTGTCCTTTGGAACTGCTCTCTGTAACTACTTTATCATCTTGGATGCTTTGAAAATTCATTTCTGCAGAATAGTTGTTGATATGAACATCTTTGTAGCTTGAGTACTTGGATAGGTGACTTGATTGGATTAACACACTACTTTTATTGATCTTCAGCTCAGGGTTTTTGCAAAGGTTTTTTGTGGCTGGTTAACGTGTCTGGAAGGGATTATTTTTGCTGATCAAATCTAAACAAGAACCAGGTGACACCTAGTTTAGCCAGACCCTATGGGTTGGCTAAATCAGGGAAATTGTGAAAATCGCAGGCAATAAGAGCTAGGTCATCTATAGCCAAATTTAAATTTCTTGAAAGTGATACTTAAATTTAACATAGAATAACTTGGCTAATTGATACAATATGTTGAAAGGCTTGCAGATTTGGGTGTGCAAATAAAGGAAAACTAATGCACACCTTTAGAACACCCTTCAACCAGTCACAATCATAGACTGTATAAAAAGATGGACGCAGCACCCTGGTCTGAAAAATGAAGTCCAAGCGGAAGTACCGTAAAATGGCATTCTATTTAATGGCCAGCAGATGGCGACATCGGTCGTTGCAGAAAGAAGTTCAATGCTATAGAAGTCTATGAGAAAATGACCCTACTTTCCCACCTGATTTTTCATTTAAATAATGATTTTTCACATTATTTTGTGGTAGCTATAGCAAGTTTCAAGTCTCCTTCGATATATCATGATGTTCATTTTTGTAAATTATGGTCCCAAATAGACTAGAGTAAAGGATAAAGCCAGAATATGCTTTAGGGGCATGGCTATCCTCTGGTCCTCGTCCGATACGGTCAGATCCAGAGCCACGGTCCTCCCCGGATCTTCAATACATGCTCTTGTCCAATAGAAATCACATCCGGTTTCAAAATGACAACATGGCACAATTCAAATTGCCAAAATCGAGGCTTCCTTTATGGTATGCTGAAACCAATGGGTGACGTCACGGTAGCTTCGTCCATCTTTTTATTCAGTCTATGGTCACAATTGAGTATTCAAAGGGTCATGGTATAAAGGCCAATTGTGTTCCTATGGAGTCAAATGTTTGATAAATACACTATATAACCAAACATGTTGAAACTTTACTGAAACTTTAACTTCCATGGGAAATTGATCTGACATTTCAGTTGAGTTCAAAATAAATAGGTCATTAAGGGCTGATAGGACTGACAAGCTTTTGCAGCTAATCCAGTACCTGCATGCTCTGGCTAAAGAGTGCTCTGGTAAGAACAGGTGAATAAATTGTACATTTGTCTCATATAACATTTGTCGCATTTTTTTTCCCACATTTTCATTACATTTGTCCAGCTACACTTGCATTAACCACAGCAAATATGCGTACAAGAGTAGTAGGTTTAGACTTGACGCATGTCGGCTGTATGGGAGAAAACGGAAACTAGTAGAACAAGCAACAAAGCAGCAGGCAAGAGCGATGCAGGAACAGAGAATGATGCAGCGCAACAGCAGGCAGAGGCATGTTTGCTTTGTAGGTAGGGCTGGAAAGCAGTTTAAATAGCCCACCTTCGTGAGGGGCGGAGCAGTGTCTGATGTGCATGCGAGTGTCGATGGGAATGTGTGCATGTCATCTGCCAGAACTAGCTCTGTAATCTATACCCCACTTATTGTCCAGGAAATACAGGGAAACATTGTAAATTCTCTCTTTGTAATTAAATAAATAGATTGAGAAACTTGATATTGGGATATTGGGGTTACTGCTAATCATTCCAGTTCTCACAGTATTTCTGCTATGAAATATGTACATTCTGGGAACAACTGAATTTGAGATACTCTGTCTGCAAAGATACATGTTGCTTTCTTTTCGTACAAGTATAGTAGGCCTACTGCCTGAGTGTATTTCAGCTGTCTACACCAGCTCGCTTGCCCTCCCCCATCGAATCAAGAATCAGAAAAGCTGCATCAGCCCTCCATTTCATTTTAGAAGTATATTGTCCTCTATCTGAAGAAATCAAATCAAATCAGCGGCTTATTCTTCCCGCTCGCCGTGAAATTGGATTCGGTTCATTAACGGCGGCCGCATTCCCCAATGGTCACCGGAATAGTGAAAGAATGGCGATGATGTACACCCGGGCGGGCTCTTGCCCCGCGGATTAGAGAGTTCAGAGTTTACTCAGTGCAGTGTGGGAGAGGATCCCTGGTGTGATGAAAGGCACCGCATGTAGGTCGCAGCCTTGGCTGGTCTCCAGCTCGCTCTCCCTCCTGTTTGCGCCGAGACTGTGTGCTCGTCTGAATACTCATCTGGAGCCTGGCTGCCAGCTGCTAGCCGTCTGGACGCTGTTGTTTAATTGATGGGTGTTGGGCTCATCTCAGCTGTCTGTCTGGTCTTTGAAGAGTGTAAGATCCTCCTGCTGGAAGGAGCTGCCGCAAACTACATTTCACCCCTGTGAAAGTGATAATGTGGATTAAAGTAATCGCTGGTCTTTTTGCTGCCCTCGTAGTATTCCTTAGTATATCTAATTTAGAGCAACTCTGTGGAGTGAGGGTTATTTGTGCAGGAGAAATATAGCAGGGTCTCTGAGGATACACCGTTCTTCTCACTGCGTGCACTGAAGTTTACAAAACAAGTGAGCCAAAACTTACTGAAAGGAATCATTTCCTCCTCATCACAGAGAGGTGAACATTGAGTGTTGAAGGTAAATAACAGGCTCCTCTGCAAAGTCCCATCCTACCTCTCTTCATTAAATGATTGTGTTGCTTTCAAAAGAGGCTGTGGGTTTCTGCTGTAGTGGCCAGAATTATATGATATGAATTGTATCTAGTATTATAAATGTCATTTGACTGAATCTGTACAAGTGTTATTAAATATTGATACCAACACAAGCGAACAAAAACTCATGAAAAAGTTTTAATTCGATACGATTTTATATAGCGCTTTTCATAGGACTGTCTCAAAGTCGCTTTACAGAGTGAACAAGGACATTGCTCGGCCTAATCTCAAAAATGGCAAATGAGGTTAAAAAAAAACAAAACTCACAGTTAGGAAGAGAATTCTTCAAACAGTGGTGAGAAAGAACTTCCCAGAGGGAAGAAATCTCTGAAGGAACCTGGGTTTAGTGGGGAAGCCCATCCGCCGCTGGCAAGCAAATTAATGAGAGTTGGATTAAAGCCGAAGCAAACACTCTTTAAACGGTCCAAGCAGTAGTGTCTGTAGCTTCAGTAAAAAGGATGCCAGAAGGGAGGAAAAATATTTCTCGCTTTCAGCTGAAAGCTGGCTTAAATCAGGTTGTTAAGGGATATTGAGGAGTTTTTGTGAAGATTGCTAAGTTTAGTCATGAATGGGGTGATCAGTCTTTTTTTTTTTTTTGTTAATCTGGCACCTTCAGTCCCGCCGGAATTTATATTGTCCAATCAGTGAATTATATTCAAGAATGCTCGCGTGGGACTGATGCCGCCATTTCGGGAGAGTGCAGTTTGCGGTTCTTCTCCAAAACACACACCTGTCAGCCGCCACCTCCTTTCCCTGACAGCTTCAAAGCCTGCTTGCTCAGATTGAGGGGGTCGGAAAGCCAAACGTGTGTTTGCTTAGAATGGCTCGGATGGATAATAGTAGGCACTTAAGCAAAGAACAATGCTAA
Source organism: Gymnothorax javanicus (assembly GCA_029692085.1). Classification (NCBI taxonomy): domain Eukaryota; kingdom Metazoa; phylum Chordata; class Actinopteri; order Anguilliformes; family Muraenidae; genus Gymnothorax; species Gymnothorax javanicus. The sequence goes on from CM056195.1 coordinate 79,319,430, forward strand.
CCCAAACTGACTGTATCCCTCACAAATCCCTGAGCAGCTTGAAGCCAGTTTTCCGCTGCTCTCATGAGGCTGCTGGCCTCAGTTGGCGCTTCCATTGGCTGGATTCGATCCAATGACCACTCTTGACCCGCGGGCAGTACGTTTGCCAAGTGAGCCAATCAAACAGCCCAAGTGATCGCTCAGTCTTGTTTCATTCTGACTTTGCTTTGAGCTGATGATTGTCAAGCTATGCCTGGTTACTCACACACTTATGGTGTTTTGACAGTTGGGCTGCATCTGAATAATTTACAGTGGCTTCTGTATTACTTGTATTACTGATTCCAGAACAGCTGTTACCGTTCTACTCAATCCTATATGGACTGAGGAAGACTTACCTGAGCCTTACTTTGGTGGCATAGTCCTCTTATTAGCTGAAGATGCCATTTTTACTCGTGTATTATTTATCTTCTTTCTTGGGGTGAGTCTCTGAATACATGGCCATATGCATGTGCCTTTGCATGCTCATGCAGGTAATTGTTCTACTGATCAAAATGGCTCAGATTTCTATGTGAATTGCAAACAGAACAAAGTCTGTCCACTGCACAATTTATAAATTATTTATGAAGATACAGTATCACAAGATGAAGCACTTGTAAAAAACATGGCTAATTATTTTAAATCAAAAACAGTTTCTAATAATGGCATTGCCATGTCATATTTTTTTGTGTTGTGGTTTAGGTAAGCTCTGAAGTGGTGACTCAAAAAAAACCAATCGGATTGGACTCGGATTTCCAAACTTATCCCTCTAACCTAGCGTGGGCAAGGGCTGTTATTATAGACCAGTATTAAAGGACACAATTCAGCCAATGAGATATTATTTTCCCCCATAACCTTGATTATTTTAGACAGATGTTCTATTGCTGGGCTAGGGCTAGATCAAAGGCCTACACACACGCAATCTTTTTGATTGAGATTCAACTCCAAGTTACAGCCAATAATTTTGCAGTGAACATTGCCTGTAGTTATTACTCTTGAATTGTGATTCATATATGTTGTACTATTCTTGAATTTTTAGGCGTGGTGTACGGATTGGAGATCACCTCGACTGGGCCCAGGTCCATAGAGAAAGCCAGTGGGGACAGTGTAATGCTAGACTGTGATTTCACTCTGGCTCCTGAAGACTCAGGCCACCTGGACATTGAGTGGAGCCTAATGGCATCAGACAACCAGAATCTGGACAAAGTTGTAAGTCCTGTCAGCAGACCTGTTGTGTTTTGTGAATGTCCTGTCAGCCCTTGTCCTGCATGCTGTGGTGGCAATCGGGCTCTGCAGCCAAAAAATTTGGAAATTCGTAGAAATATGGAGTCATTACTTCACTCTTAAGTTTTGATTTGTGAGTCCTTCTCATTTGTTCTTTTGCAAAAGATGTTGGCTACCTTTAGTTTGTTAGATGCGACTTCACCCGAAAAAAAGCTCTCAATCGTCACTTCCACTAAACCTCTGACCCCCACCTAACCCTGTCAGCTATAAGAGGTCACTATCCTTCCTCTGCGACAGCGAACACTTGTGTTGCTTTATTTGAGAGCTCTGACCTTGAAGCTTTTGGCTAGCATGTGAGACCAGTTGATAAGAGTAGATGTTCCCATTGTCCTGGTACAGAATAGGGGTCACATGGCTCATATTTACCCTCTTAGTCCAACAAAGGAGTGTAGGTCGACTGTGGACCATCATTAGGAGCTGGTTGTGCTGGATTTGGACCGTTTTTTTGTTTTTGCAAGAAGCTTTCTTAATTGTTTGTCGGGTGATTGTGTTTTCGAGTTGCTCTTGGCACCCACAGATGAGACCAGCTCTTCTTCTGTGTGCATTCCTTTCCAAGCAGTGTCTGGTTTAGCGGCGCATAGAAGTGGGTCAGTGTCATATTATCATCACAGCCTCATTGAGGCAGGCCAAGCCCTTCATGCAGGCTCCCTTGCTGCAATCTCAGATGGTTCCAGAAATCCTCCTCTTAGCCACTCTGTTGATATGAGCAGCAGATAAATTAGACCCATAGAACGATCACAGATTTTTCCCAGAGATTTTTTGACAATTGTGGAAAGATTCCTGTGAGCATGGAACCGAAACCTTCTTTTCTAGCTATTAACCCAACCCATCATCACATTTCCTTGCTACATGGCTGAGTATTTTTGTCTGATTGACCCATGAAGACATTTGACTGTATTGTTTGCTACAAATTGGTGGAATGTCAGCCTGGTGAGAACTTGGTGTGGCTGCAGGATGTTGCATGATAGAAGTAGTTTGGCTCTCATACTCAAGTTTGCTCGTTTTTGGAAGCCTTGTTGGAGCTCTTGATTGGATTTCTTTGTGGAATGGTTTTCAATCAAACGTAGTAAGCACGCATGTCAACAGGAATTTTATACTTCATGTCTGTTGTACTCTGCTGAAGCACGAGAGCCATCATCTCTGACTGGAGAACACTTGCAACAGTGGTCAATCTCTTGCTGGCCAGCTAAAATTTATCCAATGGTGCGAAAACGAAATATCCCAGAAGAAAATCCCATGAACTGCAGGCCTCCCTAGCTTTAGCTAAGGTCAGAATTCATGAATTTAAGACTTTAAGGAAAAGAGTGGGAAGAATGGAATTAATGGAAAAGTAGGCAGAAATTCTTGGGGTTTCAAGTCCTGGCATGATACTGCACTCAGGGCTGTATATTTTTAGAGCTGTTAGGGGCTCTGAAGTAGTAGAAAAACTTTAAGCTTTGTTGCAGTGAATAGCCAGTCCAGCTACTCTGAAACCTTGAGCCTTGGTCCTCAAATCATGGTCCTCAAGGTCCAAGAACTGGTGGTGTTCCACCCTCCCTTTACCTGGGAGTCAGGTGTGTGGACAGTCTGGCCAATCAGAGGCACTAAGTGTTCATTTACTTCCCTTGGATATAAGAAAACCTAGGCTGGATTTGGATTTGAGGTCCAGATTCGATGATTCCTGACCCCAAGAAACCAGTAAACAAATAAAAAATAAATAAAAAAACTTTGTAACTTATGCTGCCTCAGAAACGGGAAGACGGAAGACTTCTGGCTGTTATTGAAGCGGATGGTAATCCCGCTCTGTGCCATAAAATTTTTTCCATGCAATGATTGGGTATAATTGGGTGGTGCGAGATGACGACGATCCAAAACACAAAAGCAAGTCCACGTCTAAAAGACTGAAAGCAAATAAAGTTCATGTATTTGAGAGGCTTTCAAAGTCCTAATTTAATACAGTTTAGATATTACGGCAAGGCCTGAACCCTGATGAAGGCAGCTGTCCCACCGAAATGTTGGTTTTATTAATGTTTGATTTGTAATAATTGTAATAAAATTTTTGCATCGGAGCTACAAGTGTGCAGCCAGCTTCAATATTTTTCAAGGCCTGAAATGTACAAATTGTGCTTGTAAATCCACTAGTTGTGTGAATGAATGCAGTTATGATGAGTTGGAAGCATTGCTCAGAATGAAATGCGAGACTAATGAGAAATGATAATGGGAATTTTTTGTTGCAGTTATTATGATTACTTGGGCTTTCGTTTGTCTCCTAATACAAATTTTCATAAGATCTCAAACATCTGTCACAAATGTACTAATTGAGGAAATAAAGAAAGGGGCAAATACACCCTCATGCCATTGCACAACACTGTTTATACAAGTGAGTACATAACAAAGATGTAAGGAATTGTAATTATTCCGCATCATAAACTTACAAAACCAGGAAATACATTTCATACCCTCTGAGTCAGCAGTGGCGCCTTTTATGAGTTAGGAGCCAGTAATGTAGAGGAAATGTTTGGCTATCTCATCTCTTGTATCATCTGTTATCTCATGTCATCCAATTCTTTCATGGCAAGGACATGTGCGATTCTAATCTTAGGTTCTCCTATGACATGCCCTAAACAGTCTGAACTGTTTGGAAGTACTGTCGCTCTTGTATGTCACCTCCTTTGTCATCTCGTCAGGTTTTGTTATGTCATTGAGTCACGCTGTGGAAAGGCATGCAGATTAATTTCATTGAAATATGTCAAGAAACAAATTAACATGTTGATGGCCTCATTTAGAGGTGGAACTGGAGCTCTCATTATAAGCTCTTTGCCTGCATGGATAACGTGTTTAATGTCCTTAATGTTCTGCTCTGTCTGTTGAATGCCCCAGTTCAGTCAGTATTTCAGGTGAATTCTCAGTGACAAGCGTACTGCTTCCGCCCAGGTGAAGACAAGCTGGTGAGACATGGGCTCAGGGGCTTACGGGCCTATGGAGTAACTGTGTGATCACATAACACGCATCCATTGAACTCAGCAGCTCTCCAGTTTCCTGCAGACTTCAGGGACTCCTGTCACCGGCACACTGAAAAGCTGTTTTGGATAATGAGACCATGGCCACAAGGATTGATTAACAAAATTAAGTTCCACCATAAAAAGCTGTGTTGTCTTGTTACTTGATGTACCAACCAGTACTTTATTGCTGTGCAAAATGAGGTATTTTGATCTCCCATTCGAATAGATATACACCATCTGCGCCTCTCTTTAGAAAATACCAAATCTTACCTGTCGACAAACTGAATGTCTATCAAACATGTCTTTTCTTACATAAATTTGTCAACAGTAAACAAGATCTTCCTATTACTTTCCATAATCTCTTTATTCCTACTTCTAATATTCATTCCTATCAAACGAGGCTTAGCAATAATAGTCTCTACTTTCCGTCCTCCCGCACTTCAAGTCACCAGTCTAACATAGCCTTTAGAGGCCCTAAGCTCTGGAATGAATTAAGTTTAACTCTAAGGTCCATGTCTTCCTATTTTATCTTCAAAAAAAAAATCTGAAGAAATCACTACTGTCTTCAGGAGTTTAAGCAGCCCAATTCGCCCTCTCAGCTTCTCTCACTTGTACTCTTCTTGTCAACTATCTCCCTGTTTCTACTTGTATTTACGCACCTAAACTCACTGCTGCTATTAATTTTTGTTTGTTTGTTTGTTTGTTTTTTGTCTTGATTATCTGTTGTTGTTTTTTTTTTTTGTCTAGATTATTCTCTTGCTGCCTGCTTGTCTTTTATCTATTATCATTGATAGGGGTGGAACTCCGTACAAGTCTACGAAGACTTTGTTCCCTACTTGCACTCATGTTTTTAATTGCATTTTTGTGCTAAATAAATAAACTAAACTAAACTAAACTATTCTGAGACATGATATCTTATTTTCTAGCTTTTAAGTAGAAAATTTAGTCTTCTTTTTTGTTGGCGTTTGCTTGACAAGTAACATTTTCTTGTCCTATTGAGAAATGAGTCATTATCTCACCCCTTAGACAGAATTTTTGTCTTACTGTGAAAAAAAAGGTTTTTAAGTCTAAATATTTGACTGGTATTCTTGGTAAGTTGACAAATTTCTCATTTCTTGTTGTGATGTTTGTACAAACCCCAATTCCAATGAAGTTGGGATGTTGTGTAAAATGTGAATAAAAACAGAATACAATGATTTGCAAATCCTTTTCGACCTATATTCAATTGAGTACACTACAAAGATAGGATATTTAATGTTTATACTGATAAACTTTATTGTTTTTCGGAAATATTCACTCATTTTGAATTTGATGCCTGCAACATGTTCCAAAAAAGCTGGGACAGGGGCATGTTTACCACTGTGTTACATCACCTTTCCTTTTAACAACACTCAATAAGCGTTTGGGAACTGAGGACACTAATTGTAGAAGCTTTGTAGGTGGAATTTTTTCCCATTCCTGCTTGATGCACGACTTCAGTAGCTCAACAGTCCGGGGTCTCCGTTGTCGTATTTTGCGCTTCATAATACGCCACACATTTTCAATGAGAGACAGGTCTGGACTGTGGGCCGGCCAGTCTATTACCCGCACTCTTTTACGACGAAGTCACACTGTTGTAACGTGCAGAATGTGGTTTGGCATTGTCTTGCTGAAATAAGCAAGACGTTGCTCGGATGGCAGCATATGTTGCTCCAAAATCTGTATGTACCTTTCAGCATTAATGGTACCTTCACAGATGTGCAAGTTACCCATGCCATGGGCACTAACACGTCCCCATACCATCACAGATGCTGACTTTTGAACTTTGTGCTGATAACAATTTGGATGGTCCTTTTCCTCTGTAGCCCGGAGGACACAACGTCCATGATTTCCAAAAACAATTTGAAATGTGGACTTGTCAGACCACAGCACCCTTTTCCACTTTGCGTCAGTCCATCTCAGATGAGCCCGGGTCCAGAGAAGTCAGCAGCATTTCTGGGTGTTGTTGATATATGGCTTTCGCTTTGCATGGTAGAGTTTTAACTTGCTATTGTAGATGTAGTGACAAACTGTGTTTATTGACAGTGGTTTTCCGAAGTGTTCCTGAGCCCACATGGTGATATACTTTACAGAATGATGTCAGTTTTTAATGCAGTGCCACCTGAGGGACCGACGGTCACGGGAATTCAGTGTTGGTTTTCGGCCTTGCGGCTTACATGTCAAGATTTCTCCGGATTCTCTGAATCTTTCGATGGTGTTATGGACTAAAGATGATGAAATCCTTAAATTCCTTGCAATTGCACGTTGAGAAACATTGTTTTTAAACTGTTGGACTATTTGCACATGCAGTTGTTCACAAAGTGGTGAACCGCGCCCCATCCTTGCTTGTGAACGACTGACCTAATCATGACGCTCACCTGTTTCCAATTAACCTGTTCACCTGTGGAATGTTCCAAAGAGGTGTTTTTTTGAGCATTCCTGAACTTTCCCAGTCTTTTTTTGCTCCTGTCCCAGCTTTTTTGAAACGCGTTGCAGGCATCAAATTCAAAATGGGTGAATATTTCCAAAAAAACAATGAAGTTTATCAGTTTGAACATTAAATATCTTGTCTTTGTAGTGTACTCAGTTGAATATGGTCAAAAAGGATTTGCAAATAATTGTATTCAGTTTTTATTCACGTTTTACACAACATACCAACTTCATTGGAATTGGGATTTGTTTATAATGTGCAAAATTCAAGTGAAAATGAGTTTGCAAGTGACTCTTACATCCGTGCTGGCCCGGCTGTCTTTGATCATAATCTGCCCAGATCCAGCCTGGAGTACTTGCTTTGTCAGATTGTAGAAATTACATGAGAGATTTAATTTCTGTTTTTAAGCGGTAAATCATCTAGGAGTTTCCTGTGTTTGTTTTACCCATGGACTGTATATAAATATGGACAGCTGAACAGCTCCTGAAAAGTGAAGCAAAAATGTCTTGATCGCCATCCAGTGGCTGGCTGCAGTACAATTTATAAGCCCGCCCCCTCCATGTTAGTGGATGGGTCACAGGTTACACGAAAAAAACCAAGTACATGTCAAATAATTTTTTTCTGGAAATGGTTTCGGCCTTTTTAAGAAGTACATACCATGCTGATGTATGTTCAAGTGTTCATTTTTCTAGTAAGTTTGTAGTTTCCATTTATTTGATACTATAGAAAAGGGGCGTGGTTGACAGCAGCTGTGCGTGACGGAGTCTCGTTGGCCATTGCGCACTGCGGACTGTTTTTTTGTGAATACCATCTTTACGTATTTGGAGTAGGAACGTAGATAGGAGATTTGCGTTCACTGAAATTTTTCAGAGGGCTGGCTAACCGTGATTGTGTGTTTCAAGCCCTACAGATTAATAAAAAGTGTAAAAAAAAAACACGACGAAATGAGTTGTCCTGGAGTGTACCGTATTAACCGACCTGGCCGATATAAAGGACCTTTGCAGTTCTATTCGGTTAGTCAAATTTACGTTTCTTTAGCTAACGTTGAACGGTCAGCCTAATTAAGTTATCATCTAGGTAGCTAGCTAGCTAGCTAACTTGGCTAACGTTAAGACGGCAATCAGTGTAACATTAATGTTTATAGTGGGGGAAAATGGTGATAGGTCGCCAGTCATATCTAGCGAAATATATATTTTTATTTAGAGAATATCTATGAAGGTAAGAATTTGAATGAAATTAACGACATTCTGTCATAAGATGTCATTCTCCTGTACTTGAACCTGAATGAGGTAGCTATATAAATCCAGTGGCATAATAGTCACAGCCTTTAGCTCTCCAGCTGTGCAGTCTGTAACCCTGAATTTTAAGGCGAACACAACTGCTAGTTACTAAGCTGCTTTTAATACGCTACAGCCTCACTTACTGATTCAAAAATTAATTAAACTGTCAGTAAACCCTTTTATTATTAAGTGGTTCTATTCTTTTTTAACTAATAGAACTCAGAACGTTAGGGTTAATAACACCATCTCTGACTCAAAAAGCATTAGTACAGGTGTACCACAGGGCTGTGTGAGCTCACCTGTCCTTTTTACCATCTACAACAATGATTGCACCAGCAGCTTCCATGGAAACCATGTTTTTCAGTTCTCAGATGATACTGCCATCCTCAGCCTCCTGTACAAAGATTCAGATCTCTCACTGTACTTTAATGAGGTGCAGTCTTTTGTTCGCTGGTGTGATGTTAACTATCTCACCATAAATATAAATAAAACAGAGGAGATGGTACTCGACCCTCGTTCAATTGGTGATCACACCCTTCTGCTAATCCATGATGAAAAAATCAAACAGGTCAGCTCTTACAGGTATCTAGGCATTTACTTAGATAACCAGTTTAGCTGGGAAACGCACATCGCTAGTTTGTGTTCTCGTTGACAGCAAAGGCTGTATTTTTTGCGCCGACTCAGGGTGTTTGGTGTTGATCGGAAGATCATGTTTTTGTTTTATCAGGCTGTTTTAGAAAGCATATTCAGTATGGGATGTCAGCCTGGTTCGGTAATCTCTCTGTCCAGTTAAAATCTAAACTTGCTCTTCTGGTGCAGACCGCCATGAAGGTTGTAGGGAGGACTGAATACACTTCTCTGCAGTCCTTATATGAACAGTCTGTTCTCAGGCAAGCGCGGCGAGCTTTATCTGATCCTTCCCACATCCTTTACCCTGAGTAGGAACTCCTTCCGTCTGGTAGGAGATACAGAGTCCCTAAATGTAAAGTGAACCGCTTTAAAAACTCGGTTGTGCCCACCTCAATTAGAGTTTTAAATGATGTTTCATGAGGATGTAGCTGGATTGTGCAATAATGTCATGGTGCTCTCTTTTTAACTATTCATATGAGAGTCTTGTGCAATATGAGTATGTGCAATATGTGTGGGTGATGCAATTGCATCTTTGTTCTTCTGTGTTATTAACTGGCAGCTTCATCTGTGCAGCTCTTGGAGTCCAAGACAAATTTCCCTAAGGGGACAATAAAGTGTATCGTATCGTATCGTATCGTATCGTATGGATAACTATTGCCTTTAAAGCAAGAATTCTGCTTACCCAGGGGATCAACCTCAGATCCTTGCACATGGCAGCGAATTCCTTCAGCCCTTCTTGTAACGGATTGAAATCGCTGGGGCATGTTTTTGTTAACCACAGTAACGTCAAATGATTTATTGTCATGACACCAAGTGTAAATCTCATTGTGATGCCATTGAGAGTTTGTAAAATGGTATTTTGAATGCATGTATAGATGCTAGTTCTTGTATCCCTCATACTTCAAAAAAGGGCATAAGGTCATAACTGGTTGGAATGATGAGGCAGAACAGTTGAAGAAGGAGGCGTTGGCCTGGCATAAAGTATGGAAAGATAGTGGCCGCCCTCACGCAGGTGATCTGGCTGAGATACGTAGGATATCAAGGGCTTGTTATTGTGTTGTTAGACAGCTTATAATAGATGCTGATGCAGTAAAAATGCAAACGATGGTTGAAGCTATTTCTAATAATGATTCAAGAAAATTGTGGTCTGAAGTTAGGAAATTTAAGGGTAAATGTAATGTTGTGGCATCATCAATTGACAATGTGTCGGATAGAGGAGAAATTGCTGATATTTTTAGATGTAAATATAAAGACCTCTACAACAGTGTTTCTTACAATAGCTCAGTCATAAGTGATATTGAAAGAAAGATAGCTATGTTGTGTGATGAGTGTACTTATGCATATGACATCCAGGTAAACGAGGTGTTTAGAGCTGTACAAAAATTGAAAGTTGGTAAATCAGGTGGTTGTGAAGACATTACATCTGATAGTATTATAAATGGTACATATCAATTGTATGTGTGGTTATCACTGTTGTACAAGGATATGGTAACCCATGGCTACAGTCCCATCACTTACTTTATATGGGTTGCTGGTTCCTATACCTTAGGACAAACAAAAGTCACTGTGCTTATCAGATAACTATAGGGCTATTGCCCTGAGTAGTGTCATTTGTAAAGTATTTGATTTACTCATATTGAAGGAGGAGATGGATAAGCTATGTAGTTCAGTCATGCAGTTTGGTTTCAAAGAAGGTGTGTCCACCACACAATGTACTTTTTCTTTACTAGAAAAACTTAATTATTTCAAGCAAAACAACGCTCAGGTGTACACTTTATTTTTAGGTGCATCAAAGGCTTTTGATCGAATTGAATATAGTAAATTGTTCAGTATACTTATGAAACGTAAAGTAGGGATGCACCGATACCACTTTTTTAAAAACCGATACGAGTATGAGTATTTTATTTTGTGTACTTGCCGATACCGAGTACCATTACCAATATTTCTGAAATGTTTTCCAGGAAAATACGATGACAATTTCGGAGTACAGGTTTTATTTTCTTTTTATAACAAGCCTAAAAGAGGCCAATATCAAACGATTTACACATGGTCATTTCCAAAAAAAAAAAAGGATTAAGCCTAACTGCTAAAAATCTTTCTGTATTTAGGCCCGACAAAAAGCCTTTGAACTAGCACTGCCATCAAATGAGGCAAAACATTACTGAAGCTTGACAAATGAAAAGTAAACTCGCTGCATAGGCAAGGTAACGCACCCAACTTCATAAAAAGTCAGTGGAACTATTAATTGGCACAGATAGTTTCCTCACACATTCATAGGCATTCTCAATTTAACTAAAGTCAATAATAGCTTTCCAAGCAAACAAGGCATCACTTAAAAGTGTGTGTTATCGCCATATTTCAATTACACAAATGACAAATGAAAAAGATTTAACATAACCACAACTAAAATGTTTAAGGTAACCATATGTTACTAATATATTTGTAGTAAAATAAGAAGATTCACAATTCTAAGTCTGTGTTTGTGTGATTGTGGGTGAGTGCTTGTGCGAGCTCGGCTTGCTTGTAAATATTCAATAACTGATCCGGGTGTGTCATCTAGTGATAGAATATTGTAATTGCGTGCATAAATTTGCAGCTCCATGTCCGCTGGCAGAAACATCTGCACAAAACGCTTAAGATACTCTACCGAACACCGTTGTTCTACTTGAGGACGCCGCATCCAGATAATCCTTAAATGATGAATTATATACATATTTAAATTTGTAAGGTGTAGTGAAGTGTCCAGTGTCAAAGTAACGAAGAAAAAGTATACTTTTTATCTTTTAAATGTAGTAGAGTAGAAGTCCCGGTATAAAAAAAAAACTCAAGTAAAGTACAAATCCTCAAAAAAACTACTTAAGTACTGTAACGAAGTTGCCTACATGTACTTCTTCACTATACACCTCTTGTGTGTATGCGCGTATGCCTGCATGTGATGTGATGACGATAAAGCTCTCTTTCTCATATTTTTTCTAATTCGCTGTCTCCCCCTAGACATAGAAGTCAGATAGTACAAAATACTGTAGCCTATGCGACCGTGAGCAGGCAGTTACCTTGCGTCTTACATTAAGTGGTATCGGTGCGTGGTATCGGCAAATGTGGACGAGTACGAGTACGAGCATATTAACGCGGTATCGGGCAGATACCCGATACTGGTATCGGTATCGGTGCAACACTAACGTAAAGTATCACCATTAATTCTTCGAACCTTACTGCACATGTATAAGAACCAGAGATTGAAAGTAAGATGGGAAGATGTAGAATCCCACCCCTTTGTAACAACCAATGACGTTAAACAAGGGGGGGTTCTTTCCCCGATACTGTTTGCTGTGTATATAGATGGTTTGTTAGTTAAATTAAAAAACAGTGGTTTTGGTTGCCATGTTGGAAATTAATACAGTGGTGCTTTATCATTTGCTGACGATATCACATTATTATGTCCTACTGAATTCGGTCTAAAAAAAATGGTAGAAATTGCTGAACAATATGCTGCTGAGTATTCTATTGTAATTGCTTTGTTTTAATGAAAGTGGTTGTAATAGACCAAGTAAATATGTCACTGTAAATTGTGATAGAATTATTCCTTCAGATTCTGTGATTCATCTTGGTCACTATGTTTCTTCTCATAACAATACTGGTGTTGTTAGCTATATTAAGAGTGCTTTTTGGCTAAGTTTCAGTCTATTTAATGCTGGTCTTGGCTTCTTGTCACCTGATCTTAAATGTAAACTGTTTGTACAGTACATTTGTAGTTTTTATGATGTTCAATTGTTAAATCTCTTTGGTAATAACATTAATGATATTTTTGTTTCTTGGCGTAAAGCTTTGAGATGTATATGGAATCTTCATCCACAAACACATCGCAATTTGCTGGCAGTAATATCAGGATTGTTGCCTGTTCAGATAAGTTTCTATAAAAGATTTTGCAAGTTTATTACGAATTGTTTATGTAGTGAGAATTCAATTGTGAAAACAGCCAGTATTGTGGCAATTAATAATCCTTATTCATTGTGCTGTAGTAACTGCCAGAAGTTATTTAATAGAGATTACACTTGTAAAAATTTCAATATTCATGGATGATTGGTTAAATAGAGAAAAAGCTAGTGAAGCAACAAGTACTGGTAAAAGAGTTGGTAACTGTCAGAGATGGTTTATCATATGTACCGGGTTTCAGTATTGAGGAGGTCACCGACCTCTTAACCATCCTATGCACCATTTTATTTACTGTATTCTATCTTTGTATTGTTGTAGTTTTTCCTTGTACAGTTTCTAAACGTGTGAATAAAGATGATATATATTTAGCAGCTTGCAGTCTCACGATCAGTAGAAGAGCCCCTGGGTTCGACGGTTTCCAATAGAGCCAGCAAGCCCACGTTTTGTTTTTCCCAGCAGATAACACTGCAAAAATCTAACCTTAAGTTACAACCTTATGAATAGCTGGTAAAACTGCTGGAAAAATGAATCGGATCGAGGAGGTACAGATAGTTTAAATAACGAGAATATGGCAAAAATGAAACATACCGAGAGTAAATTCAATTCCTCAATAATAACAATATAGAAGCGGCAGATTTCAGGCAAAATTACGGCTGCAATTGATTCATCTCTTGTGGAATTGGCTGGATAACTGACAAGACTAGTTGGAAAAATACGACAACATTTCGAGTTTGGCCGAGAAGGACACGGGCACATAACGTAATGAGAGCAGTAAACACGGAACCATAACATTGAAAAAGTATGTTACAGCATGATGGGATGTTGCACTAGTAAAGTGTACATTAACTAGCTATAGCTGTGTTTGCTATCGAGTTACCTTAACGTTAACTAGCTTGCTAGCTGATTTCAAGTTACTGCCAACAAGCCTCTTAACTTGCACAAGGAACTTAATGATTAATTCAGCCTCTGAAACATATTTGTGAAGGTGATGCATGCATTGTCTGAATTTAGAGTGCTAGAGCTGGGATAGGGTGTTGTACAAAGACAAAATGTTTTACATGATCAGCTTTATTATTTCAGAAAATTATAGGAAGTTCGTTTGAAATTTGGTGTCCGTTCATATACAATCTTTGTTATGTTAACCACTGCGCAACATAACTTCTGCTTTTTCTGACCATTTTTTTGATTATTCATGTGATTACAGGAGCTGCCCTCAAATTCAGACCTCAGTGTTACCCAGCTAGGACTTGGAGAATGCTTGCAGCTATTCTTTTGTTTTATTGTTGGAGTATACTTCTGAGGTGATTTTGTAAATGAAAAACTGATGAAAACAGTTGTGAAAAAAATGCTACACAATGCATTGTCAGTGAAACTTGCTATTTTTGTAAGACAGTAATTTACATTTGGAGATTGACAAGTCAATGTTGATTGAATGAAAATGAACATGTTACTGGCTTCTCTTATGTGTGCTGCCAGTCTCAACTTCCTTATATGCTGCCATCTACACTTATGGGAAAAACTGTCACTCATTTTGTGTGTTTAATAATACATTACAAAGCAGTTCATCTAGATTACTACAGCTTCAGTATTCCAACAGTGACTCTAGTCATCTGCCTGAGGACTAGGAGTACACGAGACATGTTTTGTTATTCAATGTTCATTTTCTTTGATGGCAGTAAAAGAAACCTCTTGTAATGTATAATAAAGGTCTTTACATGCATGTGGACCCAAAAACTTCACTCTGGAATTCTTTCATATATATTATGTCTTCTGCTACAGTAAAGCAGAGCCGTGCAAATGAGAGTTAAATAAAAATACTTATTTCAACAAAATGTATGCTGAGACCTTAACTTTTGGGTGGCCCAAAGACCACTTGGCCACATTCACCATGGGGAAATGTGATTCAGGAAGTCCATCAGGTGTAAAGGCTAGGGGAAATCAAATGGTTTGGAGAAGATTGAAGAGGAAGAGAGAGGGAAATGAAGGCGGAGAGAGAGGAAGAGCTGTGACAGCAATGACAAGTGTGACAGCTACCCTAGTATAAAAATAAAAAGATCACATAAAGCAGAGAAATTATGGAATTTATTGTGGCCATAGCTTGTCATCACCCGACTGGATTTGGTCTTTCAGACACAGGGCAATATTTTTTAACTCTATTTCCCTAAGGAAATTAAATATTTATATTATTCCATATTTGACCAGGCTATATTGTGCACTTTGTGCATACACTGGATGTTACAATAATATAAAATTGAGTCTGTTTACGAAATTCCCCAGTGAAAAGTATTGTGCGGCAGTCACAGTAGGCATCAATTTCCAGATATTCTCGTGGTATTTTGTACATGCTCTTGGCCTCTGTGGAGGAAGTCAAAACAATGACTAACTATAGTCAATATGCAAAAGTCCAACGCGCTTCAGCCAAGTTTCAAAAGTGAGGAGAGGTGCTCAACAGTAAAGGACAATAGACATAGAAAAAGCCTTTTACCTGGGTACTTCAAAAGACGCTAGTCGAAACGTCAGTCATCTATTCCCCTCAATAAACGTGCAGACTTGTAAAGTGTGCTCCAGTGTTTTTACTTTTGGGTAGTCTTTTTGAAGTACCCAGGTAAAAGGCTTTTTCTATACAATGACTAACTATATTCATTCAAATAAATTGAGCCCACCTGAGGAAAGTGGAGGCAGGTGGCGTCGCTAACTTTGCCAACACAGAATGCTTTCCCAGTTAACTTATGATGGTTATGTTCAATTGCATTAATTTAATTATGTTACTCATATAAAAAAAATATATATATTATTAAGATGTGCGACTTTTGAATACACCTCGCTAACTACGTGGTTAGGAGGGTTTTTCATTTTAATTCAACATTCGAACTTTCCCGGAGGAATTAGATTTAGTAAATTCAATGAAAGTTGGCATTAAAATGCTTGCCACTCGCAAAAAGGTAAGTTACAGTTGAGAACACTGACTGTGGCTGAATGGTCGAGGTATTGCAAAAATATGTTGCCTGCGTTAGCTAATGTAGTTAGCTACCTAGCTAGCTTGCTAAGCAAGATTCAGTGTCAAGACATCATTGCTGGCGAGTTACGTATTCATAACTAGCTAACTGCGAAACAGATGGCAGCGGGGGTCTATTTACCCACAGACCTTATTTAACAAGCCTGCGAAACGCAACGTAGCCAGCAGTTGGAGGGTCCGTTCACTTGCATATGGTCTTCAAGTGTTGGCTATTACAGGCACGTAATGTTACGTTAATAGCGCAGCAGCCAGGCCAGGTCAAAAGTTCAGGGGGGTGCTCCTGTGAGTGCATGGGTGGGATCTCAATGCCGCAGCTCGACCCCCGATCACTACTGTGCAGACTCTGGCTCCAATTGGGCAAGATGGCAGCACCCATATCTGGGATATTTTGGCTTCATTTTTGATCAATGGGAGAGAATGGGAATGTGTCGTCCATCTTTATATGGAGTCCATGGTTTTACCATGTACCAGTTTGTTCAATACTTTTTGGTGTTAAGTGAGTTGTGCACTGGTCGACTGCTTTTGTGACTTGTATGCTAATTGACCCTTTGCGCAGATATAGACGCCGGCGTCCATAAATTCCGAAATTTAATTCCTAAATAATTCTGTCAATAAATTTCCAAATGTCTTGCTTCACTGGAATCATTTTCCAGAGTCTCTGTGACACAAATACTGAGTTATAAAGCCTAAAAAGGCTCATGCAAAACAGGAAAAATTGGCATTATTTGTATTTTGTGCAAAGGGGTTAAAACAGTCCCTTTTTTCTGGCAGATCATCCTGTACTCGAGTGGGCGGATTTATGAAGATTACTACCCTGCCATGAAGGGGCGCATGCATTTTAGCTCCGTCGACCCTACAGATGGCAATGCCTCACTCAACATGACGAGGCTGGAGCTCTCCGACACAGGAACATACCAGTGCAAGGTGAAGAAGGCCCCCGGCATTGGGAGCCGGAAAATCTTCCTCTCTGTAATGGGTGGGTAACAGAATTACACAGCACTGTTTGGGGTCAGCTGAAGAAGGTGATATACTTGATGCAGAAAACCAACTTTGGCTGGATTGTATGTCCCAAATTGAACAAAAGGAAGCAATCGTGCTGAAAACAAAAGTCTGCATTCTCTACAGCCAACATAGTGTCTGCACTGTAGTTAATTAACTGCACTACTCTGTAAGCCGAAATAACCGCGATGTTCACTCATAGATGTCAAATTTCCTGCAGTCAGTTTAAAATATCACATGGGTTGCTACATTCTTTTTGTTCTGTTCTGTCTTCTAATGATTGCCTTGTGGATGAACAAGCTGCCTTTTTTCTTTTTTTTTTCAAAACTAAATAAACTATAGCGATGCTGAAATTATCTTCCGTCTGTTGAACTTACCGCGCCCTCACCACAACTATAATTGTTTTCTGCGCTTCTTGTAGCAAGATTAGTCTCTGGCATGCTTTGTGTGGTTGTCGAAACCACAGAATCTGGATCTGCATGCCCTACTGGGGTGGACTACCATTTAAGGATGAGTTTGAAGCCATTAAGGGTATGCGTATTTGTACAACTGGCAGTATTGTATTTGACTGTGCTTAAATTTAGCCACATTTTGAATAAACTGCAGCCTTTACACAAGGTCAGCAGTTACGAGTGTGATCTGCAATGGATGATATCACATCTCTTTTGTAGATTAATTGTGTTGGAGCCATTGTTTTTGGATTCACTTTTATTTTGAAAAAACTTTTGTGAGGACTTTTATTTTGAGATAACTTTGTAGAGGTACTTTTATTTTGAAATTTCACCTGTGGGTAGGGACCATAAATGCAGATTCCTTGGGGAGAAAGGGGGGGTTGGTGAGCACATGGTTTTTCGACCATCTTGGATTTTCTTTGTTTGAAGTATGGCTGTGAGAT
This sequence comes from Gymnothorax javanicus, assembly GCA_029692085.1. Lineage (NCBI taxonomy): Eukaryota > Metazoa > Chordata > Actinopteri > Anguilliformes > Muraenidae > Gymnothorax > Gymnothorax javanicus. Next base: position 79,336,912 of record CM056195.1, read on the forward strand.
TCAGCATTTTGGGAGCTCTCGAGCTGCCATTATGAGGATAGGGCGTATTGCCTTGTGCTCTGATGGGAACTTACTAGGGGAACCAGCCTTTCAACAAGAAGGAGCGAGAGAGGTTGGATGAGGTGGATAGCGGAGAAGTGTTTGTTAGGCTTGGCGCGTGATTTTGAAAAAGGAGAGAAATAAATCCGGGAGAGAGCAAATGGAGCATGAAGATAAGGGAAAAAAGAAAAGGAAAAAGGGAATTGAGAATGAAATAAATGAAGAGATTTTTGTTGTTGATAGTAAGGCGGTCGGAGAGAGTTGGGAAGTCAGCCGAGTGTTCTGTGACAGTCATCAAGTTGGAAAATTTGTCAAGAAAGAGATTGGAGATGTTAAGTCCGTGAGGGTGGCGAGAAGTGCAATAGTGATTGTGGAATGTGTAGCAAGAAGACAAATGGAAAAGGCGCAAAAAATAAAAGTAATTGGCAATAGTCCTGTAAAGTGTTTCTCACTGAAACGACAGCCGACAGCAAAGGGAGTTATAAAAGGGGTTTCTTTGTCAGTGAATCCAGATGATTTTTTGGAGGTAGAAGGAGTTTGTACTGCGAGGCGATTATATAGTTGTAGAAATGGGAGTAAGCAAGAGAGTATGGCGTTGCTCCTAGAATTTGAAAATGAGTTGCCAGAACGAATTTTAATTGATTATGTGAGTTATAGGGTGTGGGCATTTGAAAGAGCTCCCCTTCATTGTTATTGGTGCCAAGGTTATGGTCATGTTGCGGCAGTGTGCAAAAAATGAGAAGTATCGGTGTAGAAGATGTGGTAAAGAGGGATGCTCAGAAGAGTGTTGTGATTTAACAAAAGAGAAGGCTGTTTGCTATCACTGCGGAGGAAACCATGAAGCGGGGGCAAAACAATGTGAACGCAGAGAATTAGAAATTGAAGTTGAGCGGACTAGGATACAGAGTAAAATATCGTATGCGGAGGCTACAAAGATGGGGAGGCTAGAGAAGAAATCAGTGAGGAAAGAAATGGGCACAACTGAAATGGAAGGGAAAGAACAACATAGTCCTGATAAACAGTTAGTGTGTGTTGACAAGCGAAAGTTTTTAGCTTTCATTGCGATGGTGATAAATTGTGCAAGTGAGATTGACACAAAAACAGAGAGAATTAGGATGGTTATACACGCAGCTCGGGAGATTTTAGAGATAACTGATGTTAAAGGGGAGGAAATTCAAGGAATTTTGGAGAAGGCGTTTAGTGGAAGTTAGTCATCGAAATTTAAATTGTTTAGTGGTAATATTGTTATCAAGGATTGCGGAGTAGGGTGAAGGATATAGGTATCATTATTTATTTATTTATTTTTAGGTTTTTGTTTTTTGTTTAAATGATAAGAAGGAATCAGTGTCAAGATCCACACTTCACATCAGTTTTTGGCGGTAATGCGCTAGATTGTTTGCCAACCGCCAATATAACCCACCAAAAAGAAGAAGAAGAAGAAGCATTTTGGGATTCTCTGCACTGGATGTTTTACTCACAATAAAACCACTAAACTAAACCACAACGGGACTCTGTGGAATGCTTGGAATACTTGGAACTGATGCGTCGGAAATTACCAATCCAAAAGTAGCCTACAAGTTGGAAAATGTTCAGATGGAGACTTCATTGTCGAAAAACCAGCTCTTGGATTTCTTGTCCTGGTCCTGACAAATATGAGGAATTCAACAGTGTTTTAAGGAATTGTGAGTAAAACAACCTCATTCATTTAAAGCTGGTGCTCCGCTCTGCCTGTGTGACGATGGAAAGTTGGATAACCCTCGAATTGGTCTAAGCTTTTGCCCTCTGAGTTGTGTGGAAAATGGCAGAAATGAATGTCAATGCTTTGCCTGATGGTGTTAGAAATTATATAAATTAATCAGCTCAAGGAGAGGAAAGCTTGGTGTTTTAACTTGAAAAAAGAATGAAATTATAACACTTATTGATTCTGGAGCAGATGTTGCAAATGTGCGTGGCCATGTTGATTCATTTGACATTTATCTGGGTGAATTTATGGAACTGCAAGTTGCTGTTCAAATGTCTCTGCCACCATCTGAAAGAGAGGCTGATCATGTCAATTGGTATGAGTCAAAACTTGTAGATTTTAAAGAATTAAAAAATGGAGTAGACAAATGGATCCATGGACTTCCTCCTAAAGAACCTGATGATGGTTTTGCACTTCCTGATATACAGCCATGTGATAGTGTATCTGAGGCAGCACGCAGTAGGGCATCTAATAGATCAAGTACCTCAAGTGCACGTATGAATGTGGAAGCAGAGCGAGCAGCAATACTTGCCAAATCAAAAGCAATGGAGAAAAGGCATGAGCTGGAGATGGAGGAAATGCGGCTTAAAGCAATGAAAGAAAAACTTGAAATGGAAGCTGAATTGGCTGCATCTGAGGCCAAATTAAAGGTGATAGAACAACATGAGCATCAGGAATGCTCAAGGAAATCTAAAGTTGAAAGTAACACAATGAATATGGCAATGTTGAGTGAGAATATTTTGAGGAGGCAATCAAGAACATTGGAACCTTTTGAGTGTTCAAGTCCAATTATGTCGTCTACGGAAAATGGCCATCAGAGACATGGTGATGTTTCTAACACTGGTTTGGTTGCCAGATCACGGCCTTCATCGGTCAACATTGAGGACCAACCTAGAAGAGTTACCTCTCAGTTTCAATGTCAAAGTGGTGATTCTGATAATGTGCTTTCAAATGTTTTGCGTAAACAATGAGATCACTGGAATTCTTGTGAAACAGCGACAGCTTTCACTGCTCCCTACTAGAGAGATAACTGTTTTCGCTGGTGATCCTTTGCAGTACAAACCATTTATGAGAGCCTTTGAACATGGCATTGAACAGAAAACTGAAAGCAGTCGTGACCAACTATATTTTTTGGAGCAGTTCACTGTTGGTCAATTGCAAGAGCTAGTTTGCAGTTGCATTTATATGGAACCTGACAAAGGTTACAGGGAGGCAAAGCAGCTCTTAAAAAAACATTTTGGTAATGAAATAAAAATAGCCAGTGCAATTATGGAAAAGGCTCTTGCTTGGACACCTATTAAAGCTGAAGATGGAAAAGCTCTCAATTCCTTTGCATTGTTTTGAAGAGGATGCTTTAACGCCATGCAGGATATTGCTCTCAATGTACTCGAAACACCCTCAAATATGCGCAGTATAATTTCAAAATTGCCATTCAAGCTGCATGATAGTTGGAGATCCATTGCTTGTGATATTCAAGAAAAATTCAGTCGAAGGGCCAAATTTGGTGATCTTGTGCAGTTTGTGGAGAAACAAGCTCAAATGGCTTTGGATCCAGTTTTTGGGGACATCCTTGATCAACCAAACAAAGTTACCACCAAACCAAAACCATCAGAACTGGAGTCAAAGGCAAAGGAAACAGTGGCAAAGAAGGGGAGTATCTTTGCCACAACTGTAAAAGCATGCTCGGATGTCACCGCTGATGCTTTACTAAAAATTTACACTGGGCAGGGCACTAGTGCTACTGAAAGGCCTTGTTTGTTCTGCAGCGGAGATCATGCTTTAGAGAACTGTAAGAATATGCGAACTGCCCTTAACTCAGAAAGAATAAATTTTCTTAAAAAGAAAGGACTTTGTTTTGGATGCCTTGGAAAGGGTCATCTCAGTGCAAAATCCCATAAACGTATGACCTGTGGAACCTGCAAACGAAACCATCCAACTATTTTGCATATTGATGTAGAACAAGATAATAATGCTCACAAATCTGACATGGTAAGCTGCAAAGGGCCTCGATCAGATGCAAGTCTGAGCAGTGCTTTGGTTTCCTTGAGCCCTCCAAAGCAGACTGGGGCTGGGAACTTGGAATGCGCTCTGGCATTGGTACCTGTTAAAGTAAAAATGCATAATTCTTTTCATACAGTTTTAACTTATGCTTTTTTGGATCCAGGAAGTTCTGCAACCTTTTGCACTGAGGCTCTGATGGAACAATTGGCTGCGACTGGAAGAAAAGAGAGGTTCCTGTTAAAGACGATGGGACAGGAAAAGCCTGTAGTAAGTCCGAGGATATCTGGAATGGAAGTATCTGGGTTGGATGAAACTTCATTTGTTGAACTTCCATATGTGTATACTCAAAAGTCAATTCCAGTCTCCGCTGACAACCTTGTATCACAAGATGACCTCAAAATGTGGCCTTATTTGAAAGAGGTCAAAATCCGTCATTGACTCCGAGATAGGGCTCCTAATTGGAGTTAATGCTCCAAAGGCCTTAGAACCTTGGAAAATAATAAATAGTGAGGACAATGGACCTTACGCAGTGAAGACGGTTCTTGGTTGGGTACTGAATGGCCCACTTTCTGGTGGATCTTCTGTGGGAGAAGTTGATTGTCCTATGGTGTGTGCAAATAGAATATCTATTGCAACTTTGGAGGAGCTACTGACAAAACAATACAATCAGGACTTTATTGAGTATGGTCCAGACAAAGAAGAAATGTCAGTTGAAGACAAACAATTCTTAAACATTATGGAGAGCTCTGTGACTTTAAAGGATAGTCATTATTACCTAAAATTGCCTTTTAGAAATCCGAATGTGCTTATGCCAAACAACCGACAGCTGGCAGAACAAAGAATGCACAACTTGTTAAAGAAGTTCAAAAATGATGCAAATTTCTATGAGGAATACAAGAAATTCCTTAATGATGTCATAAGCAAGGGATATGCTGAGCCGGTGCCACAGGAAGTTCTCGATCGACAAGATGGTAAAGTGTGGTATATACCACATCATGGAGTTTTTCATCCAAGGAAAGGCACAATTCGAGTTGTTTTTGACTGTGCTTCATCGTTTAAGGGAACCTCATTGAATCATGAGCTGCTTCAAGGCCCTGACCTGACTAATAGTCTGCTTGGAGTGTTGATCAGATTTAGGCAACATCCCATTGCATTAATGGTTTACCAAGTTAGAGTCCCCAAGGAAGACACCGACTTCCTTCGTTTTTTGTGGTGGCCTGAAGGTGACATCAACCAAAACCTTGCTGATTATAGAATGACAGTGCACTTATTTGGGGCTGTCTCATCTCCTAGTTGTTCCAGCTTTGCCTTGAAACAAACTGCGAAGGATAACCAAGGTAATTATATGCCTGAAGTAACAGAGACAGTCACTCAAAATTTTTACGTTGATGATTATCTTAAGTCTGTTGTATCTGTTGATCAAGCTGTACATCTTTACAGAAATCTTAAAGAGCTTTGTGCCCTGGGAGGCTTCAGATTAACTAAGTGGGTTTGTAACAGTAGAGGTGTACTCAGAACCATTCCTGAAGAAGACCGAGCCAAAGAAATCAAACAGCTTGACTTGGATAATGGGTGCCTACCACTTGAAAGAGCTCTTGGTATCCAGTGGAACGTGGAAGATGACTCTTTCAACTTCAAAATCTCCCTGAAGCTAAAACCCATCACTAGACGGGGTATTCTTTCAATGGTGTCTTCTGTGTACGATCCATTTGGTTTTGTTGCTCCAGTTCTTCTGACCGCAAAACAGATCCCTCAGAATCTCTGTCGAAGCAAGTGTGGCTGGGTTGACGATATTCCAGAGGCGTTTACAGTTCAGTGGCATAAATGGGTCTCAGAGATTCATGAACTTGGTGATTTTCAAGTGAAAAGATATCTCATTCCTGATGGTGTGGGCAGCATTCACAAAGCACCGATACATCATTTCAGTGATGCAAGTGAATCAGGCTATGGAACTGCGTCATATCTTCGGCTTGAAGATAGTGATGGAAACGCACGTGTCGTTTCTTATGGGGAAAGCTCGTGTACCTCCTCTAAAGCATACAACAATACCAAGATTGGAGTTGGTTGCAGCTGTATTGGCAGCAAGGATGGATCATCTGCTGAAAACGGAATTACAGATCCCAACATGTGATTCTGTATTTTGGTCTGACAGCACATCAGTGTTGATGTACCTTGCAAACTGCAGCAGTAGATTAAAGACATTTGTTGCCAATCGAATGTCCATAATACATGGCTTAACTGATGTTTCCCAGTGGCGGTACATAAGGTCGAAATTTAATCCTGCAGATGCTGCCTCTCGTGGTTTAACACCAGTAGCTTTTCTTTCCTCTGAGCGATGGATTAAGGGACCTGAATTTCTCACAAAGCCAGAGTCTCATTGGCCAAAGCCCATTCAGCTGAGTTCATTAAATGACCATGACCCTGAAATTAAAAGGAACCTTGTCATTTGTAGTGCGGTGGTAACGATGGAAAATCCACTAACTAAATTCATCCACTTCTTTTCATCATGGACAAAGTTGAAGACTGGAGTGGCTTGGCTTCTGAAGTTTAAAGCTGTTCTGAAGACATTATACTTTGTACGAAAGAAAGGTATTGAAATGTATGGGCAAAGCATGGACTGCCAGAGGAAGATTGATAACCGCCTACGTCAGACAAAAGTGAGCCTTGGGAATCAGAAACTTTCCGTGGAAGACCTGATGCTGCTGAAAAGTCAATTCTTCAGTTCATTCAGAGTCAGAATTTTTCAAAAGAGATATCTGCTCTGGAAAATGGTCGAGCAACTGTTGGAAAAACTAGTGCAATTTACAAGTTGGATCCAAAATTTGATGATGGAATCTTGAGAGTTGGAGGACGGCTCAGTCGAACTGCTCTGCCACAGGAAGCAAAGCACCCAGTCATTCTTCCAAAAAACAGCCACGTGTTAAAACTTATACTTTGTCACATACATGAATTGGTGGGTCACAGTGGAAGAAAACATACATTTTCAAGGCTTCAACAAAGGTATTGGATACCTCATGCCAACTCTGCCATAAGGAAGATCATTAAAGGATGCGTCAAATGCCAGCGGTTACATGCCAGAGTTGAGGAGCAGAAAATGGCTGATCTTCCTGTAGATCGCGTCACTTTGGATCATCCGCCATTCACTAACATTGGGCTGGATTACCTTGGACCCATACTAGTAAAGAAAGGACGAAGTATGGTAAAGTGTTACGGAGTCCTATTTACTTAAGTAAGTCGTGCTGTACATTTGGAAATGGCTTTTTCTCTAGACACAGACTCTTGCATCAATGCCATGAGACGCTTTATCTGTCGTAGAGGTCCTGTAGCAGAGATAAGATTTGACAATGGCACTAACTTTGTCAGTGCCAATAGAGAACTTAAAGCAGCCTTGAAAGATCTAGATCAGAGTAAGATTCATAAGACTTTACTACAAGATAACATCAAATGGACATTTAATCCTCCATTTGGCGTTCATCATGGTGGTGTTTGGCAGCGTTTAATCCGCTCAATTAAGAACACCTTGCACTCGGTCATGAGAGAACAAACATTAGATGACGACTCCTTCTATACAGCGCTGTGTGAAGTTGAGAGCATTTTGAATGATCGGACACTCACCTCTGTTTTGGATGACCCCAATGACCTAGATGTTCTGACACCAAATCATCTTCTGCAGCTAAATAGTTACCCGATTTTTCCACCTGGATTATTCAAAAAGGAGGATAATTACTCAAGAAAACGATGGAGGCCGGTTCAGTATATAGCTGACCTCTTCTGGAGAAGGTGGATTAAGGAATATCTACCCCTTTTACAGGAGCGACAAAAATGGAACAGAGATAAGAAATGTCTGAAACAAGGAGATCTTGTGCTACTAGTTGAGGAAAATTCTCTGAGAAATCAATGGCTGATGGGAAGGGTCATAAAAGTCATATCGGATTCCAAAGGCCACGTACGCCAAGTTCAAGTGAGAACAAGAAACTCTGTTTTGGATAGACCCATCAGTAAACTCTGTCGACTGTTAGAGGCAGAGTAAGGGTGAACGGTAAAGGTTACACTCCAACGGTGGAGCCAAGTGCTTGAACCTCTGGCTCCCACATTTACACTGATGACCACTTAAATTGGCGCACTCAAACCACTGGTGGCAGAAGATTACCTGCATGAACTTTATTATACTCTGCAATGAATATGCAATGAATTTTTCTTATTTTCTGTATGAATATTGGGATAAATGGAGCAAAAACTACATTATGGCTCCTTGACGTTTGGTGGGTAATTGCTTATTTGTGACTGCAATTAGGGGCTGGCATGTTGGAGCCATTATTTTTGGATTCACCTTTATTTTGAAAAAACTTTTGTGAGGACTTTTATTTTGAGATAACTTTGTAGAGGGACTTTTATTTTGAAATTTCACCTGTAGGTAGGAACTATGAATGCAGATACCTTGGGGAGAAAGGGGGGGTTGGTGAGCACATGGTTTTTCGACCATCTTGGATTTTCTTTGTTTGAAGTATGGCTGTGAGCTTCAGCATTTTGGGATTCTCTGTATTGGATGTTTTACTCACAATAAAACCACTAAACTAAACCACAACGGGACTCTGTGGAATACTTGGAATACTTGGAACTGATGCGTCGGAAATTACCAATCCAAAAGTATCCTACAAGTTGGAAAATGTTCAGATGGCTACTTCAAATTGAGTGTGATGGGTAATATCGCTGTTCTGTTTATGATTAACTGAGTGCATTCTGTGATGGGTAATATCACAGCTCTATTAGGGATTAAAAAGTTGGTCCACTGTTCCACGGCCGGAACGGAACCCGCATTGTTCCTCCTGAATCCGAGGTTCGACAGTCGGGCGGAGTCAGTTGGAACACACCCTCCGGTCCCCTTTTTTTAAAAATGGGAACCACCACCCGAGTCTGCCAGTCCATGGGTACTGTACCCGACATCCATCGGGTACAGTATAATGAATAATATCACAGCTCTGAAAATTAACTAAATATGTTCTATGATGGGCAATATCACACTTTTGTTAGGGATTAACTGAGTGTGTTCTGTAATGGGTAATATTACAGCTCTATTCGTTAATTACTGAGTGTGTTCTGTGATAGTTAATATCACAGCTCTTGTGAAAATTAACTAATATGTCCTGGGAAGGGTAATATCACAGCTCTATTAGGGATTAACTCAGTATTTTCTTTTTGGGGCAATATCACAGCTCTTAGTCCAAGAGCCAGTGAGAGTTTAATTAGCAATTTGAGCCTGAAAGGTTTGAGGCATAAAACATATACTCGCTTGTGGGTGTGGGTCATAGGAATGGGGATTCTTGAGTTCCACACTAAAAGTACCCCCAAAAATGACTCAAATTAGCAGTTGACACCCGACCAATATTTTTTCATGAATGGAGTAATTTTGATGTACTTCTTACAATCTCATCGCAATTAGAGATTAACTGAGTGTGTTCTGTGATGGGTAATATCACAGCTCTGTTGGAAATTAACTAAATATGTTTTGTGAAGGGTAATATCACAGCTCTATTAGGGATTAAGTGAGTGTGTTCTATGATGGGTAATATCACAGCCCTATTAGGGATTAACCCAGTGTGTTCTTTGAGGAGTAATATCAAAGCTCTATTAGGGATCAACTGAGCGTGTTCTCTGGTGGGTAATATCACAGCTCTTTTGGAAATTAACTGAATATGTTCCGTGAAGGGTAATATCACAGCTCTATTGGGGATAAACTGAGTGTGTTCTTTGAAGGGTAATGTCACAGATCTATTAGGGATTAACTAAATGTGTTCTTTGAAGGGTAATGTCACAGATCTATTAGGGATTAACTGAGAGTGTTCTTTGAGGAGTAATATCGCAGCTCTATTAGGGCTTAACTGAGTGTGTTCTATGATGGGTAATATCACACCTCTATTAGGACTCAACTGAGTGTGTTCTATGATGGGTAATACCGCACCTCTATTAGGGATTGACAGAGTGTGTTCTTTGAGGTGTATTATCAAAGCTCTATTAGGGATTAACTGAGTGTTTTCTGTGATGGGTAATATCACTGCTCTGTTTCAGATTAATTAAATATGTTCTGTGAAGGGTAATATCACTGCTCTATTAGGGATTAATTTAATGTGTTCTTTGAGGGGTGATATCACAGCTCTATTAGGGATTAACTGACTGTGTACTGCGATGGGTAATATCTCAGCTCTATTCGAGATTAACTGAGTGTGTTCAGTGATAGGTAATATCAGGGCTCTGTTGGAAATTATCTAAATATGTTTTGTGAAGGGTAATATCACAGCTCTATTAGGGATTAACTGACTGTGTTCTGTGATGGATAATATCACAGCTCTATTAAAACGTGCGATGTTAGCCACTGGCCCGAAGTCTAAGACTAGTAAAAATCGTGTGGGGCTAGTGACAGTATTGGCTGTGTTAGCCTACCAGTCTGAAACAGAAAATAGACCTTTACAGGCCTTAATTTTTGGCGCGGACGATTGTTCAAGTTACGTGAAGGTTATGCAAACTCAATTTCATGTGAAAGGTTGCCGTTCGCGCAAAAATTCTATGCTGGTAGTACGCCATAGCCTTATGAAATTTGCGTGTGTACTAGACCTGCGTGGGCTATTCGCCATTCATAACGGCTTTACATGTGCAATATAAACCTGTCCAGCCTGTCAAGGTACGAACACTGGTAAACCTGCCACATGCCGTGGAACTTTGGCCTGTAATGCGTGTAGTGACTAGGGCTGGATGATTAACCGAATTGCGATTATTTTAAGTGCAATAAAAGTAACTGCCACTATTGGGCAGACAGGCGAGCTTGCTTATTACGTCTTCTATGACGCATACCTAATGTGGTGTCAAACAAACATTAGAGGCCATTTGAAATGCTTCCGGGAAGAAAACTGCGATTTGAAGTCCGCTAATTACCAGTGCGGTTGGACAGCCTCCATCACCTTGGCATAATTAGCTAACTTTATATCAATTCCCGTGTACTTTGCCTAACTTGCTATCAAGCCATTTATTCATCCAACTGACTAATCAAAACCAAAATGTGGCCTGTAACGATGAAGAAGAGATCATGAGAAGCAGACAGACCTAACCAGGCTACTGTGTTAGATTGAAAGAATGTCAATAATCTGAATAAATAGCAGACCTCTGAATTCCACTTCTCATCATAGAATTTTTACGTATTATTAAAAGATTTCTTAAAAATAAAATAATTTAAGATGGGCCTGGTTTTTAAGCATTTAAAAATACACGCAAAGTGGAAAACATTTTGCAAAGCATCTCGAATGTGAATGTGAGAGAGAAATTATTTTCGCATTGCTCGCAATTGTCAACATGCACTGAAGACTTGGCAAGCACGTTCATGCAATTCTGTGCTGCAAATTTGTAGCATTTTTTATTTGATAATAGAACAAGATTAATATGAAAAAGTAATTCAGAGCTCTGGATTTTGGTTACTTTTGAGCGTCTAAATAGCCTACAGGGACAGGGGTGTCTCTAGGACTGAAGATTGGTGGGGCCTAGAGCTTCCCTTTAAAACAATTATTAACCCTGAATTGCACTCAATCATTCTCATAATTGACAAACAATCCTTCCAGGATTTTCCCGTCTTTTTTATTGTTTAATAAATTTTTTGCCCGATTTTGCGGTAGCTTTTTCAAAAAGTGGCAATGAAAGTTGCGATGTCTTGGCGATTTATCTTTTTTGTGCGCGAAAAAATTTGCGTGGATTGGTTGAATTTGCGTTAATAGTTGCAATCGCGACATGCAACTTCCTTGAGGGACTGAGCAATAGATTTACTCCCAAGAACATGCCGCTACGGTACGGTACATTTCGGTACAGCGACAATCATTAATCTGGACGTGAAATTTCGTGCATTTAACCCATTTAAACCTGGACAGCATGTGCGCATTTCAAGAACGTGTCGTTGCCGACACAGATATGCGCGTAATTTTGAAAGTACCGTAATTACTGTAAGTTTTGCGCAATAGAAAAAAATTCCAACTGTTCCTGAAAGCTGAGAAGCTGTGCTTCAGCCCAAATACAGGTTACTATCTGCTGGGATTTTTGCATTAGGCCTTAAAGGGTTAAGTCAGCGTTACTCAGAATTGCACACAGACTTTTCAAATGGTCTTTTATTTTATTTAAACAAAACGATCACGAAGCGCAAGTTAAATCACTTGATGTGTGGAAAAGGTAGCGCAGACTTTTCAGAGCAGTTTGTCTTTCATAAAGCATTGAGTTTTTTTTTTTTTTTTTTTTTTAGCATTGGCCTACTTTTGAGTAGCCTAAATAATTTTTCTGATTTGAATTTAGCCCATTATTTAGTCGTCAATAGATCACATGGAGAGCGAAACCTTAACTTCGATTGCCAGAGGATTATTGTCATAATTTGAAAACGTGTTAATAACGGAAAATGAGTACAAGCCAGGAATAATCATTGACGTAAAGGTATGGTCCGGGCCCCACGAATTATCAGTTCTAGAGACGCCACTGTACAGGCAAGGTGGAAAACATTTTGTTTAACCCTATCGAACGTGACGTGTAAATTTTATCACATTCGCATGCTGTGACCAAATGTAAAACTAGAAATAACCTAGCAAACACATTCAGGCAAATCTGTCATGTTTCATGGTCATTTAAATTTCAAAATGTGACAGACAAAAATGATACCTTTACAAATTAGACTGTCTGCCGATTTAAGTTGATAATTGAGCGAATCAACTGTTTGATTGGAAATTGAGCAAAGTAGATGGGAAGGGGGTAAGAGCAATTGTCGGTTAGAGGATGATAATATTTCAGACCTTAATTTTGCTTTGTTCAGCACGTAATTTGCCTAAATGACTGAGATAGCCATTGCAGAATGTTGATTTTGTTGTCACAGAACCATTTTTGTGTGGATCTTGTGGTAGCCTATGCTTTGGGTCATTGTTGGAAAGTCCACCTATGGCCAAGTCCCAGCCTTCTGGCGGAGGCAATCAGATTGTTAGCCAAAATATCCTGATACTTGGTGGAATTCATTATGCCATTAATCTTCACCAGTGCCCCAGGACCTCTTGAATTCAAGCAGCTCCAAAATATGACTGTCCCACCATCATATTTCACCGTGAATATGAGGTGCTTTTCCTTGTATACATCTCGACGCCAAACGTTGTGATGCTGTATCTGACTAAAACGTGCAACTTTGGTCTCATCTGACCAAAGAACCTTGTTCCAGTCATAATTTAACTGACGTTTGGCAAATTCCAAGTGCGTGCTTCTGTGTCTTTTGGTCAGAAAAGGTATTCTTCTGACTACCCTTCCAAAGAGCCTGTGGTTGTGGAGGTGGCGCCTGATGGTGCTTTTTGAAACCTGGTGACCCCAAGATGTCACCAAGGCCTGCAGTTCCTTCACAGTGATTCTTAGGGATTTTGTTACTTCTTTCACCATCCTCCCCAGTATCCCGGGGGGCAAAATGCAGTTGCGTCATCTACCCTTGAAGTTTTCAACAGTTCCATATCTTTGGAATTTTCTGATAATTGCTCTGACAGTGTTCAGTGGCATATTCAGTTGTTTGTGAATCTTCTTGTTGCCATTACCAGATTTATGAAGGTCTATGACCGTCTGCCGCTTTTGAACTGACAGTTGTTTTGTTTTCTTCATAGTGTTGGATGACAAAGGGTATTGCACGTGTGTTACCTCATTTTCATATCTTAGTGAAACAGGAAGTGATTTAATGGCTTAGTATAGTTTCTTAACACTTAGATAAAACTTAAATAAGTGGAATTGGTTTAGTTTTGGTAGATGTTATTTACAGTAATCTTTTAGGGTGCCATTAATTGTGAAACCTTGATTTGGAGGAAATTGATTTTTAATTAAATCAGTAAATGGCTTTGACTGGTTCCATTGGAACATTAATATTGTACAGTATTTCTCACATGTTGTTATTTACAGTTTCTCTAGAAATATAGTTTTTAGAATTTTTTAAAGCATTTTTTGTGCATTGCCAGTCAGGAGTGCCAGCAATTTTGGAGCCCTCTGTATGCCAGTCACATTAAAAAGTAACTTTGATACCAAGTAAAGGAACTGGGTGAAAACAAAAAACAATGAAGGAGAGAGAAGTGAGAAGGGAAGATGACATAAAGTAGGTCTTCGGTAGATTAGGTGGACCACTGAACAACTGGTCTTGACCTCAAGGATGGCGCGATAGACCGTTGAGAAAACTGGTCTGGACCGCAAGGACCATGGAGGGACCTAAGGACCACACGATGGACTACTGAGCAACTGATACGCTATGAGTTGTGATTTATTCCTATTGTAAATATTATCAAAATTCTCAGCGACTTATGCCACAGTTTGCCCTTCTGTTGTTTTTTTACCAGATGGGGTTGCCTTCATTGCCCTCGTACTTTGATGAACCTTGGACGCCCAAAACCCTGTCGCCAGCTCATGGTTTGTCCCTCCCCTGGAAGTTTTGCCACTTCAGAGAAGCTCTAACCCACACATCAGGCTATTACGATTTGGCCCTTATCAAAGTTGTTCAGTTCTACACCCAAAACCAGTGAAGTTGGCACGTTATGTAAATCGTAGATAAAAACAGAATACAATGATTTGCAAATCCTTTTCAACTTATATTCAATTGAATACACTGCAAAGACAAGATGTTTAATGTTCAAACTGAGAAACTTTATTTTTTTTTTTTTGCAAATAATCATTAACTTAGAATTTAAAGGCAGCAACACATTGCAAAAAAAGTTGGCACAGGGGCCTTTTTTACCACTGTGTTACATCACCTTTCCTTTTAACAACACTCAGTAAACGTTTGGGAACTGAGGAGACCAATTTTGAAGCTTTTCAGGTGGAACTCTTTCCCATTCTTGCTTGATGTACAGCTTAAGTTGTTCAACAGTCCGGGGTCTCCGTTGTCGTATTTTACGCTTCATAATGCGCCACACATTTTCAATGGGAGACAGGTCTGGACTACAGGCAGGCCAGTCTAGTACCCGCACTCTTTTACTACGGAGCCATGCTGTTGTAACACGTGCAGAATGTGGCTTGGCATTGTCTTGCTGAAATAAGCAGGGCGTCCATGAAAAAGACGTTGCTTGGATGGCAACATATGTTGCTCCAAAACCTGTATGTACCTTTCAGCATTAATGGTGCCTTCACATATGTGTAAGTTGCCCATGCCTTGGGCACTAATACACCCCCATACCATCACAGATGCTGGCTTTTGAACTTTGCGCCTATAACAGTCCGGATGGTTCTTTTTCCTCTTTGGTCCGAGGACACGACGTCCACAGTTTCCAAAAACAATTTGAAATGTGGACTCGTCAGACCACAGAACACTTTTTCCACTTTGCATCAGTCCATCTTAGATGAGCTTGGGCCCAGCGGCCGGGCGGCGTTCTGGGTGCTGTTGATAAATGGCTTTCGCTTTGCATTGTAGTTACTGACAGTGGTTTTCTGAAGTGTTCCTGAGCCCATGTGGTGATGTCCTTTACACACTGATGTCGGTTTTTGATGCAGTACTGCCTGAGGGATCGAAGGTCACGGGCATTCAATGTTGGTTTTCGGCCTTGTCGCTTACGTGCAGTGATTTCTCCAGATTCTCTGAACCTTTTGACGATATTACGGACCGTAGATGATGAAATCCCTAAATTTCTTGCAATAGCTCGTTGAGGAATGTTGTTTTTAAACTGTTCGACAATCAGCTCACGCATTTGTTCACTAAGTGGTGACCCTCGCCCCATCCTTGTTTGTGAATGACTGAGCATTTCAGGGAAGCTGCTTTTATACCCAATCATGGCACCCACCTGTTCCCAATTAGCCCGTTCACCTGTGGGATGTTCCAAATAAGTGTTTGATGAGCATTCCTCAACTCTCTCAGTCTTTTTGCCACTTGTGCCAGCTTTTTTGAAACATGTTGCAGGCATCAAATTCCAAATGAGCTAATATTTGCAAAAAATTACAAAGTTTACCTGTTCGAACATTCAGTAACTTGTCTTTGCAGTGTATTCAATTGAATATAGGTTGAAAAGGATTTGCAAATCATTGTATTCTGTTTTTATTTACGATTTACACAACGTGCCAACTTCACTGGTTTTGGGTTTTGTAATTTCTCCCACATCCAACATCTTGAATACGAGAACTGTTCGCATACTGTCTGAGATCTGTCTGCAGACCTTGTCTTGTGCCGTTGTCATGAGATTATCAACATTATTTGCTGCTGTAAGATGGGAAAAGGGGGGTTGGAGCACTGCTGGAGCTGATGAGTGCATCTGTGACACTGCAGCAAGACTGGCAGGCCTTCTGAGCATCAAAAGACTTCAACGCCATGCAATATAACAAATTGTCGAGTTCCTGATGACAAGCAGCTTGTTGTTTGCTGGGGTTTGCGTGAAGGGAAGTGGGGATGGTTTATGCCCGTAAGAGACTGGAGACCAGAACTGGGGGATGCAAAGTGTGAGCAAACTGTATCTGTGAATGGCCGGACAGGAGGAGGCAATAAACCCAGCCTCTGAGTTGGGAGTGGGGGTTTGCACAGTTTCTGCGCCTTTGATGTCACCCTGCATGGGAGGCCTTTGGCTTACCCAGTGCTCCATATTGCCCTCAATCATCTGTGTAAGACTGGACCCTAACTTATCTGTTTTAAATAATCTAAACCTCTGGGAACGTCATAATATGCTCATATGTTTAATATACTGATAAGAAATCACTTCTGTACTTATAACACAATTTCCCTGTATAATAATTCAGCTTAAGACTTTTTCATGACAACCATATCATATTCATCCATTTTCCTGGCTTGTTTGATATGTATGTTTTTGTTACAATTCGAGGAGTTGAATGGCATATGTTTCATATCAAATGAAATTATAGTTCATTCACTTTTAGAAACTCCCTAAATTTGGGTAAGGTAAAATCTCCTCTCGGGTATTAAAGTGTAGTTCCTTTTGTCTGAATGACCCCTCCTTTACTGCCAAATGGCCTGACTCTGTCTCAGTCCTGAGACCTGTAACCCGATATCTCACCTGGTTAACTTATGGGGCTCTCTGGTTGGAGGAGGGGGGTTGCTGGTTTGGTTTATAGGAAAGAGAAATGAGCTGTTCGGGGAAGATCGTATCCGATCTGTCCCCGCGTACGTAAGTACGCGAGTAGTCCTTTTCAATGATGTAACATCGTATTTCGAACTTCCCGCGCACATTAGTGCGTGTATCCTTTTCCTCCAGGTATGACTTTATTCTCCTCTTCTAAATTATGTGTAACTTGTAATTGGCTTAGTGTTGATTTGTATGATTTAAGCTTTTGCCTACCTGGTGAATAAATCATTGTTATTCCTTTAAGCTTGCGTGGTCTCCATGACTCCTAATCCTTTTGTCCTTTCTAGCCACGCTACTGACCGGGTACTTAGGGGGTAAGTCCTTATCATTCCAGACTAGCTAGCTGATGTTTTAAAGGATGTGATGGGCTTTAAGTTGGATTGCAAGTTACGGTCTACTCATATAAAGGGTTTATGTAGTATCGGTCCTGGGATTTTGACCTTACGGGCTTTCTTGGCTTATAAGCCGGTGCCTGGCCGATCCCCTTAAGGGGCCCTGTGGTGTGCATAAATCTGGGTTCATGATATGTTTATGCCAAAGTTGCTACTATCATGGTAATTTCTTCCATCCTCTAGAGCTCTCACCGAACTAAGATCCGGCAACTGCGCTATTACCCGGGGGCGTCAGTTGAGTAACTGGGTTTTCACGGATGAATCTGGCGATGTAGCTGCCCCGAGATTCACGCATGTGTCCCTAAACCATAAGTTCTAATTCTAATTTGGAGTCAGATGTTTAACGAGGGTATAACTAAATTTGGTATTCTAAATTGATTATGGAGTCAGATTAATTGTAACGGTTGTGCTTTTGTGCCCCGTTGTTCGAACGGAGAAAATATATCCATTTTATTGTGATTCGCACCAGCCAGGAGGTCGCGCTTGTTAATACCAGCCAAAAGAACACGTTGAACCTTCGCCCTACAATTTCCGCCGTTGGTTATTGTTTTGTGGGTTTTACACTGCGTCTCTTTTAAGGTTTTGGCTCATCGGTGTATATGGAGTGGAGTTATGCATAGCTCTTACATGATGATATGAATGTTTTCCATTAGTTTGTGGAACCATCCCTGCTCATCCATTAGCTGATTTTCAGACTACAGCCAATGTACGATCTTTTTTATTCTTATACTAAACAAAATTTCGGCAGGGCTGGTTTAATTATCTGTCAATGTCATACCACGCATTAGTCTAGCCTACCAGTACAGTCTACGGATAGTCAGAGATTTTGTCCAACCTCAAACGAAAGCAAATCTCAATGTTAGACAACTATTATAAAGGACAGGCTATTAGTCCTCATTGTTGTCCTCAGGTTTCTGGAATGGTAAAATACGTCGACACTCAGGTTAAAACGGACCACTGCCACCAGGAAAACAGGTTGAATAAAGTGGTGACTTTGTCAAATAGTAGTTAATACCGGGCTTGCATAAAACATAAAGCCTTTTCCCAAATCAGATAAAATTCTTTCCATTTCATATGGGTGATCATTGAACCAGAGCAGCTGAAATATTTCAACTTCACCGGACACAGTCAACATTTTACATCACAATCCCTGAGGGTCAAAATAAGGTTAAACAAGACTTCTTCCTTTATTAATTTACGACTCCTGCAGTGCTGCTCGCAGCCAATGTCTCAGAGAATTTTCGTCAGTAGATGAGCTATTTCGAATCACAACTCTGGACGAGCGCAAAAGCTTTTATTATTATTATCCCCCACCACAAAGCTGGATGGGGGATATTGGATTAGGGTCCGCCCGTCTGTCCGTCGGGGCCACAATGGGGACAAGATTTCTCCGAAACTAGTATACCTGCATGCATGAAATTTTGGATGCTTAATAAGCTACTCATGATCTACGTTGAGTTCGAAAATGGATGTCAAAGCGTATTTTTTGATGGAGTTATGGCCCTTGATTGTGGCGGGGGATAGTGATGACACTGCTGTCTTGTTAATGTTATTATTATTATTATTATTAACAACGTGCAGCTCATATATGAAAAAAACAAGTTAGGCCAATGTATTGGAATTTTTTCTGAACAAATCGATCTCCACTGTGTACACTTGTGCACGGTCCTATCCCTAGGTTGCTCCTGCCATCGCTGTCAGCCTGTGGATGAAGACTAATCCTAAAGCTAACAAGAAGCGAGCAGTATGGCTCCGGTCAGCAGCGTGTGACCGATCCGGCATATTGGGGGCTCTCAAAATCAATATCTCTTTCTAACTGTAAACAGAGCAGCAAAAAGCACGTTTCCTGTGAAAGGGAAAAGACAGCCTGCTGTTTGCTCTTGAGATTTGTGAACAGAGCAAATGTGATGAAAAGTGATGGGAATACACTGGAATTGAATTTTGTTGTATGCAGTGGCTTTGTGCCTTTTGTGGCCACACCTGCTTCCAGTTTTTTGCCAGTCGACCTATAAATGACTGCAGCTTCATGTCTTAGCTGTCATCAAACTCTGGTTTCTTTACAGATTTTTCTGTCAATCCTACAAGCAGTGGGAAATTGGGATCTGCTCGGACACCGAGCTGTACAGCCCTACTGCAGATATCAGTGCACACATCAGCTGCTGGGACAACAGAGGTCACAGAGGGAGATGAGCAACCGTTTCTGTGTCCTGTGTCTCTTTTTGCTTCTCTATAGAGTTTATGGTGCCTGTGTCGTAGCTCTGAGATTACTATGGGTGTTTATGAAAGACAGGCAGGCTGGCACTAATCCTCCCATTTCAGCCACTAAGCTGTGGCCTGCTCTGCTGTTTTGACAGTGGCTAAAGCAATCAGCCCTGTCAGCACTAGGGGTGGAGGGCCACTGCTCCCTCATCTCTGGAGCTTTGAGCTATGGAGGCAGGGCCCCCTGCCTGATGTCAAGGGCCACCTGGGGTTCCCTCTCTCATTTGTAGCCTTTCACCCAATATGTAATCCGTGAACGTGATTCTGTTTTTCTTCATTGATCTTAATGACATGAAAATTCAACTCGAATCATGGAATTACATTCTGTCTACCCCTGCAATTACTGTTATTTGTATTTTTAGTCCCACACCACCTGAAGGATAAGTCGGGGAACTGTTGATGTAGGCCGGGTCCAACTGTGCGTGTGTCTGTCCAGATCCACTGACCTTATGACTTTTCACCTTTCAGCAATGACCTACATCACTCTGTTTTGTTTCCGAAGATCTCTGGCACTGTTGACAGTCGGCTTTTGAATTTGCCAGTGTAGTTTGGCCTCATCCTCTAGTAGTCCTTTTTGAATGTTTTTTTGACCTGTAACCTTTGACCTTTTTCCTCTGATGACCTATTTGTACACTTTTCAAATGTATTATAAATCATCCAATATATTAATCTAGCACGTTGAAAACTGCTGAGTTTGGTTCAAGGAAACCAATGCAAGTAATAAAATTGACTAATAACCTCCACTTGACCTCTGTGTGACCTTTGACTCGTGACCTTAACCTCAGTTTTGTTTCTCGAGAATATCTCCCAAAACTATTTGCAGTGGCCTTTCATATGTGGTTTTTAGTCCCCTTCCACCCAACAAGTAGGTCGTGGGACTATTGCTTTCGGCCGTGTTCATTCGTTTACTTGTCCATATGCGGGTGTATTTGTCCGTGCGTGCAAGCATCTGATTTTTCACCATAAGAGTAAGATCAGGACGGGGTGCCCCGGTGGCTCGTCGGTCTAAGTGCGCGTACCATAAAGGCTGTGTCCTTCCCGCAGCGACCTGGGTTCGACTCCGGCTCAGGTCATTTGCTGCATGTCTTCCCCCATTCTTCTCCCCAACCTTCCTGTCTCTCTACACTGTATAACTATCAAATAAAGGAAAAACTCCCAAAAAAAATAATCTTTAAAAAAAAAAAAAGTAAGATCAGGACTCATGTATGTAATGTGGGGTGGCCGTTGGACTAGTTATTAGCACCTTTGACATGGACCCCATGGACTGTAGCTTCAAGCCTCAATATGATCAGTCGAGCTGGTTGGCCCTTGAGCAAGGCCCTTAATCTCAGGAGGAATTGGCCCCTGCTTAATATAATTATCCCTTTAAGTGCTAATCACTGCTATAGTCACACAAGGCACAAAATATATGAAGCAAATTTCAGCCTTCAAAATGTCAACAATTTTGTCAATTTTTCGTTGGCAATGACTTTCAGAGGGGTTCACACGTACCTAAGTTTGCTTCTGAAGGTCATTTGTCAAATAAACAACGAATGATTAACTTTTGGTTAAGGTGAGTAAAAATTTAGTACAACGTACTTTAAGGGTAAATTATAAGTCCCTTTAGATGCAACTGTCTACTAACTATAATGTAATGTGGAAGTAGTTTATAATTCATAATTTTTCATTCATTTTTGTGCTGGCTGCACTCTCTCCCTTCTCTCAGTCAGGCCGTCTAAACCTGTCTGCTTTAAGGAAGGCCTGTCACAGGAGGGGAGAGACTTGGTCCTGAGGTGTCTGTCCTCTGAGGGCACTCAGCCCCTTCAATACACCTGGGAGAAGACCACTGATAGCCGTCTGATGCCCACTGGCGCTGTGCTGGGTGAGCCATCCAACCCTGGCTGCGTACTCACCATTTCTCCTCTTACGACACAGGGCACTGAGCCTTTCCCCCAACTCTACCGTGCTCCCATTTTAGTGCAATTTGTTCCTGAAAATTAATATGTTGTGATCTTAGAACTTTAAGGTTCTTTGTAATATTTTTTAATAAATTGAACAAAGCACATATTCTGGGTATTTGACAGCTCAGTTATATCTGTGTTTCTGTGCTACACAATTTTTTTTTTTACTTTGGATTTTACATGTTTTGTCTGCAAGAGTTCATTGTGCAGATGGTGCAGACGTTACACAAGTCGTGCAACTTATCTCTTATGTAACGCCTATTATACCAAACACGTTCCCTCCCCCCCAATCTCCCCAACGCTCCTGGAGTGTAGACATTGGTCATGTTGGACAGGTAAGAACACTTGTGCACTGGACGTGAGTTATGTATTTCACGCAAGTTGCACACTTGACATAAATTACGCATTTTTATGTTCACATTTTTGCTTTCTTCTTACCCATTTGTGAAGCACTTTGTATTTGTATAGCACCTATTTAGTGGCACAGCATAATTTATTATGTATTATTTTACATAAGTTACGCACCTTATATAAGCTGTGCAGGTCATGAACTTGATGACTGTTAATGCTTATGCAACTTATGTACTTGATGTTGGTTATCAATTTTACACAAGTTAGGCATTGCATGTAAGCTACACAGTTTGTCCAAGTTACGAACTTGGTGCATGTTATGCACTCGACATGAGTTATGCACTTTACATCACTCCCACAATTTGCGCAAATTACACACTTGGTGATACTTATGCATTTTATGTTACTAAATTTGCACAATTTACATTATTGCTCTACACATGATGTAAATGCAAAATTTCAGTGTTCTTCTATCCTATTATGTCTACTATTTTGATTGAATCACTTTTCACTGTTTTTTTCCCAATTCTGGAGCAAAAATTTTTTTGTGAATTCAGAATTATTGTTTTTGCCTGAAAATACAGCACATCGTATATGGCAGAAAAAAACGGCTGTTATTCTTTCTAATAAGATGATGACAGCTAGTCTCCTAAATTGCCATCTGCAGGACTAATTGCCATTGAAATTAAATAATTTGCTTTTTTTACCCATCTACCGCTGTGCTTGAGTCATTTGCCAGTGAAATGGAAGCAATACATTTTCCTAAATTGTTGAACATCAGTATTATCCTTGCATTTAGGAGTTGGGTAGGTCCTCTACTGTCCTGCTGCCTATCTTCCATTGTGTGAACGGCCTATTGGCTTCCTTATATGATCAGCGAACAGTAACTGGCTCACACTCTCTCTGCAGATCCTGTCAGTGGTACCATGACCATCAAGAATGCTTCTTCCAGCGCCTCCGGGATGTATCGCTGTACTGCCAAGAACCGCGTGGGTGCAGACGAGTGTATTCTTCGCCTGAATATCACACCCTGTCAGTACCTCCCACTGTTCTCCTTTAACTAATGATCACTCATCGCACATCTGCTTATAGCACCATTAGTACTTCTCACTATTCTTCTTCCACCATTATTTCTTCCTTTGTGTTACACGTAGTTGGTAGCCTCCATCTTTGTTTTAACTGCCAGCCATCACTGTTCTTCCAATCACTGAGCATCCACCTTCTCGAAACTTTTTACAAAGCACATCTTCTGCTTTCCACCAATAGTCACTGTATATCTCCTTTCCACCGACAGTCACTGTACACCTCCTTTCCACCGACAGTCACTGTACACCTCCTTTCCACCGACAGTCACTGTACACCTCCTTTCCACCAACAGTCACTGTACACCTTCTGCCCTCCCCCAACAGTCACTGTACACCTCCTGCTCTCCCCCAACAGTCACTGTACACCTCCTGCTCTCCCCCAACAGTTGCTGTACACCTCCTGCTTTCCTCCAACAGTTGCTGTACACCTCCTGCTTTCCCCCAACAGTCGCTGTACACCTCCTGCTTTCCTCCAACAGTTGCTGTACACCTCCTGCTTTCCTCCAACAGTTGCTGTACACCTCCTGCTTTCCTCCAACAGTTGCTGTACACCTTCTGCTTTCCTCCAACAGTTGCTGTACACCTTCTGCTCTCCCCCAACAGTCACTGTACACCTCCTGCTTTCCTTTAACAGTTGCTGTACACTTCCTGCTTTCCTCCAACAGTTGCTGTACACCTCCTGCTTTCCTCCAACAGTTGCTGTACACTTCCTGCTTTCCTCCAACAGTTGCTGTACACTTCCTGCTCTCCCCCAACAGTCACTGTACACCTCCTGCTTTCCTCCAACAGTTGCTGTACACTTCCTGCTTTCCTCCAACAGTTGCTGTACACCTCCTGCTTTCCTCCAACAGTTGCTGTACACCTCCTGCTCTCCCCCAACAGTTGCTGTACACCTCCTGCTCTCCCCCAACAGTTGCTGTACACCTCCTGCTCTCCCCCAACGGTTGCTGTACACCACCTGCATTCTACCTACAGTCACTGAGTTTGTTTTCAGCCCCATAAAACCTATGGACCCACATGGGCCCATAAATGATGATTTCATTTATTGAGGGAAAAAGCTATTCAAACCTACCTGGCCCTATGTAAAAAAGTAATTGCCCCCTAAACTTAATGACTGGTTGTGCCACCCTCAGCAAGTGCAATCAAGCGTTTGTTTTTACTGGCAATGAGTCTTTCACATCACTGTGAGGGAATTTTGGCCCACTCTTCTTTGCAGAATTTTTTAAAAATTCAGCCAAGTTGGAGGGTTTTCGAGCATGAATGGCCGGTTTAAAGTAATGCCACAGCATTTCAATCGGATTTAAGTCCAGACTTTGACTAGACCACCCCAAAAACTTCATTTTGTTTTTTTTAAACCATTTAGAGGTGGACTTGCTGGTGTGTTTCGGATCATGGTCCTGCTGCATAATCCAAGTGCGCTTGAGGTCACAAACTGATGGTCGGACATTCTCCTCAGGATTTTCTGGTAGAGAGCAGAATTGATGGTTCCATCAATTATGACAAGTCGTCCAGGTCCTGAAGCAGCAAAGCAGCCCCAAACATCACACTACCACCACCATGTTTGACTGTTGGTACGATGTTCTTTTTATGAAATGCTGTGTTAGTTTTACACCAGATGTAATGGGACGCACACCTTCCAACAACTTCAACTTTTGTCTCGTCAGTCCACAGAATATTTTCCCAAAAATCTTGGGGATCATCAAGTTTTTTTTTGGCAAATGTGAGACGAGCCTTTGCATTCTTTTTGGTCAGCAGTGGTTTTCTCCTTGGAACTCTCCCATGGATGCCAGTTTTGCCCAGTCTCTTTCTTATTGTTGAATCATGAACACTGTCTTTAACTGAGGCAAATGAGGCCTGCAGTGCTTTAGATGTTGTTCTTGGTTCTTTTGTGACCTCCTGGATGAGTCGTCAATGTGCTCTTGGAGTATTTTTGGTAGGCCGGCCACTCCTGGGAAGGTTCACCACTGTTCCAAGTTTTCTCCATTTGTGGATAATGGCTCTCACTGTGGTTCGCTGGAGTCCCAAAGCCTTAGAAATGGCTTTTTAACCCTTTCCAGACTGATAGATGTTAGTGACTTTGTTTCTCATCTGTTCTTGAATTTCTTTAGATCGCGGCATGATGTGTTGCTTTTTGAGATCTTTTAGCCTACTTCACTTTGTCAGACAGGTTCTATTTAAGTGATTTCTTGATTCAACAGGTCTGGCAGTAATCAAGCCTGGGTGTGGCTAGTGAAATTAAACTAAAAAAATGTGGTTAATCACAGTTAATTCATTATTTAACAAGGGGGGGCAATTACTTTTTTCACATATGGCCAGGTAGGTTTGGATAGCTTTTTCCCTTAATAAATGAAATCATCATTTAAAAACAGCATTTTGCAATTACTCGGGTTATCTTTGTCTAATATTAAAATTTGTTTGATGATCTGAAATATTTAAGTGTGACAAAAAATAAAAAAAACAAATCAGGAAGGGGGCAAGTAATTTTTCACCACACTGTATGTATATATATATATATATACATATATATCACACAAAGATATATATATTTTATAAATACTGTACATATATTAATTCCTGTTAAACCCAGAACCAGGAACATTTCACCGTAGCCTACTCAATGTCTTGCAATACGTATATTTGTATTGTATTTGTAGCTCACTCGGTTAAGGCACTGCGTTGCAATGCAGAAGTGACTATCACGTCGCGGGTTCGAGCCCCGGTCGTACCAACCGGCAGTGGTCGGCAGCTTTTTCAGAGTAGCGCACAATTGGCCATCGCGCCACAGGGTTTCAAATTGGGAAGGGACTGCCGGGAATAGGGAAATAAAGAAATAGCTTTGTTCGTTGCTCAAGCGCCTCCTGTTGACCAGACGGGCGCTCGTCAGGAAGATTCCAAGTCTGTTCATGTCCGGGTATCCTCCGCCCTCGTTCTGAACTCGCGAAGATTCAACCAGTGAGTGTATAAGAAGCAGTGGCTGACAGGCACGTGCTTCGGAGGAGAGCCGTGAACTTTCTTCGCTCTCCTGAGTTGGCAGCAAGGGGTCGCATACGAGCAAGCTTTGTACATAGTTCACCAATTGGGCATTCCAGATTCGGGTGGGATTGGAGATGCCAAATTTATTTAAAAAAAAAAAAAATAATTACTTCAACTGTCATATTTTTCAAGTAAATGTGTCAAACCAGTTCAGACATTAGCTGCCACTTAGATTTGTGAATGATTAAGCTGTAGAGTTTAGATTAGTTCCTGTAAAATATCTGTTCATGAAATGAACGTTTGACGGAACTGTATCATGAGTTCTTTCTGCACGAGTTTCAGTGGATAAGAGAGCTGTGAAGTTGTTTTTATATTAGAAATTGTTGGTGCAGATATTAATATTTGTTTTTGTTAAGATAGCTGAATGGAAACCAAGTTGTGTAGTTTCACTTCACACTTTAAGATAAAAACACCACTTTTTCTTTATCTCCAAGGAGACTTATTCAGAGTACTCAGCCAATATTGCAAGGGACAGATCAGTCAACTGGCTCAAAAAATCTTCCAGAGGCCTAGGCAGTGAGCTCTTCCCTGACAGAGTAAAATCAAATCCACATTGAGAGGGCTTATGTCCCTAAAAACAGGAGTCGGAGGGGCTTAAACACAGTTAGAAAGCTGGGAAAGGAAGCTGCCGAACTGAATGAATGACACCATTGCTTGTGATATGTGGTGGCGTGTGAATGAAGGGGCTTGTGATATTGATATTGTACATGCTGTGAGAGTGTGAGAGCTGGATCAGTAAACCGCACTCTCCCTACCATTTAGCCCCGAATGTGGCGGCCATCATAGCTGGCGCGGTGATTGGAGTTCTGGTGTCCCTCATCCTTATCGCCATCATCCTCTTCTGCTGCTGCCGCGCCCGTAATAAGAGGAAGTACGAGAAGGAGACCGCGTACGAGATCAGGTATAAGGGAGAGGGAGAAATGCAGCAAGCGCGAAAGTGTGGCGATGCAGATCCTCTCCATCGCGACATACATTTCTGCCCTGGTGTGGCATTCACTGCATCTTACAGGCAGGGCTCAAGCTGTCTTACAATAAGGTTTAACAGGGAAAGAAATATCTCCTTATCAGGATCAGGAACTGGTGATAGGCAAACCCATCTCTCGTCCCTCAGTCTCAGCACGAGCCATTCATATACAGCGGGGAAAATAAGTATTGAACGCGTCAACATTTTTCTCAGTAGATATATTTCTAATGGGGCTATTAACATGAAATTTTCACCAGATGTTGGTAACAACCCAAGTAATCCACACATACAAAGAAATCAAAACAAATAAGTCCATAAATTATGTGTAATAAAGTGGAATGACACAGGGAATAAGTATTGAGCTCATGAAGAAAAGGAGGTGCAAAATGGCATGGAAAGTCAATAAACCAGCTGAAATCTGTCAGTGTTTAGAAAGCAACCCTGCCCCCTATCAGTGCAAATTAATATCAGCTGGTTTAGTCCTAACTGATGGCCTATAAAAAGGTTTCTCATTATCAAGGTGTCACACAAGAAGCATCTCATGATGGGTAAAAACAAGACCTTCGCAACCTTTGTTGCAAAACATACTGATGGCATTGGTGACAGACGTATTTCTAAACTTCTGAACGTTCAAGTGAGCACCGTTGGGGCCATAATCTGGAAGTGGAAAGAACATCATTTCACCATAAACCAGCCACGACCAGGTGCTCCTTGTAAGATTTCTGACAGAGTAGTCAAAAGAAATATCAGAGGAGTTGTCCAAGAGCCAAGGACCACTCGCAGAGAGCTTCAGAAAGACCCGGAATTAGTAGGTACAGTTGTTTCAAAGAAAACAGTAAGTAACGTACTCAACTGCCATGGCCTCTATGCACACTCACTGCGCAAGACTCCACTGCTGAAGAAAAGGCAAGCTCGTTTTAAGTTTGCTGCACAACATTCAGATAAGCCTATGAAATACTGGGAGAATATAGTCTGGGCAGATGAGGCCAATTGAACTCTTTGGATGTCATAGCGCACACCATGTTTGGAGGACAAATGGCACTGCACATCACCCCCAAATCACCATACCAGCAGTGAAGTTTGGAGGTGAGAACATCATGGTGTGGGACTGTTTTTCAGCATAATGGTACTGGCAGACTTCATATAATTGAAGGAAGGATGAATGGAGAAATGTATTGAGACATTCTTGATGAGAATCTGCTGCCATCTACCAGGATGCTGAAGATGAAATGAGGGTGGACATTTTAGCAAGACAATGATCCCAAACACACAGCTAAGGAAACTCTCAACTGGTTTCAGAGAAAGAAAATAAAGCTGCTAGAATGGCCCAGTCAATCACCCAACTTGAGTCCAGTTGAAAATCTATGGAAAGAACTGAAGATCAGAGTTCATAGAAGAGGCCCCCAGAACCTTCAAGATTTGAAGACAGTTTATGTAGAAGAATGGGCCAAAATCACACCTGAGCGATGCATGCAACTAGTTTCTCTATATAGGTGGCCTCTTGAAGCTGTCATTACCAATAAAGGCTTTTCTAATAAGTATTAAATAAATTTCAGTAAGTGTGTTCAATACTTTTTCCCTGTGTCATTCCTCTTTATCACACCTAACTTAATTTATGGACTTATTTGTTTTTGATTTCTTTGTGTGTGGATTACTTGGGTTGTCACCGACATTTGGTGAAAATTCATGTTAGACCCATTAGAAATATATTTACTAAGAAAAAGGTTGATGCGTTCAAAACTTATTTTCTCCCCTGTATTTATGTTCCTCAGTCTTGCTCTCTTCATTATGAGGACTAGTGCCGCGTTGGAACATGTAGTAGCGGGGCTGTCTATTGTGTGACCTACAATCTCACTGCTGCTGTCGAGTTTTCTGCCCGCTTCCATGATAAACACTTTGGAAGAACCCTTTTTTTTAAACGCATTTCAAAATTCAAGGTTAGCGATCAAGAAGCCCTGTGCATTTTGTCAACAGTGGCGATAATAAACGATTGTTTCATTTTTAACATTTCTCATCACAAATTGCGATCTTACACCTTTATATAAGTTTGGGGCTTATTGGTGCATGAAGAAAAATGACTGATTTGATGTTTTGGTGATGGATAGGTCTTTGTAAATGAGAACCCAAAAGAGAACCTGTCATTACTCATGCTGATGAGAGTCCAAGCCCCCCCGCTCACCTGTTTGCCTTCCTCTATGTCCTCTACTTCATTTCTCCTCCCTCTCTCTCTCTCTCCTGCTCGTTCTCTCTCCCTCTCTGGGTGTGCAGGGAGGATGTTCCTCCTCCGAGGAGCCGGGTGTCGGTGACGCGGAGCGTGACTAGTCTGGGTAGCCAGCGCTCCTCCCTGGAATCCATGTCTCCCTCTAACTTGCACGACTTCGTCCCCAAAGCCCAGTACGACAAGGTCCCCACCGAGGAGCGCGGCCCACCAACCAGGCCCAACTTGAGCCGCATGGGGGCCGTCCCGGTCATGATTCCCGCCCAGACCAGGGACGGCTCCATCGTTTAAGCAGGGGTAGCAGGGTTGTACACAAAGGCCTGCACACAGGGTGTGCTTTGGACTTTTAATGCCAGGTGCGGCGTCAGAGGGGCACTGAAGACACCTTCTCTGTGTAAATAAGCTGTTTCAGGAGTCAGACACAGTCGTAGGATCCATGACCGAATGGGTACTTCTTGTACATAGAGCACATGTATTGTACATTATAGTGAACTGAGGTATGATTGATTTTTTTTTTTTTTGGTTTGTTGAAATCGGTTCAGAACTGTGAATGGAGAACGGGATGGAACTCTATCAGTAAGGACACCAAGACCTTGGCCTGAGAGAACTGAGCATGATACTTCTCTCTCATAAAACTGCCTTCCACTGTGACCGGACTCATTTCTTTAGGGGAATCTTTGCTAGCCGTCAAAGGGTTTTTAAGATAAACTTCATTGAGTATTGTGAAATTAGGGTTAGAGTGTTTTTCATTCCCAGTGCTTCAGTCACATGTGACCTAAGACAGGAAGGAATTTTAAATTTTTGAACCGTTAAGTCTGCAAGTAATTAATTGATTGGCATTCAGAGTTAATATAATTCAAATATCTAGCTTTTAAGGATTAGTTTTTACTCTTTACAGTAACTGTCTTCATACAAGTTATATTTCATCATTAGCATAGGCTTTAAATTAACAACAATCACCCACGTTTTAAGTAATTTGCCTGGGTCTTAATCCATCTGCCCAGCTGATGGCTTAGGCTCTCATGAAATGTGACGCTGCATGTTTGATATGCTGAGCAAGAATTGCTCTTTTACCAAGCATGTTGTCTTGAGAGAACTTACATTGATTTGTGGGTAACATTATTGTTATATGAATTTTAATAATACAACCCCGATTCCGAAATAGTTAGGACGAAGTGTAAATTGTGAATAAAATCAAAATGCACTGACTTTCAGATCACATGAGCCAATATGTTATTTACAATAGAACATAGATAACATTGCAAATGTTGAAACTGAGACAGTTTACATTTTCATCCACAAAATGAGCTCATTTCAAATTTTCTGGCTGCAACAGGTCTCAAAAAAGTTGGGACACAGGCAAAAACGGGGTGAAAAAGCAATTAGTTTATAAGAAAATCAGCTGAAAGAACATTTAGCAAGTAAATAAGTTAACTGGCATCAGGTGTGTAACATGATTGGCTATAGAAGGGATGTCTTAGAGAGGCTGAGTCTTTCAGAAGTAAAGATGGCCAGAGGCTCTCCAACCTGTGAAGGCTTGCGTAAAAAAAATGTGGAATACTTTAAAAACAAGGTCAAATTGCAAAGGCTTTGAAGGTCTCATCATTGACAGTGCATAACATCATCAAAAGATTCAGAGAAACTGGAAAAATCTCAGCGCGTAAGGGACAAGGCCGAAGACCTTTACTGAATGCTCGTGATCTTCGGGCCCTCAGACGCCACTGCATCACTCACTGGCATGATTCTGTCATTGACATTACTAAATGGGCCCAGGAATACTTCAAGAAACCACTGTCTGTAAACACAGTCCGCTGTGCCATCCACAGATGCCACCTAAAACTCTATCATGCAAAAAGGAAGCCATTGTTGAGAGTGATCCAGAAGTGCCGCCATGTTCTGTGGACCAAGGCCCATTTAAAATGGACTGTAGCAAAGTGGCAAAGTGTCCTGTGGTCAGACCAGTCCAAATTTGACATTCTTGTTGGAAATCATGGGCGTCGTGTCCTCCGGGCTAAAGAGGAGAAAGACCACCCCTCCTGTTATCGGCGTTCAGTTCAAAAGCCAGCATCTCTGATGGTATGGGGATGCATTAGTGCATATGGTGTGGGACACTTGCATGTTTTAAAAAGCACCATGAATGCTGAAAGGTATATAAAGGTTTTAGAGCAACATATGCTCCCCCTAGACGACATCTACTCCAAGGAAGGCCTTGTGTATTTCAGCAGGACAATGCAAAACCACATACTGCAGCTATTACAACAGCATGGCTTCGTAGTAGAAGAGTCCGTGTGCTGAACCGGCCTGCCTGCAGTCCTGACCTTCACCGATTGAAAACTTTTGGCGCATGTTCTTGATTGAGAACATTTGGCGCATAATTAAACAAAACGTCCGTCAAAGGAGACCCAAAACTCTCCAGCAGCTGGAAGCCTGTTTTAAACAAGAGAAGGATCAAATTCCAATGGCTAAACTCAAGAAACTTGTCTCCTCAATGCCCAGGCGCCTCCACTCTGTATTAAAAACAAGAGGGGATGCTACACCATGGTAAAAGGGCTCCTGTCCCAACTTTTTTGAGACCTGTAGCAGCCATCAAATTTAAAATTAGCTCATTTTGTGGATAAAATTGTAAAATTTCTCAGTTTCAACATTTGCTATGTTATCTCTGTTGTATTGTGAATAAAATACTGGCTGGTGTGATTGGAAAGTCATTGCGTTTTGATTTTATTCACAATTAACTCTTTGTCCCAACTATTTCGGAATTGGGGTTGCACATAAGAGTGCAGATTCAAAATTTTGAAAATGTACTCATCTCTATATTCTGAATTTCAAGAATCTTCCTCCAATATAGGTATGCGGGCTTTTATGCATCAGCTGTATTGGCAGCCATGAGAGGATGTTTGGTGTCAAAAAGACGTGTCATTTTTTAATGGATTCCTCCTCCATTATGTTTCAACCGTTGGATTTGAAATTAGTTTTAAAGGAGAGTTGGCTGAAATTTGTATCACCCCATTTCCAAAAAAGTGGGGAAGTTGTGTTAAACGTAAATAAAAACAGAATTTAACTGGAAGGGCACTCGGTTGAACCCATACCTCTGCCACGCCATGTCAGTATTATTGCCTCTGGATCCGCAAGAATATTATCCAGATCACCAACAACTATAATCAATTCTACATTAGTGTAGATTCTGTTTAATGCTGAAATTTGATGAAAATCTGTCCATTACATAAGGGACAATCATTCTGTTCAGGAATATTTTAACTTCTTCTTGATCTAGAATCCAGAACATGTTCCGGATCACCTCCAAAATTGAATCAACTCATCCTTGGACAACCACCTACCATCCTACCAAATTTTGTGCCAATCCATTCATAACTTTCTGAGTTATCCTGTTAACAGGCAGACAAACAGACAAACGAGTGTGGAAGCATAACCTCCTTTGCGGAGGTGATGATTTGCAAATCACTTAAACTGTTTATTTAATTGAAAATAGCACAAAGAAAACATTTCAAGTGGTGAAATTGAGAAATTGTTTTATTTTTCAAGTATCTGCTCATTTTGAACCTGATGCCTGCAAGACATCTCAAAAATGTTGGGACAGGGGCTACAAAAGACTGGAAAAGTGATGTTGGAACATCTCACTGCTGATCATGTTAATTGGTAACTGGTCAGTAACATGATTGGATTAGGCGAGAGCTTCACCACTCTGTGAAGGACTTCATTGGCAAATAGATCAACAAATTAAGAATAACATTTCTCAGTGTAAGATTGCAAAGATTTGAAGATTTTATCCTCTAGGGTGCACTGCAATCCAGATGTCTTTTTGAGGAAAGGCCTTGCTTATTTCAGCAAGACAATTCTGCACGGCACCACAAAAACACGGCTCAGTAGTAAAGTCTGGGTGCTAAACTGGCATGCCTGCAGTCCAGACCTGTCACCCACTGAAAATATTTACTGCATTATGAGACAAATAATATGATAAAGGAGGCCTTGAAGTGAGCAGCTGAAATCCTGTATCAAGCAAGAATTGGGAAATATTTTGCTTTCAAAACTACAGCTGTTGGTCTCCTCTGTTCCGCAACACTTAGAGAGTGTTGTTAAATGAAGAGGTGATACAACAAAGTAGTAAACAGTGGTGAACATGCCCCTGTTCTTTTTTGAAATGTGTTGCTGGCAAATTCAAAATGACCAAAATTTTTCCAAAAAAAAAAAAAAATTTCTCAGTTTCAGCTTCTGATATGTTGACGCTGTACTATTTTCAGTTAAAAATAGTTGAAATGATTTGAAAATCATTGCATTCTGCTTTTATTTGCAACTCAGCTTCCCAACTTTTTTGAAATGGCGTTGTAAGCAACTTAGACATCTTCCAAAACAGGAGTTCACATTAACCTTAATTTTTGTTGCTGAGGTTTGATTTCATTGCTCTGTAGTCTATTTGTGTTGACTACTTATGTTATGAAGCAGGGTTCTGATTTTCTTGCGACAATGAACGCTAGGAAAGGTCATTCACTCAAAATCAACCCTACAGTGTTATTAAGTGAACTGTGAAACATGCGTCTAACATACCTCAGCCTGAAGGCTTCAGTCAACCAGTCTTAGGCTGCATCTGAAATCTCTAAAGACCAAGGAACCTTCCTTGGAAACGGACTTAGTTTGGTTGGTAGCTGTGACAAGGAGCGCCAAATTATCTCTAAATCATGAGGGAAAGGAGGCAATTAGCTCGTTAGTTGCTTCCCTCCAGCAAGGAAACGCAGGACCAACCTATGAAGAAAGGAAAAATCTAATGAAGACCACAGTTCTTCGCAGCTGTAGCAATTGGAAACATCATTCGGTTCCAAAGTTTTCCAATAAATTGCAAAGGCTATCTTAGTCATCGAGCTCCTGACATATTGAAGGAAAAGGAATCCGATTTTTCTCAAACATGTCCCAAGGTACCTTTGTAAATTCGCTGTGACTTCCTTTTGACCCAGGTGACTTGTTTTTAGTGAGGTCAAGGAAAAATGGAAAGGAAAAGAAACAGGCCACATATTTTAGAGAATTTGGGTGCAGCCCGAGTGGGGTTGTGCTGAAGAAAATAATGCTAGCCGCGCTTTTGCACTTTGCCTTGAGCTGAGGAGAGATGTGCTGCACTGTGCCTGCAATCTTCTGTCCCTTCTCTAGTGCAGACCATGGACTCCACTCCCTACCTTGCTGGAAAATTAACATTGTTTTGTGGTGAATGTCCTCTATGCATTGAATAGCACCCCCTCCTCATTGTTGGGGCTGGGTTATAGTATGGCCAGTGTTCATGCTCACGAAGGCCTGGCTGGACATATCCTAGCAAGTGACATAATGTGCGTCTGCCTAAAGCTGGAAAATTAGCTTCATCTTCCTCCTGTCTTTCTGTTTTATGTGTTGAGTTTTTTTGTTTTTACAATTTGTGGTGCTATGTTCTGTGCAGCAAGCAGCCTAACATCTTAACAAAAACATTTATGTATATTAGGATCCAGGATTTCAAATAACTACACAGTTACTTTCTCTCTTAGGTCAGCAATAATGCTTTTAACTCAGTGTGTTTAATGTCATTGTCCACCATGTGTTGATGAAATATTGAAGAATTTAATTCCACTGTATGGTGTAGACTTCAATTAAAAATTGACCTTTGACTGTTTTCCATTCAGTGTAAGATGTTTATACACAGTGGACTCAAAATAGAATTCAATTTGGCCTTTTTTCATTGCTTTGCCTTGAGTAAATTGATTTGAAAAAATATGGATTTTCACCTCACCTGAGGGACTCGGGACGGCAGTAAGGAGGTGAAATGTCCTCTGAAACATGTTGATGGCAAGGCTGATTCTAGCTGAGCTGTTTTTGTCCCCCGCCGCCACCGTAGCGAGCGGAGCGGGGGACATAGTATTCAGCTCCGTCCGTTTGTCCGTCCGTCAGTCAAGTACCGTTTGTTCTGAACGCAATATCTCAAGAACGGTTTGACCGATTCCATTCATCTGTGGTGTCAAGGTGTATTGGTGTGATACGCCGACCCCAGTCGATTTCCGGGACCTTGGCATTATTCTTAAGGTCATTCGACCATTTGACCACTTACAAATACCTTGTCAACATGATATCTCGAGAACGGTTTGACCGATTCCATTCATCTTTGGTGTCAAGGTGTATTAGGGGGGTGCTCACAGCCCACTCGATTTATGTGCCCTTGGCATTATTCTCAAGGTCATTACGACCATTTGACCACTTACAAATACCTTGTCAACATGATATCTCAAGAACGGTTTAACCGATTACATTCATCTTTGGTGTCAAGGTGTATTAGGGCCGGGGGACATAGTATTCAGCTCCGTCAGTCCATCTGTGCGGCCGTCCATCCTTCACGTCCGTTTGTTGTGAACGCGATACCTCAAGAACGATTTGACTGATTTTATTCATCTTTGGCTTCAATGTGTATTTGTGTGATACGCCGACCCCAGTCGATTTCCATCACCTGGCGGGGGACATGGCCATGTTTAGTGGCAACACTTGTGTTTCTTGAAATTATGTGCAGGGCCTCCATTGCGATCATTCTATTTGACTCAACAATGATGAAAAGGTTATTAATTTTGGAGACAAGGAGTTGCATGAATGTTGATAAAGACATAAATAGTAATGTTTTATGTGATTTATTATGAATTAATTGATGGAAAAGTCTCAGGAATCGCTGTTCTTCAAAATACATCTGGTGTGACAATATATTCATAGACATTTGATGCAAGATAACTGATATTTTTACATTCTCAAGCTAGAATAAATCCACCGATGATGGGTATGGATTGCCCACTGGGTGCTGGGATAGGCCCCGCGCCCCTAAGCTGGCATAAGCAGATTAGGCAGCAGATGGATTCCATTTTTCCCAAATAAAGTGCATACTATCCACCCATGCACACTTCTGGGGGGAAAAAATGGGCCAATCCCAAAGTAGCGAAATATTAAGCTTTTAGTGGTGATTTTAAATTTGTGTATGAAAGACTAAGTGACTTTCCCTGTTTCCAGGGAAGTTATTTTTTAAGTTATTTTTTATCAACCATAATTACCGCATCTCAGTTAGATCATAATGCACATTATTTTATCATTTGTTTTACTGCTACCCCCCTTAGAAATCAAAACTGTCCCTGTGCTCTAGGCTAGGGAATAAATGACCGCGTTCCATGGGGCACTGGTTTCTTGGGGGGAACCTAAGTTTTCGGGCCCTGGAATGCGGGAGTGTATGTCAGTGGTGCGTGTTTGTGTTTGAGTGCGGAATGAACTGAGTAATGAATGGAAAAGTTATGGAGCAGAATCGGTGGGTGCCTCACTGTTCACTTTGATGCTTGGTTACCATGTTTTGGACAGAAGTTTTTGTGTATTTGCAAATAGGCAATGAAATCAATGTCGCTGTTGCCGGCAGTGCACGCCATTGAAGTCAATGCCGGTAAATATGTGTCAGTTCGTTAGTATGGGGTATGTGTTCGGTGAAGTGGGCGTAGTCTTAATGGAAAGCAGAGGGCTGCCTTTCCACAAAGCTTCATATTTGGCCATTATTGGGCAAAACAATGGGCAAAGCCCACAGTGCACAACCTCAACTCGGAAAAAATTGGGACGGTATGGAAAATGCGCACAAGAGCAGATACCTGTCATTTCTAAATTTATTTTGACTTGTATTTCATTCCAGATAGTATGAGGATATTTCAATATTTTGTCTGGAAAACTTCATTTTATTTGAAAATATACATCCATTCCTGTCATTCACACCTGCAGTCCCTGAAGAAGTTGGGTTGGGGGAAATTTCCCTCATGACTAGTAATGCGGTTAAAAAAAATAATTATACAATTTGAAAAATCATGATTTGGTGCAGAAGTTGCATCCAGGAAAGACCTAGTCCTACAGGAGCAAAGATGGGCCAATAACTGCTAATTTGCCTGCAATGCATGAGATAATTATTGAAAAGTTGAAGAACAATAAGATCAGTGGTCCTCAAAGAAAGGAAGAAAGGGATTAGGATATTTAGCCTTCTGCAGTGCATGACATAATTACAAGATTCAAGAACTCGGGAGGAATTTCTGTGCATAAAGGGCAAGAGCACAAGCCTGAGCTGAGTACCCATGTGCGCCGATCATGCAGATGGCACTGCGTCAAGAACAGTCCGTTATAAGTGATATAACCACATGGGCTCAGGATCACTTTGGCAAACCTTTTTTAAGTACTGCATTATGTAGTTACACAATGCCAATCAAAACTTTACTGTGCAAAACGGAAGTCTTATGTTACTGTCCAGAAACGCTGTCAACTTCTCTGGGGTCGGAGGCATCTGTGATGGACCATCGCAGAGTCGAACCATGTATTGTGGATCGAAAAATCAATTTCATTACTCTTTTGAAAGAAATAGACACCATGTGCTCTGGACAAAAAAGGAAAAAGTACCATCCAGACGGATACCTGCAACAAGTCTGAAAGCCATAGTCTGCAATGGTATGGGGTTGTGTCAGTGCCCTTAGCGAGGGTAACTTGCGCTTCTGTTAAAACTCGATTCATGCTTAAAAGTACACTGAGATTTTGGAGCAACACTGCCTTCTAGATTACATCTTTTCCTGGGACGTCATGCAAAATTGCATTCTGCTGGCATTCAAAAGGCATGGCTGTATAAGAAGTAGCAGCAGATGATGGACTTGACTGCCTGCTGTCTGGAATAGTCCCCGAGAGAAAACGCGTGGCACATTTTGAAATGCAAAATGTAACAATGAAGACCCAGTTTTCTCAAACTCCTTAAGACTGGTTTGCAGGAACAAAGGGAAAAAATTTCACCTGAACACATAATTACTTGACGTCTTTCAGTCCTTAGAGGTGCCAAAAATAAAAATTAAAATCCACATTTATTTTGGAAAATCAATACAATTAATGTGGTGAAACATCAAAAAATGTGCTGTTGTATTGTTTCAGTATAATACCGCTCACAGGTGATGACAAATGCCTGCTTTTAGTTTTGCTTGTAACATACTGTCCCAACTTTTTTTGAATTTGAGGTTTTATTTTTATTGCAATTGACCAATTTTTTATTCATGCAGTTCGCTGTAATATAACAGACTTTCACTGACCAATATTTTATGTTGAAATGGATTCAAAAGCAATTGTGTATGTGCAGTATTAGCCTTGGTTTTTGCTGTCTTAAAAGCCATTGTCTGTAAGGTTCAGGCAGGTGGTGATAGTCACCTTCTTCAATTTTGCTGAAACTTTGGTGGTTTTATGTCCCTACCCTAACTAGAAAATTCCCCAAATTTTTTGGCCCTACCTGCACCGGTTTGGGTTTTAGGGGTCAATCAAGTGCAAGCCGAAATAGGGCCTTAAATGCCAAATTACCAAAATTTGATTTTTGGCTTGCTCTTATTCACTGCGCGAACTTTATCCCAAAGTACAAGTTGGAAAATTGAATTATAGGGGGGATGGTCAGTGGAAACAGCGATATTCGGCCTGGGATCTTCTTCGCGCAACATATAGGGGGCGCTCCAATATGGCCGCAATCCATTTTTGTCTCTAGTTTGCACCCCTTATACTCTGTGCGCGATCAGTGCCCCAGAACTTTTACAACTGCACCACACTGGTATGTAGTTAGACTATCCATTACAGATGAGAAAAAGTTGGGATAGTGTATGCGCTCACCAATAGGTGGCGCCGAACATGGCGAAATGGTGAAATTTGATGTATTTCAGCTCTACCTGGTGGTGTGCGCGGTCGACTGACAGGGTAAAGGTTTGTTGCATAATGAAGTATGGAGATCACCCTTTTAGTCTATGAAAGCCATTTCTTGGGATGAGGACTACTGTTGATAATAGGTGGTGCTTTACTAACAGATGTACTGGTACATGCGTAAAACAATATCCCCTCAAAATTGCTCATGATTGGTCAAGTTATGAATTGCGCAGCCACTATCTCAAGGATTTGTTTTCATGAATTATGTCTTTAGCCTTTATCAATGAAATTCCAGTGACAAAAATCATGGGATACTCCTTGTGCATGTCAATATGAGCTGCTATAGGTGCATTTTGATGGTGTGTCCCAGTAGAACAGGCCCTGTGATAGACTTGACCTTATTTCAGGTAATGATAATTGATTTTTCAATCATCTCTGGCATATGTGTGGTTTCATTAGTTACATCAATTATTGGTTGATGGCACCACTAGTACTTCCTGTTTACTCCATTGTTTCAGACTATTGAAAAGCCACTTTTTCAATCTGCGATTTTATCCAGAATCATCCACGTGTGTGAACACCCTTAAAGCGCCAGAACTGGCTTGGATGAATATACAAACATTCCCAATGTATACGAAATTGGCATTTTTTTCACAAAACAACTTTTTGTATAGTTACAGGCCCATTTTATACAGGTGGATAGACTTGTATGCAGACTGGGCTTGGGCGATACCCAGAATTAAATATCTTGATATTTGCAATAACTGCAAGTCTAAGGGTGAGGGACATCTCATACAAAAGTATTTCCTTGGGATTTTCACCGCACATTTCAGCTGGACCAATCATGAGCAATTTTGAGTGGATATTGCTTTATGCCTGTACCAGTACATCTGTTAGTAAAGCGCCACCTATTATGGACAGTAGTCCTTATCCCAAGAAATGGCTTTCATAAACTAAAAGGGTGACCTCTATACTTCATTATGCAACAAACCTTTGCCCTGTCAATCGACCGCGCACGCCACCAGGTGGCGCTGAAATACGCCAAATGTTACCATTTTGCCATGTTCGGCGCCACCTGTTGGAGTGCGCATACACTATCCCAACCATTTCTCACCTCTCATAGATAGTCTAACTGCATACCAGTGTGGTGCAGGTGGCGCTGAAATACGCCAAATGTTACCATTTTGCCATGTTCGGCGCCACCTGTTGGTGTGCGCATACATTATCCCAACTATTTCTCACCTCTCATAGATAGTCTAACTACATACCAGTGTGGTGCAGCTGTAAAAGTTCTGGAGCACTGATTGCGCACAGAGTATAAGGGGTGCAAACCAGTGACAAAAATGGATTGCGGCCATATTGGAGCGCCCCCTACATGTTGTGCGAAGAAGATCCCAGGCCGAAAATCGCTGTTTCCACTGACCATCCCCCCTATAATTCAATTTTCCAACTTTTACTTTGGGACAAAGTTCGCGCAGTGAATAAGCGCAAGCCAAAAATCAAATTTTGGTAATTTGGCATTTTAGGCCCTATTTCGGCTTGCACTTGATTGACCCCAAAACCCAAACCGGTGCAGGAAGGGCCAAAAAATTTAGGGAATTTTCTAGTTAGGGTAGAGACATAAAACCACCAAAGTTTCAGCAAAATTGAAGAAGGTGACTATCACCACCTGCCTGAACCTTACTGACAATGGCTCTTAAATCAGATCTGATCTGGCCTCTGTGATGTCATCAATGGACATAAAATCAAGACTTAAAATCAAGACAGTTTCAGGTATTTTGAAACTTGTTCTAAAGGACATAATTAACACCTACCTGACACTAGCTGATGGTTTGTCATGTGGTCTACTTTGAATGCCAGAATCATGTTTTTAAGGACAAAGTGACAACATGGGTACTGGCCACTCAGCTGCATGGAAGTAAGGGTGTAGGTTTACTTTGACAATTGGTTAGGACACGTAAAGCCAGCATGTACAGTGCCGGAGCAAGAAAAAATTTTGCAGCAATTTGAGTGCAATACTGCCTTTTCCATTCACTGAGATTACCTGATGAGTGTTTCTTTAATGATTTTTTTTCATGGTGCCAACAATTAAGCCAACTTTGATTAGATTTTTTTAACACAAATTTGCAACTGTCATGCAATAAACACTATTGTTAAGCTTAACAATATTGAACAATTGATAAAACTGCTCAGAATTTATAAGTTACTTAATTACATCATAGCATGTTGTATTATTAGTGAACGTTACAATTATTACAGAATAATTTATTAGCTAGCCAGACAGCTCGCTAGCTCGCCAGCTAGCAATCTAGCTACAATCTGATGCAAGCTTCATGATTAATGGCTGTATAAATCAAACTTGGAAATTCCTAGCTTGGTTTCTGTGGGGCCCAACATTCCAAGTTAGATAACAGTTTAATCACCAAGAATTTTTGAATAAGAACCAATATTTGGCATTTTCAGACCCATCCCATCTTAATAGCCAAGCAAAACTTGAATTTTTCATTATTTAACACATTCTTGAAAATGTAAAATCTCCAATTCAGTGTCCACTTGAACTTCAAACAAAAATGGGGTACTGGTAATGTACTCGCATCCAGTTGCCGAGTGGTCGAGCTGGAAACAATAAACTGGTGGCATGAAAAAAAAAGTCTTACGCCAGAAGACAGGTGTCTTCTTTTTTTTCAGGCACTCTACTGCTGTGCATCGCATGAGAAGACAAAAACAGGAATCTAGGCAGTTCTATTCGCACCTCATCTTCCCCTCAACCCTCTTTCTTGCCTCCCATTTTTGTGTTTGTTTTTTGATGACAGCATTTTCAGAGAAGTCGCTAAGGAAGGCTGGCTAGCTAATCAAAATAGCCTGCTTTTGCATTTGATTGGTCAATATATTGTATTTCCCATAAATCTCCACAAAAAAAGGTCAGTGTCAATGTTTATTAATATTGCACATTCAAAACAACCCCATAGCCCAAAGGGATGTTGAAGTTTGAAATGTAAAGTAAAAGAAACATGATATTAAATAAATAAAATCAAACACAACAATAGATATGAAATAAAATCAAATGAACTACAACACTTACAAATCATGGATTAAAAGCCAGTGCAAAGAGGTGGGTTTTCAGTTGGGATTTAAAAGTCTGGAGGGACTGAGTGGCGCTAATATAAAGTGGTAAACTGTTCCACAAATTAGGGGCAGTCACCACAAACACTCTTTCACCTCTGCTTTTGAGCCTGGATCTTGGTGGGTATAAAATTAGTTGGTTTGTTGACTGCATTGTTCTGATTAGAACATGAGGGCGCAACAAATTAGATAGGTAAGATGAGGCAGGCCCATTCAATGCTATAAAAACCAGAAATCAAATCTTAATCTGGATCCTGAAACTGAAAGGAAGCCAGTGTAGAGATGCCAGTACAGGAGTGACGTGGTCCTGCTGACTCTTTCTAGTCAACAGGCGTGCAGCTGCGTTCTGTGCCAACAGTACGCAACGGAGAGACTACAGATCTAGACCATAACACGAGGAATTGCAGTAGTCTAAGTGAGACATGATGAACATGTGGACAACTTGCGCAAATTCACTATGTGGAAGGCACTCCTTTACCTTCCCTTAAAGTCTTGGATGGAAGAAGCTAGTTTTGACCACGGAGCAAACCTGTCTATCAATTTAGAATAATGATCAAGATACACTCAAAAATATTTTTTCCAAAAGGGTGACTGTAAGAGGCTGACAGGCCAAGGGCACAATCAGAGCCATCTAATTGGTCAGGTTTTTCAATTATGATGATCTTGGTTTTCTTCTAATTGAGATTCAAAAAGTTTGACTCCAATCGTTGACGTCTTTTAGACGGTTCAGCCAGGCTTGAGCTGAGTTTCTATATTTTTTGGGCAGATAAATTTATGTCATC
This sequence comes from Gymnothorax javanicus, assembly GCA_029692085.1. Lineage (NCBI taxonomy): Eukaryota > Metazoa > Chordata > Actinopteri > Anguilliformes > Muraenidae > Gymnothorax > Gymnothorax javanicus. The sequence continues at coordinate 79,379,612 of CM056195.1, forward strand.
TGTGAAGCAATGTTTTTTTAAAAATGGATCCCAGCAGTAGCATGTATAATGAAAAGAAACTGGGGCCTAAAATGGAACCTTGAGGGACCCCACATCCTAGGGGTTCCACTGCTGAAGAGTGTAGGCCAAGATGGATGGAAAAAGTCCTCTAAAAGATATGACTGAAACCAATTTAAGACAGTACCTTTAACACTTACACATAGTTGAAGCCAGGATAAAAGGATCTTGTGGTCAACTGTGTCAAAAGCAGCAATCAGATCTAAAAGCACTAGGACAGCAGTGTTTCAAGAGTCAAATGTTAAAAGAAGATCGTTAAAAACTCTTAAAAGTGTAAAAAAGTTTTGATACGTGGCATGGTATAAAACTGGACTGGAACTTTTCAGAAATGCCACTGAAATCAAGGAGTGATTGCAGTTGCATATAGACAACTTTCTCTAAAACTTTGGACAGGAATCTTAGAAATTGGCCTCAAGGTAGAGAGAATTGAGGGGTCAAGGTTGTGCCTTTTGATAACTGGCAGTACCACAAAGTGTTTAAAAGGACACAACCTAAGGTAAGAGAGGCATTAATCAGTGTCCCTATGTATGGTCCAATAGTGTGAAAAGAAAATAGTGTTAAAAGTTGCCTGGGAGGAAGACTGTGAAGGGGACATTATGAGGGTCTTAAGTGGTGAATAACCTTTGATAATTCAGGGAGTGACTCAGGCTCAAACTGCTCAAAGACAGCTGGGCACTCAGGAGAAACAGCAGGATTTAAGGCATAAGGACGGGAGGATGAAGACCTAATAGCAGAGAACTTATCAATGAAGAATGACTATTGCTGGACACAAGGTTGGAAATAAACTTTGTTCTCCCTGTTATTACAGCTCTCAGGTATCTCAATAAGCAGTTGCTTACAATCCCTATGAATACTTGAAGCTTGTACTTTTTACATTTTTTCTCGGATGTCCACATTCGCATCTGAGAGCAACAGGAACAGGAAGGAAAGAAGGAAAGACAGGAAGGAAAGAGGAAAACATGCAACTTAACTACCATCAATTTCAATAGAAAAATTGATCATCTAGCCCAGTGTTTCCCAACCCTGCTCCTGGAGTACCCCTGCCCTGCTCATTTTAGATGTTTCCCCGATCTGACACTCCCGGTTCAGCTCATCAAGTACTGCTCTAATGAGCTGATCAGCCGAATCAGGTGCAATAAATCAGGGAGACATCTAAAATGTGCAGGACTGGGGCACTTCAGGATCAGGGTTGGGAAACAGTGGTCAAACCTATAATGTAGATCTAACGTAGGCCCCTATACATTTACATTATTATTAAGCATTGACAAATTGAGATCTTAAAAATGTTACTTCCCACAACCATGATTTGTTTGGCTTGGTTGCTGAAAAACTGATGCTGAAATTGTGATTCTCCTCTCAAGTTCATCGAGATCAGCAGGTGGAGTGATGTACAACTTCGATTTCAGGAGGCCCCAGAGGAATTAATCCAGTGGGGTCAGGAAGGCATCACCAGAATGGTGAATTTTAGCGTCTCTGGTGGGCAAGATGGGGCTCCCCCACACAGAAGGTGGATTGTTCCTGACCGCCTGACCGAACTGCTTGGCAACAGAGTCGTGGCACTGAACCCACCGGTGGAGTAGCCCCCGCGGTCCCCCGACCTGACCCTTCCTCTGGGGCCACCTGAAGTCTAAGGTGTATGTCACTCCACCTGCTGATCTTGATGACCTGGAGAGGAGAATCACAGCTGAAGTTGAACTCCTGAGGCTGAACAGAGCCATGATTAGGCGTACTGTCGCGGATATGTTGAGGAGGGCACAATTTTGTGTGGCAAGGAACGGGGCCCATGTGGATGACTAAATGCACTGGAATCCTTTGACATTTGAAGTGTCTGCCTTTCAGTTGAAATCCCGAAGTAAAACTATTCCAATCTTGACTCAAATTTTTCATTTAATTTTCAGTTTCTCACTGATATGTGAAATCTTTCTTTCGAGGGAAGGGGGTTACCATGTAATTATTATTTTTTTCCTATTTTATGTATGCAAGTAAAACACCAATGAAACTTGTCATCCATGGCGACAGATCTCATATTAACCCTTGCACTTCCATGCACAACAGACTTATTTTGAAAAATTCAAATTAGCCATGATCACTGAAGCTTGAAAGCTGAACCACCACACTGGCGTCAATCAAGGGAGAATTACATGGTCTATCAACATGTATAACCAGATTTTTTAAACATCTTCACATTTTAGTTTTATGGAGTTTTTTCTGAGAGTCTGCTTTTTTTCTGATACACACTGTATTGCCACTACTTTTCAGCAGACCAGTCCCTTTGAAATTCTTGATGGTGTTCCTTACAGTGCCATGGTGGCATTCAACATCTTCAGAAACTTTTCTAATTGCCCAACCAGCATCATGTAAGGCCACGATTTGGCTTTGAACAATCTCAGAGAGCTCCTTCCGTCGGGTCATCGTTTTAAAAGCTGTGACACTGCTCAAAGTTCATGTCACCTTATATACTGGAACAACAGACCATCAGAGGTAATTTTGCAGAATAATGTAACCTCAAACCAGTTTAAACAAATGTTTTAGCATCAATAATCATGTAATGAGCCTTCACACATGCATTAATGCTATGCAAGACTAAATAAACAAGATGTGTTTGTGAAACACTGATGCCCCCGGATATAAGCATAGTTTGGATTTATAATATGGAAAAGGACCAGATGGATCGCTTGGACTTGCAAAGGGTTAAATATATGAATAAAATTTGTAAAACTTTTCCAGGAAACTATTGTGAAATCAAAATGACGCCAAGGTGAAGGTCACAAGGTCAAAAATTATGACCTCATCCGAAAGGTCTCGTGACAAAGGATACACATATCAAGAATCAAAGGTCTATCACTGACCAATGAAAAGTTGCAGCCAAGGTTAAAGTTTTTGGAAAATGCGTCCTATGCCAAAGTCAAGGTCACAAGATCAAAAATGATACCTCATCTGAAAGGTCTCGTGACAAGGGATACACATGTCAAGTATCAAAGGCCTCTCTCTGACCAATCAAAAGTTATGGCCAAGGTTAAAGTTTTCGGAAAATGCGTCCTACGCCAAGGTCAAGGTCACAAGGTCAAAAATGATGACCTCATCCGAAAGGTCTCGTGACAAAGGATAAACATGTCAAGTATCAAAAGCCCATCTCTGACCAATCAAAAGTTACGGCCAAGGTTAAAGTTTTTGGAAAATGCGTCCTACGCCAAGGTCAAGGTCACAAGGTCAAAAATGATGACCTCATCCGAAAGGTCTCGTGACAAGGGATACACATGTCAAGTATCAAAGGCCCATCTCTGACCAATCAAAAGTTATGGCCAAGGTTAAAGTTTTTGCAAAATGCGTCCTACGCCAAGGTCAAGGTCACAAGGTCGGGGCTGCCGGATAACTCACTCGGTAAAGCATCGCGTTGTGAAGCAGAAGTGACTATCACGTCGCGGGTTGGATCCCCACCTTGTACCAGCCGGCAACGGTCGGCAGCTTTTTCAGAGTAGGGCACAATTGGCTATTGCACTACAGGGTTGCAAATTGGGAAGGGACTGCCGGGAAGGGAAAAAAATAGTTGCCTTGTTCGTTGCTCAAGTGCCTCCTGTTGGCCAGACGGGCGCTCGTCAGGAAGATTCTAAGCCTGTTCATGTCCGGGTATCCTCCGCCCTCGTTCTGAACTTGCGAAGATTCAACCAATGAGTGTATAAGAAGCAGTAGGCTGACAGGCGCGTGCTTCGGAGGAGAGCCGCAAACTGTCTATACTCTCCTGAATTGGCAGCAAGGGGTCGCATACAAGCAAGCTTTGTACATAGTTCACCAATTGGGCATTCCAGATTCGGGTGGGATTTGAGATGCCAAATTAAAAAAAAAAAAAAAAAATAGGTCACAAGGTCAAAAATTATGACCTCATCCCAAAGGTCTTGTGACAAGGGATACACATGTCAAGTATCAAAGGCCTATCTCTGACCAATAAAAAGTTACGGCCAAGGTTAAAGTTTCTGGAAAATGCGTCCTACGCCAAGGTCAAGGTCACAAGGTCAAAAATGATGACCTCGAGTGTATAAGAAGCAGTGGCTGACAGGCGCGTGCTTCGGAGGACAGCCGCGAACTGTCTACACTCTCCTGAATTGACAGCAAGGGGTCGCATACGAGCAAGCCTTGTACATAGTTCACCAATTGGGCATTCCAGATTCGGGTGGGATTGGAGATGCCAAATTTATAAAAAAAAAATGATGACCTCATCCGAAAAGTCTTGTGACAAGGGATACACATGTCAAGTATCAAAGGCCTGTCTCTGACCAATCAAAAGTTACCGCCAAGGTTAAAGTTTTTTTGCTGCAGACAGACATACAGACAGACAGACAACCGGACAGGTGCAAAACAATATTCCCCCGAATCTTCGATTCCGGGGGCATAAAAATCTATGTCACAAAAAAATTTATGTTTTCATTTTTATTTATTAACCTTATTTTTAACTCAATAAACACGTGCAAATGATTTTTTGTTCTTATTGCCTAGAATATTATTTTTCAAAACATTTTCACCATAGAGAAGTAATATATTAGGACCCATTTTAGACAAAAGTGGTGGTGTATAATCATCACTGCATGCCACTGCAAATTAATAAATAAATAATACTTCTGGCTGAGTTCTTGATCAACGGTCCAACACAGAATAAAGGTGCAGTTTGAAAAACCGGAAGCCCCCTTTTTCTGATCAAAATTCACCTCGGTGCCACCCACTAGTACAACCTGGCAGCTGCAAGCATGTGTAATGCAATATAGATGTTTTGAATGAAAAGTTGGCACATTTTAAAATCAAAGTCATGTTTGTCCTCTTTACATAAACCAAAGTATATTATGTGCTCCAAATTCATGACTAGCACCCGTGGGTTTAGCGTAGTTTCAAGAACAAAGCTTGTTTGCTGGCCATCTTCCCTTTCTGGGTGTCACGCACTGAGACATCCTGAGATAAGCATCCATACATTATCTAGGCTGGTCAGACTCAAAGGGCACTTGAACCATTCCAAGCATACAATGGGCAGAAAGTAGGGCTAAATGCTGGTCAATCCGCCAATCAATCACAAGGATGAACACTCATACCTTTGAGCAATTTAGAGTCTCCAATTTGCCCAGCATGCAAGTCTTTGGGCTATTACAGGAAACCAGAAAAACTGGAGAAAATTTGTATGAGGTAAGGGTGAACATGCAAACTATAGGCCTCAGGCCAGGTTTCAGTCCATGACCTTGATGCTGTGAGGCGACAGCATGACCTGGGCCAACTGCCCACCAATGAAACATCAAAATACAGCTAGGAGAGGCTTATGGGAAAAAAAGGGAAAGGAGACCAATAATTCAAAATTATTAAACAAATGCCTTACAAAATTAAATCTCAGACCAAGGCATAACTGAATTGTAAATGGAAAATGTCCAGTCAAAATAGAATGTACTCAAAGATTAGGTTCAATCAGTCCCTTGGAAACAAACTGGCCCATAATTTTCTCGACGGAACAGGTGCCAAAATGTGTTGCAGCAGAATTATGGATGTCCTACTCAAAATGCTCTAATCAAAAAAGACATTACATTTTTTAGTGGTGGACATTATTTTGTATTCAACACAAGCAAAAACTGCAATATTGAGGGAGCTGGTAGCTATAGCTTTTTTTTCCACTGCGCTTTGCAATAATGACAGAACAGATATAACCCACGTCATGTATGGACCAACTTTACATGTTTTCGATGTCCTATGTAATTCTGTAATTCAGATTTCCTAAAATGCTACCCTGTACCAATTACAAATACACAACTGCTGGTCAACTACGCCATTTTGATCAGAGCTGTATATGTTATAGCTATATGAAACAGTATTTTCTGAGTTTTTCTGATTTTGCTAGTGATTCTGATGGCCTTCCCTATACAGTTTCAAAATTTTACATACTGCATGTTCTAAAATGAGAAGTTTTGCAGATATGTGGCACTAAGTGATAAAAAGCAAAACTATGGGAAATACAAAGAGTCAAAATTATACCATGACAATTTTGTGTTATGAAACTCTTGGGCTCAAAAAAATTCTACATTATCAGCAGTTTAAGGGGAAAGAACGAACAGGTTGCCAGCATACCCTAGAGCAGTGTTTCTCAAACTACGTTGAGTCAGGGCCCAATAATGCAGTCCTCTTTTTTTAATTTATAAAAACAGAAAATATTAAAGATAGTCTCCTTATACTGGTTTCCCAATAGCCTACCTATATTTACTATAATAAAAAAAATATATATCTTTGTGACTAGAGGACACAGAAGCAAGCGCTTGGAGTTTGCCAAACGTCATTTAATTTTGGTCAGATGAGACGAAAATTGCACGATTCGGTCTCATACGGCATCGGCATGTTTTGCATCAAAACAAAGATGCACACAAGAAGCACCACCTCATACCCATGGTATAAAATGATGGTGGGTCAGTCATGTTTTGGGGCTGTTTTAATTGAAGTTGTCCAGATACACAGGTTAAGATTAATGGCATAATGAATTCCAAGTATCAGGATATTTTGGCTGACAATTTGGTTACCTCCATCAGACGGCTTGAATCTAGCCGTAGGTGATCTTTCCAATAAGACAATGACTCAAAGCATACCTCAAGATCCACACAGAAATGGTTCTGTAGCAATAAAATCAACGTTTTGCAATCTCAGTCTCAGGCCATCTCAGTCGCCAGACCTCAGTAAAACCTGCGGGCTGAGTTGAAGAGGGCAGTTGATGGACGCAAACTCAAGAATGTGAAGGATGTTGAGAGGAACTGCTTACAGGAATGGTACCAAATCCTCCCAAATGTGCCTTAACCTTGACAAAAATTCCTGGAAAAGACTCCATGCTGTTATCCTTGCCAGAGGTGGTTGCACTAAGTACTAAATGAGAGGTGCATTTTAATATGAAACCTTGATTTGTTGAAATTTACTGCAGTCGAGAACTGTTTGAAGCTCACACTCTCTCAATGGACCTTATAAGCTATGTCGTGGTCAATAAACATAAACATATGCAAACAATGAATTAAAGAGCATCACACCTGGACATTGTTTTCTTACTAGTGTTAGCCAAGACTTATTCCACAGTACCTTAGATTAACCTACAGGCTACCAATTAGCATAACTACCCCTCAGCGGCTTGGAAAAATTAACAATGATGTTCTAAGACTGGAAAGCTTACGTGTTTTCCACATATATTATTCTGCTATTGCTGTTGGCAAAAAAAGCTTACAGTGCATTAAGTCAGCTGCAAACGTAGCTACTTTGCAAACATAAGTTAATGATGTTGGCCAACTACAAAACTCATATGCCAGCAAGCTTACAATGCCTCCTCATTGCGATGATGAAAAAAATAACTTTTAATCATTCAGTGAAGTTGAAGCTAGTAAATCTAAAGTCTAAGTCTAAACTCTAAGTAGCATATCTTATCACCCATGAATAAATGATGACTTAAATAACGCACAAACCGTAGCTTACAGATTACAACATCCATTTCATTTCTCAGCGCTTGTTTATCCATGAGTGACCAAAAGCTGGATACCTGTAGATAATTCATTGCAGGGCATGCTATGGTTTTGGTTGCTGAGCTGTTGAGAACTATAGCGGAGTCTCTTAGCGACAATTACGTGTTTGAGGACAGTAGTGAAACCACATACATATGCCTGTAATTTTTCATTCCTTGCAGCTTGCAAATTGGCAACCACAGGCATTCTACTGTAGAGATACAACAAGACTTCAGTGTTGCAAGGCTACTGGCTTCATGGTGTTATTGCTATTGTGGACCAAAATAAACAAGACTCATTTCAGACGCGACAAAAATGAGACAATTGTTAACATCCTAAAGCCCAACGTCCCCCAAGTGGTAACGCCAGCGTTACGGGATGTTCTGTGGCATGCCGTGAGCCTCCGACCCTTAAACGCATAATTGCTTTCAAGGTGCTCCTGTTTAAAATCGCTTGATTAAAGGAGCTGTGTCACAATTCGAGCAATTGTCAATACAAAAAAAGCCCTAATGTTGCAGTTACGCCCCTTTTCCGATGCTTTATGGGATAGTTCGGGGGCCAAGTCACTTCCGGTCTCCGAAGCTGTGAAAAGTTACTTTCGCGTGCATGGTTATGGATACTTGGCCGTACGATACCGAGCGTAGAAGCCGTATTCGAAAGCTTTCAGCTGGGGAACGGTCATTTTCGAGGTTTCAAGAAGGGCCTTCCATGGCGACATTCAGGTGATTGATATAATTTTTAGTACGTATAATTTTTAGCGTTGCCGTCAACAATCACAGATGACGTAAATTAGTGTTCTCAAACCTCTCCTTGAGTACCACCTCTTCCATGTTTTAGATCTCTGCCCACTAGCACCGATGATTCTGATTATTCGCTCATCAAGCATCTTCACGGGTAACGAGCTGATCATTTGACTCACCAGTGCTGGAGCAGGCAGAGCTCTAAAATATGCAGAAGAGGTACTCCAGGAGAGTTTTGAAAAGCGCTGAAGTAGATAAGATTGCCATCGTTCAATGTGATTATGCGCATGCAATAGACCTAAGCACTAGTAAGTTGTGCACCGGAAGTGCGGCAGTCTCTGAAGTGTAAGAAATTTTGGTGAAAAAGCTAGATTCGGCCACTTTTTTTGTATTGATGGTTGCTCGAATTACTGCGCATGCTCAGAACTTACATCCCAAAAAAGTGAATATGCTTGACTGCGAATCGTAATCTGATTCCATCCTTGCCAATCCGTCTTTGTTTTGCATTGTATTTATATATTTTAGTGACTCAGTAATCATGCTTTTTATATTAAGGTATTTTAAATGGAATTTCGAGGATTCAAAGTGCTATTTTTGCGCTTTAACCGGAGGATATGAAAAATGTAAGCTGGTTGCCAACCTCTAATAAATTTGATAGAGTAAGAATATCTCTTCTTCATGGATATCTGCATTGCTAGTTTGGTAGCATAGCCATGACAGCTACATAGCTAATATTAGCTAGCTATTCAACCAGTTGTCTAATGATTTTCTTTATAGGAATTAAGAAAACATTTAGCGAGCTGGCCAGCTAACTTCGCAGACGAAGTTGCATGTTAAATAAAAGGTTTTTGTGGATATTTGTGTCACTGGCTAAGTAGTGTAGCTGTGATTGCCATGTAGGGAATGTAAGCTAGTAATTTGGCTAATTGTCTGACGACGCTATTTAAATGAAGCGAGTCAGGTAGCTAGCTATGTAGCGAACAAAATTTGTGTGTCAAGTGAAAGGTTATTGTGGAAATCTGCGTTAGTCTACTACTTCAACTTGATATTTGGTAGCAGTTTCCAAATCATTTACATGTAAGCTGCATGCTCCCAGTTTGGTAGACCTACCAGTCATTTTTATGGGAAAACGCCCATAAGCGGCTGGCAGCTATGAGTGTCAGCAAATTTGATTTGCGCCGCTGCAGTGAGTTTGTTCACTTCGTTTTCGAAGTTCTGAGCTTGTGCAATAATCGTGACATGGGTCCTTTAATAACCACACAATTTACTTAAAAAATGAAGACTAATATATAAGCCTGCAATCATTAAGAAATTATCAATGACAGAGATCATCGATGGGCTACATTGATACCATACTTAATGGTGAAACTGAAGGGATGGGGGGAAAAAAACGAAACAAATAATTTATCCAATACTTTCTCCGAATCCATCTCCTGTTTTAACAATTTTGCCCAGCAATGCAACCTAATTTATTTTAAGATTTCACTTCATCAAAAAATTTTTCAGCGTTCAAAAGAATAGGCTGCATTTGTGGCAAGAGCAGTTGCACTTTCCTTTGCCGCGATGCAATCACAATGAATTTTTAAATTGCAGACGCTTCTGATGTTGAAGCGTCGGTAATTGAATAATTTAGTAAATTGGTTATTAGGGCATTGTGAAAATTCGACACATGGCATGTATTCAATATGATTTAAAATACATGCCATGTGTCAAAGTTTCATGGTTGCAAAATCATTGATGAGGTTTTTATAGTTCAGCTTCTGAGAAAGTTGTAGGAAGGCTACTGTATGCGATTGTATGAACAGCAATTATCTAATTAAGTAGAAATAAAATCTAAACCTTATCTAAATACCATCTTCAGCAGCATTGACTGCAAAACATTCTACTTATAGATGGAATTTCAAGAAATTTCAGTTAATTGCTGTCCATGCAATCTCATATTGTAGCCTTCCTCTCCAACTCAAAGCAACATGTTATAATTGTTAATGGCAACGCAGCCTCTCTACTTCGTAAATTAATTCAATTAATTGTCCGATTCTTAATTGGAAACAGGTTGAGAGTTATCCTGCATTATGGCAATGTCACTGGTTGCAGACAGTTATATTTTTACAAAAGCAAACTTAAAAAGTGGACCTGAGTCGGCAAAACCGCATTTTTAAACCGTTTCCTTAGGTGTATCAACCTCTGATGCAGTAGAAAAAAATCCTTTTGTGAGCTACAGGAATTCAGAAGCTTCAAATGAAATAGTTGTTTTATGTCTCCATTAATGTGGATAGGAAAATGCTTGATAACTATTGCAGTTATGTTACCATTAATGTAGATAGGAAAATGCTTAATAACACAGTGAACACTGATGCAAGCTAAGGGGAAATGGACGTTAATTCTACCAATTGAACCTCGCAACTGAACGAATTAACGCTTAGTTGCTAATCAGGAAACGTAAATGGGAACGGGTTTGGACTTGCAATGCGCTTTAAGGTGAGGTGAGAACAGGGCTATAATCCATCCGATGGCAAGTCCAGGGTGGAAGAGGTTAAAATCTGAATAAATTAAATTCTGTGGGAAAATAAATACTTCAATTCTGAACCTTTCAGGGAGCCTAATGATTCATTAATTTTCCAATCATCATTTCCAAAAAAAAAACTTGTATCCATCACCTTTAAGGAATTGGGATCACAGCCCTCCCGTCACTCCTCTATGGCCTGGTGCCGGTCTGCGGCCCAAAGGTTGAGAAACGCTGCTTTAAACAACGTCCATCTGTGTCTCTTTGACAAAAAAAAAAAAAACTATAAATCTAGGCAAATGAAAGACATTGCCGGAGTTCACATTTTTTAATAACATGACAATTTGCATGACACAGGTTTTAAAATAAGGAACATGCTGAAGATTCAGAGTCGCTTCATATTTTTTACATGATCTAGAAAGGACCTTTTATTTCACATACATGATAAACAGCAATAAATTCCATTAATATCAATCTCTTTGCAGTACTCGTTGCTAACACTAAGGTTCCAGTGTACATTTTACTCTGCTCTTCATAAACACTGCACAATATCTCCATTTCACACTGTCTGAAGCGCACAACTAAACCCTCAGTTGACTACTAAAATAGACCTCTGCTCAGAACAGACAAATTATCTAGGTTTGACAATTTCTCTAATTTTGTAGACATTGCAGCCCTGGATAAATAGCTCCCCTTTATTTCTTTTACAAGAAATGCTGTACACTGACTGTACCTGTATCTGTGTGTTCAAGACGTATTCTCTTTCAGATGAGATAGGTGAAGCATTACAGTACCTTTGAAAGATTGTTGGGCAACATTTCCTTCCATGTTATGCCAATATACATCTAGACACTGACATTTTTTGTCAAAAGTTACAAAAAAATAGGATTGTCTCCAGCAAATTAATTCTATTTTAAAGTATTTTATGGATGGGAAGATAAGACTGTGCAGACAAAGGAAAAAATGGTAAACAGTATTGTCTTCGTTTAAAAATTATGGAGAGCACTGCTTCGTAGGAAAGTCTTTTGTGACCAACCTCAAAAGGTTGATAAAAGGAAGTTAAAAGCAGATTCTTACAGGAAAGGCTGAAGTAGTCATTGCATAGTAGGAGGGGTGATCTGTAAAACAACTTTAAAAGCAAGCGGTGGGGACAGTTTAGATAGGCAAACAGATCATTGCGAGTCGTACTGCAATTTCACTGGCTGGGATATGTACACTTGCACACAGTAAAGCTTTCATTACACTCTTGCATATTTCGTACCACGATTTCAACCTTCGGGAACAGGCAATTTAACTGCACACATCCACAGTACAGACTGTACACTTTTCAGATACAATTCATTCCATACACTTTTCAAAGTTTTTTTTGCGAGAGCAAACTGTACAAATATTATAATCCACATAAACTTAAAAAAGGGATTTTTTCATGTATTTTTGATTATTTTTTAACAAAAACCATTGCAGTTGGGATTCCTTTACACATGGTATATACATACGTACATACATAAATACATGGCTATGATACACTAAGCCCAGTTCTAAGTGCTTGGGTTAGGCTTGTACACAGCTGTCGGTAATAAAGCTCACCGTGCCTCAATGTCTTTGTGAGCGTGAGAGGGAGGCTTGTCTCGCAAGTCCGCCACCAGCGCAGTAGTCCTTCGGGGTGAACCGGGTCGCACCCCAAGAGCAGGAATGAGGGGGGGGCGGGCACTCAGGGAGGCAGTGGGTGGAGTCTTGTTGAGGATGCCATTCTGGTGCACTGAGGAGGGGCTGACCCTGGAGAAGTGCATGCTGGGATAGGCAGGATGGGCGAGCTGGTGGTCGAGGGCGGCAGGGTGCAGGGCGTGTATCCGGGCGTTCTCGTAGTCCTCCCTGAGTAGGCGCTCACGTTCCTCCGCGTGCACCCGCTCCTGCTCCCGCCGTCGCTGCTGCTCCAGGACCTCGCGGCTGAAATCGTGCGGCTCGCGGTCGCGGTATGAGCGCTCCACCTCGTACATCCGCGACCCCGCCAGTCGGTGCAGGGGGTCACCCCTCAGGAGCAGCTCCCGGGCTAGGGGGTCACGCCGGTGGACGTCCAGCCCCCGGTATGCCTCCCGCAGTGGGTCCCAGTGGAAGGGGGGAAAGGGAAACCTGTCTGGCCCCTGAAGGGGGCCGAGTCCCATGTAAGGGGCCACCACTCGAGTCCTCTCTAGTCCGCCCAGGCCGTTCATGGCGTGAGCTGCTGCCCCGCTCATACCCACGGGTAGGGAGGCCATTGAGGGGGGCAGTGGGTGGATCCCAGGTGTGGGCGTGACCCTGGGCGGGCGCTCTGCAGGTCTATGAGGAGGCGTCCCGTTACCCATGGTGTCTGGCTCTTCCTTCTTCTCCTCCTTCACCTTCACCTCTTTCCTATGGAGGTCCTGGGCCTCCTGCTCGCCCCTCTTCTCTGGCCCCTCTCGGCTCAGGCCGCTGCCGGGCCGGGGCTCCTGTCCCGGGGCCCGCAGGTACGGAGGTGTGGGGCCACCATACGCAGGCTTGTCCTCATGGAGACTGGCCATATCCTTGCTGCCCGGGTGGCCCTCCTTGAGCTTCAGGTCATTGGGCTCCCTGCGAGGTTCTCCATGCTCCCGCTCCCTGGGTTTGTCCTTGGGCTCGCTAGGGCGGCGGGCGCGGGCTGGCTCTAGCATGTGCTTGTGCACCATAGAGCTAAGGGAACTGGCAGGGGCTGGGGATGAATGGCTGTTGTGGCGTTTATCTGCACTGTCCCTACGGAACATCCACAACACAAGGTCAGAGCGGGTCTGAGTGCAGCGAGCTGCCAGCATGGATCACATGCAAGCATGCTTGTACAGAGGTTGCAAACTGGACATTACAGAGTGGGGGGAAGGATTGAACATGCTAAATTGTTAAAGAAAAAACAACTAGAAAATGCCAGTGTTTTCCTTGTATACCTTGCACTTCATGAAACTCATATCAGTAAGCATGGGAGCCAAACCATAAGGTTACTGGACATGTACAACACGAGCTCTTTCCATGGCAACCTTATGTCACATTGACAACAGTGGTAGCACCACGCTAAACCATTATGGGTCCAGACCCGGAACTTTGTTATAGGCCACGAATTCTTTCTGCCGAAAACATCAAACATCGAAACTAATTCATTATTCAGAATGATGACTCAATGCTGCGAAACTCAGACTTTGAAATAGGTTCTGCTGACCTGAATAAGAAGGGTCTTGCAACTTACTTATTTTTCTGAACATACAATAAATTTAGTCAAATATTACTGGCTCCAGAAGGACCACAAGGATATCTCTGCGATTTGTGATGCAGGCAGAGTAATGAACACTGATTGATAATATCCCCTGATGCTTTTGAGCGAGGGATACAGTAAAGACAGTGAAAGACAGTGAAAATTTGTAGACAGCTGATGTCCACCATGCAGGACTGTGGTACCTTTCCTTGTCCTCCTTGCTGACCACAGAGTCACGCTTCTCGGGCTCCCTGCTCCGGTCCGTCAAGGACGTCCTCCTCTCCAAGTCCCCTGGTTTGAGCCAGGGAGGGGGGGGTGGGGAAGGATGGGGGGGTGCGGTGGAGTCGGTTCCAGGGCTCCTGAGTGCTGTGGCTGCCACTGTCCTTATGGCTGAACATGGAGTTTGAGGCTAGGAGCAGGGGAATGGGGGGGGGTAGGTTAACATTTAAAAAAAAAACCCAGATCTCAGTAAATCCATGACTAAGCTGGTAAAAGTGTCCAAACGTCTGAACTGTCAGTGTGATTTAAGCACAGCCAAAGGCCTTTAATGGGCGCACTGACAAACTCCAAAGTCTTGACTGGAAGCTTGATTATAGCCGTCATAAACCACAGATTGAATTTTGACTCCCTTCCAAATTCAGTAGCCTTAAGCAATTACAAGGACCAAGTATGCCACATATTTAAAAAAAATCTGCCCCCACAATGGTAATAAAAGCCGGAACACTCACCAAGTGCTGGGTTTCCAAGCCCACCGAATGCAGCAGAGCTCAATGAAGCCAATCCTCCAAAAGCAGAAGTCCTACTAAACGGCTCTGCATTGCAGGACACACAAAACACAAATACGGGCTTCAATGTCACAGAATGGAGAGAAAGGGCTGGCATCACCCTTATGAACAAGAGGCCTGTCGGCCTAGAGAGCTCCGCTGAGGATGAGTGAAATGTCCATGTCATAACCTAATTTCAGAAATCCTTGAAAACTATTGTAATATTAACACATATGATACATTTGGTAACCAGAATATGCTGTGAACCAGTTTGGTGTCTAAATTTATGTAGTATAACAATAGAACCACACTGCAAATAGCAATCATTTATTTCAACCATCTAACCAGCAAGCAATACTAACAACCAACAAATACCCTTCCCCCCAGTACATCACAAATATAGCAGTCACAATCCTTCTAACACTGTCATTGGACAATATGATGCAGAACAATATGATCCAGAACAATTAATCCGGAACGATGATCCGGAACAACATGATCCAGAACAATGATCCGGAACAACATGATCGAGAACAATGTTGAGGAACAACATGATCCGGAACAATATGATCGAGAACAATGATGAGGAACAACATGATCCGGAACAATATGATCCAGAACAACATGACCCAGAACAATAGGATTGTCAACTTTTCACTTCAAATTTGAATATCTGTATGGGGGGGGTTATTTGTTGGTTGTTAGTATTGCTTGCTGGTTAGATGGTTGAACTAAATGATTGCAATTTGTAGTGTGGTTCAATTGTTATACTACATAAATTGAGACACCAAACTGGTTCATAATCTATTCTGGTTACCAAATGTCTCATATGTGTTCATATTGCTATAATTTTCAAAGATTTCTGAAATTAAGTTATGACATGGACGTTTCAGTCATCCTCAGCAGAGCTCTCTAGGCTGACAGGCCTCTTGTTGAGATATTAATGAAAGACTGACAAAATTTGCACAAACACTGATTTTCTAAGTCCAAAATGCTGAATTTCTCAAAAACCGGGATGTAGAATTTTCTAATTTTCGCAGAGGATCATCAGAACATCATAAGGAAGGCTCACAACAAATTAGACAAAAAGATATCTGACAGTTTTTGAGATATTAATGAAAGACTGAAAAAATGAGCACAAACACTGATTTTCTAAGTCCAAAATGCTGAATTTCTGACAAACCGGGATGTAGAATTTTCTATTTTCGCAGTGGATCATCAGAACATCATAAGGAAGGCTCACAACAAATTAGACAAAAAGATACCTGACAGTTTTTGAGAGATTAATGAAAGACTGAAAAAATGAGCACAAACACTGATTTTCTGAGTCCGAAATGCTGAATTTCTGAAAAACCGGACATAGAATTTTCTATTCTCGCAGGGGATCATCAGAACATCATAAGGAAGGCTCACAACAAATTGGACAAAAAGTTATTAGACAGTTTTTGAGATATTAATGAAAGACTGAAAAAATGAGCACAAAAACTGATTTCCTAAGTCAAAAATTTCTCAAAAACCGGGACGTAGAATTTTCTAATTTTCACAGTGAATATTCAGAATATCATAAGGAAGGAATATCATATAGTAAAAATACTATAGTTTTCTATAGTAACTATGGTATTTTTGTGGAATTACTATAGATACACTCTGTAGTTTACTATAGTGATGCTAAAGTAAATTACAAAAGTCAAACTCAACTATAGTAAACTATAGCAATGATATTCAACTACTACAGTATATTTGCAACAAACTATAGTTTACTGTAGTAAAGTGTAGTTTACTATAGTTTACATCAATTTTACTGTAGTAAACTATAGTTAACTATAGTAAATTTTTATAAGGCCATATAATGCAACACGCTCGTTAAAATAATTTTTGCCTCTATATATTTGCCAGCAGATTTGTAACCTATCCCTCAACTATGTTACACCAAATTGGTTTTCACCTTATATGGGTGCCAACCATTGTACTGGCAGTAGCATGGTGATGATTAAATGCCGAAACAACAAAAATTTACGCCAACAAAAGCAGAGAAAAGACAGTGCAGACTGTGCATTTATAGTGTGAGAGGTACCTGCAGACAGTGAAATGCTATTTTTGATTTTCTCTCCAATAAGTCCTGGATTTTATTAATATAACGTACAGACACTGGGAGGTGAGGCTTACCAAGGTGTGGGGCGTGGTTGAGGAAATTGGCAGAATGAGGGGGAGGGTGCCCAAATGGTGTGCCCGACGGGTGGGCGGAGCCTAACAAAGACAAATGCACATCCAGTGTGAGGAGAGAAGCCTTCCCAGATAAATCTTACCAACACAGTAATGACAGCCTCAGGGGTTGGCTCTTTCTAGTACTGCCTTTTAGGCTTGTTGGCTCCATTTAAAAATGGAGTTAGATACCATTATACACATAAGAAGAAAATGAAGAATGTACAACCTTATTTCCAAAAAAGTTGGGATGCTGTGATATATATATAAATAAATCAGAATGCAATGATTTGCATATCTATTAAACCCTCTATTTACTTGAAAATAGGACAAAGACAACATATCAAATGTTGAAACTGATAAATTTTATAGTTTTCTGAAAAACATCTGCTCATTCTGAATTTGATGACAGCAACATGTTTAAAAAAAGTTGGGACAGGACAATAAAAGACTGGAAAAGTTGCATGATCCTAAGAAAAAGACAAATGGCAGAACATCTCGCAGCTAATTAGATTATTTAAATACTAGTCAGTAACATGATAGGGCATAAAAAGTCTTTCATGTAAATATGGTAAAGGCTTAACTGCTCTACAAAAGATTGCATGGGGAAATAGTTCAACAACTTAAAAATAATGTTTTAAAGTTAAAATTGCAAAGAATTTGGAGATTGTACCCTTTATGGTACCTAATATCATTAAGCGATTCTGAGAATCCAGAAAAATCTCAGTGCGCATGGAACAAGGCCAAAATCCTCAGGCAACACTCCATTAAGGGGAGGAGAAACCAAAAAATTATGGTTATTCACAATTTTTATCAAAATTTTAATTTTGGTCTTAATTAAAAGTTTAATCATTCACAATTAAGAGCAGGTGGAGGCGTCGTGCGTTAGGGGGGCAGAGAAGGCCAACCTAGACTCTGAAAAAGCCAAAAGAAAGAGCAAATCACTTCAATCTGCTTAAGAACAGGACAATCAGAGGGAGCGGGAGGGAGAAGATTCAGGGGCATTTTAATGTTCTAAGTTGACTGTGAGAATGATTTGTAGGTGTACTTTGACTTTAACCTGGATTTTCTCAAAACCTGATTTTTGCCCTGATTGCTATCATTTAAGGCACTATATCTCACTTATTTGTGGAGCTTTTCTCATGAAATTTTGACAGAAGTCTGTGTACATATCAGGAAGTCTACTGAACTAAAAGTTTTGGTTTAGCACTTTGGGTCTGTGAGTTATGGTGATTTATATTTCATATCGAGGGGGCGAAAAATGGCAAAATCCTCTTTTACCCCACTAAATCTCTAGTATTATGTGTAAATGCTTTATTCTAGTTCAGAAGAAGTTGTAAACCTAACTAAATCTAATGAAAAAAACTTGATTCAAATATCTTGCTTCAGTCCTGAGATATAAGGCAAAGAAAAAATGGTGAAATCGGGGTGGCGGCCATCTTGAATCACATGACCTAATTATGCAAATTAGGTCAAATTCATATTTTGTGTATTTCAGGTCATATACTGTCAATACACTAAGTATGAATGATTTCTACCCAAAAATGACAAATTTTTTTCCAAAAGGTTTCTCCTCCCCTTAAAAATGGAAATGTGGTTGAAGCATTCCTGTTACGCTGACAGCTGAGGGGGCATCCTGAAAGTGCTCCGAAACTTACCTGCAGCAGAGAACAGGGTGGCTGGACGAGCCAGGTCATGGGGGTGAGGAATGGCGCCGAAAATGCTGGGGCCTGGAGGTCGACTGAGGAAGTCAGGCTTCAGCCCAAAATCCAGTTTATGTGGGTCCACCTGCAGCTGCTGCTGAACAGTGCAAAACAAACAAAAACTCTACTTCCCATGATGCATTCACGCACAATGACCGCCTCAGCAACTAAGAGAACCAGAAAACTGCAACATGCGCAGTACCAGTCAAAAGTTAAGACATACCCACATTTTTCTTACAATACATTTTAACTAAAGAAATATGCACAATTTATTTTGCAAAAAGATCTAATTCATAAATCCATCAAACTAACCAGCATTTGTTGTCATATTTGCTGAGCATAATCACATTTCTTAATTTTTTTTTTATAAAAAGGCAGTTATGTGGCTATGATGAGTTTGCGCTGCACTTGCGGTGTGCTTTTCATCGACCTTTTTGCCCATTAACTTCCACAACAGCTTGACTTTCATTTGGCTGTTGGAAAATGGAAGGAGTTTGCCTGTTTACTTTGCAAATTATGACTTCTTTTAAAAATCCAAAATGTTGGATGCAATTCAAACAAGTAAATTATTCTCTTTTAACTAATGACTGTTTACGTCTAACAAGATTCTGAGATTACAGAGAATTAAGCCACTTAAATGTCTCTGAAAACAGAGTGCTGTGACATTAGCAAAGTGAGTCCAAACCTCTGACTGGTACTGTACATGCAGTGTGACAGTGATAGTGAACAATGCAAGGGAACCAAAAAAAAACCCCACAAGAGCCACAGTTTCCCCATAGAATCAGGTCAATAAATATTTGCACACCAGCAAAGTCACTGTTAGTTTTTCCCCCCATCCACCACAGCATATTGGAGAATAAATTTAATAATGAATATGAGCTCAAAGCGCAGACTTTCAGCTTTAATTTCGTGGTACCCAAATTACCCCCCCTTTTTTTAAGGGACCAAATGTAGAAAATTGGCTGTCCAGCTGTTCCACAGTTAGATGTGCTTTATTTCCTGCCATCATTTACAGAGCAACTCGCAGGTAAAATTTTTTGTAAGATTTACACTTACCTTTGTGAAAAAAATGACCATTTGAAAAGTTAATGCAAGATTTAACATGTTTTACATACCACAAGGGAACAAATTCAGAGTAAAAAGAGGCCATTTTGACATGAAAAGGCCTTCAAGAAAATGAGTAACAACTGCAGAGATGGATGACTGACAAACTCTCTCCCAAGAGAATAAAAACTCCTTCACAACAATTGAACAGGGTAGGAACACACCCTGAGAGGTAGGCACATATATGTCAAAGTCAACATTAAAGAGAGGACTTGGCCATAAAAGACCTAAACCACAGGTATGCCGCAAAAACAAAGTATGAGTCATCTGAAAAAAGCCAGTAAAGTTCAGGAACGGCATCCTACGGACAGATGAGAGAGAGATCAACTTGAACCAGAAAAACAGGAAGCAACTACATGAGGAGAAACTCATCTAAACATACACCTCATTAGTGAAGTGTGGTCCTGGGTGGGCATGCATGGCTGCCAATAGGAGCGACCTGATACAATAGTGTGAAATTGTCGTGAATCGGGAGATGAAAAAACGGGATTTCTTGTAGACGTCCGACCCTCCGGTAATATGGCCAGCTTCGCCAAGCCAATGCATGCAGCCGCAGGCTAGGCTACAAAGCCCCAGCCACTGCGGCACATCAGTGATGAAGTGAATATCTAAGATTTCATTTATTATTTGAATTGTTGTCTTAATTCTGATCTTTTTTAGCAGCATAAGACTAAAAATTAAAGAAACATCACATATTTACAATATGACTCGGTGAGGTGGCGTTTGCAGTGTACTGTATACTGTGTTGTTCTCGCTCGATCTTGCTCTATGACCGTGCTATCGTATTCGAACTTGACTGTGATTTTATTTCGTTTTCTCACTATGCGATGAGCATTATGAAGCTTCGCAAAAGAAAACCATCATGGATATGAACTAAAAAAAATAACGCAAAATTCTTATCTGAGCCTGTGTCCACGTCTTAAAAGTAAATGCTATAAATCGCGATTATATAAGTATTCGATTGCGCCGCGTACATGGGCGGAAGTTCAGTTGTCTATATTTTGACCACTGATCTGTCATTATCAATCATATCGATCATATCCGCCTTGCGATGTGCTGTATTGTATATCAGGTCGCTCCTATTGAGCTGGTTCCCCTACACACACTGGTAATGTGACTTAAGAAAAGCTGGAAGATGAATTCTAATTGTACAGGGCAACATTATCTGCTCACATACAGCCAAATGCATCAGACTCAATGAGCAGGACTTCAGTACCACAGTGCATATGGACAATGACCTGAGGCACCCTGAGAAAGTAACCGGTGTCTAGTTTAAGGCGCAAGGAAAGTCCTGCCAAGGCCAAGTCCGTCGCCTTAGGAAATCCAATTGTTGAAGGCAAAACCACCAAAAGAACATACTGTAAAGTCCTGCCAGAGCATCACTAGTG
Source organism: Gymnothorax javanicus (assembly GCA_029692085.1). Classification (NCBI taxonomy): domain Eukaryota; kingdom Metazoa; phylum Chordata; class Actinopteri; order Anguilliformes; family Muraenidae; genus Gymnothorax; species Gymnothorax javanicus. The sequence continues at coordinate 79,400,798 of CM056195.1, forward strand.
CAGAAACCAAGTGTCTGGTGATAGTGATGGTTTTCAGACCTCAGGCAGTCCTTGATTCCAGAAAATCTGTGGTTGTGCATAAATATGCTCATAATTCTTACATGGGTCATATGATTATTTACTGACAAAAACCTTAAAGTTGAAAGTCTACCCTTCAACCATATCCTGACTGAAACATTTCAGATCCATTGTGCTGGCATACAGAAGATGGAAATTGTCTCACTGTTAAAATAGATATGCACCAAACTGTAGAACAACTTGCCGAGATCATCCACTACCATAAAATGCATCTGTTGCTCCATTGAATTAAACAGATAATTGGAATCCTTTCAATGCCAGCATAAAGAAAACTATCTGACAGGAATCCAGAAGCAGGACAGCACACTGAATGCAGAAGCAGTAACACCCTGCCTTGGTAATGTTGAGTGCTGCAACACTGGCGCCCTCTTGTGCCCAAATATTCCACTCTAAAATGAATGTTAAGTGACCACAGGGCGGCACTATTTCCATTTCCAAACCTATTTACATTTTCAAAATTCATTTGGCAGGCCGTTTGTAAACAGACACAGCAATGTAACGGAACAAAACTGCCCAAATTAAAGATCAAGAAACAAAAAAATAAATAAATGAAATGCCTGAACATGTTGCTCTAAAAGAGAGGACTCTTGCCTTAAGTGTGCGATCGGGATGAGAGGCTGTTCCTGTGCATGTGCATGCTTCGTCAGTCAGTCAGGCCCTCTTACCAATAAACTGCCTTTTAGCAGCTGTATCACTGAGTATCCTGATGTTTCACTGACTGCTATAAACTAACTTCCACGGACTACATCTCTAACTGTTTCACAAATTAGAGGACGCCACTGGCGTTAAATGGAAAAAGCTAGCAAGTCACATTTCAGAAATTTTGAGAAAAATGGGGAAAACGTATCCAACTCCGTCAATAAGGCAAAGCTTTTTGCCATTCCTTTGTTTGATGTTTTTTTGGTAACCTGTGCACTATTTCTAAACACTTCCAATGAGAAATGAGGCGGAAGAAGCCAGTAAGTCCATAGCAACATCAAAATCATTTTCCTCAAAAATGTGACAAACTTTTTCCATTAAACGCATGAGCACCCGGAGATAGAGACGAGCCCCTGAGGCAGTGATGCCGTGTAAGGATTCAGACTGACAGATGTCTGCTGTGGGTCAGCATGCACCGGGCGATGAGGAGAGCGACTCACTTTCACTTTCTGCTGATGGTGGTAGATCTGCCAGGCCATGTGCACGTGCATCGCGCACCACTTCCCCGGCTTCTGCAAAATATGAAAACGAAACGCCTGTCATTTCAGAAGAACCAGCCCCGCCACAGCTCATTCAGACACCTTGGATGAAATCTGTGTCATGGTAAATACTACAACTGAGTCAAGGATAGGCAGCTGTTGATACTTTTGTCGAGACCACCAGTCCACAATCTTGCGTTGAATTATTTTCTTTCTAACACAAAAGAAAAAGAGGTAACCATTGCGCTCAATAGTGTCTTAATTTACACAGGCAACATACTTTGGTGACACTAGCGGTGCAGTACGTCACACACTACCAGCACCACAAACACACTAAAAGTGCCTGAAAATGGCACAACCCCAGCCATGCTCCATTCAGAATGCTTGTTTCTGCTCCATTCCACTCCAGAGGCAGATGGCGAACAGCTGCAATCCTCTGGTCATGCCAAAGGCCTCCGACTACCAAAGGCAGACTTATCAACGTACATTTGTAAAACCAGATTATCATATAATGAGTTTATCCGTGAAGTCCTGGGAAAACTAAAACAACAGGCACAGCGGTCACCTCACTTACCCTCAGTAACGGCCGGAATGGGTCCGTCAGCTGAAATTCAATAAAAAAAAAGAACAGTAATTATAATGCAAGACTTGACCTTAATAACAAGCAATTCATCTGATCAGTCTTAACAGTCTTAAATATCTTCATAAATACTTGATTCTTTGAAATCCATCGTCATTTCCAACTTTATTTAAGTCAGGCTCCACATACATAATAAAAAAATGACAAAAAATGGTTAAAAACACATTATTGGACACTGTAACAGTGCAAAAAGTATAACAGTGTGGGTGATGATTCACAGGGCTTGTTTTTCCATGGTATACAGTGAAAAATGTTATTAATAAAGGCCTTGCAGTAACGGCGTCACAGGCCACCCAAGTTAAAGAACAGCATAGGAAGTACAGGGATAGGTCATGGAAGTGACTACTGTGTGCATATTAACAGTGCACATCCACCAGCCATTTTATGGTTGAGTTACGCAACTTTACCTTCAGTGCCAACCAAGGATATCTAAATAAAAATCTATGATAAAAAATTTGGATATTTCACATACAGATTTATGCAGAGAGCTGAAAAGTTCAGGCCCTCCCTGAAGTTCTCAGAATTCGTAAGTTCAAGCAAATATGGCAGTCTAATCACTGGAACTTGGAATAGGAAATATTTTTCAGTCCTAAGACAGAGATGAAGAGAGTTGAACAGCCGCTTGTGGTCTTACCCTGGGGTCTTTCTGGAGGAGTGCGTGTGGAACAGCCCCTGGTCTGGACGCCACGTCCAATGGGTTGGAAGTCTAGTTAATGGCAGAGAAACACAGGCACTTAAGAGCAGGCACATATTTCTGTGAAAGCACACGAGCAGCAGAGGCTGTGGCGTGATATAAGAGGCCTTAACAGATGTCAGGGTAGTGCACGGAAATCCCACCACCCAGCTCCCGCAACAGTGAACACAGCACACAAAAACAATGCAAGCTCTCAAAAACAAACACCATAATTTCATATTCAGCTGCAAAATATCATGGACTTCACATTAGAGGTCTTGAAACCACCAAGCGGGTCCAAGCTGAAGCTGAATTTGGCGAACTTGTTCAATGTACGGTACTGTGCAAAAGTCTTAGGCACCCTACAATTTTTAAAATTCAAATCTGTATTAGTTGTTTACTTTTTGTTTCCATATTAGAATTCCTCAAGATAGAGTAAATAAGAAATTCCAAATGCTAATTTAAAGAAAAGTTCCAAAAATATATGTTTGCATTCCATTAAAAATAGTTGATACAGATATTATAGTCTTGACAGAGCCTTGATGTCAATATCATCATAGCTGTTTGTAATTTATTGGAGGGATAGATGCAACTGAGACAGTCAGTCTGCAGAAGAACGGTGGCAAGTTTTCCACTCTGCTTGGAACAAGCAAAAAGATAATCATCGTATAAAACTATATCACAACAGGACAGTGTCCCAAATTTTTTGGCAAAGGGTAGTCACACCAAATATTGATCTGATTTAGTTTTTAACAGCCTACAGCTCTGTTTAGTACATTTCTCAGTTACTAGAAACCTGTAATTTCATCATTTTTGCAAGCATATTTGCCCAAAGAAATTGCTTTAAATGTGCCTAAGACTTTTGCACAGAACTGTAGAAATCAGGATAGCTCTAAATTTGCACTTTAAAAAACATCCAAAATGGTAAAATACACACGCTTATTGTCATTAAAAAACATTGAAAATGACAGTTTGGGGTGCGGATATCCCATCATACCTTGGGCTGAAAGGCCCCCTGCAGAGAGCCAAAGTGGCCAGCCGGAGGGATCATGGGCGGGATGGCGGACACAGCAGGTGGATAGGAGTGGAACAGCTGCAGAAATAGCCGAGAGAAGCAGTTTAAATAGGAGCTCAGTGCTGGCTCAGTATCTGGGAAAGTGACGCAGTGAGGGAGCACAAGCACAGCTTCAGAGGAGACCGAGCAGCAAAGATGAGGAGAGCAGGTCAGGCACTGTAGCGTAAGGCCTGCAAGCCTGCGCTTCAGAAGTGTGACCGTTTCCACTCCTGTCATCGCTACAATGTCACCTCAGCTTCAAGCGCTGAGCACAAAAGCTTAAAGGTAAATGCACTCAGCATTGTCGACTTACACTGTGTCTGTAGAAAGGATCCACTTTGGACGGGTATTTTTCAAACTGCAAAAGAATGAGACAATGGAAAATTGAATGAAAATGGGCGAATACACGTGTGTGACAGAACTGATCATTGCCAACCAAGGAACCCTGTCAATGGTCACCTACATGAACTGCTGACAAACAGCATACATTTTTAAGATTCCACATGGAATATGGGGGCAGACTTCTGGTGCGTCCACATGCTCACAACCATAGTACAATACAACATCTCAATATTAAATTTTCAACAGGCACCAACCAGGGATTATACAATGAAGAACCACTGATGTCAGACTGTAAAGAATAAAAGCACTTTATAGAGTAAGCAATATGGATTCTGGCCATCTTTGTTTGTTCAGTGAAAGTGGCTCCACACTAGTTTCAATCACTTCATCTTATGACGTCCTTGAACATTGGCAGGCAAAAGGAGGGTAAAGAAATCGTGTGGGGCTCCTCCACCCCATCTCCACAACTGGCTTTGCTGAGGCTGACCAGACATGGTGCTGTACACTATGTCACAAGGACTTAAGACTGTTAAGTGTCCCCAGGTGCCCTTAACCACTCAATACAATCTTGCAAACTGACCTAAATAAGGCGATCATGTCTATTCAGGAAGCTTTATTCCATAATTGGATTAAACCTTAAATGGTTTAAGGGGTATGATCACAAAAATGAGATTAGAATGTTCTTAACTGAACATTATGATGCTGATGCAACAGTTACAACTGGCAACTGACAACAAGTTCTAGAACAAGGACATTTTGAGTAGAAATAATTCCAAAAACTTACTCTTCAAAGAATTCATAAGTACAAGCAAAATTAACTTTGGGTAAGCAAAGAGCACGTCAGGTAAAATTGCAGGGGAAAAAAAAACTTGACTGTACTGCTGTGAAATAATTACTTTAAACACAGGAAAAATGTCCATTTCTCCCTCCATACTTAGTTTGTGACCTAAACTAACCTAAAACTAGATTAGAGAAAGCATGCCCTATATTATTGAAAACAGCTTTGTTGCGTGTTTGTGAAAGATGCACTAGTACCAAAGCTGCCACAGGTGGGCTTTGATTTTGAAACCTGCAATAAAAGTCAGATTCCCAGATTTCCCACAGAGCACGCAAACTAACAGCCTGGATGTCAGCAGGGAGTAGCAGGGGGTGGAAGAAAAATCATAGACCTGCAAAAAATACTTGCCATGAGAGTAACCACATTTTGAAATCATTTTTAGAATGTCGACATAAAGCAGATAATGAAAAACAAACACACTCGCACGCCAGATGGAAACAAGCAAATACACTGGGGCACCAGAGGAAACTCAACCCAAAGATCAAATTATCAAATTTTCCCCCACAAAAACCTTAGTTTCTGCCCATTATTCAAATGACAGTCACACGAGCATGTGATTTGGGGGGTCAGGGGGGTAATCGGGGTGACATTGTCCCAGGCACCAGAGCAGGGGCAAAGACCTGTAGTAAATAGGATTGCATCAGGCATAGGAAACTCTCGGCTATATCGTTAGGTCCCCCAACCAGAAATTTTACCAGCTCTGAAATGAGATTGTGGTCAAGTACTTCATTAAATCTCTGTGACAATCAGTTCTCTGTATTAAGCCCATCTGAGCAACTTAAGTGCAAGCATCCTACAGACTAACTCTAGATCTCACGCCAGTATCCTGGCCAAGAGCAACTGTAGGAGTACACCTGATATTACATGCCTAGAAGTATACCTAAGCTTTCACAGTATTGTACGAAAGTCTTTGGATCCCAAGATTTTTATAAAATAAACATTTGGTCTTACAATCTCATTTCCAGAAAAGTAGGGATGTTGTATAAAAAGTAGCTGAATACAAACAGATTGTAATGATTGGCGAATCATTTAAATTCTATAATACATTGCAATAGTACAAAAACAACATATCTAATGTTGAAACTGAGAAATCTTATTGTTTTTGAAAAATATCTGCTCATTTTGAATTTGATGCCAGCAACACATTTCAAAAAAATTTGGACCAGGCCATGTTTACCACTGTGTTCAATCATCTGTTCTTTTAACAATACCCTGTAAGTGTTGTAGAACTGAGGAGACCAATTACTGTAGTTTTGAAAGCAAAATGTTTTCTCATTCTTGCTTGATTTTAGATTTCAGCTTCTCAACACTTCTGCAGACATCTTTTGTCACATTTGTCGTTTCATAATGCACCAAATTTTTCAATAGGTGACCTGTCTGGACTGCAGGCAGGCCAGTTTAGCACCCGGACTCTTTAACTACAGATCCATGATGTTGTAAAGCACACAATGTGGTTCGGCATTCTCTTGCTGAAATAAGCAAAGCCTTACCAGAAAAAGGATGTCTGGATGGCAGTGTATGTTGCTCCAAAACCTGTATATATTGTTCAGCATTAATGCTGTCTTCACAGATGTGCAAGTAACCCACGCCACGTACACTAATGCACCCCCATACTATCATGGATGCTGGCTTTTGAACTTTGCTGATAAAAACCCGGATGTTTTTTCTCCTTTTAGGCTAGAAAATGTGGCAACCTTGATTTAAAAAAAAAAAAAAAAAAAAAATCATATTTTGATTGGTCTGACCACAGAATAGTTTTCCACTTTGTCTCAGGCCATCATAAATAAGTTTAGGCCCAGAGAAGGTGGCAGCGTTTCTAGGTCTTGTTTATTTATGTTTTTTGTTCTTGCATTTGTGGTTTTAACTTGCATTTGTGGATGCAGTAACAAATTGTGCTCACTGAGAATGGTTTTAGGAGTGAACCTGAGCCCACGCATTGATTTCACTACAGAATACAGTTTCTTTTTAATGCAGTGCCACCTGAGGGCCTGAAGATAACGGCAATACAATATTGGTTTTTGGCCTTGTCCACTGCATACAGATATTTCCCATGCAGTATGTCACAGAGTGGTGAAGCCCTCACCATCTTCTGAAAGGCTAAGCCTCTCTGAGATGCTCTTTTCATACCCATTCATGTCACTGACCCATTGCCAATTAATCTAATTAGTTGTGAGATGTGCCACCAGGTGCATTTTTTAGCTTTATAATACATTTACAATCCTTTGCTGCCCCTGTCCCAACTTTTTGAAACATGTTGCAGGCATCAAATTCAAAATGAGCAAATATTTCTGTAAAAACAATAAATTCAACATAAATATACAGTTTTTTAGCCTTCACAGAGCCCAGACCACAGAATCATAATTTGCCTTCACAGTGTCCAGACCTCAACATCATCATTGACTTTACAGAGCTCAAAACCTCGCCAACAACATGGCCTTCACAGAGCAAATACCTCAGCATCATCATGGCCGTCTGGAATTATCCAGAAAGATGGAAAAAACAAGGTGGCCAGTTCACAGGAGAACCGATGGAACTACTCCAAAACCCAAGAAGGAGCCCACCAGCCAATGAGAACCACATGATAGCGCTCCCACCAAAAATTAAAGGGGAAGGGTGCTCACACTTAATACTGGTTCAGTTCTGCCCATAAGTATTACAGTGTTAATTTAATTCATTAAAAAAAACATCACAGCTTTATTTAGAAATGACCAAGACTTTTGCACAGCACTGTAATTGCTGACAAAACAGCCGCAGTGTACTCATCCTCACATTGGTGGCTGGGGTACGCACCATGGGCGGTGCCGGCGTGGGCATGATGGCCTGGGGGAAGGGGGTGAAGGTGTGCTGGTGCGTGTGCTGGTGGGTGTGCTGGTGCTGGTGTTGATGCTGGTGCTGGTGGAACTCGGTGCGCAGGTATGGCGGTGGGCCCAGCGAAGCCCCGCGGTCGGCGCTCTGCGAAGCCAGGAATCGTGTGTTCAGCTCCTGCCGCAGGAGGTCTTGCTCTGAGGGGTGATAGAGGAGAGACCTAAAGACTTTAGCAAACATGTTTATAAGGGCATACAGTTGCACATCCACCCAGTGAAATGAAGCTCTATACATACAGTGTAGTCCCCAAGTATATTTATGTCATATCTACAAGTTTCACGGTAAATGGATATCATATCTACAAGGTTCACTGCATATGGATGCCATATCTACAAGGTTCATTACCTATGGATCTAATGTCTACAACGTTCGCTGCATATGGATTGCATATATACGAGGCTCACTGCACATGGATCTCACACCAACAAGGTTCATAGTATATGTCATATCTACAAGGTTCACTGTATATGGATGTCATATCTACAAGGTTCACAACATATGAATGTCATATCTAAAAGGTGCAATGTGTATGGATGTCAAATCTACAAGGTTGACTGCATATGGAACCCATATATACAAGGTTTACTGCATATGGATCTCACATCTACAAGGTTCACAGTATATGAATGTCATATCTACAAGGTTCACTGTACGTGGATGTCATATCTACAGGGTTCACCACCAACGGATCTAATGTCTACAGGGTTCACGCCATATGGATGTCATATCTACAAGGTTCGCCACATATGGATGTCATCTCTACAAAGTTCTCTACATATGGATCTAATGTCAACAAGACCCACTGCATATGGATTTCATCAAGGTTCTCTGCATATAAATATCAGATCTGCAAGGTTCAGATAAAATGGCAGTGAAAGCTGCAAGGTTCATTCTATATGGCCAAACACTTCAATATCAAAGCTGACAGCTCTTTCATTTCAACATATTACATGCACATCCGTACAAAGTTAAATTTGTAGAAATTACAGTCATTAAATCTGTCACTGGCCATATACTGGCAGACCTACACCATGGAGTCTGCCTTTCAACACCTGCTTAGCAATACAGCATTCCATGCTAGGAGTGATGTGTTCAGCTGCACTTCATGCACTCCAATATCAAGATCCTTCTCCCCAAAATTGGAAAAGAGTATTTTGTGAGATATTCAGAACTAATGGACTGGTCGCCAGTCTGACTATTTGGAGATGCTGAACAGGAATAGGAGTTAGTTTTTACGTGCAATTGACTATATAGCTCCAATGAAATCTGTTACAGTTAAACAAAGGATTGAGCCCTGGAAGAACTCTGATATTTTAGAGAATATTAAGTGTAGGAAAAAAATCACTTTCTAAGTTCAGAAAAACAAAGGATCAGTCTGATTTTAGTATATAAGTCACTGAGAAATGAAGTAACCAGTTTAATGAAGGATGGTAAGGAGTCTTTTTTTCAGTGATCTAATAGCAGAGAATAAGGACAACACTAAAGAACACTGGCAATCCCTAAAACAACTAGACTACAGTAATGGGATTACAACTAAATCCATAAATGTCTGTTTGAACATAACCTGAGAAATAATATGAAAGAAATCCAAAGTGGCGGATAATTTCAATACTTTTCACAACTTTTCACAAAAGAGCTAACGCACTTAGGCTCCCGAGACAACGGGCTGGATAATGAAGGACAGGTGCAGGAGTATTACTTACTACAGGGGGATGAACCTGACTCCGTTTCTTTTATTTAAGTGGACCAGAGCAAGGTGGCAATTAGGTTAGCGGAAATAAACCATGAACAAGTGACTGGTCTGGATAATATTCCAGCAAGATTTGTCAAGGAGGCTGTGGAGGTCATTGCACCTTGTGAATTTCTCTTGATCAGGCCAAGGTGTCAAATGAACTTAAACTGGCCAGAGCTGTTCCACTTCATAAGAAGGGGAGTAAAGTTGTGCAGGTTATTATAGACCTGTGTCCATTCCTGAAGTTCTATCCAAGATTCTTGAAAACATTCTCTTTAGCAATCAGAGGAAAAATATGTATGATTTTCAGTGAGGTTTTAGAACATCCCATTCAAAAGGTACATGTCTGCTATGTCTCACTGGGAAATAGACAATAACTAAGTTTGTGGTATGGTGTAACTCCATCTGCAAAATGTATTTGGAACTGTTAATAATCAGACTTTACAAATGGAAACCTCTTGGTTTCAATAAATTAGCCTTTAATTGAATTACATTATACCTATCAGAACGATACCAGAAGGCTGATGTCAATAGGATATTTTCAGGGGCAAGAATCAACAGCTGTGGAGTTCCCCAAGTTAGTTAATTCATAATTAATTTATATATTGAATGTTAACTTTTTTATGTTTTTAGTAATGCATGCACTGCCTGTGTTGACCATTGCTTTTTACAACAAGGATTACAATGGAAATAAGTCTTTTTGACTTAATTGTACGTTGAGGTCCTCAACAATTTTAATTGTTATAGTTGTGGCTTAAATGCCTTTAAAACTAGGTATTTGAAAATTTGTCAAAAAAAAAAAAAAAAAAAAATCTATCAATCAGCCCTAACCTGACCATGATGTCATGACTTCCACCTTGGAAGATGGTGAGAAGTCCAAAAATTTAATTCACTTATCACTGATAACAGATTTTTTTTTTCTCAAGGCTGAATAGGTTAAATTATGTGACATGGACTCAGTAAATAAGACTATACCTCCCTTAAATGTCACAAGTCAAGTGACAGTTCCAACAATTTAACACAATTAACATTAATCAATAACACTTGTACCCTGTAAGCAAAGCAGCTCTAATTTTATAATACAGACTTTATCGGGAGTTACACTATATACCCAAGCGTGAGTGGACACATGACTGAAACCTCATTGACATAAAATACTGACATTTTTAATCTCTAAATATCTGGCAGTTTAACTGAATTTGGAATAAACTGGTCAATATGACCTGACAGGACAGATATTTGAGGGCATTGTAATTCAAGTCCATTTCATCATTTGGATTTTGCAGCACTTTGTATACCCTTTCCTCAGTGAAGGCCCCATGGAAACGAATTAAATTTGTGAAAGGGCAAGAGGGCACACCAACAAAAAGGGCAAGGATTTCTAAATCGTGAATCAGAATTGTACGGAAATACCCCAGATGAAAGCTAAAAGCCTGTCCAATCAGCCCATACTGAGCAATTCATTCCTCATTAAAATAGAATGTCAGATATTTATGTTTTAAAAATGTTTGTCAATGAGGTTTCTGAAGTATCCACACACTTTTGACCATATAGTGTGGGACTATATCTCTTTTTAGCATACATGCAAACCAAGCCCAGGAGAACCTGGCTGGATTGACCCCTGGGACCCTCTTGTAGCGAGGGGTGTGCAGCGTACCTGAGAAGGAGGTCCCGTTGGGGTGCCCTGGAACGGGCAGAGTGCTTGACGTGAGCGGTGGAGGCGGGGGCAGAGCCGTGGGCGGAGCGAACATATTGGGGTGATTGGGGTGTGGTGAGGGCTGCAGGGAGGCGGGGAAGCCCTGGGGGGAGGGGCCCCGGCTGGGGACGGACAGGGGGAAGGCTGCAGTGGGAGGGGCCTGGGGCAGGAACGAGGCGGAGCCAGAGGGAGGGGCCTGAGGCCTGCCCGGTGTGCTACTCCGGCTGCTGCTAAAGGAACAGAATCACAGAGAGCGGAGAATTATGGGATGGAGGGAGACTTCATGTCATCTACAGTGACAACAGGAGAGAAAATTAAAGTGCAAGGCACTAAAGACCCACAGCCATTATATCAAACAGATCGGAATCAGCATCACCCAAAGGCACACGCACAACTTCAAACTTTTGATCTAAGATCCATGCAAAAATTGTTCTACTATTAGAACCCCAATTCCGAAATAGTTGGGACGAAGTATAAATTGTGAATAAAATCAAAATGCAATGACTTTCAAATCACAAGCCAATATGTTATTTACAATAAAACATAGATAACATTTCAAATGTTGAAACTGAGACATTTTACATTTTTTTCCACAAAATGAGCTTATTTCAAATTTTCTGGCTGCAACAGGTCTCAAAAAAGTTGGGACGCAGGCAAAAAAGGGCTGAAAAAGCTATTAATATATAAGTATAAGAGAATCAGCTGAAAGAACATTTAGCAAGTAATTACATTAACTGGCATCAGGTGTGTAACATGATTGGCTATAAAAGGGATGTTAGGAGAGGCTGAGTCTCTCAGAAGTAAAGATGGCCAGAGGCTCTCCAACCTGTGAAGCCTTGCATAAAAAAATTGTGGAATACTTTAAAAACAATGTTCCTCAATGTCAGATTGCAAAGGCTTTGAAAGACTCATCATCGACAGTGCATAACATCATCAAAAGATTCAGAGAAACTGGAAAAATCTCAGTGCGTAAGGGACAAGGCCGAAGACCTTTACTGGATACCTGTGATCTTCGGGCCCTCAGACGCCACTGCATCACTCAACTGGCATGATTCTGTCATTGACATTACGAAATGGGCCCAGGAATACTTCAAGAAACCACTGTCTGTAAACACAGTCCGCCACGCCATCCACAGATGGCTCCTAAAACTCTATCATGCAAAAAGGAAGCCATTGTTGAGCATGATCCAGAAGCGCTGCCATGTTCTGTGGGCCAAGGCTCATTTAAAATGGACTGTAGCAAAGTGGCAAAGTGTTCTGTGGTCAGACGAGTCCAAATTTGACATTCTTGTTGGAAATCATGGGGGTCGTGTCCTCCGGGCTAAAGAGGAGAAAGACCACCCCTCCTGTTATCAGCGTTCAGTTCAAAAGCCAGAATCTCTGATGGTATGGGGATACATTAGTGCATGTGGTGTGGGACACTTGCATGTTTTAAAAAGCACCATGATGCTGAAAGATATATAAAGGTTTTAGACCAACATATGCTCCCCTCCAGACGACATCTATTCCAGAGAAGGCCTTGTGTATTTCAACAGAACAATGCAAAACCACATACTGCAGCTATTGCAACAGCATGGCTTCGTAGTAGAAGAGTCCATGTGCTGAACTGGCCTGCCTGCAGTCCTGATCTTTCATCGATTGAAAACATTTGATTCATAATTGAACTAAAAGTCCGTCAAAGGAGACCCAAAACTCTCCAGCAGCTGGAATCCTGTATTAAACAAATTCCAATGACTAAACTCAAGAAACTTGTCTCCTCAATGCCCAGACGCCTCCACTCTGTGTTAAAAAGAAAAGGGGATGCTACACCATGGTAAACAGGCCCCTGTTCCAACTTTTTTGAGACCTGGAGCAGCCCTCAAATTTGAAATGAACTCATTTTGTGGCTAAAATTGTAAAATTTCTCAGTTTCAACATTTGCTATGTTATCTCTGTTCTATTGTGAATAAAATACTGGCTGGTGTGATTTGAAAGTCATTGCGTTTTGATTTTATTCACAATTTACACTTTTTCCCAACTATTTCGGAATTGGGGTTGTACTACGGTTGCAATCAAATTTATTCAACTCCATTGCAAATTGGGTTTAATAGCAAAATTGACAAACTTTCAGCTGTTTGTGATAAACAGATTAAACAAGAACATTTTAAATAGCTCAACACAACTAACATTACAAGTCGTTTCTCCAAATTTAACTCAAAATGTCATTTTTAATGACTACTGCAGTCTCAAAATTATTCAACCCCTCGAATAGAATCCGTCATAAGAGCATACATGCAAATCAGGTGTTGTCTCAAGCACACCTAATGCAGCTAATCAAGAGCTTAATTAGTTGCATCAGGTTTGCTTGAGATAGAACACATCAAACACTTGCACTAGCTAGGGGTTTGTTGACAGTGACATTTGATTGCATATTAGAAATATGGCTTTCAAAAAATTATCCAAAAAGCTAATAGAGGAGATCATTGCCTGGCACAAACAAGGAAAAGGATACAAAAAGGTAGCACAGGCACTGAATTTCCATAGAGATACAGTTGGAAGCATAGTTCGCAAGTTCAGAGTTAAAGGAAGAGTGGCTGCAGTGCCAAGATGTGGCAGAAAGAGGAAGCTATCAATGGCTGTCACCAGATTCCCGAGGAGACGGGTAGTCAAAAACCCTCGAGTGACTGCAGGAGACCCACAGCAAGACTTGGAGGCAGGAGGCACTGAGGTTTCAGTTTGCACAGCAGGGCACATACTAAACGTTGACGGTCTCCAAGCATATAAATAAGACACAGAAGTTTGGGGATATTGTTCTGTGGAGTGATGAAACAAAACTGGAATATTTCAGGCTTATGAATCAGTGGTATGTCTTCAGGAGGAATAAAGAAACATATGCTGAAAAGTACACCCTGCCTACAATGAAGAATTTTGGGGGCTTTTTGATGCTCTGCAGCTGCCTTGCTTCCTCTGGCACTGGAAATCTGCAAAGTTTGGAGGGCAAGATGGATTCAGTCAAGTACCAGGATATCCAAGGAGAAAATGTCATGCTGTCTGTAGGGAAGCTGACGCTTGGGCATCATTGGACCTTCCAATGATCTTCAACATACCTCAACATCCACCAAGGCTTGGTTTCAGAAGAAGTCTGGGAAGATTCTAGAGTGCCCATCACAGTCGCCTCACTTGAACCCCATAAAAAATCACTGGTAGGATTTGAAGAACACAGTTGCAGCACGCAAACCCTAGAATATTAGTGAACTGGAGGCCATTGTCCATGAGGACTGGGCTAAGATTCCTGGGGAATGCTACCAAAAGCTGACATCTGCCTATGCATCATATTTCCAGCAGGTCACAGTGGCAAAAGGGATTTCTACCAAGTATTAAAGATGCTTGTCATGAAGGGGTTGAATAATTTTGAGCCTGCAGCAGTCATTAAAAGTGGCATTTTGTGTTGAATTTGGAAAAGCCACTTGTAATATTTGTTGTGTTGAACCATTTAAATTGTTCTTGTTTGATTTGTTCATTGCAAACAGCTGAAAGTTTGTAAATTATGCCAGTAAACCTAATTTTCAACGGGGGTTGAATAATTTTGATTGCAACTGTATACAAAAGTATTCAAGGTCATTGTGTAAAAGTCGAAGGTGGAATACAACCAGATGATGCTCAGCTCCATGCAAAGTACTTGATATGAGGCCTGTTACACACTGATGCTATAATTAATTATTGAGAAACAGCCTGTACAAAATTTTCAAGGACAAAGTCACTGCATCTAGGTCAAAGGTTAAATTCTGATAAAAGTAGGCTGTTGCACAACTACAGCCCAAGGTCCTAACGTGATAAGTATGAGGTGTTAAATGTTAACAGCTACTGAGTAATGGCCTGCACAAAATGTGGGACAGAGACACAGACATACAGATGCCATCATGATGACAATATCCCATCAGCCATAATGGCCGAAGGGTAATCAATACAATTTTCCAAATAATGACTTGAATATGAGTACAGTGACTACACTAGTTGCTAAGACAAGCATTTTACAATTGGGCAATAATTCTTCATGTGAACGGAGCTTTTTTTTCTGCAGTTTTACACATTTCATCAACAGGAAACCAAGTGCTCCAGCCTCACACTTACCTCACACTGTTGAGACTGAGACTACTGCTGTAAGCAGATAGGGGGCGCTGCAGGCTCCGGGAAGGGGGCCGGGGCAACCCGGGCTGGTTTGGGACAGCCGGGACAGCGGGGGAGGTGGTGTGCCGGTGGGAAGAGGGGGGAGGAGGGGGTAGAGGGTGAGGCGAAGGTTCGGGCTGGAGTTGAGGTGGGGGCGGAGAGGATCGAGGCAAGGCGGACCGCGAGGGACACTGGGGCGGAGCCTGGGGAGGGGGAGGGGTCAGGGGTGGGGCCAGTGGGGCGGGGTTCCGGGCCCGGGCTGTTGGGGGCAGTGGGGGACCCCAAAGGAAGGGGGTCCCTGCAGCTCTCCTGGCTTCGCTCTAGGCCTGAAACCTGAGGGGCCAGAAGCCCTCTGGAGTCCTGGCTGACATCTGCACTGAGGGCATCAGCTCTACAACCCGTTACTGTGGGAACAAAGGACACACACAGGAGGGCGGAGTCAAGAGATCAGCTGGCCAATCGTCATTGCTCACTCCAGCAAAGTGATGAAAATTATGGAACTCCTAGATGCTCAATCCCTCCCCAGAACGACATAGAGCAGGGGCGAGGAACTCAACAGTGACCCTGCCATTTAGATGGCTCTGAAGCTAAAAATCATGGCACTGCAGGCCTCAGGCATTAGCTTGAATTTACTCCAACCTAAATCAACATCAGAATCAAAAATGTTACGGAAATTGTCCAAAACTTGCTTACATTAAATCATGCCATTATGTAAATTGCATGATCACACTTTAACCGTAATTTCAATTTTAACAGATTAGATACGCAAGCAAACAAATACACAATGTGTTGGCCCTAAATGAAGAGTGTCGGTTGACCTCTGCTCCCCAATACAATCGCAGTAAAGACAGCAGAAGCGCTCCACCTTGTCTTCTGTGACTTCAATAATTACCATAGGAGTCACAGCAATAATTCAGAACTTAAAAACAGCTACAATTCTCACTGCACACCTTTACAAAGAACTTTAACTGCAAGTTAAGCATATTTTAGGGGGTCTGGAAACAGTGAATCTTTAAAACCAAATCAATTTCCATCAAACTTTTGTGTGTTTCTCAACATTTCCCAGAACACCCAAATGTAACAAAGAACATTATGTATGTCTTTGGAAATCATTCAGCCCTAAGTAAATAATCCTTTTAGTTAATTAAGCAACTGGACGTCATGAGCAGTAATACCAGCTGTAATTCCATTAGAGAACGCTGACATGCATAATCACATCACAGCTTAATTAGCTATGAGACAGGGGACCTTTCAAAACTCCACAGTTTATATATTTAAAAATTTTACTGGAAGGCTTTCTTAGACGGCACAACAAAGTTCAGGCCTTGGATCATCAAAGTCAAACTCACTATTAACCAGCAAACATTTACAAGAAAAATGTTCTTCATTGAATAAAAGCTCAGAGAAGCAAAGTTAAAAGGGAAAAAGTGTCATTAAAATTCTTTGAACCCATAATAGAAGCACATAAATGAAGGATGAAAGGTTCACAGAATTAAATGCGTTTTGCAGTGGGTTTTACTTGGCTCGCAGACACGTATAGTTATTATGTCCCAAAGCTATGTGAGTTGGAGCAACACTGCTCATGAGAATGACTGGCACCCACAGCCGACAATTAAGGCTCCTTATACAGCTTCCCACACACACGGATAAGTGGCTAAATCTACTCTGTGCATTGCTCTCCATTGGACTAATTACCTGAGGCACCCTGTTTCCACAGTGAAGTGCCTTTGGGAGCATTATAATGGATTGCTTAACCCCACAGAGCTGTGCTCTATGGGTCTACTGTACCTCAGCTGCCAACCTCGAGGAAATCACTGATGACAACAGCAGCAGCCTCCTCAGGAAACAAAACACAACAGGCACCAATCGTGCAAATAAGGAAAGTACGTGTGTGTGTGTGTGTGTGTGTGTGTGTGTGTGGGCTTGTATAGGGATACTTGAGATCCAACGCTTGACAAACCACATCACTGTGAGGATATTTTGCATCATCCTCACAGAGGATTACGGAGGATTACAGCTAATTGGGTAAAGTTAGGGTTGCGTTTACAGTTAGGGTTAGGTTAAGGCGAGCCATAATGTGGTTATGGTTCAGAAGAGTCCGTACAGAACGGGTATCAGTCAATACAATGTCCTGATGATACACACACACACATCCGCACGTTTGTGTTTGTGTGTGTGTGCGTGTGTGTGTGTGTGTGCATATAAATACAGTCATATTTATTGCTGGAGGGGGTCTAGGATGATAATCCTCAAGGCTTGCATCAGTGATATTGGTCTTAAAAGCAATTGGAAACATGGACACACAACAGTCATTTGCTATTCATTGTTAAGAAAAAAAAGCTTGGCAATCTTCTCTTATAAAATGCCAAATCAAATGGGGTGTTAAATACAGAAATTCAGTAATATCACAGCTCATACTGCATGAACAATGTGAGAGAATCTTGCTTCAATTTAAGCGGGATGCATATTCTGTCTTGAGCAGTTACTTCATTCGGCTACAGAAATCGGCTCCTAGCTTTGCTTTTTATTTATTTTCCCCGATCGTCCTAAGAAAAACCTCAAAAACTGTTTTCAGTGGAGCACATGCAGTACAGCTCTCATTAACCAGCCAAACTGTTCATTATATGATATTCCCCTCTTGGCAGGGTCTCTGAAGTTGTACTGACAGGTATCAAATTAAATCTGTCATTTCATGAGGACTCCAGAGTTCAATACACACACGTGCAAGCGAGCACAAAGATGTGTACATTTTCTATTTTCTCTCAGGAATTTCAAACCGTCAGTTCCTTTTACCACAAAAAAGTATGAAGGAAGACAAATATAAGACTTCTTAAAATGAAAGAATCAGAAGGAAGAAAAAAAGGCAGGGAGGAATATAAAATCGCTGACAGCATTCACAAACTAGACAAATGCTGTTGATGGACAAAAGCAGAGTATATCCTCAAAACCACAGCTTTCTCCCCAAAGGCAAAGCTGATAGTTTGGCCTCATGAACGTGCAACACCATTAAGAACTCTCAACATTGTAAACACAAGTGCAAACGAGTATGAGGGATAGAAGTTATGATGTTATGGTGAGTTTCTCCTCGCATATGGCATTCTACATAGCGAGTGGTTTTGTTTATTGCTAATACGGCACATTTTCATGGTGATAATTAGCTAGGTCATGATGTCACACTTATCCTCCCCATACTTCAACACGAAAAGTAATACTTCAATTCTGAACAAATATGAATGATAACCTTCCTAGCTACATTACCTGGGATGTAGATGTATATAGCTAGACACAGCTATAGCTAGGTACCTAGCCAGCTATTTAGTCATAGAAAAAGTACCTAATACGTGAATTTTGAAATTCCTCCGCACAAAACTTAATCTTTATAGATTGTCTATAGATATACTATGATACAAAATTTTCTGTTGAATTCATTACTCACCACAAAAGAACTGTAACTTGATATTATCCATTTGACACAGACATTTCACTTAATGCGACAGGGACCAACATAACTAAAATGCCCATAGAACCCGATGAACCGTTGTGGGGTTTAAGATTGAAGTTTTTTTTTTTGGAAAAGGTTGAAATGAAGGCAGCTTGGTATTTCAATCATGTGCTACCTGCCAGTGGAGTACAATTGATCAAGCTAATACGAGTGTTCTTTTGTGGCGGCAGACAGGGGCTCAGTCATGACACTGTGCAGCATTACATCACAATCTACCAGTTCAGGACTGCAAAATAGACAACGCCGACAGTCTGATGCAACATTATAAGAGTGCGGAATCGATGGCTGACATCTACTGTGCATTCAACACACACCAGCTCTACTGCGAATGCAGTGTAGTTAATGGCGGTCACGCCATCGACCTTTTGGAGTCAGACAAACTCATTATGCCCAACAGGGGATGATGGTGATTCATGCATCCTTCACAGCCAGGTGTCCAGTGGAAGAAGGGAGATACTTAGAAGAACAAATGAGTTCTCAGGCTCCATTTCAAACAAATCACAATGCAAATATTATGCTGACCCAATCTGCAGCACATCCTGCTAAATTACCACTGGTTTACTTCCAAATGCACTTGTGTAAATCCCTAATTAAAATAGATCATCTCAAAAGGTACTTCAGTGACTGCAAACGATTTCCTTCTATGGCACAGCTTCTGATCTCCAAATAGATTCTCACTGCACACCATTCACAGAAGGGAGCTGTACTGCTATGCACTGGCCAACGTTTACCAAAGAAGCAATGTTATTTTTTTTTCATTGCACTCATTTTTAGATTTATGAATGGGATTTGTTGACTTAACTAATTTTTTATTCATTTAACCCTTTAAGAAATTATTTAAAAATGACTTTCGACACGGCACATCTGATTTCATCTGACAGGGCACCAGAATGCTGAGGCACTCCAACAGCGAAACGCTGGCATACAGACTGCAATAAAAGAAACATGTAAAGACAACAGCATTCAGATAACAAACTGGTACAGAAGGGCTGACGCAAGAAAAATCAAAATTTTATCTCACTGGGCGAGCACATGAGAAGACTTGCAGATATCGCAAGGGCCATCCAGGGAAACTTTAGAAAATGTGAGGTTGCCCGATATATGACATCAAAGGCAATAGATTCAAACGCATTATTTACATGACATCATTAGTACACAACTCATGCATTAGTTTGATGTCCCACCCGTCCCACATAGAGCCAACATGCTTACAAAGAAGCAACAACGTGCGTTTGTGATGAAGCACATTCACTTGCTGAACCGAGAATGCTGTTCGCAAATAAACATGTCAGAATCATACTAATCACGTGAATGCAATTCAGTGTCTAGACTAGAGTATTTGCTGAACAAATAAAATAAAATCCTCCTTGTAACAGAAAACTGAACTAATGCCAACATTGGGCTACATGGGCATTTAATACTCACAACCGGATTATGAAAATGTCCTATTTCATAGATTCCAGGGGTCCCCATTGCACTGGCTGTATGGGGGAATGCTCATAAATCGGCATTAAATTTGCCCAGACGTGATCACCGTCTTGTTCATACACAGCCATGCAATAGCCCAGCTGTTCTGCACATAGAGTTTGAGAGAAGATCAGAGTGGAATAAGCGCTTACATAAAGAGGGGTGGGTAGAATACAGAATCCCTAAATAGTTCTCTCTACTGCCCTAAATTTCCTCCGCCTGGCAGCGTAATTATTCATCAGACAATGGAGCATCAAATCCACCGTGAAGATAATAGAACAATTGGGATTCTGACCAAGTTACAATCCCAGGGAGAGTCACTTGTAAAAGCTGGAACCCATTTAATCTCGCAAGAGGCCAATTACTCTCCATTCTAAACGTATCCTTTAGCGCAGTCAGATAACGGCAAGCTGCGGCTGCCTCAGTCTGCCATTTTGGCTCGAGTTTCCATTATCCCTCCACATCTGGAGATGCTTTATTCAACTCCCGGCTTTTATTTCAAAGCCACCCCAGTTTACGTGCAGGCAGGGGCAGGCTTGGCGCTCCTCCGGAGACTCACCATTAAAAGATACAGCTGCAATAACATCTGCTCCCTCTGTACAGAACACCACCAGAGTCTCTCAGGTAAGAAGCTCCTTGATGGATCAGACCTGAAACCTACGTGGGTAGGCCTAATGATGCAATCCCACACCTCCGCCTGCTCATATGGCTGTTTATCAGCCTGCCTGTGTCCGTCTGATGAGAACTGAAGCCCTCGTGTGTTCTGGAACGGTCGACAGGCTCAGGCAAGACGCCACAATATATTTGAAATTTGGCAGTAATTAATTAAGCAAGAAAAGTTTTTTTTTTTTTTTTTTTTTAAACAGAGTGGCTCCAACATATGCAGCAAGGAACAAAAGGACAAGAGTCATATTATTTTGCATGTTATTACTTTTATCGCACCATATTATGGCCCACAGCACTTTACAAAATCATGTTTTACTTACATTTTCTCCACACCCATACAGAGCAAAAAAATTTCGCCCCACAATCTACTAATGGCTTCACGATGCAGAATGATTTCATTACAGAAGGAGAACCAGAACAGTGCTGGCCAATCCCCACTGTGCTGTAAATTGCCACCTTGGGCTAGGGGTTGCAAACTGTGGTCACGCACTCACTCACGGACATTTAGTAGAGAGATTTAAGCAGGATGCATGCGCTTTATGCGGTATGTGGGTCTGTGCAGTTTTGTGCTCATTTTCATCACAAACACCAGAAATTGCGGTTCAATACCACCCATGTTGAAGTTGCTCAGTAATAATCACTTGTTGTCTGACTAGTTGCTTAATTACACAGGTAGAGACGCAAGTTTATGCGAGTGTTACCCAGGCTAGCGTCCCCGCAGGCTGTGCTGGGGAGACTGGTCTCTGCAGTGTAGTGCGTCACATTCAGTCCGTCCCCTTGGCGCTGCGTGTTTTTACCATTAGTTCTCTCTAGGCGCTAGCGTCCCCACTCACTGGTCCCCGCGCTCATTATCTGGGGGTGCCTGGGGAAGCCCACACACACCGCTGCTGCTCCCGGGAATGCCCGATGTGGACCAGAGGGATCAAGGGAGTGCAATACAGCTTCAGAGCGCATCACTCACTGCTCAACATCCGTAAAATCAGGGCAAGAGTTTGCTCTTCAGAGCTGTGCATACTAGTCTCCATCAGTCAGGCCTGGGGCCTGCAGCTGCTCCACCAGCCTCACATATTAACCAATCAATCATTACATACAGTTATTAGCAAATCATTTCACCTTCAGCTGTCTAAATTGGAAGAAGTGTGGCCAAATGCAGGTCTAATTACATAATATGACAAAGGAAATGCAGTCGACACTCAGCTTGATTGACAATATGTTAGATGGAAAGACCCAGCTCCCCGGCCCATCTTACTCATGTTATGATCCAATCACATCCTGCCAGTGATATCTTTGAGGAGTTATGGTCTCATTTCATAAAGCTCAGCATTAGAGAAACCACTGTTATTGACCACAGTATGGATAATCTTGTCTGCAAGACTCAACTAATTAGCATCACTGATGCCGTGTGACGCCACAATATCTATATTAATCATCTTCAATTCTGCTCCTCCCAGTCTGGAATTCACAACCATGTCACGGCTCATCCCACCACGGTAATACAGCGCAACTCGTCCATGAACACACGAGGCCTGTATATCAAACCTACTAAATCCATCCTTCCCTGGCATAACCCTGTAGCAACCCTGGTGACAGTTGGCATGGGCAACAACCGAGATTCAAACGCGTTGATTAGCATCTGGGACGATGCTACTGAACTTCCCATGGATATGCTCAGTTTATCCGGTGAAAACTGAAACTGATGAAACCACAACTTGTTTGATGCAAAGCAGGCTTCCCGGGGTAACTGTACGCACTGAATCACATCTGGGACACAGCTGGGAGGAACAGAGAAGCGCTTCAAAATGGAGACACTCAGACAGGCAGTGAGCTGTAACCCATCCTCAAAAACTCACTCATCCCCACTTCATGGTAACACTGAACGTGGCAATTTGTTAAAGCTGTTACAAAGCATTCATTGTCTGCTGACTGCCAAACCCCCACTGTTCTGTTACACAACAATGGTTTAACTGCTTTATAGCTCACAACCATATGGAAGGCAATATTGGATCCAAAATGGCGAGTGAGCTTCAGCAAATGGCTATTTTTGCCATAATCACCGACTAGCCTTTCCAACTGTACCCATACAATCAGTGTAACATTTAAAACAATGTGGGGTACCATGACATTTTCTACTTTTAACCACAAAACAAGTATAAAAGGCACTACCCTTCATCTCAGACGTGGTGTACACAAACAAAGTCACCATTTTATGACACAAATCTTTATCCCCTAAGTGATGGGGTAATCGGCAGATGAGTCATGTATTTACCCAAAAGCAGTAGGGCTAGAGACTGTCCATTTTCAGCACAGAACACCTGAAGGGACGCAACACAGCGCTAAGCATTATACAAGCCCACAGATCGTTATCAAAACTCAAGAGACAGAACCTCACGGTGAAACCTTTCATCACAGCTGACGGAAGCCACACTCACTAGTGTCTGATGGCACATTGAACCCAACAGGCACTGGACATGTACAAGCTCTTTGATTTCACTTCCTCAGATCCTCCATGGGACACCTCATGAAACAGTATATCAATGATTCAGAATACCTTAAGCACGAAAAACCGCAAAACGGATAGCCTATTTCACCATTATCAAACCGTACGCCCAAATTATCCAGTGCCAACACTGATTATTTCAACTTGGATCAAAAACGGTTTGTTTTATAGTCGCATGACACGGAGACAAGTTGATGAGCACAGGCATCCACGACTCCTGCTGAAACCGAAAACCTTGGCATTGATGTATAAATTAAAGCAAGAGCTGCACTCATACGCAAATAGCCGATTCATTCAGCCTTGTACTGACTGAACCAAGCACGCGTAAGGGCTCCATGTAAAAACACATACACCTGACTATGCACACAGTGGTAGCTGGGTCACTGTGCAGGGTACAGCGGCAGCCTCCGCCCCTGACAGGGGCCGTCACTCAGGAGGCTGATGCGTCTGCCCGCAGTTGTTCGCCAGCGCGTCTCTCACACTGCTCTTCTCCCAGTCATTCATCAGCACATTACAGCTGCCAGGGGCCTCGGGGCCCTTCTGAGTGGAGCCGCTTAATCCCCCGGATTCACACAAAGACCAGATTAGCTGGTGGTTAAATACCCTTGTTCCTTAAATTTAGTGCTTGTCACAGTGCCAGTGTAAGCATTTAATCTCATCGCAGCGCAGAACTGGAGGGAGATGTTTTGTCAGAACACAAACGGGGAGACGGGCGAGTCTGAGCCTGACTCGAGAACAGCGGAACACCACGGACTCCTTTCTTTCCAAATGAGGAATATCCAACTTCTGTTAGTACATCTCTGCTCTAATACTCTAGGTTAGGTCAGGAGGCAAAGCCACTTCATCTGCACTGACACCCAACAGATGTACCCCATCTTTATCAGGCATGCGAGTCCAGTATACACTACAGAGCGGAAAAGCACCTATAAACAGACTCTCCCTGCCCAGTGTACTCTCTGGTAGATAATACATCATTTGCCGATATATGGCACAAACAGGTTACAGGCCAGACTATACACACTAGAATAACCACACACAACCACATATCAATGAATATCACTTCACAAATACAACTTCCATGCAAACTCAGGAACACACAATCTCACAAACACACACGCACACACACACACACACACACACACACAGTAAAAGTACCTCACAAACATATTTCCTGCTCTCCCTGGTAACTCCACTGACAGTCGCGCCTGCCACAGGCACCCCATCCGGGGCAGCGATTCCTGTGCAGTTGTGCAGTCACAGAAAGCCTCTTGGCAGTGTGAGCTCTCAGGTGTGCCCCAGAGACAGAGGGAACACTGTGGCTCCACAGTCCCGTTCCCTCAGGAGGTTACCTGCAGCCACAGAGAGCTCCCAGCTCCGGCTCTCCTACTCGCACTGTAATGTCAGGGGACACACACCTAGAGCAGAGTTTCCCTTACACCTGTCCCTTCGATGTGTCTGCCCATGCCCTCTCTCCCTCTCTCTCCTTCTCTCGCCATCTTCAAACGCTCTCTCAGCCCCAACGGCCTACTTCAGTCAGGCCTTTAGCCCCCGTGTCTTGGTGCTGTAAGCTAGGTGACAATGCCCCATTTTAGTCCTGTAGGACTGTTTAAAAAATGAACCTGCAAAGTGGATTGTTTGGAATGCATATAAATTAATGAAGACGTTTTCAAGTTATCCTGCGGAATACAATTTAAGATGGAGGCTGTGGCGGCCATAACGGACATCAGAGTGCCGTCAAAATCGATAGGCTTCTGTAGGTATATAAGACCAAGCAACACAGCAAACATGGCGTTGATTGACGAAGGCATTTTCAAGTTATCGTGCGGAATACAAAAGACAGATAGACGGAAAGACAGACGGACGTGACGACAATACCCCTCTGCCCCTTAGTTGGGGCTGAGGGGTAAACAGGAAGCAGTCCAGAGCATGTTACTTCCACCGTCAAAGATTTTCATCATGCACCCCCCCAGATAACAGAAAACATGTCACCGAAGGGAACTCAGAAGAAAACCGCACCCAGCCCTCCGCAACGCCGCAGTGCGCTCCACCGGAAAAGTTCAAAGTCATTGTACACCCATCGTTTATCAGCGCAACTGTCACCCAGAAGTATGCGAGCACCCTGCTTGCCTCCCAACTCCAATTGCTGTATGCCATTTAAACTCAGACTGAAAGGAGCAAATAACACAGGAAGGTAAAGTGATAAAACTCATCAGAGGGGAGTGATTCCATATAATGGCTTGGGGTGGGGGTGGGGGAGGTCAGTTTAAAGGCAAGAGAAGGAACGTAAACCACCCCTACTGGGAGAAATGAGATGTGTTCATAATGGGTCAAGTTCAATAAGTAGCCCAGGTGAAGACGATAATGCATTGCTCCTTCTTTGGGAAATATCAGCTCTAATGACGTCTGAACAAAAGGTACCTAAGGCTATGCTTCAAAGACAAAACAAACGGCTACTGTAGCTATAATCTCATATGAAAATCTATCAAGAGTGTGATACACTGAAACTATACATAGATACAGATCGCCAGACATGCGAGGTATTTCAGGAAGGACGGGGGAGGACAGGCAATATTACCTCCATGCCTGGAGGTAAGCATTTGCTTAAATCTGAAGACCAAACTAAAACCCAACTAAACGGAGTAATGTAGTCGCACAGTTACAAAAATGCCTGGCCTGGTCCACGAAACATGTGAGTGGAGTCTCCACAGACAATACAATGTCCAATCAATGAACTATGTACCAGCATGATCGTGTGCGACTCGCGCTGCCATCTCAGGACAGCGAAGCCAGGTCACTGCTCTCCTCTGAAGCACACGCCTGTCAGCTGCTGCTTATTTATACTCGTATCTCCAGACTTAACAAGTTCAGAATAAGGGAAGAGGAAACCGAAACATGTGCGAGCCTAGAATTTTATTGACAAGCGCTTGGCTGGCCAGCACAACGCGCTTGAGCAATGAACAGTGACCAGCTGTTTCCTTTCCTTAACCCAGCAGCGCAAAGCCAATTATGCGCTGCTCTTAAAAGGCTACCAGCTACAGCCGGCACTGGCGCGGCTCGGATTTGAATCCGGGCCGAGGTGGCGAAGACTGCTCAGCGATGCAGTGCCTTAACCAAGTGAGCCACCTGGCAGCCCCATGCACGCCCTGTTATAGCGCTGGTAGGATGTGAAGATCTGAGGACGCAGGTGTCTGCGCATGGCGGTGTGACGACCTGCTTTATGGAGACCAGCATGGGCAGGCACTCCCTGTGCCACTCACTGCTCACACCACAGCAGGGGACCATAAAAACAGGACTCAAGCCACTGTCCCCCCCCCCCCACCCCGTGTGGCCACCAACGCAGATGCACCACCTCAGAAGTGGCAATCCGGTGTGTTCACTTGACCCACGGTAGCGGCTACAGGCTGTGCCTCAAGATATTCCCCGAAGCCCCATGGCATTTTGGGTGGGGGGTGGGGGGGGGGTGTTTAACCACGGTGACAATGCGCACCCCGTTTTCCATTTCAGTAGGTGTGTCTTCATTAGATCGTAGTATCAAATTAGCTAGCTATTTTGCGGTTTTTAAATTAGCCCGATGTAAAATTAGCTGGCTATTTTGTTGTGAAGACGCAAAAAGCCCGCTAATTTGATTGGGGAATTTTCCTGATGAATCATAGTCTAGTTCGCAAAATAGCCAGCTATTGGTGTTGCATCTTCATTTCTTGAGCGGAGGGCTTTCACGCTGATGGAGATGCAAATTCGTACTATCGGGCTAATTTCCCTAACCGCAAAATAGCTGGCTAGTTTAATTTCGTTTTGATGAAGACACATCTAGTGTCAGAAGAGCCGTCAGCGAAAGAACTCCACGCTTATACAGTTACCAGGTGAGGGATTCGCACCAACATCCATTTCAGAACATTTGATTCCGTGAGAGGAATTTATATAACAAAGGGCATTGTGTGGGCTCGACCAAGCCTGTTTATCCAGGCCTGACTCCCAGGCCAACAAACTCATTTATTCAGGACTTGCTCCAGACCCCCCAGATGCCTGCGTGATGCCTGCGTGCTAAAAACTAATTCTGACATGAGGCAGACTGACCCGGCGCTCCTCTTCTGCGAGGATTCATTACAGTCCCGCAGGACAAACTCCCCAGGAATGCTGAACAAAGCCGTAAGAGACATGTCATCTCTCAGAGCTTATTGCACACAAAATGACTAGAAATGAAGGAGGAAGGGGAATGAAAAGAACTTCAAATCTGAAATACAACAACCTAAAACTTCAAAAACAATTTTTGAGAGATGACGAGTAGTTTTGAGATTTTTTTTGAGGAGATATCATAGACAACAAAGACAACACCTAAACCTCCATTTTGACGCTCCAGTGTCAGCAGTTAAAAATTGATTTTATATTCTATTTACCATAAGAGAGGCACAGTAAAAGAATTACATCGCTAAAAGTACTGAAGCCAGCAGCTAGCAACAAAGCTAAAGTTAGACGAGGAGAAATCATAAAGAAACAACTTCCCGATACTGGACCAATTTTCTGAATGGAACATCTGCATGTTGTCCCATACTTACTTTACCACACATATCGGCAGAAAGCTTACACCCACAAGGGCTGATTGAAAGATGCGCAGCTATAAAAACAATCCGACAGGCAGAGAATGAAAAGAAATATTGAGGCTGACATACAGACAGACTATCATCATCATGCAGTGAGACTTCATTATGCTTCAGTAAATCTGGTCAGATGGTGTCCTTATGAAACCCAATGTACCCTCGCAAAGAGATGCTAACTCTGCAGCTACGGTCTGATCCTTAACCTCTGAAAATCTCTAGAACAGCAGAACTGTCACAGCCACGCTCTCCAAGCAAAAGCACCAGTCTGTTCTGCGGCTCCAAATATAGACTGTGTTAACCACATGCTTTCCCCTACCGCCCATGAAGGACATGCTCTGTTAACATTTGTTGTTGAGTACATTTGCAACTAATTTTTTTTCAACATGAAAATCCCAATTTTCATGCAATATTCTATTCCATATATAGCCAACAGCTTTTGTCAGGAAATAACCTTTCAAATAAAATATGCGAGTGAAAACATCGCACTTGATGCGCCTGTCAACAAAGACAACACCTAAACCTCCATTTTGACGCTCCAGTGTCAGCAGTTAAAAATTGATTTTATATTCTATTTACCATAGGAGAGGCACAGTAAAAGAATTACATCGCTGAAAGTACTGAAGCCAGCAACTAACAACAAAGCTAAAGTTAGAAGAAAATTCGCACCAGTAGCACACGGTTCAGTCACACAAAAGACGTTAAAGTCCAAAGCTGCCATCAAGGCACACTACGGGCTGAATTATTACAAAAACAATGCAATTTTCAGAATTGGTCAGTTTTTGTCATCTTGAAGTTAATTTTGAGCAACAAAGGCACATAAAATGCCAGACACACTTGGATGGACTAAAAATGTTGCTTGCTAACAACTGTCAATCTTGAAATTCAACTGGAGCTGCTGCAGGATGAACTTAACGGCAGTCAGAGAAGTGTGCCCATCACGTTCAAAACAATCCATGAAGGAACTCTTGAAAGCCTGGAATGAGTTACCAGGAAGTTCTCTCCTTAAACTGCTGGAAAGAATGCCTAGGATATGTCAGGCTGTAATCAAAGCTAAGGGGAGGGTACTTTGCAGAAAGTCAAATTTGAATATATGTATATCTCTTAGCAAATAATTTTTCACATCTCTAGTTTTGTGTTTCTAAGTTACTGTTTTTTTGTTATAGCTGCAAATATACTTTAAGTTCAGAAAAACCAGCCAAATTCTGAAAAAAATGCAGGCTGTTCATAATATTTTGGCCAGTAGTGTATGCTTAGTCTCAGAACTGCTCTGTGGCAAAACATTTGATTTGTTTTTTTGTTCAACAATACAAAGTCCATGCTTCTACTAGGGGATCTGCATGTTCAGAGAAAGTACTTTCAAATACAGAAATGTTTAGAGGTCAAATTGAGGTCGACAGTGCACTCTGAGGTTTCAGACAGCGTTCTGATAACACGTTCATTTGTTATTGAGCTTTTGGAGAGGAGAAGGGTCTTCTTTAACCAAAGCTACCACCCTGCCCAGCTCTGACCTTGCCCTGTGGAGTCAAACATCATACTCCATTGCTGCGTACTTACAGGGAACTGTTGACAGAAAGTCTAGGAACACCCCCGTTGGGAGATACACATGATTCTTTAAACAATCTGGGGCTTGTTTGGAAATCCTGCCACAACACCAGCTGCCTCTCTCAGCTACAGGCAATTTCTGGAGGCTGAAATTTCAGTGTTTATGCACTGGGGAACTTAAATAAGGAACCCATTGGGACCTGTGGGTAAAGTGCGTGTGTGTGTGTGTGTGTGTGTGTGTGTGTGTGTACATCACAAAAACAGCATTCTCCTGGATCACCGAACAGCTGTCATAACGAGCGCATCAATCAATAATGGCAGTATGCTCCATGGCCACCCTGATTCAGTATCACAGGAAGCAGCAGAGAGCCCATTACAAATGGCACACAACACACAGAGGCAGGTACACATTTCTGCCATTCTGGATAACTGCTGCTTTGTGGTGCACCTGCAAAATCCCAACCACCAAGGTAACTTCAGGAGTGGTTCTAAATGCTGATGTTTCCAAACTTATCATCAAGTTTCTCCAGTGATTTTGCTTAGGAATACTGCATGTTCTTTGTAATTTAGGTCCCATCCGTCAGATATCTACAAATCAGCTAATGGGATAGTTGAAATTACAGTCTGGGGTACAGCCTGGGGTACAGACTGGGGTGCTAATAATTTATGAGGAAACACTACAGGTCATGTAATATTCTGAAACTATGCTTGACAATATGTGCACAGGAACGCAACACACCGAAAAAAAAGTGTATCAGACCATATAAATGCAACCACTTGAGCTCATACATTACACCTGAGGCCCAGTATACTACAGAAGGCACAGGAGTCCAATACTACTGATTATTCAGACGTGCGCAACAAAATACTACTTAATACTCAGAGGTATTCAGAGGAATATAATACCACTTAATGCTCAGAGGTACACAGCACAATACAGTACAACTTAATGCTCAGAAGTACACAACAAAATTATACTTTATTCTCAGGGGTACACAGAGGGATACCATTGTACTTTATACTCAGGTACACAGAGGAATAAAATACTACTCACTGCTCAGAAGTACACAGAGGAATAAAATACTACTCAATGCTCGAAGGTACACAGAAGAATAAAACACTACTCAATGCTCAGAGGTGCACAGAGGAATAAAACACTACTCACTGCTCAGAGGTATAAAACACTACTCACTGCTCAGAGGTGCACAGAGGAATAAAATGCTACTTAATGCTCAGAGGTACACGGAAGAATAAAACACTACTCACTGCTCAGAGGTATAAAACACTACTTACTGCTCAGAGGTGCACAGAGGAATAAAACACTACTCACTGCTCAGAGGTGCACAGAGGAATAAAACACTACTCACTGCTCAGAGGTGCACAGAGGAATAAAACACTACTCACTGCTCAGAGGTGCACAGAGGAATAAAATGCTACTTAATGCTCAGAGGTGCACAGAGGAATAAAATGCTACTTAATGCTCAGAGGTGCAGTGAACCTTGACTTACTAATGTGCAGAGGAGTACTGCTACTGTGGAACAATTTATTACTTTATAATTTGCTGGAACATTATGCAGTTAATGAATCATCTGTGAAACATTTTACAAATAATGTAATTTGCGACACCTCACTTCTTACAAACCACCAACATGCAGCAACGCCTCAGGCAACGGCATAATATTTTTAGCACAACTTTCATTTGAGACATTTCAAATGAGAAGAAAAACACTTCCCCCAGATATGGGTTTAATCAAAAGGATTAAGCGCTATGCAAGCGCACAAACTCACGGCCTCAGACTGCACTTCAGGGGGGAAAAAAATCCAGAGCACAAAGACTTTATTCTCAGCTTCCCTTGTTTCTTCATTATAAATGGGCGCACAAGTCGCACGATAAACATTCAGAGTACTCACAGATGAGAGAAAGCATCTTCCCCCGATGCTTCCTAACCCCACCCCCCCAACCACCACTGAAGTCACGCAGTGTTGTGTGTGGGAGGTGCCCCACAGGCAAATCTCCAGATCTTTACAGGCTATAAAATATTAACGTCGCAGGAATGTCACACTAGAGTGCTCAAGAGCATAAAACACAAATGTATGAAACAAACAGACAGACATTTTCAAAAAAAAAAAAAAAAAAAAGGCTGCGAGGAAGTTATGTTAAGCAAACGTTATATTTCATTAAGAAAAAACTGCAGTGACACTCTGATATACACAGATTAGCCATAAGATTAAAACCACTGACAGGTGTATTCAACAACACTGAATATCTAGTTACGATGACACCAGTCAAAGGCTGGCATATTCGGCAGCAGGTGAACAGAAGGTTCTAGCAGTTGATGTGTTGGAAACAGGAAGGGTGGGCAAGCATAACGACCTGAGTGACTTTGACAAGGGCCAATTGAATTGTGATGGTTTGGCAACTGGGTCAGAGCTCCTCCAAAATGGCAGGTCTCGTGCGTGAGGTGTTCCTAGTATGCAGTGGTCAGTACCAAGCAAAAGTGGTCCAAGGAAGGGCAAGCAGTGACCTGGCCTTCGGGTCACAGCCATTTAAGCTGCCATGGTAGCACACATTGCTGAAAAAGTTAATTCTGGTCATTCTGGTGATAGAAAGGTGTTAGAATACACAGTGCATGGAAACTTGGTGTGTATAGAGCCACATAGCCTCAGATCAGTCGCAGTGCCCATGCAAAACCCTGTCCACCATTGTAAGAGCCTACAATGGGTGCGTGAGCATCGGAGCTATACCATATAGGCATGGGCAATACAAATGAATAAAATGACAACATTTCTTGAGTTGCTGAGAAAAAAGTTGTTATTATTTTCTTATGATTTTTTGCAGGTAAGTACAGAAGACACAGACGAAGAGTTTGCCACAAGTCCAACGCCTTTACAGGAAAGGGTCTCAGAGCCACAGGGTCCCAAAATGGCTGATTTCGCATTTATCAACAAAACCCATTGTGAAAATTGGGGGTGAAGCCTGAGGGCATTTTCGAAAATGCAGTCTACTCAGAAATAAACCTGGCCAAATTATCCATTAGGGTACCCTAACAGAAATAATTGATGCTAAAGTCATCAACCCCTTTTCTGAAGTACAGCAGCGCCCCCTAGGCCCTTTTTTAATGGAAAATGCATTGAATTTCACCCAATTATGTTCAACAAACATTAGGTTTTGCATTGATATTAAAAAATGGTATGAATGGGTTGCTTGTGAAGTTTTTTGGATCAATGGCCTGCAAAATGTCAAAATTATCAGTGGGAGGGCAAACATTAACGCTACTCGCCCATTACTGTATAAAATGCAGTGAAGTCGCTGATGCCGCAGTTGTTTGCCCTCCCACTGCTACTTAAACGTTCCCCCTTCAATAACCCATGGTGATTAAAAAAAAAAAAAAAAAAAACTTTACACTGTTCTTATAATGTCCATATACCCTCCTCCCATGATAGTTTCAATGAGCTACTGTGAATAATTCATTGTAAAACACAGTGACGCAGTCGGAGGTTAGTTTGGCGAGGCAGAAACCTCTCCTTGCTTGATTAGCAATCAGACGATTAACTAGTTTAGTAAGACTATTTGGCAGAATGACGGGCCAGTTTAAGTTTCCGCGGCGTTATTACTCAGTATATCGAACCTGAAATGCTCACAGGACAGCAGATTTGTGCGTATTTGCTCCAGGAAGCCGAAGCAATGTCATCAACAAATATTAAAACAGTTCGACTTATGCAGAGTTCAATGCTTAATCAATATACAATGTTATTCTCCTTTAAATACGCCGCTTTTACACCCCAAACAAAAAAAGCGGGCGCTTATTTTCAGTCTTCTTTCATAATCCGATTAACAAAATGTTTAAACGATATACAGAATTACTGAGAGCCGAGAATTTTTCCTAATTGATTATTCAGATTTCCATCCTCGCAGTCTCGAATTGAAGGGTATAAGTGAATGAATCTTGTGACCGGTGTTCGCGAGGTGGCATAGGTAGCAAAATTCGTCAGAACACTGGTAGGTTTTGAACGCCTGGCGCTGGTTTATTCCTTGGTATATTTTACTGAAACTTCCCAAATAGGGTCACAGGATATTCTGTCAACTAACTATATATGTTTGCAGTAAAAATACACTCACCTTTCTTGCTATTGTTGAGAAGAAGTCACGGCGAACTCTCGATTTAACTTCAACAACTTCTGTCGAACTAATTTCACATCCCCTGGAGGTCTAGACTGGACGAACAGACTCGTAATCTCTCAAATTAGATGGCTGTAATTCAATCAGGGCCGTAGCTGGGATATCACGTCAGCGCGGGCTGTCTGAAATCTACCTCCAAAATGGATATTTTTGCCACGCCGTGCACTAGAAAGTTTGCAAACACGGCGCAAATTGAGGTCACGCATTCATCCAACGGGCGAATAATAGCTCTGTTCAAATCGCGTTATTGGCCGTAATAGGCAGAGTTCATGTATGAAATGCGGGTATCCTATTGAAAAGGTTGCTTTTAATCAAACCATGGTGTTCTTTTTGTATGAAAATGGTATTTACATCATTTTTTTAATAAGTTTTCTGAGGCTTGTTCACCGCCTCAGTTCAGCTGTTACGCATTCCATTAGAGTTTATGCAGAGCGTTGCCCATGCCTATACCATAGAGCTGTGGAAGACAGTGTCCAAATCTGTTACATCACGTTCTTTTACAACCCCAATTCCGAAATAGTTGGGACAAAGAGTAAATTGTGAATAAAATCAAAATGCAATGACTTTCAGATCACATGAGCCAATATGTTAATTAAAATAGAACATAGATAACATTTCAAATGTTGAAACTGAGATATTTTACACTTTCATCCACAAAATGAGCTTATTTCAAATTTTCTGGCTGCAACAGGTCTCAAAAAAGTTGGGACATAGGCAAAAAAGGGCTGAAAAAGCAATTAATATATTAGAGAATCAGTGGAAAGAACATTTAGCAAGTAATTAAGTTAACTGGCATCAGGTGTGTAACATGATTGGCTATAAAAGGGATGTCTTAGAGAGGCTGAGTCTCTCAGAAGTAAAGATGGCCAGAGGCTCTCCAATCTGTGAAGGCTTGCGTAAAGAAATTGTGGAATACTTTACAAACAATGTTCCTCAACGTCAAATTGCAAAGGCTTTGAAGGTCTCATCATCGACAGTGCATAACATCATCAAAAGATTCAGAGAAACTGGAAAAATCTCTGTGCGTAAGGGACAAGGCCGAAGACCTTTACTGGATGCCCGTGATCTTTGGGCCCTCAGACGCCACTGCATCACTCACCAGCATGATTCTGTCATTGACAATACTAAATGGGCCCTGGAATACTTCAAGAAACCACTGTGTGTAAACACAGTCCGCTGTGCCATCCACAGATGCCACCTAAAACTCTATCAGGCAAAAAGGAAGCCATTGTGAGCCTGATCCAGAAGCGCCGCCGTGTTCTGTGGGCCAAGGCTCATTTAAAATGGACTGTGGCAAAGTGGAAAAGTGTCCTGTGGTCAGACGAGTCCAAATTTCGCATTCTTGTTGGAAATCATGGGCGTCGTGTCCTCCGGGCTAAAGAGGAGAAAGACCTTCCCTCCTGTTATCAGCGTTCAGTTCAAAAGCCAGCATCTCTGATGGTATGGGAATGCATTAGTGCATATGGTGTGGGACACTTGCACGTTTTAAAAAGCACCATGAATGCTGAAAGGTATATAAAGGTTTAAGAGCAACATATGCTCCCCTCCAGACGACATCTATTCCAAGGAAGGCCTTGTGTATTTCAGCAGGACAATGCAAAACCACATACTGCAGCTATTATAACAGCATGGCTTCGTAGTAGAAGAGTCCGTGTGCTGAACTGGCCTGCCTGCAGTCCTGATCTTTCAACCGATTGAGAACATTTGGCGCATAATTAAACAAAAAGTCTGTCAAAGGAGACCCAATACTCTCCAGCAGCTGGAAGCCTGTATTAAACAAGGGTGGGATCAAATTCGAATGGTTAAACTCAAGAAACTTGTCTCCTCAATGCCCAGACGCCTCCGATCTGTGTCAAAAAGAAGAGGGGATGCTACACCATTGTAAACAGGACCCTGTGCCAACTTTTTTGAGACCTGTAGCAGCCATCAAATTTGACATGCGCTCATTTTGTGAATAAAATTGTAAAATTTCTCAGTTTCAACATTTGCTATGTTATCTCTGTTCTATTGTGAATAAAATACTGGCTGGTGTGATTTGAAAGTCCTTGCGTTTTGATTTTATTCACAATTTACACTTTGTCCCAACTATTTCGGAATTGGGGTTGTACTTCATGTGGATCGCTGGGTGGGTCTGCGTCATTTACCTACGGAGGAGATGGCACCAGGATGCACTATGGGAAAAAGGCAAGCTGGCGGGAGCAGTGCAATGCTCTGTGCAATGTTCTGAAGGGAAACCTTGAAACCCGGCATTCATGTTAATGTTACTTTGACAGATACCATCAATCTAAACATTGTTGCAGACCACATACACCCCTTTATGGAAATGATATTTCCTGATGGCAGTTGCCTCTTTTAGCAGGATAATGCACTCTACCACTGAGCAGAAATTCATCAGGAATGGTTTTAGGGACAAGACAAACAGTCTTGCCTTCTAAATTTCCCAGATCTCAATTGAATCAAACTTCTGTGGGATGAGCTGGAAAAACAAATCAGATCCATGAAGGCCCGACCAAGAAACTTTCAGGACTTCAATGATTTGTTGCTAACGTTTCTGTGCCATAAACAATGGGACACCTCCAGAGGTCTTGGGGAGTTCATCCCTCAACAGTTCAATGCTGTTTAGGTGCCATGAGTGAGACATACACAATATTAGGCAGGTGGTTTTTAATGATGTGGCTAATTGGTATAAGAACTAGATTTTGACTTTTTCTGACAAAAAGACATTATGGTACTATGGATTTGTGGTCGTCGCGCGTCCGCGTCCTGGCCCAGAACTACCCCTGCATGAGGGAAACGATAGAAGATAGATGATAGTGATAGAAGAATAACAGATCAATAATATGTCAAATATTTGCTTCAGAAAGCCGATTTTTCTTGACTACTAATTTAAATACCACTGGCTCTCTATGGATGAAGTGGTTGCTACAGAGGACAACGATTATAACAGACTAAATACATACCCGCGTTTGCGGATGCGCTATGCAAAGAACTACAGTCAATAGAGCTCCTGTCGCTAGCAGTGGCGGCCGGTGGACAGAGAGCCATAAAGTTTTTCTACGCGAATATTCCTTGGAGGTTCAGCTTATCTTAATGGTAACGCTGGCAAACAGATGCTGATGACTTAGCGAGCCTGTATTGTAATTAGTGAAGACATACCGATTGCTAATAAACGTTGCAAAGGCAAACACCGGCTTTGCTCAGCAGTAGTTCCATTTAAGGTAGACTGCAAACAGTGGCATATCGCATTCATGAACATGTGTTTCTCTTTTTAACGTTACATTTCTATCGAACGCTTCATTGTGTTTGATTGTTTGACACAGAAAGCAACGTTTTAAAATAGTGCCGAATTAGCTTAGACCTTCCCGTTACACATGTATGGGCACCATTCTGCCAAATTTCATGCAATTCTGAGATGTCAACTCCACTAAGTACAACCCCAATTACGACGTAGTTGGGCCAAAGTGTAAATTGTGAATAAAATCAAAATGCAATGACTTTCAAATCACACCAGCCAGTATTTTATTCACAATAGAACAGAGATAACATAGCAAATGTTGAAACTGAAAAATTTAACAATTTTATCCACAAAATGAGCTCATTTCAAATTTGATGGCTGCTACAGGTCTCAAAAAAGTTGGACAGGGGTCTGTTTATCATGGTGCAGCATCCCCTCTTCTTTTTAACACAGAGTGGGGCGTCTGGGCATTGAGGAGACAAGTTTCTTGAGTTTAGCCACTGGAATTTTATCCCACTCTAGATTAATACAGGCTTCCGGCTGCTGGAGAGTTTTGGGTCTCCTTTGACAGACTTTTCATTTAATTATGCGCCAAATGTTCTCAGTCAGTGAAAGATCAGGACTGCAGGCAGGCCAGTTCAGCACACGGACTCTTCTATTACGAAACCATGCTGTTGTAATAGCTGCAGTATGTGGTTTTGCATTGTCCTGCTGAAATACACAAGGCCTTCCTTGGAATAGATGTCGTCTGGAGGGGAGCATATGTTGCTCTAAAACCTTTATATACCTTTCAGCATTCATGGTGCTTTTTAAAACATGCAAGTGTCCCACACCATATGCACTAATGCATTCCCATACCATCAGAGATGCTGGCTTTTGAACTGAACGCTGATAACAGGAGGGGTGGTCATTCTCCTCTTTAGCCTGGAGGACAAGATGCCCATGATTTCCAACAAGAATGCCAAATTTGGACTCGTCTGACCACAGGACACTTTGCCACTTTTTTGCTACAGTCCATTTTAAATGAGCCTTGGCCCACAGAACACGGCGGCGCTTCTGGATAAGGCTCAACAATGGCTTCCTTTTTGCCTGATAGAGTTTTAGGTGGCATCTGTGGATGGCACAGCGGACTGTGTTTACACACAGTGGTTTCTTGAAGTATTCCAGGGCCCATTTAGTATTGTCAATGACAAAATCATGCCGGTGAGGGATGCAGTTGTGTCTGAGGGCCCGAAGATCACGGGCATCCAGTATAGGTCTTCGGCCCTGTCCCTTACGCACAGAGATTTTTCCAGTTTCTCTGAATCTTTTGATGATGTTATGCACTGTCGATGATGAGACCTTCAAAGCCTTTGCAATTTGACGTTGAGGAACATTGTTTGTAAAGTATTCCACAATTGTTTTACGCAAGCCTTCACAGGTTGGAAAGCCTCTGGCCATCTTTACTTCTAAGAAACTCAACCTCTCTAAGACATCCCTTTTATAGCCAATCATGTTACACATCTGATGCCAGTTAACTTAATTACTTGCTAAATGTTCTTTCAGCTGACTCTCTTATATACTAATCGCTTTTTCAACCCTTTTTTGCCTGTGTCCCAACTTTCTTGAGACCTGTTGCAACCAGAAAATTTGAAATAAGCTCATTTTGTGGATGAAAGTGTAAAATGTCTCAGTTTCAACATTTGAAATGTTATCTATGTTCTATTGTAAATAACATATTGGCTCAAGTGATCTGAAAGTCATTGCATTTTGATTTTATTCACAATTTACACTTTGTCCCAACTATTTCCGACTTGGGGTTGTAAAAGAACGTGACGTAACAGATTTGGACACTGTCTTGGGGTTGTAGAAGAATGCGGGTTCTAAACTAGCCTGGCTGCAGATTGGACCGGTCAGCGACTGAAATCATTTGGCACATTATGAAACAAAAAATATGATAAAGGAGGCCACAAAGTGTTGAGCACTTAAAATCCTACATAAAGCAAAAATGGGAAAAAAATTCTTTCAAAACTACAGTACTTGGTCTCCGCAGTTCCCAAACGCATGCACAGTGTTATTAAAAGAAGAGGCGATGCAAACAGTGGTAATCACGCCCCAGTCACAACTTTTTAGAAAAGAGATGCAGGAATCAAATTTATAATGAGAATATATTTTTCTAAAAAATTTAATTTCTCAGTGTCAACATTTATGATGTCTTTGAACTTCATTAAATTGGATAGAGTTTAAATGATTCGCAAATCCTTATGCTCTGTTTTCATTGACATTTAATATAGCATCCCAACGTTTTTGGAAACTGGTCGTACATTGCCCAGTTCGATTTAATAATGTCCATTTTTCTCCACAGAGTTATGGCTTCAGAAACCCTGCCACTCCCAGGAGCCACGTGAGCCGAGGACAGTGTAAAGCATTAGCCTCTATGACTCGAGCTCTCAGAGCCTCTCCATGCGTTCAGTCAGTAATACCCGTACTTTGGGGCACAGGTCCCAGGCACTCGGCGCAGTATATCCGATATCCCAGTGTTTACACAAACCCTTTGGCCTCCCAGTTATGAAATGGCAGATTTGAAAGGGATGAGTTCACTTCGGGAGCGAGGGGCTTCGGTTACAAATCTCCGCTCCTGTTGAAAGGCCCGGCTTTGGCTTCGGTCAGAGAGGCGCACAGAGCAGTGGCTTTATACAGCACTGGGGAATGAGAGCGGTAGAGCGGCTGGCAGGGCATTCCACAGCAGGCAGTGTGCGACAGCAGGCTGACAAACTCATACCGCAACAATGATTGAATACAAACCCATCACTCGTGACGCTGAGCATGAGTTGCAAAAACAAAGCACTCGCCCCATGTCCAAAGGTGTTCCAATAAATAACTGCTGCTGCACATGAGGGAGCGAAAAAGAAAACCTACAGGATTTCATCTCCGTGAGGATAATAAGCCACATGCAGCGGGCTGGGCAGGGACGTGGCGTGTGTTAATACAGTGAGCGCGCGAGCATGTGTGTGTGCTTGTGTATGTGGATGTATGCATGCATGTGCGCGCGTGTGTGTATACGTGTGTGGGTGTGTGTGTGTGTGTGTGTGTGCACGCACGCGCGCACGTGCATGCTGTCCTAGCCGTGAACCGCGACCCTATGGCAGCTGAAAGCAGCAAACTGCCCTCTATGCAGTGTTCAGAAATGCAGCCCGAGCCCCCGTCAGCCTTGCTGTCCGGCTGTGTAACAGGCTGACTGATCTGCACACCCCGCCATAGCACAAAGAGCAGAGGGCACTGACCCTGCTCCTGAGGGCTAACACAGCCACTACAACACCGCATTACCATTACACAGTGTCAGCGACTAATCCGTGTAATTATCCTTCCTCATCTGCTTCAATACAATGAGGACAGAAGATTGCGGAAGGCAAAGCCGTGATGCAACCTATAAAACTTTGCCAGGGGAGGCTGGTATAGCACAACCCCTTTTCTAAAACACTCGCTTGGAACATTAAATTTCACAGTTAGAAGCATTCATTGCCAGTCGTTGGGCTTCAAAAGAGACACTGAATTCCAGGGCTGTGTCTGTGCACAGAGCATAGCGGTGTGCCTGGACCCCTACAATCAGAAGTAGAACATGTTTGATTGCTTCACGCCTGATACTGGCATGGAGCCCTGCTGCTCAGCGGTTCCCCTCTTCCACAGGGACCCTTAAGGGCATACAAGACCATCCTCACAAACCATCTAAACACTTAACAACAACCCTTCCAGAAACTTCTACCAGCCCTGCAGCGTACTTCAACAAATGGCAGCTATAACCTGCTGAGTGAAGTTTCTCCACTGTAATGATCATGTTACTGTTATCACCTGCTGTTAGCGACAATACCTGCTATCAAGTCATTTAGCAAACGAGGCGTTGAGGTAGGTGACTAGAACTGAGTACGCCAACACATGCC
The DNA here is from genome assembly GCA_029692085.1 of Gymnothorax javanicus. NCBI lineage: Eukaryota > Metazoa > Chordata > Actinopteri > Anguilliformes > Muraenidae > Gymnothorax > Gymnothorax javanicus. The sequence goes on from CM056195.1 coordinate 79,441,641, forward strand.
TGCCTGTGCAATGCCTTAGATATTCAATCAACTGCTGAGAGGTCTTACAATCAAGGATATTTCAGGCTAAGAAGCTGAATTCTGTGAACAGCTTCATCTTAAGTGACGACACGTGCGCAGAGGTCTGGCAGTGGTACTTCAGGTATCTTTACTGCTATAAGAAACAACTGTGAAGGCAACATGGTCCCACAGAAATGTCAAATTCTTCAAGTGATAGCTACTGCTGCAGTCGTGCAATCCCAGGATTAACTGAGAAGACTAGTGCCAAAAGTACTTAAGTCACATTTCCACACACTGTGATGGGAAAAGATCTTCCATAGTTACCCAAGTTGATTTTCTCAATTTTCTCAAAATGGACATTTCATGACTCATGTACTTTAGCACAGGGGTCTACAATTTGCACATTTATTGTATATTCAATTAGCATCTATTATACATTCAGACCCCTTTTTTTCTCAAAATAGACGTTTTATGACTGAAGCACATTCAGCACCAGGGTCTTTAATTAAAGAGCCCCATCGCGTGATGGTGGGGTAACATGCATTTCCCAAACTCCCGGCTCCCTCCTTCACTTCCACCGGCTCCGCTAACTCCGCTACCGCGTTCAAAGCCAAACACATTTAATCAGCCCGCGGATGGTTCAACAAATTGATTTCCCGCACTAATTAATGTTTGTCAAACTTCTCCATTTCAGAGAGCGATTAAATCTAAAAAAGCCAACAGTTCACATCTGTGGGCACTTTGACAGAGCCCATAATTACCGCTAACATTTTTATAATTGCTGGTTAATTGGCACAGAGACAGAGTGGCTTGGAAAGGGAGATGAGAGTAAGCATGTGGTGTAAAATGGAACTGCGCACAATATGGTTCAGCATCTATTACAGCACAGAGCGTGCAGTACAGATACTCGGTGGTGTTTAACACATACAGAGAAAACCATTCAGGGGCAGAGAGAGAGAGAGAGTCGATAGAGTTACAAAGGCAACCAAAACAGATTTATGAATATTAGGATGGATAGCTGAAGTGATTTCCAAGATGAAAAAAAAATGCCGTTAAATATTACTGCTTTTTTTGTAGTTTATTGTGATCTTTTTATGACAACACATTGTGATCCTCACAAATATTCTAGTCAGGACATGTACAAAGAATAGAAACACACTCGTATTCTTACTTCTTATGAAATGGAATATCCAGCTGACGCACAGATTCTGGTTTAGTGCAGGAAACGATCAGTTCATGTTATACAACAGAGAGGGAGTAGAGCTAAAAACAAACATCTTCACAACCAAACACCATCCTGAAAGGAGTGCTGCTTGAGCAATCAGGTCACTGTAGTTCTGTTTCTGTGTCGAATTTAAAAGCCAAGCTCTTCATGTAAACACAAGCCCATATGGATGACTGGAGAATATTTTCATGTGTGAAACATTATGCAAAGGACCGTCTGCCATGCTTTGTGCTCTTGTTAAATCTATGGAAGAGGTCTTTCCCGTCGTGGAGTCCAGGAACACCTGAACAGACGCGCATTTGGCGCGTGCAAAACATCTTATAACCGAGACGCTCTTGCTACTTTAAACTGATGTGACCGTGGCTAGTTAGCATGAAGCGAGCAGGAATGGCTTCTGAAAAAATGGTGTCAGATAAAGTGATGAGGAAGACACTAAACACGACAGAGCAGGCGATATGAATGTGAAAGTAGACCGCAGTATCACGGCGAGAGAATTAAAAAAGGAAACTGCTGAGAGAAGGATGACACTGACTTTAAATCAAATATTTAACCAGTGAGAAATTAGAAACTTTTTTCCCCCTCCGGCTTGGCTGCAAGCCATAGACTACGATAAAATGAATTCAAATGAGCTGCGATAAAATCACATTAAGCCCTGTCAAATTATTCTGCGTACGGTACATCACAATTATTCAGCTTCGCGTTAAACGGTCTCTCAATCTGGCACACTTAAAGCACTCATCATCCGATACGGATACTTAATTTTTCTGAAGAACTTGTCTGAATCTACATCCCTCAAAAAGGCAATTAAGACAGAAGAGTCACAGAAAGCGCCAGGGATGTGTCGGTCAGAAACCGCAACCAGGCATTTAGGCCCAATAAAAGAAAGCCAAAATCATCTCACAATACTTCAGAAAAAAAAAAACAAAACAAAACACTTATATAAGATACTGAGGAGGCATAACACTGATCCCTTACAATATATCCGTCAGCTCTTCATCTCCCCAAAACAAAAACACACATCGTCAGCACATCAATTTATACAAACTGCGTGTCCAGCAACTGGTTGAAATTGGGTGACTCATACACAGAAAGGTTTATTGAAAGGAAGAAAAGAAGAATAGGAAATACATTTCAGTGGTAATTAAATGAGTGGAGGCAAACTGCCAAGACCACCCTTTTCTTGCTCTGTCTTCAAAATAAAGCTACTTCTGGGCAAGAGGAGGTCTGTGTTAATTTAGGCAATTATATACTTCAAGCGCATGCATACAATCGTTCCCCTTTTATGAACCACTTGCACAGAAGATCTGTCCACACTAAGCTATTCTTCGTGCAATAACTGAACTCCCTCCAGGCAAAAGGCTGAAAGAAGGGCCAGGTCTTGAAGCAATGATAAATAATAAGCAACTAATCATTGAAACAGGAGTCGCCTCTGGCAAATCTAACTCCAGAATCAGCTAACAGCACAACAGAACAAATACATAGCCATGGCAGGTTATGACACTTCACACAACATTAAAACCAAATGCAACCAAAAGCGACAGCTGGCCTACCTCTGTGTACACCCGTGCTGAAGAATTTTTCCGAGCTGGCATCAGAACCCTGCAAAACAGAATTAAACGATGTTTAGGGCTATCGATCGTTAGTGTTCACCTTGTCAAAACACACCAACCCCGAGAAAACGACTGTGAATTAATTTCCTGGCAGGACCACACGATGGCACTGTTGAACCACACAGCCCTGATATAGTGCAAAATAAAGTAGTGACATAAAGCGCGGAATTTACTCACAAAAAAAAAAAAAAAAAAAAACAAGCCTTAATAAAACAGAGGAACAAAATTCGTGTGAGGCAGAGATGACACTAAAGGGCAAAAAGATCGCGCTGTATCTTCAGATTTGCAAGCTTAAGATCTAAACGTATGGTCGTATCATCTTCATAGATGCCGTATTTCATATTCATACAAAAATAACATTATTCCCATACAAAACTGACGCACTAATTGGCTGTTCTCTGCCGCAAGTAACTGCAATTGCTTTAGTCAAATACCGAATAACAAATCTAATACAAAATGCGACCATACTCCTGCAGGCTGACTAAACTAATAAATTAAACAAAGCGCCTAACTTCTTCAATGCAGGCAGCAGCGACTTGTGATGCAATGGGATACAACTCCGCAAAATACGACAGCAATCTCCTCGAGACGGATAATTCTTCCTTCATAAAATTAAATGATATATTGGTATTATTCCACGTAGGCCAACACACGTGCAGTATTTTTTTCAAGACTAAATCACAGACATTTAGTGCAACACTGCGTGTCAACGTCAGTTATCATATTTTCTGTACATAATTGGATCATTAATGAAAAAGAAAATACATTGCATAAACCAGTATTCAAGCAAAGTGCAACCGCCGCAACATATCTTAGGAACCAGTGTGTTTAAAAGTATTCCGTTATTCCGCACAAATTCATCCCGAACTGAAGTGTGGTACATTTTTACTCAATACGCATATTCCAAATGATTATTCAAAAAATAAATAAATAAAATAAAAATTAAAAAGCGAAACATGTACAATTCATTGTGAAGCCGACCTCCGAGCGCACGCACGTCAGCACACAGCCTCAGAAAATAACACTGAAATACTGTACAGACATAGCCTACCAAATGCCCCTTACATCTTGAAACACTTGCGCAGAAAAAAAATGCCAGGAACACTAAAATGTTCTGCATTTTCTTCTTCCAAGGAAAAAGATAAAGCGATAAATAATAGTAAATTGCGGTCATTTTCCATCCGATGCACAGCCCCGAGAAAGACGGACGTTATAGCTACGCACATACTGTAGAGCATTTAATACTTGAAATGTTGGAAATTGAGCGAAGCTTACCTTTGATGTGACAAGTTGGTAAATGCTACGCAAGTAAATAAAGAAAATCCCTTTTTGGGGTTACTAAACACAGCCCCGCTTCACATACCGCCTGTCAAACAATGTAATCCACAAAAAAGCAGACAACTGGGCTGGTCTTAAATTTAAAACAGCCATGCAAAGATCAAGCCTTCCGAAATTGATTCATTCCACACGGAGATCGGAGAATCCACAAAGCTAAAGAGCCGCTTGGACAAAGGAAGCCATGTGTCTCCAACCAAGGATGCAGACAACGCGCTGCACAAAAGCCAGAGAGCCTACTAGAGTGGTACTCCCCGTCTCAGAGATGTATTATCCTTCGCACGGAAAAAGCCACTCGCGCCTACGCCAACTCTTCACTTCTTCCAAAGCGCCACGACTCTTCCAAAACAAGCCCCTCTTGCAGGGGCGTCCGCACGCGTCGGATAAGATGTACTCGGTCACCAAGAAGTGTTCATCCTCACCACGTAAAACGAAGCATACGGAATTAATCCAGGGAATTATCCGCGCTGCGTTGTCCCTTGGAACCGATCACTGGTTGCAGTACACAGCCATAGCCCACCGATGTTGTGCAGTCAGAGGCTAGAACAGGTTCACAGCAGGACCCGGCTCCTGGCTCCAGCGCTCTCTCAGTGCCGTCGGCGGACCCGCAACTGCCCGCGCGTCAGCCTTGCCACGGTGCCACTCAACATTAACGCTCACCCATTGCGCTACGCCTCCTACAGATCAGACCCCGCCCTCTCTACGACGGTACCTAATCTCACCGTTGCCGCGGTCCATCCAAGTAACGCCGAATCACACACTTACGCAAAATCGGGCGCTTAAACAAACGCTTCCGCAAGATTCCGAATCGTATTCCCTACGATCTTCGCGAGGGCTGCCTGAGAAGGAGACAGGAATATAAACGGCAGTGCAGCCAAGAGGTTGAGACGAGGAGGGAGGAATTTTTGACAGAGAGAGGGAGAATGGATGGCCCCAGTCATAAACGATAAGCTTTCACTCGTGGCAGCGGGAGGTGATGTCAGCTGCTAATTAATTTCCTAATACAACAAAGCAAGCGTAGCGGGGGCAGTCAAACCTTTGTACGGGACACGCATCACTCAGATTTCTCTTTCATCCCAGTGAGTACGAGCGCCGCCCTCTCACAGACTTAAAAGGGAAGAGTGCGATGTCAATTCTTGCCAAAGATGAGGAAAATAATTTCGAGTACCTAGGGAATGGCATATTCTAGGGTAAAGGGGGTAGCAGACAGGGCTTTTCCGAGTTAAATACTAGTAAAGTATTATGGAAGTGTGAACCCCCAGTACGGAACTCTCAAAAACAGTCCTACACCCCTGGATAAAAAGGCACTAAAAATTCTAAACCAGAAAATAATTTCCCAAGCATTTTCAGGCTAATCTACTAGCCAACTCACCTCCCAGTAAAATAGGATCATGATGTGAATAACACCTCTGCCCACCTTCCCTTCTACACAAACATAAATAAGATTAGAAGGCATAATCCCCTCTCTGAGGTGAAGGTCAGGGGTCAGAGTTCAGCCACCTCATGCGTCTCAGAGTATTTCAGAAAGCCTTTTCCCTCCAGTAATCCTGCCTGGGAACTGGACATTAGTCATCTGCACTCCACTCATGATGTCCATGCAAGGGTTCAACAGGCAGGGCAAACCTGGTCAACAATAGGACACCACTTTGGGAGCAAGTCAACAGAAGACATCTTGAGGATGTTAAAAAAGCTACAGGCCCCACAAGTCCCAAGTATGTTCAATAACAGCACAGGTAACAGTATGAGAGGATCCTACTATTCACAAATACTCCCGCACAGATGAAGGTCTTTCATCATTCAGTTAATTTGGCAAAAGGAAGAACATTAAACTTTCATTCTGTATTCCTCATACATTCACTCACACAGCAAAAGGATCAGTATCTGGAAATGCATGCTCTGCTCATGCGATTTCAAAAGATTTTCTCCCATGACTGGTTGGTTCTACAGTGCCTTATTTATACGAGGGGGCATTTAAAGTCCAAATTTTTCTGCTGATGGAGACTCATGACCCTGTTGGCCCGAACCGCATCTGGTGTAGCCAGCCATGTTAATTCCATTACTCTGCCCGTTTTCCCACAGCTCAATATCACTTCAAGTCAATCGCCGCAAATGACTCACTGCCTTTCCCCCGTCTCCACCATGATTGCGTTCCCTGGATCAAAATTAAAATATGGCTGTGTGACATAATTATCGTGCTGTGAAATTAATGTGTCACCATTTTTATATTTTCTGAAAGACACTAGGGACCAAAGCTGAAAGTTGGCGGTCAGGAGGTCTGGTATTTCAGAACTGGAATGCTGCCATCTTTTCCTGCAAATCTGTTGGTGAAAGAACCCAAAACGTTGAGTAAACACGCAACTGCAGTTGAAACTCTCGAAAGTTTATGACCATACATGACTTTCGAAAGCATTTCCCTACACTAGCGTCTCAATCTGAGCGTTCTGCCTCATTTAAGCCTTCGGTGTGCAAGCTAAAATGACGTGCTTGCCGCACTGAAAATAACACGGTGCTATGCGGTGGTGAGGACATACTTATTAGACAAGCTGTGGAGGCTAACATGAGGAGAAAACAGTTCCCACATGGTCGTTACAGCAAACCTTCCAACAGCTGAGTTTCCAGAATCCGAGGTTGTCATTATCTTATTTTCGGAATATCGAATCTCCGATTCCCGCTCGCCGGGGAAAGTGTCCGAAACCAAACCGGTCAAAGCAGATTAAGGCTCTGCAGAGAGGTTGGTGCTGACAGGCCATGTGAAACCATGACAGATCGAACGAAAAGAAGCTGAGAATAGACTGGCTCTCTCATTGGCGGGGGGGACTCACTCTGCAGCTAGATATGTTGATTACTTCTACTAACTCCAGTCATTTTATTCTCCAGTATGCACAAAAAGCGTGAGGTCCATCCATATCTTTGCATTCCTATATAATTGATGCATTACATGGCCAAAAGTATTCGGCCACTCCTCAGCCTGGGGCTTATAGTTTGGGCTAGACCTGTCCTTTCATTCAATAACTCATCCGATCAAGATGTTTGCTGAAATCAAATGAAAAAGTCATCTCTAAAATTCAACCAAACATTTCAGAGCAAATAATCAGGAAGCACAAAATCACCATATGCTAGTCGACACACAAAAATCAAACCAAGCTAAGAAGAAATCACAGGGTGTTGAACAAACATTTTGGCGAATAATGTACTGCTGGACTTAGTATATGACAATGAGGGGCAGTCTCGGAGACTTAGTGCAAGAGAGAAGATGAAGAGTGATGAAAATCCGTGGACACGCCAGGACTTTGTCATGACAGCACTCAACCACCAAAACAATTGTTCTAAGAGAAGAAAATACGGATCCAATTAAGTTGCTGAGAATAATCAACATCAGACTTCCTCTTTTGTCCTTTAATTCTGGCAACAGTCACAAACAGGACACAAACAAAACAAATGAATATTTTTTTCTGTGGAAATCTTGTGATCATACGCAGACATACGGTCTCTATAAACAGTGCAATGAGGACAGCCAGCTCCGGCACAGCCCATCTACGCAAGTCATTACCTACTAGCAAGAGAGACAATCTACCTGCACGGCAAGAAGCATCGACTCCTTCACCCCTCGGCCTCAACTTCAATGACATGGCAACCTGCTCCATAAATTGTGGAGCAAACTGCTTAACCTCTTAACTGTCACCTGCATTTTCTCACATTCCGTAGGGCCCTAATTAGGGCCCAGTGACAATTAACAGGTTAATTAATAACTTCACAACACTCGTACATAATTTTTGTGTGATTTGCTTTGTCATTAATTCAGTTTAACTGGGCAATCTAATGCTTATGAACACAATATACCGTGGAATGGCAATGTGAAAATATATCACATCTATAATATTTCTAACCATATAAATCCTCTCAGAAATTCTGATCTAAATAGACAGCTTAAAGACCAATGAGTTGTTAGAGACGGTGCTTTGAGAGACTGCATCATTCCTGTGCAGTCTGTAGAATCAGTTATGATTTGAAAAAAGAATGAACAAGTTCAAGTGTTCACTTCAGTTTCCAAGTCAACACGTCCTCATAGATTTTATCAAAATACTGAAGACATGAAAATGGGCAAAACCTCAGTGGGAACATTCATGAGACATAATGCTTATAAATGTTTCTCTCTGGATTAGAAGACAGTTCGAAGCACATTAAAACTGAACTGCAACAACCATGGAAAAAGCCAATGCTCTTTTGAACTCTGCAAAGTCCTGCATAATTTCAGCTCGGCCCAACACATTTTAACTTTATGTTTTGCCTCGTTACTGAAAGCTAGAAGGCAGCCGACGACAGACAAAATTGGTTTTTATCACTCAAAAAAATCACTTTTGAAGAGTTTAAAGATGCGCAATATCCAAAATCTGCCCAAGCCCGAAGTGTCTGAGTATTCCAGACTTCCACAGAATGGTCGGGACCACAGCCTCATTTGGGCTGTCACTACTCACGACTAATGATGGAGTGCAAAGCCCAGCTCCCACAACACCTCCCCCTCCCCGTCCGCACGCTCTCCCTTTATCAATGTGGGCTCTTTACTGGGACTCTCTGGAGCGGGAGGCAGATGAGATCATCTCTGGGGTCAACAGAAGATGGCCCCTGAAACTTCAAAGGCATGCGATAGAGCGCCCCAAGTCCTCCTCCTTGGTCCTCTGGCTCTGAGGTGGTTTCAACTTCATTTCACAGGGACTGAACAAAAGAAGGCCCAGTCCTCCCGGACAGAGGGAGCGGGGCATGGATGTGGAGTTTCTACGAACAACGAAAAGCCTCACTGTATCAGAAATCCACAGAGAGAGAGAAGAGGGAGAAATGGAGAGAGGAGTGAAAGAGAAAGAGAACGTGACAGTGAAATGGAGAGACAAGAAGACGGAGAGGGGTCGGATTCCTCGAGCAGTTCCTGAAAGATAGCAAACTAACATGAAAAAAAAAAAAAACCTTTCCAGCCAAACAGAAAGAATTTGTGCTTTGAAGCCAGGGTTTTTGAATATTTAATGACCTGTTTGGACCCCATCCATGTTGAAGACCCTTTCAATTATGCATTTGTGTCCCTGCTTCTCCTAGTAATTATGCACCAAAACAATGGCGTGGACAGCCAAAATCCATGAAAAGATCTGAAGGAGATGCACTACTTGAACCCTCTCCATTTATCTTGTGCGTATTTAATACTGGGAGCAATTACAACGATCATTAATGAGCAAACTCTGAAGGGAGTGCTTCAAAGACCACAAAATCGGGAGCAGGCGGAAAAGATTATCAGCACAAATGAAGATCGTTGGTCAGGGTCAAACTGAAAACACTTGAACAAGCCAAGTAATGAACTACTTACAACATCCCAATTAAGCCCAACCACAACAAGGGAGCCAAGTTCTCCAAACAATGTAAAAATGAAGCTGCACTGCCCGGGTCGTGGTGACGGTTGGTCGAGGGAGCTGATGTTTGAGACCGGACTCTTCCTCCGAAATCTGAGCTCATTTCGTAGGGTGGGTTTCTCAAACGCATGAAGGAGCCACACTGCACCCACAGGCTGCTATAACGACAGTGAATGTGCATACAATAGGGTGGGAGAAGCGGACATTGTGAGGGCGTGTGGCACAGACCAAATGCTCCTCTCCTCAGGCATGGCTGACATGCAGGGTTTAGGGGCTGCACTGCCTCAGAGCGGAGATAAAGGGAGATAAACCCTCTGGAACGGAGATGGGATGAAAGCTAAGCCTGTCAGGCTGGGATGTGAGTGCGCTCAGACAAATGACAGCCAAAGGTAAGCCATGCACGACTGACAGAGGTATTACTCCCCTGTTATTCTAACCTTTAACAAGAGCTCTGCTTGGAGCAAAAGACAGAGGAAATCCTAGATTAGGAAAAAGGAGCTGATCTGTGGGAGGTAAGGCCACAAAACGTACCCTGATGACCCCAAGGCATTGGGGGGGGTCCTTTGGTGCGGCACTCCAATTACCCTTAAAACTGTCCTTCCCTCACAATGTCCCCTGAGACCCATGGCTCTAACTCCGCTTCCTGCTTCTCCAGCAGAGAGGATGACTGGGACTTTGCAAAAAGAATGGCATCAGGTAGTAGATAAGCAATGACATTCATTTACTCTCCATGCCAATACACTTTCCTTTCGAGTTACAGATTTGAGACAAACATTTTGTCATTGTTTTTAGATTCATGGTTGCAAAATCTGGCAAACTGATAGTTCTTGAACTGGTGCTAAGCGATTCAAAACAAACCAATAAACTACTTTAGTTTAGTCTGACGTTATGCTGGTTAATCTTATATTGCTGTGCTCCGCTAGGCTTTTTCAATGGCATTTCATGTCATTAGCTGTGGTTTACCCTGTCTTGTGAAATACTGTACTGCAAGTATGTTCGTGTCGAATTGATGACATGCTGTAATTGGGCCATTCTCTGACAAGTGAACCAAAATGTGACACACGTGACCAGATGTCAGCAAATAAAGAAACACTTTGAAAATTAATTCAAGGTGTCAAATTTATTCCTTGCTATTTTCCATACCCCAAAACTATTAACATTCTAGATTTTTCAACTTCGCAGAGTTTTTGAAGTCAAATAGAGTTATGAAAAGCCTGTTTCCGTGTGAAGTCACACACGTGACCAGTCGTGTTGACCTCTGACCTTAAGTAGTTAAAGTTAATGTAACAAATAAAATTTTTACTTGATAGACTTGGATAAGTAGTACTCCTATATAAGGTCCACAGTCATGAACCTCCAATGCTTTTGTAATTGAAGGAGATTTTTTCTACTATTTGTTACATTTTTGGTCACACACGTGACTAAGAATGGCCCAATTGCAGACATTTAGCATGCTAAATGCTAATTATTCTGTGGTGGCCATTTCTGCACGTATTCAGTAATAGTCATTTATATTGCACTGGATAGAAATGTCAAACTTATAAATAATGTGATGGGCCTGTGATAAAGTTGTCAATGCCCCTTAAGCTGTCAGGTGGCTCAGCTGGTGAAGATGCTCAGAGATGACGGCAGCAGGGGAGCTTATGCTGTCAGTTAAAGAAAACCTCCTTTGTTTGACACCAGCCATCAGCAGGCACCAGAGGTGGGCAATAAGGGCTGTATCTGCTCCTCGCTTTCATATCATCTTCTGGTCTTTAATTACTTAATGGACTAGATAGTCGGTCGCCCACTGGTCAACCTGTATCCCCGGACTCCCTAATGCAATCGCTCCCAAAATCGACAGGCTTTGTGACCTTACCACACATGCCAAATGTGAAACAAATAGGTTGAAATTTGTGGCCTGTGGAGCACTTTCAAGCAAAGCTGCACAGACGTGATGGACGCTGTAGCAGACACTGCATTACAATAGCTGATCCACAGTATCCCCAAATCGTAGTCCTAGGATACAATTACGTAATTGACTTTAATAATAATGAAATCAGACATTTTTGCTTCACTTCTTGAAAAGCTCTTGAATGACCATCAAAGACTGATATCGGGTCCCTTAAGGAAACATTTTGGTACATTCTAATTAATGAGCAAAGTCCATGTTTGAATACACAGCAAACCAACTCATTTAATCGGGGTTATTGGACGAAATAAAAACCAGTATACACACTGTCCCTCCAGGACCAAAATCGCAAATCTCTGCCCATCATGCCAAGGGCACGTATGCCATACAAATAGGCTGGGCAAATCAGAGAAGGATCCACAGTCCATCAGAGCTTTCAAGAAATATGTAAGCTTGATACAGGGAGATCCAAAGGTTCCCCATTATACAGAGATGGGCTGAGGTGGACAGGTAGAAAGGCACCACTGTTGCCTCACAGCAACATGGGTCCTGGATTTAAATCTGTCTGAACTCCGTTTTTGGTTTCCTGTGGGGACCTCTGTAAGCGCTATCCTGCCCGTAGGATTGTATTAGTTAATGATGGCTCTGTCCAACCATGTATTGACAAACTGTCCAGGATTATTCTCATCTCTCATCGACTGAATGCAATGAAAGGCTCTAGAGCTGCGTAACCCTGACCTTAGCTGGAGGAGATGGGCTGACGGACAACAGGAAGTAAACAGCATGCTGGAGGCTTCAGCTGTTCTAAGTGGAGGGAGAAGCTAGGACAGGGGAAGAAAAGGGGCCTGTCGGCCTGAGGGCCCTGGTCTGTCACGGCAAACAAAGCGATCAGCTCAACAGGCCGCGTCCCAAGGCTAACAGGCCTATGAGTGCCTTCACATCTACTGTTTGCAGAGAGGGGATTAGAGAGGAATCCATCGCACAGGGAGATAGCTCAGGTCCCTCTCGGAGCACGTATGACCGTTATCACACCCACTCCTGACTGATCGCTATCATCAAGCTAATGTGCAGCCGCAGAGCGGAGAGGTCTCACCAGCAGCAACCTTTCAGCGAAACGGAGACCGATAAGGCCCTCTTCCCCTCTCTCTTGCACCCCCCCCCCCCAGCTCCCTCTCCCTCTCTCCCTCCACCGTCTCTGAAAAGCAAGGAGCCAAACCTGATAATAGAAACCATTTCATGGTGCCAATTTCAATTTCCCCACAGCAAGAGTATAAAACACCTACAGTAAATAAAGCCAGGTCTTTGGTTCAATTGGAGTCATTTGTGTTGCACTTTTTTTTGTTTGCTTCTGCTTTTCTTTTGTCTGTCTGGAACAGCAATTTAAATTGCAACTATCGGGCTGTGTAGGACACTGTAGCACAGATAAAACGGCAAAATAGCTGCCATAGTGCCCTATTTTCGAAGGGTTAAGAACAAAGGGCTTAAAGTTGAACTGAGAGAGCAGCATGAGCTACCTGTTCACTTTGCATTAATCAGCCAGCGAAGATTGAGGAAATGGTGTAAAATGAAGCGTTCGCACGGGTACCACTGTTAATGGGCAGACAGAAGAGAAGAACGAAGCTGCATATCAGGAAGAATTCAATTATCTGCATCGAACTGCAGAGGAGAAAGGATTTCATTAGCGATTTCAGCTTAGAAGCCACCCAGCAGGGAACCAAAAGACAGTTTGATACAAGTCTGAACTGCTTTAACTGTCCCCACGGACATGGTGATTTACAGCGTTCTGTAGTGCTTCAAGTTTAACACAAATAACAGTTAATTACTGTAACTGGAGAGAGAATGATCATTAAATGCAGTCTTTTCGTGTAGACTGCATATTGCACGCTATAAAAGACTTCAGAATTTGAGACAGAAAAAAATTATTAAAAAGGCAATGACTTAAAATTTTCAGTTACTTCCTCTTTTGAAGTGCAATGGAAACCAAGGCTTTGAGGGCACAAGCAATGAAGAACAGAACGTTTTTGTTATTTATCAAGGGCCAGTCAAATTGAAACTCTGCTAGTAATTCTTAATATAGAAACCTCACTTTTAATAATGTAAAATAAAAAAGGGAATAAAAAGGCCACAGATTGTTTGTACTTATTGTATCTGCCATTGCCATGACTACTAACATCACTTTATAATCAATTCCTCTAACTCATGCCTTAAGTCATCTATTTCATTAAAGCACTGCCTTAGCACTCCGGAATAGTTGTTTGACTGTGTTCAGGTCAAGTACATGTGGTTGGACTGGCATGCTAAAAAGCACCCCTCATGCTCAATAAAGCGTTTTTGAATAAGGCATTGAATAATAATTGCCACTTGAGCATTCGTTGATTAATAATGAAAACAACCAAGACTTTGTGCCCTCAGACTTTTAATCGCCACTCTACGTCATACACACAATGAGTGATGGCAACAGTATTTCATCCCAACACCGATTACTTTCTGTTTATTTCCAACCTCAATCAGGACCACTGCTGAATAATGAAGGTAGGTTTCATTATTGAACAACTGCCATGGGTCATAAACCACTGAATGAAAATTGAAGGAGAAAATCAGGCCATTTATCAGTTTGTGCTCCTTAGGAAAAAAGCAGAGTACTATATGTGATTCTCCTCAGGTGAGACGTACCCACTGCTCAGGTACAGCACAGAACAGCTTAATCCCATTTCTGCAAGCATGCGCACAAAGTCTGAGAAAATGCTGCGCCTGGCAAGATCAATCCATGTCAAGGTGAACGGCTTCATTAAAATGCCATTTCCCTGTCTTTGATGTCCTTGTAACATTAATCACTTAAACTCTAATTTTCACTTAGATTTTCCTTAAAGTGGGTCAAAAGTCAGACTATGCACTGTTTTCTTACAGTGGGACAATGTAAGGTGCATTTTCTGCATCTGTTGGGAGCAGCTCTTCACTGAAGCTACATCACACTTATATTGTGAAATATATTCAAATCCAGGCTGCCATGTTTATATGGCCACAGCATTACATCAAATGGAAAATATGCAGATCTTGTATGTCATTTTTTACATTTCTATACAACTCAGTAAGACATGTCTGGGATTGTTGGAAACCTTAGGATCTACAGGATTCACCAGAATTGAAAATAGACCTCACTAGGCTGCTGTTTGAATACAGCAGCTGCATTTGAAATAGCCATAATGGGCCGATAGGTTTTATGGGGTTAAATGCGGCCATACGTATTTAGAGGCATGCAATAGGAGACAACTTAGTGTCTTCTTAGAGCAATGCAAGGACCTGATGTAGGACAAAAGTGTGTGCAGTTAACATCACAAATTCTCTAACCAACATACCTCATCTTAGACAAAGCTACACGAGTGCTGAAGTAACTGAGAGCCCCATGTCAGCGGCATCAGCTTAGTGCAGCCTGCAAATTAGTTTGGTTTGAATTTTATCACATCAACAGGAAGTAAAGATGACTTGAATGAATCAAAAACATTCTCCAACAGAGGCCAGGGCTCAGAGAAAAGCTAGAAATCAAGCATGCAGCAGTATCCGCAATTTCAACAGCATCACACTATTTACATAACAACCAAAACAATGTGGCTTCTTTCACCTGCGCATCAAAATCCTCCTTCTCCTCCTCCCACACTGCCTTTACAGCAGGTCATGTGTTAAAGCACAACATCAAGCTCACTTTGCATATGTGCTGCGGCATACCACCATCTGTTCCCATTCTGAGCACAGAATGCACAGCATTTGAATATACAATAAGGAGGTTTCAATATGGAGACATTTCTACTGAACCACAGAGCTGAGAAACATTACCTGACTCAAGGTAGTGTCACTGTCATATTTGCTAATCAAAGCCCTGGACATGATGGTCTCCCAACCAATCAGATGGCAAGAGCGATTTTGCTTCATCAATATCATCGTGTATTAAAACTGTAGATACAGTGAGTAAATAAAAAGCAAAAGAATGACAGAATTACTTTGATTTCATTTCCAGATAAGCCAAGCTTACAATGTTGAGATGGAATGAAAGTTGTAGATATTGAGTGCTCTTAAGTGGCTAAGAAAACTGAAGATAAACTGTGATCAGTCAGTTGCTGTACCCAGTACTGGCGTCTCTCTTACAACAAGGGCTTTGTGAGGTTCAACTACCGACAGTGAAGTTCAGTGAAATTAGCCGTGTATTGCACACGTAGCACATTTTTAAAGTAACAGCCCACTTTGTGAGAAATGAGTATCGCCAGCAATGATTGTGTGGTGGAACATATTAGTAATTCTGCCGCTTAATCACAAGCTCAGCAGCATCAAAGTTTATGCATCAAACAAGTAATTGTCACTAACGTGACTGTGTCCCCTGCTAAATGTATGATGTTTTGACAAAAAATTCTTATCCAACATGACAAATTTTAAGTATCACTGTTCATACAACCATGTGGTGGAAAAAGAAGAGCGATAAGTTTTGCTTTAGCAAGGTTTACAAAGGCAAAAGCGTGACCTTGAAATAACCTAAAGGGCACCAAAATCGACAAGTGTTGCGGGACCCCTCAAGTACATGTTAGTGGTAAATACGAGCAAAATTGGGCCTCTGGTTCTTGACAAATCGCGGCAACACCAAAGGGATGGACAGACAAACCTGAAAACTATATCCGCCCCCGCGCCTTGCAACCACAAGAGACACATGAACATGAATGCCCTGCTTGGACAATCTGGGAATGTTTGCTCTCTGAATTAGCTGATGGTGCAAAATACAATTTTTAGATCTTTAACGGACATGAAATGGACAGAGAACATGGAGCACCACGTGAATGAAAAACACGCCTGCTAAACTAATGGTCGCAGGATTAAAGGCTGGTGAAAGCACCACAGTGCAGGGCCGGGGTCTGGCACATGGATAATCTCAGCCATGTGGGCCCATGGGAGGCTGGTTCAGTGAACCTCTAATTCTGAATCTAATTGTACCAAGCTCCCCACATTTTTTTTCAAAGCCTTATGTAGTCTGGACCAACAGCAGCGATGTTAAAAACATACAGTCTGCAATCACTACATCTGCAGTGCAGTTCTTAAAACTGCTGTGGGATATACAACCCCTGAGATTAAGCTTTATTCACAAACAGTCCTCTGCAGCAGACCTATATCTTTGTCCATCTCACCAAACAAAAAAAGTGACCATTTTAGAGCAAGCACAAATGTATGCGCGCACATACGCGTGCATATATGCACAGACACACACACACACACACACACACACACACACACACACACGATTGCAATTTAACCCCATAAAACCTAGGGTTCCATATATGGGCCCATTAAATGCAGCAGCTGTATTCAAACTTGTGGAACTTCAGACCCATTTTGAATTTTAGTGGAGAGCCCAAGGTTCCCAAAGATACCAAATACATACTGCTGAATGACAGGCAAATGGGTATCAAATGATGAACAAGACTTGGATATTTTCCATTTGATGTAATGCTGTGGCTATAAAAACACACCATCTTGGGTTTGAACATTTCTCTCAATATTAGCTTGATATAGATTCAGTGAAGCGCTGCGACCAGCACATACAGAATATGTATGTGAAATTGTCCTACAATATGAAAAAAATGCTTTCAGGTTTTGAACCTACTTCAGGGAAAACTTCAGCAAAAAGTCAAAGTTAATGGGATTAAAACACACCAGACAGACTAAGACGGTAGTGTGTGTGTGTGTGTGTGGCTGAACTGAAGAGTGACGTAAGGAAATCAAATTCACAAGATACACCGGCCTTAACGACCAGCAAACCAAGACTGCCGGCCAGACATCGACACCAGCAATATAGGAGGTTGTGTGCACACACATTTTAACAACAACATAAAATAGAATACACATCAAGATATAATCTCGGCCCCCATCCATTCTGAGCCATCGAAAACCAGAGGCCTCCACATTCAGAGTGTTCTGAAAACGGAAGGTTCTAGATCCAGGCCAATGCTCACAATGAGTCCTCACAATTTTTTTTTTTATCTCCCTTTCCCCTGACCTGTGATATTACCAAAAAAAAGCGCTAATAACAGAAAATGGGGATTCTAACAGACAAATTCACGTACAGAGCACTCGAGGAACCTGATGGACAGGCCCAAGTAGCTGTCTGAAAGCACTACAGTCCCAACCGGAGAGCCAGAACAAGCAAAACACTGTGACGCTCTTACGATGTTCAAAAGGGAGGTCAAGTGCATTTCGCTGTTGACCTGCGGATTTTGATCCGTCCGCAAATTTACAGTGGTGCCTCCTCTGAGTACAATACCCTGTTCTGAGAGAGCTGTTTGAGAAAGTGACTTGCTCTGGTTTGGAAATGAAAACATTAATGATGTTCTCGTTTAAATTTTCCTTTAGAGCAAAACCTTACCACATAGTTTAAACTTTTCTCTTCCAGTTCAGAATAAACCACACGAGACTGAGAACAAGCAACAATTCACTAACAATTCTGGCGTTCACTTCGGAAACAGGCAGAAGCCTGTAGAGGCTTTGTGCTGAGAGCTGCTTTACAGAAATTCAAACATAATGGAGTTTTCACATTGGAACAATCATTTTCAGCCATATTATTGATTCTGCGCGCACACATATTTTGCCAAACCATAAATAAGACGGCAACACAATCAACATTTCCATCAAAACAACCATGGGCCATCTGAAGTCAGGCTATCTACAGTAAAACTGATTTCATACTCAGCAGCTTGTTTCATTGGAACATTATAAAAGGCGTCTATCTTCCAAACAATAAATAACAAAACATTTGTTTGCCTCAAATGATGCAGAAACATCCGAGAACCGTGCTGATAAAACCATACGGCCCACTTCCAAAACGGGGCCCATATCAATAGGAACACGCCGTCACAGTTTTTATATCATAATAGTTATCAAAACCAAAACATCAGTTGGGACAGGAGCACTTTCGTAATCATGGGGTTACCATGCACTCCTGTAATTTACTGCAAAGACTAACCAGGAAGGGAGAACTAAAGGTTCAACTAAACTTGAAACTCAACTGTCAGCCACCCTGCCACAAACAGTTGGGAGTGGGATGCAAGGCTGAAATGAAATACCAAACAAGTGTATGTCCTGAAGATTTTGAAGGCAAAGTTTCATCAAATTTGAACAATATTTGAGACAGATAGTGGTTATGGGTTGTTGAAGTAGGTGCCTATAGGTGAAAGAATGTCAAAGGTCACAAAACAGCCATTTTTCAGAAATCTTCAAAAGCAGTCATTTATATGTTGAGACATAATGTATGGCAATGACATACCAAGTTTCAGGTTGTTATCTGCAGTTGAAAGGTTTAAAATGGACAGCTTCATTTTTTCAATATGACCACCCAGCCACGCTGAAACGAAATCCCAAAATGGTGTATCTGCTGAGATGTTACATACCAAGTTTTGTCAAATTTGATCAATATTTCTGACTGCTACAGATAATGGGTTGAATTATTTCCGGACAGATGATGACGGACGAGGAATTTTACGCCAGTTGAGTCAAAAACAAAACCCATGATCAATAGTCTAGCTGGTTTAGTGTATTTCCACTTAAATTTCAAATGGCATTACTGCAGAACAGTATCTCACAGTAATCGCACAATGAAGCAGAAACGGCCAGTACTGTAAATATGAATACAGATCAAAGTTCCTGAAAGCGACAGACATCTCTGAAACAAAATGTCAGCTTCTCCACATATAAAAGTCATCTCAACAGAGAAGGAAGAAGAAAGCATGTCCTGGCAAAGTCCCATGGCGGGAATTTAATGAAAGGATGCAACACAAAGTCTGGCCCGGTAGTTCAGCCTTTAAATGGACATGACCTGCATGTTAAGTGTGGATTCTGGAAACCTAATAATAATAATAATACCCTGCAAACGAATAGAACAGCTTGGAATGATTCAAAAGAGCACTTTACGATCCATTTCAAGAGGGTAGACAATTATAAGCAGAGAACATACGTTTTGTTCGCCTCAGGGCGCTGCGATTCACGGGTGCCTTTTGATGGTGGTTCCATGTTGCAATAATGAGTTCAGACTGGGTAAAGCACCCCACGCACTCTCAGCAGGGACGAAGCCATGAGACGAACATGTTTCCTCAATTATATCGTTTAAAGGGAGCAGCCTTCGCGTACTTCCACTGTTACACAGTTATAAAGCATATAAAGCAGGGTACCTCACAGTGCATGTGCGAGAGACAGAGGGCAAGAGAGGGGGAGAGACAGAGATCGCTTTGAGCTCATAGGCCGATGAAAGAAAATGTATTTCAGATCGATTTCTTGATCTCCCTCAAGGAAGTGTGAGTTAGGCCACGAACTGAGCTTTTTATCTTTAAATTTATAATGTATAAAGCTTATGGAATCCTTAAAGTTATGTTCAGGTACTTATTCAATTTTACGATCCATTTCATTTATTTTATATGCTTTGTTAGAATTTCCGTACCTTAGCTCGCCTTTCTCTTCATATTAAGGATGCAGCGTAATCATTCAAAAACCTTGTAAGACTAATGATGTGAGAGAATTAGTATTCAAACTGACATGATTCTGTAATCAAAAGCAAGGAGCATTGATATGCAGGTTACGCTCTTCAAATTAGACCTGAAGTAATTTGGCTTCCTCCCAGCATAATTACTCAATAAACCCATGCCTGCGCAGCAAAGCATCCGAGTGCTCCGTGATTAGCGGCTCGTCGCTCTATTTTCATCATCATTAGGCAGAATGAGTGGAACGATGCCATTGTCCTCTGAAACCTTTGTATAAGCCAAGAGAAACAACAGTCATGGTCCAAGATGCCAGCTGGGTGGGTGAGAGGCTGGACTTCCGTCTTGCAGGACCGACACTTTAATAACCGTCTCCCGAGGTGCGGAAAGGCACTTCACCCCTGGAAAGGGCAGGCCCATTGACACAAGTTGCTTGTCACATTGGCCGTAATGGTGGGAAAGAGGCCTTCTTGACTGATCGAACAATAACACGTAACCTACACTGCCGAACCTACGGGACAGCCAGGGAATACTTTATTTTGTTCATTAAAGTGCGTTCGGGGTGGGGTGGGGTGGGTGGGATGGTGGGATAAAATATCCATTTTCGTTTTGAAGTCCTGGGAACAGATGGAGAAAAATGAATTGCACTATTAAATCCTCGACAGACATTCTCAGAATGGCTTCCTGTCAATGGTGCATGCGAGTTACAAAGTGCTCTCCGTAAAAAGGCAATTTTGGCACAAAAACGGCCATAAAATAAAGCTCACTTTAATGGGCAATAAACACAAGCCTCAAATTTTTATGAAATGGGCCTCGGTTGGGGCTCTGTCATTTGTAGTTGAAAAGCGTGGCGGGGTCCGTTATAGCAGCCGTCAGAGCCCTGCTGTTTAAATGACTCTGTAGTGCTGCAGTCGCTTTCACAGCATTCCCTGCCTGACAATAAGCCCTCAAGGTGTGTGATTTTACACTGTTTTTATGAGAATATCCTTAATTGATTCTAAACTAATTCTAATCCTGAAGTCAGAATCAGGGTAGGCATCACAGGAATGGAGTTCTAGAACACGTTCATAAAAGTTTGATAAAAATAAAAATAACATACTTCAAAGGGTCTAATGATCGGTGAGAATACTGAGCACCAGGGCAAATTAGAGGCCCTGTTTTCTGTACAGTCCCTGCTGTTCCATTGGGCTGGGGCAGTAAAAGAAGTTTCAATGTCCACCAAGGTCCAAAATTTTATCAGCCATCTAAGGTAGATGGGTCAGCCTGGTCTTTAACACTCCAGGCTTCAATGAGGAATCTCGGAATATTATTCCAAGCAACTGTATCATGTTATGAATGGAATAACTATTATGTAACTAACAGTGAGAAATGAACCTGAAATTGATTTCAACTCATACCATTCCCCCTCATCATAAGTTCCTTTTAAGGTGCCAACGTAGGAACATTTCTTTTTTAATATTCAGTAACAACTATAAACATAGTTTATGGATGATAGGAAAATTTGGATACACTTTGTAACTTGCCACTGAATATTTTGCACATTTGTCTGAGTAATGTAGCTTAAAGGGCATCTAATGTCGATTCTCAGATGGGACGTTGAACGTCCAATGTTTACAAACAAATCACTTTTTTTTTTTGTTGACATCTTGCATTGTCACCTGACCAATTTCATTCATCAACCAGTGTTTTGTGTACACGCGTAGATAATCCTTCTATTTCGGTTCGTTTATGCGGGTGAAGATTGGCCGATAAACAAAAACAATGGGATTCGACTTCAGATGCCCTTTAAAGTCACTATATTGGGTAACTTGCTTGCTGAAAGTAATCAGTCAAAATTTATACTTCATAGCCAGCCGTTTCGGGACATCACAGAAGTGACTCAGACAAACCAGATAAGATTGGTGTGCACACTCTAAGCTCCACTCTTCCACAAAGTGAGTTCCAACTGATCTACCCTCTTCTCTTTTGCCAGAGGACCTGTCCCTCCATCATTAAACCCACTTTTTTCTGGGCAAGGTTGCAAGGGGATAGGACTCTCAAGGGGCAACAGGCACAAATATATCCAGAACAGTTAATCAATTTATTGCAGGGATCATACACCATTCACTCACACGTTTAGCGATGCTAATGTGCAATTTAAAGACTCCGATGAGCCTACCTGGCAGGCATATCTTCTGACTGTGGTGGGAAAACGGAGTACTTGGACAAAACCCATGCAAGGACTGGAACAACTCCACAAAGAGATTTCCAGGCCAGATTGAAGCTCACAGCCAAAAATTTGTGATGCAACAGCGTTACACACTGCCCAACCATACCATGTAGACCGGGAAAACATCACGCCCCAGAATGAGGTGTAGCGCAGCAGAGACCAAAGCAGCTGCGCTGCCCTTCATAATAAATTCTTGATAAATCAGATGGAGACAAAATAGATGCCTGCAAGAGGATTTTTCCAATCTGCAAAGGGAATACACAGGGTACACCACAGTCATCTGGAAAACTGCTAAGTTGAACTCAGTGAAAGAGTAAGACTGGATCAGTGATGAAGCTGGCTGTGGCCTTGCATTGATAGCCACAGTGCTAAAGTAGGAAGGGTTTATTCCAGCAGAACTTTCCTTGCTGTGTTGATTCTCATACTGATCAGAGGTTTCATTGAGCCAGGATCATGGAATTATTAAGCATTAACATCCGCAAGACCATTCTAGCAACAATGAAAAAGTCAAGAATCCGTTAAGAACAATGTAACTTGACGTTTTTGCGGCCAGTTTCCATTAATAGAGGCACAGCTAAACCACCACAGAAAGAGCCTCCCAGCATCTTCTATACCATCTCCATGACCATGAAGAGCAGCAGTGACCTTCAAGCAGCTCCAACATGCAAGAAAGAGGAGAGAGAAAAAAAAGAAAAAAGCATGGCAGGAATAGCCCTTTTGTCATATTACATGAACCTTTGGAGGCAACTTACACAAAAAAAAGTCTTTTCATGTCTTCTCCGTCATCACCCTCCTCCCTCAGTTAGTCCCTCAGTCACTCCCTCCCTTTAACGAGTAGTCAGAAATGACTTTTAATCATTGCCCATGGCCTCAGAGCGGATCGTTAATGGGAGAAAAAAAAAAAAAAAAAAACAGGGGGGCCATTTGCATGAACCACCTCTAAATCAGCCTTTATGATAATGCAGCAGAGAGGAGACCAGCTCCCCTCACGCCTCCCGTCTCATGATTAACTACAGGCCTGTCTCCCTCCTGTGTGCTGCCTATAAATCTCAAAAGAGCCACACAAGAACTCGCACACATCCTGCCCACCACCCCTCCAGCAAATCACTCATCAGCTGGGCGTGAGCAGTGCTGCGGGAAGCCACGTCAAAGTGCTCCAGTGCAACTGCATCATCATCCGTTATCTCATAATATCACTTGGGTATCTTGGGACATCAATTTACCCAGCCGCTTAACAGCATCCCCAGGGCGCTTTCAGGGCTGGATGTAGTTGAGGGGCGAACCCAGAGCTGGGGCAGTCATGCTCCCATTGGTGCAGAATCTGAGCCTGCCGCCGCAGGTTATTACAGTGGTCTGAGGGCCATGATGACCACTGCAGAAACAGTCCAAGGCTTCTTCTGGCTGGGCTTCAGCCTGTACGCTGTCAAATACAGTGTTTCTCCGAATGAGCTTCAAATTTCGCATTGAGCTCACCACTTTCCTACCTCTTTGGTGCACTGAAAGCTTAGGACACACAAAAAACTAAATGCTACTTCACACTGTACTTAAAACTCCCAGTGTTCCTGCTTTTAAGACATGACCAAGCAAGCTATTCAACACTGTAATCACTCTGAGTAGATAAATAAAAACGTATCAATATCCATGCAAAAATTACTCTTTGTTAAGTTCCATGTTTGACCCAGAGTTCACCAAACCTTAACGACAGCAACCTTGCGCAGTTCATTTTAACACATTATCAATTCATACCCAAGCAAAGCAGGTAGAAAATGGCATTGCAGAAGGATACAAAGTAACACAACCAGTGAACACAAAATATTTCTTGGCTTCAAAAGTTCTCTCAGCAGCTAATGGTCTTAACTCTTTACTATTCTGAAGCATACTAGAAAAACCCAGTTTCCGTTGGCTTCATTCACCAACAGGTATTTAAGACGATAACATTCAGAGTAATAAGAGAAATGCTGTAAAAGAACATTATATATGTAATGGCTGCGGCTTGTGTTTTTTCCCTTTTTTTCCCTCTTCTTGCATCTGCCTAGGATTCGCCCCTTCTCTCGTGCCATGGTGTCTGTATCCGATTGGATGCAGGATCTCCAATCATCATGTCCGGCCAGAGCATAAAAGGCCTGGAGAAGCCCATGGAAGATGCCAATAGGCCAGACAGCATTATTTTAATGTTATTCCTGGGAATTTCCGCGCTGTTGTGTGATCATTTGGGTACCGGATTCAGTAGAATTGTGACTCCCTTGGCTGGGAGCGTGTAGCTTCTAGGTTTGTCTTGTGTTTAGTCTTTACTTTTCCCTGTCTTGTTTTCCTGTTGCTATATTAAATTAGATAGTGGCTTTCAGCTTGACCCTGGTTTGTTTTGAAAGCATTCTTGGCTTAATGTCCTCTTCTTTGATTATCTTTTTGAACTTTTAGTTTGACAATGTATACATGTGTATATATCTCATGGCATCACTGAGTTTATCACTGATCACAGTAACTGGAAGTCACTGTGTCTACATTTTATTTTTCCAAAACTCATACAATGCTGAATTAACAAACGGCACAAGCTAACCGCTCCGTGTTGTGGGGCACTGAATACAAAAGATCACGGGAAAACAGACCATTTAGACTAAATTAATTTTACTATTCGTTGCAAGTGAAAAGGTTTAGTTTGCAGTCACGGGCTGAAAACCACAATTATGAACTAAAAAATCGATTTGACAACCATCTTTTCTGGAAGGCCTTTTGGAAAAAACTGTCTCTGAAAAACCAACATTTCCAAAATTGGAACAAAAATTGAAAGCACATGTGCAGCTTGGTTTCTGCAAGGAAGGGAGCCATAAAAAGAACAGACAGAACTGTCCAACCCATCAAAAAGACCAAGTAATATACAAAATAATCCAATACGGTAAATAAAAAATGCTTTTCAAAATCATGTATGAGGAGATCGCATGAAGAAAAAAAAAATTGCTTCTTCAAGCTAAATTAAAACACCCAACAAACACTATGGTACGACAACTCCACCAAGGTAACATGAAAAACTACTGAATGGGTGTGACGCTCTATGAATATCACAACTGGCGCACATATAGTATTGGCCTGCACATAAGCGCATTGTAGCAAAATTATTAAACTTCAGCATCTGCAAAGCCACGACTTCATAATAAATAAAATCGAGAGCATATTACAGAAATGAAACCCAATTTAGAATTACACCCTCTCCATATTCTACTTAAAATATTTAAATATTTAACTTCAAATCTTCACAGTAACACATTCATTTGGTTATACTTGATTAAACAAAGGAAGAGAACAGCCCTGTCATCACTTTCGAAGATGATTTAAGCTCATTAGGCATAAATTATTTCATTTGATGTATATTTTCTGCTGTTAACAATCAAGACGGAGATAAAAGCCTACGCTCAAAATGGTTCTTTGACTCCAAAGCAGTTCTTGAGCTTAATACAGCACAATAAGCGATAGTAAAAAGTACTTGGAACCTCTCCTGGTTTCTAAGCCTCTGTCAGCATTCAACAGAGGGCCTGAACCGAGAAAAAAAAAAAAAATCTAAAGGTATCCAATACCAGAAGCTAGCAGCACACACAATGCATCCTCGTTTGGACAAAAAAGCCATGTTAGACACACCGATTAGACACCAAAGCATCATGACGCTCTCTCTCCACCAGCACTACACCCTCCAACCTCTCTCCTTTCCTATCAAACATTACATGCAGAGGTGCGGTTGCCATGTAATCCCACCAGTCACACAAAGACAGGCACTTGTTTACCATCACAAAAAGCCAAAACCTCAGCTGTGCAAAGGTCAGCAGGCATTAAGCCACACTTTCAAGCTGATGAGTCCTCCAAATTCCCATCATTCCCCGAAAGTAACGCAGCCTGCTCTTCACGGGCCATGGAGACCCCAGCTTCTCAGTGCTAATGCCTCTTAACCCCACCCGCAGCTCATTTATACCCCCCAACAAAGGCATGCAGATCGCATCATACATGTGTATATATCTCATGGCATCACTGAGTTTATCACTGATCACAGTAACTGGAAGTCACTGTGTCTACATTTTATTTTTCCAAAACTCATACAATGCTGAATTAACAAACGGCACAAGCTAACCGCTCCGTGTTGTGGGGCACTGAATACAAAAGATGCGGAAAACAGACCATTTAGACTAAATTAATTTTACTATTCGTTGCAAGTGAAAAGGTTTAGTTTGCAGTCACGGGCTGAAAACCACAATTATGAACTAAAAAATCGATTTGACAACCATCTTTTCTGGAAGGCCTTTTGGAAAAAACTGTCTCTGAAAAACCAACATTTCCAAAATTGGAACAAAAATTGAAAGCACATGTGCAGCTTGGTTTCTGCAAGGAAGGGAGCCATAAAAAGAACAGACAGAACTGTCCAACCCATCAAAAAGACCAAGTAATATACAAAATAATCCAATACGGTAAATAAAAATGCTTTTCAAAATCATGTATGAGGAGATCGCATGAAGAAAAAAAAAATTGCTTCTTCAAGCTAAATTAAAACACCCAACAAACACTATGGTACGACAACTCCACCAAGGTAACATGAAAAACTACTGAATGGGTGTGACGCTCTATGAATATCACAACTGGCGCACATATAGTATTGGCCTGCACATAAACGCATTGTAGCAAAATTATTAAACTTCAGCATCTGCAAAGCACGACTTCCGCAATAAATAAAATCGAGAGCATATTACAGAAATGAAACCCAATTTAGAATTACACCCTCTCCATATTCTACTTAAAATATTTAAATATTTAACTTCAAATCTTCACAGTAACACATTCATTTGGTTATACTTGATTAAACAAAGGAAGAGAACAGCCCTGTCATCACTCGAAGATGATTTAAGCTCATTAGGCATAAATTATTTCATTTGATGTATATTTTCTGCTGTTAACAATCAAGACGGAGATAAAAGCCTCGCTCAAAATGGTTCTTTGACTCCAAAGCAGTTCTTGAGCTTAATACAGCACAATAAACGTATAGTAAAAAGTACTTCGGAACCTCTCCTGGTTTCTAAGCCTCTGTCAGCATTCAACAGAGGGCCTGAACCGAGAAAAAAAATCTAAAGGTATCCAATACCAGAAGCTAGCAGCACACACAATGCATCCTCGTTTGGACAAAAGAAGCCATGTTAGACACCGATTCGACACCAAAGCATCATGACGCTCTCTCTCCACCAGCACTACACCCTCCAACCTCTCTCCTTTCCTATCAAACATTACATGCAGAGGTGCGGTTGCCATGTAATCCCACCAGTCACACAAAGACAGGCACTTGTTTACCATCACAAAAAGCCAAAACCTCAGCTGTGCAAAGGTCAGCAGGCATTAAGCCACACTTTCAAGCTGATGAGTCCTCCAAATTCCCATCATTCCCCGAGCAACGCAGCCTGCTCTTCACGGGCCATGGAGACCCCAGCTTTCTCAGTGCTAATGCCTCTTAACCCCACCCGCAGCTCATTTATACCCCCAACAAAGGCATGCAGATGCGCATCGGTGAAGAAAAGAAACCCCCCCACCACTCCTCAGCTCTCCACACACTCTAAGCCTCCACAATACTAATGCTAAAAACATCTCTCCACCGTTAGTTACTTTGAACAAAGATCAAGATTATTATTCTTTTCCGTAAAACTCTACCATCAAATAAACAAATAAATACACTCCAGATAAAATTTTTTTTTGTTTGTTTTATATCTTAAAATGGTATGTCGTAGCTAAGTACGGCAGCCAAATCGAACACAAACAACATGACTGCAAGAGAAAAAACTTTTAACTAGATCTAAAGCATAGTTGGCCAAACAATAATGTATTTATGCATATACTGAAAAAACTTGCACGCATATTAATATACAGACACAGACACACATGTATGTACTGTATACACACACAGAAAATACATGGCAAGGTGTGTATTTGTCAGATAGCTCTGTTTCACACTGTGAGACTTGATTGTTTCCAGTGATGTTCTGTCTGCAGGGGGAGGCAAATTGTGGCTTTGGGCCTTCAGCTCCCGCTGGGCCGAAAACGCGATTCTCCAGCAGGGAAACACCATTAAACCTCACAGACTGGGCCCTCTCATCTCCAACAACCACCGAGCAGAAATACACATTTCTCTACCATGGGGACAGGCCTAAGACCAGGGATCTACTCAAGCTGAGACAGCTCTGTCATTAACCCCGCTGACATAAACCGACATTAACCACAAGCGGCAAAACAGCATGTTTCTGTAGCAATGTTAAGGCTCAGCACTGAGTTTCATGAGGAAGAAAAGACAGCTGTAGAGGCCAGCAGAGATTCTGCACAGAGCAAGAGTTATGGGGAGCCCATCCTTATCATTCTAAATGCTTCGACAGAAAGACCTCAAGGAAGCCAAAGTGAACCAACACTCCACCCCATAGCCTGCACTGCAGCTCTCCCCGAAGAGCTTGACTGCAGGCGGCAAAGACTAAAACCCATCATGAGGAGGACAAAAGATGCAACTAATCAGAGGTCAAATGCTTAACCCCTTAAACTCAAAATTTTCACCTAAGTTTTCACTTAAGTAGGTTCAAAGTCAGAAAAAGCGTTTTTTTCACATTATAGGACAATGTCACATACATATTCTGTATCTGCTGCCTGAATCTACATCAAACTTACATTGAAAGAAATATTAAAACCCAGGACGGCATGTTTTTATGGCCACAGCATAACATGAAATGGAAAATATCTAGCTCTTGCGCATCATTTTATACACATTCCCTTGTAATTCAGCAGGACATACTTGTAATTGTTGGAAACCAAGGAATCGCCACTAGAATTTAAAATAGGCCTGAAGTTCCACAAGTTTGAAAACAGCAGCTGCATTTGACTGATGCATATATGGGCCAGTAAGTTTTATGAGGTCAGAAAAGCAAAAACCAGGTATATTCATTGAAGTGAGGCTGATAATTAGAATGCAGCATAGCAATTTAAATAATGTACGAGCAGCACTGAATTTTGGATTGAGAACCCTCCTGGAGAGTTTTGTGCAAAACTGGCAGCGTGCACTTGTTAAAAAAAAAAGGACAGTTCTGAAAGACTATTTTCGCCCGCAGCAGGACGAGTTGCCAGTGATCCGCGCTGAGATGAAGACAGTAAATGTCAGCGCGTGGAATGAGTCACAGCCCAGAAAGAGCAATCGCTCTTAAAAGGCTTCTGACATCGCTCAAGTCAAGAATGATGTTCATAGCCGCTGGTTAGGCGAATCCTGCCAGCTTTACAGGAGATCCTTAACTGTCAGGCAGACAGCCAAGAGAGAGTGGGAGAGAGGGAGGGCAGGGGAAAAGGAAGAGAGAGAGAGAAGGAGAGAGAGAGAGAGAGAGAGAGAGGGCAGAGGGAGAGAAAGACTTTATTGACAACATGACACTCCAATCAACCGAAAGTGAAATGCCCATTTCACACAATTGACGCCCTGAGTGATTCTGCCCTACTGTGGAACACACTGCTGGAAGTGATTCTACAGCAGAGGGCTGATTGGCATTCGAGTATATTTCACAGAACATAAATCTCATCCTGGCACAAAATGGTGGCGGCAATCGCCGTCGAGCAGCACAGCTTGCACGACAACGTCAATAATGTTTCTGTCCCTGTTCCCCCCCAGCGCATGGCATGCCTCTGAGATGTTTCTGGAAAGTTCTCTGGAATAACTATTAGAGACTATTAAAGCACTGGATGGCCTCACGCCCTGGCAAACACAGACAGCTCTGCCCTGCAGGCATTTGTGCTGCTCTGGGCTCACTGCGCTATAAATGGGAGAAACAGACCAACTATAAATCTGGGTTTGGAAAGAAACAGCTGCTGTCGATACGCTCTGCCACAAACGAACAGATATTATAATGACCAAGCTGTTTCTCCCCCCGCCCACTTTACCAGACCCTCAAAAAATAACATGCAAGCTGTAATAACCGTCAGTAATTTGCCGTTTTGCGCTTTTATCGGACTCCAGCTTACAGGCCAGGCGAACCATCACAACCAAATATCATGTTTCCACAAACCCCAATGACTCTATTCAGAACATTTTACCCTCCAATATTTCTGCCCCGTTTGGAATCACAAAATTAGGCTCTGCTATCCTGCCAGCCCCCTGCAGACTCCTCATATGGACAGTACTTGAAAACTAGCCTGGTATCACTCGCAAAAATTAAGGCAATAAAATGAGGCTGTGCAGGGATACAAGCAGGCCAACTCAATTTAGCACAGCAGTTAATAAAGTTTACACCCTTCTCTGTGACCTTGTTGATAACACTCACAATATTACATTTATCAGAGAGCAGTCTGTATGTTTTTTTTCCCCGTCAACCCTCAAGATAATATCACATGCTTCCAGTTAATGGAAAAATAAAATGCTGTTTTTTGCTAAATGTAATTTTAGTGTTCTGAACTGAAATACAGGGGTCTCACTCAGGTAAACTTGAGTTCTGCATGCAACCTTGCAAGAACCAGTAGGCTACCCAAACTCGCCATCACCAAATCACCAGCACAATATCGGTGCATAGTGATTTTAGCTTTGAGACAAAATAATAAAAAAAAACAACAAAAAAAAACCTAAAAAAAAAAAAAAATCACTCTGGAAAAAACAGGTGAAGGAATAAGAAAATGTAAAGTAAGAGAATGATACACTGCTAAGATTATTAAGCTGTTTATGTACCGAGGGCAGCGGATGAGGCACCCCAGGGTTTACATCTCAACATCAATATGTGCATTTGGGATTAATCTGGAAAAGCTGAAAATGCAGCGATACACTCAGACTGACCCTCAGAGGTATTCACAAAAAACAATGAAAAATAATACCCCATTCCAAAGAGGAATCTCAAAAATCTCAAAACCAAAAATAATTTATGTGGTAATATAGCTTAACAGCATAAGCACTAGAAGATTTGATATTGTGCATAATTGGGGAGGTTGTTGCACAATTTTGTGTTAAATATGGTTACATTCACACTGTGGCTAATTATGTTCTTCACTTCTCAGAGCACTTAAAGCAGCCATGTTCATACACCATTTTGTCATGAAACGGAGAAGACAACACCCCAAAAACTGATAGGGTGAACATAGCCTGTAAGTAACCGGACAGGTGAGGTGAAGTGAGGTGAGGAGGGAGGGAGGGAGGGAGAGAGAATTTTGAATTTAAAACTCCCTTTACTGAACCATTGCCTGAGCACTTTATACAAATCATAGCAAACATAAAACAAGACAGGAAGGACAAATCAAAAACACAGACTAAAAGAAAACAAAAAAATCAGGAGTCACTCCAGGGCATCTACAAATAATAATTCACCACCCAAAACAGAATAAATCGCCCCTTGATGACACCAAACCATTTGAAAGTCATCAAGAGCACTCAAGGCCTTACAGTATGCAAAGTCAACTCTGACTCTACATTGTATTAACTTTATTAAAATAGGTACTGCTGCTTGTCCTGCTTTCTGACGTACTGCTTTTTTTCTGCTGAAATACACTGCCTTTTTTGCTTGGTAAACAGGAAGTTAATCATTGGACAGATATTCCTACTCTTTTTAACACAAGGAAAGCCCAAAATGAAAAACTTCTTTGAAGAGAGAGAGAGAGAGAGAGAGAGAGAGAGAGATTGGAAATATTAATTTTAGAAGTATTAAAAGAGCTGTGTTCCATTTACTGTGCAAGTTCAGAGCTTACATCCTGAGAAAGTGAACCTGCTTGACTGCAAGTCATAATCTGATTCCATCCTTGCCAATCCGTCTTTGTTTAGCATTGTATTTATATATTGTTGTTACTCAGGCATTATGCTTTTTATATTAAGGAGTATCTATAGAAATCCGAGGATTCAAAGTGCTATATTAGTGCTTCAGCTGAATGATACAAAGAATGTTAGCTTGTTTGCCTATGCCAATAATCACAGAAGAAGAAATATACTTCCTTAATCCATGATTATTGGCGGTTCAGCTAAAGCGCAAAAATAGCACTTCGAATCCTTGAATTTCCATTGAAAACTCCTTAAGGGGTGATCTGGGGTTAAATGAAAAATGACACCAGGAAACAACTCAGAATTAATCTAAAGAGGTATATGTAACAAGTAGACATGGTCAACAACATCCCCCGCCAAAATGTCTTCTTTAAAGATACTATGAACAGAGGCTCCCAAAAAATGCCACAAGGGCAATAACTGTGGGAAAAATAATCGTGTGCTTCTTATTTTCGAACTCCATCAGGGTCTTTATGGTCTTAAGCTACACACCAAATTTGGTTATCCTATCTCAAATAGTTTCTGAGAAAAGCTGTCCCCTTTAGAGATACCGTGGACAGAGTCCAAAAATACGGATCAAGGGCAATAACTGCAGGAAAAAATAATCGCGCACATCTCATTTTCAAACTCCATCAAGGCCTTTACGGTCTGAAGCTACACACCAAGTTTGGTTGTTCTATCTGTAATAGTTTCTGAGAAAAGCTGTCCCCTTTATCTCGGACGCACGGACGGACGCACGGACGGACGGACACGCGGACGGATGGAGGGAGCTCAAACCTATATCCCCCTCACACTTCGTGGCAGGGGACAATAACCACCAAAAAAGATACAAGTTGGCATTTTTCTGTTTATGCGGTTGCCATTAAATATGCAGAAAACTTCTGGCACCAATTCCTCTTTAACTCTATGATAGAATTCAGTTTTTCTTTCATCATTTAAAAGCCATTGCTTATCCAAATGCAATGACATAGCCATTCTTTGCCCAATTAATCAGGTTTGTGATTTTGGGGCATTTTACTCAAATTTTGAAATTATTTTGCGGAGAATCTGACGAATACTCAAAATATTCAAAGTATGTAATAGATAGGCAAAATTTCCCAATGTCATTGCATTTCTAATGAAGTAAAGTACCTATAGCCCAAATTTCATTGATTTTCAATGATAAATAAAAAAGTTATGGATGCCACAAACATGAGAAACGTGGAAAAAGTAATACCTTAGGAAATCAATGGAAAATGCATTAGACCACATTGAAAAGTTGAGTTCAGTTTTTAATCCTTGTAGCAATTAGTGATCATTAAAGGTGGGTTATTACAGAATTTTTTTTGAAAAACAATCAAATTTTACCCATTTAACCCCAGATCACCCCTTAATATAAAAAGCATAATGCCTGAGTAACTAAAATATATAAATACAATGCAAAACGATGAGGGATTTGCAAGGATGGACGAAGACTCTGACCTGCAGTCAAGCGGATTTTCTTCGTTCAAAGTTGTGAGCATGCACAGTAATCATGACACAGCTCCTTCAATAATCATTAATTTAGTATTTATCCGGTTATACTCACAAAATGCTTGTTAGCAAGGTTTCTTGTTTGCTTTGGTAATATGTGCATTGTCTATTGTCATGCCAATAAAGCCAATTATTGAAACTGAGTAAGGCAGAAAAAGACCACCTAGACGAAGCAGCGCGATTTCAGAATACTCACAGCACTTTAAAGTGGAACTCGAATATACCCGACTTTTTCGCAGTTTTGGCAGTTTTAGGTACTTCATATGACTCTTTCCCTGAATGCATTATTAGCCGAGCTCAATCATCCTATTTGCGTTGGAAAAAAAAAAAGATCAAAAACCAGCCCAGCTGTAATGCGATTTCCCTGATTTCCAAAAAAACTAATTACGTATTAATTATATGCATGTAATTTCATTCCGAGACTTGTTGCATCTCTTGATTCCACGTGGACAGACAAATGCATATGTTTCATGCGAAATCTCCGAGCTAAAGCTTCGCTTTTGGGTTTGTTTTTAATACATTTCATTCGACAAATAAAGAATGCCTCAATCATCTACAGCTGGAGGCTATTCGAGGGACACCATCAAAAATCACACTATCCATGTTGGTGTGAGATCTTGCTCACTTCGAAGATGTTTACTGTGCCAATGATTGAAAAAAGTGACATTACCAATGACCTGTAGAAATGTTGACAACTCCAAAAAACTTATGTTGCATTTCAAGAGTCTATCAATGCTGCAGAGGATTTATCGGATATGACTAGCTGGCTATAAAACCAAAGCAATGAAGATGTACAGAACCAAGTACATGTTAAATTAAATCCATTCAGACGCCTTATTTCAGGAGAGAGCAAAGAGAGGCTATTGATGAGTCCCCGTATTTTGAACTGCATATTTTCATGAACGAGTTAATTCGCATGTGCATGAAATAACGCTCAAAAAACGTTATTAGGGGTCGAGTTGGCTAGCTAGCCAGCTAATTCGAGTTTGATTGCTGTGATTGCCGTTTCTTCCCCTTGATGGTTTGTCATCATTTAGTGAGTTATGCTACTGTGAACCATTAGGCAACATATAGTCTATGCTCTAAACAGTTTATTTATTTTGTTCTTCACGGGCTAACATTTGTTATAATTGCGTTCTCTCTCCCTCTCTGCATGTCTTTGTGCTTGTGTAAATTGCCATCGCGAAATTCGAACGCAGCCCCTTCTTCTGAACACCAGAGTACAGCGGCAGCACAAACCTTATTTTGCATAATAATCTATGTATTTTCGAGCTTTCTTTGCTAATGATTTTTCGTGAAGACAAGACGAAGACACAACATGAGCTGTCTGGTCACAGCTCGATTTACAGTGCTTAACCAATTTATTAGACCACCTATCATTAAAAAATGAGAAAACACCATATTTAAGAAATTTGTCAAAAACTTGTTTAAAACTAAAAATTTTTGTTATTTCTTTGGCAAATAACAAACTGAAAACACAAAATAGTTCTTATTCACACATAAAAACCAAAAAAACTATATTTTGTATGGCCTCTTCTGGCCTTGATAACAGCTTGCATTCTTGCATTCAACCACTAAAACTAATTTTTATGTTCAGGAATGCAACTATTATTTGGCATCTTAATCAAATAATAATGTGCTGAACTATCTTTTTCTGCCTTTTTCTAAAATAGTAAATTTGAAAATTCATGGATAACAACAATAATTACATTTTAGAATTAAAAATATTTCAGTTAAAGAGCTTGCGCATACTGGTGGATTAACCATTAAAGAAACAAAAATTATTTTGATAATTACTAACACTGTTAATTTAGGGCAGCTGTGGCATAAACCTTACATTGGGTGGTGGTCTAATAAATTTGTTAAGCACTGTAAGCTAACAGTTCTGGGACACTATGAAGCCCGTCACCAGACGAAGGCTTTCTTGTGCACTTTAAAGTTAGTACACTCAGTGAAACTGAGTCTCAGAATGACGTCATGTGTTCACGTAAACGATCGTGCTTTCCGGATTTCTGACAATGCAGGCGCAGAAACGAAGTGCGTCTAAAAACGTATTTCTCACCTACATCTCTCAAGTTGATTTCTTGAAATTATTTAATTCATAATCTACCACTAAAACACAAAAAAAATCAATAACTCTGAACCCCCTTTTTGTTGCTGTTAAAAAGGTCGAAAACAATAAATTCCATGGACACGACTGGGAAAATCTTAAGGGGGTGGGATGGGGTGATGGAGTGGTGGAGCGTTTAAGTCCTGTGATTATGTCGGGAAAGATGAGCACCGTACAGTCTGTTATTTTCATTGTAGCGATGATCCGACAGTAACTGAGGACTGGATATGCTGCGCTGAGAGAGCAAAGGAAGTTACACGGGCCTGAGGTTACCTGGTCTTCCTGGACATGACGTATCACGCAGCAGATTCTCCAGACAGAGCGGAAGGCGCAGTGGTGTCTCCAGAGATGCTGATGTTGACACAGAATGCAGTCACACGTGCTCACAGTATTACAGTATTAGAGGTGTCAGCCATAAAGAGAGCAGCCAACATTAGTTGGACAGTTTTGGGCGCAGGACGGTGCCGTGTTATTCCAGGCCTGGCAGTCCCATTAGAGACACCACCGGCGGTGTTCAGCCTTACTAGAGCTTGGGGAGAGACGTAATGCGCTTGGGGGGGGTTAGACAGTGGGGTGCCTCCACTGCACATGACTGTGTGCGCATGAGAGCGTGTGTGTGCACGTGTGTGTGTTCTTGTACATGCTACAAAATGAGAACCAAAACATGTTTTTTCCTACAGAGTGGGGACATTTTTGGGAAGTGAGGTCATTTTCAAATGTCCTTAGAACTACAAAGGCAAATTGTGACTCATTAGTAAAGGTTAGCGGTAAGGTTAGAATCAGGGACAGAATAAGGTTAGGAAAAGGGTTTGGTTTAGGCATACACTGCTTATTGTTAAGATTAGGGAAAGGCTGTAGTGACACAGAAAGAATGAATGGAAGTCAATGTAGTGTCCTCACCAAGATATGTGCAAGAATGTGAGTGTGTGAGTGAGCGTGTATGCGTGTGTGTGCCTTTGGGTGTGTGTGTGTATGCATGAGTCAGTGTGAGAGCATCATGTGCATGAGTGTGTGTAAGAGTGAGAGAGAGAGGGTGCACAAATGAGTCCGGGTGGGAACATGTGCATGAGTGAGTGTGCCCGTGATTGTGTGCATGAGTGAGTGTGTGTAGAGTGCCTGGGTGTTTGTGCCTGCGTGTGCATGTGTGCGTGCACTTCTGAGAGTGTGCGTGAGTAGCTGTGCTTAAGAGAGACAGATGTATCCCTATTGCGGAGATCAACACTGGCAGCAACCAGCACCTCCCTTCAGGAGAAATAAAGACTATAAAAAAGGACAGGATCTCAGCAAATCTAATTAAAACTTGGGGAGCAGATGGAGAGGGCAGGGAGAAGTCTTACTGGAAATGGCTCATCACATCTCCACCCTGGGCTCCTGTAATATCCCAGTTTGAAGAGTCTTGCCCCACAAGATTCATGGGAATTTGGGGGTCAGTAAGTGAACTTCATCACTCAGCTCTCACAGATGACCCCATGCTCATGAGGAGCGTTGGGGGGGGGGCTTTCAGTGGGGTGTAGAGTCTTTGTTGGCAAAAACAAACTGGATTTGGCAAAATGTTTTCAATTTGTTAATCCTGCAATAATGAAAACTCCAGAGAAACATCATGGAAGCCAAACCACAAGAAAAGGCCCTTTTCAGAAACAGGAAAAGCCAGGATGGTTTCGAAGAATGACGCATCACATAACCCAAGTACATGGGTAAAATGCTAGTGACAAAATGCATTTGTCTTCAGTCCATTGTATGCAGTTATTCATAAGACTAAAGTTTTTTTTTTTTTAATTAAATGAAACAAAAAAAAAATGCTGTTCAGGTGCTGGGACTAAAGAAAAGATATTCACACACAAAGAGCTTACAAGCACAAATACTGAAAAAACTCCTGTAGAATGAACTGATTTTCATTACGAACAATTGGGACAGTCACAGCATTTCCTGAGAAAAGTATTTGAATATCATTTTATGGGCCAGATTCACGTGAATCTTTCTTCCAGTGTTCTCAAAGCGGGGAAAAAAAACCCATCAGGACTCAACTAAGTCCCAGACTGAACCGTCCCCAGAACAGCCGGTTCTGAGGGTCCAGAGTCTCCCACAGCCCGTACAGCGAAGCCCCCTATGTGGGTCCCTGCCACAATGTTGCCCCAGCGCTCCACAGAGCTAAATTAGCCATGCGAAAGTCTTAGCGAAAGCCCTCATTTTCCAGTTAATCAAATCTCCCCCGGATCAAATTAGCGTGTATAATTCCTCCAGGCAGGCAGCACAAAAAGTGCATTATACTGGTCTGCCAGTGCGACGCGAAGGGGGCCGAGGGTTGTGTGGGTCCAGCCGAGACGCAGGCAGACGGGCGCACGGGGAGGCCAGCAGGGAGAAAATGTGGGGGGTGTGTGTTCGGGACACCCCGCTCATTAGCGGCAGAGTTCCTCTGGCCGTCGCCGGGGAGAGCGCAAACTCGTCGCTAATGAGGCACTCGTTTAATCTCTTTCAAAGGGTGGACATCTGTGACATCTCCCCACCAGCCCCCCCCTCAATCCCATACAAAGCGGGACCAGCAAAGGTCTCCAGGCCTCCAGCCCCCAGTCTGGTTTGATGAAGTGTTTTCCGCTGAAGGAGCCAGATGATAAATTCAGATTGGAACAATCGCCATCAACTCCTGATCTCTTCAAAGCGCCACAGCACCAACACACAAAAAAAAAATCCAACTCCAATGGGGCTAAGCAGCCATTTCACTTTTTCAGTTGATTTCACAATTGTGGCTTCTCTCTCAAACCACCAGCAATTAAAATTCACCTCCCATTCTGAAATTCTGGACGAAAAATTCCCAGAGTCGTGCCCGTGCGACTAAGAGTATCATATATTACCCAGATTTTCAGACTAGACCAGTCTGCCTTTGCTGGATAAAAACAACGGCCCATCCCAGATATCGAAAATGACATTCATGTAAACCCAGACTTGCAAAATTATGCAGTAACTCCACACTGTGGAGTGCAAACTGAATGGCAGAGCTGATATTTATCACATCTTACTCAGATGCCTACAGAGGCGCAGTAATGAGTCTGTCATTATAAAAGCATGAAACAGCAATGTCTGCATTTTAACATCTCCACATGAATGCAAACATGTTCCAGCACTAAGCGCCCAACTGCTCCTTTCTAATGTTATAATAACTGCCAGAGAGCTACAGTCACCATGCTGTGGAAATGGCTGTGCAGTCTACACAATGGCATCCATGTACAAGTGTTCCTGGTGTGTTTTGAGCAAAGTATACAGGGACTATGGCCTCACTTAAGTAATGGCCAGATGGTTCTCCTCCCAAGGCAAAATAAATCATATATGCACAGAGCGATGAATGAAATTAGCAGAGACCCAGCAGACTAGAGTTCACGTTTGTGTGGTTGTGATATTTAACAACCACCTCCTGCTAATGTCAGGTGACCTCTGGTCAGCAGGGACCTGAATTGACGTTTTTGTGAAACTCTATTTGGGAGCGTAGCCTTCAGACAAACCCATTCAGAGAGTGCCTGGCTCAATGTCTACAGCTGACTCAAATCTCGCTCCAGAAGAAGCGCTTCTGCCCCCGGCAACACCTGAAAGCCACAGTGAATTACAGTGGGCTCAAAAATTACTGGCAACCCCCACTGGCAATGCACAAACAATACTTTAAAAAATTCTATAAAATATATTTACAGGGAAACATGAAATGACAACATACTGTATGGAGTTAATGTTCCAATGGAACCCACCAAAATCATTTACTGATCCAATTAAAAATCAATTTCCTCCAAATCAAGTTTTCACAATTAATGACATCCTTAAAGATTATTGTAAATAACATATACCAAAACTAAACCAGGTATTAAATTCCAATTATTTAAGTTTTGTCGAAATGTTAAGGAACTATATTGAGCCACTACATCACCTCTTGTTCCACTAGGGGATAAAAATGAGGTAACACACATGTAATATCCCTTGGTCATCCAACACCATGAGGAAAACGAAACAGCTCTCAGTTCAAAGGGGCAAATGGTCATAGACCTTCACGTGCACAAATGGTTGAATACAGTGCAGTGCCGTGAAAAACTATTTGCCGCCTTCCTGATTTCTTATTTTTTTGCATATTTGTCACACTTAAATGTTTCAGATCAAACAAATTTTAATATTACAGAAAGATAACCTGAGTAAATACAAAATGCAGTTTTTAAATGATCATTTCATTTATTGAGGGGAAAAAAGCTATGCAAACCTACCTGGCCCTATGTGAAAAAGTAATTCGCCCCCCCACTCCCCTTGTTAAATCATGAATTAACTGTGATTAACCACATTTTTTTAGTTCAATTTCACTAGCCACACCCAGGCCTTACTAGTGCCAGACCTGTTGAATCAAGAAATCACTTAAATCACACCTGTCTGACAAAGTGAAGTAGGCTAAAAGATCTCAGAAGGCAACTCATCATGCCGTGATTCAAAGAAATTCAAGAACAGATGAGAAACAAAGTCATTGACATCTATCAGTCTGGAAGGGTTACAAAGCCACTTCTAAGGCTTTGGGACTCCAGCGAACCATGGTGAGAGCCATTATCCACACATGGAGAAAACTTGGAACAGTGGAGAATCTTCCCACTGTTCCACTGAGTGGCCGGCCTACCAAAATTACTCCATGAGTGCATTGACGACTCATCCAGGAGGTCACAAAAGAACCCAGAACAACATCTAAAGAACTGCAGTCTTCAAATGCCTCTGCTTAAAGCGAGTGTTCATCATTTAACAATAAGAAAGAGACTGGGCAAAAATGGCATCCATGGGAGAGTTCCAAGGAGAAAACCACTGCTGACCAAAAAGAACACAAAGGCTCATCTCATACTTGCCAAAAAACATCTTGATGATCCCCAAGACTTTGAGGAAAATATTCTGTGGACTGACGAGACAAAAGTTGAACTTTTTGGAAGGTGTGCGTCCCATTACATCTGGCATAAAACTAACACAGCATTTCATAAAAAGAACATCATACCAACAGTCAAACATGTAAGCTTGGGCGGTTCCGGCGGGTACACGGTTCTACCCAGTTCCAAAATCGGCAACCGGCTCCGGGTATCGATATTTTTCAGAACCGGGTACCCGTAGAGGCGTCGGTTCCGATGGGTTACTGATTCCTACCAGGTACCCACAGTAGAGTATTGAAACTGAAGCCTCACTAAAGCGGTTCCGGTACCGAATTTAACCACTGAGCGAGGAAACCTCCGAAGGCCAGACTTAAGACCCCAACAGCCTATTTAGAAAATATCTGTTGCTGATCGGCCGTCCTCCGAAGAGATTTGACAGCCAAGCATTGTTTATCTGCCTCTGCGGTTGAGGCGCCTGGCAGTGGCCCTGTACCATGGATTATGTCATCAACTTTCTAAGAAGACGAACCCACGATCCTTCTGGCTGGATCCTCCACACTGAAACAAGTCTGCGTGCTGCGCCAGTCATCGTTAACATGCCGTCTTTAAGATATTTTTTGTGGTCGAAAGAAAACACCCCTACAATGTTTCCAAGGTTTCTTACCGAATAATACCGATAATTTTATTGTCAATGATAACTTCCACGTTGAAGATGTCAATTTATTAAAATTGGAAGAATGTTGGTTTGCGGCCAGAAACAGTTAATCCCGCAAATTCATTTACGAAATGTAACATTAATTTTTTTTTTTAATTTTCACAGAAGGACAAAGTAAATTACAAACTGTAATAGGAATTTTCTCTTTTGTTGGCAGGGTTTTTTACTTTTGTCATGGTATGAATATTGCAACAATTGTGTTATTGATATTTCTTTTTGAATCAGTTTTACATATCACCGAAATGAATTACATGTAATTGGGAAAAAACTATTTAAAAAAAGGGTACTTGTGATTCTTCTTATTATAAATGCTGGAACAAGTCTCAAAAAGTCTCTTCAAAAATGGTTTTTTTTTCTCTCTCTCTCTCTGGACTGGAGTCACAGTTTATCAGATATTCTAGATGAATAAATCATGGATCTTTAAGGATATCTGTTCTCACAGAATGGAGCGTGGTTCTTGGACTGAGTACCGGTACTATTCCAATAAATCGTGAGTCATGGCACAACTTTCTAGCGACCACAAAAATTCACAACTTTCTTGTGACCAATAAACTATCCAATCGGAAGTTGCGCTACACTACACGATGTAGCTCATTTTGTTCCATACCTTGACCAGTACCACGTGAGTCTTCACAAGATCATTCTTCATACCCGAGAAAATTGCTGCAGAAAAATTCAAGTTTTTTTCTCTTTAGTTAGTCCGTGTAGGCAACTCAATGGCAAATCTGCTTCAACAGAAAAATCTTGTACCAAAGAGGGGAGCTTCAGCCCCAGTTTGTAATTTCTTTGGGTTTGAACAAGACCCCGAAAAGCCAGGCAAAGTGCTGAACGCGAGCAAAGTCGTCTGCGCATTGTGCAGCAAGAAGTTGTCTTACGGCTCTGGTACTTCGGTGATGCACAAACACCTGAAGTCAATGCATACAAGAGAGTGGCATACTCTTGATGCGAGTCATTCGACCCCAGCAACATCAGCTCCGAGTCGATCAAAGTCTGCGGAGACTACCTCGAGTTGTGGACCTTCTTCCTCAAAGCCGAAGCAGCTTCAACAGCAGTCGATATTGGTTAGTGTATTTTTGAATCATTTACTGCAAAATAAACCACTGAAAGTGTTTTTTGGTGTCATTCCATTCTGCAAGTACATGTACACGACCTTTATTTTTTAGCTGTAGGCTACACATCAATATCACGCCTAGTTGTCAATTTGCCAAATCTGACTACTTATTTAAAAAAAGTTGGGGGGAAAATAAGCGTTTAAAATGTATAGAGCTTATTATTCGTACGAAGTAAAAAAGAAAAGTTGATCAGCGTTAAGTGCAAACTACATCACTGAGCTACGAGTATGAGTCTATACAACACAGTGCATAAGGTATACAAGTACTGTACATGTACATACTACATGGCTCTGCCTCAGCAGCTCGAGTCCGATGACCAAGAGCCGTGCAAATTTTAACTTCTAACGTCAGGTAAGTTTCAAGAAATTCATGTCAAAAGACATAGACAAACACATTTTATTGCCAACTTCGCAAATTTTATGATTTTACAGGGACACAATAATGGCAGACATAGAAATACCTTTGACCTTAAATTGTTATGTTTTTCTTTGAATTACTCGGAACCGGTTTCGACTCGGAACCGGGTATTTATGCGGTACCGGAACCGGTTCCGTAAATGGTGGAACCGCCCAAACCTACAAACATGGTGTTGGTAGTGTGATGGTCTGGGGCTGCTTTGCTGCTTCAGGACCTGGAGAACTTGCCGTAATTGATGGAACCATGAATTCTACTTTCTACCAGAAAATCCTGAAGAGGAATGTCCGACCATCAGTTTGTTACCTCAAGCTCAAGCGCATTTGGGTTATGCAACAGGACAATGATCCGAAACACGCCAGCCAGTCCACCTCTGAATGGCTTAAAAAAAAAAACATAATGAAGGTTTTGGAGAGGTCTAGTCAACGTCCAGACTTAAATCCAATTGAGAGGCTGTGGCATGACCTTAAACAGGCCGTTCATGCATGAAAACCCTCCAATGTGGCTGAATTAAAACAATTCTGCAAAGAACAGTGGGACAAAATTCCTCCACAGCGATGTGAAAGACTCATGGTCGGTTATCGCAAACGCTTGATTGCAGTTGTTGTCGCTGAAGGCGGCACAACCAGTTATTAAGTTTAAGGGGCAATTACTTTTCA
The DNA here is from genome assembly GCA_029692085.1 of Gymnothorax javanicus. Classification (NCBI taxonomy): domain Eukaryota; kingdom Metazoa; phylum Chordata; class Actinopteri; order Anguilliformes; family Muraenidae; genus Gymnothorax; species Gymnothorax javanicus. The sequence goes on from CM056195.1 coordinate 79,484,970, forward strand.
CAGAGGGCCAGGTAGGTTTGGATAACTTTTCCCTTAATAAATGAAATCATCATTTAAAAACTGCTTTTTGTATATACTCAGGTTATCTTTGTCTAATTTTAAAATTTGTTTGGTGATCTGAAACACTTAAGTGAGACGAATATGCAAAAAAAAAAAAAAAAAAATCAGGAAGGGGGCAAATACTTTTTCATGGTACTGTATGTAACTGAGCGCTGTCAGGGCAATTATTAAAAAATTCCAAATGTATGGATCTGTTGAAAACTTCAAGAATTGAGGATACAACTACATTCTGCCGCCCAAGATGCTGAGGAGGATGGTGAGAGAAGCATTAAAATCCCCTAGAATCTTTATGAAAGAATTGCAGACCTTGGCGGCATCTTGGGGTCACCAAATTTCAAAAAGCATCATCAGGCACCACCTCCACAACCACAGGCTCTTTGAAAGGGTTGCCAGAAGCAAGCCTTTTCAGACGAGGAGACACAGAAGAAAGTGCTTGGAGTTTACAAAACATCATTTAAATTACGACTGGAACAAAGTGCGTTGGTCAGATGAGACCAAAATTGTACATGTCAGTCAGATACAGCATCGGCATGTTTGGCGTCGAAACAGAGATTCATACGAGGAAAAGCACCTCATACCCACGGTCAAGTATGACGGTGGGTCAGTCATGTTTTGGGGCTGTTCTAATTCAAGAAATTCAGGGGCACTGGTTAATTAATTAATTAATAGCATAGTAAATTCCCCCAAGTATCAGGATATATTGGTTGACAATCTGGTTGCCTTTGCCAGAAGGTTGGGACTTGGCTGTTGGTGGACCTTCCAACAAGACAATGATCCACAGCATAGGTAGGGCCCTATGATTTCCAGGATCACGGAATCGGACAGAATCGCGGAATTGGCCAATAAAAAAGGAATCTATTGATAAATGCGGAATTTCGTGGAAATCGGCATAATTTGACTGAAATACTGTTCGTAAAGCCACGTTTTCACCGAACGCTAAACAAAATATTTGCGCGTTCAGATTATATTCAAAGTCAATGTAAAGACGCGAATGCACGCGAAAATGTGAGCAGCCTTCGTCAAATTCACCTGCCCCGAGTGTTCGAGCAACACATCTCTTCGGTGCTACAGAAGATCTGTGGGAAGAAGTTTTTCGTTGTTGTAGACGAGACCACTGATGCCAGGGATTGCAGGGTCCTAAACATTGTCATTTGTCATCTTATGTTGGCTTAACGACTTATACAACCGTTAAATAGCCTACAATATTTCTTTTCACAGTCTACTCAGTGAATTGTGTGCATGCAAATTATGACGTAACGTCGTCCCCCAGTGGTGAAATAATAGCTGATGCATATTTGTGTCAGTTTGTTCATGTTTAATCATTACTGAAGAACATTTTGTCCTAGGATGTAATACACAGTATTGGGATTACTGAACAAAAGTTTCTTAAAAAAAAAAAAAAAATTAAATATAGCTGATGCATCGGAATCAGACAACTGCTGATTCTTGGGGGAAACTGAGTGTCATTACTGTTGCTCTCATGCATTCATATATATATATATATATATATATATATATATATACACACACACACACACACACACACACACACACACAATGTATATGGGTCAATGACGTGACATGCAGATTTGTGTGTCCGAGCGGACTACTTTGGTTTAAAATAATTTTAAATGATTCATACTAAGCATCATTTTATTCTATAAAACCTGTTTAATTCGAACATATTTCCAGTTTATCATAAAAATGATATATATTTTATGTTTTGCCACCTCAAACCCTCAAAATGTCAGGTGGCGCAACCGTCCGAGCAAGTTAACACCATGTGAAATGTATTAAATTTGTAATTTAAAATATGAATAAATATATTAATATGGGGGCATAATTTTATATTGAAAACCTTTCAAATAAACAAAGTTTAAAGCTGCAGTTGGCAACTTTGAGGAGAGAGAGGACTTGGCATAAAAATTTGAAAAAATGCAACTTTCAGATCCCTCCCCCTCCCCTCTCCACTGCACTCCTGCCCTAAGACCCTCCCCCAGAAGGCTGCCGTGCACGCGAAGGCACGCGAGCTGTTATGCATGCGACCAAGTTGCCGAGGCTAGACATTACTGTTGTGAACAGTCAACACTGCTGGCCAACAAACGAGCAGAAATAAATCATGTCGACATGAAAAGTAATCTACAGCAGTATGTATTCAGTAAAAACCCAGCACATGCTTATTTCAGGAAGTTACCCGTTTTTTTGAGTACAGAAACTGTCATCAATCCAGCTGAATGGCCAGTAAACAATGTATGACAGCATTTAGCTGTGAGAGCACAGAAACGTTACACATATGAGGACAACAACACAACCGATAAGACTGCCAGGTCACTTCATAAAGATATTTTCTGCTACTTTCTAATAAAACGACACCAGTAACGTTAGCCCTAGCATCGGAAACAAGCTAACGTTAGCTTGACTGCAACATCACATGCACTACGGAGTACTGTAACAATTACAAGACGCTGGCTATTCGAACAGCGACTGTGCTTGTAAACGACGTTCACTCGCTTATTTGCAGAGCGAAAATGAATTTATGCCGGTTAGGGCTGGGGTTAGTACCGGGGTTAGAGCCAGCTGTGCATGTGAGCGACGCCAACTCGCTTATTTGCAGAGCATTGCGGAGCAAAAATGAACCAACGAATAAAGCAGGGGTTTACCTGTCAAGCAGAAAAGTCGACAACTCTGCGTCGGTTTTTAATCCTTGAAGATCACGGAGTTCCCTCCACCTCTGAAAAGCCACTCCAATGTTCACTCTAGTTTTATCCCGGGCTTTGTCTAATTCTTTCTTTTGTGCTTTTTTTTTCTTCTGGCTTCCTCTTCTTACTTGTCTTAGCCGTGTGTGCTGTTGTCGGTAACGGAGGCATCTGTATTTTTTCCTCGCTGATGGCTGTTGTTGCGCCATTCGTTTCTCTAAGCTCCTGAACCCTCTCTCAGAGATTTGAGCTTGACTGAGCACTGACGTGAACTGAGGAGGAAGGGGGAGGAGGCTGCCCGCAGCGCGTGCTTGTGCACTGTTTGACGGCTGTCAGACACCATCCTGGCTCTGATTGGTTCTTTTTGGTCGGTCCGAACGATTCTTTTAAATAGCAGTAGGAGCAGTAGGTGGGTTTAAAGGAGTCTTTTTTTAATTATAGACTACTAGTTTTATGTAATACTGTCTGTACACAGTGACAGTTTTAGCAAAAATGACAAAAAGTTACTTTTATAAGACTTACCAACTGCAGCTTTAATAGTTTAATTGTTCTTAAATTGTTTGGAATATTAAAAACAAATTTGTCCGGAAATCTGCATATCTGAAATTTCAGGGCGGCGCAGCCGCATTCATACAACTTTTTATTTTAAATTGAAGACAGAGATGAGTAAACAGGATATTGCATCATCAAAAGGAACCCAAGTGACCTTTACTGATGAGTGAAAGGTATGTAGATCTCTCTCAAATATTGATAAAAAATAGCTACTTTCTCTTCATAGTTAAACTTGTTCAGTTGACATGTCAGGTGGTACAACCAATGTAAAACTACGAAAAAGTTATTTTATTCTAAAACTCTTTATTGTATTGTAAAAATGAATGAACGAACTAGCTAGCAAAGTCAAAAACTTATATAGGTGTCCAAGTAGATGCCTGAATATTTGGGAATTGGTAGCAAATGTCAGGTGGCGCGACCAGTAAGTCAGGTGGCGTAACCAGGTAAAATACTAATTTAAACCAAGAAATGGGAGATTGATGTGAACAAATGTTTGGAAATTGTGATATAAATAATCATTCTATACAACAATATACTTTTTAAATTTGTAAAGTATTTATTCACATTTTAAATCTAAAGTTGAATGTTGGAAAACCAAAATACCCGCCCCCTACAATAAAGAATCCATAAGTTACTTTTAATACCCAGCTCAACTACAAAATAGTAATGTTTTTAGACACTCTCAGGTATACTTACTAAAAAAAAATCACTTAGAAAAAAAAAGAGGGAAGTGTGTTTTTTTTTTTCAAGAAACTTTTGGTCGCGCCACCTGACATTTTTTGGCTGGTAAAATTGCAAATACCGTCTGAAACTGTACTAAAACTCTGCAAATGTTGTGCAACCATTTATACTTGTTTAAACACACTCGCCCAACTTCAAATAAATGTATTCAGTACATTTTTAAAGATTTATCAAAAAAACATTTTTAAAAGGCTTATTTGTCATTGACCCATATACAATAAGATTATAAATGATTAAAAAGGGGCAGTCAGAATAATACATGTCAGTACGGCCGTTGTCTGCCTTTTTGACTGTAGCTTACACTTCCTTTAAAGAGACAATTTTATTTTGTAGTATTATTTTAGGTTAAAAAAAAATTATTTCATCACAGTGCAATGTTACATTGCATCATTATGCACAACTTGTTCTGACTTTAAGTACTGAGGAATATGGAGGGTTGCATCAACAAATTTAAGGTTATTTCTCTTTAATTAGTGAACATTTTATTCATTAGCATAAATAGCACACTCTCTCTGATGGTAAAATTGGTGTAATTGGTAAAAAACGGAATTCCAAAAAATTAAAACAGAAAAAACGGAATTTGGGAAAAAATAAAACGGAATTTGGAAAAAAATAAAATGGATTTCATAGGGCCCTACATAGGCTACCTCAAGATCCACACATAACTGGTTCTGTGACAACAAAATCAACGTTCTGCAATGGCCATCTTAGTCGCCAGACCTCAATCCAATTGAAAACCTGTGGACTGAGTTGAAGAGGGCAGTTGATAAATGCAAACCCAAGAATGTGAAGGATCTTGAAAGGATCTACTCAGAGGAATGGTCAAAGATCCCCCCAAATGTGCGCCTTAACCTTGTCAAAAATTATAGGAAAGGACTTCATGCTGTTATCCTTGCCAGAGGTGGTTGCACTACGTACTAAAGGAAGGGCGTCAAGAATTATGAAACCTTGATTTTATCGAAATTTATTTTGTAATAAATGATTGTTATGATTTTGGTTGTTTCCATCAAAACATGAATAAAGTATTTCACAAATGTTGGTATATTCTGTCTCTCTTTAATTACATTGTTATATATATATATATATATATATATATATATATATATATATATATATATTTTTTTTTTTTTTTTTTTTTTTGTATTGTTTACGCATTCCCAGTCAGGGGTGACAGTAATTTCAGTCATTTTGGAGTTCACTGTATCTGTGATCGAATTCTCAGTCTCTTTCTGTCCATCTATCAATCCATTCATCAATCCATCTACCTCCATCAATCTACCTCCAACTCAGCCTTTAGTACAAAACCCCTGCTGCGATGCTCTGGGTTAAATTCCTCACATCGTCCATGCATTCCTTAAGACACACACTGACAGAAACACCTCAATAATAAATGTGAGCCTGCGGCTGACAGCGTTAGCACCCAAACATCACTTGGCTGACCTCAGGCAGCAGGCTCCACACACTCACTTATCCTGCATAGATGCCAACGATCCTGCAAGCTGAGAGAGCGTGCACACACACACACACACACACACACACACACACACACACACAGCGCGTACAAATGCGCATACACAAGCACACACAGACGAACAAAAGTACACACACACGCACACACACACACAAATGCGCATACACAGGCGCATAGACACACCAAAGCACACAGACAAACAGAATCCCACACCCACACACACAACAGCGCTTACGCAAGCATATAATTGTGAAGTTGATATAAACACTGGTTCAAAATTATGCACTCACTTCTTGGTCAGAGGCTGTTGTAAGAACCAACTCAGTTCCCTCAGGAAAAAAAACCTTACGCAGAAGAGCACACTGTCATTCCAGATGATTCTATGCCCCCAACCATTTGATGAGGGTCTTGTTTCAGCAGGACAGTACCCCCATGAACTGAGCAGGGCCAGCTCTCAGATGGTCGACACAGTGGCCCGCACAGAGCCCTGACCTTAACCCCATCAAACACTGTTCAGCTCAACTGCAAAATGACCTCGAGCCAGGCCTAGTCACTCAACATCATCGTTAGGCCTCACTCACACTCTTCGGTGGTAATGGAACTAAATCCCCACAGCAATGTTCTAACATCTAGTGACAGCCTTTCCAGAAAAGAGGATGCAGCAAAGGTGGGAACTAACGTCTTATTAAGATCAATGATTTAGAATGAGATGGATGAACACTTGGCCGTGTAGAGTGATTCAATGTTTCTACGTTTCCGAATTAATCCAAGTGTAACACGTGGAATAAGCAGAAGACAGGGGACAAACACATTTCAAACAGAATGCATCATTCCCCTCCCAAATTCTGAGAAGAGAACTGCTGGAGACGGGATCGGATTTAGGCAGGGAGAGTCGTGATAGGCCAACAGTATAATGATGTACAAAAGAGCCTGCCCTCCACTTAGATAAATGCCATTAAGATTCTCTTTCAGTAAAGGCTATTATTAGAAACCACACCAAACACAGTGGGAAAATAACTCTGAAGGCACAAATCTAATCAGGTATGAACACGTTTTCCATGTTAGATCAGTGTGTTTCCCAAAGACATTTCGTAGCTGGGTCTGCAGGCGTGAAAGAATAAGCATTTGCCTGCAGCAGAGTATTGCCAAAATGGCCATAAATGACTGCAGCAGAACATTAACAAATCATGCCAAAAAAACAGAAGGTTGACCTTTGGAACATTCGCATCATCCATTCATTCACATTTACACCGTGTCTCTCGCCAGTGAACATTTACCTCGTGTCTCTCACCAGTGATACGTGAGCTGCGTGTCTAAAGAAAAGCACAAGTGTACGTAAGGCTGATTTTCCACATTAAAACCATGTAAATGAAAGCTGCTGAAAATGGTGACGGTTGTATGACCTCTGCAGTGTTGCGCGTTGGTAAGCGACTCAAGGAACGTAGCAGTAAAAGTAACTAGGGTAAAATAGAGGTGAATAAGAGACAAATTGACCGCAATTGCTTTTTCTAGGGCTGGCTGCAGAAACGTCGCCTGCGAATGGACATGTGCAGAGTTTCCTAGGGTGTTTTTCTGTAATGCGCGTGATCAGACGCCACCCGCAGAAAAGAGATCCCCAGATGAATGCTTTTGACAAAGAGGCTGAAAACCAAATCAGCGACAACCAGGAGAGAGAGAGAGAATAACCAGCATTCATCATCTCCCATCACACAGATGCAATTATCTCATCTATTCCTCCACATTACTCCTCGCCCCTGGGCTGTCACATCATGATCTTCAAGAGCGCGGCAAGAACAAACACATCGTCCGTTTTGTTATGTCCGAAAAGACCATTTTACCCTCAACTTCTGTCATCTTTTAAAAAATGCAAATACCTGTACACACCCAAGCTAGGCCCTGAAGAGCTGTGTGGAGTAAGATGATTATCACACGTACTGCAAAGGTATACAGTGAAAGTAGTGCACAGCAAAGTAGATTTTCCAGTGTTACGCAGAAGTGTTAAAATATAGAGATAAATTAACATTGCAACAATATGAATTAACTGTAAAGGAATCAATTGCATAAGAGAGTTGGCGTCATTTTGACAGAGTTAAAAAACCATGCCCCTTGACATATCTTACGCATTCAAGAATCTATTTTGCCAAGAAGAAGAGACGCCATTTTTTAACTATACATGGAGGTATTTTAACGCTATGCCCGAGTTGCGTTATTAACACTTTAGGAAGAGTTAAATTCCTGCTGCAAAGATTGCGAAAAAATATGCACCAATATGGTGTTAGAATGAACCCTCTCGGAATGGATTTAACGCTACAATTTGCTATGTTGTATAAAGCCCAGGGCAGACGAAAGCCATAAGCCAACTGTATCATTCACTTCGTCAAAGCAAAAATCTAACACGTCCTCTGAGATGGCAGTCGGATAATGACAACCATGAAGTAGCTCTTAAGAATACATTCACTTACCAAAAACACAGAATGTTAATCTAGTATTTCCATCAAATGCTAGCGCTTTAAAGAACAATCATCAGTTGTTCCATATAGTGAGGCATAGAGCTCTAGCTCAACACATCTGACAAACTGTGCATACACTCTCAACAAGCATTGTAAGTACTCTCAACACCCTGACAAATAAATCACAGGCTACTATTTAGTAGTACCTCCAAGCACTGAAAAGGACTATAACTAGAGTGAAAAGGCGTCAGAGTCCAAAAATTCCTGCCTTCATTATGCAAGTGAATAAAGCATCATACCGTTATCACCAGCGTTTGGATATTTCAGTGCTCACACTCACACACACAAATCAGACACCCGCACAGATGAAGGCATCTCTTGATCACTGAACCTCTGTTTGAAGGCCACAGCAGACCAGAATGTCAGCGAGACGCTGACAGACTTCTGAACAAAAAAAAAGCACAAAGCCAGAAGGAAGCACTGAACTGTAGGTTCCACGTCGTTCATTAGAGAACATTTCTCCACCCCCCCACCCACCCCCCACCACCTTCAGCCCCAAGTAAAATAAAACGAGAACTCTGACTACTTAATTTGAGGGATCAAATTCAGTCAAGCGCCCAACCAGCCGAAACACCTCATTAGAGCTGCCAGCTAACCAATATCAAACACGCAGGGCCGTATTAATGAGGCAGATGTATTCATTTCGCATTTATGAGCCGCTAACCAGCTCTCTGCCTGTCTCTCTGCATCTTCCCCCTGTCCTCCCCCCCTTCTCTCGCTCCATGACAGCACAATTAATGACCTTTAATGCCCGACAGGCAGTAACAGCTCCCTTTGGGGCCTGCGAGGCACCGAAATTTGTACTGTGGATTTAGACGCAAAAAAAAAAGTATAAATAAATGGAAGTCGGACGCCTGGGAGCGTGTGGCTGATCGCGGCTTGGGTCTCTGGGGAATGCCGCGAGGACATAATAAATGACAGGCCTGTGATTAAATCAAAGCCCCTGCCTCCAGTCGCCCTGCATCTGATTGTCACTAACAATCTCACCGCGCTTTTAAACACCCCTGGGAGCCAGAGGCGATAAATCAAACGCCACGCACCGCGTGAAAAAAAATAAATAATGTGGCACAGCCGCCTCTGACAGCCATCCCCAAAAACAGAGGATAATAACCTTCGGAGTAAAAATAGCGAGAAGAGATAGCACACAGATAATTTTAAAGCATTTGACAACCAGTAACAGCAGTAACAAGGGAATAATTCACTTACATAGGTAGAATTATGAAATTTCATGAGCACAATTATACACTGTACCTTGTACTTATGCGCAAACAACAGTGTACAAACAGAACACGTAGCGAAATATACAGAAAAACCCATGAAGGCACACAGACTACTACTATATAAACACACAGCAAGTGAAATCCCATCATGCCCTGCCAGCTGATCAGCTTTGCTTAGCCTCAGTTTAACTGTTATACACAATTAGTTTTGAATCAGAGATGATACACTGACTAGGGAAGAGGGCGTTTCGCCAGTTCTGACACCTCCATTTATGAATCCGGTGGCATTGCTATAAACTACCAGCCAACTCATATTTTTGTGATAGGTTATGGACACGTATATAAGTTCCCCAGTAATAAGGGTTGAGATAAACTGAAGACATTGTATTACCGTGGCATCAAAATCATCAACTCAAATTCCTCACCACAGACGGAAAAAATTACAGTGCGCTCCTGCTGCTACGTTCAGACAAGAACATTTGAAACAAATGTCAACGGCGTGTGAGATTCTGCCATGTGTGGCCATGTGATCGATTCCCCATTAACACATGGGGATTCACCTAAATGAAATTTACACAATTAAGCTGAACTAATCTGCACATTATTTAAGTAGCCACATTTGACAGATGTTTGAAGGCCCAGCTGAGGTTGTTTTTATATCCTAATCTCAGGCTTGCTTGCACTCCCATGAGAGCACTAACATCTCTGTGAAAGCAAATGTGCTGATTACAGAAGTATAATGATATGCCTGCAACAAGCTAAACAGCATTACGCTCCTCTCGCTTTTAATTGGCGACAGCCATTTTACAACCCCTTACCGTTCCCATAATCACAGAGTTGTCCTCCACTGGAGAAGAAAATTGTTAATGTTTGCTCCCGAAACACCTTTTTTACACCTCTTAGAGGTCATAATACAAGGTTTCAGAATTTATCTAACCCCAAAGCACCCTATGCACAACACTATGGAATGGATTTGATAGCTATTCACATTCTGGAATACTCTCCCAGCGCTCAGAACTCTATTGCCAATAAAGGTAGCACAGAATGTGGCACATGAGCACAATAAACATAGCATTAGTGTAATTTCATTATGCAAAGTGAAGGACGAAGCACATCGCAGCAATTCTCCGCAGAATATTCCAAAACAGCCCAATTAAAACAGGTACTTTCTGAGTTATTAGAGACCCTCCTCACGTTAAAATGGCTAGAGTCATAAAACTATGTTAGCTAACATTATGTCTCAATCCTGCCCGCATTAAAAGCTCCTTTTAAAACAAAGATATTAATTGAGATGTAGCTTGCACTGTAAGCTGACAGTGACTTGTCAAAACGTAGTCAAAACAGGCAGCACAAGATGCTATAAGTGGAAAAAAGCTCGGTCAGAAAGATGCTGCCATTGAGGAAAGCTTGCAGCTGGAGGTCTCAAATAAAGTGAGGCATTTTCTCAAAAGCTGTCAGGCAACTGCCTGCCTAATGAAGGGCAAAGGAAAAGATGGGATTTTGCTCGTTACTGTAACAGTGGCAGACTGAGGGAGAGAGGGAGAGAGAGGAAGGGCGGGATGGAGAGACAGATCCAGAGCCATTATAAGATGTTGCTCTAAAGCCTAATTCTACATCCGATGACCTTTGGAATGAGCCCAGTCGTCAGCACGTCCTCCTCGCGGAGAAAAGCTCAATCAAATCCCAACCAACTGCAGAGTGGAGCAGTCGGGCAGCAAAAACCACAACTGTGTAGACGAGGATTAGCCGGGCCTCAGCCAATGATGTAGAAAAATGAGATTTTCCATGTACAACGCATTCTCATTTGCTCGCACACTTTATAGGGGTTCTTGACAATGTGCCGAGAGCGGTGTTTGAAAGGTGAGCAGGCCTTTCCTGAGAGCGATATGAAATCCACCCACATTCCTGTCATCCACCTCTACTATCTGCCCATTTTAGAGGTAAATCAAGGAGAAATTTAAAATCACCATAACCCGTGATAAGCTGCCTTTCCGCACCATGTCAAACCAGCACTGATCAGCCACAACATTAGAACCACAGACAGGGAAATGAATAACATTGATTATTGTGTTAAGGCGCCTTCCCAGGTTCATTTGATTTACCTTGTTCCAGCACAGATATGGGTATAATAACACTACAGTTTATTAGTTCATTGTTACCATAGAATTAACGTTAATAAGCAAAATCACGGTCCGTATTGTCGCAAGCTTTACTCAACTAACCACCCAACCAAATCACTTATTTCTTTTTTCCCTGTTAGATATATGTAATATCTATGCAATCACATGAGGATTTTTCTATATATTGTGTATTTATTTTTTTCTTGGGGTTTTTCTAACAAAATCCTCAAATGGGTCAGTTGGATGACACATACACTCCCATGAAATTGATACCTTTGCCCCTATCAGGAAAAGCCAATGTGATTGCATGCAGAAATAACCAACAAGTATACAGTCAAAATTTGAGGCACTTTGGTTGAAAAATTCAAAAGTTTTCAGCGCCACAAGTGTTGAAGTCACCAGATTTTAGCAGACTTATAAAATTACTTGAGGTGGGAGAGCTTCAAAAAAAGCAATTTTTTAACAAAATTGATTAAATTAATGACAAAATGTTCCGATTTTCTTAAAGTACACGTCTTAGTGAACCTTAAAGGGAAAAAGAGAAAAATTGAACAAAATGAAAAAAAAAAAAAAAAATTTTTTGAACCTGGGAAGGCCCCTTGACAATGGCAGTTGTCAAGAGGTGGGATATACTAGACAGCGAGTGAACAAATTGTCCTTGAAGTTGATGAGCTTGAGCAGGAAAAATGGGCAAGTGAAAGGATCTGAGTGACTTTGACAAGGGCTAAACTGTGAAGGTTAAAGGAATAGGTCAGAGCACCTCCAAAACTGCAGGTCTCGAGGAGTGTTCCGGGCTCAATGATGCACGAGGGGAGCGAAGACTGAACCGATTGATCAGATCCCACAGAAGAGCTACTGTTGCACAAACCATGCCCTGCCAGACTGGAAATAAAAATGTTCAGGAATGGCCTGAGGAAAGAGAGAGTTCAAGATGCTGACATGGCCTCCAAATTCCCCAGATCTCAATCTGATTGGGCATCTGCGGGATGTGCCGGAAAAAAACAAGTCTGATTTGTGCAGGCCCCATCTCACAACTTGGAGGACTTAAACATCTGCTGCGTCTTGGAGCCAGAAAACATGGGACACCTTCAGAAGTCTTGTGGAGTTAATGCCCCGAAAGGTCAGGGCTGTTTCTTCGAAGCACAAGAGGGACCTACACAATATAACACAGATGATTTAAAATGTTGTGACTGATCAGTGTGCACTCATCTTTAAATTTCGCATAATTTTGTCATTTTGAGGACAAAACCCGCCAAGGCTCATTCTGATGGGCAGTCATCTTATTGGCCATCCATTGCACAAATGAAAAACATAACAAAAACATTTAATTACAGTCAGAATGAATGGGCAATAAAACGTGCTTAGTATAAAAGCTCGTGTTTAAGGATGTGACACATGTTAATGTTCAACTGTTCCAGCTGCAAATCAAGAGAATGTCAGGCAAAAACAAAAACACAGAGTTGCTTTGATTCAGCTCCATGCATTGTAACCAATTACCCCTTCAGAGCAGCTATAAATATACACTTACAAAACATCTTAACTCAGCAACAATTGAGACCACATTCAAAACTCTTCTGACTTTCTGAGGACTTCAACCAATGCTCTCCACCGTTGGAGTAAATTCAGCCCGGAGTGGATGGAAATTAACGTCACGCCTGATCAGCATCCCAGAGGAGACGAGAACCACAGGAAAGGGCTTGTTTAAGGAACTCATGTTGGAAGTAATCACTTCTGAAGCTGGCCAGACTCGCGTAACAAACTCAAGGCCCGCGCTTCCGTCTGTCTGTCCATGTCTTGCTTTCTTTTCTCGGTCGAATTTTAAAAATTCCTTCCTGGACTCGCCTCGGCAGAAAAGGCCCTCTGGAATTAGTTGGATTCTGCCTACAGATATTGGCAGCCACTGATTTACAGGCACTATTAAGTGAACCTAATAAGGAGTGCGAAGGCTGTGCGCGATCTGGCACCGCTTTAATTATCTGCACATTTTGGCGCGATTCGCGGCGTGTTGCTGCCCGAGGTCTTTAATCACAGTACAATGAAAGCAGCTCCAGAATATACGGAGAAACTCTCACTGCTGTCCAAATGAGCTGAACGCTGTCCAGGACACTTGGTGGTGCTTCGCTGCAGAGACTCAATATCCTCAGTTTATATTGCACGATCAATCAACGGAAAAAAGTAAACATCGGAACTCAATTATCAGTCAATAAATCAATCAGCATTCCTCTGAAAGTGAACAGAAATACCAGAAATTGGTCCATGTCTGACCACATCACAATTTTAAATGATGCAAATTGAGGGTTAATTGAGTTTTTTTTCTTTTCTTTTTGCAGAGGGGAGGAAGGAGAGGTGATGGAAACAGTTGGTCAGATGTTCTAAAAACATTAAACGAGAAAGAAAGGAAAGCAAAAAATTCTATGGCCGCCACGGTTCTAGAACATACCCCACCACAGATTAAGTTAGCTTTAATTTGCCAATTCATCACAACATCCCAAATTACTTTGAATCATTGTTTCCTAAAGACCGGCAAGATATTTTGGAATAATCTACTGAACAAAACTAGAGGGCCATCCATATGCAGTCACAGAGTAAGTGATCCAACAGCATCATTCCCCCACTTCTTACCCACTTAGCCAGTCAGAAACCATGTCAATGAGCTATTAGCATGAAAAGGAGACAATAATTTGTCAGCTGATCATAATCAGACTCACTTTAAACTAGGAATGTAACGGTACGGCCAATTTCGCGGTTATCGCGGTGACAAGAGGGTCCCAGTATCGTCGTGGACATGTGACGGTTTCAGACCATGGGTCTTCCGGGCAAAACTATTTTTTTTCAGCTGCAGTGGAGCAGAGTGGAGGGAAATGAGAACTACAGTTCCCATCGACCCTTGCGCGCCCATCATTCTTCACGGTCCACTCAATCTAACAGCGCGAAAATGGCAGAGGCGGATACAGAGTGGCACTGGCGAGGGAGCACTTCGCGAAGTATTTGAGATTGTGGATGCTCCAGCCGTGTTTAAATCGGAATTATCGAGATAATTTTCTGCGCAATAATAATAACTCTACAACGAGGCGAGCGGACGGGCTTGCTCTTTTTGCTTTCAACGTTTCATGCCTAATGCGGCCTTAAAAGTCTTAAAATGCTTCCGGAAAATAACTTCACTGAGTTTAGTCAGCGACGCGTTAAATTTAGCAACGTCAAGGTCAGCAGAATTATTATCGTCTAACCAGCGCTAGCTCTCACCTTGTTCCCATTTACTTTGCTCAGTTTGCGATCAAGCACTTGATTGGCACAGTTATTAATTTGAATCGTTTATTTTGATGGCTCTTGGCAGTCGCATTTTGAGATTTAAATGACAAGGAAAACGGCGCAGACTGGCCTGAGTGCGTTTTCCGGATTATTTCTATTGGCTTACGTTTGACGATTTGATTTGAATATGAAAATAACCCCCCCGATACGCTTGATGAAATGTTTTCCTCATTGCATCGGCCTATTTCTTTATATTTTTGAAAACCAGGGCCATCTTAAAATGAATTTATTTTTACTGGTTATTGGCACCCTTTCAATCTAACACAGAAGCCTAGTTCAGTCTGTCTACTTCTCATTATCGTTTGTCAATAGGCTACGTATTGGTTCGGATCCATCAGTTGGCTAAATAAATTGCTTGATTTTTAGGTCGGCAAAGTACTCAGGAATAGATTTGGGGGTTGGCTAATTATGCCAAGGTGATGGAAGTTGTTCAACCTCGCTGGTAATTAGCTGACTTAAAAGCACCATTTTCTTGCCGGAAGCATTTCAAATGGCCTCTGATGTTCGATAGCCATTTGTTCAAGACCGCAGACGTTTAGAGGACCCAATTTTATAATATGATCTGATCGTGGCTGTGTGTTTTGAAAGAACTCTGAGTTCATTTGAGTTTTTAAGAGCTAAAATACCAAAGTGAAACTTTTTATGTTATTGCAGAATCTGATTATTTTTTCCCTTGTTAACAGAAAACATTGGATATTCCTGATTCAAATTGGACTTTCTTGCACTTAAACACCTTGAATCTTCAACATAAATGGGCAGAAGCATTGAGAATATTTATATTTTCAAGGTCCAGCTGGTGCATTTTTTAAATGTTATTTTATAAATGGGTCTTAGGCCCCACCCCCCACCTCATACTTCATCCTATTTTCTGTGTCCTCTGATTGACTAGAACATTCATAATGTTCAGTGTAAAACCTAATACACAAACAGCAGTTTTTGCATATATTGTAATATTCAAAGTGCAATTGTTTAATAAATGCTGATGACACTTTCTTTCCAAGTCTTCATTTGTCTTGGTTTGTTTTTTATTTTTCTGATACTACAATAAATACCGTACCGTGGACCTGATACCGAGGTATTATCGTACCGTGAGATTTTGATGCCGTTACATCCCTACTTTAAACACTAGAAGATATCATTTCTGGAGCAAATCGGAGCTCGAACAGACATGGATGCTCTAAACCTTTTCATAAAAGATGTCAACAAAGTCAATTCTAGTTGTTTTGCGGATAGCAACGTCCCACTGAGATAGCTTACTTGCAATACAAATATAATAATGATGCTCAGTGTTAACCACCAAAGCTATGCGTGATTAAACCAATGCATTTGATAAGAAGAAAAAAAATATTGAGCCATTTATTCTGTTCTGCCACCTATTTCCAATAAGATGACATTTCTTGGAAATATTTGAATTACTCGGGAGAATGACTGAAATGACTCAAACTAAACCGCCACAAACACTGATCGAATGGGACATTTGAAAGTCAATACATGCAACAGCAGAAAAAATTATTTTTCTGCCCAACAGCCCAACAGTCCGCTAACAGAGGCAGTCAGCATTCGGTGCTCCGGGAGCTGTTAACAGCATGCTCAGCTTCCCCTTGCCCATCGACGAGGTCACCGAATAATAACATCCAGGAAGCATCCACTCCACGACCAGGCCAAAGCCGCCGCAATAAATCAGGCTGCTATGGAGAGACTGAAGGTTTAAACTCAGTGCTGCCCTCGCCTTCGGAAGAATGAACCCAAGGATACCTGCACTCAAGCCAGGCATAGCAGGAAGTGCACAATAACCAGCAAAGTGACAATACAACACGCTAGCATCGCAGTCTTCCTTCTGCAGTACGACTGAACGCAGCTTGCCATTTCTTTTCATACCTTAGCTGCCAAATTCTGCAGCGTCTGTTCCACGACCAGGAAAGCAGTGCGTCTGAAAAAGACTGATCCTCTGCGGGAAAGCATTTTCAGCCTCATTTCAATTTCACGTCGTTTCATTCAGATGTTTTGTTTTTTTTATTACATATTTCCTTTTACACTCCTGCTGACTGAGAACAGCTGACAGCTCACATACAGGCACTGATTTAATTTCAAGTTCATTTGCTCATTCGGCACACAGTGTGTAATAACACAGTCTAAATGAATTACCAAAATGGACGATTCCGAGGTATTGTCAACCAAAGTTCCCCTTCGGGACAGACACTAAAATGATCCCCAAATGGAAATGGAGGGAAAAATTGACCTTTTTCCTCCCAAATGTGCACTATTATAACTATAAATTGTAAAAAATATTTTTTTAATACATGAACAGAATTTTGTTTGGGGGACGGTTTAGTGTCTCGTCATGGAGGGGACATTTTGTTAAAATACCTCAGAATCGCCCAAATGGAAAACGTGAAGACACAAACTGTCACACAGTCACGCAGACATAAACAGTCACATAGGCAATACATGCTTATCAGCCAAGAAAAGTTTAACGTGATAACAGTATGTACCAGGTTCTTATGGTTCAAATATTCCTCCATGCAACTAGCAGCACTGAGAAAGAAACTAACATAGAGATAAAATACAAGCTTTTATAAGACCTGAGGGGTGATTTTGAAGCATGAGAACATCTCAATCTGTCGCTTCCCAATCTGTCACCTTCACACATAACCCAGCCAGCAAAATAAGACCACACACGCCATTCGGTCCCTTAGCATGTCTCAGCCTGGCACATCTTGGTGCATTTAACACCAAGATGGCATTTCAGAGAGCTGACACTGACGTGGGCGCCCATCACAGCTTAACAGCTGAGGAAAGAGGCGCCAAACGAGCGTCTTTTAATTACGGCTTCGGAGCCGCCGGCAAGCTCGGTAGGGCTCTCCCTGCTGGCAGAGCTCGTCTCCTCGCACGCTCATTAGCAGCCCATTTACGCCATCTCCGCTCCCCATCGGCGCGACTTCTCCAAGAAGACAGTGCCAAAGACAAAACAAATCCCTAACAAGGAAACAACAACAAGGGGACATTGTAAACCTCTCCGAGACATAGCTAACCCGTTTCGACCCGTTCCCCAGTCATCAGTCAAATTTAGCGCTTTCCTACTCAATCAAACAAAGCCGTAGCTTCCTGCTCTCTCTCTGTCTCCTTCTCTTCAAATTACAAATGAGTCCATTAGGCGGTGTGCGCGCCCTCGGCCGGCTCGCAGTAATGGCGCGTGAGATCTCTGTCCTGATTCAAACGACTCCCGCTGCAGCCATGAGTGCAGATGGAGGGGGCTGCTGGGTAATGAGCTATCGTGCTACCAAAGGGCACATCGGCCAGCTCTGTCAAGGCGGCAGGATAAACAGCAGGGGAGGGAGAGAGGGAAAAGAGAAGAGATGCAGAAATTGTTGCCTCAAATTCACCGCTATATACTGAGAGGCATTAAAAATGCACGGTGGCTGACAACTGATTGTTTTTCCTTTGCTGATGCATATGATGACCATCAGGTATGGTAAGCATTGCTAAATGTCAGGTGTCTGGGTTCGAATCCCTTCCTGGTTTAGCACCTCATTATGATTATCCAAATGCAACAAAATTCCCTGGATCATGGATGTGAGGTTAGTCAGGTTAGAGTACATCAGCTGTTCACCACATTAATGGTGCACTATGGGTAATATTGAAGAGAACTACTCACGGAATGAGTACTGTTCACCAAGCGTTTGGACAGCACTACAATATGGCTGCCACCCTGAATAATGAGCCAAATAACCAATAGGATACAATTTCATACACAGTACAGGGCGCCAAGATATTCTTTGGGTCTATAGGGCACACTATCCAAAAGCCTTCATTAATCATAGCTGGTCAAAAAAACTAAAATTAACTAGGCCTACGCTGTCGGCGGCCGACAGCAAGGGGTATATCCCCGAAATTCCCCAATCCTCGAAGCCCCCTTTATTAGATTCCCCTTTACTAGACCTACAATATGAGGCAAATTTGAGGTCTGTGTAAGTAATTGTTCCAGAGATATGGTTAAAAAAACTGATTTTTTCAATATGTAGCGCCACCTGCTGGCAAACCTAGGGGTGCATACTTGCCCAAAATCTAATCAGTTCATCCTCTCTACCATATCTACCCATATGCTAAAAATGCCAATGTGAAGTATTTTGAGAGTTATCGCACTAACAGCTAAAATCTGCGGACGTGGCGGCGGCGGCGTGTGGGGCGAAACCATGATATCCCCGAAACTTGTATTTTGGGGATATAATTAGTGTACCACTGTTAAATAAAGTACTACTTAATTACCACATGAATAAGAATGATTCATTTAATGCTTGTATGGAAAATAAAATACTCAAGTTGTGAACACTTGTTTCCAACACAGGTGCAAGTGGAGTTACTTACCGGTTTAGTAAAAATCAAAACACTGATGCCCAGAATTTGATCCCATCATTTTCATACCTAGGGCCTGATCTACTAAGATCCCAGTTAAAGAGTGCTAAATTGCGTGCTCCTGGTAACATTTTTACGCGTTTGGTTTGCTTACGTTTTGTGGGTGATCTAATAAGAGTAATTGCCTAAATGGCTGCTGATGCAAACAGTATTATTTAAATGAGGACTTTGCGCGCTGCAGCCATTTCTACCATGGACAGTTTGGAGGAAAAGGCCGAACGCAAACGCAAAATTAAATTTGACTCGATGGAGTTGGAGGTGCTTGTGGAGGAAGAAAATACACTGTTATAAATGGACTGAATTTTACAGTTAAATTAACACATTGTCTCATTATTTTAACTGTGAGTAGAATCCTGTATGCATTTAGTTGTGGTTTACAGTTAACATACACGGTACCTGTGTTATAAACTGATAGTAAAATTACAGTTAAAATAACTGCCAAAAAAGGTGCAGGTTTATAACCGTGCATGCTCAGTGTTTGAGGGGGGAACAATTTGCACGAGTACAGTCACTCGCTCCGATTTTTCTTGGGAAGCGAGCAACCGCATAAGACTCGTGTTTGGTTTCATTCAGTGCTTCCCGTGCGGATGGAAACTTGATGTACCAGCCCATCCTGCACAACACGGCATCCAGTATTTGAGACAGTACACATGAGAAACTGTTTTGGGAGATCCCAGCAGTGAGAGCTACTGTACGCTGGAATGAACCAGTTGCGAGAAAATGGAGAGTAGCAAAAAGTTTTGTCATTGCTGGTATGGCATGACTTCTTCTTGTGACTCGCTCCAAATCAGCCCTTATTTCATCGAACAGCTCCAAATGACATTGCTGTATAGGCGATATGTCTGGATTATTCTCTCCTCTGACATCCCAAACATTATCACACGGATGGAGAACACCCGTCTCGGCGTACTCGCCGCCTGTGTCTCCTCCTTGCAGCAATAATGGCAGCCATGTCTGTGTGCAACTTTGTGGAGCCAATTAGTACCAACCCTTCAAAGGTATTAAATAGAAAATGCAATCACCATCACTGAAATTGCTTTCAAGCTTGATAAGTCACTATGCATGAGCTAAAATTTTGTATTTGCATTTTCTCCTCCCATATTTTGCATGCTAGGATAGGCACGCCCCTTATTACATATTCAAGAGGGCCAAAAGTACTAACTGCATAGAATGTGCAAATTTGCACACTTCAAAGATGCAATCCTCAGTGCACACCCTTAGTAGATGAGATTGCAGGTTAATTTGCAGGTGACATAGAATTTGCACGCGTTTCTGTATACGCAAAGCGTAAGTAGATCAGGCCCCTAGTCTCTTTTCCTCACCACTGCACCGCTTCCTTTACAGTGCTCACTCATCTTCATGAACACCTGAATTTTGCTCCAATTTCAGGTGTAGTTTTTCACAAAAACTACCAGTTACCCTCCTCATTCGCAAAACTGAACCAAAACAGTCTCTCCCAGTACTGCAGACGACGCAGCCAGTCTTCTATACTCTTGTATACAAGCAATCTGCAGAAAGACCCATGTTGGCCTTTTCATATCCTTATAATATATTAACTATTAGATGGCTATTCAGCAGATGCTTTAAAAAAAGAGACTTGGAGACGATTAGGCAAAGTAGGGGCCAGTCCCCCAGGAGCAATGCAGGGGGGAAAGCCTTATGCCCGGGCCCAATGGCTGAACTGATCATCGCCTGGTTACACTGGGGCTTAAACCATCGACCATCTGAGTCCCTGTCAAACACCATGACCACAGCCACGTTCACCGTGGGTCACCCCATACAGGTCACACACACGACCGTTGACAGAATTTTTCTCCTCTCCACATTCGGATCTGAACGCACTCATTTCACCACTCTGACCAACAACTGGTGTCTTTATAATCCTGCTCAAGCCCTTTTGGAGGTGTATTTAAGGCAACATTTTGAGTTAAGGTCTCCTCAGCCAGTTTACCTGAGAAACACCTTAAAACATCAGAACACTGCAATAAAGACACCTCCAAAGGGGCTCAAGAAAACTACTCAGTGTGCGGATTACTCCTCTGCGTTTCATCTTCTCAGCCATTTTATGCAGCAACTGACCCACTGTGGTTAGTTTTGGATGAACACATATTCTGTGTGTAGTTAAAATTCTCAACAGAAATGCTACCCTCTGTTCTATAAGCAACACAAAGCCCACACAAACTAGTCAGCCACTGCTTTCATTAGCATTAAGCAGGCATTGTCACACACCGTGACAGTTTAAAGCAAGCCATTAATGCGACCAGGGTCCGGCTCAATACAGTGCCCTCATAAATATTAGTCAATGAGAGCATAACAAGGACAAAGCAAGGCTCATGGGAGGGCCAACCCCGTCCAGTGATAAATTTGATTTAATTTCCCCAGGGCCATCGATATTTCTCAGGCACATAATTACAGCACACCACACAGAGGATTTTATGTTTAGTCAATAACTCACTCGGGAACAATCAACATTGGGTTGGACAAGATTTAATGATGTCCTCCTTCAAGCCGACCTGTCGTTAACTTATAGAGACCTCAGCACACACAGCAAGACGGGTATGTGCATCAGCGTATGCTTACGTGTGTGTGTGTGTGTGTGTGTGTGTGTGTGAGAGAGTGTGTGTGTGTGTGTTTGAGTGTCCGTTTTGTGCATCTACTGTATCTTCATTAAGAAACCTCAGCAGGACCATCTACCACATTGATTAGCAGCAAGTTACAATAGAAGAAAATAAGAAATAAATAACCAGAACTAATAAAGAAAATGAACTAAAAATAAGCATCCTTAAACCGTTATTATGGACCAGGGTCGAATACTGTAACGGCGCGGGATGAAAGGATGAAACAGTAAGTAACCGGAACCTGACAGCGTCTCCAGATCGATGGGCTCGATGAGCCGCCAGGAGAGTAACGAGGGGTCGATGGCCCGTGACTGAGGCACTGGCGGGTCGCAGTGGCAGCTGTGCTGGTGAGCTGGGCCGGGTGAAGCTCCATCAGAGAATGAGCAGTTGAGCCATGGCCCACTGTAAAGGGAAAATGGCCTCCTTCAGCCAGTTACACTACAAACACAATGCAGCCGCCGGTGTGAGTCTGCTGGTGTGCGTCTGTGGCACAGGCTGTGATGTGACTCTATCCATTCACCTGCTACGAACCGTCATAATGGGGGTTCACATCCGGTCTCTCAGTCCTTTGCTGCCCATTCACTCCCCTCCCTCTCCAGTCATCCCTTCTCTCTATCCTGTCCAGTAAAGCCAGACAAGCCCTGAAAATCCATATGAGCTAAATTTCATGCTGACTCCAAGAGGTTGCAGCAAAGCCTCTCATGGATTTTTTCATTTTTCAGTTTGTTGGTTTGATGGTGATAAAATTCCCAAAAATTTAGACTTCAGGGTAGTTTTCATTTGGAGGACAGAGCCAGAGTGCAGCCCGTGTTGCTATGAAAAATGTTTAGCGACATGAAATTTTGTTTTTACAGGTCAATCATTTTAGGACTGAAAGCCCTAAATCTTTTCAGACATAGACTGTGATGGTACTTTTTTGCATGGACTTTACTTGCAGCCTTAGAAAACATCATAGACTGTGATGGTACTTTTCCACATAGACTTCACTTGTAGCCTCAAAAAACATCCATCAGCTTTCTGCCTGGTAATATTTGGCTGTAAAAACAGACAAATGTCAAACACCAAGTAACCAAAATCGGGTAGGTTCGACCTGCGCCTTCAAAACTGTTTCAGTCCTTCTATGAATGCTTTCATACCATTTCTGAACTTTGCATAGTGGGATGCTGGCCCATGCTTCAAGGACAGTGCTTGGAGAGGTGAAGGAAGAGGAAACCTAATCCACACACTGTGCTCCAGAACATCCCTTAAGGCTTAGTGATGCTCAGATCTGGCAATGATGCAGGTCATGAAAGGCATTTAACCCCATCTCTGGTGCTCTTGGAACATTAATGTTTTCAACAGTGTGTTTGAGGCGTTACACTGTTGGAATACAGGGACATCATTAGTGACATCTGGTCTAGTAAAATGTTTTTTTTTTTTTTTTTTTTACTGTTTCATGTCCGCAGAGAGCAATCATTGAGTCCAATGCTGAAATGGCTGCCCATAGCAGAACCACCACCATGCTTCACAGCTGACAAAAGACAATGTAGACTGAATGCCTCTTTTGGCTTTTCACAAAATAAAACCATCTGGATATATTAAAAAGAGTAAAAGATGGCTCAGCAGACCATATTACTTTTCTCCGTAGCTTGGGGATCCAGTTTGTGTTCCTTGCACCATGTTACACAAATTTGTACATAAGCCTTTGACATAAATGGTTTTCTGAACAGCGGTTGTGCCATAAATAACAACATACATGAAGGCAATGGCATGAAACTCAGGATGTGCTCTATTTGTTGATATGGGCTGAAATATGAATTGATTCAAGTTGGCAATGATTTTTTGATCTGTTCTGTGGTTATTACCATCTATCCTATTAACTGCCAGTCTGTCACTAATGGACAACTTTGATTGTGGCCACTTTTTTTCCCTGGTTGCTGATGTCGTTTTTGGACATATGTTTTCATGATTTCTGACACTGTTCCCCCCTGCTACCTTAAATAATTTTGCCATCTGACACACCTGCAATTCAGGCACCATTGATATGGCCCCTTTGGGACTCAGTTTGGAAAATTAAACAGGAAATTAGACCTCTCTTAAGCAGATAAATGCAGCCAATCAGCCTTGAAATTATTACGAATCACCCATAAATTCTTACCTAATGGTGGCTTAGATGCTTCAGAATATACAGATATTTTTCAGGCATGATTCTAATTTTTGTTAAAATTAAATAACAAAAAAAAATTATAATTACTGACGGTTGTTTACAGGAAGGAAAGAACAGTGTGACTAATCAACCAAAACCTTGAGTCTGGCGTGAAGAGACGTCAGAGCACTGAAAAACAGCTGCTCCAGCAGAAATAAACGCACACTCAATTGTAAGCTGCAAAGCCAGGCTGGGCTGTACACATGAATACCCATAAAGAGATTTCCAGCCTTTCTTCACTCCATACATCTGCAGATGGAGACAAAGACTTTCTGCCAATTAGGTGTGACTTTGAAGCTCATCATTGGCAATGAGAGAATGGATTTATAGCAGCTGAAAAGGGCTCCCTGAATGAGTTAGCATGTGCTCAAGGTCGACACCCCTCAAGCAATGGCATTTGCAGCTAAAAAGCTTTATTACTCAAGAACATGACCCTGAACATGAAATGTAATTCAGTCTTGAGTGAGAGAAAAGGATTTTTTCCCCATTAAATGTCACATTTTAAAAAGGGTTGCATGTGTCAGTCTTGAGCAGGTTGCATTGCTTCTTTCCTTTTGAGAACAGAAATATTAAGCAGAAATGCAATTTACTGTCGTGTTCTCTTTTTTTTTTGCATCAAAGACCTGTCCTATTACTAAAGGCAAAGCTACACACTTTTTCAAGCGCAAATTATATGCTATTACTCAATAATTTGGAGTCACTTCAATAATTCTTTTCATTTTATTCAATAATAGTGTTTGAGTAATAGTATGTCATATAAAACAAACTCCAAAATCCAAGATGCTCAGTGATTTTACGGCATTCTGGATAAAAATTTTACTACAATTTCATTATCGATGGATTTGAATATTGTTTCGATATATACAGTGCCATGAAAAAGTATGTGCCCCTTCCTGATTTTTCATTTTTTTGCATATTTGTCACACTTCAATGTTTCAGATCATCAAACAAATTTCAATATTAGACAAAGATAACCCGAGTAAATACAAAATGCAGTTTTTAAATGATGATTTCATTTTTAAGGGAAAAAAAGCTTTCCAAACCTGCCTGGCCCTGTGCGAAAATGTAATTGCCCCCCTTTGTTAAATCATGAATTAACTATGATTTACCACATTTTTTGAGTTCAATTTCACTAGCCACACCCAGGCCTGATTACTGCCAGACCTGTTGAATCAAGAAATCACTTAAATAGAACCTGTCTGACAAAGTGAAGAAGGCCAAAAGATCACAAAAAGCAACACATCATGCTGCGATCTGAAGAAATTCAAGAACAGATGAGAAACAAAGTCATTGACATTTATCAGTCTGGAAAGGGTTACAAAGCCATTTCTAAGGCTTTGGGACTTCAGCGAACCACAGTGTGAGCCATTATCCACAACCGAAGAAAACTTGGTGAACCTTCCCAGGAGTGGCCGGCCTACCAAAATTACTCCAAGAGCGCATCACCGACTCATCCAGGGGGTCACAAAACTGAGTATCTGAAGTGATATATTCACAATAGTATAAAGAAACTGGCGAGCCTAATTGGGCTGAACGGCCTGTTCTCGCCATGTTGTGTTGTGTTGTGTTGTGTTGTTATGTTGTTATGTTATGTTATGTTAAAAGAACCCAGAACAACATCAAAAGAAATGCAGGCTTCACTTGCCTCAGTTAAAGTCAATGTTCATGATTCAACAATAAGAGAGACTGGACAAAAATGGCATCCATGGGAGAGTTCCAAGGCGAAAACCATCGCTAACCAAAAAGAACACAAAGGCTCATCTCACATTTGCCAAAAAACAACTTGATAATCCTTGAAAATTTTTTGTGGACTGACAAGACAAAAGTTTAACTTTTTGGAAGATGTGCGTCCCATTACATCTGGCGTAAAACTAACACTGCATTTCATACAAAGAACATCATACCAAAAATGGTGGTGGTAGTGTGATGGTCTGGGTCTGTTTTGCTGCTTCAGGACCTGCACAACTTGCCGTAATTGATGGAATCATGAATTCTGCTCTCTACCGTAAAATCCTGAAGGAGAATGTCCAACTATCAGTTTGTGACCTCAAGCTCAAGCGCACTTATACTATGCAGCAGGACAATGATCCAAAACACACCTCTGAATGGCAAAATGAAGGTTTTGGAATGGCCAAGACAAAGTCCGGGCTTAAATCCAATTGAGATGCCGTGGCATGACCTTAAACAGGCTGTTCATGCTCGATAACCCCCTAATGTGGCTGAATTGAAATGATTCTGCAAAGAAGCGTGGTCCAAAATTCCTCCACAACGATGTGAAAGACTAATCTATCTATAAAGCAAGAAGCGTCTGTCTGTGTGTCTGTCTGTCTGTGTGTCTGTGGCTCGCATATCTCTGACTGTTTGTCAGATCGGCCTAAGCTTTCGGATATGGCTTGCGCATAGCACGATGGTGTGCATCCTTCACTTTGAAGCTTTTTTGATTAATTTTCAAAAAGTTACAATCCCATACTCCTGTGTAACTATCTAGCCTGTCGCGCTCTAACTCTAAGCTATAGCCATGCCTCAGGAAAAAAAGTTCGCGCTCTCGCTCTCAGCTATAGCCACGCATCAGGGAAAAAAGTTAAAAGAATCCCATATGCTACTGCTATACCGCTCTTGCTCACTGGAAAGTTTGCATAGACTTATGGCACTCTCATCTGTAAGTAGGCTTTTTCTTAAGTTTCACCACGCTGTTATCATCTGCTCATCGTGCTTGCTGACATGGCTAGAACATGGTCTGATTGACTAAAACATTGCCTAAAGTTTCCCATACCAAAGCATGTTTTCAATATTTTATTTTCATGTCCAGATCTTCTTTACGATTCAAAGTACTGCGTACGTGCAGTCTTGATTGACACTCCCGGAGTTTTTTATGGCATGCGCTTGCGGATAAGCTACTCGTTGCTTTATTGCATTAATTTTGAGACCACTGTCCATTCTCTTCCCTGTGATTTCACTTGCTAGCGTCTCTAACCTATTGCTAGATACCGTTCGAAATGCTGCGTTAGCAGTTTATTTTGTCCCCATCTTCCTCTGACAAATAAACGCTGGTCTCAGAAGCTAACACAGCCTCATTTGGCCATCCATGAAAAAAGCTACTTTAGCTCCCACTTTTCTATAGGAATACATACTTCCTATGGGTACTGCATTAGTTGCCAGTAATCGCAAATGCTTGATTGCAGTTGTTGTCGCCGAGGGTGGCACAACCAGTTATTAGGTTTAGGGGGCAATTATTTTTTCACATAGGGCCAGGTAGGTTTGGATAGTTTTTTCCCTCAATAAATGAATCATCATTTAAAAACCGCGTTTTGTATTTACTCGGGTTATCCTTGTCAAATATTAAAATTTGCTTCATGATTTGAAACATTTTAGTGTTACAAATATGCAAAAAAAAAAAAAAAAAAGAAATCAGGAAGGGGCAAATACTTTTTCACAGCACTGTATTTCAGTATTTCCCAATATATGTCTTTAAAGATGAGCACATTTAACAAACGTTACACTCCAGGTGATCAAATAACTCCTCTTTGGGGCTGTCGTTAGGGGATTGAGCTGATTTCGGCCCTGAAAAATATGTGTAGGGTCGTTGTCTTGTTGTAACACAAAATTTCTACTATTTAATCTACATGAAAATCAGTAGTGATTCCAAATTTTTGAGCAGCAGCTTATATGACAAAAATAAAACCAAATTCCTTTAAAAATCAGTATTTCTCAATAGGATATGTCCCAACCAACTTTCAGATGTAGCAAAAATAGCCTGACCAACTTTTGATCAGTGGGGAAAATGAAAGGACTGTGGAATCGTAAATCTAAGATGACACAGTCCAAATTTTTTTTTTAATTGAAATTGTTAGTAAATAGGCTGCATATATTCTGTTTATATTATTAAAAATATCTTTCCACTTGCTTTCTTTTTGCGGAGATTTATGGGAAACATGATGACTAATGAAACTGACTTTCCTGAAAATGTGGTCAAAGACAACACAAAACATGGGACAAAAAAAGAAAGTAGAAAGAAAGATGAAGCGAGGGCAATACTATCTAAAGTAAATTCCAGTTTTTGTTGCAGTAGAACACGTGAGGAAAATCACAATGCTATCTGGCTATCCGGCTAATTAACCTGCTCCCGTCCTTTAGCGTGGGACTTTATTTTACATGCAAGTGATTTACTGTTTCCAGCTCGACCATTTCGCCTATGCAAGATAGTCGGCAACTGGATGTGTGTACCTAGCTTGCACCCAGTTTTTGTTTGAAGTTCAAATGGACACTGAATCAGAAATTTAAGATCTAAGCTACAAGAATACATTTAAGAATGAACATTTTGAGCTTTCTTTTGCTTTGAGCAGTTAAATAGGGATTTTCTGAAAACGCCAAATAATAGTTCTTCTTTAAAAAATTCCTTGTGTTAAAACTTATCTAACTTATGAGGGCATGATTTGGGATGTTGGGCTACACTCAAACCGAGCCATTTTCAAGTCTGATTTGTACAGAGCTGTCAATTGTGAGGCTGGCATCAGAATATTACTGACGTTAGATCACTATCCAGCTAGCGACCTTGCGAGCCATACCTCGTTAAATTACCATATAGTGACTGTAACGTTCACAAATAATACAACAAACAATCATGTAAATAATTGGGAAGAGTATTTCAATTGTTCCATATCCTTAAGCGTCATAATAAATGTTCATAACATGAATAACAACTGTAAACTAGCATTCAAAAATCAAATCAAATGTATCAGGATTAAAAAATTGAAAAACAAGTTTATGAATATGGCATCTATCTTTGAAAGTCATGGAGGCACCTCACTTGGCATCTTAAAAAGCAATGAAACTCTCATTCAGATGATCTCAGTCCACGGAAAAGCCAGTATTTGCACTCATATTAATTCCAGCTGGCCTCGCATTACACACATCTCCCCATTAACTTTCACTTTAAAGCTACGCCCTTGCAATAGCCTCAAGTTTCCCATCAACAGTGCACCCAAAATTGCACATGGTGTATTTTTCATTCATTTTTCATTCATTCATTTCATTCTGGTCCCGACAAACCAGAGCCGCAAAAAAAAACTGTTTTGGCATACTCTTAATTGTCATTTAGGATAGTTGCGGGGTGATGAGACAGATGGACGGAGAATGCTTTTATTTGCATTTGAGATGCGATGCATACCTGTGACGTGCAGCTCACAGTCAGGAGTAGGCTGTCCCATCAGTCCCTGCAGGCTGGGTTTACCAAAGTAATTTGAAAGGCTGCTTTAAGCTACAAATGATTGTAGTATTTTTTGGGGGTATAATTTTTATCCAAATGTTGATGAACTACAGCCTTCTTAAAATATTTATGCATGAACAAAACCTGCCTTTAATCTGCTGTTTTCTTCCAAGCGTTCGACCAGTAATACAATGAGGCTTATGAAGAGTCACTGCATCTACTCTGGCATTAAAACTCACTCTGGCCTTTGAAAACTGAAGTTCTAAGCGGAACCATAACGCACAATGGCACAGTTATTTGTCTCTATTTATTGTCTTATTTACTCGAAAAAGTGTTTTTTTCCATTACCTGTTCCTTTTCTGTCCCAGCGGAAATTAGATAATTTCCAGGAGCATAACCAAGTTAAAACCACTTGAATTATACATTCAGAGAAATAAATAAAGATCTCTCAATCATTTGTGCTGGTTTGCTTTAATATTAACAGAGTTTATTTTTATAATTCATTATACATTTCTTTTTTTTGGGTGGGGAGGTAGATGGATGGTCAATGTATATTTTGGGACGGTTACAAGCAGGCTTTGAGACTGTTTTGGGAGTTCGGTCAAAAAAGTTCATAGTTAATTTCAAGCTCTGTTCATGGTGTTCAATAATACTTAGAACATCAACATGTTATGCATCCAAGCAGAAACCGTAAACTGTCCTGAAGGCGACTTATTCTTGATTTTTTTAAAAATAAAATGTGTGCCTTTTTTATATTTTAACAATATTCACAGGTCTGAAAAATGTGTCGATACACATAATTTTAAACATTCATGAGAAGCCATAAAACATTCTTTCTTTCATTAACATTTTTTCAATACCTCTCTACTTTAACCCCCTCCAGCTGATCCCGATTTTCCTGCAGAGATGAGGAACATGAAAGTGACCGGCCCACAGCCCGGTGACTACAGAGATGATGTGAAAAAGCACAACTGGGACTGGCCATAAAGAATATAATAGAAACTCTGCTCTCGAAGGAGTCCACATTTCCTGCAGCACCGCTGACAGAGAGCAGTAATAAACAAGTGCAGCGGAGTGGGCAGTTAAACTGTGGCAGGTGCGGCAGAGGGGGTGCACCTTTGATTTGAGACGTGCAGTAAAAGTGAGCGGCTCGGTGCTCCATCATGCGCCGTTCGCCCAAACGCACCTCCAGAGACGGACACCTATGCACAGACGTCGTCTCGACAGCTTGTGCCTTGTTTGGCTCCAATCGTCCTGCACCCACTATAAACAGGGCTTTTCACTTTACTTTATTTGCAGGTTGCACATTAGCGAGCCTAACGCGTGCAAACCGAAAGGTTAGGCTCTGGATATATGGAATGGAGACTCTTTTGTTGAATGGTAGCAGTGGATTATGGGCACATGACAGGGGTCTACACAGCTGTCACAAAAATGTCCACACAATGTCGTCGCCACACTGCAGCGATGTCAAAACACTCAGCATAGTGAGAACATTTTGGGAAGGTAGATTTCTGTAGTTACAAAAAGGGGAAAACGTGAACAAAAAAAAAAAAGACTATACGATGCAGGGACTTTTCCATGGTCCCCTAACGCTTCTCCCCCCCTCTGGCTGTTTGGCTGTCCTCTGTAATCAGGGATGGAATTAAAATACACAGGATGTGCCTGACACTTACAGCAGCCGCACTTAATTAGTGGCATGTCGTCGGATGCGAAAACAGCCAGGGACATCCCTCCCAGACACCTGCCCACCCCAGCAGCACGTGTTGGGGGGGAACGCGAGGCGGGAGCATCGAGAGTGGCATCCCAGCGCACCACAGTCTGCCAGGCCTAATTAACCGCCACGGCAGCACTCACCAGAGCACCAAAAACAAGACGGCTAAAACCAGGCTACCCCAGATTTATTTTCTTGCTAATTAAGTAACCTCATGCTAACTCAGCTAACAAGGTAGCTGATCCATAGCAGGCCACTCTTGCTCGCCCGCTACTATAGCTATCAGACGGAGTAAACGAAGACAAAAAAGCCAAGCCCTAAGACTTTAGAATAACAAAGATATGCAGACAGTCCAGGCACTAGGCATAAGTGAACATGGGGGCTTGGCAATAATCAGCCTATCCCTCAAAAATAAGGGGGCATTCCAGTTGGGGATGGGGTCAAATGAACAATTATTTATATTAACCACACTATTTAAAATGTGCCCATGTCCCCATTGTGGGACCACATAAGCCTCCTCACCGTTTCAACAGCCCTAATCCACTAAGTTTCTGTATGTAGCAAACAAATTTTAAACTAGTTCGACCACTGATAGATCCTTAAATTCAATTTTAAGTGTATATTGCCATGATGATACCCAAAGGACGAGAATCTAATTTTCAATTAATTTAATTAAATACCACATAATTTCAAATGCCTTAATGTAGAGCAGGCTGATGTTAGTGTAACAGCACATCAATTTAGTCCTGCCTTAAGAGCTGTAACGTAAATGAAAACATTTCAATAAAAAAAGTTTCTGAGACATATCTATCTACATTATAGGATTATAAGAAAGCCTAAGCATTAGCAATGCTTTCCAGTAGTCAAGTTGAAGTTAACAGAAATCTGGGAGCTGCTGCCAAGATAGGTGTTCATTTTGGTCCCTGACATGGGCTAACCTTAGCATGGGAGGGGCAGACCGCAGCAATATCCATCATAATGGCAGTCCGTGACTCATCTCTGAAGCCACAGGGGGTGGCTGGATGGGCAGCAACGATTCAAAGCGTTGCGCAGAGCCGGCCGCGTCACACGTGACGACTTCCAGTGGCCCGCGGCGCTCAAATGGAGCCATAATGTGCTCGCGCGCTAAGCCCTGCTGACAGCAGTGATGGATGACCACCATTACTGGGAAATATCATTGCGACTAAACCACGTGTTGGCCCCCGCCGAAGGGTCGTATTGTCAATGAGGAACACATTACGCTCCCCGAGTAAATACTGATTTTCAGCAGGAACAAACAGGGAGAAAAGGCCAGAAGTTGGGTGTATGATGTACCAGCGGTCAGGTTGTGTAGCTCCTGTACAGGGGCACACTAGAGCAGCATTGTGAAGCTGATGGTGGGACACTCCACTTCTAAGCTAAAAGTACAATCATGCTGTTGTCTCATTTCCAAGTTCAACTAGTACCACAGGGGGCAGAGAAATTAGCCTCAGTCATGTTCTCCGGAGAGCAAGCACAAACTCAATAAGCCCTGCCACTTAAACACATCATCTATAATAGGGTGAGGTAAAATGTATTATATTCCTAAGTGTCTCAGAGTACAACTCCTATTCCCCCATAAGATAACCAGCAATGATGTAAAAATACTGAGCAGAAACTGACGCGAGATAAGGGGGCAATAAATAAATAATTAAATAAATTTTGGCCCAGCACTGAGCGGTCAGTGTGGAAAACCTGAGGTTCATTCTCAACAAGAGCAAAGATCTCAGCTCTCCTCTCTGATGGGTTTTTGCTGGGTGTGCAGTTCAGACTCGAGATGTTATCAGCACTTCCACCTCCTTCTTACCCGTATAGACTCTCTGAAAATGGCTGCTCAGGCACTCGATGACTTGGACAGAGCAGTCATTTTTTAAGTAGTTCCTCAACACTCCACAGCCGAGCTGTTTATATCTGACCAGAATACCTCAGCAGCCACAAAGATTTACATTGTGTTTTACATAAACAACAAACATTCCACAGCAAAGTGGCCACCGAGAGATTTTAACAAAATCAAGCAAATGTATTAAAGAAATGAATGAGCTTGAATTGATAAGCCAGTATGATTTAACTGGCTCAAATTGTAACGTACGTATGCACCATCTTTCATAGAACAGTCACCCCCAGAGACCGCTACCGTGATAGTAAACATCTTCAGTCATGTTTCAATGAAGCATGTGAAGGCAAAAACTCAATGAAGCATGTCTAACAGCCCTGTTCTCAAGATAAAAATACCGTAACAGCTCAAATACTGTAAGCAATTACTGAAAATGCATCCTACTTTGTGAAAGCTGGCATATCATAAACAAAAGCAGTTTCTCATTATATATCACGGACAAGTCTATAAAAAAAAATTATTTTATAACCAGGAAACTACGATTTAAAGTTGTCAATGAGGATACCAAAACAAGCCAGCATTCTAAAAATAGGCCTTTCATTCAGAGCATCGTGTTACTCAGAAACAAACACAGATTGATGAATTCTGATGATAGGCTTGGCGCATTCTAGCAATCAGGTGAATTAAAAAACTGCTGTTCCATAACAAATCAAAGTAAAGACACACACAGTTGCTTGCGCACTCCAAATTATATACTTCACACCAGAACTGAACCCTACAAGCCATATGATGTCCAGTTAGACTTGGGTAGATATGCTTAAACTTTCTGTTATTCCAGACCCCAAACTAACAGGCATAACTAACGGCTTATAAACACGTAAACGATGAGGAAATGACTGCAGGCACCATGGTCTCTAATAATCTCAGAGCAGCTTTGAGTGGCAGGTAGCCCTTCAGTAATCACAGTCTTGTGTTTAATTCTAACTTTATATTTGCTGATACAACAGAAGAATGGCATGATTATTAGTGCTAACAGAAAGAACAGCAGGGTTATGACATTCAAGCCCCAGTTCCCTGCAGTCTTATGAGGCATTAAAGGGTGTTCCTATAAAGCTGCCAGCAGGAGAGACATGCTGAGAATTCAGCAGTGACTGAATAGACATTGATGGTGTTAATAGTAGAAACATTCATAATGGCAGTAATACTTGGCTTTTGTGTAAGGCCTCCATGTTGTTTATATGACACACTATAATTCCATCCCATCAGAGTGCGATAATTCATTGGTCACTTCCAATGCCGACAACTTCAGCATGCTGGCAGCTGATGACAAAAACATCAAAATAAATTGGCAAAAAATGAAATAAAGTATAAGCAGAACAACAGATGAAAGCACTTTCTCATCTGGATTGTGTCTTTGTTCACTCAGTCCTTGACCCAGATGAACATGATTTTACACAAGGGAACATTCAGTCCCTGCAAGGCTACAACAGAGGAATTACAAGGCAAGTGTCCTTTATCTAAATGAGTATGATCTAATGTATAAGGGATCAAATTAACTTCATTCTTTACAAAAACCTACAGAGAATCAGGTATGTTCCACACTGTTCATCTATCGCCGTTTCCACACATACATTTCCACACAGTCCTGTCAACATCAATGCCGAGATGAAGCAAGTAAACAAGCCCTTAGGATGATCTGAAAGGGGAGGACCCATCTTTTCCAGTTCTTTTCCCAGAGAAAGGAAATTTTATTGCTCAGACTCATAATGCTATGTTATTATTCTTTTTACGACAACAACAGTAAAACATCTGCCTGAACTTCCAAGTAATTCCTGATAAAACCACACAGCCCCTGGCCACTTAGTCCTAGCTTGGAATAATACAGTCCCAAGTGAACATTTCATCCAAACATGATGATTAGGGTAATGATCATTTGATCTCTGATTTACAGCTGCGTGCAGTCAAATTCAAAGGGCCATTTTGATTCAGACTGGTTTTGGCAAAGGAGCCACTGCAGGGAGTATTCTTAAAACTTCACTATCCACACCCTAACATACTATTTCTTTGGGCAATATTTCAGTTCCAGAAATCAAAATTTTTTAATGAAAAAAAAAAATGTTTTAAATGTATTAAAACAATAAATCTAAGCAGCAAAACAGACCGTTTTGGTTGTCTTTTACTTGGTGACTGGTTAGCTGAAATCAAAATGAAGCAACAAGCTCTAACCCTTTCCATCTATTTAACAAATTTCTGCAGCCCTATTTCAATAAAACAGTGTACACACACAAAAAAAAAGCGATGTATTGTATATAACTGGGGTAAGCTGCATGCAATTTCAACTGAATTAGTCAGGATCAATTAAACAGGACCACATGTGCACAACCCTATTAATTTTATGTTTCCTTTTTTAATGTCAAGTTTGTTTTTATATGTTTGAAATCCCCAAGCAAAGTGAGGTATGCGTCTTTTCTGAGTATGCACCATTTACAAATGAGGATCCTGCCTTGGGAAAGCAAGCAAATATAGCACCTGTAAATCCACTGGTGTGCTATCTGTATGCACAGATGCAGAGTCTTAAGTCAAACTTAGAATCAGATGCTGATTGGAATTATCTTAATAGAAAGGTTTTTATATCCAACCTTGAACAAAAAGCGAACTATTCCAGCAGTCTACGAAGGCTGCGAACAATAGACAGCTAATATCCAAGAATTACAGCAGTGTGGTTTTATACCTGGAAAGATAAAAATGGCGAGCTGGATCATACTAAGCCAAATTAGGTAAAGCACAATGAATACAGATCTTTAACACATTTTTACAGAATACTTTAGACCAGGGGTGTCCAATCTAATCCACAAAGGGCCGGTGTGGGCGCTGGTTTTTGGTACAGCCCGACACTAACACATATGATTCTACTCATCGAGGTCTTGATTGACCCCTCTGATCAGTTAATTAGTGGTATCAGGTGTTGGGGCGCAGGGATACAGCAGAAACCTGCACCCACACCAGCCCTTTATGGATAAGATTGGACACCCCTGCTTTAGACAATCAGCCAACGATGGACGCATCTACACCGCACATTTTAGGCCTTAATAAAACCAGGCCCTCTCCCCTCCCTCTGTAGCGAGTCTATACTAATGAAAGCTTACAAACCACACTCCTTTCAATTCCAGCACTTCTTTTATGTCTGGGATGGAGGATGCCACATACCTAACAACGTGGGTTTCGTGCAGTTATTTCCGAAAGCTAAGTAATAAATTGCCTAACCACAAACAGACATTTGATTGACCATTTCATGCACTCATCCCAGAACTAGAGGTTACATCTAATTTCAGAACGAACATGCTGTTCTGTACCCGAGAAAATGGAAGGTGTCGATTTGATTTGACTTCATCGCCTGCGTTGCACAATTTCAGAGACTGTGGAAAAATCACAGACCCATCCTATTTAAGACCGGCAAAAAAAAAACTGGAATTAATGATTTTTCCTCTCACAATTTTACCATGCGATGAATGTAGTGAGTGTGCCATGTCATCGCACATGCACCTTCATGTTTGTTATTGGTGCATATAAAAATATCTTATATGAACATTTTTTCCAATATCCGATCAGAAATATTTTGGGTATGCAGTGTAACATTAAAGATTTGGACCATCGTACGCATCGATGGTATGGTGATGACTGCCTCTGCTTCCCATTGGATAAAGGGCACAGCCATCCCAAAATTTATCTACGAATTTACACTCTTCCCCATAATGAAGTTCCTTCCATCTCTCTGAGGGAGACTTAAAACAGTGACACTCAGAGGTGAAGTACAAGTGGAGAGGGAGCGGTTTAATAAATGCCCATAAATAATGAGACAGACGAGGCAAATAATTGGTTATTATATGGAACAGGTGATTTAAAATCAAGTTGAAACCTAATTTTCTGAAATGAAAACACAGCAAACAAAATGCAATATCCCACCCCATGTCTCTCCCATGCACGTATGGAGAGTATGTCCACCAAACTGGACACCCTCCAAACTTTGGCTGTACCTTGCTATCTTGTCCATGAAAATCATGAACCAAATAGGAGACAAGGCACACAGTTGGCAGAGTACAACGCCAACTGGAAATGAGTCTGACTTAACGCCAAGAATGAGGACACAACTCAAGCTTTGGTTGCACAGGGATTGAATGGCTCAAACTACAGGCCCTGGAGCCCCATACTCCCACAGCACCCTCCTCAGGATACCTCATGGGACAGAGTCATAAGCCTTCTCCAAGTCCACAAGACACATGTAGATGGGATAGGCAAACTCCCAAGACCCCTCCATTAACCATGCAAGGGTATAAAGTCGGTCCACTGTTCCATGGCCAGAATGAAACTCGAATATCTGACCACAAAAACCTGAACAAGACAATGTTGTCAATAAAGTGTAGTCTTACCTTGTCTTCTTGGTCACTTTCACTGTCACACTGAAAAAAGAAAAATCACCTTTTAGTAAAATGCAGTTATACATTTACTTGCTGTAATGGAATTCAATTACTGTTACTCATAGACACTGTATGAACACATGCCACACATACAACATGATACACGTTAGCACAAACTCAAGAGCGGCTTTCAGACTATTTCAGAGGGTTAAAGAATAAGCGTGGTATTTTGAACCAAATCAATCCAGCAGTGCAGTAATAACAAGTTTGAATTCTGGAGAAAATGTTTAATTAATTGTGTTTTCTTTGTACATACAAATATGTTGGGCTCTTTTATTGGAAATGAAACTGGATTCTTGACTCATGGCGTGTAATATGTCTCACCTCAACTTCATTGCCACTGTATACATGGCCTGCATTCAAAACCCATTTTTACAACTTAAACTGCCAC
This sequence comes from Gymnothorax javanicus, assembly GCA_029692085.1. Taxonomy (NCBI): domain Eukaryota; kingdom Metazoa; phylum Chordata; class Actinopteri; order Anguilliformes; family Muraenidae; genus Gymnothorax; species Gymnothorax javanicus. The sequence goes on from CM056195.1 coordinate 79,522,500, forward strand.
AGACATTGCATCTCCTCAACGAAAACTCAAACTGACAGGCAAGTTCCAGTGACTGCTAAAGTCCCCAAACTTCAGTCAATGATATGCTTGCTTGGTATCTTAATTGAAGAACAGGTGTTGACCAGATTCTGTAAATAATCACACATAAATGGCCTTAAGTATTAATTATTCAACATGAACGGTGCCCACTCTAGGAAGCAAGACATTTGCAGGTAACATTTTGAAAAAAAAAAAAAAATTAAAACTAAAAAATAGGACCAAGGGTCCTGTAGCTTACCGGCAAGTAGTCTTACAGCGATGATACAAGTTATGAAAATTTCTTGTGAAGTTTGACATTTGAATCAATGAAAATCAATGTCAAGGTCACTAAATAAAAGTTCACATGCATTTATAAGACCTTCTGTAATACAATCCTAAGCTCTGAAGCAGTTTTGGTGATACAAGTCATTCAAATATGTCAATATGTATTCAATATGTCAATTGTGAACTTTAAAGGTCAGAGAATGTCAAGTTGTGGTCAGCAAAGGGACTTCATATATGACTTTCTAAATGTCTCTGTACAAACCTTGGCTCAATCTGTGAGCATTTTTGGTGATACAAGTCATTGTAATTTCACTGTCGAGTTTGACCCTCAAAGGTCACTGACAGTCAAGTTGAATGTCACCAAATGAAAGTTCATATGTGACTTCCTATGTCAGTAACACAAACCTAGGCTCCATCTTTGACCTTTTCAGTGACAGAAGTCATTGAATTTTCCCTAGGTCAAGTTAGACCTTCGAAGGTCAATATGAAGGTCACCAAATGAAAGTTCATACATGACTTCCTATACATCTCCAGTACAAACCTACACTCAATCTGTAACCATTTTGCTGATATAAGTCATTGAAATTTCACTGTATAGTTTGGCTGTTCAAGGTCACTGAAGCTCAAGTTCAAGGTCACCCAATGAAACTTCATACATGACTTCCTATATGCCCACAATACAAACCTAAGCTCTATCTGTAATAGTTTTGGTGATAGAAGTCACTGAAATTTCACTATGTCAAGTTTGACCTTCGAAGGTCACCAAAGGTCAACTTCAAAGCCACCAAATGAAAGTTCATGTATGACTTCCTATACATCTCCAATACAAACCGAAACTATGTTACCATTTCGCAGATGTAAGTCAATGAAATTTCAGTGTGAATTTTGGGCATTCAAGGTCACTGAAGGTCAAGTTCAATGTCACCAAATGAAACTTCATACATGACTTCCTATATGCCCGCAACCAAACCTAAGCTCTATCTGTAATAGTTTTGGTGATAGAAGTCATTGAAATTTCACACTGAGAAGTTTGACCTTTGAAGGTCGCCGAAGGTCAAGTTCAAGGCCACCAAATGAAAGTTCGACTTCCTTTAAGTGTTCAATGCACATATGTTCCCAATCTTCAATATTTTCAAGCCTAGAAACCTTTGAAAATTGTAATATTTTGCTTGACCTCAAGTTTGACCTTTCAAGGTCATCTGAGGTCAACTTTAACAAAGCCAAAATATAGTTCATATATTACTTCCTATATGTCAGTAACACAAAATTAATCTCTATCTGCAACCATTTAGCTTCCACAGGCAATTTGGCCCATTCTCCATAAGACCTACTGTTAAAGTACAGCGCCCCCACTAGACCCATTTCCGTCAATTCAATCAAAATGGCACTCACACTGTACATAAAGTGTATCAAGGTGAGTTGATTGCCAGATTTAGAAAAAAGTTATCAGACAGTTTTTGAGAAATAATTTTTTAAAATTTCAAGTCATATCTTTTAACATTGTTCATATATTCCCTGACCTCGAGTTTGACCTTTCAAAGTCATCTGAGGTCAACTTTAACATAGCCAATGTATAGGTCATATATGACCTCCTATATGTCGATAATACAAACTTCATCTCTATCTGCAACCATTTGGCATCCACAGGCCATCTTGCATATTCATAAAGTACAGCACCCCCAATAGACCCACTTCCATCGATTCAATCAAAATGGCGCTCGCACAGTACATTGATGGTACCAAGGTAAGTTGATTTCTCAGTCCTATCTTTAACATTGGAGCCAAAATTTCAAGGGCCCATAAAACGGACAAAAATGATTCAATCAAAAATCTGAGAAAAATATCTGGAGATATGGTCTAGTAGTATGTTATTGCAAATTTAAACGAAAATTCATCTGGCCAAAAAAAGATAAAAAATGTTCCGGCCGACGGACGCCACACCTCAACAATAGCTTATCGGCCCATAGGGCCGGTAAGCTAAAAACAAACTATATTGAATGCCAAGAACCTGACCAAGGGTATTTGGACATACCTTGGTCTAGAACAGGGCTGCCCAACCCTGTTCCTAGAGAGTTTCCATCCTGTAGGTTTTTGCTCCAACCCTAATTCAACACACCTGATTCAGCTCATTAGCAGCTTGTCAAGATCTGTAACTGGGAAAGTAGGTGTGGTTTGCTTTGGTTGGAGTGATAACCTTCAGGATGGCAGCTCTCCAGGAACAGGGTTGGGCAGCCCTGGTCTAGAACAACATTTCCATGGACTTTTGAATCCTCAGAGGGAAAACGTTCATGCTATACATTAGAACATAATGCCATTCTAGAAGATTCTAATGCGGCCAAAAGTTTTGGGAGGGCCCTCTCCAGTTTCAGCATGATAATACCCCATGTACAGACGGATCACATGCACAGAGCCCTGACATCTACCCCATCAAACCCCACTGGAGCAGCAGAAAAGCTGACATTGAGCCAGGCCTAATCATCCTACATCATTGCACGACCTAATTAGAGTTTCTCTGGCAAGAAAGGAATCAAATCCCTGCAGCATGATCCTAACATCTCGTGGAAATCTTCCCAGTAAAGTGGAGGCTGTTATAGCAGCAAAAGGGTGGAAGATCACTCCATATTAATGTCCATAGTATGTCCACACACTTTTAACCATGCAGGGTACAAGTGAACGGAATTCACTCATCACTATTTTCACACCGTCGACTGCAAGGTTTGAATGACAACTTGAATGGCCTCCGCTGTTTTGTCAGCTCTGGCTACATGTGAGACTATTCATGCACAATAATGCACGCTCCTTAAAATAATCACTGCAATAATAGTTCTGTGCTCGAAGTAGCTTTTAAGCAAATATTCTCAATATATTAAAGCTGCAATTATTGCAACCTCAGAATTTGAGTGCAAGAATAGAGAAGTGAATTTGATTTTATGCTATTTCTTTTTTAGCGCTTGTCTGCTTCTGTCAAGTCTTACAAAAGTAAAAATGTAGCAACTGGTCTTCTCTTTTGGGAGGGGGAGGTGGGGAATTTAAATTCAACCCGACAGTACTTCCCAAACATGTCAACCTCTATACACTTCAGTATGTTCCTAATGACTTTCAGACATAAAAAGAGAAGCCCCGTTGAATTATAAAGAACATGTATTGACTACAAGCCGTTACATGGTCACCTCAGAAATGTTTAACGAGGCCCATATATTTGAAGCACAGATCAAAGTAGCGTTAGGGAACCCTCAACGCTAAGATCCGCAATAAAAGGCAGATTTTTTTTTTTTTGTTTGTTTCTTTTAACAGTGTTGTGATCCGTGTAACTATCCAGATCCTCTCAGCTCCCTCATTAGCAGTGAACTTGATGCCAATGCCTGATTGGCGCGAAGCGCCCGCACTCATGCTGCTTACCCTCGCACGGAGCGGCAAACGGGGAGTGCACTGAAAGAGCCAGAGGCACGAGTCAGCGCAGGAGTGCCAGCGCTCATTACCCCAATATGAAACGATATCGCCGCAGATGATATGGCCTCAGAATGAAATGCTCGTGCAGTGAGCACAGAGCGCGAAGGCAGGGAGATCCCACATTCCTGTCGTGACATAGTGGAGAAGTAGTGATGCCATTTTGGAACGAACGAGAAGAAAAAAATGACTTCCTGTTCGGTATAGAAAAACTCCAAATTCAAAGAACAAGTAATAACTGTTTTCTAAAAGCAAGGAAAACTGTCTGAAAGTTTACTCCAGAAACAAAGCCACACAAATATGACAGCCTCCACAAGAATGGAAACAAAATTTGTTTTCACTCAGTGGCGAATAAACATACAGTTGCAATCAAAATTATTCAACCCCCCATTGCAAATTAGGTTTACTGCCAAAATTTACAAACTTTCAGCTGTTTGCAATGAACAAATCAGACAAGAACAATTTAAATAGCTCTACACAACAAATATTACAAGTGGCTTCTCCAAATTCAACACAAAATGCCACTTTTAATGACTACTGCAGGCTCAAAATTATTCAACCCCTTCATGACAAGCATCTTTAATACTGAGTAGAGCACCCTTTTGCTGCTCTGACCTGCTGGAAAGGCAGACAACAGCTTTTGGCAGCATTCCCAAGGAATCTTAGTGAAGTCCTCATGGTCAAAGTCCTCCAGTTCACTAATATTCGTGAGTTTGCGTGCTGCTACTGCCTTCTTGAAATCCCACCAGTGATTTTTTATGGGGTTTTAGTGAGGCGACTGTGATGGGCACCCTAGATTCTTCCCAGACTTCTTCTGAAACCAAGCCTTTGTGGATATTGAGGTATGCTTAGGATCATTGTCCTTTTGGAAGGTCCAATGATGCCCAAGCTTCAGTTTCCATGACATTTATGACATTTTCTCCTTGGATACCCTGATACTTGATTGAACTCATCTTGCACTCTATAAGTTGCAGGTTTCTAGTGTCAGAGGAAGCAATGCAGCTGCTGAGCATCAACAAGTCCCAACAATGCTTCTCTGTAGGCAGGGTGTACTCTTCAGCATATGCTTCTTTCTTCTTCCGGCAGACAAACCGCTGATCCATAAGCCCGAAAAGGTCCAGTTTGTTTCATCACTCCACAGAACAGTATTCCAAAACTTCTGTGGCTTATTTATATGGTTTTGAGCATACTGGAGCTTGTGCTTTTGGATCAGTTGTGGTGTATGTCTTTGAGTTCAGGCATGGAGACCATCAACGTTTAGTGTGCACCCTACTGAGCAAACTGGAACCTCAGTGCCTCCTGCCTCCAAGTCTTGCTGCAGGTCTCCTGCAGTCACTCCAGGGTTTTTGACCACTTGCCTCCTCAGGGATCTGGTGACAGCCATTGATAGCTTCCTCTTTCTGCCATGTCCTGGTAGTGCAGCCTCTGTTCCTTTAACTCTGAACTTGCAAACTTTGCATCTGACTGTATCTCAACAAAAATTCAGAGCCTGTGCCACCTTTTTTGTATCCTTTTCCTTGTTTGTGCCAGGCAATGATCTCCTCTATTAGCTTTTTGGACAATTCTTTTGACAGCCATATTTCTAATATGTAATCAAATGTCACTGTCGACAAACCCCTAGCGAGTGAAAGTATTTGATATGTTCTATCTCAAGCAAACCTGATGCAACTTAGGAGGCTCTTGATTAGCTGCATGAGGTGTGCTTGAAACAACACCTGATTTGCAAATGTGCTTTTATGAGGGATTCTATTCGGGGGGTTGAATAATTTTGAGACTGCAGTAGTCATTAAAAGTGGCATTTTGCATTAAATTTGGAGAAACCACTTGTAATATTAGTTGTGTTGAGCTATTTAAAATGTTTTTATTTAATCTGTTTATCACAAACAGCTGAAAGTTTGTAAATTTTGCCAGTAAACCCAATTTGCAATAGGGGTTGAATAATTTTGATTACAACTGTATAATTTGTATGATCATATCTTTTACTCAACCAACAATTATTTCAACGGTAAATTACACTGCACTAGGATAAAGTAAGCTCTCAATGTATTTCAGGTAGCAGGTCCACCTTTGTCAGGCCTGGTTGTACTTGTTGTCAAGGCAACAGCGAGTAATCCACACGAAAAGTGATGCCCAAGAAATTGTATAAATTTAACAATAGAAAAGTGTCTGGTGCGAGGCGCATGCAAGCCAACAAATATATATGTATATGTACATAAGCACTAAAATAGAGAAGTACCAGCAACAGTAAACAGCCAGGATGGCAAAGCACTTCATAATTAATGGCTGCATAGGATTACACCAAACATTTCTAAAACTTCACCTCCTAGAGTGCTCTCTATGAGAACTGATGCACCTTTGATGTGTTGCTATCATGGATTTTGGTTGCCTAGTGGTTATAACAACATGATGCCAACTGTATTATCATAAAAAAGTTAATTAATAAATATAATAAATAAATAATGGCCCCAGCCTTATTCTGCCTGTTCCTCCATCTGCCGTCGGGAGCCTGTTACAGCCAGCCTTCTGCCTGCCACAGCACGCTTTCACATGAGCCAGGGAGAGGGCCGCTGGGCTGCCATAATTACATTTTAATCACTGAGAAAAGTGCGGGCAAATTAAGCTCTGACTACCATACTGGAACCCTGCATCGCTGCAAGCTAGGGTTGCACAAAATGCAAAAAAAAAAAAAAAAAAAATTAAGTATCATAGTATTTTTGAACAAATACCTCAATATCATTACTGTGGCGAAACTGAATGGATGAATATTGGAGTTTTTATAGACATGATAATTGCATTGCCTAGTCAATCTAGGCAACATGGCTTTGGTAATGCAAAAATAACAAAGAATTTCAAAACTCACCTACCACTGAGGTTGTACGTGGTGCGAGCATTTAGTTTAACTGGCTTCGCAACTAAAATCAGATCCCATCTGAAAGAAAAATTACTTGTGCGCCCATCGGCATTGTTTATTTCTTAAAGTACTAGGATGTCGTCGCTGTGAAGTACAAACCTTGGCAGAAATTATGGAATCACCACTCACTGAGGATTTTCATCCAGCTTTTTTACTTCATAGCAAATAAAAAAAATTGTAGATATGACACAGAATAATTTTTGTTTATTAGCTTAACATTCAGACTAATCACACCTCAAAGAAATAAATTTAAATTATTTTAATAGCATTTTTTTTTTTAAAAACAATCCAGTAGAGGAAAAAAATATGGAATCATGTTCTTGACTTTTCCGAGAGAAATACCAGCATAAATCTGAATGTGCAAATAAGTCAGCAGTTAAAAGAGAGTGCTTGCTGACTTTGGCCAGTTGTTGGACTTGACTACTTGAGAGGCAGCATGGAACCCACATTTACCACTGTGTTGCATCACTTCTTATTTTGTCAACACTCTGTGAGCATTTGATGAAGGATTTCCAAGTCTTGATATAGGATTTCAGCTGCTCAACACTTTCCAGCCTCCTTTGTCAAATTTTGTTCCAAAATGCACCACGTGTTTTCAGTGGGTGACAAGTCTGGACTGCAGGCAGCCCAGTCTTTTCTATTCTCAGGGGTTGGAAGCTATAAAATTGCATAAAGATGTTGCAAATGGTTTTTTTATTTCATTTACACAATTTAAATGATCCAGAAGCACAAGTTAAATCGCCTGATGTGCAGAAAAGGTAGCGCGGAAATTTCAGAGCAGTTTCGCAAAGCATTGGCCAATTTTTGAGTAAATTATTTTTCTGTTCTGAATTTAGCCAATTATTTAGTTGTTGATAGATCACATGGAGAGTGAAGCCATGACTTTGACTGCCAATGGATTATGATGATAATTGGAAAACGTGTTAATAAAAAAAATGATTGAGAACTAGCCAAAAATTGTTGTACACCACTGCACTTGCAGGCGTAAAGCTCCCTGTCACTATGGGGTTAAATTGAACTATTTGCCCATACAGGCTTTGAGAGTGGTGAAACTCTCACCATCTTTATTTCTGAGATACTTTTTAAGCCCAAACATTTTACTGACCCGTTGACATTTCACCTTATTAGCTGTGAGATGTTCCAACAAGTGTATTTTTTAGTATCATACAAAATTTCCAGTCTTTTGTTGTCTTTGTCCCAACCTTTCTGAAACATGTTGCTAGCAACAAATACAGACTTATCAAATATTTTCCAAAAAACAATTAAATTTCTCAGTTTCGACATTTGACATGATGTCTTTGTATTACGTTTAAGGGCGTAGGTTAGCATATGGACGGTAGGGACATGTCCCTACCAATATTTTGGGAAGCCAGATTGTCCCTACCAATATTTCAGCGAACTCGTTCTTATCATCTTTCTAGGTAAGCCATATTAGACCCAGTTGTGGAGACAATCCATTTACGCATTCTAGCGTTTGATTGGTTGAAAGGGCAGGGCTATCTGAAGGCTAAAAGTCAAGAGTAAACTGACCACTCTATTCAGGTCATGAATATTCATTTTTGTCCAAAGCGGGGCTTGAGACGCGCAACTGGATCGCCAGCTTTGATTACATGTGTTCGCAATGGCTTACCCGTAGAGGAGAACCATAATTTGGCATTTGTTCCAGATTTTTCTTCATCGCATAACTATAGCACTTTTCCCATGGCCCAACTCATGAGATACACTGAGCATAGGTACGTATCACTTTTGTGGAAATTTCATTGTCTGAGAGCGTGAGGGAAAGAAAGTCGCTCCATGTTAAGTCATGCTACTAATATTTCGCCAAACTGAATGCCAAGTATAATGTTGGTTGAATAAGTGATCTAACTAGTCAGAAACAGATAGTAACTTAAAGTGAAAACTTGTTAGCCCACCTTAAGTTAGTTTTTACCAGCAAATATTGTCAACGATTGTTAATTAAACATGTTCGCTAGTTTCAACTAGCAAACTAAACCTGGTGTCTGTCACATGTTGGTTAGTAATCAGGTTGCTAACAGTAGTAAATATAAGCCAGGTGCATATGTCAAATAATGAGGTGAATTTCAGTGGAGAAATCCCGCGAAGATGCCATTAATAATTAGCCTATTTTATATGCAGGAACCACAGCAGCAAGCTAGAGAAACAGAGCAAGCTGTTGAGGATACAGGTGTATCAGGGCTTCAGGTGGGGTCATAGCTATGACTTGTTCTGTGGAATTATAGGGAAAGCATCAAAGTTAGTCTCGTGATGTTCAGCAAATATGACCTTTGAAAGTCAAAATGTCCCATCAACTTTGGCTCAGAGGGGGAAATGAAAGAAACACGTAATCATAAATCTAACATGATCCAGTCCGATTAACGCTCGGTTTGCGGCTTGTCCAATTCATGGTCGGTGGTCCATTTTGAAGTGTTTATCGCGGCTGCGATTGCGTTACCGCATATTAAGATGCTTCATAGAGAGGATTGCGAGCTGGCTTGCTAACGTAGTCATATATCCACTCACTTTGTATCAACGTCCAGGATCTGAGCGGGTTTCAAGAGCGCGCTGAGATGGTTTGCAGCTGTCAGTTAAGGTTGTGGCAAGTTTATGTATGTGGCATCTTTGTATGAAAATTTTGGAGGCACCTTGCGTAGCATAATTTAAAAAACGGAGAAACTCTCATTCGGAAAATCTCAGTATACAGTAAAGGCAGTACTGTATCTGCACTCAGATTTACAAAAATTTTCCAGCTCGCGCACTATGTGCGCTTGCATCACATACGTGTCCCTACCAATTCTCACATTAAACCTACTCCCTTGATTACTTTCAGTTATGCTTTAAGTGATCTGCAAGTCATTGCATTCAGTTTTATTTACATTTTACACAGCATCGTAACTTTTCTGGACATGGGGTTGTACAGGAATATTTACAGCTCTACCTCTGTCATATCTCAATGATGTCCAAATCCCAGACAATATCTCATGTCACAATATTGAGATAATAAAGATATATTGCCCACCCTACTGCGAGTTGATAAATGCCAGCAAAGGGGCCGCGAGGGCCACATCATCCCACACTCCGCTCCACCAGCCACCAACCAGCTGACCCACATGGCCTTTTGTTTGCCATCATCAAACCTGTGAATATCTCCTGTATTGGGCTGCAGTGGTCCTCATAGCTTGTGCCTAAACAAACGCTCGCCGCCAAGTGCATTTTCTGCAAACAGTTCCTTTTAGCTCATCATTAGTGTCATGAAGCCCAATGAATTATACCAGCCAAATTGTAATCAAATTACTTGTACTCTTAGTGACTTCCCCAACAGCAGCCATTTCTGTTTGCCACATGCTACCTCTCCATTTAGTTCGTTATCCTCGCCTAACGTTCATCATCTTAACTGTACATCAGGTCTGGCCTGCCTCTGATGAGGCAGTCGGGCTAAACCGGTCAGAAAAAAAAGTGGGGGGACAGGTTCACTCAGGGTGCACTGGGCACAAGGAGAACAAAGTAGCCGCTGGCAGTGATATGGCGGGAAAGGACACTACATGCTTCGAGCAGAAGCAGGGCGCCAACACAGTGGCAATGTGCTGCCGGCAAAGAGCCATAAATACCAACAGCCTGCTGCAGCAGAATGTCAAACGCAATGGTGTTCAAACTGTCGTAACGCATCATAACAGAAAACATAAAAAAAAAGAAAATTTCACTTGCCAAGCAAATAGTAACTTATTTTAAGTTACTATTTGCTTGAAAAGTGAAAATTTCTTATTCCATTGGCAAGCTAGTCAAAATTACCTCAAATCAGATCAAATTTTTTGTCTTACAAAGAAAAATTGTGATAGAAATAAGTGTTTAAAGTCTTAAAATAAGTAAATTCATCTCACCTGGTATTTTTATCTTTCACTTTTTGCAGTGTGATTTGGTGCATAGCTTAAAGCCCGCCACCAAACCGAAGTCCTACTGCTAAGGTTGTAAGTACAGATACTTCACCAGGCAGTGAAGCCATTCTCTTCATAGGTGTACGTTGAGCAGCGCGCAGAGACTCACAATTTTACATACATTTCGTTTTATTCATTCAAACGAGTTCTGAGCCATGTATCGTTTTTAAAAACTATTAGCAAGCCTTGAGCTGCTTCAACCTCAAGCGATGCAGAGATGCCAAGTCTCACGCATTCTTTAGTGGCATTCACGTACCTGTGCCGTAGTCAGCAATTATTCACTTGCGGAATTTAAGTCATTGTGCATTTAGTTAATCAGTTTCACATGTATTACGGTAGATTTCCCCACTAGTGACATGGAAATCGATTATGACTCGGGAATTCTCACGCTTGTCTTTACTGAGGGATTGAAAGCAATGGAATTGCATAAAGACGTTTCAAATGGGCTTATTTCATTTAAATAATTTAAACGATCATGAAACACATGCATTGTTTCCAATCCCTGAGTAAAGAGAAGCACGAGAAGTCCGGAGTCATAATCGCTTTCCATCTTACTTGTGATGAGGTGCACCTTTACGCAAGTGAAACTGAAACTTCAATGCACAAGGATTTTAATACCGCGTGAGAATCTCATTAATAAGCGTTCATCGAATAATTGTGGACTACGTTGAATAAGCCAAAAAAATGCGTCAGACCTACACCGAATGCGTGAGACTTGGCATCTCTGGCGATGCCGTAGCTTGCACACCAGAAGCTATGACTATGGCTCCAGTACCCTCCACAAGCACTGCCCCAAACCAGTTCCCTCTCTCTGCTGCCTCAGCCCTACCTCACGCGGTTAGCGACTTGAATGGCGATGCTCTATCCCAGCCAATATTAGCTAGCTACCCAAAGCGTGCATTCGGTGTTTTATGGCGATCATTCAATCCAGCCTGGAATCGTACACGACCGTGGCTGGAGTACTCAGTTCAGCGGGATGCATGCTTTTGCTTTCCCTGCAGGAAACATGTTACTGCCGGTGAGACGGATGGTGTTTTTACCTTGCGTGGTGTTACCAACAGGAAAGCAGCACTCGAGCGTGACAGGGGGTTACATAAACATACATCCAGCCACAGTCATATACAGGCTTATATAGAAGTCTCTTGCTGCCGACATTTTAACGGCAATCTTTGCAGTAGGTTTATAAATTCCTTGAATAAATGCACGGAAGCTTGCTATAGACGATGTTTTCATATCAATCTACGCACTAGAACAAAGGATTCGCGCCAAATCACAATGTAATGCGTAGTTGCTGGCGCACTGAAATGTTCGTTTAGCGCCAAGTCTGTCAAACTTGCGGGATCCCGCAAATTACGCGTCCTAGAATCATCACTGTAAACTATTCATGCACTCAATGATTTTTTTCCCCATTTATCTTACTGTGTCACGAGCTGGTCTCAGGCTGGAGCAACCAGTCTTAAACCATTATGCACCCTCTACAAACAATCACTGAAAACTGGATAAAAAAAACCAAGGAACTACCACTTCTGTAACATCATTAAGAAATATAACTTAATGACCTTTGACAGTTTTCTTTGTTATGCAGATATGTGCCTGATGTATAAATTAATTCATGATCAGGCCCCACCACCACTTAAACAATGTGTGTTACGCTGCAGGAACAATCTTAGGGAGACCAGGGCATCAGCAAGAGGAGACTGTTCAGCTAAATTTAGGAAAACTGCGTTTGGACAGTCTGCATTTTCAGTCAGAGCAGCAGAAAAGTGGAACTCAATTCCTACTCATATCAGAGACTGTACAAGCCTCAGTGTTTTTAAAAGTAAACTGAAATCATGGCTCAAGGAAAAACAATCATGTGATCACTGATTTAATCCTCTGAATGCATCAATCTTAGAGACAACGAAATGTAAATTTAAATGTGCTGTTTTTAGTGATGGAATGTTGTTCAGTATGTATTGTTTTAAATGCTAGTATGTTTGTTTTTATCATTTGTATTTTATATTCTTAACATCTTCCTGCCCAGGGACCACAGATGAAAATGAGCTTTTTAGCTAACTCTGGCTTGACAATTTTGTTTTGCATGGCCCCTGTCAAATAAATTAATTAGATAAATAAAAATATGGTGTGGTGGGAAATATATTGCAACCTGACCGGGCCATAACTACCGTCTCATGCCTCAAGGTGTGACAAGGACATTAGTGCAACTCAAGACTATATGCGTAACTGGTTTGTTTGTGTTTCTCTTCTTCTTGCCTTTCCATTGCTGTTGTCAGTGTTGCCTGCATCAAAACAAGTGAAACTGATCCACAACCACTTGGGCTTCCTAAATCAATAGATTGAATTCCTAGGGTTTAAATGACTTGAGGTCATGAGTGTTCCCTTAATCTTGAGCCATATAAATGTGCCACAATACTTCTGTATAGTGTGGGGGGTAAACGTTTAAAGTCAAAGAATAAACATGATTACCACTCTCCAAAGAGAACTGAGCCAGGCTCATGTGGCCTGCATACTGCTGTAGAAAAAGTAGTGGGAATGAAACAAAAACTCATAAATCTGTTAAAAGAATCAGATAGCAACCTATAGCTGGCTGGCTAAGATGAGCTAATCTTCCGGAATGACCATATTGGTAATCAACCAATGAGAAGTCCCTTCATAGGAACTGGCGCACTCCAGTTTATGCTGGATGAATCCAGAGATCCAGTCTTCTTGGGCAACTAAAGATGACCCTCAGGTAACCCCTAGGTTTGGGAGGCTCAAACATGGTCTTCGAGCATCCCTGGCGGCAAAAAATGAATTTACACCATGATGTAATGGCAAACTTGTTACTAAGGGTGGAGTGTTACCATGTGACAATTACCAATCAGAAAATGATAACTGTATGACGAGGTAGAAAGTATCATGTTTTACCCCACCTTATGGGAAGGTCCAAAGGCCCTATAAATTAAGTGGTCAGACAATCAGTGGTCAGTCGGTGTGGGGCGATTGATGGGATATGAATGCTTCGTGGTATGCGCATACCAGCCAAGGATGTTGTACTTCACTTTGAGCAAGATACAATAAACCCACTTGCATCAGACTCTGGAGATTGCGTCTATTCTTTGGCGGAAAACTACAGGTGTGGAGACCCCTCAGTCTAAGGGCCCAGACTGAGGTCGTTCACCCACATCAATGGCTTCTTTGAGAATTCCAAAAATTTTGACGTTATTCAAACAAGTAAATTATTCTCTTTGAGCCTCTGAATGTTTACCTCTTACCAGACCCCAATTGAGATCATTTAGAGAAGTTAAGCCATTTAAATTTCTCTAAAATCAGTGCTGTGACATTAGCGAAGCGTGTCCAAACTTTTGACTGATACTGTAAATCACAACATTTACTTTTGCTCCAAATTTCAACATTATATACTTTAATTTAAAGGAGTGCAGATGTCCTAAGAGTTAGGGTTCTAGCTTGCCTGAGCAAATGGCAAATCAGCTGGCCCAAACCAATTTCATAGCTGTAGGCTTAAGGGCCCTTCTTACTGTCCAGAATTGTTTTCTGTGTTGAGTTTTTTTTTTTTTTTTTTTGCACAGATGCTCTCATGAAAACATCAATCAGTATGGACAGTTTAGCCAAATTCATATTATGGCACAAATTTTTGGCGGTACATTTGAGTTTATCGCCAACAACTAATTTATAGAAATTTCAAGTTCTGCCTGAAATGAATGTTGAATAGTAATTATCAGGAAAGATACTGATAATGTCTCTATTCTACCCAAGCATTATGTTAAGCATGTAATTATCCCTGCAAAACACACATTTTGTTAAGTTCCACAGACCCCCACCTGCACCTATCTCCACAACACAAAGCAGAAACAAGAACAGATGTTGGCATAATGAAAGATTAATGGAAGAGTTTAAGACAATTACACACATCTGACTCCATTGTTTATACAATTACAGCATGTCCCGTGGGAAGCATCAATTTCGCATGAATTTTAATTTCACTGCATGCAGCCAACAATAGCACAGATCTCGTCCTGCTTTTAGTACGGCACACTGGTGAATACATATATATATATATATATATATATATATATATATATATATATATATATATATATATATATATCATCATGATGTCATTAACAACCACTAAAGGAGCAATCAGAAATTTGGCAATAAGATCTGGGTCATGATGAATGTTTCTCATGAGGGATGTTGAGTTTTCAGAGTTATGCACGTCACTAAACACACAAAATTTCCACAGGAAAACAATCTCCTTATGGATCCCCGTAAAGTGATGTCTGCTGATCTGCAAGGTTCAATCACACATTATGAACACAGCACTTAACCCCTTTGCGCAGAATTCAAATCATGCCAATTTTTTGCCTGTGTGCATGAGCCTATTTAAAGTAGACTTGTATTGATTTGAAACTATAAAAAAATTGTCGTATTTGGTACCATCCAAAAGGGCATGCAGTACTCTCTCAAACTATCAACATTTTTCACCAGGAAAGGGTAATGGAATAGAGTATTCGTGGATGTAAAACAGGCTTTTACAAGCTTTTTTGAAAAGCACTGTGAATCAGGCCAAGGGCTGTGATGTCACTCTTGGGATCAATTCTGACACAGAGGCAATTGTGTGTGTATTTTACATTGCAAGTAAACGTTTAAATCTACTAAAAGTGCAGAATTTTTGCTTGACTTGGACATCAAAATTGAAGATGATGATTCAAGTTTAAGTTCAACAACTAGCGACAGTGATGATGATGGATGGAGGGTAGGAGAGATTGAAAATGAGGAAGAAATCAGCGGTGACAGGCATGCAGCTGGACACCAACAGCTAGCGCCAGCACACCAGCATGAACCGGAGCCTCCTGCAAAGCCGAGAGCGCAGAAAGCTAGTTCTGGGGTGTATTTCCCAAAAGCACAGACGCTAATTTACGTAGTTGGAATTATTGACTGTATATGGTAAAACTAGCTATGTTAGTTGCCAACTATGTTATTCTTTTGGGAGACCTACCCCTGAGAGAGGGTGAAGGGAACGCTAACATGTACAAGCTTAGAATTTTACGGACAAGTGCCCAGCTGGCTAACGGGGGGCCGTTCAGCGATGAGCAGTGCTATAATCCAAAGCCAGCAGTCCCTCCTAGTTTATATCTCAGCAGTGCGAAGCAAAGTGTGCGCTGCTCTCAAAAGGCTACCGAGCACTAGCGCGACCCAGGCCGTGGTGCTCTACTCTGCAAAGCGGTGCCTTGCCCACGTGAGCTAACCCGGTAGCCAAACTATCACATACTTTTTGGCTATCTTAAATCCAATCCGCTAGAAATATAAAATGAAACGAGACCGAGAAATGCACAAAATACGGACAGGCAGACGATGGTCGATGCATTCAATTTCCTTATCATGTGTCCCTGTTTCCCATGAATTACGCCATCAGAAAGGGGCTCTTTTCGCTCCGTTTGTTTGGGGAAGTGCATTCAAAATGTCTCTTTTATTCTCTTCCTGTTTTAGTGAGTGTCCAGAGCGTGTTTTATTCATCATCTCCATGACATTAGCTTTCCGTAGAGGTATAATTTGCCAATTTTTCGATTTCTCAATACATACTTTTAATACTTTAAGGCTTTTTAACTCAGTACTTGTGCCACAGAGACTGGTAAAAATTATTCCAGTGAAGCAAGACATTCAGAAATTCAATTACATAATTACTTAGCGATTAAATTTCAGAATTTACGGACGCAGGCGTCTATATCTGCACCATGGGGTTAAAGCAGCACAATATTTCAAGCCTGAATTCTTGCTTATTGTGTGGGAGCATGGCAGTGCTGCCCTCTGCGTCACTGTATTTCCTGATAAAAAGTATTAATTTCTCTATAAAAGTGATAAAATCAAGCAGAAAGTATAAAAGTCAATAAAAGAAGTAAGACGAATATTTGGCATACACCATCATTTGCTTTTGTTGCCGTGTATTAACAGTAACAAACGCAAATGACACGTTGTTTTGCTGTATGAAATGCTATGAAGTCCTTCCCTCAGTAAAACTGATAATTAAATAATGAAAAATAAATTTAAAAATCTAAAAATTAAAAAAAAAAATTAAAAAAACCAAAGTAAAGTATGCACTTCTAGGACTGTTAAACAAGTGAAATTAAGAGGGACACAGAATTTTGTCCATGTTTCGGCTTGTAGATTCATCAACACTCAAAGAAAACATGCCATTTTAGCTTCCCAGATAAACACTGCCAAAACTCTGGGGCAATGCCGTGGGCATTTGAATAAAATAGTCCTGACTGGGCAATACTCTCTTCAGCTAATGTTTTGCACAGATTGACCAGTGGCAAAGCAGTTGTGAAGGGCAGCTCATGCTCCACACATATATATAGATATATAAATATTTTTTTTTTAACACAAACACCATCGGTCAATGACGCCACAGCTGCAGGGCTAACTCTTGCCCCCAATAACATTTATGAGGTCATATGTGAGAGTGTGCGGACAGCAGCTTTGTGTTTGACATCATCTGCATAGTGAAAGAGTAGTTTCTTTCCACTGGAGCAGTGCTGTAGCCTTTTAGAGCAATCAGTGCAGAAACAGTGCAGTAAGCTTTCTTAATATGCAGCACTATTGACCAAACGGTTTCCATTCTCCATCAGTTTCCTCTATCCATGGCCACGCCATTCATTTTAGACCTTTTTCAATGATGCATATAAACTCGTTTCCCTTCGTTTTTATAATTTGGGGACAAAAAGTGCCACAAAAACAAGAACAGAAAATGCTGCTTTAAAAGGTAAATGCTAAACAAAGTGCAGTGACTGGAGACTTTCCATATATTTGTGCTCTGTTAACCCAGGCATCATCAGGTAATAAAACAGGGATTAAAGGAGTTCAGCGCAAGTTAAATCAGAGAGACTTCCTCACTCTCTTCCATGTTAAGCTTTGCTTCCAACTCCTCTGCGGGATCCAATCAGTAACCTGCCTGCTCTTTTATATACCCCAATCAGCAGAAGCCCAGTAATCCTGTCACTAGCCTGAACGCTCACATGCTAATTTGACCACCACCACCCCCATCATCAGCATTTAGTCTCCATTTGAAATCGAGAGGATGACAGACGGTGGAGTTCAAATGCTGCCCGATTTTGAGATTCTTCCCACGATCGCTACTGGAGACCCAAATGGAGTCCATGCCTAAGTCAAATTTATGTCCTGTCAGTTCAGAACTGAAATCATTAATTAGTCTGTCCTGACTGAACTATAATTCGATAGCGGTTGCATAACCCAAGAGACTGAGTCAAATTGAAAAGCAGAACCCATTCCTCCATTTTTCTCTTTAATTCGCACCAATTTTTAACCAATGCAAATCACCGTGCTCACTCCTCTGGTCTCATACATGCGTGTGATTATTTTTCACACATTGCTGCTGCAGTGTGGGCTCAAGCTGATTGGTAGAGAGATTGATACCTCAAAGCCTATCACGTGTAAGCACCTGGCGCAAAGAAACTAATGCGGAAACAGAAGGACCTAGCCAAAGTGGTCGCGGTTGGCTATTGAACCGTACGTCATGGTTGCGGCAGGCCGGCCATACTTGTTGTGGGCACCTTTACAGAATGAGCCCCTGGGCAGCCCATGAAGAAGGCACACAAAAAAGTAGCACGACAGATGGCATCCATATGGCCGTTGAGCAAAAAAGAGAAGGAATTTGTGTTCAGAATAACATCATCTCCTTTGAGAAATATGAAGTCGTGCCAGTCTCACCATAGGGTCGACAGAATTTTCTTACACAAAGTATGTATTTTTTTTCTTACACAGAAATCACCTTCTCTCAGAAGCTTAAGCAAGGTCTAATCAAAATTCCAACATGACAGCGTAATGTACAGACAAAGAAACAAACACACCAAAAAACACAAATAATTAAACATTAAAAAAAATCCCAACCAAAAAAAATTCAGGAAAAACATTCCTGAAGAACAGCAGCAGCACTAAAATGGGCAGAACACATACAGTAGAAAAGTCTAAATTACTGCACTGGTGATAATAACCGCTAAAAATGTTGCAAAGAAATCACAGCAGCTAACTTGCAATGTGATGTTTATCATCATGCTAATTTTAGCAAAAAAGCGGCAATGCACAGTTTACAAAGTTGATGCGCAATTATAAATAATACTTACAAAGGTACTAGCTTCTTGTTAATTAATGTGATGCCTTCAAGTCACAATAAACACCAGGCAATTTGCAAAATTAATGTACAATCAAAAATAATACTTTAAATGGGTACAAAGTTCAAGCTAATTAACATAATGCCTTCCATCCTATTTGAAGGGTGATGATGGGCTGATTCAGCCAAGCAGTTTGTGGTCAGTAACCAAGAAATATTTGAGAAAAACGGACAGCAAGAACTAGCAAAAGGTCCTGAACCTCATATGTGGACATATGCTATACGATATATTGACAGTACATTAAATTACATTCTAAACTTATTAATGTTGCCCTCGCCATATCATGCACAGGCAATAATGCATGAGTCTATAGAGGGCAAATCACATACCCTGTGGGATACAGAAAGTGATTATCCACTTTACTTGTCAGTTGAATCAGATGAATAACAGTTTAATTCACGTTGCTGTAACAACATGGCAGAGCGACATATTGGAACTAAATGTAAAACACCAGTATTAGGCTCTCCGGTCTTCTAATTAAAAAAGGCAGCATGACTACACCAGAGAAAATCATATGCTAACAACAGGCATACTACCCTGTGCAAGGATGACAATAGAAAAGTCTCACCAACCATTGAAAGAAATCGCCCGCTGAGCTGAATCACACTTGCTTTCTCACTGAAGGATCAAACAGTTAAGATGACCCTTGGTTAATTATTAACCCTGTTCACCCCCACCTATTTCAGCTTGTAAGCATCATCAAACAACCCCCCACCCCCACCCCAACAAATATAGACACATAGCACGCATGCACACACAGTCGAAATCATCACTCCAAATTGCTGACAGCAAATTAGTGAAATCTAATTTAATCCTGGATATGCTGGTTCCAGAAGCAGTCAATTGAACAAGGATCATCCCCCAGGGAAGGGCCCACAGGAGAGACTGAGACAAACATGATTCGCCATTTGTGATTAATTAACAAGATAAGCAGAAAGGAAGGGTTTGGTATGAACATGTTCAATCTGTCACACCGCCCGCAAAGGCCAACCAGCGAGAACACCAGAACTGCTCAACTGTGACAAACATGAAATGTGTCACAACCTAGACTGGAGGCAACTGCACCCTAAAGAAGATGAACATAGGACAACTGCACAGAATGACAGTACTCAGGGGCGCCGTGGGGGGGGGTAACCATGGACGATTCTACGGGCCCAGCATTCACAGGGGCCCCACAGAGGATACTGTTATTACTGTAAATATTTGTAAATAAAATATATGGACATTTAAATTTTATATTTAAATTTTTGTAATAACTTGATCAATTTAAAATGAATTTGTTGTTAGTTTCTCAATTTTAACTTTGTAAGAATAATCTTAGCGCATACGCCACCCCTCTTACTATTCATCATTTTGTACGGCCCAAGTTATGCTAGTGCCTGAACTGGCTGCAAAATTTTTTTTCTGCAGGTTGGTTGGTGCCATTACGTACATCAGCCAATCACAGATCAGCTCTGTTACCATTGTACGTGCCATCAGCCAATCACAGCTCGGCTGTACTTATACATCAATGAGAATGGAAAATCATTCGACATTGTCTCTGTCAGCTGAGTTGTGCACGCGGCAAATTTGTAAATGCTCGTCTTATAATAACGATGTAAGTGCTCCACAATACGCGAAATTACAAGTACACTAGCTGGTCTGCTGCAGAAGTCCAACAGTCTACCTATTAGCTTCGGTGACTAATACTGCAGATCGGAAAGCGAATTTCGTGATATCAGACTGTTTTTCCATGACCAGTTTTTTTAATTCGCTATTTGGATTTTGCGCATTTCGAATGGTGTTAAATGGAAACACACACAGAGAGTGAGGATGATGTCCGACGTTATTAGCCCCAAAAACGCAGTCAGCTTTGTGACCGTAGACTGTTCGTGACACAGACTCCTATTTGAGGCATTGCGCTGATAAGCATATGGTCGTCGCTGGAGTACTTTAGGGAGGCGTTACCAGTTAGTTTCTGAATCAGTATTTTTGAATATTTACTGCAGTCGACAAAATACAATTCTACTGACCGCTGGCCAATCATCAGAATCCCAAAGAAAACAGCCTATAAATCTATAAGAACCGCAGCCTTTCCTCATCTTTATCGTACTCTAATGAAAATAAATCATCTTCAACTCGGACCAACCAGTCACCGATTTCATACATGCTACGTGAATAATTATGTACATGCGGGACTTCAGATCAGCGTGGAAGAGCACATCCTATCTAATCAATCAGGATAGAAGGTTCGTGATTGATGCTGAAACGAGCTAGCTAAATAAAAGCATTTTCCACTGGACGCATCCATCCATAGCTCGTATCAACATCAATCTCTTACTTTCTTTCCTGATGGATAAAGTTCTTTGGTAGGATTATTTACTTTGATCGCTAGAGCACGTTCAAGTTTAACAATCGACAACAACGTATTTTTCCGAAATGCGCCTTTAATATTAAATGCAGTTATGCACAGATGCAGCAGCCCCAGGAAATCTTCCTCAACCCCCCCATACACAAGATACAGTCGAATGGGAGGAAGGTGAGCACTATAGGCTACAAGATGATACATAGTCCAAAATAGTCCCTGAATAAAAAGCTTTGAGGTTAAGATTTCTGAAAAATGATTATGTTTGCAAACTTGCTAGGCTACCTTAGTGTACGATTACTGAAATGATCTGAAAAACTGGCACACCAAGACAGGTTTGTGAATTAGTTTTGTTTAAAATGCAAAGTTGATGTTTCCTTGCAGGTTATCCATGCCCAGCTCATTCCAATCAAATAGTCAGCCTGTATTACAACTATTTGTAGCCAATGTAGCCTATAGCCTACTGTTAAGGGTTATGACAGATTCTGAATATATGATTCTTATGGGAGCTTTAGAGTCAGGGCCATCTTCAAGTCACGAGGCAACCACAGAGGAGACCAGTGATCAAATACAACCCCCATTCCGAAATAGTTGGGACAAAGTGTAAATTGTGAATGAAATCAAAACGCAATGACTTTCAAATCACACCAGCCAGTATTTTATTCACAATAGAACAGAGATAACATAGCAAATGTTGAAACTGAGAAATTTTACAATTTTATCCACAAAATGAACTCATTTCAAATTTGATGGCTGCTACAGGTCTCAAAAAAGTTGGGACAGGGGCCTGTTTACCATGGTGTAGCATCCCCTCTTCTTCTTAACACAGAGTCGAGGCATCTGGGCATTGAGGAGACAAGTTTCTTGAGTTTAGCCGTTGGAATTTGATCCCACTCTTGTTTAATACAGGCTTCCAGCTGCTGGAGAGTTTTGGGTCTCCTTTGACGGACTTTTTGTTTAATTACGCGCCAAATGTTCTCAATCGGTGAAAGATCAGGACTGCAGGCAGGCCAGTTCAGCACACGCACTCTTCTACTATGAAGCCATGCTATTGTAATAGCTGCAGTATGCGGGTTTGCATTGTCCTGCTGAAATACACAAGGCCTTCCCTGGAATAGATGTCATCTGGAGGGGAGCATATGTTGCTCTAAAACCTTTATATACCTTTCAGCATTCATGGTGCTTTTTAAAACAAGCAAGTGTCCCACACCATATGCACTAATGCATCCCCATACCATCAGAGATGCTGGCTTTTGAACTGAACGCTGATAACAGGAAGGGTGGTCTTTCTCCTCTTTAGCCCGGAGGACACGACGCCCATGATTTCCAATAAGAATGTCAAATTTGGACTCGTCTGACCACGGGACACTTTGCCACTTTGCTACAGATCATTTTAAATGAGCCTTGGCCCACAGAACACGGCGGCGCTTCTGGATCATGCTCAACAATGGCTTCCTTTTTGCATGATAGAGTTTTAGGTGGCATCTGTGGATGGCACTGCGGACTGTGTTTACAGACAGTGGTTTCTTTAAGTATTCCTGGGCCCATTTAGTAATGTCAATGACAGAATCATGCCGGTGAGTGATGCAGTGGCGTCTGAGGGCCCGAAGATCACGGGCATCCAGTAAAGGTCTTCGGCCTTGTCCCTTCGGCACAGAGATTTTTCCAGTCTCTCTGAATCTTTTGATGATGTTATGCACTGTCGATTATGAGACCTTCAAAGCCGTTACAATTTGATGAGGAACATTGTTTTTAAAGTATTCCACAAATTTTTATACGCAAGCCTTCACAGGTTGGAGAACCTCTGGCCATCTTTACTTCTGAGAGACCCAGCCTCTCTAAGACATCCCTTTTATAGCCAATCATGTTACACACCTGATGCCAGTTAACTTAATTACTTGCTAAATGATCTTTCAGCTGATTCTCTTATATATTAATTGCCTTTTCAGCCCTTTTTTGCCTGTGTCCCAACTTTTTTGAGACCCGTTGCAGCCAGAAAATTTGAAATAAGCTCATTTTGTGGTTAAAAATGTAAAATATCTCAGTTTCAACATTTTAAATGTTATCTATGTTCTATTGTAAATAACATATTGGCTCATGTGATCTGAAAATCATTACATTTTGATTTTATTCACAATTTACACTTCGTCCCAACTATTTCGGAATTTGGGGTTGTATAATATATATATATATATATATACACACACACACACACACACACGTGTGTGTGTGTGTGTGTGTGTGTGTGTGCTATATATATTGGGGGGCCCAAATCTATTTCCAGTCATAGGGCCCAAAATTGCCAGCGGCGCCCCTGACAGTACCGAAATGGGTAAATCAAACCACTGTTGCTCCGCTCAAGCAATCATGTCCATTGTGTTCCCTCCACATGTCACAGCTATAGCCAGTGGTTAAAGTGGGATTTGACAGGTGGGGAACCCTAAAATTCGGTGTCGCGGCGCAGTGGGGGAAAATGACACAAATGATTGCAAGTAACTGTATTCGCTTTATTTTTGGCCCATTGGGACTATGACATTGAATTTTCGTATTCACATAATCAGGAAGTGGGCATAACAAGAGAAAAGCAGTGATGGATTTGGCTGAAAACTAGCAGAATAATGGGACATATGACAGTGAAGATATTCTACTGTTACAGTATTTTTCATTTCCTAAAACAGTAAATCGAAACTATTACATAATTTCAAAAATGAACAAGTAACAGAAATCTATGAATCTTTTTGTGATTTCAAGACACTGTCCTTACACTGCACACATAAACCATATTCTACTTTCAAAATGTTCTGTTTTCCAATGCAAAATTATGGCTAGATGTATCAAGATGGATCTCTAATAATTTTATGCTCTCATGCATTTAGCAACTATGCTTTTAGGAAACGCATCCCTGGATAGTACAGGACGCTGCGATGCTGCCAGCATAATATAGCTTGCTTGCCAGCTACATAAAAAACATGCTGTTCAGCGCAATGATTTTCAAGTAGCTCTGCCGCTAACTAGCTGGCGACTGTAGATGTCAAAGAAAGATATGCACAAGTAACGTTACTGCTGAGCCAGAAACACAAACCAACATTGCTCGCATAACTATCGGTGCAATTGAGCCTTTGTCAGACTTTGACTGAATCGCTAATAATTTTATTAATGCATTAGCTAGCTGGTAAGCAGCCTGGTTAGCGTCTTGCACATAGCCTAAAGCAGCTAACGTTAAACCTTTTTAAATTTAAATTCTTTTAGTTGGCCGGTTTGAATTGTTGAATATTACAAAACTTCACCATGGACTTCAACTTAAGTTAATCCGCTTACTTTGGCTATAAACGCCGTTTCAAACATTGACAATTCCTCGCAGGCTGGTACGTGACCGGTGCAATCATTCAAATGAAATACAGCATACAATACAGCTGCGTTTTAGTTAAGGCGGGGCTAGCAGAGACTGATGTTGCACTCTGATTTGTTGAGCATCTTGGTGCTTTTGAGAGAGTGGCAGGCAGGCTGTAATTGAAAGCATAATGCGAAAATGATCTCTAGTCAGCGGCACTACTGTTAAGGCGCTTTCACACCGGACGCGAAACGAATTTTTCGCACGACAGATTACATTCAAAGTCAACGCAATGATGCGAATTTCGCGTGTATTCGGGTCTTTGCGTTAACTTTGAATGTAATCTGTCGTGCAAAAATTTCGTTTCGCGTCCGGTGTCAAAGCAGCTTTAGTCAAATAAATATTTCAATTCAAACTAAGGTGGCGGAACGCAGTTCCGGACCGTTCCGGCCCACTTTAATCCCTGGCTATAGCTATGATTAGTCCTGTTACTGCAAAAGGGAGTGATTAGGTGAAACCATGCTGTCAAATAGGTGTCTTTTGACGATTGGTCCCGACTCCCGAAAGCTACAATTTCAATCCAACTCTTAGAGCTACCAGCAAAGGATATTTTAAATAGCCTTAAACAGTTAGAGAATACTGCGGTAAGTAAGACTGCAGAGACAGCAGCACAGGTATTCTGTTATCGTAACAAGCATAAAGGCACAAAAAGGCACAGAAAAGTGAGCGATGTATTTGTTGGCATGTCACATGCATTTTGCATTACCAGACTGGATGCACAGACCATGTCACCATCCTATTAACTTTAGGGATTAAAACAGACACTGTTCCAGTTTTTGATTTTTGTTTTGACAGGGACTCAGAGGGTTGGTGGTTCAAGTCCCAGTGTGGCTGTTACGTCCAAAAACTCTCACATTTTGTATTTTTGTAGATGAGTGTGAGTACTGCAGCGCTTCTTGGGTGTCTCTTCCACAGGTGCTTGTGACATTATAGACACTTTAATAGATGCCTGGCTGGAAATGTTCCAGAACTGCATGCTATCGCTGGGACAGCTGTTTGAGGGATGCCAGGTTTTGAGGTTGCCTGGATAGTTGCCAAGCAGCGCTTCTGAAAAGATGCAATAATATAAATATTCAGTCACACTTTACATGAAGTGTTGCTCATAAAGGCTTTATGCAGCATGCATAATGCCTTCATAAATGAGACATAATGTCTTCATAAATCATACATAAGCAAATGTCATGCTTTGTGAAGGGTGAAATAAAAGATCCTTTTTCAGCAGGTGATGCAAGATGTGACAATGACAACAATGACAATGTCAGTTAGCTGACAATGTCATCCTTCATAGCATTTAGCCACTAGCTAAGTGACAATGGGCCTTATGCCGCAACATTCTCTTAAATTTCTTATATTTTCTCTTATTTTTTTGCTAAAAGAAAAAATAAGAGAAATAAACTCCGGATGCACCAAACGTTCTTGCCGTCCAAATCTGCTCTTACCCAAGTGTGCTGAATGTTGAATCCCACTTGTTCGTAAATTGGAAGCGCGTGGCCGGTTGTTTTAAATTAGCATATATGACACCCACTAAAGACCATATAAGGGCAGGTGACAAGCTGTGTGCAAAGCGCCGACGGCTCATGGCAATCTAGGGCGCCTTCACACTAGGTACGATTGTTCCCTACCAAGCCACAGTACAATTGTTCCCCCTCCCCTCTCCCCCCCGCTGGTCAGCTTTCACACTATTAATATCGTAATGTACCAGAGTACACTTGCATTGATGTCAAAATTCCGATACAGCGCATTGCATTATGCGCCTAGGTGGTTTTAAATGGGAAACGATTTTAAAAGGAGCCGCCAATATACTACCCCAATTCCAAAATTGTTGGGACAAAGTGTAAATTGTGAATAAAATCAAAACGCAATGACTTTCAAATCACACCAGCCAGTATTTTATTCACAATAGAACAGACATAACATAGCAAATGTTGAAACTGAAAAATTTTACAATTTTATCCACAAAATGTGCTCATTTCAAATTTGATGGCTGCTACAGGTCTCAAAAAAGTTGGGACAGCGGTGGACTGTGTTTACTGACAGTGGTTTCTTTAAGTATTCCTGGGCCCATTTAGTAATGTCAATGACAGAATCATGCCGGTGAGTGATGCAGTGGCGTCTGAGGCCCCGAAGATCACGGGCATCCAGTGAAGGTCTTCGGCCTTGTCCCTTATGCACAGAGATTTTTCCAGTTTCTCGTTTCTCTGAATCTTTGATGATGTTAGGCACCGTCGATGATGAGACCTTCAAAGCCTTTGCAATTTGACATTAAGGAACATTGTTTTTAAAGTATTCCACAATTTTTTTTACGCAAGCCTTCGCAGGTTGGAGAACCTCTGGCCATCTTTACTTCTGAGAGACTCAGCCTCTCTATGACATTCCTTTTATAGCCAATCATGTTACACAGCTGATGCCAGTTAACTTAAGCACTTGCTAAATGTTCTTTCAGCTGATTCTCTTATATATATATTTTTTTTTTTGCCTGTGTCCCAACTTTTTTGAGACCTGTTGCAATTTGAAATAAGCTCATTTTGTGGATAAAAATGTAAAATGTCTCAGTTTCAACATCTGAAATGCTGTGTTCTATTCCAAATAACATATTGGCTCGTGAGCTGAAAGTAATTGCATTTTGATTTTATTCACAATTTACACTTCGCCCCAACTATTTCAGAATTGGGGTTGTATTTCGGGGGGTTTTATTATTGAGAAGGGGGTTTAGAATATTAATATCAAATATTAGTATCGCGAATGCATTTGCTGCGCTTGCCCTAGCAACCCTGAGTGTCATCTGTAACATGGATTACCACGTATAGCAGCACAAAAAATTTAACTCGAAATTTTCTTGACTGAATGCTTGATGTTTTTACACATCCGAATCTTTCTCTGGGTACCCAAACATCAAGGTAAGCCGAAAATGTACTGATTACATTCAATATTGATGGATGTTGAATACGGAATTCTTTCGCTCTTGCGTTTTTGGCCGATTATGCTGTTCACTGCCTCATACCACGAAAATTTATCTATCTCATAATTTGAGCTTCCAGACCTTTGCACCATGTCTCGCACTTTGAAATATCGCAGCCGCATTTTCTTTAGTTTGTCACGGTACTGATCTATTAGTCTGTGATATCCACGTGAATGTAACTACTCACGAATTACTCCATAAATCTCTGAGTTTTTGCATGTAGTATCCAGTTGTGATTGTATGTTTTCGTCAGCCTACATTTCGAGTAAGCATTGAATTTCTTAGTTTGAATGGCAAATATCTTTTCGCCGTAGCATTTGTTAAAACAAGAGAGCCGTAACACAACAGTTATCTTCCGTGCTCAAGTACGGTTGCTTTCACATTTGGTACGAGTAGCCATTCATCTGTCTCAGCAAACAGATCTGCGCGATCTCTAAAAACGCGCTCTCTGCGCAAGGCCTGGATAGCCGAAGCGTCCAACAGCAATAGGTAAGCCATTCAGAAGCAGAATGCACGCAAGAATCTAAGGGTTTTTATAGTTTATTCCTAATTAGGATCAGCTGGCCAAACTCTTTAGCCTAAGCATTAAATAATAAAATCATTATAATTTCACAAAAACATAAAACAATCAAAATTTGATTATATGATGCATTTTTAATGTTAAGGTTTTACAACTTCTGTTTCTATGCATTGAACAAGCAATTTGTGGACAGAGATAACAGTTTTCTCTTTTCTCTTATCTCGCTAAGAGTGCTCTCGACCACTTGTAAAATTTTCTCAAACCTAAGAGAAGAGCAAAAATAAGAAAACATTGGTGCATCCCCGAAATCAATGATTAAGGGATACAAACAAAAATAAGAGAAAATTTGCTCTTATATCGCTACTTGCATGAGGCCCATTGTCAGTTATATCACATGTGGCATCACATGCTGGATAAGGATGTGTTATTTCAACATTTACAAAGCATGACATTTGCTTATGTATTATTTATGAAGACATTATGTCTCATTTATGAAGGCATTATACATGCTGTATAAAGCCTTTATGAGCAACACTTCATCTAAAGTGTGACCAAATTTTCAATGAGCATCTTTCACGTGAGACTGCCTCAGAGCACACCGACTGCCACAGCAGACTGTCACAGCTCACCTTTGTCCATCAGTCCATCATTCCACCATGCAGTCAACCTTTATCCACGGAGACCATCTTACACTATGGTTGACCGCTCACAATCTGTCATCAACACAACCAAAACCACACTTGCTCCTCAGTGAGACTTGTCACCTATATGCTAATGTAAATAGCCTACACTTTGCTCAACTTTAAGATCTTTCGTGAACTTTGGCTGCCCTTACTGCTGTGCCATAACTGAATGCTTGCCTATTTTAAACATCATTTTTGGTTCAAAGGGGTCTATTTTCAAGAAGTGCTTTTTGTTGCGGTGGCATCATGTTGAGGCCTTTTCTGTACACAGCAGAAAGATGGACTCTGGGTTGTAACAGTGGCAACAAAGAGCTCAATGTACACTGAACAAAATATAAACACAACAGTTTAATCCTCTCAATATTCTGCAAAATTATATTGAAGTGGTTGACTTGGTGGGGTTTAATTATGTGACCAAGGTAGTGTGCTTCCAGTCTATGTTCACTTCAGTCACCTTTGCCATATCATTGTCAATTTTATGCCCTTTATCAAAACTGGCCTGTTAAACAAGCGGGGCCTGATCCAGAGCTACTGAAATCAGGTATGATCAGCCCAGGCACACCCTGTCCTCTAGTCAACAAAAGGCCACCTCAAAAGTCCCAGTTCAGCCATTTTTCGAAATGCCACAGGTGACTCGAAATCTCAGGGAGCTCAATGCAGGAATGTCTCTCAGGGCTGTCGCAAGGGCTCTTAATATCCATGTTTCAACAGTAAGTCGCCTAAGACACCGTTTTGAAGAATTAGGCATGACAGCTTACCGCCCACATACACCACAACCACGTGAGATGACCCCCACCCAAGACTGCTATACCCGAACTCTCCATCTCTGCGACCGTGTGAGTCCGACAACTTCCACTGCAGATTAACAAATTTGGTACATCGGTTCCTGTGTTCACTCACTACTCAGGTAACAAAAATTACCCCGATAGGCCTGATAATAGTTGAAACAAAAGTTGTTTTTGCTGGCTTCTGTGGGTCCAGACGAATCGATCCGTATAAGCCACATCTATTTCCATACGTGCAATTTCTCTGCCATTTTCATGTTTGAAAAAAACTTTTCAGTTCAGATGAAATATAAAATGCCTCTTTAACCATTTTAGATCACATTCCTGGTCTTATTGTGTTTACATCATCTTAATTGTGCAAGATGGTCAACGACCAGTTGAGTCAAAAATGGACGCGCACTTTACCAATTGGAAGTGGTGTGAACTTAATTTCTAACGAATCCACAAAGAAGTCAAGGATGAGTAGCTTTTACAAGGTTGATAACAGAAAAAGAGAAAACTCCTGGTAAAAATACCTCTCAGTTCTCAAAAATGCACAAGCGCACCTTCACCCACACCCAATTATGCGACTTAAATATGGGAACAATCCACAAAAAACTCTACGAAAAAACTGCATTTACAAGAAAACTCCCGGAACAGACAGACAGACGCAGAGACAGGCCATACCACAATATGTCCATCATTAATGAGGGGCGTAAAAAAAAAAGAAAAAACCTTTTGACTCTGCTCTGTTAATTTTTTCCCACCCTGCATACTTCGGGTATGTCCGCCTTGCCCTGTCTGAGGTGAAGGACACCGGGGTGTTTAGTCAGCTGTAATTACTCTCCTATTACATGCTCGGAGCATGAGGTTAAACGCAAGAATGCTGTCCAGGCTGGGCCCTTTGATCCCGCAGCCAGGCAATGTGCTCCGCATTACGGCCCTGGTGTGAAGAGCGATGGTGGTGAGGGGCAGAAAAAGCAGCAGTTACAGAGAAGCCCACCCACCACTCCCTTTCAACCTCCCCCTCTCCCCCTGACCCCCCCCCCCAAGCATGTGCCCATTCACCCCCAATGGTCCTGCCAACACCTGCAGCCACACCTCATGACTCCTGCTTACTAGATGCTAGGACTCCATTATCTACCTGCAGCGCGTTCATCCTGTCGCTGTCATGACTTATGCATCGAATGTCGCACTCCAGACAGCGGTACACACCAAGCTGCACATATGCTGCCTTCAAGCTGTGTGCACAACTTCATGGTGCCATTTTGAACAGCGAGTCACTCCTGCATATACAAAAGGGCCAGCTTAAATTATAGTTTTTCTGAGCTCAGTAACAGAAGCCATGTACTCAGATCTACAAGATTGTGCCTAGGGACTCTGCAGCGGACTGGCTACAGTTCAAATAAAAAAAAATCTCTTAAGAGCATAGGAGTCCCTCTTCCACTGTCCACACTTGCTTTAAGTTGGTTTATATGTACACACTTCAGAAATTAAATGCGCTAAAAAAAAAAAAAAAAAAAAACATTTATGATATTTTCTCACAAGAAAATTAAAGCAATCTTTACCCTTTCCCTGCCAAGTTTTCCTGAGAAGCTCACTTCCTAGCTGCAAACAACTAAGCTGAACACTAGTGGGTTGAGTTTAGAGTAGTCAAAAATACAAACCCATTTCCAAAAAAGTTGGGACATTGTGTAAAATGTACATTAAAACACAGTGAAACTAGAGATTGTTTTCCAGGCAAGAAAACAAATGTCTCCCCACCCCAACACAGCCCCCCCTCATTGATGTTCACAGACAGTAAAAGGCACATCTACATACAATTTTGAAAAAGTGTGCTAAGTTTGATGTAAATATCTTAAACGGTTTCGGAGTTACAGCCCGGAAACAGTAGGAACGCGGAATGCGCCGACGCGGACGGAAACCTTACCAAAACAACAAATCTGTAAATATCCATCAGCATTAATGGCGTCTTCACAGATGTGGAATTTACCCATGTCATGTGCACTAATGCACCCCCATACTATCATGGATGCTGGCTTTTGAACTGCGCTGATAAGAAACCAGGTGGTCCCTCTCATCTTTAGCCCAGAAGACATGGCATCCATGATTTCCAAAAAGAATTTCACGATTTGAGTGATCAGACCACAGGACAATTTTCCACTTCACCTCAGTCAATCTTAAATGAGCTTGATCTTGTTTATATATGGTTTTATCTTTACATGGCAGAGTTTTAACTTGCATTTGAGGGTGCAGCGATGAACTGTGTTCATTGACAATGGTTTTCAGAATGTTCCTGAGCCCATGCAGTGATTTCAACTACCAAATCCTGACTGTTTTTAATGGTTTGCCGCCTGAGGGCCAGAAGATTACAGCAATTCAGTATTGCTTTTCGACCTTGTCCCTTGTGTACAGAAATTATTTGGGATTCTCTGAATCTTTCAATGATATTATGTGCCGTAGATGATGAAATCCCCAAATTCTTCGCAACTTCACATTGAGAAACGTTATTCATAAATTGTTAATCACAGTCTTTGAAAGCGTGGTGAAGCCTTCGCCATCTTTCCTTCTGAAAGTCTCAACCTCTCTGAAATGCTCTTTTTACACCCAGTCATGTTACTGACCTGTTAACCAATTAGCTGTTTGCCATTTTACTAGGTGTATTTTCCTCGCATCACACAACTTTTCTTGTCTTCTGTTGCCCCCATCCAAACTTTTTTGAAATGTGCAGATGGCATCAAAATCAAAATGAGCAGATATTTTTCAGAAAACAATAACATTTCTGCGTTTTAACACCTGATGTTGTCTTTGAACTATTTTCAATTGAACAGAGCTTAAGCTATTTGCACATCATTGCATTCTGTTTTTATATACATTTTACACAGCATCCCAGTGTTTTTGGAAATGGGGTTGTATTTGAGACAGTTTATAGGAAAGCTCTCAAATTTTAGGTCGCTTGCCCAACCTGCCTGTAACCATGGTAATATAAAGCCCTGTCAATAAAATTTTGTGTACACAGTGAAGGAAGTGGGTCGCCAGAGGCCAAGGGTTAATGAAAGTTCAAATGTCTGAATTTCACTAGAATATAAAAATCGAGGATAAAGATTACATGCTCTTTAAAATTTCATAAAAGCTTTGATTTATAAGTAAAAAACGTTTACATTTTGAAGTTATTAAGATCTAAAAGGAAAAACTTGGATTCAATTATATACACAACTTCTGAGGAAATTTTATTTCAAAGGCAAATAGTGACCTTAAAATCAAATCTCTCCCATACTAACAAAAATAAATATTCTGGCCTTATTTTATACCTTTGATGCTGGAAAGCACTCAGCTCAGAGAAAATGTTTACTATGCATGTGATTCCAATTTCAGTCCATAATAGCAAAACCAAAGAGGCTTTCATCAGTAAATTTACAAACCAATCTCAGTGATGGCTGGCCAAAGGAGAAAAACTAGCCGCAGCCAGACTGAAAGAAGTCAACAGAAGAACTAACACTGACCTCAAGGAGCATAACAAATTATCACACAACAGCATCTCAGGTCAATTTTATTTAAAATAAACTAGTAAATGCAAAAGATAAGGTTTGCAAAACAGTTCAAAGTATCAGAACTTATTTTGAGAACTTTACAGCCACGTGATCATGAAATCCAACTTGCCTATAATTAAAATGGCAGTAAAAAAAACCTGGATCATTAGATTCAGTGGACTGATCTGAAAGTATGATTTTTAGCATGCTACTTCAAAATGCAAATAGCCATTTGAGAAAATACAATGAAGTCAGTGAATGAATTACGGTCATGCACAGCAACTTAAAACCGCTCTGTTTGGGGTTAGGCTACCTTCCATCAGATTTTTCTGGTGTTACGGTTTCTAAAAGAAGTTTCTGGAAATACTTTCAAATGTAAGATAGTGTAAGCTCTCAAAATCTTCCATGATACTCACCCTTGTAAGCGAGGCAGGGTATCATTCCATGCATTTAGTGTATGGGGCAGGAAAAAAGAGCTAATAGCATATGTTGTCGATTAGCAGGGAATGTAATATGAATAGATGCACAAGAGAGGATTTCTCAAAGTGACATTAGCGTATGAAGTTTTAATCACATCGTTTGTTTCAGTGGAAATGCAGTAACTCACTTGAGGCAACTTAGAACACAGGTGACAAACAATTATAATGAATACTTTCAAAATAACTTCAGAGGTGATTGGTAATTACTATGATGTTTTTCTCTGCTTTGAAGGTGAACATGGTACTATAGGGAAAATGTTTTCAATATCACTGATCCTCCTGAAGCGCCCACCCCTGCCAAAAAAAACCCATAAAATTTAAAATAATTACTCCAAAGCTACTAAAATCATTCCTGGAGTACAGCAACAGCAGTAACCCACAGAAAAGTCTAAATTACTACACTGGTGATAACAGCTGCCAAAAACATAACAGCAAAATCACAGCAGTTAACCTGCAATGTTTTGTTAGTCACCTTGTTACTTTTAGCAAAAAAAAAAAAAAAAAAAGTGGCAATCCACAGTTTATAAAGTGAATGAACAATTATAAATAATACTTACAAAGTTCCTGCTAATTAATGTGATTCGTTGTATCTGATTTCAAGTGTGAAAAGTGGCAATGAACACCAGGCAAAGTACAAAGTTAATAGACATATTTGAAGAAAATACTTTAAGTATGTACAAAGTTCTTACTAATTGACGTGATACCTTCAATCCAATTTTAAGGCAGAAGAAAAGAAATGAGTATTGAGAGATGACTAGTATACTAAGTAAGCAAAATTTAAAATCAAATCGCCAACAAAAAACTTCAAAAAAACAAGAAGATAATCTACAAGAGTACGATTCAGGGGGAGTTGGAAAATACGGGCAGAAATACACTGCGTGGCCAAAAAAGAAAGTTGCACATTCTAATACTTTGTTGGACCGTCTTTGGCTTTGACTACGGTGTGGATTCGTCTAGCATCGTTTCAACAACCTCATGCTACATTACAACATTTATTTTCATCCAGAGTCGATTTAAGTTTTGGCCGACATCTTGTACTGATGACGTGAAAGTAGAACCACTTTGAAAGGTCTTCTCCAGCACATCCCAAATAGTTTCAATAGGGTCGATCAGAGGTCGCGTTAACCGAATATTTTCCATCATTGACGGATTTTTTTTAATAATGACAGAATATTTTGAAGGCCGTCCGTCATTTTGACAGAATGTAATTCACACCCCAGTCCAATTGGTGATGGATGTCATATTGTCTTGAGCATTGTCTTTGATCTGTATGACAGAGATGCCAAGTCTCACACATTTGGCATAGGTCTCATGCATTTTTTAGGCTTATTCACCGTAGTCCGCAATTATTCAATGAATGCTTATTAATGAGATTCTCATGCGGAATTAAAATCCTTGTGCATTGAAGTTACAGTTTCACTTGTGTGAAGGTAGACCTCACTATGGAAAGCGATTATGACTCCGGACTTCTCGTGCTTCTCTTTACTCAGGGATTGGAAACAATGCATGTGTTTCATGATCGTTTAAATTGTTTAAATGAAATAAGACCATTTGAAACGTCTTAATGCAATTCCATTGCTTTCAATCCTTCAGTAAAGACAAGCGTGAGAATTCCCAAGTCATAATCAATTTCCGTGTCACTAGTGGGGAAATCCACTGTACTGCATGTGAAACTGATTAACTTAATGTGCAATGACTTGAATTCCGCAAGTGAATTTCTTCAGTTCGCGCTGACTGAATAATTGCTGATTACGGCACAGGAACGTCAATGCCTTTAAGAGGCAAGAGACTCAAGCCGAATGCGTCAGACTTGGCATCTCTGGTACGATCCTGTATTCCTCATATTTTTGTAATATGATCATTTGCTCTTCATTTGTAAAATATGGTGCTCTGCTGCCGATAGACGATTGGTCATATGCTACAAACGCCGTCTCTGTTATGTGAACACGCAGATATCTAGGTGGGGAAAAGCCGCGGTTGACATAACAAGTTGATAAGCAACCGTGGGACCGCTTAGCGAGACTGTGGTTGATAGGCTTAGTGAAGCCCCAATAACTAAAGCATTGTTCATTTGCACACTGTTACTGTGTGGGGGGAGAAATCATTTGTGATGTTTTATAAAGTTCATACAACAGGTAAGTTCAAAAATCCATGCAGTGCTGTATTTAACACAGTGCGCAATGTGTGTCTACATGAATCACTGTCGGCATCAGCTAATGCGTAATCTATAAATTATTCTGTTTATTTTATTAAAAAATAAACGATTATCATTTAAAAAAATAAAATTACAATGACGGATAATAATTAATTATGAAGGAATTTTTATGCCCCTGTCCATCACAATGACGGACAATCAGGAAGTGTAACGCGACCTCTGGGGTTGATAATGCCTTGGACAGTTCTTAACCCAATTCCAGTGATTTTAGCTACCTCTTCATTGTTTTCATTACTTGATGCAGCCCAAAAAAATTGCCCTTCTGAAACACAGCGACATCTTTTCCATGAGTGTGGGATATGTTTAAGAATGAGAAGCTACACACTGTATCAGTTAGGGTTAAAAGACTTGTAACCAGCTGAAACCTATTAATCAGTGCAAAAATGATTCAATCATAGGCTCTTGAGTATTTGCTAACTTAAATCCAAATGAGCGACTTTTTTAAGCTAGGCAGTGTATATGACATCAGAAACTAAATTTCAGTCATTAATATTTCAAATTGAATGGGTCAACTTGAATAATTGCATTAAAAACTGCTTTTCAATCAATTACATAAAATAAATTTTTTATTTCTTAACTTATAATAATTAATAATAACTATGAATAGTCACAATCTAAAAAGCAGAATTTGAAATCAAATTTGTTAGTTTTTTCATCAATACAAATTTTAATAATGTGGTTCAAATTCAGTATTTAATGCAATAATTTAAGTTCAGCAATCATATTGGCTGAATCTAAACATCACTCAAATAGTACCTGTCTGGCAATGCAAAGCAGACAAGAAGCAGCACATGCTACCACAACCTAAAGAAATTCCAGAACAGAGGAGGAACAAGAAAGTCTTTCACATCCATCAGTCTCGCCAAGGTTACAAAGCCATTTCTCAGGCTCTGAGACTCCAGCAAACCACGGCGAGAGCCATTATCTACAAAAAGAGAAAACCTGGATAAGTGGTGAACCTTTCCAGGAGTGGCCAGCCAACCAAAGTTCCTCCAAGAGCAGATCAATGACTCATCCAGGGGGTTCACAGAATAACCCACACAAAAATCTAAAGAATTAGATTACTTACTTGCCTCAGTTAAGGTCAGTGTTCACGATATCACAATAATAAAGCGACTGGGCATAAAGACTACCAGGCAAGAAGCACTGCTGACCAAAAGGAATAAAAAGGCTCATCAGACATTTGCCACAAAACATTTCGATGACCCTCAAGAATTACTGGATAATAATCCGTGGACTGATGAGTCAAAAGAGGAACTTTGGAGTCTCAGAGCCTGAGAAATGGCTTTGTAACCTTGGCAAGACTGACAGATGTCAAATACTTGTTCCTCCTCTGTTCTTGACTGGCTAATTCTTGCCCTCCCTTCCAGAATCTGGAATCAAAATGTCTCTCTTTCATAGCTGTGGAATTATAAGCACCCAAATTCTTCGACAAAAAAAATTTTTGCGACAGAACAATAGACTATGAATTTTTGGTCCTGCTGGATCTTAATAGCCCAGGACCCCATGTTTCATCTATGACATATTTAGGCACAAGTTTATAATCAGAAGAAGTTATGAATTTCTTGTGGCATTGACAAGGACATTATGGGGTCACAAACTTGCTTGCGCAGGTCCTTGATTGGAAAAAATAGGACCAAGTGTCCTGTACCTTACCGGCAAGCAGTCTTACAGCGATGATACAAATTATGAAAATTTCATGTGAAGTTTGACATTTGAATGAATGAAAATCAATGTCAAGGTCACTAAATAAAAGTTCACATACATTTATAAGACCTTCTGTAATACAATCCTAAGCTCTGAAGCATGTATTCAATAATATGTCAATATGTATTCAATACAATTTAAAAAGGTCACAGAATGTCAAGTTGCAGTCAGCAAATGGACTTCATATATGACTATATGACTTTCTAAATGTCTCTTTACAAACCTTGGCTCAATCTGTGACCATTTTGGTGATACAAGTCATTGTAATTTCACTGTCAAGTTTGACCCTCAAAGGTCACTGACAGTCAAGTTGAATGCCACCAAATGAAAGTTCATATATGACTTCCTAGATGTCAGTAACACAAACCTAGGCTCCATCTGTGACCATTTTAGTGACACAAATCATTGAATTTTCACTAGGTAAGATTTGACCTTTGAAGGTCAATACGAAGGTCACCAAATGAAAGTTCATATATGACTTCCTATATGTCTCTAATACAAACCTAAACTGCATCTGTGACCGTTTTGGCAATACAAGTCATTGTAATTGTTTTATGTCAAGTTTTACCTTCAAATGTCATCAACAGTCAAGTTGAATGTCACCAAATGAAAGTTCATATGTGACTTCCTAAGTCAGTAACACAAACCTATGCTCCATCTGTGACCTTTTCAGTGACAAAAGTCATTGAATTTTCTCTAGGTCAAGTTAGACCTTCGAAGGTCAATATGAAGGTCACCAAATGAAAGTTCATACATGACTTCCTATACATCTCCAATACAAACCTACACGCAATCTGTAACGATTTTGCTGATATAAGTCATTGAAATTTCACTGTATAGTTTGGCTGTTCAAGGTCACTGAAGGTCAAGTTCAAGGTCACCCAATGAAACTTCATACATGACTTCCTATATGGCCACAATACCAACCTAAGCTCCATCTGTAATAGTTTTGGTGATAGAAGTCATTGAAATTTCACTATGTGAAGTTTGAGCTTCGAAGGTCACCGAAGGTCAAGTTCAAGACCACCAAATGAAAGTTCATGTATGACTTCCCATACATCTCCAATACAAACCAAAACTATCTGTAACTATTTTGCTGATATAAGTCATTGAAATTTCACTGTGAAGTTTGGGCATTCAAGGTCACTGAAGGTCAAGTTCAATGTCACTAAATGAAACTTCATACATGATGACCTATATGCCCGCAATACAAACCTAAGCTCTATCTGTAATAGTTTTGGTGATAGAAGTCATTGAAATTTCACTATGTGAAGTTTGACTTTCGAAGGTCTCCGAAGGTCAAGTTCAAGGCCACCAAATGAAAGTTCATACATGACTTCCTATATGTGTTCAATGCACATATGTTCCCAATCTTCAATATTTTCAAGCCTAGAAACCTTTGAAAATTGTAACATTTTGCTTGACCTCAAGTTTGACCTTTCAAGGTCATCTGAGGTCAACTTTAACACAGCCAAAATATAGGTCATATATTACTTCCTATATGTCAGTAATACAAACTTAATCTCTATCTGCAACCATTTAGCTTCCACAGGCAATTTGGCCCATTCTCCATAAGACCCAATGTTAAAGTACAGCACCCCCACTAGACCCACTTCCATCGATTCAATCAAAATGGCACTCCCACTGTACATAAAGTGTATCAAGGTGAGTTGATTGCCAGATTTAGAAAAAAAGTTATCAGACATTTTTTGAGAAATAATTTTTAGAAATTTCAAGTCTTATCTTTTAACATTGTTAATATATTCCCTGACCTCGAGTTTGACCTTTCAAAGTCATCTGTCGTAAAATTTAATATTGCCAAAATATAGGTCATATATGACTTCCTATTTGTCGATATTACAAAATTCATCTCATCTGCAACCATCTGGCCTCCACAGGCCATCTTGCATATTCATGAAAGTACAGCGCCCCCAATAGACCCACTTCCGTCGATTCAATCAAAATGGCGCTTGCACTGTACATTGACGGTACCAAGGTAAGTTGATTGCCTGATTTAGAAAAAATTTATCACACAGTTTTTGAGAAATTATTTTTTAAAATTTCTCAGTCCTATCTTCAACATTGGAGCCAAAATGTCAAGGGCCCATAAAACAGACAAAAATGATTCAATCAAAAATCCGAGAACGTTTCTTTTCTTTCAAATGGTAAGATATGGTTTAGTTTTATGTTACTGCAAATTTATACGAAATTCATCGGGCCAAAAAAAGATAAAAATGTTCCGGACGATGGACGCCACACCACGACAATAGCTTATCGGCCCATAGGGCCGGTAAGCTAATAAAAAAAAAGTCAAAACTTCATGGAACAACTTCATTATGTGAGCAAACAGTCAGAACCACCATATTTTTGCCACTAAAATTACCCATTTTATGTCAAAGATATGTAAAATTCAACTGCTGGTGGCTTATTCTGACCACTGGAACACTTGTTAATCAAGGAAAATGATTGAAAACCAATCAAGACTTATTAGTTCTTGTCTCAACCTAACGAGTAGAGCAAGCAACACTTGATGATCCCAAGTGTTTTTTTCAAGTTAATGTAATGTCAATTAAAATAAATGGTTGAAAACAGGTCAAGACCAATCATTAATTTCAAGTGATGTTTTTTTGTATCATCAATTTTCAGTTCACCAGCCACGATTGATAGAAACAGTGCAGAATGCAACATTGTCGAGCACAAAACGGTTTCCATCTTACATATACACCGTTTCACCAGCTAAACTATGAGAGCGGGTGCTCGGAGAGTGAGCGAGTGGGCAAGCCAAAGCCTGACTGCAGACTGCCGCCTGGACCGTGGGTACATCCTACACCACCACGCGCCCGTCTGTTTGAACTGCTTAAAGAGCGGCAGCCATCTAAACACCCAAATTACCATTCCCCGCTGAACAAAACGGAGCCGCTTGTTTGATTAGATGCGAAGCGCCGAGTGCAATTTGCTGAATTACAAGCATTCTCCACATGTAAATGTGCTTTAATTACTACGCTTAAGGATAAGTGCAGTTTGGCAGACACCGTTTTCTTATGCAGGAGTCTAATGAGCAGAAGCACTTCCAGAGCCCTCATGACTAAGAGGACCAATCTGGGCCCTGATAAACAGCCCCCTGTCACATCATTCTTACCACATAATTATCCCCCTCCATTGTACCAACATGTGTACTGTAACCAAAATACCCACACTACAGGCTGAATTATCTCCACATCAATGCAATTATTTTGACAACGGCTAATATAGCAAAACAGCCAATTAAACAGGATTTTTGTCTCCGGCTTGATGATCAAAAGCAGCATGTATACGCAATATTTCTTTTACTTTGTAAAATAAGCTTTTCACCACGCAATAATGACAGATTACATGTAGAAAAGCAGGAGAAAGAATAAGACGATCTTGCAAACATACAATGGTTTGGGAGGCCACTTGCTTTGAAATCAGAGTGTGGGGTACAAGAAAGTAACAAGAATGTGACCTTTGATCCAAACAAATTTTGAAAGATGAAATCAAAGACGCAAATCCCTAGCTCCAGCACATCTTAAGAAATGAAGATCAATTTACACTGGCCTTGCCAGAGAAACCAATAAGCCAAAAGTTAAATTAAAAGCATGGGTCTGTGTATGAAATGATCCACAGTCCCCCCAAGAACATGAACTCTTATCAAAAGTCCAGTCATCTTAGATGACACGTCTGAGATTTCACGTCAATAGCAATGCGTGCTTATCGGTGAACTAATATAATGGGCGAGAAATTCATTAACACCTTTGAGCAAGCGTTTTTCAGGTCTCCGCTCTCTGCGCAGGAAATCCATCACAGAGATCTATACAGCAATTCACAACTGCATTTTATACGTTCTTGTCGATAGCCTATTAGAAATTTGAACCAGGAGTTCAATGCCCTTCGCATACCCAGGGCCTGGTAATTAAGAGTGCCTTTAAAAAGCCATTTTAAAGGCTTAATCTCTCCATTGCGCGGTATTTCGAAGCTCGACTCTGCTCTTTTCCGAGAGGTCGATAGCATTAATTTACAAAATGGGGGGTGGGGAAAATGTCACCCTTCATCTTTTCGCCTAAATCAAAGCCAAGAGAAGCAGAGCGTTAATGAGTCTACCCTCCTCTCCCCCCTAACAGCAGAGAGAGGTGTTGCGGGAGAGATAACCCACACATTTTAATTACTGCATGCTTCACAAACTAACAGCAATAACGAACAGGAGCTCAGGTGCTGGTCTCACACACTGCAGGAAATATGAGCAGTACCTTTAAATATGTTCAGTTTATGTGAGAAAAAAAAGGCATTGGGTAATTTAAATCCCAAAGTTTGATGGAAACTCCTTAAATAGAGAAGAAAATCTTTGTCTTCATCACCTACGCCTAACAGAGTGGGATCAGACTGTATTGTATGTCTCTATATTGTATTCGTTAATTAGCTCTAAGGATATATGAGAGAGTTCACTGGTGAAAGTTTGGCATCATTGCCATTTTGCACAAAAAAGGTAGGCTAATACATTCGTGAAGAGATTATGCTTTCCTGATGGACTTTAATAATGTCTTTCGGCTGAGACGTCAAACCAAGGTCCTGACTCACTAAAAATCCTATGACGTTCTTTGACAAGAGTAGGGGGTTCCCTGATGTCCTGGATAAATTCCCAACTTGGCACCTTCATCCTGCCCCCTAATCATCACCTGATTTGATCTGCTATAAAAGTTGTGCTCTACCTTTCTACCGCAGCTGATGTTTGGCGAGTGCTCTGGCGCAAATTGGCTGCCGTCCCATCACTCAGGTGGGTGCTACACATTGGTGGTGGTGAAGAGAGAATACCCCTCATCACGCTAAAGCGCTTTGAATAACAGTGAGAGAAACCTTATATAAATGGAATGTTCATTCATTCAGAATACCCACTATATAATAGGCCAGGCCATGGCCATATTGGCCCCTCAATAGTAGGCAGGTAAAATTTGTTTAAAATGATCCAAAATTTTTTAAATTTTGTTTCAAAATAAGAAAAAACACTGCCAATGGGATTGTTCACTTCATTACCGATGCAGATTCCTCCAAGCCAAGGATAGGAGTACAAAGAACAACTCAGATCCCTTGCCGCGGGATGGCTGATATCAGGCCTGGAAATGAAACGTGACGGAGGGCGGACAGATGGACAGGAGGACGAACGGTAGTATGCAAAGGCGCATCTCCACAATGAGATGTAGCTAAATATGAAATTTAATAGAAAAATATTGAATGGTGTCAGAGTTTTGGCCTGCAAAAGAACAAAATGGCTGATATCTGGCCTGGAAACAAAACACGGTGGAGGGACGGATCAGAAGTATGAAAAAGCGCATCTACACAGTAAGATGTATGCATAAATGAAATTCCACTGAGAAATACTGAACGGTTCAGGAGTTCTGAAAAGCAGCGTGATGGACAGACAGACTGACACGCAGAAGGACAACACCCATTCCTGTATCCCCATCCACTTAATGGTGGAGGATAATAAAACCATACACAGAAAAGGCTCAATTCACAAGCACATTGGTTTGATGTAAAAAAAAAATGTTGCAGCTCAGATTTTAATGAGAGTATCTACACCCACAACCATGCGGGAATTTGAAAATCTTTATGCATGAAGTGCTATAACAATACTGTAAATTATTCGGCTGCAGCTCGGTTAAAATCCTTTAAGCATTAAGTGCTACAACAATACATACTGTATATGATGCAAATGCAGCCTGGCAACCAGATCCACCCTCCTCTGGCATCCAAAAAAGGAATATGATGTAAGGACAACCTAAAGCCAATGAACAGCGCTAACTGAACCTACACAGCAACAGCCACAGCTAAGATAGAGCAGCATTTGGACGACAGCTCAATATTCTGCGGTGGAAAAGGGCGGATAGTCACTGTTTCAAACACGCTTCATGGACAACGGACTTGGCCGCTGTACTGCAGGGTGTGCAGCTCCAAATTGTACAATGTGGTGGTTCCCCAAAAACTACAGTTTCCTATGCTGAAACACCATTCATTATGTCCAAGTAAAGTCCACTGGTAACGTCATAGTTACTTGGTCCATAGTTTTTCAGCAGCATTTGGCTCCAAGGCGTCCAGCAATAACGTTACTCAAGGTGCGGGAGCCTGGTGCAGCCGGTACAGCTCTGTCCACATGCTCATTATGAGCCCCGACGTCGACGGGTCAGTGGTTTCTCGCACGTCTCTCCTTCTACCTCCATTCTTCGGGTCTGGCTATACTGACCTGTCAAATAAAGCTGGAAAAAGCCCTAAAAAATAGTAAACAGCGATTCCCAGAGTGCCTCAGCAGGTCTCACATTTTCACCAAGTTGCCGACACATAGAGTGCTTCGGGGGTGCGGTTACGACCCTTGCTCTCTCGCAGTCCCTCCCGGCGACCAGAAATGACAGACAGGTCGCTAAATGCCCCAAAAGCACTCAGCATCTGTCAGGTGAAAGAAACGCGATAACTTAAGTCTTTAAAGTGTTGCGCAAGCCTGTGGCTTGAAAGGATTGTACCACTGAGCAAAATGGGCCCCAGGATGTCCAAGAAAGAAAGGAATGTATTAATGAGGGAAAAAAGGAAAAACAAGGCAACACACCTCCAGGTGTGTCAAATGCTGGCACTGGGTCGTCACACTGAAGGCTGTATAGTGCGTTTCCTCCTGTCATTTCTGTAATAAGTTTTACGAGATTAATAACTGCACTGATTTCATTCTAGTCTATGTGAGCAAGGATGAGGAACCTCATCCAGTAAGGGCCAGTGTGTATGCAGGCTTTTGTTCCAGCCATGCAGTGACACAGCTGATTCTGTTACCATCAGAGTCCCAGCTGAGGACCTTGAATAGTAGAATCAGGAGTGTAACTGCATGGTTGTAATGAAAGCCTGCATCCACACCGGCCCTTTCTGTATGAGATTCCCCACCCTCGCATTGGAGGCATTTTGAGGACGGTCTTAGCCAGAGCAGCAAACAACACGAAGTGAGAGAACAGGTACATAAGTGTTGAAAACTATAGAAGAAAGTTTCAATTTCCGGTTATGACCATATAGAAAAGAACTTGGATGCTGTAGAGTAACCATTTGAAAGAAAAGAAACAATAAAATAAATAATCCTGGCAGGTAGCATAAAGCTAGCAAAACAAAACGAGCGTAGGTGGCCCAAATCACGAGCGGCACGACTTGTTCAAAAGGCCAAACATGCTACTGCTAAAGCATCAAACCACATCCACTCTCCCACTGCTTTGCCACACAGAACTCAAGCCAAAGACCGGAGATATGATGAATGCCAGGCAGCCCAGAAACATGCCCATGAT
Organism: Gymnothorax javanicus; assembly: GCA_029692085.1. Lineage (NCBI taxonomy): Eukaryota > Metazoa > Chordata > Actinopteri > Anguilliformes > Muraenidae > Gymnothorax > Gymnothorax javanicus. The sequence goes on from CM056195.1 coordinate 79,567,196, forward strand.
ACCAGTGCCGGGCTGATATGCTCTTTATCTGCTGGTTTACTACACCCCTTCCCCCCCTAAAACACACACACTCCTGATTTGGATATTTCACCCATTCAGGAGACTGCGAGACATTATCCCCGATGAGGTGTCATTGTAATCTGGCCATTAATCAACCAAATATTCCTGGACACCCCCAGACCGACAGGAACTAAACAACCTCACAGTTCCTTTGACGAGTCCTTTCCCAACTTTATAATGCACATAACATTCTTACACTCAAACTGTACAGGCTACACAAAACAGAGAAAAATTTACCTAAAGCACAACTTTAGCTCAGGCTGTCTAAAATCAGTCTGCATAAGGTGCTGTATGGCAAGTATAGCACATAAAATGGCAGCCTTCTTTGGATAATGACGGGTATTTTACGGCATTCATATTAAGACATTAAATCAACCCCCAGAGTGAGAAATTTAACCTCATTTCACATCCAGAACCCGACCATATAGTCAGCAAGATTTAAAAAAAAAAAAAAAAAAAAAAAATCACATTTTTATACAGCACCTATATATACACAGTACATTTGGCTTGATCATATAAATATATGGTGCCCAGAATTTGCTGGAAACCCTATTTTAGCATCATGTGTCCAGGACCTGATTATACACCCATACATCACTGTGACAGCTATGGGCTAAATTTACATGGATTCCGATGAGCAGTCTCTTCCACAGCCCACACACATTACTGGCAAACCATCCTTTTTAGCATTCAGCCAAATCAATTTGACATACATCGACATCGCAGTGAGAGCAATTTAGTCTGAAGATAGCTTAGAAACGTCCAACAACCAAATGAGATGATTCGTTCTGGGCAGTTAAATGCGTACTCAAATTCTATATTTGTGTGCAAATGTGAAAGAGAGTGTGTGCTGGTGTGAGACTGAGTATAGATGAGCACGGGATGGAGTGCGTGCAGAAGTGTGTGTAAGTTGTATGAGAGAATGTAAATCTATGGGAACCTCCCCCAAAACATGAAAACACAACGTGTGCGCGTATGTGTGTGTAAGAGCGTGTCTGTGCATGAGCTAAACTATGTGTCCATGTGTCAGTGTGTGTGTATGCGCATGTGTGTGTTGTGTGGGTGTTTGCGTGTGCGTGTGTGAGTATGAGTGCGAGTGTGGATGGGTGCGAGCATGCATGCGCGTGTGTGAGTATGAGTGCGAGTGTGGATGGGTGCGAACATGCATGCGCGTGTGTGTGTGCGCGTGCGCACGTCTGTATGTGTGCGCGTGTGTGTATGTCTGCGAATGGGTATGTGCGGGTGTGTGTGTGCCTATATTTCCAAGAGCTCACGCATAATCATGATACTGAAGTCGTGAGCCGCACACGGACAGACTAAGGGTCGGACGGACAGAACACTCCTTCGCATGAGTGGGTGGTCTTTCTCAGGACCCAGTCCTGCCCTTTCAACAGGCCCTGAACAGAGTCCATGAGAGACCCCAGAACACTCCCACCACACACAAAACCTACACCATCCCAAAGGTCATGGCTCACTCCGCAAACTACAAACAGAGAGCAGGACATGTTTGTCACCTGCCTGTGATCCTCCCCTCTGTTCTCTGGTACACAAAGAGCTGCAGCCGTCAGCAGCATGAGCAGAACAACAGGAGCTGTGCAGAACAGGCCTCTCCTACTCAACCGGTCATCGTAACTCCATCACACGCCACTGCGACAGCATTACTGACCAGAGAAATTTGGCACATGCTGTTGAAAGAAAATTTCTCAATATTTCTCATTTCGATGGCCTCATGCAAGAATGGCGTAAGTGACACTGGTCAAAAATGACTTTTTTGGTTGTTTTGGAATAACTGAGACTAGCCCATCTCCTGACCAAGTCTGGAGTCTCAATTCCTCTCCTAAAGGGGTTAAAATGCCTTTTTAAAAAGTCGTATCTGCAGGCAAATTTTTTAACAGGTGGTGCTGTGGCAGTTTTTTTGGCTCTCCGGTAAAATTTGTAAAATGTCACTTATGCCCTTCTTGCATGAGGCCATCGATTTTATCTGCCAATTTATTTTATTTTTGTGTAGATACTGAATTGTTGGGCTCTTAGCATTTGTAATTCCAAATACTGATATGAAAGTACATTACCTTGATAACGGTCATCACAGGTGATGCAGTCCAATGGAATATCATACACACGTAAACACACAAAAACACAAACCTTTATACATCATACACAACCCCAGTTCTGAAATAGTTGGGACAAAGTGTAAATTGTGAATAAAATCAAAATGCAATGACTTTCAGATCACATGAGCCAATATGTTATGAACAATAAGAACACAGATAACATTTCAAATGTTGAAACTGAGACATTTTACATTTTTATCCACAAAATGAGCTTATTTCAAATTTTCTGGCTGCAACAGGTCTCAAAAAAGTTGGGACATAGGCAAAAAAGGGCTGAAAAAGCAATTAATATATAAGAGAATCAGCTGAAGGAAGATTTAGCAAGTACTTAAGTTAACTGGCATCAGGTGTGTAACATGATTGGCTATAAAAGGGATGTCTTAGAGAGGCTGAGTCTCTTAGAAGTAAAGATGGCCAGAGGTTCTCCAACCTGTGAAGGCTTGCGTAAAAAATTGAGGAATACTTTAAAAACAATGTTCCTCAGCGTCAAATTGCAAAGGCTTTGAAGGTCTCATCATCGACAGTGCATAACATCATCAAAAGATTCAGAAAAACTGGAAAAATCTCTGTGCGTAAGGGACAAGGCCGAAGACCTTTACTGGATGCCCGTGATCTTCAGGCCCTCAGACGCCACTGCATCACTCACCAGCATGATTCTGTCATTGACATTACTAAATGGGCCCAGGAATACTTCAAGAAACCACTATCTGTAAAAACAGTCCGCCCTGCCATCCACAGATGCCACCTAAAACTCTATCATGCAAAAAGGAAGCCATTTTTGAGCATGATCCAGAAGCGCCGCCGTGTTCTGTGGACGAAGGCTCATTTAAAATGGACAATAGCAAAGTGTCCTGTGGTCAGACGAGTCCAAATTTGACATTCTTGTTCGAAATCCGGGCTAAAGAGGAGAAAGACCACCCCTCCTGTTATCGGGGTTCAGTTCAAAAGCCAGCATCTCTGATGGTATGGGGATGCATTAGTGCATATGGTGTGGGACACTTGCATGTTTTAAAAAGCACCAGGAATGCTGAAAGGTATATAAAGGTTTTAGAGCAACATATGCTCCCCTCCAGACGACATCTATTCCAGGGAAGGCCTTGTGTATTTCAGCAGGACAATGCAAAACCACATACTGCAGCTATTACAACAGCATGGCTTCGTAGTAGAAGAGTCTGTGTGCTGAACTGGCCTGCCTGCAGTCCTGATCTTTCATCAATTGAGAACATTTGGCGCATAATTAAACGAAAATCCATCAAAGGAGACCCAAAACTATCCAACAGCTGGAAGCTTGTATTAAACAAGAGTAGGATCAAATTCCAATGGCTAAACTCAACAAACTTGTCTCCTCAATACCCAGATGCCTCCACTCTGTGTTAAAAAGAAGAGGGGATGCTACACCATGGTACACAGGCCCCTGTCCCAACTTTTTTGAGACCTGTAGCAGCCATCAAATTTGAAATGAGCTCATTTTGTGGATAAAATTGTAAAATTTCTCAGTTTCAAAATTTACCATGTTATCTCTGTTCTGTTGTGAATAAAATACTGGCTGGTGTGATTAGAGAGTCATGCATTTTGATTTTATTCACAATTTACACTTTGTCCCAACTATTTTGAAATTGAGGTTGTACTTGTTTCTCATTTTGCATTTGACGCACTAGTCACAGAAATAGGACCACGACATCTAGACTTCAACGCATCTCTCAACAATGTATCTCGGCAGAGCAAGCATACACACCTCAGTATTCAGTGACTTAACTGTAGAATACCACAGCACAAGGCAAACTCAAACAGCGAAGGTCACAATTCATTAGCCTGTAACTGCTTCAGCCGTCGAAACTTTCCGCAGAACTGTCCACTGGAAATCACCCACTCTAATCAAGGCAGCGATCACAAAGGAAGCAGTGACAAAGAATGTAATGTGATAGCAGCAGAATTCCAATCATGGGCAGACCATGGGGGTCAGACTGCCATCACTGAACAAGAAAACCACTGATTTTTGGGCCTTTAGTCCAAGCAGTGTGATCTGATCGCAGTTGAGATTAAATGAAACAGTGCATAAATTGAAAGAAAATGGCACCGCTTGGACGTTCTGCTTCCTCAGTCACAAATACAGGTAAGAGACCTCACTCAGTGAGGCTACCATTAGATATTGAATCTAATCTATATTAGTTCTCAGTTTGCCTGGCATTTGCGACGTATCTCCTCCCAAACCGCCCAATGGATCCCTGCGCCCTCTGGCATATGCATTCCAGATGAGCCTGCCTCTGTCGAACCAACTCGCCGCGCTACTGAAATCTGGGCCATTTTATCTGTTTTTACCTTTCATTACCATGACGACGAGTAACGTCACTATTCGTTAGGATTATTGGTCACAACAATCAACCCCCTGCGGAGCACAGGTATGGCTAGTTTCGTTTATATTCATGCCACAGACATCTTTTGGGCGTGAAGACACGCTCAGGAAGACCTTGAAGGAAAGCACCTGAGGCAGTGCAAAGGCTCCCCTACCTGTAGGAGGAGGACACAAATAACTGGATCTCAGCTCTCATTTAAAATCACTCTCCATCATCCCTCCTCAATCATCACCAGGTATGAATGCTCAGGCTTTTCATGGATCAGTTATGCATGCCGACGCTGTGTAATTCAGCTTGTATTGAGAATAACCAAACAGCCACCCACTGTGACTCAAATCTTTGGTGGTAGTAAACCCAATTTCTGAAAGTAAGTGATGGTAACGTCAACCCCATACACCGGTTTCCCATCCGCATAATAGCAAAAGCAACCCCATGTCACATGGGCTAAGTTACTTACATAGTCTGCTGATTGGTGGTTCAATCCAGAGTGAACAGTACAGATATTCAGCAGAGGCTTTAATACACAGCAACCTATTTGATTAGTGTCGACAAATTTCAAGGCCCTTGACTTTGCATTGCTCCAGCCTAATCAATTGCAGGAGAGGGCGATGTATCGATGTAAACAAAATACTGAAAGATATGTGCCAAGATATATATTGTCCATACTACCAGAGAAAAAAAAAAATTGTATTTTTACATAACATTTGCTTGAAAACATGGCTGGATGTTAAGGAGAGTCCTCTTGCCCATGAAATTGGTTACAGCCAGTTCACTGAATTGTACATTGCTCAATCGAGCTAGAAACCCAATACTTATTGAGTACTTCTACTCCATCGAAAGTATGTCCTGTTTGAAACGAGGAGATAATATGTATAGTATAAAGTAGTACGACATTATCCAAAACTCTAAATGTGATTTGCAGCGTTATAGATTTTGGCCGACTCCTCCCCTATTTCATCCTCAACCCCAGCGACATCACCGCTGAACCTACAAAAGCACTTTCTAACCTCCCCCATACCTGGAAATCCTACCACAGGAATACAAAAAAAAAAAAAAACACGACAGAAATTAATTTAGCTTCCACCTGCTATACCAGCACATTTCCAAAGTGATTGCTTTCCCACAAATTGCAAGTGCACGGCTATTTTGTGGAGATGAAAACTGCCCAAACTGCAAGCAAACATACTTTACTTTAATCGTACAGCATTGCAGGAAAATTACTTTGAGTGAATTCCGTGCATGAGCGCTCACTTTCTTACATCCACAGAAATGCGGATGCGTATAAACACAGCAGAAGTCTGACGGACAATGCAGAACAGATTTAAGACAGCTGCAGTCGCAGAGGAAAGAAAGACCAATATTAAGTTTACAGCAAATGTGCATTTCTCCCTGATGGCAAATACACAATCTTTCAAATGGGATCTACAGAGGCGAAGGCAGAAAATTGCTTTTGAAACACCATTCTGGACTTACCATCTGCTAAATAATGCATTTCCAAATAATGTGGGTTTTCCAGATGAACAGAGCACCGCTGGACCCCGCCTGCAGAAGTGAGGCATCTGAATGCAATTTAAAGGAGGTAATTCATTCCAGTCACCTCTGAGTAAATGGGAGATGATTCAGATTATCCATAAAACCGAGGAAAAACTGAAACTCTAAGCTACTCAAGCACTTATCTCCAGGAGCATATGGACACCTATGCTAATTTAGCAGCAAGGTGGCGCAGTGGTTTGCACTGTTGCCTCAAAAGAGACGAGTTTATAGTTTGAGGCCCAGATTGCAGTGGGTCGTTCCAGCATTGAGTTGGCATGTCCGCCCCAGTCCATCGATATTGTGCATGGGTTCCCTCTGGGTCGTCCGAAGACATTATGAGCCACGGTCAGCTGATGGAGTTTGGAGGCAAACTCCAGTAGGTTTACGGATACGTTCATTAATGTGCATTGTCAATGTAAAATAGTATGTAAATAGAATTAAATTAGACTTATTGGAAATAAAAGCATAATTACAGTTTCAGCCATACCAGAGATAACAGCCATGGAGATGTTTGGTTGGTTCCACTGCACTAACACCACAAACAGTGACTAGGTCAAAAAAAAAAAAAAAAAGTAAGCAGCAAAATAAGTAATAAAATGCAGTGGACTACTGCATTGTTGCGCAAGGCCTCCTCTTGTTTGGTGGATGAATCTCTCAGGAAGTTCAAAAAAATTGGGTTCTGTGGAAATCACATGGAAGACTATGCTCAATATTTATGCCAGAAAACAAAGGACTGAATGCAACCAAGTCGAGACAGGCGGCACCAGCTACTTGCCAACAAAGCTAAAAGCTTTATATGACCCTGAGTGTTTAGTCGCTTACATGCAAAATGAAACAAGTGCATTTAGTAAACTTAACATCACAAAATAAACTTCAATGTCCAGACAACATGTCAGAAAATTCACGTTCACATCTTTGAGTTTCAAGTCGAGTATCTTTTACCCGCACACAGTTTAAATCAGAGCGTTACCATTATTCTTGGCCGACCCTAAAACAGCTGTCAGCAATATATACTGCAATACGCCAACATAATAATAGTAATATGCTTACTCTGCAAACACTGTGGTTACAAGTCATACGGCAGGCTAATATGTCATTGAGATGGAAGGAGGGAATCAGATAAAGAGATGGCACTGTTGAAAATGTCACAGTACGGCAAAGGGGTCAATTTAGCTGCCACTGCAGGTGCTTATGTGGCCATTCTGGGTAAACACAGCTTCAATTATGAGTGAGAAAAACACTGTGGGGATGGCAAACCGAGGATCTGTGGACTAACATAACCTCCTGCATGGGAGAGGACTGATAGAGATGGATATCTGCACAGAGGAAGCACTCTTTAGAAGAGGACCACTCGTCAATGGTGTGACACCAACTTAAACCAATCACAGTGCTGTGCTTCTGAAATACAACCATTTTCATTGGTTCATAAAGGCGAAGGCAAACTGAACTGCAGCAAAGGAAGGAAACTTAAGTTAGCAAGTTAGTAATTGTGCTCGCATGGTCACCCAGTCGAAGTGACTGCAAAACAAAGAGGCGTTTGAAGAAATTAGTGTAAATGCGCATGCGAATAATTAAGAATTTAATAATAATTACACAAATTCTTTGTTTCTGGTCAGTCTTGTATTAACTTGCATTATTTTTTTTTTTTTTTTTTTTATTATATATTCCAAAATACAGTCATATCACAACAGGAAAGACTACAGTTAAACTGAACGCTGTTATGGATTCGTCATAAAAAAAGTTTGAAACTGCAAAACTCAGATGTGCCAAAAAAAAGAATTTAATGGCATCTAAACATGCTTTGACCACAAGAATATGCACATAAAAACACACAAAACTGACAAACAATGAACAGCTGCAAGTAACTAAGAACAGGTTGGGGTGGAGGCAGAGAGAGATGGAAAAAGAAAAATAGAGTGATGCAATAAACAGGTACATAAAGAGCCTCTAAAGCACTTGCCACACTACGCAAAAAATTACCTGCATCTGCAAGGCTGTTCCTACCATGCTTCAGTCTGAGACAATGTTGGGCTGCAGTGAACACGTACCAAAGAGAATAATCTATACTGACAAATTAACAGCTTGCTCAGCAAGTGCCTCTGGCAGCAGGCAATTGGCAGATCAATTGGAGCAGAATGCTGTGTGTACAACAGTGACACAGTCGTCAGTACGGGTCTAATCGGGCCAGAAATTGATTAGTACATCTATCAGCAGTAGATCAACGGCAGACTGCATCATTTCACAGAAGCCATTAAGCAGAGGCCTTTAACATCAGACCAGGGACCAAGAGCAATTTTTTTTTTAACATGATGACTTGGAAGGCAGAAGGCTCACTGAAGATGGACAATGCATTTTTATGAACACTTACTCCTGGTCTTCACTTATCATATTTTAAATTAAATTAAGATATTGCGCCCCAAAAATGATATGAGGTTTTATCAAAGGCTTGCAGATAGCACATGCCAGTGGATGTGAACATGGGATGTTCAGTTTTCACTGCACGGCAAGAAAAGAACACATTTTAGGAATAATTCAGTTGACACATTGCCACATCAAAAAGATATGGTGAGAATAATACCAGCATAAGTGGTCACATGGACAATGACTGAAAACCCCTGATTTAGTTTAAAAAAAATATGCCTTCATATGGTGCAACAGATTCCCTACAAGAACACCGCTATTCATAAGATGTTTTAAATGAAGAGATTCAAGCGTGAAAGGTATAGAGGTACAATTTGCAAATGACAGAACTGAGCATCTGGTTAAACTAGAGAATCGAGTTGCAGCACCCAGTGGACTATCTGTTCTAACATCGAAACTCATTATTAAAACGCACCAGCACAAGACAAAGGAATCGCGAGTTGTCTGAACGTGCGAAAGCCGAAAACGTGTGAGGCAGCCCAGCATGAGCCACAGACAGATCAGGAGCTGTGAGCCTCAGGGACCGACAGCTACAGAGTTCAGCACTACTGCTGTGCGTACCACACAACCACATATAAGGTGTTTGAGAAGTCTCAGCTGAGAGAGTGGAGATGTAATCCACAACTACAGTCATTTGATTAAGCGTAACTCCCTCATTTCTCAGTACATCCTGAAGAGGCAAAGTGTGCCAAGCTATATCAGGGGAAGGAGCAATAACTGACATGAAAATAAACTCAAATATAGCTCCCAAGATTAGATTCAAATTAAATACTCTAATCTGTATCAACTTCAATAACAGTTCATAGATAACCATACCAAACTCAAATTTAGGCAATCACGACCAAAGTTACATGAGTTCTGAGCAAAGCCGGGCTTGAAATTAACTTTTCTACTTGGTAGCACTGGTGCTCCGAAATTCAATGAGGAAGGTGGTGTGGAGCAGCGAAGAAGGTGAACACTTCTCCAAGAGTGTGGCTGGGAATAACAGCAGCACAATGCACCGTGTATATTGCACAGCCTGCGCATTCACAGGTAACAGTGCATTTGCAACGGAGTGAAGAATTCTTCAGCGCAAGAGCTTAAAGGGGCACGGCCAGGACGCACATTCGTGAACTTTAATAATACAAACTCAAAGATTCACAGGCAGAATCTCGCAAACATTCTGAGTTGAGTGTTTGACAGGGTTTTGAAAGTGTCCTATAGTTCAGATATTGCTAATTATAATAATGATAAGACAGCCATACGGATTTACTTTGAACTAATGGCGATAAATAATGAGACGATTCCAGAGGAGACAACTCAGGTTAAGTTCTTCTCCTAGCTGAAAAATTAGCTGTTTTAGCTTACTTAATTGCAAAGCAAACTAAAAAAAGATTATAGCCTCGGGGAACTCGTGATCTCCAGTGGGAGAGCACTTGCCTCACAAAGACAACAGGACAATCCAGGGCTCGCAAAATCACCTGTCCTATGTCCCGGGGCAACAAGAAATTTCAGTCGGGCAACTGCAATTTCTCTTCTCGTGTCCCAGCGGGCAACCACGTTCTATCGGTGATCACGCAGGCCTGGGTGACGATAATAGGGGATCCGGGCTGGGTCTATATCATTGAGTGTATATGGGAAGTAGGGGCTGTCGGAGCGAATAGTTGCAGAGACCAATGTGGTGTCCGTTGTACTTCTCTTATATCAGTACTTTATCCTTGCTAGTTAAATGGGTGGCTGACAGGGAAATCCCTAGTTAATACGTCTCAGTCGCCCAGTATGAGGATCACAACACAAATGCATTTTCTTGGTCATTCAATATAGCTAATGTGTAGCGATGTATGTGGCTAGCTATGTATTCCCTTGTTATGTACCTATTTGCAGACCTAATGAAAATTTAACGTTTAGTCCAGCTTATCTACAGCTAGCTCATTGCATACCATTCACCGAAAGCGAAGTAGCTTTCCATTTTACTGGTAGTTTCTCTCAGTTAGTTTTGGTTCCAGGCAGAAATAACTGCCGGGTTTACATTTTTATCGAAGTTTAATTTGAAATATAATGTGCTCAAATCAGGGAGATGGATTCCTAACCACCAAAATTATGGCATTTCCATACATGCCAACTCTACCGCTTTTGGTGGTAAACTACCGCTTTTGGGGCGTTTTTTTCGGAATGAAACGCCCCGAAAGCGGTAGTCTACCGCCAAAAGCAGTAGAGTTGGCATGTATGCATTTCAGTTGTGCAAATGCTAACGATAACTTGTATTTTCTGTTTGGTTGCTAGCTAGCTATTTTCCGGAGTTCACGTTACGGCTCATGATACCTGAATTCGCTCGCTTTGCTTTTAGGCGATGTTTGAGCAATTGAAAGAAATGGAAAGAAATCGACTTCGCCAATTACGACTATTGATAACTTAGAAAAGTAACCAGGGGTATATTTCTCATAAGCACTATTTCTAACGTATAGCTGGGACCTACAGTTTATGGTTCAAACTATGCAGCTAATTTGCCGACACGGTTAGCGACTCTGCTTCAGGGAAACGCTCACTACTGCAATTATTGTGCGCACCCAGTTCCCAACTTAAAAGCTGTATCTAGCTCATGTATAACACACGCTTTTAGAGCCAAGGCTGATCATCTTTGTTTAAGGTAGGCTATATAAACTGAACAAAGGCGATCAATATGGTCTTTAACGACATGTTTAGACGACTGATCAATTCAGACATGCTCACCGCCATATCAGTCGAATTATTTGATAAGTTTTACTCCCGGTTGAAGTGACATGGTTTACAAGATTGGCTCAAAATCAAATGGCTGGAGAAGTTTCTAAAAATGGTCGTATCAATGGTAATTTAACAAACAGGCCTTTACAGTACATTAAAGAGGCAAAACCCAAATACAACGATAAGTAAACTTATGATCTCTGTTTATGAATGGTAAATGTTAAACGGTTGAGGGCCGTCTGTCGTCAGCAACTTCCACTTTTAAACTGCGCTCAAGTGTACCTGACTTTATCTACTGGCCTCGTTAGGGTGTGGCGCTATGGGCATTGTATTCCTATAATGTTCAATGGCCTGCAGGGATCACCAGAAGATGTGATGCTACACTTGTGCCAAGATACCGTACTGAAAATGTTCATTGTAGTAGTTATCATGTAGTTTAATGTACACACTGATACTCATTTGCCTAAGACTCCATTCCTTCTCGTTTGTATCAACGCCAACTTACAATCTCACTGGATTGTATAGGACCCTGCGATGCGGTGTCTTTTTGCATATTAATCAAGTATGATGCAATGCGGCTGAAGTGCCGCTTATAAAGTAAGGGTCTTTCCAGAGAATGTTACTTAGCTAGTTTGTAGCGACAATACCCAAATTGTTCCTACCCAGCCAGCATAATTTTACGTCTACAGTAGCTAGCTAGGAGCTACTAGAAAAAAGTGCTGCTCAGCGCTATTGTTTTCATGTAACCCCGTAGCTTGCGAGTTAGCTGGCTAAAGCAGATGTGAAATGAAGGTATGCGCAAATAACGTCGGTATGGTACACTTCAGCTGAGTCAGATGCAAAACAAACATCACTTGCATAATTACTGGTGACATTGACCCCTCATTAAGCTTTGACTGAGTTGGTAAGGATTATAATGAGCTTGCTAGCTTGGTTTGCCATATAATCAGAAAAAAGCGACGCGCAGACATACTGGATTAATCAGAACCGTGCAATGTGGTTCATTCTTGCATGTTGCTTATTGAACAACTTCGTATATGCAACCAGACTTCAATCAGCTCATCTGCTTCACAAAAATGGTTAATGCGCAAAGCAAGAGAACGAGACGCGACTTCAATCCCATAATGCCTAGCGCGTATATCATCATGCTAGAGGCTCGCTGCAGCGCGGCTACAGTCGCCTGGGCAGCGACCGAGAGTCCACCACCAGTCGCAAAAACATCTGCTTTTAAATATTTTAATGCAGGAATAAAGAGGAATGGATTTGATTCATGCGTATATTCAGAGTTATTAAGACGTGCAACTTAGCTCCCAGGGCAGACAGCGTAAAAATATTTTATATTCTGACTCTGACGGTTCCCATGACTGAGAACAGTCAGCGGAACCCGCCCTTTAAATACCACTGAATCTTCATGCTGTATTTATGAGAGCAGGTTCAGTCTCTCTTACAGAGATCGAGTGCATCTCAGCTTTAAATGTTGAGGGAGGAATAATACACCCAAGTTTACAACCTTTGCATCTTTATCCTTCGTGACGTGAAGACCTCGGCACACTTACTTCGTGATTTCTTCTCACGTTAGGAATACATCACAGCGGCATGACGCCATACAAATTTACTAGTGCTCATAGCCGCCGGCCGCCAATGGGCGATTCCACTAGACGCACACCCAACTCTTGGATACCAGAAGCGTTGCACTGATTATAATGGCCAGCACGCATTTAAGTGAAATACATAGCAAAGGCGAGATCATAACAATTTACCATTAAGTAGACGTTATACAGTGTAAATGAAACAGCTGAATTTACAGATATAATGAGCTTAAGTGTAGTTGGCTCAGGCACTGTGTCGTATGTACGCATAGTCAGATATCACCGTCAGGTCAAGCTGAATGAATCTGACACAAAACGTTTCAAAGATTTTAAGTCATGCTACTTTAGCCGGTTGACCAATGCAGTTATGTCCCGCTCGTTACTCGTTCAAAGATTGCATAGATTAACTTTCTCGACCTATCTGATAAAAAATAAAACTTCCGCTCACTGAGTAGGCCAAATAAAAGTCGAAATACCTCACAGAACTGTTGGATCAGGGACCGTGGATCGGCTCGAAGCCCTTCACGCAATTGCGGATATTGCCATGATGTATTCCCGGAGGAGAACAAGAGGTGTTTTACTGCCAAGTCATACAAGTATATTTACCCATTCTGAGTGGACAAAGTAGCCCACAGAAAGCCTGCGCTTGAGTTGAAGTAGGCTACAGATACTCCAAAGAGATACTACACCAAAAACGAACTCCTTCTCTACATTTGCACTGATTTTAAAAATACTCATTTCCTGACATTTCTTAATTCGCCAAGTAAAATCACTGTGTTATTTGGCATTTGGGCCATTTGGTGTCAATTCGCAAAATTTCAGAAAAATCCCATGGTGAGTGACTCAGATTTCACTGAAAAAGTTACTAAAAATATTTTGATGAATATAATGAACAAATCCAAAGTTTTAGCTCCAAACTCCCAAGGGTTTTTGAGATACGGCCCGTTTAATTTTGAGGACCACGCCCCTTTCCAAAACCAAAAGTTTTTGCCTTTTTTTGAGCCAATATCTTGCACCCAAAAGAGGTAGAGACCTGAAAATGACTACCTTTGCCCAGGCTTTCAGAATCTGCAATCAGAAATATTCTATTTCTTCTACTGCCTGAGATATTGGCAGCTGAAATCTTAATTCCTTTCATGACGAAAAATTTTTTGCAGTTTTTGAAGGTCTACCAAATCACAGTAACTAACCTGAGGTGCCAAAACAATGCACAAATAATATATTTGGGAACTGTACAATAGGTCAAGAGAGTTTCAGGAGCATCATTGCCTTAATTTAAGAGTTATTGAGCAGTAAATATCGTCACAGGGAAAAAGTGCCAAAAGTACCCTATGTTTCTTGATTGATTGATTTGTTTTTATTTCGGCATGATTGTATACTCATTTCATGACAATTTCATGACAATTTCAATACAACATGTATCATAACCCGAAAGGGTCGCGGGAGAAGCGAGATAAACTTGTCAAAGTCCCGCCCCAACTTCCAGAAAAACAGTTTGATTATGGTTAAGATATCATAGAGATTCATATATCACAACAGAGCTGAGCGCCCATTTACACTACGATTTAAAGCGCCTGGCGTAAGATAATAAAGAGTTGTGAACATCATGAAGAATTTTAATCACAATATAGCTGAGTGTCTATGCAAGTTTAGATTTGAGAGTCACTCTTGATTTAATCCATTAGACTTGGTCCAGAGAAACCTGAACTCCTTTCTTCATCAGTTGGTTTGTTCCTAGTGATTTGGAATAGGTGGAAGGTGCAATAATACCGGATCTTTGCATGGATCTCTTAGTTAGTCATCATCTCCGTCGACTTGGTTCACCCTTGCCTTGTCGGATTTAATGACCCCTCGCAGTATATTTAGTCCGTCCTTGGCTTCCTTGACGTCAAATCCAATTTTATTGAGCTTTATGTCGAGGATAACCATGCTTTTCAAAGTTTTCTTTATCCTGTGGTCGATCAAAAACAGACCGAGCCCCAATGATAGCAGGCCCGCTATCATAAATCCAACTAGATAGACGTCCTCTACATCCTCGATGTCCAGGACTGCCAAACACAGCGAACGCCACTTTCCCCATGCATCCATGGTGTAACCAGCCGAATGTCCCATCCGGCATTTCGGTTCTCCAGAACCTGTCCGCCTCGTGGAAATAATTTTGTCAATTGCATTTAACGACCAGTTTATAAGGTCCATGTTGGTTACAGCTGTCTGTGGTGATGTGCATTCCATTACATTTTCCACAACATTTGATTTGCATTCCAGTACCTGGAAGTTTATGGCCTCATCAATAAATAGTCCAACACCCCCACCAGCTTTATTCAGTCTGCTCTTACACACGAAGTTATAACCCTCCATGTAGAAGTCCTTGTCCTTTTCTTCTTTAATCCAAGTTTCCGATATTGCGATGATGCTGAACGAATTAGCAAATGACAGAAGGTATTCCTTTATTTGGTCAAAGTTTGCATATAGACTCCTACTATTAAAGTGAATAATGGACAGACTCCCTTCCATTTCAATGCTCTTGTTAAATTTGTCCACAGTAAAGTATCCGCATGCATTTGTTTCGTTGTAGAAAAACTGGTTATCCGGATCCATTTCCTCAGTAGGGTCTATTCCTGAATGATAATAACTTGTTGTGAAAAAGCCAGCTTCCTGATCTACAGTTTGGTTCATCAGATAACTGCTCATCAAGATTTGTCAAGGATTTTAACCTGCCTCAGTGGTCAAAACTCTCCAGATCCCGCATCATCTTGATCAGCACCGGTCTGGTAGTTTCGGTGAAGACCCATTTGGTTTGATGAAAATTCTGCAGTTAGCCGACCAAGTGCTGTGCATCTTCCCCGCTTTCTTTAGTTGACGAGCTTTCCATGCGATGGTTGCATTGTGCTTGGTGAGGTTTTTCATTTATGAAAACATTGGATCCTTTGAGATTTTTCCCTTGCTTCAACAGAGAGATTTTGTGCTTGTTGCTTGTAAGTCGAAGCAGCACAGCCCGTGCTGCACTCCGGTCTCCTCTTACACCCCTTTTTCGGTAGCAGATAACATGAATCCACATCGCCGGGGTTCAGAGAAATACTTTTGGACCGAAGGAATTCCATCACCTGCATTTCCACAGATTTATTGTCCTCCTCGCTTCCATCGTCGTCATCCGCTGTTGCCCTGGCATAACTCCTGGGTTTGATTTTGAGCCCTGTCAAGATTACATCATTACGTTTCTCTCGTTGTTCCAGCTCCTCCAGTTTGATTGATAAAGAATTAATTAGTGTGTCTTTCTTGGCAATCTCTTTTCTGAGATCACAGTTTTCCTTCAAAAGCTGGTCCAACTGCTCCTTCATACCTTCCCTCCACTCCCTCCACTCCCTCATTTCACATTTCAATTCTTCGAGGGTCTCCATAATTGCTGCAAGATCCGGCGGGCTTGTTTTGTCGCTTCTTCCCGTTCTACCCATTTTCTCAGTTCAAAAAAAAAAAAAAAAAAAAAAAAGGTCTATTACAGAGTTTGTGAGAAAGTTTATCACTCAACTTTTCTCCTAACTCTGTTGTTTTCCTGTATTGCCTGTATTGCGTGCAGTCGCTGTTCGGAGATGTTGCTCCTTCAGTGACCATGAGATAACCATCAAGTGGGTGGTTACCCTTGTGGGCACCTAGTCAGGGTATTCAGACTTTGGCCACCCAACGATAAACACCTCTCAACCTTTCCAGCAAATTTCATCTTGGTGTCTTAATCCCTTCTATGAAAAACTAGTTTTTATAGTTTTATATAAAATGCATTTTCGGTTTCTTTTCCTCATTGTACAGCATGCTTTTTGTTCAAGTACTTCCCAACTGATGAAGCATTGATTTTACATAAATTGATTTTTTTAAATTATTTTGTATTAAATGATTGTTATGATTTTGGTTGTTTCTATGGAAACATAAATAAAGAATTTCACACGTTGGTACCCTCGTAGCTACAAAAAAGCTTCTCAATCTGAAAGGTAATTCCCTTTCTTTTTTTTTGTTTTAAAATACGTGTTATTGGGCTAAAACATTCTGAAAATTGGATTCGAGGTGGGCAGCTGTTGAGGGCCACCAAATTCCAGAGTAACTTGCCCACAGGGCAACCATTTTTTTGAAAATTTTGCGAGCCCTGCAATACAATTGGGAATGCCCATGTCAAGGAAAAAGTCCTTGCCATTGTTATCCACGTCAATACCGTGAAAAAATAAAAACTGAACAGCCAAGTCTTGTTTGCAATAGCTCTCCATCCGATAAATTAACTTGCAATAGCGCAAAATTATAAATAAGGAAGTTGAATGCAAGAACACGTTCTAACGCAGAAACAAAAATGAAAGCTCAAAAATACAAAAAAAGGCAACAGTGTCATCACTATCCCCTGCCACGATCAAGGGCCATAACTCGGTAAACAAAAAAAAAAAAAAAGAAATGTTTCGACATCCATTTTCAGACTCAATGTAGATCAAGAGCAGCTTATAAAGCAGAAAAAATCTCGGTGTAATAGTTTCAGAGAAATCTCGTCCCCATTGTGGCCCGGACGGACGGACGGACAGACCCTAATCCAACATTGATACTCAAAGATCCTTAAAATTCTTTGCATCTATTAAAACTGGTAGGGTAACTAATTTAATATAACAGCAAAGATTTGCACATGTGCATGTCGTGATAGTGCCTCTTTAACTAAGCACGAAGACAGCGCAAAAAAAAATAAGGGCTTGTGTCCACAGGCAGATGTTTTCGCGCTGGAAGCGCCCATGACCTCGTTTTCAGAGCGCATCTCTCAAGTGCTTATTGTTGCTAGGTTTTAAAACCTGCGTCCAGCACTTCCACATTACGCAGCTGTTACTATCAAGTCTCTGTAGTATAAGGTTACTTTAGAAACATTCACTATAGCTGCCAGGTTAGCTCACAGGCACCACATTGCAGGACAGTAGTGACCACCATGGCGCGGGTTTGATCCCCGATCATACCAGCCGGCAGTGGTCGGCAGCTTTTTACATTTGTGTTTCAGGGAATACAAATTGGGAAGGGACTGCTGGGATGGGATAATAATAATAGTTGATTTGTATGTTGCTTCAAGCGGCTCCTGTTGGCCAACGGGCTCGTCACTAAGATTCTAAGCTTGCACATGTTGGGTATCCTCGGCCCTCATTCTGAATTTGCGAGGTTTCGACCTATGAGTGTAAAGAAGCAGCAGCTGACAGCCACGTGCTTCGGAACAGAGCCACAAACTGTCTCGCTCGCCCAAAGTTGGCAACATGGGGTCGCATACGAGCAAGCCTTGTACATAGTTCTTGAATTGGGCATTCCAGATTCGGGTGGGATTGGAGATGCCAAATTTAAAAAAGAAGGAAAAAAAGAGAAACATTCGCTATAACAATAGACAGAAATCGCGAAAAGTCTTTGCAACTGAGCAAATTAATGTTTGTTTGCTCATTAGTCAAAGTAAATGGGAACCAAAATGATACAGGAGAACTTGGCTACACTTTTTGGTTGCCACAGTAGAAGTAAACATGAATAATAGCAAGCTAACTTGTTAGCAAACCTAAACTATAGCTACTGTCATTGATTAGAAACATGACTGTGACTGCCAAAGAGGTGTACTATGAAGCAAGTTCAACAACAGCCAGGGATTCTTCGTGAGAGCTAGCTCCACAAACTCTAAACTCACAATCAAAGATACCATACGTTATCATGGCAGGTTAACTCATTTGGCGTCACTGACGTCAATCTACGTCTTTGATGTGAATCTACGTTAATGGCGCTTGGCCTTATACTATTTACCAGAATTTCAGTACCACTGATCTCCACCAGATGGCACTGCAATTTCATCACCACGCTCGTGGTCGCTCAGAATGTTCTTGTGTTTACATTTCCCCCATGTATTCAGTGCATAACAATGGCCTGCTGGACCATTGAAAGTGTGGCACCCAATGAGTTAAGAGAGAGCCAGCTTTGTCATATTGAAATCTCCGAGCGGTTTCTCCTCCGCCATTGTTGTTGATATAATAATTCCTGCTCCCTTCTTTATTTAGATTGGTTGGTGAGAAAGAAGTAACATTGATGAGTACGGCAATGATCAAAAAGTTGATTTATTTTCAACTGTGAGCAACATGAGTGCAGTGGGAAAAAAGCTGTATGTTCAGGGCGTTTTTGCGCTGAGGGAGCCGACCGCTTTCCACGTTGAACTTCAGAGAATTTATACAGAAAATGGACTATGGCAGCACAAAAACAGTTGCCTGTGGGCACAGGCCCTTCGCTCTCTGTGTCAAGTGACAATAAAGTACCGTTCAAGTAAGAGGCAAGCTAGTATCAGCATTATCGGTTAAGAATGTCAAAACTCACGTTCGACTGTTCAGAATGGTCACTGTCAGCTCACAGTACACATGCTGACTAGAGATTGTACAGCAAAACAACCGTTCAACTGGTAAAAAAAGAAAGTTACAAAAAACTATTTACACTCCAATAAATGCTCCCAAATACATTTCAAGGTCGCTTAGATTAAATTTTGGGAGCACCAGAGTCCACAACTGTTGCAATTTTGAGCCCCGCAAAGCTTGGCACATTCCCTTAAAATCATAAACATCGTTATATTTTATGGATCTGATGGTTGTTTTTGTATTCAAGTATGGACCAGATAAAAAAGGTGACAGAGAGAAGATGAAGTAACTAATCTGCATAAAAAAGGAAAAATCTTTCATTTTAGCCCAACATTTTGACTCAAATGTTTACATTTTCACTGAGACAGTTAAACAGACTCAGCTATCATTAGAATCAATTCACAAACTGTCAGTGATGAAAAAAGCCGCACTTACTGGCTCTTGAATGGTTAAGAAAATAGGCCAATTATCTATGCCCAGACTGACATGAAAGTAATTAAACTTTCCATCACGGCAATTAAACTTAGAGAGGACACTGCAGAATTACACACGGGACAACATGATGCGTGTCGCCTCACAACATGGTTGACATGCGTGGTTTTCCCAAGACTCCAATGATTTATGCAGCAGGCCAACAGCTGCAATGTCTGAGCCAATGAAAAAGCTCTGCATCGATCCCTGCAGGATACAGACAACCCATTTCATGAAGTAACACTGCAGAAGGCATGATACGGAAAGGTCTCCAGTCTGCTCTCTAAAATCTGTGCCTGTAAAACTCATCCAAACTCCAACCAGGGTTAAAACTCCACTCTCAAATACCGATTGATTTTCATAAATGAGCGTACAAAGAAGGTATTAAAAAATGATGGGATAAAGATGAGTTTCATTCGACAAACCTGTCCAAGTGTCCACTAGGAGAAGCAGAAAAATGTTTGGGGGTCGTCTGTTGATCTCATATCTTCAGAAAGCAAGGTAAGGAAGAGGCAGGACTCGAGAGGCTACAGAATCCATTGGCCTTCTTCCCCAAAGTTTTTGGTCAGAGACAGACAGCAATGTGGATCCTTCAAGTTATGGACTGTTCCCTACAGCTCAAACCTGGCTCTTGCATTAGAAAGCTCTGGCTCTGCAACACTTTACTTATGGCATTCTCCAGAGAGCAGGCCCATAGTACTGCTCAGCCTGCGGTTTAACAGACCATCGCCCTCTCTCTTAACGACTGCCCCCAATCGAGACTTGCTCTTTTAAGAGCACATCGTGACCTTTGAATTTCTTTAATGAGACAATAACAAGTCGCTGAGGGATCACACCAATCTATGAAAGCGTAATTCAGTACAACTGTGGAGATCATGGATGCCAAATGACAATTGCCAAGCCTCCCGACAACTTTCCAGAGTGATGAAACAAATACAAATACAAATTTTATAACTATAATCGAAAGTTTAAATGAACAGTCGGCTGAAGGCAGTAAAGTCACAAAATTGAAAGTTTGGTTTGGGAGGGGCTGAACAGCCTCGCATTAGAGAAATCTCTCCGGCAGAAGGCTGTTTAAGGACAGAGCGTGCTAAATTCACCCAAGCTCACCGTATGACCGAGGGCAACAGAGCCTTCCTACCCAGCACAAGCACTCATTATTTCTGGATTCTGATCAAATGAAACTTCAATCCCCAGCATAACCCGGTTAAATGAAGAAAAATACGGAGGGATACTACCGAAGGTCAAAATAAAACCTGCTGTGCTTCTGTAGGGAAAGCACGCAGACCGAGATTAACCGGTTCAAAACCTCAGGTTGTGTTGCACGCATTTGAAAATTCAGCCCACTTTAGCATCGCCAGTCAAAATAATCTGGACGGATGGCAAGCTTGCGAAACAATGCAGCAAATCGGCAGAGAAATGACAAAAACGGCAGGATTGCATCTCCAAATCCTCGGCGGGGGAAAGCGCTCAGTCTAAGCGTCTCAAATTAAATTCTCTCTCATCAAGCCTCCCGGCATCCGCAGCAGATGGGGTTCACCGTCGGCTCAGGATCCAGGGGAATTTGAACGGTTACCGTTTCCATTTAAATACGAAATTATTGTGTTTTAATAAGAGCGTGTTGGGAATAGCTGAAACAATGGGTGAGTTATGAATTGCTG
The DNA here is from genome assembly GCA_029692085.1 of Gymnothorax javanicus. Classification (NCBI taxonomy): domain Eukaryota; kingdom Metazoa; phylum Chordata; class Actinopteri; order Anguilliformes; family Muraenidae; genus Gymnothorax; species Gymnothorax javanicus. Next base: position 79,588,476 of record CM056195.1, read on the forward strand.
CAGATAGCTGTTAGTGCATGCTGGGGAGAAATCAAGTTCCTAACTGTGACAAGTAGCTTTTTTTTTTTTTTTTTTCATCTCTCACCCCTCCAGAAACAGAGTGCGTTTACCACCGAAAGAAAGCGTCAGCCACAGGCGTGATATTTTTACGCTGCGGTGGAGAAGGAGGCCTTGGCTGCTGATTTTCATTAAGATGACACATCTGCTCGGCAATTTCACAAAGCAATTCCACTGGAAATTTTATCAGCTAATTTTAATTATTCACTCCACCGGGTTCCATACAGGATTCATCTTGTTGAATTAAAGCAGCCAACAAGCCCTTTTTGTGAACAGAAATGAGGACGGGGTAGAAATGCTCGACAAATTGCATCGCCTCGCTGGGGCGATTGCGAATGTGATTTGCTAATTGGAAAAATGCAAAAGCATTTTGGAGACAATATTACCCCAAGATAAAGATGAAATGAATGCTTTCATCTGTTTAATGCTAGGGCTAAACCACCACTTGATAGAACGGAATATTCTTGAACTAGAACGTGTTACAGCTTCTTTCATTCTGAAAAAAAAAATTCTTGTACACATTTTCTTCTGCATTAATTTCCACCATAATTGCTTCTTTAAGCATTGTTACACATTCAGTAACTCCCCTCAGGCAGTGCATGGAAACTCACCCAAACAGAGAAAATAAGGTAACTCGACAAAGAGAGCCCTGGGCTGGATTTGAACTCATAACCTCCCTGCTGTGAGGCGACAGAGAAATCCACTGTACTGCTGCACAACCACGGCTTCATATTTCCTTGAAATTCACCAATATATAGCCATTACAATGCAAAAACCTATAACGCAATTTTTGCTATGTTTCTCTGCTGAAACTAATCTATCTCCAAGTCAACCGTACATTAGAACATCCCTTTATCAGCACAGCATCATTTAAACTTTAGATCAGACGTCCTCGTAAAATACATTTCATCTGTTCATTGGAACCAGCTGGTAACTGATAACTTAATCAATTCAAATTTTTAAATATTTTAACACGATGAAATCCTTCACCTGAAAAAGTGCGGAGTTATGAAATCCTTCTCCACAGCCCGAAGCTTCGCGTTCACAGATTCAGGCCCTCCCTCAAGAGCCTCAAACCACTAATCAAATTTCTGAAAAATAATACACTCAACTCCACAGCCGAAATCCATCCCGTCTATTATTCACCTGCTGTTCTCCAAGGAATGCTACAAGCTGCCAGATATAACTGCTTCTGGAGAGACCAGCTGTTCCTGGAGTCTTTGCTCAATGCAGCCATTTTGTGGAAAAAAAAGTGACAGCCTTCGCGATAGATAAACATTCGGTCGGTGCCAGTTCTTATGGAGCCCCGACAGAATAATGAACCCAGTGAAGCAAAACAAATATGCAAAGCCAGTGAAAACTGCTTTGTTAAGCAGCAATGTAAATGCATCAGATACACAACCCCAAAAATATTTCGACAGTAGAGTGGAATTTGTGGTTAAAAAAAAAAAAAAAATACTATAACAAAAGTAGAGACAAGCTTTTAGCTTTTAGTACATGTTGTTTTCATGCAGGTTTCATCATTTTATAGAAAGAGTCATTCTAATGTTGAATCCCTTTTTACAGATGTGCTAAAGTAAGTTTAAAGAGGTATTTCAAAGAAAATCAAAGTCATAAAGAGTAGTGTTTGACTTGACTGCATAGATCTTTGATGCGATGACTGCATCAGACCTATGACCCACAAACATTACCAAACATCTGGTATCTTATTTGGCATCCTTTGGAGTGCTTTTATAGGACAACAAACAGTAGCAGATGTTATCTGAAGATGTTTGTGATAGAGGGCTGCCTGTCTTCTGTCTCCTCTGCCGCAAGTAAACTGCATTCTCGATTGGACTTAAAACTTTCCACTTTTGTCATTAATAAAAGCTTTCGCTGCACAAGCAGTTTTTTTAGGTTCATTTTGTGTTGCAGGATGCAGAGCCAGCCAATGAGACAGGAGGAACTGCCCCACACTGATATTTTGTTGGACTGCCTTTAGCTTTGATCACAGCGCACATTTGTTGTGGCATTGTTCCAACAATTTTGCGCAATGTTACAACATTTATTCTCATCCAGAGTTGCATAAATTTTTGGCCAAAATTCCAAATTGACAACGGCAAAGTCAAACCACTCCATAAAGCCTTCTCCAGCACATCCCAAAGACTTTCAACTCATAAAGGTCAGGACTCAGTGGTGGGCAATTCATGTGTGAAAATGAATCCTCATGCTTGCGGAATCACTCGTTCACAATTTGAGCCGCATCAAAAGATGAATATGCAGCATAATGTTGAATATTGCTGCATAATGTTGCTGAGCCTAGACCTGACCACTTGAAGCAACCCCAGATCATAACACTGCCTCCAGAGGCTAATACAATGGACGCTATGCATGACAGGTGCATCGGTTCACAAGCTTCCTTTCTTACCCTGAAGCACCCATAGCTCTGGAGTAGGGTGAATCTGGACTCATCAGACCACATGACCTTTTCTTCCATTGCTCCACAGCTCAATCTTTATGCTCCCCAGACTTAAGTCATTTTCCCCCCCGATTAGCCTCACCGACAAGTGGCTTTCTTGAGCCACGAAGCTGTTTGTTCCCAATCCAGCAAGTTCTTGTCGCATTGTGCGTGTGGTCTTACTTTCACAATTAAACAACCATCAGTTCAACTGTCGATATTTTTCGGAGGAGACTTCATTAAGTGGTTTATTGATCTCCGATCACAATCATTCATGATTTTCTTCCGACCCACTTCTTCCACAAAGTTAATGGTTCACCAATATATCCTTCCAGGTCTCAATAATGCATTAAACAGCCTTTAACCAAATTCCCGAGCTTTCAGCAATGTCATTAGTTGTTTCATTGCTTGATGCAGGCCAATAATTTGCCTCTCTTGAAACACAGTTACTGCTTTTTCATGACCATGGCATACATCTCCTGACATGGTTTTTAAAGAAATGAGAAGCTGCATCAGTCAGGGTTAAAAGAATTGTTGCCAGCAGAAACATACTAATCTCTGCAATAATGATTCAATCATAGGCTCTTAAGTATTTAATTGAATCCAAATGGCTACGTTTTTTGGCCAGGCAGCGTATGACCGACACCATTCAGTGACCCCTTAGAGGGAGCAACTGAGGACAGTGATGATGGTGTATATAGCCACTTCACACACACTTTCACTCCCGTACTCCCTAGGCTGGCGGTGATGCTACCCACCGTCATTTTAGGCTTTTATTTTACAGCTCAGATTTTCATCTAATTGTTTCCAGGGCCAACGTGCCATCTTCGATGCCCAGTAGTTATTTCTCTTTTTTTTACCACTCTCTCTCAGAACATTCCACATAGCTGTACTTGATACCAGCATTTCAAGAGCAAAGCTCTCGATTTACCCGTCTGTCCACAAATCTTACCCGTCTGTCTACAAATCCAGCCCTCACCTATGGTCATGAGGTTTGGGTAGTGACCGAAAGGATAAGATTGCAAATCCAAGCGGCCAAGTGAATTTTCTCCGTAGCGTGGCTGGGCTGACCCTTCAGGATAAGGCCAGGAGCTCGGACATCTGGGAGAGGCTCAGAGTAGGGCTGCTGCTCCTCCTCAGTGAGAGGGGTCAGTTGAGGTGGTCAGGGCATCTGGTCTGGATGCGTCTTGGACGCTCCCCTTCAGACCCAGCTCCGGGTAAGCAGCTGAAAATGGATGGACTGATGGATGGATGGATGGATTTCCAGGGCTACGGTTCTGAATGACTTTTTTTTTATCTCTTATTACAGATTAGCTGTTTTTTTTGCCATTGTCAGTTCTCTGGTTTTCCAGTTGGTGCATGAGCTCTAGCAATCTCTACAGATGCTACAAAGGCTAGACTACCTTTTAAGTGTGAACAGTCCATGCAAGAGGAAACACACCTTTCAGTCATTGGTTCACTGAAAAGCGGTTGAGCTCAACACAAAAACAGCCATTTCTGTAAAATGGCAATATATGAAGCAAATAACATTTTGATTATTTTGATTACCTCATCATAAAGGCGCATGTCCAGGTCTGCTAACAGACCTAATACGGTTTGCCAAAAGTCCATTCTCTAAGGTGATGTGCTGGATGAGTACGGGATTGGACCTGAGCCAGACCTGAGCGCCTTTGACGAGGGAAAAACAGTGAAGGCCTGAGGACTAAGATGGAGCATATCTGAAGTGACAAGGCGTGTAGGGTGCTCCCAGTCAGCAGAGGCGAGCACCTATTGATGGTTGTGGGAGGAATCGGTTACAGCTCACAGTGCTGGTTAGAGCGCCCATTGTAACCATTTCCACCATCTAAAGCACCTAAAATGGACACAGGGCAACAGAACTAGACTATGGAGCAAGTGAAGAAGTTTTTCTGGTCCAATAAGTCTTTAACATCATGTGCATTGGGCAGGTACATGAGCACCATTTATATGGGGTAGAGCAGGGGTGTCAAACTGACCCGTAAAAGGGCCAAGAGGCTGCAGGTTTTCAATCCTACTGAGCAGAAGCACACTTGAAACCACTGATTTAATTAACTGATCTAGGCCTGCACAACTGGTTAGTTGTATCAGTCGTGCTTCTGCATCGTTGGAGTGAAAACCTGCAGCCACTTGGCCCTTTCACGGGTCAGTTTGACACCCCTGGGGTAGAGATTAAACCAGGATGCACTGTGGGTAGAATACGAGCAGGTGAAAGGAGAGCGATGCTTTCAGAAAAGTTTCAAGGGAAACCCAGGATCTGGGCATTCGTGCCCACGTCAGTTTTACCGACCTGTTTTTGCAGTACGTTAAGGCCCAACAGTCATATTACGCAGGTGATTATAATGTTTCGGCTCCTCTGTGTATGTGCCTGTGATGACCATCAAATAAAAGTTCAAAGCCCCTACTTGCACTCCACATTTATCTTTTGATTTAAAGTCCAAACACCTTAAAGTTCATGGCAAAAATCACATTCAACTCCACAGTTACAATATTTTTGAAAGGCACTGTAGCTGGAGGTACTGGTTTCCAACAACAATACTTCAGGGAGTGATTAAAATGTCATGCTATAGTGATGCATTTCATATGATGATAACACAGCTTCCACAGGTTGTTTCTAGAAGCTCTCGCCTATGCAGGTATACACACAGTAAGAAGGCAGACCGTCTTTTTCCTGTCTTACTACAGCACTGCGACTACGCTTCAATGCACTTCAGATGAAATGAAACCAATGACCTTGCAAAGTGGGGCACCTGTTTAAATAATGCATGGAGTTCCAGCTCTTCAGCACTTCAGTACTCGATGTATCATAAATATTGTCATGGTGAGAAGTATTAACTTTGTCCTTGAGGCATAAGGTTCGCTGTCAAAGCGCTACCAGTGCAAATTAGGCCCGTTGCGGAGCTAATCGTCGAAATTGCCGAGAATGAAACAGCTTTTTGTGAACGTTGACGCAGTGACACGCAGGCGCCGGTGGGGAGGCGAAGGGCGAGATTAACACGCTGTGCAGCGGATAATCGCACATTTCTCCTGCCGCTGAACCCAAGCGAAGCGGCCATTTCACCACTGACCGGCTAAACCTCCAGAGAAACGCACATCAAGGAGCAACTCCCCGTGGGCCTTTGGCAGGGGAAAAAGCAAGATTTTCCATCTCATAAATTTAATGGACAGCACATATTCTAACCTTTTCACGCATATTGCCCGCTTCACTGAAACACTTCAAATAATGGTTCATGAACTGTCATTCAGAAATACATTCCATGCCCACACAAGAAGCATGACATAAAGACAGCATACCTAATTTTCTTTTATAGGCATTGTGCCTCAAGCCTAAAGCTGATGACATTTTAAAAGCGTCTGAAGTCCTGGGAGCCAGTTTGCCTTTTTGGAGCCTTGTCCCTGAATAACATCTGCATGTTTTTCTTCTCAGTTCAGTCACCAGCAAGGTCATGAGATGCTGTACTTACTGTTATGTGACTCACAAACCGTAAAAGTTAATGGCATATTAATCAGGATTTTTGGCCTGTTGTGCTCTGTTTACAATTAAGTACTGTCCTCAACCCCACCCACTCACTTCCATTTATCCATTTTCTTTTGTTTTTCTCCAATATTAAATCCCCATTTTTTGATAGCAGTCGCAAGTAATTCCAAGCCTACGTCTCTAGGTTTAGAAGGGCCGTTGTCCACTTTTAATTTTGTTGCCACACCCACCTCATTGTACACAAGTGAAAGTGTGCTGACCGTAACTACGTCTCAAACACTTTCCAGAACAACAAATACAGGTCAATGGGCATGCATGTGGCAAAGGTGCACAAAGACAGATATTGCTGGTGCATTATAGACAGGCCTTAGCATTGTTATTTTACTGTATTTTCAAAGCAGTATATACTTCCAAGGCCCGTGAAGATAGCCCACAGCAAAAATGTTCAAGCAAAATTTCACGCCCGCGCATTCAATCCACCAGGGAAGAATTATAAAATTCATGCTTGATAATAAAATATGACTGAATTAGCAGTGATGCTTACTGTATGTCAATCTTACAATAACAACAGCATCTCTTTCAGCCTCAGATGCTAATTAGTACCTTGAGGCATTTCTCCATCATTCTTTTTAAGGGTTCATTATCACTGAAGAGCAAGCCCAGAGGAGCAGAATTATAAATCTATTGTGTCTCGTTAGCGTCAGGCAGATAAAAACTGTTTACTGAATGAGAAAGAGTGAAGCTTTGCATTACAGCAATCAAGAAATGAGCAGGCATAATCTAAACTGCACAGATACATATACTGAAATTACCTCATTGCTTTTACAGAAGTCCAGCAGTCACACACAAGTAAACATATAAATCATAAAAAGCTGTTTTAAGAGGAGCTTTAGCATTTTCTGACCACCTTAAAATACTGGGAATTAAATGTAACATCAGCACAGGCCTTTGTCAACTGCTAAAGCCTTATGTCCATCGCGCTCCGATCAACATCAACCGCAAGACTTGTACCACGCATGCCCACCGTGTCAAAAGACAACTGACCGAATTACACCATGCATGCAGTGCGAATTTAAAGCCACTAGCATCAACTGGTTTGGTTTACTTTCAAGCTTTTTCACATAGCTGCTTGCTGGCCCCAAATGATTGTCGATAGCCAGCTATCTGGCACTGCACAACATTAAAAATATTAGGAATCGCCAGTATTGATGCTTTATTCTTTTGGTTCACAAGCTTCAAAAAGCAAATTTTTGGTGGCGTTTCTGATATTTTGCCCATTCTGTATGTAGACTCCTTCCTACAATTCAAAGCAGTAAAAGTGATGCATGAGAATCCGGTTGCGTTGTGGAATTCATTAAAATGAACTCCTTGTGGTAGCTGCGCATGTGCGGTACAGATCGTGCAGGTGATGGGGAGTACAATGGGGCGTCACAATGCTAATGTACTACGGTGCTCTTGCTACTGAGGAAGCCTTACATATTTTACATCGTGAAGCTTTAAATGGGATATTGAGTGGTTTAAGTAAGATCCTCTGATGAGGAAAGACTAACCACACCTGGAGCACAACAAACAGGGCTGGGAGGCTGCTAACGTTAAATCCAACAGAGTATAAATGAGCTGTATGCAACCCAATCTGGTTCCTAAATTCCCTCTAATCTACTCAAACTGCTTGTCACACGCATAATGCACACACCTGACACCCCCTAGTAAACATAATAGCACCAGGCTTCAGGAACCCGCTTAGTGAAAATTACACTGCACCCCCATCTCCCCCTCTCCCCCAGCCCACCCAATTAATCCACACCCAAGCAAACCATTCAAGTCACCCAAAAACAATCTGAGCAAGATCAAGTAACTTGCAAATTAGGGCAAAGTAATTAGCCGGCGCTGGCACTGGACCTATGTCCCTGTGTGAAGCCATTAAGGTCAGAAAGCGACAGTGATGTATATTCCGACTGCAAATGGGCCTCACCTGGGGCGCCTGCAGCAGTGAGGCCGGGGGCTGACCCGGGGAGACGGGCTCAGTGACAGCTCCTAATGGGGAGTAAATGAAGTGACCCTGCGGGCCCTCCGCTAGCTACTCCTCTGAATCTCTTTCAGCAGAGCAATTTAGTGAGCGGGAGCGGAAAGCCAGCTCTAAGTCTCACGTCTTTTTAACGGCCGCTCTCTTTAATCACCTCCCGCAGCGTTAGCTTGGAGCAAGCTGCACTGCGATGCCAGCCTTTTAGTCTTTGTGACTTTCTCGGGAACCCTCCTTGCTGCAATAAGCCACCCGGCTTCAAAAGCCAGAGAAGCCATTAATGTGCGACAGGAGATCATGCCAAGGTCTGGTAGTGAATTATTTCCATCCACAAAAACCAGGACAGGCAAACATTACAGTGTAAAATACTGTGGCGATGTGCAAAAGGATATATTCCCATGGTCGATCAATCAGACGGCTTAATCTGTTTGAGGAGAGCCGTCATTTAAGAAAGTTGAAATGCTTATCTGACAAGCACTCAGAGTAAAGCTTGATTTGTAAATAAAGAAAACTGTATATTTGAGTTTGTGGAGGTGACTAGTGTTTGAGGCAAATAACTTCGCAAAATGATGAAAATATTTAACATAAATCAATAGCCAATTCATCGCCACAAATGCGTAAAAATGTGCACGCAGCCACAGTTTCTCCATGAACATGGTAACCTTGGCACAACAAGACATCAACGCCCTAATTTATGAATATGCATAAAGCAAATTGATTTCATTTAGTTTTTCTAAGCAATAGACATTTATTTGCCAATGTCAGATGAACAACCCATCGAATGTTCTTTCATTTTGTCAAACCTCAACAGCAATTTCAGGTCACAGAATTAAAGCTCATAAATGACTTCCTTTATGTCTCTAATACAAACCTAGGTTCTATCTGTGGCCATTTGGTGACATGAGACATTGAAATTTCGCAAGGTCAAGTTTGGCCTTCGAAGGTAAGTTCAAAGCCACCAAATGAAACATCATGTATAACTACCTATATGTCTCCCACAAAAACCTAAGTCTTTAATAGTTTTGGTGATAGAAGTCATTGGACTTTTGCTTTGTGAAGTTTGACCTCCAAATGTCACCAAATGAAACTCCATATATGACTCCCCACCAGTGTTTAATACACATATATACTCTATCTTCAATATTTTCAAGCCTAGAAGACTTCGAAAATTTTAAATTTTTGCTTGACCTCGAATTTGACCTTTCAAGATCATCTGAGGTCAACTTTAACAGTGCCAAAATATAGGTCATACATGACTCCCTATATGTCGATAATACAAACCTAAGCTCTTTCTGCAACCATTTGGCCTCTACTGGCCATTTGGCATATTCTGCATAAGACCCAATGTTAAAGTACAGCGCCCCCATTAGATCAACTTCCGTCGATTCAATCAAAATGGCACTCGCAGTGTACATTGGAGTATCAAGGTGAGTTGATTGCCTGATTTAGAAAAAAAGTTATCAGGCAGTTTATGAGAAATAGTTTTTTTTACATTTCTATTTCTAATTCCCATCTTTTAACATTGCGGCCAAAATTTCAAGGGCCCATGAAACAGACAAAAAATTTCCAATGAAAAACAACGGACGACTGACTACTGACAACAAACGACAGAAGAAAAACCAAGACAATAGCTTAACGACCCATAGGGCTGGGAAGCTAACACTACTTCCTTATGTGTGTATGTGTTCAGTTTTTGCCTTCATGTATCCCACATATTTACAGATTACATTAAACATGAATTAATAATATTTTCAAGAGTGTAATGTCATGCAACTCCACTTAAAAGACAAGAAAACAATAAAATGGGCCCAAGGGTCCAGTAGTCCATCGGCCAAAGAAAGAGAATTTAGAAGAACTTTAAAAATTTGCGGTACAGATGGGCACTTTCAAGGTCAGAGGTCATGGTTCCGACTATACTGTGAATACTTTAAACACTAATGGGCAATAATACTGATATGTGTAAATATTTTCACAGGATAAATATCAAAAACTATACAAGGCCATGCCATCATTTTCCAACTTAAAACTTAAAATTTGTTTAAAAGAGTTGGTAGACCTTGTCTCTAGGATGCTCCATAACAAATAACTCGTCATTCTTGCAAACAATTTCAGAGAAGATATTTGAAATTTTTTTTTGTGAGTAACCTTGTGTTTGACATGTCAAGGTCACTCAAGGTCAAAGGTCATGACACCAAATGAAAGCCCTCATGACTTCCTATCTGTTGTCCATACTATTTATATCAATACCTCCAATTTTTACCATGTTACAGCCCATTGAAATATGCCCAATACTGAGTATATGGAAGAATTCAAAAATTCAGAAATCAATATTTTCAAACTCTTTGAACAAACTTGGTAGAACTAGTCACAAGGCTGCTCCATAACAAATATCAAGTCATTCTGGCTGTCAGTTTTGGAGAAGATTCTTGAAAAATTGCTAATTACGACTATGATGGACAAATGACGGATGCTGGGCACCCGATCATCCCAATAGTCCCATCAGCACTTCGGGCACCACTGGACATCATTGAGGAAAAAAAAAAAACGTAAAGGTTTTCTATAACTGCAGACTATTTAACTTACTAAATTACCAATCGGTAAATTTATCCAGACGAAAGAGGTTTCTTTCACAATTATGATTCTGAAGAGAGCACATTATGCTTCATGTCCAATGACACACTCTTTTGCTCTTCAACTAATCATTTGCTTGTCGGGAGGCATTTCCTAATGAAACCATATAAGAGGCCACAGAGCACAGCATTAATGGCGAGGCCACACATAACTCCTGCCGAGCAAAGCTATAGCGAGCAACCCCGGCAGGAAGCACCCACTTGTGCGAAGCGCCGACTGTAAAATAGAGTGAGGAGATGGATGATTCTCTCCCAGGTGCCCCGCAGCTATAACATCCATCCTCGGCGGCTGCTGTGACATTTACTCGCCCCCAGTTCCCATTTCTCCCCGCCTAACAGCTCCACTCCGGCTCCCCGGGGTTTCAGCAACCGGGGCGAACAGATAACAAACCTGTCAGGTCGGCTTCGCCGGGGGAATAAATCCTCCCCCACGCGCGCCCGCGCCTTCGGTGGGGGAATATGTGAAACGACATGAGCTGCCTGCGCGAGAGGCCCCCAGCCGGGGAGCAAACGGACGAATGGTTGTGGCACATGTGGATATCACCCATCGCCCTGACAGCTGGAGAGATTGTATTGTGCCCAGTTCAACAGCGACAGACACTTTCGCCCCACAGTTTGCTTCCATGCAAGGGCAACAAAGGAGCCCCCAGACGGTCCCTCCAGTCGCACGGATGACTGAAGGTCGAGCGAGGTGAATGTGAAGGACGCCGGGGGTGGGATCCCACAGGGCGTCAACATCATTTATGGTCGGGCTTTCTGAGCGGACTACCAAAGTGTCTGTGCCGAATCTCGGGGGGAACATCAGTCAGCCACAGAGGAGCACACCAGCGCCTTTGAGGAACACTACTCTACTAACTGTCAGCTCCAGAAAATGTAGGTCTCACACATCACACGGCCCTCCATTTTGTGTCAGACTAACAGGAAAACTGAGGAAGAGCACAGTTTCTATGGGTAGGACACAATCTAACACCAGGCATGAAATTTGTAACTGGTCCAGAGGTACCGGAAGCAATAATGTTCAGAATTTAAAAAAAAATTAAAAATCACTGATAAAGTTTGTCAATGCCAAAATCCCCTTTTCAAGGTCTTAAATAAAACAATTACATTGTATTCTACCATTCATTCCAGCGAATTCTGCATTTTGATTGGTTAACACCAGGTATCTATTCACCGGTAAACTACCTCGCACTGGGTCAAGACCTTGCGCTGTGTGAAGAGCTCTCGCTTGATTATCGAGCCGCTTCAATAGAAAACGTAGGCTATTAATTTCCGTGTCCAAAAAAGGCGACCGCTATCACGTCTGACATTCCCACTTCAAATTTCGACTTCAGAACTTCAGAGGAAATATTTCACAATGATGATATCACACCTGAATGGTTTGATGATGATTTTGATATTTCTGAACCAGTTAACACCACAACACTCGGTAAGTAATCTGTAAGAGGTCGTTTATAAACTCCGGTAAACGCTGCCTCAGAGACATCATTTGAACAGTTCAAAATATCCTATTAAATTAAAAAAATAAAAATTTCATTGTCAATTTGCTATTAAAGTTAAACTTTGCTCATGTAGATATCGATGTAGTGTAACTTATGTATATTTTGAACTGTTCAAATGATGTCTCTGAGGCAGCGTTTACCGAAGTTTATAAACGACTTCTTACATATTACTTACTGTGTGTTGTGGTGTTAACTAAAAAATATTTTCCAGGGGCGCCCCGGTGGCTCATCGGTTTAAGCACACGTTCCATAAAGGCTGTGTCCTTCCTGCAGCGACCTGGGTTTAACTCCGGCTCAGGTCATTTACTGCATGTCTTCCCCCATTCTTCTCCCCAACTTTCCTGTCTCTCTCTACACTGTATAACTATCAAATAAAGGAAAAATTCCCAAAAAAAATAATCTTTAAAAAAATATATATATATTTTCATAGGGGTGTTGACAAGAGCCATGGTAAAATGGAGATTGACCTACAGTTTTTTTCGAGCACTCGGTATTTATCGTAGGCTAGATACCTGGAAATTTACATTTGAAACCTCGCGCAAGCGCTTGGTTTCAAATGAAATTTCCAGGTATCTATCCTACGATAAATACCTCGTGTTCGAAAAAAAACTGTAGGTTTATCTACCTAATTAGCTTCTGCTTGTTCCATTGCAAGTCACAATAGTCACCATGTGCTCAACCAAATATAAAGTCAATAAAAACTTCTCCAGCCAGTAAATACACAGACACAACTCAAATTAGAGTAACAGACAAAATGACATGAATGGAGTGTTGGTACAAGGAGCAGCTCATTGGCTGAATTCCCTCCCGTGCACAGCACTGAATGCAAGGCACCTGTCACTCACATTCATCTCAAGACTGCTAACCTCTGGCCGGTAGGGGTAAAATGGTAAGAGTCAAACTAGAAGGTGCCAATTTAGCTCAACACTTCATAAGCCAGATCATGTAAGCACACCGTGTTCAATGTATTTTCGTTCCAGCCACAGCACTCAATTAATTAAGTTTGATTGAGCCGTTAAGCCGAACTGGCACCAAATTCAATCCACACAGACTGTACCTCCAGGACCAAACTAGAACAGCACCGCATAATCTGTGATTGGACATAATGAGAGGCCACTGGAAAAGACTTTTTGGGCCCATATGTGTGAGGCTCAAGTCTTATGGAGATACTCCATCTTGCATCTATAACCCAGGGACATGACAGAGAACTGCAACAAGCAAGCAGAAGAATAAATGTTTTATGATGGGACTGGAAGGAGTTACATGCAATACTTTCACGCTAACCGCTGTCAAGCACCGGAGAGAAAGCCAATAGATTCTTCTTGCAAAACATGCGACGTAGGCAGTCTAATAAAAAAAAGTCTGAAGACAACTTCTGTCACAGGCGCCAGTAATGAGGCAGTGAGCTTCACTGCGGTGTGTACAAATTAGAAACAGATCTACTGTACCCCACCGACAAGCCATTTCACCAGCCCTCCTAACCACGTACAAAGACAGGCTGTCAAAATCTTGTGTCGCCTTCCCCTTTCATAATTGCTCCCGCAAATACAACAATTATGTATCAGCTGGTGGCGGAAATTACTTTGCATGGGCCAGAATATAACACTGATGTTCATACATTATTCTTGGGAATAAAAGTGTAAAGAGTTCTTCATCGCACCTTGTATGAGCGTGAGATCCCATTGGCACGTTTCACAGCTGTCACCCCTGGCTCGCAGGAGCCAGATTCTCCATGTTAGCGTGGCTCTCTCCCATCGGCTCAGCCCTGAGCTCACAGCCAAAGCCCGAGGCCGCCAGAGCTGAGGCCACCGTAATCTGCAACCTGAAAGCCGGGATTTGGCCTGCGCCGCCATTTTCCGAGAACCCCTCCCACCGCAAAGCCGTTCTCTCAACCTCTCGCCCCAGAACGACGGCCAAAAACCACGGCGGATGAGAGACGCTCAGCTACCTCACATGACCCTCTCTTCGCTGAAATGGGCGAAGCAGCGTCTGTGGGGTGTTCCTGAGGCTTGGGCGTTTTTCGCATTCAAAAGGGTAAAGGAGACCAAGCCAAGCATTCAACCACATATTCTCACAGATCCACAAATACTGCGCCACTGATGTTATATTATGGCATATGGCAGCCACTGTAGTTCAGGGACTACATTTTTACACACTACACATTTATACTACCAGATGTACAGCTGAAGCAATTTGGGTGAACCACGCTCAAATGCAGAAGGCCAGCACCCAAGCCTGGAATCAAAGCCTCAACCTTGGACTTACAAGCTCAAGTGCCTCACTATTAGCATGTGCTAAGCTGGCACTCAGTGTGAGTGTATACATACAGTGACTATCAGCGAGAGAATGATCAACAAACCAAACGCAAACAGCGTTTGCACCAACAGCAAGAAAAACGCACCAGAAAACCCACCAAAATATCTGAAAATTCAATTATACATGAACCGTCACCCATAGGAAGGACTATACAGAACATACAATTACAGCATTCAAAATAAATGGCAAATGGTGCCTGAATGACAAGAATCGAAGGCCAAGCTTGAAGAAAAAATTACAGAATTATTCATTAACAAATAAATTTGGCAAGTTAAGTGCATCAAATACCCTTGCAGTTTTGCTTTTATAATCAAAGATGTACAACCCCAATTCCAAAATAGTTGGGACGAAGTGTAAATTGTGAATAAAATCAAAATGCAATGACTTTCAGATCACATGAGCCAATGTTATTTACAATAGAACATAGATAACATTTCAAATGTTAACTGCGATATTTTACATTTTTATCTACAAAATGAGTTCATTTCAAATTTTCTGGCGGCAACAGGTCTCAAAAAAGTTGGGACACAGGCAAAAAAGGGATGAAAAAGTAATTAATATATAAGAGAATCAGCTGAAGGAAGATTTAGCAAGTAATTACATTAACTGACATCAGGTGAGGAACACGATTGGCTATAAAAGGGATGTCTTAGAGAGGCTGAGTCTCTCAGAAGTAAAGATGGCCAGAGGCTCTCCAAGCTGTGAAGGCTTGCGTAAAAAAATTATGGAATACTTTAAAAACAATGTTCCTCAATGTCAAATTACAAAGGCTTTGAAGGTCTCATCATCGACAGTGCATAACATCATCAAAAGATTCAGAGAAACTGGAAAAATCTCTGAAACTGAAAAAAATGTGCACAAGGGACAAGGTCAAAGACCTTTACTGGATGCCCGTGATCTTCAGGCCCTCAGACACCACTGCATCACTCACCGGCATGATTCTGTCATTGACATTACTAAATGGGCCCAGGAATACTTCAAGAAACCACTGTCTGTAAACACAGTCCGCTGTGCCATCCACAGATGCCACCTAAAACTCTATCATGCAAAAAGGAAGCCATTGTTGAGCATGATCCAGAAGCGCCGCCGTGTTCTGCTGGCCAAGGCTCATTTAAAATGGACTGTAGCAAAGTGATAAAGTGTCCTGTGGTCAGACGAGTCCAAATTTGACATTCCTGTTGGAAATCATGGGCGTCAAGTCCTCTGGGCTAAAGAGGAGAAAGACCACCCCTCCTGTTATCAGCGTTCAGTTCAAAAGCCAGCATCTCTGACGGTATGGGGATGCATTAGTGCATATGGTGTGGGACACTTGCATGTTTTAAAAAGCACCATGAATGCTAAAAGGTATATAAAGATTTTAGAGCAACATATGCTCCCATCCAGACAACATCTATTCCAAGGAAGGCCTTGTGTATTTCAGCTGGACAATGCAAAACCACATACTTCAGCTATTACAACAGCATGGCTTCGTTATAGAAGAATCCGTGTGCTGAACTGGCCTGCCTGCAGTCCTTATCTTTCACCAACTGAGAACATTGGGCGCATAATTAAACTAAAATCCGTCAAAGGAGACAAAAAACAATCCAACAGCTGGAAGCCTGTATTAAACAAGAGTAGGATCAAATTCCAATGGCTAAACTCAACAAACTTGTCTCCTCAATGCCCAGACGCCTCCACTCTGTGTTAAAAAGAAGAGGGGATGCTACACCATGGTAAATAGGCCTCTGTGACTGTCCCAACTTTTTTGAGATCTGTAGCAGCCATCAAATTTGAAATGAGCTCCTTTTGTGGGTAAAATAGTAAAATTTCTCAGTTTCAACATTTGCTATGTTATCGCTGTTCTATTGTGAATAAAATACTGGCTGGTGTGATTTGAAAGTCATTGCGTTTTGATTTTATTCACAATTTACACTTTGTCCCAACTATTTCGGAATATGGGTGTAAATAGCCACATACTTTTTGAAATAGTGGGGAACACAGCATTACTCCAAGGGAACAGGAAAGTGAAGTGGAGAAAAGAGTTGCAAAAGGTGCCCCAATTGTGCCTCATCGCCCCAACCCGGTTGCTGAAGGTCGTTCAGTTTGGCGCCAAATCTAATCACCAACCCCGCACGCCACTCTTCCAACGAGGTTTTGGAGCATGGGGGTGGGGGATGGGCTGGAGCGAGAGGCTGGTCCGCCAACGCGCCGGGAGCTTAATGGCTTCTCCTAAGTTGACCGTGCCTCACTGTGCCGAGCTAATGGGCTGTGATGTTTCCTCCCAAGTAGCCACGTCGACACTTGCCGACACCGGCAGAGGAGGGAACTGGAGTCACGCTGCCCACAGCGGGCACCCGCAGAACTGCCGCTGCCAGCTCCTCGTCAGCCGACGGACAGCCAAAGCTAATGAGGCCGAGCAATGCCAGCTCACTGCGCTGCCACCGGCAAACTTTCACGGTTTGAGGAACAGGTTATTTAGAAACTTAACTCAGAATTCTAAGTCAGCCTTAATAAGACAGCTTCCAATTAGAGCTTTCAATTAACCTTTCTAATGCGAACGTGTTGTTGCTGATACAAATGTGCACCTCATGTTGTAAGTACTGTAATTTCCGTAAGATTTGCGCAATCGAAAAAATTCCGACTGTTCCTGAAAGCTAAGAAGTTGCACTTCAGCCCACATACAGGTTACTACGGTAAACATGGCAGCATGACACTCTCCCGGGATTTTTTACTGATGCCTTAAACGGTTTACATCAGTGATGGTGATATCAGCGTGAAAACGCTCAATTACAAGCATCGTCATTGCTTATTATTGCTTGCGATTTCATACTTTAATAGATTAATCACAAGGGGTGAAGATGTGAATAGTTGAGGGGCCTACATTAACGCTGCTTACGTGCTTGGTGTTCCAGCTGACCTCTCATTTTGAGTTGGCAGTTGGGCCAATACAGGAAAAGTGCAAAACAGAATTATACCCAGGCGGTTGTACGCTTGAATCTTGGTTGAGGACTTTTGCTGTACATTCCAGTTTTCCAGTGCATTGTAAATGAACCACACAAGCAGAGATCTAAACCTTTCTTACTCAGAAAACATTTTTTATAACTGAAAATATTTTTGTGATTTCAATTTCTTCTTTTCAGTTTAATGATGTTTTATTAATAATCCTGAATTATTTTACACTGCACTAACTTTTCAGTGTACTAACAAGAAATAAGAAATGAGACTGCATGGTGAATTAACCATTCATCTTTTTTCAATCCAGTGTGTTTCCATAACCTAGGCACAGCTCTTGACCTCAGAAGCACAAAACCTAACCCGTTCCACCAGGGCTAGGACAAAGATAGCCTTTGTTGGGCTGCACCCCTGAAGGAGTTTACAGCAGCCGCTGGTGTTTCTCCCGCACCACCGCTGCATTCTCTGGCTGACCTCCCATCTCACGACACCGCCGTATAAAAGGTTCCCCCCACTAAGATGTCGCTGTACCGTTTCCCAACAAGCCTCAACCTGGAGCTTCTCTCAGATGCCTGAGCTCACTGGTCTGACTTATCAGGCAGTAAGACCGTACAGCTCAACCGTTAGATGTACTACAGCTCAGCAAGTGTATCCTGCCTCCGCTGACCCATTTCACCTCTTCTCGGGTCGACTCCGAATCAGCCTCTTAACCGCCGTGCGTGCAGTCTACAAAACACAACGACCAACTGCCAGCTGCCCAGCCGAATACAGACCATCTTTGAGGTTGCAAGTTGAGTTCACTGGATGAAAGGTTCGTTAATTGACTAAGGTGTTCCCTAAATCCAGTTAACCTAAAATCCTTCAATTGGACTCATATTTCTGTGGTTAAGGTAGAATAATCGGTAAAACACTTCACAGGGAGTAAAATACTCATCAGTCCTATAGAGCGGATAGATCAGGGAAGCGCAGGCCGGCGCTTTTTATTGCCAGGGCGGACGCCTGAAATATGCTTGCAACATCCCCCTCCTACCACTGATAAAATGGTTTGGAGGAGAGAAAAAAAACCCCACTTTCTGCACTGTATGCTAACGAGATAGTAACACAGTTTCGACATTGGGGACACAGCAGTTTGGGTATGGTTACACTCAGCAATGTCATGGGAGTGCGTACATTATTTGACTATTTAAGTTAGCGCAGTGAGCAACTTTCTAATTCAGTACACTCAGCAGACACAACAAATTGTAAGAAAGCAAGTAAGCCACTATTGACATTGCATACCCCAGCAGAAGCCCTCTTCTGATGTTCCATCTGTGAGCAGACTGCCCCATGCTGGTTCTTCGTGCCACCACCCATTACCCACCCTCAGTCCCAACCCGACCTAAGCTACTACCTCCATTTATCACCATCACCTCCTGCTTAAGGACACAAGGCAGGCAGGTGACTCTTTAAAATTTAAAGATTCAAATCACGTAATTGGCTTATGAAGGATTATATGCACTTTTGCACTTGTAACAAGACTAGGTGCAACCTAGTATATGGCTGGGCCGCCAAGTGCTGTATGAGAATGTGGGCCCAAGAAAAGGGTGCTAAATGGAGCAAAGCTCACACAATTATATGAATTGCAAGTTTAGTAATGAGCTGGAGCTGATAAATTATTGACAAAGTGGGTGGGAAAGTGTGAGTGAGTGTGAGAGTGAGAGTGTGAGTGAGGGAGTGGGAGTGAGTGAGAGTGTGTGAGGTAGTGGGAGTGGGAGGTGGGGGGGTCTTGAGTAAGGAAAACATATCAAAAGCAAGCTACACATTTGAATAGACAAACAGCTAGAGTAAGGGCAGCAGTTATTGATTTTGTGAATGTGAATTTGAGAGAGACAGCAGCAACAGATGTAGATAGCAGATAAAGTATGTATGTATGTTCCTGAATCATAATGAAACAATAAAGTTATTGCTACAGTTGTGCTAACCGGGAACGTAACATCACTTTTGTGAACACATGGCAGTTCCTATATAGGGAGCATGTAAGAACGAACTTCAAAGATTCCTTTTTTCCCCATGTTTTGTCTTTGGGCATGTTATGGACAAAGAATCCATAGTTTCAAGTAAAACCGCTTAATAAACATGTTCGAGTGAAGGAGCTGCCATGTGTTTACATAAAGCGTTATTTGATACTGGTGATGAATGAATATGGTTAACTATGTGACAAAAAAATTGAAATGCAATTAATTTTAATGAATTTATGACCTATTGAAAGCTCTCGAAAAGGCCTTGTAGTTAACAGCAAGATCATGAGAATTGGCTGAGAAATAAGAAAGTTCATTCTATTATTCCATTTCATTTTGTTTGATTTGGTTGAGAAACTGATGTGATTTCCACTAGTCCTTCATCAGAGGACTTACGGTCAGCAATTTTCCGCCAGAATTCCTCTCTGGCCTTATTAGCAGCAACAGTGTTGCTTTTTGCTGTTTTTTATATATTTACATTCTTCTTAACTGTCCATAATCACGCCCCACTCCTCCTAGGAGATTTTCTTTATTTTTTTTTAAAGATTTTATTAATCACCCAGCAACCACTTACATTACATCCAACGAACAAGTGCATGCATCAACCAGCATGAATGCACTAACATAAATCTCAATTATAATTTCCCAAGTGTCCACCTGAGTATGCGCATGCATAATCATGCAGTCTTTCAAGTGTCCAACCAATGAGTGTAAAACTTCATATGGGTCTCCCATGAGGCCGCTGGCGCCGCCCCCTGGTGGCACGGGGGAGATAACCCGCAGTGTTACTGATCCCGGATTAGGGATAGCTTCCTCGGAGAAACATACAGAACGCGATCGGCCATTTTATGTACGAAAATAGGGTCAATTGCCGCATGAAACGCTCTTTTGTTGAGAGCGTGTACAGTGTTGAAAGCACAAAACAGACATTAACAAAGAGAGATTACGACCACCGTTGTGGTACCAATTATCTCCGATTGCGAGTTCAGGGTTTGTTGAGCCGGCTCACTGAAATATAGCCTGTCTATGTGTGTCTTCCATTAAGCCGCTGGCGGCGCCCCCTGGTGCCGCGGGGGGAGATAACCCACAGTGTTACTGATTCTGGATCAGGGATAATGTCCTCAGGGAACAAACAGCATGCAATCGGTCATTTTGTGAATGGACATTGGGTCAATAGACGCATGAAACGCTTTTTTATTGAGAGCACGTACAGTGTTGAAAGCACAAAAAGGAGATTAACAAAGAAAGATTACAACCACCGTTGTGGTACCAAATATCTCTGATTGCGAGTTCAGGGTTTGTTATGTTGACTTGCTTCGTGGTATACCCCCCAGGAGATACGAGTGACAAACGCCTGGCCAGCCAGCCAGCTAATTGTCGGCCAACCAATCATTGAAGTTCTTGCCCGTCGGCCGACCAATCGCTGAAGTCAGTCGTCGGCCAACCAATCGTTGAAGTTCTTCTCCGCCGGCCGACCAATCGCTGAACTTCTTCCCCACCGGCCAACCAATCGTTGAACTTGATCACTCACTCACTCACTCAGTCACTCACTCAGCGACATTCGTGTTTATAGGGGCCTGGCCGCTATTCGCGGCCCAGCCCAAAAACAGGCCATGGCTATTGGTGTAATCTCCTTGCTGTGCCTTGCACCTGTGCCCATGAATATCGTATCAGAGTATTTTTCGTCAGGAAGAAATATGAAAGAAAAATGATTCAATACAACAATTTTTGATGAAGTTAGGACTGACCTTTAAAAGCTCAGTGAGCAAATAATGTTTCCGTCCATGAGCAGTGAGTTTGCACCATTATTAGAGTACCTTTATAATGGGAGCCAGCCTCTTACTGATGGAGCCTTATGCTGTATTATCAAGAACACATCTTAACGAGTCTTTTCACCATGTTGTTCCAGAATCATCTGTATCAAAATAGTGGAGGTGAAAGATGCTTGGTAAAGGGAGCATCCACACAACTCACACTCACATGATGATAAAAGTATGGCTGCAGCCACACTTTCTACATCGTACACACTGCCCAAGAATTAACACGTGAACTTATATCTCTCCACATACATGGTCCAACAAAAATGATTAAACAAAGAGGGAAAAAAAAATCAGCCATGCAAGGACGGGGGATTAGGCTACAATAATACAATAACTACATTAAGCAAAAAATATCTGATTGTACTATGCTAAGCAACATTAAAAACGCAAACGAGAGGTATGTAGTGTATTTGTTGCAAACTGCAGAATCCAATAGGGTTTCATTGCTTTTCCAGTGAGATACGAGGGGAAATAAAGAAAAGCTTGTGGTATTGTAATCCCAATGCGCGCCACGTGGACACGCCTAGCACTTCAGTAAAAACGAATATTGAGCTCTTTGTGATGTGCACAGTGATGCTTGACTTGTTCTTCTGGGTGTGGTTAATAGACTATATAAAACAAAAAAAAAAGAAAAATGCTGCGGCTTCAAGAAAATTGCAAGCTAACGACAGAGGGGAGAGGAAAAGCCATCGGCATGTTGTGGGCAGGTTTCAGCCGCGGAGAAGTGGCGAGTCGTCTGCACTGTCACCAGTCAGCAATCAGTCGACCGTCTGTCCGAGAAGCGGTAAGGAGCTTTGTCGCTGACTGACCCCGCCCAGGGCAGCAACGATTTAGATACTTCACGCATGCATTTTTAATGGCACTAAGTATATACTCTCACAAAAATATTTCTAGGAAATATCAGCTGAATATTTAAAAGTTGAATGTAAAACCATATGTACCCAAATGCCAGACAGCTGACGTATCCTGTGCAAAGAGTCATAGATGAACACTTGTCCCTCTGCTACACGCAAGTCATAAACCCAAAAAAAGAATTTGTCTGTACATATCACGTCTAAAAAAGGATTAGAATCACTAATCCTCTCACTACCAACATTAATCCGACTTAGAAATGATGCTAAATTAGTTATCACAAATTGAGCACTTGCAGATACAAACTGTGGTTAAAAAGATTACAGGTATGAAGCAGTTTTTTTGTACATCTCATAACATAAAAGTGAGGACATTCAAAGGATTTTTTTTTTCATTTGCTTGCTTATTTTGGCAGTTTGTAACCAATATGACATGCACATTCCATGCCGCATTATGGGATTAAGTGGATTTAAAGCAATTCAACAGATGATCCTTTATTTAACCCCGTGACGGCCAATTTTAGAAAACCAAACATGACTGCTCTGCCTGAAGACCAGATACCAGATACAGTGTGCCCTAAGTTTTTACTAAATTCTGACTTAACCATAGCATTTCATGTATGAAATAGAAAAAATAAATCTTGCTTATATATTTCAGCACAAGTTGGGAGCACTTATATACAGCAAAATGTAGCAGATTTTACATATCGAGAGCAAATATTTAGAGATTCATGATCAGTTTGAATTTGAATCTTTGCTGAAGACCTTAATTAGTAGAATCAAGTGTGTAACGGCTTAGTTGAAATGAAAGCCTGCACCCACACCAGCCCTTTCTGGATAAGATCGAGAAGGCACAAAAAAATCCATATTTGGGCAGAGAATCAATTATCATAACATGGAAATTTCCATACGCGGGTGCAAAAGGGCTAAAAATAATTCTGAACACATATAGATCGATTCTTTGAATTCCCAGATGCTTGAAAGTTTAAACCAATAATGTACTACAGATTCGGGACTTGCATATCAAGTCATATACTCTTCAACAATTGCTAAGGACCAATGTATTTTGGGAAAATATTGACACGTTTGCTGTGACACTCCATGCATTCAGAACAAAAAACCAGTGAATATTTCGGCAAAGTTCCCGAACAATTTGAACTGTCTGATACCCATAATTCCCCAGGTAAGCCAGCGAACAAAAGGGTACCAAACCATTGCGTCTGAGAATGACACGGGAATCTCAAAAGGTAAATCAGAAACTGATGTCAGTAATGTGTATGGGACCCCCTGGCACGAATCACAGCTTGACAACGAGCGGGCATTTTGGCAATTAGAGTTTGAATGTCATTTTTAGAGATCCTGTTCCAGCCCTCAACGAGGGCATCGCCAAGTTCCTGCAAGGTTCCTGGTTGTAGTGGACGGTCATACTTGCCCACCTGAAGCATGTTCCACATGTGTGCGATAGGATTGAGGTCCGGGGAACGCGCTGGCCATTCCATCCGTTCAATTGTTTTGCGTGAAAGGTACTCTTCAACAATCCTTGCCTGATGTGGCCAGGCATTATCATCCATAAGAATGAAGGCATCCCCAACAGCACCGGCGTAAGGTCGGATGTAGACATCCAAGATTTCATCTCTGTACCAGACACCGGCCATGGTTCCATTTTGAAGAATATGCAGGTCAGTTTTGCCCTCCCAGCTAATGCCTCCCCATACCATAACTGATCCTCCACCATATCGGTCATGTTCCACAACATTGGCATCATCAAAGCATTCACCACGTCGTCTCCAGACTCTTACACGCCTGTCGGTGAAATCAAAACAGAACCTGGACTCATCTGTGATCAGCACAGGTGACCAGTCTTGCGAACAGTCTACTGGACATGATCGTTCACCCATTCAAGACGGGCACAACGATGAGCTAGAGTTAATGGGATCCGAATACAGGGTCTTCTGGCATGGCCCCTCTCATGAAGCCGTCTGCGAATGGTTTGGGTGGAAACGTTGACTTCACGTTTAGCCAACAAGTCAGATCTCAGACGTGATGCAATTACAAGATGATCTCTCCTTGCTTGTAAAACAATAAAACGGTCATCACATGCTGTTGTTGACCTTGGACGACCTCCACCATGACGCCTCGCAACGCTTCCAAACGTCAGCCAGCGGTTCCAGGCCACACTATGGCTAACACCAAGTTCCTCAGCACCGCCACGCTGGGTTGCCCCCTGTTGCAGCATTCCCATACCACGGGATAACTCTTCGGTTGTCAAATGGCGTTGTTGATGACGTGGTTGGGCCATATCAATATGTCACTGCATGTAACAAGCAAAAAATGAAGTAGGCATTTGAAATACTGCTCTTTTGTAGCAAAGTCTCTGAATATGCAAAGTGGCTCTTTTTCATTAAACGTGCTCCGCATGCTGTTCTAACATTGAGGACTATTGCTGCATTTGAGCGAATGTTACGTTTGGATGTTGTTTCAGATGTATTCTTACAATGTGCATGTATGTGGACCTGTTTGTTGTGAATAATCATTTGGTCCTTAGCAATTGTTGAAGAGTATATGACTATGTCATGTATCATGTAATGTACCTGATTTACATATTATTGCATCAGAGCTCATTATTGGTTGCTTCTTCGCAGTCCATACCACAGCCCCAGAAAAGCACTCCATTCATGCTTCTAGGTGTTAATGGCCTCTCTCTCAAGGGAACTGCAGTGTGAGAAGTCCCCCTTATTAAGGGTGCTTTTACATTTCGGGGTACGGAAAATTTGTTGAATAAATACTTGTTGAATAAATTAATGGATAATAAGGCCAAAATCAATATTGGGAGAGTGCTGAATGTGCTGCATAATTTACTACACAGTTCTCACAAAAAAATGCAAGCTCGGAATTGAAAGTTTCAAGTTCATAAATCTAGGCAAAGGATACATTGCTATTTTTCATTTTGATTAAATCATATTGAATGCAAGCAGATTAAGTGCTCAGAGTGGGGAGAAATATTACTGCTGTAATATGGCAGTACTTCAACAAACCAACCATATTTCTGCCACTGAAAAACTTCATAATTTTAGCTACCCTGTCAGAGCTCAGAATACTACTATTGTCAGAAAAATACTAGCAAAGGTCGCGCATCTTATAAGTACGAAGAAAAGGTATTGCCGTTTGAACACGTTCCTTATTGTTTGAAGACAGAGCGCATCAATCAACCCTGGAAATGGAAAACAAGGACAAAAAGACCATAAAACAGGTAGGAAAGAAAACAAATCTGCTGCAAGATGTCAGCAGAACAGACATGAGGTTCAGATGAAATTGTAGCGGAGGCACTTTCAAGACATTCAAAACAAAATCCTCCATCGATTTGGCTGCTTCCCGCAGCCCAAAAACGGAGGCTGCCAAAAGCGTAAGTGATTCTTAAAAACCGCCTCCCCGCTGACAGGACTTCATTCCCTTTAACAACCTCCATTAACTGGAATGTTGGATCTCATCCGCGGGGAGAGGGAGAAACAAAATACATAAAAATGTTATTTCCCCTCTCCTGAACTCGCGGCTCCCCACCTCATTCGCACTGCGAGGCCGTGTTCCTCCCGATTTGACTAAAACGAGCGACTCAGGGAAATAATGTCTGAAACCATCATTCAAAGCCATGTTTTTTTTTTTTTTTGGGAGGCTGCCTGGTGGTTTTAAAAGAGAAAAAGCATGCAGCAAAAGTCTTAAAAATGCCAAACATCCTTGCCAAATGTAAGAGATCCAGGCATAGGGAGCCAGTGGGCTGAAGCATATTAATAAGACGATGGCCATTTGCCCGAACTCCCAAAAAAAAGCTGGCATTATGCAAATAAACCAACCTTTGAAAATGTAATAAACACAGAATACAGCATGAATCAGACATAAACAAACGACCAAATTAGGCAGGCATTTGTACAGCGAGGCCAAAGAAAAGTGCTTAACTATTTAATGAAAAGAATATTTCATTCTGCACACCAACAATACAGATATAGATGTAATAAAAAGACTGCAAATACAAGCAAGATAGTTTCTATTACATTCTTCCACCAACTAAACTGTCAGTTAAAACTGAAGGGCCTGTATTCCTAGCTCAGCAAAGCAGGTCTTTGTGATCATTTTTTAATCCAAACTGGAAATAATTTCTAAATTCCATTTTGAAAAATACAAAAACAGTATGCACCTATTCTTAATGAGACCATCAATTTTTGCATAATCACTCCATTTCTCGCTAAATAGTCCGTTAAAACTGAAGTGCGTGTATCCTACCTCAGCAAAGCAGGTCTTTGTGATCATTTTTTAAACCGAACTGAAAATAATTTTTAAATTCCATTTTGAAAAATGCCAGAACAGTCATGCACCTATTCCAAATGAGACCAAACAATTTTTGCATAATCACTCCATTTCTCGCACTTAATGCTTTAAAGATAATATTTGAAATATCAAAACCTGATCTCACTGGTTTCACATTCGTTAAGATCTGTGTAAATTGATATTCTAGTGAAACCTGCAAAGATACCATTTTTAACTGAAAAAAAAAAACAATAAGTAACAGTAAGTGATAACTCGTCCCAAATTATTTGGAACCAAAGAAACAACAGCACAGACTTCTAAGAGCGTAAACAAAAAGCCACATTCATCCCCTCGTAGGATGTCAGAGAGGTCCGGCTTGAAACGTTAAGGATGCACATTTGACACTCAAGTGCAGCACTACTGTTCCACACCTTTGTGAACCTCATGTAAGATGTACTTACGCAATAAACAGGTGAGTCACTCTAAAGATCATCAGCTAAATTAAAACAATGCAAAAACAACAGTACCACAGCATTGTAGGAATGATTGAATATAATATATTAATAGTATGGAGGTAATTCAAGCAGGGAGTGGAGGATGTCGAGAGGTCGGCAGAGTGGCTCAAGAGGAGTAAAGATAATATCACATGGAGCAGGTCATCATTTACAGGGAGTCCCAAAGAAGCCTGAGTAACACCTAGCGGTATCCTGGAGGGGCAGGACCCGCCAAAGCACCTTTCTGTGACTCGAGGCATACAAGACAGTAGGGCTGAAACTTACAAGTGCGTATACTGAAGACTGAAGAACAAACATATATCAAATCACCGTGATGTCAGCTCTTGTAAATTTCTGCACACAGATTTTGGGCATTGCCATTTCGTGCAATTTGGAGCTAGAGTCTGCACAGCACAGCTGCCATGTCCAAGTGGTCAACTTGGCACATTTGTCGCACATTAGATGTAACCACCTGATCTGTCCACTAAAGAGTCCTTCTTTGTGAAAGGGCCTGACTTGCTTTAAAAATCAGCACACGGCCGGGGGAGAGAACATGGACTTTACATTTTTTTGTGGGGAAACTGACTTTGCAGTTTAACTCATGAGAACTCTGACTTATTTCTCTCATCATGCGGGATAGAACTAAAACATTTCAAAAGGATGTGACACCAGTGTCACCGTGGCTTCTTATGGGATGATGTTACAGTTATCATAGCTTTGATGGGAAACACTGTATGACCTATACTTAACTAGGAAAATGAGGCCTGATGCTTGGTACTGAACATACAGAAAGTGAAGAGAGTGTAGTTTTTTTAGAACGTTGCAGCGCTTGGACCGTCCATTGGACCTGACCATGCAACGACGTGGAGGACAATTCTTCGCCGATGTCTGATTGCTCAACTTACTCGCTGCCTCTGACCAGAGAGATACCCTTTCAGAAATGAGGGATTGAAATAAGACTGGACATGATTTAGTCATAGGAAACAGCTTAATCTCAAACTCTTTTGTTTAAGAAGTTTTGCTGATAACTCAGCACTCACTTTGATGCTCATCAAGGCGCTCTTCCAGTGAGCCCCATTAAGTGTGGGTTTGTGCTAATATGAGCAGCGTACGGTGGAGGAGTCGACCATCTGCTGTGTGAGACTAAACAAACTGGAGATAAGTGTTGACGGAGGCGTTGGGGGGGGGCTGGGGGAGTGGGGGGTGGTTGGGTGGTTATGGGGTGGGTTGTTTGCAGATAACTATTTACATTTTAGGTTATCAACACCTGTGTGATAATCCACGAGCAGAAATTCAAGTTCAAATTGATATGGGTTAGTTGTTTGTGGGTGAGTGGGCATGAGTACGCCTGCTGTGTGTACGTGTATACACACGAGATCTGTATATCTGTTTGTGCGCGTTTCACTTGAGGCACCGAATCGAGGATTAAGCATCTCAGAGGCTCGCACTGAATGAAGCGCTGTGTCAACACAGTTTGTGACAAGCATAACAGAATTCATAGGCTGCTCTGACAAAAGTCATGGGTATGAAGCAGTTACTTTTGTCAACCCACCAGACAAATGACTTACTGAACAACTTCATCACTGAATTTCAGTGCAGGAAGAAAATCATCAAAAGTAAAAAAAAAAAAACAACCCATGATGCTAGGCATACATACACATTCTCATTTTATTTAAATGACTTAACACTACAAATGCAACTGCCATACAAGTAAACATTTCACATTTATTGCATTGCATCAAACAAACAGCATATTTTACCATTCAAAATAATTGCTTGAAAATAAGGGGGTATTAACATAACAGATTTAAGCCAAACCACAACACCAAAAACCTTAATGTCCAATCAAGGTTAGTTAACAAATAAAACCACATTATATTAAATAAGAGATGTGTTTTTGGAGTGCACAAGAAATAGACTGGGTTGCCAATTACCAAACAATGAGCACCTGAAGCCCAAATAATCATGCATTGGAAATCACACCCTACCTACACAACTTTCAGAGGCGGCCATCTGTCAACTTTTTTCTTTTGTGTGTCCTGATTTCACTTTAGAATTATCTGGTTCAAATTATTTGCCTTTTTATTCGGCTTGTTTAGTTTTTCACAGCTGCCCATGTTACCTCATGACACAAATGACTGATGGCTTTCGAGTGGTTAACAGCAAAGACGTTTCCCTGAGGACCCTTTGGTTCAAATCCCAGCCATGTCATTGGTGGCAATGGAAAGAAGTCCACATGTGCGAGCAGCAACTGGCTCAGCCTCACCAAGGATGAAAGGCTTAAACAAGTTAAACTTTGTTAGTCTCATCGCTCTTTTCCAGCCGCTCCTGATCATCCAGGTGTTTGTAGCAGTTTGAGCCGAATATAGGCAGACTGTGTTATCCTCCAACGACACATGGAGTGTTTAACTGGTGGGCTGCTGCACAGTGTAAAGCATACATGCAATTTCAATCAGATTAAATGCATGATAAATTGGGAATTCTCCAGAAAGGCATTTGTTAGGTGGTTTAATCTTAATAATACAGGAATTTGACGGATTGAGGCTTGAGAGTGCGGCAGCTTATTCTTTATATCTAGCAGTCATTAAAAAAAAAACCTGCGATTGCATTCTATTTAGCCCTCAGCTGCTTCACCTTTAATTAAACGGTGAAATCGTGCTTTCACCTTTCCAAAAGACAGGCCTCCACACCTGGCAAGTGAGAGCGCACACTGAAATATCGCAGGTTCAGTTCACACCTCGTTTCACAATGCGAAGTGGCGCTCTGCTGTCGCGGCATGCAGCGAAAAGGAATTAGAGGGAAATTAGACGAGGCCCCGTGTGTGAAAAAATTACACAAAGAAGTGTTTTAAACACCCAAGAACACACAAGAGGATGGTGCACATTTTATACATTATATACAGTTCAGTGAAAAAGTACTTGCCCCCTTTTATGACTTCCTCCATTTTAACTTACTTGTCACACGTAAAGTAGACATGTACTGATTTTGATACTTTATAAAAAATTGTCGTATTTGGTATCATCCGAAAGGGCATGCAATACTCTCTCAAACTATCAACATTTTTCACCCAGAGCTGACAGTGGAATCGAGTAATCATGGATGTTAAACAGGCTTTTAACAGCCCTTAATACCGCCCTTGAACAGCATTGTGAATCGGGCCAAGAGCTGTGACGTCGCTTGTGGGATCAATTGTGACACGTAAAGTATTGTATGTGCATTTTACATTGCAAGCAAAATGTCAAAGTCCACTAAAAATGTCAGAATTTTTGCTTGACTTTGACATCGAAGCTGAGGAGGATGATTCAAGTGCAAGTTCAACTAGCGACAGAGAAGATGATGATGGAGAGGTACGAGAGATTGAAAATGAGGAAGAAATTGGTGACAATAGGGATGCAGCTGAATGCCAACAGCTAGCCCAAGCGTACCAGCACAAACTGGAGCCTCAGGTACAGGCATGTCAGCGGGAAGCAAGCTCTGGGGTGCATTTCCCAAATGCACAGTTGCTAACAAACTTAGTTGGAATCACTGTCTGTATGTGGTCAAACTCGTTCAGACCATTGCTAACATAGTTAGCAACTATGCTTTTAGGAAACCTACCCCTGAGTGAGGGCAAAGGGAACCCGAACATGTACAAGCTTAGAATTTTACTGACGAGTGCCCGGCTGGCTAACAGGAGGCCCTTCAGCGAGGAACAATGCTATAATCCTATACTTCGAAACTGGCAGTCCCTCCTAAATGATTTCTTTGCAGGAAGCCAATTGTGCGCTGCTCTGAAAAGGCTATCGGGCACTGGCGCAACCTGGGCTGTGGTGCTCAGTACTACTCTGCAAAAATGGCACCTTAACCGGGTGAGGTAACCCGATAGCCAAACGATAACATACTTTTTGATGATCATAAATCTCCGAGTGCTTCTAGTTTGGGGATGTGAGCAAGTTGAAAGGGTGTTCAAAATGCCTCTTTTATTCTCTTCCTGTTTGATTGAGTGTCCAGAAAGTGTTTTATTCATTATCTCCATGACACCAGCTTTCCGTAGAGGTATAATTTGTCCATTTTTTGATTTCTCAATGTCTACTTTAAATGTTTCAGATCATCATCATGCAACTAATTTTAATATTAGACAAAGACTACGCAAGCAAACTCAACGTGCAGCTTTTAAATCATCATTTAATTTATTTAAGAATTACTCAATACCTTCATCACCCACGTAAAAAAAATTATTTCCCCCAAAACCAAACGACTGGTTGTGCTACCCTTAGCGCCAATTAACTGCAACCAAACATTTGCAATAACTGGCGATGAGATCTTTACATCGCTCTCCTTTGCAGAATTGTTTTAATTCAGCTATACTGGAGGATTTTCAAGCATAAACTGTCTGTTTATGGTCATGCCACAGCATCTCAATCAGATTAAAGTCAGGGCCTTGACTAGAACACCCCAAAACCTTCATTTAGTATCTTCTGAGCCATTCAGAGGTGGACCTGCTTCTGTGCATCGAATCATTATCCTGCTGCAAAATCCAACTGCACTTGAGCTTTTGGTCATGAATTGATGGACAAAATCTCCTTCAGGATTTTAAGGTAGAGAGAAGAATTCATAATTCCATCGATTAAGGCAATTCACCCTTGTCCCAAAGCAATACCAAACTATCACACTACCACCACCATGATTGACTGTTGGAATGATGTTCTTATTGTAAAATGTCCTGTTAGCTTTATGCCAAATGTAATGGGATCCATGTCTTGGAAAAAAGTTCCTCTTTTGACCCATCAGTCCATGGTATATTATCCCAAAAGTCTTGGGGGTCATCAAGATGTTTTTTTTTAGCAAATGTGAGATGAGCCTTTATGTTCTTATTGGTCAGCAGTGGTTTTGCCTTACAGCCATTTTTGCCCAGTCTCTTTTGGATTGTGGAATCGTGAAACTTAACTGAAGCAAATGAGGCCCACAATTCTTTAGATGTTCATCTGGGTTCTTTTGTGACCCATTGGATGAGTCACTGATGTAGTCTTGAAGGAATTTTGGAGGGCTAGCCAGCCCTGGGAAGGTTCACCTCCATTCCAAGTTCCATTTGTAAACAATGGCTCTCAGCATGGTTCGCTGGAATCCCAGAGCTTTAGAAATAGCCTTGAAACTCTTTCCAGATTGATAAATGTCAACTACTTAGTTTCTCATCTGTTCTTGAATATCAAATCCCTGTTGTCACGGCGCTAGTCCGTGCCGGAGAACCGTTTGATTAAAACAATGGACGTCATGCTAAGACTGATGTATAATGTAACAATTCACTCACTCTGTTCCACGCATGCCGGCAATATAAAATGGTGAGAAATTTCGTTACATTGTTGCGCGTCCGTCAGCTGTCCCAAAGCGGTAACTCTGTTTCATGTCAGCCTGCAGAAATGTAGCATTGATTTGCTTGCTGGTTTGTTAAGTATCTGTCAGGAAGGGCCTACTGACAGCAGTGTATTTAAACAACCAAACAAACATGCATGCTATGAAAATGATACAAAACCATGCAAGTACGTTTTTAAACATTTTTATTTAAGAATTGTAACGAACCTGTGGAGTCTTGCTGTGTGCCACGACCAAACAGGAAGTAGTGGTCTGACGCCTCTATTTCACGCAATGCACTGTATGCGTGTACCAATGTTTCTTAAAGGGGCAGGGGGGAATTTTTGGCTTTTGCAAGTTGGCATGTAAAAATGCTTTGATAGGCTTTTGGTACTCTTCTGATAATTAATTTTAGAGAGGATTTTTGGTCCAGAATTATATTGAATTGTTTATGGATAGTTAAACTTGAATATGCAGTGTTTTGATAATGAATTTAATTTAAAATGGTATACCCCGGGGGTGTGGTTTTGGGGCTAATGGAAGGGATGAATGGGAGCTGGGTTCAGAATTCTGGAGGGGAGGATGTGTGAACAAGTGCTGTGATTCGGACCAGTTGCTTGGTGTAGCCAAATACGGCACAATTGTCAGTCTGTGCATTTGTTTAGATATTTTTGACTACTTTATCAAATAGAATTTTTTTTTTTTTTTTTTTTTTTTTAATTATTATTATTATTTTGGTATTTTTCTATTTTGTAAATAATTGCACTACTGTCACTGGGGAAAGAATAAGCCACCATTTTTGCATACTTACTCCAAGTTGGCTGACGTCTTTGCTGTCTCTACCGCCGACCATCATAACACCTGTCTTTGACATTAAGCTTTTTACAGTCCTTCAAAAATGCTACCGCAGAGCGCAGAGTAAAATTTTTCAGCAACTTTTAGCACCCAGAAATAAACGATGAACTAAAGGGACACATTCTTAAGTCCATATTCCTCAAGTTAGAGTAGCGGATTTTCACTCCTGAAAATTTGAAGGACCTAGCTAAAATACATTTCTAGATATAGCCATGTGAAAGCGGCTCCTCAGAAATCGCTGTTCAAAAAGGGCCGGAGCTTAGTTGCAAAACTTTATGACAAAACTATTAGGAGTTGAGAGCTAAAATTTTGGATTTATCCTATTAGGAGGTGTATGCACCCGCTGGAATTTTTTCAACCAAATCTGAGACGGTCAAGTGGGAAGTTTCTCTGAAATTCGGACATTTGACATGGAATGACCCTTATGTTATCTTTGTCTAATATTACAATCAATTCAATGATCTAAAAATTTAAGTGTGATAAATCTGCAAAAATAGGAGATATCGGGAAGGGGGCAAATACTGTCACTATGTGTATAAAATCCAAAAATATGGGGGCATTTTTTGAGTCCCTATAAGGAAAAGGCTGAATTCTGCAACTCCGGTCCAAGGTCCAGGTTTAAGTTGCAGGTAAAAATGGTTAAGACTATGTCTCAAGAAAACAATAGTTTTAGATCAAGTGTTGGAATTAGGCCCCAGGTTAAGCGGCATCATAAGGTTAGAAATGCTATTTTTGGGGGTTATAGGCTAGGATTAAGGTTACAGCAAGGGAAGGGGTAAGGATTAACTATGATTTTAGTTTTTGGGAGTGAAAAAATAGGATTTTGGTGCCAAAATAATTTTTCAGTTCCCACAAATGCAGTAAAAAACAAAGTTAAGTGTTAAAATGCCTGTCTGTTTGCATTTTCGTGCACATGCGTGTTTGAAAGATTGTGTCTGCGTCTGTGTGCATATTCATGAATCTCCACATGCGTGTGCATGCATTTGTCTATGTTGGCTGTCCCTCTCGGTCTATCTCCATGTTTGTACGCACGCGTGTGCATGAGGGCAGTGCACCAGCGGCGAGATGCATCACACAGTTCGTCATGCCAAACTCATTAGCTCCTCCTGTGTGCGTTTCTCGTCCCAGGGCCGGTGCAGGCGGGCGGCCCGACGCCCCCGTCCCCCCGTGCTGTCACTCAGCGCGCCCTGCAGCACGAGGCTCCGCTCGCAGCCTTATTCCCAGCCCCGTAATTGCCAATTTATTTGATGGGCAGCTGGCTAATGATGGCGCAGGAAAGGGGACATGCGTGCAACCCGAATCACGACTGTCGTGGGCAGCTGCCATTTGGCTCCAGAAGTAAAACAGGACGTCTGGCAGATCGCTGCTGGTGGGAGCAGGTAGCCGACAAGGCTGCTGGCTGCTTCTGTACAGTGTGGTGTATGTGCGTGTGTGTGTGTGTGTGTGTGTGTGTGTTTGCATGAGCGCGCGACGCGTGTGTGCAAAAACGGGAGCCTAATGAGCAGGCTGGAGATGAGGAGGAAGTATTAACTGCCCCACAGTGGACAGCCAAGCCACACACTGTCTGCAATAAGGCCCAATTTCATTTTATTTTCGGCAGTTGTTTCTAATGTGTCCAGATTCAGGAGTAGAGGAGGGTATTTAGCACTTCTTTGTCTAGGGATGGGTGTCTGTGTGTGTTTTTAACTCCAATGAAAATTTTTTGGCGTCCGCCAAAGAGATTTTCTCATTTGCCAATGTGAAATTGCACCACTCCAAAATCTAAAAATACCAGCAGAACAAATTTTCAAATGTGGTATTATGACAGGCAATAGCTTACCATTACCTGACTTCCAGAGCCTGTTGGCAGAGAGAGGCCGAGACTGTCTGCTCCCTAGCATTGTACAGAGGCTCATAAAGGTCCTCTAAAGCCCTACCCCACAGCACCGCACACCAGATCAGCACACTCCCAGCTCTCCCCCGCAATCAGCCACTACATCGCCCCCCTACTGTGAGGAGGGGGTGCGGGGGGGGGGTTGCCAATCAGGCCCCTCGCTGTGTTACACTCTTCCGGGAGAGAGCTGGCAGAAGGCATCGCTCAGAGGCAATCAGAGTCTCATTTGGCTGAATCCCAAAATTCCCCCGCCATTTGGCCCCTGGCAGCTGGGACGGTTATGCGGGTGCGTTAGAGCCCCACTCTCGCTGATGAGCGGCCCACTTACCGAGGAGCGGGCCGCCACCGTCCACACAGCCAGTTAAGTGCTGCCGAACGACACGACAAGCCAACGGGACCTGATTGGCAGAAAATGGCTCTTGTAGCAGTGGAAAGAGTTCTGGACATGGCATCCCTTACGGCCTCTCTCCTCAGGCAGTCAGCGGTTATAACACGTCCAGAGAAGCCAATATCACTTAGCCAGACAACAGCTATGGCTTTCTGGTTATTCAATATATTTCTTTTTGATGAAACGTTCATGTTCTGGCTGTTTTGGAGACGAATAACTGCTTTTTGAACAATTTGTTTTCATTCATTTCATTGATATTAAGTAGGTGAAAGGTGGAATCTGATTGATCATTTAACTTCCTCACTAAGCAAAAAGCAATGGAAAGGTATTGGTTTGCTGTACGAAACAGCTGAGCAGGGAGTTATCGAGTTAACGCTCCTTTTACGAGAAACTTCAGTTTAAAACAAATGAAATGGCAGTATATTAGAATGAAATGGGCCCAGTGTATGTTACACAAGAAAAGAAAAAGATGAGTGCTTCATAATACATTACAAATTCATAACTATACACAAGAATTAGATAAAAGCTTCTATATGAATAATTAATGAGACAGAACATCATAGCTTATTAACATATGTCCAAGCACATGTCATGAGTGGTGCAAGCAATTCATAAAGTATTCATTACTGCCCTAGAACAACTCGATACACAACACCCAGTTATATTAACACAAAAAGAGCATATGGGTGTGTGCGTTGTGCATAAGCATGAGTGTGTGGGTGCCAGCACAGCAGTGAGTGTGTATGTGTGTTTATGTTTGTGTGTGTATTCATGCATGTACAAGTGAGTCAGGAATCATTCAAAAAATAATAATTCCAGTTACGAAAGGGAAGCAAGTTTTGTAGAAAAAGTGGTGCAAATAATTCTTCATGAAAATATTGTTCATCCAAATTTTGATGCTCACCAGCTCAATGCACCTTGAAAGAACATCACAATAAATCTAATCCTAAAATAAGTTGAGCAGCATATTTAAAAATGTGTCAAGTCAACACATGGCAAAATTATGATTTTAATGCAATTTGCATTAAAAATAATTCACAATTACAGACTTAAATTAATCAATTACACAGTGAACACACAGCAGATGGGAACACAATTCTGAATTAACGAAATAAAACCAGGGCTTGAGACCGAGGCTAAAAGGGTTAATTCAATAATTGCAATCACTAACTTTTCCATTAGTCTGGCTAGCCCAGGGCCAGCAGTATAAACTATTCGGCCACAGATAGTAAAAATGTAAAGTTTGTATACATCCGTGGAACTACCAGGCCACAGCACAAAGCTCCTACCACCAAGAACATTAAGTCTCTAAAACCCCAGGAAAATTATTTACTCCGATTCAATTCACAAAGGTGGATGAAAACAGACTCAGCTCACGAGCAAGCGAAGCCATTACATTCAAACAAAACAGAGAGAACAACAACTGGCAAACTGGAGGGCCGTTAAAATCTCATTGGCATAGCGCACAGAGCCACTGGAAAAATTTCAACTCCGTTCAATAGATTAAGTCTGGCACTGTGTCGACTATAAGCATTCTTGAGAGTCTTCACTTACATTGTGAAATGGATTAGTTAAGGAAGGATTATATTAGCTTTTATCAGGTAAGGCAGGCTGAAGTGGGAAAAAACAGCTCTTCAAACAATACCTCTGCGTGTTGTGAGGATGATTACAGAAATATAACAGTACAGGTAATTTAAAAATAATCATGCTTTAAAATGGCTCCACTGGTTACATGTAATCTATTCAATTACTTCTGCTTTTAAAGTTTATGGCCCCATCGCATAGTCATCTAGGACCACCACAGTGACTCAGTATAATACACATAATAACTGCGCATAATCAAGTAATGAGGGTATTTTTCAAAAGAAAGGAAAATTTTTAAGCGTAATGAAAATCGTGCCTTTTTAAAATCATCTTCAATGAAGGCACTTCACCGTAAAAATTCCTGTGGTAGAGAAATCTGAACACACGGGATTGTAAACCCACATAACCACTGTCTGTCAACGTCACACCTCTAGTTGTGAAGCCAAAGCCTACAGCCATCAACTCAACCGCTGCATTATTTCTGAAAAGAAAATACTTTGAACAGGAAATCTTCCCGTTATCCATTGTTAACATTAGGCCCGGGCCACAGTGCCTGCAGTAGCGATACGGATTCTGCAAGCCGAACACTGCAACCGCTTACCGCTTGCAGCTCGGTCACACTGCCTGCGTCTCTGCACGACTTTTCCCAAGAAACCACTATAAAATAATATATTATTTCGTCTCACGTCGTTATAGCCTACTACACGTGATTTATATTTTGTATTGACAGTAGGGGAAGCATGCTTGAGCGTTACGAATCGTACAAACAATTTAATTACACGATCATATTACAATATACAGAAAACCCTTCTGAATTGGTCGTGCTCTTTTTGAAGGTGCTTTCGGGGTAGGGGGAGGGTATCGGGATGTGGAATGTGCTTTCAAAAGCGATCTCATTTACATTAGTCGAGACTGAAACTATTCGTATAGGCTAGGCGCTGAACGACTGTAAAAGGAACAATTCAGACAATTCAGAAACTGGCTGATGTGCTGTACGTTCGCCTGGCCACTGTATCCAGCTTAGTTCCCCCCCTTACCAGTGGAAACAGTCACCTGAAGTGTTGCTGACACAAGTGGGGGGTCGTATGTAGGTTTAGCAATTGTGTGGGTGTCATGGCCAGAGTGAGAGATACGGAAAAGTACTGCCCTGATACTCTTTAATCATCAACATAATAAGCTACGTTCATTGGCTTGGCTCCAAAATCAATGGCACATTCCCGCAAAATACATTGATCCCCGCGCTACGGGAGACGGCGTACACAATTAAACAGCCAAAGCGCCAAAGAACGGTAGAGGAAGAAATAAAATTAAGGAGGAAACAACGCAAGATGGCCCAGAGCTGTATTTATATTGGTGCCGCTTTCAATGGGGAAAACTGAAGGAATCAAAGGGTTTAAAAAGCGATGCACAGCTAGTTTAATCCTGCTAATGTCAGTTTATAAATGAACCGTCATCGTTTGTGGCCAACTACAGCTTGCGTAGGTGTAATGATAGCATGTGTGGGTATAGGGCACTAGGGCAATTCCACATGAGAGTTGCTAAAACAGCTTTTTTTAAAAAGTGTTTTATATAAGAAATATATAGGTTTTCATGTAGATGACTCCTTACCAAATCAGACACTGAAAACCATTTTGAAATATCTTTGATGGTCTTCTCAAAATTTAGATTTGAATTTTGTAATTTTTTCTAGCTCCAGGACAAGAATCAAATGTTATTTTTCCAAAGCTGACAACTCCTAAAAGATATTTAGCTATTTCCTGGTATTTACTGTATGTCCATACATTGGTAGCTAAAGTATTTGAGACTGTAAGTCATTGCAGAAAATTGAAACACACAATTCCAGTGGCTCATTGTGTAATTTGTCATTTTTCAACGAGGTCAGCAACACAAACATCATTTATGATACCAATTTTCAATTGCTTTGTTTTTTTGAGTATGTTGTATAATAAATTTAGTAGATTATCAGAAAATGTAATTCCGTTACCATTTTGTAATTCAGTTACCGCGGTCTCTTTCTCATAAATGGCATCCTACAAAATATCTGAGAGCTTACCAGTCAATATAAACTTACCATGGCCTGTTCAACATCCTAGGCCACCAACTTAAGCTTAAACCTACTGCCTATCATTGCCAGATTTCAGAGAAATGCCTGTCAAAGTAAAGGCAAAAATAATGGCATTTTTTATGCCGTAATTCTGTTACAGACACTTTCACCTTCGTATAGCCTTCTATAAAATAGATTACCCCAAACTTTGTGTTATACAGCTCAGTGGGCATGCCTGTGGAACTGATAAAAGCACGGGCAAGTAGCTACTGCATTAGAGTAATAGATGGCAGGTAAAAATGGCATGAAAATTACTCTTGATCGTAATTCCGTTGCCGTGGAATTGCCAACTAGCTAGTTTTAGTTAATACCTTCAAAAAGCCATTCATACCAAAGTTTCTGCATGGATGTAGCGTGTCGTTGGTCTATGTTTTCAGTGTGGCTTTCACACAACAAATACTGAGAGTGTCTGTTTATATTGTACTTATATTGTAACTGAGTTGCTACTGTCCTCCGCCGGAAACCGATATGCGTTCCTGTGCCTGGCTTGGGAATGGTGGGCGGGGACTGCTTACATAGGCTTCCGACAAGAAGCTACGAAAACAAGCAAATCAGTTACAGCAGCTTGAAGTAACTTTTGGTCTTTTAAACTCACCCTATGATAAGAATATTTAAAAGACATAAGAGGTTTGTAGAGTTTGTTTTTGATCCACTCTGCTTAACTGAGTAGGTCACAATGCAATAACTGTACTGTTTTTGGCAGAGCGGATGCTCTTGCTCAGTCATGTAGTTTGTTGAGCCATTCCAGAATGAAAGTTTCAGTAAGGCTGGATGCCACATAGACAGATAAATGCACGGATGTGTGAATAAACTGCTAGTTTTCTCTCTGACCTGGCTACTTCATTCACTCAGTAGGCATGGCGTCATAAGAAGGCACGTGGGCGAGAAATGCAACAAGTTGGTGAAATTGCCAGCAAATTACAAGAATGGAGGTTTAAACAAGCAAAGCTTTTTTTCATATAATGAAAGAACAAGGATGAAGTCTTTCAGAGAACATTCCATAATGAAGTGTAGAAATGCTGAAATATCACAGAGAGAGTGGCGTTTGAGAGGGGAGACAGATGAGGCGTATCTTACGTCAGTGAGTCGGTCCCTGGAGCTGCTCTGTAGAGAAGGCCTGCATTCTCCGCCCGCACTTTCATTCTCACTGTCCCGCCTGTTACTCTGTCCAGACTTGAGCTACAACACAAACACACATACAGCACAGCTATTACAACAGCAACACTGACAGCATCAAGAGCGCATGGAGAAACCCTGCTAATGTTTTATTTCACAGGCTGCTATTTACAGCATATACATGGTTAATGCCAGCTACTTTTGCTGTATAGGTAAGTGTATTATGAAACAAAGCTGACAGGGATACCATAAAATACCTTTGCCAGGTACAGCAAAAATACATTTAATACATCTGCGTTACAGTAATAACCCGCAAAATAAAAATATTTACCCAATGACTGTAAAAAGCCAGGTATTTACCCGGTAAATACTGCCATTCAGAGCGAGTACAAATCACAAATAAAGGATCAACAAAATTATTGACCATGAAGGCAGGGGGAAAATAAAGCAACCAAATGTCCTCCGCCAGAGATAGGACGCACGAACATACACATGGGCGAAAGGAAAAAGTCAAAATAAATCGTCCCGAACCTACTATTCGGGCGGCGGGGGACTAAAAATGGAGAGAAACAAATGCTGAAAGTACAAAGTAGTTCAAGTGACACATCATATTTGGGTAGCTGTACAACAACCAAAGCGACAACTCTAATATCCCAACCCGGCAGGCCCTTCCCAATTTATTTCCCTGCAGCGCAAAGCCAATTCTGCACTGCTCTGAAAAGGCTACCGACCACTGCCAGCTGGTACGACTGGGGATTGAACCCCGCTCGTGGTGGTCACGACTGCTCCACTTTGCGGTGCCTTAACCGAGTAAGCAAACATGGCTGCGGTAGCTATACGTTCTTTATAATTATAAATAAATAAAATCTATATTCTACAGCCAAAAAGGTTGGCAAAACGATTACGAACAATAAGCACACAAAAAGCAGCATCAGAGGCCACAGGAACTCAGCAGGCACTGCACCAATCAGGAGCTACACAGGAGCAAAAATCTAACATCAGGGCCATCAGTCCGCCGCACCAAGTCAGATGATCTAGAACGTTCTGTTCCACATTTAGAGCCAACATCTGCTGAGGGCTTTTCAGTACAGAATTAAGGAGGTCAACCCTTCTGAACACCCTGTGCTACTTCTCAAAAATAAAATATCACTATCAACAAAATCACAGTGAGGCAGTAAATTGACCAGAGACACATTCTGCTTTAAAACAAACA
This sequence comes from Gymnothorax javanicus, assembly GCA_029692085.1. NCBI lineage: Eukaryota > Metazoa > Chordata > Actinopteri > Anguilliformes > Muraenidae > Gymnothorax > Gymnothorax javanicus. The sequence goes on from CM056195.1 coordinate 79,629,781, forward strand.
AACAAACAAAAAAAAAAAGAGTACAGCATACAATTGTGTTTGTGTGTGTTTGCGAGGAAGCACATTTGTGTTTGTGCAATTTGTCTGTGTGAATGTATGCATGCAGCTGTGCATTCCCATTTCAAAAGCAGAAAATTATGCCCAGTTGCCTCTAAAATAATTGACATATTCAAAGAAACATCAGTCATCACAAACGTCGTCCGCGAATAAGTGCATGTGCATACGTACACCAAAATGTCCTGCTGTCAACTGCATCAAAATAAATGTGCTGTCAACGTTAAACATGGCATCAGTGTTAAACGCTCTCGTGCACAAAAGTTTGATCGCAAACAGATGGCTGTTATTCTCCAGACACTCATTTTCTAACAATTATGAAAAGCAGCAAGATATCTAATTAAATATTTACACAACTACTACGCGCATACCCATATTTTGTAACACAGTGACGCCTTTTTTCTCACCATCTGTTCATCATTGGGGAAAACTATTTTCCAAGCTGCAATTACTAAAAAAAAAAAAAAAAAAGATTCAACAACTGTTTTCAATCAGAAGTCAACAGGAATTTTTGGCAGCAAAAAAATAGAAAGTGAAAATCACAAAACACACACAATAAACAATTACAGTGTCAATTGTGCTCAATGTGAAAAGCAAAAGTTTTTATCCCCCCCCCCCCCCCGCCTTGTGTCACCAAAAGTGGGCGGGGAATCCAAGTCGATGAAAATAATGTGCCGTTGATCAGGCGGAGCATAATCTAAGCCCACCCATCAGAGAAGGATCAACTGAAATGCGTACAAGTCACAGCCAACAAGGCAAGGCGCCAAAGCGCCGGTTATCCAGCGAGCTGCTTTACGTGGAAACATAAATAAAGCGCATCGTGCCTCGCCCAGTGCATAAACCTCACGGCAACCCAACGGTAAAAATCCAGGAGGGCTCCTTTGCTTAACGACAGCCCCAGAGATTTGCTGAGTTGGGCATCGGTAATCTCCCGTGTATGGATTTACTCGTATTCGGCTTCCCTACCCAAGTGACGTACCAAAGCAGCATGAATCACTGAGCGAGCTTTATAGCCAGGCCCCCGAGCATTACTCCAGCACAGTTTATAGTGCTGCCTCCCCACAGCTGCTGACTGATGCTTTTCTGCAGCGGGGCCCTCAAACGCTCTGTCGCTTACAGCTACATCTGCCGAAACCGAGCATTACAGGTTACAGCCTTCTGCAAATGGATTGCTTTCTCAACCAAGCTCGATATGACTCACCGTTAAGGCAAGGCTCCACCTGCACAACCAATCCCAACCTAATTAATCATTTAACAGGACAAATACACGGTGTAAAAATTAGCATAATGGGTACCAGGAAAGATAAGAGGGCGGACTTATTGCTGCGATTCAACATTCAATCACCTGAAAGCCTGTTTTCATTTTATTTTTTATATTTATTTCTTTTTTTTAAAACGATGAACACTTCTTCCTTGTTAGAACACGAGGTCTTTTCCCTTGTTTGGCTTCGCATTTATAGAGCTCCGTCTCTGCACTGAACAAAACCTGAAACTCTCCTAAATGCAGAACATTGGCTAAAGTTAAATATGAAAATAAAGCGAAATACCCACACAGCTCAGGGTTTGCCAGAATACCCGTGAACACCGGCTCCGGGTGCTCGTTTCAGACCATGAAATACATCGCATTTCTCCATCCAGTGAGATTTGCGCACTGTGGGCTCTTGACTTCCACCATAAAGAGCAAAAGCAGCCGTGAAGCTTGCTGGTAGTAAAGGCTGAGACCGTTTTCCAGCTTTTTACTGCTCCACTGTGATCTCTCATGAGCCTGCCCCACTTCGTCTCAGGGACCTGCACTCCCATTCCGGCAGAGTTTAAATCTCGCATTTACCCAAACCGCTCCAGTAAAGCCTTAAATGGCTTTAGCGAATAAATTAACATGTCCCTTATCAGGGAAGGGTTTTATGATCCGTAGTGTAAAAGGGGACAATAGGGGGAAGAAGCGACATTTTATAGATGATCCCTCACTTACAAAGCTGCTATAACGCAGCCTATTGCTGTTGTACCTCCGCTGCTAAATTCCTAAGTTTCCTGGGACTGCCCTTGAAATAGCTCCTACGTGGCACCTTATCAGGAGCGTACGAGTGGAAAAACACTTGAAGACAGATCGTCTATCTTCTACTATTGTCCTGCTGGAATTACACAAAGACACAATGCATTCTTTGGAGGAATTCACCAAGCTGTGCTCTCTATGTACTCAAGTTAGCTTTTCGAGTCGATGCAACATTTAGTAAATGAGCCCACCGTCGCCGCTTACAGTCGCTTACCTGTGAAGAATAGCAGCAATAGGAGTGATTAGCATTGTGCACTGAGGCCAGAAACCAGTATTACGGTTCCATTACCATTAGACACAAAAACGCAATCACGATGCAAATAAAAAGCCATGTCAATCTCGAAACTAAGTGGACTTCCCATAGTTGTATGATGGTGTATAGGACTCCACATCCCGAAAGAGAGTCATTTTGGGCAGGAAAGCAGAGGCTTTTGCTAAATGTCCTCTCATGGGCATAACAAGAACTATGGACCAAAGTATCTAGCAAAGCTAATGAATACATTCGAAGCGAACATTCTCAATTAGGGCTTACACAGACCGTACAAACAGGCTGCTCAGCACAAAACAGAACATTGAGTACACACCTTCCGACACCAATGTTCACCCACTTAACAGTACAGTCACTATTATAAATGCTTTGCCTCCTCTTAAATGTCTACACTTACACAAGACCGGATGAGTGATGTATGACTAACCAGAACACTGTCTGGGGGAAAACCCACCAGCTCCACAGAGACCATCAACAGTACATCATTTAGTGCTGTTCCCATTCCCACAGCATTGAGTCAGCCCCATTCATTGATCTCAGGAGATATAAACCCCAAGCCAAAACCATTAATGTGAGGCTATGCAAAGTATTACCTGGCAGATCCAAATCTCTTCATTAAAGCAACCTGCACGGCCCTAAGGGAACCGAAGATGCAGAGGGAACTGACACAATGCCATCATGTGTCAAAATGCTTTACACTTTTGGACTAGCAGTAAAATATCTTAGACGAGTAAAGTAAAGGTTTTAAAGTACTGGGAGCGGTAAATACAGTGGGGTGCAAAAATTTGGGCACCCCTGGTTTAAATGTCTGTTAAAATTAATCTCCGAGTGATTGAAAGCAAACCTGAACACTAAATGCTACAATGTTAAACATGACACCTTTCTGCAAATTTAAAAGCAAGTTTTCTTTTTATTTTAATTTCTCTTTTTTTTTTTTAATGAGTTTTTAAATGATAAGAAAGGAAAAAGGGCCCTGTGCAAAAGTTTGGGAACCCTTTTGGATTATTCTTTGTTACCTTTAAAGATGATTACTAAGGCCCAGACCCCGGTGATTTACTCGTTAGGGCTTCAATGAGTCAGGTGAATGTACAACCTCAATTCCGAAATAGTTGGGACAAAATGTAAATTGTGAATAAAATCAAAATGCAATGACTTTCAAATCACACCAGCCAGTATTTTATTCACAGTAGAAAAGAGATAACATAGCAAATGTTGAAACTGAGAATTTTTACAATTTTATCCACAAAATGAGCTCATTTCAAATTTTATGGCCGCTACAGGTCTCAAAAAAGTTGGGACAGGAGCCTGTTTACCATGGTGTAGCATCCCCTCTTCTTTTTAAAACAGAGTGGAGGCGTCTGGGCATTGAGGAGACAAGTTTCTTGAGTTTAGCCATTGGAATTTGATCCTACTCTTGTTTAATACAGGCTTCCAGCTGCTGGAGAATTATGGGTCTCCTTTGACGGACTTTTCATTTAATTATGCGCCAAATGTTCTCAATCGGTGAAAGATCAGGACTGCAGGCAGTCCAGTTCACCCCACGGACTCTTCTACTATGAAGCCATGCTGTTGTAATAAGCTGCTGTACGTGGTTGTGCATTGTCCTGCTGAAATACACAAGGCCTTCCCTGGAATAGATGTCCTCCGGAGGGGAGCATATGTTGCTCTAAAACCTTTATATACCTTTCAGCATTCATGGTGCTTTTTAAAACATGCAAGTATCCCACACCATATGCACTAATGCATCCCTATACCATCAGAGATGCTGGCTTTCGAACTGAACACTGATAACAGGAGGGGTGGTCTTTCTCCTCTTTAGCCCGGAGGACACGACGCCCATGATTTCCAACAAGAATGTTAAATTTGGACTCGTCTGACCACAGGACACTTTGCCACTTTGCTACAGCCCATTTTAAATGAGCCTTGGCCCACAGAACACGGCGGCGCTTCTGGATCATGCTCAACAATGGCTTCCATTTTGCATGATAGTGTTTTAGGTGGCATCTGTGGATGGCACGGCGGACTGTGTTTACAGACAGTGGTTTCCTGAAGTATTCCTGGGCCCCTTTAGTAATGTCAATGACAGAATCATGCCAGTGAGTGATGCAGTGGCATCTGAGGGCCCAAAGATCACAGGCATCCAGTAAAGGTCTTCAGCCTTGCCCTTATGCACAGAGATTTTTCCAGTTTCTCTGAATCTCTTGATGATGTTATGCACTGTCAATGATGAAACCTTCAAAGCCTTTGCAATTTGACGTTGAGGAGCATTGTTTTTAAACTATTCCACAATTTTTTTACGCAAGCCCTCACGGGTTGGAGACCCTCTGGCCATCTTTACTTCTGAGAGACTCAGCCTCTCTAAGACATCCCTTTTATAGCCAATCATGTTACACACCTGATGCCAGTTAACTTAATTACTTGCTAAATTTTCTTTCAGCTGATTCTCCTATATACTAATTGCTTTTTACAGCCCTTTTTTGTCTGTGTCCCCACTTTTTTGAGACCTGTTGCAGCCAGAAAATTTGAAATTAGATCATTTTGTGGACAAAAATGTAAAATGTCTCAGTTTCAACATTTGACATGTTATCTATGTTCTACTGTAAATAGCATATTGGCTCATGTGATCTGAAAGTCATTGCATTTTGATTTTATTCACAATTTACACTTTGTCCCAACTATTTCGGAATTGGGGTTGTAATTCCAGGGTTGAACTATATATTCTGAAGTAACTCCATGCCTTCTAAAGTATCCGACTGTGGTGGCTGTTGTTAAAAACCATGGGTTCCTCTAAACAGTTGTCCAAGGATGTCAAAATCAAGATAATTCACTTCCACCAACAAGGAGAGGGCAACAAAAAACTCTCGCAACGTTTCAAAATACCAATTTCTACTGTCAGAAACATGGCAAGAAAATGGAAAATAAATGGAACAATTGAAGTCAAGGCAAGATCTGGAAGACCAAGAAAAATTTCAGATAGAATGGCCTGAGATCTGGTGAGAAATGCTCAGAAGAACCCACACATCACAGCAAAAGAGCTGCAAAAAAGATGAACAGACATAGGTCTTGTTGTTCACAAGACAACAATACAATGTACCTTAAACAAGAATGACCTACATGGCAGAGTTGCAAGAAAGAAGCCTTTCCTACGACCTCAACACAAAATTAAAGGGGAACTCCGGTGTGAAATTGACTTGGAGTGTATTGAAACATGATAACGAGTACTAACTTTTGTTGAATACCCCACCTCCGTACGCACCCAACATTTCGAAATACAGGGCTTTTTAGCCGAAGCTCCCAACAGGCTTACAATGGTAGTGAATGGGGCATAGCGTTGCCATGCAAAGTAGTCGCTATTTTTACATCATTAACAAGGCTCAAAGTAGCTCCACTCTTCTTTGGTAGAATTCCGAGGGCCCTGACATTTAAAATGAGGCACTGAGAACTTTGAAAATGCACAGGTAGTTTATTAAAAAAGACTGTTTATGCAGACAGTACCTTGAGGTAGTTTCCCGTCGCCGCCATCTTGAAAGTCAGGATAAGTCGATTGACGAGCACGAACGAATAGATTGCAATCTGTTCCCCTATCCTACCTATTCGTTCGTGCTTGTCAATCAACTTATCGTGACTTTCAAAATGGCTGCAATGGGAAACTACCTCAAGGTACTGTCTGCATAAAAAGTCTTTTTTTAATAAACTTCCTGTGCATTTTCAAAGTTCTCAGTACCTCGTTTTAAATGTCAGGGCCCCTGGAATTCTACCAATGAAGTGTGGAGCTACTTTGAGCCTTGTTAACTCTTTCATTACCATTGTCGCATTTCCGCAACAGCGCCAATCCCACATCACTTACCATTGTCGCTATTTGGCACATAGAAAAAGTCCCTCACAAAAACTGTAAAAGCTCCGCAACAAAACACCCCTTTCGACGAGTCTGGTATCGCACAACACGTCAGTGATGTCATCAGGCTTCCCGTAGTTCCCAATCCTCCGGTTATGCACAGTTTTATTTTATTTTATACAGGTTATTACAGGCAGCGCGTGCTGCAGCACGTGTATCTCCGTTTGTACACAAATGCAAGTGTATCTCCGTTTGTACATAAATCCCATAGAGGAGAAATCGTCTTGTCTTGACAAACCGAAATACGGTTTTTATCCTCATTTTCTGTTTTTACGTTTGGAAAAACTAAGCAAAGATATGTGTCAATGGAAAGGTACATGTATTTTGAACATGTTTTCTGTACATAAAATTGTCCATTCCTGACGTTTTTAGTTCGAAAAAGCGGGTGAAAATCCACATGCAATATCATGCTGCGATAGCACAAAAATTTACGGTAAGCAAGGGTTGTCTTATTCCCAGTAAGCGGTAGTGAAAGGGTTAATGATGTAAAAATTGTGATTTCTTTGCATGGCAACGCTATGCCCCATGCACTACCATTGTAAGCCTGTTGGGAGCTTCGGATAAAAAGCCCTGTATTTCGAAATGTTGGGTGCGTACGGAGGTGGGGTATTCGACAAAAGTTAGTACTCGTTATCATGTTTCAATACACCCCAAGTCTATTTCACACCGGAGTTCCCCTTTAAGCGGCTGAAGTATGCAAAAGAAAACGCTGAGAAACCTCAAGCCTATTGGAACAATGTGCTTTGGACTGACAAAACCAAAATTGAACTTTTTGGCCACAACCAAAGAAGGAATGTTTGGAGAAAAAAGGGTGAAGCATTTGTAGAGAAGAACATGTTGCCAACTGTAAAGCATGGAGTTGGATCCATTATCCTTTGGGTTGTGTAGCAGCTGGGGGCACAGGCAATACTGTGCAGGTGGAAGGAAGAATGGATTCCACCAAATATCAAGACATTCTAGAGGCTAATATTCAAAGCTCAGTCCAGAAATTGAAGTGGAAGAGACGTTGGGTATTCCAGCAAGACAATGACCCGAAGCATACCTCAAAATCCACCATGAAGTACCTCCAGGAAAGACGGATGAAGGTTTTGGAATGGCGATCACAGTCCCAAGACTTGAATATTATTGAAAATCTGTGGAGAGACCTCAAACATGCCGTGCATGCAAGAAGGCCGAAGAACATTTCTGCACTAAAGGTGTTCTGTCAGGAAGAATGGGGAAAAATTCCAAAGACAAGAATTGAAAGACTCTCAGCTGGCTACAGGAAGCGTTTGCAAGCTGTTATAGCTGCCCGAGGAGGAGTTACAAAGTTCTAGCCAGGGCTCAAAATTAACTTTTTAACTTGGTAGCTCTGTGCTCCCAAGTTCAAAAAGTTAGGAGCACAAGCCAAAATTTAGGAGCGCGCCCATCAAAATCTAAGAAGCACCAATATATATTTTTTTAATACTTAAAAAACTAAAATATAACGCTCCACATTAACAGTACAACTGTCTCCAACAAATCAAAGCGCAAAACCGCGAGGTAGCATATTTTGATAGGTAGGAAAAATTGACAGAACACCGGACCTATTTGTTGACGCACATTTGTCACAGCATTTTTTGTGTTTCGCACTTTCTTCATGTATGGAGGGACTTTCACGTTTAAAGTGTGCAGATCCAGTAGCAAACGCGCTGTTACCTGTGTAATCCGGGCCATATTAACTTTACAATTAACACAGCGCATTTCACCTGTTTTAAGGGGACTTATAGTTAAGCAAACATTTTTCCAAGATATTCACTTTTTCAACAAAGAATTATTATCAAAATAATTCTATTAGAAATTGCAACTTAAAACACTGAGCTCCTGTAGCATCACATCAGTGGTTGCTGTGGCAACGGCTGTTTTAATGAATATATAGATACTGAGAGAAACACAGTTATTGAGATAACTAAACAGTGTTTGGTTATAATTTCAGCTGCAATGTGAAGGAAAAAGCATTTCTAATGTCACTACGGAGTTTTTTTTCCAGGTTTCTGCGTTGTAGTATTGATTTTGACCCCCCTATATCAATTTCGGCAGGAAACAGCTAATTAAATATGCATATTTTGATTTACTCATATTCAGAAGTACATATTGCAAAAAGAGCTCTGTACAGACATAGATCATCACAAAATGAAGAAAACTGCCAAAAATGAAGTTAATTGGATGTACAGTTGCTGAGAAATCTGTATTTTCTTGATGAAAATCTGTATTTTTAGAAAAATTTTATTTTAGTTCGGCAGTAATAATGTGATTTAAGTTTGACAGTAATGTTCTCAGGAGGAATACATTTAGTATTTTGTTTTTAGTGATTTTTAGGATTTTTTTACCTCCTTAAAAGGCACCAGCCTCATAAGTAACTCCCTCTTCTTCAATCTGTGTTTCTTCCCTAGTTTTACCCGCTTGTCGAGCGTCTATTCGTTTCTTTTTTCAAGTTCTGGTGCGCATTTTTCACTCTGTTTCACACGTTTTCTGTCCATTTCGTGATAGCCTTTCATTGAGTGTGCCCCTGCCTTTATGCCAAGTTTCATAAGAATGGAGGCAATTCCTCATTGGCCATCATTGAAAGTCACCACACTCATAGCTGTTCCAGCCTTGAAGACAGTGTTCATGACGAATGTTTCCTTCGGAACACAACTCCATATTACGGCCTATTTGAAGGACCACTTCACGTGCTTACCTCAAAACTAAAATTTTGAACCAAAATTGGCATTTTGCTTAACTATAGGTCCCCTTAAACCTCAGCCATCCAAAATTTCGAAGCCACCCTTGTGAAAATAATAAACTCTTTTTGTCGCCGGTTCATCTGAATCACCATTGCAGTCATTGTCATGATTCTTAGTTTCACTGACTTTTGTAACCGACTAGTTTTTTTTAAACGTTAACGGTACCAAAAAAAAAAGTCTCCTATTGTTCTTCGTTTCATTTTCCATCTAAATCCTCTGTATAGTTCCAATAGTAACTCTCAGTACCACGAAATGGAGCAATTAACAGCTAATATTCACCATTCTAGAATCAGTACTGAGGTTTAGGACGTCAAGCTCCCCTTTGATTGGTCAGAATGGTCACTGTCAGCTCGAGGGAACACCCAGGGTGCGCTCCATTCTTATACCGGTACGCCCGGCTGCGGTATGTCCAGTAGATGCCTGCACTGCCCCGACACATATGTCCATATCTACTCAAGCTGCAGCAGCGGTTTGCATGCCTACTAACTACCAAATGTACAGGAAAAGAGGCGTTTAATTGGGGAAAAAGCAGTCGCACAGGTGCGACTACTTTAATTCAAAGGTCACACAGTGTTAATTTTGGTCGCATATACAAACAAAACTGTCGCAATTTCGAGCCCTGCTAGCTGACAGGGTTCCCAAACTTTTGCACAAGGCCTTTGTTTTATTATTTTGAAACAGTAAAAAGTTTAAAATAAAAATTATACTTGGTTTAAAATGTGGTGAAATGTGTCATAATAATAAACTTTGTAGCATTTAGTGTTCAAGTTTGCTTTCAATCACTTGGAGATTAATTGTAATAGACATTTAAACCAGGGGTGCCCAATTTTTGCACCCCACTAAAATGTTTAAACCCATCTGACACTTGATCCTGCGAGGCATTAGGGCTTGGGTTAGCAAGGCCTCCTCTTTTGGCAAGTTTTAACTTCATGAAAACATGAATGTCCAGTGGAAAGTGCAGTGAGAGATTTCAAGAGAGAAAGGACAGTATCAGTGGTCTAAGTTCGTCACGATGGGCCCTAGTGCAAGCGATTATGATGGGCCCTAGCGCATACTATGAAGCCCTGCTTTGAATAATTGAACAGTATTTCGAGTAATTTGTTCAAGGTCGCTTTCCTAAACATCTGATCATAGGAGGAGCGAGAGCGAGTGAGAGAGAGGCGCTGTCTATTTCAGTGGTGGTGAAATGACGACTGACTTGAACAAATGGTATTTTTGTGAAATTACCTCACTAGTGCACTCTTATTTGACAAAAAGGCAGGACATGATAATAACCTGAAAAACCACACGACGAGATGGACGGAAGTCGCAATTTTTAACGATATTTAAATAAATTTAAAACAATGCCATCCCGTCCCCTAAATTGCCCGGCTAAACACCATCTGCATAAACGCCATAAAATGATCAATTTATTGCACACCTACAGCCTTATTTCTGCCACATATCCTATATATAAAAACCAGAGTCGAACCTATTTGAATGGCATTCGGCGAGCTTTGCTTTGCGCAAAATCCACAACAATGTCCTCAATATTCAACTCAACAGTACTGTCTTGAAATTAATACAACAGCCAAACATTATCATTATTTAGGTCGAACGTTAGCTTAGCCTATATCTAGTTTGATCTGTGACCTGCTGGCTGCATTGCTGCTTAAGGGGTGTCGTCTGTGGGCTGGCCACTGCCTGTAAGAAAGTCAAATGAACTTAGTTTTGGTAGCTTTGCAACATTCTCTGCCTGTTCTTTCTTTTATTTTCTTTTTTGACCATTGCTTTTATGCTTAAATGGCATGAATGCTCTTGAGTTTGAAAATCTGCTAGTCAGTCTGACCTTCAGCTTATGCGCTTGAACTATCAGATGTTACAGGCTGGCCACATGATCAAATCAAATAGAGACTTGACATTGGACAACACATTACCCAACAATCACCTTGGCACATTTGCCTATCTGTATGTAAAACAAATATCAAAGAAAATAATTTTAAAAAAGTTAATTTCATTAATAGTTTCCAAAATATGTGTAGAATAAACATGTAACTGTTATAAAATGCAATGAATTATTGTCACAAAGAAACAGACCATGATAAAGATGAGTTAGGCGTCATAAGGGTTTATATAAGGAATGACACTTCTCGGAGTTAACTGAGAGCACTCATAGTATGTATATTAGCACTTTCAATATTACAGTTTGAGTGTCCAAGGGCCGTATTTTCGACGAGATAATATCACGCAGGGCCGGTTCTGTTACGGGCCCCCTTACTCTCCGGGCCCCAGTGCAACTGCACCGGCTGCACTGCATATACTTATGCCAGGACAGTATTCATCTTAATCCCCTGGCTTGATTACAGTAATGAATAAATTAGGCTGGTATGTGGCAAACTGGAGGGGTGCGGAAACTGAGGGTTGCTTTGCAAGGTAAGACGTCCTTCTCTTTCAACAGGTAGAACCTGCAGAGGAAATTAGTCTCTCATAACCTCTCAAGTGCAGTGCAAGATTTCAACCATTAAATAAATGAGGGCTTTTAACCCCAGTCTGTGGCTTGGCTCTGCTAATGCAGGGATTAGGCTGGTAATATGCAAGGCGCTGTGCGTACGCTCACCGCTCCCCGTCTGGCTGACTCACGGCCCGGGTGCTTACTCACCGCTAATCCCCGCCGTAAACCTTCCAATTTAAACGTTTCACACAACAGCACATCCGCAATTAAGAGGCAAGTAACAGAGGAAACAAAGAGGGAGAGTGCTTGAAAGCGCCCGATGTGACTCCGCAAATCTATTCCGGAGGCCGTGGTGCTACGAAACAGTTCAGAGTGGAGTAAAGTATAAACATTCAGGCTGTTTGCATTCTTCTTCAGCATACTTACAGACAGGGGAGCTTAAAGCCATAAACTGCTTCTCTAATGGGTCTAACCCTTGACCTCAGGTGAGTATTCGGTCTCAGAGATGAGAAAATTGACACCGAGTGATGACAAAAAAGGCTTATGTGGCCTATGCTTCATTAATTATAAAACTGTAGAACTTCAGACACAGAAAACAAGTAAATGACACACAAGAAATCTACCTTCATGAATACAGGCTTTGTTGACGAGGATTCATTCTCAAATGGACGCATCAGGGTCAAAGGAAACAAGGGTAATTAAAATAAAGAGTACTTCACAAAACTGCAGCATATTTTGGGGACGTCGCAAAGGAGGTCTCCTTTGTAACATGGCTGCCCTCAACATGTCCACAAATAGCCTTCACACCAAATACCCACCAGGAGGAACCCGATACCCACCTGGAGCAGTTATGTCGGCATAAGCAGGAAATACGCAATTCAAACTCTCAAATGCATTGTTTACACAGAGACCTGAGAGTGCTTTTCACACAGACAAAAAGCACCTCCAGCAGCATCGGACATCTTCACATCCTCTCCCGGAGTCAGTTTTTGTTTTGGTTCTGACTTCCTCCAGTTCATAATGGACTTCCACCCTGCACACGCTCCAGGACTCCCTTTCATCAGCTTGTTTGGCCACGCACAGCTTGCCACCGTCAGCGGCGAAAATAAAAATAAATAAATTGAGGCCGGTTGACCTTCTGGCTCCACGGTTGGCTGGAGAGACCATTTACTCCTCTGAGCTACAGATGTCAACCACAGAGAGGCAATTACCAGGCCAGAATTACTTCCACTCTGCCATCAGCGTGCTCTCAGGGCTAGGGGACTGATAGCTAGGTGCCAGGTGATTTCCTCCTGGGTCGGAGCCAAGGCCGCGAACCTCGCCATTAAAGGGCCGGGCGAATTGTGCCGACGCCGGAGGTTCGGTGGCTTGAGTGACGGGCGATCGATATCCCTGCTCTCCAGGGTCGCTGCTGCTGCTGACAGAGGCCTTGGTGCGAAGCGGCCCCCGTAAGAGCGCACCGGCTCAAACGCTTCCACGCCACAGTATCTCCTGTGTCTCCACACTCCGCGTTACACAACTCAGGAGGCAAAAAGAAAGGGATGAGAAGAAAAGAGGGCACAAGATGAGAGGAGCCCACTGCAGCCAGATCAGAAACGGACGGTGAATGTCACACTCTCAGCTGACTGGGCTCCAGCAGCGATGCGGCCGGGAAGAAAGTCACTGACTTGACGGAGTTAAATGTTTGGCACGAGAAGAGTACACTGTCATGAAAAATCTTCCTTTTTATTCACTCCATCCATCTGGGTTTTCTAATGTGCAATTATTTCCTGTTATATATAGATTTGCAGCGGTGTCATCTGGTTAGTAATGAAGATCTTTCATAGGACCAGATGTCAACTGAACTCCCAAACGCTATAAAGTGGCATCCCAGTACCACTACAGTATAAATGGTAAACCAAACATCCCTGGTCTCAGTCACAGAGCACGCAAAGCCAGATTCGCTCTGATAAGGCTCAGAACGCAGGTAATTCTCACCCTGTCCAAACCCAACACAAGAGCTCCACCTGCTGCAGCACCAGAGCCACTCTACACAGTCACTGTGTTTCTCAGACCGAGGTCCTTCAGAGCCACACAGTGTTAACAACACACACACACACACACACACACACACACACCCCTGAGATTTATTCACACACCTCCATCACCATGTTTAAGGCAACACATTTTGCGTCACTTCCAACACAGTCTGGGTTTAGAAGACAGCATTGGTGAAAGAAGTAGTAACACAAATAGTACATTTGAAACCAGCACGTTCTTTTAAATATACCAACTGCTGTAGGTTTTGCCGCTGGCATAAAACCATATGATGATAACTTGAATGCCAGGCTTTTTTTCATCTTAATTGTGATGCTCCAACTACAGTCAGGATAAAAATAAGCATTAATAGGATAATTTGAAATAAAAAAATATAACATACAAATCCCGCATAAAACTAGTAATTGGTGAAAACACATTTTGCATTTCCCATAGCCACAAATCTTCGAAAGTCTCTTCACTTTGTACACCCAGTCCTCAGATAAATCATTTTTAATTCAGTGAGAATCTGTGAGAATAAAATCTGAAGTCTAGATATTGAAATCAAAAGTGCCTTAATTAAAATGTTGATAATTTGATGTAGGTTTGTTACCTCACGACTGAATGTTTCTCTGAACTCAATCTCAGAGAAAGCTGGTTGGTTCCCCAGCAGTCCCAGCAGGCTCGGTGACCCACTAACCCTTATAAAGTAGCAATGAGATCGGAGTTCCTGCTCTCACTTACACGAGCCTGTGCTGCGACTTAGGCCCAGGAGGCCTGACAGCCAGCTGCCTAAATTCAATTCTTATTCAAGTCTTGTCATTACTGAGGACCAAATTACACCTGGAAGCACCATGTAGTTTTTTGATAGCCAAAGAGCAATGGACAATCTTGTTACATAAGCAACATCAAAAAAGGACAAAAATGTAAAAAATGAACATGATTTCAAATTAACTTCACTTGAAACACAAGCCTGACAATGATATACTATATATGACAGTTTATAGGACCATTCATTAAAAACACCTCACTAATCCTTTTATAATCCTTTTATCCATTGTCTTCAGAATGCATGGTCTTCCAGGCTTAATCCTTTTACAGTGACCTTCCTCTGTCTACATGGACAGCCCTGTGTAAATACTCCCCATAGCTTTAAATCCATTAATCTCAGCGCTTTATCAGCACAAATCGGTAGTCCTACAGGTTTTCTCCTTTTAAATCAATAGACCAGCCATAAGTACACTGAAAAGGAGTGAGTGTCTGTAATTAATTTTTATCGATAAAAATGCAAAGTAATAGTGAGATAACCTCCTCCACCTTCTCAATGCTATGATAAGACCGAGTCAGATGAAGGGACTTGCTGTCAAGCAGGGAGAAAGGACTGTCCAGGGGACCAGGACACATCACACACACACACACACAGTACCAAATTTCACTTTAACAGCAGGCCACGTGTCTGCATGCATCTCAAACCATGGCCACTTAGAGTAAATGCAGCCAGTGTGAGTCTCCAGTTCGCGTCTGATGGAGAGAGAGAGAAAGCGGCCCTGTTTAACTCCTCCATAAATGATTCAGCGCCCACATTCAGAGCTGATACTGTCGGCGCTAACGCAACACTTCAGCTGTAAAAGCCTGCACTCCAGAGGAGAAAGGAAGCAATTATCCCTATGAATTATGGGAAGGGCAGTGAGCAGAAACTACTGTACATTTCATTTACAAAAGCAACAGATATGGGGGAAAGGGGGGGACGGGGGGATTATTATAAAAACCTCATGTACGGAACAAAGAGCAGGAATTCAGCCAAAAACAATCTAAGACCATTACCTGTCCGGAGGCTGCAGAAAAGTTACTTGGTTTTTTCACATTTTAAGCTTTTCAAATCCATTCAGCATTCAGCTATTCACAAACTCTGCAGGGGACGTGCCGCCTTTAAATAACAACACTGCTGAACACTGGACAATAACATGACAGATTAACTACAAGAGAAAACCAAAACTTTATGGAGCACCACACACCGGGGAAACTCAAGAGAAATCCAGTAAAACATGCGTGTAATTTAGTTAAACAGCAAAGACCTGAAGGCATTGATTCCCCTCAAGAGGTACAAGCTAACGCCTGACATGGCTGCTTCAGTCACCATCTGTAACACCCTGGAGTCACACATCTTCTGTAGTCCGCCCCTGAGGCAAGCACTGTTCCGCTAAGCCTTCTCCCTGCCATTCTCTTACCAACCTGCAGATGGCGGTGTTTCACAGTGCAATTTGTGATGAATGGCAACCAAATCAAACAAAAACTGGCACTCACGTGATGGGCTATCAAGTCACGGCAGTATGAAAATAATTACTACAATGAGTGCACAGTGTGAATAAGGGCAGTAAAATGGCTTGGGTACAACTAAACATGAACAATCTGTATTGGCACTTGACATTGTATTCTGCAGCAACATGCGCTTCATTTTCACGAGAAGTCTCGAAGAGTAACTTACTCGATATACCTGGTGCTTCATGGACAGACAAGTGATAATTCTGTTCACAAAATATAGTTTCCCATGGTGAAACTGACTAAATTAAAACGATTGTGCAATTTATCTCATAAAAACAAGCTAACAGAAATACATCTTATAAAAGAAGTTATTTTCCTCACAAGCAGCTGGTAAGGAAAAATGTTGATAAACGAAATGAAACAGAAAAACAGATACAATAACAGAATTGAGCGTGATCAATTGAGCACAACACTGAGTTCAGAAATCTTCATCCGAGGTCCAGCTGCAGTGTCAGCTGGTTTATGTTGTTAGTCAGTATTAAATTGATGTATTAGAGCAGTCTATTACACAGGTACAATACTGTGCAAAAGTCGCAGGCACATTTAAAGCAATTTCTTGCAGCAAATAACCTTGCAAAAATAATGATATTAAAATTTTCTACTCACTGAGAAATGCACTATACAGAGTTGTTAACTTCACACTAAATCAAACCAACATTTTGTGAGACAGCAGTTTGCCTAAGAATTTGGGACACTGTCCTGTTGTGCCGTAGTTTTATACGATGATTGGCTTTTGGCTTCTTTCCTCCCAGCAGAGAGGAAAACTTGCCACCGTTCCTCTGCAGACTGACTGTCTCACTTGCATCTATGCCTCCTGGAAAATGCAGACAGCCATGATGATCTTGACATCAGGGCAAGACTCATCTGTATCAACTGTATTCAATGAAATACAAACACTTATTTATTAAACTATTTTTTTTTTTAAGTTAGGATGCAGAATTTCAAATATACTCTTTATCTTCAGCAACACCAATGTGGAAAAGAAAAGGTAAACCTCTAAGGCTAGATTTAAATTTTTAAAAGCAGGGTGCCTATAGGACTACTGCAGAGTACTGTAACTCACCTCACCTGGTTAGCAGGGTCCAAATAAATTACTGAGGTCAAGCTGAAGACATGAACCAGGTGCCTCACAGCAGCAGCCCACCAGGACCAGGAATGAAGACCAGAGTTGATTATAAGCACAGAACAACAAGGCTAAAAAAAAATCCAGCAATCATGTCCTTAATTAACTGGTCTAGTCTAGCACACTGATCTTCACGGGTGGAGCAGGCCTTCCTGAGCGACTGGCCAACATCTCCACAGTGCTGTAAACATCTGCAGCCATGATGAACAAGGACGAGGTGACTGCCCCACTCCCTGCCCCAACCCAACCCACCCCACCCCAGGCAGCAGCTCCACACATGCCCCAGATCCAGGCAAGGCTTGCAACACTGCACAGTATCACGGGCCAATACACCCAACTCTACTCTAACCGCACCAGCAATGCAATGCACACTGGCTTTAATGAATTAAAATTGCAATTAACTCTTTCGCTTCCATACAGAGAAATTTCCATATTATGCGAATTGACTCCTCCGCCCAAATACGGATTTTCCATGTTTTTTGATTGCCTTGGGGTCCTCAATATTATCCAAAAAGGGTTAGTGTGGGTGCAGGCGTTCATTCCAACTATGCAGTAACATACCGGACTCCGATAATCAAGGTCTTCAGCAAAGATTCAAATTCAAACTCAAACTGATCACCTATCTCCGAGTATTTCCTCTGGATATGTAAAATCTGCTACATTTTGCAGTGAATAAATGCGTCCAACTTCTGCTAAAATGCCGGAGTAACACTTAATTTTGTCATTTCATACCATGAAATACCTCAGAATTGATTAAAAACTGAACATATCTGAATTGGATATAAGTTGTCTTAATTAACATGGGCAGTGCAGTCATGTTTGGTTTTGTACAAGCTGGGTGTCAAAGGGTTAACCACATTATTTGCAAGTCGTGTCAAAAGACCCCACCTCCCCCTCCTCCAACAGTTCCATAAATCTGTCAGTCCCCGATTGAATAATTATACACACCGCCAGCAAGCACAAGTCCTTTCAATGCAGCAGACTATTCATACAATCATAAACACCCGAACAGAGATTTCAGCAGACAGTCATCACAGTGTTAGCCGACCATCATCATCTCTGCTCTATATTTATGCAAACAGTGTTTCTTCCGTATGGGATTCTAAGCACTGGCAATGAAAAAGAACAACCTTTTATTTTTTATTCATCAAATGCAGTGTCGAACAAATACCCAGTTTTTGATCGTTTTTGTAATACAGTACAATGGCAGAATACATCAAGACCAGGAATAAAAAAATAGTAGAAAAGAACTCCTCCTTTGAAGGCGTAAAAGTATGTCAGAGTTTTCCACAAACCCTCTCTCATCAACAATAAAAACACAACTTTGTATTTTAACCCCTTGAGTATGGGAAACACACAAATGCGGGCTGGCTCGCTGACCCGCTTACCGGGAACTGCAAATGCATTGAGTGCTCTATTGACCACCGTTACCTGATTTGAGTATGCGGGCGAACTGCCGTGGCCAGTATTGTTAGCTCGCTCTTGTGATGATCGCCAAGGAAATATTTCATGCACATTCTTTGCCAGTTTACTGTGATGACTGCCAGGAAAAGTATTTTATCCACAATTTTTGGATGATGACATAACACTACAATAGAAACTGAATTTTTATGCTTCATTTTTCACGCTGTGTAAATGAATGCAGAAAAATCGAAAAATATACAAAATCACTCCATCACATTCCAGTGCACCCATTTCGTATGGTACAGTTTGTTACACAGTTCGATGCACAAACTCAATAGCGTCACATCTGAAACAGGACTCACGGCAAACTTTTTTCATGGAACAGACGATGCACTGTTTCCACGGTTTTTGGGTCTTTGCCGTGGGTGGATGGATCTCCAAGAAGTGTCGTCCAAGGAGTCTGTCCTGAGCTGGCGTCTCTGCCCATTCTCTTCACTAAACTCACATCTTCAGCTCAGGATACACAGCCAGTGAGCGATAAGGTACTTCATTAGTCTGACCCAATATTGGTACAAAATCATGCACGGCAATCGCCTCACAGCAGTTGCATATTGATACCACTCACCATCCATTCAACCCATCCGCGAATACGTGGTTCCCGGCCACGGGAACAGATTGCCTGCACGCAGGTCCCGCCTGACTGGCTCGTATGTATTGCATATACGCTGGTCACTGAGGCATTCAGTCAAATACAAAACTGTACACAAGGGGTTAAATTCATTAAATTAAGAGTCAAACAAATACCCTCTTTCATTGATTCAGGAGCAGTGTCCAGAAAATGACTAAATTTAAGAATACTAAATGGAGGAGGTACATTATATGCAGGCCTGTAACAATTATTAAATAATTGTCGAATTGTCAATTATGTAAAATGATCGCGGTTCCATGGTTAAACCGCAATTTTAAAAAATGAGACCATTATGTGGCGGCCGCCACAGAATCAGCTCGGACCGCCACAAATTGATTCCCGTTAATTCTGAGGAAATGCGCAATCGCAGCCTGTTGATAATGTATGCGCATCTTGAAGGAAAAAAAAAAAAAAAAAAAAACGGAAAAATGAGAAAGTACAGGAAGACGCGGAATTTGCGCAATAGCAGTGCCATGTCCCCTCTCCCCAACGCTCAACAAAATGAAAAGCATCTCAAGTACCCCCCATCGAAATGAAAAGCATATCACCCCCCCCGACAAAATTAAAAGTGTAGACCCCCCCTCCGCGCGCTCAACAAAACATCATCTCTCCCCCTCCCCGGTCTGGCACCACACATGCTTCCTGGTCTGTGGGAAACACTGAAACTAGTTTGAAAAATAAAATCTTTTTATCCGAAAGAGACAATTAAATTGTTAATTGTCAATTATTTCTAAGACAATTAATTGTACAGCAAAAATTGGAATTGTTACAACCCTAATTACATGGCTTCATGTTCTTATATTCTACTCTCAACCAACCATGTAAGAACCATGTAAAGCTGAACTGGGAAAAGGCCTCTCTCAAACTCATGAAAGCGCAGGATTATTCAAAATCATTCTCCTTTCCTCTGAACATATTCCTGGCCACAAATTTTTGGCCACGCAGAGTAGATGACATTTCAGCACTCATGGCTGACCAGTGGCGCAGCCAGGAACTGAAAATTGGGAGGCAGAGAACATCCCTTTAACACAATTATTACTCCTGACTTATTCTCAATCATTTTTCCTAATTACCAATACATTCACTCTAAGAACACTCCACACGATCAGGTGCAGCTAGTTCTCTCATTGAGATGACAATTATTCATTTGGATGCACAAATTTATGCATTTCAATCAGCATTAATCAAAATTGCGTAAAAGCATTTCTAATCTTTATCTTTGATTTAATTTCAGCAATTTAAAGGATCATGACGCGCAGGTTCGATCGCCTGATGAGCCAGAAAGGTAGCGCAGAGGCTCCAGAGCAGTTTACTTTTCGCAAAGTATCAGCCTACTCCAGAGTAAATTATTTTTTCTGAAGTGAATTCAGCCTATTATTAAGTTGCCCCTAGATCGCATTAAGAAAGAAGCCCTGTTTGTAATTGCCAAGGGATTATTCTTATAATTAGAAACTTGTTAATAAAGGAAAATGATTGAGAAGTCAAGACTGATAATTGTTTTAAAGGGATGTTCTCCCCCCACCTTCATTTTTCAGTCCTGGCTACACCACTGCAGCAGAGACAAAAGGACATGCAGAGTCAAGAGAATCAAGGTCTCTATCCACAATTTCATCTTTGACTCAGCAAGAGCAGTTCTGTATGGCAGTACGGTCCACCTCCACAAGACGCATGACACATGCTACCTCTCTCCATCATTACACCTTTCCCCTCATTTCTGCCTGGCAGTCTAGGCTCAATATAATGCTTTATTAGCAGTTCCATTAACCTTCATTTCTGCCATCACCCAACCTGAATCTAAACAGCACATTTTAATATTCCGTGAAGTGACATCGTGGTCCCAGCATGCACTTGGGCCAAGTCTTCACCAGCCCCCCTATCCCCGCCTCCCTCCTCTCCCTGTCGGAGTAGCTCCAGGGTAACTGTACTGATCCCAGACAATTGTTATTAAAAACAGCACAAGGAGGTCACGCCTAAGAAATCAGTCCGCAAAGTGATGTCATGCTGCCATGCATAGTAACTGTGCATTATAACAGTCATCAAAACGCTGCAAATGTACTCCCATTATTTTCCATATTATTGAGGACACAAGAGGCAGTGATACGCCCTTCATTATTACTCTCGTACAAGTTACCATTAAACTGCAGTCTAAAGAGGAAGGCGATTATGATTACCTAAATCTACTCTGACTGGCCACAAGACAAGCATCACGGCATGCTTTTTACACAAGCTCTCAAAATACGACAACATACAGTGCAGTGAAAAAGTAATTGACCCTTCCCGATTTCTTCTATTCTTGCATATTTATCACACTTTAATGTTTCCGATAAAAATAATTTTAATATTAGACAATGATAACCTGAGTAAACAACAAAAAAAATACAGTTTTTAAATGATGAAGCTATTCAACCCTACCTGGTCCCATGTCAAAAAGTAACCGCCCCTTTGGTTACCAAATCAACAAATAAAATTTTTATTGGTAATTGGCTTCAATTTCACAAAATAAACCCAGGTATTATTACTGCCAGCTCTGCTGAATCTAAACATCAATTAAATAGTACCTGCCTAGCAATATGAAGAAGGCAAAGAGCAGCACATGATGCCTTGATCGAAAGAAATTCAACAGACAAGAAACAGACAATGTTATTGACATTTATCATTCTAAAAAGAGTTACAAAGCCATTTCTAAGGCTTTGGGACCCCAGGTAACCAGGGTGAGAGCCATTATCTACAAATGTAGAAAACTTAGAATGGTGGACAATTTTCCGAGAAGTGGCAGGCATACAAAATTCCTCCAAGAGTGCAAAAAATGTCTCATTTAAGAGGTCACGCAAAAACCCAGACAAAAAAATGTAATTTTTCCACCAAAAAACTATGGTTACGAACTGCTGTGGTTATGTCCATAGTAATGACTATGTAGCAACATAGCTATGGACTTGAAATGACATCTCGATCATGTTAAGAGGCTAAAAGCACGTTAAAAGCCTGCCCCATTTGAGCCGCTTAGGTGCGAACTCCAGCAGGAGCATAACTCGGTGTGGGCAAAACCAATTTTCTTCGTTTGTCTCGCTACTGACAGTACTCCGTCACCACAAACAACAAAGACACGTGTTGAAATCGACCGGAGTTCCCCTTTAAGCATTTATTTGAGTTTCTTCCCCTCCTACAACCTCTTTAAGATTAGAAATAGGGTGAAAGAAGCTCCACAATTAAGCTGCAAAAATTTGAGTAAATCCTTGCAAATATTGCTTGCCAGTGAGCTCAACAAATGAATAAAATTTTTAAAAGACAATCATTCCCCATTTTCCTTGCCAAGGTGTAAATGATAGTTGATAGAGATGGGATGATGGGAGATTCTGGAACACTACATGGCTAAAAATGAGTGGACAGCCGCTCATCCAGTTGCTCACCCCAAAATCATGGCTATTATCCTAATAGAGCAATGGTCCTCGCCTTACCTGATACAACAACATCTGATCTGCTGAGAGGGCTTTCCATCAGATATTAAAACTGCTGTGGGGATTTGCTTCTATTCTGGCCACAAAGGCATTAGTTAGGTCAGGCAGTGACCTATGGGAATTTGGGCCAGCTCGCAGTCAGCTTGGAGTTGCTTCCAATAGCACAAAATCTGGAATATCACTGTATGCTGCAGCTGCAATGTTTTCCTTTAGAGGAACATGAAGTACTAGGCTCAACCATGAAAAACTGCACTGGACCCAGACCCAAGTGTCCACAAAGTTCTCAATTTCACATACTTCCCAATACAACACCACAGTCAGCAAAAAAGATATACTGGAAAATAGTGAGCTTTTAAGCTAGGTCATTCAGTGTCGCAAATTTGCTGCTTTGTCCCCTTTAAATATTGCTGGCCTTCTATGTAATCACTGGCACATTTTCTTTTCCTGTGGTCATTTATTTTTTTCATTTTAAATGATGTTTTTACAGATATGGTCCTTTCATTTTTTTCTATTTCCCAGTTGGCTGACCATAAAATAGTTTGAAAACTGTTTAATGCCAGAGTGCTCCTACCTTGTGGAAGTAACCCGTAGTGTCAGTTTTCATTTTTAAAATTAAAATAGTGGAAAAAATATAGTGCATCATAAAGCATCATCTTCATTCGAGATGTGTTAACCAATACACACAGCTGAAGAAAGAAAACAAAGTATTCCAACATAATAAGGAAGTGAACTGCGTGTGAGTAAAATATTGTGCGGGAAAAGTAAAAACACGTACTCCAGGCAATCATCATAGGCAAGCATGTATACATTTAAAAATAAGCTTCAATTTAAAAAGTCAAAACAGCACCCCTTTCAACTCAATTGCCCTCACTCTGACAAGTACAACAGCGAAAGCCTTCCGAGCATTCGTGGCTTAGTTAATGTATTATACACAAGTACACGCAAATACGTTATTCTGCGCATACATTATTCACCATTTAGAGAGACTTTTAGCCGTGGCACATGTGTGATGAATAAAAGATGATGCAGAGATAAGGCCTTCCTGTTTCACCCGCAGAGACATGGTCCTGCCCACTTCCTCACCCTCTATTATTCTCACACAGCCACTTCTAATATTAGGGATGGTGAATGATTCATTTCGGAAACTAAGCCTGTAGCTCATGTTCTTGCACCTAATCGCATGGCGGATAGGCCATAATGCACTTATCACACGCCATATCGAAATATCATGCGGCTCTCTTATCATGCTTCGGCATCGCTCTGTCATGCAATGCGTGCAGCACGAACCGCTCGTACGAATGGCGAAAACCACAAAGCTGAAATAAAATGTGCTTCCAGAGTATTGAATCACCACTCCCGCTCTGAAGTCTTCGTGCAGTACGGACCCTTCTTCAATAAGCAAGCACGCACACATGCGAAGACGTACACATTTATAGCCCACCACCCTGAATAAGCTTTGATTCCTGTTAACACCATCAGGACTGAACACCACAGAATAGATGATGTCTGCAATATCAGTTATAACCACACGGAGAGGCTACCTTGCAGGAAAAAGGCTTCATTCACTGCACTCCAATTTAAACCAATTAAAATGCTTCTTTTTCAGTCATGCCGTCCAAGATCATCATAAACTCAGAACAAGTGGCCACGAACCAGATTCATTTCCATTAGAAGCCTGTTCCCTGGTCTCATTGAGGGGCTTAGGTCATGAGCATCAATTCAGCTGGCTCCACTATGGGCCATACAGTCTTTTCCCGAACCCAAATCATTGGTGTGTTTACCATAAAGACACCAATAACACGGCATCCGAATGGAATTAAAATATCTGTCTGGGAGTCCTGTGGTCGGGTGTACAAATCCCTGCCACGCAATAACTGGCTCGGGCCAGAGATCTGCATGGGCCAGCCAACAATGGACCCCTCCAACCTGTCAATCAAGCAGAGAATAATAACCAATCAGATTACTTTATCTTCTTAAGCTCCTGCCTGACCCAATAGCGCCACAATATTGTCCCACAAACAAAGTGATCATAAGCTGTGTGTAATAGGCGAGGTTGCTGACTTTATTACTGGACAGAACAAGCCACAGGAGCTGATGGGACGTAAAGTGTGAGCATTCAGGTAGTGGCTTGACAATCAGACAGTACAATATGAGTAAATAAACTGTAAGCTTTAGCTTTCCATTGCAGAGGATTTACTCGAGCAGTGAGGGCTGGATTTAACGACAGCATTTCTAAACTTCGCACAGTGTATGTCTGGCTTTAAGCAAGCTGCTGAAGGTTCGTGGCTTTGTTAGCTAGCTGGCTACTTAGTGGCAACTCACACTTGAAGATCAGCATGTATAGACTCCTGTTCAAAATTGCTGAAAACAGCAGCGCAGCAAGTACTTCCATGTGCCTCTCTACAGTCGATGCCCCAGAATAACTTCTCCAGATCTCCTGTTAGAAACATAACTCAAATGCTCTCACTGTGCCCACAAATACCAGAGAAAAGGCAAAGCACTCTATAGCCTAATTATGTTTACGCATCACAGTGAAAACCGATTACCAACAGAAACATTCTCTAAGAATAACTGACAGTGACTACAATATGACATGTCAACCACTTAAATTCACTGAGATTACACAACATTCAGACAGACATTTAACAGCACCAAAAAAACAGTTACCACCACCGACTTCCTAGAGGTTCATAAAATGTACCCTTGTTGACTTGAACGACAGATAATCACAGCTTAATTCTGGTGCCAGCTCTCATGACAGCATTCGCACTGTATAAAAATATCATCAATATGTAAAAATCAATAAGCCCAAGCTGCCCTAGCATTCATTTACTACCACACAGTGAAATAAGAGGCCAGCTTGCACTGACAGCAGGAAAGGGGATGGAGAGAGCTGTGGTCTCTGCTTGACATTTGTGGTCAGTTACTGGAGCGTAGTATTAATAAATTACAGGGCATGACTCCAGTCTGTGCACCACAGAAAATCTGAAGCAGGTCTGAACAGCAGATGGACTAAATCTAATGGGATAAGATTTCATGCTCAAAGGAAATCAGACTGCAGATAAAAGAGTTTAATCCTGATAGACCAGAAAAACTTAATACTGGGCATGCTGTTATACTAGTCCGATTTCAAATACTTTACAAAACACCGTGTTCCCCTTAATTCAGCCGACTATGTATACGTTTCCGTGAGTGTATGTACAAGCACAATGATGAGCCAAAACATTATGATCACCAAGCGCTCCAAGTGCCAGAGAAACTGATACATCAAAGTAACATACACTTGAATTGCAGACCCAAGGTTTCTTAGCAGAACATTTTCTCCACAGTATCACACTCCCTCCACCAGCTCGTCTTCTTCCAGCAGTGCATTCTGGAACCATCTCTTCCACAGGTAAATGGTGCACACGTAGTCGGCTGATGCACAAGATGTAAAAGAAAATGAGACTCAACAGACCAGGCGACCTGCTTTCATTGTTCCAATGTCCAATTCTGAAGCTCATGAGCCCATAGCACATGCTATTGGCCTCATTTATACTTGGTTTTAAAATGCGACTTTGTGATCCGAAAACAACTGGACAGTGGACATACTGCCGATTGCACCAGCCCCAACCATGAGTCTGCAAAGTGTCTTAGCTGACTACTTCTGTTCAGTTTTGTTATTTGGAAGTATTTCCGATGACCTCCTTGTTGAGGACAAATCAGGACACATGTAAACAACAAATTACAGCAGTGTGCAGTAATGATTATACACTTAACAAAATGAAGATATATCAGGAACCAAGTAGTACTGGATCATATAGATGAAAATAAGTAAACGTAACAATACATAGTAAAAATAATATGGTCTTTTAAAGAGAAAAAAGTCAATATCTAGTGTGGCCACTCTTTGCACTGATTAAAGCACTTAATCTCTCAGGTCTAGTTTTCCAATATTTTTTATTTCCTTATTCACTAAACCATTCACATATGGTTTGAAGTTCATTCCAGAGAGATTCTTTCAATGTTAAAATAGATTTTTTTTAAATCTTGGTATCAAGCAAATCCTAGATTTGTTCAATCGGATTAAGGTCTGGATTTTGAGCAGGCCAAGTGACTTTCATGTCACCATGATTCTTTCCGACTGAGATCATTTGTGCAGAACTTAAAAGTGTGTTTAGGGTCATTATCTTGATGAAAATAAAATCCTCAACCAATCAGTCTCTTTCCAGATGCTTGCCTCAGAAGGATGCTGTGATACTTCTTTTGATCCACAATTCCATTGATTTTTATGAGATCACCAATCCTTTCGAGCAGACTGAACCCAAAACCATAATATTACCACCTTCATGTTTTACTGAAGGGGTTAAACAGTCATTTTTGAAATGTTCGCCAACTCTACTGCGTACAAAAGGTCTGCATTTGGATGAGAAAAATCTTGAATTTTGATTCATCGGTCCAAAAGACTTGTTCCCAGTCCATTGATGTCCAATCCTTGAATTTTTTGGCGAACTCAAGTCTTTTTAGCCCACTTGGCCTCCAGGCCAATTGGGCTTATGCTGTGGTTAGATGCGTCCGTGGTGGTCCGTCATGCGTCCGTAAACCTTTTGCCTTGTCAGCGCTCTATCGCCTTCAGGTTTTCACGCATCCTTTTCATATTTTATATGAGCGTGTACATGGGAAGAAAATCTAGGCCAAGTTCCATTTTGGCCATGTTTGGCTGAGCAGGCGCAGTAGCTTTGCCACTGTTTTTTTTGATGTTGCTAGCTCTTGGCAGCAACACAACCAATCAGACCATTTTCACACAGGCGTGTGGAAATAGTAGATCTTAATACTTTAATTTCCTCACTTCTGGCGCCATAAATATCATCATGCAGTTTTCGTGCCATCAATCGCTGATTTTTTTTTTTTTTATACTTGTAATACACATAACAACAGAGGCACTTAACTTCTGTTTTGCACCTCTATTGCCACTAGTTTTCAGCGAACCAGTCTCTTTGAAACGCTTCATGGTTTACAGTGCCATAGCAACATTTAACGTCTTCAGAAATTTTCCAAGTGACCAACCAGCATCATGTAAGGCCACAATGCGGCTACAAACAATCTCAGAGAGCTCCTTCAGTCGTGCCATCATATTTTATCACTGTGACACTGCTCAAAGTTCATGTCACCTTATGTATTAGAACAACTGACAATTGCAGGAAATTTTACAAAATATCTTGCCTCAAACCAGTTTAAACAAATTTTTTTGGCATCGATAACCATAGAATGACCCTTCAAACATGCATTCATGCTATACAAGAGTCAAAAAAAGTTTGCGACACTTTTCAATTTTTATTAAAAAAAATTATGTCTTTAGTGTTTTTGTTATATTTTTACCTCGATATACTTGTTGGATGTATATTCTGTGTTCTCATTGCCCACAATAGTATTTTTCAATATATTTTCACCAAAAATTATAAAGAAGTAATATACTAGGACCCCTTTGTGACAAAAGTGGTGGTGTATAATCTTCACTGCACACAGCTGTACATGGGGTCAAATATGTCCCTGACCACATCGGCAAGTGGCTTGACTAATCGGACCAAGATGCGACTTTGTGGTGGTTTAAACTAGTATTCAGCATTATCCACTTGTGATTCAATCCCAAGATGCTTTTTAAAACCAAGCGTAAACAGGGTTTCTGACGATGGACATGGGCTAGACTGGGCTCAACTCACTCAGGTCCCATTCCTCCCACTTACAAAACATTGACCACGAGAACCAACTGTTGCCTCACAGTACCCTTATATTTACACTGATCATCCATTACATTATGGCCACCTGCCTAATATTGAGCAGGACCCACTTCTGCCAAAACAGCCTTGACCCATCAAAGCCCACTGACAAATGCCATCGTAATGAGAAAATCAATGTTATTCACTTCACCTGTCAGTAGTCATAATGTTACGGCTGATCGGTGTATATAACGTTATATACGTCTCTCTCCCTGTCTCTCTCTCTACCAACTCACGCACACACACACACACACACACACACATATATATATATATATATATATTCTAATAAATTTGTTAAGCACTGTGTATATATATATATAAAAACCCCTATTCCGAAATAGTTGGGACGAAGTGTAAATTGTGAATAAAATCAAAATGCAATGACTTTCAGATCACATGAGCTAATGTTATTTACAAGAGAACAAAGATAGTATTTCAAATGTTAAAACTGAGACATTCTACATTTTTATCCACAAAATGAGCTTATTTCAAATTTTCTGGCTGCAACAGGTCTCAAAAAAGTTGGGACACAGGCAAAAAAGGGCTGAAAAAGTAATTAATATATAAGAGAATCAGCTGAAAGAACATTTAGCAAGTAATTAAGTTAACTGGCATCAGGTGCGTAACATGATTGGCTATAAAAGGGATGTCTTAGAGAGGCTGAGTCTCTCAGAAGTAAAGATGGCTAGAAGCTCTCTAACCTGTGAAGGCTTGCGTAAAAAAAATTGTGGAATACTTTAAAAACAATGTTCCTCAACGTCAAATTCCAAAGGCTTTGAAGGTCTCATCATCGACAGTGCATAACATCATCAAAAGATTCAGAGAAACTGGAAAAATCTCTGTGCGTAAGGGACAAGGCCAAAGACCTTTACTGGATGCCTGTGATCTTTGGGCCCTCAGATGCCACTGCATCACTCACCAGCATGATTCTGTCATTGATATTATTAAATGGGCCCAGGAATACTTCAAGAAACCACTGTCTGTAAACACAGTCAGCCGTGCCATCCACAGATGCCACCGAAAACTCTATCATGCAAAAAGGAAGCCGTTGTTATGCATGATCCAGAAGCGCCGCCATGTTCTGTGGGCCAAGGCTCATTTAAAATAGACTGTAGCAAACTGGCAAAGTGTCCTGTGGTCAGACGAGTCCAAATTTGACATTCTTGCTGGAAATCATGGGCATTGTGTCCTCCGGGCGAAAGAGGAGAAAGACCACCCCTCCTTTTATCAGTGTTCCGTTCAAAAGCCAGCATCTCTGATGGTATGGGGATGTATTAGTGCATATGAGGTGGGACACTTGCATGTTTTAAAAAGCACCATGAATACTGAAAGGTATAAAGGTTTTAGAGCAACAAAGGCTCCCCTCCAGACAACATCTATTCCAGGGAAGGCCTTGTGTATTCCAGCAGGACAATGCAAAACCACATACTGCAGCTATTACAACAGCATGGCTTCGTAGTAGAAGAGTCTGTGTGCTGAACTGGCCTGCCTGCAGTCCTGATCTTTCACTGATTGAGAACATTTGGCGCATAATTAAACGAAAAGTCCATCAAAGGAGATTCAAAACTCTCCAGCAGCTGGAAGCCTGTATTAAACAAGAGTGGGATCAAATTCCAATGGCTAAACACAAGAAGCTTGTCTCCTCAATGCCCAGACGCCTCCACTCTGTGTTAAAAAGAAGAGCGGATGCTACACCATGGTAAACAGGCCCCTGTCCCAACTTTTTTGAGACCTGTAGCAGCCATCAAATTTGAAATGAGCTCATTTTGTGGATAAAATTGTAAAATTTTTTAGTTTCAACATTTGCTGTATTATCTCCATTCCATTGTGAATAAAATACTGGCTGGTGTGATTTGAAAGTCAATGGCCCTCATTTATCAAACGTGCGTACACCAAAAAAATGGGTGTATGCCAAATCTCCCGCAAGGATTGGCATTTATCAATCTGAACGTGAGCGAATGGTCCGCAAAAATCTCACGCCAGGTCTGACCTGGGGGGTGTACTACGAAGCTGGCTATGTGATTAAGCCTGTCTTCAGCACTTAGTAAAACCAGGAACCTCTTCAAATCTGGAACATGGACTAAAGTAAAAGGAGCAGCTCTGGGTTTTACTTAAGCTTAAAGTGAGGCTTAGTCACAAAGCCAGCTTCGTAGTACACCCCCCAGGTGTATGCAGATTTGAAACCACCGAACAACATGCAGGAACGAGTGCAGCTGTCAAAATGAGTAATAAACCATATGCAGCGATGCGGACGTCATGCTGTTGTTGCTCTTATATTAGTAAAATGAATAAATAGGCTAAATAGATAAATAGGCTAAATAAATAAATAAGACACCTGTGTTGAGAAATTAATTAAACTTATATTTTGAGAAAACCTGCTTGTCAGGCCAGACGGCTGACAATTACAATAAATTTGATTTAGCGCAATGCGTGGATTGGCAGATATGCAGTGTGGTATGTCAGATGCTCATCCAGTCAGATTTATACTGAACAACAAAAGAAACGCAAGTTAATTAAAGGCAGACTGGAAAATAAGTTTGCGTGTAATTATTTTAGACCATCAAATTTATTACTAGTGCGTGCACATTTACACTCATTTCATCAAACTTCTCTTTATTTTGCAGTCACTTTGACTGAGTAACCATAAGAGTACATTAATTAACTAGCCAACTACTGTGATCACATTTTGACAATGGCAGATCTTCTATTGTTAGAGGAATAAGCTTCTGTCCGATGTGAGAGGAACTTTCGGCACAGAAAAGATCTCCTTCGGGAAAGTGACGAGTGGTTGCTTGTTTTGTGTGGCACCCAATAAAATGTCATGGAGTAACACTAATAAAAGTACAATGAAGAGTGAACTCTGCAGACTGTATTTTAACAATTACCTTCATGCAGGTCTGATCGAGGCGGTGGGGACTCATCCATGTCCGCACCGCCTCGTATTCCCACGATGGAGGGGGAGCCCTGCTGCCGCGCACTCCTCGAACGGTGACCACTGGAGTTTTGAGCCTGGTTGGCCTCGACCGGTCTGTGCGCTGCTGCGCCTGAGCACCGCAACCTGTTTTTTGGAGGCGATCTTAAAATCGGACCACTTTTTTAACCTACATGTAAAGCATTTGGATTGTCAATTATGTAGGCTGTATAACATGAAATATCATGGATCTATCAATTGAATTTATTAAGGCCGATGCTATTCACACTTACACGTGTGGCCAATGCTGAATTTTTTTCTTTGCCACACTGCAAGCCAGTTGATGACCATTCCAGTGCCGCTTATAGAAAGTACCGTTTAAAATAAGTTTGGCCAAGAAAAAAATTTTAGCTTTGGACACACTTAAAATAAGTGAGGGCAATGGAGAAATGTGCATCTTGGCCACACTTACAAGTGCGTCTAACGCGAATTTCGATCAATTTTTGTGCTTTGACGCACTTAAATAAGTGCGAATAGTCACTTCGATTTATTAATGAATTAAATCAAAAGTCTGCTGCACTCTGGTTTTCCACCTCAACGGTGTTTACCGCAGCAGCAATAGTTTTCCAAACTGCAGCCTTCTGGGCTCCCTTTATGCCACTCTTAAGGCTTCGTACGTGATGATTTATATTTTTTCCTCAGTGAAGTTCTTTCTTCTTTGCTGTCTTTCAAGAGTCCATGTCGTAAAGTGGGCAGGACTACACCCCCCAGAGCGTGAATTTATAGGGGCGTGTCATGTAAATTACGATGGTTTCAGCTGCCAGATTTATCAACGCCACGCCAGTTCTACACCAAATCAGTACCCTACACACTTTTAGTAAATCAGACGTGACACCTGGCGAACGCTGATATTTACACCAGAATCTACACCAGATCCTACGCAAGTTTGATAAATGAGGGCCATTGTGTTTTGATTTTATTCACAATTTACACTTCGTCCCAACTATTACAGAATTGGGGTTGTGTGTGTGTGTGTGTGTGTGTGTGTGTGTGTGTATATATATATATATATATATATATATATATATATATATATATATATACACACGCAGTGCTTAACAAGTTTATTAGACCACCACCCCATGTAGGATTTATGCCACAGCTGCCCTAAATTAACAGTGTTGGTAATAACCAAAAGAATTTTTATGTTTCTGTAATGGTTAATCCACCAGTATGCGCTAGCTCTATGATTGAAATTATATTTTAAATGCTAAAATATAATTACTGCTGTTTTCCATGAATTTTCAAATATTCAGTTTTACAAAAAAGCGGGGAAAAAAATAGTTAAGCACATAATTATTTTTTGATTACATTCGCGAACTGATTAATCGCGACGCAAGACAGCTGTATCCCACATGTACGGTACCAAAACTGTATCTTATGGGTTGTATCACACCGGTTTTTAATCATATATGGGATAAACAACATTATATTGTACACACACAACCCACACACATATACACCTTCCGTCTATCCATCCATCACATAAATACTCAAAATAAGTACTGAAATACTGTGCACTGATGCATTTCATTTTTTAGTTTCGATTAATGTTTGCGTCGGCTCAGGGAACAATGAGATGTGAGATGCAAAAAGAAGTCAGTTTCCTGCTCTAAAGACAGTCTTTCATATGTACAACAGAGATATGCTAATTTGAGTGGGGGGTGGACTCAGCATCTGGCTGTTACGAGGCATCAGCACGAGGAAGGCTGGTTTCCTGCTCTCCAGATCGGGAGAAAAGCTGTTTCCTGTCATTCCCCATCTTATCAGACTCCAAGCTGATATCTCGCAACGTCTCCACCAGCTGCTTTCTTTTTGCGCTAACAGATGGCTGCCTCTCTTTGATATGCATTTTTTCCCCTTTAACTTCACTCCTTACACTTTGAGAGAAGTTCACAGCTGACTTCTGTTACGACCCAGTCTGTGTGCTGGTTTGCAGACAGGCCTGGAGAAAGACTCTTCCGCAGAGTGAAACGGCAGCTTTGATCTACGCCAGTCCACACCAGTGTCTGACAAAGAAGCCTCTTTTGACCCAGAGCATGGAAATAAAGGTGTGTAACCAGCACGACACCATATTTCTCGCTAAAAGTACAGCGCCGATGAGACTGGAAGGAAGTAACTGATTTCTGTTAGGTTTCCGTTGTAACATCCAATACACCAAGCATGGATACTGGCCCTTTTCCACATAAGCATCATTGTTTTCTTCTGCTAACTTTTAATTCATTCCCTTCAACTTGTCCATGTATTTTCAACACATTCTGTGAAAGAACTCGGAGTGACAGTATTAGTTTTTCTTGGTTGGTGTGCACATTCTTCACGCCGAGTCCGTCACTCAGAAGGTCTGCATAGCACATAGCACATAGCACACTGCTGTACATGAAGAAACAAAGTGGTTCAATTTCTGCAAAACACACTTCCCTCAATGCGCTTCCAGTGCTGAGGTGGTTAACTGGACTAGCTGCTTTGTTACATAAATATTCATTACATAAAACCAAAGCCTAAGATAATATTTAATTTAGCATTTAACACAGCGTATAATTTCAATTTTTCCATTGTCTCATCTGAGGGACTAGTTTTAAACAGCGCTGTCCACTACTCTCTTATCATATCTCCAGTCATTAAAAAAGTTGTAGACAATTCTGTTGAGACTGAGGAAACACAGCTACTATTTTTGCCTTCGATTTTAGCGTAATCTCCACTTCAGCACCGAGAGACTATTTGATGGATGTTTACACAGAAGCCCAGCATTACCTCGCAGCAAGTTTTAACACATGGAGTTTCAAACTTGTCAGTAATCTCCTCCAATGGCACTGAAAGCTGCATGAGAAATTTTATGAGTCTCCAATGTCTCAAAACACGGCATGGATGCCAATGTTGTGGACTGGATTAAAAGCAAAAAAAAAAAAAAAAATTTCTGTCCTTGGACACGGATGTCCCTGCCACCCAGAGTTTGTGAAGCCCCTAAAATTGAGAAATTATCCAATTTCGTCAAACAAAATATGAGATGCACACCTTCAACCTATCTATAAAGCATTTATCTAAGTTTGTTGAATTCTTTCCCATAGTTTTTTTGAGGAAAAGCAGATAGACAACATGCCCTATACAATGCAGTATGTACGAACGGATGGACGGACGTAGATATGCACAGACAGACACAGACAAGGGTAACTCTACATGCCCCTGCCATATATGGCAGGGGCATAAAAAAAGCTTTCTTTAAAAGAACAGATGAAATGATACAAGCCCAGGGGCAAGTGTTTTTGATGAACATTGCTCCAACTCCACACTGGTATTTACACAGCACCGTTTGTGTTGTGAGACGAAATACCTTTGAGACAGGTAGCCAAGTAAATTTGTTTAAACGTAGCCCACGGTCAGTAGATATCGCCGCGAGCCACAGAGATGCTGGTGAAAAATCACACAAACTGCCATTCCAGGCCTGAGAGCGCAGGCGGGTTTCTGCTAGCACTAGCCTGCATGCGTTACACATCGCAGGCCTTATCTCCCCTCTCCAGGAGCTGCTGCAGACAGTCTCTCGGTCCCAGAGGCTCTCCTTCCGTCTGGCACTTTCTGTCTCCAGTGACGGTGAAAGAGGCGGAGCTAGCGAGGTGCAGGCGGGTGCGACGGTGCGGCATCAGAGCGAGGACAGGCGCATCAGGGACAAGCAGCTCGCGGTCTCACCCCGGGGTGCCAGTCTCTCTCATTACAGAGTGTCCCAATTTAACTCTCACTGGGACCATACAGCACTAATATCACATAAACACCCTATGAGGCATTAAGGCTGTAATGGAAATCAGCCTCCCTCAGTGTATACATCCCCTGTCAATTTAACATGTGTAATGGCTGCAGAGCAGTGTTATATGCATTTTAATCATTCTATAAAGTCATCATCATCCTCTGTATGCACCGTGAGAGTCAGGGGACAGGCCTCCCCAACTGTGCAGGACAGGAGGACCATAGGTTTATACCCAAGGGCAAAGATGAGGAACAGGGCATGAAAGTGTCGTTCTCATTACTCATGGACAGGGCAGGAATTGAAGCGACCTGATATAGCACGAAACTGTCGTAAATCGGGAGACGAGATGAATGAACGAGATTTCTTGTAGACGTTCACACTTCTGGTAATAGGGCCAGCTTCGCCAAGCCAATGCATGCATGTCAGAATGCGATGAGCTTCGTGCAGCTTCACAAAAGAAAACCATCGTGGATACAAAGATATGAACATGAAAAATACAGCAAAATTCAAAAAAACGCTAAATTCAAGTCAAAGCCGGAGTCCACGTCTTAGAACTAAACACTATAAATCACAATTATATTAGCTAGCGTTCGACCGCGCGCAAGTATGGGCGGAAGTTCACTCGTCTATATTTTGAACTTTGACCTGTCATTATCGGCGATCATATCCGCCTTGTGATGCGCCGTATTGGATATCGGGTCGCTCCAATTATACCACCTCCAAACAGCCAGTGCTGTCATGCCCCAACTAAAATTAACGGCCCATACAGCCAGTTTCACAAGCCCCGTTTTGACCTGGCCGTAGTGCAATTAAATGAAAGTTGTGGATTCACTAATTTAAAATAAACTTGGCTACATGCAAAGTAACAAATAAATCAATATTTCCCAACGTCTCAGTCATCACGCAGGACATCGACTGTACCGGGAGACTTCTCCCCCTCTCACAAATATATATATATAAAGTTAACGTAAACATTCACAGCATACCAGCCAGCTAACATTGGCTGACATTAATGTTGTGCGATCAGCACATCATGCAAAACACAGTGCAGCACAACACCAAGTTATTGAACTTGCTGTGTGATCTGAGTGGTTGCAACTTTTTCAGCGTGATGCCAAGCACGGAGTGCTCAAAGCGTCCCAAACGAAATGAGACAAAATTCCAAGTATTAATTAATATCCTAAACTCAAAACCTCCTTCATTTGGTAAGTAGAGCCAAATCATAAAATGTTAATGGTACGGTCTTGATTACTTGCTAACTAAAGCATGGTACATTTTGGCTACAATGTCCCAATAAATTGGTATTCAAAGGCCCAAATGGCCTTGCCATGAAAATTAATTAATTCCAAGCATTTATTAGTCTCCTAAAACTTTAAACTTACCCATAAACCCCCTTCCAGACACATGGGTCTTACTCTTGATCCTAAT
This sequence comes from Gymnothorax javanicus, assembly GCA_029692085.1. NCBI lineage: Eukaryota > Metazoa > Chordata > Actinopteri > Anguilliformes > Muraenidae > Gymnothorax > Gymnothorax javanicus. The sequence goes on from CM056195.1 coordinate 79,666,125, forward strand.
GATGTATTTAGAAAAAATTACATTCCGGAGGGGGATTGAATAAGTGTGCTGGAACTACCTTGATCAAACAAACCGCAGCACGTTTATGCTAATGCTACTTTCAGGCAACATAAATCTTCATCTGTTTATCATAACCATCATTTATACGACTACATGAGCATGCAGCCCCCAATCTCTGCTAATTCCCACCTTCTACACTGAATACGGAGCAGAATAAATGTGTGTTTTGCACAGGAAAAGTAAACTCAAGGATGGAAGATTGTTCAGGGCGATGCTCACTCACATTAAACAATTTAACCAGCACAGAAGCCTCCAGTTTTATGAGAGCTGAAGTGTGTAAAGTATACAGGAGCTGTTCTTTCTTTTTATAGTCAGAGCACCCTGCCCCCCCCCCCCTACATATCGACGGGTTGTGATACATGACATACACCCGTCGCGTGGTTATTCGAGCAGCTTGAGTCACAGGCAGGGAAATGAAACTTCAGCTCCGTCAAATTGTGATTCTGACCCGTTTGGTTAAGGTCACTTCCTTTTTACAAAGTGCTGAAAGCCGTTCTGTCAATCAACGTCGATGCACGAGGAGAGAGACCTAAGGGAAAATGGATAAAGCACAGAACCCCTCCCACAGTAACGCCCCCCACCCCCTGCCAGGCTCCAAGAGGCCACGGCTTCCTTCATTACGGAGAAAACTAGAATGTGTTTTACTCAAAAAAACATACGTCTGCCCCCCGGCCCCCCTTCCCAGCCTCATCCACCGAACAGACGGATAGACAGACAGGCACATACCAAAAGGCACCACTGCAGGACCAGAGTAGAAAGTATGCAAAGTTTCATTAAGATCATGCAAATGGTTGTGGAGTCCTGCTCCGGACAAGAATTGCTGACATTCGGACAGACAGACAGACGGACAGACAGACAGTCACATACCAAAAGGCACCAGGTCAGGACCTGAATAGTAAGTATGCAAAGTTTCGTTAAGATCATGCAAACGGTTTTGGAGTTACGCTCCGGAAACGAAGTGGAAACACCGACGCAAATGTAAACACGAACGCAAACGTAAACACGAACGCAAACGCGAACGCAAATGGGAACCGAGCCTAAATCAATATGTCTCCCCTCTCTCCCCGGGAGGGAGACATAATTATCAGGAGTCAATGAGGAAAAATAGCACCAGTCCATGAGAATTACCCCCACAAATCAACAAACCACAGCATTATCATTCATTTTTACAGTTCATTAGGATGCGTATATTAAAATATCGCACCAGAGAATTTAAGAATGACTTTCCAAAACTGGAGCACAACCTTTCAAAAAAAATCTATTAATCAATGAAATTGCTAACGATGGTCCCTAGGGAGTCCTAAACTGTTCCAAGGTATAGTGCTTCACCAATTGGAGCATAAAGAATGCACTGGCAAGTGAATTAGCCTATATGAATGCCATGGATGTCAAAGATACTGAGTATAGACTAATGAGCTAAAACTTTGAAACCACTCACAGACTTTAGCCCTATTTGCACAGGATTAGTATTACCTGGGGACCTCTGGTAATTTATAAATTACCCCCCCCACCTCTGTGTTTTCTGCGGGATAAGCGAAGCCTGTATTTCACTCCTATTTACTGACATTACGCTCCCGGATATGATGTCACATGAAGGCTGTGCATTGGTGTCTGGTCGAGTTGTTGAACTTAAGTGACAACATAAGTCACACTTTATACAGGTTACATAGCCTACTACACATACTTATGTGACCTGAATAGGAGTTTCTGCAGTATTGCTATATTCACAGCTGTTAAGTATACAGTATATTTCAAAAGTGTGGTGCATTTTGACGGCTGTTAAACCCGTGAAACTATACTGTATAAAAATGTTGGTCACATTGATAGGTCACAGTAAACAACAGTACAACATCAGTAAACACCATGTCATAAAGTAGCAACGGGACCGTGGGTATTAGTTGTCGGGATAACGGGCTGACGTGCGTTTGTATTGAGCTTGCTAAAAGATAGAAAAATGATCCTTACCACAGGCTGCTGCACATGTTATCCATCTCAACATCTTCTGAAAATTCGCTCTTCTGATGGATTTGAGCTTGCCATTTCTGCGAATGGGTCTCCATACTGTGTAGCGAGATGATGAGACTCTTGCATTTGCACCTACAAGCTATCAAGACTGTGGTTCATAATTTCCACCGCAGCTTCCATGATTCTACCGGGAAAGAGGTAGAAAAACGTGCGGAAAAAGAAGAAGAAAAAAAGCTAGAACACACCCCCAAATCACTGACATGTCGATTCGAACGGGACTAGTATTATCACGACATCTGTGTTTGGTGAAATATGGTAGGTAATTTGCGGTGGAATTTTTACTTTACAAATTACAGACATGGCGCATTCGCACGGGATTAAGATCACAGACATCCTCCGCAATTATTACAAATTACCAGAGGTCCCCAAGGTAATACTAATCCCGTGCGAAGAGGGCTGTAGTGAATGATGATGATCATCTCATAACAACAGAACGTGTCCAGGTCAGCAGACAGATCTTAGATGGTAAGCGAACAGTCAGTTCTCCAATTCACCATGACGTACATGGGAGAAATGGGGACTGAACGACTTTGATAAGGGCCAAATCGTTATGGCCTGGCGAGTGGGTTGCAGCATCTCTGAAGTGGCAAGACCTCTGGGGTGCTCCCTGTCAGCGGATGTGAGTACCCACTGACAGTGGACCAGGAAGCCACATATCACAGACAGCAACATCGATGCACTGGGGCTACGGAGGCTTTCCTGTCTGGTCCAAAGCAGCAGACGGGGTACTGTGGCACAAGTCATTGAGAATTTCAATAATATTTACATTAGGAATGAGTCATAACATGCAGCGCATCATACCCTTCTGTGTATTGCTCTTTTTCACTTGCAGACCAAACAAAGTGGCACTCTAACCCCAGTTGACCTCTAAAAGCACCCCCAATGGACACCTGAGCTTCAGAACTGGACCCTGGAGCAGTTGAAGAAAGTGGCCTCGTCCAGTGAGTCCCATTTTCTTTTGCATCATGTGCTTTGGTTGTGTACGTGTGCACCATTTACCAGGGAAGAACTGGCATCAGGATGCGCTGTGAGAAGAGGCCAAGCTGGTGGAGGGAGTGTGACACTCTGGGAAATATTCCACAGGGAAATTCTGAGTTCAGAAGTGACATCAGTTTGACAGCGCTGTTTTGGCTGCAAAAGGGGGACCTTCACTATATTAGGCAGGTTTTTTTTAATCTTGTGGCTGATTGGAATACATTCCGTTAATACATTTTTCATTAATTATATCCTCTAGAGCAGTTATCCACATTAAGCAATCTGACTCTTCCCCCCCATCCCCCCCACCCCCCAATTTGTGACTGTAAAATGACTAGGACTAGCACTTGTCAATGGTATCGCCACATTTTTCCCAGTGCAGTCAAGGAGTCACCAATTTACATTTATTTTCCAGACCCAAAGAAGGTCATTATGGCGCAAGCAAAACTGGACAGCAAAAAACATGAATTGTTTATAGAAAGAGAGAATCTGACCTACAATCATACAGATACAACTGAATTCCTAGCCAAAACAATATACTCCAGCGCAAACTACTTTAGCAAAGAGCATCAACAAACCAGTCAAAGAAGACATAACACTTCTCAAAATAAGTATCCCCTCTCAAATATCCAGACAAGATGGCCGCTCAGCACTAACAAAAGCACTGTGACACTCAGGACGAGGGGCACACTTCTTCCTCCTACTGTCCCCCTTACATTGCACGATGCCAGAATATAACATTGCAGTCTTAAAATATTTATGTACACTTCAGCCTGGCAGTCTTTAACACAAGAACTCCACGGCAACTTTGGACAACTGGTCTACAGGGGAAGACTTCATTAAAAAATTGGTGGGAATGAATATGGCATGAAATGCAGATAATTTATAGTATATAGTTACGCATGCTTGTGTTCTGGTCCTCAAGTGTACGATACCTCGCAAAATGTATTTACACACTTATAATCATAAGGTGCCATTTCATTTTTACTACATCTTTATGCAATTACCATACTGTTTAGTCATTTTGTTTTCTGCTATAATATCTACAAACTTCTAAAAATATATAAATGAATAAAATTCTGGACATCTTTTTGCTAAACGAAGGAGAGTGATTTGTGCCTGGAGCTGTGGCAACATTTTCTTGGCAAAGCCAGCGAATTACAGAGATGACAGAGCTTGTGGACATGTGGCACTATAACAATGACAACAGGCATAAGCTCAGTGCAAAATTCTTCAATGACCTCCAAATGGACAGTTTTTTTCCCTTTGTTTTCATCTGATCCTAACTGTAAATTGACCATATGGACCCACAGCCATCTTCAAAACATTGCTCTTGAATCTTTTTAAAATAAAATTCTCACGTTGTATCCCAAGAGGGAGGTCTGTGGACACAGTAGATTTTTTATGAATCCGAATCATGCTTTTTTCCCCAGAATAATCGACACACAAGAAAAAAAAATCAACAACAGCAGATTGCACCAACACCATTCAGGTAAAGCAGGTCAACAGGATGTTCTCAGCCTGTAACTGCACGCAGGCCTGACAATATGATGATCATAAGACAGTCTGCTTTACATCATGTGCGCATCTTCATGGCAAACTATGCTGAGGGTGTAAATATTTTAAAAAATGATCAGTCATTACTACAATTGGGAACCTATGTCCACTTCTGTGTAATATCCACCTGTATTCTTAAAAAAATATTTGGGACTTTTCTGGAACTTACCCTCGTTATTTGTGTGGTATACCAGAGATTCAGAAAGACAGCAGAGGGAATCTTGCAGAATCAGACTTTTGTAGACTGGCTACAATATTAGCAAGGTTTGACAGACATAACCTGGCATTAGCAGGGAAAAATCCATCTCAGTACAAAGTAGACCTATAGTGAACAGACTACACACTTGTGCACTCTCCATTGTCAATGATATTACTTACAATGCATTCTCTTCGCTTGTATAGTTCAAAGTTAGAGTTAGGTCCAGAAGCGTCTGGACAGTGACACAATTTCCATTATTTTGCCTCTGTACACAACCATAATAGATTTGAAACGAGTCAATCAAGACATGATTCAAGAGAAGACTTTAAGATTTAATTCAAGCGGTTTCACAAAAATCCTATATTAAACGTTTTGGATTTTACTAATGAGTAATGCAAGATTGTTGTGAAACCCTTTAAACTAGACAGTCCGGTCGGCTGCAACCGCATGGGTGTAGCCCCCAAAAGCCGTCCTCTCCCCTTTTTTGCGTATTTTCTGCCAATACTGTCGCCATGGCAACCGAAATCAATAGGTGTTATAAGTAAAGTATATCACATGTCCATACCAAACACAAAAGTAATCGATCCAAAACTGCAGCCTGCATCCACAAGGAAATCTATGTTTTGCCACTAATGTGCGTATTATGCAGCCAATATTGTCGCCATGTCAATCAAAATTGATAGGTATCATAAGTGAAGTATAAACACATGTACATGCCAAATATGACAGTAATCGGTCAAAAATTACAGCCTGTACAGCATCCACGAGGAACAGAATATGTTTCGCCACAAATTTTTGCATTATTTGGCTAATACTGTCGTCATGGCAACAAAAATTGATAGGTGTTATAAGTGAAGTGTAACACATGTCCATTCCAACTATGAAAGTAATACATCAAAAAATGCAGCCTGTATTGCGTCCTCAAGGAAATCTCTGTTTTGTCAGTAATTTGCATATTATTCAACCAATACTGTCGCCATGCTAAGCAAAATTGATAGGTGTCATAAGTGAGGTACAACACATGTCCATACCAAATATGAAAGAAATCGGTAAAAAATTACAGCCTGTAGAGCGTCCACGAGAAAGTGTCTACAGACGCGGACGTGGCGGCCGTGGAGACGAGACGCGTGAATCCATAGTAGCAGCCCGACTTCGTCCGGGGGCTACAATATTAGTCTGCACTTCAATCACATCTTGATTGATTCATTTCAGATTCATTGTGGTGGGGTAAAGAGGCAAAATAATGAAAATTGTGTCTCTATGCAAATACTTCTGGACCTAACGATGTTCCGCAACTTTTATTTTACAAGGCAAACATACGTACCCTCAGCAGTCAATTCCCCATTGTCAGCACACATTATGGCTATCATATCGCATGGAAATAAATCATTAAGCCTACCAGTATTAACATCTGGTGTTGTGTTTTGTAAGTCTCTAAGTATGAAAGTGTGAGCTAAATGCCAAATTGTAATTGCAAATGCAGGCGTCTCATTTGCAGATTACTGTTTTCATTCCTTTTGCAAGCTTTTTATCTAGTCGCGGAGAAGGTCTACAGCAGTTATAGAATCACAGACTAGTTAAGGACAAATCTTGCAACAGATCACAAAGGCTAGCTGGTTCTGAGAATACAACAGTAATAATTGAACCATTTATTCCATTTAGATGTTGCCAAGAACCACTTAAGACAACTGGTACTCAACCTAATTCACAGCTTGCTCTATTAACCAACCCCCATAAATTACTGGCATAGCAGAATTTTTTAATTATTCAACAGCATGTTCTTGTGAATGCATACACACACACACACACACACACACACACACACACCATATGGCTTTGATGTGTTCTTGCCATTAAGCATCCTTATTTGGCCAATTTGTATATATATGCGTAGAAAAACAGTTAACAGCCCACAATGGCACACACGCTCATTAAAAGATCCTAAGACTGAAGGAACCAAATTCAACGCATATCTGGGAGGCAGTCCCATCACTCAAGAGCATGTCTCTCACACCACGACGGTTTAGCCTTGCAGAGCAGATAAAGATAATCATTCCAGATTTTGAGAAATCTTCATTCAGAGTGATGTAAATGCAGCTTGTTTAAGGTTTCACACACTGGAAGCAGAATATGGAAAACAGAACACAAAGAAAGATAACAGAGTTCTGTCCTACCTTCTCTGCGTACTTGAACTTGACGAAGAACCAGCTCGACTTGATCATTCTGACCACTTCTCCTCCTCACTCTGGGTGAGATCCTTTCCCAATCGATGTGTGCAGTCGCATGAGCTATACTGAAGTAAAGCGCTAGTCTCCTGCACCAATGTGGCTACATTCTTCCGTCTCCTATGTAGCCCCCCCAGTAAGCTCAGCCCTCTCTCCCTCTCCGTCTCTCACTCCACCTCTCTCTCTCTCCCTCTCCCTCCCTCTGTGCAGTGCAGGGAGCCTGGCACGCTGCCAGGACGATTCCTCAAAAGGACCTCCTTCGTACGCATCAGTGAGCCAAGAGGTGGGCTCCAGAGCACAGGCACCGTCACACTCTCAACCTCTCTCCCTTGCTCTCCACATTTCTCATTTCTCCTTTATTTTTACTCTCTCTCTCCACCCCTTTTACTCTCTCACTTGAGCTCCTTTTCTCTGCAATGATCCATCTTCTGCTGGCCTTTCATCCACCTCCTCCATTCTTTTTCCCCAAGTTTCCCTCTATTTCCCCCCCAAACTCTTTCTTCCACCCTCCCCAACTCCCTTTTTCACTGCTCCGGCACACTTGTCTCTTCATTTATCCCCTGACAGAATGAATAATACATTACAGCTCCCCCCACCAATGCAGGTCGCACCTGGCTAAACACTTCAAGGCTGCAGGCCAATGCCTTTTAACCCTTCTGGTGCCCCCGAGCACCGTCACAATAGAGGCCGCCCGAGGCAAGGGCCGAAACTCAGGCCCCCAAACATGAAAAGGAGCATTGCCGCCATGCTGAGACAATCTTTGTGCTGTGCTAAAGCCTTATCGCCCTAACACTCCCTCACTTTAAATCAGGCTGTGAAAGGACTCTCAGCACAAGCTGGAACGAGGAGTTCAACAACATACACTCAGATTATATGAACAGAAGGATCATTGTGAGGGAACCCAGCTGCTCAGCATGATACATTTCTGCCCTGTTAAAATTGCACAGGGGAGATTTCCCTTTCGCAGTTAAGTAAGGGAGATAGCGCCACTACAGTTAAGCAGGGACGATTTCCCTGCACTAGTTAAGCAGGGAAGATTGCTCACTTACAGTTAAGCAGGGGAAATTTTCCTGTTAGTTAAGCAGGGGGAGATTGCTCTACAACAGTTAAGGGGAGATTTCCCTGTTATAGTTAAGCAGGGGGAGATTGCTCTACTACAGTTAAGAAGGGGAGATTTCCCTGTTATAGTTAAGCAGGGGGCGGATTGCACTACTACAGACAAGAAATGGAGATTGCCCAGTAAATAGTGAAATGGGAATTTGCATTCTTATACTTTAAAGCAGGGGAAACTGCCTGTTTATAGTCGAGCACAGGAGGCAATAAAATAAAACTATTCTAAAATACAGCTGAGTGTTAACTTAAAAAGTAAATATTATTTTATTATTCTTGAAGTCAACACACAACATTTGTGTTACAGCCAAAACTTTTGGCAAGAACTATAATATAAAATGCATTAATTAGTCACAGTGACATATTGGAGTAAACACAACCACGGCCTATCAGCACAAAGACAGATATAATTCACTACCACAGAAACTCACCATACACAAGCAACAGAAATAAGATGCTGTTCTAGATTCCTGGTCTCGACACAACAATCCCTCCACTGAAATCACTCAGAAGCCATTACTTTCTCCTCTATAATTAAGGACAGGTGGGATTAGGATGCTAGTTTTCACATGGCGAAACAAAACAGCCAAGAAGAACATCATAACACCATTAAAACAGATGAACTGCGGCTCGTATGGGGCCTACTACAGGACACAGATGTACAGAGGCATGATGTTTGACAGCTTATTTGTCCTCCTACATGCAAACACACATTGTAAATGCGTGTTCGCATGATAGTAGCCGAGGGTGGAACAAGCTCTCTACGGCTCAAAGCGCGACAGAGCAATAGACACAAGTAAGTAAAACACCTCTCACCCAGGGAGAAATTGGATAAAAGTCAGCAAACTCAGCAGAGGAGCACCCTAAACGTCCAATGTCCAAATTACGAGTACAATTTGATACATTATCTAAAATTAAAAAAAAACGTACATAGCCAACTGTCGCGGCTACACTGCCACCCGTAACAAAACTTAACAATAGAATCCTTGGACCATTCACTTCACCAGCCAATGAGGTAAGAGAAACCGGCCCGTACCAGTGTTTTTATATTATTTCTTGCATTGCATTTCCTGCGACCTGCAATTGGAGGAAGGATATGTAGAGTCTCCAGCTCCAGAGCATCTCAAATCTCAGAGATCACATTATGCGCAGAGCCCATGCTCTGTGTGACCATCACTGCCCAGTACACTTCACTGTAGGGAACACATGGGAGAGGTGCATAATACCCACCGATCCATTTAGATAATCCTACTGACATTTTGAGGGATACAAATGGACACGGACACACACACACACACACACACACACACACACACACACACACACACACACACACACACACACACACACACGTTTGTTGTCATGTTTTGTGGGGACATTCCATAGACTTCCATTCATTCCCTAACCCCTTTCCCTGACCTTAACCCTCAACACTACATACCTAACCCTAACCCTAATCCTAACCTTAACCTAACCCTTACCTTATCCCAACCCTAACCTTAACCCTAAAATAGCTCAACTTTTTTGAGGGGACCTGAAAATGTCCCCACAATTACAGAGAAATCTGGAATTACATATCTTGTGGGGACAATTGGTCCCCATAAGGGTAGGTAAACAGACGCGCACACACACACACACACACACACACACCCCCAGTGCTTTGAAGTCATAATTACAAGGTGTGTGTGTGAGTGTGTGTGCGTGCGCACAAGGGGCTTTGCATGTGCGTGCGTGCCAGACAGAGAGGGAGAGGAGATAATGCAGCTATAACCAGATGAGGTATCCCAACCGTGAAAATGTCAAAGGCAGCGCAACACACGGCGGGACCAAAGTTCACATGCAAACCGCCATTCCAGACATGCAAATTCTTATACAACCTGAGCTCTGACAGAGGCGCAGACCATACAGCGAGACCAGTAACTACTGGCCAGACGCCGCACCGGAGCAGAGCGGCTAATCCACCATAATTACTGGCCAAGGTGAGTACTGCTGAGTCTGGCCATGGAAACTGGATAGAAACATGCCCTCATGGAGTCTCCACTGACTTTAGTGCCCATAATATGAGATAACCCACAACATGTTGGAAAATAAACAAAAGGGAAGCCAAATCATCAAAAATTGAGGGTATTCCAAGGCAATATATTGTCAGTTATATTGCAAGGCATCAAATTCTCGTACTAAAAATAAGACTGCAGAACAGAGGAACAATCTCCTTGATAACTTTGGAGAATCCACTACATCCACGGCCATGACTGTGCCTCTGCAAACCAGGCTAGACTTTGGCCCTCTACTGACTGTGTTAGGAGAAGCATCCTGTGAAATGGCAGTTACCAGCTTCAGAAAAAAAAGGCTTTTTTTTTTTTTTGGTTAAAAAATAACATTTTTTTTTCTTTATCTGAAATTTTGAGAGGCACACACTGTGAAGACAGGCAGAGACAGGTGCTGACAAAATCAACTGAATCAGAACAAAATGAAAAAAAAAGACTGATATGCAGAGAGAGAGATTTAGTGAGAGCAACAGACTTAATCTGAAAGTGATTTTTTTTTCCCCCCGGCTGAAGCGAGGCGGGGGAGCTTGAAATGGTACCACCCTTCTGACTGCTGTTTCTCGAGTTCGCGTCTCAGCGACCCGTCGAACAGCGTAGGGTTTAATTTACAGAGAGGCAAGACGCAGCCGCTTTGCGTGAGCTGGCCCGCAGCCACCCGCCACCCCACCCCAGCTGCTCCGCCTCAGCCGGGCCGGGATCAAACGAGAGGCAGGGGAAGCGCAAACTGGGCCGTAATCACAGGCAGACGAGCGGAAGCTGCAGCACTGCTGTAAATCTGAAAACAGATCATAAAAGAGCTGCGATCGGTACAGACCAGATTCACTCTACTGGCATAACGCCTAATCAGCAACAGGGTCTCATTATTTCATGATGGAAATCTACAGATGCTCAAAATCAGCCTGAAATGTTCAGCACAGACACCAAAGTCTAGCAGAGAAACTGCCAACCAAAATACGTAGTTTCAGCTGCCTGTTAATTCGGACTTAATAATGATTTCAACAAATAAAGGAAAAGAACAAAACATTCATTTGGAATAGAAATGCACTTCAAAATGCATGAGAATGACAAACAGTGGATGAAGCCACTGTGAGCACAGAAGCAAAATTGGTAGAACAAACTGACTCACTGAGAACAGGTCGACTGGTCATGAAAGACAATCTACCACAACATGACCCCTGCAGACTCAAATCTGGCTCACTTATGGTCAAAGAGGTAACAAAACCAACCTCATCTCCCCAGGATTGTCTGGCATCATATTGGCAAAGTGTTTTTTGGTGCACTAGAAGACGTAGAAATAACAAAAGGGGCGAATAAAGTCAAATGTCAAGAACTGGAAGTAAATCAGCCCATCAAAAGAAATAGTTGAATTTAAACAGCACTCAAACCAAAGGCAACTACAGATGAGCCCTCTATGTGGAGCAACAGGCCCAGTGCTTTATGGGCATCACAACACTGCCATGGCTAATGAATGAAAAATACCAGCTCATTTTGAGTTTGATGTCAGCAACACATTTCAAAAAAAGTTGGGACTGGGGCATGTTTATCACAGTGTTACATCATCTCCTCTTAACAACACTCCTAGCACAGTGTTGGGTTTAATAGACCCTGTAAACACAGGTCATTTTATGCGTATTCTATCTAGATTATATACTGACATGTCTTAGCAACACCCCAATTACGCTTAGCTGCAACACTTCATCGTCGCAAGACAGATACGAATGTGACAGGCAGTTCCCCACACAAAACGGAAATGCCAGTTGACTGAGTTTTTTTTTTTTTTTTTTTTTTAGGGGAAGGGGTGCTTTATCTAGATTATTGCCTTAGTGTGAAGATGGTAGGGGAAGGAAAACATCTTTTGCTGTTATGGCGAATATTAAAAGGCTAAAGCTGATGTCAGATGTTGAGCGCCAACTACAGTGCAGCCATAAACAAAACATTTCACTTCGACCAGTGCGTTAATTGCATAGCTGCAGACGTAGCTAATATCCTTGGTGGAGCATAGTGCTGACCTATATGAATTCTACAGACCAATCCATTAACACTTGACTACTTTGAAGCCACAATGTGTTTTGAGACACCTCCTGGGCTGGTTTGAGAAATCCAATTTAAATTTTGCCCAAATACATCTGGGACCCATTTATGCTTGACTTCTTAGCTATAGGATTAAGAACTGATCAGAGGTCATTCCATGTCAAATCATCCAGATTTTGAGAAATTTCCCAGGTCACCTCCTCAAAAATTTTTGAAAAACTTCACAAATCAATATTCACACAAAATAAAAAAAATGCCAAATATTAGGCCAGTATCTCAAATAGATTTCAAGTTATAGCCCTTTGAAATGTGAATATTTTACGTTTTTTGGCAAACCCATGTTCAGCCCCATTTTTGGCAACTTACTGCTCCAAATTGATTGCTTATACATGGCTGAAATTGGGTATACTAACCATGTTCATCCCCTAGAATCTGAAAATGGCATTAGATTCTGTGTTTCTTGATCCACTTTTGTATGGTAAAGCCTCAAAATCAGCCGAAAAACAAAACGCCCAAAAACGAGACCACATTTTATGACCTGTAACTCAGGAACAAAGTAAGATAAAAGGCAAAAATTAATTTTTTATGATTTTATGGTATATCTATCTGTAAAAATGCAGTAATCCAAGTAATATCATTTGTAAAAGTTTTTTAATTAAATAATTTCTGGTTAATTTTTCTGGTTATGCCCCAAAATGCCCTTTTTTGGGGCAAAAAATGACCATGTCACCAGTTATTCATCTCTCTGAAATTTTATTGTGCAATCTTATAAATGTGAACAGTGTCTGACAAAAAAATTTGAATGATGTTCTGCTTACTTTTTTGTTATGAATTTTTAAAATGTTCCGAAATTGTGTATTTTTTCGTTGACTAAACGGGTATAGGCCCGCTGCAAGTGCTGTTATCTACTAAATATAAAACAAAACATTGATTGAAATATTTTTTGAACATGATACACCATCGAAAAGTACAATACACGACAGAGGTCTTGTCAGAATATTTATGTGTTTGCTAGATTCCACAGATTTATTCCTCAATTTCATTGGTTTCATTGTTTTTGTTGGGGATGACAGTTTGGGGATGACATCAGTACCTCAAACATGCCATGACTTGACTGATCACAGGCTTCTGAAGTAATCCTAAATAAGCCCAAACTCGTACTACTGAATAGTGCAATAGGGTCATTCCATGTCAAATCAACCAAATTTTAGTAACATCCCCACCAAAAAAATTAATTTTTATTATATTCCCCACAGTAGAAGATTTTTATATCTTGTGTGAAATAGTAAAATAATTAAGCTCAATTATTGCCAGTTCCTGAAATTTTGCTTCTTTTAGGGAGGGGGCAACAGTTTTAAGAAAATGGCCATAATTTTGGAGTAAGTTTGAGGGCCTGAGATATGCATTTGCAGAGCAAACAGACCCATAAGTTTCATTTTGTCATCAGAATAGTTGCTGAACTCTTGGCTTAAGCAACTTTTCTTTACTCAGTGTGTTTAGTTTACCTGTACTGTGGCCTGGAAAAAGCAAAAAACACCAATCATACTAATTTTTTCCAAATTTAATGCGTTTATTATTCTGTAACTAATTAAGATAGAGCCCTGAGACTTGGTATGCAAACTGTCGGTCAACTTTCTGAAGACCACAAAAAATATCAGAGTCACAATGGTTATATTAAATGTTTTAATAACCTTGGAAGTTTGCTTCAGAATGAAAAGTGCCTATTTTGGGTCATTATAGTGGGTATATATCTCAAAAGGAACACAAGTGATCAATGTCATATTTTTATTGCTTGAAGGCCTGGGTCTTGGGTCTAATATTAAAAAAACCGGAGATGTAAAACTCTTCCTTTAGACTGAACAGCATTTTGTCAAAGTTGTCAAAGTTGGCTGAAAATGGGTTTGCCAAAAAACTTAAAACATTATTCAAATTTCAAAGGGCTATAACTTGAAAACCATTTGAGATACTGGCCTTATATTTGGCATTTTTTCATTTTGTGTGAATATTTACTAGTGAATTTTTTCAAACTATTTTGAGGAGGTGACCTGGCACCCCCTGGATGATTGACGTGGAATGACCCTCAGGTCAAGACGTATGGAAATTTTGACCTTTACAGCCCTGAACAGGTTTCAGCTGATAAAGAAGCCATGACAGACAATTGGCAGGGCCGCTTCAGCACAGCCGTGACTGGATATGCTACGATGTGTAAAAAACCCACAACACACAAAGAGCTTACAAACCACGTCAAAGCAGAAGGTAGCTGAATATTAGAGGAGTCAAACTCTGGAGCAAGCCCTGTAATTACACCATCTGAACCCCGCAAATAAGCAACAGCGCAATAAAGGCAAAAAAGCCGATTCAGCCAACATGCGAACAACAGCTTGTACACACCAGACTGCTGCTCAAACATGCTACATGCTAACAGTAGCCTCTACATGCTACACTCTGCTCCTCAACCGCCATGCACCCAGCAAGCTTCAAACTGGAGAGCAGGACATCAAGTGGACATTTCAAAGGTTTTTACGAATTTAAAATCAATAATGCATCACGCCTTTATTTACATTATTAAAATCCCATTCCTTATGACCAGTTATTGCGCAGGCAATTAGGAATAAAATCATATTTTCCCTTTAAAGCTTCAAATCCGGGGAAACCGTTTGGTTGGCTGGCTCTCCAGACAAATGTTTTCCATTATCCAAAGAATTTCTTCCACAGATTTTTTTTTTCCTTTTAATGGAAAAACCCCAAATGCCCTTTGTTCATTTCCAACATGTTCCATACTGCGCCTCACTGACCCACTTTAATACCATACATCCTCTTCAAATATTTATACTCCCAGTACTGTGCCGTATACCTCCCTTCTGGACTATGTACATACATTTCCCCAGCGCAGTCATTCAGAGTTATTTCCAAGAGCAGTGGGCAGCGGTGGCCTGCTCAATGATTTATAAGCTCCCTTGAGTTCCCTACGGAGGACAGAGTACATATCATATATTTCAGCAAGCAGACCCACTGTTTATACAACTGGATATTTACAGACGCAATTCACCTTAACAATTACGTAAAGATCGTACTCGATACTTATGCACCATTCCAGGAGCGGTGTTAAGTTTCACCTAAGATCCCGTTTGAGACACTAATAGATTCGCAGGAGCCTGCCTGAGTGGGAGCCCTGAGTGTGGACAGTTCCAGCCAGCTTTAAAGTCTTCCTCGAACTGCGACTTAATGAATAACGTACACAAGCGTACAGTAACACTCCATTACCCATAATCCCCCTTTACTGTGCTATGACCCCCAGTCCTGAAAGGCTGAAAAAAATGTAGTTAATTTCGGTACATACGCGTCAAAATTGAGCGTATCAGTTGTGCAACATAAAATTTGAAAATGCGTCAAATTTCAGGCCGAGGGAATTTCATTTCAAGTGTTTTCGCAGCTATCAAATGTCAAATCAGGATAAATTTGGCACAAGCAGTATGTAAGGGTTAAGCACACTCATTTACTTGCTCAAACACACTGCAGCTGGGAATGAAACGCAGGCCGTTGGGTACTGAGCCTGATGCGCTCGCTGACACACTGCACCTCCAGCGCCTGCGTAATGCCTCACACCTCACACAGCCCCCAGGAAGACAGGATCTCATGTATGCTTCAGCCCTGCATTTCCACTGAGAGAACAGACACCAGCCTTCCTCAGCACAAACCTTTTTTTTTTTTACACAGTTCAGGCCTTCTCTCAGCAAAAGACTGCAGAGGGAGCCAAAACTCTGTGAAATCGCACTCAATCTAATAAAAGATGCCTTCAAAACCACTTAAATGGCAAGCGCTGCAATCCATTTATCCAACCAGGAGCTCCGCTTCGAGCGGTGAGAGTATTTCTCGGTGAATGCGAGCAGGTACAGTGGAGTGTTTGCAGCGTATAACTCTCCTCCTGAAGCAGTAGTTTTAGCCTTTATGAGACGCCACAGAGCAGAACTCCACCCGAGCGGAGCCTTTCATCTCTGCCTGCAGAAAGAGTCCAGACTCCTGTACAGGCAGAGGAAACTCAATTAGAACAGATCAACTCCTCTTCCCAGCACAGACACAGTCTAATAAAGAGCAATCAATATAGAGAACGCCAGGGAACCGCAAGCACAGAGAGATGGAGGGAGCACGGGACAGAGGGAGAGAGAGAGAGGGGGGGGGGGGAGCCCGAGAGGAAATGTGCTGGAATAGTATGACATTAGAATTTTTCAAAGGGGGAAACTTATTCCCCCACTGGCCAAAATCCAGGGGCGAATCACAGCATACCATTTCAGCTCATAAGAAAGAAAGACTGCAAAAATACTTTGTAAGATTTGACAGTACCTATAAAGCTGGTTGTGTTTTTCAGCATTTTACAGTGACAGAATATTCCCGCTGACGAACAGCCAGACTTTGAGATAAGCCGACAAAATAACAAAAAAAAAAAAAAGTAACACTTTGCAACAAAGGTACAAAACATATAGGGCACTGGCGGCCCCAGAGGCTCCCACCATTAAGATTAACAAAATGTCAAAGTTTTTGTTGATGGACGCACGCACAGACGGACGCACGCACGGATGGAGCCCGACACCATAGCTCCCGTGCCACTCGGTCGGCGGGAGCTAATTAGGAGCCTGTAACTGAAAATCTTGATAAGATAAAGCAAATTGTCAAAGTTTTTGGAGATATTTTTAGGCCAGTGACCTTGAAAAAATAGGCCAAGGTCACCTTTAGGAACGTCATTTGTAGGACTTTATGAGATGCATGTCCAGTAAAAATTAGGAGCCTGTAACTGAAATAGTTGATGAGATAAAGCAAAATGTCGAAATTTTTGGTGATATTTTGAGGCCAGTGACCTTGAAAAAATAGGCCAAGGTCACCTTTAGGCATGTCATTCGTAGGGCTTTCTGAGATGCGTGTCCAGTAAAAATTAGGAGCCCGTAACTGAAATCGTTGATGAGATAAAGCAAAATGTGTTGACGGACGGACGCACGCACGCACGCACGGAGCCCAATACCATAGCTCCCGCACTGCGAGCGGCGGAAGCTAATAATGAACCTTTATTAACATTACTTCATTAACTATCAGTTAATTAGCAGGTAACTAATGCGTTAAATAGCCAAATAAGCATTATGCAGCCATAATTGACCATTTATTAATTTTTTGTTTCCCTTGTTGTGAAGGGAAAACATCCCTTCAGTATCCCTGATGCAGCACTTCAAACTGTTAAACCATAATCTACAAATTAATACCTTAGCTGATGTGAACATTATTTGTAAATGATTACCAGATGCATCATTAAAATGTTAATTAGCTGTTAGTAAATACTTATTACAGCATGAACTAATGTTAATTATTGTACCCTTATTGTGAATTGTTACCCAAAAAAATTTTTCATAGAACCTAACAGCATTTTTTCAACCCCTGCATTATGATTTCAAGGGTATTTTGAGAATGATGAGGGCAAGTGTGCCCTTTGCACTCTGAAATACACCACCCCATGTGCCATTTTCTCCATTTGACCCGAATCATTAACCCTCGCTCACACACAACCACCACAACTCTCACTCTCCAACAAGCACAGACCCGGGAATTTAGGATTCAGATAAGTGGCTTTCAAGAGCTCATTCCAGAGGTCAGGGGGTGACTTCCTCCTCTCCTGACAGCTCGCAGAGTTCTGCTTATTCTCAGAAATAAACGCTTTTCTCCAGCAGCTTCTGCAACAATCCACAGAATGTCCAACAGATTAATTTCAGTCAATGATCAAATTAAGTACTTGATTATAGTTCAAGCACTGAGCAGGATAAATCAGCCAGCAGTGTTAGCGGTTGGAGAATATGGGTGGACGGTGCTTCATGTAACGGGACAAAAATAAAAATGTGCTTCGCAGGGGTAAAGGCAATACCCCTCAGCCCTGACACACTGAATCAAAGGTGAAGGTCTTTGAGCCAGAGTGAAAGGTCATTATGGGAAAAACCTGGAGGCAAGCATACCCACCAAGGCAAGTCCACATTCGCAAAATCAAGCTGTTAACCCAAGCTGTTTGAGAGAAATGGCCCGGACAAAGTTTTAAAGGTGAAGGTCAGTGAGGCAAGGTCATAAGTCATTCGGGTACAAAACCTTGACAAGGCACGCCTTACCACCAAGGCAAGTCCACAAATGCAAAATCAAGTTCCTAACCCAAGCAGTTCCAGAGAAACGGTCCGGACAAAGTTTCTAAGGTGAAGGTCAGTGAGGGAAGGTCAAAGGTCATTCGGGTACAAAACCTTGACGAGGTATGCCTACCCACCAAGGCAAGTCCACAAATGCAAAACCATGTTCCTTACCCAAGCGGTTACAGAGAAACGTACTGGATAAAAATTTTCCCGCCCGCCTGCCCATCCACCCGCCCATCTGTGAAGGGGACGACAATATCCCTCCACTCCTTAGTCGTTGCTGAGGGATAAAAAGCAGTGGTCAAGGTCTCGCCACGCCAGGTCATAACGCAGACCCTCACCCATGACACCCAACCCTGCCACTTCATGGGCCTCTAGGCACAGATACACCAGCTGAGTCACAGCGACACTGCTGTGGTTGGGTGAAAGGCTTGTTTTAGAGAGGCCTGGCTGGTATCCAAGTGCCCACCAACGCCAAACAAAAACTAAGTCTTGCAAGTCATCTTCCATTAATATAGTTGCCTATATAGTTGCCTTCCAGAACAAAATGAGATGGGTACCACTGAATTAAACACACGCAGAAAAAATGTGGTCACTTCCTTTATTTGTTTTAATCAATATGTGCTGTGCTTTGAAGTTGTGCACATAATCGCGCACAATCGCACTGACAGACGATCAAAATGAGTTCTCAGGAGTATCAGTAATCACATCAAAAAATACAGAAAGTAGGCTTTCATACGAGTGCAGGCTGGTTATGAAACCGCTTCCATCTGTCCTATTTTATGTAACAGTCTCGCGGGCTGCAAAGCTCTCTGTTGTGGCAAAGCTCCTTCAAATTTTGTTTCATTTTCCTGCCCCACCCCACCATCCTACCCCAGCTTCCCAGGCTCTGACACGTCTCTCAGGCTTAGGCTCACTGCAGGGTTATACTCACTCAACTACATTTACCAAAATGCCTCAGAGCCTGCAGAACTGAGGTGGTTGCAGATGTTTGGCTTCATTCTGAAACCACATTAAAACTAAGGCACTGCTGCTCTTCTTTCTTGTCAAGACTAGAGTAACAGCGCAGTGTTCAGGTCCATTATTAAAACAGATCCCAAGTCACTGAAGGACCTTGAAACAGGAGCCAATTAGGACCTTGAAATGAGAAGCACGAGCTCCTCAGCTAATCAATGAGTCACTTAAGCAATGAGAGCGAACACAGTGAAACACAAGAAATTCCCCAGCAGTCTGACAGTAAAACTACACCGCTCTAACACATCTCTATAGGGCTTTCATTTAAATTGCCAATATTCTGCCTCTCTTCACCTTCCTTTTCGCTACTGTCAGATTAATACTAGAGCAATTAATATAAATATCATTGGTGAGGTATAATAGGCCTGCAATAACCATGCCTTCTAGTTCATGAAGACTCAAAACACGTCACAAACAACTTAGCCTATTAACATCGAACATTGATTAGCTTAGTTGACTAAACGCACAAAAAGAATGAGGACTTATTATTTTTAGATAGGCATGGGCAACGCTCTGCATAAACTCTAATGGAATGCGTAACAGCTGAACTGGGGCAGTAAACAAGCCTCAGAAAACTTATTAAAAAAATGATGTAAATACCATTTTCATACAAAAAAAAAACACCATGGTTTGATTAAAAAGCAACCTTTTCAATAGGATACCGCATTTCATACATGAACTCTCGTATTACGGCCAATAACGCGATTTGAACAGAGCTATTATTCGCCCGTTGGATGAATCGTGACCTCAATTTGCGCCGTGTTTACAAACTTTCAAGTGCACGGCGTGGCAAAAATATCCATTTTGGAGGTAGATTTCAAACAGCCCGCGCTGACGTGATATCCCAGCTACGGCCCTGATTGACTTAACAGCCATCTAATTTGAGAAATTACGAGTCTATTCGTCCAAACTAGACCTCCAGGGATGTGAAATAAGTTCGCAGAAGTTGTTCAAGTTCGTCATGCGAGTTCGCCGTGACTTCTTCTCAACAATAGCAAGAAAGGTGAGTGTATTTTTACTGTAACCTACATAGTTAGTTGACAGAATATCCTGTGACCCTATTTGTGAAGTTTCAGTAAAATATACCAAGGAATAAACCAGCGCCAGGCGTTCAAAACCTACCAGTGTTCTGACAAATTTTGCTACCTATCAAAATATGCCACCTCGCGAACACCAATCACAAGATTCATTCACTTATACCCTTCAATTCGAGACTGCGAGGATGGAAATCTGAATAATCAATTAGGAAAAATTCTCGGCTCTCGGTAATTCTGTATATCGTTTAAACATTTTGTTAATCGGATTATGAAAGAAGACTGAAAATAAGCGCCCGCTTTTTGTTTGGATGTAAAAGCGCATATTTAAAGGAGAATACATTGTATATTGATTAAGCATTGAACTCTGCATTAGTCGAACTGTTTTAATATTTGTTGATGACATTGCTTCGCTTCCTGGAAGCAAAATGCGCCCAAATCTGCTGTCTAGTGAGCATTTCAGGTTCGATGTACTGAGTAATAACGCCATGAAACTTAAACTGGCCCGTCATTCTGCGAATAGTAAACTAGTTAATCGCCTGATTGCTAATCAAGCAAAGGGAGGTTTCTGCCTTGCCAAACTAACCTCCGACTGCACGTCACTGTGTTTTACTATGAATTATTCACAGTAGCTCATTGAAACAATCATGGGAGGAGGGTATATGGACATTTTAAAAAAAACAGTGCAAAGGTTTTTTTTTTTTTTTTTAATCACCACGGGTTATTGAAGGGGAACGTTTGATTCATTTTTGCTAGCAGTGGGAGGGCAAACAACTGCCGCATCAGCGACTTCACTGCATTTTATACAGTAATGGGCGAGTAGCGTTAATGTTTGCCCTCCCACCGATAATTTTGACATTTTGCAGGCCATTGATCCAAAAAAAAAAACACAGGCAACCCATTCATACCATTTTTTAATATCAATGCAAAACCTAATGTTTGTTGAACATAATTCGGTGAAATTCAATGCATTTTCCATTAAAAAGGGCCTAGGGGGTGCTGCTGTACTTCAGAAAAGGGGTTGATGACTTTAGCATCAATTATTTCTGTTAGGGTACCCTAATGGATAATTTGGCCTGGTTTATTTCTGAGTCGACTGCACTTTCGAAAATGCCCTCAGGCTTCACCCCCCAATTTTCACAATAGATTTTGTGGATAAATGCCGAAATCAGCCATTTTTGGGACCCTGTGGCTCTGAGACCCTTTCCTGTAAAGGCGTTGGACTTGTGGCAAACTCTTCGTCTATGTCTTCTGTACTTACCTGCAAAAAATCATTAGAAAATAATAAAAACTTTTTTCTCAGCAACTCAAGAAATGTTGTCATTTAATTCATTTGTATTGCCCATGCCTATTTTAGATAGCATTGTTGCTCATAGGTATTTTCCCATCTATATTAATGACAAAATGAAACTTCAATATGCCTTTGAGGATTCTGAACATTTATATGTCGTTTGTTAGGCTAATTATAAGCCGTTTCTCACCCGTGTTTGTTATAATCCAATACACCTCAGGTGACAGACTACACTTTAGACGTATTAGTTTTAATACTGAAAGCATTTTGAATAAAACAATTTCTATGTTAAAATACTGTACACTCCTGAAAATAATCTGAAATGGGAGACTGAATTCAGAAAAAATTTAGAATTTTTTTCCCCAAATTATTATTCATACTATTGCCATTTTTACAACATCATGTGCGCATTACATGCAGAAGTAGCCCCCAGGCAATCTCCTTGTCATAATAACTGCTCCATCATTGGAGGCTACATAGTGTATTTGGCTGAATATTTCTAGATAATTCAGTACATGAATGGTTTATTTATTAATCAGGTGGATGTAAATGGGAACTTTAAAAGTAATCAAGTGTTAACAGGTGAGGTTACGGTAGGGCTCATCTTGCTCTGACAGCGCGTCGCTGATAAATATAAATAAACCATATCAATGATCAGCATAGCTGTACAAGTAAGGTGTAGGTTTATTTACAACCCCAATTCCGAAATAGTTGGGACGAAGTGTAAATTGTGAATAAAATCAAAATGCAATGACTTTCAGATCATATTAGCCAATACGTTACTTACAATAGAACATAGATAACATTTCAAATGTTGAAACTGAGAAATTTTACATTTTTATCCACAAAATGAGCTTATTTCAAATTTTCTGGCTGCAACAGGTCTCAAAAAAGTTGGGACACAGGCAAAAAAGGGCTGAAAAAGCAATTAATTGAGAAGAGAATCAGCTGAAAGACCTTTACCAAGTAAGTAAGTTAACTGGCATCAGGTGTGTAACATGATTGGCTACAAAAGAGATGTCTCAGAGAGGCTGAGTCTCTCAGAAGTAAAGATGGCCACAGGCTCTCCAACCTGTGAAGACTTGCGTAAAAAAATTGTGGAATACTTTAAAAACAATGTTCCTCAACGTCAAATTGCAAAGGCTTTGAAGGTCTCATCATCGACAGTGCATAACATCATCAAAAGATTCAGACAAACTGGAAAAATCTCTGTACGTAAGGGACGAGGCCGAAGACCTTTACTGGATGCCCGTGATCTTTGGTCCCTCAAACCAGTGACGTGCGGTCGGAGGTTAGTTTGGTGAGACAGAATAATAATAATAATAACGCCGCGGAAACTTAAACTGGCCCGTCATTCTGCCAAATAGTCTAACTGAACTAGTTAATCGTCTGATTGCTAATCAAGCAAAGGGGAGGATTCTGCCACACCAAACTAACCTCGGACCGCATGTCACTGCCTCAGGCGCCACTGCATCACTCATCAGCATAACTCTGTCATTGACATTACTAAATGGGCCCAGGAATACTTCAAGAAACCACTGTCTGTAAACACAGTCCGCCGTGCCATCCACAGATGCCACCTAAAACTCTGTCATGCAAAAAAAAAAAAAAAAGGAAGCCATTGTTGAGCACGATCCAGAAGCGCCGCCGTGTTCTGTGGGCCAAGGCTCATTTAAAATGGACTGTAGCAAAGTGGCAAAGTGTCCTGCGGTCAGACGAGTCAAAATTTGACATTCTTATTGGAAATCATGGGCGTCGTGTCCTCCGGGCTAAAGAGGAGAAAGACCACCCCTCCTGTTATCAGCGTTCAGCTCAAAAGCCAGCATCTCTGATGGCATGGGGATGCATTAGTGCATATGGTGTGGGACACTTGCACGTTTTAAAAAGCACCATGAATGCTGAAAGGTATATTTAGAGCAACATATGCTCCCCTCCAGATGACATCTATTCCAGGGAAGGCCTTGTGTATTTCAGCAGGACAATGCAAAACCGCATACTGCAGCTATTACAACAGCATGGCTTCGTAGTAGAAGAGTCTGTGTGCTAAACTGGCCTGCCAGCAGTCCTGATCTTTCACCGATTGAGAACATTTGGCGCATAATTACACGAAAAGTCCGTCAAAGGAGACCCACAACTCTCCAGCAGCTGGAAGCCTGTATTAAACAAGAGTGGGATCAAATTCCAATGGCTAAACACAAGAAACTTGTCTCCTCAATGCCCAGACGCCTCCACTCTGTGTTAAAAAGAAGAGGGGATGCTACAACATGGTAAACAGGGCCCTGTCCCAACTTTTTTGAGACCTGTAGCAGCCATCAAATTTGAAATGAGCTCATTTTGTGGATAAAATTGTAAAATTTCTCAGTTTCAACATTTGCTTAGTTATCTCTGTTCTATTGTGAATAAAATGCTGGCTGGTGTGATTTGAAAGTCATTGCGTTTTGATTTTATTCACAATTTAAACTTTGTCCCAACTATTTCGGAATTGGCTTTGCAGAACTCTCACTTAAATTCCAACCACCTCCATGCTGGATTGCATCGTGGGCTCCAGAATCATTGGCACCAGGGCCCTGACCAGAAATACACTTAAAATTCTACAAAAACAATAAAAAACAAACTCAAAATACCAATATGCAAAATATATTGGATATTACCAGGCTTCCAATGGTGCCAACCAAAATCATACACTTACTTAATACACACACAAATACAAATTAACCCAAATTGCCTCAGTTCATACCATAATTATTGGCACCCTTAGTTCAGCATTTACAGCGACCCCACTCATCAAGAAAAACAGCATGGAGTATGGAGTCCTTACCTGTACTGAACAAGATTAAGGCACACATACGGAGGAATTTTGGAGCATTCTGCTATGCAGATCCTTTCAAGATCAGTTACATTCTTGGGCTTGCGCAGATGCACTTATTTTTCAGTTTTGGCAAAAGTGTTTTTTAACAAGTTGAAGTTTTGCCCCTGAGATGGACATTGAAGAACATTGATTTTTTTTTCCCTGGAAAATCTTCCGTGTTCTGTGTGGATTTTCAGGTTGGCTTTGGGTCATTGCCTCAGAGGCTACCAGATTGTCAGCCTCCAATTTTGGTCTCATCTGACCACAGCTCCTTTTGTCCGGTCATAATTTCAATGACTCTAGGCAAATTGAATGAGCTTTCCTCTCAGGTTTGGGGTTAGAAAAGACTTTCTTCTTGCAACCCTTCCATTTTAGACGGAAGTTAAAAGGTGGTGATGATTAACAACACTATTTAGGGGTGCCATTGACTCTGAAACCTTGATTCAGTTGAAATTGATTTTTAAACATATTTTTTGTTGGTAGCTTTAAAACATTAAGTACAATATTTCTAACATGTTGGCATGATAAGTTCCTCTATAATGCCATTTATTTTTTTAAAAGAATTATTAGTGCATTTTCAGTCAGGATGCCCTTAATTCTGCAGCCGACTGAAGCTATGAGTAACAAGGCATATTGAGTGCATTGATTGTGACAGTCAATAATATACTGTTAAACAGAACAAAATTTCACTCCGAGCCACAGGGAGGCGCACCCAAGTGACTCATATTTTACACACCAACCTCACACACCAGCAATTCATCATCTTAGCGTGACAAGCAAGTGATTGATCATAAGTCATAACAGAACGCTACATGACTAAATTATGATACCCCTGTCATCGTCTCCGTAAAAGAATGGTTTGACAGGCAAATTCATCTTCCACAAGCAGTCTTCTGAGAGGATAAACATGGTAAACAAAAAATAGCATTGTGGTCGATTTTTCTGCCTACAAATCATAGCGGAAATAGAGCAGCATGCCATTTATTCAATAACTGAATAAAGGGCCGAACAATAGCACTTCATATCACCGCCAATCAGAGAATATCACACACTGCACATGTCTAGATATCAAGAGGGGGGAAAAAGCCTTAGAAATATGGAAGCTTAACTCGAGAACTCACATTCTGGGGGAAAAAAAAAAAAAAAAGAGCTTACAAACAACCTAAAAGCGCATTCCCGGAGACTAGCACGCTTTCTGTATTCTTGTGGACATTACAGTACTTCAGACCAGCCGAGGAAGATGCATTGTTCGCTTTTTGGCAGTTGTTGCCTTAAAACATGAATGTCCGCAATAGTTAACAGTTCCTCTGCAATATGTAGTGTAATTTTTGTGAATAGCATTTTCAGTTTTTACAGTTGTTTGTGTCTTTTTACTTTTTCATTATTTTGCATCTTATGCCTTAGTTTTCCTTGTGCTCCACGAATCTGCACAGTTTTCTTTCTTTGCAATTGGAAAAACGTAATCAACAAATTTGAATAATAATAACCTGCTAGCGATTTAAGTGCTTAGCAGGCTGCATAATGCCTCAAGATTCAAAATGGCTGCTTGCAGAAGGGGGCAGAGAGCAGGCTGCAGTTAAGAGGAGAGTGCGCCACATAACACACTCTCTGTACAGCGGCCTGCGCAAATAAGGGAATGGAAAACCAAACTGAAATCAAAGCTCACATCTGATGCAGCGCCATCTCTCAGCTATGTGCTCCATGTGTCTGAAGAGCCATCCGGAATTTCGCAGCACAGCCTTCAGCCGCACACACTGTGCAGGTTTAAACCTGGAGAGTAAGATCTGAGCAGCGAATGATACAGGACACAACTGCTGACAACGCCAGTAAAAAGCCTGCCAGGAAAGATTAGGCTTAGTCCCATGGCAACGCGCCGCGACAAACAGTATCGCCCAAAATCAAATTACGTCTTCCCTACCACGAGGCGGGGTCAAGCCCTTCTGGTGTAAATGAAAAGCTTTGATTCAAGGTTGATTGATTTTCGTGACAAAGATCAAACTGGCTTAAAAAACGGGCAGTGTGTTCGTGTGCGCGTATATGCGTGTGTGAGTGTGTGTGTGTGTGCACAAGCCTTTGTGTGTGCGTTGACGTGCATTCAGGCATGCATGCGGGGCGAGTCTACAGGATACGCACTTGTGTGAATCGAGTAAAACTCCCACTGCAGCGGAGATAATGATAATCTCGCAGTGCAGCCCCAGCAGGGCTTTGAAATGTAATCGCCCTCTGTAGTGATCCACTGTCAACTGATACAGTCACAAAGGCTTCAATTCCAGGCAATTAGCTAACAACCAGCACATTCCACAGCTAGCTGTGTGAAACCCTTATCTGCCCTGGCATACATCACACCCACTGATAGTGCTCCAAATTGCCGTTGTCATTGTAATGCTACTGCAGCTATTAATCAGCATTAAGTAATGATCAGCATTAAGTGGCATGTTAAATCTGAAATGATAATGAAAGAGGGAGGTAATCCCTCTGACTCAGAGGGGAGAACAGAGCTACACTGCAGAAATAGCACATCGCCCTGATGGCTCCCCACCCCTTTTAATTTCAGGATACATTACAGATCAATTTTGGTGTTACACGATTCCTCTGGTCCGTTAACAGGTGCATAATGACAAGGTGAGTTGTTTTTGACAATTTTGACATGAGGGACCGCATCTCCACTCTCAGTATTTGTATAACTTGATGTAATAGAAATAGTGTGGTTTTGAAAGCCCATTCAAATGAGTTAAAGTTTAACAATTTTTGCCAGTACCCACCTTCCTCTGTCGGGTAGGGCAGCAGGACAGAGGTTCATACATTATCATTGCAATGCCAAGCAGGAAAAATGCAGACAGTAACAACTTGGGTATGAACCCGCAACTGTGAACTTCCGACTGAACAGCATTGAACAATTAAAGGTTCCCTATTATGCCACCAGGTGTACAGGGGTCATTCCATCCCAAATCAACCAGAGGTCCCCAGGTCACTGTCTGAGAAAATTCTGAAAAAAACACAATTGAAGGACTACCTAAGGAATAAATGTGCACAAAATTTCAGGTCTGTAAGTGCAGTAGTAGCTGAGATATGGCCATTTATATTTTAAGGCAGTTCTTTTTCAGTTTTTGCAAAATGCATTTTTGACCAAATTTGAATGCTTATTTACTGCAAAGAAATGATGATGCAGGGTTGTAACCTTGCATATAGGGTTAATTTTTCCTGAATTTTTCATTTTTGGCTTTATAAAAGGCGTATCTTCAGTCTCTGATCATCTACTGACCCCCGAAAATGAAGAGAAAGCCGATTTCACAAAATTATGCAGCATCTTTGCAGTACTGCTGAGGGAGAATGGCTCATTATCTAGATCTGAAATTTTCAATGATGTCTAAGCTGATGTTTATGCATGTGTGCAAGCAGTCAGAAGTTTTAAATAACCAGTTCTTCCAGCACCAGTGGCCTATTTATATTATAACATGTTACGTTTTTCCAAAAACTAGCCCATATTTCACCACCAAAAACTACTGGATGACAATGAATAAAGCCTTGAAATTTTTACCATGAATTGGCACATATTTAAGGATAACACATACCAAGTTTCATCCGTAGTATCACATTGGTTCTATTTTTAAAGCTGCATTAAATAAAATTACATTTTTAGGCTTAACGATACCATGTACACAATTGTAACTTTGAGGTCAATCTTCTTGAGGCACTTGTGTGGGACAATTCCTTTGCAGTGGTTATGATAGCTCATTATTTATAACCTTTCGATGTTCCTTTGAACATTAATGTAGTCTTGGACACAGCTGTGGATGATTAAAATTTGATAACAACCATCTTGCTGTTACCTTGCAAATAGTACCTGGTGTTATATGGATGCTGTAAACTAAGAAATCATTTTCATTATTTCAATGCCAATGGTGTGACATCAGATCTGTAATTATACAGTATCTGTGAACAATTTTGATTCTCATTCGATCTTCAAATGGGAGCTTGTCCAGACTTGATCCTTGAAGTGATGTCATACTCCTAACGTGCCCTGCATTATGTCATCATTATGCAATCCTTGTCATTTACTATATAAAGAGTGACCCAATCTTGAAATAATCATTTCATTTTCACCATGGAGCCAAACTGCACAGTTCGTGAAAAAGTGGGAGATGACTGTCAGAAAACCACTTTGACTAAAAAAAGTGGAATGATCAAACTCAATCAACTTAGTAAAGAGAATAAGGAACTTCTGACGTGGAGGTGTGAAATTTCTTTGGAAGATGAAGACACAATTTGCCCTCACCACGAAAAGATGTTTTTGTCATATTACGAAAGTCGTAAACAATATTGTTGTGACCCTAGAAATGTTCATAAAAAGAAGATTACAAGTAAGCACACTCACTAAAATATTTTCCCTAAAATTATCTTTGAAGCCCCCATTAAACACATACTCTGATGGAATTCTGATTTTAAAACTGTATTGGTCATTTTAGAACACCTGCATACTATAGATCAAGAAACAGCAGGAGAATTTACTTTGAAACCTGGTCAGAAATGGTGCAGCAACTGTTACCATTATTGCAAGCATGGAAATGAGAGGGACCATACTGCAGCATCTGATGAGCCAGTGCCCAAGTACCAGTACCGATGAAGCATATTTTGATGAGTCGATTTTTCAGGACCAGCTCGATGTCAGTGCAACTAATTTAGGCTGTTCACCCTTAAAACCTGTGAGTAACAAAGACAAGGTTGGATACATTAAAGGCAAACCGAAGTCTATGGAAACGGCCACAAAGACCAAGTTTAGTGTAAAAATTGTCAAATATTTTATAGCTTTAAAAATAGAACCAATGTGATGCTACAGATGAAACTTGGTATGTGTTATCCTTAAATGTGTGCCAATACATGGTGAAAATTTCAAAGCTGTTATTCACTGTCATTCAGTAGTTTTTGGTGGTGAAATATTGGCTAGTTTTTGGAAAAAACGTAAAATGTTCTAATATAAATAGGCCACTGGAGCTGGAAGAAATGGTTATTTAAAACTTTTGACTGTTTGTACACATGCATAAACATCAGTTTGGACATCATTAAAAATTTCAGATCTAGAAAATGAGCCATTCTCTCTCAGCAGCACTGGAAAGGTACAGCATAATTTCGCAAAATCAGCTTTCTCTCTATTTTGGGTAGCCAGTAGATGACCAGGGACTGAAGATACACCTTTTATAAAGCCAAAAATGAAAAATTCAGGAAAAATTAGCCCTGTATGCAAGATTACAACCCCGCAGCATCATTACTTTGCTGTAAATAAGCATTCAAATTTGGTCAAAAATGCATTTTGCAAAAAAAAAAAAAAAAAAAAAAAAAAAAAAAAAAAAAGGCCTTAAAATATATATGCCCATATCTCGGCAACTACTGCACTTACAGACCATAAATTTTGCAAACATTCAATCCTTGGGTAGTGCTTCAACTGTGAATTTTTCAGAATTTTCTGAAACAGTGACCTGGGGCACTTCTCACATTCTGGTTAATCTGGGCTGGAATGACCCACAGCTAATTAGCCATTATGAGCCAGTTCAAAGTCTCCCCTTCCTGACGTCACAAGGGGGGGGACCACCCAGAATAAAGATATCTGATCGACTGCTTGGCTGAAGTTGATCAGTTCTTCTTGCCACTGGTTGGTTACTTCTCCAGGTGATATCAAGAGGGGATAGATTTTGAAATGGCTTGTAATAACTAATTGGCTGTGCACCTAGTGACCTAATAGGGGACCTTTAATAATACACGCTTCCAGATCTGGAGCTTCTGAAATGCCCGATCAACATTTCCAAACAATTCAAAGGCAATTTTAAAACTAGAGCTGGACTCGTGAGAGCCCATACCTCTGCCAGCATCACTGGATTTGAACTTCGGCCTATATCTCAGCTGTACTTTGGCCTAGATGTGTCAAAATTTAATCACTTGTTCTTCTCTTATGCTATTCTAACATCCTGCAAAGTTTGGTTAAAATCTATGCAACCGTGTTTGAGATATCCTGCTAACAGACAGACAAACAAATAAACAAAGTGAAGCAAAAACATAAACCTCCTGGCGGAGATGAAAAGTTATCCACATGTACCATGTACCATGCTCCAGTTTGCTGAGGAGAATACAGGACAGGGGAGTCCCAGACTGCACATCCAATACAGAGTAAATTCACACACTGATTTGTTTTTTCTTCATCACTCCATATTCCAGGATCTTTCAAAAAACAGAAGTGTGAACCAGATTCCCATGTCACAGGAAACTGTTCATCAGGGAAACAACTGAAACCGCTTTAAGAGGGTCACCGGAGAAAATTCACTGACGCTGCATTACGAAGGGCCTCACAAATTTCTCAATTTCATTAAAGCCATTAAGCTCCCCCTGTTAGTACAGTGATAATTCCAGCTAAATGCACTTTATGCTCCAACAAAAGGTCATTAGAGTGCAAATTACCCACCATGGCTATATAAAAGCAACTGGTAAAATAATGACACGATTGATCAGGATCCCCCATGTCCAATGCAGTTAATGATTATGGCCATAATTATTGTGCTAAATTAATTTTTGCAATAACAGGATAGAGGGCAGGATCAATGAAAATGACACACACAACACACCATTAAATTCCTCCACAGGTCAGCTGGGCACATAGTCGGGCATTATGATAATCTTCTGCTCGCGCTGTACTGTCGCCAGTACTCAATGCAAATGCAAGACCAGCTGAATCAAAATATATTTTTCCATCAATTTTGCCAATTCTGTAAAACCATACAAAATGCCTTCAAGCGCAAAATCCATAAAACAAAATTCTAAGACTAGCATGTTTCCACACCAACGACTGTTACACCCCAACCTGCAAAACAATTTTAATTTTATTACGACCGCACAGGGCTCTAGTGAGACTGATGCTGATCAGATACCTCTAGGAAATATCAATTCTCCTCTAATCAACTTCCTTTTTTCCATGTCAAGATCCACCACAGTGGATTCCATCGATAGACTGGTTTTATTCACATACAGGGCATGTTGCAGATGTTTCTAGCCTCATTTCAATGGTGAATTTAAATACCTTCCTGAAGTACCCATATTAGCTCCTCCAGCAGGCTCAATTTGTGCCTGTAATCTCAGTTGTGCAACTATGAGCTTTTTAAACAATAAATAAAATAAAAACACACCTGGCGATCAAGAGTTTTCATTGCAAGGTGCACATGAATTTTCACAAACCTACCTCTTCATTGGAGCCAATTATATTACTAGTAGTTCCGGTCCTGGTTGCTGATTGGTCAATACATTTCCAACCGTAGTAAAATACACAATACAGTAACAGCTATGAGGTGACGCACCTGTTCATTGATATCAATACGCACCCATAAAGGTGAACAGCCGCAAACAAATTTGTCAGCTGATGGTTATTTTTGTTGCTTGGCAATGTAAGGTTACCGTTTTCATGTCAGGTACTTCACGTCCAACAGGAAGGATGGCACTTAATTTGCCTAATAAAATAATGTCTTCATGAAAATTTGTGTCAAACGTTTTTAATATGTCGTAACAGTTTTACAGAAGCAATGCAGAGCTGTTCTAACATCACCGTAAACCACAGCCTCGCGGGGCTTCTTGCTTTAATATACGCTGACTGTGTCGTACGTTGTCCTTGCTACAGAAGGGAAAGCTAGTCGTCACGCGGAAGCACATACCGCAGCATTATCCCTGAGTCAATGGGATGGGAGCAGGTTGCTGCAGAAAACTTAACAAATTCAGCTGTGCTCGGGGTGGTGCAAACTAACCCCCCCCCCAAAACAAAGATAAAATGAAATAGAAATTAGAACAAAACGCAAATCTCATCAGTATCTGCCAACAAAGACAAAAAATGCAAAAGGTGCAGTAGTGCAACTTCCTCCAGGAGTTGGCATGGAATTGCCCGAATACACAGCTGCAACATGAAAAAATAAGCGTAAAATATAATAATACATAGGTTCACAAACAGCACTCGCAGCTCTTTGTCAGTCGTCTCGTTGATGACCGAGTTAAATAATGCTCTTTTCATCAATGATGTAGGTCAGAGGAAATGCATTCGCTCGTTAGGCTGGATGGGAGCTCAGGGAGGCCAGGTGCTCTGAGCAGGGAGAGTGCGCTAAAGCCGTGGCGTGTTTCGCAGTGTGGGCACAGCTGCACCCGACGGCTCCGCAGGGGCCTACAGCCCCCCGACCCAGAGGGTCCCAGCCATCCCATCGCGCACTCAGCGAGCGGCATTAACCCCTTCACCCACTTCTGACCCAGAGCGGATGAATACCGAGCCACCATAAAGGACCAGGATCATATGTGAAGTCAACGACTGCAGATACCTCCACGAGGAATAAGGGGCTCTTGCTGCAGTGACTGCCTCTGCAGATCTAATAACAGTCAGGTATGCGTTTCGCTCACAGTACGCCAGTGCGAAATGCGCATGGACTATGGATGTGTAATTCGGAGAATCCTAAGACATAAGAGGGAGAGACGGTTGTCCTCTAAGTGGTCTCTCATGGTAGCAGGCAGCACACTAGGCTAGGAGCACAAGCACACGGGATCACAACACCACCCTGTGTGATGCGGAGCAGGAGCACAGTGTCTGCTGCTCAGGTCCCCTGAACTGTCTCTTCTGAGGGACCATCGGCAAAATCTCTTGCATGCATTCACACGCGCATACAGAGAAACATATGGCATGGACCAAATGTTTGAAGGAAATTTAAAACAATGAGGCAAAGATGCTTCCAAAATTATGAAATGTACACTACAGGCCAAAAGTTTGGAAGCAAGATCAAATTTGTACAAAAAAAGATCATTGGCATACTTCGCAACAAAATAAACATGATTATTATATGAAGAGTCACTTACCAGAATACATTTTTACTCAAATTATCAGGCCCATATTACTAGGCCCATGGTCCTAGTGCCCGCCGGATTGCCGTTGGCATCCGGTGGGCTGTAAACCATGACATAAAGTGAATAATGCAAACTGTGATTTGTTTTTTACTTTTTTACAGAAGTTGTGACTCTTGCACATCTTCTCAACCCAAAAAACTAAGCCCCTCCTTTCTTTTGTTAACATTTATTAAGCAATGGTCTGTTAACATCAATGTATACAGTACCTAAAGGTTAATAGAGGAAAATGGTGCATATCAATGAAAGAAAAGCCTAATCATGCAGTAAATACATCCCAAAATCCATAGATTTCAAACTGGTTTTTAAGAAAGGCATTGTGAACAGAAACTTGAAGTTGCATCCAAATTTTTGACCTGTAGTGTATTTACTCTAAAATGCATGTACTACAAAGAGCTGCAAACACCTAAAAACTAAATCAAATCCCAGACAGCCTTTAAGTTGAGACCAGGGCTCTCAAAATGCTAAATATCAGAACCAATAGTCTTCAATGAGATAAAAAATAATCTCACAAAAAAATGATTTGTAAGTTAACATTCAATGCCTCAAGTGAGCATTTTATCTACAGCAGGGGTGACCAATCTAATCCACAAAGGGCCGGTGTGGGCGCTGGATTTTGTTACACCCCGACACTAACACTTATGATTCTACTTATCGAGGTCATGATTGACCCCCTTGATCAGTTAATTAGTGGAATCAGGTGTTGGGGCGCAGGGATACAGCAGAAACCTGCACCCACACCGGCCCCTTATGGATAAAATTGGACACCCCTGATTGACAGCAACACTAATGCGGAAAATAAAAAATTAAAATTTAAGACAAAATTGAAATGTAAAAAACTCACAGTCCATTAATATAGCGTGAGAAGCTTGCAACACACTCCATAGCACTACTTCCCTCGGAAGCATTTATAAAGTGATGGACACCAAGTCTAATCGCAACACTGCAGAGCAGGGTAACCCCCTGGAAGCCAGACCTCATGCATCCGAGGGACACACCCTGTGAGCCGCACTTCAGAAGATATGCATGACTACAGACCAAGCACTCAATTACAGGCGGATGCACTTCAGCAAAGCACTTCCACAACCCCAATTCCGAAATAGTTGGGACAAAGTGAAAAGTGTGAATAAAATCAAAACGCAATGGCTTTCAAATCACACCAGCCACTATTTTATTCTTAATAGAACAGAGATAACATAGCAAATGTTGAAACTGAGAAATTTTACAATTTTTTTCCACAAAATGAGCTCATTTCAAATTTGATGGCTGCTACAGGTCTCAAAAAAGTTGTGACAGGGGCCTGTTTACCATGGTGTAGCATCCCCTCTTCTTTTTAACACAGAGTGGAGGCGTCTGGGCATTGAGGAGACAAGTTTCTTGTGTTTAGCCATTGGAATTTGATCCCACTCTTGTTTAATACAGGCTTCCAGCTGCTGGAAAGTTTTGGGCCTCCTTTGACGGACTTTTCGTTTAATTATGCACCAAATGTTCTCAATCGGTGAAAGATCAGGACTGCAGGCAGGCCAGTTCAGTACATGGACTCTTCTACTACAAAGCCATGCTGTTGTAATAGCTGCAGTATGTAGTTTTGCATTGTCCTGCTGAAATACACAAGGCCTTCCCTGGAGTAGAAGTCGTCTGGAGGGGAGCATATCGAGGGCTGAATGCAAGGTCCAGATGTTTTACATTGGATATGTTTATTGCAGTCAGCCCTTGATATGTTGCTCTAAAACCTTTATATACCTTTCAGCATTCATGGTGCTTCTTAAAACATGCAAGTGTCCCACACCATATGCACTAATGCATCCCCATACCATCAGAGATGCTGGCTTTTGAACTGAACGCTGATAACAGGAGGGGTGGTCTTTCTCCTCTTCAGCCCGGAGGACACAACGCCCATGATTTCCAACAAGTATGTCAAACTTGGACTCGTCTGACCACAGAACACTTTGCCACTTTGCTGCAGTCCATTTTAAATGAGCCTTGGCCCACAGAACACGGCGGTGCTTCTGGATCGTGCTCAACAATGGCTTCCTTTTTGCATGACAGAGTTTTTGGTGGCATCTGTGGATGGCACTGCAGACTGTGTTTACAGACAGTGGTTTCTTGAAGTATTCCTGGGCCCATTTAGTAATGTCAATGACAGAATCATGCCGGTGAGTGATGCAGTGGCGTCTGAGGGCCTGAAGATCATAGGCATCCAGTAAAGGTCTTCGGCCTTGTCCCTTACGCACAGAGATTTTTCCAGTTTCTCTGAATCTTTTGATGATATTATGCACTGTCGATGATGAGACCTTCAAAGCCTTTGCAATTTGACATTGAGGAACATTGTTTTTAAAGTATTCCATAATTTTTTTACGCAGGCCTTCACAGGTTGGAGAGTCTCTGGCCATCTTTACTTCTGAGAGACTCAGCCTCTCTAAGACATCCCTTTTATAGCCAATCATGTAACACACCTGATGCCAGTTAACTTAATTACTTGCTAAATGTTATTTCAGCTGATTCTCTTAAACATTACTGGCTTTCTCAGCCCTTTTTTGCTGGTGTCCCAATTTTTTTTAGACCTGTTGCAGCCAAAAAATTTGAAATAAGCTCATTTTGTGGATAAAAATGTAAAATGTCTCAGTTTCAACATTTGAAATGTTATTTATGTTCTATTGTAAATAACATATTGGCTCATGTGATCTGAAAGTCATTGCATTTTGATTTTATTCACAATTTACACTTCGTCCAACTATTTCGGAATTGGGGTTGTATATCAGTTATAACAAAACCATTTTTAATGCATAGTAGATAATATTTCCAATTTGCCAGTAAGAACCATAGACTGCAGAAAAAAAAAATAGGACCAAGGGTCCTGTAGCTTACCAGCAAGTCGTCTTACAGTGATGATACAAGTTATGAAAATTTCATGCGAAGTTTGACATTCAAATCAATGAAAATCAATGTCAAGGCCACTAAATAAAAGTTAACATACATTTATAGGATCTCCTGCAATAGAAACACAATCTTAAGCTCTGAAGCAGTTTTGGTGATACAAGTCATTGAAAATTCAATATGTCAATTGTGAAATTAAAGGTCACAGAATGTCAAGTTGTGGTCAGCAAATGGACTTCATATATGACTTCCTAAATGTCTCTATAAAAACCTTGGCTCAATCTGTGACCATTTTGGTGATACAAGTCATTGTAATTTCACTGTCGAGTTTGAACCTCAAAGGTCACTGACAGTCAAGTTGACTGTCATCAAATGAAAGTTCATACGTGACTTCCTAGATGTCAGCAACACAAACCTAGGCTCCATCTGTGACCATTTTAGCGATAAAAGTCATTGAATTTTCACTAGGTCACATTTGACCTTTGAAGGTCAATACGAAGGTCGCCAAATGAAAGTTCATATTTGACTTCCTATATGTCTCTAATACAAACCTAGACTCCATCTGTGACCGTTTTGGCAATACAAGTCATTGTAATTGTATTATGTCAAGTTTGACCTTCAAAGGTCACCAAGTCAAGTTGAATGTCACCAAATGAAAGTTCGTATGTGACGTCCTATGTCACACGAACCTCCGCTCCATCTGTGACCTTTTCAGTGACAGAAGTCATTGAATTTCCTCTTGGTCAAGTTTGACCTTCGAAGGTCAATATGAATGTCAGCAAAGTAAAGTTCATATATGACTTACCATACGTCTCAAATACAAACCTACACTCAATCTGTAATGATTTTGCTGATACAAGTCATTGAAATTTCACTGTATAGTTTGGCCGTTGAAGGTCACTGAAGGTCAAGTTCAAGGTCACCCACTGAAACTTCATACGTGACTTCCTATATGCCCACAATACAAACCTAACCTCTATGTGTAATAGTTTTGGTGATAAAAGTCATTGAAATTTTATATGTGAAGTTTGACCTTCGAAGGTCACCGAAGGTCAAGTTCAAGGCCACCAAATGAAAGTTCATGTATGACTTCCTATAAATCTCCAATACAAACCAACACTTTATCTGCAACCATTTTGCTGATATAAGTCATTGAAATTTCACAGTGAAGTTTGGTCATTCAAGGTCACTGAAGGTCAAGTTCAATGTCACCAAATGAAACTTCATACATGACTTCCTATATGGCCACTATAGAAACCTAAGCTCCATCTGTAACAGTTTTGGTGATAGAAGTCATTGAAATTTCGCTATGTTAAGTTTGACCCTCGAAGGTCACCGAAAGTCAAGTTCAAGGCCACTAAATGAAAGTTCATATATGACTTCCTATCAGAGTTCAATACACATATGTTCCCAGTCTTCAATATTTTCAAGCCTAGAAGCCTTTGAAAATTGTAACATTTTGCTTGACCTCAAGTTTCACCTTTCATGGTCATCTGAGGTCACCTTTAACACAGCCAAAATATAGGTCATATATAACTTCCTATATGTCAGTAATACAAACTTAATCTCAATCTGCAACCAATTAGCTTCCACAGGCAATTTTGCCCATTCTCCATAAGACCCACTGTTAAAGTACAGCACCCCCACTAGACCCAATTCCGTCGATTCAATCAAAATGGCGCTCGCACTGTACATTAACAGTACTAAGGTAAGTTGATTGCCTGATTTAGAAAAAAAAATTTATCTCGCATTTTTTGAGAGATTGGGGCCAGAATTTCAAGGGCCCATAAAACGAACAAAAATAATTCAATCAAAAATCTGAAGAAAAAGCCTGGAGATATGGTCTAGTAGTATGTTATCGCAAATTTACACGAAAATTCATCAGGCCAAAAATTAGATAAAAAATATTGGGGGCAACGGACGACAGACACCACACCACGACAATAGCTTATCGGCCCATAGGGCCGGTAAGCTAAAACATAACGCGTTGCTGAATACCCCTCGGCCCGGACAAGATTTCCTGCCTCAAGGTCACAGCGCTAAGGTGAAAGGTCAAATCCAGCAAAAAACATGACATTGCACATCTATGTGCCACAGTGAGTTAACATACCAAATTTGGTGAAGCTGCGATCAGTAGTTGCTGAGTACTGACCTGCACAAGATGTCCTGCCTCAAGATCGCAGCGCTAAGGTGAAAGGTGAAATCCAGCAAAAAACATGACGTTGCACATCCATGTGTCACAGTGAGTTATCATACCAAATTTGGTGAAGCTGCGATCAGTTGTTGCTGAGTACTGAGCCATACAAGATGTCCTGCCTCAAGGCCACAGCGCTAAGGTTAAAGGAGAAATCCACCAAAAAACATGACGTTGCACATATATGTGTCACAGTGAGTTACCATAAAAAATTTGGTGAAGCTGCGGTAACTGACCCGGACAAGATTTCCAGGGTCAAAGTCACAGAGCAAAGGTCAAAGGTCAAATCCAGCAAAAAACCTGACATTGCACATCTATGGGTCATAATTAATTACCATACCAAATTTGGTGAAGCTGCGGTAATTAGTTGCCGAGTACTGACCCGGACAAGATTTCCGGGGTCAAGGTCACAGCGCTAAGGTCAAAGGTCAAATCCAGCAAAAAATGTGACATTGTGCATCTATGGGTAAAAGTGAGCAACCATACCAAATTTGGTGAAGCTGCGATAATTAATTGCTGAGTACTGACCCGGACAATATTTCCAGGGTCAAGGTCACAGCGCTAAGGTCAAAGGTCAAATCCGGCAAAAAACCTGACGTTCCACATCTATGGGGCATAGTGAGTTACCATACTAAATTTGGTGAAGCTGTGATAATTAGTTGCTGAGTACTGACCCGGACAAGATTTCCAGGGTCAAGGTCAGAGCACTAAGGCCAAAGATCAAATCCAGCAAAAAACCTCACGGAGCACATCCATGAGTCATAGTGAGCTACCATACCAAATTTGGTGAAGCTGCAATAATTAATTGCCGAGTACTGACCCGGACAAGATTTCTAGGGTCAAGGTCACAGTGCTAAGGTCAAACGTCAAATCCACCAAAAAATGTGACATTGTGCATCTATGGGTAAAAGTGAGCTACCATACCAAATTTGGTGAAGCTGCGATAATTAATTGCTGAGTACTGACCCGGACAATATTTTCAGGGTCAAGGTCACAGTGCTGAGGTCAAACGTCAAATCCACCAAAAAATGTGACATTGTGCATCTATGGGTAAAAGTGAGCTACCATACCAAATTTGGTGAAGCTGCGATAATTAATTGCTGAGTACTGACCCGGACAATATTTTCAGGGTCAAGGTCACAGCGCTAAGGTCAAAGGTCAAATCCAGCAAAAAACCTTACGTTGCACATCTATGGGTCATAGTTAATTACCACACCAAATTTGGTGAAGCTGCCATAATTAGTTGTCGAGTACTGACTCGGACAAGATTTCCAGGGTCAAGGTCACAACGCTAAGGTCAAAGGTCAAATCCAGCAAAAAACCTGACGTTGCACATCTATGGGTCATAGTGAGTAACCATACCAAATTTGGTGAAGCTGCGATCATTAGTTGCTGAGTACTGGCCCGGACAAAGTCATGGACGGACAACGGACGACGGACAACAGACAGACAGACAATACCCCTCCGGCCGAAGTTGGCTGAGGGGTAAAAAGCGCTGGCCAACCCTGTCAGTGCAGTTTAATGCTGTGTTTCCACCAAACGCAAAACGAATTATTCGCGTGGCCAGATTACATTCAAAGTCAATGCCAAGACGCAAATGGACGCGAGTTTGCGCCTTCTCTCGTCTATTCGCGTCTTTGTATCAACTTTGCATGTAATCTGGCCATGCGAATGATTCGTTTCGCATTTAAGCATTATTACACTCAAGGATGTGCTTGACCGTCATTATTGTCACGACAGTGATGCGGCCAGGAACGAGGAGCTTGCGCCGAGTTCCGTTAGCATCACTGAAGTGACAATAATGACGGTCAAGCACACCCTCGAGTGTAATAATGCGATTATAAAACTATTACCAACAAAATAGAATGTATAATCAAAATGTACATACTGTGGGCATTTTGCTCTCAAAATATAAAAGTTTTTTGCTAGTATTCTCTCCGTTTTAGTGGAAATACATGAGATCTGACGTTAACTAGTCCTCGTCAGCCAGCCAACTTGGGCTTATGTTTTCTAGACATCATGATTCCCAAAACTAAATAAATACCACACATAGCAACACAAAACTGCTTTGCTAGCTCAATCATGTTGTAACTAGAATATCCGCTGGAAAAAATATTTTTTTCATGGACTGATAGTTATACTTCTGCTGACATTCTCAGTCATTTTTAAGCTAACAGGTGCCATGACAACGACTCATCAGCAAAGCTGATCTTTACCTTCAACGAACTTATATTAACGGTTATATATAGGCAACGGCTTTCCAGTGTCAGCGCCAGAATAAGATAGGCAGAGTAATATTTTCAGTGATGAGGTATTTTTCATATGAGCTCAGCTACCCGTGCTGTCATGCTCATTTGAGAAAATTCTAAACGTCTGATTGACCAATCAGATCGTTCGGACGGATTTATATGTTGTATAATTGGTGGAAATGCAGCTTAAGGACACTTCCATACTGTACAAATTGGAGGCAAAAACTGACTGAATCACCCACATGGGAGAAAACTACAAAAGCTACTGGTGAGCAGAGTCCGACAGGTGCTGGCAAGCAGAGTCCTACTGAGTTACCGGTGACCGCAGCCTTACAAAGGGAGGGAGGAGAATCCTACAGAGGTACTGGTGAGCAGAGTTCTGCAGACACACTTGTGAGCAGAGTCCAGCAAAGGTACTAGTGAGCAGTGCCCGTCAGTGTTACTGGTGAACAGAGTTCAACAGAGGTGCTAGTGAGCAGAATTGTACAGAGATACTGGTAAGCAGACACGTGTAAGTTACTGATGAACTCAGTTCAGAGGTACTGCTGAGCCTGGTCATGGTTGCTAGATAAGAACACAGACATCCCAGGCCACACACCTGACAGACAGGCCGTCCAATCAGAGTAAGGCTAGATGGCGGTGTTGACCTCGTTTCTTCCTGCCAGCCTCTTCTAGAAAACCCCACTTCAGTGACGTGTTGTGACAGCTACCATGTACACACATAAAAAAATGCTCCAAGTTTATAACCTCCACTAGCCAAGACAGCCAACGCAAATCTGCACAGAGGTGAATATGACAAAGCGCCAAATAGATTTAATAAACATCCATTTACATGATCAGATGTACTATTTAAAAACCAGGTTTTTATAAGTTTTTTTTGGACTTATACTTGCATTGCTCTCCAAATAAAACAAGTGGAATAGGCAAGTTATTCATAAATCATTATATAAATGGATACAGTTATTAATGTATTCCTCTAATTATTCTTGCTTGCATTCAGTCATTTAGGCATTCATTTATTCCAAGGCACGGAAAACAAGCACCCGAATTAAAACACTAATACTGCAGACAAGGGTTCCATTATAGTGAGCAACTATTAATTGAGATCATGAGAAAAACAGAAAAGGTAACTCCAGGTTTAACCAGTCCCTCTGGGACAGCTTAATCAGGGATAATGAAGAAATTTCAGGCCAGTGGCTCTCAACCTCAGTCCTGGGGACCCCCTGTGTATGCTGACTTTGTTCCAACTGCAACAGCAATCACTTATTTCTCTAAACTTAACTTTCCCTTTCACAAAATGTAGGTTTTGCTTGTTATAATTTACCTAGTCTTTCAATAATTTTTAACAAGCATCCCCTCTTTCTATGCAATAAACAGAACATTTACAATATAGTACAATATAAACACAGAACTCTTCAGGGCATGCATTGCTAACTATGATATAATGAAGCCTTAAAAGATAAATAATCCCTATAAACACGAACAGTGCAATCAAAAAAAATGAACACCTTGTTGAAATTCTGGGATTGCGATTGTGGTCAGAACACAAACCAGCATGGAAGAGGCAACTGCCTCAACTGCTGGGAGAATAGGGTGCACAAAAACTGTTATTTCCCCAACTGTTCTTTATATGGAGATGTCGTCAAACTAATCCTTTTGCTAGCATTTTTCATAGTTCGGTAATTCCCCATCACAAATGGGACATTGTTCTTTTCACTATTTTGTGAAAGCGTTGCTTGGGATTCTGAAAAGGTGACAAATTCTGCGTCCTTTCGAAGTGGGAGTATTTTCCCGTGCTGTCACTGATCATGGCAGGGAAAAATGCAAGATTATGCAAGTTTCGCCAAAAGAGGTCACTCACAAAATGCTGAATGAGTTTCATAGAGAGTATTCATTTACCCAATGGTTGAGGGAATAGCGACTCCAAAGTAGGGTCATTCTGTGTCAATTCACCAAATTTCAGAAAATCTTCCCGCATGACCACCTCAGATTTTCTTGAAAAAGTTCATGTTGGTGGATTCACTTCATCATAGAATAATCCCAAAATTCTAGGTCTCTACTGCCCATAGTTCGGGCACAAAAAATTATAAAAAGGACAAATTTGGGCGATTTTTAGCCTTTTTTTTTTAGCATCGCCTTCTGAAGTTCTAATTGCAATAAAGCTTATTTTGATTTACATTTTCAAGCTTCAATATCTTTCCATATACTAGTGTGAATGGCACTAATATGTATTCAAAGTTAATGTCAAATGGTTTATAAGAGGCACTGTACAAAACTTGAGATCTCTGACATAATTACAGAGCTGTCCACAAGACTATGAAGCTATAATCAAGAATTAGCATTCCAATATAAAACATAATTTTAAAAATTCATATTGGGAAAAAGAGAAAGAACACCATCACAATTTTTGGATATATCATTAACAAAAACCTGCTCTTTAAGGTGAACTTGATTTGGATTTGATACATGGTGTCATTCAACGGGAATATAGCTTCAAAGTTGCAGGAAAATGTGTTTTTTCTCATTTTTGATCAGCAATATCTGGGCTGGGCCGCGAATAGCGGCCAGGCCCCTATAAACGCGAATGTCGCTGAGTGAGTGACTGCCTGAGTGATCAAGTTTAACGATTGGCTGGCCGGCGGGGAAGAAGTTCAGCGATTGGTCAGCCGGTGGGGAAGAACTTAAACGATTGGTTGGCCAGCAATTGGCTGGCTGGCTGTTCAGGCTGGCTGGCTGTTCAGCGATTGGTCGGCCGGCGGGGAAGAACTTCAACGATTGGTTGGCCGACGATTGGCTGGCTGGCTGGCTGGCCGGGCGTTGACGTCATTCGTATTTAATATGTTTACATGTACAAGGGCGCCCCTCCCTTCGCAGCACTTCCCGGTGGCGGGTGCAGACTTACAGCATTCTCAATGTAACAGTAACTTTAAACAGAAAAATTAAGACAGAAAAATAAAAACATGAATTGGGTTAAAACTTTTTTGTACAATCTATGTCTAAAACCTTTGTTTAAAAAATCTGGGTTGAATTATTTTTACATTTTTAATTATGTATTGAGGGAACGCTTTCTCAAGGAGGCGGAAGGCGCTCACACAAACGTGGTGGAAAGGGAAAACAGCGAACGACAGCAAGCAGAGAGGGATATGTTTTTCCCCTCCAAACAGTATTTAAAAGAAAATTAAAGTAACAGATACAAACACTTACGTTACTCGTGAACGCAAGGACAGTGATGAAAATAACATTGCAGATGATAGAATTAAGCAACAATACTGTCATCGCAATTGCT
Source organism: Gymnothorax javanicus (assembly GCA_029692085.1). Classification (NCBI taxonomy): domain Eukaryota; kingdom Metazoa; phylum Chordata; class Actinopteri; order Anguilliformes; family Muraenidae; genus Gymnothorax; species Gymnothorax javanicus. The sequence continues at coordinate 79,710,210 of CM056195.1, forward strand.
TGCACCGAGCACCAGTTAGCTTGACGCTCCGGTGAAGAGCATCAGCAGTGGATCATTAACTTTAGCGCAGCCATGCACTTGGGATCCTTCCAACCAAGCATTGCATTTCCTGGAAGAAAATTCGGCACGATGTGATTTGACAGATTCTTTCAATGAGGTTTGTTTGAAAAATGGCAAAAGTTGCATTGTGTTAAGGATTTTGCCTGAGGATTATTTGTTTACTTTTGGGACTGCATACCTCGAGTAGCTCATAAAACGGCACATAATGGCTAGGCTTACGAAGTCACGTCCTTCTGCGCTGATGTTTCACAGGGTGCGACAGGAAGAGGTTTCTGTTTTAAATGCAAAAAATGCTGAAATGGGAGATGGGATTCAGAGAAAGGGAAAGAATTACGTATCAAACCTCCACTTTTTTCGGCTTTTTACGCTCCAGAACGATTTTAAAAGGGGGCGCCCTTTTAGGAGGGAGAAGGGAGGTTTATAATTTCAGATTAATATTTGATATCGTCAATGCGCACCCTTTTCTTGGGCGCACATTCTCAGACAGCACTTGGCGGCCCAACTAGGTTGCACCTAGTCTTGTTCAGAAAACCATGTACCTATAGTCCAAAAGACACCCCCTACAAAATATCAGCCCCCTGTCATAAAAACTGATGAGTTTATTCTCTGGTGTCTGGTTCCCAAAGACAGAGGTTGAGAACCATTGTTGTAAACCATGAGAATTACGCTTTCCACCTGCAAATCCTTGGGTCTTCATAGGCACAAAGGTGTTTCAAAGCTAGGCAGTCAGTCAGTCAGCCAGAAAGGGACAAAGATGCTCATAAGCCAGACCCCTTGGGTCAGATAAGTTCCGAAGCCAGATATCAATACAGAATTAATGCTGCAAGGCCAGTACAGTCCTCTGTAGAGGGGGGAGAGCTTAATTAATCTCATTCTCAGTCGCTCTAAACATTACCATTGTGTGTGACATTATTTTATCTTCCGTTAGATGAAACCTTGGGCCAGTGAATCAACCTCTAACGGCTTAGAGCACAAGGTCATCGTCTCATTTCAGAAAAGCGGCGGACGGCAGTGTGTTTGTCTGAGGGCAAGTGTACAGCCGAGCAGGAAAAGCACTCCTCCGTCACAGGTGCTTGCGGGGAAAAGGTTAACGAGCCGCTCTTATGACGGAATCTAAACACTCGACAGGTCAAAGCACTTCAGCTCAGCACAGCATAAGAGGAAAAAAGCCCTACATATTTACACCGTACATATGCTTTTCCTTGCATGGATAATAAAGCATTTCATCAACAGAAGCATCAGGAAATTGCCTTTGTCTACAAATAAACCTATGGTAAGTACAGTATTGATCCATCAAGCTTAATCCTTTAATTAAGGATACTACAGTGTACAAGTGTTTGGATGTAATTCCTGCTATTGCTGTAATACTCACATTTACAGCAGTTTCTAAGAGGGCTTGGGTTACGAACAGAGGCAAACGGTAGGTGGAGGGCTCATAAAAGCCTCTTATAAAAATCTATTTCTCTTTCACAGCAGCTTGAGCTCCGCAGACATACAATTCAATAACCTATCATAATAAATTCACTCATAAAATATGCAGTATTGCGAATACTTCACAGTGTGCATCCTCATTATCGTTAACTACCGCCCAAATCACAGGATTCCAGCTAATTCATAAATGAAGATACAATCAGCACCTGAAGAAGAATAAACAATTGAATGCATCATTGGTTGACCAATCCTAAATCCGGTGAACTATTGCACGGTAAGACCGAAACAAAATTGCTGAAATAAAATCATCCTGTGTGAAATCACCATAATTCACTAGCACTACCTAGATTATGGTCTCCAGAATTGTTTCGAATTTCAGCATGTTTTAGTCCTGCACACAAACTGCAGAAAACTGTTTATTTCAGCTCAGCATCTCCATCTGCTCAAATTTTGTGAGGGTTTGAAGGCAGGGGCACTGATGCATCAATTTCTTTCCGTTTCACAGCATCTAAAAAAATGCAAGAAAAAAATACTTGCGAAAACAGTCCTTTTTTCGAACTTAAGGGATAAATAAAATTTCAATGGATGGAGATACTGAGCAGCATTCTTCATTTGAAATATAAAGCTAAAAAAATGCTAAACTCTGTTTTGATGTCATTTGCATTTTCCGTAATGTGCTAATTTTTTTGGAACTGGCATTCCTTATAAGGAAATAGTTTACCTGAAATCTGGCTTAACGATGTCATGCTATGATAACGATTTTGTGTTAAACCATTGTCATATTGATCTAGTCAAATTAGCATTAAATCATTTATCCTCCTAACAATCAAATTTTAGTCTCTTGGCAGAGGCAGACAGAAGTACACCTATGACATTCCAGTATTTCATGGAGTCCATGACACCATGCACCTTCACGAGGTTTGCAAGGCTTTTAGAGGAAAAAAAAAAAACTGCCTCACATTATCACTAAACCTCCATCAACAATGGAGTTCAGGTTCTTTTCAGTAAAACAATCCTTTTTTTATGCTAAACCAGGCTTTTAGTAGCCAAAAAGCTGAATCTTTGTTTAATCTGACCATACATTATGGTTCTAGTCTAAGCACTATAAGCAGTTAAACTCTAGGTGCTCATGTTTGGGGTTGAATGACAGGACAGAGCTTTTTCTGGCATGCATTCAGAATAATCTGTTGGCACGGCAGTGTTTTCTGATTGCACAGTCACAGCCCTGGTGACCCCAGGCAGTGATCCTTTGCTTTGTTTTTGTCACTCTTATCATTCTCCTCACTGCGTGTGGGGGCAATATGAACTTGAGTCCCCTTCCAGGCAAGTCCATGTTGATTTGAACTTTTAAATATTCTACTGATGGTAGTTCAGGCAAGTGGCCATCATGTTAGCCATTCCATGACTTAAGGTCAACATGCAATTCCTTCTCTTATCTTTACCATGTTGATGAATATGGAAATTTAGCCTCGGTGTTGCCTCATATTTACACTCCAGTGAAACAGAAAGTTATGGGTAGCTGCTTAGTGTTTCCCAAGCCCTCAGATCAACGAAATGAAGTAGTATATACTGTAAATAGTAAACATGCTTCAGTTACATTTTGTTTGTGAGAGTTTCTAGGGTGCCAATAATAGTGGTGCACAATATTATATATAATAGTGGATTTTTTTTTAAGAATAAAATAACTTCCATTAATGGTCAGATTTTTCTTTTTTTTCCCCTATTTGTGCCAATTTACCAAGGAGAAATTCTCATAACCCTTTCAACTTATCTTTACCAGGATGTCAATAATTGTGGAAGGGACTGTACTGTAGGATGAAGGATTCAAGTAAAGTGTAACTGGGTCAATGAAAAATAAGCCTTTTAAAAATGTTTTCTTTAATAAATCTTTAAAAATATACAGAATACATTTATTTGAATTTGGAAGAGAGTGTTTAAACAAGTCTTAATGGTTGCACAACATTTACAGGGTTCTAGTACAGTTTTAGACTGTATTTGCAATTTCACCAGCCAAAAAATGTCAGGTGGCGCAACCAAAAGTTTCTTGAAAAAGAAACATATTCCCTCTTTTTTTTTCCTAAGTGATTTTTTTTAGTAAGTATACCTGAGAGTGTCTACTCTGCCTAGAACATTACTATTTTGTAGTTGAGTTGGGTAGTAAAAGTAACTTATGGATTCTTTGTAGGGGACGGGTATTTTGGTTTTCCAAAAAATTTAAGAACAATTAAACTTTGTTTATTTGAAAGGTTTTCAATATAAAATTATGCCCCCATATTAATATTATATTAATTAATATTTTAAATTACATATTTAATACACTTCACATAGTGTTAACTTGCTCGGACGGTTGCGCCACCTGACATTTTGAGGGTTTGAGATGGCAGAACATAAAATATATATCATTTTTATGATAAACTGGAAATAAGTTCAAATTAAACAGGTTTTATAAAATAAAATGATGCTTATTATGGATCATTTAAAATTATTTCAAACCAAAGTAGTGCACTCGGACACAAAAATCTGTATGTCACGTCATTGACCATACTAAATTTAATTCAAGGGCTATTTCCATTGCCAGCATGATATAATCTCTTATATATTAGACACCACATTTAGATAGTGAAAAAATGCATTTATTCTTAGGAGCTTTAAATTTTCAACGTCACCACCCACTAGCATTAATAATTCATGCTCCAATTTATTTTTTTACTTCCCCATTATCATTCACCATTTTCACTGCCATCCTTTACACAGCCAAATTCTCACACTAAAAGAAGCATTAGACACTGGTAATACAGAGTGGTAGCACCGTCTGTCTGCTCACTACCACAACCATCTAAGCCAGGGACACAAAGGAGAGGGTGTACTAGGCAAATGACCAAAGATAACAGCAAATAAACTTTGAAAAATGAGCATAGCTAAACTATTAGAATTCCCCGACGTACACGAGGACTGGGACGCATGCGTTGATGCTAGCCAAGACAGCTCGTAAATCCTTTCCTTACCAAGAGGCCCCTTACTCGCTTAAGGAGAGTTTCAGGCAGGAAAATGCAATCTTGACTGTGAACAGCAGTGTGACTACAGTAAACCCAGTCTGTAAAGAGACTTTTGTGTTAGCAGTCATTGAAAAATGATTTTTCCAGGCACTTTTTGGAATCATTCAGGGCAAAAAAAGGAACAAGCGCTCTTAACCACCAAATGAGGCAACATTAATATATCAGCAAGCACAGCGGAGAAGGAGTCAAGCTACGCAGCTATTGAACCCAGGGAGGATGAAACTACAGGAGGCATTAAGTCAGGGGATGATAAATGATCAGTGACGGATGAGGCACTTTGTTTTCTGTGCTCAGCATACGCACTCCCAGAGTAACTGCTGACTGTTAGTGCCGGAACCTGCTGGAAAACACACAGAACCAGTCAAAACGCCTGCGTGCTCTTTACGACTGTTTACTGCTCTGTGTCAAGAGTAATTCAAGCAGACTGTAAATATCCTCAACCAGCGAGAAGCAGGATGTCAAAACTCAGAAGTTGAAAAGAATCATTTATTTCACTGAGCGGGATCTTAAATCTTGGAATTCTTCAAAAAAATGCTAGCTAGTTTTATAAAAACTATTAACTGGGCAGAAATGCCAAGGAGAAGCAACCCAGAACATCAGCACATCAGTGGAAAAGTCTACACCATGCTGGTGTGAACTTTGAGAACCCCGTGACTGTCAGTACATACACTAGCTATGTAGTTGGTAATATTTTATATAGCATATTTATATTCAATGTAGATGAAGGAAAAAAACACTAAATATGCTCAGCAGTTGTTAATGTAAACAGAGGGGATTTTGGTTTGATCACTTTTAATGTGCTCAGTTTTTTTTTATTTAAATTGCTTTAAATTTGTGTGTGCACTCAAACCTTTGCTTGATCCTATACAGCACACACGAAGTCCTTATATGGGTGGCAGCACCGCCCCTCAGATCCCGCTGGCATGGAAACTGGGGCGGTAGACGACAGCTTGCACTAGAGCCCCGCGACCGTGTCAACGAGCCATTAAGAATCATTAGTAGAGCTAGGGGCGAGCGAGAGAGGGGCCCACAGCAATAACTGCAACAACACGCCAGTCCGGCCAGCAATAACGCACCCACAAATCTAATTAAGCAAAATAATCGGCGCATTAGCGCATCCACGGCAGGTAATGACACCATTAATCAGGCTCCCCTGATGAAGGGGGGATCTCAGGAATATCTCATTTTACAAGGGCAATTTACACCTCTCAAAACTCTAAACACTTTTTCATCTCATTTGTTACTGAAAAAAACCCAACAAAGTAAATGAACTATAAATCGAATAGACCACAAAAGCGAAAGAATCCCACTGGTTACCCACTGACAAAGAACTCACAAATTAGGCTAAATGAAGTACATTTTCAGAGAAAAACCAACAAAGGAGTAAAGACAAGTCCAGTCCTCTTACACTCAGTATGGAGTTACTTAGCATCAAATTGTAACTGCCATAGTACCAATTGATGCACTAGCCAATTCAAATGAATTCTGACATTTGTAAAATCCATTTCCCCTCTTGTATCTTTTTGACTTGGATGGTAATTGTCCTGTGAATAAGCTGAATAAAGTTTGTTTTTATGTAAAATAGAAGCAAACTGACATATTAAAATTTGCCCACAAGGGACTGAGACAGTGACTCGTAAATAGGCATCAGCGCTTCATATTAGCCTCCCCATATGGCTTCACACTGCACGGTATTGAAACAGAGCACAAATTCGTCATGGTCACAGATCCTTATGCACAACGAGAGAAACGATGCCAGGCTCAGTGTTACAACAGAAACCTCAGAGGCCACGAGCAGAGGAATGGCGGCCGTTTACCAGACGGACAGAGCATGGAAGAGCGAAAGACTCACCGGTCGGTGGTTTTTCCGCGGCTTCTTCCTCCGATTGAGTGTGCGCGGTGAGCGGAGGTGGTTCTCTTGGTCGGAGTGCCTCTGGTGCGGGTTGTTCGGGCCCTTGTGGGGTCCCGGGGCCAGGCCGTTGGGCATCTTGCCCGGCCTCTTCTTCCGCAGTGGCCCCTGCTCCTCCTCCATACCCTCCTGCCCATGAGGCTTCAGAGACATTGTCTTCTGCAGAGAGAGCAAAGCCAGGGAAAGGTTTCATCACAACTGCACATCAAACGCAATTCATTCCAGCTCAGTTTTACTTGTGTAGTCCTTCTTGCTGAAGACAGTCGCAAATACACAGTAACAGACCCGCAAACACCAGGCTTGGAGCCGCAAATAGTAAAAACGTGTGGAATATCTCCACAGAGGGAAGAAAACCTTGAACTTGCGAAGATACAAAAACTCCCAAATGGAGGAATGAAGTTTTACAGAGGCAGACCATATACTCCACCAGCCAACCGGGTGTAATGGCAGACTGAATCACACAGCACAGACACCAGGCCTGGAAGAGATGGCCAACAGTACAGAACAGAGGATAATAACGGCAAACTAGATAAGGAATCATTTACCCATAATCCATTTCCACACACACACCCCCCCCATCATTGGGCTAATCCTGTATCAAGCTCTCAGATACCATCCGACTATTGTGGACTGTCGGTTTCCATGATCGCGGTTTACAGCATAGTAACATCATAGGCACACAGTTAGTCAAATACACATTTTCTAATCACTGCCTATAAAACTGCAATCTGCTTAATATACTTTGGATCAGGGCAGACAAATCCTTGAACAAAGTCAAGCTTCAAGTCAGCCAGACAGGAAATTACCGTAGAACTGCTTTACTATGGGGTATTAACAGCGACAGGAACTTGGGAAGGTACATCAGTCTGTGGTTTAGATGTCTAACCACCACCTTAAATCATGACAGTTATTTTGTCGTACTAACTGAACCAGCACAGTGATGAAGGACTGTTGCTGAAATCTTGTGCGCATGGTTCCAGCATTGAAAAAAGTAAACCGACAAAAAAGAAAACAAATATTAAAAAATCAAGTGAAGCTGCAAGGAACTCCCTTTTTTGTTTTGAGCACGAGCCATCTACTTTGGTTAAACTACTCAACTGGCTACTCCAGAGAAAATGGTGAGTGCGGTGACTCTTCGGACACTGAACTTGGCACGGTAAAAAAAAGACAAATTAAAGAGAACAGAAATGATAAAGAACACCTGAAGACCGCGCAAGAGAGTTTATAAACAAACCTTCATATGTATTGTAATAGACCAGCCACTGAACGCTGGGTTTATTTGTGTTGATTTCAGGTTACACGAGGTTCTTGATTTTGTCTCTTGTGGACCCCTAAGCAAACTCCAGTTAATTGTCATTAATACGTATCTTGAGGGCAAACATCTCAGAGAGACTTCTCCAAAGAGAAGTGCTGGAATTAACTGGCTAAACGATTTCAATTTACTTCCCACTTCTGTACAAATTAATTAATTAGTCAGCGTGGAGGACAAGCCTCTTGAACTTTGTACAGACGATTAGCGAGCTCATTTCTGTCACATTTAATTTATAACACTGAAGTAGTTTTTCCACAAGACAATTCGGAGCAATTATTTAAAGCAAACAAGGCAAACTGCAGAGCCCATCCAGTGGCCTCAGGCTAAAACACAGTACAGGCTTTTCTTCATCAGAACATGCAGCCATCTGAAAAGAAAATATATAAAGGAAAATAAACCAAGCAAACATTACTGCTTTCAAGATAAATATTAAAATGTATTCAGTGGGGGGAAAGAAACACATTTAGCAAAATTAATGTATGATTGTTTGAATGGATGCGAGCATGTGTGAGTTCTTCCCTACTCCTTTTGTGTCTGTCTTGTTGTTGCATGTCTGTGTATATGCATCAAATTGATATACTTCTTGATCCTCCCTATCCACTTTCGCTATACGTACACACTATACTGAAGCTCTAGCATACTATGACTTTCATTTTATATATATATATCAGTGGCAGTGTTATAACGCATAACGATTACGACTCCAGACTTCTCACGCTTTTCTTTATTCAGGGATTGGAAGCAATGCGTGTGTTTCATGATCGTTTAAATGAAATAAGATCATTTGAAACGTCTTTATGCAATTCCATTGCTTTCAACCTCTCCAGTGCACAAGGACTTCAATTCCGCGCGAGAATCTCTTACATACACGTTGATTGAATAATTGCTGACTACAGCAGAGGAACGTAAATATGCCACTTAAACTCACACCGAATGCCTGAGAGTTGACAGGTATGCGTTATAAATGAAAACTGGCCACACCTGATAATGTTGAGAGTTTTCGGAGTTTCTGTAATGGTAATTTAAATGAATGATTGAAAACAGGTCGAGACCAATCATTAACTTTAAGGGATCGTTTAGAGCCTCCCCTATCGCCAGTTCACCAGCCGCCACTGATTTTATATATATATATATATATATATGGGTCAATCCAAGAAATGGTGTTTGGGGCTATTTTATGGTCGTTTTGACTTCAGAGAGCTATAGAAAAAAAAATAATGCATCATACTTCCAGGTTCTAGTCTCATTTGAAAGAAAACATCCAGGGCTTCAAAAGAAGGGCAAATTTGCACATTTCGGCCTATAATTTCATGAGTTATTGAACCGCAAATTTTAAAAAATGCCCAAAACTGCCACTTTTGGGCCATTTTCACCCATTCCAAGCCATGTATTGTCAAGCCAAATAGTGCTAGACCACCATAAACTTATTTTTTCCTTAGTGGGGGGTCATATCTAACATTTCCATGCGGTTTAGCCATTTCATGACCTACATTTTTTTTTCCTATATCTTTTAATTGCAATTTCAACTCGTTGAAACGCGAATTAAGGAAACTTTTAGACCATCAACTAGCATACTAAGAAGCTAGTCCCGCTGTTCATATTACATCCAGCCAAGAGGGTCCCTATAAGGGTTACGTTCATAGAAATAATTTTTACATACATTGACCTGAGCCTGTGCCAGCATGAAAAAACTATTTTTCAACACCGGCCTCGTCACTTACGTTTCACTGACATTTACCCATATATAGAGCAAACTACTGCTAATTTCTTTACTTCCTACCATCCAAACAAAGTTATAGGGTATATGTACCAACCCTAAACGTAAAATAATAAAGAAAATTAATTCAAGTTGGTTCTATGGGGCGTTGCTCGGTGAGCGAAACACGAGTGATCATCCGGCGCCAAAAATATCGCGAGAAGAGGAAAGCAACTTCCTTTTAACCAGCGAAAGTAAACTATATCCAGGGTCCTTCGTAAACAACTCAGAGGATCTCAAGCTTTGATTGAGGCAAGTTTACGGCAGATTTTACTGCAAAATATAAGAGACATTCTTCAGAAAGGTAAGGAATTTGGATGAAATTCTTACAAAATATTGTTGTGGGGGTGTCTGGGTGCATGCAGATGTCTCAATTTGTACCGAAACAATGTATATTGGGTTCTATGGGTTAAAATAGATCGGCGAGTGAAATTTCCAAGCCGGTACGGCTATTGGTTTGCGTGTACGGAGCCATTTGCCGTGCCTGGCGTGGGTTTGGGGAAAAGTGATACGTGAGGGACCGGCCAGCCACCTTGCCGAAAATGGCCACTGTGGCTTGAATTCCTGTATCCTTGGCTGTAAATCGATGTTAATTCTGTAGAATGAGGTGCCCCACATGTGTTACTACCTTTTTAGACCATGTTTGGGCATTTTGAGTGGACCCCCCACCCCAAAGAAGGGCAGAATGGCAAAATTTTGTCAGAATTTTCACTTTTTTGCCCCCGAAATGGCCTAATTTCACTAGATTACATGCTTTTTCCATGTTATATTCCTTACCACACCTACTCTTAATTGTTTTAGTGTGTTTAACCAATCCTAGATAGTATAATATTGCCACAGTGCAGGCCTAAAGGTATTTGGCTACGCCGCATCGCTCACGTTTCACATACTACGATTAAGGCCGCCACACACCTCTGTATGTATAGCCCGGGAATTTTCACTTGTTAGTATTTTAGATAGGCCTCTTCTCTAATATCCTGACCAGAAGTAATTCACATTGTGCAATACCTTCACTGCTTTTAGGTACATTTTCCCATCGTCACTCGCGTTTCAATTTCTATTTTTTATGTCAATGACAGAATCATGCCAGTGAGTGATGCAGTGGTGTCTGAGGGCCCGAAGATCACGGGCATCCAGTAAAGGTCTTCAGCCTTGTCCCTTACGCACAGAGATTTTTCCAGTTTCTCTGAATCGTTTGATGCTGTTATACACGGTCGATGACGATACCTTCAAAACCTTTGCAATTTGATGTTGAGGAACATTGTGTTTAAAGTATTCCACAATTTTTTTTACGCAAGCCTTCACAGGTTGGAGAGCCTCTGGCCATCTTTACTTCTGAGAGACTCAGCCTCTCTAAGACATCCCTTTTATAGCCAATCATGTTACACACCTGATGCCAGTTAACTTAATTACTTGCTAAATGTTCTTTCACCTGATTCTCTTATATATTAATTGCTTTTTCAGTGCTTTTTTTTGCCTGTGTCCCAACTTTTTTGAGACCTCTTGCAGCCAGAAAATTTGAAATGAGCTCATTTTGTGGATAAAAATGTAAAATGTCTCAGTTTCAACATTTGAAACGTTATCTATGTTCTATTGTAAATACCGTACTGGCTCATGTGATCTGAAAGTCATTGCATAGTTTACTCACAATTACATTTCGTCCCAACTGTTTCGGAACTGGGGTTGTATAATTGAGGGGATGAAAGGCAAACGTGTTTTCATAGTCTTTTCAACAAATATTAGAGGAAAGTACTGTATCAAATCCAACAGTGCTTTTAAATTTACATAAAAACTGAACAACCAATATAGAGTACATCAGTAAATAGAGAAGATATTTCCCGATTAAAAACAGCTCAATCCAAACCAATGGAATACTGTAACAGCATAATTAAAATCCATCTACGTCACCAGAAAGACAGGAAATCACATAAAACAACCCAAGGAAAGTGCTTGAATAAAACTAATCTATAAATCCGCCCAGATGGAGGCCACTCAGTACCCGCCATGCTACACTTAATGTTTTCCCCGAGTCATCATAATGTTTAAACATGTACACTTTAAAGAGTCCATAAAACAAATTCAGATTTAAGACCCACAACGCTACACATCAAATTCACTTTAAAGTGCTTTTTTTCCTTGTTATGACCCGTCTTGGGTGCCTTTCAGAGGAGAACTCCTGTTCTTCAAAAGAATGAAGCCCCGGATACTTGGTAGGAAATGAATCTCAAATACGAATATGTGAGTCATAGATCATAAAGAGCATAGGCTTTCTGAACAGCGTGTTCAGAGTCAGCATTAACTTATTATTATCCTGTGCTGCACTGCACTGCTGGCGATAGAGCCGTCTGACAGCTCATGTGGCCAATGAGTGAGGGACATTTGGTGATGACGCCGCCCAGGAAGGGCAGGTTCACAATCAGCATGTCAGCCTGAGCACTTTATCCGCCAGGAACATTTATAGAAAGTTGCTGCAATTAGGACATGCTAACAAAAATTGCTGGTATTCTCATTTTTATTCAAAAGGAACAATATAAACTGATTTAAAACGAATATTTTAAATACATCATTACGAGTCACACTCTGTAAGCATTAAACCAAAAAACTAGTCTAGGGTTATCATTTTAAATACTCTTCAATTAATTTCGGAGCCTCGGCAGCGGTCAGCTCTGCTGGATGAAAGCATCACACGAATGCTACAGTCCTGCGCACGCATGGTCATACGCGGCTGCCCAGGCCACGTTCGACCTTGGGTGCTTCCTGTCTGCCTACATAGCATTTGCAGACGTATAGCAGTTGCGAGATGTACTCCACAGTGTGCCACAACTCTGGCTGTACTCATTCCGGCCATCAGCATTCCAATCACCTGATTGCTGTTTTGTTGTGTCGATCGTGGCATTGTGATTTTCACAAACGTAAGGTTTCTAAGCCAGTATTTCTATAGCCAGGGTTAAGGTTCAGCAATGCATACAACATTTCTTTGCTCACTCTCCTTTTTGCGGATCATTTGAGGAGTGGCTAATGTATCGGACTATTGTTGTCGGTACGTGGTCAGCCGACTTACCCATTTGTCAGAAATCACCACTTGTGAGCTAAAAATTTACTTTCTTGTATTTATTTTTTCCTTACTACATTATTTGCACAAAATTTTGCCCATTGTTGCTTATAGCATTTTTAATGCCTCTTTGATGAACAAAGATAGCCTAAATAAACTCCATATGCTGTTTTTAAATGACGATTTCATCTTTTGTAGGAAAAAAGTTTTCCAAATGTACCTGGTCTGATATGTAAAAGCAATTACCCCCATAATCAATTAAGTAATTAGATTATAGTAATTAAATCAGTGTCAGCACTAATCAGCTGCTTGGCTGGATTGAAAACCTGCAGCCCTTTTTTGGACCAGTTCGAGACCCCTGATTTATACAAATTTTATTGACAATAGTAGAGAAAAACAGAAAAAATCCGGAAGGGGGCAAATACTTTTTTTTATATATATAAGCACTGAACAACTCAGATTAGCCGAAACCAAGTGTACACCATTTTCCTGTGAACTGCAGCTTTAATGTGACGGAGGCAGTGAAGATGGCTTAAAAAACAACAGTGAAAGACAGCCAGGGAATTCCACACAGCTTTCCATTTCACAACACCAGAGGTGCGATTCACAGTAAAGACCACACACACACACACGCGCGCGCGCACACCCAGTCCATGCGCATGCACGCAGACACACACGTACCCACTAACACACGCACACACACAAACAAACACAAACTCTGTTGGAAATTGCTTATGCAGTCTGTTGGCTCATCTTAATGTTTTTTTCTCCCGAGAAAAAGCAGTAGATGCACCCACTGTTACATTACACACCCAGGCACTGCGTTGGACCTCGTTTGACTTCCAAAGATTCAATGAAAATATCTCCTTTTAACTCCTTCTTGCAAGCCAGCGAAACTGCCACATCAAATCTGTGCTTTCAGTTATTCTGCTGTCGGTACACTGACTCCATTCATCAGGTGATCATGCAAAGCCATCTTCATTCTCCACAATCCCACTGTCACGTAATGGCTGCCCAATCCATTTATCACCAGCAAGTAAAGGCCAAACACGTATCCTGCGGGATGGTGCACCCCGAGAATAGACAGTAAGCACATCCTGGGTCCACAGAGATCAATAGAACAGGAAGGAGGAGGCTTTTCTCCACTGAAACTCAATGACAGTTTTCACAAGCCTGTAGGCGAGGATATTTTTAGCCATATACGTTTCTGACAGCGCTATACTGGCTGGTGCGCAGGCTTTAGGCTTCGTGGAAAGCAGGAAGACGCATCAAGTAACGCCACTTCAAACTGCTACAGAGATGCTTTACATGGATTTAGGCCTAAAATCCCTTCAAAACAAATCTTCAGCTAAAATATTCCTCATCGCACAGAAAAGGCTGGTTCAGGCATATCAAAATCAGATGTTAGTACTAAAATGATGCTAACAATAAAAACCCCAGAAAGTGAGCAATGCTTTCAATCACCAACTAACATCCATTAAATGATACTTGAGCATAATGAATGCATGGTATGAAATTAGAAAATAAAATGGCGGCAGGAGTTCATTTAGCTCAGGTTGGGTTGTCCACTGTGTGTATACAATTCTAATCACATACTGTACAGCACGCATCACAAATAATGGTTCTACTGTGCTGAGAACTTCTGGTTTTTACACGCTCCCTTTACCTGGGAGTCAGGCGTTAACACAATTAGGCCATTCATTTGCACGATTTGCTCAGTTAATCTTTCTCGGTTTAAATTTTGCTCGCAGTAATTGAATTACCATTTAAAAAACTAAACAATTTAGTTCACTTACACACTTAGACTTGGCCATACAACCGATGATACAGCAATATCCTTAACAACCAAAATTCTCTGATGCTGTAGCAATGGGCAACCCAGTCAAGCTCCTCTGAAACATAAGAGCCTCCATTTCTGCCGTCGCTCATGAAGAGGGAGCGTCAGTAACGGAGCCTCTCCCCCATCGCTCTCCCGAACCCCCTCTCCCGTAATTACCACATATCGCAGCAACAGAGCAGTGGCTCGCAGCCGAGCGAACAGGCGCACAGCTAATTGGCACCCTCTGTTCGAGAACGGCCTTTTCTTCTCCCGCCGTACCCAGGCACGGATGAAAGCCCAGCAAAGCAGGGGAAATGAAAAGGAGCCGTTCGCGGTTAAGAGCTTTATCGCGTTTTCCACCGCCGCGCGTCCGTGTTAAACAAATGTATTTACGTGTTTCCGATGGCAATTTCCCCCCTCGCCTCCCCTCCCCTCCCCTCCCCCCACTTTTACAGGCGGAAGAAGGGAGGATGGGCACACAATCCCACTGCTTTCCCCCTCCCTTTCATTATTAATGGCTGCCAGGGCAGCCGAGGGACATGCCGGATGCAGCAGGTTTAATTTGGGCAATGTAAAACATGCCCGCGACCTTGTACAGCCCAGTCATTTCACCCAGCTGCACGAACACCAACACACACAAAAGTGCGGATACAACTCCCCCTGAATATTACTCATTTACGCATGATTACACTAAATACCCAGCTAGGGAGGCCTTCAGTAAATAGGCTTCCTCCTTTTTATTTAATGCGAGATGGTGTAATAACTACCACAGTCACAAATACTATAGAAGAAATTTCACACCGAAACCCAGTAAAAGAAGATTATACTGCGAGTGCCCAGTGCGGCAGATAAAGGTAGGGGAGATTGCAAATCATAACTGAAATGACCTGCACCTGAAAACAATACATGAAAATGAAACAATACTGAAACTATCCCTGGGATTATGAACAAAGCAGTTTGAATGTTGTTTGAAATGGCACACAGTAGGCCTACTGAGCTCGGCGGTCATATTTCCGAGACACTGTGCCCATTGCAAACTTTGTACTAAAACATAGAGGCCACTGTCTTCAGACTGATTTTGTTCCATAACTACTCAGTGGATTTATTTGGACAATCCTGACATATTTATGACCCAAGTCTGTGCAGACAGTCAGTCACACTCAAAATCACTGAGTTCAGACCATTAAATTAAATTCACCATAGCAAAACTGGTCACATATAATGTGTTTGAATATTGCTTTGTAGGATAACACTTCGTATATCGGGCTTGCTAACCAAATTACCCCTCTGTTGCATGACTCTTTTCTCCTTTGCCTATTAAGGGTGGTGGGTGGATTTGTTTACTTTAAATAGCAACCAATATGCAACAAAGGGTTAAAAATCATTAGTATTTCCATTTACAGTATTTCACCCTTCCTTCTTAGTATTATTTTACAATATATTCAGCTGCTCATCACACCAGGCTGGTAACACAAAATCTAACTCCATCAGGGATACCGTGGACTACATCACTAATCAACAGGAAGGCATCATTAGCCACACAAATTTCCCGCTGTAGGATCAAAAAAAATTGGAGCACAGCAGCTGTGAATCTGCAACTGCAAGACAGAAATTCACAAAAACATAAGTGAACAATGGAAAAAAAAAAAAAAATGAATTAAAAACAAAAAAAAAAAGTCCCAGGAAAGGGAATATTTTATTAACACACAGGAAGAGGAAAAAGAAAAGAAAAATTAAATGGAGGAAAAAAGGATAATTAATTAAAAAAAGAAAAGAAAAATACAAAGGATAGAAAAACAATTAAAAACATGACAACGGTGATTTACAATAAGAGCTCGCCTGCCTTGCTTCACCCGTCAGTCAGAGTGACTGACAGGTGGGATAAAGCCATGCAGTTAGAGGGCTAATTAGAAACTGATGAACTGAATGTAGGGCTTTATAATCCAAAGGAGCTGCCTGGACCCCAGATCCAAGCCCGGCCTGCCTTCACGGGCTGTCGAGGGGGGGAAATTGTTTACCGTTTGGAGAGAAGAGAAGCTCTTGCTCAGGCTAAACACCCTGCCAGATAGCAAAGCCAGCCACATTATCTGGAGCCCTGCCTGGGCGCACTCAGCCACTAAAGGAAAAGGATCAAAATTAAGACACAATTTAGCATTTAATCAAAATCCTACTTTAAATGCAAATTTTCCCCAGCGCAGGCCATTACAGCTGGTGCCAAGGATTTTCCATCACTCTCGGATGTTGCGCCTTGAGCGTGTTGGCTACGGTGTGCTCGAGCCGTCAAAATCTCCCAGCATTCTTGCGCTGACATTTCACCTGCCGTTAGCCCACAGAGTAAAGGCCAGTAGTGCGGGCCAATCATTAACAACATCTACCCCACTAACCACCAATCACAGCTGAGTAGGGCTGCCTGAGACAGTCAACCACCCCTGCCCTGGTCAGATCTTAGCCCGGTCTATAAATGGTGGAAATTCCTAGACAGCGCATATAATATTTAGGGCAAGAACGTTTAATTTTAAGATGAAAGTATACCCTCTAAGCACATCTTGATTGATTCAAATCCATCTATGGAGGTGGCATTCAGAGCCAAAATAACAAATGGATCTGACTGTATATTGAGCAAGAAACTATGACACTCTTGTTGGTGGAAGTATATATTTTCAAGCCATTTCCTACCCATTCTATTGCATAGACTGCATAGGTACCTGTACATGTGCTTAAGGCTCATGACATGGATCGTTTTTATGAAATGCAGTTTAATTGTATTTCAGTATGATCTCAAAATCTATCTAAAGAAACAGGTCAGCAGCCTCTTCATCAACAGACAATTTTGTTGACTTTGTCACTTTGTTATTGCACTTTAACTGCTTTGTTTATTTATAATGGTCGGTCAATGGTCACCAGTCATCGACCCCCCCCCCCGTCACCACCTTGACTAACCAATTGTCTGCGGGAAACCCTGAAATGTCATATTAAGCAAGTTATAGCACATTTTTGCCATTTGGCCTTGGCCTTGAGGGCCAGGGTCAAATGTGACTGACTCACAATGTTCGGCATACCTGATTCCCTTCAGGTGCCTCATACATACCTAAGCTCTAAATGCTATATTAAGAGAGGTATAGCACATTTTTGCCATTTGACCTTGACCTTTCGGCTCAAGGTCAAATTCGACCAACTGACAACACGCGGCAAGCATGATATGCTGTACATGCTCTATTCATACATATATTATAAATGCAAAGATGAGCAAGTTATGGCACATTTTGTGGCAAAACATCCCGAAAAAAGATGAAGTCCAGACATGTTGCCTAGGTGGCGCTATGAAGGAGCGATTCAATCTAAACGCCGTTTACACCGTTGAAGCAGGTCATGATACTGATTCCATTGCTGCGATTAAAAAAAAAATTCATCCGACAGTTTTTGAGAAAATTGCACCCAAGTGCCAAAAATGGCCATTTTTGACATAAAAATGGCCGCCAAGTCTAAAAGAATGATTCAATCAAAAAATTTTTACTCAGGCATTAACTTGATGACCCATTTGATCACATCCCCAAATTGAAAAAAAATTTATCAGACTGTTTTTGAGATACGGCTATAAACGGACGACACCGACGCCGAACGCAAACTGACGACAATAGGTTAATGGCCTACGGCCGGCAACCTAAAAACCTGAAATGCAATATCAGTCACTAATTGCACTACTAAATGTGGGCTCCATTTCTAGTAGTTGTGCAGGTGACTCTTTTTCTGAATGAATGAATGACTTCTCCTTAAGTCGGCATGATGTAACACCAAGGTAGCCCACATGAAATGATGTCCGCAAAGAAAGCATACTGAAAGCAATGTATTACTGTGTTGTTTGACAATAAATAGAGCATGTGAGCAAGTGAGAGCGTGTGTCTGTCTGTCTGTCTGTGTGTGAGGGTGCGGAGGGGATTATAATGAATTTTTCAGCCTGCTTTATCTGCCATTTTATGCTCCAATTAAAGATATTTTTGATTTTCCCTCAGTGTCGCCTTCACTTTCATGCACACATATTGAGCACATGCACAGTCTCTCACACAGAGTCACTTTAACTGAGAAAACTTAACCCAAGCTGGCTGCTTTGAGAGGCCATTGATATGAACACAGATAATGTGTCGTTAACATTTTATCCATCCCATTTACTTCAGAACAAGGGGCAGTGCAGTAACCGAGCTAAGCAGCATCGAAGGACCAGCTCCAGCTCGGCTCTCGCTGCCTTGTTAACTTTTAGTGCCTTGCATAGTCAAACACCCCAGTATACTGCTGACACACTCCTCCCTTATAATCCCAATTGGGCTCTTCAGTCATCGGCACTTTAACCACTAGCTGTCCCGAATACCTGCTGGTGACCGTACATTTCAAGCTGTTGCATCCAATCTTTGGAAAGTTCTCCCCCAATCGTCACAATCCCCAGACTCCCGTGACATTTTCATTAAGCAACTGCAAAAATTTTAATTCAGACAAATAAATTTTACTCACTTACTTGTCAAAGACAATGGCAGTGGTGACCTAAAACCCCATGTCTTTCAAGGTTTAATTGGTAAGTACAAGCCTGCATACAACATCAGCTAGACCAATATAAACATCCTGAGAAACACCTTCACTCATTTGCCAACCAGACATTTCCGAGTAGGGATAACTGCGGTCATGATTTATCCACATCCCCAAAATCAGTTCGCAAAATGTTGCATTCCACTCTCAATAACGACTACATTGTGGTAATTAGACTGGAAATTACGGATGTCCGCATATGCTTCGTAATTTACATTTGTATTTTTTTTTTTTTATTATTATTGTTATATGGATAAATTTTAGCTAAAATTTAAAGAATTGATTTTAGCATAGTTGTTTACAGCATGTTTTGCAACCATTCACAAGTGAACAATAGATGATTAAGTCAAAATATCCCATCTTATAGCGCCCACAAGTGAAAAGCAGGTCTGCAGTCAATCAGTTTATTCTTCCCGCAGCCAAAATAGGATTCTTCTGCAAAACCTCACTTAGTAAAAGGTTAGTTAGGCAGAAAATTGACTGAAACTTGAAACCAGCACCACAAAGTCATGGTCCGTTGTGTACGTCGGCTGACACATGGACCATTCAGGAGAATTTAATTCTACACCTGTGGGGCATTTTAAACAACCCACAAACTTTCACTCTCAGGTCATCAGTGCCAAGTCCACAGCAAAACATTAGCTTTCCATCCGCTAAAAGAAAGTACAGTGGCGAAATCTGAAAAATAAAATGGACCCAGAAAAAGGGCGAAAGTCAGACGCGCAAATTGTTTATTCAACCGCATGACTCACAACCCCCCCCCATACTTTGGGAACCCTCAGCTGAATACACACAGCCTCCTCTTATCTTAATTGAATGCTCATGGATAAATAAAATTACTGAAATGCATAAACACCAATTCAAGTGAAAAGTATCCCAAGCGAGAGGAATGAAGACAATGGCTATTTCCAAAGAGAACTTTTTGTCCAATGACAATCCAGGTCTTCACCGAGTTCTCAGAATTTGCACACGTCGATCTAGCAGTATGAGTCCATTTTACAAGACTGTTATTTTAACTCCTCAGTGCAGATTTAGATGCCGGCGTCCATAAATTCCAAAATTTAATTGCTAAATAATTCTGTAATTAAATTTCCAAACATCTTGCATAATTGGAATAATTTTCCAGAGTCTCTGTGACACAAATACTGACTTATAAAGCCGTAAATAGGCTCATGCACAACAGGAAAAATGGCAATATTAGTATTCTGCTCAAAGGGGTTAAAGTTAGATCCAAGTTCACTGGGTTTAACAAATCATTCAATTAAGCCCACATCAGAGAAATTTCTCCTGAAGTGCGGCTGCACACTATTTTTTTGGCTTGGAGAGCACGGTAGGATATTAATTTTTTACTCTGAAGCTGTCACGGTCCCTCGCCTTTCCTGACATTTCTGTCACAATCAGCGCTGGTTCTGACTCGACAGTTTCCTCCAGTCTTGAGAGGACGAGAGGCGTAAATCAAAGCCAGCCGCCCCGCACGCACTCGCCTGCACTTGAAGGCAGCCGCGGGATAAGATGGGCCTCTTCTATTCGCCATTCCTCACACAGAAGGGACGTGTCGGGAAACCTCTCACGCGGCTTTGATTTACAATGGTCCAATCTGTGGATAATCTTCAGCTGTATCAGGCTGTCAGCACCTGATAGAACGTTTATTTAAACACTCCCCACTATTACTCCATCTCATCGGCAGCCCCGGCACCGAAGCACCACTCGCAGGCAGCGCTTACACTATCTGCAACAACACAGCGCATATCTTACAGTAAGGACTGTATGCTTTCGGAGATCGACATTGTGAAAGGGTGTAATGCCTATATATGGCTCACTCCATGTGGATGTGCAATCTCTCAGATTAAAAGCAGACAGTCTGCATAGTAATTGAGCATTACGCAATGTACGCCTAACATTAGAGTACAGATAACTACATCAAATATACAAGACCTTCGCAATGCATTGGTGCGTACATTCATCCATACCAAACTATGTGGCATTTGCAGCTCTTGAAAATTGTTTCGCTCACCAAATACTAACGAACTTGTCGGTCAATGATGCTGTACAGAACAAGCCCAAGATGTGTCAAAATAGAGCCACCATAATGTGTCATTTAATTTACGAAACTTTTTTATACTTGCTCTGCCTTGACATTTCAAAAACATTGCTAAGCAAAATCTCTGGTCTACAGAGAAATGACGACCGCGCAGCCCGAACACGTTTACCCAGAGAGAGCCACGCAGAGGCTGCTCCCTCAGGTTTCCACATTCATCAATAGCTGTGAAGGGAAATCAAGGAGCCCCCATCAGCAGAGAGCCAGAGTTCTCTCTCTCTTAACACATCTGTTCTTCACGCTGACACTGAGTGCACTCCATCAGACTCCAGGCCAAAGCATTCGCCAGGAACCCTTCCATCCGCTGGTACAAGCCTTCAACCTGGCAAGGACTGAAACAAATTCATTTTCAGGCAGTAACACGATGATCTGCGGCTCAGCCAAGAACTTGGATTCTGCGCTCATATACTTGAGCGTTACACAAGCACTTGAATTTATTTTATTGTTTAAGTGCAATAGCATTTGATACAATCCAAAAAGGACGATATAGCTTAGGCTAGACATCCTATATCCTTTGCATTTTTTTTTGTATGTGGCACCGTTGTATACATCATCCCTGCCAAATAAGCAATAAGTACATCAACTCGACAGTCAGTCGCCCAGGCACTGGTCGACTTGTATCCCCGGACCCTCTAAAGCAATCACTTCCAAAAATCGATAGGCTTTGTGACTTTACCACACACACAGCCCACGCCAAATATGAAACTAATCGGTGGAAATGCGTGGCCTGTAGAGAGCTCACAAGAAAATCTCTGCAGATATGACGGACAGGGTGTGACAATCACTGATCAATAGTATCCCCCAATCATCATCTGGGGATGCAACAAAAAATAAACAAGCAGCTTTTATAATGGTTTCATAGCCTTAAGTTGGTTGAGAAACAAAAAAAAATTCTAATGAGTATGTGCATCCAGTAAAAAAAAAATGCTTACAGACTCAAAACAGTAAGAAAAAGGAACAATTGGGGGGTCCCAATAAATAAATAAATAAATAAATAAAAATAAATTCAGTCACCATCCGTCATTTTTCCTTTCATTGCTCTGTTCTACATTTTTTTTTTCCTATTCAATGCCATGAATCTACAAAACTAATCAGTTTATCAGGATATGACACAAACGTAGAAGAAAAAAATCTGCAAAAGCAACATGACAGCTCCTCTCCGCGCAGAAGCGTTAGCCTGAGGTCCATCGGCAGGCGGACTGGGCACACCGACAGAGAGTGGGAAGCTGGGAAGTGAAGTGGGAGGACGAGAGAGTGAGAAGAGTGAAATAAGACAAAGGTTTGAGGGATAGGAAGTTGGAGTGAAAGAAAAAAAAAAAAAACACAACAGACTGTGTACCCGAGTCTTCGTACCGCCATCAATTTCCCGGGATCAATAGGACATTATCACTCACAGCCCTGGCCTCCAGGAGTCGAGAGAGAGGCCCTCAGGCTATGAACTCCGCTGGGTCAAAGGGAGCCTCGAAATGAGGACCCAAGAGTAAAAGGCCCAGGCCTTTGTTTGAAAAGCACAGTCTTGCAGCACTGTCTTGAAAAAAAAAAAATCTGCAGTTTTTTCTGCTCATTTGCTTCCTTTTTCATTCAGTGTCTTTTGCAAGGTCACCAGTTCGCCGATCAGAATCACAGTTACTTTCATTAACACAGTTCCAAGTCTGCATTTGACAGGCTTGAACAAGTTTTTTTCTTCAAAACGCATCCGCAAGTCTGCGTCCACACAACCCATCAAAAATGTAAAAATACAAAAATAGTTCAATTTTGTCATCGTTACTGTCACCCATAGTACACGTAAAATCCACACTGAAGAGCAGCAAGTTCCTGTGGATCGACCTGCAATGGTTCCCTCAAACCCTAACAAAGTAAACTTCATTCAACATATAAATGTTATTGAGCTACTACTGTATATTCATTTTAAAAATGAAAAACTGACAGTATGGTTGACTTCCACAGGGTAGGAGCACACTGGCATGGAACAATATTCAAACTATTTTATGGTCAGCCAACTGGGCAACAGAAAAAAGTGAAAGGACCATATCTGTAAAAACGTCATTTAAAATGCCAAAAAAAAAAAAAAAAAAAGACTACAGTAAAAAAAAAAAAAAAAAAAAAAAAAAAGTTCCAATGATTACACAGATGGCCAGCAATATTTAAAAGGGATAACCAGCAAATTTGCGACACTGAATGACCTACCTTGAAAGCTCATATTTGGAGCATTTTGTCCAGTGCATCAGTTCATTAGTCGTTAAATGCTCAGGACTGAAGAAAACTCATTAGAAGTGGAAGGAATTAAACTCTCTACGGAGACTCATTTCTTTGTTCAGCCCCCTCAGGTTATGTTTTCAAATAAAAGTTCCACTTAATTTCCTATGGTAGAACATTCTGTTCCAGCAGACTTGTAAAAGACATGGTCCACATCTGATTTTTAAATACCAAACATGGAAAAATACACTTAGTGACTGTTCCTAACGGTTTACTTCAAACAGGAGACTGACATCAATTAACAGGTAATCAACCAACAAAGATTTTTCCCTGTAGCAAGAACAGGTATGCCGATTAAACAGAAAGAAAGAAATTTGTACATGAAATATATACACAAAATAACTGCTTCAAAAGCCAAGGCTAAAAAACGTGCCGTAGATTTGAAATGCCTTTTGCTTCGATACACCCATCAAAAAACTCCCTTCTCAGGCATACTGTCCAACATTGCCTTCATGCACAATGTTTTTCAGTCCCCATGGATTTCCCAATTTTCTTTTTGGGAGATTTATAAATAATATTCAGAATAACTGATTTTGCAGCAGTAATTTCCAGATTTATGCAAATAATGAGCCCACTTTCATGATTGTTAATTAGTACTTTTACCCGTCACTACATTTTCTGAGGTAGAATTTGGCCAAAATAAGACAGAAACACTAATATGAATAGAATTATTTATTTCTTTGCATTCTCTTCTGGTCAATATTATGAGCTAGCAATTTTTTTAAGATTGCTCATTATTACATGGACAAGCTAGTTTAGTTTAGCTACAAGGTTCGCTTGTGTGCTACTATCTAGGCAGCATTAGCAAGTTACATTTGCACACTCATAGCAAGGATGCCATCAGCTGTCAAGACTTTTAATCTGACCCTGGCAGCCAGTACAGACACTTGTCTTGCTGCTGGCGTTGGGTTCCTTGGAGGTGGCTGTCAACAGTTGATTTGATTTTTTTTGCACACAGTTTGGCTCCATTCATGTGTAACATACTAGGACATCAATGCATTGCATATAGCCAATAAAAAATAGCATTTAAAAAAAATTTGTGTATAATTTAAAATCTCAATTTTCAAACAACCTGTGTTTTATTATTAACAATTATTCACTTGATTATATTTTTTAATAATTTTTTTTTATCCCATTTGATCATTTGACCACTACATTTGACACATGGGTCAAGCTTTTGTATAAGAGGATTGGCTCTCCAAATCCAAGCAATTATCACATACATGGACAACCACTTGTCAGGAGTGGCTCAGGGAATTTAACACAAACTGACAAAATACTGGGAGAAACAAGAAATACCACAAATAAAATTAAGAAAAAATAGGACCAAGGGTCCTGTAGCTTACTGGCAAGCAGTCTTACAGCGATGATACAAGTTATGAAAATTTCATGGGAAGTTTGACATTTGAAACAATGAAAATCAATTTCAAGGTCACCAAATAAAAGTTCACATACATTTGTAAGACCTTCTGTAATACAATCCTAAGCTCTGAAGCAGTTTTGGTGATACAAGTCATTAAAATATGTCAATATGTATTCAATATGTCAATTGTGAACTTTAAAGGTCACAGAATGTCAAGTTGCGGTCAGCAAATGGACTTCATATATGACTTTCTAAATGTCTCTATACAAACCTTGGCTCAATCTGTGACCACTGTGGTGATACAAGTCATTGTAATTTCACTGTGGAGTTTGACCCTCAAAGGTCACTGACAGTCAAATTAAATGTCACCAAATGAAAGTTCATATGTGACCTCCTAGATGTCAGTAACACAAACTTAGGCTCCATCTGTGACCGTTTTAGTGATACAAGTCATTGAATTTTCACTAGGTTGCATTTGACCTTTGGAGGTCAATACAAAGGTCACCAAATGAAAGCTCATATATGACTTCCTATGTCTGTAATACAAACCTAGACTCCATCCGTGACCGTTTTGGCAAGACAAGTCATTCTTGTCTAATTGTATTATGTCAAGTTTGACCTTCAAATGTCATCAACAGTCAAGCTGAATGTCACCAAATGGAAGTTCATATGTGACTTCCTATGTCAGTTACACAAACCTAGGCTCCATCTGTGAACTTTTCAGTGATAGAAGTCATTGAATTTTCTCTAGGTCAAGTTAGACCTTCGAAGGTCAATAGGAAGGTCACCAAATGAAAGTTCATACATGACTTCCTATACTTCTCCAATACAAACCTACATTCAATCTGTAACGATTTTCCTGATATAAGTCATTGAAATTTCACTGTATAGTTTCGCCGTTCAAGGTCACTGAAGGTCAAGTTCAAGGTCACCCAATGAAACTTCATACATGACCTTCCTATATGGCCACAATACAAACCTAAGCTCTATCTGTAATAGTTTTGGTGATAGAAGTCATTGAAATTTTACTATGTGAAGTTTGACCTTCGAAGGTCACCAATGGTCAAGTTCAAGGCCACCAAATGAAAGTTCATGTATAACTTCCTATACATCTCCAATACAAACCGAAACCATCTGTAACCATTTTGCCGATATAAGTCATTAAAATTTCACTGAGAAGTTTGGGCATTCAAGGTCACTGAAGGTCAAGTTCAATGTCACCAAATGAAACTTCATACATGACTTCCTATATGCCTGCAGTACAAACCTAAGCTCTATCTGTAAATAGTTTTGATGATAGAAGTAATTGAAATTTTGCTTGACCTCAAGTTTGACCTTTCAAGGTCATCTGAGGTCAACTTTAACACAGCCAAAATATAGGTCATACATTACTTCCCATATGTCAGTAATACAAACTTAATCTCTATCTGCAACCATTTAGCTTCCACAGGCGATTTGGCCCACTCTCCATAAGACCCAATGTTAAAGTACTGCGCCCCCACTAGACCCACTTCCATCGATTCAATCAAAATGGAATTTGCACTGTACATAAAGTGTATCAAGGTGAGTTGATTGCCAGATTTAGAAAAAAGTTATCAGACAGTTGTTGAGAAATAATTTTTTGAAATTTCAAGTCATATCTTTTAACACTGTTCATATATTCCCTGACCTCGAGTTTGACCTTTCAAAGTCATCTGAGGTCAACTTTAACATAGCCAATGTATAGGTCATATATGACTTCCTATATGTCGATAATACAAACTTAATCTCCATCTGCAACCATTTGGCCTCCACAGGCCATCTTGCATATTCATAAAGTACAGCGCCCCCACTAGACCCACTACCGTCAATTCAATCAAAATGGCACTCGCACTGTACATTGACGGTACCAAGGTAAGTTGATTGCCTGATTTAGATAAAAATTTCTGAGTCCTATCTTTAACATTGGGGCCAAAATTTCAAGGGCCCATAAAACGGACAAAAATGATTCAATAAAAAATCCGAAAAAAAAAATCTGGAGATATGGTCTAGTAGTACGTTCTGGCAAATTTACACGGAAATTCATCAGGCCAAAAAAAAAGATAAAAAATGTTCCGGACGACAGATGACTGACGACGGACGACACACCACGACAATATGGGCCGGTAAGCTAAAAATGATTCAATCAAAAATCCTAAAAAAAAAACATCTGGAGATATGGTCTAATAGTATGTTATGGCAATTTTACAGGAAAATTCATTAGGCCAAAAAAAAGATAAAAAATGTTCCGGACGACAGACGACAGGCGCCACACCACGACAATAGCATATCGGGCCAGAGGGACAGCAATTTACAGCCCACGCCTATGATTTGTTCCAAAGATATTGGCCTCCAAAATCCCAAAAAATTAACGTGCACGATTCGCTAGGGGCATGGTCCTCTATTTTTGGGGGGCCATATCTCAGAAACCGCCAGGAGTAGGAGCCTAAAATTTTGCTTGTGTTCATTATGAATGTAGAAGTACTCCCAAAATAAATTTGAGCCAAATCTGAGTTGATGACCTGGGAACCTCTGGTTGACTTCATATGGAATGACCCACTAACAATTCAGTCTTACTGATAAAAATGGAAAATTGGATTGGAAAACTTTATTTACTGCACTCCAGGGTAAACGGTGGAGATTTTGGGGCCTTTGCACTGCTTGATGCCTCCTTTGAAGAACGTGCCATGTCAAAGATCCCTCTGAAGTCCATATTCCGTTGAAACTGACAGCCGTATCAAATATTTTCAGGACAATTCCCATGAAAAGGTGAAAACTGACAATTAGATCTGAAAAAAGACTTGTTTTTCACAAAGGAAAGCCCCTTCCACTTCTGCAGGAAGTGGCACTGATTGATCTTTCGTTATTAGTTATTAAAGGACAATTTCACTGGTCAGCTCTTAGGGAACTTCAAGATATCAGAGTGAAATGAGTACCCTGAGTTGTCAAATCCTGCGTTAAGAAAGCCTGTCCGCTTCGTTTCAACATACCTGAGTGAACCCAGATTTTCAGCCAAGGCACCCATTAAAAGTACATACAGGCCCCATCTCAGTGTTGAAAGGAACCTCTGCCCATTTCTCAGCCATGCATCAGTAACCTGTGTTCAGCACAACAACAAGCAGATCATCCTCATTGGAGCTGGCTCTATAATCAACATAATCTCCATAAACCAAGGCACGGGTGAATGCCTAGCCTGCGTCATTGAGTTTCTACCTTGCTTCCGCATTTCAAGCACATCTGGGTGATCCCACAGTTAACTCGCGTTGCATTTGGAGTCAATACAGCAAGCATTTACCCCATCTGACAGCACTGCAGCAGCTTGTATCATCCGAATTTCCAGTCAGCCAACCACTGCCTTCAAACCACTTTATCATGACATGGACAAAAAAAATGAATGTCCTCATTAATATAATGTTGATCAGTGTTACAGTCCCAGTAACTCACATTAAAAAAAAAAACAAATTTTATTGTGCGTTTCTCCTTGAACAAAGAGGCATAAATCATAATCTATTACTGTTGGATACCTTAAGGTATTATCTTGCCATAAAAGAAAAAAACATTTTAAATTCAGAGTGACTAGAACATGTGTAACTCGCAACAGTTTGTCCATGAACGAGGAAATTCGACAATACCAATGCACTTCCATATGATTTGTAAGGAAGTGTCAAAACACAGCAACTGGACCCATTAACTAAAGTAACAGCCCAGGACAGGCTATTCATGGCATAAAAGTACTTCAAATCTAGAGTGGCACTGAGAATTTGAAGTGTCCATGATTATTTACGACTTCAGGGCTGTCCAATACCAATGATTCCACACCATTTCTTTATTGATTACAAAATTATAATGACATAAGAGACTGCCAAGTCAAAAGTAAGCTTTGCCTCATGTCTGACACCTGGGCATGTGTACAAACTTCTATGTACCCAAATGAATGAGTGCTTTATAATTTGCGTGTGTCTGATAAGCTCAGACAAGCTTTTTGCTAGCAAATGTAGTTCACTTCTTAATGTTCACTTCTTAATGCAGCAGCGTGTTACACGCCATACCAGCAGCCCGATACTTGCCGTGCCAGCAATGCAACACCCGATGTTACAACAGCGCGATACCAACCATTACTGCAGAACGATACCGGCCCTTACTGCAGCGCGATACTGGCCGTTACAGCAGCGTGATACTCGCTCTGTCAGCAGTGTGACACCTGCTGTTACAGCAACGCGATACCTGCCGTTACAGCAGTGCGATACTCGCCGTTACAGCAGCTTGATACTCGCCGTGTCAGCAGTGCGATACTCGATGTTGCAGCAGCTTGATACTCGCCATGTCAGCAGTGCGATACTCGATGTTACAGCAGCTTGATACTCGCCCTGTCAGCAGCGCTATAGCCACTGTTACTGCAGCACAATACCCGCCGTTACAGCAGCGCAATACCTGCCGTTACAGCAGCTAGACACCTGTTGTTAGAGCAGCATGATACTCATCATTACAGCAGCACGATACCTGCCGTTACAGTATAAAGAGCCATTCCAACAGGAGGCCATCATTAGACATGGAGCATGCGGAAATCTGGAAATACCTTCAAGACCAGCAACTCGGGGCGTAGATCAGCTGAACTGACTCATAAAGCTTAACAGCTATAGGCCTCTATGTGGGCAGTGTTAAGACATGAAACCCAACTGTTGTTCCTGTGCAGTGAAAATGCATTAAGTTGTCAGTAGTTCTGATGCCAGCCAAGTTCAACTCTCCCACTTAGTGTCGACAAAGGCCTTTTTTGAAGTGTGGCTTCTCCACGAGTAGTCGCCTCGACCTCAGCACCATGAAAAATAGTAATCTCACTCAATGAACTTTGAGGGAAGAAATGGTTCTGGCTTTTTCTATTCATTTCAATCTCTGGTATTCTCTCCAGCAGTCACAAAATATAGCTATGAATACCCACACAGTAAAGCAGAAGCTGTCCAAATTAATCTCACATTAGTTGCTTTCAAATCCAATGGTGCGCAGAGCTGGAAAGCAAAATGCTGTTAGATTCTTATTGTCTGTGTGTGTTGGGGTCACTGCATCAAGAGTAGATAATATCCTTCAGATAATACTGTGTATCGCTGTATGGAAGACTTCGGTAAAGAACAAAATAACAAATGTTTCACAGCCCACCATGCATTCCAGGCAGCCTTGTTGAACAAATAAAAACAGAAATCCGTTACAATACAAAATGAATTTAACACCCCGGAGGACTGGAGTCATGTACACTCACAGTAACTGGCAGGCAATCGAAAAACCAAGAATGAAAGAGAGAAAGGAAAATCAATCACAAGTGTCAGTCAACAATGAACAATACTTCACAGATTTCACTCATGACCGAAAAAATGCAGGCTCACAGAAAATCCCAGGAGACCATATTCTGAAAATGTAATAATCTCCATAAAAACATAATGTTGTATTTACATATTTTCTTGACCTTGAAAATGCCGATATTGGCTTATTCCTACACCACCACTTCAGAAATTTGAATTCGAAAATCACAAACATTACTGAACAGTGTTGTATTTGCAAAGGAAAAGACACCATTTGCAGGGACTAAATTCTGGTAAATGCAGGTCAAAAGCAGCCATTTGAAGCTACGGCAATCAATGCTCGCCAAACTTTCCTCTTAGACATGTAATGTGCATTTATGATTACATGCCTTCGTATCGTGATGTGAACCGGCCCATCTCACAGAGCAATTTCCCCCCCCCCAATCGCTGAGCTGCAGCTCAACTGTCCCATAATTGAGACCAAATTTTGCCTTCCTGTACAACCAATGTCATGTGACTGATCTGCATGGCAAAGAGCAAGTAATAACACTCTTTGTAATGTTTTCCCAATTATGTAGGCAAACATTTTTCAAATAAATAGCAGAGTAATTACAGTTCATTACAAAGGAAGGGATGTGTTATAATACGAGCCAGACAGAGCACAGAGATCGTAAAACCTGGCAGACAGAAACTGCAGAAATACTATTGTCCTCTCAGTTGGTAATCAATAATTATACAATACAGTCTAACATTTGAATAGGAGAAATACAATATCAATTACCAAAACCGCAGGCGCTTCACTGAAACACCATTTGAATATGAATGAAGACATGCAATGTTGAGTTTGAATTAAACACAGTCACTGAGGAGTACAACATTGCGGGTGAGTAAATAATGGAGGGTGGGTGGTGACATGGACTCAACTTTATCACAAAATATTTTGAACTTTGGACAGCAACAATATACACCAGGGGATATTTTGATGTTTCTTTTGCGGTTTTCAGCAGTAAGTGTTAAAGGAATACAGAAATCATATGACATGGTACTGCTCTGACTGAGCAGGAGGCTAATCAAAGGGCTTACACCAATCACAACGCAGTCCCAGGCACGTGAGCACCTTACTGTCCAGCCCCATTTTCTGGCCAAAATTTTTGCACTCGGGCTCTAATTTTACCATCAAAAATGAATTTGCTGTCAGTACAAACAATATAGCCAAATTCATGCTGTAGCAGATGTTTTCACCAGTAAGCTATAAGGAGAAAGAATTATACGCGCATCACGCATAGGTGCAAGGCTATCAAATAAAACGCATCAATGGAGAAAGGAAGGGACACCTGCACACTTACTCCAAGCCACCAAGAAAATTTTTATTCATTAAATTGGGACAACATTTCGATCCAACTTGGATCTTCATCCTGACGACCAGAAGAAGATCCGAGTTGGATCAAAACCTTGTCCTAATTAAATAAATTTAAATGATCTTGGTGTCTTGGAGAAAGAGTGCAGGCGTCCCTTCCTTTCTCCACCCAGTAAGCTATAACATTTCAAATTACACATCATTCACCCTAAAACAAAGTCATGTTCTTGTTGCTGTTATCTGTCCTGTAAATTAATGCACAGCTGTCAACAACCAGAAAAGCTTTATGTGCAAAGTGTGACAGCTTGACAGCTTGGCCTGCTGATGATTCCATACAGTAGATTACAGAAATACCACCTAAGTGGCACAAAAAACCTATGCTTGCAAAACAGATTGTCAAAATGGTAGGAAAAATGGACTTTCAGAACATTATAGAGGCAATTTAAAAAGGTTTATACAGCTACATGCCTTTAAACAGCTGCTCCTAATCCATATACTGTAAATTACAGCTAAAGCGTGAAAAATCTTTTCAGTTATAATACGGTTACTAATATGAATTTTCAAATCCACCCTAGGAGGGCAAACAATGTATGAACCAATTTTATTCAGACAGCTCTAATGAGATAGTCAGGAAATGTGCTTCCACTTCATTAGAGCCCAAAAGTAAATAATTAGCAATAACAAGATCATTGGCAAACCAATGCAGGATTAAAATGCAATGTTAATACGTACTCATACAACATTTATCATGTGTTTTTATTGTTAGTCTCTTAAAATTAATTTCCATCAAGAAACTGTGCATTTTAAAACCGCAATAAGAGCATGAACCCGGCATAAAACAAGTACCAGGCGTAGGCCAACTGTCAATTCAAGGACCAATTAAGAGATTAGCCTATATCATGGGTCACTTTTATTGGTCTGATCTATAATGCGCAGTTTTTCCAATGGCCTTTACAGAGCTGATGGCTGTACTGCACAAACAAAAAAAAAAAATTAAAGGCAGGAATTGAGGTGGAAAGTGAACGGTTTTCCTTTGGATCGCTTCCTTGAAAATTAAAAGTCAAAGTGCTCTGTGGTAAAACAATCAGGGGCAAATGGTTTCAACTTAGTGACATAATGTCAAAGCAATTCTGCTTTGAATTCAGCTTTTGGATGCATCAGGCAGTGTGCGCAAGCAGGGTTTCTATATATAAATAGCAGAGTTTTAGTTGTTTTTCTTTCATCTGTTAAAAATTAAGAGACCGAAGCAGCGCCATTTGAAAAGGGCACCCTTTACACAAACTCAAGCACTCAGGGGCTTCTGTTGTCTTTGTATTTTTCTTCGCCTGTTCAGGGAAGAGGTTTCCCAGGAACCAGCGTAATTAAAAACAAATGCCATCAAAGTTTGGATAATAAATCTCATTTTAACAGACATTAATGTTTTTTTTCTTTAATTCAATTAATCCTGAATATAAAGTAAGAGTCACCCAGTCCACACGTGTATCCTCCAGAGCGAAACTTTTCCCCGTGAGCATCTTCTCCGAAAGGGACCACATCAACAGCACTGAAACACTTCTACACACCATAATCAATTTCAGGCTGCATCCACAGCGCAGCCACATAAATACTTCAAACAAAATAAAAGCGGCAATAAACATACAACAGATACAAGATTATCAATAATAAAAGCAGGATGGCACGATGCAGGAACAGTTGAGGTAATTGAATTATTTTGTTCATGAACCTTTAATCAAAAGTTAGTAGCACATCATAACTACATCAGCCTTTTCCAGTGACACCGTATGTCAGGCTATTTTTCAGACCCAGTGGCAGCGCTCTTCATGCTAGCCTTGGTCCACATTAGCATACTAGCTGACAGGCATTCCACAGGGCCCCGCTGGGCCATCGCTATGGTAACACACAGCCGGCGTAGGCCGCAGCTGGCAGGAGGGAAGCCAAACAGACTGGAGTGTGTGATGGCGAGGATCTCTCTCCTGTTCCATTACACAAATCACTCACGGCCCACTTCATGGCACTCACAACGACTAACACGGCGGCACATAGAGAGGGCAGGGGAAAGGCAGACGGGGTCTGTCCCAAACCGTGTACCCACCCTCCCTCTGAGCGTGCTCAAAAGCCCGGAGAGCTGCTGGGTCAAATAACAAGCAAGAGAAAGAGGTCAGACTCCATTCCACAGCATGGACTGCAGGGAAAGAAAGGAATCAGCTCATGTCTTCACTCCGAGACACCAAGAGCCACGGGTGGAGAGGGAGGGCAAACAAGGGAATGAGAGGGAGATATAGAGACAGATGTAGGGGGAGGAGAAACACATACGTGTAAACAACGCACATTTGACTTCTGCACGCTCCTGTATGTTTAAGTTCTTCAGTGGCTGACTGGTGACATGGCTGCCTGGATGTAATCGCTGTTCCGCTAACCTCAGAGAAAAAGAGGAGAAGGTATCATCTGTCCAGCAGCAATTCAACCACTGACATTAACTGACTGTATTCACTCATCCTCAACCTCCGAAGAAGCTCCACCGAGCCCCCCAAGCAAATAATCTCCACCACTGGATCAGCGTGGGGTTAAAGGCCCAGCTTAAGGTCCCAATGGCAGCACGGATCACACTGAACCCTTCTCCACAGGGACTTCAGCTACCAACCCTCTGTGGTGGCTGCAGGCCAAGCGCAGCTCTAACTGTTCAGCAAAGTGTTTTCATTTTTACTCATGATGCACGGATGAATCTCCAGTCAATGCTCCCTAAAATGCAATACATTACTGTCCAGTAGTCAGGACTGTTAAACTGGAAAACATACACAAAAAGCTATTCGATCCCTCGTTATTCCTCTCACGGGCAATAAAAGCCGGCGTCCGTCTCTTTGGCCGAGGCTGTTGCCGGGGCACTAAATTAGGCGCTGCTGCACTCAGTGCTTTAATTGGCAAGCTGCCGCAGGTCGTAAAAAGCCCCGTTTGCGTGGCCGCCGCGGGCCTCTAATGACCGCGCGTGCCGATTACGGCGCGTCCTTAACGGCGCCATTGTCGCGCAGCACAGTTTCACGGCCTCGCCGCAGCGCGGAGAAAATGGTGGCGCGCGGAGAGACGGCGGGCTGTCCTTGAGAGGACGTGCTCTGACTGCGCGATGAGGACGGCGTCTGGAGGAACTGCGCCGGTGCTCCGCGTGTAACAGCTCTACAGCAAACCTGAGACCACACTATGGATACAACACTGCACAGCTCTCTCACTTCTCTTCCTTTAGCTGGATATTAACAAGCAGTTTACAATACAATTCTATTGTGATTCAATAACAATATTATCACAATACTGTTGCCAAAGAGACAATAGTATCATGGTACAGGTAATTCTGCCGTGTGTGATGCATCACAGGACAGTCATTTACAGTGCTTTACCAATACATGTGTAACTGAAGACACAAATACCTCCACATTTTGACTCTACACTACCGCTCAAAAGTTTGGGATCACTTGCAAATCTCCTTGTTTTCCAAAGGAAAATACATTTTCATGCATTTCACAAACATTTTTTTCCATTTCACAAACATTTTTATCCATTTCACAAACGATTAAAATTAATCAGATGATTTTCAAAGAATGATCTACATTTTTGCATAGAGGCCTATTATCAGCAACTGTCAGTCCTCTGCATCAATCTCCTGGTATGGCTGCTAATCCAAGTTAAGCATTTTATAAGGCTAATTGATTATTAGAAAACCCTTCTGCAAATGTGTTGCACAGCTGAAAACAGTTGAACTAATAAGGGAGTGCAAAAGGGAGCATGGCATTCTTGAGGTTGGTTTAGTACCTGAAGCATCAGCAGTTGTTTGTTTGCTTACAGGCTCAAAATGGCCAGAAAGAAAGAACTTCCTTTAGAGAGCCGTCAGTCTATTGTTGTGCTTAGAAAAGAAGGCTATTCAATGCGAGAAATTGAAAACTTAAAATCTCTTACCATGCTGTCAACTACTCCCTTCAGAGAGCAGCACAAACTGGCACTAACAAGGACAGAAACAAGGAGTGGGAGGCCCCGATGCACAACTGTGCAAGAAGACAAATATCTGAGAGTGTGTAGTTTAAGACAAAGACGCCTCACAGGTTGTCAACTAGCAGCTGCGCTAAATAGTTCCCGTCAAACACCAGTTTCAGTATCAACAGTGAATGTGGTTTTTTTTTTTTGATGAAGGCAAAGTTTGAAGTACATATTCATCATTTTCCATTAAAATCATTATTTCTAACTCACAATGTCAGCATGTTCTGTTCATTTGCTATATTTCCTATTCAGACTAATTTCATGTGTGTTTCCATGGAAAACAAGAAAATTTCCAAGTGATCCCAAACTTTTGAGCGGTAGTGTACACATTGTCACTTTTACAAAAAAATTAGACCATTTAAATTAAAAAACATACAAAAAAGACGAAATGATTGCAGTTCGAACAGCCATACTCACTGCAACACGAACAGCCAAGCCGCCAATTGAGCGCAGCAGCCTCAGTCATGAGCTTAAAACCTTGACATAAAAACATGTTTTAAAAGACAGAACTGGAGAGAAAATATCAACATTTTGGCAGCAATCTGTCGATAATGCACCACAAACACAGTGCACTGTATCGATATTCGCCCACCTCAATCTCTTCCTAGAGCTCCTTCCCACGTCCCTCCCTGAGGGTCTCAGACTTAGTGCCTGTATTTACAGCCTCAAAAAGTTGGGACGGTATGCACTTAAAATCAAAGAGCAGCGATTTCTAAATTTACTTTGATTTGTATTTCGTTGCAAGACAGTATGAAGACAAGATATTCAATGTTTAGTCTGGGTAACTTCATTTTATTTGTAAATATACATCCGTTTACGCCATTCAGGTCTGCAGTGCACTCCAAAAAAAACTGGAATGGGGCCAATTCAGGACCAGTAATGGGGTAAAAAATTTGAATACTAATGTGAATTAAAACGGTTTGTGTCAGAATGCGCTTGTAATGATGACTTGGTGCAAAAGCTGCATCCAGGAAAGGCCAAGTTCTTCAGGGGCAAGGATGGGCCAGGAATCACCAATTTGCCCAATAGAAGAATCATTAAAAGATGTAAAAAGATGTGTAAGAGAATCATCAAAAGATTTAAAATTCCTCAAAAAAGTCAGGAAGGGATTTGGATACTTCACCCTCCATGGTGCAAAACAATTAGAAGATTCACGAAATCTAGAGGAATTTCTGTGCATGAAGGGCAATGGCACAAGCCTAAGCTGAATGCCCATAGTCTCCGATCACCAAGACAGCGCCTCATCAAGAACCATCATCTATCTATGAGTGACACAACACTGGCAAACCTTTGGCAAGTGCTACAATACGTAGTTACATCCACAAATGCTTAAACTTTACTGGACAAAAGAGAAGCCTTAGCCTATGTTAAAAATCAAAGCGCTGTCAATTTCTCTGAGAGTCAGAGGCATCTGTGATGCACCATTAATGCTGAAAAGTAAGTAAATTTTGGAGCAACAAATGCTGGATTCAAGACGACATCTTTTCTAGGGGCCCCCGTGCATATTTCAGAACCAAATTCTGCGCGCATTACATTGGCATCGCCAGGTAGGAGGAGGGTGCGGATGCTGAACTGGCCTGCCTGCAGTACTAAAATGTCTCCCATAGAGAATGTGAGGTAGATTTTGAGATGCAAAATGAGACAAAGGCCCCACACTGTTGAAGACCTAAAGACGTTCTTGCAGGAAGAATGGAACAAATTAAACCTGAAACTCTTAGTAACTTGGTGCCTTCAGTCCCTAAATATTTTCTAAGTGTTGAAAAAAATAACATTATGAACAGGCAAATACTTTAACTGTCCCAACTACTTTTGAAATAGGTTGGCAACATCAAAATTTAAATGTGCTTACTTTCAAATTTATATGATTAACGTTGTGTAACCTCAAACAATTTGCTGTTTGCATCGTTTTCAATGTAAAGCAGGTCAAAGATAATTTACAAATCACTGCACAAGTTTTATCCCATTTAAACCGGGACAGCATGTGCGCATTTTAAGAACGTGTCGTTGCCGACACAGATATGCGCGTAATTTTGAAAGTACCGTAATTACTGTATGTTTTGCGCAATAGAAAAAAATTCCAACTGTTCCTGAAAGCTGAGAAGCTGTGCTTCAGCCCAAATACAGGTTACTATGGTAAACATGGCAGCATGATTCTCTGCTGGGATTTTTGCATTAGGCCTTAAAGGGTTAATTTTAATTTAACACACCGTCCCAACTTTTTCTGATTAGGGGTTGTAAAAACTGTAACCTGAATAGGTGTGCATGCACGCAGGAAACTGAAAGTGTGTACGATTTGTGCTAATCCAGAGACTTATGCGTGTATTAGCAGAGTTCCATTAACCGAATATATGCCTTCACCAAATACCCTCAGGATTCACACTGGAAGGGAAAGCTAATTACTCAGTCTGGGGCAAGAAATGGATCACACAGCGAAGCAAATATGGAGCTTTTTTATTACAGAGTCATTACTACATTTTCACCAAGATAGATGATCTTCATTTTCAGAATGATGTTATTAAGGCCTGAGGCACTGGCACAATTTCAGGCAGGGCCTTTTTATGTGCCCTAAAATTGATATTAATAACCTGTGAAATGTGTTCGAAGTGAGATCCTTGCCTTGTGAGAGAAATATGATGGAGTTGTACTAAATTAAACTGATTAAGTGCAAACTGAACTGATTAAGTTACAGCATTTACAGGGGTTGCACAAACTCTTCCAAACAGTCACTATCCAGTTTACTACTGGTGGAGCATACAAAATAGCATTAAACTCAGTTAATCTAAAATAATAGATATAATCAGATGGATCTAACAATTATTTCTCACTTAATATGGCCAATTTTTAGAAAGGAGACTTAAGCTCTGGGCTAGAGAATAAATATTAGTCTGCAATAAACTATACTAACAATTGGGATTTAGTATTCCTGCATACACCAAGCGACTGCACAGTATGTTGGCATGCTTGCCCTATAACAAAATACGTCAATGCAAATTGAAGGCAAAGGATACTGCTGCACTTGATGCCACTACTCATTGAATATACCAGCTTATGAATACAGAATTATTCCATTCTCTGGGTATATTTTACTTGCTTTCATGATTGAACTTTCCATATTATGGAAAACACTTTATCCCAGTTCAGTTCATCTGTGCAATGGTACCCAGTGAATCTAACAGCCCAGATGAAGTTGACATTAAAATACCCCCCACCCCTCCCAGATTAGCCATAAGCATCCCCTAGTCCACTTCAGCCTATACAACATCCAGTTTAAATTCCCTGTTTTGTACACCACAAACACTCATGCTCCGTCTGGGAGCTCTGCTCCCCTCTACAGCCTTGTTCATCCAAACTCTCTCCCTCAAAGCACTAACTTCTTTCTGTAGGTGCTGGTCATTTTACATTGGACTGCTCTCAGAATGAGGGCCAGTACAACACGCAAAACCAAGAAAAAGTAACCAAGTATTTCAAATTTCTGTTAAAATTTAAATTGAATTCCAAGTATAGTTAGACTTGTGTGGCAGCTCCATGTCACGCTTGGTTTTGAGTGCGAGCACCATCCTCAACATTGCGCCGCCTGTGCAAATGACCCTGCTACACTCATGGTTTTCCACTGAATGAATTTGTGCGCATTTAGAGATTGTGACTAATATAGGCTGGGCATTATCTGCCATTGAGTCACAGCTGTGCACAGAGACGCAGTGGCGCAACCTGCTTCACAATGCATTTCTAGAATGGCACCATAGCTTACTAAATCTTGACTCGAGATGACGGAATACACATTCAGAGTGCATGTTTACGTCACGTGGGCTGAACTGGGTGTTAGGGGGGTGTGTCAATAAATACAGCTGGCACTGTGCAAGCCTTGTGTCACAGACCTCGTTTTCAATTTAACAGGCTAGACCACCTTTGAAAATAAATAATGTCGCGCTACGGCAGTCTCACTGGAATGACTGTGAGCTAGCAAAGCCGGACACAAATAAGCATAGATTGCGTTCTTTCCCTTCAGAATTTTCATGTGCATTATGGACACTATGAATAACACCTACAAAATGATCCTTGGGTCTAATGGGAAGGACAGGGTTAAATGGTATTTTTACATGTGATTATTTCCTTTGCGTGACGGGAAATAAGAAATAATTAGGCCAAATTTCAGCCTCACCCTTGTTTAAACACCATGAGTACCATTTTGTACAGTACAAATGGCCCACTTTTTTTTCATAAAAAACGCATTACCAAGTTGACCAACCTCTATCCCCCCACACAGAAAAGCTCAAGAGAAGCGTTCCTGGCAAAGCCCATCAAAGTTGGGTGCTAACATTTCCCTTGACATGATGAAATTGTGTTCACCTTTGCATTAATTCACTGGTTTTACAGTAAATGACAGCAGCAGATCTGATCGGCCTTTATCATACCAAATCCCCAGCACAGCGACAGGTAATTAATTTGTCTCAGACCGACGTTTTTTACAACAACGCCACAGTTGCACAATTGCCTTGTCATGTAATCACCAGAATGGAGTGACATGCCAGTTCTTGATCTGCAACACCTCCTTGTCCGATCACGTTTTGGTCCTCAAATTAAAACCCAAAAAACAGATAAGAGATGAGGGGTAGCAGGGTTGTCAAAATCAGGCGGTAAGCAGCAAGTTTTACCGTTTGCCATGGGGTCACTTACCGCCTACTGTGATCCAAAGCATGGTATTTTTACCATCTAAATTTTCAGCTCGATACGGCATGATTTGAGGGTTAAAATCGCCAAAAATCAGAGTTTATTTGCAGGGACGCGGGAACTCAGTCAGAGTAGGGGGTGCTGAGAGAGAGAGAGAGTGTAATTATGTCATATAAATGCTGCGTAGCAGCGCAACATTCATGATGGGCTGCTTCGAATGGGCATTTGGCGCTGGACAGCATGAGTGCCGGCTGGTCATTTTATATATTGAACAAGGCAAAATCAATTTATCAGCACTTCCAAACGTGTCCTCTCTAAAATTCAGCATGGCTACTAAGAGAAATGAAAGGTGATAAGTCTCATCACAAAATAACAGATTTCTACACAAAGAAAGCCCGTACTGTATAGATCAAATAACAGTAGATCTCCTGTGCTCCTCAGGAGACGGGGGGATGGGGTGTAGGCAAATGGCAAATGTTCCCCTCCTGCCCTGTTTTGGTCTGATCTGGTCTTCATTAATCACGCCACTGGGATCTTCAGCAAAGTAATTTGATGAAGCTTGAGAATGTTTTATTCGCTATCAAAACACTGCCATGCTACATCACGAATTTACAAATACCCGCATTTAATGCAGGTCCATTAACAATACTGTTAAGCGGGTTGTTTAACAAGTTTCTGAAGACCGTTTCGGAGCTGCCCCCGAGAACTTGCCGGCAGAATGCACATAGAAGATTGCCTCTGGTGCAAAGACACAGCACAAGTTTAGCGCATCGCATACACAAACGAGGCCATTAGGAATCCAGCCTTGGCACTCGATACACGAGACTGTGGAGCTTGCTGCAGCACCGTGTACCTAAACTGCTCCCGAGCCAACAGCACCGAGAACAGCACCAGCACAGTACCCTCACATTCAGGCAATATGACAAACAAAAGCAGACGCGGCAAAAAGGTCAAAGAAGCCTCGTCACACTGCAGGGATGAGGGAGTAGCGTGTTTGAAGTGCTGACCCAGAGAACTACAGTAACAGCAGGCTAAACAACTGCAAAGGCTTTCAGCAAAGTGCTCTTAGTGCATCTGTAACCTTCAAAAAAAAAAAAAAAAAAAAAAAAAGAGGAGCCCTGAGCAGCATTTCTATTCATTAAAAATAGCTAAGTGTAACCCTTCTGAAATGGTTCAGCAGAAATGAGTACTTTCAACTTCCACTCTTGTGATTCCACAGTACATAATGACTGCAAATGTTAGAGAGGCCAGCTCATGAAAGCAAAACTGCAACTCGGGTCTTTTAACCCAATTCACAGGGTCAGAGCT
The DNA here is from genome assembly GCA_029692085.1 of Gymnothorax javanicus. NCBI lineage: Eukaryota > Metazoa > Chordata > Actinopteri > Anguilliformes > Muraenidae > Gymnothorax > Gymnothorax javanicus. The sequence continues at coordinate 79,751,559 of CM056195.1, forward strand.
CTGAGACCGACTGCCCCAATTTACTCAGCAGGCAGAAAGGCTTCCTTTAAGTCCATCAGTGAGCAATTCATGCTGGCCATGGAAAGATAATCAAGAGCACTGCTTCACAAGCTATTTTTTCCCCTCCTGACAAAAATCAACACAGACTAAAAATGACAGACAAGAAAATAAAATGCTCAAGGAAAATTCTTCAGAAGAGACCAAGCTCATCTGGTGCACTCAAAACTAATGATGACATACCACAGAGGCTAATTCCGATCCAACATGCTTTCCAACTCCAGCGCTCCGCGTGCGTGTTGTTGATACAGCAGCCCTTCAGATGTTGTTTACGAATTGAGAGCGTGTGATGACCTTGTTCAAGTTGGCTGGCTGGGCAGCAGCTGAGGTCAGTCAACTGAAAACCCATCACATGCCTCAATGGGAGACGGTTATACGACAGAGTGAGCCAAGCTCGAACGTGGGAGCAACAGAAAGCAGCTTACGCTCAGACTCCAAAGACATGCCCCCCTTTTGAAGATCCCCAACTAGGTCACCAGGTGCATAGACAAAAAGCCAATACAAGCCATTTCAAAATCTGTTTCTCTTTGACATCACATCTAGGGAAGTGACAGCCCTGAGGCTATAAGGTCTGATGTTCAGTCAACCAGTTAATCAATCCCTTCGTTACTCTGGGTGGTCACTCACTCCTACTCGTGATGTCACAAAAGGGCAGGTTATGACATGGCATGTGATGGCTAATTGACTGTGGACCTGTTGACATAATAAGGGGTCCATAAGGGGGGGGGATTTAACATAAAATGATGAGTAAAAATCAACATAGCATGTTTTAACTGGCAGGCAAAGAACAGGGCCAGTGCTGTGAAATGCCTCAGTCACTTTTATCAACCCTCTTTCATATTTTGATTCGAACAGCACCGTGGAGGGTCTATCCAAACAAACGCTGCTGGTGGAAGGCTCGTCTCTGCACAGCGGTGAGGGGGGGTACACCCACACAGGACTGGTCCACCGAATAAAGCATAATGAGGTCCATCCTGGGTGAAAATGGCACTTCTACGAAGAGCTGCCACCTAATAAGCTTTGCGACATTGCTGGAAGGCAAAATACCTGTGGGCAGAGAGCATGCGGCTACACCTTAGCCCAGGGCTGTCTTTCATGATGCACATTAGGCCTCTTAATTCCTTCCAAGAAAAATCTTGATTTCACAGCATTACAAAGACATATAAAATGACTATGCCTCAGTGAACAAAGCAAGGTGCATACATTATTTGTCAAGTGACTTCACTGGCCGTCAACAAGCCTTGACCTTGACTCTAACATCAGTTGGATCAACTGAAAAAGCAGGCCTAATTATCCAACCCCACTGCACAATCTCAGTCAAGATGCTCTGGATTGTAAAATAATCCCACAGAAAAATACAGTGAGCAAGTATTCGCTTACTTTTTCTGCAATAAAGTGAATCACACAGCTCAATTCCATCCTAGTCAGAGGCAAAATTAACTACATCAAGAATTGACCTAACTCACATTGCATACTTCCGAAAATGTCAAACTGTAATGTGGATGCCGTGTATATAAATTACAGCAAAAAATAACGCAGTGCATTTTCTTTTATTTTGATGAGGTCTTATTTGTAATCAAGAAACACTAGTGCAGGGCCCGTTCAAAATGTGCCTGTTAAGAACAGGCTGATTTCTTGGCCTCCAGTATTGCTGCTTGCAGCATTTTCACGAACCAATCAGCCAAACAACTTCACACACAACACTGGACTTCCTTGGGTCCTCAGCCATATACTCGCCAAGTGTGAAGTCTATTGGAAGAACGGCTGTCAAAGGGAAGTAAAAATAAGTAAATACACTTTTTTACTAAGTATTCAATAAATTTCAGTAAGTGAGTTAAATACTTTTTCCCTGTGTCATTCCACTTTATTTCACATAACTTAATTTATGGACTTGTTTGTTTTGATTTCTTTGAATGTGTGGATTACTTGGGTTGTTACTAACGTCTGGTGAAAATTTCATGTCAATAGCCCCATTAGAAATATATTTACTGAGAAAAATGTTGACACGTTAAGTACTTATTTTCCCCGCTGTAAATAAATCGAAGGACAGACGTACACGCAGTCAGACAGAGACTCCCTCCATTTTAGCTAGATGTTTTTAGAGCGGAGCCATCATGGTATCAGAAGAGTATTATCATTATCACCACAGCACACCCATACAGTAAACTGTAGTAACAGTATTTTGCAAAATACTTAACCAATACACTCCTCACATTACACAGCACAGTGGCTGACTGCCTGAAGGCAAACAAACTAGTTCCAACAGCAGCTCCTGAGATTACATTTAACAGATCTCTCTGCCAAGCCCAGATGCATTTCACTTGCAAAGCAGCTTCCGACAGCAAAGATCAAAAGCCGCGTACGACAGACACAAATTCAACACCGCCTGCTTTCAGCGCAGGCTTTTGTACACTTGACATTCGCAATGTCATCATCAAAATAATGCACAGAACAGACAGACTTCTCTCTGATCCAATTCCCCACCCCACCCCCCCTTCACAGGCCCACCCAGAGTGCCTCATTTAAGGGATGGGTTGGGGATGGGGGGGTGGGCAAAATAAAAAGGAGTCGGCATGAGTAAAACAATAGTCATATACTGTGTTTTCTAACAGGTAAACATGTTCATGCAGTCACTCAATTTTTTTAAATGGGTTGTTCCATAGGGGATACTTAAGGGATTTTTCAAATAAAAAGGATACACAGAAAATTAATAAATGTTCACCGTTTATTCAGCTCTAGAGTCAAACCAATATAATTTAATTAACGCCGTTGTAGTGGTTCCAACCAATAATCCCTTTCCTAAAGAGCTAAACAACAGCAGGTGTTAATTTCAATCCCAATTTAGCAACTCAATAAGATGTCTCACTGTTTAATGAAGTGCACTTTGTTCACCTGCAGAATGCTAGAGCACCCTGAACCGGGCCTTATTAGTCCATTACACTTCCAGAAATGTGGCACTGAGATACAATCTCTCTTCTTTCAAGAGTCTACAGTGCAAAAGTTCTTGAAAGATTCACTGCGTATCAGGCACGACATTACTGAGCTGACAAGATGCTAACATTGCACCCAACAAATCTGCTCATTACCACGTCTGGCACACTGTGTCCTCAGCCCGACAGCCTATGTGAGAGTCGGGGGCCCACTCTACACAGAGGGCGTCCCACAGGGTCTGTGAAAACTCATTTTCCTGCAGCGCGCCTCTCACCAACTCCCAGCCTTGACGACACGCTGCCACTTTCATTTACACCGCTACATGCAAAGAGTCTGCACTTCACCGAGCCCTCTGTAGGCCTCTGTGCTCCACTGCTCTCGGCTGAGCTCCGTGTGTGGGCTCAGCTCTACTGTTCAGGCCTGAGCTCAGTGCTCTACTATTCTGGGCTGAGCTCTGTGCATGGGCTCTGCGCTCAACTGCTCGGGGCCGAGCTCTGTGCATGGGCTCTGTGCTCTACTGCTCGGGGCTGAGCTGTGCGTGGGCTCTGCGCTCCACAGCTAGGGGCTGAGCTCTGTGCGTGGGCTCTGCGCTCTACTGCTCGGGGCTGAGCTCTGTCTGTGGGCTCTGCGCTCTACTGCTCGGGGCTGAGCTCTGTGTGTGGGCTCTGCGCTCTACTGCTCATGCCTGACCTCAGTGCATGGGCTCTGTGCTCTACTGCTCTGGGCTGAGCTCAGTGCGTGGGCTCTGTGCTCTACTGCTCTGGACTGAGATCTGCGCTCTACTGCTAGGGGCTGAGCGGTGCATGGGCTCTGCGCTCTACTGCTCAGGGCTGAGCTCTGTGCGTGGGCTCTGCACTCTACTGCTCAGGCCTGAGCTCAGTGTGCGGGCTCTGTGCTCTACTGCTCTGGGCTGAGCTCTGTGCGTGGGCTCTGCGCTCTACTGCTCGGGGCTGAGCTGTGCGTGAGCTCCGCGCTCTACTGCTCGGGGCTGAGCTCCGTGTATGGGCTGGAGAAGAGGACGATGGATGGAGTCGCATGTGAGTAAGCTAGCTGGGCAGACGTTGCCATAAATCAGCCCAACAATCACAAAACTGTCAACAGCCGAGTTCATGACTGGCAAATTTTTCTACATTCTAGCTAGCTCCAGCCAACACATGCTACAACTATTAGCTAAAGTCAATGTTATTAGAGAAAAGTGAAGCCAACAGTGTCAAAACAGTAAAGTTATGTTGCCAAAATGGCGGACGAAATTTTCCGCTAGCTAACTTGTTCCAATCTGTGTAACCGCTCGCTCAGAAAAATCTTTGCTAGCTGATCGAAAGGTATAGGCCCTTCATCAAGCTAGCTAGTAAAATGTATTCTTGCCTAAAAATCCTCTACACTCCTATTTTGGGGCACCATTTCCACTGTATAGCTAGTTTGCTGTACAAGCAAAGACAACAAGGAAGTTTTGTTTTTGAGCGGCATCTACAGTATGCCCCCTGGCTACCCAGAGGTAGAGGCTAGAAATTCAAGCCGAAATTGCTTTTCATTCTTGCTTACCTCCAACTATGTCACAGTACACATCAAACGACAGTGCTGAATGGGGAAGAACAGATTTTCGGTTACCCAGTGACACAGAGAATCTTTGAAAAAAACTGTGTTTATATTCTGAAATTGGGCCAATGGAGGTAAGGTTGAAAATCAAGGTCTCCATCGTTCAATATTAAGCCAGACTCCTGTATTCTTCAAAGCACTGTCTCTACCACAAAGGTTTTAGGTCTTTATTTCAACTGCATGGTGAACTAAACATCCATTTCATGAAAAATATGATTAAAAAAAAAAAAAAAATGACATGTACAGGCCATTCAGCCTAACACAGCTTGCCATTCTCCTATCACCAATATGAGCCTTACACTCCATTTATTTCAGTACTAGATGGCATCAAGCACCGTCTCAAGCCTGGACTTGAAAACTCCGAGTTTCTGCCTGTACAATATGGCAAGGTAAGCTGTTCCACTCTGATCACTCTGCATGAAAAAAATATTTCCTAACATCACTGCTAAATTTACCATTGGCTAACTTCCACTGTGACCCCAAGTTCTGCAAACAGAACTTGGCCAAAATAATTATGCATAGTTAACTTTGTTAATCCCTTTTACCTCTTTTAAGACCTCAATCAGATCACCCTAAAGTCTCCTTTAAAGGAGCAATATGTAAGAAATGTATGTTGATTAATCATGAAATGGCCCTGATATATCACCAGACATTAAGGAATGATGTTCATTTCAAATACTTATATCACTGACAACAGTAGTCCAGCCAGAATATTCTCATTACAAAAGCGAATTTGCAGCCCACAACTCATGTTGATGTTGTCATTTTGTGTTTTGGCCTGTTGCACCGCCCTTCACCTATCTCCAAATCAAGAAGTCAGTAGCATTTCGGCATCCAGGTTGCCAGTTACTACTGAGCTGCAGCTACCAGCGTTTCGGAGCACAAATGTCTGACGTTACTAAACCTAAAAGGCCTCGTTATGATTCCGAAATACGTTGTGACAAAGTCAGAAACAAAACAAGGATCTGTATAGGAAATGCCTTTGAAAGATGGAGACGGCTGAAAGCAGAGAAGAATTTGAAGACCGACGCCGAAGTTGCTAATTTTCTCCTGGGCAGGTAAGATTCAGCTAAGTTTGGCTAACTTAATTCTATTTAATGTAGGCACGGACATTTCAAATATTCTCTACAGTCGAATAACGCTATGTATGTTCGTTCATGGTACGTTAGTGCGTATGCATGTGGGTCATCGAATTGACTAGGTAACAAATTGTTTAAGAAATAAAAACCGTGGCTCTTCATTGCTGACATTAGCAATGCATTATTAGTCCGTTTCTCTGGCTTTATCCTGAGACGCTGTGGAAACCGTTCCAACATTAGCACAGCCATTATGGCAATATGAAATGTAATTGAGACAGTACATCGGTCAAATGAGTCCTCATTCATTCTTTACGCATATTATAGTATGGACTTTAGTGGGCTATCCACACAAAAGAGTGACGAGCAAGTTGACCAATATGACCATTGCTTAAGTTAGTTAGTCATTAGTCTCGATCTTTTCTGAACTGAACTGAACTGAACACAACCCTGTCAGAGCAAATCTTTGGTGATATTGAAACGTAGCCATGGTAGCTCCGCAGACGTTCTTGCTGGATCCGGCAACCTAGCTGGCAACCTCTCGTCTGGGGGAGAGGAGGAGGGGATACTGCGCTCTGCACCATTTTGAATGTGATTGCACTACCAGTTCTGGCCACAAACTTACATACTGCTCCTTTAACTATGACGGAAGTGATTAAGATTCTTCAGTCTGTCCTCATAGCTTTCATCCTTTATACCCAGAATTAACTTTGTGGCTCTTTGCACTGCTTTGTGATGAGTTTCTCCCCCCCCCCAAATGCGACAAAAAATACCACTGAAAAAACAGACTGCCTTCTTTTCCGTGGGGACAAACTCAAAGGGCTGTTTTATCACTGTAGGAGCTCACAAGCTCAACGACAAGCAGAGCAGCTCAGAACCTTGGGAAACTCCATCAGCTCAAGCACAATGACTACCCTTCACATGAACAAGCAAACTCAGAAGGGCCCCCAAAAGGTACCCTAAACAGGGAAATCTTTTGAAAATTAGAGTAAACAGAGGGTAAAGGCAGTTTAATAATGAACAAATAATGGCCACCTCTGGAACTTTGTGAATATTGCCTTGTTTCTCAGACTTAATTTTAGTTCATATTCAACAGCGTATATCGTAATGCACTTTACAAACGGATCTCATAATTTCTCCATATGAAAGTCAGAAGAAAGTGCCTGAACACGTGCATTGCTCATATTTACCTGGATTTCCTGAGCGCCCAACAAGAACACACTGGTTGGACAGTAGATTCTCTCTCACACACACACACACACACACACACACACACTTCTCAAAGTTTTACTCTGGATTACAAACTAATACCACTCTTTCGCAAATGTAGTATTTGGCAGGGATGACGAACAGGTAGCGAACATTAAATTATGGAAAGGTTTATGAGGCATCTCAATGCGCAGGTCATTTTCTCTTCATATTCATTTTCTGTGCACACAACACACAAGGAAATAACGTTTCCCACGCTAGCCAATGTAACAGTGCTTGGCAACCGCAGCACGACGTGCAAAGCCTGTCCTTTTCTAAAATGCACTAACATTAATGAGCTAAATCACAGGCAGATAATCCTCATTCAATCTGATTACTGCATTTAAACACATAGTTTGTTCAGGGTGCAGAGGCTGTCACTCTATTATTAAGTGCAGCCGTTGGAAAGGAATTACCATCATAAAATTAAATAAAATGCAAAGCAGCATAGAGCTATGCATTTTTGGCAAAGCTTGCAATATAATAATATCCCGGTCAATAAGACTGGGATAAAAGCAACTGGTTTCTCTTGTCCGGTTTCCCACAACATTATCAGTGTAAGGCGTTTTGCCAATACCGCAGCGAGAGAAACAAATACTTAGCCTGTCAACTGTCGGCACCGCAGTTCTCTCTGAAGACACCAAGCTTCACAGAAGCTGACTGTTGCCATTAAATGCTTCGGTTTCGCAGAAGCCTTCAACTTTCCCAAAAGTGGGCAGTGAAACAGATGCTCAGTGACAGATCGGGGGGAGGACAGCATGCTTAAACACGGAGTCAAATTTGCTCCCCAGGCAGCAGGAGGTGGACACTCCACTCAGACAGGTTGAGTAGGCAGGATAGCCAAGGAGGAGTTTTCTTGACTGGCGACCACATAGCAGCCAAGTTTGAGCTTCTGTTGGGGCTTAGCATGCTGTCTAGCGACCAAAGAAGTTGGGAGGAACTCTGTTGGGCCCTTGTGTGAGGCCCTAACCTCAAACCTACTCAAGAAGCTTGAACTTTTTCTCTTCAGCACTCTCCCAACATGTACCTGTTCTCCCAAAAATTTCTCCGAAACCGTCCTAATATAAAAGAATTAGTGGCCTGCCTAAGTAAATGATGGATAAAAAAAGTGAAAGATTCTAACTTTGGAGTAGTGTGGCCAGAATAAGCGAGTTCGCAATCACGATTTACGCATGCGCGATTTCTGTCAGAGCACTTCCGGGGCAGGGTCAGTGTGACCAAAACAGAGGCTTCGCCATACGGTAAGTGCTTGTTTCCATATCTCAAAGGGTTCTTGTGATTTATTAATTATCGTGTTACTGAAGATATGGGAGATTAATTTATCATAACAGATGCCCATTCCCCCCACCCCTTTCCCCATGTGGTCTTGGATCAAAAAACTCTCCAAATGTGATCAGCACTTACCTCGCACCAACACACGGCGATAGATGCAGAGCGATTCATAATCACGTGATGCAGTTCATGGGTTTCATTATCTGATCGGTGGCCTCTCTTAAAATATTCTATTCCTACTGTGTACTTGTTATTTCAACAACTAAGATCATCATAATGAAGACGCTTCTCCTGCTCCATGTCAGCCTGTGATGCGGTTGGAGCTGCAAGCCCAGGCATCTTCTTTGCAGCAAAGACAAGAGCGACGCGCTCATCCTTTTGTCCACGCACTTTCAGATTCCTTTTACGGAGAAAGTCTTTCAACAGACCTAATATCATCGATTGACAGCTCTTCTTCAGCCATAATGAAACTCAACAAAAAAAAAAAAAGAGAGACAGAGTATAATTATCGATTGACAAAATACTTGCAGCATTACGCGTGACAGATAGGCACAGAACAGCATAGAACTCAATACGTTATGCACACAAAACCACCGCGCAGCGATCCTGAAAGCGAGTTTTTAGTCACTTTGACCCGGTGACCTGTCATGTGATACACTCAATGGATGCCTCCGTGGCTAATTGCGAACTCGCTTATTTCCTAAGAAATCAATAACTTTCTGACCTGACCCCAAACTCATGCCTCGGGCTGCAATGATAACTGCATGACTGCAATACAGCAGACATGTGATGCCTACCGCGGTGCTCAGCTAATTACAATCATCACCGCAATTTTTTTTAATTTGGCATCTCCAATCCCACCCAAATGTGGAATGCCCAATAAGTGAATTGCGTACACAAGCATGCTTGTATGTGACCCATGGCGCCATCTAGGGAGAGTGAAAACAGTTGGAGGCTCTCCTACAAAGCAAACACCTGTCAGCTGCTGCTTCTTTTTACACTTTAGGAAGTTCACAAGAAAAATCGAATTACCCACATTTCCATCGACTGGCTTTAAGTGAATAAACTCCAAGAAATTAGACCAGTTTCGCCACAAGATGGAGGTAGAAGAGACTCGTAACATGTAGAGAACAGCAGAAGAAGAGGTCGCAAAATGGAAAACAAAAAAAAAACTGAAGCAAAACAACTGGAAGAGAAACAATTGGAGGAGAAAGGAGATGCTGTAAAAGTTAAGAGAGGTCTACAGGAGTTGCATGCAATTCAGCAAATCGTCATAGAACTTTTCTTTCAGCTAATGATTGTCCGGATACAAAGACGGAGTTGAATGAAAATGCACGCAGCGGCTGCAAGGCAGCTACATCATGACTTAGTCGGCTAAGCCATTTCCATCCCAAATTTTGCACATTAACACTTAATCGCATGAGGCTAAAACCACCTCGAGCAACGTATAAACTTTTATGTGACTTTGAGGAACTTTATTTGCATTTTGCCGTTTCCATCTGCTTTTTCCATTGCGAAATTTCAAAATGGGCATAAGAATAGTGAGATGGCAACGCAACTATTGTTATTATTATTATTGTTATTTTTGCCTAAAGAATAGCCTACCATTTGCTATTTAAAGATTAACCATTATTTATTTCAGGTATTAGCTGTGAAGCGCCCAACCGGTCGCTTTTTCACCGCGGTAAGAAATGCATACAGTCATAGCCCTACTCATGCCGACTCATACCAGCGATTGAGTGGAAGCCATAAGCAAATGGGCATCGCCTCATGACCTGCAGGAGGCATAACTGGATATTCCTTGAAAATGATTGGCTCAATCACAATCACTTGCATAAATAATCAGAAAAAAATAAAGAATGAATTCATTACAAAATATTAGCACAGATGGGATGGAAAATATCTTTGAACAAGAGAAAAATATAATACTTCTCAATTAAAATAAAGTTTAACAGCCTCATTCCTCTGAGTCACTGCAGAAAGAACCAACAATAGAATGCCTGTATGAACAGAAATGCAGCTGATCTCGTTCTGCTCAGTAACCCCACAAAAGCGCGTGTCAGCTTCAAAATTCAATTAGTGCCCAACATCCTGCCAAGAAATCCCACCCTGCAAGAGAAAATCTGCCATCAAGCTTTAACCAGGGCACCAGACCTGCTTCCCAAACGTAGATAATGCATTATTTATACGCCATGAACGCTGCATTTAGAGGAAGGCCTCCCGCTAATTTAACAAACAGCAGAGATCCATTGCAGTTAAAAACCCAGCAAAACATCCGATACCACTTCGCCCCAAAGTCCCATCTGACAACATAAACTGTGAGGTCAGATACAAGGAGACACAGAGGCCCTGGGCATGTTTTACTGAGCGCAGTCAATGTGACAAGCCCAACCGAAAAGGAAAAGTTACACCAGAACTGTGTATAAAGGTCTCCTGTAGGTCTTCTCGATAATGCATGAAGGCAAACCTGTACCAGCCTGCGAGGTGCTCAAATTTGACAGTGATAATGAAGATAATGGGACCGACTCACAGTTGTAAAATGCAGGAAGAGGCAAAACTGGGAGGACAGGAGGTTAAGCTGGGAACGGTAACAAATCCCTGCAGGCTAGCTCTCTAATCACTTTCCTGGCAAGATCAGCTTCGTTTCGCCCACCATCTATATCATTTCAGCATTTCCACAAGCTCCGATGTTACTTATTCAGTAGGCGATTAAAACCCTCAGCCAAGAAATCAAAAACCACAAACAAGTGTCTGTAAACATACCATTAATAGACAGAGCACCCGACTAATAAATTATATGCGCCCTTTCTTTTGCTGTCAAATCAGCATTAATGCACATAAGGTATGAGCACCACACACAAATTACATTAAAAACACAGAGTAAGTCCATCTTATCAAATGCATTAATTAGCCTAGTGAATCCAAGTGACTCGTTCAAATTCAGACGCATTAAAACAAATCACTCACTTCAGTCATTAAACATTTCACAGTCCTCCCATAACCACTGAAACCAAGGCCATTTAACTGATCTACAGAAAAGCTTAGAGGGGCCTTTTCCTACATGGGCTATACAAAAGCGCCAAAGCATACTTTACATTTACTGCATCGTAAAAAAGCTATATTCTACTGACGGAGTATTTTCAAATGCCTCCAGGGATGAATTTGTGAACAGGGTGAACTCCTGCTTCTCATGTATTGAATGCTGGGATAGACCCCAGACCCCAGACCCACCCCCCATCCATGAATCTGCTCAGAAATAAATGTGTTTGATAATAGAGTTCTAAAATGATCTCACATCTTTGCTGAATAATAATATTATGAAATAAAAAGCATTGCAGGCAACAAGATGGCGCAATGGTTAGGAGGCCCCTCACAATAAGGTTCCAGGTTCGAGCTCCGGCCGACCAGGTCCACTCTGTGTGGAGTTTCCGGGAGTTTCTTCCACATACTCCAGTATGCACCCACCAAGAAATACATGTATCATAAGAATATTCCAGCCAAAACCAACAAAAACTTTCATCGTAGGGGGCCTCCAGGTGGTTTATATCAACGAAGTTCATTTGTGAGCCCTGTGGTCAGGTGTTTGAATCCCAGCCACCGGTTTCGGCCGGAGGTCCGCATGGGAATGGCAATGATTGGTACAGCCTCGCCGGGGATAGCTGGGGTTAAGCCAGTTAAAATTTGTTAGATCTTCACTCTGAAGTGACCACCCCAGGTCGGACAGGTGCATGTAGCAGAAGGAACTAAGCTGTACGCCAACTATGTGATCCTGACAGTATAGACAGTGCGCAATTGGTGGTGGGACTGCATAGTGTAAAGAAGTGAGGGCTAGTCATCACGCACATTGGAGGTTCACGTGCCATGGCATCTTCCTCCTAAGTCGATGGGAGCAGGTCGCTATGCAGCGGGTTAAACAGTTGGGCCTTGCTTAGGGTGGAGAAAAAAAAGAGGAAAAAATCCATAAATAAATAAATAAAAAAAAAACATGCAACAGAGGAACACCGGTCTTTGCCTCAGACCAAGTTTGGGGCATCAAAATTTGAGCTGGTCCCTGGGAACTGCATTGTGGCTGCCCACTGCTCCCATGTAAAAAGGATGGGTCAAATGCAAGCGATAAGCAATTCCCGCAGAGTTCAATAAAAATATCTCTTATTACACTTCCATAACAACAGTGGATAAAAAAAGTCAAATGTCTTCTGGAAGTACTATGTCAGCAACTACTGGGCTGAGTCCAATTTCACTTCTCCTAAACTCATCACTGCAGGACCGCCTCGTTACACCCTGGGCCGGTGCCCAGATCAGCCATGCACCATAAATGTGCCAAAATGACCTCAAATCATCGGTTTACCTCATGTTTACAGTACATCCAATCGTAATGTTTATTTACTGCAGACGACAGCCTGGCAGCTCCAAGCAGAACCACTCAGTTTAATCTCAGAGGAGATGATGACGGAGACTTTTCCCAGATCACATATGGACTCGAGAGCAACAGTGAACAGCTGGGTCATAAAGCCTTGAGGAGAATCAAAAGTCCAAACTATCCGTTTCGCACCAAATATTAAGAGATAAATGTGGACTTGCAGACTAAAATTCTTTCGTGCGAGTTCTTAGAGCGATCATTTTTTTCCAGATGGCATTTGGAGTAAGGCTTTTGAATCCAACTCAAACACATTAATAAAAATACCCAACTGAAACCTTTGAATACTTTACAGTAAACACAATACACAATGCACTGAGATGCTCTGTATGCCCTCTACATACTATCATGGTTTAGCATACTGATGTGTTGGGTGTCACCAGGGCCTGTTGTGGTCAGGACTTATAACACCGTGGCCAAAGTTCATAATGCAGTCACACTAGATCTATACACTTCAGGCAATGAAGTGGCAAAGAAATAATGGAAAAAACAAATTGATAATAATCATAGTTGCGTAGCCATTTTGCAAACAGTCAACCTTGCAGGTAACACCACTCTCCTCGCCCTTGCATCCAAAATCGGGTCAAGTGCTCTTTTTCATGAGGGAGGTTCCAGAAACAGGTGTATCAAACAGGAGACCAACTAATATTTACTTTATGTGTATGTATGAGCGTGTGTGTGTGTGTGTGTGTGTATGCGTGTGTGTGTATGCATGTGTGTGCGTGCGTGTGTGTGTGTGTGTGTGTGTGTGCGTGTGTGTGTGTGTGTGCTGTGCATGTGTATGTGTCTGTATGAATGAAAGAGAGACAAAGAGGAAAAAAGACCAGGCTGAGCTTTGCCACAGTGCTCAAATTAGCTCTTAAACGTTAAGCCCATCAGCTGCGTAGCCACTGAACGAAGCTCATTATGCATCAGTGAACTTAGCAAGAGGATCTTCAGTCTATGGTTAAAGACATAAGTTAGTTTTTAAATGAGCTCTGGAACCATTTTTCATGCAGTCATTAACTCTGAGCAAACACAGAGCTCATTCTGCGGCCCACAGCGTAACACATGCAGCGAGTCCAGGCCGCAGGGAGAGAGTGAAAGGGGAGGTTACAGGGCTGTGTCTAATTAGATTAGACTGAAATAGCCACACGCGGCCGTGCTGGGAGCTGACGCCGGCCGAAGAGGGTCACGCTTGCGTAACGAAAGTGAGAAGTCCAGTGGGATCAGCTGGGGGGCTGCTGGAGCCGGCAATCCGGTGGTCCAATCAGAGCAGAGGCAGTGCTAGCTTGGCTGATCAAAGTATACTCCACCTTCTAACCACTGTTCTGTTTAATTATCTCAACTCTACTGCCCCAGCACTTGTCAATGGTCTTGTAAGACAACTATCGGTTCCATATCAGATTCCCCCAGCTAAAAAGATTTAAATCTCAGTGGTGTTTTTCCAGGTTAAATAAAAGAATAAAGGGACCAGCCTGCAAAGCCCACACGACAGCTGTGCATTTCCAAATGCTGTTCAAACCAACAGGCCAAATACTGAGCCTTTCTCTGGGACAGCAGTGACCACCACTGTTTCTGAAGATCTACTGGTAGGCAATGCCTTCTCATTTCCATCCTATGCTGATAAGCTAAGTTCACTGTAACCTGAATTTGCTGATCTGAAAGAACTACGGAACTAAAAAGAAAAAAACAAGTGCTTGCAACAGATAAATTCAGCGAAGACTTGGCAAACACATTGAGGTAAATTACATGCTGAACAACGCAAAGTTAAGGTCTACAAAATCATTATCCTCTACCCGACAATTGCGCTCACCCCCTTCCCAATTACTTGGCTCAATTTGCAATCAAACAGTTGATTCGCTCAATTAGGCTAGCGATTTAAATTGGTAGATGGTCTAATTTATTTAGATATCATTTTTGTTTGTCGCATTTTGAAATTTAAATAACCATGAAACATGACAGATTTGCCTGAATGTGTTGGCTAGATTATTCCTAATGTTACATTCTGCCGCGCTGCATGCAAAAAAAACGTTAATTTACTTGTCACGTTCGATACGCTTAAACAAAATGTTTTCCACCTTCACTGTTGGTTATTTAGACACACAAAACTAACTAAAATCAAGACCTATGAGTTACTTTATTTTAAATTAATCTTGTTCAATTATCTAATAAAAAATGCCACAAATTTGCGGCACTGATTCGCCTGAACGCGTTTGCCTAATCTTCGGTGCATTTGACTATTGCGTGCAATGCAAACATTCTCTCTCGCATTCAGGTTCGGTATGCTTCACAAAATGTTCTCCACTTCACGTAGCCTATATTTTTAAGCGCTTAAAACCAAGGCCATCTTAAAATAATTTCATTTTTTAGGAAATATCTTTAATAATATATACAAAATCCCGCGATGAGAGGTATAACTCAGAGGTCTGCTATTTACTCAGATTATTGACATTCTTTCAATCTAACGGTCGATTTACACTTGTCCGGCGCGAAAACGCCTGCAGACGCTATGCTCCCCTCAGTTAGGCCGCTTTTGGGCGGTGCAGTTTTCCCAGTGCGTCGCTCAGCGAAATGCTTCCGTCAGTAATTGTTGGGCGAACCGAGCATACACCAATCATGATATTAATTCGTCCAATTGTAATTGTTCCCGCCTGGATTTTGAAATTTGGAGGGGCCGCAGTTGTATATAAATACATTCGATTTTTATCACAAAATATAACAGTCATGGATCGGAGTTTGAGGGAGGTTATTTCAGTTACCATTCTACATCTTCGGCGAAAACAGCGCCGGTCTCTCTGGGTTTGTCCGATCCTGCGAGACCGTCAGCAGTATGGGGAATACCACCGTTTGATGCGAGAGCTTCGCCTGGATGATGTCCTCCTTCAACAGTATTTCAGACTGACAAAAAGTCAGTTTGAAGACCTGCTTTGGCGAATGGGTCTGAGGATAACAAGGATCAATACCAACCTCCGGGAAGCGATTAGTCCAGCTGAACGCCTCGCCATTTGGCTACGGTAGTTTTATTCATTTTTAGTTATATTTTTCTCTTTTTTTTTTTACGATGACGACTTAAGGGGTGATCTGAGGTTAAATGGGCAAAATTTGATTATTTTTCCGAAAAATTTTTTTTTTGAATAAAAATATTCTATAATAACCCACCTTTAATAATCACTAATTGCTACAAGGATTAAAAACAGAATTTTGCCATAAAATCATGATTTAAAAGCAACTGTGATGATGAAATTTATGCTTTTCACTCCAGGAAAGTGATAAACATTTGAATAATCAGATAATACAGTCTGAAAAACGGGTGTAAACCACAGACTAAGACTGAACTCAACTTTTCAATGCGGTCTAATGCATTTTCCATTGATTTCCAAAGGTATTACTTTTTCCACGTTTCTCATGTTTGTGGCAGCCATAACTTTTTTATTTATCATTGAAAAGCAATGAAATTTGGGCTGCAGGTTCTTTACTTCATTAGAAATGCAATGACATAGGGAAATTTTGCCTATCTTTACATACTTTGAATATTTTGAGTATTCGTCAGATTCTGTGCAAAATAATTTCAAAATTTCAGCAAAATGCCCCAAAATCACAAAACTGATAAATTGGGCAAAGAATGGCTATGTCATTGCATTTGGATAAGCAATGGCTTTTAAATGATGAAAGAAAAACTGAATTCTATCATAGAGTTAAAGAGGAATTGGTGCCAGAAGTTTTCTGCATATTTAATGGTTACCATGGCAACCGCATAAACAGAAAAATGCCAACTTGTATCTTTTTTGGTTGTTATTCCATATACCTCTTTAGATTAATTCTGATTTGTTTCCTGGTGTCATTTTTCATTTAACCCCAGATCACTCCTTAAGTAACCAATTTTTGGAATGGGAACAGTTAATGTTGGTGGCACCGAAGATGAGCCAAGCATCTTTTTTTAAAGAAGACTTTTAATGTCAGCACAGTATTATTAAACGTATGCTTAACTGCAATCCAAATTTTAATCTTATGGCTGCCTGGTATGCATTAAAATCTTTTATTCTCATGTTTTCTTTGTCTCGTACTGCATTGTAGCAAGGCCATGATTTAATTTTTATTTCCTCCTGCCTGCTTCTTATTTGGACTACTTATAATGTTTTAATGTATTATGCCTTACTCCTGTTTGGATGTGAAGTCACTGTGAGGTACTTTTGTCAAGTCATGTTTTTTAATGCACCATCCCAAGAAATGAACTTGACTTCGCTTGAACAACAATTCATTTTCATGCGCCCGCAGCTACCTTGCCACTGGGGACTCATTCAGGACGGTGGCATTTAACTACCGTGTGGGGCACAGCACAGTGGCAAGTATTGTCAAGGAAGTTGCTGAAGCCATCTGGGTGTCCCTGCTCAAGGACTTTATGCCCATCCCAACCATGGAGGACTGGAAAGCCTCTGCTGAGGGCTTCAAAAAGAAGTGGAACTTCCCTAACTGCCTAGGGTCCATTGATGGGAAGAATGTCGTCATTCATGCCCCGTCCAACTCTGGCTCTCTGTACCACAACTACAAGGGGACATTCTCCATTGTTCTCTTGGCTGTTGTGGATGCTGACTACCTGTTCCGAGTGGTAGACGTTGGTGGGTACGGCAGGACCAGTGATGGTGGGTCGTTGTACAACTCTGCCTTTGGTGAGGGCCTCAGAGACGGCACACTGGACCTCCCGGAGGACAAATTAATCCCAGGAGCAGAGCACCGCGGACCTCTGCCCTTTGTCTTTGTGGCAGACAAGGCCTTCCCCCTCCGCACAAATCTGATGCGCCCTTTTCCTGGCTCCAACCTCCCCAGGAACCAGAGGGTCTTCAATTACTGCCTCAGCCGTGCCAGGCTAGTTGTGGAGTGTGTCTTCGGCATACTGTCTTCACAGTGGAGGATGTACAGGCGTGTAATTGGAGTCAGTCTTGCCACTGCTGAAACATGTACGAAGGCCACCCGCATCCTGCACAACTTTTTGAGGATGACCGTAATGACTAAGGAGCATAGGGCCTCAGATCAGCATGGCGCAGCGAGTTCTTGTTATCCTGCTCTTCAGGGAGTTGCCAGGATGGGTGCAAACAACGCCACACGGGAGGCCATACGAGTCAGGGAACGTTTCACCTCCTACTTCTTTGAGGAGGGTGCTGTTCCATGGCAAACTTCAGTGTAGTCTGTGCACAGCAATACCCAAAGGCTCTTTTAAGAGCCAGCGGTGTTTTCCCTTAAAAGCAAAGTTCCAAAATCTACAAAAGCTTCAAGATATAAACAGGCTAATTCCAAGAAAAACAAGGCAATCAGAGATGGCAGACTTCACCCCATTCACGCAAATATTGGCAAGTGCGGAAACACAAACACGCAGAGCCACTAGATGGCAGACTTCATCCCATTCACGCAAATATTGGCAAGTGCGGAAACACAAACAGACAGACAGACAAACAAACAGAGCCGCTAAAAACAGTACTTCACGCCTACTCCGTGGGGTGAAGTAAAAATGTATAAGTGATCAATATCCTATACACCAGGGGTGTCAAACTGGTCCATAAAAGGGCAGATGGGCTGCCGGTTTTCAATACAAGCCTGCCCAGTTGATTAGTTGTATCAGGCGAGCTTCTGCTCAGTTGGAATGAAAACCAGCAGCCACTCAGCCCTTTCATGGACCAGTTTGATGCCCTTGTTATACACAGTATCACCGTCACCTATCACTATCTACATATAGAACTGTGCGAAAGTCTTAGGCACATTGAAAGCAATTCAGTAGGGCAAATATGCTTGCAAAAATTATGAAATTACAAGTTTCTAATAACTGAGAAATGTACTAAACAGATCTGTAAACTGTTAAAAACTACATCAAATCAATATTTGGTGTGACTACCCTTTGCCCAAAAATTTGGGACACTGTCCTATTGTGATATAGTTTTATAAGTTGATCGGCTCATTGCTTGTTCCAGGCAGAGTGGAAAACTTGCCACCGTTCTTCTGCTGACTGACTGTCTCACTTGGGTTTGTCCCTCCAAGTAACTGCAGACAGCCATGATAATTCTGACATTAGGGCTCTGGCAAGACTATATTATCTGTATCAACTTTTATTGAAATACAAACATTTATTTCTAAAACTTTTCTTTAAATTAGCATTTGGAATTTCAAATTCACTTCTTATTTTCAGCAACTCTAATGCGGAAAACAAAATATACACATTTTAAGCAAATTAAAGTTTAAAAAAATACAGGGTGCCTAAGACTTTTGCACAGCACTTTAAATCACAACAAACTGCATCTCATCTACTCTGAAGTGATGCACTTTTTCTCAGTCACAAGCCTTGTGCGTCAAAAATATGCTCCTCCCGTTTTAGCAGTCAGCGTTTTTTGCTATTTGTCTCCCTTAATTGATTTATTCTCTTCTCCCCTTCTGCCCAGTGTCATAATTTGTATGCCTCGCCCCTCTTGTGGAGTGCCCCATCTACATTTTTTGCTCATGGTGTCAGTGTGAATTGACACGACTCATTCCCTGCTCAACCTTCCAGTCACTTTGTGCCTTCAAATATTGAGCAAAGTGCCCCTCTGCATGTTACGTAAAAAGAGCGAAAAGAAAAATGTCATAACTCTTCTGAATTTAATTAATAGAAACAACCACCGAAGCCTTATAACGGTCTCCAGGATTGGAACTGCATTCCTGTTAAGACCTTGTCCCTATCTGCTCCTCTGTCAAGCCACTTTAATAGGAACACCTCCCAAGCCTTCATTGGTCTCCAGGATTGGGACTGAGTTCCTGTTAAACCCTTCGGGCCTGCTGGCAAGCCATCAGACTTTTGCAAAGGGGGACTCTCCACCAGACTTCTGCTCCATGACGGGCACCGGCCTGGGCACGGACACGCCGCTGCCCTCTGCAATTGTTACCAACTTAGCTGGACTGCCCCTCTTCTGCTCTGGGCTACGGCCTTCCCTCTTCCATTTCTGTATTCATGTTAATATACACTCCTCCGCGGATTGTACTCACATCTGAATTTTTTTCCTTTTCTGGACCATAACACCTACTTTATGAAGTTATGTACTGTACAGTATTTTCAATAATGACAGTAAAACTTTATGATTGTAAGTATTTATTTTTTTAATTACATTCATCCTTGCTCCTGGCCTGCCTCAAAAATGAGCCAGTGAATATTAAATTTCACCTCAGCTTTCTTGGCTGAAGACAGCCTTCTGAGTGAGGGAAGGAGGCTCAAAAAAAAGAGCTCATCCTCATCTCCTGATGAGAGTCACAAAGGTGGAGGCGTCTGACGCGCTGTTTGCTCCTCGAGAGATTCAAGCAGCCGTCGTTCAAAGGGGCTCATCTGATGGCTGCGCCTCTTTCTCTGAGGCCCGGGAGTTTGCTGAAGTTGCTTGTCAGCCCTACCATCCTCCACTACCGGCTGCTCCAGTGGAGCCACTTCTGGCTGCTGCGTAAACTCAGACGCTGCCCCTGGCTGGTCTACTGGAGCTGCTCCTAGCTGTTCTAGTGAGGCTTCGGCTGCCTGGTATTGGGCTGTTGCTGGCTGTTCTGTCTCTCCAGACCTCCCTGATCCTGGCTGTGGCTCTGACTCAGCAGGGGGGGCAGTGTGCCGAATCAGGTTTGTGGTTGTAGCCCTGCCTTCTACAAACGGGGCAAGGAACCCCATCACGGCCATGTTCTTCCAGGGCCTGTGTGACGAGGCCCCAGCCCCACTCCTGTTCCTGTCCTTCTCTTTATTTTTAGCTTACCAGCCCTATGGGCCGATAAGCTATTGTCCTGGTGTGGCGTCAGTCATCCGGAACATTTTTTTATCTTTTTTTGGCCTGATGAATTTTCGTGTAAATTTGCAATAACATACTACGAGACGGTGACGATATCTCGTGATGTTTTTCTCGGATTTTTGATTGAATCATTTTTGTCCGTTTTATGGGCCCTTGAAATTTTGGCTCCAATGTTAAAGATAGGACTGAGAAATTTTAAAAAATTATTTCTCAAAAACTGCGTAATAAATTTTTTCTAAATCAGGCAATCAACTTACCTTGGTACCGTCAATGTACAGTGCGAGCGCCATTTTGATTAAATCAACGGAAGTGGGTCTATTGGGGGCGCTGTACTTTATAAATATGCAAGATGGCCTGTGGAGGCCAAATGTTTGCAGATAGAGATGAAGTTTGTATTATCGACGTATAGGAAGTGATATATGACCTATATTTTGGCAATATTAAATGTGACCTCAGATGACTTTGAAAGGTCAAACTCGAGGTCAGGGAATATATTAACAATGTTAAAAGTTATGACTTGAAATTTCAAAAAATTATTTCTCAAAAACTATCCGATAACTTTTTTTCTAAATCTGGCAATCAACCCACCTTGATATACTTTATGTACATTGCGAGTACCATTTTGATTGAATCGACGGAAGTGGGTCTAGTGGGGGCGCGGTACTTTAACATTGGGTCTTACGGAGAATGGGCCAAATCGCCTGTGGAAGCCAAATGGTTGCAGATAGAGATTAAGTTTGTATTACTGACGAACAGGAAGTAATATATGACCTATATTTTGGTTGTGTTAAAGTTGACCTCAGATGACCTTGAAAGGTCAAACTTGAGGTCAAGCAAAATGTTATAATTTTCAAAGGTTTCTAGGCTTGAAAATATTGAAGATTGGGAACACATGTGCATTGAACACTTACAGGAAGTCATGTATGAACTTTCATTTGGTGGCCTTGAACTTGACCTTCGGCGACCTTCGAAGGTCAAACTTCACGTAGTGAAATTTCAATGACTTCTATCACCAAAACTATTACAGATAGAGCTTAGGTTTGTATTGCGGGCATATAGGAAGTCATGTATGAAATTTCATTTGGTGACATTGAACTTGACTTCAGTGACCTTGAATGCCCAAACTTCACAGTGAAATTTTAATGACTTACATCAGCAAAATGGTTACGGATAGTTTCCGTTTGTATTGGAGATGTATAGGAAGTCATACATGAACTTTCCTTTGGTGGCCTTGAACTTGACCTTCAGTGACCTTCGAAGGTCAAACTTCACATAGTGAAATTTCAGTGACTTCTATCACCAAAACTATTACAGATAGAGCTTAGGTTTGTATTGTGGCCATACAGGAAGTCATGTATGAAGTTTCATTGGGTGACCTTGAACTTGAGCTTCAGTGACCTTGAACAGCCAAACTATACAGTGAAATTTCATTGACTTATATCAGGAAAATCGTTACAGATTGAGTGTAGGTTTGTATTGGAGACGTATAGGAAGTCATGTATGAACTTTCATTCGGTGACTTTTATACTGACCTTTGAAGGTCTAACTTGACCTAGAAAAAATTCAATGACTTCTGTCACTGAAAAGGTCACAAATGGAGCCTAGGTTTGTGTTACTGACATAGGAAGTCACATATGAACTTTCATTTGGTGACATTCAACTTGACTGTCAGTGACCTTTCAGGGTCAAACTCGACAGTGAAATTACTATAACTTGTATCACCAAAATAGTCACAGATTGAGCCAAGGTTTGGATAGAGACATCTAGAAAGTCATATATGAAGTCCATTTGCTGACCACAACTTGACATTCTCTGACCTTTTAAGTACACAATTGACATATTGAATACATATAGACATATTTTAATGACCTGTATCACCAAAACTGCTTCAGAGCTTAGGATTGTATTACAGAAGGTCTTATAAATGTATGTGAACTCTTATTTAGTGACCTTGACATTGATTTTCATTGATTCAAATGTCAAACTTCACATGAAATTTTCATAACTTGCACCATCGCTGTAAGACTGCTTGCCGGTAAGCTACAGGACCCTTGGTCCGATTTTTTTTTTTTGTATTTCTTGCAGTGGAAGATCCATTTTTAGCCTATACGTGGAGCTGCCATGAGAAACACTTTCTCCCTTAATCCAAACCAGGTGTATGGTCACATTTGAGCCCTCAAAACAGATTTAGTTATCTTGGATAGTATTTTAGAAAAATTAACTGTATATGAGTGGTTTTCTAATTTTTATAATATGGTTTTTCTATTGTCTTCATTCTTGTATGTATCATTTGTGATAAGCAACTAGAAGTTTTTCATATTTTATTGTCAATATGTACCTCAGTAGAAATTAGAAACTGCAATTTTCACATCTAGGGATAGAACATAACTAAAATGATAACAGTATTAATTGCATTTGTCATTCTGTCACAAGCCTTTGCCCCTTTATCCATCGACCAAGTTTTAATCAGTGAATGCAAGATTCTTTGTCTTTTTTTTTTTTTGATAAGCAGCAATCCAAATAAATTATAACCTGGTTTTAGATACTCAAATCATATTGCTCTTCAGTAAGAACTTAAATAAGCAAAATAGTGAATCAAGCGTTAAGGCCACAAATGCATCCCAGGAAAATGTTTATTTGGTGTCATTTTGCATTGGCATAGTTAGTTCTGCTTAACCACTCAACAATCAAAGAATTCAAAATGAGTCTTGTTTCAGAATGAAAACAACAAAATGAAAATTTACCTAAAATGATAAGCATTATCAAATACATTTGTTAATATGTACTTTTCTTTTTGTTGTTAATAGAATATTTGAGCAATGTCATCACAGTTTAATTTGGATAAGTTTCATCAGCTTGCATACAGACTTTGCCAATATTCTAATGTAGCATGGTTAACACAAAACATGGCCATGAGCTTTTCATAAGCTGTTTTACTTTGTACAGTTCCGTCTTCCAATGCCACCGCAAATTGGTCTGCAGTCCACTCCATTCAGCTTCTTAACACCCAAAGTACCAATGGCTTTTTATTGACTGGCTTCATTGAAAAGAACTTATCCAGTCATATTTACCTGGTGGTGCATTACCAGAAAACATACTGTACTGTCATCATTTTCAAAGGGATATTTAATCATGTCGTTGCCCACAGGCTGTTGAAAACACTAAAGTAGCAAAGATATGAATGTGAGAAAACTCAAGGTTGAGGAAATGTTGGCCCCTGAAAGATGCTTGATAACCTGTTGGTTTATGCACCCATTTAAATTCTTCTGTGGCTGAACATGCTTCATACAATGGAAATCAGAAGTATTGTTGGTTGAGTGTCATTAATGTCTGTGTTTCAAGGTAGTCTCCCTGATAAAACTGGTTGAAGTGTTTTTTATCATGTCCACTTTAAGATTATTTATTTCTTTATGCATTTATTTGACAAAGATGGAACACTCTGTGACAACTCCTTGAATTCTGCCAGCCACGGTCATATAAACTCAAAATACCTCAATTTCCTGCTGGCAATGAAAATGGCTACGAATTAAAGGGGGAAAAAAAATGTAAAAGCAATGTTCCTACAGTGCTTCATATATTTGATCTGGTCACTGTCAAAATCATGTACAGTCAAGTGTCAACTCCAGAATTATTGGCTTTCTTGATAGAACTGAAGAAAAGAGGCTGCATACTATAATAAACAATACAACTAATGTAAAAGTCTGATTCATGTGAAAACCATCAGTATCAAGCTTATTGGCGGCCCTTGCAAGTTGGGCAATTCCACATGAGAGTTGCTAAAACAGCAATTTTTAAAAAGTATTTTATATTAGAAATATATAGGTTTTCATGTAGATGACTCATTACCAAATCACACACTGAAAACCGTTTTGAAATATCTTTGATCGTCCTCTCAAAATTTAGATTTGAATTTTGTAATTTTTTTTAGCTCCAGGACAGGTTTCAAAGGTTATTTTTCCAAAGCTGACAACTCCTAAAAGATATTTAGCCATTTCCTGGTATTTACTGTATTTCTATACATTGGTAGCGAAAGTATTTGAGACTGTAAGTCATTGTAGGAAATTGAAACACAAGATTCCAGTGGCTCATTGTGAAATTTGTCATTTTTCAATGTAATTCCGTTACCGAAATTTCAGTATAGTTCTCTTCGTCATCTTATTTCTGCATTTATTTTATTGTTATTAAGAATTATCTTCCTTCTTATGTCTATACTGAATTTCAGACATTAACCTCACTAATACTTAGCTGTGATCCTGGAAAATTTGTGGTAACAGAATTACACCAGTAACAGAATTACAGAATAATTCTGAAAGCCAGCGAAAAACAGAAGATAGTACAAGGTGGCATGAGGATGTTATGGAGCATAGTGGTTCATTGTTTTGGACATCTGTAGTTGAGTGTTTCTTCCTGTGAGTTAAGTTTCCATAACCAGCACATGAATTATATCACAGCCTAGTGGCAATTGCCACGGTTGCCCCCCTTTGTGGCTGTCATGGCCGACTACCCAAACGGCCAGTTTGGCTTGCCATTTTTAGCATATCAGCCCTATGGGCCGATAAGGTATTGTTGTGGTGTGGCGTCCGTTGTCCGGAACATTTTTAATCTTTTTTTTTTGGCCTGATGAATTTTTGTGTAAATTTGCAATAACATACTACTAGACCATATCTCCAGACTTTTTTTCTCGGATTTTTGATTGAATCATTTTTGTCCGTTTTATGGGCCCTTGAAATTTTGGCCCCAATATTAAAGATAGGACTGAGAAATTTTAAAAAATTATTTCTCAAAAACTGCGCAATAATTTTTTTCTAAATCAGGCAATTAACTTACCTTGGTACTGTCAATGTACAGTGCAAGCGCCATTTTGATCGAATCAACGGAAGTGGGTCTATTGGGGGCGCTGTACTTCACGAATATGCAAGATGGCCTGTGGCGGCCAAATGGTTGCAGATAGAGATTAAGTTTGTATTATCGACATTTAGGAAGTCATATATGACCTATATTTTGGCAATATTAAATTTGACCAC
This sequence comes from Gymnothorax javanicus, assembly GCA_029692085.1. NCBI lineage: Eukaryota > Metazoa > Chordata > Actinopteri > Anguilliformes > Muraenidae > Gymnothorax > Gymnothorax javanicus. The sequence continues at coordinate 79,776,940 of CM056195.1, forward strand.
AGATGACTTTGAAAGGTCAAACTCGAGGTCAGGGAATATATTAACAATGTTAAAAGATATGACTTGAAATTTCAAAAAATTATTTCTCAAAAACTGTGATAACTTTTTTCTAAATCTGACAATCAACCCACCTTGATGCACTTTATGTACAGTGCGAGTGCCATTTTGATTGAATCGACGGAAGTGGGTCTAGTGGGGGCGCTGTACTTTAACATTGGATCTTATAGAGAATGGGCCAAATTGCCCGTGGAAGCCAAATGGTTGCAGATAGAGATTTAGTTTGTATTAATGACATATAGGAAGTTATATATGACCTATAATTTGGCTGTGTTAAAGTTGACCTCAGATGACCTTGAAAGGTCAAACTTGAGCTCAAGCAAAATGTTACAATTTTCAAAGGCTTCTAGACTTGAAAATATTGAAGATTAGGAACATATGTGCATTGAACACTTATAGGAAGTCATGTATGAACTTTCATTTAGTGGTCTTGAACTTGACCTTTGGTGACCTTTGAAGGTCAAACTTCACATAGTGAAACTTCAATGACTTCTATCACCAAAACTATTATAGATAGAGGTTAGGTTTGTATTGTGGGCATATAGGAAGTCATGTATGAAGTTTCATTGGGTGACCTTGAACTTGACCTTCAGTGGCCTTCAACGGCCAAACTATACCGTGACATTTCAATGAATTATATCAGGAAAATAGTCACAGATTGAGTGTTGGTTTGTATTGGAGACGTATAGGAAGTCATGTATGAACTTTCATTTGGTGACCTTCATATTGACCTTTGACGGTCAAACTTGACCTAGAGAAAATTCAATGACTTCTGTCACTGAAAAGGTCACAGATGGAGCCTAGGGTTGTGTTACTGACATAGGAAGTCACATATGAACTTTCATTTGGTGACATTCAACTTGACTGTCAGTGACCTTTGAGGGTCAAACTCGACAGTGAAATTACAATGACTTGTATCACCAAAATAGTCACAGATTGAGCCAAGGTTTGGATAGAGACATTTACGTTGTAGAAAGTCATATATGAAGTCCATTTGCTGACCACAACTTGACACTCTGTGACCTTTAAAGTTCACAATTGACATATTGAATACATATTGACATATTTCAATGACTTGTATCACCAAAACAATGAGAGCTGAGGACTGTATTACAGAAGGTCTTATAAATGTATATTAACTTTTATTTAGTGGCCTGGACATTGATTTTCATTAATTCAAATGTCAAACTTCACATGAAAATTTCATAACTTGTATCATCGCTTTAAGACTGCTTGCCAGTAAGCTACAGGACCCTTGGTCCTATTTTTTTTCTTTTTGAATGTGTCTCTTAGACTCTTCCACCGAGTGCGGCAAACTTCCTCTGATAGACAACAAAGAAATATACAAATAACTTTTCAATTACCATACAATAAGCCTACTTCTGTGGCCAAAAAATTCAACCCCACATTAAATTTCATCAAAGAACTAATCTCTAATTTCAAAAACGTCACAATCACGTTTTCTGCTCTGATAAATAAACCACAGATCTCATTTGGCCATAACAGACATAATCTGAATGCATATGTGAACGAATCAAGTAAAAATGGACATTTAATGACACCTTGTGATTTTAATATACAGGCTGTTAAAGATTAATATACAGGCTATTAAAGATGGACACTTTATCTGCAATAGTGGTTTACTTCTTACGTGATCCAATTGAAACTAATAGGTGAATCACTATCATTTTTGAGATCAAAAACTTTATACAACATAAATACAAGCTACATACAACAAACTACAGCAAGAGGTCCAATCATCATAAAATGTCTATTTTTACTTGAGGCGTTCACTTATGCAATCAAACGTATCATACTGCATAATGAGGCTCGTCAGCAAATGATGTGAAATACTATTTTAGCTAAATTACTTGTATCGTTAAAAGGCGTATGCAATCAGACTGTTCAGTCTTTTAATATTTTCAAACAATAGATATTTTCCCTACGCAACGCATATCTGACCGTATAAAAATGCAATTAGTACGAGTAGCTTTTCCCCAGCATTGCGCAGAACATTGCAGTATTTTGTTTCATTTTTAACTGCAACAGAATGTTAAAAATCCACCAGGGACACCAACAATCTCTGCAACATTCCTCCATGCGCTGTTGCGTTTGTCGTTTTCCCTGTAACTAGGCAGGGAAGCATCGAATAAAACAGGAAAAGCCGAAACAGCAATAATCAGTTTCTCCTCCATATCTGATCAAGGAACTTGCAATTAGCGGAACTGTTATTTCGGAGGCCACGTGGCCTTGAAGACAACGTACACACCTTCTGCTATCCCTTGATTGGATATTCGGTTCGCGTTTGCCAGATTCATTACCATAAACCTGGGATATCCCAGCTTCTTCGACGTGCTGCAAGCACCAAGTCTGACGCACCGCTGCCATCATGCATTGCGTCACTGCTTCGCACGCCCTCGCCACTCTCCATAGAAAATGAATGGGAGGCGTAGGCGTCAGTTGACGCGCCGGACTAGTGTAAATCCACCGTAACATGGTAGCCTGGTTAGGTCTGTCTGCTTCTCATTATCTCGTCTTAATCATTATTAGCCACATTTTGGTTTTGATTAGTTAGCTGGCTGAATAAATGGCTTGACTGCAGGTTAGGCAAAGTACACGGGAATTGATTTAAGGTAAGCTAATTATGCCAAGGCGATGGAGGCTGTCCAACCTCGTTGGTAATTAGTGAACTTCAAATCAGAGTTTTCTTCCTGGAAGCATTTCAAATGACCGCATTAGGTATGTGTCATAAAAAAGGTAATAAGAAAGCACGTCTGTCTGCCTCATAGTGGAAGTTACTTTTATTGCGCTTAAAATAATCGCGATTTGGCTAATCGTGCAGCCCTAATTGAAGCTAAAGATGAATGAAATCGGTCAAACCGTTCTTGAGATATCGCGTTCACAACAAACGGGACGTGACGGACGGACGGACGGATGGACGGAGCTGAATACTATGACAAAAAAAGAAGCTACCTCAAGGCCACCCACAACCAGTTGACAATCGCTATAAGCTGAAATTGCAAAACTGTTATCGTTTTCAGTTGGTCTCTTTGGGTGTCATCAGGTCAAACTTCAACAAGACTAGCCTAAAACCACTATAAAACTGCAAAGACAGATTTTTCAGTAGTTTTGCAGATGTTTATAGGTCGGTGTTTCTGTTTATGGACAATTCTTGTGAACGATATAACATGGAAACCTTTTAAGATGCAGTCAAGAAACATGACTGAGGGGTAAAAAGGAAGGCGGAGTTCAAAGTTGGGCGTGGTCTGTGAACACACTCACTGATTGCGTCACAATGAGGACTGCATTCTGAAAACAATACCGCCATCATTGTCTTGGCTGTTGCGATCCCAGATGGTTGCTAGTTTTTAAAAAAATCCAACACATAGGTCTTTGGTCATCATTTGGCGCAACAGATCCTACCAATCAGCAGCTAAATTAGGTTTTGAGTGGAGCTGAATGAGGGGTGCTCTGGCAGGGCTTGAAGTGAGAGTGTACATGGTGGTAGCTCTCCAGGATCAGGGCAGAGAACCACATCAAGGAGAAACATCACAAGGATGTCGGCTGAGGAGAACAGGGCCAACGTGGGCTGAGCCCTGGACCTTGCATGAAGAACCGGTACTGCAGAACCAACTGTAACGAACAAATCCCATCCCCCACCCCCCCTCCACCAACCAGTGAAGCATTGGAAGTGGAGTTCAACTGATATACTCTATATCTTGTTGTTCCTGCCCATGACCAATGTGGATTGACAACTATCCAATAACGATCCAGATGTAGATGATATGGTCATGCAAGCGGCAGTGAATTTGCCTTGTTGATGGTGACGTGGGTTTAGCATGCGCATTAGGGCAACTCAACGCATGCAGAGAGAGAGAGAGAGAGAGAGCCAAGACTACAGCCACAGCATTGAATGGAAAGCATGCCCACATATTAATTAGCATTCATACTTGTTCCTGGTTTGAGTCATCGGAGATGCCCAAGACTATTCCAGCACACACTGGCCAAGAGGAACATGCACATCCTAGACCAGGGGTGGGCAATTCTGGTCCTGAAGGGCCGGTGTGTATGCAAGTTTTTATTTTTATCAATAACCCTGACTAATTGAGCTAATTAGTTGTGTACACAAATGCAGATCAGCACACAGATTAGATCTAAGAAAAATGTTTTATGTTGGGAGACAAGAACAGTCTTTGGGGGTCATTCGTGATAATTTAAAGAAATGCGCCAGAAACGTCCAGATTTCATAAATAGTTTGGCTAATTGAGATAATTAATAAATTAAAGGCTAGAAGTTGGCGTGAAAACCAGGGACAGATACGGGCCTTGTTGCCCACCTCTGTCCTAGACAGTTCACTAAATTATTGCAGGACTAAACATAAATACTTTCTGTTACACAGAGCAAAAATGTGGAGAAATTTCACCGAACAGGATTTGCTTTATATAAAATGATGCGTGTCGGCATATTTAGCAAAATATTATTCTGTAATTATAAGGCTTGAGGTTTTTTCTTCAATTCCAAAGGTGAAACTCATTTCATAAACAGCCATGCACTGATTGAAGACAATGTTTAGCTTGCACGACTCATTCACTGGCATTAGCAGACCGCTTAAGAGAACTTCTTGACTTGGAGCTTTTTTAATGTTTTGTTAATAACACTGCCAACAAAGAAGGGGCAACAGACACAATTAAAGAACGAAGAACTGAGACTGGAATTACATTCCTTCTCTCAAACCCTTGAAAATTCCGAACTCACTAAGGTGTGCATGCAGGGAGAATATAGCTGACTCCAGCAGTGTTGCTGAGCAAACCTCAAGAACAGATATATGCCAAAAGCTATTCCGAGATGATATCTTGAGACCATATAATCACTAAATCTTTGCTTTCTGGACGAGAGTTTTAAGCACAGATTACAGAGAGGATATGGGGAATGAACAGAGCCAGAGGTTCACTTATACCGTTGAATTGTCACACACTGGATTTAAACCAAGAGCCCACGCTGCCATTTCATGCCTGACTGAGCATTACTTCGGAGCTGCGGTGAAATTTCTGCAGTACGTGTCAAATTCATTTGAACATTTTTATTACCAGTCAAGCCAGTGCCCATGTCAGGCTACATTTTGAGGAGGCCAAAAAAGGAATCACTTGGTTGTTTTAAGGTTCACGCTTTCCATCCAGGAACCTAGTCAGCCATATCAACCAGTCCAGCCTCGGACACGAGTGAGCGGTGATGCGAAAGCAACAAGTGTCATCACTCGCTACGCAGCAGCTGAAGGAGCCGTCTCGCTCCCGCTTCGACAGTCCCAGTGCTTCAGACACTATATAAAACATTACTTGACTGGACATGAAAAGAACTGTCTACAAGCGAGTTTTTGGCAGTAAACTAGCTGCGATCATTGAGGCTAGGCGCCACTGGACTATAAAACCAGAAATACAGAAATGATCAAGTTTTCCAGGGAGGTTCTAACGCGCAATACCCGTTTTTGGAGAAAAAGGAATACTTGGGGCCGTCTTCTGCTCGCAGTATGGGTATAGTGCAGCCTACAGGGGATTCGGAAAAAACTGCCAACTTCCGTCCCATTTGATAGCATCATACAGGTGCTTTCACAATGCACAAAGAAAGAAAGTAGGTAATGTTTTCCCTACCCAAATTAAATTTGAAACAGTGGCAGAAAACCAGTTACACAATTTTACCGCAAATGCACCATAAATGCAGTCAGCACCAAAAATCAAAATCCCTCCCCTTCACTGAACCAATAATTAGCCGACAGCATGTAAGTTACAGTACTATACACCTTTCTTTGCAAAATGGTTGAAAGTAGGAACAGTTGCCCATGTTACTATTTATGTAGCCACATAAGGAATAATGAGTTAATATGCAGAGAGCATCATTACCCTGCCGTTAGGGGCATTTTCATCGCTGACTGCTGACATCGGAGAGGGGAGACCACACCACATGTGTAGATCAGGTGTTACAATCATTGCTCTTGCAGTCACAGAGAACAACTATCCGTCTACATTATATTTTCAGGTCAGTCAGCACTCAATCATATCAACATAATGCTAAATCCAACCCAACGTGGATTGCAAAGTATTTTAATCCCCAGAAATACAGGCCTCAATTACACTTGATTTTCCAAAGCTATTTAAACATCAGAATTACAATAACAAGATTAGTAAGCACATAAACTGCACTGCATTGGCCGTAAAATGATTGAATATGACACAGTCAAACAACCATATCACTACGGGAAACCTTGGAAGCCATTCAAACTGTTTTCAATGGATTCTGCCCAATTCAGAAAAGAACTGGCAGCAATACAAACAATCAGTCTGCCAAAAATGCAGTTAGGCAAGTGAACTGCGGCTTTGGGAAGGTTCATACAAATCATCAGGCCAGTTTTAGCGACTCGGCAGGCACTAAAGGAGGGAAAATGACCCCTTCCCCTCTCCCTCTCATATACTGACATGCTGACCAACACAGACTCCATCTACTGAAGAGCAGGGATGCATTGAACATTCGGCCACTGAAAATATTCAGCCTAAAGAGTGAAAAGACCAAATATTTTGACTGAATAAGCACCATTAATGGCTGACTGCAAAGGGAGCAACAACTAAAAGCACATGATGGAATTTTAAATAACGTAATATTTCAACTGTATTTTTCAATTATTAAAATATAATTCATACTTTACCCGTCACAAAGACTTAAAATGAATAAAAACCACGCCTCATATTTAGTAGGCCTATGCTATGCCGGAATTTTTAAACTTCAATTTTCCTTCGCCGAATAAACAAGTTGTCCTCATGTAACATGGTTGTAACATTATTTATAAATAGTTTAAAGACTGAATGAACAGGAAACTCGGGTCTTCTTCCTGTACAAAAAGCATAAATGTAGGCCACTGCGCCTTTGGTAGATTGTGTTGCTCTGCAGCATGTCTCCTCTTAAGACAAAAGAGGAAACATATTGGTATTATAGTATTACAGAAACGTGCCATCGGAAGTAGCTATGTTAGGGTAGGCACAATCCTCAAGTTAAAAGGCAACATTAGCCAAGGAGCTGAAAAGTGCATGTGTTAGCCTGTGGTGCCTATTATACAGACAACAGCCGCATACAGAATGAAAGTTTTAACAAAGCAGTTCAGTGATCAGGGATTTCTAAAAAGCAAATCAAAAACTATTCATCTTTCTCCCAAATTACCCATGCTAAGGAGCTCAGGACCCTGTATAAATGGTTATAATTCTTAACTGATTTTGAATATCCTAAAATCCCCACCAACAGAGCCAGCTGAGTCTGAGTGAGTTCACAGTTGAAACACACCAGTTCACCCGTCGCACAGCCAACAGCAAGCCAAGCAATGAGATCTTAGCACCAGAGCAATCCTCAACAAATGCAAGCGTTCTGTTGAAAACAAAACTCTGTCTTATATGACCACGTTTTTAAAGGGTAGAGTAAATGATACACGCGATAAAGACATTTTTTTTTTTTTTAAAGATGAGCGAATTCGAAAAGAGTCAGAGTCTGATATTTAGTCCTTCTCTATTGTGACCGACTACAAAGGGGACCGCTCACCATTTCAATTTCACAATTTGTTAGAGAATTCACCGTTTGAATTTCAGCATTCGTAAAAGAATGCACCATTTTAATTAACGAGCAGGCAATTAATAAAGTCAGCCTAAAGAAAAGCAAATTTGCGTTTTGTGTCTTTTTGCAGGCAAAATGCAAACGAAGAATAAAATTGTAATGCAGGTGCGAGCAGGGTAAAACAGCTATTTTTTCTAAAGTAAATTAGATCCTTTCACAAACTGGCAGACAAGCGAGTGAAAAATCCCCCCTGCGCAGTCCTTTGGCTCAAAGCAATGGCACAAGTACTTGCAGAATTCAGAGAAAAACTAGAAGGTTCAGGCTAGACTTGCAGGCGTTTCATATCAGATTACAACCTCTGTTCTTTCTTATACCCAATCCAGTGTTTTTCCCCGTATCAGACCAATACAACTACTGAATATTGGATCGGTACGTCCCTAGACATGATGGAGCAGTAGTACCAATGGATCATCAGCCATGTTGGGCACAGACAGTGAGACTGGACCAATGGATCATCGGTGACAAAGGGCGAAGACAATATGGCCGTACCAATGGAGCATTCTGCCATGACAGGTAACTGCATCACCAGCGTAACCTATGCAACAGGGCCAGTCAGCAAGGGTGTAAGGATAGAGCAGCTGTCCCAGCGGTCGACAACAACCCGCACAGCTGCACCAACCGGACACAAGGGGCAAAAAGGACATGCCAATTACAGGCATCACACTGTAAGGAAGAGACAATGCCACTACCAATACAAAACCAGTGATCAACACCAGCAGCAAAGCAAGCGGACCAAATTGTCCCCCAGAAAGCTGATGCGGCTAAGCAGTCCAGTAGAATTATGCCTCCAAAATATTCTTGGGATGAATGACATTTGGAGAATGAGCGCATTGCCATTTTCTGCTCAGTGGCTGGAGTTAGATGCACTACCCCTCTTTCTCTACCTTCGCTAGTACTAGCAAGCGCAAAATTGGATTTAGCATCAGCAATGCAGTTTGGGTGTCAAGACCATCATACCTCATCTGTCCAATCAAGCTGATCATACAATAACTTCTCAAGCATGTGCAGAACAAATTTCCACACGAAAAAAAAAACTGATAAAGCAAAAGGGCATGCAATACTACATAAACAAGAGTTTGAATAGTCATTGGGTCATTCCACCTCAATTCAGCAGATTTTTTTTTATTTATTTATTTTTATTTTATTTTTTTTTTATTTGGCATCTCCAATCCCACCCGAATCTGGAATGCCCAATTGGTGAACTATGCACAAGGCACAAGGCTTGCTCGTATGCGACCCCTTGCTGCCAATTCAGGAGAGTGAAGACAGTTCACGGCTCTCCTCCGAAGCACGCGCCCGTCAACCACTGCTTCTTATACACTCATTGGTTGAATCTTCGCTAGTTCAGAGTGAGGGCGGAGGATACCCGGACATGAACAGACTTAGAGTCTTCCTGACGAGCGCCCGTCTGGCCAACAGGAGGTGCTTGAGCAACGAACAACGGGACCATGTTATATTACCCTTCCCGGCAGACCCTTCCCAATTTGCACCCCTGTAGCGCAATGGCCAATTGTGCGCTACGCTGCCGACCACTGCCGGTTGGTACGACTGGGGCTCGAACCCGCGTCCTGATGGTCATTCCTGCTCCGCAGTGCAGTGCTTTGACCGAGTGAGCTCTCCGGCAGCAGAGTTTAGAGAAACTTTCTGCTTGGCCGCCTCAGATGTGGGGGGTTGAAAAAGTCTGCAATTGTTTTTCAGGTTTCACAGGATTATAACACAGTCAGTATCAACACATGCACCTTACAAATGTACATGAAGAATCTATAGATAGGGATCAAATTTACTGAAAATGTGAAGTCTGTGGCTTGAAAACCTTTTGAGATAATGAAGTCTAAACATTGCTGCATATTTAGACGAGTGCGTAAATGTGCCAAAAATCGTGAGGGGGTACCATGTTCAAAACTTTTTTTCTCTGGATGTATTGGGTGTATCAAGCTAAAATTTTGGATAAGTTAGTTTAAATGGTTACTCTTTATGTGGTAAAATTTTGAAGCAAATCTGAGATGGTCGAGTAGAAGGCTTTTGTTGAATTGAGGTGGAATGACCCCCATTCAAACAAGAGACCCTCTCACAATGGGATCACACCAGCCGCTCTTCCTGCCCCTGTACTTCCAGTGCCCTTGCTTGCACCACACCCACCAACCAAACCTGGCCTTCACTTGACCTCAACCTCACACCAAATTAGTTTTGGACAATCTTGAACAATTGTGACACAGGTATATATACCAGGCCAAGTACTAACAACACTTCTGTGGTAATTCCAGCTAATGTGAGTGTCTACAGGACCAAATTTTGACATGATCTCACACAAGACAAAAACAATACCAGCCAAGGCTGTGGCGACTGGTAAAAATCTCCAGATTGAATGGCATGGTGGGATACTGACCAAGCCTCACAAAGCTACCCACCAACACTCCTGTAATTCAGTAGTTGCCTAAGTGAGGACTGGTCTGTTATTCATTTTCAATGAAAGGAGGGTGACAAGCAAATTTCCTCCAAGTCCAATAATGGCAAAGCGGTGAGCAAAGTTCATTCTCATGAAAACTCCTGCGCTGGTGTACGACTCATGCAAGCGCAGGCAAGCAGCAAATTTAGCAGGTGCCGAGGTCAGCTCAACTTTTCGCCACAATACCGTCGAGAGAGATACAATCTGGAAGAAAGTCTTGCACGTGGAAGGTGAAGCTATTTGCAGATACAGGCTGCTTATTCATGTACCATGAATTTGTACCTTAAAGCAGGGCTGCAGGTCCTGGAGGGCGGGTCCAATGTTGATGTTCCTTTCAACCAATAAGCCTGGTTTTAATTTTGACCATTTTGTAAAGTACACAGATTCATTCCAGTGCTTCGGGATACACTTGCAGTCTTACTTTGTAGTTCGTGTTTTCACAAATGTCTGCTAGAATTACAACTGAACATTTGTGATAAAAGCTGGCTCACAATGCAAACACAAATCTACTGCTCCTGTGCACCCCGGGTCGAGATGAACTGTCTTCTGAGTGCAAGATCAGCATGCACCACTTTATCCTGGGCTGTGGGAGGAAACACGCAAGCTGCTGAGGTCACTGTTTCAGTCACCATCATATGTGGACAGCTCTGAGGGTGGCTGCAAGTGGCACAATGACAACTCTTCAGAATGCTGAGTGACTCAGTGGAGGTAGTGTTAACTTTTGTTTCTCACTGTAAGCATTCCCAGAAACATCTTGCTTGTCCTGCTGCTACGTCACAAGCTGCATTGGTTACATAATTGGCAATTATAAAAACCATACACTACAATGGGAGAGCGATACTTATTTAATATTCACAGCTCCAAGAAACATGTTATAACATGCCAACGTTATTCAGAGCAGTAAGACACTTGAAATGAAATTTATTAGGGTGATGATAAATTCAAATCCTTCCACAGGTCAAGCGATGGCATAATGTGCTCAATTCCATATCGATTTCTAGCACAGGGATGAATCAATTCTCAAAATGCATCTTGCAAGCATAATACCACACAACAGTACTATTATAACAGTCTGTCCATCAAAATAAGGTATTAATGCTAAGCCTGTAGTGTACATAAATACCAAATGTGAATGAGACAATACAAAGAATTTTACCATCAACTCTCACAAACCAACGAAAATAATGTGCATTGGCTGGGCTGAAGCCTAAATTCAGAGCAGCTGGGATGTGAGCATTATTTTTTCATTTATACCAGACGTGATATAGCACCTGCTAAAGGTCAACAGCAGCTCTTAATGAATACATAACAGTGTGAATCGGTAAATAAAGTGAAAATTATTCAGAGGTAAGGGAGCGAGCACTTTTAAAACCATCCTTTTAACCGTTTAAGCTAATATCCATGAATGATTGCTTTGAGAGTCCAGTAATAGCTAGAGTCGTCTATAGCTTAGCCTCCATTTGGAATACAATCCAGTCACTGAGTAACTGGCTCCCCTAGAAGCCACTCTGACTGCGAAACTGAACAAGGCAAGGGCTTGATTAGTTATAGTACGTGTCCCTGTGGTGAAACAGTTTGGATTCAGCGTGGAGGTAGTCAAACAGAGGTTTTGAATCCACTAGTCCAAAACAAGGAAATATGCTGGTTAAGTAGTATTTCCACTACAATGGAATTGCATATTTCCTCATGCATTTTTTCACTAACATGAACTGAAGTCATAAATTCTCCTTGAGCAATTCCACTTATCACAGGGCATTCAAACTCTAGAGGTCAAGCCAAGCAACAATATCCCACTTATAACCACTTAGTAACAAAACGCAAACAATACAGGTGACTCAAAATGTACATTTGCTTTCTTCCACTCAATTCCACTTCATCCCACTTCTTTTTTACAGAGAATAACAAACTAGAGTGAAGCCAAGTGCCAAGTGATCATTCTGCAATCCCAACTCAGAAAAAGATGGAACTACACAAAAAGGAAGCCTTATGTTAACACTGTCCAGAAATGTGTTTGACTCTCTGGGCTCGGAGGCATCTGCGATTGACCATCACACTATGAGAATGTATACTGGTCAGACAAATCAACAATCAGGTCTTTTTTTTTGAAAGACATGGATGCCGTGTGGGTTGGACTAAACAAGTAACGGACCATTCAGGCTGTTACCAGCAACAAGTCCAAAAGCCATGCTTTGTTTTGGTATGGGGTTCAGTTGGTGCCCTTGGCACGGGCAACTTGCACTTGCACATCTTTTCCAGGAACGTCCAAGCATATTTCACGAAGACAAAACACAACCACATTCCGCAAGTATGACAAAGACATGGCTGCGCAAAAAGAGGGTGTGGGTGCTGGACTGGCCTACCTACGGTGCTGAATTGTCTCCAATAATGAATGCCTGGCTCATTTTGAAAGGCAAAACACAACATGGAGCACATACTGCTGCATAACTTATGACAAGCCTGCAGAAAGAATCGGACAAAATTCGCTTGGTGTCTTCAATCCATAATTGTCTGTTAATCATTGCGAAACGGAATGAGAAGCATTACAAAGTGGAAAATACATTGCCGTTCCAACCTTTTTTGAAATATGTTGCAATTTTGAACAATGAAATTCATGCAGTGAACTGTCAAATAGTACTGTTGGTTTGTTTTTAAGGTAATATAGGTCAATGATGATTTACAAATCCGTTCTTTCAGTTTTAATGTTAATTTAACATATTGCCCCAACCTTTTCTGATTTGGGGTTGCACAAGCATAGCCCAATCAAGAAAATAAGAGATTGAAAGCACTAAGCTCGTATAAAACAAGTAATGAGTCAATTCCATCTTTCAACTTAATGCAGTGAACACTTTCAATCACAGTGCAGAGTTGTCATCTGAATGCAAAACATTTCTATGCAGGGGACCATAATCGGATCCATTTTCTTTACGAGAGAAAAAAAAACCATAGATTCCCTCAGGCACAGAAGCAAAGCCAAAAAAGCACAAACCAGAGAAGCCAAGCAAGTGAGGCACTCTAATTAATTTGGACAAGGCAACAGGAAATAATGGAAAGAAAAACCCTGAATATATTTACATACAACAAGGGCATAGCAGCTGCAAAGAACAGTTTAAAATACAGAGCCAGAACATTTGACAGATTTGAATAAATCCACACGTACGAAGACAAAGCCACCGGAGATAACCATGAGCAGCCTGGGCTTACCTCCAGAGCTTCCAGCGTTACAAAGCTGGCAATGGAGAAGCCGTCGATGATGTCTTCCTCGGCGGAAGCGGAGTCCCTCCTCTTCCTCCGCGGGGGTCTGGGTCGGGAGAACTGGTGATTCGTGCTCTCCTCCTTCTCCGAATCCGAGGAGCAACGTTGAGCCTCGGCCCTCGCATTGTCACTCCTCAGCAGCCCCTTGGACCTGCGCTCCCGGTCGCGCTGAGACCGCGACCTCCTCTTTTTGTGGATTCCGCCGGACCGCCGGCCATCCATCATCCGGGTCACTCCAGAGGAGGGCTCTGCCCAGCCGATTTCAAGAAGGGTTGAGGGGTGTGTCAGGTTCTGTAATTCCAAATTCCAATTTTTAAAAACGGAACCTCGCCCCTGATCCAACAGGCAGCCAGGTACAGTTACCCTTACTGCAGACAGACAAAGTTCTAGATTTAAAAATGGGACCAGAGTACACCAAGAGCCCTTGAAGATTCAATATTAGTCAATCAGCTCCTAAACCTTCCAAATGTGCAAAGCTGTATACAAAAACATCCCAGTTGGTGTATCCAGGAGCAAATTCCAAGCCACAAAAAACTAATCCAGGAACGATGCCACAAAAACCAAGGAAATGTTCAGCAGACATTTCCCTCAGAGGTCACTCCACAGTCCATCTTCACTGAGGGCCAGCAGGATTCACATAAGACTTCCCAGGAGTCTGCCTCCACCGCTGCCTGCTATAAATTAAAAGGAATAAAAAATAAAACATTAATTTGCAATAGTTTCTGAGGGTAATCAAAGAATGTGTAAATCTGCCTCTGTATCTTTTATTCATAAGAACAGCGTACAGTAAAAACATAATTAAAATTTTATAATGAAAGAACGATTTTCAGTGCTCTTCATCGGTTTTAACGACCCACAGAGTATGCTCATGAGTCCCTGGTAACAGCCTGTTATGAGCTATGAGTACTGCTTGTTTTCAGATGTTCGATGGCAAGAGGTCCCAACCCTTAACAGTGACAGTCTCCTAAAACATTCACAACTCAGTCATAAACTGCGTCAATTTAGATTTTTCCTGCCAAATGAGGCTCAAAAGAAAATATTGTCACAAAGCACCTCACACAAGAAGGATCATCAGCAGCAAATTGGCTAACTCAAAGTTCACTACTTTTTACTTAAAATCAGAAGACAAATCATAAAACACCTGTATCACAATGCAATTTCTCCCTGACCTCCTCAGAAAAATCTACACAAGAAAACATATGGCTTTGTCAAATGGATTGCAAATTTCCCTAAATTTAATTAATCCATCTGTGCAACCAGCATCATAATACGCAGAAATAGGTCTAATCTTTGATAATTCAACTAATTAACTTACAAAGAAACGTTCCTAACTTCCGAAAATGGTTCTATTACATTAAGCTTAATAATTACTTGACAGCTTGCATTAGAAATGCTTATTTAAAAAAAAAAAAAAAAAACTAGAGCCACAGACTTATTCTACTATTTTACAAATTGTTCACCATCCTGGGTGTCAACTACAATAGAGGACACCGTTCTAAGAGACCAAAAAATATTCACTGAACTTAAGTTTTAGACTAGAGCCAACTGCAGTTTCAAGGTTCCAAAAGCAATGCAGTAGTTTTCATGGCAGTTTTTTGACACACGTCAAATAATGCTGAAAATTAAACAGTCTTGCCAATCTCTGACTGGCATTCATTTCTTAGTATTAACGCATTGGTCTTCCCTTTCAATTCTTTACCACGTCTGTTCAGACCATTTCAACACTATCACACACTGTCCACACCAAGAATGCTGAACATCACTATTCCATAGCCTACAGCAGACCGACAAGGTTGACGACATTGAAACCCAAAGAAATATAGACTGATAGTCATTACCAAATATCTTTTCTATAATGTCCATAAGGTTCTCGGAGTTCACACCAAACGCCAATGTTTAAAATGGGCTATTTATCACAATTTTCAGGAGTGACCTCCTTGTTCCATTAGCATTGGTACTTGAGCTGCTCATACTTCTTTAGATTGTTGCATTTCGTGAGATAATCGATCACAGAATACTGTGAAAAGAACAATTTGACATGTCAATATAGCTGTTGACAGTGCACGCGTGATTAAGTCTGCGGCACTCCACTTTTCCTCGCATGTAATCAAATCCACTTTCCCTTCCGGCATGTCAATCATGGTCATCATCTTCCATCATAAGCTCGGAGGCTTTTAACGACTTTAGGCGAACAGCCTCCAAGCTTGCTACAGATCAACAAATTCGCCTCCATTGTCATGGAAGCAAGCAAATCGACCTCGTAAAACTTTACAAGCGACATCAGCCAGCGTCATCGAAAGAGCAAATTGAAAGAAAATATTTGTAAACACGTAGCCAATTCCGTTGATGAGCAAGATGTGCTATCGCTGTACTCCAGTTGATTGACAATGTCTATGCAAGGACTGTTTATTACCCCAGAATCCAAACGTTCCCCGCGCCAATTGAATTTAGCCCTGATGCAGCATTGATCACTCCAATTCGTGTAGTCGGCTAGCTTGCTAGCCAGTTAAAATGACCCCCCCCGGCACCACCAATCACTTGAACCTGATGTCCCACGAACCATTCGCCCCCCATTTTTCACACACGCAGAACAGCCGCAGTAAATATTTTCCCCACCAATCTTCTCCCTCGCCCTCCCTCGTTTCACTGCCTTATGCTCCCATGCTCTTTCGCTCCAGCGGTCTCACTTGTGCTCTTTTTGTCTGCCTCTGTCAGTGAATCTCACGCTCCGTGGACAGTCCAACCCACAACAGCTACTGGCACAGCCTCCTTCCTATTCCAGCTCCGCTTTTTATTTCCACAAACACGCAAAGAAAGCCTCTCTCCCCACCGAAGAGCGGCATGCAAAACCGAAAAATGTAAAGAAACTCCAGGCGATTCGCTGACATTCAGGAAGAAGATTAAAGAATTGAAACAAAGGAGAATATATCAGCCAACATATAAATCCTGCATGAGAACTAAGGCGCTCCCCGTCCTTGCCTCAGAATCTCCAAAATCCAAGCGCATGGATACCAACGCTACCGCAGTGCCGCTTCACAGGCAATATGCTTCCTCGGCACAAATAGTCCTGCCACTGAAAGTGTTACAGCGCTGAGGAATAGGTGATATTTTTAATGAGATGAAAATATATTCAACTCGTCAAAGTTTACGATTTATTCTACTAATTTCACGTTTATTACGGAAATGAAGCTGCTGTGTGAATCAATCAATTACAACCCATTAATTGTGAGGACATAATGTGCTGCCCACTCGTTGGGATCAGTGATTATGTCTGCTGGTATTGGTCATTTATTGTGGCCAGTCTGAGAATTACGTTAAACCATATTTATTGATAAGGGTCATTTCAAATACTCGCTTTACTGGTCACAGCACGTTCTAAATAGCCAAAAGGTCCCTGCAGGACACTACTCATACTGAAGGGAACAAAGCCAGGCTGTTCTCAGTACATGTTTTCCTACATATACACCTTAGAAAAAACGTGAAAAGGAACTTTACAGTGTACGACAGAGACAGCACAGCTTTAATGTTCTTTTAAAGGCACAGATTTCAGACATAAATGCCCAGATTTTACAGACATTAGACAGGAGCCATCTAGGAAATCTAGGTGGCAAAACTGAGAAAAGGCTGGTAGTTTAATGTAACGGCTGGAGAAACAAGCATCTCAGTGGTGCAAAGGCCGATTTCCATTTGGGAGGATGTTACAGCTTAAACCTAAACTAATATATCCTGAAAATAATCAGCATCACCCATTGTCTCTCCCCCCACCCCAAATCAGATTCTATTCCAGGCCAATTATATCAGACATCTTCAAGTTTTGTGAACCATTAACCCAATGTGTGCAACCAAAAACTGCAACAATTGTGTATTTTGGAAAAATACTGAGTGTAGTCATGTTACCAGGAATTACATTTTTTTCTCCATCAAAAAATATAGTGTATGCAAGTTACAGGCAAAGTGTTTATCAGGCATATTGTGAAATGCCTGGAATTTTGAATCAGTCATTTCATTTTATATGTGTATATATATATATATATATATATATATATATACACCCACACACACACACACACACACACACACACACACTCACACCATGAAGTTCAACTAATATGTTTTAATTCAACTTAACTGTGTGTGATAGTGTCCATGGTGAGATAGTGAGAGAGATAGAGAGAGAGAGAGAGAGAGAGAGAGAGAGAGAGAGAGCGATAATGGTGATAATGTGCATGTAGGGAGCTGACTCAAAACAAAACTATCAGGAATATGAGGCATCCACCTGGTCCTTCTCAGTGCACACTCTGTAATTAGGCCATTATGACAGGTGTGGATGCATTTGATGCTTTCAGTTTAATAGCCCCCACACTTGTGCTGCCCAAACCCCAAATAAATAAAGCATGATTGTAGATCATGGAAAATGACTAAATTATCTTTAATCGCTCTCCACATTGCTCCCACAGTTTTTACAAGGAACCCAGGAAACTGAACCTGTCACCGGCTTCAGATAAGAAAGGCAAGCTTGTGAAATGCACTGAAAACAAAAAGTGCTAACTGTTAAAAAGTACAAAAGAAATCAAGTCCTGTAGCACACATTTCCATATTACTCAAGTCATTTTCTTCTAGTTCCCGGGACATGATAGTTAATTTAGCATTATGTTTCTGAATGCCTGTTTCTCAGCATAAAAGTGCTTTTCCTTTCTGTCAGTGTCGCAGGACAGCTGCCAAAGTTGGTGAAAAAAGCAATGCATTTCAAAAAAAATTGACTGATGCTTGTCACCACAGGCTATCAAACATGCTTTTCATGAAACACAATGGACATCTAACAGTAACTTCAACTCACTGATGACAATGGAAAATCCTAAAAATACCTCTTTTAAAGTATGATTTCTAAGCATTGTTTTCATTTGTCTTGTATCATCTTTCATAATGATTCCATTCAAATTATGTTCCAATCATCTGCCTGCAGTGCTTTTCACTAAAATGTGGTGTTGTTAAAATACAGCCAGCGACAGTCCAGGCTCTAAAACTGAATAATATCACTGAGGACACTTACTAATGCCAGGGCTCATTTTTTTCACTGCAAAGAGCTAATGTTTAAAATAAAATCAGACCATCATTGAACATGCTGTGTTTAAAAAAATGTTCGAAATGCGTATGTCATGATGATGGATGGAGGATAGATGGAAGGTGATGGATGGTGGATGCTGGTTAAGGTGATGGTGCTAATGATGATGGATGGTGCTGGTAATGATGATGCTGGCAATGATAATGGGGTGATGATTGATGGAAGATGATGCATGATTATGATGATTGATGATGGATGGTGGGTGATGGTAGAGGTGGTGATGATGGTGGATGACGATGAATGTTGCAAACAGATGACAGTGGCGGCAACGGTGATGAGGAGTAAAGGATAGTAATGATTGAAGGTGGTGGTGGTGATAATGATGATCAATGGAGGATGATGATGTAAATAAAGGATGGTGGATGATTGGCCACGGTGGTGGTGGTGATGATGGATGGTGGAGTTGATAATGGTGGCAATGGGAACAGTGGTGATGTGATTGGATGATGGATGGCAGATGATGTTGTTGGTGGTAGCGGTGAGGGTGGATGTAGGATAGTGGTGGTCGTAGTGATGGAGATGTGGTGGTGGTGGCCTTCATGATGGTGATGATGTGGTGGTGGTGGTGATGATGGTGATAATGGTGGAGGTAGAGGAGATGGTGATGGCAACGTACTGAGGGTGGTGAAAGTGATGGGTTGGTGCTGGTGGTAGTGGTGGTGGCGATGGTAGAGGTGGTGGTGGTAGTGATGATGATAGTGATGGTGATGGTGGTAACAGTGGTAATTTGGAAGATAGAGATGGTGGTGAGTGTGGTAGTGTCAGTGATAATAGCAATGGTGATAATTGTGGTGGTGATGTTGTTGATGGTGGTAGTGGTGGTGATGATAGCAGTGGTGGTGGTAGTAATGATGGTTATGGTGATCGTGGTAAGGATGGGTATGGTACTGGAAGTGGTGATAATGGTGGTGGTGATGTGGTGGTGGTGGCGGTGATGGGGATATGTGAGTGATGATGGTAATGGTGATGTGGTGGTGGTGATGGTGGTGCTTGTGTCAGTGCTGGTGATGGTGGTGGAGCTGATGATGATATGTTGGCGGCCATGATAGTTATACGGTGATAGTAGCGGAGACAGTCATTATGGTGCAGGTGGGGGAGATGGTTATGGCAATGTGCTGATGGTGGTGACGGTAATGCTGGTGATAGTGATGGATTGGTGATGGTAGTGGTGGTGATGGTGGTGGTAGATATAATGATGATAGTGGTGCTGGAGATGGAGGTGGTGATGGCTATAGTGCTGGTAATGGTAGTGATGGCAAAATTGTGGTGATGCTGGTGATGGTGGCAGCACTGGTGATGGTGGTGAGAGTGGTGGTGGTATAGATGCTGGTTCTGGTGATGATGGTGATAGTGCTGGTGACAGTGGTGGCGGTGCTGGTGAAGATGGCGATGGTGGTAGTGGTGGTGATAGTGTTGATGATGGTGGTTATGGTGATGGTGGTGGTGGTGATTGTGACAGTGATGGTGCTGGTACTGGTGATGGTAGCAGTGATGGTGGTGGAGGTGATTGTGGAGGTGGAGGTATCGGTGATGCTGGTGAGTGCAGTGATACTGTAAGTGGCTGTATTAATAGAGGCATTAGAGGTGATGTGATGGTGGCCATAGTGGTGTTGGAGGTGATTTTGATGGTGTTGGTGGTGGTGATACTAATAATGATGCATGTGATAGTTGTAATGATAGTGGTGGTGGATGTGATGGTAGTGGTTGATGTGATAGTGTTGGGGGGGATGGTCACAGTGATGGTTGTGGTCCTGGTGCAGATGGTGATGGCGGTGCTTGTGCAAATGGTGATGGTAGAGGTGATCTTTCTGATGCTGGTCGGTGGTGATATCCCCAGGGCTGGTTGGTTGTGATGCTGGTACTGGTGGTGTTGATGGTGATTTTGGTCATGGTGGTAGTAGTAATGGTCATGGTGCTGGTGATGGTGGTAGTAATGCTGATAGGGTGGTGATGGTGGTGAGGGTGGTGTTGATGGTAATGGTGATTGCAGTGGTAGTGATGGTGGTGGGGATTGTGATAGTGCTGTGGCGGTGATGATGGTTAGAGTGATGGTGTTGATGGTGATAGGGGTGGCCATTGTGACATTGATGGTGGTGGTGCTGCTGGTAATGGTGGTTGTGGTGGTGATGTTTGTGATTGTGATGTTGGTGATGGTGGTGAAGTTGGTGGTGGTAATGGTGCTGGTGCTTGTGGTAGTGTTGCAGCTAATGGCACTAGTGTTGATGGTGGTACTGCTGCTCATAGTGGTAGCGGTGATGGAAGTAGTGATGGTGCTGGTGGTGGTGGTAGTAATGGTGATATTGATGTTGGTGGTGGTGATGATGGTGATAATGGTGGTGATGGTGGAGGTTTTTCTGGTGGTGACTGTAACGGTGATGTGGTGGTGCTGGCGGTAATGGTGTAGGTGGTGGTGATTGAGACAGTGATGGAGGTGATGCTGGTGGTAAATGAAGTAATGGTGGATGTGGAAGAGATATTCATGATGGTGGTGATGCCGGTGGTGAAGTTGTTGCTAGTGCTCATAGTGCTGGTGGTGATCGTGGTAATGCTGGTGCTGGGCGTGATGGTGACAGCAATGAATATGGTGGTGGTAGTGCTGGTGCTGATGGTGTTGGTAGTGGTGATGGTGATTGTGATGGGGAGGTGATGTTAGGGCTGGTGGTTGTGGTGGTGATGAAGATGGTGGTGGTGCTAGTGGTGATGGCCATACTGATGATCATGGTGGTGCAGATGATAAAGATGGTGCAGGTGCTGGTGATTGTGGTGGTGACCATAGTGACTGTGGTGATGGTAGCAATGGTGATGCAGCTGGTGCTGATGTTGATAGTGATGCTGGTGCTGATGGTGGCGATGGTAATTCTTATAATGGTGATGTTAGTGATAGTGGTCACGGTGGTGATAGTGGTGGTGATGATAGTGAGGTGGTAATAGTTTGATAGAGGAAATGGTGATGGTGGTGGTGGAGGTCATGGTGACGGTGATAGTGGTGGTGATGTGGTGATAGTGCTGATGGAGGTGATAGTAATGGTGGTGGCAGTGACAGTGATGAGCTAATGGTGATGGAGGTGGCAGTGGTGCTGATGGTTGTATTAGCCATGGTGGTGGAGATGGAGGAAGTGAATGTGATGGCAGTGATAGTGATGGCAGAGGTGATGTTGGTGATGATTGTGATAGTGATTGTGCTGATGGTGGTGATAGCGGTGGTGGTGGTAATTGTAATGGTGGTGATAGCGGTGGAGGAGGTGATGGTGGTGTTGGTAATGGTGATGGTTATAGTGATGGTGGTGAGGATTGTCATGGTGCTGCTGGTGATAGTGATATGGTGAGAGTGGTGGTAGAGGTGATGTCAGTGATTGTGGTGTTGGTGCTGATGGTGGTGATAGTGGTGGTGGTGGCGGCAGTGATGGTAGTGGTGATTGAATGGTAGTGATGGTGGTGGTGGAGGTGATGGTAATTGTGATGATGGTGGTGGTGACGATGGTGATGTGGCGGTGCTAGCGATGTAGTGGGTATGGTGATAATGGTGATGATGATATGGTGGAGGTGATGGTGGCAAAAAAATCATTATTATCATTGTTATTATTATTATTATTATTATTATTATTATCATCATAATTATCCCTGGAGTATTGTGTGCACCAAAGATCACAGGTGAAGAAATGCTGAAGGAGAATGCATATAGAGAATAATTGATGAGGAATTAAACTTTATCCTCCCTGTCCTGGAAATGCATGCATTTAGATCCACCATTACAGCTATTTGATTGGGGCAGGCAGTGTGTCGGTAGTGTCAGGTATGGGGAGTAGTTTTAGTTGGGCTCAGCACATTTATCCGCAGCAAAATACTGTGGTAATAGCATGCACTCAGCAAGCTGAATTCAGTAAATTGCATGCCATTAAGTGTGTTGCACTCCAACATAAGGGTCTATTACAACCAGCCAACGACGCAAACAAAAATAGGGGACGTTGAAGTGAACTGCACATGACAGGCCACATTCTTGCTGAAACTATCCCCACAGAATCCTGGACATGTATTTTAAAGGTAAGTGGGATGTGGGGAAGCTGGTGACACCCACAGCTGGTTAAGCAAAGTGGGATATACTTTACCAGTTAAAAAAAATTTGTATAAATTACTGTACAAAAATCTTAGGCATCCCAGATTTTTTTTTTTTAATTTGAGGTTGGATGTTTATTTTTGTTTTCCATATTAGTGGTAATGTGTAGATAAAAAGCACATATGAAGCATCAAATGTTAATTAAAGAATCTTACAAAAGAACTTAGTATTTCACTAAATACAGTTGATGCAAATAAGACACCATGACAGAGCCCAGACTGCAACATCATCGGGGCTGTCTGGGAATGCCTGGGGAGACAGACACAAGTGAGACTGATCCTGCAGAGGAACTATAATATATTCTCCAATATACAGTAGTGTGCAGTGATGATTGTACACTTAACAAAATGAAGATAAATCTGAAACCAAGTACTATTTAAGTATGTATTTCATGTAATATTGGGTTATATAGATGAAAATAAGTAAACAAGTAACAATATATAGTAAAAACAAAAAGAATAATGTCTTTTTAAGAGAAAAAGTCAGTGTGGTCACCTTTTGTTTTGATTACAGCATTCAATTTTTCAGGCATAATTCTCACACATTTTTTTTTCAATTTCCTCACTCGCCAAACCATACCATATGATTTGAAGTTCATTTCAAAGAGATCTTTTCAATGTTACAACAGATTTGTTTATCTTGGTATCAAGCAAATCCCAGATTTGCTCAATCAGAGTAAGGTCTGGATTTAGAACAGGCCAAGTCATAACTTTTATGTCACCAGACTGAGATAATTCTTGCACAACTTAGAAGTGAGTTTCGGGTCATTATCCTGTTGAAAGTAAAATCCCTGACCAATCAGTCTCTTTCCAGATGGCAATGCGTGCCTCAGAAGGATGCTGCGATACTTCTTTTGATCCGCAATTCCATTGATTTTTATGAGATCACCAGCAATTTTCGAGCAGACTGAACCCCAAACCACAATTTTACTACCTCCATCTTTTACTGAAGGAGTTTAACAGTCATTTTTGAAATGTTCCCCAACTGTACAGTACACAGAAGTTCTGCGTTGGTTGTTCTAAGAACAACCAACCATTTTTGGATGAGAAAATTTTGAATTTTGATTCATCGATCCAAAGGACTTGTTCCCAATCTGTTGGAGTCCAATCTTTGAATTTCTTGGCAAACTCAAGTCTTTTTTTGATGTTACCAGCTCTTGGCAGCAACACAACCAATCAGGCCATTTTCACACAGGTGTCTGGAAGTAGTAGATCTTGATACTTTCATCTCTTTACTTCTGTTGCTTTTAATATTGACAGAGTTGTCGTGCTTTCATTCGCCGATTTTTTTTTTTGTCTTACTCAGATAACAAACATCAGAGGCACTGAACTCCCGTTTTCCATCTCTATTACCACCAGTTTTCAGCGAGCCGGTCTCTTTGAAACGCTTCATGGTTCTTACAGTGCTATGGCAGCATTTAACATCTTCAGAAATTTTTCTAAGTGACCAACCATCATCATGTAAGGTAACAATGCAGCACTGAGCAATCTCAGAGAGCTCCTTCCATCGTGCCATCGTATTTTATCACTGTGACACTGCTCAAAGTTCATGTCACCCTGTATACTGGAACTACTGACCATTACAGGTAATTTTGCAGTTGCCTCAAACCAGTTTAAACATATTTTTTTACCATAAATAACCACAGAATGAGCCTTCAAACATGCACTCATGCTAGACAAGAGTCAAAAAAATAAAATTTGCAGCACCTTTCAATTGTTATAAAAAAATTGATGTTTTGAGTGTTTCTGCTTATTACCCATATGTTTACCTCTATATACTTGTGGGAATGAGTTTTTTTTTGTTCTCATTGCCTGCAATAATATTTTTCATCACATTTTCACAAAAAAAATGATAGAGAAGTAATATATTATGACTCTTTTAGTCTAAAGTGGTGGTGTAAAATCACCACTGCACACTACTGTTCTTAGAACAACCAAACATCCATGATAAAATGTTAAAAATGAGTTTCACTGAAAATGATATATGTAACCACTGCACACTCAACACTACTGACTCAACCACTTTCATGCCACATGGCTTCGTCCACCTGTCTGTACATTTTGAAAAAAATTCATAAACAAACTCTCCTCCATCCTAGGTTGCAGCCTTCCAGTCTCCCCATCTGTGGGTCTGTTGGGAGAATTATCTTCTGAACTGCCACCTGACAACGTACGGTGAACTTGAATTGCCTTAACAATCAACAGGAAGACCATTCTACTTAACTGGAAAAATAGACAAAACATTACAATATTACAGTGGCTCAATTTATTATCTGATTACACTACCATGAAAAATCTGAAAGAATCAACTACGATCCAAATGACCAGTTTGATCGTCATTGGGCCCCTTTCACACAACTCCTCAGTACTACAGACCAATCCATATAAATAACACATATATAGTGCTTTCTACAACTACATACAGTAGTCATCTCATACCAAGCCTACCAACTGGGGGAGAAACCAACTAACTTCATCCACACAACCCACCACACTGCCCATCCAAAAAATAAAGTTGCCGTTTGATTTGAATAAGCAAATACTCAAGACCCTATTAATGAATCATTACTGCGGTGATGAATGTTTCAGCTGACAGTAATTCTTTTAATCCTGACTGATTCAGTGTGTAACTTACTAATTTCTTTAAAAAGCATGTTGAGGACATATCTCATGGTCGTTAAAAAAGATCTTTCCGTGTTTCAAGATGGGCAGATTATTGGCCACCATCAAGCAAAGAAAACAGCTATGGAGATTGCTAAAAATCGCTGGAACTGGGTCAGGAACTGTCTAACAATTAATTAGCATAAAGATTGGACTAAAGAGCGATGCAAGAAGACCAAGTGGTCTAATGAGTCCAGATTTACCCTAATCCAGAGTGATGGGCACATCAGACCAAAAGAGGAAGCCCCTGAAGTGAAGCCCCTGTCATGCGTAGTGCCCACAGTACAAGCCTCTGGAGGTAATTTAATGATCTGGGGTTGCTTTAATTGGTCAGGTCTAGGCTCAGCACAGTTCTGCAGCTGTATAATGGAATCAGCTGACTACCTGAATATACTGAATGACCATTAATCCCTCAATGGACATTTTAATCCCTTAGGGCACAGGCATATACCACAATGACAATGCCAAGATTCATGAGGCTCGAATTGTGAAAGAGTGGCTCATCGAGCATGAGGACTCATTTTCACACAAGAATTGGCCACCTCAAAATCTGGACCTTGACCAATTGAAAGACTTTGAGATGTGCTGGAGAAGGCTAAAGGGAATGGTTTGACTCGCACATCGTCAATACAATACACTACAGGCCAAATGTTTGGGGCCACCCTCAGATTTTAAAAAAAATCACACATCAACTTTTCTTTCCTTATTTTTTGCGCATGAAATGACTTCAGTGCATAAAATACAGGAAGCCAATAGGTTTTGGGTGAATTCCAGACCTCAGACCACATTTTAAAGCTGTCTTGACTGATTGATCACTGACCATAATGTTTTATAATTGAGTTCCAATGCCTTTGTGTTACATGATTTTATGTCACTGGGACGTGAACAATTTTATGTGACAAGAAGGTATGCTGTATAAATGCCTTCCCCAAAACCAAGGGCTCACATTGCACTTGGTGCACCATTAAAATTCTGAGGGTGGCCCCAAACTTTTGGCCTGTAGTGTATCTCAGCCAAAAATGAATGCAAATCCGGTCAGAAATAAATGTTGTAATATTGCATCAGACTGTCAAAACAATATCACAATAAATGTGTGCCATGATGAAAGCTAAAGGTGCCCCAACAAAATATTAAGGTGTGCAATTTTTTTTGGACAGGTAGTGTATCAATATAATTATATCAGTGTGCATCCTGTCTGTCTGTCCTGCCTGTTCGTTTGTCTTTTGCTATTCTAATGTTGAACACTATCCCTACCACTAACGTCAAACCATTGCTTACTTACTTACTTATTCCGCTTCATCCCAGGGGGGACACAGGGCATCTACAGTTGCTTTCCATCTCACTCTGTGTGGAGCTGTACTCTTTGCTTCACTCCAGGTCAAACCAACACTTCTAAGGTCGGACTCTAAGCCTCTCCGCCAGGTGTTCTTGGGTCTTCCCCTTTTACGTTGTCCATGGGGGTTCCATTCAAGGGCCTTCTTTGCGATGTTTTTCTCTCCCTTGCATAATGTATGACCAATCCATTTCCACCTTCAAGATTTAATTGTTGTGGTAATGGGCTCTTGGTTTGTCTTTTTCCATAGGGCAGCATTGCTGATAGTATTTTGCCACCTAATGCCCAGTATTTGTCGTAGGCATCTGTTCAAAAATGTTTGGATGGTATGGAGTGATGTAACTGTCTCCCTCCAGGTTTCTGAGCCATACAGCAGGATTGCCTTCACGTTGGTATTGAAGATCCTGGTTTTTGTCTTGAGCCTCAGTTCTTTACTTCTCCACACAGGTCTTAACATGGCAAAAGCTTGCTGTGCTTTACGTTTTCTGGTCTTTATGTCTTTGTCCGTGCCCCCACTTGTACTGACTATGCTTCCTAGGTAGGTGAACTCTTGTACATCCTGAACCTCCAATTCTCCAATCTTGATCTTATCTTTCTGACGGCTGTTGATACGCATGCTTTTGGTCTTTGATACATTTATTTTAAGTCCTACTCTGTTGGCCGTTATTTCTAGGCGATTGCTCTGCTCTTGGGCATCTCTTGGGCAAACCATTGCACAATTTGAATTATTATTTTTTTCTTTCTTCTTTCTTTTTCATGCTTTTTTATTTTAAAGACAGAAACAGATTGTATCATCTATCAGTTTTCTTGTTATATGTCTTGTTTTAACAAATTTTGTTTGATTTGGATTTATTTGTATTATCCCCTTGTTTCTCTCTTTTCTCATACCCCTCCCTCTCAAGACTCTGTAAGTACAAAATTACTGTTAATAAAAATAAAGCTGACCTCCCAGGAAGGGAGAAGAGAAATAAAATAGAGCAACAAAACAGCCAATAATCTTATAAAAATACATAACTGCAGGACAGCTTCCCAAATATTTAGGCAAAGGGTATTTACACTAAATATTGATTTGAGTTAGTTTTTAACAGTTCACAGCACTTAGTACATTCTTCAATATTTAGAAAAACTTAATTAAATGATTTTTTGGAAGCAGCTTTGCCTCACGGAACTGTGTTGAATGTGCCTAAAATGTTTGCACAATATTGTGTATTCATATTTTAAATCATATTATCAGAGAAACAGTCGTTTTATCTCATGTACATAACCCCAGAGGGCACAAAGTATGACGGAATTAGTGAAAAGTAAAAAAGGATAAAGTATTTTGTAGGATGGTGGCTAAGTTTGGACTTTATATAAAAAAACGCCAATCTTTAAAATAAATAGATAAACTAATTATTTAAATGTTCCAAATAAGGGATGCAAAAGTTAAGCTACAAATTGGGACACAGACTAATTAATCAATCATCAAGTAAGGCACAACTGGCCAGCACATTAGTGGGAGCGCCTATAGCTGTACTGGATATGAATGCTCAGAAACACCCAACTGTCCTGTGAGAAAAAAAAAATACCATGAATCTGCTGAGCAGTCATGGGAAAAGATGTCATGTATTTGCTTGCATTCTCTGTGTCCCATCTCAAAGTTCTTCTACATTGTGGGAGTACGAAAACGTTTGACTGGCAGTGCAGAATCATAAGAGGTTCATCTCACTGTGTATCCGTGATCTAAAGTGAGTCCTGACTGACAGACAGACAGCGTGCCCAGAAAGCCTGCACTTAGTACTGTAGATAAAACAAGTCATAAAGTATTAAAGAAGATTTTGAGCTCAGCCAGGTAAGCTGTCGCCGGGCCATTTAACGTCCGGCAACATTCAGTTTGATTTCCTCAAATAATTCTGCTATTTTACTGGCAAACAAAGAGATTCAGGCAGCCAGGAGAGGCCTCAAGTGCAGCCCGCATACATCAAAACGTATTGATTACAGAGCGGTGATGCTTTGTGCGTGATGGTGAGGCAGTAGTGCTGAGAGTTTGGATGGTATGTGTGAACCTTGTCTGCCAACAGCACAAGCTTGACAACAACAAGCCAGATCTGACCGACCCAATCTAACTCATGAACTGCCAGGTAACTCTAGTCATCCCAAAGCCAACAAAAATACAAAACAAAGACTGAGATTTAAAATGAACGCACTGCAATAATACCAACTGTCTGAGAAACTGGATCCATATGAATGTTACTGGACTTTAATATCTGTAACCCACAGACTGCAAACCACAAATGTTTACCATGATCCAGAAATATTTCACAATTCAAGAAAATGTAAATATTTGTGTTTTGTAAAGCCATGTTCAAAAAATACAGAGCATTTGTGCAAACATGCACAACTTAGTCTGTAAACATGTATATTAATTTCACATGAAAATTATATAGGTTTTACAAATGTAAATAGTTTCACCGCAAAAAATACAAGCAGAAAGATATTTACACATTTGTGGATCCATTCGTACATGTGAAACAGGTTTTGCACATTTGTAAATCGCTTTCTGTCAAATTAAGCGCCACCTGACATTTATGGATTCCCATCTATTTGTTTGCAAATTTTGCCCAAGTCATAGCAGAGCAGATTCAAAGGAAGATCTCCATAAATGTGAGGTGCAATTATTAGCTACAACAGCAGGTGACGACTGCACTGGAAACAGGAATAAATGGCCAAATGAAAGCAAAAAAAAAAATCTAGAAAATCTATCATTCTGATCACCTGACAGCATTAAATATAGGCCATTTAATTGATTGTAATTTGCAGTTGTAGAGTGAATTAGCCCACCAATTATGGCAAAATCCATGCATACATGTCCTACATCACATCCAAAGCGTTAAGCTTAAAGGGACTGTGTCACCAGTTGGACATGCAGGCTCGAAACGACTTGGCAAACATGCTGAGCATGAGCATTTAGGCCAAAATGTACAACGTAGATTTTGTATATTACCAAAGCTGAAGCGAGAGCAAGTGGCCCACAAACTCCAAATCAAAGACATAATGGCGGGTCTTTAACAGGTTTTGCCAAGTAACAAACACTTCTTCCACCATCCATTTGCATTTGTACCTTTTCTCCCTAACCTTTCATGTCTTGCGACCGATGACAGGCCTTCTCAAATTCGGCATATTTTGAGGTTTGAATCACATTACTGAGGAAAATTTTCAATGAGAAGTAGTCAATAGTAGCTAAGCTTTCTTACTATTAGTGAAATTTGCCTGGATGGCAAGAAAATTTGTTTGGATTTGCTTGGATTTCTTTGCATCCACTCCCAATTCTGGACAGAGAGAGCTTCCTATGGCCCATGCAAAAATAAGCTTTCATGACTGAATAGCGCATGCCCAGCTGGTGACACAGCCCCTTTAATGGGCCTCATTCATCAAATCAAATGTGAGCTGAATTTGATAGTAAATTGCTTTTAAATGCATTTACCCAAACTATTTGGCATTTTAGGTTTTTTTGTATCAGTTCATTTGTAGTATCTGAAGAGATTTTATGAGTGTTCTAAACCAGTAGTTCCCAAACTCGGTCCTGGCGGCCCCCTGCGTATGCTGGCTCTTGTTCTGACCTCAATTGCAATTAGATTATTTTAACAAGCCATTAATTTTTGAAACTAGGTGCTTTTCATGCAAGATTACTGAAAATTGTCATCATATTACATCAGAAATAATGTCATATGAGATCAGGGCTCCCAACTCTCCTGAATTCGGCGTGAGATTTTAATGGCATATTCACCTTCCCAGCTGTATGTCAGCAATTATTCAATCAGCGCGTTTGTTAGAGATTCTCAGGCGGAATTGAAGTCCTTGTACACGTAGGTTTATCAGTTTCACGTGTCACGGTAGAGGTACACGATAAATATCGTCTGCGATAGTATCGTAAATGTTGCTTTGACGATGTGCAATTTTACATTATCGAGTATTTATACTACCTCGAAAAGAAAACAAACGAAAGGCACATAGATGGAGGAGGTGCGCTTCTTGTGTTGCTGCCTAAACTGCTTTAAAGCCTGCCGCACGCTGGAGCTATCTGCTGAGCAAGAAGTTATTCGAGACTGTTTGCTCAGCAGATAGCTCACTGTGTGCGCGTAATTTTCGGTGTGTTTTCTGCCTCGCAAGGTGTTGAGGCGAAGATCAAACATGTTTGATATACTGAGAAGCATTAAAAACGCATAATAAAATGTACTGTTTTAAGTAGTGGTAAATGGTTTCTTTCATAGTTGCAAAACACGGTCTCGGGAGACTGTGCTTTTGGTAGCGAGACTTGCCCTCACTGTTATCGTTACATTGGCAGTCAATTCAGCAGTTCTTATGCATTATCTGACATGGCAGAAGACGTTTTATGGAATGTGATTTTGTGGCGTCACAGATGACGCACTTTGTCGGGGATGACAGCTGACACATCTGGTCATTCTGTGTCATCCCTGCAGTCTGGATACAGTCATTTAATGGACATTAATGGTCGAGAATCTTTTCTTTGAGACTGGCCATCATTCAACATTCAAAATGTTTGATTCTTCTGAGATTCATTTGTTTGTGGCATGTGAAGTGGGAATGATGTGACTTTGTTTGTGTGTGTTTTTACTGACCCTGATCTTCAACTTTTCATGTGCAAAATGATTTCTCCCAACATGATTCACAACCGTGATCCAGGGAACTGTTCTGCATTTAGATCATCATAATGAGGTGTTAAACCAAGACAGGATTCAAACCCAGACACTTGACATTTTGCAATGCTTACCACACCTGATGGTCATCATGTCAAATCAGCAAAAGGAAAAACAATCAGTTTTCAAATTAGACAATAAAAACCACTTTCTGTTTTTAATGCCTCTCAATATATTTTTCGCCTCGCGAGGTGAAAACCTCATCCTCATCTCGTGCCCGCTACTTGAGCTACGTGCTCACGACTAAACTTCAAGTGACCAATCAAAACGCATCCTTCGCTCACATGAGTTCAAGATAGTGGCTCTCAGTGGACTAGCATGAGAGACTACGGCTGTGTCCGAAATCATCCACTACTCACTACATAGTGCACTATATAGTGGGTTCGCCATTTTGTAGGGCTGTCCGAATTGTTCGTAAGAATTTTTATCCCCTATATAGTGAACTCATTACATCCCACAATCCACCGCGAAATGTAGTGAACATCCGATGGTCACTAACCCAGCTATACATCCCATCATCCACTGCACACAAACCGAAAAGCTCCGAAAGAGCCGCGTTTAGTCAACGGAGTTTAAAAACAGGCACGAGACATTTATTAGCTTCAGATGCGAAAATTTTTATTTTTTTAAATTGGAAACCAAGCAGCGCAGGAGACCCGTTTTTTTAGAAAGGATATAAACGGACATTTAGGTACTATTAAAACTAATAATGATGAGTTAGTGGACAAAAAATAGATGACAATATTAAAAATTTATGGCAAATTTTATCATTTAAATGATAATGGTAACAAACACAGTCGGAAATATACTCTGTTCAGTTATTACAGAAAAATTACAGTCCCTATATAGTGAGTAGGGAATAGTGAATGAGTGAGTGATTTCGAACATTCATGTCTGCCAGTCTGCAGAGGTCTGCCATTTTGTAACCATGTGAACGCAAGCTGAGTTTTGGTTGGCTAACTGAATTTCTGTCATGAGCACGTAGCTCAAGTAGTGCGCACACGATGAGGGTTTCACCTCGCATGCGAAAAATATCAAACGTGTGATCTTCGCCTTAACGCCTTGCGAGGCAGAAAACTCACCAAAAATTACGAGCACACAGCGAGCTATGTGCTGAGTAAACAGTCTCGAATAACTTTTTGCTAAGCAGATAGCTCCAGTGTGCGGCAGGCTTTAGGAGGATATACTACGAAGCAAGTGCAACATAGACAGGCTTTACTTGAGTGAGCCGGCTCAACAAACCCTGAACTCGCAATCAGAGATAATTGGTACCACACCGGTGGTTATAATCCTTCTTTGCTAACCTCGGCTTTGTGCTTTCAACGCCGTGCGCGGTCTCAATAAAAGGACGTTCCATGCGTCAATTGACCCTATTTCCGTTCAAAAAATGACCGATCGCGTGCTGTATGTTTCTCCGGAGAAGCTATCCCTGATCCAGGATCAGGAAGACTGCGAGACATCTCCCCCCACAGCATCAGGGGGCGCCGCCAGAGGCTTAATGGGAGACACATATGAAGTTTTACACTGATTGGTTGGACACTTGAAAGACTGCACGATTATGCATGCGCATACTCGGGTAGACACTTGGGAAATTGTAATTGAGATTTATGTTAGTAAATTAGTCACGTGACCAAAGTCCACTTCGCTTTTATATTCTAGAGAACAATGCACCATTATGATGTCATCACGTTGCTATGGTGTTTCCATAGAAACATCACATGACCAAGCCAATTCATCCACAAGAGTCCTGAATCCCAAGCCAATTCATCCACAAGAGTCCTGAATCCCAAAAAACAGATGCCAGGCCGCAAGAGAAAGTAGCTCGTAAGGTCTACACGCCAGGCCGCTAGTTATTATTATTAGGCCGACTTTTTACTTCATCGCTTGACTCTTGCTGGAACACGAGATCAATCACTTTACGGAAGTTTCTATTGGTAAATAATGACACCCCAATTTACTGTGCTGCCCGTTGTTCTGGTTATCTTGCCTATCTTGGCTATACGTTATCTAAAATAAATTGATTTAATCATTCATATGCCAGTTTATGACATTGGTCAAAATATTTATTGGGCTTGATGATTCTGTAGCTATAAACCTTTATTCAATTTAAAATGTGCTTTTGATTTTAAATTTTCATTTAAACTAGTTTCATTTAAACAATTTGAACGATCATGAAACACATGCATTGCGTTGATTGAATAATTGCTGACTACAGCATGGCAACATGAATATACCACTGAATCTCACGCGGAATGCGGCAGAGTTGGGAGCCTTGTGAGATGTTCAATTACATTTCTGTGGACGAGTAACCTATTGGGCTGTATTGCAAACAAATACTTAAATAAAAGGAGGTAAATAATGAGACTGAGATTCACAATGAGACTGATCTGAGTCAATGGGTCATTAATTAGTGGAAGCCCAGACACCTGGCGACCAATCATACCCATCTGATTGATAATGAACAATTCAAAGACAAAATAAATGATCATGAGACAAAGCTGCATTAAAAAAAATATGTCAGCCAAGTTAGGAGCCAATTCCTTCAGTGGTTACAGTTACCTCCTTTTTATATAATTGTTTGCCATTTTGCAAGAAGCACAATATGAACTTGGGGATTACATGTATTCCTTGTGGTACTGCATTTTTCTAGCATGCTGTTGATCTAAAAATCAAAAGCATGTACTCAAGAAAGATTAGTGGCTAGCATACACGAGAGGCCTCCAGGACCAAGTTTGGGAACCACCGCTGTGAAATGTTTTTATTCCTTGTACAAATGGCTAAACAGGGATGTTAAGCGTGCTTTTCGTGTTTTTGATAATATTATTCCACTCACTCATCTTCGATTTGGCTTAAAAATGAGTAGCAAATTATTTGGCAGTAATATTCAAACGGTTCAAATTGTTAAATAAAATCACTATTGGATTCAACAATAAAACAGGTGATGCTTAATTTGTGTACCCTGTTCAATCAAATTAATTTGAATTTGAATTTTCATGAATTCCCCAAAACAAGTGAATAATGTGCTACAAATAAGAAGCAGAAACCATTGCTGAGGAATATCTATGGCTGATCCTGCTCTATTTGGTGCATGGTGCACTTTGGAGAGTCCTCATCTTCCAAGACCGGGCTGATCTGATCTTTTCTTTCAGAAATATCTAATAATATATATAATAAAAGTATTATTTTTATTATATTATTATTATAATATCTAATAATAATATAATAAAAATAATATTTTTTCTTTCAGAAACCTAAATATCACTATTATGTCATTATTTTTATTCACAATAAAATAACGTTAAAGTTTAGATGACCCCTCGAGTAGAGTGTGATTGATCCAAGATGATGGAAAACAGATCGCTGTCACCCTCCAGGGTCATTCCAGCTGACGCCTCTCCAATAATTTGGCCAATGCCTTCATCTATTGGGGACAACTTGGCCAAACTCTGTCCTCCTCCTGTGGCTGGCATGCTTGTTTTGAGAGCATCGATCCTTTTAATTGATGTCAAAGCATTTTCTATTAGCCTGCATACGCGGAGCTTCTGACGCCAAATTTACTGCATGTTATTTCTGGCCTTGGTCTTCCCCGGCCCAGACACAATGGAATTTTACTTCCATTGATGAAACTTCAATTTCTGCGTCAGAAAAGGTTCTTTTTTCTTTTGCCTCATCTCTGCCATCTCTATGCATTGCCAAACAAGAGGCTCCTCTGGGCCTGTACTTGGGCTGGGTCTAGGCCTGGGCCAATCGCGAAACCGCGCACGCGCATGAGCAGGACAATCACAAGCCCGAAAAAAAAAAGAAGAAGAAGAACGGAGCTGAAACTTAGACTCGTGGCCTACTGGCCCGAGTAAAAAGGAATTTCAAGCCCCAATGGTATTTCGGGGCACCAATTCTCTTTAACATTGATTGGTATATATCAACATACACGTGGGAATACAAACAAATCCAGTGACACAAAATTTTACACACAGTTTATGATATTACTGATAAATGAGGCCTGATGTCCTTGCCTTACTTAGCGCTGCAACCATTTCAAAACAGTAGTTAATGCTACGTTCTAACATTCTGACACCTGCTGGTTTGGCTAGTAATTGCGCCTCACATTTGTGGATGCCTTCCTTCAGATTTGCTCTGGTACAAAATGGAGAAAAGGTGCAAACATAGAGGAGGTAAGTCACTAATGTAATCTATTAACATTTGTACAACCTATATCATTTTCATATGAAATTGAACTACATGTTTACAGTGTATGTTATGCATATTTGCAAATCGCACTGTATTTTTGTGAACATGACTTTACATAACACAAAAATACATCTTTGTGCATGTTGAAATATTTGTGGATCATAGTACAAATTTGTGGATTGCATTCTGTGGGTTACAACTATTCAAGTCCAATAAAAACTTCCATAAAACCAGACTAACGGTGTGGAACTGGATCTAAGACAGATCCTGTCTTGTTACCCAAAAATTCGGAGTACCCCAAAACAATGGACCTCTTCTGATGCACTGGCCAAATCAGGTTCATGGGGGCCATCACAATGCATAATCACAGCATTCAAAATTAAACCCCAGCAGCAACGGACAGGCTAGAAGGCAATTGCTAGAAATTGCCAGTCAAGGCAGATTTAAAGATTTTGTCCAAGTCTAAGCAGAGAGAATGAAATGCCACAGACTTTTGTCATGGGTACGTCGTGGAATGTTTTGCATTGCGAAAACAATATGTAATCTCTATATGAACAGCCATTCATCCATTATCTAACTCACTTATTCCTGGGCTGGGTCGCTTGGGAGTTCGGAGGTGAATGAATGCCAAGAACACATCCTGGACATTCCGCCAATGCATTGCAGGGTAAACAAATCATCATGGGGGTAAACATCAGGGTAAACAAACATACATTCATTGCTACGGGTAATTTTTAGAGTCACCAATAAATCTAGCATTCATGTTTTGGGCTGTGTAGGGAAACCAGAGAGCCCAGAGTAAACCCCCGTGGATACAGGGAGGACATGCAAACTCCACACAAAACGCTCCAGGCCAGATTTACATCCACAACCTTCCTGATGTGAGGCACTACCCGCTGTGCCACCGTACAGCTCTCCAGAACAACATGTGATGGACAAACAGAGACAGCATCCCAATCAACTCTGGTAGCAATATAAGAGCAGGCCTACCCCCCCCCCCCTCCCCCTCCCCTCCCCTCCCCAACCCAAGCTCACCAAAAGAGGCCTTGATTATTTGAGATAAAATGTGAACTGCAAACCTTATTATAGACAGCTCTCTCCACACTCGATTTACTCCAATTAATCTACTCGTGCTGTCCTCTTTTTCCCTGGTAAAATGCCCAATAAGGATGTATTGTAATCTCCCAATCCCAAGAAATGCAAAGCCCCCCCAAGGCTTTCCACGATGGCTCCGAAGGGAAATTTGGAAAATGTTCACACAAAACATTTACATTAATGTAAAAAACCAATCTACTGAACATCATAAATGAATAAAATTGGGAAATGCCTTAGTGGAACATAATTCAGACACATGAATGGTATTCACATAATGCCTGGAAAAGTGACGGCTGCTCAGATGAAATTAGAGGAGGTACAAATATTCCTATGAAACTAACAAGCAGTTTTGACCTGTTTTCAATCATTTTTCTTGACTAATACTTTCGTGAGTACCGGCCTGAGGATGAGCCACTATGCATAATTGCGTTTTTTTAAGAACAGTGAGCATTTTAGTTTGTGGAGAAATTAGCTCAAAAAACAGTGTGCTTTAAAGGGTTAACAAGTTTTCCAATGATTAGAATAATGCACCGACAGTTCCACACACAGCTTTTTTCTTAATTCTATGTTGCAGCAAGTAAATAGTAAATCAAGTCATAAAAATGCTTTAATTACTTTACAAAAAAGACGACTGTACTGTTAACTTCCGTGTTTGCTTTTAGTACATCCTGCATTGCAGGGTATACTGGATATCACCTGTGCCTCACGATTGTTTAAATTGCAATGTAGAAAAGTAAGATGAACTAATACTATCAATAATTTAGATTGACATCGATTGAAATGCAATTTTTATGTCACAATTATACGGTTTATCTCTCAAGTTACCTAGATGAGGTCAACTGGCCACACCTGATAGTGCTGAGTGTTTTCCGAGTTTACATAATGTGAATTTCAAAAAATAAAAAAGCCAGGTCAAAATTACTCATTAATTTCAAAAGATTTTGTGCCTCCTCTAATGTCAGCTCTTCAGCTGCCACTAGTCCAGAATATGGTCATGTGTATGCACAGAATACAGAGTGAAAAATTGGTAAATTACACTGAGATAAATTCACTAACTAGATTATTCATTTACTTCTTCTCATTTTCATGTTTCATTAGTTTCTACAGTCCTAGGAATTATGCCAATATACATGAAATATTCATTCTAAAAAACACAATAACGTTACATAAAATTCCAAGGGAGTGCATAGGCTGTATGGTACAATGCATTCAGACTGTCAGGCACCCAAGAGCTGGTTTATACCCCAGTGGTCTGCATCTCACTGAGTTAATGGAAATGAGACATTTACAACGCACACACAGGTGCTCGTTGTCACACTTACCACTCCATTACTGAGCATCATTAAAAGTCACCCTGGCAGGTGCTTCATTCACATGCTCAGTGCTGTAAGGAGGCCGTTGGTAAGGGCCGGCGTCTGCTCAAGGAAGCGTGTAATATGGCCGGGGCCTACAGACTGATATATAGTCTGGTTTTACATGCACTAGAGTATTTTATTCCACAGGGTTTTCTTATTGCTCTCTACCTGCAAAACACCAAATGAAAGAGCGTTCCAGAGCAAAGACATAGGCCGTAATGGACTTGACAGCAACTGCAGAAGCCGCTAATGTTAAAGGCAATACAAACTGTGCAGTAGCACAGTACATTATGATACAAAATCTCTTTATCAAACTACAAACATTACCCCATTTAAGGTTCAGAGCACATCATGTAGAAATCTGGCCACACAGCACATTCATTTATGCATAAAATTTTGGTTTTTATTACATTATCCTTTTCAAGAGCATTTGCAGATAATTCCCAAAAAGATGCACAAAAATACAAATACCTCTGGCTCTGCAGATCCAGTGCATGTTTCAAACTGGTGAAGTGATATTGCAGGCATTTTCTTATGCGGTCGTTGTTAGACAACCTGCCCAGTGCATGGTAGCGCTGATACTCTTCCATGGCAAACATTCCTCAGATAAGAAGAACAGAACACAGACAGCTTCTTTGTAAAAAAGTGTGCACGGTCACATTTGATAATCTCAACAGATAAAGAGTAGATAGGGCAGCTTTTCATTTGGTTTTAGAGTACTACTGACTGGTGCTACCCCTTGGCTCATTTTTATCTGCGCTGTGTAAGCGATGAATGGGAAGCAGGAGTGCAACCTCAGGTGAGAGACATGTCAAGACCAGAAAACAAAACAAACCAACAAAATAAAAAAGTGGCACCATACAGTCCTCAGAAGAGATGGAGCAAGTACAAACCCAAAACCAGTGAAGTTGGCACGGTGTGTAAATCGTAAATAAAAACAGAATACAATGATTTGCAAATCCTTTTCAACCTATATTCAATTGAATACACTGCAAAGACAAGTTACTTAATGTTCGAACAGGTAAACTTTGTAATTTTTTGCAAATATTAGCTCATTTGGAATTTGATGCCTGCAACATGTTTCAAAAAGCTGGCACAAGTGGCAAAAAGACTGAGAGAGTTGAGGAATGCTCATCAAACACTTATTTGGAACATCCCACAGGTGAACGGGCTAATTGGGAACAGGTGGGTGCCATGATTGGGTATAAAAGCAGCTTCCCCTGAAATGCTCAGTCATTCACAAACAAGGATGGGGCGAGGGTCACCACTTAGTGAACAAATGCGTGAGCTGATTGTCGAACAGTTTAAAAACAACATTCCTCAACGAGCTATTGCAAGAAATTTAGGGATTTCATCATCTACGGTCCGTAATATCGTCAAAAGGTTCAGAGAATCTGGAGAAATCACTGCACGTAGCGACAAGGCCGAAAACCAACATTGAATGCCCGTGACCTTCGATCCCTCAGGCGGTACTGCATCAAAACCGACATCAGTGTGTAAAGGACATCACCACATGGGCTCAGGAACACTTCAGAAAACCACTGTCAGTAACTACAGTTCGTCGCTACATCTGCAAGTGCAAGTTAAAACTCTACAATACAAAGCGAAAGCCATTTATCAACAGCACCCAGAAACGCCGCCCGGCCGCTGGGCCCAAGCTCATCTAAGATGGACTGATGCAAAGTGGAAAAAGTGTTCTGTGGTCTGACGAGTCCACATTTCAAATTGTTTTTGGAAACTGTGGGACGCCGTGGTTCCTCCGGACCAAAGAGGAAAAGAACCATCCGGACTGTTATAGGCGCAAAGTTCAAAAGCCAGCATCTGTGATGGTATGGGGTGTATTAGTGCCCAAGGCATGGGCAACTTACACATATGTGAAGGCACCATTAATGCTGAAAGGTACATACAGGTTTTGGAGCAACATATGTTGCCATCCAAGCAACGTCTTTTTCATGGACGCCCTGCTTATTTCAGCAAGACAATGCCAAGCCACATTCTGCACGTGTTACAACAGCATGGCTCCGTAGTAAAAGAGTGCGGGTACTAGACTGGCCTGCCTGTAGTCCAGACTGGTCTCCCATTGAAAATGTGTGGCGCATTATGAAGCGTAAAATACGACAACGGAGACCCCGGACTGTTGAACAACTTAAGCTGTACATCAAGCAAGAATGGGAAAGAGTTCCACCTGAAAAGCTTCAAAAATTGGTCTCCTCAGTTCCCAAATGTTTACTGAGTGTCGTTAAAAGGAAAGGTGATGTAACACAGTGGTAAAAAGGCCCCTGTGCCAACTTTTTTGCAATGTGTTGCTGCCTTTAAATTCTAAGTTAATGATTATTTGCAAAAAAAAAAATAAAGTTTCTCAGTTTGAACATTAAACATCTTGTCTTTGCAGTGTATTCAATTGAATATAAGTTGAAAATGATTTGCAAATCATTGTATTCTGTTTTTATCTACGATTTACATAACGTGCCAACTTCACTGGTTTTGGGTGTAATAGGTATCAAGAAAAAGTCAACTTGAGAGCTGGATTTGAGCATGAAGACAGCTTAGCGCGTTGAAATAATCTTCGCGCTGAAGACGGCAGCGAACATATCACACGGGAAGATTTCGGGCTAAAAATGGCTTCAAATGCAAATAATACGGCCACTTCCATTGAATTGGACTTCTTTTTGAAACCACTGAAGTCGCCCTCTACTGTCCATTAAATAGAATGCAAGTTTAAGGCAATTCTGCATTGGCCTCACTTTTCAGACCCGGTGGCTGTGTCCATCAGACTATAATTTTGATCCTTGCCCACTGTTTTTCTTTGAAAGTCTATATTACCTTTTACCATGAACATGCAATTTGCAGATTTGGTTAGAGTTACACTACTGGTCAAAAGTTTCAGAATACCCCAATTTTTCCAGTTTTTTATTATAAATTATGCGGTTCCAGTCCAACGAATAGCTTGAAATGGTACAAAGGTAAGTGGTAAACTGTCAGAAGTTCTAAACAAAATGTAAGGTTACCCGGGTTTTTTGTACGCCGTCGACTAGGTGAAAGGATGGTTCCCCAGTGTGTGACATGAACTGTCAAGCATGGAGGAGGAAGCATGATGGTCTGGGGCTGTTTTGCTGGATCCAGGGTCAGTGACTTGTACAGAGTGAAAGGCACCCTGAACCAAAACGGCTATCACAGCATTCTGCAGCACCATGCAGTAGCCTCTGGTATGCGCCTAGTTGGTCAGGGGTTTATCCAACAGCAAGATAATGACCCAAAACATAAGTCCAAGCTCTGCCAGAACTACCTGAAAAAATAACAAGATGTTAAGCATGAAAACAAGGAGTGGCCAGCACAGTCTCCAGACTTAAACCCCATCGAACTGGACAGAAGAATGAAAGCAAAGCAACCTACAAGTGCCACACATTTATGGGAACTTCTGTAACAGAGTTGGGAAGAACTTTCTGAAGAATATTTGATTTCCATTGTAGAAAGAATGCCACGAGTGTGTCCAGCTGTTATATCTGCCAAAGGTGGCTACTTCGAGTCAAAAGTGTAGAATACATTTTGGTTTATAAATTCATTCCATTTCTTTTTTAACATTAATTGTTTATTTGTTCTATCATGTCTATGCTTTTATTCCAGAGTACTTTGTACTATGAGACATTAAACTGCACAATTTTCAATTAAAAAACTGGAAAAAATTTGGGTGTTGTAAAACTTTTGACCGGTAGTGTATATTGTTATGTTTTTTTTAAAAAACCACAAGGCTGGACATAGAACTTTGTGGTTAAACATTTCTGGAAATACGAAGAGCTATCTAGGAGATAGAACCATATACCTGCAAAATTTATGACATTTTTAAAATTCCAAAGGTCTATCTCCATACACATTTTCCTAGATTCCCTATCTAAAATCATTGTATCAAAGGTAGAACTGCATGATATTTTACCTTTAAGTCCCAATAACTCCCCTGAATAAAAATATCTGAAAAGTACACTTGGAGTGAGAAATTGTGATGCCACAAAATTTCACATCCCATTTTCTCCATTTTGTAAAAAGTGGAGTTAGGTCCAGCTAATTGAGCCCCTCAGAACAATAGTGGTCTAACTCCATTTTTTATCATTTTGAGAAAACAGCTTCCAAAGTTTCAACATTGTAAAATTCAGCATGCCAGTAAATATTTAGACCTGTCTTGAAGTGACATCCTTTGAATCTTTGCTTTCATGGTCAGAAAATATTTTGT
This sequence comes from Gymnothorax javanicus, assembly GCA_029692085.1. Lineage (NCBI taxonomy): Eukaryota > Metazoa > Chordata > Actinopteri > Anguilliformes > Muraenidae > Gymnothorax > Gymnothorax javanicus. The sequence goes on from CM056195.1 coordinate 79,819,131, forward strand.
TGTCAACGTTGATGATTTTTGTTATTTTTGCATGTTTCGCTTAAAAACTAAGAATTTTGGAGTTCGACCATTCTTGCACTACTATCTATATTTCAGAGGTGGAACTAACAATCTTCTGGCCCATTATTGCATGAATAGATTTTACCTTTAGCATGAAGAATATAGGTCTTACTTGGAAAATTAGAAAATCGGAGTTAGACCACTTTTGTTCTGAGGGGCTCAATTATCAGCCCACAATTTGGAAATGGTTTTGCTACAAGAATTGCCCCATAAAAATTAAACATTTCTATGCGTCCATTAAAATCTATGACTTCTAAGGACTACAGAGCTGTAGTAAATCTACTCTACATCCAAAAGCCCTAAAAATTGCTGGATAAAACGTGAAGCAACTTGCTGAATACAATGTGACGTGCTTGATATTTCCTATCGTTCCCATGATAGACCTCATTTTTATTATAAACCGTTGCAGAGTTATGACCCTTGACATTAATACTAAAAGTGGCAAAATGTCCAAAATTGACCATATTCAATCCAATATAGCTGCCAAATGAGGTCACTGGGAAGACCCTCTGTTGTTATCGTTTAATCTACATTCAATACAGATAAACTTAGTTTGTCAGTCTTTTAATTTAACGCTTTTCATGCAGGAATAAATAATTGTTAAATATTTAAGTGCAAAGTAGCAATGAGTTTTCGATACTTTTCCATTTTTGTGGCATTAAATCAAACTTAGATGTTTGCTGAAATTGGTTGGATGTGGTACAGCCCTACCTAAAAATTTTTCCACCAGCCGCAGCCTAATGTAGTGACATGTAAAGACCAGAAAAACAATCAAACCAACAAAATGAAAGCTAACACTGGACAGTCCTTAGAAGAGATGGATCATGCCTGTTGCCTGTTGCAGTGACACTCGGGGCTGGCTCAGTCTTGCCCACGTCGGAGTCTAACTCCGGTCTTCGTGGGTGTTTTTTTTTTTTTTTTGTTTCACTGAATGTCCCTCGTGTAAATGGCATCTGTGAAGTACCTACTATATAGGCTACATAAAAACCCACAACCAGGTTAAAGGCAGTAAGGGCGTCCTTGGTTATGTCGAAATTTTCCTTTAAATTTCTGAATGCACATACATATCCTTTAAACCCCTGCAACTAAATAGTCTGCAAACATTCGGCTAGTACCCTCGAGTTGATAAGACTATTCTAAAGTGCAAAATGTCTTCACCCTCACCTTTATCACCTGGAACCACTTTGAAAGGCAATCACATGTGACCATCCTTTACCCTTAAAATGTACTCATGGACTTTATTTTTGCCAATTTTCAAAAAATCCCATTTATTTTTTCCCATAGACAATGGGCCATTAGAAATGGAAGTCGAAAAATCCTAACATAGCCACATAGAAAATGATGACAGGGCCGTGACTCTCTACTGCCTTGGCTGAATTCACACAAATTGATTTTTGCATCTGCCCATCATTTCGTACATCTGATACACAATCTGGCTAAACAATCTCACATCTGATACACAGTCTGGCAGGACAATCTCTTAATCTCTTTAAAGGTATATAATCTTCAGGTTTCAGCCATGTTTCAGCCAAACAGAGAATATCAATATGTCTACCTGTCATCATTGCATTCACCAATGCAGTCTTCGATGTCAAGAACCTCATATTAATCAGACCAATTTTTATTTTTTGGTTTGTTAAGGAGGTATGTGGAGCTGGTCAGGTTTAATTTCTACTTAATTTTCCACTCTGATTGCTCCTTTGGAAGGTTTTGAAATAGAAGGCCGAGAAACAAACAACGCGTTCTAAATCCCCCACCCTAACATAGCTTTTTGAGAGAGGTTTTTAGGAAGCTTCTGAGGCATTACAGACCCAACCAAAATTTTGTTGTCTATATGTCACATCACAGAACAAGTATAAATACCCCGTTCAACCATTCTATGTCACCTTTAATGGAGTAAGGCCGGGACCTGGACTGAACCCATGAAAATGCGTACAAGTGAAAATCAATGAGCATGTAGACCTCAGTGTTGTTACCATTGCTAAACTTTGTGCCATTTATCACATTTCATTAGCCATAACAAAGGATTTACAGACACATTTGAAAACCCGTTCAAAAGCAGATATAAATATTGACACAGAGAGCAGAGAGGGCACCCTAATAAAGCAAAGGAACCCTTAGAATTGTTTAATATTGGTAATATTTCAGCTGGTTACAGGAAATTATAGATTTCTCATGAGATCTCCAACAATACAATGAGATGCGATGAGATCTAACAGAACACGCAAGCTACGGTTAGTTCTTTGCAGGGTGAGGAACAAATAACAAGTATGATCCTTTTTGAATAACAGAGGACAAAAAAAATCAACAATCCTTACCCGAGATTCATGCACCGCTCCAGATTTGAATTGGAAGCGATTAAGACAGACGAGAACTCTTGACTAATAATTAAGGTCAATGTAACAGTTAACCTCTAAAAATTACACATCACATCTCTTTCACAGTGTTTTGTCCAAATAATAAAAAAACATGTATGTATGTATTTATTTACTTCGGATCCCTGTAACACATTTTATCTCAGTATAAAGAGACCTTGGGAGTTTTCAAGAGCAGGCTTGACTTAAAGCTAGATACCATTGAGTAATTGAGTATCTGAAGTGATATATTCACAATAGTATAAAGAAACTGGCGAGCCTAGTTGGGCTGAACAGCCTATTCTCGCCATTCATGTTATGTTATGTTATGTTATAAAACCATGTTACTTGATCTCTATATGCGAGTCCAACACACCAGGTTTATATTTGCCTGTTAAAGAATGTTTTTCAGTGATATGTTGCAGCTTATTGCATGAATAATTGTGCTGACTATTGCTCACAAGTTGCCCAAGAGAGTAGGGTTTAGTTGACTGGCATTTCCCCCATAAATGACATGAAAGTGAAAAAAAAAATTCAATATCAAAATTAATTTTATTTTTCATCTCTCGTTATGCCAAGCTACTTCCAGTAAATGTAATAGGAAGGTTCTTTCACAAGTACAAATGAAAATATTGCAAGCAGTAATGGCTTTTATATATTCTATTACAACAGCATGAGAATGATCTGGTGCTGAACATTCATTAATTTCCTCAGCAGCTATGTAAATTGCGCTGGAGCTCTGAGAGCTAGATCTGATGTACTATATATTCAGAAAAAAACATTATTGCTCACTTTTAATAGTCCCCCCTCCCCCAATTCAACAGTAACCAAGGAAACCCAATAACATTTGGACTACGTAGTAAGGAACCGACAGTAATTGCTTCCATTCAATGGGTAAACACAGTCGCACTACAGCGAAGTGACTGTGCTAAACTATACACGGCACAGACGGGCATTGTAGCTACGTTTATTGGCCCTAATGGAACTGCTGCATATGATGAACAGCCCATCAAACATATAAACTATCCACAGAGTAACTTCAGTTAAAAAAGTTAATCTACAACAAACATATGTTGTTGCTGCCCAAGCTAGGCTCTGCACAGGCCTGGCATAGATCTCGCGGCGATGCTACTGGAACTGATAATTTGTTTTTCTCCGATAGAAAACACAGAGGCCAGCGGATTGATTGAATGCCAACGGAGTGAGTTATAGACCTGTAATGCAGTCGAGGAATAGTAATGTTCCTTGCGTAACAAATCTCCTCATAATGTTGTTTAGGCTGACCCGATGATATAATAGGTGAGCAAGATTAATCAGCCGTCTGGGCAAAGTGCACATTGGTTTCATTTGAATGTGACATCAACCTGCCAATAACTGCCAAAGCCTCTGCCAAGCCCAGGAAATGAGGAGGAAATAACAGTTCAGGAAACACTGGGGGGAAAGAGTAGCTGTCAACTGAAATTCAGAACAAGGAAATTGAACTGTGTTAGTGATAACTACCATGAATAAAGAACAATTCACTATGTCATAACATCGCATTTTACTCCCCAGGGCTCCAAGCATCAGTATTTAAAAGAATACCCCAGATGTGACGAATCATCCTGACATTGTAAATATGGAGATAAAATTTAAATTAAAGGGATTCATGCAATGTTATGGTTGAGAAAGATATTCACTTGGCTGAGTTTGACATATCCACCCCATACTTAAAGAAACAGACAGGAATATAAAACAGACTGTATATTCCATGCAAGCATGCAGACTCAGCATTATCTTGCGACAGTGAAAACACACAAAGATGTGCCTGCAAAAGTGTTCCGAGCAGGTGGACCCAGTGAATTGCAGGCTGTCATAGACAAGCGAGTGTCAAATTATCCATTCGAACATGATTACACCGCGGAGCATTCGGAGGCGGTCTGTCTGAAGTCACTGCGGCTGGTGACAGTGCTCTGGAGGTTTTGCCATGCTCAATAGGTAGCATATTCACAGCTTACTGAGGCGAGAGCTGCTTAACCAGCTGCAATGACACTAATGAGCAGATGAGAGTACGAGCCTTGTGGTAGTGGGGAGGTGTTGTTACTGTGGTTTATGTTTTTAACTCTACTAAGACACAAATTGGCAACATAGAAAAACATGTCGCGGTAAAGTGCGCAAACAGGCAAAAGCAGAAAAAAAAAAGTGGTATATAGTTTTATCTGTTATTTTTTAACAGGGTTGGAGCATTTGATTTCCTTTTTAAAAAAAAAAAAATCAGGTTTTGGAAGACGATGTTGGGTATTAAATTGCAAGTGACATGTTTGTAGGACACACACACACACACACACACCCACACACTACTGTGAAAAAGTATTTTTCCCCTTCCCAGTTTTTCAATATTTAATGGTTTCAAACCTTCATATTCCTTGATATTCAAATATTTAAATCATCCAACTAATTTTTATATAAGCAAGAGAAAATTTGAGTAAAAGCAAAATGCAACTTTTAAATGATCATTTCATTTATTGAAGGTTAAGAGAAATTCAAAACCTATGTAACCACTGCTGTGCCTTTTTCACTAGCATGTTGGTGTTTACAGTCCATTTGAGGTCCTCTGTAATCTGGGTGCCCAAGAATTTAAATTTGTCACCTTCTCCACCTCCTCGCTGTTGATGCACAGTGGTGTGTGTACATCTCTCTTTTTCCTGAAATCTATTATAAGATTTTTTGTTTTTTTGATGTTCAGTGTGAGGTTACTTTCTTTACACCACGCTGTCAGCCCTTTCACTTCCTCCCTGTAGGCGGTCTCATTGTTCTTGCTGAGCAGCCCCACCACTGTTGTGTCATCAGCGAATTTGATGATAGCATTGGTGTTATGTGATGGGGTGCAGTTTTGCATGTACAGGGAGTAATGTAAGGGGCTTAGCACACAACCTTGCGGGGCACCTGTGCTCAGTGTCAGGGTGGAGGAGTGGTGAGTGCCCATCCTGACTGACTGAGGCCTGTCAGTCAAAAAGTCCATAATCCACAGGCAGATGTTGTGCTCTATGCCCAGGTTGTGCATTTTGGAGAACAGCCTGTTGGGTAGGATGGTATTAAACACTGAGCTATAATCCACGAACAACAGCCGTGCATAGGTCCCCGGTTGTTCCAGATGGTGCAGTACAGTGTGGAGGGCAGTGCAGATGGCGTCGTCAGTAGACCTGTTGCTCCTGTAAGCATACTGGTGAGGGTCCAGAGTGGGTGGAAGGCAAGCCTTGATGTGATTGAGCACCAGTCTCTCCAGGCACTTTATGATCACAGGTGTCAGTGCCACCAACCTGTAACCGTTTAGCTCAGTCACTGCAGTCTGCTTGGGAACTGGCACGATGGTAGATGTTTTTGGTGGATGACACGTGGGGAGAGAGCACTGCAACAGAGATAAGTTGAAAATATTTGTAAATACCTCAGCTAACTCTGCAGCGCAGTCTCTGGGAACTCGTCCTGGTATTCTGTCCAGGCCAGCTGCCTTCCTGGTGTTGATGCTCTGGAGAGTACGTCTCACATCCACTGTTTGCAAGGTGAGTGGCTGGCTGTTGGTGGCTGGAGCTGAAGAGACAGTTGTTGTTGTATCCACCTTGAAATGGCTGAAAAAATGGTTGAGCTGCTCAGCTAAGGAGTCACTGCTGCTGGTCAGACTGCTGTTGTGGTTGTTTTGTCTGGTGACTTGCCGCAGACCTTTCCAAGCACGGCGGGGTTCCGAGCTTTCAAAGTGGTATTCAATCCTTTGCCTGTACCTGGCTTTTGCATCCCTGATGCCCCTTTTCAGGTTTGCTCTGGCCTCGCTGTACTGTTGTGGGTCCCCTGAACAGAAAGCAGCATTGCGGGCCTTTAGTAGAAGGCGCACATCACTGGTCATTTATTTATTTATTTCTTTTTTAATAAAAAAAATTTGGCATCTCCAATCCCACCCGAATCTGCAATGTCCAGTTGGGGAACTATGTACAAGGCTTTCGCATATGCGACCCCCTGTTGCCAACTCAGGAGAGTGAAGACAGCTCACGGCTCTCCTCCGAAGCACGCGCCTGTCAGCCACCACTTCTTATACACTCGTTGGTCGAATCCTCGCAAGTTCAGAACGAGGGTGGAGGATACTCGAACATGAACAAGCTTAGAATCTTCCTGACGAGCGCCCGCCAACAGGAGGCACCTAAGGAACGAACAGAGCAACTTATATTACCCTTCCTGGCAGACCCTTCCCAATTTGCATCCCTGTAGAGCATTGGCCAATTGCGTGCTACTTCTGAAATAGCTGCCGACCACTGCCGGTTGGTACGACTGGGGCTTCAACCCGCGCCGTAATAGTCACTTCTGCCTCGCAGTGCAATGCTTTAACCAAGTGAGCTATCCGGCAGCTCAACTACTCTTTATCTTGAACGTGAGACAGTCGGTGGAGTAGGATGAGATGTCGTTCGGGCTGGCGTGGTGAGGAGGATTATAATTAGCTGAGAGCGGAGCGAACTCGGAGCATCTCAAAAAACCAAAGAAGGCTAGTAGGAATATGGCTTCTAGAGTGGAATCCGTGGGAGGAGAGTGGTACCCTGAGCGCAGCGTCTGGGTGCAGCGAAAGAGGAGGTCTGTCGTTAGGGGTAAACGTTTGGCCGGAGCGAGAGATTCTTGTTTACGTAAACCTTTTAGTAGTGACTGCATGTGAATGTGGGAAATTGACGGGCACGGATAACCAGTGGCCGGTTTGACGAAGAAGTTGATGCCGCTAAGATAGACTTGTATTGAGGCCGATCGAACGTGGCGTACAGAGTGAATGTACGAAATGAAGCTCGTGATAGGAACTACGTTGAGGGAATCAAAAATCTTGGGGCTGCTTTTGCATCCGAAAGTGGGACAAACGGCGAAGTAGTAGCACCCCTTCCGGAAAACGCCAAAAGAAATCCCCAAAAAGGTGGGTCGAGTAGGACGACCTTGAAAGCGTTTGTGATATCGGCTTTCGCCAACCAGGCGCCACGACCAGCGAGGCGGATGAGAGTGATAGCATGGTCCACGGAAGAGTAGCGCATAGAGAAATCGTTACTGGGGGTAAGGCTGTTGATACTGGGGAGGGCGGAACCGTGAGGGGATGATAAGTCTATGATTAACCGCTTTTCCCTGGCTATTTTTGGGTTGCTATCCCGATAGGGCTGATGCGAAGAACAGGGAAAGGTGGCGCGGTGTAGGGTCCGATCATGAAACCCGCGTCAACTTTGTCTTGTATGAGCTTGTCGACGATGTGAGGCTCTGCTAGAGCGGATTGTGAATTACAACACGTGAAGGAGTGATGGGGAATGGCGACTAAGCCAGGGTGGAAACTGTGGGTAAAGCCGTGAATACTTATCCATATAGACACTTACCGCTGGGGCCATGGCTAAGGGCATGAACCTTGCCACTGCGAGTGGCCGTGAGGTGGATACGCGTGCAGTATCCATGAATGTTTGCCAGCGAGGCAAAGTGCGCCAATAACCGAAGCTCTAACGAAGCGCTAGTGAGCTGCACCACAGCGAGTGGCCGTGAGGTGGATACGCGTGCAGTATCCCTGGATGTTTGCCGTCGAGGCAAAGTACATTAGCATTCGATTTGATTTGACAACTTTGGAATAAACGTTAGGCCTACAATCATACAACAGCACCACAATTGTATGATGTTTAATTTGCAAAGAACACAACATGCATATTAGCAAGAGTTGCTCAGACTAATTGGTAGAACCGATGAAAGTCTAATTTTTTTTTGAAAGCCTTGTTATACATTGCACACAAATTATATGGCGTTTCCATCCGCACATCGATGACTATGAAAAAAAGTAGATGTGTCTTTATAATTTCTGTGCTCAAGTGCTCGTAGAACAACACAGATTTGCGTAGATTCGTTTGCAAGGCTCCTAGAGCGATAAGCCACGAGAAACCGTTCTACGGTCTGCGTGAAATGACAGCTAAATGGCGTTGTTAGGTACGATGCACGGCTGAGTGATTGTGAAAAAATGCTGCGAAGTCAGTGAAAGTTTCAGATTTTGCAGATTGTTGTCCTTGCGGAGTTGCATCAATTACATCGACATAGCCAAAAGGCCATCGCTTACCATACCGCCGAAGCTTAAAGTGAGATCGAGAATGAGTGAAAGGTAAACGGCCGGTTTTTGCCTTCAATGAGTAAAGGACTAGTGGATTGGTCTGTAGCCTGAGTAACTTACACGAATCTGCGTTGTTAGTTTGCGAGGCTCAGATCAATGAGCCATGAGAATCCATTCTACAGTCTGAATGCAGTGACAGCTGAATGGCATTGTTACGTACCATGTGCGGCTGAGTGGTGGCGAAAATAATTGCTGCGAAGTCATTGAAAGTTTCGAATTTTTGCAAATTGTCATCCTTGCGGAGTCACATCAATTACATCAACACGGCCAACAGGCAATCGCTTACCATACTGCGGAAGCATAAAGCGAGATCGAGACTGAGTGCAAAGGAAACGTCCAGTTGTTGCCTGCGATGAGAAAGGGATTGGTGGATTTTGTCTCGGTAGAGTGAGAGGGCGAATACGACTTTGGCTGTACTGAGCTCCCCAGAACGAGCGGGGGTTGAATGCCTGAGCTGGGCGGGGCCGAGGATGGTTTGGATTTTTTTTTTTCTTCAACTAATATGTGGATGCAGAAATAGGATGGTTGGATGAGCTGGGCCAGATTGACATGCATACCCGATAAAATCTGGTGTCTAAGTTTGGGGGATAATGGCGAAGGGTTTGGAATAGGCTAGAAGGGGCGTATGGGAGGAAGGGCGGAGGCTAGTGTGTACTGAAAACTGGGGTGAAGACAGATGCGTGGAGCTGGCTGGAGTAGTCGGCGGGAGGGGCGGACCTGTAGGAGTAAGCACAGAATTAGTAACATGAGAGACGGGGGAGGGAGGGGGTGGGAGAGATGATGCAGTGGGAAGGTGATGAGCAGATGAAGCAATGGCGGGTGCTTCTCCGGGTATGGGTGGGTTAACACCAGAACTGCTGGAGCCTTGGAGAAATCGGTTGTGGGCTGAAGGAGCCAGAGAAGCCGGGTTTCGTCCAGCGAAAGGGATGGGGGGAGGGAGGGGACCGGGAAGCATGCGCACGGGGTAAAAGTGCAGCCTGCGAACACAGGGATGAAAAAAAGGGAACGAAAAGAGACCGAAGGGGTCGTGAACAACAGGAGCAGGCACGGGGAGAACTGGCTGGTTGCGGAAGGAATGGGTTCCGCTGGATCTGGAGCGGAGAGGACGTCACCGAGCGTAGTGACGTTGACGCTGGGGGCGCTGATGGCGAAGCCTGGAAGAGCTGTGTGGTCTGCTGCAGGCAGACAGGGCGGATCAGCTGCGTTGCCGAGGGAGTCGGTGTATAATTTTTAACACCCTCGCCTTGTTGTTGGAGAGGTAGAGGGGGATGTTCTTCTGCTTGAGTGCCCGATGGAATCTGGCGATGGTCCAATGTGGAGCCTTGGGTGAGCCTGAAGTGCAAGCCGTGGTAATGCTTGCCAGGGTGCAGCATGCTCTCGCTCATGGGTGCCGCATTTGATGAGAAGTGTTGATGCTGCGAGTCTGGGCTGAGGACTGTTTGTTGGATTCCCTTCGACTCAGGGCTCAAATGGGAGAACGGCCTCGGTGGTCACCGCGGGGGGAGTGTCAGACTCTTGGAATAATTCTGCGTCCGAGGTACTGGGAGGGATTTCGGATTCCATGCTTCGGGTAAGCGAAGTCTAGCTGAGTGTTTAGGCTGTCTGGTTACGAGTACACCACGTAGAAACGAGACGAGCAGGGATTGTGGGAATGAAGGCGGTATATATAGGCGTGCGGACAAATAGGAAGGCGCATTGGGAGTGGTCTTGTTCATTAATGTTTGTTATCGGGAACACCCTGTAGTGCTGACAGTAGTTTGTACATCGTGAGAAAATTGTTATGGACACTAACAGTGAATGATTGATGCCAGAATCCATGGGTTTCAATGACAAATGGAAATGGAGAACAGACAGCAAACGGTACATGCTCTTTGCCTGATAATGCATACTACTGGATTACAAGTAAAAAAATCATTCTTTCCTTTTGAAGGTCATCCTGAAATATATAAATAACATCCAGAAGTCTGTGCTCCTTGATCTGGGGCTGTTTTTCATGATGAGGGCTAAGTCTCTTTATTCCTCTGTAGAAAATGTTGAGGATTATATCTCAATATTTCTCATCATATTCATCAGTAGATCAATTGCCATGTTGAATAACCATAATCAATAATCATAATCAATAACCATATTATGTAAGCAGCAATAACACACACACACACACACACACGCACATAACATAACACACACATATACAAGTAGTTCACATACGTGTAGGGAGGGGATGAGCAGTGCAAACACACACACACACACACACATACAAGCAGTTCACACACACATGAGCAGTGCACACAGACACATGCACACACATATGCACACGTAGCACACGTACACATGCACACACACAGACACACATACACATACACATACACATACAAGCAGTTCACACATAGACACACACACATACAAGCAATTCAATTCACACATGCATAAGCAGCTCACACACATAAGCAGCAGGCTTCTGTAGCTTTGATTAGTAAGCAGGCTTCTGTTAAGTTGATTTGAAAAAATAACCGAGTGAGACATTTAAATGTATTTGATTTCTGTAGCTTTGATCAATATTTGTTCAGTAAAATCATAAGTTGTTACTGAAAATATAATCAATTGAATCATTTATGTATCTACTTGTATCCCATTCATCTGACTGTGTTTTTCCACACCTTTTTTTTTAATATTATTTTTTGGGAATTTTTCCTTTATTTGACAGTTATACAGTGTAGAGAGACAGGAAGGTTGCGGAGAGGAATGGGGGAAGACATGCAGCAAAGGACCTGAGCCGGAATCGAACCCGGGTCGCTGCAGAAGGACACAGCCTTTACGGTGCGCGCGCTTAGACTGATGAGCCACCGGGGTGCCCCATTTTCCACACCTTTTAAGTGTATATTCTTTCATTTTTTATGAAACTTATGTTTCTGTGCGCCACCAATATTTCTCAGAGAATCCAAGGGAAAGCAAAAATACTTGAGAGATAATCCATGAATTGTGATTGGAGCAAAGTTGATTAAAAAAACGTTAGAGATAAGATAGTTACAACCCATGTATTTTGACTGGAGCAAAGTTGGTTGAATTTTTCCCATAAATATTGCTCTGTAAAGAATGCCGAGTTAGCACTTCTTGGCCAGGGACTGCTCACCGGGTTTGGATTATTGCACGATTCAAGGCTGGGAATAAAGATGGCTTCTGAAGATTTTGTCTCTCTCCAATTATTCACGAACAAGGGGACCTCAAAAATATGTAAACATCTAGTCGGGAAACCACAACAAAAATCTGCAAAAATGTGCTATCACTGGAGGTTCTGTGCATCCAGCAGTCTGGAAAAGGCTCTTTCCTGTTTTAACACTGCAGTGACCCTATGAACACAGTGAGGTTTATACACAGTTTGTTGAGGATGGTGTAGAACTTGCCTAGCCCATACATAGCCCTGACCTCAACCCCATCAAACACCACACAAATGATCTGGAAAACAGACCAATAGCCAGGCTTAATAACCCAACATCACAGCTCCATCTTGGCATTGTTTTCAGCTAAAATGGAAGTGAAAGCCCACAACAGAATCCTGAGATCATGTGGAGAGCTTTCCCTGGAGAATGGAAGCTGTTGCAGGAACTGGACCAACTTCATGTTAATGATTTTCCCATGGTCTTGGAGTGAGATGTTGGATGAAAAAGAGGTTGCTTACTTTTGGCCACGTAGAGCATCATTTTTTTTTTTTAATAGCCATAACGTTACAAGGCTTTTCAAACTCAGTTTAAAATCACTGCGAGAAAAAAAATTAATTTTATTTTTTGTGGTCTGTGGATGTACTGTAATAATAATAATAATAATAAAAAGGAATTTAAAAAATAGGACCAAGGGTCCTGTAGCTTACCGGCAAGCAGTCTTACAGCAATGATACAAGTTATGAAAATTTCATGTGAAGTTTGACATTTGAATCAATTAAAATAAATGTCAAGGTCACTAAATAAAAGTTCACATACATTTATAAGACCTTCTGTAATACAATTCTAAGCTCTGGTGATACAAGTTTTGGTGATACAAGTCATTGAAATATGTCAGTTGTTAACTTTAAAGGTCACAATATGTCAAGTTGTGGCAAATGGACTTCATATAAGACTCCTAATTGTCTCTATACAAACCTTGGCACAATCTGTGACCATTTTGGTGATACAAGTCATTGTAATTTCGCTATCGAGTTTGACACTCAAAGGTCACTGACAGTCAAGTTGAATGTCACCAAATGAAAGTTCATATGACTTCCTCGATGTCAGTGACACAAACCTAGGCTCCATCTGTGACCGTTTTAGTGATACAAGTCATTGAAATTTCTCTAGGTCACATTTGACCTTTGAGGGTCAATACGAAGGTCACCAAATGAAAGTTCATATATGACTTTCTATTCGTCTCTAATACAAACCTAGACTCCATCTGTGACCATTTTGGCAATATAAGTCATTGTAATTGTATTGTCAAGTTTGACCTTCAAATATCACCAACAGTCAAGTTGAATGTCACCAAATGAAAGTTCATATGTGACTTCCTATGTCAGTAACACAAACCTAGGCTCCATCTGCGACCTTTTCAGTGACAGAAATCATTGAATTTTCTCTAGGTCAAGTTCAAAGGTCAATATGAAGGTCACCAAATGAAAGTTCATACATGACTTCCTATACGTCTCCAATACAAACCTACACTCAATCTGTAACGATTTTGCTGATATAAGTCATTGAAATTTCACTGTATAGTTTGGCCGTTGTAGGTCACTGAAGGTCAAGTTCAAGGTCACCCAATGAAACTTCATACATGATTTCCTATATGGCCGCAATACAAACCTAAGCTCTATCTGTAATAGTTTCGGTGATAGAAGTCATTGAAATTTCACTGTATAGTTTGGCCGTTGCAGGTCACTGAAGGTCAAGTTCAAGGCCACCAAATGAAAGTTCATATATGACTTCCTATACATCTCCAATACAAACCGAAACTATCTGTAACCATTTTGCTGATATAAGTCATTGAAATTTCACTGTGAAGTTTGGGCATTCAAGGTCACTGAAGGTCAAGTTCAATGTCACCAAATGAAACTTCATACATGACTTCCTATATGCCCGCAATACAAACCTAAGCTCTATCTGTAATAGTTTTGGTGATATAAGTCATTGAAATTTCACTATGTGAAGTTTGACCTTCGAAGGTCACCGAAGGTCAAGTTCAAGGCCACCAAATGAAAGTTCATGGATGAGGTTTCATTTCTTTTTTTTTATTTTATTTTGAAGAGCAAGAAGATTTAACTCGACTTTTAAATTGTCATCACGGCATCACAACTGTCAACAATCAATGAAATACTTGAATCGGATGGAGAGATAACAAGTAAAATAGGATTGTAATTGTCAAGGCATTTGCATGGACAGCTAAGGCCGGCGGAAAATCTTCTGCTGCTGTGAGACCGACTTTTGTAAAAAAAAGGTCACCAGTTAACAGGGAAACCAGTTGATCTGTAACACCGCCTACATAAGAATATCAAATCGTGCATCTCTTAGAAAGAAAGACATTACTTCACTATGTTCTAATTACTAATTCACTATGTTATTAATGTGGTTTTTTCAGTATGTACAAAGTTTGATTACCAAAAAAAAAAAAAAACTTTGGGGGGTCTCTGAACCTCTCACCTCAATATATCTGAAAGAAATTTGTTTTCTAGAGTCCTGATGATGGAAAATCTCTTTCCTTCTCTCTCTTAGAAGAAAGTTATGGTAATTTGAAACTTACTACAAAGTAGCCTACCAAAGAAAACCTATATGCTTACCATGCAGGAGTGGTATAAGATTATTTACAGCCTTCTATAAAGTAGCTGCTAGCTATAATGGTCCAAACTGATGTTAAAATGCATAGTTTTATGTCAAATAATGTCACCGCTGGGTGGCAATATCCCTCAACCTTTTCAAATTCCGGACCTCACTAATTTCTAAACCCTAGTTACGGCCCTGATCCACAGTGAAGCAGATCAGATTTGTCCTTAAAATGCCTTTTCTGGAGTCAAAGTCATGGCCCTATCTTCACTCAGAAACAAAATCTGCCAGGAATTACATTATCAGCCGAGCCACCATCAAGATGTATGTAAAACTATTCAGTCACAGTACTGCTGACTTCAGCCTGAACCATATGTATGGACCTGTTTATAAATAGCAGACAAGGTTACTCGATTCCTCTGTAGCTGGAGGTCTGCATGGCCTTGCTTATAGTGGCACGTTGTCAACTGAGTAAAACTGACACCATAAAAAAATCACGTTAAATTAAAATATACAAGATCTGTCTAATCTCCCTGTCACTGTATGTTGCCACAAGTACATCAAAAGCAAAAATAAAGAGAAATACATTTTGCTATTGCAATCGAGGAATTTCATTTTTCAAAGATTTGATCAAATCTCATCTGAGATGTTTACATATTTCATTAATAAATGGTGCACTTAAGGGTCAATCAATGACTATTTACATCAGTTTGTGGTTTGTAAATGATGACCCATTCATTAACATCTGGTTTTTAAACACTCAATTAGGTCCCCCTCATTAACCCCTGTTCACTGCTGAAGCGAGACAGCGGCAAATGATGGATATCATGATCCTATATAAACTGCTTCCTGCTATTCTAAGAAAATACAATTTGCATGAAATTTGCATCAAATGTGTTAATTTGTGCTTGGTACTCATCAGCTAGGTTATAAGCAACTGCGTGCCTATGAGGGATGAAAGTATGTGTGCCTCTGTCTAATTAAGTAAAATTAAGTTAAATCTTGCCTGATATTTGGATTTAGTTGAATGGTATTACTAATGGCAAGAGATAGAAGGAAAAAATCAAATATTTTTTGGAATAGAAATGAAAAAAATAATTTCTAAATGCCTTGTGATGGTTAAAAATACTGAGCATAAACCAAGTTAGGCAAGTATAAGTGAAATAGCACATAATAATGCTGAGCCATAATTTTAAATTTTCGGGAAAAAGCACCTAGAATATTTTACTGCTTGCCATTAAATCCTATTCATTTAATTTGAATATGCCATTAGAAGCTTTAATCCAGGAGAAAGATGATTTGTTACAAAATATGTTGAAAACACCCAAATTCTATTTGCAGCAGACAGTTCTACTACTATACATGAGATTTGAGTTTTGTAATGTGACAGTTAGAGAGTCCTGTTACTAGAAATGCCTCTTAATAATTATGCACCCTGGCTACCTTGCCAACAAGCCTGGCTCTTTGGTGATGTGGACAGTGTGTTTGACTCTTAACTGGGAGTCTGGGGTTCAATTCCCCACCCAGGCCCTCCTTCAGCCTGCCACATGTAAGATAACAGTTTTCTAAAGTGGCAATTTTCCCCTCCTTTTGGGGCAAAATCAGCAATGTCTGTCCTGTACCTGCAACATCTGCTGCAAAGATCTTGCAGAAACAAGCTGAGACCACGAACGCTGGAACTTGTCATGCGCTTTGGGCTGTTGCTGCTTTTATTCATTCGAACTGCGGCCAAAGCATGGACTTCTAAAACAATAGAATGGATATGAGCACTGCATAACTGTGTCAAACTGTTGGCCATATGACGTAAGACTTCACTTGCTGCCTGCTACTCTTGGCTTACCATTGTAAGATTCTATGTTCTTACCTTTCTGATGTTACTGCAGTTCAGAGTAGGAATTCAGTCTTACCTAAGATGGTGCCAATTATTGTTACATTCCTGATGATAAGAATCCCATGACATCATCTGTTCTACATTTTTAAATACCATGGGTGGAAGATCGCTGTCAATCTCACAAGGTCCTGACAGGGGTGTCAAACCCTTCATTGGAGGCAGTAGTGTCTGCAGAAATTTATGCTCCCTTTTCTATCAGCAGCCAATAAAGCTTTGAGAACATTGTGTGTGGATTCTTGCCAGTGGCCTAAATGTACTAATGGTTCTAGAGCAAACTTCGAGCAAGCAAACATCATGGCCTGGAGTTGGATTCTTGTGTACAAGCGCACACACACACACGGACACTCCGAACTCCAGCATTTAACCTCAGTTCTGAATGTCTGAAATGAACTATTTATTCTTGTTTTATTGAGTCCATTCTTACATTTTCTTTTATCTGTTGGTACGGCATGCTTTCCCTCAAAAACAAAAAATGACTGCAGGGTATCGTACGGGTGTGCAGCAAAATTGCTGTATTAATTTGTATGACCTCACAGATCTGTTTAAGGTCAGAACCTTACATAAGGCCCGTTCAATCCTCTCCGACCAGAGCCACCCCTTGGCTGGTGAGTTCCTGCTGCTTCCGTCGGGCCGCAGATACATCCTGCCAAAATGCAGGACTAACAGGCTAAAACACTCTTTTATCCCTGCTGCCATTGGCCTGTTGAACAGTTGATTATGTTTTTGCTTTTCTATTTATATTTGTTTATGGTTGTTTTCTGTGTGATTGTTGTGCTGATTGTGTTTGTTTTTCTTTTGGGATCACTGCTGTCTGTAGAGTAAATTTCCCCCCTCGGGGATAATAAAGACACCTTAAACCTTGAACCATTTAAAATAATGCACACTTGAGTCATTCATAGACACGGCAATGTTTAGGATTTGCCAGTGTTTGAGTTCTGCCTTGGTTATTTTTCATGTTTTGAATTAATTTTCAGCAGATTCTTATGATTAGCATTGTTATTTTAGTCATAGTATTATTTCCCGTTTTATTCTCACTCTCCATTCAGTTCTCATGTGCTTCTGTTTTCACCCTCACTTCTGCACTTGCCCTCCCCCTTCTGTTAATTACTACTTCTATTAGTCCCCTAGTGTGTTGCCACACCCCTTCCAACGCTTCCCAGCTCACATACACCTGCAATCACTTCCTCAGTTGAGTTCTCCTTTATATGCCACACTTTGCCTTTCAAAGACATTATTAAAAGACTTTTCCAGGAAGTTTTTTTTTTCTTTCCCAGCTTTGATTCATTTTTGTCCCACATTTTTAAAGATTGCTTTAACCCCTGCATATTGTGATAATCTGGTTTTTGACCTCTGGTGGCTTCTTAGCTCTAAGTCTAATCACCCCTGATTCTAGCATTCTTACGGTTTGGCTTCTGACCTGTGGATTGTACCCTGACTTCGATTTGGATTACCCCTCTTGGGTTGCATGTTTACTGATTGGCTTCAAACTGGATTGTTTCACTAAGAACAAACTCTAATAAACCCGTGGAACTGACTGTCTGGCTGCGCCTGAGTCCGATCCCTGTCAGGATTGAGTCTCCCCGGGAACTTACTGTATGTGACTGCTCTGAAAAAAAAGGCCTCCTCATCTTTTATATTCTTCCAATTTTGCCCCAAGCCATAAATAAGATTATACTTTGAAAAGCAGAATGGGCCTGCAGCAAATAAACTAACATGAACTTGTAAATTGTCAAGACAAGCTCCAGTCGACAGTTATGCAACCACTTTGTGACAGTGAAACACAAGCTCTTCCATTAATTACTATGAAAGCTGTATAATTGAAGTTGCCAAGAGTAATGGAACATTTCTGAAGCATAAATATGACAGGCGTTTCATTATTTAAATCAGTTGAAGACAGATGAAGCACAGCACAAAGCCCAATTCTGGCTTTCATTGTTTGGCTCATAAAACACCCGGGATGCCATCTGGGTACGCAGCCAGAGCAATCATTTGGCCCCTTAAACTTTAAACTGTAGGCTGTCATTTTTATTTGATTTCAGCAATTACTCTGATCAATCCCCTGCCCTCAGATAATGATCTGACGGCTCTTTCGCAGATGGAGAACACACCTTGAGACGGGAGACAGCGCTCGGAAATGCTGTCTATAAACAAAGCGTGGGCTACGTCCGTTTGTGCTGCCGTCACTCCAGGTAATAAAAAGGCAGGCTACACCAGGACAAATCGATGAGCACAGAGAAAAGCAAACAGCACACAATGCGGGGTAGAGAAAAAAAATCACAGCAGGATACAAGACAAGCCAGAGGAATAAACTCGCATTCCACCAGTAATGGTAAAATGAACTGAGCAACTCTTACCGATATGGTGCTTCCTTTTCCATCTTTCACCTCTCTCTCTTTTTCCATTACATGGTCCATCATTTAGATTCATCTTGCTTCCAGGTAAACCAACAAGCAGTTTTTAACAGAGTGGGATTCTCTCGCTACCCGCCCCTCATTTTCAAAGCCCCCTATCATGTCACCAGGTGCACAGCCAATTAGCCAGCAATTTCAAAATCTCCTCCTTCTTGACCTCTCATGGGGAAATTACCATCCAGAGGCAAGAAGGACTGATCAGCTTCAGCCAACCGGTTAATAAGTTCCTTCTTCATTCTGGGTGGTTCCTCCCCCTTGTGATGTCACAAAGTGCACATTTTGAAGTGGCTTGTAATGGCTAATTAGCTGTGCATCCAGTGAGATGATGGGATTAAGTCTTTTTTCTTGGTCATTTGATGGCATGAGCAACAGGGTGAGATAGAAAATTTGCAAAACAGACTCAGCTCTCATAGAGACCCTGCAGGCCTTCAGTGAGTGAGATCCTCGGAAACATACATGTCGCTAGAAAAGTTAAACACAAAGGTATGTAAAACATGCAAAGTGAATGTGTTATCAGGATTTATATAATAATGCACCAAACTGCCCCATCTGTCCCAGCATGATGTGGGCTCCCTCCCAAAAACTTTTTGCACCTCATGTCCACAGGGAGGAAATCAGATCGGTTCCTGGGGGGAGCATCTCAGTTATCTTATTTGATATTTTCTTGCTTCTCGATCCCGGCTTGAAATGGAGTTGTTGAAGTTGTTCCTAATCTGCGATCTTGCTGGCCATCTCAAAGCACTCATTTCTCCGGCGAGGAGCAAAGAGCTAACGGCGAGAACCAGAGCACCCTTCCCAGAACACTTTTTTTTGATATTTTATTTATTTTGGTTCATTTTCGATAGAGAAAACAAAATACAATGACAGGGGGAAAAAAAACCTTCTGAATTCTTAGTAATGAGCCGAAAGGGTGTAGGTTGAAGCTCAAGCTTATTAACGCCTACCCCACTTATCTTACAAAATCATAATCATCACAAAAAGATGGTTATGGTAACAGCAAGCACAAAGGTTAATGTTGACTTTATGGTCATGACTAGTACTTTCATAATTTCAACAGCTAACAATAGACGCATTGCCAAAAAACTTGTGGCGGGGATTGTGTAACAGAAAAACCATTAAGTAGCTGAAAATGATTGATTAGAGGGTAGGAAATGAAACACATCGCTCTAGATCAAGAAGGAAGCCACCATTAAAAAATCCATACTGGGTGACAGGTTAGCCTCAAGGTAGGTCACTTCAATGGTAACTAAAGAGTTGCTGGTTTAGTCCCCTGGGTTGGGGATTCAATCTTAATCCGGAGGGATAAAATGAAGTTGGGCGGTCCCCTATCATTGGGCTCTTGATCCACAGTTGATTTAGGGGTTTTGTTCTCTATACCTCTTCACTTGGAACTGTTTTATCATTGTGATCCTCATCATTTTGAAAAAAAGATTTTAAATGTATAAAATCCAGTCTGCCTTTTTTTCCCTCTTTTCTTTCTTTTTTTAACTTTTTTGATAATGTGGACACAGGCTATTTTTTCATTGTGGTTGTTTAATGGAAGAAGGTGTCATGCCTCATTGGACTTTAATCTAACGATAGAATACTGAATATTTTACAAAGGCTACATGAAGATTTTATTTAAATACTTAACTTTTTGAATGTTGTTTTCATTTAAGACTGTGGGGTCACATTCATTGCTTGATGTGTTTTAGAGGTAAAATGGAAAGCAAAGTTATCTCCCTTTTCATGTACATTGTATTTTGCTGATCCAAAAAACGATCCAATCCAACTCAAAAGTGCTACGATCTCAGCCACGAATTTGTGATTAGTCGCACCTGAAAATAATTCAATAATAACATAACATAACATAACATGAATGGCGAGAACAGGCCGTTCAGCCCAACTAGGCTCGCCAGTTTCTTTATACTATTGTGAATATATCACTTCAGACACTCAATGACTCAATGGTATCTAGCTTTAAGTCCAGCCTGCTCTAGAAAACTCCCAAGGTCTCTGCCTCAACAATATGGTCAGGCAAGCTATTTGACATCAAAATTACTCTTTGGGTGAAGAAATATTTCCAAATATCAGTGCTAAATTTACCTTTTGTCAACTTCCATTTGTGACCCCAAGTTCTACTAACAACACTTGGTCATGAGAACTAATGAGGGAAAGGGAAGGGAAAACCTGACAAAGATGGCTGAATTGTGGAAAAACAATAAAGAAAACTCAGGACGTAACATTTTGTTGGTTTGGGCAACATCGCCTTCTTTGCCACTTATTTTGCTTACTATCTGGAATAGTGAATTGATCTTCTGACACAAAAATGACGTCAGCAGTTGTTGTAATGTGGTATTTTGGCCACACAAATCAAAAACCATTTTTTTGGGCAAAATGACACAACTTTGAAGGCTTGCAAAATGGTCCGTTTTAATCCTAAATGTCTTGAACTTCTAAATCGCGAGTCTCAAACCGAACATTTTATAAACAAGCAATGTACAATCTTATTGGATTGTATAGGACCCTGTGATGCGCTGTCTTTTTGCTTATTAACTAAGTATGACGCATGATGTATGATGAAGTGCCGCTTGTAAGCTCAGGATCTACTCAGAGAATGTCGCTGGTTAGTAAAGGTAATGCCTAAATTATTCCTACCCAACCAGCATAATTTGACGTCCACATTAGCCAGCTAGCTACCTATAGAGCTACATGAAAAATAGACGACTCAATGCCACGGTTTTTGTATAGCTCTGTGGCTAGCTAGCTGGTTAGTGCAGATGTCAAATGAAGGTATGCGCAAGTAAAGTTAGTATAGTATACTACAGCTGAGCCAGAAACACAAAACAAACATTGCTAGCATAATTATTGGTGGAACGGAGCCTTTATCAGGCTTTTACTGAATCGCTAATAATTTTACTAACGCAAGCCAACTGATAGAAGCGAGGTGCAGTCCTACTGAATTGTAGCCTACAAGACCATGTGATGCGGTGTGTTTTTGTATATTAATTTAGTATTATGCAACTTCACAGATTCAACAGATTCAAATTTTAGTCAGCTCATCTGCAACACTGTATCTGTTTATGCGCGAAGTTAGAAAGTTGTGGCTGGTACCATTCTTGAGAAATGAGTATGAAAGGAATGTGACTCACTCCATTACTCACTCACTTCCATTATGGCCATATTAGCCCACTATTGCAGGGAATACACACACAAAAAACCTTCATTGGCACTTTAAGTAGAGCTAATCACCCAACTGTAGAACAAATCTGAATACCATCAGTACTCCCATCACTCTTTCTGCACTATGCATGCACACACACACACACACACAATTTGCTAATGATATCAGTGCTTAAGGTTTTTGTGTGTTTAAAACCAACATAAATCCGCTCACTGTGACTCATTCAAATTGCTTGCATGGTCGCTCGTGCAAACACTTTTCTTTCACAATATCAATGCTCAAGGTATTGCACATGGTGAGAAACCAACAGAAATTTTCTTGCACACCTTCCGTTCACAAGATAAATTAGAATCAAGCGAAGTCAAGTTAAAGCCCACACAAGATAAATATTCCTTCTATAGCTGCACATTTATTCATGCTGACAGAACATTTACAGTACAATAAAATGGAACAAATATGAATGAAAAAACTTGGAAAGGCATTTCATCACCAGATTTTTTTCCCACTTGCACTGCTTTAAATATAACTGGACACCACGGCTGAGTAGTCTGCACCACAAGTTTATATTAGACTATGTTTCTGCCACAGCGGCAGCAGTTAGAAAAAACTGCAAGTCCTAAGCCGCATTCCATTCCATTCGCGGGAGTTTGACCGCGAGATCATTTCACGCCCAGTTCGCGTGAAGATCCCATTCACTTCTTTGGGAGAACAACCTGGCAGAGGGTTGGATAGTTGCACAAGATGGTGCTGAGTGACTACATTCTAAAATACTCCTGTGTGCTTAACAACATCCGGTTTGCTTCTGCTACTTATCTGTCTACCTCAAATGCTGAGCATATTACAGGTATATCATCCCCAAAATGTGTTTTTTGCATACATGCCAACTCTACCGCTTTTGGCGGTAGACTACCGCTTTTGGGGCGTTTACAGCGGCGGCATTAGACCTGGGCTAATATCCCTCCCTTTATTAACAATTAGTCCTGGCTAATTCTAGATGGTTTTCCTTTATTAACACGTTTTCCATTTCAAGAATAATCAAGTGGCAATTGAAGACACGGCTTCTCTCCCCCACGCAATCTAAAAGCGACAAAATAATGGGCTGCATTCAGTACAGAAAAATAATTTAATTGTAATTAGATCTTTGCACCGGCACTCGGCGACGGCATTTCAGAACTCTTCAGCGAATGAAGGTAATTTTGGTGACTAGTACGTGGTTTCGTCCGATTACATTTTTCAATCAGACAGCTGTCTATTTTTTACAGTGAGTTGCGTGACCGTACTGCAAAAACAGGTGTATGTACTTGCGCCGAAATTACCTTAATTCGCTGAAGAGTTCTGAAATGCCGTCACCGAGTGCCGGTGCATAGACCTAATTATAATTAAATTATTTTTCTGTACTGAATGTAGCCCATTATTTTGTCGCTGTTAGATCGCATGTGGGAGAGAAGCCGTGTCTTCAATTGCCACTTGATTATTCTTGAATTGGAAAACGTGTTAATGAAGGCAAACCATCTAGAATTAGCCGGGACACATTGTTGTCAATAAAGGGTGGGATAATAGCCAATAATTTTCGGGTCTAACACCACCTCTGGGGCGTTTCATTCTGAAAAAAAACGCCCCAAAAGTGGTAGAGAGTTGGCATGTATGTTTTTGCTATAGCAGATATTCCCAAGATCTGGCTCAATTAACCGGGAATGATGTTCGCTAGATTTGTCTGTATTACCTGTTAACTTTACTGATGTTGGAACTCTTAATGAGACTTTAGCTGCTCCAGTGAGAAACAAGAGGGTTTCTAACTAGCGTCACATTTCTTGCCATTCTCACTGAGTGTGATGAACTGACTTTAAGCGACAAACAACAAACGTGGAAATGTCTGATAATTCATGTGTTAATATTCCATAACAATTTCAAAATGCTGTTTCATAAATCTAACATTCGGTCTACGCATATTTTAATATTATCAATACTTTGTTTCCCTTCCCACTTGGCATCAGTTGCAATCTCAAGACCATCACTTCTGTAGCTATGGTTTGCTGACCACATCTAAGAAAGCCATAACAGTGTAGTAGTACTAGCTAGTTGCATGATAACAAATTCAATATGAAAACAAAACAAAGAAAATCTGGCCCCAGAGCCAGCTAATAGCGAGCTAACTTAATTTATAGCTCTCTAGTAAGCCTTGTGAGCTCCTTAACTTTGCTACTGCTTGTTGTAAAAATGAAAGCTAGCTCCAGATATTAATCTGATAAGGACATTTTCATTGTGCCACACCGAAGAAAGTTGCGGCGAATTGCTGAATACACCCGTAAGCACCTTATATTTTCATGCTTAGTGCTCTTTAATCCAGCATAAAACTCAGGACAGGCCGTTTGATGGGACAATGGTTTAGTACCAATGTCGGAGGTCATCTTGAATCCACTTGGACATATTAGATGATACGCTATGAATTTTCTTGCTCTCTTAAGAACTCAAGTATTAAACAAATCTACATGTTTTTATTTCATGCTTCAGAGATCTGTTCAGAGATATATGATGAGCGTCGCGGTTAAGTTTCTCTCTCTGCGAAAGTATCCACTCTAATACCTGCATATACCTCAGACATCGGCGCTTAAAGGAGGACTATACTGACCTACACGTTTTGACTTAATCTTATACTAATTAACTCCAACATAATATCCACGGTCGATTTTTAGTCCATACATACCCCCTGTTCTTTTAAATGAACATTAATTAGCCAGAATTGCTGTTTCCAGGAGGCCGCCATTAACGCCACAAGTGGCATGAGAACTTGCGAGATCATAACGTCACTGCGGCTGCCACATGCGTTCATGTGCATGATGCATGCGATGTCAAAATGTCAGAATACATGGATATCTAAATAAATTAGACTACCAACCAATTTAAAATTGTTCATTGAGCGAATCAACTGTTTGATTGCAAATTGAGCCAAGTAAATGGGAAGGGGGTGAAAGCAATTGTCGAGTAGAGGAGGATGATTTTGAAGACCTTAACTTTGCTTAGTTCAGCATGCAGTTTGCCTGAATGTGTTTGCTTGATTATTACATTTGGCCGTTGTGTGCGAATCTTGTTCAATTATTAAATAAAAAATGTTTAAAATTTGCGGCACAGATTTGCGTGAATGTGCTTGCCCAGTCTTCGGTGCATTTGTCCATTGCTTGCAATGCGAAAAGAATTTCTCTCTCACATTTACGTTTGATGCGCTTCACACAATGTTTTCTACTTCACGTATATTTTTAGACGCTTAAAAACCAGGGCCAGCTTAACATGATTTTATTTTTAAGAAATCTTTTTTAATAATACGTGAAAGTTTTCCGACGAGAGGTGGAATTCAGAGGTCAGCTATTTATTCAGATTACTGACATTATTTCAATCTAACACGGCAGCCTGGTTCGGTTTGTCTGCTTCTCATTATCTCTTCTAAATCATTATTGGCTTGATTTTGGTTTTGATTGGTCAGTTGGCTGAATAAATGGCTTGATTACGAGTTAGGCAAAGTACACGGGAATTGATTTAAGGTGAGCTAATTATGCCAAGGTGACGGCAGCTGTCCAGCCTCGCTGGTAATTAGCAGACTTCAAATCGCACTTTTCTTCCGGAAGCATTTCAAATGGCCTCTGATGTTAGTTCACCTCTAAATTAAAGTTGTGTCGGATAGAAAAAGGTAATAATCAAGCTCGTCTGTCTGCCCCATAGAGGAAGCAGGAATATCTCGGTCATTCAACAATCTCAATGAAGGACCGCAGGACAATGGAAATTCATGGCGCTGACAGCCGCACTGACGTCACGATTAGGGGCGCCCCAAGCGGATCAAGGGTGAAGTTTCGTCTGCTGTGGTGAAAATGGCGCGGTCCACTAGTTCTGTAAAATCGCTCATAAAAATTAAAGAAATTGCAAAATAAAGAAAACAAAGTCGTAGGAGCTTTTTTCATGATATATTGAAATAATAACACCCAACTTTCCCAGCCATGATAGTCCTCCTTTAAAGGTGCATTCAGGAATCCTCCGCAGATTTCATCGGTGTTGCAAAACCGAAATATTCTTATCAGATTTGAGCTAGCTTTCGTTTTGTCATCAAGCAGTAGCACCGTTAAATAGCTCACAGTTTTGGTTAGCGAGCCATCAATCAAGTTAGGTTTCAATTAGCTGGCTTCGACAACCAGGGTCAGATTTTCTTTGTTTTGTTTCTGCGTTGACTTTACTTTTACATACCATCATGCAACGGGCTAGTACTGCTACATCGTTTTGGTTTTCTTAGATGTGCTTAGCTGATTGCAGCTACAGAAGTGATGGTCTTGCGAGGGCAAATGACGCCGAGAGGGTAGGAAAGATGATATTGATCAGAGGCGGTCCGTCGGCAGTAACGAAGGCCTTCAGAAACCTCGCCTTTCAATACGTAATAACCTAAACCTCCCACAGTTTACTTTTCCCAATTAGCAGAAGTTGCTCAGACTAATTGCTTGACTGACAGTCAAATTTATTTTTTTTAGCATTGAAATACATTGCACCACAAAATTATTTGGCGTTTTGTTCCGCACATAAATGGCGACTTAAAATATCAATATGTCCATAGAGATTAAAAAAAAAAAAATTGAGTGGACATCGGCCTCGTTTCTGTGGCAGCACTCAGCCGCCATCTTATGTATGTATGTTGGAGCAGACGTTTAAAGGAAAATACAGTAGAACTCGCCTAAACCGTCCTCGTATAAAACAGAAACTCGCTTATATCAGACAACAGCTGAAGTCCCGATTCTTCTGTCATGTTTTTCAATTTAATAAACATATCGAATATACCAGATTTTATATAACAGATTTTTGCCTACATCAGACAAAATGTCCAGTCCCGTCACAATGCATTTCCGTTCAAAAGCACTCATGCATACCGAACAAGCTGGTTTGCACCATGTACATACGCAGTTGCAACAGAGCAACGAAATGAAGTTCGGGTTTCCTACACTGTTATAAACTGAATGAATCTAACAGTTAAATTTACGCATTGTCTCCTTGTCTTTTTAACTGTAAGTGGAGTCCTGCGCGCATTTAACGGTGCTTTCCACTGAACATGCACTGAACTCTGTTGTAAACTTAAATAACAGTTAAAATAACTGGCAAAAAAGGCGCAAGTTTACAACAATGTATTCGCGGAAACGGAAACAAGCGGTTTCATTCACATACTTTAGTTTTTAGACTTCTTCATTGATCCCAGTTGGAGCAACAAGCAATATCATCCTGTTATCCATTGTGTCCGGGCAAAGACGGACTAAATGAAGACAACAAGTAGATATGAACACTTCAGAATGAAATTGTTCCGATCTTAATACACAAAGCATGCATATAAATTCATGTATGTATATAATGGATATACTCTGTTACGCATATAGCGGATATAATCTGTTTTATGCGTATAACGGATTTTGTCCGTTTATGCATATAGCGGATTTCGCTTATAACAAACCAAATAAGCCGGTCTAATTGAATCTGTTATATGTGAGTTCTACTGTAGGCTAAACACCAGTAGACAGACTATCTCTACAATTAACCATTCATCATGCAGCCATGTCAACTACCAAATAGCATGCCACAGAGGACGACCAAAGAAGAACAAGATCAACCCCAATTCTGAAATAGTTGGGACGAAGTGTAAATTGCGAATAAAACCAAAATGCAATGACTTTCAGATCACATGAGCCAATATGTTATTTACAATAGAACACAGATAACATTTCAAATGTTGAAACTGAGACATTTTACATTTTTATCCACAAAATGAGCTCATTTCAAAATTTCTGGCTGCAACAGGTCTCAAAAAAGTTGGGAAACAGGCAAAAAAGGGTTGAAAAAACAATTAATATATAAGAGAATCAGCTGAAAGAACATATAGCAAGTAATTAAGCTAACTGGCATCAGGTGTGTAACATGATTGGCTATAAAAGGGGTGTCTTAGAGAGGCTGAGTCTCTCAGAAGTAAAGATGGCCAGAGGGTCTCCAACCTGTGAAGTCTTGCGTAAAAAAATTGTGGAATACTTTAAAAACAATGTTCCTCGACGTCAAATTGCAAGGGCTTTGAAGGTCTCATCATCGACAGTGCATAACATCATCAAAAGATTCAGAGAAACTGGAAAAATCTCTGTATGTAAGGGACAAGGCCGAAGACCTTTACTGGATGCCCATGATCTTCGGGCCCTCAGACGCCACTGCGTCACTCACCGGCATGATTCTGTCATTGACATTACTAAACGGGTCCAGGAATACTTCAAGAAACCACTGTCTGTTAACACAGTCCACCGTGCCATCCACAGATGCCACCTAAAACTCTATCATGCAAAAAGGAAGCCATTGTTGAGCATGATCCAGAAGCGCCACCGTGTTCTGTGGGCCAAGGCTCATTTGAAATGGACTGTAGCAAAGTGCCAAAGTGTCCTGTGGTCAGATGAGTCCAAATTTGACATTTTTGTTGGAAATCATGGGCGTCATGTCCTCCGGGCCAAAGGGGAGAAAGACCACCCCTCCTGCCATCAGCGTTCAGTTCAAAAGCCAGCATCTCTGATGGTATGGGGATGCATTAGTGCATACGGTGTGGGACACTTGCATGTTTTAAAAAGCACCATGAATGCAGAAAGGTATATAAAGGTTTTAGAGCAACATATGCTCCCCTCCAGATGACATCTATTCCAGGGAAGGCCTTGTGTATTTCAGCAGGACAATGCAAAACCACATACTGCAGCTATTACAACAGCATGGTTTCGTAGTAGAACAGTCCGTGTGCTGAACTGGCCTGCCTGCAGTCCTGATTTTCCACCGATTGAGAACATTTGGCGCATAATTAAACAAAAAGTCCGTCAAAGGAGACCCAAAACTCTCCAGCAGCTGGAAGCCTGTACTAAACAAGAGTGGGATCAAATTCCAATGGCTAAACTCAAGAAACTTGTCTCCTCAATGCCCAGACGCCTCCTCGACACCATGCTAAACAGACCCCTGTCCCAACTTTTTTGAGACCTGTAGCAGCCATCAAATTTGAAATGAGCTCACTTTGTGGATAAAATTGTAAAATTTCTCCGTTTCAACATTTGCTATGTTATCTCTGTTCTATTTTGAATAAAATACTGGCTGCTGTGATTTGTATCCCACTGCGTTTTGATTTTATTCACAATTTACACTTTGTCCCAACTATTTCGGAATTGGGGTTGTACGTACAACCACACACTATTTAAGCAAATGAATCAGATTATTGTCATCTGTGTATACATATTACAACCATGCCTTATTTCACAGTACCTAGTAAGTAATGTACACATAGCTGTTAAAGGCAAGAATAAGCACAATGCATTGGGGGCCCATAGCTAAATCAAATTTGGGTCTAATACAGAAATCTGGCTGGTATTAAAACCACCCGAACTGATGTTTAACTTCACTTAATTAGGGTGGATGTGGCTAGTTTCTTTCCGCTATAGACCTGAGTCAGACTCACAGGCACAGCTGAATGCGAACACTTTCTTTGAACGAAACGAAAACATAGGTACCTGAGCGATAATATAAAGGGTAAGACAATCGTAGAGCTTATTCTTTAGCTTTGCCAAATAATGCAGCATAAATATCGTTGTTCAATTACAATTCCTTATTCGTGTCCTTTTTTAAGTATGAAAAGATAAAAAGAACACGGGAAACAAGTCCCCAAAAAAAAAAAAAAAAATTTTTTTTTCGATACCCATGTTTACTGTTTACATGTGCCTCATTGGACATTTTTACATTCACAAGATGGCAGAGCTATTCTGCTGCTTGCGCTTTGGTCCCGCCAATGATGTTGTCCACTCTAGTTTTTTTTAAATCTCTTTGAATATGTCTTTATAAATTTTGCGCTCATGTAGCTTGTGAAACAGCTCAGATTTGCGTAAATTTGTTGGCGAGGCTCATTAAGCAATACGCCTCGAGAATCCGTTCTATATTCTGAACGTTGTCACGGCTGAAGGGAGTTGCTAAGCATAATGCAGAGCTGAGTGACAATTGTAAGGACGGCAAAAATAAATGCTGCAAAGTCAGGGAAAGTTTTTGATCTTTTGCATTTATATTGCCAATGCCATATCAATTATATAAGTAGGCCTTCACTTTTTCATTATCATTCCTTATTATTGGTCATGTATTGGTCTTGGTTGTTCAGTCCATAAATTGTTTGATTGTTAATCAGGCAAACTTAAACAAGAACAGCTTGAGGGCAATCGAGCGGTAAAGGGTGCGGTTACTGAGGGCCCTCAGAACACCTGACGGCATGCCGCTGATATTGATAATATTTAAACATGCATACATCAAATTTCAATTTTTTGAAACGGTATTTTGAAGTTATGTAGTATTTACACATTCATTATCAGATACTTTCACATTTGTTGTTTGTCGCTGAAAGCCAGTTCATCACAGTCACCAGAGCGAACGGCTAGAAATGTGTTGCTAATCTGAAACCCTCTTCTTTCTCGGCAGAGCACCAACTGTCTCATTAAGAGTGCAAACAAACAGAAGTAACAGGTAATCGAGACAAATCTTGTGAACATCATTGACGCTTAATTGAGCCAATTCTTGGGAATATCGGCTATAGCTAAAATCATATTTTTGGGAAGATATACCTGTCATCTGTTCAGCATCTGAGGCAGACATAAGTAGCAGAAGCAAAGCGGAAGTTGGTATGCTCACCAGCGTATTTCAGAACGTAGTCAGCGCCATCTTGTGCACATAGCCAATGGGCATGCTAATTCACACTGCCGACCAACAGCAATGCCAGTTGAGCCTTGTTTACACTCAAGGGGCGGTACTTCCTGCAGTCTCCAAAATCAACAAGATGGCGATGCTAATGTTGCTATGCTAACGTCACAAACATTTTACTTTATGAACATTGTGCCAGCTTGAGAATAAAATACTCACAAAACTGATGATGGTGCCATTTCCGATGTTGTGCTTGACTACTATTTTGGTGTGAAATTGTGATCCATAGGTTATTTGACAGCTAGCTCGCAAGCTAGAAAGCTAGGTAGCCAGCGTTCCCATTATCTCAAGCAATGCAGCCTACTGCGGTTTTAATATGAAGCCAGGTAGCCTAGCTAGCAAATGTTGTTGCAATTAGCAATGATGCTGTTCAGAATACTGCTCTACTCCTGCAAATTTTTTGCAAAAGAATATTTTAACGTGGAGTGAAATGCGAATTTCATGGATTCACATTGTTCATGCGAGCTGTTCGCATCGCGGCATGTCTCTCACGTGATTCTCATTGCCCGGTGTGAACTAGCATCTTTTCACATGCATTCGCGTCTTTGCCTTCTGGTGCAGCTCATATTTGCACTCATGATTGCGCCGACAGATCTGTAAACCTCACAGGACTGCGTCATATGTATAACAACTGGTATGAATTGCATTTTCCAATTTCTCACCAAAGGAAGTTTTGAAACTTGAACAAGGTGATTTTTGAAACATAGCCACCCTCAATATTTCCTGCTGTGCTAGGAACCATATAATTTCATGTGGAAGTCCATGGATACACTGATTTGTCATGACACACTGTATGCATAGAATATAAGCACATTCGTAAGAGAACGCATACAGCATGCATAAACAATGTTTTCTGTGGCGGTTGGGGGAAACGCAGTGTGTGCCACAAAAACACGTTAAAGCTCAGCTGGGAAGCATTCCGCAGCTTGTCTTAATTCATGCAGCCAGGCCCTTACATCATTCGGCAGGGCGATGATCAGGCAGCAGAAAATTATCTCCCAACGGAGCCTCCGCTTTTGCACTTTACCTCTGTGACACGACATGGTGCATGCAGATGGCTCTGATTATGTACACGGCATAATCTTGGCAGAACGTGACACATACACATGCCGCACAGGGTAAAAGCTATACGGCAGAGCCGCTACTCTCATTTTAGCACAGACTTTGCACGCGCCCAACAGACATCCGCAGTGAAGCGTCCGAACAACGCTGCGAAGCACAAGAACCACCTCATTAAACACGTTTGATGAGATATTTCAGCACTTTAAGTCGCGTTTAACTGCATCTGGTGCTTCTTGTTATCATTCTTTCGATCATTCTTTTGCCTTCAGAGCATATTTAGACGCAAGCTACTGAATATCTCATTGATTACGTGGCCACATTTGAGTTCCCGCACCTAGAATTGTCATATATTCAGGGATAGTTTTTTTTTTTTTTTGGGGGGCTGGTAATTTACAAAAGTTTCCTTCCTTGTTTAGTTAATAGGAACAAGCTCTCAAGCCTTTTTCTGGTCTCCTGTTGATCAATTCCCAGTCTGTTCCTCTATACACTTTATTAGGAGCTCCCAATCCTGCTCCAGTCATCAGGATTGGAACCATGTTCCCTCAAGGCTCCTGCATCCTGCCTTCGGACAGTTTGGCTCCAGCGAAGACTGCGCTCCACCTGGCAGCTGTCCCGGGAAGCTGCTGGCCAGGCATTGGCAATGCCTACACTGCTTCCCCCATAACATCTGAACTGAATTGTGCTATTCTCCAACGGGCTCTGTCCCACTGTTTACTGTATTACTATCAATAAACCCTACGATTAGATTGTACTCTGCCTCCGCACTTGATTCCTCGTCCGAATCATAACAGTAACCACACACTTATCAACCCTCTATACTGCATCATTAACTATGGTGATAACCCATCATTAAAATAGTTTGCTGAATTAGCAGAAAAATTTGATTATTATAACTTCATTCAGAAATGTGTGGCAGCAACACTGAAGAGGGATTGTTTTCCTCGCTGGTCTCTCTGAGTGTTCCCTGTAAATCTAATCTTAGACCCTCAGACTGATGGGAAAACCTGATGGGAAACAGGGATGCCTATACTGCTATCTCCTGTATAATAATTCCATCAATTATTAGTGCTTCCTCACTAGGGTTATGGGGGGGTTGAGCCTAACCCAGCTGACTATAGGCGAAAGGCTGGGAGTCACCCCGGACAGTTTGCCAATCCATTGCATTGTGCACACACCAATGGGAAATTGAGTCCCCAATTAACAGGACATGCATGTCTTTGGACTGCGAGAAGAAACCCATGCAAGCATTGGGAGAACGCGCAAACTCCACACAGAAAGGCCCCAGGCCAGATTTAAACTCAACGATGTTCGTGGCGTGAGGTGGCAGTGCTACCCACTGTGCCATTGTGCTGCCCCTGTATAAGGAATGTAATCAAAAACGACTGGGTAATATAATAATAATGCTATATTGTGCGGTAGCATTACACAACACTAATAGGGTTTCCTCAGCTTCAGGCAAGCTCATATGCTGCCCAGTTTTATCCTCTGCTAAGACACTATTGCATCTTCAGATGGGGTATGATACAGAATTAAAATGATTTGGCAATTTATTTCCTCCTCCAGATCAACATCTTATTTGTTTCTGCAGAGATACAAAACACATCTCCCAGTACGGGCTCCAGTTTTTTCAGCCCCTCAAAAGTCAGACAACTGATCCCAGACCAGTTTCCCCAACTGAACTCCTCAACACATCTAAAATGAATTAGAGAGCAAAACCAATCCTAGTTTATAGAATAGCACCCTTGTTTGGAGAAGTGTCATAGATAGGGCCAACTGAGTCCACAGGCATAGTTTAAAGTTAAGTTTACGTAGCTCTAAACTTTTCACATCCATGCCCTCTGTGCCTGTGCATTGATGGTTGGCCACTGAAAGCATGTTTGTGCACGATTGCTCATAGTATTGTATAGTATAGATATTTACACGTTACCTGTTGCCATTTCAGGAACTGCAAAGGACAATTTAACTGGTATTCTACCCAGCCAAAAGGTAAATGATCTGCCAAACGCTCAATTTAGTTTCCGCATAATTAATTGTGGTTTCGAGGTAATTTGAGCCCCTACAAACAAACCAAAAAGACAATTATATTTTGCTTCTGCTCCTGAATATTTGCAATTTTCCATCTCGCTAATTATATACCACAATTACAAATAGATCTTTGCAGGTGTGTGGTCTGTGAATCCTCGTTTCATTCTCAGGCAAAAGGAACAGCCTATACTGACTGCAATGACCTGGTCAACAGTCAACAAACAGCAGGCAGCAGGAAGGTGGGGCATCATGTCAAACCCCAGCCTTTGACCTCACACTCTCAATCCAACAATCTCCACTTTAGAGGGTGTTTTTTTTTAACAATCTATATTACATTATTATATTACTGTTATTTACCTTATATATATATATTTTATCCAAAGTGACCAACATTTGTTTCAAGTGGGCAAGGGCTCCATAGAGAAATATAAGATTAAAGGTCTTGCTCGAGGGCCAAATGCAGCAGTGATCTAACTGTGATTACTCAAAGGCTTGAATCAGCCTCCTCTGAAGTGCCAGTTAAGACAGACTGCCCTTGCTGCACATGTTTGTGGGTGGAGTTGGACATCAAGCCCACTCACAGACCTCCAAACTTCCCTCTTCCACATACTGCAGCAGATATGCTTGGATCCACATCAGCAGTCAGTGAATAATCATGGGAAGCCAAACCTGCCGAGGACTCATCACAGCAGACTTGATCCAGGCTGCAGAAATAATCCGGGTGATGTACTTAACATTCTAAAATAGCTATAGCTCAGTCTATATTGCTTGTGACATACTTTCCTTTCTATCACAACATTTGTTTCCTTAAAGACACAACATGCAAGCTAGAATCAATGGAGATAGACATTCCAAGATAGCCTTTTCATTCAAACAGTCAGCAAGTTCAATGCGGATGACTTACCCATCATTTCAAAGCTTTCAAGTTCGAAAGGTCCAGTGAAATAATCTAAAATGTATTGGTCCCACGCTGGCTCACAAAGACATAGTGAACACATAAAAGGTCCAGATTTCATCAGAGCTGTGAGAAAGCATCGCAACACTCAATGCATGCAAGCCATAAGTCCACTCATTGCACAGATACGGTCCTTATGGTTTTGTCTCCGTAAAATTTCTGGTCTGTTTTTTGTAGACCATTTCGCTCTGTTCTTCAGGTCTTAGGCTACAGCTGATATTCTTCACCTTCAAGGCAAACAGTTTCATGGAGCTTCTCATCATTACTCATATTGGATTTACACACTTGAGGATAAGCTTTGAATCTGGGAGAGAGAGAGAGAGAGAGAGAGAGAGATAATGAAGAATGTGATTGGGAAATTACTCTCTTGTACACTGAAGATACTGCAATGCAAACATTATCAGTTACTAAATCTAACAGAAAAGGCCACTGATGTTATTATTGGGACGCTTAGTGCCACGTGCTGCAGATGATCTGAAAGGAGATAATTAAGGTATCGAGGTCGAATATAATTACGGGTGCAAGTTCTGAGAAAACAATGTATTAGTCATTGTTGCAGGATTGTGAGGAAAGAAAAATGTTAAGACCAAATGTCTCATTTTCTTTGCAAACACACAGTTCATTTGTGCAGCGCGCGCGCACACACACACACACACACAGTGTGCTCACACATGAACTCAAACCCCACACAACACGTACATTGAATACAGTTACACACGTACGCTGAAAAGTACACTGCGATGGATTGGCGAGCTGTCCAGGGTGGGCCCCTGCCTTTTGCCCGTAGTCAGCTGGGATAGGCTCCAGCTCCCCCCGTGACCCTACTGAGGAATAAGCGGGTATAGAGAATGGATGGATGGATGGACTGAAAGGTACAAGCAGGTGGATCACACTAACCTAACTGTGTTGCACACAAATTTTCATTCCGCCATCTTAACAACCCTCCCAAGACTTCCAACCTCTCTGCAGCCCCCACAGTGAGCGGAATATAATTTGGCCCATAATGAACATGACAGCCTGTGTGCGGCGTGCCCTCTGACAGGCCACATCACAAACGGAAGCAAGTCCCACAGACAGAAACCACAAATGGAAGCAGCTGAAGCAATCCCAAAGCATATTATGTTTCCCCTGATTGAGTCCAGTCTGAGGCTGGGGAAGTAGCCGCAAGATTAGATTCCTGTCTATCTCTCCAGTGCCTGGTCTTTGCCTCTGTTGCAGGTAGCAACAGCACCGACCACCTTTCAAAGCCTGTCTTCAGACAGAAAATCAATCAGGTCCAAACCACCCTGGAGTAAATGGGTCTACAGCAATACTGAATGCATAATTGCTGATAGACTGCAGAAGCTTGATTAGAGTTACAACAGGAGAGCCATTAAAAACATAAACGCAACCTTGTTAATCATTCTTAGAATGTACTGCTTGAGCTCTGTAGCAACATCTACCAGTCTCACAGCATGCATTTCAAATAAGTACATTTAAGGATGGTCCAGAAATGAATCTCGTTATACAACACTCAAATTAAAAGCACATTACAATTTTTTTTTTTATGAAGCCCCCTCTGAAACATGCATGTGATTAATCTTTAATACTCAGATTACATATTTTTACATGTTCAAAAACTGTTCAGCTCATTGATTTGCTGGATCTTCCAATGAGTTAAAAAGGTCCATTAAGAGAAACTTACCCCTCAATTAAGGCAGGTCTGCAACTAAACTCATTTGAATTAATAATATGATTTCACCTTCAGTCCATATGAAATCTGACACTGTTGCAAGCCATGCACCTCAAGCAAGTCTTGCTTTTGTATGACTCCTCTTTCTGCATGTACTGTAAGTGCAATAGGTCTTTTACATCAGTGAGTTCTACTCTACATCTTCTTTCAGTTTTGGAAGCATGACAATGTTCTTCAGCCCCATTTGTTAAACCTTTTTTGCAGAAGAGCAGAGTATATTGAGTAGTCATGAGTAACTGGTTTCCGTAAACTATTTAGAATATGGACGTTTCAAGTCCCACCGTTGTTGCCCACGAACATACCTAACATATTCACCAAAAGTATCCATCCAGCAGTTGATAAAATTATCTTTCACCACAAAAAAATCAATCTCTGTTGTAGCAGCAAACTAAAGCCACAAAAGAATGAAAGTATGGCAATTTAGTAGTGAAAAAGATTCAGCTTTCTGAAGCAATACAGTTACACATGAGCACTGAAAAGTGCAAGCAGGCGGATCACACCAAAAACCTAACTGCATTGCACAAAAAATTTCATTCTGCCATCATAACTAAAGTCCCATGACTTCCAACCTCTGTACAGCCCCCACAGTGAGTGGAATGTAATTTGACCCATAATGAATATGACAGCCTGTGCGTGGTGTGCCCTCTGACAAGGCCAAATTACAAATTTGGGCCCCATTAGTTAAACCCTTTGTGCAGAGGAGCAGGTCATAGACACACAAGCATCAATGGACCTGCTGAACTGATGCTTTCAGTTCAGTATTCTATCAATATGGGATAGACGCAAAATGTATATTGAATAGTCATGAGTAAGCAGTGCCCTTAAACTAAACTGCTCAAAAAAATTCAGGGAGCGCTTAAATCACATATCAGATCTTGATGAACAAATTATTCAAGTTGAAAATCTTTACTGATGTACATTCTATAATTTATAGTGTGTATGGCCCCTGCGTGCCAGTATGCACTCCTGACAACGTCTGGGCATGGTCCTGCCAGGAGATCTCCTCCCAGACCTGGATCAGGGCATGAGTGAGCTCCTGCACAGTTTGTGGCATGACTTTGCGGCGTTGGACGCACCGATACAACGTCCCATAGGTGCTCAATTGGATTTAGGTCAGGGGAATGAGAGGGCCAGTCAATGGCATCAATGCCTTCATCATCCAGGAATTGCCTACACACCCTGACCACATCTGGCAACATGAGGCCGGGTATCATCCTGCACCAGGAGGAACTCAGGACCCACTGCACCAGCATAAGGTCTGACAGTCACTCTAAGGATTTCATCTTACAGCAGTCAGGGTACTGGCTATGACATGGAAGTCAGTGTTCCCCTGCAAAGGATATGC
Organism: Gymnothorax javanicus; assembly: GCA_029692085.1. NCBI lineage: Eukaryota > Metazoa > Chordata > Actinopteri > Anguilliformes > Muraenidae > Gymnothorax > Gymnothorax javanicus. Next base: position 79,856,805 of record CM056195.1, read on the forward strand.
CTCCCCAGACCATCACTGAGCCATCGCCAAATTGGTCATATTGGATGATGTTACAGGCAGCATAACGTTCACCACGGCATCTCCAGACTCTTTCATGGCTGTCACGCACTCAGTATGAACCTGCTCTCATCTGTAAAGAGAATGAAGCACCAATGGCAGACCTGCCAATTCTGGCGTTCTCTGGCGAATGCCAATCGAGCTGCACGGTGCTGGGCTCTAAGCACAGGTCCCACTAGAGGATGTCAGACCCTCATGCCACCCTCATGGAGTTGGTTTCTGACAGTTTGGTCAGAAACATGCACACCAGTGGTCTGCTGGAAGTCATTTTGTAGGGCTCTGGCAGTGCTCCTCCTATTCCTTCTTGCACAAAGGAGCAGCTGCTGGGTTGATGCCCTTCAATGGCCCTGTCCAGTTCTCCTCGTGTAACAACCGGTCTCCTGGTACGTATCTCCTCCATGCTCTTCAGACTGTGCTGGGAGACACAGCAAACCTTGCAACTGCACATATGGATGTGCCATACCTGTTCAACCACATTGGGCTCATGCTACTAGTTGTGAAAAGGACAATAACAACACAAAACTAGAAAATAATCTGTCAGGAAGGATAAGGAGAGCAATTGTCTGTGGCCACCACATGCACATCCATTCCCTTTTTGGAGGTTGTCTTGCTTTTGCCACTCTGTTGCACCTATTGTCAATTTCATTCGCACCAAAGCAGGTGAAATTGATTCACAATCACTTGAGCTTCCTAAATGGACAGTTTGATATCCCTGAAGTATAACTGACTTGGTGTCATATTATGATGATTAAGTGTTCCTTAATCTTTTTGGGCAGTGTATATATACTTTTTTTAAGTGAGCACGTGTGCTGGTGTATGGGGCTCTGGTGAAAAATGAACAAAGTTCAATACTTTATAATGGAGAAAAAGCATTTTTGGGGTTTATGGAGACAATTGATGTCCATTGTCACCTACTGATGGACTCTTTGTCGGCTAATGTCCACTTGAAAATCATCCATTTCTTATTTTTTAAAGATTTTCCCTTTATTGGATGGTAATCAGTGGAGAGAGTCAGGAAAGGTGGGATAAGGGTGGGGATGACATGCGGCCAATGGCCCAAGCCGGAGTCGAACCCAGGCCGCCATGGGAAGGTCTTAGCTTTATGTGGTGCGCGCACTTAAGCTGATGTGCCACCGGAGCGCCCCTGAAAATCATCCATTTCTATTGAGCATCATGAGTAAAAACGGTTTATTTGGGGTAAAATATCTTTATTTCATGGTTTCACTGTGCACCAATTGGAGCCATTTGGAAAGCCACGTGGGGATCCACTTCGAGAGTGCCCTTATTTGTCTCCTGTGGCATTTTGAATATCACACTCAGTGTATGATTCCAAAAATGTATTATTTTATCTCCAAGCCATTTTTGAATTCTCAGTATTTTTTTTAAACGAGCTACGAACAATGTGACTGGATTGCACCGAACCTTGTGATGCAACAACTGAAAACAGGTTTCCCGCTGGCGCTCGTCACTTTCGGCATTGACAAACATAATCCGTCACTAACGAGAAGAAAATTACTAGCAGTAGTCACAATGGTAAATGTAATTGCTTTATGACAAATAAAAATTCAGTGACAAACAGTGGCATTGCCTGCCACGGGCATTTGAGGCTGTAGCCACAAAGATTTTTTTCCTTTGCCCCAAACAATTCTTCAATTTGGGCATGATGTTACCACGTAACTGAAGGTCAGTATAACGAGACGGCAATGTTGTATTTTTTATCTTCAATCAACAGGAGAAAGAAAGACCAATCAGAGAGGAATTATCACAGGAAACCCTGTCCAAAAACTGTTATTGGCTGACAGGTCTCTGTGGGCTTGATATGCCAAATGCTGTTCTCACACAGTTAGTGTAAGAAGATGAATATACGCAGATTTTTTTTTCTTGTAAAAAGGTTGAAGCAGGAGCACAAACATCCTCCCTTGCTGAACCAGGAAAACAAGGTGTGTGAATGTCTATATGAGTCCCAAGTTACAAGAATGTGGTGTGAGCAGAGCATAAGTTATACAGCTAATGTTCAGTGTGCCACTCCTTGGCTAGTGACACCAAACTAGCCTAGCCGCATGTTATATATAAATTTTGGTAACGAAACCAGTTTCCAATATAGCACTGGTTCCCATACGATCTGTATCTACCAGACCAAATTGCAGTGCAGATTCTGGCCCCCCATTTCAGTGCCCCTTAACGTAGCTTAATACCTTAGCTGTCAATTGAAATATTTGCCTGCTGGTGCTCCGAAGCGGATGTTACAGGCAAAATTAACTGGTAAGGTTGTCCACAGCCCTGTCCTCTGTCCACAGCCCTGATTGAGGGTGCTGAAGGTGTGACGTTACACCCGTGGGAGAAGACTAGAGTGGATGAGGATACTGAGAGTTGTTGGAGTCAGAATTAGTGGAAATCTGAAATATTAAAAGTTTGAAACCCTAAACATTTGAAATGTCCATTATTTTTGATTCCAACCTATTGTTTGTGCGCACAACAATGAGCTCACCCAAAGGTAAATTTGGAATCAGAGTTAATGGAAATTTAATAAACATTTGAGAATTCCATTCCATGGACGACAACCATTGTAGCATCTGCCATGCCTCACAACGTCCCAACAGAAAGTTTAGCATGTTTCATCTTTTTCTTCGTCTTCCACGATGGGTTGCGTCGCTGACCAATAGGAGCATAGCTGACAGTGCTCTGCAGGAAGAGATGAAGCTGCAGCATGCACATTTGTAAACATAGCCTAGAACAGTGGTTCCCCACCCAGTCCTCAAGGACCCCCTGCCCTGCAGGTTTTCTCTCTCTTCCTACTCTGTCACATCTGATCCATTTAAGGGCTTCATGCTGATTGGTTGAAAAAGATCTACCTGAACAGGGTGTGCATGAAGGTGCATTGGGCCTTAAATGGATAATGTGTGCACAAGTGAAGCTGCAACAAAAGCCTGCCGGACAGGGGGTCCTTCAGGACTGGGTTGGGAACCACTGGCCTAGAGAAAGAAGAGTGATGCTGTTATAGCAAGGTGGAGCAGTGAAACGGAGGAAAGGTTCATCGTCCAATGGCAACAACATCCATTCTTTCTTGATATCTCCTCAAGGGACTATATTATGACAGAGGGAATAAAGCTGGTATCTGGCGAGTAATAGCAGAGACACTTCAGCAAACCGGTGAATACTGCCAGTAGCATTAAGCTGGCAACTCAGAGATAACTTTTAAGTTCGTGTCCTCAATTTTTCGGTTTCTGATGGGGGTATTGAAGTACTCTGGTAATGCATTAACTCATGTAAGCAACATTAACCGATTAAGCCCTTTTTCCGGTTATGATAAACCCTAATAAGATAGCTGGGTTACGCCAATAATAAAATAAATATTTTGGCATGTTTATACCTTACCCCGGTTACTACTGTCTATACACGCTCTGAAAAGGCATAGTTTTTAAGGTATTATGGGAAAGGTTACATGTCATTCCTTGAAAAATACTGCGCACGTCGTAACAGACTGCAAATGACAGTTGGTCGTGTAGCATCGCGTAGTATGCCACTTCTCTCGGCCACGTCACGGAAAGAATTTATAACTCTATAATCGCTTAATCTGATATAGCGATCTTTAGAACAGACAAAAGCATTGTGAGGTCTGATCCCGGCAATAGCCTCTCTTTCAGGCACCTGCGCATGTCCCACTGATAGCTCCACTTTCAAAACCTACTAAATCATGTTATAAATTGTAACGGAAAAAGTGGAACTCTGTCAAAACCCGCCAAGTCAAGGAGAAAAACTCTGTCAAATTCTGCTAAGTCATCAGTCAATGTGGAAACGTGATTCTGTTTTCGTTCGCTAGAAGGAACCAATCACAGTCAAGCTTATTAAAGCCTGTTCAGATTTTGCTTTCTCTAACTCAAGATGGGGGATGCAGACTCAAGTTTCGTTTTGATCATAGAAAATTAAAGTTTTATACATTTTTGTTAGGATTTGAACCATGGCAAAATCCTTAACTTTTCAGCCACTGTGCCTTCTATAACACTAATAAATTCTCATTGCCTTATGGTGACAATAAAAGTATGGTAACACATTGGGTTCTAGTTTGTTGGTTTGGGCAGTTCAAAAAAGTGTGGTGATAGTGATACCATGAAAGGGGGATTTGAACCCATAGACTCATGTTTATGTTGTCATTGTCATAGCAGCTATTCAACTACTGTGCTGTCTGTAGTATTGAATTGCATGTGGAGTGGGTCTTGTGCCAAATACCCTCACCTATTGAGTAACAGTGCTGGTTTAAACACTGTGAAAACCTGCTAAATTTTCACTCCACTTTCAAAACCTGCTAACTCCAAACTTTGTGTTGCAAAATCAAAGTCATTTCTTTAAAAAAATAACAAATTGCCTCATGGATTATGTCTGCAAGGCTAATAGTTTCAGTATAGTGAAAATTGGTATCTATGGAGTCAGATAAAAATCAGATTTTTCTAAAAAATGGACCAACTTGACTTAGAAGGCTTTGCAAGTGGACTCCTCAGATGAGGAAACACAATAATTTCCTGATTCGTCTTCAGTGCAAAAGGGTTAAAATACAGAAGACGTTCCAGTTTTAGACAGCAATGAAAACTGTGTGCTCTAACAGTATGGGATGACACAAGGGAAGCTTACATGACCTGGGCCCTCCCTTACCATACAAGAGACAATATTCCACCGTTCAACAGGGCTGCAAGCCATGACCAGCACAACTTTGTCAGTTACAATTCAATACCAGATCACAGAGCTAGTCAATAAGCTGATTTTTATGAGCTGGACTATCCACCAGGCAGCTGTGGTTTTTCTTTTTTTTTCAATGAAGCATTATTCTGCTGCGCACTTTCTTTCAGTGATGCAGTAATAAGGAAGATTAAGCACAGAAGGTATGTTTGGGCTGACAGCATTACTCATCAAAGAGATTAATTTACAGCTACAGTATAATCAATACTCCATTGAATAACTTATTTGTAGCAGTGGGCAATTTGAAATTCCATATTGGGAGTGCAGCTTGATTAAATCTGCAAATGCATTACTGTTAAAAGCTTGGGATCACTGAGATATGGAATATTTTTTAAATTAATAGTTCAATTTATGAAGGTAGCACTAATTAACTGACAATATCAACCAAAAAATAATAATCATGTACAAATTATCATTACAGTTTTAATGAATTGTTTTTATATCAGTCTTAAAACATGACTGCAACCCCTCAATTTCAGCATTTCTCTCTTCAGAGTACAAACAAAACACGAATACCCCATCCATATGTCAATGTCCTATTTTGCTGCTAGAGTAACCATTCCCATTGTAATAAGTGCAGCAGAAGCTAAAATAACTTCAAAGGGACATTATCATCCAACACAATTTGCCATTTAAATCATTCCCAGATAACAATACACTCAACTTCTAACCTTTTACGGGTGATTCAACCCCCATGAATTTCAAATATCAAACAAAGGGTGCGATCAAACCGGCTATTCACCCTTGAATGGGGTGCGTCATTTTATTAGAGCTGTCTCTTTTTCGTCCCTTAGCTGCGACGTTACTCCGGCTGCTCTGCATATATGCTACATTCAGCACACACAGTACAATCGCCATCTTTCCCCCGCTATGTTTGTGAAATGAGCAAGCTAGCCAGAGTGCACGGAGTACCTTTCCATAACCATTATGTAACATTAGTTTGTCAGCTAGCTGGCTAGTCAGTGTTGACTGTGAATTTAAAAACCATGGCAAGTTGAACCATGAATGTCTGTGAGCTCAGTACAAACATAAAGCTCACAACAAACGCATAATTTACTAAACACGTTGCATAACTTTCATGTGACACACTTTCTCGTAAGATCCTCTATATCATGTACATCCCCGGGGCTACCGTACCGCACAGTGAGTTTGTGTCATTTGCCATGTATGTTTGTATGTCAGTCATGCAGACATAGTCGAGGTCTAGGTGCAGGAAATCTTACTTACTCGCTTTCTTTCTAGGCATGCGATGCATTTTTATAGCCGTACATCACACAAAAGACGCGTAATGTTCAAGTATTATCATCACAATGCATAATGCATGAATGCAATAAAGATGAAAATGAAAGCCATAGTGAGCCGGGATCACGTCACTATTTATGGCACCCCTAACGATATTTGCTCAAAAATATCATCTGCTAGAAGTGTCATGGCCCGTTCCATGAACTTATCAAAAACATCGAAATCAAGTCAGAAAGATGACCCCACATGAAAAATTTCCTACACGTGATTGATTTTGTATATTTATGCAGCTATTGAGTGTGACTTGCTGTACCATGATAATGTCCCTTTAAGTGAGGTGTGACTCAGTCAGTCTTGTACATTTGGCATTTATACATCTGCATTCTGGTTCAAAAATGGCAAAAAAAAAAGAAAAAAAAGCAACAAACCTCTCTTAATTCTGATCAGTCAGCAATTGTTGTGAGGGATGAAGCCTATTCCATGCATAAGCTTACCATGAATCTGAACAATGCGTACAAAGATGCGCAGTGCCGTCTTGAAATAAGAACACAAATTGGGCCTAGCAGGACAGAAAGAAAAGGTGGAAGGCCCTAATGCACAATTTTGCATGTAGAAAAGTACACAATATTAGTCAGTAGGTTTTTAATGAAAAGGCAAACCGCCTAGGACACGGAGACCCTTACATATTTAATTATACAGATTTTATAATCACACTTATTCCCTCAATGAGCGCTGACAAAGATACACAAATAGATCTAAACATGTCTTATTTATGAATTGTGTGATTTCTCATTAATTATTTAACACTTGTTAAATTCCTCCCAAAAAGCTCTGCCCTATTTCTCTAGTGATGTGTAAAAACCTAGTACGTTTGTCATTTTTGGTAGAAACTGTGTTCGAGCCTCATTTGCAGTGATTAAGAGTGATGAAAATCTTAAAACACAAGCTATTAGTGTTATTTGAACTGTTAAAATCAAGTTTCTGTTATTTCTTCAGTTAGGAAAAGTCCAGAATCCAAAAGTTTTTGGTCAGTTGCGAGAATCCTTGCCACTGATAAACTCACTAGGTTTTTCCAGATCACAGGAGAGTTACGTACAGCACTAATCACAAGTTCACAACGTACGCAATTACTCCCGAGAACTGCAAAGCCTATGATTTCAAAATAAGAAAGAGAACTTGGTCTCCTATAGATTCTGCTTTTTAATGTTTATGTTTTATATCTTATTATATTCTTGTGAGTTATAATCATAATCAAGATCTTTTGAATCGGGTTTGTCTCCCACTTTTTTTTTTGCCACCCACAGTGATAAAGCATAAGTAGACAGAAATGAATGAATGATCTCTGCCATCTAAAATGAGTATGAAATCCTGACCTTGTAGTCTAGTTATGTACTGCAATATTCATCCTGTATTTATATTGAATGGAGCATTCTATGCAGTTTGATTGTAGTGTTTTGATGGGAACATAAATCATCAATCGCAAATGATCAATTACAAAGTGAAATATGCATAAAATGACATTGTCCATTAAAATAGATCTAACCACCACATATGATCCAAACTGCATCTCCCAAGGGTGTAGCATATACCAGAGTATACTAGGTTAGTGAAACACTAACAATTTGCGCATTTCAATAGAAAAATGCATGCAGGCAAAGAAAGATGCAATTCTGGTTCCACTCTGTAAGGGTTTTGCCCTGCAGTCCCTCCCCCTGTGGCTTGCTCTCACCTCTATCCTGACGAGCTGCATCTGTTGCTCGTTAGGGTGGAGGCGATTACCACAGTATATAGGGCTGGCAGTTGCCAGTCCTGGTTGTCACTGCATTTTGCTTTTAAGCCCTGTGTGTTTGTGTTGCTGCTCTCCAATTTTAACTTTGTTGGTTTTTTTTTGTTTTATTTATTAAAGTTTTTTGTCCAGTCTGGCGTTTGGGTCCTTACTCCTTTTAGGCCCATGGTCCTAGCTCCCGCGAGATTGCCATATTCATCTGGCGGGAGCGAATCCATGACGCACTCCCCCTCTTGTCATTTCCAAAAAGAATTACTGGAGAAGGAAATTCAAATCACCAGTCACATGGGTTCTTAAACTAGGTTTGACTGCGCAGGTCCCATCCATAAATCCAACAGACAAATCCAATACACTTTAGGACCACATTCTCACAACTCAGTCAGGAGACGTGGGTAATTCTCCACCTGGGGGGCAATGTGGGGTTTTCAGCTCACTGGAAAGAAGTATTTGCTTTTCCAAATTTGATGTTTTTAGTCCAAGGTGGGATACCTCCTGACTTTGAAACAACAGTAGGCAGCATGGTCTGTTTGGTACATTTCCTGTAATTCAAAGTAAGAGACACTTTGTTACGAATGTTTATTTGAAAGATCACTGCAAAATAAGTTGCAAATTATCCTTCAAAATAATGCAGTTCTGGGTCATATGCATTCATAAGCAAATAGTTAATAATCTCAAATGAAATTCAGGTTGATCACATACCCTTTTGGGACAAAACAACATGTCAAGATTTTGTTGGGCATTCCAAATAAACATTTTCCAGGAAATCCACTCCATTTAAGTTAGCTGTATCTGCCAGCCCCACAAAGTATAGACCCATTTACAGACAACGTCATCAAAAATATGCGTGCGCATCTTGGCAATGGAAGTAGCGGTCTCCCCAAGTCAGTCAGACAAGTTATGAATCTACAAACATTGAATTAGACATTTTACCAGCACCGAAATATCTGGTTGTTGTGTGTACGACTGTCAGAATCGGTATTCCATTGGTGGACTCAAGTTTTACAGGATTCTGAGAGGATCACATCCGTATCAGAGCAATCGGCGGCGTCTATGGTTGCAAGTTACCAAACGCGTCGACTGGACTGAGGACACAATCAAAAATGCTTGCGTTTGCAGTGCCCATTTTATATCAGGTATGTTATCTGTTTACTCACTGATCTCACTGGAAAGGCTCGTTTATATGAACAATTGTTTGTAAGATGTAGACCACTAATTTAATGGAGCTAAAGTTTGATAATTAGCATTAGCTTGTCTCACGGTTACAGACATTAAATGAAATATGTGAGAATAATGGTAAACCGAAGCAGATTTCATGTTTGCACGACAACTACGTAGTCAAACTCGCCAGCTAGCAAGCCAACAATACAAAATAATACTTACCCTGCCGTGCAGGTACAATTAGCTGTCAGGACATAGTTTTCTGGTTTTTTGATTATAACCCAAGGGTCATATACGGCAGTTTTTTGCCCTTGTCTTTGACTAGGAAGGACCTCTGATTTCGAGACACAAAACTCCAAGTCTATGTCGTGGTATTTAACATTCTGCTTATGTCCGCAGATAACGTAGTCATATGCATCCAGTGACTTGTATGCTTGTAGTTTCTCCCTAGTGTACACACTAGGTTTCTCGATCAAATAGGTACATATATATCAGGCCACGGAATATTGGGCCACTAACTAACATCATCTACCCACTCACTGATACTATACGGATCTGGAAGTTGGTTCCCATTTGTCAAAGTCAATTTGTTTAGGTAGCATTCGCGATCTTTGATGGCTAATGCCCTGGCATAGCTTGACAAGCTGTTGTGGTCCGCCATACTTCCGTTGCATAGCTGCGCGCTCAACCTGTCTCCGTCATCGTTGTTTGCAAACTGTAAATGGGTCTATACAACATCTGGTCTTTTTACCAAAATGGCTATCCATATCCATCATCTGCAAACTGCGTAATGATAGTGAACTCCACTGATAGTAGAAGGTTGAAATCTTCACATAATCAGGTTTAAGTATTCCTTATCTCAAATAAATTAAGAAAAATATATAATATTACTGAAAACTAAATACATTTCTTGTTACAAAATAGTTCCCCACTCCTGGACAGCTCTTTTTTTCAGCCTCTCCAAATTTTAATTTAATCTTGATTAAAGCAAAGATTTAGCTGCAGTTTTAAAAAAATCTTATTTACCTATCACTAAAATTTCCCAGAAACATCAGTGGAATGTTGGCATGGGCAGTAATTTTGAAGGTTGGGGGTATTAAATGCTCAGGACAACACATTGCCTTCTGGTTGGAGAATAACCCACATACCCCATGGCATTGAAAAAAACCCCACAATTTTTAAAAATAACATTTTAACATTTGGATTTAATGCAGTTTTAAAAATAATTGCATCCCAAAGCATATGTTCAATCACCAGCATAAACTAAAATGAACATGCCAAATTATCAAGTTGTGTAATGAGAATAAAGTAAAAAATAAAGGCTCAGTGATAAAAGGCTGCTACTCGTATGTGAGAGTTGGATTGCTGACATACCCAAGCTTAAACATTGGCTGCGGGCCTAACGTTCATAAGAATCCAAATTTGGTATCTTTTGGTCATTGTTTTAGAACACTTAACTTTTTCTATGCAATGTGTTTTAGAATGTCCCACGTCATAATTACTTCTTGCCATTCCACTAGACGGTCTCCAGTGCTTTGGGAATAAACTTAGCACTTATCTTGGCAAAAAATGTGAGATTTTAATTTAGAAAAGTTCAGTGGAAACTGTGGTGCTTATTTCATTGGTGGAGAGGTTAAATATTGACTCATGTTGATTTATTAAGAAAGCACACCAATTTGTTCATGCTAGTGTGGACCATGTCCTTGCTTTCAACCAGAAGTCTTTTCACAATATAAGATATATTAAGTTTATAGCTGAAAAATCCATATCAAAAGAATTGAGACGTTTGCTTTAGTTTCATTGAGGAATGAATCTTTGTGCATTCAGCAAACCACCATATCAAAACAGCTATTTTAGTTCACCAGTTATACCATTTTCCAGTAATTACTGGGAAATTAAAACAGAATGTCAATCTTTATGACAATAAGCCATTTTATTTTTGACTGCACCAGCAACCACTACTGATTTCTCCAATCCAATGTCTAAACAGGATCCTCATTGTGAATACATGCATCAACCAAATGTAATTTACTGTAAAAATCGGTGGTGTTCAAAAATTAAGCGAGAGACAGAGATAATGACACATAAAGGAAAAGAAAAATGAAGAGTTTTAACCAGCTTTATTGTGACTCAGACACAAAAAAAATCATAAGCCATTGTCAACCTCCATTGACCCATCCACAAATACCATGCGCTTCCTGCTTTTGTATGGATTTACCCAGAGAAAATGTCACTTTCACTGAAACCCAAATTAAGCATACCACCACTTGTGCCAAGTGAAGTATAAATAAGGATGGTGGATGGTGTGGAATCAACTGTGGTGGAGGTGTTGAAAGCCTGCAATTTCAGAAAGATATTGAAACAGAGAGGAGTACCATGGCTAGTGCTGATAGGAATAATCAGTTTATCGCCCCAAACTGTTGAAAATTCACAGACATCAAACACGTGGCATATTGATATTGTCCTAGCTACTGAGCAGTTCCAGCACGCACAAATCTTTGGACTATTTCCACGCACTTATTCTAAATACCTTCAAAGAGCTTAAAAATACATTTTTACATTGCACATTTTGGCATGTAAGCAAATAAACCTTTGTATGCACATGCTGGCTTTGCTAGAAAATGTAGCTGTTGGAGATTCGATGATAATAGCATAATAGCATACAGTTTGTTATTTTGTCACCTTAAAACAAAGCTCGTTATACGTGCATATGTTATAACAAGCTAACAAATATTGAAGTAGCTTGTGCAGGCTGGTACCTACATATTTTATCGTTAAGGTGAAAACAAAGACTCGGTGGCCGTTTTGCATTGTGCTGGTAATTTCCAACCATGCATTATAATTTCTCAGAATATTGACCAGCATGATGTTATGAAAATCTGTCCCATCATGCATTGGGAATACTACCAAGACGCCTCAGGCGCGAATGAGTGCAGTATTTGTGGATGGGTCAACTCCACAAAAATTGGCCGTGAAGAAAATCTCTGTCATTTTGTTTCTTCTTTTACCGCCAATTCAACATCTCGAAACAGGCTGTTTAATTTACGGATGATCTTGGATGGAAATAACTTGAAGACGGATGCGATGGTAATGATGTGATATGAGGCACTTCATTAAGTTCTGCTGTGATGGAAAACGGTCGTGACCACAGAGAGGTCAACATCCTGCACAGAACAAAAGAAACACAGGCAGTTTATATAATGAGAGATACTGACAAATAACACCTAGTGAGACACCCCACCCCAAGTCGTTCCAAGGAGATGGCTTCCAGTTCACAGTAATCATAGGTCATGTTATGATCTGTGTTCTGCCTGTTCTGGTTTTATGTTTATTTCCACTTGGTTTGTTTAGCTTATGCCAGGGGTGTCCAATCTTATCCAGAAAGGGCCGGTGTGGGTGCTGCTTTTTGTTAGAGCCCAACACTAAGACACCTGATTCTACCCACTGAAGTCCTAATTGAAACCCCTAATTAGTTAATTAGTGGAATTAGGTGCTTGTAGCACTGCTGGCTAGAAGAAAAACCTGCACCCACACCAGCCCTTTCTGGATAAGATTGGACACCCCTGGCTTATGCATTTAGTATCATCTGCCAGTTTTTGCACATTGTTTTCCCTTGTGATGTCTTGTGTTTCTATGTTCATTGCCAGTGCACGCCCCTTGTTAGCCTGGAATCCATCCATATCAAGCTTTGGTCGCTCCGAACGGTCACTTGCTTATATGTCTGGCCTCAGTCGGTAGACCAGCGTTTGACTTTCAAATATTCGCGCAAAATCCATGCGAGATCTGTGATTGGCTCACAGTCGCAAGGTTGCCCCGCCCCTTTAGACAGACTTAAAAATAAATAAAATACCATACCACAGTTCTGCATTCAACGGAAGTCCCGCCTCCCGGCTCGTGTTTATACGAGTATTCATCTGAGTGGCAGCAGAGTCTCTGGGCAATGAACGAGCCGGGAGGCGGGACTTCCGTTGAATGCGCGAGCTTACTTGATAACTTACTTGAAAATAACTGTGGTATTTTATTCTTTTTCCACTCGTATCTGAGGATACGAGTGGACAAAGCAGACTTGGATTATACTGGACGATGCGTTGGACGATGGTTTGAAAGTTTGTCAACGGACGTTTTGTGGAGTTTTCCCATTGCTACTAGGTGACCCCATTTGCTTCCAGCAAAAAAAGGAATTTGGATAATTTTTCAAAACTCTCCAGTGACCATAAAGTTGCGCCAGGTGAAGAACAACTTCGTCCGTTCAAGACATCTAATGGTGAGTAATTGATATACAAATTATAGTTTTTGGGTGGAGTATCACTTTAATCTAACTGATGCAATCATGCCCTTCAAGCTATAGCTAGTGCCAATTACAGTGAAATACGTTATCTAATTTGAGTATTATTTAATTTAGCCTTTATTAAACTGGGGAATCCCACTGAAATAAACAAAATGCAGATATGGCCAAACATTATCCTGTTCAAAACCTAACAACCACTCCAAGAGTAAATGCAAGCAAGCCACAATCTAATTTTTAAGCTCATGTCAAATAACTTTCACGAATGCCGTTGCTGTCCAGCTAACTCATATTCGATTGGTGGTTCTCGCCAAAAGGTCACCCAATCAGCCAAGAGCAGAAAACATGAATATTCATAATCACTTTATTAGTGACGTAAGGGCTAAACGCTGGCTATACGACTGAGGCCAGACTGATATCAGTCAGTGGCCGTTGGGAGCGACCAGCAGTTGATATGTATGGATTCCAGGCTAGCCCCTTGTCTGCAGACTGTCTCATTTTGGAAGTTCGCGGTGTTTCGCAAGTTCCTTCATGCCTCGTTTACTTCCTTCAACACTAATTACTAATTAAGTACTAATCACACTAACACTTTATGTTTTGTCTAGTTTATCTACTAACCCTTACTAATATACTAATCATGTAAATAACTAACATACTAAGTTGCACATTTGGGTAATTTTAATTATGCATTGACTACTAACCTTACTAACTGATTCTCTCCATTTTCCACACTAATCTGTAACTTTGCCCTCTTTGCTCTCTCAGTCCTTTGCCTTTGTTTCTGCAGATACTTGCAACCATCTCTTATACTAATCTGTTTCTCCCTTCTCTCCCCACATAGGTGCTCCTTGAATGGAGCCATTGTTGTTTAAGACTTTCCTGTGCAATCTATTCTTGGTCATTGTTTCCCATTTTGCATTGTTTAATTACCTCTTGTGTTTTTCCTTCTCAGTTAATGTTTAGATTATTCCTCACACCTGTTGCCCCGCCTAGCTCATTACCTCCCTTGTTTATATATAGTCCCTCACTTCTGCTTAGCTCGTCAGACTTTTGGTCAACTTTTCTCTATGCCGAGCTCCTTGTACGCCAGTGATCTGTTTGTGATTCTGTGTGCCCTTCTGTCCGATACCGAATTCTGTTTGTGCCTGCCTGGATTTGTTTGCTCCTGATTACGACCCATTTTCTGCCCGACTACAATTGCTGTGTATTGCTGCCCTGGCTTTTGGAATTCGGATTGCGGACACCCAACTCTCCTATTCCCTCACAATTTGGTACTGTTGCCTGTGCTTTTTGAACCCCTGCTTGTCTTTGGAGTCTGTTTTTTGGAGTGTCCTTCAGTACTGTCACACTGTTTACCTGGCTTTGGACTCGGACTGAATAAAGACCACAATTTTTGCACTTTTGAACTACTTGCAGCTGGTTTCTTTTACCAGACATTATAGGTAAGGCTAGTCTAAACGCTTCCCAAAATGGATGTCCAGACCCCTCACCCTATTTTAGCAATACAATGGTGACTGTCCTCAGGTGGCATATTGATTGACATCTTTTTCCCAGGGAAAGCCAATAGACAGCAATCAACATTTTGGCTGAAACCAATCACTGATGGCCTTCACGAAAGCTCACCCATGTGTTCAGAAATGCAGTCAATGGATTCATATCAGAAAAGTTCAGGAAACTCTTTGAAAACCCTAAAAATCAAACAGCCAAACTGTAAAAAAATGCAATACAAACAAAATTAAATGGTTTATAAATTCTTTTACCTACATTTAGCCAGAATAACATTTTTTGTTTCACCTCAACAGTAATTTTTGTACATTATAGCAAATTCTGGGTTTGATTGTCCAGAACACTGGGGACATGGGATTGGAAGAAGTGGAAAAGTTGTGCAATCCTCAGAAAAATACTTATTTGGGACATTTCTTACGCAGGAGAATAGCCAACATGAGATTCAATTATGATTGGGTATAAAATGACCTTGTTACGGTTTCCGGTGGGCACTAGGACCTAAAAAGACTCACCGGTGCCAAGGCTGAGGTAACAGAACTGAATTTAATTCAACCATAGAACAAACAAAACAGCAATCATAAACCAAAAGGGGGAGCCGGCAAACATCCCCACTGACCAGAAGTGAAGTGAAAAGCAGAAGCACCAGGGCTGGCACCTGCAAACCCTAAATACGATGTTCTTCCGCACATCGATGACTACGGAAAAATCAATATGTCTTTATAATTTCTGTGCTCATGTAGCTCGTGAAACAACACAGATTTGCGTAAATTAGTTTGCGAGGCTCATAGAGCAATAAGCCTAAGAATCTGTTCTACAGTCTGAACGAAGTGACAGCTACATAGCGTTGTTAAGTACAATGCACAGCTGAGTGATGGCGAAAATAAATGCTGTGAAGTCAGCGAAAGTTTCAAATTTTTTGCAGATTTTCATCCTTGCGGAGTAACATTGATAACATCAACATAGCCAACAGGCAATCGCTTACCGTACCGCCAAAGCATAAAGCAAGATTGAGAACGAGTGTAAGGTAATCATCCAGTTCTTGCCTCCGCTGGGGAAAGGACTGGCGAATTGTGTCCCGGTAGAGTGAGAAGGCGAATGCGAACTTGGCTGTAGTGAGCTTCCCGGAACGAGCGGGGGTCGGGTGTTTGAGCTGGGCGGGGTCGAGGACGGTTTTGGATTTTTTTTTTTTTTTTTTTTTGCGACTGAGATACGAATGCAGAAATACAAAGGTTGGATGAGGATGGGCCAGATCGACATACACACCGGATAAAATCTGTTGTCTAATATGTAGGGGATAATGGTGAAGGGTTTGGAATAGGCTACGAGGGGCGTATGGGAGGAAGGGCAGAGGCTAATGTGTACTGAAACTGTGGTGAGGAAAAGTACGTGGGGCCAGCTGGAGTAGTTGGTGGGAGGGGTGGACCTGTAGGAGGAAGCACAGAATTAGCAACATTGGGAGATGGGGAAGGGGCTGGGAAAGATAGTGCAGTAGGAAGGAGATGAGCAGATTAAGCAACAGCGGGTGCTTCTTCGGGTGTAGGTGGGTTAACATCAGAACTGCTGGAGCCTTGGATAATTCGGTTGTGGGCTGAAGGAGCCGCAGAAGAGCCGGGTTTCGTCCGGCGGAAAGGATGGGGGGAGGTGGGGGGAACGGAACCCATGTGCATGGGCCAAACATGCAGCCTGCAAACACGGGGATGTAAAAAGGGGACGAGAAGAGACTAAAGAGGTCGTAACAGAGGGAGCAGGCACGAGGGGGCTGGCTGGTTAGCGGAAGGAGTGACTTCCGCCAAATCTGGAGCGGAGAGGACGTCACCGAGCATGATAACGTTGACGCTGGGGACGTTGACGATGGAACCCAGAAGTGCTGCGTGGCCTGCTGCGGGCAGATAGGGAGGACCAGCTGCATCGCCGAGGCAGTGGGTGTATAATTTTAGTAGTCTGGCCTTGTTGTTGGAGCGGTGGAAGGGGATTTTTTTCTGCTCGAGTGCCCAATGGAGTCTGGCGACGGTCCAGCATGGGGCCTTGGATGAGTCTGGAGTGCAAGCCGCAGGCTCTCGCTTCTGGGTGCCGCAATTGATGAGGGCCGTTGCTGCCACGAGACGGCGCTGGGGACCGCCGGTTGGAAGATCCTTGATCTTCAGGGCCAGTTGGCGGCGCAACATTGTTCGCAATCCGTAGAGTTCCTGGAGGAACTGAGTAGTATGTCATTTAGAGAAATGGTA
Organism: Gymnothorax javanicus; assembly: GCA_029692085.1. NCBI lineage: Eukaryota > Metazoa > Chordata > Actinopteri > Anguilliformes > Muraenidae > Gymnothorax > Gymnothorax javanicus. The sequence goes on from CM056195.1 coordinate 79,873,795, forward strand.
TGTACGCCAAAGAAGGGAAGCGGGGTGATCCCAGAGCAGGCAGGGAGAGAAAGTTGGGTGACTGTAGGACGTCAGCGCAGGAAAGGGCGTGCACGCCGTTCAGCGACAGCTTCTCCAGTGGTTGAGGTGTCCAACCGATTTCGGCCCTTGCAGGAACTCAACTTGGCCCCTGACCCTGAGAGTGGGGGGATTGATAAGCATCAGGGCACCCTATTGGCCTCTTCCCCTCAGAAAAGAGAGTTAGTGATAGTGGGGGACACAATCATTAGAGGAATAGACAGCTTAGTCTGTTCGTGGGACAAGGAGTCTTGTACGGTGTGTTGCCTGCCTAGTGCTCAGGTAGGAGACCTCTTGGAGCGTGCGGACAAGCTCCTGGCCAGAGCGAGGAGGGATCCAGTTGTCATGGTCCATATTGGGACAAATGACATAGGTAAGGGTAGGTTTGTGGTTCTGCAAGGCAAATTTGTGTAATTAGCTGAAAAGCTTAGGAGCAGATCCTCCACGGTAGTTTTCTCCGGGATTCCGCTGGTACCACATGCAAGCAGAGGAAAGCAGAATTTTATCTGGAGGTTTAACATGTGGCCATGAACCTGGTGTAGGAAAGAGGGGTACAGGTTTATGGGGCACTGGAACTTTTTCTGGGACAGGGGTGACTTGTTCAAGCCGGACGGGCCACATCTGAACCAGAGGGTACCTTTGCACTGGGTCAGCATATGTTGAGGGTAGCACAGGATTATTTAAACTAGGGACTTGGGGGGCAGGGAGGTGAGTGAGTGTTACACATAGGGAAATGCAGACTGCCCTGATGGAAGCTGACAGCGTTACATGCACTGTTGATGATATACTTTGTAACGGTGTGGACCTGACTTTAAAATATATAAAGTATAGTATAGTTTTTTTTTTTTTTTTTGGGCGCCAGGCAGCTGCAGGCAGCTACCACTCAGAGTCACAAAACGATGAGACCTTTAAAACCGTTACCATATCCACTTTGTGCAGAATATAAATGCCAACAACAATAACAACAAAAAAAGGCCGAGTTGGAATGAGTTGGAATGTATTTTGAACGTATAGTCAGCTCATGGCAGAGTTCAATACAGAAAATATTCTATGAGCATCGCCCACATTCAAAGGTTGAACAAACCCCAGCAATTGTAAATAAATCAAATCAAAGATCAAAAACCCAAAAGATCAGTCAGCTCAATAAATTTAAACAGTCAATCCAAAATCAAAAGAGTCAAACAAAAAAAACTAAATGATAAGTGGGGCAAACAACTTGACCGTGCATGAGTGTGGGCGAGAGAGAGAGAGAGCTGCGGGGAGATGGCTTTGTAGATGGGCGAGTGAGAGAGATAGTCGGTTGCATATGACTCGGGAGGAGGGACAATCGGAGAGCAACTGGAGGCAGGAGAGTGGAGCTGTTTGGAAGGTTAACCAGGAAAAGCTAGGTCAGTCAGATGTGCGCATTTCTAGTACCCTAATGTCCTTGAATAGTCCGATCCTCCAAGAGTATTCCAAAGGCAAACCAATTGCTGGAAATATCCGTTCAGTCACCTCCGTAAACTCAACCTTTCCGCAGCTAATACGATAACGCCGGTTCCTCAGCCATACAAGCTACAGCCGTGCTCAACTCGTCGCAGAACTCACGCCAACTTCCATTTTTTTGTCATTTGTCCAATTTCCTAGTCGTGAACGTTCCAGTTGTTGATTGGTCAGACACTTTATTAACGTGATGGGTGCATTAAAACATGAAGAATGTCCGGTGTGTAGTTATGAATGCATTTTTAACTTTTATTTTCAGAGTGAAGAGTGAAAAAAAGGAAAGCGAACAGAATGTTCTGTTACAACTTTTAAAGCAACGAAGCGTAGTAGGGGGCTTGAAGCAGCAGGCACATGGGAAATTGAAGGGGAAGAGCATTCGTAATAACCTGAAATGTTTTTATTTAAATGCAAAAAGCATAAAAAATAAAATTCCAGAACTTGAGGCCATTATGATTAGTGAGGGCATGATATAGTTGGGATTACAGAGACATGGCTCAGTGAAGAGGATGGAGATGAATATAATATAGAAGGTTATAAGCTCTTTAGGAAGGATAGATGTAATAGGCGAGGAGGGGGTGTAGCACTCTATGTGAACGAAAACATAAATGTGCAGGAAATTCCTGAAATTGAACATTCATTGCCCTGTGAAGATATCTGGGTCAGCCTCATTTGCAAACACGAGACAGGTTTAAACACAGGAGGTTTAAACACACACTATCGACAGCCAGCTTTGGACAATATTGTCAATGAAATGCTCTTTAAGAGGATTAGGCAAGCTTGTAGAGGAGGACGGAGACTTCAATTATCCTGGTATCGATTGGAAAATGGTGAAAGGACAGGGTAAAGGGGAGGAAGAATTTCTGGATGTTATAAATGACAATTTTTTGGTGCAGTATATTAATAAACCTACAGGAGTGAAGGCAATTTTAGATTAAGTGCTTTGTAATGACTCTGATAGAATCAGCAATGTTGAGGTACTGGAGCCTCTTGGGACTAGTGATCACTCTACTGATAATTTTGACATTTCATGGGAAGTTAAAAAGGTCTCTTCGAAAACCAAAATTTTTAATTTTAGGCAAGCAAACTTTGACAGGATGCACTCATATGTAAGTGAAATAAAATGGGAGACACTTCTGGACTGTGAGTCTGTAAATGAGATGTGGGAAAGATTTAAGGGGGTTTTACTTGATTCACAATGTTTACAAGTTCATTCCAAAGGTGTTCAAAAGTAAGCTGAAAAAGCAAAATCCTCCATGGATGACCACAGCTATTTGTAGGAGTTTGAGGGATAAGAGGAATCTTTATAAGACGTACATAAAGGATAACAATGAGAATACTAAGGCTGAATACTGTAAAATGCAAGCTGTGGTCAAAAAAGAGCTGAGGAATGCTAGAAGACTGTATGAAAGGCAAATTGCAGAAGGGGCAAAACCTAATCCTAAGCGCTTCTTTCAGAACTGTAGCAGAAAAAGGAAGGTCAAAGAGCAGGTTAAGTGCATAAAGCATAAATATGGATCGCTGCTATATGATAACAAGGATATTGCGGATACCTTAAACAGTTACTTTGTTGAGAATATTACTTCGGAGTGGGTTTTTATTTCGCCAGAGGGCATGTCCAACGCTCAAGATTATTTTGCGGAAATTGAGGTTAGGGATAATGAAGTACTAGATAAGTTGCATAAACTAAAGGCAGATAAGGTGGTGGGTTCTGATGGCTTGTATCCTAGAGTGCTCAGGGAAGTTAGTGAGATCATCTTTAAACTGCTCTCCGCTATCTTCAGACGGTCTTTAGAAACTGGAGAAATACCAAATGATTGGAAACAGGGCAATATAATACCAATATATAAGAAAGGGGACCGTACTGAGCCAGGAAATTATAGGCCAGTCAGTTTAACTTGCATTGCATGCAAAATACTGGAATCTATCATAAAAGACGAGCTGGAATTATTTCTTGAACGTAATAATATCTTGAGGGCTAGCCAACATGGTTTCCGTAAGGGAAGGTCATGCCTGGCAAACCTCCTGGAATTTTTTGAAGAGGCCACCAAGACTTATGATCAGAGCAGGGCTTATGACATCATATACTTGGATTTTCAGAAAGCATTTGATACAGTACCGCGTAAGAGAGTAATTTTTAAAATGAGCTCCATTGGAGTTACAGGAGGTATTCTGGAGTGGATTCAAAACTGGTTACAGGACAGAACACAAAGAGTGGTGGTCAGTGGAATCGCATCTGAGCTAGGTATGGTGGGGAGTGGCGTCCCTCAGGGATTGGTATTGGGACCCCTGCTGTTCCTCATCTACATTAATGACCTTGATAGGAATATTGAGAGCAAATTAGTTAAATTTGCAGATGATACTAAATTGGGAGGTTTGGGAAATAGTTTGGACTCTACTAGAGTGATTCAGGATGATTTGGATAGAATCCAGAATTGGGCAGAAATGTGGCAAATGAAATTTAATGTAGCAAAATGTAAAGTTGTACATGTAGGTAATAAAAACATCAGACAGGATTACTTCATGGGAGGTTTAAAACTGGAATGTACTCCACATGAAAAAGATCTGGGAGTGATTGTTGACCAAACCCTCACAGGTTCTAGTCATTGTGCTTTAGCAGTTAAAAAAGCCAGTCGGATGCGGGGATACATTACCAAAAGTATTGAGTACAAATCCAAGGAGGTGATACTTCTCTTGTACAACACATTCGTCAGACCACATTTAGAGTATTGTGTACAGTTCTGGGGACCATTCTTTAAGAAAGATATAGAGGCTCTAGAAAAAGTTCAGAGAAGAGCAACTAAGCTGATGCCAGGTATAAAAGATGAAAGCTATGCGAACAGGCTGAAGATCCTTAATCTCTTTAGTCTTAGGAAAAGGAGTCTCAGGGGTGATCTGAAATGTGAGGTCTTTAAATATGTTAAAGGGATTAACAAAGTGAATTATCTAGGATTCCTTCGGCCAAGTTCTGTTAGTAGAACTCGGGGTCACAAATGGAAGTTGACCAAGGGTAAATTTAGCACTGATATTAGGAAATATTTTTTCACCCAAAGAGTAATTTCAATGTGGAACAGCTTGCCTGACCATATTGTTGAGGCAGAAACTTTGGGATATTTCAAGAGCAGGCTTGACTTAAAGCTAGATTGCTGCTAACCAACACAGCACTCACCATTGAGTCATTGAGTATCTGAAGTGATATATTCATAATAGTTAAAAGAAACTGCCGAGCCTAGTTGGGCTGAACGGCCTGTTCTCGCCACTCATGTTATGTTATGTTATGTTATGTTATGTTAATTCCTGCTGCGCGGAGCCCGGACAGGAGAACGGCCTCGGTCGTCATCGCAGGCGGAGCATGGTCCGGAATATGAGCACCTCGGCTGGGGTGAGCGGGCGGTGCTTTGTGGTGAAGGTACGAAGATCGCGAAGCGCAGGCGGGTGCGCGGAGAAGAAACGGGAATTGCGGGAACGGATTGAGAAGATTCCTCTGGAGCATCGGAGTTTTGGAATAATTCTACGTCCGAGGGACTTAATAGGATTTCGGATGCCATGCTTCAGATAAGCGAATTCTGCTGTGCGCTGAGGCTGTCTGGTTGCGAGTGACCCACGAGAAACAAGACGAGCGGGGATTGTGGGAATGTATGTGGTAGGCATAAGGACGAATAGGAAGGCGCATTGGGAGTGGTCCTGTTCATTAACCTATGTCATCAGGAACTCCCTTTAAGACTAATCTACGCAAAGAAGAAGCCATGCATCAGCATCATCCACAAGCACTGCCGACTTCTTTTGGGCTTGAGCTCATCTGAAATGGAAAGGGGAGTAGAAAGGAGTGTTGTGTTTTTTGAATTGTTTCTGTAAATAATGGATTTCAAGCTCTCAGTGGCAAAGAGGAGAAGGATTATCCCGACTTATTAGTGTAATGTTCAAAGGACTGCGTCTGTCATAGTCTGCAGCTGGTTAAGTTTGGTGTCCACGCTTACACCAAGTAGGAGCTAACTGAATGACTTCAATCTTTCATTTGATCATTGATAATTCACCTCTTTTCGTGCAGTTGTCTTCAGAGTTTGCAATGTAGGCCATTAAGCATTACATGCCTCCTGAATATTAATTTTCCAAGCATGCATTGTTTTTTTATGGCAGAATTTGGTTTAAGAGTTTAAGTATTCCTAAAATAAAAACCCATGATTCAAACAAATCAACAACTTTAAATTTTGAGATTGCCACTGTGGTTAGAACAAAAGCCAGCATAAGCAAGGGTCCCCCTGGACCGAGTTTGAGAACCACGGAGGTAAAACATTATCTCTTCTTTGTACTTCTTCTATTAAACACAGGTTAAAAGAGATATGGAAATTACAGCTTCCCATTTTTATCCTTTTTTTTCTGGAATTGAGGATGTACTGCATCAACAAAACTATAACCAGAATCTAGTTTGTAAAAAAGTTCAAAAAATAATAAAAATAAAATAAAAAAATGAAGACATCAGAAGCCATTCGTGTCCCCATCAAAAAAAAAGAAAAAAGAAACTGCACTCTCACAAACTCAACTCTGATCCAGAGAAAAGACAGAGATACAGAATACAGGGGGGGTGGGGAAGAGAAGGGTTAATTTGTTGGGACATCCAAAAGATTAACTGTCAGGATGTGTAATACCCCTGTCAGGTTGATAACTCAAGCTGTGCTGTGACAGGCAATGACACAACATTATCAGATCAGTGCAAGAGCACTCAAGCTTATGGCAATTCATAATCCCCAAGAAAACTGCACTAGTAATGGAGTGATTGTTTAAATACACCAAGCAATTATTGTACATTTTTGACAGCCCCGTGCATATTGTTTTGCCTATTGATTAATCAATACCACTTATTTCCTCAGAATTTTCTGAATAATTCTTAATAGAATAGGAATAACCTCTTGTGCTGAATCAAGTTTCTTTCATTTCAAGGCAATAAATACATTTTCTGTGCTTTTCAGGAGCCATTGCACAACTAATGTGTAATAATTCGCACTCACAGAAAGGCATTATTAGATTTACAAAGTGATCAAGTGTCATTATAATGTGTACTCGGACTGATAGCAGTTATGATTCAACAGAAAAGAAAATAAATTAACATTGAGATGCATGAAACACACGTGTGTATACACACACGTATGCATGCATGCAGACATACACAGGAACACAAGTTTGCACACATACAAAGATCTGTTTGAATCGATGTGTTCACAAAATAAGAAGAGCATTCACTGAAAATATAGCGAATTATATAATTTATTTTAAAATGACAGTGGAGATAGACAATGGACTGCATAATTTTTGCAATAGTTCAGCACAGTTGTCTTCCCAAAGTTGCAATCAGAGCTAGAGCAGTCCTAACTACAGTAGAGGCAGACATGTAAAATCCAGGTTCAGACAGTAATAGTCCTCCCCAAGTTTTTGCTCCGACCACTTTCATGTGCTATTGAGCACAATTAATTAGCCAGGTGGTATAACTAATCAATGAAGTCAGCTGGCTGAAATATTGGGTGAAGGAAACACATGGAACTCCTATGGGCAAGGAGGCTTGTAAGTAACCATGGCTGCACCCATGCAGAAAGTGACGCTATCAAGATTATTTCACAGTAAGCACTGCGAAATAGCGACCCCGCTGGTCGACTGGATTCTTTGAGTTTGAGCACCATTTCCACTAATGCTGTCATCCTGAACCATTGGATTATGATGGATTTCACTGTGAGAGGATGCAACAAATCAGCCGGTCGCATGCACTTCAGAAGGTGCTCTTAGGTATGTGTGCAACCTCCCAAATCATTAAAATCTAGGAGTGGAGACGTGCCTACAATGTGTACTGGTGCATATCAGCTAGGAGCAAGAAGTAGTTACAAAACACCACAGAACTCTATTGAATTTTAATAAGGAAAAACCCTCTGAATAGTGAGAGGTCGGTCAGTCAGTTGACGGCGCCTCAAAGATAACGCTGTTTTTGGGAGAGACCAAGGCAATGGGGGGATCAAATGCACTGTGAGATCAGGGAACAGCAGGAATCAGAGGATCCAGCGGTGACAAAAAGTACCAAGCGTAACCACTGACCAAAACTTCTCCCTAAAACAACCTGGCCATCACAGATTTTAAAACCCAGTGAATTCAGAATAAAAATTGAGTTTTTTCCCCCTCAAATCTCATCTACACTGGCAGACTTAAGGGACTTTATTAAAAAAAAAAAAAAAAAAAAAAAACGTAATTTCTTTCCCCTATCACAGGGAAAAATCAAGTGCTGCCATGAAAATCCATTTCTGTAGCATATTTCTAGCCCTGAGAGTACATAGCATTGCACTTAAATTTACAGCTACAGAAACAAGCTCCTGGAACCTCCAGGGCCAAATTGACACTCCTACAATCTGAGTGAGTGCTTGAGTTCTGCTGCACCTTTTAACAAGAAATCTGTGAAAATACTGCTTTGAAAGGAAAAAATAGTCAGCAGGGCAATTTGTCTAGCCAGCTTAATCATACGTCACAGAACTTAACAGAGCATTCTATGATTATAAAAGCCAAAAGAGAGTGAATTTTTTTTAATGAACTCAATCATCCAACATCTGATTACATACCCGCTACTTCACAAAAAAATGATTACCCAGGCTGCCCATGAGTCCATTTACTACAACAAACTTCTTTGGTTCAGGACTATGAATTCAACAGAGTAAAGTGCTCAGAGAGTTGATAATGCGTAGCATTGATGAGCAAATTATTTTCCCTGTCCCTTTTTAACCTTAAGAGGAAAATCTCTTATCTCCACAGAAACACTTTCTCAGTATCCCTGGGGTTTTCACTTTTAGTTTTTCAGTTTACCGGCCCTATGGGCCGATAAGCTATTGTCGTGGTGTGGCGTCCGTCGTCCGGAACATTTTTTATCTTTTTTTTGGCCAGATGAATTTTCCTGTAAATTTGCCATAACATACTACTAGACCATATCTCCAGATGTTTTTTTTCGGATTTTTGATTGAATCGTTTTTGTCCGTCTTATGGGCCCTTGAAATTTTCGCCCCAATGTTAAAGATAGGACTGAGAAATGTAAAAAAAAATCATATCTGAAAACCTGCGCGATAAATTTTTTTCTAAATCAGGCAATCAACTTACCTTGGTACCGTCAATGTACAGCACGAGCGCCATTTTGATTGAATCGAAGGAAGTGGGTCTAGTGGGGGCGCTATACTTTATGAATATGCAAGAGGGCCTGTGGAGGCCAAATGGTTGCAGATAGAGATTAAGTTTGTATTATCGAAATATAGGAAGTCATACATGACCTATATTTTGGTAATATTAAATTTGACCATAGATGACTTTGAAAGGTCAAACTCGAGGTCAGGGAAAAGATTAACCATGTTAAAAGATATGACGTGAAATTTCAAAAAAATTATTTCTCAAAAACGGTCTGATAAATTTTTTTCTAAATCTGGCAATCAACTCACCTTGATACACTTTATGTGCAGCGCAAGTGTCATTTTGATTGAATCGACGGAAATGGGTCTAGTGGGGGCGCTGTGCTTTAACATTGGGTCTTATGGAGAATGGGCAAAATTGCCTGTGGAAGCTGAATGGTTGCAGACAGAGATTACGTTTGTATTATCAACATATAGGAAGTCATATATGACCTATATTTTGGCTGTGTTAAAGTTGACCTCAGATTACCTTGAAAGGTCAAACTTGTGGTCAAGCAAAATGTTACAATTTTCAAAGGCTTCTAGGCTTGAGAATATTGAAGATTGGGAACATATGTGTATTGTGTGTACACACATGTGTACACTTATAGGAAGTCATATATGAACTTTCATTTGGTGACCTTGAACCTGACCTTCAGTGACCTTCGAGGGTCAAACCTCACATGGTGAAATTTCAATAACCTCTATCACCAAAACTATTACAGATAGAGCGCAGGTTTGTATTGTGGGCATATAGGAAACCATGTATGAAGTTTCGTTTGGTGACATTGAACTTGACCTTCAGTGACCTTCAATGGCCAAACTTCACAGTGAAATTGCAATGACTTATATCAGCAAAATTGTTACAAATAGAGTGTAGCTTTGTATTGGAGACGTATTGTCATGGTTTGTGAGGTGTGCGTGTTGTTTGGACTTTTCTTTGCGGCTCTCGTCCTGGGACGATATCGAATTCCTGGGCCATCGAATTCTTTACCCAGCTGGTTGATTGAGCTGGGGCGGTGCATTCCCAGAGTCTATATAGGCTGGAAGTCCGGCACGTCTCCTTTGCTAGAGTGTCTGTTTTTAGCTTCGCACTTTAGCCGAAGATATCTGTAGTCAGGTTTTGTATGACTTTCTATCTTCTGATTGTTGGAGTTTCTTCTCCCTTTTCTATCTCGCTTTGCTTCCGTGGTTCGGACTATTATACGTCCTTTGGAAGTGCGAGTACTTTCGTTTAGTCTATATTATTTTCTGTGTTTGTACTGTGTCCGAGCTACTCTCTTTCTCTCTGGTCGTTGCGCTTGGCCTCCATATACTACTGGCCATTAGACATATTGGAAGTCATATATGAACTTTCATTTGGTGGCCTTGAACTTGACCTTCGTTGACCTTCGAAGGTCAAACTTCACATGGTAAAATTTCAATGACCTCTATCACCAAAACTATTACAGATAGAGCTTAGGTTTGTATTGTGGATATATAGGAAGTCATGTATGAAGTTTCCATTGGGTGACCTTGAACTTGACCTTCAGTGACCTTCAACGACCAAACTATACAATGAAATTTCAATGACTCATATCAGCAAAATCATTACAGATAGAGTGTAGTTTTGTATTGGAGACATATAGGAAGTCATATACTGTATGAACTTTCATTTGGTGACCTTCATATTTACCTTCGAAGGTCAAACTTGACCTAGTGAAAATTCAATGACTTCTATCTTTAAAAAGGTCACAGATGGAGCCTAGGTTTGTGTTAATGACATCTAGGAAGTCACATATGACCTTTCATTTGGTGACATTCAACTTGACTGTCAGTGAACAGAGGGTCAAACTCGACAGTGAAAGTACAATGACTTACCACCAAAATGGTCACAGGTTGAGCCAGGGTTTGAATAGAGATATTTACAAAGTCACATATGAAGTCCTTTTGCTGACCTCAACCTTGTGTGGTGACCTTGTGTGACCTTTAAAGTTCACAATTGACATATTGAATTTTCAATGACCTGTATCACCAAAACTGCTTCAGAGCTTAGGATTGTGTTTGTACTACAGGTGGTCTTATAAATATATGTGAACTTTTCTTTAGTGACCTTGACATTGAATTTCATTAATTCAAATGTCAAACTTCACATGAAATTTTCAGAACTTGTATCATCACTGTAAGACTGCTTGCCGGTAAGCTACAGGTAAGCTAAATAGCTACCTATTTTTATGTTTTCCTTTCGGTGTTTACAAATCCATCAATGAAAAGCAATGTCACTCAGCCATTAAGACCTGTCAGTCATTAGATTGAAACTGAAGAGGCTAGGAGTTATAGTAGTATTGAGGTAATCTGCCATTCAAACACTTAAATGTGTACGGCATTACATATTCAATGGCCAAGAGTTGTAACTCACTCAGGTCTGAGGCAAGAAATCTCACCATTGTATCTTAAGCCATTTAGCCAGCCATCTTAAGACATCAGCTTTGATATCCATTATCCGTGTCTACCTACAGTGCAAAGTTTGATAACTTTTTCAAATACAGTTAACCATTTCCACTGCAGTATACTTACCATTTATGCACCTGGAGGCAAAGGCAGCTATCCACATGGGATTTGAACTGGCAGTCTCTGACTTTCCTATTTAAACGTAACTGCTGCCGTTTTCATCCAACGGCAGTGGCCTCATTCTTCAAGATTAGCCCCTCATTACTGAGAACTGCCTATTGCCCTACTTAAACCTTATTTAATGTCTCATACTGATGTGGATTGCCGCAAAAAAAAAAAAAACAGTTCTTATTGTAGTGGGCTGAACTCTTTGATGTATCTACCTGAAAGAACAGCAGGTAGCACCTGCAATGACTGCATACAATGGTTACTAATGAGGAGATGAGCTGTACTCAAGAATAATTTCTACATTTATTCGAAATGCTGTAATTTTTTTATAAACTCTGAGAGCACACTCGCATATGCACACCTGCATGCATGCATACACACAAAATAAACTACAACCCCAATTCCAAAAAAGTTGGAATGTTGTGTAAAATGTAAATAAAAACAGAATGCAATGATTTGTAAATCTTATAAATCCAAATTTTTCTTCAAAATAGGACATAGACAACATATAAGATGTTGAAAGTGAGACAATTTACCATTTCATGCAAAATATTAGCTCATTTTGAATTTGATGGCAGCAACACATCTCAAAAAAGTTGGGACAGGGCCAGGGGCAACAAAAGGCTAGAAAAGTAAGTGGTACAAATAAAAAAAAAAAGCTGGAGGAACATTTTGCAACTGATTAGGTTAATTGTCAACAGGTCAGTAACATGACTGGGTGTAAAAAGAGCATTTTAGAGAGTCAGAGTCTCTCAGAGGGAAAGATGGACAGAGACTCACTAATCTGCGAAAAACTGCATCTGGAAATTGTGGAACAATTTCAGAAAAATGTCCCTCGATGTAAAATTGTGAAGACTTCGAATATCCCACCATCTACAGTACATAATATCATCAAAAGATTCAGAGAATCTGAAGAAATCTCCGTGCGCAAGGCACAAAGCTGAAGGTCAATATTTGATGCTTGTTATCTTCGGGCATTTCATTAAATACAGGCATGATTCTGCACTGAAATTCACTGCATGGGCTCAGGAACACTTCCATAAATCATTGTCTGTGAACACAGTCCTCCGTGCAATCCACAAATGCAAGTTAAAGCTGTATCATGCAAAGAAGAAGCCAATCTGAACACAATTCAGAAATGCTACCATCTTCTCTTAGCCAAAGCTCATTTAAAATGGACTGAGGCAATATGGAAAACTGTTCTGTGGTCTGATGAATCAAAATTTGAAATTCTTTTTGGAACCCATGGACACCTTGTCGTGCGGACTAAAGAGGAGAGGAAGCATCCAGCTTGTTATCAGTGCTCAGTTCAAAAGCCTGCATCTCTGATGGCATGGGGTTGCATTGTTGCCTATGGCATTGGTAGCTTACACATCTGGAAAGGCACTATCAATGCTGAAAAGTATATAGAGGTTTTACAATAACATATGCTCCCATCCAGACAACGTCTCTTTCAGGGTAGGCTTTGCATACTGCAGCAAGACAATGGTAAACCACATACTGCATCCATCACAACAGAATGGCTTCGCAGTAGAGGAGTCTGAGTGCTGAACTGGCTTGCCTGCAGTCCAGACCTGTCACCAGTAGAAAACATTTGGCGCATTATAAAATTAAAAATCTGGCAAAGAAGGCCCAGGACTGTTGAGCAGCTAGAATCTTACATCAGACAAGAGTGGGAGAACATTCTTTGCCCAAAACTCCAGCAATTGGTCTCCTCACTTCCCAGACGTTTACAGACTGTTGTTTGTCATGGTTTGGGTTGTGTTAAGACCTTTCTTTGTGTCTCTCTACACTTAATTCATTGCACCAATTTGTTTGATTAATGGCACCTGTCTCTGTTTCTATATAAACCGGAGGTCTGTCACCCCTCCTTTGCTAGAGTGTCTGTTCTAGTTTACACTTCAGCCAGAAGAGAATTCTAGTTTGTAATTGATTGTTGTTTGCATTTCGGGAGACGCGAGAGTTAAGTTGCTGCCTGTCGTATATTACTCCTTTTGTGATTAAAGTTGCTTGTCATAACTGGCCTTGTGCTCGCCAATTCGCTGCTTTTGGCCTCCCAATTTCCTCGGCCATTACAGTTGTTAAAAGAAGAGGGGATGCTACACAATGGTAAACATGGCCCTGTCCCAACTTTTTTTAGATGCGTGTTGCCATCAAATTCAAAATGAGCTAATATTTTTCATGAAATGGTAAAATGTCCCAATTTCAACATCTGATATGTTGTTTATGTTCTATTGTGAATAAAATATGGGTTTATGAGATTCGCACATCATTTCATTCTGTTTTTATTTACATTTTACACAGCATCTCAACTTCTTTGGAATTGGGGTTGTGCTTCTTGCTGACAATACTTCCATGTTAGTGGAAACAAATACCTCAAAATCTTGTCTATGCATGTGGTTATGGTTTCACTAAATGCCATTTAAATTAAAAAATAATCAAGTAAATAGAAAGGCTATAGTATAGCAGATTCTAAATCATCCTAAAACATTACATCTGCCATAACTAGTACCATGGCTGTAAGGAATAGCGAGCCTGAATATGTCTTCGCAGCAATGACTTGAGTAAAGGTGGAGTCGCTCTGGAGACACAGTTATGTAAATATCTATAGAATGCAGGGAGGTGGGAGGGGCTACAGATTGTATCCTCTTCCATGAATGCATTGAAGCCATTCCCTTAGGACATGTCGAACTGTAGTGTGCAGCTGGCCTGAGAGCAGGGGGCCAGACTCAGCCAGACTTTGCACTTATCCATCACAGCTTCCTGTATTGATTGGTCCCTGCAGTGCAGTCGCATGGATCAATGGGGGTTTCCGAAGGGGATGTTCAGAGAGGGTCAACAGAAATGAATGCTGAGAAAGTGCTCTTTAAGGCCAAGAAGCAAAACGTCAATCAGATCTTTGCCTTGGGGTCTGGAATGGTGGGAAGAGAGCCCACTGAGATGGAGAACCAAACCACTCCTTTACCGCTTCACTGAGACTGGCCCGTCGCCAGCACTCATTTAGTGCATTGACAGTTTATTGAGCTAGATTTCAGGGAGCACTGGCGGCTGGTCATCCTTGCAAGAGCTCATAATGTAACAACGCTTAATGTAACTAAAAATATAATAAAAAACTCATAATGTAATAACTGGCCAATAATGTAACAAAAATGCTGAGCGCATAACGTAACAACTTTTTGCGCATAATGTAATAACTTATTACATGTTGCGTCTGTTATTACATTATGAAGCAAGCAAAATATTTTTCTCCTAATAGTGTAATAACTTTATTACATTTTAGAGCGAGTGAATAATTTATGGATTAACATGGTAATTGTTTCTCCTAATATTGTAAAAAATATATGACTTCAAATGTATGCTACATGTGGACTAACCTATTATGACCCTGCATCCGTTGTATTTCTTGTATTTTATTATCACAATTGCTGCTGCGAGGTTGAAAACACTGTTCAGCTTTAATGAATCCACTTTGGGAGCTATTGTTATCATGCCCTTCTCTCCTCAGTATTGTTTACTGGTCAGGCACCTGTTTTACTTGCTTTGATGTGCTTGCATGCATTTTTGCATTGTATTGCTGTAACACATAGCTCAGTTAATAACTAAAATGTTGTTACATGTAGGCTACCTTATGTAATATACTTTATCTATTTTATGTACAATGTTATTTTATATACTTTATGTACTTTCTGAGCTAACATTATAATGTTGTAGTTTTTGTCTTTGACCACTAGGTGGCTCTTCCTCAGACTGTTTCATACTGGATCTGGATGGTCGAGTCATGACGCCCTCATGTTTGGCTCATGGCCCTGGTATTGTCTCCCTATCACTGTTAACCATTGCCCTTCCTCCCTCCCCCATCTGTCTAAATATATTGAATGAGATTATTGCAGCCACAAAATATAGTACAATCTAGGGATGGGGAGATTAACCAATATGCATTGATACAATGACACGCGCAGGCGAGATGCAAGTGCATCGGTAGAACAGATGTGAAAGAATGCAATTTTTGCAAAAAAAAAAAAGCAAGATGCATGGGTTATTAAAAGTTTGCATCAGTAAAATTTGATATTTTGATCACTGAGTGGTTTCTGCACTTATTTGTATATGTAACCAACCAAATGAGATGTTATCTTTTGACATTTTTACTCCGACTGAATAGGATCTATGTTACTTTTATGTGCACCACAGATGTATATTATTTTACATGCACCTGAGGCATATTGATGGACATGGCTGCGCTGTTCAAAACAAACATGGCGGAGACGAGAACATATACTCACCTGTCGACTATAAATCCAAAGTTTGGCGATTCTATTGATTTTACAAAAAAAAGGAGAACTTGGCAAGTCCGACGCAATTTGCAAAATGTGCTTAGCTGCTGTACATTACACCGGGTGCACCATGAACCTCGTTAGTCACCTGAAGCGATGGCACGGTGTGATGGTGCAGTCAGACGCAGCGAATACATCCAAGAGCGGTGAGTGACTTATTGAAAGCTTTTTTTTTTTTTTTTTGTGAGAGGTCTTGATTTTATTTGATTAATAAATAATTAAACTCATTGAATTGTGCAGTGCATTGTGATTGAGTTGTGAATTATATTGTATCGCACATTGTTGAATCGGATTTTGTTCAATCGCAGTGCATTGTGATTGAGTTGAGTATCATATCGTATCAGTCGGTGTAAGTATGTATGTCTATGTATCTTAATTGCATCTGATTGTGGACAGTGTATCAAGATGTGTATCGTATCGACCTCATGCCAGAGATGCCCTTAGTACAATCTATACAGACTAATAACACTATTTGTGTTTATATACAGCAGTCCATGGTACAGAAGCCCAAGTTAGGGAACTAGCTAGCAAGAACCAGCTAGCTAAGACCAACTGTTGTGGTGGGAAAATAATCTTAAATACTGTAAAAATCAAAGTACTACAATAATCACAGTTCAACAGAACGTAGCCAGGTTCATATGGCCCTTTAAAATTACTGAGAGGGAGTTTGGAGCTGAGAAGAGGCAAAAACTCATATATATGTCAAAAAACCTGATAAAGAAGCTCCTGCAGAACCCTCAAGGCCGGCCTAATGAGCTAACCTTCTGGAATGACCATTTTGGTCAACCTGGTCCCAGTACCTGAGCATTCGCATCTGAGTGTTCTGGAACCATCCATGTCCTCAGATAACTTACTAAACTTTAGGTGAACCCAAGATTTGGGAGACTTAGGTGTGGTCTTCGAGCATCTCAGGAGGCCGAAAATGAAGGTACACTATTATGTAATGACAAACTTGTTACTAAGGGTGGCGGGTTGCTATGGGACAACGTACCAATCAGAGTCAATAATATTGGATAAGGTAGAAGGAGTCACGTTTAATCCCACCCAAAGAAATGTGCCAAAAGGCCAATAAATATGAGAGTTTGGACAACCGGAGGTCAGTCGGCATGGGGTGATTGATGAAGAATGAATGCTATGTGGTTTGCGCAGACCAGCCTGGGTTTTTTTGTGCTTCATCTGGATGGATTTACAATAAACCCAGTCGCATCAGACTCTGGAGAATGTGTCCATTTTTTTGGAGATAGATTTACAAGGGTCAGTGGAACACTTTATCCACTTGCTCGGACTAAGTTTTTTTCCTAAGACACTGTATAAACTGGAAGATGACCAAACATTTAGTTACCAGTATGTTTAAAGATCATTACCAGACTAATATCCAGAATGCATAACATAGTTACTAGTTCACATAGTCTATTAGCACAATATTCCTAAACACAGTAACCTGTGGCTCTAGTACGAAATTTTAATGGGCGCAATAGCAAAACCTTTCCTTGTCCAGCTGTTATAATAAGAAACGAGTAGAGATTGCGACAAATGTAATTTTTAATCAACAGACTACACTTAAACATCCAGTAACTATTGTTCTAGACTAGCTAAAATATTTAGAATTGCAAGATAGACAGCTATGGCACGTTCAATCAAGTCTCTCATCTTTTTAGAGAAGTGTCTAGGTCAGATCTTTCCCACAATCTATATAAGAGATTATTTGGCTAAAACTTTGGATCTTGATGATGAAGGTGACAGTTGTATTAGCATTATGAAGATCTATAAATCCTGTGGCAAGTCAAGTGGTCTTGCTCTACGGATCCAATATGTATTTGGTCAAAACCCACATTCGTTGAGAGCATGGATTGTGCTCAGACACACAGCGTTGGACACTACAAGGTTATTCACGTTCTGGAAAAAATAGTATACATAAAGTATTCTTTCCATTCACTGAGGAGTGTGTACACTTTTTTTTGCATAAAAAATTTTCAGTTTAAATTCATTCTACCAGACGTGTTATCTGTTAAACTGTTGCAGCATGTTGCCTAAAATTCTTGAAGAAAGAGCTATTTTGTTCTAATCAGGAAATGTAATTTATTTTTTCCCATGCACAGTAACATTTCAGTTTCTTACAAATGATTAATACAATACAGTGTAATTATTATTATTTTCCATTATTGATTGAAGCTCTTGCATTTAATTTGATCACAGTTGTTCAATTGTTAAAGTTTTTGATTAAAACTGTGATATTGATGTGTGACTGTGATGTTTTGTTATAGTACTTCACAAAATCTTGCGTTAGTATCTCTTCACATGTGCATGAGCATATACACACATATAGGCCAAGGAGGGGGCTGGGGTTGTTTGTGTATGAACATTTTGAGCCTTAAATTAAAGTAAAACCTATTCAAAAGAGTGCTTCTAGTGCAGACTAGACTCTTTGGTGAAGCAATTACCATGTTAATCCATAAATTATTCACTCAGTCTATAATGTAATAAAGTTATTACACTATTAGGACAAAAATATTTTGCTTGCTTCATAATGTAATAACAGACGCGAAATGTAATAAGTTATTACATTATACGCAAAAAGTTGTTGCGTTATGCACTCAGCATTTTTGTTACATTTTTGACCAGTTGTTACATTATGAGTTTTTATAAATTTTTTTGTTACATTATTCGTCATTGTTACATTATGCGTTGTTGTTACATTATGAGCTCTTAAAATCCTCCTGATGCTGCTGATGGAAGTGATGGAAGAGCGGGCATAAAAGTGTGACCCAGCTGGCATTGTGCAGCAGTTCTGTTGTGATTCTGCCTGTTTGCTATGTTTCTGATCTGTCTGCCATGTTTATTCTGTATTGCCTGGTTATTGTTTTGTCATTTGGTTACTTAGTTATGTTCATGTTTTGTCTTGTTTAGTTTTTGCCATGTTTTGTATTTTGCCATATTCCATTCCAGCAGTTACATTCCGGTCCATGTTTTTGTTATCACCGTGCGTTGCACTTTGTCTCCCCCTGTCTGGTCTCTTGTCTCTTGTCTGCTCTCAGCCCCAGTATTGCGTGCCACTCTTTTGGGTGATTTAATGGATTCTGGTTTTCAACCATTCCTTCCAATCTCGTTTACTTCCTTCATCTTGCTTTTTCTGGATTACTAACCAATACTAACAGTTTGTTGTTTTTGTTAAATTACTAACCAAGACTAACATTGTACATAGTACTAACTTACTAACAAGCACTAGGGATTGTATAGCTGCACTCTACTAATTGACTAATGATCTCTCAGCATTCGCCCTGTTCTAATCTCCGCCTCTTGCCTTCACTCAATTTACTTTGCTGTGCTTCTAGCAGATTCTCTGCACCTGTCTAATCACTGTTCTGCCACTCACTCTGTGCACGTAGAAATCCCTAACCGGATCTGTTTGTTCTGTCTATAGGCTGTCTTGTGATCCTTGTCTGCGTTTTGGCTTTTGCCTATTTCATGTGATTAGGTTCTCCCTCATGTTTGCTTCCTTTGTAATTAGCCTCATTTCCTGCACCTGTGTTCTATGTATCATGTGATCTCCCAGGAGTGTATATTAGGTGTCTTTTCACAGCACTTCCTTGTCAGAATGTTTCTCTTGTTTACCTGTGCTGCTATTGTCTTTACCTTGTACTCATAGTGTTACTCTTCTGACTGGACCGTCCGACTTATGATTTTTGGCTCTGCTTTTTGGTTCTATTGTCTGCATCTGTTTACAAACCCTTTTTGCCCAACTACGAGTTTTGTGTTTGCTGCCCTGTTAACGGTTTGGATTTCGCTCACTGGATTTTGGCTTTTGCTTCTGACAAACCTGTGCCTGAGTACCGAACCTGTTTTTGCCCGACCACGAGTACTGTGATTGCTGCCCTGGTTTTCGACTCTGATTCTGCCCTACTGAATTGTCATTTTTTTGGATTGTGGACTTTGTACCTGTGCCTTCTGCCCTGCGGGGGTTTCCCCGCTCGCTTAAACTCATCTACTGCACTGCTTGGTTCTTGCGTCTGGTTCCTGAGCGTATCCTCACAGGTTCATTGTTTTTAAAAAGGGGAAACATTCTGCTCTACTCAATATATCAACTGTAAGCTGATGCTCCAAAAATGTCTAAATCAAATTAAGTGCAAATTCAAGCATCCATGAAAATGTGTTAAATATTTATTGAAGCACAAACCACATTTCAGGCAAAACATCCTTCTCCAGCGTGCCGGGAGTAACAACGTTAAATACAAGTTTAATCAATGATAATCTTTATCTGGTGCAACAACTAAATTGGTGTGGTAAGAGTCAACAATAAACAAAACTTTCATGAAAAAAGTTCAACAGAACTCTTTGAGCCCTTTAGGCATTAAATTGACGAGCTCATAATTCCAAAAGCTCTGACAGAGGACCTTGTCTCGACATGCCCCTGAACAGTGATGGGGGGAAAACTATGAAAATATCTGAATGCTCTAGCAGACACCAGATGAGATCGTTCAAAATTGTCACAGTGACTCAATTTGCTTGTTAACCAACTCTGGCAAAGCTCTAGCAATGACCATTTTATCATTTAATGTTGTCTGCATTGTGTAGGGAAACACAGTTTACAAAAAACTCATGACACATTACCCATTTCTATTGTGTATTTGTAAATTTTACAATTAGCCAGATTTTCAGCTGCTAAGTTCTACAAAATACTGCAGTCCACCAAGTGGTTATGAATTAAAATTAATGACCTAATTTTTGTTAATCAACAAAAATATAACCTTTAATTGAAACAAAAGAATCATGGTTAAATATTTTTCTCAAACACATGCACCAATATTTTTGGATCCCCTTCATTTAATGTGTTATGCAAGAGAACAGTTTAGTCATCTCCTACAATCAATGAGGTGGGAGAACACATGGCAATGGATCTGAGACCACTCCTTAAAGCAGAATTTCTTTAGATCAGCAGTTCCCAACTTTGGTCCTGGGGACCCATTGTGTTTGCTGGGTTTTGTTTGAATTGCAACTGTAGGATTTTAACAAGCCGTTAATTTGTCTTAATTCGGTGCATTTCTTGTCAAAAGCAGTTCTTCATGCTCCTATGCCACATTTTGACATGTATACCACAAAGAATAAAAGATCCTTGAACATGTACTTTTTTTTTCCCATATTGCAAGGCATTTCCAGTTATTTAATTATACTTAACAATATAAATGCACAAACCAAAAATGCTGAGTTAAATTGACCTATAATGAAATATGCCCACAAATTGTTTATTGGTGTACTGAATGTGTTTTGCTCAATTCTGTTGACCCACTTCTCATTGACAACTCCCTATGAGATTACTCACTGAGTTATTCCGCCTGTGAGCTGCAGAGAGCATAACATTGAGTTGATCAGTCAGTGTGACCAATACACAGGCGCTCCTTGCACCAGGGTCAATAAAAGGCCACTGCAAAATGTGCACTGTTGTCACAATGCCACAGATGTCACAAGTCATGAGGGAGCGTGCCATTGGCATGCTAAAGGCTGGGATATCTGTGACAACAGTGTCAACACACTTGAATGTGTGTCATTCCACCATCAGCCAGTTGAGAAGTCGATTCAGAGAGACTGGCAGCACTGCGAAATGTCCACATGCCCCACGACCACATGTGACCACGCCCACACAGGATCGGCACATGCGGTCCAGCACCTCCGTGATCAGCTCCGACCAGCCACCAGGACAGCTGACGAGACCGTCGGACTGCACAACAGGCGGATATCAGCTCAGGCTGTCCGAAACCGCCTGAGGGATGCAGACCTCCGAGCCCACCAAGGTCTCGACCTGACCGCCATCTGTCATCGGTACAGACGTGACTGGGCCAACCGTAACCTTCGCTGGATGCTTGCATGGTGGAGGACGGTGTTATTTAATGATTAATCGCGATTCCAACTGTACCGCGCTGATGGCAGACAACACGTATGGTGATGTGTGGGCGAGCGTTACGCTGATGCCAGCTCCGAGTTGCACTGCAGGAGGAATGGGACAACATTCCTCAGGCCAATATTGACAACTTTATGAAGTCCATGCACCGGAGGTGTACCGCTTTACGTGATGCCGATGGTGGACACACTTGTTACTGAGTGCTGTGAACTCTGTCCGCTGACCCCTGTTGGGTTCAGGCTGTGATAACTCATGAATTGTGTACAGTAAATTGTTAGTCATGTTTCTGTTGCTTGAATATTAAGGCAAGAATAAAATAATTGTTTTGTTGAAATATTTCCTGATTGATAAAAAAAAAACGAAAATAATCACTCCGCATGTTTATATTTTTGTTCAGTGTAGATCAAATTAGACAAAATCAATTAAAAATTTGGAAAATCAATAAGCCCCAAATTAGGTTGCTGAACACAAGTGTTTGAGGTTCCTTAAAAATACTTTGCTTGAACTGAATTAAATGTGACACACAAAAAAAAGGTTTGACAACCATTAGTTTTGTTTTTGAGTGTCATGATATAAAACAAATAATGATTAATATGTTTTTAAACCTGGTTTGACCAAAAAGATTTGGAACCTCATCAGTATTTAGTATTAGGGTGAACTGAGCAAATTTAGAAAAAAGAATTGAAATTAAAAGTTTGCTCAGATCTGCGTTTTTGAATCTGAATTTTTTCTAAGCAAAGAAAAACTGTTGTGGAATTATGTGTTACTAGCCTAGAGAGAAAGTCATTTGATGACATCAGGGGTAATTGTATTGTTTTAATCTACTCTGAAGATAGAGGTGCTGCTTACTTTCACTTGTGCAGAGCACCTCCATTTTTGTGTAAGCCTGATTTAGTAAGTCAGCATCTCGACCTTCATGGATGCTCGTTAATTGGATAGCCTGGCAGGAAAGTCATTTCACGAGGGCAGTGCTAATAAAAACCCAAAAAAAGTTTGAGGGGGCAAGCAGTCTTCCAGCCACCACACCACCACAATGTCCAGTCATCTTCCTCCACCTGATAGATGCAGAGAGAACATGCAATCACAGACATAAACCAACATGCACATCAATACCACACCCATACACACATTCATGCAGACAAAAACAAAAAAAAAACCACCCACACACAACACCACATACACAAATACCAAATGCACGTATGCTCATACAAATACTCACACACATGGGTACATACAGCTGAGATCAAAAGTTTGTGAAATGTTACCATTTATTTTGAAAATATGAATCATCATGCAAAAAACTTGGCATTTATTTAAGGATAGTGATCATGTGAAGTCATTAATCATCACTTACGTAGGTGTTAGGCTCCTTTTTAAATCATAATGATAACTGAAATCACCCAAACGGCCCTTATCGTAAGTTTTCATACCCTTGAATGTTTGACCTTGTTATATAGACACAAGGTGACACACTCAGGTTTAAGTGGCTATTAACGGTTCCACACCTATGGCTTTTTAAATTTTCACTAGTGTCTGAGTATAGTCATTGAGTTTGTAAGCTCCTGAGTGGATGCACTGATCTGGCTAGACACTGAACAATGAGGGGCGGGAAAAAAAACTGTCCAAGGACCCTCGTAACATGGTAGTTCAACTTTTTGAAGATGGGAAAGGATATGAAAACATATCCTAAGACTTAAAGATACCAGTTAGTACTGTTCAGTCTGTGATTAAGAGGTGGAAAATTTAATAATAATAATAATAATAATAATAAATTTTATTTACATATAGCGCCTTTTAGGACACTCAAGGACACCGTACAACAAGACTAAAAGAAAAGAAAGAGACAATAATGAAAAAACACAATAAAAACAGTTAAACAGAATATGCAAGTCTAAACAGATGGGTCTTTAAGCGTGATTTGAAAATGTGGGTAGAGGTACTGTTTCTAAGATCAGAGGGGAGGGAATTCCAGAGGCGAGGCGCAGAGCGGCTGGAAATACAGGGTGCTCTGGAAAAAGATGGTGTGGTCCTTTTAAAGGAGCACAATAAGGAGGTACTTAAACAATGAGCTGCATAGTCGAGTTGCTAGAAGGAAGCCATTATTGCCCCAATCCCACAAAAAAGGCCACCTAAAATATGCCAGACAACAGCTTGACACACCTCACAACTTCTGGGATACTGTCATTTGGAGTGACAAGACCAATATAGAACTTTACGGTCACAACCAGAAGTGCTACGTTTGGAGAGCAGTCATCAGCATTCCCACTGTAAAGCATGGTGGTGGCTCTCAGATGTTTGGGGTTATGTGAGCTCTAAAGGCACAGGGAATCTCGTGAAAATTGATGGCAAGATGAATGCAGCATGTTATCAGAAAATACTGGCAGACAATTTGCTTTCTTCAG
This sequence comes from Gymnothorax javanicus, assembly GCA_029692085.1. Taxonomy (NCBI): domain Eukaryota; kingdom Metazoa; phylum Chordata; class Actinopteri; order Anguilliformes; family Muraenidae; genus Gymnothorax; species Gymnothorax javanicus. The sequence goes on from CM056195.1 coordinate 79,897,739, forward strand.
CATGAAAGCTGTGCATGGGACGCGCTTGGACTTTCCAGCATGACAATGATTCAAAGCACAAGGCCAAGTTGACCCTCCAGTGGTTATAGACGAGAAAGGTGAAGGTTCTGGAACGGCCATCGCAGTCTCCTGACCTCAATATCATCGAGCTGCTTTGGGGAGATCTCAAACGAGCAGTTCATGCAAGATGACCAAAGAATTTACAGGAGCTGGAAGCATTTTGCAAGGAAGAATGGGCAGCTATACCACCTGAGAGAATTATGGGCCTCATTGACAAACTAACACAAAAGACTGCATGCTGCTATTGATGCTAAAGTGGGCCATACATAATATTAAGAACTCAGGTTACGCACACTTTTGAACAGGATTCATTTAATTTTTTTCCCTTTTTGCCATGTTTTATTTGATGATTGTGCCATTCTACATGACCCACAGTTGGATATGAATCCAATAAGAAATAAAAGAAATTGTGACCGTATAATGATGTAGGGCGCAAGCCCCAGTATAAAACCCCCACGCCATTACACCATTTGTTCCTACAAAATCTTCTCGCTCAGATTCCAAGTGACAGACCATTCTGGCGGTCATCCAGAATTCACAGAACTGCAATCACACTCGTAACTCTTTTTCTATTTCATTCTTCCTGACCACCAGAAGGTGATGCTTTCACACTGGATGACTTACACCAGCAAGGTCACAAGGAAATCTTACCATGCTAAGGCCTGGAAGCTGTTGACAGTACAGCTGTTGCCAGCATGGGGAGCTGCCACATTGATGCTGTAATAGCAAGCAAAGGCACATGAAGACTTTCAGCTCACAACTGCACAGATATCTTGCAGAGAGATCGCCTTCAAGGCTGCCCAGGATGTGTACATACTCTTAACTGAGTGACACCTTGACATTACAAGGTATAGGAAGACCTTGGGACCAACAGGCATGCAGAATCACATCTAAAATCCAATTAGAAAGTCTCTGTTTTTATAGAGATTTGCCCATCTTGCAAAGTTCCCCCTCTCACTTTGTTGATGTGATAGCAAGCAGATATGCTGTCTTAGCAGACAACCACTTCAATTCTGACTGCCCTAGTGGTTTAAATGGGGGCAGACATAAGGAACTCAATATCAATTTCACGTCCCACGATGGCACAATTACAATTACTCTTGAAATTCCAAGTCTCTCTACACCCTTTACTTTCAAGGTCGATGCGCATCTACTGCCATCCAACAACGACTGCAGGAAGGGCAAAATAATAGCCACCAAGCAGCTCTCCCGCATCTCCCCATGTGCTCTGCACCACTGGGAAAAAATTCTACCATTAATTAGCATAAAGTGACTCAGTTGATGGAGCTCTTGAGCTTAATACAGTGTGGATCACTGACTGGTCACAAGATAGCTGGACACACAGCTGAAGGTGATCCCGATTCTGATTTGATATGCATCCTTCCAGCTGCAAGAGAAGGTCTGCTCTCCTCGGAAGTAACTTTAGCTCCCCACTGAGGAGTTTAAGAAGCCCTGGAAACCATGATCTTCCCGGCCAGTTGGGGTTTACTGGCAGTAGCATGTGACCTCCCCGCTGGGCTCGGTCCAGCATACCCCGAATGAGCGGAATCGGAGGGAAGGCACACAGAAGGCAGGCTGGCCAAGTGTGAGCATCCTGACCCAAAGGACTGTTGTGCTCCATCAGAGAATACCAGAGGGGACAATATGTAGATTTTTATTTGAGAAAAACATCCACTTCTGCTTTACCATATCTGCCCCAAATTACTGACTACCTCCGGGTGGAGTCTCTAGTCTCCTGGAGTTGGCTCTAAGTGAGAAAGCACACCAGCCACACCGTTCTGAGAGATGTACTGCTATGAGGCTCAGCCCTGTGCCATTTTTGATCCAAGTGGAGTCTATTGACCCAGATCTGAATGGGACATAAAGAAAGAAGACCCAGAAGGACGACCGTAGAAGCTGCCATCTGCATGCCCAACAGCCTGAGAATGAGGCCTTATTTTAAAGTCCTGGTCTTCTGAAAGCAACCTACGAGTTGCTGAATAATCTTCACTCGCTTCACGGGAAAGCTCGCATTGACCCTGAGTCTATAGTAGTGATGCACCGATACCAATACCAGAATCGGGTATCTGCCCGATACCTCGTTAATATACACGTACTCGTACTCGTCCACATTTGCCGATACCACGCACCGATACCACTTAATGTAAGACACAAGGTAACTGCCTGCTCACGGTCGCATAGGCCAGTGGTTCTCAACGTCGGTCCTGGGGACCCCATGTGTGTGCTGGCTTTTGTTCCTACCACAATTGCAATTGTAGAACTTTAACAAGCTGTGACTGTCTTAATTAGTTGCTTTTCATGTTCAGAGTTGTTTATATATCTCTTTAGTCAAATGTTACATAGGAACATCCATACATGCAATGAAGAATAAAACACCCTTGAAGATAGTGTGTTTATTGCAATACTGCAAGTAATGTCAAGCAACATAACATGTCAAACAGATCAAATTATACACTGAGGAAATCAATAAACCCCAGATTAGGCTGCTGGACACAACTGTTTCAAGTTCTTTCAAAAAGCTTCAGGTGAACTTAATCAGATCAACATAACACAAAACTGGTTTGTTTGTGGACTACATTTGTCATGATGAGCCAAGTAGTTTTCACTAATTAGGAGCCATCTACATCATTAATTTGATTGGTTACATTGTTTTCTCTCCTTTTATGCTGTTATTTCCGATATACTGCAATGTGCGAATGCTATTTTTGAAATTCTTGATGGCAAATAGATATTTCTGTTAAGTTGTGGGTTAAGAGGGCAAATAACTGCTCTAAACATTAAATGCACATAATTAAGACAAATTAGCAGCTTGTTAAAATCCTACGATTGCAATTGTGGTTGGAACAAAAGCCAGCACACACATGGGGTCCCCAGGACTGACGTTGAGAACCACTGGCATAGGCTACAGTATGTTGTACTATCTGACTTCTATGTCTAGGGGGAGACAGCGAGTTAGAAAAAATATGAGAAAGAGAGCTTTATAGTCATCACATCACATGCAGGCATACGCACATACACACAAGAGGTGTATAGTAAAGAAGAACATGTAGGCAACTTCGTTACAGTACTTAAGTAGGTTTTTGAGGATTTGCACTTTACTTGAGTTTTTTTTTTTTTAAACCGGGACTTCTACTCTACTACATTTAAAAGATAAAAAGTGTACTTTTTCTTTGTTACTTTGACACTGGCCACTTCACTACTCGTTACAAATTAAAATATGTACATAAGTCATTATTTAAGGATTATCTGGATGCGGCGTGTTCAAGAAGAACAACGGTGTTCAGCAAGGTATCTTCAGCGTTTTGTGCAGATGTTTCTGCCAGCGGACATGGAGCTGCAAATTTATGCACGCAATTACAATATTCTATCACTAGATGGCACACCCGGATCAGTTATTCAATATTTACAAGCAAGCCGAGCTCGCACAAGCACACACCCACAATCACACACACAGAGACTTAGAATTGTGAATCTTCTTATTTTACGACAAATATATTAGTAACATATGGTTACCTTAAACATTTTAGTTGTGGTTAAGTTAAATCTTTTTCATTTGTCATTTGTGTGATTGAAATATGGTGATACCACACACTTTAAGTGATGCCTTGTTTGCTTGGAAAGCTATTATTGACTTTAGTTGGATTGAGAATGCCTATGAATGTGTGTAGAAACTATCTGTGGCAATTAATAGTTCTACTGACTTTTTATGAAGTTGGCTGTGTTACCTTGCCTATGCAGCGAGTTTACTTTTCATTTGTCAAGCTTCAGTAATGTTTTGCCTCATTTGATGGCAGTGCTAGTTCAAAGGCTTTTTGTCAGGCCTAAAAACAGAAAGATTAGCAGTTAGGCCCACTCTTTTTTTTTTTTTTTTTTTTTTTTGGAAATAGCCATGTGTGAATCATTTGATATTGGCCTCTTTTGGGCTTGTTATAAAAAGAAAATAAAACCTGTACTCCGAAATTGTCATTGTATTTTCCTGGAAAACATTTCAACAATATCGGTATCGGTACTCGGTATCGGCAAGTACACAAAATGAAATACTCGTACTCGTATTGGTTTTTAAAAAAGTGGTATCGGTGCATCTAGTCTATAGTCATGCCCAGGTAATCTACCCTCTGGCTGGGAGTAACATTGCTCTTCATGAAATTCACTGTAAGGCTGAGCTGGTTCACGTGGCCAAGAAGTGTAGCAGTGTCTCTGACAGCCTGCTCTATGGTTGGGGAAATGATTAGTGAATCGTCCAGGAATGGCAAAATTTTCTACCCTCTGGCTTGAATGGGAGTGAGGGCGGCTGCCACCCACCTCGTAAATATACGTGGGCCAAGAGAAAGACAGAATGGCAACACTTTGAATTGCTAAGCATGTCCTTGAAATGCAAACCTCAGCAACTGCCTGTGGTGTGGTACAATGAGCACATGGAAATAGGTATCCTTGAAGTCTACTGACATGAACCAAGCCCCGGGTTCCACTGACTGGAGAACATCTGCTACCTGTAACATAGGGAATGGCAAAAGCTTTCCAAACTTGTTCAACCCCCACAGATCTAGGATTGGGTAGAACCTGCCATCCTTCTTTAGAATTAAAAAATAGATGGAGTAAAATCCACTGAGCTGTGTATGCAGCTCTACAGGCTCAATGGCGTCTTTCTCTAAGAGGGCTGTTTGATCCTGACTGAGGGCCAGGACTTTTGCCGGATCTCTGACCACAGACATATTGACCCCACGGAAAGTGGGTGGGCAGCGTTGAAACTGTAGTGTGTATCCCTTGGTCAATGCGGACACCACTCAAGGGTCTGTGGTCTCCCTCTCCCAGTGGCTGAGATGCTGCTGAGAAAAATGTCCAACGCCGACCCTTTCAGCTCAATACTTTATTGACTGGAAAAGCAGGCAACATTACAACCCAGCAGGGTCTTCATCAGGCAAATGACTTACATGACCCGTAGACAGGTATATATAAAGGTGGTAGTAGGCCAATAACATCATTCTGACATCACTGTCAGCCAATTAAAGCTATAGTCTACGATTTCCCCGCCACACACACCTCCCCCACCCCCTCTGTGCTTCTTCCGACGCCATGCGCCCTTCCCTGAAAGCTCCATCTCATCCCCTCGAAAACCAACACGCCCCCTCCCGCTGAGAAGAGAGCAGGTTCGCTGCACACAGAGCGCTGGTTTGACGTGGAGGCAAAGAATTGCTGACATTAGCTTCTTACCTTCATAATGACAGCAGCGCTGCGCTGCCTGAACCAAACAAACACGGTGATTTTGCGCACTCAATGTGTAAACATGTTAGCTATATTAGCATATAAGGTCTACATAGAGGCTAACTGTAACTAGCGTTGACACCGCAATGTGGATCTCTATCGAGTAAATAAACGCTCACACAGACTTTGCACGACCAATGTGTAAAGCATATTAGCATGTAAGTCCAGTGTTGTGTCCAAAACCATTCCCCCATCGAAATTAGTTTCCTGTTCTCACAACCAATGCTCACAACAAACCGGCATTTAAAGGATAACGCTAGTGTAATTTCAATAGTAAGTAGGCTGACAGAAATAACGTTACGGAAGGTTAGCTTTCACTGCAGTAAGCCAGCACTCACCTAATACTTATCTATGAGTTATCGACGTCCCAACGTACGATCAATATTACAGAAACAGAAATCAACTTCTACAATAAAACAATGATTACCCGTCCAACAGAAACGCTGCAGTGACTGCATCGTTCCTTAGGCCCAGCGAGTCCCATAACAGTCTCCACCGTGGAAAGGCTTCTCCTATATTTATTCTCGTTTGAGATCTGGCTTGATCCAGCTTTCTCTTCTCTTCAGCCTTTCCGACCGCAGGCTTTCTTTCTCTAGTCCTCTTAGTCGTTGGGGCAAGTAGAGGTGGGACAGGCGGTTGCCCAGAGCTTTCCTTCTCCATGTCTCTGCAGTTTGTTGTTGTTGTTCTTCTTCGGCGTTTTTCGGCGCTTGGCAACCGTGATGTCTCAGCAGGGTGGCTTTGGGGCACAGCGGAAGAGGGAGGACAGGAAAACCGGAGTCCCAAATATGAATGAGGGAGGGAGGTACAGGGCAGCAAAAAAGGAGTTGTGGAACCAAGCCAGGGAAACTCCTATTCAGCCCGAACAATTCCTATTGGTTGACTTCTTTGCGTGCCATCAGCCTCCAGAGAGAGTGGATTTTTTGGTTCCTTTTGCTATGAGTAGTGTGTAGGAGATACTTTAGGGCCATAATCATCATCAAACTGAAGATAATGATTTTAACCTTGGGAAAAATTGTAGACTATAGCTTTAAGGCTAAGACGCAAATACGTTGTACACTCAATAATACACAGGCATGATTCATCATAGAAAAAATGACGCAGTGTAAACAGACATGACATAGCATACAACAAGAGATGTAATAACATTTTTTGTATTAAAAATAAATGATATATGCATGCAGAAGTACCAGGCAGGAAGGCAAAGGACAGTCAGAGAAAGGGTTTTATGTCAAATTCCTCATTCAAACCTTTAGGAGACGTGGTATTAAGAAAATAAATGCAATAAGTTTCTCATTGGAGGAGCCCTCTTTCGAGATCACCCCCCCCGGGATGTTTCTCAACTTATTCAATGCCAACATACCTCAGTGTAGTCACATTATGACCCGCTTGTTTAAAATGAGCGGCTAAATGAGGTTTTATGAAGTGGAAGATGATAGCATAGGCCTAATGCTTTCACAAGTGTGCCTACTCTTTCAACAAAGCTTTTTTGATACTGGGTGAACTTTCATTTTTAGTTTGGAACTGTTTTATGGTGGAAGATGATAGCTGAATGCTCCTCATAAACGATACTGGGTGAACTTTCAAGTTCAACTCTGGGCTTACTGAAAAGGAGAAATGTTAACATTGCACTACTAAAGGAGACTCATTTACTGCATGCTGATACAGGCCGTCTGGTAAATAGATTTTATCATACTATAGCATCTTCCTCAGTGACCACAAAAACAAAAGGTGTATCCATTGTTGTTAGACGGAATCCTCCAATTAAGCTACTATCCTCTTGGTCAGATGATGCTGGCAGAATTGTGATCACCACAATTGAATCTAATTCTAGGAAAATAGTGCTAGTCTCAGCCTACGCACCTAATGTTTATGATGGTACTTTCTATAACACACTCACTAACAAAATGTTAGAGCTAACTCTTATTGTTGGTGCAGACTTCAATGCTGTGTGGGACCCAGTTGTTGATAGGTCGAATGCAGGAGCCATAGGAGAGCAGGCCCAGGCCACAAATGCTCTAAAATCGGGGGCCAGCAGCCTAGAGCTCATGGATATTTGGCAATTAGTCAATCCCACTTCTAAGGCTTTTACTTTTTTTCAGTCAGACATAAATCTTTTTCCAGAATTGATTTTATCTTTGCATCCCTTCAGCTTTTTCATTCCATTGACAAGGCAGTGTTGCTCCCAATAGCTCTGTCTGACCACAAAGGTGTCTTCCGCTCCACCACTGGGTCATCTGTCCCAGCGTGCAGCTAGATGGCGTTTTAATACTTCTTTATTAAGAAATGAATCTTACATAAACCAGTTTATGGCTGAATTCAAGATTTTTTCTGACCTGAATGCTGGCTCTGTAGAAGACCCCAGGATAACGTGGGATGCAATTAAAGGGTTCATTAGGAGTAATGCTATATTATTCTGTTCCAACACACGCAAGCCTAGGTCACTTGAATTGCAAAATCTTGAAGCTGAATTTACCAGGCTTGATTCTGCTTTGCAAGCTATCTTCTCAGACCAAGTGGCTCTAGAACTGGCTCTGGTCCAGAAGGAAATTAACAATATTCTCAAACAAAAATCCGAACTTCAAATTCACAGGACAAGACAGCGTTATTGTTTCATGGTGCCAGGCCTAGTCACTTGCTTGCCATGAGAATTAGGACTAGTAAATATTTTGCTGACACACCTGCTATTAAATCTGCAGACAGCAATATTAGTACTGATCCTAAAGAGATAAATGAAGCATTCCAAACCTTTTATTCTGATTTAAATCAATCAGAGGTTACACTAGATAAAAACCATTGTAGCAGATGGTTGAATCTGTTAGACTTACCTCAACTGGAGGAGGAGTCAACTGATATAGATAAATCAATTACTTTAGAGGAATTAAGAGCAGCAGTACAGAGGATGCAGAGAGGTAAATCGCCAGGGATTAATTGGATCCCCCCTGAGTTCCATGCAACTTTCCGGGAACAAATGGGACCCTTTCTTCTTGATATGAGGCAATTCCATGAGAATGTGGACACAAGACAAGAAAATTCAAATTGATTTTACTGCATTTTTGATTTGTTCAAGGCAAAACTAGGATATCAGAGGCTCAGAAACTGATGCTGCTTTCTTGGTTTCATTTGTATGTTCCAAGTACCAAACGTTTTTACATTCATGTTTTCAGCATCTTGGAGGCACAGAATTTGCTGTAATTGGGAGAGAGCCTTGTCCATCATTAATTGTGATATATCTCCAAAATCAACACATTTAGATAGTTCAAGGCAAGCCCTTTCTAGATATGAAGTCCATTTTCATTGATCCTTCATCATTTTGGGCATAATGGGCCCCAAACTTAGCAAAATTGAACGTAATGTGAGTTACCAAAAACAAGGTATTTTTAATCTCCAGCCCACATCTCAGTGAGTTAAATCTTCCTCTGCTGTGGGTGTAACCTTTATGTAGGTACCTAAAAAAGAAAGGGTGTCTGAGCAGCACTGGCCCTATTATTTGGATGTTATTAAGAGCTGACCTTAACGGTAACATGAGTTACCGTAACATGAGTTACCCACCCTCCTGGACTTTCTTAAGCCTCAGTCCATGGATAGTTATGTCAGTGTAATTCTATTACTTGCAATAGAACCTTCAGAGTGTTGGCTATCGATCATATGATTTTCAGTTTTCTATCTATTTCTATCTTTTAAGAAATTTTAAATTGAAATGAAGTGATGTTTTTGCGTGTCCTTTTTGCGTAACATGAGTTACCAAGTTGTAGGTGCCTCCAATTCCCACATTTCGAGGGACAGCACTTTTCTTTCCCAGTGATGTATGTATATGAGTGGGATCTATCTATGTACGGAAAAACACTTGTCACAGGTAAATGACAATGACATAACAGCTGATTGAAAATTGATATTAGCCTTATAATGCAACGTGAGTTGCCATGGAATTGCCCTATGATTAATTTTTCAATTGAAAAGGGTGGTTTCTAAAGGGATGTCAACACTGCCCTGATCTCCTTACTTTTGAAAAAGGATAAGGTTCCCACAGAATGCTCTAGCTATCACCCTCTTAGCCTTTTAAATTCTGACTTAAAAATCTTTGCAAAGCTCCTGGCCCGTCGTCTAGAGTCCCATATGTCAAAATTAGTCAATTGTGACCAAACAGGCTTCATAAAATCAAGAATGGCAGTAGAAAATGTCAGACTTCTTCTGCATATCATTGATGCTGCTGGAGATAGTGATACACTAATGTCACTTCTTTCCCTTTACGCAATGAAAGCCTTTGACAGACTGGAATAGTCTTTTCTATGGTCAGTTTTAGAGGTAATGGGCTTTGGTGCCACTTTCATTGGAATGATTCAAGTTTTGTACAATAATCTCTCTGCATGAGTGTTACCTCTGCATGAGTGTTAACAGGGCGCACTTTCTCCTCTTTGTTTTCAGTCTCAAGATCCTCACGCGAAGGCTGTCCACTGAACCCTGCATTATTTGTCCTATCCCTTGAGCCTCTGGCCCAAGCTATTCGCCTGTCCAATACGGTGTCCCCTATATGCATCCGCGATACACAGCATCACCTGTCATCATTTGCGGATGATTTGATGGTGTTCTTAGAAAATCCTTCTCAATCTATACCTCACCTTTTATCCATTTGTGAGGAATATGGAAGTCTGGTTTTAAAATTAACTGGTCTAAGTCTGCACTCCTGCATTTAAATGACTCTGCCAAGAGATCAGTGCTCTCTATTAATATTCCCATAGTTAAACAATTTAAATATCTAGGCATTGAGGTTTTCCCCTCTTTAAACCAGATAATTAAGCATAACTACTCCGTTGCTCTCCCCAATGTCTTGAAGGACATGGAAAGATGGACATGCCTTCCCATGTCTATTCAAGCCCGTGTCTCTGTGATAAAAATGAATATTTTGCCCAGGATTAATTTTGTCAGCTCTATGCTCCCTCTTTCCCCTCCATAAGACTACTGGGTTAAACTACAGTCTGCAGTATCTAAATTTGTTTGGAAAGGCAAGCGACTGAGGTTAAAGATGTCTGTTCTACAGAGGAGAAAGGAAGATGGCGGCCTCTCTGTCCCTAACTTAAAACTGTAGTTTTGGTCATTTGTGCTAAGGCCTCTCCTTACCTGGTTCAACCCGCACACCCCTGTCTCCTGGCATAATTTAGAGAGCTCCATGATAGAACGTTGGTCCCTCCATGACGTGCTTTTTGCTAACATCTCTAACAAACAGTGCCAACTGCGCTTTGGTCCTATTATTTCTCACCTTCTAAGGACCTGGATATTGGTTGAAGCATATTGCCGCAACTCATTTAATTGGCATACCCTCTCTCCATTATTCAACAACAATGAAGCACTTCTGATTAGAAGGAGACCTGTATCAGCTCCGCAGCGGGAACAAAGGGGAGTTCACTATCTTAAAAACATTTTTAATGATAATGGGCTGCTCTCTTTCTCTGATATTCAAAACGCATTCAGCCTGCCACTTTTCGCCATTTTCTTTCATTTACAATTAAGATCAGCGCTCAAGGCGCTTGGTGTCCCTTGGCAGAGGCCTGTGCCCACACACCCTATTCATAAATTGTTCACTGTACAGGAAAAAACTAAGGGTATAGTATCAAGACTATAAATTTTTGGTGATACCTGAACGTTTTGGACTCTCTGTAGAGAGGATCTGGCAACGAGATTGCCCAGATTTCAATCAAGAATTTGATTGGCATGATGTGTGGTCTAACATCTCGGAAGTATCACGCAACCCAGACCATCAACAGATTCATTGCAATTTCATCCATAGGACATATCTTACCCCTGTTAAATTGCATCACATGAAAATGATCAATAACCCTCTCTGTACTTTCTGTCCACTGAAAGCTCAGAGCACATATCTTCATATGATATGGACCCGCCTCCTTGTTGCCCAGTTCTGGAACAATATTGCATCCAAACTATCTGTCTTGATTCATAATGTGGTACCTGTAGCTGTGAGTGTTTTGATTTTAAATGACCTGTCAAGCCTTCATCTTTCTAAAACCCAGAAGCATGCAGTGTTTGCTGGACTAACTGCTGCTAAGAAAATGATTTAAACTCGCTGGAAGCCACCTCATGACTTGTCTATTCTAACCTGGACACTTTACATTTTGGATGTCATATATATGGAACTCTCCACAGCTTGCATTAATGGTGCTTCAGAAAAAATTTTGGGCACTTGGCACAATATTTCTGAATCTTTGAAACAGATGTTGTAGGCTCAAATCAGGCCTTCCTACTTTGGCTTGTGTAGATATTTGGTCACTTTTGTTTTGTGCAAGTCCCTCTGTATGTGTGTCTTTTCTATTTGTATATGTTTGTCTCTTGTGTTTGTTTATGTCAGTGTTTGTGTGTTGTTTTTTTTTTTACTTTTTCTTCCCTCCCCCCTGTCTTTTTTACTTCTTCTTCCCTTCCCCCCGTCTCTCTCTCTATATATATATATCCTAGGACACGTTCCTTTGTCTTGGGCATGTTGTATGTAATTCCAAGAATGCAATATGATGGCACTGTATTCTGTGTGATTCTGTGGTACTAAATAAAAATCACTTGATTGCAAAAAAAAAAAAAGTGATCCCAAAAAAAAAAGATATTCACAAAAGTGGCAAGGCATTATGATGATAACACCTGGGAGCAAAGAAGGACATGAGACAGTAAAACAATTAAATGAAATAAACTACCAAACATATGCAGACTGCTGGAATGAGGGAGGAACCAATTAATGAGACATGAGGATTGTGACATCGACTTCATAGCACAGATGCCATAGAAATAAAATTCAACTGAAATCAATCATCTCAACACCTTTCATAAGTTTGGGAGATTGTGTTCACAGGCAGAGCTTAGAACATAAAATCATACTGCCAAGACAGATTCAGGGTAAATTCAAATATGAGTTAGACTAAGTGACGTTACATTGCAAATAAAAAGCTATCAGTACTGTTTGAGGGTTTTTAGGCCTCAGTGGAGAGGCTTAAAACAGTTATACTGAATAATAGAAGCCTCTGGGACACACAAAGACAGGTGGAAGTTGTCAGCACATTGTAAAGACTTATATTTGAACAGGCTGACAAGTGCATTTTAATGTGTGTAACAGTCTTGGAGGGATGCCAGAGAGAATTTGAGCTGTTTAAACCTCGCTGTCAAGAGCTGACAAAGCAGCAAGAGACAAAAAGAAAACACAAAACACTTGCTACTTTACATGGCATTTATGTGAAGCACAATTCATTCACAGAAAATGACATGTACTAAGGGAAAAATGATTTCATATGTTGGAAATGATCTTTCTAAAAGCGGCCTCTCAGGCATGACACATTTATTTATTTATTTATTTATTTACTTACTTAAAAGCAAAGGGATATGCTATTCCATTTTTCAATTATGGATATCCTTCTTACTGTATATATTTTTAATGTGTCAAATCCTGCAAACAGATTTTGAAATGCAGAGCTACCTTAAGGTTCCCATGATTAGAAACAAAACAATCATGTCATTTGTAACTTCATATATGTGCAGAGCTCAGATCAAGGGTACCCAAGTGTTACATTTTGGGTGAACTTTCAAACTGAAGGACAGACCTTGGAAATACTATCATGAGAAACTTCAAACATTGGCAAACATACTCCAAGAGTGCCAGACCTTAAGACATCTGCCTTTTGCAATTATAGATCAACAAACTTCACTCTGTCACAAAATGTAATGTGCATAACTCGGAGTCCACTCTATGCAGCAACCTCTTCAAAGATTTCAATTTTGTAACAAAACTGTTTTTTATACTGATGTATATCATTATGCAAATAAAAAGCAAAAGACAAATCAAAATCCTGAGCAAAAGTTCTGAATATAGGGCATAAACAAAGGCGGACACTGAGTTATGTACATTACATTTCACTGAGTAGCACAAAAACTTTTCTCCTAGTTTGGTAATTTGTGAACACAGCATCTTCATACTATTCTATGTCACAGATAACTATGCAGCACACATGCAGAAAGAATTTTTTTTTTCAACTTAAACCACATAACTTCTGTTCATTTGCATGCAATGGTGCTCATTACGAAATGTAATGTACATAACTCGGTGTCCACTTTAGGCCTTGTATCACTTTCAATATTAATATTTAGAATATAAACTGCAAAGATGAAGTAGATGCAACAAATGTGCAACCATATACTTACATAAAATGTTAGACTGCCGATTGCAAATGCTCACACTGTGTAATGTACATTACATTAAAACTCGCAATCACCGTGATTTTCTCTCCAAATCTAGAACTTGTCTTTGACAGAGACAGTGTAATAGCTAAACTATCCTGTACTCTTATTTTCCATCTTTAATCTTTCATCAGATGAAACACAGTATGTTTTCACATGAAGTGAATAAAGAAAATAAAACATAATAGAACATATACATTACATTAAGATAAAATTCTATGCATGCTTAAACAAAAAAAGAAGGCCCTCTCTATTTCCAATTAAGGCAAATGACTCTACTCCCAACCCCGAACTTCCTCATGAAGTCAAGTGTGGCTCACTGCTTCACAGCGTTTTCTTGTTCGGGTTATGTATAATTCCGAATTCCGAAATAGTTGGGACAAAGTGTAAATTGTGAATAAAATCAAAACATAATGACTTTCAAATCACACCAGCTAGTATTTTATTCTCAATAGAACAGAGATAACATTGCAAATGTTGAAACCATGGAGGTAATAAAATAGAACTGGAAGAGCGAGGAAGTACCACCCCAATTACTTTCAATGGGAGATGCTAGGCTAGCTACTTCAGCCCAGGAAGTACGGAATTGACCGACGCCATCTATAAAAATGGCGTTCCATGGGTGCTTATTTCCAGCATAATTTCATAAGATTGCCAATCTGATTACACAGCACAAATGGCCAAGAAAATGTGTTGTCTGTGCGGATTGGCGAATGTGCTCGAGGGGAAATGAGACGAGCAACACTGTTAATCCGGAATGCGCACGCACTATACACTCATTGGCTGAACTGCTGCAGTCAGAGCAACAGCTGGACAACCAAACTCGTACACGAGCTGTCATCAAGCTCTAAGTAGCAGTTCTTATTTTACAGGCCCTCTTGAAAACATTGAACAGTTACGTCAGACAAAGAGCAAAATAATGAAGGATTACCAAATACATTTTCTTTTGTTTTCGCTTTATTTGGCAAGAAAAAAATACGCACTTTTCAATTGGTGTCTATGGAGCTGTCACATCTTTGGCCACAAAATTGCATCCTTGGGAAACGCGGAAGCAGGCAGCTAACATGCTAACTGGCTGAAGCAAAGGTACTTCCTTGTTCTCTCTGGTTCTCTTATACATCTCTATGGTTGAAACTGAGAAATTTTACAATTTTATCCATAAAATGAGCTCATTTCAAATTTGATGGCTGCTGCAGGTCTCAAAAAAGTTGGGACAGGGGCCTGTTTACCACGGTGTAGCATCCCCTCTTCTTTTTAACACAGAGTGGAGGTGTCTGGGCATTGAGGAGATAAGTTTCTTCAGTTTAGCCATTGGAATTTGATCCCACTTTTGTTTAATACAGGCTTCCAGCTGCTGGAGAGTTTTGGGTCTCCTTTGACGGACTTTTCGTTTAATTATGCACCAAATGTTCTCAATCGGTGAAAGATCAGGACTGCAGGCAGGCCATTTCAGCTCACGGACTCTTCTACTACGAAGCCATGCTGTTGTAATAGCTGCAGTATGTGGTTTTGCATTGTCCTGCTGAAATACACAAGGCCTTCCCTGGAATAGAGGTCGACTGGAGGGGAGCATATGTTGCTCTAAAACCTTTATATGGGTGTAGCTCACGAAAACTACCCCAGTCAGGTTGTGACTTTGAAAATATTTTTTTTTCTTAGCTGGATCTTGATAATAAGTATTTAAAAAGTAGAAGTGTTATGGGTTTATGTGCAAAAAACCGTGTGATCAAACGAGCAATAGTTTTTCCGGGGCATGTCCTTGAAGAAGGCCCTCTCAGAAGTCAAACTTGGCCCTGTCATTTACGTTATCGGCTGACTTACCTGTCTTTAATGAAGCTCAATTTACAGTTAATCAACTCCTAGCCATGTGGAAACCTGTTTTATACTAACCTGACATTCCAACAATGAAATTGACATACAGAGAAGCTGCCTGCACCTCATTTTAGTAATGTGTCACCTGTTTGAAGTTTGGCCTGAAAATGTGCATGTTAATTCTGCCGCATAACTTGAAAAACTGAACTGTTCCATTACTTCTAGTTCTGTGCAACTGCCTGCTTATTAATTTTTAGCTATTTTACATTAAAGTGTAGGTCTTTGTGATTAATCATATGTGTCCTTAAGTGTGTACTACTAAATGCCTTGGCGCATGAGGTTGATTTGTGAATGGTACCAAACGATAAAGTAAATGACACGATCATGAGTCTCAACTATGTGTTCTGAAAATGCCTTTATATCATGTTATAGAGCTGTTATATGCAATCAAACCTAATTTTAGTATCATATATCCATAAATCTTTGGTTAGGTACCCCAAATGCCAACCCCTGGTGCAGTTCACCTGCACTCATACTGACTTTGACAAGTAAATGAACACAAAACGTCTGAAATTTGCATCAAAACAACCCCTCAAGTCTTTATGTGCCCACTTTACCCCCCCAAATCAATCATAATACTTTGCTAAAACCAAGTTACATTAGTTTTGCAGCATACATCATGTTATAGAGCAGTTACATGCAATCAAACCTCATTTTAGTGTCATATATCCATAAATCTTTGGATAGGTACCCCAAATGCCATCCCCTGGTGCAGTTCACCTGCACTCATACTGACTTTGACAAATAAATGAACACAAAACGTCTGAAATTTGCATCAAAACAAGCCCTCAACTCTTTATTTGCCCACTTTACCCCCCCCCCAAATCAATCATAATACTTTGCTAAAACAAGTTACATTAGTTTTGCGGCATACAGGAAGCATCACTGCACTAGAGAGAAGAGCAAATAACATAAATGACACGGATAACTTAAATGACACTCGTTTTGAAAATCTTCAGAAAATCACTACAGCACCCCGGTTTGAAGCTAAAAATGGCATTCTTTACATTAAACTGATTAAATATAGTTAGAAGAACCACCTGGACATTAGAACCATTATGGCAAATGACATGGACAGTATCTGAAGCCATAAAAAAATCACAATAATCACAGAGATGCCAAGTCTCACGCATTCTGCGTGAGTCTCTGGCCTCTTAGTGGCATTCACGTTCTTGTGCCGTAGTCAGCAATTATTCAATCAACGTGCACTGAAGAAATTCACCCGCGGAATTTAAGTCATTGTGCACTAAGTTAATCAGTTTCACGTGCATTACGGTGGATTTCCCCACTCGTGACACGGAAATCGATTATGACTCGGGAATTCTCACGCTTGTCTTTACTGAGGGATTGAAAGCAATGGAATTCCATAAAGACGTTTCAAATGGTCTTATTTCATTTAAACAATTTAAACGATCATGAAACACATGCATTGTTTCCAATCCCTGAGTAAAGAGAAGCACGAGAAGTCCGGAGTCATAATCGCTTTCCATGTTACTTGTGGTTACTTGTGGTGAGGTCCACCTTTACACAAGTGAAACTGAAACTTCAATGCACAAGGATTTTAATTCCGCGTGAGAATCTCATTAATAAGCGTTCACTGAATAATTGCGGACTACGGTGAACAAGCCTAAAAATGTGTGAGACCTACGCTGAATGCGTGAGACTTGGCATCTCTGTATAATCATAAAAGATGTTATTTACGTTATCCTGATGTGCATACTTTGTTTTTTATCTCCTCGTACTAAACTCACTCCAAACAGCACAAATAAACAGTAAATATGAAGATAACACGTATGTTATCTGATTCAAATGCAAGCACATAAAATGGCAAGTCATTTCAGAGACCTGCAAGCATTGAAAACTGGGCGTTCGAAATTACGAACGAAAAAGTCATTTATGTTATCCCGAAATCGATCCTGGGTGCATAATCCAAGGCCAAAACAACACCAAAATACTTCTGAACAGCATTTAGACATCCCTATTGATGATATCATGTAAATAATTTACATTCAAACAACTTTCCCGACATGTTTGCTCACGAATGTTGGTCATTTACAACGTAGATGGTCATTTACGTTATCAAGTCAACAGCATTGTATTCGGCGCAATGTTTCGAAACTCAGAAATATTAACAAAATTTTCTTTCGGTCTAACCATCGAAAAACATCATAGAGAGTTTGGATCTTCGGCATGGTGAATCTCTGACACTTGTTTTACACTAACACACAGTCATTTACACCAATCAGAGTGTAAAAATGGCAAAAAAAACATACTTTTTTTCGATGTAGCTCGGGTCCTCCGACCCAAGACAGCGTGGGGACGCATCTGACCAGAAGGGGAAGGTCCGCGGAAAAGGCAAAAGACAGCGCGATAAGATTGAGAGGGGTTACAACAGTGTTTGGGCTGAAATCCTCCCGTGTTGCTTTGGATAACGAAAATGTCAGATAACGTAAATGACATAAATTTAATATTTTGGGCTATGGAGACGATATTATACATGTCAAAGCGAATCATAGTTATGTTTTGTGGTGTTTTGGACCGACTGGATGGGTTTAAAAGGCTTGAAGCACCAAGGAACAAGCAGGTTCGGCACCACGTCGATAACATAAGTGACAATCTTAAACCGTACGCCGTCGAAGTCATGATACCATCAGTCACCACCTCGAACCCAGTGTTTATAGGGTTACTTTTGCTTTATTTCCTTAATAAAGGCTTATTTGGCTACAATATTGAGTATATGTGGAGTGTTTAATGCTTATTCTAGATTATGTTACTGATAGCTGTTCAGGGATAACGTAAATAACATAATTTCATGGACATTTTACCTAGGAATGCTATGGACACTGGGTCAAGAGCAGGAATTTTAATTTGCTATGTCACTATGGCTGAAACTATACTTCAGAGGGAAACTTAGTTTTAATCAATAATAAGTGGTCTACATGCTAAAAAACATGTTCAATCACATATACATTGCCTGTGGACATGCTTAAATTCTGGTATTTGAGGTTTTGAGATTACTTTAAGTAGCTATTAGAGGGGGAAATAATGGTCATAGACCCAGAAAAGTAATATGTCCTTGGATAATAAAAGTAATATGTCCTCTAGTCATGCTCTTTCAATTAAGCCTATAATCTTAAATGAATTACAATTTTTAGGGATTTTATGGGCAGTGGACAAAATAAAAAGGGGTGCGGTAGTTTTCGTTAGCCACACCCATATACCTTTGAGTATTCATGGTGCTTTTTAAAACGTGAAAGTGTCCCACACCATATGCACTAATGCATCCCTACACCATAAGAGATGCTGGCTTTTGAACTGAACGCTGATAACAGGAGGGGTGGTCTTTCTCCTCTATAGCCCGGAGGACACGACGCCCATGATTTCCAACAAGAATGTCAAATTTGGACTCGTCTGACCGCAGGACACTTTGCCACTTTGCTACAGTCCATTTTAAATTAGCCTTGGCCCACAGAACACGACAGCGCTTCTGAATCATGCTCAAAAATGGCTTCCTATTTGCATGATAGAGTTTTAGGTGGCATCTGTGGATGGCACGGCAGACAGTGTTTACAGACAGTGGTTTTTGAAGTATTCCTGGGCCCATTTAGCAATGTCAATGACTGAATCATGCCGATGAGTGATGCAGTGGCGTCTGAGGGCCCGAAGATCACGGGCATCCAGTAAAGGTCTTCGGCCTTGTCCCTTATGCACAGTGATTTTTCCAGTTTCTCTGAATCTTTTGATGATATTATGCACTGTTGATGATGAGACCTTCAATGCCTTTGCAATTTGACGTTGAGGAACATTGTTTTTAAAGTACTCCATAATTTTTTTGCTCAAGCCTTCACAGGTTAAAGAGCCTCTGGCCATCTTTACTTCCAAGAGACTCAGCCTCTCTGTGATCATCCCTTTTGTAGCCAATCATGTTACACATCTGATGCCAGTTAACTTAATTACTTGCTAAATGTTCTTTCAGCTGATTCTCTTAAATATTAATTGCTTTTTCAGCCCTTTTTTGCCCGTGTCCCAACTGAGACCTGTTGAAGCCAGAAAATTTGAAATAAGCTAATTTTGTGGATAAAAATGTAAAATGTCTCAGTTTCAACATTTGAAATGTTATTTATGTTCTATAGTAAATAATATTGGCTCATTTGATCTGAAAGTCATTGCATTTTGACTTTATTCACAATTTACACTTTGTCCCAACTATTTCGGAATTGGGGTTGTAAATGACAAAGCAGCCTCTAACTTCAATCCACAAAAGTAACTCTAAACACCTATTCACACACAAGAGATAAAAAATAGAACAGAAATAACAAGCAAACCCAATTAAAAATAGGAGAAAAATGCTGAATCAGAAGCTTTCATCACCATACCCGTACGTAACATGGACATGTGTAAATACTGGGTCACGGTGGATATCATGGTGTCCCGTGTTATGTACATAATAACAGGGCCCCAAAACCCTAAAAAGGCACACTTCTTCAACACAAATCTCACAATAGGGGAATTCAAAATCGTGTTTAAAATTCTGTATTACCACAGAAATTTACTAAAATCTGTCACTAAATCATGTTTTTTAGTCTTTGACTATTTGAGTGTGTACATAACATGGACACCACACCTGAGCTCACTCAAAAACAACTTGTCGCAGAATGTTGTGTCCAAGTTATGTACAGTTCAATTTGGTGAAAACAACCATCAGAATGCATCTCGAAATTGAAATCAATGACATTGGAAGTTACCGTCTCGTATACCTGTATATAGGACACAATAATCATGAATTGTTGCGAGTTTACTATCAGCTGTTTGTACGCTGATTTGAACGTACATAACTCTTGACACTGTGCACATGGTGCTGTGGACACGTGTTGGACAAATCGATCGTTCTCCGTTTTGTACGACGCATTTTGTTAACAAACGCGCCACAATTAATTTTCTTGTGTGAAATATCAAGTGCATATCATGTTACTATGAAAATAAATAAAATCTGAGTAAGAATGATGAATACTTCGTCCACTTTGAACCTTTTCTCGCCGCATCGTGTACGTACATAACATAGGACACAAACGGATGGAGAAGGAAAGTCAGAACAGCGGTTGCACTTATGAGTTATGTTACTTGCAAAAGTTAAAAAAAATTATTCCAATAAGAATCACAACGTTCTCAAAACATCTGAAAAGCAGTGGCGGAGCTGGAACTGGGAACTGGGGGGGGGCACCGACACGTCCCTTTATGACAACAATTAGTCTCGGCCAGTTTTCAATAATTTTCCTTTATCATTATCCAATTATCGTAATCGGCAACTGAAGACACGGTTTCTCTCCATATTCGATCAAACAGCGATGAAATCATGGGCTAAGTTCAGTACAGTGGCGGAGCCAGAACTGAGAATTGGGGTGCACAAAACATCCGTTTAAAACAATTAGTCCTGACCAGTTCTCAGTCATTTTCATAATTAACAAAAGGTTCACTCCGAGAGCACTCCACACTTAACAGTTGCTGCTTGTTCTCCCCAATTAAGTAAGACGACAATCATTCATCTGGATGCATATTTGCTGTTAAATCAACGTTATTCAAAATTGCATATCTGTCGACTCACACGCAAATGGCTGGACCCGCATGCTTTTTATAGCCTATTTAACTGCCGAGTGCCACGGTTTTTTTTTTTTTTATCCACCCACGCAAGAGTGAAAGGCGATATTTCAGAGGAACGCGGACCAGTTCAATCAACGCAAAGCATTGGCCTATTAATAAATAAATTATTTTTCAGTACTGAATTTAGCCCATGATTTCATCGCTGTTAGATCACATATGGAAAGAAACCGTGTCGTTAGTTGCCAATTACGATAATTAGAAAACGCGTCAATAAAGGAAAATGATTGAGAACTAGCCAGGACTAATTGTTGTCATAAAGGGACGTGTCTGTGCCCCCCCCAATTCCCAGTCCTAGCTCCGCCACTGCTGAAAAGTGAAATAAATTTACCTTAGACTTGACAGTGGTCACAAAACCATAAAACAAATGCCGATTGTTGACAGACTTTACTGGAACCGCCGACGGTGGCATCGGCGAACGTACATAATGCAGACTTGCATGGACAGACATGATACATCTTTCACTCACAGGAGACTTGTATTTAATCACCGGCGGAAGGATACGCGTTTAGTTTCACCCAGAAAGGCAGTCGTATTTAAGAGCGCAACAACAGTACGAAAACTGTAGTTCATGACAAGAGCCTGAGGTGTACGTACATAACGGGCCGGACACGAAATTTGGGGTTGACATATTTTGGTCTAGATAAGCATTTTTTGGTCTTTTGAGCCCCCAAAATGATATTTATGGCATTGCTTAGAAATAATTCGTTGGATATAGCCCACTTTTTTCTATACGAGTTTATTTTTTTCACGGGATTATGTTCACCAAAATTTACATCGGAAGCCGGACACGAAGGTTATGTACGTTTCACTTCAGTTCATACAACAGTTACATATCAGTTACCCAAGAAAACAAATGGAGACCAATGAGATACCATTTTTTAATTTTCATGAAAAAAACGAGACAGAAGCATTTGCAAAATACTTTAAATTTCACAACAAAAGTACACATACTTCTCATGTAACATTTCAATGTCCACATTTGGGCATTTTTTTAAATATAAAACTGAGCTAGATCCAAATAAAAACACGAACAGCCTTAAAGGTACCATCCCAGGCGGCTCATTTTTTGGCAAAATTATAAAAATCTGAGTATATCTGGTAAGTATTAGACAGTAATCGATAACATCAGTGATTTGACATATCAATGATGAAATGTGGTCATCTGTGTAAGGACAGGGGTCAAAATTAGGCTACCAATCAAATTAGTCTCAGACAACTTTAATTGGATGGCCCGTCTGTCAGTCAAACTGCCCAATCAACATGCACGCACTTTGGCTGTAGCTACATAGCCAGCAATAGCTAGCAAGCTAGGCATTCGGACGGAGTCATGGCGCAGCTGAACGAGCAGCCAGTTTTCCGACCTCCAACTGCACCCAGCGGTCAACCACCAGCTAAAAAGACAAAAACCTTCATTGAAAGTATGCAAGAGAGACAAGAATATGTAAAAATTGCAAATGCAACTCGAGTATCCCTTGGCAGAGAAGCATTCGACCGCTGGAGAGAAATGAAGACACTGAAAGGGTTTAAAACCGACGCACTCGTAGCGGAGTTTCTCTTAGACTGGTAAAGCTGGGTTTACACATAGGCACGATGCGTTACAAATATCATTTTCCTGTCATTCGTGGCACATTCGTGACATTCATAACGTGACTTAACGCATCTGAATAGGGTTCTTAAGAGAGTGTGTCGGTTTGTGACATTCGTGATATTCGTGGAGCATGTTTTTGGCTGCCAAAAAATCTTCCACGAATGTCACGAATCACCCTCGATTCGTGGAGTTCGCAACTGAGCATGTCTATTCGTGGTGATTAGTGGTGATTTGTAATAGAGCGTGACAGCATTCCTAGTGTGTTCTTGCCATTCTTGGAGCCCATACTGTCATGCGTCGTTACGAATCAACACAAAAGCTGTTGTTGGTTAATTAATGAAAACCAAGAACGTTGTCTCGATGAAGAAGCAGACTCTTGATGTTCATAGCACAAGCAGGAAAAAGTTTATTACACAGCCGGCCGTGGGAACAACAGCATGATTCAGAGTTCTCAAATTCATTCATTTTGTAAGAAACTTTATACATGTTAAAGTACAGATATTTGCATATGATTTCTTTAATGTTATCAGAAGTTGTTGCTGATTGGTTCTAGGGTTTTCACATTGATAAAAAGGAATACTCTACAATTGGGCCTCTCCTGAACCACTCAACTTAATTCCAACCCTCGGAAGTGAGCTCCATATGTGGGCATACGGAACCTCCAACTAAAAGGTGCTAGTGCATATCGTGTCCTGTCGGAACTGAAGACAAATGGAGATCCCAGCTGGAAGTCGCAAATAGGCGATATGTCCTGTCGCGCCCGACGGCTTCTTTTTATCTCCTAATACACATTCATCAGCCATTGATCAAACCGTCTAGCTCACCTCATACTGCAAACACCCAAAAATCCTGTTTCCCAACAGTCCCTCCTTTTTGACCCAACAGACAACAAATGATGAGGTCAACTTTACAGTGAAATAGTTAAAAAGAAAATTACAAGAGTAATGGCCAATGAATTTCTAATGACAAAATATCTACAACAACAACAACAACAACAACAACAACTTCACACAGACACCAGGCCAGAGACCAAGAGAGCAAGCCATAGAGGCGACAGTGGCAAGGAAAAACTCCCTAGTTAAGTGGGAGAAACTTTGGACAGACCCAGACTCTAGAGGCCCAATGTTATCTGTCAATGACCGGCACAGGAAGGCTATATGAAAGAGGCATGAGTTTGAGATGCAGAAGCCTTACTGTTAGCGATCGGCTGTGCAAAGAGAAAAGAACAGGAAAGAAATGTCAAAGAAACATTTTAAAAATAGATCATGTACATAGCCTATTACCAAGTACAGGCACTGCTACTTAGAGTCCACAGACATAAAAGCTCTGATTTATTAGCATGTTTGGCTGTCATGTGTACCGGTCGCATGCAAATGCCATTATTGTCCATGGCACAAGTCCTTTTGAATCCTACAACAATGAGCTGTATGATGAGTGACATTGTTGTGGTGGGTTGTCTTGTGCAGTGGTCTTCTAGCACAGGAGTTTGCGGCAGCGTGGTCTGAAAGCTCGGCGTCCTGTCTACGCCAGTGTGGTCTGGTGCAGGTTTCCTCAGCAGTGTGGTCTGGTGCAGGTGTCCTTACCAGCATATAAAGGAGAGAAGAGAATACAATGTGAGAGTATTATTCAAGTACACCTGATTCATTAGACCTTAGATCTATATTATAACTGCTGTTGGAGTCCTGTCATAGTGAACAAGTTGCGCCGTTTCGTTACTCGCTTTACCGCATATTAATTGTATGAGGATGAATTTCACACATTTAATTAATAAGACAAGTATATATAATCCCAGTATAATTAGAAAAATGTATTCAACCACAATTTTACCCAAGTTACCAAAATAATTTGGCAACCAATCAAGAACGCATAGACCTGATTAATGAAGGCTGTGGGTGTCCCAGGCAGCGTGGTTTGAGTCAGCCTTCAGTAGTTCTGGTGGTGTCTTCGGGTTTAGCACGGGAGTGGTGGATCCCGGGATACCTGTAACTCGAAGAGCAGACTCAGAGCAGTAAATGCTTCTTTACATTCATGTGTCCAATCAACTGTTTCCAGTGGGCGACACGGGCATTTAAAAAGAGCATTGATTGATGCTGCAATAACAGAAAATTCAGGTATGCGGTTCCCGCAAAAGTCAAAAAGTTCCAAAATCTTACGGACATCTCGAGCAGCGCGGGGACGCGGAGCAGTGGCAATAGCAGTTCTCTGATCAGGTGGGCGTAATCGTCATTGGAAGCGTGCGCCTTAGTGATCTGATGTCCTTGGTTTTCGGGTGTGCAGTTGTCTTTGGAAGCGTGCGCATTAGGTAGGGCAGCTAGACATTGTAGTGCCCGGTGTCCTCTTCTCCGCAGCGAAAGCACTTATCGTTATCCCGGTTTTGATTAGTGTAAGGCCTATTTTTCCCAGTGTTCCCTTCCTCTGCATTGGTTAGCCTGACGACCCAATTTTCCACAATTATCGCAGTTTATTTTATCTTTCGGAATATTGTCGCGCACGGCTGCAATGGGATGAGGAGTAGACGCATTTTTACGGACCTGTTCCTTTAAACGTGAAGCCCACGCAACGATGTCATTAAAAGTGTTACCAGGATTTATGCCAAGTGCAAGTACCTTCTGAATATGTGGAGTCGCATCTGCTAATAATCGTTGAGTAAAAACAGCCACGTCCCTACTGGGGTTAGGGAAACCACTATATGTTTCAAATGCTTCATATTTTGGTCTGCATATTTGGTAAATGGCAAGTTATGCTGAACTACTGCGGTGAATCGATGCCATTTGGGTGCACCTTTACCCAAAGCAGTTTTTATAGCCTCACAAAAGTCGGTAATCGCCGTCTGGAGCTCAGCGTGATTTGCCCAGGGCCCGGATGCCCATGCTTCCCTCCTGTGGTATTCAGGCTCGACTGTGTTCCAGCTTGGAGTGGGACACTTAGCGCGCACAATTGAAAACAAGTCTAACGGATGTAATGACATGCCTTGTTGTAGCTCCTTTAACTGTCGCCAAAATTGCAGGCTATCATCGTTCGTGTGAAGACTCTGTAAATCCTTTAATAGCGCTCTCATGTCAATTACATTGAGAGATTCATGGTCAACGTGAAGCCGCTGTTCGCTTTCTCTACCGCGAATTTTAGTTACCATTGGAGCCATGTGAGCAGTGTTACTCATTTCTTTATTTTCCGAGTATCGCGGGTCAGTAATGGTTGGACAATTCCAATCGGGGTACAAACATTGGACGCCTTCTAATCCAGCCGGGACACGTGCGAGTTTTTAGATTTTTCTTCTAATTCATCAATCTTTTTATGCAATTCGACCAGTTCTTTATTCTGTGTTCGCATGCAGTTTTGTAATTCATCGCATTTTTCAATTAGCCCTCTGTGTTCGGTTACTAAGATAAGCTTACCACATGCGGTTCTATTATTTTTCTGTTTGGTCCACCATTCTAGCGACTCCGGAGTGGATCCGTTTGGATCCCAACCAGACTTACACATTTCCTTTTGTTCTTTTGCATATTTTTCCTGTAAATAAGAAGTAATACTCCCGGCGTATTTAAGGGCGTTTGAATTTCCCTTGTTTGCCATGTTTATTTGCAATTAATATGGCGTTCGTCAAGGTGCAGCCTAATGTCTACTTGTTAGATAGGCCTTCAGTAATGTATAAACGCATGTAACTGGCCAGTAGCTTACTAAGCGTACGGTCAAGAATGAAACCAACATTAAACAATAAAGACTTACGACAATACAAAACTTAAAATGCCACAATGACGAGATTTACAGCGGGAAGGAGTTGGCTTCTCAAATACCTACGAGACGGGCTGGAGGCGCGCCACATGCACTCTTTCAACTTATAACACAGACAAAAAGTACCCGAGTGAGAGACGCTCACTCTGGGCGCGGGGCGCTAACACTAACTCTCCTGGAACATAAACCGAAAAAAAAACAAAGACACGATATGCGCTTCTTAGGTAGGCTACCTAATACCCAGTCGTGAAAATAATTAGTCACGTCTGTGCCGTGGGCGACCCACATATGCTTGCCACAGCCATTTTTAGCGTGAATTCTCACTCTACGCAGGCAGGGATGACCAACATTCACCCCGTCAAATAGCTGTTTTCAATACATAGGCCTGTATCACACAACAGCACTGGTACCACAAGCAATGCTGATAACCATACCAAACACGTTACACAAAGACGCAGCTTTTTAACCACGAACAACTGATCGCTTCTACACCGGTCAATTTATAATTTATAGGTTAATGTACCACTGGGTGGAGCGTTCCAGATCTCCGTGGTTTTGCCTTCCAAACTATATTTAGATAAAACAAAGTACTCACTCTCGAACTGGTCAGGAAACTCATGGAGGTCCGGAACGAATCCACCCTGCTTCGCAGCGCCAAATTTGTTGGTTAATTAATAAAAACCAAGAACGTTGTCCCGATGAAGAAGCAGACTCCGATGTTCGTAGCAAAAGCAGGAAAAAGTTTATTATACAGCCGGCCGTGGGAACAACAGCATGATGCAGAGTTCTCAAATTCATTCATTTTGCTAGAAACTTTATACATGTTAAAGTACAGATATTTGCATATGATTTCTTTAATGTTATCAGAAGTTGTTGCTGATTGGTTCTAGGGTTTTCACATTGATAAAAAGGAATACTCTACAATTGGGCCTCTCCTGAACCACTCAACTTAATTAGTTCAATAGATTCCCGACCCTCGGAAGTGAGCTCCATATGTGGGCATACGGAACCTCCAACTAAAAGGTGCTAGTGCATATCGTGTCCTGTCGGAACTGAGGACAAACGGAGATCCCAGCTGGAAGTCGCAAATAGGCGATATGTCCTGTCGCGCCCGACGGCTTCTTTTTATCTCCTAATACACATTCATCAGGCATTGATCAAACCGTCTAGCTCACCTCATACTGCTAACACCCAAAAATCCTGTTTCCCAACACTGTCAAGAACTGAACTGAGTGACGCGTGACGCCTCTGCCCCGAATCATCAAATTCAATTCAAATTTGTGATCCTCGGACACGAAGTTAGATTTGTGGCATTCGTGACTTGTCATCGTTATGTGTAAACCAGCATTAGCTAGCTTCTTATCTCTCTTTCTGTGTGAATGCTGTACATAGACTGAAAGTATAGTCTGTACACATTGAGTAGTAAGGTCTAGGCTACTTTTGGTGTTAGCAAAATGACGTTAGCTACAGCCTAGTAATGGGTAGCTAATGTTTGCTTGTTGTTGTACGCCTAGAGACTGGCACTAGCCTAGGAAACTTTTGTGTAGGCTATAATGCCCTGGTTATGCAGTGAATCCAGTGTTGAAAGATGCAGGTGTTGTTGTTGGTGGCTTTGTGTGATGTAACATTAGGTCTGACTGCCAGTGGCCTACTTGTGTGTGGGCTATTAAACCCTGGCTATGCTGTAAATCCAGTGCAACCGCCATCGATATCCACCGCTGCTAATGCTATCTATGTTGTAATGTTGTCTCCGGTGCTATTAAAATATGCTACCTTGCGGTTCTGCGCTTGCGCAAACCTAAAATCTTGGGCTCTATTTCTTCGCTCACATCTCAAGTATCTTCAAAAATTATAAATATACGTCTTTTTTCGGTGTGCCTTTCGACCTTTTGGCTTATTTATATTTACATGTACATGCTGAGTTTTCTTGAAAGTGCAGAGATTGGATGATAATGGCGTATATGAACATATATCTTCAAACAAACTTATCCAACTCATTATAACGTCTGTTTATGTTATAATAAGATAATAAATGACAACGTTACTATTGTACACTGATTCATATTGTAATATTATGGGGAGAACAAAGACTTTACGATCGCTTTGCTTTACGGTAGCATTTTTTGACAAGGCAGCACAAATTGTCAAAACACAGGCCGCACCGGTCAGCTGTTTGTGATGGAATGAAGCATCAATGCATAAAAAAAGCAGGGATCGACAGATCGAACTGAGTGGTGGGGGCGTGGTTTGGGTGATTCCTGATTGGACGGAGGGGGGCTGGGTGCTTATCAGTTGTGCAATTTGAAAAAAAATTGTAAGTCCAGCCCCCTGGGATGGTACCTTTAAAGGCTGTATCAGCGATATGACGTCACTATTGTTGACAGTTGAAACACAACAGAGCCGCTCGCCCCTCCCCTTCAGAAGCTTGGAACATAAACGCGCTTTTCTTAAAGTGAAACTTTGCGTCTGTGCATTGACTTTGAAAGTAATCTGTTCTTGTTTCGCGAAAAATTTCTTTTTCGAGCCGGGCTCGCCCCTCCCCTCCAGTCGTCTTTGGTGTGAAAGCAGCTTAAGAATGGCTCACTCAGCTGGGTTAATGGCCGTGTACAGCTCATTGTGATAAACGCTCAGTAGCAACAATGACGACCATTGCCAGACGATAAATTTACACTATTAGTGCTAGCTACAACAAGGTATCTGACAAGTATCTTAGCTCGGCATTACAAAATGTGTATTTACTGAGGGATTGAAAGCAATGGAATTGCATAAAGATGTTTCAAATGGTCTTATTTCATTATAACAATTTAAACGATCATGAAAAACATGCATTGTTTCCAATTCCTGAGTAAAGAAGCACGGGAAGTCCGGAGTCATAATCGCTTTCCATGTTACTTGTGGTGAGGTCCACCTTTACTCAAGTGAAACTGAAACTTCAGTGCACAAGGATTTTAATACCGCGTGAGAATCTCATTAAGCGTTCAATGAATAATTGCGGACTACGGTGAATAAGCCTAAAAAATGCGTGAGATCTACGCCGAATGCGTGAGACTTGGCATCTCTGCACTTTCGACAAGTTTTCACCTAGTTACTGTATCTCTTTGGCTCTGTTTTAATTTAGTCTCACTCAGTATAGATAGATAGATAATTTTATTTCGGGTAAAAAAATACATTACAACTTGCATACAGAAATGTATAATACATAGAGTAGACCCGAGGACACCCCCAAAGACCTCAGTCTGTTCCCTCCAAAGTAGAAGCTAAGTATTACAAATAAACAACAAGTTGGAGGTGGGGTTGCCCAACACACACACGCAGAAAACGTACACAAACACACACACACACACACACACACACACACATGCACACCCCCACCACACACACACACACACACACACTCACAGACACACACACACTAACATACACATGGACACGCACAGTCTCATGCATAAACACGGTTACATATACAGAAACTCATACAAATGCAGAAAAACCATGGCATGGCTGGTCAATAGACATATATACACGTGTGGAAGAATAATGATATTTAGTAGCTTTTAAGATAATGAGTTTTAATTCGCCTTGCAAATGATGGCAATGAGTGTGCGTTTTTGATAAGCTGCGGGAGTGTTGACCAGAGATTGGGGCCCCTGTGGAGGAAACTGCGGTGAATCAACTCCCCACAAATTGGTCCGTAATGAATATCATTACGCTGACGAGTATTATGCGTGTGAACTTCATGATTATAGGTAAATAACAATAATAATGGCTTCGGTAATAGGGATTGATTAAATAAAAGATAACTTTGACCATAGCAATCTGATATATATCCTCAAGTCTGAGTATACCGAGGCCTTTAAAGAGTGGTGCTGTTGTTTCATTATATTTATGGCCTGACAATATGGCGGTGCGCTATTGTTTACATTCCAGAACGCATTGCGCAGTGACGTCGGTTGCCAAGTCCTATTTTGCTTGGGATGACAATTTACAATTCACATCCAACCGAGTTAGCACCAGCTCTACTCACCTCAAGTAGAAACAAGGCAACCTGGGCGTCAGAATTAAAACCATTCAACTCCCGGAATTCTCTCCAACTTTTTTTATGCTTTCCCTATGTTTATTCGGGACTTCGCATAGCTGCGATCACGTTCCTTTTTCCTCGATATGCACTCGTTCGAGCGTCTCCTTTTCAGTTTAGCTTCCACCATGCTTCACTCTGCCGCCTCAGTAAAGTGCCACTGCGAGTTCCATTCGTTCCTTAGTCCCACCCACTTGTGCATGAGCACGGAACTGGTGCAGAAGACCCACCCCTGTCCCTGTCCTTTTGTTGATGTTTGGGGACGCGGGTAGGTCCCCACGAGTTTGTGTATCTTTCTCAGTGTCTACCTGGCTGTAGGTGGCCTACAGAGACCGGAGTTTTTCACTGCCCACTCATGAGAGGAGCTGCTAACAGTTCGTGAGGAAAAATCTCCTGTACATGACAAATTATGTTTTGGCTCAGAATCGCTGATACAACCTTTAGGTTATTGTTTGTTAAGCTTCTTCACGCTATATATGCCAAAGAAAAAGCAATAGTACAAATTGGTGAGACTAAATTTTCAAACGCCACTCAAAGAAAGTTGAGGATGGTATAGGGTATCCTTGATCTGAGCAGTGCACATATGTAAATGTATTCCCCTTCAGCCAAATATGCCCGTGGAAACTCTCTCGCTCTCTGTTTCCTTCATAAATATGGCTCTGGAACTTCAGGGGTGGAGCAATGGTCATTCACTGTATTGGGTCTCTCATTTCGAAAAACCTGCTTGGAAATTCTGAATACAAGCACTTGTTTACACAAGCACGTATACACACTTACAAATATACTCACACACGAATACACACACACACACACACACACACACGCGCGCGCACGCACACACACACACACACACACACTCACCCAACCTCAGACACTGGTGCATCAGGGCCCTGGAGGACATGTTCTTACACAGAAAATGCAAAATGAAAATATATTAATTTAAGTACTATTTTTTCTCTATTGATGTATTTATAATATGTTGCACAATTATCTTTGCAATCACATCCTCATAGTACATTTTCCAATTACAAATGTACAGAATTCCAAATCCTATTAAAAATATCTTGAAGGATGCATGAAACTCGGCAGCCCATTAATTATCACCGTCAACTCCCCTTCCCCCCGTGGCAAAGCTATCGACCTACACGCAGAGTGAAGAATGCCTGGCTTCACATCATTAGTATTCTAGTCTCAGAAAGAGTTAACAACTGCCAATGATTAAAAAATGTCGCGATCAGCACGTTGTACACAAGGGATGATAAAGTCATTTAAAAATGTAATAGTGCATAATTTCCAAACATAATAAAATTGAATTAGAGTTGAGCTGAATGCCAATAGCTTGCAGTTTGTTAATCTACTGTGCAAACAAGATTTCTGAAAATTCTAATAGGTACGTCTTAACTCTCAGGGCTGCTTAGCACTGCTGTTACCGAGCGCCATGGTACATCACAAAGGAACAACTATGAGTAATTATTGCAAACTGGGCAAAAGAACTGTATGTTATGTACGGAATTCAACGGTATTAGAGGGACCAGTAAGACATGTATGGGCAGAGAAGGGAGGGGAATGATGTCAGTTACACTGCACAACATTCATAAATGTGTAAGAACAGCTGCAGATAAAGCTGCAGATTGTTCTTTTTTGAGATCATTCTTTGCTTACTGCTATTACATAGTCTCTCAAAATGTTACCACAGGAAAAGCTGGAGGAGCCTCTTTTACCCCTTGCTCAACACAGACTGATTAATCAACATGGTATGACACTCATGCAGCACACAGATGCAGTGGGCAGCCATGCCATATCACAGCAAGAGGGTTGTGACCTTGGATCTGACATGGGACTTTCTATGAGTTTGCGTGCTCTATCCATTCTTTTTGGCCTGCAGCCCTATCCAAGAGTACAGTTTCCTGCATATTTGGTTAAATGGAGGCCCAAAATTGTCTGTAGGTAGGATGGCATGGAATCTTGGCAATGGATTAGCAACCTGTCCAGGAGGCATACCCACTCTCCACAGCGGACACTAAGATAGGCTCCAGCGACACCAGCACACCCAACACTGCGCCCCCCCCCCCGCATTCCTGCATTGATCCAGGAAATGAGAAAAGAAAAATTCAAACCCAGTTTCTTCCAGCTCAATGAATGATTTCAGCTGATCCAAAACACATACTTCAGAAAAAAAGCCACCGTACTGGGGTCATACCACATGCGCTTCAAGAATGCCATCAACTATGCAAAATAAGCACTTACTCTCGCACCACACTTCTAAACATGCGAAGATATCACAGGTTATACATTCACACCATATGTTACATAAATGTCTGTAAAACTGGGTTCAACAAAAGCACAAGAACAGCATAGTGATGATAAATACTTTACCACAAATGCTTTCTGTCATGGTTTGTGAGGTGTGCATGTTGTTTGGACCTTTCTTTGCGGCTCTCGTCCGGGGATGATATCGAATTCCTGGGCCATCGAATTCTTTACCCAGCTGGTTGATTGAGCTGGGACGGCGCTTCCCCAGAATTTATATAAGCAGGATGTCTGGCATGCCTCCTTCGCTAGAGTGTCTGTGTTTAGATTCGCACTATAGCCAAAGATATCTTTAGTCAGGTTTGGTATGACTTTCTATCTTCTTATTGTTGGAGTTTCTTCTCCCTTTTTCTATCTTGCTTTGCTTCCGGGGTTCGGACTATTACACGTCCTTTGGAAGTGTGAGTACTTGCGTTTGGTCTATATTGTTCTCTGTGTTTGCAATGTGTTTGTGCTACTCTCTTTCTCTCTGTCGTTGCGCTTGGCCTCCGTATACTACCGGCCATTACACTTTCATTGCCTCCATTTTGGAAGAGAAAAAAAAATTAGGTTTTCTTTTGTTCATTTCATACGTAAGCCACTAAAACTCATTCTTTACACACATTTGGATTACACAAGGTATTATGTGCTCTGGGCATTTGTCTATTCATTCCCGCATTTTCATCATTACTTTCATTCATTGACCCAGAAAACCTCTCTATGTGCTGAATTGTTTCATGGAAGCCATTTTCTAAGCAATAGTAATCTCAGTGTTAACCTTTTCAATTAACCTTCTCTTGCTGTGCCCAAGGCATATAGCACTATAAGAAAGTTTTAAATTACTGAAAATTTTCATGTTTTTAAAAGAAAATGATCCACTGAGGCAGCTTTACATTGATAAAATAGATTTAGAAAGATTGATAATAAAATTTACAGTATTTTTTCACTGTGATCGCTCACTATAACTGGTTGACAAAATTGCTTGTTAATTTAGTTTTTACATATGATGGCAAAGCTCCATTTGCAGCAGCCACAGTGTACTTAAAGCACTGGCATTCATCCTTAAGTATACATGCTAATGTGCTAATTTGATGCGAGAGAAACTGGTCCAATAAAATTAAGCTGAGGATGAAAATATACACACCGAACTTCATTGCAGTGATACTCTGTCTATTCCACGACAGCATTTAAAGGAAACCTCTGGAATTTAGATAAATCTAACCTATTTTACTAGACTACACATAGATACCATCAAGCAAAATCATCACATTCCTGCCTTTACTTTTGATTTTATTTATTGTAAAAGTAAAGTCATATCATGGTTTGAATTCCCATTAAACACAGCTGTCAGGAGCACACAAGCGAGAAAAGCGTCATTAAAAAATGCTGCAATTTCTGCAACTTAAGACGTCACTGAACAGCAGCCACGCTGAATCCACACTAAAAATAAAAGTCGATGTGTAAACTCACACCCAACTAAATTATGTTACATTTTGCTGCTGGCATAGCTCAATCCATAACACTACCGCAAAGCCAAGATGCCAGGCCTTTCCCTCCTCATAATACAAAAGGACCCAAAACTAGTTGCTTCGCAAATAAAAAGCAACAATGTAACTTTCTAGCTAGCTAATTAGGACGCCCGCTACCGGCCTGCTTGGTTTCATTGTTTGAATGTCTAACTAGCTAGGTATCTAGTTCTAGTTCAAACTTTATTTTAACTTGGACATAGACAGAGGTTGAGACCTCATACAGTATAATTGAGTAAATGTCTATCAGCTAACGCGTTATGTACACTGATTTGAAGTTGTTCAAAAAACTTACCGAAAGACATGGTTAGAGCATTCATGCTATGGCAATTCATCATCCTGATCTTCAAAGTCAAGTTAGTCTATTTAGATCAGCCTGGCGGTTGTTTTCTGCACTGTTCGCTCAAAAAGGCTATATTACAGGTCCATTAGAAAGGAAAGTGTTCTTCTGCCATGAAAATGACAAATACAGAGCTCTCTGCACGCTCACATTCAATCACATTACTGCTGTCACAGTGACATAAATGACTAATGAACAAAAAATACTTTGTAAGCGTTCATTGCGGAGCGCGATCTGTTCTTCACAAATGCTCAGCCACTGGTTAATCTGTGTAGAAAGCTTGCCCTGTCAAAACTGTCAGCTTCAAATGCAACTTGGCCAAGAGTTCTGGTGGTGTTTATCTGAGAAGCTAAAAAAGAAATCTTTTTCTGTTGATGAAGCTCCTAGCCTAATCATGGACCGAGAAATATTCTGGTTCAAACTGATCTAGTAAAATACAGCCATTCTTGGCAGTTTTCTGCGATTTTAATGATGTTTTTCTCGCTTACAAATGCTTCTGACAACTGTGTTTTATGTATTCATGCAACCAGATGACATCGCACTCCCAAGATGCTTCGCGAGCTTACAAATATGGCGGGCCTTAGGAAATTCAAACCATGATACGGCCTTACGTTTGCAGGAAATAGGACAGAAATCAATGTTATGCTTGAAAGAAGAGTTGGCAATTTCAAACCTTTGAAATAGCTTCAGACTTTTGAAATATTGTTTCAAAACCTTTTGAATTGTTTTGAAATGTTTCTTCAAGTAGTGCACAGCATGCAGACCGAAACGTTTACTGCTGCGCTTATATTTAGTACAGAAAAGGCATGGATAATTGCAGATGAGCCTTAATTTCTGATTATATTCATACCATTATTTATAACAAGAGCATTTACAAATATACACTAAGTAGTACACTAATTTGTTACTGTATTCAATTTAATTCAATTGTACTGACATTCACATCGTGCACCATTAAAAACCATTGAACTCACTGTTATTTTGGTTCCAGATCATTTGCGCATCAGTTTGGGAATCGTTCACTGAACAAATCAGACATTGCTTTCATACTGAGATGGTTTAATTTCACCGTTATTTTATTGAAGGGATCGGATGATAAATCTCATTTTTAAACTGCTCTGCTTGGAGGGAAAACATGACATAATGAACTTCCACATGTTTTGAAAGTCTTCACTCCAAAATTTACCATGATGAAGTTGTTTTCGTAATTCTGGAAATAGAGCTACAAGCGATGTTTTGTTTCAAATGTCACAACAATTGGAGGAAAAATTTTGAACTTGTGCAACAATGGATATAATTTATTTAAAGCTTAAATGAAATATACATAGCCTGGCCTGCATCAATGTATCATAAGCTATCAAGTTATATCTACCCTCATATTCTAATCAAAATATATCACTTAACTTACCAGTTTAAAGGTGCTCTAAGTCTTGTTATGCGGTTTATGCCTAAGCTAAAACATTTTTTGTCACATACAGCAAACATCCCCTCACGATCCGCTAGCTGCCTGTCCCCTGAATACGCTGTAAAAAACACGTCCCCTGTGGACAGCCCACGCTCCAAAAACTGCAACAAAAACAACCTGGTCCAGC
This sequence comes from Gymnothorax javanicus, assembly GCA_029692085.1. Taxonomy (NCBI): domain Eukaryota; kingdom Metazoa; phylum Chordata; class Actinopteri; order Anguilliformes; family Muraenidae; genus Gymnothorax; species Gymnothorax javanicus. Next base: position 79,933,956 of record CM056195.1, read on the forward strand.
CTGGACCATCCAGCCGATCACCGACAAGAGGGATGGGGGGGGTTGTTTTTTTTTTAAGGGTTTGGGGGTTGGACAGTTTCAGGAAGCACAGGAAGGGGGGGAGGAGGAGGGAGGGGCGAGCTAGGTCTGTTTTGTTTGATAGTACTTCAAACGTCAACAGAAGTAACGTCACCCAGCTGTGCTTAGAGCCCCTTTAAGAGTACGTCTCTCAAACTTCATCACCAATAACAATCTCCACAAGCATTGAAACCTTCCTTCAGCAACTCTGTCATGTGACTTAAGTTTCGAATCAGTGTTGCAAACCTGTGTCAACACTGGAAGGGTCGAATGAGTTCCAAATGGGTTGAGCTTGAGGGTTTAAATTGCCATCACTACTTGAAAGTCTTTATTGTCAGACAAGTACAACAGGTAAGATTTATCTATATACATTCCTGAGGTTTCCTGTAATAAAATTCTAATGTTTTCTTACTCAAAAGTATATCACAAGTACAATTGCGTAGGGGTGGATGAGGTATAAAAACCACAGAATAATGGGTGCAATCATACACGAACACTGAGTTAAAAAAAATTATTTCAGACAGTATTCATTTCATGTCTTGTTTGTATTTTTCAAAATTCAATTTAATGGTACCACACTGCATAAAGAATACCTTTCCTTGTGTAATTTATGTCAAGCTATTATGATGCATTGTATATTTTCCCATTTAGCAGCACTCTAGCATTCTAAGTGCAGCCTCGGGCAAAAAAAAAGAACTCAAAATAAACTAGATTATTAAAATGGCACACACTACAGCACTCTTCCAATATTGATCATTTGCTGGAATAATCTAACCCACTCAGTCAAAATTATTGATAAAACAGGATGAATACACCTCATCTGAATTCAATTTGGGAGTGGATACAAACTACTATCCTAAGCTGGACCTGCAAATGTCAACTCCGAGGACAAAGAAAACCTCTTTACTTGGATTTTGGCAAGATGTCCATTGTGTTTCTCCAAAGTAAAAATGTTTTCACACAAACAGATAATTCAAAATTTTTTTTACTGAACTGTGAAAATGGTTGAAGGAAAAAATATGCTCATCTAAAATTAATATTTTTCCTAAAATGTGCCGCAATCATCAACACCCTGACGTAATCTTATTAAAAGAAACAAACTGCACTATATGTGCATTCGTATTTTACAAACCCCAATTCCAATGAAGTTGGGACATTATGTAAAATGTGAATAAAAACAGAATACAATGATCTGCAAATCCTTTTCGACCTATATTCAATTGAGTACACTACAAAGACAAGATATTTAATGTTCAAACTGATATACTTTATTGTTTTTTGGAAATATTAACTCATATTGAATTTGATGCCTGCAACACATTCCAAAAAAGCTGGGACAGGGGCAACAAAAGACTGGGAAAGCTGAGGAATGGTCAAAAAACACCTGTTTGGAACATTCCACAGGTGAACAAGTCAATTGGAAACAGGTGAGGGTCATGATTAGGTATAAAAGGAGCATCCCCGAAAGGCTCAGTCGTTCACAAGCAAGGATAGGGTGAGGTTCACCACTTTGTGAACAACTGTGTGAGCAAATAGTCCAACAGTTTAAGAAAAATGTTTCTCAATGTGCAGTTGCAAGGAATTAAGGGATTTCATCATCTACAGTCCATAATATCATCAAAAGATTTAGAGAATCCGGAGAAATCTCTACACGTAAGTGGCAAGGCCAAAAACCAACATTGAATGCCTGTGACCGTCTATCCCTCAGGCGGCACTGCATTAAAAACCGACATCATTCTGTAAAGGATATTACCATGTGGGCTCAGGAACACTTTGGAAAACCATTGTCAGTTTACAGAGTTCGTTGCTATATCTACAAGTGCAAGTTAAAACTCTACCATGCAAAGCAAAAGCTATATTTCAACAACACCCAGAAACACCGCCGGCTTTTCTGAAGCCGAGCTCATCTGAGTTGAAAAGTGTGCTGTGGTCTGACGACTCCACATTTCAAGTTGTTTTTGGAGATCATGGACGTTGTGTCCTCAGGGCTAAAGAGGAAAAGGACCATCCAGATTGTTATGAGCACAAAGTTCAAAAGCCAGCATCTGTGAGGGTATGGGGATGTGTTAGTGCCCATGGCATGGGTAATTTGCACATCTGTGAAGGCACCATTAATGCAGAAAGATACATATAGTTTTTGGAGCAACATACGCTGCCATCCAAGCAACATCTTTTTCAGGGATGTCCCTGCTTATTTCAGCAGGCAATGCCAAGCCACATTCTGCACGTGTTACGACAGTGTGGCTTCATAGTAAAAGAGTGGGGGCTAATAGAATGGCCTGCCGGCAGTCCAGACCTGTCTCCCATTGAAAATGTGTGGCGCATTATGAAGCGCAAAAGGACGACAATGGAGACCCCGGACTGTTGAGCAACTGAAATCGTAGCAAGAATGGGAAATACTTCCAGCTACAAAGCTTCTACAATTAGTGTCCTCAGTTCCCAAATGCTTATTGAGTGTTGTTAAAAGGAAAGGTGATGTAACACAGTGGTAAACATGCCCCTGTCCCAGCTTTTTTGGAACGTGTTGCAGGCATCAAATGCAAAAAGAGTGAATATTTCCAAAAAACAATAAAGTTTATCAGTTTGAACATTAAATATCTTGTCTTTGTGATGTAATCAATTGAATATAGGTCGAAAAGGATTTGCAAATCATTGTATTCTGTTTTTATTCACATTTTACACAACGTCCCAACTTCATTGGAATTGGGGTTTTACTTTTTGAAGTTCACCATAAAGATTACAAAAACATTACAGTCACCTAAGACCTCCAGTTTCCCAGAGGTATAAATATAAAGTGACACTGATTTCACTTGGTCATCCATCACTGCAGTTAGGACAAAAAAGAAATAAATAAAAATAAAAATGCAGCAATGACATACAACAGAAAGTGAAAAATGTGGAAATGGCAAAAAGAAAACAATTAAAAAGTTGAAATTTCCCATTTAGACCATCAGGCCAATCCTGGAGAATGAAATGAAAGTTTACGTGAAGAATAAATAATAAAGCAATGTCTTTAAACGCTTTTAGGCTCACAATTACATTAATAAATAACACCAATATTGAAAAATCGTTAACACTTTACAATAAGGGTAATTTAGTTAATGCAGTAATAAACATTAACTGCCAATTAATTAACAGTTAACTAATGCATCAGAGAGCTAAATAAGCATTATGTAACCTTAACTTACCATTTATAAATGTTCTTCGACATCCTTTTTATGAAGTTGAAAACATCCTAAAATAATCCCTTAAGTAAAACCTCAGACTATTAAACTATTCAATGCTGAATAAATTAATACTTTAGTTAACATGTACACCATTAGTGAATGATTAGTAGACCCATTAGTTTACTGTTCATTGACTGATAGTTAATGCTTCTTACTGCATTAGCTAATGTTAATTAATGTGCCCTTATTGGAAAGTATTACTGCAAAATGCCAGCTGAGGAAATCTAGTGAGCTTTTTTATGATCCTGGAACTGTCCTTTATAAATTAATAGTGCTCACAAATAACCTGGGAAAATTTTATGTCAACCGGTGATATTAAAGATAAGAATATATCAGAATTAGGTTCATGGCTGTTGTATACTATAACAACTCATCAGTTGAAGATACCGCCAGTAGGACTAGCTACATAATTGGAATATTTTGCACCAGTTATGACTAAGTCATATAAAGAAACCCTAAAGGGAGACACTCCAAATTCTAATTCAAAATTCTATGCAGAATCATAATAAACTTTGCTGAGCTAACTTAGGTGGATAACTGTGGACATATGATGAGCTAGCTAGCTACAGTATGTAGACCGTTTCTCTACGAATGAGTATGACAGTGATGTGTCAAATAAATATTAATTATTGTATAACCAAATGACAAGACACTCAACAGAGCTTGCATTCCTTCAAGCCACGACCGATTTTATTTTAATTTTGATATGCTTGTCCATTGTATGGATATGTTGCAAAGACTGGAGCTTTTAGCCCTAGTTGCATGCATCTCTGTGATGACATTGCACAGAAATCCATCTATAAAGCACAACAGGGATCATGTAACTACTAGGCGACATTGTGACAACGAATGCAAGAGAAGCATTTGTAAACATGTCTTGTGAACAGACAGCCAGCATACTTAAGAGTTGGCTATGCTGAGAAGGGATGCAATAAAACAGTGATACCAAATCTGTGATAGATGTGCAGCTGAAACATTGAAACTCGTGAAAATAATTTTTGACAAAATGCAATTTATGACTGATTTAAAAAAGAAACAACATTGTTCTGAATCTTTAAATATACAGTATTGTCAATGTTAAATCCAAGCACACTATTTTGACAACTAAAACACAGTCGACAATTCAAAGTCCGAATGGTGTCACAGATAACTGGACCTGTTAAGTCCATTCTGGTAATTTCATGACAGTGATAGCACAACTACGGCGTTGTTGTCAAAAGGGTTTGGCTGAGACAAATTAATTACCTGTGGATGTGGTGGGGGGTTTGGTTCCATTAAGACCAATCAGATTAGCTGCTGTCATTCCTTTTAAAACCAATGTGTTTATGCCATAACGAACTGGCAGTTTTGTCAGGTGAATAACAAGTTTGAATTACCGCTGCCTCCTTCGGTTATCAGAGAACTGCGCTACAATGTGGTAATCCATGATGATGTCTGGGGGGAAAGAGATCAATTCTCCATGCAATGTGTCTTGTATGAAAACACTTGGGCAATTTGAACTGTATAAAGCAAGGGCGAGACCTAAGTTAATTATTTGTATTTCTCCCCAAAAAAGGAAAACATTCACTTCTATAAAAATACCACTTCACCCTCCCCTCCCCATCGGACCCCGCCACCATTCTGTAGGCATTATTTATAGAGTACATAAGGCAAATGAAAATGGGAGGGAAACGATGTGCGTTTATTTGCGAGCAGCTCCGCTGGCTGGGATTTAGACTCATGAAACTACCATATTGCAAAACCATTTGCATTTAAATGGCCTTATAATTTGAGTTTGTTCTTTACTGGCTCAGAGTCACATTTCGGTAGTGAATGAGGATAGCTTGGGTTTACACTGATCAACCATAACATTATGACCACTGACAGGTGGAGTGAATAACATTGATGATCTTGTTATCATGGTACCTGTCAGTGGGTGGGATATTTTGGGCAACAAGTGAACATTTTGTCCTCAAAATTGAAGTGTTGGAAGTAGGAAAAATGGGCAAGCGTCAGGAAGTGGGCAACTTTGACAAGGGCCAAATTATGATGGCTAAATGATTGGGTCAGAGCATCTCCAAAACTGCAGCTCTTGTTGGGTGCTCCCACTCTGCAGTGGTCAGTACTACCTACCAAAAGTGTTCCACGGAGGGAAAACTGGTGAACTGATGACAGGGTCACGGGCGGCCTAGGCTCACTGATACGTGTGGGGAGCAAAAGCTGGCCTGTGTGGTCCGATCCAACAAATGAGCAATTGTAGCTCAAATTGCTGAAACAGTTAATGCTGGTTCTGATAGAAACTGTTAGATTACTCAAGGCTTCGAAGTTTATTGTGTATGAGGCTGCGTAGCTGCAGACCAATCAGGGTGTCCATGCTGACCTCTGTCCATTGCCGAGAGCACCTACCATGGGCATTTGAGTGAGTGTGTTGACATGACGTGAGAAAAAAATCTAATTATTGTGTGAGTCTGACTATAACCGGACTTCTAAACAGCGGCGTGCGGTCACATTTTCAGAGGGGCTTCAGTAACTTTACCCTTTACCGCTCGACTGTCGTCTTGTTGTTCTCATTCAAGTTCACCTGATTAACAATCAAACAATTTATAGACTGAACGACCAAGACCAATCCATTTTCCATATTAAGAAATGATAATGAAAAAATGAATGCCTATTGCCAACATTTATATAATTGATACAACATTGTTAGGATGGAAACATAAATGCAAAAAATCTGAAACTTTCGCTGACTTCGCAGCAATTATTTTTGCCATCACTCAGCTGTGCATCATACCTAACAACGCTCTTTAGCTGTCAATATATTCAGACTGTAGAACGGATTCTTGTGGCTTATTTCTCAATGAGCCTCGCAAACTAATTTACGCAAATCTGTGCTGTTTCAAGAGCTACACGAGCGCAGAAATTTTAAAGACATATTCATATTTTACGTAGTCATTGATGTGCGGAAGAAAAGGCTGTATAATTTTGTGTTGCAATGTAAAACAAGGCTTTCAAAAATAAATTAGACTCTAGTCGGTTCTACCAATTAGTCTGAGCAACTGTTGCTAATTGGGAGAGGTAAATTGCGAGAGGTTTTGGTCATTGTAGCAGTGAAAGGTGAGGTTATTGCTGGACCTGTGTTTCTGCCGACGGACCGCCACTGCTTTTAAAATACATGTAAACATGTTAGTCTAACTGGAATCGCATTAAATTGAATTTCTCATAGCCGGACTAATGCATCCAGATAATGAAGTTATTAGTCGCATTATTCCTCCATGTTTACACTCGAACCAAACCGACCTGGACTATGCGCTCTGTGTTTGCTCCATAGTTCATCGTGCAGGGCTTTGACCCGGAAATCTTTTGCACTTGTAAACACTGAACTAATTAGCAGCAACTCTGTGCTCTGCCCAACTAGCAAGTTAGTACAGAACTGTAGCAATCCTCACCTGCAACGGTATTGGTGTTTGAAAAGTCACACCTTGGGGGCTCATAACTTCTTCCATTAATCTGCATAATTCAGGGCTCCCCAATCTTTCCTAGAAAGGGCCAGTGTGGGTACAGGCTTTCATTACAACCAAGCAGCTTCAAATGTGATGGGTTGATTTTTAATTAAGGAAGCTGATTGTTGATGTAAACCTTTAAATCCATTGTGCATTTGAAAAGTCATTTAAAATGTGATTAAAAATGGATACAGAGACAGGGAAATTCATTTTTAATAGTTCATGGCTAAAAATGTGAAAATGTCCTATAACAATGAAGTAATTTAGAAAAAGTGGTTAAAAAGGAGTAAAGAACAAATGTAAAAAATCCCTTGCAGGATTTAAAGATGTTTAGAAAACAGTCAATGAGAAAATACCTCCCTGTGATGACTTTATCCACGATTTATCCATAATCGACTTGCTGCTCCTTGATAAGCAAAGTCTATGATTGATTGGTCATGCCTGCAAAGTTCAGAAGGGGGAGCTCTTTGCACGATGCTTCATTCTCCCTGAAGCAGCATGAATGAGAGCATCGTGTCTGAGCGTGTTTATTCACATTTTCCCGTTTCAGGGTGTAACACAAACCTGATGCTACTAGTCAAGCTTATTAGCAAAGAGTCCAGGGGTTGATTATTAGTATCAGGTGTGTTATTGCTTGGTTGCAATGAAAGCGTGCACCCACACTGGCCCTTTCTGGGAAAGATTGGGGACCCCTGGCATAATTGATCAAATGACTTGCGCATCATCCGAAAATTTTCCTTCCACTCACCATCAGAAAACTCAAATGACTCTCTCCCACTAGTCTTTACTCCTGACCCGCATACAACATGCACAGAAGCCTGGGGGTGCGTTTCCTGAAAGCACAGATGCTAACTTACATGGTTGGAACCACAGACTGTGAATGGACAAACCATGTTAGTGTCAGGGTTTTTACTCTGTGTTTGGTGTAGGGCTTTCTTTGTGTCTCTCGTCCGGGACGACATTGAATTCCTTACACCAGCTGGTTGATTCAAGATGGGCGACACCTGTTTCAGTTTCTATTTAAGCCGGAAGTTTGTCGCGCCTCTTTGCTTGAGTGTCTGATCTGTTGAGTTCACACAAGCCAAGAAAGGTGTACTCTAGTTGTTAGCGAACTATTTTCGCAGTTATTCTTGGTGTTCTTAGGGTATTCATTCTTAACTTCCTTTCTTTTTCCCTCTCCTTTATTTGCACTGTTATTTGGTGTTTTAGGAGTTTTCTCGTCCATTTGGACGGATTTATTTGTGAAGCTCCTGGCTTCGTTCTATTAGTTTTCTTTCTCTCGCTCAGCCCCGCCTCTTAGTGGCTGTGCTGGATTACTGGGTTGTGAGAGTTTTATTTTCTGGGTCTCTCTTCTTTATAGCTCAGTGGCTGGGTTTTTCTCTTTTGCCAGAAAGTCGCTGCATTTGGTCTCATTAATTCCACTGTCATTACAACACACTCAAGCCAGTTATGGAGATTCCAGCAGCTACGCTGCTTGATCAGGTGGTTGCCAATCAACAATCTGTTCTCGCTGGTCACAGCAATGGACTTGTTACTTTGAATAAGCAGCAAGCTGAGCTAGCTGACCGTATGCGGGTTCAGGAAGGGGCGTTGCAAAGGCAGGAGAATATTCTATTAAGCCTTGCGGAAAGTATCAGGGCTTTGAAGGGTCAATTCACACAAAATGTTCCACAAGCACAATCCATTCAAATTCCCTGTGAGCCCAAGTTACAACTACCGCCCCGTTATGAAGGAGAACCCAGAAAATTTAAAGATTTCCTTGCTCAGTGCCAGATATTTTTAAAATCACAACCTTCCCGATTCACCAATGAAGAATTGCAAGTTTCTTTCATCCTGTCATTACTAGCAGGCACTTCTCTCTCTTGGGCGGGGCCTCTCAATTGGTCCGGGTCACCTGTTGTGAGTTCAGCAGACAGCCTGATGAAAGAAATGATTTCAGTCTTTGATCATGACGTTTCTGGTCAGGACGCTGCGGCTCGTTTAATGCACGTATGCCAAGGGAGCGAGAGTGTCGAGTTTTCTATTTTATTTCGTTTCCTGGCCACAGAAACGGGGTGGTCGGAAGCCCCGCTAATGACACTATTCATTCATGCATTATCTGAACCAATCAAAGACGCTCTGGCAACCTTAGAGCCTTCCGTCAATTTAGATTCTCTGGTTCGTACAGCGGTTAGAATTGATAACCACATCCGTGAGCGTAACAGAGAAAGATGAGCAATGCAAGCTCCGTTAGGCAAATGTTTTGAATCAGCCACAGATCCGCATGTAGCCCCAGCTCCGCCCGTAGAACTGCCTAGTCTCAGTGAGCTGATGCAGGTGGACGGATCATTTGTCCGCCAGCCTCATGATCCTGAGCAAAGGCGTATAATCTGTTTTAGGTGCAGAAAACCGGGACATACCCGATCTCACTGCCCTGAGCGCAAGGGAAAAGGGAAGTCCCTCTAGCGGTATGGGGGGGCGCTAGAGGGACAGACTCAATCTCCCTTTTATTTCTGTGGTGTTAACGGTTAAGAAGCAGAAAATTTCTGTAGAAGCCTTTTTGGACTCTGGGGCCATAGATTGTTTTGTGGATGCTGGTTAGGCTAGAAAGCATTCCTTACCTATCCGTTCCCTTTTGCACTCTCGTGCTATTAAGACTTTGGATGGTCGTCCGTTGGGAATTGGTCCATTATGGAGGTCACTGATTTTATGATTATGTTCATCCAGTTTGGTGGCCACTCCAGGAAGATTCAGTTTTTTCTCATCAATTCTCCGGTTTATCCCATTGTGTTGGGACATGCCTGGTTGGTCAAACATAGACCACTCATTTTTTGGGGCAGCCATATTAGCCCTATTATTCATTGGAATTTTAATTGCAAGGCTCACTGTAGTTCTACCATCGTATGTCACTCCAAACGCCAACCTCTGGGAGAAATGGAAGCCTGGAGTGACAACGAGGAGGGCGTCTCACTTGGCAAACCGGACCGTGATGATAGAGGAGAGGATAGTTTGGAGTGGGACCCCCAATTTGACAGGCGGCAGCCGGAGGACGAGTTATTTTCGGAGGATATTTCCGACTCCGAGTCAGAGATTGAGGCCTCGGACCCGAAGAGGGTTGGAGTTTTGGGGCCACTCTGAATTTTACTTTGCCTCCCAATGTTCCCGCTGTGCATGCCGACCTTGCCGAGGTTTTTAGCAAGCAACGGGCTTCTTCTTTGCCTCCGCATCGCGTGTATGACTGTGCTATAGACCTCTACCCCAGTACTTTTCCGCCTAGGGGCTTGTTATTCTCGCTATCAGGTCCTGAGCACCAGGCCATGCGGGAGTATATTCAAGAGGCACTGTCGAGCGATTTTATTTGGCCCTCTACATCTCCTGCCGGAGCGGGTTTTTTCTTTGTGGGGAAGAAGGATGGAGGGCTGAGACCCTGTATTGATTATAGAAACTTAAACAACATAACTATTAAGAACCGTTATCCGCTTCCCCTGATGAATTCCGCATTTGAACGACTCCAGGAGGCGTCGTTTTTAATTAAATTAGACCTCCGCAACGCTTACAATCTAGTTCGGATTAGGGAGGGGGATGAGTTGAAAACGGCGTTTAATACGCATGACGACTACTACGAATATTTAGTGATGTCATTTGGATTGGCCAACGCCCCCAGGCGGTCAACGATGTGCTGTGAGAGATGTTGGAGAAATTCGTCTTTGTCTATCTCGACGATATTCTGATTTTTTCTTCGACTCTCTCTGAACATAAGCAGCATGTCCGGCAAGTGCTTGCTGCCCTCCTTGAAGCTAAGCTCTTTGTTAAGGCTGAGAAATGCCTTTTTCGCGCCCGGACCGTGTCATTCCTTGGGTGCATTGTTTTGGCAGGGTCTGTCTGCATGGACCCGGACAAGGTGGCAGCGGTTATTAATTGGCTGATTCCTCAATCGGTTAAGGAAGTGCAACGGTTCTTGGGTTTTGCTAATTTCTACAGGAGGTTCATTCGCAATGTTAGCGCTGTTGCTGCCCCAAGTATTGCGCTGACAAAAAAGAATGTTACCTCCCATTTCTCATGGACTCCTGCAGCTGATTCTGCCTTTCGGGAGTTGAAAGAACGATTTAGCTCTCAACCTATTCTTGTTGTGCCCAATCCCTCGCTCCCGTTTGTGGTAGAGGTTGACGCCTTGGAGGTTGGTGTGGGGACCATTCTGTCCCAACGCTCTCGGAGGTTGGTGTGGGGGCTATTCTGTCCCAACACTCTCCTCAGGACGATAAATTTCACCCCTGCACCTACTTCTCTCAGTCTTTGTCTGCGGCTGAGCGGAATTACAGTATTGGTGACCGGGAGTTGTTGGCGGTTAAGTTGGCATTTGAGGAGTGGCGCCACAGGTTAGAGGGAGCGGAACACCCTTTTGTGGTTTGGACGGACCGCAAGAACCTCCAATACATCCAACAGACTAAATGATGTAATTCGCAGCAGGCGCGTTGGGTGTTATTTTTCGACTGGTTCAACTTTACGTTGACTTTGCCCTGGCTCTAAAAACGCTAAGCCGGACGCGTTGTCGCGTATTTAGGATCACTCTAGCTGTGACCCTGTTCCTGAGCCTTTGATCCCGCCGGCTCAGATTGTGGCTCCTGTCTTATGGGAGGTTAAGTCCGTGGTATGGAAGGCCTTGTGGTCTGATCCTGGTCTGGGTGGTGAGCCTTCTGGCTGTTTGTTCATTCCCTTGGTGGCACGATCGCAGGTTCTCCAGTGGGGTCACTCTTCCCATTTGGCGGGTCACCCTGGGGCTCACCGGACTAAGCAGTTTTTGGCCAGGCGCTTTTGGTGGCCCTGTATGGATGGGGCCATTCGGGAGTTTGTAGCAGCTCGTGGGGTTTGTCCTCAGACCAAGGGTTCTCATCTCCCCCCTCTGTTCTGCTGCGGCCATTGCCCGTCCCCAAGCATCCTTGGAGCAATATCGCATTGGACTTTGTTTTGGGTCTGCCGACTTCAGATGGCAATACTGTTATTTTAGTTGTGGTTGATCGATTCTCCAAGGCCGTGCACTTTGTCGGCCTCCCCAAACTGCCTTTGGCACGGGAGACTGCCCTCCTCCTCGTGGACCATGTGTTCCGGCTGCATGGGTTACCTCAGGATGTGGTCTCGGACCGGGGTCCGCAGTTTATGGCGAGGTTTTGGCACTCGTTCTGCAACCAGTTAGGCGCGTCTGTCAGTCTTTCGTCAGGGTTCCACCCTGAGACCAATGGGCAGACTAAAAGAACCAATCAGTCACTGGAGAATACTCTTTGGTGTTTGGCTGCCGATAACCTGACGTCTTGGAGTTGTTTTTTGGCTTGTGTTGAGTATTCCCACAATTCTTTATGTAACTCTTCCACGGGACTTTCACCTTTTGAGGCCCAGCTGGGCTATCAGCCGCCGCTATTCCCCGATGTAGAGAAGGATTCGGAAGTTCCGTCTGTTAATTGTTTTATTCGCCGATGTCAGTCAGTGTGGAATAGGGTGCGATCTTCTCTTTTACGCTCCATGCCGCTGCCGATCGAGTTGGTCAGAGAGTTTGGCTCTCAACTCAGGACCTTCCTTTGAGGGTGGAGTCACGGAAGTTGGCCCCCCGCTTTATTGGTCCTTTCAAGATCATTCGGAAGATCGATCCTGTTACTGTCCGGCTGCAGCTACTTAGATCTTTGCGCATTCACCCTGCCTTTTATGTGTCCAGACTTAAACCTGTCAGCACGTGCGTCCTGGCACCGATGGACAAACCACCGCCACTGCCGCGCATGGTTGAAGGGGGGCCTGTTTATACCGTGCGTCGCATCTTAGCTGAAAGAAGTGTCGATCGCGGGGCTCAATTTTTGGTTGATTGGGAGGGGTATGGACTAGAGGAGCAGTGCCGGGTCCCTTCTCAAGATATTCTGGACCCTACGTTGATTTCCAAGTTCCGCGCTCGGTGTTCTAGGGAACTTCTGGGGCCGTTCCTCAAGGGGGGGGGTCCTGTCATGGTTTTTCCTCTGTGTTTGGTGTAGGGCTTTCTTTGTGTCTCTCGTCCGGGATGACTTCAAATTCCTTACACCAGCCGGTTGATTGAAGATGGGCAACACCTGTTTCGGTTTCTATTTAAGCCAGAAGTTCGCTGCACCTCTTTGCTTGAGTGACCGATCTTTTGAATTCACACAAGCCAAGAAAGGTGTACTCTAGTTGTAAGTGAACTATTTTCGCAGTTATTCTTAGAGTGTTCTTAGCGTATTCATTCTGAAGTTCCTTTCTTTTTCCCTCTCCTTTATTTGCACCATTATTTGGTGTTTTAGGAGTTTTCTTGTCCGTTTGGACGGATTTATTTGTGAAGCTCCTGGCTTCATTCTATTAGTTTTCTCTCTCTCGCTCAGCCCTGCCTCTTAGTGGCTGTGCTGGATTACTGGGTTGTGAGAGTTTTATTTTCTGGGTCTCTCTTCTTTATACCTCAGTGGCTGGGTTTTTCTCTTTTGCCAGAAAGTCGCTGCATTTGGTCTCATTAATTCCACTGTCATTATAGTTAGTTGCTAACATAGTCAGCAACTCTGCTTTCAGGGAAATGCAGTCTGGGGGCACTAGTGAGGGCACGAAAGAATGTCTTGTCATGGTTTTCCATCCCAGACCATTGTAAAATAAACAAATATTAAATGGATGCCAAAATTTTAGAAAATCTGCTCTAAAACACGCAAGGACTAGTCTTCCTTCTATGTTCGAAAAACGTCTACCTCGTGTTGAGAGGTCATGGTAAGAAAGAACGTTGATGGAGCCAATACACAACAACATGAAAAAAATCACTGGGAATTATATATGTACTAATTACATTCTGCAAAAGGAAAGAGAATCTCTACAGTGCTGATAATCCTTGCTAATAATGTGAAACACATATTTATCACCAACTATCAGACATTTAATCATTTCACCCAGATACGGTGTTTGTAATGAATAAGAACGCTGAGTGTACCTGACATTTACGATTTGAAGTCTAAGGCCTGTCAATCAATATCATAGCTGTGAACATTTCAATGGTTCCATAGTATTTCGTAATTCTCCTCCAAGTGCAATTATTTGCGAATCTGCTGGTCAGTGCAGCTAAAAACTAAGTCAGCTGAGAGAAAACTGTCCTCTGATGGGAAATGGAAACTCAAAGGATAGATTAGGGAACCTTTTTTTCCATGGAGCTCGCAACATAGATATTACATTCATAATTTTGTTTTTGCCCAAGGCAAGAGTGGCAAAATAATCAGAGCAAGTTGGCAGTGCGGGCTTCGCCATCGCTTATTGGCTAGGTGGATATATCTCAGCTAGCGGGAAAACTGGCTTGGTGCTTATTGTGCTTTGGAATGCAAGCTGATGTTGAAGCATGCTAAACACTGGGATATGTAGCACGTTGTTCAGGGCTGAACTTGGCATGACTACCGGCCTGCCAATGATGACTTTCCTGCAGTGGTGCTTCAAAAATTTTGAAAGTGGCATTAATTGTATTTTGTGATGAAACTCTTCAATTGTCTACACCTGTTCCATAGACTGTAAAAAAACAACAAAAAAAACTAGAGAGGCACTCATAGAGTGCAAACCTCCGCCAAGGCAGCACAATCCAAATGTGCATGAGTGGGAGCAAAGTTGAGTTATCGCGTGTGATAGGATTTCAAGATGGCTCCTGTGGCAGCCATATTGTTTCACTGATCATGGTCAAAATCAAGAGGTCCATTCTTGATGTAATAGCAATCCACCCACAAAATTTCAGACAAATCCGTGCATTACTTTTTGAGTTATCGCGTGTGATAGGATTTCAACATGGCTGCCATGGCGGCCATATTGTTTGAGTGATCGTGGTGAAAATCAATAGGGTCCATCCTTGATGTAATAGCAATCCACCCACAAAATTTCAGACAAATCCGTGCATTATGTTTTGAGTTATATTGTTCACAAACAGACAGACAAACAAACAGGGGCAAAAACATAACCTCCGCCCCAACTTCGCTGGCATTGGTAACAAACTATGGACCAAGTTTGTGTAACATCAACCATTGAATTTTCTTTGGTAAGAGGAAAAGCATTTTTGCACCCGGAAGTACAGTTTTTCGGTGATGTTATATTGCATCATTTCAAGCCGGAGTCCGCACATTACAGCAGCTGAGTCCGAGTCACCCACTTAATATGTTAAATGTTGAGACATGATCTGCTCCGATTTTATTCACATAATATTTCTTTATTGTCCAAATACCACACGGGCTTCCCAAATTAGCGCACAACAAGACAACCAGGCAAATAAAAAAACAAGTATTGAGTGCACATTTTCTGGTATGACAAAAGCCTCTCGACCAGACCAAGATATAAGCCTGGAAAATGAAGCTCAATAATGGCTGCTGGATCTGTAAAACCACAACCACAACCTCCCCAACCCCTTCCTCCTCGTGATACGCAACCCCTGCCCTCAGGCAGCCCCCTATACATGCCCTGCCCTCGGGTCCCAGTAATGGGCAGACAAAAGCCCCCCAGAGAGCGTCCCTTTATTTCAGTCTCTCTCTGATATAGGCTGATAAAGGTCCTCTGTGTATCTTTACAATTCACTAGGCCTCTCAGACCTGGCCGCTCTCGCTTCCATGCGCTCCACAGACTGCATCAACTTCAAAATCCAGTGAGTCATCACACTATTAAAATGATGCACACCCCCAGTCGGAATCTATTATTTTCAGCCCCCATAGTCCCTGAGGAGTTAAAAACAGACTATCCTTACTGTTTATCATTTTGTGAGGAAATTCATCTTCTCTCCTTTCTCCCTACAGTCATAGCGTTGTCTTGTTTGACTTCTGGTTGAATTCTCCAGACCCATCGTCCAAGGTACCCCTGTGTTCTGAAAGAAAGCAAGAAGTCTTTCCAAGACAATTTAAATGATTTTTAAAATGTCTTAAATTTGAAGGTTTCTTCTTTTTTTCGAGTCTTTATGCCAGCCACGTTATGTCTGATCACCATTTTTTATTTTTCCCGGCTTAGCAGAATCATTTAAAGTAGCATTTGGTCACAAAGGTTTTTACTTGAGACATCAACTGTGTCTCTGTCAATATATTGCGCCCAGTACTCTTAGCAAAGTGTTCTTCATATTAAATGGAGGATTAGCATGTTCGCTATTCCCAGTACACTGCCAGAGGCCACTGCATTCAGCAAGCAGCGTGCTAGCTGCACTGCTGAGACAGCTTTCCAGCCTCATGCAGTTGAGTACCGTCAAATTCGCCTGTGAACTTGCCACCTCCTAGCAGAACTGCCTATGGTGAAATATGTTGCACTAATTCCATGGCAGTCTGTGTGCTTTGGAAATAATCCATAACTCTCTAGAGTGCAGAATAATGAAGAACCAACCTTTCATAAAACATAAATTATATTTTTCCTCTACGATGTCCTATTATGCTGTGGCAGTGGAATTCTTGGATGGCATGCGGAGGTGGTGTAATTTATTTTTGGGCCCATCGGAGTCAGATTCATGAGCACCTCATCAGTGGGCTGAGCATAAGGACTCCGCCAATCTAACGAGGTCACATGCACCACCGGTAATGAAGAGGTTTTCCCCATAGGGGGCTCTGAAACACTCTTGTGCTTCATTAACTGTCCATTCGAAGAGATCGATCTGGAGCGCCAGCCCCCAATACACACATGTATGCAATATTTGTACAAATATACTGTCCATGCATCGGCGCACACTGTCAATGTATTAATCATGCCTACTCTCAGTGCTATCTTACGGTTTAGTACTGTATGTACTCAATGTTTTGTACCGCATGTGTGCGCGAATGCATACATTCATATTGGAGGCAACAGAATAACTGCCCTTACCGTTTATATATTTTTGCATTCCGTAGGCTTGCACCATGGGGGTCTGTCAAGCCATTTTAGGAGTCAGAAAAAGTAGATCATAATAAAATAAGATTGTAGTTTTGGATTCATAAAATGATTTAAAATTAATGTGCGCATATGCCGTGTTCTCCCCTAGGTGGCCTGAACACTTTCTTTCACATATTAACTAATGGCTCTTCTGCAGAAAGGCTCCCAGGTCTACACCCCATGGAGGCAACTGTGCCGCTATGCATTATTTAGATGCTCTGAGGCACAACAGCATCCTGCAAAAAACCCACAGTGCACCATGAGCTGTGTCTGCCAGCCACTTGTACAACATAATGTTTAATCTTTAATGGCGATCTGCCAGTGAGAGTCTAAGCTCACATGAGAGCCTTGGAATGAGCCTGCATTGACTGGACACATCTGGGTGAAAAAGATTTGACCTGCCTCTACTTAAGCAACGGTCTGATTAGTTTTAAGGGGAAATTGCACCACAGTGTGTTTTTGGTGAGTGAACAATTGGATTGACAGCATGGGATTGAATACATATTCACTTGTATTCAGCGTGGCTTTTAAGTCCTTAGCAAATCATTGAAAATGAAGATAAACTTCCCAACTGACCGGTCAGTGTACACGTCAATTCGACTCACCAAAGCGCTCCTGTTCAGTTTAATTGGATGACTGTGACACAGGAGTAAATGTTTTTTGAAAATTGATTTAGGGTGTCAATTCATAATGAAGAATTTTGTTAAAATTAGCAATTCAGAATTTTATCCCTAACAGACGAGTTCAAGATCCATTCTGCAACCCAGCTGCCAAAAAAGTTGGGACACTTGGGATGCTTTATGAAATGTAAATAAGTACTGAATGCAATGATTTGCGAATCATTTAAACCCTATATTTAATCGATAATACTACAATATATTAATTGTTGAAACAGAGAAATTGCACTGTTTTTTGATATATATCTGCGCTTTTTTAAAAACAGTAGGGACTGGGTAACAAAAGGCTGGAAAAGTTGCATAATGCTAAAAAAAAGGTGAAAAATCTCTCAGCTAATTAGGTTAATTGGCAACAGGTCAGTAAAATAAAAAGAGAAAGATTCTGAGTCTTTCTGAAGCAAAGATGGCGAGGGCTTCATCACTCAGTGAAAGACTACGAAGGTGAACAGTTTAACAATTTACGAATAACGTTTTTTTCAATTTAAAATTTTGAGGAATTTGGGGATTGCATCATCTACGGTACATAATATCATTAAAAGATTTAGAGAATCCGGAGAAATTTCCATACCCAAGGGACAAGGCCGAAAACCAATATTGAATGGCTGTGATCTTCAGGCCCTCAGATGGCACTGCATTAAAAACAGACAGGGTTCTGTGGTGGAAATCATTGCCTGGGCTCAGGAACACTTTTGTAAACCACAGTCAGTGAAGACAGTTCATTGCTGCATTCACAAATGCAATTAAAACTCAATGCATCAATGATAGTATGAGGGTGCTCTAGTACACATGGCATAACCTGCTCATCTGTGAAGACATCATTAAAAACCCCTTAACTGTCACTGGGCCCTAATTAGGGCCGGGCCAAATGTGAGAAAATGCAGGTGACAGTTAAGGGGTTGATGCAGAATGATATACACAGGCTTTGGAGCAACATATACTGCCATTCAGACATCTTTATCAGGGAAGGCCTTGCTTATTTCAGCAAGATAATACTAAACAACACATTCTGCTCGTATTACAACAACATGGCTTTGAAGTATGAGTATGGGTGCTAAAGTGGCTCGCCTACAGTCCACACCTGTCACTCCCTGAAAATTCATGGCGCATTAAGAAATAAAAATATGAAAAAGGGGGCTACAATGTGTTGAGCAGCTGAAATCTTACATCAAGGAAGATTGGGAAACATTTTGCTGTCAAAAACAATAGCATTTGGTCTCCTCAGCTCCCAAAGACACCGTCTCAGTTAATAAATACACCGATCAGCCATAACATTATACATACCATTAACCACCTGCCTAATATTGTATAGGTCCGCCTTTTTCTGCCAAAACAGCCCTGACCCATCAAGGCATGGATTCCAATGGACCTCTGAAGGAGTGCTGTGGTGTCTGGCACCAGGAGGTAATCAGCATATCCTTTCAGTTATGTAAGTTATGAGGTGGGGCTTTCACGGATCAGTCATGTTTGTTCAGCAAAGCCCACAGATCCCCAATTGGATTTAGATCTGTGAAGGCCAAGTCAACACCTTGAACTCATGGCTGTGTTCTTCAAACCATTCCTGAACTCTTTTTGCAGTGTGGCAGGGGGCATTATCTTGCTGAGAGCAGCCACTACCATCAGTGAATACTATTTCCATGAAGGGGCATTCTTGGTCTGCAACAATGATTAGGTAGGTGGTGCGTGTCAGCGTAACATTCACGTGAATGGCAGGACCCCAGCAGAACATTGTCGAAAGCATCACACTGCCTCCACTGGCTCGCCTTCTTCCCATAGTGCATCCTGGTGCCGTGTCTTCTCCAGGTAAGCAATGCACAAGCTCCTGGCCATCACATGGAAAAGGAAACGTGATTCATCAGAACAGGCCACCTTCGTCCATTGCTCCATGGTCTAGCTCTGACACTCAGTATGCTTACATGCACAGTTAAGTCGAGCTATGGTATTTGCTCGATTAGGCCATTTAATCAGACTACTGTCCTTGTCCCAGTATATATGAACATGAGGAAAACCGATTTATTGATGGAAGCATGTCCGTCTCTGCTACGATAGATGGCGTTATGCCCCCTTTAAGCTTGTTCATGTTGGACCTTTTTCTCTGGCCAGTGGCTTTCCTATTATGTCCCAGACCAAACAATCAAGAAACAAGTTAGCTGGCGGCAAACTGGAAGCATGTCAAGTTACGGCTCTGTACATTTCATACAGGCAAAACGCTATTCTTTTCATACAATTGAGATGCATGGTATTCCTGGTGGTTATGGCGTTAGCCGAAACTAGGCGACAATGCCGCTATGCTGTGCTTTGTGCCCTCTTTACTATTCCGGACTGTGTTTCCCTAAAGCATAGTTGCTAACTATATTAGCAAATAACACAGTTTGTCCATTCAGTCTGTGGTTCCAGCCATTTATTTTAAGCAAAGACTAGTGGGAGAGAGTCCTTTCCAGAAACAAGGAAAATTTTCGGATGACGCGCAAGTCATTCAATAAATTATGCAAATTAATGGAAATTATCATTGTATTATCATTGGGCAGAAATTATCATCCCATGAATAAAGACTATGAAACCTGTTTTCTGTAGTACTTGCTAGAAAAACAGGTTTCATCACTTGCCTTTTGTTAGACTGTTATAAGCAAGGTGTGACTGAGCAAGTACCAATACCCTTGCAGGATTGCTACAGTTCTGTACAAACTTGCTAGTTGGGCAGAGCACAGAGTTGCTGCTAATCAGTTTGGTGTTTTCAAGTCCACAACTTTCGGGTCAAAGCCCTTCGTGATGAACTATGGAGCAGGAACAGTGCGCATAGTCCAGTTCGGTTTGATTCAAGCGTATACATGGAAGAATAATGCGACTGGTAACCACATTATCTGGTTGTGTTAGTCCAACTATAAAAATTTGATTTAGTGCAATTCCAGTCAGACTAACATGTTAACATGTATTTTAAAAGTCCGGTTATAGTCGGACAAACACAACAATTTGATTTTTTCTAACGTCATGTTACTGTACTCATTGACAAAATAAAGTTAATTTTAACCCCAGTTTGAAAAAACGGATATGTTGTGTTCGCAAAAAAAAATTTCTGTGGATGTATTGCATTTTGCCAAATACAGTGCACAGCATACAGTACCAGTCAAAAGTTTGGACACACTTTGCTAATGTCACAGCGCTCTGTTTTTTTAGAAATTTAAATAGCTTAACTTCTCTATATAATCTCAAAGGGAGTCTTGTCAGAGGTAAACATTCATAAGTTAAAAGAGAATAATATTCTTGTTTGAATAGTGTCCAAAAATTTGTAATTCTCACAGAAGCCATATTTTTCAAAGTAAACAAATAATAAGCGCCTTCCATTTTCCAACGGCCAAATTAAAATCAAGCTGTTTTGGGACTTATTGCGCAAAAAGGTCGATGAAAAGCAAATAACCACAAGTGCAGCAAATCTTTGGGAACTTAGACAGCTGCTCAGCTGCAAACTCATTACAGCTGTACAACTGCCGTAGTGCAAGAAAAACAAATTTGAATATGCTCAGAAATTATGACAAAAATGCTGGTTAGTTTGATTAAGAATTACGGTAGATCTCTTTTTTCCCCCCAAGATGAAGGGTGCTTGTTTCCTTAAACATGTATTGTAAGAAAAATGTGGGAGTGTCCAAACATTTGTCTGGTACTGTAAATGAGTACACCCCTACTGAAAATCAAGACTTTTCTCCATTTCTCAGGGAATATGAGAGCAATTCCCTGTATTGTGATATGACTGAGTTTTATTAAACATTTATTTTATTAACTTAAAGTATGGTCATGTAATGAAATTATGCTAAAAAAATTCATTTTACTCAAATTAGGAGTTGCAAAAATGATTACATGCTGCAACAAATTCTGCAAAATATAATATTTTGTATGGCCTTGATTTTTAAGAACAGCACCAACTCTTCTAGCCATTGAATGGACAAGTTGGCGACATACTGCTCCATCTATCTTTCTTCATTCTTGGAGAATAAACTGTCAGATCTTGGATGGAGAGTGACGCTCAACCTCTCTTCCATCTTTACTACTCACAAGTGTTTTATTGATTTGGGGGTCTGGTGACATGTTTGGCCACTGAATTACGTTCACTATGTTCTTCCCCAGAAATGAAACAGTGGCCTTAAATGTATGTTTTGGGTCATTATCATGTTGAAAGAGTGCACGGCGACCAAGGGCATGGAGCGATGCTAGCATCTTCTCTTCCAGTGTTTTGCAGTACATCTGTGAATACATGATGCCCTAAATGAAATGCAACTCCCTGACACCATGCAAACCCATAGCAGAGCACAGCTGCCAACATGCTTTACAGTGGGTATTAAGCATTTTTCATTGTACGCCTTGCCCTTGCGACACTATACATCTTGGAACCCATCAGGGCCAAAAAGATTTTTGCCACATCACCCCAAAGTATAGAGTCCCAATAGTCTTTGCCTTTGTCAACATGGGCCCTGGTAAATGGTAGAAGGGCTTTTTTGTGCATGGCCTTCAGCAGTGGCTTCCTTCATGGATGACACTCATGCATGCCAGTCCTCAGCAGTTTACGTAAAATTGTGTCATGGGAAACACTCACCCCAGTTTGACTATCTAATGCTTTAGCGAACTGATGAACTTGCACTCCAGTTTTCTTCAACTCTTCTTATCACAATAGGCTTATGTCGAGGTGTTAACTTCTGTGGACGGCCTGGACGTCTCAGCAAGCTTCCCACAAGTCCATCCTTTTTGAATTTTTGGATCACTTTTGCTTCTGTATTCCAACTTATTAGCAACATTTTACTAATGTTCTCATTACCTTGATCTTCTTTGTGGGGAAAGAAATTATTTTCTTTCTCAAGTCTTGTGACATTTCCATGTGGTGCCATTTTTGTCAGCATTAAATGGGAGTGGATTTTCCTTCTGAAATATATAACAGTGATGATATAACATGATATGAAAAAAATGATATAACAGTGAGGCGTTCAGCATTTTCTTTTAATATAGGAATGCCATTATGGCACTTCAAAGCCAAATAAACTGACAGGGAGTACATGCCATATATGTTTTCAGCAATGGGAGTCAAACTATTCAAAATACTACCGGAGAGGTATGCTCATCATGTCTATGTTCTTGTCGTAAAAAAAAACTATTGCAAGGGGGAAAAAAAACACAAATTACTTCCCAGAAAACAGTTTATGGGTATTTTACAATTCACTTTAGATAAGTTGTGTTTGTACTAGCACTTGCTTTCAACCAACAGAGTTTATTATGTTCACAGACTTCACATTGAGAAAATCAATTTCAGACTTCACATAAAGAAAATCAATTTGTGTTCAATATTCTCAGCCTTCCTTGAGGGGAAATTTAAAATGCATTTTTCAGAGAATATTGAAACTTGGAGTGTAAAAATCAGCAAGATGGACTTTTTGAAAATGAATGCTAAGTTCAGCTGTTCATCTCATTTTTTTTCCCAGAAACTACAAGCATTAAACAAAGCAGTGGTTCAAAAGATGGACGTGCAATTCTCTATCACTCTGCTGTACAGAAGACAAAAAATTCTGATCCCTGCTTTTACCCAATGAGTGAACCAAACACCGTAAGGTGCTAATTTAAACTTCCATTTAAATTTAGTACAGTATCACATGAAAAGTGTTAATCGCTCCCATTGCCATTAATTGAATTAGTGAAGAACTGATTATCTGCTGGACAGCACATCATCACAATATCAGGACATCACCGATGGATGTATCTGAAGACCCAGCGGGTCTTATGATCCAAACCAGGAGTCAAAGACGGAAGCTGAGTAAAATTAAATAGTAAAGTTAATTGATAGTGATATGGCAACAGTAGGATGAAACCCAGAAGAAGAGGGCACAGTTCAGTTCAGATGTTATTGGCGAAGCAGGGCACAGTCAATCTCCGGCCAGTAGCTTTCCGGGATTACTGCTTGGTGTAGAGCACACTTCGCCGGAGCCGCACTGTCCACAAGGAGTATGGAGTAGCTTGACCGGAACTTGGATCCAAACCTGATCATTGTAGACAGACTGGGAGCTTGTTCCAAACAAATTGGACAGAGGAACAGACTTGGAAAAAGTTGCCAAGAATGTAATCTCAATCCTGGACCCCTGAATTATGCTTGGGAGCTGGTTCCTATTAAACTGGTCAAAGCTACAAGCTTGACCTGGGTGAACTTGAGCGCTGTCCCAATCCTGGACCCTGAATAGGCTTCAGAGCTTGTTCGAATTAAGTAAGTAAAGAGGAAGGCTTCTGTGAATTACTATCATTATGGTTACATTTACGTTTCAAAAGATGATGTGTTTCTACTTGGAAATACTGACTGGTTTTGACCATGAATAGCAAATTACAATCCAGTAATTTGCAACTCAGATAAGGGGGTTTGAATACGTCTCAGATACATCAGGAAGTAACAATGAAACGAGAAACAGCCAGGGATGAGGACACATGTGATAAGCAAACCAATCAAAGAAAACATACTTCTGATAGACATGCAATTTGCTGAATTGGAGGAGAAACAGAGGCCATTCACATGAGGGTTGTGACAAAAATCCTTATGAGGCAAAACTTTTAGGTAAACTAAATGTGATTAAAGGCTTTTTCTGCGCTGAAAAAATAGAAGACAAATAAAATACAAGTTAAAATGCAGTCAAGTTAGATACAATATAGATCAGTCATAAAAAGCATGAGAAGCACATTTAATGCAAAAAACACACAGAGTGTATTGTCCATCCATTATCAATACTGCTTCTTCCTCACTAGGGTCATGGGGGAGCTCAAGCCTATCCCAGCTGAAAATAGGCAAAAGGCAGGGACACACCCTGGACTCCTCGCCAATCCATCACAGGGCATGCACACCATTCAATCATGCCTATTGGCAATTTAGAGTCTCCAATTAGCCTGATATGCATGATTTTGGACTGTGGGAAGAAGCTCACACAAACGCGGGGGGAACATGCCAACTCCAAACAGAAAAGCCCCAGGCCATATTCAAACCCACAACCTCCTTGCTGTGAGGTGGCAGCGCTACTCAGAGAACCCTGAGAACCCCAAATCTCAAAACAGACATCTCAACTGCTTTTCAAACTTAAGGACTTGGCGTAAAAGGGAAAGGGTAATGCAATGTAGTGATGGTATTGGTGATATCCGCTGAACAATCTTTGTCCCAATGGCTTTCTAACACCACTAGTTTACTGGTTTTGGCCACTGCATGTTGGTTGACAGACATATGAAGCTTAGTGGAAGATCAGTCTGGAGGACTGGCACGCTCTCGCCAGTTTATTTTCATTCAATCTGCTTTCACTCCTAACACCTGCTTTCATTCTAGTTGTGATCATGCAGGGGCTGTCAATTGAATCATCAGCTGATCTCATCCATCCAATAACACCAACACACCTACGTTGCTGGCCTATCCTCTCAGGGCCATCTTTTTAAATATGACTCTTTGCTTCTAATGCAGGCAGGCTGCAATCATGCACACCCTCCACCTCCCCATCACCGCCCAGCCTCTGCAGGTTCATCTGCTTCATCATCTGCCACCACCACCAGTGTCCGGACTCCATAGGGGGGATTTATCCAGCTGTGCCTCAGGCCAGAGGCTCCACAATTGCAAAATCTCCCTGTCGAGTCCGAGCACCAAGAACTTAAAGGTTATCATCACAGCCATCAATCTGTTCATTCTGTAATATGCAATAAATGTTTACCTCTACCAATTCATTGGTCTGTCCTGATTGAAATGTAACAGTATGTCCAAAGAATGGCACAAGACAACTAAAGCCATCATAATTCCACTCTATGGTTTCAACTCATGACCATGCAAGAGCTTACAAATAAAATTAGATGCACAACAGCCTTAGGCAGACTCCAGCATCACAGGTGGGTCTAAGAGCCAGACAGTCCGGTGATTCATGTCAGCTTCTGGAAGTCCGAAACAGATCATAACTAGTGGCGACTAATGGGAACACATGTTTTTCAACTGGACAAGCAGCAATTTAAGGTAGATAGTGAACAATATATGCATTATTTGATTTGCAATATACGTTATAGTAACTGGAAGCCAACATACATTAGGCGTTTGAACCTAAATCCATTACAATGGTAAAAATGACTTTAACTGCTTTACGTAGTATTTTCAATATTAATCCCATATATATATATATATATATATATATATATATATATATATAGATTTGATATACATACATATATATATATATACAACCCCAATTCCAAAATAGATGGGACAAAGTGTAAATTGTGAATAAAATCAAAACGCAATGACTTTTAAATCACACCAGCCAGTATTTTATTCACAATAGAACAGAGATAACATAGCAAATGTTGAAACTGAGAAATTTTACAATTTTATCCACAAAATGAGCTCATTTCAAATTTGATGGCTGCTACAGGTCTCAAAAAAGTTGGGACAGGGGCCTGTTTACCATGGTGTAGCATCACCTCTTCTTTTTAACACAGAGTGGAGGCGTCTGGGCATTGAGGAGACAAGTTTCTTGAGTTTAGCCATTGGAATTTGATCCCACTCTTGTTTAATACAGGCTTCAAGCTGCTGGAGAGTTTTGGGTCTCCTTTGACGGACATTTTGTTTAATTATGGGCCAAATGTTCTCAATCGGTGAAAGATCAAGACTGCAGGCAGGCCAGTTCAGCACACAGACTCTTCTACTACGAAGCCATGCTGTTTTAATAGCTGCAGTATGTGGTTTTGCATTGTCCTGCTGAAATGCACAAGGCCTTCCCTGGAATAGATGTAGTCTGGAGGGGAGCATATGTTGCTCTAAAACCAAATACCTTTCAGCATTCATGGTGCTTTTCAAAACATGCAAGTGTCCCAAACCATATGCACTAATGCATCCCCATACCATCAGAGATGCTGGCTTTTGAACTGTACGCTGATAACAGGAGGGGTGGTCTTTCTCCTCTTAGCCCGGAGGACACGACACCCATTATTTCCAACAACAATGTCAAATTTGGACTCGTCTGACCACAGGACACTTTGCCACTTTGCTACATTCCATTTTAAATGAGCCTTGGCCCGCAGAACACGGCGGCGCTTCTGGATCATGCTCAACAATGGCTTCCTTTTTGCATGATAGAGTTTTAGGTGGCATCTGTGGATGGCACGGCGGACTGTGTTTACTGACAGTGGTTATTTGAAGTGTTCCTGGGCCCATTTAGTAATGTCAATGTCAAAATCATGCCGGTGAGTGATGCAGTGGTGTCTAAGGGCCTAAAGATTACGGGCATCCAGTAAAGGTCTTTGGCCTTGTCCCTTACGTACAGAGATAATTTCAGTTTCTCTGAATCTTTTGATGATGTTATGCACTGTCGATGATTAGACCCTCAAAGCCTTTGCAATTTGATGTTGAGGAACATTGTTTTTAAATTATTTCACAAATTTTTTACGCTAGCCTTCACAGGTTGGAGAGCCTCTGGTGATCTTTACTTCTGAGAGACTCAGCCTCTCTAAGACATCCCTTTTATAGCCAATCATGTTACACACCTGATGCCAGTTAACTTAATTACTTGCTAAATGTTCTTTCAGCTGATTCTCTTATCTATTAATTGCTTTTTCAGCCCTTTTTTGCCTGTGCCCCAACTTTTTTGAGACCTGTTGCAGCTAGAAAATGTGAAATAAGCTCATTTTGAGGATAAAAATGTAAAATGTCTCAGTTTCAATATTTGAAATGTTATCTATGTTCTATTGTAAATATCATATTGGCTCATGTGATCTGAAAGTCATTGCATTTTGATTTTATTCATAATTTACACTTTGTCCCAACTATACTCAGTCAAAAAAGAAACTTCACACTCGTTTGGAGGTCGATAAGTTGAACATACAAGAAAAGTGGTTTTAAATAATGATTTAATTCCATTCTGTACCCATTAAGGACGATGTACCATAAAAATCATGTTCATAATGTAACCAGTTCCACCGGAAATGCTACAGAAATGTAAGAGAGTAAAAATGGTGAGTTACAACTTGATGAAAGCATGTCAATAGCGCGTATGCCCTCCATGAGCATTCACAACTGCGACACAACGTCTCCTCATGGATTGAATGATGCGTCTGAACACAGCTTGGGGGATGCGTCGCCATAATTGAACCAACATGGCACCAAGTTCCTGCAAATTCTGTGGAGGGTTCCTTACTTGACGGAGTCTTCTGCCCAACACATCCCAGACATGTGCTATGGGATTAAGGTCGGGAGACCTTGAGGGCCACTCCATGACATTGATGCCAGCATTCCTAAGAAAATTCCGCGTTAAATTGGCGTATGAGGTCTGGCATTATCGTGTTGGAATGTCAGACCTGGGCCATGAGCTGCCATGAATGGCAAAAGCTCTGGAATGAGCACTTGATCTCTGTATCCTGCAGCAGTTAGGTTTCCTTGAACGATCATCAGTCAGGAACAGGCAGGACCATTAAAGGCACCCCAAACCATAACATTACCGCCCCCAAAAACGGTCCACTTCCTGCACACAACACTGGGCGTTATGTCACCGGTCTCCTCCAAACTCAAACTCTCCCATCAGTGAAGTGCAAAGTGAATCTGGATTCGTCACTAAAAAACGACCCTATTCCAATCACGCTGAGTCCATCTCAGATGTCGTTGTGCCCAGAGAAGCCGTTGACGCCGGTGTAACTGGGTTAAAATTGGTCCACGATATGGCCGACGTGCATGGAGACGAGCAGTGCGCAGGCAATTACGTATGGTTTGGGCAGTCACACGACCTCTAAACAATTCATTCCTAGTGGACGTTGCAGTGAGAAATCGATTACGCAAATGACGTAAGACGATTTGTCGGTCTTCTGCTTGTGTCGCCACACGTGGTCTACCTGAACGAGGTCGGTCTGCTGTGGTGCCAGTTTGTTGGAGACGTGTCCGAAGATCATGGATAGTCCATCGACTGCATCCCATAACCCTGGCAACGTCAGTGACCGACGTTCCCGTTTTCAGCATGCCAATGGCACGTTCACGTTGAATGTTTGACAGTCGTGGCATTGCAAATCAACGGATAATTGACTGTAAGAACTTGTTTTTCCGAGATTTCACTCTACCGTGCTAACGTGGGCTCAATTGGATGTCTCATAAGGTCACGTGACTAGGAACACGAGGAAACATGCTTTTACCTTGATGTATGCTCGCACGTGTTGCATGCTTGTGCACGTCGGAGTTGCTGTGTGTCATGATGTCTTTGACAACGCATTTACCCCTAATAATAATAATAATATCTCTTGTATTAAGTTTCAAGAAAATATTTAGAAATATATGAGTGTGAAGTTTCTTTTTTGACTGAGTATATTTCGGAATTGGGGTTGTTATATATATATATATATACATACATACACACAGAGTGAGTCAATAAAAACCATACACTTTTTAACGGGCCATTTTGTGATGGTGTAGCAATATACATGTACACAACATATTTTGTACTTTTGCCTCAAATCTTTCTGCTGATATTGGTACCAGTTACACCTCATTAGGTTTCAGGCATGACTGCACAGTGGACAATTAAGGGACTCAAGTGAAATCTGACTTGTGCCAACTGACCAGGGCTGGATATGAAATTGACCATGCATGTCATAATGGGTTGCATAGTCATTTGAACTTAAAAACAGGCATATGAATCTTGCTTGTGCATTGGTCGTAATGACCTGGCACAGCCAAGCATGGTGTATCCACAGTTTACCCCCAGGCAAAGGGCCTTCTTGGTCACTGAATATCATAGGACACGGAACGTTACAAATGTGCTGCAGAGTTTTCGGCATCAGTTTTCTAACGTGCCATAAATGTTTTATGTTGACTTGAAACTTCACAGAGGGAATTCTGTTTTGTTTGCTTTGTATCAGAGCCTGATCAGTTGGCGCAAGTGAAATTTCACTCCTTAAATTGTTCCACTGCAGTCATGGGTTTAATCTAACAAGGTGCAAACTGGTATCAAAAGAAGCAGAAAGAGCTGCTGAAAACGTACATGTAAAAAGATGTAGTATACATCGCTACAAAATATAATAATTGGACATTCAAACAGTGTATAGTTTTTTTTTTTTTACTCACTCTGTAGTGGCGGCTCGTGAACTGGCAACAGGGGAGGCTAAAACAATCCCTTAAAATTAATGAACCTGTTTTCAATCATTCATTTAAATTATCATTACAGAAACTCCGAAAACTCTCAACATTATCAGATGTGGCCAGTTTTCATTTATAACGCATACCTGTCAACTCTCACACATTCGGTGTGAGTTTAAGGGGCATATTTACATTCCTCTGCTGTAGTCAGCAATTATTCAATCAACACGTATGTAAGAGATTCTCGCAGAATTGAAGTCCTTGTGCATGGAGGGGTTGGAAGCACTGGAATTGCATTAAGACATTTCAAATGATCTTATTTCATTTGAATGATCATGAAACACATGCATTGCTTCCAACCCGAGTAAAGAAAAGCGTGAGAAGTCCGGAGTCATAATCGGTATGCGTTATAAATGAAAACTGAGGTCATTTGATGCCTATATGTCATCCGCCGTGGTAAAAAGTATCTCCGAGTGGTGATAATGCTATTGAGAAAAACACTTTTAAATGTCCCTCTCGCCATGCAGACTGTGTTTACTTCCACATTTGGAAAACTGCTTCTGATCCACGGGATTTAGCTCCATATACGTCACGTGGAATCCACTCAGTATCTTGATAAATTTCCATTTCAATACTGCCGAAAATTGGCTATTATTCAGGGGTGGAGCTAGAACTGGGAATTTGGGGGGGGGGCACAGACACATGCCTTTATGACAACAATTAGTCCTGGCTAGTTCTCAATCATTTTCTTTTATTGACGTGTTTTCCGATTATCATAATTGGCAACTGAAGACACGGTTTCTCTCCATATGCGATTAACAGCGATGAAATCATGGGCTAAATTCAGTACAGAAAAATAATTTACTTAGTAATAGGCCAATGCTTCGCGTTGATTGAACTCGTCCGCGTTCCAGTGAAATATCGCCTTTCACTCTCGGTACTGCGTGGATTGATTAAAAAAAAAGGTGGCAATCGGCAGTTAAATAGGCTATAAAAAGCGTGCGGCTCAAGCTATTTGCGTGAGAGTTGACAGGTATGCAATTTAGAATAACGTTAATTTAAATACAGCAAATACGCGTCCAGATGAATGATTGTGGTCTTATCTAATCGGGGAGAACAAGCAGCACCTCTTCAGTGTGGAGTGCTCTTGGAGTGAACCTTTTGTTAATTATGAAAATGACTGAGAACAGGTCAGGACTAATAATTGTTTAAAATGGATGTTTTGTGCACCCCAATTCCCAGAGGTACCTTTTACCACGGCGGGGCACATATAGCCCTCCCTTCCCGTCCCCAAACAAAATGTTGGCATTATATTCTGTTTTTGATTATAATATCACAATGGTGGCAAAAGTGGGAAAACCTGACATAATTGTACTGCCCTCCCAGCATTTCTAAGCACATGCAACATAAAACTCTCATCTGTCCATCCAGAAATTAGCTTTCATATGTCGGCCAATGACATTCAAAACATTTTGAAATGTAAAAGCTTTTGAACAAATTAATCTCTCTCCATGTCTCTAATATGAGATCACGTCATGTTGATTAGACAGAAATCTGCAACAGCATACAATAGTATTATAAATTAAGCTATTTAAGTTTCACCATTTTGAAATGTTTGTTTCTACTGTATGTTTAATATTTTTAAAAATGTCAGCTAAGTTGCTTTCTTTTACTGTCACTAATCATTAACCGATTATTCCACCTATTATTATTATTTTCACCTGTTGGCACCCAGGTCTATTCTGCAATTTATTAATTGGTTAAGTATGTAATTGCTCGCATACAGTAAAAACGGCCTGCCAATATATCCTGTATTGGCCGACCTGTATTGGCCGACCCTGTATCGGCCGAGTTCAGCAGGTGCACAAGCAGTCGCGGTCTCGCGGACCTAGCATTTAGCTCTTTAATGAGTCTTGAAGTCGCGTACTTCAGAAGTCATAGTCATAATATTGTCGTGATAGCGCAACATACTTAATCAATTAATAAAAATATTATAAATTGCTTATTTTCGCATTGCCTTGGTATTGTCCTTTGGGTCGCGATAGTAGCCCTAGGCCGCACAACAACCCTCAGGCCAATACGAAAATAAGCAATTAATAACATATAGTATTACTGTATGAATGTAAAACTGGAACTGTGAGTCCATGGTCCCTTCAGCCATCATTTCCCCCCTGCAGAGCAAAAAGCCAAGCCCATTCCAGCACAAGTGCCCTGGGAGGCCTGTTCTGCTGCAGCTATAATGGTTCACTTAAGGTACCTCATATAAATGTACAAAGCCACATAATGATGTATGAACAGCATAAGACTGAGCTCATTTTTATACTCTGTTTCACTGCCTTTCCCCCCCATATGTCTAGAGTCTTTAACTGCCATCAACTGCACACAACCAGCACCCCCTCTGGAGTTCAGTTCTGACAAATTATCCACTTAAGTTTGGCTGGCGGCAGTGAAAACAGCAGCCATGCTCCGTCATCATTGACAGTCTGTATTTGATTCCGTCTATTCATGGTTACAGACAAGCATGCAAAAGGACTGCATAGTTCACCATTAATCTTTATGTTTGTGTGCCTGACTCCACATCATTGGACTGCTGTGTTCTCTAAGAGCCTTGTCAAGATTGAAACTTGAACTCAATCCATTTGAGCAGGTGGCCAATTTCAAGGTAGTGAGGAAATTGTGTGGTCAGTTTTAATGCATACAATCTACGTACCAGAAGAGGGGTTCGTATGAGAAATAAATTGTTAAATAGGTGTTGGTTTTTAGCTTATTCATCATCATGGATGTTGGCAGTGCTCCAAATGAAACTAAATTAAACCTATCATTTTTTCCCCCACAAGATGCAGTATTACTGCTTGATTACATTGTTTCTCACTACGGGACCAAGGTGATGAATCAAACGAAAACTGAAACGTTACCACACACACACACACACACACACACACGCACGCTAGATTGCAAAGTCATCTTTATCAGGACTATACATAAACAAGTCATGTCTAAACTTATACGTAACCCCAATCCTAACCTTAATGTCAATTCACACCTGATCCCAAAACCTTAACCAGGATCTCAGCAATGATGTTTTGCCTCATTAAGACTGAGCTTCAGTCCCTATGAGGACTACTGGTCCTGACACGGTTAGTGTTAATAATGGAAAAAGTCCCCTGATGGGAATCAAAATTGCACTGACTTACATACCGAAACACTCAGACACGCAGTGTTTTGATTATTAAAGGTACCATATTATGGTGTATTTAGTTGTTTAAAATCTGTCTTAAAATGGGTCTTTAAAATAATGTTAAGAATTCAGTCACACAAAAAAACCACACATATCTAGGTCTTGTGAGACCTCTTCTCTCACCCTGTCTGTGCCGGCCTGAAACATGAGCTGTTTTGAGTGGGCGGGGAGGCTATGCTAATGAGGCGCTGCTCTGATTGGCTGCCTGGCTGGCTGCAGACCCGAAAAACCAGGAAATCAAGATGGCAGGTATTTCAGAACAGCTCTCTGCGGCATCTATTGCTGAAAGACCGTATTTGTTTGATCCTGAATCCGACCCTGAATGGGAGGAGGAAACAATTGAAGTGTTGCAGCAACATTTGTATTGCAGCAGGATGTCAATGAGTGACAAGTTGAAATTTTACTGTTTTGCTCATACTGTCTCGCCTTGCATGCATCTGGTTGCAGCTATACTGTTAAATAGTTGTGTTATATACCCACTTAGCTATCTGGAAGAAACCTTGTTATAAGCTCCTGTTAACCATTTCTACCAAAACAAAACAGAATTCCAACAGCAAGCTACTAAATGAGTTCGTAGCAAAAACATACAAAGGGTGTAAGCATTGCTTATGTGGAGCAAGCGAATCGATAACTTCTACCAAAAAAATCCATATCCGACTTCCACTTTTTTTGGCTTTTTAGTAGCCAGAACAATTTTCAAAGGAGGATGAAATTCCGCCACAGCAATGCAGAGAAATCATTTGTTATACCAGACACGTTATAGTGCATTTTGTATTGCTTTCACCGCGGTAGGATCAGAGAGCTAGCCCACACCACTGCAAAGTACCCGGCTGAACGGTAATGGATACATAAAACGATTGTTTCACAGCAGCAGTAAACAAGCCCAAACACGTACCCTAAGCCCCTCAAAGCCTACGTCTGGTCTAACTGCAGCCTTATCAGTGCAACTCTGCAGACACGCACAACACCTCTCCAGTTAGCTTCAACTGTAGCGGCTATGGTCAGATAATGTTATGATGAAATTACCACCTTAATGCTAACCAAAGTAACACAAGCATGCCAATCTGAATTACTGCCTCTAAGTTAACCAGGAGCATTTTGAGCTGCCGGATAGCTCACTCGGTTAAAGCATCGCATTGCAAAGCAGAAGTGACCATCACGGTGCGGGTTCGAGCCCCGGTCGTACCATTCGGCACTGGTCGGCAGCTTTTTCAGAAGTAGCGCGCAATTGGCCAATGCAAATGCAAATTTGCATTGGGATGCAAATTGGGAAGGGTCTGCCGGGAAGGATAATATAAGTTGCTTTGTTCGTTCCTTAGGCGCCTCCTGTTGGCCAGATGGGCGCTCGTCAGGAAGATTCTAAGCTTGTTCATGTTTGGGTATCCTCCGCCCTCGTTCTGAACTTGCGACGATTCAACAAATGAGTGTATCAGAAGCGGTGGCTGACAGGTGCGTGCTTCGGAGGAGAGCCGCGAGCTGTCTTCACTCTCCTGTGTTGGCAACAGGGGGTTGCATATGTGAAAGCCTTGTGCATAGTTCCCCAATTGGACATTCCAGATTCGGGTGGGATTGGAGATGCCAAATTAAAAAAAAAATAAAAAAAAAAATATATATATATATATATATATATATAAACCAGGAGCTTTTTCCAGTAGTACGGAACGCAAACTAACATGCGGTAGTAACCGAGCGGTCATAACAATGACAGAGACAAACATTACTCTGCAATACAGGTTTTACAGACAGTAAGTTCAGTTACCGTGGACAGTTGTACCAAACATCCAAATTACAAACAAGTATAAAATGTTAGCTTCAAATGAGGTTTATGTTCACACACCTTATGTTGAATGTCTCCATGATATTATTTACTCTTGCATATTTAGGACACAAACATTAACAACAGTAACTTAGCTACGTTAGCCGCAGTTCTACAGCCAGATCAACAGGCTATCAAGTAAGGTAGGCTTATGCAGTAAAGCAACACAAAATGGTAAAACGTACAGCTTCCACGTTTGTCGTTGAGTCACGGACATTTGCTACCAATCCAATGAGGCTTGAACCGGCAAGATAATGCTCCATTGGAGAATGCTCACACCAATACACTATCTACTCAGTCCGGACTTTGAAGGAAACTTTGTTAAAAATATTAATCATCAGAAGCTATTCATTTTCACAATGATGAAAGAGCACCTGAACACACCAAGACGAACAACAGCTTCGATGCTTCTTTTCGTAGCACAGTACAATTTGCTGTTGGCCATAGTGGACAACCATTTTCTGGAGCTGCTACTTAAAGAGCTTCGGACATTCACTGAGCAAGTTTATGAATATGAAAGGGTACAATTAAAAGAATTCCCATTGTCTGCCTAATAAAAATGTAGAAAAAATGTAAAAAATAAAAAAATTGAGATTTTTTAACAAAAAATCACAATTTTTTGTTACTTGCCCCGCCCCCCTCAGCAACAAACATTCTGAACAACACAGAAAAGCGATTCTGGCACTCCCCTGTGTGGTCACATCACAAGTAGCACATGGTGGGCGATTATGTGTCCAACAACGATGGCATCCGAGTCAGATTCCGATAGTTCCTCAGAGTTTTCAATTGAATCTGTCCATTTTGATGAAGAAGAGTACTTTTTTATGGAAGATGAGGAAACTCAACATAAAGCTGCTTTCACACCGGACGCGAAGCAAATTTTTTCGCACAACAGATTACATTTAAAGTCAATGCAAAGGTGCGAATACGTTTCGCGTGTATTCGTGTCTTTGCATTGACTTTTAATGTAATCTGTCATGTGTGAAAAAATTTGTTTTGCGTCCGGTGTGAAAGCAGCTTAACACGGGATTCAGAACCATAGAACCATACAGATTCCAGCCTTAGTACTCGAGCAATGAAGACAGCTAATTGCCAGTGTCTCCGCCTGTCCCGAACTGTACAACGCTTACCAGCCAAGTAGCGGAATGATTATTATTCCGGTTCTACAACTGTGTGCACTGCGTGTTGGATAACCATCCTACTCACTTTTCAAACTTAAGTGAGTTCAATAGACCTGACGTTTGGTTACCTTACCTAACAAGACCATATATATTAGCCTAAGAATAGCGTTAGGGGTGGTTGAACTCACCACTGATCTAGCCAGTAGTGAAATGATAATGTTCGCGGCAGTATTCTTTTCTGTGCACTGTGTTTCATTATGGAAGCCCAAAACTGCCAAAATTAAAAATAAATAAATGAATAAATAAATAAATATATATATAAATAAATAAATGTATAAATAAATAAATACATTTAAATGCAATAAAATTGCGAAATAAAAAAAGATACATAAATAAAATTTATGTATAAATTGGTCTCAACTCATTTATTTATTTCTATATTCCATATTCATTTATTTCTTAATTTATTTCCATTTATATTTATTTCCTAATTTATTTATTTCTGTATATACTTATTTATGTATTTATTTATTTCTCCATTTATTTATTTCTATATATATATTTATTTCCGTGGCAGTCCCGGACCAAGAAATCAGGAAATTTAATGGTAATGAGGGGTGTGGCTTTCATCCCCGTCATCGCGTCGCCTTATTCCCATTGGTTGTTCCATAACAGAGTGCTTAGATTGATTACACAGGCCTACCTCCTGTATAAGCTTGTTGTTTAGAATGGTCAATTCACTAAATTTGGGAATGGCTTCACAAAGACGAGCAGCGGCCAGAGATTTGAGACTTTTAGCTGACATTGCAGGAAATGAAAACGCCAATTTTGATTATTTGCTATTTCGCGTGGAAGCCTTGGGGGTTCCGTGTACCTTTCGCCATTCGTTTTTCGTTTTGATTAAGGTAATGAAAAAACGGAGAACGAACTGATTTCCGTTTTTTTGTTTTGATGTGGCAAACAAAAAACGAAAAACGAGCTGTCTCCTGATTTGCGTTTGGAAATTGGAAATCGAAAAATGGAAAAACGAGTCGTTTTTCTGATTTTCTATTAAATGATTACTAAACAAAAAGTCGGGAAACGAAATACAGCCAATATTCTTTTAATAGAGCTTGCTCTGACCTGAGCAGAAGCGAAATTTTTCTCCCAGTCTGTTAGTAATGGAAGAATCACTATTGAACAATCAGAGATTCGTGAGGTCAATATAAACAAGTACACGTGGAAGCGCGGTGATGTCAACAAGCATTATGTTGCTAGCTAGCATCGTGCTGCTACATAAAATAATGTTCCGTTTTTATTGTACGGTATTGTCACTTGTAATCATATGTTCTCGCCAGCAATTGCCAGATGTCGAAACAGTAATATGTGATATGGCAGTGGATGTGTGTGCTTCTGACGAACACGGGTCCATTGCTTGTTATGTTAACTTTAGCTGGTTAGCTAGGTAGCTACTCTCCTGCGAGCTGGCGAACATTACGAACAACAGCTGTATAAAACTTGCTTCCAGTTTATTAAACTTGACTAGATTGCCATCGGTAACCAGAAACTACCAGTCAAGTATTTACATGGTTAAATATGGATTTATTGACTTTGTGTTATATCGAGTCGATCATAATAACAGACTGTGTTTCAGTTTTCTGCACAAAAAGTGCAAGGAAAAATTCGGCTGTTCGAGAAATGGGTAGCTATCGCGATCAAGTCGGTAAGGGCAAACTGGATGCTCGAAACTTCAGTTCAGTAACAACCAAAACAGAGCAATGGATTTCGCAGGTCATATTGTAGGAGCGTGATGTTAGCTAACAGTGGGATATGTCTTTCTACTCTTCTCCCAGCTTACTCATATGCTGCCTGCGATTCACCCACTAAATCAAGGTGTGGCACACCGACTGGAGGCCGTCATGCAGCTGTTACGGTTACTATGAACTTGATAGCGATAGCTACGCGTTTCTTAAATAGCCGAATTGTTCCCCGCATTTTATTGTGCAGAAAACTGAGAAATAAAATAAAACGGAAGCGATTTTTATACAGTGGTTGTTCTTCGTGTTCGCCAGCTTGCAAGAAAGTAGCTAATCAATGGAAGGAGAGTCAAACAATAAAACCGTGTTTGGGAAAAGTCTGCAGACGCATTTTCCGAGACATATCACTGTTTAGCGACATTACAGTACGATAAAAACGGAAATCATTGACTGATGGATTTCGCATGTCTTTCCATGTTGCAGCACGATACAAGCAACATAATAGACAGCAAGCACCTCCGCTCCGGATCTGCCCCGGCTCTGCCGGATCAGCTGGTGTCGGCACAGAGCCGGGGCAGATCTGAAGCGGAGGTGCTTACTATCATCTTTCCCTTTACAGTGTAGCTCTGATGTCTCATGCAATTAGTATGTGTGCTTTTCACGACCACGGTTTTGTTGTTTGACTCACGTTAAGTTTATTGGCTGGTTAGCTAGCTGCTCTCCTGCAAGCTGGCGAACATTATAGAACAACCGCTGTATAGTTTATTCAGTTTCTCAGTTTTCTGCACAAAAAGGATGGGGAACAATTCGGCTGTTGGTGAAATGGGTAGCTATCACTATAGAGTTCATAATGACCGTAACAGCATGACGGCCTCCAGTCCGTGTGCCACACTGCGATTTAGTGGGTGAATCGCAGCATAGTAGGGAGCTGCCAGAAGACTAAAAAGACACATCCTACTGTTAGCATCGCGCTGCTACAATTGCAAGACCTGTGAAATCCATTGCTCTGTTTTGGTTGTTATTGAACTGAAGTTTCGAGCATCCAGTTTGCCCTTACCGACTTGATCGCGATAGCTACCCGCCTCTTGAACAGCCGAATTGTTCGTTGCACTTTTTGTGCAGAAAACTGAAAAACGGTCTGTTATTACGATCGATTCCGATATAACACAAAGTCACTAAAACCGTTCCGAACCATGTAAAAATACTTGACTGGTAGCTTCTGGTTACCGATGGCAATCTAGTCAAGTTTAATAAACAGGAAGCAAGTTTTATACAGCTGTTGTTCGTAATGTTCACCAGCTCGCAGGAGAGTAGCTAACCAGCTAAAAGCTAAAGTTAACATAACAAGTCAAACAATGGACCCGTGTTCGTCAGAAGCACACACATCCACTGCCATATCACATATCACTGTTTAGACATCTGGCCATTGCTGGCGAGAACATATGATTACAAGTGACAATACCGCACAATAAAAACGAACATTATTTTTATGTAGCAGCACGATGCTAGCTAGCAACATAATGCTTGTTGACATCACCGCCTTCCGTGTACTTGTTTATATTGACCTCACGAATCTCTGATTGCTCAATAGTGATTCTTCCATTACTAGCAGACTGGGGGAAAAATTTCGCTTCCGTTTCCCGCCTTTTGTTTAGTAATCATTTAATAGAAAATCAGAAAACGACTCGTTTTCCATTTTTCGATTCCAATTTCCAAACGCAAATCAGGAGACAGCTCGTTTTTCGTTTTTTGTTTGCCACATCAAAACAAAAAAACGGAAATCAGTTCGCTCTCCGTTTTTTCATTACCTTAATCAAAACGAAAAACGAATGGCCGAAAGGTACACGGACCCTCGAGGCTTCCACGCGAAATAGCAAATAATCAAAATTGGCGTTTTCATTTCCTGTAATGTCAGCTAAAAGTCTCAAATCTCTGGCCACTGCTCGTCTTTGTGAAGCCATTCCCAAATTTAGCGAATTGACCATTCTAAACAGCAGGCTGATGCAGGAGGTAGGCCTGTGTAATCAATCTAAGCACTATGTTATGGAACAACCAATGGGAATAAGGCGACGCGATGACAGGGATGAAAGCCACGCCCCCTCATTACCATTAAATTTCCTGATTTCTTGGTCTGGGACTGCCACGGAAATAAATATATATAGAAATAAATAAATTGAGAAATAAATAAATACCTAAATAATTATATACAGAAATAAATAAATAAATTAGGCAATAAATATAAATGGAAATAAATCAATAAATAAATGAATATGGAAATAAATATAGAAATAAACCAATTTATACATAAATTTTATTTATTTATGAATGTTTTTTTATTTCGCAATTTCATTGCATTTAAATGTATTTATTTATATATACATTTATTTATGTATTTACTTATTTATTTATTCATTTATTTATTTTTAATTTTGGCAGTTTTGGGCTTCCATATTTCATGAGCTCTCGAAACAATGCGTGTAAGCCGTTACCTCGCAGCTTGCTATTATTAGCTAGTTAGCGAGCGAACACGCAGTGCGCAGAAATATAGAGCCGTGAATGATATCACAACATGTGTAAACCATATCTTGCAGCTTGCTGTTATTAGGTAGTAAGCCAGCAAACACACAGTGCACAGAAATTTATAGAGTGCCGTGAATAGTATCATTTCACTACTTAGCTGGCTAGATCACACTGAACAACGAGTTGGCTGGCTATTGAACAGGCAGTGCAGAGAAACGATTTGGGTTCCGCAAATAATAATAATAATGATATGTAAAAACATGAATACTCGAAATGTTGGCCGCATATCGTAGGTTTCAGTGAACTGGGTTTGCCTGGGCCAGCAAAATCGGCACTAGTAAGTTGCACTTGTTTTGTCCATATTCTCGATATCTGCATCTTTCGGGCACAGAAACATTCCATGGCCATATGCATGCGTTGCACAGCATCCCCACACAACGCGTTTTCCGTTCACTCTCTGTGATTTTTGTTGGTCCATTCTTTAAGATATTCTCCGTCAGACCAGAGTCGTAGACTACGGCTAACCACCTAGACACAATCCGTGTACAACTTATGACGTCACGTGGCTGAGCTGGCCCAGCGCAAATGTTCTCGATTGAGGCAAAGGGGGCGTTCCCTCAAGTGGATAATTTAGCAGATAAAATGCGGTTTTTTAAACATGGCGTAAAGTACACAATATTAAAACCATCACTAATTGTTCAAGATGGGTACTTTGTAGCATTTTATCACATAAAAAAACAGCTGAATTTCATGTCCTAAGCTCTTTAACATGTGTATGGACGATTCTGTATGAAAGATGGTACAGTCAGCACAATTGCCAGTAGTATCAGTTCGTTGGCCTCATAGCATCATTTCCTAAGTCTTATTTTTGCCAAATTAAGATATCGGCTGCCTGTTCTTTCCTCTTGGCTAAAAAATGCGAGAACAAATTTGTTTAGTCAAAACGAAAGAACAGGTAGCCATTATCTCAATTTGGCAAGAAAATGACTTAGGCGACTGTGCTATGAGGCTAACGAGTTGCAAATGTACAAACACAAAACAAGTGATAAAGAAGAGCTTGGTTTCTGAAGCTGCACAATATTGGTTGCTACTGGATTTCACCCTTCTCCCTCAATTTGACGAGTGGAATGATGAGAACATAACAGATTGGTCAAGATTTTTACTAAGTGGAGTAAAATTGAGAATCCTTGACCTGCCTGTGAGAAACACTGGCACAAGCGTGGCAATTTTCTCTGTCCTGTCTCTGAGGTTTGTGTTTTTCAAACTTGAATCTAAAGCTTTATTACACTTTAAAAATATTTAATGACATTTTCACACCCCATCTATAATTTAATAAATGAAAAAATACTTTTAAAAATCTTACAGACTTCGGCTAAAGCGCTGTGGGAATGCAAATTGGGAAGGGACTGCTGGGAAGGGAAATTAAAAATGATTGCCTTGTTCGTTGCTCAAGCGCCTCCTGTTGGCCAGCCGGGCGCTCGTCAGTGAGATTCTAAGCATGCTCATGTTTGGGTATCCTCTACCCTCGTTCAGAACTTGCGATAGTTTCGACCAACGAGTGTAAAGATGCAGGGGCTGACAGGCGCGTGTTTCGGAGGAGAGCCG
This sequence comes from Gymnothorax javanicus, assembly GCA_029692085.1. Lineage (NCBI taxonomy): Eukaryota > Metazoa > Chordata > Actinopteri > Anguilliformes > Muraenidae > Gymnothorax > Gymnothorax javanicus. Next base: position 79,975,375 of record CM056195.1, read on the forward strand.
CGAGAGCTCTCTCTCCTGAGCTGGCAACAGGGGGTTGCATACGAGCAAGCGTTGTACATAGTTCTCGGATTGGGCATTCCAGATTCGAGTAGGATTGGAGATGCCAAATTTATTTAAAAAAAAAAAATCTTACAGATTTTTAAAGGATTTTACAGTTAATCAGTGAAGGTAATACAGGTGGGAACCCAAACAGGTTGACATGTATGGAAAAGGCCTGTGGGTTCACAGCAGTGTGGAATTCATTTAAGCAGAACTGCTACATGTAACCGACGTGTTTTACTTGTGTGGTGTGTAACATGCTTCATTTCACGATTTTAACGCGTTAATTAAACAAACCTTATGACATGTAAAAAATACCAGTTTCTCACGTGACTTTCACGTGGAAGAAATGTGTAGTGTTCACTGGGCAACCCATTTAGAATTAATTTCTTACTCCTGCCAGGTGGAATCAAAAATGAGTTGCTAATTTTGCTGTGAGACTAACAGGGAAACACCATTGTGAGAAATCTGTCAGGGGCGTAAGGTTTTGTATTTCAGGGTGAAGGCCTGTTGGCTCACAGACAGGTACAGCATCATTACCTGTCTGTTCACGGTCTCTGCTCCTAAATCCCCACAGGCATGGCTTCCCTGGCCTTGTGCAGCCTTGCAGCTTTTCACACCTCCAGGCTATGTGCAACACAGCCTTCAAAACTAAATGTTTTCTGCCAAGAACATTGAAAATGATTTGCTCTGTTTGCAGTTGACTACAGGGGGCAAGCATCAAGATCAGAAGGCTTCATTTCATTCCACATTTTTTTTTTTTAGTTTTGTTCTTTTTTTTTAGGTTTTTGTTACCGTCTCTGTAACTGGTCAATTCTCACATCATTTCCAGCTTTATGGGGGCCCCACCAGGCATGCTTAAATCATTAAAAACTAATCTTTGTTCATCAAAATTACACATTTAGATTTTTTTAAATGAAAAATATCCCTCATAACTTAAAATGGCTCAGATATAACTCCACTTTTGCCCTAATTTAGTATGTGCGGGTCTATAAATGTGCAAATAATTTCCACCTCTATTTATATGTCCACCCACTCCTCCCCTGCTCACCTCCAACTCTATGATACTGTGCGTTAATGCCCTCTTTCGACTCTGCTCATCAAACACAAACCTCTGCTTGCTTTATGTTCTGCTGGTGACTGTACACTACACAATAGCAAGTGGTAATTACAGGAGTAATTCAGCGATACTTGATAAAATTTTAAACTGATTTCAAAGACAAAGAACAACAGCAAATTCTGCGGGGTAGCCTGTGAGTCAATGTGTTGGAATGATAATTTTTTTATGTATAGTTCTGTTCAAACTTTTAAAAGTAATGGTAATATATAAAATGTAAGATAAACCTTGGTCCCGATCACCTGCTCTGAGAAGTTAGCTAGCTAAAGATAAACATCCTGATGTGCTGTTAGGGGGAAACGCTTTGAACACTGAAGGAAGTCTCTTGACTCATCTAGCTCATAACTAATACTGTACCACACTGACATTACCCTTCTTTATAGATGTTCATATTTTCAATATGTAACAATGCCCACAGAGCAAAAAAAAAAAAAAGAAAAATTGTTTCAGGGAACTACCACAGGTATAACATTATTTTTGGAGTTATTACTAGTGATACATTCCAATGTCTAAGTGTCAACATCTTTGCGATTTTTATTTGGATGGAGACCAAGGGAATTGCCGCACCACCCTGCAAGATGACGTTATTGGTTCCTTAGATTTGTGGTGCATCAGGCCATCTCTGCCTGAATATGTGTTTTTGAGTCTGTCATTCCTGCAATGCATTTTTGATGCGGAAAAGCTCAGCTATGGCGTGGAATGTTTATTTTGGTCTTGATGAGCCTTTTTAGAATTTATATAATAATCAAGGACATTTTACAAAGGTTAAGAACTTGATTTTCATTGGAAGGGGTCTAGAGTGGAGTGGAGGACTTTTATGTACAAAAACAAATGTCGGTTATATTCAGGCTGCTGCCAACAGAGTTCACTGCTGGGTAAATCTCTCTGTATTTCACAGGATACCCGAGTTTTTCATTCTGGTGTCTGTGGTGACATTTCCAATCTGGAACCCAGATAGTGCTGTGTTTTACATCAACCAGTAATCATTTGTTTGCCAGAACTGAAGGGAGCAGCAACCGTGGTGACAGAGTAGGCTAAAGCAAGTAGCTAATTCTTAGCAGCGCAACAAATAACTGGGTAGTTGTCACTTTATATCCACTGACCAATCAGTTATAAATCTGTTTATAACTACATTCTAAAAACACAGTTTTTCTATAAGTACTCGTTGTGTCCTGGAAAATATGCTACAATTCTGGCAAAAATAATTACCCCAACTGATGACTACATCACTCGACCTTTTTTCCGTTTTATACTTTTTTGCACGGTAAGATTCGTGGAGGCCGGACTCATTTTTGAAATACCTCATAAGCACACGTCAACAGTGTTTGTGTAATCACCTTTAATGCCAGAGGAAAGAAACAAAAGTTCCTGTCTGCAGCTTTAGCAAGAGATTCTGCCCCTGCAGGGACGTTTCCAACAGCACCACATTCACTGTTCAGGCAATATGTTCCCAGGTAATGCTAATGTGGCAAGGCAAGTCCACGGTTAGGAAACATTACGTTACAGTCTTGTAAGGTGCGGGCTTGATGCAGCAGCAGTGTGGTGAGCATAGTGGAGGGAGAACGGGATGGAGGGAGGCAAGCAGGGGGAGGGAGAGATAGAAAGGGGGGGGAGAGAGAGAGAGAGAGAGAGTCCATTTCCAGTGTCCTCATTCTGATTGCATTAACAAAATGCATCTTTGATTAAAAAGCAGTCAGCATGGCTGCCAGCTATTGATTTCCAATCTTCGCCCGAAATGACTTTACCATCGTGAGTAGGTCAGGCAATTTGCTGCACTTTACACTTCAGGCATTAAGCCTTAGATCACCCTGACAGTCTTAGATCCTGCCAGAGATGCTTAATTAGAAAGGAAATTAAGAGATTTATTGCAAACCTTTGCCCCCAGTGTTCAGCCCACAAGTTTAAAAGCTGTCTTTTTTAAACAAGTTGCTTACCTAAACTAGCTAATTTGTATCTTCACATGATCTTATTGAAAGCCACCGGAATAGCAATCGCTATGGCTGACCTCACTGATTGGTTTGTGATACAGTAAATGCATTGTAATATTACACAAAGGCCTAGGTATGAACCGCTGAACTGAATTTTAGTTGTAATTTTCACACACGTAGGCCATTGTTTCTGCAAGTATGAGAAATTTGCCATTAAATACTACCTGACCATATCTCCACAAATATTTTTCAAATTTTTGATTGAAGTGTTTTTGTCTATTTTATGGGCCATTGAAATTTTGCCCCCAATGTTAAAAGATAGGACTCAGAGAATTGCAAAAAATTATCTCTCAAAAACTGTCTGGTCCCTTTTTTTCTGTAAATCAGACAGTCAAACTCCCCTTGCTTTCCTCAATGTACAATGCGAGTGCCATTTTGATCAGGTGGACGGAGATGGGTCTTGGGGGGATGCTGTGCTTTAACAATGAGTCTTGTGGAGAATGCGCGGAATGGCCAATGGAGGCCAGGTGGTTACAGATGCAACTTAGTTTGTATTGTCGACAAATAGGAGTTCATGTATTATCTATATTTTTGCAGTGTTAAAGTAGATCTCAATTGACCTTGAAAGGTCAAACTTGAAGTCAAGCAAAATGGTAAAAAAGTTAACAGATAAGACTTGAAATTTCGAAAAAATATTTCTCAAAAATTGTCGGATTGCTTTTTTGTAAATCGGGCAGTCAACTTTCCTTGCTGCCCTAAATGTGCAGTACGGGGTGCCATTTTGATTGAATTGACGGAAGAGGGTTGAGTAGGGGGTACTGTACTTTATCATTGGGTCTTGTGGAAATGGGCAAAATGGCCTGTGGAGGCCAAATGGTTGAGGATAGAGCTTAAGTTTACATCATCGACATATAGGAAGTCATATATGACCTATATCTTGGCAATGTTGAAGCTGATTTCAGATGACGGTGAAAGGTCAAACTCGAGGTCAAGCAAAATGTTAACATTTTCAACGGCTTCTATGCTTTAAAATATTGCAGATAGAGTATGTGTAATGAACATTCATAGGAAGTCGTATAAGAACTTTCATTTGGTGACCTGGCTTGAACTTGGCCTTCAGTGACCTTTCAAAGATCAAACTTGATACAGTGAAATTTCAATAACTTCTATTACCAAAGCTATTACTGATAGGGCTTAGGTGTGCATTAGAGACATATAGGAAGTCATATATGAAGTTTCATTTGGTGACCTTGAATTTGACCTTCAGTGACCTTTGAAGGATATAATTAACATAGTGAAATTTCAATGACTTCAGTCACCAAAATCGTCGACAGATAGAGGCTGGGTTTGTGTTGGAGACATATAGGAAGTCAAATATGAACTTTCATTTGGCGACATTCAGCTTTACCTTCGGTGACCTTCAAATTTCAAATTTGACATAGTGAAATTATAATGACTCACATCCCCAAATGGTCACAGATAGAGCCTTGGTTGGTTTTAGAGGTATAGGAAGAGGTAAATAAACTCATTTGTTGGTCCTAAACCTCTGTACCCAGACAGCACGCATACATCTCGCCGACGTTGGCATGATGAATAAAGTTGCATCGGCGAGACATATTATGGAGAGCGTTTGCTAATTGGGAATATGTCACCGAGACATCGGCATTTGGTAAAATTTGGTAAAATGCATTTTACTAAATGCTGATGTCTCGGCAACGTATTCCCAATTAGCAAGCGCTCTCCATAATATCTCTCTCCGATGCAACTTTATTCATCGTGCCGACGTCAGCGAGACGTATGCGTGCTGTCTGGGTATTAACACCATAACTATCGCATATATGTTATATTGCTGCATAACCATAACTTTGCCGAAGATGACACCTTTTGAAAAGCAAACTTACCGAAGTACAATAAAATGTTACACTCAAAACTTGCAGATATAACACATATTGTATAGTATATGTGCTACAAGTTTGTGTTTTAATATGATCATATCTGAACTAAAACCTCAGTGACGATATAGAAATACCTTTGCCTTGATTTCAAGTTAATAATATACATTACAGATTGCGTGCTGTAAGCTACAGGACCTTTGCTCCTATTCATTTTTAATTAACTAATTAATTAATTAACTCACTTTTTTGCTGCTGTGTGCTTCTGTTCTTGATGGATTGTATTTGGAAAGCAAACATGGATGTTGTGTAATATTTCTGAATTACTTTTCTGTCATTGACACATGGTTGAAAGGTGGTTTCTTTGTTTGGTTGCTCATGTCTCTCCCCCGGGCTGTGTATATGTGTGTGTGTGTGTGTGTGTGTGTGTGTGTGTGTGTGTGTGCGCATGAGTGTGTATGTGTGGATATGTTTAGGTTTGGCTTTGAGGAATGATTTTTGTGTAACTTATATATTGTTGCATAAAATAATAAAAAAAGTCTGAGAGTGCTATCACATATGCAAACTGATGTTAAAATGGGACCATAAAATAGCTCAGTCTCAGTTTCTCCCATTATTAGTGAATTCCTAGACGTGACTTTGCATGTGCTGAATCATAAATAATTGAAAAATACAGCTGGATGCAAAATGACATCATGGCATTTTGCTGTTAATGGACACATATACAGTCAAAGTCAATTGGGTAGGACTCAGGGACCAGGGCGCTGTGGTCTTGGTTCTCAGTGGGCTGAATGACAGTAATGGATGAGGAGGCTTTTATAGACACTGGGCAAGGTGCTGACTGCACTATGAGTTGCCTGCGTGACAGAGTGTAAAACTCTTGCAGCTTTGGTTCGGGCACAATGTTTAGCATACATTGTGAATAGATCACATTCTTCCTTGAAGAGGCTGGTTCACTGCAGTTCTTAGCCAAATTTGAGTAGTTTCAGCAATATCCTCAGTTGTTTTCTTTTCTTAATGAAGGTCAATAATTTGACCCCTCTGAAACAGAGGAACATCTTTTCCACAACCACAGGATATGATATGACATGGTTCTTTAAGAAATGAGAAGCTACTCACTGCATCAGTAAGGGTTAAATAACTTGTTGCCAGCTGAAACAGCGGTAATTATCCAAAGGAAGGTTCTTACCTTTTTGCTTTGCTAGATCCCGGTGGTGACTTTTTTTTGGCCTGGCAGTGTACACAAGATGGATGGAATAATCGGTTTCATTTAAACTCTTGGTGTTCTTTATGTGTTATGTCTCCCCCCTGAAGGGAGGGGGGACATATTGTTTTTGTCCAGTTTCCTGTGTGCGTGCGTGTGCATGTCGGCGTTCCCACCATTTCCAGACCATAACTCAGAAACTGTTTGAAATACTGTATTTCCATGAAAATTTGCACACATTTACATCAGGTTGTGCAGATGTGCCTTTTGCTATTTTGTAGGTATTAACTTTTCGAGTTTGTTCCTAAATGTCTGTGAACATTAATGAGGGGTGGGTGCATTGGGGTGAGAGGAGACATTTATTTTTTAGCCTTAATTTAAACTAGAGATTGTTTTTTCTTTTTGATTTATATAAAGCATTTAAATAAAGTTCGTACCTGTGTCAGTAAATTTCACGTAATATTTCAGTCTTTTATAATCGAGCTTGTACAAACCCCAATTCCAATGAAGTTGGGATGTAGTGTAAAACATGAATAAAAACAGAATACAATGATTTGCAAATCCTTTTCGACCTATATTTAATTGAGTACACTACAAAGACAAGATATTTAATGTTCAAACTGATAAACTTTTTTTTTTTTTTTTTTTTTGGAAATATTCACACATTTTGAATTTGATGCCTGCAACACATTCCAAAAAAGCTGGGACGGGGGCATGTTAACCCCTGTGTTACATCACATTTCCTTTCAACAACACTCAATAAGTGTTTGGGAACTGAGCACACTAATTGTAGAAGCTTTGCAGGTAGAATTCTTTCCCATTCTTGCTTAATGTACAACTTCAGTTGCTCAACAGTTCAGGGTCTCTGTTGTCATATTTTGCACTTCATAATGTGCCACACATTTTCAATGGGAGACAGGTCTGGATTGCAGGCAGGCCAGTCTATTCCCCCCACTCTTTTACTACGAAGCCACACTGTTGTAACACGTGCAGAATGTGGCTTGGAAATGTTTTGCTGAAATAAGCAAGGACGTCCCTGAAAAAGACATTGCTTAGATGGCAGTATATGTTGCTCCAATACCTGTATGTACCTTTCAGCATTAATGGTGCCTTCACAGATGTGCAAGTTACCCATGCCATGGGCACTAACACATCCCCATACCATCACAGATGCTGGTTTTTGAACTTTGAGCTGATAACAATCTGGATGATCCTTTTCCTCTTTTGCCCGGAGGACACAACATTCATGATTTCCAAAAACAATTTCAAATGTGGACTCGTCAGACCACAGCACACTTTTCCACTTTGCATCAGTCCATCTCAGATGAGCTCAGGCCCTGAGAAGCTGGCGGCGTTTCTGAGTGTTGTTGATAAATGGCTTTCGCTTTGCATGGTAGAGTTTAAACTTGCACTCGTAGATGTAGCAACTAACTGTCTTAACTGACAATGGTTTTCCAAAGTGTTCCTGAGTCCACATGATAATATCCTATACAGACTGAGCATTTCGGGGATTATCCTTTTATACCTAATCATGACACTCTCCTGTTTCCAATGAACCTGTTCACCTGTGGAATGTTCCAAACAGGTGTTTTTTGAGCATTCCTCAACTTTCCCAGTCTTTTGTTGCCCCTGTCTAAGCTTTTTTGGAATGTGTTGCAGGCATCAAATTCAAAATGAGAGAATATTTCCAAAAAAAACTAAAAAGTTTATCACTTTGAACATTGAATATCTTGTCTTTGTAGTGTACTCAGTTGCATATAGGTCGAAAAGGATTTGCAAATCATTGTATTCTGTTTTTATTCACGTTTTACACAACGTCCCAACTTCATTGGAATTGGGGTTTGTAAAATCTTCTGCTGGCTAGTGACATTTTTCTGGCACAAGCTCAATTGGCGAATGGCAAAAAATGGGAAGATTGAGCCCTGGAATTTGTACTTTTTTGCTCATCCTCAGGCTTTTATGACGACCTGAATTCTCTGAGGCACGGACTTAATGAACGAACAACCATATTCTCCATCAAGCTGGTTCCAACTTTCACAAATAGTGTTTGACAGATCAGTTTTGCGCGATGGGGCCTTGTCAAGGACCTTTTTTTCCAAATTTCCACCATAATTTTTCAATTGGATTGAAATTTGGACTGTTTGCTGGCCATGTCATTGAGTTGATATGCCTTTCCTGAAGAAAAGCTTTTACGCTCTTTGCTCTGTGACAAGATGCCTTGTCATCCTGAAAAATGACTGAATCATCTCCAAACCTATTTTCAATTAATGGAATTAGAAAATGGTCGAAAACTTCAAAATACACCGGCATATTGACTGTTGGGGTAATGATTGTCATCTCTCCTGATTCTTTACCTGACATGTAACCTCATATTATAAATGTTTGGCGAAATTTGCTTGTTTTCTTCTAGCACAGGTTTTCTTCTTTCTAGGTTTCATTGGAATGACACCAGACAAAAGTTCTCGCATCATCGCCTTGGCCAAGGCAGATTCATTATTCATCACTGAATAGCACTTTTAACCAATCATCCACGCTCCAAAATTGCTTCACTTCGGCCCACTGTAACCTTACTTTGGTCTGTTTAGGTGTTCATGCTAGTTTTGTTTTGCTTTTCTGAATGTAAATCCCATTTCATTCAGCTAAATCTAAATAGATTATTTATTTTAGTTAATTATATCATTAGATTAATCAATTATCAAAATAATTGTTAGTTGCAGCTCTAAATCACTTCGTAGAAAAATCTGTCAAATCAGGTTAGACTCATTAGAACAATGAAGAGAGGACACATTGGTAAGCATACCAGCATACATAAAAGCATGACCCAAAGCAGATATCCCTGACAAACGCAATCCCATGTAGAACAAGCAACTATGTATGTCAGCAGTGCACTAGCAATGCTCCAGCATTCCAAAGAACAAGATGTGGAAAATCCTGGAGTCAGCCATGTGATTCTTCCACCCATGAACTCATCCAACTGATCTTTCAAATTAGCTGTAAATACTGGCTGATGAATCATGCCAGTTAGCAAATCCAGGTGATTGGTATGACATACTGGGGAAGACATTTACTTTCTGATCCCTGTTCTGCAGGCCAGAGGGAAATCGTGGGGTAAAGTGAGATGGAGAGCCTGCCAGAGTAATGTCAGATATTATTTGGAAATCCACTGCACGACTCATCATTGTTCCCTCGGAGTTAGAGGTAAATCGATTCTGCCCAGGCCAAAGCTACATTTCCTTGGCTCTGCCCGCGCCTTTGACTGATCTGCCACCAGCTTCAACAGCCCATATTCATTTCTAATCTCCTTGATTCCCCGCTAAAGGGGCTAACACACAGCCCACAATCAGATTACTGGCAGCTCTATCTCAGATGAAAGAATTACTCCCAACAGGCTTGACAGTAAATGCCAAAAGACTCCTGGTTTAAGATCCTTCCCACATTAAACGGTTTGGGCGTCTCGTCTTGTGTGCTCACCTCTTGATGCAAGTCATCTTCTGCCTGCTTCTATTACTAAGAGGAAGGAGCAGCATGGTACAGTGTCTTCTGTTTGCATGTGAGTGCTAGCCTTTCAGAAAGCCAGCAGTCAATCTCAATGGGTAAACATCCTGTACTGCCATGACCCTCTCACTGTACAAACAAAAAAATACCCATATCTTTCCCTAATACTTTAACATTACCGGCATTTAGCTCAAGCTTTCATCTAGAACAGCTAGCACAGCTTTGACCATTCTTACAAAGCATCAGTTTTTATACCTGAATACAGTGTCAACAAGTGGTGCCAGGCACAACAAACCCAACCCCTCGCACATACTTTGAATACTTTTCCGAAATTCAATAGGCATCTATTCTGGGTCAGTGGCAATCCCTAAGCTGAATTTGGGGTGAATCAGGCCATTAGTTTTGCTGCTAAAACAAAAGTGTTAACAAACAAACAAACACGGAAACAAACGCAGAAACACACAAACACAGAAACAAACCGCACCAAAAACAATACCCACTCCCTTTGGGTGGGGCGGGGTAATAAATTTAGATTAAGTACCCAGCTTGACATTACAACCACATTTTCCTTCCTAGAAATCAAACTGAAAAGCTTTTGGGCTTACGAGTCCATTTCTCGAACCATTGCGCTACACTGCCTCCCCCTCTTACTCCAGGATCTGCTTTATTCCTCAATCCCCAGGATTTCATTGAACCTGACAGGCCATTGATTAAATCTTTCCTTTCAGTAGATTTTCTGTTGGTTCACTGGCTAGACTGCTATTATCAGCCAGAGCATTGCACCAGTCCCCAAATAACTTTTTAGCAAGAAATTTTAATGTCAAATAACTAAGTAATAGCATGCCTTATAGTGTCTATTCACGCAAACTTCCCAAAATACTAAACTGTACCAAAGACCACCAAACAAATGTTAATGTGCATGGGAACAACTGAATTGGATACAAGAGCATGGCCATTCTATGTGTGTGTGTGTGTGTGTGCGCGCGCGCGGGTGAATGCTTATATGTATTCACAAGTGTGCCGAAACTTCATGCCCAACTGCCGAATATTCTGTTGGTCCTCAGCGTGCTGCCAAAACTGCTTCATCACATTGATGGCCATGTGAATAGTTGGACCCTGGGTATCCAAGCAGAATGGTTTTCAGAACCTCACTCTCTCCACCAGCTTGTCGTCTGCCTGCAGTGCATCATGGTGGCAGAGCTTCCCCCAGTAAATGGTGCGCGTGCTCAGCTGATGAATACCTGAATCCAACGGAGCATGCACTTTACAACCCTAACTTGGAAAAGGTAGGGACAGTTTGGAAAATGCACACAAAATAAACATTGAGAATGGAATAATTCAGGCCTAGTAATGAGGTAATAATGTCAATAATGGTATGATTTGAAACAGCAGATGCCAGTAGGTGATTGTCATCATTTAGTGCAAAATCAGTAGTATCCAGAAAAGGCCTAGTTGTTGAAGAGCAAAGATGGGCTGAGGATTACCAATTTGCCTGCAAATGCATGACAGAATCATTGCAAGGCTTAAAAACACTGTTCTTCAAAGAAAGGTGGGAAGAGATTTGAATATTTGACCATCTATGGTGCATGACAATTACAATTGGTACAATTACAATTACAATTAACCACAAGGTCAGAATTACTTTGGCATACCTTTGTCAAGTACTACAGCACATAACTCGCATTTCCAAATGTAAGTTAAAACTTACCAGTACACAAAAGACGCGCTGATGACTTCAAATAATATGCTGTTGTATTTCTTTTCTGCAATACAGGTCATAATTAATCAACAAATCACTGCTTTCAGTTTTAATTTTAACTTACCATACCAACTTTGTCTGATTTTGGACTGTACATGCAGAAGAGGAGATTAAAGGCAAAAAGTCCCCAAAATGAGCAGGAAATAAAGATGGCTGCAGCACAGGTCTGGGAGAGCATCACCAGGGAAGATATCCAGCGTCTGGTGATGTCTATGTGTCACAGACTTGAAGCAGTCATTGCTGCTCCAGCATCGTCAAAGCAGTTGAGGAGCAGTGGCCTGTATAGGGCTGTCCTTGCTCAAGGGGGAGATGGGAGGGTGATTAATGGAGAAACCACCACGAGATGCAGACTCCACGTCAAGCCCTTTCGCGGCTGCCTGATTCTGCAGAGTCAGCCTGAACAGTGGCACTACGCTGATTATAAAATATAAAACCTGTAGAGTTTAAAGGCTGGGCTGTGCCTCTTACAGCCTCACATGCCCTCCTCTTATTCGGGAGATAATACCGGAAGAGAGGAGAGAGAGAGAGAATGGTAGAAAGCAGTAGAGAGAAAGACTGAGTGAGGGAGAGAGAGAGAGAGAGAACAGGTAGAAGGCAGAGTTCCTTTTGACTGCTCTATAACAGGCTGCACCTGAGGACACCAGTTAATGAGAGGAAAGACAAGGGTGTGTGTGCGATTGTATGCATGTGTCTGCATATGGTGTACTGTATATGCATTGGCGTGTGTGTGTGTCTGCATATAAGTATATGCTTGTGTATGTATTCATGTGTGTCTCTGCATCTGTCCGTGTGCATGTCTGTGCTTGTGCATGTGTGGCTTTGGGTGTGCATTTGTGTGTATATGTATGATTGTGTGTGTGTGTGTGTGTATGCATGAGTGTCTTTTTGTAGTATGCATGTTTGCCTGCACAAGTCTGTGTGTGTTTTTGTGTGTGTGTGTGTATGTTTGTGCACGCACGCAGGCATGTGTGTCCTTTTGTTAGAGTGAACAAGAGAATGAACTGCAAGAGAGTTTGGCAGAAAAACCATCCATTTCTCAATATAAATTTTAATCGCTCAGATGGAAGACCCATGTCTCGCAAATTTTCTCAGAATGACAGTTTATTTTTATAACCCCTCCTGCAGCTATACATGAAATCTCTGTTTCCCTACTGAGCTCATCAATCTAAACAAACCTTTAGTTGTTTCAAAACACAATTACTTCTCAGGGTAAAATTTGAAGTATATCATAAGCAAACAGTGCATTTTTTAGACTAATAATACTCATAGCCGCACAATAGTTTCACAAGCTGTTTAAGAGGTTGCTGTTGTCGATTAAGAGAAGAGAAAGAGAAGGCCACTTCAACATCCTTGACCTAGATAATAAGCAGCGCAAACACAAGATGAAAAAACCTGTACAATAATGAATGAGCCAGGGAGACATGACTGTTGAGTTTAGCAATGAAATTGCACTCAGTATTCAATCATTGCACTTAGGTGAGCAAAACAATACGATATAAAATCAAATAAGGCATCCAACTGTTCTCTGAAAAACCACCATCACTGCAAAACAAATGCAGGCTTTTATTCAGCAAGTCCTGCTGTTATATAATATATTTGTAGTATATCATATATACTACTCAAAATTTGATAGGGATCATAGGAATTTTTTTGTGAAATGACATGCAAATTTGGTAACTGCCACTGATGAACAATATATTGGATAAATGACATGCAGTCAGACACAAAACACATTTGCACGTGCATTTCATGACATTAAATGAGCGTGCAGCCTCACATTTTGGCTTTGACTAACACTTCACCATTTCAACTCAGACGTGTGTGTTGCTTGTTGGTGAAAATTTGGAAGTTCCCAAATTTTTTGCATTACATTTAGCAATAACAATGTCTCCTCAACGCCTTAGACGCCGATTGACTTCAGAGCCATTGGGAAGACGCATCGGAATGCTTGACTCTGGCTTCTCACAACGTCACGTTGCTAATGCACTTAACGTCAGCTAAAGCGTTGTGAACAGATCGTGGAACCGGCATCAAACGTTTGGTACAGCAGCACACCGTCATGGGGATGGTCGTCAGAGATCGACTACACAACGACAAGACCACTTTCTCACACTTCAGGCACGACGTCATCCTTTCTGGACAGCCACCACCTTACGAAATGACCGTCATAACACCTCGGGGGTCAGGGTATCCACTCAGACGATACGGAATCGTCTTCATACTGCCGGCCTCAACTCAAGAAGGCCATGTGTTTGAATCCCACTGACCGTGCATCATAGGCGTGACCGTTTGGATTGGGCTCACAATCATGTCACATGGACACACAACGATTGGGCTCCAGTTCTCTTAACTGATGAGTCCCGATATTGCTTGGACTTTACTGACAGGAGGCAACGGGTGTGGCGAAGACAACGTGAGCGATTTAATGATGCCTACATCAACGAACACGACCGTTATGGTGGCGGATCAATTATGGTCTGGGGAGGAATAAGCAGGAACGGCAGAACGGACCTGCATGTCATGGGGAGAGGGACGATGACAGGGGTACGGTACAGGGATGAGATCCTCAATGTGTACGTAAGACCATACGCTGGTGCTGTTGGCCCTGATTTCATCTTGATGGATGATAACGCCCGTCCCCATCGTGCTAGGGTGGTGAATCAATTCCTAGAGCAGGAGACAATTGTCCACATGGACTGGCCCGCGCGTTCGCCGGACCTAAACCCTATCGAGCATGTGTGGAACATGCTGCAGGTCGCCATTTCCAGTCGTAGGGCACAACCCACAACTCTAGAAGAGCTCGGAAATGCCCTTGTTGAAGAATGGAACAACATTCCAATTGCGAGCATCCGGGTTCTGATTGACAGTATGACCCGACGTTGTCAAGCCGTCATTCAAGCTAGGGTAGGCCATACCCGTTATTGACATTAACTGTGGTAATGAAACATCAAACGAATACTGTCTGTTTTCACTTTACATTTTAGAGGTGAAACCATGAAGTGTTCGTGAAAGCCAAAAGTGTGAGGCTGCACGCTCATTTAATGTCATGAAATGCACTTGCAAATGTGTTTTGTGTCTGACTGCATGTTATTTATCCAATATATTGTTCATCAGTGGCAGTTACCAAATTTGCCTGTCATTTCACAAAAAAATTCCTATGATCCCGATCAAATTTTGAGTAGTATATATGTTATTTTACAGGAAAGCCATGTAATCAGAAATTAGTTTAAATGTGTTGAGGATCCTTGTGTCAATTAAATGTTAAAACGGACATCGCTTCATAAGAGAGGGGATAAGAGAAGAGAAGCTATCTACAGCTAGCATTTTGAACGTCGAAATATAGAGAGAGCTGGAAACAACTTCTGCTCACCAATTCCATAGTTTTTCATGGGAGTTGCTCAGTAGCTCAAGACACCAATTGAAGAGCTAATAGTACTTTAGTCACATTTTCGCAGGCCTTGAGGAAAGGATGGGAAAACATCTTTAATAGTTACAAAAGTCGATTTTTGTAATTTTCCTAAAATTGAAGCACTGAGATCAAAAACAACATAAATCACATTTTGGCCAAATTGCCAACATGTGGTAGATTGACAGGGCTACACAATGAGTGCAAAAAGAACACATTTTGTGTAGCCATTTATGTGTAATAAGCATAGAAAGTTTTTGTTTGGTGCTAAATCAACACAAGTCCTGCACTTATGGTGTTTTAGACCTCACATCACCCAATGGGCACTAGATGGCAACATAATCTTGAGTACTAAAACAACACATGCATGACAAAATGTCTGCTCCTCTGCAGGGCGTGGCTGCAGAAGTGGATGAAACTGATGAAATTCATCCATGAAAAAGGCGTAATGAAACAGCATGGAAGCAAAATGTTATTAAAAATAGAAATTGAAGGGAGAAGAACATAAACTGGCATGGGAATCTCGTGCCAGCCAGAAAACAAGGACCTGACTGTATTTATTTGTTTTCTGTTTTTTTTTCTCTAGATTGACTTTTTCTGAATCGGGTGAAACAAAGTTTGTTCCAGGCATATCAACTGACAGCTAAAACAACACATGTACCAGGGTTGAGTGATAAAACAACATAAGTCCAAATTTTATTTTGCCCACTGAGCAGCAATGTGCAAAGGAATCATTCCTATTTTTAGCTTACCGGCCCTATGGGCCGATAAGCTATTGTCGTGGTGTGGCGTCTGTCGTCCGGAACATTTTTTATCTTTTTTTTGGCCTGATGAATTTTGTGTAAATTTGCAATAACATACTACTAGACCATATCTCCAGACGTTTTTCTCGGATTTTTGATTGAATCATTTTTGTCCATTTTATGGGCCCTTGAAATTTTGGCTCCAATGTTAAAGATAGGACTGAGAAATTGAAAAAAAAAAATTTCTCAAAAACTGCATGATAAATTTTTTTCTAAATCAGGCAATCAACTTACCTTGGTACCGTCAATGTACAATGCGAGTGCCATTTTGATTTAATCGACGGAAGTGGGTATATTGGGGGCGCTGTACTTTATGAATATGCAAGATGGCCTGTGGAGGCCAAATGGTTGCAGATAGAGACTAAGGGCTCTATCTTTCACAGTGCCCTACCCGTTGCCACTACCCGCTACCCGTGAATTATGCATTCAGCAGCTTCCACTATCCCTAAGTGGTATCTTGCGGCCACACTACCCGCTATACATTATGCCGACTCCTTCATTTGCACCTGGAGGTGTGCCCGTGGGCGTGTTTATGCGCTTTCCCTACAATTGCTATCTTGACCACACACGTTAGGGAAAGCGTATAGCGGGTCCTCAAACCACCCACTACCCATTTGGGCTTTTACAAGAGTGCGCCCTGGCGGCTTCAGTGCGCGTCCACTTGGACACATGTGGACTTGCACATGCAGCTCACC
This sequence comes from Gymnothorax javanicus, assembly GCA_029692085.1. Taxonomy (NCBI): domain Eukaryota; kingdom Metazoa; phylum Chordata; class Actinopteri; order Anguilliformes; family Muraenidae; genus Gymnothorax; species Gymnothorax javanicus. The sequence continues at coordinate 79,991,713 of CM056195.1, forward strand.
TCCCGAATTAACTCGCCTATAAAAAGCCACCTTGCTTTAGCCTCAGTTGAACCCCTGAGAAAATGGCAGAGATAGTACTAAATCGCCTTGATCACCAGTTAAATAATAGAAGACGTCCAGAACGCGTGTACCGCCAGCGCACCAGCTACCTGGGCCTTTCAGGTAAGTCTATATTTTGTATTTTGTATCAATCATTTTTTCTGCTTTTATAATAATATATAATTATTATATATAATATATATTAATGATATATATAATATATAATATTCTAAAATTATAATAATACAATTCAAGTATTATTTCCCACAGAACGAGAATGCGTGACAAAACTGCGCCTCTCCCGTCAGACAATGACGGAATTATGTCACCTGGTTGCAGATGATGTAGACACCGCTGCCAGCTGTCCGTATGCCTTGCCCATTGCTGTTAGGGATACTGTGGCACTATTTTTCTATGCTAGTGGGTCATTCCAACACCCACTCAGCTCAATTGGAGGCATGACCCAATCTGCCGTAAGCTCGGCAATAACTGCAGTCACTGCCAGCATAGTCCGACATGCCTGTGGGTACATCACTGGCATCCCTGTGACACCCGAGAGACAATGCAGGGTAAAGCAGGATTTTTTGGCAAGATATGGGTTCCCTAGGGTTCTGGGTGCCGTCGACTGCACACATGTTCTGATTCAGGCTCCGGCTCTGAACAGCGGCGCCTATGTGAATCGTGAGGGTACCCATTCTATCAACGTCCAGGTAATTTGCGATGCATGGGGTTACATCTTGAATGTATACGCAAATCATCCTGGAGGTAGCCACGACGCTTTTATAATGGAACAATGGGTCTTTCTTACAGTCTTCCAGAGGGACCCCCCTCTGGATGGGTGGCTGTTGGGTGACAATGGCTATCCATTAAAGACGTGGTGTATGGTGCCATACATTAAGCCAACAAGTGTGCGTGAGTTCGCTTTCAATAGAAAACACTCACGCCCACGAGTTGTCATTGAGCGAACATTTGGCGTGCTCAAAATGCAGTTCTGCTGCTTGGACAGGTCAGATGGGGTCTTACAGTATGGTCCTTTGAAAGTAGCATCTTTCTTTGTGGCATGTTGTGTGCTGCACAACATTGCCCTACGCCATGGAATGATGCTGGAGTTTGAGGACAGATTATTACCGGACTATAGAAGGCGGCAATCTGAAGTGCAGGTGCCGACTCCAAATGCTGATATAGTGCCAGCAGTAGCAGGGGCACTGAGGGACCAGCTGGCAGCGGAGCTGCGACACCGCTAGTCATGTCATCTGCAGCCTGCCTGGTAAGTAATTTGTGCAATCAGTAGGCTACTAATAATGTAATAGTACATGTAATTCATATAGCGTTTTATTAAATACTCAAAGTCGCTTTATAAAGAAAAAAAAAAAGTAAATGGTTGCAGTCAATGTAGGCATTTATTTGGCTGTGGGTATTTTCTAAAATGAGATTTTGTTCTATGCTTCATTTCAGATGGGAGAGGGAGTTGGAAGTGCATGGCGAAACGCATTTTTTTCTTTTTCTTTAATTTTGAAGTTTCCATCACAAAAGGGGTAGGCTTGATGTTTTTTTTTTATTACATACCAAACATTAAACAATATGTCAATGTCAAATAATAGTAATAATAATAATAATAAAATAATACAATTCATGATTAACTTAACAAAAACAGATCCTCCCCTGTCTGGGTTTGACCTCATGCACCAGCAATTTAACTTTGTCTTTGGAGAAACGTGGCGACCTTCCTCTCTCCATCACGGGTTTTGGTTTGAGGACTTGGGATAGCGCAGCCTGCTCCTAAAGGCAATGGCACCTAGCACACTGATTGATTTAACTGGCGTAACGCCCAAACCACGCCTATGCATAATATAACGGGTAGTGCAGGTGTTTTAGGGATATAGGCAGGTGTGCAAGATAGCAACTTTTGCAGGGGAACGCCTCTTACGCAATGCTAAATCCTCAAATAACGGGTTTAGGGACTCTGGTGTAAGATAGGACCCTAAGTTTGTATTGTCGACATATAGGAAGTCATACATTACCTATATTTTGGCAATATTAAATTTGACCACAGATGACTTTGAAAGGTCAAACTCGAGGTCAGGGAATATATTAACAATGTTAAAAGATATGACTTGAAATTTCAAAAAATCTCAAAAACTGTCTGATAACTTTTTTCTAAATCTGGCAATCAACTCACCTTGATACACTTTCTGTACAGTGCGAGTGCCATTTTGATGAATCGACGGAAGTGGGCCTAGTGGGGGCGCTGTACTTGGACTTGTACTTGTACTTGAACGTTGGGTCTTATAGATAATGGGCCAAATCGCCTGTGGAAGCTAAATGGAAGCAGATACAGATTAAGTTTGTATTACTGACATATAGGAAGTAATATATGACCTATATTTTGGCTGTGTTAAAGTCAACCTCAGATGACCTTGAAAGGTCAAACTTGAAGTCAAGCAAAATGTTACAATTTTCAAAGGTTTCTAGGCTTGAAAATATTGAAGATTGGGAACATATGTGCATTGAACACTTTAGAAAGTCATGTATGAATTTTTATTTGGTGGCCTTGAACTTGACCTTCAGCGACCTTCGAAGGTCAAACTTCACATAGTGAAATTTCAATGACTTCTATCACCAAAACTATTACAGATAGAGCTTAGGTTTGTATTGCGGGCATATAGGAAGTCATGTATGAAGTTTCATTTGGTGACATTGAACTTGACCTTTCAGTGACCTTGAATGCCCAAACTTCACAGTGAAATTTCAATGACTTATATCAGCAAAATGGTTACAGATAGTTTTGGTTTGCATTGAAGATGTATAGGAAGTCATACATGAACTTTCATTTGGTGGCCTTGAACTTGACCTTCGGTGACCTTCAAAGGTCAAACTTCACATAGTGAAATTTCAATGACTACTATCGCCAAAACTACTACAGATAGAGCTTAGGTTTGTATTGTGGCCATATAGGAAGTCATGTATGAAGTTTCATTGGGTGACCTTGAACTTAACCTTCAGTGACCTTCAATGGCTAAACTATACAGTGAAGTTTCAATGGCTTATATCAGCAAACTCATTACAGATTGAGTGTAGGTTTGTACTGGAGACGTATAGGAAGTCATGTATGAACTTTCATTTGGTGACCTTCATATTGACCTTTGAAGGTCTAACTTGACCTAGAGAAAATTCAATGACTTCTGTCACTAAAATGATCACAGATGGAGCCTTGGTTTGTGTAACTGACATAAGAAGTCACATATGAACTTTCATTTGGTGACATTCAGCTTGACTGTTGATGACATTTGAAGGTCAAACTTGACATAATACAATTACAATGACTTGTATTGCCACAACGGTCACAGATGGAGTGTAGGTTTGTATTAGAGACATATAGGAAGTCATATATGAACTTTCATTTGGCGACCTTCATATTGACCTTCAAAGGTCAAATGTGACCTAGTGAAAATTCAATGACTTGTATCACTAAAATGGTCACAGATGGAGCCTAAGTTTGTGTTACTGACGTCTGGGAAGTCACGTATGAACTTTCATTTGGTGACATTCAACTTGACTGTCAGTGACCTTTGAGGGTCAAACTCGACAGTGAAATTACAATGACTTGTATCACCAAAATGGTCACAGATTGAGCCAAGGTTTGTATAGAGACATTTAGAAAGTCATATATGAAGTCCATTTGCTGACCGCAACTTGACATTCTGTGACCTTTAAAGCTCACAGTTGACATATTGAATACATATTGACATATTCTAATGATTTGTATCACCAAAACTGCTTCAGAGCTTAGGATTGTGTTACAGAAGGTCTTATAAATGTTTGTGAACTTTTATTTAGTGACCTTGACATTGATTTTCATTGATTCAAATGTCAAACTTCACATGAAATTTTCATAACTTGTATCATTGCTGTAAGACTGCTTGCCGGTAAGCTTCAGGACCTTTGGTCATATTTTTCTCAATTTTGCCCTAAAGAGTGTAAATTTTGCTAGAAAATTCATTTCTCTGCATTCTCTGCAGTATCAGAGGAACCAAACAATTTTCGTAGTTTTTCTTAAAATTCATGGAATGTGACTTATGTTGTTTTTGATCTAAGTGCTTCAATTGCATTTTGGGACTAAGTACTTTTAGCACTGGGGTCTTAAATTTGCAGATTTTATGGACAAATAAAATATTCAGATCCCCCAAATAGATATTTTGTGACTCGAGTACTTTTAGCACCAGGGTCTGTAACTGATACTGGCTGCCATTTTGGATTTTGAGGATTTTTGCCTTCAGAGCATGATCACCATTTACTTAAATGGGAACAAATGAAAGAAAAAGAAATTGAATTGGAATTCTGTTTTGCATCTCAGAAAACAAATAGTCCCTTCAGCTCAGGGCAAATAAATTTGAGGATTCCAAAAAAAAAAAAAAAAAAAAAAGCCAAAAATGTAATAATTCTACAGCAACAGTGTCATAGTGTTGCATGGCCTTTGATTGGGAAATTTGACACTAAAGGGAACATATTATGAAAGACTCAATTTTTCAGTTATTGTGCGCATACATTTTGGTATCTGGAGCGCTTACTACTTACTGTGAAGTAAATGACCAAGTCATTTTTTTTGGGCTGCACCATTTTCATAAAACTTGGCATTCAGCATGGAATTCAGATTTGGCTCCCCTTCCTACGTCACATGCAGGCTTGTGTGAATTATTTGGCTCCTCAACTTAATATGTCCATCCATGGCTTATTTTTTATGGCAACGTCCCAGCTTCAATCAGCAAAACCCCATAACTAGCTATCTGGGCGCTATCTACTTTTTGCCTGACTGCTTTATACAGCTAACCTGTAGAAATACAGCACAAGACTGGAAATTTCCATTAATTTACATTAAAGGGGACTTATTATGCTTTTCAGAAGATAAAACAAAGTGGTGATTTTGAGTGATTTTAAAGGAGAATCTACTGCTTGCAAGTTAGGTCAGTATTTCCAATTTGTGTAAACATTTCCAAGTGTAACCTTAGTTAACTATGTATGGCTTGGTTGCTGATGTAACTAGCTAGCTAGCCAAGTGCTACCCTCAAAACTAACTTACTAAGCTGGCATGCTCACATTAACTTTCTATAGTCATTGTGTGATAGCGAGCTACGAATTAATTGACTGTGAATTTAGAAATTGTTGCTATTTTAGCTGGAAGTGATGTATGAGACACATCAAAAGGAAAAGATAGAATGGGTGACCAAATCTAATCGAATCTAGTCCGTTTTTAATGGAGTAGCTAGCGCAGTAATTGGAATGTTAGCCAGCGATTGCATCTACACAGATGGTAGCCAGGGATCATTCTTAACATTAAGAGACTGAATTACACGTGTAGTAAAACTTAAATGGTGACTGCATGTCACATTTTTGTGAATGTAACATCCATGCTTGATTAGCCGGAGGACATTACCTTTTCATACTCATTGCGTAGTTTAATGGCTGGCAAGCTAGCTACTTATTCAGTTATGTGTACTTAGAGAATTGCCCGTGGCTGCGGAATTATGACATCATCGCTTTCTGTTGACAAGGTGGCTCTGTTCACCGGCCACTTAGAACAAAGTTCATTCCATAAAGGGGACGCCCACTCTGAACAGCCCCTTTTCACAGGACTAGGAATGACAGGAATCAAATTGCCAAGAAATTATAGATTTTTTTGTGCTAATAAGTTTGTAAACTTCCCTTTTGGACATCTAAGAATATTATGACTTGAAAAAAATAGCATCGTAGGTCCCCTTTAACAAGCCACAGTACCCCGGGAGATTCCCAGACTATTCATTAGGTGTTAACAACAGCAGTGATAAAACTCACATAAATGGGAGCACTCCAGCTGGCTCCCCCTGTCTCATGAACTCACCCCCCCCCACCCCCACACGGTCTAGGCTGTGTGACTACAGTTATATAGACTGTTTATCTAACAAATGTATACAATATGCTCGGCCATCATTGTAAATAAGAAAAATTACCTAATTCCTTGCCTGGTAAAATAAAGGTACAATAAAATAAGATAAAATTCATTGAATTAGAGACAGAGTTACATTATGTTTGATTATGATTATCCAGCAGATGCTCATAACAAGAGCAGCAGAGAGCATGAGCGTTGTTCATCTGTGAAAAGCAAAATCATGATGACACCAAGAAGACTCAGATGGTCCATTTCAAACAATTAAAAGTAAAAATTAGCCAAAAAAAAAAACCCATTAGGTAGCACAAACAAAACTACATACCATAGCTAATCTATGTTTGCACAGTTATGATTATTGCCTTACTACACCGAGAGGTAAATGCATTAAAGAAAGAGGGTCAATAAATTGTGGTGAGGTGTGAAATAGAGTATGTCAGGAGGAGGTCTGAAGTATGTGGACACACTGTGAAACCAAACAGTTAATTTCTCTTCTGTGAAAGCAGTTGCTGTTAACTATAAGAGGGGCCAGAGTGATTGGAGTAATCTGGGTGATTAGAGCACTTGGAACGTAACTGCAGCTGTTCCCTGGCCTTCAGTCCTTTAACTGTCATACTTAGCACTGCTGAGAACCACTATGGCTGGACTGATTTCAACAGAAGACAAATGTAAAACAGGGTGACAGATATGCTTAATTTTCAGTGTGTGGGCAAAAGAAAGGTTTAGGAGGAGTTATACTGCCCCCCTGTGAGAAGGCTGCAACTTCTTGCTCCTCAATTAATGCAGAGGTGGGCAGTTCTGGCCCTGGAAAATATAAGCATGTGTGGAGTTTTGTTTCCAACCCTTGCACTAAAGAAATAACATGACTGGCTGCATTGTCTACACCACTATTGCTTAAACCTTGCATTAGATCACAATAGATTGTTTTACAGAAAAGCTTAAGAGCAGTCCTTGGATGTCTGTCTTGATAGGAAATCAAGCTAAATAAAACAGCAAAAGCAGACATGAAGTCCAGAAACAGATGCGGCCAACAAAGTGCATGGATTCAGGAAGGAGTGCTATTGTCAAGTACTGGTGTCACGACAGTACAACTTTATCATGTTGAAGAAAGGAATGGAGCAATACATGTACACACTGCAGCAAGTCTGTGGAGAAATATAGCCTTTTATGCTGATGGAACCTGGAATAACACCTACAAATTATACAAATTAAAATGGATTTCCTTTTTATTTAAAATAGACATTTGGTGTTGCAGTTGTTTAATTTTTCAGAAAGTGGTGTGTGTGTTTGTGTGTGTGTACAAATCATGCAAACAAAATGTGACTCTCATTGACAAGTCTTTCCGCAAAGTTAATTATGCATTCCAATATATCATTGAACTATAACAGGAGCATTTAAGTTCATTCCTTAGAACAAGCATAGGCTAAATGACACTGTAACGTCTTTGGCAATCAGGTGCAATCAGGTCCCCAGAAATGGGGCTGGGCGTATGCAGATATGTGTTTAGTGGTCCAGCTGATATTACAAGTCACATGATTCCATGGGGGGCAAAAACAAATTTCTCCATCGGGAACCATTGGAAAAGACACTCTGGTTAATGCGTGATTAAATTTTTCTGGCAACCAAAGGATTGACATACTATAATCTATTAATATTTCACTTTTAAATCATTGGTGCCTTGTTCCTTGGTAGAGACACAAAGTTGCATTTTTGGGGTATATGACCGCCAATGGGACCTTGCCTTATGAATATTTTTGACATGGTTCTCTATACTCACTGGTTCTCAGTTGTAATTAATCTTTGTATTCAGCATTGTATTATTTAGTCTTTGTATTCAGCACAGCATGCACAGCAGCACAGTGCATATACGCGACTGAGAATGGAGCGCTGAAGACTCCTCACTACCCATTTCAAACTAAACCCCAGTCAGTAAAATGAGCAACCATCACAATAAGAACGTTTTAATGCTTTTTGGGCTGGGCCGCGAATAGCGGCCAGGCCCCTATAAACGCGAATGTCGCTGAGTATCTGAGTGACTGCCTGAGTCAGGGGTGTCCAATCTTATCCAGAAAGGGCCGGTGTGGGTGCAGGTTTTTGTGCTAGCCAGCAGTGCTACAGCACCTGATTCCTCTAATTATCTAATTAGGGGTTTCAATTAGGACCTTGGTGGGTAGAATCAGGTGTGTCAGTGTTGGGCTCTAACAAAACCCAGCACCCACATCGGCCCTTTCTGGATAAGATTGGACACCCCTGGCCTGAGTGATCAAGTTCAACGATTGGCTGGCTGGCGGGGAAGAAGTTCAGCGATTGGTCGGCCGGCGGAGAAGAACTTCAACGATTGGTTGCCTGACGACTGACTTCAGCGATTGGTTGGCCGGCGGGCAAGAACTTCAACGATTGGTTGGCTGACGATTAGCTGGCTGGCTGGCCAGATGTTTGTCACTCGTATCTCCTGGGGGGTATACCATGAAGCAAGTTCAACATAGGCAATATTTGAGTGAGCTGGCTCAACAAACCCTGAACTCGCAAGCAGAGATAATTGGTACCACAATGGTGGTTGTAATCTTTCTTTGTTAATCTCCTTTTCGTGCTTTCAACACTGTACTTGTTCTCAACAAAAAAGTGTTTCATGCGTCAATTGACGTTATATCCGTTCACAAAATGACCCACCGCGCGCTGTACTTTCCCTGAGGACATTATCCCTGAACCAGGGGGCGCCGCCAGCGGCTTAATGGGAGACAAGCTATATTTCAGTGAGCCGGCTCAACAAACCCTGAACTCGCAGAGATAATTGGTACCACAATGGGGGTCGTAATCTTTCTTGGTTAATGTCGGTTTTATGCTTTCAACACTGTACACGCTCTCAACAAAAGAGCGTTTCATGCGGCAATTGACCCTATTTTCGTTCATAAAATGACCGATTGCGTTCTGTGTGTTTCTCCGAGGAAGCTATCCCTGATCCAGGATCAGTAACAGTGCGGGTTATCTCCCCCCGCGCCACCAGAGGGCGCCGCCAGCGGCTTAATGGGAGACCCCTATGAAGTTTTACACTCTTCGGTTGGACACTTGAAAGACTGCATGATTATGCATGCCCATACTCAGGTGGACACTTGGGAAATTATAATTGAGATTTATGTTAGTGCATTCATGCTGGTTGATGCATGCACTTGTTTGTTGGATGTAATGTAAGTGGTTGCTGGGTGATTAATAAAATCTTTAAAAAAAAAATAAAGAAAATCTCCTAGGAGGAGTGGGTCGTGATTATGGACAGTTAAGAAGAATGTAAATATATAAAAAACAGCAAAAAAGCAACACTGTTGCTGCTAATAAGGCCAGACAGGAATTCTGGCGGAAAATTGCTCACCGTAAGTCCTCTGATGAAGGACTAGAGGAAATCACATCAGTTTCTCAGCCAAATCAAACAAAATGAAATTAAATCATAGTATGAACTTATTTCTCAGCCAATTCTCATGATCTTGCTGTTAACTACAAGGCCTTTTCGAGAGCTCATAAATTCATTAAAATTAATTGCATTTCAATTTTTTTTGTCACATAGTTAACCATATTCATTCATCACCAATATCAAATAACGCTTTATGTAAACACATGGCAGCTCCTTTACTTGAACATGTTTATTAAGCGGTTTTACTGAAAACTGTGGATTCTTTGTCCATAACATGCCCAAAGACAAAACATGGGGAAAAAAGGAATCTTTGAAGTTCGTTCTTACACCCTCACTATATAGGAACTGCCACGTGTTCACAAAAGTGACGCCACGTTCCCGGTTAGCACAACTGTAACAATAACTTTATTGTTTCATTACGATTCAGGAACATACATACATACTTTATCTGCTATGTACATCTGTTGCTGCTGTCTATCTCAAATTCACATTCACAAAGTCAAGAACTGCTGCCCTTACTCTAGCTCTTTGTCTACTTGCTTTTGATATGCTTTCCTTACTCAACACCCCCCCCACCTCCCACTCCCACTACCTCACACAATCTCACTCACTCCCACTCCCTCACTCACACTCTCACTCTCACACTAACTCACACTCTCACTTTTCACACTCTCACTCTCACACTCTCCCCACCCACTTTGTAAATAATTTATCAGCTCCAGCTCATTACTAAACTTGCACTTCATATAATTGCATGAGCTTTGCTCCATTTAGCACTCTTTTCTTGGGCCCACATTCTCATACAGCACTTGGTGGCCCAGCCATATACTAGGTTGCACCTAGTCTTGTTATATAATGCTTTGTTATGTAGCAACTCAATAGCTACATGTAGGCTGTTTTTAATGAACTAGCTGGTTAGCAAGCTTGTATTCAGTTAATATTTAAATTGATACATAATACATGAACTTCCTTGACCTTAAGTCATAACTGTCATTTCTTCACAATTTGTTGATAATTTTGGTCGATTTTTGAATGTTTTAAAAAATAGGGGGCCTATTATGCTATCCGTTTTCTCAAGTTATAATATTCTTGGATGTCCAAAAGGGAAGTTTAAAAATTTTTAACAAAAAAAAGCATAAAAATTCCATGATTTTTAGGCAATTTGATTCTTGTCATTCCTAACTCTCTGAAAAATGGGCTGTTCTGAGTGGGCGTCTCTCATATGGAATGAGCTTTGTATAAATTTGCCGGCAAACAAAGCATCTTGTCAACAGAGAGTGACCATGTCATAATCCCCCAGCCACTGAAAAATCTGTATATACAGATAACTGAAAAAAGTAGCCAGCAAGCTAGCTATCATACGACGCAATGTGTATGGAAAGGCAACGTCTGCAGGCGAAGCAAGCGTTGCATTCTCAGAAGTTCAACATGCATCCAACATGATGGTGTTACTACACTTGTAATTCAGTCTCCAAAGTTAAGAATGATCCATAGCTAGAGGGGGTGTTCCATTTAAACGTGAAAAATTTTACGCATGGCCAAACATTAAGGAAAATCAATATTCAATCTAAATGAAATCAATAATTTTAATAATTTTCCATTTATTAAAATACAGTTGATTACTGTGATTTCCATAAGGAATTAACAAATAAAAAAGAAGCTAAAAAAATAAAAACGATGCTCAACCAGGGTCACAGTCAATCTCATGGCTGGACAGAGGTTGTGGACAGTGCAAGTTCAGTTCTCTCATATCAATGTGAATAATGTCTCAGGAAGAAAAGCAAAGCACCACTAGGTCCCATTTCGACCAGAAATCAGAAAAAAGTTAGATATATGGAGACTTAGCAATAAGTTTTGTTTAGCTGTTCCATTCAAAGACTGAAGAGTATGATCGAGATGAGGATACCATCGCTGGATGTTAAAAATAGGCCATAACTGGTAAGATATGTAAATTATGCGTAAATGTTCCATAATAACAACATTGTTAATTTTTTTTTTTTTTTTTTTTGCTTTGAAGTAAAGCCATGACTTGTTTTTTTAGTAAGACCTATGCTAAGGCTGTTTTTCCTGTTGTGCTATGCGTAATAAACTTGTTTACCTCGCATAACATGGTTTGTTGACAAGATTTACTTTTTCGGTGAAGATTAAGTATGAAATTAAGGTCCACCTCCTATGTTTAGAGCATATGAAATGAAACCTTTTTCTGGACTTGACTGATCATTGTGTTATTCAGTTGTATGTTCTTTTCTTAAGATTAACAAGGAAGGCAGCTTTTATTATTATTGCATGTAACCACATTTTATCAGAAGACAAGAAGCTGAGAAGCCTACTGTTACTGCCTTCTGGCTTTATAACATTTATGTGTATGCAATTCATTATGATTGACCTATTTTTGTCATTCAATCTGAGGATAATTGGGATTTTTTTCAAAGAACTAGGTTTTTCCCTGAGTTGATAATGTCATCCTTTCAACTGCTTTTATCGAACTGTGGGTTATAAATAGTCAGATGTGAGAGTTTCCGGTGTTTAGTGCAGTATATGGACTGTATATGTAAAATAAATTCGCCTACAAACTGCGTTGTTATTTTTTATCCTTTAGATCAATAAAATGTTATCATTAATTTGTCAAGTCATCACTGGAGCCATGTAAGTGCAAGTATTAGCATGATGTCTTCAATGACACCAGTGTCCACAGCTAATACAGCGCCCCCCAAAAAAAAAAAGCAGTCGTTTAAATGTTTAAATATTTGATTTTTCACCATTTACAAATTCACCAATTTAGCAAGGTCTGCCCATCCCTCATAGCTAGCATCTGTATAGTAACAACCGTTAGCTAACATTCCATTCATTGCGGTGGCTACCCCATTAAGAAAGGACTAAATTTTATTAAATGCGGTCACCTGTTCTATCTCTTCCTATTGACGTGTCTCGTAAATTGCTCCTGGAAGTTCTGGCTGGACAAACAGTGGTTTCAAAAATCACAGTCAATTTCAGTGCTAGTTGCTAGCTAATGAACCACACAATGATTATGTGTGCGTGTGTGCATGCAAGCTAAGTACGTTAGTTTTGAGAGTAGTACTTCACTAGCTACCGAGCTAGCTAGTTACATTAACAACTAAGCCATACACATTTAAATAAGGTTACACTTGGAATTCAGTTTGAATACTAACAGAAATTGGAATCAGAAACCATTGTTTCTTTGTAACAAACAAAAAACATAATTGGTGCCATTTAATATAAAGTTTGCGGCCAGTCTTGCTTTGTCCTAATCCAGGTTAGTAGTGTAAAGCAGTCAGGCAAAAAGTAGATGGCGTACATACAGCTAGTTATGGACTTCTGTTGATTGAAGCTGAGATGTTACCATATAAAATAAGATGTGGGTGAAGATATTCAGATCAGGGGTGGAACAATTCTCCCAAGCATGCATGTGACATAGGAAGGGGAGCCAAATGCTCATGCCATGCCGAATGCCATGTTTTATGAGAAATGCGGCCCATAAAAATGACTGGGTTGTTTTTCTTCACAGTTAGTGGGTTGATTTATAGTGCCACCATTTTTCTTACACACACAGTCTCTTAATACAAAAGCAAAATCTTCTTTCAAGTGTCTGATGCAGCACTACTTCAACACTAGCAGCAGAGCCTTCTCTTTAGACTTTACTGCGCTGCAAGTATGCTACTATTTTTTACAGGGCATGTTCACTTTCTCAAAGAGAACAGTGGATCTTAAGAGCATGCAAAGAAAGAGTGAAAAGCAGAATGGCTTGTTTTTCAGCTTTGAAAGGCACCTGTTTTCACACTCTGTCTGCTTTCTTTTTTCACCAGAGGAGATCAGCCCTTTTAACTACCCCCAGAGGGAATTCGCAGCTCTCGTTACGCAGAGCTGATAGCACCTGGTCCACAGCACATTGTCTGACTAATGTACACTCATTCAACAAGCTGTCAAAACAGCCCTGGAAACACGCTGTGCACAGACATGATTTTCAATGCTGGGAGATGAAGACAGTGGAACCATTCTCACTACCTCTTTTAACATATCTGTGAATACTTGTGGAACAAACAGTCTTGTGAAACGATTGCCAGATCCTTAAGCAATTTATAAATGCCCTGTAGATACAGACCTGTGATTAGAGGGCTGAGCAGATTTGACAATGTGGACATCCACCAAGCCAGATATTGTGCAGCAAGACGTTATAGAGAACCCAAAACCATGTTTCTCTCTAGCCACTCTGAGAGACCCGAGTATGGACTTAGTCTTCACCGTCACAGAGTAGTCCTGACTGACATTGCCCTCAGCATAAAGTTAATTCGAAAGTCTTTTGCTGGGAGTTACGGTGTCTTGTATCCAGCAGTGTTATTTAGTAGCAGCCGTACAATACAGCCTTCCAGACATTGTTGGTGGATTTTTTTTCAACGGGAAACTGTGATAAGACAGGCCCATGGGAGCATTTAAGATGAGGCAACTTGTCATAACCCAGAAAGGATAAGATGTACCCTTTACAAGAACATGTGCAGACATTTTCCATTCTGGTTTTACGACAACATCTATTGTGGAAAATGCAGAAAAGAAAAATATATTTTTCAGTGGATAAAAATGAAGATCGAAAGTAATTGATATCTTCTGGGTTACATCAGAAATTTACATGCCAAAGGCATTTCTGCCAGACCCCGCAAATATGGTAGAAAGAAACTGCAAGCCATTAAGATTTTGTATGTTTTGTCATGGGTGCCATTATTATGCCTTGGGGAAAAATGCTATTTTAATGAATCCAAGTTAACTATTTCCTTTAACCACAAAATAATCTAATCTGCAGATGTCAGAGGTGCTTTGGAGGTTGAGCTTAACCCAGCGCATGAGGGTGAGGCCGGATGGGAAAGTGACAGGAACATACCCTGGACAGCTTGTCAATCCATCTTGGAGATCACGCACAATTCACTCACTCTTTCAGCAAAATGTTCAATTTAGGGTCTCTAGCTGCCATGCATGCCTTTGAGAGGTAAGCAAGGACCAAGAGGACACCCAAATGACAATGTAAACTCCACTCAGAAAGCCCCCCTCTGAATGCAGACCCACAACCTTCCTTCCTGCAGTTATTAGTGCTACCCACCGCACCACTCAGTGAGATAATAGCTGCTTTTTTTCACTAAAAACTAGTGCAGTGCCCGTTCAGAACGTGCCCATGCCAGAACGGGCTGATTGCTTGGGCTCCAGTATTACTGCTTGCGCATTATTGCTGCCAGCAGCTTTCTGGAGAACCGCTCTGCCAAACTTCTTCACACTCAATACTGCACTTCCTTGGGTTTTGAGCAATACACACCATGTGTGACGTCAGTCGGGTGAATGTTTGTTGAGAAAATTAAAGGACTGAAATACACACACAGACAAAGACTCCTTCATTTATAGTTATATTAAAAAAAAACATTTTAGCAATGGCAATTGCAGAATAGATTTAAAGAATCCAGTGGTTTTTTTGCTGATGTGCTTTGCTTGCACCAATTTCTTAGGCTATTCTGTCACCATGTAAATGTGACAAATTAGCTCCATTTGGCAAGTATCTGGACTATATCATGTAATATTAAAGTGTCTTAATTGCTGATTCTGCATTGCAAGCAGTGTATTATAGCCATCCCAAGTGTGTAAGATCACATGGTGACATGGAAATAGTCCACTGTTTTAAAAATACTAAAACCTGGGGAATTATTTACATTTAAGATCTGAGATTTCAATCGCAGTTGTATATTGTAATGTTAGCTTATACAGTCTCCAAACCAAGATATGTGCATATTGCATTGTAAGATGGTGATTAAGCGCTCAAAAGGAAGTGATGTCAATGAACTTGGAGAAAGTTTATGGAGTGGGAAAAGAGAAAGTTGTATCGAGTCCACTGTGACTGGTAATTGATTTTGAAATATTGGTTTGATTTTTCATTTTGAGTAGAATATATTCAATGCATACCTTTATAATTAAAAGAAAAACGCTCACTCAGGATTGCTTGACTGGACAGATCATATTGAGGAAGTGGTGAGGTCCTTGGCTTTGGCAGTATGCACTGAAAGCAACGTGTAATTGCATCCCTGTCAAGACATGTTACATATTATCTTAGCATTAAATTACAGGCTACGCAGCTAAAGAAATCCTGAGCCAGTGCATTTAAGATCTGGGGCTGTAATCATAACATGTTATACATTGTTTACACACCCACAATATCAGTTAGACAAATTCTTAACCATAATGCTAGACATCTTTCACCAGACTGTTGGATGCATTGTTTGAGCCCCATGCTTTGTCATTGGGAAAGGGCTCTGAGGAAACTAGCTTCATACATAGAAAAGCACCATTAAACATTATTAGGGGCCACATATTTTTTTTATTAAAATCAGATCAAGCCATTTAGCTTTCATTCTTGTCTCCATTTGCCTGTCTTTATTTGCTGCAGTGAGATATTTTAGGTGCATCCACTTTTGAATTACGAGAAAGCTGCCCTCTACAATAAGCAAGTCCTCTGCCCAGAGAACTGAATCAGAGGGCCCATACATTTTTGCAAATAAATGTTACCAACTCAGCCTCACGCTGAGAATAAAGCAGGGCAGTGGAGGGTGCATGGAAAAAAATTTTTTCATTCAGTTCAGAGCAAACTGCAGGAGCATGTCTGATTTTTTCATGTCCATGCAGTCAAGCAATGTCTGACCAAAATGAAATTACACAATGTTCCTTCATTTGGATTATTTTGGATGCAAATTCAGTAAAATGTATCATTAATCTCAATGGTACATTAAATACTGTCTGTTCATACGAGTATGTGTATTACACCACCGCCACAAAACGCAACAAATGCATATTTGTGGCAGTCGGATAGTGCCATACTACACAGTTGATTTTTCATCTTTTCTATTTTAGAAATATTAGAAAAAGAAAATGACAGATATTTTTCAGCAGAATAACACACTGCTTTCTGCTCATACTCAGTCTTCATGATGACATTTAATTCTGTCAGCCCAGAAAGGCTTCTGATGATGGAGATTTAGGCTACGTAAGAACAGGTGAAGGGTTGAAGTGGTCAATATCATATTTCATCTCAAACACTCTTTAACAATGAAAAAGTTCTTTTGAAATGTCCCATGATGTATTATTGGCTTTGTTCACAACATACTGCACTCAGCTGATATTCTTGTTTTCACCTGTGACAAGAAAAATCATCTTGAAAATGTTTATAGGCAAGGAGTGCAGGCCTCAAACTGCATTTTATACCAGATGACGATTACTAATTGACCGATACAAAGTGAATTATTTTACACCAAATCCAAGTGATCATTCAGAATGAAATTTCTTCTGGGAGGCTTTTTTTTTTTTTTTGCTGTGGTGCAGGGGCTGCTGACTGTTGCTAGGTAACAGGAGACAGGGGTTTGGCTCTTTGTCTGGAACCTCCCCATCTTTTCATTGCAACAAATGGTCTGTATGAGCAGTCTGTTGAATGACAACTCTTCAGATAGTCGTACAGCAAGCTCTACACTCTCAGTACGGGAAATCTAGGATGACTTTGAGCTAATCAGGCTCAAAAGGAATATTCAAGATTTTTTTTTTGAGCGCAAAATCCAAACTCATCACGTTTATCCTAATGGAAGTCGAATCTACGTTCCTTCTGATGAGTGAATGAAACCATATTTCTGCTCTTCTGCTCCAACGGAAGTGTTGTTTCTTTTTTTTTTTTTACATCCACATAAATGAGCAACAATTATCCACAGGAGGGCATTTGGAGTAAACATAATTTCTGTAAGGATAACTTGTTTAGCGATACATTTTATTGAATATTATGTGCATTATTTAGGTTCAGTGGTGGTGACTGGATCTGTTTTGGGTCCTACTGTGCCCGACCCAGTGTGCACTACCATACATCCCAGACATATATGTACATTACCACAGTGCTAAACAGGAGACATTCCTGTACCATCCCCCCCCAGAGTGCTGTTTTACTTACAGTTCTGTGTGCCACAGTGAGGCATACATGTGTTTGGAAAGTACATGAAAATGAATAGAGTGAATGGTTGGTTGCTCATCAGCGGATTAGTTCCCTGACCACAACCACAGTGCTCATTTCAGCTGGACTGTTCATCCTGAAGAGCTATATTTTTCAGTTTCACATACGCGGAGCTGTCTCAGAACAGCATTTATATCCCTGGTAAGATTGATTTTGGGAACGCACAAATGCACCAATACGGAACCAAGTCCTTGACTTATTATTTCTTTATTTTGCTGTTCAGCTGAGCGAATGTACTTTTAAAATCTTTGTTGATTCTAAGAGGAGATTAAGAGCTAAAACAAACTGTTTACTGTTGATCTCTGAGCCTTGTTTAAAGGCATTGAAATGGTTTAAGCCAAACTTTGCTTAAATGGAATGGCCACTTCTGTTTTTTTTTTTTTTTTGGATGTAGATTTTGTGGTCACATGACTCCCCACTGTGGTGCTCATGCAAGTCCTCTGGTGTGTACACCCCCCATCCCTCTCCCCTGCAAGAATCAATCCACCCTCATGCCCAAAAGCCACCTCCATAATGATTTAATCATCTCCAACACTTCTTCCTGACACATTAAGCGTGTGCGTGGCCCTGAGCATCGATCAGTTTATTCTCCAGGGTTATGAAGCCGTGGAAACGAGGAGGGGGGGATTGTAGCCTTTTGAACCAATGCACAGTGAAACCCTCCGCAGAAGACCCAAGGATTAATATCGACATGTCTACAGGATGTAAACAGAGATGAAAATCAATAGCGCTTCAATTGTGTCCTCTTTATGAACACACTGGATTGGCCGGGGGGGGAAAAATTATGAAAGAATTCCATAATTCTTTCTGGGTAGGTTTCAATTATCAGTTTAAGGAAGTAAATAATGAGGAGAGGTCAACGTGAAATTAAGCTCAATTATGAGCAATGATGTGTGACCACTTAGCTGCAGCAGAATCTCAGCTGAGGGCATTATCACAGTGCAGATGTCTCGGTTCTGTCAGAAGGGCACATGATCAAAAATGTAGTCGGGTGTTGCATTGGCTTCACATCAATCATATCACAGGGAACAACTCACACGATGAAATGGCATTTATTATTGTTTAACAGCATTTGAAATAATTTGTCTGCATAATGTTCATGGTATTTTCCCCCTCTCACCTCACAGAAAATGCTTCCTGCACATATTATACAATGTATTTGTAAAAATATTCTCCAAAAATGCTGATTGTTTGCATAAAGTCAGTTGATTGATTGTGACAGTTTATCAGTAATTGTGACAGATTTTACTCCGCTTTGGTAAGTTGTGCCATTTTTTGTACAGTTTTCTTTCATGGATGTGCTCCACTCTGGAGTCCTTTGGAGAGTTCCAGCATATTCAGCACCCTGAGTAAATGAAGCATTATTATAGCGGACAGAAAGAGGGCTGAGTTCCTCTGCTTAAGACATTTTCTGCTTATCTGTATGTGTAAGCAGATTATGAATGGCAGTCCTTGACCTGTGGTGCCTGCCCCTTTAAAAATTCAATCTTTGCTCCTAGAACGATGATGTAATGATTGTTACGACAATGAAAAAGTATCCAAAACAAACAAAAAAAATCATCTTACAATACGTATTGAACTATAAGCAATCTGATTTTCACAAGAACAAATCCCTGTTTTTGATTTGTTGCTTGTTATTGGCTTCTATCATTGGGTCACACTGCACTTCAGACAGAGTCAAAGTGGCATCTTTTGAGTTAGCGACTGCAAATACGATTATAGCAGACAAGTAGCAGACATTCTTATGAATGATGGTAGTGGCAATGAAAGAAGCATCGATTGTGAAACTGGTAGTTCAGTTTGGACCAGGAATTACAGAGAGATCAAGAGTCAGAAGCAGGGTGAGTCAAATGATAAACAATAGTAGACAAAGAGATGCTTCCTATGTACCATTGAAAATATCATCACTATGCATAATCAATGAACATGCATAAATGGTGCCACAAACAATACAGCTGTTTAGCTGGTTTATTAAGCTTTAAAATGATACAGAATGATACAGTAGTGTGCAGTGATGATTATACACCACAACTTTCATCTAAAAGGGGTCCTAATATATTTCTTCTCTATAATTGTACCCCCAAGACGAAGTCGCGGCTACTATGGATTTGGCCTCGTCACGCGTCCGTTTCCGCCGCTGCAGTAGAGATTTCCTTGTGGACGCTCTACAGGCCACAAATTTAAAGCTATTTCTTTTATATTTGGAATGTATATGGGCAGTGGTTAGGACACTGCGCCTATTGATTTCGGTTGCCATGTGTGGCAGGCAGAAGGAGGGCCCGGGCGGGGAATTGAACTCCAGACTCCCGGGTAAGAATCATACATGCTGGCCACATCACCAAAGAGCCTGGCTCTTTGGCGATGTGGTCAGTGAGTGTGACTCTTACCTGGGAGTTTGGGGTTCAATCCCCTGCCTGGGCCCTTTTTCGGCCTGCCACATTCTGGCGTAATCGG
Organism: Gymnothorax javanicus; assembly: GCA_029692085.1. Taxonomy (NCBI): domain Eukaryota; kingdom Metazoa; phylum Chordata; class Actinopteri; order Anguilliformes; family Muraenidae; genus Gymnothorax; species Gymnothorax javanicus. The sequence continues at coordinate 80,011,564 of CM056195.1, forward strand.
CAGGATTCAGGGAATCCCAATGGATGGCAGCATGCCTTAAAGCATGGAAAATGAGGAAACGCCCCCGAAAGAGGGGGAGAGATATGACAGTTGATGGGCCACCAGAAATGCCTCCTAATAAGTACGTGCCCTGGCTACCTTGCCAACAAGCCTGGCTCTTGGGCGATGTGGTCAGTGCATGTGACTCTTAACTGGGAGTCTGGGGTTCAATCGGCCATCCGGGCCCTCCTTCAGCCTGCCACGCATGGTAACATAATTCACTAAATAATAGACCATTTTGTGTCAAAAATAAGAGCCGAAATGAACACAGGAGATAACCGGAGCTCTCCTGGTGAACCCATCGGTGTGTCTAATACAGTTGTAAAATTGGTCATTTATGGAACTATACCTTTTGGTGAGCAGCAGCCTTTTGTGATGTAGTGATATATTGTGGGTCAAAAACTTACACAAAATGAGAAAAAAAGGAACATGTGGGCAATCAGGGGCTATAACCATTGGTCACGAGCAACCGGCCTGTCTAGTTTTTTGGTGAACATGTATTGAAAAATACTATTGGAGGCAATGAGAACAAAAAAAAATCATTCCCACAAGTATATTGAAGTAAAAATATTGGTAAACGAAAACACTGAAAACTTCAATTTTTTATAAGGATTGAAAAGCAAACTTTATTTCTTTGACTCTTGCATTGCCTGAATGCATGTTTTATATTTTTATAATTTTATTTATTTGCTTTTATTAAATAAATCTGCTCCAGTGGAGTCAAATTAAAAAGTGGTTGTAATTGGATGGAATGTATGCCTGTAGTGACATATAAGTGAAATTAAATGAGTTTCATAGTTTGGTATCTGAGAAACATGAAACGGCACACAGTGTCAGCTTGGAGAGGCCAGACATTCCTGCACTAAAACCTCTCTAATTACCCCGCCCCACCCGAAGGGTGAGGGCAAGGGGTATTGTTTTTGGTTTGGTTTGTTTGTTTGTTTGTTAACGCTCTAGCGGCAAAACTGATGGCCAGATTCACCTCAAATTCGGTATAGGGATGCCACTGACCCAGAATAGATCCCTATTGATTTTCGTACAAGTAGATGAAAGTATGTGCGAGGGGCGGGGTTTGTTGTGCCTGGTACCACTTGTTTTGCTCTGATTTACCTGGTTAGAATAATCTTTGGCACAGATAATGGTGAGATTCTGTTCTGTAATTTTTTAGGGGTTTCAGACTGCAACTGAATAATTTTACTACGGATAAAAGAAGAACCTTGTTTGGTGCAAAAAAGATGTTTCATTTATGCAGTGTTCCATCTTCATTTAAATAAAGAATGTGAACAAACAAAACAAAAGTACAAAACTTCAAGAGAACAAAAAGGGAGTGCGCTAAACAAAAGAGTAGAACTGACTAAGGCTACTTGCCCATGAAGGGGAAAACTAAGGTTTAAATAGAAAGTGGAATAACAAGAGGTACAGGTGAGATAACTAACTGAGGGTGCTGAGGGGAAGATTGAATAATCGAGGTAGCCAGGATCAGGAATGCCAAAGGGGGGGGGGGGGCATCACAATCAGAAAGTGACGCAGAAAAAAATACTGTTTTTTGAGCTGCTGGCATTCTGTAGCTTTGAAAGACGTTGTTTTATGTCACCATTAATGTGGATAGGAAAATGCTTGATTACCATTGCAATGAACAATAATGTACGCTGTGGGGAAATAGGCAGTAATTCTACTGATTGGTCCTCGCAACTGATGAATTAAAGCTTAAACCCTAGTCATACTAGAGGCGGAATGAGCCGGAATGCCGTCGGAATGAAAATTCTTTGTTATTCCCTAGATATTCCAGGTGCGTTCCAAAAATTCTGACTGCATTTTGAGTGCATTCCAAATATTCGGGCCCGTTCCTGTGGCCGGCCCGAATGTTTTGCTCATGCTCAAACTTTCCAGGTGCATTCGAAGTGGAGAAATATCGAACGGCATTCGAAGTGTATTCTGACTGCGCTCTGACTGCATTATAAATATTCTTACGGCATTCCAACAGCATTCAAAACGCTCTGATTGCATTCGAAGGAGAATCGAAACGGCAAGCCACGTCAAATCCTGCCAGAATGCGCCTCTAATGAGCCAGAATGCACCTCGAATGCATTTCGATTGCTGCAGGAATCTATTGCGATATTAAAACAATTCAGCTGGAATATGCTTTGAATGCCGTTGGAATCTTTCGATTGCCACCAGCTGGTGAACTGGCTTAAAAATAATGATTGGTTATGACCTGTTTTCAATTATTCATTTAAATTACCATTACAGAAACTCCGAAATCTCTCAACATTATTAGGTGTGGCCAGTTTTCATTAATAACGCATACCTGTTAACTCTCACGCATTCGGCGTCAGTTTTAGTGGCATATTTACGTTCCCCTGCTGTAGTCAGCAATTACTCAATCAACGCATATGGGACACTCGTGTTACATTCTAAGTACATTCTGAGTATCCGAGCTGCATTCTGTTTGAATTCTTGGACGTTCCAACCATATTCGGTGGCCATTCCGGGAGCGTTCTGACTGCATTCGAGGTGAATTCAATTCGTACAGCATTCGAGGCACCTTCCAACCAGACTTCGGGTGGAGTTCAGGCAGCAATTGAACTGCACTCGTACGGCATTCGAAGTGTATTCTAAATATTCTGACTGCATTCTAACAGCATTCTAAACATTCCTACTGTGTTCCAACAACATTCAAGCTGCATTCGAGAGCTAATACACCCAGAATGTGCAAGAATCATTTGAGGCGGGTTCGAAGTGCATTCTAAGTATTCGAACAGAATTCTTTCAAAGCTGTAAGAATTTTGGTCAATTTGAAATTCCAGCCCGAATGTTGTGCGAATTCTTCATTCCGGCTGGTTCTGCTTGATTCTTGCTGATTTTGAATAAGTGTGACGGGGGCTTTAGCGGCTAATTTGGAAGCATAAATGGGAAAGAGTTTGGAGAAGTAATGAGCTTTAAGGCAAGATGAGAGCCAGGCAATAATTCCTCCTATAGCAACTCCAGAGTGGAAGAGGTTGAGCAAATCTCTTGTATCATCGAAAGAATCTAATTGTAATGAACTTCAAACCATATGGAATGGTTTAGAGAGTGAGAAAATGTATTAATTTTTTAATTTTTATTTATCCTTTATTTAGCCAGGAAGGTCCCATTGAGATACAAGATCGCCTCTTCCAGGGAGTCCTGGTCAAGATAGCAGCATAAATAGTTTTACATATAATCATAAAAAAGAGAGAAAAAAAAAAAAACATTTCAGTATATACAATGCATAAAAGCAGCACAGTGGTGATAGTTAAAGGAGAGACATACAGGTCATAATCATGGTATCTATAACAAATTCCATCTCAATAAAAAAAAATGAGAAAACTATGGCTGAAAGATTAAATGCTGCAATCAAAGCAAAGGGTGGCCACACTAGGTATTGACTTTTTTTTTCCTCAAATAAACGTTATTTTTGTTTTTTATATATATATATATATATATATATATATATATATATGCTCTTCAAAAAAATAGGGGATATTGAAATTGCAAGGTCAATAACAAAGTAATGATATAGAATAATTGGTCCCAAACTAATTGTATCTTTACAAAGAAGGAATTTAGTTAACAATTCGCCCGATATTTCATTACCTAAACAGTTTCTCTTGCTGTCATAGTCTGTGAAAAAAGGAATGGGTAAGAAACGTAAATTGAAAGTTGGCATTTTTGTGTCAATAGTGCATAATGTCCCTGTCATTGGCCAAACACTCATTGATTCATCGTGCATATGAGTCTACCTATGGTGATTTGATGCAATCTGTCCCATTGTTCCACCAATGCCAGGTCAAGTTCATCTAGCAGAGTTAGGTTCAAGTACTTTCAAGTACTTTCAAGAATTGGATGCAATTTTTTTTTTTGAAATACCAAAGTGCTTGCACTTGTATCGGAGTATTTCTTATTAATGCCTAAAGTACTTGTACTTGTATTCAAGTACTTTTCATAGTTCTTGACCAATCTGTCTCCTAAGTGCTGAGATTGGTCAAGTACTTGAAAAGTACTTGGATACAAGTACATGTACTTATTATGAGGTATTATTAGGCATTAGGCCTAATAATATTATTGGGCCTAATGTCTAATATTAGGCATTATTAGGTAGTACTCAGATACAAATATAAGCACTATGGTATGTAAAAAAAAAAAAATGCTTGCATACAATTCTCAAAAGTACTTGAAAGTACTTGGACTCAACTCTGTCATCTAGCATGGCTGGTGGCCTTTCACGTTGACGCACTGGTCGGCCCAAGATGTCCCAGACATTTTCAATGGGGGAAAGGTCAGGACTCATTGCTGGCCAGGGCATCCTATGGATATTGTGCCGTTGAAGGTGGTTATTGACTATTCTTGCACGGTGAGTATGGGCGTTGTCATCCTGAAAGATAAATGTCATCCCTCACGTCGTGCAAACAGGACAACATAGGGTGTCAGTATGTTGTCCCAATAGTACTGCCCAGTGACTTTTCCTTGCACGATATGGAGTGGGGTTTGGTTAGTCATAGTGATCCCACCCCATTCCATAATACCCCTGTCACACCAGACAGAGTTCCCACAGAGTTGTCACCGCGATCTGAAACTTATCAGAACTCCACGGGATTGCAGAAAAAAATTGGAAATCGTTTTGCAAATTATTTGAAATTTTCACAAGCTGGAGATCTCAGGGCGTTCTCACTGCGATTGTGGTGTTCGTACGGAGTTTCCGTGGCGTGCTGATGCATTCCCACAGCGTTCTCGTTTGGGATCAATGGCGTTGTCACAGAGTTCTCGTTACATGTCTACTGCGAGCAAGGCGTTTTCACTGCACACCCACTGCGTGCACGCTGAGTTCACTGCATCCCCAAAGCGTCCATACTGCATTTTCCCAGACGGTATAAAAGCCGTGACATCTCAATGGACTCCGTGAGGTCTCCGAGCGAACACCGTCACTATTAGCTGCGTTCGTGTGGCGTTCATATGCGACCTTGGGGCGTGCCCATAGTGCCCCCTTGGAGCTGTTGGAGACCTCAATGAGCTGCTACAACGATCCTACGGAGTTTCAACAGTGTTCAAATCAGAACGCAGAGCCACAGCGTTCTAGGATATCCCACGGCGTTTAGTGGACATGCCACAGAGATGCCGCTGCGCTCTAGGTGATCCCACTGCGCTCACCCCGGCGTTCTACAATTTTTGTGAACGCCTCACGAACTCCGTGAGAACGCAACTCTGGTGTGACAGGGGATTAACAGACCTAGCATCAAATCTGTCATGCTGCCTCAGGTTAACATTGGCATGGCATTTGTAACGACGTCGACTGATGCATCCACGCCTATCTAGGCATTCTAAAGTGTACTGGGACTCATCAGAGAACATTACACGTGACCACCGACGATTTCCCCAGTTCCTGCGCTGTGAACACCATTCGCGTCAATTGGTAATGTGGCGGTTGGTCAATGGCGGCACTCTACAAGGCCGTCTAGCATGAAGATGGGCCTCGTGTTGACAATTTCTAATCGTCTGACCTGTCACTTGGACAACAGTAGCCTGGTGTAGGTTTGCAGCAATCTGATTTGCTGTTTGAGTGCGATTTCTCAGAGCCTGGGTACAAATCAACCTACCCTGGGCTCTTGATGACCGTAAATGTCCTGAACGGCGTCGATCATCATCATAATGGGTTTGCTGATACCTGCTCATTGGGAAACTTTGAAGAAATTGGCAACCACAGACTTACGGCTGCCAATTTCAAGCATACCAATTGCTCTTAGATGTTCAGCACGTTGGAGACGTCGCATTGAGAAAAAAAAAATCAAAGGATATCTCAAACAAAATCAACAAAGGATTACAGACAGAAGCCATCAGAATGAAAGAAGTCTTTATCACAAGGGAGTAGATGACTTTTCTCTCAAGTGTCAAATTTGAATATGCATCCCGACCAGGTGTTTAGGATTTTCACGTGCTGCAGGTGCGCACCATTAGCTGCGTTTTGGTCCTCTGTTTTAGAGCAATTCATGTTACCTTCATTGCAGTCAGTTATTGTACAATGTTGTATCCAAAACACAATCATTATTTTGTCATTGACCATGAAATTTCAATATCCCCTACTTTTTTTGAAGAGTAATTATACTTATTTTCATCTATTTGATCCAATATTACATGAAATAAATACTTAAATAGTACTTGGTTTCTGATTTATCTTCATGTTGTTAAGTGAATGATCACCACTGCACGCTACTATATATAACAAGTTGGGTGTAAATAAATAATCCTCAAGTTTGTTTTGTTTAAATCAGCAATAGAGAAAACAGTGAAATTTTAGGCAGCCACTAAAGGGCTGAACATGCTTGTTGCTTATAACAGCAAGTTTGAAATGCTCAGAGATCAAGAATATAGGCCTCTAATTAGAATGCATTGCTATAGGGATTTGTGGGGCCACGTACTTCACATTTCAGCCATGTTGTTTGGTTCCAACACTCATGTACTCTGTGCCAATCTTCCAGTTGGCTCTCTTTCACAGTAAATTTAGTTTCTCGAGAAAAAGCCACGAAAAACACAGCGAAAGCACAGAAGGGAATAATTAAATTATGGCACAAAACAAAGACTGAATTAATAAACCATTAGCCATCTGATTTTCTGCATTAATACATTAATCATCATGTGGGAGAATCACCATTTTTAAGTTGGCATGGTAAAGCAGGTCATTTACATCCTGGATGTTGACTGGCATTACATTCTGCAGCAACTGTAGATCTGGGAAATTCCGCCATATGAAACAGTCTGGAAAAAGTAGCACTCAGCACACAAGAAATCTTATGAAATATAAAAATATATATTATGGCATCATTTGATTGTATAAGTTGTGACAACACTCAGGCCCATGCTGAATTGTGAATACAGTCACTCCACTTTGTGTTGGGAGGTGCAACTGCTCTGTATCCGTAAATAAGTGAAACCAGCTCAGGCAGGAAACCCAAGCCAGAGTTTACATCAGCCAAGTCTGAAACTAGCGCATCTGCATGAGCCAGAATACACTGATCAGAGAGCAACAACACCCACAGTAATATAGTGGACTATTTAAGGACAGGGAAGCTTACTCATCTCAGCTGTTTAATTTGCTACCACCGCACATGCAGCGTGAGAATTTGTTTTTGGTTGTCGCCTCCACACCAGCCTCCACCTGCTTGGTTCTGCCCTGTCTGGCCTTGGGAGGATTCAGCAGTTATGCTTCCCACCTCATTTTTGTTGTAGTGTAGTATATTCTTGGTGTGTCCCTGGTAGGGAGCACCTCCAGAGCAGAACCTCCCAGCAAAGTTAATGTTAACACATATTCATGCCATTCAATACTTAAACCAAATATATGACTTTACCTGACTGAACTGCATTTGCGTGACAGCACTGCCTTTCATGCCACAATGATTATTTACCTCTGAACTGCTGTTTTATAACTGTGGCAGGCCGGAGGAGGGCCCGGGCAGGGAATTGAACCCCAGACTCCCGAGTAAGAGTCAAACAGGCTGACCACATCCCCAAAGAGCCAGGTTCGTTGGCAAGGTAGCAAGGGCGCATTCTTATTAGGAGGCATTTCTAGTGACAGGAACCTTCAACTGTCACATCTCTCCCCCTCTTTCAGGAGCGTGTCCTCACACTCCATACTTTACGCATGCTGCCATCCATTAGGATAAGGATCCCCCAGATTACGCCAGAATGTGGCAGGCCGAAGGAGAGCCCGGGCGATGGATTGAACCCCAGACTCCCGGGTAAGAGGCAAACACGCTGACCACTTCGCCAAAGAGCCAGGCTCGTACTTATTAGGAGACATTTCTAGTGACAGGACCCTTCAACTGTCACATAACCATTTGAAGAAACTCAAGAAAAGGATATTTATCTCCCTCCTTTGAAGACACCTACAACTCTATACTTGCTGCTTTTATTGGCAGTTTGGGTTGGTCTGCCTGAGGGGCCAGAAAAAAACTGTTAAATTTATTGGAATACCTTTCATATCATTTTAGCACATTTGAAGAGAAGCCAGAAAGCAGATAAGAAAGATGAACAAGAAATACAGAGAAGTTATAAATTAAAGGCAGCAGTTACTGAATAAAGTGAATTATTTACTCTGTGCAAATATTATAACTGCAGCACGCAGCTGTGTAATTCCATCATGCCAGTGCCACTTAATATCACCATTAATAAAAGCTGCATTTTGTAATGCAGTTGAAACATCACTCATGGTGTGGAAGCAGGCCCTGCAATCACCATTAATAAATGATTCAAAGCAACCGTCAGATCTCATTTGGAGTGGCCCAATTGCTATTCTGTTTGTTTGCACACCATTTGGTACAAGCTTAGCACTGGTACTACAGAATGGATCTGTTTTGTTTCGTTTAATTGGAGAAAATAATGAAATGAAATGTAATCTGCTAGTGCAGGAGACCACGTCCTGTGATGGGCACTAGCCCAGAGACCAGAAGGTAGCCCAGCTCTCAGCCGCTAGCACTTTAATATGGACAAAGATTAGAGAAGAGTATCAAATATATTAATGGTCCACGAAAAAAGAGGAGAGGCACATTCTAACCACTTTTTACCTCCCAGATGTCACCCCTCCGTATTCTACACCGCATCACAGACCACCTGACACCAGTCTGCCTGTCATCCTAGAATGCATCTGTATACAGTCCTATTCAGTCAATCAAACATATTTTTTAACCCCATAAAGGCAATTAAGGAATTAAAAAAAAAAAAGAAATGAAATGAAATTGTCACAACCACCAGCAAATATGAGGGTGTGAAACATACATTAAATAAAAATGATGAACTTATATAAACTATTGTGTGATTTATTTACAGAAACCAAATGAGTATTTATGTTTTGTGATTGAAGTTGACAATAGTCTCCCATCTTCAGAATCAGTGCTCTGACGATTCCTTTGCATGTGATTTACTATTTGTTCTTAAATGTGTGCAAAATTCAGGAAACACTATGAGACAGATAAAACCCTCTCAGCTGTTTTTTTTTCCCCCCACTCTCCTTTATCGGTTTTGTGCACAACTTTCAACACATAATTTAGCAAATGTTACCATCTCTTTTTTGAGACTTTGGAAACTGGGCAGCTTTTATGTTACGGAGAATATTCATTAAGTGTGCGGCAATGAAGTGAATCTGGGTGCAGTGTAACGGAGTTAAAGCAGGAATTGGGATGAAAGACGCCTTTATAATTCTTTACAAAGATAAGAAGTACAGCGTCTTGGACAAGAGCTGTCAGGGTGAAAATGGAGAGCACTCAGGCAAGCCCTCCAGCAAGTTATTGGCTGAATTGAGCGAGAAGGGCGCATCTTACAAAAATAAATTATTTTAAAGTTTGAGTATCAGCTCTGTTCCATCCTGGCTGCCAGTTTTTCTCCTCGTCTTCACTATGTTTCTGTCACAGAGTGTCAGCCCGCATTTGTTTTTCATTGAGCTGATGCGCTTCCTCCTGCTCAATCTCAATTAGTAGTGTTGGAATTGATCTGCAGTGAATGACGAGCCATTTTGTTGGGCGGATTAAAGATGTCTGATTTATGAGCACTGAATTGCATATCAATAATGGCTCAGCAGATTAATCATCCGTACAGAGCAGTGACACATTTATCTATGAAAGGGTTCAAAACTGTTAAGAGACTAATAGATCACCCAACACAGTTCTATGCATTCACAGTGAGAGTATCTCTGATTTGATATTACTTTATTATTAAGTTTATGTTAGGACTAAATTTGAGGGTGTGTACACCTTATCAGACATAGTCAAATGGGGGAAACCGGAAAAGGTATCTTGACAGGCTAAATTTGTATATGACAAAATCAAGCAATAAAGAAATTACAGTCATGTCACCAGTTTTGATTTTTGATAATTATTAAGCTAATGCAAATGTTGATACTTTTGGAACAAATTCAGAATGTCCGTGATTTAGTATTAGATTTGGTCATGTCTCACTGTGAATGCACCAATTTGCAATATTTCAGCCGCAGGAGTAGGATTGTATAGTGGGCCAGCCTGCACCTTCCAGTAGCCCTAAAGCAAAACTAGCAGCAGTTTGATCAATATTATTACTGCATACTAGCATGTGGAACAATGACATGCATCTTCAACCTTCAAGTGACCAAATGGTTTTAGCGACAAAAATGACTATGTTTTATGCAAAAATACAACCCCAATTCTGAAATAGTTGGGACAAAGTGTAAATTGTGAATAAAATCAAAACGCAATGACTTTCAAATCACACCAGCCAGTATTTTATTCACAATAGAACAGAGATAACAAAGCAAATGTTGAAACTGAGAAATTTTACAATTTTATCCACAAAATGAGCTCATTTCAAATTTGATGGCTACTACAGGTCTCAAAAAAGTTGGGACAGGGGCCTGTTTAGCATGGTGTAGCATTCCTTCTTCTTTTTAACATAGAGTGGAAGCGTCTGGGCATTGAGGAGACAAGTTTCTTGTGTTTAACCATTGGAATTGATCCCACACTTGTTTAATACAGGCTTCCAGCTGCTGGAGAGTTTTGGGTCTCCTTTGATGGACTTTTCATTTAATTATGCGCCAAATGTTCTCAATCGGTGAAAGATCAGGACTGCAGGCAGGCCAGTTCAACACACGGACTCGTCTGCTACGAAGTCATGCTGTTGTAATAGCTGCAGTATGTGGCTTTGCATTGTCCTGCAGAAATACACAAGGCCTTCCTTGGAATAGATGTCGTCTGGAGGGGAACATATGTTGCTCTAAAACCTTTATATACCTTTCATCATTCATGGTGCTTTTTAAAACAAGCAAGTGTCCCACATTATATGCACTAATGCATCCCCATACCATCAGAGATGCTGGCTTTTGAACTGAACGCTGATAACAGGAGGGGTGGTCTTTCTCCTCTTTAGCCCGGAGGACACAACGCCCATGATTTCCAACAAGAATGTCAAATTTGGACTCGTCTGACTACAAGACACTCTGCCACTTTGCTACAGTCCATTTTAAATAAGCCTTGGCCCACAGAACACGGCGGCACTTCTGGATCATGTTCAACAATGGTTTCCTTTTTGCATGAGAGATTTAGATGGCATCTGTGGATGGCACAGTGGACTGTGTTTACAGACAGTGGTTTCTTGAAGTATTCCTGGGCCCATTTAGTAATGTCAATGACAGAATCATGCCGGTGAGTGATGCAGTGGCATCTAAGGGCCCGAAGATCACGGGCATCCAGTAAAGGTCTTCGGCCTTGTCCCTTACGCACAGATTTCCCTTACGCACAGAGATTTTTTCAGTTTCTCTGAATCTTTTGATGATGTTATGCACTGTCAATAATGAGACCTTCAAAGCCTTTGCAATTTGACGTTGAGGAACATTGTTTTTAAAGTATTCCACAATTTTTTTTTACGCAAGCCTTCATGGGTTGGAGAGCCTCTGGCCATCTTTACTTCTGAGAGACTCAGCCTCTCCAAGACATCCCTTTTATAGCCAATCATGTTACACACTTGATGCCAGTTAACTTAATTACTAAATGTTCTTTCAGCTGATTCTCTTATATATTAATTGCTTTTTCAGCCCTTTTTTTGTCTGTGTCCCAACTTTTTTGAGGCCTGTTGCAGCCAGAATATTTTAAATAAGCTCGTTTTGTGGATAAAAATGTAAAATGTCTCAGTTTCAACATTTGAAATGTTGTCTATGTTTGATTGTAAATAACATATTGGCTCATGTGACCTGAAAGTCATTGCATTTTGATTTTATTCACAATTTACACTTCGTCCCAACTATTTCGGAATTGGGGTTGTATTTATATTTAATGACTATGCTGTGTTCATCATATCCACACAGTTTCATTTATGCATAACAGATATAATCAAATGATCTAACGTAATTAATTAGGGGTTTTGATCGATTTTCATGTGTTTCAAGAAAAATGGAAAGTTTTGTGAGGTCATTTTTGACCCCAGAAAATACATGTGTTCTTCAACCTTATGGGCATTGATTTCATCATGATGGTCAAATTTTATTCTCTTTTTTTGCAGCAAAGCTTGCCTATCATATTCAGAATATCACAATGTACAGCTATTTTAACCCCTGCCTATGAAGTTATGTTTTCATTTGTTTGTGAGCTTTTCCGTCTGTCACCAACTTTACCCCAAGATTAATGGTGCAATCTGCACCGAAATTTACACAGGGGTAGATACTGGTCCATGTAAATCATTAAAATATGCAACTGGGCAAAGTACTAAGGAGCTGAAATATTTCAAAATGAAAAATCTTAGGCCCATTTAATGGGATTAATGGATTGAGTTATGTTTGTCATTTAATGGATGCCTTATGCCCCCTCTGGGTGCACATTTTTTGTCTCTACTAGGAAATAATAATGATTTATTTGGATGAGGTATGCAGCCTCTGAGTGCTGTTTTATCAACTCAAAAAACACCCCCATATCTGCCCCACTCATCTTTCAAATACAGTATCCTTGCCACTCCAATGCTCCAATTCCTCTTAAAACTAATGAAAAGTTGTTTAACGAATTGCTTGACAAGTATATTTAAGCAAACATTTTTCTGATTTAAAATATCAAAATGACATAAAAATATGTCTGGGGTCATAAATGAGGGTTAATCCATCAAACGCAGCAATTTACCAAGATTAATCTACCTGGTAATTAATCGTCCGAAGTAGATTTGAAACGCATGCTTTAATTACGTGTGCAGCAATAATGAGAGAGAGAAGGACACTCATCACCGTATAAAATATCACTGAGAGATGATGCATGAAACCCATTCATAATGTGGCCAAACATTAATTACAGGCGCTCAGCATTCCAGTGCATTCCCTCACTTAATGCTATCACGACAGAGACACCAACCTGATAGAGGGACGTTTCAAGCTCTTAGGCCAGAGGTGAAATCATTGACAGCGCAGTGATTTGATCACACTGCCCCAACAAAAACAGTTTACTCCCTGGGGAGAGTGGTCACAATGGGCAGAACAGGATAACTGGCACAAGCAACAGGTGATAACAGGTGATAATTATACTGCTCCTGGTCCTGTGTTAAAGTGCAGAGAGAACACCATATGGTCGGCTTCCTCATCATCATATTATTCCTCTCATTACTGTGCGAGGTAGAATATGATGTTGGGAAGGTGCATTTTTGTTAAATAAACAGCACCACCTGATGGTGAAGGTGGGACCAGCTAAAAATCTTAACCCCTTAAACGCTTAATTTTTCACTGAAGTTTTCCCTTGAGTAGGTTTATTGTCAGAAAAGCATTTCTTTCCTACTTTGGACAATGTCACATACATATTCTGTATCTGCTGGCAGCAGCGTTTCACTGTAGCTACATCACACTTATAGTGACATAAATATTGAAACCCAGGATGACATGTTTTTATGGCCACTGCACTACATTGATCGGAAAACATCTATATCTTTTTTGTCATTTTCTACAAATTTCCCTGTAATTCAGCAGGACATAATTGGAATCGTTAAAGACCTTGGGATCTCCACTACAATTTAGACTTGGCTTGAGCTTTCACAGGTTAGAATACAGCAACTGCATTTGACGGACCCAAATATGGGTCCGTAGGTTTTATGGGGTTAAGGCTTGATTTACAACAATCTGCAGCACAGGCAAAATCGTTTTAGTGCATGCAAAACCAATTACATGCGCAAAGATTGGTTATGAAATTTGTTTTGCACCAAGCACTGCAGCATTATTAGTTTTGCTTTTGCTAAAAGGTGTTACCTGTGCCAAAGGCCTTAGTATAATTGTGTAAATTGTGGTTTTAAAACTTATTTTAATTCAACCTCTAGATCCTTCTATTAAAAGTAAAATGGCCTTAATTTTTTCTGAGACAATATCTAGTAAAAGAGGATTTGCATTCAATCAAATATTTATGCTGAAAATTTGACGAAGTGCAATTAAAAGCTCTGCAGATGCATTATCAGCGTTGTTAATCAGATGAGTATATTAACAAAGCTATAATCTTTAAAAATGAATAGATGAAGTTAAATATTACTGATCAGACAATAACATTAAACAGAATGAGATTGTGTTTTATTCCCATTCCCTTTTATTGTGCAGTTTAAAATAAAACCAAGTAATCACAGAGTAATAAACACTCATTATTTCACCTCAGGTTTTATCCTTTAAAGGATCCATTACCTGGTATTTACACCCGTTAAAAATAAGTGATTTGGGTCTAAAACATAATGTTTTGCAGTAATTTGCAAAAATTATGCAACATTCACATTTATTTTGCCCCTTTTTTTAAACAATATTTTATTAGATTTTAAATAACAGAACAAAACAAAGAACCAGTCAGCACAAGATCCACCAAAACAAAAATACAGATTGCAATAAAGAAAGGCAAAGACAACAGTCAGCGCACATGACCATCATGTACCAACACAAGGATTACATTATTATTATCTATATTTTCCCCTTTCCTTCCCCAATAACAGGATACATAGCAAATAAAAATTATTACACAGCTTATTGTTTACTTGTAAAAGCAAAGGAAGAACATCCCATTTGAAGCAGATCAAGAAGGTCATCAGGAAGATAATTAAGAAATGGTTGCCAAATTTGACAAAAAACATTATCATTCCCCTTCAAGAAGGCACTGAGGTGTTCCATGGGAAAAACTTGGAAAGTCTCTTTGTACCATTGAGTAACTGAGGGAGGTTTCTCCTTTATCCACTGTAAAAGAACACAACGTCTTGCTTGAAGCAAAAGTTTTTCCATTAAAGGGGACCTATTATGCTGATCCTTCTTTTAATACATATTAGTAATGTTATAATGTTAGTTGTCCATACTCAACCTCTGAAAAGTTTCTAAACATAAGATACAGGGGTTTTGCCGTAATCCAAGAACGTGATTTCGTGAACGTGATTTCCTCTCTGAACAGCTCCTCCCGAGATCTTGAGATCTGGGCAAAACCTGACGTCAGGTTGTGCCGTCCAATTAGTACAGACCTAGCCAGAGCCAATCACGGCACTGGACCTGCCCACACCGGAAACTATTCTAGCAGGCACTAACAACAGCAGATCATACTATGCCTTAGTAGCGTCGACATTTTTGGAAATACAAAAGAAGAACCGCAGATCATTTGAGGCGCAGTTTTGTCAGTATCTCTCCCAAAGCTGCTTGTCTGTTTACTTTTGGACAAGAAGAAAAACACTTAGTTCTCTTCCAAAAGAGGATGCCGCCAGAAATCAGTGGGTAGCTTTTTTTGTTTGCTGGCAGCAAACAGCCACGGCCAAAGGGAACGTTACCTCCTTGTGCTCAGCATTTCACCAAAGACAGCTTTATAAATAAAGGATAATTCGACACAGGATAAGCGTTTCAGCAGCTTCTCAAACCTGAAGCAGCTGCATCGATCGAGCGCTCGGAGCCACAAGCTGTAAGTAACGATATAACAGCAAATAATGTAAATGAAGCTAACGTGTTACGGGTGGCTAGCAGGACCACTAGCTATAGTTAGCACTAACAACTGGCCTCAAACGCAGGCTTTGTAAAATATCTGAAGATAAAGCCTGTATCGGTCGCGGCTGTCCGTGACTCACAGACACAGAAGCTGTAAGTTGCTTTTACTGCATAAGCCAACCTGACGTGATAGCCAGTTGATTGTGGCTGTAGCACAGCGGCTAAGGTAGCCAAGTTACTGTTGCTAATGTTTGTGTCCTAAATATGCAAGAGTGATATCAGGGGAGATTCTACAGGAGGTGTGTGAACATAAACCTCATTTGAAGCAACTTGTAATACTTGTTTGTAATTTGGATGCTTGGTACAACTGTTCACAGTAACAGAACTTGTTGTCTGTAAAACCTGTATTGCAACGGTTTGTCTCTGTGGTTATGACCGCTCGGTTACCAGCTACTGCATGTTAGTTTGCGTGCCGTGCTAATTAAAAATGCTCCTGGTGAACTTATTTGCAGTAATTCTGATCGGTATGCTTGTGTTACTTCGGTAAGAATCAATGTGGCAGTTTCATCATAACGTTGCCCGATTGTAGCCACTACAGTTAGTGATCGCTTCACTTATCCATGACCAGGATCAGCCGGATACTTCACAAATGTCTGAGCAAGCTCTCTGGTGCTACCATGAGAGCAATGCGAAACGCAGAAGCTCTACCGGTATAACAAATGATTTCTCTGCACTACCTTGACATAATTTCATCCCCCTTTAGAAATTGTTGTGGCTAATAAAAAGCCGAAAAAGGCGGAGATTAAATAGGTAATTCTTTCCTGTTAAAGTGATCGATTCGCTAGCTCCACATAAGCAACTTGTCCGCGCTATCGGAACTTACGGTCTGCAAACCTGTATTATGTTCATAACATAACCAAGCTCTCTCTAGCTGTCGCATACTATCCATAAAGCTGCTTTAACATCGGACGCAAAATTAATTTTTCGCGGGACAGATTAGCCTACATTCAAAGTCAATGCAAAGACGCGAATACAGGCGTTATGGGTGCGTTAAGCAGCTCTCACACCAGACGCGAAACTAATTTTTCGCGCAACTGATTACATTCAAAGTCAAAGCAAAAATGCGAATACACGCGTTATGTGCACGTCAAGCCGCTTTCACACCGGATGCGAAACAAATTTTTCACGCGACAGATTAGCTACATTCAAAGTCAATGCAAAGACGCGAATACAGGCGTTATGGGCACGTTAAGCTGCTTTCACACCGGACGCGAAACTAATTTTTCGCGCGCCAGGTTACATTCAAAGTCAATGCAAAGACGCGAATACACACGTTATGGGCACGTTAAGCAGCTTTCACACCGGACGCGAAACGAATTTTTCGCGCTACAGATTACATTCAAAGTCATGACCGCTTATCAGCTATTGCATGTTAGTTCGTGTGCTCTGCTAATTAAAAATGCTCCTGGTTAACTTATATGCAGCAATTATGATCAGTATGCTTGTGTTACTTCAGTAAGCATCAATGTGACAGTTTCATCATAACGTTGCCTGATTGTAGCCACTACAGTTGAAGCTAACCGGAGAGGTGCTGTATGTGTCTGCCGACTTGGGCTGCAGTTAGACCAGACGTAGGTTTTGCAGAGCTTGGGGCGCATTTTTGGTTGCTTGTGAAACGATCGCTTTACTTATCCATGACCGGGGTCAGCCTGATACATCTCCAATGTCTGGGCAAGCTCTCTGATGCTACCGGTGAAAGCAATAGGGAAGTGCATAGGCTATAACGTGTCCGGTATAACAAACGATTTCTCTGCATTGCCATCGATTGAATATTAGATTCTTTCCTGTAAAAGTGATCGATTCGCTAGCTCCACATAAGCAACGGTTCACGCAAATGGAACTTACGGTCTGTAAAACCTGTATTATGTTCATGACATAACCGGAGCTCTATCTAGCTCTCGCACACTATCTATAACGCGCCCATTTTCCGCGAGGAAAAGCTGGTCATTCCGAAGCAACAAGTAAACCATTACCACGGGCAATTTCCGAAAAGGCCGTTTAGCCTGGAACTTTCGCCCCTCCGTCATGTTCCAGCGCGGAAGCTGTTCGTTTCTCCATGCTAACAACACACCACAGCTATGCACACGAACCAGCAGGTCCTAATACACACCGAAGCAGTCCATAAGCTGTTGGTCCACTTTTAGCTGCTCCTCACTGTCCATGTTTCCCTCTAAACTCAGACCCACCGGATTTCTACGGTCTCCGGTCTACACTTGGGCATGTCGACCCGTTCTACAAATGTGTCTATATGGGGTGGATTCTAGCTTTCCCTGCATCCTAGCTATATAGTAGAAAAACTGCTGTACTCACCACTGTTGCCGTAGCAAACTGTAGCCGATAGCAAATTCGTGCTTGAGCTGCCAGACTTTCGCACTGCTTCCTCCACTTTCGCCGCTGTGTTTATTAGAACAAGTTCATTTCATTAGATCTATACACATGTACTGCGTTAGGTTGCGGAATTTGCCCGCCGCTTCCTTATCAGATGGCAGCAGTGTCTCACGTTTCACTCTGGGGAGGAGGACCCGGAAAACTGCGTTCTGCTGCCTTGTCCCGCCCAACTCCGCCCTCCACAGAGCTGGCCAGTCAGAAGAAAGTGGGCACACGGGGAGAGGGGGCTATAGCGGAAGAGCCACCCCAACGAGGCGTTTCAGGCAGAGACTACAATGGACTACAAATGGGTTTTTTTGAGGATGGCAGTATGAGCTAAACAAGGACCCTGTTTTGGACTTGAACGATCAGGAGTACTCTAGGAGTCCAAGATCAAAATATAAACTTGGAAATATAGCAAAATAGGTCTCCTTTAAGGTCAGCTGTGCAGCGGTTAAGAGTAACTGCCACATAGGAATATTCAGAAAGAATAGGCCTGGGTCTGTCTTCATTGTTTTGAGTAGTATTGAAGTAAGTTCTTTTGCAATATTCATCCAGAATCTAGATATCAAAGGACACAACCAGAAACAATGATAATAAGTTCCCACCTCGTTTTTACACTTGATGCACATGGAAGAAACCTGGGGGTTAATCTTGTTCAAAAGGTAAGGGGTGCACTGAAGTCTGTGTAATATACTATGTTGGTTTTCTCTCAGTCTGTTTCACAAAAATAATTTCTTTGCAGATTCAAAAGCATCACACCACCTGCTGTCATCCAAAACAACCCCGAGATCTTTTTCCCACAGTTCTTTAGCTCTGGTGTCTCTGATACTGTCACAAGAAAATAATTTCCCGTAAAAAAGAGAAATAAACTTTTTGTTACGTGCAGATAAGCTAAAGTCTAATAGAAGGCTTTCAACTGAATTTTTAATTGGTCGATCCAGTGGGAGTGAGCATATGGACTTCACAAAATGCCTGGCCTGAAGAAAACCAAAAAATTGGCAGTGCGGGATCCTGTATTTAGTTTGAAGTTGTGAGAATGACATTACATTTCCATTGTTAAATTAGTCAGCCACAAATATTAATCCCTTTGAATACCAATCATTAAAGATACTCTCCCCCACACCAGGGGGGAAAGCCTTATTTTGAGTTAATGGCTGTAATGCTAATGAAAAACCTTGTTGGCCAGCATGTTTGGTAATATCTCGCCAAATTTTGAGTGTGGTTTGAGGTGGGAAAAATATCCCAAAAGGTTCTAAATTCATAAATTCAATATTCAATATTACTATTACCAGATTGACTAAGGTAGGCAAAACCCGCTCTAGTCTTCTAGCAAGTAACTTTGCAAGTATTTTGAGATCAACTCCAAGCAAACTAATTGGTCTGTAAGATGCACAATTATCTGCAGGTTTATCTTTTTTCAAAATTAAAGAAATATGGGCCAGATTTAAAGTTGGTGGGAGACTGCCCCTTTCAGTTGACTCAATAAACATGTTAGTCAGAGGTCCCACAACCAACCTGGCCATCTTTTTATAAAATTCAGGTCTGAACCCATCAGGGCCCGGTGCTTTCCCACTTGGCAGGGATTTAATGGTTTCCATGACCTCTTATGCCTTAATCGGTCTACACAGGTCATGGCTATTTTCCTCAGACAAAGAGGGAAGGTCAACTCCATCAAAAAAACGCTTTCTTGCCATCGATGTGTTTTGACACTCAGTTGAGTACAGTTTTTGATAAAAACTCTTTCATTACATTACAAATACTTCTGGTTTTAAAATGTCGGGTACCTGTACTATCTTTGAGAGATGATATTGTGGCAGGACCAGCTCGGTCTCTAGCCAGCTGGGCAAGTATTCTGCCAGGTTTGTTACCAGACATGAATAATCGATGCTTGGCAAAAAATATTGCAGATTCTGCTTTTTGAGTTGATCTAGAGCAGATTGGGCAGCTTCCATTTTTTTTAAAACTGTAGTGGAAAAAGAGGTTTTAAGCTCTCTGTCCAAATTTTGGATTTGTTGTTCAAGATCTAACTGTTTTGACTAGGTAATTTTTCTCCTTGCTGCCGTGTAAGAGATTATTGATCCCCTCATGATGGCTTTGCCAGCTTCCCACAAGGTGGAAGCTGAAGTATCAGGTGTATCATTTTTGGAGATGTAAAATTTCCATTCTGCTTCTAAGTATGACATAAAGGTTGGGTCACTAAGGCCACGTTTACACTTAGCCGGGTATTTACAGAAACGAATATTCCCTCCCCTCTGTTTTCAATAATAACATTGTGCACACAACATCGTTTTCAAAATGTTGTCATCTATATTATAATAGCCGAGTGGCCTCTGTGTGTGTGTGTGCGTGTGTCCGGCCACTCAGTGCTAGACTCCGCCGGGCGCGTATCTGCTGCATAACGTGAGCGACGCTTTTATAATATAGACATGCAGGGGGGATTCCCCCTTTGTCCTCTCCTGGGGATTCCCCCTGTATGTCCTCTCCTGGGGATTCCCCTTTTTGAACCCAAGCCTATTCATCCACAGGAATCCTGAATCCAAAAAAACAGATGCCAGGCCGCAAGAGAAAGTAGCGTGTAATCTACAGCATAATGTGAGCGACGCTATTATGTTCCGTCTTGCAGGCAACTTCGTGTTCCACTGAGCGCGGAATGTCAGCGCAGCGTATTCCCCTTGATGGTTACTTAGTTTTAGTTACTATAAAAACATCAGCCGCATGACAGCCACCTTGGTGTTTATAGAAACAACACAGCAACGTGATGACATCATAGAGGTGCATGTGATGACATCATAATGCTGCACGAAGTTACATAAAATAGAACCCGTGGATCCCCACGGGCAGAGTGCTAGTTTACATGAACCCGGATAAATACGCCGTCGAGGGCCTTCATAACTATTCCAAACCTATCGGCAGCAGTGTAGGGAGAAGGATAAAGCCATGCCAGCCAATCAGAATTGACAACTACAACGAATAAGACGCGCGACTTCCTGTTCCTTTCAAAACAATAAATATGGTGCGAGGTTCGTTTGAGTGGACTGATCAAGGGGGTAGGAATACACCCGGAAGTTGAAGCTCAATTGAACGCTCTGGAAGATGATCACCTAGCAGTAGCGTCTCCATTCACCCCCATTAATTTTGTCTGACTTTTGACATCAAATAACTTTACACTAAAAACATTATGAGCCTTCATGTCAGCGACAATATTTTCTACAGAGAAACTACATTTTGTAGCAGACGTCTTTACTTCGTATGTAGCGTTATGGTCTAATAATAAGCATTTTTAACCGATGGCACCAGGCTAGGCTAAAAGTGACGTGAAATGCCGGTGACTTTCTGTCGCACAGGAGGTAAATAACCAAACTGTTTAGACCAGAAGCCCATAGACGAATCATAGACAGTAGACGATTGAGCCACATCGCTAACGAAGTGAAGTACCTATGAAGTAATAATTCGCAAAACATAATAACATCGAACGGAATCAGACTATACTTACAGACGCAATCGCTTGCTTACTGGGAATTATGTGTAGGGTACATCTACCAGACGAGTTACCGCTTCTCAGGACGTTGGTTTACGTCAGCGAGCTGACTTTGAGCCTGCGCAGTAGGCATGGTGCTCAATTGAAAACTCGATCAATTGAGCTTCATTGCTCTCCCGTTGAGAACAGCGTCATCCCGCCGTCCACTTCTTTTACTGTCTATGGGACTGATAGCTCACTCACATGACGTTAAGCATTTTCTGGCGCATGCTGTGACGTTTCAGAATCTAAAACCCCGTTTCACCCAGTTTACACGGCAACACATAAACGGCGTTATCAGAAATCTCCACTTTGGCCGGGGTTTTTACAAATGATCGTTTTCTGTGAAAAAAACTCCGTTTGTGTGTAAAAGAGAGGCCAAACTGCATGAAAATATGTGCGTTTTTCCTACGTGTAAACGGGGTCTAAGTAGTGATGGGTTCAGGCGCCACTGTCTTGCCTGAGGGTCATAGTAAGGAGGCATGAGTTCAACAGATACAGATGAGTGATCAGAGAGGGAACGTGTTAATAGAGCAAGTTTTGGTCCTATCAAGAGTCAATCTTGAAACAAAAATATAATCAATTCTTGAGAAAGAATGATGAGAGTGAGAGAAGAATGTAAAATCTTTCTCTTGAGGATTAATAACTCTCCATGCATCTAGTAATCCAAGATCTATACACAGTTCCGTTGTAGCATGAGACATTTTGGAAAGAGGAGAGTTTTCAGCTGGTTTATAATCCAAATCAGGGGCCAAGCCACAATTGAAGTCACCCCCAAGTACCACATGGGGAGCACAAACTGAAGAAATTTCAGCCAGTAATCTGCAATAAAATGAGCTGTCATAGCTATTTGGAGTGTAAACACTTCCTATAAGGGTTTGTTCACCAAGTAGAAACCCAGTAATAATGACAAACCTTCCTTCCTTGTCTTGGACAATTTTATCAAGTGTGAATGGTAGGCATTTGTGGATGAGTATGGCTACTCCCCTACTTTTTGAATTAAATGAAGCAAAGAATACTTGGCCAACCCAGTCTTGTCTTAGCTTTAAATGTTCAAGATCAGTAAGATGAGTTTCCCGTAAAAGTGCCACATGCACTTTATCTTTTTTAAGCACAGAGTGTATTTTACGCCTCTTCACCACATGGTTGTTACCTTTGACATTTAGGGTTGAGATTTTTATATCACTCATAACATAAGAAGCTTTTAGTTAACAAATTGAGATAACTCAGTTTGGGGAATGAAATAAAATGGAATAAGATGACCTTAGATGCGCAAACCATAGTTGTCTGGTAGAGGAGTTGTGCTGACATAAACAAACCTATCTTCAACAACAGGAGATCAAACAGAACTATTGTCACTCCTGAAAACCAATACAAATATATAAACAATGACATGTGGCATTGAGAGACCAAAAAAAACCCCCAAAACATATAATTGGCCTAAGGCAGTAATAGGGCCACGAACTGCTAGAAGGTGTTTTTGTCCTTGGAAAAAATAGCAATCCCACCACCGCACCCACTTAACAAGAAATATTAACATACTTATAATAGTGTCAGTCTATAAGCGCCCTCAGGATAATGAACATGAGAGGCTGAATGCCAGGGGCAGCGTTAGACCTGGGCTAATATCCATCCCTTTATTGACAACAATCTGTCCTGGCTAATTCTAGATGGTTTTCCTTTATTAACACGTTTTCCAATTCAAAAATAATCAAGTGGCAATTGAAGACACGGTTTCTCTCCCCCATCCGATCTAAAAGCAATAAAATAATGGGCTACATTCAGTACAGAAAAATAATTTAATTATAATTAGGTCTATGCACCGGCACTCGGCGACGGCATTTCAGAACTCTTCAACGAATGAAGGTAATTTTGGTGACTGGTACGTGGTTTCGTCCGTTTACATTTTCCAATCAGACAGCTGTCCATTTTTTACAGCGAGTTGCGTGACCATGCTGCAAAAACTGGTGTACGTACTTGTCGCCGAAATTACCTTCATCCTCCATCATGTCACAGAAGTTCTGAGTGACCTCCCGTATCAGGGCTGAAGTATCTAATGCTGGCGAAGGCTCGTTGCTTTCTGCTGGAGAGTTAGCTGCTATACTTGTGGGTATGCTAGGAGAGGTAACTAGCATCTTTTCTGCGTCTGGATTTTGGTTTGTTTCGACATTTAAACATCAAAAGGCTGTTTATCAGACAGCCACCACGACCTACGTTTCCAGACTTGTGCGATGTGTTGTGGGAGCGCGTAAAACTAAAAAGAACGAACTTAAAATAGTGTGGGAGCGGGAGCATGACAAAAACACGTCCTTCAGCCAGCCATCGTCCCCGATTTTGCCCTTTTTATCAAGCCAATCTTGCTCTCGCAAGAAAATTTTGAGATTTTGACTCGGCCGGAAGATAGAGGCATGGCTGGGCAGAGGGGGTGGTGCGAGGGAAGAGGGTGGGAGGAGGGGGGAGTGGCTTGAAAGCACAGCCATAGCAACGCGTGCATAGTGACACAACGTGACCTCACCATGGCTGAATCTATCGACCATTTGGGGTGGCTTAGATGTGCTCCTGCCATCTAAGTGCGATGCACTGGCCCCTGTGTGAGATGTACTAGCGAACTAGCCTAAAAACAGGGGGAATATAAATGTCACATGCAACCTAACGTTAGTACATCTAAGTTCCATGATTATAAAATCAAGAGTAACAGGCTGCGTTTGGGCAGCATGAAAAGACAATAATATACAGCCATCCATCAACAAATTAACAGAATGTTCACGGTTAATGCTGGCCTAAATTAACTTTGCTAGCCAACGTTAGCTTTTTGCTAGCTGAAATTTAGCGTATGTTTGGAGCGTTATTTCACCTGCTTACCGACATCATAATGTTTTTGGCATTTATAGATTCCTTAGGTTGTCTAGTTTCATATGATGTGTGTATCTTCCCCTTAGCTGAAATTGTGCCTGCTACAGCCTCTTAAATACGGCATGCCAGGAGAACCCTTGGGCTGTGAGGGTAACGTTTACGTACTGGGTATACTGCCAAATTTCTTTTGAACCACGCCACACTCCATCCAATAGCTTACGGCAATGTAATGATAACATCGAAGTTGGGAGAACAAAGTTGTCAGCTAATGCTAAAGTTGACATTTCATCGGCTGAGAATTAAGTTGGTCTATGCATTTTTGTGAATATTTGAGATATTCTGTCATAATGATTTTTAAGTTAACAAGGTCTATTTTAGGTTATGACCCTGCTTAGACATGCACTCAGTTTATGTCAAAGGTCAATATTAGAAGGGTCTATTTTCAAATTTGCTACTTCACCAAGTTTTAAGTAGGTCTATCTGCAGTTAACCAATAATATTAGAGGGATCACATCACGTGACCTCAGGCCTCAGAGACAAAATGGCTGGCAAGAAGAAATTTACTGAAGCAGAGTTGAGAGAAATTGCTGCATTTCCTCATTTAGGTGAGTGCTTCGAGAAGTCAGATTGAACAGAGTGTTATTTGCTGTAACTTAAATGATTTGCTGAAAAATTATGTTTTGTCAAGTTAATCATGTAAATTGAGTTCAAGGTTACCTTTTCTATGTAGATCAAAGTGAAGAATAATGACCCAAAGGCTTCGATAAATCAGAGAAATTGGCAGAGTCAAAAAATTACATTGTTTATATACTTTAAGTTGTTCACAGTTATAATGTTCATATTTCCTTGATGTGAGATCATTCACACATGAATGTTTCTCTCTCATTACTAGGTCATGTTGAAAAAGTGGGCCTAAAAAGTGTTAATCTTGTATTCCATTTTTACTGTGACAGTGTTCAACCCTTTAAGGCCTAATGCAAAAATCCCAGCAGAGAATCATGCTGCCATGTTTACCATAGTAACCTGCATTTAGGCTGAAGCACAGCTTCTCAGCTTTCAGGAACAGTTGGAATTTTTTTCTATTGCGCAAAACTTACAGTAATTACGGTACTTTCAAAATTACGCGCATATCTGTGTCGGCAACAACACGTTCTTAAAATGCGCACAGGCTGTCCCGGTTTTAAGAGACTGTGAATTCATTTCCATATTTTTTAAAACCTGTAATCTGCAGATAGACCAAAGTAACACTGGAATTTTATGAATTCTGAAGTTATAATGGTCTATCTGCAAAATTGGGTACCCAGAATTCCATGTTGCCAGACGAATAGGGGTATGTAAATTAGCTCAGTTTAGTCTCGTCGTATCCTAATTGTTCAGGGGCAAAAAATCTCTTAATTCGGAAAAACCCAAAGGGGTATTTTTAATACCAAATCTTTAATGGCAATTTCCTTGAAAACATAAAAATGGCAGATAGACCTAGTTAATCCTCGGCTGATGATTTACAGACAATATTAAAGTGGCGGGTTCCGTAGTGTTGGAACAACACCTTTCTGGATGTGCAGGTTTTTAGCTAAGCCAGCTTTGTACTGGCCTAAGTTGGAGAAAGAGTCCGACGTGAAATACTGAGCATACAGGAATGGGTTTGTGGCAGGGGCTGCAGGAACATTGTCGGCAAAAATAAATGCAATCCACTTGTTCCTCTGTGATTCATCGCTCGATGGAATGTTAAAAACGTTTTTATGTGGATTCTTGCAGCCAACAACAAAGCATTCGTGTGCACCAAAACCTATAGCTCTGGTCATCTCTGATATTTTCCTTGGGTGTGTTTGCGGAAAATAGTGGGTGTGGTTTGCTATTCCCTAGCCACATCTCAACTCCTAATCTGCGCAGGTACACGTCATCAGTATGCCCAAACTGAAATCGCCATTTTTCATGCCTCCGGAGTTAATGAGGCAAAAAAGAAGGAAGGAAGCTGCTTTGACTCTAAAACATCTCAGATTTTGTAAGAGTGAGGGATGACCAATGTATACATAACTAGGAAAAAAGTGTTTTTCAGGTAATGGAGCCTTTAAAATATGTGAGAAAATAACTATCTAAAGTACACTTAAGCGTATACTCATAGATTATTAGATTTAAGAGCCCAGTGTGGAGGGCTGAGAAATTTGGCTCCATTTAAAGGTTGATATGAAAAAACATGTACCCCCATTTTTTTTAAGATTATCTGCATTATTCCAGTAACAAACTAATTTAATGCTATGTGACATTACACCTCCAGGTCAGTAGATGGCGCTCATGTGCTTCTGTGGACAACTTGAGACCACAGCTTTAAGCTTTGCACACGTGCAGCTCAGTAATAAAGTGTGCTGACTTGAGCAGCAACGCAATTAACATGCTGTACTGATGGCCAAATGAGGCCTTATGAAGCTATCAACCCTTTTGGACTATGGTATTGAAACAGTTCACTACTCGAAGCTTCATTCATTTAGTACGTGGGTGACATCTGCTGGCACAGAGATCGTTGTACAGCCTTGCAAAGGTGACGCTGACGCACCTTGCGTGTGCGCTTTGAGTTTTGTTGTATTGTGAAAAATACTTAAATAAAGCTGAAATCTAACTTCGTTTTACATGCGTCTGTTGTTTTTACCCCTTGGCCGACTTAGGCCGGAGGGGTATTGTCGTCCGTCGTCTGTCGTCTGTTGTCCGTCCATGACTTTGTCCGGGCCAGTACTCAGCAACTAATGATCGCAGCTTCACCAAATTTGGTATGGTAAATCACTATGACCCATAGATGTGCAACGTCAGGTTTTTGCTGGATTTCACCTTTGACCTTAGCGCTGTGACTTTGACCCTGAAAATCTTGTCCGGGTCAGTACTCGGCAACTAATTATTGCAGCTTCACCAAATTTTGTGTGGTAACTCACTATGACCCACAGATGTGCAGCGTCAGGTTTTCTGCTGGATTTCACCTTTGACCTTAGCGCTGTGACCTTGACCCTGGAAATCTTGTCCAGGTGAGTTTGTCCGGGCCAGTACTCAGCAACTAATGATCACAGCTTCACCAAATGCGGTATGGTTGCTCACTATGACCCATAGATATGCAATGTCAGGTTTTTTGCTGGATTTCATCTTTGACCTTAGCGCTGTGACCTTGACCCTGGAAACCTTGTCCGGGTCAGTATTCGGCAACTGATCATTGCAGCTTCACCAAATTTGGTGTGGTAACTCACTATGACCCATAGATGTGCAGTGTCAGGTTTTTTGCTGGATTTCACCTTTGACCTTAGCGCTGTGACCTTGACCCTGGAAATCTTGTCCAGGTGACTTTGTCCGGGCCAGTACTCAGCAACTATTGATCACAGCTTCACCAAATGTGGTATGGTAACTCACTATGACCCATAGATGTGCAACGTCAGGTTTTTTGCTGGATTTCATCTTTGACCTTAGCGCTGTGACCTTGACCCTGGAAACCTTGTCCGGGTCAGTATTCGGCAACTGATCATTGCAGCTTCACCAAATTTGGTGTGGTAACTCACTATGACCCATAGATGTGCAGTGTCAGGTTTTTTGCTGGATTTCACCTTTGACCTTAGCGCTGTGACCTTGACCCTGGAAATCTTGTCCAGGTGACTTTGTCCGGGCCAGTACTCAGCAACTATTGATCACAGCTTCACCAAATGTGGTATGGTAACTCACTATGACCCATAGATGTGCAATGTCAGGTTTTTTGCTGGATTTCACCTTTGACCTTAGCGCTGTGACTTTGACCCTGGAAATCTTGTCCAGGTGACTTTGTCCGGGCCAGTGCTCAGCAACTTATGATCACAGCTTTACCAAATGTGGTACGGTAGCTCACTATGACCCATAGATGTGCAACGTCAGGTTTTTTGCTGGATTTCATCTTTGACCTTAGCGCTGTGACCTTGACCCTGGAAACCTTTTCCGGGTCAGTACTCGGCAAATGATTATTGCAGCTTCACCAAATTTGGTATGGTAACTCACTATGACCCATAGATGTGCAATGTCAGGTTTTTTTTGCTGGATTTTACCTTTGACCTTAGCGCTGTGACCTTGACCCTGGAAATCTTGTCCGGGTCAGTACTCGGCAACTAATTATCACAACTTCACCAAATTTGGTATGGTAACTCACTATGACCCATAGATGGGCACCGTCATGTTTTTTGCTGGATTTCACCTTTGACCTTAGTGCTGTGACCTTGAACCTGGAAATCTTGTCCGGGTCAGTACTCGGCAACTAATTATCGCAGCTTCACCAAATTTTGTATGGTAGCTCATTATGATCCATAGATGTGCAGCATCAGGTTTTTGCTAGATTTGACCTTTGACCTTAGCTCTGTGACCTTGACCCTGGAAATATTGCCCGGGTCAGTACTCGGCAACAAATGATCGCAGCTTCACCAAATTTGGTATGGTAAGTCACTGTGACACATAGATGTGCAACGTCACATTTTTTGCTGGATTTCACCTTTGACCTTTGCGCTGTGACCTTGAGGCAGGAAATCTAGTACGGGTCAGTACTCAGCAACTACTGATCGCAGATTCACCAAATTTGGTAAGGTAACTCACTGTGACACATAGATGTGCAGTGTCATGTTTTTTGCTAGATTTGACCTTTGACCTTAGCGCTGTGACTTTGAGGCAGGAAATCTTGTCCGGGCCGAGGGGTATTCAGCAACGCGTTATGTTTCTTCCTTACCTTAATAATTCATATTATATTATAATAACATTAATTACATCCACAGCCTCATTGAATCCTGTAAATATTTGCTCTGTCCAAAAAATGTGTTATATTTTATTGTTTTTTGATTGTGCTTGGTGTATACTGGGTGTTCTTCTGTGACTTCGGATTTTTATTCTAAAATAATAATAACAGAGCGCTGTTTCATCCATCTTAAAGGTGACATAGAATGGTTGAACGGGGTATTTATCCTTGTTCTGTGATGTGACATATTGACAACAAAATTTTGGTTGGGTCTGTAATGCCTCAGAAGCTTCCTAAAAACCTCTCTCAAAAAGCTATGTTAGGGTGGGGGATTTTGAATGCATTGTTTTGCACCTATGTGGTGAACTTTCGGGCTTAACTGGCAACCTCATTATGAAATGCAAACACTTGACGCTGATTGGCTGGCTTTGCTGCCACTCAAAAGAATGTAACTTCATCCAGAGCAGTAGGGAAAATGGAAAACACTTGCCGGCTTCGGAACACGGGCAGACCAACTTTATGCAGCTATGGCATATTCAGAGATTCAGCCTTACATGTTTGAGCCCGAATCGGATGAGGACACTGAATTGGAGGAAGAACCAGTCCAGCAAAGGTTGGATGTAAACATTTCTGAATCGTAAGTATTTTTGAATGTTTTTTTATTTTTAAAAACGTAATAACTATTTCTTGTCCAAAGTGTCTTAACGAAGTTATAGCACGGGCTACCCATTTGGACATTAGCCTATTCCTTTTGCACCATTAAATTGAGAATAAATAATAATTCTACTCTAATGCATAAATATGCCCAGAGGCTCCAAGTTTGGGTCTTAGGCTGACGGTAGCCTACCATTCGAGCAGAACAAAAATAGAACCATTTCAACTAGGCTTATTAGTGATAACATGAGCATCAAAATAGACAGAGGAGGCTCGCTCAAAGGCTGATGCTTATATGGTTTGTATGAAAAGTCGACACGTGTATATAGATTCTTAGGACAAAAGTTGGAATGCTAACTGTACAAATGTTGCCCATTCCCAATGTCTCGGAGACAGCTAGATAGGCTACTTCAGAGCTGCCAAGGCTTACGCATTGGGAGTGAGTCTCTCGCATTGACGTTCCTGTGCCGTAGTCAGCAAATATTCAATCAAAGCGCACTGAAGAAATTAATTTGCGGAATTTATGTCCTTTTGCAATAAGTTTATCCGTTTCACGTGCATTACGGTGGATTTTGCCCACTAGTGACACGGAAATCGATTATGACCCTCTAATTCTCACGCTTGTCTTTACTGAGGGATTGGAAGCAATGGAATTGCATAAAGACGTTTATGCAAATTATTTTGAAGGGGAGGAAACGGAATGAGAGTGGGGGGGCAGTGATATACATGTGACATCATATGTATCCGTTGTTCAGATTGGCCCGTTTTCTGGCGGTCATTTTTAAAAGAGGAATTTCTATGAAACGGAGATTTTCAGAATGTCTAGCACTTTTCGTACGTTCTTGAATGCGGGTAGACTACTGTTATTCAACATAGACAAGTTAAAAACGGTTTTTGATTCTATGTCACCTTTAAATACATTTGAATCATGCTAATGTCTCAAAGCTCCGCCTATCGAACCAAACCGGTCAGCTGATTCAGTCTGAATGAAGCAGTGAAGTGGTTCGAATGTCATCAGTCACGTGGTTTTCCCCAATATGAAGCAAGCTCCGACACAGTGCTTCAAAAAAATACCCAGTCGAGTTTGAAGCGTGCTTCTGAGCCTTGGTATCAGCGGTAACATCACTAATGTGCTGGTCTCTCATTGATCCACAGTGCCCTTGTGCCTGTGTATCACTTGCTACCGCTCCGGATACCCCTAGGTCTGGAGCTGGTAACACCAGCAATATCAAAACTGCCAGGGAATCACAATATGGCTGAATTTAGATCTAAATGGGATAGTTTTTGGGGATAAAAACATCCAGCTATACCAGGCAGAATACACTCTAGAATGTAAATAAGCCAAGGTCACATGAGCTGTGATGCATGGTAAGGGCAACAAGAACAGGGCATACACAGATGAACTACTATGCACAGATCCTCCAATATGATCGTTTGGACACTCAGCTTACATTCACAGTACACACGAGCAATAGTTGAGCCTGAGGATGGGGATGCATGCTCTCTTCATTTCTGTGCTTCAAACCAAGCCTTGTAA
This sequence comes from Gymnothorax javanicus, assembly GCA_029692085.1. Classification (NCBI taxonomy): domain Eukaryota; kingdom Metazoa; phylum Chordata; class Actinopteri; order Anguilliformes; family Muraenidae; genus Gymnothorax; species Gymnothorax javanicus. Next base: position 80,042,738 of record CM056195.1, read on the forward strand.
AAACACAATTTCCTCTGGGCTGCCCGCTGCCTCTCATTCATGCCTGCATGATCACCAGTGTGTTGAGAATTAGCCACTCATCTCCCAGCCCTCACCACCCATTCCTTTCAATTTCAATACATTTGTCTGCATTGAAAGGGTCCTTGACTGGAGGCACTTTACCACGATGAGATTTCTTGATACAGTGAACTGTGAGAGAGGGAGAGAGAGCGGAATCAAAGCAAGATGAAAACCTAACATACAGATGAATATTTCCATTTAGTTTGAGTCCATGTGCTTTGAGCAGGATCACAAAAGCTGGCGCAGAGCAGCATGCATCTAGTGTATGGGAGCAAGGACACCTTATTTGATCCATTCCAGAAACACAGGCCTCTCTGCACACTCATGGGGTAATTCTCTTTGCTCCCAAACCCATTTATTGCCTTCTACCAGGCAGGTTAAAAAAATACATTTTAACTTCATAATAGAGTTGTGAAATAGGCAGCTTGTTTGTGCAGTGAAATGAGATCATGAATCATTAAAAGGTCATGACCAGGGAATCCAGAATTTAAGCCACACGGCATGATGCAGAATAAGTAATAGGATTACACAGGATAAAAAACTTTATACTGAGGTTCATAATAGGTGTTTTCTGGAGCAGATGCACCACAAGGTCTACAGATGACCTTACCAATCTAAAAACAGGTCCTGGACAGGCATTTTCAAGAAACCAAATTTCTTGGGACAGGCTGTGCGGAGGGTCTTAGATAAAGTTGTCATGATTTAGGCGTGCGTTTGTTAGTTGGACCTTTCTTTGTTCTATTATCTGGGACGATATCGGATTTCTTTTCCATCGAATTCCTGGCCCAGCTGGCTGATTGAGCTGGGGCGGAGTTTTCTGGCCTCTATATATATGGCCAGGGGTTCGCCACGCCTATCGCTAGAGTGTCTGTTTGTTTCTAGCACTTCGGCCGGAGAAAATCTCTAGTCAGATTTCCTAGTTATTTGTGATATTCCATTTATTGTTAGGAATTGCTTCTTTTAGAAATTTTCTCTCTTCTTTCTTGTTTATTCTCTCTCGCACTGCTTCCGTTTTGAGGACTTTTATTCGTTCTTGGAAGCGCAAGCTTTTACCAGAGGTGTTTACCTCTTTTGTGTTTGTCTCTTATATGGGCTGCTCTCAGTTCTTTCTCTCACTGGTCGCGGCATCTGGCGTCCTATCACCGCCCATTACAGAAGTTAGAAGCTCTAAATCCTCCAGGGTTGAGATTATGCTTAAAAATATGAGCAGATTTTCACTTCTTCAAGTCATCTATGGGATTCTCTTTCTCTCCGTCAATCACAGCAGCAGATCAACGCGACATAAAAGTCGGTCAACCTGGTGAAATTTAAGCTTTAGGCAGGTACAAAGTTGAGGTTTTCAGTGCTCTCTGTATTTGGGGACTCAAACATTTAGCCCCTCAAACTTTCACTTGAGTTTTCCTTAAAGGAGGTTCAGAGTCAGAAAAAACTTTTTTTTTTCATATCGTAGGACAATGTCACAAACATACTCTGTATCAGCTGTTTGCAGTGCCCCGCTGAAGCTTCATCAAACTTATAGTGAGAGAAACATTCAAACCCAAGAAGCTATGTTTTATGGCCTCAGCATTAAATCAAATGAAAACCATCTAGATCTTTTACATCATTTTATACACATTTCCCTGCAATTCTGCAAGACATGGTTGGGATCATTGGAAACTTTGGGATCTCCTCTAGAATTTAAAATAGGCCTGAAGCTCCACAGGTTTGAAAACAGCAGTTGCTCTTTAAAGACCCTTATATGGGTCTTTAGGTTTTATGGGGTTAATATGCTACTAAAGTGTATTTGTATGGGTTGGTCCTTACAGCCCGTCCCCTTCCACATTCTTGTGCTGCCATCTTAATGGGCCACTGGTGGAGCCCATTTGTTAGGATTTGGCATAAAAGACACTAGGCGCAAGATAAAAAGAATCAATGAATGTTTATTACGAGAAAACAAGAAGGCACGAGGCCCAACAAAAAACAACACCCAATGGGCTGAAAAGGAAACTAAGGTACACTGCACAGAGCTAATAAACTGAGAACCAAAAAATACCAAAAAAGGAAAAAACAAAACTAGGAATGCACAACTTGGCAAAAACTAAACAATACTAGAAACTGGATACAGGTAAATGAACGCTCAAGAAAACACTATGAAAGACTAGGCTTGTAAAAGACATGAAGCAAGTGGCAAACAAGACACAAGGTTCTGTCTGCAGCCTCCCTCCAGCTTCTCCCAGATATAGGAAAGGGGGCGGCACAACGGGAACAAGGAACACCTGGGGTGCACATGAGGAAAAAAGCACATGATAACAAGACATGGGGAAACACAGTGGAAATGTGGACTCTGACAAAGACCAAGCAATCAGACAACGACAAGCTCATTAAGAGTAATGAACGTGATAAGCATAGGAGCACCAAAAAGAAGATTAAAGGAAAGCAGAGAAGTGAAACTTTGAACAGAATAGCACAGAACTGAAAATAGCGAATGTGAGAATTCAATCACTCAATGCCCCAACTAATTTAGTAATGATTACTAAGTGCCTAACTAATAAAACACCTTCCTGTGCGTTGTTAGTAATAGGGTTAATAATTAGTTCTAATAAAAAGGTCAATCAATCACCCATGCTTAGAGCAGGCCTGAATATAGTACAGCTGTGAAGGAAGTAAGAAATACCAAACGCCACACCCGAATGCCATGATGAAGCGGGACTAAGAAATAACAAAAACATGAACCGGAACGTGGACTTGGAGAGGTGGAGTCAGGCTGGCAGACCAGGCAGGGAAATACTGAAATAAAAGCAAACACACAACAGGGCAAGGCAAAAAATGAACAAGACATGACAGAACACAACACTATTAAGGTGGAAGGTTTAAAAGAGTTTTTAAGGTTGGCACATGCCAGACCTAAGTGCTCTGCATTAACTCCCCACGGTGGGTCTGCGACAATGTTCAGCAGTCACCACTCCCTTTTTTCTGTTCTAGTTGGAACCTCGATTCCTGTTTATTTATCATTTATGATTTGTTATTAAACCTTTTCCTTTACCCCCAGCCTTGGCGTACTGAGTTTGTTTTTATTAGGCCCTTGGTCCTAGAGCCCGCTGGATTGCCATTGGCATCCGACTGGGCCATTATCGGATATAATATAACCAGTATTGGTACACAAACACTTATTAAATAGCAGGCTGAATTTCTGGGGTCAGGATCACTGACAGTCCATCTAAAAGTAAATTTCCCACATTCCCTATAATGCAGCAAACCACTCTTCCAGGTAAAATGGCTGTCACCTTCATCTCAGCCTCTTTATGCATGATGACATGGGTTAAATGATATAGCCTGCTGTGATGGATTGGTTGGACCCTAAGGATCACAAGGCGCTGCAGAGGTTCCTCAAGATTGCCAATTTTTACCGGTGATTCATGCAAGGGTCCTCTACTGTTACTACTTACCTAATTATGCTGATGTCCACAAAGGTTCCCTTTGCCTGGACCCCTCGGGTGGCCTCCACCTTTTACCATCTCAAGAGGCTGTTCACTACTGGTCCCATCCGCAAGCTTCCAGACCCCCAGTGCCAGTTCATTGAAGTTGATGCCCCCTCCATGGGTGCTGGGGATGTCTCAGCAAGCTGATGATGGCAAATTACATCCTTGTGCCTGCCTCCCTTGCTAGCAGTCTGCTGTTAAGAGGAACTATTCCGTCGGTGACCGGTGCCGTTGGCAGTGAAGCTCACCTTTGAAGAGTGGAGGCAATAGTTAGAAGGTTCCAGGCTCCCCTTCCTCTTTGGGCAGACTATTGGAACCTGGAGTACCTCTCAACTGCTAAGAGGCTTAATCCCAGGCAAGCCCATTGGTCCCTCTTTGTCACAAGATTCAACTTTGTCTTGACATACTGCCCCAGTGCTAAAAATACCAAGCCTTACTCCCTGTCTCATCTGTATCCTTCAGTGCCCAAAGATCCACCAGACACCACTCTCCCAGGTAGCTCTCTCCTATCCACCACCAAGCTACAAGTGGAGATTGAGGTCAAAGAGGCATTGCAGTCCTGTCCCTCTCAACCGGACATTCCACCCAATCATCTCTTCTTCTCCGAGAGAGTGAGAGGCAAGGTTCTGTCCTGGGCCCACGCCTCTCAGCTGGCATGCCATCCCAACATCGCTTGCACTCTCAAGACTTGTCTGTGTTTTAGTGGCTAACCAGCTGCCAGGATACCCGGGAATTCGTCGCAACCTGTTCTGTGCGCACCCACTCCAAATCAAGTAACTAACGACCCTGCGGTGCATTACAGCTCTTGGAAGTTCCCAGCTGACCGTAGGCCTACATACCCACGGATTTTGTCATGGGACTGCCTCCCTTTGAAGGGTTTGTAGACATTCTGATCATTGTTAATTGATTTTCTAAGGCTTCCCTTTTTCTAAAACTTCATACTATTGGCCAAGCTGCCCACTGCCAAGGAGACTGCCGAGCTCCTCCTGCATCATACGGTCCACCTTTGCGGCATGCCCCCAAGAGGTGGTCTCTGGCCGCAATCCTGAATTTGCCAGTCGCTTCTGGAAGGCCTTCTGTGCCTTGGTGGGTGCCATCTTTCGCCTTTCCTTGGGGTTCCACCCAAAAAACAACAGCCAGGTGGAGAGGCTGAACCAGGAGCTGGGCCAAACTCTACACGGCCTGACAGAGGGTAACCCCAGCAGGTGGTATCATCCATCAACTTGGGTGGAGCTGGCCCAGAATTCGTTACCTATGGCTGGTTTGAGCATGTCCCCTTTTCAATGTTGTCTGGGTTACCAACTGCCATTATTCAGGTCTGGGAAGAGAGAAGCAGCAGTTCCCTCTGTGCTGGCTCTGTTCGCCACACCCACCGAGGCTGTAGAAGAGCCCGTGCTTTACTCGTCACTGACCAGCTCCTGCCCATCAAGTAGGACAGAAAGTATGGCTTGCCACAAGGGATATTTCTCAGTTTACAAGGAACAAGCTCCTAAGCCTTCTATGGTCATCAGGTTTGGGACCGCATTCCTGCTCAACTTCTCCATTCTGCCATTGGAAAGTTTGGCTCTGGTGATGTGTGCACTCCATCTGGCATTCGTCCCAGAAAGCCACTGGCTGGGCACAGGTTACGCCCACACTTCTTCACCTGTAACATCTGAACTGAACTGCACTATTCTCCTCTGGACTCCGCCCCACTGTATATTGTATTATGAATGAATGAAACCTTTATTGCCCCTTGGGGAATTTGTCTTGCGCTGAGAGCATAAGAAAGGGCACTAAAAAGGGCATTGCATGGTAAAACACAAGAACTGTCAAATATTAAGTTCCAAGTAAGTTCATTATGCATCATCGGAGCTTATTAAACAGCTGAATGCTGCGTGGCACAAAGGATATGATTCCTCTCTTGGTCTTCATCAGAGGCATCCTGTACCTATGCCCTGAGGTCAAGAGTTCAGATTAAGTGTGAATTGGTCAGTCAGATTGGAAATACTGCACATTTGCACTTCAGTTATCTTAGTACCTAATTTCACAGTTTTGTCCAGTTTGTTCTTATTTTGCACAGTAAGAGCAGCCCCCCAACACTAAATACAAAAAATTAACACACCTTCGATAAAACTTTTTTAAAACAATTTCAGCATGGTGCTGTCAACATGAAAACTTCCAAGTTTCCTTAAAAAATAGAGACGTTGTTGAGCCTTTGCAAATCTTGCGTTAGTATTACCATTCCATGTCAATTTATCATCAATTATAGTACCCAGATACTTGTACTCTTTTCAAACAGTTTCAATAGTCATGTTATTCAAAATCACAGGGTGGAGGGATGCATTCGCATTACGATCAATAAACCCTACTTTTGGGTTTTACTCTGCCTCAGCACATGAATCCTGGTATGGTTCATAACAGTTTCCGCCAATGTGACGAAAAAAAAAAGGTTGTGTAAATCATTATAATGAAAAATTTTCTCGAATGAATGACTTAGAGTATCAAAATAATGACAGCATGTAAGAATAATGACATAGGATCTCAAAATTATAACTTATTATCCAAAGTAATGACAGTATCTGAAAATAAAGACGTATTATCTCAAATACGAAATCATAATTTTGGCATCCTATGTCATTATTTCAAGATCTTAAGTCATTATTTTTAGATCCTAAGTCATTATTTTGAGATACTAAGCCATTATTTTGAAATATGAAGTCACTATTCTGAGATACCAAGGCATTATTTTGAGATATTAAAGTACCTCTCATATATCTGCGAAACATCCTAAAGAAGGGGATACGATTGTGTGAGATGTACGATCCTTATTAATTCGTAGATGTTCGTAACGAGTAGTTGTAGACAGTCGTAAGGTGCGTTACTATTCACAAAGTTTCGTAGGATGTCGTAAAATTTTTGAACATGTTGAAAATTTTCAGCGGTCGTACATGTTCGTAACTCTGTCGTAACTCATTCGCAGACATCGTAAGTGGTTTCATAGATGTCGAAACTCAACTGTATCTTGAAAAAATGCACGAAACTGCACACAAAGCTGCGAATATTACGACAATGTTAGGGCAAAGATACGAATAAGTTACGACAGTTATTCGTAACTTATTCAGAGGCAATTGTAACATTCACATAAAATCATACACATTCACGTGATTTTTGCATTCGCATGCAATCTTAAGGATGTTTCGCACATATATGAGAGTAGCTTAAGTCATGATTTCAAGATCCTAAGTCATTATTTTGAGATAAAAGTCCTTATTTCAAGATGCATAGTCATTATTTTGAGATAAGTATTTTAACCCCTTTGCGCAGAATACAAATAATGCCAATTTTTCCTGTTATGCATGAGCCTATCAAGGCTTTTCAACTCAGTTTTTGTTTTACAGAGACTTTGGAAAATTATTCCAGTGAAGCAAGACATTTGGAAATTCAATTACAGAATTATTTAGGAATTAATTTTCAGAATTTATGGATGCCGGCGTCTTTATCTGTGCAAAGAGGTTAAGATAATTAGTCATTATTTTGAGATTCTATTTCATTACTCCAAGACACTTAGTCATTGTTTAAACATATTCAGGCATTGTCTCATTTTTTTAGGAAGTTCCCCTTTTTATCATCACATTGGCAGAAATGAGCTTGCTTAGGGTATCTTTAAAGGTTGTGATGCTATCGTGTTCACAATAATTCTCCACAAACTGATACACCCACATACATACAAACACGGATCAATGGATAATAATACCAGCGTTGCTATCGGGGCTGGTAAGCAGAAATTCCACCTGCTTTTTTCACAAGATGATAAACAAACAATGTAAAATAAAAATATTGTTTCTCAAAGTGCATGGTGTTTAATTGGACATGCTCTTCATTGACTCCAGAGACCTCAGAAAAATATTATGATCATTATTATTGCAAAAGGTTATTATACATCAGCTAGACAGAATAACGAAAACAACTAATTTTGCTATCGGTGCCCGAAGGTCAGCATACTTTTACTTTACCAGTCAGCTGTGCATCGTACCTAACAATGCCCTTTAGCTGTGACTACATTCAGAATATAGAATGGATTCTCGGGGTTATTGGTTAATGAGCCTTGCAAACTAATTTACACAAATCTGTGCTGTTTCACGCGCTACACGAGCGCAGAAATTATACAGACATATTGATATTTTACGTTGTCATTTATGTACGGAAGAAAACGCCTCACAATTTTGCGTTGCAATGTATAACAATGTGTGGCAAGGAGTGGCTAAACACACCCTCACTCAAGGGTGAGGGTAGGTGCAAATTTATAAATTTTATCCAACTACTGAAAAGCCTAGCAACACCACCCTGGGAATTTCGCCCAAGGAAATACTTAAACCGCAGTACAGTTAATGAAGCACCCAGGTTTGTTTTACAAATGGAGCATGAGACGTGGTCCAGTTACAAAAAATATACAAAGATACTTTATTTTCACCAAGTTACAAAATTGAATTCCTTTAAAAGAAACACCATACACACAAGGAAAGGGAGGGAGGAACCCTAGCAGGGCTGGAGCTTACCAGTGGGAGGAACTGGGATCATGAAGGGAAGAGGAATCCCAGAAGAGGAGCACCCAATAATTTGTGGCACTCGCACCCCACACACACACACAATGGTGAAAAATCAAAGCCACGGGCTACACAGCACACAGGAGGGGGATACCACCACCAGGACACCAGGACCACCACCGTAAGCTTCCAGTCCTGAAAGAGAAGGGGAATTAGTGGGGTTGAATACCCTAAATCAAAACACAATAACTAAAAAAAAGAACAGTTTACCAAAATTAAGCTGTTGAAAATAACAAATCAAAAAAAACAATTACCAAAAGCAACTGTACACGAAATTCTAATGTATAACACAACAAAAGAATTTCAGCCGTAGCAATTTACCAAGCTGGCATCAAATAAACAATCAACCTAAGCAAAACAAAAACAGAGTTAAACAAACAAAGACAAAACACTTAAATCAGTGATTAAACCAAATTCAGAAAATAAGAAAGATTAAGGGGGCCAACCCCAACGCTATTACTCATTAAAAATAAATATAAGCCCAATACAGTCAGGACACACAAATGGCCGGAATCACCGCACCGGCCTGCTCCTAAGGCCTGTTAATTACATGCAGAGCTAGGAGGATGAAGGAGGCCAGAGACTGGCAAAACAGGCAGCCAAGTCAAACTGAGCAGAGCAGGGCCAAGCAGAGCAAAGCAACGCAGGACAGAGCAAAGCAGCTGTGAGGCGTGCTACAGTAAAGTCAAGCAAGGCAAAGTGAAGCAGAACAGCGCTGGGCGAGGCTGCGCCAGACAAAGCACCACCTGGCAAAGCTGCGCCAGGCAAAGCACCACCAGGCAAAGCTGCGCCAGGCAAAGCTGCGCCAGGCAAAGCAGCAGTGTTTTTATGTCCCGTCACGCGACCCAGTCAATCTGTTATAAAGATATAAATTAAAACAATATTAATATGAAACACTATCAACATTAATGATAAACTAACGATCAGGCGGTTGTGAGTTTTACATACCGATCAGCGCACAAGATCACGCACCCATGGAAGAAAGGAAGAGAGGCAAGCTTCCTGCTCGCCTGGCTGCAGTGGCAAACCAACAGCCAACAAAGCGCGATAGGACGGGGATTCCCTGTGAGCTGCTGAGGCGGACAACGCCGAACTGTAAACAACCCGAGCGATCCGTAAACATGTTAAATCCTCAAAATAGCATACAAACCGAGGCAACTACTGCTACCTTACCTGCACCGGTGCTGCGGTGGAGACAGGAAGTGAGTCAACCAGGGAGTGGGCGGAACCTCGGAGCCAAAGAGCAAGGAAGCGACAAGATGCACAGTGCTTGCCTATATAGAGTGGCCTCAAGAGCTGATAGGCTAACAAGAGAGCGCTGGGCAGCACAGTCTCAATCAGAGCAGGGATGATGCACCTCATCCTGCTACAAATGCAATCGAAAATAAATTAGTCTGTCATTGGTTCAACCAATTAGTCTGAGCAACTGTTGATACTTGGGAAAAGTAAACTGCGAGAGATGTAGGTTATTAAGCATTGAAAGGTGAGGTTTCCGAAGGCCTTTGTTACTGCCGACAGACCGCTACTACCAATAAGACATCTCACCTTTACAAACTTTACTATATTATACTGTGCATTTCAGTTAAAACTGCTTCAAAATCCCTTCTATCGTTGTACAAGTAACAATTACAGCATCCATCCATCCATCCATTATCTTACCCACGTTTACCTGATCAGGGTCACAGGGGGGCTGGAGCCTATCCCAACACCCAAAGAATCAGAAGAGAAATCCTCCCAGGACGTTCTGCACCAGTCAGGTCACACTTTGTTCACTCACACACTTATGGGCAATTTTGGGTCTCCAGTTAGCCTAACATGGGCTGAAGTGTGCAAACACAGGCAAACTTCAGACAGAAAGACCCCAGGCCAGATTTAAACCAATGATAAACATCGCTACCTGCTGCACACCACCATGTTGCCCAAGCTCCATACAGCCTACAATACAACATGAATACATTCAATGGAAAATTCAGTGGTGATCAACAGAGGCTCGGAATAAATTCCATAACCAAAGGCAAAAAAAAAAAAAAAAAACGAGCAGCCGGGCAGCTCTCTCCCATGACTGGAAATGAAATTGTGCAAGGAAAAAAAAGACTAAACTAGACTCATAGAGGTCTAAGAAAATGTTAGAGGACCCAAGAGAGCGCTCATGTAGAGAAGGCATGCTGTGATATTGCTGAAGCAAACAGACGGCTTTGAAAAACACACAAAGTGAATATGATCCCCATTACTGGCTCAGAGCAGCCTGCAGTAAAAAGTGGTTTAAACATAGTTAGGGCAGATAGAATTTCCATCAGTTGCAAATATACTGTATGTATATATTTCTGCTGGCTTAAGTATTCTCATATGGAGTTCATAGTGCGCAATGTACAGGCTCAGATACTTTTCAAGCTTCACGTTACACATGGTGCCAGCATCTACAGTCCAACAAAGATACAGTCCAACAGTCCAAAAATTCTTTTTATAAGCTATGACCCCCTCAAAGTGTATTTATCATACATTGATTCATGTACAACGTAGTAATGCTTTCTCACTGACCATAAATGCACTGTTAAAACAACACTGATGAAAGATGCACGAGTTCAACGATAAATGACTTAGCCTTGTTGGATTTTTCTCAGGAACCAGGGATTTGAACACTAACTGCAACTATATCTAACCTAACTGAACTATATCTTGAAAACTGAGATTAAATTTTCAGCGAAATGGCTGATCAGACATGGTCTTCTGAATGGAGGATATGAGGAGTCGACTTGCGAAACCTGCTAAGTCAAGTTTTGAAAATAAATGAGTTATCTCCCTTAGCCTCTCTTTCAGGCTCCTGCGCATGTCCCACTGATAGCTCCACTTTCAGAACGTACTCAATCATGTTATAAATTGTAATGGAAAAAGCGAAACTCTGTCAAAACCAGCCAAGTCAAGGAGGAAAACTGTCAAATTCTGCTAAGTCATCAGCCAACGTGGAAACGTGATTCTGTTTTCGTTCACTAAAAGGAACCAATCACAGTCGAGCTTTTATAGCCTGCTCAGCTTTTACTTTCTCTAACTCAAGATGGGGGATGCAGACTCAAGTTTCATTTTGATCACAGAAAATGCAAACAAATCTCCTCGGAAGGGTTCAAAAAGGAAGCTCCTCAAGCTTGAAAGTTTTATACATTTTTGTCGGGATTTGAACCATGGCAAAATCCTTAACTGTTTAGCCCATGCAGTCCTTGGTTCAGCCACTGTGCCTTCTATAACACTAATAAATTCTCATTGCCTTATGGTGACAAGCAGTGGCGCCAACTTCAGGTCAACATTGGGGGGTCACAATATATTTTTTTTCAGGCTGCTGTATTCCCAAGGGTAGGCTGCCTTGCCCAAAGTCCAGCCTTTTATAATGTTAAAAAGGTTTATTTTGAAAATATCAGTAGGCTACTTTATTGGATTAATGTAAAATCTGGTTGTGATCTGTGAAATAACGTTAATTGGCTGAATGGACGTGGCTAAACTGTTTTCATTCATTTATTTAGCCTAGGATTTGAAATTGCAAACGGGCCCTTAAACATTGTGTTAACCCATAGGATACTCGTGTCGCATTTTTTTCCAGCCTTCTTCAAGACGCACGCAATATGCGCACACAATAATTATGCATGCAACACGTGGTTCATCGGCCAAGGCCGCTGTCTCTTAACGCTACTCCAACTACAACGCTATAGGCTACATATCTTCCATCATCCACGCATCTGCTGTATTTAAATAGTGCCGCATGCTGAAGACGCATTGTTAAAAGTACACCCTATCTCGACAAAGAAAATGAAATCCCAAGCTGCAAGTTAAAAACCGATATTACCTCAGCGCTAAACTGAAGCATAAGCTAGGGGAGAGCCGGTGCAAAAGTAAAGTGGGACGAAAGTAATACGGCGATTTACTCACAGCCATCCGCACTTCGATGCGTCATTTTAGGTCAGCACGTGCAGCTCGCGACACCCTCCAGACCCGGGCAAAATCTTGAGGTTTCGACACTTCCCCGCGGAACGAGACCGGAAGACCGTTTTCCACAGTGGTGAGTAAATTCAGACAAATGGTAAACTTTTTTGACTTAAAGATTGTCTTTATCGCTCCATGCGTCATATTTATGATGAAGTGATAGGTCATTTAGTTTTGTAACATATCCTGAAGTTTGAAATGTCAGACTTTTTCCACTTTAGAAGCAATCCTGGTTCTAATGTCTGGAGTCACTGTCAGGGCGGAAGTAGCAACGGTTACATTCGTCCCTCTCTGCTAATACGGCCAAATTTTCTTGTGTTATATTTTACCGACAGAAAATTCCAAGAATTAGGGTCAGAACTACCCAGAGAGGAAAGGTTGACCAGCGGAAGGGCCTTTCTTGATGTCCGAAGAGGCGAGAGTATAAGGAGGGCAGCAGAGGTGCATGGCGTTTGTCATGTCACCCTGTTCAGGTACTGCAAGAGGAGGGCAGAGGCAGGAGGGCAGCAGGCCAGAGCCCCAGGGTACAGGGCTCACAACAAAGTCTTCACAGAAGAACAGGAGAAGAGACTGCAGGCATATATAAAGAGAGCAGCTGATATATATTTTGGCCTGAGTCCTAAAGAGGTTGGAGTAACACTGCAGACAGAGCTACACCACTATCGCCATTTGCCTAAGATAGCAAGCACCTCAGCTCCGGATCTGCCCCGGCTCTGAGGTGCTTGCTATCTGGGAATTAACCTCTTTTTCATGCTGTTTTAGGTGCGAAAGTTCTCATATGAGCTGGCCGAAAATATTGGCCTCAAAACTCCATGTTCATGGGAGAAAAACATGGTAGGGAAGGACTGGCTCCTTCCTCGAGCGCAACAAAACCCTGTCCATCCGTCGACCTCAAGCCACCAGCATGTCCCGTTCCACCAGCTTCAACAAGACCAATGTGACAGCGTTTTTTAAAAACCTAAAGACTGTCCTCACCCGCTATAATTTTGAAGCAAAGGACATCTGGAACATGGGTGAAACAGGTAAAAATTTATATTTAGATAAATGAAAAAGCAACAGTGATTTGCAACAGCAATAATTCATTTCATTTATTATTTTAGGTACCACAACGGTTCAAGTGCCAGACAAAATCATTGCCACCAAGGGGCAGCGCCAGGTCGGTGCTGTGACCTCTGGGGAAAGAGGGACATTGGTGACTGTTGCCTTTGCTGCCAATGCACAAGGCAACTTTGTTCCCCCTTACTTTATCTTCCCAAGGAAGAAGTTCCAGGACCACTTCATCCTGGGATGGCCCCCTTGGCTGCACTGGTTCTCCCAATGGGTCGGGGTGGATGCAGGAAGACAGATTTCTTGGCATTTTTACAGCATTTTGCAAGGCACACCCGCGTGACCCCGGAGTCAAAGTTGCTGCTACTCTTAGACAATCATTCATCACACCTCTCTGTGGTAGCTATTGACTTTTGCAGGTCACATGGCATTGTACTCCTGTCTTTTCCCCCCTGCTCCATCTTCAGCCGCTAGACCGAAGCGTTTTGGTCCTCTGAAGCACTACATTAACAGTGCAACAGACAATTGGATGCGAATGAACCCTGGAAGAACTTTGACCATCTACAACATCCCAAGTCTTGTGGCTAAAGCTCTGCCTCAAGCTGCGACAGCAAGCAGCATTTCATCTGGGTTCAAGTGTACCGGTATCTGGCCCTTGAATCCAGATATTTTCAGTGAGACAGACTTTGCTCCAGCTTTTGTGACCGACCGTCCTGCACCTGCACCAGCACCAGCTCCATCCCCAATGCCAATGCCAGCTCCATCACCAGCGCCCTCTTCATCACCAATGTCCGCTTCATCACCAGCACCCTCTTCATCACCAATGTCCGCTCCATCACCAGCGCCCGCTCCCGTAAGACACCAGCAACCTAGCCAGAGCCCATTTGAGCTGCATCCCCATGAGTCTGCCATTCCTCTAGATGGTGAGAGTTTGTGTCTGTGTGTGTCTTTAAATGTGCATGTTGAGCCTTGCCAAGCATTTATTATTTTTTTGAAATATTATCTATCCAGGTATGCTTGTGGTTCCAGGAACATCTAGTGGCACGCCAATACAGAGGTTCAGCCCAGAAAAGGTTCGCCCATATCCAAAGGCTGGCTCGAGGAAAGAAAATAAAAGAAGAGGCAGAAAGAGGTGAGCAGAGTGTCGTTTTTAACTTGTCTTGATTTTCTTGCTTGTATAAAAACAAGCTGATTCTGACTACTATCTCATTGAATGTTGCAGGTCAACAGCAATACTGACTGACACCCCAGTAAAAGCTGCCTTGGAGGAGGAGACTCGGCAGAGGGGCCAGAAGAAACAGTCCTCTTCAAAACGCCCAAAGAAGACGTTGTTAAGCGGATACACTGCAACCACAGTTTCTCGGGGCAATGAGGAGGAATGTCTTGTTTGTGGGGAAACATTTTCCTCATCTTTGCCTGGAGAAGTGTGGGTGCAGTGCATCTTTTGTCTGCTGTGGTCACATGAGGCATGCACTGAGGGTGCAGCTCATTATATCTGTCACAACTGTGATGAAAATGTTTAAAACAAATGTGTGATTGTTTTTGCTTCTGTTTTAATGTCATTTTTATGATTGAATTGAATAAATGAGTGTGCTGTATATTTACAATTGCATGTTAGCAAAGACATTGTTTGATTTTTTTCAAATGAAAAACGACAGTAATTCAAAAGATTCCAGTTAATTTGATCAGGTTACTTTTGTCCCGCCCGTGCGCTACTTTCATCCCGACTGGAGGGGTCGAAAGTAGCAATGCGCAACTTCCATTGGACGGCAAACTATGCCGAAGTCAATATATATTGGGATGATTTAGCACCTGATATTGACAGAGCACACCAAAAGTAGTTTATCGCTCTGAATTTTTTTTCAGTCTGTAATGTTATCTTTTAAAATGACGTTTATGTGAAAAATGTTACTTTTGTACCAGCTCTCCCCTACTGATTAAGGCAGTGCGGGACCTTTTTAAATAACGCTAATGCAAGCCGTCTACGATTGCAGTTGCAGATTTAGAAGCTGAATCCATATTGGAATTAATATTCAAGTCCAGAAAATTTCACGAAAGTTGGCAGGAGGCTTATTCATTAAATCGGCTATTGCTTCATAAACATAATACAGACAGGGTAACAAAAGACAAGTTGTCAAACTCAATGGGCTCTTTTAATGAACTAGTTAAAGAAATATAATTGCTTGATATAGCCTGCATGTCATTTTCCGGAAATATAAAATTATGTTAATTAACCACGGTACTTTATATTTTACTGCGTTTAATCTCAGCAAGGGAAATTCTGAAGCCAACGTCACAATTCATTTCCAATATGCATCCAGCTGGACGATGACAATGAGGTCCAGATACAAGTAATTAATCTTACTTGGCAATAGAGCGCTGTCCCTCGATGGAAACATATTTGAGCGAAGTCACGAAAAACGGAACACTTCTGTAAAAAATTAGGGTGTGTATTTTATTATTGCCAATTAAGGAACTGTTTACTTATTATTATAGGTGTATTATTTTTTATTTTTTACAAATTTATGTTAAAAAATAGCCTGTTTTTTAACCTTAATTTGTCTACTGCATTGCCAAAAACCAGTGAATCCCGCCAAAATTTACTTCACAAGTAGTCAATACCATACGTTCTTCATATAAAGCACACGTCTAAATTATCATGTTGAAAAACCTATTTATTTATCCACATTTCTGGGAAAAATGAAATTGTACCGTTTTTCGTGCCTGCGCTCATATGGAAGTGGGGAACACTTTTTATTAAGGCGATTGCATATTATTAACGTATTCACATACGCGAAAGCATTAAAACTAACCAAGGTACATTGAAAGCAACCGTTCAGGGGTACGTTTCCGAAAACCTTGGTTTGAACCGGACTATGGATTTTTTTAGAGTAGGCCACGGCAACGAATGAAGGACGCACATTTTCTGTACATTAATATTAATTCCAATATGGATTTAGCTTCTAAACCTGCAACTGCAATCGTAGACGGCTTGCATTAGCCTTATTTTATTTTTATTTTTTTTTTAAAGTTCCGCATTACCTTAATCAGTAGTTTGACTGAACGGGGCAGACGAACTACGAAAACTTGCGGTTTTATTACTGCAGGGTTTTTGCACCCCCAACCTTAACTTTGGAGGTGCAGGAGACCCAATGCCCCCCCACAAATGGCGCCTATGGTGACAAGTATGGTAACACTTTGGGTTCTACAGTAGTTTGCTGGTTTGGGCAGTTCAGAAAAGTGTGATGATAGTGATACCATAAATGGGGGATTTGAACCCATGGACTCATATTTATGTTGTTATTGTCATAGCAGCTATTCAACCACTGTGCTGTCTGTAGCATTGAGTTCCATGTGGAGTGGGTCCTGAGTCAAATACCTTCACCTATTGAGCAACAGGGCTCGTTTAAACACTGTCAAAACCTATTAAAATTCCACTCCACTTTCAAAACCTGCTAAGTCAAAACTTTGCGTTGCAAAATCAAAGTCATTTCTTAAAAATAATGAATTGCCTCATGGACTATGTCTGCAAAGTTAATAGTTTCAGTATAGTGAAAATTGGTATCTTTGGAAGATAATTTCTATGCCTACCAAAAAATCATATTTTTTCAAAAAAAAAAAAAAAATGGACCAACTTGACTTAGAAGGCTTTGCAAGTGGACTCCTCATGTAATCCGCATTTCATCCCTTTTTTTTTGTTGTTTGTTGTTTGTTGATTGTTGCCTCTGGAATAGGCACTGGCTTAATTGATATATATCACTTCATGTGTTGCAGATGAGTTCAGGGTTTTGTCAGGTAGGGTGGTTCTTCAGTATACTAATAAGCAGATGTGCAGATTTTAAAGGCCACCATCAAGGGTCTGGAGTTAGGCATTGTAAAGGTTTTAATGGGGATGGGGTACATGTGAGCTGGAACAAAATATGGCTGATATCAGAAATCTGAGGGTTAGGACAAGCCTGTGTTTTCCACACAAACTACTTTTCTGGGGGTGGGGTTGTAGCCCTTTTTCCTCACCCTGAACACATTCACACTGTTAAGCCCACGGCAACAACCTGCTCCCATCAACTCAGGAGGAGGATGCTATAACATGTGATTCTGCTAACTCACGCAAGGACTTGCCCTTGCTTCTATTACACTATGCACCGGCAATGACAGACTGCTAATGCTATCGGAAGATAACGCAGTCAGCGTACAATTTGCTCGGACAGCTGCATGCGCCTGACCGACCAGAAGTGGCCTCTAGAAACGGATGTCACCAACAAATTTTGACTGGACCTCCTGTAATAGTCAGTAATGTGGCTAGGACCACCCCACCAGAGGGCTCTCAGTCGAACGTCTTTGCTGTGAGCTTCTCGGAGGCCCCTCAAACAAACTTTTTGGCTTGTTCTCATTCTATAGCTTGAGGCCTGATATGCAATTTTACTTGGGCTACCTGTCAGGTAGCTTGAGTCTAAGTCTACGGTTACGTCTATCTATCTATCACCTACGTTGAGAATGGGAAATTACCCAGAAACTTTTGGGTATCGTGTCATTAAAACAAGGCAACACGCAAGGTCACTACCCGTTTCCACAAACGTCAAGGGAAGCCCAAGTGTGTGCCACTTTACATCTATTTTGTAGTTCTTTTAGTTATACTTACAGGTATGCCATAAGCTTGCAAGATCAATGGTGCTATGTTATATGAAATCATACCATGGTTTCAGAAATGGGTTGCATTGTCAGGTTCTATCTGCAATAAATACCACTTTTCAAGTAATTCATGGACTTCAATCAGCTTGTAAATTTTCAAAAACTGAGCAGCCAACAACCAATAAATATAAAACCGTTCAATATACTACTATGCTGAACAGGAAATGTGTTTGTTGTTGTTGTTGTTGTTGTTTTTTTTAAACAGCAATAGAAAAACAGTTAAAAACCAGCTCAGCAACAAGCCAAGCATACAGGAGAGGAATGGAAAAATTCATTTTCAGTGAAAGCAAAGACAGTTTCTCAAGCTATGTCTGTAAAAAAAAAAAAAAAACTGTAGATCTCAGTGGGAACAAACTGCTAGACGGCTCAACATGAACAGCCGGGGGTCTAAGCCTCATGCCCTGGTTTCACGGTTTTATGGTTTGACGACTTTACATGCCAACACCAGTCTTTACTGAGTGGTGCCATATGGCCTCTGAATTACCCAGCAACAAGGCGGTCACCCATGGGATAATTTGCCTGATTTAAAACCAGTGCTGTGTCTTCTGTGTCAGTCCCAGCTCTCCGAGTCTGCTGTAGACCACTTATAACAGTCAGTTTATCCTCATGGGCCCTAATCATAATGTGAGTACCGACTCTCACACAGGGGAAATAACAGTGCTAGCTGAGCAGTGGCAAATCCCACTCAGCAGGCTTAGGCCTGGAAGTTCCTGTGTACAAGTCAATCTGAGTTCAGTTTCTGTGGAGACTCTCACATAACAAGAGGCTTTTGATGCAGCGCTCACATGCATTTGCTACTGCTCTGCTCATGCTGGTGCTCACCCCTCCAAAATTATGTGCAAGATGTCACACTGAGCTTGAGACAAATGCTTCAATCCGCACTGAAAATTCCAGGTACATGAAAATAAAAAGTATACAATAGATTTATGAAGTAAGTTTGCATTAATGGTATAAGGCCTACAAGTTAGCAAGGTACAAACATTTGTGTATGCCAACCTCAATATAGTTTTGCGGCTGTCTGAATGGTTAATCGCAGGAATCTTCGTAACTCTGTAACCATCTCCCCCGCCTCTCCGGCACTGACCGGTGCTGGTCACAAGCTCATCTCCCTTGTGCTGAGCTGTCTCCTCAGAGCTAACTCTTCATCGTCATTCAGCTCAGGTCCCTTGCTTTTTCCTCCTGAGTAAGTTAATAGTGTTTGCTTCACTTTTATTTAAATATGATTTTTCACTTTTACAAGTTATTAATGCTATCACTAGACGATGACAATGTCACTTAGCGGACAATGTCACCCTTAATATAATTTGGCCACTAGCTAAGAGCCATTGTCAGTTATATCACATCTGGCATCACATGGTGAATAAGGATGTGTTATTTCACCCTTTACAAAGCATGACATTTGCTTATGTATGATTTATGAAGACATTATGTCTCATTTATGAAGGCATTATACATGCTGTATAAAGCCTTTATGAGCAACACTTCATCTAAAGTGTGACCCAGTTGAATGAAGTATTAACATGACTGAAAACCACTGGTTGTTGAAGTGTCTTCAACGATGATTTGTAAACAGCGTAACTCATTTAAGCAGAAAAAATGGGACCAGGAAAACTGCACTAAACTCCTCATTTAACTTGATAGGCCATCTCATATAAATGCTGGTCCTGTGAAACCCACGGCACATTTCAATCACCTCAGAAAGGTGATCATTTTGAAATGTTAGGCAGCAGTTAAGTGATTGAAATTCCCATTTCCCTATTTTTTAATCTTCCCTGCGTGTTCTATGACATCGAAGCTAACACGAACTGTGGCTGTTTTAATACCGGGATGTGCCAAGAAACAGTTGGAGGATTGCTGGAGATTAAACAGTGTGAGATAAATATCATTGCTCTGCTCACAACAGATATTCAACCCCCCCACCCCCAGCCTTTATCCCCTAGGCAGCCTATAATTTCAAAAAGCACTTCTGTGATGTGAGACTGTGCAGTCGCTGAAGCAGAATTATGTGATCTCTGTCAGACCTATAATCAATCACGCCTGTAAAAGAGGTAGAGGGGGAAGGAAGACGAGCAGTGCTTTGTCATAAGGCCCTCAGG
Source organism: Gymnothorax javanicus (assembly GCA_029692085.1). NCBI lineage: Eukaryota > Metazoa > Chordata > Actinopteri > Anguilliformes > Muraenidae > Gymnothorax > Gymnothorax javanicus. The sequence goes on from CM056195.1 coordinate 80,062,643, forward strand.
AGTGATACTGCACGGCGCCGCTCTCCCACAGTCCCCGCTGTCGAATCATTCTCCAATCAGCACTTGAGCCACTTCAAGTGAACTAAAGGGCATTAGCAAGCACTAGGCAGCCTCAAAAATCTACCCAGCTTGGCAGAATAGTATTATGATCATTTCACAGATCATTACACTAAAATACAACATATATTGCATATGAGTAGACATATTTTTTTTTATCCTCTGCAAGAGAATTACTTTAGGCTTGTACTGTAGCTAACTTCCTGGAACATGTGACTTGCGTACCTGTGAGAGACAGGGTATGCTGGTTCCTGTTGCTCCCATCACTTAATTGACCAATTAAGGCAAGTGATTACCAAGTGCACACACCTCACATGGCTTCGTAGGGGTAAATTGCTTGCTGAATTGATTCCTTCACTAAAATGAAGCAACCATTTCCAGTTCTGATTGACAAATTAAAATGCAAGGGAGGGAGGCCAACAAGTGATTTGGACCACTGGAAGTGATTGTAATGAATAATTGGAACTATGAACATTTTTCTTGGAACGTATGCAGACTACTAGGTCTTTCCAGCCACTTATTTTTCAAAGTCTCCCTACCTTTTTTGCTCCTTGTCCACCAATTGGGGAGAAAAACAAATCAAAGAAAAGAAAGTGAAGACAAGGAATTGAACACACGTGAATTCACATCAGTGACGGGTTTTGCAGATGCATTAACAGGATCAAAGCAGTTGATCTCATTTTTCTTCCTGGCTCATGTTCAAGACCTGTATCGCCTCAAAGATGGTATACCTCAATTTCAAGGTTGGGTGTGAGAATGTACTGAAAGCAATGAAAAATCAGCAATTGGAATCAACTTTTCTTCCTTCCTTGGACCGAAAATCAATCAAGGTTTGCCATCATTTAAGAGATTCCAATCCATTACATCCATTAGGAAAAAGAAATGGGAGGGAGGTTTCCCAAACCATCATTTGCTGAAGTATTTACATTTATTATATATATATATGAAGAGTTTGTTTCCAAAACGCAATAAGTGCCAAAATTACAAAAATTGAGATAATACCATCAAGCGATAGCCCTGTGCTTCTTACACATGGTGCAAAAATCCATTTTCAGATATTCATACTATAAGGTGTATTTTTTCATGGTCAAAGTTTGTGTCCTCCTATAAAATGCAATAGGCACCAACATAGAAAAAGCTGATTTACTCAAAATGAGGAAAATGGATACATTGCGTTTTGGAAACAAACTCTTCATACATATATATATATATATATATATATATATATATATAAATGACGTATAAACAGTTGATATGAATCCACCTAAAAGTGACATCATTCGCTTTTGTCAATCCATCGTCTCCACTTCTTTTTCTAACTTTGTTTTCCTGATGGGAGAAGCTAAGTGCGAGTACAAATAGAAAGAAAAGTAAGAATATGAGGAAGTGAGAAATTAGCTGTTGGAGAGAGCAGGAAGTTCTCAGCTGAGCTGCTGAAGCTCTGCCAATATCTCCAATGCAATAACAATGGGTACATTTTTATGGCCAGATGAAATATTAGACCTGGATAATGCCAATTCAGCAATAATTATCTAATACACGCTGCAAGAGTAAATGAATGTATTCAAGGCCATGATTATGCTTGATTCCACTGAAAATTATTATTAATTATTTTAGATGATTTTTTCTTTTTTCTTGACTAAGCTGTTAAATTGCCCAGAAAAAAGTCACTTCAAGAAATATTTTAATCTTCTTGCTCAATTAAAGCCATTATATTCAGCTTTTCTTAAAAAGCTTTCACAAAATTCCATTTGCATCTTGTCACTTTACGGGTATTATAAGGCTGCTGTGACCAGGTTTTTTTTTTTTTTTTTTTTTTTTTGAGTCAGTCAATTTATCTCCAGCAGAGATCTTGGTAGGAATTTTGAGGATGTTTTATTGAATTGGGCTCTTGTACCCAGTTGTGGTTCTTAATACAATCTGTTTCTCAGGAGTTGTTTGGACTATGTCAGCAGGTCTGTTAGTCAGCTGTGGAAAGTTAATGCTCTCAGTCTCTCCGTGAGACCTGATATTGCCAGCTATCCTCTTTCCTGACTGTTGGCATTGCAACATTTCAATTTCATGGTTGAGCAGACAAGAATCTGAGCGATTAGCTGTGAAAAGGACTTCACGTAGCAGAGAAGATTGGAGCTGAATCAGAACAGAGAGGGGATGCACTTTTGCAGCAGATTCTCCTTCAGTTTTTATTGGTGAAGACATCACATCTCCATTTTATCCCCAGATGCTATCAGATCAGATGTTCAAGGAGCGTGGGTCAAAGTTCAGGGGCAAAGGTACTTAATTTGAGCTTTTTACATGTATTCTTGGTATTGTGAGTTTTTCTGCAGGAGACAATGACAAAAAAGGTTTGCTTACCGTTTTCAGTCATGGAAGAAAGTCCTCTTGGTAGTATTTCAGTTAGTGTTAAATTCGTCATCAAACTAAGCTTCAATAAAATGATTCCCTTTAAGTGCAAAATGAATGGTAAGTGCTGTTACTAAGTACTTAATAAATACACTCAGGTGATATTTTGTCGATAAGATGTATGTTGGAGCAGTAATACTGGCTCCACAAAATTGGTGGCTGGGTTGCTCAACTTATGGCTGACAGCCTTAAAGGTTGTATCAGCGATTCTGCGCCAAAACATAATTTGTCACGTATAGGAGATCTTTCCTCACAAACTGTTAGCAGCTCATCTCATGAGTGGGCGGTGAAAAACTCCCGTCTCTGTAGGCCACCTATAGGCACTAGGCCCTGAGAGAGATACACAAACTTGTGTGTACCTACCCGCGTCCTCCAAACATCAACAAAAGTGTTCCAACGAATCGGAGGGCAGGGATGGGTCTTCTGCGCCAGTTCCGTGCTCATGCGCGACAAGTGGGTGGGACTGAGCGGGCAACGAAACGAACTGGCAGTGGCACTACCGATGTGGCAGGTTGAAGCATGGCGGAAGTTAAACCGAAAAAGAGATGCTCGAACGAGTGCATTCGAGAAAAAAGGAACGCGATCGCAGCTATGCGAAGTCCCGAATAAACATGCGGAAAGCATACCAACGTTGGAGGGAATTCGGGGAGTTGAATGGTTTTAATTCTAACGCCCAGGTCGCCTTATTTTGACTGAACAGGTGAGTGGAGCTGGTGCTAACTCGGTTGGATGAGAACTGTAAATTGTCATTCCGAGCAAAATTGAGGAAAGCTCGTCCATTGTTTTTGTAAGGCCATCTTGCATAGATCATGCGGGTCAGAATGAATCAAACGGTAGAAAGATCGATATTTCCTCTTTAGAGCGAGTTAGTTAGTTAGTTAGTTAACCTTTGCTAACTCTCGGTTGGCAAGCTAGTGAGTTTGCTGATTCTGTCTGATCAAACCAGAGTTCGTGTTCATATAATAACATTTTTTCTCTGGTTAGTACTCAGAGTTGAAATTCATTGACGAATGTATAACCGTGTGATAAGTTTAGCTAAAAGTGGTCATCTATGTGACGTTGTTAATGCTCATTTTTAATGCCTAGCTAAGCAACTTGTCAGATACCTTGTTGTAGCTAGCTATCGTTCGCTTCTACAGACTATGATGGCACCAAACTGTTTGCCCACTTTAGAATCCACACTATCGAGTGCCTAGCTTTTTTTTTTTTTTTCATTTATATATATATTTCTTATTTTCATGTACATCATACTGTTATGTATTTTTGGCCTTAAAATTGTGTTAAAACAAGAAATGGACTTACCCAGCTGAGTGAGCCATAATTATTTAGACATTTCACTTTAAGAAAAGCGTGTTCATGTTCCAAGCTCTTGAAGGGGAGGGGCGAGCGGCTCTGTTGTGTTTTGAGAACGTTTCAACTGTCAACAATAGTGACGTCATATCGCTGATACAGCCTTTAAGTTCATTTGTGTCGTTGGTGGAAGCGTAAAGGCCCGCTCATTTACTACAGGGATACCCACAGCTTCCCACAACCAGTTTTTCATTTCAAGCCAGTTCTGTTTTATGTCTCAAAATTTTTTTGCCATGCTGAGGTGCTGCATACCTGTACCTACAGTCTGTCCACAAGCTCAAGGTAGAAACTACTCTTTCCTATCCGATTATCTCCTGCAATGTTTCTCACGAACTCAAGTGCAATTTTGTAGTCACTGTCTACAATGTTAATGTTAAGCTGGAGGGCATTTTAACAGTTAAATAAAGCTCTAATAAATCTCAACAAACACAGACACATGTACACTGGGTCAGCCCCTTGACCGGCAGCCAAGCCCTCTGTCAGTCAGACTGGACTTCTTTGTTTGACTTTGTCACATTGATTTTGTTCAGTGTTTCCTTTGTGCTGTACAATTAACACCCTTTCCCTCTCAGAGTCTGCATTTAGAGGAAATCTATACAAGGAAGACGCCAACAAAAGGCAGGATACAGTCAGGTCTCTTCCGTTATTCATTACCAAAAATTGTTTTCCTGGTCCCTCTGGCTCTGCTGAGAACAGGATATTGAGGCTGGCTCGACATGTACAGTGCCACCTGGCCAGCATATCTTGCCTTTAACTATAGTGGCATTGAAGACTTTTGCTTCTATCTAAGCCATTAAAAATATAATTCTTTTCCAATATTTTGTCTCCAATGTTTGCTTTCCTCCTCTGAAATAAATTGTGACCTCAGAATTATAAGGTTCTATCAGGCATATGTTTCTGGGGCAGATAGAACCTTATAATAGTAAAAGCACAAAATTCCTTGCTTGAATGGTAAAGTAATGTGACAGTTTCTTTTAAACAAAGGCAGATGATTATCATGCCAATGCATCTTCCAGCTAATACCAGTTAGAATTCTAAAATGGTTTCAAGTGTGTATTCTAGAAGTTTGGAGCTTGGCTTTGGGTGTTTTCTACACTTGGCTTGTGGCGGAACAAAGATGGATATGTTGGTGGAGGAAACTGTTTGGTCAGCAGAGGACAGCTACTTGACCAGCTAGTAGCCCAAAGCTTTTTTTTCAGCTGTTGCGAACAAGGGTGAAAGTGAGAGAAAGCGAGTGAAAGAGAGTCAGAGAGAGAGAGTGAGAGAGCGAGAAGATGGGCAGGGGCATTCTTTGGGTTCTTGTCCCATAGATTACTAAATATGGAGAAGTTGCATTGTTCTTTTGGGAGCAAAGTAACTGGAAAAACATAAACACACCCATTCTAAATGATATGCCATAATGTTACTATGACACTGAGAAATACATACTTCTGGCAGAGGGGAAAGGATCATGATGTTTGGGGTTGCCATAAAAGTTCCCGGCCAATGTCAAGCTCAATCCCGTTGGATCATTCAGAAGGCCTTGTTTTGTTTAATCTATCTGTGAGTAAGTGAGCAACCCTCCTGAGAGCGCAGGACCTTGGGAAACGCAGTATTACATCTCTCGACACATCTCTTCATCTGCTGTAATTAATCATGTCTTTAGAAGAACAAAACAGAAATATGCAGCTGACATGCTGCCAGCAAATTCCCTCTCTGTTCTCAGCAGATGCTCCAAGAGCTGCAAATAAGACGTTTTCAATTAAAAGTTTGAAGAATCTCTCTGAAAAGGCGTGATGGCAGCAGTATTTATTCACATCTGAATGGAAATTACAGTCGTGATAAAAATGATTGTGGCATTTTGTCAATTCCCCAAGCTGTACCTCATTATAGAATCTTTCAAATCACTCAGTTTTTCTCTCTTATTCCTTGGCAATAAATGAATGAGAACAATGTGGTTATGTCAAACCATGTTCTTCAGAATATCAGTATAGATTAAAATGTGTGGTTACGCTTCACATTGAGGTCCACATAAATTGACACTAACTAATGTTGTTGTTACTTATGGAAAAGTTACCCAGCACACTGTTAATTCATGTTGGCGACAACAATAGTTAATGACAATTCAAACGAAATGTGGAATGTCAGCGAACACTGACATTTTTCTCAGTATTTTGAATGAAATTCTTGGATATATTTTTGGAATTATAAACAAGGCCTAATGTATCACATATGGATCATTCATAGATGTTTATCTTATTTTGGCTACTGGATAAATTATCATTAGAACAGTGACAAATGCATTCAATGAGCAAATTAATTAAAGCTATTTTCACATTAAAATGAGGCATTTGTACATCATTAATTCATGTTAAAAATTACATGAGTTAATAGTATGTCGTGAGCATACAGAAAAGTTTATGCTGAGCTGTGAAAAAAATATGTGCTCTCTTATTTGTCACATTTACATGTTTCAGAACATCCAACTGATTTTATACAAGATAAAGACAATGGGTCTCATTCATGAAACGTGAGCAGAACGAATTTGTGTGTAAACTGTTCGCAGACGGAAATTTACTTGCATCTCCTCATTCATCAATATTTTAGTAGCTCCGATCTTTTCGTAGCTATTAACAAAATGTACACATGCTGCTGACCACGCACAGTGCTTGTGTAAATTTAAGAATGCACTTAAATAATACTTGTCATTATTGGAAATTACAATTTTAATTCATATTGCGCTCTGTTATGTACACAATACGCAGATGCCTTTGAAACACGTGATATAGCCTAAACATAACAAACGATTAAAAATATAACACATTTAGTTAAATTAGTTGGCAGTTGGCAGGTTTAAGATCCAGATTAGGTTCATGATTGTGAATTATCTATGTGAATCGACTCAATAGATTACACGTTCTTTCTACATGTTGAATGATGATAATAAAAAAAAAAAAGTGGAGGCATGTCGCTGTCTCCGTCAGGTATAATTCCTGACAGAGAGGTCTCCCCAATTATGCCAGCGATGTGCTCATCTGCAGTTAGTTCGTCCATGAACAACAAAAAAGTCGCAAGTGACACTCCCGATAAAACCTTTTTCGTGGTGCAGAAAAACAGGTTTCATCAGGAATGTCACTTGCGACCTTTTGTTATTCATGGGACGAGTTGTGACTGTGAGCCTCCTCCTCCTGTGGCTGATGTAATTTTTTTTTGTGTGCGCGCTTATACATTTCTTTGCCTCCAGTTTCATGTCAAACCATTTACGCTTCACCTCGGACATGGTTCTTTGGACTACAAAGACAACATTAACGGCATCTGTCACCTCCCCTCCAGGCCTTCGCTTTGCCTGTCCCTGTCACACCACTGCTAACAGATGAAAATAAAATGTTTTTCTTAACTCCACTTCACCCAAAATTATTTCTATCTCTGCTTCGAATAATTCTTTTTCTTTCTCTCTTTTCTTTGTTTGCTCCATGACTGACAGGTCGACTGGATGCATCTAAACCTCCTTATATGGTGGTCATTGGCAATTCATGGGCGGGGATTTATGCTAATAGCTGATTACTGGGAGCGCGCTGTCACTTTACGATGGATTGGCATTCATGATCATACACACGTGTTTACGATCAGATCTGAGTTTCCCGCGGTGTTCATGCATCAGGAAGTTTTTTTTAGTAGCGTAGGCTTTTATGTGCAAATCTACGCACAAATTTACTAACGTTTCATTAATGAGACCCAATGTGAGTAAACACAGAATTTAGCTTTTAAATAGTCATTTCATTTATTGAAGGTAAAGAGTTATTCAAAACCTATATCACCCATGTGAAAAATAATTCACCCCCTGAGCCGAAGGTTGTGCCACTCTTGACTACAACAACTGCAATCAATTATTTGTGATACCTGGAAATGAGTCTTTTACATTACTATAGGGAATCAGCTATCCAGGTGGCTCTCTGAACTCTAAGATGCTCAAAATGGTGCAGATATCAAGTCATAAGATAATCATACATTTAACACAAATCAACTTTTTACGCATGAAATTCAATATGAATTTAAGCTTTTCTGGTTAAATTTAGCATGAATTTATCAATAGAGGTGCAGTTGGACATCAGTGGTCCCCAGTAACCTCTCCAAACACAAAACATGCCTTTCTCCATGATAAAGTTTAGAATTTTGTCAATTTTTCTTCTGAGTCCCACAAGCAAGCACACATACTCAAAGGAACTGCTTATTTAACGATCAGAACATTCAACCAGCAATGAAAAGCCAGCAGTTCCCACTTCTGAGCTCGCAGCCTTATATAAACACTTTCCACACCTTATGAGGAACAAGTATAACTCACTAACTCAGTAATATATGAAATATACCTTATTATAACAGAACAGACATTCCACTATCAGGAAAAATCAGGCAATATTCTGCCCTAGATTGAACAGAATGGTAATGAACATACCAGGGGTCTTCCTTGAAAGGCATAATAAACAAGCCAAAACATCGGCATTTGATTTTGTTGAATACGGTATAAATTCAAAACAAAAAGCCAAATTGAGCAAAATGCAACCACAGCAGCAGTAGCAGTATTTCTTCATTAAATCCCTCCTCCAGAGACAGATGTATCCGGTAGAAGGAAATAATTCCCATTGACCATGTCCGTACCTCATTTAAATCCCGTAAATGTAACTGAACACTTCAGGCCTATTTTGGAAGTTTTTTTTTATTTTAAATTGCGTCATTTTCAGCTGCACAACTGTGCCTAACGTTAAGAGAATAAAATCTACCTGGCTCTTACTATAACTATAAGTGTGCAGTTTCCTGAGCCTTTTAAATCATTGTGGATAGGCTATCAACATTGCTTAGGAGGATAAAAGGAGTGCTGAATTTGTTGGAGGAATCTAAAGAAATACAAGGTAGGGAACTACCCGTTTTTTTTTTCTTTTTTTATAAATTTGGCATCTCCAATCCCACCCAAATCTGGAATGCTCAATTGGGGAACTATGTACAACACTTGCTTGTATGCGACCCCTTGTTGCCAATTCAGGAGAGTGCAGACAGTTCGCGGCTCTCCTCCGAAGCACGCGCCCATCAGCCACCGCTTCTTATACACTAATTGGTTGAATCGTCGCAAGTTCAGAGTGAGGGCGGAGGACACCCAAACATGAACAAGCATAGAATCTTCCTGACGAGCGCCCGTCTTGGCCAACAGGAGGCGCCAAAGCAACGAATAACATGGAACCATGTTATATTACCCTTCCCGGCAGACCCTTCCCAATTTGCATCCCTGTAGCGCAATGGCCAATTGTGCGCTACGCTGAAAAAGCTGCCGACCACTGCCGGTTGGTACGACCAGGGCTCGAACCCGCGTCGTGATAGTCACTTCTGCTTCGCAGTGTGATGCTTTAACCGAGTGAGCTATCCGGCAGCCGGAACTACGCGTTTTTGATATGTGATGACTATAATTGATAGTAGAATGGCATCGTATCAATATCATGTTGAATTTTTGCCTCAGAAAACTTATTTTTCTTAAAGGGGACCTATTATGCTGATCCTTCTTTTAATACATGTAAGTAATGTTATAATGTTGGATGTCCATACTCAACCTATGTAAAGTTTCTAAACATAAGATACAGGGGTTTTGCCATAATCCAAGAACGTGATTTCATGAACGTGATTTCCTCTCTGAACAGCTCGTCTTGATATCTTCCACGAGATCTGGGTAAAACCTGACGTCAGGTTGTGCCGTCCAATTAATACAGACCTAGCCAGAGCCAATCACGGCGCTGGACCTGCCCACACCAGAAACTATTCTAGCAGGCACAAACAACTGCGGATCATACTATGCCTTAGTAGCGTCTACGCTTTTGGAAATACAAAAGAAGAACCACAGATCATTTGAGGTGCAGTTTTGTCAGTATCTCTCCCAAAGCTGCTTGTCTGTTTACTTTTGGACACGAAGAAAAGCACCTATTTCTCTTCCAAAAGACAATGCCTCCAAAAATCAGGGGGTTGCTTTTTTGTTTGCTGGCAGCAAACAGCCATGGCCAAAGGGAACGTTAGCTGTTTGTGCTCAGCATTTCACCAAAGACAGCTTTGTCAATAAAGGATAATTCGACACTGGATATGCATTTCAGCTGCTTCTCAAACCTGAAGCAGTCACATCGATCAAGCGCTCGGAGCCACAAGCTGTAAGTAACGATATAACAGCAAATAATGTAAGTGAAGCTAACGTGTTACGGGTGGCTAGCAGGACCGCTAACGATAGTTAGCACTAAAAACTGGCCTCAAACGCAGGCCTTGTAAAATATCCGAAGATTAAGCCAGTATTGGTTGCTACTGTCCGTGACTCACAGATGCAGAAGCTTTAAGTTGCTTTTACTGCATAAGCCTACCTAACGTGATGGCCTGTTGATTGTGGCTGTAGCGCAGTGGCTAACGTAGCCAAGTTACTGTTGCCAATGTTTGTGTCCTAAATATGCAAGAGTAATATCAGGGGAAATTCAACAGAAGGTGTGTGAACATAAACCTCATTTGAAGCTAACTTTTTGTACTTGTTTGTAATTTGAATTCTTGGTACTGTCCACGGTAACGGAACTTGCTGTCTGTAAAACTTGTATTGCAAGGGTTTGTCTCTGTGGTTGTTATGACCGCTGGGTTACCAGCTACTGCATGTTAGTTTGCATGCCGCCATGCTATTTAATAATGCTCCTGGTTAACTTATATGCAGTAATTCTGATTGGTATGCTTGTGTTACTTCGGTAAGCATCAATGTGGCAGTTTTATCATAACGTTGGCCGATTGCAGCCACTACAGTTGAAGCTAACCGGACAAGTGCTGTATGTGTCTGCAAAGTTGGGCTGAAAGGGCTGCAGTTAGACCAGATGTAGGTTTTGCAGAGCTTGGGATATGTGTTTGGGTTTGTTTACGGCTGCTTGTGATCACTTCACTTATCCATGACTGGGATCAGCTGCATAATATCTGGGCTAGCTCTCTGATGCTACTGTGAAAGCAATCGCAAAACGCACAAGCTCTAACATGTCTGGTATAACAAACGATTTCTCTGGCGTAATTTCATCCCCTTTGGAAAATGTTCTGTCTAATAAAAAGCCGGAAAAGGTGGAGATTGAATAGGAAATTCTTTCCTGTAAAAGTTATCGATTTGCTAGCTCCATATAAGCAACTGCCCACGCTCACAGAACTTACGGTCTGTAAAACCTGTATTATGTTCATAACATAACCAGAGCTCTCTCTAGCTGTCGCACTATCCATAAAGCTGCTTTCACACTGGACCCAAAACGAATTTTTCGCGCAACAGATTACATTCAAAGTCAATGCAAAGACGCGAATACACGCGTTATGGGCGCGTTAAGCCGCTTTCACACTGGACGCAAAACAAATTTTTTGCGGGACAGATTACATTCAAAGTCAATGCAAAGATGCGAATACACGCATTATGGGCGCGTTAAGCCGCTTTCACACCGGGCGCGAAATGAATTTTTCGCGCGACAGATTTCACGCGCGACAGATTACATCTGTCAGTGCAAAGTCAATGCAAAGAAAATGCATTGACTTTGAATGTAATCTGTCGCGCGAAAAATTCGTTTTGCGTCCGGTGTGAAAGCGGTTCATCGCGCCCATTTTCCGCGAGCAAACGCTGGTCATTCCGACGCAATAAATAAACCATTACCACGGGCAATTTCCGAAAAGGCCGTTCAGCCTGGAGCTTTCGCTCCTCCGTCATGTACCAGCGCAGAAGCTGTTCGTTACGCCACGCTAACGACACACCACAGTTATGCACACGAACCAGCAGGTCCTTATAATACACACCTAAGCAGTCCATAAGTTGTTGGTCCACTTTTTGCTGCTCCTCACTGTCCAAGTTTCCCTCTAAACTCAGACCCAGCGGATTTCTACGGTCTCCGGTCTACACTTGGGTATGTCGACCCGTTCTACAAATGTGTCTGTATGGGGTGGATTCTAGCTTTCCCTCAATCCTAGCTATATAGTAGAAACACCAGTGTACTTTCCATAGTAGCTGTAAGTATATAGCAAATTAGAGCTTGAGCTGCCAGACTTTCACACTGCATCCTCCACTTTCGCCGCTGCATTTATTAGAAGAAGTTCATTTCATTAGATCTATACACATGTACTGTGTTTGATTGCGGAATTTCCCCGCCGACTGCTTAGCTCAGATGGCAGACGCGTCTCAAGTTTCACACTGGGGAGGCGGACCCGGAAAACTGCATTCTGCCGAGTCCCGCCCAGCTCCGCCCTCCACAGAGCTGGCCAATCAGAAGGAAGTGGGCACACGGGGAGGGGGGGCCATAGCGGAAGAGCCACCCAAACGAGGCGTTTCAGGCAGAGACTACAATGGACTACAAATGAGGTTTTTTGAGGATGGCATTATGAGCTGAATAAGGACCCTTTTTGGACTGTGAACAATCAGGAGTACTCTAGGGGAGTCAAAAAGCAAAATAAAAACTTGGAAATGTAGCATAATAGGTCCCCTTTAACTACTAATTGGGATACCATTGGCTTTCTGCAGCTGAAGTGCTTGCTGCAGAGGACAACAATTTTTCCTGTCACAAGAGATCATTTTTTTAAAACTGCTGGATAGATACTATGGGCAAGTATATTAAGCAGTTTGCACATCAGGCTTAGCTGAGGAGTTTAATTTATGTACCTCCTGAAAAAAAGGGATAGGTCTAAACTCATCCATCTTCTAAACCATGTTCGAGCTAGGCTTGCGTGTGAATATGCAATAACTGATCCGGGTGTGTCATCTAGTGATAGAATATTGTAATTGCGTGCATAAATTTGCAGCTCCATATCCACTGGCAGACATGTCTGCACAAAGGGGTTAAAGAAATGAAATCATAATTTAAAAACTGCACTTTGTGTATTCTACGGTTATATAATATTATATCGAGTTTGAAACATTTCATTGTGACAGATATGAAAGAATGGAAGAAATTGAGAAGGGGCCAATACTTTTTCATGGCATTATATGTGTTTTAAGTGTACAGGCCATTCCAAGCATACTGGATAGAGTTCTCATCCTGACAGTCTGAGGCTGTCCTCTGTGCTCTGTTTGTGGAGGGTGTATTAGAAGCTGTGACAGGTGTCTGTGACACCGCCCGCTTCACACACGGTCTTTGCCCACGGTGCGGGGGTCTGCGGCTTATATCTAGGTGACAGGAGCAGGCCCTGGCATTCGAGCGAAGTTGTTCACAGCACAGCTCCTGCTGGGAGATAATGACCATGGCTTGAGCCTCCATCTAAGGCTTGACAGGCCTGTCTATATTCCCAGCCACCTGCTTACCTTGTTGCACCGGAGCCCGCATCTGTCTGGTGCACGACTAGCAAACACATGCAAATGCTAGGCGGAGAAATGGTGCTAGATAGAAGTCACTGTGGTCCGTTGCACCAACATAGCCATCATTAACAAAATCGAGTCAATTGAGCATTTTGTGTAATATTACGCATTTGCCATTTATGAAACATTAATCAATTGATATATTGGCACAGCCTGAAATTTGACTTAATTTTGAAGATTTTGTTCTTCACAAAAATATTTGCCTCAATGTGCATTTTAGTCTTGGAATCATTTATAAAGTATGAAATTTAGCTACTATGAGGTAAAACACAACAATGTAAACTTTCAACTTTTGAATTGTGTAAATTAATTTTTAAAAACAAAATGTTAAAGTAACAAATTTTAACAGCTTTATTGACACATTTCCTGGATCATATGGCAAACTGCATGTGTGTCCACCGTTTGCTGCAAGCAGTGCCTGAATCCTACGTGGCATAGAGGTCAAATTATCGCTTTGCCTCTGTGGGGTCTGATCCCACTCTGCCAACAGAGCAGCACTGAGTTCACTTTGAGCAGTGGGAGGGTGATCCCGATGGCAAACTTGCTGATTCAGAATGTCCCAAAGATGTTCAATGGCTTTCATGTCTGGCAAATTAGGAGGCCAATCTAACGCCCTTATGTTGTTGGTGTCCAGGCACTGCTGGGTAATCCTTGCTATGTGAGGACGAGTGCTGTCATGCATGAAGATGATGTGATGATTTTGGCGGATGTGGGCCACAATATGTGGTTCCAAGATCTCATCCACATTGCGTTGTGCTGTCAGTGTTCATCAACAAATACCAGTGGAGACCTCCTGCTATACCCTATAGCTGCCCACACCACCGCACTACTGTCACTGAATCAATCCACTTGCACAACACATAGAGCAGTGTACCGTTCACTTCGTCTCCAGTACACATTTTGCCTGCCATCATTGCCATACAACAAGTAGCGCAACTCGTCACTACGAGTAATGTGATGCCATTGACAGTTTGGCCTGTTTCTTTTGGAATGTGCCTGTCCCCACTGACGACGAGTAGCACATCTGCAATCCATCAGGACCATCCCAACATTAGCTCTAAATAAAGAGATGCCTTCATCCCAGAACTGTCTTTGCACCGTACGGGAGCCGATATGTTTATGGCGGCTTCCAGGAACCTTGGCAGCGGTCAGTGTTGCTGGATGAAAGCGATCTCTGAGATGCATCACACAAATGCAACGGTTCTGCAAACGTGTGGTCACACGAGGCTGCCCAGGCCGCTGTCAATCTCGAGTGCTTCCTAGTGTGCCTATATCATGTCTGTAGATGCGAAACAGTTGCACGCTGCACTCAAAAGCGTGCCTCAACTCTGGCTGCACTCATTCCGGCCATCGGCATTCAAATCGCCTGACCCGTTTTGTTGTGTCAATCGTGGCATCGTGAAAAACAGAAATTTTTGAAGACTGGTATTTTATAGCCAGGGTTAATGTTAAGCAATGTGTGCAGCAGTTTTACATCAACACTGTTGTATTTTAATATATAATAAAATGCATCACCTCAGCATAAGTCAAATTCGGTAGGTACAGAAGACCCATTAGGAGGTGTAAAAGTAAGATGAGTATTAAACAAATGCTCAGGTACCCACCGCCAGTCCTCATATTGAGAGATATAAACCAGAAGCACCAACCAGGGAGCCTGTAAACACTGCAGTCAGTGTGATATGGTTTATGGGCCACAGCGGCCTCTCCATCTGTTTCAGGGCTACAAAAACACTTCAGTATTCCCAGAGTCATTGTTCTCCTACAATGAAATGCTCACCTGTGTTCACAAATTGAACACCTGTGTGCTAAAAAAAAAAAAAAAGTCACATTTTTGGGCAAGTCAAGTTTAGCATGAAAACATGTTGTATTTGTCATAACGAGGCCACCCTGTAAATACTGTTGACAGAAAAGGTGCCCCAGTCCCTTTTCTCCAAGATGGAGACAATGGGTAAACGTGCTTTGGTGCCCATGGAAGATACAAGTCCGGCAGTTTGGTGCTAAAACTGCCTGAGACTGGAAAGATTAATTGCAAAATGTGATTTACAAGCAAACTGGCCGACGATTGTGAGCCTTTTGAGGTTGAATCCGAGAAACAAAAAAAAAAAAAACCACCAGAAAAATGGAAAAAGAACAAGATTAAACTCCTAATTTAAAGCTAACATTGATCTGTTGAATATACCTTTTGAGCACTAGATACGCATGTTTCACAGTTTTGTGATCAGTACTTTAGATGCAATCAAGTATAATACTTCAGTTCAGTGGGTTTTCCGCCAACGCTGTTTTATTTAAAGGGGACCAATTATGCTGCTTTTTTCCTTTTCAAGTTATACCATTCTTGAATGTCCTCAAGGGAGATTTATAAACTATTTAGCTATATATAAATTAAATAATAAACAAATAAACATAAAAAAAGCAATTAGATTCCCGCCATACCTAACCCTATGAAAACTAGGCTGTTCTAAGTGGGCGTCCCCTCAGTGAACTGAGCTCTGTTCTGATTGGCCAGTGAACAGAGCTACCAGTCCTGTGGGTCAATGGAGAGCAATGATATCATATACCCTTGGCCACAGGCAAGTCTCTAAATACAAAGAACTGAATAAGTCACTGAGTAAGTCAGCTATTAAACTACACAATGAGTATGGGATGGTAACAATTGCTGGTTAAGCAAGGATAGACGTTACATTCATAAAGAAATGCGACATGGAGTCACCATAAAAGTTTATCTACACTTTGAATTCAGTCTCTAATGGTAAGAATTACCCCTGGCTAGCATCAGTATAGTAACAACCTTTTGCTAACATTCCATTTATTTTGAATGGCAGCGCTATTCCCTCAAACTGAATTCCATTGAAATTTTATCTGTTTCCATCAACCTGTCTTGAACATTAACCCTCGTCCAACCAAGGGTTTTTCTACTACAACTCTGACCAAGGAGGGGGGGGGATTGTGGTTACCTGATTATTTCGAAATTAAGCGATAAAGATCATCTTGTTTGGTATCAGTGTACAGCTACAGATGTCCTCTCTTCAAATCAAGTACAAATAAAACACATTTCAATAGTGACGTCATAACTAACACCATATTAGGAAAAAACATCAAAATGACAAAAATCCATGTTTTTTTATATTTTTATTAGTTTTAGCTGAAAATAAGTAACTTTCTGTAACCTCTAGAACTACTGATACTACAATTAATATTTTAGTATTATTATATGCACTTCTAATATTATTAGGTGAAGATCACTTCAAGGTTACTGGTCACTGCTGGTCATTGTAATTCCAAGATTTACCAATACAAGGACAAGCTACATCAATAAATCAATAAGGATGACAATCAGTGTGGTCTACAAAGTTCATTGAGCATGAAACATAATAATAGCATACTACTTGCAACTAATTTGTAAGCATATTTTGTATCAAAAACAGGCAAAAATTGATGCTGGTGGCAACCACCCCCCCTACCTTTAGACTTTTACGGCCTTCCCTACCCCGGATGGTGAGGTACTCTCATCGTTTTTTCATGAAAATGAGCGCAAAGGATGAATAAACAATTACCTAGAAGCATTAGATCATATCTGTTAACGTTTTTGTGCGACAGGAAAAAAATCTGTTGGGGGGGGTGGTAACCACCACCCCCTTGGTTGGACGAGGGTTAACTTTGACTAAACTAACAATGGTTTCTAAATTCACCATCAATTTTATAGCTAGCTTACTAATACACTACATAATGCAGTAATGCGTGTTTGCTCGCAAACTACAACCCCAATTCCGAAATAGTTGGGACCAAGTGTAAATTGTGAACTAAATCAAAACGCATTGACTTTCAAATCACACCAGCCAGTATTTTATTCACAATAGAACTGAGATAACATAGCAAATGTTGAAACTGAGAAATTTTATCCACAAAATGAGCTCATTTCAAATTTGATGGCTGCTACAGGTCTCAAAAAAGTTGGGACAGGGGCCTGTTTACCATGGTGTAGCATCCCCTCTTCTTTTTAACGCAGAGTGGAGGCGTCTGGGCATTGAGGAGACAAGTTTCTTGAGTTTAGCCATTGGAATTTGATCCCACTCTTGTTTAGTACAAGCTTCCAGCTGCTGGAGAGTTTTGGGTCTCTTTTGACAAATCTTTCATTTAATTATGCGCCAAATGTTCTCAATTGGTGAAAGGATCAGGACTGCAGGTAGGCCAGTTCAGCACACGGACTCTTCTACCAAGAAGCTATGCTGTTGTAATAGCTGCAGTATGTGGTTTTGCATTGTCCTGCTGAAATACACAAGGCCTTCCCTGGAATAGATGTCCTCCGGAGGGGAGCATATGTTGCTCTAAAACCTTTATATACCTTTCAGCATTCATGGTGCTTTTTAAAACATGCAAGTGTCCCACAACATATGCACTAATGCATCCCCATACCATCAGAGATGCTGGCTTTTGAACTGAACGCTGATAACAGGAGGGGTGGTCTTTCTCCTCTTTAGCCCGGGGGACACGACGCCCATGATTTCCAACAAGAATGTCAAGTTTGGACTCGTCTGACCACAGGACACTTTACCACTTTGCCACAGTCCATTTTAAATGAGCCTTGGCCCAAAGAACATGGCGGCGCTTCTGGATCATGCTCAACAATGGCTTCCGTTTTGCATGATAGAGTTTTAGGTGGCATCTGTGGATGGCACGGCGGACTGTGTTCACAGACAGTGGTTTCTTGAAGTATTCCTGGGCTCATTTATTAATGTCAATAACAGAATCATGCCGGTGAGTGATGCAGTGGCGTCTGAGGGCTCGAAGATCACGGACATCAGTAAAGGTCTTCAGCCTTGTCCCTTACGCACAGAGATTTTTCCAGTTTCTCTGAATCTTTTGATGATGTTATGCACTGTCGATGATGAGACCTTCAAAGCCTTTGCAATTTGACGTTGAGGAACATTGTTTTTAAAGTATTCCGCAATTTTTTTACGCAAGCCTTCACAGGTTGGAGAGCCTCTGGCCATCTTTACCTCTGAGAGACTCAACCTCTCTAAGACATCCCTTTTATAGCCAATCATGTTACACACCGGATGCCAGTTAACTTAATTACTTGCTAAATGTTCTTTCAGCTGATTCTCTTATATATTAATTTCTTTTTCAGGCCTGCTTTGCCTGTGTCCCAACTTTTTTGAGACCTGTTGCAGCCAGAAAATTTGAAATCAGCTCATTTTGTGGATAAAAATGTAACATATCTCAGTTTCAACATTTGAAATGTTATCTATGTTCTGTTATAAATATCATTGGCTCATGTGATCTGAAAGTCATTGCATTTTGATTTTATTCACATTTTACACTTCGTTCCATCTATTTCGGAATTGGGGTTGTATTTGTCACACTTAAATGTTTCAGATCATCAAACAAATTTTAATATTTGACAAATATAACCCGAGTAAATACAAAATGCAGTTTTTAAATGATTATTTCATTTATTAAGGGAAAAAGCTATTCAAACCTACTTGGCCCTATGTGAAAAAAGTAATTACCCCCCCGTTAAATCATGAATTAACTGTGATTAACCACATTTTTTTTTGTTCAATTTCACTAGCCACACCCTGGCCTGATTACTGCCAGACCTGTTGAATCAAGAAATCACTTAAATAGAACCTGTCTCACAAAGTAAAGTAGGCTAAAAGATCTCAAAAAGCAACATATCATGCTGTGATCTAAAGAAATTCAAGAACAGATGAGAAACAAAGTCATTGACATTTATCAGTCTGGAAAGGGTTACAAAGCCATTTCTAAGGCTTTGGGAATCCAGCGAACTGCAGTGAGAGCCATTATCCATAAATGGAGAAAACTTGGAACAGTGTTGAACCTTCCCAGGAGTGGCCAGCCTACCAAAATTACTCCCAGAGTGCATCGACCACTCATCCAGGAGGTCACAAAAGAACCCAGAACAACATCTAAAGAACTGCAGGCCTCACTAGCCTCAGTTAAAGTCAGTGTTCCTTATTCAACAATAAGAAAGAGACTGCGCAAAACTGGCATCCATGGGAGAGTTCCAAGGCAAAACCCACTGCTGACCAAAAAGAACACAAAGGCTCGTCTCACATTTGCCAAAAAATATCTTGATGATCCCCAAGACTTTTGGGAGAATATTCTGTGGACTGACGAGATAAAAGTTGAACTTTTTGGAAGGTGTGCAGCCCATTAAATCTGGCGTAAAACTAACACAGCATTTCATAAAAACAACATCGTACCAACAGTCAAACATGGTTGTGGTATTGTGATGGTCTGGGGCTACTTTGCTGCTTCAGGACCTGGACGAATTGTCGTAATTGATGGAGCCATGAATTCTGCCCTCTACCAGAAAATCCTGAAGGAGAATGTCCGATCATCAGTCGCCAAGGAAGGGACAACCAGTTGTTAGGTTTAGGGGGCAATTACTTTTTCACATAGGGCCAGGTAGGTTTGGATAGCTTTTTCCCTCAACAAATGAAATCATTATTCAAAACCTGCATTTTGTATTTACTCGGGTTAACCTTGTCTAATATGAAAATTTATTTGACGATCTGACACATTTAAGTGTGTCAAAGATGCAAAAAAAAAAAAAAAAAAAAAAGACATCAGGAAGGGGGCAAATGATTTTTCACAGCACTGTATATCTGATTGCCATGTCCACCATTTGATTCCACAGTTACTTGCAATAATGACATTGCCATCACCTCAAGAAATATGCCTATTCAGCTGATCAGGCATTGTGATTAAGAAATTCAGAATACATAAACAGATCACTGACACGATACATGTGGGAAAATAAAATTGAAATACTTATTTTTTCACAAAAATCTATCTAAATCATAGATTGATCAAAGTGACCACATTTTGCTGTAATAAATCCCACACAGATTCAGAATGATTTTTTTTCTAAATGGATGATTCAAATGTGTACGCCATACACTACTCTAGTAGTTTCTGAGGACAAATTGCAGGTGTGGTTTGGATCTTGATTTTTTTCCGGTCCATTTAGCGCTACTGTAGGTTGATTTTGCATTCTTTGTTGGAAAAAAAAAAAACTAACAAAATTAGTTTACTTGTTCATTTTGCCAACCACATTTTTCATTAACACCAAAATTGTGGTCAAGATCCTAAATTTACAAATTCATGTTCACTTCTCACTATTCAAATCTTGCATTGTGCCATTTGAAGTTATTTACTTGACATAAAAATTCTTATATCGCCCTTAAATATGGAATAAAAAATGAGTGACAAGTTCAAATAGTTTTGACCGGTAACCTATTTAAAGCTGAATGAACTAAGAATCATGCACGAATACATGTCATATTTTGTGTAAAGTGCAGCCCCTGATTTAGAAAGATCCTAGATCTGCCCCAGTCTCCATCCATCTGTCAAAGTTTGATCTAAATCCAGAAATCTTGGACCACTTCCAGTTAGGTTTCATTGCATTGAAGTTCCAGTTTCCAGTTAAAGATATCAGCGTAGATTCTTTACATATTGGTGTATGTATGTCTTTTGGAATAGAATACTGTTTTTTAATAGATATTGTGGTTACATTTGTTACAGTGGCAATCTATCAAACACTACCTTGTTTGGCGGCTGTTCAGCGGTATATATATTTTTTTCAATAAAATGCACATTAACCCATTTAAACCGGGACAGCATTTTAAGAACGTGTCGTTGCCGACACAGATATGCGCGTAATTTTGAAAGTACAGTAATTACTGTAAGTTTTGCGCAATAGAAAAAAATTCCAACTGTTCCTGAGAGCTGAGAAGCTGTGCTTCAGCCCAAATACAGGTTACTATGGTAAACATGGCAGCATGATTCTCTGCTGGGATTTTTGCATTAGGCCTTAAAGGGTTAATCTTAGATGACCAGAAATATGTCTCTGTTCTCAACGGGATCTGTTATAACAAGGCTATTCCAGCACATAGTTGGCTGCAGCTGTAAATGCTTCACTATGCTGATGAGGCTGGAAGAGACAGCATTATTACATTCTTTGCATCACTGAAATACCACAAGGCACAAAATACCAACATGTTTGTTTGTTTTGCTTATGACCCACCGAAGATACGGTTTATGACCATATGATTGAACACCTGCAACTTGCAGAGCTTACACTGCTTCTGAAAAGCTTGTTTTTCTCAGGTGGAATAAATTCCTTCAGTCAGAAAATTTTGTGTAAGAACAGTTTTTCTGACCATGTTATTTCACATTTTTCATATTAGAAGTATTCACGTCCTGTCTAGTTGCTTAAGACCTAAAACAAAAATGGTCAGGGCTCTGTTCTGACCAGTTAATTTGCCCTACGTGATCTCAGCAAACTATGTATGGGCCTCACCCAGTGCATGGGTCCATTGCCATTTCCTGAAACAGGAAAGAGCCTTCCCCATGAACTGCTTGAGGCAAAGAATCATCTCAAATGCCATTTCATGTTATAGGCTATAGTCTCCCCCTCAAGGGAATAAAAGGGCTAGCCCTGTAAAAACAGCCCCAGACCAAGGACCGTCCACATGTATCTTGGGCATGTTGTGTTTTTTTTCTTCATTCACAAAGATTGACAGAAAATATACTAATTACTGTGTATGGTGTAGAATATACAACTTTTGAAGAGGTTTGCCAACTTGAGTAAATAATTTCAGCGAGATTTGTGGGGTTTCATTGTAGCCCTCGGACGAAGTCAGGCAGTGACTATGGATTCATGGTCATCGTCTTTGCTGCTGCCGCAACCGTAGAAATTTGCTTATGGACGCTGTACAGGTCACTAATTTAAACTGATTCCTTTCATATTTGGTGTGGGCATAGATTATAGTTTTGTCACGACACCTATTTATTTTGGTTGCCATGGCAACAGAATTGGCTGAATGTAGCACAATTTCACGCTGAAAATGTGCCAGTTTCAGTGAATGGCTTTTGAACCCCGTAGAGATCAGAGTTTTCAAGATATCACATGCGGACACTCAGGGGCTACAGTGTGGTCACAGGTAATCAGTCTGTCTAGTTCTAATTTATGGTATCTGTATGCGTGGAATCAGATGCAGTCTCCTGTGTGCTCAAAATCAAAACCTGCGTTTGCTTGAGGTGCAAATATTAGACCCCAAAAAGTAGTAGTATGGCAAGGGCCCCCTCTTGTGGATAGAATGACAACACGTGGGGAATAATATCCTGTATAAAGGCTGAACATGAATAACTGCAGTGCTTTACCCAACCAGCCCACAGACTGACCTTCATACCAACAGAGATTCAGTAGCTGTGCCTGTATGAAGGCATCAGTCTTAACAAATAAAATAGCTGCACAGCAGGGCATGTAGGTCATGTTCACACAGCTTTCTCTCAGCACATCATCCAAGCACCCTCTGTCATTAGCTACATCTCACAGCATGACTGAATTAATGGCCTGCTACTAGCCTTTGAGACTGTGAATGGGAGTACTGCAGAAAACCTTTGTTTCTTGTTTAAACCTTTTAGACCTTACCCGCCAGCCCTCTCTTTTTCTTGATCCCAGGGTGACTAGCTTATCCCCACTTTACATATTCTCATCATGAACTGTACCTGCATTGCAGAATACTAATCTTGATTAAAATGGCACTTAAATTTGACACTTTTAGTAGCCATAGCTGGTCAGTCAGTAGCTGGTCAAAACTTGTGTCTGGTAGACCAGTGCTGGTAAACTCTGATTAAAACTAGTGAGTGGACTAACTATATTTCAGTCAGCTGGCTGAAATACAAATACAGTCAAAAACACAGTAAAAATTGTCTTGACCAGCTAAAGCTGGTTTGAGATGGAATTTTCAGCAGGCAGTCCGCGACAGAACTTCCCACAAAGGGTCATACAGCAGAATCACTGGCTGTTTGCCAAAGCAGACAAAAGACCCACCTCTTCATGCTACATCGTGACTCCATTACCAGTCCGAACCCCCTCCCTCCCCTTCCCACCCAAACCCGCCACTCATATAATTCTTACATATTTTAGGGTTAAAAATTTATATGGACATTTGTTATATGACTATATTTGTATTACAATACCAGGTTGACAGGTGTTAACATGCATTTAGTACTTTATTGATGATGCACTTAAACTGGCTGGTCTGGGACTGCCATTTGCCAGGACCAGATATTGCTGCGAACATAACTCTGGTGGATGCACTCTCCCTCACAGCGAGTTGTAAGCAGGTAACAGCTCCTGTTAAATTAATGTAATGTAATGCAGTAAAACACTATAAATTCAATTACATGCTACAGATAAAGTGGCATATGAGAATACTGCCACACTCTAAAACACTACAAATGCTGTAAATGTTTCAAAAATAAATAGAACAAGAATGCAAAATGCCAAAACATCAAGAATTGCAATTAATTTTTATGAATTACAGCACATTTAAGTCGCTACTACATTCATTAACCTTCCAATAAATAACAATTGCAAATAACAACCCTTAGAATGCATCATACTGTGCCAATGGAAACTACCCACTAGATGGTGGTGTTACAGTAAAATACAGAGAGTGGGTCTGGCAGAACCTTCCCATTCAGAGGCAGAGAGGCTGCAGACAGATACATTACGTCAGTGGCCACCGACCCAGTTCCTGGAGATCTACCATCCTGAGGGCTTTCACTCAAAACCTGGCAGAGCACCCCTCCAACAAAAGCAAGGGAACCTGTTCAGTTGCTAATTATTTGAGAGTGTTACGGTTGCATTGAAAACCTTCAAGAGGCTCAATCTCCAGGAGAAGGGTTGGTTGCACCTGCAGTACGAAGCCGTAAGTTTGCAGACAAGTGCTCATCAAAAATGTCATTTAAAAATTATAGGCATTAATATTGCTCCCAGGATTTGCTCCCATTCCAATCAGAAAAGCAGAATTCAGGTCCAGCAGTGATCATGGGACATTCAGCCAGGCTCAAAGCTGAATTTTCAGACAGGGTAAGAAGACAGGGCTCTGAGCAGACTAGTCAGGGTCTTCAACAGTGATCTTAGTTAACAATGTACCGAACCTGAACAGTGGAAGAGTAGCCACAGCACCACTGTGCCACCGCCCACATTGTCATGTCATTTTGTGCCATGTCGTCAGGATTTTCCGACACTGAAATTAAAATCGTGAAAAACAGCCCCGTTCCAAGGCGCATCCACATACTTTTGGCCAGTTTAGTTTCTTGTCAGTCAATGCAGTTTTATTCATTTCTAATTTTCACAGATTATTGGCAGCAAATTTCCAGCATGTCTTGAAACCTAGAATCGATTCAACCTCAACAACGTTTCATAATCAGTACTGTTGGGCATATAGTGTATTTAAAGACTTTCCAGGATTCTGTCTTCACTAAATTGCAACCCAAGCCCATGGAGTGTCCAAATACTTTTGGCCCTGTAATGCATATGCAGCCCAGTCAGAGAGACCTGGGCTGAACTTTTCGCAGGTGCGACGTATTTCTGAGCTGCTAAAGTATTCCAGACTCGTGCGTTAAAATGACCGGCGCACACACTGCTCATTGCTCTCTTATCAGAGCATTCTGTGCAGGGAAGTGGGAAAAGGCTTAGAAACAGTCTTGTATCGGTCAGAGCTGCACTGGACAGGTGGTGTCGGGGGAAAGTTATTCAAGGATACCAAATGCAAATGGCCTGCTGAAAGGGACTGAAAAAAAAAATCAACATTGAAAAAACTACTTCATATTAATACACTGACCTGTATAAAAGGCCCGCTAAATGCTAAGCACTTGGTCACCAGGTAGTTAATTCAGGGGGTGCACGGCTGTTGCTTGAATGTCAATCAAAGAACCAAGAATAATGAAAATAGAGCAAGAGAAAGCACAGACTGAGATTTTAAAAATTCAGCATGAACACAACAGCCGTGTCTAACAGTCACTATTCCGGATGAACCACACCTCTACTCTGCACGTAAGACAAGCAATGGGCCGACTGACATGAGACACCAAGCTTCCCACATTTTTACCGCATGATAGCTTTTGAGGAAAGTTTAACGTTACAGAAACATGCGTACATTGATTGTAGTATGTACGACACCGTAAAAAATATCTACATCAGAATTGATATGACTATTTGAATAAGTGTTTGGTTTGTAAGGAACTCTGACAAGGTGAGCAAGGCAGGCCTACTTAAGAACGCAGGGGGCGGAGCGAATTTATTCAAGATAAAAATGTTGGAATGATTAATAATAGTGTTAACCAAAATTTACGTGCAAAACAAAGCCAATCATTGGAAAATTAAAAAGAAAAAAGGAAATTGACAGGATATCGGTTTCAACGACCGGGTACAAAGACGGATCTGGCAGATAACGTGACAAATATGGCCACATCAATTTCAAAGGGCGGCAGGAAAGGATTCGGTTTTTAGGTTTGCATAGTCGGTAGATGAGTGGGAAGGCAGTTCTAATAACAGGATATCGATCCTTGTTCTACCTTCATGCCGAGAGTGGAGGACACTTACTCGATGACGCTGCTTGACCTCGTTGTCACGGAAACGCGGTGCGACCATTAATAGCATTGCGTCAACGAAGCTGATAGCCCAGCAACGAGACTAAAGGGAATTCCGAATGGGGGATTTTTATACTGACGACGGCACATCCGCTGAGGATAGGACACGCTTCAGTGAACTATCCCCCATCCACTGCTGCGGTGCATCTCTCCAAAGACAGCGCATTTCCTCCGCCCTCTAAATCTGCATTTTTATATGCATGTGGAACATTGATAATACGAGAGCGCCCACGACGAAGAGAAGCCTGCATGACGATAAGTCACGGTGTTAAAAGGCATTAAGCTAATTCCGTCCTTACGTGGCTGCCCGATCACCGTTCTAACATATTGCAATGCGAGGCATGCCAAATACCATCAGAGGGAACACAGTTTTGCTGCCTGCCACAAGGAAAGGTCATGGCAGCCCTCTCCACATAACCTCTGCTGGTGTGAATTGAGATAAACATTAATGAAAACAAAGCACAACTACAAAGGAACAGACACAAGCATATTGAGAAAATAATTTCAAATAATAGCCACGGGCACCACCTTTGCTGCTATAACCAACACCTGCTATTCTTCCTGAAGGACTTTCCACAAGATGTGCCATCATGGGGTAAATCTCAATTCTCCAAATTGCAACTACAATTCCCTCACTTGTGTCTTTTCCCTCCATCTTAGTCCCTCCCACTGGACATACAAGGAGACGCATAAGGAAACCATGCAAGAAGAACAAGGACATTTTTTTAAACAGAACTATGTCCTTTCCTCCAACGGGTTATGTGAAGTGACATCCGTTTGTGATAACAGCGCACAGATCTGCTGCAGCATCTGTCATTTCCGAGACGCCGTGGTTTTCAGCGGTCTTCTGGGAAGGCTGTTCTCGTCTCCTTGTTCATGGCTCCTCTGAGCTCCCTCCTCACAGCTGAAATAAGAGCTTTGGGACAGCCTGCAAGGCGGCAAATTCAGAACAACTCCTAGTTCAAGCAAGGTTCGACAAGCGAGGAATTATCAAGAAAGAGAACTGAAGTATATCCATGGTCATGTAGAAACAAGGGCCTTCCCCAAACTTTTGGAAGCAGAGTCATCTGGAATGTCATTGTTTAGAGTCAAGATTAGCCTTCAGTGGAACATGGGTCAAACCTGAACCTAGGAAAACATCTCCTTACCATGAAGTAGTCACACACATTTTGCCCTAAGTGTAGTTTACCAGTTGAACTACTTTCTATGGATGTTGCTTCATGAAGGTAAAACACTGAAATTCGCTGGACCACATGGACTTATGGGAGGATTTGGCTTCAGGACAGAAATGAGCAGCTCAATCATTAGCAGAAGCTTACTATAGCTGCACCTGTCCTGGTCCGTGAAACATCACTCTGCAATCAATAATCAGACACATCTGTACTCTGAAATGTGCATCAACCATTTAGAGAACAGGTTATAAGAATGATTGTTTCAGAATTCTACGGCAGTGTTCAAGAACCTGATGACCAGAAGAGTTTTCACTTCATCAACAGAACATTCATTGAGGAAAATTCAGCATCATTCCAATCACTCCTCTTTCCTCACGTCCGAATTGGAAATCGATCAGGATCCACCATGAGTGAGATCATAGACTGTTAGATGAACAACAAAAAAGGAATAAGATCTTGAATATGAAACCTGAAAATCATCCTTTCTCTAAGCGCCTGAGAAACTAGCAAGACTGACAATATAACAAATTTAACCTGAAACAGCACCAAATTCAAGCTGGCTAGCAACACATTCACACAGAAGTAGAAATTAATGGACTGTCCACGCATAATGTGTCAGATTAGCACCAAAATGATATGGCCAATCAAAAAAGAAAAAAGAAAAAAAGAGAACGCAGACAAACTCAGCTGACACACTTTATTCCTAAAACTGTAGCTGCATCACCCCTAGGGGCACAGCGCACATATTTTATATATTATAATTCATACAAATATGCGCAATGTGTGTACACTACACACACATTTTATACACATACATATGAGACATGGTTGGGACAAATGCAAGTATGCATCAGATTTTAAAAACCATCAATGGCCAATAACATACTGTATAAACACTGATTCTTAATGGGCCCCGAGTATGTACTTGGCAAGACAAAATTTCAGTTTAAAAGAGAGGAGGAAAAAAGCAAAAAATGAAACCAAAAACAAATGAGCACCTTTAGGAGCACGACACACTATACAGGTCAGGCCTTGTACCTTTAACAGGCAGTCTTTGAAATGAATGAAACTGGATTTATACAGTTTCTTGAAGGCAGTTGTTTTGGGGTAACATCCACTACAGGTCATCAGAGTGGCATCACACAAAATAGCCTTTTGCACCACTGAAACCAACAAGGTCTTGCTCTCAGAAGCAGGAAAGAGTGAGATTACCTATTGCAGGAATATTAAAATTAACACAAAAATATTTTTAGACAAAAAAAAAAAAATTAGGATAATAAATTAACAAAAGCATCTGTGTGCCACTGATGGTTTGAAAACTGCCAAAATCCAAGCCTATAACAGCGGTTCTCAACCCTGGTCCTGGAGAGCCACAAGTTCTGCCAGATTTTCTTTTTAATGAGATCGTAACTAATAGATTAAAAACATTTGATTACACAGTAACCTCATCTTACCTGGTTTTCCCGATATTTGATTTCAGGGTACAGTAAAAACAACAGACCCTTGGACTCTCCAGCAGTAGGGCTAAAGATCCCTGTGTGTCTGTGTGTGTGTATGTATGTGTGTGTGTGTGTGAGAAAGTGTCAGTGTGTGTGCACGTGTGTCTGTGTGCGTGTGTTTGTGTTCATGTTCGTATTATAAATATATACACATTTACACCTTTTGTCTAAATGAGTGGTATAAAATACTATACGACACTGTACCTCTTATTGAACACAGTGATATTCATTGCTGTACAATAACTCCACAGATACATCTGATCTGCTCCACCCACCTCCGCACGGCATGGCCATTATTCCCAATCCTACTTCATCTCTACATCATCACAATACAAATTCCAGCCCCCCCCTTACAAAAAATAATGCTCTAAAAGCAGCCTACTGCAAATTCATCATTTTTTTAAAATTTATTTTCTGATTTTGTTTAAAGGCGATTATATATATATTTATATATAGATATATTTATATTTTTAAAACCATCTTCACTGAAGCAGGAGGGCAATAGAAACCTTCCAAAATGTATGTATATATTTTTGCATTTGTGTATTAAGAAATAAGACAAATTATACATTTAAAAAGTTACAATAAATAAGATGCAGGCATTTCATTTGGACACAATTTCATTCCAGAAGAAATGTTTTTCCTCTCTCATACAAAGTTTCAGATTTAATTTCCGAGCGTCTCTTCCTCATGGATGCCGGACCAGGACTTCAATGCTTGCTGCTTGGGCACGACGATTCCCTAGTCTACAGGTGGGTTTTTCTCCTTTACCCAAGCTTGACTTTCTCGAGTATTTCTGTCCACTCCAGAAGCCTGTCAGGTCCATCTATAACTTAATGGGGCAATGCTTCCTGTACAACACCGAATGCTGGGGCCAGGTTACCCGCTGGCTTTGGAGAAGGTGAAACTGAGCACTGAGAATATCTAAGAAACGCTGCCTCCTCCTCTCCTACTCCTCCTCCAGACCGAGCCCTGCCTGTCACAGCATGTTCATGATGAAGTTGTACATCTGAGTCAGCACCACAAAGTGCACAGGCAGGCAGGAGCGGCGGTCCTGCGTGGCAGGGTCACACGTTAGCCAGGAGAGGGCGTTGTACTGCTCCAGCACGAACCTGCAAATCAGACGGGGAGAGGTTAGCGCAGGTTAGCACACACGTGCGCAACAGCACAAGCAGGCTTCTAATAATGAAAATACGCCAGGGAATCCATCACAACCCAGACTTGAGGTCTCCACACAATGTTCAATTCAGGCCATCTTAAGGCAGACTCAGATAAAAATGGTCGTACTTGACAAAATCTTTCGTTGTGAACGATGGTGCACTGTCTTGGGCTGTTCCATATGACAAGGTCAACTACCAGCCGAGTGCAAGGCTCCAAAAAATCCTGGCAGCATCAGAAATTTTGGGCTGAGCCATTTTAAATATCAGGAGACAAATGCTCTTGGGCAGCAGGATCGCGACCTACAAGTGCACTCTCTCTTTGAATGGGGAGATGCCTATACCTAGCATTCCAGCCTCTGCATTGCCATTTGATTTCCCTATTTGTGGACACTGATCAACTGTCAGCAACGGAGTCAAAATCTGTTCTGAAGGACAAAAATGCCACAGGTAAACTTTCTTCATTCACCGAGGATTGTACGCATGCACCAAAGAATGGGAAGATCACAACATCCCGCTTTGCGGTAAGCATAAAAGGCCACGTCAGCCAGAGTGGTTAAGAATATTATCTTCCATGGTCTGTAGCGTATGAATTAACATCACACTTCTTAGCTAGTTCAGTCTTAATGTAACTACCGTAATGTATCGAACAAAAAAATCAAACTTCTTTATCACGTTTTTAGCCATCACAATCACATTAATCAGTAGCAACGGCTGCTTTGCTAGGCAACGGTGATGTCTGATAGCTACTGATACACATACAAATCAGAACATCTATCGCTCGTTCATTCAAGACCAGCTAAACCCCCAAGGGTCTGCAATCTTATTCACGAAGGGCCGATGCGGGTGCAGGTTTTTATTTTAGCCCAGCGCTACAACACCTGAATCATCCAATTAACTAATCATGGGGTACAATCAGGACCTCGATAAGTAAAATCGGGTGTATTAGTGTTGGGCTATAAGGAAAACCAGCACCCACACTGGCTCGTTATGGATGAGATTGAACACCACTGGGCTAAACGGTAAGCACCAACCGCAAATGAAATGTTATTAATGTTAAAGCAGACGACTCCATAAAAATATATCTTTATTTTGATGCGCAAATTCCTCCTTAATCTTCAGATTAAAGCCAAAATATTCCATTCAAAAAGGCACACTGCATCGTTGTTAAGCTCCTGAACTGATGCGTCACGATTTTTAGCGTCTCAAATTTTCTGACTGTGAAACAATGTTGTGCGCTGTCGCCTTCTCTGTTTTGGGACATAGTCTTGTAGAGAATTCTTGTTGGTGCCGCAATGCGGCCCAGGAGAGTGACCAATAGGAGTGCCACATGAAAAGACGCTCCCCAGTTGTTTCTACAAAACCATTTTTAAAGTTGCTCCATTGAGACAACAGGTGCAAAGCCAATTAGCCATCAAAATCTAAAAATCTGTCCTTTGTGACATCACAAAGGCAAAAACCCACCCAGAATAATGAAGGAACTGATTGACTGGCTGGCTGGAGCTGATCAGTCTTTCTTGCCTCTGGGCAGTCACTTCCCCAAGTGACGTCACGGAGGAACGGAGTTTGAAATCGGCTGTTATGGCTAATTGGCTGTGCAGCTGGAGACATGATGGGGGACCTTCAAATGTCCCGTGACACTGTGGATCAGTGTCATGTGGGGCACGGTCGATAAACGATCGGGCGTCCGAGGATGCAGCCTTGTCTTTAAACCATTGGCACAATATGATAGTAGACTGGCTTTAACTCACACAGTGCAAAAAGGCTTATAAAGATTTTACCCATTTTCCGGCACTCAATCTGACATATAACAACTGTAAAAGATGGCTAAAATCGCACGTGTGAAGACTTAAAATTATCCAAACGAAATGCTTTCATTGGACTCAAGATGTTTATTCATAATCAAAAGCTACAAATACAATTACACCTTGGGCCATGTTCCGATTCTCAGAATGCAAGAGCAGCAGAAATGAGGTGATTGAGAGGACACAGGACAGAGTACCTGAGCACGTCTGAGGTGTGGCTGGAGTCCAGCGGATGAGTGTGTTTACTGTGTAGCAGCTCGTCTGACTGCACCGACGACACGTGCAGGTGTAGAGAGGCCTGGGGTGGGGGGGTTGGAGAGATTTTGTTTATTTTAACAGTCAGAAGGAAACACAACATACAATAAACTCTACATAGAAAATAACATATCACAGCTTAGCAAACAAGACTTTAGGTTACTAATGAAAAAGCTTTTGGGCAATAAAAAATACCATTAAAAAACAGTGCCTTACAATAATAAAACAGAAGATTGTAAATCAAATTAAATGATAAAACAAATTAAAGAAATAAAATAAAATAAATAATAATACAAGTAATTTACATAAAAACCAAATGGAGCCCTTAGACAGGTGAGGTCTTGATAATTCCCAGCGTCTGCCTCTACTACATGACCTAACATGCTATACCACACACCACTCAACTTGAGGAGAAAAAAAAAACATCGTTAAAAAAAAAAAAAAAAACTTCAAAGTTCCCCACGTGGGACGCTTGCACTGACTGGCTCTCACGTGTCTGTGCCCCAGTGTTTGCATCCACAGGCGGTTCTGCCTTTGTCAGTAAGCACCGCTTGAGAGACACTGGTGCTCACGTGGATTATACGCTTACATGCCAGACGCGGTCCCAAAGCTTTACAAATCTGCACGGCTGTCCTGTGCAAAGCCACTTCATAATATAAAGGGCGCCAGTAAATGGACAAATACTTTCATGCAGTTTTCGATGGTTGCTCATGCATCATGCATTCAATCTAATCGGCGGCGAGCGACTCCACGGGAGAAAAGGGCATAATGGATGCTCTGTGCTGGGCTGTCGGGGACCCCAGGCACTGGCAGATAGCGCGAGCGCCCTCTTTGACCTCGGAGAACAATAATGTGCTTTCACTTTTTTATTGAAAAAAATCCAGGAGAAAATAAATCCAAAATAGCTCCAAAAATTCTTTTTATTTTGTCTCAGAGAAGCAGCGCAAGATGTACAATTCCGTAGCTAGGATGTACTGCATGGCATAACTCAACTAGTTTTTTTTATTAAATGAGAAAAATCAATTTTCTGGGAAACACTACATTTTAAGTTGCATCTGTACCAGCACAGTTAAATTCTAATTAAGTGAGTGAAACAGGGTTATTATGGAGAACCATCAATGCAGGTGAAAATTAACAACAATTAGCACAATTCTTCAGGGTCATTCCATGTCAATCACCCCCCAAAAAAGTGGGATTCTACACCTCACTTGTACTGATTTTCTTCATATTTGGTATGCAAGTTAGCTATGGCCCCAAATGACCAAATCTCAAATTTCAACTCAATTGGACCTTCCAGCACGAAGTTACACCTTTTGTTTTTTTCGATATTTTGCAAAAAATAACTCATTTTGCTAACTCTGGGTGTGACAAATAATTGACCGATATTTTGACCTCCAAATTGACCTTGAGGGTCGCGTGACCTTGAATTTTTTTTTTTAAACACCAAATTGTACCCTGATGAGGTATCTACAACATATCAAAAACTTGGAAACACATTATGTTTTGTTTTTCAGCAATATCCAATTAAATCTGGTTGGTATACCCTTGCTGAAATTCACGTCTGTGTACACAAAATGTGCTACGTACATACTCATCCCTACGGTTGAGCTGAGTTAAGTGTAGTCTTGTTCCAAGTATGGTCAAGTAATGTTTTTTTACCCTGATAGCTTGCACACTTTCTAGTAAAAATCAAATTCAAATCCCATTATCGAAGTTGCTTGTGGAAGTGTAGTCCCACTTGGTTCAGTTTATTCAGAATCAATTTGCCAAACTGGACAGGCTTTTGAAATTTTCATTAAGTCACTGCGGCTGAGAGTATATTGCCTTGATGAGGATGATGTAAGTGATGGGGTGTCAATAACACACAGAATATCCACCTCAGGTAGTCAACAAATGTCATTCCGTGATGTCCAGTGTTTAGATTGACTTGTATCCTAATACAAACCAACTGAAAACAAGATTTATTGAAGGAAGGCATCCTGAATAAAATGAAGATATACATGTACTTACATTTTCAATGCTCTCAGTTGTTTACAAATACTAAAAATTGAAACTGAGAGTTGAAGTTCCTTTGTCTAACTTCTTAAGCATGCTGTGATGACTAATTATAGGGGACCACCACTTCCTAGTCCAGGGAGTCCCAGTGCATCGCTAATTGCACAAGAATTCTCAGAAAATGGCTGGAGACATGAATTTTAATTTTGAATCACTCTATAACTAAAAATAATATGTTTCTATGTTTTTGATATGTTGTAGATACCTCATCAGGGTACAATTTGGTGTTAAAAAAAATTCAAAGTCACGCGACCCTCAAGGTCAATTTTGAGGACAAAATATAGGTCAATAATTCACCACACCCAGACGACGGACGCCACACCACGACAATAGCTTATCGGCCCATAGGGCCGGTAAGCTAAAAAAGGCTGTAACTTTGCACTGGAAGGTCCGATTGAGCTGAAATTTGAGATTTGGGGGTTTGGGGTCACGACCAATTTACACACAAATTTTGAGCAAAATTGGAGATGGTGAGGTTTAGCTCATTGGGTGATTTGACATGGAATGACCCTTCATTTTATGGGAACATGTTACAATTTTTGTATTTATTCTCAATAGGTATATCTTAAAGATGCGTGGTAACTGTTGTTTTAAACTGCAGTTCTAATTTACCTAAATATAACTAAGTGCATATGACGTATATTTTTGAAGGAAGCATTTTTTCATTACACTAGCCAAAGCAACAAAAGGAACCAGGGCAAATTACAAAATAACAACTTTCAGCTTTGAGGGAAGCCAAGAGCTAAAAACGGCAACTGGAAAGGGCCAAAATGATGTCCATGAGGCAAGAATTATTTTTCAACAAATTGGCCATGATTCTTCATGTGACTTTAGCCAATATTTTCAGTGACAAAACACTCAGCCTCTTGGAAATTCAACAATCTAATTAAAAAAGAGACATTTTTACAAACCCTGCCTTATGATTTCAAGAGCATGTTGAGAATTATTAGGGCAGCTTTGCCCTTTGCTCTCTAAATTTCTCACCCCGTTTCGCAGTGCCCTGTTATACAGGCAAAGTAATAATTAAACTGCACGGGTAAAGCTAGGATAGTACAGTGCAGTCATTTTCTGAGGAAGTCAATAAAGTTGCAGGTTTGATGGGTCCCTTTTTTGGGAAAGCGTTTACCTTCAGGAAGAGCGGGCACTGGTTTTGTGCCTGCGGACAAGGTGACCAGAACCAGTCAGGCAGTGGGCCGGCTTTGGCCGTGGAGACGAAGTAGCCCAGAGCCATGGGCTGCTGGAGCAGGTTAGGCGCCTCATCGTGGGACTCCATCCGATCCGTGCTCAAACCCTGGTGAAAAAGTGTGGAGAAGGGTGGAAAAGGAGAGAGCAGAAACACCAAAAAATTAAGGTTTTGGGTTATGTGGTGCAAACTTTCAGTCACAAGGGGAGAAAACCAGCCCATCTGATTTTAGGTGGAGCATACTGTCATCTCTCAAAGGAAAAATACAATGTTTGATCACTCCAAAGAAAAAAACATGACAAGCACGATTCAAAAGTGGATTCAGCCATTAGCTAGGTTTTAATATTCTGTCAGCAGTAAAGCAGTATCTACTTTGTAAATATCTTTGTGGTTATTGAGATGAAAAGGAAAAAGTACAAAACTGCCAGAGGACGGGCATTAGCGGAGAGGGAAGAACTCTCAGAACAGTAAGCACTAGGGCTGTCAATGAATATTCCATATTCAAATACATATCAATTTTCTATTAATATAACGAACCACCGAAAGTGAAAAATTAATTATCGAATATTTAAAAAGTCGTGTCAAGATAATTAACCCGCTGTCAGTGTGTGCAGTGTATAGCGAGTGGCTACCAACGCGCTATACTGCAGAGACGGCTCACTGTCTTGAAACTGTTACATCTTTGTGCCGGGCTGCGCAGTGCATGCCGGTTTGACAGCCAGCATTCGCCGTGAGTTTTGAGTGGCGTAAATACGTTCCCCTGCTTCAATCAACGCATATGTAAGAGATTCTTGCATGGAACTGAAGTCCTTGAGCATGGAGGTTTATCATTTTCACATGCGTTACTTATTATGACTCCAGACTTCTCACCCTTTTCTTTACTCAGGGCTTGGAAGCAATGCATGTGTTTCATTATCGTTTAAATTGTTTAAATGATATAAGATCATCTGAAACATTTTTATGCAATTCCATTTTTTCCAACCCCTGAGTAAAGAAAAGCGTAAGAAGTCTGGAGTCATAATCACCTTAACGCATGTGAAACTGATAAACCTCCATGCACAAGGACTTCAATTCCGCGCAAAAAAAAAAAAATCTCTTACATATGCATTGATTGAATAATTGCCAACTACAGCAGAGAAACGTAAAACTGACGCCGAATGCGTGAGAGTTGACAGGTATGCGTTATCAATGAAAACTGACCACACCTGATAATGTTGAGAGTTTTCGGAGTTTCTGTAATAGTAATTTAAATGAATGATCGAAAACAGTTCATGACCAATCATTATTTTTTAGGGATGGGTTTGAGCTTCCCCTATCGCCAGTTCACAAGCCGCAACTGTTCAGAAAATAACCGGTTTACACCCCGAGGAATCTAAAAAGCACTGTTTGGAAATACTTTGGGTTTTGGTCAGTCGACGACGGTAAAACTGGGGACCGAGCGAAAGTTGTTCGCAAACTACATGCAACTTTGAGTTAGCCTACCATTCCTGCAATGGGTGTTGGTTTTTATTGTGTAATGTTAAAAACCGGAGAAGAGAAAATGTGCTTTCTGAAATGCAGTTTCATTTGCGGACAATAGTTTTGGATTTTACTGGGGTGAGGGAGCTAATGATGTTGTGTACTGTAATTAATTACAGTAATTACTGTCTCACAGAATAAAACTAAACGGTTGGCATCTCGTTCGAACTTGGATGAGCCTGGTGTGTTGTTATTTAATAAGCTCTGCAATGCGTCAGGGTCCTGAGGTCAGACTCACTGTGTCGGGGCTTATTACAGACATAGGAAACTCTAGGTCTTAATCTGTGCTTATTATCCATCAAATATATGTTTATGTTGATGTATCTTATGTTAGTATGGTATGTCGTTATTTTGTGTGGGAAATAGAGAAAATAAAATATTCGATATTATATCGATATCATGTGTTTAATTGTCGTGAATATTCAATTGGCACTTTAGGCTCATTCTGACAGTCCTAGTATGCACAGGGTCAGGGCAGTACGCACCTTGCTGCCATCTCCACCATGGTGGTAGTGTGACCCCGGTGAATGGACGGGGGACGTGGTTGGCGAGTTTGGCAGGATGTTGATGATGTCAGGGTCCAGGTCGTTCTCAGACTCCTCCAGCAGGTCAAAGATGCCCATCCCGTCTGAGCCTGGAGGAACGGGAAAGCTAGGATTAGCCCTCCCAAGAGTTGGTATTTAGGACTGAACTCTCAAAAGCTAGTCAGTCGAATAAAATCAGTTAACTTCTCACAGGTAAGGCATTATTACCTGGGTTCTAGCCAGAATATTCACTGCGCCACACTGAACAAACTCAAAAATAAGATTCCTGGAATGCTTTTTCTATCATCGACTTGCCAGTGTAATATTTACCATGAATTTTCAATGAATTGTTTTCAGTTTGTTGCGACCAAAAACGTGATCTGTGATCAATTCAGAAGTTTTGAATTCAAGGAAGCTCCTATGTTGTTTACATAGAGAAATGTAAAGCCCATGATGACTGCGTCTGGGCAGCTGGAACTTAAGGCCCACCGCCTTTTATGCTATGCGTAACAATGTTATTTGAATTCTGTGCATTTCAACAAAACATGATGGACAGAAAATATAACCAAAGCAATAAATTATATATAAATAGGTAGTAGCTACATTGATCACTGTTCAGCCATGAGGGGTGAGCTTTCGTGCCTGTCAGGAAGAAACCTTGACCAACACACTCGCCTTTTTACTGTTATCTGCAGTTATTTGTATTACTGTGGTAATATCATGAAAAACATTTTGTAGTACAGGTTTATACAGCTAGTAGTTAGTGAATATTGAATCAGCGTCATCCTTTTTTTCCAACTATTTTTTAATTTAACTCTAAATATTACTAGCTACCTTGATCGCTTGCTAGCTAGTTAACTCCCTTGCCTTTGAATGATGCAAAACTATATTTTGGTGGACAAAGTTCTGGAAACTTGGTTTAAACCCTTAGTTCCTAGAAGTTTGCCAGCTAAGAATTAATGCTGGCGATCAACCCAAACCTGATGTTTGGTTGAACCAAAGAAGAGACGCAGTTTAACAGGCTGTCCGTTAAGCATGGTACCAAGAATCACCAGTACGGAAAGGGGGCAGCTCTACTGGCTATAACTGTTCCACAGATCAGGCAATGCTACAGAGGATAGCCAAGTTGGCTACCGAAATGGTTAAGTGCCGTAATTTTTACCAGTGTGCTGCAACCAAGGACCACATAAGGGCTGCAGTGTAGCTGAATCTGCTGGGCAGTATTAACTAGGCACTCAACATGTTTGTTCGTATTCCATAGCGCTGGAAAATGCATTTAGCCTAATTAATTATTTTTCAAATGAGAATGGACAATAGCTGGCTGATGTTTTTAACCCCATAAAACCTAGGTTCATCAAACCAGAGGGACTTCAGGCGTACTTTAAAGTGGCGATCCCAAGGTTTCCAACGATCTCAAATATGTTCTGCTGAATTACAGGCAAATGTGTATAAGATCATGTACAGCTAATACAAACCCCAATTCCAAGGAAGTTGGGAGGTTGCATGACACGTGAATAAAAACAGAATACAATGATTTGCAAATCCTTTCTGACCTATATTCAATTAAGTACACTAAAAAGACAACATATTTAATGTTCAAACTGATAAACTTTATCTTTTTTTGGAAATATTCACTCAGTTTGAATTTGATGCCTGCAACGCTTTCCAAAAAAGCTGGGACAGAAACAGTTTTGAAGTGCATGACCCTGGTCCCCCCCAAATATTCTTGATCGACATCATTCTGCTGAATACTTTCAAATGACCACCAGCTGCAACTGATCAAGTCATTTGTGTTTACAAGACATTTTGTCCAGTCGAGTCAGTGTTTTGCTCTTAAAGATACGGATATAAACGTAACTAAAAGGTATCACTCAGTGATAAAGAAGCTAGTCAGCTTCAGTTTCCAAATTCTAATGCTGGGTTCCCATAACTTTATATTACTTTTTTAAAATTTGCATTGTATGCTATTAAAATAAAGTATAGTACAGATCAACCAATGTCACTCTTTTTAGTCAAGTCCTGGGAATATGAGTGATAATTGCTTATCAGTACCAGAGAAAATATACTTGAGGAAATGACATAAGTGGTAAAAAAAAAAAAAAAGAACAATTGCGAAGTTTCACGAAAGTGCATCAAATCACTTAAATTTTCCCAAAATTTTTCGGTCGGGGGTGGGGATCATGCCCCCCAGATCCCCCTACTGGGGCTTCGGCATCTACAACAACCAAATACATTCCCGGCTCGGAAAATACCCGGCCCGAACACTGATTACCTTTTCTGGAGTTGAAATCGATGTTGATATTTTTTGTTGTGTAGTTAGAGTTGGAGTAAGGACTAAAATGGTAGAAGCTGATGTCTGTTCTTAATGGTATGGTTGGAGTACAGTTTCATACTCATCGTTAATGGGGTTGTAGTTGATGTTGAGTTTCTCGTTGGTGTAATCTGAGTTGGTGTGTGAACTCATCGTTAATGTGGTTGAAGTTGATGTTGGCTGACGTTCTCATCTGTGTAATCTAAGCCGGTGTATGCGCTCACTTTTAAAGTAGGGATTCAAAGGAAAAACTGAAATATGGCAATTTCGACATCAATGGAAAGCTTAGAACGCAAAGAATGCAATGTAATGTCATTCCATCACATTATCGATACGAGAAAATGGAAACACGCACGAAAGGACAGTACTGTATCGAGCGTGAATACTTCCGTGATGCTAGGAAAGAGGCCCGTTTTGGGTGACGTCACATACGGGTTTCGCAAGCTCTGCTCTGTTACATATCAATAGGAATACTATGTCTCCAAGCTTTATATTTTGTTTAAGGTTAAAATTGAGTCGTACTTCACTTGAGATGGATAAATTATAGAAACATTTATCTCTCTTTTTTTAAAAATTTGAACTCATATTTTTCTATATAGGCCTAGTACATTGAAGATTAACATGGACATATAAACGATCTGACGGAAATCGTGTAAATACGGGAAAGGCAGGGTTTCCTCCAGGATTTTCAGAAATTGTGGCGGAGGGCTTCAGCGTCGGGTCAAAACTCAGCATTATCAGGTGTAGCCAGTTTTCATTAATCAGCACATAGGCGATGTAATAATTGAAGTCTATGTGCACGAAGGTTAATCAGTTTCACATGTGTCACGGAGGATTTCACATATAATATAAAAACGAATTATGACTCCTGACTCTGGAATTGGAATTAAATAATCATGAAGATACAATTAGGTAGATCAGGATGTGCTCACAGCAAACACAGAAGTTAACATTGTAGTTTATCGTTTTGCGAAGTGAACAAAATATTTTTTCTCTAATCGTTGCACACATTGCATTAAGAAGAAAGCAGCGTGTTTTACTGCCAATTTATATTCATTAATACGATTCACTAATTTTTATTCATTGGAAAACGTGTTCATCAAACAAAATGATTGACAACAGGTCAAGAATTATTAGCGCTCATTTTAACTTAACAATGAGAACTGGCCACCCTGATTGTCCTTAGGATTTTTGGAGTTTATGTAAAGTCATTTTACATAGGCGTGGCGACTTTTATTTTGCCGTGGTGGTGCGCCACGATTAATTACATGTAGCGGAAACCCTGGGGGAAGGACTGATACCTTAATTTATTATGATATTTTTTTCGATGAGTAGACTTGAAAAGAGCGACGACAAAACAAGAAAGGAAGATTTTTAGAATGTATTCTCTCTCTTAACTACATATTGTTCATGGAATACATATTTTCTTAACTATCTAACGTTATTAGCAGGTTTTGTTTCTGCCATCATGGAAGAGGAAGGACAGATCTTACAACAACTATAAAAAAGCAATTAAACCTGAAATTGAGCTTGAGTGCATGAGGAGTTAGATATGTGTTTTGAGGTATGTTCATGTTGAGGGGTATGTGTTCTAAATGGCATCGACCTCGTCACTCCATATTTCTATGTCAATCACTGTGATGAGAGTCCACTTGATCGTGTTCATAAAATACTATCTTTTTTGTAGCCCAACTTTGGCTTATCCAATCTTCGTCGGAATGGTAGCATGACTCCAGGAAAAAAATAATTTTCTTTCTAAACTAGACAACGTGTACGTGTATAGCGTATAGCCAGCGCAGCGACCAAACTTTTTGCCGGCACAGAACAAACCAATATAAGCAGCAAAACTAATATGTGTCGATGAAAGAAATCGCCTTTCTGCAACATTAGCTTGAAAAAAAAAATAAAGATTTAAACATGAGATTTAAAACTATGAACTACTGGAAGATCTGGAAGAAATCTATTGAGAGTTCTGACTCGTCAAGCTTTAAAAACAAAATTGAAAACAGTTTTCACAGTGTTCACTGTATTATAACTATGGAACATCTGGGTACTTTCAGAGTACACAACCCGTATGTGACGTCACGGAAAAAGACTGTCGGCGGACTGGCTACGGTGGAAAAGGAGCAACATTTGGAAAGCGAATATCAAGTCGCATGAAACTTTTTTTCTCTTGTTATATGAGCGAATACCTTCAACCTATCGTGAAATTACCATAACGGACCAATTTTATGAGTACTTATTTTCTTTGAATCCCTACTTTAATGGGGTTGAAGTTGATGTCGATGTTCTCGGTGTAGCTGGAGCAGAGTTGTATACTCACCGTTAATGGGGTTGAAGTTGATGTCGATGTTCTCGTTGGTGTAGTTGGAGCTGTTGACCTGCACAAAGGCAGAGGTGGGGAAGACCAGGATGTGCGTGCAGGACGTGTCTTGGGGAGTGTTCAGCTGCGATGTCTGCATGTTGAGTGTGGTGCTGCGGCCAAACACAGAGCCCGTCGACACAGAGTCTGAGGAGGAAGAATCAGCAAATTATACCTTATGCTGCAGCTAATCCAACAACAAGAAATTGACTAGATAAGTCCATTGTCAGCAATCACAGGTGCATTCTTAATATTCGCAATTACTGGTACACGCCATTACAACCAACATCACTAGGTTGGATCATTGCGATGGGCAATGTCGTCACAAAGCTAGAGAGAAATCACTCAACCTTCATGATCTGTGAAGTGACTGCAAGAATATGGCCTTATCTGTCAATAAAATATTTCATATTATTAATAATTATTAGATTTGGCTTCTCACCATTTGCAGGAGTACAGCAAACACAAAACTGAAAGAAAACACAATCAGCTGGACAGCATTATCAGGAAATCTCTGAACTAGACGCGGAATAATGTTTGCTGATCCATAGCATCTCCCATGTTATCATAAGGGGGTACAAGTCAACTCAATCTTTTTAACCACTTCATCATTATCTGTTTATGAAAAGTGAAGTGGAGCACTAGTTTGTACGCTCATTTGCATCTTCGCGAAAATCTCCTCTGTCTTTTCCAACCTAATATTAAAGAGTAGACCACTGTTGCGGCAAAAAAGTGCACATTGTTACAGCAAGCTTTTTTCAAGTGCGGATAGCCTGCCTGCAGTAACAGAGGCTCTTAATATAGTGTCACCCTGGACTGTGGTTGTGAAGTTCTACGTTATGCACACTAACCAAGCTGGCCGGATGGACGGTAATCTCTTTAAATATTGCGGCCGCGCATAACTATGGGATAGTGTCATCTCCTTTGTTTTCGAAAAGGTGGTTCAGTGAACCCTATGCTAAAGGTGATAAGTTGGGAAGCACCTTTCCTTTACATTCAGAGAATTCAAATACACTTATCATGGCTGCCAGTAAATTATTCTAGGTCATTCTCTCAGAGTTTGGAACTTTCCCATGCAAACAAGACTACTCGAGCCCAGCCTTGAGATTATTGGCCCAGGAAGAGAGTATTTGATGCTATTACTTGATTTGTGAAATAACTGATAACTCCCATCCTGACCATTCATTGCAAGATTGGTGACCAGTCCAGAACGTATTGAAGGATGCCTAACATCTCAACTCCTAAGTTATCGGTTCAAAGATTCTGGAAAGCTGAGAGTTTCAAAGCAAAAACAGGCAAACCCAAATGGCGCGGGAGATAAAATAAACATTCCACCTTATCACCTGCAAATTGGTCACCTGCCCAGCCTGATCTTCGCCATCCACACTCAGAATAAAGTGCTCCATTCTAACCTCCCAAGAGCAGCAGCTCAATCCATAGGTGGTTATGGTTTTGCTACATTCATTCATTTTTAAAATAAAATGCATCTCCTGAGAATGGGAGGTAGTGCAAGGAGTCTGGCTATACCATGCCAGACCTCAGCAACAGAAAGCTCAAACCAAGCGACAAAAAAACAACAATCAGAAACTTGATCTTCAGGCTTCCCACTGCCTGTCCAATCACAAGTAACCTGCTGTTAACACACCAATGGGGCATTACTATCAGTTACACAATTACACAGATCTGTGAGCACTAGGATAGTGATACATTTCACACTTTGTGGCTGTGTACTCCAGCTCAATGGATTTGAAAACAATGAACATGAGGAGGGAAAAGAGCTTAAATTTGTAGCATCAACATAAGAGTGAAGTAAACAGTAGCTGCAGCCATTTTTATACAGTCTCTAGGTCCAAATGCTTACGGACCACACAGCAAGAGTAAACCAATGTATTTACAAATACACTGAACCTGCTTTAACATGTGGAACTACTGAACCGAAAACCTTGCTCCATCATGCATTTTCACTTGCTTTAATGTGAGTTAAGACCTTTCCAGAAAAGTGACTGCCTTAGCCTTTCTCAAAGCAACACAAGCATGAAATCACATTTTGGTGTTCTGGCCTGGTACGGAAATGTGACGGAGGGAAGGAAGTATGAAAAGGCACATATACACCATAAGGTCTATCTGTATGTTAGATTTTGTGGGAAAATACTGAACGGTTTAGCAGTTCTGGGCCTTAAAAGAAGGGTGCCTGACGGATAGACAAGCGGAAAGATGACACTCATTGCAATATCCCCCTTCCTCTTTGAGGAGGAGAATAATAAAGCAAGTTTCAATGCAGTGACTTAGTCATTATTGTAGGAGGCCGAGAGACGAGGACGACGGCTTAATGTAAATATATCAGAGGTATTCAGGCAGAGAAGCTGCACTTGAACAGTGTCTTCATTCACCATCTCACTGGAGAGAATGCTGTCAGAAGGACAGGGTCAGCAGGGTTTAAAGTGTACTACACAGGCTTTTCAAACTTCACCATTCATCTACGATCAAAATGCACCGTCCTTAATCTTGCCACTTCACATTCCTTTTTAAATCTAAAATCAGATTCAAGTTTTATGTCTTCATTTTCCAGATAGCTGATGTGAGCAAAAAAAGCCCATTCCGAGGCAGAGTCAAATTTCAGAATGAGCCCCGTTAGCTTTTTGTTTTACTTGGCAGTAGCTTGACCAGATTACATTTTAGAATCGCAAGAGGCTTATTGATGATGCTCGCGAATCCTTTACCTGTACACGCAAAAATTAACTGAATCACCACACAGAGGATGCTCATACAGCTTTTTTTTTTTTTTTTTTTTAAACTTTGTAGCAAATGAATCCCATATATGATACAAAGCAAATTTTTGTTTATAAGCTTAACATTCAGGCTTCGTGAAACACCTAAAAAATAGTAAGATGAAATTATTTTAATGAATGGCATGTTTTTTCATAATCAAGCAGAAGAGAAAAATATGTAATCAATGTTAAAAAAAATTATGGAATCATCTACAAAAAAAAAAAAAAAAAAAAAAAAATCAGAATTAGTAATTTGTTGCTCCTCCTCAAGTTTTTGTGACAGCCTGAATTCTTTGAAGCATGGACTTTTCAAATGAAAAACAATACTCTCCC
This sequence comes from Gymnothorax javanicus, assembly GCA_029692085.1. Lineage (NCBI taxonomy): Eukaryota > Metazoa > Chordata > Actinopteri > Anguilliformes > Muraenidae > Gymnothorax > Gymnothorax javanicus. Next base: position 80,107,218 of record CM056195.1, read on the forward strand.
TCAAGCTGGTCTCAACTTTCTCAAACAGCGATTGACAGATCAGCTTTGCAGGAAGGGGCCTTGTCATGGACCATTTTTGTTTTAATTTCCATCATAAATTTTCAACTGGATTGAGATCCGGACTGTTTGCTGGCCATGTCATTGAATTGGTAAGCCTCTCCTGAATAAAACACACTCTTATACACTCTTTTCTCTGTGGCAAGTTGTATTGTCATCCTGGAAAAAGATTTCATTATGACCAAACTTATTTTCTATTAAATGGACTCAGAAAATGGACCAAGATTTTAATGTGCCTCTGTGCACTGACCGTTAAAACAGTGATAGCCATCTCGCCTGGACCTTCACATTACATGCAATCCTATATCATAAATGAATGAGGAAATCAGCTTGTTTTCTTTAAGCTGTCATCTTTATTCATTTCATTGGAACCAAACCAGCCAAAAGTGCCAGCGTCATCGACTTGGCTAGAGCAGATTCGTGAATCATCACTGAATATCACTTTCATCCAATCATCCACACTCCATGATTGCTTCTCTTTAGCCCACTGCAGGCATGGGGCGATTCAGGTGTTGGTTTAACTAGTTAGTTGAATTAATACTAAAATTTCATCAATTAAGTTAAGTTAATGTCTATTTGGAAATTAACTAGTTAAGTTAATTTTGACAAGTTAACTAGTCAAGTTAAAAGTTAACTTTGTTGTTTCCATGCCATCGACAATATTTTCAAATATGTTGATTGACTTAACAACTACAGAGTTAAGATAAAGGGCTCTAATTTCTTGGCGCAGTGCAGGGTGGCGCAGCCCGCGCGGTGGTAATTTCGTCCGATGCAGCCCGCGCAATGGTAATTTCATTCGGTGCAACACCGTGCACAGCCACTTTGGCAATTTGGTAGACCGAGGTGCGCCGAGATGGGTGTAGCGGCATAGTAGGGGGAGGTGTCACATATTCATCATGACGCAGTGACAATTTCGTGGATAGAGGCTCCGCGGAAAGTGCGCAGAGCACTTGCCAGCTCCAACCTGGTTTACTTTCTGTGCAGTGGTAATTTGGCTGACCGCCGCACAGTGCGCACACGTCACCTAAACCTCACAGGCAGGTTTCCAGAATGTCAGGCACATTTCAATGCAATAAATAATTACAGCAACCACAATTTAATGTAACTTTCTGAATCAGGACATAACAGGGTTCTCACCAGAAATTTTTGACAGCGTAGTGGGGTGGGACATGACCAAAACCAGCCGGGGGTTTTGGGGCCGCGGAGGCCCCCAACGGGGTCCAGAAGCAGAGCCCTGATGGGGGGCCCGGGGGGGGCTTTGCCAATTTATGGTTATTTGAGGCCTATTTGACAGTCTAGATGGCCCAATTTAAGGATATATATACACTCACCTTGAATACAAATCTTGCACGTAAAATCTCCTGAAATAATATCTGGGACCACTGTAGCTAAAGGTAAACTTGCAAAGGCTTTGGTTCTGGGGTTATGCTAATACAGGGCTCTCAAGTCTCACGCAATGAGCGTGACTGTCACTCATTTCAGTCAGGTGTTACGCACTTACATCACATAGAATTTTTCACGCAAAAAAATGATTAAAACGAAAACAATTTCCAACAGTAGGCCTACATGCGCAGCAGCACCGCTATAACTGTGGAAACCGGCAAAATTAAACACGGCTCCCCTGGAGTTCTCGGTGGCAGCTTGCCACCTTCCAGCCAATCAAAAAAAAAAAAAAAAGGGGCTACACAATAGCCTAGCACTATCATGTCTGGGTAAGATTTAGGGCAACAACCAATGAAAAAAACACAGTTATCCTGAAATTATTTACATGATCCTGCTACAACAACGTTCTGAAAGCTGCATTATTCATTCACTCCCGGTGGAAAACGGGAGTTTCAAGCACCCTCCCGTTCTTTCCTAAACAATCTCATATCACGATGTGCACATGGTTGTTTCTGTCGAAACAAACCATACGCGATTCATTTGCAGCAAAGACGACGGTAGACAAAACAAGTTTTTTTTAGGAAAATTTGCACATATTTTACTGGAAAATGTGTCAAACTTTGCAAGCACAAAGCTTGAAAGACAGCGTAGCGGGCCAAGACACAGTGTATTTTTTCAGGTAACAGCGTAGCGGCCGCTACGCTGAAATACGCTGGTGAGAACACTGCATAAATTATAGTATCTATATCGATTGTCCTGATGTCAGATCAAAAGGAGGTTGGCACGCGTAATGGAAACTCGACCTGGCTTAATCAATGCAGCTGAATCTGTGATGCAAACTAACGACTTCACATCTTTCTCAGCCAACCACAAACTGCCTCGGCATCAGGTAGTGCGTATATATCCAGCTTCTCTCATTGCAAAAAATGCAAAAGAAAAGAAAAAGGAGGACGCTTGGCAATGCGTCCTTTACGCACAGGTGCTTCTGATTTCATCCGCATCACGCATGGTATTTGTATATGTTGTGATCTGTGCACACTACTTATCTTTATTACACGGGGTTTAAATATAGGTTACTAAATATGAGTGTCTTTATTAGTGGGAAAATATGTTTGCCTTACCCGTAATGCCAACCTCAATCCCACCAAAGCCCTGGACAACTGACGGCTGAGAGTGTGGGGAGGATGCAATGTCCTCCGCCGAGCTCATGGCCACTCTGATGGAGGGGCCGCCTCCAGTGGCCATTTACCCCTTTTCCACCAAAAAGAACCTGGTGCTAGTGCCGTGCTGGTGCTAGTGCCAGTGCTTAGTTGGTTCAACCCACGAACCTCCTAAGAACCTGTTTGCTTTTCCATCGCCAAGGAGCCAAATCAGACACACGCGATCACGTCACTGTAATTCAAGACCAACAGATCAGGAGAGACCTGCGTCTCTCTCAGCAGCGCTCACGTAACAGCTGGCAATACAGAAATACAGTATGTACTGTGGGAAACCACAAATAAAAATTTATAACAAAAATAATGCTTGCGTTATATGCTCAGTAAAGCCGCCTGCACACGAAACAAATTTTTTTCGCACAACTGATTACATTCAAAGTCAATACAAAGACGCGAATACACGCGTGTATTCGCGTCTTTGTATTGACTTTGAATGTAATCTGTCTTTAGAAAAAATACATAAGTAGTCTGCATTATCAGGTCAACATTGTAGCAAAAATTATGAAGTTAATCAAAACTTAATTGAAAATTAATTTAAAAAAAAAAATCAATTTATCTATGAAAATCAATTAAGTTAATATCCCTTCTCAAAAGTTAACTAGTTAAGTTAATGGGATTTTAACTTAACTTGATTAAGTTAGCGATTAAGTTAATTAATCGCCCCATGCCTGGCCCACTGTAACCTTGCCTTCCTCTGTTAAGGTGTTAGTGCTGGTTTCTGTTTGGCTTTCCTCATTGTGAATCCCATTTCATTCAGCAGAGTTTCTTACAGTTCTGTCACAAACATCCTGTCTCTGCCCATTTGTTTTCAGTTTGCATTTTCTATTTTCAAGGCATTTTGCTCTGATTTTTCTGTCCTGAAGCTTTGGCATCTTCCATGGTCTAGACCTCTGTTTCCCTTTATAACCTACCCATTCTCTTTATACTAGCACCTAATTTCAGACAGCTGGCTGGGAACAACTAACATCGTTTGCCACTTTCTATATTGAATTTCCTGTTCAAAACAGTTTTATAATCCTTTCCGGTGTTTCAATTGCCAGCTTGCTTGTTGCTGCCATGCTTCCTCTCAATTAGCCAAGTCAAACACCTCATTAAGGTCTGCAAGCACTCTCCTTTAACTTTACACTAATTTGCATATTCAGATTTATGCTGGTATTTCTTGTAGAAATGCCACTTATGAGTTGATTCCAAATTTTTTTCCTAAATATTGAGTGATTCTATATTTTCCTCCTCTACTTGAATATGAAAAAAAAATTCCATGAATTAAAATAATGTAATCTAATTTGTTTGAGGTGTGTTTAATTAAGCTTGAATATAAAGCTAATAAACCTAAATTGTTCAGTGTCATATCTGCGGTTTATTTGCAATGAAGCAAAAAGCCTGAATGAACATCCTCGTGAGCATCATCGATAAGCCTCAGCATTATTATTTTATGATATTCTCAAGGTGACAATCCAGCACAGTTTGCCTTTAATCACAGTGTCAGGCGCTGATGTAAATGCGTCTCGCTCTACTTGGTGAAGCGCGGCACCGAGACCCTGAAAAGACTGCGTACCTGGCATGATGACAAAGGAGCCCTGCGGCTCCATGGCGACCAAGCAGGTGCTGAGGATGCTGGGAGTGTCGGCGGAGGAGATGCCGCACATTTTACACATCTCCTTCAGACGCTTACTGAGCGACTGCAGGCTGCGCCGAGTCAGCAGGATACTCCAATCTGAGGAGAGCAAGAGAGAGAGGGGGAGAGAGGGAGGGAGGGGGAGGGGGGGGAGGGGAGAGAGAGGGAGGGGAGGGAGGGGAGAGGGAGTGACAGAGAGGGAGGGTAAGAGGGAGTGAGGGGGAGGGGGGAGTCAGAGGGAGGGAGAGAGGGAGGGAGACAGGGGGGAGAGAGAGGGGAGGGGGAGGACAGAGAGGGAGGGTGAGAGGGAGGGGGGAGTCAGAGGGAGGGAGAGAGAGGGAGGGAGACAGGGGAGAGAGAGAGAGAGAGAGGGAGGGAGCGACAGACAGCGAGGGGGAGAAGGAGTGAGGGGAGGGGGGAGTCATAGGAAGGGAGAGAGAGGGAGGGAGGGGGAAAGGGAGGAAGACAGGGGAGAGAGAGAGAGCGAGGGGGAGAGGGACGAGTCAGAGGGAGGGAGGGGGGAGGGAGCAGAAGAGAAATAGAGGGAGGAGCATAGGGTGGGGAGAGCAAGGAAGAGAGGGAGAGGGAGAAACAGAGGAGTAAGAGAGAAAGGGAAAGAGTGAAATAGAGGGTGGGAGAGATGGAGGAGGGAGGGAGAGGAAGAGGGGGAGGAAAAAAGATAGATTGAGAGCCAGAGAGAGAGAAAATGATAAATGGAGAGAGTGAGAAAGCGTGAGAGGGCGTCACGCGAGACTCTCCCCGCTCATGTACACCCACAGCAGCAGGACGGATCGGCTTCAGCTTCTCACCTCTCAGCTCCCCGTGGCCCATCCTGCCCAGCCGGCCAATCACCACCCTCCAGGGCAGCGATGTGGTCTGCACCAGCCCCAGACACCACTCCCACAGCTTCTGCAGGCCCCGCCTCCGGGCCGAGCCCTTTCTCCTCCGCGCCCTGCGTGATCCAGCACAGCCACTGTCACAGTCGCCAGGGAGACACACTCCCCGCAGACACAGCTCACTTACATAATCCTTCTGGATTCAGATGCCAATCGGAGCTCCGCTGATCACGCCTGGCTCTACTGAGTCAACCGTGAGGACCAGACGGCGGTGTTTGCACTTTTTGAACGTATATCAGAGGTTCCACTGCACCAGACAAGCTCAATAAACCACAGAAAAGCGCTTGAATCCAGAGCAATTACGTTATAGGCCCAGGCCCACCCCGCCAGGCAGACTAATACCGCATCGTATGAGGCGACTGCAGGGATTATTAATCCATTACAAACGCCAGGATCAAGAGCTATACAGCACACTCAATGTACCAAATAGCTCTGTTATCCCCCCCTTGAGAAATAATGGACAGAGTCGTAAAACCCCTCCTGTCTGCTGATTTATACAAAAAGCTTCATAAAAGTGAATTGATTAATCAGCCTGATGATTAGCAAGTACATAAAGATAAATCTGAACAGCGATAAGCTGTCTCCAAATAATAAATCGGAAGAAAAGCGACAGTTAAGCAGTGAGCCGGGACCTTGAAAATTTTAAGTCAAATGGAAATTATTGTCTGCCTCATAATCAATCTTCCACATCATTCAGCAATTAAGCCGTCGAAGAAGCATTTCAAATTTCAATCAAATGAAAGCTCGTCAAGTGCATAAACATATGGATGAAACGCTAACTTTCGCCTCTGCCCTTTTCTCTTGAAATAAATGCTAAGAATGCTTTAAATAAAGATTCTAATTAAAATTGAGCTCAACTGCCATGACAAATAAGATAAAATGGTGTTGCCAAGGCAGGGTAAACCATTTCAGCTATAAGCATTTTTTCCTCCAATTAAGGCCAACTTCAAGGTTGTAATTTTTGTTTTGGAATTTGTTTTGAAAGCATCCAATAGCAAAAACAGCATAATGATGCAGCAGAGTGTGAATATTAGGAATTAAAGGGACATTACATACTACATGCTGGCACTGTGATGACGATGAATAGAAGTCAAGACAAGGTACCAGTTAGCCATTTTTGCCTTAGTCAATTGGTTTCCATTCATTTTGACGTCACAAGATTAGAATGTAGCATACAGTATCCATTTAAGCAATTATTGAATAAAATATAGTCTAGCCTTTCTCACACCCAGCTGTCTCTTTTCATTGTCCAGTATGAACAATGATAAATTTTAATAGATTATGTAAAAACTAAATGGGAAATTAAGACAGATACTTCACTAATTCACAAAGCTGTCTTCCCATTACAGCACACAATCCAATCTCACGCTGGAACTGTGCCAGTGTTCAGACTGATTGACGGGTGTGGAGCGGAGGGCTCACCGGTTGGGCACGTCTATGTTGATGACGCAGGTTTCCAGGAGTTCCCCATACAGGTCAGTGCAGGTGGCCAGCAGCCAGCGCTGGTCATGTGACAAGCAGTAGCCGACAAACAGCACGTTGTACTTCTGTGCGGCCTCGCCGAAGGTCTCACCAAGCTCCGTCTGCTTGTCCTTCACCGGGGCCAAGATGAAGGGAGGTGTGTACAACCGCAAGCACTCAGGCCGCTGAGAGAATTTGGGGGGGGGGGGGCAAAGGTCAAACAGGAAGCACAACAGGCAAGGTGTAGTGTACGGTTCTTCTACAAGTAATTTTTTGCAGGCAATACTTGGCATTATTCATTGGTTATGTATGTTATTGCCCGCATACAGTAAAAACGGCCTGCCAAAATATCTTGTTTTGGCCGACCTGTATTGGCCGAGTTCAGCACGTGCACAAGTAACCACTGGCAACTGTGGCATTCACACTCTTCAGAGAAGCAGACGACAGACGCGGACCTAGCATTTAGCTCTTTAATGAGTCTTGAAGTCGCGTACTTCAGAAGTCATAGGCATAATATTGTCATGATAGCACAACATATGTAACCAGTTAGAGGAGGAGACAGCACCTCGACAAAGTATATTTCAGCGGAAAGTAGAGTACTTGAAGTGTCTAAAACGCATAGTTTTATAAATTTTAATTTGGTAATGATCCTGTGCGACGCATTTTTAAACCAGCGAGTCTTCAAATTGGCTTCAATACCAGGGGGCAGACATTTTTACTTGGTGAATCTTCTGATTTTGAATTTGATCTTCGGAAACCTCTCCTTTAAAAATGCTTAATAACCTTAACCTCTCACAGTTTACATCCCCCGATTAGCCACAGTTGCTGAGACTAATTGGTAAAAACTGACAACAGTCAAATTTACTTTTGATAGCATTGTTATGCATTGCACCACAAAATTATGAGGCGTCTTCTGCGCATAAATGACGACATAAAATATCAATACGTCTTCATGATTTCAGCGCTCGTTAAGCACCACAGATTTGTGGAAATTAGTTTGCGATGCTGCGGGAATCCGTTCTTTATTTTGAATGTTGTCACGGCTAAAGGGCGCTGTAAGGTTGCACAGCTGTGTGACAATCCCAAGGACGGCAAAAATAAATGTTGCAAAGTCAGTGAAAGTTTTGGATTTACAATGCCATATCAATTATATAAATGTAGGCAATGGGAATTCACCGTTCATTACCATTTCTAATTATAGGTCATGTATTGATCTTGGTCGCTCAGTCGATGAATTGTTTGATTGTTAATCAGGCCAGCTTAAATAAAAACAGCTTGCGGGCAGTCAAGCCAAAAAGGGAGAGCTTACTGAAGGCCCTCTGAACTACTCTATGGCCTGGATAAAAGGAAAGAGAACAACTGAAGTCACGTGAGAGAATAACTGACGCACAAGCACCGTGGCACTGGCATTTGATTGGATAATGCGTTCAAAATGCACACTCACCCACTATATAGGGCACTGTGTTGTGAATGTTCCACATTGAAAACTACATAGAGTGAGTGAGCGAGTGGACAAGTGTGCATTCCGAACGCAGCCTTAGATTCCCCAAGTAAAAATGTCAGCCCCCTGGTATTGATGCCGATTTGAAGACTTTCTGGTTTAAAAATGTGTCGCACTGGATCATCACCAAATTAAAATTTATAAAACTATGCCTTTTAGACACTTCAAGAATTCTACTTTCCGCTGAAATATACTTTGCCGAGGTGCTGTCTCCTCCTTTAATAAAAATATTATAAATTGCTTATTTTCGCATTGCCTTGGTATTGGCCTGAGGGTCGCCGTGTTGGCCCGAGAAAATAAAGCCCGTGAAATACTGGCCCGAGAAATAAGCAATTAATAACATAATATTTTTTGTAACACACACCTGTCCTCAGGGACAACTGACAAACTAATGAAAAATAATCTCTTTCATTTATTCAACCTAAACAGAGAACTTCAACAGTGGACAACAGTTAGGAGTAGCTGGGTCATGGGAGGTCACGCAATGCCAGGCTGTGTTTGCAGTGGACGCAGTGCATACCTCTGGATTCCTAAGGGCGCTGTCAAGCGCAAGGCCAGGCCCAAAGCCTGTTAGCGTTTTGACATTGGTGGAGGTGGGCAGTGGCCGTCGGCATTGGGAGAAGACCGAGAAGGCCAGGGATTTAAGGTGCTGGGCGTAGATGTGGCGCTCCTCGTTTCGTACAGGCTGCAGCAGGTAGTGGCAGGGAATTACCTGGCAGAGGCACACAAGGACCAATTAAAACCTACATTCAAACTGGAAGCGACTGAACTAAACCTGCGCTCTTCATGAGAGCCAAAGTCACAGCTTGCTGTGGGGAATTCCATTCAATCAGCTGCTGATGTAGGCTTTGGGAACTAGGTGTGCCTTGGCTAACTGATAACTTCAGCGTTCAAGGGCAAGAAGACACCAAAAACCAGCAGACAGAATATGGCCAAGGAAATTCAAAAATTATTCTTCCCCCTATAATAACTAAGAGCAACACAAAATGCAAACATCCTTTTCCAATACATGTTGACAGAAAGCCTGTTTTCATCAGAACAAAGTTTCAAATTGGCTAGCTACTGTATATTGCAGTTTTGAAATTGGCCCTATGTCAAATTAGATGGCTAGTTTGTAGCCAAGACGCAAATAGCCCACTAATTTGATCTGGAAATTTTCCCGATAAATCTTGGTCGAGTTCGCAAAATAGCCAGCTAATTTGCTAATTAAGCACATTACAACCAGTGGAACGACTCTATAAACAGGCTTTGAAAATCCTGGACAAAAAAAATCAAATGTTTATCATCACTGTAAGATTTCACCAAAACATGGTTTTTTAAACTGGGAAAACATGATCAAATTTGCTGACATTTTATTAGTATTAAGATCTTCCACGGCTTGGCCCCCCTCCACGCAGTGAGTTCATTACACAAACTCGAATGACATCTACTAGAGCCAGTACTAGAGGGGACTGCAAAATACCATACAGAAAAACATCCTTTGCGCAGTCAGCCTTTTCCTATAGAGCAGCACATACATGGAACGCCCTGCCTACTGAACTCAGGGAAATTACAAATATACACTCTTTCTCAAAATCCACTAAATTATGGTTACTAGATAATCAAACCTGCAATCACATGTAAGTTTTTGTTTGTTTGTCTATTCTAATTACTCCAGCCTTTTACTAATTTTTGTTTTACATATTGTACGTTTGTTAATTGTCTGTTGTTGTGTCATGTTTTTTGTACCTCTATTAGTTATTTCTCTGTACCTTTCTTTTGCAACATCAACCTGCCAGGGACTACAGATGTAAAATAGTCTGATGGCTAAATCTGGTACATTTTATGCAAGGCATGTGATCAATGTACATTGTCCCTTTTAAATAAATTAATTACATAATTAGCCCGCTATTTGTGTTGCGTCTTCATTAGACCGAAATTTTCTCGATCCCATCATGCTTTACAATAAGTGCTCATTTCTTGCATTGTGTTAAACATTAGCTAGCTCCACGTCTTGCGTATTTCGGACGGGGAAGCCAAATTGAACCGCACGCTTTATCTGGAAATGATGCAAAGTGCGCATGCCTCAATCTTGGGCTAATTTCTCAAGCGGAGGGCTTTCGGGCTAATAGAGAAACAAATTTGTGCTATCAGGCTAATTTCCCTAACCGCAAAATAGCTGGCGAGTTTAACTTTGTTCTGATGAAGACAAACCTAGAGTAACATCCCAATTGTAAGGCACTGTTTATCTATGGTTACAATTCACTGACTCCCCAGCACCACAGCGCCCCCTACCTGCACGGACACAGCATTCCGGATGTGCTGGGGCAGGAACTGTAGCATCTCCACGTAGCAGCGCAGCAGGCCCAGTGTCCACACACTGGAGGCCCCCGCCGCCCCGCCCTCCTCATAGGAGAAGGGGTCCACCAGGTACACCACGATGGCGGGGGGGTAGGTCACGGCGTGAGAGTCACCGTCCGTCGGCACGCCCACTTTCTCTCGCTCCATCGTACTAGGCAGGAAGAGGACACATTTCAGAGTCGTCCAAACCACTCAGGACTGATGATCATCTCAATGATTTTCCCCAAAACTTACAACTGTGGAGTGTACATCGTAAACGCAAAACAGTTGAGTGCACAATATACACAGTCCAATTGATAAACCTTTAAAATACAACATCTACTTATTTCTGAGCGAATGTACAACCCCAATTCCGAAATAGTTGGGACAAAGTGTAAATTGTGAATAAAATCAAAACGCAAAGACTTTCAAATCACACCAGCCACCATTTTATTCACAATAGAACAGAGATAACATAGCAAATGTTGAAACTGAGAAATTTTACAATTTCATCCACAAAATAAGCTCATTTCAAATTTGATGGCTGCTACAGGTCTCAAAAAAGTTGGGACAGGGGCCTGTTTACCATGGTGTAGCATCCCCTCTTCTTTTTAACACAGAGTGGAGGCGTCTGGGCATTGAGGAGACAAGTTTCTTGAGTTCAGCCATTGGTTTGATCCCACTCTTGTTTAATACAGGCTTCCAGCTGCTGGAGAGTTTTGGGTCTCCTTTGACGGACTTTTCGTTGAATTATGCGCCAAATATTCTCAATCGGTGAAAGATCAGGACTGCAGGCAGGCCAGTTCAGCACACGCACTCTTCTGCTATGAAGCCATGCTGTTGTAATAGTTGCAGTATGTGGTTTTGCATTGTCCTGCTGAAATACACAAGGCCTTCCCTGGAATAGATGTCGTCTGGAGGGGAGCATATGTTGCTCCAAAATCGTTATATACCTTTCAGCATTCATGGTGCTTTTTAAAACATGCAAGTGTCCCACACCATATGCACTAATGCAGGGGTGGCCAACCCTGGTCCTGGGGAGCTGCAGTGTCTGCTAGTTTTTAGTGCTACTCAGCACTTGATTGATGAATTAAAGCAGTTGATTACACACTTCACTTATCTCACCTGGTGTTTAAGGTTTGGAGAAAACCAAACTCAGCACACCCTCTGGCTTTACAGGACCAGCGTTATCCAACCCTGCTCTGTAAACTTTTATCTGTACTCAGTACTTCTACTTTGTCTGCATTACAACTACGCTAAATATCCAACCACATTGACAAATCTTGGTTAACACATAGATTGCTGTCACAACCTGCAAGTCTGCTTAATTGGCTCTAGGAGTCTTGTAGGTTGTTCTAGCTAATTGCTTGATTGGCTCATTATTACCAAATTAAACCTGAGACACCAGATGAGATCGGTTTAGTGAGTAATCAACTACTTTAATCCATCAATAGAGTGCTGAGTAACACCAAAAATCAGCAGAAACTGCAGCTCTCCAGGACCAGAGTTGGCCACCCCTGCACTAATGCATCCCCATACCATCAGAGATGCTGGCTTTTGAACTAAACGCTGATAACAGGAGGGGTGGTCTTTCTCCTCTTTAGCCCAGAGGACACAATGCCCATGATTTCCAACAAGAATGTCAAATTTGGACTCGTCTGACCACAGGACACTTTGCCACAGTCCATTTTAAATGAGCCTTGGCCCACAGAACACTGTGGCGCTTCTGGATCATGCTCAACAATGGTTTCCTATTTGCATGACACTGTTTTAGGTGGCATCTGTGGATAGCACGGCAGACTGTGTTTACTGACAGTGGTTACTTGAAGTATTCCTGGGCCCATTTAGTAATGTCAATGACAGAATCATGCCGGTGAGTGATGCAGTGGCGTCTGAGGGCCCGAGGATCACGGGCATCCAGTAAAGGTCTTCGGCCTTGTTCCTTACGCAGAGATTTTTCCAGTTTCTCTGAATCTTTTGATGATGTTATGCACTGTCGATGATGAGACCTTCAAAGCCTTTGCAATTTGATGTTGAGGAACAATGTTTCTAAAGTATTCCACAATTTTTTAAACAAGCCTTCACGGGTTGGAGAGCCTCTGGCCATCTTTACTGCTGAGAGACTCAGCCTCTCTAAGACACCCCTTTTATCGCCAATCATGTTACACACCTGATGCCAGTTAACTTAATTACTTGCTAAATGTTCTTTCAGCTGATTCTCTTATATATTAATTGCTTCTTCAGCCCTTTTTTGCCTGTGTCCCAATTTTTTTGAGACCTTTTGCAGCCAGAAATTTTTAAACGGGCTCATTTTGTAGATGGAAATGTATAATGTCTCAGTTTCAACATTTGAAATGTTTTCTATGTTCTATTGTAAATAACATTGGCTCGTGTGATCTGAAAGTCATTGCATTTTGATTTTATTCACAATTTACACTTTGTCCAAACTATTTTGGAACTGGGGTTGTACAAGAATGTTATTCAGGAAGAAAACTCTTTCAGTATTGACCTTATTTGGGGAGCCAATAAGTAAGGGTGCATGTTGGAAAATGGAGGATGCACTTTGCACTCTGTCCGTTCAATGTTATTAAAATGCTAACTTAGTTGCCTGCAGTATGTTCAGTAGAGGATGTATTTTGAGGCGGTGGAAGTTGGAGGACCATCACAGTCTTGGACAGTTGTCTGCTGTGATTGTATTGGTCAGTGGTAAGCGTACCTCTCCAGGGGTTCCGTTGGTGCTGGGGTTTGTCCATCTCCTGGCCCCCCTCCCCTGCTCTGCTGCCCGAGCTGACCGCTTTGGGTGCTGCTGGCTGTGTTTCCGAAAGATGTGACGGAGGCAGGCTTAGCTGGGGGCGCTGTGCCCCCCGCGCCCGACTGACCCGAGGACACGGTGGAAGGGGGCGGGCCACTGCCATTGGCTGACGGGGCTGTGGCGCTGCCGTTGGTGCTTCCTGACAGGGCGGAGCTCCCAGAGGCAGCGGCCCCGCCCTGGGACCCCGCTGCGGGGGCAGAGGCCGGTGGCTGTGACGACACGGACTGGCTGGAGGCAGAGGAGGGGTTGGCCTGACTGAGCAAGGAGCTGTCCAGTGACTGTGCAGCGAGGTATGGAGCTGCAAGAGAGCAGAGGAAGATGATTTATGTCAAGCTGTTCATTAACATGGCCTCGTTTCACAGAGGAAGACCAGAGTTTATTGGTTAAGTGCAGAGAGTAAACCGAAGGGCTACTGTAAAACTGAACAAGAACTGTTTTGTGCTCAGTGCCAAATGGGGGTTAAACAGGTTTATGCAGCAGTAATGCCGCAAGCTCCATAATCTGGCCTACCAAAGAAATGGCCAAGCTGTAACAGAAGTTTTTCAAAGAACCAGCAACACACAATTGAAAACTCATTTGCTTTGCCTCTGGGTTTGTTGCAGGCCGCACGATTTTTTGAGTTTGGTTCTGGTGAAAATGTATCAACTTTAAAGTGTTGTGGTGCCGAGTTTTGCAGGAATGTGGCATGTTTTCGATATTGTGATGCTGGTTATTTCAAAAAGGCAGACATCTGACAAACTTTTGTTCCAACTTGGCCTTTTTCTTTGGTAGGCCTGATAATGCTTTTCAAAAAGAACCCTAAACTTTAAATAAAATGGAACATTAACACTTTCATTCATCCATCCACCCATCCATCTATCCATCCATCCATAGTCATTAATCTGAACTGCCCTCTTGCTCAGACTGAACTTACCGAGTTCGTGCCGGCACACTTGAGCGTAGAGCTTGAGTTTAGCGAAGGCTTCGCTGCTGCTGCTGGCCGACTTCATGAACCATTCGCTCACGGGCTGTTGGCCCAGCTTTCGGGCTGTGGTGCTGCCCACCCGCACGATGCCATCTGCGTGCACCCGGGAGATGGGCCGGTGCTGGCCTAACCGACACGCCTAACGTGAGGGAGAGAGACCACCTCAGCAAACGGTGTCATCTGCACGACTACATAACGTAGACCTGAGGTGAAATTAAAAATGGCTTCCAAGATTTTGAAATCTTTTCGAAAACATTTTCTGTTCACCTCTAATGTTAGCAACACTGACGACACTGCAGAAGAAACAGAGGGAACAAGTTGTCAGATGGCAGTAATCATTCACTGCACTTCATCGCAGTACCGAGCACTCATTATATTTGTCATTTCAGGACGAGCACTTTCAATGAAGCCCTGAATGCCATTGATGCTGAAAAATTAACCTCAATGGTCGTTTCAATTTCAGTTAAAATGCTGCTCTGCCGATGTTACAAACTAAATGGCACACATATTAAAAACAGTTCAACTGTAATAGTAGGTAAGAGAATCCGCTCACTGCAAACATTTGCCATATTCAATACACTTCTGGAGTCACAGAACTAATCTACAAGCGCATTTTCACAGAGTTCAGCAAGTGCCCAGTTGGCCAGAATGACAGACTAAATCCAGCCAGTGGAGAAAATGCAGTAAAATGGCCACTGGGCTGCAGAGCTGGGAGCTCTTAAAGAGTCGGCCCACCTCGTAGACGGCCGTCAGGTCCCTGAAGAAGCTCTTGGCCCCGTTGAGGAGGGCCTCGTTTTCTGGGCACACCACCAGGTAACCCACGTCCCTTTGAGAGCCGAAGGGGTCCAGCAGGAGTTTCTCCCAGTACGGCAGGCCGAAGGGGGACAGCACCACAAAGTCACACTCGTACCCCACCAGGAAGGTGGGGATGGGCAGAGGCTCGGGAGACTCGTCTGTGCCTGAAGAGGAGGGGGAGAGAGGGAGGGAGGATAGAGAAAGAATCAGACCTCAGTATTCATGGAGAGCAAGCCACCGATTCCGAGTGAGACCACGCTTTCAAGGTTAGAGCCACCCATGTAACCAGGCAACAGCTGAAGGGCAGCTGTGGAGGACATCTGGCCAAATTTGGCATGTCAAAATGAACATGAGAAGGGCAAACAGAGGACCAGTCGTGTATGGAGCAGACATGGGGAGAAATTCTTCAGCTTACACAATCCGATAGTAAACTATAAAAGAAAAAAAAAAACAGCTGTACCGTATGTAAAAACTCACTCATTAGCTTTGATGCAAAATAAAACGTAAACAGTATCATATTGAGGCAAAGGGCTCACCGTGGGTGAAGACTTCTACATACAATTTCTCAAACACTTCTGCATAATTACATACATCTTTAAATCCAGAATACCGGGAAATCCTGAATATCCGTTCTTTGAGCAAATAACTGTTCTCACCTGATAGGTGCATTTGGAGCCTGAAGGCATACCAATATTAAAATGAAGTCCTAATTTCACGGCACAAATCGGCAGCCCGATGTCACAGTGAAAGTCGAAATATTCTGCGAAAGAATCCAGAGCCAGGCTAAACTCTTGTGCGGACAATATTTATACACTGAGGTGTTTCAGCCCTCACGCAGCAAATATATGCAACAGGACCGGTGATATGACCGGCTCAATTAACTGTCAAAATTGCCAACCTATTATTTCTCAGCTTCACCACGGCAAACCCATCCCTGGTGGTGACAATGCAACAATGTACTGTACAAAGCTAAAACCTGGGATATCATGGAGAGACTTAAATACAGTAAAAAACTAATGTTCTGTTCTTGGTTTTATTTGGGCTGAATTGTTATGAACAAGTGATGCAGTGAAAGACATCTGAAATAATAGTTGAATGACAACTGCCATGTGGTAGAGTATCAGAATGTTGTCTGGCTGAAAATAAAATTCCATGCGCTATCTGAGCAGTGAGTGCTGATTCCATGTATGAAGCAGAGCCCGCAAAACTAAAACAGACAGAACACTGCTATAAAAGCAAGGCCCCCTAGTGGTACCGCGGGTGCAATGGGATTTACACAAGTCAAAAAAATTTAACTATTTACTAATTTGTAATTAGCAAAACACATCAATGCCACTATGCAGAATCCTTTCAAGACATCCATTCTTGATAACCAAGTTGTCTTTCCGGTCCAAAAATCACGTTATAACCTTAATCGAAACATTTCAACCGCTGTGTTCAATCACGTTTATTTATAGCAGCTTACTGCCTGTCCTGCCTGGTAAGTGCTCTGGGATCACCATAATCCCCAAAACTTGGTCTCAAAAAATTGTTAGGCAATTGGGCTTTAATAAACCATTTGAATTTCTTATTTGCCATTTATTTTTATATTTTCTCAAGGTAACTGGTGGATGCAAGCAAAATTGCACCATGGTTTAAGCATCAAGCTTCTGCATTCTGAAAACTCACTTTACCTCTTTTGAGTGCTTCATTGATTTACACTTTGTCGCTAAAAGTTCACTAAACAACTGCTGATTTCCACAAAGAGCCACGGCTAATTTTCTGCAAACAGGAATTATGTGCCGTGCTGTCCTCAAAATAACTGCATTTAAGTGACATTGTGTTTAAAAAGTTACATAATTGTGATATTTTACAAATTTACTTTTTTTATGACCCTGAAAATTTTTTTTACCATTAAACCTACAATAAATGAAACTGCACCATACCGAAATAACTGCTCGTTCTGGCAGAGCTTGCATATTGCCTTATTGTTATCAGTCATGGTAAGACTGAAATATTTCCACACCCATGATTTGGAAAATCTTGGGAGTAAGAGGGGCTTTATGTCCAATTTGTTGTTGTGTAAGTGTCAAAGACTTGGACAGCCTTGAAAACATGCTGCTCCCAAACTGGACGTCATCGATATACATGTGAAACAAATATCACTCTGTTGTTGCCCAAAGCAATTCAGAAACAGGACAAAAGAACAACAAATGACATCATATAATACAAGTCCTATAATTTAACATGATATATAATTTAATTTGCATCACATCTGGGAATTCCTAGTCATTTTTAAGTCCTTTTGTTTGATGTAAAACTGGCAACATGCTGTCCAGTGTGATCAAGCGCTGGTGTTTAATTCATCTCGGCATCTCTTCCCCAAGCCAAGGCTAGACTCAGCATTCAGAATTTCAGCTCTTGTGCTTGACAATCCTTTCAACTCGCGAGAGCGATCAACCTTCCGACTAAACATCCCACCACTTGTCTCTTTACAGAAAGACGATTCTTGGATAGTATGCATCAAGTAGGGCTACGTACCATAGGAGCCCCGTCCTGCCATTTTGTGAAACTGCTGCCACGTGAGGGGTCCCTGCACGCCCCAGGACCGTACCGTCCTCTTCTTCTGGATGGCATCCTGCAGGACAGGCTGCAGGGACAGCAGCATGCGCAAGACGTCCTGAGAGAAGAGTGTGCTAACGTCCACTGCTGAGGAGGCCAGGGCATGGGGGGGGGGGAGGAGGAGACAGAACAGCAGAACAGCAGGTGAAGAAGGAGGAGGGCAGAAAAATGACAAGGTAGAAGGGTGGGGAGTGCATCAGAGAGTGAAGGGATAGAGGGCATGGGGAGAGTAGAGGAGCAAGGAAAGGCATTTTAGAGCAAAACCCACAATCAACGAACAAAGCATCAATAACCCCTTTCAGCACAGAGAGGGCACTTTAAAGAGGCTATATTATGCTTTTTGGGTTTTCCGTTTCCTTCAGTGTGTTATTTAGCTTTGTGTGACCATAAAACAGTGGCAAAGTTACTAAAAAAAGTCCATGCCAAAAGGAGTTATTCTCTCCCGCAGAAAACACAGCTCCTGAACAGCCTGAAACGCCTGATGTGTACTACAGCCTTTTCTTCCATAAGTTGCACACGTCATGATGTCACATTTGCATAATGCTTGCCAAGCAGCTCATTTTAGGCACGCCTTTAAACAGCAGTTCAGGAAGCTTCCGGAGTTGAAATCTGGTAGTAATATAGTAATTACATGCTCTGAGCTTAATACAAATGAGTGAGCTTTGAGTGAGGGAGCCTCAAAAGATGAAAGCAAAAACAGCCCATTTCAGGCTGAGTGAGCCTGAGGTGCTGCACACACAGCCTGTACAGCTGCAACTCTCTGACCATTAAAACCCACAAATTTTTGTAAATACACTGCCATAATGAAAATATTTGATTGGGAAATAGGCATAATATGACGCCATTAATTATCTACAGGGAAAACAACCAGCACCTTTAGCGCTGGTGCTGAAAAACTATGCAGATCAATCATAAGACCAACATGAACTATACCAACATAATCCACAACTAAGTAGAGCACATTACCAGCACAACAATCCAACCCTTATTAACATAGAGAACAATACAATCCACATCAGCATAGCACACAACACAATCCATATAAACAGAAAGCACAATACAATCCATATCAAAATAAAGCAAAACACAAACCATTTGTATACTGGACACAAAAAAATTAATATCTACATGGAGCACATCACAATACTCATCAACATAGCGCACAAAAGCACAATCCACATTAACAACACACAGAACACAATCCACATCAATGTAGGATGCAATGCCACAATCTACATCAACATAAAGTGCAGCAAAATCCACATCAAATCCCAGTGGAATCCACATCAACATTAACACACAACACAATGATTTTCCGTGATTGCGAATTCACAGACGGAATCACAGAGCTGACATTCATTAACGGAATAACAGATTTTCCACGGAAATTCCGCCAATGGAGAAATAATGTTCCAAACAAAAGTCTTTTTCCTGCAAGGATGCCAAACCAACTTATAAACTAACAGAAATGTGTCAGAGAGTGGATTCCAAACACCCTTTAGTCTTAACAGCATTAATTTTAAATTTAAGAACTGCTGCCCTGTTTGCAGGACTGGCTGGGTCCTTTGCTGCTATCCCCATTCATTCCCAGCACAGAAGGAACTTGTTACTACCGTACAGTAACAAGCCAAATGAAGACTTGAAAAAATCTTTATTGAACATTGAAACAATAACCTCCACTGAAAGCAACTTTGTCAGTGATAATCATGGCTGTAATTGATTTTTGTAAAAACAAGCCCACTCCCAAAACACACCTCCATCGTGGCAGCCATCCTGACAGAACCGTGTTGCCACCAGTAGTCTCTGCTATGATATTTTATTCCATTAACCCATTTAGGCCTGAGGCCTTTCAAAAAACGCCTAAAAACCTTTTTGAAAAGAACCCCAAAACCTGAGGTTTTCTGGAAAACAGCACCCAGGTGTCAACGTCTAGTAAAAAGCATATTGCCTCTGTAGTAGAAACAAAATTCAAAAAAGTATTTGAGAGCACACCTGTGGCTTTCAAAGAACTATGGTTTTTATTTGTGCAAATCTTCATCACAACATTTAAAGCACTGAACTGTCAAACTATAAAATATAATAAAACCAATAAAATAAATAACAAATCTCTATCTACATAACATGCACAACTCAAATGGAATAAAGAGGCCTAATAAATAGAAGTATAAGCTCTGCACTAGAGAATAACAAACATTTTTTTCTTTCTCTGGAACAGGTGGCAGCAGTGGCAGAGCTATTCAAGTCAAGTCCTGGCTAGATCTCAATCATTTTCCTTTATTGATGTCTTTTCCAATTATTGTAATTGGCAACTGAAGACCCACTTTATCTAACAGCCATTAAATCGCGGGTTAAATATAGTAACAGAGAATGGGTTGCACAAAACATAAAACAATTATAAATCCTGACCTGTTCTCAGTCATCTTCATGATTAACAAAAGGTTCAATTGAGCTCTCCGCACTTAACAGGTGCTGCTTGTTCTCCCGATTAGGTAAGACTGCAATCATTCCTCTGGACGCTATTTGCTGTATTTAAATTATTCAAAAATTGCATAGCCTACCTGTCAACTCTCACGAAAATGGCTTGAGCCACACGCTTGTTATAACCTAGGCTATTTAACTGCCGACCACTGTTTTTTTTTTAAATCAACCCACGAAATACCGAGATTGAAAGTCCGCTCATTGGAACACGGACCAGTTCAATCACGCCTATTGGCCAGTTAATAAGTAAATTATTTTTCTGCACTGAATTTAGCCCATGATTTCACCGCTGTTAGATCGCATACAGATTTCAGTTGCCAATTATGATAAAACGTCAATAAAGGAAAATGATTGAGATCTAAACTAAAAGGGAGCCTTTGAGTATTTGGGTGGCAATAAAGTGTTCAAATAAAATAAAAATAAACATAAAAATATAAAAAATAAAGTGTCTTGAAGTGTTACTATGGCACCTGCCCTAGTATAAAATGCCAGTAAAAGAGCAGCTATGAGCCCAGAAATGGTCGGAAAAGTAATGAAAACTACAAAATGACGTATCCGCTTTCCCGGCCTGAAGGGTAGAAATGCGCACATGCAGTCCCAGTTTAAATGGGTTAATGATTAAAAATTGGTGTAATACAGCCATGTCAGAAATGTTGGTTATTGCACACATCATGTGATACAGCTTTCTCGCGTCGGGATTTGTCAGATTCCATTCACTGGCAAACTTCACCAACATCTCTGCAATGGTAATGTTACCCGTCCTCCTGGTAACCATTTCTAGTTGGCGGTGTATTCAAGTCAATGCGATGAATAGTATACTAGTAAGCATGCCAACGTTATACACGTTAGATATAATGTTATAAACATATAACATGACGAAAAGCGTAAGCATGCTAGCTAGTAAATTATTCATCCCATTGACTTGAGCAGACTGCCTATTAGAAGCTAACACTTTTTTTTCATTCCCCTAATAATATGACGCTTACATTTAAGGGAAAAATAAAATCTCAAATAGGAGCCTGAGATTTCAAATTTATGAAACTGAAGTAGACATTCGCATGTCTCGTCACTGAAGGGCTCATTTTACAGTATAAACTACACTAATAATTGGGATGTATAAACAAAAAACCCAAATAGAATCATAAACTGAATTTTACCTTTCATAAACAGAAACAGAAATCTTCATAAACGAAATTGCCCGTTTCCAAAAACGAAAAAATCAACACCCCGACAATCCACATCAATATAGCACACAAGAAATCCCACATCAACATTGAGCAAAACAAAACTCATCAACACAGCGCACAAACACAATGCACATCAACATAATGCAGAACACCACAAACCAAAGCAGAGCGCGCAGCACAATCCACATAAACAGCACAACACAATCCACATCAACATAATGCACAACAACAGAATCCACATCAGCATGGAGCACAACACAACCCATATCAACATTAAAATGCAGCACTAGCCATTTGGCATCATAAGAGCTGTCAATCCATTTCACATAAGCAGGTGCTTGTGGCTACCACCACCAGAAACTGCTTTAAAATATTAAATTAAATAAATTGTATACACTGGACATTTGAAGACTGACATGACAGCACAACTTCTGAGTGAAAGCAAAGGAGTTTTTGCAACATAAACTTGACAGAACAGTGAAAAAACATTACATCAGAACCATTCCCTCAGCAGGATGAACAGAGACAGACGGTTCGGCGCTCACCGTTGCTTTTGGCCCAGTCATGCAGGCCTGTGCTCCGGACCAGCAGCTCGTCCACCTTTCCCCGGACATGTTGTCCATGAACTGGCGGCCGTGCTCCAGGGCCAGGTAGCAGTCGCTGTGGAAGTCCCTCTCCTCCACGCGTGGGCAGGGTGGGCCAGCACCGGGGCCCTGGGACTGCGGCTCCAGTCCGGACACGGGGGAGAAGGGGTTGGTGCACTGGTCCTGCAGCAGGAGCACCAGGTCGTCGGGGACGCCAGCCCGCTGGAGCGAGGCCTGCCGCCGCACCTCGAAGCGCCGCTCCGCCTCCCGGCTCTCGTCCGAGCCCCGGCCGATGATGTCCAGCTCGTCCTCCAGGAATAGGCCGGAGCCGTTGCCGAAGCGGCGGTTGACGACGGCGCTGAAGCCGCAGGTGCAGGAGTACTGCGCCTCGCAGTTGGGGTCGCTGATATAGACGCCCACGTCGGCGCCCTTGATGTTCATGTTGCAGACGCAGATGCAGCAGCTGTCGAAGTTGCAGTCCTTGAAGAGGTTCATGACCGACTCGGACAGGATGAGGTTGACGTACAGGCTGTGGGCCTCCGGTACGGAGGGCACCGTCGCCGGCTCCACGGAGTTGAGTGGCCGGCAGGTGGAGGGGGTGGAGGCCGGCGAGTACAGGTCCGAGTTCTCGTACTTGAGCGAGCCCTGGACGCTGGAGGGGCCCCGCGGCGTGCGAGGGGTGCGGGGGGTCCTGGGGGTGGGTGCGGAGAAGCGCGGTGTGGCCGGGGAGGGCAGGATGCCTGGCCCACTGTTGCTGGGGGGGCACTGTTAGACATGAATGGGGTGTGGGTCTGAGGGGTGTACGTGTAGTCCTGATCCATTGCACTGCCCACACTGGGGATGTTACTGTGAGATGGAGAGAGAGATGGAAGGGGAGAGAGGGAGGCACAGAGAGAGAGAGGAGGACGACAGCGGGGGAGGGAGAGCGAGACAGAGAGGGAGGGTGGAAGGCGATAAGAGACAGAGAGAGGGAGGGAGGGATGGGATGAAGGACAGAGTGAGAGGGAGGGAGGGATGAAGGACAGAGGAGAGGGAGGGAGGGGATGAAGGACAGAGAGAGAGGGAGGGAGGGGATGAGGGACAAAGAGAGAGGGAGGGAGGGAGGGATGAAGGACAGAGAGGGAGGGACAAAGAGAGAGGGAGGGAGGGGATGAGGGACAAAGAGAGAGGGGGGAGGGGAGGGGATCAAGGACCGAGAGGAAGGAAGGGAGGGAGGGGATGAGGGACAAAGAGAGAGGGAGGGGATGTGGGACAGAGAGAGAGGGAGGGAGGGGGATGTGGGACAGAGAGAGAGGGAGGGAGGGAGGGGGATGAGCATCAGATAGAGGGAGGAGAGTGTGTGGGAGCAGGGGGAGGGAGAGAGACAGAGGGAGGGAGAGTGGTTACGCATCTGAAATCCTTCAGTAGACAGCGCTCTGATAAGGCAGCACACAGCAGCGAAGGCCTGCCGTCTCCACACCTCCCTGAGAGCCCTGCTGCAGAGATCTGCTTCTGCTCATAACTCACACAGCACTGCTCAGGCCACACACTACAGCCTGTGCTCACAAACAACGCAGTACATGTTGTATTTTATACAGTCCGTCAATACATTTACCCACACGTGTGCAGACACACACATTCACATAAACATACACATATACACACACAAGCGATTACACCACCAATCATAACTGCCAACAGGCAGCTAAATTCAGAGCACTCTTACATATGTATCCAACACGTCCCCAAAATGATGGTGGTCTTTTATCGCCAGTGTTGGGGGTAACGCATTACAAAGTAACTACTTACTGTCATCAGATTACATTTATCAGTAATGCAGTAATGTAACACACTACTTCGATAATCTAAGTAATTGCATTACAGTTACTAACTAATAAATTATCTAGTTACTTGCATTACTTCAAATTCTTCAGGACGGGAGGCCAGAAAAACGACTTCCTCTTGAGTATATTTGTGATTGAGGCCGAGAACAGACAAATCAATTAAATGCCCTTTTTCATGCGTGTTTATGTCAGTACTGTGGCCTTGTACTTGACTCACTTTTCAGTGAAGTGCTGTTTGGGCTGATTTTTACAACGTTGCCGTTGGCTTTGCTGTATTTAAGAGCGTGAAAGAGAGATCTTGCGTGAGCCCTCCCTACTAGAATAAAGATTTGTGCTGATCGAGGCATATGCCAGGTTTTAACATGATATGATTAATTAATTAACTTATGGTGAATTTCAGATGATGGTGCTGAGTAATCCAAAAGTAATGTAATCAGTAGTGTAACTATTTAATTTCAGCAGTGAGTAATTAACTAAAGTAAGGGATTACTTCGCCAAAAAGTAACTAGTAATGTGTAATGCATTACTTTTTTTAGAGTAAATACCCCAACACTGTTTATCGCACAATATTACTCAGGGGAACCATAAATTTTACACTTTCCCATACAAGGGGTAATCCCAGAGACACCCATCTATCCTAGCTGAGCCAATGACCCTACACTGTACCCAGCAGACAGGATAGATAAATGCACACACACAGCAGGGTGCAGGTAACCCATCCTCCCCGTAGTGCCCAGCAGGGACAGATAAATGCACAACCCATCAGGTAACTGAGACCCCATCCTCGCTGAGACCGTAACCCTACACTGTGCCCAGCAGACAGGACAGATAAATGCACACACACAGCAGGGTTAGGGTAATCCCAGTGGGACACTACCCATCCTCGCTGAGACCGTAACCCTACACTGTACCCAGCAGACAGGACAGATAAATGCACACACACAGCAGGGTTAGGGTAATCCCAGTGGGACGTACCCGTCTTTGCTGAGGAAGCTGAAGGACGGCAGAGGGTGCAGTAGCTCCAGTTTGCCCAGGGTCCAGCTGGGCCGGTACTGGCACTCTTTGGGCAGCTTGATGGGGGGCAGGCACTGGCTGGGCAGGGTCTTGAGTGGGGCGAACATGGAGCAGCCCACCAGCGGCTGACACGTCTCAGGCTTGTACACGAACGAGAAGTCCTGGGTGGGGGTGGGGTTAACATGGTTACCGAATGTCCGAACACCTGCACTTCTCATTTGCATTCTTTCTCAGATTTCGAATTTCACTCACAGTTTCTACAATGTAAATGCATCATGACATAGTTTCAGTGGACAAGTTTATACTTTCTTAAATTTCAGATCCCTGAATTACCGCCTTCGAAATCAATGAAAAAAATAGAGCGCATCGAGACACAAGCCCAAAACGCCTCAAGAATAACTTATGCGCCTCAAGCAAATGCTTTCATGTGCCATTAAAAAATGAAACGTCAGCCGATTTAATTATGGGAAAAGGGCCTCTTGTGTAATGTCCATCTCCGCACCTGTTTACCATGTATAATTACACTGCATCTACAGCTACGCTTCTGTAAAATGCTGCTTCCATTAACAGATGCGTAATTAGGATAATTTTCGCAGTGAAATTCTATCAACTTCATGAGTGAAGGGCCGAGACACTGCAGTCACAGAAACCAGCCAAGCACAGTATTTTCTTTTTTTAAAAGTGAATACCCATGCTTTAGGTGGTATACACTTAAAAGCACGTGTAACAGTGCACAAATGATAACAATTAGACTTTTTGAGAACAAACAGTCATGTTTTAGCACATTAAACTGATGATATTCACAAGATCTGAAGTGGGCTTGTGATGTGTACTTCCATTTCATCCACCATAATGATAACACATTTTTTATCAATAGACATATTGTGGTTATTTAACCCTTTTATGCCCACATACGAAAATATCCTATCGATGCTAATTGATTCCTCCGCCTGAATATGTATTCCCCCCCATGTTTTTCGATTGCTGTCAAGGTCCTCAGTCTTATCTAGAAAGGGCCGGTGTGAGCACAGGCTTTCATTCCAACTAAGCAGTAACACACCGGATTCCACTAATCAAGGTCTCCAGCAAAGATTTGAATTCTAACTGATCATGTATCTCTAAATATTTGCTCTAGATATATAATATCTGCAACATTTTGCTGAACATAAATGCATCCATCTTGTGCTGGAATGTATAAGCAACATTTAATTTTACCACTTCACACCATGTTATCATGCTATTCTATGGTTGACTCAGAATTTAATAAAAACTTTGAGCATATCTGATATCTGGTCTTAATTAACTTTGGCAGAGCAGTCACGTTTGGTTTTGAAAAAGCTGGGTGCGAGCAAGTAAATGTTAAAGCTGGCCTTACTGAAATAAATTAAGCTGAACAAATTTGTTTGTTTTCTATCTGACAGAGCAAAGGACCCATAAATAAGAAACCTTACCCATTTTAAATGGCTGGTAGTCATCTTTTCAGCATGTATGCAGTAAAAGAAGTATGAACCCATTCTGAATTTTTTCTTCCCCAATTAATGCTTACTAGAAAACCTACAGGACATCTGACAGTCCAAGTCTCCCACTTTGGGGGAAATGGAAGTGATTAGTTTTCCTTACATCAACAATTAATTTTAATGAAGGATCACTCCACGGAAACAGCAAAATACATGCAAATTCCTTTTAAAATGCCCCTTTAAAACTGCAGTAATTGATCTTTAAAAATAAGGACAGGTCAGAATAGGCACGTGGCTCGTTAGATAAGACAGCGGTCTTGCTTACACCACCAAATGCCTTCTTTCCACCATTTTTACACTGGAAATAGTCAGTACAAGGTGCACAGATCAGGAGGGAGCAAAATGGAATTTTACCATCAAAAAAAAAAAAATACCCTTTTTTAATGTGCTTGTTTCCAGGGCAGTCAATCCGCATTAGCTGAACAAGACACCGTACACTTGCCCTGACATAAAATTTACACCACAATACATTCTGATTGTAATGATCACAGCATAAATTTTTTCCCCATAATTCCAACATGCTGCAAAAAGACTACAAAAATAAGATCAGACTTGAAGTGGTGGCCTTATCGGGCAAATGTAAAATCAATCAATGGGCCTCAACCATCGGCCTAGTGGGCGCCAATTACAGCCGAGCTCCTTTTTTTTTTTTTTTTTAAGTGTCTTACATGAACACATCAAAGTAAATATCAAAATCTTCCCTAATAGAATACACAGTACAGCCAAATTCATATCCTGACTCACATTCCTTCCACTTCTAGCAATACATCAGACACCGCCAGCACACACCGTAAAGTGTGCCCCAGGTTCTGGAGTTAAGCTCGGCTAGGTAATGAAGCCAGAGCTGTGGCAGACAGGAGAGGAGGTGCTGAAATTCAGCCCCACAGGACATGCTCAGAGTCTCCATTCTGTATTTCTCATACTGTGTTAGGGGTCTCATTACAACTAATATCCACCTAAGGCAATTGATAATGTGCAAAATCCATTTTCACCCAACTGTTTGGCCAGGAAGATAGGCCCGTTTCTCCCAGATTTTACCAGCAGACAGCGGCTTCCATTCAGTGCCATCCTCTGTAAAGCCTACTTTACAGGTCATTAATTACCCAGTGTTTACATGGTAAATACCAGCTACTGGTGTGCAATCATTAGGTCAGGCTTTCCTTTCAAACCACAAGAGTTAAATGCAATTGCACAAGTAGCAGGGATTTACATAGTAAATACTACGTAATTAAGAGCCCGTAAATAGAGTGTTGGTCACTCTTTGGTTTCCTATAAAACTTGGACTGCAGGGGGGAGCCATGAGTCTGACCCTACTCGGACGGTACCTTGATTTCGGAGGGTTTAGGGCTGCAGTAGCCCTCCTCCACCTCAATCCTGAAGTGTCCCGCGAGCGAGAGGCCCTCCAGCTGCGTCCCGCCAATGCTCGGGTCTAGGAGGCCACCCTCCTTCCCGCCAACGTTCATGGGGGAGAAGTGCTGCTCCAGGGAGGGAGGTGTGGGGAACATCTTGTGCAGGTCAGCCGAGCCTGCAGGGGGTGGAGTGAGGTGGGGAGAGTCCCTGTAACTATGAGAAACTCCTGCTGGGAGTGACTGCAATGTCAGAGACGTCCGTCAGAGACACGTCAGCCACTAGCATTAGCCATAACGCCTCTATAATGCACTGTAATAACCGTTGGCAAATAATCTACTCCTTCTGAGTGGCTGTAACAGCACCAGGAGAGCTCCTCTGTTTTGACGTGATACATGTTGGCCCTGAAACATAATACCACAGCATCTCAGTGTATTATCCATACTAGAGGAGGCTAACCCTGATCCCGGAGAGTCACAAGCTGTGCTAGCTTTTGCCTTCATATGAATTAACAGGGTAATCACCTCCTTTAACTGATCAATTGCGTTCACTGTGACACCAAAAACCTGCATACGCAGTGGGTTTCCAGGACTGTGATTGGCCAACCCCGATATATACAATCCAGGGCTTGAAATTAATGACGTCCTGATATGCCAGGGCCGCAAAAAATTAACTTAGTGGAGTTCATAATTGCGATTTAGGGTGGTTGCAAGCAGGTTTTTGAGCGGTTTCCAGACGGTGGGTAAAAAAAGTTAATTTTGAGGTGTTTAGTTCCGCTATGCCAGCGCTGATGAATGCTGGTATGCGGACACCCCTTCTTTTCCCTCCTGAAGACGCATCTAACAGAATCTCTGGCTCACGGATAGTAAGTAGAACGAGAGCGATCTGAGAGCATAACATCCCCTGCTGGAGTCACGACCGCAATATCCCGTCAACAGTCTACAGTATCGGCAGCATATGTGCAAAGTTTCAGGGAAGTTCTATGAAAACTGTAGAAGTTCCTTTCACCACCCAAGTACTTTCCGATACTGACAAACAGACAGACGGAAGGACTGCACCATGACATAATACCGCTTTTGGACTGTTGCCTGGCGGGGGATAAAAACCAGAAAACTCGGGCCACAAAACCAAAGTGAAAAAGGACATTTCCAACAATACCTCAGCAAAAGTATTCATTTTGGACAGCACTTATAAATTCCAAAATTTCTCAGCACTTGATATGAATTACTCTTGGGGAACCAAAATTTTTTCTGAGCCACACAGAGGACTTCCACTGGACTCTCCTCTCATCCCAAATCAGAGGATCTTATGCAAGTACCTTGTGCACATGCTCTGGTTCCAAAAGCCACGGTCGAACAAGGCCCGCTCAATGAACTGGCATCCTGCACCACTGAGAAGCTCTACTAAGAGTCTACGGAACCAATAAGTGGGAGCTGTGTCCAGATCTTACAAACCTTGTTCAGGCTCTCAGAAGAGCCCCTTGACCACAGGGTCCTCCATTTCTAGTGAGAAGTCTAAGACCGGGGGCTCAGACCAGTATTACATTTCAAAGTCCCCTAAATTAATATGCAATCCTTTAGAATAGAGGGAAAAAAAAACAACAGTGGCCAGAATTCCTAATTTGGACAGGTGAAAAAGCACTCAGGGGTAAAAATCAAACACAGAGTGAAACCAGTGTCAGCTGTGGGGGGACATACGCCCGTAAACACACTCCTGCATGAAACACCGGGGGATTTATTTAAGAGACAGCCTACTGAAACCCATCTGCCATTTTCAAACCTCTGCATCTGTCAACCGCCAACTGCCACTACAACCGCTTCCTGCAGTTACTGAAGTTAAGGAGAGCAGGGAAGTCCCCAAGCCATCTCCACCAGGGGGCGCTCCGCTGGGACCCTTACAGATGACGTCTCTGCTCCAGGGATACAGCTGCTGGCATGAGCTAAGATTACCATCATCATTTACCACTGCATCTCTGCTGCAAGTCCCCAAGTACTGCACACGCCCAGACCATGATGTGTGTAATAAATGGCAAGAACAACAAATTGCTTCTTAATGCCACAATTTCAGAGCAGTAATCTCCAGTCGGAGAGCAGTCAGAGTTCAGCTTTAAGTTTGTAGTTGTGCAAGCGCATGACTCAGGAGCCATCTGAGGACGAATGGCATTTCTGTTAGACACACAGGTATGTGAAGGCTGCGAACAGAGACCTTGAGCACTTGGGAGCGTGTAAGGAGGTGAGGGACTATGAGACAACGGGAGAGATAAGCTTCTGGAACGTGCTAGGGAGACTGCGCGAGAGAGCCTGAGAGCAGGTCTTACTGATGCAGGACAGGGGGTCCAGCGTTGCCGGCTTCGCCTCCTTACTGCCGAATTTCTCATCTGTCCCACCGTGGGCTCGTCTGGACCCAGGCTGTGGGTGTAAACACAAACACACAGACCATACATTTACTCTTTCAATGTCAGCAATGCACGGTCAAACGCTGCCTGTTAAAAGTTTGCGGAACATGGACACAGTTCCGATTGTTTCGGCAGATATCCAGAAGGCCACGGTGTTTCGGCAGTCAATACAATAAAAAAAAAGTGTAACCAAGTAAAATAAAGGGTTTTTTTGAGATTGTTTACTTATACTTTGGTACCCCAAAAAAATAAAGGGGCGGGGAAGGGTTGTGGGTAGGCTGGGCACAAAGGGGTGGGGTTGTGGGTGGGCTGGGCACAAAGGGGTGGGGTTGTGGGTGGGCTGGGCACAAAGGGGTGGGGTTGTGGGTGGGCTGGGCACAAAGGGGTCTGTGGGTGGGCTGGGCACAAAGGGGTGGGGTTGTGGGTGGGCTGGGCACCATGAATCACTCAACACAGATCTTAACTGTGGATCAAAACTCATAATCACAGTGGACAGTCAGCACATATCCATCAGTTCACTTCAAATCCAAACTGCCTGACAATAAAAACAAAACAACATCAATTACGTCTGTCTCCAAAAACTGTAAACGGTCAGTGTACAAACATTTGTGCGTCTGTGTCATTTCAGCATTTTATCTCCTCTCCATACAAGCAGGCTTAATTCAATTGCCAGCAAAGTGAACATTCTGAACAGCCAGCAGTTTGTGTGTTTAGTACAAGATGTCCCGGGAACATTCACTTCTAAGGTATGCAAATCCCAGACAACTGTTCGTACAGTGAGGACACACAAGCACTCAGGCGGAAACGATCTGAGAGAGACCACTCAAACGCCGCGCCGTAGAAAAGTACACCTCGATCGTGTCCGAGGGAGGACATGTGCGGAAAACGGAAGATTGAATTATTAACGTGTCCTCAGGGCTACCGCTGTGGGAATGGATATTTTCCGCCCTTTCACAACAAGCGCACTGTGGCTCCGAAATAACCGGTTTGTCAACCACACATCAATAACTGCAGTGGTTCGAAGACTAGTTCTCAGACCAACCGTCAAACCAAAGAGGCAGAAGAAGGTTTGAGGATCTATGGTAACGTTTTTTTTTTTTTTTTTTCCTGAGCAGCACACGTGCTCCCAAGCTGGAATGTTTTCAAGAGTGCAGTAATGGATCCCAATTAGTGGATTTGGTCCTATATTATGTTTACAGTTGGTGCGCAATTTTCCTGAGTGAATCTTCCTAAAATGGGAGCTCTGTAGAGCTGATACCTGTGCCTTCAGTCCTGTGCATTAATCACAGCACTGATTCACCACCACCGGATGTCTCGCACATACTCAGAGCTCTGGACGTAAAACAACATCCATAGTGGCCATCATCAGCCATGCTTAAGCGGGATGATATCCCTACAACACAATGAAAGCTTATATCAAGGTCTTGTTTTGTGTAACACTGTTTAACAATGACAAAAACGCAGATGTCCCATTTATAAGTGCAGTCCTGATATTATGCCCCCCATACCCACTTCTCTTGGCTCACAGCCCTAATGGGTTACTACCCCTGCAGTCAACACCTCTTCCACCAACAGTGACAAATCTTAGTTAAGCCAAGATAAGCAAATTCCCAATACGGCCGTATTTCGCAAAGCTTCTATATTTGCTGTATGCTCCTGGAATAAAGGAAGATTCATTCCAGCTTGACCAAGCTTTGTTTCAGATTCTTACCGCAGGGAAATTCCTTCTGATTTAAATGGTCTTCCATGCCACCCACAAATTTATCTCCATCAAAGCCTTCAAAAAATTGACAAGTGCTTTGGCTAGACGCAGTTTAAATGTGGTTTGCCCTGGTCGCGAAGTAGTATAATTAATCTTTCCCACTCCACAGAACATCTTAAAAAATGCGTTGGTGGGTTGGTGACTGTGATAATGGTTGCAGTTTGAAAGTGATCCCCGGAGCACTGACCGCCAGCTCATCCTCGTCAGAGTTGAAGAGGTTGTCAAGGTCCTTGAAGGAGACGGCCAGGTCATTCTCATGCATGAGGCTGCCGGAGGTGTTGCGGCTGTTGGCAGCTGAATGCAGGGGGTCTGGGAAGGGTGATAAGGAACAAGGATATACATGAGGTAACACTGCTAATTTATACCCAGAACATTGCTGAACACAGATACACATCAGCTAACACTGCTCTTTTATACCGAGAACATAGCTAAACAGACACCCGAGCTAACATTGCTCTTTTATACCGAGAACATAGCTAAACACAGATACACGAGCTAACACTGCTCTTTTATACCGAGAACATAGCTAAACAGACACACGAGCTAACATTGATCTTTTATACCGAGAACATAGCTAAACAGACACACGAGCTAACATTGCTCTTTTATACCGAGAACATAGCTGAACACAGATACACAAGCTAACACTGCTCTTTTATACCGAGAACATAGCTAAACAGACACATGAGCTAACATTGCTCTTTTATACTGAGAACATAGCAGAACACAGATACACGAGCTAACACTGCTCTTTTATACCCAGAATATAGCTGAACAGACACCCAAGTTAACATTGCTCTTTTCTACAGAGAACTTAGCTGAACAGACACGAGCTAACATTGCTCTTTTATACCGAGAACATAGCTGATACACAAGCTAACACTGCTCTTCTACACCCAGAACATAGCTGAACACAGATACACATCAGCTAACACTGCTTTTTATACCCAGAACATAGCTAAACAGAAAAATCAACTGACACCGCAAATTTATACCCAGAACGCAGACACACACCAACTAACAATGCAGATTTATACCCAGAACATAGCTGAATGCACGCATGCACAGACACCAGTTAACACTACTCATTTATACCCAGAACATAGCTGGCCACAGACGCACACCAGCTAACACTGCTTAAATAAGCCCAGAACATAGCTCTTAGCATCAGTCCAATCCACTCAGCATAATAGAGATAGTGAGTGCATAGTCTGTATAAGTCAGGGATTGAGGTAAGGCAGGGTGTGAGCCATGTCTGTTTTCAAGGTATATTACAGAGGGGTTCACAAAATGGCAACAGCTGGAGCACAGGCCTGCAGTAAACATGCAACAGGGTGAAGAGAGAGAGAGAAGGCGTCCTTACCATCTGTGCCACTGTCATCTCCCTGGAAAACAAACAAACGGGCAGGTTACCATTCATTCCCTCCTACTGGCAGGATATACAATTACAGGACCTACTCCCAATATCCACTCCAAACCCACTCCAATTCCCCTGGCTGCTGAGACAGGCCCATTTATACTTCATGCGGTTCCAACAAACATTTCTCATATGACCAAAATAATATTTTCAATTGGGAGTTTGCAAGCAAGTAACCTTGAGCAGCAGCATGAATAATGTAGGGGAAACAAACAATACAATGGAATGTCAAGTTGTTAAAAGTCGTCTTAGTTTGGCTGAAGTAGACAAGTAGCAACACTGGATAAAGAGAGGGTGAAAGAAAAGGCACAGCAAGCATTTAAACAAAAATTATGTGACTGAGACCTAGTTCACCTGTTTCTACCTCAGGAGACCAAAAACCAGCCAGGTGGCAGCATTTTGATTTTGTAACTGTCCTGGGTCCAAAATTCAAACGATAGTCATAGATGGAAACATTTAGTTTTGAGGACTTCTATAAAATTCTGTTAACAGACGCATAAGTTTTTTTTTTTTTGGGGGGGTATGTAACAGCAAACAGCCCTGAGCTTCTTTGCCCGATGAGAAGCAGATCGACGTGCGGGAAGTAAACACGCAGAGTCGCTCGACATGGTGGCCCAGTTTTTCCCCTGCGTTTCCCAGCGAGCGCACACTTCCCCTTCCAGTTTACTGAATCTTCAAGTCCGAGCCGCATCGCCGCCAATAACGCGCCGGGAAAAACCAAAAAAAAAAACGCAGAGGGAAAAATAACCGCCATAAAACCTGTCGATGCCTTTGTTTTGACAGAGCGCACGTTTGTTTTGAGTGTTCAAACATGATGGCGGAAGCGCCAGGCAGAGCTTTACAGACGCACGCCGGAGAGAACAGAGCCGTAAATGTGGGTCAGGACTCTAAGCAGAGGCCCATTTGATTTTACGGCTCTCTGCTGCGGCTGGCTCTTTCTCTCGCCAGCGGCTTACAGAAGAATAATTTCCCTTCTGAAACCCCGCAGAAGAGCACTTCAGCTGAGGCCATTATTGGAAAACATCTCATTTCAACAGAGCAGTGGTTGAGGGCGGGGGGTCCCTGATATAAAGATATAATCAGGATAATAGAACATCAGTATTTCTCACAGACATTCGGACGGGAGTAGAATGCAGAGCCCAGGCCCTCATCAGTCTTAAAGGATGCAATCAGTTTCCATTAGGAAACTCTGCTCAATAGAGACCCGCAATGAATTTAGGGTGGGGGCTGGGGGTGAGGGGTGGCAGAAGGGTCTCAATACGCAAGTTACTGATGATCACTTCTAAGATTAGGACAGTGAGCTGAAAATGGAGTCAATCAAGGAAGAGCCAGACAATCTGTGAGTTATGATGACATCACATCATCCTCACAACCCAGTTCCTGAACTGCATCCAAAGGGGGAATTCTCTCAGCGACACGAGTGAGGAAAGAGCATCTACAATTTAATGGCTGCTGGGTTTGCTCACTCTGTAAAAGGCACTGCTTCCAGTGCAGGAATCACCGCCGCGGCAATGGATCGAATCCAGCCGTGCCTGTGCCAACTGAGGCCAGTAGCCTTGAGAGAGCAGTGCAAAATTGGCTTCGCGCTGGTCAGGGATACGGGAGGGAGATAGTCGCTTTGGATAAGCATTGCTCGTTGCTCAAGCGCCTCCTGCAGACCATTGGGGCCCATGTCAGCTGCAGTTAGGAAGCGTATGTTCAGCTTCCCCTCATTCTGAGCTAGTGAGGTAACAAGCTACAGGAGTCAAAGAGGTGGCAACTGACAGGCGTGTTTCGGAGGAGAAGCATAATCTGTCTGCACTCTCCAAGATCGCAGCACGGGCAGCACACAAGCATGCTTATAGTTTGCTGACAGTACATTCCTGATTCAGGTGGGATTGGCAATGCCAAATTTTTTAAAAGGAAAAAATAAAGTATCCACATATCAGGGCTTTTACAACCCCAATTCCGAAATAGTTGGAACAAAGTGTAAATTGTGAATAAAATCAAAACGCAATGACTTTCAAATCACACCAGCCAGTATCTAATTCACAATAGAACAGAGGTAACATAGCAAATGTTGAAACTGAGAAATTTTACAATTTAATCTACAAAATGAGCTCATTTCAAATTTGATAGCTGCTACAGGTCTCAAAAAAGTTGGTACAGGGAACTGTTTACCATGGTGTAGCATCCCCTCTTCTTTTTAACACAGAGTGGAGGCGTCTGGGCATTGAGAAGACAAGTTTCTTGAGTTTAGCCATTGGAATTTGATCCCACTCTTGTTTAATACAGGCTTCCAGCTGCTGGAGAGTTTTGGGTCTCTTTTGACAGACTTTTCATTCAATTATGCGCCAAATGTTGTCAATCGGTGAAAGATCAGGACTGCAGGCAGGCCAGTTCAGCACGCAGACTCTTCTACTACAAAGCCATGCTGTTGTAATAGCTGCAGTATGTGGTTTTGCATTGTCCTGCTGAAATACACAAGGCCTTCCCTGGAATAGATGTCGTCTGGAGGGGAGCATATGTTGCTCTAAAACCTTTATATATCTTTCAGCATCATGGTGCATTTTAAAACATGCAAGTGTCCCACACCATATGCAGTAATGCATCCCCATACCATCAGAGATGCTGGCTTTTGAACTGAACGCTGATAACAGGAGGGGTGGTCTTTCTCCTCTTTAGCCCGGAGGACATGAAGCCCATGATTTCCAACAAGAATGTCAAATTTGGACTCGTCTGACCACAGGACACTTTGCCACTTTGCTACAGTCCATTTTAAATGAGCCTTGGCCCACAGAACACAGCGGCGCTTCTGGATCATGCATAACAACAGCTTCCTTTTTGCATGATAGAGATTTAGGTGGCATCTGTGGATGGCACGGCAGACTGTGTTTACAGACAGTGGTTGCTTGAAGTATTCCTGGGCCCGTTTAGTAATGTCAATGACAGAATCATGCCGGTGAGTGATGCAGTGGCGTCTGAGGGCCCGAAGATCACGGGCATCCAGTAAAAGTCTTCGGCCTTGTCCCTTACGCACAGAGATTTTTCCAGCTTCTCTGAATCTTTTGATGATGTTATGCACTGTCAATGATGAGACCTTCAAAGCCTTTGCAATTTGACATTGAGGAACATTGTTTTCAAAGTATTCCACAATTTTTTTTACGCAAGCCTCCGCAGATTGGAGAACCTCTGGCCATCTTTACTTCTAAGAGACTCAGCCTCTCTAAGACATCCCTTTTATAGCCAATCATGTTTCACACCTGATGCCAGTTAACTTAATTACTTGTTAAATGTTCTTTCAGCTGATTCTCATATATTAAAATTGCTTTTTTTAGCCCTTTTTTGCCTGTGTCCCAACTTTTTTGAGACCTGTTGCAGCCAGAAAATTTCAAATAAGCTCATTTTGTGGATAAAAATGTAAAATCTCTGTTTCAACATTTGAAATGTTATCAATGTTCTATTGTAAATAACATATTGGCTCATGTGATCTGAAAGTCACAATTTACACTTCGTCCCAACAATTTTGGAATTGGGGCTGTATTTGATAAAGGCATACCTGCATACCCAGAAATGCAACTTGCCATCATACAGAACTTATCTGTAGGCAGCAACATTCCAGTTTAAAAGACCTCTTGAAAGGAAGTTATAACTGATGGACAGTTTTGATGCGAGAGAAGTAAAACCACATTCAAGCACTGATGAACATGATACTAAGAGACGACAATAACAATCCTACATCAAAACAGAGTACATGACTCTGTTTAAAATAGAAACTCGATAGAGCGTAACTTCAGTACAAAACTGGGCAAACATCACTCTGAGAGAACTACAGCCAAGTTACAGTTAAGCACGTAAACTGACGAATGAAAGAGACTATAATTAGAGCTAAGCACCAAAACTGATCAACAAGACGATAAAGCTAGAAATACAGCTAAGTATCCTAACAGGTGACTGAAGATGCAGAGAAAACAACATCCAAGTACAGAGATGGATGAATGATAAGCAGAAACAACAAACACACCTATTAAAGTGAATGAACACAATACAGAGACTCTTACAATTACAGTCAAGTATCAAAACAGCTTGAGCGCGATAGAGAAAATTACAATTACAGGGTCCCCACCGGACTAGAATTCAGACCTGACAGAGGCACATTGAGTGGTAAACAGTCCCCTGCTGCCCTGGCGTCTTGGCGCAGAGTGAGTGTTGATCAGGGCCTGGGCCCTGTGTAAGTAGCTCAGAGGAAACCAGCCATTTCATAGGGACACGAGCGGCATCCCTCTCCTAGCGACACACACACGCACACACACACACACACACACTTGCGCTACTGCCAAGGTAAACAGGGAAGCACCTATGAGTCACGTACAGGAAGCCAGACTTAAGAGCACTACGGTACCATCCTCTAAACAACTCCCCATCAGACATGGGCAAAAGTTCACACTTTTTACTGTGACAGTGGTTCTATAAATCTCTGTGTTGGCGTCCAGTGACAGATGCTACCTGGGGTGCCCATGTGACTGGACAATAGGGTGATAGCAAAATTATGTTGGTTGGAATGTGGCACTGGAATTCTGTGGATGCAACACCATTTACGGGAGAAATGTATTGGAGTAATAACCCCAAGTTTTTAAACACCAACTTAAATCAATGACTACAGAGACACATTTGTGAAATCATTCATTTCTTCTCTAGACAGCTGAGCCAGAAGCCCACATATGGTTAGCTCCACGTTGCGTGACGTACGTCACACTTCCCGGGTCTATTTTGGGTGGCAGGGTAGCCTTGAAGGAGGCTGCTCGACTCATTGAAAGAATTGTCCGGTTTGAGCCACCATTCAGGCATGGGACGCTGATTTTAATGTATAGAAATAAAGATGGGAAGAGCCCTGCCATTTGGCCACTGAACCTGAAACCACTTGAGGGTTTACTTCCTCTAGCTATCCGAACTCAAACTGCTCTCTTCGGCATCTCCCTCCTCGAAAATGAGTAAAGTTCTCAATAAAGCAACTCTGCTTAAATAAAGGTGAAATTCAAATAGGAAGTGATTTTATTTCAGGGTTTATTTTGGCTATTCACTGCACACTCCATGGCTCATGAAACAAGTGAGGTCCATAAAGAGGTCTGACCCGGTGAGAACAGCTGTATCACTATCCCTATAATGTGGCCACTGTGAGTGAGCTGAAACAACTTCCCAAACCTGGGGCCTCGTTAAGAGGAGAGATAATAATCATTAGAAATGCCATTTAAACTGAGAAACTGGACTGCAGGGAAGTGCACCTGGACTGTGCCGGGGCCAGTTTGATTATATGCGCATATGCGTCAGGTGCTAGCACTAGCCGAAACGCTCATAGAAAGGAATGCCAGCAACGGTCCGCAAATCTTCCATTCGCTGTTTACAGTTGCACTGTGGATTATGTAAAAACTATACAAAAGGGTGCCAAGCCCTTTATTGGCCAGGAGAGGAAAAATGAAGCTACTTAAACCATTATAACATCAATTATAAAACTTCAAGTCTGATTATTACTCTTGATCTGTGAAAAAAATGCAGCTAAATTGTATGGTGCATCTTGAGTTGTGTCAACAACTATTTATCAAGCAAATTAGCCATTGTTACAGCAACTCTCAGTACTGAAACATTTTAACATTAAAAAACATGCAAAAGGTAATCTCATTGCTCCAACTGGCAATGCTAGCGCAAATGAAAGCTGCCGCTAACAATAGCTGGCTCGGTTCAAATTGAAGAGAGGCTAAGAAGTGAATATTTAAGAAAAGGAGCCAACGGAGGAAGTACACAGCCCTCTGACTCCACCCACCTTGTGCTTCTTGCCCGCTTCACGGTCAGCACCCTGCTTGTCCTTCTTGTCACGGAAGGTGAATTCGACATCGCCGTCTACGAAGGCGTAGGGGTCCGCCTCTGGCTGGCGCTCACCGTCGGTGAAGGATGCGGACAGGAAGAGGTCTCTCCGCTGGGCGTACATCTGCACGCGCTCCTCGGACACCTTCAGGGGCCTCCGGCACGTGGACATCACCCTATGGGAGAGAATAACAGATGGGGGGGTAAGGGCGAGCGGGAGAGAGAGAGAATGGAACCTGCACCTTCAAACATGTACAAAACCCAAAACCAGTGAAGTTGGCACGTTGTGTAAATCGTAAATAAAAACAGAGTACAATGATTTGCAAATCCTTTTCAACCTATATTCAATTGAATACACTGCAAAGACAAGTTACTTAATGTTCGAACAGGTAAACTTTGTAATTTTTTGCAAATATTAGCTCATTTGGAATTTGATGCCTGCAACATGTTTCAAAAAAGCTGGCACAAGTGGCAAAAAAGACTGAGAGAGTTGAGGAATGCTCATCAAACACTTATTTGGAACATCCCACAGGTGAACGGGCTAATTGGGAACAGGTGGGTGCCATGATTGGGTATAAAAGCAGCTTCCGGAAATGCTCAGTCATTCACAAACAAGGATGGGGCGAGGGTCACCACTTAGTGAACAAATCGCGTGAGCTGATTGTCGAACAGTTTAAAAACAACATTCCTCAACGAGCTATTGCAAGAAATGTAGGGATTTCATCATCTACGGTCCGTAATATCGTCAAAAGGTTCAGAGAATCTGGAGAAATCACTGCACGTGTTTACAAGGCCGAAAACCAACATTGAATGCCCGTGACCTTCGATCCCTCAGGCGGTACTGCATCAAAAACCGACATCAGTGTGTAAAGGACATCACCACATGGGCTCAGGAACACTTCAGAAAACCACTGTCAGTAACTACAGTTCGTCGCTACATCTGCAAGTGCAAGTTAAAACTCTACAATGCAAAGCGAAAGCCATTTATCAACAGCACCCAGAAACGCCGCCCGGCTTCGCTGGTCCCAAGCTCATCTAAGATGGACTGATGCAAAGTGGAAAAGTGTTCTGTGGTCTGACGAGTCCACATTTCAAATTGTTTTTGGAAACTGTGGACGTCGTGTCCTCCGGACCAAAGAGGAAAAGAACCATCCGGACTGTTATAGGCGCAAAAGTTCAAAAGCCAGCATCTGTGATGGTATGGGGGTGTATTAGTGCCCACGGCATGGGCAACTTACACATATGTGAAGGCACCATTAATGCTGAAAGGTACATACAGGTTTTGGAGCAACATATGTTGCCATCCAAACAACGTCTTTTTTCATGGACGCCTGCTTTATTTCAGCAAGACAATGCCAAGCCACATTCTGCACGTGTTACAACAGCATGGCTCCGTAGTAAAAGAGTGCAGGTACTAGACTGGCCTGCCTGTAGTCCAGACCTGTCTCCCATTGAAAATGTGTGGCGCATTATGAAGCGTAAAATACGACAACGGAGACCCCGGACTGTTGAACAACTTAAGCTGTACATCAAGCAAGAATGGGAAAGAGTTCCACCTGAAAAGCTTCAAAAATTGGTCTCCTCAGTTCCCAAACGTTTACTGAGTGTCGTTAAAAGGAAAGGTGATGTAACACAGTGGTAAAAAGCCCCCTGTGCCAACTTTTTTGCAATGTGTTGCTGCCTTTAAATTCTAAGTTAATGATTATTTGCAAAAAAAAAATAAAGTTTCTCAGTTTGAACATTAAACATCTTGTCTTTGCAGTGTATTGAATTGAATATAAGTTGAAAAGGATTTGCAAATCCTTGTATTCTGTTTTTATCTACGATTTACATAACGTGCCAACTTCACTGGTTTTGGGTTTTGTACAAGTCAGGAGAGACTGAAACTCAGTAACAAAAGCTTACACACAGTGGAAAAGGAAGGTGTTTGTGTTTATGTTTTTGTGTGTGCAGATACTCGTGGCTGTGCCAGCTGAGTTCTGAATTATACTTTCTAAATTGTGTCCACGTGCTTTTTAAACATGGCTGTTTGCACGTTCCAAAAGGTGATCAAAGGATATTGAGTCTTATGATATGTAAAATGTAATGTAAATTTTGCAACAAGGATTTTCTTCCTCATATACCATGAACATATTGATTAAAAAAAATTCATCATTAAAAAAAGGAATGAACACAAATAAACCCACTCTGGCTCAAATGTAGGCCAGTGCTACTTCAAGGTTACGGTCATAAAATAATACATTGTTTGAAATGAGGACCACAATGCTTGCTGCATTGTGCTTCAGGGAGGGCATCACTAACTTCAACACCCGCAGTTAAACAGAGTTTACGTCCTTAAAAACTGGCTTACAGTATGACCAGAGCTGCTGTACCACTGTCCCAACTTATATTTTCACTGTGAGTCTATAAATACAGACTTGTTCTGACCCAGAGCACAAATTCAATCACATGCTCACAGATTAGCGACCATTCAAAGGCCAGTCGGCCAGAGGATTATGCTGGACTAGAATAGCCCAGGGGCTTCCTGAAATCACTGTATTACATTCACATGCTATTATTAGGCCGTGTATCATTTTGTGCTATAGTGCTGCGTTTACTCTTCCCTATCCTCTGCCAAGCCTGCTCGAGTATCAGCTTTTCCCTGAGTTGGGGAAAAATCCAGCAGCATTCCCACCCCCAGACTCGCTCCCTCGGGGGACACATCCCACTGTGTTAACACCAGAGGTGGAAGGTACCAGAAGCCTCATTTATGAACAGTGCGAAAGCACAGAAATGACGCGTACGCCAATTTCATGGTAGATTTCAGGTTTATATAAACAAACTAGACATTAAAAACACAAGAAATGAATGAGATTATGTACAGTTCAAGAAAAATTCCAAGCCAATCTTGATTACTTTAAATAAATAAAAACTGCAAGCAGTTTAGCTTACCCATGGTTTTATAAATGAGGAAATTTTTATTTACTTTTTTTGTATGGGTGCGATCAATATTTAGATTTG
The DNA here is from genome assembly GCA_029692085.1 of Gymnothorax javanicus. Classification (NCBI taxonomy): domain Eukaryota; kingdom Metazoa; phylum Chordata; class Actinopteri; order Anguilliformes; family Muraenidae; genus Gymnothorax; species Gymnothorax javanicus. Next base: position 80,149,201 of record CM056195.1, read on the forward strand.
AAAAAGGACCTCAGAGGAGCATTTTTCCCCAGCCAGGTGGAACAAAATGACTGAACCAGCTGGGTAACAGAAGATACTCATCGCAGGGCATGCACTTCCTGACTCTTCACAACCAAAAACTTGTTTCGAAAAACAACAAAATAGGACCAAGAGTCCTGTAGCTTACCGGCAAGCAGTCTTACAGCGATGATACCAGTTATGAAAATTTCATGTGAAGTTTGACATTTGAATCAATGAAAATCAATGTCAAGGTCACTAAATAAAAGTTCACATACATCTAAAAGACCAGTAATATAATCCTAAGCTCTGAAGCAGTTTTGGTGATACAAGTCATTAAAATATGTCAATATGTATTCAATATGTCAATTGTGAACTTTAAAGGTCACAGAATGTCAAGTTGTGGTCAGCAAATGGACTTCATATATGACTTTCTAAATGTCTCTATACAAACCTTGGCTCAATCTGTGAGCATTTTGGTGATACAAGTCATTCTCATTTCACTGTTGAGTTTGACCCTCAAAGGTTACTCACAGTCAAGTTGAATGTCACCAAATGAAAGTTCATATGTGACTTCCTATGTCAGTAACACAAACCTAGGCTCCATCTGTGACCGCTTTAGTGATACAAGTCATTGAATTTTCTCTAGGTCAAGTTAGACCTTCGAAGGTCAATAAGAAGGTCACCAAATGAAAGTTCATACATGACTTCCAATACGTCTCCAATACAAACCTACACTCAATGTGTAACGATTTTGCTGATATAAGTCATTGAAATTTCACTGTATAGTTTAGCCGTTGAAGGTCACTGAAGGTCAAGTTCAAGGTCACGCAATGAAACTTCATACATGACTTCCTATATGGCCACAATGTAAACCTAAGCTCTATCTGTAATATTTTTGGTGATAGAAGTCATTGAAACTTCATAATGTGAAGTTTGACCTTTGAAGGTCACCGAAAGTCAAGTTCAAGGCCACCATATGAAAGTTCATGTATGACTTCCTATACATCTCCAATACAACCTAAACTATGCGTAACCATTTTGCTGATATAAGTCATTGAAATTCTACGGTGAAGTTTGGGCATTCAAGGTCACTGAAGGTCAAGTTCAATGTCACCAAATGAAACTTCATACATGACTTCCTATATGCCCGCAATACAAACCTAAGCTCAATCTGTAATAGTTTTGGTGATAGAAGTCATTGAAATTTCACTATGTGAAGTCTGACCTTCGAAGGTCGCCAAAGGTCAAGTTCAAGGCCACCAAATGAAAGTTCATACATGACTTCATGAATCAGTAAACTGATGCAAAGTTGAAGCACAATTTTCTGAACATTTGATTTGCTTATGAAGACTCTTCTAAGCATATCTCATACTGCGTGAGGAAGCACTTACTCGGTGATGGACACTACACCCTCCGGTCCCCCCGCCCCTCCACTAAGGTCGTCCCGCAGCTTGTCCACGGGCAGCGGGGGCGTAGGGAAATCGCCATCTTTCCGCCGCGGCAAACTGAAGAACCTCCAAGGCGCACAGGTGGCATCTTCGGGGTTAACGGCGGCCCCCAAGTACACTGTGGGCTCCGGGGGCTCAAGGTAGGGCGGGGCAAAGGGCTGGGACAGGGGGTCCAGGCGGGGGTCCTCAGGACCCTTGTGGGGGGGCAGACAGGGGTCAGAGGGCGCGGGCGGGTAGAAGTGCGGGCCGTGGGAGGGGGCGGCGCCTTTGGCCGGCTCTGTTGCCTCGTCGCCGGGCTCACAGGGGTGAGGGCTGAGCGGGGGCGGCTGGGGCGAACCGGGTGGTTCGGCGGGGGGGTTCTTGGCCGCAGAGAGGCTGATCCTGGGCGCGCTGGATTCAGGCTCCAGTGGCGGGGACACGTCCTCACACAGGGAGCTGCGGTGGTGGAAGGGCGTCTGCGGCCTCTTCGCCAGCTTCTCTCCCTTCTCCGGTTTCTCTGCCGTCTTGTGCTTCGGGGCCGGAGGAGCGGTCGTGCCCGCGGACTGGGGGTGTCCTGGGGTGCTCCCCGAACGCTGCTTCAGGGCCTTATGCCTACGGAAATTACAACCAGTCACATATCATAAGTGACGTACACCTAACTACTGTTATGACATGTCTAGACAGGCTGAATGACCCGATCCAAACAAAAATGATGCTCTAATAAGTATTTTAAAAAAATTCCCTGCACAAACACGATTAACAACCACGCACACAGAAGAGTGAGGCAGCAGCAACTGAATTACATCATCTGCTCAAGCAGAAGAGAAGAAAGCCCGATGTTTGAAAAGCAGTGCAGAGACATTTGGAGTAACTAAAACCTCAAGCTTGCACTAAATGCTCGGTTTTCCCTCAAACCAGAAGAACAAACTTATCAGCAACAACTAAATCTACTTGAGAACTACATTAAAATCCAATCAGCCTCATCGCAATATACTGCAGAACTATACAGTCGTGTAATAAAGTACGTACACCACACGGAATGTTTTCTTTTTTCTGTATTTCAATATTCAATCTTTATAGAAACCCTATAGGCAAAGGTGATCTAATTGAACAAAAAATAATCAACATTTGACCTTGCTTTCATTTATTTAATAAAAATAGGACCTAAGGTCCCGCAGCTTACTGGCAAGCAATCTTATAGTGATGGTACAAGTTTATGAAACTGTGTGCGAAGTTTGACCTTCGAAGTATCAAGGTCAATTTGAAGTTCACTATGAATCAAAGTTCACACATGTGACCTCCTATATGCCTGTAATACAATCCTAAGCTCTGAACAAGTTTTGGTGATACAAGTAATTAAAAATTCAATTTCAATTTTGAACTTTAAAGATCACTGGAGGTGAAGTTGAGGTTAGTAAATGGACTTCATATACGACTTTCCATAAGTCTCTAATACAAACCTTGGCTCCATCTGTGATTGTTTTGGTGATGCAAGTAATTGTAATTTCACCATGTCAAATTTGACCTCCAAAGGTCACTGACAGTCAAGCTGAATGTCACCAAATGAAAGTTCATATGTGACTTATTCTGTCTGTAATACAAACCTAGGCTCTACCTGTAACCATTTTAGTGATAGAAGTCATTCAATTTTCGCTAGGTCAAGTTTGACCTTTGAAGGTCAATATGAAGGTCACCATTTGCGTATTCTCTGTGAGACCCAATATTAAAGTACAGTAGCTGCACTGGACCCACTTCCCTCAATTCAACCAAAATGGCACTCGTACTGTACATCAAGTGGACCAAGGGGAGTTAATGATCAGATTTAGAAAAAAAGTTATCAGACAATTTTTGAGAAACAGTTTTTTTTTTTTTTTTTTTAATTTAAAGTCCTATCTTTTAACATTGTTACTATTTTCCTTGACCTCGAGTTTGATTTTTCAAAGTCATCTGAGGTCAAATTTAACATAGCCAAAATACAGATCATATATGACTTCCTAAATGTTGAGAATACAAACGTAATCTGCAAACATTTGACCTCCACTGGCCATTTTCCATATACTCCATAAGACCCAATGTTAAAGTACAGCGCCCCCACTAGACCCACTTCCATTGATTCAATCAAAATGGTGCTTATACTGTACATTGAGGGCACCAAGGTAAGTTGATTGCTTGATTTATAAAAAAAAAAAATGTATCAAGTAATTTTTGAGAAACAAATTTTTTGAAATTTCTGAGTTCTATCTTTAACATTGGGGCAAAAATTTCAATGGCCCATAAAAAGGACAAAAATGATTCGATCAAAAATCCAAGGAGGGGGGACCCATCTGAAGATGTGTTCTAGTAGTACATTATAGCAAATCTACATAAAAATTCATGCTGCGTTCCGCTCCACAGTGTACAAAAACATTTCTGGTGAAGTGACGAAGCGCTGTTCACTTCTTCCCAAACAGTCTGCAGTTCCCTTTGAACCAAACATTCTCTGTTCCCTCTGGTTTTGAATCTTGCTTAACGTGGCTAACTACTAGGGGCGGGAATCGAAAACCGGTTATGACTTAGAACCGGTTCCAATTGATCGATTCCATCGGAATTGTGCACCTCCAATGTTATCGATTCTTCTTAACGATTCTTTCATTTCCCAGTACAACGTCATGTCGCGTCCAAGCGGCAACCTGTGGGGCTGAAAAGTGAAGCAAACACAGAAGTCCCAAAAGCTGCAGTTCCTCGAATGGCCACTTGAGGCTGACTGCAGAAAGGAGTCAATCCCCATTGACCTCCATGTTACAAAGCCCAATTTTACAGCAAAAATAAACATGTTTACAGCCTGGTTCAAAATACGGTTTTGGTCTCTATGGCTAACTTTCCCCTCCGTGGAAACTGTGGGGGGAGTGCATTTTTTTGTCACTCTACTATTTACATTATATAAAGGCTTAAATTTCTGCACAATTAAGGCCGTCTTCTCATCCGGTTATGTCGTGGCTAAGATAGAGCACAGGCCTACACGGCCTTGTGCTGTAGAGTAGGAACGCCAAGCCCTGCCGCTAACCACGGGCCTAGCCTGGCTGTCTGCGGGAGGGGGGTTACTACAGCTCGGCTAGCCTAGCCGCTAACCCTTGGCCTTTTCTGGTCGTTTGTGAGCAGTTATCCTACCTAGGCTCATTCGAGTCACAGAACTTGATCCATTGGCCGCGTTTCTGACTGGAGATTTTTATCGAAATATCAGGATGATAATGTCTTGCTGTGTGGTTAGGAGTCTGTGGTCTATTTTCTAAGGTGATGGAATTCTAATATTATTTCATATAACATTGTATGTCTACACAAAGTAGCGTTAGTTCGTTCACTAACCAGCTAGCCAGAGAATGAATACAGTAATCCCCCCAGTTAATTTTTGCCCAAGATGTCCAGCTGTGCCAGTGGGAGTGTACGCCTGCCACAGTTATTATACTGGCATTAAGCAAAATAATAGCGTAACAGAAAATTGTCTGAATTTAGGGTTAACATACTTTTGAACAAAAGCTGTCAGTCAGGGGTAGGAAACCCGTCACGGCTTCCCTAACAGGTTGCCAATGTAGCTGGCTAGTCAGCTACAATATTAGAACCGGGATAGCACGCTACCAAATGACGGGGCTCCTTAGCTGATTCCCCAGAGTATTTGGAAGGCTTGAGCGGAGACTGCTGTGGTTATACACTGAGTAGATTCACACAGCAGGATCTTATACAACTGCATTCGCCACCAATGGATTTGTTACATTTTCAGTGCGATGACCGATGCAGTATCACTGGAAATAGAAAGGCTAGCTAGCTATATAGCTAATTTAACATATCCCACATTATCTCGCAAGCTAGCTAGCTGTCACTAAATGTGTTTCTACATTTAAGTCCATCATCCACAAGCTAGCTAACAACATTAACCTAACTAGTAAGCCAGACGGCAACTGAAAACTGTCACTAACTAGCCACGTTGGGCTATATTTGCTGTCCCTAAGAGTAAAGGCTTTTTTCCCGAAAGTTACATAAATTTTACGACGCGATTAAAAAAAAAAAATTTGCGCGTCGTAGTGGTATCGTTAGCTAATATAAAGGTCAGAGATTAGCTGGGCAGCTGATGAAATAACCATGGAGCCTTTGAGCCAGACACCGAGCTGTGTTAGCACTGATGAGCCCACGTATGCTGCCGACAGTAACCAATTAACTCAGCAATTACCGAAGTCAAAATTTTGGGTGATAATACTTGCGATCAGAATGTGCGAGAGTGAGGTAGGAAAATAAAGGTCCATCTGGTTTGTTGGTAAGCTTACGTAATGCAATGTTATCGTTTGGCTGGCCATACTACCGTTAATGGGACCTGGCTAAGGTGCGTACAAGTCAAGAGCTAAGCCGAGCACCCAGGGGATACTGATATTCAGTGAGCCAACCACCGCAACTTCCCAGCGGTGTACAGCGTTCTTTGTGCTACTGCCTCATGGATCACGAGCAACGTTAAGTTTAAGAACCGCTTCACGAATATAAACAGCGGAGGACTGTGTAGAACTACTTTTTTTCCCTCAAAAAACTACTCAGGAATTGTTAGAATTGATAAGGAATTGGATTGACAAGCAGACTCGACAATGGCATTGATATTGATAAAATCTTATCAATTCCCACCCCTACTAACTACTCAATGCAGTTCACTTTGCAAGGAACTACTAGGCAATAGGAACACACCTAGAGTATATTTGGTCTCCCTGTGGGACTGGTCTCAAACCCCAAAGCTGACAAATGCCACTCCTTGGTATACGGATTCAAACTGAAAAGTTGGAGCAGAGGTGAGAACTGCACCTTTTGCCTGATCCGCTTCCTTGAGCAGCGCACACTATGGCCTGCAAATTAGCTGCATGAATAGCTCCTGCCACACCATCGTGGGTTAGTGCCTAGCACTGCATACATATGCGTAATTCACACAGAGCTGGGGCGGGATCTTGAGCCAGCTGAGTATTGAGGTCTTTGTTTCCAACAATAACCCAACATGACAAAATGAGCTAACTGGCTCTGTACACCAATGCAAGTTCTTTTGTAGATAAGATCACAGTAAACTCAGACGGACAAAATACAGGGATGGACGAACGATCCCATCGCTTATGCGGTAAAAACAATGTTAGTCCAAAATATAGTTGAATATCTTAATATTTTGTCATGCAGCCTGTAGCTTTAGGCACGGTGTGAATTCATTGTGCCACTGGGCTTCATGCAGTAACATTCTCTTAAAATTCTTGTTTTTTCTTATTTTATGTTGAGAGGTAAAATAAAAGAGAATGGGATATGTCTTCTGACATGGCTGTATAGGATATGAGAAGCTTGATAATGCATTAGTCAGGGTTAAAAGAGTTATTGCCTGCAGAGGCATATTGATTACAGCAATAATGATTCAATTGTAGGCTCTTTAGTATTCTCCAATTTAAATCAAATTGGCACCTTTTTTTTGGCCAGGCAGTGTGTACGGGCTAATTAAGGAGGTGGCTCCCAAATTCAGTCCTGGGGGCTCACTGTGTATGCAGGTTGTTGTTCAAAATACAATGGGAATTGTTGGATTTCAACAAGCTGCTAATTTGTCTAAATGATGTGGATTTCATGTTGAAAGCTCTCATTTACTGTTTTAAGCCAGATTATGACAAAATTATCCTAGTGTACCAAAAAATTAAAGACCCTTGAACATTCTGTACTTATTTTTCTATAATGCAAGCAATTTCAGGTACTAACCTTTCTAAACCGATCAAATAAAACATTGAAAAAAAAAAAATCAGAAAACTTCAAATTAGCTTGCTGAAAACAGGTGTTCAGAGGTCTCTCAAAAAAAAAAAAAAAAAAAAAAATCCAGAATTTAGAAACAAATATGCCACAAAACGGGTTTAAATATCATTTGCTTGCCTAATAAATTGCTAGTTTTCGCAGCCATGTGTCCACAGTTCCACCAAATAGGAACTTACCGATTGTTTACAGTCTCAAATACATCACAAGTGGATATTGAATTTCTATTCTTCATGGCGTGTGCAGTTACCTGTCAAAATGTGGCTTAAGAGGATAAATCTAAACCTAACTGTGACTAAGACAAATTAACAGCTTGATAAAACCCGATGATCGCATTAGTTGTAGGGACAGGAACCAGCACACACTGGGGTGACCCAGGATTGAGCAAGAGAACCAGTGAATTAAGGCCCAAATATAGGGCACTGGCGGCCCCAGAAGCTCCCGCCGTTAAGATAAACAAATTGTCGAAGTTTTTGGTGATATTTTTAGGCCAGTGACCTTGAAAAAAAAATAGGCCAAGGTCACCTTTAGGCACGTCATTGGTAAGCCTTCATGAGATGCATGTCCAGTAAAAATTAGGAGCCTGTAACTGAAATAGTTTATGAGATACAGCAAAATGTCGAAGTTTTTGGCGATATTTTTAGGCCAGTGACCTTGAAAAAATAGGCCAAGGTCACCTTTAGGCACGTCATTCGTTGGCCTTTATGAGACACATGTCCAGTAAAAATTAGGAGCCTGTAACTGAAATCGTCGATGAGATAAAGCTAAATGTGTTGACGGACGCGCGCACGGAGCCCGATACCATAGCTCCCGCACCGCGAGCAGCGGGAGCTAAAAAAAATGGTAGCAGAAATGCTCATTGTTGCCTACCTCTGCTTGATGTTCAAATACGGAGGAATCATTCACAGACGATACAGAGGAACCTACTCAAGCCCACTGATGCTCGTTTTCCACCGAGCTGGTTCCAGTGCTGGTTCGGAGCCAGAGCCTGACTTGGCACCGGTTCTTTGTTTTTCCACAGCCTAAACACCGGCTCCTGGTGCCAGAGCAAGCACCGACTCCTTGCGGGTCTAGAGCCAAGCACCGATCATGTCAGGAGCTGGGGGCAGAGTTATTGTGACCAACGAGACCTCTCCCTTCAAACGTAATCGCCGTTGGTTGCGATTGCGACGCAGACGGGTGGTCAGTAACAGTTTCATTTTCCGGCTCTGTATCGCAAGATATGCTTGCGTGTATGCTTGCGTGGACGCAACGTGCTCCTCTGTCTTCATTGTTTTGTTATGGCGCAAGCGTCGCTGGGTAAGCAGACACGTATACAGAGACGTACTGACGTTACACGGTGACCTAATTGCATGGCTCTGAGTTGGCTCCTTGGTGATGGAAAAGCAAACAGGTTCTTAGGAGGTGCGTGGGTTGAACCAACTAAGCACTGGCACTAGCACCAGCACGGCACTAGCACCAGGTTCTTTTTGGTGGAAAAGTGGTATGATTTGATCCCGGTCCGGGTGCAGCAGCGCAGTGCCGCAGTGTCCGGACACGCATAGTGCGGCGGGAAAGTGGCCAGCCACACCATCTGTCTGCATTTGGACCTTCCTAATGTGCCTGTTGTTTTTATTTTGGAATTATTCCTCATGGAACCAACACTCTTGCTGTCTCAAAGCTGGGACACCAAACAAAACCAGTGAGGGAGCTGGGGTGTGGGGTACTCGAGACACTGAGGAAACACAGACGTTCTGAGAACAACGTTCCGCCAAACCACTCTGTCATCTTCTACCTCCCTGTCATCTAAAAACCCCGTAATCCCAGCGCCCCTCAGGCGGAATCTTCTGGTCTCTTTTCAGGAGCAGCTGAGAGGGTGGTACTGACCTTGAGCAGTTGCAGTGTGACCTCTGGGTTGGATCCACAAAGTCCCAGCAGCCCACTTTGCCAGTGATCTCCTCCTCATCACTAATTCCGTTCGTCACCGTCGCAAATTTCCTCCTGCCGACCAAACACAGTGAAAAAAGCCAGCCCGAAAGGGCGTTTTTTTTTTTTTAAACATCCCAGAAGCCTCACAAAAGAGACAAAGACAGCGCAGCGCTAACAGAGGGCCTAATCAGGGTTACCTGAGCTATGCAAACGTGGTCGACCCACAGAGGCAAAGGCAGGAAAACGAGTAATTATCTCACAAAAAATGGGGTCAATGAGCTGTGACAAAGTGGACACCTCTCCAGCCTCTTAACAGGCTTCATTATTTAGGTCGCTCGTGCCCACACCACCATTTCCAGAAATTAAAAAATTCTGGTTTACGAAGTCCTCCCCATTACATTATTGCACTCTCCAGGATTTGTGAATGAACTAAATCCTTTAACTAAGATTCCAAACAAGTACAATAAGCCAATCATGCTCACAGGAAGAAAAAACAAATGGCAGGACTTTCATAATCCAACTCCTCTAATCATTATCACGTCATCGGTATCAGCGCAGTCAAAGAAAACAGGACAGCTTATCTACAGAGGACTGAGATTATGAGTTTTCGTGTCTAACACAGGAAACCCAGAGCAGCAGTATCATTACAGCATAATAAGCAAGGGGAACCAGGCGTACTTGAAGGCCTTGTTGAGGCTGCACTCCTGCCAAACCCGCTCCACGGCCTGGCAGGCCAGCCTGCGGGGCACCCTGCCGCCGTGGTGACCAGTGCCATCCGCTCTGAAGCCGTCCGTCCCTAAGGCCACCTTCGTCCACTTCTGCGCCGAGTGGGAGTCTGTGGAGAAGAGGCAGGGTGAGCAGGCTGCACTTCCACAACCAAGGCCTCCACGGCTTTAAATCAAAATGTGTTGCTTTTTTTACCATGGAAATATTCCAGACTAAGCAAGTTAAGGAGTATTTATGATGCACTGGCAAACTTAGTCACTGCAAATTTGCACCCCTTTATAAATCGTGGATACTCAAAGACTAGAAACGAGTTGTTGTGCAAGAAAGTCACTCGCTTACTCAGGCACTCGGCTGTTCGCAGATTGGCATGAAAACGTTATTCTGTATGCTACTGCAACGGAGTTGGAAGTCGTTAAGGCGAGGACATTCAGGTTTTCACAATATCCATGAGTTGGCCGCATGGAACCTTTGAATAGCAGTGTTAATTTCTCAATATGCTTTTAGGATGTTTCTGGGTGTGAGGCACTTTTTGTGTGTAGAGGGGTGGGTGTGGCCCCATAAGGGGGGGGACTGAGGGGCGGAAACAGAGTTTGTAGCCATTTATGCGCTGACATGATTAAAAACTAAAGACCAAGTAGGGCCAAGTGAAGAGGTAAGCTAATGATGCCCACTCAAAAACTAGGGTCAACCTGGGGACTGCTTTTCTTCACTAATGACGGCCGTTGAAAAAGGGGACAAAGATAAGAATGACAAAATGCGATTTGAACAGTCAAGCCTGACAACAAAAACAGCCCTTTAACTCCTTCAACCCCACAGCCCTCTACAGAGGGCTGACCAACATATTCCCTTCAACCCCAAATTCCTGGAGGGAAAATTCAAACAATCTGACTAATTGATTGGAACATATCAGGTTACATTTAATGGGATTCCAGAGATAACAGTAAGATACAATGTCCAGATAATGACCAGCCCTCTACAGAGGGCTGTGGGGTTGAAGGGTATAGTGATGCTAGAATATCTGGGGTTGAAAGAGTTAAACGTATGACAATTGACCTGTATTCAATCATTGTTCTTGATTAACAAGTTTTCCAACAATATGAATGATCCATTGGCAGTTAAACACATGGCTTTGTTTTTCATGAAACATTAAGGCAAGTAAATAAATTCAATAAAAATGTTTCATTCGCTTGCCTTTATATGCTACCATTCACCAAAAAAAAAAAAGAAAAAGAAAAAACACTACTCTGGATTTTCCGCGCTAAAAAAAGATTGAAATGCACATATTTTTGCATTCAAATGACACGGTTAATTTCTCGTCTTGAAGAGAATTGGCGACACCTCAAAGAGCTCAGATTAAGTATCTCAAATCAAGGAAAATGATTGAAATCCAATTAAGACTAATTATCAGTTAAAAGGCATGTTTCACACCCTTCCTGCTTTCTGTCAATCAGCTGCCACTGGAATTTACAGTAAATTTATGATATTTAAAACATGCAGTAACAGCATAGGATGAATTGTGAACAAAGCTTTTAATTGTTTTAAAAACTAAAAAGGTAAGAGCATATGCAGCTTAAATGAACACTGAGAAGTAACAAACCAAGATGTGATGCCCTGTTAAATGGTGACTTCACCTTAGTGCTTATTATTCATGATCTGATCCTGATAAAGAATGGCAGAAGTAATATTCTCAATCATAAATAGTAGGTAATACCTTGCCATTGATTTAAGTAGCCATGTATCGGTTTGGAACTTCATAAAAAAAATCATCAACATTTTCCACCCGGTGATGATAATGGAATAGAGTAATCATGGATGTAAAACCGGCTTTTAGCAACTCCCAATATCATCCTTGAACAGCCACTACTAGCGCCCAAAAGCCGAGAAAGTGCACCTTTTTCCGAGAAATTCCTAAAACAAGAGGCCTGTCGGCCTAGAGAGCTCCGCTGAGGATGACTGAAATGTCCATGTCATAACCCAATTTCAGAAATCCTTGAAAACTACTGCAATATTAACACATATGACACATTAATGGGTAATTCCGTGCCAAATCACCAGAAGGCTCCCGACTGACCATCTCAGATTTGCTTCATAACTTTGTTTGATTGCCCTTGTTACAAATAATTACTGTGCAAAATTTTAGGCCAATATCTCCACTAGTTTTGGAGATATTAAGCCAACAAAATGCGGGCATGGCCCCATTTAGTATAAAAACGAGTACTACAATCAAACATCCATAGTTTGATGGCTAATAACTTTTGAACTGTTCTCACTAAATGGTTCAAATTTTCACACGATTCTTTGATATAATAAGGCTCTGTACACAGAAGGAGAGCTTTGATTGTGACATATTTGCAGATTTATTGCATGCCAAATATGGCTTCCTGGAATGCGCGTTTATCCATGGTAGCACTTTTGGCTCTCTATATCTCCAGATTTAATGACACCAGATGTCTGATTCTTTTTAATATATAAGACTTGTTATAGTACTATCAGGAAAACATGTTATATCTAACAAAAATTATACTTTCTCATATATAGGCCCCTAAAAATGGAAAAAGCTTGTTGCGTCTGTATTTTGAATGCTTATAGCAAAAAATCTGACAAGGTCTACCGGAAAACAAATTAGATCAGTGAAAAGAGCAAGGTCTAATTGATATATGTACCAAATATGAAGTTGGTGCTGTGAAGAAAACCATTTTATTCAAGCTGTTGAATATAGAGGGTTTTATGACATGCGAAAATGCCATTCACAAGGTTACATCACACATGCTACATCATTATTAATTCAATTCTCTTGACTATGCATATATTTAGTATATTTGTAAATATGATAAATGATTTACAAATCTCACAAAAGTCAATTATACAAATTTAATTCTATTTATGTAGACTTAGCATGTCTATTTGAAGCATTTGAATAACTGGTCAATTTCTTGAGCCACACCAGCCCATTTCAATTCAGCCCATGGTCCTAGCTCCCGCCGGATTGCAGTATTCATCCGGTGGGTGCAAATCCATGACAATGTAACCTTATGAATGGCATTTTCGCATGTCATAAAACCTTCTATATTCAACAGCTTAAATAAAATAGTTTTTTTCACAGCACCAACTTCATTTTTGGTAAATACAGCAATTAGACCTTGCTCTTTTCACTGATTTAATTCGTTTTCTGGTAGACCTTGTCAGATTTTTGCGATAAGCATTCAAAATACAGACGCAACAAAAGCTTTTTTCCATTTTTAGGGGCCTATATATGAGAAAGTATAATTTTTCGTGCGTCTTTGGTGTGAGAAGGCCGTAATGTGATCTTGTGTTGAAGTATTTCCCGGAAAGACAAAGTTTGCCTACAAATGGAACGTATTGCCTTGTCCAAATTAGTTGGCTGTACTTCGTTCTCCTTCTCAAAGTCAAAATATTCTGATAGGCCACTTATTTAGCCAAGGAACTAGATTCGTGCCATGCAATGTTGAATCAAATAATGTCAACAAGCTAGCAGCAACTGTATGGGCATTATTATGCAAGTGAACTGCATTTGCTAATAGCAATTGCAATTAAAATGTAACACTTGCTGTTTACTATATAATTCCATCTTTGATGTCCGTGTTTTATATATTTAATTGGACGTTAAATGCCCACAATATCGCAAGTACTGAAATTACTGAAATAATTAATAATAACTGGGCACAAGAAATCTCTGTGTGTCTAAATGACCGTCCACCCCCTGAGGTGACCCCAACGAGCAATTCCCCCCCTGTTACGGAGGATGGACGATAGTGTATGATGACTAAACAATGATATGAATTCATTAAATCTGATGTCACACATCATATGCACTCCCGCAAATTTCAGGGGAAAAAAAAAAAAGAAACATGAAAACTAGGGTGATGATGGTAATTAGCTGAGCCTGGCCTTAGGCATCACATGACCACGGCATTGCAACCGTGGTCATCATCACAGCCCAAGTGAATAAGATCACAGTGAGCCAGCTGCCACCGCTTCCTGGCAAGGTACAGCATCCAAGACTCCGACTCTCAGCTGCTTCCCTGGGGGAGATACAGCCTAACTTCTTAACCACAGTTCTGTAGGCAGAATCGAGCATGGTTGGCGTGTTTCATTTGGCCCGCCTCAGCTCCACCAACGCTCCACCTATTTGCCCATTTTTGGATTAGCTGGGAGTTAGGTGGAGTCCAGCACTGCCAAGATAACAATGACTGGGAGCCACCAAGTGAGGTTTATAATGACTTCACAGATCACATTGGTGACATCATTGAGACTACATCCATTGTTTTATACAGTCTATGGGTGTTACATAAATGTGTACCTGTTGGGGCCATACCTGTCTGGGACTCCTCAGGGGACGTGGGCGGAGTCAGGGTCACTGAGGAGATGGCTGGGTCTCGTTGGGAGGCGTGTGGCAGGTGGTGATTGGGGTAGACAGCCGCACAGAGGGAGGAACCCAGAGAAGCGACAGCCAGGAGAGCTGACTGCGGGACGAGCACCAGGCAAGACGGGTACACCATCCGCACTCCCGCTGCAGAAACGCAAACATACGCGCACAAACATGAATATTCACAAACATGATTATACTCATATTTGAATATACACACACTAGGGCCAACCTCATTTAGTCACTGGTTGGTTGATGGGCTGTAGGTCGACCAAGATTCGCTTTGGTTGCGTGATCGCAAATCATCTTTATCCTTTATCTGCATTTTTGCATGTAGAAATGACCAAGTAGTCTTAAGTCAAAATTTGAGGCAATTTGATTAAAATATTAGAAAAGTTATCAGCGCCACAAGTGTTGAAAGTCTCCAGATTTTAGCTGACTTATAAAATTATTTGAGGTGGGAGAGCTTCAAAAAAAATTTATTTTTAAACAAAACTGATGAAATTGACAAAATGTTTTGATGTTCTTAAAGTACACATCTTAGTGAACCTTAAAGGGGAAAAAAGGAAAATGGGAGGGGAAAAAAAAAATCATTGTGAACCTGGGAAGGCCCCTTTAAAAAGAAACCTAAAATCCCGTAAAAGCATCTGACAACATCTAAAAAAAGATTTATGACAATTGTGCGAATGTACAATGTATTACATAGTGATATTCTGAGCAGTTAGGAAGTAACGTAACGATCGCTGTTCCATAGTATCCCCGACTCGTCATCCGGGGATACAATAAATGTTTTTATGCATGACGTGCAACATCCCCTTTCATGCCTACGTTGTATCCATCTTATAGGCACAAGAATGTGCATTTTAACTGTAGCCGAAGATCTGCCCCCATAGTTAAGATTAGTGATATAGGGAAACTTAATTAGCTCATTATAACCTTGGTTCATAAAGTTAAAAAAAAAAAAAAAAAAAAAAAAAAAAAAAGGAGGCATGACGGCCTTTGGTTTTAGTTGCAGACAATCTAGAAAATGTTCTGCTTACCTCAGTTCAACCAACATGACCAACCACCAGAAAAACAGAATACTTCATATTCTTTTAGCACATAAACGTATTTCATTATGTGCATCATCGGTGCACATTCAAGAGAGTTGTTATATGCTAGCCATCAGAAATGTGTACCAAGTAATCTATAAGTTTAATTCTGGGTCATTCAATGCCAAATCACCCACGACCATCCAGTTAAAGTTGTGGATTTTCTTTTAAAAAAAATCCATGCTGATCCTTTCCCTTGAGAAATACAGTAGTGTGCAGTGATGATTATACACCAACAATTTCGTCGAAAAGGGGTCCTAAGATATTACTTATGTATAATTTCTTTTTGGTGAAAATGTATTGAAATATACCATTACAGGCGATGAGAACAAAGTTTACCCACAAGTATATCGAGGTAAAAATATAGGCAAACACACATAAACACTGAAAGCATCCATTTTTTCAAACAACTGAAAGGTGTTGCAAATTTTGACTCTTGCATAGCATGAATGCATGTTTTAAGGCTCATTCCATTATTATTGATAATCCTTGGTTCTGTAGCTACATATTAAACGCTCCAGTTTCATTGCTAGCTGGCTAGCTACATCCAATAAATCATCTACAGCATTTACTGACACATGGAATGTACTGTCAGTTAGGTGGCTCTTCAGAGTTCATTACTTTCTGCTGGCCATCGGCAATGTTACTTGTTCAGTCTCTGGCACAGTGTACTTAGTGAGTGAGCAAAATCTGAGGTCTGTGATTTTTACCTTTCGGGTTTTGTAATGGGAGCTAGCTAATAAAGGTACTCTTGGTTTTGCAATGGTTTTGACACATGTCCGTCCTGTCAGAGTGCCCATTTCTTTAGATCAACGTCATTCTCCCACTTTTTACAGTAACGTTAATTTATCTTTTTTTCCCACCTGTATGATTATACTAATAAACTAGATAACTCGGTCGCCACAGGGACCGAGTCATGTATCTCCCCGATCCCCGAATTTCGGACAAAATGGCCGCCAGCAGCCATATTGGACATCCAAAATTTCCAAAAATCAGTCTTGAGCATTTTCAAATAAATATCTTCGCCTGGAGAAAATTAGAAAAAATTCCTGTAATAATTGTCGCTTCCAGAGGCCGGAACAGAAAATCTCTGCGGGCGCGGCGGCGGCCCCAGAACTAAACCATAGTATCTCCCGACTATTGTCGTCGGGGAGATACAAATATGCTAATGACCGTTGTCTTGGCAGAGTAGTAAGCTTCGACAACTATGAAGGACGGCTAGCAACTGCGCAGACTCTCCTGTCTGAGAAAATATTACGCGGTTCTTACATATAGCAGTTCTTACCAAATTTCAGTGATTTCAGCAATATCCTCAGCTGTGTTCATTGCTTGATGCAGGCAAATAATTTGACCCTTCTGAAACAGAACAGCATCTTTTCTATGACCACAGGATATGATCTAATATGGTTGTATTAAGAAATAAGAAGCGACTACCAGCATCAGTTAGGGTTAAATAACTTCTAGTCCGCTGAAACATTAATTATTGCAGTAATTATCCATTGGAAGGTTCTTACCTTTTTGCTTAGTTAAATCCAGGTTGTGACTTTTTTTTTTGGCCGGCCAGCATATGAACACAAGATGTATGCAAATTTGTTTCATTTAAACTGTTAGTTTTTTCATTTGCATTTCTTTTTGATTTATATAAACTGTTTGAAGTTTGTACCAGTGCTACTAAATTTCATGGGTTATTTTAGTCTTTATCAGTCGGGTCTATAAAATCTTCTGCGGGCTGGTGACTTTCCTCTGTCAAGCCCAACTGGCCAGAGGCAAAAAAAAGGGGAAGATCGAGCCCTGAAAATACACATACACACAAATATACACAAACACGCATATGAATACACACATACAAGAATATACACATACACACATGAGCGCACACACATGAATATGCATATCCCACACACACATGTAAAGACACAAAAATACACTTCATCTTCAGAAACTGACCCTCTTGTAAAGGAGGACCACGGCGTCCGTCTCTGCCGAATTCTGGTTTCCCAGGCAAGTTATTAATTTAAGTCACTCATTGGTTAAAAAATCCACACACTTTGTTCAAAGCACACTTTGTTAATTGGCTACTGACAAGAGGCAAAAAAAGCCTGCAGACACTGTGGCCCTTTGGGACAAAACTTTGATACCCCGGCTTTTGTGGCTTGAATGCATTTTATTTCCCAACAAAATATGCAATGCCTGCCCTTCACATCCAACTGTGTAGCATTTTACTGGCTTTATGAGATGAAGCGCTCAACTAGTATGTCATCCTTTAATGCGATAAACCACTTCCGACAAACCTTCATCTGCGCCAAGCTGTTACTGTCAGCACAAGTCCAGCAGCAAAGGAAGAATCTCAACAGCACGAAACCCCAGTCAAATGAGCAGCATGATGATGCACCGACTGGAAGTGAACAGGCAGTGCAGCTACATCGCATATCAATTCACAGTTTTTATAAGCTTAATCATCATAATACTGAATTAGCAAACTCTGCCTTTTTAATTTACTTATTCCTTATGTGGTAGTAAACGTGAAGGCCATGAAAAATACTTCTGTGAAGAAAAAGAAAGACATCACTGATATCTTTTGGGAGCTGATAAGACAGGCAATCCGCAGCGAGGCCTTGTAGCCCCCACAACATCATCACGAGATCACAAAACCCTGCACAACCTTCACACCGATTAATGTCTTATCAACATTTAGAACAGTGTCTGTCCCCCCGAAGCATTTCACAAGGACTCGCTCATCTCTCGTGTGAATAGATTTCCTACACGTCACATTGGGGCAGCTATCCTTTAAAGGCCCCCTAGTTTGTCGCCAAGTGCACAGCCACTTCACACCTGTAATCCATTTATAAATCAGTTCCTTCTTAAAGTCACGTGGGGAAACGATTGGCAAGAAGGGCTGGTCAGCTTGGGCCAACCAATTAATCAGTTCCTTCATTTGTCTGGGCGGTCTAACCCCGTGTAATGTCAGGAAGGACAGATTTTGAAATGGTTTGTGATGGCTAATGGGCTGTGCTCTTGGTGACAAAGTAAAAAAATAATAGGGGATCAGAAAGCAATGATGCTTTAAATGAGAGGAAAAAAAAAACCTGTTTGTCATGTTGTTAAGTGTATTCAACACATTGGAGAGGCACAAAGTGCAAAGCACAAAGCAGAGGGAACAGTCTTCAGACAAGTGACTTACTAGTGATTGACCCAGGGCTCGCGATTACCCGAGACCTCGGGTGTAATACGCACGAAAATCTCACAGGATGCACAGTGAGCCATGCCCGTAAGTTTCAGGGACGCACGACTCCTCTGTAGATGAATGAAATACCCACTCAGTAGCATTGTCCATTTTTCCAAGTTCATAAAAATAATGCCAAGCTAGGGCTGTGACGATTCAGGAATCGCAATTATTTTAAGCGCAATAAAAGTAACTGCCACTACGAGGCAGACAGACGTGCTTGCTTATTACCTTTTCTAAAACACATACCTAATTTGAAATGCTTCCGGAAAGAAAACTGAAGTCCACTAATTACCAGCAAGGTTGGACAGCCTCCATCGCCTTGGCATAATTAGCTTACCTTAAATCAATTCCCTTGTGCTTTGCCTAACTTGCCATCAAGCCATTTATTCAGCCAGCTGACTAATCAAAACCAAAATGTGGCCTGTAATGATAGAGAGATAATGAGAAGCAGAGAGACCTAACCAGGCTACCGTGTTAGAAAGTGTCAAAAATCTGAATAAATAGCAGACCTCAGAATTCCACCTCTCATCGAGGAATTTTGCATGTATTATTAAAGATATTTCTTAAAAAAAATGAAATTATATTAAAATGGCCCTGGTTTTAGGTGCTTAAAAATATAGGCTACGTGAAGTGGAAAACATTTTGTGAAGCATACCGAACGTGAATGCGAGAGAGAATATGTTTGCATTGCACGCAATAGTCAAATGCACGGGAGATTTGGCAAACACGTTCAGGCGAATCTTTGCTGCAAATTTGTGGCATTTTTTATTAGATAATTGAACAAGATTAATTTAAAATAAAGTAACTCATAGCACTTGATTTTATGTACTTTTGAGCATCAAAATCAGTGGTTCCCAACCCAGTCCTCGAGGACCCCCTGCCCTGCAGGTTTTTGCGCTCCTTCTACTCTTTCACACCTGATTTATTTAAGGGCTTCATGCTGATTGGTTGAAAAAGATCTACCTGAACAGGGTGTGCATGAAGGTGCATTGGGCCTTAAATGGATAAGGTGTGCAAAAGTAAAGCTGCAACAAAAACCTTCCGGACAGGGGGTCCTTGAGGACTGGGTTGGGAGCCACTGGTCTAAATAACCAACAGTGAAGGTGGAAAACATTTTGTTTAAGCGTATCGAATGTGACAAGTAAATTGTTAACGCATTCGAACGCATCGCGGCGGAATGCAAATTTAGAAATAATCAAGCAAACACTTTCAGGCAGATCTGTCGAGTTTCATGGTTATTTAAATTTCAAAATGTGACAACGAAAATGATACATAAAAAAATCAGACTGTCTACCAATTTAAATCGTTAGCCTAATAGAGCGAATCAACTGTTTGATTGCAAATTGAGCAAAGTAATTGGGAAGGGGGCGAGAGCAATTGTTGGGTAGAGGATGATGACTTTGCAGACCTTAAATTTGCATTGTTCAGCACGTAATTTGCCTGAATGTTTGCTAGATTATTTCTAGTTTTACGCTTGGCCGCGCTGCATGCAAACATTTAACATGTCCAGTTCGATAGGCTATACTTCAACACAGTGTTTTCGACCTTCAACGTAGGCTATTTAGTTGCTGAAAAGCAACCAAAATCAAGAGCTATGAATTACTTTTTCAAATTAATCTCAATCAAAGATCAAATAAAAAATGCCACAAATTTGCGTTTCCCTGAACGCATTTGCACAGTCTTCGCTGAATGTATCTATTGCTTGCAATGCGACAATAATTTCTCTCACTTTCCTCGCTCGATATGCTTCACAAAATGTTTTCCACTTCGCGTATGTTCTGAAACGCTTGAAGGGGACCTATTATGCTGATCCTTCTTTAAATACATATTAGTAATGTTATAATGTTGGTTTTCCATGCTCAACCTCTGAAAAGTTTCTAAACATAAGATACAGGGGTTTTGCGTAATCCAAGAACGTGATTTCGTGAGCGTGATTTCCTCTCTGAACAGCTCCTCCCGAGATCTTCACGAGATCTGGGTAAAACCTGACGTCAGGTTGTGCCATACAATTAGTACAGACCTAGCCAGAGCCAATCATGGCGCTGGACCTGCCCACACCGGAAACTATTCTAGCAGGCACTAACAACGGCAGATCATACTATGCCTTAGTAAGCGTTGACACTTTTGGAAATACAAAAGAAGAACCGCAGATCATTTGAGGTGCAATTTTGTTAGTATCTCTCCCAAAGCTACTTGTCCGTTTACTTTTGGGACGCCAAAAGAAAAACAAATATTTCTCTTGAAAAGACGATGCCACCAGAAATCAGAGGGTAGCTTTTTTTGTTTGCTGGCAGCAAACAGCCACGGCCAAATGGAGCGTTAGCTGTTTGTGCTCAGCATTTCACCAAAGACAGCTTTATCAATAAAGGATAATTGGACACAGGATAAGCGTTTCAGCTGCTTCTCAAACCTGAAGCAGCTGCATCGATCAAGCGCTCGGAGCCACAAGCTGTAAGTAACCATATAACAGCAAATAATGTAAGTGAAGCTAACGTGTTACGGGTAGCTAGCAGGACCGCTAGCGATAGTTAGCACTAACAACTGGCCTCAAACGCAGGCTTGGTAAAATATCTGAAGATAAAGCCTGTATCGGTCGCGACTGTCCATGACTCACAGGCACAGAAGCTGTAAGTTGCTTTTACTGCATAAGCCAACCTGACGTGTTAGCCGGTTAATTGTGGCTGTAGCACAGCGGCTAACGTAGCCAAGTTACTGTTGCTAATGTTTGTGTCCTAAATATGCAAGTGTGATATCAGGGGAAATTCTACAGAAGGTGTGTGAACATAAACCTCATTTGAAGCTAACTTTTAATACTTGTTTGTAATTTGGATGCTTGGTACAACTGTTCACAGTAACAGAACTTGCTGTCTGTAAAACCTGTATTGCAAGGGTTTGTCTCTGTGGTTCTGACCGCTCGGTTACCAGCTACTGCATGTTAGTTTGCGTGTCGTGCTAATTAAAAATGCTCCTGGTTAACTTATATGCAGTAATTCTGATCGGTATGCTTGTGTTACTTCGGTAAGCATCAATGTGGCAGTTTCATCATAACGTTGCCCGATTGTAGCCTCTACAGTTAGTGATCGCTTCACTTATCCATGACCGGGATCAGCAGGATACTTCACAAATGTCTGAGCAAGCTCTCTGGTGCTACCATGAAAGCAATGCGAAACGCAGAAGCTCTACCGGTTTAAAAATGATTTCTCTGCACTACCTTGACATAATTTCATCCCCTTTTAGAAATTGTTGTGGCTAATAAAAAGCCGAAAAAGGCGGAGATTAAATAGGTAATTCTTTCCTGTAGAAGTGATCGATTCGCTAGCTCCACATAAGCAACTTGTCCGCGCTAACGGAACGTACAGTTTTCAAAACATGTATTATGTTCATAACATAACCGAGCTCTCTCAAGCTGTTGCGTACTATCCATAAAGCTGCTTTCACATCGGACCGAAAACGAATTTTTTCGCGACAGATTACATTCAAAGTCAATGCAAAGACGCCGAATACGGGTATGTCAAGCCGCTTTCACACGGACCTTGAAACAAATTTTTTAGCGCGACAGATTACATTCAAAGTCATGGCCACTTATCAGCTACTGCATGTTAGTTCCCCTGCTCTGCTAATTAAAAACGCTCCTGGTTAACTTATATGCAGCGATTCTGATCGGTATGCTTGTGTTACCGGTAAGCATCAATGTGACAGTTTCATCATAACGTTGCCTGATTGTAGCCACTACAGTTGAAGCTAACCGGAGAGGTGCTGTATGTGTCTGCCGAGTTGGGCTGCAGTTAGACCGACGTAGGTTTTGCAAAGCTTGGGGTGAGTTTTTGGGTGCTTGTGAAATGATCGCTTTACTTATCCATGACCGGGGTCAGCCTGATACATCCCCAATGTCTGAGCAAGCTCTCTGATGCTACCGGTGAAAGCAATAGTGAAAAGCACAGGCTACAACGTTTATGGTATCACAAACGATTTCTCTGCATTGCTGTCGATTGAATATTAAATCGGCGACTGAATATTAAATTATTTCCTGTAAAAGTGATCGATTCGCTAGCTCCACATAAGCAACGGTTCCGCATGAGCCGGAACTTACGGTCTGTAAAACCTGTATTATGCTCATAACATAACCGGAGCTCTAGCTTGCTCTCGCGCACAATCCATAACGCGCCCATTCTCTGCGAGGAAACGCAGGAAGTAAACCATTACCACAGGCAATTTCCGAAAAGGCCGTTAAACCTGGAGCTTTTGCCCCTCCGTCATATACCAGCGCAGAAGCTGTTCGTTTCTCCACGCTAACAACACACCACAGCTATGCACACGAACCAGCAGGTCCTAATACACACCGAAGCAGTCCATAAGCTGTTGGTCCACTTTTAGCTGCTCCTCACTGTCCATGTTTCCCTCTAAACTCAGACCCACGGTTTCTCACGGTCTCCGGTCTACACTTGGGTATGTCGACCCGTTCTACAAATGTGTCTATATGGGGTGGATTCTAGCTTCCCCTGCATCCTAGCTAGGAGTAGAAAAACCGCGGTACTCACCAACTGTTGCCGTAGCAAACTGTAGCGATAGCAAATTTGAGCTTCGCCCGACAGATATTCGCTTTTCGTCCTCCACTTTCGCCGCTGCGTTTGTTAGAACAAGATCATGTCATTAGATCTATATTCAAGTAAAAAAGCGTTAGATTGCGGAATTTGCCTGCGCTTCCTTATCAGATTGCAGGCATGTCTCAGGTTTCACTCTGGGGAGCCGGACCGCGGAAAACTGCGTTCTGCAGCCTCGTCCCACCCAACCGCCCTCCACAGAGCTGGCCAGTCAGAAGAAAGTGGGCACACGGGAGTGGGGGCCATAAGCGGAAGAGCCACCCTAGTGAGGCGTTTCAAGCAGAGACTACAATGTACTACAAATGCAGTTTTTTGAGGATGGCAGTATGAGCGAAATAAATACCCTTTTTTTTACTTTGCGCGATCAGGAGTACTCTAGGGGAGTCAAAGACCAAAATATAAACTTGGAAAAATAGCAAAATAGGTCCCCTTTAAAAACCAGGACCATCTTAAAATGATTTTATTTTTAAGAAATCTTTTTAATGATATGTAAAAATTCTACGAGAGGTGGAATTCAGAGGTCTGCTATTTATTCAGATTATTATCTAACACGGCAGCCTGGTTAGGTCTGTCTGCTTCTCATTATCTCTTCTTTATCATTATCGGCCACATTTTGGTTTTGATGCGTCGGTTGGCTGAATAAATGGCTTGATTGCAAGTTAGGCAAAGTACTTGGGAATGGATTTAAGGTAAGCCAATTATGCCAAGGCGATGGAGGCTGTCCAACCTTGCTGGTAATTAGCGGACTTCAAATGAGAGTTTTCTTCCCAGAAGCATTTCAAATTACCGCATTTGGTATGTGTCATAGAAAAGGTAATTAGCAAGCAAGTCTGTCTGCCTTATAGTGGCAGTTACTTTTATTGCGCTTAAAATAATCGCGATTCTTGAATCGTCACAGCCCCTCGGCAGAATCTGCGATCTTTTATACTACTCAGCAATCCCCAGTCATTCCATTCCTGATCACATGTAAATAACTACGGAACAATCACAGAGATCGATGCGAGTTCCGTTGTTTCTCTATGCCATGAATACTTCCTATTTGTACTGAAAGTTAGTATGTATGAGCCTAGTCTGAATCGTCTGCGCAAAGTTTCGTCTACCCTTTCCTTTGTCTCACAATAAATATCGCTGTGTAAAGTAAAACCAAACACCAAATCGCTGACTATTTTTTTCTTTCAAAAAAGTAGTGGGGAGAACAGAGGCAGGAGGATGATGTTAATGCTAGTACTTCCCAATTGCAAGAGATATCAAGCCCCACATCAGCTACTACCATCCAGGCCCGTAAGCATAAATGCTGGCGCGAAGAGCGGCGATTCAAACATTCATGGCTAGAAAAAAAAAAGATGGTGGGAAGGAAATTTTGGCTCTGCAAATAATGCACAGATATGGGGAAGCAGAATGTGTTTGTGTCCCCAGGGTCATGTAATTTGCAAAACGGTGCATTCAAGAGGCACAAAACGAACCCAGACCACATCATAGTCGCAGATGCTTGGATCACTAGGAAGAAAGGGGTATAGTAAGGATGAGAACGGCAGAAGCCGCCACCGCTGACCGTGACACAATGGATCCAGAAAGAAGTGCGCAGATAAGAATGCTCTATTTGACAAAAAAATGCACTCCCCCTCTCCTAAGTGTACAACCAGATGGAATTACATCTGGGTATATGATGTCTAATAATCCTCTACAGTAACATGGTGGTATGGACACAGAATTGTAGCCAGTCAAATCAGTACTCCTGTTGCCATCAAAATAATGCACACACTACATGCTTCTAATCCACAAAATTCTGACACAGACCCTTCCAGCTCTGATGAAACAAAAGTGCGTGTGCTTGTGGATGGGGGGTGAATTGCATCAACGCAAAGAACTTCAGCAAAAAAATATTGTTTTGTCGAACCAAATTTCAAACGGATTTATTCAAATCAATATGAGAATTCGCACGCAAGTATGCTAACGCATTTCGCCATTAAATTAATAAATTCAAGTTCGAAATGGCTATTCGCCCCGCAGCGAGGTAAATTGGGGGAAAGAGATCGGCTATCTGCCCCGCAACGGGCTGACAAGAGAAGCAGTTCCGCTATTTGCACCACGGTGGAACGGATAAGAGGCGCACTTCTGCTATTTGCCCCATAGTTGGGCCAATAAGAGATTTCATTTTATAATCTGCCCCGCTCTTTGATCTTTTGCGCTGAACTGCCGTGGGGCGAATAGCCTCTTCCATTCAAGTTTCTACGATTACAATTACACGTTATATTAACTTTAATGGCAAAAACCGCTAGCATGCTTGCTAGCAAATTATTCATCACAATTAATAAACCACTAACTAGAAACTAACGCTGGTGATGGTTATTGGTTACCAAGTTACTGTGTTTTCCAGTGAGTGGTATCTGATCAATCGCGACGCAAGAAAGCTGTATCACACGTGTGTGTGATACCAAACATCTCTCTCATGGGTTGTATCCCACCGATTTATCAAAATTTTTTGTTATAAAGCGCTAAGTGTCAAATATGTCCTTGTAAGCAGGATGTGATTAGCCTTCAGGGGCTGACTGTGCACAACTCAGAACTGTTATTTCACTGCTTGGACCACCAATCACAGAGTTTGTTCAGAATACTGTAGACTTGGCTGCAGTTGATGCCTGTTATGTTTGTTTTACCGTTGAGTTTTAATAAAGAAGATCGTTACATTATAACTGGTTTCCCTATTTATTTCTTTAAATCAGAATAGGATCATTTCACACAAATTATTGAATCCAATACTCTTGATTATATTATAGGCAGTCAGTTAATGTATACATTCCCCGATCGATGTTTCTAACTCGAGTTGTGACCAACTGGCTTGAGGACATACACTAAATTACTGCACTACCAACATCTTCTGATCATGGCAGAGGTTGGGATGTGCACAACTTGTTGAGCGAGAGCCAGGGATTCCCGAATCTGGATCAGGACTAGAGGCTGACATTTTCTCGGGATTCCCACGGGACACGGGATTCCTGTGATTCGGGAGTCAATTTACCTATTAGGCACGTGATTGGGATGTGACAGGAAAAATGTAAACGGGAGTGAACGGGAGCGGGAGTCAAAATTAACAGGTCTTTTTTACTTTCTTTTTTCTACCTTTACTCAAACAAAAATGCGTGTTTTTAATGATAAATAAACATTTTCTAATTGAAAAATGTACGTTCTTTGATGCAGTCAACTACCACCCAATGTATGCACTTTATAAACATCACAAATGATTTCTCCCCCCACACAGTAACAGTGCGCAAATGAACAATGCTTTCATTTATTGCCGGGCTTCACTAAGCCTAACAACCGCAGTCTCGCTAAAAGCGGTCCCTCTGGCTTCTTATCAACTCGTTATGTCAACCGCCACTGGTGGGTAAATACTTGAGAATAGCCATGTTTCCATCCACACGTTCTTATGCGAATTAAGTCATATCAAATAAAAAATGCCTCATGGAAACGGTGAAATTTGACTTGATTTACAAGATATCGACATTAAGTTTATACGGTTGATCGGATTTTCTTCTTGATCAGTCAAAGGTTTATGGATAACTGCTGATGGAAACGTTATTTGCCGAATAAATCTGCGACTGCATCGTGACGGTGTTTCGATGCCGTCATTGCCTTCTGATAATGGTTTGCATGTTGCTAATAGCTGGCACATAAGCATTACAACTTGTGCAATTATCATCATTTGTTGGGAGACGCGATCCATTATTGCTAACTAGTTAATTTTGTTGCCTACCACACTACTTCTGTTCACTCGAAGGTTCTGCGATTCAGTGCGAAAATGAATGGACACAGCTTAAAATGTCAGAAATCTATTCGATACAGCGAATTTATCGCATAGCAGCAAGTAACGTCGTTACACACAAGTTTTTATTCGCTTTAATGCTGTTAGGTGGAAATGCATTTTCACCGCCTTTATTCGCATGAATATTTTTGGCAAACTTCAGGTAATTCGATTGACAAGTGGATGAAAACATAGCTTATGTCAAGCATAGATGCACAGCTAGGGCACTCTGACATGTCCACACAGAATTTTATAGCTTCATTAAGGGACAAACTTGTCACTGCTGTAAGCACAGAGGCATCAGCACCTTCAGTGCTTTCATTTTCCTATTAGTTGGCCATGACACTGTAAACTGCATTGAATGCAGACTGCAATAATCAAGATGACCCAGGGCCTAATTAATTAATTCTACTTGTGACACACTTAAAATGTTGACACATGTGTGTACCATTTTATTTATACTTGTACTTCAGCCTTAATTATTTAGTGATTTTGTATTTCTTTCATGAGTAATCACAAGGGGGCTGAAGGTTGTCCTAGCCTATTACAGTAGCCTACGTTATGTCGCTTGTTCAAAATTCTGATTCACTTTGCAAAGTAGACCTGAGTACACGTTGTGATATAATGAAGTTCGACTCTGTCGAGCTGTCATTCAGCTTGCAATCTTGTGGCAGGGCAGACAGGATCCGTCTGTCATCATAATCGTTTACATGACTGTGGCGACGACTGTTTTTTCTAAAATAGAAAAAACGGTAACGGGACAGGATCGGGAGTGATTTATTCGGGAGTGGGACAGGACGGGATTTTTTTTTTTTTGACTTTGTTACAGGACCAGGACGGGACGGGAATTTTTTTGCGGGAGCGGGACGGGACAGGATTGAAAAAATACTCCCGTGTCAGCCTCTAATCAGGACCCCCATACAAAGGAGCTCTTGGGTTTCAGGACCCCAGAGAAAGGAAAGCTAATGGAAGCCCTGTTGACCAATAGTGTAATGAGTCACTTCATCATAATCTAAACTTTACAGGGACATTAGAGGGAGAACAGAACAAAAAGCTTAGCGTGAAACTGAAAGATGATGGGCCCCCATCACCCTGTGAAATTACAGGGAAATTGGTGAAGTGCTCATCTCACCCACAACAACCTGTTTGGGTGACACTAAACATCTGCAAAATACTACATTAAACCAAAGAATGTTGAACACAGGCACTCAATAAAGAAAGAAAACATCTCCTGCATCATAACTCATCAGTCTGAAATTTCACCATACACGCATAATCAGACTGCATGGGTGTTACCGACTGGCTCCGCCCCCTACTTGCAGCTTCAGTCCAACAAACAGTAAATACGAGAACACAAAATATCAAAACACTACTTCACACAAAGGGCCAGCGCCCGCAGGCAGCGTTGTTGGGCTGGAAGCGCCAGTGAACTCATTTTCACAGGGGCTTCTCTCAAGGGCTTATTGTTGCGAGGTTACAAAAACCGCCTTCTAAGCACTTTGCAATCAATTGTTGCTAATGTCAAGTCTTTGTTTTTTAAAGTTACCCGAGAAAGGTTAGCTCAAACAATGGAATGATTAGTCTTAGCAACTGAGCAACTGAAAGCTTGTTTGCTAATCAGTTGGGGCCTAAGCAATAATAAAGTAACCACCTACAGCTGCTGGTTTCAACAGTTGTAGTAAACATAAATACTAGCTAGCCAACTTGTTAGCAAACCTAAACTGTACATGCAGAATCATCAGTTAGAAAGGGACTTGGAGAAAAACAGCGAGAAGTGAGGAAAAAGCTAGTTTGCAATTGAAAGCACACAGATACAGCATGGCAAAAATGTGACGACTTTAAATGAAAACAGCAAAAGATTAAATGAGTGTGACATATTGTCACAGAGTAGCGTGTTATTTTGTGTTTTGCCGTCGGGAATTGGATTCAATGTTCAGAAAATGATAAGGAACACGACTGTGGCAGCCAGGACCAGTTTCTCCTCTACCATCATTGCTGATATTGAGATTTCTGCCCACTTCTTGATTTGGACTGGTTGGTGAGAAAGAAGTGACATTGATGAGCCCGGTGGTGTTTCATAAGTTGATCCATTTTTAGCTGAGCGCGCTTCTGTTTCTTACGAACGTACTTAAGTGCATTACCGCCACCTACTGGACTGGAGTGCGGAAGAGAAGATTAGTAGAACAAAGAAAAACAAGGCAGAGTGCCACAAGTGCAGCAGAGAAAAAGCAGTAGATCGAGCGAGTTTTTTGTGTGGAGGGTGGTGAGCATGGTCAAGGCTGAACTTCATTCAATTTGAAGTGAAAATAGATGCTGCCAGCGCAGTAACCGCTGTCTGTGGACACAAGCCCTGATACTGCTGATTATTAGTGCATCTGTTGCTTATGCTCGGAACACGATAAGGACATAATGGCGAAATTCAAAGTTTGTGAACAACTAGCCAACGCTAGCCATCGTACTTAAAACTACAGAACTCTCAATGGTGCCAACTTGGATCACGCAAGTAGGAATGCATTTTGGTAGACAGCTTTAGTACTTACATCCAAATTAACACTCAACATAACGAACTAGCTAGCTTGGTAACTTAAAAAAAATAATAAAAAAGGATTTCCATTTTATCTTGCGCATACAGTCCCGAGGGACTCTCCTCTTGTTCTCAATCCTCGCACTCAAGTGACTATTGTAGGAGGGATGTATTTTGATTTTAACTGGGTGTGGAAAGGAGATGAGCTCCCTGATAATATCTAGGGTGCAAATGAGGTTTGGAATGACTAAGGCCATGGCTTTCTGAAATCTAGGAGACAAGCCAAGCAAAGAAACCAGGGAAAATCGATAGCTGATAACTGTGCAAGGTACAAAGCACTACGGTTGTCAAAAGTGCCATGAAATTGAGTTCAATTTTAGCTTCAGAAATTACCTGCTTTTGAATATACATTCAAATATCATTTTGCCTACAGTTCACAAATTAGCTACTCATTAATGGGTGCATTTTGCAAGCAGTAATCTGCATATTGCAGGTGACTGGAACTGGGGCAGACTTCTTTCTGCGTCTGGACTTGCCCCCCCCCACACACACACAAACACACACAAAACACAGCCATGTTCATTCACAGCATCTTACCGACGAGGACCTCCACCGCGGCCAGGGCGTCGTCTTCCCAGTCCAGCTCATCCGTCTTCTCCTCGGAGGCGTCTCTGGCGCCGGGGTTGATGGGATAGAACTGCTTCCACTCCTGTATGAGCTTCTGCGTGGGGCGGTCCGACAGTTTGAAGGCCTGGCCTGTCATGGTGCCGTTCAGTCCGAAGGGGCTGAGGATCACTGTGGGAGGGGAGGGAGAGAAGCATGAGGCGAGCTGTGATCAGTGCACATCTTCAATGGCTTCTGTGACACGCCCCACAATATTCCTACCTGACCTTCCTACAGAGAGGTAGTGATATATAGCGCACTTGAACACATAAACCATCACAGCAACCATTAATGCCTCGGAGGACTCCTTTAGAGCCCGTAAACTCTGTATTAGATGAGGACTGTCCAGAACAAAGAGCTCTTGGAGGGGGGGTGCAGACTTTCAAACCCTAAAAGGAGTGCATGGTGTCCATTTGGCTGCTGGTAACAGGAAAAATCTGTTTAGGGGTGAAAAAGTCTTCGATAAGATCACCAGGGAAGGGTGACTGGGCAGCGCACTCTACATATTTACACACAGGCAGCTTTAACCTCAAAATTACCCGCAATGCAAAATTTTCACAGGGGTAATTGTGATCTACGCTCTGTTCCAATGTAGACCAGCCCGAGACTGAAATGATTACCTGGAGATGGGCAATACAAACGCACAAGCTTGAGAGGGCACGCTGACCGCCATCACAGAGCAAAGGCAAAGAACAGACATACTGCATCATTTTGACTGTAATGACCATTCAGTCAAGGAGTAACAGGGGAAAAAAAAAAGGTAGTTCAAAAAAAGCATTGGGGACAAACAAGCCAAGCAAACTGAAGACCAGCTCTGAAAATGTGAAATACAGTCTATATTGATAACCTACACCAGGCCATCGGATCAAGAGTGAGCAGAGCAGCGGGGATGGGCCAGGAATGTTAGGAGACAAAGTTGAGACAGGGATGTATTAACCCTCTGTTAACCAAGTACCTTTCCAACAGTGTAAAAATCATTTCCCTAGGCAAATATGTTGATTATGGGCCAATATTTGGCAAAATGGGGGGAAAAAAAAAATTCGACCCTTTGGCCCACCTTTCCAAAATGTAGCAGATCTGCTACATTGAGTAATAATGCGAATGGAAAAATTAAAGTGACGGACCATTCAAGTTATTCTCAAATGTTTATTTGGCAATAAGAAACAAAACCAGCAGGGTGTCCAGGCTGTTAACCCTTTCACTTTATGTAGCAGATATGCTACGGTGGTTTATAGAGGGTTAAAGTCTCTTTCAGGGGCCCTTAACAGTGCACTGGGAGGGACACTAAACACAGAATCGGCCCCTCTGAAGGACGCTTTTGCTGCCTGTAGATCACTTCTATTAAAAATGTCTTTGCTGGCTTTTAATGAGGTCATATCGTGGAGACATCCTCTGCCCGGCTCCGCACGCCTGTCACTGCACAGGTGGGGAAGGGCTCGGATGATGTCTGCAGCGGGGGATTTAATGTGATATCACACACTACTCACCCCACCATAATTCAGTGGACAGAGAGAATTTTTTTTTTGTCATTTTGGTTCTGTTTGCTGAGATCTGGCTCCGATGAAACAAGTATTTAACATGCTGAAGAGAAGACTGAAGGCAGAAAGTCACCAAAACAAGCAGGACCTGAAGATGACGGCAGTGTAGGCCTGGCAGAGCATCACCAGGGAAGATGCCCAGAATCTACTGATGTTTACTGATGCATCAGAGTTCAAGCAGTCATTGAATGCAAAGGATCCACAACCAAATACTGAATACTTTGATACAATGATATGATACAATTATGATACGATTAAGATTTTATTTTAAAGCGCTGAAAAATAAGGGCAGCGGCACGTACAAAAGATTTTTTCTTTTCTAGGTGGTTCATAAAGTACGGATGAAAATGCCCCCAAATGCAGACAGTCTACTCTTAAACCTTAACACATGCACACTTCATGTACACACACTGACGAATACCCTCACACACCTGTTTTCTCAGGCATGCATGCGCACAGATATAAACACTAAGCACATTCACACAGGGACGTTCATGCGATCTCAGCGGCTCATCCTGCAGTTGTGCTCACTGATCAGTCTCCCTCGAAACACTGACACACATTATCAATCACACCTGCATCATCAGCACCCTACACAGGAGTCCTTCGTAAACTGAGGCTCCAGCTCCACTCCTACACCAGAACCATATCAACCATCCTTTTCCCTATTAAAACCAAGGGCACATAAAAAAAAACCTTTTGGTTGCTTGTACAGGCAGGAAAGATGAGCACCATGGGAGCGAAGTTAATTATATTATTCACCAGCAGGGCTCTTTTGATGTTCCTTTTTATGGTCAGCTTGGGCATAAATCACGGCGCAGTCTGGACATTAACAACGAGGCAGAGACATCAGCGTTCATGGCAGGCTTTCTGCAGGCGCCCAAACCCGACATAAACTCAGCATAAGCGGGACCCGTGCTTGAGGGGTCTTCAGGGTAAAGTGCAGAAATAACCATAATAATGTAAAAACTAAGAAATAAACATACTCAACATGATTTTAACCTCATAAAATGTAGTATTTGATAAAAATGTACATGGTTGCCATGGAAACAGCACTTTAATGACCAAATCTGAAAATATTTTGTGGCACTGATATTTCAATAACCCATGGTCAAATTTTACTCAAATTAGTCTCATATAAAAGGTTGAAGATAGTTCTGTGAAATGACGTAGGATTTTTTGGTTTGGAACATTTAAGAATATTCAATGAGCTCTGTTATGTAACTATAACGAAAATCGCCATCGTCAACTTCATTTTCAAAATTAACCCCCTAGGGCTGCACCTACCTAGAAAATCATGTCATTTCATAGATCTCCAACAGATACAACTTCAGTCCAAATTTCAAGTCAATCAGACGAATATTAATGATTTTATGAATGCCACAAGGTTGAAAATCAGTCAAAATTGTGATTTTCGATAATTTGCATTTAAAGTCACAAGTAACCATTGACGCAGAGGAAAAACATAGATTCTGGGTGCTTACTGGCATCTCACTGCATTCCTTTATTTATTTTATGAGAAAATCAAAAATATTGAAATTTTCAAAAAAAAAATTGAATTTTTACCCTGAAGACCCCTTAAGTGGGGCAGGTTGCATTTGTGCACGGACAATATGAAGGGGCATGACCAGTCACACTAGCCACAGATAAAGGATGAGCAAAAACCTATGCTGGGCTGTCTCTTTCCCAGCAGGCACTAACTCCATTAAGGCCAAAAACTCGTACTTCAGCTCCAGTGACCAGCACCCTGTGCTCCTTTGAGAAATCAGCCTTTTGAAATTTTTTCAACCAAAATTCTAAGTCCCCGTTATAATTTCAATCCCCAGTAATGATTCCCACATTTACATTAGCGTGAAAAGTTAGGAACAATTTAATCCAGGCATGAGATTGCAAAATTTTGAAAAGTCCAACATGTAAACGTCAGAGGCCTGGGGGCCGCATAGGTCCCCAGCATCATCCAGGGGCAGGGCCCTAGGGGGGGGTTTAGGGGTCAAAGCCTCCAGAAGCATCTGGCAACCCTTCCAAGGAGCTTATGGTTGTAGAGGTGGCGCCTGATGGTGCTTTTTGAAACCTGGTGGCCTCAAGATGCCACCAAGGCCTGCAATTGCCTCAGTGATTCTTGGGGATTTTGTTGCTTCTCTCACCATCCTCCTCAGTATCCTGGGGGACAAGATGCAGTAGCGTCATCTACCCCTGAGGTTTTCAACAATTCCATATCCGTTCCATTAGAATTTTTTAATAATTGGCCTGACAGTGGTCAGCGGCATTATCAATCGTTTGTGAATCTTCTTGTAGCCATTAACAGATTTATGAAGGTCTATGACCATTTGCCTCCTTTGAATTGACAGTTGTACAGTTTTCTTCCGGTGCTGGATGACAAAGAAATATTGCATGCATGTTACCTCGTTTTTATACCCAAATGAAACTGGAAGTGAGGTAATGGCTCAATATAGTTCCTTGACACTTAGATAAAACATAAGTGGAATTTAATACCTGGTTTAATTTTGGAGGATGTAATTTACAAAGGGTACCACTAATTGTGAAACCTTGATTTAGAGGAAACTAATTTTTAATTAAATCAGAATATGATTTTGGTTGGTTCCATTTTCCGTTGGTTCCAGTATTTTTAATGTTACTGTATTTAGAGTTTTTCCATAAATACTTTGTGGATTTTTTTTTTTAAAGTAGTGTTTGTGCATTGCCTGTCAGGGGTGCCAGTAACGTTGGAGCCCACTGGATGTGGCCTTGTCCAACAATATGGAAAAAAAGTGCTTTTTTCTGATTTTGAACCTACTTGAGGGAAAACTAGAGTGAAAAGTTCAGAGTTGAAGGGGTTAAATAGGTAAACTTATCCCTATAATCACAAGTAGGGAAATAAAGAAAATTTAGCCACTCAAAATTCTGTGATTGAAACTACGGTACAAACATCAGTAGATACACTGCATCCCTAGGGCTACGCGTTAGGGAACCACTACCTTAAAGGGTGCTTAAAGGCTTTTGTGGTTCTCTACACTCTCGTTGGGTTGTCTAGTTCTTTGCTACACTCTCATTGGGTTCTTCTCCAAACTCTCACTGGGCTGCCTGGCTCTTCACTACACACATTAGGCTGCGTTGTTCTGCTCCACACTCTTTGGGTTGCTCAGTTCTTCTCCACACTCTCATTGGGCTGTCTGGTACCTCTCTACGCTGTCATTGGGTATACTGGTTCCTTCTCTACACTCATTGGGCTGCCTGGTTCCTCTCTACGCTTGCATTGGGTATCCTGATTTTTTCTCTACACCCTCATTGGGCTGCCTGGTTCTTCTGTACGCTCTCATTAGTCATTCTGGTTCTTCAAGATACTCTCATTGGGCTTCCTGATTTTTCCCCTACATTCTCACTGGGCTGCCAGGTTTTTCTCTGCTCTCACATTGGGCTGCCTTTTCCTTCTCGACACTCACATTGGGCTGCCTGGTTCTTCTCCATACCCTCAAAAGGCTTCCTGGTTCTGCTCTACGCTCTCATTAGGCTGCCTAGTTCACAGGAATCCCCCCCCCCGCCCAAACAAATCTTCTTCAGAGCTTGTATTCAACTAGACTTATCCAGACGTGTGCAACACAAGGCTTTTATTTCACAGAGCGGAATACGGAATCATCTTGACAAGGCTTTCGCGGCTCGGCCCTTCTGAAATACCGCCCACATTAAAGCGCAAGAAACGGTTTTTAAAAACGAGCGGTGCTCAAAGGAGCTGCTAGATATGAAAGCGCGATGTCGCAACACATCCCGCTGGAGCCACTCTATGAGCAAACACACTTCAATGAGCAGTAGAGGAAAATCAATCTTTATTTTTCCGGCCTATTTTATTAGCATATTTCTAACAGTGAGGTGACGCCTTCATGTATGAATGCTCGTTAGCATCCAAGAGCTCTACGAAGCCACAGATGCGCAGATTTGCAAATTCAGCACTCTAAAATTACTGGTCAATAATTATCAAGGGCAGCCATGCCCAAACTCCTTTAACAAAGCCAGAAGAAGGAGTATTTCTGCGGGACACAGAGAGTGAATCCATCTCTGGGATGAGTAACATCTAGGAGTACCTCAAGAAATACACTTGGTTTCCGCTGCCCGTTCGTCAGAAGACGGGAAAAAAATCCCAACTGACGATACGCAGTGCCAAACTAGCGTCAGACTGAAGAATGCCTTTTTTTCTCCAAAGATTACCGTAATTTTAATCTGCACTCAGCCAGTCTAGCTCATTTTGGGTACGGACCTCTTGCGCACAGTCACGAAATCTGTCTGCGTACTAAGGACCCACTCTGATGATCTATCAGAGACAGCCGGCCGCTTCCCGCCAGTCTAGTAATGTATGCAGCAGACCCAATGTGAAGAAAATCAATATCTCCTTAGTTACGTTTGGCAACAGGCCACGTGCGTGCGTGATCCAACAGCGATGAAATCATGGGCCAAATTCAGTTCAGAAAAATAATGTACTTATTACTTAGTTACTACTTAACTCGGCAGTTAAATAGGCTATGAAAAGCGTGCGGCTCAAGCTATTTGCGCAGGTATGCAATTTTGAATAAAGTTGATTTAAATACAGAAAATATGCGTCCAGATGAATGATCGTTGTCTTACCTAATAAGGGAGAACAAGCAGCACCTGTTAAGTGTGGAGTGCTCTCGGAGTGAACCTTTCGTTGATCATGAAAATGACTGACAACAGGTCAGGACTAATAACTGTTTCAAACGGATGTTTTGTGCGCCCAGTTCTCAGTTCTGGATCGCCACTGCACTGAATTTAGCCCATGATTTCATCGCTGTTAGATTGCATATGGAGAGAAACCCTGTCTTCAGATGCCAATTACGATAATTGGCAAACGCGTTAATAAAGGAAAATGATTGAGAACCCGCCAGGACAAATTCTTGTCATAAAGGGACGTGTGTGCCGTGCGGCCACCCACCCCCACCCCCCAC
The DNA here is from genome assembly GCA_029692085.1 of Gymnothorax javanicus. NCBI lineage: Eukaryota > Metazoa > Chordata > Actinopteri > Anguilliformes > Muraenidae > Gymnothorax > Gymnothorax javanicus. The sequence continues at coordinate 80,185,827 of CM056195.1, forward strand.
CCCCACCAAATCCCAGTTCAAGCGATTTCCAGAGGGCATACCAGGTTTGGAAGACAGCTAAAGTGTAAGAAGAAGTGAAATAAAATATGTTTAACTTTTGTAATTTGTTTTATTTACATTATTAATTATGCTTCAAACTGAACAAACTATTCAAATTTGTACAGTGCAAATGCTTCAAAATTAAATCACTTTATTTGACTAAAAGTGATTACAAACAGACTAAAAAACTGAGCAGTGAATTAGTCACATGACTACACCAGTCCACAGAGCTGAGGAAACCCAGTAAACAGGAAGCAAGTAGCATTAATGGGTTAAGCAGCACGTAAGGAAGTTTTAAAGCCGCCCTTAATAAAAATTTTTTTTAAAAAATCTGAAGAACGAAATTCGCTTGTTTTCTATCTGACAGTCCAAAGAACCCGTAATTAAGAAACCCTACCCATTTTAAATGGCTGGTAATCCTCTTTATAGTATGTATACAGGAAAAGAAGTCTGAATCCGTGAGGACTTATTCATCTATGCCAATTAATGCTTAACACAGAACCTACAGGACAACCGACAATTTAATTATCCATCTTCAGGGGAATTATCGCCAATTAATTTTAATGAAACTTAACTCCATGGAGACAGCAAAATATTTGGAAATCCCCATCTTTTTGTTTTAAGAAATGCCCCTTTCATGGTGAAAGTAATGCATAATTTTCATGGGGTGAGGAGCAGGCAAGTGAGTTTCAATAGGGTGTGTTGGTGAGTTTTAATGGAGTGAGTGGTTTGTAGGAAACTTAATGGGGTGAGTGGTGTATAAGCAAATTTGGAGTGAGTAATGCGTAGGTGAGTTTTAATGAGTCAGTCGTGTGTTGGTGAGGTTTAATGGAGTGAGTTGTGTGTAGGTTAGTTTTACTTGGGTGAGCAGGTGTGAAAATGGGTTTTAATGGGGTGAGTGGAGTGTAGGTTAGTTTCACCTGAGTGAGTAGTGAGAAGATAAGTTTTACTGGGGTGAGTAGTGTGTGGGTGAGTTTTACTGGGGTGAGTAGTGTGCTGTGAGTAGTGTGCCAGCGGACATGGGGCTGCTCTACTACTCTATTAATAAATGGTATACCTGAACCGTTTATTGAATATTCATGAGAAAGCCCAGCCCGTTACCGATTTAGGATGTGGACGAGTTAAGTCCCATCCCTGTTTCCCAGGAATAGTATGAATTAAACTCCTCAGACAAGCCTGATGTGCAAACTGCCTAATATACATGCCCATAGTATCTATCCAGCAGTTAATAAAAATGATCTCTTGTGACAGAAAAAATTATTGACCTTTGTTGCAACCAGTTCAGCAATAATAGGCCAAAGGTATCTCAAGAGTAGTTAAAAAAAAAAACAGTTTTCTGAAACAAAAATTCAACATTGTATTGATACTATATGATTCTATAATCAATTATAATCATCAGATATTAGAAATGTGTGACTCCCTACCATTGAATTGTGCGTAGATTCACCCCAAGATGAATTTGGTTGTTCCTCACAACCTCATACTATGTCTCACTGATATACAGTGTCTCTACTGTTTGCTCAGGCTCATCACAGTTATAGTTATAGTTTGCATGAATGTGATTGCACGATTTTTTGCAGGCTTGCATAAGGCCATTTCGCGTGATTGTGATAATTTATATCTCACATTCACTTCTCACCCGCTTTACAAAATTTTCTCCACCTTCTGTATTTTTGGCAAGTTAAAATCTAAGGCGATCTCTTCCTTTCTAATTAATCTTTAATAATATCCTAAAATGCCATATAAATTATTGCAAACGCATGAAATGGCCAAATGTGAGCCCACAAAAAAAAAAAAAACAAAAAAAAAAAAACACAATCGCGTTCATGCAAATCTGTGCTGTTCTAAGGCCATTTAAATTTCAAAATGCGGCAATCAAACACGCTATGTTAATAAACTGGACGATCTACTCATTCAACTTAGTAAATGAGTAAATCCACTGTTTGACTGCAAATTGAGCAGAGGCAACAGGGACAGGATTAGAGCAGCCTAACTGGTTAAAATGGGACAATTCAGTTCTCTTTTACTTAGCTCCATTCAGCATGTCGCCGAAAAATATTGAGGTCAGTCAAGGTTTTTCCGGAAGCATTTCACTGCCCTTTAATGTTTGGCACTTTCGGCAGCCGTTCGTTCAACACTGCATCCGGTTTAATAAAGTAAAAGGGCTCAGAGGTTCCCCCCATGGCAGCAGGTGGTCTTACTATGCTTTAAAAAAATGCGGTTTAATATCGTTCCATCCCTAGTTAGTAACAATAGATTGCAGGAGCACCAAGAAGTAGAAATGCACACCACGTCAACAGGGATGTTTGAATGCCCAATTTTGTGTCTACTCACCACTGTACAATCATTATAACTTAACAACACAACAAGGTAGAAAATTCAGATTTATACCATTAAACAGCCAAGAAATGCATCTTCAATTTGGTGTAAAAAGTGATGAGATAACCCGTAAAGTTATTATTTAAAGGAAATTTAAAAAGCACAGCACTGCCCAGTTGACCATTAATAGCGGCGATCCAGAAATTTTACGTCAGCGGTTGCAGTATCCCCGTTTCTGGATTAAACCATGGAAAAATCCCATGGTATATTTTCATGCGATTTTCTGACCAAACAGTGCTCGAGCTGGCCTACACCAGTATGAAGGAAAAAAAATCCAACATGGGAGACCACCACTACAAAGTGTTGAAGTTGACTGCCAATTTTTCAGAGATGAGGTAAGATATTGCTACTGTTCAAACACAGGTCGGTTAGTAATGTTTTTCTTCATCCTTTCATATATGTTTTATAAAAATATACCGTAAAACATAATGGAGGTCACCATTAGAAGTTGGGAGCACCTCCAGATTCAGCCCGCTTTGTCTTCCTGATGAGAGACGCTATGCGTTCTAAAAATAGAACAGCTTAATTCCCAATCGCATGGAGCGATTGTGCTGAAGTGATAGGCTGGCGATGAAGTCAGTGATATAAACAGTGCCATCTGAGCACATCTTATTCCTAGTATCTGAAACTACTGCCATGTGAATTTTCATGAATTTTGCTTCAGTAGTAGTGGAGAAAATTGACTTCATTCATGAATAGTTACTGAACTTATTAAATGCGTCAAAAATTCGAACGAATTGCACCTATTGTATTACTGATACTTGATTCCAAACAAGGCTACGGGTGAAAAATCCTGATTACTCAGCAACCACTCAACGAATCTTAAAAATTCCAAAAGAATTTTTCTCCTTTCAGTGAGCACTATTCAAAAAGACACTTTTTTTTTTTTAACTCTACAGAGGTTTAAAATTTTGAGGTGTGCATTGCTATGAGAAGACAGTTTTTGTAAAAATAAGCGCTGGAGAGGAGCACTCTGAAAATGAGGTTATGGGTGCTTCCAGCTCAGAAAACGCTGCCTGTGGACACAAGCCCTTAATGGGGTGAGTTGTGTATAGGTAAGTTAATGGGGTGAGTAGTGTGTTGGTGAGTTTTAATGGGATGAGTATTGTGTAGGTGAGTTAACAGGGTGAGTAGTTTGTAGGTGAATTTTTATGAGGTGAGTAGAGTGCAGGTGAGTTTTAATGAGGCGAGTAGTGAGAATGTGAGTTTTAATGGGGTCAGTAGTGTGTAGGTAAATTTGAATAAGGTGAGTAGTACGTAGGTGAGTCTCAATGGTTTGAGTGGTGTAAAGGTGAGCTTTAATGGGGTGAGTGGTGTGAAGGTGAGTTTTAATTGGATGAGTAGTGTGTAGGTGAGTTTCAATGGGGTGAGCAGTATGTAGGTGAGTTTTAATGGGGTAAGTAGTGTGAAAATGAGTTTTCATGGGGTGAATTGTGTAAACGGAGAGCCCGGTCAGCCTCACCTTGGAAGGGACCACAGCCCTGCTGGGCCAGGCTCAGGTGCTCCTCACTCAGCCGGTACACAGGCTGGTGCTGGTTGATCTCCACGCTGGTGCACACATTACTGTCACCGTGCAGGAAGAAGGTGAAGGAGCAAGACAGGTGCTCACTGTTGGGACAGGAGACACAAAGGGGAGAGGAACAGAGAAAAGGGAAAGGAAGGGGACGGGCATAGAGAAGGGGGAGAGGTTGGGGAGGGGCATGGAGAAAGGGCAAACTCCATTAATGAGGCTATTCACCTTATTTTGCCCCGCCCACTTTTAATACTTCACCGTTTCCACATTTTGTCATCTGACTTCCTCTACACTCCCAGAAGGCAGTAAAAAGATCTTTGACATCATTCACTGGCTCTAATCTAAAATAATTTCTAACAACACTTCAAATGTTTTAAAATGTGAGCGCGCAGAAAACTACATAAAATGATCAGGGTCCAGTTATTCAAAGCTTTGTTAACTTTAACCGGTGGTTAAGTCTATACCACAGCGTCTATATCACAGAATGAAAGCACAGATGTTTGTATGTTTTGGGTGAATTGCGTGGGCTTCCCCCTGATTAGTTTAAGTAACGTTATATAAGAGCATTCGTGAGAATCTTAGAAAATGGCCATAATGTTAGGTGGTTAGCGCTAACCAGCCGAACTAACGAAGCTTTGAACAACCGGGAGCCCAGATGGTATCATTGTCCCATCCGTTGACAGCGTTAACTTGGGAAGACTATATGATAGTTTAAGGTCCATCATCATGGCAACCATAATATACCAAAAAGGTGTGAAAAAGAGATGCATTAAAACGAGATGATATGCACAATCTTGTAATCACCCTTGTATCAATACCAGGGCTCGAAACTCAAAATTAACACTGTGCGACCCAGTGACATGCGGTCAGAGGTTAGTTTGGTGAGGCAGAAACCTCCCCTTTGCTTGATTAGCAATCAGACGATTAACTAGTTAAGTAAGACTATTCGGCAGAATGACGGGCCAGTTTAAGTTTCCGCAGCGTTATTACTCAGTACATCGAACCTGAAATGCTCACAAAACTGCAGATTTGCGTGTACTTGCTTACAGGAAGCCAGAGACGAAAATTATGGAAAATTATGACTGGATAAATTTCTGCCGAACCAACTTTACACTTTTAGTCATCAGACGCTTTATAATGTGAACGGCAAAACTTACCGATCCTTATCTGGAGAGGATATAAAATGTCTTTGTTGCAAAAAGTACTTGTAATCCAGTTTTCAAATAAAACTGACTTTTTTAAAATCACAGAGTAAAACCATATGATTTTTTCAGTAAAAAGGAAAAAATGGCACTTATTTCCGTCAGGCACACACCACATGTTTTTGTGCCCTGCTAAGTCACAGAACATCCCACCACCATGGTTCTTATACTGCCAGATTCCAGACCGTCTCCTCTATATTGATATGTAAAGACATCTTTAGTGACAGCTTTCTGTGGTGAGAAACATGTAAAAATATGTTTTTTTTATACACAATATTTTTTTTGTTGATAAACAAATTAATAAAAGGGTCATTCCATGAAAAAGGGAGCCAAAGTGTGACATTTGGTCTGATTTTTTAAAACTGATATTTTCCATCAAATTATTGAGTCAAGTGATTGGTAAAACCTGAAAAACAACATTTTCATTGTCAGAAGATAACCTCTCATCTCAGAAATGCGCAGAACAGGCTGATAAAGGTCGTTGCGAGTATAACAAGGACACTAAATCTGTGGATTGGTGGTAAAATAAAGTAAAATACTGTGGAAAAATAAAACAATTTTCATTTCATATATATTCTATTTTCGTCATGTGGCACAATGAAAGTGATTCTGGGCAGACTCTTTGACCGATGGGATTAGGATTCAAAAAAGTTATTTGTAAGAGAGGACACCGTTACACGCGAAACGACCTCTAAACATTTTAGGTACAGGTGTTCCATGCATTGCAATTATTTCAGTACTTTATTTTTCCCTAGGTATCTGCACAAGGAACAATGTGTCTACAGTATAGCCAATTCGATAGGAAACCCTACTTTCACTGTTTGTGTGTCACGCATAACATGGACACGAAAGGCCATTTTTGGCACTTCCCAAATTGAATTATATGTTGCTTGAAAATAAAGTTCTAATGACTGGCAGACAGATGCCAGCATTTGTGAATTTATGGCAACAGTTGGTTTTGTTGCTTGGAATCATTTATGAATAACAGGTGGATCAGTAGTCTGAATGTAACAAGCGTTGCGAATGTAACAAGCTGGACACGAAACTTCAATACCCCCTAAAATGGCAACTGCAGTAATTTTTACCTGTGTCATTAATTCTTCACATAAAACTTAAGGCACTACTTCTTTGAATAATATTCAGAATGATTTTTCATTTAACCCTTGGATTTTATGCAAATTCAAAATTTGCTACGTTGCGAATGTAACAATGGACACGAAAGAAATTTTCGTGATAAATTTTGATCTGTTTCTTAAAGACTTCACTTCTGATACTTAGGACTGTAATGTGTTTGAAATAATCAACCTGTACATGATTAGGGATCAGTGAATATGTTTTCTGACACTTACCAGTCATTTGGCAGGGGTTGTTTGAATGTAACATCTGAGGACACCGACTGTTACATTCACAACACACACTTTTGGGCTACTGTTCTGAATTTCATAGCATACAACCCTACAAAGCATAGTACTGTATTAAATCACAGCTAAATTTCTTCATTAAAAAACAGCAAAAATGCTGATCAATTGCTCCCCTTAGTGAAATATTGTGTCATGAAAAATGCTGATCTTGGATGTCACATTCTGCTCCTGTATTTAGGCTTAATTTGCAGTTGGATATCAACTTTTTTCAGCTATTACTGATTTTGTGGGCTTTGTATTGTCTGAGTTGTCAGACATAGCTAAAACAATGGATGCTGGCAACTAAGATTAAATCTAAAGGGTATCTCCTCTATTCTGCCAACCCCTAACTTATAATACGCCACTCGCTCCCTTTTTCATGAAATGTCCTATAAATTAAATGAACATACTAGCACACCAAGTGACACCAGATTCAGATAGCCCAGAGTGTCCTGAAAAATACAACATATAGTTTATGTGTGTAGCCTTTATAATGACTGATATATCAGCCTCAAAGTAAAGGCAGTAAAAACACCCTGAAAATAGCCTAGGGCTCAAAGAGTTAAGAAAGCTTATTCAGGGGTGCTCAGAGATTTTTTTTAAAAAATAAGGAAATTCTACATGGTAGGATATAAAAATAAGGAAGTATTGACATCACGGCCCAAAGTGGAGCAGGGTCCAAGGGCCATGCCTTTCTAGGGGGGTTCCGGAAAATTTTTTATTTCTAGGCTTTAAATGGTTCATTCTGGTGCATTCTGAGCACTAAAAGAACAATTTATAATACATCACCATTTTGGAATTTTTCAGGCACAAAAGCCAACAAAATCACACAAACAACTTGAACTAGTGTACTAAAGAACTAGAAAATATTTATTTCAACATAATATATATATATGTATATACAACCCCAATTCCAAAATAGTTGGGACGAAGTGTAAATTGTGAATAAAATCAAAATGCAATGACTTTCAGATCACAAGCCAATGTGTTATTACAGTAGAACATAGATAACATTTCAAATGTTAAAAACAGGTCTCAAAAAAGTTGGGACACAGGTAAAAAAGGGCTGAAAAAGCCATTAATATATAAGAGAATCAGCTGAAAGAACATTCAGCAAGTAATTAAGTCAACTGGCATCAGGCGTGTAACATGATTGGCTATAAAAGGGATGTCTTAGAGAGGCTGAATCTCTCAGAAGTAAAGATGGCCAGAGGCTCTCCAACCTGTGAAGGTTTGTGTAAAAAAATTGTGGAACACTTTTAAAACAATGTTCCTCAACGTCAAATTGCAAAGGCTTTGAAGGTCTCATCATCGACAGTGCATAACATCATCAAAAGATTCAGAGAAACTGGAAAAATCTCTGTGCGTAAGGGACAAGGCCGAAGACCTTTACTGGATGCCCATGATCTTCGGGCCCTCAGACGCCACTGCATCACTCAACGGCATGAATCTGTCATTGACATTACTAAATGGGCCCAGGAGTACTTCAAGAAACCACTGTCTGTAAACACAGTTCGCTGTGCCATCCACAGATGCCTCCTAAAACTCTATCATGCAAAAAGGAAGCCATTGTTGAGCATGATCCAGAAGCGCCGCCATGTTCTGTGGGCCAAGCCTCATTTAAAATGGACTGTAGCAAAGTGGCAAAGTGTCCTGTGGTCAGACAAGTCCAAATTTGACATTCTTGTTGGAAATCAGGGGCGTCGTGTCCTCCGGGCTAAAGAGGAGAAAGACCACTCCTCCTGTTATCAGCGTTCAGTTCAAAAGCCAGCATCTCTGATGGTATGGGGATGCATTAGTGCATATGGTGTGGGACACTTGCATGTTTTAAAAAGCACCATGAATGCTAAAAGGTATATAAAGGTTTTAGAGCAACATATGCTCCCCTCCAGACGACATCTATTTCAGGGAAGGCCTTGTGCATTTCCGCAGGACAATGCAAAACCACATACTGCAGCTATTACAACAGCATGGCTTCGTAGTAGAAGAGTCCGTGTGCTGAACTGGCCTACCAGCAGTCCTGATCTTTCACCGATTGAGAACATTTGGCGCATAATTAAACGAAAGGTTCGTCAAAGGAGACCCAAAACTTTGCTGCAGCTGGAAGCCTGTATTAAACGAGAGTGGGATCAAATTCCAATGGCTAAACTCAAGAAACTCGTCTCCTCAATGCCCAGACGCCTCCACTCTGTTAAAAAGAAGAGGGGATGCTACACTATGGTAAAGAGGCCCCTGTCCCAACTTTTCTGAGACCTGTAGCAGCCATCAAATTAGAAATATGCTCATTTTGTGGATAAGATTGTAAAATTTCTCAGTTTCAACATATGCTAGGTTATCTCTGTTCTATTGTGCATAAAATACTGGCTGGTGTGATTTGAAAGTCATTGCATTTTGATTTTTTTCACAATTTACACTTTGCCCCAGCTATTTCGGAATTGGGGTTGTATATGGAGCAGGGCTGGAACCCCAACTAGACAGAGCAGAGGCTAAGAGCAGCTTGGTTGGTGCACGTCTCCATTTCAAGACATCACTGTTTCCTTCAATGAAGGCAAATTCCCGTTGTGTGCACTTCCAGAGGAAAATACAATGAAGTATGAGTGGTCAAAATAAATTTTCACTAATATTTCTCAGCAGTATAACCCCAAACTTTTACAGAGTTCCCCAAATTTTACTGAGGATTGCTTCCCCGACCATAACAGAGCAGACTGTAAGGAGGGAAGCCTTGAAAGACAGGAGCCAAACCACCTTGTTTCAGGCTGAGTGAGCCCAAGCTGCAGGACAGCCTGTACAACTGTGACCGAGTGCTTTCTGACCATAAGCACATGCAAATGTTTGTAAACAGACCATGAAAATGAAAATATTAAACTGGTAAATGGGCATAATAGGGCCTCTTTAACAGCGTATTGTAAGAAATGCGCGGGGCGATGAACAGAGGTGCAGCAGTGTGAACAGCAGCAGGAGCTCTCAGCGTAGAGGCCACAGGAGAGAAGGCAGTTATACAAGGCCTGTAATATTTTCACTTTTCTCCCCCCTAGATGTCCAGCCCTGCATGATCAGACCCCGGGGCAGCTGCTGGGCCAAATCCCTGGCTGGTAGGTGGGAAAGCACTTCCAGCGCTGCGACAGGAGGCCATCCTGCAGCAGACAGGAAGCAGATACCTCATTCTCAGGGAGTGAAGCAGTGTTCTTCTGCCATAAGAACAAACTAGGGACAGAGTGGGGTCAGTCTTCACAAACAAAGCACAATACAGCCACCTACTACAGCTCTGTGAAACAAACCGACTCCTGCTTACTCCATTACACCCCCTGTACCGCAGTGCTAAAAACACTCCACCTCCAGCCAGGGATTCATCTTGCTCTGCAGAGGGGGCGATTGGTCAGAAAAACTCATCCACGTTTGGCCCCCTCTCATGGCCCCTGCACCGCCCTTTAAATCTCTCCCACTGCTTTCCTAACCGTACCCACTCCCTGCACTCAGCATGCTAACCAATCAGGAGAGAGTGGGGGCAGGGTCATTCACGGGAGCGCAGACGGATCAGGGCCCGAAGCGCTATCGCGCTTGAAAGAGCCGGTGTAAGACGTGCTTGAACATGCACTGGCACTGGGTGAGAAAACAAACGAGGCTGACAACAGATGAAGGGAGCCAGCACCTGCCCACACACAGCACAGTGCTGCCACCTACAGGCAGGGTCAAGCACGTACTGGTCAATGCTCCTTTAGTGTAAAAAAATATTCCAAAACAAGAACCTGTCACAGCAGTGCAACAAGTGCCTATCTGTGACAGGGCTTTCCAAATTAAGCTGAGAACACAAAAAAAGGTGGCAAAATAGGGTGAAAACAATCAATTTAGGCTTCCTCGGTTAACTTTCTTGACCATTAAACCATTAAACAATATTAAAATGAAATTTAAACACATGAAGTAGTTTTTTTAACCATAAACACACGGTCATTATTTTAAGTTACAATTTCAGTAAAAAGGCAGCAAAATCAGATTTTGGTAGGTGGCTGATGTTAACCCCAGTGCTGAGAAAGTGCCTGAGTGTTGAGTCATCCTTGTTTACCAGACTGTGACGGCGCTGCCATGACTGCTGGATTTACTTTTCCCACTCAACCGCGTCTCTAATAAGGCGGCTTCTGCCCGGTGTGCCAGCCCAGTGCAGAACAGAACAGCAGAGCTATTTTTAAAGTGTTTTTAACAGCGTGCAGCCCCAAGCCCCCAGATACACACCCCTTTCTGAACCCCACTACTTAAATTAGCTGCAGGAACAGGGCTTCCCAGTCGACGCGATTGGCCCCTTATTGTCAGCTGGGATACAGCTATGCTGATGTCACCAAACTAGTACAGTGCTAGGCTCTGCTAGAGGAGTCCCAGCTCCAAACAATTACGCATGTGGCCAACACGCATGCACACGGGAATGCAAGCCAACCAGCTGTTTGTCACGCTTTTGCCGAGACCTCTTGGTTCCACTTAAGGAAAAACTTTAAGCTATAGCGTACACAGCCCTTTGACAAGATTCTGTGCAACATTTTGGGAAAGGCCCTCTCCTCTTTCAGCATGACAGTCACCACCCCATGCAAAGATGGAGGTCCAAATGCAGGTTGTCGAGATGGGCGTAGATCGGGATGATATCCGTTTCTGGCTTTCAGACCAACTTTTGGCCTTGAACACATTACTTAGCCGAGCCAAAATCTAAAATGTTAGTCGCATTTTTTGAAAAGCTCACGAATGACCACTTTAGACTGTTCTGGTGTCCCTAAGTGAAACCTTTTAGTGATCCAGTCTACGAGTGAACGCATGATTGCTTGTAGAGCCAATTAGCAAATTTAGCTTCAGTGGGCACAAAAACTTGCATACACACCAGCCGTACAGATCACTCCAAAACCCTGGTGTAGATGAACCTGACTAGCCAGCACAGATGCCTAACCGCAACCCTATCTTTGGAAGAGGGTGAGAGATGAGTAGGTGTCCACATACTTCTGGTGATGTGGCGTAAAAATAATACACTCTTTAATGTCCTCAAGCAAATGCCTGCAGACCCCAAACTCGCATGGCTTCCTGCACTCAACATAACTAACCTTTCCCCTCGAGAGACCCACCAAACCCATACTTGGGGAGCTTAGCCTTCCGGGATTTCCTATTACATACATATGGTCCATAAATATTAGGACATTAACAACATTTTTATATTAGCTGTCGACCATAGAATATTGGCGCTGAAATAAACAAAGACTTCGTAGTGATACATAAGCACACATGCACACATACAAGCAAATATTTTTCCACAAACACTGCTACTTGTTCCCACAGTTCATCACCAAATTCATGGCCCACAAGATCACGCACGCAAATCATCTGCTTCTTTTCAGCTCCCATTTACCAGAAAGAAGCCCCCCAGAAAGCACTGTTGTGATGTGGCTCAAACCTTTCTAAATTACGTCAGCCGGCCCCCTTCGTTTAGGCGCTCTTAATTAGCATGCGGAGTAGCAACACTGTCAGCTCATGACATCATCTGCGAGGTTCTAATGCCCCATGAGCGATGGGACTCTAATGAGAGTGACTAAACGCTAGCCAGGGGAAACTGCGCTCTCTGTAAAATTAAACCAAACACTCAATTAACCACGCGGTCAAGGCAGCTCTCGAACAAGACGGCTTCCGCTCTTTTCAGTCTCAACGTTTCCATACCGACTTGACATGCAATGGTACAAAGCAAAGAGAGGTTAATTTCTGTCCTGGGCAGGGTCCACCAGCGTGGTGTCTGGAGAAGGGAAGCTGCTACAGGACTGGAGGGTGAGGGGGTGTTCGGAAACGTTTGGGGTTCTGGGCGGGAGTCCAGCACTCAGACACACAGACTAGTAGCCTTTACACTACCCAGACTGTTCTAACCCCGGCCAGCTCAACTGGGCCTCAATCTCCGCTCACAGTCTGCCCCTGACCGCCAGCTCCATACCGCCAGCTTAAATGGCTGGTGAGGTCATGCATTAAAACAACTTGCCACCCTACTTCCCTTTGGAGGCACTGGCCTCCGGTTCAGATGCTGAATGGTGTCATCGAGGAGCTGCCAGTTCCACTTCGGATTACTCCCAGTGTGATGCAAACCAGGGACTTGTTGCACCAGTTGCATACAAGTCAGAACTAAAGTGAGTTGTTAAACAAACTGATTCTAAGTTACAACTTGCGCAACAACTAAATGTGACAGTGTTGCACCAAGAACCAAAACTAGAACTTAAGCCAAAGTTTAAAATAATTTTTTACAAAAGACCACCACCTGCCATAGTGGTTATGGCAGACCAATACGTACATCGTAGAATGAGTTAACGAGGATTAGCCACAAATTTGCTAATGAATGAGTCATATCTGGCAAAAATAACAAACATGGTCCGTTTAATGCATTTTAAGGGGGACAAAATTGCCATCTGCAGACCATGTATTTAAAGTTACATCCTCCAGACAATTACGATGTTAACGCTATGTTAGCAAAGTAATCGAGTCTAGAGATTTAATCTGAAACCCTGATGCACATCAGCGGTGGCTTTTAATCAGTGGTAAGCTACGCCTGTCCTGTACCATATACAACATGACATTAAAGAGGTCTGTAGGACATGTAACTGGAGGACGATGCCAGGCTGTCTATCTCTGGGGCTGTCTCCAGCCAAAACAAATCTTGGTCGACCAACAGTTGGCCGTTTTTTTCCGATTGTTTGATTAGTCGAAATTTTTAAACTCCGTCTAGAGCCTCCTCCTTCTGCTGCCCTTGCAGACATGGCCGATGCACTTGAGAAGTTGAAGTAAGAATGCACAATAGGTATATGCTCTTATTTCACCAAAGCATAACACAGTCTAACATTCCAATGCATAGGCTATGACTTAAATCTCTGTGGCAACAATATTGTTTTATCATAGACTATAACAATGTAGAATTCTAAAATTCTCATGGACTCAAACAACACCTCTCCACTAGATGCAAAGTGGAAATGACATTAATTAAAAAACGGAGTTGGATCAAAAAGTTTTTTTCTCCATTTAGGCCATTAATTGTTCATGGTTCAATTCTTAGTTTTTAAATTTGTGCTTAAATAAAACCGCTGACGTTACGGGCCATCCCAAAAAACTACCGAAACAGACACCCCATTTTTCCACATTAAATGAAACCCCAATACCAAGTAAACCAGCTGAGGAGTCCTTAGAGTTGAACAATATTAAGTAGATATTATTAATAACATAATGACTAAGAAATTACTTTTGAAATAAATAGGGTAAAATGAATTCACACAATGCTTGAAATTGCAAATTGAGAATTGCAGTGCTGAGTGAACATAAATGAGACGATAGTAAAAACGTGCACTACTTGGTCACTAACCATCGTTTAGCACCTTCTAATAAACAATTAAATTGAGCTTAAAATGGCAAACATATGCATGGTTAATGTTTTGCAACTTGAAGTTCTTTATGAAGTAATTGCATTCTGCTAATAAACATGCAAAAAATAAAAGTTTTATTGGTTACATAGCTCTAAATTTCTTTTATGGATTAGGCTAATCCAAATAGCTACCGTGACGGTAGAATCAGTAATCTTTAATTTTCTTATTACTGAGATGGCAGCAGGCTTCAGCTCCAAGTCTGCGTTAAACCTGAAGTTGCAGCGGAACCTGCGATGTAATGGGGATGCATCATACAGTTTCAAATTAAATAGGCAATAATAATAAAAATAAAAAAAAATTAGTATACAATATAAACAAGGAACACATAACGCAATCTTAAATTTTCACCTATGACGCTTATGAAAAATGCTTATGCATGTTTGACGCTTATGCCCGGAAAGAATATTAACCTTTAGCGTGCCAAGTTAATTTAAGCCTATTGCATGCTGGCAGCTGAGTTCTAGATCAGTGTAATATAGCCTGCAACTGGCTTATTTTCATCATCCAGATATCCCTCCGCGGCCCAACAAGTTCCGAAATTCCCCAGACGCGGCAAACCAGTGGCGTAGCCAGAGGGTTTGCCAAGACACGTCACTTTATGACAATAATTAGTCCTGGCTAGTTCTCAATCATTTTCCTTTATTGACGCGTTTTCCAATTATCGTAATTTGCAACTGAAGACACGGTTTCTCTCCATATGCGACCTAACAGCGATTAAATCATGGGCAAAATTCAGTACAGTTGCGGAACAAGAACAGAGAATTGGGTTGCACAAAACATCCGTTTAAGACTATTATTAGTCCTGACCTGCTCTCAATCAGTTTCATAACAGAAGGTTCACTCCGCGAGCACTCCACACTTAACAGGTGCTGCTTGTTCTCCCCGATTAGGTAAGACGACAATCATTCATCTGGGCGCGTATTTGCTGTATTTAAATCAACGTTATTCAAAATTGCATACCTGTCGACTCTCACGCAAATAGCTGGAGCCGCACGCTTTTTATAGCCTACTTAACTGCCCAGTGCCACTTTTTTTTTTTTTTTTTTTTTTAAATCAACCCACACAATACCAAGAATGAAAGTATGCGTTTCATTGGAACACGGACCAGTTCAATCAACGCGAAGCATTGGTCTATTAATAAGTAAATTATTTTGCTGTACTGAATTTAGCCCATGATTTCATCGCTGTTAGATCGCATATGGAGAGAAACCGTGTCTTCAGTTGCCAATTACGATAAATGGAAAACGCGTCAATAAAGGAAAATGATTGAGAACTAGCCAGGACTAATTGCTGTCATAAAGGGACGTGTCTTGGCACACCCGCTGGCTACGCCACTGCTACAAAAACGAGCACGGTAAACTATGTATTATATGCGCCATTTTTTGTATTCATTTGTGAGACCAAATAAGTTCTAATTCAACATTTCATATAGATTTATTTGGTTTGTTAACAAAAAGGGAACCATTTGATGTCGTATGAGTGTATTGGTACTGTCAGCGAGACGCGCATCTAATACTAATGATTACAGCGATCATAACAGTCATTTTACATTCGCATGTATGATGAAAAATGGCTAGATTTGCAATACCTGTCCAACAAGAATTGTCTACATAGCTAGCAAGAACAATGCAAAACAGATTTGGGACACAAAATCCATAATATCCGCTTTTAATAATCTGTCACATTTGGCAATGGTCGTATGCATAGCCACTGACTCTCCATATCAGCGCGACCGCACTCATACTGCGTCATGTACTCACTTTAAAATGAAGTTATATAAGCACTTGCCGCTGAAATGATATTTGGATCTTCTGAAATTATCAAGAAGTCAGTGGTCCTAGTTGAACAGCGAGAATCCAAGTCATCTCGAACACAACAGAGGCCATATCTGATAGAAATGTTGACTGATAATCCGTTATAGCTCCTTCAAAAAAGCAACCAATCTGGACAGAACTCTAAATGGGAAAACTAATCATCCGTATTATTTTGAAAATAACACTTGTTTCTACCGCCCGACTTGAAAGTAGTTCCGACCATTTCAGCCTCGTATGGCACTCGTGGCGACTGCGGTCGCCGGCAGTTGCACAGATTAAGGAATATACACTACCGCTCAGAAGTTTGGGATCACTTGCAAATTTCTTTGTTTTCCAAAGAAAAATACATTTTCATGCATTTCACAAACATTTTTTTTCCATTTCACAAATGATTAAAATTAATCAGATGATTTTCAAAGAATGATCTACATTTTTGCATAGAGGCCTATTATCAGCAACTGTCAGTCCTCTGCATCAATCTCCTGGTATGGCTGCTAATCCAAGTTAAGCATTTTCTAAGGCTAATTGATTATTAGAAAACCCTTCTGCAAATGTGTTGCACAGCTGAAAACCGCTGAACTAATAAGGGAGCGCAAAAGGGAGCATGGCATTCTTGAGGTTGGTTTAGTACGTGAAGCATCAGCAGTTGTTTGTTTGTTTACAGGCTCAAAATGGCCAGAAGGAAAGAACTTCCTTTAGAGACCAGTCAGTCTATTGTTGTGCTTAGAAAAGAAAGCTATTCAATGCGAGAAATTGAAAACTTAAAATTTCTCACCATGCTGTCAACTACTCCCTTCAGACAGCAGCACAAACTGGCACTAACAAGGACAGAAAAAGGAGTGGGAGGCCCAGATGCACAACTGTGCAAGAAGACAAATATCTGAGAGTGTGTCGTTTAAGACAAAGACGCCTCACAGGTTGTCAACTAGCAGCTGAGCTAAATAGTTCCCGTCAAACACCAGTTTCAGTATCAACAGTGAAGGTGGATTTTTTTTTAATGAAGGCAAAGTTTGAAGTACATATTCATCATTTTCCATTAAAATCATTATTTCTAACTCAGACAATTTCAGCATGTTCTGTTCATTTGCTATACTTCCTATTCAGACTAATTTCATGTGTGTTTCCATGGAAAACAAGAAAATTTCCAAGTGATCCCAAACTTTTGAGCGGTAGTGTATGGGTGAGTACGGTCGCCGGCAGTTGCACAGAATAAGGAATATATGGGCGAGTACGGTCGCTGGGAGCACGCCAAAGGTTAAGTAGGCTGATCTGCCATTTTCAAGTGGAGGGTCATGTTCGTCGTTGAACTGAGGCAAGATGAACATTGCCTGCAAAGTCATTCCAGTTTTTACAATATAGTCTGCAACAAAAACCAAATGCGGTCACGCTCCAAATTTTTTCTTTAACTTAAAGCCTCTGGAAACCTGTCTTGACATAGTGAGAATTCACGTATAATATCAAAGTTGGGTGTATCATAAAGCATCTACAAAAAACTCAGTGAAAAATAACATTCATAACGATTAGAAAACCTAGTTCAAAAACGGCTCATTTTGCTATTCAGTCCATTTCTCAAGACAGTGTGGGCGTGGCGCATCGCGGTGTGACTGGCCACTCCCTCGATTTGAGTGACATCTTACCGGCTCTGTGAGCGTTAGTCACAGTAATGGTGCAAGGGTCAGTCCAGCCCTATATGTTTGAGCTGTCTGACTCAAGCCGCTTGCACACCGGACGCGAAACGAATTTTTTGCATGACAGATTACATTCAAAGTCAATGCGAAGGCTTGAATACAAGCGTGTATTCGCATCTTCGCATTGACTTTGAACGTAATCTGTCGTGCAAAAATTTCGTTTCGCGTCCGCGTCCAGTGTGCAAGCAGCTTAAGAATCAGGCGATTACCGAGTTAGCGCATCTCCGCTAAAATTCAACGTTAGCAGGGATGCACCCAACGGCGGCCTGATGGTACAGTAAAATTAGCTAGGACTGTACAATGTTATTGCATCGTAATTAGCTCGACAGTCAACCGGTTCCTCTCAGTGAAAATAATTTCCATTCAGTAATGTTTTACCCTCAAGTATGCATGTTGTGAAATCAACGCTCACTGACCAATCGAACTACTGTACATTGTGCTGCAGGTGTTCCTGTGGAGAATGCCAGATGATGCCATCAATGGCAGAAAATATATGCTGTCAGGCGCTTACACCGGTGTGTAGTATTAGTCCACTGTATACTTACGTCTATTAAAAACGCACCGGTGAGACATGTACTGTACTTACTGCAAATTGAAGAATCAATTTTTATTGGTTTGTCCAGTGAGATACGAGTGGGATTATAGAAACAGTGAACGCGCACTTCAGTCATGACAAACATTTGCTTTTTTCTGACGTGTACAATGATGCTGGATTTGTTCTTTTGAGTGTGTTCAATAGCCGACATAAAGCCAAACAAGAAATAAAAAATGCTACAGCATCAGCAAAATTGTGTGGCTAACAACACAAAAGGAAAAAAAGCATCATTTGCACTGTCCCTGGTCAACAATTGGCTGTCTGTCCGATAATGGAAAACAGGCCCTGTCGCTCACCGACCCCGCTTACAGCAGCTGCGAATGACAAATGTACCTCAAGGCCGCGATATCCGGTCACAGCATGCACGGGACAGATCCTGAGCAACCCAAACTCGTTGTGAGGTAAGGGTCTTTTGCTGCGTTCATACCGCTATGTTGAATTTGGTGAAATTACTACTTACCGGTTGCTGAAAAAGACACGCATGGAGAGCTTTCATTTGCTGCCAGTCTGTCACGGGCGACATCATGGGCGATAATAAAGGAATCAAAATATTAAGTTGACTTCCCAATGACAAAACGACAGAAACATTATGGTATGGAAATACAACAAACTCTGGGAAATAAAGGTTAATAATAAGTTGCTCCTTTAAATATTTGATAAAACAAACAAAATAAACATACTTTTCTGTTTAGCTCACAATGTGTTGGTCTGGCCTCATTTTGCTCACGAGTGGTGAAAATTGATCCGCTGAATCAATCACCAGTTCACTGCGTGTGATCACAGGTTGTAAGGTGATTTGAACGCAAGTCACCCCTAGTGTTCTGAGAAACAGCATTTTTACAAGCTGGTTTGAACGCAGCATAAGACATTCGAGCCAGTGCGGAAGTACCATTCCACGCTAAGTTAAAAACGCATGCGAGCACACATCCCGTTCAGGAAATCATTTGCTGGTGCGTTTTGAATGGAGCTAATACAAACATACATGATAGGGGAAATAGCGGGGGACAGACAAATACGCGGACAGACGGATGGACAGATAGATAAATGGAACCAAATGTAGTTGGGTAATCAATCGCAAGACAGGCTACTTCGGAACGATGTTTCTCGGGCTCAAAAGAAGCAAACCTGGACGGAGCAGAGAGCTTTTATAATTTCAGTTAGGGGTGGGACAAATGACGGAGTTTTTTTTCATTGGTTTAGCTTATTACGTAATAACCCATTTAGAAAACCACGCCCAGTTGAACCGCAGTAAGAGGATAGGTGCTAAAAATTAAATGACAAAATCTCGGATTTGAATTGGACATAATTTCTAATATTTTAGTATGTTTACTATTATGCACATACAACCTCAAATAACGTAGTTGAAAGGTTTTTGTGAAATTGGGTTTTCAGAGGCTTTAAGGCGGCAAGGTTGTATCGAAATGAGCAATTAAAGTATGGCTACATCACTTAACAGTAGCCTGGGGCAAATCATGGGCTTCAATTTAATTGCACATTCGCATGGCCAAAAGGAGGATCCAATTTAGGCATGAGAGCGGTTGTTACACAAAAACATTCATATTACAGTAAATGCCAATTATAACATTTAAAGAGAACATTGGTCTTGTTAAGAGTGAAGGATTGTCACTGACATTTATCGTAGCATCCCAGAATGGATTATGCCATTAATCTTAATCAGCGCTCCTTGACCTCTTGAATTAAAACAGCTCCATAACATGACACCACCATATTTCACCGTGGATATGAGGTGCTTCTTGTATGCACCTCTGTTTCGACCCCAAACATGCCAATGCTGTATCTCACCAAAACGTGCGATTCTGGTCTCATCTGACCAAAGCACCTTGCTCCAAACGTAATTTTAATGACCTTAGGCAAACTCCCAGTGCTTGCTTCTGTGTCTTCTGGTCAGAAAAGGCTGTGCTCTGGCAACCCTTCCAAAGAGCCCGAGGTTGTGGAGGTGGCGGCTGATGGTGCTTTACGAAACCTGGCGATCCCAAGATGCCACCAAGGCCTGCAATTCCTTCACAGTGATTCTTGGGGACTTTGCCGCTTCTCTCACCATCCTCCTCAGTATCGTGGGGGGCAAAATGCAGCTGCGTCCTCTACTCGAGATTTCAACAGTTCCATACCTTTGAATGTTTTAATTGCCCTGACAGTGCTCAGTGGCATATTCAATCCTTTGTGAATCCTCTTGTAGCCATTACCAGATGTATGAAGGTCTTTGACCATCTGCCTCTTTTGAACCGACAGTTGTTTTGTTTTCTCCATAATGTTGGATAACAATGGGATACTGCATGCGCGTTACTTCATTTTAATACCCAAGTGAAACCAGGAGTGATGTTCTGGCTCAATATAGTTCAACACTTTGATAAAACATAAATAAGTGGAATTTAATATGTACGCATGCACAGTCACAAGGACAAAACAATTCCAGCCAAAGCAGTCACCGCTGGTAATGAGATTAAATCATTAATAATTATGTAAATCTAACAATAAAGTGGACAGTTCCAGGTCTGCATTATAATTGGCTGCAAAATACCACTGCAAAATAACTGTACACCCACACCTCTTAGATGATAAAGCTGCGACCGCATATCGATTCAATTACAAATTAATGCACCAAGAAACAATGCTAACTTGCTTTTTCCAGTAAGGTGCCATTTTTAGTGGGCCCAAGAGCATATAAGCGAACATTTCTGTTGTTTTGCTGTCAATAAGCCAAAAGCGGCCATGGGTTTGTGTCATACATCCCTTAACATGATAAAACCATCAAAATCCACAGCCTCTTGTGGCGTATTGCTTACGTACCAGACTAAAATATCTATTGAGATTTTGCTTCTGCACTGCACGTCAATGTAATCTGAGTGACACTGAGCAGCTTTTAAAATATCAAACCTCATTCCCACTGAAATGAATGACCATGAGATTTCCTGCACCTCTGAAATTCTCTCTGCACGGGAGAGCCGATAAATAGAGGGCCATATCAATGCAATTATGCGGTCAGGGCCCAAAGGTTGGCTTAGGCACCCCGCAGCAACTGCTGTGTAAATAAGACTGCCAGTAAAATGCCTGAAGCAGGACCAGAAAATGAAGTTTCATGTGAAAGTCACTGTGATAAAGGAACCAGCTGGACTGGCCTACCTTTCTCTGAACAGCCTTTCCATAATTTACAGTCGCCAAGAGCGCTTATAATGCAGGACTTTCTCCCATTGAAATGGGCATATTTCTCCCAGGAAGTCATTTGAAAAAACCTGATGTCCCAAGTTGTGGTTCTGACATATAACAAGCAACTCTGTTTCTTTCCACATTCTATTGCACATTGACATTGGCCAACTTGCAAATGCAGCCATCAGCTACACCTCACCAGTCACCACCCACTCACCTCCCACAAAGTTTAGATACACACACGCACATCCCCGCCAGTTGTTATGACCTCATTTCTGATTATGGCACTTGCTTGTCCAGTAAAACTTGGCACTGCAAAGATGAGGACCCATAATTTCAGTGCCTGCTCGTCGCACTGCTCTCAGATCCCTCCAAGTTTCACCTCGCTAACCTCAACACCAAAACACACATTTACTGGATCATATCAGCCAGCTCCCAGAGCAGAGCAAGAGTTCTCTGCCAATCAGGAGAGACACCACTATTTCAGAAAACACTGGGCCAGCACCCATTGGCTGATGCCACCGAGACGGGAGCATCCAGTTGACTCCAGCTGATACCTCCTGGCCATGTGATCTGGGAGGCTCATCGACCAGTCTTAATAGAATAACACAAATTTGGCACAAAAAACAATACACAGCAAATGCCATGCATCCATCCATCCACTATTCCACCCATTTATTCCTGGACAGAGTTGTGGGAGGGGCTGGTGCATATCTTAGCATCCAATGGGCCAGAGGCAGAAACATACCCTAGAGCTCCAATTCTTAATGTCGGCCGTTTAATGGCCCTTGTGTATTCAGGTTTTTCTTCTTAACTTAATTTCAATCCCCAAGATTATAACTAGCAGTAAATTCTCAATTACACATGAGTAGAGGAACTGTTCAACCTTTTAAGTCACATTATGTCAAAAACAACTATGCATGCCACGAGGAACAACAGGCATCGAGATGTATTGGAAACAACTGGATAGAAAAGGGGAAAAAATTAGGCGATCAAAAAAAAAAAAAAAAAAAACTAGACCAAAAGTCCTGTAGTCCAGCGGCCAAAAATAGGGAATTTACAAGAACTCTTCAAATTTTTTGCGTTTTTTTTTACAAATAGGCAATTTCATGGTCAAAGGTCACGTTACCAACTACATTGTCAATAATTTCAACATTAATGATAAATTCAACAATGTGACAAATTACAGAGACTTTATAAGGTGAGGTCACCATTTTCCAAGACGCTGTAATGAAAAAGATGACAACATGATGAAAATGATGAATGATGAAAATCCATTCAAAATTAAAAAAAGCAACACCTTCAAATTTGCTGAGCAAACTCGGTAGACCTAATCTCTTGGATGCTCAGCAACAAATATCAAGTCATCCTGACTGATGAATTCAGAGAAGAAGATTTTTGAAAATGTCCACCTAATGACCTTGGCTTTGACCTTCAAGGTCACAGGTCATGATTCCAGATGAAAGCCTTCATGACTTCTTATCTGTTGTCAATACTATTTACACCAATATCTCCAATTGTTTCCATGTTATAGCACATTGAAATATGCCCAATATTGAGTATATGGAAGGAAGACTTCAAAATTTCAAAAATTCATAAAAAATTCAAAGATCAACATTTGCCAGTTCTTTGAAGAAATTTGGTAGAGCTCGTCATATGGATGCTCTGTCACAAATATACTTTTTATATCAACATCTCCGATCGTTTACATTATTGCCCATTGAAATACGCCCAATATTGAGTATATGAAAGAAATATCAAAAATTCATTTTAAAAAAAATCAAAACTAAAAATTTTCATATTATTCAAACAAACTTTGTAGGCCTTGCCCCATAACAAATATCAAGTCATTCAGGCAGATGCTTACAGATAAGAAGCTTCTTTAAAAATTTTAAAAAGGCTTTCATTCCAACCAAGCTGCTACACACTGAATTCTATTAATCAATCTCTGGAATCTTTTCTAAGGACCTTGATTAGTAGAATCAGGTGTGTAACTACCTGGCTGGAATGAAAGCCTGCACCCACACCGGCCCTTTCTGGATAAGGTTCCCCACCCCTGGTTTAAACAGAAACATGTTTAAGGGCCATTATTTTTTTCATTATACAGATGGATATGTCTGTCAAAATGTGGCTAAAGAGGGTAAATCACTGCTATGAGAATGAAATCCAACCCTATACGACAAAACAGCTCGTTAAAATCCTAATTTTGATGGAGTCTGAAACAAAAACCTGCATACTGAGGGGGCTCCAGGACAGTTGAGAAGTTGAGATCTGCTGCCCTAAAATTTTTGCTCATCCACCTCCAGGATCATACACCATTCACCCCGACAGTCAAATCAGAGCATTTAGAGGAAAAAAAACCTGCAGAAACATGGAGAGAAAAAGTATACGCCACACAAAAAAGTAAGCCCCATGCCAGATACAAGCCTATGACCCTCTAATTGTACCGTAACACATAAGTTACACATGTACAATGCCTATATCAAACATAAAAATGGCACAAAAAATTTTGTTCCAAGGAGTCTGATATGTCTGAGTGTTCTGCACTGATGGAGCGGCGGAGCGCCCAGAGGAAGGCAGCGGCCATTTCCCCTCACACTGAAAGGCTTCCCACTGTGCGCCTTCTACGGCACGCTGCAGACAGCATGAATCCCATCATTTCAGGCACGCATAATCAAAAGCCGACGGCTGAATGCTCTTCCCACGGGCGCGCTGCGATCCAGGAGAGCAGTTTTCCTAATGCCTGACTGCTTTAAAACGGCACTCAGCTCGGTTGCTATGGGCCTGACGGACCGCAGTCAGATTCCATTTAATCAACGACCCACACTAGCTTTTCAAATAGCATTTCAAAACTGAACACAGGCGCACAAATGCGGACACACACAGAACAAGCTGTTCAACACTAGCATCACCACTCAATTAGCACGAGGTCTGCAGCACACTTTTTTCTTTATTTTTTTTTTAATATGACATCTCCAATCCCACCCGAATCAGCAATGCCCAATTAGCGAACTATGTGCACAAGCTTGCTCGTATGCAACCCATGTTGCCGAGTCGGGAGAGCACGACAGTTTGCAGTTCTCCACCGAAGCACGCACCTGTCAACCGCTGCTTCTATTTACACTCATAGCTCGAAACATCGCAAGCCCAGAACGAGGGCGGAGGATAGCCAAACATGAGCAAGCTAAGCATCTTACTAAGGAGCGCCCGGCTGGCCAACAGGAGGCACTTGAGCAACGAACAAAGCTACTATTCTACAATCGAAAACTGGCAGGCTCTCCCATTTTATTTCCCTGCAGCGCGAAGCCAGTTGTGCCCTGCCCTGAAAAGGCTACCGGCCACTGCCGACAGGCACGACCAAGCTTTGAACCCGGGTCGTGGTGGTCACTACGGCTCCGCAAAGCGCCGCCTTAACCAAGTGCGCTAACCCCGTAGCTGGCAACACACTTTGCTCCGTTGAATTAAGGTCTAGACTTTGAGCAGGCAAAGATATAACTTATGTCACCAGATGTTTCTTTCCAACTGAGATAACTCTTGCACAACTTAGAAGTGTGTTTAGTGTCATTATCTTGTTGAAAATAAAATCCCCGAGCAATCAGTCTCTTTCCACATAGGAATGTATGCCTCGAAAAGATCCTGTGGTACTTCTTTTGATCCATGATTCTGCCCATTTTTTTTGAGAACACCGGCTCCTTTCGAGCAGACAGAACCCCAAACCATAATATTACCACCTCCAAGTTTTACTAAAAGGGTTAAACAGTCATTTTTGAAATGTTCTCCAACTCTACAGCACACATAAGTTCTGCGTTTGGATGAGGAAAATTTCAAATTTTGATTTGTTGGTCCAAAGGACTTGTTCCCAGACCATTTGTGTCCAATCCTTGAATATTTCTTGAAGACTTTTTTTGATGTAGCCAGCTCTAAGAAGTTTTTTTTCAGACCATTTTCACACAAGCGTCTGGAAATAATAGATCTTGATACTTTCACCTCTTCACTTCTGGCATATTAATATCACAGAGTTGTTGTGCTGCCAACTGCCGATTTTTTCTCATCATACACTGATAAACATCACAGACCTTAATTTTTCAAATCTTTGTGTGAACGAGTTGCCATTCACGTAGGTGCAGAACCACGTAACCCACCGTTAAGTGACACAAAATAATGTTTGCTGAACAAATCGTTCGTGTCATTGAATACGCAAAAATGAAAGGTTTCAGTTTATGCTGCAGTTGCTGTACCTACCCAGTCCCATTTTTTTCAGGTGTTACAAGTGCAAATCAGTCCAGCCATTGTGTCAAGCTATGAACCCTCGTAAACCTGCCACGTGCGGTGGAACTTTGGCCTGTTTGTTGCCAAGACAACAGTGGTGGAATTTCATCTAGCCGAGTGGTCTGTTTTCTCTAATGCAAGTGTTCATTCGACAATTACCTTGATCTTCCGAAAAACAGTCAATTACAACACTAATGTCTCAACAAAGTAAACAAATTCACTATAAGTTTTGGTGTATACCGTAGTGTGTCAGAGTACTTAGTATTTCCAAGCCATATTGGGACAGTTCCATGACTTTTAATAAAACTCAGAAATATTATGTTATTTGACTTCGGAGTTTAATACTCTCGGGTTATGTTGTACACATTTTTTTTTTTTTTGCTAGCGCCAATAGATTATTGCAGGGTGTTTCCTGCATAGAGAATTTGGTGGCGGCCGCCACCGCCTAATTTCTTACCGCCACCAGCTCCCAAGGCGATTTTCTGTGTCGCATTCTCATTTGCGTGCAGGAAAGAAAGAAAAAAAAAAACGCGAAATTTGCGCAATTTTAGTGCCATGCTCCCGCGGTTAAAAAAAAAAAAAAAAAAAAGGACCAAGGGTCCTGTAGCTTACCGGCAAGCAATCTTACAGCGATGATACAAGTTATGAAAATTTCATGTGAAGTTTGACATTTGAATCAATGAAAATCAATGTCAAGGTCACTAAATAAAAGTTCGGTGTCCCTGAGTGTTGAGAAAGGTGCCTTCAAATAAAATGTATTATTATTATTATTATTATTATTTATAAGACTTCCTGTAATACAATCCTAAGCTCTGAAGCAGTTTTGGTGATACAAGTCATTAAAATATGTCAATATGTATTCAATATGTCAATTGTGAACTTTACAGGTCACAGAATGTCAAGTTGTGGTCAGCAAATGGTCTTCATATATGACTTTCTAATTGTCTCTATACAAACCTTGGCTTAATCTGTGACCATTTGGTGAAAAGTCATCGTAATTTCACTGTCGACTTTGACCCTTAGTGATACAAGTCATTGAATTTTCTCAAGGTCACATTTGACCTTTGAAGGTCAATACGAAGGTCACCAAATTAAAGTTCATGTATGACTTCCTATATGTCTCCAATACAAACCTAGACTCCATCTGTGACCGTTTTGGCAATACAAGTCATTGTAATTGTATTATGTCAAGTTTGACCTTCAAATGTCTTCAACAGTAAAGCTGAATGTCACCAAATGAAAGTTCATATGCAACTTCCTATGTCAGTAACACAAACCTAGGCTCCATCTGTGACCTTTTCCGTGACAGAAGTCAATGAATTTTCTCTTGGTCAAGTTTGACCGTTCAAGGTCAATATGAAGGTCACCAAATGAAAGTTTTACATGACTTCCTATACGTCTCTAATACAAACCCACACTCAATCCGTAACAATTTTGCTGATATAAGTCATTGAAATTTCACAGTATAGCTTGGCCGTTGAAGGTCACTGAAGGTCAAGTTCAAGGTCACCTAATAAAACTTCATGCATGATTTCCTATATGGCCACAATACAAACCTAAGCTCTATCTGTAATAGTTTTGGTGATAGAAGTCATTGAAATTTCACTATGTGAAGTCTGACCTTCGAAGGTCACCGAAGGTCAAGTTCAAGGCCACCAAATGAAAGTTCATATATGACTTCCTATACATCTCCAATACAAACCGAAACTATCTGTTACCATTTTGCTGATATAAGTCATTGAAATTTCACTGTGAAGTTTGGGCATTCAAGGTCACTGACAGTCAAGTTCAATGTCACCAAATGAAACTTTATTCATGACTTCCTATATGCCCGCAATACAAACCTAAGCTCTGTCTGTAATAGTTTTGGTGATAGAAGTCATTGAAGTTTCACTATGAGAAGTTTGACTTACGAAGGTCACCGAAGGTCATGTTCAAGGCCACCAAATGACAGTTCATACATGACTTCCTATAAGAGTTCAATGCACATATGTTCCCAATCTTCAATATTTTCAAGCCTAGAAACCTTTGAAAATTGTAACATTTTGCTTGACCTCAAGTTTGACCTTTCAAGGTCATCTGAGGTCAACTTTAACAGCCAAATTATAGGTCATATATCACTTCCTATATGTCAGTAATACAAACTTGATCTCTATCTGCAACCATTTAGCTTCCACAGGTGATTTGGCCCATTCTCCATAAGACCCAATGTTAAAGTAAAGCGTCCCCACTAGACCCACTTCCATCGATTCAATCAAAATGGCACTCCCACTGTACAGAAAGTGTATCAAAGTGAGTTGATAGCCAGATTTAGAAAAAAATTTGTCAGACAGTTTTTCAGAAATCATTTTTGGAAATTTCAAGTCATATCTTTTAACATTGTTCATATATTCCCTGACCTCGAGTTTGACCTTTCAAAGTCATCAGTGGTCAAATTTAATATTGCCAAAATATAGGTCATATATGACTTCCTATATGTCCATATACAAACTTAATCGCTATCTGCAACCATTTGGCCTCCACAGGCCATCTTGCGTATTCATAAAGTACAACGCCCCCAACAGGCCGACTTCCGTCGATTCAATCAAAATGGCGCTCGCACTGTACATTGACGGTCCCAAGGTAAGTTGATTGCCTGATTTAGAAAAAAAATTTATCACGCAGTTTTTGAGAAATAATGTTTTAAAATTTCTCAGTCCTATCTTTAACATTGGAGCCAAAATTTCAAGGGCCCATAAAACGGACAAAAATGATTCAATCAAAAATCCGAGTATAATGCCTGGAGATATGGTCTAGTGGTATGTTATTGCAAATTAACACAAAAAATCATCAGGCAAAAAAAAAAGACAAAAAATGTTCCGGACGACGGACGCCACACCATGACAATAGCTTATCGGCCCATAGGGCCGGTAAGCTAAAAACAACATATCTATTTCTTTCGAAGAACCGAGAGAGGAACGGCAACATTCATTCATATTAGCATATAAGGTCATAAAATTGCTGACGTCTAGTCTAGGTTTACGGATTATGTCTTTCGGGGTTTAATTTACCAATGCATTCGCGTCAAAAGTTTGAAAGTTGTTTGGATAGACTTCATAATTTAACACATGTATGAGGAGTATTCTAAACATTACAACATGAGATAGTTACGCACTTTTGTTATTCTGATCATCTGGACTGGCCATTACCATAGACACCAAGCCAAGCGAGGCAACTGACAGTTTGGAGTTTTAACTGATAAGCAACAACTGCGGTAAACTGGTTTGTTTTTATGATATCGTTAGCCTCTCAGCATAATTGTCTATGTTATATTTTTGCCAAATTGAGACATTGGCTGCCTGTTTCTTCATGTTCACGAAAAAAATGCGTTTTTTCTTTTTTTCTCAAAATCAAAAAATAATAGTAATAAAATAAAGTCCATTCTCTTAAATAATAAATTAAAAAAAAAAAAAACCTTAAAAAAAATGAGACAGGCAATTATGCTACGAGGCTAACAACATATAACTTGGGGGAAACGTCTGAAGCTTCCAGATAACACCAGCAAAAAGGGGGGTGGGGTAGACAGTAACTGCTACATAAACTAAAATCTTTTATTTTTGCTTAATTGATGACACGAATGATCAGTTACGCAAACTGTATTCATGCAAACGGCAAAGATTTAAAAAATTTAGGCCTGCAAACAACTGCCGAGTGGTTGTTCAGATCTCGTCTGCATAAGTAATCGCGACGCCAATGCCGAAAGGCGGGAAAAAAAAAGGCTCATCAGGCGACCTAATGACCCCAGTCTTTTCTTAAAGTGAGGCAAACAGCTTATTAATTAAACATCGGTACTGAATTGGTACTCTGCATCGGCCAATACTCAAACCCAGGTAATGAGACTGAAAAAGCCAGATCAGGGCATCCATATGTACCGATTTACCACTTAAATACACAATGGCTGCATCAGCCCTTTCAAGCACAGCCAGTCCAGAAATACAGCCAAAAACCAGTACAGCAAAAGGAAGCAACCCCCAGTCCTCATTGTGGCACTGCGTATGTGCAAGGTTTTCTAACCCCGAAGAATAGTGCAAAACTCCATCTGATGGCTCAGAGCCCGGTGGCTAAAGTACTTGGCTGGGACTCAGAGGGCTGGACACAATAAGATCAAGCCAGCCTTCGGGCCCTAGAGTGCAGTCCTTATCCCACAAGCCTGAGTATTTTGTCTACATTGTGTCATAGTCCATGTATCGTGATCCCTAGATCACAAGGTTTGCACCCTTACTGTCAGGGCACACATCCATGCTGCCATCTTGATTACAGTGATGTAATGCTACCTGAGAATTTCAATGCCAATCTTCATAAGCTCGCTCCATCAATGCAGGCCCAACATGGCATGCTTAAGCAGGGCCGTATTATGTACACTGGTCCACTCTCCCCCCTACGGTGGAGTGTGCCATGTTTCCTATGTTGGTTATGTAGTGGCTGACTGATGAAGGATATATTTAGTATCTTGGCCTGGCCTTACAGCCCTAGCTGTTTATCCTGCACTGTCCTACTTTACAGACCCCTCACTACAGCCTGGTCAGAGTGCAGCGGCAGAACACAACACACACGTGCACTCCAACACCAGAAGAGAAAAACACAGTACACCACTTCAACTGCTCCGACACCAACCCTGGAATGCAGCTCCCATGGAACTACACTAACACAAGAGCACCACACAAAATGCACAGCCACCATTCATTCTGATTACAGCATAACCAGTGTTGTGTGCAAATATGGAGGCTAATCCACGCTAGCAGGTCACACTTATAATGCTGTCCGAGGTGAATTAGTATGAGGACAGCTGCCATAGCGCCTGGTTTCGGCATGGCTGAGGGGTGACTCAAAATCTCCAAACAGCATGGGTGAGGCCAGTTCCACTCATCAACATGACCTTGCAGTCGCACGCGCTAGCTTGTGCCGTGCATAGCTGGATACGCATCAGGACAATAAACATGGCTTTCTGTACATTCACTCCTTTGGTCAGTCTTTTTGTAACATTCTGCATGTAAAACCCCTCCAGAAAATGCCCAAGGGAGGATGTGCCCTTCAGTTATAATCACTCCTTTAATTAGATTAATTAAATTAGACTATAACATACCGCCACACAAAGGAGACAGATTCTAAACAGTGTGACCTTCCTACTCCAGTCCCAGTTCAGACAATACTCATTCAGCCAACAGTTTCTCAAGGTTCAAAGTCAATTAGTGAGGGCCTTCCTAATGAAGACAGCGCATGATGAACCTAGAAGCACGTTTCCCCTGAAAGTTCTGATTCTGCATTTAAGGCAAATCTTGCCAAGTGGAGTTAGGTGTGGTCCAATGATTATAACGTATTTTTCGAAAATATGCAAAATCCATTTCATCAAGTTGTGCATCCTTGAGAAGCTTGTTGGGCTCATTAGGAACCACTGAGCTGAAGCGGTTTAGGATCAGAGTTGGTAGAAAACACGCCGAGACTACATGACATGCACGGGATGATGCAAGGCGTGTAAAGCATGATGAATGACGAAGTCTCGGCACAGCCAGTTTTGGAAGGGAGGGGAGCATCCTGGGACCAGAGTTCCTCTCTTGGGGGCATGGTAATGACTCTGCAGCAGCACACAAGCAGAGCTGGGAGAGGAGCAGTCTGTCACCATAGCGACAGGACCCAGGTACCATTCACTGGCAAACTGGTCACATGGTGATGTCCGCGTGAAACTTGTGACATGAAAGATAGGGCTCTATCCCTTTACAAGCATTTCATCCAGAAAAGTGAAGTGTATGGACACAGAACACGTGGACATGTCCACTTATTGGGATTAATTATCTTGCTCCCAGCTTCCAACTTAGAAACCCAAGTGCTCTCTCCAAATAATGTCAGCAAAGAACACTACGCAGGAACAATGGTTTGAGAATTATTTGTTTTCTTGTCCAATAGGTGCAACATCCCACAGGCACAAACAGGAATATCAGCGTATTTATTTATAGAAAGCTACAAAAGACCTTTTGAACTCAGCAATGCAGATATCTGGCAAACAACAAAGTTACGAACGAGACGTGAGGAATGAACTGTTGTAGGTCACTAAACACAGAAGTGGAGGAATCAAGCAGCAAACTGCCCAAAAAACCACGTTCAGCAAACAAGTCCATAGCTTATACGTGGCACAACAGCTCCACAGCATCAAAAATCCGCCTAAAAAGTCTTGGCACCGGATTAAGAGCCACCTCACTTGAGGAGCCATGGGCACTCAACATGATGCAGAGCGGACGCGCTGTTGGGCAATTTATGGTTTCCATGTCCGTGAAACGCATCAGCCCGCAGACAGTGCGGATGACCAAAATTTAAATTCACTGAAAGGCAAGCTGTATCTGTAGACACTAAACTGAGGTATCGGTTTGCCGAAGTTTAAAAACAACAGGTGTTTCCTAAAATTATCTTTGTGCAATGTTCTGCAGTATCTACAGGTATAACAGCTGTCATGGCCCACAATGATCAGAACAATACAAATGTAGGGCCTCTTAAAATCAGTCTTGGAATGTTTAGAAGATTGGAGGCGGGGCCGGATGGATTGCACGCTTCACCGCTCATGAATAAATTAAAAAAAAAATAAAAATTTGTTTACTTCTTTTGTCATGCTAATTTCAGGAAAATAAATCACTCATTATCTCCATCATCCCTACTTTGTTAGGGAAAACTCAGGTGAAAGTATGATTTCAGACACTTTTTTCCCCCCTAGTCTGTTATTTTTTGGAGATAACAGAAAACATGAAACGAGCCAAGAGTTAGAAAGTAAAAATTGTGCACATTGTCAGGTGAAACTGAAAGTACACAGTGCAGCAGCTTGATGCATACAGATGTGAATGAGAAAATCTGGTGACTCCTTTTCGATGATCTTTTCCACCTTCTGCTCAGCAGAGGGTTCTATCTGATCCCCCGTCCTGGGCCCACCCACATGTGTGCAGTTACATGTATTGCTTTTCCGGTCCCAGTCTCACTGCTGCTCAATTGGATGAATAGATTTTTATTTCAGGCCCTCCAGCTAATGAAATAACCCTTGGCCAAGGGCCAGATGTGTGCACCTTCAGTTGGTTACCTTTCCATCATGCCTTGTTGCCTTCATCCCTTTATTCAATCCATAGACCATATATTGTACTAATTCGCGTTTGAAACCTTGCCTTACTGGGATGGTCAAAAAGGGGTTAATACAGTTGAACCCCACTTCGATCTTTTTGGTTCATATAGTGGACATGTAGGGCTATCAAATAAAATAGATTTCATTCAAATCTGATGGGGGCGCATGGAGATCTGCAGCCACAGAATACCCCTATTTTTGCATTTTCACCGAATTGAGCGCCATCTATAATTCCGCACCCTCACCATCCCACTACAATTTCAAGTGGAATAGCACAAGGCACTGTTATAGAATCATATCATGCATAAACAAGCTTGGGCTAGTGAGGGCGCAGGCAAGGAATGCCTCAAACGTAAGTGCTACTTGGGCTCAAAGTGGTGTTTTCAAGCGCCGCCTATAGGTGGCGCCCTCAACAGCCCACCAAAATTTCATGATTTTCCAAAACTCCTCCCAACACAGATTGACAGCAGTGAAAATGAAGCTGGGCTATAGAGGGCGCACTGAGATATTTCAACTCAAATACCTATTTTTCTTAAAAGTTCAATTTTGGCCCTCCAGAGGGTGACCCTTCTGGAGGCCCTAGCAACCAAATCGTTCACTTTCGGAACCTGAAAATTTGGGATTTGCCAGTCTACCCAAAGGCCTTCCACTGGAAAAAAATTCAGTCAAATATCTAACAGACATATATCACCCACCGCCTGAACGGTATTAATTCTGGCAGTTAAGTTGTCTTCTTAGGTGTTGTCATGCCAGAATCATACATCCATGATCGAAACAGAAACATCCTAGGCTGCTAATACAGCACCAAAGGCAATTTGCGAAACAGGTTTAAAAAAAATTTCACAATTCCATGGCATTCAGTGTTCTCCGTTAAATTGCAATTTTAACCGTTAACGGCATTTCCGTTCATGATTTCAGCAAACCGGACTTAATGGGGCCTGCCAGATGGGCATCAGCTCAGCTCAAAAGACATGAAAGCTATGCTGCAACCTCTTGCTGTTGCACTGCTAGCACATCTGTAACACTCAGAGCTTTCTGCCAGCAACATAACGTTGAGACAAAAAACTTAGTTTCAATTTTTATTACGCAAGCTTTCTGCGGTGTATCAAGCCCTGCATCTAAGTGCAACATACTGCTATCATCACATCAAGTCACTCAAATGTTAGGTCACGTGTTACTAAGCAGAGGGCTCCCCTAAGGTTTAATATGGCCTTATGTTTATACAAGGGCTTTCCACAGAATGAACCCCAATCCTGGATCAGAGCAGTGACTTCTACTTTGTTTAAAAAAAAAAAAAAAACAACCTCAAATCTTTGGTGGGTCACAAGTGCTAAAAGCAGCATTTCATGAGGCCAAACACACAGCCCATCACACTTCACGGCTTGCTAGTTGGAAGCTATTCTGCAATTAAATGCTGTTAAAATAATGATCTAATTATCGAATCACAAAACCAAATTGGTAGCTATTAAAATGGAGAAAACTAAACGATTCTACACAAATTAAAAGATCTGAGCCATCCCCGTACAACCCACTGCCCTCAAGCATGCCAGCAAGACACTTTAAAACATAGCTAACACATTAGCTCCAAACAGACTTGGAAAAACAACCCCTAACAAGTAAATTTTAGCAGCCTCCAAAATTTAAAAAAGGTAATAGGTAATTACATTTCAAAAGGCTACATCAACAATTAGGTTTAATGACTGAATAAGCCACTTCGTCACTCACTGGCTGGCTTAACCATCTCCATTACAAAAATATGAAAAAAAAAGAAGAAATTTGTTTGCCTGCCCGGTCGCAGTCAGGGTCTTTACCTTTTGTTGATGGGCTTCTCGTCCTTGTCGTAGGGCCTGACAAACCACTTTCCAATGCGGGCAAAGCCACGATTCATGAGGCAGCGCTCCAGAAGGTTGTGTATGGCCTTGAAGAGCAGCGTGCGGCACTCATATGTCAGGCCACTCTCCCACACACCGTCATCTTCCCCTGTAAAAAAAAAAAAAAAAAAAAAAAAAAAAAAAAAAAAAAAAGTGGGGCTAAGGTCAGACCCTTGGGTAACTCCAAAACGGTTCACGCGGCATACCCACATCTGTCAATTTAAAAATTTTTCACTCAGTGTTTTCAGAAAACCTTTTTTAGGACCATGAAAGGCTTAGCCATATTCAACTGGTTCCCCAAGCAGGAAAGGGGTCCAATGACAATTAAGGTCTGACATTTTCACTGAATATAAATTCTCGGTAATTTTGAATGCCCTCCTAGCAGTCCAAGGTACTTGAAAAACCAACAGCAACCTCTGGAAGCTTTACAGAAGTTGAATACAAACATGATAAGCATTTCTGCAACCAGTTACTGAGGAATGTAATTTTCTGACTTGAATTATATCCCCACAAAGACATTTTGTGACAATTATACCATCCCTATGAGACAAGAAGTCAAAAAAGCTGACAATACCAAGCAGCCCTGAATGGTTATTCTCTCATTCAATTGGTTATACTTCTTTCCATGCTCATAAGGTGGTTTTTATTTTTTCTGAGATGACTGCGGCCGCAAAAATTCAGATTTTATCTCCATGTCTATGCACAGAAAAAAGTAATAAGCAGTGGTTCTTAATATAGTTTGAAGAAGATGATATTTCAAAAACTTTAATTGTGCAAATTTATTTGTTACCTGTCCCCAATTTAAGAATATAAAATAAACTGGTCCAACACTCCACCATACTGGATGTTTAATGAGGTAATAAGAGGC
Source organism: Gymnothorax javanicus (assembly GCA_029692085.1). Classification (NCBI taxonomy): domain Eukaryota; kingdom Metazoa; phylum Chordata; class Actinopteri; order Anguilliformes; family Muraenidae; genus Gymnothorax; species Gymnothorax javanicus. Next base: position 80,221,183 of record CM056195.1, read on the forward strand.
CAATGACCTGGGTAATGCCAACAACAGCAGCAGTCTCACTCTGACCCGTCTCCACACTCACACCCCAGTCAGGAGACCCCAACCAACCCCAGCCAGGGTCCTCACTCAGAAATGAGTCCAGGTCAAACTAGTTTAACCTTCACAGTAAATAGAAGATGTACACTAAGGGAATAAGTATGCACATACAAAGTGAGAACACAGCACACTCAAATTCAGGAAAGTTCACTTGTAACACTTGATAACTCCAGTATTCATAAATGTTAACAGTGACTGGTGTAAAGACTTAACACATACAGGTGACAAATTAATGGAAAAATCAACATAAACAGTACTGAGCTTTTGGGCCTCCACAAGCAGACAGATCAGCTTCAACACACCTTGACATAAAGTCTAGAAGTGGAAAACTTTATTGCAGGGATGGAGTACACCTCTCACAAGATATTTTCCCTCACTGCCATCTTGATGATGGTGAAATGGACCGCTGTCCAATATGTCGTGTCCAAATTTCCCACATCAGTTCCGAGAGGATTGAAATACTTTATCGTAGGATATGAAGGTGATCACACAAAATAATTCTGCACTGACTTATAGTGACCTTTCTGCCTTAAAGGGGATGCGGAGACCCAAACCATGCTGGGAAAATGATGACAAGCATCTGCATTTTTTATGCTTGCCCACACAATTCTTCAGGTTTTTTCCTTTGTCACCCACCTCTACGCACAGTTCAGTTACTTCAGCATAATTATAACCCCAATCATACATTTTAGCCACTGTTGGTCCTCTCCATGAGTCAATGGCCAAAATGTAGAAAATGGTAGAACTGGCAGAACCTTTGACAAAAATCCTCCTAATCTCCCTGAACCATAACGTATGGGACTAATAACGTTACTGACTGACCAGCCCTATTCAACTGCTTCTTTAATGCAGGTATAAGAGAAAAGAGATCAACAATCAGCATAGCAGGAAAACCGCCGCCACACTCTCGAAAGTGATGTTCCACTCCTATTAGATTTCCATTTCCATCCAGAGAAGCATCTGAACCAGCAAGCATGGCATGTTTCGTGGTCTCCTCCTATAGACTGGCGTGGCCCCGGGCCCTTGTGCCATAGCCTGCCAGGAAGACATTCTAATCCTCGGCCTCCAACACAGCAGCATGACACCAACAGTAACACACAGCAGCCCATTTCAGTGCCCTGGCCGCGCAGGGCTTCCAGGCTTAAGCTGAGAAACTGATTAGGAGTGTGTGGCTACAAGCCCTTCCAAAACCAACGACAAATAAAATCTAGTCCGTCCCCTTCGCTGCAAACATCATGCTAACAAAGCAGTTGTGCAGTTACGTCAAGTAACAGGAGTAGGCACTTATCAGGTTTCATGGCTGGCTTTGTGTCAAGAGGGAAAAGCCGTGCAAGCCAAGCAGTGCTCTCTCTCAGGAGCTGCAAAGCTTATACCTACTAATACGAGACATCGTATGCATCTTTTTTTTTGGCCAACAAAGAAATAAAAACATGCACTAAGAGAAAACGCAACAATTTCTATGAACAAACTGTGCATTATTCGAGCTGATAAAGACGCTGGTACCACAGGATCCGAGAAAAGGGGCTCGAAGGATAGGAGGCCTTTTGCGTATTGGGAGTCAAAAAAGTAGATCCAGTGACAACAATGGTGGCCTTCTCGAGAAATAAAGAGGTCGCTGAATGAAGCAGCAAGACCTTTCTTGGCAAGAGAGCAGGATTTGCAGCCTGGTACAAAAGCCCTTGTGGCTTCCTGTGGTTTTATAGTTTTACAAAACAAAAGTTTGCCAGCTACTCTTAATTTATGATCGCACCGTTTTCACCCCAGAAATGCAACTCGCACCGTTTTCTGGGTGAGTCCAGAAGTCCCATTCCAGTAAAGCAGAACACACAACACAACACACCAGAAAATGCCTGCTGGGGTGGAAAGCCCTGGCCAGGAGCCAGCTAGTATGATTCAGGAGACAAAATTCAGCTGCAGTGGAAGGCACCATATATTACGATGAAAAGGCATCTGAGAGAATTTCAAATGAAACTTGCAAAATCAAGGAATGGTGTACAATATTGCATCACAGGGCTGGGCAATAAGACCAAAATCAAACACTACAATACTTCAGACTGAATACCTCAATATCCATATTGTGGTGATGTTGTAGGAATAACTATTGGGGCTTTCAGAAAATATTCACATAATGCCATTTTGATAAATAGTCATTAGTAATGTCGATATTGCGGCCAGGCAGGTACAGGCAACAGCTAGAACACTCTGATAAGCACAGACAACTACATCCCGTTACAATAATACAGCCTTTAGAACCAGACAAGACAACACTGATGTCATATCACAATCTTGTGATATGCATGATCCTCAACGATATCTTATATTGTGATATCGATATAATATTGATCAATTGAATATACTGCCCAGCCCTATTGCATCATTAGCACTGCCACCTCACAGCAAGAGGGTCGTGGGTTCAAATCCAGCCTGAGGCCTTTCTGTGTGGAGTTCGCATTTTCTTCCCTTGTTCACGTGGGTTTCCCCCGGGTACTCCGGTTTCCCCCACCCACAAAAAACATGCATTATAGGAACACTACCAGTACCCGTGACCAAGGAACTGGCTTTAGAACTGGAGTTGGTTCCCGAGTGCAGCTCTGTGGCTGCCCACTGCTCCTAACTATAGGATGGGTTAAAAGCAGAAGACAAATTACCCCACAGGGTTCAATGAAGTGTAGCCATCTATCCATCGATCTATCCATCTATGCATTAGATTTTTTGTGATCGGACACCACTGCTTGGCATCATTTGCTCGTCTGTGATCATTTCTGCACTGTCCAAAATGACATCCCTAAGAAGACCTTGTGTTCAACCAAAAATTGCATAACCAAAGTGTGAGAGAGAAATGACAATGTTTTCAAATGAAAAAAGAGGGATTTATGGTAAAATAAAGCCTTAAGTAAGGGATAAGTCACAGCTAGCAGATCATTAATAGCAAACTAAACCCCGCATGATTATACAGGACCCTGACGCAGAGCAAAAGGGTCTTAAATCGCCTCCTGAAAGGGTTTATTTCACAGTTAATGATCCGCTGACTGTACAATATCCTGCTTCATACATGATCACTATCAAAGAAATCAATAATTTGGCACAAAATATAAACTAAAAAAATTATTTAAAAATGCTTTCATTCTTTCTGCCATAAAAAGTCAATTTAATTCTAAGGTTAGAACAGTGTCGTAAACTCTTAGCATTATTAAGATTAGCCTACTAATACCCCCTTCCAACTACCAAAGCTCTGGGTTATCCCAGGGGTACTGGCAAGGCTTAAGTCCTAGATACCCCAGGGCAGCCCAAGCATTCCCACTACTCTTTGGCCGCCCTGAGTTAACGAAAAAAAAAAAAAAAAATCTGCGCTTACCCTGGGGTCGGTAAACCCTGCCAGCGACCAGGGTTAAGATGTTAACCCAGGGGCAAGCTAGCCCAGGCCTTTTCGAAACTCCAGGTTAATGAGCCCCGGGCAGGAAAAGCTTAACCCAGGGCGGCAAATCTCCAAGTTAAGCACTTTGCCGTGGGAGAGGGGTATTAGCGTTATAATTCCCACTAAACTGAACTCTTATCAATGGTGAATTGAAACATGGTTAATGGGACTTCCTTGGGAATCTTGTTGATGATCTTCATCTCCAAGTCTCCTCCTTGCAGGAGCTTTGCAGCCGACACCAAAACAATTGTCTGTTCGAACAAGGGTCTGCTTCAGATATAACAGGCAGTAAAACGCCGTAATTGACCCATCAGATTCCAGAACTCAACCAATCCGTGTGAGAATTGATTACATTACATATCTGTTTGAACCGTATACTTTTTAATGGTCCACAACCAATAAACAGAATGAATCTTCCATCGTTGTTTTACTCATTTCTGCACAGGCTCCCAAATACATAATCATCCAGTAACTGTAGAAGCCAGGATGCACATAACCCAGTCTGGCGACATCAGCTCAACACAAACGAAGAGGCCGCACACAAAATTGGTGGGTCAAACACGCATTGAAAAACAGTAGGATTTAGATGCCAATGCAATGTGCAAGCACTCGAGAGGAATATCGCTGAGAATACTGAGGGGGGAGTATTCCAAAAGGGGTAAAGCACTAATTTCAAAGAACAACACATGGCGTGAAAGCATACCCCTGGACAGTACGTTTGTGTGGAAAAGCTTATTATTGTTCTGTCACCAGTAGGCTCCTCTGTAGAGGCCTTCAGCAAACCTCCAGCTCAGAGGTGCAGGGCAGACTGGGGGGTAATGAGGGGACATTACTCACATGCAGTCCAAGCTAAGATCAGTCCCTCACCACCCTACTTCACGGGCCCTCAGGCCGCAGTCATACCCAACACATTGATTCAGCTCAAGTACAGCACTTCATCACTCAGACTGAAATATGGCAATCAGCAGCCTCAATCAAAGCAACTAATCATTTTAATGCCACACCGACCAGAATGAGAAACAGTTTGAGAAGTTTCAAGTCAATTGAAATCATGGCTGAAATGAAATCAATCACATCACTATCAAACCTATGTAGTAGCCCAATTACCACAAAACTTCCCGTGTTGGCTTTAAATTTGCGATGTTTCTCTATCTTCTAACACATGTGCACTCCCTTCCTGTCACCTGCCCAGAGACAAAAGATTTTGTCAACCTAGAAGGAAAAATCCGGGGCAGCCTACTAGCCGTCCAGAGTCTCTACTAGAGCTGACCCCATTTAGTCGCCTGGTCAATCGGTTGGTTGGTGGGCTCTTGGTCGACCAGGATTTGTTTCGGTCAAGCAATTGCAAATGATCTCCATCCATGAAATAATCCAATCTGGGATGCTGCGGTGTATGACAGTCAGTGACAATCCTTCACTCTTAACAAGGCCAAGGTTCTCTTTAAATAAGTTATATATGATAATTAAGGTAAAATGAATGTTGTTAATGATTCAGCAAAACTAATAAAAGCAACATCTTAAAGTAATTGTTGTTAACATGTGTAACACCTGGTTTCATGCCTAAATTGGATCCTTGTACATACATGTGTGTAATTACATTTAATGTCAAGGAAATCATAATTCGGCGAGCATCTTTCCAGAAAACCTTGTCAGGTCTTCCACCGCCTTGTGATACCTCTTAACATTTCCACACGAAACATTTTCTACATGAACAGACATACATGCTCACAACTGTAGCGCAGAAAAACTGCAAACAGCAATTACAGCAACTTGATGACCTTATTCTGCATGTGCCAAAATGTTTCCCTTTTAAAATGTCCAACTAAACCTTCGAGTTCTGCTTTCCAACACCCAGTTTAACTGCAAACGCACAGCAAGACCAAGCCTCAAAAGAGCCAACTCAATCCACACAGAGAAGCTAAACGGTCATGAGTCACCAATATTCCCCCATTGATTAGTTTACCTTGAGGTACAGCTCGGTGCAGAGCAGCAGTGCTTTAATGTAAAATAGTTCTAGCTGCAGAGGACAATTGACCAGTGAGGAAGATAAAAACTTGTTTCACTGCTCAAGAGGTCCCAACACTCCCCAAGCTGGAAGGCAAGCTTTTGTGGCTCCCGATGCGCATGCTCTACGGCTCCAACTCTCTCTGAAGGCAAATAATTAATCAAAGACTGAATAAAAATTATGGACCAGGTTATGGTGACTTTTCTCAGGCTGGGAAACGCAACTTCAGCGCATATAATTTAGCTCTTGGGCATCCCCATAAGCCAGGGTCAGTGCAGCACAGCCACCAAGCTAGAGTCCGCCACTAATCACAGTGATGTAAACCTGAATTGGTCACAAAACAATCGTCCACTGTGCAGGCACCCAAACATATCAGTACACAGCGAGACAATTAGTCAAAGAATTTAATAGAAAAAACATATTACATGCACAATTATTTGAAGGAAAAAATGATTTTGAATTAGTGTTCCTGCATTAAAGTTATCATTGCCGTGAATAAACGGGCAATTTTTGATTAGAACTGGAGCCAGCCAGGGTGAGCAACATCTCAAGGAGACACAGAGGAGTCTTCAGCACAGGATTGAATGCTGCCGGCTGCTGGGTTGACTGACTTGGTAAAAGCTTAAGTGCCCATCGCTGTATAGAATCCAATCCAGCCGTTCCAGTGCCGACTGCGGCCAGCAGCCTTTTGAGAGCAGCCTGTAATTGACTTTGTATTGCTTGGGGATATGGGAGGGATATAGGCAGTTTTGGTTAGCACAAGTTGTTGCACAAACGCATTCCACTGGCCATCTGGGTGCTCAGCAGTTGCATTCTAAGCACATGCTTTGGTTTCTTTTGCCGTCATTCTGAGCTGGTGAGGTTTGAAGCCTGAGCGCAAAAGAAGGCATGCATGCCTTTTGGAGGAGAACTGCCGACTGTGCACGCTCTTGAGACGGCTGCATGAGCTGCTTGCAAGCATACGTTGTCAAAAAAAAGTTTGCTGGTTGAAGATGCTGAATTGGAAGGAGAAAAAAAAAAATTGACTACAGCCTGAACATTAAGGAAAACTTCCTTTATCCGCAAATGAACCTCAATAGCTGCGAGGGATGCATCACAAGCGCACACCAGGATTAGCTGGTGGGTGTGCAAGCATAGACAGGAATAAAGCTGGACCCCATTCTTACAAGAGACCCCCCAAAACCACTTCAGTACAGCAATGTGAATAAAAATCACAAGTTACACCAGGATCCCTGTGGTGTTTTACGTGTCCTTACATCACACACTCACGCCCACACAGCCACAGTGGAATACTACGCCAATCCAAGACTGTGAATCCGAGCGTCTCGCACTTCGCCAGTCATGTCTCAGTTTGATTTTCAGCACAAAATGGCAAGGTGTTCCCAGGCTGCCTGCCCCCCAAAACATTCCAAAGTACCACAGCCTGCCTCCCCCGGTCTGGCACAGCATTGGGTTTATGGGCTTCTGTACCCTGCACAAGCCTCATGAGTTGATGGCGTCACTGAACTGGGGAAAATCTGGGCATTGGGGGTGACTGGCTGACTGAGGACTGGTCTAGGCATAACGAGGTCTTTAGGAGGCCGGTAGTGATGTGTGTGTGGGGAGGGTCACAGAAAGCAGAAATAAATCTTGTGGTCTTCCCATCTTCAAACCATCGGCAGGCCTCGTGGTACACTCTGCTTTGAAAGCAGCTCTCCATTTCCAGCCTTTAGAAATCCAGCTGCCGGGCCGATCTTCTCGCTGGCGCGGACAGCGATACTGGCGAGTGGGCGTACATAGCGATGATCTGTGCCCCGTTTTATCAGACAACTGAGCGTGCCTCTGAAAGAGCTGCCGCATGAGCCGCGACGGATGTCAAGGAAGCTGACACAATCGCTGCAGAAAGCGCAAGCCCACCTGCACAAGTTAACAAGCAGCCAAAGAAGCGCTTAATACATTCAGCAGACCTGACGCCTTTGATCAACTGAGATAAAATACATTAACTTTCTAAGATCAACGACAACCCTGATTTGCAGACTTTCAAAGGTGAATATCAATCTAAATACAGTAACACATATCCAAAACAAACTGCTAAGTACAGTCACTGCTTACATTCTCAGAATAAAATTCAAAGAAATTCAATTTGCTCCTTTTTCTACAGCAACTTTCATCCAGCTCTCTTAAACATAAGACAAATCTGCTTTCTAGGAACTCAAAACCGTCAAGTGGACACTCATTGAAAATCCTAAAGCAGGTCAAATTATACCTCTATCGAGAGCTTAAGGTATACTGAATATGATAAAAGTACTTTTACGGGTGCCATGGTGGCTCATCGGTCAAAGTGCGCGCACTATAAAGGCTGTGGCCTTCCTGCGGCGACCCGGTTCGATTCCGGCTTGGGTCATATGCCGCATGTCTTCCCCATTCTTCTCCCCAACTTTCCTGTCTCTCTCTACTGTGTGACTATCAAATAAAGGAGAAAATCCCAAAAAATAATCTTTAAAAAAAATATTTTTTTAAAAGTACTTTTACACCACCACCTAAGCCGAGAAAAGAAATATAGTCAACAAAAGTCACCCTTCCATTCACCCTCGGCAAGTCTCAAATTGGCAATGAAACAGCTTAATTTTGATGACATCACGAGTTGTACAATTCGTACGGTACTCAGATGCAGCCCAGATAGAACATGGTACTTACGCCATCGCTCCTGCCCCCCCCCACCCAAATACTGTTTATACATTGGAATCAAGGACCCCATGCCCTGCAGGTTTTTGCTCCAACTCTACTCTTTCACACCTGATCCATTTAAGGGCGTCATGCTGATTGGTTGAAAAAGATCTACCTGAGCAGGGTGTGCATGAAGGTGCATTGGGCCTTAAATGGATAAGGTGTGCAAAAGTAAAGCTGCAACAAAAACCTGCAGGACAGGGGGTCCTTGAGGACTGGGTTGGGAACCACTGGCGTACACTGTCATACTAGCTAGCGAGCTAGTTGGCTACCTAGCTAGCAAGCTAAGGTGATATAACTCTATAATGTTATAGCTGGCACACCAATGTATTTAGCTAGATTGCCACCTGGCCATTGAGCTAAAAATGATAGCACACCGAGAGCTTGTATTTAGCTAGCTCGCTAGAATGATTATTCACTCATGTGAAATTGACGCGGGGGCGCCAATTATTTTACACTCAATTTCCCTTCATAAACAAACAGTAAGAAAGCAAGCTTGTTGAACCAAGTGCAGTCTAGTTGAGCAATCCTTTGCCGAAAGACAAATTGGAATTGGCAACCAAAGGATAAGGGACGCAAAATGTGTGGATCATTCAGAAATGGAAACTCCAATGATAATTGAAGATTAAGATAATTTCATAGAATTTTCCACAAGTTTCTCAAATTCAGCCACTCTGAACTAAAATGTCCTTCCTGTAGGATAAATGAGAGGAGCCCTTACCTATGAGCTCGTGGTGGATGAGCTCGGCGAAGTTGGGGTCGTCCCCCCACCAGAAGAGCCAGAGCTCGCGACGGCCGGGCGTCTGGTGCCGTCGCCACACACTCAGGACGTCTGAGCGCAGGCAGCGGCTGAAGCTGCTCAGGATGGGGTCCTCCTCCGTCACAGGGAAGAGGATGGGGGCCGAGGAGGGGCCCTGCCACACAAAGCGCTTCCACTTTATCCCTGTCAGGTCAGCCTGCAGGAGACCAGGGCAGAGAACCAATCAGCATTTGAAAACCGGAGTCATTTTCTGCAAAACCACTCCATTGAATTACATATGAAATATGTAACAACAGCACCAGTTATATTTTTCATTTATTCCTTGAATAAAAAAAACAAAAGAAGCCTTCTGAAAATTTTGCATCTGAACCCAAGGGGGTAAAGAAAATTCTATCAGAAAAGGTGTAAAAATAACCACTGTGTGTACTTGTACAGGCACACAAGCTCAAGGATACAGACAAATCACTTTGAAAGTTACCATCTCATAATCACATAAGCTCAAAGCACACTGTAGCCATACCCATACACGCATATTAAGCTATAAAAGCATTACACAACGCAATGTTCAAGGCACTGGACGTGTCAGCAATTTTACATCTGCAAAAGTTAGCTCTTCCTGCTGTTTTGATACTCCACAGGTTTCAATTTTGATTTTGATACCATCTCATTAGTTCACGAAAGATCATGATTCGAGTCACATATACGACGATCGCACACCATAAAAAGTTGCTGTGGGTGAAATTGCCATAAAATACAACAGCACAGGAGTGACAGGCAGCGAGAGTCCAGGTAGGAGAATGTGCGAGTATGAGACAGCGTGGCTGGGAGTAAGACAGAGTTATGCAGACAGCATTAGTGTTTCCTTGTACAACGATAGTGAGCTGGCAGGCTGTCAGACCAACAAGAATCCTCACCAGCCCAACAAGACCCCTTTTGTGCCAAAATCGGTTACATGCACATTTATTTGGAAATTAATCACCATTTTTGCTGGTAATGTAAATGCAGAAAAGCAGGGCTGCGTGGTGCCGAGATGCGAGTCTTGGCCTGGGAGAACTTGTCTTGTGTGACACCAACTAAAACTCTAATTTGGCCACTTCTTCAAGTTTTAGCCTGATTATCATTTTAAATATGAATATGAATGAAAATGTTAGAGCTTGCTGCATATTGCCATAGCCACATTATGCAACAATGCTTTGTTTCACAAGGAAAAATCTGACTAATGGCACGTCAGCTGGCTAGTTGGTGGAAAGCCCCAAAACATCCAATGCATTAAGCATTTCAAGCTGAAATGATTCCAAATTAGCACATTTGATAAACTGTTCCCATTGAAAATTGTGATGGCTAATTTTTTTCTGTCAGAGGAACAAAATCGAGAAATACCATTGCAGCACCTACATGGTCCACTGGGACATCTAGTGGACCACGCAGGCGCTACAATGATAATGGTCATAATATATAATGTGACAAAATATGGAGATTTAATTTTCCTGGGAAAAAAATGAAGTTTCAATGAGAACAATCTATAAAGCATGCACAAAATTCACAAGTTCAGCCCAATGTCTTATCCAAAATCATGCCACTATACTGAGTTGTATAATATTCAAACTGCAGGGTTCTGAGGCTTCATACAAGGTGTTTGGTTGTTAGTTTGGATTCCTTGTCATTTACTCAGTAATAATGCCAAAGCTGGTCCAAATCAGTCATAATGTTAAAGCTCAAGTGTCTTAAAATATAAATATCCGCAGTCAAAATGGCTGACTAGGCCCAAATAAATTTACTATTTTTTACAAAACCAAGAAACATTTTTCCACAAAAATGATTGAAGAACACTTCTTTCATCAGTGCACACCAGCTGACAGTGTTTCAGTGACATCTGGGATGGTGGGTGTCAAAACCTCATTTCTTCTGGTGACTTGAAAAGAAACACCCCCATTAGGGCTGGGCGATAAAGTGATCTCAAAAATTTTCCATGAAAACGATGACAAATTTGAGACGCCTTTTCGATAAAAATAGTTTTTTTTTTTTTTTTAAAAAATTGGGCCAAATATCAAGTCTTGCAGGAGCACTTTTTGAACACGAGATTTCTCTCTTCCGGAGACAGAGGAATCTTGAATAAAACCGTGATAATCAAAACTGCAGTTGAGCAAAGCAGCCTTTTTTGGGCTGGGCCGCGCGACAAGCGGGGCCAGGCCCCTATAAATGCGAATGTCGCCGAGTGAGTGACTGAGTAATCAAGTTCAACGATTGGCTGGCCGGCGGGGAGGAAGTTCAGTGATTGGTCGGCTGGCAGAGAAGAACTTCAACGATTGGTTGGTCAACAATTGGCTGGCCGGCGGGGAAGAAGTTCAGCGACTGGTCGGCCGGCGGAGAACAATTATAACGATTGGTTGGCCGAAGATTGGCTAGCTGGCTGGCCAGGCGTTCACGTCACTCGTATTTACTGGTCTGTGTATTTGCATTATAATACATGGGTCTCGGAATCTCAGCTTTCAGACAATGCAGCGGAAACTGAATACTTAGCTGCTGTTGGATCTTGGATTTGACAGACTGTAGCAGAAACGGAAATCAAAAAGTGGAATTGAACGCGCCTCACACGTGTGTGTGTAATTATCCTGTCCGTTCATGTTTTGTTCTTTCAGATCGGTTGGTAACGTTAACGTTAAACATCCCTCAGTCCAACATAGGAACTTACACGATGCTAGGAAAAATTGACAAATACTGTTACTATGACTATAGCTGGACTATTTATGTACACGGTGGAAGTGGCACCGGCACTATTATGTTTCAGCATGAACCGGTATGATGCCTCGACTGGTTTCCAAATTAACTTATTCCCTCGCGCGTTCATGAGTTGGTTCGCTTGAATGGAAGCAGTTGTGGTGGCTGCTTTGATTGTATCTATGAGAGTAACTTTAACCGAAACCAATGAAAACAGCAAATTTAAGAAAATATAAAGTTTAAAAGATCGCGCCAAGCTGGATTCGACATCCCGTGGTTGAGGTAGCTGCTTCTCGACCAGTATTTGAATCCAGTCTTGCAATAAACTGCAATTATCAGGCAAAAGTACTGTTCAAGTAAATCTGATTTTTGTGCATAGTGTTTACAACGTCCAATTTTTGACGCCAATGAATGTTTCTTGGCGATATTGGTCGCAATATTACAAAAAAAAAAAAAAAAAAAAAGCGTATTCTCTTCTAATGAACAGCAAAAGGTGGATTAAATATTACTATTGCAGATGCATATGCTGCGCTTGCCCTGTAGCTAGCATCCCGGTCTTTTAAAAAGTTCCATCTGATTTTCTTGAATTACGAGCACAATCCGACCATGGCTAATCTTCTTTCACGCTAGATTGCTTCAGTTTGTTTCAGTCCTCCATGCTTGTTTTCGAGTATTGCATTTTGTCACTTAGCTAATATGATAATGTATCCAAAGTCCCTTCATTGTACCTGCTTCCTCTCGTATCGGTTGCGAGATTCAATAGGAAGATTAAGGAAATAATCCTGGTGCCCAGTGCGACATTCAAAAGGGAGATAGAGGAATGTAACACATCGTACCAATCTAGCGTGAAATAATCTTAACAATGGTCGGAATTTGTTTTTAATTTTCCTATTCAATCTCCGATCGAGACAACAGTTAACAAGCTTGGAGGACAGTATCAGTTGCGAGATTAAATAGGGAAATTAAAAACACATTCCGACCATTGTTATGATTATTTCACGCTAGATTGGTACGATGTGTTACATTCCTCTATCTCCCTTTTGAATGTCGCAGCCGGCACCAGGATTATTTCCTTAATCTTCTTATTGAATCTCGCAACCGATACGAGAGAAAACAGGTAAAATAAAGGGACTTTGGATACATTATCATATTAGCTATGTGACAAAGTGCAATACTCGATCAGGCTCTTATGAAATGTTTCTTATGTCTTATGTTTCTTATGAAAATCGTTCATGCTTTCTTTCCTGAACTCCTGTATTTTATTTCATTTTTTTAAAACGGGGATGGGGAACCTTTTCCAGAAAGGGCCGGTGTGGGTGCAGGCTTTCATTCCAACCAGGTAATTACACACCTGATTCTACTAATCAAGGTCCTTCGCAAAGATTCCAGAGGTTGATTAGTAGAATCAGGTGCGTAGCTGCTTGGTTGGAATGAGAGCCTGCAGCCCTTTCTGGATAAGGTTCCCCACCCCCTTTTTAAAACATTGATATCATTTTTTTTTTTGACTGTCTACCATGAGGTAAAATTGATCTAAATTCCTCACTTAGCAACACACTTTTATCTGCAGCGAATGAAATAAATACCAAACAATTAGCTATTTGGGGGCACAATAAAATTCCATAACTTTATTTCTCGGCCAATTCTCATTATCTTGGGGTCAACTACAAGGCCTTCTCGAGAGCTTTCAATAGGTCATAAATTCATTAAAATTAATTGCATTTCAATTTTTTTAATCACATAGTTAACCATATTCAACCATCACCAATATCGAATAATGCTTTATGTAGGGGTGTAACGATTAACCACCAACTGTTGCCAAGGGGCGAACATCCGAGCTTTCCCTTTTCCTTCATTAAACACGACGCAGTCTAGAATGAAGGTGCCAAACATCAAAGGGCATGAGAAATGCCTCCGGAAAAAAAACTGGACTGACATTAGTATTTTTCGGCGACATGCTGCTAGGCTTGGGCGATATCCAAAATTAAATATCTCGATATTGTCCCGCATAACTCCCGGGGGGGGAGTTAGCTAGTTAATAATGCGTAGCCATTAATAAATAATGGCTAAGAGGTTGATATGCTCAGAGCTGTACAGTGTGACAGTTTTGCTCGCATTTGCTGTTAAAAAGTAATTATACGCAAAGATAAATGTAAGACATTTGCATATATGCAGTAGGTTGCATAATCGCTATTGATCTGCCCCAACTTTGTTTCCTGCTAAAGACGAGTGGGTGTGCGTATACGGTCTTTGATATGAAGGAGCAATGCATCAAGGGAAATGTATTTTGAAGTATCTACAGACCATTTCAATGCTGCCGCAAAAAAAAAAAAAAAAAAACACATTTTACAAACTGCGCCGCACTGTCAAACACGGATGTCGCAGATGTTTAATCTGAAATGAAAACGAGAGGGTTTTTTTTTTTTTTTCGGTTGATGGTAGATCATCAAGCAGCTAGCATTTTCGGAAAAATACCACATTTGGAGGACTCCTCGGTAACATCTAACGTTAAGCAATCGGATCAGGATACGTCAGAGGCTGCATTTTGAGCTATCTACGGTATACTGAAAAGCGTGGGTTATCAGTGCCGGCGTATTGATCCAAAATGCACAAGCAAGCTGTTCTTAATAACTATAGGCTGTTAAAAATAATAGGGCATATTGACACAGAGTTAAAAATGTGATTTCCGGTTGATCCATTTCATCATCTCAGTAATTCCGAAAGGTCATTCCATATGAAATCACCCAAGCTCCCAGCTTGATGGTCTCAGAATTGCTTCATTTGGTGATATTTTGTTGCCCGTGATGAGCAAATTAAATCGCAGGTGTTTCAAGTTGATATCTCGTTCCGTTCTCATTTTATAGGCCCCCGAAAAGGGGGGCATGGCCCACGTTAACCCTCTGGTCACAGTTTGTGACCATTTTCAAAGGGTTGTAACCGATGAACTAATAAGGATACAAATTTCATTCTTTCAGAATATGTTTATTCTGTCTAATAGTCTGCAACAAACCTTTTAATATAGTGGTTAACCTTTTGAGTGCTTTGTAATTAACCCCTAAACATTGAAATTTGGTTTAGGCATGTGCCGAACATGTCGATTTCAAATGAAATATTATGCAAGTATCCTTAGAATGTCCCCTTTGCCATTTACATTGTTGATAGTATACCTGATGGAGTTTCAAATGAAGGTAAAAACATCTTTCTATCTTCATCCAGTTTGGAGAAACATTAACCCCTTTTCAGCTAATTACCAAAACGGTGCACTTTTTGACCCCCATTTTGACCATGTGGGCTTGTTTTGATTTTCAAAAAGTTGGCCTCAAATGAAAGCTTATTCAAAGAACTTCAAAATGCAACACAATCAAACTTGGAACAAATACTCCTACTTGGAAAAATAAGACCCTTTTAAGGGCTATTTGCACATCGACACAACTACTCTCAGTGTAACGTAAATGTACAATAATGTACAGGAATACTGAACTCCACTCATTTATTTCTACTTTCAGTTGCATGCTCTTTGATCATTTGCAGCCTGTGTCATTTTCTTGTATTTGTTTTCCCAGTAATTTCAAGATAATTTGATAGACTAGGCAGAATTGTTACTAATGTGGATGAAACCCTTCAAACCGTACCTGCCCCTTCATGCCCTTTATTTGCAAAAAGGGAATTGGGTAACTTTAACTGCTTGAGCCCGTTTCCTTCTCTCTTGTGCTCAAGATTTCGATTATAAATACTGCCTGTAGATGTCAGCATAAAGATGGTAGGTGGATCCCCTAAGTAGGCCTACATGGTTTCTGAAAAGAATGGCTGAACCATCATCTTCTTCCGAATCTAATCCCCCATGCACTGTTGGCATTGTGAATGAGTCTGAAAAGGAATGCCATAAAAACACATATGCAAGGTAGGTACTGAACTAATTAGTGTCTTTTTCATTGGTGATAAATCTCACAAGATAATTACAATTTACGACACAAGAATATTACAGAAGGCACTTTTATCAAACAAAGCTACGCAGTTGTATTCTCATGCCTTTTGCAGCAATACTCATTTGAAAGATTTGCTGTAATAAAACGTTTCATGCTAGCTAGTTAATTAGCCGTCCCATTGACTTGAATAGACCGCTGACTAACAACAAACGCTAGCGATTGATAACAGTCACCAGCGAGCTACCTTGGTACCCTTACCGTCGCGGGGATTGCATTAACTGGGCAGTTAATAAAATTAACAAGGTGGCTAACAAGCTAGCTACTTCTAACTGACATTCAACGACAATACTTCTTACCTGCATAATATTTAAAATGGTGGACAAGTCGCTTTGTCTGTTTACATAGAGTTCAAAAAGACAAGGAGGGAAGAAAGGCTTGGCTGTTAGAAATCAGGAGAAAAACGTTTTCTCTATCCCCTCAATCCGTGCTGTGCGGAGATCATTTTTGAGAGCAGTGTTTCAACGGGACAGGGGCAAAGATGAAGCTTAGTAAAGGAGTAGCCAGAGTTAACTAGCGCTTCCTTTTAACAACGTTAGCATAAGCCATGTGATTCAATATAAACAATTCAGTTGACGACCAATATACTCAACCAGGGTACACTGAAGTGAGGAAACCAGAGAGTAATTTGATAACGTACACGGACATTCGTCGACGTTTCTTATAACGGGGAAAACTTCCAAGCAATGATCTTATCAGAGGGTAATTAAAAGCCTCGGTCACGTTAACTTTTCTGCTCGCACTTAAACGTTGAGACACCGAGTCACACTTCGATCCTCCCATTACTAAGTGTGCCGCTTTCCATCCTCCAAAAAGCACATATTTAGGGTGACAAAATGTTGGTGCCAAAATAAAACCGATTCGCATGCAAGACATCAGTGAACAGAACCGGCGCCACTATGCTCGTTGTTTTGAACTCAGACAAAGCTGAAGTTTCCTGGTTAGTTGTCCAACCTCGCAACAGTAACAATGGGAGGCGGGGCTTGGGATCGGTCAATTCAGGAGAGTGTAGACAGTTTGCGGCTCTCCTCCAAAACACGCGCCCGTCAACCACCGCTTCTTATACACTCATTGATTGAATCTTCTTAAGTTCAGAACGAGGGCAGAGGATACTCGGACATGAACAGGCTTAGAATCTTCCTGACGAGCGCCCGTCTGCCCAACGGGAGGCGCTTGAGCAATGAACAAGGCAACTATTATTTTCCCTCCCCGGCAGTCCCTTCCCAATTTGCAACCCTGTAGCGCAATAGCCAATTGTGCGCTACTTTGAAAAAGCTGCCGACCACTGCCGGTTGGTACGAAGTGGGGATCGAACCCGCAACATGACAGTCACTTCTGCTTCACAACGCGATGCTTTATCGAGTGAGCTATCCGGCAGCTCCATCAAATATATGTTTATGTTGATGTATCTTATGTTAGTATGGTATGTCGTTATTTTGTGTCGGAAATACAGAAAGTAAAATATTCGATATTATATCGATATCATGTGTTTAATTGTCGCGAATATTCAAACGGCATTTTAGGCTCATTCTGACAGCCCTAATGTAAACACATGGCAACTCCTTCACTCGAACATATTTATTAAGCTGTTTTACTCGAAACTGTGCATTCTTTGTCCATAACATGCCCAAAGACAAACATGGGGGGAAAGGACACTTTGAAGTTTGTTCTTACAACCTCATTATATAGGAACTGCCATGTGTTCATGAAAGTAAGGTCACGTACCCAGCTAGCACAACTGTAACTTTGTTTCATTACGATTCATGAACATACATACATACTTTAACTGCTATCTACATCTGCTGCTGCTGTCTCTCTCAAATTGACAATCACAAAATCAATAACAGCTAGGGTAGGTACTCCAGCTCTTTGTCTATTCAAATGTATAACTTGCTTTTGATATGTTTTCCTTACTCAAGACCCCCCCACCTCCCACACCCTCACACACTCTCACTCCCACTCCCTCACTCACACACACACACACAAACACACACTCTGACTCTTTCACACACTCGATCTCACACTCTCCCACTCCCACACTCTCACACTTTCCCACTCTCCCCACCCACTTTGTAAATAATTTATCAGCTCCAGCTCATTGCTAAACTTGCACCTCATATAATTGCGTGAGCTTTGCCTCATTTAGCATCTTTTTCTTGGGCCCACATTCTCATACAGCACTTGGCGGCCCAGCCATATACTAGGTTGCACCTAGTCCGGTCAAAGTTCAGGAATACCCCGATCATGTCCACAACAGTAAATATGGCCGAATGTGACACAGATATTGAATACTTTGAGCGTTGTAAAGTCGATGTTTTGAAAGATGTTTGTGAGAAACGGGGCTACGCCGTTACCAGGAAGAGAAACAAAACTTGTGGCCCTCGCTTGGGCATCGTCATTGCAGAAGGCCCCCATAGTGTTTTCGAAACAACAGGAACGGGAGGTTGTCAGACTAAACTATAAAACCGTGCTCGCGAATGATGTTGACCCCTGGTGGTTAACAACTCCAGATCCCTTTGAACAGACAAACGGTTGGGAGAATGAATCGTCATACATACCTGGTACATTGACTAATATTCATTGTAGGCCTATACAGTCTACATACATATATAAAGTGGCAGCCACTCAAAAGAAAGCCGGGAGGGCGGAACGCATGCCTTTAAACATGAGATCTCATCCGTTTTCAATTACTTTCGTTGATTAAAGATTTCGTAACTCTTCAAACATTCAGCTATTTCACGTGTGGCTAACTCGCTTCTGGGTAAAGTCACGGTATTTGTTTTCTTGTAGATGAGACAAAAACAAAACTCATTGTCTTCTGCACACGTCCCTACTATAGTTCTATGAAATGTTTTGCATTTATTTGGAAGACATTACTATGAACTACAATTATGCTGAAGCAAAATGATATCACTTTTGTGTACATGACTCTTGTCTTTAGGAAGCTTTATTGTAGATGGAACAGCTTGTGACACCGTTTTTAGACTCTTCGTGGAAAATCAAAATCCCTGATCTGTTAAACATTTTCAAGGAACTAGTTCAATTGATCTATGAAGTAAAGTAACGGCCCTACAACATGGAGAAAAAAATTTTGTTAAATCATCAATATTAAGATAATGAGACCAAATAGTGAGATTTGTAGATGGGACAGATATGGGACGCAGGCAATTCTATGAGTTAATGGGAGCTGATCGGAGTATAAAGCACTCAGGTTAGTGCAAACAAGATGATAAGAACAACATCAACTTAAGAGTCCAAAAAGCAATTTACTGTAGAACAATCGACTAATTACAACCACTAATTAGCCTTTATTAGAAAATAAAAAATACATGTCATTTTCTTCTTGATGACACACAACTTGCTCACAATACAAACTAATAAATGTACATATGTGTACCATGATTCTATAGGTCATATTTTGCAAGTTACTAAACTGTGGCACTAATTACTTGTTTGCACCACATAAGTATGTTTGCCACATCTCCATTCATAAGATATGATTTGATCCAGTGCACATACTTTCCTGTTCAGTGAGTTTCTTTTCTATCGAGGTGAAAGTTGATGAAAATGACCCTTTTGATCTGATCTTGAGTTAGCATCAATAGTACACAAATCAACAGATCAATCAGTGGTCAACATTTTCTCTGATAATCTACTCAAAGTCACATCAAAGCTTATTAAAACATAACGTGTTGCTGAATACCCCTCGGCCTGGACAAGATTTCCTGCCTCAAGGTCACAGCGCTAAGCTCAAGGTCCAAAGGTCAAGCCAGCAAAAAACATGACGTTGCACATCCATGTGTCGCAGTGACTTACCATACCAAATTTGGTGAAGCTGCGATAATTAGTTGCCGAGTACTGACCCGGACAAAGGTCACAAAGCTAAGGTCAAAGGTGAAATCCAGCAAAAAACCTGACGCTGCACATCTATGGGTCATAATGAGTTATTATACAAAATTTGATGAAGCTGCAATAATTAGTTGCCGAGTACTGACCCGGAGAAGATTTCCAGGGTCAAGGTCACAGCACTAAGGTCAAAGGTGAAATCCAGCAAAAAACATGACGTTGCACATCTATGAGCCATAGCGAGTTACCATACCAAATTTGGTGAAGTTGGGATACTTAGTTGCCGAGTACTGACCCAGACAAGATTTCCAGGGTCAAGGTCACAGCGCTAGGGTCAAAGGCGAAATCCAGCAAAAAACATGACGTTGCACATCTATGGGTCATAGTGAGTTACCATACCAAATTTGGTGAAGCTGCAATAATTAGTTGCCGAGTACTGACCCGGACAAGATTTCCAGGGTCAAGGTCACAGCGCTAAGGTCAAAGGTGAAATCCAGCAAAAAACCTGATGTTGCACATCTATGAGTCATAGTGAGGTACCATACCACATTTGGTGAAGCTGTGATCATTAGTTGCTGACTACTGGCTGGACAAAGTCACCTGGACAAGATTTTCAGGGTCATGGTCACAGCGCTAAGGTCAAAGGTGAAATCCAGCAAAAAACCTGATGTTGCACATCTATGGGTCATAGTGAGTTACCATACCAAATTTAGCGAAGCTGCGATCATTAGTTGCCGAGTACTGGCCCGGACAGTCATGGACGGACGAGAGACGACGGACAGACAGACAGACACGCAGGTGACGACAATACCCCTATGGCCTAAGTCGGCCGAGGGGTAATAACTGACTACGTCGATGAAAAAACAAATATCGGTGAAAAAATTATTAGTGATTGTATTTAGCCTAATTAGTATTCGCTAATTATACTAATTAGCAGTGTTCTAGTAGTATTGCATGTGATCAGGTCAACCATAAGCTGAAAGAAGGAAAAAAACCGAAAATAGAGGGAAAACTAATTAGTGATTAATAATTAGCCCAATTAGCATTTACTAATTAGACTAACATTGTTTTAGTAGCACATGTCATCAGATCAACTAAAAGCTGAAATATAACGATATGAATATCTTCACACTCCCAGAAACTAGCATTTTAAAATTGACTCATCTACAGAGATGTCCCATCTACAAGCTTGTCCCATCTACAATACATAGATGGGATGCATTTTCTCTATTGTTTTACTGAAACACAATTATTTTCGGAAAATGTCAACTATGTCACTTCTATCCATTATATACTCATGTAAGAGGAAAAAAAAAAGATTTGATTTGAAACCAAATTGTGGCTCTGAGAGAAACTTTTGCATCTCAAAATCTCAAAGGAAACAAAGGAGTCCCGCACACTAACTTGCAAATAGCAAAAGTTTAATGTGTATCTCAAAATCTAAATTAGCACTAATTAACCGCTCAAGTATTTTGTTTAAGCACCTACCAGTGAACTGTAAACATTAATTTTTGTATAGAGAATGTCTCATGTGATGCCCAATCAATATGCAAAATTTGAAAGCCATAGCTACTATGTCTTGGCTATAAAACAATAAAATCATGTGTCCCATCTTCATACCTCATTAACCAATATTTCTTAATTAATGCTCTGATATCTTGAGAACGAAACAAGATATGAGCAAACGGTTTTCAGATTCAAGAGGTTCAACCATTTTACGTCCCATCTACATTAAAAATTAATACTATCTGACAAAAAAATTGACACTCATGTCGCAAATACCGTGACTGCACCCTTCTTTGAGGTAGCAGAAGTAAAGAAATGAAACGCTTCATTGGGATGTGAAATACATTCACTAAAATGAAGCGCAGGTTTGATAAACTGCTTTGCAGGGCATGCCAAATTAACGCGCATAATCCATAGTCGTTTAGGCCATTTCATTTCGTAAAGAGCAGGGCTGCCAAAATCATGGCCCTCAAGGGCTGAGACCTGCTGGTTTTCCACCCTCCTTTACGGCAGAGTCAGGTGTGATGCCTGTGTGGCCAATCAGTGGAAAGAACTCTTCAGTTAATTGCTTTAAAGGGGAGATAACCAGGGCTGGATTTGGATTTAAGGGCCTGATTTGGGCAGCCCTGGTATTTCGGCAAATGAATAAAACCTTTATTTTTTGCATCTGCATTTGCATTTTATATATAATACAGATGTCATAAATCACAGGTTAGCCTATTTACATATTTACATCAAGCATGTATACAAACCGCTGTACGGGCTAGGGATTTATATATGGGTCACTGACACGTACAACACTACTGACTACAGGCTTAGGAAATCGTGGCACATGTAATACATGTGGACTTATTAATATCTGTTGCAAACTGCATTACTGATTAGCAAAATAAAAAAAGATTTTAAGTCTAACTTACTAATTTAATCCATTCTACATATCTTTCTGGATCTTTTCTTTCGGTAGGAAAAGGGATGAGTACATATGGCGGGTGGGTCGCATACAGTATACAGCGTGTTGTTCCTTTATTGCACTTGTGAATAGAGCAAAATTCCTCCATCCACTTCTTAAGCCCGCGTGTACCGGACAATCACAGACTGAACAATGTGAACCCGGCATATTGCCTTATTAACAACCTTAGGCAATGTAAAATAACTTAAATACTTATGATAAGTAGCCGGCTGTTACACTGGGATAGCTAGGCTTTATCATGGGTAGTATGGAACTCTGACCGGAAAATTTTTGTGCATGTGTCGTGATAATGCCAATTTAGCCTATTATAGATTAGTGTTGGACTGACTTATGTAAATCCCATGGCGCTCGCTACCGCTAGGGGGGTTTGGGTTTACCAGCATAGCATCACGTGGTGGTTTCGGACAGTACAGTAACCAGAAAGCACGCCCCAGAGAGAAGTGGATGAGGGTGCCAGTACTGAGACTTGTTTGTTGTTGGCATCAGAATTAGTGGTAATCTGAAATGTTTAACATTTGAAACCCCAAACATTTGAGATTTAAATTAAGGATTCCAGCGAATTGTGCACAAAAACATTGAGCTAACTCAAAGTTCAATTTAGAATCAGTGAATGGAAATCTTAAAAGTTAAACATTTTAAATAAACAGTTGACAATTCCACTGATTCTGATTCCAACAGCACAAAATTTTGAGCTCGCCCCAAGTCCAATTTAGCATTTTTGTCAGGCCCCTTTACTGCCCTTAAAGGGTGTTTTGTTCCGTTTTAATTTTGGGATTCCCAAAATTTTATCAAAAGTATAATGGAGAGACCCGTTTTCGCGCATATATTTGAGATTCAACCTTTTCCTCGTTCATGCTATAGGCACTTTGACCGCTTTGAAGGCTTTTCAAAATTTCATAAAGTCCATGAGTGACTAATAAAAAATGATGACTATGATAAAGTGAAGAATATTTTTTTGACTATTATTTCTCAAGGGAGAGAGGGAAGAATATTTTTCAAAACCCTATATACCCATTGAAGCAGTTGCCCGTATGTTCTGACTGACGTGCCCGGATGTTCGAAATTTAGGTCATGAGATCAGGATACACAACCAATGAGCGATCAGGTACTTCGTTAGTCTCACCAAATATTGGTACAAAATCATTCACGGCAATCGCCTCGTAGAAGTTGCATATCGGTACCACACACCATCCAGCATCCGCGAATTTGTAGTTCCCGGCGATGGGAACAGATCGCCTACTCGCACATATACGGGTCCCGCCTGACTGCCTCATATGTATTGCATATACGCCGGTCACTTGGACATGCAGTCGAATACAAACCCGTACACAAGGGGCTGGATTATTTGCTTTCGTACATCAAACCACCCCCCGGGCCAATCATAAACTGAAAATGCCAGGGCTGGATTTCACTCCTAGTACACCCCTGGATGCAGCCACTACATAGCAATTGGGAATACAACGAAGCGCACCGTAATAAGTAGGGCTACAGACTAATGACAGGCATGGCAGGCTAACACGCACATTAGAATAGAAGAGAAATAGATAATGGGCAAAAAAACCTGAAAGAAAAAGTGCTATACAAATTTCAGCCATTGCTATGCAGATTTATCTTTGTGTGGCAATTGTTGCTATAGACAGTGATGTTGATAGGTTTTCAATTTAGTGAGTCCCCGGGACCCACAGGTGGTGATTTGAGTGGGTCCCTGGGAAATTTAATGGGTCCCCAATGAAAAAAATTATTTCTTACCATTTCTTATATTCTTCTATTTCTTAAATTGTAGCGTTAAACTCCTTTGATGGTGGTATGGTATGATATGTTTATAATTAACGGATATATTCATGTATGTTCAAAATGTATCTGAAATTAAACAAATAAAATTCCAAATCTGAAAAGTTTATCGCAAAACAACTGTCAGAGTGGCATGACATACAAAATTCAAATAAAATAGCATTTTTGTAGCAACATAAATAGCACCAAAATAAATTACTAAAATTCAAATGACAACAAAATGGTGTCTGTAATACCAAAATAAATTAACAATAAAAGTGCTGATTTTAACACATTAACAAAACATTCTCATCACCATGACAGAGTCAACACATAAATTGTCACCAAAATAACACCAAAACCTTCTTGTCTGAACATCAACTAAATCATATGAACTAATTCAATCACTGTGAAACATTTAGCACAAAAATGAAACTTAACAGTGGAAAGTCTGTTGAGAAAAATAAAATGATGCAGATATGTTTGTGGTGAGAGGGTTGAAACGGCGCTTGTCTGGTCTGCTGACAGCAGAGTTTCTTTTGCTAGTTACTGTGATTTTAAACACGAGTTGTTGTTCACCACGGGCCGATTTCACAAAAGCATTTTAGAGCGCGTATAACTAACATGCCGTGGTACGCGGACAGCTAAACGAACATTTAAACACCATTTCACAAGATGGGATCATCGCATGTTTAACTGCACGCGGATAACCTTGCGTTTAGCCCTCAGACTTAACAGATGCGGTCAAATTCTGACAACCTGCCATTGCATAATGGGCATTTCCAATTGTCTTTACCGGTTAATAACCCCGTATGTAAGGGTAGTTGTGTTATGGACAAGCATTTCGCACAGAGATGTCGGCAAAGAAAACGTGGCGAGAATTTAACTTCGCTTCAAAGAATGTTAAACTTTCTTTGCGTGTGCGGTGGATGTGAGCAAGATGCTGACGTCAGACGCCTCCTTCACCAAAACTGTTTCATCCTCGGCATTCGTGGTGATTTCACACACTCATTTGCGCTTTCATTATCAGTGAAGCGTAAAAATGCAGCTCGGACTTCACTCGTAGTAGCTTTTTTAGAAAATATAAACGTAGATGCAAACAAAAAACGTGGCCTTGCAAAACCCCACTATTAAGTGAATAAGAAACTGAAGAGAGCAATTAATTTATGCATTCATTTCATTTATTTTATTTATGTATTTCTTTTCCAGAAAAGGCGCAAGTCTTGCTCAAAATCTACCAGGCAACCAGATGAAGGCAGGTTGGCGTCACTTATTTAGGTGCAAATCAATCTGTGGTAGTAGTTTTTGCGAGTTAAACATACCTTCACGAGTGTTTAAGTTTTCTTTTGTTATTTGACCGCAGGTGTTTACAGGGATGAGAATAAGAAAAAATATTTTCAGCTGAAAATTGGTCGGGGGTCAGCCAGGTCCAGGGCGAAGCCCGGTCAGGGGAAGCCCCTGAGTTTTAGCCAATTTAGACTACAAAAAATGCTCTGAGAGTGCTCAACTAATGAAATTATTATGTACATCAAACTGATCCAAAATGAAGCTTCTAAACTTCATATAGCCAAGAATTATGGTGCCATTTTGCTGATGCAAACTGGCAGATTTAAGCACTTAAGTCAATACTTAAATCATCATGAATAGACTAAGTAGTATTAGGTTAATGTTTAACAAATTTATTCTTAAGCATGCAGCATGGAGTTACCTCTTTTGCTGTGAAATCTTTCTCCCCACAAATAGTCATATTTCTGTTTTCTCCATTATGAACAGCATAATAAATTCAAAATGTCACACACATAACAACAGTTCTTGTTTTCACCAATGAACATATTTACAAGTTTACATCATGTTTCAGTAAGAAGCATTCCCTTCTCCTTTATTAAACCCGACGCAGTCTTGAACGAAAGTGCCAAACATTAAAGGGCATGAGAAATGCTTCCGGAAAAAAAACTTGACTGACATTAGTATTTTTCAGCGACATGCTGCATGGAGCCAAGTAAAGGACAACAGAATCGTCTCCTTTTAACCAATTAGGAAACTCTAATCCTGTCCCTGTTTACTTTGCTCAATTAGCAATCAAACAGGGGATTCGCTTATTTACTTTGATGTATGAGTAGAACTCTTTATTAAGACAGCATGTTTGATTGCCGCATTCTGAAAGTTAAATGGACATAGAACAGCACAGAACGCGTATTTGGCCATTTCGTGTGATTGCGATAATTTATAGCTCACATTCACATTTCATCCGCTTTACAGAATGTTATCCACCTTGTGTATTTTTTAGACGCTTGAAATCCAGGGCGATCTGAAAATAAATCTCTTTATTTTTATTTTATCATTATAGATCTCCTAAAAATACTACAATGAGAGATGAAATGCTGAATTGGGATGTGGCGATGTTGAACGAGGATTTTTTTTAAAGTGTGATGAGACCACTTGCCGTCATGGGGTGTGTAGGCAGTCGCTTGTAATTTCTTGAAACATACACACCTGAAGCGGCTTAAACGATTTAAAATGCCGCCGGAAGACGCCTGAGTTTAGATTTCGCTAATTGCAGGTGCTGCGCCCTTCCATCAATCTGCTCCTGTGTACTTGGCCTAAATAACAATCAAGAAATTTCAGTAGCCGTTAACGATTAAGATGTGATGGTGAAAAGCAGACAAACCTAACTGGGCTACGGTGTTAGATTGAAAGAATGCCAATAATTTGAATAATTAAAAAAAAAATCTTCCTCTGAATTACATCTCTAATTGTATCATTTTAGGACACTATTCAAGATTAATTTTAAAACAGATTTGTCATAAGATCGCCCTGGATTTTAAGCGTCAAAAAAAATACTCAAGGTGGAAAACACTCTGAAAAGCGGATGAAACGTGAATGTGAGATATGAATTATCACAGTCGCATTTAAATGGCGTGGCGATGGAAATCGTGTTCATGCAAATCTGTGCCGTTCTATGGCCATTTAAACTTCAAAATGCAGTAATCAAAGATGTTGTCTTAATAAACAGCTCTGCTCATTAAACTTAAAGAGTAAACGAATCCACCATTTGATTGCTAATCAAGCAAAGTAAATGGGAACAGGTTTACTTTTCTTAGAGTTGCCTAATTGGTTAATAGGAGACGATTCCGTTTTCATTTGCTTGGCTCCTCTCAGCACGTGGCCTAAAAAATACTGATGTCAGGTCAAGTTTTTTCCAGAAGCATTTCCCACACCCTTTGACGTTTGGCACTTTTGTTCAGGACAGCACAGGGGTTAATAAAAGAAAAGGGAAAGCTCGAATGTTCGCCCCATGGCAGCAGGTGGTGTTACTACGCTTAAAAAAAACCGCGATTCAGAATCGTTACACCCTAGTGCTTACATATATCGCCTTTTCTGACCTGTGGTCGCCTGTTTATTAGACAAATAACGAACATAGATTGCAACCATATATGCCGTATACAACTTCCGGATTAGGTACCGCTGTAAACCGTGTTTGGCTCTCCGATTATATAACTCGTTAAGAATCTTTGCGTGAGAGCTGGAGCTGGTCAAAATGCGGATCTAACCCCCCTAAATATTTTCTCCTCGGATTTAGACGTTTCGGAAAAATGACCCAGAAGCTGACAAAAATCGCGGAAATCCTCGGATCCGCGGAAAATTCTCATATTTAGACGCACGCGGACGGTTGCTCCTCGTGAAACGGTGATTAAAATAAAACTCATGCTAAACGCGCGATTAAGAAAGTTATCCGCGTATAAACCTCAAAAGGCTTTTGTGAAATCGGCCCAATGTATCGTTTTTCATGGGAAAAATGAGGCGCATCCCTGGGACGCATGGATAGTGAGTTTACTGCGTCCTTTCAGATTTTAATGCGTCAGGGACGCAGGACGCGTACCTAGCAACATCACTGTATACATCTTTTTTCCAACATTTCGGACCGTGCGCTGCGAATGAAAATAAATTTAATATTCGAATGTGAAATCAATTACAGCTCGTATCATTCTATTGTAACACTAGCTAAGACCTGGGCCTCTAAACGCTGCAGTGAAAGAGGCATTTTAGGGGCTATACTAAGGGCATATGCGACCTATTTTTTGGTACCGTTGACGTTCAAAAGAACGAGTCGGTAACAAAAGTTACTGAAACTGAGAATCATGACAACGACTACAACGGTGATTCGGACAAACCGGCGGCGAAACGAGTTTATCATTTTCGCAAAGAGTGGCTTCGAAATTTTGAATGGCTGAGGTTTAAAGAAGGTGAAATGCACTGCGTTCATTGTAAAGCTTATGGCCCAGTAATAGCGCGTTAGCTACTGGGTCCAACCACTTTAAAGTAAACAACCTATCAAAATATGCTGCCTCGCAGTTCTGTGCTTGAGCAGACCTAAAATCTTCGTCTCGGTTTCTTCGCTCACATCTTAAGTAGCCTATCTGCAAAAATCATAAAAAACACATTTTTTCCCCCAGCGCGTCTTTCAACCTATATATTTGCATGTACACGCTGGGTGTTCCTGAAAATGCAGAAATTAGATGACAATGCCGTGCTTGCGCTAGCCAATCGCCACATCGCCATAGGCGCAACCATATTCTGTATGGCGATGGCTTTTTTAGCCTGTTTAGCCACTGCGGCGAAGCTAAAATCTACTGAGAAAATTATTTTGTAGCTTCTCTTTGAGCGATAAACAAGGAAAAGCAAATGCGCCTCCTTTTCGGAAGAGCGCATCCGAGTACACCCGACCTCAGCATTTCCGAACATTTTGTCCATAAGAGCGCGGTATTTTTGTCTCATTCGCTCCATTTCCTCCACGGCGTGCAACAAGTCCACGTGAGTAGATGAATGATCGAATATTTAGAAGTTATAACAGAAGATTGGGATGAGATTTCATAAAATAAGGTAATTTTATGCATACAAATTAGGGCTGGGCGATATATCTATCGCAATATTTTTAAGCACAATATAAGTAACTGCCACTATGGGTCGGACAGGCGAGGCTGCTTATTACCTTTTCGATACCTAATGCCGCGCGGAGCAAACATCAGAGGTCATTTTGAAATGTTTCTAGGAAGAAAACTGATTTGAAGTCTGCTAATTACCAGCGAGGTTGGACAGCTTCCTTCACCTTGGCATAATTAGCTTGCCTTAAATCAATTCCCATGTACTTTGCCTAACTTGCAATCAAGCAATTTATTCAGCCAGCTGACTAATCAAAACCAAGATGTGGCCTATAATGATTTAGAAGAGATAATGAGAAGCAGGCAGACCTAACCAAGCTACGGTGCTAAACTGAAAGAATGTCAATAATCTGAATAAATAGCAGACCTCTGAATTCACCTCTCATTGTTGCATTTTTACGTACTGTTAAAAAGATTTTTGAAAAATAAAATCAATTAAGATGGCCCTGGTTTTAAAGCGTTTAAAAATACGCAGTGTCTAGAGATACGGCTGTTCTTATTGGTACGGCAGTCGACTTCAAGGGATTAGGATAAGGATTATGGTTAGGGGAAGGGTTAGGGTTAGGGCAGGGTTTGAAATTGGGACTGCCGTACCTCTCTACATTGAATTGCACTGGAAAACTACGTATCCGTAGCAACTGCCAAATTGTAAACGCATTCGCACACAGAGGCCAAATGTGAAACTAGAAATAATGTACCAAATGCATTAAGGCAACTCTGTCATGTTTCATGGCCATTTAAATTTCAAAATGCGACAAACAAAAATGAGATCGAAATAAATTAGACTGCCAACCAATTTATTGAACGAATCAACTGTCAACTGTTTGACTGCAAATTGAGCAAAGTAAATGGGAAGGGGGTGAATGCAATTGTCGAGTAGAGGATGATAATTTTGAAGACCTTAACGTTGCTTGGTCCAGCACGCAATTGCCTGAATGTGTTTGCTGGATTACTACATTTGGCCATTGTGTGCAAATGCGATAACAATTTACATGTCACGTTCGATATGCATAAACAAAATGTTTTCCACCTTCACTGTAGGCTATTTAGACGCTCAAAAGTAACTAAAATCAAGAGCTATGAAATACTTTACTTCAAAAAATCTTGCTCAATTATTAAATAAAAAATGCAAAAAAAATTTGCGGTGCAGATTTTCCTGAACGTGCTTGCCAAGTCTTCGGTGCATTTGTCCATTGCTTGCAATGCGAAAATAATTTCTCTCACACACGTTCGATATGCTTCACACAATGTTTTCCACTTCGCATATATTTTTAAACGCTTAAAAATCAGGGCCATCTTAACATGATTTTATTGTTAAGAAATCCTTTTGAATAATACGTTAAAGTTTCACGATGAGAGGTGGAATTCAAAGGTCTGCTATTTATTCAGATTACTGACACTCTTTCAATCTAACACGGCAGCCTGGTTAGGTCAGTCTGCTTCTCAGTATCTCCTCTTAATCATTATAGGCCACATTTTGGTTTTGATTGGTCAGTTGGCTGAATAAATGGCTTGACTGCAAGTTAGGCAAAGTACACGGGAATTGATTTAAGGTAAGCCAATTATGCCAAGGTGATGGAGGCTGTCCAACCTCGCTGGTAATTAGCAGACTTCAAATCGCACTTTTCTTCCCGGAAGAATTTCAAATGGCCTCTCATGTTAGTTAAACACTAAATTAAAGGTATGTGGCATAGAATAGGTAATAATCAAGCTCGTTTGTCTGCCCCATAGAGGCAGTTACTTTTATTGCGCTTAAAAATTATTGCAACTTTTATTGCGCTGAAAAATTATCGCGATACACATATCGCCCAGTCCTAATACAAATTCTGCAAAACTTCAACTTTGATGTACAATGCTATACCTGTAAACCAGGGACGTACGGTCAGGGTAGGCAGTGACTTTTTTATCGCTAGATTTTGTCAACCTGTTTCCACGTACTATGCCTGATTGTCAATCAATTTGACCTTTTTTCTGGTCAATTAAGCCTTTAATGATTAAGAGGTGATAGTGACAAAAAGATTAATTTACCTTAATGCTTTGATTCGAGACTGCAAGGAAATAAATCTTAATTCATTCGGAAAAAATCTCAACTCTCTCCCTAATTCCGTATATTGTTTTGATCTTTTGTTTATTGGATTATGAAAGAAGACTGAAAATAAACTCCCTATTTTTTAAAAATGGCATTAAAAAGTACATGTTTAAGGGGGGAAATATTATCGTAAACATACTGACCACGCATTGAACGCCGCATAAAAAAGGTTTTAATATTTGTTAATGGCATTGCGTTAGCGTCCTCTAAGCAAACATGAACAAACTTGCTGTCCTGTGAGCATTTTAAGTTCGATGCACTGAGCAATAATGTCGTGGATGGAACTGGCATGCCATTCTGCCGTTTAGTCTTGTAAATCAGTTAATCAATCCACAGATTGCTAATCAAGCAAAGTATCAGAGTTATCGTTTGTTTAACAGTGAGGATTCTGCCTACCCTAACTGACCTCCAACGGCACGTCACTGCTGTAAACAGGACCTTCTGTAGACTTGAACAGCGCGTATTCTTGACACCCATACGAGTGAGTAGTCATTATTATTATAATCATTATTATGTTCAATCATTAACAAGTCACTTCCTTCCTGTATGATTTTACTTTAATGTTAAATATTTTATAAAGGTAGCCTAATGGTAAGCAAAAAATGCCTGTTAAACTATATCGTCGGCCTGCTGATAAAACCTCGTATCTTCAAATGATAAACTTCACAGGAAAATAATAAATATAAAATAAAAAAATATAAATATATTAATATAATTTAAAATATAAACATAAATAATAAATGTTTAATTTTGCACATAAGAATAGTGGACATACCAGTTTTTGTTTTTTATCAATTTGGAGATACGAGGTTTTATCAGCAGGCCGACGATATGATGATGCCCCTCTTGCATTTTTATTAATTTGCAGGTCTTAGGAATTCACTACAAATTTTATGTGCAAACATGGCACACGTGTGGGAACTTTTACATGAATGTCATGATATTATTATTATTATTATTATTATTATTATTTTTCAGAGCACAGATGTGGAACCTCCACATGACATTTCTTCTTAAAATTTTATGTGCAGAGCACAAACATCGTGGCTACTTGTGGCTAAACAATTTTTTCTGACTTTAGCCACAGTGGCTACACATTTTTTCCCTAGTGCAAGCACAGAAAATGGCGTGCAGTATATATCTTAAAACAAATGTATCCAACTCATAATATCTGCATTTGTTATAATAAGCTAACAAATAAAGTTACCTCTGTAGACTGACTCATATTGCAATATTAAGGGGAAAACAAAGACTTTAGAACTTTATGTTAGATCTGCATTTAACCCTAACACAGTTGAAGGTTTGATTCGGATCAGTGTGGAGGGTCCTCCTCTGGACATATTTGATGCCTCACAGGCAGTGAAGAGATGGATGGAAGGGCAGAGAGCCAGGAGATCCAATTTTATATCCTGGCCTCAGGATATGGCATAAAGCCAATGTTGTGGAAACTTGTTAATCAATGAACTCAAGACTGTCATATTGTTTAATAACTTTTATTTGTTGGAGACAGTTGTATTGTTAATGCTGAGTGTTACATTGTAGTGTCTTAAACATTAAAAATATATACATATTGGTGCTTCTTAGATT
The DNA here is from genome assembly GCA_029692085.1 of Gymnothorax javanicus. Classification (NCBI taxonomy): domain Eukaryota; kingdom Metazoa; phylum Chordata; class Actinopteri; order Anguilliformes; family Muraenidae; genus Gymnothorax; species Gymnothorax javanicus. The sequence goes on from CM056195.1 coordinate 80,253,550, forward strand.
TCAGTGCGTGTGCTTCTAAATTTTGGCTCGCGCTCCTTACTTTTTGAACTTGGGAGTGCAGCGCTACCAATTAAAAAAGTTAATTTCGAGCCCTGTATAATGCGTGTAAACATCGGGCTAGCTTTTTAAACTCAAAAGTCACACACTTGCGTCCTAGTAAAAACAACAAATCTATTTCTTTCAAAGACCCGAGAGCAGAACTGGAACATTTATTTCATACTTCCATATAAGGTCATAAAATTGCAGGTGTTGAAAATATCAGTCTAGGTTTATGGAAACCGTCTTTCGGAGCTTAATTTACCAACGTATTTGCCTCAAAAAATTTGAAGATTGTTCGCGTTCACCAATTCGGATAGTTTTCATAATTTAAAACAGGTAGGCTACATGTGGAGTATTCTATACATTATGAGAGATGAGACTTCTACGTAGTTTGGTCATTCTGATCGTCAGGACTGGCCATTCCCATAGACACCAAACCAAACTAGGCTACTGACAGGTTGGAGTTTTAACCGGTAAGCAACAGCTGTGGTAAACAGGTTTGATTTTATAATATCATAGCTTGAGTAAACGTTTGAAGTTTCCAGATAGCACTAGCAAAAAGGGGGGCGGGGTAGGTACAGTAACTACAGCATACACTGAAGCCTTTCATTTATGCATAACCAATGACGCAAACAATCGGTTACACATAATTTATTTTGCGTTACCTAATGGTGGGTTACACGGTTCTGTATTCATGCGAAGGGCAAATAGTTCACACAAAGATTTGAAAAATTAAGGCCTGTTATATTCTCTGCAAATGCACGCAACAATTTCTCAGGTTTATATGGGGTTAGTTAGTAACATTTCCCACGAAAGGGCAGCACAAAAACCTATAGCCTAGCTAGTAATGTTACATTTATTCACACAAGCACACACTCAAACAGAGAGGGGGAGAGAGAAAACACGATCGTAACTAACTTTAGACTGAAAAAATAGGACCAAGGGTCCTGTAGCTTACGGGCAAGTAATCTTATAATGATGATGCAAGTTATGACAATTTCATGTGAAGTTTGACATTCAAATCATTAGAAGTCAATGCCAAGGTCACCAAATAGAAGTTCACGACATTTATAAGACCTAAATATAATGCTAAGCTCTGAATCAGTTTTGGTGATACAAGTCATTGAAAATTCAATATGTCAATTGTGAACATTAAAGGTCACAGAAGGTGAAGTATAGGTCAGTAAATGGACTTCATATACAACTTTCTAAATGTCTCTACACAAACCTTGGCTCAATCTGTGACCATTTTGGTGATAGAAGTCATAATTTCACTGTCGAGTTTGAACCTCTAAGGTCACTGACAGTCAAGTTGAATGTCACCAAATGAAAGTTCAAATGTGACTTCCTAAATGTCAGTAACACAAACCTAGCCTCCATCTGTGACCATTTTAGTGATACAAGTCACTGAATCTTCCCTAAGTCACTTTTGACCTTCGAAGGTCAATATGAAGGTCACCAAATGAAAGCTCATATATGACTTCCAATACATCTCTAATACAAACCTAGGCTCGATCTGCGACCGTTTAGGAAATACAAGTCATTGTAATTGTAGTATGTCAAGTTTGACCTTCAAAGGTCACCAAGTCAAGTCGAATGTCACCAAATGAGAGTTCATGTGTGACTTCCTTTAAGTCTGTGATACAAGCTTCTCTATTGGTGACCTTATTAGTGATAGAAGTCATAGAATTTTCACTCAGTCAAGTCTGATCTTCAAAGGTCAATATGAAGGTCACCAAATGAAAGTTCATATTTGACTTCCTATATGTCTCCAGTACAAACCTACACTCTATCTGTCATGATTTTGATGATATAAGTCATTGAAATTTCACCGTTAAGTTTGGCCGTTGAAGGTCACTGAAGGTCAAGTTCAAGGTCGCCAAATGAAACTTCATACATGACTTCCTATACGCCCACAATACTAAGCTCTATCTATAATAGTTTTGGTGATAGAAGCCATTATAATTTTGCTATGTGTAGTTTGACCTTCAAAGGTCACCCAAGGTCAAGTTCAAGGCCACCAAAAGAAATTTCATATATGCCCCTATAAGTGTTTAATACACATGTTCCCAATCTTCAATATTTTCAAGCCTCGAAGCCTTTGAAAATTGTAACATTTTGCTTTGATCTCAAGTTCGACCTTTCAAGGTCATCTTTAACATAGCCAATGTATAGGTCATATATGACTTCCTATATGTCAATAATACAAACTTAACCTCTGTCTGCAACCATTTGGCTTCCACAGGCCATCTTGCTTATTCATCAAGTACAGCACCCCAACTAGACCCATTTCGGTCTATTCAATCAAAATGGCGCTTGCGCTGTACATTGACGGTACCAAGGGAAGTTGATTGCCTGATTTAGAAAAAAATTTATCACACGGTTTTTGAGAAATAATTTTTTGAAATTTCAAGTCATATCTTTTAACATTGATAATATTTTCCTTGACCTCAAGTTTGACCTTTCAAAGTCATCTGAGGTCAACTTCAACATAACCAATGTATAGGTCATATATGACTTCCTATATGTCAATAATACAAACTTAATCTCTATCTGCAACCATTTGGCTTCCACAGGCCATCTTGCTTATTCATGAAGTACAGCACCCCAACTAGACCCATTTCCGTCAATTCAATCAAAATGGCGCTTGCGCTGTACATTGACGGTACCAAGGGAAGTTGATTGCCTGATTTAGAAAAAAATTTATCACGCAGTTTTTGAGAAATAATTTTTTTGAAATTTCAAGTCCTATCTTTTAACATTGATAGTATTTTCCTTGACCTCAAGTTTGACCTTTCAAAGTCATCTGAGTTCGACTTTAACATAGCCAATGTATAGGTCATATATGACTTCCTATATATCCATAGTACAAACTTCATCTCTATCTGCAACCATTTGGCCTCCACAGGCCATCTTGCTTATTCATAAAGTACATCGCCCCCACTAGACCCACTTCCGTTGATTCAATCAAAATGGCGCTCGCACTGTACATTGATGGTACCAAGGGAAACTGATTGCCTGATTTAGAAAAAAATTTATCACACGGTTTTTGAGAAATAATTTTTTTAGATTTCTCAGTCCTATCTTTAACACTGGGGCCAAAATTTCAAGGGCCCATAAAACGGACAAAAATGATTCAATCAAAAATCCGAAAAAAAAAAAAAATGTCTGGAGATATGGCCTAGTAGTATGTTATGGCAAATTTGCACAAAAATTCATCTGGCCGAAAAAAAGATTAAAAAATGTTCCGGACAACGGATGCCGGACGCCACACCACGAAAATAGCTTATCGGCCCATAGAGCCGGTAAGCTAAAAATCAATATAATTACAGCTGTTCAAAACATCAACACAGTATGAGCCACTAGCCTAATGGTCCAGAATTCCAAGTCACAAGCTACATGATGCCAGACCCTCCAGGGGAAGAAAAAAGCAACTACTTCAATCAAAAGTGAACCAGCTTGCTAGCTACTGTCGATGACCATAGTATTAAGCGCAGTTTCAACTCACCCCCAATTTCATAAACAAACCAAATATTGTGCTTTTGAGCGATACTTCAAGCACATGCAAATTAACTTGTTCACTAAAATGTGCAGTTTAGAATTGCCGACAGGGACGTGCCAATACTCCGTCTGATAGACGGCGCCAGAATGAAATTAACTTGTGGCACGCAGTGGGTTCTAGAAAAATGTAACATTCCCATTTAATAGCGTTATATCCAGTGAATCATCCAAGTTACAGCATTTAATCCAGGCAGGGGCCATCCAACAAACCAAAACCTGCGGCATGAACGTCCTGGATGAAACTGCAAACAACTTGGGGTGGCTTCAATTAGGAAATTGACAATCCATATCTTCATTTATGGTGAATTTTATACGCTCATATTACAAAGGTCACCATACTGAATGCATATTTAGTGTTTAATCATAGTCACTGCAGTATATTGAAAAAATTAATCGTAGCAGTTAAATTAATAGCAAAGTAATTTTTCCATTATTATGGTTTTTTAGGGTTCTGCCGATGCTGGTCGGCAGTGGTCGGCCCGACCAGCACTCTGAATGCACCAGCAGGCACTCGGAATCCACTCACCACCACTCAGTCCAGATAGTGCCGGTCAGGAAAAGCACTATTTTTTCAAAGATCAGTTAAAATGAATCCATCCAGTGTCAAATAAAATCGCTAGAAACAAAACATAAATGACCCTAAATATGCTCCCCCCCTTCTTGTTATTGTCAGAATAGCGAACTTTCGTTTTCGACCTGCGTCTCATCTGCGCTGGTCCTCATTGATATTGAAAAACCTGCCCAACAGTGATGGAAGCACCAAGTGCCATCCGAGCCCGCGTGTGCTGGGTATTCATGGGCAAATTGAATCTGAAGCTGTGGGGAAATGATCAGTGCGGTTGTCTCAATCTAATGAAATACAGGCAATTATAATCAGTGCAGGGTGATTTATTTCTGTAGCGCTGTACTTCGCATGTCGAGAGAAAAGTTTTGTTATATAAACGACAGCAAAGCTAAATAAATCTGTCAAGGACAGTAACATTCTTTTACATGTTAATCTATCAGTGTTTAATAACAGTGGCGGTCAGAGGACGGAAAACCGACAGGGCAGAAAACATACCTCGAAACAGATGAGATTGTTGACCCGATTTTAATCATTGTTCTTGGTTAACACATTTTCCAACATTTTCTTAACCAGCGGTTAAGAACACAGTTTCCCTTTTAATGAAATGTCAAGGCCAGTGAATAATAAATTCAATAAAAATGTTTAATTCACGTGCCTTATAGGTAACCCTCCACGACAAAAAAACTAGTGTGGATTTTCCGCGTTAACTTTTGCCATATCCTACGAAGCAAGCCATCAATCCCTCGCTTCATGATTGTTTAATTGAGAACAGAGATTGAAATGCACACTTTTTTGCCTTCATTTGATGCATTTTACCTCTCGTCTTAACGAAGACAATTAGCTACACCTGAGAAGGGAGGGTTAAAGTATCCTTTATCAAGGAAAATGACTGAAAACAGAGCGACTAATAAGCAGTTTATGTCAATTGTTAAGTCATATTCAGAAATTTAATCAAAAGTATTTGGATACAACATAGAAAAAAAAACAAGTTTATGTGGCATCTATCTATGAAAATTAGAGGCATATCGCCACGCACCTTGAAGAACATCAAAGAAACACAGTAATCTCTGGTGACTCAAAGGCTTTCAAATCGTCGCAAAAATTTTTCCAGCTCGTGCGCATTGTGCGCTCGCAATACATTTATTCATACGAACTCTCAGATTAAGCCTACGCCCCTCATATTTAATGAGCAATGTGTATTATGCTTCGTAGCTCGTGGAAGGCAGATTGTCAGTTTAGGAGACGGCAGAAATTTTCCGTCCAGCACTCCGAGCATCCTAAGCAGAACCCTGATTTTATTTCCATCAGTTTTTCAAGCTATTAACGATACACAGGACAGCAAAATACGTGCGGACAACGTGATTTGTTTCTTAGGTTGTCTGCTTGATAACAATTTTTTTGATAATCTTTTTTTTTTTTTTACCTTATTTCTAACACTGCAATAGACACTTGCACAAGCTGTGTTTACATAGGATTCTTTTTTCAAAGGATGCACTGTGGCTTATGATTGGTCAACCTCTGGTGAAGCCAAGAGGATGTGTATCAAGAGTCTCTTTATGGGCTGCACTCACATTCAATGATAACTACCTGAAAATTAAATAAACATCCAGTTCTAATTGATGTCACTTTGGTGACACGCCTAATATTCAATTAGACAAGGTTTATTCAAAAAACATTGTCAACATGAACTTCATAGACAAATATTTATCAAATTTTATTGATAAACACGCGACTACACTTAGATCATGAGATACAGTCAGCACCTATGCTTTTAAATTACCATCCAAAGTGCACTTCCCATGAAAGCAGACGACAAGCGCAAAAACATTTGACTTCAGGGCTACTGGTAGCTGCGCATAATCTGCGCTGACAACGCTGCTTGTGTAACGCTACAACCCACAAACATGGGCATCAAATGGAAGCAGGCTATGCTTCATGAATAACACAAGTACAACGCGTAGTGACAATATAGGAGGAAACTTTTTTTTTAAACAAATAGAATCTCACACTCTGTGCTCATAGCTTTTTTTTTTTTTTTTTATCCAAGGTCATGAAAACTGAACTTCAATATGATTTAGAATTCACATTATTGTGACTTTTTATTTAGCTTCTGACATTTTTTACCTATGTACAGTAAAGTCTTAATAATTCTCAATGCCTAAGATTGCACAGCTGAGTTTCAATGATTACATGTTATCATCTCCTTATAGTCAGTTTACAATTGCTTGACGCCTCATTCAACAGAGAGCAATGAGTCGATCAGGCAAACACCTGCATGCCGGGTCTGTAAGCATTTTTTATGGATTTTACCACCAGGCTTAAAAACATTCTGGGGGAAACACAGTGAGCATGAGTATAAGCCTGAGAGTAAGAGCATGCCAGAGATGGCGTGAGACTGAGTGAATAAGATACACTTCAGTTTCCAACAGAAGGTAAACACATCTCTGATACAACACCTACAGAGCAGCGGGTAATCCTCTTAGGGAATGAATTAATACACAAAACATCACAATCAGAGACCTTTTGACTCCAAAGAGAGGCCCTGGGTCACAACTTAAGCACACAGTTTTTGCACACACACAACCTGTGCAAGAAAATATTTAGCCCAAAAATGGCAAGTTTTATTTTTGTGACATTCAACACCGTGCCTTTTGAAAATCCCCTCTGCCTCATGCACTATTCCGTTGGGGCGCTCAAATGCAGCCAACAGCTCTAAACTGTAAACAGCAAGCCGCGTCACTGCTGAGTGGTTTACATAACATGGCACAAGTTGTCGTCGTGGAAACGGGCTTCCAACATGGCAGCCGCCAGTGCAGTGCTAGCCGCAGGCAGTGACACAGTGGGATTGCACCTGCGCGATGTCAAGCACCAGCTGAACCGGCCCAGCCTGCAGAACGCAAACAACCAGGAACTAGGAACATCCCCCTGCTCCCCCCCCAAAAAAATTATTGAGACCCAATAACTCCAGCAGGTACCAAACAAAATCCGGTCAGTTTAACCTGGTTCTTCCGAGGACCCTCTCACCTTCAAGGCTAGTTCTCCACAGCCTGACTGCAAATCTTTGCTTTTATTTAACTACACCAGTATCCTTGCAATACAAACAGCAATAGTTATTCAACATTTGCATATCATCTTGAAAGTGCTTTTAAAAGCAAACATTATGAAGTTTGCAACTACCGGCATTATTACTTACAAGAGATTCGCGATTCTTCACAATATTACAGGTGCAAAAAAGATTTTACATTCTCCAACAAAAAAAATTTGAATGCTAAACTGCAACCGTATTTACTTAGATGCTTCCCAGCACACAATCAAAAAACCTGACATCTGATAATGAGCCACATTTGACAGACTGCATGGGAAAGCACATATCACAGCCAAAATCCAAAACACTAGACAGAGATGCATCAAAACTAGGTACAAAAGGCCAAAAATAACCATCATAAAACAGCTAACCAAAACGAGCAGTGTCAAAGCCTGATGGTAATGTGCTAGAGGCAAATGCAGCCTAGCAGGGTTCACCTACATCGCAACTCGCTTTACAAAATGGCAGGCAATGAATCCAATGAATAATAAGCAAACCAGCATTGTGTGTGGGACAATTTACAAATTTGTAACAAATTTAAATCATTTCCACAAGCTCATTCTGCCCCTTCAAGGTAAAAAAGGAACCATACGAAAATACATTTCATTTGATTTGGGGCTAAATTCCCGCCTTCAAACAATCTCAATGAATGCCCAATTTTTTTAATGACTCTAGAGACTATCCCTTCCAATTCCCTGTGGTGTGAGGTGTTTTAAGACTGTATTGAACACCACCAGATCTGCTTGGAACCCATAAGGCCGCATCAATTTAAAATCGAAAAAATCTGACATGTTCAATACCGTATGCCAGTGTGTGTGTGTGTGGGGGGGGGAGGGACCACAGATGAAGCAGACTGAATTATCAAGTGGGACAGACCGATAGCCAATTAGGAGCCAAGCTGACCGAAAATAGAAGAGGTCATGTGCAAACGGACCATCATTGCCATCATATTTGTTCATTCCACAAGTATGCTTTTTCTTGCGCGATTGTGTAGGATTTTATCTCAAACTGAATCTGTAAGCGTGTGGAGGTTGGTTTTGAACAAATCAAGTGAGTGCGCTCTGCACATCAAAGGATCGTAAAACCATTAAAATGCACGATTTTGTCATTATAGAGTCTCACATGTCGAAACATCAGTTTTCAAAAATCGATTGATGTGGGCCAGGCTTAACAGGTTCAGCCCCCACAGTTGAAGAAGAAACACCTTCCAAGAATTCTGTTTGTCATAAGCTCTGTGGAGTCATCAGGAATTCAGAAGCAAAACCAGTGCAGGAGATTCCAGAGAATGTGCAAAATAACCTGGCATTTATGGAACCAAAAACAGCCTCTCAAGGTTGATTACAAAAAACCTGATGGATGGACTTCAATTTCTCACGAGACATTGATGTGCACAAGTAAGAATCTACACTTCATTTTGGGCGCTGGTCCAAAATGAACAAACCACTGGAAAAAAAAAAAAAAAAAAACTGGCATCATGCAGTATGCTCCAGCTGACCCTAAACAACATTCAAATTTTTTTTTCTTTTTGCATTTTACTTGCGTCACTTTAATGGTTGTGATGGTGCTCCCCTTTTTGTATGAACAATTAAAAATTAATCATTAAAAAAATTACAATGATAATAACCAAACAAACAATGAAAACCCTTTTCCATCTTACAGAACAGGACATTGGGGGGCTTTGGCCTTAACATGAGATTAAGGTCATGCATTACAAAGATAGTGTGACAGATCTTTTCCCCTTTGTTATTTTAAAAACAATTTTACACTCATTCTGAAAGCATACTTTCAGATACACTTTCCTTGTATTGTTAGTGTTAGGCTGAACATCGTCTTCCACTTGAGACGACAGAAGGCAATGTTGGCAACATGCAGCTTGTGCACAGTGAGACAAAACAACAGATGCTTCAGTTACCAAGCGTCGGAATATCATAAATGCCACATGACCAAAAGTATGCAGACACCAGAACATCACACCCAAATAAGTCCAGTGATAATTTTCTAAAACCATGTACATTAATATGAATTTGGTGCCGAACCCATGCTGCCAAAAGAACCTTCACTCTTCTGGGATAACGACACATCAGATCTCAGAACAAGGCTACGAAGATGCGTGTCCATAAGGTAGTTAAAAGGCCTGGCTCAGGTTCTACTTTCCAAGTCTTGTAAAAGGTATTCCTTAGGGATGAGGTCAGGGCTCTAAGCGTCCTCATACTTTCGGCAATGGCGAAAATTTAACTTCCTTCCTGCGCCCCCAGGGTTAATGTTCGGGTGCTTTGGCCTTACACCTCTTTTTACAGCTGTCTACGAGCTCATTTCCAAAAACTGTATTTGAGCTTTTTCCCCCCGGACGAGTACCAGGTGATGTTTTCAAATCGGGTACGATAAGTCGTATCCACCATCGACTTGCAAGCAGCTTACTAGAAACATGTACAATGCACATGACAAATATCTATAACCCCACGTTTGGTCTTGATTTCAACATACAATCGTGAAAATCATTGTACTTAATGCCATTTGCGGTACATCTGAAAGTTTTCCCTAAATGGTTCTCTTATTTACCAGCCAGGAAGTCTCAGCTTTCCCTAGTAAACGCTTTGAGCAACTAAGATGCGAAGTAAATCCTTCGTTTCCTAACTACATGGAACTCATTTGTTCTTTTCGATGCCCCTCACTTCATGCCAAATACCGTCTGCAGCAAGGAAAACATATATAAAAAATGATGAGATTACGTGCTAATCTAGTCAGGACAATCGACACAATCAACGCTAAAACATTAAAACACGAGGTGACAGTCGTGATACTCGGAGCCACATTTCTCGCAACGGCATCTCCATTATTTCATTTCGCATCCCCATCGGAGTATTCCTGTACACGCAGCTATCACGGTCATATGCGTTTTCGTCTAAAGGCACATTTCAGATCGATAACACTGGTTTACCAATTCGGAGATAAGACACAGCAATGCACGCGTGAAGCAGTTCTACAGAAACCTCTTGCCTAAGAAGTGTGTAAACAGCCCCTAGCATGGAGAGGCGCCAGAAAGACACGTTCCCTGATAGCGTTTTAAACGTAGTGTACAACTTCTTGCGCAACAGCAGTAGCAAGCCATATATAAACAAAGGTTGTCTGAGCACAGCGGAAAAAGCCAACCACTAACATCTACCGAAACGAACCAACCAACTGTTACAGTTACGCGCATTCGGCCACAACAGCACAAAAACGAAACCGCATTTTAGTTCACCGTTGACAAGAATAGCATGCACTGCTGAGTGATTTATGCACACATTATGCTGCCAAATTAGCGTTAATGTAATTCTGCAGAACATCAGCTCGCTGAACATTAACTGCAACCATGTGTGACTTCTCGATCAATCTGGCTCCAATGCATAACGTAATCCCGTCCCTGCTGGTAATATTTCTCTGCTGGGTAAACCCAAAAATAAAAACGACACCGAACCAGACAGAACTTTCCAAGACTGACCAGCGAGCGAACTAAGCCATCTGAATCCAGACAAGGCAAGCGGTAAAATACCTTATGGTAACGTTAGACCATACGAAAGCCATTAAGGCAATAGACGACGTATTGATAAATTAGCGTGTCTAGCTAGCCAACCAATAAATATGCCAATTTGTTGACGTTATCAGTACCACCTGGTGAATAACATTCGGTAGCAGGCCAAGTCTGACTAATGCAGTGAGTAACTTAACTCAAGCGTAACAGGCGAACTTGCTTACGCAAACCAATTTGTTTGCATCATTTAGATCTATTTACGGTCAGCTAGCTAGCTAGCAAGAATTACAATACAATGGCCAGATTAGCTAGTCTCCAAAAACATGAATGCTAGTCAGCAACCAACAACTTGTTTCTCCGAAATATAGTAAACTCAGCGAGTTAGAACTAACGTTTGGACAACAAGCTTTTGATCACAAAACAAGTGCCTTCCAAAATGAGCCGAAATAATTAAACTATACCAACATTTAACAATTAGCTAATCCATGACTAAGCCGACATTGATTAACATTCAGTGGTTGCCACTGATACAATAAACGGCGTGTGCAAAAATGTAACAAGTCTGCCAGTGCGCTAACGTTACCGAGGTCACCGATCGGAGATGTTTCGATAAATGTTAGCTAGTAACGGAGCGAGTGAACCACTTCACTCGGCCAATCTACGCGATACTAAGTTAGCTAGCTACCCGGCTAACTTAATGTCCCAAATGCCAGTCACACCGAGTTAATGTCAAAAATCCTGCTCCACAAAAACTACGGCAATCTTAGTAGCAAACTAGCTAAATAAATGACGTTTTGTTTCCCTCCAGAAAAAAATTTAAAAATAAATAACAAATAAAAACTTCAGCGATCGCAAGCTAGCTAACATTATATGCCAGGCTGGAGACGATAAAATCTTGCTTGATCAGCATTGCCAACAACACTCTTGAAAGCTTCAAAATCACTCGAAATGCTAAACCAGCGGCTAGCTAGCAAATTGATACAGCGAACTAACATTGGGTAGAACAGCTGGCTAGAAGGCCAGCCAATAAGCTAACGTTAGCAATCCAGTTCTGCCAAGGATAAAATAAGCAACGTTCCGCACATAGAAAAACAACCGCTCTTGTTATAGTTTCACTGTAATATTCAGTGAGCCGACCAAGCGAAAGAAAACCTAAACATTTTGAATCAAACATCTAGCTACTATTAGCTAGCTAATATTAAATTGCAACACTCAACAGGCCAGCATCTGCGCTCTTTTCACCGAGAAGCTAGATTGTGCTGGCAAGCTAGCTAGCTAGTTAAAATGGCTTCTGTAACGTTAGTTTTAGCAGGACGCCAAATGTCTTACCAGGCAGAATAGGTTGGAGTGGCAGTCCTCCAGGCTGGCCCCGTTTGGTACAAAGCAAGAACTCATCCTTTCACTGAGTGGACAAACGATGCATCATTCCAGTTCCCAAGAAAGTAAGAGCAATTGTAAACTGTATTATTCCGTAGAGGAATATGCGACGATGAAAACGTCTAACACAATCCAATCGGTTGGGGAATGTACGCTAGCTAGCTAACTTAGCTAGCAGGCTAGCTATAAAGCTAGCCAATTCAACAACCCTTTAGTTTTCTCGCTCTCTTCAGCAAATAATTCAGCTGTTTGAAAATGGAAAACACCGCAATTCCAGCATTGTAAAACCACCAAAACGTGCCGGTAAGTTTTTGTCTCAAAGAGGCGAAAACGCTATTAAAACAAAAAGAAAGCAAAGAAATAACTCTCCCCTCCTCCTTTTCTTAAAATACGCTCAGATTAAAAATATACTCCTATTCTTCCACCGTCACCAGAGAAGAAGTAATTTTATATGCATATTTGTAAAAATAGACCTAAAACAACAGTTAGACTATTTTTCTCGGGTCATTTTGACCATTAGCTACAAAACAGACACTGTTCTTGCTGATTCCAATTGAATTCATGGATTCCTTTCTTTAATGGCGGCCACAGGGACAACTCGGCCTCCCAGACCCTATTGGTTCATTCGTGGTCATGAGGGGCGTAACAATAATGTAACTGATGGCTATTGCCGTCAGAGCAAGTGGCGCTACTGAGCATCCAGATCCAGACCAGACTACAGCGAGAACTTACCAGCTTCAGCAAACTGTGCTCCACCTAGTGCCATAACCTAAGTAATGTACACAATACACACAGTCGCAGCGTGGTGCTGCATCGCTATTCCAGAAAGCATCACTCCGAACAAGCATAAAAATAAAAACATAAGTTGCGTGGGCTATAACGCGTTCCGCAGGACATGAAATCGCATTTGCATCAGAACATTCGCGAATTATTATTGTTGTTCGAAGCAACAATCGGTCGCAGCTCAGAATTATGAAGTTTGCCAGACTGTGGGTGTCTGGCGGGGAATCGGGCTGGGACGCTGAGGAACACCTTGTGCAGTAACTGGCACAGAACCTTGAATGACCCCAGTTGGTCTGCCGAATCCAAGTTAGAGAGATTTAGCAAGACCTCTCACTGCCTGGTCCACGAAGAACTCCTGTTAACAGGCAACAAACCCCACTTACAGTATTATTAGGTTCATCATCGTCATCATCACCATCATCATGTTGTTATTATTATTTCTACAACCCCAATTCCAAAAAAGTTGGGATGCTGTATAAAATGTAAATAAAAACAGAATGCAATGATTTGCAAATCTCATAAGTGGACATTTAATTCACAATAGAACATAAACATATCACATGTTGAAAGTGAGACATTTTTCCATTTCATGAAAAATATTAGCTCATTTTGAATTTGACAGCGGCAACACATCACAAGAAAGTTATGACAGGGCCATGTTTACCATTGTTTAGTATCCCCTCTTCTTTTAACAACAGTCTGTAAACTTCTGGGAAGTGAGGAGACCACTTGCTGAAGTTTTGGAAGAAGAATGTTGTCCCACTCTTGTCAGAGTAGGATTCTAGCTGCTCAACAATCCTGGGTCTTCTTTGACGGATTTTTCATTTTATGATGCGCCAAATGTTTTCTATTGATGAATGGTCTGGACTGCAGGTAGGCCAGTTCAGCACTCAGACTCTTCCACAGCGATGCTGTTCTACGCCATGCTGTTGTGATGGATGCAGTATGTGGTTTGGCATTGTTTTGCTGAAATATTCAAGGCCTTCCCTGAAAGAGACGTTGTCTGGATGGGAGCATATGTTGTTGTAAAATCTCTATATACTTTTCACCATTGATAATGCCATTCCAGATGTGTAAGCTCTCCACACCATAGGCACTAATGCAACCCAATACCATCAGATATGTAGGCTTTTGAACTGTGCGCTGATAACAAGCTGGATAGTCCCTCTCCTCTTTAGACCGCACGACACAGCGTCCGTGGTTTCCAAAAAGAATTTCAAATTTTGATTAATCTGACCACAGAACAGTTTTCTATTCTGCCTCAGTCCATTTTAAATGAACTTTGGCCAAGAGAAGACAGCGGAGTTTCTGGATCGTGCTCACATATGGCTGCTTCTTTGCATGATACAGCTTTAGCTTGCATTTGTAGATTGCATGGCGAACTGTGTTCACAGACACTGATTTCTGGAAGTGCTCCTGAGCCCATGCAGTGTATTCCAGTGCAGAATCATGCCTGTTTTTAAGACTGTGCCGCCTGAGGGCCCGAAGATCACGAGCATCCAATACTGACCTTTGGACTTGTCCCTTACGCACAGAGATTTCTCCAGATTCTCTGAATCTTTTGATGATAAATTGTACTGTAGTCTTGGCCATTTTAAATAAAGGAACATTTTTCTGAAATTGTTCCACAATTTTTAGACTAGTTTTTTGCAGATTAGTGAATCTCTGTCCATTCTTACTTCCGAGAGACTCTGCTTCCCTAAAACGCTCTTTTTATACCCAGTCATACTGACCTGTTGCCAATTAACCTACTTAATTGCAAAATGCTCCTCCAGCTGTTTTTATGAGTACCACTTACTTTTCCAGTTTTTTGTTGCCCCTCTCCCAACTTTTTTGAGATGTGTTGCTGCCATCGAATTCAAAATGAGCTAGCATTTTTCATAAAATGGTAAAATGTCTCACTTTCAACATCTGATATGTTGTCTATGTTCTATTGTGAGTAAAATGTGGGTTTATGAGATTTGCAAATCATTGCATTCTGTTTTTATTTACAATTTACACAGCATCCCAAATTTTTTGGAATTGGTGTGTTGTTATTATTATTATTGTTATTATTATTATTATTATGGTGTAAGCCCACAAAATCAACACCTGAAGTCTAGTCAACACATTAAATTTGCTTGTGGCTTAAATTTGGGGAAATCGAAAGATCAGCTTTGTCTATGCCGATGCTCAATGGGTTTGAAGACCCCAACTCACACCCTCACCAATTTCAGCTCAAAAATACCAGAAGGGGGCGCGATAAGTCTCAGCAAGTTAAATTTCTCAACTTCGAGAGGCCACAACTTGTAAACCGTTTGTAGCAGAAACACCTCATCAACACTTACAGATTCAGTCTTATCAAGACAAACAAAACTGCTATTTAAACTGAAGACAGGTGTCATGAAAAATTTTCGACCATTCATAAATACTGTGAAAAGGAGAACAAAAATCTTCAATAACTAAGTCCGATTGACATGAAACTTTGTACAGAACACATGGACCGGTTGTTAACGTTCGCAAATAGAAAGTTACCACGTAAAGATATGACTGTGCTTAAGAGCCATTCCACGAGAGATTGACATTCGGTGCGCAGTTGACCCCCCTGGAACTGAATGAAACTTGGCACATAGGTAGATATGGGTGTCTCTCAGAAAAAGCTGAAATTTTAGGTCTGTATTTCACTTTGCCTGCCGATAGCGCCACCTGGAAGCCACTTAAATGGCTAAGTTTTGCTGTTGACACCACGTTTCTGCCGTGCATCACTTTTGGTCGAAAATGAGTCATTGTCATTTTGGGGGGTATTGAAGACCTCCTTTATCATGTGGATGAATATTTTGAGTCAATTTGATTGTTTAATGAAAAAATCAAGGTCTGTGTCAAGAGTAACTCTGAAAATCCCATGAGAAACCATTACAGAATGCCGTAACTGCAGTTACGGTGCTTAGCCTTTGTTTCGGGACGCTGACGTTGATTTAAGGTACCCTACTCTGGCGTTGTTTAGCCGCGCATCAAAGCGATGTTACTGTACGGCCCTGAAGTTACGGTAGCCTACTCTGCCTTTGTTTTATCGCCCACCAAAGTTTGCCGCGCTTGAGTAACAGTCCATGTATTGTCACCAAAATCAACACACATTACACCTGAATAAAAGTATACTGCCACTGAACAAGACTTTGTAGAGTGGTTTTATATATTATGTTTAAGAATGGCATACCGCTCTCGAGGAAAACTGATGGTGGAGATGGCTTTCAAACAAAGACTTATTTTTGAGGATTTGTACTTTACTTGAGTTTTTTTTTAAATCAGGACTTCTACTTTTACTCTACTACATTTAAAATATAAAAAGTATACTTTTACTTCGTTACTTTGACAATGGCCACTTCGTTACTTGTTACAAATTAAAATATGAATGTAATTTATCATTTAAGGATTATCTGGATTTGGCATGTTCGAAAAGAACAACGGTGCTTGGCATCTTTGTGCAGATGTGTCCGCCAGCAGACATAGCTCTGCAAATTTATGCACGCAGTTACAATATTCTATCACTAGATAGCAGACCCGGATCAGTTATTGAATATTCGCAAGCAAGCCAAGCTTAAACACGGTTTATTATATGGACGAGTTCACTCCCATCCCTGTTTTTCAGGAGTTGCCTGAATTTAACTCCTCAGCTAAGCCTGATGTGCAAACTAGTCAGTATACAGTACCTGTCAAAAGTTTGGACATACCCACATTTCTCTTACAATACATGTTAAATAGGCACTCTTAATTTTGCAAAAAAAAAAAAAAGATCTAATTCTTAAATCCATCCAACTAACCAGCATTTGTCATCATATTTGCAGAGCATACTCACTTTTTGTTTTTTTACTAGAGCAGTTATATGGCTATAATATGTTTGCTGCTGAGCGGCTGTCTAAGTTGCCAAAGATGTGCTGCACTTGTAGTTTGCTCTTTGTCGACCTTTTTTTGCCCAATTAGTTCCAAAACAGCTTGTCTTTAATTTGGCTGTTGGAAAATGTAAGGAGCTTGTTTGTCTGCTTACTTTGCAAAATATGGCTTCTTTAAGAATTCAAAAATTTTGGACACTATTGTTATTGTTCTCTTTTTTTTATTTTTATTAACCTTTATTTATACAGGTGAAAATCTCATTGAGACCCAGGGTCTCATTTACAAGAGAGACCTGTTTCTGA
This sequence comes from Gymnothorax javanicus, assembly GCA_029692085.1. Lineage (NCBI taxonomy): Eukaryota > Metazoa > Chordata > Actinopteri > Anguilliformes > Muraenidae > Gymnothorax > Gymnothorax javanicus. Next base: position 80,270,640 of record CM056195.1, read on the forward strand.
CTGTTCACCTCTTACCAGATTCAATTTGAGATTATATAGAGAAGTTAAGCTATTTACATTTCTCTAAAAAAAGAGTGCTGTGACATTAGCGAAGTGTGTCCAAACTCTTTACTGGTACTGTACTTGCCCTTTGTATCTATCCAGCAGTTCAAAAAAATTATCTCTTGCTACAGAAACAATCGTTGTCCTCTGTAGCAACCACTTCAGCTACAGTGAGCCAATGGTATCTCAATTAGTAGTTCAGAGAAATCAGTTTTCTGAAGCAAAAATTCGACATGGTATTGATCCTATGTCATTCTATAACCCCAACTCAGAAATAGTTGGGACAAAGTGTAAGTTGTGAATAAAATCAAAATGCAATGACTTTCAGATCGCATGAGCCAATATGTAATTTGAAGTAGAACATAGATAACATTTCAAATGTTGAAATTGAGACATTTTACATTTTTATCCACAAAATGAGCTTATTTAAAATTTTCTGGCTGCAACAGGTCTCAAAAAAGTTGGGACACAGGCAAAAAATGGCTGAAAGAGCAATTAATATATACGAGAATGAGCTGATAATTTAGCAAGTAATTAAGTTAACTGGCATCAGGTGTGTAACATGATTGGCTATAAAAGGGATGTCTTAGAGAGGCTGAGTCTCTCAGAAGTAAAGATTGCCAGAGGCTCTCCAACCTGTGAAGGCTTGCGTAAAAAATTGTGGAATACTTTAAAAATAATGTTCCTCAACGTCAAATTGCAAAGGCTTTGAAGGTCTCATCATCGACAGTGCATAACATCATCAAAAGATTCAGAGAAACTGGAAAAATCTCTGTGCGTAAGGGACAAGGCCGAAGACCTTTACTGGATGCCCGTGATCTTCGGGCCCTCAGACGCCAGTGCATCACTCACCAGCATGATTCTGTCATTGACATTACTAAATGGGCCCAGGAATACTTCAAGAAACCACTATCTGTAAACACAGTCCAGTGTGCCACCCACAGATGCCACCTAAAACTCTATCACGCAAAGGGGAAGCCATTGTTGAGCACGATCCAGAAGCGCCACTGTGTTCTGTGGGCCAAGGCTCATTTAAAATGGACTGTAGCAAAGTGGCAAAGTGTCCTGTGGTCAGACGAGTCCAAATTTGACATTCTTTTTGGAAATCATGTGCGTCGTGTCCTCCGGGCAAAAGAGGAGAAAGACTACCCCCCTCTTATCAGCATTCAGTTCAAAAGCCAGCATCTCTGATAGTATGGGGATGCATTAGTGCATATGGTGTGGGACACTTGCATGTTTTAATAAGCACCATGAATGCTGAAAGGTATATAAAGGTTTTAGAGCAACATATGCTGCCCTCCAGATGACATCTATTCCAGGGAAGGCCTTGTGTATTTCAGCAGGACAATGTAAAACCACATACTGCAGCTAATACAACAGTATCGCTTCATAATAGAATAGTCTGTGTGCTGAACTGGCCTGCCTGTAGTCCTGATCTTTCACCGATTGAGAACATTTGGCACATAATTAAATGAAAAGTCCGTCAAAGGAGACCCAAAACTCTCCATCAGCTGGAAGCCTGTATTAAAATTTCAATGGCTAAACCCAAGAAACTTGTCTCCTCAATGCCCAGACGCCTCCATTCTGTGTTAAAAAGAAGAGGGGATAGTACACTACAGTGCCTGACAAAAGTCTTGTCGCATAAGGACATAGTAACTAAAAATAGCATATAACTTTATTTCTAACCAATCAATTGTTACAATAAATGGTCCATTTTAATGTCAAGGGTTTTCACATTAATAATTTGGTGCAAAATGAAACCGTCAAAAAGTGTTCTGATGTTCACAGCTTGGCTAAGCCCATAACATCTGTTTTTGCTAGGACAAAAGTCTTGTCGTCTCTTCAGATGATGCAACAAATCACAGATTAGAGTTTAACCTATGACAAATACTGAAATTAACACATTCCCAGATGTGTATAGAAAAAACCCCAGCACACCAGACTTTCATATGAGGTGCGACTAGACCTCTGATAACATACCAAAGATTCAACCACAGACCGAAGTGCTGATCATCAAGAGCCTGAAGACTGAGTCTGCTGCTGAGGTGGCAGACATCTTTAATGTATCCAAATGTCAAGCGGAGGGGATGAGAAAAAGATTTGAAGAAACTGGCGACGTTCATGGCAAGCGCAGGTCAGACAGACCCCGGTATGACAACTGTTTGAAAGGACCGTTTGTCGCTTCAACTGTACAAGGCAAGCCCTTCTTCAACTACAGCGAAGCTACATGAGGAAATGTCACCAAAAAAACAAGGTATCTACAAGAAGAGTTTGTCAAATTCTCTCTCAAAGTGGTTTTCATAGCCAAATTAGTACACAGAAGTCTGCACTAAACAGAAAACAAAAAACCTGCATTGCATTTGCCAAGGCCCACAGCTCGCAGAAAGGATTGATACTGGAAAAGTGGCTGAAAGTTTATTTTTCTGGTGAATCATCCATTGAACTGCATGCCAGTCGCCGTACAAGACCTGTTGGAACCCTCATGGACCCAAGATTCTCCCAGAAAACAATCATGTTTGGTGGAGGAAAAATCATGGTTTGTTGTTACATCCAGCATGGGGGTGTGAAAAGATCTGCAGAGTGGATGGCAACATCAACAGCCTGAAATATCAAGAAGTTCTTGCTGCCCTACTTATACTGCTGCTCCTTCTCATTCTTCTGCCTCCATGTCACAGTTCCTGAAAGCGAAGAAGGTGAAGGTACTCCAGGATTGGCCAACCCAGTCACCTGACATGAACATTATTGAGCATTTCAGGGGTAAGATGAAGGAGGAGGCTTGGAAGATGAAACCATAGAATCTTGATGAACTCTGGGAGTCCTGCAAGACTGCTTTCTATGCCATTCCAGATGATTTCATCATCAAGTTATCTCAGTCATTGCCAAGACGTATGGATGCAGTCCTCCAAGCTCATGGGAGTCATCACGCAATATTAATTCTTTTTTTCCAGGCACCATGACTTTATGTTCTGATATTATAGTGGCATATTAGTGTATTCAAAATAAAGTGTATGTATAATTTCCACATTTTTTTTCAATGCGACAAGACTTTTGTCCGAGCAAAATCTGACCTTTCTGTACAAATTAAATTATAAAACTCAATCAATGACACAAAACTCTATTTTGGTATATTTCGCATAATCTACAGGGCTTTGCCTTTCATATAAGCCATTTTTGATTCCAATTGATCAACTACAAGTCAGGTTATTATTTGTTGTTCCTACAACTTGGATAAGTGACAAGACTTTTGTCAGGCACTGTATAGTAAACAGGCCCCTGTTCCAACTTTTTTGAGACCTGTAGCAGCCATCAAATTTGAAATGAGCTCATTTTGTAGATAAAATTGTAAAATTTCTCAGTTTCAACATGTGCTATGTTATCTCTGTTCTATTGTGAATAAAATACTGGCTGTTGTGATTTGAAAGTCATTGCGTTTTGATTTTATTCACAATTTACACTTTGTCCCAACTATTTCGGAATTGGGGTTGTACTATTAATTCTAGTCAATCATAGTGGTTTTTATAAACTGCCAGTAAACTCAAAGAAGAAGAAGAGGAAGAAGTATATAAAGCAGAGACTGCCCGTATTTTTGAATACTTCCATTCACCTGAAAGTTGATTAAAGAGAACAAGGAGAGGACAATGTGTGGTTGTTCTGCTTCTTTCTAAGCGTACTATGAAAAATACTGTGTACTTGTACTTGCACTTTTGATACTAATGTATATTTTTTCACAAAATACTTTTGGTTCTTAAGTACATTAAATGTGAGCTACTTTAAGACTTTCACTCAAAATTTTACTCAAAATTTTCTTATGGGTGACTTCAACTTTTACCAAAGTAACTTTCAGTTATGGTACTTCTACTTTTACAAAGTTTTTTTTTTCAAGTACTTTATACACCTCTGCTAATTCTTTTTGAGGAGTGTTAAATACATCCATGAATTTTAATACATATTAAAGCTTTGTATTTAATTATTAAGCTTTGTATTTAACAATTGAATTGTTATTCTAATAATTAAAAATAATTTCCTATTTATTCATACTGTATAATGCAAAGTAACTTATCTGCTGGCATTCTGTTCCTGGTGCCACACACCAAACTGGAGCCATTCTCTGTCATGAAGATATGATGTAATGTCACCACAGCTCTGTATAGCAACAATTAAATGTGTCTAATTCATTCTTCATCATGCAAAAAATAAAATGTTATGATAGTTAGACCTGTGGTAAGTTCTCTTATAATGGTCTTGTGTTCAGAAAACAGCAACCAAATATTGAATTTATGCAAGTTACTGCCTTTTGCCTTTGCACGACTCCTTAATTTTAGAACATGATACAAAGGCAGAGTACAGTAACTGACAAATAAGGGTCAAAGGTCAGACTTGAGCACAAGATTTTTTGTATACACACTTTTCTTCATTATAACAACTACTTGCCAGATTTTGAATATCCTACCTACAATACTTTTGTCTGGACAAAGCAGAAACTTTAAAGTCATTTTTCTCAGTTTCACACTCTGGCGAGTTAAGGTCTTTTGCCTTTGTAGGGCAGATTTTACATCAACTATTATGACTTAAGGGTACACAGTACCAAATATACCAAAAAAGTCACCGTTTGGAAATTAATGAACAAATTCTATAATTGGATCATGATTGCGGTTATTAATATGTTTCAGCTGGCAATAATCATTTTAACCCTGACTCATGAAACGCGTCGCTACTCATTTTTTTAAAAATCATGTCGGAAGACACATCCCCTGATGGCAGAAAAAATGTTACAGTATTTCAGAACGGGCAAGTTATTGGCCTGTATTTAGCGAAGAAAACCATGAATGACAAAAACAAGTATGAGAAATCATTTTCACAAACAAATTTGCCACCACAAAGTCCTGACCTGAAACACTTTACAAGTTACAGGGATGTGCTCAAGAAAGACCACCGAGTGGTTCAACCATTATGTCGAGAAGACAAGATCTCGGCCAAAAATTATGGCATTTCTGATCGAAAATAAATGTTCTGGCATTGCATATAGTTGTCAAAACAATGACAAGACGAATATGCACTGTAATCAAAGCTACAGGGGTTCCAACTAAATATTTGAGTGTGCAACTTTTTTTTTGGCCGGGCAGTGTATGTTATACTTTTATCATGATCTGTGACACTTCAAGTCCGGTTAGACTTGAGCACCACATCAGCGCCAAGCTGGGTAACTACGTTATCGAGCCAGAATTATTTGAGAAATAACAATAAAAATTGAAAATGGGAATGGAAATAAAATAATACCCCAGACATATACCAAACTAGAATGCTTTGTTATGTGTTTACACACAACAAGACTATCATTTTCAGTGAATAGTACCTTGGTATCTTGCTGTGTTTGTGCAATGGACGGCCAGAAAGTTGGTCGAAATTCATTTTTGGTGCATTTTTGCGGTATATTTTCTCTGTAACCCAGATTTGAACTGTGAGGGTAAATGCTGTTTGTTGGGCTTTTGGAACTCTATTTTCAGGAATACCAAGCCTTTCTTTGGTAGTATCTATGCTGTCAAGCTAGACGGAGCCAAAGTTGGAGGAAAACTCAAAATGGACCATTTCATAGCAGATTGTGCCTATGTTTAGGCGGCATTATTTTGTTTACCCAGCAAGATCAAGATCTGAAATTCTCTAGTTACATAGTCCCTTTGGGGCACATTACAGCATTAGTAAAATTTCAATGGTAGTATTTTCAGTGTAGATGATTTTAAACATCAAAAGTTGGAAAAATTCGCCTCCAGGGGGCACTGTACACTGGATGCAAGTACTGGCCATCCCCAGCAAAGTACCAAAGAAATTGTTTTTGAATTGTGATGCCCACCGCTAGTTTTCTCTGAAAATGAAGAGTTTAGCTTGGTACTATGCTGGGTGGATAGCTATCTGACCAAAGTTGGTGCTCTAAAGAGCTGATGTTCTACCGACCTAATATTCCTTATTCCCAGACATATGCCAAAGTTCTGTCTTTTCACATATATAAAGCATATGCACAGTTCTACAAAAAATTTGTAATCTCTTTGGTATAAAGCTGGGTTGGTTGTAAATTGGAAAAGAATGTTGGCGGTGATTGTTGCATTGTGTCAACATGCAAGACTTTTGCCAGTAGTCAGTACAGTGTGCAGTTATGTATTGTTGGTGAGTTTCAGAAAAAAACAAATTCTCTGCATTTTTGCATTACTATTAGAATCGGAGAGCAGGCTTCAGTGTTAATTCTAGGATTTCCCTAAGGTATGGTGCTTGGGTATGAAAAAGGGCACACTAGTTGTGCCTAGCAAGTGGTTGTCCTGATAAAGGGCACAGAAATCCTAGCAAGCAAGCAGCACCCTGCCAAAAAAAGGGCAGCTCATTTGTAGTGGTAATTTGCATGCCTTCATTCCTAACACCTGCCCAAGATGTCTAGCCTATGGGATGCCCGCTGGTTGGGAGAGCGGGGTTTCTTTTACAGGCTTCCCATTTCCGTGCGTACCAAGCCATGGGTGTTGACGGAACTATTGCACCGTATAGGCTGCAGCCCGCTATTTAATTCAGAGACAGAGAAGCTCACTATCAACGGCCTCTAAGCAGCCCTGTAGAGACCCAGGATGCAGTGTAGTAGGGCTTGCTTCAGGCTCGACTTGCTCCATGGGCAACATTGACCCGGATCCAACAAAGAAGGCCATGGATGGCTGCTCAGGGCCAAGGCCAAGGAGCACCTCTGGTGCGCACCACCAGGTGCTGCGAACCCACCATTGAATTCCAAAAACAGACTGACGGATAGAGCTAGTCACAAGCTGTGTTGACACCATTTCGCTTTGGATAACATGAAAAGTATAAAACAGTTTTAACTTTTGTACTATACATTCTGTCTTCATGTACACGATTTTGTGACGAAGATTTTATTTAGAGTTCAAATTATGGACTGTTATTTTATGCAAGTGTACGTATACTGTTGTGGTACACCTTTTACATTAGTTCTTTTTTGGCATTTAAAAATTTTGGACTGGTCATGTTTTATAACGCGCTATACGTTTTTGACTGCGCTGTACCTGTACTTGGTAATAGCCCATGTATTGTGCGTTTGTAATGCTCACAGTCACCACCAGTAAAAAAAACTGTTATTAGTTTAAAAAAAAAACTAATACTTTACTTGTGACATACACTTTGAGTGCATTCTCCAGTTACCCTATATGGTAACCGAAGCTTTTGGTCAGGAGCGGATGTCATCAGGTGGTACCCAACCTTCATAGAGTGTTTTCGCCCTTATTACAACACTCACTAGTTGGTGGGCCAGCAGTGGTGGCCAAATCACTGCCCATCTGCTCCTGACCTCCAGCTCTCCTCTTGCCTGCTCCAAATCCAGCAGGAGGCTCGTTCCGCCTCCTTTCCCATCCCACAAGCCGCTTGTTTCTTAGTCCTTTTTTCTAGGCCTGGAGCTGACAACTATTGCCATACTGACTTAGCTGGAAAATCTCTGCAGCCAACCTCCACAGGGAATAGCCACACCCACCAGCCCTTGTCTTCACACTCCTGGACTAAGGACTGGTACTTCAGGGTTTTTCTCTCGTGGGCCTCTTTGCAATCCTCCTCCCACAGCACTGTTAGCTCAACCAGAATTATGTTCCGGTCTTCAGTTGACCACAGCACAATGTCTGGCCGGAGGGTTGTGTGCACCAACTCAAGAAACTGCAGCCTCCTTCCCATGTCGACCCTCATCTCCCAGGAACCAGCAGCATGCAGCAGAGTGGGCTTTGGCCTTTTGCTTGAAAATGACCTGGTTCCCTCCTTAATAAAGGTGATTGTTTTCTTTGAGATTGCGCTGGCTGGCCTCTTCTTGCTTCTCTCCCTCTCTAGCGTGTCAGCCAGAGATACCATACAGCTCACATCAAAACGGAAAAAATCGCGAGAACTCTCCCTAACTTACCACTGTTTTGCCGTCTTTGTATCGCTACTCTACCGCCAGACTAACTCATTGTTTGGCAAGATTAATGCTGTAAGCCTTTTAACTGCCGACAGTGATCGTGAGGCGGCACCAGGTAAGAAAATATAGTTCCTGACCACATGTGGTTTCCTATTCACTGCGGGGCGAATAGCCACTTCCAAAAACATAACATGCACTTTCAATTTAAAACTTGTGAGAAACCGCATTATAGTGCACGTGAAAGTGCGGAAGAAATTTGCTTTTGAAGACGTGTGTCAACTCTGTGTGTGAGTTCATAATGTAACTGAAATCTTCTCTCTGGATGTCAGGAGCGCCACAAAGTCCAGCAATCTACAATATAACAGAAACAAAGTGAAAATTTCTCTAAACTGTGACAGCAGATGTGTCCTATACGGTCATATGCATCATTCTTTTTCACAGAACGTTAAGAGTAAACAATAAAAGTAAAGGAATTTTCCTGTCTGCACTAAATAGCATTAAAATATATAGAAAGCTTTATGATTTTTGTCCAAAGGAACCGCTCTTTTTCACTGCTGTTCTCCTCATAAACAAACCCCACACATCAAGCCGCGTCATGCAGTAATACTACTGGTTATATCTCATACATCGTTCCTTTACATGCAATGGTTTACTGATTAAAAACTTGTGATTTTAAAGCTATCTACAACAATAAAAATACAACAACAAGCACCTATTTTAAGCAAATAAATATATGAATAGGAAGAAATAATCTTATTTGGTAGTGTGGGGTTGGTAAGTTTTCACCATTTACAGTGACTGCATGTGAAAGCATCCCCTGCTGGGAGATGCTTACCGGCCGCTCAGCCAACCATGACATTCTTCAGCACACGCTGGACCACCTGTGATGTGTATCCTGGAGGGGTTTTGTGACTGGGTACTATATTTATATATGCTTTGTATCCCTGCGCCGCGCTTTCTCAGACAACCTACCGCATTTCTACCCTCATGTTGCTCTGAAGTTACCGTTACCTTGTCCCGACCCTACCGCGATAGAATTCCGCTTTGATGTGATCTGTACTGTAGGTGAACTTTATCATGACGCCATCTATACCGTCCTCGGGTTAAAGATGTTTTGCACCCGGACAGCATGTGTGCCAATGTCCACCACTGGCCACAAAGCTGGCAGAGCGGATCTTCTCTTAGCCCCCGTGTGCGCAGATGCTATGGCGTAGAGCAGGTGTCATATACAGACTGCAAGAGGAAGGAAATATGGAAGGGCTGTACTCTCCACAGCTCTGCCCATGTGATCTTGCACTTGGGCAAATCCCATTTTATCCAGGCACCCTGGGAATCTTGTCCTTTGCCATTGACATCCACTGTTCTGCCTTGTGGGTCCAAAGTTCCAACTGGATTGTGTCCTATCTGGTCCTTGCATTTGCATCTCCCAACTGTTGGAAATGTGCAGAGCCGAGGCCTTGCCGCCAGACGCATTGGTTGCCAATGATGTCTTGCAGCTTTAGAGAACTTATTGCCTGCTCTAGCACTGTGTTGGCAGCCTACTTGCGCCCAGACCTGGTTGCGACACCTGCTTGCTTTACTAGGTCGTCGCTGGAGTCTCTCAGACATAATAACACTCTGCATTTTGCCACCTTGTACTCCTACGCAATTGATGACGAGGGAGTTGTAGCAGATGCTCGACTCCAGTGTAGTGCCAAGGTTACGCCATCTGCTGCCGATATGAGTAGGTTCATCCCCACAACAAAAAAGATGGGTGAGATGGTACACCCTGTTGGAATCCCCCTCTGAAGGTCCTGCCAGTCAGGCTTTTGTGAATCTGAGTTTGATGCATCCGAGATAGCTGGTGATCATGTCTTGAATAGTATTTGAGATGTGATAGTAGGCGAGTTCTTCTTGGATGTGATCATGTGGGATTTGCCTGTAGGCATTTGTGAGATCTAACCAGACAACTTCTAGGTCAGCTTTCTTCTGCTCGGCCTCTCGGATCAATTGACCGATCATCAAAGTTTGTTCTAGACTGGGATACCACCCCTCTGGATGGAAGTGTTGATGTAGTTGCTCTGCGTCATGTAAGAGGTCAACCTTTCTGTAAGCATGGAGAAGAAAATCTTGCATTCCATATTCAGGAGGGAGATTGTTCTAAACTGGGCGATTGTAGAGGAACCCTTTTCCTTTGGAACAAAACATCCCTCTGCCAACTTCTAGCTTGATGGGATCATGCCTTTAGTCCAGATCTTCCTCATGATCTTCCACAACCTCCAGAGAAGACTAGGGTATTTCTTGTGCACCTTATATGGTATACCGCTTGGGCCGGGGGCAGCTGATGCCTTAGCTTTCCGGGTGATATCTTGGATTTCCTGTTATGTGGGCTCCTTCACATTCAGCTCAGTTGATGGTTCTCCTTGCTTGCCAATGTTGTGGTTAGTTCCTAGCCCCTGACCCCTACTGGGATCACTGTGAGCCTCCTGAAGGAACTCCCCCACCTCTGACTTTAGGCGGGAAAGTGTGCCAGATAACAAACTGTGCAAGCCTCTTCTCTTTCCTCCATCTTTGCTGTTGCAGGTAATCTTCTCTTCAGAGTTTATACAGCTGTTTCCACAACTTGCAAGTTAAGTCCTCGATACCCTCTCTCTCAGCCGATGAGCTGGACTTGAACTGTTTGTTGAGTTTCTTATCTCTCCACTCAAATCTCCCTTTCCTGCCTGTTTAGCTGCTGCAGTGGTTGAGGCTGACCTTCCTGCTTCATTGAGCCAAAACATTCCTTAGCAAGGTCATAAGCTATAGTTGTGAGTGAGTCAACCTTTTTGTGTACAGGGCCTGCCAAAGTTGCTTCCAGAATGCCATTTAGGTCATCATCAAAGTGCATCCAAGCATTGTTGTCTGTGGATTTTGGATAACTGACCTTCTCCCTCCTAGATGAATGGATTGAGGCTACTGGAGAGGAACTCCTTTAGTCTGGCCTCTGGTATTGGGTCAGCTAAGTGCGGAGAGATCTTCAGCTCTGTGGGGTGTTTCCTGGCTGGAGTTCTCCCTCGTCCTGCCGGACACTAAGTCTATGCGCTGCACTTGGGTCACTGATGTTCCACACCTGGACCTGTTCTGGTGTACCTTGAGCCCTCGAGTGTTTCTGCAGATTTTCCCATAATGACACCTTATCATGAATTCCTCTCCAGTCAACGTTGATTGTTTTAGCTTTCTCATAGTCATGCTTCCTCTCCTGGCCATTACCGGAGTGTCCGTCCCATTGAGTCTTTTATTCTCCCCCCTCTCGGGAGACTCTGGGGGTATTGCTTATTTTGTTCACTCATAGCATGAGTTGGTGCCCTCTTGCGAGTGCTGCCCACAAGGTTGCTAGCCTTGTTTGCCCATGCCAGACTTTCCTGAAGGTCAGCTGTCTCTCCAGCGTCACCGACCTCTCTCGGTTGCCATCCAGTCTTTCCCGGAAGTCACTGGTGATCTAGAGGTTACTCGGGACTGTTGTGGTTCCCATTCAGAAATGTTTTCATATTTTTGAAGTCCCTCAAAACAATCCTCAAACAACCGGAGAGAGACAGACTCTTCAGAAAATTTGACTTTATTCAGGTATATGAACTAGTACAAAGCTGACTTGTTTTTGTGCAAGAAGAACTGAAACTCGATTTTTCACACCCAGTCTTTATACCATCATCAAAGGAAATTTCTTCCAAATATGGTTTTTTCGTCCTCTCATGTTACAATGGTTCAATAACGTAATGTCTGCTTCTTACTTGTTTTTCAATGGTACAATAACGTAATGTCTGCATCTTACTTGTTTTTCTTTTTTCTCATTGGTTGGAATCCTTTGCAAAAAACTACTTCAAGGCTACTTAATTGTTTAAGAGAACTTTTAAATGGGTCATAGGTTGTCCCAGAGACAGGCAAACTAAAACGCTGCCCACATGCCCTGAGAACTGCAACCAAAATATTACTCCCCTCTTACAGTCTAATATTGGTTATACATACAGTGTTGTTAAAAAGAATTTGCTCCCTTCCTGATTTTTTTTTCTTTTTTTTTGCAAATTTGTCACACTTAAATGTTTCAGATCATCAAACAAATTTTAATATTAGACAAAGATCATCCGAGTAAATGCAAAATGCGGTTTTTAAATGATGATTTCATTTATTTAGGGAAAAAAGCTATCCAAACCTACCTGGCCCTATGTGAAAAAGTAATTGCCCCCCCTTGTTAAATCATGAATTTTACTGTGATTAACCACATTTTTTGAGTTCAATTTCACTAGCCACACCCAGAGCTGATTACGGCCAGACCTGTTGAATCAAGAAATCTCTTAAAGGAGGAGACCGCACTTCGGCAAAGTTTCAGCGGAAAGTAGAATTCTTGAAGTGTCTAAAACACATTTTAATTTGATAATAATCCAGTGCAACGCATTTTTAAACCAGCGAGTCTTCAAATTGGCTTCAATATCAGGGGGCAGACATTTTTACTTGGGGAATCTTCTGATTTTGAATTTGATCTTCGGAAACCTCACCTTTAAATGCTTAATAACCTAAACCTCTCGCAGTTTACATCTCCCAATTAGCCACAGTTGCTCAGACTAATTGGTAAAAATTGCTGCGTCAGGACCTGGACGACTTGCTGTAATTGATAGAACCATGAATTCTGCTCTCTACCAGAAAATCCTGAGGGAGAATGTCCGACCATCAGTTTGTGACCTCAAGCTCAAGCGCACTTGGGTTATGCAGCAGGACAATGATCTGAAACAAACCAGCAAGTCCACCTCTAAATGGCTTAAAAAAGACAAAATGAAGGTTTTGGAGTGGCCTAGTCAAAGTCCAGACTTAAATCCCATTGAGATGCTGTGGCATGACCTTAAACAGGCCGTTCATGCTTGAAAACCCTCCAATGTGGCTGAATTAATACAATTCTGCAAAGAAGGGTGGGCCAAATTCCTCCACAGCTATGCGAAAGACTCAGTGTCAGTTATCGTAAACACTTGATTGCAGTTGTTGTCGCCAAGGGTGGCACCACCATTTATTAGCTTTAGGGGGCAATTACTTTTTCACATAGGGCCAGGTAGGTTTGGATAGCTTTTTCCCTCAATGAATGAAATCGTCATTTAAAAACTGCATTTTGTCTTTACTTAGGTTATCTTTGTCTAATATTAAAATTAGTTTGATAATCTGAAACATTTAAGTGTGACAAATATGCAAAAAAATAAGAAATCAGGAAGGGGGCAAATACTTTTTCACAGCACTGTGCTACGTCCTTATGATGCGCAACAAGCACACAGAGTAAGAGTTCCCTGCGTTAAGTCACTTGACCAGGTGGCCATATTAATTTTTTTTTTTTTTTGTCGAGTCATATGTCTGACACTATAGAAGATAGATGACGATTGCAGCTTGGCACTTCTGGAGTATGCCTATCGTTTTTTGATTGGACCAGTGGTTTGACCGCCATAATGTATTTTGACCTGGGTGTTTGACAATCTTCTACAGAACCAATGAAGCAATCAAGGTGAGATGTTACACATTTATAGATAGTGGTGAGCTCTATTGAGTTTGCAAAAACCATTGACTTCCATTTAAAATTACAAAAGGCATTACTTGACAAAGTTTATCACACGAAATAAATATCCGTTCCAGCCAAAGTGTACGGAAACGGCTGAATGCGCACCAAGCAAATTCACAATTTTTCGACCACAGTTCAACCGAAGCACATGAGAATCAAGGAATACAATCCAGAAACACAATCTTCTTATCCATCAATTCGACAACGTGAAAACTGTTCTGTTCAGTCATGTGACCTAGCCGAATTCTTTGGACAAGGTATATATCAGGGATCCCGGCCTCAAAGCATTTTCAATCTGGTTATTATTGCTGTTGCCCTTGGTGCAATAGTGACAGGAGTTGATATTACAGGAGTTGGCAACAAACTTTTTATAGCACATTTTTACCTTTGTAAAATGTGCTCAAGTTCTTAAATGCTCTTTAAAGATTAAAGATGATAATGAAAATAAGACAGAAGTCATGCACAGTACACTGAACAAGTGCCTTCATCACTAAAGCCATACCGATATTGTGGAAGTAGGGAACTCTCTGATTTAGAATGTGTTACATATAAGCCTCCGTGGTTTTCCAAGTAGCTTAAAAGTTTTACATCTGTAAGTGGGAACAACAGCTCAAAAATGAGCACAGTATACGTACTGTGAGTGTGTTTACAGTATTTGCATGTAGGTGTCAAACATACCATTAATTACGGCAGCATTTATGCGTGAGGAATGAAAATCTAAGACATGTCTGACAATGTAGTTGCATCGGTAAATTAAATGTCTTTGAATTAAATTGAGGGTATGACAGCACTAGTATAATACTGAACGAAGGATTGATCAGTTCAGCTTTTGCATTTAATGACAATTCCAAACAATAAATTATTAAGGTTTTGCTGCAACCGATATAACAGAATACTTAATTGGATTTGCCTGGCATCCGCAGTCCATTTGCCAAATGATTCTGGCTAATTACAGTTAAGAAGTAATTTAAATCTCTCATCAGCGCGCATACTCAACGCCCACTTTTCAACAAATCCTATTTAACTACACCCGTAGAAACTGAGAGCGTGATGTTTGCTCAAAATTGATGCATGTATCCTATCAGTTATGGAGGCATTTCATGAGTAGCAAGCCTGCTTCAAAAGCTCTCAACCCATCAATTGGCTAATTACTGACCTCACATAAAAGTGTGTGGTTGCTTATGTTAAAAGTGCTTGTACAATGTAAATGACTGTTGGAGAGTCAAGATTTTAAGGACCTAGTTCAAAATCAAAGTCTTATTTACCAATTCAAGGACACATTTATCCTCTCTTATGATATTGGGAGGAATTACGTGGCTTTGTTATGAAATAACACCTCAGTTTTAAATTTGATGTTTTTTGTTTTCTTGTCTCTTCTCAAATAATTTACTGAACCTTAAGGGTACGGCCTGTGAGAGCCTTCGCCTTTTCTGGCTGAAATACTGACTGATATACCCTGTCAAAATGTGCATACGCTGCACAAGTGTCGAGGTTATGTACTGCCATGCTGCCTAAGCTGATGTAGAGTCCCAACAAGGTATTTTCTTAGTGTACAAGACTGTAGCCCTCCTATAATTGTGAGTGGAAACAATTAAAAACATAAAAATGAAATAAAAGAAAGAAAAATTCCAGAGGGGCTCCAGACAAGACCATTTTAAACAGAGCTCAGCACAATGCCTGTTGGGGGGCAGTCGTAGCTATTTTAAACAGAGTATGATGCATGACAGAGAATAAAAACCCGCAAATATTTTCAATAGCTGTGACTATGTACGCACATGCATCCACACATGCATGCATTCATATATAAAACCTCACAAACACTTGACTACCATGGCAAATTTCAGCCTCACGGGCAGATAGTTGGAGTTGCTGTAGGGTGGGATCAGCCCAGAGAACCAATAAACAGATAGATGTTTGTGTGCCAATGAACTGATGGACCAACAGAATGCGATACAGAGATGCCGGTCACAGCGGAAAATGTTACACTACTTTTGGGCATGATGTAATCATAAACTTAACATTAAATTTAAGAGTCAATTACAAATGGCTGAGATGTTATGAAACTGAGCCTGCTTTACCTATAGGGTTGAGGTTAAACGACACCACTGAAAAAGAGAACGTTTGCTGAGTCCAATGATGCCTTCACAACAGTTTACAACAAAAGGAATAAATTTGAGAGATGATGTGGCTGAACTGTAGGAGGCAGGGCAATCTATCATCTATGAACAAGACTAGGTGCAACCTAGCATATGGCCAAGTGCTGTCTGAGAATGTGTGCCCAAGAAAAGGGTGCGCATTGACGATATTAAATATTAATCTGAAATTATAAACCTCCCTTCTCCCTCCTAAAAGGGCGCCCCCTTTTAAAATCGTTCTGGCGAGTAAAAAGCCAAAAACAGTGGAGGTTTGATTCGTAATTCTTTCCCTTTCTTTGAATCCCATCTCCCATTTCAGCATTTTTTACATTTAAAACAGAAACCTCTTCCTGTCGCACCCTATGAAACATCAGCACAGAAGGACGTGACTTCGTAAGCCTAGCCATCATGTGCCGTTTTATGAGCTACTCGAGGTCTGCAGTCCCAAAAATAAACAAATAATACTCGGACAAAATCCTAAATTTGAATAAAGTGATTCATCGCATTATAAAGGACTTACTTTTTTAATTCAATCAACTATCTTTAATGAATGTAACTTGTCATTTCTGCCAACACAAATACATCCAGGCAGCAGGCTAATCCCATAAAAGGCATAAAATAATGATAGCCTGATAATCGTTCCCTTTGGGCTCATCACCAGCATTCTTAAAATGCTCCGAAACCGGCGATTTTATTTTAGGCCAATGATATTCGCACTTATAGCCTACTTGTGGCCAGTGCTGAATTTTTTTCTTGGCCACACTTCGCACTTATACCTGTGGCGAATGCAGAAATTTTCCCTTGGCCACAGCTTAAAAAATAAGTTCGGCCAAGAAAAAAATTTTGGCTTTGAACACACTTAAAATAAGTGTGGGCAATGGAGCAATGTGCATCTTCGCCACACTTGTAAGTGCGTCTAACACGAATTTCGATCAATTTTTGTGCTTGGACGCACTTAAATAAGTGCGTTTAGTCACTTTGTTTATTTTATTTCCATCTTTTTACTGCAGATACGTGAAAGCCATTCTCAAGCTTTCGGTAATGAGTGCATTCTCTCAAACATAAGCTTACGCAGTACTTGTCGCAATGACTGTGCTCTCTGAGTGGTATTCCTTCATGGCCCAGGAATTTAGCCGATCTGAATAAATTTTACAACACTGTCCTATCAGTATGTTGATTCCTAGCTGCAAACTCTGACAGCATAGCGCTGATTAGAGTTACTTAAAATCGTTCTGGCGAATAACAAGTCAAAAAAAGTGGAGGTTTGTTTCGTAATTATGTCCCTTTCTCTGAATCCCATCTTCCATTTCAGCATTTTTTACACTTAAAACTGAAACATATTCAAGTCGCACCCTATGAAACATTGGCGCAGAAGGATGTGACTTTGTAAGCCTAGCCATCATGTGCCGTTTTATGAGCTACTCGAGGTCTGCAGTCCCAAAAATAAACAAATAATCCTCAGTCAAAATCCTAAATTTGAATAAAATGATTCATTGCATTATCTATGACTTACATTTTTAATTCAATCAATTATCTTTAATAAATGTAACTTGTCGCTTTCGCCAACATAAACATCTGGGCAGCAGGCTAATCACATAAAAGGCATAAAAAAATGATAGCCTGATAATCATTCCCTTTGGACTTCTCATCAGCATTCTTAAAACGCTCCGAAACCGGCGATTTTATTTTATTTTCATCTTTTTACTGTGGGTACGTGAAAGCCATTCTCAATCTTTCGTTAACGAGTGCATTCTCTCAAACATAAGCTGACGCAGTACTACTTGCCGCGATGACTGTGCCCTCTGGGTGGTATTCCTTCATGGCCCAGGAATTCAGATGATCTGAATAAATCTAACACTGTCCTAGCAGTATGTTGATTCCTAGCTGCAAACTCCAACAGCATAGCGCTGATTAGTTACTTAAATCATAGCAAACACATGTAGTGAATCAGAGTGCAGGCCTGACAACTTGTGCTGACCAAGTTTTTCTTTTGCCTTTTCCCAGTTGCTCAATCCCCCCCTTAACAAACAAACTGTCACCGTAGTTGTGCAGATAAATCAAAGAATACCGTCAGTTTCCTTAACACAATGCAATTTTTGCCATTTTTCAAACAAACCTCATTGAAAGGATCTTTCAAATCACACCGTGCCGAATTTTCTTCCAGGAAATGCAATGCTTGGTTGGAAGGATCCCAAGTGCATGGCAGCGCTAAAGTTAATGATCCACTGCTTGTGCTCTTCACTGGAGCGACAAGCCTACTGGTGCTCGGTGCAAGCTATTGCGGTGACATTATTGTTGCATAATTCTATCATCTGTAATGTTATTTTCATCACTGTCCTTGCATCCATGAGTAACGTAAGTGTTTGTATCAGTTACTTTAGTTTTCTTTTAAATATTGTTTGGAGGGGAAAGACATATCCCTCTCTGCTTGCTGTCGTTCGCCGTTTTTTGCTTCCCACTGCGTTTGTGTCAGCGCCTTCCGCTTCCTTGAGAAAGGAATATACAATCCCTCAATACATATTAAAAATGTAAAAAAAATTCAACTCAGATTTTTTACACAAAGGTTTCAGACATAGATTGTACAAAACAGTTTTAACCCAATTCATATTTTATTTTTCTGTCTTAATTTTTACTGTTTAAAGTTACTGTTACATTGAGAATGCTGTAAGTCTGCAGCCGCCACCAGGAAGTGCTTCAAAAGAAGGGGCGCCCTTGTACACTTAAACATATTAAATACAAATGACGTCAATGCCCGGCCAGCCAGCCAACCAGCCGATCATCGGCCAAACAGTCGTTGAAGTTCTTCCCCGCCGGCCGACAAATCGCTGAACAGCCAGCCAGCCAATCGTCGGCCAACCAATTGTTTAAGTTCTTCCCTGCCGGCCGACCAATCGCTGAACTTGTTCCCCGCCGGCCAGCCAATCATTGAACTTGATCACTCAGGTAGGTAGTCAGTCAGTCACTCACTCACTCAGCGAAATTCGCGTTTATAGGGGCCTGGCCGCTATTCGCGGCCCAGCCCAAAAATTAACTGAGCAAAGTTCAGTGATGACTACCTCAACTGCCTAAAACAAGTGGTGAATGAGTTGAGAAAAATGTGTGGCTAAAGCATTGGTGGTGGTGCTAATATGCACCATTGAAACAAGAGACTCTCTGAGGTTAACACCTACCAATGAAAAAGGAACTCTCTGTTGAGTGCAATGAGGCCTCCCACAAGAATCTACAACAAACGGTTTATGAGTCATGAAGAGAGGTGTGGCTGAAGTGTGAAGGGGCAGGGCAAACTGTCACCACTGAAAAAAGAACACAGCTGAGTGCAATGGCTTCTCTCACAAGAGTCTACAAAGAATGGTTCATGAGTTATTAAAGGGGGAAGGGTTAAAGTGTAGGGGTGTGGCAAACGGTCACCAATATTAATAACATATTAAATACGAATGACGTCAACACCTGGCCAGCCAGCCAACCAGCCAGTCATTGGCCAAACAGTTGTTGAAGTTCTTCCACCGCCGGCCGACCAATCGCTGAACAGCCAGCCAGCCAATCGTCGGCCAACCAATCGTTTAAGTTCTTCCCTGCCGGCCGACCAATCGCTGAACTTGTTCCCCGCCGGCCAGCCAATCATTGAACTTGATCACTCAGGTAGGTAGTCAGTCAGTCACTCACTCACTCAGCGACATTCGCGTTTATAGGGGCCTGGCCACTATTCGCAGCCCAGCCCAAAAATTAACTGAGTAAAGTTCAGTGATGACTACCTCAACTGCCTAAAACAAGTGGTGAATGAGTTGAGAAAAATGTGTGGCTAAAGCATTGGTGGTGGTGCTAATATACGCCATTGAAACAAGAGACTCTCTGAGGTTAACCCCTACCAATGAAAAAAAAAAAAAGGAACTCTCTGTTGAGTGCAATGAGGCCTCCCACAAGAATCTACAACAAACGGTTTATGAGTCATGAAGAGAGGTGTGGCTGAAGTGTGAAGGGGCAGGGCAAACTGTCACCACTGAAAAAAGAACACAGCTGAGTGCAATGGCTTCTCTCACAAGAGTCTACAAAGAATGGTTCATGAGTTATTAAAGGGGGAAGGGTTAAAGTGTAGGGGTGGGGGAAACCGTCACCAATGAAAGATAAACTCTCCTTTGTCCAAGGAGATGCCTCCCACAAGTGTCTAGAATAGTGAAGTGATGACGTCACAGCTACTTAGCTTCTGGTGCCGGAAGTAAAATCCCTACAGAAATTTATAATGGGGTAAGGACACTTTCCGGCATGGCTTGAACTCATACTAATTTTATGAGCCAGCTTGCTCCAGGATTATCCTACGGGGTATAAGAATGCAAATATTCACAACAAATTTGTTGTTTATTGCCAAAAGGCCATACTTTTGCAGTTTCAGTCCAGTTCTTAGTGCACTTTTGCGAACTACACAAATGGGCAAGTCACCCTTGATTTGTTCCCAGCCAGTTGAGTGCCACAGTTTCAGCAAACTTTCACAACATAACTCGATGGAGGCCGATCAGTGAGCTAAATTGCCGTTGGCTATCTCAGTGCAACCCTTACTACAAAGCAGGCCACTATCAGCTATCTAGCTACATGCCTAGAAATGAATGGATAACAGTGAATAGCTATTATTTCGTCATTTAGCTAGCAAGCATTTATGTGCAAGAAATATGACTAGCTATGCCAGTGTACTACCTAGCTGGCCAGCTAGTTAGCTAATTACATCTTGTGCACATAGCTAAATTGATATAAAACAGTAGATAGTTTACAGTCACTTACTGTTAACTTAGCAAGCAAGCTAGCATGATTATTCAGCAAATATAACTAGTTAAGCTAGCAAATTAGCTAGCTAGCTACTTCACTAGCCTAGCTAGTCAGCTAGTTAAGTCAATAAAAACAGTTAATTGCCATTATTTGGCTACTTCGTAACTGTTGAGCAGCGAACATTTAACTAGCTGGCATTTCCTTGCACCAAATATGATGTTAGCCAACTACCGAAGTCAGTGAACTAACTCGCTGGCTAAGCTAGCAAGCCAACAGTTAGTTTGCTTGCTCAGCTTACCTTACTTGGTGGCTATAAATCAATAGAAACCGTGAATAGTGATTATTTCAGTACTTAAATAGCGTTAGATGAGTAAGTAAACATGAATTAGATATGTAGCTAGGCCAGTTATGTGTTAACAAGGCTGATTAGCTTGTTCGCTAGCTAGCGAGTTTTTCAGCAAACAAACGTTGGCCAAAGATGTGCGGCTATTAAAGTAAATTGGAGCTAGTTGCAAAACTTGATATCTAGCAAGGTAAGCATAACTAAGTAGAACGTAGAGTGGCTAACTAATTAGCATAGCCTCACCAGGCTAAGCAAACAAATAGCTATGGCAAGGTGCCTGAAATTTCTAATGCAATCTTAACTCGTTCTGGGGTGCGTTTCCCAAAAGCATAGATGCTAACTTACATAGTTGGAATCACTGACTGTGAATGAATGAATTATGTGAGTTGCTACCATAGTGAACAACTATGCATTTGGAAAATGCACCCCTGCCCAGGAATTAGGAGGACCATGGGACATGTAGCTTTTAGACTACAAAGAGGATTAGCATGGTGGCAAAAAATTTAAATGATTTAAATTATAGCTGACTCTGGTTAAAAAAAAAAAAAAAAAAAGGCATTTGTTGTTACCTGGAAATATGACGGAAAAATCTTGAAATTGATGGAGGCTTGAAAACAACGGGAATGCTTCAAAAGTGAATATTTAAAAAGTCTATGTGTAAAACGAATGGGAACTTTTACTTCCGACACCAGCATGACTTCATCACTACATTACTCTATAACAACTGATTCATGATTTATGAAAGTTAAATCAGAAATATAGTGTGTGTATGTGTGTGTAAGTGTCTGTGTGCGCATAAATATGTCTGTTTTTCTGCATGTTTTTCTATAAAATTTGGAGCCATATCATGGGAACTTCTTCTTGTTATAGACCACTCCCACTCCCCCAACCCCTTTTTGCCAATTGGCAAATACTTTTTCACGGCATTGTATGTCTTGCTGAGGTTGGCCTGATCTACAGGTAATATTTGTTGTACAGCTTGGCGGCTCACTAAAATCCTTTTATGGGCTAGGTACTTAATAGAAGTGGAATGAGTTACACCATATTTACGGGATCGTAAAGTGAAAGGAAACTGGTAGTTGGTGTTATGGAACAGTCATAAAGGTCAGTGATTGGTGAGTTTATTTGCATTCTTGTTATGGGAATGGCTTGCACTTGGCAGATGAATTGAAATTAGTTTGAGCATCATTAATCAATAGCTTATCAGTTAGGGAATTAATCCCTTTGCGCAGATGCCGAATGTGACCTGTTACCTTATTTAAGGCTTTAGAATTCAAGATTGCAGGTTCATAGGGAGGAAAGGAATCGCTCAACTGAGTCAAGACAGCATTTAGAATTCCAATGTAGCATTTAGAATTCCATCGTATTTCAGTTTATTTTCATGATTTTGGTTGAGAAAAAGGGCTGCAAACATAAAAAATCTTCATGAAAATTCAGCATTGAAATAGTAAAAAAAATAATACTGAGAACTGAAAAATGGCTGGGGGTTAAAACTATGCATTTCTGGGATCATAAACTCCTTGACCGCAAGTTTTCTTTATCAGAGCATGAAACTCTAAGACAGCTCTCCAGTTGGCTCCTGAAACTCTCATATTCCTCAAAATGGTGCACTGTCAAATCATAAAAGAATCATATATTTAACACAAATCAACTTTTGATGCATGAAATTCAATATGAATTAATGATTTTCTTTTAGGATGAGTTTAGCATGAGTTTATCGATATATATGCAATTTGACATCAATGGTCACCATTAACCTCTCCAAACCCAAAACACGCCTTTTCTCCATGAAAGTTTAGAATTTTGTCCATTTCTTCAGAGTACCACAAGCTAGCACACATACTCATTAAAGGAACTGCTTATTTAACGGTCAGAACATTCACCCTGCAATGCAAAGCTAGCAGTTCCCACTTCCAAGATTGCAACCTTATAAAAACATTTTCCACTCCTTCTAAGGAACAAGTATAACTCACTCACTCAGTGACATCTGAAATATACCTTATGATAACAGAACAGACATTTCTCTTTCAGGACAAAGCAGGCCATATGCTAACCTAAATTGGACAGAATGGGGCAAGGAACGTAGCAGGGGGTCTTCCAAAGTGCTTGAACTGTTTGCATTTTAAACGAGCCAAAGCCTCGGAATTCGATTTCATTGAATACAGTATAAATTCTACTACCCCAATTCTGAAATAGTTGGGACAAAGTGTAAATTGTGAATAAAATCAAAATGCAATAACTTTCAAATCTCACCAGCCAGTATTTTATTCACAATAGAACAGAGATAACATAGCAAATGTTGAAACTGGGAAATTTTACAATTTTATCCACAAAATGAGCTCATTTCAAATTTGATGGCTGCTACAGGTCTCAAAAAAGTTGGGACAGGGGCCTGTTTACCATGGTGTAGCATCCCCTCTTCTTTTTAACACAGAGTGGAGGTGTCTGGGCATTGAGGAGACAAGTTTCTTGAGTTTAGCCATTGGAATTTCATCCCCTTCTTGTTTAAAGGGATAGTCCACCCAAAAACTATAATTTGTATATCAATTACTCACCATTAGATGTCACGAACGGACAAAGTTGTTTTTCACCTGGCGCAACTTTATGGCCACTGGAGAGTTTTGAAAAATTATCCAAATTCCTTTTTTGCTGGAAGTAAATGGGGTCACCCAGTAGCAATGGTAAAAAGTCCACAAAACGTCTGTTGACAAACTTTCAAACCATCGTCAAACGCATCGTCCAGTATAATCCAAGTCTGCTTTGTCCACTCGTATCCTCAGAACTCTAGAAACGCGGTTATTTTTCGTTAAAAATAATAAAATACCACAGTTATGCTTCAAGTAAGCTCGCGCATTCAATGGAAGTCCCGCCTCCCTGCTCGTTCCCAGAGACTAATAAAGTTTTTGAAACACGTCTTCTCCCTTCTCCCAAAAATAGCTGCAGTATGTGGTTTTGCATTGACCTGCTGAAATACACAAGGCCTTCCCTGGAATAGATGTCATCTGGAGGGGAGCATATGTTGCTCTAAAACCTTTATATACCTTTCAGCATTCATGGTGCTTTTTAAAACAGGCAAGTGTCCCACACCATATGCATTAATTCATCCCCATACCATCAGAGATGCTGGCTTTTGAACTGAACGCTGATAACAGGAGGGGTGGTCTTTCTCCTCTTTTGCCCGGAGGACACGACGCCCATGATTTCCAACAAGAATCTCAAATTTGGACTCGTCTGACCACAGGACACTTTGCCACTTTGCTACAGTCCATTTTAAATTAGCCTTGGCCCACAGAATACAGCGGCGCTTCTGGATCATGCGCAACATTGGCTTCCTTTTTGCATGGTAGAGTTTTAGGTGGCATCTGTGGATGGCATGTGTTTACAGACATTGGTTTCTTGAAGTATTCCTGGGCCCATTTAGTAATGTCAATGACAGAATCATGCCGGTGAGTGATGCAGTGTCGTCTGAGGGCCCGAAGATCACGGGCACCCAGTAAAGGTCTTCGGCCTGTCCCATACGCACAGAGATTTTTCCAGCTTCTCTGAATCTTTTGATGATGTTATGCACTGTCGATGATGAGACCTTCAAAGCCTTTGCAATTTGACGTTGAGGAACATTGTTTTTAAAGTATTCCACAATTTTTTTAAGCAAGCCTTCACAGGTTGGAGAGCCTCTGGCCGTCTTTACTTCTCAGAGACTCAGCCTTTCTAAGACATCCCTTTTATAGCCAATCATGTTACATACCTGATGCCAGTTAACTTAATTACTTCCTAAATGTTCTTTCAGCTGATTCTCTTATATCTTAATTGCTTTTTCAGCCCTTTTTTGCTTGTGTCCCAACTTTTTTGAGACCTGTTGCAGCCAGAAAATTTGAAATAAGCTCATTTTGTGGATAAAAATGTAAAATGTTTCAGTTTCAACATTTGAAATGTTATCTATGTTCTATTGTAAATAACATATTGGCTCATGTGATCTGAAAGTCATTGCATTTTGATTTTATTCACAATTTACATCTCGTCCCAACTATTTCAGAATTGGGGTTGTAAAAGAAGGAGCCACATTAAGCAAAATGCCACCACATGCAATATTATGAGCAAGGACTAACGGTTTCTCTTGCTTACCAATGTGGCAAAAAAAGCTCTGTGATCATCATGGCTATGGTAGACCGAGAATAAAAAACAGCTGGCCAGCTAGCCATAAGTGAAAAAAATATAAAATTGCACTCCCTCATAAAATGAACAAAGACCTTTCTTAATTGAATTCCTCCAGAGACATAGATCTATTCGGTAGAAGGAACCCCCCAGTCTTGTTTCATTCGGAATAATTCCCATTGACTGAGTCCTTATCTCATTCAAATCCCATAAATGTAAGTGAGCACTTCAGGCCTGTTTTCGGAAGTCTGTTTTTTCAATTGCGTCATTTTTAGTTGCGCAACATTAAGAGAATACGACATAACTGCTGTTACGCAAAGGTTTGAATACTTTTCTGATGGTCCAATCAATGTCTTTCCGTTACAGTGGAAAGTTTATACTCTCTGGAATTGGACAAGAAACGTGTCAATAAATACATCATTACCAGGGAAGTTTCACATGGGAGCGAACTATAACTTTGTTTTATGCAGATGTGCCTAAGTTAGCAATTGAGTGAGAGGCTAATGAAGGAGAGTACTTGGGAGGATATAAGGGAGCGGTGAATTCGTCAATGCAGGAATTTAAGTGTAAATCCATGGTAGGGAATTACGCATTTTTCATATGTGATGACTATAATTGATAGTTGAATGACATAGTATCAATAGCATTAATAGTAAAGACATGGTATCAATTTTTGCTGCAGAAAACTGATTTTTCTTAACTGCTTATTTGGGATACCATTGGTTCACTATAGGGTAATTCCATGTCAAATGTCCGAATGACTCCCACTTGACCATCTCAGATTTGGCTGAAAGAAATCCAGCCAGTGCATTCACCTCCTAGTAGGAGAAATCCAAAATTTTAGCTCTAAGCTCCTAATAGTTTTGTCATAAAAAAATAGTTTTGCAACTAAGTTCTGGCCCTTTTTGAACAGCGATTTCTGAGGAGCCACTTTCACATGGCTGTATCTAGAAAGGTATTTCAGCTAGGTCCTTCAAATTTTCAGGGGTGAAAATCTGCTACTCTAACTTGAGGAATATGGACTTATGAATGTGTCCCTTTAGTTCATCATATATTTTTTGGTGCTTAAAGTTGCTCGAAAATTTTACTCTATGCTCTGCGGTAGCATATTTGAAGGACTGTAAAAAGCCTAATGTCAAAGACAGGGATTTGGTATTGCACATACAGCTTCCCATATATGTTGTGTATTTTATATTCTAATTCTGCCCCTCTCTTATGAATAATCTAGAAAATATTAAAGGTGCACTATGCAAGTTTGTTTACTTTCTACGCGATTATATTTTTGTCTCAACTCGACAACATCTCTCCACGATCCGCTAGCTGCCTGCCCCTAAATTCACTGTAAAAAAAAAATCCAGGCTCTGGAGACCACACAGGCGTCACAAACTGCAAATAAACACAAGGGGCACAGGCTGTGCCCCATAACATAACAAACAGTAACGGCCAATCACCGACAAGAGTTGACAGTTATGGAAGCATGGGAAGGAGGGAACTATGGGAGGGAGGGGCGGGCTACCTCTGTTTTGTTTGAGTTCGAATGTCAACAGAAGGGAAAGCAAACAAACTTGCATAGTGCATCTTTAAGGCTTGAAAAAGAAAAAAATAAAATTTGTGCTATTTTTAACATTTTATACCAAAAAAATGAGACCATCCACCAATATCAAATTGACTGTCTTGGAAAGATTAGATGCCTGTTATTAACATATCCAAAATTTGTGATGGGGTTCTGCTTTATTTTCTTCAAACATTATTTTATAAAATGCACATAGTTAATGATAGAAAGCTTAAACTCAACAAAGTGCTTTATTTCATAAATGGTTCAATAAGGGCCGGAACTTAGTTGCAAAACTATTTTTTCATGACAAAACTATTAGGAGTTGAGAGCTAAAATTTTGCATTTATCCTTTTAGGGGGTGTATGCATCCGCTGGAATTTTTTCAGCCAAATCTGAGATGGTCGAATGTTATGGTTCTGTGTTTTTGCTGCCACGATTCTGGGTTTTTGCCATGTCTTTTCTTTATTCATTTTGCTTATTTTACATCCCGGTTTTTCTGTCATTTTCTGCCATTTCTGTATTCATTGCACTTATCACCCCTGTCTTGTGATCAGTTTGGTTCAGTCCATTCTCCCAGTCTGCGTGCTTACATGCTTCGGGTGATTTCAGTGGTTTCTGCTGTTTCATATTATTACTTCAATTCTCGTTTACTTCCTTCGCCTTGCTTTCCTTGATTACTAATAGTACTAACATTTGTATTTTGTATCATAGTTTACTAACCTAACTAATCCATGTACATATTACTAACTAACTAACGAGCACTTTGGTTAATTTGTAAAGTTGCACCACTACTAATTACTACTAATGCAATCTCAGCTCTCGCCCTATTCTAGTCTCTGCCCCTTGCTTTACTTTCCCTGCATCTTCCTGTGTTTCCGCGAGATCTCTCACACGTGCTTAATTGCTATCCTGCACTCCTTGTCTGTGCACGTAGAACTCCTTGACCGGAGCTGTTTATCTGTCATAGGTTGTCTTCGTGGATCCTGTCCATGTCTTAGCGATTGCCAATTATTTGTGGTTTAGGACCTCCCCGTGTGTGCTTCCCTTTGTAATTAGTTCTTATCCAATTCACCTGGCCCTGCATAGCATGTGACTTCCCTCTGGTCTATTGAAGGTCTTCACTGCAGTTTGTTCCCTCTCAAAGACATTGATCAATTTTCACTTGTGCAGAGCTCCTTATATGCCTTTTGATTATTGCTTCTCCTAGGACATTTTTTGTACGACCTTGAGATTGCCTTGTCCTTGCTATTCTTGTTTGTTCCTGTTTGGATTTAGACCCATTTTCTGTACGACCACCATTCCTGTTTTTGATGACCAGTGTATTACCTACCCTTCTGGATTCTGACTACGATTTTGGATTACTGTTTCATGTACCGTTGCACATCTGCTTCTCTGGTTCTGATCCCTGCCTGTTATTTTGACTTCGCTTTTTGGATTCTGATTTTGGCTTGGCAATTCCTGTGTCTTCTGGTCTCGACCCATTTTTGCAATAATGGCTTACGATTTTTGGAATTTCGGTTCTCGTGTGTGGTTCCTGAACGCACCATCACATCAAGTGGGAAGTTTCTCTGAAATTCGGACATTTGACATGGAATGGCCCTATAGCTGAAGTGGTTGCTACAACGGACAACAATTTTTTTCTGTCCCAAGAGATTTTTTTTTTTTTTTGAACTGCTGGATAGATACTATGGGGAAGTATATTGAACAGTTTGCACATCAGGCTTAGCTGAGGAGTTTAATTCATGCAACTCCTGAGAAACAGGGATGGGACTGAACTCAACCATATTCCCAACTGTGTTCGAGCTCGGCTTGCTAGAATATTCAATAACTGATCCGGGTTTGCCATCAAGTGATAGAGTAGTGGAACTGTGTGCATAAATAGAGCAGCTCCATGTCTGTTGGCATCTACATCTGTGCAGAGGGGTTAAGGCAGAGTGTGCCAGCGTTAATCATGTTGGCAGTAGCCTGCCTGATTTAGGGAGAACAATCTCTGTTCCTTCAAACTGAAAAGCCCACTTGATAGAAAAAAATAAATGTAGCTAAACAAGCTGGTAGAATACGTTTAACTCATGATTTATTTACTGTGGCAGGAAGCCATTGACAAAAAATTAAGATCGTGATCAGGGGAGAATTTCAGTTGCAGAGCTTGGTACGTAGCCCACTGAAATGATATTCAAAACTGCTCCTTTTGGTGATGAACTGTAATACCCTTGAATGATGCTCTCATGGGTGGTACTCAAGAGCAGAGCACAGGGCAGAACTGGAAATCCAAAATGAGTTTAAAAACAGAATGAATCTAGGACAACAACCAAGGAAAGAGAAAAGCTAGACAGAGTTATCCAAGGGAATATTTCTAAATACAGAGAAACCCAGAAACCCAAGGTCTGCTCAAAAACACACCCAAAGCCAAGCCAAGTATGGGGAGAGGGATGACTTAAATATGAGGAGGATAATTAGGCACAGGCGTCAGGGATCAACAATTTGGAGAATGATATGGAAAACGTGGAGTGGAGTCCAGAGTTGAGTCCGGAGGGAGCATGTCCAGGAAAACCCGGCCTGTACATGACAGCAGCTCTGTTTTAAAATCTTTAATCGATCTCATATCTTTTGTTGTTGGTTTGAGAATGAAGGCAGAGCTTGCCTGCATTGACCATGTATGTAGCAAGTAGCCTGCCTGGTTTAGGGAGAATTACGCCAGTTCTTTCTGCTTGAAGAGTCAGCTAACTTTCTAAAAAAAATTTAGCGCAATACCCGTTTAAACATGTCGGTTTGGAGTAGGCCAATCGCCTGGCCTCTGCCTTCTTGTATTGCGACTTCCACCTTTCTCAAGGCCCGCTCAGCCAGTGAATTTCATACTCAGTAATGCAATTCCATTGGTCTTCAACAATACACCTGCCAAATATGAACTTGATTAGATAAATGGTTGTTAAGAAAATCAATGGAGGTATGACATACTAACAGACAGACAGACAGACAGACAGACAGACACACACAGATGTAGACTCTTTCCATTTATAGTAAGACATAATTAGCTAAATAAGCTGATAAAATGCATGCTGGTCACGATTTATTTACTGTACTATGAAGCAAGTGCTAGAAAAAGTAACCTGCATGTTTGAGGAATTATCTTACTTGAAGAGCTTAGTTGCTACTTTGCTATAAATTATATGTAAATTGCTGTAGCTAGCTGACAAAGAAGAGTTTAGAATTGTTTGATTTAGGGAATCATGCAGTAAGTGGAAGCGGTCATATAGTTCGGAAAGTGCTTCTTGTACAAACTGTCAATGTCATCAAGTATATTCCCCTGTTATGGGAATGACTGATGAATTGGTTTATCCTCAAATGTCTGTTCGATTTTAACACTGAACCATTGTTATCTTTATTAATCATTTTTTGTTTATTTTGCATGCCATGCCGTCTTGCCTCATTCCCACATGGTCTTGCCCCATTTGTATACCTGAGCCATTTTCCCTCGATATTGTCACGATATAGAATGTTTAAATCTATTTAACTGAAAAATGTAAGAAGCCCCAAGGGCAGATTCATTCAACCGGATTGACATGACCATGTGTCATAATACCATATGCAGGAGAAAAGGATGGCTGTGTTAGGAATAGCCTACTACTACTTACAACTGATCACCACTGGCACCGACTTGGGTTTAACATGGGGGCAACAAAAAATTCAGGTAATATTTAATGACATCATTGTGCTCTCAGTACATTTGTTTCAGTCCAATGGCATCTCACACACTTTTTTGAAGTGTATTTGAGGAAGTATTCATCAATGTGTTAATTATTTTGGATTCAAGCACCTGAAAAATTAATGAATGCTTGCAAAACTCACTCCTTTCCTCTGTGATCAACAAAAAGTTTACCAGTACAGATCCCTCCGCTGCCATTCTACATGGGCCAAAATTCACAGTACATAGCCAGGGCTAACACAATTAACGGTAATGCCCCCATTACCTCGGTGATCTTACGAGCCTGGTCATCATAAGTCTGTGTAGTACATAACATGGTTGTTATCACATTCTGGTTTCGACAGTGTATACTGTTATGGAGACAAGAATGTTTGTCCAGTATAAACTCATGCATTATGCAGCATGTCTTAAATATGCAATTCCAAACACAGCCACTGAATTGGATGACTAAGGCATCATCAGAGCTTCCCAGTTCCTGCCCTAGCATGCTTAACAAAACACACTGGTTGGCTACCAGTCCAGTGTTTGGTGCAAAGCTGATGTCACGCCTCAGCAAGACAAGCAGCCTGTCGCCACATCCATTAAGGCTTTCCCATCACCAAAGGAAAGAAGTGAAATTTAAAAAAGTTGCAGTTACATGCATGAGCAACCAATCCTTACTTCGCTAAGTTAAAAAGTTGACAGACACCGTTTGTGTGAAGTGACCTGCAAATGAATGATTTGTCCCTTGGGTCTTACAAAGTGTTTTTCGGTAATTTTAAGACACAACTGAATGGAATGAGAAATACTAAAACATCCAGATAGAAACACTCACAAAATTCACCATTTCCATGTTAACAACGATCTTTAGTGACATCAAATGTCCTATAGGTCTTCAACAGCAGGAGGTAAAAAAGTTCTCACTGCAGACCCAAAATGTCTGCTTTCCTTTAAGGGCGCTTTCACACTCGGTACAATTGTTCCGTGCTATGCCACAGTACAATTGTCCCCACTCCCCTCTCCCCCCGCTGGTCAGCTTTCACACTAGTAATATCGTACCGTACCGGAGTACACTCGCGTAAGTCAAAATTCCAATACAGGAGCTGCCGGATAGCTCACTCGGTAAAGCATCGCGTTGCGAAGCAGAAGTGTCTATCACGTCGCGGGTTCGAGCCCCGCTTCGTACCAGCCGGCAGTGGTCGGCAGCTTTTTCAGAGTAGCGCACAATTGGCTATTGCGCTACAGGGTTGCAAATTGGGAAGGGACTGCCGGTAGGGATTACAATAGTTGCCTTGTTCGTTGCTCCAGCGCCTCCTGTTGGCCAGACGGGCGCTCGTCAGGAAGATTCTAAGCCTGGTCATGTCCGGGTATCCTCCGCCCTCGTTCTGAACTTGCGAAGATTCAACCAATGAGTGTATAAGAAGCGGTGGTTGACAGACGCGTGCTTCGGAGGAGAGCCGCGAACTGTCTGCACTCTCCTGAATTGGCAGCAAGGGGTCGCATACGAGCAAGCCTTGTACATAGTTCACCAATTGGGCATTCCAGATTTGGGTGGGATTGGAGATGCCAAATTTAAAAAAAAAAAAAAAATTCAATACAGCGTTTTGCACTATGCACCTAGGTGATTTTAAATGGGGAAGTATTCAGAAAGAAGAGGAAGTAAACTCTTGCGTGGAAAGAATTCCGTATCCAACCTCCACTTTTTTCCAGCTTTTTATTTGCTAGTAAAGGAGGCACCAATATATTTCAGGGGGTTTTATTGTTGAGAGGGGGGTTTAGAATATTAATATTGAATATTAATATTATGAATGCATATGCTGCTCGTGCCCTAGCAACCCGGTGTGTCATCAGTAACATAGATTGCCACGTATAGCAGCACGAGAAATTAAACTGGATGCTTGATGTTTTTAATCACCCAAATCTTTCTCTGGGTTCCAAAATATCAAGGTAAGCCAAAAAAGTACTGATTTTATTCGATATTGGTGGAGGCTGAATATGGCGCTCTTTCCCACTTGTGTTTTTGGCGGATTAAGCTGTCTACTGCCTCATACCACGAGAATTTATCTTGAGCTGCCCAGAGGCGTTGCCAGGATGCCAAGCTTGGGTGGGCATTTGTCCTCTTTGGGGGGGCAAAAAAAGAACCTAATAAATATATATATATATATATATCAGTGGCGGCTGGTGAACTGGTGATAGGGGAGGCTCAAACCCATCCATTGAAAATAATGATTGGTCATGACCTGTTTTAAATCGTTCATTTAAATTACCATTACAAAAGCTCAGAAAACTCTCAACATTAACAGGTGTGGACAGTTTTCATTAATAAAGCACACCTGTCAACTCTCATGCATTCTGCGTGAGTTTCAGTGGTATATTTATGTTCCTCTGCTGTAGTCAGCAATTATTCAATCAACGCATGTGTAAGAGATTCTCGCGCAGAATTGAAGTCCTTGTGCATGGAGGTTTATCAGTTTCACCTGCGTTATGACTCCGGACTTCTCACGCTTTACTTTACTCAGGGGTTGGAAGCAATGCATGTGTTTCATGATCATTGTTATGACTTGAAAATCGCAACAAAGAAAACCAGCAATGAAAACTTAAACAAATTTATTCTTCACTGATTAGAAAAAAAAAACTTCTACAAATAATCCACTGTTTAATCTTATAACAACACTCTAATGCCACTATGTAACTCTGTTGCCAAAATAAAAACTCTGCCTCCACTGACCAAAATCACAGCATTTATATAGACTAGCAACATTCTGGAAAGATCTACGGGATTCCTGGGTAATCCCGCCCCCTCCAGGCAGGAAGATGCCAGAAGCTTATAGAAAGCACTAGTCTATTTCATCACAAAGAAGTGGTATTGCATCAGATCATGTTTTTCTACAGAAATACCACCAGAGGGTGCTAAATGATAACCAAAATAAACAAATCGCTGACCAGTCATAATGGTCAGTTAAACAGTGTCTAACAAATCTCCATTTACAAATGATATACAGAGCTGTACACAAAATACTCATACATAACACCTCCCCTCTTTAAGAAAAGAGAGGTTTGCTAAAAGCTTTCTTTTGTTAAAATTAACACAGTTTTATAATCAGTATAATCTTGAACTTTCCACAAAAGTATCATTGATCATTATAACAATCATACACATAACAACCAGTGCAATTTTCACAATCAAATAGAAAAGTAAAATTACATGCGAGAAAGTGCATCTGGTGTGACGAAGGCAGAGATCTCCTTTGCTCTGTCTGTTAGAGGGATCTGCCAGAAGCCCTTGAGGAGATCAAATTTGGTGACATACTTTGACTGTCCAACTTTGTCAATGCAGTCATCAATCCTGGGAATAGGATATG
This sequence comes from Gymnothorax javanicus, assembly GCA_029692085.1. NCBI lineage: Eukaryota > Metazoa > Chordata > Actinopteri > Anguilliformes > Muraenidae > Gymnothorax > Gymnothorax javanicus. The sequence continues at coordinate 80,304,135 of CM056195.1, forward strand.
AGTCAGTTTTTGATAGAGCGTTCGCTTTCCTGTAGTCCGTCACCATTCTATATGTTCCATTGGGTTTCGGAACTAGGATGCACAGAGAATTCCAGTCACTGTTACTTAATTCAACAAAGTCATTTTCAAGCAGGTATTTGACTTCTTGTTTAAGGTATTTCTGCTTCTCTGTATTCATTCTGTAAGGATGCTGTTTTACAGGCTTGGCATCATCTTGTAGGATGACATCATGGCAAACAATATCAGTCCTTGATGGAACATCAGGGAATATGTGACTATATTCAAATATGAGCTGCTTTAGCTGTTGTTGTTGAAAAGGGTCCAGGTGGGACAACTTGCTGTCAATATTTTGAACAATGTCTGAATTTTCAAGTTTGGCTGGACCAGGTTCATTTTCCAAGGGGCAGTCACAATCTTCTTCAGAATTTTCCAGTTCAATAGTATTTACAACATTGACTGGCTTTTGCTGAGTGTCTCTGTCAATGTATTCTTTCAGCATGTTGATGTGACACATTTGTTTTTGTTTCCTCCTTCCAGGGGTTAAAATGACATAATTTAGATCACTGACCTTTTTGAGGACAGTGTAAGGGCCGAAAGATAGGGCTCTTAGCGGGTTTCCAGGAACTGGCAAAAGCGCCAGGACTTTGTCACCAGTTTTAAAACTTCTGTCTTGGGAATGAAGGTCTTATCTGGTTTTCATTTTGCCCTGAGCCTCTTTGAGATTAGACTTAGCAAAGTCACAAGCCTTAGAGAGATGATTACGGAAGTCAGAGACATACTGAAGCAAGTTCCATTGGGACATCATCTTCGGCCAGCAACTTTTCTTTCAGAAGCTTCAGAGGTCCACGGACTGCATGCCCAAAAACAAGCTCAAAAGGACTGAACCGAAGAGACTCCTGAACAGCTTCACGGGCAGCAAACATAAGAAGATGGACACCTTCATCCCAGTCTTTCTCTGTGTCAAGGCAGTAGGTCCTTATCATGTTCTTCAGGGTTTGATGGAACCTCTCCAAAGCACTTTGACTCTCAGGATGGTAAGCTGATGACCTGTATTGTTTAAATCCAAGCTCATGCATAACTTGTTGAAATATGCCAGACATGAAATTTTACCCTTGATCAGACTTAATAGACTTAGGAAGACCAACAAAACAGAAAAACTTGGTAAGAGCCTTGATGATAGTCTTTGCCTTGATATTACGAAGTGGAATTGCCTCAGGAGACCGGGTGGAAGTACACATGATAGTCAGTAGGTACACACAACCAGATCTAGTCTTTGGCAATGGTCCAACACAGTCAATGATGATTCGACTGAAAGGTTCTTCAAAAGCAGGAATGGGCTTAAGTCGAGCCTTTGGAATATTCTGATTCGGCTTCCCAACCATTTGACAAGTATGACAGGATTTGCAGTACTCCTGTACATTGGACCTCATGGAAGGCCAGAAAAAATGGTTCCTGACACGTTGAAGGGTCTTCTTGATACCCAAATGACCTGACATAGGATTGTCATGGGCCAGACTAAGAGTTTCTTGACGATAAGACTTTGGAAGAACAATTTGATGGGTGATCATCCACTCTTCATCTACAGAAACATCAGGTGGACGCCACTTTCTCATACGCACACCATTGTTGTAGTAAAAACAGACAGGAACTTGAGTAGCCTCTTGTTCACTTGCAGCCTGTGGTAGAAGATGCGCTAGATCATGAGCTTGTTGTTGCTCCTGAATAAGTTGTTTCTGAGACAGAATGTCATTAGAATGACCTGACAAGGACAAGTCTGAAGATTTCCCAGACATCTCAGGACTGGAAGGTTCCTGATGAAAAGACTGTCCAATGAAGGTGTCAGCCAGGTTGAAGTCCAGGTCAGCATCATCTTGAATAGCCTTTTTGGCCATAGAATGAGTAACTGCACATGAAGGATAGAGGTCTGGAATTTCCTCCTCTATAGATTCAGATTCTTGATCAATCAAAGGAGTGTCAGGTACAACAGGGTAGGGCACAACCTTATCCCCAGCAAGATCATTACCAAGAAGCAGATGAACACCTTTGAAAGGAAGAGAAGACCTAACACCAACAGTAACAGGCCCAGAAACCAAGTCTGATTTGAGATGAACATTATGGAGAGGTACACTTGTAAAACCATATTCTACTCCTTGAATAAGGACATTAGCCTGAGTAGACGATTTGTCCAAAAAAGGCAGAATATCTGCAAGAATAAGAGATTGGGAAGACCCAGTATCCCCTCGAACAGGAGCAGATGAGGAAAAATCATGTGAAAGTGAGACAAAACCATGGTGATGAATGGCTCAAAACCCTCCATAACAGAATCAGACACAGAAGGTATAAGATCAGACGAACTGACCTTTGATACAAGAGATTCACTCTTGGTGAAAGCAGTTGGCTTAGTTTCTTCTCGTTGTTGTTTTTTCTTGAGAGCATAACACTCAGAAATCAGGTGACCTTGCTTTTTGCAGTATTGGCAAGACACAGAAGGTAAAGAATCAGAGGATTGCTTCTCAGTGGAAGGTTTCCTCTCAAAAGTGGCCTTGGAATCATTAGAAGTGTTATTAGAAGCAGTCTTGGACTGAGATTTGCCTTGAAATTTAGAAAAAGTGGATTTTTGGACAAAAGAAGACTTATGAGTTAATGCATAACTATCAGCCAGGGTGGAAACATCTTGCAAAGTATTGGCTTGTTTCTCTTCAAGGAAAGTCTTGATATCAGGCTGGATACAACTTTTGAATTCTTCAACCAGAATAAGTTGCCTCATTCTGTCAAAATCTTTCTCAACTTTCATGGAATTACACCACTGTTCAAACAACTGATCCTTCAACCTGCCAAATTCAACATGAGTTTGACTGGCTTCCTTGCGAGAATTCCTAAATTTTTGCCTGTAAGCCTTGGGGACCAATTCATAACCCTTCAGAATGGCAGATTTGACAAAATCATAATCAGAACACTGTTGGACAGACAACTGGTTATAGATTTTCCTAGCTTTACCAGTAAGAACACTTTGTAACGTCATTGTCCAATGCTCTTTTGGCCATTTCAAATTTTCAGCAATTTTCTCAAAATGGGTAAAGTATTGGTCAACATCATTTTCTAGGAAGGGAGGAACAAGTCTTATGTGTTTAACCACATCAAAATGATCAGAAAGTCCAAAAGATTTTGTAACAGTACCTGCTTCTATTTCCTTCATTTCCAGTTCGTACTGCAAGTGCATCCTTCTTTCTTCCAGTTCTGTCCTTCTCCAACCTTCTTTCTTCCAGTTCTTTCTCCTTCTCCAACCTTCTTTCTTCCAGTTATTTCAGGCGTAGCTGAAATTCAAGTCTTTGCAGCTCTGTTGCAGACACTTCCACATCTTGAATAAATTCTGCTGCTTCTTCCCCAAAGATATCTTCATTGATGAAAAGTTGCACCAAAATGTTGAATATTTCTTGTTTCTTCATTGATGATTTCACATCAGATAATCCAAGGTTCAAGGCTATTTGCAGCAAGTCCTTCTTTTTGCCAGCAGAATTGATTCCTGGGTTGGAGTTTTCAGGAAACTTTCAACATCAAAAGTCATGATTGCTGGTTTTTCAAATAGTCACAAGATTTAAAATAATAGTTCAGCTTTAATCTTTGGTGAATCCAACCGGTTCCATGCTTATAAAGTTCAGGAATTTAACATTACCATAGATGATGTATCTGTAACACCTGCTGGATGAAAAATATAAATATTGTGCATCACCACACAAATTATTGATGCGACTACATTTTGTTTCTGCACCACTTTATTTTTGTAACAGTTCATTTTTCAGTTTCATTAGCTGCAGCTGTCACTAGTGGAATAACTCTACAATCCTGCAAGATGGTGCTCCTATTTTGACTTAGATCAATTAATGCAGCATTTATAATACAGTATGTGTTTATGCCATGCATTGATATGAGCTATTGCTTGTTCATACATGAACATGTGGTTATAGCAAGCTGACCCACTGCGCAATTATGGCCAGAAGTTTCTGACACAGGCAAAGTTCTCTCAGAAACTACGATTTATATACTAAGCCTTCTGAGTGCACGACTTTGTACTAATGAAGAGAGGATATCTCATGCATATGCTACATAATTTCTGTATTCCACAATTTTCACATTTTCCCTAATTTAGCTGACCCACAGGCAGGCACAGATTCAGGCCCAGAATTTCGCAATTTGCCTCCACAGCTGTTTTTTTCAGAAATTGCTGTGGAGACCTAGGGCTCTCCACGCAATTTTTCAAGACTACACTGCAACATTTTGCTGTGGTGGCCTTTGCTAACCCTGGCAATTTTCCTGTCCATACAATGCTAATCTTGCACGTATTACATGTTCCTGTTGTACATTGTACATGTGCTGTCACAGCACAATAATTTCGTGTGCATATTGTTTACTGTTTGTTGTTCACAAGGTATGATATCACTGGGTATTTTTGACAATATTTTCAAGGTTGAAATAAAGTCATCAAAATTCTCATCCAAGATGCAGCAAAGCAAAAAAAATGCACTTGTGTGAGATTATTTAATATCAATGTTATATGTATCAATGAGAAGTTGACCGATATCAGGCTTTTATTGGATTGATGCTGGGCAATTATTTTTCAAATGATGGCGTAATTTTAAACAAGCCTTAGTTTCGTCGGTATTGCCCGCAATGTGAAGTCATCAGAATGACCAATCATGGTGCAATTTCCTCAACCCCTCCTGGTACCAGTCTGGGCCGTTTACATACAACCTCCCTACAGAACCACTATCGTTGCACCTTGAAGTAAATCACGCTGTGTAAAACAAGAGGCCTTTCGGCCTAGAGAGCTCCGCTGAGGATGAGTGAAATGTCCATGTCATAACTAAATTTCAGAAATTCTTGAAAACTATTGCAATATTAACACATATGACACATTTGGTAACCAGAATGTGCTGTGAACCAGATTGGTGTCTGAACTTATGTAGTATAACAATAGAACCACCCTGCAAATTGCAATCATTGATTTCAATCATCTTACCAGCAAGCAATACTAACAACCAACAAATACCCTTCTCCCCAGTAAATCACAAATATAGCAGTCACAATCTTTCTAACACTGTCATAGGACAATATGATGCAGAACAATATGATCCACAACAATTAATCCAGAACGATGATTCGGAACAACATGATCCAGAACAATGATCAGGAACAACGTGGGGATATTCAGAACATCCTAAGGATGGCTCACAATAAATTAGACAAAAAGTTATCAGACAGTTTTTGAGATATAAATGAAAGACTGAAAAAATGAGCACAAACACTGATTTTCTAAGTCCAAAATGCTAAATTTCTCAAAAACCAGGATGTAGAATTTTAACATTTTCGCAGGGGATCATCAGAACATCATAAGGAAGGCTCACAACAAATTAGACAAAAAGTTATCAGACAGTTTTTGAGATATTAATGAAAGACTTAAAAAAATGAGCACAAACACAGATTTTCTAAGTCCAAAATGCTGAATTTCTCAAAAACCGGGATGTAGAATTTTTTAATTTTAACCGTGAATATTCAGAATATCAAAAGGAAGGCTTGCACCAAATTAGAAAAAAGTTATCAGACAGTTTTTGAGATATTCAAATTTGAAGTAAAAAGTTGACGCCAGACAGACAGACAGACAGGCAGGCAGACAGGCAGACGCCGGATGACTCAGCATTAGAAAAGCTCCGCTGACTTCTGACTATTGTCACAGCGGAGCTAAAAATGAGTACAAACACTGATTTTCTAAGTCCAAAATGCTGATTTTCTCAAAAACCGAGACGTAGAATTTTCTCATTTTCACAGGTGATATTCAGAATATCAAAAGGAAGGCTCGCACCAAATTAGAAAAAAATTATCAGACAGGTTTTGAGATATTCAAATTTGTAGTGAAAAGTTGACGCCGGGCAGACAGACGGACGGACGGACAGACGGACGCCGGACGACTCAGAATTAGAAAAGCTCCGCTGACTGTGACTATCGTCACAGCGGAGCTAAAAAGTGACACGGGTGTGAGGTTGACCTCATTGCTGACAAAGCGAAAACGAGGATGATCACGTAGTGTGTGATTTCCAAATATGGTCATGTAAACATCCCCGTCCATTCACAAGCCACTGCAGGGGAAACGCGGGAATGATTGGCACATAAATCTCCATTGTGGCCCACGGCCCTGCCTTACATTGTGTGATTTAAAGCATACGGGCACTGACGATTTTTATTGCGGCAAAAAATTGCCGTGGTTTTTATGTGTATTCAGCAGCAAAGTCAGCTTTTGCCGCAAGTGCTGTCGTTAAAGTCGAGCCCTGGGATTAAGAATGCAGAGGCCCCTGGGCAAAAAATCTTGGAGGCCCCGCCCTGGCTCCATACACGCACACTCAAGCGCGTGTGTTGTTTTGAATTATAGGTTTTAAGCATTGGCAACTATTGGTTTGAACCTGTAGCTTATACAGGATTTACACTGACAGGACACAACCTATGAAATCACAGCCTGAAGGACAATATTGACAACATCTGAGGATATCTTCTATCATACAGGATTTACACCACATGACTGCAGGTCTGCAGCACTGCTTTCCTGGGCCAGTGCAACAAAATCAAAGCATCAGTCTACAGGGTGTAGCTAAATGGCATAGGCAAGCACATACTGCTCCACCTCCATCAATACAGATTTCAGATTCTTACATCAATCGCACACACTGTCATGCACTCACAAAAAATACACACAGAAATCTATTCAGACTGCTCTGCATAGGTAAACCTATCGCAAATGATAATATTTGTAATCTGTATCATACAGGATTTCCTCCACATCATAAATCCTGGTATAGAGAAGCAATGATACAATATCCGGATGTTTTCTTAATACACCCAATGTCAACTGCTTCTCATTGCATGACACAACACCTTGGAGAGAAAAATGTATAAATTAGGATTGTCCATAATGTGTGTATGTGAGATAGCCTCCCTCATGCGACAGTCTTCTTTCTGGCCTGTTTATGTTGTAAATTTTTATTCAATTTTATTTAATGTTATTTTATTATCATTATTATTATTGTTAATATTATCATATTTTTATCCCTCTTATTGGTTTGATTTGTCTTTGTTTTATCTTGCCATGCAGAACAACAGGAAATAGCAACACATCAGGACAGTAATACAGCAACATCAAACATCATTAACATAGCCATGCAAGCAACACGAAGCAACAAAACACAGCCAGGCTGAGCCATTAGCTCTGACTATAACCATCTGTTGATACATGCAGACATGCTCAATAGCAATAAACTGTGGATATAAATAAAAAACAATAATCATTACGTTGACCTTGATTAAATGTTAAAAGATTCAATTATGGATTAGTAAAATAGTAGTATACACTTAACTTGTGTCGCATGGCTCGCGTGTTAAGGACAGAACTATAGAAAAACATACCAAGTCGTTAATAAAATATTTTACCATAGTAGCCTCCCATAAATGATGAAAAATCAGTGTGATACAACCCATGAGATACAGGTTTGGTATTACACATATATAATACAACCTTCACGCATCGCAATTGGCCGGATTCCGTTCATTGCCAAACATTGTAAAGTTACCAATCCTCCTGCTGGTAACCATTAACCATCGCGAGCATTAATTTTTTGCAGTTTATTCAAGTCAATGGGATGACTAATTCGCTAGCTAGCACGCTATGCTTTTTGCAATTGAAGTGACAAGTTATATGATTTACTGTTATGGTAAAAACGTGAATTTATTAATTTACTGGCGAAAAGCGTTCGCATGATAGCTAGCTAATCATGCATCCCATTGGATTGAATAGAAAAACAAGTAGAAGCTAACACTTTTCTTTAATTTTACAAATAATACGGCACTGATATTTATGGGATAAATAGGATCTCAAATTCGTGAGCCTGAGATATCAAATGTATGAAACTCAAGTAGTAAATTTTGTTTATTCCAAGCCAAAATTACTACCGTTGTTCCATAAATTTGATATCTTGGGCTCAGCTCTTGGAGATCCTCTATGTATCTATGGAATTACTCAGCTAAGCTTCAACGGGATATTAACACAGGCAGACCATATTATGCAAGTAGTCTAATTAATAAATTTATTTATTTTTAACAGTGGCCTTAGGGTTTGTGTTCTGTCCACGTACTGCTCACAGACGGGAGACAAGCCCTCGGTGCTGGGATGAAGCGCTTGTCCGGTGGAAGAGAGGTAAAACCCCTCACCGCTTCATCCCAGCCTTCTCCAGTGCCCTGCGATCACTTTTCTGCCAGAGAAAAATGTTATTTGGACCTAAGCCCTTACGTTGTTGTTATTTACCCATGTGGTTTAATCAATTAATTTTATTTTAATGAAAAAAACCAGCCTGCTCGAGATTTTTAACAGCCTGCTCAACCACTTAATCCTGGCACCTGAGTGGTTGAAACAGTTCGCTAAAATTACGGCTGAAATAGTCAGAAGTAATAAATAAGTTGTGAGGCAACTAAACGGGTAACCTACCCGCCAATGAGTGGCCTCTGGCTGAATCAGTGTTGGGGGGAGTTGGGGATAAGGCTGTGGCAGTGGCGGCTGCTGTGGCGTTTCCATCCTTTCCTGGGCCAGCATCGTATTTACTCGCAAACCATCTATGGATAGCCAGTATTTTTTTTCTCAGTTCGTTGTCTAGGTTTTCGTTTTCTTATTTTCTTTTTCTTTTTGCTGCTCCGCTGTTCCACCGTTTATTGTAATGTTTCAAGGTGCAAAAAGTACAAAAAAGGTCACCACCAGGTCAAGACACCACCTGACCACCTGATTCATCGTCATCAGACACAGCTAGCAAACCAACCATAATATTTTTCTTGTTAGCATGACATTGCGTTGTTTCATATTTCAACAGATACAGGCACGCACCCGCTCAATTAATTTATTTAAAGTAAAAAAAAAAAAAACAGTAGGTGGTTGGAGGCCATCTAGAGGTAGGTCGCCCCTGGGCACAGGCCCAATCGGCCTGATGGTTAATCCGTGCTTGCCTACAGGGTCTGAGTTAAACCACATGTTGTGCGCTTTTTGTTTTGCCCGGGGAGTGGACCTTCAATTAAGCTCAAGTGTTAATCTGATTGTGAGTGATCGCAGGCTCATTTGTCCTCCCTGCGGCAATTCCTTCTGCAGCTATAGCTTGGATCAACAATTGGACAGACTCTTCTTAATCCTTTTGCGTGAAACTATTTTGCCAGTAACGCTGAGACCTTCACCAAGAGCCTGCTTAGGAGCCAGTGACCAGAAATTACTCCTTTGAAGCATTTGATTGTGTCAGAGGAAGGCTGACAGCAGGAACACTGCGGTGAGCCTACAGGCTGTCTGAGTCACCCCCTGCCCCTGTTTCTGTTTGATTTCACATGAATCATCATCCTATTCTACTGCTGATTTTGGACACTGGCTGTCTCAGGGTTATATCAGTTTCTGGGTCTCTCAAAATGCCTTCTTTTTTACATTGTTATTTCATTCTAATTTTTATTCCCTGTTGTACCCAAGAGACAGAGCACTGTGTTTGAAATGGAACAGCACAGCGCATCTTTTGTGGATGCAAACTAACATAAAAATGCAACAGGGCAATGCAAATTTTTGAATTAAAGTAGCTGTGACACCTGTCAACCCATCGGTGATAAGTGTAATCTCTGAGACATAAGTACACTCGTGAAAAATAAGGGCACTTCTCTTACCTACTATGATAACCTACCTCAAATAGCAGACTGGGAGAGTTCATAAATTATATTTTGATGTTTACATATGGTACATTGATGTTATGCATCAGAGGCTGTCACAGAAAAATGCCTTTCAGTTAAAAACTCTTACCTACTATGATAACCCCTCAAATAGCAGACTCTTTTTTTGTTCATAAATTAACATTAAAAATTAACAGGGCATTATTATTGTATTTTATTATTATTTTACTTAGTGTTACCCCCATTTTTGATAAGTGGTATATTTTGAGACATTCATTGGATGCTTCGCATATTAAGCTGTTCTATATCCTGACTTGGGGGAGGTGCTCAGTTTAAAAATAAGATAATACTTCTCTATATTTACAATGACATAGGTATATGTCAAATAGCAGACTTGAGGAGAGTTATATATATGCCATGTCTTTTAGTTGTGCCATTATTATTGTGATGTTGGGGTGGAACTTTTACAGAGAGGGAAGGGAATTCACTGTTGTATGCTTTTTGTATGTTTTTCCTAACATCTGTAAAATGAAAAATGTCAATAAACAGAAATTTAAAAAAAAAGATAAATAAATAAAAATTAAAAATTTTTGGATCAGTACTTTTTTTTTTTTGAAACTTATTTTGTTGAGCAAGGGGGTTCTTCTTTTTTTTTGATTTGGGACAAACTCGGGGGGTTGCTCCTTATTTTCCGCTTTGTTGAGATAATGCTTCTTATTTTTAAAAAAAATGACATTATTTTACAGGTATCTTCGAGAATCTTGAGATGATCATGTCAACATGGGCCATATAAAGTTTTGTCCCTGTGGAACTTTCAAAAGGGCACTGGCAGGATGTTGGGGCAAAGGGCAGGTGCTATTGCACCACCTAGAGTCTATCTGTGCATGCCTATGGTACATATGAATAGGTTTATCATTTTCTTCCGCTGTAAAAATTTCCATCAAAAACAGAAATTTAAAAAAAAAAATTGCCCCCTGGCAGAGATGGTTTCTTGCGCTCAAATTAGTGTATTTTTTATGTCGGCTGTTGATCTTGTGGGTTCTCTTATTGTATTTTATTTTGTTTTTACAGAAATTGGGAATTTTTTTTTTGGTATTGAATTTAACCTGCTTTGAATTGAATTTTATCAGGTTTTGAATTGAATTCTGGGTTTGAATTAAATTTATTTTGGCTTTGAATTGAATTTTTATTGGTTTTGAAATTGATTTTACCTCTTTATCTGAAACTGAATCCAATTATTTGTACTGAATTTGGATAAACTTGAAGCATTTAATTCATTCGCCATTCAAATTCAGTTCAAAAAAAATACAAATTCAAGTTGAGTAACCTCACATGAATGTTGGGGCAAAGACTGCAGCCCCGCCTCTCTATCTCGTGGCTTGCCTTATTTGGAATAAATAGGTCTGACCTATATAAATGTCCAACCGCATCTTTTTATGAATTCAAACCCACCCAACTAAAATACAATCAGTTTGCAAAACTTCTTTGTGGGTTCTGGGGACTCTTTATCAAAATATTTGTTTTAGCTCATCATATTAATCTTCAACAGTTAACCCTAATTAGCCCAAGATCATCAGTAAATGCACTTGAAGCTAATTTCTAGCATTTCTTCTATCCTTATTTGGAATAAGGTGAACGAGTAAAAATGCTAAAATTACATTTAGTTACAATTGTGGTCACTTTTTCCCCAATCGGCATTTGTGAATATATTTGGCAGCTGACGTCCCATCAGTCTTTGCGTTTAAGCTTCAAGTTTGTAACCTTATATTCAGTCAAAATCAAAATAATTTGATAGAGCTGTTCAGAACTTAAACTTCAACTTTATATGGCTTTATGGTTCAGAATACCTGAGTCACAAAATGATGACATACCCAGTTCAGAAAATTCAGAGAAGAGACTGCATTTAATCCAGTAGGGGGAATTGCAGCTGAAACTAGTCCAACAAATATTCCGTTTTTGGAGCGGTAGCCTACTTCACGCATATGCAAAAAATGCTCATGCACTTTTCTCCCCAAAAATATGCGGTTAAGAGTACGCTGCTATGCTCTTTGATAGAGCTGCTGAAATTTATATGCCAACACAGATTTACGTAGTGTGTGCACATGGTTCTGCAGTAGCATTTTAAAAGCTCCAGGTTCATTTATAGCTGGCTAGCTATATCCGGCAAATCATCTATAGCATTCACATGTGATGGTCGGATTTATGAGACGCCAAATGCTGTGGCCAGAACGAAATGAAGGATGACAAAATAAGAGATAAACACTGACAGAAAAGAGAGAGGGAGACTCGCGCTTCCAAAGGACCTAGATCCAGTCCGTGAAACAAAAAGGAAGCAAAGCGAGTTCGACAGAATGAATTGAAAGGGAAAAAAATCTCGGAAACCGAGATAAAAAGAATTAGCACCAGACGGTGCCCAGAAAGAGGAAAAACAGAAAGATTCCCTTGCTATCTAGCACTTTCCTCTTTTGCAGCTAATACCTCAACAACTTTCTCACTAGAAACCTTATCGGCTAAAGTGCAAACAAAACACTGACACTCTAGCAAGGGCAGCGAGGCGGAACTTGGGCTGAAATAGAACCCGGGCGACACCCCCAATTAATGCCAGCTGGCCCGAGAATCCGATTGTGGGCAAACCGATATCGTCCCGGACGAGAGCAACCAAGAAAGCTCTCAAAGCCACCACCAGCCTCCAAAACCATGACAGGACCCCTCCCTCTAAGGGACAGCTCCAGAAGTCCCTAGGGAACCCCGTGCACGGAACTCAGAAATGAGTGTGGGATCCAGAATATCCCGAGAAGGAACCCAGCAGCGCTCCTCGGGGCCATATCCCTCCCAGTCGACAAGAAACTGGACCCCAACGACCAACACGCCTCTCGGCCAGAATACAGCGCACGGTGTAAACCGGCCCCCCCTCAACCATTCATGGTGGCGGCGGGGGTGTGTTGGCAGGTGCCAGGATGCTAGTGCTAACCGGCTTAATCCGAGAGACGTGGAATGATGGATGGATGCGCAAAGATCTAGGGAGCTTTAATGGACGGTGACCGGATTGATCTTCCGCACAATCTTGAACGGGCCAATATAGCGGGGAGCCAGTTTCCGTGACTCTACCTTCAAGGGGAGGTCCTGGGTAGACAGCCACACTCTCTGACCCACTCGATAAGATGGGGCCAAACAACGCCTTCTATCGGCGGCGGATTTCTGTTTGAGCCCCGAGCGCAACAGAGATGAACGGACCCTGGTCCAAACGGACCGACAGCGACGAATGAAGTGGTTAACCGAGGGAACCTCAGAATCATTCTCAGTCTCAGGAGACAGTGAGGGTTGATAACCCACCTGAGCTTCAAACGGGGAGAAGCCTGTGGAGGAATTACTCAAAGAGTTATGGGAATACTCGGCCCATGCTTAAAATCGACTCCATGAAGATGGATTATCCACTGCTAAACAACGAAGAGTATTTTCCAATGACTGATTCGTACGCTCAGTCTGCCCGTTGGTCTCTGGGTGGAACCCAGAGGAGAGACTCACCGTAGCCCCCAACTGCCAACAAAATGCCCGCCAGAATCTGGCTGTAAACTGAGGACCCCGGTCAGAAACAACATCTTGTGGAAGCCCATGCAGCCGCAACACATGGTTAACCACAAGAAGGGCCGTCTCCCGCGCAGAAGGCAGCTTGGGTAGCGCGACAAAATGACCGGCCTTGGAAAAACGGTCAACCACGACCAAGATGACCGTGTTGCCCTCAGACATAGGCAGTCCCGTAGTAAAATCCAAAGCAATATGCGTCCAAGGACGCCTGGGGACGGGCAGTGGTCGCAGCAGACCAGAGGGAGGGAGATGGGAAGTTTTGTTCCTGGAGCAGATGCCACAGGCAGCAACAAATTCCCGAATGTCCTTCATCATACCCGGCCACCAAAAACATTGGGCCAGGAACTGCTTGGTCCGATGGGCCCCTGGGTGCCCTGCCAAGCGGGATGAGTGTCCCCACTGGAGGACCTGTGGCCTAACTCTAAGCGGGACAAACAAACAGCCAGGAGATCCCCCCCCAGGACCGGGATCGGTCTTTAAAGCCTCCTGAACCACCGCCTCAACCTCCCATTGAATGGGCGCCACAATCTGAGCAGCCGGAATGACTGGCTCCGGGGTAGGATCACGATCAGAGCGGTCGTAAATCCGCGACAAGGTGTCAGGCTTAATGTTTTTAGAGCCAGGGCGGTAGGTTAGCGTAAAATTAAAACGGTTAAAGAACAATGACCACCGCGCCTGCCGGGAATTACGTCGCTTGGTCTGCTGAATATACTGGAGATTTTTATGATCTGTCCATACAACAAAAGGGTGTTCAGCCCCCTCCAGCCAGTGGTGCCACTCTTCAAGGGCCAACTTGACCACTAATAACTCCCGGTCACCAATGCTGTAATTCTGTTCCGCGGCGGACAAAGACCGGGAGAAGTATGCACATGGGTGTAGCTCATTGTCCCAAGGGGGGCGCTGGGACAAAATAGCACCCACTCCAACCTCCGAAGCATCCACCTCCACCACAAAAAAAAAAAAAGGAGGGAGGGATCGGGCAAAACCAGAATGGGCTCTGAGCAAAAACGTTTCTTTAATTCCTGAAAGGCAGCCTCGGCTGCTGGAGACCAAAAAAACGCTGAGGAGGTATTCTTTCTGGTGAGCGCAATAATGGGGGCAGCAACAGCACTAAAATTACAAATAAACCTCCTGTAAAAATTAGCAAAGCCCAAGAAGCATTGGACCTCCTTAACACTTTGAGGAGCAGGCCAATTTTTTACCGCAGCCACCTTTTCAGGGTCCATATGGACCGATCCCTTGGAGACAATAAAGCCAAGAAATGAGACAGTTTGGGCGTGAAAGACACATTTCTCAGCCTTGGCAAAAAGCTTTGCATTTAGGAGGGCCTCAAGCACACGTCTGATGTGTTGTTTATGCTCTGAGAGCGTTGGAGAAAAAAATCAAAATGTCGTCAAGATAAACGAAGACGAATTTCTCCAACATCTCTCGGAGGACGTCATTAACAGCGCCTGAAACACCGAGGGGGCGTTAATCAATCTGAACAGTAACACCAAATATTCGTAGTCCCCATTATGCGTATTAAACGCCGTCTTCCATTCATCCCCCTCCCGAATGCAAACTAAGTTATAAGCATTACGGAGATCTAGCTTGGTAAAAAATGACGCCTCCTGCAGACGCTCAAACGCGGAATTCATTAACGGCAGGGGGTATCGATTTTTAATGGTGATCTTATTCAAACCCCTATAATCAATACAGGGTCTCAGACCGCCATCTTTCTTTCCCATAAAAAAAACCCCGCTCCGGCAGGAGACATGGATGGCCGAATAAAACCATTAGCGAGAGCTTCCTGAATATACTATTCAAAAAAAGTAGGGGATATTGGATTTACAAGTACCATGAAATGCAGATCATGAGGTCAGGAAGGAAACAAATGACATAAAAACATTAAGGAAACATTTGTCAATTTATTCGAAACCCTGTGTACAGTCAGTAAAGGACAGATTCTCCAGAATAAGGGTCGACACAAACACAGGGTCACACAGCAATTTTACCACCATTGTGAAACAGAGTCAGTAGCAGGTAAAACCCCTCGGTTGGCTAGACAAGCTCGAATCTAGGCGTGGCATACTCCTAACGAGACGTCCCAGGTCATTTTGGGGGAACGTTATTCCATTCCTGTTGCAATGCTGCAGCAAGTTCTTGGACATTGGCAGGAGGTTGTTGACGTTAGGCGTAGTCGCTGTCCAAGCATGTCCCAGACATGCTCGATGGGGGAAAGGTCCGGACTGAGTGCTGGCCATGGTAATGTGGTGATATTCTGCTGCTGGAGGTAATCTGTAACGATCCTGGCCCTATGACATCTGGCATTGTCATCTTGGAAAATGAAACGGCGGCCATAACGACGATGCAAACGGCACAACATGGGGTGCCAAGATGTTGTCCCGGTAGTACTGCCCTGTGACACGTCCAGCAGCAACATGCAAGTCTGTTCTGCCGGCAGCAGTGATGCCTCCCACACCATTACAGATCCACCCCATACGGATCATGTCTAATGACGTTAACGTCATGGAAACGTTCAACGTCGGCGCCAAACCCTCCTGCGCCTGTCAAGGAAGTCCACAGTGAACCTCGACTCATCTGAGAACATTACGTTGTTCCATCGGCGATTATCCCAGCGTTGATGATGACGACACCATTGGAGTCTGGCCCTAATGTGACGATCCCTCAAACAGGGAATGAACGAGGGCGTCAGGCGTGTAAGTGAAATCTGTGCAGACGATTCCTGATGGTCTGGCCACTCACTACCAAGCCAGTATCCCTTTGAAGTTGAGACCTTATCTGATTTGCAGTTACCATACGATTTCTCAAGACAATAGTGCGGATGAATCTGTCCTGAGCCTGAGTTGTTGCCCTTGGTCGACCGGATCATGGTCTATCCTGAACAGACCCTGTAGCACGATGTCTGGACCATAATCTGCTGATGACAGACTGGGAAACATTCATTGCCCTTGCCACAACGACCTGTCTTGTGCCAACCTGTAGCATGCCAAGGGCACGTAACCTCTCCTCCTGTGTTAGACGGCGCATGGTCTCTGTTTAATTAACGACTTCAACCACTGATAATCTGATGCTTTCTCTTCAAAATCTTCCTTTACAGTGGCTCTAACCTTCCAATTCAGAGTCATGCAAATTTGTGGCACAACCCCCTTTGATCATCAATAGCATCCCGTGCAGATCGTGAGTGTCATTGATGTGTAAGGGTGATGAATTTTTTGGAAATGCTTCCTCAGTAAGGAACTATACAACATGGTTTCGTATCCCTTTGTATATGTGAAAATTTTGATCTCAAAATAAAATATCCCCCTACTTTTTTTTGAATAGTATATATTCTCGCATGGCTTTACGCTCAGGCCCTGACAGCGAGTATAGTGAACCTCTAGGAGGAGTGGTACCAGGGTAGAGATTGATCTACTTAATCGCATGCAGACGATGGGGAGGTAACGTCGATGCTCGTTGTTTACTAAAAACCTCGGCGAGATCAGCATAATCATTAGGAACATTAGGAGGCAAACTAAAGCTCAGGGTGGCCCCAAATTCTTCACCCTATTCAGAATCTAACGTCTCAGTGACTGATTCAGAATCGAAAAAATCCTCTAAAAGGTAATCGTCCTCTGGCTGTCGCCAATCAAATTGAGGATCCCACTCCAACCCCTCTGCCCCTCTTTCTAGTTTAGGAGGGTACGGTGAGACAAACTCTTCACACTCGCTCCAGGCATCAGCCTGCCCCATAGCTTGATGTCTGGGAAAACAAGTCACATTCTCTCTACAATGAGACCTACAATTGGTGCCCCAGTGGACGATAGGATTATTCTGTTCCCCCCAAGTGATGCAAGGTCTATGTTCCCGTAGCCAAGAATGTCCCAAAACAATGGGAAAAGCAGGGGAACTGATAATAAAAAACCAAACCTCCTCAGAATGGCCACCAAAAGACATGAACATATTAAGCGGTTCAGAAACTTCGGTTATAACTCCCGTTCCAAGCGGGCGACCGTCCGAATTTCTCACAGAGCGTGGCTGTGAGAGAACAGGTGGGAACGGAGTGCCTCCTAGCCCACTCAATATCCATAAAACAATTTACGGCGCCCGAATCCACGAACGCTTCGATAATAACTCTCTTGCTCCCCACAGTCAGTTCAACAAGGATGAGAGTTCGGAAGGGAAATTGGGTCTGCCCTTCTAGCGCCCCCCAGACCGCTAGAGGGATTTCCCGTTTTCCTGAAGCTTCGGGCAACGTGGGCGGATATGACCCGGTTTATTACAATTAAAGCAGATTATTCTTCTGCGAGCAGGTTTATGAGTCCGGCTCTCAAACGAGCCATCTACCTGCATGGACTCAACCGGAGTGGAATTTTCAGTGGATGGAATAGGAGCTGCACACTCCCCACTTGCAACCTTGGGCCCCGTTGTCCGCAAGTGGCAATCTGCTTAGTTTCTCCCTGTTACGTTCGCGGATGCGATTGTCAATTCTCACAGCCGTATGAACCAAAAAATCTAAAGTTTAACAGGGCTCCAATGTAGCCAACGCGTCTTTTATCTCCTCAGAGAGGGCATGACTGAACACAGTCATAACAGGAGCCTCTGGCCAGCCTGTCTCTGTCGCTAGGGGGCGAAATACAATTGAAAACTCTGCAGCAGTTTCTTTGCCCTGTTTCAGATGCATCAAACGCGTAGCCGCGTCCTGACCACAAACATCCTGATCAAACACTGACACCATCTCCCTAACAAGAGCCTCCACCGAATTTACGACTGGTGAATTAGATCTGATTAGTGGGCCGACCCAAGTGAGTGCTGTGCCAGCCAGCAGGGATCATATAGATGCCACCCGAGAATCTTTGTTAACAAAACGTGACGGCTGAGCCTTAAAAAATATCTCACATTGGGCAATGAAATCTTTACATTTCCCTGCCTCGCCGCTATATCTTTGGGGCAAATGTAACTTCGGTTCTCGGGGAAGGTGTGGTGCTTCTGCAACGTTTTGTGAAACTTGTGTAGACAGGGCTCTGATACTCTCGGCCAAGCTTAATAGACTGCTCTCCTGTTTCTGCAACGAACTCTCCAGAAGGCGGAGTCTCTCAGCCAAACCAGCCTGCTGGTTACCCAGGCTGGAAAGCCCTTTGCCGAAACCAGACAGCATAGCTTGCTGGCTGGTAACAACCTTTTCGATCTCGGCCACAGCTGATGTCTCCATGTTTGGCTAGAGCGTACTGTGATGGTCTGATTTATGAGACTCCAAATGCTGTGGCCGGAATGAAATGAAGGATGACAAAATAAGAGACAAACACTGACAGAAAACAGAGAGGGAGACTTGCGCTTCCAAAGGACCTAGATCCAGTCCGTGAAACAAAAAGGAAGCAAAGCGAGTTCGACAGAACGAATTGAAAGGGAAAAAATCTCGGAAACCGAGATAAAAAGAATTAGCACCAGACGGTGCCCAGAAAGAGGAAAAACAGAAAGATTCCCTTGCTATCTAGCACTTTCCTCTTTTGCAGCTAATACCTCAACAACTTTCTCACTAGAGACCTTATCGGCTAAAGTGCAAACAAAACACTGACACTCTAGCAAGGGCAGCGAGGTGGAACTTGGGCTTAAATAGAATCCGGGCGACGCCCCCAATTAATGCCAGCTGGCCCAAGAATCCGATTGTGGGCAAACCGATATCGTCCCGGATGAGAGCAACCAAGAAAGCTCTCAAAGCCACCACCAGCCTCCAAAACCATGACATCATGGACACATGAAATGCAATGTAAATTCGGTGGCTCCTCAGAATTCAGTACTTTCTACTGGTCATCGGCAATGCCACTAGTTCTGTCTCTGGCAGTGTCTTTACAGTGAGTGAGCAATGTCCGAGTTCCCTGCTGAAAATTCCAGCTTTGACCAGCCTAGGCTGGTCAGGCTGGTTTAAGCTGTGTTTTGGACAGTTTTAGGTGGTCGACCAGCCCTTCACCAGCTGACTCCAGCTGACAATACCAGCTTAACCAGCTTTGACCACCTTCATCAAGCTATAGAGACCAGCTTTAAACATCTAGACCAGCTATGACCAGCTAATTACACAGCTCAGAACATCTTAAACCAGCTTAGAATTCTAGCAGTCTGAGCTGTGTTGTTAGCTGGTCTCGATGTTTAAAGCTGGTCTCTATAGCTTGATGAAGCTGGTCAAAGCTGGTTAGGCTGGTATTGTCAGCTGGAGTCAGCTGGTGAAGGGCTGGTTGACCAACTAAAACTGTCCAAAACACAGCTTAAACCAGCCTGACCAGCCTAGGCTGTTCAAAGCTGGAATTTTCAGCAGGGTTTTTACTTCAGCATATTCCTTCAGGGTTTTAACCTGCCAGAGGCCGAACTAGTGACATTGCCAATGACCAGTAGAAAGTAGGCTACTGAACTCCGAAGAGCCAACAAATTTACATTGCACTTCATGTGTCCGTGAATGCTGTATATGATTTGTCAGATATAGCTAGCCAGCTATAAATGAACCTGGAGCGTTTAAAATGCTACTGCAGAACCATGTGCACACAATGCGTAAATCCGTGTTGGCACCATATTTCAGCAGAGAGCATAGCCCCGTACTCTTAACCGCATATTTTCGTGCATGAGTGAATTTGCATATGCATGAAGTAGGCTACCGCTCCAAAAACGGAATATTTCTTGGACCAGTTTCAGCTGCAACCCCTACTTGATTAATTGCAGTCTCTTCTCCTCGCACGTATGTCATCATTTTGTGACTCCAGGTATTCTGAACCATTAAGACATATGAAGTTGAAGTTTAAGTTCTGAACAGCTCTATCTAATTATACTATTCAAAAAAAGTAGGGGATATTGGATTTACAAGTACCATGAAATGCAGATCATGAGGTCAGGAAGGAAACAAATGACATAAAAACATTAAGGAAACATTTGTCAATTTATTCAAACCCTGTGTACAGTCAGTAAAGGACAGATTCTCCAGAATAAGGGTCGACACAAACACAGGGTCACACAGCAAATTTACCACCATTGTGAAACAGAGTCAGTAGCTGTAAAACCCCTTGGTTGGCTAGACAAATAAACTGATAAAGGCATACTTTAACAGGGCGTCCCAGGTCATTTTTGGGTGGGTTTTCCATTCCTGTTGCAATGCTGCAGCAAGTTCTTGGACATTAGCAGGAGGTTGTTGACGTTGGCGTATGTCCAAATATGTCCCAGACATGCTCGATGGGGGAAAGGTCCGGACTGAGTGCTGGCCATGGTAATGTGGTGATATTCTGCTGCTGGAGGTTGAATCTGTAACGATCCTGGCCCTTTATGACATCTGGCATTGTCATCTTGGAAAATGAAACGGCGGCCATAACGATGCAAAACGGCACAACATTCAAGATGTTGTCCCGGTATCTTAAATTCAGTACTGCCCTGTGACACGCCCAGCAACAACATGCAAGTCTGTTCTGCTGGCAGCAGTGATGCCTCCCCACACCATTACAGATCCAAACCTGATAAAATTCATGTCTAATGACGTTAAATTCAATGGAAACGCTCGTTAATTCTATTCAAAACCCTCCTGGAACAAAGGAAGTCCACAGTGAACCTCGACTCATCTGAGAACATTACGTTGTTCCATCGGGCGATTATCCCAGCGTTGATGATGACGACACCATTGGAGTCTGGCCCTAATGTGACGATCCCTCAAACAGGGAATGACACGAGGAAAAAAAAAAAAAATCTGTGCAGACGATTCCTGATGGTCTGGCCACTCACTACCAAGCCAGTATCCCTTGAAGTTGAGACCTTATCTGATTTGCTGTTACCATACGATTTCTCAAGACAATAGTGCGGATGAATCTGTCCTGAGCCTGAGTTGTTGCCCTTGGTCGACCTGATCGTGGTCTATCCTGAACAGACCCTGTAGCACGATGTCTGGACCATAATCTGCTGATGACAGACTGGGAAACATTCATTGCCCTTGCCACAACGACCTGTCTTGTGCCAACCTGTAGCATGCCAAGGGCCCTAAAACCCTCCTCCTGTGTTAGACGGCGACGGTCTCTGTTTAATTAACGACTTCAACCACTGATAATCTGATGCTTTCTCTTCAAAATCTTCCTTTACAGTGGCTCTAACCTTCCAATTCAGAGTCATGCAAATTTGTGGCACAACCCCTTGATCATCAATAGCATCCCGTCAGATCGTGAGAGTGTCATTGATGTGTTTGGGTGATGAATTTCTTTGGAAATGCTTCCTCAGTAAGGAACTATACAACATGGTTTCATATCCCTTTGTATATGTGAAAATTTTGATCTCAAAATAAAATATCCCCTACTTTTTTTGAATAGTATATTTTGATTTTGACTGAATATAACGTTACACTTGAAGCCCACAAGCTTGAACGTATAGGCTTGCCAGCGAAATATATTCACACATGCCGACTGGGAGAAAAAGTGACTCAATCGTAACTAACGTTAGCATTATTTACTTAGCCGAAGAAACAATAGAAATTAGCGAGTGCATTTACTGATGATCTTGGGCTAACTCGGGGTTAACTGCTGAAGATTAATATGATGAGCTAAAACGAATAAACTGATAAAGAGTCGGAGTTTTGGTAAACGTTTTCGGTGTATAATTGGGTGGGTTTAGAGCTCGTTCTGAGGTGCGCTTCCCGGAAATTATATAGGTCACCTTATTCCAAATAAGACAGGCCACGAGGGATGGAGGCGTGGCTGCAGCTCGCGATGCGCGTTCATGTGATGTTACTCAACTTGAATTTGAATTTAGAGAACTAAATTTATATTTTATGAACTGAATTTGAATGTGCGAACTGAATGAAATGCTTCAAGTTTTATCTTAAATTCAGTACAAATAATTGGATTAAGTTTCAGATTACTTGTTCATTCAATTTCAAAACTGATAAAATTCAATTCAAAGCCAATTAAATTCAATTCATAACCCAAAATTCAATTCAAAACCTGATAAAATTCAATTCAAAGCAGGTTAAATTCAATTCAAAACCAAAATTCTATTCAATTTCTGTTGGAACAAATTTCGTTCCATAGTTCTCGTTAGAATTTGCTGGAGTAGCAATGGCGGGAAATGTAAACACTCCATCTTGCTCGGTATCTTCTACTGAAATAACAGCACCCAGATTGGCTTCTACTGATAAAAAAAAAAAGAAGGGAATAATCGGTGTCGCTTTTGGTTGCTCCAACACGACTGATCAGGGTGTGAAATTGCACAAATTCGTTAGGTCTTGGCTTCGGTGACTAATACTGCAGATCAGAGAGCAACTTCTGTGATATCAGAAAGTGAGGGCGATGTTCAACGTTATCAGCCCTAAAACACAGTCTGCATAGTGACCGTAGACTGTTCGTGACAGGCTCCTAGTTGAGGCATTGAGCTGATAAGCATATGCTCTCACTGGAGTACATTGGTTAGACATTACCAGTTAGTTTATGAACCAGAATTTTGAACATCTGCTGCAATCAACAAAATACTATTCAACTGACCGCTGGCTAATTATCGGAACACCGAAGAAAATAGACTATAAATCTTAGAACCGCAGCTTTTCTCATCTTTATCGTACTCTAATGGAAATAAATCATCTTGCACCCTGACCAACCAGTCACCGATTTCATATATGCTGCGCGAATAATCATATACATGCGGGACTTCTGATTAGAGTGGAAGAGCGCATCCTATCTAATCCATCAGGATAGGTTGACGATTGATGTTGATATGAGCTAGCTAAATAAAACCATTTGCCACTGGACACACGCATCCATAACTGGTAACACCTCCCCAATGTACTTCTATGACGAGCATATGCTTATCAGCTCAATGCCTCAAATAGGAGCCTGTCACGAACAGTCTAGGTTAACGAAGCAGACTGTGTTTTTGGGGCTAATAACTTTGGACATCGCTGCGTCCGTCTTTTTATACAGTCTATGCTGATGACACACCGGGTTGCGAGGGCGTGCGCAGCATATGCATTGGAGATATTAAATATTAATATTAAATCCTAAACCCCCTTCTCACTGATAAAATCCCCCAAAATATATTGGCGCCCCTTTTAAAATCGTTCTGGCAAATAAAAAAGCCGGAAGAAGTGGAAATTGGACACCGAATTCTAGCCTACTAATACGATCAATTATTTTGCAGCAAAAGCAAACAGCCATGTACAATACCGATAAATGGTTCCAACCATGTCAGTTTAAGCTAGAAGTTAATAAAATACCGATTTACTTATAACATGCAGCAATTATAGTGTGACCAAGGTTACTGTTAGCTGTGGTCCACGCAGCTATTCGCCTACAAATGATTTATCCACTAGATGTCCCCGACCACAACTTACTGATGTTTACTAAACGATTCATTATAAGCTTCAGAGACGTGATATCTATTGACCAAATGCATTAAAGTATGTTTGCGAGATTTACTGTGGGGGAAGCTGGGGCACAGTGAATCAAGGTGCACAGTGAATCAGGGCTATTTTTGGAAGATTGACAAAAGGAATCACTGGTATGACATCATCATTTTTTGTGTTTGGAGAATACCCATCCATGAAAGTTTAGTTAATTCGTTTGGATTATAGACTGACAGAAAAACAAGGTAAAAACATGTTTTTATGCATGTAAAGTAAATTTCCATGGCTTATGATCGTGTGCCATATCTTTTACAGTGGATCATCTGAAAGTAATAAATCCATTATTATGCAGCATTTAGAGCACATATCTGTCGCAATACTGAATGGGTGTTTTCTTGAAACCAAAGCAACATGTGACCTTGGGAGACAGTTTGAAAGCACATGGGGCACAGTGAATCATTGGAAAGGTGATTCACTGTACCCCAGTAGGATTCTTTAACACATGGGCCCAGATTCTGTTTGAATAAAGAATAACATGGGAATTGGCAGATATTGTGATGTTCAGTACAACTATAGTCAGTTCTGGGACTATGCAGAATGTGGCCAAGGAAATCGAGAGGTTCACTGGAAATCGTAGGTGCTGTTGGCCTGACTCCCTGTAGAGCCCGCAAATGTCAAAGTTGCCCACTAATGTCAAAATACCCGCAAATGTCATAACACGTCAACTGCAAATGTCATAATACCGCAAGTGTCATAACACGTGTCCTGCAAATGTCATAATACCCGCAAATGTCATAACACGTCAACCGCAAATGTCAAAATACCCGCAAATGTCATAACACTTCAACCGCAAATGTCAAAATCTGATTAACCGCAAAAAAAAACCGCACAGACTAAAGGAAGTAGGAAAATAAATGTTTGATTTTGGAATGGAGGAGCAAGCTGCATGTGAACCAACACGAATAAAGAAAAGAAAAAGTCAAGTAAAAGAAAGATATCCCCCTTTATGTAAATAGGAAGGCCAAAATACGGACGGTGGAAACGTGATGAACTTGACTCTGATAATGATGATCATGAGGATGATTATGATGATGACATGACGGCCAAGTTGAAAATAAGGATTAGCCCGAGGCCAAAGTTGACAAAGTCGCGATCAGACCTAATGCATATGAGTCACTTTCAGCTAAGGTGTAACAAAGTGTCACACTGAGGTAAAATTATAAATTTCTTAAATCCTTTATTTTGTCAAAGTTTTTTGAAAGTTGAACTTCCAACAAATGGCAAAATGGCATACACAATATAGTTTCTCGAACATATTTTGAAAAAAATTTGGTTTTTCTCTAAAGATTTGAGCAATTTGCGCATTATAGTTTGACAGACTTCTGTTGGTATTTTCTGCTGGTATTCTCCAGTTAGGCCCATTATCAGGCAAGGAATAGCTTCCTTTTGGTGCCTTAGTGCTCATCAATTCATAGAAATAGCAAGTACAGCTAGAAGTGGATGCAATATTACTCAATCCCATTAAGCTGTGGCGGTTCGTCGGCTGTAACAAAGGGAAGCCAAAACCTCGCCCTTCAAAACTTAATGACTTAAACCTGTAGCTGTTTACTTTTCTTGATCAGCAGTCGCTCAGACGAATTGGTAGAAGGAGAGTCAAATTTATTTTCGATAGCATCGTTAGACATAGCACCACAAAATTATGAGGGGTTTTCTTTCGCACATAAATGACCACGCAAATTATCAATATGTCTTTATAAATTATTTTGCGAGGCTTCTGTCGCTAGAAGCCACAAGAATCCGTTTTCTACAATCTTAAAGGGGAACTATTATGCTGATCCTTCTTTTAACACATATTAGTAATGTTATAATATTGGTTGTCCATGCTCAACCTCTGAAAAGTTTCTAAACATAAGATACAGGGGTTTTGCCGTAATCCAAGAATGTGATTTCGTGAGCGTGATTTCCTCTCTGAACAGCTCCTCCTGAGATCTTCACGAGATCTGGGCAAAACCTGACGTCAGGTTGTGCCGTCCAATTAGTACAGACCTAGCCAGAGCCAACCACTGCGTTGGACCTGCCCACACTGGAAACCATTCTAGCAGGCACTAACAACGGCAGATCATACTATGCCTTAGTAGCGTCTACACTTTTGGAGATACAAAAGAAGAACCGCAGATCATTTGAGGTGCAATTTTGCCAGTGTCTCTCCCAAAGCTGCTTGTCCGTTTACTTTTGGACGCAAAGAAAAACAACTATTTCTCTTCCAAAAGACGATGCCACCAGAAATCAGTGGGTAGCTTTTTTTGTTTGCTGGCAGCAAACAGCCACGGCAAAAGGGAACGTTAGCTGATTGTGCTCAGCATTTCATCAAAGACAGCTTTGTGAATAAAGGATAATTCGACACAGGATAAGCGTTTCAGCTGCTTCTCAAACCTGAAGCAGTTGCATCGATCAAGCGCTCGGAGCCACAAGCTGTAAGTAACGATATAACAGCAAATAATGTAAGTGAAGCTAACGTGTTACGGGTGGCTACTGGCTAGCAGGACTGCTAACGATAGTTAGCACTAACAACTGGCCTCAAGCGCAGGCTTTCTAAAATATCTGAAGATAAAGCCTGTATCGGTCGCGACTGTCCGTGACTCACAGACGCAGAAGCTGTAAGTTGCTTTTACTGCATAAGCCAACCTGACGTGATAGCCAGTTGATTGTGGCTGTAGCACTGCGGCTAACGTAGCCAAGTTACTGTTGCTAATTTTTGTGTCCCAAATATGCAAGAGTGATATCAGGGGAAATTCTACAGAAGGTGTGTGAACATAAACCTCATTTGAAGCTAACTTTTTATACTTGTTTGTAATTTGGATGCTTGGTACAACTGTCCACGGTAACGGAACTTGCTGTCTGTAACTTATATGCTGTAATTCTGATCGGTATGCTTGTGTGACTTCGGTAAGCATAAATGTGGCGGTTTCATCATAACCTTGCCCAATTGTAGCCACAGAAGTTGAAGCTAACCGGGGAGGTGCAGTTAGACCAGACGTAGGTTTTGCAAAGCTTGGGGTGCGTTTTTGGGTGCTTGTTAAATGATCGCTTTACTTATCCATGACTGGGGTCAGCCTAATACTTCGCCAATGTCTGGGCAAGCTCTCTGATGCTACCGGTGAAAGCAATAGGGAAAAGCACAGGCTATAATGTGTCTGGTATCACAAATTATTTCTCTGCATTGCTGTCGATTGAATATTAAATCGGCGACTGAATATTAAATTCTTTCCTGTAAAATTGATCGATTCGCTAGCTCCACATAAGCAACGGTTCACGCAGACGGAACTTACGGTCTGTAAAACCTGTATTATGCTCATAACATAACCGGAGCTCTAGCTAGCTCTCGCACACTATCCATAACACGCCCATTCTCCGCGAGGAAACGCTTGTCATTCAGATGCAATAAGAAAACCATTACCACGGTCAATTTCCGAAAAAGCCGTTTAGCCTGGAGCTTTCGCCCCTCTGTCATATACCAGCGCAGAAGTTGTTCGTTTCTCTACGCTAACGACACACCACAGTTATGCACACAAACCAGCAGGTCCTTATAATACACACTGAAGCAGTCCATAAGCTGTTGGTCCACTTTTAGCTGCTCCTCACTGTCTATGTTTCCCTCTAAACTCAGACCCACCGGATTTCTACAGTCTCCGGTCTACACGTGGGTATGTCGACCCATTCTACAAATGTGTCTATATGGGGTGGATTCTAGCTTTCCCTGCATCCTTGCTATAAAGTAGAAAAACTGTTGTACTCACCACTGTCGCCGTAGCAAACTGTAGCCGATAGCAAATTTGAGCTTGAGCTGCCAGATTTTCGCACTGCGTCCTCCACTTTTGCCGCTGCGTTTGTTAGAACAAGTTCATTTCATTAGATCTATATTCAAGTATAACGTTAGATTGCGGAATTTGCCCGCCGCTTCCTTATTAGATTGCAGACGTGTCTCGCGTGCTCAGTCTGGGGAGCCAGACCCGGAAAACTGCGTTCTGCAGCCTCGTCCCGCCCAACTCCGCCTTCCACAGAGCTGGCCAGTCAGAAGAAAGTGGGTACACAGGGAGTGGGGGCCATAGCGGAAGAGCCACCCCAATGAGGCGTTTCAGGCAGAGACTACAATGGACTACAAATGGGGTTTTTTGAGGATGGCAGTATGAGCTACATAAGGACCCTGTTTGGGCTTTGAACGATCAGGAGTACTCTAGGGGAGTCCAAGATCAAAATATAACCTTGGAAACATAGCATAATAGGTCCCCTTTAACCCTCTATTAACCACCGTAGCATATCTGCTACATAAAGTGAAAGGGTTAACAGCCTGGACACCCTGCTGGTTTTGTTTCTTATTGCCAAATAAACATTTGAGAATAACTTGAATGGTCCGTCACTTTAATTTTTCCATTCGCATTATTACCCAATGTAGCAGATCTGCTACATTTTGGAAAGGTGGGCCAAAGGGTTGAATTTTTTTTTTTTTTACTATTTTTCCAAATATTGGCCCATAATCAACATATTTGCCTAGGGAAATGATTTTTACACAGTTGGAAAGGTACTTGGTTAACAGAGGGTTAAAAATCATCAGTGAATTTCCTGGGCTGCATTACATTACTTTACAACTTGTGGATAAAACAAGCAAACAAAAAAAAAACAATATTAATTTAGGGTTACTGGTAAATCACGAGCTAGTGGGGAACGACTTCCAGAAATTAAAACGAGTAAGAAAAACAGCATGTGATAAACAGATGAAAATAATGTTATTTTGATTACTCTACCATAACCCCTTAAATAAC
Organism: Gymnothorax javanicus; assembly: GCA_029692085.1. NCBI lineage: Eukaryota > Metazoa > Chordata > Actinopteri > Anguilliformes > Muraenidae > Gymnothorax > Gymnothorax javanicus. The sequence continues at coordinate 80,332,596 of CM056195.1, forward strand.
ATCTGACCAGAATGAAAAAACTTGCTTCCAATTGGCTGACAATTGAAGGTCAAGTCAGATATACATGGAAGAAATTCAGATTAATTATAGAGGGTGACAATGTCTCTGTTTCTTTTGCTGAAACTAAAAGGGTAGGTTTTTTTTTTTTTTGTGGCCACTTCATTTTGTGGCCAAACTGTAAATATACTCAGCGCCATTAAAAATGCACAGGTGAGGTATGTACTGTATTTGCGGAAAATTGAAGAATCGATTGATTTTTATTGCTCTTCCAGTGAGGCACGAGAGGAAATAAAGAAAAGCGCGTGGAATTGTAATCCTGACACGAACCACGTGCACGCACCAAGCACTTCTGGAATAACAAACATTGAGCTGTACGTGACAGATTCCAAACGCAACCAAAACTGATCATGAGATGAGGGGTCCGAGACGATTGAGGGGAGTGCAAGTTTGACGCCGTCTATGTGAGCAACACATGCGTGCACACGGACCCTACAGAAAACCCAGTTTTTGCCCATTTACGCATGGCTGCCCTTACCGTGGTCAGTCAGCGACAGTCCCTGTTTTCCATTCTCAGACAGAAACAGGGAAATAAAGTGGCAAAAAATTACACAGAGGCAGGTGCCCACAGTCAGAAGTGATGAGTTCCTACTTCTGTTGATGGGCAAAAAATGGGTTTTCTGTAGGGACCGTGCGCACGCATGTTTTGCTCACGTAGAAGGCGTCAAACAGTACTTGCGCTCACCCTCAATCATCTCGGACCCCTCATCTCACGATCAGTTTTGGTTGCTGTCCGGAATCTGTCACGTACAGGCTGTAACCAGATGTGGCGCTCTTGAGCTGCCATCGTCACTCGTGGCTGCCCTAAGCGGGGTCGGTCAGTGACAGTGCCTGTGTTCCATTCTTGGATAGACAGCCGACTGATTGTTGAACGGAGTCAGTGCAAATGACGCACCACCTCTCGGCGGCTGAGATCTGCCCGTAACATGCCAAAGGCTCTTTTTCTCTCTCCTGTGTCACAAGCCATTCCATTTTCTTGATGCAGTAGCATTTTTCGGGTTTTTTTTTGGCTTTATCAAGGCTATTGATTACACCAAACAGAACAAGTCAAGTGTCACTGTACACATCACGAACAGCTCAATGTTTGTTATTACTGAAGTGCTTGGCGCGTGCACGTGGTGCGCGTCAGGATTACAATACCACGCGCTTTACTTTATTTCCTCTAGTGCCTCACTGGAAAATCAATAAAAATCCATCGATTCTTCAATTTGGCGCAAATACAGTACATACCTCACCTGTGCATTTTTAATGGCGCTGAGTATATATATATATATATATATAATATTGTATATTTATAAACTTAAAAGTTCTGATGCTGATGTGGTTCATGGCAACTGTAGGCCAACCATTTTAGAAGTCAAAGCCATAGTGTAGAACAATCCCTGATAATTTCAAACATGTAGTATGAATAGCAAAAAAGTAATGACATTTGCAACTTTGCCATTTTTTTTAGCAACATTCCTTTATTAGGGTTATGACCCCTTTTTTAAAGCCTGCATATCTCAAAAACTAAAAAACAAAAGGATAAAATGCTTCCTTGTGGATGGTACATTGACATCATTTACATGTACGGAGTAAATTCAAGATGGTCAGCCAGGAAAATTTTCTGAAATCTTTTAAGCTGACATGAGGTTACCCAATGATGAACTTGTTTTGGATGCTGTTGTAGATATCACATTACATATTTTCCATAAGCAACTAAATTCATGTTTGAACACTAATAATGGGTTGTTGTACTGTGTTCAAAATAGCATAAGGTGAATAGACTTTTGAAATCAGTCATTTGTCTTTTATTTGTATTTTCAATCATGTGCTAACTTTTTAAGAATTGGGTTTGTACATACTGTATATTAGTATACTGCACTCTGATGTGGGGACCATATACAGTAGGTGAGTGGTGCAATGATCTACCCCATAGTCAGGACTGACACGGTCAGAATTTAATCCTGGACCAGTGGGGCAGAATTCCATACTATGAGTGGCAGTATTTGGAGACATGGTCTTGTTTATGGTAACACCGCAAATATGACCATCAGGCACCAAGGGATAATGCTTGTTTATATGGCTCACAATATACTGGGCTAACCAGTGAGTTCAGTCATCAATCTGTTGGCAGACGGCAGGATCATCATAGTGAAATTAATATGGATGCATTCCTTCTGATAGCACCTGTTCCTGCCTGCAGCGTAAATTATGGAGCACAGACATGTACATGGTATTCTGTTGAGGTCTCTTGCATGCAATGCATGCAGATCACCAGATGACTAGTTTACATGTGCAGTATACAATGTAAGCTTGAAAAGAAATGGAGGGTTCACAAGTTAATTCATTTGTATCTAGAGTGAAAATTTATAGTTGGACGTTTTCTCAGATTGATCGCTTAATTTCGCAATGATGTGTGTTCTAAAGCAAGCTCTAATTGCTGTGTTGTCTGAGAACCCAGCTTATTACTGTACAATAATGGAATCTAAAAAAAAAAATCAGGCATAAACTAGTTAAACAATACACTGAGAACTGAACTGGATGTAATCCATGACCAATGAGTATGCCAGTGTCATGTTCCAGATATGAAACCAAAAGCAGATGCAGGGTACGGTCAGCAAGGGAGTATGTATTAACAGCAATACTGTAGTAAAGCAGAGTAAGGCTGTAGCTTAGAACTGCAGAAGGGCACTATGCTATATCATTAATTTGTTAAAAATACATGGAAGAAGAGTCCAGCTCAATACGTGAAGACAGAAACAAGCAACCACACTGACACTACACTTAACTTCTATTGCCAGGACATTCACAAAAGGGGGGAGGCATACAATTGATAACACCTGGGAAAAGGGAGGAGACAAGACAAATAAATCAATTAAAGGAGGCAAACCACAAAAATACATGCAGACTACTGGAACAGGGGAGGAATCAATTTATGACCACCTGGAGGCCCACTTGCCGACCACAGACGTCAGGGCACAAAGTTGCGGACTAGTGAGGGGTCGAGGATGTGGTACTTGGGCATGCAGGAATGCTCCTCAGGCCTTTCCCCCTCCCAGTTCACCAAGAAGTGGCAGCCACGCCCCCCACACAGAACGTCCAGGATCCGAAGCAAGGTGTAGGTGAGGCTACAATCCATGAGCTGGAAGGAGGCAGGGATCTGGTAGGAGGACTGCAACAAGTAAGAAACATAGGTTTTTTTCTAGACACATGAAACACTGTGTGAATTCTACAAAGGGTTTGTGGGAGGGGGAGCCTGACAGCAGGTGATGACAATACCCGTGTAATGGTGAACAGGTCAATGCACCAGGGGGTTGGGCTTCTTTGACATTCCCTGGAAAGGGATGTTCTTCATACTGAGCCACACATTCTGTCCCACTTGAAATGCAGCAGCAGAACAGTTGCCCTGCTTCTGGAGGGCTGAGAAATGATCAAGTAAAAGTGCTCGGGCTCTCTTACATCTCTGGCAGGCGTGTCGAACCGGGAACTGCCACTTCCCTCTCTGCTGCTTGGAACTGAGGCAATTGGCAACCCACAAAATATTGGGAGGGTCACATGCTCAGACAAGCAACAGGTGAGGAATTGTCAGCCAGATCCACCCAGTGAAAAAGCCGAGACCACCTGGCAGGATTACCTTAAGTCAGGCAGCGCAGGGTTTGCCCTACTCCTGGCTAAGCCCCTCCACCTGGCTGTTGATGTCAGGGTGAAATCCCGAGGACAGACCCATCAAAATGCAGAAGACCTTCCAGTGCCTGCTGGTGAATCTCCTGAGGAACACTCTGTAGGTGCACCACATGGTGTAACGAGCTTAGCAGCCTCTTTCGCTATGGGCAGCCTAGTTAGCGAGACGAAATAGCCTGCCCTTGAAAACTGATCCAAAATGGATATAATTACCATGAATCCATCAGAAAAATGTAGCACGGTGACCAAGTCCATAGCTGTGCTGGTTCATGGTAGATTGGGAACGTCCAATAGCTGGAGAAGACCGCCAGGGTGCTGATTGCTGGACTTGGACTGCACACACACAGGGCAGACCGCAACAAACCCTCGGGTGTCTTAGCGGATAGTGGGCCACCAAAAATATTGAGACATGAATGCAAGGGTAGGGGAGATGCTAAGATTGTATGCCTGCTGAGAAGCATGGGCCCAGGGCAAGACACTGCTTCTCACTCCATCAGGAATAAAAAGGTGGTTTGGAGAGTTTCTGGTGGTGGGATACAGGTCTGTAGCCCCTCTTCAACCTTGCACTCTATCTGGAGCTTGGTGGCTGCCAGAAGAAACTGAGCTGGGAGGATGGTCTCAAGGGGTTTGTCGGCAGAGGAGAGTAGACACAGGACAAGGAGCCAGGCTTATTTTTCTTGGATCTAAGACAATGGTCAGAACAAAGTTAAATCTGGTGAAGACCAGGGACCAGCAAGCTTGCCTGGGGTTCATTCTCTTTGCAGTGGACCAGTACTCCAGGTTGCAGTGGTCCTTGCAGACAAGGAGGGGAAGGCTGGATCACTCCATCCAGTGCCTCCATTCTTAAAAAGCCAGCTTCACTGCCAGCAGTTAATGAATGTTGATGGAATAGTTTCTCTAGGCAGGAAACAGCCATCCAGGACAAAAGGCACATGGATGGATCTTACCATCGGCTGCCTGCTGGGAGAGGACTGTTCCAGTATCCACATCTGTGGCATGTACTTTCACAAAGATTTGGCACTGGGAGACAGGGAAAGTGAGGATGGGATCATTGGTAAATTGCTCTTTAAGCTGACGGAAGGCGGAGGCTGCCTGAAGGGGTCTAGCTGAAAAAGATATTTGAGGACAGGAGGGCTGTTAGACAGGCTGTCACCATGAAGAACCCCCAAATCACAAGTGTAGATTTGGATAGGGATGGTTAGGATATCTCCCAACCAACTTTCAGGTGTAGCAAAAATATCCCAACTAACTTTGGATCAGTGGGGAAAACAAAAAAAAAAAAATGCGGGATTGAAAATTTAACATGATTCAATTCAATGTAACGTTCGGTTGTGGCTTTGTCCAATCCATAGATAGTCAATGGTTCAATCTGAATCTCAAAATTGCACTATAACACGCTTAATAGACAGGATTGCAAAGAGGCATGCTAACAGATATATCCACTTACTTGGTTTCAATGTCCACTCTACTAGAACTGAGCAGGTTTCAAGAAAGCACAGAGATAATTTGTAGCAGTTCATGAAGGTTGTGAAAAGTGAACAAAATTCAAACATTAACTGTAGGTTCAATCACAAAGGCTTTGGATTTAAGAAAAAGATTTATTAACAAAGCAATGACATGAAATAAATTCAGTATTTGACGATGACTCCATCCTCGAGGACCCTCAAGCGAGCTGGGGCGCTGATCTGCCTGGGTAGCAGGTAGGGTCGAAGCCATCCCCAAAAAGAGGATCTGCAGGACTGAGGAGTCACTAAGGTGAATAGCCCTGGAAGACAAAACACGCATTAGAATAAATAAACAAGGGTTTGCACAAGCTGCGAATGAGTGGTAACACTGCCAGTGGATGAGAGGTCGACACTAGCAAAGTATCTGTGATAGCGTCACTAAGCGTAGTACTCCCATACCAAGGCGCTAGCTTAGCACCATGAAATGACCACAGCTAGTGGTCGTGCAGTGGGTAAGTCGCACGTATTTGCGGATACTTATCCATAGACAATTACTGCTCTAGCCATGGCTGAGAGCGTAAACCTTGCCACTGCCAGTGGCTGTGAGGTGGTACACGTACTATCTGTGAATGTTTGCCGGCGAGGCAAAGTGCACCCATAACTGTGAATGAGCTGCGCCACTGCGCGTTGTGGTAGATACACATGCAGTATCCATGAATGCTTGCGGCGAGGCAAAGTGCACCATAGCCGAAGCACTAGCAAAGCGCTAGTGAGCTGCGCCACTGCGAGTGGCCGTGAGGTGGATACGCATGCAGTATCTGTGAATGTTTGCCGGCGAGGCAAAGTGCACCCATAACTGAAGCGCTAGCGAGTTGCGCCACTGCGAGTAGCCGTGAGGTGGATACGCGTGCAGTATCCGTGAATGTTTGCCGGCGAGGCAAAGTGCACCCAAAACCGAAGCGCTCACGAAGCGCTAGTGAGATGCGCCACTGCGAGTGGTCGTGAGTAGATACACATGCAGTATCCATGAATGCTTGCCGGCGAGGCAAAGTGCACCATAGCCGAAGCACTAGCAAAGCGCTAGTGAGCTGCGCCACTGCGAGTGGCCGTGAGGTGGATACGCATGCAGTATCTGTGAATCTTTGCCGGCGAGGCAAAGTGCATTAGCATTTGTAATGATTTGACAACTTTGGAATAAACATTGCAATCATTCAACAGCACCATAATTGTATGACATTTAATTTGCAAAAAACACAACATGAACATTTATCATTTGAAAACCATGCTATTCAGGCATTAATCATGCATGCACTGCCCAACAACAGATTGCACCTCATACCCCAATCAGACCACAAACATTGCATGCAAGCAAGCAGGACCACCTTATGTAAACTTAGGACGCCGCTTTGATGAGGTCATGAGAACTGCATGTTGATAATGGTTGAGGCTGAGGGCTGCATTTATGAAGTACCTGCAGATGACCGACATCCATGCCTGTAAATTGAACATTCTATCTGCATTTAGCTGCGAATGTAGTGCTCAGAACCTGAATGAATGTCATGAGTAGGTAGAATGTGACCATGGCATTAGACTACCACTCGTAAGCTGAGCCATACCTAGCGAAAGAGAAAATGGAATGATAGCATAGCATTTGTATGATTTGACAACTTGAATTGAATTGCAGCGTTCATTGACAAAGCACCATCACTGGATGGCAATTCATTTGCAAAATGCAACACATACCATGCACGTTTATAACATGCAAACCATCCAAATTCAGACTCATGCAACTATGCATCGCCCAACACCTAGTTAAGACTTTAATGCAGTATGAACATTGATTGGATACAAGCAAAACCACCACCAACCTAGAAGTAAGGTTCGGATGCCAGTTTGATGAGCCCACTGAGAGTTGCACATTCACTGTGGTTGAGGCAGAGGGCTGCGCGCAGGGACCGATGCCCATGATTTCCAAATTTAGCACATTTAATCCGCATTGGAGAGGTATGAATTAAAATTAAATTCCTTAATGCACACAACAATGAAACACCATAACAGATTGAGAGTCTACGAACAGGTGACGAACGGATCCTTTTATGTCTTAATTCTGAAGCACAATAGAAACCAGATCCCCAAATGAGGGTCAAACCCTGAAACTAGATTCCCACGCTGAGCTGTTTGATAAGGTTACACATGACAAACATCACACAATAAATATGTAACAGTAGGAACTAGATACAGTAGAATACTTTGGAAAAGCAAAAAAAAATTCTAGAAAATTGTGTCAAAGCGGAATCAAAAGCTTTAAATATGAAGGAGCCCAACCATTCCTTATGAATATTATCTTCATCTATGGCGTAGTGTTCAATGTAGCAGATTCAATCCTCGGACTCTAGAGTTCAGAACAGGAGCAGTTTTATCAGTGATTGGGTTGGGACTGGTACCAGATGGGCTTAAGGATGGAGTTTCCAAAGTTCCAGGATCAAAATCGGGAGAAAGCCTAGCTAAGCAATTATCCGACTGAGGAAGAGCTCAGCTCTGAAAATAGAACGTTATGAGCCGAGTCAAGCATCAAAAACTGAGGAATTATTTTCATATAATTATTGAATCCTTTATCATTTTGACCCGTGCTCTATTGTCGCCACAGAAAAGATTATTTTCCAATGCCAGAGGGCACCTCATGCATTACAAGCGAGGACAATGGAGTCGATTTTGAAATATGCAAGAATGTTAAGAGATCTAAGATTCCAACAGCCATATACTCACAAACCACTGTCCTTGGAAAGATCCTCCAATTATATGCATGGAGCTGCATAGAAAAAGTAGCATAGGCTGAGTATCATTAATTATGAAAGAACAAAATCCATTTCAGCTTTTCAAAAGGAGAACTGGAGGGGGATATCAGAGCAGTACCTTCATCCAAGGTTGAGATCGGTTAAGGAAGAGGCATATTTACTTGAATCCGAAAGCAGAGATATGAATAACCTCCCTTGCGGAATCATAGCCTACGCATAGCAAAATTACATAAACCACTAATGAAAGTAGTGCTTGTTTTTGTAATACAAGCCAAATATAGCCTATTAGTAGGTATGTGAACATCGAACAGGTCCGTAACTGTAATTTTTTTGCATGATTTCCATTTCCGCACAGAGCTCCCAGAACTCCAATTTGCTAGAAAACTCACTTCTCGTTGGCTTTGGTTGGGGAATTCCCCGGAAGTCTTTGGGTCAAGAGTAGCCAGAAATTACCTTCACAGCCGCAACTTCGAATTTTAGAATCTGCACATGTTCTGTTTCGATAAAGGTTGGAAGCATTCGCTGGTTTCAAGGTGCTTAATTTCCGTCAAATACTGATCAGACACCAATAAAGCTAAGTAGAACTGTTCTTTGACAAATTTCATTGCATTATATCAAACAGAACTACTTTGACCTCTGAGCGATCAGAGCCGTTATTGACTGGCAGGCAGCTTGATTGAGCACTGATCTGTAGCAAACTGCACAATGGAATTATAGTGGTTTACCAATAAGTCGCTACTGGGTGTTGTTAAGCCTGCTACTCAATTGACCTGATGCAGATGTCAGATGATGAGTTGGTCCAAACAAATGCACCGTCACAATGTAACAATGTCCATGAGGTTGAATACTTAATTATTTTTACCAAGCTTATTTGCTTTCAAGAAAACATATCGCTACATTTAGTGTAGCTTCCAACTGCTACACCCTGTGGACGCCATGGCCACGGTCATAAACTGTATGCCTTCCTTAACAACAACACCCATGACTTGTTACACTTGCTGTGTAAGTTAACCACCCAGTGGTCAGAATGTATAGTACCACAAAATAAAAACACAAAAGGAAAACAAATGAATAAATGGCTTACAGGAATAACTCAACACTCTTATCCCTACACTTACAGATCGATCCCGGAGGCCAAGTGCTCAAAATAATTTGTAATTTATCAGGAAATAGTAAATGTTTCCTGTGGAAAAGGTCCCCCCCCTTTCTCTTCTCTCCCCTTCTCCCCCCATTCATATACCTAGATATTGCAACAAGACTAAAACAATTTAGCTTTACTGAAGGAACAATCTTGTCTGAAACGATTTCATACTTATTCCCAAGATTCCATGGAAATAGGGCCCATAGTTTCCATCCAGCCAGGGAACATTCAATTTCCAAGAAGTGCTTTTTAATAACGAATGAATGAATGAATGATATGGATTCACATGGCGACTTCTTAATAGACTCTTGAAGAGCCTTTCCAGTGATATGCGGTAATCTATTCTCTCGACCGCCACTGTGCCACGCCGACCTGATGATGCGATATAATGTTTCAATGTGAAACGTGGATTTTAGACCGAAAATCGATTAGTCCGAGCACCAGTGATAATTTAACTTTGTGACCTCCAGAAGACATAATCACATACGTTAAACTGTGAAATATGTAATGCAGCTTCAGCAAACGAGATTAGATATCCATGGAACAATACTCCACCGAAACGTAGCTGCAAATAGCAATTAGGAGATTAATGTTCAATTCTTGACACTCGAGATAAACAAATAATATCTTGAAAAACTCCAAAACCACTACAAACTTGGCACTTATTAAACACCTTTAATTGTGGATCATCTGCTTTAATGATACGGAATTCTCTCTTCAGACAAGTAGACCACATGTATGCCCATTCGGAAAACAGCAATAGAAATAAAAACCTGATATTCCAACCTTGTAGTACTTGAGAAAGAATGAGGATAAATTGATGTAGCTGGGAAAATGTAGCCTACCGCTCGATGTCAGGAATTGCGAAAGCCAATGAAGGATGGAAGAAACTTGGAAACACCGGTAAAGTTGTGATTTTGATGCGATGGAATGAGCCTGCTGAATGATTGTTGCTTCTACTTCTGGACCCGCTTTCCGATGCTTCCACGATTTTCACCAGGGTTTGGACGGCTGGCATCCAGAACCAGGACATGACAGGAAGGGAATGCTGTCTGCAGGAGGCCGCTGGACTGTTTCGAACTTATACCTCCGTTGTAGTGGGGAGGATATGCGTTGGCATTGGAGAGAGCAAGTAGCAACAGTAACTCCGAACAAAGGAGTTCGAGGTTGATAGGAATTTGTAGGTCTTCCAGGGTCATGCGGAATAGTTCAACAAAAAATCAGGAGAGGCTCCGCAGCAGCGGGAGATTGCTTGTCTTCTAGGAGGATTTGCTAAATGAAGAGCGTTATCTTGAGCGGACTAACATGCCGGAAGCTGCGCGATGCGGAATCTCTGGAACAGCAGACAGGAACACGCAGTGGTGGGCGGTGGACAGAGAATATGGAGGGCGATGAACATGTCTTTAAACTGCTTATTAGTCTTGATCTGCTTTCAGTCAATTTCCCTGGTAAAAGACACTTGAACTCTCCCCTCTCAGTTGTAGCTAATTGTCTTCGTTTAGACGAGAAATCAAACGCACCAGTTGAACGCAAAAAAGAGCGCATTTCAATCTTTTTCAATTAGACAATCATTACGCACAGGTTTGACGACTTGCTTAGGATGTGACAAAATTTAATGCAGAAAATCCACAGTGGTTTTTTCGTGAAGAGTTGCCTATTAAGGCATGTGAATTAAACATTTTATAGAATTTATTATTCGCTCGCCTAAACATTTCATTATAAGGGAAACTAACATGTTGACCAAGAGCAATGATTGAAATCGGGTCATTAATCTCATCCGTTTCAAGGGATGTTTTCCGCCCCTCAAGTTTTCCGTCCACCACCCGCCACTGGGAACACGTCATAAGCATATATAAAGAAGACCGAAGGTGCGGATTGGGTAAGCGCAATAGCTTGAGAATCCTACGTCTCGTGATAGAACTTTCGTTTATACTCCCATTTGATATTCAAGTACTTGATGACCAGTGTTGGAAACATTGGAGGTGCAATAGCACCGAAGCAATTGCACCGTAATGAAGGGCTGTTCAAAATCAAACTGAATGCTGTGGCCTTATGATCACAGCAAAGAGAACCGATTCACTGACCACTTGCATGTGAACTCTACCAAGATGGTCAGCTGCACTGCTTGTTCATATATATTAGTAAGTTTTTCAGTAATATAAACAACAGCATAAACAAACTAATCTCAGTAGTGGGAAGTAATATTCTTAAGAATTCAATCCATCAATGTTTGATAATCAAAATAGATAATTGAATTTTTTATTGAAATTGATTGTGGATAAGCTGCATATTTTTTGTTTATTTATTGTTATGGAAAATATCCTTCCCCTTGTTTTTTAGTTGAGATATATGGGAAATATGATGACTGATCAAATTGTCCTCCCTTAAAATGCGGTCAATAAAGCGCAAACACAAAAATGGGCAAAAAAAAAAAAAGTAGAGAGGAAGAAGAGGTGAGGGTTATATTGCCTCAGGTAAATTCCTATGTTTGTCTCCTTGTGCGATGCAATAGAATGCCTGAGGAAAATCAGTTGGTATAGTTGGTATTGACTAGGGAGCGAAGGAGCATGTCCATGCCCAGGTCAGTGGCTGTCCCAGGGCAGAAGCCAAACCTTTAATCCCCCTCGTAGAAGCAGTTTTGCTTGACAGTACAATCGAAAGACTCAGCAGGAACGCAGTCCCAGTCTTGGAGACCGATGAAACCTTGGGAGGCATTCCTAAAAACTGACCCAGAGGAGCAAGCAGTAACAATGGATTAAAAAGAATGCAGCCCCAATCTTGGAGACCATTATGAAGGCTTGGGAGCTTGTTCCTATCATAAAACTTCAAAGAGTAATTATATTTTCCTTTATCAATAATTTACCAAAAACACAAATAAGAAGAGCTTGGCTCAATACCAAAAGATACAAACTGATTGGAGGGTTTATTAGGGTATGAATCATGACAATTCATCAACGACACTGACACCACAGTGAACTTATATAGACAGGACAAGCACAGAAGGGGTAAAGCATACAAATGGTAACACCTGGGAGCAAGGGAGGAGATAAGACAAAAAAATCTAATAAATCCTTTGGACAGAAGAGCAGACGCGAAGTGTGCATTGAATATCTGCGCGGATGCTGTGCCTAAACTATTTACAAATATTGACGTTTTATGTTGTACCACAGTTGCCAAGGGATTGCATGAATTAATGAAGACTGATGTGCAAACAGCTTAAGATATTTGCCAATTGCATCCAACCAGCTGCTGCTATAAATGATCCTTCACTACTATAAAAAATTTTGGTTAGCAACAGGTTAAAGCCACAATAGCCCAAAGGCATGGCAAAATTAAAATAACACCAAATATAATAAGTTTCCCATAACTGATGTTTTTAAATCCTCTCCAGAATCGCTTTTGGATCAAATATTCAAAATTTCATCATGGTATCAAAAAACTATCATTTGTACTACAATCCATTTGACTAGCCATCAGAAATATTAAAAAAATACAACCTGACATTCTCTAACAAGGAATTCCCTGGCTTTATAAAACACGTTGGTTAAAACGACAAAAATAGTGACCTGCTTAAAGCCACAATAGCCCAAAGGCATGGCAATTTAGTCGCGACAGAAATCAGCTTTCAAAAGCAAAATTTCAACATGGTATCAAAACTATCATTCTACAATCCATTATAGCCATCAGATATTAAAAAAACAACACATTCTCTCTCTGGCTTGTCATATAGTGACGCTACCTGACCAAGCGTCGATATATGACGCAAAAGTAGGATTTTAGCGTCCTTATTTTGCGCTTACGGTTAGGGTTTAGGTTAAGGGTTAGGGGTTAGGGGGTAGGGTTCATTTTAAACTGGCTTCAATTAAGGATGGCAAAAGCCTCCTTTTGCATTCTATATTGACGCTTGGTAAGGTAACGTAACTATATGACACGTTGGGATGAGACTGGGCTCTAAAAACGTATTCCCCAACCATTGATTTATGCATCGATATGTCCCTTGCTGGATTCATAGTCAGTTATCACCACAAACAATCCCTCCTGGAAACACAGGCTGATTATTACTTGCTGACATTGTACTGCATGAAAGCACTGCTGTAGTTCACACCCATAACAAACTTTTCTCATAATTATCTGTTGATTGACAAATGTCCTATCCAAGAGAGGACAGTCTGAACATTCCATAATAATTGAAAGAAATTGATTGGGCCTCCAGAAAAAAGTATATAAACCCTGCGTAATAACAAGTTACGATGCAGCTTTTTAACTTTGCATATTTGAATTACACAAGTGCATTGAAAAAAAACAATACTATACACAACCTAGGAGTGTTCATGTTAGTTTTACAAAAATGGAGCTTGACATAAGTTCTGGTAGGCCACAGAGTCAAGCTTGCTAACGTAGAGAAGCTGCTTCTCCCTCCAGAGAATCACCCGAATGTACATGACTGTCATCTGACTTTGCTGTCACATGATTTCTTGACTGATAACATGCTGGCTTACAAGCTCATCGTCCTGAGATGCGGCTGCTCAGCACGTAAGCTTAACAATGGCTCCCACAGGAAGCATCCACCTGCTACAAGGTTTGTGGTTTTTGTTATTGCTGCAACTTCTTTAAAAATGTTCATTTTGGTCACCGCACTTCAGCGGAGTTGATGTGGCTCTTGGTCTTTGATGTCATGCCGGCCTATGCTGCCATGATAGAAATGCTCAGTTATGAAGTCTAGCCTGTGCAAAAACTTACTTGTCTTAATCTTGCTAGTTTTGAAAACGTTGCCTATGTGTTTGTTGAAGGAACTTTTTTAAATTGATTCATTTGTTAAACCGTAAATTTAAAGCAGCACATGCTAATCTGGATGCAGCATGAATGCTCAATCATTCATTACAGTTCTTACTTAGGGAGGCAATACTATTGTCAGTGAATTTTTATTTATTTATTTGTTTATTTGTAAAGGGACCATATACAATAAAAAACATTAATGTTTCCATTTGATGTATTGTACCAGAGTTAGCTTAAAGCTAATTTATATCTTCAGTCCCTTGGCAGGTCACAATTAAAACATCAGTTATAAAACATCACAAAGAAATTGAAATAAAACATTAGCTCAAAGCTGCAGAGCTGTAGATCACCCACACAGACATATACACTCACATACACACAAACACATTCACACAGTCATATTTAACATGATGTTCTAAAATCAGTGATTACAGAGTTGAGTGTCTTTCAGTAGATTTTGGAGTTTGTTCTTGAAGCTTCCGATAGAATCAGAGTTCTTAATGCTGTCAGGGAGAGCGTTCCACTGAGTCGTGGCTTTTACAGAGAAAGCTGACTAACCAAAAGCAGTGCGACGGAAAGGAACAGAACAGTCTCTTATTGAAGATATTCTGGTGGATTATATGGACTGCTCAGGGCAAATATTGATAAATTGACATAATGGGGAAGGAGCCAAGCCGTTTAAAATCTTAAACGTAAGACCCAAATTAGAAAATAGTTTAAAATTCACAAAGCTAAGCAGATGAAGCTTTTCTAGAACCCTGCAGTGGTGATATTGCATAGATTTTTTTATCTAGAGTTTTTAAGGTTTGTTTATATAGAGATTCCGGTGGTTTAATGGCTGTTTCTCCAGCTTGTCCCCAACATGTGATACAATATGACAAATGAGAAAGGATCATAGCGTGCATGAAAGTCTTTGCAGCATCCATTGAAAGGCACCTTCTAATATGTCTAAAATGTATCAGATTATATCTGATGATTTTGGTCATTTTTTTCACGTGACTTAAAATTAAGATTTGTATCAATTATTACACCAAGATATTTAAACTCCCTCTTAATGTCAATCCTCTCATTCTTTATAACAATGTCATCACTGGCAGACTGGTTGGTTTTAGAGAAGAACATACCTTTTGTCTTGCTTATATTAAGCCTGAGACATGACTGGTCAAGCCACCCTGTGATACTTTCCATAGCAGCTGTCAGCTTCCTAGCTGCTAGTTCAGCAGTTTTTGCATGTGTATATAAAACAGTATCGTCGGCATACATTTGCAGATCCATGCCTTGACACACTTGTGGCAGAACATTGATATAGAGACTAAATAGGAGGGGTCCTAAAACAGAACCTTGTGGCACACCCATTGTACACTTAATATTATTGAATTTTGAAAGTTTTGAGATAAGAACATTATGATTTACCATGTCAAATGCTTTTCTCAAATCTGAAAATATGGCACCAAGTACCCCTCCTTTGTCTAGTTTAGACTTTATCTGCTTGATCAGATGTAAAGCAGCTGTTTCAGTGGAGTGATTGGGCCTAAAGCCAAACTGCAATGGATGTAAACAAAAGTTGATATCTGTGAGATATGTAGTCAGTTGTTTGATTACAACCTTCTCGGCAACTTTTGAAAGCACAAGAAGAATACTTATTGGTCTGAAATTACTGGCTTCATGACAGTCACCAAACCTAAAGACAGGGGTAACAATGGCTTGCTTCCAGACACTTGGAAAAACATTGTGTTTTATTGATAAATTGATTAAGTGAGTGATTGGTGGCACTAACGTGTTTTGGTGTTTTTTAATAAACATGGTATCGAGCTGAAAGACATCCCTGCATTTTGAGTTCTTTAAGGAGCGGATGATTTTATTCACTTCTGTGACAACTGTTTGAGCCAAAACAAAGGCTTCATCTGGAGAAGTAATAGGTGCAAAGTCCAATTCCCTTTCGATGAAGTTTCTCCCAAGCTCATTAACTGAATCAATAAAATAACAATTAAAAGTTGCAGCAATAGTAGACTTGTCATCTGTCAAAATTCCATCAATTTTCAATTGAATATCTTCTGAGACGAGTGGCTCATTCCTCATCAGATTATTGATGCCCTGCCATATTAGTTTGCTGTTACCTTTGGCATTATGTAGAATATTAAGATTAAATTGGGATTTAGCCTGCCTCAGTTCATAAATAACCTTGTTCCTTAGGCCTTTAAAAATCAGCATGTCTGTGCTCACTTTAGATTTAATGGCTTTTTTTAGCGCAGCATCCCTTTCCTTCATGAGTTTCCACACATTTTCATTTAACTATGGTAGATTTTGTCTTCTTTTACATTTTTTCTGGACTTTAACAGTAAAACATTTCCTTACAGAGTTCATTTTATTAGTAAATATATTGCAACTGCTCTCCAGATCATCAGAGGCTATTACATCATCCCAACTTAGATCAGTGATTTCATTGTCAAATACAGCTTGCCTACTTTTGGGTGTGCAGTAGAAATTTGTTTGAGTTTTTGAGAGAAATTTAAACCTGTTTTTAGTAAGCTTCCTAGCCTCCAAGGTCAGATTATGATCAGATAAGCCAGTAATCAGGTTGTAACTTTTAGTTATTCTTTCTGGTTTATTAGTCAAATTGTGTGCTAGATTTTTTGGAAATTTTTGTCACACCTTTTATCAGCTGATCTAAATTATATTTATCTGCTAAGGCTTTCAACTTTTTCTCCTTACATTGTCTCCCCAATCTAAGTTGAAATCGCCCATAAGAATTAACTCTTTGTTGTGATTACATTCTCTGAGGATTTCTGTGAGCTGATCGTAAAATGTGTCATTTGCAGAGGGGCGTCTGTACACTTCAATAATAGTAAAAGACATTTGCTGGGATAGAATAATTTTCAATCCTACATATTCCAGCGTGTTAACAACTTTAAAAACATCCGTTCACATTTAATGCCGTTTCTTACATATATTAACACCCCTCCTCCCCTACCCACACGTCTGTCCTGTCTAAAACACTGATAACCTGGCACCATAAATACATGAGAGGGACTGGAGGATTGTAGCCACGTTTCAGAAATACAAAGAAAGTCCACATTAGAGTCCGACAATAAATGAATTAACTGATCACTCTTTGTAACGATGCTTCTGATGTCTAAATGTCCACCAAAAAGTCCCCTAGGTTTCCCAAAGGACCTTTGCGTGATTGACGGTTTGGAAAGTTTTACACAGCCTCTGCTTCCTCACGGTGGGTTGCCAACACGCTGAAGCACTAGTTGAGTTATTTATATGGGTCCCCTTAGATTCCCAATGAGTAGCTGCGGTATGCTATTAAGATAATCACTCCCAGCGTTGATCAAGTTCGGACCAATAACGGTGGAGCCAGACAAAAAAGTAGTCTGATTGTTCACCTCCTCAGGGGAATTACTCAGGTGGAGCCCTGCGCTAGTGTCCTGCGCCTGTGGTGTGCCAACTCCCAGACCAGGATTTAGATGTACATCTCCAGAGAGCAGGAGCAACACAAGCAGGAAGCCAGCTAACCTGTGTAATGAAACAGCTCGCCGCTGTCCACTGGTAATTTTGCCCACCGCGGCCTATCCGTGTTATAGGACAGAAGAATAAATTGTGTAATATCCAAGAAGGTTGTGATGAAAGCTTTCAGAATGACTACTTGGTGAGCATATACCAGTGTTAACCCCAGGTGTTCCTGCAGCAAATGGTTTCTTTGTGTACTGATCCCGCTGGCGTTCATGGCACAGGTGATTGGCATTAATTGCTCATGAATTGAATAATTACCTCTATGAAAAAAAAGCAATCTGCTCCACCTATGGCGATCGCCACTTTTCGAAAGCTGGTCTTTTCCGGGTGTCGAAAAAGCATTTGGATGCTTTAAAAAATACAGTAAATGTACTGCGGTTTTGTCCTAATTGGGAGCGTGGTGCTGTGACCTGCATGTCTTGCGAACAAAAGTGTGCTGGGGTGCAAGTATTTCATAGAGTCTCAGCAGTGGCGCAGTAAGCTGTTGTTACGTGTCATTTCATGAGGTTACCCAAGCTGCAAGTTTTCCTATACGGGATGCTCGATAGTTTCTTTTGTACGGTCAGGATATATGATGAGGAAGCCTTTGCAAGCGCATTGTAAACGTTTTCTCACTGAACAAGCTCACGGCTTTTTTGAATTGCGTTCATGCCTGATGCCTTGTGTATTCAAAAAATAATAAATTTGGCCTTCCAGCTGGACCCAGTTCACTCGGCTATAATGATGTATTTAGAGATGGCAAACTCAAACTTTTGTAACAACCACTGGGATAGATGCTACTAGGTCAAGTGACTTAAGTTCCAAACTGCTTGGCTTAGTTCAGTTGGTTAACTCTACTTCTACCTGAGTTCACAAATATGTCGTCACACAGATTGACTGTGCATGTTCAATCCGAGTTTCGTTTGAACAGTGTCTGAGGTCTTGTGGATTAAAATAACACTAAATGCTGTGGAATGATCTGGGCTCAGGGCAGCCATTTCGGTTGGCATTAGAATTTCTGCGATCAAGTAGGTCACACTTAACCTTGTCAGTAAATTACCTAATATCGTATTTGCATTACCTGTAAAAATCGGCAGGTTTTCCCCGTAACATTGGCAGTAATGTTCTTTGTATTATTGTACACTTACTAGCATCCCAGTTTGGGTAAAGTTTTGATGGCTGTGTTTTTTGCTTGGCACTTAAGCCTTAGAGTGCTTGCCAACATCAAGGTCGCATCCTCAAGCTGTGGCTTATCCTGCTCACGCTCGGCAATGCTATGGTGCGGCGGCACGTTGCTGATACTTCGCTAATATTTACCCCACATCGGCAAACTTGCTTGTGCTTTGTGGTCATCTGCTCATTTCATTCAAAATTGCTTTACCTCTACCTGCTCAGTATGTCCAACAGCCTCTGACTGTACCAGTTGCTGGGTTGACCCAAAAAGCCATAAATACAAGAGTCTCTTGGGTCTCTGGCTCCAAAGGTTCGCTGTCATTAGTCTCTGGTCTTTGAGTCATTCCTGCAACATTGTAGCCCCCGGACAATGTTGGGTAGCTACTATGGATTCATGCATGTTGTCTCCGCCGCTGCCACATTCGCATCCGCATCCTTAGACACGTCCTTGTGGACATTGTACAGGCTGTAATTTTTGACGGATTACTTTGAAATTTGGTATGGACATGTGTTATACTTCACTTAAGACACCTATCGATTTTGTTGCCATGGCGACAGTATTGGCCGAATATTGTGCAAACTTGTGCTTAAATATTGAGATTTCCTTGTGGACGCAGTACAGGCTGGAGAAGCGGGCTTTTGGGGGCTACACCCATGCAATCGCGGGCGACTGGATTGTCTTGTTGGTTTTTGTGGGGATTCTGGCGGCTTTCAGATTTAAGAATGCTATTTACAGTTTCCAATCATGTTTTTTTTTTTTGTTATATCAACTTTATGGAGTACACAATGTTATCTCATGGTATATTCCCAGCTCTGCATCCTCCTGCTGTTCTCCACTAATTGCCTGGTTTTGTGTTCTCTCCATGCCCCCTGCCCTGAGCCTGCAGCTGCTGGTCTTTGCCATCATCACCACCTGGCCTCTGCCCAAGTGCTGCCCTGTCTCCACCATCAAAACGGTCTGGTCCATGGTATCTATCCAGCAAACTACAAATCCTGGACTGCTTTCGACGGACTCTTTTTGCATTATGGCATCCATGAACTCATACCCTGGGCCGGTCAGAGGATGATGGACTACCCCTCTTGAGCCTGGTTCCTCCCAAGGTTTCTTAGCTCAAAAAATGTAGGAGTATGATTGTGAATATTTTTACCATGTTTTGCATTTTAAATCACATCCATCTTGTATTTGCATCTGGTTCACCCGTCCTTTAGAACACCATTCTATACACAAAGTCAGGGCACAAAGCATCACTGCTCAGCACCCACGCAAACTCATTCACAGTTACATACACTTCAGTTTATTTAAAAAAGTACCAGCTTTCAAGATGTCTTTTCTCATAATGCTTATCAATCATATGGTATATTTCTCTTGAATCGGCTTCGAGAGAGATTGTGCCAGCCGCTGGTTTATCACTCCACATGATACACTTCGTTTAGAATATTTCTCTTGTATTGGCTTCAAGGGAAATTGTGCCAGCCGCCGGGCTGTCACTACACATGGTACACTTCATATAGAATACTTCTCTTGTATTTGACTTCAAGAGAAATTGTGCCAGCTGTCAGGCTGTCATTACACAAATAAAAACTTCATATTTTATACCATTAGCTTATGAAAAAAAACTCCCGCACACGGTCTTGTCACTTGCAATAAATTTATTAGTCGACGTTTTGGTCAACCGACCTTCCTCAAGACAACAAACAGAATACTTTGGAGAGCATATCTTAAATGCAGGCTGGTAGGCCTACATGGCCCAATCAGATAAAAATCACATGACCACTAGTAAGACGCATCTCAAAAGTAAGAACAAGAATTCAAATAACCATATACAAAGGTAATAATAACCTCATTTAGGGGAGACAATAATAATTTTTTTTTTTTCCCGTTACTTTAGTCTTTAGTTGGCCTTACTCCTACGCACCTGTCGGCTTACCGGTGTGCAAATGTTTTTCTTGCTATACCATTAGCTTATGCCTGGCATGGTTCTGTTTGGAGGGTTAGTTGCAGCTGCCTGCCTTTGGTTCCATGCTTAGACGGGCAGGGAACTCTCAGAACAGAGCCATTCCACCAACTCAGTGAATGCTTGTATGCCTGAATGCTTTCAATAAATATTCTCTTTTGACAAAGTGGTCCTATCAGAAGTGGAGCTTGATGTAGTTTCTGATGGGCTCACGGAGTCAAGCTTGCTAACGTAAAGAAGTCGATTCTCCCGTCAGAGAATCACCTGAGTGCACGACTGTCATCTGACTTTGCTGTCACATGATTGCTTGACTGATAATATGCTGGCTTACTTAAGCTTGTCATCCTAAGAAGCGGTTCTGAATAAAATCAAAATGCAATGACTTTCAGATGACATGAGCCAATATGTTCTTTACAATAGAACATAGATATAATTTCAAATGTTGAAACTGAGACATTTTACATTTTCATTCACAAAATAAGTTCATTTCAAATTTTCTGGCTGCAACAGGTCTCAAAAAAGTTGGGACACAGGCAAAAACAGGGCTGAAAAAGCAATTCATATACAAGAGAATCAGCTGAAAGAATATTTAGCAAGTAATTACATTAACTGGCATCAGGTGTGAAACATGATTGGCTATAAAAGGGATGTCTTAGAGAGGCTGAGTCTCTCAGAAGTAAAGATGGCCAGAGGCTCTCCAACCTGTGAAGGTTTGCGTAAAAAAAAATTGCGGAATACTTCAAAAACAATGTTCCTCAATGTCAATTTGCAAAGGCTTTGAAGGTCTCATCATCCACAGTGCATAACATCATCAAAAGATTCAGAGAAACTGGAAAAATCTCTGTACGTAAGGGGCAAGGCCGAAGACCTTCACTGGATGCCCGTGATCTTTGTGCCCTCAGACGCCACTGCATCACTCACTGGCATGATTCTGTCATTGACATTACTAAATGGGCCCAGGAATACCTCAAGAAACCACTGTCTGTAAACAGAGTCTGCCGTGCCATCCACAGATGCCACCTAAAACTCTATCATGCAAAAAGGAAGCCATTGTTGAGCATGATCCTGAAGTGCCGCCGTGTTCTGTGGCATTTAAAATGGACTGTAGCAAAGTGTCCTGTGGTCAGACCAGTCCAAATTTGACATTCATGTTGGAAATCATGGGCGTTGTGTCCTCCGGGCTAAAGAGGAGAAGGACCACCTCTCCTGTTATCAGTGTTCAGTTCAAAAGCCAGCATCTCTGATGGTGTGGGGATGCATTAGTGCATATGGTGTGGGACACTTGCATGTTTTTAAAAGCACCATGAATGCTGAAAGGTATATAAAGGTTTTAGAGCAACATATGCTCCCCTCCAGATGACATCTATTCCAGGGAAGGCCTTGTGTACTTCAGCAGGACAATGCAAAACCACACACTGCAGCTATTACAACAGCATGGCTTCGTAGCAGAAGAGTCTGTGTGCTGAACTGGCCTGCCTGCAGTCCTGATCTTTCACCGATGGAGAACATTTGGCGCATAATTAAACGAAAAGTCCGTCAAAGGAGACGCAAAACTCTCCAGCAGCTGGAAGCCTGTATTAAACAAGAGTGGGATCAAATACCAATGGCTAAACTCAAGAAACTTGTCTCCTCAATGCCCAGATGCCTCCACTCTGTGTTAAAAAAAGAAGAGGGATGCTACACCATGGTAAAGAGGCCCCTGTCCCAACTTTTTGAGACCTGTAGCAGCCATCAAATTTGAAATGAGCTCATTTTGTGGATAAAATTGTAAAATTTCTCAGTTTCAACATTTGCTATGTTATCTCTGTTCTATTGTGAATAAAATACTGGCTGGTGTGATTTGAAAGTCATTGTGTCTTGATTTTATTCACAATCATGCGCTGCCCTGAAAAAGCTGCCAACCACTGCCAGTTGGTACGACCGGGGATCGAACCCGCGCCGTGGTAGTTACTACTGCTCCGCAAATGCGGTGCCTGAACCAAGTGAGCTAACCCAGCAGCTTATGAATGTTCACTTTTGACAAACTGGTCCTATCAGAAATGGAAAAGCAGTATGCCCATCTTAAAGATGTGGACACAGGGAGTGAGTCTAAATCGGACAGGACTGAGGCGTCGCTGAGTCTGACCGCATATATTCTCTTGAGAAGGAAGCCTATTATGGGGAGTCATTTTCCTTGATGTGTAAGTGTTGTCTGGAATATTTCAGTTACGTTGCCTGCTACTTAGTTTTGCTGTTTCCCATCATTAACACAATTATGATACTTTTGCAGGTAGTTTGTCATATTGGTTATTATCACTAACCAGCCAGTTTCATGAGCCTTTGCAAATAATACTGAAAATAGCAGCATATTACTCATTTTTGCAATTTGTTTTAGAATTGATACCACATTCATTGAAATAGAATGTCTAGGTGTTGGCTGTTTTATTATGCTGACAAATCGAGGACTTCAGTGTACCCACTGTTATGTTTGATGCAATGATCTCCTTTGAACCTGGGTTAGAAAATTGCTTGCTTAGTCCTGATGATGGAATAGCTTTCTTTTGTATACATAAGGTATACTTCAGATATTACTGCATTAGGGAGTTACATTTACTCCTTATAAGGTATAGAAAGTGATTACACAAGTCTGCTGTTTGCTTGTGTGCTAGCTGAAGACTAGCAGGTCAGCAAAATGGGGTCGAGTCATGGGTGTGAAGTCCTCTACCAGTATAGTGCGCAAATGCGGGTTCCCAGTTTTATCCGCACCCGTACCGCTGTACCCGCACCTGCGGGTACCTGCACCGCACCCGCAGCGGGTGTGGTGCGGGTGTGGGTCCAAGCATGCGGGTGTGGTGCGGGTATGGGTTTAAAATTTAGAGAGATATGCGGGTGCGGTGCGGGTGTGGGTAGAATCCTGTTGGTGCGGTGCAGGTGCGGGTACATGTCCCATTTATTACTGCGGGTACAGTGGGGGTGCGGACATAAAGTTTGGGAGTCGACGAGTGACAGTGTGTGTGATTAGATATTGTGGTGTAGCTTAGCATTTTGGATAGAGATTGTGATTGTTGGATATGGTTGGATGTGTGTGATTTTTTGTGAGTTTGGAAATTGTGATTTTATGATAAGATAAGTAGCTGTGGTGTGTTTGTGTGATTCTTGCAATGTATGTTTTGTATGACTATTTACAATAAGTGACAACAGTAGTGTTTAGAGGTATTAAAAATAAAAGGTAGAAACAGTTGTTTGTTTTTGTCTCAATTAAAGTACAAAGAAAGTCTTACACCTTATTGATTTAGCAAAATTAATCTCTTTGTTATTAGTTTCAGACCTAAATGTTTAAATTTCATATCTAAAATATTAAGTGTTCCGACACAATTATGGTGATGAAGTTGGGAAAGATAGGATACAGTGTGGGTGTGGTATAAATCTGCGGGTGCGGTGTGGGTGTGGGTATAAACCTGCGGGTGCGGTGCGGGTGTGGGTATAAACCTGCGGATGCGTGCGGCGGGTGTGGGTATAAACCTGCGGGTGCGGTGCAGGTGTGTGGGTATAAACCTCTGTGGGTGCGGTGTGGTGTGGGGTATAAACCTCGGATGCGGGCGGTGTGGGTATAAATCTGCTTGGGTGTGGTGCGGGTGTGGGTATAAACCTGCGGGTGCGGTGCGGGTGTGGGTATAAACCTGCGGGTGCGGTGCGGGTGTGGGTATAAACCTGCCGGTGCGGGTGTGGGTGTGGGTATAAACCTGCGGGTGCGGTGCGGGTGTGGGTATAAACCTGCGGGTGCGGTGCGGGTGTGGGTGTGGGTATAAACCTGCGGGTGCGGTGCGGGTGTGGGTATAAACCTGCGGGTGCGGTGCGGTGTGGGTGTGGGTATAAATCTGCGGGTGCGGTGCGGGTGTGGGTATAAACCGGTGCGGGTGTGGGTATAAACCTCTTGGGTGCGGTGTGGTGTGGGTATAAACCTCTCTGGGTCGGGTGGGTGCGGGTATAAACCTCGGGGTCGGGGTGTGGGTATAAACCTCTGGGTGCGGTCTGCGGGTGGGTGGGTATAAATCTCAGGTGCGGTGCGGGTGTGGGTATAAATCTACAGGTGCGGCGCGGGTGTGGGTATAAATCTGGTGTGGGTCTAAAACTGCGGTGCGGTGGGTATAAACGGTGCGGGTGGGTATAAACCTGCGGTGCGGTGTGGTGTGGTATAAACCTGCGGGTGCGGTGTGGGTGTGGGTATAAACCTGCAGGCGCGGTGCGGGTGTGGGTGTGGGTATAAACCTGCGGGTGCGGTGCAGGTGTGGGTATAAACCTGCGGGTGCGGTGCGGGTGTGGGTATAAACCTGCGGGTGTGGGTGTGGGTATAAACCTCTTGGTCTGTGGGGTGGGTATAAATCTCTTGGGTGTGTGGGTGTGGGTATAAACCTCGGTCGGCGGGGTGTGGGTATAAACCTGCGGTGCGGTGCGGTGTGGGTATAAATCCTGTGGGGTGTGGGTGTGGGTATAAACCTTGCGGGTGTGGGTATAAATCTGTGGTCTGGTGTGGGTATAAACCTGCAGGTGCGGTGCGGGTGTGGGTATAAACCTGCGGGTGCGGTGCGGGTGTGGGTATAAACCTCGTGGGCTGTGGTGTGGGTATAAACCTCGGGTGCGTGCGGGTGTGGGTATAAACCTACAGGTCTTGGCGGGGTGTGGGTATAAATCTGTGGGTGCGGCGCGGGTGTGGGTATAAACCTGCAGGTGCGGCGCGGGTGTGGGTATAAACCTGTGGGTGCGGTGCGGGTGTGGGTATAAACCTGGTGCGGGTGTGGGTGTGGGTATAAACCTGTGGGGTGCCTGGTGTGGGTGTGGGTATAAACCTGCGGTCGGTGTGGGTGTGGGTATAAATCTCTTGGTGCGGTCTTGGTGTGGGTATAAACCTGCGGGTGCGGTGTGGGTGTGGGTATAAACCTGGGGGGTGCGGTGCGGTGTGGTGGGTATAAACCTGCGGGCAGTGCGGTGTGGGTGTGGGTATAAACCTCTCTTGGGTGCGGTGTGGGTGTGGGTATAAATCTGCTTGGGTGTGGTGCGGGTGTGGGTATAAAATCTGTTGGTGCGGTGCAGGTGTGGCGCGGGTGTGGGTATAAATCTGCGGGTGCGGTGCGGGTGTGGGTATAAATCTGTAAGCGGTGCGGGTGTGGGTATAAACCTGCGGGTGTGGTGCGGGTGTGGGTATAAACCTGCGGGTGCGGTGCGGGTGTGTGGGTATAAAATTCTGCGGGTGTGGGGTGTGGGTAAAATCTCTTGGTGCTTGTGGGTGTGCTCTGGTGTGGGTATAAACCTCGGGTGTGGTGCGGGTGTGGGTATAAACCTGGGTGTGGGTATAAAATTCGCGGGTGCGCGGGTGTGGGTATAAATCTGGGTCGGTGCGGTGTGGGTATAAAATTCTTGGGTGCGGTGCGGGTGTGGGTGTGGGTATAAACCTGTGGGTGCGGTGCGGGTGTGGGTATAAACCTGCGGGTGCGGTGCGGGTGTGGGTGTGGGTATAAACCTCTCTTGCGTGCAGGTGTGGGTATAAACCTCTTGTGTGGGTGTGGGTATAAACCTCTTGGTGGGTATAAATCTTGGTCTTGGTCCCGGTGGTGCGGGTGCGGTGTGGTATAAAACCTCTTGCGGGTGCGGGGGTGTGGGTATAAACCTCCGGGTGCGGTGCGGGTGTGGGTATAAACCTGCGGGTGCAGTGCGGGTGTGGGTGTGGGTATAAATCTGCGGGTGCGGTGCGGGTGTGGGTATAAATCTGCGGGTGCGGTGCAGGTGTGGCGCGGGTGTGGGTATAAATCTGCGGGTGCGGCACGGGTGTGGGTGTGGGTATAAATCTGCGGGTGCGGTGCGGGTGTGGGTATAAACCTGCGGGTGTGGTGCGGGTGTGGGTATAAACCTGCGGGTGCGGTGCGGGTGTGGGTATAAAATTGCGGGTGCGGTGCGGGTGTGGGTATAAATCTGCGGGTGCGACGCGGGTGTGGGTATAAATCTGCGGGTGCGGTGTGGGTGTGGGTATAAATCTCTTGGTGCGGCGTGGGTGTGGGTATAAATCTGCGGGTGCGGTGCGGGTGTGGGTATAAACCTGCGGGTGCGGTGCGGTGGGTATAAATCTCTTGGTGCGCTGGTGTGGGTATAAATCTGCGGGTGCGCTGCGGGTGTGGGTATAGGCTTGTGGGTGCGGTGTGGTTGCGGGTAAAAAATACGAAAATCTTGCGGGTGCAGTGCAGGTGTGGATACTTGTTTGTGGGTGCGGTGCGGGTGTGGGTAATGATTCTCTACCCGCGCTCTACTCTGTCCTCTACTATACTTCAAAAGGCCATTAAGTGAAGGAGGTACTGCATGCTTTCTAGCAGCAAGAAAAAGCTGGACAAGACGTTGCACAAGTGTCATTCTTGTGATATCCTTCTGCATTGTGGCAAACTGCTTCTGTTTTACTGATTCGCATGACCTACAGAGTGTGGCACTGCAGGTCTGAGTGTGCACCCTGGTGGTCCTTGAAAATAGTTTTCACTTCTTAAAATTTATTTTGCATATCTCCTAAAGTACAACCCCTCGTCCACATCGTAGTAGGTGGTAACAGCACACTGTTTCCTTGCTCGGTAAACATTCTAACACTAAAATAATTGTTTTTTTTTTTTTTTTTTATGAGTATGCACGCTGGCTAATGGGGCTCTGGTGAAAAACGGACAAATTTAAACACTTTATAATGGAGAAAAAGCATTTTTTGATTTTAGAGAGGTTCACAGATGCACATACTCACCTACTGATGGAATCATGCTAATTTGCACTTGAAAATCATGAATTCATATTGAGCATCATGAATCAAAACAGTTGATTTGTGGTAAAATGTGATTATTTTATGATTTCATTGTGCACGTTTTGGAACCATTTGGAACCACTTGGAGAGTGCTCTTATTTGGCTCCTGCATAGTTGGATGTTTTGAATATCACACTCAGATGCAACACACTTGTGGTCAAGGAGTCAAGGAATCCCAGAAATGTATTGTTTCACCTCAGAGCTAGCTTTTGATTCTCAGTATTTTTGAATCAAATTCATGGTTGAATTTCCATGAATATTCTTTGTGTTTGTGGCCCTAAGTTAGTCTGAAAATATATATAAATATAAATAAACTTAAATTAGCTGATATTCTAAATGATACAAGTGCCTTGTTTCATTTAGGTAATTTTCCCGCTCTCTGTAATGCTCAAATCTTGAATTGTAAAGATTTAAATAGGGGAACACATAAAGTGCCTGATTTGGTTACTGTGCAAAGGAATTAAAGGAGGTAAGCACAAAAACACACGCAGACAGCTTGAACACAGGAGGAACCAATTAATGGCACAAGAGAGTTCTGACAACTAGCATATTCTCATACCATTCCCATTTGATTTAGAGATAAATTAAATTAAAAAATAGCTCAAAGCTTGACTACCTTGAATGCCATGAAAACTTGTCAAGTATTCTCAGAACATACAAACTGTCAATACTTCATTGAGGACACCTGGAGATCGCAAAGGGGAAAAATGTGATCTCACTGGCTTTTACAGTTCAGTCCCGTTGAGTTTTATTTGAAAAGTGCTTCTTACAGAACTGTCACAAAGACGCTTTGCAGAATAGAAGGAGCAGATGCACCACCTAAGTCCCCAAAATAGCTTATGAGGCAATAAAAACTCCAAGTAGGGAGAATAATCCTCAATGAGAGGAGTGAAAAAAAAACCCTAATTGGAAGAAATCTCAGGAGGACCCTGGCTATAGTGGGGAGGCCCATCCACTTCTGGCTGGGTAAGGGGTCATTCCATACTAAATTGCACAAATGTGTTACAATGGTGATGAAAATTCAAATACACCTTTTCCAAAGTTTTTCATTGCAGTGGTGAAACCCCATCCATGGGCATCACAAAGAAGCAAGCAAGAAGATAAACCGAGTGATCACTTCATTTCAGTGACCCCATAATGTACTAAGGTGGCAGGCGTTGTGGGTGTAACAAGGACACAAAACAGATATTAAATTCCTGAAAATCAGATACATTTCAAAGTCAATTCCTTTATATGATAAATGGCCTCAGTCTATCAGTAACATTTATGGGCAATTACAGCCAGTCAATGTTTTTCATGTCTATTGTCCTCAATGTTTGTATTCCGTTCACCCAGTGCAAAGCATTGTTAAAATTTTTTAACTGGTTACCTGTTGCTCTAAATCACCAAAGGAATATATTACTTTATTCACAAGAAGGCATTTCAAAGAATAAGAATGAAATAATAAATCAGGTGGCAAAGTAGGGTCATTTTCTCACAGACGTCAGTAGCATTGAACTTCTTTCTGCAACCACCGACGTCGCCATCTGCTGGCAATTAAATATAATACAAATTTTTTGAGATTTCCGCATCGGCCTCACTTTTTAGATCCGGGTGCTGCGTCCACCTTTTTATACAGTCTATGCACAGGACACGATCTACGCATATTTTTGATATTGTTATGGTCTTAACACGATATTAGGACATGGGAAAATTTTCTTTTTTCAATCATACTTTTTTAAAGCATGGTATATATGATTGTCTGACGCCTTGTGAAACTTTGCAGATGCAGGAAGTGAGTACCTTAGTTTGCCGCGGTCATCTTTACGCCATTTGCATACATTATGCAAATTAACCCACAGGTCTGGACGTAACACATAAGGACGCGACTGGCTACGCCCACGACGGTCATTTCAAATTGCACTTCTGATCAGACAAGTCCCAGTAATTTAGTGCAGACAATTGAAACCGTTATTATGGGTATTTCTCTGCAATATTTCATTTTACTTTGTTTCGAAGTATCAACAGACCTGTCATGAGTATTTCATGAAGTTGGCTGCCAAATTTTATAACAAAATATGGCTTTCACAAGGCCTTGGCTGACATCAGGACACCACTTTTTCTGCTGTGTTGTTGGACCGATGACTCTGTTTTTTTCTTATGTATATCTTCAATCCGAGAGTGAATATATATGAACAATACAAATCATTTAATTCTCTTAGAAAAAATTTTATTGACCATTTTTATACAACAGTGATTTGTACAGTTTAGTATGGAGTGACCCTAAGTTAATTTCAGTGGGTCATAGTTCTACAAATCAGTTAAAGGCCATTAGAGGACAATGATACAAATAAATATGACTGAACATGTGAGTACTACTGAAGTGGTGCATCTGCAGCTTCAGGGTGTGACCAGGCATGGGCATGCAGAACTGGGCCAAAGTAGTCCTTGGACTCTTGGCCTCACAAGGCAGGAGAAGGACAGGAGCCCCTGGAAGAGATATGAAGGGAGAGAGACACTGTGGATATCAGCATATCGTCAGATACCATCCCTTTTAAAACCCAAAGTGCATCAGTTTAGAGAGCTAGTCAATCGAAAGCTGATGACAGCTGGTAGTGAACCAAATGGCTGACTCCACTGGCTTGATGCGGCATGGTTGTTTGAGCCATTTTGGAACTGTTCGTGTCCTGGCATTTTCATTCACCAATCTCTCAAGTTTACACAGAAGCATTAAAAAAACAGGAAAAAAAAAAATCCTATAAGTAGCAATTCTGCAGATGAAAATGCCTTTATTGATGAGTGAGGTCAAAGGACAATGTCCAGACTGGCTTGAACAGATAGAATGGCTATGGTAAATTAGATAACCACTCTTTTCAGTGGAGGTGAGCTGAAAAAAACAACTCAGAATGCATTACCTTTCAAACTTTGAGGGGAATGGGCTACAACAGCAGAGGACCACATTATGTTCCACTCCTGTGAGTTAAGATCAGAAATCTGAGGCTTCAATGAGCACAAGCTCTCCACAACTGGACTGTTGAAGAAGCGGAAAAAAGTAGCCTGGGCTGATAAATCAGAATTCTGGCTACTTCCAGTATGAAATGCGTCATGTCACAAAGCAAAAGTCCACTCAGGCTGGTTTCAAGAACATGACAATGAGTTCTGTGTATGTCAATAGCTTCCCTAGTCCCCAGATCTGAATGATATCGAGCACATTTGGGATGTGACAGAAGTGGAGATCTGCAGCATGAACCTATGCCATAAAGAACTGAGGCTGTTCTGAGAGCAAAGCGAGGCCGTTTTTAATATTTTTATGGTGTTCCTAATAAACTGCTTGGTGCGTGTGTAAACACAAGTCAATATTTTATTAATCAATGTGCTCTGAATGGCCAAAAAATCTATGGAATTGTCTTGATCTGGACTGTTTATCATGGTTTGGGCTTCACACTATGGCACACACAGACATTCCAGATGAATGCCTGATTCCAACAGTTTGGGGAAGGCTTTTTACAGTTTCAGAATTACAATATCCTCATGCACAGAGCAAAGTCCATCCATGATTTGTCAAGATTGATGTAGAATGACTTGACTGAGTAGCAAAGAGCCCTGACCTCAGCCCCATTAACTATGTGAAATTGACCAGAATGCCCCCATTCAGTCCGATCAGCAGGCATCACTGCTCAAAATAATTTTTTCAGGCTGGAATGGAAGCCAATTGCCACAGCAATGTTTTTCAAGCCAGTGGAAAGCCTTTCCAAGAGTTGATTTTGTTTTAATAGTGAAGGGGGAGACTCCACGCTAAGGCTCATAATTTTAGACAAAGATGTTAGATGAATTGGTTTCCCCACAGCTTGGGCCATACCGTGCTCTCTCATAAATCTCTCTAAGCCCCAAGAGCAGTGAGCCCAGGAAAGGCTATAACTTGTCTATTTACATGGTTCCCATTTTTTTTTTACTTTGTAGCAATGTGAAGAACAACAAACTATTGGCTAAAGCAATTGGGAAAATGCAATATATTGTGTTTCCACCCATGGCCAAGGCACAGTCCTTGAAGTGTTATTTCATTAAATAGGATTAATGCAAATACAGGGGTATTTTAACATTGGACCAGCTGTCATAGTCATACAGAGATAGATATTGGGTTCTTCTGTATTGGAGAAGGTCTACAAGTTCCAAATAGGTCTGTCTGATATACAACAAACACTGGGCTATTGTTACAAATACAGCAAAGCAATGTCCTCTAGCACTCACATTAGTAGCATGTGCTGTTCTTTTCACATGCAACATTCTGTTCTCCCAAAAAGCTTTGCCTCTCTCCATGATATCATCTCTGGGCAGAGCGTGTGACTCAGTATGCAGCATAACGCCCTCTGGCAAAAGAGGAATAACAGTGTAAACCCACTGCAGCTGTTACTGCCACTGGTGTTTACACTCCACCCCTCTCATCTCCTCCCAAAGGCTACTTCAGTTTGCTTACATTCTTTGGGAAACCTGCCTGTCATTTGTAACACATCACATTGCACAAATTAATTACAGGAAATAAGCATAATATCTGATTTTGATCATAATTTTAACTATTTGATCTGCACTAATACATTAAATTTACAAACATTACAAGGCCAAAAGAATGTGGATTCTCCTTGGCCTGGGGCTGTTTTTAATGGTTTGGGCAGGGCTTCTTAATTCCACTGAAGGAAATGACACTGACACTTGACACTGTGGCATACCATTACATGCCGGATGATTCTGCGCACCCTGCAGTTTGGGGAAGGCCCTTTCATGTTTCAGAATGACAATGCCCCAATGAAAAGAGAAAAGACCAGACAAGGTTTGTTGAAATCAGAGCAGAGAGCTGGACTGGCCTGCACAGACCCCTGATAACAGTACCACTGGCATCTACTGGAAAGACTTTGAATCATGCCTAATCACTCAGCGTAATTGCCCAATCTAACCAGTGCTTTTGGATACAAATCCCTACAGCAATGTACTCACATCTAATGGTAAGCCCTCACATAAGGGAGGCAGTGGAGGCTGTTACAACAGCAAGGGGGGTTGGGGGTTCCATATTAATGCTCATAGCTTTGGAATGAGGTTCTGATAAGAACAAATCCACATATATTTGGCGACATCATTATGCATTCTAACTTTTGTTCAGGCCTCATGTTTGTGTCACACAGGTCCATATCTGTCATTCACCACTGAGTTTTCCTGTAAAGATACAAACAATAATAGAGAACACATCTCTGAGAGCCAACCTACATTATGACATAGGCATAGATAAGCTCAAGCAATTCTCTCAGTCAACATCTAACTTTTACTGTACAGCATGAAGAATATATATATATATATATATATATATATATAAAAACCCCAGTTCCGAAATAGTTGGGACAAAGTGTAAATTGTGAATAAAGTCAAAACACAATGACCCTCATTTATCGAACTTGCGTAGGATCTGGTGTAGATTCTTGTGTAAATATCAGCGTTAAGCCAGGTGTCACGTCTGATTTACTAAAAAAGTGTGTACGCCGCTGATTTCGTGTGTAGAACTGGCGTGGCGTTGATAAATCTGGCAGCTGAAACCAACGTAATTTACATGACACGCCCCTATAAATTCATGCTCTGGGAGGCATAGTCCTGCCCACTTTACAACATGGACACCAAACATGGACTCTCGAAAGACGGCAAAGAAGAAAGAACTTCACTGAGGAGGAAATATAAATTATCACGTCCGAGGTGGAGAAAAACAAAATAATTTTATTTGGAAGCCTAAAGAGTAGCAGAAAGGGAACCCAGAAGGCTGCAGTTTGGAAAACTATTGCTGCTGCGGTAAACACCGTTGGGGTGGAAAACCGGAGTGCAGCAGACGTTTGATTTAATTCATTAATAATTTGAAGTGACTATTCGCACTCATTTAAGTGCGTCCAAGCGCAAAAATTGATTGAAATTCGCATTAGATGCTCTTATAAGTGTGGTCAAGATGTACATTTCTCCATTGCCCACACTTATTTTAAGTGTGTCCAAAGCTAAACATTTTTTCGTGTCCAAACTTATTTTAAGCGGTACTTTCTATTAGCGGCACTAGAATGGTCATCAACTGGCGCACTTATATGTGTGGCCAAGAAAAAAATTCAGCATTGGCCACACATATAAGTGCGAATAACATCGGCCTTAATAAATTCAATATAGATCCATGATATTTCATTTTTTATAGTCTGCATAATTGACAATCCAAATGCTTTGCATGTAGGTTAAAAAAAAAAGTGGTCCGATTTTAAGATCGCCACCAAAAAACGGGTCGCTGGCGCTCAGGCGCAACAGCGCACGGACCGGTGGAGGCCAACCAGACTCAAACCTCCAGCTGTCACCTTTCGAGGAGCGCGTGGCAGCAGGGCTCCCCCCTCCATCGTGGGAATACGAGGAAGTGGGGACATGGATGTGTCCCCACCGCCTCGATCGGAGCTGCATGAGGGTAGTTGTTAAAATACAGTCTGCAGAGATCACTCTTCATTGTACTTTTATGAGTATTGCTCCATGACATTTTATTGGGTGCCAAACAAAACGAGCAGCCACTCGTCACTTTCCCGGAGGAGATCTTCTCTTAGCCGAAAGTTCCTCTCACGTCGGACAGAAGCTTATCCCTCTAACAATAGAAGATCTGCCATTGTCAAAATGTGATCACAGTCAAAGTGTCCATAGGCCTACAGTAGGCCTATATATACTTAGCAACTAAAGAAACGCAAGTTAGCTAGTTAGTTAATGTGCTCTTATGGTTACTCAGTCAAAGTGACTGCAAAATAAAGAAAAGTTTGATGAAACGAGTGCAAATGTGCACTCCCAAAAAAATGGGTTTTGGGTCTCCTTTGACGGACTTTTTGTTTAATTATGTGCCAAATGTTTTCAATCGGTGAAACATCAGGACTGCAGGCAGGCTAGTTCAGCACACGGACTTGTCTACTACGAAGCCATGCTGTTGTAATAGCTGCAGTATGTGGTTTTGCATTGTCCTGCTGAAATACACAAGGCCTTCCCTGGAATAGATGTCGTCTGGAGGGGAGCATATGTTGCTCTAAAACCTTTATATGCCTTTCAGCATTCATGGTGCTTTTTAAAACATGCAAGTGTCCCACACCATATGCACTAATGCATCCCCATACCATCAGAGATGCTGGCTTTTTAACTGAACACTGATAACAGGAGGGGTGGTCTTTCTCCACTTTAGCCCGGAGGACACGACGCCCATGATTTCCAACAAAAATGTCAAATTTGGACTCTTCTGACCACAGGACACTTTGCCACTTTGCTACAGTCCATTTTAAATGAGCCTTGGCCCACAGAACACAGCGGTGCTTCTGGATCATGCTCAACAATGGCTTCCTTTTTGCATGATAGAGTTTTAGGTGGCATCTGTGTAATCGGAAAAGGACAGTCTAAGAATATCTAAAAATGGTTGACAGGAAAGTCTAAAAAGGAAAACCACCTTTTTTGACAATTTTTGGCAGTATTGACCTCCTTTAGTTACTCCTGGACTACCCTGTTTACCCAGTATCGGAAGAAAGGCAAGGTGTCTATTGTTTTGATTGTGGAAAACCTGTTATGTTCCAGACCAAGAATCAAGTGTGGAGGCACTTCATTGATGGCATATACAGTAATTTCGGGATGTAACTCCAGAGGAGGAGGTAAGGATGGAACCCTGGATAAGGATAGCACAGTTCTGTACAGATGTTGTAGGTGAAGCTGAGCTGTCAATTGCCAGCCAGTGGCTTCCAGTATAGCAGCAAGGAGGAGTGCACACTTCCCCAGTGCTGAACTGTCCCACAGCAGGATGGAGTAGCTTGAGGGGAACGTGGTTCCAATCCTGATGACCATAGAAGATTTGGGAGCTACTTCCTAATTAAACTGGACAGACGAACTGACTTGAGCTGGGTTAACTTGAATGCAGTCCAAATCCTGAGTTTGCTTTGAAGCTTGTTTGAGTTAACTGAGTAAAGAGGAAAGCTTCCGGTAATTGCTGTCATTAAAGTACGCATTGCGCTGAATAAAGACGAAAAAAGTTTTCAAGAGGAATACAGACTAGTTCTAAGCACAAAAGGCAAATTACAATCCAGCAAGTTGCAACATAAAGCAGGGGGCTAAAATTCACGTCACATGGTCATTAGGAAATAACTATGAAACGAGACACAGCCGAGGAGGGGCAAACATGCAAGATGAAAACCAATCAAAAGAGACATACTTCTAATAGAAATGTGAAAGGCATTCACACGAGGGAACCTCTCCACCCCCCATGGGCACCAATTGGTGGTCCAGTGGTGGACCCCAGATGCCTGTGCAGGAAATCACGAACCAGGGTGGAGTCTAAGATTTTTCGGATCGGGACTCAGGAACACTGCTCTGGCCTGTACCCCTCCGAGTCCATAAAGAACTGATGGGGGCATCCTTGAAACCAGATATCCAGGATTTGATGCACGGTGTAGGCAGGGCCAACACTGATGAGCCTGGGGTTAGGGGACAGCGGGAGGGAGGGCTGTAGGGACACGAAGACACAGGTTTCATTCTCAAGACATGAAGCACAGAATGAATGTTACAGAGGGGACGGGGAAGGAGGAGACTGGCAGTGAAAGAAGACAGGATTCTTGAAAAGGTGACTAGGCCAATGAACCAAAAAGCGAGCCTCTTCGATGTCTCTTGAAGTGAGATATCCTTTGTGGCAAGCCACATCTTCTGCTTAACATGGTAGACAGGCACTGACCTGTGACAACAGTTCCCTGCTACAGCAAGGCGGATATGTGTCTGAGTAGTAAAGCATAGGCTCTTCTCCAACCCTGCTGGGCGGGCTTAACCAGGCCCTGAGCTGAGGGAACTGCCTCTTCTCTCTCCTCAGACTGGAATAGATGTGATTGGTAACCCAGACAACATTTAAAAGGAGACCTGCCCAATCCAATCACTGGTAACAAATTGTGAGCCAACTTCACCCAAGTTAACCAGTGAGACCACCTAGTGGGGTTGCCTTCAGACAGGCAGTGAAGAGTTTTGCCTAGCTTCTGGTTCTGCCTCTCCACTTAGCCATTGGTTTCTGGGTGGAACCATGAGGAGGGGAGCGGGATAGCGTCCACCAGGGAGCAGAAGGCCTTCCATGAACAGCTGGAGAACTGAGGACCATGTTTTGAGACCACCTCCTGAGGCACATTGTGAAGGCTGAGAACATGTCGAAAAAGTAGGTCTGCAGTCCTCTGGCAGTGGGCAGCTTAGCCAATGGCACGAAGTGGGCAGATTTTGAGAAACAGTCAACCCTGGTAAGAATGACCCAGTTCTCATCAGAGAGGTAGCCCCATGATGAAATCCATGGCCATTGCATGCCCACGATCGGTTGGGAACTTTCGAGGGCTGCAGCAGACCGCAAGGTCGTTAGTTACATGATTTTGAGTGGGTGCACATTGTACAGGCTGCAATAAATGTCAGGGTATCTTGGTTGATGGAAGACCTCCAGAAGAACGTACGAATCAGGACGAGGATGCGAGAGAGTCTGGGATAGCATGCCAGCTGAGTAGAGAGGCCCCAGGTTAGGACCTTGCCTTTAACTCTCTCAGGTACAAAGAACTGGATGGGCTACACCTGAAAGGGAGGGGCACCTTTGCACTGGGTCAGCGTATGTTGAGGGTAGCACAGGTTTATTTAAACTAGGGACTTGGGGGGTAGGGAGGTTGGAGAGTGTTATACATAGGGAAATGCAGACTGCCCTGATGGAAGCTGACAGTGCTACATGCACTATTGATGATATATTTTTAAAGCAACAAAGCGTAGTGAGGGGCTTGGAACAGCAGGCATCTGGGAAATTGAAGGGGAAGAGCATTCATAATAACCTGAAATGTATTCACTTAAATGCAAGAAGCATAAAAAGTAAATTTCCAGAACTTCAGGCTGTTATGATTAGTGAGGGCTATGGCACAGGTGGGATTACAGAGACATGGCTTAGTGAAGAGGATGGAGTTGAATATACTACAGAAGGTTATAAGCTCTTTAGGAAGGATAGATGTAATAGGTGGGGGGGGTAGCACTCTATGTGAATGAAAACATAAATGTACAGGAAATTAAGAAATTTAACATTTCTTGCCCTGTGAAGATATCTGGGGCAGGCTCATTGGCAAACATCAAACAGGTTAAAACATAGGGGTATGCTATCGACTGCCAGCTTTGGACAGTACTGTCAATGAAATTCTCTTTAAGAGGATTAGGTGAGCTTGTAGAGGAGGAGGGACTGTTATTATGGGAGACTTCAATTATCCTGGTATCGATTGGGAAATTGTGAAAGGACAGGGTAAAGGGGAGGAAGAATTTCTGGAAGTTATAAATAACAATTTTTTCGTGCTGTATGTTAACACACCTACAAGAGAGAAGGCAATTTTAGATTTAGTGCTCTATAATGACCCTGATAGAATTAGCAATGTTGAGGTACTGCAGCCACTTGGGACTAGTGATCACTCTATTGTTAATTTTGATGTTTCATGGCAAGTTAAAAAAGTGTCTTCGAAAACCAAAATTTTCAATTTTAGGCGAGCAAACTTTGACAGGACGCGCTCATATCTAAGTGAAATAAAATGGGAGAC
Source organism: Gymnothorax javanicus (assembly GCA_029692085.1). NCBI lineage: Eukaryota > Metazoa > Chordata > Actinopteri > Anguilliformes > Muraenidae > Gymnothorax > Gymnothorax javanicus. The sequence continues at coordinate 80,370,481 of CM056195.1, forward strand.
ACTCCTGGACTGTGAGTCTGTAAATGAGATGTGGGAAAGTTTTAAGGGGGTCTTACTTGATTCACAATGCAAATTAATTCCAAAGGTGTCCAAAAGTAAGCTGAAAAAGCAGAATCCTCGGTGGTTAACCACAGCTATTTGTAGGAGTTTGAGGGAAAAGAGGAATCTTTATAAGATGTACATAAAGCATAACAATGAGAATAATAAGGCTGAATACTGTAAAATGTGGGCTGTGGTCAAAAAAGAGCTGAGGAATGCTAGAAGACTGTATGAAAGGCCAATTGCAGAAGGGGCAAAAACTAATCCTTAGCGCTTCTTTCAGTACAGTGGCAGAAAAAGGAAAGTCAAAGAGGAGGTTAAGTGCATATAGAATAAAGGTGGATCATTGCTATATGATAATAAGGATATTGATGATACCTTAAATGGTTACTTTGTCGAGAATTTTACCTCGGAGCGGATTTTTATCAGGCCAGAGGGCAGGTCCAATGCTCAAGATTATTTGGCGGAAATTGAGGTTCGGGATAATGAAGTATTAGACAAGTTGCATAAACTAAAGGCAGATAAGGCGGTGGGTCCTGATGGCTTATATCCTAGAGTGGTCAGGGAAGTTAGTAAGATCATCTTTAAACCGCTCTCAGAAATTCTTTAGACAGTCTATAGAAACTGGAGAAATACCAAATGATTGGAAGCAGGGCAATATAATACCAATATATAAGAAAGGGGACCATACTGAGCCAGGAAATTACAGGCCAGTCAGTTTAACTTGCATTGCATGCAAAATACTGGAATCTATCATAAAAGACTAGCTGGAATTATTTCTTGAGTGCAATAATATCTTGAGGGATAGCCAACATGGTTTTCGTAAGGGAAGGTCATGCCGGACAAACTTTCTGGTATTCTTTGAAGAGGCCACCAGGACTTATGACCAGAGCAGGGCTTATGACATCATATACAAAAGTACTTGGATTTTCAGAAAGCATTTGATACAGTACCGCATAATAGACTCATTTTTAAAATGAGCTCCATTGGAGTTACAGGAGGTATTCTGGAGTGGATTCAAAACTGGTTACAGGACAGAACACAAAGGTAGTCAGTGGAATCTCATCTGAGCTAGGAATGGTGGGGAGTGGCGTCCCTCAGGGATCGGTGTTGGGACCCCTGCTGTTCCTCGTCTACGTTGTACATTAATGACCTTAATAGGAATATTGAGAGCAAATTAGTTAAATTTGCGGATGATACTAAATTGGGAGGTTTGGCAAATAGTTTAGAGTCCACTAAAGTGATTCAGGATGATTTGGATAGAATCCAGAATTGGGCAGAAATGTGGTAAATGAAATTTAATTGAGCGAAATGTAAAATTCTACATGTAGGTAATAAAAACAATAGACAGGATTACTTCATGGGAGGTTTAAAACTGGAATGTGCTTTACATGAAAAAGATCTGGGAGTGATTGTTGACCAAACCCTCACAGGTTCAAGCCATTGTGCCGTAGCAGTTAAAAAAGCCAATCAGATGCTGGGATATATCGCCAAAAGTATTGGGTACAAATCCAAGGAGGTCATGCTTCTCTTGTACAACACATTCATCAGACCACATCTGGAGTATTGTGAACAGTTCTGGGGGCCATACAGTACTTTAAGAAAGATATAGAGGCTCTAGAAAAAGTTCAGAGAAGAGCCACTAAGCTAATTCCAGTTAGAAAAGATGAAAGTTATGAGAAGAGGCTGAAGATCCATAATCTCTTTAGTCTTAGGAAAAGGAGACTTAGGGGTGATCTGATTGAGGTCTTTAAATATGTTAAAGGGATTAACAAAGTGAGTTATGTAGAATTCCTTCAACTAAGTTTTGTTAGTAGAACTCGAGGTCACAAATGGAGGTTGACCAAGGGTGAATTTAGCACAGATATTAGGAAATATTTTTTCACCCAGAGAGTAATTTCAATGTGGAATAGCTTGCCTGACCATATTGTTGAGGCAGAAACCTTGGGAATTTTCAAGAGCAGACTTGATACCATTGAGTCATTGAGTATTTGAAGTGATATATTCACAATAATAAAAAGAAACTGGCAAGCCTAGTTGGGCTGAATGGCCTCTTCTTGCCACTCATGTTATGTTATGTTAATCAGTTAGGGGGAGTGCCCGTGGAGATGGACAGGACTGCAACAGCTTTTCAACTTTCGACCTCTAGCTTGGTGACAGCCAGGAGACAGTTACCTGGGTGAATGGTATCAGAAGGTTCTTCTGGCATGGAAGGATACAGTAGTGTGCAGTGATGATTATACTGTACACTTAACAAAATGATGATAAATCAGAAAACCAAGTGCTGTTGAAGTATTTCTTTCATGTTATATTAGATTATATACAGTAGTTGAAAATGACTAAAAAATAACGAGATATAGTAAAAACAAAAATAATAATATCTTTTTGAGAGAAAAAGTCAATATCTAGTATGACCACCCTTTGCTTTGATTGTAGCATTTAATCTTTCAAAGTTTTCACATTTTTTTATTTCACTAAACCGTTGCATATGGTTTAAAGTTCATTCCAAACAGATTATTTCAATGTCACAACAGATTTACTCAAACAGATTAAAGTCTGGACATATGTCACCAGATTTTTCTTTCCAACCGAGATAATTCCTGCACAAGTATGTTTAGAGTCATTATCCTGTTGAAAATAATATCCCTGACCAATCAGTCTCTATCCAGTTGGCAATGTATGCCCCACAAGGATGCTGTGATACTTCTTTTGATCCATCATTTTGTCAATTTTTATGAGATTACTGGTTCCTTTCGAGCAGACTGAACCCCAAACCATAATATAACTATTCAAAAAAAGTAGGGGATATTGGATTTACAAGTACCATGAAATGCAGATCATGAGGTCAGGAAGGAAACAAATGACATAAAAACATTAAGGAAACATTTGTCAATTTATTCGAAACCCTGTGTACAGTCAGTAAAGGACAGATTCTCCAGAATAAGGGTCGACACAAACACAGGGTCACACAAAAATTACCACCATTGTGAAACAGAGTCAGTAGCGGTAAAAACCCCTCGGTTGGCTAGACAAGCTCGAATTCGGCGTGGCATACTCCTTTGAGACGTCCCAGGTCATTTTGGGGAACGTTATTCCATTCCTGTTGCAATGCTGCAGCAAGTTCTTGGACATTGGCAGGAGGTTGTTGACGTTAGGCGTAGCCGCTGTCCAAGCATGTCCCAGACATGCTCGATGGGGGAAAGGTCCGGACTGAGTGCTGGCCATGGTAATGTGGTGATATTCTGCTGCTGGAGGTAATCTGTAACGATCCTGGCCCTATGACATCTGGCATTGTCATCTTGGAAAATGAAACGGGCGGCCATAACGATCACAACATGGGGTGCCAAGATGTTGTCCCGGTAGGACTGCCCTGTGACACGTCCAGCAACAACATGCAAGTCTGTTCTGCCGGCAGCAGTGATGCCTCCCACACCATTACAGATCCACCGCCATACGGATCATGTCTAATGACGTTAACGTCATTTTTTACGTTGGCGCCAAACCCTCCTGCATCTGTCAAGGAAGTCCACAGTGAACCTCGACTCATCTGAGAACATTACGTTGTTCCATCGGCGATTATCCCAGCGTTGATGATGGCGACACCATTGAGTCTGGCCCTAATGTGACGATCCCTCAAACAGGGAATGACCACGAGGGCGTCGGGCGTGTAAGTGAAATCTGTGCAGACGATTCCTGATGGTCTGGCCACTCACTACCAAGCCAGTATCCCTTTGAAGTTGAGACCTTATCTGATTTGCTGTTACCATACGATTTCTCAAGATAATAGTGCGGATGAATCTGTCCTGAGCCTGAGTTGTTGTCCTTGGTCGACCGGATCGTGGTCTATCCTGAACAGACCCTGTAGCACGATGTCTGGACCATAATCTGCTGATGACAGACTGGGAAACATTCATTGCCCTTGCCACAATGACCTGTCTTGTGCCAACCTGTAGCATGCCAAGGGCACATAACCTCTCCTCCTGTGTTAGGCGGCGCATGGTCTCTGTTTAATTAACGACTTCAACCACTGATAATCTGATGCTTTCTCTTCAAAATCTTCCTTTACAGTGGCTCTAACCTTCCAATTCAGAGTCATGCAAATTTGTGGCACAACCCCCTTGATCATCAATAGCATCCCGTGCAGATCGTGAGAGTGTCATTGATGTGTTTGGGTGATGAATTTCTTTGGAAATGCTTCCTCAGTAAGGAACTATACAACATGGTTTCGTATCCCTTTGTATATGTGAAAATTTTGATCTCAAAATAAAATATCCCCTACTTTTTTTGAATAGTATATATTACCATGGAGAGAAAATTTCAAATTTTGATTCAGCAGTTCAAAGGACTTGTTCCCAGTCTATTGGTGTCCAATCCTTAAATTTCTTGGCAAACTGAAGTCTTTTTTTGATGTTTCCAGCTCTTGGCTGCAAAATGACCAATCAGACCATCTTCACAGAGGCAACTAGAAATAGTTGATCTTGATATTTTCATCTCTTCATTTCTGGCACTATTAATACCATCATGGCGTTGTTGTGCTGTCAACTGCCATTTTTTTTAACTTGCATACACAGACAACAAAGATCAGAGTCACTTAACTTCCATTTTGCACCTCTATTGCCACTAGTTTTCAGCGATCCGGTCTCTTTGAAAGGCTTGATGGTGTTTCTTGCTGTGCCATCACAGCATTTAACCTTTTCAGCATCATGTAAGGCCACAATGCAGCTACAAACAATCTCAGAGAGCTCCTTCCATCAGACCATCATGTTAAACATTTTCATGCTGCCCAAAATTCATGTCACCTTATATACTGGAACAGCTGACCATCAGAGGTTATTTTGCAGAATAATGTTACCTCAAACCAGTTTAAACAAATTTTTGGCATCAATAATTGATTGAGCCTTTAAACATGCATTCAGGCCATGCCAAGCATGAGTGCTAAGAGTCCGTAATGTAACGGATTTCCGTATTTTTTTTAATTTTCCTCCGTAAGAACAAATCTGGCACAAATACAAAATAATTTCGGGTATGTACACAACTACATTTCCTATAAGTTTGGTTGATTGAGCCAATATGTGCTTTTGTACAAACTTAAACTCGTAGCCAATCAGAGAGCGTTTTGTTGGTGATTGCGAGCAATGAGCACATATGAGCACCGATTGCGTCAGGGGCTGGGGGCAGAGTTATTGCGAAGCTGTAGTAAAACTATGCGAGACGCTGAAACGTAGGCTGATGCATAGTGTAGAACCCATTTTTAGGTTGTCGGCCGTAGGCCAGTAACCTATTGTCGTCACTTTGAGTCCGGCGGCCTCGTCGGCGTCGTCCGTTTAAAGCCGTATCTCAAAAACGGTCTGATGAATTTTTTTTAAATTTGGAGATGTGATCAAATGGGTCATCAAGTTAATGCCCGAGCAATAATTTTTTTGATTGAATCGTTTGTTTAGACTTGGCGGCCATTTTTATGTCGAAAATGGCCATTTTTAGCACTTAGGTGCAATTTTCTCAAAAACTGTCTAATGAATTTTTTTTTATCGCAGCAATGGAATCAGTATCATGACCTGCTTCAATGGTGCAGACGGCGTTTTGATTGAATCGCTCCTTCATAGCGCCACCTAGGCAACGTGTCTGAACTTCATCATTTTTCGGGGTGTTTTGTGCTATAACTCTCTTAATATAGCATTTAGAGCTATTTTTAACGTGTTTCCAGTCAGGGGTGCCAATAATTTTAGATCCCACTTTTAAATACAAGCATTAATCTTCACACATGACGTGTAAGGAGGTCTCCTTATGCAGACATTAATTTCTAAACTGCATTTGTGAAGGCCAATATCAATACTTGCATTTAGTCAAGGAAAAGGATATATGTCAATGGAGTCCTGGCCTGTCCTACTCTGCATGCTATGCCTGCTTTTATTTACTCTCCCATTTGTTTATTTTCAGAGACCAATCTACCATGTCTTTATCTAAAAGGGTACTTCGTGAGATTTGTCATGATATTTTAATTGATGGCACAAGTCTCCATGATCCCTCCATGTCAACAGTCTCCTTCAAACTGCTGTAGTGAATTTTGCCCCCTTCACTACAGGGATGCTTCCATCTTTTTCCAGCGCACTGTGTTCTCCAGATGCAGCCCAGATCACCACCAGGACTCCAGTGCTCAGGGAAGGGCTTAGTTGAATTTCTGGAATTACAATTTTTTTTTTTTTATTTCACCAACTAGCCTGACAGAGCCTGGTATTTCATGCCAGAGTTCGCCATTTCTTTCAGCATCCCAACTAGCTTCATCAAGGGCTGCATGCTCTCATGGGATTTCAATGCAAAAACATAAGACATTTCTTTTAGAAGGACATATGGAAGGAAAAGACAAAGAGCTAACATTTTAGTAATGCTGGAAAATAATAAATATTATAGAATAACACTAAGGGCTCTAATTTTCTTGGCGCAGCACAGGGTGGCGCAGCGTGGCGCAGCCCGCGCAGTGGTAATTTCGTCCGATGCAGCCCGCGCAGTGGTAGTTTCATCCGGTGCAACACCGTGCGCAGCCACTTTGGCAATTTGATAGACCGACGTGCGCCGAGATGGGTGTGGCAGCGCAGTAGGGGAAGGTGTCACATATTCATCATGACGCAGTGACAATTTCGTGGCAAAAGGCTCCGCCGAAAGTGCGCAGAGCGCTCGCCAGCTCCAACCTGGTTTACTTTCTGTGCAGTGGTAATTTGGCTGACCGGCGCACAGTGTGCACACGTCACCGAAACCTCACAGGCAGGTTTCCAGAGTGTCAGGCACATTTCAAAGCAATAAATAATTACAGTAATCACTATTTAATGTAATTATCTGAATCAGCACATAAATTATAGTATCTCTATCAATTGTCCTGATGTCAGATCAAAGGCGGTTGGCATGCGTAATGGAAACTCGACCTGACAGCCCTCAGAGTGTCAGTGCATTCTCTGTGGCATGTTGCGTGCTACACAACATAGCTGTACGCCATGGATGTCACTTTGACCTCACGCAGGAGACATTACAGGACTTGAGACAGAGAGAGGCCAAACTGCATATGCCATATCAGCAGGGAGAGCAGCAGCGTGCATGGGAGAGGAGAGACCACCTGGCTGCACAGCTCTGTCCTTAAATGTGAGTATTTCCGTTTATCCATTTTTTTGGCCACAATTTACTCAATCACATGAAAGATACATAAAATCACTCATGAAAAAAAAGATTGTATTAACATCAATTTTATTTATTATGCTAGTCTTCTTCCTCCTCTTGCTCCTCATGCGCGGGGACGCTCTGCACTCCTGGTTGGATGTGAGAGAGGGGAGCCTGCGGAGAGCCGTCCTCCTCTTGTGAGGTAACGTTCTGGAACCAAATGCGAGACCAGGAAGTTGCAGCAAAAGTGATTTTATTGTAGTTAGGGGGTAAACCCCCACAGGGCAGAAAGCAACGGTACAGAGTCCAATCCAAAAATCACAATCCAGTAGGGCAGAATCAGAGTCGAAAACCAGGGTAGCAATAACAGTACTCGTGGTTGGGCAAAAACAGGTTCGGTACACAGGCACAGGTTTGTCAGAGAAGCAAAAGCCAAAATCCAGTCAGCGTAATCCAAACCGTTAACAGGGCAGCAAACACAAAACTCGTAGTCGGGCAAACAGGGTTCGTAAACAGATGCAGACAATAGTGCCAAAAATCGAAGGTCGGACGGTCCAGTCAGAAGAGAAACACTATGAGTACAAGGTGAAAATGATAGCAGCACAGGTAAACAAGAGGAACGTTCTGACGGGGAACTGCAGTGAGAAGACAGCTTAAATACACTCAAGGGAAGTCACATGCTATGATTAGGATCAGGTGATGAGGATCAGACTAATTACGTGGGGAGGAAACACAAGGAGAACCTAACCACATGAAATTGGCAAAAAGCCAAAAGCGTGGACAGGGAACACGAGACAGCCTATGACAAGACATACAGCTCCGGTTAGGGAGTTCTAACGTGCACAGATAATGAGAAGCAGGACAGAGTGGAGCAGGTGCGGAGGATCCGCTGAATTGCAGCAAAGACTAAGTGAAGGCAAGAGGCGGAGACTAGAACAGGGCGAAAAGCTGAGAGCTTGTTAATCAATTAGTATGTGCAGCTATACAATCCCTAGTGCTCATTAGTAAGTTAGTATTATATACAATGTTAGTCTGGGTTAGTAACTATAACAAAAACAACAAACTGTTAGTATAGGTTAGCAAAGTAGAAAAGAGAGGCGAAGTAAGCAAACGAGATTGGAAGGAATGTTTGAAACCCAGAAACCATGAAATCACCTAAGCATGTGACACGCGGGGACTGGGGGAGAAGCTGTAACTTAACAAGAGACCAGACAGGGGAGACAAAGTGCAATGAAGGGCATGGCAAAACATGGACCGGACTATAACAGAAAAGTGGATTGGGAATGGCAAAAACGAAAACATGGCAAAATACAAAAACTGAACAGAACATGGCAAAACCTAACAGAACTGATAATAAACATAACAGGGAAGACAGAAACATAATAAACATGGCAGAATCATGACAGACAGAGCAGAATCATAACACTTGTACGAGGTCCTAATGGCCACCTGGGAGGGGCGGGGGGCGCGGATGTTCCCGGCGTCGTGAGGATGCGTTCGTCGGCTCGTTACCACGGAGCTGGGAATTTATTGTCCCCAGCTCCCTCTCCAGCATCTCAAAGCCCCCCTGCTCGGGGCGCCCCGGTGGCTCATCAGTCTGGGCGCGCGCACCATGGGGGCAGTGTCCTTCCCGCGGCGACCTGGGTTCGATTCCGGCTCGGGTCATTTGCTGCATGTCTTCCCCCATTCTTCTCCCCGGCTTTCCTGTCTCTCTACACTGTATAGCTGTCAAGTAAAGGAAAAATTCCCAAAAAAATAATCTAAAAAAAAAGCCCCCCTGCTGGATGTCCAGGAAGGGCTGGTCCTGGTTCTCTACAGTGGCCCGTTTCCGCCCGCGTCTGCCCGTGTGGCGGTGTCTCCCTCCGGCCCTCACCTCCTCTGTCCCCGGATCGGCCACCTCCTCTGTCCCCGGATCACCTCCTCCTCGTCCTCTTCCTGCTGCTGCTGGGTTGCCAGTGGATCTGATAAAATTAAATGCAGAAGCTGTTTATTGTTAGAAGCTGGTTATTGTTGTAAATGAATGGTTAGTCAAACATATTCAGATCTTTGATTTTGTGTAATCCGGAGTTACATGGCAAAATGATCATAATTCAATTGGGTAAGACACGTTCATTTCACATGCAAACACTAGTGACAAGGGTCAGACCACGTGAGTAGTGAGAATATACACTGAACAAAAATATAAACGCCCCATGTCAAATATTAATGCCACATGGAGTTAACAACTCTAAGTGAGCATATGCTGACTTTTACTTGTACAATAGGGATATTTCTCTTGATTTGTGTACCATTTTTTAATCCATCTCTCTGTCAGTGAGCATTTGCTCAGTGATGCAGTGATTTCACTCAGTACATGGGTGTGGCATTTCCAGACGGTGATCAGACAGAATGAGCAGCACCCAGACACTCCTTATACTGGGGACAATAAAAGGCCACCCCAAAATGTCAAATTTTGTCAAAAGTCGTCATGCCTCAGATGTCTCAGGTCATGCGGGAACGTGCCATTGGCATGCTGGATGCAGGGATGTCCACCAGAGCGGTCGCTGTGCAGCTGAATGTTAACTATCGGACGATAGGCCATTTGAGAGTTCGTTTCCGACAGACGGGCAGTACTGCAAATCGACCTCATCCACGTCCGCCACGTGTGACCACACCAGCACAAGATCGCTACATCCGGCTCGTCCACCTGCGGGATCGGCTCAGATCAGTGACACGCACAGCAGATGAGACCGTTGGTCTGCACAACAGATGCATCACACCACAGACAGTCCATAACCGCCTGCGAGAAGCTAACTTGCACGCTTGGCATCCTCACCGTGGTCTGGATCTCACTGCTGTCCGGAGTCGGAACTGACTCGAATGGGCAAACGCACACGTTCGATGGCCCTTGGCACGCTGGAGAAGAGTGCTATTCACAGACAAATCCTGGTTCCAGTTGTATCGCGCCAATGGAAGACAGCGTGTCTGGCGACGCGTGGGTGAACGGTTTGTGGACGCAAATGTTGTGCGGAGAGTCGCCCATGGAGATGATGGCATTATGGTGTGGTCAGGCATCGCATATGGGCATAGAACACCATTGCACTTCATTGAAGGGAACCTGAATGCACAAAGATATCGGGACAAGATTCGCATCACCAATTGTAGTGCTGTTCGTCCGCCAGCATGACGTCACCTTCCAACATGACAACGCCCGACCTCATGTTGCCAGGATCTGCATGCAGTTCCTTGAAGCAGAGCACATTCCAGTTCTGGACTGGCCTACGTATTCGCTGGACATGTCGCCCAAAGAGCATCTTTGGGATGTTCTGGATCGACGTGTCCGCGACTGTGTTGCAGTTCCGGTTGATGTGCCCCAGCTCCGTGTGGCCCTCCAGGAAGAATGGAATAACATTCCATGGGCCAAGATAGACAACCTGATCAACTCCATGCGAAGGAGATGTGTTGCTCTGAGAGATGAAAATGGTGGACACACAAGATATTGAACATTCAATTTCTTCAACCTGACCCCCAACGTGTTCAAAGGATTGTCACTCCTTTGCAGATGCCAATATCAAGATGTAATGGACGGTGATCTGAAGATTAGTCATTAAGAAAAATGAATTTTGATTCGCTTCATTTATTGCATAACCCTAATGTTAATAAAAACTCAAAAATTTGACATGGGGCGTTTATATTTTTGTTCAGTGTATTTGGCATCTCTCATCTCAGAAAATTAAGAAGAAAAAGAGAAAAGAGAGACGCTTGGCAATCGTCCTTACGCCTGGTGCTTCTGATTTCATCCCCAAAAACACACATGGTATTTGTTTATGTTGTGATCTGTGCACACTACTTATCTTTATTACACAGGGTTTAAATATAGGTTACTAAGTATGAGTGCTTTTATTAGTGGGCAAATATGTTTGCCTTACCCGTAATGCCAACCCCAATCCCACCAAAGCCCTCGATACTGACGGCTGAGATGGTGGAGGACGCAATGTCTTCCGCCGAGCTCATGGCAACGCTGGTGGAGGGGCCGCCTCCAGTGCTGTGACAGCTTTTGTTTGGCCCTTCTTCTTACATCATTGAACCGTTTTTTACACTGGGCAGTGGTTCTCAGTATGTCAGGACAAACCTGATGAACAATATTAGCTATCTCCTCCTAGGCCGCTTTTGCATCATCAGCCCGTGGAGGTCTGCTCGCGTGACCATATATTCGGCCACTGCGAGCTTGAACCTCCCGGACCGGAACATCAGTTTCCTCCTGGCTGAGGTTTGGCCGTCTGGTGTTGCAGCTGTATCCTACTTCATCCATGTTGAACGAAATTTGCACTGCGCCTCGCCCACGGCGCTTTTAAAGGTGAGGAAAAGAGCTCATTTGATTGGTGAAGATTTGACTCGGCTGTGTTAAACCCACTCACTCTTTCTTTCCTCCCTCTTTGCCACTTACTAGTACTTGCGCCGGGCACGAAATTGCAAAATGCGCCTGGATACACCCCGTTGGCACGGCGCTCCCCCCATTCGCCACGCTTGCGTCTGGTCAACGAATTTAGAGCCCTAAAACCTATAGCAGTAAGGGAAAGCTGTCTACCTCAACAAACAAATATATTTCCATCCACAGAAGGATCACAACCAGAAAAGAATACCAGTTGAACTGTTATGCCTTTAATACTGTTATGCCTTTGTTACATTTAAAAGAGACACTCAACTTGTAAAATCCTAATGTCATGAAAGTGTAAACTAAAGTTCAATCATGAGACATAGGAACGCCTAGGCAATGTCATTCTCCCAACCATAAGTCTTTTATTTAAATACCCATAATATGTTTCTGTTCGCTGTTTGCAGAGACTTTGCATCATGCAGCTTCCAGCATGTTAGTTTGCTCACGATATCACTCTTCATTTAGCAAATAGTCAAAGAAGACAAGCAAACGCCCGCCGCTGCGGAGCTTCTCCTGATTGTCCAGTTTTTTGTTTAACTATGCCGCATGACCATGGACGACCTACAAATTCGTACCAACCTCAAACTTCTTCGTTTGGAGTTACTGGTGCTACTTACTTTCTCCAGTGCCAATGCGAATCCTCCCCACAACAATGGAGTTCTAAGTTCGAAACAGTCCTGCGGCCTCCTGCAGAAAGTATTCCCTCCCTGTTGTGTCCTGGTTCTGGATGCCAGCCGTCCAAACCCTGATGAAAATCGTGGAAGCACCTAAAAGCGGGTCCGGCGGTTGAAGCTACAACCATTCAGCCAATTCGTTCCATCGCAACAGAATCAGAACTCTGGCAGTGTTTCCGAAGTATCTTCTATCCTTCATTGGCTTTTGCAATTCTTGACATCGAGCGGTAGGCTACATTTTCCCAGCTACATCAATTTATCCTCATTCTTTCTCAAGTACCACAAGGTCGGAATTTATCGGGTCTTTTTTTCTATTGCTGTTTTCCGAATGGGCATACATGTGGTCTACTTGCCTGTAGAGAGAATTCCATATCATTAAAGCAGATGATCCGCAATTAGAGATGTTTAAAGGGGACCTATTAGGCTGATCCTTCTTTTAATACGTATTAGTAATGTTATAATGTTGGCTGTCCATACTCAACCTCTGTAAAGTTTCTAAACATAACATACAGAGGTTTTCCCGTAATCCAAGAACGTGATTTCGTGAACGTGATTTCCTCTCTGAACAGCTCCTCCTGAGATCTTCGCGAAATCTGGGCAAAACTTGACGTCAGGTTGTGCCATCCAATTAGTACAGACCTAGCCAAAGCCAATCATGGCGCTGGACCTGCCCACACCGGAAACTATTCTAGCAGACATGAACAACCGCGGATCATACTATGCCGTAGTAGCATCTACACTTCCAGAAATACTAAAGAAGAACCGCAGATCATTTAAGGTGCAGTTTTGTCAGTATCTCTCCCAAAGCGGCTCGTCCGTTTACTTTTGGATGCAAAAAAAGCACCTATTTCTTTTCCAAAAGAGCGATGCCTCCAGAAATCAGTGGGTAGCTTTTTTTTTTTTGCTGGCGAACAGCCACGCCAAAAGGGCGTTAGCTGTTTGTGCTCAGCATTTCACCAAAGACAGCTCTGTCAATAAAAAGGATAATTAATTACAGGATAAGCATTTCAGCTGCTTCTCAAACCTGAAGCAGTTGCATGATCAAGCGCTTGCAGCCACAAGCTATAAATAACGATATAACAGCAAATAATGTAAGTTAAGCTAACGTGTTACGGGAGGCTAGCAGGACCGCTAACGATAGTTAGCACTAAAAACTGGCCTCAAATGCAGGCTTTGTAAAATATCTGAAGGTAAAGCCTGTATCGGTCGCGACTGTCCACGACTCACAAGTTTTGTTTCCATCCACTTGTCGCCAAAAATATTCATGCGAATAAAGCTGGTGAAAATACGTTTCCATCTAACGGCATTAAAGCGAATAAAAAGTAGTGCATAATGACGCCACATGCTGTTATGCGATCAAATTGGTGTATTGAATACATTTCTGACATTTTAAGCTGTTTTCATTCATTTTCGCACTGAATCGCAGAACCTTCAAGTGCACAAAAGTAGTTTGTTAGCCAACTAATTTAGCTGGTTAGCCAGAATGGATCGCGTTTACCAACAAATGACGATAATTGCACAAGTTGTAATAGTGCTTAGGTGCCAGCTATTAGCAGCATAGCAGACCATTAGACGGCATCAAAACACCGTCAAGATGCAGTAGCAGATTTATTCGGCGAATAACATTTCCATCAGCATTTATCGTATAAGCCTTTTACCGATCAAGAGAAAATCCAGTGAGATGGACTGTACAAACTATGAGTTGATAGTCTTGAAATCAAGTCTAATTTCACCGTCTCCATAAGGCATTTTTAATTCAATATTACTTAATTCGTATAAGAACGTGTGGATGGAAACATGGCTACAGATGCGGAAGCAGTTGCTTCACTGCATAAGCCTCCCCAACTGATGGGCTGTTGAATGTGACTGTAGCACTGTGGCTAACGTAGCCAAGTTACTGTTGCTAATGTTTGTGTCCTAAATATGCAAGAGTAATATCAGGGGAAATTCAACAGAAGGTGTGTGTACATAAACCTCATTTGAAGCGAACTTTTTATACTTGTTTGTAATTTGGATGCTTGGTACAACTGCCCCCCCCGGTAACGGAATTTACTGTCTGTAAAACCTGTATTGCAAGGTAACGTTTGTCTCTAGTTGTTATGACCGCTCTGTTATCAGCTACTGCACGTTAGTTCGGCGTGCTTTCTTGCCGATTAAAATGCTCCTGGTAACTTATAGGCTGTAATTATGATCAGTATGCTTGTGTTACTTCGGTAAGCATCAATGTGGCAGTTCCATCATAACGTTGCCTGATTGTAGCCACTAGAGTTGAAGCTAACCGGAGAGGTACTGTATGTGTCTGCAGATTTGGGCTGCGAAGGCTGCAGTTAGACCGGACGTAAGTTTTGCACAGCTTGGGGCGCGTTTTTGGGTGCTTGTGAAATGATCACTTTACTTATCCATGACCGGGGTCAGCCTGATACTTCTCCAATATCTAGGCTGCTCTCTGATGCTACCGGTGAAGGCAAGCACAGGCTATAACGTGTCTGGTATAACAAACGATTTCTCTGCATTGCTGTCGATTGAATATTAAATCGGCGATTGAATATTAAATTCTTTCCTGTAAAAGTTATCGATTCACTAGCTCCACATAAGCAACGGTTCATGCAAACGGAACTTATGGTCTGTAATACCTGTATTATGCTCATAACATAACCGGAGCTCTATCTAGCTCTCGGGCACTATCCATAACGCGCCCATTTTCCGCGAAGAAACGCTGGTCATTCCGACGCAATAAGTAAACCATTACCACGGGCAATTTCTGAAAAGGCCGTTTAGCCTGGAGCTTTCGCCGCTCTGTCACATACCAGCACAGAAGCTGTTCGTTTTTACACGCTAACGACACACCACAGTTATGCACACGAACCAGCAGGTCCTTATAATACACACTGAAGCAGTCCATAAGCTGTTGGTCCACTTTTAGCTGCTCCTCACTGTCCATGTTTCCCTCTAAACTCAGACCCACCGGATTTCTACGGTCTCCGGTCTACACTTGGGTATGTGGACCCGTTCTACAAATGTGTCTGTATGTGGTGGATTCTAGCTTTCCCTGCATCCTAGCTATAGAGTAGAAAAACCGCTGTACTCACCACTTTAGCCGATAACAAATTCGAGCTTGAGCTGCTAGACTTTCGCACTGTGTCCTCCACTTTCGCCGCTGTGTTTATTAGAACAAGTTCATTTTATTAGATCTATATTCAAGTATAGCATTAGATTGAGGAATTTTCCCGCCGATTCCTTGTCAGATGGCAGACGTGTCTCAGGTTTCACTCTGGGGAGGCGGACCCGGAAAACTGCGTTCTGCAGCCTCGTCCCGCCCAACTCCGCCCCCCACAGAGCTGGCCACTCAGAAGAAAATGGGCACACGGGGAGTGGGGGCCATAGCGGAAGAGCCACCCCAAGGAGGCGTTTCAGGCAGAGACAACAATGGACTACAAATTGGGTTTTTTGAGGATGGCAGTATGAGCTAAATAAGGACCCTGTTTTGGACTTTGAACGATCAGGAGTACTCTAGGGGAGTCCAAGATCAAAATATAACCTTGGAAATATAGCAAAATAGGTCCCCTTTAACAAGTGGTAAGTTAGTAGTGACTTTGGAGTTTATCGAGATATTATTTGTTTATCTTGAGTGTCGTCAAGAATTGAACATTAACCTCTCTTAATTGCTATTTGCAGCTATGTTTCGTTGGAGGATTGTTCAACGGATATCAAATCTTGTTGCTGAAGCTGCGTTAAATATCTCCCAGTTTAATGTATGTGATTCTGTCTTTTGTAGGTCACAAAGTTAAATTATCACCGGTGCAGGGGCTAATCGATTTTTCAGTCTAAAATCCAAGTCTCACATTGAAACATTTTATCGCATCATCAGGTCCGTGTGGCACAGTAGCGGTCAAGAGATTGGATTCCACATATCCCTGTAAAGGCACTTCGAGTGTCTATAGTAGGCTACTATAAGAAGTTACCATGTGAATCCATATCATTCATTCATTATTAAAATGCACTTCTTTGAAATTGAATGTTCCTCGACTGGATGGAAACTATTGGCCCTATTTCCATGGAATCTTCGTAATAATTATGAAATCGTTTCATACAAGCTTGCTTTTTTCAGTAGGCTAAAGTTAAATCGCATTAGTCTTGTTGCAATATCTAGGTATATGAATGGGGGCAGAAAAAAAAACACTTTTCCACAGAAAATGTCTGCTATTTCCTAATAAATTACAAATTAGCCCATTTCGAGCACTTGGCTTCCATGGACTCGATCTGTAAGTAGTAGAGATAAGAGTGTCGTGTTATTCTATCGCATAGTTTGTTACAGATCAGTGCTCAAACAAGCTGCCTGCCAGTCAAAACGGCTCTGATCGCTCAGAATTCAAAATAATTTTGTTCTATATAATGCAATGAAATTGCGCAAATTGAGTCAAGGTATCAAAGAACAGGTCTACTTAGCTTTATTGGTGTATGATCAGTATGTCATGGAAATTAAGCACCTTGAAACGAGTGTATGCTTCCAACCTTTATCGAAACGGATAAATGTGCAGTTTCTAAAATTCGAAGTTGCGGCTGTGAAGATAATTTCTGGCTACTCTAGACCCAAGGAGTTTTGGGGAATTCCTTAATCAAAGCCAAAAAGAAGCCAGTTTTCTAACACAAATCGGCGCTCAGGCAGCTCTGTGCGGAAATGCAATCTTGCACCGGTACTGACCTGTTCTATTTTCACATACCTACTACTAGGCTATATTTGGCTTGCATTACTAAACAAGCACTACTTTCATTATTGGCTCATGTAATTTTGCTATGCGTAGGCTATGATTCTGTAAGGGAGGTTATTCATATCTCTGCTTTGGGATTCAAGTAAATATGCCCCTTCCTCAGCTGATCTCAATCTTGGATGAAGGTTGCTCTGATATCCCACTCTAGTTCTCCTTTTTGGAAAGTTGGAATGGATTTTGTTCTTTCGTGATTAATGATCCTCAGCCAATGCAACTTTTTCTATGCAGCTCCAAACATATGATTGAAGGATTTTAGCAAGGACAGTGGTTTGTGAGTATGTGGCGTTTGAATTTTAGATCTCACAACATTCTTTACATATTTCTAAATCTACTCCATTGTCGTCGCTTGTTATGCGTGAGGTGCCGTCTGGCATTAGAAAAGAATTGTGTTCCATGGTGACAATAAAGCAAGGGTCAGATGAAAAAGGATTCAATATTTCCTCTGTTTTTGTTGCTTGACTCAGCTGGTAACAAAATCTATTTTCAGAGCTGAGCTCTTCCTCGGTCGTACAATGGCTTAGCTAGGCTTTCTCCTGATTTTGATCCTGGAACTTTGGAAACCTCGTCCTTCAGCCCATCTGAAACCAGTTCCAGTCCAATCACTAATAGAACCGCTCCTGAACAGAACTCTAAAGTCCGAGGATTTATTGTGCTACATTGAAGACTACGACGTAAAAAAAGATAATATTCCTGATGTATTCAATGGATGGGCTCCTACATATTTCAAGCTTTTGACTCAGCTTTGACATCATTTTCTAAATTTTGTTTGTTTTTCCAAGGTATTCTACTGTATCCAGTCTTAGTTTCTACTGTTGCATATTTATTTTGTGATGCTTGTCATGTGCAACCTGATCGAACAGCTTGGGGCGGGAATCTAGTTTCAGGGCTTGACCCTCATTTTGGGGGTCTGGTTTTTATTCTCCTTCAGAATTAAGACGCAAAAGAATCAGTTCGTCGTCACCTGTTGGCAGACTCCCAATCTGTTATTGCGTTTCATTGTTTTGTGCATTAAAGAATTTCATTATTAATTTACTGGTATTCCAAATGGGTCTGGTAACCCCTCACGAGCTATGCTACTTCAAGATGCACAGTTTGACAACTTTGATAATTTAACATTTTAACATAGTGGTAGCCACAAAATAACCTCAGCCTTATTTCAGATGAGGATTTTTGTGACTTTGGACAAAACAAAATGGCTGCATACAATTGTAGAGTCAATTCATTCTTATTGTTTCCTTGTTTTGAGAGATCACTTCACCATTGCTACAGCCTCCCCTTTGGTGAGCACGCTCTTTTCCAGATTGAAGGCTGACTCAAAAGTTGGCAACTCAAAGTGTAAATTTCTAGTTGTACTATTGTTATTGCTCTCAGGAAATGTTGAGACTAATCCAGGCCCTGATACACCTACGCAATGTTTTACACCTGCAGATTTTAAAGCTAGTTCTGGGGCCTCATTTATCAAAAAGGGTGTAAAAGTGCTACTAAATTTTCACTCAGAAAAGCCAAAAATGGCGTACACCCAAAATATTTACACCATTTTCAGGTCTATCAAACTGTGCGCCAAGAGCTGTCCATAATTTGCATTGATAAATCACACGGACCCAAGAAAAGTCGAGGACGTGAACCGCCTCATATCCCGCCCTCTACACGCCCAGACACAACCATATATGGTCAATGCAAATGAGTACCTTCATATAAAGTAGCCATGTGCGCTCTGGGGATTTGTGGAGTGATGTCAGTGGAAGATGGTGAAGCATGGATGGGAAACGCGGAAAGAAGCGAAACTTCTCAGAGAGTGAGATACACGTGCTTGTTGGTAAGGTGCAGGCGAGGAAAAAAGTCCTCTTCAGCAGGTATTTGCACTAATTCTGTATGATCACTTCGTCTTGTGGTTTATTTAGGAACAAGAACATATAACTAAGAACACGCAGAGAATCACAACAGAAATGAACACATAATGTTGGACCAAACAATTTCTCCTCCGGAAATTAAAACAATCTCATCTAATCAGCCACAGCCCCGGCCTCACCAACAAGCGTAAAACCGCCAAGTGGCAGGAGGTCACGAGAGCCATGAAAGCTGCGGGTGCCACTGCGAGGACGGAGAATGAAATCCGGAAGAAGTGGGCCGACTTGAAAGTTGGTTTCAATCTGTAATACGGCATACTCTGTCATATAGCATAATCTGTATTGCAATAATGTCAACACTGTCACTACCATTGTTACAGAGGCAAGAGCCAAGAAAAGACTCTCGGCCCATTGCGTAAGTGTGGCGGCCACTGGTGGGGGCCTGGCAACCCCCGACCTCACCCCGGTCGAAGTGATGATAGGGGACATAATCAGCTCAAGTCGGTGGAGGGTGTTGTGCCGGTCGAGGAAGGGGACTCGGACATGACCGTGAGGGAGACCCAGACCACAAACGAACCCGTTAAATCACAGTTTCAATTATTCATTTGCCACTATGGCTGTCCAGTGAAAGAAAATTAATTCCAATGAATATAGGCCTACATAAGAAAATAATGTGCACAGACAGACAAAGACATAAATACACTGTGGAATTAAAACACACTAGTTTCCTCAGCCTTGGAGGTGGGTGACATATGACCTTACAGTCATACCAAGCAGTCTGCCAGGCCCCAGTGCGCCAGGCCCCAGCTCGGTCCCCGGTCCAAGCCGTGCGTCGGACCCCAGCAGGGCAGGGAGCGACCGGTTGGGGGTCCAAACGGACGCAGTGCTGGAGGCACAGAGGGAGACCCTGAATGCCCAGAGGGACACGGCGGCTACAGTCGGTGCAGTGGCAAAGCAGCTCAATCAGCTCAATTTCCGTCACGTGTCCACCGCTGCAGCACATCGTCTCTGGGCAAGAGCGTATCGCTGATGCAATTTTGGCCCTCACAGCTGCGGTCACAAGTCTTACAGAGGCAATAAAATAATAAATGAACTTTCTTCTTGTCGAATCTTTTGTCAAATGCAGGAGGTGCGTGATTTTTGTTTCAGTTGCATAGAGGGACAAAAAATTACAATGTAAATGTTTGATATACATTAATTTATTTCTGTCTCAACTTGTGGAAATAAAATGTACGAGAAATGAAATATAATGAGGTTCTTGCAATACTGAAAACTAAACACAACTTTGCAAGACTGAAACTGAGAAACTCGTAGGCTATATACACACATTCTTTAGCTCAACATGAAGGGTGAGAGGTGGGGGGGTCGGGGCGGCTTCACAACCGTTGCATCACCGCAGCTTGTGCCCTCAGTCCCTGTTGAAAACCCTCATGACGGGGAGGGGGCTGTGGGTCCGGGTCCACATGCTGGGGTGGAGGGAGGCCCGGCGGCAGCGCAACCCCACGCCTCACTGCCACATTGTGCAGGATGGCACAGGCCCAGATGATCCTGCAGACCTTTTTCGGGTGGTAGAGGAGCCTACCATCCGAAGCATCCAGGCAGCGCCAACGGCATTTTAGGAGCCCGATGGCGCGCTCCACGATGCAGCGCGCACGGGCATGGACCTCATTATTCTGGGTTTCCTGGCCACCCTGTGGGTCTGGGATGGGAACTAGCAGCCACTCCCTCAGGAAGTAGCCACTATCACCTGTAAGCCACAATGATGGGGTGAGTATCTGCCTTGAATTGATGATTATAAGCAGCAGCTTTCAATGAATGAGTATGCTGTGTAGCCTACATGCACTCACCAAGAAGCCAGCTGTCACGCGCAGCGCCTGCCCCCTGTCTAGCCCTCCACACTGCTGTGCGTCAGGATGAATGAATCGTGTAGAGCCAGGCCACCGTGCCACTACAATCGTTATGAGCATGTTGGGTATGATTTGGGTATTGATCGTATGCACATTTTTGCGATTCACATATACGAATTCATTCACCGATGGTCCCCTAATCATGATGTGAGTGCAGTCAATGGCTTCGATTACACTAGGAAAACCGGACATTGCTGTGGCCTTGATTGTTCTTTTAAATAGGCTATAATCTGCGCATTTCTCTCCCTTGCACACTGCAATTCTCTGACTCAGCAGCTGCGTTGCCAATTCCTCCTGTTCTTCAAAAAGGGTGTAAATCACGGTACGCCATGGTCAAAATGGGTGTAAATCTCTGCACTTTTTCCCATCAGGTTTGGGTTTGATAGATCCCAAATTTGGCAAAGAAAAGTGCGTATGCACAAAACAGGGGGAAAAGGGTGTAAAAAAAAGGTGTATCCACAATGATAAATGAGCCCCCTGGTCTTGGGATTATTCATATCAATGTTCGGAGTTTGCTCTCCAAACTGGATATGATAAAGATCTGGATAGACTCAACAAATGCTGAAATTGTAGTCTTATCTGAAACTTGGCTTAAACAATCTGTGCATGATAAAAATATTTACATTAATGGTTATAATGTCTATCGTACTGACCGACAAAGAAAAGGTGGTGGAGTGGCCATATATATAATGCAGAACTTTGATGTTAAATTAGTGCTGAGTCAGTAAGTAAAGAACTTGAAATCGAATTGTCCAGAAATCCCCCCATTATGTTTGTGGGGTGATATAGGCCTCCATCTGCCCCTAGTAACTCATTATCCACTCTTGTGATGCTTTGTCACAACTGAGATACAATGAAATAGTGTTGGTCGGTGATTTGAACTGGGACTGGCTCACATCTGCGTCTGACCCATTGAAAGCACAGTATGAATCTCTAAATTTTACACAATTAATTAACTCACATACAAGACCTAGGGCCCTATCTTGCGCCAGAGTCCCTAAACCCGTTATTTGGGGATTTGGCATATCGTAAGAGGCGTTCCACCGCAAAAGTTGCTATCTTGCACACCTGCCTATATCCCTAAAACACCTGCGCTACCCGTTATATTATGCATAGGCGTGGTTTGGGCGTTACGCCAGTTAAACCAATCAGTGTGCTAGGTGCCATTGCCTTTAGGAGCAGGCTGCGCTATCCCAAATCCTCAAACCGAAACCCATGATGGAGAGAGGAAGGTCGCCACGTTTCTCGAAGACGGTTAAATTGCTCGTGCATGAGGTCAAATCCAGACAGGGGGAGGATCTGTTTTTGTTAAGTTAATCATGAATTGTATTATTTTATTATTATTATTATAATCTGAAATTGACATATTGTTTAATGTTTGGTATGTAATAAAAAAAATATCAAGCCTACCCTTTTGTGATTGAAACTTCAAAAAAAAAGAAAAAAAGAAAAAAATGCATTTCACCATGATTGAGTCATGCCTCTAATTGAGCTGAGTGGGTGTTGGAATGACCCACTAGCATAGAAAAATAGTGCCACAGTAACCCTAACAGCAACGGGCAAGGCATACGGACAGCTGGCAGCGGTGTATACATCATCTGCAACCAGGTGACATAATTCCGTCACTGCCTGGCCGGAGAGGCGCAGTTTTGCCACGCGTTCTCGTTCTGTGGGAAATAATACTCAGGGCGGCGCTAGACCTGAAAATTTGGGAGAAAATATCCTTCCCTTTATTGACTACAATTAGTCCTGGCTAATTCTAGATAGTTTTCCCTTATTAACACGTTTTCCAATTCAAGAATATTCAAGTGGCAATTGAAGACACGGCTTCTCTCCCCCCATGCGATCTAACAGCGACAAAATAATAGTCTACATTCAGTACAGAAAATAATTTAATTATAAATAGGTCTATGCACTGGCACTCAGCAACGTATTATTTTTTCCAGTGAGAGCGGCATTTCAGAACTCTTTTGCGAATGAAGGTAATTTGGCGACAAATACGCACACCTGTTTTTGCAGCACCGTCGCGCAACTTGCTGTAAAAAAAATGACAGCTGTCCGATTGGAAAATGTAAACGACGAAACCACGTACTTGTCACCAGAATTACCTTCATTCGCTGAAGAGTTCTGAAATGCCGCTCTCGCTGGAAAAAAAAAGTACGCCGCTGAGTGCCAGTGCATAGACCTAATTATAATTAATTATTTTTCTGAACTGAATGTAGCCCATTTGTTGCTGTTAGATCGCATAGGGGGAGAGAAGCCGTGTCTTCAATTGCCAAATGGGTAGCGGGTGGTTTGAGGACCCGCTATACGCTTTCCCTAACCTGTGTGGTCAAGATTGAAAGGAACGGGCATAGACTCCAAATGCAGTTCAGCATCGGCAGGGCGTTTATTGGGATTAACAAAGCTCATGGTCAAAACAGAAATGGATCAATAGCCAGGCAAACAGAGAAATGCAGAATAGGCAGAATCGAAGTCAGGGGACAAGCAAAATAATCCAGTAACCAGAGAATCAGTCCGCACA
Organism: Gymnothorax javanicus; assembly: GCA_029692085.1. Classification (NCBI taxonomy): domain Eukaryota; kingdom Metazoa; phylum Chordata; class Actinopteri; order Anguilliformes; family Muraenidae; genus Gymnothorax; species Gymnothorax javanicus. The sequence continues at coordinate 80,393,804 of CM056195.1, forward strand.
AAGACAGTAACAAAGAGGGCTGAAACTAAGGGAATGGAAGGGGAAGGAAAAAGGGAGTTGGATGGGATAAAGGAGAACACAGGAGAAGCTAAACAGATTGGTACAAAATGGGAATCAGGGAGAACGAAGTACTAATCAAACAAACCGCAATCTCACAACGCAATACAAACAACCAATTACAAGACTTACGGGAGAATCACGAGAAACGAGCTTTCAACAATCGCAACGAGAAAAAAAAGCGCAGAAACGAGATTGACCAAGACGAAGCGGTAGAAACGAGTCGACAAGAAGCTGAGGGAAAAGTGGGTCTTTTAAACGCAAACAAATTAAGTGGAATCCCAGCTAAACACAGAACAGCTGTAGAGAGAGGTGGAACTAGAAAAGCAAGGACGGTGATAGGAGAGAGAGGGGAAACGGGTGGAGTCCTAACTCTAATCTAACTAAACACCCGTGCCTCAATAAACTACTCTCAGGTGCGGATAGCCAATGAGAACAGCGAGAGAGAAGGAAGTGGAAACACCCAACCGAAATGACAGGGAAGAGACTGTGATGAAAAAGACAAGACGCCACGAGACAGAAACGAGATGAAGACACTGAAGACCAGAGACAGAGCAATCATCCAGAAACATACATGCTCTAAAACGAATAAGTATAATAAATATATAAATAATTAGCAATACTAAAAAACTAACAAGAAACAAACTAAAACCAGAAACTAACTAAAAACAAACATACAAATCACTGATCTCTAACAGAACCCCCCCCTCTATGACCGCCACCTGGCGGTCTAAGCTTCGGCTTAAAAGTCCTCTTGTGAAAGTCTTTGATGAGCGATTTGTCGAGGATGTGACGAGCAGGAACCCATGAGCGTTCTTCTGGGCCATATCCTTCCCAGTCCACCAAGTACTGGAGACCCCTTCCTCGCCGACGAACGTCCAGCAACTTGTGCACCGTGTATGTTTCTCCTCCATCGATGAGCCTTGGGGGAGGAGGATTGGTCGGGGGGGGGTGTGGATGGAAAACAGTACAGGTTTAATGCACGACACATGAAAAGACTGGGTGGATACTGGCTCATAGAGGCTGGTAGCTTCAGTTTAACAGAGACAGGGTTAATGATTTTCTCAATCACAAAAGGACCAATGAAACGGGGGGCTAGCTTGCGACTTTCAGTCCTTAGTGCAATGTCTTTGGAAGAAAGCCAAACTTTTTGTCCTACTTTATATTGTGGTGGAACAGAGCGGCGACGGTGGGCCTGGCGACTCATCTCGTCAGCAGCTTTCAGGAGAGCGGAACGAGTTTCCTCCCACGCCCTTCGGCACCTCTGTAGAAATTCCTGGATGTTGGGAACATCAACCCGACCTCCAGTGAGGGGGGAACAGAGGTGGTTGGTAACGAGACAAGCTTGGAAGGGGGACACACCTGAGGCTGCCGTGGGAAGGCTGTTGATGGAGTATTCGACCCAGGGTAGTTGTTCGCTCCAGTCCCCTGATCTCGGGAAGTGAGGCACCGAAGGACACTCTCCATCTGCTGGTTGGCCCTCTCTGTCTGCCCATTGCTCTGCGGGTGAAATCCAGAGGTTAAACTGACCGTTATTCCCAGGGCTTGACAAAAGGCTTTCCAGACTTGTGAGATGAATTGAGGGGCCACGGTCGGAGACAATGTCAGAGGGATGCCGTGTATTCTGATTACGTGTTGGACGAGTAAGTCAGCTGTCTCTCTGGCAGAGGAAGTTTGGGAAGAGGGGCGAGATGTACTGCCTTGGAAAAGCGATCAACAATGGTCAGGATGACGGTGTTACCTCTGGAGGGCGGAAGACCAGTGACAAAGTCCAATGCGATATTAGCCCATGGTCTGGAAGGAACCGGAAGCGGCTGCAGGAGACCAGCTGGTGCCGTGTGGGTGGCCTTGTTTTGGGCGCAGACCGGACAAGCAGTCGTAAAGGTCTTTACATCTCTCTGGACCGTTGGCCACCAAAACCAGCGAGTTAGCATGGCCAAGGTCCGGTTAGCACCAGGATGGCAGGCGAGGCGGGAAGAATGGGCCCACTGGAGAACTTCGGCTCGGAGGCAGTCTGGAACCCTGAGGCGGTTCTTGGGACAGTTAGCAGGTGGCCCCCCAGAAGGTTGTGACCTTCTGACTCGATCCTCTAACTCCCAAACTAATGCTCCCACCACAACACGACTAGGTAAGATGGTTTGAGGCTCCTTGGGAGGCGTCAGGCGAAAATTTACGTGACAGGGCATCAGGTTTCTTGTTCTGGGAGCCTGGGCGATAAGCTAAGGTGAAGTTAAATCTGTCAAAGAACAGTAACCAACGAGATTGGCGGGAATTTAACCTCTTAGCTGTACGGAGGTACTCCAGATTCTTGTGGTCGGTCCAGACCTCGAATGGAACCTTAGCCCCCCTAACCAATGACGCCACTCTTCTAATGCCATCTTCACCGCCAGTAACTCCCGATTTCCGATGTCGTAGTTACGCTCGGCTGGGCTAAGTCTCGGGAGAAGAAGCGCAAGGGTGTACCTTTGTTATCTTTACCATTGCGCTGCGACAGGACTGCCCCCACGCCCGGTGTTAGAGGCGTCTACCTCGATGATGAACTGCTTTTCAGGATCTGGCTGTTGGAGAACAGGAGCAGTGGTAAATCTTTGCTTTAGTTCCAGAAAAGCCTTCTCCGCCCGAAGGGGTCCACACAAAAGGAACTTTGGGGGGAAGTCAGAGAGGTCAATGGAGCAGCAACGGTACTGTAATTACGAATGAATCGACGGTAAAAGTTAGCAAACCCTAGGAAGCATTGTAGTTCCTTACGTGTAGTAGGGGTGGCCCAATCCTTTACCGCCTTCACCTTCTCCTGTTCCATTAGGATGCCTCCTGGAGTGACCACAAATCCGAGGAAAGGGACTGTGTCCAAGTGGAATTCACACTTCTCTGCCTTGGCGTAGAGTTGGTTCTCCAGGAGGCGCTGCAGGACTGCACGAACATGACGTATGTGTTCTTCCTTGGAACGAGAGAATATTAATATATCATCAAGGTACACAAAGACAAATTGATTAATCATGTCATGCAGGATGTCGTTAACGAGGTTCTGGAAGACAGCAGGGCGTTAGCTATACCAAACGGCATGACCAGGTACTCGTAGTGCCCCCTAAGCGGTGTTAAAGCTGTCTTACATTCATCTCCCCTTCCTTAATCCTGACGAGGTGGTAAGCGTTATGTGAGGTCAAGTTTGGTGAAGATAGTGGCCCCTGCAACAGCTCAAAAGCAGAATTCATTAAAGGAAGGGATATCGATTCTTAATAGTAATGTTATTGAGTCCCCTGTAGTCAATACATGGCCTGAGAGATCCGTCCTTCTTGCTAACGAAGAAAAAAGCCTGCGCCAGCAGAGAGGAAGAGGGCGGATGATGCCAGCAGCCAGTGACTCCTCCACATATTTCTCCATGGCCTCTTGCTCTGGACCAGGACAGAGAATAGAGACCCCCTTAGGGGCGCTGTGCCAGGTTGGAGATCGATGGCACAGTCATAGGGTCTGTGAGGGGGCAGAGACAGGGCACGAGACTTTGAGAAGACTTCGGCTAGATCATGGTACTCACTGGGGACCTTGGACAAATCCGGAGCGACTGGAGGCTCACTGGATCCTTCCTCGTCCTGCTTGGCGGGGAGCCTTGCGGAGGCAGGAACGCATGGCAATGAGTACTCCACTCAGCCACCTGCCCAGTCCTCCAGTTGATGGTGGGGTTGTGTTGTTTCAACCAAGGGAGGCCCAGGACGATGGGAGCAGAGGAGGAGGTGATGACATGGAGCGGATCTGCTCCTGATGGTTGCCGGAGACAATGAGCGTGAGTGGGGGCGTAACCTGGGTCACCTGACCTAGCGGTTGCCCACAAAGGCCAAGTGCTTGGAACAGCGTGGGTAGCTTCTGGGGCTGGAGTTGGAGCTGGTTGCACAGGTTGGCGTCGATCAGGTTGATGTCTGATCCAGAATCAAACAAAACATCAGTAGTCAATGATCGCTTGCCAAAAAGTAGAGTGACAGAAACCAGCTTACGTGGATCGTTGTTATCTTGAGCCAGCTGTCCGATCCTCCCACTCACCCCTCCTTCTTGAGTAGGGGACAGCACTGGTTACGATGATCCGCCAGCCCACAGTACAGACATGCCCCGTGCGCAGTCTCTAGCTCGCTCTTGTGGCGATAACCGCAACGGTCGACCTGCATGGGTTCTCCCGATCCCCGGGGCTCGCCGGTCTCCTGGATAGGAGAGTCGCCCCGAGGAGATCGAAAGTTGCCACGCTGGTCTGACCGTCGGGGCTCTGAATGGCTCTGGCGCTCCCTCTTACGCTGCTGGATCCGAGAATCAATCTGGATGGCCACTCTAATGAGCCCCTGCAGATGAGATGGAAGCTTCGCGGGCGCCAACTCATCCTTTATGTTCTCTGCCAACCCCGGTAGAACACATCAAACTGGGCGTCTTCGCTCCAGTGTGTAGAGGCGACCAACGAACGGAACTGGATGGCGTGTCGGAGACACTGCAGCCGGCTTGCCGTAGACTTAGTAGTGCACTTCCTGCCTCTCGCCCTGGTAGGACCGGTCAAACACCTCCCTCATCTCCGCCATGAAATCTTCAATGGTGCGGGTGCAGGGGTGGCCAGCGTCCCACATTGAGGTTCCCCAGTCCCTTGCTCTGCCGGTCAAAAGTGTGATGACGTAGGCCACTCTGGAACGTGAGGTAGGAAAGGTTAGGGGCTGTAACTTTCGAATATGATCGAGCACTGGGACAGGAATGCTTTTGCAGGTGGTGGGGTCTCCGTCATACTCCCGGGGGAGTAAGGCGTGGCTCCCGAATGGGAGCTGCCTCTGCCGTGTGACTGCAGGACTGGGAAAGGTGGGCCCCGAGTGAGATGCTGTAGAGTTGCTCTCATCTCCTGCAAGTCGCGATGCTGCTGCTGAATGACGACCTGTTGTTGTTGATAAAGTCGTTGTACTTCAGCAGTATCCGCTGGAGTCTGTACTGGTCGACTCGTACTGAAAGGAACGGGCATAGACTCCAAATGCAGTTCAGCATTGGCAGGGCGTTTATTGGGATTAACAAAGCTCATGGTCAAAACAGAAATGGATCAATAGCCAGGCAAACAGAGAAATGCAGAATAGGTAGAATCAAAGTCAGGGGACAAGCAAAATAATCCAGTAACCAGAGAATCAGTCCGCACAAAGACAGTAACAAAGAGGGCTGAAACTAAGGGAATGGAAGGGGAAGGAAAAAGGGAGTTGGATGGGATAAGGGAGAACACAGGAGAAGCTAAACAGATTGGTACAAAATGGGAATCAGGGAGAACGAAGTATTTATCAAACAAACCGCAACCTCACAACGCAATACAAACAACCAATTACAAGACTTACGGGAGAATCACGAGAAACGAGCTTTCAACAATCGCAACGAGAAAAAAAGCGCAGAAACGAGACTGACCAAGACGAGCTGTGGTAGAAACGAGTCAACAAGAAGCTGAGGGAAAAGTGGGTCTTTTAAACGCAAACAAATTAAGTGGAATCCCAGCTAAACACAGAACAGCTGTAGAGAGAGATGGAACTAGAAAAGCAAGGACGGTGATAGGAGATAGAGGGGAAACGGGTGGAGTCCTAACTCTAATCTAACTAAACACCCATGCCTCAATAAACTACTCTCAGGTGCGGATAGCCAATGAGAACAGCGAGAGAGAAGGAAGTGGAAACACCCAACCAAAATGACAGGGAAGAGACTGTGATGAAAAAGACAAGACGCCACGAGACAGAAACGAGATGAAGACACTGAAGACCAGAGACAGAGCAATCATCCAGAAACATACATGCTCTAAAATGAATAAGTATAATAAATATATAAATAATTAGCAATACTAAAAAACTAACAAGAAACAAACTAAAACCAGAAACTAACTAAAAACAAACATACAAATCACTGATCTCTAACAAAGATAGCAATTTTAGGGAAAGCGCATAAACACGCCCACGGGCACACCTCTAGTCGCAAATAAAGGATTCGGCATAATGTATGGTAGGTAGTGTGGCCGCAAGATACCGTTTAGGGATAGTGGAAGCTGCTAAATGCGTAATTCACGGGTAGCGGGCAGTGGCAACGGGTAGGGCAGTGTGAAAGATAGAGCTCCTAATCCCAAATGCCCTCAAAAATCTACTCATTGATTTATTTTCAACAAATATGCCTTTTAAATTTGTTGCATCAGGTGTTTTCCCTAATGATGTTAGCGATCATTGTGTGATTGCAGTAGTGCGAGACATAAGGATTCCTAAAAGCAAGCCTTGTCTTGTTGAAAAACATATGAAATTATTTGAGACGCAAGCTTTTTTGCATGACTTGTATCTTTTTAACTGGGATAGAATCACTCTTTTTGATGATGTTGAACTGGCATGGAAATATTTCCACAAAAGCTTCTTGAGTATAGTTAATAAACATGCCCCTTTTCGCAAATTTAGAGGTAAAGGATGTAATAATCCATGGTTTACAACGGACCATCAGATATAATGCATGAGCGTAATGTTACTTGGGCCAGGGCACGCAGTTCAGGATTAGAAGCGGATTGGCTGAATTTTAGGCAATTGAGAAATAAATTTACCTCTCTCCTTCGGAAAGTAAAATCAGAATTTTATTTTCCCATAACAACAGAAAGCCTCAAAAACCCAAAGAAGTTCTGGAAGACCATCAAATCTTTGTCTGCTCGCTGTAACGCAGTCCATCTTCCACCTATTATACTTGTTGATGGTCTCAGAGTAAGTGATAGAAAAGAAATGCTTAATTATTTTAATAATCATTTTATTTCTTCTGGTTTTCTATATAATTATGACAATTCTACTGAAGTATCGCCAACTCCTGAAATTACCATTGGCAATACTCAGGTTTTTACCTTTACTCCCTTTACCATATCAGTGGTTATGAGAGCTCTAGAAGAACTTAATCCTAGAAAACCAGCTGGCTCAGATAACTTGGAGCCGCTTTTCCTAAAGCTGGCTGCTGAAATTATAGCCGGACCACTGTGTCACATTTTTAACCTTACCTTGACGTCAAATGAAATCCCTTAGGACTGGAAATCTGCCCATGTAATCGCCCTCCTAAAAGGAGGTGACCCTTGTATTTTTAGCAATTATAGACCAATCTCTAAACTTTGTTCTGGCGAAGGTGCTTGAATCTCTGGTCAGTGAACAGGTAAAAGACTTTCTGACCACAAACTCTATTCTGTCACCATTTCAGTCAGGTTTTCGCAAAAATCACAGTACTGTTACTGCCGCCATGAAGGTCATAAATGATATAACTGAAGCTCTTGACAAGAAGCAATACTGTCTGTCTCTCTTTATTGACTTTTCAAAGGCATTTGATACTGTTGATCACACTATTTTTATCAAACGTCTTTCAGTGATTGGTTTTTCTCTGCAAGCAGTTGGATGGTTTGCACTCACAAGCAGAACCAAGGCTGTTCAGATAGAGGGTTCTTCCTCGGAGGTATTGCAAGTGAAAAAGGGCGTCCCTCAAGATTCTGTGCTGGGCCCATTATTATTCAATATTTACATAAATAATCTTGGACAGAGTATTCCAAACTCAACTTTTCATTTCTACGCTGATGACACTGTCATATACTGCGCAGCACCTACTCTCGCTGAGGCCTTTCAGTATTTACAAACTGCGTTTGACAGAGTACAAGACCAACTTTGTCATCTGCAACTTGTTCTAAATGCAGACAAAACAAAATGTATGTATTTACCACTTCCAAAACTGCGAGATCAGCACTGCCTGAAAAAATTTTAACAAGAAATGGTTAACAAATTGAGTTGGTATCTACTTTCAAATATCTAGGATTTTTAATTGATAACCACTTGTCTTTTATGGAGCACATTCAGTATGTTGTAAAAAAACTGACACTCTTATTAGTATTTTATTATCGAAACAAGTCTTGCTTTTCTTTTTGCGTGAAACAGAAATTAGTGGAAACAACCTTTTTGCCCATTATTGACTATGGTGATGTCTTGTATATGAATGCTTCTGCTCATTGTCTCCGCATGCTAGATAGTGTGTATCATGGGTGTGTATCACTTAGATTCATTACCAACTGTGGTCCCCTTACTCACCATAGTGTACTCTATATGAAGGTTAACTGGAGGTCTTTATGTGTCCGACGCCTCAGTCATTGGTATGTGTTTATTTACAAAACCTTTTTGGGTATCTTTCCATCCTATTTGTCTTGTCTTTAAACAAGGAAGCATGGAAGTCACAATCTCTGATCTATGGATGTTCTGCAATTTGTCGTCCCCAAAGTACGAACTGAACTGGGCAAGAAAGCATTTAGGTTTTCGGCACCTATTGCTTGGAATAAATTACAATCTGAACTTCAACTTCAAGCACTTGCTACATTGAATGAGTTTAAAGCTCTGGTGAAATCATTGCATTCTACCTTGTCTGTGTGCAAGTGTTTTATGTGAGCAAGTTTCAAAGTTGTTCATTTTATCTGTTGTTTAATGTAACTATGCTGCTGCCCCCTTGGCCAGGTCTCCCTTGTAAAAGAGATCTTTGAAACCAATGGAACTAACCTAGTTAAATAAAGGCTAAATTAAAAAAAAAAAATTCAAACCGCTTCCAATGTGGATTAAATTTATTACATTTGGAAATAATGGGCATCGATCTCTGCGCGTGGCCCTCTGCCTCAACCATAGTCAAAGTGTAGCTCTAAATGGCCTCATCAAACTGGTATCCATACCTTACATCTAGGTTGGTGATGGTTTTGCTTATATCCATTCAATGTTCATACTCCATTGTGATATTAAAGTCTTAACTAGGTGTTGGGTGATGCATAATTGCATGAGTCATTGACGCCTGAATTTGGATCGTTTGAAAGTTATAAATGTGCGTGGTTTGTGTTTGCACTTTGCAAATGAATTGTCATCCAGTGGTGGTGCTATTGTCAATGAATTCAGCAATCCAATTCAACTCAAATCAAATCGTTCAAATGCTATGCCATCATTTCATTTTCTCCTTCATTAGGTGTGGCGCAGCTTAGAAGTGGTAATCTAATGCCTTTGTCACATTCTACGGACTCGGGACATTCATTCAGGTTCAGAGCGCTACATCCGCAGCTCAATGCAGATGGAATGTTCCAATTTACAAGCATGGACATTGGTCATCTGCGGGCACTTCATAAATGCAGCCCTCAGCCTCAACCATAATCAACGTGCAGTTCTCATGACCTCATCAAAGCGGCGTCCTAAGTTTACATAAGGTGGTCCTGCTTGCTTGAATGCAGTGTTTGTGGTCCAATTTGGGTATGAGGTGTAATCTGATGTTGGGCAGTGCATGCATGATTAATGCCTGAATAGCATGGTTTTCAAATGATAAATGTGCACGGTATGTGTTCTTTGCAAATTAATTGTCATACAATTATGGTACTATTGAATGATTTCAATGTTTATTCCGAAGTCGTTTAATCATTACAAATGCTATGCCATCATGTTTTCTTGTCCACTCGCAGTGGCAATTCTCACGTGCACTATACGAGCGCCAAGGTCACATGCTACCTAGCTGGCCAGCCATCATGGATACTACGCGTGTATCCACCTCACCTCCACTCGCAGTGTCATGTTCACTTCCGCTATGCGAGCGCAAGGTCACGTGCTGCCTCGCTGGCCAGCCTTCCATAAGATACCTTCCATATTTTAATTATATCAAGCATTATTGGAAATGAAATGCCCAAAAATCATACCCCTTTGTCATTGAGAAATATTGCTCTCAAAGTTATGGATTATACACCTGTTGAAACACTGTTGAGCCACGACCCATTTTTGCTCTTGAGGGACTAAGGCTCTTTGGAGGCTGTTTTTGTATAACAAAAATATTTCACCTGTTGAACAGCACATCATTGTATTATTGCAACTTCTCACATTATTGTTGGTCCTAAATTGACCCTGTGACAACTTTTTTGGAGTCATTTGTAAATATAAGTTTTGATTAAGAATATTTTCAAAAAATAATTGAATTCACAATTTTACCCTTCAAACCCTAACTTTTCACTTCTCGTAAGTAGGTCTACAGTCAGAAAAAGCTCTTTTGTCATATTGCAGGACAATCTGATGTACATATTCTGTATCTGCTGGTTGCGTGTTTCACTGAAGCTCACACTAATACTGTGAGAAATATTCAAACCCAGGATACTATGTCTTTACTGCCATAGCTTTACATAAAATGGAAATATCTCTATCTTGCACATAATTTTAGAGATATTTCTCTGTAATTCAGCGAGACATATTTGGGATTGTTCAAAGCCCAGGGATCTCCACTAGAATTAAAAAAAGGCCTGAATCCATGGCTGAGTAAACTCCCCAGTATCATGGGTTATAACACTAGTTCTAATAAGCTGGCTACCTAGCTAAGGGTAACCCCTCTGAATCTCAATTTACTAACCTTATACCACATTCATATCTACACACCCCATCGCAATCCGTTGCTGCTGCGGATCGGCACTCCCGCTTAAACCCATTCATATTGACCTGAAAACACTGTATAAAAGTCATAAAATGTCCGCATCAAATCGGCGAGACCCATTCATATCGAAATCTCGCCACCCTATTAGTCGTCATGGTATCGTTTTCCTAAACTGAAGCCTTGGCATGGGCAGGAAATTCCCTTTGAGTGATCGCGTGTGATGCATTATGGGCATAGGTATAAAAAAAATAAAAATATATAAAACCGATGCGTTCATTAATCAAACTGAGGGCGAATGACGCTGATCAGCAGTACACACACTTCCTGGACACCTCCACCTTTGTTTGGCGCATAAGCGGAAAACTGTTCAACGAACACTGACCATTTCCGCTCTGCTTGAGTAAATTTAATACAGTGCTGAGCAGGAGTGCTATTCATATCGCACTTAATCCGGTGCTTCTCCGGTGCTGCCCCAGGGTAAACTACGCCGCAGCAAATTATTCCGCCGTAAATCAATTCACATAAAACTTTAACCCGGTGCTGCTCTGGAGTTGCTGCAGTGCTGATACGGAGTGAACTGTCAATCTGAAAGGGGCTTTAGGTAGCTAGCTGTCAGTTTTTTGGGTCACTTATGTTAGTGATGAAAATTGATTGCAGAAAGCCCTTTGCTCTTAACATAACATTGCTGCAAATAATAGCAACATCACACAATGTTCAAAGTAAAGAGCTTTTTACCACCAATTTCTGTTGCTGTCTACAGTGGCCTATTATAAAATGTCGCTAAACTTGTTAGCTAGCTTGCTATACCTTTATACAGTACTAGCATCGCTGCAAACAGTACATGACCCTACGTTAAGAGCAAGGATCGTTTTACATTCAATTTTCATCAAACTTGCAAATCACTATGGGTTATATTCAGTCGTACGAGGACCTAGCAACTTATGCATGTGCAATGTTAACATCATATCTCCTCTCAATGGTCGCACTTCAGCTCCATAGAATTCCCGGAAGTAAATCAAGAGGCAACGACTTCTAAGAGAAGCTATCAATCAAAGCTGTCAATCATGACTTGACACCCCCTTTTTGTTATGTCAAACAACAATTATATCCACTAACATGGAGGGGATGGGCCTATAACTTGTACTGCAGCCAGCCGCTAGATGGTGATCAAGACGTTTTTGCTTCACTTTTGGGGAACTGTCAGTTTGTCCATCTTTATATACAGTCAATAGCTTAAATACAGCAACTGCATTTGACAGACCCATATGGGTGCGCGAGGTAGAAGATAGCATTGGGATTGGGATTCATCGGGTCCCGCGGGACACAACGCAAATCTTGTGGGAGCGGGCGGTCTAAACTTTGCTGCGGGCGGGAACTAGCGGTCAAAAAATAAACTGCGGGATTTATGTGGGATGGAAAGTGAAGAAATTAGCCCTTTTATGTATGCCAGCAATCACACTGTCTTGAAATAACCTTTTTTATTTAGAATAAACACCAGGTGAACAGATTTTTATCTTTACCGGCATGACGGTGAACTGCTGAATCCGAACACTGGCATTGCCAAATAGTGGCGCTGGCAGAATTTCATGGACTTTCTACAGACGGGCTCAAGCGAAGTTGAGACTCTCATCTTCCTTGTGGTGAGGTAATATTGCTACCCACTGCACCACTGTACTGTTTGTTGTGTCGGGGTTTAGAAGCTATGTATGTCAATTTTGTTGATGTCATACATTTGTTATTACCTCCGCCAAGGCGGTTATGTTTTCGGCCATGTTTGTCTGTTTGTCTGTTAACAGGATAACTCAAAAAGTTATGAACAGATTGGCATGAAAGGAGGTTTTGCAGGGTATAGGCAAATTTGCCCACAGCCCAATTTGAACCATCTTCTGGTTATAGGTACCTACCAAGGACTGTATAAAATATGGACAGCCGAACGTCTCCTGAAAAGTGAAGTCAAAACATCTCGATCGCCAACTACTGGCAGGCCACAGTACAAATTATAAGCCCAACCACACAGAAAAAATTGCGTACATGAAAAAAAAAATTTTTTCTGAAGATGGTTTCTTCCTTCTTAAGAAGTTCTTACCATGCTGATCTATATTCTGGCGTCAATTTTTCTGATAAGCTTGCTGTAAACTTTTTATTTAATATTATGCAAAAGGGGCGTGTAGTCATAATTAACAGCAGTGATTGACAACTGCAGTGCGTGGACAGAGTCCCGATAGCCCCTGGCCCCTGCGGACTTCATTTAAATGAATAGTAATTTTACGAGAGCTGGAGTAGGAACGTCGACAGGAGACTTAACATTATCTGAAATTCTTCATAGGGCTAGCTAACAGCGATTGTGCTTCAAGCAGGACAGATTGCAACAAAAAACGACGAAATGAGTTGCTCTGCTGTGAATTGTACTAACCAACCGGACCGATCGGAAGGATCTTTGCAGTTTTTTCGGTAAGTTAAATTTATTTTTGGTTTGTTGAAGTTGAACGGTCAGTTAAGTTATAACCAAGTCAGCTAGCTACCTTGGCTACGTGAAGACAGCAAGCAGAGTGGCAAACGTTTACGATTAATATGGGGGGAAATGGTGATCGGTAGCCATTTGTAACTGGCAAAACATTTTTAATTTTAGAGAATACCTATTAAGGTAAGCATTTGAATGAAGTTAACGGCACTGTGTCATAAAATGTCGTTCTTATGAACTTGAACTTGAAATATTAGGCCAGGGTCGCAATAGTTTCAGCCTTTAGCTTCAAGTTCTGCAGTCTGTATCTCGAAATTTTAGAACAAACACAGATTGCAAGTCACTTGGCCCGGTAGGAATTCTGCTTACCCAGGGGATCAACGTTAGAACCTTGCAAATGGCTGGCTAATTCCTTCAACTTTTCTCGTAGCTGATTGAAGTTGCTTAGGCTATTAAAGTAGGGTAAACGATGTAGCAAGCTTGCTATCTTACGTTCAGTAGATGAGCCCCTAGGTTTGAGTGTTCCCATAAGCATCAGCAAGCCAACTTCTCGTTTTTCAGCACGTAACACAACAAAAGTCCAACCTTATGTTGCAACCTTACGGACAGCAGCTAAAACTGCAAGAAAAACTAATTGGATCAAGGAGGTACACATTATTTTACCAACGACAATATGACAAAAATGAAACATGCCGAAAGCGGATTCAATTCAGCAATAATTTCAATGTAGATTCGGCAGTTTCGAATGAAATTATGGCTGGAATCAATGCTTCTACTTCAGTGGAATTGGCTAGGTAATGGGGTAACGCTTAAAAGATTGATCGGACGAAGCATAGGGGAAAAGCTGACAACATTTCGAGTTTGGCCTGGGAGGAGATGGGCACAAACTGTAAATGAGGGAGTGGTGTAAACTGGGAAGAATAACATTTAAAAATTGTTTATAGTGTGATGGTTGTTGCACTAGTAAACTATACATTAATTATGGCCGATTGTTATACGTGTGGCCAATGCTGAATTTTTTGAGCAGTCAAAACTGCTCAACTATGCATTGTCTCTGAAACTTGCAATGGTTCTTTTAAACAGTAATTTACACTTGGAGGTAAACAAGTCCATGTTGACTGAATAATATTGGACATGTAACTGGCTTCTCTTATGTATGCTTGTTCCGTCCATGTCACCTTTCTTATATGTTGTCTTCAAATATTGGCATAAACTGTCATTCTTTTTGTTTTTGTTTGTTTCTTTAATAATACATTCAAATGCCATGCATCTTGACTTCTAAGCCTTCAGTTTTCCAACAAAGACTCTAGTCATCTGTCCTTGGACTGGGAGTACATGAGAAATGTTTTGTAATTCAATGTACATTTTGTGTGATAGTGGTAAATTAAACCTGTAATGTACAATAAAGGTCTTTACATTTACGTTGAGCAAAGACTTCACTCTGGAATGCTTTCACATATACTGTGTCCTCTGCTGCAGTAAATCAGAGGCATGCAAATGAGTTAAATAAAAAATATTTATTTAAACAAAAACTACACACAGCATAGAGTTCTGTGTGGCCCAAAGACAACCCACTGGCTGCATTTGCCGTGGGGAAACATTAAGGAAGTCCATCAGGTGGAAAGGCTGGGGGAAAGCAAATGGTTTGGAGAAAAGATTGAAGAGGAAGAGCGAAAGGAAGGTGGATGGAGAGGAAGAGCTGGGAAAGTATGATGGCTACTACCCTAGTATAAAAATAAATAAATAAATAAATAAAAAGCGCATCAAACATCACATAAAGCAAACAAACTATGACTTTTTTTTGCACCCATAGCTGAAGTTGAAAATCCAAATCCAGCATCACCCTACTGGATTTGGTCTTTCAGGCACAGGGCAATGTTATTTAATAATACAGTATATAATTTCCCACAGGGGTGAAATGAACTCTGTCATGGAAAAAAAAAAAAAAAATTGGCCAAGATCTCTATGCTTTATCTAAGGGTGACGCAAGATGTCTCCACCAGACAAAACAAAGGTAGCCATCACACTGTTGACATAGTGCCGGGCTTTGTCAATCTTTGGATGGGAAGACCTCCACCGGCATCGCTTGGTGATGGCAGAAAGATGATCTTCATCTGAGGGAACCGCCCGATGGAGATCTTCCAAGTCCTGCTTGATCCCAAGACAAGCTTCACACTCTTGATTTTTCCGAGGTCATTCCGCCACAGTGGATCAGCAGGACCTCCGGCACAGCTCTTCCTCTCAGGCACTGGTGGATAAAGGGAGGAGGTTTCCCCAAACCATGCCGCCCCCAGCCAAACCACTGGACCTGGGCATCCAGACCAAGGTTGGTCCCGATGGTCTCCTTGCTCGCTTTTTTTCCCCACGGCGAATGTAGCTGTCCCCAACAATGTAAACTTTTTACCCTGTTGGTTGTAAAATGCAAATGTCACTTTTGCTGGCTTTTTATGCAATTTAACATATTTCATGTTTATATTCTATGTTTCCATATTTTATCAGGTGGTATTGTGCTTTCTATGCATGAAATAGATATGACTTAATGTTATTAACTTCAGTCTTTTATGACATTCTCCAGTGAAAAGTCTTATGCTTAAATAACCACAGGCATCGGTTTACAGAAATTCCCTTGAGATTTATACATACTCTTGGCCACTGTGGAGGATGCAAGAATTGCCGAGTCCATTTCGTCGTCTAAAAATTAGGATACCAAAACTTAAACAATTACTATCTGTGCATTCAAATACATTGAGTCCACATAAAGAAAGTGTAGGGGCGTTGCATTGCTAAGTTAACTATCACAGAGAATGAATTGCCGGTCCCCCAAGCTATGATGGTGTAAACACCGTGCAACTAGGCCAAGGAGGGTCCTAGATGAGGCGGAAGGTCTCAGCGTGTTTGCCTAAGCTGCAAGGGGAAATAAAGGCTTACCGGTCTCCATTATAAAATGGAGTCTGGCTACAGTGTCAGCACTAGGCCACTGCCTCAGGTCAAACATAATGACGTCGACTCACGTTCCGCTTTCAGCGAGCCTTAAGCGTGTCTCGTGGATGCTGCAGCTCAAACATCTTCGCGGTTACAATACATCTGACTCCATATCAAATTTAGGATAGAAAATTTAGTTATAACCCTTTGTGGTTACGAATAAATTATGCGTTTGCATAAAATTGATCTGATTCCAATTAATTAATTTAGAGCTCCATTGTGCATCGGACTCGTAACTGGTCTATACCTTACTCCGCCGGACCAGAAACATCTGTACAGTCCAATCCGGTGGATTAACTCAGAGGCTGGCGGTTTTATTAAACACGATAATTTGACATAAATAATAGCTATGAGTAGGGGTTATTAGGGCCCAATGCGAGGAACACCAGGGTGTGATGGAATCCTATCCATGCAGGGACCTCGTGTGTTCTAATAAGATATCCGTTCAGGGACCATCCTAGTCGGTGTGACGGAATCTCCTCGGAGCCAATTTTAATAACACCAATCACAGTGTGGAAAATCCCCCTTATAATGCAGACCAAGCATGTTGATCAGGCATGCGATTACAGTCCTACGTTACTCAATTAGGAGACAGGACTCCGGGCTGGAAAGATATAAGTTAGTCAGAGTCAGAACCACACAACAGAATGCAACTACCAATTTATTTTGCCAGGCAGGCACAAGCTTAAATCACAAAACCAATTACATCGTTACAGAAAATATAAAGAAGGAGTCAAATCATACCTGGCGCAGCTCACAACTACACATATGCACAAAGTACACTGTGGGAAGGTTGAATACAAGCTTCCCTGATCTCATTTTTTCTCCCCCTTTTATGCCTAAACTCCAGACTGCGTCTTGTGGCAGGGTCATTGGTCATTTGGGTAATTAGAAACAGGAAAGGCTCCCCCTCTCAGGGAGAGACATTTGGGAGGAGACATTACCACAAGGAAAACCGAAGTATATTTCTTTTCAAAGTTATTGAATGAAGGTATGGCACAATTTTAATTCCTTTAAAATATGCCCCATGCGACTCTTAAAATTTAGTGGAGCAAAATGATACCAAACACGACCTGCTTGCATTAGAGTTGGCCATGAAACGTCTGGTACAATACAGAATTACAAGGATAATCCGTATTAATGTTATTAATCAGCTCTCATCATCCAATATCACAGAAATACACATTATTCTGGTAAAAAGTTCACAGTAGACTGTTTTCTGGTGGTTTGCAAGACATTCGACGTCAACCATTACCCCTGAGATTGTCCATCAACTCCGGGGCAGGTGGTCGCTTCAGCAGTGGCAAATTAAGTTGGCGCCACACAGACCCTAATTCAGTCTGCTCCCATGACTCCGGAGAGTCACTGCTAGGTGTGTGGGCCCTTAAGACAATAAGGGTCTGTTTGCCAGGGTCCTGCATGTGTGACTACGTACCCATTGTTCTTTCTGCCTTTCATTGCCGCTTACAATGGTCATCTTCAATTGCGATTATGTTACATTTTTAAGAAATACAACATTAGCTAACAGTAAGATGTGCGACTTCTTAAACACAGCAAGCTAACTTACTTTGAAAAATTAAAATTTGACCCATTACTCAGCTAATACATGCACATAGGAAATGACGCTTTCCCGGCGGAACGTGATTTAGAAAATGCAACAAAAGTCGGCATTAATATGCTCGCCACTCGCAAAATTGGGTAAGTGACAGTTGAGAACAATGACTAGAGCTAGCTATGTGGCCGAGAAGTGGCAAAAATCTGGCACCTACATTTTCTTAATGTAATTAGCTACATAGCTAACTTGTTAAGCAAGACTCAGTGACAAGATATCATAGATACTCAGTTAGGTACTTCAACTAATTTTGAAACAGAGGACGGTGGGGTGGGGTCTGTTAAGCCATAGAGTTTATTTACCTTATTAACGACAGAATAGTTTCGCTGCGGGTGTTGTTGGGTCCTTTCACTTTACCATGGTAAATTGTACCGTCTCCGTGTGAGAGCTGGCTATTACGGGCACTTACGTTAATAGCGTAGCCGCCAGACCAGGTTAAAAGTTCAGGGGACTGTTCGGGTGGGTGTGTGGGCGGGATTCGATAGCGCAGCTCTACCCCCCGATCACTACTGCGCCGACTCGGGCTCCAATTGCGCAACATGGCAGCGCCCGTATCGAGGATATTTTGGCTCCATTTTTGTTGAGTGGGAGTGAATGGAGACGCGTCGTCCATATTTAATACAGTCCTTGGTACCTACTTGTGGGACTGTCCAGAAAATAGATTTGAAATTTGAAATTTGCGTACAGGAAGGGAACTGTGACCTATTTAGTGATTTCAAGATTTTTGTGGGGAAAGGCCTCGAAAAGTCCATATTTCAACACATAAATGATTTTTCTGAAAAAAACAGATTTTTAATGGCTACACAAGAACATGACGGACAGTTTGATACCAAACATAAGTATATAAGTGAAAAACTGAAAAAGTTTCAGACAATTTTCCATTGAAAAATGCATGTCTTGATGCAAAACGTAAAGTTCATCTTAAAAAACAACCAGGTTCCTATGAAAACACATCGAAGATATTTTCACAAAAGTTGCCTCATGTAGTTGGCTAAATAATTTGCGATTGTCGTTAAATTGCGAGACCGGTAACATTGTTATGGCTCTGCCTCATGTGTGCTGTTTTGTCATTGTGCTTATTACTTTCATATTTGTGCTTCTGCTTTTCTTTTTCTCCCGTGCCTCACTCTCGATTTACTTTTCAGCTTTCATTCCGCCGTCTGAAGATTGATTCACTCTTCTTCTTCTTCTTCTTTTTGACGTTTTTTGGCGGATGGCAACCACCTACTGTGTTGGAGTGTGTTCTCCAGAAAGAGCTATTGTGGGTGCAGGCTTTCATACCAATCAAGCTGCTACTCACCTGATTCTACTAATCAAGGCCCTTAACAAACATCCCAGAGGTTGATTAGTAGAGTCAGGTTGTGTAGCAGCGTGGTTGGTATGAAAGCTGCACCCACAGAGGCTCTTTCTGGAGAAGGTTCCCCACCCTGTTGTGCGCTCGTGCTTTACATACTGCTGCGTGTTTCATGTGATACATTTTATAAATCATAAATACAGTGCATTCAGATTGCAAAAACACAATTATGCCAAAGAAATGTGTGATAAACAATTGCACGACAAGGTTCAAAGATGTAGTAAGGGTGCTCGTAACCTAAATGGACAACAAAATCAATGGCTATACTCATTATTGGTGAATGATGGATGACAATACAAGACGGTGACAAGATATGCAGCAAATGTTATTTCAATGTCCAAAAACGCACTCAAAAACCAGACACAGACAATAAATAATGGCACAACAGATGATGTTACTACATCAAATAATGACATTGATGAAACAGAGATCGTGTTTCTTCAGGAAATCTTGGCAGATGAGGAAGACCTTATCCAAGGAAATCCTCTCAATAAATCCTTGGTCCAACTGTTGATTTAATGTATGGAACATCATCACATCGAAGGTGTTCCATTTGTAAACAATACGATGACCAATGCTTAACAAAACCAATGGCTTCTCGGAAATTCTAAGTCTATAATTACATCCTAAAATCCGCAAGGCCTGAATAAAACCCATACAATGTACAATAGTTTATGAAAACATCTAAATGGGTTTTCTGAGAAATATGTAGTACATAAAATGGCTTGAATAATAATTCATGTTTGCTTAAGAAGAGGTCAGGGGAACACTAGGATCCAAAAGTTTTATTGAAACACCACAAAAACCAAGGAGAAAGTTGGTAAATGGGCTTTTGAACGGTAAGGTAGGTGATATTCGTATGGCTAAAGTCCTGAAAAGATAGTAACTGCTGATTGTTTGCAAGGATGAAAAGCAGTGAGAGCGGCTGGTAAGATTACCAAATAGGACCAAGTAAAGTGGTTGTCTGGGTCGATTTGAAAGTGGAGGAAAGACAAAGGAGCATGATCAGAGCTAGTTGGAGTGTCAATGGAGTACTAAAGCCATTCCAAAAGGGGGGAGTTTTATATAAATGGCGTAAGGCTGCAGGTAACTCCGTGGAGGAGTGAGATGACAGTGAGTATGTGTTATGAATCAAGGAGGAGGTACTACCAAAGAAAGTCAATGGCTTTTGAGTTATAGTGGAGTTTTGGGGCCCTATCTTGGCGCCCAGAGTCCCCAAAGCTATTTGGGGATTTAAAGCATTGCGAAGAAGTTGCCTCAAGAAAAGTTGTTATCTTGCACACCTGCCTATATCCTCAAAACACCAGCGCTACCCGCTACATTATGCATATAGTATGTGCGGTTTGGGCATTACGCCAGTTAAAACCAATCAGTGCTAGCACTGTAAAAAAAAAAAGTTGTCTCAACTGAAAAAAGTTAGTGTCCAGGCTGCCTTAAAATTTCAAGTTAACTGAATTTAAGATTATAAGTTGAATATTACCTCAACTTATCATCTCAAGTTCAATGAGCTTAAAATTTTAAGGCAGCCTGGACACTAACTTTTTTCAGTTGAGAAACTTTTTTTTTTTTTTACAGTGTAGGGTGCCATTGTTTTTCGGAGAGGCCATGCTTATCCCAAATCCTCAAACCGAAACCCGTGATGGAGAAAGGAAGGTCGCCACGTTTCTCCAAGACAAAGCAACCAGCCTGTGTATGAGGTCAAATCCAGACAGGGAGGAATTGTTTTTAAGGTTAATCATGAATTGTATTATTATTATTAGTTATTATTATTTGACATTGATAATATTGTTTAATGTCGTATGTAATAAAAAAAATAAAACATCAAGTTTCCAATTTCTTCGTAATTGAAACTTCAAAAAAAAAAGAAAAGAAAAGAAAATGCTTTTTCGCCATGATTGGGTCATGCCTAATTGAGCCGAGGTGGGTGCTGGGAATGACCCACCAGCATAGTAGTAAATAGTGCCATGCAGTAACCCCACAGTACCAGCAAGGCATTCGACAGCTGGCAGCGGTATAAGCACATCATCTGCAACCAGGTGTCAATTCCGCTACTGGGAGAGGTGCAGTTTTGTCACGCTGCTCGCTCTGTGGGAAATAATACTCAGGTCACGGCGCTAGACCCGAAAATTTGGGAGGAAAATATCCTTCCCTTTATTGGATTACACTTAGTCCTCTGAAGCACTTAGATGGTTTTCCTTATTAACACGCTTCAATTCAAAAATATTCAAGTGGCAATTGAAGAAACGGCTTCTTTCCCTCCATGCGATCTAACAGCTTACAAAAATAATGGGCTACATTCAGTACAGAACAGAAAATAATTTAATTATAAATAGGTCTATGCACAGGCACTCAGCAACGTGTAATTTTTTTCCAGCTTAGAGCGCATTTCAGAATCCCCTTTTTGGCGTAATGAAGGTAATTTCGCGACAAGTATGCACTAATCTGTTTTGCAGCACGGTTGGCAACTTGTTGTAAAAAGTTATTGACAGCTGTCCTGTGATTTGGAAAAATGGACGAACTCGCACTTGTCACCAGAATTACCTTAATTCGCTGAAGAAAGTTCTGAACAGCCGCCTCGCTGGAAAGTTAGTCGCTGAGTGCCAGTGCATAGACCTAATTATAATTAATTATTTTTCTGACTGAATGTAGCCCATTCGCCGCTGTTAGATCGCATAGGGGAGAGAAGCCGGTTCAATTGCCAAATGGGTAGCGTGGTGGTTTGAGACCCGCTTATACACTTTCCCAACCTGTGTGGGTCAAGATAGCAATTTTAGGGAAAGCGTATAAACACGCCCACGGGCACACCTCCAGTCGCAAATAAAGGATTCGGCATAATGTATAGCGGGTAGTGTGGCCGCAAGATACCGTTTAGGGATAGTGGAAGCTGCTAAATGCGTAATTCACGGGTAGCAGGTAGTGGCAACGGGTAGGGCAGTGAGAAAGATAGAGCCCTATGTGCCAAAACCAATGAGGTGCTACAACTGTCAGAGATTTGGACATACAGCCAAGAATTGCAAGGGAAAGAGAAGATGTGCTAGGTGTGGAGAGGATCATGAGTATGGGCAATGTAGACATGAGCAGCCAAAATGCTGTAACTGTGGTGGCAATCACAGTGTGGCGTATGGGGGGTGTGAAGTAATGAAAAGGGAAGTGATGATTCAACAGGTAAGAACCCAGAATAAGACTACCTATGCAGAAGCTGTGAAGATGGTGACGCAGAGAGAGGGGCAAGATGGAAGGATGGAGAGAAGCAGAGCAAGAATGCAACCAGTAGAAGTGAGAGAGCCAGATCAGGCAAGCAAGGGGAAGATGATGGTTGATGTAAAGAAACTAGTCACTTTCATCGCAGGTGTAGTCAATGTCTCAATGGAGGTCAAGTCAAAAACAGAGAGAATCCAAAGGATTGTAAAGGCAGCAAACTACTATCTAGGATGCTGTGGGCTGACTTGGGAGGAGGTGAACAAGAGTCCAATAGTCAAGAAAGTCAGGAGCAGGCATGGGCTGGGGTCTAGTGCTGTTAATGGTTTTTGTACTGCAATGGAACGCAAGAAGTTTGTTGGCTAATGGACAGGAATTTCAAAAGTATGTAGATGAGTTGCCCAGTAAACCAGATGTTATTTGTGTACAGGAAACATGGCTAAATCCAAATTTGGATTTCTGGATAGTTGGTTATGTTTCCGTCAGGTGTGATGGGGGGTGGAGTAGGGGGAGGCTGTGCAACATTCGTCCGAGATGATGTTTCTTTTAGAGAGGTAGGTATAGGAAATGAGCCAGGAATATGTCATCAAGGAGATATGGACTAAGAAGGAGAGCTGTAGTCATTAATTATTATAATCCTTGTAAGAAAACTACAGAGGTGGATAGTTAATGCAAATTGAGGGGATGGATGGAAATAGGATGATGTTGTGTGGAGACTTCAATGCTCACAGTACTTTATGGGGAGGAGCAAGAACATATGCTAATGGGGTGGTGACTGAAGAACTGCTGGAAGAAAAGAGCATGGTTTGTGTCAATGATGGTAGAGGGACCAGATAGATAAAAGGTGAGCAGGGGAAATACTCTAACACTAGATTTAACTCTGGTGTCTAGGAATTTAGCAGGAATATGTGGGTGGGAAGTGGCAGATGACACAACCGTAGGGAGTGATCATTTTCCAGTGTTGTGTAGTGTATTACTCCACAGGAATGAAAGGCAAGGGAAATTTTGGGGGAAATGGATATTTAATAGTGCAAAATGGGGGCAGTTTGAATATATGTGTGAGAGAGAAATGACTAGAATAGATTTAAATGAGGAGGTGGAGGTGATTGATAGAAAGTTTAGAGCAATATTGATAAAAGTAGCTAATCAGACAATTTCTAGAAGTAAAGGAACAATGAAGAGAAAAGGCTGTGCCCTGTGACAGAGTGGGTTTAGGAGGGTAGAGGGACCATGATCTGTTATGTGTCTTGAAACAGAGATCAAGAAAGCACAAGTGAATAAAGAATCTGTAATGGCAGTGTTCTTGATGGTAGTGCTATGTAAGATATGGTATGGAAGGAGGGAGTAATGATCAAATTAAATATGATGGGAATAACAGGTAGGGTATATAATTGGGTTAAGGAGTTTTTATTTGACCGATTTATTCAGGTTAGAATTGGAGCAGCTATATCACAGAAATATAAGGTCGATAATGGTACTCCTCAAGGGAGTGTTATCAGTCCTTTACTGTTCTCCATTATGATAAATGATGTTTTTTCCTAAGTTCAGGGTGATATTGGGCGGTCATTGTTTGCAGATGATAGGGCCTAATGGAAAAGGGGAAGAACATTGAATATATTGGAAAGAAAAATACAAGAAGCAGTCAATGTAGTGGAAAGTGGTCCTATTCTGGGGATTCAAGTTTTCGTAGGAAAACCAATGTAGTATTATTTACAAGAAGGAGGGGTGGTGATCTTTACTAAAGATGTATATGGGCAAATAACAGAACGAGTGAAAGATTTCAGATTTTGGGTGTGTGGTCTGGCTGAAAAGTTGATATGAATGAAAGTATATTAATAAGGTGCATGCTAAGTGTAAAAAAATACTGAAAGTAATGAGATGTTTAATAGATCAGAATGGGGAGGCAGGGTCAATGGAAAATGGCTTTATGTTACACTGGTCAGGAAGCTGGGTATTAGATTATGGAGCGTATATGGTTCAGCATCTAAGTCTTCACTGAAAAAGTTAGAGGTGGTGCAGTCTCAAGCCTTGAGGTTGTGTTGCGGGGCTCTCAGATCAACTCCTTTGTCTGCTCTTCAGGTTGAGGTGGGAGAAATGCCACTGCACCTTAGACAAAAGCAGCTATAATGATGAACTACATTGGGCTAATCTTCAAGGGCATTCTGAAGGGCAACATCCAACAACAAAGGTGCTTCTTTCCCGTGAGGAGAGTGGTGCGCCAAGCGTAGTGTTTTGCTTTGGAGCAGTGTGAGTAGCCAAAGATATGGCATTAGATCAGTTAAGATACTCAATTGCAGTGCCATATTATCAGTAAATACCCACCCTGGTTGCTTCCTGCAGTTTCAGTTGATTTATCTATGCTTCCCCAGAGCAGAAAGAATCTGGTAATATTGCTCAGTTAATTGAGGATAGGCTGAATACAAAAAATTAATCAGCTGTGCCTGTGTTTACAGGATGGATCTAAGGATTCTGATACAGGGAGAACTGGGTTTGCTTTCAGTGTCCCAATAATGCAAGTCTATGTTAAAAGAAGAACCTCAGATCATATGTCTACACAGTTGAGATGTTGGCAATAGGATCACCATTGCAGTGGGTAGAAGAGTCACAAATCAGAGAGGTTGTTCTTTGCTCTGATTCATGTTCAGCACTAATGTCCTTGCAGTCATCTATATCAGACAGTAGGCAGGATATTATTTATGAAATTTTTGAAACTTTGCACTGGATTAAAAATATGAACATTGGGGTGACATTTATGTGGGTTCCGGCTCACAGAGGAGTTGTGGGTAATGAATTAGTAGATACATTAGCTAAAGAGTCATTAAAAATGAACAAGATCATGGAAATCGCATTGAGCAAGTCAGAAGCAAAAGGTTTAATTAAGGAGAAGATCATGAGAGAATGGCAGCACGAATGGGATACAGCTATTACAGGAAGACACTTGTATGCAGTCCAGTCAGTCGTTGGCAAAGTAAGACCAGCCAATAGAACCACCAAAGAGGAGAGGATTTTAACCAGACTGAGGGTAGGACATGCTGGAATAAATAAGACACTGCACCTGATAGGGAAGCATCCCTCAGGGCTATGCGAGCATTGTCAGGAAGTAGAATCAGTGGAGCATGTTATTTTGTGGTGCCCAAAATATTCACATGAACGTGAAGTATTAAAGAGAGAAGTCAGGACTGCACAGGAGGAGCTGACACTTAAGAATGTATTAACAGGTGGTAGGAGGTCTTTTCAAGTTTTTAAATGATACTGAGTTAATTAGAAGGATTTAGTCCAGATGAATTTGTTTGTTTATTTATTTATTTATTTTAGGGGGTTTTTTTTGTTTTGGGGTAGATAGATAACTCTGGTCCACACTCCAACACAGTTGGTGGTTGCCATCCGCCAAAAAACGTCAAAAAGAAGAAGAAGAAGAAGAGTGAATCAATCTTCAGACGGCGAATGAAAGCTGAAAAGTAAATCGAGAGTGAGGCGCGGGAGAAAAAGAAAAGCAGAAGCACAAATATAAAAGTAATAAGCACAATGACAAAACAGCACACATGAGGCACAGCCATAACAATGTTACCGGTCTCGCAATTTAACGACAATCGCAAATTATTTAGCTAACTACATGAGGCAACTTTTGTGAAAATATCTTCGATGTGTGTTCATAGGAACCTGGTTGTTTTTTAAGATGAACTTTACGTTTTGCATCAAGACAGATGCATTTTTCAATGGAAAATTGTCTGAAACTTCTTCAGTTTTTCACTTATATATACTTATGTGTTTGGTATCAAACTGTCCGCCATGCTCTGTGTAGCCATTAAAATCTGTTTTTTCAGAAAAATCATTTATGTGTTGAAATACATGGACTTCGAGGCCTTTCTTCACAAAAAAATCTTGAAATCACTAAATAGGTCACAGTTCATCTCCCCTGTATGCAAATTTCAAATCTATTTTCTGACAGTCCCACTTTGAGTAGGTACCAAGGACTGTATTAAATATGGTAACGCGGTCTCCATTCACTCCCATTCAACAAAAATGGAGCCAAAATATCCTCGATATGGGCGCTGCCATGTTGCGCATTTGGAGCCCGAGTCGGCGCAGTAGTGATCGGGGGTAGAGCTGCGCTATCGAATCCCGCCCACACACCCACCCGAACAGCCCCCTGAACTTTTAACCTGGTCTTGGCAGCTACACTATTAAGGTAAGTGCCCGTAATAGCCAGCTCTCACACGGAGACGGTACAATTTACCATGGTAAAGTGAAAGGACCCAACAACACCCGCAGCGTAACTATTCTGTCGTTAATAAGGTAAATAAACTCTATGGCTTAACAGACCCCACCCCACGGTCCTCTGTTTCAAAATTAGTTGAAGTACCTGAGTATCTATGATATCTTGTCACTGAGTCTTGCTTAACAAGTTAGCTATGTAGCTAATTACATGAAGTAACGCAGGTGTCAGATTTTTGCCACTTCTCGGCCACATAGCTAGCTCTAGTCATTGTTCTCAACTGTCACTTACCCAATGTTGCGAGTGGCGAGCATATTAATGCCGACTTTTGTTGCATTTTCTAAATCACGTTCCGCCGGGAAAGCGTCATTTCCTATGTGCATGTATTAACTGAGTAATGGGTCGAAATTTTAATTTTTCAAAGTAAGTTAGCTTGCTGTGTTTAAGAAGTCGCACATCTTACTGTTAGCTAATGTTGTATTTCTTAAAAATGTAACATAATCGCAATTGAAGATGACCATTGTAAGCGGCAATGAAAGGCAGAAAGAACAATGGGCACGTAGTCACACATGCAGGGCCCTGGCAAACAGACTCTTATTGTCTTAAGGGCCCACACATCTAGCAGTGACTCTCCGGAGTCATGGGAGCAGACTGAATTAGGGTCTGTATGGCGCCAACTTAATTTGCCACTGCTGAAGCGACCACCTGCCCCGGAGTTGATGGACAATCTCAGGGGTAATGGTTGACGTTGAATGTCTTGCAAACCACCAGAAAACAGTCTACTGTGAACTTTTTACCAGAATAATGTGTATTTCTGTTATATTGGATGATGAGAGCTGATTAATAACATTAATACGGATTATCCTTGTAATTCTGTATTGTACCAGACGTTTCATGGCCAACTCTAATGCAAGCAGGTCGTGTTTGATATCATTTTGCTCCGCTAAATTTTAAGAGTCGCATGGGGCATATTTTAAAGGAATTAAAATTGTGCCATACCTTCATTCAATAACTTTGAAAAGAAATATACTTCGGTTTTCCTTGTGGTAATGTCTCCTCCCAAATGTCTCTCCGTGAGAGGGGGAGCCTTTCCTGTTTCTAATTACCCAAATGACCAATGACCCTGCCACAAGACGCAGTCTGGAGTTTAGGCATAAAAGGGGGAGAAAAAATGAGGTCAGGGAAGCTTGTATTCAACCTTCCCACAGTGTACTTTGTGCATATGTGTAGTTGTGAGCTGCGCCAGGTATGATTTGACTTCTTCTTTATATTTTCTGTAACGATGTAATTGGTTTTGTGATTTAAGCTTGTGCCTGCCTGGCGAAATAAATTGGTAGTTGCATTCTGTTGTGTGGTTCTGACTCTGACTAACTTACATCCTTCCAGCCCGGAGTCCTGTCTCCTAATTGAGTAACGTAGACTGTAATCGCATGCCTGATCAACATGCTTGGTCTGCGTTATAAGGTGGATTTTCCACACTGTGATTGGTGTTATTAAAATTGGCTCCGAGGAGATTCCGTCACACCGACTAGGATGGTCCCTGAACGGATATCTTATTAGAACACACGAGGTCCCTGTATGGATAGGATTCCGTCACACCCGGGTGTTCCTCGCATTGGGCCCTAATAATCCCTACTCATAGCTATTATTTATGTCAAATTATTGTGTTTAATAAAACCGCCAGCCTCTGAGTTAATCCACCGGATTGGACTGTACAGATGTTTCTCGTCTGGCGGAGTAAGGTATAGACCAGTTACGAGTCCGATGCACAACGGAGCTCTAAATTAATTAATTGGAATCAGATCAATTTTATGCGAACGCATAATTTATTCGTAACCACAAAGGGTTATAACTAAATGTTCTATCCTAAATTTGATATGGAGTCAGATGTATTGTAACCGCTAAGATGTTTGAGCGGCAGCATCCGCGAGACACGCTTAAGGCTCGCTGAAAACGGAACGTGAGTCGACGTCATTACGTTTGACCTGAGGCAGTGGCCTAGTGCTGACACTGTAGCCAGACCCCATTTTATAATGGAGACCGATAAGCCTTTATTTCTCCTTGCAGCTTAGGCAAACACGCTGAGACCTTCCGCCTCATCTAGGACCCTCCTTGGCCTAGTTGCACGGTGTTTACACCATCATAGCTTGGGGGACCGGCAATTCATTCTCTGTGATAGTTAACTTAGCAATGCAATGCCCCTACACTTTCTTTTATGTGGATTCGATGTATTTGAATGCACAGATAGTAATCGTTTAAGTTTTGGTATCCTCATTTTTAGACGACGAAATGGACTCGGCAATTCTTGCATCCTCCACAGTGGCCAAGAGTATGTATAAATCTCATGGGAATTTCTGTAAACCGATGCCTGTGGTTATTTAAGCATAAGACTTTTCATTGGAGAATGTCATAAAAGACTGAAGTTTATAACATTAACACGTTGACTGCCAACTACGAGATAACTCGTAATGGCGGGTCCGGGCCAGCGCTAGACTTGAAAATTCGGGGGAAATTATCCATCCTTTATTGACTACAATTAGTCCTGGCTAATTCTTGATGGTTTTCCTTTATAAACCGTTTTCCAATTCAAGAATAATCAAGTGGCAATTGAAGACACGGCTTTTTGCGATCTAACAGCAAATAATGGGTTACATTCAGTAGAAAAATTGAATTATAATTAGGTCTATGCACAGGCACTCAGCAACGTTATTTTTTTTCCAGCGAGAGCGGCATTTCAGAACTCATTTGCAAATGAAGGTAATTTCGGCAAGTACCTACACCTGTTTTTGCAGCACGGTCACACAACTTGCTGTAAAAAATAGACAGCTGTCAGACTGGAAAATGTAAACGGAGGAAACCACGTACTTGTCACCAGAATTACCTTCATTCGCAAATGAGTTCTGCAATGCCGCTCTCGCTGGAAAAAAAAAATACCGTTGCTGAGTGCCAGTGCATAGACCTAATTATAATTAAATTATTTTCTCTACTGAATGTAGCCCATTATTTGCTGTAAGATCGCATGGGGGAAAGAAGCCGTGTCCTCAATTGCCACTTGATTATTCTTGAATTGGAAAATTTGTTAATATAGGAAAACCATCAAGAATTAGCCAGGACTAATTGTTGTCAATAAAGGGATGGATATTTTCCCCCAAATTTTCAGGTCTAGCACTGGCCCTGACCCACCATTACGACTTATCTCATAGTTGGCAGTCAACGTGTTAAGTCATATCTATTTCATGCATAAAAAGCACAATACCACCTGATAAAATATGGAAACATAGAATATAAACATGAAATATGTTAAATTGCATAAAAAGCCAGCAAAAGTTGCACAGGGTCAAAAGTTTACATTGTTGGGGACAGCTACATTCGCCGTGGGGAAAAACGAGCAAGGGAGACCATCGGGACCAACCTTGGTCTGGATGCCCAGGTCCAGTGGTTTGGCTGGGGTGGCATGGTATGGGGAAACCTCCTCCCCTTTATCCACCCGTGCCTGAGAGGAAGAGCTGTGCCGGAGGTCCTGCTGATCCACTGTGGCGGGAATGACCTCAGAAAATCAAGAGTGTGAAGCTTGTCGCAGGGATCAAGCAGGACTTGGAAGATCTCCATCGGCGGTTCCCTCAGATGAAGATCATCTTCTCTGCCATCACCAAGCGATGCCGGTGGAGGTCTTCCCATCCAAAGATTGACAAAGCCCGGCACTATGTCAAGAGTGTGATGGCTACCTTTTGTTTTGTCTGGTGGAGACATCTTAAGGCCACCCTAAGATAAAGCATAGAGATCTTGGCCAATTTTTTCCATGACAGAGTTCATTTCACCCTGTGGGAAATTATATACTGTATTATTAAATAACATTGCCCTGTGTCTGAAAGACCAAATCCAGTAGGGTGATGCTGGATTTGGATTTTCAACTTCAGCTATGGGTGCAAAAAAAAGTCATAGTTTGTTTGCTTTATGTGATGTTTGATGCGCTTTTTATTTATTTATTTATTTATTTATTTATTTTTATACTAGGGTAGTAGCCATCATACTTTCCCAGCTCTTCCTCTCCATCCACCTTCCTTTCACTCTTCCTCTTCAATCTTTTCTCCAAACCATTTGCTTTCCCCCAGCCTTTCCACCTGATGGACTTCCTTAATGTTTCCCCACTGCAAATGCAGCCAGTGGGTTGTCTTTGGGCCACACAGAACTCTATGCTGTGTGTAGTTTTTGTTTAAATAAATATTTTTTATTTAACTCATTTGATAAAGACTGCAGAACTTGAAGCTAAAGGCTGAAACTACTGCGACCCTGGCCTAATATTTCAAGTTCAAGTTCATAAGAACGACATTTTATGACACAGTGCCGTTAACTTCATTCAAATGCTTACCTTAATAGGTATTCTCTAAAATTAAAAATGTTTTGCCAGTTACAAATGGCTACCGATCACCATTTCCCCCCATATTAATCGTAAACGTTTGCCACTCTGCTTGCTGTCTTCACGTAGCCAAGGTAGCTAGCTAACTTGGTTATAACTTAACTGACCGTTCAACTTCAACAAACCAAAAATAAATTTAACTTACCGAAAAAACTGCAAAGATCCTTCCGATCGGTCCGGTTGGTTAGTACAATTCACAGCAGAGCAACTCATTTCGTCGTTTTTTGTTGCAATCTGTCCTGCTTGAAGCACAATCGCTGTTAGCTAGCCCTATGAAGAATTTCAGATAACGTTAAGTCTCCTGTCGACGTTCCTACTCCAGCTCTACGTAAAATTACTATTCACGAAATGAAGTCCGCAGGGGCCAGGGCCTATCGGGACTCTGTCCACGCACAGCAGTTGTCAATCACTGCTGTTAATTATGACTACACGCCCCTTTTGCATAATATTAAATAAAAAGTTTACAGCAAGCTTATCAGAAAAATTGACGCTAGAATATAGATCAGCATGGTAAGAACTTCTTAAGAAGGAAGAAACCATCTTCAGAAAAAAATTTTTTTTTTTCATGTACGCAATTTTTTCTGTGTGGTTGGGCTTATAATTTGTACTGCAGCCTGCCAGTAGTTGGCGATCGAGATGTTTTGGCTTCACTTTTCAGGAAACGTTCGGCTGTCCATATTTTATACAGTCCTTGGTAGGTACCTATAACCAGAAGATGGTTCAAATTGGGCTGTGGGCAAATTTGCCTATACCCTGCAAAACCTCCTTTCATGCCAATCTGTTCAAAATTTTTTGAGTTATCCTGTTAACAGACAAACAGACAAACATGGCCGAAAACATAACCGCCTTGGCGGAGGTAATAACAAATGTATGACATCAACAAAATTGACATTCATAGCTTCTAAACCCCGACACAACAAACAGTACAGTGGTGCAGTGGGTAGCAATATTACCTCACCACAAGGAAGATGAGAGTCTCAAGTTCGCTTGAGCCCGTCTGTAGAAAGTCCATGAAATATAATTCTGCCAGCGCCACTATTTGGCAATGCCAGTGTTCGGATTCAGCAGTTCACTGTCATGCCGGTAAAGATAAAAATCTGTTCACCTGGTGTTTATTCTAAATAAAAAAGGTTATTTCAAGACAGTGTGATTGCTGGCATACATAAAAGGGCTAATTTCTTCACTTTTCATCCCACAAAAATCCCGCAGTTTATTTTTTGACCGCTAGTTCCCGCTCGCAGCAAAGTTTAGACCGCCCGCTCCCACAAGATTTGCGTTGTGTCCCGCGGGACCCGATGAATCCCAATCTCAATGCTATCTTCTACCTCGCGCACCCATATGGGTCTGTCAAATGCAGTTGCTGTATTTAAGCTATTGACTGTATATAAAGATGGACAAACTGACAGCTCCGCAAAAGTGAAGCAAAAACGTCTTGATCACCATCTAGCGGCTGGCTGCAGTACAAATTATAGGCCCATCCCCTCCATGTTAGTGGATATAATTGTTGTTTGACATGACAAAAAGGGGGTGTCAAGTCATGATTGACAGCTTTGATTGATAGCTTCTCTTAGAAGTCGTTGCCTCTTGATTTACTTCCGGGAATTCTATGGAGCTGAAGTGCGACCATTGAGAGGAGATATGATGTTAACATTGCACATGCATAAGTTGCTAGGTCCAAATGCGACTGAATATAACCCATAGTGATTTGCAAGTTTGATGAAAATTGAATGTAAAACGATCCTTGCTCTTAACATAGGGTCATGTACTGTTTGCAGCGATGCTAGTACTGTATAAAGGTATAGCAAGCTAGCTAACAAGTTTAGCGACATTTTATAATAGGCCACTGTAGACAGCAACGGAAATTGGTGGTAAAAAGCTCTTTACTTTGAACATTGTGTGATGTTGCCATTATTTGCAGCAATGTTATGTTAAGAGCAAAGGGCTTTCTGCAATCAATTTTCATCGCTAACATAAGTGACCCAAAAAACTGACAGCTAGCTACCTAAAGCCCCTTTCAGATTGACAGTTCACTCCGTATCAGCACTGCAGCAACTCCAGAGCAGCACCGGGTTAAAGTTTTATGTGAATTGATTTACGGCGGAATAATTTGCTGTGGCGCAGTTTACCCTGGGGCAGCACCAGAGAAGCACCGGA
The DNA here is from genome assembly GCA_029692085.1 of Gymnothorax javanicus. Lineage (NCBI taxonomy): Eukaryota > Metazoa > Chordata > Actinopteri > Anguilliformes > Muraenidae > Gymnothorax > Gymnothorax javanicus. Next base: position 80,426,665 of record CM056195.1, read on the forward strand.
TTAAGTGCGATATGAATAGCACTCCTGCTCAGCACTGTATTAATTTACTCAAGCAGAGCGGAAATGGTCAGTGTTCGTTGAACAGTTTTCCGCTCATGCGCCAAACGAAGGTGGAGGTGTCCAGGAAGTGTGTGTACTGCTGATCAGCGTCATTCGCCCTCAGTTTGATTAATGAACGTATCGGTTTTATATATTTTCATTTTTTTTATACCAATGCCCATAATGCATCACGAGCGATCACTCAAAGGGAATTTCCTGCCCATGCCAAGGCTTCGGTTTAGGAAAACGATACCATGACGACTAATAGGGTGGCGAGATTTCGATATGAATGGGTCTCGCCGATTTGATGCGGACATTTTATGACTTTTATACAGTGTTTTCAGGTCAATATGAATGGGTTTAAGCGGGAGTGCCGATCCGCAGCAGCAACGGATTGCAATGGGGTGTGTAGATATGAATGTGGTATAAGGTTAGTAAATTGAGATTCAGAGGGGTTACCCTTAGCTAGGTAGCCAGTTTATTAGAGCTAGTGTTATAACCCATGATACTGGGGAGTCTACTCAGCCATGGATTCAGGCCTTTTTTAAATTCTAGTGGAGATCCCTGGGCTTTGAACAATCCCAAATATGTCTGGCTGAATTACAGAGAAATATCTCTAAAATTATGTGCAAGATAGAGATATTTCCATTTTATGTAAAGCTATGGCAGTAAAGACATAGTATCCTGGGTTTGAATATTTCTCACAGTATTAGTGTGAGCTTCAGTGAAACACGCAAACAGCAGATACAGAATATGTACATCAGATTGTCCTGCAATATGACAAAAGAGCTTTTTCTGACTGTAGACCTACTTACGAGAAGTGAAAAGTTAGGGTTTGAAGGGTAAAATTGTGAATTCAATTATTTTTTTAAAATATTCTTAATCAAAACGTATATTTACAAATGACTCCAAAAAAGTTGTCACAGGGTCAATTTAGGACCAACAATAATGTGACAAGTTGCAATAATACAATGATGTGCTGTTCAACAGGAGAAATATTTGTGTTATACAAAAACAGCCTCCAAAGAGCCTTAGTCCCTCAAGAGCAAAAATGGGTCGTGGCTCAACAGTGTTCCAACAGGTGTATAATCCATAACTTTGAGAGCAATATTTCTCAATGACAAAGGGGTATGATTTTTGGGCATTTCATTTCCAATAATGCTTGATATAATTAAAATATGGAAGGTATCTTATGGAAGGCTGGCCAGCGAGGCAGCACGTGACCTTGCGCTCGCATAGCAGAAGTGAACATGACACTGCGAGTGGAGGTGAGGTGGATACACGCGTAGTATCCGTGATGGCTGGCCAGCTAGGTAGCATGTGACCTTGGCGCTCGTGCAGTGCACGTGAGAATTGCCACTACGAGTGGACAAGAAAACATGATGGCATAGCATTTGTAATGATTAGACGACTTCGGAATAAACATTGAAATCATTCAATAGCACCATAATTGTATGACAATTAATTTGCAAAGAACACATACCGTGCACATTTATCATTTGAAAACCATGCTATTCAGGCATTAATCACTGCCCAACAACAGATTACACCTCATACCCCAATTGAACCACAAACATTGCATGCAAGCAAGCAGGACCACCTTATGTAAACGCCGCTTTGATGAGGTCATGAGAACTGCACGTTGATTATGGTTGATGCTGAGGGCTGCATTTATGAAGTGCCCGCAGATGACCAATGTCCATGCTTGTAAATTGGAACATTCCATCTGCATTGAGCTGCGGATGTAGCGCTCTGAACCTGAATGAATGTATCGAGTCCGTAGAATGTGACAAAGGCATTAGATTACCACTTCTAAGCTGCGCCACACCTAATGAAGGAGAAAATGAAATGATGGCATAGCATTTGAACGATTTGACGAGTTGAATTGGATTGCTGAATTCATTGACAATAGCACCACCACTGGATGACAATTCATTTGCAAAGTGCAAACACAAACCACGCACATTTATAACTTTCAAACGATCCAAATTCAGGCGTCAATGACTCATGCAATTATGCATCACCCAACACCTAGTTAAGACTTTAATATCACAATTGAGTATGAACATTGAATGGATACAAGCAAAACCATCACCAACCTAAATGTAAGGTATGGATACCAGTTTGATGAGGCCATTTAGAGCTACACTTTGACTATGGTTGAGGCAGAGGGCCACGCGCAGAGATCGATGCCCATGATTTCCAAATGTAATAAATTTAATCCACATTGGAAGCGGTTTGAATTTTTTTTTTTAAATTTAGCCATTATTTAACTAGGTTAGTCCCATTGGTTTCAAAGATCTCTTTTACAAGGGAGACCTGGCCAAGGGGGCAGCAGCATAATTACATTAAACAACAGATAAAATTAACAACTTTGAAACTTGCTCACATAAAACACTTGCACACAGACAAGGTAGAATGCAATGATTTCACCAGAACTTTAAACTCATTCAATGTAGCAAGTGCTTGAAGTAGAAGTTCAGATTGTAATTTATTCCAAGCAATAGGTGCCGAAAACCTAAATGCTTTCTTGCCCAGTTCAGTTCGTACTTTGGGGACGACAAATTGCAGAACATCCATAGATCAGAGATTGTGACTTCCATGCTTCCTTGTTTAAAGACAAGACAAATAGGATGGAAAGATACCCAAAAAGGTTTTGTAAATAAACACATACCAATGACTGAGGCGTCAGACACATAAAGACCTCCAGTTAACCTTCATATCGAGTACACTATGGTGAGTAAGGGGACCACAGTTGGTAATGAATCTAAGTGATACACACCCATGATACACACTATCTAGCATGCGGAGACAATGAGCAGAAGCATTCATATACAAGACATCACCATAGTCAATAATGGGCAAAAAGGTTGTTTCCACCAATTTCTGTTTCACACAAAAAGAAAAGCAAGACTTGTTTCGATAATAAAATACTAATAAGAGTGTCAGTGTTTTTACAACATACTGAATGTGCTCCATAAAAGACAGGTGGTTATCAATTAAAAATCCTAGATATTTGAAAGTAGATACCAACTCAATTTGTTAACCATTTCTTGTTAAAATTTTTTCAGGCAGTGCTGATCTCACAGTTTTGGAAGTGGTAAATACATACATTTTGTTTTGTCTGTATTTAGAACAAGTTGCAGATGACAAAGTTGGTCTTGTACTCTGTCAAACGCAGTTTGTAAATACTGAAAGGCCTCAGCAGGAGTAGGTGCTGCGCAGTATATGACAGTGTCATCAGCGTAGAAATGAAAAGTTGAGTTTGGAATACTCTGTCCAAGATTATTTATGTAAATATTGAATAATAATGGGCCCAGCACAGAACCTTGAGGGACGCCCTTTTTCACTTGCAATACCTCCGAGGAAGAACCCTCTATCTGAACAGCCTTGGTTCTGCTTGTGAGTGCAAACCATCCAACTGCTTGCAGAGAAAAACCAATCACTGAAAGACGTTTGATAAAAATAGTGTGATCAACAGTATCAAATGCCTTTGAAAAGTCAATAAAGAGAGACAGACAGTATTGCTTCTTGTCAAGAGCTTCAGTTATATCATTTATGACCTTCATGGCGGCAGTAACAGTACTGTGATTTTTGCGAAAACCTGACTGGAATGGTGACAGAATAGAGTTTGTGGCCAGAAAGTCTTTTACCTGTTCACTGACCAGAGATTCAAGCACCTTCGCCAGAACAGAGTTTAGAGATTGGTCTATAATTGCTTAAAATACAAGGGTCACCTCCTTTTAGGAGGGCGATTACATGGGCAGATTTCCAGTCCTAAGGGATTTCATTTGACATCAAGGTAAGGTTAAAAATGTGACACAGTGGTCCGGCTATAATTTCAGCAGCCAGCTTTAGGAAAAGCGGCTCCAAGTTATCTGAGCTAGCTGGTTTTCTAGGATTAAGTTCCTCTAGAGCTCTCATGACCACTGATATGGTAAAGGGGGTAAAGGTAAAAATCTGAGTATTGCCAATGGTGATTTCAGGAGTTGGCGATACTTCAGTAGAATTGTCATAATTATATAGAAAACCAGAAGAAATAAAATGATTATTAAAATAATTAAGCATTTTTCTTCTATCACTTACTCTGAGACCATCAACAAGTATAATAGGTGGAAGATGGATTGCGTTACAGCGAGCAGACAAAGATTTGATGGTCTTCCAGAACTTCTTTGAGTTTTTGAGGCTTTCTGTTGTTATGGGAAACTAAAATTCTGATTTTACTTTCCGAAGGAGAGAGGTAAATTTATTTCTCAATTGTCTAAAATTCAGCCAATCCGCTTCTAATCCTGAACTGCGTGTCCTGGCCCAAGTAACATTATGCTCATGCATTATAGCTGACGGGTCCGTTGTAAGCCATGGATTATTACATCCTTTACCTCTAAATTTGCGAAAAGGGGCATGTTTATTAACTATACTCAAGAAGCTTTCGTGGAAATATTTCCATGCCAGTTTAACATCATCAAAAAGAGTGATTCTATCCCAGTTAAAAAGATACAAGTCATGCAAAAAAGCTTGCGTCTCAAATAATTTCATATGTTTTTCAACAAGACAAGGCTTGCTTTTAGGAATCCTTATGTCTCGCACTACTGCAATCACACAATGATCGCTAACATCATTAGGGAAAACACCTGATGCAACAAATTTAAAAGGCATATTTGTTGAAAATAAATCAATGAGTGTAGATTTTTAAGGGCATTTGGGATTAGGTCTTGTATGTGAGTTAATTAATTGTGTAAAATTTAGAGATTCACACTGTGCTTTCAATGGGTCAGACGCAGATGTGAGCCAGTCCCAGTTCAAATCACCGACCAACACTATTTCATTGTATCTCAGTTGTGACAAAGCATCACAAGAGTGGATAATGAGTTACTAGGGGCAGATGGAGGCCTATATCACCCCACAAACATAATGGGGGGATTTCTGGACAATTCGATTTCAAGTTCTTTACTTACTGACTCAGTACTAATTTAACATCAAAGTTCTGCATTATATATATGGCCACTCCACCACCTTTTCTTTGTCGGTCAGTACGATAGACATTATAACCATTAATGTAAATATTTTTATCATGCACAGATTGTTTAAGCCAAGTTTCAGATAAGACTACAATTTCAGCATTTGTTGAGTCTATCCAGATCTTTATCATATCCAGTTTGGAGAGCAAACTCCGAACATTGATATGAATAATCCCAAGACCAGGGGGCTCATTTATCATTGTGGATACACCTTTTTTTTTACACCCTTTTCCCCCCGTTTTGTGCATACGCACTTTTCTTTGCCAAATTTGGGATCTATCAAACCCAAACCTGATGGGAAAAAGTGCAGAGATTTACACCCATTTTGACCATGGCGTACCGTGATTTACACCCTTTTTGAAGAACAGGAGGAACTGGCGACGCAGCTGCTGAGTCAGAGAATTGCAGTGTGCAAGGGAGAGAAATGCGCGGATTATAGCCTATTTAAAAGAACAATCAAGGCCACAGCAATGTCCGGTTTTCCTAGTGTAATCGAAGCCATTGACTGCACTCACATCATGATTAGGGGACCATCGGTGAATGAATTCGTATATGTGAATCGCAAAAATGTGCATACGATCAATACCCAAATCATACCCGACATGCTCATAACGATTGTAGTGGCACAGTGGCCTGGCTCTATACGATTCATTCATCCTGACGCACAGCAGTGTGGAGGGCTAGACAGGGGGCAGGCGCTGCGCGTGACAGCTGGCTTCTTGGTGAGTGCATGTAGGCTACACAGCATACTCATTCATTGAAAGCTGCAGCTTATAATCATCAATTCAAGGCAGATACTCACCCCATCATTGTGGCTTACAGGTGATAGTGGCTACTTCCTGAGGGAGTGGCTGCTAGTTCCCATCCCAGACCCACAGGGTGGCCAGGAAACCCAGTATAATGAGGTCCATGCCCGTGCGCGCTGCATCGTGGAGCGCGCCATCGGGCTCCTAAAATGCTATTGGCGCTGCCTGGATGCTTCGGATGGTAGGCTCCTCTACCACCCGAAAAAGGTCTGCAGGATCATCTGGGCCTGTGCCATCCTGCACAATGTGGCAGTGAGGCGTGGGGTTGCGCTGCCGCCGGGCCTCCCTCCACCCCAGCATGTGGACCCGGACCCACAGCCCCCTCCCCGTCATGAGGGTTTTCAACAGGGACTAAGGGCATGAGCTGCGGTGATGCAACGGTTGTGAAGCCGCCCCTCACCCCCCACCTCTCACCCTTCATGTTGAGCTAAAGAATGTGTGTATATAGCCTACGAGTTTCTCAGTTTCAGTCTTGCAAAGTTGTGTTTAGTTTTCAGTATTGCAAGAACCTCATTATATTTCATTTCTCGTACATTTTATTTCCACAAGTTGAGACAGAAATAAATTAATGTATATCAAACACGACATTGTAATTTTTGTCCCTCTATGCAACTGAAACAAAAATCACACACCTCCTGCATTTGACAAAAGATTCGACAAGAAGAAGGTTCATTTATTATTTTATTGCCTCTGTAAGACTTGTGACCGCAGCTGTGAGGGCCACAATCGCATCAGCGATACGCTCTTGCCCAGAGACGATGTGCTGCAGCGGTGGACACGTGACGGAAGTTGAGCTGATTGAGCTGCTTTGCCACTGCACCGACTGTAGCCGCCGTGTCCCTCTGGGCATTCAGGGTCTCCCTCTGTGCCTCCAGCACCGCGTCCGTTTGGACCCCCAACCGGTCGCTCCCTGCCCTGCTGGGGTCCGACGCACGGCTTGGACCGGGGACCGAGCTGGGGCCTGGCGCACTGGGGCCGGCGTCCGAGCTGGGGCCTGGCGGACTGCTTAGTATGACTGTAAGGTCATATGTCACCCACCTCCAAGGCTGAGGAAACAAGTGTGTTTTAATTCCACAGTGTATTTTTGTCTTTGTCTGTCTGTGCACATTATTTTCTTATGTAGGCCTATATTCATTGGAATTAATTTTCTTTCACTGGACAGCCATAGTGGCAAATGAATAATTGAAACTGTGATTTACCGGGTTCGTTTGTGGTCTGGGTCTCCCTCACGGTCATGTCCGAGTCCCCTTCCTCGACCGGCACACCCTCCACCGACTTGGTGCTGATTATGTCCCCTATCATCACTTCGACCGGGGTGAGGTCGGGGGTTGCCGGGCCCCCACCAGTGGCCGCCACACTTACGCAGTGGGCCGAGAGTCTTTTTTTGGCTTCCCTCTGTAACAATGGTAGTGACAGTGTTGACATTATTGCAATACAGATTATGCTATATGACAGAGTATGCCGTATTACAGATTGAAACCAACTTTCAAGTCGGCCCACTTCTTCCGGATTTCATTCTCCGTCCTCGCAGTGGCACCCGCAGCTTTCACGGCTCTCGTGACCTCCTGCCACTCGGCGGTTTTACGCTTGTTGGTGAGGCCGGGGCTGTGGCTGATTAGATGAGATTCTTTTAATTTCCGGAGGAGAAATTGTTTGGTCTAACATTATGTGTCCATTTCTGTTGTGATTCTCTTCGTGTTCTTAGTTATATGTTCTTGTTCCTAAATAAACCACAAGACGAAGTGATCATACAGAATTAGTGCAAATACCTGCGGAAGAGGACTTTTTTCCTCGCCTGCACCTCACCAACAAGCACGTGTATCTCACTCTCTGAGAAGTTTCGCTTCTTTCCGCATTTCCCATACATGCTTCACCATCTTCCACTGACATCACTCCACAAATCCCAAAATATATGGTTGTGTCTGGGCGTGTAGAGGGCGGTATATGAGGCGTGTTCACGTCCGCACTTTTCTTGGGTCCGGTGTGATTTATCAATGCAAATTGCGGACAGCTGCGCGTATGCACAGTTTGATAGATCTGAAAATGGTGTAAATATTTTGGGTGTACGCCATTTTTGGCTTTTCAACGTGAGTGAAAATTTAGTAGCACTTTTACACCCTTTTTGATTATTGAGGCCCCAGATCTAGCTTTAAAATCTGCAGGTGTAAAACATTGCGTAGGTGTATCAGGGCCTGGATTAGTCTCAACATTTCCTGAGAGCAATAACAATAATACAACTAGAAATTTACACTTTGAGTTGCCAACTTTTGAGTCAGCCTTCAATCTGGAAAAGAGCGTGCTCACCAAAGGGGAGGCTGTAGTAATGGTGAAGTGATCTCTCAAAACAAGGAAACAATAAGAATGAATTGACTCTACAATTGTATGCAGCCATTTTGTTTTGTCCAAAGTCACAAAAATCCTCATCTGAAATAAGGCTGAGGTTATTTTGTGGCTACCACTATGTTAAAATGTTAAATTATCAAAGTTGTCAAACTGTGCATCTTGAAGTAGCATAGCTCGTGAGGGGTTACCAGACCCATTTGGAATACCAGTAAATTAATAATGAAATTCTTTAATGCACAAAACAATGAAATGCAATAACAGATTGGTAGTCTACCAACAGGTGACTACGAACTGATTCTTTTACGTCTTAATTCTGAAGGAGAATAAAAACCAGACCCCCAAAATGAGGGTCAAGCCCTGAAACTAGATTCCCGCCCCAAGCTGTTCGATCAGGTTGCAACTGATAAGCATCACAAAATAAATATGCAACAGTAGAAACTAAGACTGGATACAGTAGAATACCTTGGAAAAACAAACAAAATTTAGAAAATGATGTCAAAGCTGAGTCAAAAGCTTGAAATATGTAGGAGCCCATCCATTCCTTATGAATACATCACGAATATTATCTTTTTTTACGTCGTAGTCTTCAATGTAGCACAATAAATCCTCGGACTTTAGAGTTCTGTTCAGGAGCGGTTCTATTAGTGATTGGACTGGAACTGGTTTCAGATGGGCTGAAGGACGAGGTTTCCAAAGTTCCAGGATCAAAATCAGGAGAAAGCCTAGCTAAGCCATTGTACGACCGAGGAAGAGCTCAGCTCTGAAAATAGATTTTGTTACCAGCTGAGTCAAGCAACAAAAACAGAGGAAATATTGAATCCTTTTTCATCTGACCCTTGCTTTATTGTCACCATGGAACACAATTCTTTTCTAATGCCAGACGGCACCTCACGCATAACAAGCGATGACAATGGAGTAGATTTAGAAATATGTAAAGAATGTTGTGAGATCTAAAATTCAAACGCCACATACTCACAAACCACTGTCCTTGGAAAGATCCTTCAATCATATGTTTGGAGCTGCATAGAAAAAGTTGCATTGGCTGAGGATCATTAATCATGAAAGAACAAAATCCATTCCAACTTTCCAAAAAGGAGAACTAGAGTCGGATATCAGAGCAACCTTCATCCAAGATTGAGATCAGTTGAGGAAGGGGCATATTTACTTGAATCCAAAAGCAGAGATATGAATAACCTCCCTAACAGAATCATAGCGCACGCATAGCAAAATTACATGAGCCAATAATGAAAGTAGTGCTTGTTTAGTAATGCAAGCCAAATATAGCCTAGTAGTAGGTATGTGAAAATAGAACAGGTCAGTACCGGTGCACGATTGCATTTCCGCACAGAGCTGCCCGAGCGCCGATTTGTGTTAGAAAACTGGCTTCTTTTTGGCTTTGATTAAGGAATTCCCCAAAACTCCTTGGGTCTAGAGTAGCCAGAAATTATCTTCACAGCCGCAACTTCGAATTTTAGAAACTGCACATTTATCCGTTTCGATAAAGGTTGGAAGCATACACTCGTTTCAAGGTGCTTAATTTCCATGACATACTGATCATACACCAATAAAGCTAAGTAGACCTGTTCTTTGATTCCTTGACTCAATTTGCGCAATTTCATTGCATTATATAGAACAAAATTATTTTGAATTCTGAGCGATCAGAGCCGTTTTGACTGGCAGGCAGCTTGTTTGAGCACTGATCTGTAACAAACTATGCGATAGAATAACACGACACTCTTATCCCTACTACTTACAGATCGATTCCATAGAAGCCAAGTGCTCGAAATGGGCTAATTTGTAATTTATCAGGAAATAGCAGACATTTTCTGTGGAAAAGTGTTTTTTTTTTCTGCCCCCATTCATATACCTAGATATTGCAACAAGACTAATGCGATTTAACTTTAGCCTACTGAAAAAAGCAAGCTTGTATGAAACGATTTCATAATTATTACGAAGATTCCATGGAAATAGGGCCAACAGTTTCCATCCAGTCGGGGAACATTCAATGTCAAAGAAGTGCATTTTAATAATGAATGAATGATATGGATTCACATGGTAACTTCTTATAGTAGCCTACTATAGACACTCGAAGTGCCTTAACAGGGATATGTGGAATCCAATCTCTTGACCTCTACTGTGCCACGCTGACCTGATGATGCGATAAAATGTTTCAATGTGAGACTTGGATTTTAGACCAAAAAATCGATTAGCCCCTGCACCGGTGATAATTTAACTAAGTGACCTCCAAAAGACAGAATCACGTACATTAAACTGGGAGATATTTAACGCAGCTTCAGCAACAAGATTTGATATCCGTAGAACAATCCTCCAACGAAACATAGCTGCAAATAGCAATTAAGAGAGGTTAATGTTCAATTCTTAACGACACTCAAGATAAACAAATAATATCTTGATAAACTCCAAAGTCACTGCTAACTTACCACTTGTTAAAGGGGACCTATTTTGCTATATTTCCAAGGTTATATTTTGATCTTGGACTCCCCTAGAGTACTCCTGATCGCTCAAAGTCCAAAACAGGGTCCTTATTTAGCTCATACTGCCATCTTCAAAAAACCCCATTTGTAGTCCATTGTTGTCTCTGCCTGAAACGCCTCCTTGGGGTGGCTCTTCCGCTATGGCCCCCACTCCCCCTGTGCCCACTTTCTTCTGAGTGGCCAGCTCCGTGGGGGGCGGAGTTGGGCGGGACGAGGATGCAGAACGCAGTTTTCTGGGTCCGCCTCCCCAGAGTGAAACCTGAGACACGTCTGCCATCTGATAAGGAATCGGCGGGAAAATTCCTCAATCTAATGCTATACTTGAATATAGATGTAATGAAATGAACTTGTTCTAATAAACGCAGCAGCGAAAGTGGAGGACACAGTGCGAAAGTCTAGCAGCTCAAGCTCGAATTTGTTATCGGCTAAAGTGGTGAGTACAGCGGTTTTTCTACTCTATAGCTAGGATGCAGGGAAAGCTAGAATCCACCACATACAGACACATTTGTAGAACGGGTCCACATACCCAAGTGTAGACCGGAGACCGTAGAAATCCGGTGGGTCTGAGTTTAGAGGGAAACAGAGACAGTGAGCAGCAGCTAAAAGTGGACCAACAGCTTATGGACTGCTTCAGTGTGTATTATAAGGACCTGCTGGTTCGTGTGCATAACTGTGGTGTGTCGTTAGCGTGGAGTAACGAACAGCTTCTGTGCTGGTATATGACGAAGCAGCGAAAGCTCCAGGCTAAACGGCCTTTTCGGAAATTGCCCGTGGTAATGGTTTACTTATTGCGTTGGAATGACCAGCGTTTCTTTGCGGAAAATGGGCGCGTTATGGATAGTGCCCGAGAGCTAGATAGAGCTCCGGTTATTTCATGAGCATAATACAGGTTTTACAGACCATAAGTTCCGTTTGCATGAACCGTTGCTTATGTGGAGCTAGTGAATCGATAACTTTTACAGGAAAGAATTTAATATTCAATCGCCGATTTAATATTCAATCGACAGCAATGCAGAGAAATCGTTTGTTATACCAGACACGTTATAGCCTGTGCTTGCTTTCACCGGTAGCATCAGAGAGCAGCCTAGATATTGGAGAAGTATCATGCTGACCCCGGTCATGGATAAGTAAAGTGATCGTTTCACAAGCGCCCAAAAACGCGCCCCAAGCTGTGCAAAACTTACGTCCGGTCTAACTGCAGCCTTCGCAGCCCAAATCTGCAGACACATAAAGTACCTCTCCGGTTAGCTTCAACTCTAGTGGCTACAATCAGGCAACGTTATGATGGAACTGCCACATTGATGCTTACCGAAGTAACACAAGCATACTGATCATAATTACAGCCTATAAGTTACCAGGAGCATTTTAATTTGCGCAGCACGCGAACTAACATGCAGTAGCTGATAACAGAGCGGTCATAACAACTAGAGACAAACGTTACCCTGCAATATAGGTTTTACAGACAGTAAATTCCGTTACCGGGGGGGCAGTTGTACCAAGCATCCAAATTACAAACAAGTATAAAAAGTTTGCTTCAAATGAGGTTTATGTTCACACACCTTCTGTTGAATTTCCCCTGATATTACTCTTGCATATTTAGGACACAAACATTAGCAACAGTAACTTGGCTACGTTAGCCACAGTGCTACAGTCACATTCAACAGCCCATCAGTTGGGGAGGCTTATGCAGTGAAGCAACTGCTTCCGCATCTGTAACCATGTTTCCATCCACACGTTCTTATACGAATTAAGTAATATTGAATTAAAAATGCCTTATGGAGACGATGAAATTAGACTTGATTTCAAGACTATCGACTCATAGTTTGTACAGTCCATCTCACCAGATTTTCTCTTGATCGGTAAAAGGCTTATACGATAAATGCTGATGGAAATGTTATTCGCCGAATAAATCTGCTACTGCATCTTGACGGTGTTTTCATGCCGTCCTAATGGTCTCTTTATGCTGCTAATAGCTGGCACCTAAGCACTATTACAACTTGTGCAATTATCGTCATTTGTTGGTAAAACGCGATCCATTCTGGCTAACCAGCTAAATTAGTTGGCTAACAAACTACTTTTTGTGCACTTGAAGGTTCTGCGATTCAGTGGGAAAATGAATGAAAACAGCTTAAAATGTCAGAAATGAATTCGATACACCAGTTTGATCGCATAACAGCATGTGGCGTCATTATGCACTACTTTTTATTCGCTTTAATGCCGTTAGATGGAAACGATATTTTCACCAGCTTTATTCGCATGAATATTTTTTGGCGACAAGTGGATGGAAACATAACTTGTGAGTCGTGGACAGTCGCGACGATACAGGCTTTATCTTCAGATATTTTACAAAGCCTGCATTTGAGGCCAGTTTTTAGTGCTAACTATCGTTAGCGGTCCTGCTAGCCTCCCGTAACACGTTAGCTTAACTTACATTATTTGCTGTTATATCGTTATTTATAGCTTGTGGCTCCAAGCGCTTGATCATGCAACTGCTTCAGGTTTGAGAAGCAGCTGAAATGCTTATCCTGTGTCAAATTATCCTTTATTGACAGAGCTGTCTTTGGTGAAATGCTGAGCACAAACAGCTAACATTCCCTTTGGCCGTGGCTGTTCGCCGCCAGCAAACAAAAAAGCTACCCACTGATTTCTGGAGGCATCGTCTTTTGGAAAAGAAATAGGTGCTTTTCTTTGCATCCAAAAGTAAACGGACGAGCAGCTTTGGGAGAGATACTGACAAAACTGCACCTTAAATGATCTGTAGTTCTTCTTTTGTATTTCTGGAAGTGTAGATGCTGCTAAGGCATAGTATGATCCGCGGTTGTTCATGTCTGCTAGAATAGTTTCCGGTGTGGGCAGGTCCAGCGCCGTGATTGGCTTTGGCTAGGTCTGTACTAATTGGATGGCACAACCTGACGTCAGGTTTTGCCCAGATTTCGCGAAGATCTCAGGAGGAGCTGTTCAGAGAGGAAATCACGTTCACGAAATCACGTTCTTGGATTACGGGAAAACCTCTGTATGTTATGTTTAGAAACTTTTCAGAGGTTGAGTATGGACAACCAACATTATAACATTACTACTATGTATTACAAGAAGGATCAGCATAATAGGTCCCCTTTAAACACCTCCAATTGCGGATCATCTGCTTTAATGATATGGAATTCTCTCTACAGGCAAGTAGACCACATGTATGCCCATTCGGAAAACAGCAATAGAAAAAAAGACCCGATAAATTCCAACCTTGTGGTACTTGAGAAAGAATGAGGATAAATTGATGTAGCTGGGAAAATGTAGCCTACCGCTCGATGTCAAGAATTGTGAAAGCCAATGAAGGATAGAAGATACTTTGGAAACACCGCCAGAGTTCTGATTCTGTTGCGATGGAACAAATTGGCTGAATGGTTGTAGCTTCAACCGCCGGACCCGCTTTCAGATGCTTCCCGATTTTCATCAGGGTTTGGACGGCTGGCATCCAGAACCAGGACACGCGACAGGAGGGAATACTTTCTGCAGGAGGCCGCAGGACTGTTTCGAACTTAGAACTCCATTGTTGCGGGGAGGATTCGCATTGGCATTGGAGAAAGCAAGTAGCACCAGTAACTCTGAACGAAGAAGTTCGAGGTTGGTACGAATTTGTAGGTCATCCATGGTCATGCGGCATAGTTAAACAAAAAACTGGACAATCAGGAGAGGCTCCTTGGCGAAAGTGGATTTTATTGTCTTCTTTGACTATTTGCTAAATGAAGAGTGATATAAATGGAGCTAACTAACATGCTGGAAGCTGCATGATGCAAAGTCTCTGCAAACAGCGAACAGAAACATGTTATGGGTATTTAAATAAAAAATACTTATGGTTGGGAGAATGACATTGCCTTTGCGTTCCTATGTCTCGTGATTGAACTTTAGTTTACACTTTCATGACATTAGGATTTACAAGTTGAGTGTCTCTTTTAAATGTAACAAAGGCATAACAGTATTAAAGGCATAACAGTTCAACTGGTATTCTTTTCTGGTTGTGATCCTTCTGTGGATGGAAATATATTCGTTTGTTGAGGTAGACAGCTTTCCCTTACTGCTATAGGTTTTGGGGCTCTAAATTGTTGACCAGGCCCAGCTTGTGCGAATGGGGAGCGCCCGGCGCCAACGTGGGGTGTATCCAAAGCGCATTTTTGCAATTCGCGTCCGGCTAAGTACTAGTAAGTGGCAAAGAGGGAGGAGAGAAAGAGTGAGTGGGTTTAACACAGCCGAGTCAAATCTTCACCAATCAAATGAGCTCTTCTCCTCACCTTAAAAAGCGCCGTGGGCGAGGCGCAGTGCAAATTTCGTTCAACATGGATGAAGTAGGATACAGCTGCAACACCAGACGGCCAAACTTCAGCCAGGAGGAAACTGATGTTCCGGTCCGGGAGGTTCAAGCTCGCAGTGGCCGAATATATGGTCACGCGAGCAGACCTCCACGGGCTGATGATGCAAAAGCGGCCAAGGAGGAGATAGCTAATATTGTTAATCAGGTTTGTCCTGACATACTGAGAACCACTGCCCAGTGTAAAAAACGGTTCAATGATGTAAGAAGAAGGGCCAAACAAAAACTGTCACAGCACTGGAGGCGGCCCCTCCACCAGCGTGGCCATGAGCTCGGCGGAAGACATTGCGTCCTCCACCCTCTCAGCCGTCAGTATCGAGGGCTTTGGTGGGATTGGGGTTGGCATTACGGGTAAGGCAAACATATTTGCCCACTAATAAAAGCACTCATACATAGTAACATATATTTAAACCCTGTGAAATAAAGATAAGTAGTGTGCACAGATCACAACATAAACAAATACCATGTGTGACGGGGATGAAATCAGAAGCACCTGTGCGTAAAGGACGCATTGCCAAGCGTCTCTCTTTTTCTCTTTTCTTCTTAATTTTCTGAGATGAGAGATGCCAAATACACTGAACAAAAATATAAACGCCCCCATGTCAAATTTTGAGTTTTTATTAACATTAGGGTTATGCAATAAATGAAGCGAATCAAAATTCATTTTGTTAATGACTAATCTTCAGATCACCGTCCATTACATCTTGATATTGGCATCTGCAAAGGAGTGACAATCCTTTGAACACGTTGGGGGTCAGGTTGAAGAAATTGAATGTTCAATATCTTGTGTGTCCACCATTTTCATCTCTCAGAGCAACACATCTTCTTCGCATGGAGTTGATCAGGTTGTCTATCTTGGCCCATGGAATATTATTCCATTCTTCCGGAGGGCCACGAACTGGCGACATTATCCGAACTGCAACACAGTCGCGGACGTCGATCCAGAACATCCCCAAAGATGCTCTTTGGGCGACATATCCAGCAATACGCAGGCCAGTCCAGAACTGGAATGTGCTCTGCTTCAAGGAACTGCATGCAGATCCTGGCAACATGAGGTCAGGCGTTGTCATGTTGGAAGGTGATGTCATGCTGGCGGACGAAAAAAGCACTACAATTGGTGATGCGAATCTTGTCCCGATATCTTTGTGCATTCAGGTTCCCTTCAATGAAGTGCAATGGTGTTCTATGCCCGTATCGTATGCCTGACCACACCATAATGCCACCATCTCCATGGGCGACTCTCTGCACAACATTGCGTCCACAAAACCGTTCACCCGCGTCGCCAGACACGCTGTCTTCCATTGGCGCGATACAACTGGAACCAGGATTCGTCTGTGAATAGCACTCTTCTCCAGCGTGCCAAGGGCCATCGAGCGTGTGCGTTTGCCCATTGAGTCAGTTCCGACTCCGGACAGCAGTGAGATCCAGACCACGGTGAGGACGCCCGAGCTTGCAAGTTAGCTTCTCGCAGGCGGTTACAGACTGTCTGTGGTGTGATCGTCTGTTGTGCAGAATAACGGTCTCATCTGCTGTCGCGTGTCACTGATCTGAGCGATCCCGCAGGTGGACCGAGCGGATGTAGCGATCTTGTGCTGGTGTGGTCTGCGTGGCGGGGCGTGGATGAGGTCGATTTGCAGTACTGCCCGTCTGTCGGAAGCGAACTCTCAAATGGCCTATCGTCCGATAGTTAACATTCAGCTGCAGCGACGCTCTGGTGGACATCCTGCATCCAGCATGCCAATGGGCGTTCCGCATGACCTGAGACATCTGAGGCATGATGACTTTTGACAAAATTTTACATTTTGGGTGGCCTTTATTGTCCCCTGTATAAGGAGTGTCTGGGTGCTGCTCATTTCTGTCTGATCTCCGTCTGGAAATGCCACACCCATGTACTGAGTGAAATCACTGCATCACTGAGCAAATGCTCACTGACAGAGAGATGGATTAAAAAATGGTACACAAATCAAGAGAAATATCCCTATTTTACAAGTAAAAGTCAGCATATGCTCACTTACAGTTGTTAACTCCATGTGGCATCAATATTTGACATGGGGCGTTTATATTTTTGTTCAGTGTATATTCTCACTACTCACGTGGTCTGACCCTTGTCACTAGTGTTTGCATGTGAAATGAACGTGTCTTACCCAATTGAATTATGATCATTTTGCCATGTAACTCCGGATTACACAAAATCAAAGATCTGAATACATTTGACTAACCATTTATTTACAAAAATAACCAGCTTCTAACAATAAACAGCTTCTGCATTTAATTTTATCAGATCCACTGGCAACCCAGCAGCAGCAGGAAGAGGACAGGAGGAGGTGATCGGGGGACAGAGGAGGTGGCGATCCGGGGACAGAGGAGGTGAGGGCGGAGGGAGACACCGCCACACGGGCAGCCCAGTGAAGCGGGCCACTGTAGAGAACCAGGACCAGCCCTTCCTGGACATCCAGCAGGGGGGCTTTGAGATGCTGGAGAGGGAGCTGGGGACAATAAATTCCCGGCTCCGTGGTAACGAAGCCAGCCTAGAAAGGCTGGCAGATGCCGACGAACGCATCCTCATGACGCCGGGAACATCCGCGCCCCCCGCCCCTCCCAGGTGGCCATTAAGACCTCGTACAAGAGGAGGACGGCTCTCCGCAGGCTCCCCTCTCTCACATCCAACCAGGAGTGCAGAGCGTCCCCGCGCACGAGGAGGAAGAGGAAGAAGAGGAAGAAGAAGACTAGCATAATAAATAAATAAATAAAATTGATGTTAATACAATCATTTTTTTCATGAGTGATTCTATATATCTTTCATGTGATTGAGTAAATTGTGGCCAAAAAATGGATAAACGGAAATACTCACATTTAAGGACAGAGCTGTGCAGCCAGGTGGTCTCTCCTCTCCCATGCACGCTGCTGCCCTCCCTGCTGATCGGCATATGCAGTTTGGCCCTCTCTGTCTCAAGTCCTGTAATGTCTCCTGCGTGAGGTCAAAAGTGACATCCATGGCGTACAGCTATGTTGTGTAGCACTAACATGCCACAGAGAATGCACTGACACTCTGAGGGCTGTCAGGTCGAGTTTCCATTACGCATGCCAACCGCCTTTGATCTGACATCAGGACAATCGATAGAGATACTATAATTTATGTGCTGATTCAGATAATTACATTAAATAGTGATTGCTGTAATTATTCATTGCATTGAAATGTGCCTGACACTCTGGAAACCTGCCTGTGAGGTTTCGGTGACGTGTGCGCACTGTGCGCTGGTCAGCCAAATTACCACTCCACAGAAAGTAAACCAGGTTGGAGCTGGCGAGCGCTCTGCACACTTTCGGCGGAGCCTTTGCCTGAAATTGTCACTGCGTCTTGATTGAATATGTGACACCTCCCCTACTACGCCGCCACACCCATCTCGACGCCGCCTATCAAATTGCCAAAGTGGCTGCAAGACGGTGTTGCACCAGATGAAATTACCACTGCGCGGGCTGCATCGGGCCCGAAATTACCACTCGCGGGCTGCGCACACGCGCTCGCCACCCTGCACTCGCCACCCTGCGCCTCGCCAAGAAAAATTAGAGCCCTGAGTGTTAATCTGTAATATTTATTATTTTCCAGCACTACTAAAATGTTAGCTCTTTTCTTTTAGAAGGACATATGGAAGGAAAAGACAATGTCTGTTATGTTTTTGCATTGAAATCCCATGAGAGCATGCAGCCCTTGATGAAGCTAGTTGGGATGCTGAAAGAAATGGCGAACTCTGGCATGAAATACCAGGCTCTGTCAGGCTAGTTGGTGAAAATAAAAAAAAAAAATTGTAATTCCAGAAATTCAAATAAGCCCCTTCCCTGAGCACTGGAGTCCTGGTGGTGATCTGGGCTGCATCTGGAGAACACAGTGCGCTGGAAAAAGATGGAAGCATCCCTGTAGTGAAGGGGGCAAAATTCAATACAGCAGTTTGAAGGAGACTGTTGACATGGAGGGATCATGGAGACTTGTGCCATCAATTAAAATATCCTCATGACAAATCTCACGAAGTACTCTTTTAGATAAAGACATGGTAGATTGGTCTCTGAAAATAAACAAATGGGAGAGTATATAAAAGCAGGCATAGCATGCGGTGTAGGACAGGCCAGGACTCCATTGACATATATCCTTTTCCTTGACTAAATGCAAGTATTGATATTGGCCTTCACAAATGCAGTTTAGAAATTAATGTCAGCATAAGGAGACCTCCTTGCACGTCATGCTTGTGAATTAATGCTTGTATTTAATCACAAACCACAGAAAAGTGGGATCTAAAATTGGATTGGACCACCTAAAGTAGCGCCTTCAACACTGGGCCAAACTATGAATTTTGCCTACAGGAAGAATGCTGTAGTTTTTGGGATGTACCCTGCTCTCATCCACCAAGTGTTTGTTTCTCAGAAGTATAACACTTGTTGAACTGTAGTCTGCATGTTGTATCTGATTCTTTTCCTAAAATTCTCAGCTGTTCAACCCACAAATTCAGTGCTAACTGTATCAATGTCATGTACCATTGAGAATGTGATCACTTTGCTCTCAGAAGAGCTTTTATTACTGCCCTGAATTAAATAGTAAAATAAATAAAAGGAATACTGTGAAATATTGCTTAATGCTCCCTTTAAAGCAATTCTTACCTTCTGGCATGTCGCACAGCACTTAGTAAAAAATTTGAACATGAACAACTCCGCCTCCCTCCAAAGTCTCACCCTCTCCCCTGCCTGACCTCTGATGCTCCCCTGACGCTGGGCATGATGAGAAGTGAGCAGCTACCAGTGAAACAGCTCAATGGAGTCAGATTCAGAGGCACCGTAAGTGAAAACTAACCAACAGTAATTACATAATATTCAATTCTATATGTGGTGTAAAATAAAATGCCCTCGTAACGTTTAGTTACCTTTGTAGTCTGACAAACTACCATTAACGTTATTATTGTAATTATAGCATTTCGGTGCCCGTTTGTTTGAAGGGAAGGGACGCGGCAACGGATAACAGCCAGGAAGCTCGGCAGATCGTTTTATTCGGACCGAATAAAATTATTAGTCAGACTTTTATCAGAAATATATGAGAATTGAATATTGATGAGTTTCAACACCTGGTGGATTTCTTTTACATTTTAGTGTGCCATACGCTTATTAGGAACATTTTAAGATTACAGTAGTGCGTAAAATGCCAGAAAGGTAATAATTGCTTTAAGGCTGATTAATGTGAAAGTGCATTAAGCAGTTGACCAATCCTAGCTCCCCACATCCTGTTTTCGACAGCCCAATCAGAGACAGAAACCTTGCAAGCCCTCATGTTCTCGACAATAAATTGATCAAACTTCTCCTATTTAAATGAATCAGCAAGCACCCCGGTGCACATTGGTTCAACCATGCGCACCACAAAAAGCGGTGTCATTCCTGCAGCAGCCTGGGCTTCTGATTCCTGCTCTCGCTCTGTTTCTGTCGTGATGTCATCCCATTCTGTCCCACCTTTCCTGTCTCTACTGACCACTGTCTAATAAAGGGAAAACCCCCCAAAAAATGAATCAAAATTCCATTGTTGTTGGTAGCTATTTGTGGTTTGAAATGTGCCTGGACAACTTGCAGATAGAAGGTACAGATTTTATTGATACCTAAATAGCACAAAATCTGTATTTTAATCCTTAGAGCTGAGCAAATTTTCGCTAATTAAAAAATGTAATTATCCTGAAACTGTTGAAAACTCTGATTATGTGACAACTTGTTTAAAAGTTGTCTGATTTTGATATCTTACACCACGTAAATCTATAATTGGTATAAAGGCCATATCGGTACAGTTATATAGTATAGTTTAATTATATGTGGGTTAACAATCCGCTTGCCACAACTAACGCCACTATTATCCAACGGCTAGCCCAGCCGCCAGTCACTGCCTGTTTGTGTTTTTGAATCATGTAACTTAAGTAAATAGGGAACACTGGTGAGTAACAGAATACCGGCCCTATTCTACTACAGATTCTGTGTTGATGTCATATTTAGAACACATTGGCATTTTGTCTCTAATATTGTCTCCTATATAATTATGACAGTCCGCAGCTAGGGTGTCAAATCAAAATGAGCACATTATTCAAGTTATTCACAGAATTGCTCAAATGAACATGAAAGACATATTCCTAAAATGTTTTACCTGTGCTTATCAAGGAGGCCTCTGTTAGTCTGTTTTATTCCACACATTTTCATTCAGTTTGATGGCACTCAGAACTTGAGGGACTCAATCTGGCACTGGGGAGCTTTGTCTATTATAAGCTTAATGGAAATCTCTGACCTGGCTAATTCTCGGCACTTAGATTGAGAGTCCCTATCAACAGAAATACGGGCTTCAGTCAGAAATGTGCCAGGAAATCACAGCAGGATGTCGAAAGTGTGGCCTTCTTAGGTTACTTCTCTCACGACACCTATTTACCAATGGTCATGACTCCATTTTGGCTCTATTTGCAGTGCTGTTGTCCGCCTATGAGATCTGTCAGCTGATCAGTTTCAGGTATTGATACAGAGAAGTGAATTAGGATCATTTAGGGTACCCAAATGTCAGGACTCGTTCACCATCTTATGAGCATTTTGCTCCTTATAGTTCTCTTTTCGCTTCTTGCACAGATTCAATTTGCTAACGCTTTATAAGATATTTCGGTCAGAAGGACTAAGGTTGGAGTACAACAAAGAATATAAAAAGTTAGGCAGTTGAGCCAGTGAAGAGCCATGTAGAAGGAATACTTTACAGATATAGGCAAATGTTTTGTATAAGTTTTTGTGTGTCTTGTGACTCAAATTGTTTCTTTGCATTTGTTCTGCCGAGAGTCTGATTTGTCTCCACTGTTTCCTCATGCTTGTGTTTGTGGGGAGCTCAGCTTGGGTCTGCTGATAAGCATTTGTGGGCAAATGTTTTGTAAAGTGCATTTTAAATGTTGTATGTATTGAATTTTGTGTGTGTTAATTAGACTTTCCATGTACAATCCAGGACCCACATATCCAACCTGGGATGTGGAGCAAAGGATAATTGAAACCTGTCATTTAGTTTTTGGCTGCAGCTGGAGAAGTATCTGCGCCGCCTGTCAAAAATGGCAGAGGGAGGGTTTTGTTCTGTGGTGCTTTGATGCTGGTTAATGGTGAACATTGTCCAGGGCTAAAGGAATCTTAAACAAAGACAGCTATGACTAAATTTGGACAGTGCTTTAGTGGAGCCAATTTCATCTTACATCAGGACAATGACCCGTAATGACTCCAATTCAAATCATTCTAGACCTATTTTTGGGGAAAAAAAAGCAGTTCAGTATTCTGCCTGTATTCGGCCAATACGGATCTGAGTCCTCTTTAACTGTCGCAGCTGACTGTGCTGCAGTGGCGAAAAAGTGTCCACTGCCAATTCAATTTGTTGGACATGGGCCGAAATTTCTGCAGATAATCTTAATGAATTGATAGCTGTAACGCCAATGGTCTGCAGGGTTGTCATGGCTGTAAATAGCCAGGCTTACATGCAGACTTATTTTGTTCTGATTGAAATCATTCTGTTTGAAGATTTTGTGTCAACTGTTTACATCTAGATCTATTCCCATCTGCGAGGTTTATAAGCCGCCAATCGTGATTTGGATCAGGAACAGATGTTTGACAGCCAGTGACATCTAGATGAAAAAGTATCCACTTATGTTGTTGTGCCGCTTAGGCTTATATAGTAGTCATTCTTCAGAGTTTTCCACGGTTATAATTTCTTTTTTGACGCTTTGGCCTGAGTTTTTCAAGAGACTTTTTTAAGCAGTTTACTTGCCTTCTTGTTTTCCTACCTTCTGCTACATGTGATCATTTTCAGTTCTTGAGAGTTTATATTAAAAACAAGGCAGTGACTATTTTTATGGCAGTCGTGAACTCATTCTAATTGGCTATTCTAGAACCTCCGACAGCATGCACAATGTAGGAAAATTCGCCTTGGGAAAAATGGCAACTTACTGACTGGTGTGAAAACAGCCCGCTTGCTGCAGTATACCCAAGTGGTTATGTTATTATATCAAGCAATGGCTTAACTTACTTTTGGGGTTACAGTCAGATGTCATCTATACCAAGCTAGATAGCGCTTGTTATTAGCTGATTGCCACCCAACTCATTAGCCAACTTGCCTACTAAAATTTCTTGCAAGGACAAACTTTGTGTAGCTAATCAGCTCTTCTACATGACACTAATCACTACCGACTACTGATTGTAAAGAGTGATGACCTGACAGCTCCCCAAATATTAACGAGCAAACGCTGAACCTAAAATTACACTCTCATAACTGCCTAACCCGCTAGCTAAGTGAAGCAACTAGCCAGCAAACATCATAAGTAATGTTATAGTTGTCCCGCTAGCTAACATCAGCTGGTAAATTATAGCTAATGTCACAGAGCAAGTATACAGACTGTAAAAAACAGTCTATAGGTCAAGTCCAGATTTCCCATGTTATGAGATGCACATACTGAAGTTCAGAAGAATAGCTAAATTGGAGTGATTTATTTATTGGTAGTGTAAAAATAACGACCATTTAAAAAACAAAAACTCCTGGTTAGACCAAGTTCTGCGTGCTGTGCTCGGAAGCCACCTCATATTTGCAAGTGAAGAGGTCATTATGATTTACGCCAAGAAGGAGCAGGCGATACAGAGAATGCAGCCAGATAATTTTCCGTCTCACCGCTACATGATAAAATTTTACTTTTGCTCGGTTTGGGAAAAGGAATATACTACCTCTGAAATGAAATGAATCTCTGTTAGCCTGTTTATTCTGATTGAGGTGTGTATATATATATGGAGCATTTTTATTCAGTTTGGGCTTCGAAACCAATTCTAATTGGAGTATTAGGCTCCATGTAAACTCAGCTTATGAAGGATTTTTCATAAAAGCAAGGTGTGAAGGATTAAATAGTTAATTATTATTTATAATTTTGTAATGTTCTTGGCTATATTTTCTATTAATTTTGTAATGTATTAGGCTTAATGAAAGCCTGCATTCTCTTAGAAAATTCCGACATTTTCCATGTAATAACAAACCCAGAACAGTATGGGGGAAGTATTTGCCATAGCTGAATTTGGGCTGTAGTAACAGGAAGGCTTACTTTAGAAAGAGCCTATTAGTCAAATGAGTTAACAGATGTACCAGATGTTTGTCGTACTCCACCACCTCTCTTTGAACACTCGATGAGCTCCAGGAATATTTTTGGCTTGTTCCAAACCCAATGGAAAATGATTGAAATTATGACTGAATTCGTTTCAATATGTTTTCTTGGTACTGAGTTTCTGACTTTATGCTAAAAAGGCACCAAAGCAATGTCTGACTATTTCCCACACTACAATGCAATGTTTAGATTTTTTTTTTAAACATAAATCATTTTTAGTTAGGATTAAACCAAAGGTGTTTTTATTATGGACTGAGATGTGTTGCCACTGTTGTCCTAAGGTTTTTGTGTGTATTCTTATTTGAATCTCTATAAGTTTATGCGGAAATATGGAAGTAAAATATACGAAAATGAGTTGTGTCCTTTTGAATTAGATCCATATTTCCCAAATTCCAAGTGCCCACCGTTGTTACATTTTTCACCTCTCTACCCAATTCAATACCTTAACTTATTCTCAACAAATTAAACACCAAGATGTGATTCAGAGCTGCAGAAAACATGTTTAGAAGGCTGTCTATTAATCTGTGCACTGCACACCTCACGGCGAAATGATTCCAGATCAGCTGGTGCGGATACAAATTGCTCTCCAAATGCATTCTCATGACCTTCTTGAAACAATGAATAGTATGGCACTCTTTTTGAGAATGAGGATGACAAGAAGGTTTCTATGGCAATGGCACAATATGAAATAAATCTACGTTTATTCTTTTCTTTCTTGCTATATTCTGTGATCCATAATTGTGTTCATGTAACGTATGCACTTTTGCCAATTTTAGCTGAGTAAAGAGTAAGTGCCTTTGATGCTCTATGTAGCTTCCAGCGCTGGGCAGGCTGAATATCTGGCGAGCAGCTTGATTCAGGAAGGGCATTAAAAAAATGCTTTAGATGACATGCTTTGGAGATCGGCTTTTGTACAAATTGCATGTAAATTTAACTTTCCTTTTGTATCCATTTCTTGGTTGTAGGAGTTGGACAT
Source organism: Gymnothorax javanicus (assembly GCA_029692085.1). NCBI lineage: Eukaryota > Metazoa > Chordata > Actinopteri > Anguilliformes > Muraenidae > Gymnothorax > Gymnothorax javanicus. The sequence continues at coordinate 80,451,872 of CM056195.1, forward strand.
CTGAGCATTTAGGACGGCCTTGAATTTTATATAATTTTAGGGCAAGGCTTTAATCTCTTTGACAGAGCAATTTATCCTGCCCTGATCCCACAGCAATAAACCGAAGTACTAATGAGGACATGAAATATACACCTATGTAAAAGCATTTAAATGCCATTCAGAGGGAAAGTAAATTAGAAAAAGTAGTATTCATACGTGTTATGCACACAAAGTTGCTTTATACCAGTGTGTGCGTGACTCATTATCTCAAATCATTATTTAAATGTAAAAAGCCGTCAGGTAAAAATGGCAGCAAATTACAAGTTTTAATTCAAATGGAGGTGGTTGGTAAGGAGGAGCCAGGTTTATCCCCTTTTAGTTCATTTTACAGCCTAATTTCTAAGGTTGGACATCAAAAATGCAAAAGGAGGAAAACAACAAAACAGTGATTGTATCTTGCTGACCTGTATTAAATCGGGGACCAGTACAACAGAAGATTTTTGTTTTCGTTTTCTTCATCAACTTTAGAGACATTCATTTTAGAAATATGCATCATTCTGAATACATGCCTGTAACACTTTCCCAAGGAAGTTAGTACAGAGGCAATGTCGGACTCCAGGAAGTGTTGTTCTGCTAAAACGGATGCACAGGTGTTGAATAGATGATGTCATCAAGTTTGGTAGTGAAGGAACAGCCACAAAAGGCCCTGAAGTTGTTTCAGGCACCGCTTCATGGAAAAACTCGGGTTTTGAAACAATCCACTTACTGATGGGTGTATATTGTGATTGTATATTACATTGTCCTGTCCATCCGTTTATCTACATCTGTCCATCCATCCACAATTTGTTCTCACTCTAAAGACTACAATTTGTTGGATTCTTTTTCATTTTGTTTTGTGGGTCAATGGTGATATGAAGAGGATCCCTATTGATTTTGGTGATGATTGGAAAATTTTAGTCAAATAACGTGTCATTGACAAGGCTGCCATGAGGGCTTATTACCACGCTTTGTGCGGGTTGTCTTAATTTGAGACATTACATGAGCTGGGACCATATTGGAACACCTATGCAAATGAACATCATTCAAGATTACATGGACTATCACAGGCGAAAACTGTGCTATGCATCACGGAAGCTATATTCAGAATATGAACTGAACCACATCTGGTGTTCTCTGTTCCTCAAACAATAACCTGGAGCACCTCAAGTTAAACTTTTTATTCACTGTTTTCCAGAAGAAAATTCAGAATGAGTGCTTTTAATGAGAAAAAAAAGAGGAAAAACCAATAAATATCAAGTGTCTTTGTTCCGCTTAATTTTGGACAGGCGCAGATGGTTAACTAGTCACTGCTTTTCAGTTTCTGACATAATATTTCATGCTTTTCAAACTTTTTGTGATGTTGGGTTGAACAGTATGTATAGTGCATTCCAGTGGTATATGTGCTGCAAAACAGTTTTTTTTTTTTTTTAAAGATTTTTTTTGGGGAATTTTTCCTTTATTTGACAGTAGTACAGTGTAGAGAGACAGGAAAGTTGGGGAGAAGAATAGGGGAAGACATGCAGCAATGACCTGAGGCAGAATTCCATCTCAGGTCGCTGCAAGGACACAGCCTTTATGGTGGTACTCGCCAGGAATCGATGGTTACCGCACCCCACAAAACAGTTTTTTAAAATAAAATTTGGTTTTATACTCCTGCATATCATAGGTCCAACGCTGCCAGCTGTCCGAATGCCTTGCTCGTTGCTGTTAGGGTTACTGTGGCACTATTTTTCTATGCTAGTGGGTCATTCCAACACCCACTCAGCTCAATTGGAGGCATGACCCAATCATGGCGAAAAGCATTTTTTTTTTTTTTTTTTTTTTTTTTTTTTTTGAAGTTTCAATTACGAAAGGGGTAGGCTTGATGTTTTTTATTTTTTTATTACATACCAAACATTAAACAATATGTCAATGTCAAATAATAATAATAATAATAATAATACAATTCATGATTAACTTAACAAAAACAGATCCTCCCCTGTCTGGATTTGACCTCATGCACGAGCAATTTAACTTTGTCTTCGGAGAAACGTGGCGACCTTCCTTTCTCCATCACGGGTTTCGGTTTGAGGATTTGGGATAGCGCAGCCTGCTCCGAAAGGCAATGGCACCTACACTGTAAAAAAAAAAAAGTTGTCTCAACTGAAAAAAGTTAGTGTCCAGGCTGCCTTAAAATTTTAAGCTCATTGAACTTGAGATGATAACTTGAGGTAATATTCAACTTATAATATTAAATTCAGTTAACTTGAAATTTTAAGGCAGGCTTTACACTAACTTTTTTCAGTTGAGACAACTTTTTTTTTTTTTTACAGTGTAGCACACTGATTGGTTTAACTGGCGTAATGCCCAAACCACGCCTATGCATAATGTAACGGGTAGCGCTGGTGTTTTAGGGATATAGGCAGGTGTGCAAGATAGCAACTTTTGCGGGGGAACGCTTCTTACGCAATGCTAAATCCCCAAATGACAGCTTTAGGGACTCTGGCGCAAGATAGGGCCCAAACTCCCTTACACTATAACTCAAAAACCCAGAGTGACTTTCTTTGGTAGTACCTCCTCTTCAAATTCAAGCAACACAGACTCACTGTCATCTCTCACTCCTCCACGAGTTACCTGCAGCCGCAGGGCACTTTTCAAAACTCCCCTTTTAGATAGGCTTTAATTTCCTCCATTGACACTCCAACTGGCACTCCCCAAATCACTCCCTTTGTCCGCTTTCCTCCACTTTCAATCCGGCTTGAACTAACCACTTTACTTCGTCCTATTTCGGTAATCTTACCAGCCCGCTCTCACTGCTTTTCATCCTTGCAAACAATCAACAAGTTACTATCTTTCAGGACTTTAGCCATACGAATATCACCTACCTTACCGTTCAAAAGCCCGTTTGCCAACTTTCTCCTTAGTTTTTGGTGTTTCAATAAAAACTTTTGGATCCTGCATCTGGTGTTCCCCTGACCTCTTCTTAACAAACATGGTGTATTCAAGCCATTTTTATTATGTACTACATGTTTCTCAGAAAACCCATTTAGATTTTTTCAAAAACTGTTGTACATTGTATAGGTTGTATACAGGCCTTGTGGATTTTAGGATGTAATTATAGACTCTGAGAATTTTCGAGAAGCCATTGGTATTGTTAAGCATTGGTCATCGTATTGTTTACAAATGGAACACCTTCGATATGATGATGTTCCATACATTAAATCAACAGTTGGACAGGATACATTGAGAGGATTTCCTTGGATAAGGTCTTCCTCATCTGCCAAGATTTCCTGAAGAAACACGATCTCTGTTTCATCAATGTCATTGTTTGATGTAGTAACATCATCTGTTGTGCCATTGTTATTGTCTGTGTCTGGTTTTGGTCGTTTTTGGACATTTGAAATAACATTTGCTGCATATCTTGTCACCGTCTTGTATTGTCATCCATCATTCACCAACAATGAGTATAGCCATTGATTTTGTTGTCCATTTAGGTTACGAGCACCCTTACTACATCTTTGAACCTTGTCGTGCAATTGTTTATCACACATTTCTTTGGCATAATTGTGTTTTTGCAATCTGAATGCACTGTATTTATGATTTATAAAATGTATCACATGAAACAGCAGCAGTATGTAAAGCATGAGCATACAACAGGGGTAGGGAACCTTCTCCAGAAAGAGCCACTGTGGGTGCAGGCTTTCATACCAACCAAACTGCTACACGCCTGATTCTATGAATCAACCTCTGGAATGTTTGTTAAGGGCCTTGATTAGTAGAATCAGGTGAGTAGCAGCTTGATTGGTATGAAAGCCTGCACCCACAATGGCTCTTTCTGGAGAAGGTTCCCTACCATTGGCATGCAACAATGTTAAATGCTTTGTGGTTCACAAAATCATTGAAGCATGACCACAAGCCCAGACTACGCTTTGCTCAATGGAGCAAAGACAAGGTCTGGGAGATATAGAACCTATACAATGTACAACAGTTTATGAAAACATCTAAATGGGGTTTCTGAGAAATATGTAGTATATAATAAAAATGGCTTGAATACACCATGTTACTGGTCTTGCAATTTAACAACAATCGCACATTATTTAGCCAACTATATGAGGCAACTTTTGTGAAAATATCCTAGGTGTGTTTTCATAGGAACCTGCTTGTTTTCAAGATGAACTTTACGTTGTGCATCAAGACAGATGCATTTTTCAGTGGAAAATTGTCTGAAACGTCCTCAGTTTTTCACATATATACTTATGTTTGGCATTAAAATGTCCATCATGTTGTTGTGTAGCCATTAAAAATCATCTGGTTTTTCAGAACAATCATTTATGGGTTTAAATATGGACTTTTCGAGGCCTTGCCCCACAAAAATCTTGAAATCACTAAATAGGTCACAGTTCTCTTCCTGTATGCAAATTTCACATTTCAAATCTATTTTCTGGACAGTCCCACAAGTAGGTACATATAACCAGAAGATGGTTCAAATTGGGCTTTGGGCAAATTTGCCTATACCCTGCAAAACCTCCTTTGGTAGAAAGGTAGGTGATAGTCCAAGGATGAGTTGATTCAATTTTGGAAGTGATCCGGGATATATTCTGGATTCTAGATCCGGAAGAAGTTAAAATATACCTGAATAGAATGATTGTCCCAAATGTAATGAACAGATTTTCATAAAATTTCCATGTTAAATTGAATCTACACTAATGTAGAATTTATTATATTTGTTGGTGATCTGGATAATATTCTTGTGGGTTCAGAACCAAGAATAATGGTATTATTATTATTATGGCATAATATGACGAAGCTGTGTACTCTACTGAGTGCCCTTCTAGTTTCTTGTATTAATTTTCCTTTGTTTTCCTTTCTTCATTCAAAACTCATCTTCCCTGTTCTGTTCATTAATTGCTCCGTGCTGGTTTCCCCGTTCGTAGCCACACCTCCCTGCATGCTCCTTAGATTCTCTCACCTACAGCCCATTGTAACCAGTCACACTTCCTTCCCAAATATTCCCCCTCTTCAGAGTAGTCGAGTTCAAGTTTGTCCTCCAGATTCTTCTTTGTACACATTACAAGTGTTCCCTGATTTCCTAGATTCTTTGGTCAGAATTTGGCTTGTTTTCTGGTTCTCCAATTCTGTCTAGTCCCTGTGTGAGATTCTTTGATTTCCTGTTTGGTTTTTGACTCACGACTTGTCTACTGTTTTGGCTTTGACATACCCACTTCCTGGTCATTTTTATCAACTGATCAAAATTCCTTGTTAACTTTTTAGCTGGATGGTCTGGAGATCATGAACACTGAACTTTGTGAAAATTGGATGAAGTCCCTCAGATGAGTGAATTTATCCACAAATGTTCATGACAATGAAATCATGGAAAGTTTTGGGTGCTGAAGTTGTTGGGTCGTAACAACAAATCAGAAGAAAAAAAATTTCTGTTCTAATCCATGCAGTTCCTGAGAGCCAAAATGTAAATATACTGATTAAAGTGCCCCCTTGTGCCTGATTTATTTCAAATTTAGTATGCAGCGTCTATGTTCCATTATGAATGAGCTTATGAAGTGTCATGAATATCAACAATTCACATACTGGTGTAGACATTGCATATTTCATTTTATAAAAGATTGTTCCATTCCGAAACCAGTAAAATTCATCTGTGCCTTTGGGTTGGGTTCTGAGCGGCACCTCTGTAAGATCTGCAAACACTGATCGTGGGGGAGCCCAGCGACTGTATGCGACAAATGGCTGATAAGCTCAGTCCAGAGCCATGCCAGATAGCAATTTTTTTGTGGACTTCCTCCCCAAGATGCTTATTAAGGTGTTAATGGTCTTACTGTTACTTTGTTTGGGGGTGTAGTTGCAAGGCTCTGGCTGACACAATGCCCCTGTGGGAGTCATATTACTATCCTTATTCTTAAGTTGAAGTCCAGTTATATTAATCTGTTTAAGATAATCTAAATCTCTAGGAATTTCATAATATGTTTATATGTTCAATATCCTGTTAAGAAATCACTTATATACTTATAACCCAATTAAACTATATATTAATTCATCTTAAGACTTTTTCATGACAACTGCATCATATTAGTACATATTCATATCATGTTTGGTCTTGTTATTCTCGGGGAATCTAAGGAGTTGAATGGAGTATGTTTCATTCCCATTGAAATTATGGTTCGTTCCTTTTGGAAACTCCTGAGAATTTGGTCCGAATACTCTCTGGTAATCACCCTATTCTCCTCTCTCTGCTGAAGTGTTTTATTTCATCCTTCCAATGGTGGGAACCCAAAACCGGATTCGACCCCCCTTCTAGGTGTTTATGGCCATGCCGCCTGGATCAAAGACGTGATTTGGCTTAAAGCAAAGAGAAACAAACCATTCTGGGAAGATCGTATTCGATCTGTCCCAGCGAATTTTGTGAAAATACGTGAGTAGCCTTTTCAATGATGTAACATCGTAATTGAAATGTATCCTTTTCCTCCATGTATGACTTTATTCTCCTCTTCTAAATTATGCGTAACTTGTAATTGGCTTAACGTTGATTTGTTTGATTTAAGCTTTTGCCTACCTGGTGAATAAATTGTTGTCATTCCTTTAAATTGCGTGGTCTCCGTGACTCCTAATCCTTTTATTCTTTCTACATTTTACGACCCGGTACTTAGATGAGTCCTTACATTCCAGACTAGCTAGCTGATGTTTTAAAAAAGGTAGTGATGGGTTTTTAAGTTGGATTGCAGATTACGGTCTACTTATATAAAGGGTTTATGTAGTATCGGTCCTGGGGATTTGGCCTTAAGGGCACCCCTGGGCTTGTAAGCCGGTGCCTGGTCAATCTCCATTGGTGCACATAAATCTGGGTTCATGATATGTTTATGCCAAAGTTGCTACTATCATGGTAATTTCTTCCATCCTCTAGAACTCTCACCGAACTAAGATCCGCAACTGCGCTATTACCCGGGGCGTCAGTTGAGTAACTGGTTTTCACGGATGAGTCTGTTAGCTGCCCGAGATTCACGCATGTGTCCCTAAACTATAAGTTCTAATTCTAATTTGGAGTCAGATATTTAACGAGGGTATAACTAAATTTGGTATCCTAAATTTATTATGGAGTCAGATTAATTGTAACCGTTGTGCTTTTTGAGCCCCGTCCTTCAAACGGAGAAAATATATCCATTTTATTGTGATTCGCACCAGCCAGGACGTCGCGCGATATAATACTAGCCAAAAAGAACATGTTGAACCTTAGCCCTACAATTTCCGCCGTTGGTTATTGTTTTGTGGGTTTTACACTGGGAAATATTGCCGACTGCATTTTGATTGGCCGTTTGCCATTTTGTTTGTGTGAGTCAACAGGGACTTTAGGAAATTTAAGCAAATGAGGCCCGTTGAAGTACACTGAATTCCAAAATTTTGCCAAAAAATTTTATGAAATTTGGAATGCATTTGAAGAATGTTGTAGTGATTGTGCCTAATAATGGTCCTTTGGACCATTAGATCGGAAGATATTGGCCATAAAAGCCATAATGAGCCATGTTTTCAAATTCTATTGATGTATAACTTAAAAAAAAATTAATCATGCTGTGATACATTTTTGTCAGCTTGGTCTGTAGATGGTGCCCACCAAGTTTTGTGAGAATTGGATTGACGGCTTTTGCCTAGTTTTTACCTTCCATTTTAAATTTTGTGAAATTGGCTGGAAAAATTTGCTGATTTGTTAATTTGCGGCAATGTGATCAATAGATTCGGGAGCTTTCAAGGAATCCGGGGAAAAAAAGAGGTTTTTTTGGCTAAAGTGCTTACTATAGCGCTACCAGCTGGTGGAAATGTGTAATTTTTAATGTCTGAGGAGCGTGCACCATTCTGGCCCTGCCCTGAAAATTTTTCATGCATAACTTTCACAATTTAGGCAGCAGTGGCACTTTTACCAACAATAAACAAACAAACAAATAAATAAAATACTTGAGCCATTTCAGTAGGGTTCCTGGCACTGCTGCTTGTGGGACCCACTCTGCTCCCAGTCCCCTTGGACATGGACCCCTAATGATACCTCGTCAGTGTGAACAGACCCATTCAGTGGTAGCATACACGTATTCTCTCAAACCTGAATCACTGAGCAATAATGGACATTCTCCCCCCCACACCACCCCTACACACACACTTACACGCACATCCACTATGCCGTTCTCTCCCTTTTAAATAAAATATGCTTATTGAAGAGCAGGGCTGATGAGAACATTTTCTCCATTCCTGACACGCTCTAAATCAGATTAGTGCTCCAGCTCTCGGGCCCAGAAAATGGCTTCCTGAGCAGACTATTTGCTCATCAGCATATTTAAGGTCTGGGCAGATGTTTTCTTGCAATTTATCTCTCAGGAAAAGAATGGTGGGTAATGCAGGAGACTGCATTCCAATCAGAAAGCAGAGGAAAAAAAACTTGGGCTAGAATTACATCATAAAATACACTGAGTTCATGACACCATAAACACCATAATATACACACAGAGTTCATTCTCCAACACTAAAAAATACATAGAGTTCAAGACAGAATAACTGCCATAAAATAGAAAAAGAGTTCATTACAGCATAAACACTATAAAATGCACACAGAGTTCATTACTGCATAATCACCATAAAATACACACAGAGTTCATTACAGCATAACTACCATAAAATACACACATAACTTTCACACTATAAGCACCATAAAATAGGCAGAGTTCATTACACTAACACTATAAAATACAGAGTTCATTACACCGACACCATTTTCTACACACATCATTCCTCACACCAAAAACACCATAAAATATGCAGAGTTCATTACACCACTGTAAAATACACATAAAGTTCATTTGCAGCAAATAAAGTCCCATATTGCCATAAAAAATAATAAGTATTCACTTGTTTGTTTTTTGATGACTCTTACAGGGTTGCTCCACCATATGCACTGAGAAATGTCCAGTGTTAATTTAGCCTAATTAAGTCCAACAGGGACTGTTTGTACCCTGCAAGAGTTAATTTATCACTCAACATTTTACGATAGTGCCAATGAAAATCACTATACTGTAATTAAGGGCTTTCAGATACATATAGCACCCTGCTGCAGTCTGCATTCTGAAACAGGGCCTGTGACATGTAATTCCATCCTGCTCTGGCAGTGGATTTTTAACAGCATTCATCCTGGTGCTCTAAGTGCAGTCAGCACTGACAAAGACAGAGCACTCCTCAGTCCTAATGTCCTCATTATGCAGCATAGACACGCCTCACTGTCAGTAAGCCACAGCGCTCTTGCTGCCTATGCAACTCAATACAATACCACATTCAGCTCTGGTCTGGAGTCCCAAAAAACGTTATGCACACAGGCACGCACGCAGACAGACACCTGCGCACGCATACATACACGCACACACGAACACACACATACACACACACACACACACACAGGCTCTCAGCACAGCCCCGTGTTTTGGGGGGCGGGGGGTTTAAAAAGTATACAAAGGGCATCCAGCATGTGAGGAAATATCACAAAATTCAAGCATTAAATGCACCAGGGGTAGCACTGAAGGTGCGCTTTTTGTCCTGTAAAAATTTTGTGAGTTTTGCTTAGAATATGCAATGTGAATATAAGCACAGATATTGGCCCTCATTTATCAAACGTGCGTACACCAAAAAAATGGGTGTACACCAAATCTCCCGCAAGGATCAGCATTTATCAATCTGAACGTGAGCGAACGCTCCACAAAAATCTCACGCCAGGTCTGACCAGGTGTACGCAGATTTGAAACCAGCGAACAACATGCAGGAACGAGGGCAGCTGTCAAAATTATTAATAATATGCAGCAATTTGGACGTCATGCTGTTGTTGCTTTTATTAGTAAAATGAATAAATAGGCTGAATAAATAAATAAGACACCTGTGTTGAGAAATTGATTAAACTTATATTTTGAGAAAACAACCTGCTTGTCAGGCCAGACGGCTGACAATTACAATCAATTTGATTAAGTGCAATGCGTGGCTTGAAAGATATGCAGTGTGGTATGTCAGATGCTCATCCAGTCAGATATATACTGAATGACAAAAGAAATGCAACTTAATTAAAGCCAGTCTGGAAAATAAGTTTGCGCGTAATTATTTTAGAAAATCAAATTTATTACTAGCGCGTGCACATTTACACTCGTTTCATTCCAACCAAGCATTTATCATATCAATTTGTTAAAGTTAAAAGTGCTTTTACTAAACATCATCAACCCCCTCCATAGCGGGGAACATTTAACCATTGATGATACTGTACATATTCTGATGTGCAATGCAAATAAAACCAAATGCAACTTTGTTAATTGTAATGCTCATAACCAAGGTCCTCAAAAATCACATAATGTAGGATACATTCTGCCCATTAACTGGGTGTCATATTTATAGCATAGTAAATGACATTTTATAAATACATTCTAATTACTTGTTTTCTGTCTCTCAATGGGTATCTACTAACTGGTACATGTTCTGTGCTTCCTACAGGAGATTTTGTTTGGTTGTTGTCTGTAGTGTTTGGTAATGTTTGGACAGTTATGTTTTCCATTTCATCTGCACTGGTTTGTTTTGAAAAACTCATTGCTCAGTCATGTATTTCTCCGCCTCGTGAGCTTAACTGGAGCTTGGCATAATGGAATCACATGGTGCTCAGTTACATCTGGGCTACTTCTAAGTGGTCCTACTTCTCCTTAGGAGCAACCAAAGGGACAAAGCATAGATACTGCTTGATGCTTCCCTGAGAAAAATATGAGCTTGTACTGAGGTACTCATTTTAGCGGCACTGGAGAAGCATCATCCGCAGAGAAGTTCACCAAACAGCCTCATTTATATCCACTTCTTCTATCTGAGAAATGTATGAGAAGTACAATCCATAAATGAGATCTATAAATGTCATATTCCCTTCAGTGAATATTAAATCAACAGCAGAAATGTGAAATATGAAAACATTTATTACAACGTTTATAAACAAAGTGTAATAGCACTGCATAGTCGGCTAAAAGTGCACTAACGATCATGTCCGATGAATGTTGGAAGGTGGCCCTGCTGACTTACAGAGGAACAAGGTCTCACGTTCTGGAAGATAACTCCGACCCACAGGAAAGACTTGCAGAATTCTGGACTAAATATCATCAGAAGGGGTACCCAAGCGAATCTATTAAGGGTCTGCAAACATTTGGGAGCCATAATCCAGGCCCCAAAAAACAAGGAGAGCTAAATCCGCGTCAAAACATTGGAGTAATTTAGTACAATGAAATGAGATAAAATGTTACCCTAATACAGGTCAGAATTTAATATACTGTGATTGCATATTTGTCACACTTAAATGTTTCACATCACCAAACAAATTTTAGTATTTGACAAAGATAACCTGAGTAAATACAAAATGCAGTTTTCAAATGATGATTTCATTTATTCAGGGAAAAAAGCCATCAAACCTACATGAAAAAAAAGTAACCCCCCCCCCTTGTTAAATCATGAATTAACTGTGACTAACCACATTTTTTTAGTTTAATTTCACTAGCCACACCCAGGCCTGATTGCTGCCAGACCTGTTGAATCAAGAGATCACTTAAATAGAACCTGTCTGACAAAGTGAAGTTGTTAAAGTTAATTTCACTAGCCACACCCAGGCCTGATTGCTGCCAGACCTGTTGAATCAAGAGATCACTTAAATAGAACCTGTCTGACAAAGTGAAGTTGGCTAAAAGATCTCCTAAAGCAACACATCATGCCACGATCTAAAGAAGTTCAAGAACAGATGAGAAACAAAGTCATTGACATCTATCAGTCTGGAAAGGGCTACAAAGCCATTTCTAAAGCTTTAGGACTCCAGCAAACCACAGCAAGAGCCATTATCCACAAAAAAATAAACTTGGAACAGTGGTGAACCTTCCCAGGAGTGGCCGGCCTACCACAATTACTCCGAGAGTGCTTCGACGACTCATCTAGGAGATCACAAAAAAAACCCAGAACAACGTCTTACAGTTTTTCACTATTGCTAAAACACATTCCATGAAACATTGCTCCATTTTCCCAAAACTCTAAACACAAAACACTTTTCTCAAGCTACATACACAAAACCACACATCCTCTTTTCAAAACCAAACTTTCACACCAAAACAGTTGCTCATATGCTCAAAACCAAACTTTGACACCAAAATCACTCTCAAAGCCTGCAAAAATGTGAACACTACAAAGCCTCATTACATACTACAATAAAAAAACTGAAAACACAATGTTCAGGGTGTGAGAATGATCTTTTTACAGTTTTCACAACTTCCAAGACACATTTTTAGAAACCTTATCTGTTCTCAAAATATATTACTGTAGAGTATTGGGCATTCATAGATTTGTGTGTTTCATAGACACAATATGTAAATTACTGTAAGAAAACGAAGAAAATGCAGTTACTGAATTGCACATGGACTCCGTAAAAAAAAAAGAAAAACATGCATTCAATAGAAACATCAATAGACATGTTCCGCAATCTTTTCACTGCAAGGATACTGTGATGAACCCATTGTACTCCACTATACTGTGGCCAAAAAACAACTACATACAGCACCTGTTGTTCTCTGAATGCCCAGATAATGGTGGCCACTGAGAACCTGCTAAGGCTTGGATGGACTCTTCATCCTGCTTCAGTCATTGATATGCCGTGGACAGTGACATGGTCAATGACTGTAGCTCTCATTTCATCCGTAATGACGAAGCATGGTCATCTTGCTCTCCCTCCTTGCTCCCCTCCTCTCCCTCCTTGCCCCCCTCCTCTTCCTCCTCTGACACGTACTCCTCTTCCTCTCCTATGCCTCTGCCTCTGTCCATTGTTGCTGTTTGGAACCTTCAGCAAACGGTGCATTCTGAACTGGCCCATATGTGTGCTCACATCATTTGCAACAAGTGTCTTCAATTTTGAGTCTTTGTGTTTAATTAATGACACCAGGTGTATTCATTGTGTTCAAGTTTTGCTGACTGTGGCTAGCATTTTACATCATATGAGCTTCAATGTGCAAAATGTGTTTAGTGATTGAGAATTTGAGCAGAAGTTTTTGCAACATGTGTTTTAGCAAGACAAAATGTGTTTAGAGTTATGAGAAAAGGGGGGTTGAGTTTTGTGAATTGTGTCTTAACATGTGAAATGTGTTTATAGTTTTGGCAAATTGGGGCTAGTTTTATTAAATGTGTTTAGGGAACCGGTCATTTGGTTTAGAGAGTTGGGATTTGTATTTTAGCAATTGTGAAAAACTGTAAGAACTGCAGGCCTCACTCGCCTCAGTTAAAGTCAGTGTTCATGATTCAACAATAAACAAGACTAGGTGCAACCTAGTATACGGCTGGGCCGCCAAGTGCTGTATGAGAATGTGGGCCCAAGAAAAGGGTGCTAAATGAGTCAAAGCTCACGCAATTATATACTATTCAAAAAAAGTAGGGGATATTTTATTTTGAGATCAAAATTTTCACATATACAAAGGAGAAACCATGTTGTATAGTTCCTTACTGAGGAAGCATTTCCAAAGAAATTCATCACCCAAACACATCCATGTCACGATCTGCACGGGATGCTATTGATGATCAAGGGGGTTGTGCCACAAATTTGCATGACTCTGAATTGGAAGGTTAGAGCCACTGTAAAGGAAGATTTTGAAGAGAAAGCATCAGATTATCAGTGGTTGAAGTCGTTAATTAAACAGAGACCATCGCCGCCTAACACAGGAGGAGAGGTTACGTGCCCTTGGCATGCTACAGGTTGGCACAAGACAGGTCGTTGTGGCAAGGGCAATGAATGTTCCCCACTCTGTCATCAGCAGATTATGGTCCAGACATCGTGTTACAGGGTCTGTTCAGGATAGACCACGATCCGGTCGACCAAGGGCAACAACTCAGGCTCAGGACAGATTCATCTGCACTATTGTCTTGAGAAATCGTATGGTAACAACAAATCAGATAAGGTCTCAACTTCAAGGGATACTGGCTTGGTAGTGAGTGGCCAGACCATCAGGAATCGTCTGCACAGATTTCACTTACCGCCCGGCGTCCTCGTGTCATTCCCTGTTTGAGGGATCGTCACATTAGGGCCAGACTCCAATGGTGTCGTCATCATCAACGCTGGGATAATCGCCGATGGAACAACGTAATGTTCTCAGATGAGTCGAGGTTCACTGTGGACTTCCTTAACAGACGCAGGAGGGTTGGCGCCGGCGTAGCGAAGCGTTTCCATGGCGTTAACGTCATTAGACATGATCCGTATGGGGGTGGATCTGTAATGGTGTGGGGAGGCATCACTGCTGCCGGCAGAACAGACTTGCATGTTGTTGCTGGACGTGTCACAGGGCAGTACTACCGGGACAACATCCTGGCACCCCATGTTGTGCCGTTTGGCGTCGTTATGGCCACCGTTTCATTTTCCAAGATGACAATGCCAGATGTCATAGGGCCAGGATCGTTACAGATTACCTCCAGCAGCAGAATATCACCACATTGCCATGGCCAGCACTCAGTCGGACCTTTTCCCCATCGAGCATGTCTGGGACATGCTTGGACAGCGGCTTACATCGCGTCAACAACCTCCTGCCAATGTCCAAGAACTTGCTGCAGCATTGCAACAGGAATGGAATAACGTTCCCCAAAATGACCTGGGGCGTCTCGTTAGGAGTATGCCACGCCCGGTGAGCTTGTCTAGCCAACCGAGGGGTTTTACCCGCTACTGACTCTGTTTCACAATGGTGGTAAATTTGCTGTGTGACCCTGTGTTTGTAAGACCCTTATTCTGGAGAATCTGTCCTTCACTGACTGTACACAGGGTTTGAATAAATTGACAAATGTTTCCTTAATGTTTTTATGTCATTTGTTTCCTTCCTGACCTCATGATCTGCATTTCATGGTACTTGTAAATCCAATATCCCCTACTTTTTTTGAATAGTATATGAAGTGCAAGTTTAGTACTGAGCTGGAGCTGATAAATTATTTACAAAGTGGGTGGGGAGAGTGTGAGTGTGTGGGAGTGGGAGAGTGTGAGAGTGAGAGTGTGGGAGTGGGAGAGTAAGAGTGTGAAAGAGTGAGTGTGAGTGAGAGTGTGATAGAGTGAGTGTGAGTGAGAGTGTGTGAAGGAGGTAGTGGGAGTAAGTGAGAGTGTGTGAGGTAGTGGGAGTGGGAGGTGGGGGGAGTGTTGAGTAAGGAAAACATATCAAAAGCAAGTTATACATTTGAATAGACAAAGAGCAGAGTAAGGGCAGCAGTTATTGATTTTGTGAATGTGAATTCGAGAGAGACAGCAGCAGCAGATGTAGATGGCAGTTAAAGTGTGTATGTATGTTTCTGAATTGTAATGAAACAATAAAGTTATCTTTACAGTTGTGCTAATCGGGGACGTGACGTTACTTTCGTGAATGCATGGCAGTTCCTGTATGGTGAGGGTGTAAGAACGAACGTCAAAGTTTCCTTTTTTTCCCCATGTTTCTTCTTTGGGCATGTTATGGACAAAGAATCCACAGTTTTGAGTAAAACCGCTTAGTAAATAAGTTTGAGTGAAGGAGTTGCCATGTGTTTACATTAAGCGTTAGACGATATTGGTGATGGTTGAATATGGTTAAGTATGTGACCAAAAAAATTGAAATGCAATTAATTTTAATGAATTTACGACCTATTGAAAGCTCTTGAAAAGGCTTCACACCAAGATCATGAGAATTGGCCGAGAAATAAGAAAGTTTTGGAATTTTATAGTGCCCCCAAATAGCGAACTGTTTGGTATTTACTTCAGTCACTGCGGATCAAAAAAAGTGTGTTGCGAAGTGAGCAATTTCGGTCAATTTTACCTCAAACATGCTAGACAGTCAAAAAAATGATATAATCAATGTTTAAAGAAATGAAATAAAATACAAGAATTCAGGAAAGAAAGCATGAACAATTTTCATAAGTGACAGTTACAGCCTGACCGAGTATTGCACTTTGTCACATAGCTAATATGATGATCAGAGGTGTATAAAGTACTGGAAAAAATAACTAAGTAAAAGTAGAAGTACCTTTACTGAAAGTTACTTTGGTTAAAGTTGAAGTGACCCACAAGGAAATTACTTGAGTAAAAGTCTTAAAGTAGCCCACATTAAATGTACTTAGGTACCAAAAGTATTTTGTGAAAGAATATACTTAAGTTTCAAAAGTGCGAGTATAAGCACAAAGTATTTTTCATAGTACATATAGAAAGAAGCAAAGCAACCACTCTTTGTTCTCTCCTTGTACTCTTTAATCAATTTTCAGGTGAATGAAAAATACAGTATTCAAAAAACAAACAGGCAGTCTCTCCTTTATTTACTTCTTTTTCTTC
This sequence comes from Gymnothorax javanicus, assembly GCA_029692085.1. Taxonomy (NCBI): domain Eukaryota; kingdom Metazoa; phylum Chordata; class Actinopteri; order Anguilliformes; family Muraenidae; genus Gymnothorax; species Gymnothorax javanicus. The sequence goes on from CM056195.1 coordinate 80,468,217, forward strand.
TTCTTTGAGTTCACTGGCAGTTTAAAAACCACTATTATTGACTATAATTAATAGCAGAATTACATAGTATCAATACCATGTTGAATTTTTGGTTCAGAAAACTGATTTTTCTTAACTACTAATTGGGATACCATTTGCTCACTGTAGCTGAAGTGGTTGCTGCAGAGGACAATGATTATTTTTGTAGCAAGGGAGAATTTTTTTTTTGAACTGCTGGATAGATACTATGGGCAAGTATATCAGGCTTAGCTGAGGAGTTTTATTCAGGCAACTCCTGAAAAACATGGATTGGAGTGAACTCGTCCATATTCTAAACCGTGTTCAAACTCAGCTTGCTTGTGAATATTCAATAACTGATCTAAGAGTGCCATCTAGTGGTAGAATATTGTAACTGCATGCATAAATTTGCAGCTCCATGTCCGCTGCACTGATTTGTATAGAATAACTGGATAGCTGACGCCATAGTAAACAGCGCTGGAAGGTAGAAGCAACCGAGCGGCCATATTGGTATGCCCGGTAGTAATCAACCATTACATTGAATTCTATGGCAGGGCTGACCCCGAGTCTATCTTTCCAGTGCAGCAAATATTTATCAAGTTATTTGGCAAGAAAATTCATTGGCTGCCGTTGCAATGGATATATCGTGAATAATAAGTGAATGTTATATGGCTCTTATTGATCTACCTTAACAAGACACCTTAGCCAGCTTTAATCAACTAGCCAAAGCAGTCGTCTCTAGAATATAGCCCACTTCAAATTAGTAACCCTTTGCGTTAGCCTAATTTATACACAAGATTTCACGACTGCATCTGACATTATCGATGAGATCCATGTCACACGCCATAACTTTTTTAAAGCCAGCATCATTGATAGGCAATGCTGTTTTATAATAGACTGGTCTTACACATGAAAATGTAGTAAAACAAAATTTGGGCTGTCGATGGGGTTATTGGCTCATTTATGGAAAGCTAAACTTCCACTGAAGTGAGTGCTGAGGATATATGTAACACCGAACGTCCCTGACTATTTTCAAGCTACAGGGAGAGAAAAAAACATGCTGAAAAAATAACAACCTGACGCCATTCATGGATTTATTCCACATAGCTAGCTTCAGGTTAATACCAATACTTCGCCTGTTTTGCGTATGATCCACTGATCTATATCAATCAGTGGTATGATCGTGAATATGCAGATGTTTAGAAAGCGCAACCGGTCCATAGGCTGACAGATCCCCTAATGCTAGGCAAACGTTAGGCAGTCACTGGTTAAATCATCAAGGCTAATTTTAACCAGCACAAACGAAGCAAACCTCATCGTATCGCCCAATAATCTGATTTGAATCTAATTTTGCAAGGTTACCAGTGGAAATGTATAACTGCTGAAGTGGCACAAAATGATCACTATCACAAATACCAAATAGTTTCAGCTAGCTACCGCTCACCTCTCCTCTCATGTGAATGACTACTTTATTATGCTAAGCTTAGCTGATGTAACATTATCTTTACCGAACCCATTTGCTTCCTACGACTGTCACCCTGGCTTATTGTCTGCAGTTCAGTGATGGCTAGGACTGAAAAAAATGGTAAACGAAACACAAGACATTCTTTGGGACTTTAAGTTGTACAGGATTGCATGTCACATCTAGCAAGCTTTTCTTAAATAAAGACAACAGTTGATGTCTTTTTTATTTATTTATTTAATTTTCCGTGTCTGTAAAGGGATGTTTCCCCCCAGAATGAGATGGCTACTTGTGGCTAGCTACGTCCCTGGAGACTAATGTTGGGCATACCAATATGGCGGCATGGTTACTTCAAAATTATTACGTCATCAGCTATCCAGTTTTTCTATATAGATCAGTGGTCTGCTGGCGGACACATCTGCACAAAGATACCCCGCCAAGCACCGTTGTTCTTCTCAAACACGCCAAATCCAGATAATCCTTAAATGATGAATTACATTCATATTTTAATTTGTAACGAGTAAAAAATGGCCAGTGTCAAAGTAACAAAGTGTTTATCTTTTAAATGTAGTACAGTAAAAGTCCAGGTTGCGTGAAACGCAAACTCAAGTAAAGTAAATCCTCAAACTATTTAAGTACTGTAACGAAGTGCATGTACTTCGTGACTATACACCTCTGATGATAGTGTATCCCAAGTCCCTTCATTGTACCTCTCTTCTCTCGTTGCGAGATTCAATAGGAAGATTAAGGAAATAATCCTGGTGCCGGCTACGAAATTCAAAAGGGAGATGGAGGAATGTAACACATTGTACCAATCTATCGTGAAAGAATCTTAACAATGGTCAGAATATGTTTTTAATTCCCCTATTCAACCTCGCAACTGATACTGTCCTCCATGCTTGTTAACTGTCGTATCGGTTGCAAGATTGAATAGGGAAATTAAAAACACATTCCGACCATTATGATTCTTCAACGCTAGATTGGTACGATGTGTTATATTCCTCTATCTCTATGGAATCTTGCAACCGGTACCAGAGAAAACACGCATGGAGGACTGAAACAAACTGAACCAATCTAGTATGAAAGAAGATTAGCCTAATAATGGTTGGATTTTGCTCGTAATGCAACAAAATTGAATTGAACTTTTTAAAAGACTGGGATGCTAGCTAGGGCAAGAATATCAGGTGCATCTGCTATATGAATATTTAATCCACCTTTTGCGGTCCATTAGAAGAAAATACGCATTAATTTTAGTAAAATGGTGACCAATATTGCAAAGAAACATTCATTGGCGTCAAAAATTGCACATTGTGAACATTTTATATGTACAAAATGTGTTTTAATTTAACAGTACATTTGCCTGATTATTGCAGTCTATTGCTAGACTGGATTCAAGTACTGGTCGTGTTATGTTGGCGTAGTGGGTACAATAACGTAGTGGAGAAGTAGCTACTTCAATGACGGGGTGTCCAATCCAGCTTGGCGTGATCTCTTAAACTTAATATTTTTCTTAAATTTATTGTTTTCATTGGTGTCGGTTACAATCGCTCTCATAGATACAATTAAAGCGGCCACCACAACTGCTTCTGTTCAAGCGAACCAACTCATGAATTCTTCCAGTATTCTTAATAAAATACTGTAACATAATAGCGCCGGCGCCACTTCCACCATGTATGTAGATAGTCCATCATGTGCGCATAAATGAGTGTTGCGCGTTCAATTCCACTTTTTAATTTCCGTTTTGGGGCAAACTCTCAAATCCAAGATCCAACAACAGCAAAGTATTTCGTTTCTGTTGCAATGTCTCAAAGCCGTATTTATAATGCAAATACACAGACCAGTTAATACGAGTGAAGTCAAATGCCTGGCCAGCCAGCCAGCCAATTGTTGGCCAACCAATCGTTGAAGTTCTTCCCCACCGGCCAACCAATCGCTGAACAGCCAGCCAGCCAATCGTCGGACAACCAGTCGTTGAAGTGCTTCCCATCTGGCCGACCAATCGCTGAACTTCTTCCCCGCCGGCCAGCCAATCTTTGAACTTGATCACTCAGGCACTCACTCACTCACTCACTCAGCGACATTCTTGTTTATAGGGGCCTGGCCGCTGCTCGGCCCAGCCCAAAAAGAGACTGGGCAAAAATGGCATCCATGGGAGAGTTCCAAGGCGAAAACCACTGCTGACCAAAAAGAACACAAAGGCTCCTCTCACATTTGCCAAAAAAACATCTTGATGATCCCCAAGACTTTTGGGAAAATATTCTGTGGACTGACGAGACAAAAGTTGAACTTTTGGAAGGTGTGCGTCTTGTTACATCTGGTGTAAAACTGACAGAACATTTCATAAAAAGAACATCATACCAACAGTCAAACATGGTGGTGCTAAAGTCATAGTCTGGGGCTGCTTTGCTGCTTCAGGACCTGGACGACATGCCATAATTGATAAAACCATGAATTCTGCTCCCTACCAGAAAATCCTGAAGGAGAATGTCCAACCATCATTTCGTGACCTCAAGCTCAGGCGCACTGGGGTTATGCAGCAGGACAATGATCCGAAACACACCAGCAAGTCCACCTCTGAATGGCTTAAAAAAAAAAAAGGTTTTGAAGTGCGCATTGCGCTAAAACATAGATTTCCTTTTGGAGGCAGGACAGGCTGCAATTTTTGACCGAGTACTTTCATAATTGGTATGAACATGCATTATACTTAATTTATGTCACCTATCGATTTTGGTTGCTATGGCAACAGTATTGGCCAAATAATGTGCCAGTTTGTGCTGAGACATAGAGATTTCCTTGTGAACCCAGTACAGGCTGGAGAAGCGGGCTTTGGGGGGCTACACCCATGCGGTCGCAGGCAATCGGACTATCTAGTTATTGTAAAAATCTTTTGTTATTAGCATATACACATTCACCTTCATTTCTTAAATAATTTCTTGGTTTTGAGGGCGCTACAACTAGTTGATCATGCGGTTGCATAAAGGGGCATTGATGTTCACAGGGTAAATGGAGAGTGTAATAAAAATTTTTGAGGTCAACTGCTGTTTATTTTCCCACCCTCTATAGAGGCAAATTGTGAAAGTGTCACCACTTGACATCCCAGCAGTCATCATCCCAACGGCCCTTTCAAGTGTTCTTGCATTAGGCATGGGATGTTGATAAAGGAAGCTATTTTGCAATTATGTTTTACAGAGTGTGGGTGAATAAACATGGCAGCGCTCCCATTTTCTTTTTTTTTAAAGATTTTTTTTTGGGATTTTTCCTTTATTTGACAGTTATACAGTGTAGAGACACAGGAAGGTTGGAGAGAAGAATGGGGGAAGACATGCAGCAAATGACCTGAGACAGAATGAACCCAGGTCTGGAAGGACTCAGCCTTTTAAGTGCGCTTAGACCGATGAGCCACCGGGCAGCGCTCCCATTTTCTTGGTCCCCAGACCCAATGCTCTGTCAACGTACATGTGTGGTCACCCAGTCGTTGTGACTGCTAAACAAAGTAATGACTGAAAAAAGTGAGTGTAAATATGCACGTGTGACAGTTGAAGGGTCCTGTCACTAGAAATGCCTCCTAATAAGTACGCGCTCTGACCACGTCGCCAAAGAGCCAGGCTTGTTGGCAAGGTAGCCAGGGCGCGTACTTATTTGGAGGCATTTCTAGTGACAGGACCCTTCAACTATCACATTAGCGTAAAGCATGGAGCATGAGGACAAGCTCCTGAAAGAGGGGGAGAGATGTGACAGTTGAAGGTTCCTGTCACTAGAAATGCCTCCAAATAAGTACGCACCCTGGCTACCTTGCCAATGAGCCTGGCTCTTTGGCAACGTGGTCAGCGCGTTTGACTCTTACCATGGGAGTCTGGGGTTCAATTCCCTGTCCGGGCCCACCTTCGGCCTGCCACACACGCATTAACAAATCAAATACGTACAGCAATACACAAAGCAGCTGTTAGGTCTTGTAATAACTTGTGTTTCTTTGTTGGTCAATGGCGATCACAGGCCAAATGTTGAATTGCCACATTTGCAGCCTCAAAAACCATACAAGTGCATGCCGATTAGATTAATGGTTCCAGATTAATTAGATTCTGATAGTAACACCAGAAAATAGTGCGTGTATGCATGTCCAGGTTATATTCTTTGAGTACAATAAGCAGTGAGGTGTCAGTGGAGAAATTAGGGATGTGGAAAGGATGCAGAGCAGGAGATGGTTGGTAAATGAAGCGACTGGGGATGAGGGTAAGAGGATTGACAGAAGTGTTAATAAACCAAGGATGATGGGAGAGGTGTAAAGATACAAGGGCCTAGCCATGTGCACCTTTACTTTTGAGCTGCTCTCAGTCTGCATGTATTTATAAAAGCTTTCTTCAGTTTTGATTTTTTTTTTTTGGATTGGTGTCCAGCCTTCCAGGGAACCACATTGCAGGACTTACGCTGTAATAAAACAGAAAACATGATTAGAAGGACTCAATGTAGCATAACAAGGTTGTAGTATTTGAGTAGCAGCTATGACATGAAAGATAGACAAGACTGATAAAAGAACCACAAATCAGACATCTCCCCATATCAGGTGTTAACTTATTTAGATTGCCATCAACTCTCTGGGGGTCCTGCTTCGGCTTCCCCTCAGGTCTTTCTATGCCTGCCGAACGCTACGGCATTCTGACATTCTTCAACGATGAAAAAGTGAATGAAGAGTTGGTGGAACAGACTAAGACAGCCTTTTTTGCTGTTTGTTGGATAGCGGTAGATGAAAAGAGGACACATACAAGCCACTGCCAGCAAATAGTTCTGGATGTCCTGCTGGTGCACAAAACATTGTTTGCTGCTGATGCTCCCCAACAATTTCAATGAGTGTCTGGAGTTGAAGTCATTCTGGATCTGCGAAAAGATGGACAATAAAGAGGCCGTTCAATATTTGAAGAAGATAACATCACAGTAATGCATCACCTACATTGTAAATTCTTCCAACCCCAAATTAATGCTTTATTGTATTCCTTTACAAGAAGGTTGGAGCTACATGATGACTCATCTGACAATTCCAGAGGATATCAACCCTATAACAACAGCCATCAGGAGATAGAATATCCCCCTGGTTTCCTCGAAATGTCAAAAAAGTGAAATACTCCAAAATAGCAAAACCGTTTGACACCGTCTACGTGAGCAAAACATGCATGCACAAGGCCCTAACAGAAAACCCATTTTTTGCCCATCAACAGGAGTAGGAACTCTTCATTCTGACTGTGGGCACCTGCCTCTGTGTAATTTTTTGGCACTTTATTTCCCTGTTTCCGTCTGAGAATGGAAAACAGGGACTGTCGCTGACCGATCACGGTGGGCCAAATATAAATGGCCAATTCGTTGTGCAATTCCTCCACAGGCCTTTACACGTTTGAGGCACAGTTGGGTTATCAGCTGCCTCTTTTTCCTCATGCTGAGAGGGATTTGGAGGTCCCCTCGGTTAATTGTTTTATTCGGCGTTGTCGGTCGGTCGGTCTGGACCAAGGGTCGGTCGTCTCTCTTACGCTCCATGTGGAAACAGAAGACCACCGCCGATAGGAGGCGCTGTTTGGCACCATCATATCGGGTTGGCCAGAGGGTTTGGCTTTCCACTTGGGACCTTCCTTTGAGGGTGGAGTAACGGAAGTTAGCTCCCTACTTCATTGGCCCTTTCAAAATCGTGCGGAAGATCAACCTGGTCACCGTCCAGTTGCAGCTCCCTAGATCCTTGCGCATCCACCCTTCTTTTCACGTTTCTTGGCTCAAACTGGTTAGCACTAGCGTCCTGGCACCGGTCGACAAACCACCGCCGCCACCACGGATGTTTGAGGGGAGGCCTGTTCAATGACTGAGAATGCACCTTTGTAAAAAGTGACTGGTCTAATGGTACAAGAAATTGTCATGGTTTAGGTGGTGTGTGTGTGTGTGTGTGAAGGACTTTCCTTTGTGGCTCTTGTCCCGGGACCATATCGAATTCCTTCTCTATCGGATTCTTTTCCCAGCTGGTTCGTCAGGCGTGGGCGGCGCTTTCACCTAAGTCTATGTAAGCCGGATGTCCACCACGCCTCCTTTGCTAGAGTGTCTGATTTCAGTTTTCACTGCAGCCAGAAGTTATCTCTAGTAAGGGATTTGTGGTGAAGGCCTTCGCGGTATATTTGCGATTTATATTTCTTTAGGGAAATTTCCATTTTGATTCCTTCCCTCTCAAATTGCGTGCTGAACTAAGCAAAGTTAAGGTCTTCAAAATCATCCTCCTCTACTCGACAATTGCTTTTCACCCCTTTCATTTGCAATCAAACAGTTGATTCGCTCAATGAACAATTTTAAATTGGTTGGTAGTCTTATTTATTTAGATATCTATGTATTCAGACATTTTGACATTGCATGCATCATGCACATGAATGCATGTGGCAGCCGCAGTGATGTTATGATCTCGCAACTTCTCTTGCCAGGCGTGGCGTTAATGGCGGCCTCCTGGAAACAGCAATTCCGGCTAATTAATGGTCATTTAAAAGAACAGGGGGTACGTATGGACAAAAAAATCGACCGTGGATATTATGTTGGAGTTAATTACCATAAGATTAAGTCAAAACATGTAGTTCTGTATAGTCCTCCTTTAAAAGATCAAAAGAAAAGGTGTGTGCTAAAGTGTACAAAAGAAGTACAAAAGTGTAATTTCTTTTGAATCTTTAATAAATAACTAAATGAACAATGCTCTGTTTTATTGTTTTTTGTTAATAGAGCATGCAGTAAAGCAGCTGTTCTCAACCTTGGTTTCTTAAAAAAAAAAATGGAAATAGCCAATTTGTAAGGGTTTTTGCCTTGCAGCCCCTCCCCTGTGGCTTTCTCTCACCTCCGTCTTAACGAGCTGCACCTGTTGCTCGATAAGGTGGAGGTGATTATCTGAAGTATATAGGGCTAGCAGTTGCCAGTTCTCGTTGGCACTGCATTTTGGTTTTATCATTGATGTGTGTGATTTTAACCCTGATGACGTGTTGATGCTGCTCCCTGTTTTTATCTCCATGTGGTTTTTCACTATTTTTAAATCTCTAGTTTGTACCAGCCTGGCATTTGGGTCCTGCATTCTTTTAGGTCCATGGTCCTAGCTTGGCAGTTTGAATCCGGTATATGTACAAGCTTGTCAACACATTATATGGTTATCCTTGCCCAGTATATCAAAAGCTCACCACATTTTGAATATTCAATTTTCAAATTTATAAGGGTCCCCTAAAACATGTCCCTGTAAAGTGGGGTCTTTTTATAAAAAGGTTGAGAACCACTGCAGTATAGCATACTGAATGGACCATTTCAGCAACCTTCGTCTGTATGTTTTTTAATATGCCTCATTTAAAAAATAATCATTTTACTCTATTTGATGTTTAAAGTTTCTCGGGGTTGCTCCAAACTTGTCTTTAGTGACATCACTGCCATTCAGGCATATGGTTAGTGATATCACTGATTTTAATTTAGACTACTTTGGTATGCTCCTTGTTGAACTATACTATTTAAATAGAGTAATAAAAGGATTATCTTTTTAATGGAACATATTAAACTTTATACAGTCTAAGGGTTGAAAAGTGTTGAAATGGCCCTTTAATAATCAACATTGTTTCAATGTATAATGCAATGCATATATATATATATATATATATATATATATATTTAGTTGAATCAATGTTGATGCAATTCAACATTCTTTCAATGTTGATCATATCATAGTTGAATCAAGGTTGATTCATTGTGAAATTGATTGGAAATTCAATTTTATTTCCATCATTGACTTTGGTAGTTCAGAGGAGGAGCTGGTACTCCTGCAGGAAAAAAAAAAAAAAAAAAAAAAAAATATATATATATACAAAACCCAAAACCAGTGAAGTTGTTTACACGTTATGTAAATCGTAGATAAAAACAGAATACAATGATTTGCAAATCCTTTTCAACTTATATTCAATTGAATACACTGCAAAGACAAGATGTTTAATGTTCAAACTGAGAAACTTTATTTTTTTTGCAAATAATCATTAACTTAGAATTTAAAGGCAGCAACACATTGCAAAAAAAGTTGGCGATTGGGGGCCTTTTTACCACTGTGTTACATCACCTTTCCTTTTAACGACACTCAGTAAGCGTTTGGGAACTGAGGAGACCAATTTTGAAGCTTTTCAGGTGGAACTCTTTCCCATTCTTGCTTGATGTACAGCTTAAGTTGTTCAACAGTCCGGGGTCTCTGTTGTCGTACCTTTGATAAAAACGCTTCATAATGAAATTGTCACACATTTTCAATGGGAGACAGGTCTGGACTACAGGCAGGCCAGTCTAGTAGTTTCGCACTCTTTTACTTAGTTGGCACTGGCAGGCATGTCCACGGAGCCATGCTGTTGTAACACGTGCAGAATGTGGTTTGGCATTGTCTTGCTGAAATAAGCAGGGCGTCCATGAAAATTGCGTTGCTTGGATGGCAACATATGTTGCTCAAAACCTGTATGTACCTTTCAGCATTAATGATTGCCTTCACATATGTGTAAGATTTTGCCCATGCCTTGGGCACTAATATTCCCCCATACCATCACAGATGCTGGCTTTTGAACTTTGCGCCTATAACAGTCCGGATGGTTCTTTTCCTCTTTGGTCCGGAGGACCACGGCGTCCACAGTTTCCAAAAACAATTTGAAATGTGGATTCGTGTTCAGACCCTAAGAACAAAATTTTTCCACTTTGCATCAGTCCATCTTAGATGAGCTTGGGCCCAGTGAAGCCAAAAGTGGCATTTCTGGGTGCTGTTGATAAATGGCTTTGGCTTTGCATTGTAGAGTTTTTAACTTGCACTTGCAGATGTAGCGACGAACTGTAGTTACTGACAGTGGTTTTCTGAAGTGTTCCTGAGCCCATGTGGTGATGTCCTTTACACACTGATGTCGGTTTTGATGCAGTTACCGCCTGAGGGATCGAAGGTCACTGGCATTCAATGTTGGTTTTCATTTTGGTTTTGTCATTCGTGCAGTGATTTCTCCAGATTCTCTGAACCTTTTGACGATATTACGGACCGTCAGATGATGAAATCCTAAATTTCTTGCAATAGCTCGTTGAGGAATGTTGTTTTTAAACTGTTATCAATCAGCTCAACACATTTTTTGTTCACTAAGTGGTGACCCTAGGGCCCCATCCTTGTTTGTGAATGACTAAGCATTTCAGGAAGCTGCTTTTATACCCAATCATGGCACCCACCTGTTCCCCAATTAAAAAGCCCATTTCACCTGTGGGATGTTCCAAATAAGTGTTTGATGAGCATTCCTCAACTCTCTCAGTCTTTTTTGCCACTTGTGCAGGCATCAAATTCCAAATGAGCTAATATTTGCAAAAAATTACAAAGTTTACCTTTTAGAACATTAAGTAACTTGTCTTTGCAGTGTATTCAATTGAATATAGGTTGAAAAGGATTTGCAAATCATTGTATTCTGTTTTTTATTTTCCGATTTACTGGCGTTATTTCCCAAGTTCACTGGTTTTGGGTTTTGTATATATATATAAAGTAGCTTTAGTGCAGGTTACACTAACACTAACAAAAAGAAGGAGGCTGTCACACATGCAGTGAATGCAGTATCTGGAGAGGGACGCACAACAGAGGAGGTAAAAAAGAAATGGTTTGATCTCAAATCTGACACCAAAAAAAAAAAAAAAACATTGCAAAATTCCGACGGGAGATGCAACGGACTGGAGTTGGACCAGCGCATCGGGGCGATCATCGGGGAGACGGCACTCTCAGGTAGGCTATGGGAAAAATTTAAATCACTTAATTAAATTTAAAAAAAAAACTAAATAGCTTAATTTCTCCACCCTAGTTTTTAGGAGTACCATCGACTGAGTGTCTGGATGAAAACGTGTGTCCTAAAGGCAGCAGATTACCATAGTGCGTGTAAGATAAAATAATGTCTTAGTATTGGACTGAGGGTCGCAACAATGGCTTGAGTTATTATTTATTCACAGATGAAGTCCCGCAGAGCCAACCTGCAACAGAACCAGAACCCTCCTGCAGCAGTACCTCCATGCGTACTCGGTTCCGTGCCTCTCCTTGCCTGATCTCGGAAGCGGTGTTGGACAATCAAGAAAGGATAGCTGACGTGCTCGATAAGATTGCCTCAACACTCGCAACCATATCCAGTATACTCAAATAAATTGAGAATGAAAAAAATAAAGATGTGCACTGAAACCGGTCTGTCCTCATTTTTGAAGTGGTAGACTTAGTTTTTTTTTTTAAAAAAAAATCAGACTGTTCGATTCAAATTGCAATATTAATGCAACTTTATTCACAAACGGGCAATTAATTGCACCCGAACTTGAACAGCAAGCCTGCAGTCTGGTCCCATCATTGCGTCAGGACGCACATCCTCATGGTGTAGTGGCTGAGGGGAAAGTGGCACACCACGCTTCATAGCGATGTTGTGCGGGACAGAGCAGGCCATGATTATCCTACAGACCTGTAATAGTGAGGGAGAGTCATAAATTAGAAGATGTAAGGAGTTTGATTAAACTTGACCTTAGTCTAAGCGGTTTTTACAAGAATAAAACAAATCTTCAGTTCTCTTTACATACCTTCTACGGTTTGTACAGCAATTTGCCACCTGCTGTGTCCAAACACATCCAACGTCCCTTTAAAATGCCGATAGTGCGTTCGATGGTGGAGTGAGTGTGTGCGTGAATCTGATTAGCCATATGAAATCTGAGGACTCTGAGGGTTGGTCAGTGGTGTCATTAACCAGGGAGCCAGGGCATATCCTCGATCCCCCAGTGAAACAAATCAAATAAAATTAAGATCAAATCAAATCAAAAGACACTTCTGTGGGAAATTATAATTATCAAAAGATACGTACCAATGAGCCATGCGTCACCAGCTGCTTCTTGTTCGAGGTGCATTCCCACGGAGCTGTTTTGTAAAGTGTTGGTACATTTAATTTATTTTAAAATAAAAAATGCTCTGTAAATTAACCAAAAATAAATAAATAAATATAACGGCAATATCACTGTAATATCGCATTTTAATTAGCTGCGCAAAAGAAGGCAACACAACCAATGTGCCAACATGTCGACACTGAAATGTGCGTAAGAGTACTCCTGAGTGTTCGTAGGATTGGTTCTTACCGAAAAACAAATCCTGGATAAGAAAACAATCATGAATGGTACGATCTTCTTAAAAACTTCTTAAGTAGGACTTAAGAACAAATTTGTTCGTAAGAACGGTTCGTGAATGAGGCCCCTTGAGAAGCCCCAAATTACCAGCCGGGGGACCGAGTCTGGCTCTCCACGAGGGACCTGCGCCTCCGCCTGCCCTGCAGGAAGCTCAGCCCACGGTTCATTGGCCCTTTCTGTATCCTCCGGGGGGTCACTGAAACAGCCTACTCAATACAGTTGCCGTCACACTAACACACACTTTCCATGTTTCTCTGCTTAGGCCGGTGATAGCTGGATAGCTGAGGAGAGGAGCTGGGTGGACCGTTACGACATCTTGGATCCGCAGCTCCTGGCCGAATTCCACCAGGCCCATCCAAGCCAGCCTGCTCCGTGCCCCAGAGGGCGCCCTTCTGGACGAAGATCAGGCATGTCAGGAGTCGTGCCTTGGCAGGGGGGTGCTGTAAAACCACGCCTCCAGCCCTCCAGCTCACCGGCCTATTAGGATCCGGACTGCATTCTTCACTCCTCCAATCATTGCCTGCATCTTTTTCCTATTTCCACTGTGTGGTAGTGTTTGCCTATATAAGACCGAGCTTCGCCCTCATTCGTTGTGAAGTCTCAAAACCACATACCTGTGTTGTATTTCTAGTCTGGTGCAGACGTATTCCCTGCGCATTGCGCGTATATTTTAAAACTCTTATAACTTTAGTGCAGTTATTATTTCAATCCAGCACTTTATACAGGGTGCATCAAAAAAATGTCCGACTTTGAAAAATTGCCCTAAAATTAATATTCTATAGTTTTTTGAAAATCCTTTTACATAGGTTGATAGACAATGGCTCAGTGCTTTTTTGTGCAATTGCACATACTCAACATGTCACGCATGAGTGAGCACAGGCTAATTACATAAATTGCAATACATCTGTTTTGCACGAAAAAGTGCTGGGATGAAAACAGGATCTGAGACCATGAGAAGCAACGTTCGGTATGCCCTTAAGCCTCCTAAAAATTTTAAGGAAATTGCTTTAACCCTTTGCTCTCCGGGTGGCTAGCAGTCCTGTTAAGCCATGTTATGTAATCAATGAATGGATGTCCCCAGAATGGAGCAACACCAGGTGTTCGCACTTTCTTGATCTCAGCACATTCCCTTTAAAACTCAGAGAACGAGTGATTTCCCTACACCGTGACGTGGAATGGCCCCCGAGGTCACCGGACTTAACCCTTCTTGACTTTTTCTAGTAGGGTCATCTTAAGTTAAAAGTGTACATTACTCCACCTAGGGACCTGGATGACCTTGAGGAATGCATAACGGCAGAAGTCAATGTTCTCAGAAGGGACAGAGCTTTGATCCACCATGCAGCGTACGATATGCTGAGGAGGGCCCAAATCTGCCAGGAAAGAAGTGATGGACATGTTGAGGACTGAAAGTGTGAAAGGGTTAATTCAAAAGTAATGGCAATTTGTGATAAACGAAGGGCATACCTAAGGTTGCTTCCTATGATCTCAGATCCTATTTTCATCCCAGCACTTTTTCGCGCAAAACAGATGTATTGCAGTTTACGTAATTAGCCTGTGCTCACTCATGCATGACATGTTGAGTATGTGCAATTGCACAAAAAAGCACTGAACCATGGTCTATCAATCTATGTAAAAGGCTTTTCAAAAAAATTATAGAGTATTAATTTTAGGGCATTTTTTCAAAGTGGGACTTTTTTTTGATAAACCCTGTACAGGAACTGCTCGTCCTATATGTTTCCCTATTTGTAATACATTGTTACTGTAGCTTACACCCAGAGTCTGTATTACTAATAGTGTTTATAAGGAACCTTGATTCTTATTTTGTTTTGTGCGTGCTTTATCAATGCCCTTCTGCTGTGCAGTGGGCATAATAAACTCTACCAAATCCATCCTCGCACCTGAGTCCAGTCCTCAACTTCTTGTACCTCGTGCACCTGAACGGTTACATCAGTGTTCGATTTCTTGAACCTCAAGTCAATAGAAACACATTTGTCCTTTAGGTTATTTTACAATTCCGCCTTGTCATGATTAGGAGCACACATTTAGCAGAAACCTCACATCTAGTTGTCGAAACCGATATAAATGCTTTTTAACCAAGTTGCGATTTTTGAATGGAAATCAATTATTTTGTGGGCATTTAAGTTATTAAGTAATCTACAGTTAGACAGAACTTAACTCAAAGTACACTGATAAAAACTTAACACTGCTAAGTTAGCTAGCTAACTGGCAGCTGGGTGAAGTAAAGTAAATGATAATGTTTACTTACGAGATGGCTAAATTTAGGAGGTAAATTATGCCTACATATAACGTATAATGCACAGTAAGCAGAATGGCGCACTTTGCCATCACTTAAAATAAGCTTTATCGTTGGCTGTTTTCAAAATTGAAGGTTTTCTTGTTAAATATTTTGAGAGTGACAAGAGAGCTTCTCTGTCCTGTTGTCATACATCAGTATTGATGCTACTGACGCTTCCAGTGGGCGTTTAAAAACGTTCCCTGTTTGACGCGACGTTTTGCGTCATTGCCCGTGGGCATTGGGCTTAAGTGTTTTGGAACTCAGGAGACTAGATTTAATTTAATTTAATTTAATTTGGACTACTTAATATAAGATCACTTAATTCAAAAGCAGCTCTTGTGAACGAATTAATCTCTGATTATAGTCTTGATGTACTATGCCTCACAGAAACGTAGCTGAAATCAGATGAAAACTCCTCTTTGAATGAAGCTTCTCCACCTGGTTTTATATACTGTCATAACCCCCATCTTGACCGGAAAGGAGGGGGCGTTGCTGTTATTTATAACGACTCTTTTCACTCTGTGCCCAAACTGCAATATAAATTTGATTCATTTGGGGTACTAGTAATTAATTTTTCATTGCTTGATGCAAGTACGAACTCCATCCCTGCTCAGCCTATTGCTCTGGTGATAGTCTATAGGCCACCCGGTCAATATTCTGGCTTCATGCATGATTTCTCGGAATTCCTTTCAGAATTAGTTTTAAGCTATGATAGAATTGTTATTTTGGGTGACTTTAACCTGCATTTCGAGATGGTAGATAATTCTTCAACATCCATCTTCACTAATGTCGTGGAGTCGGTTGGCTTCACTCAGTGTCATCGGCCGAACACACATTCATGGTCACACTTTAGACCAGATTTTAAGCTTTGGTGTTGAGATTGACAAGGTTGACATCCATTCACACAATCCCAGCTTATCGGACCATTTTCTTATAACATCCTGTCTACAATTGGCCCTCCCTGTATTATCAGAAACTAGGATGTACACTAGTCGTACTTTTACTGCCACAACGTCTTCACAATTCATTGAAGCACTACCAACTTATCTTGATTATCCAGTCAGCCCCCTCTGTATTGATGAAATGGCAGATAAGTTTGCTTCTCCGTAGTACCCTCGATGTAGTTACTCCATTGAAATTTAAAAAGGCAACTCAGAAGAAGAGACCAGCCCCATGGTACACTGACCAGTCGCGGACTCTAAAGCAAAAATCCCGTCAATTAGAACGCAGATGGCGCTCCACTAAACTCCAGGTATTCCATTGTGCTTGGAAAGAGAGCCTTGTTGCGTATAAGCACGCTCTGTCTGGTGCTAGGTCTTCTTATTTTGCAAATCTTATACAGGAAAATAAAAATAACTCTCGATTCTTGTTCAAAACAGTGGCCAAATGAACGAATAACCATGCTGCAAGTTCCCCTCAAATTCCAGCCTCCTGCAGCAGTGATGATTTTTTAAAATTCTTTAGTGGCAAAATAATTGGAATTAGAGAAAAGATCACTGCTTCCCTAGCAGATGGTGAAGGCCTTAACATAAAACCTCATGCTACGCATATAAACCAGTTTGATTCATTCTCTCCCATATCCCTGAGCGAACTTGCCAAATTAGTCACTACTTCCAAATCAACAACTTCTCTTTTAGATCCCATCCCAACTAAGTTAGTGAAGGAACTCCTGCCCACTCTTGGCGGTCCAATTCTGCACATAATCAATTCTTCCCTGATCTCGGGTTTGGTTCCGACCTCATTTAAGATTTCTGAAATTAAGCCTCTACTCAAAAAACCAAATTTAGATCCCACAGTCTTGGCTAATTATAAGCCGATCTCAAACCTTCCATTTTTTTCTAAGATCCTTGAGAAATGTGTTGCCCAACAGCTTACTTTCTTCTTGCAAATGAATAAGGTACATGAGAGGTTTCAGTCTGGCTTTAGAAAACATCATAGCACTGAAACAGCCCTCACTGTAGTAATGAATGATCTACTTCTCTCCATGGACTGTGGCCGAATCTCTGTCCTTGTCCTGCTTGATCTAAGTGCTGCCTTTGATACGATTGACCACCATATTCTTCTTTACAGGCTAGAAAATCTGGTTGGTATTTCTGGACTCGCCCTTTCATGGTTCAAGTCTTATCTTTCCGACAGATGTCAGTTTGTTAGGGTAAATAGCAATTCATCCGAGTATTCCAAGGTAAACTTTGGAATACCTCAAGGATCTGTTCTGGGCCCTTTGCTGTTTTCTTTATACATGCTTCCTCTTGGAAGCATCATAAGTAAATATGATGTGAAGTACTTCTCATTCCTTACTCCCCTCCAAGATTACTTCGTTCGCAAAGTGCTGGATATTTGAAAATTCCAAATATATCCAGAGTTACATTTGGAGGCAGAGCATTCTCCTACAAAGCCCCCATCTTGTGGAACAATCTCCCAACAAACATTCGGGCCTCAGACACACTCTCTGTATTCAAGAGTTGGCTGAAAACATACCTCTTTAATCAGGCCTATACTTAACACATTATGAGCATTTATACTACCTGTTTTTAGGGAGATTGCCTAGTCTCTGGGTATGCTCACTTCTTGTGACAAGGTTTTGGTTGTTAATATTGTATAAATCCATGTGGAACCGGTGGCACTGAGATTGCACTTACACGGCACCGGTGGGGCTTGCTACGGCCTTAGTCACCGGGTAGGTCCACATGGTGTTTGTGGTGTCTAATTGTAAAACTACTCAGCATTAGTTGGATGAAGTTCAGGGCCTCTGTGCTGCAATAAGTGGATGAAGGAGAGTTGACTGCTCTACACTGGTTACCCCTGAGTTGTAGTATTTTAGCGTAACTTGATACCCGACACAGGACAACATTTTGTGTAGTATGTATTAGTTTATCCAGTACCTAACCCTCTTTTGTTTTTGTGTTTTCTCCGAGGAACGCCGTCCCCCGGAACTCAGTCCTTGGACCACCTAAGCCCTGTCACTATCTAATGGTCATCGACTGCTGTCCTCCTGCTGTCCTGATCCTCTTATCCCCGCCTCTCCACTTCCTGGAGCTACAGATGTCACTGCTTGGACACCTTATTGTTTAAAGAACTTTGGATTTTAATTTACTATCATCAATTAATTAGCCAGCCAGCGGAGGATGGGCTTCCCCACAATAGCCAGGTTCCTCCTGAGATTTCTTCTCACTGAGGAGTTTTTTCTCACCACAGTTCGGGGCTTTTTTTCTCCCTACAGGAAGTTTTTTTTGCCTGCTATTTGGGGATTAGGGATTTGTCTGGGCTCTGCCCTTTTCACTCTGTAAAGCGTCTTTGTGACAGCCTGCCTGTGAAAAGCGCTATACAAATAAAATTGAATTGAATTGAATTGAACTAGAGTGAACTGAGTAGACTAACAGCTTTAGTTCTGAAAGCAAAATATTTCCCTGTTCTTTCTTGATGAAGAGTTTCATGTGCTCAACACTTCATGGCCTCCTTTGTCATATTTTTTATTTCACAATGCACCTAATATCATCAGTGCATGACAGGTCTGGACTGCAAGCAGGTCATTTTTGCACCCAGACTCCGTCACTACTGAGCCATGTTGTTGTAATAAGTGCTTGTTTAATGTTTGTCATTGTCTTACTGAAATAAGCAAGGCCTTCCCAAAAACAGACAACAGGATGGTAGACTATGTTGCTCCAAAACCTGTATGTATTATTCAGCATTTCATGATGTCGTCACAGATGTGCAAGTTATCCATGCCATGTGCGCCAGTGCTCCCTCATACTATCATGGAAGCTGGCTTTTGAACTGTGCGCTGATAACAAGCCAGATGGTCCCTCTCCTCTTTAGACTGGAGGACACAGCGTTCATGACTTCCGAATAGAATTTCATGTTTTGATTAGACTGACCACAGGAAAGTTTTCCTCTCTGCTGCTGTCCATCTAAAATGCGCTTGGCCCTCAAGTAGGCGGCAGCATTTTTGGATCTTGTGTATAAATGGTTTAATCTTTACATGGCAGAGTTATAACTTGCATTTGTGGATACAGCGACAAACTGCGTTCACTGGTTTACGGAAGTGCTCCTGTGCCCATGCAGTGATTTTCACTACAGAATCCTGTCTGTTTTTAATGCAGTGCTGCCTGAGGGCCTGAAGATCACAACCATTCAAAATTGGTTTTTGGCCTTGTCCCTTGCATACAACGTCAAATTCAAAATGAGTGAAAAATTTTGGGTTTAAGGGATTAACTAATCATTGCATTGTTTTTATTTACATTTTACACAGAGTCCCAGGTTTTTTGGGGATGAGGTTTAATGAGAAAAATAATAAGAATATTTGCTATATTTGTTTTTCTATTCAATTCAAAATGATAATTGTGCTGAGGGTGAAGAGGGAATGTTTTTCAATTAAGAGCACTTCAATATTACACAAAGTATTACACATGAAATCCAATTCACCACGAGAGGTCTCCTTCAAAGCCACTTATATCGCCATGTCCTGCGCAGTTTCCTAGAAGGCTCTGTCTCTCTGTAACATGGAGATTATATCAAGTGCAGACCTGCTAGGTTTGTTAGTGTCACTGAAATAAAATCTACTCAGGTACTCAGGAGCTGGCACAAAATCCCGTGGAGACAAGTGGATTAAATGCAAAGAAGGAGAATGAGAAATCCCCATAATTTCTCTCTCTGAGGCCGCCTTTGTCATTACAAATGTACACAAAAAAGACTAAACAGGGAGCAATACAAACACTGATATCAAGAGAGAGAAAACATTGAATTCCTGCTAATGTAAACTACTACATAGTGTGTTCAACCCAAAGCTTGGCCATCTTTTTAAACTTGTTCTTGGTAATTTTACTTCTATGGGAATGAAGAAAAATGAAAACATCAGAGGAAGTGAGACTTTAGCCAAATAAGCAAACAAAAAGAAATCTAGGCAGCTTTTAATGAAACTGTGATTCATTTTTGACAATTATGGGAAGACAGAAAAAGCCTTCATTACGTCTTATCTTCATCCTGAAATGTGCTGTAGTTAAGGAAGACTTAATGAAATAAGTTTATAGGCACTTTCCACAGCCGGCAGAATTAGCATGCCTAAAAAAATACATAAATAAAAAATAAAGAATTAGCACGCCTGACACACTTGCAATAATCCAAGACCACAATTTACCGTTCAGTTCAGATTGTTTTTCTCCATGGATGAAGAACACATTTATTGCCCAACACGTGATATAAGGCCCTTGCCCTGTCTGATAGCCTCAGAATAGAGGCATCACATCGACAAGCATGAATATGAAACAAGCAGCTGAAAATGATCAACAGGGGAGGGAGATGTACAGTGTCATACCCTGGCTGAAGTTCAAAAGGATACTCATTATAATGTTTTGTCAAAGAGAGCTGTATCATTACTGTGCTCTGCAAAAATGTGTGCAAATCCCTATCCCACTATTCCTACTGCCCTGATGCAGACCCACTGCATTTAAGGGGGTTGTGGGTGATCCCATTCAAGCTTAATAGGCCACCGTACAAATTTCAGGAAAGCATAATTTGTAAAAACTCGCCAAGAAACAGAACTACTTCTTTCCCCTTCCTTCAAATACACCACATGTAAAGGCATCCAGCAGGGTCTGACTGCTACATCAATATACAGAAAAATTATAATAATAATAACATCGGCTGGTTGTTGGTGAGCCATATGTAATACAAGGCTGGGTGAACCATAAATTCCCAGAGAAACTCATAAAATACAATGAACTCAAGACTCCTACTGGTTCCTGCAATATGTATGCTAAGAAGGCTCTGAGGCTGTGGTCTTATTTTATGAAACCTCTGCCTGGATTATTAACATGTTAAATTAAATATGACTCTGAATGCCTCATCTTGCGTAACATTTTATTGTACATTCCTCCATATTTATTTAAAACATTGCACAAGATGAGCTAAACATATTCCAAATAATAATTCCTCAGCAGTTGTTTTTATTTCTTTCCATGCAAATGGTACAAAATTGTAAAACAAAATGTGAATGGCAAAATATTAAATTTCATTCACATTACATCTTCAGTTTTCTTTATTGTTTTATTCCAGCCGTATTTGTCAGGTTTTTCATCTGTTCCCCTCATTAGTTCTCATTCAATTATTGTCTCACGCTTCGCTTTTCCTTCTGTGCCCCTGCCCCCACCTATTCCCTATTGTATTTTGTTTTGGTGTATATTTAAGTTCCTGGTCTACGTTCCTTCCCAGCTGGATTGTTTATCTTCATTGCCTTCTAAGCGTGTTAGCCTAAGAGTTTCTATCCCTCCATTCTTGGAATGAAAGAAATACTAATAACCACCTTATTAGGGATATCTCCCTTTGTTAACCAGCTCCTGTTTGGCGAGTCGGCCGGTCCCTCCTAGCAAAGATTTAGGAGACTGCTAACAGACAGGATCTGCTGCTAACATCTTGCTGAAGGTTCAGAATAAACGAAACTTAGAGGAGACTGGGGTCCAATGAGCCATGGGGACCAATGAGCCATATCACTATTTTGCGATAAATTGATGACAGAGCTGCTTAAAATAGGCAAAATATTTGACCATTGACTGATGAGTCATGGGGATAAATGAGCCATTTCACTATTTTGCCCATTTTAAACACCTTTGGCATCGCTTGATCGCAAAATAGTGATATGGCTCATTGGTCCCCAGTCTCCCCTACTACTCTTGTTTCATAAATATTGATATTATAGATTTCATTATTCGATATTACACATCCTCTATAGATGAAAAATCGGTGTGATACAACCCATGAGATATAGGTTTGGCATTACACATGAGTAATACATCTTTCTCGCATTGCAATTGGTTAGATTCCGTTCATTGGCAAACACAGTAACATTACCAATCCTCCTGCTGGTAACCGGTGACCATCGCTAGCATTAATTTCTAGTTTGTAGTTTATTCAAGTCAATAGGATGAATAATTTGCTAGCTAGCATGCTAGTGCTTTTTGCCATTAAGTAATGTTATATGAGTAACTGTTATCACAGAAACTTAAATTTTACTAATTAAATGGCAAAAAGCATGGTGAGCATGCTAGCTTGCTAATTATTCATCCCATTGACTTGAAAGGACTGCCAAATAAAAGGTAACGCTTTTGTTTAATTTTCCAAACAATACAACGCTGACATTTATGGGATAAACAGGATCTCAATATGTGAGCCCAAGATATCAAATTTGTGAAACTCAAGCGGTAATTTTCATTTATTCCAAGCCAAAAGCTCGGAATAAACAAAAATTACTACTCTCATTTCATAAATTTGATATCTTAGGCTCACTCACTACTCTCTCTCTCTCTCTCTCTCTCTCTCTCTCTCTATATATATATATATATATATATACACAGTATCTCATGAAAGTGAGTACACCCCTCACATTTCGACAATTAATTTATTATATTTTTTCAAGGGGCAACATTACAGAAATACAACCTGAATATATTTTACAGTAGTCATTGTACAATATGTGTAGCAGTGTAGATTTACTGCACCATCCAAATAACTGAACAAACAGTCACCATTTCCAAAATGGGTGGCAACAAAAGTGTGTACACCTCACTGTCAACATGCCAAATTGTGTCCATAGTGTCAATATTTAGTGTGACCACCATTGTTGTCCAGCACCGACTTGATTCTCCTAGGCATGGAATTCACCAGAGCTGCACAGCTTGTTGCTGGGATCCTCCTCCACTCCTCCATGACAACATCATGGAGCTGGTGGATGTTGGACACCTGCTGCTCCTCCATCTTCCTCTTGAGGATGCCCCACAGGTGCTCAATGGGATTCAGGTCTGGAGACATAGTTTGCCACGCCATCACCTTCACCCTCAGCTTCTTCAGGAAAGCAGTTGTCATCTTCGAGGTGTGTTTCCGGTTGTTATCATGTTGGAAAACTGCCGTTTCCAAAGACAGGACATCATGTTCTGCTTCAGAATGTCATAGTACATGTTGGAATCCATTATTCCATCAATGAATTGCAGTTCCCCAGGACCAGAAGCACTCAGGCAGCCCCAGACCATGATGCTGCCACCACCATGTTTGACTGTCGGCAGTACACACTTGTCTTGGTATTCCTGCAGGGCGCCGCCACACATGCTGGACACCATCTGAGCTAAACAAGTTTATCGTGGTCTCATCAGACAACAGAACATGGTTCCTGTGGTTCACGTTCTTGGACTGGTTGTCTTCTGCAAACTGTTTTCGGGCTTTCTTGCGGGCTAGCTTCAGAAGAGGCCTCAGTCTTGGCCAACAGCCATGCAGACCGACTTGGTGCATTGCACGGCATATGGTCTGAGCGCTGACAGGCTGTTCTCGCACTGCTGCAACCTCGTGAGCAATGCTGCTAGCACTCCTGTGTCTGTTTTCTGAAGCCAACTTGTGCACCTGAGGCAGAGCACGAGGAATCAACCTCTTCAGTCGACCCTGACGAGGCCTGTACCGAGTAGAACCTGTCTTGGAAAACCGCTGAATAACCTTGGCCACCATGCTGTAGCTCATTTTCATGGTTTCACAGATCTTCTTGTAGCTTAGACCATCTTTGTGGAGAGCAACAATTCTCTTTTTCAGATCCTCATAGAGTTCTTTCCCATTAGGTGCCATGTTGACCATCCAGTGACCAGAATGAGAGCATTGCATCCAAAGCACCACAATTTAAATGTTCAACACGTTACACAGCCTCATATGGCCCAGTTGAACAGAGAAAAGCATGAACATGATGAATAAGACACGTCTCATTGCTTAGTTGACCATTAGCAATTGGGGTGTGTACTCACTTTTGTTGCCACCCATTTTGGAAATAATGACTGTTTGTTCAGTTATTTGGACAGTGCAGTAAATTTACACATATTGTACAATGACTACTTTAGAATATATTCAAGTTTCATTTCTGTAACGTTGTCCCTTGAAAAGATATAATCAATTGTCAAAATGTGAGGGGTGTACTCACTTTTGTGAGATGCTGTATATATATATATATATATATATATATATATATATATACACACACACACATATACTAGATATTGCATTATTTCATAACTGCAGTACTTTTCCCATAGCCCAGATTATGACATATTTTTCATAGGGTAATATTACCATTATACATAGGATAATACTACTATTAATACTAATACTATTATTACATAAGGTAATATAACTATAATATTTCATAAGTAATATTACTTTTGCGAAAATCTCATTGGCTGAGAACATAGGGGAAAAAATTCGCTTTGCATTACGGCTCGCTATTTATACTTAGTATACAGTGCCGTGAAAAAGTATTTGCCCCCTTCCTGATTTCTTATTTTTTCTGCATATTTGTCACACTTAAATGTTTCAGATCATCAAACAAATTTTGCTATTAGACGGTGGCATGGCTCAGGAGCAGGGCCGGAGTGGGTCTCAATTTCAGCCCTGGAGTTTCATGCCAAAAAAAAAAGAGCTGCCAGTGCAGGCGGCCCAGGGACAGCGTTAGCAGCTTCTGTGATAGGCCTATATTTCAACCCAGCGTTATGACTGGACACCGGCCCTCAGGGCCCCAAATCCGACCGGCCCACCTGGAATTGTCCAGATCCTCCCAATTAGCCACTCCGGGCCTGCTCAGGAGGTAGAGTGGGCGGGCTAGGAATCAGAAGGTTCCTGGTTTGATCCCCGGCTCCTTCAGAGAACATGTCGAAGTGTCCTTGCGCAAGACACTGAACCCCACACTGCTCCTGATGTGCAGGGTGGCACCTTGCATAGCAGCCTCCGCCATCAGGGTGAATGTGAGGTATAAACGTAAAGCGCTTTGGGGTCATGTCACTAGACTAGACTAGACTAGACGTGACCAGAAAGCGCTATATAAATGCACTCAAAAAAAAAAGATAACCCGAGTAAATACAAAATGCAATTTTTAAATGGTGATTTTATTTGTTGAGGAAAAAGCTATCCAAACCTACCTGGCCCTATGTGAAAAAGTAATTGCCCCCTAAACTTAATAACTGGTTGTGCCATCCTCAGTGACAACAACTGCAATCAAGCGTTTGCGATAACTGGCAATGAGTCTTTCACATGTCATGGTTTGGGGGGTTGCAGCCTGCTGTGCTTTTTCTTCACCACCTGAGGGCTATCCTGCTCTCTGAACAGGTGGTTGATTGCTTATCGTTTGCAGCTGTGGAGACGTACTTCATTAGCTCGTCCGCTGCTGTTTGATGATTTTGTCTCTCTCTTGCGAGCACTTCTAAGCCCTTAACGTTTAGTTGGAGGAAACTCCTTGAAAGAGTTTGGGATTTGGTGTTTGTCCGTCCTATTTATTGTTGTCCGTCCGATTTATCATTCTGCTCCTCAGAGTATATGTTCTGTCCCGCAGAAGGTCTTGTTTGTTGGAGCATTGTCTTTGCTCACAGACATCTGTCGGTTCTCTCCTGTTCTCACAGAAGGAGTGGTTACTCTGTCTGTCTCTCACGAGAAAGCTCTTATTTTCTGGAAGGATTTTTGCTCACTTTTTCTGGGCTGTTTTTCGTTGGCAGAATCGCCAGGGAGTTACGCTCCTTTTTCTGTTACCGTTTCTCCTTTGATGGTCACTCACGTTTTGTGTGTGGCGTTTAGAAACCCTATCCTGTGTCGCATCTGGGCCTTCGTCCCATTCTACCTTCACATCACATGCCTGTGGAGAAATTTTGGCCCACTCTTCTTTGCAAAACTCCTTTAATTCAGCCACATTGGGGGGTTTTCATGCATTAATGACCTGTTTAAGGTCATGCCACAGCATCTCAATCGGATTTAAGTCTGGATGTTGACCAGACCACTCCAAAACCTTCATTTTGTTTTTTTTTTTAAGCCATTCAGAGGTGGACTTGCTGATGTGTTTTGGATCATTGTCCTGCTGCAGAACCCAAATGCGCTTGAGCTTGAGGTAATAAACTGGTCGGACATTCTCCTTCAGGATTTTCTGGGAGAGAGCAGAATTCATGGTTCCATCAATTACGGCAAGTCGTCCAGGTCCTGAAGCAGCAAAGCAGCCCCAGACCATCACACTACCACCACCATGTTTGACTGTTGGCATGATGTTCTTTTTATGAAATGCTGTGTTACTTTTACGCCTGATGTAACAGGGCGCACACCTTCCAAGAAGTTCAACTTTTGTCTCGTCAGTCCACAGAATACTTTCCCAAAAGTCTTGGGGATCATCACAATGCTTTAAGGCAAATGTGGGATGAGCCTTTGTGTTCTTTTTGGTCAGCAGCGGTTTTCACCTTGGTACTCACCCATGGATGCCTTTTTGGCCCAGTCTCTTTCTTATTGTTGAATCATGAACACTGACTTTAACTGAAGTAAGTGAGGCCTGCAGGTCGTTAGGTGTTGTTCTGGGTTCTTTTGTGACCTCCTGGATGAGTCGTTGATGTGCTCTTGGAGTAATTTTGGTCGGCCGGCCACTCCTGGGAAGGTTCACCACTGTTCCCAGTTTTCTCCATTTGTGGACAATGGCTCTCACCGTGGTTCGCTGGAGTCCCAAAGCCTTAGAAATGGCTTTGTAACCCTTTCCACACTGATAAATGTCAATGACTTTGTTTCTCATTTGTTCTTGAATTTCTTTGAATCACGCGATGACTTGCTTTTTGAGATCTTTTAGCCTATATCACTTTGTCAGACAGTTTCTATTCTAGTGATTTCTTGATTCAACAGGTTTGGCAGCAATCAGGCCTGGGTGTGGTGAGAGAAATTGAACTCAAAAAATGTGGTTAATCACAGTTAATTCATGATTTAACAAGGGGGGCAATTACTTTTTCACATAGGGCCAGGTAGGTTTGGATTGTTTTTTCCCTCAATAAATGAAATCATCATTTAAAATCTGCATTTTGCATTAACTCGGGTTATCTTTGTCTAATATTAATATTTCTTTGATGATCTGAAACATTTAAGTGTGACAATATGCAAAAAAATAATAAATCAGGAAGGGGGCAAATATTTTTTCACAGCACTGTGTGTACTTATACTTGGTTAAATCGGTATAGCTCAGCACTGTAGCAGGCTAGTTAAGCACCACTCACATAACCAAGCTCACATATTTTAACTAGGTAGCATGCACGCAATACTTTTTCAGAACCATTATGTAACATTAATTTGTTAGCTAGCTACTCAGTTGACTGAATTTACAAACCCTTGCTTGTTCAGCCGCGAGTGTCTGAGACTGACTAAGCAGAGTGATGTAGATACTATGGGCAAGTATATTGAGCAGTTTGCCCATCAGGCTTAGCTGAGGAGTTTAATTCATGCAACTCCTGGGAAGCAGGGATGGAACATAACTCGTCCATATTCTAAACAGTGTTTGAGCTCGGCTTGCTAGTGAATATTCAATAACTGATCCGGGTGTGTCATCTAGTGATGGAGTAGTGTAATTGCGTACATAAATAGAGCAGCTCCATGTCCACTTGCGTCTACATCTGCACAAAGGGGTTAATAAGACATCTGGATGGCAGTAAATGTCGCACCAAAACCTGCATATATCGTTCACCATAAATGGTGTCTTCATGGATGCTCAAGTTACCCACGCCATGTGCACTAATGCACCCTCATACTTTCATGGATGCTGGCTTTTGAATAGTTTTGTGATAACAAGCTGAATGGTCCCTCTCCTTTTCAGCCCAGAGGTCTTCGCATCCATGATTTCCAAAAAGAATTTCACATTTTGATTATTCAAACCACTGGGCAGTTTTCCACCTCGCCTCAGTACATTTTAAATGAGCCCGTGCCCAGAGAAGAAGGCTGTCTTTCTGGATCTTGTTTATATATGGTTTCATCTGTACATTGCAGAGTTTTAACTTGCATTTGTGGATGCAGTGACAAACTGTGTTTACTGACAGTGGTTTAAAGAAGTGTTCCTGAGTCCATGCTGTGATTTCCACCACAGAATCCTGTCTGTTTTTGATGGAGTGCTGCCTGGGGACCTGAAAATCACAGCCATTCAAAACTGGATTTTGTCAGCTGCCGGATAGCTCACTCGGTTAAGGCACTACGTTGCAGTGCAGAAGTGACTGTCACGCGTCGGGGTTCGAGCCCCGGTCGTACCAACCCGGTAGTGGTCGGCAGTTTTTTTCAGAGTAGCGCACATTTGGCCATCGCGCTACAGGGTTTCAAATTGGGAAGGGACTGCGGGAAAAGGGAAATAGCTAAATAGCTTTGTTCGTTGCTCAAGCGCCTCCTGTTGGCCAGACGGGCGCTCGTCAGGAAGATTCTAAGTCTGTTCATGTCCGGGTATCCTCCGCTCTCGTTCTGAACTTGCGAAGATTCAACCAATGAGTGTATAAGAAGCAGTGGCTGACAGGCACGTGCTTCGGAGGAGAGCCGTGAACTGTCTTCGCTCTCCTGAGTTGGCAGCAAGGGTCGATACGAGCAAGCTTTTGTACATAGTTCAGCAATTGGGCATTCCAGATTCGGGTGGGATTGGAGATGCCAAATTTATTAAAAAAAAAAAAAAGACAAAACTGGATTTTGGCCTTGCTCTATGCATACAGAATTTTTTTTTTTTGGATTCTCAGAATCTTTTAACGATATTATGTACCATTGAGGATAAAATCGCCAAATCTTTTTGCATTTTTGAGTTGAATACTTTTGTACATTATTCTTAAATTGTTGAACTATTTCCCCTTGAAGTCTTTCATAGAGTGGTTAAGCCCTCATCATATGTACTTATGAAAGACTATAATTTAATTAGCAGTGAGATGTTCTGGCGGTTGTCTTTTTTGAGCATCATGCAACTCTTTCAGTCTTTTATTGTCCTGTCTCAACCTTTTTGAAACATGTTGCTGTCATAAAATTCAAAATTAGCTTATATTTTTCAAAAAACAATAAAATTTATCAGTTGCAACATCTGGTATATTGTCTTTAAACTATTTTCAAATCAATATAAAGTTCAAATGATTTGAAAATCATCGCACTCTGTCTTTATTTATCCTGTTAACTGTCTCTTGGCCCTAATTAGGGCCCTATGGAATTTTCAAACAAATTTTGAATCCTTCATTTGTAAACTATGACTTAAATCCTCAACCAATCCAGGCAAATGATATACCATTTGAAAGCTTAGATGCTTAGGATTTAATTTCTACCCACCTTTTTGCCCTATGTCAGTCATAACAAATGCAATAAATCAATTTCTCAACATAGACACCACATACTTGAGTGCAATGAAACTTGTCAGTCCTCATCATCAAAGTTGTGTTGTGACGGTCAAACCATGTATTATCCGTTCCATTTGGTCTTGTTTGAAAGCTAAGAACCTGAGCAATCAAGACATCCACGTTGTTTGTCCCAAAATTGAAGATTAAGCCATATATTTTATGTAAATACTCATAACAGCAACAACAGACACGCAGTATTTTGTCATTTGAGCATTTGAAATGTGGTATACCAATCCGGGCCAAATGTGAGAAAATGCAGGTGACAGTTAAGAGGTTATATTTTACGCAGCATCCCAACTGTTTTGGAAAAGGCTTGTACTTGGTTTGGGTCAGATCTCTCAGTTCCACAGAGGGAAAAAAACTCTACAGTATCTAGAGAAAATTCCAGATAATTCTGTGCCTCCAGACGTTTTCGCCAGGCCTTTCCTGCATTAGCATGAAAATGTTCACAAGCGAAGAGAAATGGAAAAATGATTTGTTGAGCTAGGTGTACAGAAACTTGATTGGTCTGGATAGATAGGTAAACTGGGAAGCCAGGCCAAATTGCCTTACATCATTGCTCAACCTCAATTAACACTATTCCACCTGAAATTAAAACAAAACCCTGCAGCAATATTCTAAAATCAAGTGGAAAACCTTCTTAGGATGTAGGAGGGTATAATAGCAAATAAGACAGGACCACCTGTGATTGATACCCATGATTTTGGAATGAGATGCTGTAAGTAATTTTCCACACATTTCTACCCTGGTTGGGCATACTTGAAAGAGCCATCAACCTGAAAAATTCTTGGCACTCGAGGAACATTTTGGCAATTTGATTACCATAATTCTGACTTTCCTGAAAATGTGAAGGCAGAATGTGTGTTCTCAGGGGGTAACCTGATGGGCCTTGTGGTAGGGCATGATCCCCAGGTGACTCCTGGACTTCCCCTGGCAATACCGAGACAGGAGATGTGACCTCAGTGAGTGCCCAAACTTAGCTGGCTCCAGATTTTGGCTTGACAAATAGGTCTAACTTGGCCCGTCCCCAGGGCTGCCTGAGCAAAGCCTACACCAGGACATTTAAATGAATTTTCACTGATGTAGCAAAAGGACTGACAAACAACAGTACAGATACAAATATACAGAACACTTTAAAAATGAAGTAAGAACCAATGCTACTGTAAGCAGCTTGTCACACATTTTATTTCAAATTATTTCATTTCTATAAGTAGCTTGCAGCTTTAAATTCATATGCACATTGTGCAAATAGGTTTAAGTTCAGATGTACCATGGGCCAATTGGGACATAACCAACTTACAGGACCCATTACCCGTTTTCTGTGCATATGAATTTACTTCTTCTTGTGTTAAAAAAAAAACTCCAAATTTTTTTTCAAATACAACATATATTGATTTTTAACAGATTTGTAATGCTCTAGGAAATAAGGTGTCATGTAACATTTGTATTAATTGTTATTATACATAAATATATTTCCACATGGATGAAATGATTCACATCATTTTAGTTGTCTAAAAAGTTAACACTGACAGAATATAGAATGGGGCAGAACTAACAAAGTACTATTGACTGTTTTGAGGTTAAAAATAGTTTGCCGCCACTCTCCGGTAGACTGTGCGCAACCTCCAAGATCACCGCAGGCTTGCCCTTTTCTGAGTGGTTTTCTCTGAAGTCAGTCAGATTCAAGCAACCAAAGCATAGAACATCTGAAGCGGCACATTAGAGCTCAGGCATGACCATGACTACAGTGTCCAGCACTTCATCAAAATGGAGGCCTGCTTCCAGCAAAAACCAGCTCATGGGGATTCCACGCACACTCAACGAGGAAAAACAGCAGAAGCTTTTCAGAAATTTGTGGTTAATAATCCTCCTTTAACATTTATTCCACTGGTAAAACTGCCTTCGGCTCTGGAGACCGAGCGGTTAATTGTGGACCACGTCTTTAGGATTCACGGTCTTCCCCTTGATGTGGTGTCCGACCGAAGCCTCCAATTTACATCCGGGTTATGGTGCGCATTTTGCTCGCTGTTGGTGGCGTCTGTTAGTCTCTCCTCTGGGTTTCACCCGGAATCTAATGGGCAGACGGAGAGGACTAACCAGACCTTGGAGGCTACCTTGCGCTGTCTTGCGTCCGCTAATCCCTCCTCGTGGAGCAAACAGTTAACATGGGCTGAGTACGCCCACAATACCCTGCGTAATGCATCCACAGGCCTCTCCCTTTTCGAGGCGCTGTTCGGCTATCAGCTGCCCTTATTTAAAGATCAGGAGAAGGAAGTGGGGGTACCGTCTGCTGAGGCATACGTTCGTCGCTGCCGATCTACGAGGCGACGGGTGCGTCGCTGGCTCCTGCGGGCTACTGCTAAGCAAAAGAGCCTGGCTGATCGGCAACGTTGCCCTGCTCCCTCGTATCGCATGGGCCAAAGGGTTTGGTTGTCCACACCGGACCTGCCGCTGCGTGTCGAGTCTAAGAGGCTCGCGCCCAGGTTTATTGGTCCATTCAAGATCATTCGCAAGATCAACTATGTTATGGTGCGGCTTCAGCTTCCACGGTCCATGAGGGTACACCCCACTTTTCACGTTTCCTGGCTGAAACCTCTCGCTATCAGTCTGCTGGTCCCGCCTGAGGCTGCCCCACCACCTCCTCGCATGGTTGGCGGCCAGCTAGCTTACACAGTTCGGCATATCTTGGCCAGCAGATGGGTGGGTCGTGGGATCCAGTACCTTGAGGACTGGGAGGGCTATGGTCATGAGGAGTGCTCCTGGGAACTGTCCCGGGACATTCTTGACCCTAATTTGATAACCGAATTTCGCAAGCAGGCCGGACCATCTGGGGCCACTCCTTAGGGGAGGGCCCCTGTCATGGTTTTAGGGGGTTGCTGCCTGCTGTGCATTTTCTTCGCCACCTGAGGGCTATCCTGCTCTCTAATCAGGTGGTTGATTGCTTATTGTTTGCAGCTGTGGAGAGACTACTCAATAAGCTCTTCCACTGCTGTTTGGTGCTTTTGTGTCACTCTTGCGAGGACTACTAAGCCCTTAGCATGTGATTGAGAACATTTGGCGCATAATTAAATGAAAAGTCCGTCAAAGGAGACCCAAAACTCTCTAGCAGCTGGAAGCCTGTATTAAACAAGAGTGGGATCAAATTCCAATGGCTAAACTCCACAAACTTGTCTCCTCAATGCCCAGACGCCTCCACTCTGTGTTAAAAAGAAGGGATGCTACACCATGGTAAACAGGCCCTTGTCCCAACTTTTTTGAGACCCGTAGCAGCCTTCAAATTTGAAATGAGCTCATTTTGTGGATAAAATTGTAAAATTTCTCAGTTTCAACATTTGCTATGTTATCTCTATTCTATTGTGAATAAAATACTGGCTGGTGTGATTTGAAAGTCATTGCGTTTTGATTTTATTCATAATTTACACTTTGTCCCAACTATTTCAGAATTGGGGTTGTAAATAAAAACAGAATGCATTGATTTGCAAATCTCATAAACCCATATTTTATTCACAATAGAACATAGAGAACAAATCAGTTGTTGAAAGCGAGACATTGTACCATTTTATAAAAGATATTAGCTCAATTTGAATTTGATGGCAGCAACACATCTCAGAAAAGTTGGGAGAGGGCCATGTTTACTATTCTGTAGCATCCCTTCTTCTTTAAACAAAAGTCTGTTAACATCTGGGAAGCAAGGAGGCCAATTGCTGTAGTTTTGGGAGAGGAATGTTGTCCCACTCTTGTCTGATGTAGGATTCTAGCTGCTGAACAGTTCTGGGTCTTCTTTGCCGGATTTTTCAGTTTATGATGTGCCAAATGTTATCTATCGGTGAAAGATCTGGACTGTAGGCAGGCCAGTTCAGCACCTGGACTCTACTGCAAAGCCATGCTGTTGTGATGGATGCAATATGTGATTTAGCATTGTCTTCCTGAAATATGCGAGGCCTTCCCTGAGAGAGAACGGCGCATATGTTGTTGTAAATATGGATGGGAGAGTATGTTGTTGTAAAACCTGTATATACTTTTCAGCATTGATAGTGCCTCTCCAGATGTGTAAGCTGCCCACGCCATAGGCACTAATGCAACCCTATACCATCAGAGATGTATGCTTTTGTACTGTGCGCTAACAAGCTGGATGGTCCCTCTCCTCTTTAGTCCCCACGACATGGCGTCCGTGGTTTCCAAAAAGAATTGCAAATTTTGATTCATCTGACCACAGAATGGCTTTTCATTTTGCATCAGTCCATTTTAAATGAGCTTTGGCTCAGAGAAGACGGCAACGTTTCTGGATTGTGTTCACGTATGGCTTCTCCTTTGCATGATGCAGCTTTAACTTGCATTTGTGGATTGCTCAATGAACTGTGTTCACAGACAATGATTTCTGGAAGTGTTCCTAAGCCCATGTAGTGAATTTCAGTGCAGAATCATGCCTGTTTTTAATGCAGTGTTGCATGAATGCCCGAAGATCATGAGCATCCAATATTAACCTTCGGCCCTTGTTTGAGTTTTCTCCACATTCTCTGAATCTTTCAATGATATTATGTACTCTAGATGGTGGGATATTCAAAGTCTTTGCAATTTTACATCGAGAAAATTTTTCTGAAATTGTTCCACAAGTTTTAGATGCAGTTTTTCTCAGATTAGTGAACCTCTGCCCATCTTTGCTGCTAGGAGACTCTGCCTCTCTAAAATGCTCTTTTTATACCCAGCCATGTTACTGATCTGTTGCCAATTAACATAATTAGTTGCAAAATGCTCCTCCAGCTGTTTTTTATTCGTACCACTTACTTTTCCAGCCTTTTGTTGCCCCAGTCCCAACTTTTCTGAGAGGTGTTGCTGCCATAAAATTCAAAAAGAGCTACTGTTTCTCATGAAATGGTAGAATGTCTCACTTTCAACATCTGATATGTTGTCTATGTTCTATTGTGAATGAAATGTGTGTTTATGAGATTTGCAAATCATTGCCTTCTGTTTTGATTAACATTTTACACAGCATCTCAACTCTTTTGGAATTGGGGTTGTATATTGCTGCCCCCTTTTAAAATCTTTCTGGCAAATAAAAAGCCAAAGAAAGTGGAATTTGGATACGGAATTCTTTCCAATTCAGATATTGCAAATGCATGCTAACTAATGACCACTGTGTACGTGACATTACTTTTTAATTCCTGCAGTTGTTGCGACTTGAGTTTTCAACAATCACCATGGCATTCCATCTGGGGTAGCCAATGAAAGCCCTGCAGTAACCTTTGCCAACTCAATGCTCTCTCCTCCACGAGCTGTATTCCCAAAAAAAGCAAAAGAGCAGTTTCCCGTCAAGGCACTGCTTATCAACAAAAGTAATCTAGATCACACCAGCGCAGAGCTGGTTAAAGTCTAGCCTTCAACAAAAATTATTTATAATTATTTTCCTTGCCTTCTTGGTAAATGTGAAATTGATGTAATAGAAACTGCAAAGAAACTGCACAAATGAAAAGCAAAATTAAGTTTTACTACCCTTTATGTATTAGAATTGTCAATCCAAAGTATATCTTTTGCTTATGTGATGTGATTGTTTATAGTCAATTAAAATATGAGGGAAATACTGAAATTAAAGCCCAATCAAGGAAATTTAACACCAGTGGGTTTTTCACATCCATACATTTAATTGCAGTGAATGAACGTAATCGTAACCATGATGTCATTGCTGTTGATAAAATCCATGAGCAGGCTTAGGCTGTGATCACACTAAACGCGCTTTATCCGCTTGGAAACGCGAGGTGCGTCCATCCTCATTTTTTGAAGCCAGCATTGTAAAAAATGCTGGATGCGCCTTTTTTGTGGTTGCTAAGTAACGCTCCCGTATCTCACTTTGCGAACACTCTGAACAATGTTAACGGCTGTTTGTGAATCACTTCCAAATCTGGTATTAGGGTCATTCTGTGTCAATTCACCGAATGGCTCCCGCATAACCCCCTCAGATTTTCTTGAAAAAAATCATGTTGGTGGATTCACTTAATAGAATAATCCCAAAATTGTAGGACTCTCCTGCCAATAGTTTGGCCACAAAAAATTATTAAAGGGACTTCACTTTCTGAAGTTCTAATTTTGAGCTGGAATATCTTAAAAAGTACTTGAGCTAGGACCTCCAAAGTTTGTATGTCAAATATCTGGTGCTACATCGGTACATTACTTAACTTTCAGCAGTCTAGCTCATGTGTAACATGCAGTAATAGGCCCCTAGATTCTGTCGAAAATTTCTATTCGCGAACTATGGCAGCACTTTTAAGGGCCCATAAACTCAGTTTTTATGACAGGGGGCTGATATTTTGCAGGGGGTGTCTTTTGGACTAGGTACATGGTTTTCTGAAAAATTACCAAGGTGAAGTAAATAGCATCTGAGATATTGTCAATCAAAAATGAGAAAACACATTTTCCTGCAACTTTGAAGCTATATGTCTGTTGAATGACACCATGTATCAAATCCAAATCAAGTTCACCTTAAAGAGCAGGTTTTTGTTAATGATGTATCCAAAAATTGTGATGGTGTTCTCTTTTTCCCCCAGTATGAATTTTTATAATTATGTTTTATATTGGAACGCTAATTCTCTATTATAGCTTCATGGTCTTGTGGACAGCTCTGTAATTATGTCAGAGATCTCAAATTTTGTACAGTGCCTCTTATAAACCATTTGACATTAACTTTGAATACATATTAGTGCCATTCACACTAGTATATGGAAAGATATTGAAGCTTGAAAACGTAAATCAAAATAAGCTTTATTGCAGTTCGAAATCGAGCATTTTAAGCATGTGACAGTACACAATTGTACAAAAAGTATAGTCTAAATTATTGTTAAAGTAAGGTAGCATCTAGTCTGCAATTAGTTCTTAGAAAATAAATGTTGCAGATAGCCATACCCTTGCAGCTAACCTATAGTACTCACACATATACTTTTCAACTATATTGTGATAATGATAAATGTTCTGCAGCACACTGTCATGGTTTAGTCCCGCCGGATGCAACCTACAATCCGGCGGGCACTGAGACCATGTACCCAAAAGCAGAGAAAAGGGACCCACTCGCACAGGCTGATAACAAAAAAGAAAGAATTTAATAAACAATAATCACAACAGGGGAGCAGCAGTACCACATCACAGGGCTAAAACCCAGAATGCAGCTAAGTCTGCCTTCACCTCCACGAGCCACACCTGTTGCCCGTTGAAGTGGAGGCGAAGACAGCAGGAGGGGGAGGGACTGCAAGGCAAAACCATTACCGTACCCTCCCCCCAAGGCACACCTCCTGGCATGCCAGGAAAAGGCACTCGACAAAAAAAAAAAAAAAAAAAAAAAACACTGGAGCAGGCCTCCGCGACCCCAGAACACACTGGAGCAGGCCTCTGTCGGACCCCGGAACACACTGGAGTACGCCTCCGCCGGACCCCGGATGACTGCTCCCCACAAGCCCCTGCATAAAAAACCTGCTGCTGCTCCCCTCACAATCAGCCTGGCTGGGTCCCAAACTGGCAGCTATATTCTGTCATGGTTTGGTCCCGCCGGATGCAATCTGCAACCTGGCGGGCACTGGGACCATGTACCCAAAAGCGGATAAAGGGACCCACTCGCACAGGCTGATATAATAAATAGAAAACATTTAATAATAACAAAAATAAGAATTAAAATGACAGGGGAGCAGCAGCAACATATGACGGGGCTAAAACTCTAGAATGCAACTGCAACTGCCAATTGGCAGTGCAGCTTTTAAATACTCTTAAATTCACCCCCACTTCAACGAGCAACAGGAGTGGCTTGTTGAAGTGGAGGCGAAGATAGCCGGAGGGGGGGGGACTGCAAGGCAAAACCGTTACACTTCTACCATGCAGGAATCAAATGATTGCTCAAAATATCTCTGGAGGGAGGTGTGTAGTTTGGATTAAGGGTCCTGGCCAATTCTCTGCAAATAAAGATTCAATGTGACAGTAAATGTTACTGTACAAGTTTTCAAGCATCAAAACGTTTACTCTATTACACAACCTTAAACTTAATCTATTTCCAACCTAAATCCCAAAATATTTAAGATTAGTAGAGAATATCTATTTTCTACACTACAGCATGTAAATTGTATTTAACAGATTCGTTTTGATTTATTTCAAAACAGGGTCATTCATTACATTACCTAACCCTACCTAAATGACGGAGACTTGACTACTGAGAAAGGATGAAGTCCTTTGACAACAAACTTTGTCACAGCCCGGTGACACTCCTCATTTTCGTCTTTAGTCATTTGGCTCCTTTTTTTGCCAAAGTGAATGGGTCACTCTCTCAGTGCGCAGCTCTGTTGGGGCAGCGCCAAAGTGAATGGGTCACTCTCTCAGTGCACGGCTGTGTTGGGGCAGCTGCGGAGGTGCTTGCACTGGGGCTCGATGCCTGAGATCGTAAGATATCAAACACCGCACATTCCTTAAGTTTGATGCCGTGCAGTCTTAAATGTTTTGTTAGGTTGGAAGTGCAACCTGTCTTGCAGCTTATTAATTTCCCACGCGTTGCATTTTCCATGTTCGCCACTCTCTCTACTGAAATGAAGCCACACTTTAGACCGCTTTCCCCGGTCCATTTCTTGTTGTTAGTACCTGCTGCTAGCTCCCACTAGCTCCACTGTCTGTCTGCTGGCTGCAGGTCTGCTGTGTTGACAACATGCAGCGTCACGTCACATAGTAGACACGTAACAGACAAGTCCTGGCAAATATCTGAAGTCCGTAAGCAGCCATTATGTAAAATGAGCGCATCTAGGAACTGATAAGCAGAACCGAAATGATTATTTTTTTATGGGTACCCGGTACGCATAAATTTAATTCGGTTCCTACTTGGAACCGAATTTCAGTACCCAGCCCTAGTCAGCACTGGACTGACCTTCCAAAAGGGGTCCAGAGTGGATGAGACGCAACACCACAGGTACATCTCAATTCCCTTCAATAGCATCCACGTTTCCCTTGCTTGTCTTTTCCTTGCATCTTAGTCCTTCCCACCAGGAATGCATAAAGAGATGCAAGGAAACCATGCGAGGAGAGAAGAATCCTTTCCTCTGAAGCATCACATGAATCCACGTCTATTTCTGATGATGGCTTGGAGCTGCACCTGCTGCCAGTGTCTGTCATTCAGCATTCAGGAGCGCCGGATTCACTTAAGAAGTGGGGGGGCCAAAAAGTGCCCTGTTGTGTGTTCAGCTCATTCAAAGTGCCTCTATTCCGTGCACCTCATCCGTGCCCCTATACTGCAACACTTACGATATAAAAAATAAAAAGACGTTTGGCTCATTCCCGTTAACCCAGGCACACATGCCCCAAATCCATCACCTCGATTGAGGTGTCTTTAAAACTAATGCTTTGGACTTTTCATTTCAATGTACATCATGAATTAATGCGCAGTGAGGTCTGTGGCTGGGTAGGCAGGATCAGCCAGAGCTTAAATCGCATAGTACATGCATGCAAAAATATTTATTAAGTAGAACTCAATATTAAAACCACTGCAAAGTCAATCAAGCTGCCGCTGTCAAAAACGTAGTTCTTGACATCGGCGGATTATAGCGCGCACACAATTACTGCCAATTAATTTTCTGAGACATACATTCACCTGCATTTCTGCAGGATTTACAGCCCAGGAGCTCCCAAAGACAAGATCACAACAAGAAATCACGTGCATCCCAACAACACAGGACTTCCAGCTCCAGTGCAGTCTATAAGACTAACAACAATACATTATAAACACCGCCTGCTCTGATCACACACACCATTAAAACTCCAAGCACAACTAATTCTGAGAAGCCTAAAAAGCTATTGTGTCACTCACATACGAACACAACATAGGAAGACTTTATAACCAGAGAAAGAAAGAGAGACTTTTAAATATCCCTGTTAGCTTTTACCTTTTCGTTGTGTGCAGTAATGTGGAGCCTGTGCTGCTCATCCAGCGCTGTGTCTATCCGACTCTTACCAAAGGTGTTCAGGGCGATCTGAGAGCGGATGTGGGCTGTGGAGGTTTGGTGCTTCAGCAAAGCCCTCGGCAGGTTGTGCAGGTCGCAGTAAGCCTCTCTCAGCCAGACGCTGCCACTACCCGCCGAGAAAAGGAGACTTGGAAAGCACAACAACTTGCTAGCTTGACTACATCTACACAACCTGGTCTTTCTTTTTGTACCATTCAGTTTGACAAGTCCTAACAATTTTTGTCCCTTTGGATTAAATCCTTGAGGTCAGGTGTTGGTCTCCCAGTCAATAATACGCCTTTTCCTCAAATATCAAGTTAGAAAGTCTTTTCATGGAAAATCTCCATCGTCGCTGCTAGCCAAAAGCACTGTGCGCCGGTGACAACAGCATCGCGAGACCTTGTGAGGGGTTCAGGGACTGTCGGGATTCCCAACATTCCCGACTCGGGAAGCCAACCCAGAGAGGCAGAGAAGCGCTGTGCCTTCTACAAGGCCTTTTCGAGAGCTTTCAATAGGTCATAAATTCATTAAAATTCACTGCATTTCAATTTTT
The DNA here is from genome assembly GCA_029692085.1 of Gymnothorax javanicus. Taxonomy (NCBI): domain Eukaryota; kingdom Metazoa; phylum Chordata; class Actinopteri; order Anguilliformes; family Muraenidae; genus Gymnothorax; species Gymnothorax javanicus. Next base: position 80,507,806 of record CM056195.1, read on the forward strand.
TTTGTCATATTAACCATGTTCAACCATCACCAATATCGTCTAATGCTTTATGTAAACACATGGCAACTCCTTCACTCGAACATATTTATTAAGCGGTGTTACTCGAAACTGTGGATTCTTTGTCCTTATACCATAGTCGGGGTGAATACTCTTTTCGTTTTGGCTGGCAGATATGGATTAAAACCGGAACCGCACAGGTAGTTCGGCTACGGTAATTTCACCGTTCGAATTTCATCCACTAGCCAACCTGTAACCTCAGCAACTTTAGAGCACTGGCATTTGCCTGGGTATCACAGAATCCTAGCTGCTCATTTATCTCCAGTAAATTTGGCGGCGTCATATAAGTTGCGTCCTGCGGAGCGGTTAACAATAGGTACTCCAGCGATAATGACCGTGAATATTATAACAGCGAAGTAATCAGGCTTTATTCATTAAACGATAGTAATTGTGTACGGTTACAAAGGAAGTTAACATGTCCACTTCATGTATCTGCAGCTGCTGACAGTTCGCTAGCTACGTGCTATGCCAACAGACTGATTTCAGCTCGCTGGCTCAATGGAAACCATCTTAAATTCATTGTAATTGCGGGTAGCAAGTTAGCTACAGTCTGCATAATCGCGCATAATGTTGTGTTATGCATGATCTCCGTTTCAGCGGGAATCCATTACCAAATCATCAGCTGGTAAACGGATGTAAGTGTGCACAAAAAATTCTTTCTCCATGAACGCCACATGAACTAAGATAGCTGTTTTAATTTAGCTTGGCCTATAGTATTGGGTATGAGAAGGCGCGGCGCCTGTTTAATGATTAACAGCTCGTTTTGTTACGTGCAAAACTTTCGCAAAAATTTCTGAATGCTGTGATTTGATAGTGCTGGCAAATGACCATGGTATAAGAGGGACAATCAACTAGTACTGGCCCTCCATGGCACATGGCTTGACACCCCTGCCCGGAGTGCACGGGAAGCTGCGGAGTCCGTGCGCACAATTGCCCTCATTTATGAAACTTGCGTAGGGATCTGGTGTAGATTCTGGTGTAAATATTAGCGTTCGCCAGGTGTCACGTCTGATTTACTAAAAGTGTGTATGTCGCTGATTTCGGTGTAGAACTGGCGTGGCGTTGATAAATCTGGCGGCTGAAACCATCGTAATTTACATGACATGCCCCTATAAATTCATGCTCCGGGTGGCAAGGTCCTGCCCACTTTACGACATGGACTCTCGAAAGACGGCAAACTTCACTGAGGAGGAAATATAAATTATTGCGTCCGAGGTGGAGAAAAACAAAATAATTTTATTTGGAAGCCTTAAGAGTGGCATTAAGGGAGCCCAGAAGGCTGCAGTTCGGAAAACTATTGCTGCTGCGGTAAACACCGTTGGGATGGAAAACTGGAGTGCAGCAGACGTTTGATTTTATTCATTAACAAATCGAAGTGACTATTCGCTCTTATTTAAGTGCGTCCAAGCACAAAAATTGATCGAAATTTGCGTTAGACGCACTTATTAGTGTGGCCAAGATGCACATTTCTCCATTGCCCACACTTATTTTAAGTGTATCCAAAGCTAAATTTTTTTTCTTGGCCAAACTTGTTTTAAGCGGTAGCCTACTTTCTATAAGCGGCCCTGGAATGGTCATCAACTTGCGCACTTATAAGCGTGGCCAAGAAAAAAATTCAGCATTGGCCACACGTGTAAGTGCGAATAACATCGGCCTTAATAAATTCAATTTATAGACCCATGATATTTCAGGTTATATAGCCTATATAATTGACAATCCAAATGTTTACATGTAGGTTAAAAATAGTGGTCCGATTTTAAGATTGCCACCAAAAAACGGGTTGCGGTGCTCAGGCGCAGCAGCGCACGGACCGGTGGAGGCCAATCAGGCTCAAACCTCCAGCTCTCACCGTTCCAGGAGCACATGGCAGCAGGGCTCCCCCTCCATTGTGGGAATACGAGGTGGTGCGGACACGGATGAGTCCCCACCGCCTCGATCGGAGCTGCATGAGGATAATTGTTAAAATACAGTCTGCAGAGATCACTCTTCATTGCACTTTTATTATGACATTTTATTGGGTGCCACACAAAACGAACAGCCACTCGTCACTTTCCCGGAGGAGATCTTCTCTGTGCCGAAAGTTCCTCACATGTTGGACAGAAGCTTATTCCAATAACAATAGAAGATCTGCCATTGTCAAAATGTGATCATGGCCAAAGTGTCCGTAGGCCTGTATATACTGAGCAACAAAAGAAACGCAAGTTAGCTAGTTAGTCAATGTACTCTTATAGTTACTCAGTCAAAGTGACCGCAAAATAAAGAGAAGTTTGATGAAACGAGTGTAAATGTGCACGCGTTAGTAATACATTTGCTTTTCTAAAACAATTACGCACAAACTTATTTTCCCGTCTAACTTTAATTAACTTGCGTTTCTTTTGTTGTTCAGTATATATCTGACTGGATGAGCATCTGACATACCACACTGCATATCTGCCAAGCCACGCATTGCGCTTAATCAAATTGATTATAATTGTCAGCCGTCTGGCCTGACTAGCAGGTTGTCTCAAAATATAAGTTTAATAATTTCTCAACACAGGTGTCTTATTTATTTATTTATTTATTCATTCATTTATTAATTTAGCCTATTTATCTGCTCAGCCTATTTATTCATTTTACTAATAAGAGCAACAACAGCATGACGTCTGCATCGCTGCATATGGTTTATTACTCATTTTGATAGCTGCACTCGTTCCTGCATGTTGTTCGCGGGTTTCAAATTTGCGTACACCTGGTCAGACCTGGCGTGAGATTTTTGCGGACCGTTCGCTCACGTTCAGATTGATAAATGCTGATCCTTGCGGGAGATTTTTTTGGTGTACACATGTTTGATAAATGAGGGCCAATGAGTGCCTGCTGTCGGCTGTATCTTTTACCTAATTAATGTATGAGTTTTTACCGTAAGTGTTGCAATATAGAGGCATTTGCAGCGAATGGAACAGTTTTTTACCGTAAGTGTTGCAATATAGGGACCTCTGATTATGCTTTAAAATAAAAATGTGGGAGGAGGGTAAAGATGGGGGGGCTAATTCCCCCCCCCCCTTTCTGGCGCCAGTGCTGTCATTACTGACCGACCTCATGGTTTTCAGCTGAAATTCTTCCAGGCAGGCTGCCCTTGTGAATCTTTGCTCATGGCTCCTCAGAGCTCTCTCCTCGCAGCAGAAATAAGAGCTTTGAGATGACCTGCAAGATGGCTGATCCAGGACAACTTCTGGTTCAAGCACAGATTGAGGAAATATCAAATAAGAGATTTAAGATGTACCCCATGTCTTCCAGTTCTCAGATCCTTTCCACAGTTGATCAAGTACTGATGAAATAAAAACAAAGAAGGCAAGGCAATTTACTTAAAGAACATTTTATACAATAAAAAAAATACATTGTAAAATTAATAAGAAATATGGGACAAAGATGGGGTAAAAACCCAAGGAGATTAGATGATAAAAGAGCCATAGAAAAGTAGTAGTAGGAGTACTATCCTTAGGACTGTACTTTACAAGCAAATAGTGCAAAGGACTACTCAACACTAATAAAACACCTTGATAAATTTGCTAAAATTTAAGCAAGTAGGACCAATAAGTAATCATTAAGCAGCTAAAGGCAATTACTATGTTTTCATTAAGTCACAAAAGAAGTTGAACAAATTGATCCCCTACATCTACATGAGGGGTGGCTGGTGGACTGAAAATATTAAGCGCCAGTTAGATAGCCTGCATTGCAGGATGTGCTAAACGTGAGCACAGAAGTTCAGAGTAGTGTAATTTTTTTTAATTTTACTTTTTTAATTACGTAATTTAAACATTGTTCTTAATTAAATTTACTATGTTCCTGCTGCATCATTACAGAAAGAAGAACGATGAGTGTTAAACTGCTAATGCATTATCCTAATCCTTGGAAAACTTGATGATGTAGCAAAATTATTGAAAACTGGTCATGACCCATAATTTATTAAGGTATTTTTTGTGCCTCTTCTAATTACTGTTCAGCAAGTTCTTAAATATTGAATGTGCTTTTGGTACTAAAACTATTCTAGTTTTTTATCAGATGGAAAATATAGAACCCTTACAGTGGTGAGGGTGGAAACCATGAAGTCTCATCATGCTTTTTGTCGCATCAGAAGAAATTCAAGAATCTTAACACGGGTAGCAACAATATTGTTTTGAGGTTGCATAAAATTACTAAATGAGAGAATGAAGTAGATTTTTTCCAGCTAGACAATTTAATAAGTGCATTTCTGCTGCACTTAAATTTCAGTGTGAAACAGCATTAATTTGCCTCAAATAAATACGAAATGGGTAGGGTGGTGCAAGGTCAGTGGTAACCTCGTGTTGTAATGGCGGTTAGCTATGTAAGTTGATAGTTGAAAGATTGAACAGTTTGCCATTTTTGTATATCAACAAAGACATGAAAATTGATCATGATAAAATAAATGATGTTTTCGCAGCACGAAAACCCGGACAAATAGTCTTGTTAAATCCACTCTCTGACCGAACATGAAGTGGGCATAAACATTAATTAAATAGACATTTAAACTAATATAATCACCAGCATTTTTGTCCTATTGCAACTCTGAAAATACACATGGTTTTTTAATTCGTACTATATAGGCCTACTAACATTGTTAAAGGCAGCTGGAATAATAAGTGAAGAAATAAAGCCAAGATATATATATATATATATATATATATATATATATCTATGCAGAACAAGTTTCATTACCATGGGTAAGTGCCCACATGGTGAACTTTCCAATTCAAAATTGGCAAAAAAAAAAGTGACTTTTTTATGCCAGGACCTTTTTCAAGGTCTCCTAACTCTACTATTATGCCTTGGGTGCGGTCAATCTTCCTTGTTCAGACAGACCTGTCCTCAACTAGAAGGAATCCAGCACAATTTAGCCTCGGTAAGAGGATCCTGGCTTCATAGGGGGCCCTTGAAAACTGAATTTTTGATTTCCGCCCATAAAAGGTTTCATACTTGAGAGGCCGATATCTTTAAAATGAAAAGAAATAGATAAATTTTGACAAAAGGTTCTGAAAGCCTGGACCCAAATACCCTAGCAATTTTCAGCCCATACCTATGATTTGTTCCAAAGATATTGGCCTCCAAAATCCCTACAAATTAACGTTCACGATTTGCAGGGGCAAAAAGGGGGCGTGGCCCCCAATTTTTGGGGGGCCATATCTCAGAAACCCCCTGGAGAAGGACCCTGAAATTCTGCATGTGTTCATTATGAATATAGAAGTACCCCCAAAATAAATTTGAGCTAAATCTGAGTCGGTGACCTGGGGACCTCTGTTTGACTTCATATGGAATGACCCGACTGTGTTGTCTTATTTTACAGTACTTAGGTTGGTAGGCACTAAAAATACCTAAATGTATGTGCACAAGCAAGTTTTTCATAATATACTGAAACAAAGTGAAAACGCAACGCCTAATTTTTAAAATTGTAGCTGATTTTTTGAAGCCATCAAAATTACCACAGAAGAAATATAGTGGTATAAAGGTTAAAAGCTGGAATTTGTGCAAGTCCGGGTTCAAACCCAGTTTGTGTGCCTGTCAGGGGATCACTTCTCCAAAATTCAACTTTGTCATGTCATTAGCAGCAGGTTGAATGCATCACTTGAATGACAAGCAAGTGCAAAGCAAGACATTGGATGCACAAAGGGCACAGTGGTTGATCCCCATCAGCATCAATGTCAGGATGCCACGACTTACAGAACAGCAGAGGGAGCAAGCTTTGGGGATGCAGCTAGGGGGAACATCTCAAAGAGAGGTTGCTGGCCGGTTCAGGGTCAGTTCATCCACCATCAATAGACTGGCGCATTGCTACCGACAGAAAGGAAGCGTTCACAACCTCCCCCGACCAGGACAACTTCCAGTTATGACGGCACGTCAGGACTGACACATCAGGCGGATCCATCAAAGAAACTGGTTGCAAACAACAGCAATCACAGCTTGGAACATGATAGGACGCCATGGACCCCACAGTCCATGCCATGACTGTGATTCGGTGACTACAAGCTGTGGGGTTAAGGTGCCAGAGGCCGTATCGAGGCAACATCATGATACAAAATCACAGAAACAACAGACTCCAGTTTGCTGGACGTCATCATCTTCAGCCGCCACGAGTCTTCCACCGTTGGGTTTTTTCAGACGAATCGAGGTTCTGTGTATCATTTGCTGACGGCTAACAAGGGGTGTATAGGAGGCAATATGAACGTCATCAAGACAGGTGTGTTCTGGAGAGAAATTGGTTTGGTGGGGGTTGTGTCGTGGTCTGGGCTGCCATTAATGTGAGATTTCGGGGTGAAATTGTTGTGATTCGTGGAGGTCTAATGGCACAGCAATATGTGGATGAGATTTTAAGACCAGTTCTCCAACCACTATTGAGCAACCATGGACAAAAACGATTACCGTTCACGTTCCAACATGACAACGCCTGTCCCCATACTCCACACCTCACCAGAGACTTTCTCCAACGAGCAGGGATCGATGTTCTCCCGTGGCCATCCATTTAACCCGATCTTAACCCCATTGAACACATGCGGGATGAACTGGGTCGTCTTATGCACCGGCGTCAACGTCAACCACGCAACGTCTGCTAGTTGACAGCAGTACTACAGGAGGAGTGGAGGAACATACCCCAAGCAACTGAGCGACGTTTGTGTGAATCAGTGCCTCGCCGTTTATGCACGTGTGCAAGCACAGGGAGGACACACTCGCTACTGACAGTTTGTGGAGGATCTGTGAATTCATAATGGCATATCGGAAACATTTGATGAGATAACGTGATGAAACTTTACAGTTTTATGGAGAATTACATTTTTTTTCTATTTGTATTAAAATTGAATCAAAAAACATTAGTTGTTTCTTCTTCTTGGTTATTAAATATGGGTGTTGCATTTTCACCGTGTGTCAGTATATGTCCCATTTAACAAAACTAGAGGGCACACAGAAAGCGCATACCTCTGCCAGCAGGTTTTGGTCCACTACCATTCATAATCAGCTGCAGAATCAATCTGTATCTGGATTGGTCTGGAAACTTACTTATATTTTCCCATTTATACAGTCCAACTACCCATAAATTTTTGTGGTAATCTGTTGAATAGTTTTTCATTAATCCTGCTAACAAACACGCAGACAAACACCACACACACACGCACTCACGTAAGTGTTCACAATACCTCTTGGCGGAGGTAACAATCAGTCTCAATAAGCATTTCAGTCTTATTGTCCATTGGCATCCATCAGTCGTGTCGAATATGGTGTCGCGGTTTGGGTGGTTTAACGTTGGCTGTGGTTGTAGAGGCCAATTCTCGAGGTACAGTTTCACCCACAGGTTGAGTAGACATAGTTGTTGGTTATTGTTCGACTGCTCCTTCTGGGCTGCTGCTGCTGCTGTATCCTTCTCCTCTGTCTTCTTTCAGCAGACTGATGCGGCAGGATTTCTTCATGCTCTCGAGGGCAAGAACATCTGACCGTGTTCTTAAGTACATGCCATCAGTTGAAGAGCCAAAAGCATGCTTGAGAGGCAACGAGAAAAAGATGTCGAAGAGAGTTGGAGCTAGCACGGACTCCTGTTTCACGCCACTACGGATGGTGAAGGGTTCTGAGGTTGAGCTATCAAAGATTATTGTGCCTTTCGTGTTGGTATGAAATGACTTGATGATGCTGTGAGGTTTCGGAGGGCATCCAGTCTTCTCCAGGACCTGGAAAAGACCATCGCGGCTGACAAGGTCGAAGGGCATGGTAAGATCGATGAAGGCAATGAAGAGCAATTTTTGTTGCTCGCTACACTTCTCCTGTGGTTGGCGGATAGAGAGGACCATGTCGATCATTGACCTCTTGGCTCTGAATTCGCAGTGCGACTCGGGGTACACCCTCTCTGCGATCACTCGGAGTCCTTTCAGTACCACTCTAGCGAACAGCTTGCCGACAATGCTGAGCAGAGAAATCCCGCAATAGTTATTGCAATCGCCACGGTCATCTTTGTTTTAGTAGAGAGTCACGATGTTGGAGTCTCTCATGTCCTGAGGTACCTGACCTTCATTCCAGCAGAGGCGCAGTATCTCTAGGAGCTCTAAGCAAGCAGTGTTGCTGAGGCACTTCAAGATCTCTGCAGGGATACTGTCTTCTCCGGGAGCTTTTCCAGATGAAAGGGCCTTCACTGCTTCGTTCAGTTCATCAAGATCTGGTTCTTTATCAAAGTTATCCAGGACAGGGAGGCTTTCTATGGCATTCATAGCTTCAACTGAGACGGAGTTTTCTATGGAGTAGAGTTCAGAATAGTGCTCAACCCAACGGTGCATTTGTTAGTCTCGATTCGTGATGGTGTTTCCAGTGGAGGACTTCAGTGGGGCGCACTTCTTTTGCATTGGTCCGAGAGCCATCTTGATCCCATTGTACATTTTGCTGATGTTGCTCATGTCCGCAGCATCTTGGATCCTCTTGCACAGGTTCAGCCAATATCGATTAGCACATTGCCTGGCTGTTGACTGCAGTCTGCTTCGGGCAGTTGTCAAACTTTCCAGATTCTCCAGGATTGGGTTGCTTTTGTGGGTGATCAGGGCTTTCCTCTCCTCTTCAATAAGGGGCATCAGGGTTTCTGAGGAAGCTTCAAACCAATCAGCAGTTCTGGCTGTCTTTTTTGCAAAAGCTGACATGGCTGCTTCATAGATGGATTCTCGAAAGTGGGCCCATCTATGTGATGTGCTGCCCGAATGTAGCTTTTCTAGGCTGTCCAGAAGGTCTTGATGGAATTCCTCTACTCTTTCCTGGATGCGAGTCTTCCCTGTGTCAATACGGAATCTTCCAGGTTTCTTGGACTGGTGGATCTTCTTGGCTCGGAGCTTTACCATGCTTCCTACAAGCGAGTGATCTGTGTCCCACTCTGCACTCTGGTAGCTGTGAGTCACTCTGATGTTTGGGAGGCTGCTACGTCTGGTGATGATCAAGTCGAGCTGATGCCAGTGTTTGGAGCGGGGGTGATTTCAGGAGACCCAGTGTTGTGGCTCGGTGTTGAAGAAGGTGTTGCTGATGCAGTGACTTTGGTGACAGCAGAACTCCAACAGGCACTAGCTGTTTTCATTTGCCTTTCCGACTCCAAAATGGCCCAGGCAAGATGGCCAGGAATCATGGTCCGCGCCAACTCTGGCATTGAAATCACCGAGGATAAACAGGGCCTCGTTTCTGGGGATTCTTTCAACCACAGCGCTGAGATCTTCATTGAACCGATCCTTTACTTCACCAGCAGAGGTGAGTGTTGGTGCGTATGCAGTGCGCAGGTCCGGCTGAAGTGTGGAGCTGTAGAGAGAGGATCCTCTTTGATCCTTCAGTGGCTGGTATGATTTCATCATGATTTCATCACTGTTAGATCACATATGAAGAGAAACAGTGTCTTCAGTTGCCAATTACGATAATTGGAAAACGCCTCAATAAAGGAAAATGATTGAGAACTAGCCAGGACTAAAAGGGACGTGTCTGTGCCCCCCAATTCCCAGTTCTACAGCCGCCACTGATTGTCCGTACGTTCCAGGTGCCCAGCTTTAGGGTGAAAGGTTTCTTCTTGCGATTGTTGCTTGGTGTAAGGTTGACGAGCTGCTTTTCGGAGTTGAGTCCTAAACTACACATTCCCAGTGCAGTTTGCAGGCTGTGGCGGGCAACACCTTATTGGCTGGGGGCTGCCCAGCTTAAGGCTGGCAGAAGTTGCCCAATGAGGCACGGTGGCCTCTCCCACCATCAGAAGGAGCCCCTGGTGTCCAGCTCTTCGCCAATGAGCACAAGACTTATAACCGGTAGACTGCTCCTTACCGTGTTGTTGCCATTGCGACTTGCAACGTCTTATTGTAACACTATAAATTTTATTAAAATTTACAAGATCTTTACAAGATAGAAATATTGCTAAGATAGGAGACAATTTGACTTATTTCATGACTTGCAATAGGGTAAGAAAATTTCACTTGCATAGTGAGCCGGAATAAAAAACAATAATTACAGTACATGAAATAGATAGAAAATATGATTGAGATAAATGCTGAAGTTATGACATGCTTTTTTGAACTGTTCAAATTAAAAATCCACACATGTAAATGCTTAAAAAATGCTACACAGAATACAGGTTCATTTAACGCAATTCAAATAGAGATAATACAAGTTCAAAGTGAAAAAAATATACATCAGACCCAATTTGACACTGAACAAATTGCTATATGTTTAGCGTGCCAAAACAACCAGGCATAAAAGCAAGCAGAAAAACCTGGAATAGCTAAAGATGGGCAATAAACTTGGTTGTCTGCCAGTAGTGCAGTCTGTACTCTGGGTGAATTGTCTTACTTCGGGGTGAGTTCAAGCCAGCAGATGGCCTCAGAAGAGTGGATTTGGAATTCAGATTCACATTACCATGAACCACTGACGCTCTTAGACTCACTGCACACAGATCTAAATCCTCCAGGCGGCTCTGAAACACCAACACAGGCAGATCCAAGAGGCAAAACAGGGCCTCTTACAAGGCTACATCTACCGCCCAAAAAAAAACCCCACCACATCTCAAGCACATGGACACACTTCATTACATCTCAGTAGATACATTTTCAGCTGAGTTTATACAGGTTTAAAAACATAAACTGCATACAAATAGAACCATGTACCACACCAAAGAAGAATGCACATTTCAAGATAAAAGACACTGCAATTCAAGTTACTTTCTTGCTAATGGTATTAATGTCAAACAGCAGAATGGTTAAAATGTCTTTGCATGAAAGGAAGCCGCATCTTCAAACAAAAGGCACAAAAAGAATTTGAAATAACCCTCTTGATAGAACTGACCTTCTTTGGGTGAATTGAAAATCAAACAGAGATGGATGTCTTTCAGCCCAAAAGGTAGAAGGTGACCCAGACCCTCTGGAGCAGATTCTAAAGAGAACATGCAGAAGTCAAAACAAAGCTCAGGGAACTACACCGTCAGTCAGAACTACTCCCTGAACAACTCTGTCCTTCAGACAGAACCACACCCTACCACAGGGCCACACCATCACACTGACCATGACCCTCACACACAACTACGCCCACACACAGGCAAACACTCTAACACAGGTCCGCAGCCTCATACAGATCCACACTCCTCACGCAGAACCACGCCCTCACACAGATTCACAGCCTCCCACAGATTCACACCCTCACGGACACCCAAGCTGTCACATAGAACCATATCAACACACGGATCCACACTCCCACACTGAAACGTGCACTGAAGCAGAACCCCACCCTCACAGGGACCCACACCCTAATACAGACCCACTCCCTCACACTGAACCGCACTCTCACAATGAACTTCACTCTCACGCAGAACCGCACTCACACACAGAATTTCACCCTCATGCAGAACCACACCATTACACAGTGCCCCATGTGCAGACAGAACCACATCCTCACACAGAACTACTCCCACAAAACTGCAAATGAATGATGACAGTAGTCAGTAAAGGTATGTGAAATTCATTTTTAAAATGAAAACTATGCTGTTTGCAGTCATAAACTTTCAATCATGTCCATGGCAAAATTGTGTGTAATAAGCAATAATTCTCCTATTCATGGTTTTGATGAAAAGGCTTTAACTACAATGAGGATGTCTTGATTAAATAGCAAAGTAAAATCATTGAAGTGAAAAATTATAACAGAGATCCGAGGGATAGGGCACAGTTCAAATGACAGACAAGCTCAGTCTATAAAAGGCCGCTTTGCTGCGTGGTGCAGCCTCCTGAGGAAATGGTCCATTCAGAAGCCTTAAAAAATGACAAATTGGAACATGTAATGTGAATGCCTGGAGAGAGAATAGAAAGAGTGGAGCATAAACAGACATCTCAATGAGCACTCTCACCTTTTGTCTAATCTGTTAAACCTAGCAATGTCATCCAGCAGACCCCTCTGATGTAGGTGAATCCAAGCCCTCTGAACATAAGCCGTGTACGGGTGACTGGCATGGCCCTATAGAACCTGAACAGGAGGACCCATCCACACACCTATCAGTACCAGGTGCCCTGGCCCATTCCATTTGGACCAGCTGCACAAAATGTCTGTCTCAACAAGTCATTTAGTCTTAATATAAGACCTAACTTCCTAGTTTTTAGACCTAACTTCCTAGTTTTTCTCTCTCAAGTAGAAAATATGAGCTTATTTTAGCCCTTGTGTTAGGTTCACTTTTACGTACCTCATGTACTGTTCGGATCAATCTGACCCGGGACATTTTTTGGGATTTTAAAAGCAATACAGAAATAAAAATGTTTGTAAAAATACTTAACATGTATTGGCTTTATCTCAATTCCAAAAAATATAGATAACATTTATAATGAATATTTGCTATTAATCTCTGATTTATCACATTTAACAATGGACGCATCAGGCGTTTTTTGGATAGTGAATTTATTATTCATCTAAAAAATCCACTATAATAAAGACTGGCATAACTGAAGGTGGCATAAATAATGCTTACCTATGAAAAAATGAAATGAAACATTGTTTCAATGAATTACACCGCCCTGCATTTTGAAACTTTTCTCTGCTGATTTGATAAACTGTGCTGATTTTATATAATTCGAAGGCGCTGATTTCAAATTTGCCCTGGAAATTTGTGTATCACATCAGGTTTTTTGACAAATCGTGAATTCTTTTTTTCATATTGATATATCTGAGAATACACAATGATATATGAAAGCAAAATGACACAGATTTTAAGCATTCTGCAAGATGTAATAAAACAAAATGCAACTTACCTAAGGATTAAATTTTCTTTTCTTTGATTTACGGGAATAATTTTATTCGGGGCAGTCTCTCTGTAGGCACCAACAGTAACACCACCCTGCTCAAAACAGCAACAAATGCTATTTGGGTGAAGTTAAACACCAACAGATGTAGCAGAAAACATCTGTATCACGTCTGCATTTTCCTCTGTCAGTGGCCATATTACTACGCCTGACATCAGGATTAAGCACAAAATAATGTCCTTAGAATCATTCTACATGTGAAAATCCGCCAAGAATTGAAAAAATAGTTCTCACCTGGCTCAGAGGAAAATAGAAATCATTCATTGTGGCAGTTTTTCTGGTGGTTAAGCACTTCTTAATCATACAAGTGGTTGTCGAAAGTGACAATACTAAGAAATGCTCATCATACATTGTGAGAAAATGTGACGTGCTACAGCAAAACTGACACTATTTTTGGAATCGGCACCCTAAATTTAGTAAGAAACAAGAATTGGATTTTATTCAGCAAAAATGATGCAGGGTGGTGTTATTATTATTTTTTAATTTGCACTGATATTGTCTCCTCTGTATGTTCGGTGTCACCAGTGCCTTGCCCAGCTCCTCTAGAAAAAGCCGTCTTCTTTGGAGCTTCCTTTGGTTCCAGTCTGGGTTGATTGCCATCCAGACTGCAAACGCATTATAAGCTGACACATTCAGAATATTGTAAAGGATCACGAGTGGCCACCGTAAAGTTCTTCTTTGACAGCTGTACCAGGCCAACAGTTGTCTACCCCTTTTTTTGTGGCATTACATTCAAGTATGACCTCTGGCTTACGGTCCTCCCAGTCACTGATCCTTCCATCCCTATGTAGAGTGCTCATGAGCACCACATTTTTGCCCTTTTTGGGTATGCAGGATTCCAGGGCAGTGTTGGCCATAACAGAAAGTTGGAGGAATGGACTGGCCTGTTCTTTACTGTTAGAAGCTGAGGTGGGAGCTCTGTATTGTTTTTTCTAATTTTTCCAATCATTGTCAGCATTCTTTTGAGAAGTTCCTGTCCCAGGCTGGAGGATGTAAAGAAATTTTCAAAGGTGATGTTGTGGCCACTGAGGCCTTGCATCATGTCCAGCACCACCAATGTCCCCTGGGTTTTTTTCAGGGGCTCCTCCCTCTTGCTTCCCTGTATAAATTATTATGCATTATTTATCTGTTTTGCCCCTCCCCCAATGTGCAGGCATGAGGGGTAGTGAGAAAATTTAAAATTTTGTCATATTTCGTAGGTTCCCACAGTACAGAAGGTAAAGAGTGCAGCAAAATAGGTGCAGACAGCCTCATGGTGTTGGGATTGTCACAATTTGCAGGTGTGTGAGTGTATACGACTCTCTCTCTACCTATGTGTACAAAGGGATGGAGGGATCAGTGGGATGAGTGTAAGCCAGAGGTCATACTTGACTATCTCTCATCCCCAATGAGAGAGCCTCCCCGCTCAGCTGCTAACATAAGAAGCTTTCACATATTGTCAATTGTCACCAGGTTTGATGACCGGGCATCAAGACCTGCTAGATATTTCAAGCCCCTGTATGTATGTGTATGTGTGTGTGTCTGTGTGTGTGTGTGTGTGTGTGTGTGTGTGTGTGTGAGTGAGAGAGAGAGAGCCAGAGAGAGAGGAGTGTGTGTGTGTGTGTGTTCTCTCTCTCTCTCTCTGTATCCAGGTCAATCTGACCCGAACATTACATGACGGATATAAATGTGTGGGGGCATTGTTGCATGCATATACTCAAATTTTTTTTCTTTTATATGTTCTTCAAAGAAAATGAGCCAAAGACAAAGAATTTCAGGTTAAAAAAAAATTTATCCTTGTATCATTTTTCTTTTTGTAAAAACTTGAAACGGGTCAATTTGACCCAAACAGAACACAAGGGTGGAGTTAACATGTGCTTGTCAAGTGAAATTTTAATATCCCATTGGCAAATCTTGAAATAAGTCAAAAATTGTGAGGTATCGTTCAGGAACCAGTCGCGAGAACCAGGAAATTCGATGAATGTGATTTTATTAAGCGAGGGGGTAAACCCCCGCAGGATCGAAGGCAACAGTACAAAGTCCACAATCCAAAAATCACAATCCCAGGGGCAGAATCCAAAGTCGAAAAAACCAGGGCAGCAATACAGTAATCGTAGTCAGACACAAAGGGTTCGATACACAGGAGCAGATAACAAAACCAAATCAGAGCCAAAAATCAGAAGTCGGACAGTCCTGTCAGAAAAGCAACACTATGAATACAAGGCGAAAACGAGAGCAGCACAGGTAGACTAGGGAAACGTTCTGACAGGGATCTGCTTAAATACACACACAAGGAAGTCACATGCTATGATTAGGATCAGGTGAAGAGGATCAGACTAATTACGTGGGAGCAAACACAAGGGAGAACCTAACCACATGAAATTGGCAAAAGCCAAAACGCGGACAGGGATCACGAGACAACCTATGACAAAACATACAGCTCCGGTTAGGGAGTTCTAACGTGCACAGATAATGAGGCAGGACAGAGTTGAGCAGGTGCGGAGGATCCGCTGACTTTGCAGCAAAGACTAAGTGAAGGCAAGAGGCGGAGACTAGAACAGGGCGAGTGCTGAGAGCTTGTTAATCAATTAGTAAGTGCAGCTATACAATCCCTGGTGCTCATTAGTAAGTTAGTATTTTATACAATGTTAGTCTTGGTTAGTAACTTTAACAAAATAACAAACTGTTAGTACGGGTTAGTAAAATAGAAAAGCAAGGCAAAGGAAGCAAACGAGATTAGAAGGAATGTTTGAAACCCAGAAACCATGAAATCACCTAAACATGTGACACGCAGGACTGGGGAGAAGCTGTAGCTTAACAGACCAGACAGGGGAGACAAAGTGCAATGAAGGGCATGGGCAAAGACATGGACCGGAATCTAACGGAAATGTGGATCTGGCAGGGCAAAAACAAAAACTAAAGAGAACATGGCAAAAACAGAGCAGGCATGGCAGAAACATAACGGGGCATGGCAAAAAACAGAACAGACATGGCAAAAACATGACAGTCATGGCAGAATCATAACAAAAATATCTCAACCCACTGGCAAATTTTTGTCTTACTGAGAAAAAAGGTAATAGAAATAAGTGTTTTAAGTCTTAATACAAGATTAAAATACTAGGTAAAGTTGACTTTTTTCAGTTTTTTCCGTGAGGGCAAGGTGAAGCACCCAGCCCACAATAGTGCTGACCCAGGCAGGATTTGATTTTATAATCTGGGGTTCACAACAGAAGCAAAATCCAATCGATATACCACCGAAGAGCCCCCTAAAATAGGGTCATTTCCAGCTCTCTCTATCTCGTCTTGTGGTAATTTCAGGGCTGGAGGGTAGTCTTCCAGCAGCAAAGAGATGAGATGTATTAGGTGCCTCTCTCACGCTCCAGTAATTTTCAGGCTTGGAGTGGGTGTTTAGAGCGCAGGGGAGGAGATGATTAAGATACCGCTCTCATTCCTGGGTAATCACAGGCGGCGAGCAGAGCCTGCCGAAGCAGTAGCAACAGCAGCAGGGAGAGGTAGAGGTCCGCCATCGCCCTACTGCCTCAGTGTAGCATGAGGAGCTGCTCCCACGCCAGCAGGGCTGCAGGGAGGTCCAGCAGGCCCACCAGACCCTGGGTGGGGAACCTCAGTGTCACCATCTCCTGATGGCCCCGTATAATCATGCTGCATTTGCCTCTAATAAATTGGACAGGTTACACCCTTTATAACCCAGGCCACCACATCAATAATGGCAAAGCACAAACACCAAACGCTCCAACAGACTGCATTTACGAAAATTAAAATCCCATCTGGATCTCTTCTCCTGCCCCCACCACCCCAGTCGTGCTGCAATGCACTTTGCCTTCATTTCATACCAAGCATTGATTAATTTTATGACACAATCATAATATTTAATCTCACCACCATCTCCAGTGAATAACAAAAAGGGCTTGGCTTGCGAACGGTAGGGTAAGGCGGTTGCTCTGATTCTATTGGAGTACATCGCAACAAGACTGGCTACAGCTAAGGATTCAAATTACATTTACATTAAGAAGCCATTTGAAAACAACATCTTCCTGCTCCAATCCATTTGCGAACGAAGACTGCAGGATTCCCTTGAAGTTCCTGCGTGGCTGCCAGGTATTTACCTGATAAGCTGCTCATGCCCAAAGATTCCATAGCCTTCACCATCTCTTGTGCCACATGCTCAACAGCATAATCCTCCCACTAACACGAACTGTCCATAATATCTTGCCCGTCCCAGGTTTATTTTTTTCTGTTTGGCTTTCCAAAAATATCCATGAAGGGTTCAATTTGAATGACTTCGTTGATTTCCAGGTTGGAAATCCCTCTAGTTCTGAAGGTACTTGCGGTATGCATACACGGTGAAGAGAAGTCAAACACAATCCAATGGGCCTATGTAGTAAACAGGAGCATGCAGCCATTGAAACTATGGGCTGTAATCATTCAGCATTTGCCTTTGGGTTGCTTAGCACAGTCTTCACAAAAAAATTAACAGACAGACACTTGGAAAAGGAAACTAGTGCATCTGCATTTATTTATGAGTCATATTGTACCAAAACCTTAACCCCTTTGCGCAGAATACAAAATTTTGCCAATTTTTCCTCTTGTGCATGAGCCTATTTAAGCTTCAGAACTCAGGATTTGTGTCACAGAGATTTTTGAAAATTATTCAAGTGAAGCTAGACATTTGGAAATTCAATTACAGAATTGTTTAGGAATTAAATTTTGGAATTTACGGACGCCGGCGTCCGCACCTGCAGAAAGGGGTTTTAAAGATGCACTGTGCAAGTTTGTTGACATCACTTCTGTTGACATTCGAATTCAAACAAAACAGCGGTAGCTCGCCCCTCCCTCCCATAGTTCCCTCCCTCCTATGCTTCCATAAATGTCAACTCTTGTCAGTGATTGGCTGGGACGGTTTGTTATGTTATGGGGCAAAGCCTGTGCCCCTTGTGTTTATTTGCAGTTTGTGATGCCTGTGCGGTGTCCAGAGCCCGGGTTTTTTTTTTTACAGTGAATTCAGGGGCAGGCAGCCAGCGGATTGTGGGGAGATGTCCGCGAATTGAGACAAAAATATAATCGCGCTGAAAACAAACAAACTTGCATAGTGCACCTTTAATATGTGGCACAGTTACTAGACCATGGATCATCAAATCATAACCCTTGATGTCTGCAAACTGCTGGTTTTCCACCTTCCCTTTACCAGGGAGTCAGGTATAAAAAAGTCTCACCAATCCTAAGGTCTCATTGTTGTCTTAGTTAGTTAATTACCTGGGAGACATGAAAATCAAAGGTAAATTTGGATTTGAGGTCTGGAATTGATGATTCATGCACTAGGCAGTTGGCATAACCAAACTCATTAAGAGTGGAATACTCCATAGGTGACTGCTTAGTCACATTTGGTCTGTCACAGCTTCTATGACCCTGACCTGCACAGTTACTCGACCTTGTGATCCAGGATTCTGTTCCTGCAGGCAGAGAGCTGCAGATGAGCAGGTGCTGGTACATGGACACTTTGTGGCAGGGTTTGGCTGGCAGGCACAGGACGCTCATGGTAAGAGAGGCTCTGTTCTCACCGCAGTCTTCCATTCTTCAGTCAGGGGCTGTTTTTCTTGGTTCAGGCGAAGCCTCTTAGTTCCACTGTATCTGCGTACACTACTGTACGTTTGGCTCTTCTTGAGATGACATTAAGTATCGTTTTCAACTTGAAGTTGTCACAGCAAAATGAGTAGAACAGATCAAAGAGTTTCAGTTCAGAGCTTGGGGGACGTACGAGCATGATGCTTAACCAACAAAAAGTTTCCGCTGACTCAGAGCTACTATAGAGACAGAGCTGCCACATTGAAAATTTAATGACTGAAATCGCTGTCTTGATCTGTTCCTATGTGGGTTGAATGGAATATCATCTCTACCTGCACATACAGCTGCTACTCTCCACCCACCACCATGTGCCCCCTTATCAAAGAGACTGAAGATAAAATGATTATTTACAAGAAACCTTTATTCCTTGCAAGGACTAAGATGGGTAGTAGAAATAGGTTGCAGGGCCTTTTTTTTAACACTTCACCCTACCTGTTGCTTCAGACATGACCACACAGCAAAAACAAAAAAGTCTACCTGAATGCAAATTTTAGCCCTATATTTACTGCTAAAGTGTGAACATTTTTTAAAATTAAATTTATAAATTAACCCCTTTGCGCAGAAGCCAAATTTGGCTATTTATACGGTACCCTATTTAATACTTTATAATTGTAGCCCCCAGACGAAGTCGGGCGGCTACTATGGGATTCTTGTGTGTCGTCTGCGCCGCCACCGCCGCAGCGTCTATAGACACTTTCTTGTGGACGCTCTACAGGCTGTAATTTTTGACTGATTTCTTTCATATTTAGTATGAACACGTGTTGTACTTCACTTATGACACCTATCGATTTTGGTTGCCATGGCGACAGTATTGGCCCCATAATACGCACATTAGTGGCAAAACATGGAGATTTCCTTGTGGATGCAGTACAGGAAAAATGGTCAGAATTCTAAACTTTATTATGGAGAAAAGGCATGTTTTGGGTTTGGAGACGTTACTGGTGACAATGATGTCCAGCTGCACCTATATTATTAACCTCATGCTAAATTCAACCAGAAAATCATCAATTCAAAATGAATTTTATGTTTCAAAAGTTGATTTGTGTTAAAAATATGATTATTTTATGATTTGACAGCGCGCCATTTTGAAGGCTCAGAGAATTTGGGGAGCCACCCGGAGAGCTGTCTCATGTGGCTCCTAAAGCGTATATAATTTAGAATTTCACGCTCAGATGAAGTGTTAGGTAACAATCTGGAACCAGACGTGAGAACCCGGAATGCAGTAAAAATGAGATTTTATTGGAAAGGGGGCGAACCCCCGCAGAGCAGGAGGCAACGGTACAAAGTCCACAATCCAAAAATCAAAAATCCACAGGGCGTAATCCGGGTCGTAAACAGGGCACCAATCACAAAAAATGAAGTCAGACAAAAAGAAGTATGATACACAGAGATAGCAAGAAATCCAAAACAGAGCCAAAATCAGAAACGGTCCAGTCAGAAGAGATTCATGAGCGATTACAAGGCGAAAACAAGCGTAGCACAGGCAAACCAAGAGAAACATTCTGATGGGGAACTGCTATGAGAAGACTGTTTAAATACACAAAAGGGAAGTCACATGCTATGATTAGGGAAAGGTGAATGGGATCAGACTAATTACGTGGGAGCAAACACGAGGGAGAACCTAACCACATGAAATTGGCAAAAGCCAAAACGCGGACAGGGAACACGAGACAGCCTATGACAAAACATACAGCTCCAGTTAGGGAGTTCTAACGTGCACAGATAATGAGGCAGGACAGAGTTGAGCAGGTGCGGAGGATCCGCTGACTTTGCAGCAAAGACTAAGAGAAGGCAAGAGGCGGAGACTAGAATAGGGCGAGTGCTGAGAGCTTGTTAATCAATTAGTAAGTGCAGCTATACAATCCCTGGTGCTCGTTAGTAAGTTAGTATTATATACAATGTTAGTCTGGGTTAGTAACTTTAACAAAATAACAAACTGTTAGTACTGGTTAGTAAAATAGAAAAGCAAGACGAAGGAAGCAAACGAGATTAGAAGGAATGTTTGAAACCCAGAAACCATGAAATTACTTAAGCATGTGACACACAGGACTGGGGAGAAGCTGTAACTTAACAAGAGACCAGACAGGGGAGACAAAGTGCAATGAAGGGCATGGGCAAAGACATGGACCGGACTATAACAGAAAAGTGGATCTGGCAGGGTAAAAACAAAAACATGGCAAGGAACAAAACTAAACAGAACATGGCAAAAACCTAACAGACATGGCAGAGACATAATCAGGGCATGGCAGAATCATACAGGCATGGCAGAATCAAGACAGGAATTGCAGAATCATAACATGAAGGGTACTTGATAAAGAGTATTGTTTTAACTCCCAGCCATTTTTCAATCATCAGTATTATTTTTTTCAAAGACGTTGTCCACTCTTGTGTTTTCTTTAGCTCTGTGGTTTAAACGGTTTGATGTAGCTGTTTTACACATAGTAATTCACTTTTTCTTTGTTATTTCGCACACCATGTTCCGTTTAGCGTAGTTTAGAGTAGTAGGTAGTTTATTCTTTCTTTTATATTATTTGATATGAGCATAACAGTATTAGCATTAGAATTGTAACATGAATTCATGCACAAGGACCATATGCACTGTGTTTATGGTTTTCAACGAAACGCTAATTTACAACATTCTAAATAAATAAAATGTTCAATACACATGTAATATGTTTGACGTTTTTACATCAATTTTTTTGCACCAAAAATAATGTAGAATCATGGTAATCTGGAAATTATAAGGTTTATTATTATTATTATTATTATTATTACATTTAAAAATGTAAGTGATATACTGGAACATATATCAATCATAGGTTAAAACAATGCAAAATTTGGCTGAATAACAAAAGCCAGAAGTGGCACCAAATGAAGAGCCGTTTGGGAGCGGAAAAAGAGCTGGCCCTTATGCCTGAGCTCAGCAAGATTATCTGGCTCACCAAAAAGAGCCGGAATTCTCATCTCTAACTCTGCAGGTCATGTACCACAAACCAGTGACAGAGCGTTTGCATATGATTAGAGTCTCGTGCATGAATGCCCATCTCTGGTCCTGGCAAGCTATTGGGCCTGGTGGTTTTTTCTTGTTACTCAGAACTTAATTGATCTATTAAAATGGTCAATAACATGGGTATGTTCATACCTTACCTCAGTGGTTCTCAGACTCAGTCCTGGGGGACCACTGTGCATGCAGGTTTTCATTGAAACCATAAATTAGTCCAAGCCCCAGCAAGGTTTTATTTATGTTTTTGAGTGCTTCATTCTGGTTGGGTGTTTCTGAAGGAAAAATGGGTGTAGAATCCAAAAATGGCAGTCTTAATGGCACCAGACTGTACATTCACCCTGAAACGGCATGCTTTTTTGGCTCATCTGCAATTTTTTTCTAATCGGAAATTTGGGGTAGGGGAAACTAAAATGTCAATTTCTCAGCAACCATATGACTCAGAACAATGATTCACCACTCAAAATGTTTGTTTTTATTTGCTCTATAAGATGAAATACACAATATGCAAATTAGTACAAAAGTGAGGTCACGTGGGGTCAAAGCGTCACCAAAAGTGGGCCTGGCCCTGAATTCCGCATACCAATGGGAAAACGTCAATTGTGCCGTGGAAACGGCAGGTTTTGGCTTAATTTGCCTCTATTTATGAAGAAAAGGGATACATCTAGCTATTCATTCAGAAGAATATGGAATTAAGATGTCATCTTAGTCACACAAGAGAACGAAAAACAGTGCATTTACTTTTCACCTAATCTCAACCTGTATCTGTCAAAAATCAGTCTTTTTCAATTCAGTGTGTTTTGTTTACAAGAAAAGATATCTATGATATGCAATTTATGCAAATTAATATAAAAATAAGGTCACATGGCATCATCCAAAGTTCTATGAGAAAATTGAGAAATCAGACGAATACCAAGACCTTTTCAAGGAATACGGCCAGCTGGCAGTTCCCTCTGAAAACATGCTGAATGGCATGAAAAAGTTTGTATGCAATATATATGGAAAGTCAAAGATGTCAAAGGTCAATGATGCTCGATATGCCACGTTCAGAGAGTAGTATGCTCCCAAGAGCATCTCCGAACCACTGAAAAAGTTGAAGTCAGCTGATTCCACCCAGTTTCCTCCATCATATGCAGCACTTCAGGAGAAGGTTAAGTGGACTAACTATGTCCCAACGATTTGGACAAATGTCCATCTTCCAAACCCATCATGCGGCCTTGAACCTACACAATGTGGATGGGAACTAAAGGACGAAGTCATGGAGATTGTGTGGTTTGAAGGCCAACAAATGCCATCAGCATTGGAAATGAATGCCAGCCAGATCAAAGAGTTGTCACCAGAGGATGACAATGACAACAGGCCAGATCCTTATGACTCCGAATCAGATGATTCTGAACATGAAGAAGATCTTTTTGACTGATTCATAAAGCTGTCCATCTGCATGTCCCTTTTGGATGAGTAGCCTAATGGTCCTGATCAATTAATTTGCAGTGTCTTCCATCAAACAGGTAGTTATTTCTTTGTCTGATCCATAATTTCTTGGGCAAAACCAACCTATACCCAAAATAGACCGTTTCCAGTTGGAAATCAGAATGTAGGGCAACGCCCACTTTGGATGATGCCATGTGACCTCATTTTTATATTAATTTGCATAAATCACTTGCCTGGAATCCATACATATCAAGTGCTGGTTGCTCCCAACGGTCACTCACTGATATGTCTGGCCTCAGTCGGTAGGCCAGCGTTTGACTTTCAAATATTCGCACAAAATCCATGCGAGATCTGTGATTGGCTCTCAGTCGCAAGGGTGCCCCGCCCCTTTAGATAGACTTGAATGAATTGATTCCAATGGGGAGAAGTGAACGTGAGCACAGATTATCACCGATTATTTTGCCCCATTGTCACAGAATTAAATATTGGACTTATTTTTCAAAGGCCACATATCTTCCAAAGATTCTGTTGCTGCAATGGCGTTTTTTAAGACCAATAGATCAGGAGAAAATGAACTTTGTTCGAGACCTGTGTCTCGCTTCTGCAGCGGTCACGTAACATCTGGCAATACAAAATTAGAGTATGGACTGCGGCAAACTACAAATTAAACTTTCAGACTGAAATAATGCTTGTGTTTATATTTTCAGTGATACTGTTATTGCCATCGATGTTTAATCGTTTTTAAAGGGAAAAGGAATATATTTGATCGCTATGATCTTGTACTGGATTGACATCAGATATTAAACAAGTGGGGGAAAGCGGCAAAATAAACAAGCGTTGGCCATCCACGTTAAAAATGCCAAAACGTTGTGCAGCAATAGGTTGCAATAATAGGAACAAGCTATCCATCTTCTCTTTTCCGAAGAAAGTAGACATGCAAGGAATAAATTAGCAACTGCCGTATTACATACCAGATTCATAGACTTAAACTAGCTGATGCAATCATGCTCTTCAAGCTATAGCTAATGCCAATTACAGTGAAATGCGTTACGTAATTTGAGTATTATTTAATTTAGACTTTATTATACCGAGGAATCCCACTGAAATAAACAAAATGCAGATATGGCCAAACATTACTGTTACACAACTATTACACAACTGTTCAAAACCTAACAACCACTTCAAGAGTAAACACAAGCAAGCCACAATCTAATTTTTAAGCTCATGTCAAATAACATTCACGAATGCCGTAGCTGGCCAGCTAACTCATATTCGTAATGTTGAGTACAGCCATTAGTTGTGTTGTAAAATGCCTGATGTAGCAAAGTAAAAGAAAATATACATGCAACATGCAGATTTAAGATAGATACTTGTATTTCTGACAACAAGATGCGACGGATAACCCCGTCAGCATTCATTCTGCAAATGGCGCTGCGTGGTTGATGGTTCTCGCCAAAAGGTCACCCAATCAGCCAAGAGCAGAAAATATGAATATTTATATATCCAGTTCATTAGTGACATAAGGGCTAAACGCTGGCCTACCGACTGAGGCCAGACTATATCAGTGAGTGACTGTTGGGAGCGACCAGCACTTGTTATGTATGGATTCCAGGCAAATAAATTGCATATCATAGATATCTTTTCTTGTAAACAAGACACACTGAATTGAAAAAGACTGATTTTTGACAGATGCAGGTTGAGATTAGATAGTTTTAATCCTTTTCTAATTTTGCATAATTAGTGTCACCAAAAAGTGGTGAAAAATAAATGCACTGCTTTTCGTTCTCTTGTGTGACTAAGATAACATCTTAATTCTATATTCTTCTGAATGAATAGTTAGATGTATCCCTTTTCTTCATAAATAGAGGCAAATTAAGCCAAAACCTGCCGTTTCCACGGCACAATTGACGTTTTCCCATTGGTATGCGGAATTTAGGGCCAGGCCCACTTTTGGTGACATTTTGCCACTAATAGACAAAAGAAGGCACGCAGTCGGAAAAATGCATCTGGCTACAAGATACGTTGGAAAAGGAAAAGAGATCTAGAGAGGAAAGTAAACAAGAAACTCCAGGAGCAGGAAAAGAAAAAGAAAGGAGAAGTTCTAAGACTTTGGAAGTGGCTATGCCCAAGCCTGAGCACCCTACAAGTAATCAAGATGAAGCCACCCCAGGGACGAGCAGACAGAATATCCAGTACCGTAAGAAAGAGATACAGATGATGATGCCTGCATCCAGGGAACAGAGAGCCAAAGTCCTGCAGTCTGTCCTCCTTTCTGCTTCACTGAAAAGTGTATTCTGAACATGGGATAACTGTAGAAAGAGGTAAACGCTGCCGCGCAAAATCATTTGAAGCTGTCATTTCAGAAAAAGGTGTCGCAAGAAGCATTTCAGCCAAGTATGCTCTGAAAATTAAAAAAAAGTACAAAAACATCACTAAGATGGCAATATCCTTGAAATTTTTGTGACTTACTGTACAGAAACAGATAGGAAAAACTACTGTATCGCCAGAAGGAAAGGTAAAACTCAGCTGGATTGAAAGGATACAAAACTTCTTTTTTTTGTGAAGACATCAGCAGAGCTGTGCCAGGAAAGATGCAGTCAGTCGGATACAAGCAGCACAGAGCTAGGTACATTATGAGCATGACCATTGAAGAGGCATACGATATTTTCAGACATGAAAACCCTTCCTTTCCTTACAAACTAACAGTTTTTAAAAAGCATTGCCCAGGAAATGTCAGGATTCCAAGGTCAAGTGATTGAATACAGTGTGCCTGCCCAAAACACACCAAGACTGAGAAAAAAGTCATTGTGTGGAGTTCGCTGATGAAGAAAGAAGGTGGAAGGTGGGGGTGCATTAGAACACATGGCATGGGTAACTCATACATGCCAACTTTACCGCTTTTGGCGGTCGACTACCGCTTTCGGGGCGTTTCATTCTGAAAAAAACGCCCCAAAAGCGGTAGAGTTGGCATGTATGGGTAACTTGCGCATCCATGAAGACAGCATTAATGGTGAATGATATATACAGGTTTTGGAGCAACATTCACTGCAATTCAGATGCCTTTTTTAAGGGAGGGCCATGCTCATTTCAGCAACACCATAACAAATGCCATACTGTTCACGAATTACAACAACATGGCTGTGTAATAAAAGAGTCTGGGTGCTAAAGTGGTCTGCCTGACAATATTTGACGCATTACGAAACAAATAATATGACAAAGGAGGCTGCTAAGTATTGAGCAGCTGAAATCCTACATAAAGCAAGAATGAGAAAACATTTTGCATTCAAAACTACAGCAGCTGGTCTCCTTAGCTGCCAAACACTTACGGAGTGTTGATTGAAGAAGACTTGATGCAACACAGTGGTAAACGTGCCCTTGTGGCAACTTTTTTGAAATGCAATGCTGGCATCAAACTTAAAATGAGCTCATATTTTCCAAAAACAATAAAATATCTGTTTCAACATCTCATAATTTGTTTTTGTGCTATTTTCAAATAAATATAAAGTGTTCAAATGATTTGAAAATCATTGCATTCTTTTATATATATATATAGATAGATACTTTATTTGTCTCCGTGGGGAAATTTGTTCGCAGCATAAACAATCAAACACGTGGTATTTCAAATCAAATCAAAAACAAAAATTAAACATGGACAGACAGAGACACACTTTAAATCCCATGTACCCGCACCAGTTCAAAATTTCAGGTTTGGACAGTCTTGCATAAAGAAGATTCACAGTGAGTTTAAAAACTTCACAGCATTAGGCACAAAAGGCACAAAATTTATTTATTTACTATTTTTATTTTATTTATTTATTTTTATTTACTTTTAACACAGTGTCCCAACTTTTTTGGAAATGGGGTTGTATATAGGGCTTGCAAACTGTTTGATGACATTTGTTTTTTGAAGTGTAAATCAGGCCCTATCCAGCCCCGTTCCTTTAGTATTGAAAAATACAACAGAAGTAAACCAAAATAATCAAACTATGAGGTATGCATGCATAACAGCTTGATTATTCATACTTATTCAATGCTGGTAAGAACATAATTATAAACTCATGGCTTAAATTTCGCTGAAGATGGATAACCGACTTCATGTTTCACAGTGAACAACAATTTACCTCAGTGTGTGATTAATTTGCCTGAAGCTAAACTGCCAGTACAGTAGTTCGCAGCGGATAGAGTACGGATAGAGTAATATAACCTTCCAGCTCTCCTGGCAAAGTCGGAGCTGAGCGGTTGTGATCTCAGCCAAATGTCTATCCACACAGAGCTGTGCAGGGACAAGGGCAGCAAGCGCCGCAGTATTTTCCCACACACTTCCTGCTTTCAGATGGGGCAGGAGGTCAAAACGATGGACAGGATCCTGCCCAGCACCTTGCCCTCCACACTGTGTACCGGATGGGCAGTCAGCCTGGCGCACCAAGGGTTTGTAGCTGCACACAGAGACTTCCTCTCTTTCACTGCAAAAAAAAAAAACAAGAAATCCTACCTTGCATTTTAATATTGCATTTAGACTTAAAACACTTATTATCCTCCTGCTGCAAAGTGCAATGGATGATATTAGATTGGGGACTGTCCGTCCGTGCGTTCGGGCCACGGTGGGGACAAGATTTCTCTTAAACTATCATACCTAGATGCGTGAAATATTGTACACTTAATATGCTGCTCATGATCTACGTTGAGTTCAAAAATGGATGTCAAAGCATATTTTTTATGGAGTTATGGCCCTTGATCGTGGCGGGTGATAGTGATCGCACTGTCATCTTGTTTCTAATACCTCTTTTCTCAGAAAAAAAGATGCCACTTATGTGACATATTTCAACTCATTTATAAATCTCCCCATGGGACAAGTGAGGATTTTCTTACCCCATGGACAAATTTAGAAATGAGTCAAAATTATTTCACATCAGTATCAGAATTTATTTCTGAGAGAGAGGTAATAGAAACAAGATGACAGCGTCATCACTATCCCCCGCCAAGATCAAGGGTGATAACTCAGTAAAAAATATGCTTCGACTTCTATTTTCAAACTCAACGTAGATCACAAGTAGCTTATTAAGCATACAAAATTTCACATAGCAAGGTATAATAGTTTCAGAGAAATCCCCATTGTGGCCCTGCACGGACAGACGGAGGGATAAACAAACGAACCCCAATCCAATATCCCCCATCGCAGTTCGTGAGGGGGGGATAATAAGTGTTTTCAGTCTAACGGAAAGATTTAAATCCTTTTAAATTTTAAAATTTTTGCAGCACAGGCTCCTGCATTTTCTTATTTTCAGCCACCCTCCATTTATACTCACAACACCACAGAAATCTTGCCGAGGCCAACAGTCACGCCCCTGGCAGAGCACCAGCTTGAGTTCAGTCTCTGGAGATCAGTGGTTCTCAAACTCGGTCTCAACAAACCTGGGGAATCACTATGCTCCATCCACATTTGTAAGCTCAAAGTTTTGACTGTTTATAAACTTTCTAATGGTTTAAGATATTCATTTTTCAACAATAATGGTTTTGAAATAGCAAGAAATAAAATATTTGTTACCAATCTGATTCAGGACTGTGGTTCATCAATAAGCTATTGATTAGGTTGTAGAACACAAGAACCTCACTCAGGACCCCGTTTGAGAACCACTGCTCTAGATAATATAGCCATGCTACATACATTCTGCTAAATCTTACCTTGTTCGAGAAAAAAAACCATTTCTTTTGAAATTCACCACTTTTTTCCAGATGAATAAAAATATCAGTTCCAATCTTCCTGATGCTCTCATCTCCTCCCAGAACATCATGAACCTGATATTACAGAACATAATAACCCTGTATTCCAGCTCTGCTAAGCCCAAGCCCAATCATACACTCCCTTTCATTGCTCTGCAGCTCAACCTGTGTAGGCTTATGCATTCTCACCAAATCATCTTCTTGCCTGACCTCCAAACTGATGCACAGGAATAGCACAATTGAAGAGCCTAGTGCTAGAACTACTTAAGTCACATTTTCACACACTGTGATGTGAGGATGAAAAAGCACCTTTTATGGTTAACTAATTTCATCTTCCCAATTTTCTCAAAATGAACTTTATGTGACTTCAGTGCTTTTTGCAATGGGGTCTTCAATTAGCAGATTTTATCTATCTATTATATATTCAGACCCTTTTTAAAATCAAAATAGACATTTTATGACTTAAATTCTTGTAGAACTAGGGTCTTCAATTCAAGATGACTGTGCAAATTTCCCTGCTCGGGCACTTCATTGTGCAGCCTCAATCAACCGGACCCAAGGACCTGTGACGTCATTGAACATGTGCACTGCACTATTAGCCTGCCGGAACGTACAGAGGACGTTAGAAGGGCAAAAAACTGGCCACCAGCCATTACTACAAGTTGTGCGTGTGTGAAATTGTAAGTTTGTTCTTTATTGCCATTAGCAGCTGTTGTATAATATGTATTATATGTTATTAATTGCTTATTTCCGTATTGCCTTGGTATTGGCCTGAGGGTCGCTGTAATACCGTGACCCAAAGGACAATACCAAGGCAATGCGAAAATAAGCAATTTATAATATTTTTATTAATTGGTTAAGTATGTTGTGCTATCATAACAATATTATGACTATGACTTCTGAAGTACGCTACTTCAAGACTCATTAAAGAGCTAAATGCTAGGTCCGCGACTGCTTGTGCACCTGCTGAACTCGGCCAATACAGGTTGGCCAATAAAGGATATATTGGCACGCCGTTTTTACTGTATGGGTCATTCCATGCCAAACTGAACAAAGCTCCCTCCCTGACCCCCTCCGATTTCCATGAAACTTATTTTGCTAATAGCCCTTAGGACCAATAGTGATATACCAAAATTTCAGAAACAACGGTGAAATAGCTTTCAAGATATGCATGATTGAAATTTGCTGACCACGCCCATTTTGCTATTTTGCTTGCTCCGGGTCCAATGTTTAGAGGCCGGTATCTGCAAAAGAAGAAAGTTGATTTAACGTATTTGACGTATTTGTCAATTTCATCAAACCATACATCAATGTCCATTGGATTTCCCATGGAAGGAGGTTGAGCTAGTCGATAGGACTTCATTCAAATGTTTATATGTCAATGACGATCGCGTGGTTAAAATCTTGTCTCATTCACCAACTGTCAACCTTGTCATTTTCGAACTCGAAATATTTGCTTGCGGGGCGTACTTCAGGCTTTAATTTTTCGATAAACTGAGTTGACCTAAGGGTAGCAATGCATATTGGTATTTACCACATGTCTATACAATATAACAGCAGCAACTGTTCTGGAATACCGTATCTGTTAGATGAGAGGAGCTCGTTGCAAAGTCCTTAAAAAAATTAAGTGCAAACTTATCTCCCATTTTCAACAATTTTTAAAATGGATATGAAATATTCCTCAGTGCTTCTGATGGTGAAGCCTAAAAGCGAGCAAGGCATAGATGACGTAGAAAAAAAGTCTTGAGATTCTCACTGATGCGCAAGCAGATCCTGGCCTCTAAACATTGGACCCGGGGCAAGCAAAACAGCAAAATGGGCGTGGTCAGCAAATTTCAATCATGCATATCTTGAAAGCTATTTCACCGTTGTTTCTGAAATTTTGGAATATCACTATTGGCCCTAAGGGCTATTCGCAAAATAAGTTTCATGGAAATTGGAGGGGGTCGGGGGGAAGCTTTGTTCTGTTTGGCGTGGAATGACCCGTACTTAACCAATTAATAAATAAATGTACATGAGAGTTACTTTCTATTACTGCCCGTAATTATGTGCATGTAGTGCTAGTTTTCAAAGTTACGTGATTTAATGCAAGTTGAATTGTGCTCGGTTAAATAATGTGTTTGTACATATGGTTCATTAATCAGCAGTAGTTAGAGCAGGATATACTCTATAGCAGATTCGTTAAATATCGGGACCGTTTTCTAGCCCGTAATTTGACCGTATTAAGAAAATGGCACTTCTAGCTCGATATCATATGCTGCTGGAATCAGCGATACTCAGCTCATGCTGAAGATCCATTTCATGGTCAAGGGAGACCTCTTGTGGACATTATCGAGTACTACTTAATATTGCTTAGCTGACTGTCTCCAGCTAAATATACCATTGTAGTGATATTTATAGTAGTTTTCATTATCATACATTATTGTTGTCATTATTGTGATAATATTCTTGATTATTGAGAATATGCTGCACTTATTATTTACATATTTGTTTGCTTGTATTCTTTTATATAACCACACCTTTATATTTTGGCTGTCTATCTGGCTAATTATTAAAGACAATTGACTGAACTCCTGGACTGCTGCAGTTTTTCTGACAGAAGACTAAGGCCAGACTTGTATACGCCAGCATCCCCAAATATTTATAACAATGACATAATACCAACTGATTTTGCTAAAATTACGATGGAAACTCTTGTGAGCCTCCTTTGTCATCTCTAGTACAGCATAACAACATGATGAAAAGATTAATCAATTTTGCCTACGACGTGCAGCAACTGCTGCTGTGGTCTATGCTTTGCATATTGTGGTCACTAACTCACTCAATCCCTCAGCCGTGGATGTTTGGTAAGGAGGCTTATTTCTTTCATCTGGTTTTCCTCATTTTTGTTCAGTTTGTTTTTGGCCTTTTTAACTCTGAAATGCCATTTGTATCACATTTGATACATGACTTTTTGTGACCTCTGAGTCATCCATATGATCAATACTTTCCACAAAAACCTGTTGTCTGCACTGATTTGCAGAGAATTATTGGATAGCTGACAATGTCATAATGGTCTCTTAGAACACTGTGCTATAGCCACTGGTATCTCATTCTGGGATGAAATATCCCTTCACAGACTCAAAAAAAAAAAATTAAAAATTAAAACGAGAACTATTAACCATTGTCTTTATTTTAGGAACACTGGGTGTAACGTGCAATTGTGTACAACGTATGTAAGTCCCAAAGGATATCTTGTGTCGAGTTTTACATTTCTGAGGTGCTATCCATCACTGAATAGCTGTCAAAAAGCTAAGGTGAAGCAAATGGGCTTGGTTAAGATAATGTTATGTAAGCTTAGCATAATAAACTAATTGTTCATATGAGAAGAGAGGTGAGTGGTGCATCGAGGTAGCTATGTTAAAGTGATTGCTTTATGCTATAGAGGGTAATCAATTAGAGCCACTTCAGCTGTAATGTATCCACATTGGTAACCTTGCAAAATTAAACACAGAAGATAATTGGGTGACATGGTAATGTTAGCCTTGTTAGTGTTGACTTTAGCCTTGATGATTTGACCAGTCTGTGCCTAATGTCGGCTTAGTTTTCGAGCTTCTGTCTGCCTATGGACCAGGTTCGCATTCTAAACGTCAAAACATTCACAATTGTATGCTAAACACGCAAAGCATTGGCATTAACCTGTATCTAGCTATGTAGAAAAAATGATAATTGCGGGGACATCTAATTGTCGGGTTTGATATGGCGTGTCATTAACTTTTCATAAAGTCATGTTTTAGAAAATCTATGCCATGAAACATCACAGCGGAACTTTCCTATCCGCTTAATTGCAAGGATTTTTTAAAATGGTGTCGCGCAAAACATAATTGTTATCAATGTAGAATGTGCGATTGTTACGCAAACTCGCGTTTTTTAATAGCTGGAAAATTAACAATCTTGACGATGGTGAGGTTGGAAACCGTGAAGCCTTGTCCTTTTCGTTGCGCCAAAAGAATTTCAAGAATCTTTATATGGGTAGCGACAATATAGCTTCGATGTTGAATAAAATGACTAAATTAAAGAATGAAGGAGATTTTTTTCTTTACTTGAGAGTTTAATATGTGTATATCTGTTGCATTGACTTTCAATGTCGTGATGAGTGTTATTTCAGTTAATAATAGGCGCCTGTACAATAGCTTTGTTAGTGTAGCCTATTATAAAACAGCGTTGTATATCAATGTGTCATGGTTCTGGATGTTTGTGTGTATTGGACTTTTCTTTGTGGCTCTCGTCCCGGGACGATATCGAATTCCTTATCTATCGGATTCTTTATCCAGCTGGCTGATTGAACTGGGGCGGCGCTTCCCCGGACTCTATATCAGCCGGAAGTCCGCCGCGCCTCTTTTGCTAGAGTGTCTGTTTGTAGTTAAGCACGATAGCCGAACATATCTGTAGTCAGGATTTGTTTGACTTTATATCTTCTTGTTATTTTTGGATTTTCTATCTCTCTAGGGATATTCCCTTTTTCTTTTCCTCTCTATCTTTGTATTGCACTATTTTAGGTGCTTTGTTTTTCTCGGTTCCCGAGATTCTTCTCGTTTTTTCTTTCTCGCTTTGCTTCCGTGTTGTCGGATGGTTGGATGTCCCTTTCGGAAGCGTGAGAACTTTCCTGTCGTGTGGTCTGTATGATTCTCTGTCTTTGTATTAACTCCGTGCTGCTCTGTTTCCGCTGCACATGGCCTCCTAATTCTACCAGCCATTACAGAACACTCTAGCCAGACATGGAATCGCCAGTAGCGGCTACGCTGGAGAGGATTGTTGCTGATCAGCAGTCTGTCCTTACTGGGTGTGGCAAGGGTCTTTCTAGCTTGGACAGTCGGCAGGCGGAGCTGACAGAGAGACTTCGCCTTCAGGAGAATGCTATGGAGAGACAGAAAAGCCTTTTAATGAGTCTCTCCGAGAGTATTAGAGCATTGTCTGTTCAGATTACAAAGTGTTTTACAAACACAATCAGTACACCTTCCCCGAGAGCCTAAACTCCAGATACCCCCAAGATATGGAGGCGAGGCAGGAAAATGTAAAGATTTCATTGCTCAATGTGAAATATTTTTTAAAATGCAACTCTCACGGTTCTCGAATGAGGAATCACAGGTTTCGTTTATTTTATCACTGTCGACCGGCACAGCCGTCACTTGGGCGGGGCCACTCATTCGAGCTTGATCGCCGGTAGTAAATTCAGTGGAAACTCTCGTGAGAGATTAATGCTTTTGATCAGGATGTTTCTGGTCAGGACGCAGCTACGCGTCTAATGCATTTGAAGCAGGGCGCTGAGAACCTCGCTGATTTCTCTATCTCATTTCGCTCCTTAGCCACAGAGACAGGGTGGCCAGAAGCACCTCTTATGACAGTTTTTGTTCATGCTTTGGCTGAGGAGGTTAAGGACGCTCTGGCTACCTTAGAGCCTTGCGTTTCTTTAGACTCGTTGGTTCGTACTGCGGTGCAAGTTGATAATCGCATCCGTGAACGAAACAAGGAGAAACGTACTGCATTGGCTCTTGATAGCAACGGGGTTAATGCCCCCTACAACATGCACACAGCCTTAACTCCGCCCACTGAAATTTTCACTTCTAGTGAGCCTATGCAGGCTGATGGCTCATATGAGAGCCGGGCTCGTAAGCCTGTTCACAGACAAATAATTTGTCATCATTGTAGCGAACCGGGGCATATCCGTCCACATTGCCCCGAGCTTAAAGGGAGACGGGAAGCCCCTCTGGCGGTGGGGGGGGGGGTGCTAAAGGGACAGACCCAATCTCCTGCTCGGACTTTTATTTCAGTAAAGTTGACTATGGGGAAAAAGAGAATATTGGTTAAAGCCTTTTTGCGCTCAGGGACTGTTGATTGTTTTATGGATACGGAGTGGGCTAGAAAACATTCCATTCCCATCCGCTCTCTCTCATATTCGCACTCGATCAAAGCTTTGGATGGTCGACCG
This sequence comes from Gymnothorax javanicus, assembly GCA_029692085.1. Classification (NCBI taxonomy): domain Eukaryota; kingdom Metazoa; phylum Chordata; class Actinopteri; order Anguilliformes; family Muraenidae; genus Gymnothorax; species Gymnothorax javanicus. Next base: position 80,542,418 of record CM056195.1, read on the forward strand.
TTGGGAGATGGGCTTATAGCCGAGGTCTCAGATTTTTTGACCTTGTTTATCCCTTTTGGTGTTCATTCAGAGAAAATTAGTTTTTCTTAATCAATTCCTTGTTCTGTCCTGTGGTTTTAGGTCATTCGTGGTTGCTTAAGCATAGGCCACAGATCTTTTGGGGCAGTCAAAATAACCCAATCGTCCAGTGGGGCTCTGACTGTAGGTCTCACTGTAGTGAGATTCTGGCAAGTCGGCCCAAATTTCAACCCATGGGGGAGGCGTCGGGTTCTGAACAAGATTGTTGTGTAGGAGCCGCGCTGAACCTAGGTTTACCTCCCAACGTTCCAGATGATTATGTTGATCTTGCGGAGGATTTTGGCAAACAACGAGCTTCGTCTTTGCCTCCGCATCGTGATTACAATTGTGAGATCAAACTATTCACTGACAAGGTGGCAGCGGTTAGGAATTGGCCTGCCCCTCAGAATATTAAGGAGGTTCAACGATTTTTGGGCTTTGCTAATTTTTATAGGAGGTTTATTTGCAATTTTAGCGCTGTGGCTGCCCCCATTGCGCTTTCCAAGAGGAATTCCTCCTCGTCATTTGCTTGGTGTCCAGCAGCGGAGGCTGCTTTTCAGGAGTTGAAGAAACGATTTAGCTCTGAACCTATTGTCATTTTGCCCGACCCCACCCTCCCCTTTGTGGTGGAGGTTGACGCTTTGGAGGTCGGGGTGGGTGCCATTTTGTCACAGCGCCCCCTTCGGGACAATAAGTTGCACCCATGCGCCTACTTCTTCCGGTCGTGGTCTGCGGCTGAACAGAATTACAGTATTGGCAACCTGGAGTTGTTAGCTGTTAAGTTGGCATTAGAAGAGTGGCGCCATTGGTTTGAGGGTGCTGAACATCCGTTTGTGGTTTGGACAGATCACAGGAATTGTTGTGGTTTTCATTCAGACATATTTTCATATTATGAGGTTCCCCATCCTCAAGCAATTGGAGAGAGACAGATTCTTCAGACAATTAGGCTTTATTGTGGCATATTGATAAATATAAAGCGGAGTTCTTTTTGCGCTAGAAGAACTCACATCTTGCCTTACACACCCAGTTTATATACCTTCATCACAGGAAATATCTTCCAAATATGGTCTTTCTGCTTTCTTGCCTTTCACACCCAGTTTTTATACCTTCATCACAGGAAATATCTTCCAAATATGGTCTTTCCGCTTTCTTATTCTCACGCTATAACAGGACAGGCAAACCAAAACACTGCCAACTAACCTTGAGAACTTCAAAAGCAAAGATAAGGATGCACATCCCTACAAAGGACTGGAAAATTACAGTCAAGAGAGGAAAAATGCAGCCAGATAAATAGGATACAAGTAGATACATAAATGATTCAATTGATTATGTTTTCAGTAACAACTTATGATTTTACTGAAAAAATATTGATCAAAGCTACAGAAATCAAATACATCACCTGATTATGTTTTCGAATCAACTAAACAGAAGCCTGCTTACTAATCAAAGCTACAGAAGCGCGCTGCTTATGTGTGTGTGAGCTGCTCATGCATGTTAGAATTGAATTGCTTGTATGTGTGTGTGTCTGTGTGTGAACTGCTTGTATGTATGTGTGTCTGTGTGCGTGTGTGTGCATGTGTACGTGTGCTGCCTGTGTATGTGTGTGTGCATGTGTCTGTGTGCACTGCTCATCCCCTCCCTACGCGTGTGAACTACTTGTATGTGTGTGTGTTATGTTATGTGTGTGTGTGTGTGTGTGTGTGTGTGTGTTACTGCTGCTTACATAATATGGTTATTGATTATGATTATTGATTATGGTTATTCAACATGGCAATTGATCTACTGATGAATATGATGAGAAATATTGAAATATAATCCTCAACAGAATCTCCAGTGTGTCCAGCAGACTAGGCCACGTGATTCCCGGCAGGCGCTGTGGGCATTGTTTTTCGATCGCTTTTACTTTAAGTAAACTTATTGCCGCGGCTCCAAAAACATCAGGCCTGGCACCTTGTCACGGATTTATGACCGCTCGGACCATGATCCCATTTCTGAGCCGGTCATTCCGGTGGCTTGGATTGTGGCTCCCATGCAGTGGGTTATTGAGTCTGTTGTGCAGGGGACCTTGCGGCCCGACCCTGGTTCTGGTGGGGAGCCGTCTGGCTGTTTGTTTGTCCCCATGGCGGTGCATAAACAGAAGGCTGCCGCTGATCGGAGGCGCCATTTTGCACCTGCTTCTTCTCGGGATTTCTTGGGTCCCACCCTTATTTCGGAGTTCCGTGCATGGGGTTCTTTGAGAACGTCTGGGGCCGTCCCTTGGGGGGGGGGGGGGTCCTGTCATGGTTCTGGATGTTTGTGTGTGTTGGACTTTTCTTTGTGGCTCTCGTCCCGGGACGATATCAAATTCCTTTTCTATCGGATTCTTTATCCAGCTGGCTGATTGAACTGGGGCAGCGCTTCCCCGGACTCTATATAAGTCAGAAGTCCACCACGCCTCCTTTGCTAGAGTGTCTGTTTGTAGTTAAGCACGATAGCCGAACATATCTGTAGTCAGGATTTGTTTGACTTCATATCTTCTCGTTATTTTTGGATTTTCTATCTGTCTAGGGATATTCCCTTTTTCTTTTCCTCTCTATCTTTGTATCGCACTATTTTAGGTGTTTTGTTTTTCTCGGTTCCCGAGATTCTTCTCCTTTTTTCTTTCTCGCTTTGCTTCCGTGTTGTCGGATGGTTGGACGCCCTTTTGGAAGCGCGAGAACTTTTCCTGTCGTGTGGTCTGTATGATTCTCTGTGTTTGTATTAACTCCGTGCTGCTCTGTTGCCACTGCACATGGCCTCCTAATTCTATTGGCCATTACACAATGTTGCTGAATTAGGAAAGTTATGGTGTGTGACATTGATCTCATTGATAATGCCAGCCACAACTGTGATATGTTGTGTAATAAATAGGCTAACATGATGGATTACTAATTTTAAGAATTCTAGAGATGACCAACTTGGCTAATGTGGACTACAGCTAACATGTTATGTAAAGGTTGATTGATAATAGCCAATAATAAGGAATATATCAATTAACATTAACATGCTAATTGCAGTGCATCCTTAACTACACCTGGTAAATTGTCTCGCCAAATACCTTGACAAATGTTTGCTGCATTGAAAAGATACACACAGGGGCTGCACTGCCATAGGATTCAATGTAACAGTTAACTGAGTACTACCGGCCATACCAATATGGCAACTCGGTTGCTTCAACCTTCCAAAGAAGTTTATGCTGCATTCATGTGATGTCGGAAGGTCGGAGTTCCCAAGTCGGCAAGTCGTTCTTCCAACTTCGTTGTGTTCATGTGCTTTGAAGTCGTAATGTGGGAAAAACATGGATGTTGCAAAGAAGCTGAGTTGTATTTTAATGCTCAGAGAGTTTAAAATAAACACTGACAGCTGTTTCCAGTTTTTTGTGACACTGAAGAACAACCAAAACAAATCAGGTGAGCCATGAAATATGATTTATTTCATACATATGTATTTTAATCAGAAAAACGTCCGTATTTGCTTAAAAGTAAACTACACACTGGTTTTCATCCGCCATTTTTCAGTGAATGTGATGTCAATATCAAAAGTCGGCAACTCGTATACCAAAATTATCACCGAGATGCCGAGTTGTTTTTCTGATATGAGGGGGCGTTCATGTGAATTTTCCCAGTCGGAAAGTCATTTTTCCGAATATCCCGACACCACATGAATGCAGCATTACTATTGCATCAGCAATCCAGTAATTATACACGGATCAGTGATTGCATGAAATCTGATAGATATCATCTGTCCTCTGGAGGACTATCCCTGCACTGCAGGCAGTTGAGGTCCATAGAATATAAAATCAAAGATGGCTGCCCCCATTCAGCAGCCTGCAGGTTTTTTTCACAGAAATCTTTGCTAATTTTGACAAAGTTACGGTAAGAACTTTTATATTGTTACTAAAACTTTGATATCTACTGGATTGAAGCAGCTTATAAATACAAAACATTTTGTCACATATTTTATGGTAAAATTGAGTTGAAAATGTATGTATCAAATATGATACTACAGGTATTTAACCCAAAGAGATCCGCAGGAGCGCTGGCACTCTACACCAAAACTGATGTATTTAAAGTATGAGGCTCATTTTTTGACCCCTTTGCGCAGAAGCCAAATCTGGCTATTTATGCATTTGTCTATTTAAGGCTTTATAATTCAAGATTTGAGCCTCATAGAGGGGGGGGAATAGCTCAACTGAGACAAGGCACTTGTAGCATTTAGCATTTCATCATATTTTTGTTTATTTTCATGATTTTGATGGAGAAAAAGGGCCGCAAACCTTAAAAATATTCATAAAAATTCAGCATTAAAATTGTAAAAAAAAAAAAAAAAAAAATCCTGAGAATTGAAAAATGGCTGGGAGTTAAAACAATACATTTCTGGGTTCATAAACTGCTTGACCACAAGTGTATTTCTTCTGAGTCTGAAATTCTAAATTATTTACTCTTTAGGAGCCAAATAGCTCTCCAAGTGGCTCCCTGTGCTGTCTGAGCCCTCAGAACTGCACACTGTGATTTCATTGAACAATCATGTCTTTAATACAAATTCACTTTTGACGCATGAAATGCAATATGAATTAATGATTTTCTGGTGGAATGTAGCATGTGTTTATAAATATAGGTGCAGTTGGACATCAATGGTCACCAGGAACCTTTCCAGACCCAGAACATGCCTTTTCTCCATGATAAAGTTCAGAATTTTGTCCATTTTTCTTCAGAGTCCCAAAAGCACACATGCTCATTAAAGGATCTCCTTATTTAATGGTCATAACATTCTCCCTGCAATGAAAAGCTAGCAGTTCCCACATCCGAGCTCGTCAGCTAAATGCTTTCCACACCTTGTAAGGCACAAATACAACTCACTAACACAGTAATATCTGAAATATACTTTATTTTAACAATACAGACATTCCACTGTCAGGAAAAAGCAGGCAATATGCAACCCTAAATTGAACAGAATCGGCGCAACAAACATAGCAGGGGGTCTGCTGAAGTGCTAGAGCTGTTCGCATTCTTAACGAGCCAAAACCTTGGCATTCTATTTTGTTGAATATGGTATTAATTCTAAAGCAAAAAGACACATTGAGTAAAATGCCTCCACATGCAGAATTATTAGCAAAGACTAAAAGTTTCTCTTACTAACCAATGTGGCAAACAAGCTGTATGACCATCATGGCTATGGTAAACCGAGCATAAAAAACAGCTAGCCAACTAGCTATAAGTAAAAAAATATATACAATCGTAGTCTCACATATAATGAAGAAACACTTTTCTTCATTGAGTTCCTTCTCCAGTGGCACAGATCTATCTGGCAGAGGGAACCTTCCAGTCCTGTTTCATTCAGAATAATTCCCATTGACCATGTCCATATCACATTTAAATCTCGTGAATGTAACCTGAGCACTTCAGGCCACTTTTATAAGTCTTTTTTTTCAATGCAATCGCGTCATTTTCAGCTGCGCAAAATTGAGAGAATATGTTGCTGCCTTCTCTGAATCCAAGCTCATTTAAGATAGACCAAGGTGAAGTGGAGAACTGTCCTGAGGTCTGATCAATCAAAATGTGAAATCCTTTTGGGAAATCATAGATTCTGCATCCTCCAGACTAAACAGGAAAGGGACCATTTCGCTTGATATCAGTGCACAGTTCAAAACCAGGCATTCCATGATGGTATGGGGGAGCATTAGTCCACATGTGGCATGGGTAACTTGAGCATCTGTGAAGACAATATCAATGCTGAACAATTTATACAGGTTTTGGAGCAACATATGCTGCCATCTAGACAATGCCTTTTTCAGGGATAGCCTTGCTCACATCAGCAAGACAATTCCAAAGTACACTGTGGATATATTACAACAACATGGCTCAGTAGTAGAAGTGACCATATGCTAAAATGGCCTGCCTGCAGTCCAGACCTGTCACCCATTGAAAATATTTGGCGCATTATAAAACAAACAAATTACAAAGGAGGCTGCAAATTGTTGAGCAGCTGAAATCCTACATCAAGCCAAAATGGAGAAACATTTTGCTTTCAAAACTACAGCAGTTGGTTTCCTCAGTTCCCAAATGCGTACAGAGTGTTGTTAAAAAAAAAGGCAATGCAACACAGTGGTAAACATGCCCCTGTCCCAACCTTTTTGGAAAGTGTTGCTGGCATCAAATTCGAAATGAGCATATTCAAAAAACAAACAAAAAAAATTCTCAGTGGTTCCTTAGTTCTCAGGTGCGTTGTCTCTGTACTATTTTCAATTAAATGATTTGCAAATCATTACATTCCTTTTTTATTTAGGTTTTACACAGCATTCCAACTTTTTAGGAAGTGGGGTTTTACAAGCCAAATTCAGACTAGCACTCCTATGCATAATTTTCACTAAATGCTCCCATTGCCCTCCACCTTTTTTGCCCACATCGGCAGAACAGAAACAGTACAGACAGGAGGGAGGCTGGCAGAGGGATGAAAAAATTTTCAGCTCATGGTTATGCAGCACTTAACATAAAAGAGAAGGCCATTGTTCAAACATACAGTTTCAACGTTCATGTGGTTTAATCTTATTATTAGATTTTAAATCTTTCTATTTTGTCTGAAAATTGTAGCTTCTTTTAACTGTCTGCTACATTTAAAATTCCTACCCCATTGACTAATCTTGATATTACTAAAATTGTTGCACCACACTGGTGATTTGCTGAGCAAAAAAAGTTATAGAAATTCAAATTTAAAGTCTTTAAAGCTCACATAAATGACGAAACTATTTTCTGAGCCTTTTTATTTTTTTGTTGCCGCTAGTCAAGCAACCCAATAGCGCATTATATGATCAATAGGCAGTCATGACTGGACGAGATTGCGTTGGTTCAGTGATAGGCACATTACTGGCGCATGCTCACTGACTGGGGCTGCGTCCACTCCACTGATGCCCAAGTGGAGTCCTTCCTCGCCCCTCTCAGCTCCTCCTTGCTCAGCACACAGGAGGGATCATTGAGGTGTCTTATTCCCCAACTGCACTCACTGATCACACCTCCATTCAGCTCAACTCGCCCTTGCTCAGCCGTCCCTTGGACCATAGAGTGTAGAAAAGTAGGACCAAAGGCCTTGTAGCTTCCAGTCAACAAAAGGAGATGCAGACATTTTCAAGATCACTGTAGGTCATTTTGATATGAACAGTAGATAACCCGCTTCATCAATTGGATACCTTGCGGTAAAAAACCGAACCAACCTACAAACTCATTAAAATTTAGATTATAGTCCAGTCTTCTGTATTGGAACGTAAAGTTCCATGTCAACCAAACAGCATAGGTCTCTATGGCACTAATTAGCAAATAACAATTAAAAACCCCAACCCACAGAGCCCTAAACAGGCAGATACACTGAACAAAAATATAAACGCCCCATGTCAAATTTTTGAGTTTTTATTAACAAAAAACTGGAACCGGGATTCGTCTGTGAATAGCACTCTTCTCCAGCGTGCCAAGGGCCATCGAACGTGTGCGTTTGCCCATGCGAGTCGGTTCCGACGCCGGACAGCGGTGAGATCTAGACCACGGTGAGGACGCCGTGCGTGCAAGTTGGCTTCTCGCAGGCGGTTACGGACTGTCTGTGGTGTGATGCGTCTGTTGTGCAGACCAATGGTCTCATCCGCTGTGCGTGTCGCTGATCTGAGCCGATCCCGCAGGTGGACGAGCCGGATGTAGCGATCTTGTGCTGGTGTGGTCACACATGGCCGACGTGGATGAGGTCGATTTGCAGTACTGCCCATCTGTTGGAAACGAACTCTCAAATGGCCTATCATCCGATAGTTAACATTCAGCTGCACAGCGACCGCTCTGGTGGACATTCCTGCATCCAGCATGCCAATGGCACGTTCCTGCATGACCTGAGACATCTGAGGCATGATGACTTTTGACAAAATTTGACATTTTGGGGTGGCCTTTTATTGTCCCCAGTATAAGGAGTGTCTGGGTGCTGCTCATTCTGTCTGATCACCGTCTGGAAATGCCACACCCATGTACTGAGTGAAATCACTGCATCACTGAGCAAATGCTCACTGACAGAGAGATGGATTAAAAAATGGTACACAAATCGAGAGAAATATCCCTATTGTACAAGTAAAAGTCAGCATATGCTCACTTAGAGTTGTTAACTCCATGTGGCATCAATATTTGAGATGGGGCGTTTATATTTTTGTTCAGTGTATATGCCAAAGTGAACTATCAACTCCTGTCAAAATTTTTAAATGCTGACGTGAACCAACAATTTCATTCGACATTGAGACACAGCTTTCTTGCTTCAGAAGCCTTACATCTTAGTATCTGCCGCATAATCCTTACTTTAAATCTGCCATCTTTTTGAAGTTCATGATTTGTATCAAAGAGATAGTTCTGACTGACTTTTAGAACATTGGTGGCTTCTCTATTTAAGTTGGACTGCAAAACAGTACTGTTCAGTGCTTAAACATCTCAGTGATGAACTTAGCTGAAAATGATCTACTGAGCATCGTGGTCAACTGTCCTTACCTGCAGTCCCTGACAGCAGACTATGCTGCTCGTTTCACTGTTAAGAGCGATAGAATGATATTGATGAAAATCCCCTCTATAAGATTTCTGTCTCTGACACCTGTACTACAGTGACACTCAGCCTGGTTCCATTTAACTCAGTTATTCTCCCATGTTTACTTTGGTTTAGCAATTCTGTGAAGCTGTGAAAACTTCCTGAAGGGGTGGTAGTATTTCAGTGATGAATGTGTTAATTTCCCATGAAGAAGACTGTTGTGTAACATTTTTAAAAGTGTATGAAGATAGTCATGCTTGAAAGTTATAAGTCATGCCAAATTTGGTAATTCCATTCAGTTACATTAATTTCAAAGCAAATTTTTGAAATTCATTTGTCAGTAGTCTTTTCTAGAAGGCATGTATTGTTACTCTTCACTGAAAACCTGACAAGTGTGGTGAACTCAAATGTTTTGTGGAAACCCATGACCTCAAAAAAATTGAGTATGCCAACTTAATGATCTTGGGTTCACAACACTTAAAAAGATGTACTTCCACACAATGCAATTAAGAGCCATTCCATGAGAGAATGACATTCGGTGCGCAGAAACTTGGCACATCAGTAGATATGGGTGTCTCATGGAAAAAGCTGAATTTTTAGGTCCATATCTTACTTTACCTGGCGGTGGCACCACCTGAAAGACACTAAAGTGGCTCAGTTTTGCTGTTGACACCACATTTTTACATCAACTATCATGACTTAAGTGTACACAGTACCAAATATGTTATACTTTTATCATGACCTGCTTCACTTCAAGTCCAGTTAGACATCAGCACCACATCAGCGCCAATCTGGGTAACTACGTTATCGAGCCAGAATTATTTGAGAAATAACAATAAAAATTGAAAATGGGAATAGGAATGAAACTAGAGCTGTGCTCAGAGAGCGCAAGTACCTCCATCAAGGTACTCATGTAGGGTATTGTTGCATTCTACCGCCAGGTAGCGGCAAAACCCAAAAGCACGCCGATTGGAAGTCCAGCCCATTGGAAAGACTTCAAATCTCCGCCAGCATAGCTGGATTTTATATCTCAGCTGTACTTTGGCCTTGATATGCCTAAATTTAATCACTTGTTCCTCTTGTGCTACTGTAAAATCCTGCAAAGTTTGGTTGAAATCTATGCAGCCGTTTTTGAGATATTCTGCTAACAAACAGAGAGACAAACAAACGGGCATGATCACATAACCTCCTCCAACTTCATTGGGTGGAGGTAATAATATCCCAGACATATACCAATCTAGAATGCTTTATTATGTGTTTACTCACAACAAGACTATCATTTTCAGTGAATAGCACCTTGGTATCTTGCTGGTTTAGTGCAATGGATGGCCGGAAAGATGGTCGAAATCGATTTTTGGTGCATATTTGCGGTATATTTTCTCAGTAACTCAGATATGTACTGTGGTGGTAAATGCTGTTTGTTGTGCCTTTGGAACTCTGTTTTTAGGATAACGAGGATTGTCTTGTCTTTTAGGATTGTCTGCTTAAAGGAGAATATTGAATTAAACAATTAAGATGTTGATCTCGATCTTTTTTCTCATGAGTAGGAAGTCATGCCACGAAGACTGAGTCATGCCACGAAACTTATCAAAAGCTGGTTTAATCCACTCTTCAGGATAACTACGTAGCCGAAAACGTCCTTCAAGATCTTTAGATCAAGATCTTGTATATTAGAATGTACATCAGTGCCACAAATTCTACAAATACATTTAAACTGACCAAAAGGAATACCCTTCTTAAGTGATGTAGGGTGATAACTATCACCATGAAGTAAAGAATTACGATCTATGGGTTTCCTATTGATCCGTAATGAGTCTGTTGTTATCTTTAACCCCTTGCCACTCCGATGGCCTGTCAGGGAAGTTAAAAACAAGAAAAGCTTTCAATTTAGTTTGGGTACGCCTTGGATAGGCATTTTAGGCAAATGTTACCGGAATGGTTAGGGGTTAATGATCAAAATGTCAAGAAAATTCATTTGGGAATCATCGAAGGAGATGGTAAAATTCAAATATTGGCAACTGTCATTCAAAAAATAATGAAATTCGCTAAGTCGAGCGGCAGACCCAGTCCAAAGAACAAAAATATCATCAATATAACGTTTCCAAATTTGGATATATAGTAGCAAAGGATTAAGTACAACCCCAATTCCGAAATAGTTGGGACAAAGTGTAAATAGAACAGAGATAACATAGCAAATGTTGAAACTGAGAAATTTCACAATTTTATCCACAAAATGAGCTCATTTCAAATTTGATGGCTGCTACAGGTCTCAAAAAAGTTGGGACAGGGGCCTGTTTACCATGGTGTAGCATCCCCTCTTCTTTTTAATACAGAGTGGAGGCGTCTGGGCATTGGGGAGACAAGTTTCTTGAGTTTAGCCATTGGAATTTGATCCCATTCTTGTTTAATACAGGCTTCCAGCGCTTGAGAGTTTTGGGTCTCCTTTGACAGACTTTTCATTTAATTATGCGCCACATGTTCTCAATCAGTGAAAGATCAGGACTGCAGACAGGCCAGTTCAGCACACGGACTCTTATACTATGAAGCCATGCTGTTGTAATAGCTGCAGTATGTGTTTTTGCAGTGTACTGCTGAAATAAACAAGGCCTTCCCTGGAATAGATGTCATCTAGAGGGGAGCATATATTGCTCTAAAACCTTTATATACCTTTCAGCATTCATGGTGCTTTTTAAAACATACAGGTGTCCCACACCATATGCTGGCTTTTGAACTGAAGGCTGATAACAGGAGGGGTGGTCTTTCTCCTCTTTAGCCCGGAGGACACAATGCCCATGATTTCCAACAAGAATGTCAAATTTGGACTCGTCTGACCACAGGACACTTTACTACTTTGCTACAGTCCATTTTAAATTAGCCTTGGCCCACAGAACACGGCGGCACTTCTGGATCATGCTCAACAATGGCTTCCTTTTTGCATGATAGAGTTTTAGGTGGCATCTGTGGATGGCAGGGCAGACTGTGTTTACAGATAGTGGTTTCTTGAAGTACTCCTGGGTCCATTTAGTAATGTCAATGACAGAATCATGCCGGTGAGTGATGCAGTGGTGTCTGAGGGCCCAAAGATCACTGGCATCCAGTAAAGGTCTTCGGCCTTGTCCCTTACTAACAGAGATTTTTCCAGTTTCTCTGAATCTTTTGATGATGTTATGCTCCATGGATGATGAGACCTTCAAAGCCTTTGCAATTTGAGGTAGAGGAACATTGTTTTTAAAGTATTCCACATTTTTTTTACGCAAGCCTTCACAGATTGGAGAGCCCCTGGCCATCTTTACTTCTGAGAGACTCAGCCTCTCTGAGACATCCCTTTTATAGCCAATCATGTTACACACCTGATGCCAGTTAACTTAAGTTACTTGCTAAATGTTCTTTCAGCTGATTCTCTTATATATTTATTGCTTTTTCAGCCCTTTTTTGCCTGTGTCCCAACTTTTTTGAGACCTGTTGCCGCCAGAAAATTTGAAATAAGCTCAAATGTCTGTAAAATGTCTGTTTCAACATTTGAAATGTTATCTATGTTCTACTGTAAATAACATATTGGCTCATGTGATCTGAAAGTCATTGCATGTTGATTTTAATCACAATTTACAACTTTGTTCCAAATATTTCGGAATTGGGGTAGTATAATATGACTCTCCAAAAATCCAACATGAAGATTGGCATAATTTGGAGCCATTTTACTCCCCATGGCTGTTCCACATTTTTGCAAGTAAAATTGATTTTCAAAAAGGAAAAATTTTTCTAAGTACAATTTCGGTAAGATTTTTCACACAAATAGTGCTGGGACGACCAACATGCCTCTGATCAGGGAAATAAGTAATGGCCTCTAATCCACCCTGATGTGGAATATTTGTATACAAACTCTCCACATCAAAAGTAACCAGAAATGAATCCTTTTCTACTGTTTCCAAAGTACGTAAAACCTGAATGAAGTCACTCGAATCTCACATAAGAAGGCAACGTAAAAACGTGATTTAAGAAAATGATCTACAAAAGAGGAGATCTTCTCAGTAAGAGAACCAATGCCTGAAACTATAGGTCTACCCGGAGGCACAGTAGTATAACTTTTGTGGAATTTAGGCAAGGTGTATATAACAGGTGTAATTGGACTGTCAACCTTCATATATAAATATTCATTTTGGCTAAGATCCCCTTTATCCAAATAATGTTTCAGAACAGTATCTATGTGATCCTAAAATTCCAAAGTGGGGTTACCATCTAATTTCTGGTAAAATACATCATTAGCAAGTTGTCTATAAATTTCACCAACGTATGCCTCCCTATCTTGAAGCACAATGGCACCACCTTTATCAGCAGACTGGACAACAACAGAAGTATTTCATCATTAAAATATATAGGTATTGACGAGTTCGGTCACCACCTAGGTGAGGTGACATTAATAATTTCTTACTTCAAAGGGAGGCTTTTTGGATCTCTACTCTCGATACAGTGGCCAGGGGTCTGAATGAATCTTTCGATTTTAGGCCATTCTTGTACTTTAGTGCATATTTTTTTTTTTTTTTTCCTCTTGTGATCGTCTTGGCCTTTTTCTTGAGCGATTCACGGGTACCTGTACCCTCACATTCTTATTATAATGGCAATTTTATGATAGATTTACTACTTTGTCAGATTGTGTCTGCTCATTAATCAACTAATTGGGACTGCATCTATTGGCATATTCTGATTGATGTGGGTTTTTTACCCCCTTTTTGCTATTGTTATTATACACTGAAAAGAGGTGAAACAGTTGTACACTGTTTTTAAGTAACATCTTACTATATTCTTCTATCTTGGCCAGTCTAATCAAATTAACCTGAAGGCACTTTACTCAATAGTGTGCAGCTGACTCAGTTTTTTCAGCGCACTGCCTAGGTTGGCATTGATTGATTATATATATTTTTTTTTTTTTTCCTTTTTTTCTTTTTGTTTTTATATCTTGGGATTGCATGTATTATGCACTACATTCTTTGTCAGCACACACACGATTTTACTCACAAATTTGTGGATTACTGCTGTGTGTTTGTTGCTTTGCTTATTGATCTTAGTAATTGTTTACACCTGACTTTAATGACCATGTTCAATTGTGAGTTGGACTAAATGCTTATAGATGTGTGTGTGTGTGTGTGCGCGGCTTTCTTTTATCCTGATGAAGATCGTTCTGATTGAAACGTCAACACGCTGAATAAAGTTTTTGGGCAGCATTGTCCTTCAGTCCGGACTTTATTTAATCATTCTTTTCCAGACTTCCCATTTCCGTGCGTACCAAGCTGTGGGTGTTGATGCAACTATTGTGCCATATAGGCTGCAGCCCGGTATTTAATTCAGAGACAGACAAGCTCACTATCAACGGCCCGTAAGTAGCCCTGTAGAGACCCGTGATCTAGTGCAGTATGGATTGCCTAGGGCTCGACTGGCTCCGCGGGTAACATAGACCCAGATTGAACGAAGAAGGGCATGGATGGCTGCTCAGGGCCGAGGCCAAGGAGCACCTCTAGTGCAGACCACCAGATGCCGCCAACCCACAGTCAAATTCCAAAAACAGACTGCGGGGTCGAGCTAGGCACATGCTGAGTTGACGTCATTTTGCTTTGGATAACATGAAAAGTATAAAACAGTTTTAACTTTTGTACTATACATTCTGTCTTCATGTACACGGTTGCGTGACTAAGATTTTTTTCAGAGCTCAAATTATTGACTTATTTTATGTAAGTGCACGTATACTGTTCATGCATGTTTGCATACGTACTTATAGTGGTACGCGTTTTACATTAGTTATTTTTTGGCATTTAAGAATTTTGGACCATTCATATTTTATAACGTGTTGTACATTTTTGACTGTGCTGTACCCGTACTTGGTAATAGTACATGTATGGTGTGTTTTTGCCACTTATAATCACCACCACTTCTCAACCAACCCAGCTTTATACCAAAGAGATTACAAATTTTATGAATAACTGTGCGTGTACTTTATATATGTCAAAAAACAGAACTTTGGTTTATGTCTGGGATTATGGAATATTTGGTCGGCAGAACATTTGCTCTTTAAAGCGCCACCTTTGGTCAGACAGCTATCCAACCAGTATAGTACCAAGCTAAACTCTTTATTTTCAGAGAAATCTAGCTGTTTATATCACAATTCAAAAACAATTTCTTTGGTACATTGCTGGGGATAGCCAGCATTTGCATCCAGCCTACAGCACCCCCTGGGGGCGATATTTTCCGACTTTTGATGTTAAATATCATCTGCATTGAAAATACTACCATTGAGATTTTACTAATGCTGTAATATACCCCAAACGGACTATGTATCCTGAGAATTTCACATCTCTGTCTTGCTGGGTAAACAAAATAATGCCACCTAAACATCAATCTCCTATGAAATGATCCGTTTTGAGTTTTCTTCCAACTTTGGCTCCATCGAGCTTGAAAGTATAGATACTACCAAAGAAATGCTTAGTATTCCTGGAAATAGAGTTCCAAAAGCACAACAAACGGCATGTACCACCAAAGTACATATCTGGGTTACTGAGAAAATACACCGCAAACATGCACCAAAAATCAATTTTGACCATCTTGGCGGCCGTCCATTGCACTAACCCAGCAAGATACCATGGCACTATGCACTGAAAATGATAGTCTCGTTGTGGGTAAACACATAATAAACTATTCTAGATTGGAATATGTCTGGGAAATTGTTTTCTTCTCATTCCCATTTTTAATTTATATTGTTATTTCTCAAATAATATTGGCTCAATCACGTAGTTCCCAGCTTGGCGTCGATGTGGTATCATGATAAAAGTATGACATATTTGGAACTGTGTACCCTTAAGTCATGATAGTTGATGTAAAATTTGGTGTCAACAGTGAAACTGAGCCACTTTAGTGGCTTCTAGGTGGCGCCACCGGCAGGCAAAGTGAGATACGGACCTAAAAATTTGGCTTTTTCTGTGAGACACCAATATGTACTTCTGTGCCAAGTTTCATTCAATTCCAGGGGGGTCAACGCCTCAACTTCTTCAAAAAGTGCCATTTTCTCATGGAATGGCTCTTAAGTTGGCCTACACAATTTTTCTGAGGTAATCGGTTTCCACAAAATATGAGTTCACCACACTATCAGGGTTTACAGCATTTGTTTAACTTGTGTCTGACTTCTGAAACTGCAGAGACTTCAGTGGTTCACAGTTACATCACGTGGGACCTTTGTTATCCTAGGCCAAGTAATTGGTAATACATGGGGTGGTTTATTTTCTCTTGTGGACAGAGCTGTCCATATTAGTTCAGTATGTGTAAAACTATTAATTTACATTAAATTTTGTTGAGTAAAGTGTTGTTATTTTTTTTAAACGTCATAGCATGGGGATGGGCTTCTTTAGCATTTTCGCTTTGCAATATTATATTATGTAACATGAGCCATAACGAACCAACCATTTCAAAGTAGTTTTCTTTACTTATACATCTAATCTTTTCAAAACAAATATATGGTTTTGATGCAGATTATTGAGCTGCATCAATGTGTGGTTTGTGATTTTACATGACCTCCTCCAAACCTCCATGTTCATTCAGATCTTAAACCTAGAAAGTTAAAACGGCCGATATTTCAAAATGGTTCAGTCTGACTGCAAGGTATCCAGTTGTCAATCCCAGTGAATTTTAACTTTGTAAATGCAGTATTAACATGGATACATGCAATATTAAGTATCCAGACCTTGAGACTGAACTTTCTGTAAATTCAACATTAAGCAAGATAAATAGAGATTTTTAAAGTTTTCTGGTGGAAAAAAACTAAGACAATTCACATATTTTACAAAAAAATTTTTTTTTTTCCAAAACTGCAAAGTCTTGCTAGACATTGTCCCAAGGAAGCTCCATACCAAATTGGAAGTGAATTTGCCCAGTAGCTTTGGAGAAGAAGTTGCTAATGGATGATGACAATAACGTTGATGAAGACAAAGACGATGCCGAACGCTGCGTCTTCCCAATGGCTCATCGGCCGGTGAGCTAAAAATTACGGACAAAATTACTGTTTGGTCCCCCATTGACTTTCACTGGGAATTGTGGAAAGAATTTTAGCCAATGGAAGTATGGTTTCTGAGCACTACAATATTATACCATTTGGAACCACATTCTGTGCTGCACAGCCACAGAGTCTGCTTTTTCCGTTAGATACAGTGAAAGAACCTGCTCCTGATTCATCCATAAATGTATCTTGATTTCCCATGTCAACACATGACGAGATCATTAGACTTACAATTCAGAGGTTCAAGTGAACCTTAAACTCAACTGGTCTGCCACCATGCCATTTGGGGGTGGGGTATAAGGCTGAAAAAAATACTGAACCACTTTGTATGTCCTGATGTTGTATGTTAAATTACATCTAGTTTTATCAACATTTTGTGACCATAAGAGGTCTCAATTCATTCAAATTGGTTTCTGAGTATCAAGAAATATAAAAATGTGACAAAAAAGCCATCTTTTACTAATTGCTAAAACCTGTCAAAACCTTTATATGTTGAAACGTGTTCTTTACTACTTACATACCAAGGTTCAGCTCTTTATCTCTATTAGAAAAGTCTACAATGGGCAACTTCAGGTTTTCAGTATGACCATCCTGCCATGCCCACTTTTGAGGGGTGGGGCTGAAATGCAACCCTGATGTACTTCAGATGGTGAAGATATTGCATACCAAGTTTTCTTAAATTTAATCAATACTTGTGACTGCAAGAGGTTATGGGTTGAATTGATTTAGAATGACAGATGACAATGGACAACAGTTTACATCATCTCAATAACTGAGCTCACCATTTCACTCACCCAGTTCACTCACCATTTCAGTCATTATTTCAGTTAAAAAAACCCATTCTGAGAGCCTGTTATGTTTTGAGCAAAAAATAATTGAATTTGCACTTTTATGTTGAAGTCACCACACATTTGAACAGGGAATGGAGTCTCTATTATCTACACTAGAGCCAACTACAGTGGCCCTACTGAGCAAAGTCTCTCAAAAGACAAGGAAACAACCCTTGAAAATGAAGCACGATTAGGACCGCTTGATACTGACAGAGACCCCGCCAGAAACAGCTGCCAAATGCTAAGCTTCTGGAATCAATTCGCTGGGGATAGCTCAAAAGGACTTTAAAAGGCCAAATCTAGATCTAATTGGCAAAGCTCTCTGGAGTCCAGGTTTTACCATTTGCAGTTAAGGTGGTATTATTTGCCTCAAGAAATTAAAATACACCGTGTCAGACCAGCCATAGAGACTTACTGTATGTCTGTCACTGAGGAGGAATTGTGTATTGCTCTAGCTATCATTAATCGGTGGGAAAGTAGCAAGGGGTAGAGAGAAACACTGTTGCATTAGGCAGATTGTTAGCAGCATGAATTATATGACTGGACTGCAAATGCTGTAGTTTGGACTTATGTTTGTTATTCCTCCAGAAACAGTAAGAAATGAAGTGGGAAAATGCATTATTAGCAATTGAAGGCAACAAGCCTCCTAAATCTCAGGACCTGTTTGCAATTTGGCCAGGATGGCTGGTACTGCCACAAATGCATCCGTTCTCTTTACGTTTTGTGTGGAAGAGAAACAAATCTGCTCTCGCTTCACAATGCTGTGATTTGAATTGCATTGTGCTGTGGCCCTTGCAAAATGTTGCACATTACAAGGGAAGCATTTGTTTCAGTGCAAAATTTATATTGCAGCTAAAAGTACGAGAGCTGCTTGTGGCTTTAATCTGGCCCATAACAAGACAGAAGGATAAACTGCATTACCTGACACCTTGCATCCTCCATAGCCAATACCTGTTCCACTGCAGAAGACATCAGGTTGTTGGTATTATGGACAAATTCATCATTTCTTGACAGGCATCATCATAGCTGCCATCTGCAGAGAGCAAACACTGTAGCCAGGACAAAAAATGACAATGAAAACATATGGGACGCCTTGAGAGGCTTTGTGTGTGACATTAAAATGGGATTAAAATGGCCAGAATAAAGGCCTAGCCTTCTGCTGAGACAAAACCCTGTTGTCTGGACACATATTGCATGGAAAGGAGACTTTTGTGGTATTGCAGAACATACAATGCAAGAGGAGGGCCCCTGCACTAATGTGTAAAATAAATTACAGGACGAGTGCCCTTGTGCGAATGCAGAACATACAGAACAGGAGGAGGGCCCCTGTGAAAATGCAGAACATATAGAACAGGAGGAGGGCCCCTGTGATAATGCAGAATGTACAGAACAGGAGGAGGGCCCTTGTGATAATGCAGAATGTACAGAACAGGAGGAGGGCCCCTGTGATAATGCAGAACGTACCGAACAGGAGGAGGGCCCTTGTGATAATGCAGAATGTACAGAACAGGAGGAGGGCCCTTGTGATAATGCAGAATGTACAGAACAGGAGGAGGGCCCCTGTGATAATGCAGAACGTACCGAACAGGAGGAGGGCCCCTGTGATAATGCAGAATGTACAGAACAGGAGGAGGGCCCTTGTGATAATGCAGAATGTACAGAACAGGAGGAGGGCCCTTGTCATAATGCAGAATGTACAGAACAGGAGGAGGGCCCCTGTGATAATGCAGAACGTACCGAACAGGAGGAGGGCCCCTGTGATAATGCAGAATGTACAGAACAGGAGGAGGGCCCTTGTGATAATGCAGAATGTACAGAACAGGAGGAGGGCCCCTGTGATAATGCAGAACGTACCGAACAGGAGGAGGGCCCTTGTGATAATGCAGAATGTACAGAACAGGAGGAGGGCCCCTGTGATAATGCAGAATGTACAGAACAGGAGGAGGGCCCCTGTGATAATGCAGAATGTACAGAACAGGAGGAGGGCCCTTGTGATAATGCAGAACGTACCGAACAGGAGGACGGCCCTTGTGATAATGCAGAACATATAGAACAGGAGGGCGGCCGCTGTGGTAATGCAGAACATACAGAACAGGAGGAGCGCCCCTGTGATAATGCAGAACATATAGAACAGGAGGAGGGCCGCTGTGGTAATGCAGAACATACAGAACAGGAGGAGGGCCCTTGTGATAATGCAGAACATACAGAACAGGAGGAGCGCCCCTGTGATAATGCAAAACATGCAATACAGTAGGAGGTCCCCCGTGACAATGCAGAACATACAATACAGGAGGAGGGCCCCTGTGCTAATATAGAACATTTGATACAAGAGGAGGGCCCTGTGGTAATGCAGAACATAAATACAAGAAGAACACACTCTTATCTGTGCTAGTGGTGACCACATTGATCATGAGTTTTTGAATGCAGTGAAATGGCGAGCATTGAAAGCCTGGCAGAGCATCAGCAGGGAAGAAACTCAATGTCTGGCGATAATGGTGGGCGTGTATAAAAATGGCAGTAATTCCTACATGATTCATTCAATGTTTCAGGAAACACTTAAATCAAAGATAAAAGACATAATTTCAAATCCATTGTGAAGGTTTACAGAGCCAAAAACATGAAAATTGCGCCACTGTCTACTTGTGTGACTGCACTTGACAGTACCTACAACATGCTTGGAGACTGAGGAATACACATTAAAAATAGCAAAAATTGAGAGTAAGTAAATATAATTGATGAACAGATGGGCACTTGGACTTGAAGGGCACTCAAATAGAATATACCTTCACCAGGGACAATCCTCCATCTCTCATTGTTAACAAAAGTGAAAAATAATTTGTGCATCCGGCCCTGAATCAGATCAGCTCCTGAACTAATACTATAGCCTTCAACTGAATTTAATAAAAATTGGACAAGTACTTTTTTGTAATCAACCAAATCGGAAACATTACCTTTTACAGTGTCTATAAAATTGTTAGTGTTTACATGCAAAAAGTAAAAATTTAACCTTTGTTTAAAAATTGCATGATGGTTATATTCATAACAAATTGTTTGTTTACATGGTTTTGTACTTATATTTTTCTATTTTTTTCACTGTATATCATATACCATTTGCATCAACAGTGAAATCTCAATATGCATTCTTTTAACTGGTTTCATGTCATTCCCCCCTCTTTTTCTGCGGATTTTTTTTTTTTTTTTTTAGCAAAAGTTGTTGTATAGTATCCATCAGGTAGAAAAATTTCAGCCAATGAACTTTTTCAAGTGCAATTAGGATAACTCCTTCCTTTACAAGCCCTTACTGGATCCTTGGAGTGATTCTTTTTCAGTATTATAATTTTTTATCCATTTATTGTTTTAATCTTCATGTCTTGTCATGATATGCGCCTAATTTGATGGTTTAGAAGGGAAATAAGAGACCTGTATTCCTCCGTAGCATTTGTTGAATTGTTGTTTACCAAACTTGGTACTTTATTGCCATCTAGTGGTTTCAATACACGTGTGTATGCTCATCGAGATTTTCTTAATGCAAAGCATTTTGACTTTAACAATATATTTCTTCTTTCATAACACTGCAGATACTTGGGTCAGATGTTTGTTTCGCATAATTTCTACTGTATATATTTAAGATGGCACCATGAATTACTAATTTGAGTCTGATGAAGAGCAGTTGTGCATGAAACTTCACTTAGGTGTAATAAATAAGTGGACATTGGAGCCCTGCAGTGTGCAAGTCATATGTTTGTTTTATTACAAGACGGAACTTACCACACATGTATTGCGCAATCCTTCAGAGCAGTGGCTCCCAACCTCGGCCCTGGGGACCTCCTGTGAATGATAGTTTTTGTTCGAGCCACATTTCTAATTCCAGAATATCGACAGCCAGGTAATTTTTCTTAATTAGGTGCATTAATGCTCATTTTAATGCTTATATGCCCTCTCAAGCTACATGGAGTCAGAAGTAGCTATGAATGATATGAATACTATGCTTCTCAATGTTAACATTATCAGTAATTAGACTTAATTTTTCCTGCTTAAGCCACATTGTATCCAAAATAACTGTGCATACAAACTGCAAAGAATAAGCCACCAAATGTTCATACTGAGATTTTTTTTTTTTGCTGTATAACAGACATAACACAAAAAAATTAATGTTCACTTTAAAGACTGATGTGGATAAGTAGGCTCCTCATCAGAGAAAATGTGGACATAAGGCCATTAAACCTCACCATTTAGCAGTTTTTAGAAAATTATTGAGCCTAGGTAAAGAACCAAAGCTGCATTGAACTATGAGACGGAGAGCATATGAAATATCATTTACTCAGTAACCAACTTAGGACCCAATTGATTCACCACAGTCCTATTCTGATCGGACTATTTTGTTAAAAATGAAAAGATTTATTGAAAAAATAAATGTATACATTTGCAACTTCACTCTGTTCTGAGAGATTCCTGCCTATCCAAACGTGGAACCGAAGGCAGGGAGCTGCTACTAACCCCCTCTCTATAGAACAGAGCCAACAGCAATAATGGCCTCAAAAGAAAGAGACATCATTATAGATTGGCAACTTCATCATAAGAAATTCAAATTTGCTTGGAGGATACTGTATAGCAAGTGCCACACCTTGCCATACCAAAACGATGCCCCGGCAGTGAAGTGACAAAATGCTTTTATTTGGAAATTATGGAAGGTTGTCTGCAAATTAAAGCTAATTTACGTTGACATCATCATGCTGCAGCAAATTGCAAAATAATTTATCACTAATGGGAATGGTGCACCACAGACAATCCATACGAGACAAGGGAAAACAAATGCAAAACAACGTCACAGACAGAGTAGCCCGATGGGTAAACTAACACCAACTGGCTGTTGCAGTGTGGAACCAGTGCAGAGATTTTTGTACAAAGAGATTTGCTACTCAGCCCAGCCACTCCACTCCCTTCACAATATGCATGCAGTCACGAGTCCCATTGGTGATCTCAGTGGTCATTGTAGTGTCTTTACTGGACGGATTATCCCATAGCCTATTTCAGGACTTTTCACATATTAATTTTGGGGAACCTCAATGCTGCGTATGGCCATGAGTGTAGAGCCACAACATGCAAGACAACAGCCATATTGTCATTACCTTTGAAGTCAACAATACAAGAGAAACCTAACATTTCATCAGAATAACACATTTCCGGGGGGCCCCGGTGGCTCATCGGTCTAAGTGCGCGCACCATAAAGGCTGTGTCCTTCTCGCGGCGACCCGGGTTCGATTCCAGCCTGGGTCATTTGCCGCATGTCTTCCCCATTCTTCTCCCCAACTTTCATGTCTATCTCCACTATATAACTGTCAAATAAAGGAAAAAATCCCCCAAAAAAAATCTAAAAAAAAAAAAGAATAGCACATTTACCAAATATTGCCACAAAGTGCTTTACAGTAAACCCTGGCCTGAACCCTCTCGAAAGCAAGCCAGCAGCAACAGTGGCAAGGAAAAACTCCCGATGTGGAACAAAATAGGAAGAAACCCCAGCAGGTACCAAGCTTAAGGGGAGAAGCCCATCCTCCTCTAACCGGCCCAGGTATGAGTTCATGGTTACCGACATGTTCAAAAAGACAGTTGAAAAGCAATCCAGGATTTGTAATCAGCTGGATAGGTTCCATGGACCAGACCGTTTCAACAGCACTTGGGCAGAGGGCCAGATGGCGATGATGGCAAAGACCAGCAGCAGTATTCTTGAGGCAGCGCCCCACCACAGATATGGAGAGACAACACAAAATCAGGCAGTTAGTGGAGGGCAGCTGGTGGCAGAAGCAATGGGAATATGACTGTATACACCATATGACGAGACTGCGTGAATGGTGATGCAACCTTCACAATTCCACTGATGCTAATATGACACAGAAATATATCGTGTAATCTGACAATACCATGTTCTCATTGCTTTGAAGTTGATATTACAAGAGCAATGAACAATATATACTGAAACACAGTGAAAACGCAACACCTAATTTTTTAAATTGTAGCTGATTTTTCGAAGCCATCAAAATTACTACAGAAGAAATATAGTGGTATGAAGGTTAAAAGCTGGAATCTGTGCAAGTCCGGGTTCAAACCCAGTTTGTGTGTCTGTCAGGGGATCACAATTCCAAAACACAACTTTTGCCATGTCATTAGCAGCAGGTTGAATGCATCACTTGAATGACATGCAAGTGCAAAGCAAGACATTGGACACATAAAAGGCACAGTGGTTCATCCCCATCAGCATCAGTGTCAGAATGCCACAGCTTACAGGACAGCAGAGGGAGCCAGTTTTGGGGATGCTGCTTGGGGGAACATCTCAAAGAGAGGTTGCCCGCCAGTTCAGGGTCAGTCCATCCACCATCAACAGACTGGAGCATTGCTACCAACAGACAGGAAGCGTTCACGACCACCCCTGACCAGGACAACTTCCCGTTATGATGGCACGTCAGGACCGACACATCCAGAGGATCCATCTGAGGAATCCGTTCCAAACAGCAACAGACACGGCTCGGGACACAATAGGATGCCACGGATGCCCCATCTATGCCATGACTGTGATTTGGCGAGCTGTGGGGTTAAGGTGCTGGAGGCTGTATCAAAGCGACATCGTGACACAACGTCACAGAGACAACAGACTCCAGTTTTCTCAAAGTCATCATTTTCGGCCGCCACGAGTCTTCCATTGTTGGGTTTTTCAGACGAATCAAGGTTCTGTGTGTCATTTGCTGAGTGCCGACAACGGGTGTACAGGAGGCAATATGAATGTAATGAAGACAGGTGTGTTCTGGAGAGAAATGGGTTTGGTGGGGGTAGTGTGATGGTCTGGGCCGCCATTAATGCGAGATTTCGGAGTGAACTTGTGATCCGTGGAGGTCTAACGGCGCAGCGATATGTGGATGAGATTTTAAGACCAGTTCTCCAACCACTATTGAACAACCTTGGACAACAAGGATTGCCGTTCACGTTCCAACATAGCAACGCCCATCCCCATACTGCACGCCTCTCCAGAGACTTTCTCCAACGAGCAGGGATCGACGCTCACCCTTTGCCATCCATTTCACCTGATCTTAACCCCATTGAACACATGTGGGATGAACTGGGTCGTTGTGTGCGCCAGCATCAACGTCAACCACGCAACGTCGCCGAGTTGACGGCAGCACTACAGGAGGAGCGGAGGAACATTCCCCAAACAACTGTGCGACGTTTGTGCGAATCGATGCCTCGCCATTTACGGGCATGTGTGCAAGCACGGGAGGACACTGACAGTTTGTGGAGGGTCTGTGAATTCACAACGGCATATCGGAAACATTTTTTGAGATAATGTGATGAAACTTTACAGTGTTATGAACAATGAAATTTTTTTCTATTCGTATTAAAATTGAATAGAAAAACATTGGTTGTTTCTTCTTTTTGGTTATTAAATATGAGTGTTGTGTTTTCACTGTGTGTCAGTATACCAGGATTGGAGTCTACAAAAGAGCACGCATGAATCTGGAAGCTGAGATCCTGATTCAGCAATAATTGCATGCAATTTAGCTTAGACATGGTTCCATTAAAATTAGAATATATTTTACAAAATTCCACTTTTCTTTTTTGAATGTGTACAATATTTAAGTATAAGAAATCACATTTTTAAAAATAAAGCCCCTGATCTCAACCCAGCTGAACAGATCAAGGAGATTTGGAGCAATGTGTTGAGGAAATGCCCTCCACACCCATCATCAGAAACCACAACACTTCTTTTAATCCCTTCGGGAGAGTTCCAGAGACTCAAAGAATCTATGCCAAGGTACTGTGAGACTGTACTGGTGGCTCAAAGTTGTAGAATCTGGAAATATAAGTGACAAATGGCTGATAAGCTCGGTCCAGAGCCAGGCCAAATGGCAATAGAACTGTAGATATTGCATATTTCATTTTACAAAAGATTGATCCATTTCCAAACCAGTAAAATTCATCTGTGCCTTTGGGTTAGGTTCTGAGCTGCACCTCTGTAAGATCTGCAAGCGCTGATGCGTGGGGGAGCCCAGCGACTGTATGCGACAAATGGCTGATAAGCTCAGTCCAGAGCCATGCCAGATAGCAATAAAGCTTTTGTGGACTTCCTCTCCAAGATGCTTACTAAAGTGTTAATGGTCTTACTGATACTTTGTACGGGGGTGTTGTTGCAGGGCTCTGGCTGACACAATGCCCCTGTGCGAGTCATATTACTGGCCTAAGTCTTACGTTAAAGTCCAGTTATATTAATCTGTTTCAAATAATCTAAACCTCTGAGAAGAGCATAATATGTTTATCTGTTAAGAAATCACTTATATACTTATAACCCAATTAAACTATATATTGATTCATCTTAAGACTTTTTCATGACAACTGCATCATATTAGTACATACTCATATCATGTTTGGTCTTGTTATTCTCGGGGGAATCTAAGGAGTTGAATGGAGTATGTTTCATTCCCATTGAAATTATGGTTCGTTCTCTTTTGGAAACTCCTGAGAATTTGGTCAGAATACTCTCTGGTAATCACCCTATTCTCCTCTCTCTGCTGAAGTGTTTTTATTACCCAAAAACCGGATTCGACCCCCCCTTCCAAGTGTTTATGGCCATGCCGCCTGGATCAAAGGCGTGATTTGGCTTAAAGCAAAGAGAAACAATCCATTCTGGGAAGATCGTATCTGATCTGTCCCCGCGCACGTAAGTGCGTGAGTAGCCATTCCGTATGCCGTATGTAGCCAATCTATATAGTCAGGGAAGATCGTATCCGATCTCTCCCCGCGCACGTTAGGGCGTGAGTAGCCTTTTCAATGATGTAACATCGTATTTCGAACTTCCCGCGCACGTTAGTGCGTGTATCCTTTTCCTCCAGGTATGACTTTATTCTCCTCTTCTAAATTATGCGTAACTTGTAATTGGCTTAACGTTGATTTGTTTGATTTAAGCTTTTGCCTACCTGGTGAATAAATTATTGTCATTCCTTTAAGCTTGCGTGGTCTCCGTGACTCCTAATCCTTTTGTTCTTTCTAGCCACGTTACGACCCGGGTACTTAGGGGCGAATCCTTGCATTCCAGACTAGCTAGCTGATGTTTTAAAGGTAGTGATGGGTTTTAAGTTGGATTGCAGATTACGGTCTACTTATATAAAGGGTTTTGTAGTATCGGTCCTGGGGATTTGGCCTTAAGGGCACCCCTGGGCTTATAAGCCGGTGCCTGGTCGATCTCCTTAAGGGCCCTGTGGTGCACATAAATCTGGGTTCATGATATGTTTATGCCAAAGTTGCTACTATCATGGTAATTTCTTCCATCCTATGGAACTCTCACCGAACTAAGATCCGCAACCGCTTATTACCCGGGGGCGTCGGTTGAGTAACTGGTTTTCACGGAAGAGTCTGGCGGCTTAGTTGCTCCGAGATTCACGCATGTGTCCCTAAACTATCAATTCTAATTCTAATTTGGAGTCAGATATTTAACGAGGGTATAACTAAATTTGGTATTCTGAATTTATTATGGAGTCAGATTAATTGTAACCGTTGTGCTTTTGTGCCCCGTTGTTCGAACGGAGAAAATGTATCCATTTTATTGTGATTCGCACCAGCCAGGACGACATCGGCGTGTTAATACCAGCCAACAGAACACGTTGAACCTTTGCCCTACAATTTCCGTCGTTGGTTATTGTTTTGTGGGTTTTACAGCTGGTGACTGCCCTCCGTGATGGCTTTTCGTGTATTATACCGTAATATGTCGGTTTGGGAATCTTTGCATTTTGCGGCGTGACGGCTTATGCACCATACTGGCGAGGCCTATAATCGGGAGCGCGTGATTCTGTTTTCCGACGCCTTCCGAGATGTTTCCGCATTGTGCTGGCTGAAGTGTGAATCTCCACATCCAATGTGATCCTGGTTTCTTCGCGCGATCTGGCCGGCTCCATCAGTCGCCATCCACATGTGGTAAGTAATGCGGTGCTTTTTATTTTGTAGGAAAGTTAGAATTCACTGCATAGAGACCGCTGCTAAGGGATCGATATATCCCCAAATAGGCCTGGGACCGTAGAAACCAGTCACAAGTTTTAATTCTATCTTTTTCGGGATCAGAGAAGGAGTGCAAGTTGTAGGAATGTTTGCATGAGCCTTCTTTGTTTTTTGTTATCTCTTCAGACTGCGCTGTTTTCAGATTAATCCGGGTCATTTGATATTTTCATGCTTTTGTGTAGGAGGTTTAATGGCAAGTTGGAGATGATTGGGTTTCTGTGTGCAGTGGGGGTTTTGGCATTTTTAAGTGGATGCGAATATCTGTTGTTGCTAGGCACATTAGGGCTTGCTCTTCTTCGACCGTGAGGTTGTTTGTGCTTGATCCGTGGTAATGCCATAGCAGGGGATAAAGCTTGCCACTGAAAGTGTTGAATACTCTTGGCCTGTTCTTGAAACCAGGAAAGATTGTGTTCGAAGGTTTGCGTATGTGTACCGAAAGTAATCCGCAATTGTGTGCATTTGATGGATTTGGTGCAAGGTCCTGCTGTAACTGTGCAGACAATCTTGCCCAAATACTGGAAGAAATGGGACACTGGTGAAATTCCAGTGTGATTTTGAAGGAGTCTTGTACGTAGGGGAGTGAGGAGATTAGCTTCGAAATATCGTTGGACTTACGGATTTTATCGTTTGTAACAATCGCGCATAGGGTAGGGGGATTAGGCCCTGAACCTTGTGTGCAACAGGCGGCGGGGGGCTGCAAAGCTCCGAGGGCACGTTAAATCGATTGTATAGTGCAGGGGAGTAAACTGAAGGCCCTCGTGTCCAGTGAAGTATGAATTGACATACTGCCGTGGTACCGTCTAGTCGGGCGTGTTGTCGCTTTTAAGTGTGTGGGCAGCACGTGGTGCGTGGGTGATAGCCCACACCTAAGCAGAGGGACGATAGTACGACCTCTGTGAACAGGCAAGGCTGGTGAAAACGGGTCAAAGTTTCTATACTCATAGCTAAGTGGGGTGGGGATCAGACCGTCGGCTCCCACCTGGGTGGCTGATAACCACTACGGGATTCGGGATCGCTATCGACTGGGTCACCGCCGGTCGGGTCGCGATGGCAGTAAGTCCTTTTTTGTTGGCCGGCCGCTCAATGTACAGTCAGGCCACCATAAGCCAAAAGCGAATGCGTCAGTAGGCGAGTGGTGCTTCTGTGATCGGTGAGCTTTGAAAAGAAGACGCCGGGAAGCAGAAGACAGAGTTCTGAACCTGGGGAGCCCGGCGAAGATCTCTGTGGAAGGGATCTAGCCTAGAACTGCGCCCTGAGAGGGGAGGTTCAAAGGATCAAAGTGGGGTTGCAAGTATGTTCTTTAGTGCTCTGACCCGCATCATTGGTTCGGTTTAAATTGACAAATATTTCCATCCTCTTGTCTTGTTAAACTTTGTGTAAAGGTAATAGCTTACGGTTTCACTGCCCAGTGTTTGCGCTCTTTTGATCAGCGCACTGAGAGAGATGCAAAAGCGGTATTCGGAAAATTGTAATAATTGGACTCAAAAAAAGTTTAAGCAGGGTGCATTCTGCGCCTTTGGGTTTCGGTTGGTCAAATTCGGCAGAAGTTTTTCGGCCGGCAGTCCTTTGGGACACGGACAGTGATTAGACTAATTCTTGATTGGGTTTGTAATGTGGTTTTTCTCAAGCGGAATGTTCAGCAGTTTCGGTATGGGCTGAAGTTTGCTGTTACGGGCCACGTGGGCTTCTCGGACTGCAGGTTGTTTTGCTTCAGGCGACTAGACTGTGCGAATTGTGGGAGGATATGTGTCCTGGACATAGCAACGGGAAAGCTTATTGCTGAAAGTGTTGAATATTTTTGCATTTTGGGAAATTGCCATTATAACCGCTCTAAAAATAAAATTGGGAAATTGCCATTGTAACCGCTCTAAAATCTGCTTGCATTTAAGCTTATCCCAAGTACGCATTGAGGCTGCCATATTACTTTTGCACAAAGGATTAGCAAGTTGAACGGCCCGCCATTTTTGGCTCGTTTTGTTGGGGAATATAACGTGATTTCATCTGGGGGCAGCCATTGGTAGAGTTTGCATGTGGGTAGGTGCTTCCTCCAGAGGGGGGAAAGTCTGAGCCGACCCATTGGGTCACGTGACTATTCGCCGGGGAGCTGGTTGGCTGATACAGCCCCAAGTCGATCCGTGTAATATGGTGACGTAGACCGTTGTCGGTGCGTTGGTTGGCTGACCCGACCCTCATCATAAATGCGAGTCAAGTGGCGCTCTTCAAATCGGCCAATCACTGCCACGTTTAAGCTGGTTTCCGGTCTTCCTTCCGAGAAGGAGAAGGAGAAGGCGGAACCAACACTAAGTCGCCTGCTGTGACCACCATCTTGAGTGTGGCCATTCACGAACAACGTACTTGCCTTTTAACCGTTATGTTTGAAGCAAACCATCTAGTATAATTACGTTTTGTGTGGATTTCACTAACCACCAGATACGTTTATTGGAACTAATGTTTGGTTAACCATTGCTGTATACTGTCATTGCCACTAGTCATCAAGCAACATCTGAGCTCTAAATGTCTAGTGGGACATTGAGTCTCTTTTGTCTGCCCCAGCAGGGGGTACTGTTTATGGCCTCATGGAAGTAGGTAATTAGATTTAGAATGCCTACATGAGTTGCCTTTTAGGGAGAAATATTCCTCCCCTACATTTTTATTTTTCTAAAATTTGTTTCTATTAAATTTGCATCCGTCCTTAGTATTGGAGCCAGATGGGTTTGGTCACTTTTGGCAAAGATTAATGTCTTTCTACTCACACTTGCCGTGTTTCTCACAGCCTGCCATTCCTCTGCTTGTGCTCCCTCTCTGATCCTATTCACCCCTTTGTCAGTTAGGACTATGTTCCTCGAAACATGGATCACTTCAATCTATAAGCCTGTACTCTTTATAGAGTGCATGAATTAATCAGAGTTACTAGTACATCAGTAACTCAACGATGGTTGCCTGCATTCCTACTGGATTGCATGGTTCAGCCTATTTTTAATGTCTGTTTGTCATTGTCTTTTCAGTGTCTGAAGCTATGCAGACATTCACCCTGCATAGTTCATTCTCTTACAGTCTTCACACCTGAGAGCCTTGGTTTTACAGCAGATGTCTAAGGTGATGACATCCTCTCAGGGGGTGGAACAAGCTGCGGGGCCATAAAACACCCGCTCGTGGGTAACAGGCCCCATCCGAGCCACTTTACAACCCTTGGTCACACGCGTGCGCGCACACATACATACACACACATACATATACATATACATACATACATACACATGCATACACACACACCACTTGCGTTTCTCCATGTTTGTATGTGTTTATCCTGATCCGAGGGGAAAGCCATAAAAGCATTGTTCCATTTAAAACTGGTACTAACTTCATCTGTTCTTTCTTTCTGAAAACAGGGGTGATGGAATCTTCAACAGTGCCATTCACTCATCCTCAGTCATTGTCCCCTTTGAGGTGTCGTAAGGTTACCCAGACGGCGGGGACATGTGAATTGTAGGGTAATTGCATGCACTGCATTAACTTTTTCATCCATTGTTTTCCACAGGACAGTTTGCTGGCAGGAAGACCCCCCAACTAAATGTTTCCAATTAACTTTCACACTTTCTGATTCCTGCAGGTTGAGTTTTAACAGAGTACCTTGGTCATGTCTTGTCTTGGTCTCCCTTGTTGTTGTCAATTTGGCAGGGTGCTGTTTCTAAAATTTTCTATACAGGCATCAAGGATTCGAGGACCTGACTTTGCCATTTACACCTGAGTAACAGAAGCTTCATTTATATGTTTTTGGCTGATTTGGATTTCGGATTTCATCGCAAAACATGGTAGCGGAGCGAGGGTGTGACACGTCAGGGCACAATAATCCCTGTCCACCCTTCTGGCTCTTTGGAGCCATTTCTTCCACTATTCAACTTATTAAGGACACACATTCAAATTCCAGCAATATGTGCACCAACGCGGGCGGCCGCCGGACCTCAAACATCTCCACAACTACCGGATTCATACAGGACAAAGGACATTTTCATATGGACAAACTGCAGTGGTGTTTGTGATTGTGACTTGTAGATTACATGTAAAGAGTGTGGGTTGATACAAAAAATAGGTTGAGAGGAATCAATCAAAATTCTATTTTATAATGTGGCATTTAATGGACTGGAGCATAGAGGTTTCTTACAATGAAGGCCAAAGGTAGTGTGCCTTAAAAGTTCATGAAGTGAGGTAAAACTACATATGCATTGATCCAAATAAGTCCCATTTACCTTTAATATTTTTCAGAATTAAATTGGGAATTCCTACAAAAGTGCTTCTGACCAGCCTATTATGTGTATCAGCCCCACTCTCTCAGTTAATCTCCAAATCATATCATGTGACGTAAATTGCTGAATGTCTGGACATATGAATTTCACGATTTCCAATATTTCACCATATCACTTCAGTATAGCTCATGTAAATGTTCTATTGTTTTTTTTTCATCTGTAACTGTTTATTTTTTTTGCACTTTAAATCAGCTGCTTAAATGATTTGATATTGTGACCGCCATTGGATTTTTTCCCTCTGGGGTTTTTTCCAATTGGTTGGTTACTTAGTTAGTGGCACATATAATCTTTTTGCTTTCCCTAGTCAAGAGTGGGAAAGTTTTTGGTTTATGTGCTGGTTTGTTCTGCGATTTCTATTATTCATGATTTTAGGAAAAATTACTTTTCAAACCATCATTTCATTTGGCATAATAAAATTAGTTCAACTAGTACACCAACTAACTTCAGATAATAGACTCATAGAACAAACCTAGATAACATACTTTTAATTTTATTTTACTTTTTGTTTGTTTTCCTTTTAATCTCTTCACGTTTCATGTTAATAAAACGGTTGTCTCTCTTTCTTTTAACTTCCCAAATCACACTTCTCTAAATTCTCAATTATATTGCAGTGAGAGGAAACAATCCATTTTTTCTTTTTTATCGTGTGATGCAACTGTCATGAAAAAACGCAACTACTCTTAAATCTGTAATTTCTCATCAATATTTCTTCTATAGCCTTAGCAAGCATTCCCTGGTACTCGCAACATCAGCCATACAATCACCTAGGTAATCTTTTATGACCCCGTGTGTGGACCTCTGTGGTACGGGGTCAGGGGGTGGATTTGTAGAATCTGGAAATATAAGTGACAAATGGCTGATAAGCTCGGTCCAGAGCCAGGCCAAATGGCAATAGAACTGTAGATATTGCATATTTCATTTTACAAAAGATTGATCCATTTCCAAACCAGTAAAATTCATCTGTGCCTTTGGGTTAGGGTTCTGAGCTGCACCTCTGTAAGATCTGCAAGCGCTGATGCGTGGGGGAGCCCAGCGACTGTATGCGACAAATGGCTGATAAGCTCAGTCCAGAGCCATGCCAGATAGCAATAAAGCTTTTGTGGACTTCCTCTCCAAGATGCTTACTAAAGTGTTAATGGTCTTACTGATACTTTGTACGGGGGTGTTGTTGCAGGGCTCTGGCTGACACAATGCCCCTGTGCGAGTCATATTACTGGCCTAAGTCTTACGTTAAAGTCCAGTTATATTAATCTGTTTCAAATAATCTAAACCTCTGAGAAGAGCATAATATGTTTATCTGTTAAGAAATCACTTATATACTTATAACCCAATTAAACTATATATTGATTCATCTTAAGACTTTTTTCATGACAACTGCATCATATTAGTACATACTCATATCATGTTTGGTCTTGTTATTCTCGGGGAATCTAAGGAGTTGAATGGAGTATGTTTCATTCCCATTGAAATTATGGTTCATTCTCTTTTGGAAACTCCTGAGAATTTGGTCAGAATACTCTCTGGTAATCACCCTATTCTCCTCTCTCTGCTGAAGTGTTTTATTACCCAAAACCGGATTCACCCCCCCCTTCCAAGTGTTTATGGCCATGCCGCCTGGATCAAAGGCGTGATTTGGCTTAAAGCAAAGAGAAACAATCCATTCTGGGAAGATCGTATTCGATCTGTCCCCGCGCGTAAGTGCGCGTGAGTAGCCATTCCGTATGCCGTATGTAGCCAATCTATATAGTCAGGGAAGATCGATCCGATCTCTCCCATGCGCACGTTAGGGCGTGAGTAGCCTTTTCAATGATGTAACATCGTATTTCGAACTTCCGCGACGTTAGTGCGTGTATCCTTTTCCTCCAGGTATGACTTTATTCTCCTCTTCTAAATTATGCGTAACTTGTAATTGGCTTAACGTTGATTTGTTTGATTTAAGCTTTTGCCTACCTGGTGAATAAATTATTGTCATTCCTTTAAGCTTGCGTGGTCTCCGTGACTCCTAATCCTTTTGTTCTTTCTAGCCACGTTACGACCGGTACTTAGGGGGCGAATCCTTGCATTCCAGACTAGCTAGCTGATGTTTTAAAGGTAGTGATGGGTTTTAAGTTGGATTGCAGATTACGGTCTACTTATATAAAGGGTTTTTGTAGTATCGGTCCTGGGGATTTGGCCTTAAGGGCACCCCTGGGCTTATAAGCCGGTGCCTGGTCGATCTCCTTAAGGGGCCCTGTGGTGCACATAAATCTGGGTTCATGATATGTTTATGCCAAAGTTGCTACTATCATGGTAATTTCTTCCATCCTATGGAACTCTCACCGAACTAAGATCCGGCAACCGCGCTTATTACCCGGGGCGTCGGTTGAGTAACTGGTTTTCACGGAAGAGTCTGGCGGCTTAGTTGCTCGAGATTCACGATGTGTCCCTAAACTATCAATTCTAATTCTAATTTGGAGTCAGATATTTAACGAGGGTATAACTAAATTTGGTATTCTGAATTTATTATGGAGTCAGATTAATTGTAACCGTTGTGCTTTTGTGCCCCGTTGTTCGAACGGAGAAAATGTATCCATTTTATTGTGATTCGCACCAGCCAGGACGTTCGTTGGTTATTGTTTTGTGGGTTTTACAAAGTTGTGTTAATACCAGCCAACAGAACACGAAAATTGAACCTTTGCCCTCAAACCCCAATTTCCGTCGTTGGTTATTGTTTTGTGGGTTTTACAAAGTTGCCCACGACCTCACCCAGATACTTTGTTGATTATTCCTTGAATTTGTCACTCGACCACATCACATGTTGTGTGCCCAACAAATACAGAAAATACTGAACACTCTTTATTTCCCTGGTTTTATTTCTGTTACATTGATTTCTAAGCGTAAACCCCAAGGCTTCTCATACAAGTCTGCTTCGCAAGTGCAAGTCAGAATAGTTGCTGGACAAGCCTGTTAAAAAAGCGTGAAAAAGGGGAAGAAGGGTGTCCACCATGGTTCAGTAGAAAAATATGACTGATCCTTCATCAAGTAACATACAGAGCGTACACGTCAATATGGACTCTGTGACAGTCCCCTGGCTAATTTTTTTTTATCCTGTGTTCTTTCTTCAATGCTCCAGGCAGCCTAACTGGGGGGCTAATGCAAATCATCACCCTAGTTCAAAGCACTGGGGCCTGATGCGCTCACACTTAAAAACCTCACCCTCTGGCTGAGTTTCCTTAATCAACCACGCATTGCTGTTTTGGTTCTGAGCCATCATCATTTTTTACAAATACAACACGCTACACTCATGCCTACACGCACTGACCATTCTCATAATCACACCTTATAACCTTCGCCATTGATGCTGGGCAGAGGTTATGTATTCACCCATGTCTGTTTTTTTTGTCCACACAATCTCACTCTCATTTCTCAATCTCAATGATATTTTGCGTAAGTGTGGGCCATGGCCCAAGGAATAATCTGTTGTGTTTTGGTGGTAATTCAGGTCATCATCCAGATGCAGGAATTTTTTTTTTTTTTTTTAAAGATTCTTCTCCCTTGTGGGATTGCAAGATTTGAACAAATGCAATATGTTTTAAAATATACTAGATGGCAGTAAAGTTCAATGCGACAAAAAAAAGTATAAAATCACCTCACAGAGAGGATGTTCATCCAGCTTTTTTATTTCATAGCAAATCAGCAAATCGCAGATATGACAAAACTATTTTTGTCTGTAAGCTTGACATTCAAGCTTTAAAGGTGCCCTGTGTAATGGACAGCCAAAAATTAAATTCATACTCTACACACTCCAAAGAAAAAGGGGGCAGTATAACTGCAGAAAGTGAGTTCGTCCACCCTAGCGTAACAATCGAGAAACGGCGCAGTCCCTCCTCCCATCAAGCCTACTGTCCATGCTTCGCCCCCACCTTCCCAGCAACCCCAGAGCCATAGGCGACTATCTACAATCCAGAGAGCCGCTCGACTCCAAAACTATAAACACATGAACAAACATCAGTTGATGTCAAGTGATTCTGTACTATGAGATCTTCAAGCTACTCCACTTCACCCGATCCAGTAAATACGTCCAAATTACGCGTCATTGTTCATTCGAAATAAATTAATTAGCTAGATAACATTCGCTGCAGTTGAGCAAGCTAGCGTCAACGAAATGTTAGCTAATGTGAAGCGCTAATGCTGAACCAAAATTTGCGTGAATAAATCTATCTAATGCCGGACTTACCATAACCAGTCTCTGATCCCAAAATCAACTGGCCAGTCGATCGCCGCTGTTAGTTGACCATCACTTTACCGTACGTCGTCAAAACAGTTATAGCGGAGTTCAAAATTATGAATTCATCTTAGCTGCACATGTACAAGTAAAACTAGGACAAGATCATTTTAGAACGTTATGTATGCCGCCCGCCTGATGCTAATTTCACAGTATGCAACCAGTTTGCCTGATGTGCAGTGTTCATTAGCAAGACCTCTTCTAGCAATCAAGTAGCTATCATCAGTCACAACTAAACATTCTGTCATGTTTCATTACATTATGCAATGTTTTCCGTCACGTTTCGTGCGTTCATTTAGGGTTCATTATCATCAAAGCCATTTCAAGCTTCTTAGCCAATGTACCTTCCACACGATTGACATCAGGTTCAAGTACGCCTCAAGGCGTGCTATTTGTTCGTGCACTGCAGTTTGGCTGGCTGTTATGTTGCCCGCATACCGCCACCCATGGCAGAAACTGGTATTGTGACACAGGACGGCGCAGCTAGTGATTCAGCGTGCTAATTCAGGTTGATATCTCTGCAGCACTATACCTTGTCATCTTTTTTATGACATCATTGCCCTTATTTCTTCTCATTCTTTTGTTGTGTCTTAGCTCATTTTTTGTATATTTTGACCTCAATTCTTACACAGGGTGCCTTTAAGAAACCTCAAACAAATTAGATTAAATTATTTTTATTAATGGCATATTTTTTCATTATCAGGTAGAGGAAAGATTATGGAATCATCAACAACAACAAAAAAAAATCAGAATTAGAACTTAGTTGCCCCTCATCAGGCTTTTATGACAGCCTAAATTATTTAAGGGGTGGACTTCACTAATGAAAAAAAATATTCGCTATCAAGCTGGTTCCAAATTTCCTGAATGTTAGTTCACAGATCAGCTTTGCAGAAAGGCGCCTTGTCATGGATCTTTTTTTTTTTTCAATTTCCACCACAGTAGTGTGCAGTGA
This sequence comes from Gymnothorax javanicus, assembly GCA_029692085.1. Taxonomy (NCBI): domain Eukaryota; kingdom Metazoa; phylum Chordata; class Actinopteri; order Anguilliformes; family Muraenidae; genus Gymnothorax; species Gymnothorax javanicus. Next base: position 80,579,451 of record CM056195.1, read on the forward strand.
TTTTACACCACCACTTTCATCTAAAAGGGCCCCAAATACATTACTTCTCCATAATTTTTTATAATGTTCTGATTGGTTGTGTTGCTGCCAAGAGCTGGCAACAGAAAAAAAAAGACTTGAGTTTGCCAAGAAATTCAAAGATTGGACACCAGTGGACTGGGAGCAAGTCCTTTGGACCGATGAATCAAAATTTCTCACCCAAGTGCAGAATTTATGTGCGCCGTACAGTTGGAGAATGTTTCAAAAACAACTGTTTAACCCTTCAGTAAGACATGGAGATGATAATATGATGGTTTGGGGGTTCAGTGTGCTTGAAAGGAGCTGGTCATCTCAAAAACTAGCTGAATCATGGATCAAAAGAAGCATCACAGCACTCTCGAGAGGCACGCACTGCCATCCGGAAAGAGACTGATTGGTCATGGATTTTATTTTCAACAAGATAATGACCCTAAACGCACCTCTAATTTGTGCAAGAATTATCTCAGTCAGAAAGAAAGATCTGGTGACAAGTTATGACTTGGCCTTCTCAAAGTCCAGACCCTAATCCGAATGAGCAAATCTGTTGTAACATCGAAAGAATCTCTTTAGAATGAACTTCAAGCAATATGGAATGGTTTAGCGAGTGAGGAAATAAAAAAATTTGTGAAAACTATGCCCGAAAGATTAAATGCTGTAGTCAAAGCAATGGGCGACCACACAAGACTGTGACTGAGACTTTTTCTCTCAAAACAATATATATTTTTTTACTATATATTGCTATTGGTGTACTTATTTTCATCTAAATGACAAAAAAATACAGGAAATAAATACAACCCCAATTCCGAAATAGTTGGGACGAAGTGTGTATTGTGAATAAAATCAAAATGCAATGACTTTCAGACCACATGAGCCAATATGTTATTTACGATAGAACATAGATAACATTTCAAATATTGAAACTGAGACATTTTACATTTTTATCCACAAAATGAGCTTATTTCAAATTTTCTGGCTGCAACAGGTCTCAAAAAAGTTGGGACACAGGCAAAAAAGGGCTGAAAAAACAATGAATATATAAGAGAATCAGCTGAAAGAACATTAAGCAAGTAATTAAGTTAACTGGCATCAGGTGTGTAACATGATTGGCTATAAAAGGGATGTCTTAGAGAGGCTGAGTCTCTCAGAAGTAATGATGGCCAGAGGCTCTCCAACCTGTGAAGGCTTGCATAAAAAAATTGTGGAATACTTTAAAAACAATGTTCCTCAACATCAAATTGCAAAGGTTTGAAGGTCTCATCATCAACAGTGCATAACATCATCAAAAGATTCAGAGAAACTGGAAAAATCTCTGTGCGTAAGGGACAAGGCCGAAGACCTTTACTGGATGCCCGTGATCTTCGGGCCCTCAGACGCCACTGCATCACTCACCGGCATGATTCTGTCATTGACATTACTAAATGGGCCCCGAAATTCTTCAACAAACCACTGTCTGTAAACACAGTCTGCCGTGCCATTCACAGATGCCACCTAAAACTCTATCATGCAAATAGGAAGCCATTGTTGAGCATGATCCAGAAGCGCCACAGTGTTCTGTGGGCCAAGGCTCATTTAAAATGGACTGTAGCAAAGTGGCAAAATGTCCTGTGGTCAGACGAGTCCAAATTTGACATTCTTGTTGGAAATCATGGGCGTCGTGTCCTCCGGGCTAAAGAGGAGAAAGACCACCCCTCCTGTTATCAGCGTTCAGTTCAAAAGCCAGCATCTCTGATGGTATGGGGATGCATTAGTGCATATGGTGTGGGACCCTTGCATGTTTTAAAAAGCACCATGAATGCTGAAAGGTATATAAAGGTTTTAGAGCAACATATGTTCCCCTCCAGATGACATCGATTCCAGGGAAAGCCCTTGTGTATTTCAGCAGGACAATGCGAAACCACATATTGCAGCTATTACAACAGCAAGGCTTCGTAGTTGAAGAGTCCGTGTGCTGAACTGGCCTGCCAGCAGTCCTGATCTTCCACCGATTGAGAACATTTGGCGCATAATTGAATGAAAAGTCCGTCAAAGGAGACCCAAAACTCTCCAGCAGCTGGAGGCCTGTATTAAACAAGAGTGGGATCAAATTCCAATGGCTAAACTCAAGAAAGTTGTCTCCTCAATGCCCAGTCGCCTCCACTCTGTGTTAAAAAGAAGAGGGGATGCTACACCATGGTAAACAGGCCCCTGTCCCAACTTTTTTGAGACCTGTTGTAGCCATCAAATTTGAAATGAGCTCATTTTGTGGAAAAATTGTAGAATTTCTGTTTCAACATCTGCTATGTTATCTTTGTTCCACTAAAATACTGGCTGGTGTGATTTGAAAGTCATTGCGTTTTGATTTTATTCACAATTTACACTTTGTCCCAACTATTTCGGAATTGGGGTGGTACTTGAACAGTACTTGGTTTCTCATTTAGCTCTATTTTGTGAAGTGTATAATCATCACTGCACACAACTGTATATTAGGCAGATTGCACACCAGGCTTGGCTGAGGAGTTTAATTCATACAGTTCCTGGGAAACAGTGATGGGACTTAACTCGTCCATATTGTAATCGTTTACAGCCATCGCTTCCTCCAGAATATTCAATAACCGTTTTGGGTGTACAACCTATTGATAGGATAATGTAACTGCATAAATTGGCATCTACGATCTGCAGAGCGGGGTTAAACTGATAAACAAACATTGTTTTGCATCACATCTGCAGTTCATCAGCTAGGAAGTGAAGAAGCTGGATGAAGATCCTCTGTGTATGGCGATTCCATAATTTTTGCCAGGGGTTATAACATGCTCACTCTTGAAGATTTGCGAATCATTGAAGAGTGGAATATTGGCCTTGGGGGAGATCTGTGCTCTCGGAGTGTCACTGTAGTTGTATTTAGAGTTTATTCTGTGTATATTTTTTAGTTACCAATTATATCCTGTTACTTCTCTGGGTAGTTTGTGCAAGATCATAAAATTCTTCAAAAAAAGTGAAGGATTCTGACTGTCTGAAACATTGAAAACAAATGTAGTTGCGACATAAAATGAAGACCTGTGTGAAAGAAGTACCGAAGTCACTAAATAACACTTTTGTGTTACATGTTGCAGATATATACATCTACAATATATAAATATATAGCATAATACTACAGTGTTAAAACAGCACATAATCTATATATCTGCAACAAATTTTGAAAACTTTGACCCCCAAAATCACAGAAGTGTTATTTAGTTTCTTAGATGCTTCTTGACCACAGGTGTTCTGCCCATGTTCACACGGGTTTCTTCCTAAAGTCCAAAAATAAGCATGTCAGGCTAATTGGACTCTTAAATTGCCCATAGGTATAAGTGTGTGAGAATGGTGAGTGCACCCAGAGATGGATTAGCAAGCTGTCCAGGGTGTGATCCTGCCTTTTGCCCATAGTCTGCTGTGATAGGCTCCAGCTCCCCAAGGAAGAAGCGGTATAGATAATGGATGTGTGGATGCCATGGTTTGCCTGGCAAAAACATTTCCTCAAGGCCAACCAAGGCAGGCATTAAACTTCAATCGCTGGCACTTATGGGAAGAGTCATACAGGATCACCACAATAAGTAATATTATAAATGGACTTTATTACCATTTTAAAACCTTTCATTTACAGCCATTCAACTGCAGAGACTAGAAGAACAAAACTGCTAATAAACAAATGACCACTGTCATACTACCCTGTAGGGACAATTGACATTTGTTACTGTCCGATATCTTGCTCCCCAATTACAGGACAATTTCCATAATATGAGTTTGTCTTCGCTTTTGACTGAATAAAGTTAAACCATAAGTTTGACTGAAACCAGAATTCCACATGACCTGGCAAAAATGGTACTCAGGGTAGTCATTCTGTAGTTTATCAGAGGTCATGTTAAGAGCATTTAGACTGCATTTTAAATGCTGAGTTGCAACTTCAAGACATTAGGTATAAGAACATAAAAATGAGAAAACAATATAGAGTATGACATGATCAGTGGGTTGCAAATTTAAAACCCAATACATATAGAAAGGTCAGAAAATGACTATCGTAGTTCACCTTGACTTAGTATTCCCTTTGGTCATCTTAAGCAATGAAAAATAAGAGCCTAATTCATTCATGCTGTGCTTCATTTTGGCTGCAGTCCATTTTGCAAAATGATTAAAATCTACATCATATACTCATCAGCTTTTAGGCAATATGCATTTCCAAACATCAAAATATGCAATCAAACACAAGCCTTGGAATTGGTGACATCTTCGTGAAAACCAGTGTTTTTCCCTTCCTCAATTTACACCAGATGAAAATTACTTAAGGAAATGACAATGGAAAAGCAGTATGCCCTGCAGCTGCCATTTAAAAGCAAATTCATGCCACTGCCCACATCCCACTGGGGCACGCAAAATGTTCGGAGTTCACAATTAGGAGTTTACAATAATGAATGAGTCAAGATACCATGCATGACATCATCATATTCATGATAGGCCCAAATAAAGAAATTACACAGGAACTAAAACGTGCCAACAGGAAAAATTGACCAGGCCCTAAATACAACTGTTCAGATAGGTCTTTTTCAAAAGCCACACCTGCTAGAGTACGGTTCATTGGGCAGAATGGAAACCATTTCATATTTTTGTAATTCAAATTCTCCCACCCCTTTGCCATGTTCGCATTATCAGATAATGTATTCTTTTTCTCGGGAAAAAATTGTGATGGATCCCAAAAAAATAAAAGGTTCTTGTTAGGGTATGAAAGGTCAAAATAAAGTAGATCAAGGATGGTATAATTTGGAAAAAAAATTTAAAAACACACAACCGGCTGTTTGCTCATTTCTCAAGTTACGGAGAACACATTTAATTGAAGGGGAAGAAATCTCTACCTCCGCAAGATCTACAAGAAAAATGCTGTGATTTTATGGAAATTTAAACTACTTCAGCAGGTGAGCAAGAAATGTTTCTCTGGACCAATGTAGATAAATTATTTGCGTAGCTTTCCAGAACCAGAAGGTTGAAAGACCGCCTTTTGGATAAATCATAATTGTGTAAATAAAATAAAACCTATGTGCCTCGCGAGCTACAAAGTGCCTTTCAATTAATGTATAGTTTGAAGGCTTTGGTTAAGTTCAGGGTCACAGCTGACTTAAATTTATTATCTACACTCAAGCTAATTTAACTCAAGCCACAGTAAATTCTGCCATGATATAGAGTGCAGTTTGAGGTTAGTTCCCACAGATTGTGAGCTTTTTGCTATAAACTAGAGTGCCCTGGAGTAACATCAATGCCTCTCTGCTCGAGGCGAATCCACATATCAGGAACGCAATCTTCCTTCCCGGTCCTGGAGGGCCACATGGTCAGCTGGTTTCAGCTTTCACCTCATTACCAGGAAACAATTCAGACCCAAGAAACTGAGAGACGCAAGTTAAGTGTAATTCACTGCATTACCTGCCAAGTAACAACAGAAATTAGACCCATGGTCCTGTGGGCCAATGGCCAAAAATGTAAAATTTAGAAGAACAGTGCTGATTTTTGCTTGAAAATGGCACTTTCAAAGTCAAAGGTCATGGTACCAACTATACTGTCAATACTATCAACACTAATGGGTAATATTAATATGCACAAATGTTTCTGCACTGAATTACAGAGGCTTTATAAGGCCGTGCCACCATTTTCCAATTGAAAAATTGTAATTATGACAACAGAAATAAAAGTTCATTGAATAAAATCTACATTTTCAAATTCTTTGAACAAACGTGGTTAGACCTTGTCACAAGGATGCTCCATAACAAATACCAAGTCATTCTGGCTGACGGTTTCGGAAAAGATGATTTTTGAAAATTTGTACTAAGTGACCCTAGGTTTGACCTCTCAAGGTCAAAGGTTATGACACCAAATGAAAAACCTTACATGACTTGTATTCTGTTGTCATTACTACTTATATCAACATTTCCACTCCTTTCCATGTTACAGCCCATTGTAATATTCCCAAAATTGAGAATACGGGAGAATTAAAAATATCAAAATTTCATAAAAATTCAAAAATCAATATTTTCAAATTCTTTGAACAACTTGGTAGACCTTATCACAAGGATACTCCATGACAAATATCAAGTCCTTCTGGCACACCGTTTCAGAAAAATTAATAACAAATTGCTAACACCACCACCACCAATGGACAGAGAAATAGATGACAGAGGCCAGACAACGTATCATCCCAATGGTCCATCGGCCCTTCGTTCAGGCCGCTAGACTGAAAACAGGTAGACCTCGCAGCCAGCCAGGATTAGCAAGGAAGAACCCTAGAACAACTGGAAGCACTCCTTTACAAACCTGCAAACATGAAACTGTGAAATAAGAGGTATACATGAAAACTTAACTCAATGGCAATATCTTCAGGACAGAATGCCCTCCTGAATTTGGGCATTCCCTGTCTGGATGGGGTCTTTTTTCTTTGCTTCATTCCAACAACCTATTACTAATCCTTCGCCAAAAAGGTTTGTATGCTGTGTAAAGCGTAAATGAAAGATGAAATGATTTGCAAAGCTAAATTTAATTGAATGTAATACAATGACTGAAATTCTCATTTTTTGAAAAATATCAGGCTCATTTTGAATTCGATGCCAGCAACACATATACAACCCCAATTCCGAAATATTTGGGACGTAGTGTAAATTGTGAATAAAATCAAAATGCAATGACTTTCAGATCACGAGCCAATATGTTATTTACAATAGAACATAGACAACATTTCAAATGTTGAAACTGAGACATTTTACATTTTTATCCACAAAATGAGCTTATTTCAAATTTTCTGACTGCAACAAAAAAAAAAAAAAAAGTTGGGATAGGCAAAAAGGGCTGAAAAAGCAATTAATATATAAGAGAATCAGCTGAAAGAACATTTAGCAAGTAATTAAGTTAACTGGCATCAGGTGTGTAACATGATTGGCTATAAAAGGGATGTCTTAGTGAGGCTAAGTCTCTCAGAAGTAAAGATGGCCAGAGGCTCTCCAACCTGTGAAGGCTTGCGTAAAAAAATTGTGGAATACTTTAAAAACAATGTTCCTCAACGTCAAATTGCAAAGGCTTTGAAGGTCTCAACAGACAGTGCATAACATCATCAAAAGATTCAGAGAAACTGGAAAATATCTGTGCGTAAGGGACAAGGCCGAAGACCTTTACTGGATGCCCGTGATCTTCAGACGCCACAGCATCACTCACCGGCATGATTCTGTCATTGACATTACTAAAGGGGCCCAGGAATACTTCAAGAAACCACTGTCTGTAAACACAGTCTGCCGTGCCATCCTACAGATGCCACCTAAATCTCTATTATGCGAGAAGGAAGCCATTGTTGAGCATGATCCAGAAGCGCTGCTGTGTTCTGTGGGCCAAGGCTCATTTAAAATGGACCGTAGCAAAGTGGCAAAGTGTCCTGTGGTCAGACGAGTCCAAATTTGACATTCTTGTTGGAAATCATGGGCGTCGTGTCCTCCGGGCTAAAGAGGAGAAAGACCACCCCTCCTGTTATCAGCGTTCAGTTCAAAAGCCAGCATCTCTGATGGTATGGGGATGCATTAGTGCATATGGTGTGTGGGACACTTGCATGTTTTAAAAAAAAGCACCATGAATGCTGAAAGGTATATAAAGGTTTTAGAGCAACATATGCTCCCCTCCAGACGACATCTATGCCAGGGAAGGCCTTGTGTATTTCAGCAGGACAATGCAAAACCACATTCTGCAGCTATTACGACAGCACAGCTTTGTAGTAGAAGAGTCTGTGTGCTGACCTGGCCTGCCTGCAGTCCTGATCTTTCACCGACTGAGAACATTTGGCATATAATTAAACAAAAAGTCTGTAAAAGGAGACCCAAAACTCTCCAGCAGCTGGAAGCCTGTATTAAACAAGAGTGGGATCAAATTCCAATGGCTAAACTCAAGAAACTTGTCTCCTCAATGCCCAGACACCTCCACTCTGCGTTAAAAAGAAGAGGGGATGGGGTGCCCGGGTGGTACATCGGTCTAAGCACGTGCACCATAAAGGCTGTGGCCTTCCCGTGACGACCCGGTTTAATTCCGGCTCGGGTCATTTGCCACATGACTTCCCCATTCTTCTCCCCAGCTTTCCTGTCTCTCTCTACTGCAGGGGTAGGGAACCTTCTCCAGAAAGAGCCACTGTGAGTGCAGGCTTTCATACCAACCAGGCTGCTACACACCTGATTCTACTGATCAAGGCCCTTAACAAACATTCCAGAGGTTGATTAGTAGAATCAGGTGTGTAGCAGCCTGGTTGGCATGAAAGCCTGCACCCACAGTGGCTCTTTCTGGAGAAGGTTCCCTACCCCTACTCTACTGTGTGTGAATGTCAAATAAAGGAGAAAATCCCCCAAAAAAATCTTTAAAAAAAAAAAAAAAAAAGAAGGATGCTACACCATGGTAAACAGGCCCCTGTCCAAACTTTTTTGAGACCAGTAGCAGCCATCAAATTTGAAATGAGCTCATTTTGTGGATAAAATTGTAAAATTTCTCAGTTTCAACATTTGCTGTTATCTCTGTTCTATTGTGAATAAAATAGTGGCTGGTGTGATTTTAAAGTCATTGCGTTTTGATTTTATTCACAATTTACACTTTGTCCCAACTATTTTGGAATTGGGGTTGTAGAAACAGTTGGGATAGGGGCATGTTTACCGCTGCTCATCTCCTCACAACACTTTGCAAGCATTAGGGAATTGATGGGACCAACTATTGTAGTTTTGAAAGCAAAACGTTTTCCCATTCCTGCTTGATTTCAGCCTCTCAACACTATGAGGCCTCCTGTGTCATATTTTTTCCCTCATAATGCAGCAAATGTTTTTAGTGGGTGACAGATCTGGACTGTAGGCAGGCCAAGCTAGAATCTGGTATCTTCCACAACGGAGACATGTTGTTGTACTATGTGCAGAATGTGGTTTGGCATCGTCTTGTTGAAATAAACAAGGCCTTCCCTGAAAAACATGTTGCCTGGATGGCAGTATATGTCGTGCCAGAGCCAGTATATAATTGATCAGCATTAATGAGGTCTTCACAGGAGTTGCCCATGCCATGAGCACTAATGCACCCTCATTCCATCAATGACGCTGGTTTTTGAACTGTGCGCTGATAACAAGCCGGAGGGTCCCTCACCTATTTAGCCCAGAGCATGCTGCTTCCATGATTTGCAAAAAGAGTTTCAAATTTTGATTGGTCAGATCACAGAACAGTTTTCCACTTCACTTCTATCCATCTTAAATGAGCTCAGGCCCAAAGAAGGCAGCAACGTTTCCGGATCTTGTGTTCATATAGTTTTATCTTTACATGGTGGAGTTGTAAATTACATTTGAGGATGCAGTGACAAACTTCTCACTGGCAATAGGTTTCAGAAGTGTTGCTGACCCCAAGCATTGATTTCCTACAATAGAATCCTGTCAGTTTATAATGCACACCCGCCTGAGCTCCGGAAGATCACGGCCACTCTGTAGGGGTTTTCTGCCTGCTCCCTAGCGTACAGAGGTTTTTCCATATTCCCTGAATCTTTCAATAATATTACGTACTGTGGATGATTCAGTCTCAAAATTCTTTGCAATTTTACAGTAAGAAATGTTATTCTTAAATTGTTGAAATACTTGCCCATCCAGTCTTTCAAAGAGTGGTGAAGCCCTCATTATCTTTACTCCTGAAAGACAAAGCCCCTCCAGGATACACTTTTTATCCCCAGTTATGTTACTGACCTTTTGCCAATTAACGTAATTAGCTGTGAGATATTCCAGGTGTATTTTTTTGGCTTTATACAACTTTTCTCGTCTTTTTTTTCCCCCTGTCCCAAGTTTTCTGGAACCTGTTGCTCTCACCAAATTCAAAATAAGCCGATATTTTTCAAAAAACAATAACATTTCTGAGTTCCAACATTTGATATGTTGTCTTTAAATATAGGGTTTAAATGATTTGCAAATCATTGCACTTTGTTTTTATTTATATTTTACACAATGTCCCAACTTTTCTGGAAACAGAATTGTAATAAAAGGTCTTTCTCAGTCACAGAAGGGGCTCTAATGGTGTTCATGTGTACCTATGGGAGAGCCAACAGGGGCTGGAGAAGGTCCAAACTGGCATGCTGCCAGGGATGGTTATAGAAGAGCATGGTGCCAAAACAGGTCAGTAGAGGAAAGCCAGGTTCCGCCATTCACTCCAGGACAAAGTTCATCGTCCTAGTCTAGACAAACAGCCACAGAGAGGGCAAGACTGAGCCAAGCAAGATTAGCAACAAGCACTGAACACAGGCACATTCACTGAATTTTCCTTAAATGCCATAAATGACTGACCGCTTTTGTGAATGAACCAAATTAAATTACAGCTACCAGCAAAATGCTCATATTTTTAGTTTGCATGTGCTCAGTTCTCATAGAAAATATCCACAGTAAATTTACTAACTCTGATGCAATCTGGTCTTACTCTAATTGAGGTGTCTGCCAAATCATTGGAAATCAGCCAAGGAAATTTCTACAAAGGTGGGTATGAAATAAAATTACTTGACAAATTCAGATACATTTTTAAGACAGGCCATTGACAAAATTAGCACGCCAACAAGCAAACCAACTCTGTACTGTGAAGTAGCTACATCAGCCCTAACCCTGCTAGCCAGGAATGCTCCCAAGCCTTCTGAGATTTCAACTTTTCAAAAGCACTGCAGGAGGGGAAAAAGCTTAGGAGTATTGATTGTTTTAGTTTCATCTTCATTATTTGGACAATTTCCAATTGCAAAGCTCTAAAATGTTTTGTACTTTTATGTGGGCAAATTTCAGTCCTTTCACTTCCTGATAGCCAGTTGCATTCTTTTAAAGCTCTATTACTTATCAATGTCAATAAAACAAATGCGGCCACAATAAATGAGATCTTGTTGTTGCTCAATGGCTCAACTAGCAAGGACAGACAGCACTTGTACGCCTCTCAAAGTAAAGTACAGGCAAAATATATATTTTTTTTAAAATGACATCATATTTGATAGCGGTAGATAATGAGATGACAGAGAAGGAGCATAATAATGGTGACCATTAAACTCAATAAAACCTGTACAAGTTAATGAATAATCATGGCTCACTGCTGCTTCCATAAAGGGCAAAAAACAAGAAAGAGATCCTCGAGGGTATATGTTATTGAGGATGGAAACAAATCAGGGAAAAACCAACTCTAAATGGCCGAACAGACAGTTTTCAAAATGGCTTGGAAAAGAAAATTTTTATAGATGATCAGCAGGCTCACAAGAGAGGACTACTCATTGGTTTTGAATTTGTTAAGGAAGCACGGGCAAAAATAACACAAATGGTGTTCTATGGAAGAAAAAAAAATAAAAAATCTTTGTGCATATTAATGATTATGAAATATCACAATAAAGATTTGGTTAATCACCTTGACAGAACAGATGCACTGCATGGAACTGGCAACAAAAAGATTTATCAAGATCAGATAGCAAACATGCAAACAGAATTTTAATTTCAAAGCTGAACATTAGAGTTCACCTTGATTAAAATTCTACAAGACCTCTGCAATCATTCATTTGAATAAAATGCAAAGATTGATGCATATAAAAGTAGAAGGCCATATATTGTTTTCACACTCATTTACCACACATTAACTCATCTTAGTGTATTCTAATGGGCAGGCCTCAACTGAAACACCCCAAGCTGCTTAAGACATAGGTTGCCATTAAGTTCCCACGTTCATGTTGTCTGTTAGTATTTTTATTAGTGGTGATTGAAGTCACTTCATTCAAAACAGCAAGCCAACATCAACATCACGCGAATATCCTGAATAATACTGTCAAATTTTAAAGCGTTCCACAGAAGTCATTCATTAACAGGGTTTGATCATCTGACAAAGAGCACCGTGTAAGTTGTCCGCATGGCATAGTTGAGAAAACTGTGTTAAACACTTTGTTTAATTTATTCTTCCCGAACAAGAAAAAGAAACAAATTGAAAGCCAGGTCCACCACCTAATGTTGTCAAAGGCAATGTTTCCCGAGAAGAAATCCAGCAGAAACTGAGAGCAGCAGTGGAGGTAGCGGCAGCCAGGTTGTGTTCAGAGTGGCGCACGCATCTCTGGCAATGGAGAACTAAGAATGGGGTTGAGTGGAAGAGGGGTTTTGCGTAAGGGGTTGAGTTTCAGGGTGGGGGCAGTCATTAAAAGAGCTCATGTTACAGTTTTACCCCAATAAGGGAAACAAACATTCGGCTGAGCTGAACGTCATAGGTTCATGCGCAGGTGCTCGGGCCGTTTGGACATCATGGGGTAGGCCTGCGTTTTAAAGGGTCCAGTACCGAGTCCTGGCGGTTGCCTGATGGGCAGGGGGGCGGTGGCCTCCGAGCTGGCCGAAACGTCCATCATGTCCGCTGGGGTCACCTCCATGGCCTGCTCCACGGGGGACTGAAGGGGCAGGGCCCGGGGCAGCGTGGGACCCCGGGGCCAGCCGTCTCCTCCCACAAATTTACCTGGACTAATGGGTAGGGAGAATGAGCAATTACCAAGTGCAATAGAACGAATCTGCTCTTTATTATTCAGTGTTTTCTTCACCACGGGCACCCAAATGTCACAATAAATTTGTTAACTGAAAATGACCAATTCCTGACCCACACACTCACCCAAACAATGTTGGCGATGGCAAACCATCTCAGGAAACATTAAATACAGCAGTAAAAACATTAGTGGGGGAACTTAACCCAGTGACCTTTGTACTGGGCTTGCATATCCCTACTGATGAAGCTATGAAGTAGCTCAAAAACCCACCAGAGCCTCGTTTCCCATCAGGATCTTAAGTCTATGATGATCTTAGCATCCATCTTACGACGCATTTTATGTTTGTAGAGTGTTTCCAAAAACCATTGTAACTTCAGACGCACTCAGAAATCGTCACAGATCTAGGAGTGCTCCATCCCACTCGTCGATAGCCAAGTGCGTCTTAAGACCTACAGGAGTCCTGGCAAACTATTACCTTTTTTTCCTTGCGTGTGTTCTTTTAATATTATTGTGTTGAGTCATGACTACTGATGCTGTTCATGAACGAAAGTGGTGTTTCATGGAACTTGAATGCTGATTTTTAAATGATACCTTAACCAAAAACGAACAACAATTATAGACATAATAGCAATAATAATAATTACATTAACAAAGACTAGAAGAAATAAGATGTTATAACAAAACATATACAGCCAATATACACATTTCAGCAAATTAAAATATTATACTTGAAGAAACCTGAAAGGAAACTGAAGAAAACACAAATAAAGGTGTCACTGTGGTGGTTGATGCAACTGGAGTGCTGATCACGAGAGGGGGGAATAGGGGCATTTAAAAAAAAAAAAAAAAAAAAACTGTCCAATGACTTGTTGCCGTGCCCCGCAACCAGCCATATACTCTGCATCTCTCAACTGATTCACACCTGCCAATATGTCACCTGACTCCTCCTCCTGGTCATGTAAGGGGGCTCTCGCCCAGACAGCGATGTTGAGCAGCATAGTTGGCACAATGATGACTGCACAGCACTTTGATGGAGAGAAGTGTACGCCACCACTGAACTTGTGCGCGCACATGACAACTTTCATCGCCCCATAGTGCGCTCCGCCATGCTGCTGGCCACTGGATGAGCCTCGTTGAAAGCCAGCTCACAAGCAGTTGTGGGCTTTGTCATCGAGGTACAGAGGTATGGCTGAAGTGGGTACCCACTGGAAATGCCACCAAGGAAATGCCAGCGATCAGGGTTTCTCACTTTCTCTTGACCATCACGTTTCACACCCCATGTTGCAGTAATTTTCTTTGGAATGTCCTCCCAAATGATGGTTTTATTTTTATTAGAAAGTCTACCTTTCAATCTGTTGAATAAAGAGACTTTGTTTGCCTCCACTTCATGCAACATTACGCCCATTTCATCCGGATGAGGACCCAACTTTCTAGGCTGTTGTTTTGTTTCCAAAATTGTTTTGAGTTTTTCACGATTGCGCAGAATTTCCAGTTCTCCGTTTAAACCTTTATTTAATAAGGGTGATAATTTGATTAGAGTGACAATACCTGAATGTGTCTTCAATGCTGCCAGAAATGTAAGAACAACGCAAGATTTGGTTCGTATTTTGTAATTAAGGGCAGTAGACAAATCAGTCAAAGCACACTGGCAGAAGAGAAAACATACCTTTAAACAAATGGTTCTGGCATGCTGACAATCAGTCATTTCAATTAGCAATGCGTGAACTCGGAAAACATGATTCAGCATTATCAGCTGTGCCCAGTTATCCTTGTGAAGATAAGGTGAAAAATAAAACGAGTTATATCATAAGTTGCATTTCAATTGACATTATTGAATTGTGGATTCTTGTGGCAAATCTGTTTTCTTTGTTGTAATTTGAATAATAAGAAAAGCGTAAAAGCAAGAATTGTCTATGTTTTTCGTATAGTGACAAACTTCTTTTTCCTGAATTTTACTATTAACTGGCTGCGGCACAGCATCAAGATGGAAGCTGTGCGTTTAACTGCTGATGGTTTATTCATATTATTGTAAAACCTGATCAAAGAGAATGACTGGAAACAACTCAAGACTGCAAGTTAAAAGGATTTTTTCTTTAGCTCTTTAATTTGGGCCGAGCATTTTTTTGACTACATGACATAGCTCACACAGGCCTACATTTAAATTGGTGACTGTAGCCTAAAATCAATTAATCAAACATCTCGGCACCATTCAAGTGGACAGAGCACAGTAAAGAAACGACGTGCTTAACTTCCATGTGTGCGCGCTCCCGCGTAAGAGCTGCCTCGGGAAACACATGACGAGGAACTTTCGTGAATTCGCTCATAGCAAACCCTCTAGGAGCTCTACAATCGATCTTTATTGGGACACGAGGCCCCTCTCTTTTAGGATAGGATAACAGTTTCTTTGGCAGCCATAGAGAAATATTTATTCCCTGTGTCATTCAACTTAATTACACATAACTTAATTTATGGACTTATTTGTTTTGATTTCTTTATATGTGTGGATTACTTGGGTTGTTACCGACATCTGGTGAAAATTTCATGTCAATGGCCCAATCAGAAATATATTTACTGAGAAAAATAAAGATGCGTTCAATACTTATTTTCCCCACTGTAATTAAGGAACTGAGGCACTATACCTCCACATATGGCTAAAATATTCCATAGCTGCAATATTGAACAATTTAAAACATTTTATTACACTTAAACACAAGTTAAGAAAGTTCATATTTAACAGAACATTGTTATCCAAGAAAATATCACAGTACCTGTACAACCCAAATCCTCTGCCGTGAAATGATACAGGAAAACAACTCTAGTTCTATAATTAAAGTCTGATTTTTCAATAACTTTAACCAGCAGTGTTCAAAATAGTTTCAAATAGGTTTATTGTATTTACTTCAATTAAAGTAAAAACATGGCAATGTCATTTTAAACATGAGCCTTAAAGGAAAAGTTCACCCAGAAATGAAAATTCACTCATCATCTACTCACCCCAACGCTTATCAAAGGGTCCATGAATTTCTTTATTCCTCAAAACACTTTTGGAGTTACAAAGAAAAACAGCATTGAAGACAAATCCAAATCAGTTTAAGTCAATGGAGACCACTTTTTCAAACGTAAAAAAAAAACATCATTAAAAAAAAAACCACAAAATGCCTCCATACTGCTTGTGCGGCGTAATCCAAGTGTCCGTAAGCCCCGACATTCAAATTTGACTCGTAAAGACATCTTTTCATGATATTTTTAGCCTTAATGTCCAATGTAGCCACTTGGCTTGTAGCATTGTTCATTTTCACAGAAGTTGTTTAAGTTTGCCACGTCACGTCCGGTTGCCTGTCAGCAGTCTGGTTTTGCTGCTGCCCGCGCTTTTAGTTTACTTTTTTTTTTTTTATCGTTATTTTAGCGTTGTATCATTTTGACATCATATTATTTTAACATTTTATTATTTTACTTATTTTATTGTTTTATTTTACTTATTTTTATTTTATTATTAAACTCTCATTGCGAGTGTTGCTCCTAGCTTAAAGTGCCCCTACCAGACATATCCCGACATTTTGTGTTAATCCCCAACGCCCTGCCATCGTATTCATACCATTATTTGTGGGAAAAGTGCCTTGGATCGCTTATTTGATGACCTTTTAAGCATCACAGAAAGGCAGTCTGAGAAGACGGGCGAGTTCCCTCATGAATATCCGGCGTTTAAATGAGCTTCGCGCTGATTGGATAGTTCAGCTACATTCGTGAATATTCAATATGTAAACAGCCCCAACGCCATACTGGCCCACAGCCGAGCTAGCTACAACCATAGACGGTGAAAGACAACAGATATTACAGGTAGCATAGTAAGACTTCAGCGAAACAATGGCTACACAACCTTCACAATATTGCCTTATGCATACATATGACCCCGAAACTGAAGAGGAGGCCGATGCGATGCTGGAAATGCCATCAACACGTATAACAATGGACGTTTCATAGTGGTTATTTTACAAGCCAATTCAACAAATTAGACGAAATGTCTCGCAGCTCTCTCGACTGCAGAGCTGACAACTCCAACGCATTCAGCTCAAGTCTCACGCTTCTTCGTGGCATTCGCGTGCTGTAGTCAGCAATTATTCAATGCGCATTGAAGAGAGTCATAATCGCTTTCCGTGTTACTGGCGGCAAAATCCACCGCCACGCTGATGAAACTGAAACTGCCATGCACAAAGACTTAAATTACGCTTAAGAATCTCATTATTATACGCGCTGATTGAACAATTGCTGACTTCGGTGAATATGTCTCTAAAAATACGTGAGACCCACGCCCGTATGCGCGTGAAAATGCTAAGAAATTTGGCAGCCCTGCGATTAGGCTATTTTTTAAGACATTCTAAAAGTGGCCTAGCTCTCGGAATAGCCTACCCGGATGGGCTTTCATGTTAGTAGCCTATGCATCGAGCCCCAATGCATCATCCCACCTTGCCAAAATGAAAACGCAACGAAACAGATGTCCCGTCATTTGCAATTGCCAATAGGTCACCTATATCCCTGCCTGTGATAACCCAGCTAAAGTCATTTACTGGTGATGAACTTTTTTTTTTTTTTTTTACGCAAGGCCATTCTCCATCATGAAAGGAGTATTCCGTGAAAAAAATCTAACTGATATCTCTAATATTGACTGAGTGAGGTCATTTCAAAGTTTTGGCAGGCATGACATGTCCTCAAACTAGGCTGGTTAGCTTCACAAGACGTTAACCAACAAATGCAAACGCTTCATTTCTGAAATTTCCGTGGTGATATGACGCAATCCGTGGATAAATCCTCACCCGGCTTAAATCGCAACTCATCTGCCATACCTTAGACTGACCTGCTTTACGAGGGAGCGCATTATCGTCTACATTCATTTCCAATGGTAGAAAAGAAGCTCCTAAACCAAATGACACCCAAACTATCAGGCATTCATCCGCAGAAGGTAAACTAAAAGCCGATTGCAAACATATAATAGACCAGGCTTGTGGAAAGCAACTTCCGCGTAAACGAAGTGTAAATAAATTCATTAATTTTAATAGCCTATGTATGATGTTAGAAATTAATTTTTGAACTTTATTTCGAAACCCCAATATGTAACCTATCATTTACAGCCATAAACTCACAGCTCATATCTTTGGCACTTTTCATCACAGGGACTACTTGACGGTCTTTATTTCAAAATTAGATCAGGCGAGTTTAGCCATGTTTTTCACGGGCGGGTCACAAATATTAAATGCTTTTTTCAGTGTCACAGTATCACCCTGATCTCCAAAATAAGCGATATTTTGTTTGGAAGAAAAAAATAAATTTAAATAGCCGTTATTAATTTTTTTTTTCAAAGCTGCAGGGAGCCACTGTAGAAGGGCTGAAGCCGCCAAGACGGCTCCACAGCGGCGGGTTGCCGACCCTGCCAGAGACTGTGGATGACACTGACAGTTGGCACGTTGCTCGAATCTTTGTGTGGGCGGTTACACTCCAGAGTGGGCGAGAACCGCGAGAATGTGAATATTCAATTTGCGGTGTTTCGTAATACTGCAACACGTTTTTTTTACTGACGTAAATTCTCCGCCTATTTCCTTTTATTCTTAAAAACCAATACTTCAAGTGGTGTTGGAGTTCAAGAACCACGACATATCACAAACTGATTATGGACCTACCATATTCAAATACTAACAGATAAGCCATTTTCTCGGGGAAGGGGCACTTTAACAAGCCTAGGAAACAACACTGACATTTTATATTTTATTTCCTATTTTATTATTTTAACCTTTAACATTATTTTATCATTTTACCTGTTTTATCATTTATTTTAATTTGTTTCATTATTTTAACGCAACAATTTTTTTTAAAGTAAGCAGCTTGGCTCGCCTGGCTGGCAGTAGGAAGGCTCAGCAGGCTGCAAGGTTCATTATGGCTCCACTCACCTCTCCACCAGGCTGTGCTAGCTGCGCCTGCCTGTCACAGAAGATCGCGGAGCTGGAAGGGAGAATTTCCACCCTCCACCAAATCAGGGAAGATGAGCAGCTTATTGATTCCTCAGTTGCTCCAGCCAGCTGCAAGGCAGTGAGCAAGCTCCATGGCTCCCCCTTTTGCCAGGCTGATCCAGTCCGGGATCCCGGATCACAGGAGCACGGAAATAAAGGCAGTCGTAAACGCCTTGCCGGCAGGCGCTCCAATCGTGTCCCCCCTGTTTGGGACCTGCAGCTTGACAACAGGTTCTCCGTCTTGGATGAGGAGGAATTGACACCCCCGCCCTCTCCTGTACGCCAGGCTGCACCTCCGCTGCCTGCATCGAGGGAGGGAACTCGGCCCCCTAAGTCTCGCTCCGCTGTCCCACGGCCAATTCGCGACACTGTGGTTACTCCTCCAGTGGCAACCAGGTCTTCGGACAATGCCCCGAGACCTCCTGTAACTTTAATAATCGGGGACCATCATGAGGAACATAAGGGCGAAAACAGCCATTACACACTGCTTCCTGGGAGCCTGAGTTTTGGACATTGTAGACCGGATTCCCAGCCTGCTGGACAAATATCGACATGCGCAAAATGTTGTTTTTCATGTCCGTACTAATGATACTTCTTACCAGCAGCCTGAACTTCTGAAATGCGATTTTATTTCTTTGTTTAACTCACTTAAGTGCAGTGGGAAACGTGTTTTTATTTCTGGCCCCATCCCGACACTGAATCGTGGGATAAGGCGTTTTAGCCGAATTCTTAGTCTCCACACATGGCTGCATGCCCCTCATACAATATGATCTTTATTGACAATTTTAACCTGTTTTGGGAGCGTGCAGCTTTCTATAAAAGAGACGAAATTAATCCCACTCCGCTTGGTACACATAAGCTAGCTGGGAACATTCTATTCACAATGGACCTAACACGCAAATGACTAGGAGGTTCACAGCTACAGGCAAACTTTGACGTAGTAGCTCCCTTGAACTTACCGAGTGGTTCTCGTTTATTAGGTGCTAAATTATCACGTCCTCCTTGTTTAGTGAAAGATCATTCTTTAATTGTGTTAAATCAAAGAGCCTCAAATGTGTCACATCTACCAAAAATAAGTTGGCAGAGTTTCAGCAGTTGGTTTTGTGTAATTCTTTGATTTCGTAGCAGTTTCTGAAACGTGGTTGACAAATGATATTGGTTATAGAAAAATTCTTCCTGAGTCGTTAAACATTAACAAGTGAGAATTTATGCAAGTTAGTAGAAAGCGTAGCCCTTCTTGTTTTTATTACAATGTGGATGGAAGGGTCCTCCGTAAAGTAGACAGTGTGAAGGATCTTTGTGTCATTTTCCATTCATCTTTATCATGGGGCAAGCATATTGATACAATTACTAATAATGCTAATAAAGCATGGGGAGCCATAAGAAGAGTTTGCGGTGGAAGGGCAACCCCGGATGTGTATGCTACCCTTTATAAAGCATTGGTACGGAGCAAATTAGAATATTGCTCAACAGTGTGGGACACACATACTAAAAGAGATCTAGAGTCACTGGAAAAAGTTCAGAGACATGTCATGCGCCATATCCTTGGCTCAGGTCAAACTTATGTTGAAAGGTTAAATAAGCTAAATATACCTCCTCTTTCATTTAGGAGAGAAATGGCTGATTTGTCGTTTTTTTACAATTGTTTGTATAAAAAATTTGATTTAGACCTGAATACCTTCTTAAGTCCAGTAGTCCTAGGTGATGATCCACTCAAATTTAAAGGTCCATTTTTTCGTATGGAGCAGTATGGTGCTAGTTATTTTAATAGGGCTTGCAGGCTATGGAATGGTATTCCACTGGCGGTTAGGGCCACCTTGTCCTTGAAGTCTTTTAAAAATCAGGTATTTGAAATGTATAAATTAAGAGTTGATTCTGTTGATCTGTCCCATTCTTGTAACTTGGTTACTTATTGTCACTGCTCAAGATGTAGGCCTGCCTAAATGTGACTTTTATAGGATTTTATGCATTATGATTTTTTTTGATTTTGAGAGCCACTGATACAGGTTTTATCCTTTGTGGTTACCCCTTGGATACAACTCTCTGTATTGAACCTGAACTTATTTTATATTGTGTCAATTTTTGTTTCCATGTTTTTAATTGTGTACTTTATATTTAAATTAATTGTTGTATCCATAAAGCTTAAAAAAAAAAAAAAAAAAAATTCAAGACCTCTAGCTATGGTGGCTAACGAGGACAAAAAATGCTGAAACGGCCCTCAACATCTCCAACTGGAGAAACAAGCCGCAGTTCTGAATGTTAGTATTCACTGACTGAACAGCGTTTTTATGGTCGGCCAACTCAGCGATGTCAACTTCTTCCGCGAAAATAAACGGGGCTCTTAGCTAAGAGGCTACATTGGATATTTATGCTAAAAATTTATTAAAAAAACAAGTAGACATGGTTAACAACATCCCCTGCCAAAATGTCTTCTTTAAAGATACTATGAACAGAGGGTTCCCAAAAATGCCACAAGGGCAATAACTGTGGGAAAAATAATCCTGAGCTTCTTAGAACTCCATCAGGGTGTTTATGGTGTTAAACTACACACCAAATTTGGTTATATTTCAAATAGTTTCTGAGAAAAGCGGTCCCCTTTAGAATACCGTGGACAGAGTGCAAAAATATGGATCAAGGGCAATAACTGGGGGAAAAATAATCCTGAGCATCTCATTTTGAACTCCATCAAGGCCTTTATGGTCTGAAGCTACACACCAAATTTGGTTGTCGATTCTAACAGTATCTGAGAAAAGCTGTCCCTTTAACGGACGGGACGGAAACGGAGCTCAAACTCCATATCCCCTTTCGTGGCGGGGGATAAAAAAGACGTCTTTACGAGTCAGATTTGAATGTCGGGTCTTACGGACACTTGGACTACAATGCATGAGCAGTATGGAGGCATTTTGTGGTTTTTAAATTATGTTTTTTACGCTAAAAAATTGGTCTCCGTTGACATCAATTGATTTGGATTTGTCTTCTTTGCTGTTTTTCTTTGTAACTCCAAAAGTGCTTTGAGGAAGAAAGAAATTCATGGACCTTTCGATTAGCCTTGGGGTGAGTGGATGATGAGTGAATTTTAATTTTTGGGTGAACTTTTCCTTTAATCTTCTTTATGAAGACAGAGCAAATGTAGACTACCTGACTGGCGTCCTCGGGCTTCCCAAAAAACGTCTAGGCGATCGAATTTTTGGCTCGAACTGGAATTTCTCCTTAATATTTTCTAAAACAGACGGAGCTACATAAGTGAAACCCTGCAAACCAGAGCAGAGAGAAATGCGTTAGAAAAAGAAGCGCTTTTTAAATCATCAGAAAGTTTCAGAAAAATAAAAATGGAAAAGTCCCACCAACATAAACAACCCCTGCAGGATTTTTTACTCAAATTAAAATTCCAAAGTACACATTCACAACCCCAACCATGAAAAAGCTGGGATGGCATTAAAAATGCAATTAAAAACAGAAAGCAGTGATTTCTAAATTTGCTATGACTTGTTTTTCATTGCCCACAGTATGAAGACAAGATATTAACTATCCTGTCCGATCAACTTCTTTTGTCAATGTATATTCATATCTGCCATTCAGGCCTGCAAGGCATTTAAAAAAAAGCAGGGACAGAGGCAGAGGCATTTAGAACCAGTATAAAATAATGTGATTTGAAACAGCTGATGTAAGCAAATGAATGTGATCATCATTTAATACAAATGCAGCATCCAGGAAAGACCTACCTTAAAGGGCAAAGACGGGCATGGGATTGCCAATTTGCCTCCAAATGCTTAAGATCATGTTCCTCAAAGAAAGATATGAAGGGCAAAGGGCGCAATCCTAAGCTGAATAACTGATCTGCAATCATGCAGGCAGCACATCAACAACCGTCCTTCATCTACAAGTGCTATAACCCAAACAAGCTCTGGATTGCTTTGGCAAACCTTAGTCAAGTTCTACAATTCATACACTGCCTGGCCAGAAAAAGTCACTACCTGGATTTAACCATGCAAATAGGTTAGAGCCTTCCATTGGATAATTACTGCAGTGATTAATATGTTTCAGCTAGCAACAAACCCTAACTGATGCGGAGCAGCTTACCATTTCTTAAACAACCATGTTGGAAGACATATCCTGCTGTCTTGGAAAGAAGGTTATTCTGTTGCGGAAGGGTCAAATTATTGGCCTGCATCAAGCGAAGAAAACAACTAAGTAGAATCCCGAGACTACTAAAATTGAGTTAAGAACTGTCCAACACATTATTAAAACCTGGAAGGATAGTGGTGAACTGTTGGCTTAGCTGAAGAAACTGGTCAGAAAAAATATCACGAATGAACATGATTGGAGATTGCCAAAATACTTGGTGAAGTCTCATCCTTGAAAATAGACACTAGAACTCATCGCTATGTCTAATTGTGGAAGTAAGAACATTTTTACACACTCAATGCGTCAAGAACTTGCAGGACGGGGATATTATTACCAATCTTTTTGGAAGAAACTGATGCTGTATGCTGCAAACCAAAGCAGAAAAGGACCATCCAGACTGTTGCCAGCAACAAGTCCATAAGCTAAGCTCTGCCATGGTATGGGGTTGTGTCAGTGCTCTTAGCAAGGGTAACTTGTACCTCTGTGAAAACATTATTTATGCTAAAAAGAACTAAGATTTTGCAGCAACATATGTAGCCATCAAGACGAAATCTTTTTTAGGCATGCCTGTTCATTTTTCAACAAGACAATGTTAAACCACATTCTGCACGCGTTACAAAGAGTGTGCGGCAGCTGGACTGGCTTACTAGCACTCTCCACTTGTCCCCAACAGAGTACTTGAGATGTACTCTGAAATGTAAAACTTGGGCAAACAGGTAGCTCAAACCAAAGGAGCAGTAGAGAGACCAGGCCCTGGTTGTGCCAGTGCAGGCAGTGGCTGACAGCCTTTTCAGAGCAGCAAGACAAAAGAAAAAAAGATTGGGAGGGACTTGGATTAAAGCGCCTACTGTTGGCCAGCCAGGCGCTCGTTAGTGAAATTTTAAGCTTGCACATGTTCGGGTATCCTCCGCCCTTGTTCAGAGCTTGTGAAATTTCGAGCTGTGAGCATAAAAAGAAGCAGTGGCTGACAGGTACACTTCGGAGGAGGGCTGCGAGCTGTCTACATCTCCTGAGATGGCAATATGGGGTCCCGTATGAGCATGCTTGTGTACATAGTTCATTAATGGAGCATTCCAGATCTGGGCGGGATTGGAGATTACATTTTTTTCTCAATTAAAAAAAAGAAAAAAAAAGAAAAAAAAAAATTCAAAACACGACAACAAAGATTTCAAAGCTGTTGCACACTTTAAAGGTACAGTCAGCAATGTCTGATCCCTAGATTTCCCCACGAGCACCAACTCCATTTGTTCATAAACAAAGGCACTTCTCCCTCCCCCTCTTCTCTCGGGACTCCCAGAGGCAGTGCCTGACATCCTATGGGATGCGCGCTCTCGTCCGCTGGCATTAATCAAGGGTCATCTCCTTGCATTTCGGATAAACCAGCAAAACCATAACCAAAAAAGTTGTTTATTAAACTAATCTTTGCCATAACCCCAAGAATGGACATACAGTAGACCTCATGCCCAATTGTAACTTCAAACTGAGATGATATTCGATTTTTTGTGATCATTGATTATTTAAGATATACTGATCCTAGTGTTGCAACTGGCGATCAACACTTCCGCCGCAGATTTTCAAACGACTTTTACCTGACAGCTGATAAATTCTCAAATTGACCCTCATAATGACCCTCACTACTTTTTCACATAGGGCCAGGTAGGTTTGGATAGCTTTTTCCCTCAATAAATGAAATCATTTAAAAACTGCATTTTGTCTTTACTCGGGTTATCTTTGTCTCATATTAAAATTTGTTTGATGATCTGTAACATTTAAGTGTGACAAATATGCAAAAAAAAGAGAAATCCGGAAGGGGGCAAATACTTTTTCACAGCACTGTACATGCCTTATCAAGTTACGAAATACAAGTGCTTATGGACAAATTAGCTGCCTACCTTAGTAAGAGGTAGAGTCAAGAGTGGCTTTACTCGGTATCAGTTTGATGATTTAAAGCCACTAATCTCCATTGATCGAGCTAAATATAACTTATTTGTGAAAAGTTATGCCTTCCACTTTCCCTCTCCTGTGACTGCAATTGACAGCCACACAGTGGTCAGGCACTGGGATGCCCATCTCTATATGGCGGCCAGACTTGCGTATTGAAATTGGAACATAGTGCCTCTAGTTTATTTATCTCCTTGGCGAAGTTACTGCTCAGGCAAACTGTAATCTAACTCTAACGTTACCGTCAGCTAAATTTTACCTCCATACTGGTTGCTATACCTGTCTGTTCAGTAGACAGTTTCATTAATTTTACGCGCTAACAAAAAACACTTCCAAACATGAGCCAAGCCATGCACTTTCACTTATTGTGTGCTCACAGCATGGGCTGGGACGTGCACTACAGCATCCTGCAAAACCGTGCAAGTCCATGTGAAACTAGACAATCACTCGCAGGTCGACATGTATCCCCGACGCCCCAAAACAATCAATTAAGAACATCCATGAGATAAAACATCAAATAATGCACTGTTATATTGTTTTCAAAGTAATAAAGGTCAAAGATAACTTACAAATCACTGCTTTCAGTTTTGATTTCAATTTAACATGCCATCCTAACTTTCAGTAATTTATGGTCGCATAATACACAACCATAAGCCAGGCTGGCTTAGCCTGACCCTGATGAAGCCAAGTGGGAGTTGTGTCTGAATGTGGCAGAGGTGTCAGACATTTACATGATCCTTTAACAAAAACAACACCACCAATAATAAAAACACAAACAAAAATATTATGAAAATTAATAAAAATTAAAAAATAGGACCAAATGATACAAGTTATAAAAATTTCATGTGAAGTTTGACATTTGAATCAATGAAAATCAATGTCAAGGTCACTAAATAAAAGTTCACATACATTTATAAGACCTTCTGTAATACAATGCTAAGCTCTGAAGCAGTTTTGCTGATAAAAGTCATTAAAATATGTCAATATGTATTCACTATGTCAATTGTGAACTTTAAAGGTCACAGAATGTCAAGTTGTGGTCAGCAAATGGACTTCAAATATCACTTTCTAAATGTCTCTATACAAACCTTGGCTCAATCTGTGACCATTTTGGTGATACAAGTGATTGTAATTTCACTGTGGAGTTTGACCCTCAAAGGTCACTGACAGTCAAGTTGAAGTCACCAAATGAAAGTTCATATGTGACTTCCTAGATGTCAGTAACACAAACTTAGGCTCCATCTGTGACCGTTTTAGTGATACAAGTCATTGAATTTTCACTAGGTCACATTTGACCTTTGAAGGTCAATACGAAGGTCACCAAACGAAAGTTCATATATGACTTCCCATATGTCTGTAAGACAAACCTAGACTCCATCTGTGACCGTTTTGGCTATCAATTTGGCTATCGTTTCTCTATCTGCAACCATTTAGCTTCCACAGGCGATTTGGCCCATTCTCCTTAAGACCCAATGTTAAAGTACATGTTTTCACTACACCCACTTAATCGATTCAATCAAAATGGCATCGTGACTGTACATAAAGTGTATCAAGGTGAGTTGATTGCCAGATTTAGAAAAAAAAATTTCAGACATTTTTTTGAGAAATAATCTTTTGAAATTTCTAGTCATATCTTTTAACATTGTTAATATATTCCCTGACCTCGAGTTTGACCTTTCAAAGTCATCTGACGTCAACTTTAACATAGCCAATGTATAGGTCAAATATGACATCCAACATGTCAATAATACAAACTTAATCTCTATCTGCAAAACCATTTGGCCTCCACAGGCCATCTTGCATATTCATGAAGTAAAATAGACCCATAATTCAATCAAAATGGCGCTCGCACTGTACATTGACGGTACCAAGGTAAGTTGATTGCCTGGTTTAGAAAAAAAATTTATCACACAGTTTTTAAGAAACAATTTTTTGAAATTTCTCAGTCCCATCTTCAACATTGGAGCCAAAATTTCAAGGGCCCATAAAACGGACAAAAATGATTCAATCAAAAATCTGAGAAAAACCACTGGAGATATGGTCTAGTAGTATGTTACTGCAAATTTACACAAAAATTCATCAGGCCAAAAAAATGACAAAAAATGTTCCGGACAACGGATGACGGACGCCACACCATGACAATAGCTTATCGGCCCATAGGGCCGGTAAGCTGAAAATGTAGAACATTGCATCACTGATGATAAAACCCTAGCTAAATCTGCCAAAAGTTCATAAGTGAATTGGAGGCTAATAGGTTGTAGCTGCCATTTACTCATTTACTTCCTCAGTGACACATTTTAATCTCAGCAATGGTACAATAGCAGAAATGATGAAATGTTTAGGTAAATAAAATAACAGTAATTTAAGAAATAAACATTCTCGTAAAAGCTAATTTATTCAAGTTTGCTGTGCACTTCAATTTTTATAGCATTAATGAACTTTGTGCCGTTGCGCACTGGAAGAACACAGCAGGGCAGTACACCCATCTTTTGCCAGATATTTGAAATTTGTGAGATGTCAGCGGCAAGTGTTGTCAATTGAAAGCACAGACTCAGATGAATACATTATATTTAACTAGATTGCGGTAGGCGTTACATACCCCTAGGCATGACTTAAAATCAGGTCCAAATTGGAGCTATGACCTTAACATCAAATAGGCTTCTGGAGACACCCAAAACATATAGCCTATTTAAATTTTAGGGCTATCCTACAACAGCTCACCAGCTATAGTGGTAAGAAGCGATGGGAAGACAGACAGATGGACTGATATACAGAAAGCGGAGGGGACTACTACCCCATCGGCAAGAATTGTCAAGGGGGTAAAAATTGTCATTGACTGTTGACAAGATGTCACCTAGTAATCAGAGGAAAACACACTGCTTTATAAAAAGCTGACCAGTGTTTGATCAGCTGTAACATTCAACACATAGTACACAGTCAACTCTATTCAACTGAATATTCACAGGACCGAAGTTTCAGAGTTTTACCCAACTAATTGGACAAAGATTTACCCAGACTCCCACCACAATCTTGTTTTCTTTGCACAGCACAACAAATCAGCTGAGAACTTCCAGTCTTCATCCGCAGAACTAGCTTTGACTACCAATTTTAACGGACAAATCCATATCTACACAAGGTGGGGTCCAAACTAGGGGACTGCAGAAAATGACTATTCCCCAACATTATAGAAAATAATTTAACTCACAGCACTTGACATTAACTTTTTGAGGCACATTTTGAGAAGTAAATTTACCTTTCACTTGTCCTGGCTCAAAAGTCACTTGTTCGGGTATAATTGACAAAAATTTACTTTTTATGCCCTCGGAATCAAAGATTCGGGGGCATACTGTTTTTGGCCAGTCCCTCTGTTTGTTTGCTAGTTTGTTTGCCTGTGGCACATAACTTTAACCTGCCACTTAATGCAGGACTTTTGCTTTAATAAAGTTACTTCTCAACATGACGCTATTAACATCACAAAATTAATTTAACACTTTTTTCCAACCAATCCTTAGTGCACAGGTAACTGTAGGCCTAACTACATAGTAAAAGCTGGCATGTTTGGGACGCTTCCTCTGTATGAGTCATTTAAAATTTAAATTACTTAACCTAATGATTCAACTACCAAATTGCAGACTGATAGACCTGGGCAGTGAGGTTCCAGAGGTGAAATCCCAATGATATTCAGTGACTAGGACTGCGATTATCAACTATAATGTCATAAATATCGAGGGCAGACTGACCATGAGCTAGGAGACTGTAAAACAATGATATCTGCTCCCGTAGAAACTAAAAGTCCGTACGGCTCAGGTGCAGTTGCTGTTTTTCTTCTTGGGGATTTTCCTGGAGCTTGCCCGGGTTGCGGAGCCTTGAGAAACATCACTGCTCCTCTGATGTAAGTGGTTCCTACTGTATATGTGTGCGCGTGCGTGCTTTTGTCCGTGTCTGTGTATCTGATTTGTCAATCAAAGCATTCGAGTTGGACACTGGTTAGACGTGTGGTGGGGAAAAAATGTTTTTGTTTCAATTCGGTATTCTGAATGAATTCATTTAGCTAATTGAATTCAGGGGCACATAACGTGAAGACGCGGTATTTTTTGTCCAGTGGGGCAAGTAAATTTCTCTTCCATTTGTCCGACAATAAAATCTATTTGTTTCGGACAAGCGGATAAGCATTAATGTAGAGCCCTGCCTCAGAACATTGAAGCAAGCAAGAAAGTGAATGCTGGCAACAGCACACACAAACAGGCCGAAAAGCAGCTAAGATTTCCACATCAACTAATCATTGAGCTGCCCACAGGCTTACCTGAAAAACAGCAAGGCATTCAGAAAGAGAAGCACCACTAAACATTTCTGGAGCTAGAGGTATAAGGTTGTCATTTAATTTTAATTGGGATTCTGATGTTTTTACTGCACTCTCCACAATTAACCGAAACCCTTGCGTACAGCGCGTGGCTTAGACTGCAGTGGTGATTATCACGCACCATCTTCTCATGGTTTCTCCCGTTTTTGGCAGACTGGACATTTGGTGAATTGTCACCATCCACTAGATACCCATTTGCATACTGTCAAGTAATTCCTCCAAAGTTTTGTGCCAACAGGATCAGCGCCTACTTCATATGTCCACCAACTCAGTATAGAAGGAAGCCTATTCAAGCATCCTTGCAATAATGCGCAAATGCACTGTAGCGTGGACTATTTAGTGGCAAATTTACCAAGCGCCTGCGACTGCTTTCTTACCAGGAAGGCCTGATTAGCACTTTCACTGAGAGTGGCGTCATCAGGACTGTCCACGGGGGTCTGGCTGGTGAACTTGGAGTCAAACTGGCTAACATCATCTGCAGATTGCTGGGTGGACGAGATGGACAGAAGCATTATTTGACACCCATCAGTGATGGAAAGGTGATGGTTTTCAGAGGGAAATAGGGCAGCAAAAGGTTTCCTCACCAGAAAGGGTTTGAAAGGAGGCTCCACCTTCCGCGCAAAGAGATCCTCCCAGTTAATGTGTCTGAAGAAGAGGTGATTCTGAAGGCAGGAAACACAATATCAGCCACTATTCTGAACTCACCTTGCCAAAGCCAGGCTTTGTTTAAGCCCCTCCCAGGTCCTGAAGAGAGGGACGTTACGCACAAGCTTCACAGCGGTTGGCAAGTCAATGGTTCCAATAGCAAATGAAAATGTGCCAGATGCATGTCGTCTCCCTTTTGACAATTTTTAAGCGATTTTGCCATTTGGAAACATGTTGTGAATGAAGCAGGAGCAGGATACATCATCGCATATTTCACACTCCGTCAACAACTCAGAGGGGACTACTGTGCAGAACCTGGCCCATGAATGACTTACCAGAATGCAAAAACTGCGCAATTCTCAGAACACCCTTCATGAGCTCGAGGAAGAGTTTCTGGGTGATGTGTCGAGACACTTGGTCTACATTTTGTGGTACTAACAGGTTCACACACAATTGCAAGTGCCGCAGCTAATCACGAACCAGGCCCCGCATTGGGACAGCTATATTACACAAATAAAGGTCGCTGGCTCTGGCAGGTGCCTGTAACTGGAGGAGCAGCTCAAAAAAGGGGCAGAGTGTAACCCCCCGACCCTGGAAGCCCACTCTTTATTTTGGACCGCGGGGCATGTTATCAGACCATGAACTTTCACTTAAGCTGGACTTAGGGCCTCTAAATACTCTCACGATCAGAGAGCCCCGTGCGTTCAGAGAGACAGTTTCAGCAAAAACAAAACACCTTTGGGTCGTAGTTAAGAGAACCTACCATTCGGAGGCAGCCATTTTGATTCTCAAGAGGGACTGCCGCGGTATCACTCATCGTGCTTATTCTAGATGGCTACAGAATTTATTCAGCTGAATAATTCGTTTGTATTCAACAAAAAAAAAAAAAAAAAAAACAGCCAGTGAAGTAACTTGCTGTCCCTTGAAGCAAAAACGTCAATAACTAAACTCACTCACCTGCACTTCGGAGGCATCACCTGGCCCCGCCCCCAGCCGAGAAGAGGCATTTCTTTTAAGCAGCTGGAAAAAAAAACATCATTAAATGATTGAGGCAGATTCAATTCAAAACAAGAGGCCTGTCGGCCTAGAGAGCTCCGCTGAGGATGAGTGAAATGTCCATGTCATAACTTAATTTCAGAAATTCTTGAAAACTATTGCAATATGAACACATATGACACATTTGGTAACCAGAATATACTGTGAACCAGTTTGGTGTCTCAATTTATGAAGTATAACAAGAGAACCAAATTGCACATTGCAATCATTTATTTCAATCATCTTACCACCAAGCAATACTAACAACCAACAAATACCCTTCCCCCCAGTACATCACATATATAGCAGTCACAATCCTTCTAACACTGTTATAGGACAATATGATGCGGAACAATATGATGCAGAATAATCAATCCAGAACGATGATCCGGAACAACATGATCCAGAACAATGATCTGGAACAACGTGATCCTGAACAACATGATCCAAAACAATGACGAGGAACAATATGATGCAGAATAACATGATCCAGAACAATATGATCATTTCAGTCATCCTCAGCGGAGCTCTCTAGGCCGACAGGCCTCTTGTCGAGATATTAATGAAAGACTGAAAAAATGAGCACAAACACTGATTTTCTAAGTCCAAAATGCTGAATTTCTGAATAACCGGGACGTAAAATTTTCTCATTTTCACAGGGGATCATCGGAACATCATAAGCAAGGCTCACAACAAATTAGACAAAAAGTTATCAGAGTATTTTTGAGATATTAATGAAAGACTGAAAAAATGAGCACAAACACTGATTTTTTAAGTCCAAAATGCTGAATTTCTCAAAAACCGGGACGTAAAATTTTCTAATTTTCACAGTGAATATTCAGAATATCATAAGGAAGGCTTACACCAAATTGGAAAGAAATCTATCAAACAGTTTTTGAGATACTCAAATTTTAAGTGAAAAGTTGACGCCGGACAGACAGACAGACACACAGACGGACAGATGGACGCCGGCCGACTTGGCACTAGAAAAGCTCCGCTGACTGCTGACCATCGTCTCAGCGGAGCTAAAAAACAATAGCTGGCAAACCACCAGGCGCTCCAAACTGGCAAATTAAGAAGGCCTCTACATTCCCACTCAAACCATCAATCAATCAGGATGCAGAGGGACATCCTGGCACCCTCTGTCAAGCGGGAGCAAGAAAGGTATCACGCAGTTGACATGGATGTCATATTCAAAAAGAGGCAGTGACAGTGTCTGTCGTATTCAAACAGAAGCATAGTGGCAACATTATTCAAACAGAGGCACAGTAACCATCTGATTCAAACAAAGACAGTGACAATCTAATTCAAAGAGGCAGAGTGACCTTCTGATTCAAACAGAGGCACAGTGAACCTCTTGATTCAAACAGAGGAGCGGTCAGCATCTAACTCGGGGCAGAGTGACCATCTTATTCAAACAGAGGCCGAGTGACCGTCTAATTCAAACAGAAGCACAGTGAATGCCTGATTCAAACAGA
This sequence comes from Gymnothorax javanicus, assembly GCA_029692085.1. Taxonomy (NCBI): domain Eukaryota; kingdom Metazoa; phylum Chordata; class Actinopteri; order Anguilliformes; family Muraenidae; genus Gymnothorax; species Gymnothorax javanicus. Next base: position 80,611,560 of record CM056195.1, read on the forward strand.
GGCACAGTGACCATCTGATTCCAACAGAGGCACGGTCACCATCTAATTCAGAGGCACAGGGACCATCTTGCTCAAACAGAGGCACAGTAACCGCTTGATTCAAGCAGAGGCACAGCAACCATCCGATTCAAACAGAGGCACAGTGATCATTTGATTCAAACAGGCAGAGTGATCGTCCGATTCAAACAAAGGCTCAGCAATCATTCGATTCACACAGAGGCATAGTGACCCTCTGATTGAAAGAGAGGCACAGTCACAGTCCAATTGCAACAGAGGTACAGTGACCATCTGCGTCAAAGAGAGGGACAGTGACCAATTCAAATAGAGGCACAGTGACTATCTAATTCAAACAGAAGCAAAGTGATCATCTAATTCAAACAGTTAGGCCTACAGGGACCATCTTATTCAAACAAAGGCACAGTGACCATCAAATTCAAACAGAGGCACAGTGACTGCTAAAGCTCTTACACCCAGGGACTCTGGCTCAGAGAATATTATAAAATAGGACCAAGGGTCCTGTAGCTTACCGGCAAGCAGTCTCACAGCGATGATACAAGTTATAAAAATTTCATGTGAAGTTTGACATTTGAATCAATGAAAATCAATGTCAAGGTCACTAAATAAAAGTTCATACATTTATAAGACCTTCTGTAATACAATGCTAAGCTCTGAAGCAGTTTTGCTGATAAAAGTCATTAAAATATGTCAATATGTATTCAATATGTCAATTGTGAACTTTAAAGGTCACAGAATGTCAAGTTGTGGACAGCAAATGGACTTCATATATCACTTTCTAAATGTCTCTATACAAACCTTGGCTCAATCTGTGACCATTTTGGTGATACAAGTCATTGTAACTTCTCTGTCGAGTTTGACCCTCAAAGGTCACTGACAGTCAAGTTGAATGTCACCAAATGAAAGTTCATATGTGACTTCCCAGATGTCAGTAACACAAACTTAGGCTCCACCTGTGACCGTTTCAGTGATACAAGTCATTGAATTTTCACTAGGTCACATTTGACCGTTGAAGGTCAACACAAAGCTCACCATATGAAAGTTCATATATGACTTCCCAAATGTCTGTAATACAAACCTAGACTCCATCTGTGACCGTTTTGGCAAAACAAGTCATTGTAATTGTATTATTTCAAGTTTGACCTTCAAATGTCATCAACAGTCAAGCTGAATGTCACCAAATGAAAGTTCGTATGTGACTTCCTATGTCAGTAACACAAACCTAGGCTCCATCTGTGATCTTTTCAGTGATAGAAGTCATTGAATTTTCTCTAGGTCAAGTTAGACCTTCGAAGGTCAATATGAAGGTCACCAAATGAAAGTTCATACATGACTTCCTATACTTCTCCAATACAAACCTACACTCAATCTGTAACGATTTTGCTGATATAAGTCATTGAAATTTCACTATGTGAAGTTTGACCTTCGAAGGTCACCGAAAGTCAAGTTCAAGGCCACCAGATGAAAGTTCATGTATGACTTCCATTACATCTCCAATACAAACCGAAACTATCTGTAACCATTTTGCTGATATAAGTCATTGAAATTTCACTGTGAAGTTTGGGCATTCAAGGTCACTGAAGATCAAGTTCAATGTCACCAAATGAAACTTCATGCATGACTTCCTATATGCCCACAATACAAACCTAAGCTCTATCTGTAATAGTTTTGATGATAGACGTCATTGAAATTTCACTATGTGAAGTTTGACTTTTGAAGGTCGCCGAAGGTCAAGTTCAAGGCCACCAAATGAAAGTTCATACATGACTTCCTATCAGTGTTCAATGCACATGTTCCCAATCTTCAATATTTTCAAGCCTAGAAACGTTTGAAAATTGTAACATTTTGCTTGACCTCAAGTTTGACCTTTCAAGGTCATCTGAGATCACCTTTAACACAGCCAAAATATAGGTCATATATTACTTCCTATATGTCAGTAATACAAACTTAATCTCTATCTGCAACCATTTAGCTCCCACAGGCGATTTGGCCCATTCTCCATAAGACTCAATGTTAAAGTACAGCACCCCCACTAGACCCACTTCCGTCGATTCAACCAAAATGGCACTCACACTGTACATTAAGTGTATCAAGGTGAGTTGATTGCCAGATTTAGAAAAAAAATTATCACAGTTTTTGAGAAATAATCTCTTGAAATTTCAAGTCATATCTTTTAACATTGTTCATATATTCCCTGACCTCGAGTTTAACCTTTCGAAGTCATCTGAGGTCAACTTTAACATAGCCAATGTATAGGTCATATATGACTTCCTATATGTCGATAATACAAACTTAATTTCTATCTGCAACCATTTGGCCTCCACAGGCCATCTTGCATATTCATAAAGTACAGCGCCCCCAACAGACCCACTTCCGTCAATTCCATCAAAATGGCGCTCGCACTGTATATTGATGGTACCAAGGTAAGTTGATTGCCTGATTTAGAAAAAAACTTATCGAGCAGTTTTTGAGAAATAATTTTTTAAAATTTCTCAGTCCTATCTTTAACATTGGAGCCAAAATTTCAAGGGCCCATAAAACGGACAAAAATAATTCAATCAAATATCCGAGAAAAACACTTGGAGATATAGTCTAGTAGTATGTTATTGCAAATTTACACGAAAATTCATCAGGCCAAAAAAAGCTAAAAAATGTTCCGGACGACGGACGCCACACCACGACAATAGCTTATCGGCCCATAGGGCCGGTAAGCTAAAAAATGACATGCCCATAATGAGTTGAGTATATCTCTGATACTACAAGCTCTATTTGAATAATCTTGGTATCATAATAAAAGATAACACCTTGGGGATTTCTGTACAGGTGTAAACATCAATATATGTGTGACTGGATCAGAGCAAATGAAGATAGAACATAGCATAAACAAAATTTTTTTTAATTCTGCATAATGAAATTTTGCATTTTTTGAGTGAATATGTGGAAATACTATTAGAATGATGCAGTTGCAGCCCAAACCCTCCATAAAACAATAGCACAACATCCAAACATTACCTTTGCAAAGACTTAATGCTAATAAACTGAACCAAAGCACAGTTAAAGAGGTTTAAGTAGTGGCATGCGTGGACGCCATCTCCAAATTCTCCATTTGGGCACATTGGGGGTACCATCTGTGCCATTAGAAATTTTCAGGTACCAAACTAAAACTAATTTTATTTCACTAATGTCATTAGTTATTCTTTCCATCTAAAACCAACTGTTTCGGCTTTATTTTAAAAATAAACTAGACATCTATACAACTTCCCATTCAAATAAAACCATATAAAGGAAAGTAATTTTGACCCCAAATGGAGCAGATTTATTTACAGGGACACATGCAATAAAATCAAACTAAAAACATTATTAAGAACACAGGCAGAAACAACAATCACTTGCAATTATACAACATGCAGGCGAGAAATCTGAACATCAAATACATTTAAGCAAAAGTTAATCATGCCACAGCTGAAAGTTTTATTTTTCTGTCTGCCATTTTATCTAGCAGCGAAATAGTTAACAACAAAACCAGAACACAGAAATCAACAAAAAGGGTATTTTCTTTATGTTGCACGCGACACTGATCTCGAAAAACAATGGAGGTCAGTGGAGCACAATCACGCTACCACATATGTGGCATGCATCATTGGTTAGACGCTACAGTACGGAGGGCGATATCTCGGGAGTTGGTCGGTAAATTTTTATGATTGAAATCTCTATCAAACAGTCAGAGACCAGGGGGCTGTTCCAATAAACATGACATACCGGCCGACCCAGCAAGGGCCGACCCCCAATTGGGTCCGACGGTCGGTCTGTCTTTTTCTGGGTGTTTCAAACAACAGTCCGTTGACCTCCAATCCGGTCGGACTGTCTAACTTTCTGGGACCACTCAGGAGTCCAAAAACCCAGGTGGACAAAAAAAAAAAAAACATGGCGCTGCAGTATGATGTTGCCTGGAGGCAAAGACAACCCAAAACATTTTGATAAAGGAAGGACAATTGACCTATGGCTAAGCCCCTCCCTCAAATGCGATGAGCCAATCACAGTGCGTATTTTCTCCCTATATACTCGGACATTCTGAGCCTGAACTTCCATTGAAATGCATTACGAAAACTCCAAATGGTTCGCTTTTATGGGGTCTTAAAATGTTTCTAAGTTAAAACTAGAGTGCCAAGGGCCCTGAAGGTTGCCAGCAGTTACAGCTCCAACAGGAGAAAAGTAGCATCAGTCCGCGGATTCAACAGCAAGCCAACACGAATTCTTGCGAAAGCAACACATTGTCTACACGATATTGGAGTTAAAAAGCTCCAGCTCGGACATCCGCGAAAAAATTAAACCCGTTTAATTTTTTCGCGAATTTCAGCGGTGATGGCGAATGGTCCTGTACCACTGCGAATCAATTCACAGTTCTTCGAATCAATTTTTCTCTGCGAAAGAAGAGAACTGTTTCATCCGCGCACTTACGCGGGCCAACGCAGCTCAGCGAGAAAGGGGTTATAGTTACCATTATCGGGCAACTTGACTGAGCAGTCACACTTTTTCATGAGTGACAGACAGCAACATTTCTTCCATTTAGCAAAAATATAATCTTTCAGAAGTCTACATCATGAAATCCGATTAGATTTTTTTCTAACCTGAACTTTCACTGTTGTCTGCTGTCAATCTGTGAAGTGCGCCATCTTCTGAATTCACTTCTGGTTCTTGCTCTGCTTTCAGACAATGATTTTTTTTTTTTAACACAACACTACCGCCGAGTGGATCTAATTAGTATTATTCTTTCTATTCCATGATGCTAATAGGAACAAACATCAAAAAATGGGTTTTGACCAGTTTTTATTGCCGCAATTGATCGTGAAAAAAGGTCGACCATGCGGTTACAATGCCTGTAAAAATTTTAATTATATATAGGTTAGTGCCTAATACATACTAATTTCTAAAGGCATTATTAAACGAGGAAATAAATAGATTGATTTTGTCACATGACCTTGACCTTGAAGACCCAAGTCAAATCCAATATGGTGTGTTTGATCTGCATACATGATTTGTCATTAGTATCAAATACATACCGAAGATCTAAAGCCAACATTAAAGGACTTTTAGGCCGTTTTGTCATTACCTGGACCTTGTTGCCCAAGGTCAAATCCAATATGTCGAAAACAACCAGCATACATGATTTGCTATTAGTGCCCGATATATACCTAAGCTCTACAAACAATATTAAACAAATATGGGCCATTTTTGTCATATAACCTTGACCTTGAGGCCCAACATCAAATTTGACTGACTGCCAAAAAATGTTCAGCATACATGGTTTCCTATAGATGCTCCAAACATACCTGAGCTCTAATTGCCATATTCAGCAAGTTATAGCAATTTTTGCCATTTGATCTTGACGCCCAATGTCATATTCAACTTGCGAGAACGAGCTTACATGATTCCCTATAGGTGCCTCACACATACCTAAGCTCTAAATGCCACATTAAGCTGTTATAACACATTTTTGCCATTTGACCTTCACCTTGAGGCTCAAGGTGAAATTCGAGTAACCGAGAGTGTTTGGCATACATGATTCCCTTTATGTGCCTCATGCATATCTAAGCTCTAAATGTCATATTAAGCAAGTTATAGCACATTTTTGCCATTTGGCCTTGACCTTGGGGCGCAAGGTGAAATGTGACTGACTCACAATGCTCTAAATGCTATATTAAGAGAGTTATAGCACATTTTTGCCATTTGACCTTGACCTGGAGGCCCAAGGTCAAAAGTGACTGACTCACAATGTTCAGCATACCTGATTACCTATAGGGGCCACATACACACCTAAGCTCTAAATGCTATTTTAAGAGAGTTATAGTACAAAACACCCCGAAAAATGATGAAGTCCAGACATGTTGCCTAGGCGGCGCTATGAAGGAGCAATTCAATCAAAACACCGTTTACATCGTTGAAGCAGGTCATGATACTGATTCCATTGCTGCAATTAAAAAAAAATTCATCAGACAGTTTTTGAGAAAATTGCACCTAAGTGCCAAAAATGGCCATTTTCAACATAAAAATGGCTGCCAAGTCTAAATGAACGATTCAATCAAAAAAATTTTTGCTTGGGCATTAACTTGATGATCACATCTCCAAATTAAAAAAAAAAATTCCTCAGACCGTTTTTGAGTACAGCTTTAAACGGACGATGCCGACGCCGCCGCCGGACGCAAAGTGACAACAATAGGTTACTGGCCCACGGCGGGCAACCTAAAAATGGTCAAACACCGTGCTTGGGGTAAATGTAACTCCAATACGAGGTATCCCGAGAGGCTGGGCGATGGGGTGTTTTTTATACCCTTTCCAAAGCCACATCATAACTGAGAGAAGTGTCTCCTCTGGATAAAGCTTGGCGGAAGACCCTTGACGTAGCTAACAAAGGTCAACAAGGATGTCTACATTTGCGCCAAGCCAAGTCAACATCGTGTTTAAGGTGACAACTTGTCACTTCGCTGGAGATTAATGTAAAGTTATCTTCTACATCGCTAAGTTAGCTAAAGTTAGTAATCTCTATGGCTAACTTCAGTGCTGACGGACATTGGCTTAACGTGAACTCCTGGCTGCGTTGTTCACCATGTCACCTTGTTTACTTAGGAGTTCAGTCACGTCAGGTTATATTTCTTAAATTCGGTAGCAATAATAATACGTAAATTTAATTTATTACCCAGCAGTGCATGAACAATTCTGATCCTCCATCTTGTTGTTTGAGAGGGTGACGGAAATGAGATGCGGTTGATCGCGTTTGCACTGAGACCTGAAAATTTTAGCTTCTAATTCAAACTTTTCGTTGACCTTCTCAACTCTAAATTCATTAATGTGTCCCTCCAATGCATAGTGTAACCCTTTTTGCTGACTTCTTGATGATATTTGAGCCTTCTATCGCCAAAAATCATTGATAGGATCCTGAAAATATCTCCGACTGCGATACCAGCCTGTTCTTAAATGTTGATTGTTTGTTAGAGTCACCGGAGGGGGCGGGGCTTAGCCATAGGTCAACAAGTGTTGCCACTAAACATGGCCATGTCCCCCGCCAGGAGACGGAAATCGACAGGGGTTGGCGTATCACACAAATACACACTGAAGCCAAAGATGAATAAAATCGGTGAAAGCGTTCTTGAGATATCGCGTTCACAACAAACGGGACATAATGGACGGACGGCCAGATCGATGGACTGACGGAGCTGAATACTACTATGTCCCCCGGCCCTAATACACCTTGACACTAAAGATGAATGGAATCGATCAAACCGTTCTTGAGATATCATGTTGACTAGGTATTTGTATGTGGTAAAATGGTTGTAATGACCTTGAGAACAATGCCAAGGTCACGTAAATCGAGTGGGCTGTGAGCACCCCCCTAATACACCTTGACACCAAAGATGAATGGAATCAGAAGCATAGTGACCGTCTGATTCAAACAGAGCAGTGACTGTCTGATTCAGAGGCACAGTGACCATCGAATTCAAATAGAGTCACTGTGACCGTCTTATTCAAACAGAGGTAGAGTGACTGTCCAATTTAAAAAGCGATGTAGGTATAAGCTTACTTCGGTGGTAACCTTCTGCAGCACCACCAGAATCCAAATCGATACAGGCTGACCAAAAAGATGAGTAGTCCTAAAGATGGAGAGATTTGACACCTCACACTGGTGCAGAAGTATAAATAACTCAAATAAGTTTGGGGTTAAACTGATAAAGGAATCACTCAAAAAGAGGGAAAAGCAAGTGCAGAAGCCTTGTGATATTCCACAGGCTGCACATGCTAATGCCCCAATCAGGCAATCAATAGAGTACTCTACTCAGTGAGAGATAACGCTCATGTATGAGCCAAAGCACTGCAGGAAGTGAAATGACTATATATAGGCACCGGCCTGAATGGTCCAGGCACAAATGAGACATCAGCACTGTGGCTAAAATTGGAGGAAACTGATACTTGCCTTTTTTAGAAGGTCCCTGGCTTCCTGCGTGAGGTAGGGTGGGAGGTTCAGTTTACACTTTAAGATTTTATCAATGGTCTTCTTCCTGTTCTCTCCGGTGAACGGTGGCTGAGGAAAACACGAAAACTCAATACACAGCGACCAATCAAAATCAAAAACCCAAAAAATCAGCACATTTTACACTCGGGATCAAGGACTGTCCAATTGTAGAATATTCTAATTCTGACACAGGATCCACAATCCAAAATAGGTCTTACTCACAGCTCTACTAGAGAGGACGGGTGGTTTAAAAAGATACGTAAAAAGTAAAAAGATTTTTTTTGAGATACAGTAAAACAATTTACTGTATCTCAAAAGAGAAATCAGAAAAAGTGTACACAACAAAACTTACAGGACAAGAGAATACTGCAAACACTTTATGCCACAGGGCAGATAAAAAGGCCTGCTATGTGCCATGGATAGCAAAAGGCTAGGCATCCCACATCATAGCATAAGGAGGCCACGCATAATATGCCTTGTAGCAGAAATAACAAGTGGCCAGGTATCCTCTGAGCCACATCACACAAAAGATAAGGCTGCATACTCCATGTGCCAGAGCTGCAACAACTGGCGGCTGTGCCTGCTGCAGTTCATAGCTCTGAGGATGAAAGAGCAGGAGGGAGAGAACCTACCGCTCCAGTCAGCATGTCGTACATGAGGGCTCCCAGACTCCACCAGTCCACAGCCCGGTTGTGTCCGCTTCTCATCAGGATCTCTGGAGCCCTGGAGACAACACAGAAGATGGGAGCAAGCACTTTCCTTACACTATACGAAAAGAACATCCACATCCACAGGCGTACTTTATGGTAGGGACAGTGGGGGTATGTCCCCACCACTTTTTTCATATTAATTGTGGTCCCACAAAGGGTTCTCTCTGTCATGTTCCCACTGGATAAAAAATAAGAGTTCCTATTCATGTTTGGTTACTTTGTTGCCATCTCCTTTACTTTCAGTGACAGTTACTGAAGAGCAGATTAATCATAAACAGTGCAGTGATGCACACACCACAGACTACACAGTCTATGACATGCGCAGATAGCTCAGAGCATAAGAGGCGGGCAGAGAATGGCCGGAAGACAATTCAAGCAATCATGTTATGGGTGCTTTGCCCAAACAGGCATACTGTTCAGTGATATTGAGTGAAATGAAAGACACAGCTGTCCTCTGTTTAAGACTAAACTTTGCACTGAAAACAAACATAGTTACTCATAATAATTTCATACTAGTAGCTGCTGTACTTTGCTAACAGACACCATAGTTAACTCTGCTAGTAAGCTAGCAAACTAATTGTTGTGACAGTGTGCTGGGCTATTATTTTTGACTTGGCTGTCATTAACTAATTTTTCATCTCATGTTGTCCGTATTGTATTGTTTGCCAAACAAGAGAAGCATTGGTAATTCTTCCAGGATTGCTAGTTTATGAACATATTGTCTTCCTCAGCTTCAAATCTTCAATTTGTGGCTACATGGTTGGAGTAAACATTACAATTATTTAGTAACTGTACCTCCAGCGATATTTTGTGTTAATTCAACAGCCTGCACTAACATCATAGATGTCAAACTCAGACATAAGGTATTATTTCTTGGTAACCGTCAGTAGCTGTTGACGTATAGACTGAGTGAGCTCACTTGCTTTTCATTTATCAGCAAACAACGTTTGCAAGTAAGCACATGGGTTGGTGAGTTAACTACTGTAAATATCTTGTGTTGTATCGCAAATGCGAAGGTCCCTTCATTCTCTTAACTTACATAGAAAATCATAAGTTCATTTCATTTTCATAACTTGTGCAGGAAATTAGGAGTCTGTTCATTTTCATTTAGCTTTGCTGTAAATGCAGACATCAGAGAGAGACAGAAAAAGAGAGCAAGCCCAGGTCAGGCCCGGAAAAAAAAAAAATTAAGCATCTGCACTATGAGTTATCTCAGAGAAAACATGACTCTGATCTGAACATGACTCCCATCGCTCATTCTAAGTGTATGAGCAGAATGGCCTTTAGGTCCATCAGTAGGTGGTTGTCAATTCAGGTACCAAAGAGAGACAGATCAGTGTGCCATAATGTAATCTCACCGAGTACATCCTTCTGGTGTAATTGTCAAAAAACATTATCCCATATGCAAGACCAAAACTAAGCACATATGTTTGGCACTGACATTGAATTATGTAATGGTTTCACTGGAGGGAGGGGGAGGGGAGAGAGAGAGAGAGAGAGAGAGAGAGACCTAGCCCAGGCCAGACAGAGAGAGGAAAAAGAGGTGACCTGGTAAGCACTTCAACAGTGAGCTTTGTTGTATATTCCTGCGTCAAATATTTCTAAAACATCATTAATACGATTCATTAATCATAACAGGTACTTGTAGTTAGTGTAATATCACCTTTAAACAAGGGCAATGCAAAGCGTAGCATCCCCTCGCCGGGTACAAATGTTGTACATGTACATGTGTATATACGTCAGAAGAAGGTACTTTCATTAGACTACACTATATTACTAGGCAAGGAAGTCATTAATACCCGGGGATTGGATGTACAGAAAGTTCACTACTTTATGGAATGGCCCAAGAGAAGATCTGAAAATAAACTTTATGTTAATTGGTATGAAGATTTAATAAAAGAATGTGAATAAAATCAGGGATTTACAGAAGAAGATTAAAGCATATATGAGAAGGAGACAAAACGAAAGAAGACTGAAAAGTGAAAACATAATATGAACGTATCCTTGAACTTTCAAAGGTTAGTACTGTGTAATATTTAAAACAGTGTAATGGCATGAAAGAAATCTTGGATGTGATTAAGAAGCAGCATTCATGACAACAAAATGATAAGGTCCAATAAGGCAGTCATCACGTTATACTGTTAAATCTCCTGGAAACCATTTTCGCATATTTAATAAGCTATGACCTACATACTCTGAAATCGAACTTGGGCTGTATTTTGATACCATGTACCTTCACATCAAATTTCATTAAAATCTGTCGAACATTACTCAAGTTATCAAACGGAAACCATTTTCGCATATATCATGAGTTATGACCTTTGACCTACATGCTCCGAAATCGAACTTAGCCTGTATTTTGATATGAAGTACCTTCACATAAAATTTCATAAAAATCCGTCCACAATACTCAAGTTATCGAACTGAAACCATTTTCGCATATTTAATGAGCTATGACCTTTGACATATGACCTACATACTCCGAAATCAAACTTAGCCTGCATTTTCCTCCCATTTACCTTCATATCAAATTTCATTAAAATCGGTCGAACATGACTAAAGTTATTGAACGAAAACCATTTTCGCATATTTAATGAGCTATGACCTTTGACCTACATACTTTGTAAGTACCTAAGTACCTTCGCATAAATTGTCATCAAAATCCGTCACACATTACTAAAGTTATGGAACGGAAACCAGATTTGTTATGGACGGACGGCATTACTATATCCCCCTCCGACTACTTCGTCGGCGAGGGGATAATAAGAGCCAGTCAGGCTAAAAGGAAAGCTGCATTTTTTCATTCCTGAAAAGTTAACATTTTGGAGATTCAAGGTTGAAATGAAATGAAACGCAATGAAATTTTTTTTTTTTTGGGGGAGACTGCGACATGGGGCCATGGTGAGCTAGACAAAAGAAATAAGCGTTGATTTAAAGCTGCTGCATAGATTTCTTTGTTATTTTTGCAACCCGATGGAAAAGCAACAGAAAAAAGGTCATGACGCAAGATTTATCAAAGCAAAGAGGTGCATGTTAGTATCAACAGCAGTTATTTTATGAATTTAACCATTTAAATGTTTAAATGCTGTGATAGTACTGATAATTTCTCAAGTTGTATTGTGTTCAAGAAATTACTACCATATATAGTCACAGTATATTGTGTAGAATTCTAGGAAAAGCGACCAAAAATTCCTAAATGTCCAAGGGATGACAGACCTTAGACCCCCTGCCAAATTTATGTCCTCACCACTTTCTAAATCAAACCTACACCCTCGTCCACACCTCACCGTGAATATTCAAGGCCAGGAAGATACACTAGGTCTGCATGGCCTTTAGCAGACTCATCTTTAGACCACAGGCACATGGTCATCCTAATGCCTTGTTCCCCTTTGCAACAAAGGAGTCCATAGCCCCATGTCGAGGCAGGACAAAGAAGGCAGTATAAATAGAGGCCTCGCTTACCACCATCTTAGAACAAACTTACATGTACTCTATGGTACCGCAGAACGTGTGTGTGACCGTGCCATCGTGGATTGATTCTTTACACAGACCAAAGTCTGTCAGCTTCACATGACCTGAAAACAAACAAATGCTGTTAGCAAAAATAATTTGAACTCTGCTATGTACATTCTCATGCCATGAATAGTAGTATATAGTGATAGTAGAAGTAGTAATAGTAATGCTCTGCCCTGAAAGTAACATTTGAATTTAACAGAAAAACTAGAGGCACTCCGAGTGTGCAAACCTCTGCCAAGGCAAGGCAGCACAGTCAAAATCTTGCCGAGTTGGCTGATAAGAAGTTTAAGGTTTATCACATAACTGCAGTACTTTTCCCGTAGCCCAGCTCATGACATATTTTTGACACTACCCTAGGGTAATATCACTTCTGCTAAAATCTCATTGGCTGAGAGCATGTGGGGGGGGGGGGGCGGGATTTGCTTTGTGTTACGTCTTACTGCTTATACTTAGCCAAACTGAATACAGAGTGTAACGTTGGTTAAATCAGTATGGCTCAGCACTGTAAAAGGCTAGTTAAGAGCCACTCAAATAACTAAGTTCACGTTCCTTAGGTAGCATGCATGCAATACTTTTTCAAAACCATTACGTACCCTTAGTTTGTTAGCTAGCAAGTTAACGTTAGCTAGCAACTCAGTTGACTGAATTTTAAAACCGCTGCTCGTTCAGCTGTGAATGTCTCTGACTCAGAGAGTGACTAAGCACAGTGATGTAGTTAGTGCAGTGCTAACATACGGTGCCGTGAAAAAGTATTTGCCCCCCTCCTCATTTCTTATTTTTTTGCATATTTGTCACACTTAAATGTTTCAGATCAGCAAATAAATTTCAATATTAGACAAAGACAACCCGAGTAAATACAAAATGCAGTTTTTAAATGATGATTTCATTTATTACAGGGAAAAAGCTATCCAAACCTACCTGGCCTGGTGTGAAAAAGTTATTGCCCCCTAAACCTAATAACTGGTTGTGCCACCCTCTGCGACAACAAATGCAATCATGTGTTTGCGATAACTGACAAAGAGTCTTTCACATTGCTGTGGAGGAACTGTGGCCCACTCTTCTTTGCAGAATGTTTTAATTCAGCCACATTGGAGGATTTTTGAGCATGACCGGCCTGTTGAAGGTCATGCCACAGCATCACAATCAGATTTAAGTCCGGACTTTGCTTAGGCCGCTCCAAAACCTTCAGTTTGTTTTTTTTAAGCCATTCAGAGGTGGACTTGCTAGTGTGTTTCGGATCAATGCCCTGCTGCATAACCCAAGTGCACTTGAGCTTGAGGTCACCAACTGATGGTTGGACATTCTCCTTCAGGATTTTTCGGTAGAGAGCAGAATTCATAGTTCCATCAATTACGACAAGTCATCCAGGTCCTGAAGCAGCAAAGCAGCCCCAAACCATCACACTACCACCACCATGTTTGACTGTTGGTATGATATTCTTTTTATGAAATCCTGTGTTTGTTTTACGCCTGATGTAATGGGATGCACACCTTCCAAAAAGTTACACTTTTGTCTCGTCAGTCCACAAAATATTTTCCCAAAAGTCTAGGGGATCATCAAGATGTATTTTGGCAAATGTGAGACGAGCCCTTGTGTTCTTTTTGGTCAGCAGTAGTTTTCGCCTTGGAACCCTCCCATGGATGCCATTTTTGCCCAGTCTCTGTCTTATTGTTGAATCATGAAAACTGACTTTAAATGAGGCAAGTGAGGCCTGCAGTTCTTTAGATGTTGTTCTGGGTTCTTTTGTGATCTTCTGGATGAGTCCTCGATGCGCTTTTGGAGTAATTTTGGTCGGCCGGCCACTCCTGAGAAGGTTCACCACTGTTCCAAGTTTTCTCCATTTGTGGATAATGGCTCTCATAGTGATTCACCGGAGTCCCAAAGCCTAGAAATGGCTTTGCAACCCTTTCCAGACTGATAGATGTCAATTTCTTTGTTTCTCATCTGTTCTTGAATTTCTTTAGTTTGCGGCATGACATGTTGCTTTTTGAGATCTTTTAGCCTACTTCACTTTGTCAAACCGGGTCTATTTCAGGTTAGGTTACAGGCAAAACTCAAAAATTCATAAAATCATATAATTTGATCATAAAATGATATGTTATGACAAGGAAAGCATATTTCCTGATTTTTTCCTTATTAGGTCATGTGATTCAAGATGGCCGCCACCAAAAAGTGACATATGGAAAATGCAGCATATCTCAAGAAGTATCTGGAGTACAGACTTGGAATTTGGTATATCTATTATGTATATACCACTCTTGGTTTTGAATTAAAAAGAAAACTTGACCCTAGGATGGAAAAAAAATTTGCCTCTATTTCCGGGGTACCCAATTTCAGGGGGGTGTCAACTGACTTTAACCCTCTCCTGGCTGCATATTTAAGTATATACTGTTAAGTTTTTTTTGATTCAAAACCAAGAGTGGTATATACATAATAGATATACCAAATTCCAAGTCTGTACTCCAAATACTTCTTGAGATATGCTGCATTTTCTATATGTCACTTTTTTGGTGGCGGCCATCTTGAATCACATGACCTAATTAGCATAATTATGCAAAAATCAGGAAATATGCTTTCCTTGTCATAACATATCATTTTATGATCAAATTATATGATTTTATGAAGATATAAGAATTTTTGAGTTTTGCCTGTAACCTAACCTTGAGTGATTTCTTGATTCAACAGGTCTGGCAGTAATCAGGCCTGGGTGTGGCTAGTGAAATTGGACTCAAAAAATGTGGTTAATCACAGTTAATTCATGATTTAACAAGAGGGGCAATTACTTTTTCACATAGGGCCAGGTAGGTTTGGATAGCTTTTTCCCCTTGATAAATGAAATCACCATTTCAAAACTGCATTTTGTATTTACTCGGGTTATCTTTGTCTTATATTAAAATTTGTTTGATGATCTGAAACATTTAAGTGTGAAAAATGTGCAAAAAAGTAAGAAATCAGGAAGGGGGCAAATACTTTTTCACGGCACTGTAGAATGGGCGCTAAAGGAAATTACATTTGCTTTACATTAAATTACGCAATTCAGTTACGTGATTAACAGAATTTTATGCTCTTGGTCATTTCATGAGAAAGTTATGAAACTTGTTGAGTAAATTTTGGGTTTACTAAACTCGTTTCAAAACTTTCATATGACACGCCTACTCATGTAAGATCCTCTATATCTGCAACAAAGGATTTCAATATGGTTGCTGTGGTGGCCATGTTGTTCGTGGTCAAAATCAATAGTTTCTATCCCTGATGTAACAGCAGCCCACCCTCAAAATGTCAGAGATATCCATTCATTACTTTTTGAGTTATCTTGTTCACAAACAGACAGACAAACCAACGCCAGCAAAAACAACCTCCTTGGCAGAGGTAATTAAGGAAATCAATTAAATTTAAGTAAAATAGAACAATTATGTATACTGCATGTGTTATGTGTATAATACTCCACACAACAATGAACTACATGTACATTTTCCCTTTAAAGGGATATTTCACTTTTTTTGAAGTGGGGTTGTATGAGCTTCAAATTGCCACTACTTACATTAGATGCAGTAGAAAGCTCTCTGATCTCCTCCAGGTAGCCGCACCAGGGCATAGTGCTGGGTGGAAATTTCGGCGATACACTGTTGTGAACGGAAACACAGAAACAGTGTATTTTCGCGGCCTAAAGGAGGTCCTACCTTAAAATAATACACCATTTCAATTGTGCGCTATATTTAAAAAAATTACAGCACTTTAGCTGCTTGGAAAAAACACAGTTGCTCTTGAACTAACCAACTGACGTATTCCTGCGCGAGGCGCATCATAGTTCACTGCGCGCTGTAGCAATCAGCTGTTTGGGTCACAGTAAAGCTGCTTGCACAAACGCGTGTATTCACGTCTTCGCATTGACTTTGAATGTAATCTGTGTGCAAAAAAATTGTTTCGCGTCCAGTGTGCAAGCGGCTTAACTGCGATTTGCGAGGTCAGACGGCTGTTTAACTTGTGCAAATATTTGAAAATGGTCCGTGTGTGTGCTTTCTTGGACGTGAAAGCAAAGCTGTATCCTGGTGCACTTACAGCTTCCACTGCATTCCTCTGCGGAATATTGGACTTGTAGGTGTGGCTAGTTGCCTCAACATGGATATTGATACGCCTCCCGTATCCCTAAAAGAACTCCATGTTTGCAGTATTCATTTTTCCAAAGAGGATTTCATTAGGCTACATTGAGGGAAATCTCAACGGTGCACGCTGAAGAGCACTGCTGTACCCAAGTATCAGGTAAAAGAGTGAAACACCTGTGAAAAAGTCTAATGTAACATTGCAGCACAAATTGATATCGCATAGGGTCTACGCAGCCACATACTGTGTATCTGCTGTGCTGGTTATTGTAGGGATTTTCTTTTTTTTTTATTTGAGACGTGATTCTATGCCATTGAAAATCCGGCTCTGCCGCAAACCGCTCAGAGTCTGACCCAAACAGCTGATCGCTACAGCGCGCAGGGAACTACGATGCGCCTCGCGGAGGAATACGTCAGTTGGTTATTTCAAGAGCAACTGTGTTTTTTTCCGAGCAGCTAAAGTGCTGTAATTTTTTTAAATATAGCGTACAATTGAAATGGTGTATTATTTTCAGGTAGGACCTCTTTTAGGCCGCGAAAATACACTGTTTCTGTGTTTCCGTTCACAACAGTGTATCGCCTAAATTTCCACCCAGCACTATGCCCTGGCGCGGCTACCTGGTGGAGATCAGAGAGCTTTCTACTGCATCTAATGTAAGTAGTGGCAATTTGTAGCTCATACAACCCCACTTCAAAAAAGTGAACTATCCCTTTAAAGTGTTTAAGACACAACATTTTTTTCCCTGTTTTTGGTTGTTTGAAATACACAATAAATGAGAACATTTTAGAAATTACAAAAAATAATTTTTTCGGTCAAAATACACTAAATTTCCCTCTAAAACTGTACGCAAAAAACAGGCTCAATTAAATTTTAGAAGTGTTTTAATGTCCTACTGCTTCTTTACATGTGTACAAGACCAAATATCAGTACACTTTAATGAGAGGGATTTACCCACAACAATCCTTGACTTAACCCAGGTCAAAACGGAAACATTTGATTTTGGAGTCATTTCGCAAATTATATTTCACAGCAGGCATGCAACATGGTCAAAAGTACACGGACACCCCCTTGTTCTGAGGCCACCTCTCATGATTTAAAGCTGGACTCCTTAGCTCCAGAGGAGGTGAATGCTGATGGCACAGCAAACAGTGATGTGTTAGATTATTCAATGCATCCAACTTGCAGCAATAGTTTGCATAAGGCCCTTTTCTGTGTCAACATCCCATATCACCCATGCACAAAGCATCTAGTATTCAGAGAGAGAAAAAGTTTTGTTGAGATCTGTGTTGAAGAGCTCGTCCGGCTAGCACAGCCCCAACATGCACCACTGGGATCTGCAAAATGTCAGCAGCAAGCCAGACCTAATGACCACACCACTGCTCTACCTCATTAATAATCTTGTAGCAGAATGAAAAAATTGCAGGAAACAACGTAACTACATCTGTTGGACAGCCATTCCAGAACAGGAAGTTAATAATATCAGCAAAGGAGGACCCAACTCTTTAATAATACCCACAATGAGACGTCAAACAAGTCTGTGTCCACAAACCTTTGACCATGTGATGCATTTCTCTATGAACAATGCATTTACAGTATAGATTCCTGCTTTACCTTGATGGTTCAGCATGATGTTCTCTGGCTTCAGGTCTCTATAGATGATACCGTTCTGATGCAGGTGTCCAAGAGCCATAGAGATCTCCGCTAGATAAAAACTGCAAGAGAAAGGCCTTTAGGGATTTGCTAACTCCATAATATCCCCATCATCCTCCCACAGCATCATGGTGGGAAAGCCTTTAAATGCCAACGTGAAACCACGCAATACTGTATTTCAGAATTTAATGGCGAAATTGTTTTGAAGACGGTTGGAAATGCATTTCTGACACGTGTGCTGTTGAAGAATCAATGCAGAACATCTGTTGTTGAAGATTCACTGCCCTCATGCAGACTAGTTCTACAAGACAATTGGATGTAAAGGGCGGGACTCAGTTTAAAATGTCAGGTGCACTGGAGATGCACCGTTTGAAAACATAACGAAATCATAAACAAAAAAAAATCAGGAGTTTTATTTTCTGAATATGATTAAGGATTTTTAAAATGAAAATTAATTAAATGCAAAAGAAAGATCGAGACCCACAGATATAAACATTAACTTGCAATGCAAACAAGGTCTGCAATCCAGATGCTATTTCTATGATGATTGTCCCACGTACCAGGCAGTGTCCTCCATGAATATGCCTTCCCTTTCCAGCTGCATAAACAGCTCTCCACCTGCGAATATCAAGACAATTATACTCAAGTGACCACAAGCCAATCCAGAAAACCATAACCAAAGAATCCTCATGTTCTAACACAAATACACCAGTGAGGTTTTGAAATGCAGCAAAAGCAGTCTATGCAAGAACTAGGACAAAATCCCAACCCATCAAAACTTAAGTTTTGTTGCCACGTACTATTGGACTGCTCAAACATCAATTTTTTTTTCTTTTCATTAGAGAGGCCTGTATACAGACAAAAAGAATGGAGAACTGGAGTGAGAGACATGTCAAAATCAGAGCCCGAAATCAAAACAGTGACTTTGTGGCACGCACTGACTCTGTTCTACAGGCTGCGCCATCAAAGCACCGACACCACATGCATTTTCGATCCTGCAGTCAGTCACGGCGAGTGTCAATTTCACAACACAATCAATACTACTCAGGGTTCCTTTCCTGACTAATGCTGGAATGCTCTACATAAAATAACTACTAATATGAGGTTATTTTGCCATTTTGTGGTTATTTTTGTCCCATAGCACCAAGCTGCAGATGAATGAACAGAACATACCTAATAAGCCAAAGTAAACCAGCAGTAACACTGAGAAAGCGTATTTCAGCTTTAGAATACAGGATATTGCTTTCAATCAAGACTTCAGAGGACGTCGATTACAGAACCTTTCCCACAACAGCACTCATCAAAAAATTACCACAAACCACTGTGACTCATATTTAAAGAAGACACTACAGTCCAGACGAAGGGCCATAACATGCTAACGAAGAAAGAACGTAAGAACAGGCAATTCACTGACCGCTCAGATACTCCAGGATCAGATACAGCTTGCCACCAGTCTGGAATGCATATATGAGGTCGACGATAAAAGGGTGTTTCACCTCCTCCAGGATGTTGCGCTCTGCCTTGGTGTGAGCCGTATCCTTCGCATTGCGTACAATCATAGCCTGCAAGGAAGGCAGTGTTTACTACACAGTCGCTACTGACGCCACCTAAAGGATAGAACCTTCTTCAAGGCCGCTGGGAAACAAGGTCTGAATGTGCTGCATAGCCTAACACTGAGCAGTCTTAGAAATGAAAAAAAAACTACTTAACACTGGCTTTGGATTACCTAGGGATCCTATGAAGACCAAATGAAATAAAGGAAATAGCGCAACACTGCTAACTTAACAAGAATGCACCAACTTTATTAAGCACTGACGTTTCGGCCAAACGACGTTCATCAGAGTCGTTTGATGAAGGCTTTTTGACCGAAATTTCAAGGCACAAGATAGACAGATGTATAGCAATCTGTGACCTACATTGTTGGGGCCACATGCATTTGCCAGAAGAGTCTCTGACTACAGAAAGCCTTATAGACATTCTGAATAAATAAGAGGGTAAATATTAATATTTCAAAAAATCATACTCAGTTGAGCAATCACTCTTGTGAAATATAACGAGTCACAAGGTGAACTGTAAGAGATCCACAGTGTCAGTTCTCTCAACACAGACTTTCAGTCTCCACATTACTTTTGAAATTGGGCTAAAGGGACAAGTGTGAGAGTCTCACTGCTGCTGTCAGCATAACAAATTTCCAGATCGTCAATGACATAATCCTGGTGCATGAATAGATGACATGTCACTGTATAAGGGCAAAGAAGGAACAAACAGCATGTTCTCACGACTACTCAATAAAAGTTTCCAGATTTAAAATGCGAGA
Organism: Gymnothorax javanicus; assembly: GCA_029692085.1. Taxonomy (NCBI): domain Eukaryota; kingdom Metazoa; phylum Chordata; class Actinopteri; order Anguilliformes; family Muraenidae; genus Gymnothorax; species Gymnothorax javanicus. Next base: position 80,631,874 of record CM056195.1, read on the forward strand.
AATGTTCTTATTAGACGTTAGAGATTGATAAATCACACACAATTCCATACTGTGGTATTTAAGACAAAGATTTCAGTGTAGTACCTCATGTTGAAATCAGGGTTCTTGCTAAGAGCTGTTAACCAGTTATTTTTACCGGCTGTTCCAAGTAAATGTGACCTGCGGCTATTTCACCGAATTACCGAAATAATTATGCAACGAATGTTAATCTGTTCAAATTTGAAAACCCACTGGATTCAAATTTTAATGTCGCTCGTCTTCTTCCAACCAATGCTGTGAAGATATCCATCAGATGTTATCACTTTGAAAATACATCTGGTGTTGAAGAAATCCTGCTTGTTTTCACCAATTCATCCCTCAAAGTCATGCCTCGAAAACAACGTCTGCCCACTGATCTGCGTAGAATTACTGGATAGCTGATGATGTCATAATTTTGAAGTAACCGTGCCACCAAATTGGCATGCCCAATAATAGTCTCCAGGGACATGGCGTTGCAGCTACAGATATCTCGTGCTGGGGGCAGGGTTCTGCCCAGGATTTTCACAGTGCCGGGTGGCATGGCAAAGGCCGGGGGTGGAGGCAGGGAGTGGTAAGTGGTGAAAGTATATTCTGTGTAATACCATAAAACATGAGATTGGCATTTATCAAGTTATTGCACTAAGTGCTTCAATTGAGGTTGAATTAGGTATGATTTCCTGCAGTTTCAGTCAAGGAAAATACAGTATTTTCCCTTGGCTGACACTGTAGGATATCATATTAAAATTTATCCCCAGCCTAAGATATTCTTGTCAAGCAGGGCTCCAGACTAACTTTTTCACTTAGGCACACTGGTGCTCCCAACCAAAAATTTGGGCGCACCAGCAAAAATCTGGGCGCACCGCTTTAAAAAGGGGGGGGGTTGGGGTTGCCCGGGGGGCACTTTTCAGACACATTCTGAGGTGAGATTTTTGGCAGAATTTTAACTGCATTTATGGAATAAAGCACTTTAAACACTGAACATACAGAGTGTACGATCTTAAACGAACCATGTGCTGTACCAGTAGTCATTAATGCATTAATGGAAACCAAAAGTATAGAATCTCAATCACATTAAGTAATTGGGGACACCATTAGGTTTACCAATTCATCATTTATTTGACACCCAATTCATCACAATCAGCAAACTAATTTCCCAACAACAAACTTTTTAAGAGTCTGTATGATGCTATCATAGGGACTGCCATGTTTCAAGGAACCCCAGCATAATGTGGCGTATCTGGGGACATACACAATCTTTCCTTCTGGTCAACCTTTCGTGTTCAGATAGGCCCAGAAAAGGTCCGGGAAAGATTTTTCATCCTATTCTAGTTCCAGAAAATGGTTGGCTGCAATTATGGTGGAGAAGTTCAATCCAAATATTTTACAAAAATCACATCAATGTAGTGAGCACTTATTGCCAAGCAACTTTGCATATGATACCCAACTATGCAGGAATTTAGACCGAGTGTGGACGTAAAACACTTGAGATATCGGTGCCCAGTTATTTTCAAATTTGTGCGGCATTTTCGGAACTAATATAGCGGCAACAATTTCAACCCGGTTTAGACCAACGTCGGGTTCATCAAGACTCATCAAGTACCACCCTAAGTAAAGAGTTCAGCTGCATAATTCTCACTACAAATAATGACAGCCCTGCATGAGCACTTCTGCCATTGCGACGCTATCTTCGTGAGATGTATATGGTCTGAACATACCAAAGAACGGATCCTGTTTTCTCAGCTGACTTTGCTCATTTTATCTGTTTATCGGTACGTCAATGTTTTTTAATGTCTGCACTACCGCCGTGATTCATCTTAAAGTCGCACGTACAAACTTCACAAAATGCATGGGACTGACCACGGCTTGACGGGCAGATGCACTCGTACTGTTCACGCCGTGTAGAGTTGTCATATCTTGCTTTTTTCTTTCTAGTGCATTTCTCCACCATTATGCAGGAAATTCTAGGAAACTGGTTTTAAAAAATCCAAAAGAACTTAACTTCCCACCATCTCCCTCGTTCCAAAAACAAACTCCAAAGAAAGTTCACAAATATCACCGTCTCTCCCTGCTAGTGTTAACAACGTATCTCAGTGCAGCCTGACACGGCGGGCATCGAAATGCGTGCATTGCCAGAAGTTCGCTGTTAACACAGCAAAGAGCGTAATGTACAGGACATCATCTTTGCACACGCGCGTCGTATGCATGTACACATCCTTACAAACGTCCATGTTGGCGATTTTAGTCATTATTTCATGAAACAAATATTATGTCAAAAGTAAAAAATAAACACTAGATTAAAAAATGTGAAAAAGTGTGCACACATACAAATTAATAACTCATTGAAATTTATTAAAAGCGGTATATTTCAATGGAGGGCGATTTCAAAATCGGAAGGTGAATAAAATTCCCCAAAAGCGGTAGTCTACCGCCAAAAGAGGTGGAGTTGGCATGTATGGGATCTGGTTCCTCATTAAACGCGTTGCGAACGGACTCTGAGTTTACTTGATCGCTTGTTTCTGCTGGCGGGGGGGTATGTTTTCGTGCGGGGTGTTGAAGCAAGGAAGTTATATCTCCTTGGTTGCAGCTTGTTTTTTTTTTTTTCAGCGTTCATGTCAGCCAATGGCTTTGTTCTGCAGCCCATTATCTAGGCGCAGGCCTTAAATTTTTGTTAGGCGCAACCGGTAAGACCTTAATTTCAAAATCAGTCGCACCACCTTAAATCTCGTCACACATGTGACCAAAATGGTCGCAATCTGTAGCCCAGTCAAGCCTGGATTGGTCCACCCAGTTTGTATTTAGGCGATTAAATGCCGTACGGGACATTCAGACAGTATTTTACATCCAGAAAATGAAATGATGACTAGCTTAAAAGTAGGCTGTGACCTTTACATTGTGTTCCCATACTTAAACATTATTCAATGATCAAACTGATTCATTTCCATTTTTGGGGGGTGAAATAAGCAAAAATTTGATCGGTCATACGGGACGCACAGAAATCACTATTTTTTTTTTCCCAACGAAGTCTTTTCAAGAACTCTGTGAATTGGATATTGAAAACTTCTGGAAAATAGTCAAGAAATATTGAAGAGAGTCTGCTGCATCGTGTTAAAGCAGTTTTATTCAAAAAAATCAACAAGACATGAATTCAACAGGGTTTAAAAATTCTAGGGGGTACCTGTCGTACGGGACAGGGAAAAAAAAAAATCCATCGTACGGGACGCTCTGAATTGAGCTCAGGTTTTTACTGAAGCACTGCCCCCACCTGTTATTGCACTTGAAACTTGAACAGGTAAAGTCAAATAAATAATAACTGATTACTTTGTAACAATTCATGTCCCCTCAGTTAGCTCTGGTCCTATGATAATTCCATACCTGTCATACAGGACAAAATATCTGTTGTACGGGACAACTATTATCTGGAAAAACCTATCAACCTTTCCTGCCTCATTATTTACCAACTTCTTTTCTTCAGAACACAGTTTGAAATTCTACCGTAACAAACAGTACACAAATCACTAGATAAAGCTCAGAAATATTGAGAAATGACAAGATGTGAACCAACACACTTACTAGTAACACAAATTACTATCGATTCATCATTCCATTGCCAACTTGGATGCTACATGTAGCCTCAGGGTGCTTTCACACTAGGAACTCGGGCACGAATCCGAGTACACTTCACCCTTAAGTCCAGTTTATTCGGTTAGTGTGAAGACCAGCACACCGTGCTCCTGCACGGTATGCGAGTCTGCTTGGAAGAGGTGGACTCGGGCACGGTTCATCCGTACTCGTACCGAATGTGAAAGCAGCCGTACTCGAGCACGGAAGTGGAGTATCCCGTGACGTCTTCACTATTCGACTCTCTTGTTCTGAAACATATAGCGGCCAGAGGATCTCTCTGGTTAAACAAAGAAATTGGGAAAACAAATCTCCTCATAACAGTTAGTAGACATATCGGGCTATCCAAAAGGAGAGGTTTCATCAAAATCGGATGAGGGCACATGGAGAACTTTGCCATCCCAAAATGCCAAATTTCATTTTTTCCCTGAATGAAGCGCCACCTATATTCTTGCGCCCTCAACATCCCATGCTTATTTTGTGTTGATTACTTAAAGGACATCCCATGGTATCATATTATGAATAAACCGTCTTGGGCTGTTGAGAGCACAGTCTGGAAATGCCCCTGATATTACAGCTCAAATGACCAAAACTATTATCTTGCAGCACCCCCTATAGGATGCGCCCTTGACAGCCCACAAACATTTTCAGATTATTGTGAGCCCCACTCACAGTAGATTGACATATGTGAAAATGAATGTGGGCTGTTGTTGGCGCAATTATATAACTGCATTTGAAAACTGAATTTTTTTCAGCGCTTATTTCTCATCACTGAATCCTAGGACCTTCTGGTACCCCTAAAAAAGAAACCAAAGGGTACTGGCACCTAAAAATTTGCAGTTTTTCTGTTGAACCAACCATCTTTCGCCAACAAAAATTTTAAGCAAATCTGAGACCATCATATATCACCCTCTGCCCGATTCTTAAGGTAGGTATATACTCCCAAATACATTTCCTCTTTCATTCATAACAATTTAGTACCAACATCATATGAACAACTACTAAATACAGAATTAAAGTGATGGCTCATTTACATAAATTATGCTAATTAGGTTCCAAGATGGCTACTGCAATGTGGAACTTGATCAAGTACCTCAGGCAGGATATCTCAAACTTTTTATTACTTTAATCTCAAATTTTCACAGATCATTTATGACTATATAGTGCATATTCTGATCAGAGGGTTTTCAGAAATAACATTTCTGTGAAAAAATATGGGCATTTTAATGTTTTATTTTTTTTACTTTATTGGGTACCTAATTACCACAAAATCTAGAGTTACACAAATGATTTCTTCAAAATGCCTGATCAGTCCATAGACATGCACCTGGTGAACTTATATTCCAAGTTTCACAATGATAGCAGAGAAAGAGAAAGAGGAGAAATGGTGTTTGAAGCAATGCTTGGCAGGTCAAAATCAACATTTTTGAGAAATTGACAAAAAACAACAATGTCCATATTTTTGATAGTCCTATCAAGTACACACACTATGAACTTACCGAAGGTAATTTTACGAAAATGTCAAAAACAATTTTTTTAAAAAAAAAAAAGAAGCCTATTTTGGGAGTGTACACCTACCTTAAGCTCGTATCTCACTGAGCGGCGAATGCTTACGAATGTAGCGAATTTTGAGTTTTGTCAGAGTTCATAAAAGGGCGCAAAGCAGTTCGCTAAAAGTTTTTAGGATCGCAAACAGTTTTTCTTGTCACAAAGAAATTTTGAAAATGTTGAAAATGTTCAAAATTTCTTTGCGAATTTATTTTTCACAAACAGTTGCAGACGTTTGTGAAAGAGTTGTAAGCATTTGCAAACGGTTGTAACGTGTCGGTAAAGTTCTTTTTGGTTCGCGAAGTATTGACCACTGTATATACAACAAAGTTACGAATGCTGGCGAATATTTGGTTTCGTGAGGATACATCAAGGCTTAGTCAAGATTGCAAAAGAGTTTGCAAACAGTTTTTAGGGTCGCAAAGAGTTCATTTCATATTCTAGAAAGCCATTTCCTATTCTTTCGCAAACAGTTACGCGAATGTTGCTAACCGACGCTAAACGTTGCTAAATGTCACTAATGGCGCCAAGGTCTATCCTGATTTTCGCCAACTTTCGTCAGAAAAGTTTAGAAAATGTAATGTTTTTGAAATATTCAGGTTTAAGTTCTGTCTGAAATTAATCAGCAGTAAAAATTCTGTTTCATACCTTCTTCAAGACCTTCATGGCAAAAATCTTCCCAGAAGCAGCACCCGCAACCTTCCGAACCTGGAAAACCTGGCAAAGGCACGAAAATGGGGATAGTTTAGAATCCGCTCCAAGTCGACATCGGGGGGGGGGAACAGGATACAGGAACTTCACCACATATTACAGTACACCTTCTTACCTTTCCATAGCCTCCTTTTCCCAAAACTCGCAGCAGCTCGAAACATTCAGGCCGAATTTTTTCAGTTCCTTTATTTACGCTGTCTTCTGAAATTTCAAACTTTTCACAGCCATCCATATTACTGGAAAAACACAAAGACATGAACATATTTATGCACAAAAAGAGGTAGGAAGGTTTAGGGTTCAAGTCCCAGTGCAGCCACAATAAGGTAAGTGCAGGTGTTAAACTCTTCTGCGAGACGCTTTTACCTCAGATTGCTCCAGAAAGGAGTGGCACTTGCTAAGTCTAATCAGCAACAAGTGGCTTTGGACAAAAGCCTCGGCTTAATATCAGTAATAAAGTGCACCTGGTCAAAAGTATTAGGACAATGATTCCATCGAAAATGCCAGATTTTCAAGTAAAATTCTGAGAAACAATGAATAGTCAGAGGTGGTCCAGATAACCGTGCAAAATCAAACTTGCTTGCTTATTGTCTGACTGGATAGATTTTTCAAACAGACACTACTTTTGCATCGATCCATTCTCTATACCACTTTTTCCTCACTAGGATCGCAGGGGAGCTGCATTCACTGAAACACTCATATCTATGGACAATTTAGTGACGCTAGTTAGCCTGGGGGTGCATGTCTTTGGACTGTGGGAGGAAACCAGAGTACCCGGAGGAAACCAGAGTACCCAGAGGAAACCCCATATGAACACAGGGAGAACATGCAAACTCCACATAGAAAGGCCCCGAGCCAGATTCAAACCCCCGACCTTCTTGCTGTGAGGCAGCAGTGATAACCACTGTGCCACCATGCTGCCCACTACTTGTACATGGTGCATGGAGTGAAAACTGCCCAAGAGCCATAGTATTTATACAAAAGAGTAAAGTAAATGGGTAATGAGCCTCTTTAGTTGGCAATACATTGCATCTTCATGGTCACATACTCACAATTCAAATCCACTGCACTGGTCCATGTATTCACTGATTTGAGCCTATAACAAAATAACATCACACATTACATAAAGAAGAACATTTCAGAACTGGCAGCAAAACTCCAAACAGACACTTACTCCGGCCGAAAGCATCTAAAAAAGGTGAATATACTGCCAATTACAAGATCTGTATCAAACGGTAAAGTAGAACACATATGACCACTGAACCAGATTAGCCCTGACCATGAGTACAAAATGCAGGATCCAAAACTGTACGAGCAACTTTGGCCCCCACTTGCTAAAATCTCAGTGTTTCAAACAGAAAGTCAGTAAATTACAAAATAACATCTCAGCTTTCTTTAAGGCACAGAGGAAGTAGCCGGGCATTTCCACTGTGACTTGCGTTACATTCCAGTGCATTTCTGAATTTATATTTTGGACTGTACCTTATAGTGATGAATTTTAGAGCCCACTGATGTAACGTTAGCTACAAGATGGATAACATTACAGCTAAATGTCAGTAAAAATAAGTTTGGGCAGGCGGTTTGCAGATGTTAAGGGATAAAATTAAGTAGGTGGTAAAAATATGGGTCACAATCAAAATCGGATGTTTTCTCAAAATAACGCTGCATTTCAACTTGACAGTCCGGTCGGCTGCGACCGCATGGGTGTAGCCCCCAAAAGCCCGCTTCTCCCGTTTTTTGCGCATTATTCGGCCAATACTGTCGCCATGGCAACCGAAATCGATAGGTGTTATAAGTGAAGTATATCACATGTCCATACCAAATATAAAAGTAATAGGTCCAAAATTGCAGCCTGTACTGCGTCCACAAAGAAATCTCTATGTTTTGCCTCTAATATCCGTATTAAGGCCCATTCACACCAAGCCCGGATTTCCGTGCGGATTATTGCGGATTTTTATAGGAGCTAATTCCATGGGCTCTAACGTAAGCTTGCACACCAAGGCAGAATTTCCGTGCGGCAGAAAAAACATCCGCACGGACTTAAGCTTCTGCGAAAATCCGCCCGCGAAATTGTACTTTTAGCCACTGAAATGATTTGTTTTTATTGATGTCACAGCATTCAAACCTTTTGATTAGCTAGATAGCTTGTATTCAGTTAACACTGAAATTTATCGTGACATCTTACAGCTATGTGCGCAGTTAGTTTACTTTTTCATAGTAGTTAGAGATCTAGCTGATCATATTTTTTTTTCCAATTAACGTTTTCATATGTTGAATATTTGTTCACCAAATCACGAAGCTGTGCGTCGCTGAGGCGCAAATTATGACGAAGCTTCGTCTGGGTTGGACAAGTTAAGTTTATTGAAACAGCCCCAGGTCCGGACATCAATCAGGAAAACGTTCGTTGGGTACGTCAGTGCAAAAGTAGACTGCGAGGCTAATGTTATGGTTCAGATACATACAAAAATTGTCCTCGTTGCTGCTGCTGCTATCATGGTTCATTTAAGTTAAATTATAACTCGCAAATTTGTTTTTCCACTGTGCGGAATTGGAACATAAGAACGCGAAATTTCGCACCGAGTTCGGTGTGAATGGTTTAACGCGGAATTTTCGTGCTGCGAATATTCTGCAAATCCGTGCCGCTTTTCCACTCCGCCCCGGTGTGAATGGGCCTTTATGCGGCCAATACTGTCGGCATGGCAACCAAAATTGATAGGGGTCATAAGTGAAGTATTAACACATGTATATTCCAATAAGAAGGTAATCAGTGGGTCATTCCATGTCAGTGTTTCCCATACATTGATGAGATTGTTGCGGCCCGCCATAATGTAATTTACCCCCGCCACAGTCTCAATATGCGCAATTGCCACGTGTAGATCATACATGCGCATGTTTGGAGAAGGAAAAAAAAAAAAAATGGAAAAATAGGAAAGGTACTTGAAGATGCGGAATTTGCACAATTCTCCCCCCGCTCAACAAAATGAGAATCATCTCCCCCGGCTCAACAAAATGAGAATGACCCCCCGCTCAACAAAATGAGAATGACCCCCCCAGACATCAGTCTGCCACCACACATTGCTTCCTGGTCTGTGGAAAACACTGTGCCCCCCATATTCTCCAAAAATTCAGTGGGATACACTGCATGTCAAATCAACCGAGAATTTCCCTTGACCTCTCAGATTTTTTTCAAATTTGGGGGAATGATTTGAGACCCAGGAGTAATGGTCAGAGCTGGAAAAATTTTTGCTCCAAGCCTCTTAATTAGCAAGATACGTGCTAAAGAAGCTTTCCTGTGAATTTGGTGATGGGCACTAACGGTTTCTGAGAAATGAGCAATTATATTTGCACTGTGTGACTGTGTGAAATTCACTATTGCATCCAGTGACAGTGCTACCCTCTATCATGCTCAGATGCATACAAATACCAAACTGTTTGAGTCCATCTCGATGCCCTGTTTACTCAAGGCCATGAGGCCATGCAACAATAATCTTTCTATCAGATACCAGTGTGCCAGCAAAATGAGGACCTACCGATTTCTCAACTGACCAAGAGAATAATATGCCAATAGTACAATGGAAGGAACACGATTGTTTAATGTTGTCAGTATGGACATATCTCTCAAAAGAATGTAAGACTTCCTAATAATCATGAAATGAGAATGATTAAGCAATTCCATCCATGCGATTTTAGCTTAAGCTCCAACAAAAATCATCTTAACACAAGCCTTACAAGTCGAATACAATGATTATTATACCATAAAAAGGAATCACTTGTACCCAGGACAGATTTTGTGAGCCAACCTCCCAAATATTCAAAAGACTTATCCTAAAACTATCATCCAACAGAGGATAAGTGAAATGTGGCAACACTATCTTTTGAAGAATAAGTGCATTTATTTGGTAGCTTTTCTTTCTCCCTATACTATAATTATATCAAGCAGATTACCTTTAAAACGTTCCTAAAGTTCATTCTCTCCAAATGTGATGATTCCAAAGCTTGGATTTTCTTTTTTAATGCAGAGAGAGCAGCCGTAGTTTCTTTCTTTGAGATTGAGTATGTTCTTCCCATTGCTGTGGTTGACTATAAAGTGGTTAGAACATCCTGCTGGTCAATGATGAGGGAGTCTGGTGGGTCTGGAGATATATGATGGGGATGGTCCATGTGGGTGAAGGAAGGTAACTTCAACTTCATGCCTCTCTGGATTGTATTGCTTGATACGTGCTGCCCACCACTGGCTGTCATAAGCCACTGTCACGTAACCACTTAAGGCTGAACCACTGTAATCACTCATCTCATCAGTAAGATTCACGTGTTCCTGTCTGTTGTTAGGTGATGATGAAAAAGATTGAACAGTGACCACTTCCTTAGAGACTGGAATGAAAGAATGTAATTTTGTGTGCCTGGAATTGTGGGCGCCTTTTCAAATCTCGCTTTGAGTAGTTCAGCTTCTTGCTGATACTGTTCTGTTGTTGTGAACTGGCAGTTTACATTTTCTGTCTGTGAGTCTGTGAATTCAAAAAGTTGACGAGGAGTGAGGATCTGTTGATCATATGGGTGTTGCAGACTCGCCTTGGCTGCCAAGCATTTTATTGTGCCCCCAATGCCATCAGATGGTCCTTTCCCATGTGATGTGGCGAAAAAGTGCCATTCAGCTGGGACACCCAAGTCATCTTCATGGAGGCAAAAATTGATGAAGTTTTTCCTGTTTTTATACTGGGCAGCGCAGCCATCAGAGAAATGGCAAATCTCTTTAGGTTGCTGTCCCAGTTTGTCCGTGAGGAACTCAATGAGCAGTTTTTGGAAGAGATGAACTGCCACAGGATCATGTATGTTCCATTCTGATATGACTTACGAAACTTGTATGTTCAGGGATTTCATCTAGCATGTCACACCGAAAGTAACACATAAAGGGATGTGTTATCACTAATCACTAATTAGCTCAAAGTTCATTAGTACATATCTCCCTAATTAAGAGGCTTAGAGCAAAAACTTTTTCTGTTCCAACCGTTACTTGTGGGTCTCAATCATTTCCCCAAATTTGAAAAAAATCTGAGAGGTCAAGGAAAATTCTTGGTCGATTTGACATGGAGTGACCCCGGTCAAAAATTATAGCCAATACAGCATCCACAAGGAAGAGTGTGTTTTTCAGCACAAATCTGCACATTATTTGGCCAATACTGTCGCCATGGCAACAAAAATTGATAGGTGTCTTAAGTGAAGTGTAACATGTATATTCCAAACATGAAAGTAATTGGTCAAAAATTACAGCCTGTACAGCAGGGCTGCCCAACCCTGTTCCTGGACAGCTACCATCCTGTAGGTTTCTACTCCAACCCTAATTCAACACACCTGATTCAGCTCATTAGCAGCTCGTCAAGATCTGTACCTGGGAAAGCAGGTGTGGTTTGCTTTGGTTGGAGTGATAACCTTCAGGATAGGGATGGGCATTTTCAGTGATTTCAATATTCGAGTACTCTCATTACATTATGAACGAGTAATCGATTACTCGCCAACTATATATAGTCCATATTTTACCGTTAAAAATAAATACGGGAGGTCTGTAACATTGGTTCCACTACTGTTTCCAGTCGGATACGGACCTCCCCAACTTGCCTATTGTTTACTAAATAGCAGGCTTACGAAGAACATCCCTAAAGTTACTTCATACCTAACCTTTTATGTGAATAAACAGCCAACTGCAAACCAAGTGCAATTCCAATTGCATTTATTGAAGAACCATAACAGGTCCGTCAATTACCCTGTTGTAACATTCAGTTGCCAAATGTCACAGGTAACGGGACAGGACAGTGGTATGGACTTTGTTCCGTGTCGTTTAACACTCAGTAAACTCTCAATAAACAGCCTAAATCATAAACACAAAGTTCAAATTTGTTTTTGTTAAAACAAATAATAAACTGAAACTACGGCATTTAAGCCTACCGTTTCCATTGGCGAAAAAAAAAAAAAAATCACGCTTTGATGAGTCGTGAATAATAGCCTAAATTAAACTTAACTATGACGATAATAAGGCCAAATTAACAAAGTATTGACAACAAAAACAACATCAATTAACCGTCCATACCTTTACCTTAGGCGTTTTAATACATATGAAGTGGATTCATTTACTTATTGTTTAAAATGATAAGCATATCCACATGCTCAGGCGATAGCCGAATGCGGAGGCGATTTAGAATTAGTCCAGCTGTCGAGAATACTCGTTTTGCAGGTACAGAGGTAGTTGGAATGCTCAGGTACTGCTTCGCCAGCAGACTGAGTTTCCTGTACCTGCTCTCACTGAGGTAGTATTTCTGTGATATGCAGGTTTAACGCCACATATCTTACACTGCACGTTATCGCCGTCCCTTTTGTCTAAGTATTTCCAGACATCACTCTTCCTGGTCGCGGCTGACATGGTGCATGTATCGCCCATAGACATAGCAAGTTGGCTTCAGCTTCCGCAGCGCAAAAGAAAGCATGTTGTGTAAAAACCAATTTGGATACGTATGATTTGTGTGTCAAAATATACTGGACAAAGAAAGTTAGGGATCACCCAACTTTTCAATATTAAAATATGATATGGAAAAAAATACAAACTATCAAATATTTCAAATTCAAAATTTGGGGTGATCCCTAACTTTATTTGTCCAGTATAGTAAGTTCCTGTTGCGCTGTGGCTGTGAAAACCGCGCAGATCGCGAAGAAATGCTTTTTTAAAAAAAAAAAAATTCTCTCTAAAACCGCATTTTTACTGGTATTTATGGATGAATATTTGGTTTTTTTTAATTATCAGTTTACCTGATTTTGATCATATTGCTCATATTCTGAAAGCTTTCAATTATAAGTAGGCTATGTCCTTATTTGAAAAAGTGACAGATAGCAACCTTATTTTTATTTATTTATTTATTATTATTTTAGATAATTCATTTCTGAATAACGGTATTTACAATGTTTTCTATGCGTTTTTCCATGACTGGAAGCTGGCGCCTATAACCATGATGGAATGCACAAAAAACAGAGAGTGAATGGTCTTGCTTTACTTCTATGTCTATGGTACCGCCAAATGAGTTGTAGCCAAAAGCAACACAATGCGCAGGTGCGCGAATAGTTAAGCGTTACTCGAATACTGACCTCAACAACAAGTACTCAAATACTCGAGTAATCGTACCCACCCTTAGTTTTTACACCATGCAATCATTCTCTTTTTGCTTTATTTCAATAAAAAACATCACTACAGTCAATATTACCAATCCAGTGCACTGAAATGTCTCCAATTTCAAGTAAAAGAGAACACCTATAAATGCTTATTATGGTTGTTTGAGTCACTTTTGTGTGGGACGCCTCAACTTTTGAGGGATGACTAAAAATTAAGTCTTAGTTGCCCCATTTTTAAAATAAATTCTCCTTAAAACCAACCCCTGCACAAGCAGGGAGCATGAGCACCAGACTGGTCAGCGTGCAGTCCTGACCAGTCACTGATTTATAATTTATGGCACATCATGAAGCGCAATATACGGCAACAAAGGCCCGATACAATCGTGCAGCGGAAGACCTGCATAATGGAGGACTGGGAGGAAATCCCGCTTGCTAGACTTGATTAAATTATATTACAAATAATAATAAAAAAAAACTTCCTTCAGCACTTTTCAAAAGCAGGTTTACAAAGTGCTCCACAGACAAGAAAATATACACACTGCGATTACAGTTACAGTTAGAAAGACCATGAAATAAAACAGCTTTTACCGAATCGGTTATTGTTAAGTTTTTAAAAAGAGTTTTTAAAGGGAGCACTGAAAGAGCATGTTTTATTCTCAATGAAAGATCATTCCACAATCATGAAGCCCTCACAGCAAATTCCCTACCACTCTCTCAGAAGCCTTGCTCTAGGGACAGAGAGTAAAAGCTGGTCAGCATATCTAAGAGTATGAACAGGTGTGTAAGGGGTAAGATGGTCCATAAGGTAGGGTGGGGCAAGGCCATTCAGAGATTTAAAAATGAGAAACAAAATTTTAAAATCAATTTTAAACCCTATGGGTAACCAGTGCAATGAGGCAAGAATTGGAGAGATGTCATACTTTCGAGTTCTAGTAATGATGCATTCAGGGTCCAGTTTATGACTGTGATTAGGAGACAGTGTGATATTACAGAGTAACAAACAGTCAACAGTGCCAACTTTTTTGGACTTTGTTGCAGTCATCAAGTTGTATTTAATAAGCAATTAAGTTCCCGTTAGAACATGAAATGTGTTGTGCAGTTTCAATATAGAAACATCCATCAGTGTCCTAGCCTGGACTTTTCCTCAGAGTGGTGCTACTCAAGTGTTCTAGCAGTTGCGACTCACGAGCCCCCCCTGGGGGTGCCCAGGGGAATGCCTTCCCATTTCGATAAAATGGAAGTGATTTGGTGTGGGTTTGGTGAAGTATTTTGCATGAAATCCTTTACCAGAATCTCCCTTTGTCAAATGAGTTTTTCCTGATACAGAAAGTCAATCTAAGCCAACATGTTCAAAGGTCGTTTTTCATGTGCCATACACCCTTGCTAACAACACATATTAACAACGACAAAAGCGGGATTTCACATTTCATAAAGTTTTGCGTTTTTTATGGACTTTTACCTCTTTCACATTGTATTTCTTCACAAATGCCAGAAAATCACTGTTGCTAATGAAAACAACGTAACCAACGCCAGAATTGGCGAGAATAACACATTATTTACATTACCACAAAATCTGTGTGGACATGAAAACTGAACGGTTAACCATAGAGTAAATATAATCCACCTGAACGACACTTATGTCAACCTTCAGTCATACTCTATTCTTCTGTTCTTTTTCTTCCCCCACTTGTCCACTGTTTACAGAAAGAGTCTCCATAATCTTCTTCGAATTAAGGCATATTTCCATCCAAATATTCAATTTAACCTTTTTCGACGTCAGAGCAGGATTATCCGGCTAGAATCGCTGACCCATGAATGCTGCAGGAGCCGAATGTCCATTCTTGACGCGCGTCAAGCATAAACAATATGTAGATTCCGTGAAAAAAAAATTCTGACTCCGCCAATACCAGTGCAACCGGCACCACTGAAAAGTGCTTTAAAAACACTTTAAAATGATACCATAACCATTCATATTGGTTGAGTATAAAGAAAAAGTTACGGGTTATAGCTAGATCGATGATATCTGTTATCGGCTAGTCAGACTTAGTATAAAGGGACTCTAGTCTGACTGGATCATGGACATTACCCCTGATGTTGGTGCAATGACCGGCATTCATATACTCAGTTGAATAAAAAGCCTCCGCTGGACACGTGCGTCTGACATTCTTTGTAGTATTCTGCTGCAAACAGGAAAGCTCACACATTTTATAATTGGTAATTAGACTTTATTTTTTGAATGGGAATGATTTATGATTGAGACCAAAATTGAACTTTTCCATGGAAAATGTTTTATTTCCTTAAAAATGGCTAATTATTTCGAGCACTTGCCCACTATGGGATAGATCTGTAAGCAGTGGGGATAGAATAGTATCATGTAATTCCATCGCGCAATTCGCTACAAATCAATGATTTAAATAAGCATGGTTGCCAGTCAAAAACGGCCTTTAATTGCTCTAAAGTAAAGAACACGCAGCCGTCAGTCTACGGACAGTGGGATTGTTATTGGACGAAAATAGCTTTTTTCAGCGTGGGAAATTAGATACACTGTAATACGTAACTAACGATGTTAGATACAACATTGCGGATTTATGATGGGAAATTTCCATTAAGACACCTAAGTTTAAGGTTGGATTACGAAGCTTCTGAAAGGGATATGAACGCATCGGTGCTATCTTTGAAACGGGGCAACACTTGCTTCGAAGCCAAAAAGCAAGCAATTCGCATGTAGCATCCCGGGGATTTTGAATATTTAATAGAGGCCAACGGTGAGCTTTTATGTCTTGTATGACATCGTCAATCCTAGGTGTCCTTTTCAAAATATTGTCTAGCTAGCTCATGCAGTTTTTGCCGCATTACATTACCCACGAAAATAATGGTTTAGGGATTCGGTCACGGTTCACTAGCCTCCGGAACCGAGTCGGTCAAAAAAGTTTCTGATAAAATGCGATGAAATTTCACCGAATTTAAAATGAAATATTAATCACGTCTAATTTAGTTTTTAATGATGTCTGATCAGTAGCCTATTCGGCGTAAATTACACACTTTGAAAACGAACGTAGGCCGATGCTTCCAACTGTGCATCGAAACGGATAATGTGCGCAGATCTTTAAAATTCAAAGATTAAGATAAAAAGGTAACGTCAGTCACATGTAAACCCGGGTCTGTAACATCAGTCACACTTCAGCACAACAAGCAACAACAAAGTTGCACAGCAAAATACTTGTCTTTGTATATGAATGCCGGTCTCTTGTCCATGCCATGTGGTCGTTCGAGAAAAGAAGCGTGTTTTGGCCAAAAAGTTTGTTTATATTAATGGTAACCATCATAACAAGTTACGGATCCTAGAAAGCAAACACCTGGACCCTATTTTTGAGTTTTCTCAGCGCGGCGGGATGAAATCTCAGCGCGGCGGAGCCCCGCGAGCGCCGTGGCTGGCTAGAACCCTGATCCATGGACTTTTCAATTCAGTCCTTTTAAGAGCCAGTTTTTGTAAGAGTCAGGCAGGCGGTGATTCATGACCCCTTCGGATTTGTCAGAAATTTTTTTTATTGATAGATGTACGTTAGAAACGAACAAAAATCACATTTTGGGCCCTATCTTACGCCAGAGTCCCTAAACCCGTTATTTGGGGATTTCGCATTGCGTAAGAGGCGTTCCCCCGCGAAAGTTGCTATCTTGCACACCTGCCTATATCCCTAAAACACCAGCGCTACCCGTTATATTATGCATAGGCGTGGTTTGGGCGTTACGCCAGTTAAACCAATCAGTGTGCCAGGTGCCACTGCCTTTTGGAGCAGGCTGCGCTATCCCAAATCCTCAAACCGAAATCCGTGATGGAGAGAGGAAGGTCGCCACGTTTCTCCGTTGACGAAGTTAAATTGCCCGTGCATGAGGTCAAATCCAGTCAGGGTAGGATCTGTTTTTGTTAAGTTAATCATGAATTGTATTATTATTATTATTATTATTATTATTTGACATTGACATATTGTTTAATGTTTGGCATGTAGTAAAAAAAAAAAAAAATCAAGCCTACCCCTTTTGTGATGGAAACGTCAAAAAAAAAAAAAAAAAAAAAAAAAAAAATGCGTTTCGCCATGCACTTCCAACTCCCTCTCCGTCTAAAATGAAGCATGGAACAAAATCCCATTTTAGAAAAAATAAAATTAGGTATATGCACTGGCACTCAGCGACATAACTTTTTTTTTTCCCCCAGCGAGCGGGCATTTCAGAACTCTTCAGCGAATGAAGGTAATTCTGGTGACAAGTACGTGGTTTCGCCCGTTTACATTTTCCAATCGGACAGCTGTCTGTTTTTTTACAGCAAGTTGCGTGACTGTGCTGCAAAAACAGGTGTACATACTTGTCGCAGAAATTACCTTCATTCGCAAGAGAGTTCTGAAATGCCGCTCTTGCTGGAAAAAAAAATCCGTTGCTGAGTGCTAGTGCATAGCGCTCTTGTGAAAGCCCAAATGCGGGTAGCGGGTGGTTTTAGGACCTGCTATACGCTTTCCCTAACGTGTGTGGTCAAGATAGCAATTGTAGGGAAAGCGCATAAACACGCCCACCGGCACACCTCCAGGCGCAAATAAAGGATTCGGCATAATGCATAGCGGGTAGTGTGGCCGCAAGATATCGTTTAGGGATAGTGGAAGCTGCTAAATGCGTAATTCACGGGTTGCGGGTAGTGGCAACGGGTAAGGCAGTGTGAAAGATATAGCCCTTTCTATCCTTAATAGGGACCGCTTTTTTTTAAGGGGTCCTGGAATATTGGGGTCAAAATCAGCCAAAATGGCAAAATCACCAAAATTAGGTTTTGAATGCTTGCATTTCTGTGCGCCCTGAGTGAGCCAAATTGATTTTCATTTGTGCAAGTCTATCGGGTATGGATGCTCCAAAAATGTGAAAATTTTGGCGGCTGACTTAGGGCTCAGCCCATAGGTGGCGCTGCAAATCACTACTTTTTGTAATT
The DNA here is from genome assembly GCA_029692085.1 of Gymnothorax javanicus. Lineage (NCBI taxonomy): Eukaryota > Metazoa > Chordata > Actinopteri > Anguilliformes > Muraenidae > Gymnothorax > Gymnothorax javanicus. The sequence goes on from CM056195.1 coordinate 80,649,887, forward strand.
ATGCACACTTTCCCAGGGGTTGTGTGGCTTGCGCCCTAAGTCAGCCAAGGTATTTTATGCATGTTATTATAGGTTAGGACCTCTTACTTTGATTTGGATGAAAATTACGGCAGCTGACTTAAGGCGCACAAGTATAAGGGGGCGCTTTTTGCCGCCGAAAGGTGAAATTACCACATTTGCACACTGCGATTTCTCCATGCGCCCGAAGTCAAAAGTGATGAAATATGGCTCATGTTGACACTCAGCATCTCTAGTGTCCGTGGCAGTGTTTCGTGGCTGGTTTCGGTTTTAACCCTTTTTGCACTGTTTTTCTTGGGCCACTTCACGAAAAAGCCGAATATGGTAAACTGGGAACTTTCTCCAATTTTCATGAAACTTGCAGGATTTGCTTCCTTAACTGGGAGAAAGGTGTCTTTAAGTTTGAGTGCAGTGTGGCAAGCCACTTCGTTTATAGGCTGCCACTTGGTGGCAAAATTGGAACTAACCTGCAAAAAATAGCACTTTCAAATAACCTTACATCTCATAAATAAAAAAAAGGAGGCAAATCCTGCAAGTTTCATGAAAATCGGAGAAAGTTCCCAGTTTACCATATTTGGCTTTTTCGTGAAGTGGCCTGACAAAAATGGTGCAAAAAGGGTTAATACTGAAACCAGCCACGAAACTCTCTTTACCACTGACACTAGAGATGCTGAGTGACAACGTAAGCCATATTTGATTAAATTTGACTTAGAAATTGCTATGCGAAAATGTGGTAATTTCACCTTTCGACGGCAAAAAGCGCCCCCTATACTTGTGCACCCCAAGTCAGCCGCCGTAATTTTCATCTAAAGCCAAATAAGAGGTGCTGATCTATCATGACATGCATAAAATACCTTGGCTGACTTAGGGCGTAAGCCACACAACCCCTGGGAAAGTGTATATAATTACTAAAAGTAGTGATTTGCAGCGCCATCTATGGGCTGCGCCCCAAGTCAGCCACCAAAATTTTCACATTTTTGGAGAGTCCATACCCGATAGACTTGCACAAATGGAAATCAATTTGGCTCACTAAGGGCGCACAGAAATACAAGCATTCAAAAACCTAAGTTTAGTGATTTTGCCATTTTGGCTGATTTTCCCCCCGATATTCCAGGACCTCCAAAAAAAAAATAAGACCCTATTAAGAATAGAAAATGTGATTTTTGTTCGTTTCTAACATATATCTATCAATAAAAAAAATTTCGGACAAATCCGAAGGGGTCATGAATCACCCTCTAATAGAAATCTGCCTGACTCTTATAAAAACCGGCTCTTAATTTTATCCGCATGTGCCAATGTCTTTGCAAGTGGGGTGTGAACCGCAGTACCATATTTTATTGATAAACACCCATATGAGAATAGTACTGCTCGATACCACTCAAATCATTGGTGCGTATTAATTTCATTACTGCACCACTGCATCGGTCATTTAATAGCCAAGAATGTTTAAGGCAAGTCTGGAACCCAGTAATAGCGGCCTATAGCGTTGATATTTAAGGTGTGCCTAAATCGTGTGATGATAATCCTCAAAGAGCCGGTTTATTGCCCTTCCTGACAAATGAACCGATATCAACCTACGCAGTTCAAAAATAGTGTAACAGCACTCCCAACGGGATTGAAACGGTTTTGAAGGCAAAGGGTCGGCCTGCACCCAAGTAACTTAGTTCGCTACTAGATTATCAGTTGGCAAAGACGTAGCCGATATTTTGTCCACGGCGGTAGTTGCAAACCCACTGACAATTCCAAGATAGTAGAAATCCTTTCACACCAACTCGCCCGGCTGGTGTTTTTGATTTCAAACGTACTCGGTGTCTAGAAGTGCAATATTGCCGGCAGTGCGGAATCAGTCATGGCTAGTTGAAATCCATTTGTAAAACTAGCAGTTGGTTAACCCCTTAACTGTCATTGGGCCCTAATTAGGGCCGGGCCAAATGTCAGAAAATGCAGACCGTTAAGGGGTTAATTTGCACAAACAGTAGGCTTGCGGCATTGACTACGTTAGCTGATGCACTATCCAGAAAAGGTTAGATGACAAAAGCAAATATAAAGTTACTTGGCAAGCTAGCTAATTTGATTGGCTAATATTCTAAGCACTTGGCCAAGTGACACTAAATCGTAGAATACCACCAATTTGTTTCTTACATAGTTCGGACTAGAAACTCATGACTCCTACGAATACACGAGCCAGCCAGCTGCTACCTTGCTAACTGTAGCTTCCCATAAATCACCTGCCACAGCCTCTAATTATATGCCGTATAGCGCTAAGTATCCTCGTACATCAACGTATCGTTATAGCTAACTAGCTATCTCGATAGCTAGCTTGACACATAACACGGGATACACACCTCCAGCAACAAGCCAGTCAACCATTGTATTTAACAAGTCCTAAGTGTAAAGTTGCACATTTGTGAAGTAGCCACTCCTGAAGCTAGCTCGTAGTGGGTTACAGGAGCTTTATTGCTACAGTTAACTGAGGTAAACAGTACTCGCTGTCCAGTTTCGTTGACACCTCAGCTAGCGAAATATCGGCTAGTGAACTCCCAATAGCGAACACAGAAAGTAGAGGACTCTTAGCTAGCAGTATCTCGCTAACATAATTCTGCCGTCTAACCCGCTAGTCGTCTGAGTGGTCATCCAAGCCCTGTTTGTTTTATCTATCTTTGACTCTGAGGCCTACCGTCAGGCTATCACAGATAATCTGCAAGACGGCCCCCGCTGCAGACAACTGACGAGCAAATGTAAAGTAATAATGTTAATCGTCATTAAACTACTTACATCCTCAAACTCATCGTCAGAGACGTTCTCCTCGGGCTGGTCCAAATCAATATCAAAAACTCCAGCCATTGCATCGGGTTTCTTTGCCTGTTTCAATTCACTAGAATGGCTCTGGCAGCCCGCCTCATGGATAGATACACAACGCCGCCATAACCGGTTACACTACAAGCCATGTGCTCACCGTCACCAACCAAGCAGATTTCCTAGAAGGTGAAAAAAAACAAAGCGACACAGAAAATGCACGGATCGTAGTGTAGAGTGGATTGTCAGGCAATGGACTAGAGACCGAACCGCGCAAATTCGCGTGGTTATCGGAGGTATTGCAGCACCATAGTCTGCCACCGAAAAAGCAAACTGGTTTTACTTTGACAAAACCATAATACTTTTTCAATTTTAGTCAACTTAAAAATTTAACACTTTCTTTGCACTCCTCGGATTATTCTTCAGGAGCGCATTTGAGCGGCAATTACATTAAATTATTCATATTAATCAGTCGTCCTTCATATGCTCAGTATATACGCTGTGCTCACAGAAACACTTCGTACTATGACATGGTGCTTATATTATTGGTACGCGAATTTGACTAGAATTAAACCTGCAAACTACTACCTCTGAGTCTGAGACTCCACTAATTGCTAATTTTTCATATCCTACCTTCCTTCTTCTTTTTTTTTTTTTTTTTTGCTCTTTCAACCCCAAGTTAAAGAAAGTTGGTAAATTCTGGAAAATGCATCTAAAATAAAAAAAGGTATCGGTGAGCTGTCCAGGTGGGTTCCTGCCTTTCACCCAGAGTCAGCTGGGTTAGGCTCCAGCGCTCCCCTGTGACCCTGGTGAGGAGGAAACGGTATAGAGAATGGATGGATAAAAAGGTTTGAAATGTTCATTCACTTTCTACTAAATTGCTAACCCCATGACAACGTATTATTTGATTTTCTAATATGTGAATTTAATTGTTTATTGACGATATACCACCCCATTACCAAAAAAGTTGGGATGCTGTGTTAAATGAGAATAAGAACAATGCAACAAGAGCACTCAGAGAGTGTATATCTCTGCCAAGGCCCAACACTCCCTCACATGTCTGGGACGCAAACAAGTCGCAGTATTACGTACCACCACACAAGAAAATAATAAATTCCTGAATCCAGAATTTGATCTGGATCACTCCTAATATGGTTCATTTCATGCCTAATGAACCAGAGCCTCCAGGGGGTCCGCCTTTGATTTGGCCAATTTTTTTTCTAAAAATACCTTTTGGGTGTCAAACTAAAGAATCCCAAGTTTCAGCTCAATGTCTCAAACGGTTTTCATGTCAAAGCCATTTTAAATTGGGGTGTTTCCCCTGTCTTTTGCAAACACGAATTGCAACATTGGCTCATGAGCGTTTTTGGAAGACTATAAAATCTTTTCTAAATAAGATAGAAAGCTGAAAATTGCCACTTGCTCTATTTAATTTTTACCCTGGCTTTCAGAATCTGGCGTCACAATTGCACTGTGATGAACCATTTGGGATCTATGAGCATTTAACAAGACTAGGTGCAACCTAGTATATGGCTGGGCCGCCAAGTGCTGTATGAGAATGTGGGCCCAAGAAAAGGGTGCTAAATGGGGCAAAGCTCACACAATTATATGAAGTGCAAGTTTAGTAATGAGCTGGAGCTGATAAATTATTCACAAAGTGGGTGGGGAGAGTGGGAGAGTGTGAAAGAGTGAGAGTGTGTGAGAGTGTGAGTGAGGGAGTGGGATTGAGTGAGAGTGTGTGAGGTAGTGGGAGTGGGACGTGGGGGGGTCTTGAGTAAGGAAAACATATCAAAAGCAAGTTATACATTTGAATAGACAAAGAGCTAGAGTAAGGGTAGCAGTTATTGATTTTGTGAATGCGAATTTGAGAGAGACGGCAGCAACAAATGTGGACAGCAGATAAAGTATGTATGTATGTTCCTGAATCGTAATGAAACAATAAAGTTATTGTTACAGTTGTGCTAACCGGGAACGTGACGTCACTTTTGTGAACACATGGCAGTCTCTATATAGTGAGGGTGTAAGAACGAACTTCAAAGATTCCTTTATTTCCCCATGTCTTTGGGCATGTTATGGACAAAGAATACACAGTTTCGAGTAAAACCGCTTTATAAACATGTTCAAGTGAAGGAGCTGCCATGTGTTTACATAAAGCGTTATTTGATACTGGTGATGAATGAATATGGTTAACTATGTGACATAAATATTAAAATGCAATTAATTTTAATGAATTTATGACCTATTGAAAGCTCTCTAAAAGGCCTTGTAGTTAATAGCAAGATCATGAGAATTGGCCGAGAAATAAGAAAGTTCATTCTATAATTTAATTTCATTTTGTTTGATTTGGCTGAGAAACTGATGTGATTTCCACTAGTCCTTCATCAGAGGACTTACGGTCACCAATTTTCCGCCAGAATTCCTCTCTGGCCTAATTAGCGGCAACAGTGTTGCTTTTTGCTGTTTTTATATATTCACATTCTTCATAACTGTCCATAATCACGCCCCACTCCTCCTAGGAGATTTTCTTTATTTTTTTTAAAGATTTTATTAATCACCCAGCGACCACTTACATTACATCCAACGAAAAAGTGCATACATCAACCAACATGAATGCACTAACATAAATCTCAATTATAATTTCCCAAGTGTCCACCTGAGTATGCGCATGCATAATCATGCAGTCCTTCAAGTGTTCAACCTATGAGTGTTAAACTTCATATGGGTCTCCCATTAAGCCACTGGCAGCGCCCCTTGGAGGCGCAGGGGGAGATAACCTGCAGTGTTACTGATCCTGGATCAGATATAGCTTCCTCGGAGAAACATACAGAACATGATTGGTCATTCTATGAACGGAAATAGGGTCAATTGCTGCATGAAACGCTCTTTTGTTGAGAGCGCGTACAGTGTTGAAAGCACAAAACTGACATTAACAAAGAAAGATTACGACCACCGTTGTGGTACCAATTATCTCTGATTGCGAGTTCAGGGTTTGTTGAGCCGGCTCATTGAAATAGCCTGTCTATTTATGTCTCCCATTAAGCCGCAGGTGGCGCCCCCTGGTGCCGTGGGGGGAGATAACCCACAGTGTTACTGATTCTGGATCAGGGATACTGTCCTCAGGGAACGTACAGCACGCAATCGGTCATTTTGTGAACAGAAATAGGGTCAATTGACGCATGAAATGCTTTTTTGTTCAGAGCACGTACAGTGTTGAAAGCACAAAAAGGAAATTAACAAAGAAAGATTACAACCACCGTTGTGGTACCGATTATCTCTGATTGCGAGTTCAGGGTTTGTTGTGCCACCTCGCTCAAATATAGCCTGTCTATGTTGAACTTGCTTCGTGGTATACCCCCCAGGAGATACAAGTGACAAACGCCCGGCCGGCCAGCCAGCTAATCGCCGGCTAACCAATCGTTGAAGTTCTTGCCCGCCGCTGACCAATCACTGAAGTCAGTCGTCGGACAACCAATTGTTGAAGTTCTTCCCCGCCGGTCGACCAATCGCTGAACTTCTTCCCCGCCGGCCAGCCAATCATTGAACTTGATCACTCAGACAGTCAGTCTGTCAGTCAGTCACTCACTCAGCGACATTCGCGTTTACAGGGGCCTGGCAGCTATTTGCAGCCCAGCCCAAAAATGGGATTTTGGTTGGATGGATTTTGTTTTTTTTTCACATTTTGATGGCTCACTGTATAGTCAGCTTTATACCAATAGCCTGCCCAAATATCAAATAGATATGTGATATTTAGGAAAAAAAACTTTAGGCAAAAGCAATATAATAAAAAATAAACCTTCAATGAAAAAGTTATTGTCATGGTTTGTGAGGAGTGCATGTAGTTTGGACTTTGCTTTGCTGCTCTCGTCCCGGGACGATATGGAATTCCTTGGCTATCGGATTCTTTACCTAGCTGGCTGATTGAGCTGGGGCGGCACCTTCCCGGACTCTATATAAGCAGGAAGTCCGGCGCGCCTCCTTCGCTAGAGTGCACTATAGCCGAAGATATCTGTAGTCAGGTTTTGTATGACTTTCTATCTTCTGATTTTTGGAGTTTCTTCACCCTTTTTGCTATCTCGCTTTGCTTCCATTTTTCGGACTATTATACGTCCTTTGGAAGCGTGAGTACTTTCGTTTGGTCTGTAATATTCTCTGTGTTTGTACTGTGTCCATGCCGCTCACTTTCTCTCTGGTCGTTGCGCTTGGCCTCCTAATTCTACCGGCCATTACAGAACACTCTAGCCAGCATGGAATCGTCAGCAACGGCTGCGTTAGAGAAAGTTGTGGCTAATCAACAAGCTGCTCTCTCTGGATATGGCAAGGGTCTTGCTAGCCTGAACAATCAGCAGGAAGAGTTGGCGGAGAGAGTCCGCCTTCAGACGAATGCCATGGAGAGAAGGAAAACGTTCTGTTAACTCTCACTGAGAGTATTAGAGCCTTGTCCACTCAGATCACACAAAATGTTGCATAAGCACAATCCGTACACCTTCCCCGAGAGCCAAAACTCCAGTTACCCCCAAGATATGGAGGCGAGGCAGGAAGATGTAAAGATTTCATTGCCCAATGTGAAATATTTTTTAAAGCGCAGCCTTCATGGTTCGTGAATGAAGAGTCTCGGGTTTCATTTATTTTATCCCTGTTGACTGACACAGCATTCACTTGGGTTGGCCCACTTATTCGATCTAATTCATCAGTCGTGAATACTGTGGAGACTCTCGTTAGAGAAATGGTATCGGTGTTTGATCAGGGATGTTTGTGGTCAGGACACGGCTACGCGTTTAATGCATCTGAGGCAGGGTTCTGAGAGTGTCGCTGAGTTTTCAATCTCATTTCGCTCCTTGGCGACAGAGACAGGCTGGCCAGAAGCGCCTCTTATGACAGTTTTTGTTCATGCTTTGGCTGAGGAGGTTAAGGACGCTCTGGCTACATTGGAGCCTTGTCTTTCCCTGGATTAATTGGTTCGCACTGCGGTGCAAATTGATAATCGCATTCGCGAACGTAACAGGGAGAAACGTACTGCATTGACTCTTGCTGGCAACGGGGCTAATGCTCCTCGCAGCGTGCATTCAGCTCCCATTCCGCCCACTGAGATTTCCACTCCTGGCGAGCCTACGCAGGTTGATGGCTCACATAAGAGCCGGGCTCGTAAGCCCGTTCGCAGACGTATAATCTGCTATAATTGTAACAAACCGGGACATATCCGTCCACGCTGCCCTGAGCTTCAGGGAAATGGGAAGTCCCTCTAGTGGTATGGGGGGGCGCTAGAGGGACAGACCCAATTTCCCCTCAGAACTTTAATTCCTGTAGAATTGACTGTGGGAAGACAGAGAATATTTATTGAAGCTTTTGTGGACTCTGGCACCGTGGACTGTTTTATGGATGCGGAGTGGGCTAGGAGACGTTCCATTCCCATCCCCCCTCTTTTACATTCACGCACTGTAAGCTCATTGGACGGTCATCCACAAGATCCTGGATTTATAACCAAAGTCTCTGAATTATTGACTATGTTCATTTCTTTTGGTGGTCATACTGAGGAGGTCCGGTTTTTTATTTTCAGTTCTCCTGTTTTCCCTGTCATTTTAGGACACTCTTGCAGGGGTAGACAATAAGGAAAATTTGCAACTGGCCCTCTGGGCCAGTTGTTTTTGAAGATCACTGGCCCCACCATTGTAACCACTGGCCCAGGACCATGTCAGGTATTGATCCCCAAAATAACGATTAAACAATGATGTTATGCCCGGACACCTCTGAACGCAACACAAGGGTGGACAACACCGGGTTGGCACGTACAACAATAGTTTTGTTGCACATTTAACAGAGGATATGGTCTAGGGGAAAAAAAACTTATAACAATAACGCGACGCGGAGCCTCGATCGACGACCAGTCTTGCACAAAGATGAAACCGTTCCCGCATGGAACTGTGTGCGTCCCTGCCAGCCCCGGTGAGTGCCAACCTCAGGGTCCAGGAGGAGGGTTTTTGTGGGCATGGCCTAGCCACCGCAGGTGCTCTGCATTACCTGTTGTTTAAGGGGAAATTAAAAGACAGACCACTACCAGGAGAGGTAGCCAAAACCAAGCACACCTTAGAATGGAGCCACAGTAGGCTGAGGGATGCCACACCCCCACCCCAAAATGGTGACTCTAGTCCCCACAAATGACATTAGACATCTCGTACGAAATTAACCGCTCAAATATTGTCACTGGGCCGCCAGCTCACAGAGTAGAGCAGAGCACCAAGACAACTAGACCATTACACATTTCTCAAAAAAACTAAGGCAGCAACCTTATTTTTATATTTAAATATAACCATTATATTTTAATTATTTATTTTATTTTTTACTCACCAGTTTACAGCATCAATTTCTAGTAGGCCTATACACAAAAACTAACGCAAGCTAATGAATCTGCACGCCGCATTATCAGCGTGAGACATTTCCTTCAATTTTTCTTACCATGATAGTCAAACAAAGTGCTACATTATAGAAAGTTAAATGGCCTACAATCAAACAGATGTGTATATACAGCAATATTTACAGATGTACTTTTAACAGATTTAAAGTTAACGGTCAATTCTCGATAAGGCATCCGCCAAGATAGTATCTTTTCCACGGATGTGTGAAATTTTAAGGTCGAAGGGTTGCAGTATCAAACTCCAACGCATTAGTCGTTGATTATGGTTGCGCATGTGAGCAAGGAGTTTTAAGGGATCATGATCTGTATAAACGGTAAATGGCTGGGGTGTGGCACCGAGGTATACTTGAAATGTTGGATTGCCATTATTAAGGCAAGCGTTTCTTTCTTGTTTCTTTTTTCTTTTTGTAGAGTACCCTTTTTTTTTTTTTTTGTGAAGGCGTGAATTTTTTTTTTTGAAAAATAACATACAGGGTGCTCAGTGTTGTCAGTTCCACACTGCAGCAAAACAGCACCCGCGCCGCTGCCACTCGCATCCACTTCGAGATGAAATGGCTATGCAAAGTTTAGCGCCCCCAACACTGGAGCAGAGAGGAGCAAACCTTTGGCATTTTCAAAAGCATTTTGACACGCCTCGGTCCAAACAAACTCAACCTTTGGACTTAATAGATCGGTTAAAGGACACACCACCGAAGAAAGGTTTCTGCAAAAATTTCGGTAGTAACCTACCATTCCTAAGAAACGGCGTAAGTCAAGCCGATCACATGGAACGGGATATTCGCGAATAGCAAGTACCTTAGCCATTACTGGACGCACCTGACCCCTTCCAATAACTCGACCCAGATATGTGACGGTAGCTTTTCCGGACTGACCCGATAAGGGTGTTGTTTAATCGGACTGCTTAAATAACTACTACAACTAGCTACTATACATTTATATTAAGCAAGTGTTTATCATCAAATTATTAAAATAATTGTATCATAATAATTCCAAGTACCCTATTCTGATTGGAAGGGTGAAATATCTACATTTGTCAGAGTAAAGGGGAGACCTTGATATAAAAGTTTGAGAAACACCGATTTAGAGAATGAAGTGTATGATGACGAATTGCTGCGGTAACAGCGAAAAAAACGCCAATCTATAAGATCACAGTGTGTCACAAAGGGACACGTTGTGTGCTTGCAGATCTGCGTTTTTTTCGAGATTTCGTCAGATGACGACGTTATTTTCTCCGTAGTTCCACAACAATTCGTTATCATACACTTCTTTTAATACACGCTAACTTTTCTCTAACTTACTTGTCTGCAAACCTGGGCATTCATTTGCAGAATTCACAAAATACCTCATTTTTGGCCTCTTTATATCCCAGCCAATTCCAGCGGTCTCGCCATTGAGGCTGGAACTTTCTTTCCCTTCTTTTCTTCTCGTACTCCTTCTCACTCCCTCAACTCTTCCGTGACTTTTTCTTTGCTTTGTATTTTTTTGCCCGGCCTTGGGCGGTACTGGGGCTTTAGAAACATTTTAAAGTAGCTAACTGATGAAAACTATGTCAGGATGCGTCTTCAATCAGCAGCAGTGAGCGAGCGGCAGCGTTCAGCGAGCGAGCGAGCTGTGCACAGTGCAGTTGCTTACAGTGCGTCCCAGGGGGCACAAGCGCTCATACAGAAAGTAGATGTCTCTGTCTTTGATCGGGATCACGTAACACTATGTGTTAGCGATAATTACCGAGAAGATTTAACAGAAATCATTAGAAGATGTAGTACCACAGGGAATTAATGTGAAATTAGATTTATTATATTTTTACTTGTTATTTTATTTTCAAGGCATTATTTTTCACTGGCCCCACCGGGCCAGTGCTTGGAGCGTTCTGGTGGCCCTGACGGTTTTAAAAGTACATCCGGGCCACCGGGCCATTTATATTGTCGACCCCTGTCTTGGCTATGGGAACATAGGACTCACATCATTTGGGGGAGTCAGAATAACCCGATCGTCCAGTGGGGCACTGATTGTAGGTCCCACTGTAGGGAGAGTTTGGCGTGTCATCCCGGGCATCAACCTATGGGGGAGGCTGACGCTTGGAGTGATTCTGAGGAGTTTGTCTCACACAACCCTCCTAATCTAGAGAAAGGGGCAGTGGAGAAGTTGGAGTGGGATCCTAAATTTGACTGGGGGCAGCCAGAGGAGGATTGCTATTCGGAGGATTTCTCTGACTCGGAATCAGACATAGAGATGGCAGGTTCCGAACAGGGTGAGAATTTGGGGGCTGCTCTGAACTTTTGTCTGCCTCCTAATGTTCCTAATGATTATGCTGATCTCGCGGAGGTTTTTAGCAAGCAACGGGCCTCGACTTTACCTCCTCATTGCAGGCACGATTGCGAGATCAATCTCTACCCAGGGACCACTCCCCCCATGAGTTCATTATACTCACTGTCAGGGCCTGTGCGAAGGGCCATGCGAGAATATATTCAGGAGGCTCTGGCTAATGGATTTATTCGGCCCTCCATGTCTCCTGCCGGAGCGGGGTTCTTTTTTGTGGGCAAAAAAGATGGCAGTCTGAGACCCTATATTGATTACAGGGGCTTGAATAATATCACCATTAAAAACCGGTAGCCCCTTCCGTTGATGAATTCCACGTTTGAATGTCTGCAGGATGCGTCGTTTCTTACTAAGCTAGACCTCCGGAATGCTTATGACTTGGTTCGGATCGAGGAGGGAGACGAGTGGAAAACGGCATTTAATACGCATGACGGGCACTACAGATATTTGGTCATGCTGTTCGGATTGGTTAATGCCCCTTCCGTGTTCCAGGCACTCGTCAATGACGTCTCCGAGAGATGTTGGAGAGATTAGTCTTTGTCTACCTGGAAGATATTCTGATTTTTTCTTCAAATCTCTCGGAGCATAAATAACGCATCAGACAAGTGCTTGAGGCCCTCCTTAAAGCCAAGCTTTTTGTCAAGGCTGAAAAATGCGTTTTTCATGCCAAGACAGTTTCGTTTCTTGGCTTCATTGTTTCGGAAGGGTCAGCCCGCATGGATCCTGACAAGGTGGCAGCGGTCAGGGATTGGCCTGCCCCTCAAAACGTCAAGGAGGTGCAATGGTTTTTGAGGTTTGCTAATTTTTATAGGAGGTTCATGCATAATTTTAGCTTGGTAGCTGCCCCCATTATCGTGCTCACTAAGAAAAATACCTCCTCGTCGTTTGCTTGGTCTTCAGCAGCTGAAGCTGCTTTTCAGGAGTTAAAGGAACGATTTAGCTCAGAGCCCAATCTCATTTTGCCCAACCCCGCCCTCCCATTTGTTGTGGAGGTGGATGCGTCGGAAGTCAGGGTGGGTGCCATTTTGTCCCAGCACCCCCTTCGGTACAATAAGTTGCACCCATGCGCCTACTTCTCCCGGTCGTTGTCGGCGGCCAAACGGAATTACAGCATCGGTGACCGGGAGTTGTTGGCTGTCAAGTTAGCGTTAGAAGAGTGGCGCCATTGGTTGAAGGGGGCTGAACATCCGTTTGTTGTTTGGATGGATCATAAAAATCTCCAATACATCCAACAGACAAAACGACGTAATTCTCGGCAGGCGCGGTGGTCGTTGTTTTTCAACCACTTTAACTTTACGTTAACCTATCGCCCGGGTTCTAAAAACATCAAGCCCGACACTTTGTCGCGGATTCACGACCGCTCTGGTCGCAACCCCATTCCTGAGCCGGTTATCCCGGCAGCTCAGATTGTGGCTCCCATTCAGTGGGACGTTGAGTCTGTTGTGTGGGAGGTGTTGAGAACTGTTCCCGGTCCTGGTGGGGAGCCGCCTGACTGTTTGTTTGTTCCGTTGGCAGTATGGTCCCAAGTTCTCCAGTGGGGGCACTCTTCCCATCTGGCGGGTCACCCGGAGGTTCATCGGACCAAGCAGTTCTGGGCCCAATGTTTTTGGTGGCCCAGCATGATTGAGGACATCCAGGAGTTTGTAGCGGCCTGCTGTATCTGCGCTAGGAACAAGACCTCCCATCTCCCCCCCTCTGGTCTGCTGCGGCCATTGCCTGTCCCTAAGCGCCCCAGGAGCCATATCGCTCTTGATTTTGTTACGGGGCTGTCTGTTTCTGAAGGCAACATGGTCATCCTGGTCGAGGTCGACCATTTTTCTACGGCCGCCCACTTTATCGCGCTGCCCAAGCTGCCTTTGGCGCGGGAGACGGCCCTTCTTGCTGTGGACCATGTTTTCCGGCTGCATGGTCTCCCTCAAGATGTGGTTTCTGACCGGGGCCCTCAATTTACGGCCAAATTCTGGCGTGCGTTTTGCAACCAGTTGGGGGCCACCGTGAGCCTTTCCTCTGGTTTCCACCCAGAGACTAACGGGCAGACAGAGCGAACCAACCAGTCGTTGGAGAATACTCTTCGATGTTTAGCGGCTGACAACCCAATTTGTGGTGTCAATTTTTGGCGTGGGTCGAATATTCCCACAATTCACTGGGTAACTCCTCCACTGGCCTTTCCCCGTTTGAGGCTTAGTTGGGTTATCAGCCTCTGCTATTTCCTGAGACTGACAGGGATTCAGAGGTTCCTTCGGTCAATCACTTTGTTCGGCGTTGTCGGTCAGTTTGGGCCAGGGTCCGTTCCTCTTTGTTGCGCTCTGGCTGGAAACAAAAGACCGCCGCAGATAGAAGGCGCCGTTCGGCCCCATCTTATCGGGTTGGCCAAAAGGTCTAGCTGTCCACGCGAGACCTGCCCTTGAGAGTGGAGTCACGGAAGTTGGCTCCCAGCTTCATTAGTCCTTTTAAGATTGTGCGAAGGATCAATCCTGTCACAGTCCGGTTGAAGCTCCCTAGATCCTTACGGATCCACCCCTCTTTTCATGCCTCCAGGCTCAAACCTGTTAGCACTTGCGTCCTGGCTCCGGTCGACAAACCTCTGCCGCGGATGATTGATGGGGGTCCTGTTTACACCGTGCGTCGTATTGTAGCCGAGAGACGTGTGGGTCGTGGGACTCAGTTTTTAGTTGACTGGGAGGGTTATGGTCCTGAGGAGCGGTGTTGGGTTCCTTCTCGGGATATCCTGGATCCCACCCTTATCTCAGAGTTCCGTGCACGGGGTTCTCTGGGAACTTCTGGAGCCGTTCCTTTGAGGGGGGGGTCTTGTCATGGTTTGTGAGGTGTGCGTGTGGTTTGGACTTTTCTTTGCAGCTCTCGTCCTGGAACGATATTGAATTCCTTGGCTATCGGGTTCTTTACCCAGCTGGCTGATTGAGCTGGGGTGGCGCCTTCCCGGACTCTATATAAGCAGGAAGTCCGGCACGCCTCCTTCGCTAGAGTGTCTGTTTTTAGCTTCGCACTATAGCCGAAGATATCTGTAGTCAGGTTTTGTATGACTTTCTATCTTCTGATTTTTGGAGTTTCTTCTTCCTTTTTGCTATCTCGCTTTGCTTCCGTTTTTCGGACTATTATATGTCCTTTGGAAGCGCGAGTAATTTCGTTTGGTCTGTATTATTCTCTGTGTTTGTACTGTGTCCGTGCCGCTCACTTTCTCCCTGGTCATTGCGCTTGGCCTCCTAATTCTACCGGCCATTACAGTTATGGGCCTCTGAAAATGGTTACAGTGTAAAAAGCGCCTGCGGAACCTCTACATTCAGGGTGGCAGTTGACCACGTAGATGGTTAGACAGGTCAACGAAATTTTGACCACTTAACCTTTAGCGTGCTCCCAGCGACCGTACTCGCACATATATTCCTTATTCTGAGCAACTGCCGGCGACCGTACTCGTCCATATATTCCTTATTCTGTGCAACTGCCGGTGACCGCAGTCGCTACGAGTGCCATACGGGGCTGAAATGGTCGGAACTACTTTCAAGTTGGGCGGTAGAAACAAGTTTTATTTTCAAAATAATACGGATGATTAGTTTCTTTCCAGATTGGTTGCTTTTTTGAAGGAGCTATAACGGATTATCAGTCAACATTTCTATCAGATATGGCCTCCGTTGTGTTCGAGATGACTTGGATTCTCGCTGTTCAACTAGGACCACTGACTTCTCGACAATTTCGGAAGATCCAAATATCATTTCAGCGGCAAGTGCTTATATAACTTCATTTTAAAGTGAGTACATGACGCACTATGAGTGCGGTCGCGCTGATAGCGAGCAATGGAGAGTCAGTGGCTATGCATACGACCGTTGCCAAATGTGACAGATTATTAAATGCTGATATTATGGATTTTGTCTCCCACATCTGTTTTGCATTGTTCTTGCTAGCTATGTAGACAAGTCTTGTTGGACAGGTATTGCAAATCTAGCCATTTTTCATCATACATGCGAATGTAAAATGACTGTTGTGATCGCTGTAATCCTCAGTATTATATGCGCGTCTCGCTGACAGTACCAGTACACTCATACAACATCAAATAGTTGTTTTTGTTAACGAACCAAATAAATCTATATGAAATGTTGAATTAGAACTCATTTTGTCTCACAAATGAATACAAAAAACGACGCATATAAGACATAGTTTACTGTGCTTGTGTTTGTAGCAGTGGCGTAGCCAGCGGGTGTGCCAAGACACGTCCCTTTATGACAGCAATTAGTCCTGGCTAGTTCTCAATCATTTTCCTTCATTGATGCATTTTCCAATTATCATAATTGGCAACTGAAGACACGGTTTCTCTCCATATGCAATCTAACAACGATGAAATCATGGGCTAAATTCAGTACAGCAAAATAATTTACTTATTAATAGGCCAATGCTTCGCGTTGATTGATCTGGTCCATGTTCCAATGAAACGCGGACTTTCACTCTCGGTATTGTGTGGGTTGATTAAAAAAAAAAACAAGAGGCCCATGGGCCTTAATGGTCGCCTGAGTTGTATAAAAACTGATGTTATTGATGTGAATGAACCAAATATACCCAAAAGTATAATTTTCCTATATAAAGTATAGTAAACTTCACCCCCTCCCCAGGGGCAAACATGGAATCTGGGGGCCATGAAATGAACAATTTTGATAAAGCACCTGAAGACCCTTCCATGTATGAAGAGTATTGTTTTCCAGCATATCTGGGTCTGGAGAAGAAGATTTAGAAAATTTCAGCCAATTTGACCACTTTTAGCCCTGCCCCTCAGAGCACCTGGGGGTGGGCACCAGATAACTCGCAATTTTGGTGCATATTTGACCAAAGAAGGTTCCTGCAAAATTTTATTGAAATCGGATCAGCGGTTTCTGAGAAGAAGTGGAAAATTAATTGACCAGTTTTAGCTCCGCCCCTCAGAGCACCTGGGGGTGGGCAGCATATAATTCACAATTTTGGTGCATATTTGACCAAGGAAGGTTCCTGGAAAATTTTATTGAAATCAGATCAGCAGTTTCTCAGAAGAAGTGGAAAATGTATTGACCAGTTTTAGCCCCGCCCCTCAGAGTCCCTGGGGGTGGCCACCATATAATTCACAATTTTGGTGCATATTTGACCAAGGAAGGTTCCTGCAAAGTTTTACTGAAATCGGATCAGCGGTTTCTGAGAAGAAGTCGAAAATGTATTGACCAGTTTTAGCACCGCCCCTCAAAGCCCCTGGGGGTGGGCATCATAAAATTAATAATTCTGGTGCATATTTGACCAAGGAAGGTTCCTGCAAAATTTTATTGAAATCGGATCAGCAGTTTCTGAGTAGAAGTGGAAAATGTATTGACCAGTTTTAGCCCCGCCCCTCAGAGTCCCTGGGGGTGGGCACCATATTATGAACACTTTTGGCGCATATTTGACCAAGGAAGGTTCCCGCAAAATTTAATTGAAATCTGATCAGCGGTTTCTGAGAAGTCGTCGAAAATGTATTGACCACTTTTAGCCCCGCCCCTCAGAGTCCCTGGGGGTGGGCACCATATAATTCACGATTGCGATGCATATTTGACCAAGGAAGACTCTTGCAAAATTTTATTGAAATCGGATCAGCGGTTTCTGAGAATAAGTGTAAAATGTATTGACCAGTTTTAGCCCTGCCCCTCAAAGCCCCTGGAGGTGGGCACCATATAACCCACAATTTTGGTGCATATTTGACCAAGGAAGAGTCCTGGAAAATTTTATTGAAATAGGATCAGCGGGTTCTGAGAGGAAGTCGAAAATGTATTGGCCAGTTTTAGCCCCGCCCCTCAGAGCCCCTGGGGGTGGGCAGCATATAATTCGCAATTTTGGTGCATATTTGACCAAGGAAAGTTCTTGCAAAATTTAATTGAAATCGAATCAGCAGTTTCTGAGAAGAAGTCGAAAATGTAAATTGTTTACGGACGCACGACGCACGACGCACGACGGACGACGGACGACGACGGACAAAAGGCGATTAGAATAGGTTACTTTGAGACTTCGCCTCAGGTGACCTAAAAAAAGGTGGCACTCGGCAGTTCCATAGGCTATAAAAAGCGTGCGGCTCCAGCTGTTTGAGTGAGAGTCGACAGGTATGCAATTTTGAATAACGTTGATTTAAATACAGCAAATACACGTCCAGATGAATGATTGTCATCTTACCTAAACGGGGAGAAGAAGCAGCACCTTTTAAGTGTGGAGTGCTCTCGGAGTGAACCTTCTGTTATGAAAATGATTGAGAACAGGTCAGGACTAATAATTTTGCAGGCTATATTACACTGATCTAGAACTCAGCTGCCAGCATGCAATAGGCTTAAATTAACTTAGCATGCTAAAGGTTAAAGATACTTATCTTGGCAATATTTGGCAAAAATATTAATATCTCAACTCAACTTTTTTCCCACCATAAATTAGATTTTTGAAAAAAATTATGATTTTGTGTAAATGGACTCCAATAAGCATGAACTTAACTGTGTTCATAACGTACATACAGTGCCTGACAAAAGTCTTGTCACTTATCCAAGTTGTAGGAACAACAAATAATAACCTGACTTGTAGTTGATCAACTGGAATCAAAAATGGCTTATATGAAAGGCAAAGCCCTCTAGATTATGCGAAATATACCAAAATAGAGTTTTGTGTCATTCATTGAATTTTATAATTTAATTTGTACAGAACGGTCAGATTTTGCTTGGACAAAAGTCTTGTCGCATTGAAAAAAAATGTGGAAATTATACATACACTTTATTTTGAATACACAAATATGCCACTATAATATCAGAACATAAAGTCATGGTGCCTTGGAAAAAAGAATTAATATTGCGTATGACTCCCATGAGCTTGGAGGACTGCATCCATACGTCTTGGCAATGACTGAAACAACTTGAGGATGAAATCATCTGGAATGGCAAAGAAAGCAGTCTTGCAGGACTCCCAGAGTTCATCAAGATTCTATGGTTTCATCTTCCAAGCCTCCTCCTTCATCTTACCCCTGAAATGCTCAATAATTGTTCATGTCAGGTGACTGGGTTGGCCAATCCTGGAGTACCTTCACCTTCTTCACTTTCAGGAACTGTGACATGGAGGCAGAAGTATGAGAAAGAGCAGCAGTATAAGTAGGGCAGCAAGAACTTCTTGATATTTCAGGCTGTTGATGTTGCCATCCACTCTGCAGATCTTTCTCACACCCCCATGCTGGATGTAACAACAAACCATGATTTTTCCTCCACCAAACATGATTGTTTTCTGGGAGAATCTTGGGTCCATGAGGGTTCCAACAGGTCTTGTAAGGCGACTGGGATGCAGTTCAATGGATGATTCACCAGAAAAATAAACTTTCAGCCACTTTTCCAGTATCAATCCTTTCTGCGAGCTGTGGGCCTTGGCAAATGCAATGCAGGTTTTATGTTTTCTGTTTAATGCAGGTTTCTGTGTACTAATTCGGCTATGAAAACCACTTTGAGAGATAATTTGACAAACTCTTCTTGTAGATACCGGGATTTTTGGTGACATTTCCTCATGTAGCTTCGCTGTAGTTGAAGAAGGGCTAGCCTTGTACAGTTGAAGCAACAAACGGTCCTTTCAAACAGTTGTCTGTCTTACCTGCGCTTGCCATGAACGTCACCAGTTTCTTCAAATCTTTTTCTCATCCCCCCCACTAGACATTTGGATACATTAAAGATGTCTGCCACCTCAGCAGCAGACTCAGTCTTCAGGCTCTTGATGATCAGCACTTTGGTCTGTGGTTGAATCTTTGGTATGTTGTCAGAGGTCTAGTCGCACCTCATATGAAAGTCTGGTGTGCTGGGGTTATTTCTATACACATCTGGGAATGTGTTAATTACAGTATTTGTCATAGGTTAAACTCTAATCTGCGATTTGTTGCATCATCTGAAGAGACGACAAGACTTTTGTCCCAGCAAAAACATATGTTATGGGCTTAGCCAAGCTGTGAACATCAGAACACTTTTTGATGGTTTCATTTTGCACCAAATTATTAATGTGAAAGCCCTTGACATTAAAATGGACCATTTATTGTAACAATTGATTGGTTAGAAATAAAGTTATATGCTATTTTTAGTTACTATGTCCTTATGTGACAAGACTTTTGTCAGGCACTGTATACAATATGTATAAACCCAATTAAAGGAGGAGACCGCACCTCGGCAAAGTATATTTCAGCAGAAAGTAGAATTTTTGAAGCGTCTAAAACGCATAGTTTTATAAATTTTAATTCGGCAATGATCCAATGCGACGCATTTTAAAACCGGCGAGTCTTCAAATCGGCGTCAGACCTTTTTACTTGGGGAATCTAAGGCTGCGTTTGGAATGCACACTTTTCCACTTGCTTAGTCACTCTCTTTATATTGTTTTCAAGGTACAAAATTCACTACAATGTGCCCTATATAGTAGATGAGGGTACATTTCGAATGCAGCCAAAAAAACTTTATCCAATCAAACGCCAGTGCTGTGGTGCTTGTGGTGTCAGTTATTCTCTTCCGTGACGTCAGTTGCTCTCTTTCCTTTCATCTGGGCCATGCAGTTGTTCGGAGGGCCTTCAGTAAGCTCACCAAGGTTTTTTTTAAGGCGTAGTACCACCACCTGCTGCCATGGGGCAAACATCCGAGCTTTCCCTTTTCCTTTATTAAACCCAACGCAGTCTTGAACGAAAGTGCCAAACATCAAAGGGCAAGAGAAATGCTTCCGAGAAAAAAAACTTGACTGACATTAGTATTTTTCGGCGACATGCTGCATGGAGCCAAGTAAAGGACTACAGAATTGTCTCCTTTGAATCAATTAGGTTACTCTAATCCTGTCCCAGTTTACTTTGCTCAATTAGCAATCAAACAAGGGATTCGCTTATTTACTTTGCTGAATGAGTAGAGCTGTTTATTAAGGTAGCATGTTTGCTTGCCGCATTCTGAAAGTTAAATGGCCATAGAACAGCACAGATTTGCAAGAAGCGTATTTGGCCATTTCGTGTGATTGTGATCATTTATATCTCACATTCATGTTTCATCCGCTTTACAGAATGTTTTCCACCTTGTGTATTTTTTAGATGCTTGAAATCCAGAGCGATCTGAAAATAAATCTCTTCATTTTTATTTTATCATTATAGAGCTCCTAAAAATACTACAATGAGAGATGAAATGCTGAGTTGGGATGTGGCAATGTTGAACGAGGATTTTTTTAAAGTGTGATGAGACCACTTGCAGTCATGGGGTGTGTAGGCAGTCGTGTGTAATTTCTTGAAACATACACACCTGCAGCGGCTTACACAATTTACAGGCGTCGAGAGGAAGCCCGAGTTTAGATTTCACTAAATGCGGGTGCTCCACCCTTCCCTAAATCTGCTCCCGTGTACTTGGCCTAAATAACAATCAAGAAATTTAGCCAGAAGCCTATAACGATTAAGATGTGATGGTGAAAAGCAGACGAACTTAACTGGGCTACGGTGTTAGATTGAAAGAATGCCAATAATTAGAAAAAATTTTCCTCTGAACTACATCTATCATTGTAGTATTTTAGAACAGTATTCAAGATTAATTTAAAACAGATTTGTTATAAGATCGCCCTGGATTTTAAGCGACTAAAAATTACACAAGGTAGAAAACATTCTGAAAAGTGGATGAAACGTGAATGTGAGATATAAATTATCACAGTCACACGAAATGGCGTGGCAATGGCAATCGTGTTCATGCAAATCTGTGCTGTTCTATGGCCATTTAAATTTCAAAATGCAGCAATCAAACATGTTGTCTAAATCAGAGATGCCAAGTCTCACGCATTCAGCGTGAGACTCTCGCCTCTTAGTGGCATTCACGTTCCTGTGCCATAGTCAGCAATTATTTAACTAACGCGCACTGAAGAAATTCACTCGCGGAATCGAAGTTATTGTGCATTAAGTTAATCAGTTTCACGTGCATTACGATGTATTTCCCCACTAGTAACACGAAAATCGATTATGATTGGGGAATTCTCACGCTTTTCTTTACTGAGGGATTGAGAGCAATGGAATTGCATACAGACGTTTCAAATGGTCTTATTTCATTTAAACAATTTAAACGATCATGAAACACATGCATTGTTTCCAATCCCTGAGTAAAGAGAAGCACGAGAAGTCCGGAGTCATAATCGCTTTCCATGTTACTTGTGGTGAGGTCCACCTTTATGCAAGTGAAACTGAAACTTCAATGCACAAGGATTTTAATACCGCGTGAGAATCTCATTAATAAGCGTTCATTGAATAATTGCGGACTACGGTGAATAAGCCCAAAAAATGCATGAGACCTATGCCGAATGCGTGAGACTTGGCATCTCTGTCTTAATAAACAGCTCTACTCATTCAACTTAAAGAGTAAACGAATCCACCATTTGATTGCTAATCAAGCAAAGTAAACAGGAATAGGTATACTTTTCTTAGAGTTGCCTAATTGGTTAATAGGAGACGATTCTGTTTTCATTTGCTTGGCTCCTTTCAGCACGTAGCCGAAAAATACTGATGTCAGTCAAGTTTTTTCCAGAAGCATTTCCCATGCCCTTTGATGTTTGGCACTTTCGCTCAGGACAGCACAATGGTTAATAATGGAAAATAGTCCTGGGGCTGAGGGGGGTCCTGTGTGCAAACAGATGTCCCCTCATTTTGACTCTTGAACCTGACAGTACACCCCTAGGTAAGTAAAAAAAACTTGGGTGGAAGGTCTGGATCACGGGCAGGAGGGATCAAATTCAAGATGGCGTCCAGGATGGCCGCCATATCATAAAATCATCCATAACTCCTCAAGGAAAGGGGCTAGAGAAATAATTTAGGTGTCCTTTCCTCAGTTTTCAGGGTCAAGGAATCAATTGAAACAATTTTCAGAAATGATAGTTTATTACTTAATGGTGAAATCCAATATGGCTGCATGTATGACATCCACTGTTAGTCAGTAACAATACATAATCATTGTATTTTGGCAACAGATGACAGGATGGTTGCAGGTAAGCATTATCAGCTACCGGTATGTTGTTTGTGACAAGACAACAACAGCCTCATCTTAAAAATAAGCTAGATATATTGAAAAATACCCAAAGAAACACCTGGGGTAATACTATTCGCACTACATGCAGTCCACTTTTTTAAAGTGCAGTAAATTTCATGATGAATTTCAATTCATCTACTTTTCATAAATGACTCCATTCGGGTTCTTGCAAGGAAGATGCTCATTTGACAGACACTTACAAAATGCACAACAGGGTAAGCCCTCCTCTCGGCAAGGGCATCGTGAAGTAGCACACTTCATACAATTGGAATTTGTTGCCATGTGATCAGGCAGGGGGCGGTGGAATGATTTGGCCTCAAGATTACCCTCCTGCTAGCTTTCATTGCGGGGTGAATGTTCTGACCGTTTAATCAGCAGTTTATTTAATGAGTATGTGTGCTGGCTTGGGGGACTTTGAAGAAAAAAAGGACAAAACTTTAAACTTTATTATGGAGAAAAGGCATGTTTTGTGTTTGGAGAGGTTACTGGTGACCACTGATGTTCAACTGCACTGATATTGATAAATTCATGCTAAACTCAACCAGAAAATCATTAGTTCATGTTAAATTTTATGCCTTAAAAGTTTATTTGTGTTAAATATATGATTATTTGATGATTTGACAGTGCATCATTTTGAGGGATCTCAGACTTTGGGAAGCCACCTGGATAGGTGTCTAATTTGGCTCATAGCAAGTAGGTAATCTAGAATGTCACTTTTGGTCCAGGAGTTTATGATCCCAGAAATGTATAGTTTTAAGCCACAGCAGTTTTTTGATTCTCAGTATTATTTTTTTTTTGCAATTTCAATGTTGAATTTTCATGAAGATTATTTGTTTTTGCAGCCCCTTTTCTCAACCAAAATCATGAAAATAAACTGAAATATGATGGGAGTCTAAATGCTTCAAGTGTCTAGACTCAGTTCAGCCATTCCTTTCCTGTCTGTGAAGCTGCAATCTTGAATTATAAAGCCTTTAATAAGGTAACCCCGAAATAGCCAGATTTGGCTTCTGAGCAAAGGGGTTAAGATCTTGTGTTTAGCTGTAAACAGTTGAGAGCATTCTCAAGGGACATTCATCATATCATTTTAATCAGAAATCTGATGAAGAAATGGCATCAATATCAGAATGTTCATGTACATTTCAACAAGTTTCTTGTTTAACACGACTGATGATGCAATAGTAATTACCTTGCTATTTTACAGATGTCACCACTGTTTTAGGCCTAAGGGGCTCGTTTCAAAGTTATTTACTCCAAAGTATGCCCCAGTTTGAAAGGGAGATCCAAATTGGTTTGAATCTGCTTTCCGGTGATGATAACTCCAACAGCCATGATCTTAGCCCATGCAAAGACAGTGAAAGTGATAGCCATATTGGGTTTCACCATTACGTAATGCACTATCATTTTTGAAAATGGCCTCAATTGATTCCTTGACCCTGAAAACCTAGGTAAGGACACTGAATTTGTAACTCTAGACCAAGTACTAAGCAAGTTACAGCTCGCGGCCCCCTTTACACCGCCATATTGGATTTCACCATTACCAAATAAGGTGATGACCAAAAACATGGCTTCACTGGTTTCCTTGACCCCCAAAACCTAGGTAAAGACACCAAAATTATTTCTCTAGCCCCTTTGCTTGAGGAGTTATGGATGATTTTATGATATGGTGGCCATCTTGGACTCCATCTTGAATTTGACCCCTCCTGCCCATGATCCAGACCTTCCACCCAAGTTTTTTTTTACTTACCTAGGGGCGTACTATCAGGTTCAAGAGTCAAAATGAGGGGACATCTGATTGCACACAGGATCCCCCTCAGCCCCCGGCCTAAAAGGGAAAGCTCAGATGTTCGCCCCATGGTAGCAGGTGGTGTAACTACGCTTTCAAAAAAAATGCGATTCAGAATCGTTTCACCCCTACTTTATGGCATGACTGCCCGCAAGCTGTTTTTATTTAAGCTGGCCTGATCAACAATCAAACTATTTATTGACTGAACGACCAAGACCAATACATGATCAAAATTAGAAATGGTAGTGAAAAAGTGAATGCCTTTCGCCTATATTTATATTTATATTTATATGATTGATATGGCATTGTAAGGATGGCAGTAGAAGTGCAAAAATCCAAAACTTTTGCTGACTTCGTAGCATTTATTTTTGCCATCCTTACGATTGTCACTCAGCTGTGCAATGTGCCTTCAACGCCCTTTAGCTGTGAATACATTCAGAATATAGAACGGATTCTCGTGGCTTATTGCTTAAAGAGCCACGCAAACTAATTTACGCAAATCTGTGCTGCTACAGGATATTTTATGTCGTCATTTATGCCCAGAAGAACCCGCCTCATAATTTTGTGCTGCAATGCATAGCAATGCCATCGAAAATAGAATAGACAGTGGTCAGTTTTTACCAATTAGTCTGAGCAATTGTGGCAAATGGGGAGATGGAAACTGCAAGAGGTTTAGGTTATTAAGCATTTAAAGGTGAGGTTTCCGAAGGTCAATTTCAAAATCAGAAGATTCCCCAAGTGAAAATGTCTGCCCCCTGATATTGAAGCCAATTTGAAAACTCTGGTTTAAAACTGCTTCACACTGGATTATTATCAAATTAAAATATGCATTTTAGACACTTCAAGAATTCTACTTTCCGCTGAAATATACTTTGCCGAAGTGCGGTCTACTCCTTTAAGAATACTCTGTGTAAGACATGTTCCTTGATGCTTACAATACAGAGTAAAGTTAAATTATAAGGCACTGCAGCTGATGGTTTAATTACTCAAAACACCATGGACATGATTTACCCCTTTGTGCAGATGTGTCCGCCAGCGGACATGGAGCTGCAAATTTATGCACGCAGTTACAATATTCTATCACTAGATGGCACACCCGGATCAGTTGTTGAATATTCACAAGCAAGCCGAGCTCCAACATGGTTTAGAACAAGGATGCACTCAGTCCCATCCCTGTTTTTCACTAGTTAAGTGAATTAAACTCCTAAGCCAAGCCTGAAGTGCAAACTGCTCAATATACTTGCCCATAGTATCTATCCAGCAGTTCAAAAAAATAATCTCTTGTGACAGAAAAAATTGTTGTCCTCTGTGGCAAGCACTTCAGCTACAGTGGGCCAATGGTATCCCAATTAGCGTTCCTGATAAGGTGTTGAAAGTGTTTATATAAGGTCGCGAGTTCAGAAGTGGGAACTGCTGGCTTTTCATTGCAAGGTCAATGTTCTGACCGTTAAATAAGCGGTTCCTTAAATGAGTATGCGTGCTGGCTTGTGGGACTCTGAAGAAAAATGGACAAAATTCTCACCATTGAGAGGACTTCTGCTTCCGCCTTGATGGAGTAGACAGAAAGAGAAGGCAGCTCCGTTTCATTTCGATTCAATAACCCGACTTAAACCAACCAAGCGATTTTATTCACAGTAACCGTCTTTATTTGAGTGCCTGGAGCAACATTACACCTGTTTAAGTGATATTTTAAACTTTGAAAAATCCCGCAAAAGAGAGAAATTCTCCACAACAAGCCGACTCGAAAATGGCGGATGCCAAACAAGAAGCAGGTAACGCACGCCTATCTCTCTCTATATGCTTCGAGCCCTGACTAGCGATATTAAATCACAACTAGAGCAGCAATTTCTGAAGAAATTGCGAGTGTGAATGCTGAAAGCTGAAGCCACACTGCGATGCTGTCTTGAATACACTAAAGTTTGAATGATTTGAATGTTTGCTGACACCACACTGAATAGCTGCCATGAAAATATAATATTTGAATTATGTAGAATACTTGAATGTTTATCAAAAAAGTGAAAGAAATAAAGCTGAATAAAGAAAGAATGAAAGAACAATGCGAACCATGCCATCCATGTTACTCAGCTAACTTAGCAAATGTTAGCAGTTATGGTAACTATGCTAGCAATGCTAACCATGCGAACCACGTTATTCAGCTAACTTAGCTAATGTTAGAGGTCAAATGAAGTGTCTAGAAGAATGCTGATGTTATAGAGGTTGAAAGTAGCACAAGAGTTTGAAGACTGTTTCAATGCATTTCTATGGAACAAAAAAAGTGAAATATTGTAAAAAGTATAAATAGTATGAAAGGCAAAAAGGCAAGGCGAGAAATGAACTTTTCTTTTCAGTCGTTAGCCGGGCAACCTAGAGTTCTTGAAGGGTGGCAAAGACCATTTTAGGTTGTGAAGACATACGCTGTAAAAAAAAAAAAAAAAAAAAAAAATTAAATAAAAAAAAAAAACTTATATGATTGAGCACTCACAATGTATTTCGGTTACTTTGGAAAGTTTATACTGCCTGGAATGGGATAAGAGCAGTTTGCACATGAGGCATGGCTGAGGAGTGTAATTAATGCAACTCCCTGGAAATCAGGGGTAGGATCGAACGTATCAATATTACAAACCGTGTTCGAGTTCAGCTTGCCAGTGAATATTCATTTACTGATCCGGGTGTGCCATCTAGTGACAGAATAATATAACTGCGTGCATAAATAGAGCAGCTCCATGTCTGCTGTCATGAACATTTGCGCACACGGGTTATGGATCTGATCAGAACGTACGTTAAAAAAAAAAAAAAATAAAAAGAAAAAAGGCCATTCGCAAGTACGAACTCGCGCCATGAAAACCATAATGAGACATACAATACGAGACAGAGTTGTGAATGATTGAAAATATTTCAAGTGTTCATTTGATGAAATTAAACTAAATACATGTCGGCGTTTGCTGATGCGCCACTAAAAGAGCTTCAGTCGATGAGAGCTGCTATCGCAAGCAGAGGCAGCCGGTGGATAGAGAGCCCAGCGTCGTCTGCGCGAATAATTCCTCGAAGGTTTAGATTATCTTAATGGTACCGCTGGCAAACAGATACTGTTGACTTACAGAGCCTGTATTCTAATCAGTGAAGACATAACTTCTGCGAATGAACGTAGTGGTAGACAAATACTAGTATTGCAAAGCAGTACATCCATTTAAGGGAGACTGCAAACAATGTCGTATCGCATTCATGAGCATATGTTTCTCTTTTTAACGTAGCATTTGTAGCGAACTTGTCTTTGCGTTTGTTGACACAGAAAGCAACATTTTAGAATAGTGGGGCATTAGCTGAGACCTGCAAATAGAAATAAGCAGCGTGGAGAATGAGCTGCAATAATTTCCCTAACCGCAAATAGCTGGCTCGATTCACTTCGTTCTTATGAAGACACCTGTGTTCTAACGAAAGCATCTGCATGGAAACTCAGCTGAACACTTAGATTTAAAATGAGAAAACCTAACCGCAAAATAGCTGGCTGGATTCACTTCGTTCTTATGAAAACACCTCTGTTCTAACGAAAGCATCTGAATGGAAACTCAGCTCAGCTCACTTAGATGTAAAATGAGAAAATCACGACACGGAGGGCAATGGCAGAAGCGGTGTCCTATTACCAGTGAGAGCCAGGCATGTACAGACAAGTGCAGGCACAGGCAATCGCTGAGTCACTCAGCCTTGTTCGCGCACACCATAAACTCTTGCTTCTCACGCGAAAACCGTTTATCCTGTCAGCAATGTAACCACATCATTCACGGCACGAGACTTTGCTGAGTGCGCGGATGCCGTTTTTATTTCTCTGAGTGATATATTTTTGGAATAACAGCGATCTAAAAACTCTGGCCGTTTGCCGTTCTCCGAAATTTTTTTGGGTGATTTTTGAATGGAAGAGATGGCGAAGTTGGACGTGCCTCCTGTCCTTTGACTGTTCCCTGAGCCAAAACTATATACTTCACTGCTACAAAAATGATACTGCTGTAACAAGAACAAATTTTCCAACATTTTTGTGAAATTTCATGAAGAGGGATTCAAATTTATGGAAGTTAGAGCGATAGAGAAAGAACTTTTTCATTCTGTCTGCGCTCAGCTCCCACTCTAGCTGTCACAGAAGAGTTTGAAGACTGTTTCAATGCATTTCTATGGGACAAAAAATGTAGAAAAAAATTAATATTTTAAAAAGTATAAATAGTATGAAAGAGAAAAATAATAGCAATAACGTCCTGAAAAATCTAAACGTTTTGATATATGAATTGTTAATATAGCACAAAGTATGTAGGAGTAGTTTAACGGCGCGCGAAGAATCTATAATAATAATAATAAGTATAAAGAAAATGGCCGACATGAAAAACAATAGTGTGAATCACACTAAATAGACTGCCTCCATCAGGAGATTAAGAACAATATCTTATCGCTCAGAGAAGAGGTAAAAGCAGACATTCGCGAACTCTGTTCTGAAATGGTGCAGGAGATGGCGACATTGCATAAAGCACAGACAGACTTGGAGAACGAACATGCAGAAATGGGAAAATCCCTGAGTGATACGATGGACAGGGTGACCGTGTTAGAACACAAGTGTGAAACCATGGCAAAAGAAAACAAAAAAGATATCCGAAAAATGCATGGATTTAGAGTCGCAGACTGAACCTGAGACTGATCGGAATTCGGGAGGGAGCTGAAGCAGGGGACCCGGTCCAGTTTGTTGCAGAATATTTTCTGACGTGCTCGGGGCAGAGAACTTTGACTCCCCGGTGACCATTGATTGAGCACACAGGACTCTTGCGGCGAAACCAAAAAAAGGAGAGCGGCCACGGGCGATGGTCGTTCGCTTTCATTACTTTGCGGAGAAAGAAAAAATCTTGAAGCTACCCAGAAACAAAGGCCGCCTGTTCCACAGGGACACTCCCGTGCACATCTTTCCAGACCTAAGTCCTGAAGTTGGGAAGCTGCGAGCGGCGTTTAACCAAGTGAAGGCAAAGCCGTGGGATGCGGGGGTAAGGTACAGTCTATTTTACCCTGCCTGGCTGGCGATCACAGTAAATGGCTCCAGGCACTCGTTTGATAGCCCAAGTGAAGCAGAAACATTTTTTAACGCGAAAATTGCTACTTGAGCCGACAACACTGTACAACAACTGTGACTGAACTATATTGGCACTTAAAGGAGTGAATTTTTTTATTTTTCTATCGCACCCCCCACGTGCTCTTTACTATGGATAACGCAATTACTGCTGACGATTGAAGACATTACAGTTTGAGAGCAATAACGGCAAAGATGGATGTTTTTTTTTTTTTTTTTTTTTTTTTGCTTTTTGGTGGGGGATGACATTCCTTGAAAGCTGAATATGGACGGTTATCCTTTCAAAAGGCTATTATGGACTGCCAATAAGTATAATTTAGCGAAAATAAGATTTCTTTTTTAAGATTAAAGTAGCATACATGTTTATTGTATTACAAACTGTTTCTATTGGTGCAACAGGTCTTTGATGCTGGTATTATCATAATTATTATCATTGTTGGTATCATTATTGTTATTACTGTTGATTTGATTGTGTTATTAATGATGATGATAGTGGTGACAATGTACTGACTTACTTATCTTAATTTAATTTATTTATTTTTAATTATTCATTTAATTATTTACTTTTTGCTGAATGAGGGCACAATGCAGGTAAGACAACTACAATTGAAATTAATACTGTTTAAGACATTACCTGCCCTTTTTCCCTTCCTGCACACATGGATCTTGTGGAATATAAATATGTCCAGACTGATAATTAGAATAAATGACACATTTACACGGGAATAGGTTGGTTTAAAGATTTGATTCACCAAAGCAGCTTAGGGGTAAGTCAAGCATCCAATTGCCTCTCTGAAGGTGCGTTGGATGGCAGGTGTTTTGTTCAATGTTTTTGATCTATGTTCTATGTTAAGGGAACGACAGCAGGAGGTTTGGGTTCAGTCTGAATGGGGTAGTCTTAACTTTGGTACACATTTTTATTTATTTTTTGAGCAGATGTCAAATGGTAAACGCTCTATTTACAATTTATCCTTTCTAAAACCTGATAATGGCTTGTAGGGGAAAACATCTAAATCTGGTTCAGTACATTTCCTGGAATTGTAAAGGGCTTAATGGAGCCGTGAAGCGGGGAAACATCCTGACTCACCTTGGTAGTTTAGGAGCTGATATCTCATTTTTACAGGAAACGCACCTTAAAAACCTTGATCAGGAATGTTTGCATTGTAAACGGGTTGGGCAGGTTTATCATTCCAGTTGTAATTCTAAATTTAGGGGAGCGGCTATACTAATAAAGAAAAGTATACCTTTTATTTCAACTCAGCTTCTACCAGACTCCCATGGGAGATACATAATAGTAATAGGTAAGCTTTATAATACTCCAGTAGTACTGGCTAGCGTCTATGCTCCCAATTTCGATGATGAACAATTTATGTCTTCTTTGCCTAGTCTTGATACACATAAATTAATAATGGGTGGGGACTTCAACTTGGTATTAAACCCTATTTTGGATAGATCATCAAATAAATCAATACCTCTTTCTAGGTCAGCAAAAGTGATTCATACTTTTTTAAATACATATAAAATAACAGATCCGTGGAGATTCATGTACCCAAACCAACGCAAATACTCTTTTTTTCGCCAGTTCATCGCACTTATTCGAGAATTGACTTTTTTTAATTGATTGTAGTCTCTTGTCATCGGTGAGGCATTGTGATTATGAAGCAGTAGTGTTGTCTGATCACAGCCCTGTGACACTACAACTAGCATTTGATTACAAAAGCAAGCCAAAAGCTGGCGATTCAATAATAATTTATTATCAGAAAAAACATTTATTGAACAAACCAAAAACCATATTAATTCATATTTACTTATAAATGATACCCCAGAGATTTCAACGTCAGTCCTTTGGGAAGTGCTTAAAGCTTACATTCGTGGGCAGTCATCTCCTTTAGCTCCTCAATTAATGAAAAGAACCGTGAACAAAAAATCAAGCTCACTGATGAAATTTTAGAGTTGGACCGCAAATATTTAATTTCACCCCCAGATTTATATAAGAAAAGGCTATCCCTTCAAACAGAATTTAATTTGCTTTCTACTACAGAGACAATTAGTCTTTTGACACGAACAAAACATAGAAACTATGAACATGGCGGAAAAATCGGTAAGATTTTAGCACGTCAAATTAAAGAAACTGCAGCATCAAGATGAATCACAGAAATCCACAATGATGCTAGACAGATTACATTAGACCCACAGGAAATGAATAATGTTTTTAAAAACTTTTATAGTGATCTGTACACTCAGAATCTATGAAAGATTTATCACTCATAGAGAATTTTTTTAATGACCTGAACATTCCAAGAATTCGTTCTGTAAGTAGGGAACCTTTAGAAAAACCTCTGACTAAAGAAGAAATAATTGAGGCTATTCAAAATATGCAAAGCTTAAAGGCTCTGGGGCCAGACAGCCTCACGTCAGAGTTTTATAAAACCATTGTTAATGAAATTTCACCGTTGCTACTTGATGTCTTTGAGGAATCACTTGAGAAAGGCTGTCTCCCACTTAATTTTTACCAGGCGAGTATTTCCCTGTTACAAAAGAAAAACTAGACGTATGTCGATGGCGCGCCATCGCAAATCTCCGCGCTCCGCAACGAATGTTATGGGAGTAGTAGTAATGTGTCAGAGGGCAATTCACTGAACTGCCATTCTGCTGTACAAATGATAATCTGCTTGTTGCAGTGATAAAGCACTGATACTGATCAGAGTTATAGCAATGTGATATAGTTGGTTAGTTGGATAGAGTACTTTTTCAGTGTCTGTTGAGGGCATAAATTACTCTTCATTTTGAAATGAAAGGAAAGGATGTATGGTACAGCCATTGGCACACCTGATGCCATTTGACCTAGAAAACGGTCAAAATGAGGTCAAATCAAAAACCCGCCTGATGTGTGATGAAGTGTCATCCCATGCACCTCCCATAAAAATTTGAGCGTCCTAGCTCAATGCATAAGGAACTTATGGCCATTTTTCAATTTTCACAAAAAGGCCCTTGGTGGCCAGAAGAGGAAATTAATTTAAATTCTAAATGCGTTGTGCACCCTTCTGGGTCACTCCCTTACACACACCAAAGTTTCAGGTTGATTGGTCTAACGGCCTAGGAGGAGTTACTGTTTCGGACGGACAGACAGACGGACGCCGAACTTTATTACAAGATCTCCTCGCTTTTTTCGGAAGCGCGGAGATAATAATAAAGACCCATTAAATCAAGGCTCGTACAGACCCATTAGCCTACTTGATGTGGATAACAAGATACTAGCAAAGATCTTAGCCACCAGTTTAGAAAAGGTTTTGCCTTCTGTGATCTCTTTAGACCAAACAGGTTTTATTAAGAATAGGCTTTTATTTTTTAACATTAGGAGAGATTGCTAAATATTATATATACCTCAAATAGTAACACCCAACACCATGAGTTACTTATTTCTTTGGACGCGGAGAAAACTTTTCACAGGGTAGAGTGGGACTATCTCTTCTCAACCCTGTCAAAATTCAGGTTTGGATCTAGATTCATTTCTCTCATTAAACTACTTTATGCGCACCCCCAGGCCTCTATACATACAAATAGTATCAATTCAGGATATTTTCCACTTAGTCGTTCTGCCAGACAAGGTTGTCCCCTGTCCCCGCTTTTATTTGCGCTGGCTATCGAACCACTTGCGATCTCTCTACACGCCACAAACTCTTATGATGGGATTATTAGGGGAGGGACTGAACACAGTTTCATTATATGCAGACGACCTGCTGTTATACATCTCGAATCCTTCAAAATCAATGTCAGTAATCTTGTCAATCCTGGATAAATTTGGGAAGATATCCAGTTATAAAATTAATCACTCAAAAAGTATTTTATTCCCCATCAACTCTATTGCCCGACAACAAACATTTAGCTCCCTCCTGTTTACAGTTTCAAATCAGTTCAAATATTTGGGAGTCACAATTACTAAAACATTTAATGAATTGTTTAAACACAATTTTCTGGAATTATATAATCACATAGAGCAGGATTATGAACGGTGGTCAAACCTCCCTATTTCTCTGGCTGGCCGAATTAACATTGTAAAAATGAACATTTTACCCCAACTCATATTTCTTTTCCAATGTATACCATTTTGTATCACCAAAGCCTTTTTCAAGAGATTGGACAAAATCACAACCCATTTCATTTGGAACAATAGAACTCCCGGAATTAAGAGACTGTTCCTACAACGACCTAAATCACAGTGGGGTATGGGATTACCCCATTTCCAGCGCTACTATTGGTCATGTAACATAATGTCAGTGTCGGGTGCAAACCTCCTATGTCCAAAAATCATGATTTTTATTTTTTTCCATAAATCAATACTATTGGTCACCCTTTACGTCTGACTGTGGTTTTACAAATATTTAACCAATGAAAAGTATTTAAAACCGCCTGTGACTAAACCTCCTAACTCCATTGGATCCTGAAACTGTCGACCAAACCTCCTAACTCCACCCCCACCCCTCCGCTATATTTTAAAGTACATCAACAAGAGGACCGGATACATTACTGTTGGATTTCACTGAGGTAAACAGCTCAAAGTGTTTTCATATAAGGCTTAGGTGATTGCAAATTCAGTTAAAAAGTATGTAGTGTACCTGATTGATCGATTTTAACAACGTGTCGAAGTGCTGAGCTAGCTAGCGATGTGATAAGAGATTACCAGAGCAATGTTATTCACAGCC
The DNA here is from genome assembly GCA_029692085.1 of Gymnothorax javanicus. NCBI lineage: Eukaryota > Metazoa > Chordata > Actinopteri > Anguilliformes > Muraenidae > Gymnothorax > Gymnothorax javanicus. The sequence goes on from CM056195.1 coordinate 80,684,040, forward strand.
TGTCTCTCGCTAGCTAACTTCAAATCGATACTTCATCGAAAGTTATACTTATTAAAAAAAAAAAAAAAAAACGAAGCACATTTATTCCATGGCAAGTTCTACAGGCAAACAATAACAATCAAAACTGTTATTTTAACACATTTGGGCGTCCAGCCTTCCTTAGGAAACAAACTTCTACACAGAAGGTGAGTCATTAGCAGGTGAAAGCGTTCAGTAATCAGAGTACACCGGTCTGACGGCTGGACGCCGTACGTTTTAAAGTAAAAGTTTTTTTTTTTTTTTTGAATTCAGCATCTCCAATCTGGAATATCCAATCAGGGAACTTTGTATGATTACTCCGGCTTTTTCGCATGTGCAGCCTCCTTTCTTTGTATCAGGAAAATACACACAATTTGCAGATATCTGCCATTATATACTCCCCTTATCCACTGCTATGTACACACTCATCACTTAAACCTTTGCAAGACCAGAAGGAGGGCGGCGACCGCCCAAGATATGGCGAGCTTAGAATCTTCCTTATTTGCGCCTGTCTGGTCAACAGGAGGCACCTAGGGGAACTCTAATCTACATAAACCTTCCCAGCAGACCCTTCCCAATTTGCATACCTGTAGCGCATTGACCAATTGCGCGCTACTTCTGAAAAGAGCTGCCGACCACTGCTGGTTGATACGACCACTGCTGGTTGATATGATGCGGGGAGCAAACCCGCACTTCGGCTTCGCAACGGGATGCTTTTCCGAGTGAGCCATCCAGCAGCCCACTAAGTAATAGTTTTTAATCATGTTCTGCTGTTAAAACTTGCCATACAATAAGATATTTTATCTATTTTTCTAAAGATGAGTGCCTCGTTTTTTTTCTTCTTCATTATTTCAAGATTTGCTCTGGACCGAAGAGTTTCCAAAAGCGCTCCTATCTCTAAGTTGATGATAACGTAATGCAGTGAGCTACTGCAGCCGATGCGGCCGTCATAATCAGTGATGGCAAAAACCTATCTCCACTTTCGTTAGTCACAAACCTCCTAACTCCACTTGAGCTTGATTTGGGTAAAATATAAAGTACACATACACATTCAAATATCTGACTATATGTAAAGACAGAATACCAAGTTTGATGACGTCATGTCCAGTTATTACAAAACCACACAGTTTTTTTTATTTCCTGAAAAGTAACAGTTTTGGTCATAGGAGGTTTGCGCCTGACAGCGACGATAAGCGCCCTCTCTTTCTGGCTCCAAAAGGGGTTGTCAGACTGGTCGAACCTTGAGAGCCATAGCTGCTCCCCTTCCTCTCTACCTGCAATGATATTAACTGCTCAACCTGCTCCTCGCCCATATTGGTTAAAGAATCCAGGTAGTTTCACATTTGTTTAAGATCTGGTCCCAGATTAGGAGATATTTTGGATGGCAGGAATGCTCGATCCAGGGTCCACTGGTTGCTAATCACTCATTTGCCCCCTCTTTTGCAGATTCAGCATTTTGTTTCTGGCACAATAAAGGTATTCACTCTTTTCGGGACCTATTCATTGATAAACTTTTTCCCACATTCCAAAAGTTGCAAAGCAAATTTAACCTGCCCCACTCTCACTTTTTCAAATATTTGCAAGTACGCAGTTTTGTGAAGAAAAACTTTCCATCTTTTCCTCAAGAACCACCCACCTCACCAATGGAATCATTGTTTTTAACAAACCCCTTCATTAAAGGCGGGACGTCTAGAATACATGATAAACTTGCCCAATTAGACCGCACAACCACACTAGAACACCTAAAGCCCAGTTCAGACCAAAGATTCGCGACGAGATGGGCTGAGACTTGCAACTACTTGCGACGCGCCAGTCTGCAACGTTCTGAAACCAGCTAGTTCACACCGAGGCGACGAGATGAGATGGTGTATCGTTTCCACAGCAACGACTCCATGTGCTCCAGTTCTAACTGCCGGCTTTTCAGGCCTTTTTTTTAATTTTTATTTTTACAAAGCATTTAACCTATTTTACCAGATAGTACCATTGAGATCATAGATCTCTTTTACAAGGTAGACCTGGCCAATAATGGCAGCGAAGAGTTGCAGACATGACATATAACAAGATAAAAATAATAATAATAAAAATAAAATAGGGCATTTCAAGTCAAGGCATCATAACACCTACAGACAATGACAAGTACCAATGGAGTCATTCATCATAGCAGCTATGTGAACTTTAAAAGTAGGCAACAGTTTTCCTGCTGATACATTTGTTGCTGCGTTTGAAAATATGGATAGTAGTGATGATGAGTTTGGCTCAACAGTTGCATTTCTGCTATTAAAACAGAGCGCGGACACACAAAAAAAGAAAGGGGCGAGAATTTGGAGCCGTCCATCACAGTGGCGTAACCAGAGCTTAAAATTGGGTGGGCACTAAACATCTCTTTAAAACATTTATTCGTTTTGACTCTATCGCAGTCATTTTTTCTAATTAACTATACATTCAATCCGAAAACACTCTGCACTATCAGGTGTTGCTTGTTCACCTCGTTCAGGCAAAACGATGATCATTCATTTGGACGTGCAATTTTGTGCATTTCAAATCAGTGGCGTAGCCACACCTGAAAATTGAGCGGCCACACAACATCGCTTTACTACAATCATTATACCTAACTTGTTCTCAGCCATTTTCCTTTGTTATAGCAATTTCCATTTATATGAATAATCAATTGCCAATTAAAGACACGACTTCTTTCGTGATGCGATCTAAGGGCGACTAATCAATAGGCATAATTCAGTTCAGAAAGTAAGTTACTCATAAGTTGTACTTTAATACTTTTAATAATACTTTTCGAGAGGTAAACTGCTCTGGAACTTCCGCGCTACCTTTTCGGCTCATCAGGCAATCTAACCTGTGCTTCATGATCAATTGAATTATTCAAACTGAACCAAAGACAGAGATTTGAAATGCACAAAATTGCGCATCCAAATGAATGATTGTCATTTTGCCTGAACGAGCTGAACAAGCAACACCTGATAGTGCGGAGTGTAATCTGATTGAAGGCATAGTTAATTAGTTCTGACTCGATCGCAGTAATTTTTTCTAATAATTGTTTTAAAGAGATGTTTATTGCCCGCGCAATTTTAAGTTCTGGCTGCGGTACTGGTCCATGGGTGTTTCAATGAAATACCCAGGGCGCTTATGTCAAGCTGTTCCGGGAGCTCGCAACGGGAGACCTGCCCTCTTTTGTAAATTTTTCTCGGTTATTCCCTGCGCAGCGCCGACCAGCTGATAGATGTAACTCTCGAGACCAGCTGAATTCGCTGCAAGCTGATTGGCTATTGAGACAGTTTAAGTTCTTAATGTTCTAAAACCAGCCTCTGGCGATTTGACAAGCTGAATTGCTGGTGACGCCATCAGCTGGCTTGCAACTAGCTGAGACGGGCCAGTTCACACTGCTGCAACTCCTCCCTGCGATGTTCAAAAACGGTCTTGTCGCGTCGCGAATCTTTGGTCTGAACTGGGCTAAAGAGTGGCATGGCAGGATGACCTATAAGTAGATACCACTGAAGAGCAATGGGAGAGAGCAATAGGGTTCATTCTTCTTCAGTATGCATCCGGCACGGATTGTTGCAATTTAAGATACTGCACAGACTGCATCTTTCTAAAATAAAGCTCTCAAAAATTTTCTCAACGGTTGATTCAGCTTGTGATCGTTGCGAGCAATCGCCAGCATCACTGGCTCACATGTTCTGGAATTGCCCCGACATCCGTAATTACTGGTTTAAAATCTTTCAATCCCTTTCTGCTATTCTGAAGAGACCAATTGACCCTGACCCAATATTAGCCATTTTTGGGGTTACAGCCCCTGATTTAATGCTGACAAGCTCACAAGCTCGAATTGGCCCCTGACCCTGAGAGTGAGGGGACTGATGAGCAGCAGGGCACCCTGTTGGCCTCTACCCCTCAGAAAAGAGAGTGAGTGATAGTGGGGGACTCAATACTTAGAGGAATAGATAGCTTAGTCTGTTCGCGTGACAAGGAGTCTCATACGGAGTGTTGCCTGCCTGGTGCCCAGGTAGGAGACCTCCTGGAGCGTGCGGACAAGCTCCTGGCCAGAGCGGGAGGGATCCAGTTGTCATGGTCCGTGTTGGGACAAATGACATAGGTAAGGGTAGGTTTGAGGTTCTGCAAGGCAAATTTGTGGAATTAGCGGAGAAGCTTAGGAGCAGATCCTCAACGGTAGTGTTCTCCGGGATTCTACCGGTACCACGTGCAAGCAGAGGAAAGCAGAATTTCATCTGGAGGTTTAACACGTGGCTCTGAACCTGGTGTAGGAAAAGAGGGGTACAGGTTTATGGGGCACTGGAACTTTTTCTGGGACAGGGATGACCTGTTCAAGCCTGACGGGCTGCACCTGAACCGGAGGGGTACCTTTGCACTGGGTCAGCATATGTTGAGGGTAGCACAGGATTATTTAAACTAGGGACTTGGGGGGGCAGGGAGGTTAGTGAGTGTTACACATAGGGAAATGCAGACTGCCCTGATGGAAGCTGATGGCGTTACATGCACTATTGATGGTATACTTTTAAAGCAACAAAGCTTAGTGGGGGGCTTGAAGCAGCGGCCGCATGGGAAATCAAGGGGGAAGAGCATTAGTAATAACCTGAAATGTTTTTATTTAAATGCAAGAAGCATAAAAAATAAATTTCCAGAGCTTGAGGCCGTTATGATTTCTTTTTTTATTTTTTTTGAGAATTTTCTCCTTTATTTGAGAGTTGTACAGTGGAGAGAGACAGGAAAGCTGGGGAGAAGAATGGGGAAGACATGCGGCAAATGACCCAAGCCAGAATCGAACCCAGGTCGCCACGGGAGGGACACAGCCTTTATGTTGCGCGCGCTTAGACTGATGAGCCACCGGGGCGCGCCCGAGGCCGTTATGATTAGTGAGGGCTATGACATAGTTGGGATTACAGAGACATGGCTTAGTGAAGCGGATGGAGATGAATATAATATAGAAGGTTATAAGCTCTTTAGGAAGGATAGATGTAGTAGGCGAGGAGGGGGCGTAGCAATCTATGTGAACGAAAACATAAATGTACAGGAAATTCCCGAAATTGAACATTCCTTGCCCTGTGAAGATATCAGGGTCAGGCTCATTGGCAAACATGAGACAGGTTTAAACATAGGAGTATGCTATCGACCACTAGCTTTGGACAGTACAGTCAATGAAATGCTTTTTAAGAGGATTACGCAAGCTTGTAGAGGTGGAGGGACTATTATTATGGGAGACTTAAATTATCCTGGTATCGATTGGGAAATGGTGAAAGGACAGGGTAGGGGGGAGGAAGAATTTCTAGATGTTATAAATGATAATTTTTTGGTGCAGTATGTTAATAAACCTACAAGAGAGAAGGCAATTTTAGACTTAGTGCTCTGTAATGACCCAGACAGAATTAGCAATGTTGAGGTACTGGAGCCACTTGGGACAAGTGATCACTCTGCTGTTAATTTTGATGTTTCATGGGAAGTTAAAAAGGTGTATTCAAAAACAAAAATTTTCAATTTTAGGCGAGCAAACTTTGACAGGATTCGCTCATATCTAAGTGAAATAAAATGGGAGACACTCCTGGACTGTGAGTTTGTAAATGAGATGTGGGAAAGATTTAAGGGGGTTTTACTTGATTCACAATGCAGATTTATTCCAAAGGTGTCCAAAAGTAAGATGAAAAAGCAGAATCCTCAGTGGATGACCAAAAGTATTCATAGAATTTTGAGGGAAAAGAGGAATCTTTATAAGATGTACATAAAGGATAACAATGAGAACACTACAGGGCAATATAATACCAATATATAAGAAAGGGGACCGTACTGAGCCAGGAATTTACAGGCCAGTCAGTTTAACTTGCATTGCGTGCAAAATATTGGAATCTATCATAAAAGATGAGCTGGACTTACTTCTTGAACGTAACAGTATCTTGAGGGATAGCCAACATGGTTTCTGTAAGGGAAGGTCATGCCTGACAAACCTTCTGGAATTTTTTGAAGAGGCCACCAAGACTTATGACCAGAGCAGGGCTTATGACATATACTTGGATTTTCAGAAAGCATTTGATACAGTACCGCATAAGAGACAAATTTTTAAAATGAGCTCCATTGGAGTTACAGGAGGTATTCTGGAGTGGATTCAAAACTGGTCACAGGACAGAACACAAAGAGTGGTGGTCAATGGTATCTCATCTGAGCTAGGTATGGTGGGGAGTGGCGTCCCCCAGGGATCGGTGTTGGGACCCCTGCTGTTCCTCTTCTACATTAATGACCTTGATAGGAATATTGAGAGCAGATTAGTTAAATTTGCACATGATACTAAATTGGGGGGTTTGGCAAATAGTTTAGAGTCCACTAAAGTGATTCAGGAGGATTTGGATAGAATCCAGAATTGGGCAGAAATGTGGCAAATGAAATTTAATGTAGCGAAATGTAAAGTTGTACATGTAGGTAATAAAAACATTTGATGGGATTACTTCATGGGAGGTTTAAAACTGGAATGTGCTCCACACGAGAAAGATCTGGGAGTGATTGTTGACCAAACCCTCACAGGCTCTAGCCATTGTGCCGTAGCAGTTAAAAAAGCCAATTGGATGCTGGGATACATGGCCAAAAGTATTGAGTACAAATCTAAGGAGGTGATGCTTCTTTTGTACAACACATTCGTCAGACCACATCTAGAGTATTGTGTACAGTTCTGGGGACCATACTTTAAGAAAGATATAGAGGAGAAGTTCAGAGAAGAGCCACTAAGCTAATTCCAGGTATAAAAGATGAAAGCTATGAGTAGAGGCTGAAGATCCTTAATCTCTTTGGTCTTAGGAAAAGGAGACTAAGGGGTGATTTGATTGAGGTCTTTAAATATGTTAAAGGGATTAACAAAGTGAATTATGTAGGATTCCTTCGACCAAGTGTTGTTAGTAGAACTCGGGGGTCACAAATGGAAGTTGACCAAAGGTAAATTTAGCACTGATATTCGGAAATATTTTTTCACCCAAAGAGTAATTTCGATGTGGAATAGCTTGCCTGACCATATTTTTGAGGCAGAGACCTTGGGGGTTTTCAAGAGTAGGCTTGACTTAAAGCTAGATACCATTGAGTCATTGAGTATCTGAAGGGATATATTCACAATAGTATAAAGAAACTGGCGAGCGTAGTTGGGCTGAACGGCCTGTTCTCGCCATTCATGTTATGTTATGTTAAAATAACATGGTGGCATATTTAATATTGTTAGCCAGAAGGCTGATTTTACTTAATTGGAAACGAACAATACCTCCATTCCATGCTGCATTGTTAAAGGACGTTATGCAACACCTCCAGTCAGAAAAAATAAAATGTTCACTCAGAGGGAATACAGGCAAATTCTTCTCTTTATGGCAACCATTTATAAACTATTTCAATAATACTGTACGGAACCTACATGAAAACTAGCCTAATATGTTAAAAACCAACATTGTAAGTGTTGAGTATTGACTATTGTACCTACTTTTTTTTTCCTTCTTCTGAGTATGTTTATAAATAGAAAATGTGTTTAAGCATACCTATAGTATTTCTTGATATAACACCCAGTGATTTATATGTACATACGTGTGTGAATGCGAGTGTTTGTGTATTCAAACATAAATGTAATTATTTATAAATGGAAGAAATTGATGTTTTTTGTTTTGTTCCAGAAAATGCCCGAATAAAAAGAAGTTTAAAAAAAAAAAAATTCTCAACGTAGAGAAAAGGCATGTTTGGAGAGGTTCCTGGTGACCACTGATGTCCAACTGCACCTATATTGATAAACTCATGCTAAATTCAACCAGAAAATCATTGACTCATATTGAATTTCATGCGTCAAAAGTTGATTTGTGTTAAATATATGATTATTTTATGATTTGATAGTGTGCCATTTTGAGCAATCTTAGAGTTCAGGGAGCCACCTGGATAGCTGTCTTATTTGGCTCCTAGAGAATAGGTAATTTAGAATGTAATGCTCAAATGAATTATACTTGTGGTCAAGGAGTTTATGATCCCAGAAATGTATAGTTTTAACCACCAGCCATTCTTCAATTCTCAGTATAATTTTTTTTTACAACTTCAATGCTGAATTTTCATGAAAATTTTTTAAATGTTTGCAGCCCTTTTTGGCTATCAAAATCATGAAAATAAACTGAAATTTGATGGAATTCTAAATGCTTCAAGTGTCTTGACTCGGTTGAGCCATTCCCTTTCTCTCTGTGGAGCTGCAATCTTGAATTATAAAGCCCTGAATAAGGTAATACATAAATAGCCAGATTTGGCTTCTGCGCAAAGGGGTTAATAGGCCTACACCACAGCTGCACTATTTCATGCATATACGGTTTTATAATACTGATAGCTGTAAAAACAGCCCACTATTTTAGTGTGGCCAAGATGCTGAAGAACATGAATTATCCTGATTGACAGTTCACACTTCCTGGTTAATTCCAATAACAACGTTTTTCTGTTTTTCTCTTGCACATGTGTTTGGCTCTGTATCTCCTGTGACAGTGCATTCAGCTGTAGGTTAGTTCTTGCAGTGTCAGGATGGCTTCACTAAGTACATCATCTCTTGGCACATGTTGCATAGGTTTTTATTTGAATCAAGAGTGTCACAAGTTACATACTGCAGAGAGACAGAACTTATAAATGCAAACAGTTTCAGTCAAAATGATAAAGAGCTGATGCAGTGGAGATGTCGCAATCAGTTTCAAGTTGACGACAAACTGTGCTTTCATCATGAAAAGATGTACCTAACCCGCTATGAAACGTTACAGAAGTGCTGCATGGATCCTTTGCTGTTTACTAGAAGCGAATTACAAGAAAGTATTTTTTTTTTGTGGTTTACTGAAGAAGAACAATTTATCCTCCTAATTCCTGTTCTAACGATGCGCGCCGCCATGAGAACCCAGACGGTCTCCTACTTCCGGTCATTGCTCGCTGTACTGAAGAGAGATCGGCAGGCAGACTGCGTTCAGGCTCCACTTGTTCCGTTGTTGGTTGTACCAACAACTCAAAAACATAAAATTTTGCATGGAAACAGAGTGCTTTATTCACAAGGCTATTAGGAAAGATTGCGCTTGCCCAGCACCTTACAGTCTGCCAGCGAGTAGGCGCTTGGAGTGGCTAGCCGCGCTAAGACGCAAGTATCCGCCAAAGAGGATATACGTATGCTTACACCATTTTGTAAAAAAAAGTGCCTGACGGATGATCATCCCGATCCCACTGTATTATACATTATACAGTCTCCTGATACATTAATTCAAAGATCCGTCCAACAACTATCCTTTTTTCAAAATCCGACAAAAAGCAGTATTATCAGCTAGTGGTCAGTTAAGTTTTCTGGTGAAGTAACCAGCGTTTGCCATGTAATTAGCGGCCATCTACGGTCACACGCGGGATGCATATTGAAACCCACACATTTAGCTGTTAAACAGGCAAATATTAGCACTTTTTAAAAAGTTTACTTTGAGCTGAGTATATTCTTGTGGCAAATATTTGGCTTGTCAGCTACAGCAGTTGCGAAGGATTGGACTGAGATCTTTATTTCGTTCCGCGCATTCTTGGTGATTTCCAGCATGCTAAGTGAAGCTTGAGGACTGTACTTTCGTGCTCTGAATAATGATTGTTACCCACAGCTGTGATATCATTCAGGATTGGAGCGGGTGACGGCTGGGTTTTTACCCTTTTGTAAAACAAAGAAACTGCTCGCCAGACTATTTGTTGAATCAAAAGCATTTTGATACGCAGTTTGCTAGCTATTCACTTCTTGCATATGAATTGCAACTTGCCATCTTGTCACGCTTTCTTTTTTTTTTTTTTTTTACTTTGGCTGTAGGAACGTGTGTAGCCACCCAAATAAATATCATGTCTTCATCAAGCTAAAGAATGTTTTGCCCGAATAAAAAAATAGGTTAGCTAGCCTCTACATTTGAATATACACTGTATGTATGTGTATATACACATCCCACAGACGCTAGCCACAAGCTACTACTTGGTTCGATGGAAACAGATGTAAGCAACAGTTTGACAGGAAGGAGACCGGCGAGTCACTATGAATCATGGGAGATAGAACGTTCAGGGGTTAAGGTGGATAATGCTTAATTAGAATTTCAGGGACTGGCCAAAATTACATAATTAATTAGTACTGCCGGGCGTCCTTCACTATCATCACTGTAACTCTTCATTTGAATGTGTTTATTGTCCCTTGTGTGAATTTAGATACATAGCTACAGTATTGTGTAATTCCCCCGAGGTGGGCATATACATCACGTACACAGTATGTACATGTTCATTACAGTCCGTTTAGACAAAAACACTTTTTTTTTCAAATATCAAGTTTATGGTGAAAGAGTTGAGATATTAATATTTGTACCAGATATTGCCAAGATGTGTGTCTTTAAGTGATCAAAATTTCATTAAGCTGTCTAACAATCTACGTGGTCAACCGCCATCCTGAATGTAGGGGTACCGCAGGAATTTTTTACACTGACCATTCTCAGAATAAATGTTTATTCTGTGTTACATTGCTTCTGCATATACACTGAATATATCTATTTGATATTTGTATTTTGGTATAAAGGTGACCACACAGTGAGCCATCAAAATGCGAAAAACATATTTCCATCTAACCAAAATCCCATTTTCAAATGCTCATAGGTCCCAAATGGTTCATCACACTGCAATTTTGATGCCATTTTCGGGAAGCCATGGCAAAAATGGAAAAAAGTAGCAATTTTCAGCTTTTTTTTCTTATTTAGAAAAAATTTTATACCCTTCCAAAAACGCTCAGGAGCAAATGTTGTGATTTGCGGATGCAAAAAATGGGAGTGACACCCCAATTTAAAATGGCTCTCACATGAAAACCGTTCGAGATATTGAGCTGAAACTTGGGATTCTTTCGTCTGACACCCTCAAGTATTTTTAGAGAAAAATTGGCCAAATCAGAAATGTCTGAAAATTGGTTCTTTTGGGATGGAATGACCCATATAAAATCACTTCGAAGCTTGGCCAAAACACACCACTGGTAAAAATTTAATAAAATTCTTTCTATAACTGCTTTTGTAATGTTGCTAACAAACAACCAACAAACATAGTAAACCACAAAGTGAAGGTAAATCATAACATCCTTTGCAGAAGTAATGATTTGCAAATCATTTAAACTCAATATTTAATTGAAAATGCTACAAAAACGTCGTATCAGAGGTTAAAACTGAGAAATTTAGTTTGTTTTTTAAATGTCCGCGCATATTGAATTTGATGCCAGCAGCACATTTCGAAAAAGTTGGAACAGGAGCATGTTTATTGCTGTGTTGCATAACTGCTTCTTGTAACATTATTTTGTACATGTTTGGGAACTGAGACTAACTGCGGAAATTTTGAAAGCAAAATGTTTTCCTATCCCTGCTTGATGTTGGACTTCAGTTGCTCAACACTTTGTGGCCTCCTTTGTCATATTTTAATTTCAAAAGGCACCAAATATTTTCAGTGGGTGACCAGTCTGGACTCCAGGCAGGCCAGTTTGGCACTCAGACTCTTACTACGGAGCCATTTCGTGTTAATATATGCAGAATGTGGTGTTCGGTGTTACGGTCTAGACCAGGAATAAAGTGCAGAGGCAGAGTACAATCCAGAAAGGTAGTTTATTAATAGTTTATACGGTAATTAGGGGATGGAACCCCATGGAGACAAAGACAAAGGTTTCAGTGTTGAGGCATGAAACAGTGGGTGAAAGGTAATGGGGAGGAGGAGGCTGACAGCGGACGAAAACAGGATTCTTGAAACGGTGAATGGGCGAAAGACCCGGGGGCCAAGCTTCTTCGACGCTTCTCGCAGCAAGATATTCTTTGTTTTGTTTTGAGCCAAACCTTCTGCCTAACACTGGCCAGCGACGACGGTTGCGGTGCTCCATCCAGATGAGGAAGGGAAGCTGGGACTTCTCTAGCCACTTCTAAAAGGCCAGCTTCACTGCCAATAGCTCCCGGTCACTGATGGAATAGTTCCTCTCTGCAGGGGACAAATGAGAGAAATGGGCACAAGGATGTAATTTATCATCATTTGCTCATTATGAGAGTACAGCTCCAGCCCCCATGTCAGAGGTGGCAACTTCTACGATGAACAGGTGCTGGGGATCCAGAAGTTTGAGGACGGGGGTAGAGGTAAACAGCCTCTCAAGATTTTTAAAGGAGGAAGCGGCCTGGGAGGTCCAGGCCAAGGGAGTATCAGTGGAGATCAACTGAGGTAAAAGTACAGTGGAGTACAGTTGAAGGGGTTATTTCCATAAGTGCTCAAATCCATATTGATCAAAAATCAAATAACACTGCAAATCCATTCTTTCATTGATGAGGAATGAGCCACACAAGCCAATTTTGGCAAAGAAGCACTCAATTACAATATATAATGAGCAGTGAATTGGAAATTCCCCAAGAGGCAACTTCAAGCAGTGACCAGGTCCGGTCTAAAACTTCTACAAGTACACAAGTCCAGTCAGCCAATCAAAGCATCGCTTAGAATATTGGTTAGCCAGTAGCAGCCACTGTAGCTTTCTTACCTAATCAAAATGGCTGACTCTACAGGCCAGGATGTGTGTGTGGACTCAACCCAAAAGAGCTACAAAAAAAGATCCAGGCAGCCAGAAACATGGGATAAAAACAAGCAAAAAAAGAAGTCTGGCAAAAGGTAATCTTTTTAGCTGCTTATTCTTTGGCTGAACTCTCTAATTACCACAATTCATCCCTATTGATGACGAATTAAGTCTTTAACCTCTTAAACCCGAATGTCCCCGGTACCGGGGGCGATCATTACGAGTCATAAATATAGCATGTTTCCTAATTGCAACTTCGTTGTAGGGCATATCCAATTAAAGGGAAGAAACTCTGAGAAAAGCGCATGATGACCATTTTTACCTAAACCGAACACAATTCAAGCACCAAGCAAGTAAATAAGCTTGTAGCAAAACAAGGACAAAATAATTTTAGTGCTCAATCGCTAGCATTTCTACTGAATTTGTTCTATGCATACAAACCATGCATAAAATGAAAGAGGAAAATTCGCAGAATCCAACGATATAAGCCATGTCATTTTAAACCGACACAACACTCAAAAAACAGCAGGCATGCACTTTACATTCTACAGCAATGAGCAAACATGTTTTCCTACCTTTGATATTTTGCAATAAAAAACTGTGTTCAAGGGTTGTTAGCCCTATGTGTCTGTGTTATATCAAAACTAGATCTTCCAGTCTCCATGCATGTTTTTTTTTTTTCCAGGTCACTGCTTCAAAGGATGTCAGATCTTGAGCATGCAGCTCGCACTCAATGTATTTTCCTCTCTGTGATCGGCTTGTGATGCTGTCAGGAAGACTTTGCGGGTGGCCATTTGATTCAATGTGCTGTGATGTTTCCAACGAGCCTTAAAACACCTTAATAGCACAAACCTAGCCCGAGATAGAGCCTTGCGTTCCCGGTGCGTCAAACTGAGTCCATTGGTCATTTACATGTACTGAAAGAGCGCGACAATATAAACTCTTAGCTGGTTTATTTGTAGTATTTTCTGTATGATTATCTGCTAAATATTCAACAGTCATTTACAAAGTCTTTTCTGACTGAGAATCCTTGCGCCATTAAGCACAAGCACTAAGACTGGCAACAATACAAACACTAAATCGTGGTGCATGACGTGTTTCACTCACTCTTTACAGTGGTTGATTGGCTAGCTTGATAGTTTAGTGGTTATGGTGAAGAGCTTGCATATGAGACTGAAGGGTTCAAGTCCTGTGATGGTATGCTCTTCTTAGGCAGTAAAAGCATTATTCTTGTACAAGTAATTACTGGGGCTTTTGTTCTTTTTATTTTTTATAATTTCAAATTTATATTTTTGTATTTATAATTTTGTTTATATGCTTGTATCTTTTTTAAATGAATCTGCTCCAGTGGAGTCAAAAGTTCATTTTATTTGTATGTATTTTCTTTGAATGGGAAAATGTATACAGGACTGGCAGAAATAATAATTAAAAAAAGATTTAAAAATTTAAAAACGAGGTTGTATTTGGATGGATTTATGCCTGTAGTGACATATAAGTGGAATTAAATGAGTTTTACAGTTTGGTATCTAAGAAATCTGAAATGGCACACAAGGTACCTGAATTGCCAATTTGGAGAAGCCACTTAGATGTTCCTCTCTAATTTTGCTCTGATTTACTTGATTAGAATAAACTTTGGCACTAATAATGATGAGATTCTGGGTTGTTTTTTTTTGATGTTTCAGACTGCAACTAAATAAGTTCACAAGGGATAGAAGTAAAACTTTGTTAGGTGCAAATAAGATCTTTCATTTATGCTGTGTTCCATCTTCATTTACTCTGACTCAGTGACATATATACTGATTTTTACACCACGACAGAAATCCCAAATGGTGTTACCTTTATTATGATACCAAGATTATTCAAACGGACCGAGTAGTCGCAGATATATACTCATTTCATTTTGGGCATGGCATTTTCGAACCAGAGGCTTAGGACTTAAGAGGTTTGGATGTTTGGATGCTGATACTGCCCATTCATAATTTATGGAGATTGGTTTTTATTGTGACCCTTGTTCAGCTGCATTTACCTTCCATTCACTGTAAATATCTTCCATTCATTTTGTTCAAGAAGCTTCTTGACATCCATGACTATAGTATCCTGGTATAATTATATTTTCTGTTCATTTTCATTAGAAAGTGGCATGTTTTGTTTTCAAAAAGATGCTCAGTTTTAGTATTTTAGTAAAAAATGTAATGCTGTTTATTTTATAAATCGAGTTCAATTTTCGTTATTTTGAGGCATTTGCTTCTAAAAGTACTCAAGTCCACAGGCTGGCATTTGAAATATCTGGGCCAAGAATCAAGATAGAGGCTAGAAGTTCTCCTAATATGTTTTAAGACATCTTTTCTGATATTTTATTACATTAACATCAGCTTAACACATGTAACATGATCCCCACAAGTTGACAAATTCTTAAAATCTCATTTCAGGGCATTAAGTGGGCTTGACATCTTCACTGGATCTCTGTTGTCCTGCAATGGTCCAAACCAGGAATCAAGTGCTGTGGCAAAGTACAATCCAAATAGGTACTTAAATGACAGCTTTTATGGTAACTAGGGGACGGAACCTCAGTATAAAAGGTGGGGACGGAACCAAAGAATATTATGGCTCAGTTCAGTACAGATGTCATGAATGAAGCTGAGCTGCCAATTGCCGGCCAGTGACTTCCGCATTAACTGCCAGGTGGGTTTATCTTCGACCTCGGTCTAAATGTAGTCCAACTTTCTACACGTTTTTAAGCTAGACGTAGGGACGGTTTAAGTTTGGTTTAACTCTCCTAAGTAACTGACATGGCTCATCTTTTTGATGTTACTAAGGCAGCTGCTGTGTCAGAGGCACCACTGGTTGAGAGGAAAAACCCCTTTCGAACCTTCAGATCTTCAGTCGCTTCCACTGCTCTTTCAATCAAGCACGGGTTAACCACCGGTGCCCGGGGGCCGCCAACCACCCTTTTTTTTTTTTTTTAAATCAAATCAAATAAATTAATTGAGTGAGTGTGTGCATGTATCTGTTGAAATACGAAACAATCCAAGCAAAGTTATGCTGGCAAGAAAAATATTATAGTTGGTTGCTGGCTGTGTTTGATGACAGTGAATCAGGAGGTCAGGTGGTGTCGCGACCTGGTGGTGACATTTTTATTACTTATTGTGCCTTACAACATGTTCAATAAACGATGGAGCAGTGGAGCAACATAAAGAAAAATAAAAAAGAAAAAGAAAACCAAGAGAACAAACTGAGAAAAAAATACCGGCTATCCATAAATGGTTTGCGAGTAAAGACGATGCTGGCCAAGAAGAGGATGGAAACGCCACCGCAGCCGCCACTGCCCCAGCCTCATCATAGCGCACGCTCTGCAGCGACAGCACACACTGTACTCTTTGACTCCGTGCTATGTCTAATTTGTGCTCGTTTGACCGTTTAAGTGTCTCTTGTTACGTGTTACATTTGGCCGAACTAACATGATCAGAAGCTTCAAAGCGATCATCATTCTCTTCGTCATCTTATGGCTGATCTGCGACAACTTTGCTCTGCTGCCGAACGCCGGCAACAGGTTACTCACCTATGGCCGTGATGAACTCCTGCGCCACCGAACCTCGCTGCTGTGTAACATCAAGCCTGAAGTAGATCTACCACCAGAGCTTCGGCCGAGAAAAAGAGGAAGACGTGGAGGCATCCGTAGCAGAGTAAGGAAGCGTCCATTTAAACCACCGCTTCTCTCCATTATCCTGTCCAATGTCCGCTCACTCCGGAATAAAATGGATCTCCTTCACGCCCGGTGCCGACTGGAAAGGGCATTCAGGGACATCTGCATCATTGCCTTGACCGAAACCTGGCTCAACGAGACGGTGCCTGATGCCGAGGTCAGCCTGGATAGCTTCACCATCATCAGGTCTGACAGGACACGCCAGTCGGGGAAGACGCGGGGCGGCGGGGTCTGCCTCTACATCAACAAAAGGTGGTGTAACAACATCAAGGTGCACCGAGAAGTGTGCGCACCCAACCTGGAGATGCTGACAGTGTCCCTGCGTCCATACTATCTCCCACGGGAATTCCCAACTGTTGTGGTCAGCTGTGTTTACATCGCCCCCAGCGCAAACGTCAAGGCAGCGGCGGAGCTAGCAGCCGAGGAGGCTAACATGATGCTAGCCAAATACCCGGGAGCTCCGGTGTTCTTCCTGGGGGACTTTAACACCTGTAAACTTGACAGTGTTCAACCATCATTCCAGCAGTATGTGGATATTCCCACCCGGAGAGGAAACACTCTGGACTTGTGCTACGGCAATATTACAGACGCATTCCGTGCCCATCCATATCCACCGCTAGGAAATGCGCAGCAGAGGTGCATGGCGTTTGTCATGTCACCCTGTTCAGGTGCTGCAAGAGGAGGGCAGAGGCAGGAGGGCAGCAGACCAGAGCCCCAGGGTACAGGGCTCACAACAAAGTCTTCACAGAAGAACAGGAGAAGAGACTGCAGGCATATATAAAGAGAGCTGCTGATATATATTTTGGCCTGAGTCCTAAAGAGGTTGGAGTAGCACTGCAGACAGAGCTACACCACTACCGCCATTTGCCTACATCAAAGTCATAACAGCCCAGATAGCAAGCACCTCCGCTCTGGATCTGCCCCAGCTCTAAGCCGGATCAGCTGGAGTCGGCACAAAGCCGGGGCAGATCTGGAGCGGAGGTGCTTGCTATCTGGGAAGCCTGTTCATTTTTAAATGAACTTGACATTATTTATTTATGTAGTAGAAGTGTGAGTTCAATGTATAGCTAGAGTCATACTAAAAGCAATTTTAAATAAATCCACATTAAAAAAATCAGATTAATTGTAGGAACATACTCTCAATTAACCTCTTTTTTCATGCTGTTTTAGGTGCGAAAGTTTGCATATGAGCTGGCCGAAAATATTGGCCTCAAAACTCCATGGGAGAAAAACCAGATGGCAGGGAAGGATTGGCTCACCTCCTTCCTCGAGCGCAACAAAACCCTGTCCATCCATCGACCTCAAGCCACCAGCATGTCCCGTTCCACCAGCTTCAACAAGACCAACGTGACAGCGTTTTTTAAAAACCTAAAGACTGTCCTCACCCGCTATAATTTTGAAGCAAAGGAGATCTGGAACATGGATAAAACAGGTAAAAATTTATATTTAGATAAATTAAGAAGCAACAGTGATTTGCAACAGCAACCGCAATAATTCATTTCATTTATTCTTTCAGGTACCACAACGGTTCAAGTGCCAGACAAAATCATTGCCACCAAGGGGCAGCGCCAGGTCGGTGCTGTGACCTCTGGGGAAAGAGGGACATTGGTGACTGTTGCCTTTGCTGCCAACGCACAAGGCAACTTTGTTCCCCCTTACTTTATCATCCCAAGGAAGAAGTTCCAGGACCACTTCATCCGGGATGGCCCCCTTGGCTGCACTGGTTCTCCCAATGGATCAGGGTGGATGCAGGAAGGCAGATTTCTTGGCATTTTTACAGCATTTTGCAAGACACATCCGCGTGACCCCGGAGTCAAAGTTGCTGCTACTCTTAGACAATCATCCATCACACCTCTTTGTGGTGGCTATTGACTTTTGCAAGTCACATGGCATTGTACTCCTGTCTTTTCCACCCCACTGCTCCCACCGTCTTCAGCCGCTAAACTGAAGCGTTTTTGGTCCTCTGAAGCACTACATTAACAGTGCAGCAGACAATTGGATGCGAATGAACCCTGGAAGAACTTTGACCATCTACAGCATCCCAAGTCTTGTGGCTAGAGCTCTGCCTCAAGCTGCGACAGCAAGCAGCATTTCATCTGGGTTCGAGTGTACCGGTATCTGGCCCTTTAATCCAGATATTTTCAGTGAGACAGACTTTGCTCCAGCTTTTGTGACCGACCGTCCTGCACCAGCACCAGCTCCATCCCCAGTGCCAGCTCCATCACCAGCTCCCTCTTTATCACCAGCGCCAGCTCCATCACCAGCGCCCTCTTCATCACCAATGTCCGCTTCATCACCAGCGCCCTCTTCTTCACCAATGTCCGCTCCATCACCAGCGCCCGCTCCCTTAAGACACCACCAACCTAGCCAGAGCCCATTTGAGCTGCATCCCCATGAGTCTGCCATTCCTCTAGATGGTGAGAGTTTGTGTCTGTGTGTGTCTTTAAATGTGCATGTTGAGCCTTGCCAAGCATTTTTTTTTTTTTTTTTTAAATATTATCTATCCAGGTATGCTTGTGGTTCCGGGAACATCTAGTGGCACGCCAATACAGAGGTTCAGCCCAGAAAAGGTTCGCCCATATCCAAAGGCTGGCTCGAGGAAAGAAAATAAAAGAAGAGGCAGAAAGAGGTGAGCAGAGTGTTGTTTTTAACTTGTCTTGATTTTCTTGCTTGTATAAAAACAAGCTGATTCTGACTATCATCTCACTGAATGTTGCAGGTCAACAGCAATACTGACCGACACCCCAGTAAAAGCTGCTTTGGAGGAGGAGAGTCGGCAGAGGGGCCAGAAAAAGCAGTCCTCTTCAAAATGCCCAAAGAAAATGTTGTTTAGTGCACTGCAACCAGAGTTTCTCAGGGCATTGATGAGGAACGTCTTGTTTGTGGGGAGACATTTGCCTCATCTTTGCCTGCAGAAGTGTGGGTGCGGTGCATCTTTTGTCTGCTGTGGTCACATGAGGCATGCACTGAGGGTGCAGCTCATTATATCTGTCACAACTGTGATAATGAGTAAAGCAATTTCATAATTTTTATAAATAGATCAACTGCGCGTTAAACATGTTCACGTTTACTTTTGAAACATTTGAAGCAAATGAAAAATGTTTAAAACAAATGTCTGATTGTTTTTGTTTCTGTTTTAATGTCATTTTTATGATTGAAATAAATAAATCATTCATTTAAAATGAAATAAGATTTTTTTTTAGATAAAGTGCATTGTATATTTACAATTGTATGTTAGCAAAGACATTGTTAGTTTTTTTAATGAAAAACGACAGTAATTTAAAAGATTCCAGTTTATTTGATCACGTTACTTTTGTCCCGCCCGTGTGTTGCTTTCATCCCGACTGGAGGGGTCGAAAGTAGCAATGCGCAACTTCCGTTCGACGTCAAACTATGCCGAAGTCAATATATATTGGGATGATTCAGCGCCTGATATTGACAGAGTACACACGAAAGTAGTTAATCGCTCCGAAAATTTTTTTGTCTGTAACGTTATCTTTTAAAATGACTTCTATGTGAAAAATGTTACTTTCATACCAGCTCTCCCCTAATCTTTGAGTTTCATTTCACTTAGAATAAGCCCTTTAAACCTACATGGGAGTGGGTCCACCTCCGTAGAGGCCGCCGTGTTGCGCCGCCATTTTTTCTACAGTAGCCCAGAACGGGAAAAAAGTAAATGAATAAAGCACTGACACAAGAGAGCGCCTTTCACGTTTTCGCAAGTTTTGCGGCCACCGTAGGTTTTCTGAGAAAAGGAATGGTCAGTTGGTTGCAAACTATAATCTGACCACTAGATGGCTCTAAATCTTACACACTAATCCTTTAACAAATGAGTACCTTTGAAGCAATGTGTATTTATTGCCCTGTTCAGAGCAGAGCCGAGGTTTCTGCAGCAACATACATGTATTTACCATTCTCAGTGAATCAAAAGCATATTGCCGCTTTAAATTATGCACTTTGTATTGCCACGATACCTTTGTAATTTCTGTATATCAGAAGTGTTCCTGTGTATAACGCGCTTCAGTTTGTTACAAGATGATAACAGAGTAGTGGTTTTCATGCGACAGTTTTACGGAGTTTGAACATAATTTCATCTAATTAATGCAATTCAGAGGATGAAGCAGAATCTTCAGAATATCAGAGTTTATTATTCAACAGAACATAATTCCAGCCATCTTTATCTTTTTATCATCTTTAACGGTGCTTTCTTTTAGTTTGTTTCTTCTTCTGTATTAAAATGTAGCTTGTAATTATTATGATAGCTCTTCGTCCACCATGAGGTGCTGTTTAAAGTAGTGCTGTGTTGGGTCCTGCCATGACTACGAAAACGGATCAATAGCGTAGTTCAGCCGTTTATATGGAAACACTGAGGACGCACCATGGGACGCATGCGATGTCCCGTGTCTGCCCCGCAGCCTGTCACAGCCAGACTTCAGCCGTACTAATGGAAACATAGCTTTAGTCAAATAAATATTTCAATTCAAACTAAGGTGGCGGAACACAGTTCCGGACCGTTCCAGCCCACTTTAACCCCTGGGTATGATACTTCATTAAAGCTGCTGTAAGTGATTTTTTTGTTTTTAAAAAAGGTGTTAAATAGCTTCACATTCCAACAGAGATCATTATTTAGAGTACCTGGTCGATAACACAGGGCTTTCAGTCACTGTCTTCTGCAATAAAGCAGCATATAAAATTCTGGAGTCACCGACTGCCTCTATCCAATCAGGTGAGAGAACGCCATAAAGATACGTTTCTCTCTGCTTGTGAACTCGCAGAGCTGAATCTGCGTTGTTAGTGCGCCATCTGCCGGCAAAAAATCATTAGAAGAAGACAAAGAAATATCTATGTTGTTGGCAATAGCAGAACAGATGAAGCTTCCGATACCAGCGCTATGGAGACACTGTACACAATTAAACAGCCAAAGTGCCCAAGAATGGTAGAGGAACATATAGAATTAAGGAGGAAAAATGTGAGATGGCCAAGAGCTGTATTTATATTGGTGCCGCTTTCAATGGGGAAAACTGAAGGAATCAAAGGGTTTAAATGTGATGCCCAGCTAGCCTTGCTGCTACTGGACAGGTAAGCTTTGTTTTTCTGTTTTAGTTATGCAGTTTTATCAGTCTTCGATAGTCCTGTTGGTGGTTTTTAATCCTGCTAATGTCAGTTTATACATGAACCGTCATCGTTTGGGGCCGACTACAGCTTGCTTAGCTATGTAATGATAGCATGTGTGGCTACAGGACACGAGCTAGTTTTAGCTAATACCTTCAAAAAGCCATTCATACCGAAGTTTCTGCATGGATGTAGCGTGTCGTTGGTCCATGTTTTCAGTGAGGCTTTCACATGACAATCACTGAGAGTGTCTGTTTATATTGTACTTATATTGTAACTGAGTCGCTATTCTCTGCCTCTGTTGGAAAGCTATGCGTGTCCTGTGCGTGGCTTGGGAATGGAGGGTGGGGACTGCTTACATAGGCTTCTGACAAGAAGCTACAAAAACAACCAAATCAGTTACAGCAGCTTTAACAACTTTGTATGTTTTTCTATAGTTTTGTCCTTAAGCTCAGTGTTGCATGGCTTGTATGATAAGTGTATAGTGTCATGGTTTAGGTCAGGGGTCACCAACTCCATTCCTGGAGGGCTTCCATCCTGTAGGTTTCTGCTCTACCTCCTATTCGGCAGACCTGATTCAAGTAATTAGCCACTCAATTGCCCAGCTTAGCGATCTTGTTAAGTAGCTAATTAGTTGAATCAGGTGTGCTGAATAGGAGGTAGAGCAGAAACCTACAGGATGGTAGCCCTCCAGGGATGGAGTTGGTGACCCCTGGTTTAGGTTGTGTTAAGACCTTTCTTTGTGTCTCTCTACACTTAATTCATTGCACCAATTTGTTTGATTAACGGCACCTGTCTCTGTTTCTTTATAAACTGGAGGTCTGTCACTCCTCCTTTGCGAGAGTGTCTGTTTTAGTTTACACTTCAGCCAGAAGAGAATTCTAGTTTGTAATTGATTGTTGTTTGCATTCCGAGAAACGCGAGAGTTAAGTTGCTGCCTGTCGTATATTACTCCTTTTGGGATTAAAGGTGCTTATCATAACTGGCCTTGTGCTCGCCAATCCGCTGCTTTTGGCCTCCCAATTTCCTCAGCAATTACAGCACACTCTAGCCAAGCATGGAGTCGCCAGCAGCGGCTGAGCTGGATCAGGTTGTCGCCAATCAACAATCTGTGCTCGCTGGTCACGGCAAGGGTCTTGCTTATTTAAGCAATCAGCAAGCAGAGTTGACAGAAAGGCTTCGGTTGCAAGAAATCGCTATGCAGAAACAGGAGAATGTTTTATTAAAGGGGACCTATTTTGCTATTTTTCCAAGTTTATATTTTGGTCTTTGACTCCCCTAGAGTACTCCTGATCGCGCAAAAGCAAAAAAAAAAAGGGTATTTATTTAGCTCATACTGCCATCCTCAAAAAAACTGCATTTGTAGTACATTGCAGTCTCTGCCTGAAACGCCTCACTGGGGTGGCTCTTCCGCTATGGCCCCCACTCCCCGTGTACCCACTTTCTTCTGACTGGCCAGCTCTGTAGAGGGCGGAGTTGGGCGGGACGAGGCTGCAGAACGCAGTTTTCCGTGTCCGGCTCCCCAGAGTGAAACCTGAGACACGTCTGCAATCTGATAAGGAAGCGGCGGGCAAATTCCGCAATCTAACGTTATACTTGAATATAGATCTAATGACATGATCTTGTTCTAACAAACGCAGCGGCGAAAGTGGAGGACGAAGTGTAGTATCTGTCAGCGCAAGCTCAAATTTGCTATCGGCTACAGTTTGCTACGGCAACAGTTGGTGAGAGTACCGCGGTTTTTCTACTCCTAGCTAGGATGCAGGGGAAGCTAGAATCCACCCCATATAGACACATTTGTAGAACGGGTCGACATGCCCAAGTGTAGACCGGAGACCGTAGAAATCCGGTGGGTCTGAGTTTAGAGGAAAACATGGACAGTGAGGAGCAGCTAAAAGTGGACCAACAGCTTATGGACTGCTTCGGTGTGTATTAGGACCTGCTGGGTCGTGTGCATAGCTGTGGTGTGTTGTTAGCGTGGAGAAACGAACAGCTTCCACGCTGGTATATGACGGAGGGGCGAAAGCTCCAGGCTAAACGACCTTTTCGGAAAGACAGTGGCTATTCTTACGTGACTGTAATCCATTGCAGACAGGCTATTCTTACGTGACTTTTGGTCAGACATGCGCAGATCGAAATTGTATGACGACTTCGCGCAATTTTTGTCAATCAGGTCAATTTGGCGGCCGAGCTCGTACAAGGGGCCGAAGGTTTAAGACCGTAACCATGGCACCGGTAAATTGAAATCTCGTCCCCGGGGCTTCTATACTGAGCAAGAAACAAAACGCAAATTAGCTAGTTAGTTAATGTAGGGGAGAGCGGGGGCAAACGGATCAGCGGGGCGAACGGATCACGGACATTTTCCCCCGTTACACTGCAGTCCGGAGGTTGCTGTTTGGTACACAGACACGGTCTCCCGCCATCCGCTCGGTATTTAAATTTCAGAGCGATCAGACCTATCTTGGCGGAGAGCGACGACAAAACAGGATTTTTCCCTCAATGAGTAAAAAAAATCAACAGACTGTATTTTCCGTTTTCAAGGTTTATGTTTATTAGTTGAGGACTGTAAATGTATACCATTTAAAAGACCTATATGTATGCTAACTATCAGTGAATGTGTCATTTTTCATGCCAGCCTATGTAAGATGCTCGCCGGCAAAATATGGAGGGAGACTGTAGCGGGGCAAACGGATCACCGCAGTCCGGGTCAAATGGATCACTTTCCAATAATGAAGGACAAGAAATAAAGGAGCTGGTTTAAATTCAGGAAGTAGTGGAGCTGTGCATAAAGCCTATAAAGCCAGTAGATGGCAGTCATAAATTGGTTTAAACGGGTGACCAGACTATTCTATTCCCATGTTCACATAACCATTTATTTATGCATATTTTTTCATTTCCCCTTAATGAAAAGAGAAAATATCTTGTGGAAAGGGCCGATAAGAGCAGAAAAACATTATTTGAAACAACGTTCCTCAACTAAAGCAGCTGGATGACTAGCCTTGCTGTTAATTGAAGGAGGGTAAGTGCCGGTGAAGGCGAGCAAAATGCAGAATGTAGCCCAGTCACATGATAGCTAAAGGTATGATGTGAATTCAACATCTTCATTTGCTCAAAGAACTTAACTGAAGCTTAAATGAGTGTTATATGCATAATATTAAGTACTTAATTGTTTTGTGGTCGAATTATGCAGCTGATCCGTTCGACCCTGCCACTTGATCCGTTCGTCCCTACAGACAGGGGCAAACGGATCAACGCGCAGCAGCATTTTCCTGTCCGATTACGTCATACTCGTTCATCCAATCTTAGCAGACTTGGTTGGGATTTGTAGAGGACATATGTAATTTGTTCACAAAAAAAAATTGGTTACCTTGAAAAAATGCGTCTCTGTGCAGCAGTGGAAGATCTAGAAAATTTTACATGGGGTGGCAAAGGGGTGGCAAGAGGTCTGGGAAGGGTGGCATGGGACGTCCTCAGTGCGGTATTAGGAAATCCCCAATTCCAATGAAGTTGGGACATTGTGTAAAACGTGCATAAAACAGAACACGATTTGCAAATCTCATAAACCCATATTTTATTCACAATAGAGCACAGACAACATATCAGATGTTGTAAGTAAAAGATAGGTAGAGGTTCACCAATCTGCAAAAAAACTGCGTCTAAAAAATTGGGGAACAATTTCAGAAAAATATTCTTCAATGTATTTATTGTACAGTGTGTCCCAAAAAAGGAAACCAAGAATAAATGGTTAATTCTATAAAAAGTACTTAACATTCTTTGATTAAAAATGGCATTTCGTGTTATATAACTATGTCTCGTATCTAATGATGTCAAGTAAGTGGAGCTTGTGCCGCACTCAACTGAACAACAATGACACTTTTGGAGTAAGTCAGTAACCACTTTGCACCAGATTACATAAAATGATGACAGGCCTAAACACGGATGAACCTGGATGATCAGTTTCAACTTTTCATTGTCGGGGCCATTAGTGCTTTAGGTTGGGTAATGTGTACTGCTTTAAATGTAAACCCTGCTAGCTGCATGACGGGCACAAATCATGCAGCTGACAACAGAACAGTGTTCTGACAGCGATGCCTGACTAATTTTGTGTTCTTTGTATGATGTGAAAAAGTACATAGTTGCGTAATTAATAGTCCTAATTAGTTTTATAGATACTAAGTTTCAACAGAATACTTCTCATTTTATTTCCAGTTTCCTTTTTTCCGGATGCACTGTATTATTATGCCTTCCAAGATGTAGCAGCGTGAATATTTAGGCCTAATGAAATAAAAGTACCTCAAAATAAATACAGCAAAAGTGCGTAAGTTACCGTCCAGGACTGATATTGGCCATCTCTTTTAAGAGAGCTTCAGACGACGATTGTTGTGCTGTGCAGCATAACGTCTCACAAACATATCCTAACCTAGCTGTTTTGCACGCTGTTTCAATACTGAGAACAGCTAGATTTCTAAGACGCTCGTCTGATGATTGTCAGGCTACATAGACCTCTAGTCGTGTGGTGGAATTTCCGCCAAGTCGGATATTGCTCCTGCCGCGAGTAGGCTACTTATGAGCTACGTCAAAAAACGGATTTGCTAGATCTATACAAACATATATACGGTAAAATAATAACAATTATATTTCAAGTTTCAATGGAATTTAAGAAATTTTACCTGCTTCGGCTGACACATGCCAAATTCATTAGGACATACCATCCGTATGTTTGCAAAAAGGGCTAACGGTAGTCAGTACGGACCCGCCCGTACCTTTAATAAGACGAGAGGCTAATAATACCGCTGCCTTACCTTTAGCATACAGGCTAGAGATACGGGTCCGTGCCCGTAGCCACTGCCCTGACAGTAAGGACCTGGTTTTATTATGCAGCCTCATTGCTGTGATATTGATCACATAACACTGAAACTTAACAGCGACCCTCTGGATTCAAACATTCCTGTTTTTGATATCTAGCTAAATGCATCATAAACTGTTCTCGTTTTTACTAACTATAATCAAAACCAACCGAAGAGAAAAATGCTCCAACAAATCACACAGGAGTGAGTCACTTTTGACCAGCGATTAATGAACGCATTGAACCATCGCCTTTAGCGTACATTCCATCTATTACAAATTTAACTTAACTTTATTTATCGGGGGGAAACTCACTTTACTTGGAGAAAGTTGCGTGGCTAAGTGGCTCCACTCTGCTGCGCTGCACGCAGACTCCAACATATGTCCACGCCAACTGATACACGCCAGCGGAGCAGGAGGCTCAAATCACGCAGACTCAGCGTTTGATGCAGGACCGCGTACCTAAGTATTTGAGGAGCGAATATTATATTTACATTTATATATATATTTGGTGAATTCATGTTTTATTTCGATGCTTTGAGGGGCTTTTAGACATAGTGATGATTTGTTTTACAAGTATAGTTTTAAGAACTTTAAAGTTAGGGGGGGCAGCTAGGGGGCAAGGCTCGACAGTGGGGGGCAGTTGCCCCCTCTGCCCCGTAGATCCGCCCCTGCTGTGCAGAGAAATCTAAAAAAATGATCCGTTTGCCCCCGCTCTCCCCTACTCTTATGATTACTCAGTAAAGTGACCGTAAAACAAAGAAATGTTTGATGAAACGAGTGTAAATGTGCACGCACTAGCAATAAATTTGATTTTCTATAATAATTACGCGCAAACCTATTTTCCAGTCTGTCTTTAATTAACTTGCGTTTCTTTTGTTGCTCAGTATACTTGCTTCACTAAGGTTGGGCAATCTCGTGGTAGCATCTGGAACTAGGCCGTTAATCAGATAGGAGAACTCCGGTAAAAATAGTTATACATATCCACATTACGTGAACATCAGTCACGCAAACCATCAACGTTCCCAGCTATTCTTACTGGAGAACAAATTATCTAAGTCCGGCAATTTCAATCTGCGCATGTCTGACCGAAAGTCACGTAAGAATAGCCTGCCTGCAATGGATTACAGTCACGTAAGAATAGCCACTGTCTTTCGGAAATTGCCCGTGGTAATGGTTTACTTACTGCGTCGGAATGACATGCGTTTCCCCGCGGAGAATGGGCGCGTTATGGATTGCGCGCGAGAGCAAGCTAGAGCTCCGGTTATGTTATGAGCATAATACAGGTTTTACAGACCTTAAGTTCCGTCTGCGTGAACCGTTGCTTATGTGGAGCTAGCGAATCGATCACTTTTACAGGTAATAATTTAATATTCAGTCGCCGATTTAATATTCAATCGACAGCAATGCAGAGACATCGTTTGTGATACCATACACGTTATAGCCTGTGCTTTTCCCTATTGCTTTCACGGTAGCATCAGAGAGCTTGCTCAGACATTGGGGATGTATCAGGCTGACCCCCGTCATGGATAAGTAAAGCGATCGTTTCACAAGCACCCAAAAACTCACCCCAAGCTTTGCAAAACCTACGTCTGGTCTAACTGCAGCCCAACTCGGCAGACACGTACAGCACCTCTCCGGTTAGCTTCAACTGTAGTGGCTACAATCAGGCTACGTTATGATGAAACTGTCACATTGATGCTTACCGAAGTAACACAAGCATACCGATCAGAATCGCTGCATATAAGTTAATCAGGAGCGTTTTTAATTAGCAGAGCAGGGGAACTAACATGCAGTAGCCGATAAGTGGTCATGACTTTGAATGTAATCTGTCGCGAAAAATTCGTTTCGCGTCCGGTGTGAAAGCATTCGCGTCTTTGCATTGACTTTGAATGTAATCTATCGCGCGAAAAATTCGTTTCGTGTCCGATGTGAAAGCAGCTTTATGGATAGTACGCGACAGCTAGAGAGAGCTCGGTTATGTTATGAACATAATACAGTCGAGCTCGGTTATGTTATAAACATAATACAGGTTTTGCAAACCGTGCGTTCCGTTAGCGCGGACAAGTTGCTTATGTGGACCTAGCCAATCGATCACTTCTACAGGAAAGAATTACCTATTTAATCTCCGCCTTTTTCGGCTTTTTATTAGCCACAACAATTTCTAAAGGAGGATGAAATCATGTCAAGGTAGTGCACGGAAATCATTTGTAAACCGGTAGAGCTTCTGCGTTTCGCATTGCTTTCATGGTAGCACCAGAGAGCTTGCTCAGACATTTGTGAAGTATCCTGCTGATCCCGGTCATGGATAAGTGAAGCGATCACTAACTGTAGAGGCTACAATCGGGCAACGTTATGATGAAACTGCCACATTGATGCTCACCGAAGTAACACAAGCATACCGATCAGAATTACTGCTTATAAGTTAACCAGGAGCATTTTTAATTAGCACGACACGCAAACTAACATGCAGTAGCTGGTAACCGAGCGGTCATAACCACAGAGACAAACCCTTGCAATACAGGTTTTACAGACAGCAAGTTCTGTTACTGTGAACAGTTGTACCAAGCATCCAAATTACAAACAAGTATTAAAAGTTAGCTTCAAATGAGGTTTATGTTCACACACCTTCTGTAGAATTTCCCCTGATATCACTCTTGCATATTTAGGACACAAACATTAGCAACAGTAACTTGGCTACGTTAGCCGCTGTGCTACAGCCACAATCAACTGGCTATCACGTCAGGTTGGCTTATGCAGTAAAAGCAACTTACAGCTTCTGTGTCTGTGAGTCATGGACAGTCGCGACCGATACAGGCTTTATCTTCAGGTATTTTACCAAGCCTGCGTTTGAGGCCAGTTGTTAGTGCTAACTATCGCTAGCGGTCGTGCTAGCCACCCGTAACACGTTAGCTTCACTTACATTATTTGCTGTTATATCGTTACTTACAGCTTGTGGCTCCGAGCGCTTGATCGATGCAACTGCTTCAGGTTTGAGAAGCAGCTGAAACGCTTATCCTGTGTCGAATTATCCGTTATTGATAAAGCTGTCTTTGGTGAAATGCTGAGCACAATCAGCTAACGTTCCCTTTGGCCGTGGCTTTTTGCTGCCAGCAAACAAAAAAAGCTACCCACTGATTTCTGGTGGCATCGTCTTTTGGAAAAAAAATCGTTGTTTTTCTTCGTGTCCAAAAGTAAACGGACAAGCAGCTTTGGGAGAGATACTGACAAAATTACACCTCAAATGATCTGCGGTTCTTCTTTTGTATTTCTAAAAGTGAAGATGCTACTAAGGCATAGTATGATCTGCCATTGTTAGTGCCTGCTAGAATAGTTTCCGGTGTGGGCAGGTCCAGCGCCATGATTGGCTCTGGATAGGTCTGTACTAATTGGATGGCACAACCTGACGTCAGGTTTTACCCAGATCCCGTGAAGATCTCGGGAGGAGCTGTTCAGAGAGGAAATCACGCTCACGAAATCACGTTCTTGGATTACGGCAAAACCCCTGTATCTTATGTTTAGAAACTTTTCAGAGGTTGAGCATGGACAACCAACATTATAACATTACTAATATGTATTAAAAGAAGGATCAGCATAATAGGTCCCCTTTAAGTCTTATGGGGAGTATTAGAGCGTTGACTGTCCAGATCACATCGAATGTTGCACCGGTACAGTCCCCGCACCTCCGAAAACCCAAATTACAATTGCCTTCAAAGTATGGAGGCGAAGCAGGGAGATGTAAAGATTTTATTGCACAGTGTGAAATATTTTTCAGGTCACAACCTTTGCGATTTTCAAACGAGGAAGCACGGGTTTCATTCATTCTCTCCCTGCTGTCTGGTACAGCGCTCTCTTGGGCGGGGCCACTCATTCGCTCCAGATCGCCGTTTGTCAGTTCGGCAGAGACACTCATGAAAGAAATAATTTCGGTTTTTGATCAAGATGTGTGTGTGGTCAAGACGCTGCCACCCACTTAATGCATTTATGTCAAGGTGCTGAGAGCGTTGCGGAATTTTCAATATTATTCCGTTCCTTGGCCACAGAGACAGGTTGGCCAGAGGCGCCTCTTGTGACCGTTTTTATTCATGCGTTGTCTGAATCGGTAAAGGACATTCTGTCCGCATTGGAGCCCTGTGTGTCATTGGATTCTTTAGTCCGTACGGCGGTTAGAGTTGATAATCGTATTCGCGAACGTAATAGAAACGAATGGCTCCGGCTCCAGTAAGCAAGGATTTGGATTCTACTCCCAGCCTGTACACAGTCCCAGATCCGCCCCCAGAATTTTCTACCTTTAGTGACCCCATGCAGGTAGATGGTTCATATGTCAGTCGGGCTCGCAATCCTGAGTGTAGGCTGATAATTTGTTATAATTGTAAAAGACTGGGACATATCCGACCGTATTGCCCTGAGCTTAAGGGGAAACGGGGAGCCCCTCTTGTGGTAGGGGGGACGCTAGAAGGACAGACTGTATCTCCCTGTTGCATGTTTATTTCTGTGGACTTGATTGTGGGGAAGCAGAGAATATTTGTGGAGGCCATTCTGGATTCAGGGGCTGCGAATTGTTTTATGCATGCGGGGTGGGCTAGAAAACATTCCTTACTCATCCGTTCTCTCTTGCATTCTCGCACAGTTAAAGCTTTGGATGGTCGCCCGTTGGGGACTGGGCTTGTTACTGAAGTCACTGAATCCTTAACGATGCTCATCCCCTTTGGCGGTCACACTGAAAAAATTCAGTTTTTTCTGGTCAACTCCCTGGTTTTTCCGGTTGTGCTGGGACATTATTGGTTGGTCGAACATAGGCCACATATTTTTTGGGGCAGTCAAAGAAATCCTATTATCAAATGGGGCTCGAGCTGTAAGACCCACTGTAGTAAGATGATGGCTAGTTGTCCTGCACGCCAATCTATGGAGGAGGCTGACGTCTGGAGTGATGATGAGGCGGTTGTGACACTTGTCGCGCCTGTTTTGGAGGAGGGGGCGGAAGGCGGTCTGGCGGGAGAGTGATGGTCCGGTCCGGCGGGAGAGCGATGGTCCGGTCTGGCGGGAAAGCGGTGGTCCAGTCTGGCGGGAGAGCGGTGCTCCGGTCTGGCGGGAGAGTGGGGGTCCGGTCCGGCGGAGAGTCTGGATCCCACCCTGATCTCAGAGCTTCATGCATTAATTTCTGTGGGAACGTCTGGAGCTGTTCCTTAGGGGGGGTTCTGTCATGGTTTAGGTTGTGTTAAGACCTTTCTTTGTGTCTCTCTACACTTAATTCATTGCACCAATTTGTTTGATTAACGGCACCTGTTTCTGTTTCTATATAAACCGGAGGTCTGTCACTCCGCCTTTGCTAGAGTGTCTGTTTTAGTTTACACTTCAGCCAGAAGAGAATTCTAGTTTGTAATTGATTGTGGTTTGCATTTCGGGAAACGCCAGAGTTAAGTTGCTGCCTGTCGTATATTACTCCTTTTGTGATTAAAGGTGCTTATCATAACTGGCCTTGTGCTCGCCAATCCGCTGCTTTTGGCCTCCCAATTTCCTCGGCCATTACAGTATAGTACCATTTTACTAATCCATAAATGCATCTTTTAACATTTTATCAAGATCAGCGTGATGATTATTGTATTTTATTTGCATGCACTGTTTATTGCTATTCTGCATGTCTGCATGTATCAACAGATGGTTGTGGTCAAGTACTGCTGGCTTAGCCTGGCTGTGTTTTATTGCTTTGTGTTGCTTGGATGGCTATATAAATGATGTTTGATGTTGCTGTATTACTGTCCTGATGCCTTTCTGTTTCCTGTTGTTCTGCATGGCTGGTGTTCTGTTTTAATGGCTGGTGTTCTGTTTTGAGAATAGTGCACCCAAGAAAATAAAAATTATGAAAATGTAGCCTTAATAAAATAGATTTAAAAGCTGTAGTAACAATAACAGTAGTCTAATAATACAGTCAAACAAAAACTAGATTAAAACTAGATAAAATAGATTTTTAAAAAGACAAAAAATAAAAATGATGCATGACTTACATACAATGAAATGGATTTAAGAGGTTTAAAAAATATTATGGAGGTAAATACAAGGTAGACTAAAAACTAGATAAATGAGATTAAGAGGACAAAATAAAACAAAGACAAACCAGTGAGGGGGATAAAAAACATGATAGTATTAACAATAATGATAATAAAATAACATTAAATAACATTGAATAAAAATTTCCAACATACACAGGCCAGAAAGAAGACCGTCACTTGTGGTAGGCTATTTCTGATATTATACACACATTATGGACTATTCCCATTCCCATTTGAGATATACATTGTTTTCTCCGAGATGTTGTGTTTATACAATGAGAAGCAGTTGACAATGGTTGTTTTTAGAAAACATTAGGCTATTGTATCATTGCTTCTCTATACCAGGATGTGTGATGTGGTGGAAATCTTGTCTGATACAGGTTACGAATATTATTATTTTCTATAGGTTTACCAATGCAGAGCAGTATTAATCGAATTCTGTGTGTGTTTTTGTGTGTGTGTGTGTGTGTGTGTGTGTGTGTGTGTGTGTGGAAGTGTGTGTGTGATTGATGGAAGAATCTGAATGATAGAACTGTATTGGTGGAAGTAGAACAGTATGTGCTTGCCTATGCCATTTAGCTACACCCTGTAGGCTAATGCTTTGATATTGTTGTGCTGGTCTATGAAAGTCTTGCTGCAGTCATGTGGTGTAAATCCTTTATGATAGAGAATATCTTCAGGTGTTGTCGATATTGTCCTTTAAGGTTGTGATCATAGGTTGTTGCCTGTCAGTGTAAATCCTATATAAGCAACAGGTGTTTCAAACAAATCGTAGCCTATGCTTAAAACTTATAATTCAAAAACACACACACACACACACACACACACTCAAGTGCGTGTGTGGAGCCAGGGCGGGGCCTCTGCATTCTTAATCTGTGCCTGCTTTCAATCCTCTCATGTCTCGATGGCCATCTCCCTCGCCTTGGTCAAATTGACCTCCAAGTCGTTCTTTTTGATCTCAACACTCCCCTCGAGTAATTCTACAAATAATTTCCCCTACTTCCAACTTAGCCCAACAGCAGGGGTGTCTAATCTTTTCCATGAAGGGCCAATGTGGCTGCTGGTTTTTGTGACAGCCAAAAACTTGTACACCTGCTTCTAATGATCAAGATCTTGATTGAACCCCTGATAATTAGTTGAATCAGCTGCTATAGCCCTGGGCTGTAATAAAGATCTGCACCCACACTGGCCCATCACGGATTAGATTGGACACCCCTCCCTTCCGGCTTTTGGATGTTGATGATTTAGCAGATATAGTACAAATGCTGATCACAAAGATCACATGCAGAAATCGTAGCAGGAACTTGGTTGCTCTCTACTGCACGTGTGCAGTAGTAGCAGACTACGTCTCCAGGGCAATTACACATCGGTTTAAATTTAGACACCAGGTTTTAAAGGGAAAGTTCACCCAAAAATGAAAATTCACTCATAATATACTCCCCCCAAGGCTAATTGAAGCGTCGGTTAATTTCTTTTGTCCTCAAAGTAGCTTTGGAGTTTTAAGGAAAAACAGCATTGAAGAGAAATACAAATGAATGGAATCCTATGGTGGCCACTTTTTCAAGCTTAAAAAAGCAACGTTAAAAAACATAAAATGCCTCCATACTGCTCATGTGACATTTTCGAAGTGTCTGCAAGCCCCGACATTATGATTAGACTCAAAAAGACGTCATTTTCACTATGTTTTTCGCCTAAATGTCCAATGTAGCCACTTAGCAAGGAGCCATGTTTTTTTTTCCTCGGGAAGAGTGAAGTTCCATTACTTGGAGGACTCAAAATACGAAGAAGCAGAAGACTTATAAACATCTTCCATAAAACTAGAAGAAGAAGAGGACCTAGCCTCGAGCTTGTGTTTACATGCAAGCAGTGAACTATGCCGCACGCGATGGGGACATCTGCGCGCATCACGTTTATAGTTTACGAAATGTATATTTTGCCGTGAACCGTTTTTACATTTCAATAGCCGTGCCCTCTGGTACACCTGCGCAGTTGTATTATTTTTGGATTTGCTCATGGAAATTAGTGGATATTAGTGAATACTAATAACTTCGCCATTTAAGCACCTAGCTCGTATATATATACATTAAATATAGCTAGCTAAGTTGGCATAAAGGCTTTCTTGCTAGCTAGCTAACATTATATTTCATGCCTTTAAATTTAGTGAATTTAAAATGCGTATAGCCATTATTATGCAAACTAATTTGGCTGGAGTTGGACCGCAAGCATTTAGCTCGCTAGCTGGCATTAAAATGCGCCGAATAAAAAGGTTGCCAGCTAAAGCTGCTTTCACACCAGACGCGAAACACGACAGATACATGCGTTTCGCGTGTATTAGCGTCTTTGCATTGACTTTGAATGTAATCTGTCGTGCGAAAAATTCGTTTTGCGTCTGGTGTGAAAGCATCTTTTAAAGAAACCAACAAACTAGCTTCGTAAACTATAAACGTGATGCGCGCAGATCTCCCTGTCGCTTGCGGCATAGTTCACTGCTTGCATGTAAACACCGACCCTTCAATCAGCCTTGGGGTGAGTGTACGATGAGTGAATTTTCATTTTTGGGTGAACTTTCCCTTTAAGTTAAACCACACTTAGACTACACCTAGACTGAGGTTTAATTAAACCTCACCTTCAGAAACTAAGGGCCGGTTTTGCAGACATAGATTAAGCTTAATCCTAGACTAAATAAAATTTTCAATAGAAAATCTCTATATAAAACTCTGCTTAGTCCAGGACTACGCTTAAGCCATGTCTGTGAAACTGACCATAAAGCTGATTTAAAACTCACTTAGGAGTATCTGTCTAAGTGGAGTTTAGTTAAACCAGGGTCTTAATTTAGAAGGGGTGTTAGATTGAGCCTGAATTCACAATATGGGGGAAGGAGTCCTGTAACCGAGTCCCATTCCAACCCACTTGCCATGTAAGAAGCGAGACAATATATGCAAAATTTTAAATAAAACACATTTATAATCAAATAAAAATAAATGGCGGTCCCATCTAGATTTCAATGACCCCCATCCTACTGACTAAGAATAGGCACAATGGTGGCTCAGAAGCCAAGACTGGAGATAAACCTTCTAGCAGATAGGTAAACAGAATCTAAAGATTCTGAAACAGAAGGGGATGCATTTCTGTGAATTACATCACCATAATAATGCATGGGTAGTATTATTGGAAGCACAACCTTCTTCTTACTTTCAAATTTGAAGCAAGCCCTATTTCTGTTTGAGAAATTTATTTTACCCATTAACTTCATAGTCAAATTTACAATATGCATATTAAAAGTCAGCTTGTCATCTAGCCAGATGCCCAAGTATTTATAATGGGGAACACGTTCAATTTCGGCATCCTGCAAGGTACAGATATGAAGGTCATGGTGGTCTATTTTTTGAGTTTTGGAGAATAGTATGAACTTGGTTTTGTCCTCATTAAAGACAAGCTTCAACTCCATTATGGATCTTTGAATAGAATTAAAATCGTGCTGAAGATTAGATACCGCCAGCTGAACTGAAGATGTCCATCAGTCAAATGATGATCCTTAAGACAGTGACGTCCAAGGAACTGGGGATCACGCACATTCAGAAATGGTTGTTAGCTTTGCTCTTAATGCTACACGATTTGACCCAAAACCTCTCATCTTTTATTCATATAATTCTCTTCAGAGGGAAATTGTTGTTCTCTAAGTGATGGAATATAAGTTTACACATAACTTGGCAAACAGGTGAGCCTAGACCCATCTTTGCTGTCAAGGATGGTGCACATTTTGGTAGACTGCCAAGAAAACCATCTAAAATTCAGGGGTGTTGTGGCTAACATAGACTCACTGCATCATCTTCAATATTTTTTATGTGACAAAAACACCAAAAATGTCTGCATTGTGACAGAGTGGCACACAATAGCAATGATTTTATGGTGCCTGGTAGCCCAGTAACATGCAGGTTTCACTTCAGAAAAATGTCCCATTTTAGCATATTTTTTGTCCAATATTGAATTCCGAATGAATTCATGAAAAATGGGACAGTCACTTAAAACCCTTTCCATTAAAATCAAGTCTCTTGTGAAAATATTGATTATAAGTCAAACGGTTAATAAAATTAGACATCTTACTACCATTTTTGGTGTTATTTCCACATTGTTTTAGCTTCAGCAATCTTATTACCAAAAAGAGCAGGTCAGCATGCCACATGGCTTGCCTTACAAGTTCAGGGACCAGTGATTTTTTTCATTTTTACTCTGCCCATCCGAGTTATCTCAGGCAAATAAAAATAATTGCTTAATGTTAAGGACATTTGTTGCAACAATGCAACAACATGTTTGGTGATAGGTTACTAATATTTAAAGAGTCCAGGATATAAAACCTTATTTGTCTCATTTTCCTAGATGTCCCAAATTACCTGACTTCACCCTACTGTAACACAATTAGCTCATCTGTCTCACATCAGTCACCATATTATTGCGACTTGTCACATCATTACTTGTCCTGAATTGTCCTGTGTCAACTTGTTTGAAGTCTGTTGCTGTATTCAGATTTGAAATAAGTGTGTATTTTCAATAAACAATTTAATTCACAACTTATGGCCTTCAATTTGTTGTTGTTGTGTTTCAATAGAGTAGAGGGTGAATTAACTTTTCAAAGCATTTGTTTTTGATTTTATTTGCATCTTCCATAATGTGCCAAGTTTTTAGATTTGGAAATGTAAAACACAATTGTCTAAAAATCACTGAAAATTGATGAAAAACATCTCAAAAAAGCTAAAAAAAAAAATTGGGTAAAAAATTAGTAAAATTGTGGTTTCATAAAAATATTGAATGACATTATAAAGAGGGAAAAAATTGAAGACAGCACTTGAGAACCACAGCCTTAATTATTCATTTACAGTCTTTAATCCTGAATTTACGGCTTCCTGCACTTCTCGATCTGTTTGATAGCAGTGCCCTCAAGTGTAATATATTGATAATGCAGCAACATTAAATTGTCATTCTCATAAGATTTTTCACACATAAATTTATGGGCTTTTGGCTGCGGCCCTCAACAGATAATTTGCACATCTATGCTAGTATACATCTGTGTCCACCTTGAAAAATAAACAGTTAATTGGTTCTCAGCCAACAGCTTCATTTAAGAGTGCCCCCAAAACATCAGCCTGATCACAAATGAAGAGACCTCTCTCGGATGCTGGCCTTGAAGGTAAAGTTTAAAGAGAATTTCTTTCAAAATCAAAACATTTCTTTGTTTATTCAAACCTTTGAATGGTTCAGTAAATTCATATATTTATTCTTTTATTAGATTGCTTTGAGTTTCACTTTATCTTGTATCACCTTGAGAATGCTGCCGTGTAATTCTTTATTAGTGCTGTGTAAGCTCTATATTATTTTAGCCCCTGGACGAAGGCTACTATAGATTCGCGTGTGTCGTCTCCGCCGCCGTGTCCGTAGACTCTTTTTCTTCTATATATCCCAATGGGATATGTCTTGTTTTGCCTGAAACCCTTCACTTTTTAATGTAATAATTTCTGAATGAGGTAAAGGTGCGTTACCAAAGTTTGAAGAAAAAAAACAGGCTGGAGAGGGAGCAGAAATAAAACAGTGCCTACCGCCACCTATCTAGAAGCTGGCATTTACTGGGGCCTCATATCCAGGCCACAGACTGCAATTACAGTCTTCATAGGCCTTTATTTTTCTTTAACGGCCTCTTTCCAAAGACCCATCAAATCCCGCAGATGTGCTCTTGTTGTCTCTAATGAGTTGTGTAATATGGACAGTAAAAAGGCCAGAAATTGTTGTCAAGCCCACTTTGCTCCAACGCATGGAGTTCTGCAACCTTGGTGCACTTTCAGCAAAAGGTATCTCACCACAGGAAAATTGTGTTTGAGTTATTTAGAAGGCAAGACTGATAACATTCCATACAGTTGACTACAGAGGTGAACATAATGTTTTGCCTGGAGGGGAAAAAAATACACTGAGCAAAAGTATAAATGCAACACTGCCAATTTGAAAGATGTTATGGAGTGCAAAGGTAATAAATATATATCAGTCAACTAAATTAGATTATCTGTTGATTTCATGTGATCAGCGATACAAGTATGCATTTTTGGCACAGAAGGTACCATGTACTGAACAGAATGTCAGTCAGTACATTGTGTGACCACCATTTACCAAATACAATGCAATACATCTCCTCTGCATAGATTTAATCAGATTGTTGCCTGTGGTGTATTTTGCTACTCCTCTTCAGCTGTATGAAGTAGTTGGATATTCATGGCATAAGGAGCTAATACACACTGTCATATGCCCTGGCCCAGAGCATCGCAAACATGCTCCATGGGTGTCAAGTAGCGAGTACGCAGTATCATATCAAACTATCTCCATGCAGCCATGTTCCCATGAATAACATACCCTGAAGTTCACTGTCCGCCCTTACTAACGACCCACCACAACGGGCCACTCATTCACACGCGCTTATGAATACGGCCAAAAAAATGCAGACTTCATATCTCTTGATAGTACAGTGCCTGACAAAAGTCTTGTCGCACAAGGACATAGAAACTAAAAATAGCATATAACTTTATTTCTAACCAATCAATTGTTACAATAAATGGTCCATTTTAATGTCAAGGGCTTTCACATTAATAATTTATTGCAAAATGAAACCGTCAAAAAGTGTTCTGATGTTCACAGCTTGGCTAAGCCCATAACATCTGTTTTTGCTGGGACAAAAGTCTTGTCTCTTCAGATGATGCAACAAATCGCAGATTAGAGTTTAACCTATGACAAATACTGTAATTAAACATTCCCAGATGTGTATAGAAATAACCCCAGCACACCAGACTTTCATATGAGGTGCGACTAGACCTCTGACAACATACCAAAGATTCAACCACAGACCAAAGTGCTGATCATCAACAGCCTGAAGACTGAGTCTGCTGCTGAGGTGGCAGACATCTTTAATGTACCCAAATGTCAAGTGGAGGGGATGAATAAAAGATTTGAAGAAACTGGTGACGTTCATGGCAAGCGCAGGTCAGACAGACCCCGGTATGACAACTCTTTGAAAGGACCGTTTGTTGCTTCAACTGTACAAGGCTAGCCCTTCTTCAACTACAGCGAAGCTACATGAGGAAATGTCACCAAAAATCCCGGTATCTACAAGAAGAGTTTGTCAAATTCTCTCTCAAAGTGGTTTTCATAGCCGAATTAGTACACAGCCTGCATTAAACAGAAAACATAAAACCTGCATTGCATTTGCCAAGGCCCACAGCTTGCAGAAAGGATTGATACTGGAAAAGTGGCTGAAAGTTTATTTTTCTGGTGAATCATCCATTGAACTGCATCCCAGTCGCCGTACAAGACCTGCTGGAACCCTCATGGACCCAAGATTCTCCCAGAAAACAATCATGTTTGGTGGAGGAAAAATCATGGTTTGTTGTTACATCCAGTATGGGGGCGTGAGAAAGATCTGCAGAGTGGATGGCAACATCAACAGCCTGAAATATCAAGAAGCTCTTGCTGCCCTACTTATACTGCTGCTCCTTCTCATACTTCTGCCTCCATGTCACAGTTCCTGAAAGCGAAGAAGGTGAAGGTACTCCAGGATTGGCCAACCCAGTCACCTGACAAGAACATTATTGAGCATTTCAGGGGTAAGATGAAGGAGGAGGCTTGGAAGATGAAACCATAGAATCTTGATGAACTCTGGGAGTCCTGCAAGACTGCTTTCTTTGCCATTCCAGATGATTTCATCATCAAGTTATCTCAATCATTGCCAAGATGTATGGATACAGTCCTCCAAGCTCATGGGAGTCATACGCAATATTAATTCTTTTTTCCAAGGCACCATGACTTTATGTTCTGATATTATAGTGGCATATTTGTGTATTAAAAATAAAGTGTATGTATAATTTCCACATTTTTTTTCAATGCAACAAGACTTTTGTCCAAGCAAAATCTGACCGTTCTGTACAAATTAAATTATAAAACTCAATGAATGACACAAAACTCTATTTTGGTATATTTAAGATAATCTAGAGGGCTTTGCCTTTCATATAAGCCATTTTTGATTCCAATTGATCATCTACAAGTCAGGTTATTATTTGTTGTTCCTACAACTTGGATAAGTGACAAGACTTTTGTCAGGCACTGTGGATGGAATAGTCGACATGGAAACGGAGTGTAAACAAGCTGAAAATTCTGTCTGATGTCAGGTAAGATGAAGGCTGAATTTCTCATCTCTGTTCAATACTGCCTTCATGATGGATCAGCCTGCAATGACGTAGCAGCATAAAAATGCAGCCTTTGAAGGAAGCAGCCTACACTTTGAGGAACAGCCACAATGTTGACATCATCAAACCACTCACTCACGCTACGCCATACACACTGTCTGCAATCTGCCTTGTACAGTTGTAACTGTGATTCATAAGTGAAGAGCACCATTCACCAGTGTGCCGTAGGGCATCAAAGGTGAACGCTTGCCCGCTAATTTTGATAATGATACCAAACTGCAGGCAAATCAAGACTCTGGTGAGGACATTCAGCAAGCACATGAACTTCCCAGAGGTGATTTCTGACTGTTCATCAGAAATTTTTGGTTTTGTTCACCACCTGTTTCATCTGCTGTCCACGGGGCTGGTCTCAGACGATCCCGCTGGTAAAGAAGTCAGATGCGATGTCCTAGGTTGGCATGACAACACATGTTCTTTGGTTGTGAGGAGGCCATTTGGACAAACTTTCAAAGCCTCTAAAATTACACTGGAGGTGGCTTAAGGTGAAGAAATGAATATTCTTTACATTGGCAACAGCTTTATATATTGCTGCAGTGAGTATGTCAATTGCGTAACCTCTTTAATCTTGAGGCATCTGTGGCATAGTGCTATACAACAAAAATGTAACATTTTAGGGTGGCCTTTCATTTACACCGTCATAAAGAACACCTGTGCTGCGATCGTGGCTTCTAATCAGCATCCTGATAGGCCACACCCGAGCAGGAAATGGATTATCTAGGCAAAGAAGAAATGCCAGTGAACAGCAAAATAAACAAATGCATGGGCAAAATTTGATGGCATAGAAAAAATCTGTACTTTCAATGCATTAAAAATTGCAGCAAAAATAAAAGAGTCGCATTTATATTCTTATTCAGTGTATTTTCAAGAATGACAAATACATGATTTATTTAGTGTACGTGTAAAAGTATTTTGCTGCATTAACACTATTACATACAAGATGCTATACCTATCGAAAGATGGTAAGCTGATAAAGCAGTGCAAGTCAAATGTCATTGGCACTGTCATTGCATTATTCAATAAATGCTTCTACAGCAACATCTGTCTTGGCATTTACTCATAAAACTATTACAGTAGGCTGTTATATGATTTCACATCAACCGACTTTATCTGTTACGTTATCTTGCGTGAGCTGTCATGCGGACATCCAACCCCAAATCTCTCCCAATTTAACAATCTGTTCCATTGACGAAATTTATATTTAATCTCATATGTTTGGCTTATCTTTTCACCAATGGACAGTTTAAGCAGTTGCAAATTTTCAGAGAACCCCCAGTGTATTTACAGGGACAGTTGGTTACCTGGAATTACTTTTTGCAAGGGCGGGATGTCTGTGTTATGTCATGTACATGACAGTGCTGTATCAGCCTTATGTTGAGTGGTTCCACAAGAATGCTTCCAACATATTCTATTTGCGGGTGAACAAAAAATGGGGATTACTGTAAGGGAGCAGGATATTCCGGAAATCCCAGGGTAATTATGCCTAATAGGCCTGTATGAGGGAGAAGTAGTTCCCAGAACAAATAAGTGAAAATGTTGTTTAACATCATCTGGAATCTATCAGTACGGTTCTGCTTAGATATGATCTACTGCTTTAAAAACTTTAATTGCTTTGTCAGATGAGCAGTGCAGCCCATGGACCCAGCTGGTCTGCAGAAGATATGGCCCAAAACATAATTCCAATTCAGTCCAAACAGTCCCGTTTCAAATGTCATTTCAGAGCTGAAGTCATAGTAGAGTTCAGATCTGATCCATTATCAACGCATGTTTTTCTGTGGGCATGCATGTTTGTGTGTGCAAGTAAGTGTGTGTGTGCGCATGTGTGTGTATGTACGTGTGAGAGCATTTGTTTGCACAAGAGTGAATATGTCAGCGACTGCGTGAGTAAACGTGCGAGCGTCTAGTCTTTGTGTATATTTGTAGGTGAGTAAAGGAGTATTTTCCTTAGGAGAGATTAATTGGAGTTTTCTTTGGCAAAAGATGAAGTCAAATATTGCCCTTGTTAATCATTTCTGTAAAAATCTGTAAAAATAATTTCTGTAAAAGTCTCACTTTCTCTTTAATCATGTTTAGTATTATTATTATTATTATTACAATTATTATTATTTTTCTTTATTATTATCATTATTACTTATTATTACTATTATTATTATTATTATTATTAGCTGTATTATTATAAGTATTATTTATTTCTTAATGTACCCCTATTTTGTCATTTGATTTCTTTATTGGACCACAATGGAAATAAGTGTTTTCACTTTACTGTGTTATCCATGTATTTTAATGTACATTATAAAATCTATTTTGTGCATTATTTTACTAAATAAACTCAATCAATCAAAAGTAGCAAAACGTAACACCACGCCTCCAGCGCTCTAAATCACCAGCCTATTAAGACCCGGCCCGCATTCCACAATCCATTGTGATCATGTGCATCTGTTACTCATTGTGTCATTGCCATAGCCTTGCCTATATAATCGGGAGCTTTGCACTCATTCGATGCGAAATCTCGTAAACCTCATAAGCCTGTTGTTCAGCTGTAGTCTTGTGTAGTCTTATATCCTGTGTATTCGCGTGTGTTGTATAAACCTAAACTCTAGCGCTATTTATGTTCAGCGCAGCATTGTTGTAATTAGGAACCTCGCTTCCTGTTTCTTTATTTTGTAATACAGAAGCGCTGTTATTACTGTCTCAGTACAGCGCATTACTGGTATTATTCTTTCAGGAACCATGTTTTCTTGTTTCTTTGTATTTTGCCTTTGCCACCTTCCTGCATTGTAGTGACGGCATAATAAATCCTGATTAATCTTCGCAGCCAAATCCAG
The DNA here is from genome assembly GCA_029692085.1 of Gymnothorax javanicus. Taxonomy (NCBI): domain Eukaryota; kingdom Metazoa; phylum Chordata; class Actinopteri; order Anguilliformes; family Muraenidae; genus Gymnothorax; species Gymnothorax javanicus. The sequence goes on from CM056195.1 coordinate 80,727,440, forward strand.
TTCCACGATTCCTGTTTTTCAGTGCACTCTCCACAGTGCACAGAAAAAGCACTTACAAAAGATTTCGCCACATTATAGATTCAGCGAAGATCCCACTCCTCGAAGATGCAAGAGACTTTGCCAACATCTTTAGACTAGTGGCGGAGCAGCAGAGGGAGATTGCTCAACTGGGGGTCGCTTTGGATGAATTGGTTCGCGACTTCCGCGAGATCACCATCTCCCGCGCTCCCCCACCAGCTCAAGCCCCCGTCTCTCCTGCCAGCCAGCAAGCCTCCCCAGCCACTCTCTGGGGCGAGTCTCTAGTGCACCTTGCAGAGTGCTACGAGGATTTGCCGACCGCATGCAGAGGCTTTCTTCTTCAATGCTCCCTCTATTTCACTTATCACTCCACCATTGGTGATGCTGAGAAGATAGCTGCAGTCATTACCCGCGCCTCTGGCAAAGTCCTCGACTGGGCTACTGCCGTCTGGGACCAAGCTGCGTTCACCACCTATGACAGCTTTATACAGCAGTTTTGAGCGATCCTTGACCACCCTGGGAAAAAGGCTGGGGACCAGCCACTGGACCTGTGGCAGGGTTCAATATTAGCTGCCGACTTAGCCCTGAAGTTCCACAGCTTGGCGGCAGCCAGCAGCTAGAACGAGTCTGCCTTACTCACTGCCTTCCGTAATGGGCTGAGTCCAGACCTGAGGGCGGAAATAGAACGCAGGGACCTGGAGCTGCCTCTGCTCTCCTACATCGATGCTGCCATCCATCTGGACAGCTCATGCAGGAGAGATGGTGGAGTTGGCCCAGAGGCCCCATCCAGCTGCCAAAGACGGAAGCTGAGCCAATGGAGCTAGTTATGCAGACCTTCGGACCATCATCATTGGAGAAAACCTGGTTCTTGCATCCATTGTGGAGAGGAACATTCTGTGCCTGTCAAAGTAACAGTGTCACCCTCCGCCATCACTGGTCAGAGGTTCAAGATCTCTGTGCGAGTGGCGTATAATGATCTGAACTTTTTGTACAGACGCCTTGATTGACTCGGGCGCGACAGGGAACTTCATCTCCTCACAATTAGTGCGACGACTGAAGGTTCCAGTCCATGGGCTCAGCACCCCCCTTGCAGTTGCAGCACTGGATGGGAAACCTCTGGGCAGCAGATGCATCCTCCACCAGTTGGCCTCAATCTCCCTCTTTGTGCAAGACAGCCACCAGGAGGAGCTCCCGCTCCTGATATTACTCTACTCCAGCCACCCGATCATTCTCGTCCTCTCATGGCTGCTACAACATAACCTTACTATATAAACCTAGCACATCAGATGTCTCACCCTCTGGTCTCCTACTTGTTAGTGGCAGTGTGACCCCCTTTCCGTTGCCTCCATGTCCGTCGAGAACCCAGACTACATGACCCAGCCTGATATCCCCAGGGAGTACTGGGGGCTCCAAGAGGTGTTTAGCAAGACCAGAGCCACCTTGCTACCTTCCCATCGCCTGTGGGACTGTGCTATTGAGCTCCTGTCTGGTGCCTCACCTCTTAGAAGTCAAGTATACCCCCTTTCGGTGGCTGAAACATGAGCTACGGAGCAGTGTATACAAGAAGCTCTCCAGCAGGGCTTCATCCATCCTTCTACCTCACCCACCTCTGCAAGTTCCTTCTTTATCCATTAGAAGGATGGAGTTCTTTGCTCCTATGTAGAATACAGGGGGTTAAACAAAGTCACGGTGAAGTACCGGTACCCACTCCATCTGGTCCCTAGCACTGTGGAGCAGTTGAGAGGTGCAAAGATCTTCACCAAGCTCGACCTCTGCAGTGCTTATAACTTGATCCATAGTCGGAAGTAAGATGAGTGGAAGACAGCCGTTAGCACCAGCTCTGGCTAATGTGATTACTGCGTGATGCCTTATGGCCTTGTCAATGCCCCATCTGTGCTCCAGTCCTTCATCAACGACGTGCTGCGTGAGATGCTGGAGATATTTGTCATGGCCGACCATGATGATATCCTCATCTGCTCAGCCTGTTATGAAGAACATCTGGAACATGTAACGAGGGTAGTCACCCACCTCCTGGATCACCAGCTCTATGAAAGCCAAAAAAATGCATCATTCCACCAGTCCACCATCTGCTTTCTGGGGTACGTGATTGGACCAGAGGGGGTGGCTATGGAAGAGAAGAAGGTGAAGGCAGTAGCAGCATGGCTAGTCGCACGGACCTTAAAAGAGCTTCGATGCTTCTTGGGGTTTGCCAACTTCTACCGCCGTTTTATCAGAAACTTCAGCACGGTTGCCAACTTCAAACTCGCCTCTTCAAGGGAAAGCCTAAGGGGTTGGGAGGGAACCCTGAAGCACAGCCCGCCTTCGAAACGTTAAAAAGTCTGTTAATTACTGCACCAATTCTGAAGTTACCACACCCGGAGAAACCCTTTGTGGTAGACGGGGATGCCTTTAAAGCTGGGGTGGGGGCAATCCTGTCCAAAAGACTGCAAGAATTTTTTTAATGATGTTTGCATTTAATTAACTAAATAGCCAATAGTATCATTATCTCTCCCCTGTATGAAGCAAAATCCATTGTATAGGCCTAAAACATGGCATTTCATAAGAAAGTGACTAATGCAAGATAAAAAGGAAAACACTCCTTTTTGTCGTTTTATGTATCCACTAAGGGTCAGATTGTCTATGTTAAAGCTCTCCAATCATTGAAAGCAAGGAAATACTCATATCACCATTTTTTTTTTTGAGAAACAGCATGCACACAAGCTGGCAATTATTCTGTATTATTGTTTGATCACACCATTTTCTGTAAGTCCCAAGAATCATCACTCTCAAATACAACTACTTTAGTTTAGACTTTAGTTTAAAACCTTCAAGCCTGAGGTCCTTGACTGAGTTATTCAGTGTGCATATTAAAAACCAGTTAATTCTGTTGTTAGGTCTGTAGTCTCCCACATTTTTAATATCAGTTAAGATTTGAAAATTATCTAGTGTGCCGCAGGCATAATGTTGGCGTGAGCTAATGCAAGTTACACCACACTGCGGCTGGCCACCGCAGGAAAGTGTCATCAAATTCTATGTAGACAACGTAGACCAATCAAACTCCACACACAAGCAATGTTTCATACAAATGATGAAACATCCACGTATCACTAAATAAATCCCCCGAATTTACAAATAAAATTTATGTCTGTCATAGCTGCTTGCCCCTTTTTTCCCTGAGCAAGCACGAGACCCCCAAACCATTTGTTTATGACAGATCTGGGTGCACCACACGCACTGTAGTCGAGGGTAGGGAGACAGGCAGTGCTGACAAAATGTAGATTTTACTTTAATTTGTACAGTACAATGTTCACCATGACATGATTAAAAAACAACTTTATTTCACTTAAATAAGTTCTAAATATGTTGCATTTTTATAAAATAACGAGCAATCTTCAAAGCTAAAGTTATGGTGATGTTCACCAGTCACTGTCAAACAGAATAATGCATGAACATATGACCAATTAGCGCACTTCTGCCTTATTATCTATGCACTACACCAGTGGCTCTCAACCTGTTTTGGACCAATACAACATACTGACCATTGTTACTGCCCCCCCCACCCAAAATGCTTAAACCATTGTGTTTTTTTTTGTTTGTTTGTTTGTTTTTTGCCCTTTTTAAACTCGTTTTGCACAAGTTAATCAATCATAATCTCAATGTGTGGTAATACCAAATATGATTTTAACTCACATTTGGTTCCATACTAATTAAAACACTGCTACACCAGTTCAGTCTTTCCCAATGAACTGCATGCAATCGCTGACAACACAAGACTTTATGACGAAAATACACTGCCTGGCCAAAAAAAAAAAAAAAAAAGTCACCACCTGGGTTTAACTAAGCACATAGGTACAGCAAGAGCCTTCAACTGGATAATTACTGCAGTGACTAATAAGTGTCAGCTGGCAACAAGTTATTTAACCCTAACTAATGCGGTGAGTAGCTTCGCATTTCTTGAATAACTATGTTGGAAGACATATCCTGCGTTCGTGAAAAAAGATGTAACTCTGTTTCAGAGGGGTCAAATTATTTGCATGCATCAAGCAAAGAAAACAACTAAGGAGATTGCTGAAAGTACTAAATTGTTTTAAGAACTGTCCAATGTATCATCAATACCTGGAGGGACAGAGGTAAACCATCATCTTCAATGAAGAAATGAGGTTTGAAAAAAAATCTTGATGATCATGATCAGAGATTGGTTAACCGTTTGGTGAATTATCAAACCCAAAAAAATCAACAGTAGACCTCAGGGCTATGTTTGAAACGCAAAGTAAGAGCATCTCCACATGCACAATGTGAAGAGAACTCAAGGGATTGGGACTGAACAGCTGAATAGCCTGAAGAAAACCATTTATCAGTGAGGTTTATCGGGAAAAAAGGCTTCAATTTGCTAGGGAGAATAAAGATTGGACTCTGAAGCAATGTAACAAGGCCATGTGGTCTAATGACTCTACTTTCACCCAGTTCCTGAGTGATGAGCGCATCATGGTAAGAAGAGAGGTGGAAGAAGTGATGCACCCATCATACCTAGAGCCAACCATACCAGCGTGTGGGAGCAGTATTATGATCTGAGGTTGCTTCAGTTGGTCAGGTCTAGGTTAGGCAAGGATACGTGTCCAAAAAATGAGGTCAGCTGACTACCTGAATATACTGAATGACCACAATCAATGGATTTTTTACTCCCCTGATGGCTCGGGCATATTCCAAGATGGCAATGCCAGGATTCATCAGGATAAAATTGTGAAAGAGTGGTTCAGGACGCATGAGATATTTTCACACATGGATTGGCCACCACGGAATCCAGACCTTAACCCCACTGAGAATCTTTGGGATGTGCTGAAGAAGAGTTTATGCAGTGGTGTAACTCTCCCATCATCAAAACAAGATCTTGCTGAAAAATTAATGCAACTCTAGACAGGAACAAATGTTGTAACACATAACTTATCAAAAAATGCCATGGCAAATTCATGCTATAATGAAAGCTAAAGGTGGTCCAACAAAATATTTGACTGTGTGACTTTTTTGGCTGGGCACAAGCACAACTCCGTGACCACAAGTATAATTGATCTGAGAATTAAATTCTAAATTACCTACTCTCTAGGAGCCAAATTAGACAGCTATCCAGGTGGCTCCCTAAGATCCCTCAAAATGGTGCACTGTCAAATCATAAAATAATCATATATTTAACACAAATCAACTTTTGAGGCATGAAATTCAATATGAACTAATGATTTCTTGGTTGAATTTAGCATGAGTTTATCAATATAGGTGCAGTTGGACATCAGTGGTCACCAGTAACCTCTCCAAATACAAAACATACCTTTTCACCATGATAAAGTTTAGAATTTTGTCCATTTGTCCCACAAGCCAGCACACATACTCATTAAAGGAACTGCTTATTTAACAGTCAGAACATTCACCCTGTAATAAAAAACTAGCAGTTCCCTCTTCCGAGCTCGCAACCTTATATAAACACATTCCACACCTTATAAGGAACAAGTATAACTGAGGAATATCTGAAACAGAATTTATTTTATGTATTTTAACAGAATAGACATTCCACTATCTGGAAAAACTTGCCTATATTCTCAACCGTGTTTAAGCTCAGCTTGCCAGTGAATATTCAATAACTGATCCAGGTGATAGAATCTAGTGATAGAATAGTGTAACTGCGTGCATTAATTTGCAGCTCCATGTCCGCTGGCATCTACATGTGCACAGAGGGGTTAATCGTGTTTTATTCTATATGTTATGACATTTGGACAGAAAAGTATGACAGAAAAATTACTTGCAGAATAAAAAAAAATAGGATGTGTGTGTGGGGGGTATTTTTGCAAATGACAGAATCCTTGCATAGCATTAATTTTATTAGTATCATTAATGATAGTGAAGGTGATATTATCGTAACATTTCCTCTTTCCATGAGTATTCCTTACCCAGACAGATGTGCTTATAAAAGACTTAATGGTGGGTGCACACTGAATCATGTTTCATTGGAGATCAGCCAATTTGACACAAGTTATAGCCAATGCTGGGACGCTACTCTCAAATTTCCTCCCTGATGTGAAAGAGTACCTGACATGCAAGCTCTGTTCTTTCCCCACGGCAGTGCATTTTTATCAAAAAGCATAAATTGCAAAAATCTTAATTGACAGTTATGTCAGGGGACACTCAAGGAAGACATGTGGAGCAAGAAGTTAGTGCACAGAGCAGGAGATTTAATGTCAAAAACAATGGAACAGATATCCATAAACCAGGAGATTGTAGTGACAAAAGGAATTCTCAGATCGAACAAACTATGCATGCGTATATGAACACAGGACAGAATCACTTAAACAGAAAAGCATACAAACACTTACAAAAGCCAAAGTAACAAATCAAAACCCTAAGGTATCAAAGAAACGATGAACAAAGTGACAACTAAGCAAAATACAAAAGGCTTAAGGTGACTTTGCCAAAAATGCAAAAAAAAAAAAAAAAAAAAAGCAAAATACAAAGGAAAGAAACGCTTTCACAAAATCGCAACTAGTATATTAATATACGCGAGAGTAATCTAGACCGGGAAACGCTGGAGCTAGGAACACAGGAATTATAAGTACGTGAGTGCAAACAAGACTAGGAAAACCCAGGAGCTAGGAACACCGGAGTACATATGACGATGCCCAGTGACCAACTGAGCGAAACTGTGAGTTAACCCCTTGACCCCTGAGCCTCTTGGTAACACTTTACAATAAGGGTACAACAATTAACATTAGTTAATGCAGTAATAAGCATTTACTAACAGGTAATTAACATTTAACTAATGTACCTGGTAATCATTTACAAATGATGTTCACATCAACTAAGGTATTGATAGGATTGAGCTACTGGAATAAGGTTTTTCTCTCAGCACACACAGATCCACACACGCACCCATTCCCAGCCCCCTCCCCTCGCTTACCACACACACACACACACACACACACACTCATTCCCAGCCCCCTCCCCTCGCTTACCCCAGCCTCCCCCCCCACACACACGCACCCATTCCCAGCCCTCTCCCTCCCACCCCAGCCCCCACACACACACACGCTCATTCCCAGCCCCCTCCCCTCACTCATACACACTCACATCAATATCCTCCCACAGTGAGGGGCGCCTGGCACCTGCTCACACTTGGTAATTGCTGTATTGTGCTCAGAAGGAAGGTACATGATCAAAGGTAATATCAACATCCTGTAAGTTTGGCTGGATGTTTATGGGAAGATGTTACATCCACCACTTGCTCTACCACTGATCTTGTACTTAAACCCTGAGATGTGAACAGTGTGTTAGGATTCTCTGCGAATGCTATGTCGGACGCTAGAATCCTCCCTTGCGCATTGTAATAAAAGCCTTTTCAATTGGAAAGTGGTCACTGGTGTGTCACTTCATTGGTCCCGACTTGACTCCATGACAGAAAACAGTCTTAACAGTATTAATTTATAAATTATGGTTTAATAATTTGAAGTGCTACATAAGGGATACTTAAGGGATGTTTTCAACTTCACAATGAGGGATACACAGAAAATTAATAAATGTTCAGTTATGGTTACCTAATGTTTATTCAGTTATCTAACGCATTAGTTACCTGCTAATTAACTGATAGTTAATGAACTGATGTTAATTCATGTTAATTGTTGTACCCTTATTGTAAAGTGTTACCAAACTCGAAATTTTGGTAAATTTCGAAAATGACAAGCCCAAAATGAAATGAGTACATCTCTGCAACTATTTGGTCCATTTGAATGATCTTGGTATCATAATAAAGGTAAAACCATTTGGGATTTCTGCCATGGTGTAAAAATCACTGTATATGTCACTGAGTCAGAATAAATGAAGATGGAACACAGTATAAATCAAAGACCTCATTTTGCACCTAACAAAGTTTTACATCTATCCCTTGTAAACTTCATTAGTTGCAGTCTGAAACCTCTAAAAATTCACAGCACAGAATCTCACCATTATCTGTGCCAAAGTTTATTCTAATCAAGTACATCAGAACGAAATTAGAGAGAAATGTCTAGGAGGCTTCTCCAAATTGGCAATTCAGGTACCTTGTGTGCCAAATCAGATTTCTCAGATATTAAACTGAAAAATCATCTAATTTCACTTATATGTCACTACAGACATACATTCCACCCAAATACAATTTGCATTTGTATTTGAGCATTTATTTTTTAAAAAAAAAGCAAATTACTAAGATTATGAATACAAAAAGGGTTAAAAAAACGGGGGAAAAAAGTCAAAAGAATAAAAACCCCAGCCATTATATTTACAAGCAAAATGGTACTCATGTCTTACTAAAACATGCCTGACCAGGTATTCAAACGTTGGTCGTCTGCGCTGAAGTCCTACACCTTAACCACTAGGCTACACCATTTAGTGGTAACAGTACTTTCAAATTGCCCATATAAAGAACAAGTCAAAAAAACAAGTCACTCACCTTGTTTGTACTGCTGTGCCCTTAGTATTCACACGTGTCCGTCAGAAAATGACTTCGAAAATGACGGTTGAATATTTAGCGGATAATTATACCGAAAATACCACAAACAAACCTGTTAAGCGTTTATATTGTCACGCTATTTAAGTACATTCGAATGCCCCATGGACTCGGTTTGACGCACTGGGGACGCAAGGCTCTGGCTCAATCTAGCTTTGTGCGATAAAGGTGCTTTAGAGCTCGTTGGAAACGTCAAAAGCCATAGAATCAAATGGCTACCGGCAAAGTTTTACTGACAGCATCATAAGCCGATCACAGAGAGGAAAATACATTGCAAGCAAGCTGAGTGCTGAGGAACTAAGATCTTTGAAGCAATGCTCGAGAAGAAAAACATGCTTTGAGACTCGCAGATCTAGTTTGGTAATAACACAGACACATTGAGCTAACAATAGCAAGCGTGGATTTACCCTCAAACAGTTTTAATATAACGAAATATCAAAGGTCAGAAATTTCTTTGCTCATCTCTGTAGACTGTAAAGTGTATGTCTGCTGTTCTTTGAGTGTGGCGTCGGTTTAAAATGACAGGGCATACATCGTTGGATTCTGTGGACTTTCCTCTTTCATTTGAGGTATTGTTTTTATGCATAGCACAAATTCAGGAGAAATTCTAGCGATTCAGCGCCGATATGATTTTATCCTATGTTTTGCTGCATGCTTATTTACTTGCTTGGTGCTTGAATTGTGTTCGGTTGAGGTAAAAATGGTCTACATGAGGTTTTTGCCTAGTTTCTTCATGAAGTGTGGATATGCCGCATGACAATGTTGCGATCTGGAAACATGCTGTATTTATTGTGCGTAACCACTGGCCCCCGGTACCGGGGCGTAGGGCTTAAGGGGTTAAAATAGGCTAGAACACAGGTGTATGCACTTAATATTCGGGGAGTTGGAACGAGGAAGTGGAGAGTTGATTGAAGTTGTGGGCGTGGTCACTGGCCTGCCCACGGACGTGACAGGTTAACCGTGTAGTTTAAGTACTACCAAAACCAGCGGTTCTGAAACTGGTTTTTCATCCAACCTCAGTTGCAACCACAGAATTTCAACCAGTTGCTTATTTTTTATTAATTAGATGATTTTCAAATGTAGAGGGATAGTTTGCACTCTTAGAAAACCTCTCTTAAAAAAACCTAGGCCTTTCATGAAGACGAAAAAAGCCCAATGATAATATTGTATAAAGTGACTATATTTTAAGAAAAATAATGGCATTACTGGAGACAATATTTGCATGACATTGATGGATAAATAAGCTGCTCATTACATTTGTGAAAAAGGCGTTTTAAATTCTTGCAAAAAAGCACAAGACACACATGCTATGTCATTGAGTTACAAGAGTCATCAGGCAACTTGCGTAATGACAAGTTGACAATGGATGAACGGTTGCCGCTTAAGAAAAATCCCCTCTTGTCAGGCCCTGCCACTCTAATGCTGAGAATAATGCATGTCCGTGAACAGTAAAGAACACTCAGTAGGTAACGTTCAAGCTAGTGCAGTGGTCTTGATTAGCCAACAGTCGATTTAGACAAGCTGTTCAGCAGTGAGCTGTAGCAGTGTGCCAGCTGACATTACCATTCGTACCTCACGTTGAACTAATTGAATAAAGAAGACTACCGGTACCTTTACCTTTGTTTCTACCAGCCCACCAAATAGCTAAATGCAATCTCTATTAAGCCCTTATCAATGTAAAATTTTAATAACCAGGCCCTGCTGCAACACATGCTAGAAATCAAACCCCACCACGAATCTGCCAAAGGTAGTGATCGGTGTGTTTGGAAGCTTGATTATGAGCTTCCACAGTGCTTAAGTTTCCTAGCAACACAATTTCAAGTCACAATGTTTCCTAATTGATTGTAGCTAATAGAGCAGCCTTAGCCACGCTTTGATTGTTATGTTTTATCGATGTATTTGATCAAGAGTTCTGTGTTAGCTTGTTATAAAATGACAATAAGTTGAGCCTTTTAAAAAGCTAACACAGAACTCTTGATCAAATACCTCGATAAAACAAAACGATCGAAAATGTAAACAAACTGACAGAATGGCAGAAGATGGTATTAATCACGTGACAAACTACGTATAGTTTCAAGACGGCAGGGCCAGACCACCGTGGCAAACTTCTCTAACTTACCAACGAAACCTCCCACAAAACTTCACACCGCAACTTGAGAAGCTTCCCATGAAACTTCTCGAATTTTTCGGTGGTCTGGCCCGGCTGTTTGAAACTACACATACAAACCCCAATTCCAATGAAGATGGGACGTTGTGTAAAACGTGAATAAAAACAGAATACAATGATTGCAAATCTCATAAACCCACATTTTATCAAAATAGAACATAGACAACATATCAGATGTTGAAAGTGAGACATTTTGCCATTTCATGAAAAATATTAGGTCATTTTGAATTTGATGGCAGCAACACATCTCAAAAAAGTTGGGACAGGGCCATTTTTACCATTGTGTAGCATCCCCTCTTCTTTTAACAGCAGTGGTTTTCACCTTGGAACTCTCCCATGGATGCCATTTTCGCCCAGTCTCTTTCGTATTGTTGAATCATGAACACTGACTTTAACTGAGGGAAGTGAGGCCTGCCGTTCTTCAGATGTTGTTCTGGGTTCTTTTGTGACCATCTGGATGAGTCGTCAATGCACTCTTGGAGTAATTTTGGTATGCCGGCCACTCCTGGGAAGTTTCACCACTGTTCCAAGTTTCCTCCATTTGTGGATAATGCCTCTTACTGTGGTTTTCAGGACTCCCAAAGCCTTAGAAATGGCTTTGTAACCCTTTCCAGACTGATCGATGTCAATGCATTTTGTATTTACTTGGGTTACCTTTGTCTTATATTCAAATTTGTTTGATGATCCAAACTTTTTTGAAATGTGTTGCTGGTATCAAATTCAAAATGAGCGTAAATTTTTCAAGAAACAATAAAAATTCTCAGTGTCAACATCTGATATGTTGTCTTTGTACTATTTTCAATTGAAGATAGAGTTTACATGATTTGCAAATCATTGCATTATGTTTTTATTTACATTTTGTGCAGCGCAGCAATTTTTTTGTGGAAACAGGGTAGTAGAAAGCCGGCTTTTCCGCATGGTTTCTGGAGGTCAGCATGCGCACCAGCTGGGTGACTTTTGTGACATCAGGCAGGGGATTCTCCATCACCTCTTAGGACTGGAGGGGAACTGGCAGTGGCTTAGGTGATATCTTAAGGCATCGAATGAGAATAGGATGTTTTACCATTATTGCTTTATGTAGGTTTTCAGCTGCTCAATTCTTTGAAGCCTCTTTTGTCATATTTTTCATTTGATAATGTGCCAAATATTGTCAGTGGGTGACAGGTCTGGACTGCAGCACCCAGACTGTTTTACTACAGAGCCATGTTGTTGTAATATGTGCAGAGTATGGCGTTTAGCATAGTGTTGCTGAAATAAGCAAGGCCTTCCCTCAAAAATGGCATCGGGATGACAGTTAATGTTGCACCAAACCTGTATACGTATATCATTCACCATTAATGTGTCTTCACAGATGCGCAAGTTACTCATGCCATGTATGCTAATGCACCCCCATACTATTATGGATGCTGGCTTTTGAATTGTTTGCTGATAACAAGCCGTATGGCCCCTCTCCTCTTTAGCCCAGAGGATGTGGCATCTATGATTTCCAAATAGAATTTCACATTTTGATCAGTCAAACCACAGGGCAGTTTTCCACTGCGCCTCAGTACATTTTCAATGAGCTCTGGCTCAGAGAAGAAGGCAGTGTTTCTGGATCTTGTTTATATATGGTTTAGTCTCTGTGTGGCATTGTGAGTTTTAACTTGCATTTGTGGATGCAGTGACAAACTTTTTACTGACAATGGCATACAGAAGCATTCCTGAGTCCATGCAGTGATTTCCACGACAGAATGCTATTTGTTTTTAATGGAGTGCCACTTGAGGACCTGAAAATGACAGCCATTCAAAACTAGATTTTGGCCTTGTCCCATGTGTTCAGAGATTTTTTTGGACTCTTGGAATCTTTTAATGATATTATGTAGCATTGAGGGTAAAATCTCAGAATTTTTTTAAAAAATAATTGTTTGTTGAAAACGTTATTTTTAAATCATTGAACTATTTCCCCATGCAGTGGTTAGGCCCTCACTATATTTACTAATGAAAGACGTTTAAGACCCAATCATATTACCGACCAGTGCTATATAATCAAATTCGCTGTGAGATGTTCTGCCAGTTGTCTTTTTTTTTAGCATCAAGCAACTTTTCCAGTCTTTTATTGTCCAGTCCCAACTTTTTAAAAACATGTTGCCGTCATCAAATTGAAAAGGAGTAGATATTTTTCAAAAATAATACGCTTTATCAATTTCAACATTTGACACGTTTGATACGTCTTTGTCCTATTTTCAATTAAATATAGGGTTTTAATTGATTTGCAAATCATTGCATTCGGTTTTATTTACATTTGAAAAAGTGTCCCGATGTTTCATAAATGTACCTACTGCATTAACTTATTGTTAAAAAGGGCATAAAGTTCTGTCAAAAGCTTCCACAGCAATGTTGGGTAGTTTGAACCTCAAAATGGCCACTTACTATCAGGCCACCTGGTGGCCAAATGCATTCCCACTGATCAGAAGCAAAATCAAAGCCAGGTTTTGTTTTGCAATTATAAAAGGGATGGGCAAATTTTTGGGCATGAGCTGTCAGGGGGAAAATGAGGGTATTCTACTTACCGTCACAAAATTACATACTAATAAAGGTTAAAGGTGTTCAGAAAAGAAAGATGAATTTGATCCCACTATGGGTCATAAAATTAGTGTAATCGCTCATCTATCAGACGATGTAGCCCAAACTTTGTGCAAAATTCTATTTTCGAGTAAATCCGGGGTGAAAGTGGGGTAGTTTTTTTTCGCATTGGATAATGCAGGTGCGCGAATTATACGTCACGTTGCTCACGATTCATCAGCCAATGATATCAGGATCCGTCATACATCAATCAAATGGCTACCGTCGTTGCGATATAAACGTCTGAGAAAAACCGGGAAGCTTTGATAGCGAGTTGTGGTTTTTGCAGGAGTAAGTGGTTTCGAGTTTTAGTGAGCAGTTTCGTGGGTTGTAGAGAGTTAGTATCTAGTGTGCAGTTGCAAGGGAGTGAGTAAGGGACACGTTTGGGTGAGTGAGTGTGTGGTGAGATTGTGAGTTAGAGTGTGTGTGAGTGTTAGTGGTGTTAGTAGTGGTAGCTAGGTAGCCTAGCATACGTGAGCTAGCATGGCTGGTGGAGGACCAAGGAGGTGTTTGCTTGGGTGTCCGTCCACCCAAACTACTTTGTTCAGCCTCCCTTCTGATGCAGGGATATGAGCCGGCTGATAGTGTGTGTTTGTACAGTTTTGTCACATACAGTACACGGCCATATAATACAAAATCTACGAAATTATAGTTATGTGACATTTGGGATCTTATCAGAAGAGTAATGCAGTATTAAGACTGCTCTCATACTTTGCAACTTATATGGCTGGCTAACTAGCATATTGTTTATAACAGGAATAACGTTACACATTGTTGTGATTTGATGTTGACATCTGCAAAGTACATTTATGTAAAAAAAAAAAACAAATCAATTTAGGTAGATCTTTTACATTTTATTTTGAAAAAATAAAGTAGTTACTTACATAGCCGTAGGATGTCACATTCAATTTAAATATTAACCGAATACAAGCTAGCTAACTAGCTAGCTAACGTTAATCAAAAGCAGCCATAGCTTGCTGTACATTCTATGCTAACATTTATGTGTAGCTATCGAGTTTGTTCATAATATAGAGGATAATATTCATGATATAGAAGACATCAAAGCATTCTTACCATGATGATTGCTCATTTTACAGACTTGGGTTGCATTAGAGATGGGTGGTAGGGAATCACCAGAATTCCATTCTTGGTCACACATGTACCGCTGTGCTGAATACCATGATTAAAGGGGACCTATTATGCTGATCTTTCTTTTAAAGCAATTCTTACCTCTCTGGCATTTTTACACTTTTCTTTTGTAATATTAAAATGCTCCTAATAAGCGTATGGCACACTAAAATCTGAAAGAAATCCACCAGGTGTTGAAACTCTTCAATATTCAATGCTCATATATTTCTGTTAAAGGTCTCACCAGTCATTTTCTTCAGTCCGAATAAAATGATTTGCCGAGCTTCCTGCCTGTCATCCGTCGCAGCGCCCCTTCCAGTTGCCCACCACTGTCACCGCTTGCGAGTCACGCGCCTCTCTGGCAGAAAAAAAACGACGCATTGGACTGTAAACAAACGGGTGCTAAAATGCTATAATTACGATAATAACGTTAATGGTAGTTCGTCAGACTACAAAGGTAACTAAACGTTACGAGGGCTTTTTATTTTATATCACATATAGAATGGAATATTATGTCATTACTGTTGGTTAGTTTTCACTTACCGATGCCTCTGAATCTGACTCCATTGACCCGTTTCACTCTCCTATGAAAAAAAATATTGCGTGCGGCGCGAGGAAGTGAGCAGCGCGAGTGACACGGGTCAATGGAGTCAGATTCAGAGGCACCGGTAAGTGAAAACTAACCAACAGTAATTAAATAATATTCAATTCTATATGTGGTATAAAATAAAATGCCCTCGTAACGTTTAGTTACCTTTGCAGTCTGACGAACAAGTTATATTTTTTTTCGTAGAAGTCTGGCAATCGGGGGAAAGAGGGTGGGACTTTGGAGGGAGGCGGAGTTGTTCATGTTCAAATTTTTACTAAGTGCTGTGCGACATTCCAGAAAGGTAAGAATTGCTTTAATACATATAAGTAATGTTATAATGTTGGATGTCCATACTCAACCGCTGTAAAGTTTCTAAACATAAGATACAGGGGTTTTGCCGTAATCCAAGAACGTGATTTTGTGAACCTGATTTCCTCTCTGAACAGCTCATCCCGAGATCTTCATGAGATCTGGGCAAAACCTGACATCAGGTTGTGCCATCCAATTAATACAGACCTAGCCAGAGCCAATCACTGCGCTGGTCCGGCCCACACCGGAAACTATTCTAGCAGGCACAAACAACCGCGGATCATACTATGCCTTATTAGCGTCTACACTTCCAGAAATACAAAAGAAGAACCGCAGATCATTTGAGGTGCATTTTTGTCAGTATCTCTCCCAAAGCTGCTCGTCCATTTTTTTTTGGACTCGAAGAAAAGCACCTATTTCTCTTTCAAAAAACGATGCCACGAGAAATCAGTGGGTAGCTTTTTTGTTTACTGGCAGCAAACAACCACGGCCAAAGGGAATGTTAGCTGTTTGTGCTCAGTATTTCACCAAAGACAGCTTTGTTAATATGGATAAGTGTTTCAACTGCTTCTCAAAGTATACTCCCAAAGCCGCTCATCCGTTTATTTTTGGACGCGAAGAAAAGCACCTATTTCTCGTCCAAAAGATGATGCCACCAGAAATCAGTGGGTAGCTTTTTTGTTTGCTGGCGGCAAACAGCCACAGCCAAAGGGGACGTTAGCTGTTTGTGCTCAGCATTTCACCAAAGACAGCTTCGTCAATAAAGGATAATTCAACGCTGAATAAGCGTTTCAGCTGCTTCTCAAACCTGGAGCAGTTGCATCGATCAAGCGCCCGGAGCCACAAGCTGTAAGTAATGATATAACAGCAAATAATGTGAGTGAAGCTAACTTGTTACGGGTGGCAAGCAGGACCACTAACGATAGTTAGCACTAACAACTGGCCTCAAACGCAGGCTTTGTAAAATATCTGAAGATAAAGCCTGGATCGGTCGCGACTGTCCGTGACTCACAGACGCAGAAGCTGTAAGTTGCTTTACTGCATAAGCCTACCTAACGTGATAGCCAGTTGAATGTGGCTGTAGCACAGTGGCTAACATAGCCAAGTTACTGTTGCTCATGTTTGTGTCCTAAATATGCAAGAGTAATATCAGGGGACATTCAACAGAAGGTGTGTGAACATAAACCTCATTTGAAGCTAACTTTTTATACTTGTTTGTAATTTGGATGCTCGGTACAACTGTTCATGGTAACAGAACTTGCTGTCTGTAAAACCAGTATTGCAGGGGTTTGTCTCTGTGGTTGTTATGACCGCTCGGTTACCAGCTACTACATGTGTGTTCGCGTGCTGCGCTACTTAAAAATGCTCCTGGTTCACGTATATGCAGTAATTCTGATCGATATGCTTGTGTTACTTCGGTAAGCATCAATGTGGCAGTTTCATCATAACGTTTCCTGATTATAGCCACTACAGTTGAAGCTAACCGGAGAGGTGATGTATGTGTCTGCGCAGTTGGGCTGAAAAGGCTGCAGTTAGACCAGACGCAGGTTTTGCAGAGCTTGGGGTGCGTGTTTGGGTGCTTGTGAAACGATTGTTTTACTTATCCATGACCGGTGTCAGCCGGATACTTCACCAATATCTGGGTTGCTCTCTGATGCTACCGTGGTGAAAGCCATTACGAAACGCACAAGCTATAACGTGTCTGGTATAACAAACGATTTTTCTGCATTGCCGTGGCGTAATTTCATCCCCCTTTAGAAATTTTTCTGGCTAATAGAATGCCGAAAAAGGCGGAGATTGAAGACAAAATTCTTTCCTGTAGAAGTTATAAATTCGTTAGCTCCACATAAGCAACTGTTCACGCTAACGGAACTTACGGTCTGTAAAACCTGTATTATGTTCATAACATAACCGGAGCTCTCTCTAGCTGTCGCGTACTATCCATAATGCGCCCATTTTCTGCGAGCAAACGCTGGTCATTCCGGCACAATAAGTAAACCACTACCGCCGGCAATTTCTGAAAAGACTGTTTAGCCTGGAGCTTTCGCCCCCTGTCATATACCAGCGCAGAAGCTGTTCGTTACTCCACGCTAATGACACGCCACAGTTATGCACATGGAGCAGCAGGTCCTTGTAGTACACACCTAAGCAGTCCATAAGCTGTTGGTTCTCTTTTTACTGCTCCTCCACTGTCCCTTTAAACTCAGACCCACCGGATTTCTACGGTCGCCGGTCTACACTTGGGTATGTTGACCTGTTCTACAAATGTGTCTGTATGGGGTGGATTCTAGCTTTCCCTCAATCCTAGCTATAGAGTAGAAACACCGGTGTACTCACCATAGTAGCCGTAGGTAGATAGTAAATTCGACCTCGAGCTGCCAGACTTTCGCACTGTCCTCCACTTTCGCCGCTGTGTTTATTAGAACAAGTTCATTTCATTAGATCTATACACATGTACAGCGTTTGATAGCAGAATTTCCCCGCCATTTCCTTTGCTCAGATGGCAGACGTTCTCACGTTTCACACTAGGGAGGCGGACCCAGAAAACTGCGTTCTGCTGAGTCCTGCCCAGCTCCGCCCTCCACAGAGCTGGCCAATCAGAAGAAAGTGGGCACACGGGGAGGGGGGCCATAGTGGTACAGCCACCCAAACAAGGCGTTTCAGGTAGAGACTACAATGGACTACAAATGGGGTTTTTTGAGGATGGCAGTATGAGCTAAATAAGGACCCTTTTTTGGACTTTGAACGATAAGGAGTACTCTAGGGGAGTCCAAGATCAAAATATAAACTTGGAAATGTAGCATAATAGGTCCCCTTTAACAACAACTACCAAGAACCAGAGATGGTATACAGAACCAAGCCGAGAGTGGCCATAAAGCAAGATCCCATTGACGCTCACATACCTTGACTGAAATACAACTTGTCGCTACCTAGGAAAAAGGCACCAATGATTTAAAAGTGAAAAATTGATAGATTGTATATTGATCATGTTTGGTCATTTAAATTTATCCATGGATTTATCAGTGTCTTTTCCTATAGGTCCCCATGGAGAAATTTTTTTTGCCTCCCATGGCATTATTTGACTTGCAATATCAGGTTGACTGCTGAGCAGAACTAAGCGTGCGGCCCAACCACGTTTCTGCGGACATGGGATTAACGAGAGTGCGAGTTTTGGGGCAGGGCACCAGATTACTGACTTTGTTGCTATACAGTGCCTGACAAAAGTCTTGTCACTTATCCAAGTTGTAGGAACAACAAATAATAACCTGACTTGTAGTTGATCAATTGGAATCAAAAATGGCTTAAATGAAAGGCAAAGCCCTCTAGATTACGCGAAATATACCAAAATAGAGTTTTGTGTCATTGATTGAGTTTTAATTTAATTTGTACAGAAAGGCCAGATTTTGCTTGGACAAAAGTCTTGTTGCATTGAAAAAAAATGTGGAAGTTATACATACACTTTATTTTGAATACACAAAAATGCCACTATAATATCAGAACATAAAGCCATGGTGCCTTGGAAAAAAGAATTAATATTGCATATGACTCCCATGAGCTTGGAGGACTGCATCCATACGTCTTGGCAATGACTGAGATAACTTGATGATGAAATCATCTGGAATGGCATAGAAAGCAGTCTTGCAGGACTCCCAGAGTTCATCAAGATTCTATGGTTTCATCTTCCAAGCCTCCTCCTTCATCTTACCCCTGAAATGCTCAGTAATGTTCATGTCAGGTGACTGGGTTGGCCAATCCTGGAGTACCTTCACCTTCTTCGCTTTCAGGAACTGTGACATGGAGGCAGAAGAATGAGAAGGAGCAGCAGTATAAGTAGGGCAGCAAGAACTTCTTGATATTTCAGGCTGTTGATGTTGCCATCCACTCTGCAGATCTTTCTCACACCCCCATGCTGGATGTAACAACAAACCATGATTTTTCCTCCACCAAACATGATTGTTTTCTGGGAGAATCTTGGGTCCATGAGGGTTCCAACAGGTCTTGTACGGCGACTGGCATGCAGTTCAATGGATGATTCACCAGAAAAATAAACTTTCAGCCACTTTTCCAGTATCAATCCTTTCTGCGAGCTGTGGGCCTTGGCCAATGCAATGCAGGTTTTTTGTTTTCTGTTTAATGCAGACTTCTGTGTACTAATTTGGCTATGAAAACCTTTTAAGAGAGAATTTGACAAACTCTGCTTGTAGATACCGGGATTTTTGGTGACATTTCCTCATGTAGCTTCGCTGTAGTTGAAGAAGGGCTAGCCTTGTACAGTTGAAGCAACAAACGGTCCTTTCAAACAGTTGTCATACCGGGGTCTGTCTGACCTGCGCTTGCCGTGAACGTCACCAGTTTCTTCAAATCTTTTTCTCATCCCCTCCACTTGACATTTGGATACATTAAAGATGTCTGCCACCTCAGCAGCAGACTCAGTCTTCAGGCTCTTGATGATCAGCACTTTGGTCTGTGGTTGAATTTTTGGTATGTTGTCAGAGGTCTAGTCGCGCCTCATATGAAAGTCTGGTGTGCTGGGGTTATTTCTATACACATCTGGGAATTTGTTAATTACAGTATTTGTCATAGGTTAAACTCTAATCTGCGATTTGTTGCATCATCTGAGGAGACGACAAGACTTTTGTCCTTGCAAAAACAGATGTTATGGGCTTAGCCAAGCTGTGAACATCAGAACACTTTTTGACGGTTTCATTTTGCACCAAATTATTAATGTGAAAGCCCTTGACATTAAAATGGACCATTTATTGTAACAATTGATTGGTTAGAAATAAAGTTATATGCTATTTTTAGTTACTACGTCCTTATGCGACAAGACTTTTGTCAGGCACTGTAGATGATGTTGAGTTTTATGTACACGTATATCCACTATGTGCGCAGTAGGGGCGTAACGATTCTGAATCGTGGTTTTTTTTAAAGCGTAGTAACACCACCTGCTATCATGGGGCGAACATCCGAGCTTTCCCTTTTCTTTTATTGACCCCCATGCTGTCCTGAACAAAAGTGCCAAACATCAACTTTGCTTGATTAGCAATCAAATGGTGGATTTGTTTACTCTTTAAGTTGAATGAGTAGAGGTGTTTATTAAGATAGCATGTTCGATTGCTGCATTTTGAAATTTAAACGGCCATAGAACAGCACAGATTTGCATGAACACGATTGCCATTGCCATGCCATTTCGTGCGACTGTGATAATTTATATCTCACATTCACGTTTCATCTGCTTTTCAGAATGTTTTCCACCTTGTGTATTTTTTAGACGCTTAAAATCCAAGGCGATCTTATGACAATTCTGTTTCAAATTAATCTTGAATAATGTCCTAAAATGCTATGGCCATTTCACTTTCAGAATGCGGCAATCAAACATGCTGTCTTAATAAACAGCTCTACTCATTTAGCAAAGTAAATAAGCAAATTCCCTGTTTGATTGCTAATTGAGTAAAGTAAACAGGGACAGGATTGGAGTAACCTAATTACTTTAAAGGAGACGATTCTGTAGTCCTTTACTTGGCTCCGTGCAGCATGTCGCCGAAAAATACTCATGTCAGTCAAGTTTTTTTTTCCGGAAGCATTTCTCATGCCCTTTGATGTTTGGCACTTTCGTTCAAGACTGCATTGCGTTTAATAAAGGAAAAGGGAAAGCTCGAATGTTCGCTCCATGGCAGCATGTGGTGGTACTACGCCTTAAAAAAACGCCCTTCAGAATCGTTACACCCCTAGTGCACAGTGATTGGTTGATGGGGGGGCCCATCTGAGTCCACTGCTGACAACTGCCTGTCAAATCCACTCATTCTTCATGGAAATTTCTACAGTCGTGTGAATTTTAATGATGTCTTCTATTGAAATAAAGACTTCTTGACTTATTTGGCCTCTTTCAAACAACAAAGACAATTGTTTTGCAAATAAATGTAAAAGGAAAGCAAACTAGATGCCAGAACGCCTTTTGTCACTGCATGGCGCAATTTGCTATGAAAGGAAAATAATAAAAAGGGAATTTGGATCAGGCATCAGATTGCCAGCAAAAAGAGACGTGTGGAATGACATACCGCACTGTGCATAAGTCTTAGGCACATTTACCACAATTTCATAGTGCAATTACACTTGCAAAAACAAGGCGTGCCAGGCACAACAAACCCCGCCCCTCGCACATACTTTGACCTACTTTTCCGAAATTCAATAGGCATCTATTCTGGGTCAGTGGCAATCCCTAAACCGAATTTGGGGTGAATCTGGCCATTAGTTTTGCTGCTAAAATGTTAACAAACAAACAAACAAACAAACAAACACACTAACAAACCTAACCAAAAACAATACCCCTTGCCCTCACCCTTCGGGTGGGGCGGGGTAATAATGAAATTAAAAGTTTCTAATGACTGAGAAATGTACGACACGGAGTCGTAAACTATAAAAACTAAATAAAGCCAATATTTGGTGTGACTGCACTTTTCCTAAAAATTTGGGATACTGTTCTGTTGTAGTATGGTTTTATAAGATGATTGGCCTTTGCTTGTTCCAAGCAGAGTGGGAAAACTTGCCACTGTTCCTCTGCAGACTGTCTCCCTTGCATCTATCCCCCCCCAAGTAACTGCAGGCAGCCATGATGATGTTGACATCAGGGCTCTGTCAAGATTATATTTTCTGTGTCAACTATTTTTCAGTAAATACAAACATTTATTTATAAAACTATTTTTTAAATTAGAATTTTGAATTCAGATATATTTTCAATCTTCGGCAATACTAATGACGAAAACAAAAAAACTAGAAAAGGCTACGTTTTCTGAAGAAAATTTGAGTGCTTGCTTCAGTGTGAAAAGTTGAAGAGGTTGGCTTATAAAATGAAGGTGCTTGGAAACTGAGAGGCACGGGAAATTGCTGAAGAAATGTTGAAAAACTGCTGAAAGACTTTAAAGCTGAAAGTAATTGTTTGAGGAATTCTTACTTTTCTGCTGCATCATGACCGAGTCTACTCCGCTTCAACACAGCTGTAAAAAATAGTCAACTGGAATCAATTAAGTTGACGCATCTCTCTCTCTCCCTCTCTCTCTCTCTCTCTCTCTCTATGGCTCTGTGCGTATCTAGGTCAATGCACTGCATGCTGAGAAATTAGCTTTATGGGGGGAGCAAACATGGCAGGCCACATTGGTAGACTGCTGCAACTGTTCAAATAGCTCATTGTCAGTGTCTCCGCCAGTCCTGAACTGTACAACGCTGACCTGTTCAAGCAGTGAAATGATATTATTCGTGGCTCTCTGTTCATTTCTGTGCACGGTGTGTTTGCTAGCTAACTAGCGAATAATAGCAAGCTGCGAGATATGGTTAACACGTGTTGTGATATTATTCACGGCTCCCCATCTATTTCTGTGCTATTATTAGCTAGTTAGCTAGCGAACACACATTGCACAGAACATGTTCGAAATGGGTTGAACTTGAGCATTGAAATTGCCATCGCAGCAGATGACATAATCAATAGCAAGCTAACGTTAACTATTGAACTACTCAATGAGTATGGAAGAGTCACGTGCTGGTTTAGCAAGGATGGCAGTTACAGTCTTAAAAATTTGATCCGTGGCTAGCATGGACATTCTAGCAGCGTTACCTAACATTCAATGTATTGATAATGGCTGCACTATTCTCCCAAACTGAACTCAATTTGATCCTATCAATGTGTCTCCTTCATTGACTCTAGCAAAACAACACTAGGCAGATCAAAGCCTAACTGTTAGCTAGTATATGGCTTGACCAGCTCAACTGTTAACCCTTTGATGC
Organism: Gymnothorax javanicus; assembly: GCA_029692085.1. Classification (NCBI taxonomy): domain Eukaryota; kingdom Metazoa; phylum Chordata; class Actinopteri; order Anguilliformes; family Muraenidae; genus Gymnothorax; species Gymnothorax javanicus. The sequence continues at coordinate 80,750,552 of CM056195.1, forward strand.
ATAGAGTACATACAAATGCCTTGGACCATTTGTTGGGATTTGGCGCAATATTTTGTGTGTGTGTGTGTGTGTGGGGGGGGGGGGGTTGCAAGTGGATGGTCTTTCTGTCCATTATTTTGGACGTTATGCTTGTGGGATGCACACTGCCATCCAGTATTTTCGACATTATGCATATGGAGTGACAAATAATGTGAAGTTGAAGAAACCTGGTCATTGATGTGCATGATGATCTATCTGTATTCTGGACATTGCTTATTTGAGCTATTTACTCGGCATGCATAATGTCCAATATTTTTGATAGAGCAAAGACTCAGATGTATTCTAACAAATAGACATGCATTACATAGGTTATGTGTTTTCAGTTTGTGCTATATAATGTATTTCCATCCCCCAACAGAAAAAAGTCTGATCAAAACTTGAACAATATAAGACTGTTTCTGACTTTCGTCAACTTACCTCTTACTTGTGGATGCAGCCATTGTGACTGTTTGCGGTAAATCATGTGACTAATCAGAGAGGCACCTATTGAGGAAATTATTATCTGGGTAATGTCCACTAAAATGTACATTGTGTTTTCAGGGTATCTATGAGCCTAGAGAAAATAAACCCCACTTAATTTATGTCCAAAATATTGGACAACATGCAACAAAGGGTTAATATTATCTCAATGGTAATTTCTCCCATTATGCGCCAGCATTTCTGCTCTCCTATTCACATTTGTACGAGAATCAAGGTCAATTGAGTCGCTAGCTTGCTAAAAACACTAGACATTATCCGATAACCCTTCAAGACGTTACGAAGCATATATCTTGAATAAACTACCCATGCTTGAAAACTCATTAGGCCTACTTTAACCATGAGCTGGCAGTTAGCTGTTAGCCTAGCTAGCATCATGATAGCAGAGTGATTGTCCGGCTAACTCTGCTATTGTTCATGGTAGCAGTGTGTTTGACCAACCCTAACGCTACTATATTAGCAAACGTCAACCCTTCCAAACAGTAGCAACAGGCAAATGATGGGCTAACTGCTGCTAGCCAGCATTTGCAACTGGCTATTGCTAACGCTGTTAGCCTTACGTTAGCCAACCTTAACATTGGCCTTTGACAGTGTTTTAAGTAGGCCTAACACTTCTGAATAACGCCAACAGGGATGTGTAGGGGGAAACCTCTACTATCACGGGAAAAGTTTCAGCATGTGTATAATGACTAAAAAGTCTTAATTTGGACAGCATTTATGAGAGCTGCACTGCGTTCAGTTGCTGTCAGGAGAAGTCAAGACAAAGTAGACCTCCGTTCTCCTCCTCTTCTTCTTCTTCTTCTTCTCTTGATTAGTTAGGCTTGATGCAGCGAAGGCGTATTGCTGCCTCACTCTACTGAATCAGCGCAAAATGGCTTGATTTAATAGGACCCCAAAAAATGACATTTAAAATTAAATGTCTTGAAAACAAAAAAAAAAATCTAAAATCTGTTCAGATGAAACTTAATTCAGTAAAAGTTGAATTTTTTTAAAGATTGAATGGTATCAATAGCGTAAACGGCGTAGGAGTTAGTGGGTTAGTTAGTGTAGTTAGTGGGCCTAATTTTCGTGGAAGAAGAAGAAGAAGAAGAAGAAGTAGTTAGAGAATAGAGTGTGCTACTTCGCTGAAGCAAGCACAAGATAAACATCTAAAGCCAGATATAGAATTTAAAAAGTGTAGGGTGCCTAAAACTGTTGCTCAGTACTGTTTTCACATAAATGCCTGCTGTCCGCAGCTTATATGATTCAGCGATAAGTGTGAGAAACAGCAGTGTTCCAAGCAGTCACAGGCAAGGGCAGAGATTACAGAATACAAGCAGCAAACATTTTTCACAGGTAGCTCTGTTTCACAACTTCCAGGACTAGACCTTAAAGAAGGAAAATTTTCTAGAGATTCATATTAAACCTAATTGTAATCACAGACAAAAGTAGGCTGCACCTCCAGTATCATATATTTATATATTCTTATTGTTTAAACAAATTAATTTCTCAGGGGGAGGTTAAACACAAAAGCCTTTCGCCAAGCGCCTGTTTGATGTAGCTAATGGCCGTTTCTCGAAGTGTAGGTTGCATCCTTTGAAAGCTGTATTTTTAAGCCGCTACGTCATTGCAGGCTTTTCTTGTAAAGGCGCTTTCGAATGCTGCAGAGAAATGCAGCCTTCATCTTGCCTGATGTCAGATGGAATTGACAACTTGTTTACACTCTGTTTCCATTTTGGAAATTCCATCTGATATCAGGTGAGATGAAGGCTGCATTTCTTGGCTGAATGTGAAAGCGCCCTCACAATGGAACAGGCTGCAATGACACAGCAGCCTAAAAATGCATCCTTTGGAGGATGCAGCCTATGCTTTGAGAAATAGCCACAGTGCAGACCTGGTAGTCCAGCAATGGCCATGAAATTGGCTTTATTCCAATGATATTGTGAACTTTCTAAAATAAATTAGATGAACTGCTTAATAACGTGGGGTCTGGACGGTGCATTTACAGTCTGGTGAATGATCTTACTCAGGGGTGTTTGAGATATGCCCAGTCTGTCTGTGTTACATTGTTGCATTTTGCCCATGGCAAAATAGCAAAGTTGACCAAAATTTGAAGTATGGAGTTATTACATTGTATCTATTTGTTGGTTGTTCTTCTTGCGTGTGGTCTATCCAGTCTACGAGTCAAAGGTGGCCTGTGTGAGCCAGTTCCTGGCCTGAGGGGAAAGAGTCTCCAGTGCGCTCCAGCTGCCTTCCAGCCGGTGGATGGGGCATTCTGCTACCAGGTGGTCTGCAGTCTGGGTTGCCCCGCAGTCACATGCATGAGAATCTGCAAGCCCCCACTGGTGCAGGCAGGCCTTGAACTGCCCAACACTGGTCCGGAGACGATTTAGGCAGCACCAGTTCTCGCGGGGAAGGTCACAGCTGGTGGGTTTAGTTAAGATTGCCAGCTTAGTGGACAGTCTACCAGCTGGTTGGAGTCTCCTCCATCTCTGGAGGGTCCATTGTTGTTGGTTGAGGTTTGTGTCTTCTGTGGTTTAATTTTTGGTTGCTCTCACGAAGGGCTCTTGGCTCTTCAAACGTTGGGGTGGAAGGGGAACGCTAACTCTGTGGTGGAGTGGGTGTGCTTCCCTTATGACAGCCTTGAGGGCTGCTTGTCTCATCGCGGCTTCGTGTCTGATGTTGTGAGATGGGATGCCTGCGAGGATAGGGAGATGCTGAGTAAGGGTGGATTTCAGGCACCCGGTGATAATGCAAAGAGCGGCATTGAGCTGGACATCTTCTCTCTTGGTATGCCAGCTGCATTCCCATTCAGAGACACAGTATTCGGCTGGCACGTAGACCAGGGCCAAAGCAGATGTGTGAAGGGTTGTGAAGTTTGCTCCCCAATCGTATCCACACAGTCTCCAGAGGAGACAGACCCTGGCTGAGGCTTTTCCAGAAATGTGCTGTGCGTGCTGGAGAAATGTGAGGGAGCGGTTAAAATTCACACCAAGGTAGGTGGGCACTGCGCATAAGAGGAGGTCTATGCCTTTTTAGTGTGACTTTCAGCTCTGTTAGCTTCTTTATTGCTGAGATGGAACACAGTGCAGGTCATCTTCTGGGTGTTAAGCTTGAGGCGCCACTGGTGGTAATAGTTCTGCAGGGCCTGCATGTCAAGGGAGAGTATATGCTCAGCCTCTTCAAATCTGTCACAGCTTGTGAGGATGGCCTGATCATCCGCATATACGAGTTTTGTGCTTTGGGTGTATAGTAGGTCTGCGGTGTAATGGTTGAACAGGCAGGGGCAAGTACTGATCCTTGTGGAACACCGTTTTTTAGGGACCTGATTCTGTTAGGTTTGCCAGTGATGAGGACTCGGAAGCTGCGGTTGGAGATTATTTCCTCTATTATGCTGACCATCTGCTTATTTTGCAGGACATTGTGGAGTTTTAGGCGAAGTCCGCAGTGCCAAACGGTGTCATATGCGGATGAGAGGTCAACTAGCACTGCTCCACACTTCTTCTTTTCTTCAAAGGCTGACTCAATGAGGTCAACGGCAGCCAAAACCTGGTCCTCGGTGCTTCAACCCTTCCTGAAGCCTGCTTGGGAGTTGGGGAGGTGGTTTTCCATGACTGGTTCGATTCTGTTCAAAATAAGGTGTTCAAAGATCTTCAGGGGCACAGACAGAAGTGAAATCGGGCGGTAGCTCTTGGGGTCCTCATTTGATTTGTTAGGCTTTAAAATGGCCACAACGTTGGCTTTCTTCCACCGGAGGGGGATCCTGGCCTCAGACAGGCAGTGCGAGAAGTAGTTTCTGAGCCACTCAGTGAGGATGGGGCCAGCATTGACAAGTTGTTCAGCGTGTATGTTGTCAGGACCTGGGGCTTTCTCAGTCCTGAGAGAGCTGAGGGCATTCTTTAGTTCTGCCGGGATAAAGTCAGAGGTGAGGATGCGGCCGGCTGAAGGTGCATTTCTGGCATCCTTTAGTTTGGGGTTGACTTCTCTTGAGAATGCCTTGTCTCGGGAGATGTACTTTCCGTTTTTGACTAAGGTGCGTGCAATTGCATCTGCGCTGACAGGACATGGTTTCCTCTTCGCAGTTCTGCCAGTGAGTCGATTAAGCATCTGCCAAGCTTTGCGGCTAGAGTGGGTGAAGTCGATGCCATCCGCTGCATCCCTCCAGCGAGTCTTGCGGACCTCGTCAAGAAGGGATTTGAGCTGTGAGGCAAGTTAGTCAGCAGTCTCTGGTTCGGAGGCGTTTATGTACGCATGGTGGAGCCTGTCGCATTCGTCGTCCCAGCCAGGAATGTACTTCTCCCTGCAGCGTCGAGGGATATGGGCCTTGGACGCTGAGCTTACTGCATTCATGAAGGCAGCATATGTAACGTTCACGTCAGTGTCCCGGGGGAGGGTAAGTCAGCTGCTAGTACGTCTAGCTTGATCTTGTAGCAGTCCCACTCTGCTTTCTTGAAATTCCATTGTTTTACTGGAAGGGAAGGTGTTGGGGCAAAGAGTGGGGTGCCTTTGATGAAAACAGGTCTATGGTGGCTGTGGGGGATGCGATCGAGAACTAGCTGGAGTGTTGTCGGAGGTGCCTCGCCACCAAGCAAGATCAGGGTTGGTGGAAGAGTTTCAGCGGGGAGAGTAGAAGGTTGCTGGTTGATGGTTGTTAAAGAGAAGGGTAAGGTCTAGGTTTGACGCCCAGTTGCATAGCTCCGTTCCGTTTGTGGTGCAGTAGTTGTAGCCCCACTCGGTGTGTTGACAATTGAAGTCTCCAATATACAACACAGGCGGAGGTGCTTGAGGCAGTGCTTCGGTGTCAAGCACAGCAGGAGGTGGCTTTTCAAGGTTTATGATGTGCAAGCCTTGGACCTTGATGAGGTGCCACTGGAGATCAGAGTCTTCATCAGAAGTGGCAATGGTGGTGAAGTCACTGATGTTTGATTTCACATATGTAGCAATTCAGTGATGTTGGCTGCTGGGAAAGGCCTGAAGGTGAAAGCCTGGTATCTTGGCTTTGCTTTCATCTAAAAGATGCATGTCTTGGAGGAGGATCGCGTGCACATTATTTTGAATGGCTATGTGCTGCAGGATTTCCTTCTTTGCAGGGGTGAAACCCTTGATGTTGAGTTGTAGGATTCCTGGCGTCATTATCAGTTACAGTGTACTTAGCAAGTGTGGGACAAAGGCAACTGTCACTACAGGAAAGCAACAAGGGCCCGAAAGGGGGAAATACTATATACAATATATACAAAGTTCTCTCAATAAAGAGTCTGTTAGTAGGCAATCGATGCCAGAAAACACAGTTAGGAGCGCACTTGTAGACTGGGTGACCGAAGTCGGACAACTCGTTGGCCGACAGAGATGTTACCGGGGTGGACCATGTGGAGGTCAGTTGTCGTGCCAACCCCCATATGTTGGTGTATAGTGAATACATCCTGACTAAATCCACCACAATCACCATACCCTTGGAAGGGAGGCAATACTGCGTGAATAGCTCAATATCATCATATTTTTCATTAATCTTCACTCCACAACAAAACTGACACTTTGCGATAGCCATTAGGAGTTTTTTTTTATTGTTCATGGTTACTTTGGAGTCCTCTTGACCATTCTTAGCAACTCTAAGGCTGAATTCTAATTTCCACCCTAAACACTCAAGCCCTGAAACCTTACGGACATAACTGATGTTACCTGTAAGCGCAGCTGTAGTGTTTGACTTCATGAGGGTTTGAAAAGGTATAAAAAAGAGAAATGGGACACACCATTGTGACATCACATTGCTTGGAAACCGGGCATGATAGTTAAATATATAAGAAAGCCACACCTCCAAAATTTATCTGACAATTGACACTCTGGGACTTTTTACTCTAGGTCTACGAGGCTGACAGAGAATGCCATCTCACCAATATCCATAAATTTTAGCAAACCAATCAGAAACTCAGAAAATATACTGCCTGTCCAAAAAAAAGTTGCATTTAGATGTAAATAAACAAATAATATGACTGGATCATTATTGCAGCGATTATGTTGTTTCAGCTGCCAATAATTATTTTAACCCTAACTGCTACTCATTTCTTCAAAAAATCATGTTGGAAGATGTACGCCTTGGTGGCAGAAAAGATGTTGCAGTATTTCAGAGGGGGTAAATTATTGGCCTGCATCTAGTAAGAAAACAGTGAATGGAGAAAACAAGCATGAGGAATCATTTTCACAACCAAATTAGTCACCACAAAATCCTGACCTTCACCACATTGAAAGTTATTGCGATGTGCTGGAGAAGACTGCAGAGTGGTTCAACCATCTCGTTGTCAAGACAAGATCTCTGGTCAAAAATGAATGCAACCCCAATTGAAATAGTTGTCAAAACAAAGACACAACAAATTTGTACTGTAATCAAAGCTACAGGGATTCCAATTAAATATTTGAGTATGCCTGGCAGTGTATATGAAGATATGTTAGCTTAAATCCTATGCAGACATTTGACTTAAAATGCAAACAACCTTACATAATGCAATAAATAACTACAATAGCAACAAACCGTCACTCACAGATAAAGTTTTTGGTGGATTTTTTTCTCTTCACCATCCATGCTTGATTTGTTTACATATGTGTGGGATGGACAACCATCTATATGTCACCAATTTCACTATGAACTATGGGCATGTCCCTCAGGAAAGTCTACACATACTGTATATGGACTCACACTAAGGGCACATAAAGCCGTCAAAAAGTCCACATCAAAGCCTTTACGCACTTGGCGATTTTGCGATGGGACTGCCCAAAGCCCACCCCAACTTACCGGAAATGCGCCTCAAAGTCCGTGACTCCATGAGGGTGGATATTAGGATTCAGCCTAAAACTTCGGAGCTACTTTTACCTGAAGAAGTTTAAGTAAATTACCCTTAAAGCAAAAAGAAAATTCTGAGTGGTTATGTTACGAGTTACAAGCCTATTTTGGAGAAGTTACTGCGGCTTGTTAGGAGCTACTTTAAGGCTTCATGATTTTATTTCTACAGTCCTTGATCTCTTGCGGAGTGAGGTAGGTGAGGATCGATCCTCACTGTTCAATGTGCAAGGGTCCTGCCAGGAATTCAGCACTGGTTTCCAGATTGGGTCATTTTTCAGCAAAACTGGGAAACTGTTATAAGAAAAATGCTTTCTTTAACAGTATTTCCTCGAGAGAGGTCAAAGGACCAGCTGGAGATGGAGAGGGAGGGAGGGTGCCAGGGAAGGAGAGGGAGGGAGGGAGAGAGAGAGAGAGAGAGAGAGAGATTTGATACTCCTTTAATTTAAACAGTAACAAGCAGCACATCAAAAACATTATAGAAACAGCACGGCAACATTACGAAAAAAACTGTACGATCAAACTTTAGGAAAAGAAAGACTTCTCATACGACTGCTCAAAAAAAGACAAACATAAATAAGTAGATTTAAGGTTGAACAGAAAGAAAGGGCTTTTTTTTTTTACACTTCATAACCTGTAAGCCCCTCCCATCCATCTCATGCCAGATGTACAGTAAGGCCGTCCAAACCATGTGCACAAATAGCTCCCCCTACACACCAAACTGCCTCAAACCCAGTCACATCATTTTTGAGCTCGGCGTGAGCGTACTCTACGCCAGGGGTCTCAAACTCAAATGAGGCGGGGGCCAATGCTGGCACTGTCATCTCAGTGGGGGCCCACTTCAGTGCTCGAGCATCAAAATAAAAGCACAAATATTTCTGAAAATGCGGTTTATTTTCAAATTTTGTATAATAATAATAATAATGCAAAACAATTAACAGTGAGTGCAAATGTTTTTTTTTTTCTCCCTCATTCTTAAATAATAAATTAAATTCTTTCATGAACTGATAGCACTTCATATTAAATAACACAAAAAGAACATTTTAACGGTTAGTGCAATTATTTTTTTCCCTGAAATAACGTATTTACAAATTTCACTCAACCGACAAATGATTCCTGAGTTTATTTCTTGCCAGATACCTGGCAGCGCTTCTGTTCGCAGAGCTGAGCAATATTTGCTGTGATGGAGGTTGCACCTGAAACTCTGAGATGAGCATCTGTAAGCCTTGTCCTGTACCTGCTTTTATTAAAGTTCATTGAAGAGAACAGTTTCTCACACACACATATGTGCTTCCAAAAACGCACATTACACGACTGAAAACTCTGAACAGCTCTGGGAATGAAGGAAGCAGCTCTCTGAGAAACTCTCCAATCTTGTCTGCTTTTCCCTGTGCCTCTCTGAATTTAATTTTCAGTTCACTGTTGCACTGTAAGTCAATGAGTTCAACTTGCAACCTGCTGGAGAAACTCTCCACATCAGCAGAGAAGGGGTCTGCAAACAGCTGGAAAGTGTCGCAGTGTGCCTTGAAATCAGCTAAACGCTCATCAAACTCTTGCTGTAGGTTTTCAATAGCAGAGACATATTCATCACCACTGAATGCTATTCCCTCTTCCACCAAAGATCTGCATGCAGCAAAATGACAGAGGTTTTTTACAGACAGTTGAGATTTCCACAGTCTCAGTTTTGTGGAGAAGGCCTTGACGCCCTCATAGGCTGTTGTGATGAGCTGACCAGGACCCTGCAGCTTTAAGGGTGAATCTTTTCACTTCAGCTCTTAACTCAAAAAATCTGTTCAACACTTTTCCCCAACTGAGCCAGCACACCTCAGTAAAATACAGTACGTCACCATATGATGCTTCGATTTCTTGCAAAAAAGCACGGAACTGGCAGTGCTGTAACCCTCTGAACCTGATGTAATTTACACATCTCAGGACGACTGACATGACATGATCACAATTCAAGCATTTGCTGCACAGTGCGTGCTGATGTATAATGCAGTGCAGCGCAACTGCTAGGTCTGCATTTTCCTCCGCTAACTTTTTCTGAACCAGTGCTACCAGTCCATTTTTTCTGCCCGTCATGGACGGTGCACCATCTGTTGTAATGCCCACCAGTCTGTTCCACGGCAGACCAAGCCGCTCCAGTGCGCCACACAGTTGCTGAAATGTATCTTTTGCTTTGGTATTCCCATGCATCGGACTCACACTTAGCAGCTCTTCTGTCACCTCAAACCTGTCATCCACACCCCTGATGAAAATTGCAAGCTGAGCACTGTCAGTTGCATCAGTGCTTTCATCAAGTGCCACAGAAAAAGCATTGAAACTTTGTGCTTTGTCCTTTAACCGCTCATAGATATTGTTTGAAAGTCCGTCAACCCGCTCTGCCACAGTGTTCGCCGACAGAGCAACTTTGTTAAACAAGCTTTTCTTTTCACAGAATAATCAGCAACTCGTAGCATGCAATCTTTCAGAAACAGCCCCCCGGTGAATGGCTTTCCTGCCTTGGCGATTAATTTGCTGACCATGTAACTTGCCTCGACTGCAGCATCCGCGTCCTTGCCAGCCTTGTGGAAAAGTTGTTGCTGGGATTCCAGGCCTGTTTGTAGCTGCTTGGCCCGCTTTTTCCTGTCATCTCCCTGGAAGTTGTCATAATGCTCTCTGTGTTTACTCGTGTAATGGCGCTTGAGATTATATTCCTTCAGAACTGCAACTTTCTCCTTACATATGAGACAGATCGCATTCCCATGGAACTCAACAAAATAATAATCCAATGTTCATCTTTCCTGGAATTGTCTGCGTACGTCATCCACTTTTCTTTTACGTTTTGAGAGTGACATCATCGGTTCCTTCTTCTACTCCCATCTTATCGGTTTCTTCTTCTACTACGGCTTTTCGAGATGTTTCTTCTTCTGTGCTTCGACTTCACGCCGTCAGCACTTCCCTTGAAATCATTTTGGATTTATAATTTTTTTATTCAAATCATTTTTATAATTTAATAATTTAAATATAAAAAAATACTTGAAGGGCCAAATTGCATTTAAATTGTTATGTAAAGTCACGGGCCGGATGTACCACGGGCCAGGAGTTTGAGACCCCTGCTCGACGCTGAGGCGTGCTTCGACAAACCCCCTGAAAACCAACAGAGGGTCCGTTGGCCCACTCCCCCGAATCCTGTTTCGTATGGTCACCCAAACCGCCAGCTTGGCCTGGCCAAACAAGAAATTCACCAAGCAGTACTTGTGTCTGTTTGCAAAACTGTACCCTGGCCCAAACACGAACAAAAGGTGAGTAAAAATAACCCCCATCCTCCCACACAGAACCCTCAGTAAAGCAAACAACCTGCTCAGTCTATTGCAAAAATAAAAACGTGGGCAAAGGATTCATCCTGAGAGCAGAACGGACATGCCAAACTGTTCCCTGGGTCAAAATGGGCCAGATGCACAGCAGAGGCAATGGCCCTGTGGACCAGCCTCTACTGCAAGTCTCCAGACCGCTTTGGCAAGGGCTGCTTATAAAACACCCTCCATCCAGCTGCCGGTACTACGGCATCAGCAAACACCCCCTGCCACTTATTTTGTTTGACATCTCTCGAAGCTTGTAATTGGCACGCTTTTATACAAGTTACATATAAGGCCTTCTTGCTGGCATCTTCGAAACTGCTCATGTGTGGGGATGTAAAGGAGAGGAGGTACCCCTCCCTCTCCTGCCAATCCCCCTCTGATGCAGACACCCGCAGCTCTGGGAAGATCTTATCCTCCCCCTGACCGGGGTGAGTATGCAGGCTGTCCAGCTCCTCCCGAACCGAAACAGGCAAAGCATCCATCACGTTCAGCATCAGACTCTCCAGTGTGCGCACTGAATACGTGCTCAGCTGCTGAGCCACTGCCTGTGCAGGTTTCCACCCTAACCCGTCTGGGTTCCGTAAGTGAACAAGCCTGCAGATGCCTGCTTCAATAAAATGCCTCTGTAAGGCGGCTGGAAAAATTCCGCCCAGCGGTATTAATGGGTTACCAAACAGTGGTTCTTCCAAGACCCACTGACCAGGAACCCTATCCCAGTTCCAAGAGACCTGCAGGAGCTTCCAGTCTTTCAACACTGAGCCATAAAAACCAGAGCATCGGGCAACATTGAGATTATCCGGCTGTCGCAGAAATAGCTGCCGATCCAGCCCCAAGCCACCATAGCACCTCCGAAGGCAGCAGGCAGGCCCTCTCCAGCATACATCACTATGGTAAAGCAGTCTCTGCACTGCCTGCAAGCGGAAGGCAGCCACTCTGTTCTCAAGGTCGATGAGACCCTGCCCACCTCTCTGGAGTGGCAGGTACAGCACTGCTGCTTTCAGCCAGTGCTGCCCTGACCAGAAAAAGTCAACTAGCACCTTCTGAACATTTCGCAACAGGCCCTGTGGGGGTGTAAAATTGTCAACTTATGCCACGTTATGACTTGAAAATCATAACAAAGAAAACCAGCAATGACAACTTAAACAAATTTATTCTTCACTGATAAAAAAACCTCTACAAATAATCCACTGTTTAATCTTATAATAACACTCTAATGCCACTACGAAACTCTGTTGCCAAAACAAAAACTCTGCCTGCACTGACCAAAATCACAGCATTTATATAGACTAGCAACATTCTGGAAAGATCTACAGGATTCCTGGGTAATCCCGCCCCCTCCAGACAGGAAGATGCCAGAAGCTTCTAGAAAGCACTAGTCTATTTCATCACAAAGAAGTGGTATTGCATCAGATCATGTTTTTCTGCAGACATACCACTAGAGGGTGCTAAATGATAACCAAAATAAACAAATCGCTGACCAGTCATAATGGGCATTTAAATAGTGTCGAACAAATCTCCATTTACAAATGATATACAGTGCTGTACACAAAATACTCAAACGTAACACACTGAGCAGCTGCCACCATGTTGTTAATCACGAGTGCTCTGCCCCTGTACGACATATTCGGCCAAAACCTTTTCCACCTCGCTAACTTATTAGAAACCTTTTCGAGGATACCCTCCCAGTTTTTATTAACAAACCCATCAGTGCCCAAGTGCACCCCTAAAATCTTAAGCCCCTCCTGACCCCACTTCAAATTCCCAGGGAGTGCAGGGGCTGACCTCTCCCATCATGGGCCACAGAGCAGAGCCTCGCTCTTGCCCCAATTAACTTTGGCTGTAGATGCCCTCTCCATAGGCCTCAAAACAAGTTTTGAGTGCATTAACATCTTTGTGATCGTTGACAAACACCGTAACATCATCAGCATATGCGGATATAGTTGCTACCTCTGGCACAGTCCCTGGCACCAATACTCCCTTCAAGGTACTGTGCAAACGTCTCAGTAATGGCTGAATTGCAAGAGCATAAAGTTGACCTGAGAGAGAGACAGAGAGAGAGAGAGAGATCTGCTGGCCATAATTTGTTTTCTCAGCATTGGCATGGCATTATAATGCTTACTGGAAATACTGTACAAAGTCTCGGCCATCATTTCAATGATATGAGACATCATATTTTTCATTATCTCAAATTCTTAATGGGATATGATGTGTTGCATCCAGCAACAACTGTTCCACTCAAATGCACCAGAGTCTGAAATGGAACCATTGCACACCAGTGTGGGCTTCAAGAACATTTGCCACCTCATGTATAATGGGACTTCTTTGACTAACTGGGCTCCCCATGAATACACAGTACATGGGCCCATGTCTGTAAAGCCATTCTAAGACAGGAGCACTGATCCCAGACCACCTCCTCATCATGTTTTCTATGAGCAGAAAATACAAACCCGAGCATATATGAGCATTCTGATTAGGAGAAGTAATCCCTCCCCTCGCCACATAATGGAGTTAAATTATCACTCACAATATTTGCATTTGGTCAGAAACCAGGAATAAAATGCAAATATTCAGCAAATTAACCAAACAGACACAAGATTATAGCCACCTGCCTACTATTGTGTAGGTCACCATGGTGCTGCAAAAACAGCTTGGTCATTCTGATGTCCACTTGAATGCCAGGACCCAGGGTTCCTCAGCAGATCATTTCCCAGAGCATCACACTCCCTTCACCAGCTTTTACTCCAACCTTAGTGCATCCTGGTGCCATATTTTCTCCAGGTACATGATGCGCGTGAACCCGACCAATGCACATGATGTGAAACACACAGAACTCACTGGACCATGTGACCTTCATCACTTGCTCCAAGGTCTAGTCCTGATGCTCAAATGCCCAAGGTAGGAGCTTAATCGGGGACAGGGGTTAGAATGGGAACTTTAACAGGTCTCCAGCTACAAAATGCTATAAGAAGCAGGGTCGAATGCACTGCATGTTGCGACACATTCCCCACGTAAGTATCTTAAAGATTTTCAAGGAATTGTATCACAGTTGCCTTTCTGCCCATCTGGCTGAGACAGGATGGCCTTTCCTGCCCAGGTGCATCAATGTCAGTAGGCAGTCACCATTGTTCTTGACTCGGAGCACCGCAGAGGCCTTTCTGCTTCAGAGATGCTCCGACCCTCTCATCTGGCTATAACGATTCGGCTCTTATGAAAATCACTCTCGTCCCATTTTTCCCACATCCAACACGTCAACTACAGGCACTAACTGCTCGCTTACCATTTAGGGTTTGTTTGCAGGCCTTTTCATGTGCCATTGTTACAATTAATCAGTGACCTTTGCTTCATCTGTGAACAGTTTTAATGTTTTGACACATTTCTTTTTAAAATCGAGTGACCAGGTCATGATTTCTGGAAAGATACATTGTTTTTGAATTTTTCAAATGTATTTTGTTGGCACTTTGAGCACCACAAGATGAGTGCAATTTAGTCCCATTATTTTCAAGAGGAAGACATCTCTACCTGCATTAACATTCAGTTGCACTGCCTTTAACGGATCACAACATGCATTCATCATGCCGTTGTTTCGACAATCTTATGCAATGTTACGGCATTTATTTCTGACCAGGGTTGCAGCAATTTTTGGCCGAGATCTTGCATTGACGGCAGTAGAGTCAAACCACTCCGTAAATCCTCAATGCTCGCTATGAACCACTCTTTCGTTTAAATGCAATGAATCTTGGCATTGTCATCCCAAAATATGCCTGTTTTGCGAAGGATTTTAAAAATCCATTGATGGGATAACCTGTTCAATCAGTACATTCAGGTAATCCGTGGACTTTATTGCTGCATTTCCTGCATTACATTGTTCAACCTAGACCTGATCAATTACAACAACCCCAGGTCATAACACTGCCTCTGGAGGCTTGTAGAATGGGCACTATGTATGGTGGGTAAATCACTTCATGGGCTTCCTTTCTTACCTTGACACACCAATTGCTCTGGGATAGGGTAAATCTGGACTCATCAGACTACATGACCTCCATTCATCCTATGGAGGAAGGAAGTATTCTACCCATCCCCCCGTCCCCATCATTTTCTACCTGGCTATCCTCTCCGCTGTTGTCTTTTGAATGCCTCTCCAGAACCCCCTGTGGGTCATTCAATGGTTTTCCCCTCCATTTATGTTTCTGTGAACTTACTGTAAAGAACAAGCCACTTTGTTCTGCTATGAATCTGTAAGAGCCCATTCTAGGGGCCTCTTTTTCCTGGTACTGGGCAGGGGGGCCCACAGACTTCAGTGGTTGGTTTTTGTTTATAACAGTTGTTCAATTACTTGGTCATAAGTTCACCAGCATGATAAATTTGATTTAAAAAAAAAAAACTATCAGCTTTAATCTCTGGATTCCACAACACTCCAAATTCTAATGTTTATGCTCCCAAGCAAGTTAAAGTAGTTTTTTCCCAGTTGGCCTCGGAGCTGTTTAGCCCTGCAAGTTCTTGTAGCATTGTGGAAGTGGAAATGCTCAAGTAAATATCGCCATGAGTTCTGCTGTCTATTTTTATGATAAGACTTCACCAAGCATTTTAGTAATCTCGAATCATGAATGTACATGGCTTTCTTTTTTCCAACCCATTTCCTCCACAATGTTGACGGTTCACCAATGTCATTCCAAGTTTTAATAATGCATTGGACGATTCTTAACCCAATTCCAGTGATTTCAGCAATCTCCTTAGTTGTTTTCTTTGCTTGGTGCAGGCCAATACTTTGCCCCCTTTTGAAACACAGCAACACTTTTTCCACGAGCATGATATATTTTCCTACGTGGATTTTTCAGAGATGAGAAGCGATACACTGCATCAGTCAAGGTTAAAAATTTATTGCCAGCTGGAACATATCAAATACTGGTGGAAAGTTTACCCTTGAAGCACATTGTGACTGATTCATTTCAAATCCATTTCAGTGGTGTCCACAGAGCCAAACTGATGAAGATTGTGTCTGTCCAAAAACTTGTGGACATGAATGAATGAACTATTACCTCATTCTTATTTTATCAGGCACAACTACTTAAATGTTTATCCTGTACAGTTTGTACAACTAGCTGATCTTGTGTTACCTGCAATAGCTGTACATCATCTGCAGTAAGAACATCATGGTGGATATCTCTTGGTTATAAATTATTATTCTGTTCAGCAAAAAGATATGTGCAAATATACATGTTCCACATATCACATATTTACCAAAAATAACAACATTAGCATACCCAAGCAGTCATCCTGTAAATTATACCCAGTACATGGCACTTCAGCAGCAATCCTGGGAAAGTGACCTTTGGTGCTCTCCCGGAGACATTGTCTCTAGAGTCAGATAAGAGGGGATGTATTGAATTGTATATGGCATGGTTAGACGTCAGGGCTTTTCAGAAAAATTGATAATCAGCAATTGCAGCTGTCAGCTAATATTTCCGTATGGTACAGTATGTGACCACAAAGAGTCCTAATCAGAAATCAATATTTTTAGCTGCAGTTCCTGTTTCGGTTATGTCTTGCAGTAATTTATGGGACCAATGACAATAGCAGCTCTGCATTATAAAGTACATACAGCAGGGATAATTAGCTTATTCCACAATTCAAACTTTCACCTCTGGATATTTCAGTGGTGAGCAGCAAACTCATCGATTAGCATTGTTGTGTCTTTATGTCGATTCTGATGTGGCACCATGAAAACTACTTACATTAATTACCACCCTTTGTTAAAGTTTATGAGGCAAATTTGGATGATTTCTGAGATTAGACTGTTATCAAGCTCATCGTCTGCTCATCAGGGTTTTCAAAAATAACCTCAACAGACGAGTGATCTCAGAAATGAAAGCAATTTCTCGTCAGGAAATGCTTTCTGTTTGGTGCACAACAGTTCCAGTAAGTTGCCATGACAATAATTTTTGAAGGTCCGTTCCACTAGACAGAGGATATATATTCTCCAGACAAATGATCCAGTTGAATAAAGATTAGCAATAAAACAGAGACTTGGATTTAATAGCACCCTGAGGACCAGTGGTAAGTGATTAGGTCTCCATCTGTCGCAGATTTTTTTTATGGCAAAATCAAAAGGAACCTGGGAAGTCAGCACTTCTCAAATGCTTTCAACAGTCAAGTCTCTGTCATTGATTCCAGGTTCCCAAAGATGCCTCTGGTGGCATGGGAGGGGGCGGAGGCAGGGGGGGGCGGAGGGAGGGGGGGGGGGGGGGTTGGCAGGGACAAGGCAGGGGAGGAGAGGACAGCAGGAAATAAGATGTATAGAATGGTGACAGCAGAGCGGATTCTGGGCTCTGAGGGAGACTCTAATTCTCATGTCTGCTCAGCACTGAGTTCCGTCCATTACAGCGGCATCATTCACACAGGCATTGGCTCCCACCAATGTGCTGCGCTGTATGCAGGCTTTACTATCTGAGAAAGGAAAGAATGTGGACTTTATTGAACTCTCAGGTAATGGTCCCCTCTTCATTTCACCCATCCTGCATAGGTAGGAACAGAGGGCAGCCACTGTGCAGCACCCAGAGACTTGGTCAAGGGCAATGATGATGGTCTTGAAACCTGCAGAGCTACACAAAGGGAGAACAAGGCAAAGCCGGGACTCAAACCTGTACATTTTTTTTTTGTATAGTGAGGCAATAGCATTAACTGCTGCACGACCATACTGGCTCTAGAAGTAGACTCAAAGACTGTACAGTTATTAGAGGACAAGACAGGCAAAAATAACTTCACTTGAAACCATTTCAAAAACAGTTTTATGTTTGTAAAAAAAAAAAAAAATCCATTATATTTCATATTTTTTTTTCTGCAACAGCAAATGCCATAAGGGGCTACAAAAAGGTGCACCCTTCCATGAAACTTGGAGAGTGCGATTCTCATTGCAGCATGCAAACTGAAGCAGGTACAAAGACTACAGTTGAATATGGTAGCCAAGAATGGAGAAGTAAAAGCCCCAGGTGCACAACTGTGGAAGTACACCAGAGTCTCTAGCTTGAGAAACCATGTGAGAAACAGGCACTTCTCAGGTTCTCAGCTGGAAGGTATATTGAATAGCATACAAACATCAGAATCTGTAGCAGCGAGGAGACTGCTCCTGGATGTTGGCTGCATCGGCTCAGTTTAAAAGACAAACCCACCACTGAAACTGTAAATTAATAAGAAAAGGTTAATATGAGCAAAAGAAGACAAATATCAGATCACCATAGGGAAAATCCAACTTTTTCCTCACCACTGATTTAACCCACCTTCAGGCATTAGTACTCTCCTGCCTGGACTACTGTATCTCTATTTGAGCTGGCCTTCTGGCCTCAACCGTGAAACCCACGTCGCTGACCCAGAATGCTGCAGCTCGTCTGAGCTACAACCTCCCAAGATACTCCCACGTCACCCTTGTTATCATTGCCCTCCACAGTTGCTTATCGTGACTCACATCAAGTTTAGAACATTAGTAGCATACCAAGCAACAAAGATGACAGCGCCAGGCTATTTTCAGAAGATCAGTAAACCACGCACACGTGCCAATCCTCTCCATGTCACAACCATTGTGTCCTCTTAATTGTCTCCTTCCCCTTTCTGGCAACATTTGTGTGTTTTGCAGTTTTGTCTCTTTTAATTGATGTATTGTCTTGTCTTTTCCCCCATACCCCGGTATAACTCATCATTGGGACGGTGTTCCTGTTAATCATCAGCTTCAGTCTGCTCCTCAAAGTCAGTTTATTAGGTACACCTCCAAAACCTTCATCGGTCTCCAGAATTGGGACTCTGTACCTGCTATACTCTCTAGTCCTGTTGTCAAGCGGTACTGCTTCGGTGAAGGGAATTCACCATCTGGCCTCTGCCCCCAGATGTCAACTGGGCGGCTGCAGAAACACCCCTTACCCTCTCCATTTAACACCTACCAAGCTGCTTTGTGCCTCTTACTGTTCTGGGCTTCGGCATCACCACTCCCACTACCATATTCCTATCAGTAAATACAATGTTGTACCTATCTTTGATTTGTCTGGTTCCTTTGGTTCCTTGTCTGGATCATGACACTCCATTCTGCCACCAGTGGTCAACTGCCGCTCCCCCCACTCCATTCTGGTACTGTCTGGTCATGTCTCTTGTCTATTCTGGCTCCCATGTGGTGTAATGGCCAACCCACAGAGGCCAGAACCACAAAAGCTCTCATTACAATTAATTTTTGTCCACAGGTATTTCACCAGGTCTTTTTTTTGTATCGTCATTACCGGTATTTGAAATGTTACTTCCCTCTTGGGTCCTTGGCTCTCCTTGTCCCTTCAAGTGCACATTGTGCTGTACATCATTCTGGACAAGAGCATCTGCTGAATGACAATGTAATGTAATTTAATTTAATGGACAACATCCAAGAGTCATATCTTCACAGATAAGTAAGAACCATTCATGTAGTTAATTTGAAGTTTGTAATTTTTTCAACGTGATCTCTCTTCAAGACAGAAATATTCAGAATCTTGGAAATTTCACACATGGGAGAGCCTTCCCTCTCAGAACATCAATTTCCTGACAAGCATCAGAGAAACCTCTTCCTTCTTCCCATGTTTAAAACAAAATTGATCTCCATGAATTCCAGTGTACTATATAGAGTTGAGTCCATATAGAGCTTTGTCCAAGCTAATGGCTTCTAAGTGGTTTCTTTTACAGAAAATAATTACACCATCATGATGAGGCTGAAGTAATAAAGTGCACTCTAAGTGCTCTAGAGCAATGGAGGTTAAAAATTGGGCTTTGCATTACTATGAAAAGCACTGAGGAAAAAAATTTCAAATTGCAATTGTGATTTATTCCATTATGAAAGTCTTGACAAGACGAAAACCTCACCCCTCACCACTTAAAAAAATACCTATCCTGACCTCCGGTACTTCTGCAAAGCTAAATATTAGGAAAGAAAATTGAAAAATTATCATTCCACAAATTAACCCCCCCTACCCCACTCACACTGACCGGCACAGCAGGTGCTACAGCAGGAATACAGCTGCACCCTCATGGACATGGAGTAAACAAAGAAACTGCACGTAGACACCCCCTCTGATTAAATCCTGGGAACAGTCAGCAATGCAGTGATGCAGTCTCTAGCACTGAATCACACATTTACATCGCAAAACCCAAAAGTATTTGGACAGTGACTCAGTTTTTGTTGCCCTGGGTCTTACTTCCAGCACTTTATATTCAAAACAAAGCAATTAATATGAAGTCAAATCGCTAACTGTCAGTTTGAGAGTATTTAGACTGCGTGATCTGTGTTAGAATTACAGCACTTTTCATTTATTTTATTCAACTAAAGATAGATACATTAACCTTAATCTGAAATGTATTAGTAATATTAAGCTCCTTTCTGCAAATCCTTTATATTTGATCTGTTAAAGACATAGCATATCATGCCTAAAACTGCATGAATGTCCATCCAATTGAAAATAGGAAATGCAAGTTACCGGTAGTTTATGTTCTCCCATGGTCACCAAGTATAAGTGAATGCAAAACAAAGAAATGTTTGAAGAAATGAGTGTAAATGTAAATGTGCCATTAATAAATGAGATTTTTATAATAATTAGACACATTCTTAGATTCTTGTCACTCTTGTATTAATTTTCAATTGTTTTGTTGCTCAGTATAGAAAGAATGCTAGGAGTGCTTCAGATGCTTAGACACATCAGGTCAAGAGTCCAGCATGGATCGACCCATTACCCGCAATTATCTCAAAATCAGTTTTGAATCCGAACTGACCCACAAAAACAATAACTACACAACTACACATTTTTTTTTAAATATGCTTTATATAATTTAAAGATTGGCTGACAGATGAAGCAACCTATAAATGTGGAACTTATTGAGCATTAAAGTGACGGATGAAATTGTGGTGTCCGACTATAATTGATTCAAATTCTTCCAGACATCTGACTTGGCCTTCAAGCATGAGATGTCAACAATCGGTATTCATCAACAGTTATTTTTGTTCTTACGTCATCCAGGATGATCCGTTTCTTACCCAGCGTCACTGTCTATACAACAGAAGCAAGTTCATTACACTCCTGCTGTATAGTATTCAAGGGATTACAGTAGGGTAATCAAAATAACATTATTTCGTTTCTTTCTCCCAAACTGTTAATTTTATTTTCCTCACTCATTTTAATCTCTCTTGGTCATTGCCCCACCCGCACATAATTATGTTTTTGCCCGTGACCCTGAATTAAAACTTTTTTGCCGTGTTCTTGTTTTATGCCCGTGTTCAAATGCAACTCCAGGATTTATGGTGTATGATGACCTTTTTTCATTGACATACGATTAAAACTATTTTGAACATAATTTCAAAAATAAATTTCTTATTGGCTAACTTTTTTGAGCATTACAGAGATCAAGTTTCAGCAGTGGTTTGCTCTCACGCCTTCATTTCGCTCGAGAAGACCTGTCTCTGCAGGGAAATGTTTTTCCGACCAGTTTGAAAATCCAGCTTTATAATAGCAATTTACAAAGCTGCAGGGACATCTGGCTTTTAAAGGGAATGAAAGATGACACTATAATTGGTTTATTTCATATTACGCCTAAAACACGCCTATGATTAATTAAGAAATTATGTACGTTGCCTTTCAAACATGCTCCTTACTTTGCGCCTGGATAACCTGCCTTTAAACTACTGGAAACAAATTTGGACACGCCCTAAATGCACTTGCGCCGCACACTACAGACTGTGCTCTTAGATTGTTGAAATTGGGCCCTATGTGTTATGGCCACTTCTCTGTTTGATTTATTCAATTTTTTTAGCCTCATGATGGGCTGTTTTTTTGTCCACATGAGAGGCAAAGGCACAAACTCAAAATGCAAATACCACACTTAAAATCAATTGAACCCTCTGAACCTTTCTGGCATATGAACCAATGATGAAAGGACACATCTGGCCAAGGAACAGCAGAGCAGCCAAACTATAAAATTATGTCTCTTTCCAAAAAAAACAACAGGACTGTATTCAAAAATGCCTGCAATTCTTACACAGACCACTTGATATTGACGTAAATTCCTCTAAATTCAGTCACTGCACTTTAACCATACCCCAGTCTGCATTTTTTAAATTCAAAATCCAAAGGGTTCTGCATAGGGCAAAAACAGCTAAAACTCTGTCCCTTTCCCAATACTTTAGGGTCTTAATAATTATTAAAAAATAATGTTGCCATGTTCTGTATTGCTACCTTGTTTTTAGAAAAGGTGGGATGCAGTGGAAAATGTAAATAAAAACAAAATAAGATCTTTGCAAATCATTTAAATCCAACATGTTTTATTGCAAATAGTAAAAATGCAACATATGAAATGATAAAACTGAGAAATATTGATCTTTGAAAAATATCCACTCATTTTGAATTTGATTCTAGCAACACATTTCAAAAAAGCTGGGAGAGGGGCATGTTTACTATTGTGTTGCATTACTTCATCTTTTAACAATACTCAGTTATCATTTGGAAAATGACCAGATCAACTACTGTAGTTTTGAAAGCAAAATGTTTTACCATTCTTGCTTGATGTTGTATTTCAGCTGCTCAACACTTCGCAGTCTCTTTCGTCATATTTTTTTCATAATGCACCAAATGTTTTCATTGCGTGACAGGTCTGGACTGCAGGTGTGCAGTTTAACACCTAGACTCTTTTACTATGGAGCCATGTTGTTGTAATACATGCAGAATGTGGTTTGGCTTTGTCTTGCTGAAATAAGCAAGGCTTTCCCTGAAAAAGATGTATGGATGGCAGCGCATGTTGCTCCAAAACCAGTATCCAGCATTTATGGTGTCCCCACAGATATGCATGCTAAGTTGCACATTATTGCACCCCCTAAACATCATGGATGCTGACTCTTAAAATGCGCGCAGATAACAAGCGGTCTCTCTCTTCTTTAGGCTGAAGGATGAGCAGTCGATGATTTGCGAAAAGAATTTCACATTTTGATTGGTCGGACCAGAGGATAGTTTTCCACTTCTCCTCCGTCTATCTTATAGGAACTTGGACCCAGAGAAGGTAGCAGTGTATCTGGATCCTGTCCAAATATATGGTTTTATCTTTACAGGGTAGTTTTATCTTGCATTTGTGGATCCAGCAATGAACTGTGTCCACTGACAGTGGTTTTAAAAAGAGTTCCTGAGCCCATCCATGCATGGATTTCCGACCAGAATCCTGTCTGTTTTTAATGCAGTGCCACCTGAGGGCCTGAAGATCGCAGTTATTCAATATTGGTTTTCGGCCTTGTCCCTTGCATGCAGAGATTTCCCTGAATTCTCTGAATCTTTTAATGATAAATTGTACCATAGATGATTAAATCCCCAAATTCTTAACAATTTTACTGCATGTTGAGAAACTTACTTGCAACACAGTGGAAAAGTCTTAGGCACCCTACTTTTTATTATTTAAAGGACCAGTGTGTAATATTTGGCACCCATTAATATGTTTATATAAGTGTATAATCGCTATAAAATAAAATTTGTTTGGTTTTCGTATCCTTATAATTATGCATTTATTTATACATATAGCAAGGGCCTTGCTTTAGAGATGTTGCCATCTAGCACCGCCATGTTGGTACGGCAGCCCGACCGGACAATCCAGCCAGCTAGAGAAAGCGTTTCGTGTGTATAAATCCCAGTCGTGGAAGATGCCATTTCCGCAAAAGTGTTTTGGTCCTCGGAGGCTGCCGTCTTTTTGCCGATGGGAGGGGTGAGCGTGAGTGAGTGAGTGAGCACTGCAGTCTAGAATCTGAACACTGGATGTCATTGTCCCCCCCCACCATTTAACATACTGGTCCTTTAAAACTGGGTTTAGATATTTCTTTTTTGCTTTCCACATTGGTGTTAAAAAGTACATTTGTATATTGAAATCCAAAATGCTAATTTAAAAAATAATTTATAAATAAATGTTTGTATTTCATTAAAAACAGTTGATACAGATGATATAGTCTTGACAAAACCCTGATGTCAACATCATCGTGGCTGTCTGCAATTACTTGGAGGGACAAAAGTGAGACAGTCAGTCTGCAGAAGAACGGTGGTAAGTTCTCCACTCTGCTTGGACCAAGCAAAAGCCAGTCATCTTATAAACTTATAGCAAAACAAGATGGTGACCCAAACTTTTACAAAAAGCATAGTCACACTTAAATTTGGTTTGATTTAGTTTTTATAGCATTACAGCTCTGTATTGTACATTTCTTAGTTCACTGAAACTTTTAATTTCATTAATTTTTGCAAATATTTTTGTCCCACAAAATTGCTTTAAATGTGCCTAAGGCTTTTGCACAGAACTGTAAATTGTTGAACTGTTTATTGATGTAGTCTTTTAGAGAGTGGGCTCACCATCTTCAATTTTGCGAGACTCAGCCTCACTACGATGCTCTTTTTACACCCAATCATGTTACTGACCTGTTGCCAATTAACCTAATTAGCTGTTTTTTTTCTTTTTGCATTATACAACTTTTCCAATCTTCTGTTGCCCCTGTCTCAACTTTTTTGAAAAGTTGCTGCCATCAAACTCAAAATGAGCAGATATTTTTCAAAAAACAATAAAACTGCTCAGTTTGAACATTTGATATGTTGTCTTTGTCCTATTTTCAATTAACTATGGCGTTAAGGGGCGCCCCGTTGGCTCATCGTCTAAGCGCGTGTACCATAAAGGCTGTGTCCTTCCGCAGCGACCTGGGTTTGATTCTGGCTTGGGTCATTTGCTGCATGTCTTCCCCCATTCTTCTCCCCAACCTTCCTGTCTCTCTTCACTGTATAACTGTCAAATAAAGGGAAAAAAAATTCCCAAAAAATAATCTTAAAAAAATATATATATATTGGGTTTAAATGAATTTCAGATCATTGCATTTTGTTCTTATGTACATTTTACAGAGTGTCCCAACTTTTCTGGAAACATGGTTGCTTTAATTAAAAAAAGGGATGAGCTTACAGCTTACCTAACAATATTATGGGCTGTGGTTGCTGTCGGACCCCATCTGCGTGTCACTAATTAATCATGCCTTCTGGCAGCCACCAAGCTCCAGATAGAGTGCAAGGTTGAAGAGGCACTTCGGTCCTGTCTCTCACCTTCAAACTTTCCACCTAACCACCTCTTCATTCCTGGTGGAGAGAGAAGCAGTGTCCTATCCTGGTCTTATGCTTCTCAGCTGGCATGTTATCCCAGCATTTGACATACCCTGGCACTCATCTGCTGACCCTTTTTAGGGTCCACCATCCGCCACGAGACCCAAGAGTTCGTCACAGCCTGTTTTGTGTGCGCCCCGTGCAAGTCAAGCAACAAGAGCCCCAGCAATCCTCTACAGCCTTTGGAGGTTGCCCATTGGCTATGGGATAGCAAATCTATGGACTACCTATGGACATCAAGCTGCCTTTTTCTGATGGATTTACGATAATTCTATCCATTATGGATCGGCTTTCAAAGGCCCATTTTGTACTGCCAACAAAGCTGTCCACTGCCAAAGATAATGACCCTAAACACACTGTTAATTTATGCAAGAATTATCTCAGTCGGAAAGAAACATCTGGTAACATTAAAGTTATGATTTGGCCTGCTCAAAGTCCAGACCTTAATCAAATGGAGCAAATCTGTTGTAACATCAAAATATTCTCTTTGGAATGAACTTCAAACCATTCAATTTGAGTGAGGAAATTAAAAAAATATGTGAAAACTATGCCTGAAAGAGTAAATGCTGTAATCAAAGCCAAGGGTGGCCACACTGGATATTGACCTTTTCTCTCAATAAGACATTATTTTTGTTTTTACTGTATATTGTTACCTGTTTACTTCTTTTCATCTACATGCTCCAATATTACATGAAATAAATACTTGACTAGTGCTTGGTTTCTGATTTATCTTCATTTTGTTAAGTGTATAATCATCACTGCACACTACTGTGCTTAAGTCACAAAATATACATCTTGAGAAAATTGAGGCAGTGGACTTCGGTAATAAAAGATGTTTTCCCATCCATACCTCACCGTTTGTGAAAATGTGGTTAAGTACTTTCAGCACAAGCCTCTTCAGTTGTATCTTGTCAAAGTCCAATGCCATGCACAGCCGCTATGAATTTTCAGAACAGTATCAGGATACTGTGGGGGAAAAAAAGGTAACGGGGAGAGGGGGGTGAAGCCATATTTTGTCATACTTGTAATATTTTCTTGAATGTAGTCACAATGATAACACTCCAGTATATGGCAGAGAGGTGGATTTTCTTTATGTGTCTTTTCACAATACTGGAAAGATTTCAGGGATAGTTGTCGTCCATTGTTTTATTATCAGCAGATAATTATTGATGCTTTCGATTCAAGTTCATTTTGTGTAGCACACATTAGAGATATAGTGAGGATAAAACTATCACTTGAACCCAAGCAGTTTTTTTTATTAAATTATTTAAAATGATTTTTGGCTCAAATCAGGGCACCAAAATGTGACATCAGAAACAAGTTTTTCTCAGAAAGGATGTGGGAAATTAAAATTAGTAAATATCATCAGCATTTGCCCATAAGTTATTTACTCACAGTTTAGTGGATAAATTCCACTTTGTTACAGACCTTTTCTGGTCAGAACATAGGACGATATTGGACAAATTATCGGGTTACGGCCATTGCCCGATGTGTCTGCTGTGCTAAGGACTGTTACCATGGCAGGCAGGTCTTGAGTGAGTGGCACTGTTCAAAAGTACTGCCACTCCGCAGAAGAACTGACTTATCTTTTGCTGATAACTCAACTTCTTAACCGCTAATTTCCGTCGATTTTGAAAAGTATTAACTCAAATACTAAAAATCATTTTGTGTTTAGTGAATCACGACTGTTACCAATGACAAATTTCAATTTTTATTCTTTGATTATACTCATCAATTTATTGATTTTTCATGTTCGATGGAATGACTCTGTGCACACATTTTATCAGCAACGAAAGCTATTTAATGTGTTGCTGTGAGTTAGCAGATTTCCCCGACTATACCTTTCGTGTCCACAATTTTGCTTGCCGCAAGGACAGTTAAGTGAAAAGGGAATTATGATAAAAAATCATCTGAGTCCATCCTTATTCTTGATCATCGTTCAGCAATTGGCCATCCTCCCACAAGGTAAGATGTTACTGAGTGCTATTTCATGATTTTTCTATATAATTTGTGTTATTGATTCCATATATTAGGATTATAACGTGATTTCTTATCATGCAGTGATGGATTCATTCGTACCCATTCCTTGCCCACCTTAATCCATAGTGATGAAAGTTATGCTTCAGAATATCATTTTCTTCCAAAATATTGCTTGAATTAATTGGACAGGTGATGTTACCCATAAGCAGCTATGACAACTTTCAAAATTCAATATGAAAAGGCGTTTTCTTGCTTGTTTCATAGTCACGCTTTTGTGACCCAGTAGCGTGAAAAGACTCTTATACAAGAGAGATTGCTATTTATTCATATCTCCTCGTGTGGGGCAGCCTTTCTAACTGTAAAAGAATTCACAATACAGTGTTCGCCACATTATGAAAAATTGAAGTAACGCTGCAGTAGGTAAGATAAAAATCAGAGTGGCCCTTGCTGGAGAATTTGAAAGGGTACAACCACCAGTTCCCTCCCCCTCCTTCTCCGCTGCGCTTCAGTCCTGCCTCTAAAGCCCACCCCACAGAGGAGGCCGTAACGCATGCACATTGAAAGATACACACTCAGACCAGCAGGAATAAATATTTTCACTATATAAAGTAATCAGCAGCAAATTCCATTCAGCAAAATAACTAGCTTGTATATATTTATTTCAGTGCGTAGGTGTTGTAATGGTTTTTCAGTGCACATCAGTATGTTCACTGAAAAATAGCAAAAAGGAAGGCTGGATCCAAATGCAAAGAAGAGCTTGGTTTTATTTACCTCTGTTGCACAGCCACAAAGGTTAAAAGGTGAGTATGAAGCAAATAGGAAACGCGGTTCAAAAAAACAGAATCAATAATGAGCTGATCAAACAAAGTCAGCAATAATAAGTGGTTTACGTATAAATACGTGAAAACACTGTGGAAAAAGCCTTTACAAGACATGAGCTTTACAAGACTACACCGTAATGGTGCGAAGTCGGGGCTTATATAGTAACTAATGATAATAGGATAATTACAGACAGGTGGAGCTGATTAGTGGTAATTGCGGGAGCAGGCCGGTTCCCTCAGAATTCCGGAGATGCGGACCTTTGGGGGCGTGGCATGACAGGTGTTTGATGACAAAAACTAAATGATAAATAATAGCGCTAACTGAGCAGTAAAGCACTGATGATGAGAACATTTAGTTGTGAGGCACAGGCAAATATATCAGAACAAACTTCAAACCAATAACACTGCCTGGGCACATCACAAAGACATTTTCAGTCGCTCTGTAATAAAAGAATGCAATCCAGTAGCCTTAGCATTGAAAACAACCTAACATTAGCTCAAATGCAACACCACAGAAACATAAGGGCTGCAGAATGTCACAATGACCGTAGCCATCTTAGCAATATGCTTACACTTTTTGGTTATCAAATTAAGCTGAAATCAAGCAGGAGTAATTTCTTTTCCTCCAGAAATGTAGCCAATGGTGCATCTGTTATACCTCAAACATCTGAAGCCCCATAATGCAGCTGACTGTCTTCACCCTGGAAAAACCACTCAAACAGTTAATGTTAACTCAGGTTTTGTCTCGGGCGCAGCATTTTTTTTTTTCTTTCATTGATCTTCCACTGTTTGCTTGTTTTTGTCGTGCGAGCTGTAGCTGGCCATGGAGGGATAGGAAATGTCCTTCTTCTCAGGTGGTTGTCTCTCTGCCATTTCAGCTCCTCCAAAAACCTGGCGCAGATGATACTGGACTCTTGACTAACGGAGAGAACATGTGTGGAGGATGGGGTCTGAACAACGTCTGCACGTGAAGTGACTGACACTGCATAAAAAAACTACTCCTGGCTCTGATTGTTTTTTGTTTTTTTTTCAGTCAGGGTGCATTCTTGCAAATAGCATTACAAGCACCGAGAGGAGCCAAATCTTCTTTTAATACATACGTGTAATGGTACAATGTTGGATGACCATACTCAACCTCTGCAAAGTTTCAAAACATAAGATACAGGGTTTTTGCCGTAATCCGAGAACGTGATTTCCTGAACGTGATTTCCTTTCTGAACAGCTCGTCCCAAGATCTTCACGAGATTTGGGCAAAACCTGACGTCAGGTGGTTGCGTCCAGTCAGGACAGACCTGGCCAGAGCCAATTACGGCGCTGGACCTGCCAACCCTGGAATCTATTCTATCAGACACAAATGAGCACAAATCATTTAACATGTAGATTTATCAGTATGTCTCCCAAAGCTGTTCGTACATGGTTTTTTTTTGCATGCGAAAAAAAGCAGGACTATTTTCTCTTCCAAAAGACGAAGCCACCAGAAATCAGTGGGTAGCTTTTTTGTATGCCAGCGGCAAACAGCCACACTCAAAGGGAACGTTTGTGCTTGGCATTTCACCGAAGACAGCTTTGTCAATAAAGGATAACTCGATGCTGGATATGTGTCTCAGCAGCTTCTCAAACCTGGAGCAGTTGCATCGATCAAGAGTTCGGAGCCACAAGCTGTAAGTAACGATATAACAGCAAATAATGTAAGTGAAGCTAACGTGTTACGGGTGGCTAGCAGGACCACTAACGATAGTTAGCACTAACAACTAGCCTCAAACGCAGGCTTTGTAAAATATCTGAAGATAAAGCCTGGATCAATACCAAGTGTCCGTGACTAAACGACAGACTCAAAAGCTGTAGGTTTTACCATTTTGTGTTGCTTTACTGCATACGCCTACCTAACGTGATAGCCTGTTGAATGCGGCTGTAGCACTGCAGCTAACGTTGCTAAGTTACTTTTGCTCATGCTTGTGTCCTAAATATGCAAGAGCAAATAATATCAGGAGA
The DNA here is from genome assembly GCA_029692085.1 of Gymnothorax javanicus. Lineage (NCBI taxonomy): Eukaryota > Metazoa > Chordata > Actinopteri > Anguilliformes > Muraenidae > Gymnothorax > Gymnothorax javanicus. The sequence continues at coordinate 80,780,166 of CM056195.1, forward strand.
CATTCAACAGAAGGTGTGGGAACAAAAACCTCATTTGAAGCCAATTTTTTATACTTGTTTGTAATTAGGCTGCTTGGCACAACTGTTCACGGTAACAGAACTTACTGTATGTAAAACCTGTATTGCAGGGTAACGTTTGTCTCTGTCATTGTTATGACCGCTCGGTTACTACCGCATGTTAGTTCGAGTTCCGTGCTACTTAAAAAAATGCTCCTGGTTAACTTATATGTGGTAATTCAGATTGGTATGTCTGTGTTACTTTGGTTAGCATCAAGGTGGTAGTTTCATCATAACGTTACCTGACCGTAGCCGCTACAGTTGAAGCTAATCGGAGAGGTGTTGTACGCGTCTGCAAAGTTGGGCTGATAAGGCTGCAGATAGACCAGACGTAGGCTTTAGGGAGCTTAGGGTATGTGTTTGGGTTTTTTTACTGCTGCTGTGAAACGATTGTTTCACTTACCCATGACCGGTGTCAGCTGGGTACTTTGCTGTGGTGTAGGCTATCGAGAAATGCACTATAACGTGTCGGGTATACATTTCTCTTGCCGCGGTGGAATTTCATCCACCTTTGAAAATTGTTCTGGCCAATAAAAAGCCGAAAAAAAGTGGAGGTCTGACACGGATTTTTTATCTGTAGAAGTCATAGATTCGCTAGCTCCACATAAGCAACTCTTACACCGTTGGTGTGTTTCTGCTACTAACTAATTTTGGAGCTTGGTGTCAGAATTGTGTTTTGTTTTGGTAGAAATGGAGGAAACGGGAGCTTTTAGCAAAGTTTCTTCCAGATAGCTAAGTGGGTGTATAACATGACTATATAACAGTAGAGCTACAACCACATGCATGCAAGGCAAGAAGGTACGAGCAAAACACTAAAATTTCAATTTGCCTTGCATTGACATCCTGCTGTAAACGTTGCTGCTTCCTCCTCCCTTTTGGGGTCGGGTTCGGAATCAAACAAGTACAGTCTTATAGCAATAGATTCCGCAGAGAGCTGTCCTGAAATACCAGCCATCACGGTTTCCTGGTTTCTCAGGTCTGCACCCCCGGAATCGAAGCGGCCAGGCAGCCAATCAGAGCAGCGCCTCAATAGCATAGCCTCCCCGCCCACTCAAAACCGCTCATGTTTCAGGCTGTCACAGACGGGGTGAGAGAGGAGGTCTCACAAGGCCTGGATGTGTGTAGTTTTTTTTTTTGTAACTGAATTCTTAACATTATTTTAAAGACCCATTGGACATGTTTTAAATGACTAAATACAGCATAATGTGGGACCTTTAACATTGGGTCTTGTGGAGAATGGGCAAAATGGCCTGTGGAAGCTAAATGGTTGCAGATAGAGATTAAGTTTGTATTATCAACATATAGGAAGTCATATATGACCTATATTTTGGCTATGTTAAAGTTAACCTCGGATGACCTTGAAAGGTCAAATCAAAATTTTACAAATTTCGAAGGCTTGTAGGCTTGAAAATATTGAAGATAGACAACGTATGTGTATTGAATACTTATAGGAAATCACACATGAACTTTCATTTGCTGAACTTGAACTTGACCTTCAATGACCTTCGAAGGTCAACTTTACATAGAAATTTCAATGACCTATATCCAGTGTTGGGGCAGTTACTCTAAAACGTAATGCATTATACATTACTAGTTACTTTTTTAAAAAGTAATGCCTTACTTTACTTAATTACTCACTGCTGAAAGTAAATAGTCACACTACTAGTTATATTACATTTGATTACTCAGCACCATCATCTGAAATTCACCGTAATGTAATTAATTGACCATATCATGTTAAAAGCTTGCATTTGCCCAGATCAGCACAAATCTTTATACCAGTAAAGAGGACACCTGCAGGATCTCTCTTTCATGCTCTTCAATACAGCAAAGCCAACAGCAAAGTTGTAAAAATCAGCCAAAACAGCACTTCACAGAAAAGTGAGTCAAGTACAAGGCTACAGTACTGGCATAAACAAGCATGAAAAAGGACGTTAGATTTGTTTTTCTGACCTCGTCTCAATCGCCAATATACTCAAAAGGAAGAAGAAGTTGTTTTTCTGGCCTCTTGTCCTGCCAATAGTTGAAGAATTTAAAGTAACGCAAGTAACTAGATCATTTATTTGTTAGTAACTGCAGTGCAATTATTTAAGTTGTCAAAGTGATGCGTTACATTACTGCATTGCTGATAAATGTAATCTGTTTATAGTAATTATTTACTTTGTAATGCATTACCCCCAACACTGCTTATATCACCAACATTGTTACAGATAGAGTATAGGTTGCATTAGAGACATATAGGAAGTCATATGACCTTTCATTTGGTGACCTTCATATTGACATTTGAAGCTCAGATGTGACCTAGTGAAAATTCAATGGCTTGTATCACTAAAATGGTCACAGATGGAGCCTAAGTTTAGGTTACAGACATCTAGGAAGTCACATATGACTTTCATTTGGTGACATTCAACTTGACTGTCGGTGACCTTCGAAGGTCAAACTCTACATAATGAAATTACAATGACTTGTATCACCAAAATGGTCACAGATAGAGCCAAGGTTTGTATAAGAGACATTTATAAAGTCATATATGACACCCATTTGGTGACATCGACCTAACCTTCTGTGACCTATTAAGTTCACAATTGACATAATGAATTTTCAATGACTTGTATCACCAGAACTGCTTCAGAGCTTAGGATTGTATTACAGACGTATAGGAGGTCTCATAAATGTATGTGAAAATTTAGTGACCTCGACATTGACCTTCAATGATTTGAGGATCAAATTTAAATGTATTAATCTGGAGAAATTACAGTAGAAAACTAGAAAGGTTTGTCTATTAAAAGCAGCAGTACCAATAAGGGGAGCTATTATGCTGTGTTCTTTTCCAAGTTACAATATTCTTGGATGTCTTTGATTTATGTAATTCCTAACCCTCTGAAAATCAGGCTGTTCTGAGTGGTCGTCCCCTTTAGAAAATGAGCTCAGTTCTCATTGGCCTGTGAGCAGAGCCACTGGCCCCGTATGTCAATGGACAGTGACGGTGACTAAATTCCCCAGCTACGGGCAAGTTTCTAATACAGATGACTGAATAAGTAGCTAGCTACTCTAGCAAGCTTTTCAAGCATGCATTGAGTATTAAAAGTAAATGTGCAGGCTTAGCAAGGATGGGAATTATATTTGGAAAGAAGTGTGACATGCTGTCACCACAGAAGTTAAAATTAAACTTGGAATTCTGTCTCTCACTTTAAGAATGATCTGAGGCTAGCATTGCTCAATACTGGAAATCTTCAAGCTCATCTGGTAATTATCGTCCGTGATTAAACATTGCTCCTTGCATTATGAAGTTTCAAACTGACAAAGTATGTGAGAAAACATTCTATAGCAACAACAAGTGTGAAAAAATATTGACTTTGATGGAGTTTTCAAGGCAATATTGATGTGATAAAAACAGCAAAACACACACTGTGAACAAACAGATCTCAGGTTAACTGTGCTGATTAACCAGCTGAGACGATACTGGGTGTGCTCTTTACAATGATAGCGATCACTTTGATTACCTAACAACCTGTTTTTTGTATACATGAGCTTACTCATCTGTTTCACTGTTGTCATGAAAATGTGTCAGGATAGGCACATGTGCTCTGTTACTGTTTGTCAACAAATGTAATAATTAACTATTAACATAGGATTTTCTTGAAATTGGCAGCCTATCAGGCTATTGACATTCGAGTTTGATAGTTATTCAAGTGAGAAACGATTATCCTCTTTTCTTGTCTTGGACTTGAAAGTAATGCTAATCATTTTAAAATGGAAGCAATTTCTTCAATCATTTTAATGTATGTACTCCAGATGAAGAGGATAAACTACTTGTGTAATGTCTCATGCGACCCATCGCGAATTTGCGAGTGGGGTTTCCCTCTCCTATCGCAGACCCCATCGTTCTCGAATTTTCCGTTCAACCGGGATCTGCTCCTGCCGCGAGTAATTATGTGTATAACTTTCAAGTTCAAGACAATGAAAGATAGAATAATCGTTTCTCACTTGAATCATTGTAAAGTGCACACCCAGTGTCGTCTCAGCCGGTTAATCAGCACAGTTAACCTGAGTTCTGTTTGTTCAGCGTGTGTTTCGCTGTTTTTATCACATCGATATTGCCTAGAAAACTCCATCTAAGTCGATATTTTTTTCACACGTTGTTGCTATATAATGCAAGCAGCAATGTTTAATCACGGTCAATAATTACCGAATGAGCAGGAAGATTTCTAGTATTGAGCAATACAAAGTGATGAGCACAGCGAACCAGAAACTGCTTCAGCCGCGAGCGATTATGGGTAATGTTGGAACGGTGGATGACACGCCCACTCTTGCAAGATCCTGTAGCCTATATTTTGCAACATAGGATTTTGCGATGGTTGCGGTGGTAGGCATATTGTTTGACCGATCGCCGTCAAAATCAATAGGGCCTATCCCTGATGTAATAGTGACCCACCCTCAAAATTTCAGAGATATCCGTTTGTTACTTTTTGAGTTGTCTTGTTCACAAACAAACAGACAAACAGCACCGATCACATATACCTCCTGCCAACTTCCAATTGGCGGAGGTTAATAATTAACTATGTGAATGTAGCTAACATCGGGCCATTGTTTCATGTCATCTACCCACTCCGCAAGAAGTGACGAGTGAGGCACTGTAACGGAATTGTCCTTGTGACTTTTTTAAACATCCGTACTGTGTATCCACCTCCGTTTTGTTTCTATTTGTATTAGCAAAAGGTTGGCTTTTCCAGCTATGCAACTGTAAACAAAAACATCAACCGGAAGAGAAGAACCGGCAGCCACTACGATTTATGAGTAACGTCACGAAGTCAAGAAAAAGGTGGATAGACAACATCGGAGTTAGCCAGTAATACCCATTATCCATTGTGCGTGACGTCACGCATTTTCGGCTGGGGGTATAAACCTCTATGGCCCTGGTCCTCAAATCACGGTCCTCAAGGTCCGAGAACTGTTAGTTTTCCACATTCCCTTTACCTGGGAGTCAGGTGTAAAGACAGTCTAGCCAATCAGAGGTACTAAGTGTTCATTTACTTACCTGGGATATAAGAAAACCTGAGCTAGATTTGGAATCGAGGTCCAGATTTGAGGATCCCTGCATTATGGTATAAACTCTGCCGTATCTCATATACATTTCCATTGACAACCATCTAAACAGTGTTCATCCCTACCATTTATACGCAATATTTGCACACTTTTGTCAGAAGTTGCAGAGCAACAACGACATGGAAAGTACACAGTTTGATGGTGGTTGTTGTATAAAGTTTTAGGGAGTTTAAAAGGTTGAAGTACGAGATGAATAAAGTGGCTGCATACATTCACTTTCGTTTTGTAATACGACTATGGGCTGCGAGCCATACAGCGAGATGGGAATGAAAATTTTAGTGTATGTAACCAGTGGGGTTTACATTAAAAATAAATTGTCACGACTGTAGGCAGAAAAATGGAAAATAACCACTTCGAAAAGCAAAGAAGAATTCATTTTAATAGCCCAACAGAAACAACTATCTTTATGAATGAAGCTTGAATCGAGCTAAAAATCCGGACACATACCAGTTCTAACATCAACTTTATTGACTGCCTTTACCCAGTCTTGTCTTAGACCATTGTCAGCTAGGAAGCGTAACATTTGGAGTGGTGGTGGGCAATCACATGCGCCTTGACTGAACAGGCCAGTATGTTTTACGTAGATCTTCCTTTTCCACTTACGAAGATATACTATTCAAAAAAAGTAGGGGATATTGGATTTACAAGTACCATGAAATGCAGATCATGAGGTCAGGAAGGAAACAAATGACATAAAAACATTAAGGAAACATTTGTCAATTTATTCGAAACCCTGTGTACAGTCAGTAAAGGACAGATTCTCCAGAATAAGGGTCGACACAAACACAGGGTCACACAGCAAATTTACCACCATTGTGAAACAGAGTCAGTAGCGGGTAAAACCCCTCGGTTGGCTAGACAAGCTCGAACCGGGCGTGGCATACTCCTAACGAGACGTCCCAGGTCATTTTGGGGAACGTTATTCCATTCCTGTTGCAATGCTGCAGCAAGTTCTTGGACATTGGCAGGAGGTTGTTGACGTTGGCGTAGCCGCTGTCCAAGCATGTCCCAGACATACTCGATGGGGGAAAGGTCCGGACTGAGTGCTGGCCATGGTAATGTGGTGATATTCTGCTGCTGGAGGTAATCTGTAACGATCCTGGCCCTATGACATCTGGCATTGACATCTTGGAAAATGAAACGGCCGCCATAACGACGTGCAAACGGCACAACATGGGGTGCCAAGATGTTGTCCCGGTAGTACTGCCCTGTGACACGTCCAGCAACAACATGCAAGTCTGTTCTGCCGGCGGCAGTGATGCCTCCCCACACCATTACAGATCCACCCCCATACGGATCATGTCTAATGACGTTAACGTCATGGAAACGTTCGTTACGTCGGCGCCAAACCCTCCTGCGTCTGTCAAGGAAGTCCACAGTGAACCTCGACTCATCTGAGAACATTACGTTGTTCCATCGGCGATTATCCCAGCGTTGATGATCACGACACCATTGGAGTCTGGCCCTAATGTGACGATCCCTCAAACAGGGAATGACACGAGGGACGCCGGGCGTGTAAGTGAAATCTGTGCAGACGATTCCTGATGGTCTGGCCACTCACTACAAAGCCAGTATCCCTTTGAAGTTGAGACCTTATCTGATTTGCTGTTACCATACGATTTCTCAAGACAATAGTGTGGATGAATCTGTCCTGAGCCTGAGTTGTTGCCCTTGGTCGACCGGATCGTGGTCTATCCTGAACAGACCCTGTAGCACGATGTCTGGACCATAATCTGCTGATGACAGACTGGGAAACATTCATTGCCCTTGCCACAACGACCTGTCTTGTGCCAACCTGTAGCATGCCAAGGGCACGTAACCTCTCCTCCTGTGTTAGACGGCGCATGGTCTCTGTTTAATTAGCGACTTCAACCACTGATAATCTGATGCTTTCTCTTCAAAATCTTCCTTTACAGTGGCTCTAACCTTCCAATTCAGAGTCATGCAAATTTGTGGCACAACCCCCTTGATCATCAATAGCATCCCGTGCAGATCGTGAGAGTGTCATTGATGTGTTTGGGTGATGAATTTCTTTGGAAATGCTTCCTCAGTAAGGAACTATACAACATGGTTTTGTATCCCTTTGTATATGTGAAAATTTTGATCTCAAAATAAAATATCCCCTACTTTTTTTGAATAGTATAGTATGTGCCATTTGCACGGCACATCATGTTGTTGGCATCTCATTAAGAGAGAAAACATAAGCTTTACTGCTGGGTCATTCCATGTCAACTCAACCAGAGCCCCCCACATCTAAATTTTGATTTTGATAAAACTTGGCACATTTCAAGAGATATGCATTGGCAGTACTGAGGTCAAATATTTCAGCTCAATTATTGCTAGTTCCTGAAATTTAGCCTATTTTAGGGAAGGGGGTCAATTTTAACAAAATCGCCTTAATTTTGGAGGGAGCTTGAGGGCCTCAGATATGGATTTTCAGAGCTGACAGACCCACAAGTTTCATTTTGTCATCAGAAAAGTTGCTGAACTCTTGGCTTAAGCTACTTGTCTTTACTCAGTATGTTTAGTTTACCTGTACTGTGGCCTGGAAAAAGCAAAAACACCAATCATACTAGTTTTTTCAAAATTTTATGTATTTATAATTCTGTAACTAAGATAGAGCCCTGAGACTTGGTATGCAAACTGTCGGTCAATTTTCTGAAGCCCACAAAAAATATCGAAGTCACAATGGTTGTATTAAATGTATTTAATGTATTAATGTATTAATGTATTAATAACCTTGGAAGTTGGCTTCAGAATGAAAAGTGCGTATTTTGGGTCATTATAGTGGGTATATATCTCAAAAGAGACACAAGTGAGCAATGTTATATTTTTAGTGCTTGAAGACATGGATTTTGGGTCTAACATATTGAAAAACTGGAGATGTAAAACTCTTCCTTTAGACTGTACAGCATGCCAATCACATTAGGTGTCTAACTTAATTTTTGGAGCACCTTAGCCATGGTGTAAGTGAAAAGATGAATGTGACACATACACTTGTTCACCTCTGCCAAGGAGGTGTATGTTTTCGCCGGCGTTGGTTGGTTGGTTGGTTTGTCTCTCTGTCTGTCTGTCTGTCTGTCAGCAGGATATCTCAAAAACGGCCACATAGAATTTAACCAAACTTTGTAGGATGTTAGAGTAGCACAAGAGGAACAACTGATAAAATTTTGGCATATCTAGGCCAAAGTACAGCTGAGATATAGGCCAAAGTTCAAATCCAGCTATGCTGGCAGAGATTTCAAGTCTTTCCAATATGCCGGATTTCCAATCGGCGTGCTTTTGGGTTTTGCTGCCACCTAGCGGTGGAATGCAACAATACCCGATATCAGCCAACAAAAATAACTAATGCACGGAGTTGCCTTGGCGTGGTGGAGGTGCTGCGCTCTCTGACTGCTCTTGTTTCATAATGAAATAGGTACATAGGCATTGTTATGAGACACGTTGGTCACATTACAAATATGTTCACATATAAAGAAACATCAGAATAACTACTGAATGATTGAAAACAGGTTATGACCAATCATTAATTTTAAGGGATTGTTTTGAGCCTCCCCAGTTGCCAGTTCACGAGCTGCCACTGCTATCTACACATAGGGCCATGGGGCAGAAAGACCCAAAATTTCAGACATGGGATTATCGGAGGTTTCAGTTTATATGTTGCTAAATATAGAAGCAGGGAATTCCCAAGTTCCATTTATAACCCTGGAAAGGTCTTGTGCATTAAAATCATTGGAAAATTCTTTTTACACAGTAATTATTACCATGGTTACAATGTCATCTTTTCAGAAAATATTTTTTTCCAGCTTCCCTTTATTACACTATCATAAATCTGATAGCGGCACTAGTATATAATGACAATTCTTTTGTATGTCAAATACTGTGCTGGTAAGAGTAGATAATGATGCAACAGTGCTCTGTGAATGAAACAGTGTGATCCTTAAAATTTATTGATGTGCTCTTCAGTCACAAATCATGGTATCTAGGCTTAAACGAATGCCAAACCACTATTATGATGGGCGTGATGTAAAATCAAATAGAACAGTTTTACATCTCCAGTTTTTTAATATGTTAGACCCAAGACCCATGCCTTCAAGCACTAAAAATATGACATTGATCACTTGTGTCCCTTTTGAGATATGTACCCACTATAATGACCCAAAATACGCAATTTTCATTCTGAAGCCAACTTCCAAGGTTATTAAAACATTTAATACAACCATTGTGTAATGTGGGGGGAAAAAAAGCCACTAGATGGCAGTATTGACATTTTTTTTGTTAAGCTTAGTCTGGAGCTAGGTTTGGGGCATGTCCTGGGCATGCCTCAGAGGGGGCTGGAAAAGAGTATATAAGGAGAAAAATTGAGAGAGTGAAAGGTAGTAGGAGAAATTGCAAGGAGAAATTGTGGAAGGATACATTTGACCAGACCTGTCACTCTTTTCAAGACCTGTGAAGCTTTTTGTGGATTTTTGCCTGGGTTGGAGCATTTTCCTGTCCCAGGACATCGCAACACAGCAGCCCATCTCAATTACCAGGGGACTGTAAATATCTCATTTTTTTTTATTTCAATCTTGGTCAGTAGGGTAGATTGTAGATTAGCTCTAAGTGTTTGTTTAATTAAATCTGTTGAAGTTTAAGAATTTTGTCTGTCACCCCTTGCTGTCCGTGACGTCATAACAAATTGACGCCATAACAAATTGGGGCCATAACAATTGTGACTTTAATATTTTTTGTGGTCTTCAGAAAGTTGACCGACAGTTTGCATACCAAGTCTCTGGGATCTATCTTTATTAGTTACAGAATAATAAATACATTAAATTTTGAAAATAAATTGTATGATTGGTGTTTTTTGCTTTTTCCAGCCACAGTACAGGTAAACTAAACACACTGAGTAAAGAAAAGTAGCATAAGCCAAGAGTTCAGCAACTTTTCTGATGACAAAATGAAACTTATGGGTCTGTTTGCTCTGCAAATGCATATCTCAGGCCCTCAAACTTACTCCAAAGTTATGGCGATTTTCTTAGAACTGACCCACCCTCCCTAAAAGAAACTAAATCTCAGGAACTGGCAATAATTGAGCTTAATCATTTCACCATTTCACACTAGATATATAAATCTTCCACTGTGGGAAATATAATAAAATTTTTTTTTTTTTTTGGTGGGGGAATTCCTAAAATTGGGTTGATTTGACATGGAATGACCCTGCTATGAATTTACATATGTACTGCCAGCATGCACAGTTTAAAATAAAAGGAAAGAAAAACTTAAACTTTGTTGCTTTTCAGAGTGGTTATTTTACATTTTTCTGCCTACAGTCGTGACAATTTCTCTTTAACATAAGCCCCACTGGTTACGTACGCTGAAATTTTCATTCCCATCTCACTGTATGGTTTGCAGCCCATAGTCGTATTACAAAATGAAAGTGAATGTATGCAGCCACTTCATTCATCTCGTACTTCAACCTTTTAAACTCCCTAAAACTTTATAAAACGAACACCGTCAAATCATGTACTTTCCATTTTGTTGTTGCTCTGTAACTTCTGACAAAAGTGTGTGAATATTGCGTTTAAATGGTAGGGATGAACATTGTGTAGGTGGCTGTCAATGGAAATCTATATGAGATACGGCGGAGTTTATAACTCCAGCCGAAAATGTGTGACGTTACGTGCAATGGATAATGGGTATTACTGGCTAACTTCGATGTCGTCTATTGTCAGTGCTCTAATGTTGCCATGATTACAGGTTGGCTAGCGGAGGAATTTCGAACGGCGAAACTACCGTAGCCGAACTACCTGAGCGGATCCACGGTTTTAACACATACCTGCCAGCCAATCAGAAAAGAGTGTTCACCCAGACCAGGGTAGAATTGAAGTTAATCACAGTTCCCAGGGTACCTGATGCGGGTTCCCTAATTTTTATCCGTAAAACTATAGCTGCGGCAATGTCCAGATCCTTCACATGCTGTCTTGACGGGTTCACTCTTCATAAAATAAGGCTTTGAATGTCTTCACCCCTGGGAAAAACTCTGCCATGAAAAATACCCTTGGAGTTAAAGGTCAACCAGAAGCCCTGGTAAGTGTTGCCTTGTTATCAGCTCGAACCAGTCTGACCATTCTTTTCAGGCCTCTGGCATCAGCAAGGTACTTTCATCCAGAGAACTGCTGCTCTCTGGATATTTCCTCTTTTTCGTACCGTTCTGTGTAACCCCCAGAGATGGTTGTGTGTGAAAATCCCAGTAGATCAGCAGTTGCTGAAATAGTCGGACCAGCCCGTCTGGCTCCAACAACCTTGCACGCTCAAAGTCACTTAAATCACCTGTCTTCCCCATTCAGATGCTTGGTTTGAACTTCAGCGGATCATCTTGACCATGTCTACATCCCTAAATGCGTTGAGTTGCTGCGATGTGATTGGCTGATTAGATATTTGCGTTAACAAGCAGTTGATCAGGTGTGCCTATTGGCCTAATGAAGTGGCCGGTGAGTGTATATGTATATGTTTTTAAGCAAAAGCAGGTGTAAAATAGCCTATAGCTAAGATTATAGTAGATGTACATCAGGACTGAAAAAGTGAGTTTTTTTTACATGTCCCCCGTAGCAAGCACGTAGACTTCAGGCATAACATTACTGTATGATTCAGATGCTGCAAAATAATACATCAAATATGCTGATTTGCCGCAACATTAGCACCACCTACCAGATATTGTGTAGGTCCCCCTCTTGTGGCCAAAACAGCTCAGTTAAACTGACGTAGACTTAAATCCTCAGACCCAGGGCTCCCCAACTTACACAACATTTTTCAGAGCATGCACATGATGTAAAAGGAATGGAACTCCCTGGAACAGATGACCTTCAATTGCTCCAAGGTCCAGTTTCGCAATTGCTTGTTCATTGTTGGCAGTGGATTGGGGTTAGAATAGGCATTTTGACTGGTTTGCAGCCGCAAAGCATTATACCCAGCAGGGTGTGATGCAATATATGCTGTGAGTGTGGCACATTCCTCATAGAAGTATCATTAAAATGCTCTGCAACTTGTGCCACAGGAGCCCTTCTGTCGGTTCGTATCAGATGAGATAGCCTTTGTTCCTTGTGTGCATCTGTAAGTCATGGGCTCCAACCACCCTGCCACTGGTCATGGTTTGTCCCTCCTTGTACTACTGTGGGAAGGAACACACCACTGCTGACTGGGAACACCTCAGATGCACCACCACTTCAGTGATGCTCCGACCTATTCCTCTGGCAGTACTGATTTGGCCCTAGTCAAAGTAGCTGAGGTCCCATTTCTCCCACATCCAACACATCAACTACAAGAGCTGACTGTTCACCTACCCACTGGGGTCTATATAAGGACTTTGACATGCGCTGCTGTTACAAGATAATCAAAGTTATTTTCTTCATCTGTGAATGGTTTTAATGTTCTGGATTATCAGTGTATATTAAGATGATATATTAAGAGATTAAGATGTAGAGATTAAATCCAAGTTGATGGTAAATGAAATTCAATATATTAGGAAAAGCAAATAGCCCAAGAAAAAACATTCTACAACAAACAAAATGACTTCTATTTTTTTTTTCTTTGTTTTTTTTCGACAGGGCACAAGAAGGAACTACATGAACAGGCTATTTGGTAGGCCTATCATTAGTTGACATAGTACATCTTTGAAATGGATAAATATTTAGCCAATTTCTGTATTTTAGCCGTGGCTGCGCTCCAGTCAGTTTGATGCTGGAACCCATTTAGTCTAAGACACTACAAATTTGTCGTTTCAACATGAAAGACCATTGACAACTGTGCCCTCATCGTTATGAATGCAGCGAAATCATTCATATTGCACAGCATTCACTTCTTTACATAAGTAACTCAAAGTTTGACAACAATTGGGAAACTTATAGCTTTTCCAATTGGAAATAATGTGTTGAACCATCTTAACCACATAACCACATTCATGTCAATGTGAATTGGAGTTACCTATGCGTTTCTAACGTTACAGTAGGCCTTTTGATGCTGCGAGGGGATAGGCTATTACAGTTTGATCCACAACACATTTGTTCTCAAGCCTGTCTTCAATGTCAACAAAAAAATAAAAAAATTACATCTCCATATAGACGTTTAGGATGAGAAGTCTGTTAATATCTAGCACATTAACCTTTGTATGCTTGTAAGTAGTGTAGGCTGTCATCTACCAGCTGCAATAGATGGTAACATTGTCAGAAGAGCAAGATGTTCTTTGAAGTCCGACCGGCGAACAGCTTCCATGTGTTACAATTGAGAGCCACTGTCAAACATACAAGCCGAGAGTGGGTAAAACAAGACTTCGGAATTCATTTCTCTCTCTCTCTCTCTCTCTCTCTCTCTCTATATATATATATGTGTGTGTGTGTGTATATATACAACCCCAATTCCGAAATAGTTGGGACAAAGTGTAAATTGTGAATAAAATCAAAACGCAATGACTTTCAAATCACACCAGCCAGTATTTTATTCACAATAGAACAGAGATGACATAGCAAATGTTGAAACTGAGAAATTTTACAATTTTATCCACAAAATGAGCTCATGTCAAATTTGATGGCTGCTACAGGTCTCAAAAAAGTTGGGACAGGGGCCTGTTTACCTTGGTGTAGCATCCCCTCTTCTTTTTAACACAGAGTGGAGGCGTCTGGGCATTGAGGAGACAAGCTTCTTGAGTTTAGCCATTGGAATTTGATCCCACTCTTGTTTAATACAGGCTTCCAGCTGCTGGAGAGTTTTGGGTCTCCTTTGACGGACTTTTTGTTTAATTATGCGCCAAATGTTCTCAATCGGTGAAAGATCAGGACTGCAGGCAGGCCAGTTCAGCACACGGACTCTTCTACTACGAGGCCATGCTGTTGTAATAGCTGCAGTATGTGGTTTTGCATTGTCTGGCTGAAATACACAAGGCCTTCCCTGGAATAGATGTCCTCTGGAGGGGAGCATATGTTGCTCTAAAACCTTTATATACCTTTCAGCATTCATGGTGCTTTTTAAAACATGCAAGTGTCCCACACCATAAGCACTAATGCATCCCCATACCATCAGAGATGCTGGCTTTTGAACTGAACACTGATAACAGGAGGGGTGGTCTTTCTCCTCTTTAGCCCGGAGGACACGACGCCCATGATTTCCAACAAGAATGTCAGATTTGGACTTGTCTGACCACAGGGCACTTTGCCGCTTTGCTTTAGTCCATTTTAAATGAGCCTTGGCCCACAGAACACAGCGGCGCTTCTGGATCATGCTCAACAATTGCTTCCTTTTTGCATGATAGAGTTTTAGGTGGCATCTGTGGATGGCATGGCAGACTGTGTTTACACTGGTTTCTTGAAGTATTCCTGGGCCCATTTAGTAATGTCAATGACAGAATCATGCCGGTGAGTGATGCAGTGGCGTCTGAGGGCCCGAAGATCACAGGCATCCAGTAAAGGTATTCGGCCTTGTCCCGTACACACAGAGATTTTTCCAGTTTCTCTGAATCTTTTGATGATGTTATGCACTGTCGATGATGAGACTTTCAAAGCCTTTGCAATTTGACATTGAGGAAAATTGTTTTTAAAGTATTACACAATTTTTTTTTACGCGAGCTTTCACAGGTTGGAGAGCCCCTGGCCATCTTTACTTCTGAGAGACTCAGCCTCTCTAAGACATCCCTATTATAGCCAATCATGTTACATACCTGATACCAGTTAACTTAATTACTTGCTAAATGTTCTTCCAGCTGATTCTCTTATATATTAATTGCTTTTTCAGCCCTTTTTTGCCTGTGTCCCAACTTTTTTGAGACCTGTTGCAGCCGGAAAATTTGAAATGAGCTCATTTTGTAAAATGTCACTGTTTCAACATTTGAAATGTTATCTATGTTCTATTGTAAATAACATATTGGCTGGTGTGATCTGAAAGTCATTGCATTTTGATTTTATTCACAATTTACACTTTGTCCCAACTATTTTGGAATTGGGGTTGTATATATATAGTACTGTGCAAAAGTCTTAAGGCACATTTAAAGCAATTTCCTAGGGCAAATATGCTTGCAGAAATAATGAAAGTAAAACTTTCCAATAACAGAGAGATGTACTATACAGAGTTGTAAACTGTTAAAAACTAAATAAAACCAATATTAGGTGTGACTGTGCTTTACCTAAAAATTTGGGACAGTGTCCTGTTTTGTTAGTTCTATGAAACAATCTACTTTTTGGTTGTTCCAAGCAGAATGAAAAACTTGTTGCTGTTCTTCTGAATTGAATTTAGAATTCAAATATACTTTCAATCTTCAGCTACACTAATGAGGAAAGCAAAAAATACGCATCTAAAGCAGATGTAATTTTTTTCAAAGGGTGCCTAAAACATTTGCACAGGACTCTGAGTGTGTGTGTGTGTGTGTGTGTGTGTGTGTGTGTGTGTGTGTGTATGTAATATATTTATATACCACATAACCAAATAACCACAAACCTTATAGGCCTACATATCTCGGCAATCGGGTCTTTAAAAAGCCACCAACAAGCAAACATAGTGGAACTGCGCCGCATTTTTGTTGGTGGTTCGGTATTAAAATCTTGACATCTTGAAATTTGTTGCAGTTCCGTGTGGGAAAATGGCGAGAAGAATAAATACGCTGAATAGTATAGTTGCTTTTGCAGAAATTACTGAGTGGCTGCTAAAGGGCCAAGGAGTGTTTCATTCATAAACTAGGCTACCAGTGCTGTGGCAGAGAAAATAATTTTGGGGACGGGAAATTCTTTGGTCATTATTTGCGTAGTGTTTGAGGACGGAACTACAGTTTACGCTCCATCACAGACCGTCCACACACAGCTTTGGGCGTGGTTTTACATTATTTCATCAGGCTCGCGGCAGACAAACGCGTTTCAAAGAGTTCGGCAAGGACATTCGCTACTGCTTCACCAGGCTTATGTTTTAGTCAAGAAGTGCGCATATTGCAAGCGAAACGAATGGTTGACCTCGAAGGTAAGAAAGAAGCAACTTCGCCCCGAAGCGCAAAATAGTCATACTCAGACGCAAAAAGTTCACTAAAATCGACAGTTTTGCTTGGCAAGGATAGACAAGAAGATAATTTACTATACTATAACGATTTCTATTGTTTTTGAACCTTGCTATTACTGTTGATTAACGTTGATTGACTTAGCCTATTTATCCACGCCATCTTTTAATGTTCTCATTTTGTTTTTCAGGTGACAGCTCCATGAACTCAAAGAATCGTTTGGAAAGTTATGCTGGATTTGACAAAATAATTTTAGATTGATTTTTTTTTTCCTCTGGAATTTTCACTGAATGTAGCTTCAATGGAATTGCGCAAGCTAGAGGGACATTTTTGTTTCATTTAGAAATATTTAATACTTCTCTACCGGTATGCGCCCCTGAGATGGAAACATTCTATGTAGTCATTGAATTGATTATTGCTGTTTTGTCGATCGCTGGGAATGTTTTGGTCTGCTGGGCAGTTGCCATCAACACGAACTTGCAAAACGCGACGAATTATTTCTTGGTTTCTTTAGCTGTGGCAGACATCCTGGTTGGTTGTTTGGCCATCCCATTTGCCATCACAATCAGCATCGGTCTGCAGTCTGACTTCTACGGTTGCCTTTTCTTAGCTTGTTTCGTTCTGGTTCTCACTCAAAGTTCAATTTTCAGCCTGCTAGCGGTAGCGGTTGATCGGTACTTGGCTGTGAGAATCCCTCTCAGGTGAGTCCCCATTTTTAACTCTACATTGCCTAACTTATGCCCTTTTTTTTTGGGAAAACATGCATAAAACGAGTCATTCAAATGTCAAATGTTAGTTGGCATGTTATGACTTCAGAACTCCTCAGATTCGACTTTAAAATTTCCAGGGGGACAAAAAAACTGCTTATTTGTGTTTTCGTTGTTATCCTTTATTTGGCAAAATAGTGCACCTGTTATGATGACACATACTGCAATGCACATTTTTTTCCTCAAATTATTTTAGAATTATAATACAGATGGGCTGGCCAATTCATTTTCCGCTCTCTCACTCCAGCAGTGGGCAAGCAACAAATCACATTCTGTGGACGTGATCCGGATCTAGCTTTTTATATTTTTAAGTGGGGTTCCAGAAACCATCCTCTGAGACATTGAACATTTTTGGGTTGACCCAAATAATCAGTAATGTGTGTCTAGTGTGCGTGTGTGTCTTTTCGCAATACTGGAGAGATTTCAGGATTAGTTGCTGTTCATTGTTTTATTATCAGGGGATAATGATTGATGTTTAATTCATATTCATTTTGTTTAGCACACATAAGAGATAAGAAATATAATGAGGATAAAACCGCCACTTGAACCCAAGTAGGTTTTTTTTTTTTTTTTTTTTAAATCAAATTAATTAAATCAATTTTTGGCTCAAGTAAAGACATTAAAATGTGACATCAAAAATAAGGTTTTATCACAAATGATGTGGGAAATTAAAATTAAAAAGTGTTGTGTATTTGCCCACAAGTTATTAACTCACAGTCCAGTGAATAAATTCCACTTTGTTACAAAACTTTTCTGGTCAGAACATAGGATGATATCAGACTGAAATTGTTGGGTTACGGTCTTTGCCGGACGTGTCCGTTGTGCTAAAGACTGTTAACCACGGCAGGTCTTAAGTCAGGTCTCTCAATAACTGTCAGAGTAGGAGGCTGTTGTTCTAAAGCAGACGGCTGAGCCTCTCAGGCAGATCCAGTTGACCAATGAGATATTCAGTGGGTTCCTTTCATATAAGAGTATGTATGATGTTATACAATACATAAATCGTGTGTGTATTGTGTGACATGCATTAACTTTGGAGAATGTCATACAGGAGTCCAATAATAAATTATCTTGCATCATCTTTTTTCGTCTTTTGTTTGTCAGAAACGGTCCAGAAATTATAGCTCAACTGAGTATTGCCAACTGAGTACAGATTTCAAAGTCAATCGGCAGTTAAAACAATGGACGACATGGATTATGTATGCACATTCATGGCGTTTATCACAGGGTCAAAAGCATAGAAAATAGGAATGGCAGCCTATTATTAGGGCCCGAGCACCGACCGGTGCCAGGAACCTATTGTTTTTGAAGGGATTTTTATTACTCTTCTTCTTCTTCTTCTTATTATTATTCTTATTCTGCTGCGAGAACGCGTTTTTGAGGGCTTTGCCATGCGCGAAAACTCACAAAAATTTGCATATACGTCAGGCATGCGAAAAATGACAAACTATTGGTATTCTTGAGCTTGGGCGTGCCCCGGTGGCTCTAAAGCACCATCAAACACGCGGCCATTTTGGAACGCACCTGCTCGGATTCTCACGAATTTTGGTGGGGCCATAGTAGTCATAATGAAGTTTTATGTAAATGTTTTTGAAATTTTTTCGCTTCACAGGAAGTGAGCTATGAGCCATTTCCTGCGTTTTTCCAGATTTTACGGATACAATTTTGAGGGCTTTATCATGCTCGAAAACTCGCCAAACTTTGCTCAGAGGATAAAAATATAAAGCTCTTCGAATTGATATCCCATTTGGCACTGGATGTGACATTATGGCCCTATAGCGCCCCTAATACATAATTGCATTTTTGAGGGCCTCAGCATGCTCGAAAACTCACAAAATTTTGCACACATATTTATCCGCTTGGAAGTTGTACTATGATATAGGGTTTACAGATGGGCGTGGCAAAATGGCATTATAGCGCCCCCTAGAATATTTCAATGAAGCAGCCCTCGCAGCCCGTTTAACCTACATGTCCGAAATTCGATTTTCATGTGGACTATGCCGAGACCTAAAAAAAAGTCACTTGATGCCATCACCTAGACTCAACAGGAAGTCCGCCATTTTTAATTGAAATTGCAACTTTTTAAAATATTTTGCCATTAACAGGCGTCATACTTTAACAAACTCCTAGAGATTTTATCCGATCAACTTAAAATTTGGCATATGATATCTAAAGACCTTGCCGATGTTAAATTGCGAAGCTTTTTTGGATTCATCGAGCGATGTATCCGTGGCGTCATGGGCTTAATTTCGATGTTCCGCCATGAAACAGGAAGTTGGTTTTACTCCCACATACTTTGTGAGGTTTGCCCGAAACTTTACAAGCTTGATAACAGTCTCCTTCCAAGTATAAATATATGTTGATATTAGATTGGGTGTGGTCAGGTGGCTCCACAGCGTCCTCTAGACACGGCCATGTTAAGATAAAAGTGCTTGAATGTTCATGAAATTTGGTCTGATCATTGCATTTGTCATACCGGGTTATGGTAATTTTTTGGCCCTACAGGAAGTGAGTTATGAGCCATTTCCTGCGTTTTTCCAAATTTTACGAACTCACGTTTGAAGGCCTTAGAATACTCGATAACTTGCAAAACGTTGCACAAATTATAATTGTCTTATCCTCTTCAATTTCATACATCAATTGGCACTAAATGTGGCATAATGGCTCTATAGCGCCCCAATCAGATTTTTAAAAGAATTGCCCTTTTTAGGGTCTTAACATGCTTGAAAACTCACATAATTTTGTAAATGTATAAAGCCAATTATGCCTATCACTATGATACAAAGCTTACACATAGGCGTGGCAAAAAGGCATTATAGTGCCCCCTGGAAAATTTCAAAAAAGCAGCCCTCGCAGCTCGGTAAACCTACAAGTACGAAATTCGGTGGACATGTGATTTATGCTGAGGCCTAAAAAAAAGTCTCTGGTGCCATGACCTAGACTCAACAGGAAGTCTGCCATTTTTAATTGAAACTTCAACTTTTTAAAATTTTTCGTCATTAATAGGCGTCGTACTTTAATGAACTCCTCCTAGAGATTTTATCCGATCAACTTAAAATTTGGCGAGTGACATCTTAAGACCTTGCCGATGTTGAATTGCGAAGGTTTTTTGGATATATTGAACGATGTATCCGTGGCGTCGCGGCGAATTTTGATGTTTCGCCGTGAAACAGGAAGTTGATTTTACTCACACATACTTTGTGAGATTTGCCCGAATCTTTACAGGCTTGATAATGGTCTCCTTTCAAGTATAAATGTTTGCTGATATTAGATTGGGTGTGGCCAGCTGGCTCCAAAGCGCCCTCTAGCCACAGCCATGTTAAGATAAAAGTGCTTGAATGTTCATGAAATTTGGTGTGATCGTTGAATTTCTCATGCACGGATATGGTAATTTATTAGAAATTTTTTGGCCAAACAGGAAGTGAGCTATGAGCCATTTCCTGCATTTTTCCAAATTTTACGAAAACACGTTTAAAGGCCTTCGGAGATTCCAAAGCTTTCAAAACGTTGCACAAATTGTCAGTGTCTTATGATCTTCGACGTGATATCCCATTTGGCATTTAATATGGCACAATGCCTCTGTAGCGCCCCCCAAACATTTTTTTTAAAAGAATTGCCCTTTTGAGGGTCTCAACATGCTTGAAAATTTACAAAAATCAACACACTCATGGACCCCGGTATTACGATTACTATGGTATAGGTTTTGCACACAGGCATGTCAAAATGGTATCATAGCGCCCTCCAGAAGATTTTTCCACTCCCCTCAGGAAAACACATTGTACACAGTCTAGCAGTGTCCAATGGCTGTGAATGGACACCTGCGCCCATCAACATCTCGTTACCACCCCAACGTGCACGAGGGGTGCGAGGGCCCTTTCAACGCTGCTTGCAACTTTAATTCTACTTAAATTTTATGCAATATACCTACCATTAACATAAAGACACCCCGATCTGTCGCTATCCCGGGCTGTTTCCACCTAAGTTTAACATGAGAAGATACCTCACTCCCACTCAGAGCAAGCACACTGTGTTTGTCCACAGGTTCATGGAAATAATGATATCGGGATTGAGGATGACTAGGAATCCTCTCACATTGCCAGCTGCCGACAAGACTGAAAACCCGGAAACGATTGCCCCCCCCTTTTGGTTCTGGGCTCAGATATAAGTTAACATATGACCAATCATTTCTCATATCAGTGCCACATATATTATGAACATATATCAAATGCCGACCTACCGAAACTAGGTGGCGTGGAAGCCTTTCCATATTGGCAGTATCAAAATAAATGCGGGCAATTTCAGAACACCATTAACATAATTACACTAAGTTGTTGGGAATCCCTATCAACGTGATCAGGAGACAACCAGGGTCAAAGTGGCAGAACTATTAGCTAGTACACGCGATTCATTTCAGCTGCAGTCGATGGAATTTCATCTCGCCGAGAGATTTTCATCTGAAACTGAATAGAAATAGAAATACGCATCCAACTTTACCAATACTGTTAGACTTGTCTCCATTCAAGCGGTATTTTTTGTTCAGTAGGCACAGATTTTACAAGAGAGCCAAGAATGAAATGATATGGGTCTTGTCCGATTTTCGGTATAGAAGTTTCTATTGCTGAGGGACACCCACACACCAAAAATCAAAACTCTAGGTTCAAGGGTAACGAAACGTGCCACCCACATGTTAACGGTAGTAATTAAATAAATTGATTGTTTCAAACCAATATTTCTTTTAGGTGCAATAAGCGATAGCTATGCACTTATTGTAAGCCTAGGCTCAGTTACGCATCACCGATACTAATAAAAACTATTTAACGGGGCTTTCAAAGAGGCATGGAACCTAACAAATCAGTGCAACGCAGTGCATTGTGAATCACATTACAGTGAACACAATGCTCTTGGACATCCACAATAATAATATAATTGCTGACTTACCTCTGAACAACTTTATTAAACTCATGGAGAAGTGGACAATGCCCACACTAACGTGCGACTCCCCGCCATTGTGTAGTGCATAGATAATAAGACAGAGGTGTGCTGATTGGTGATATGTTAATTTTTTATATTAACTCTTTTCAGCAGAAGCCAAATCTGGCTTTTTATGTGTTACCTTATTTAAGGCTTCATAATTCAAGATTGCAGCTTCACAGAAAGGAAGGGAATGGATCAACTGAGTCAAGACACTTGAAGCATTTAGAATGCCATCGTATTTCAGTTTATTTTCATGATTTTGGTAGAGAAAAAGGACTGCAAACATAAAAAAAAAATCTTCATGAAAATTTAGCAGTGAAATTGTAGAAAAAAAATACTGAGAATTGAAAAATGGCTGGGGGTTAAAAGTATGAATTTCTGGGATCATAAACTCCTTGACCGCAAGTATAATTCATCTGAGCATTACATTATAAACTAGAGCCGGACTCGTGAGAGCCCATATCTCCACCAGCATAGCTGATTTGAACTTTGGTCTACACTACCAGTCAAAAGTTTTTGCACCCCCCAATATTTTCTGTAATTATAACCATTTATATTTTGTTCTTGTGTAATAGTCTCATTTTGGTTCTATAACAGAAAGGTAGGAAACTGAACTGAAATGCATAAACCATGTATATATCAAAACAAATAAAGAAAATGTGCTTTGCAGGGCCATAGGCAATTCCCCTCAGCTCTGACACACTTAATCAAAGGTGAAGGTGTTTGAGCCAGAGTGGAAGGTCATTGTGGTACAAAACCTAGATGAGGCATGCCTACCCACCAAGGCAAGTCCACATATGCAAAATCAAGTTCCTAACCCAATTGGTTTGAGAGAAATGGCCCGGACAAAGTTTTAAAAGTAAAGATTACTGAGCCAAGGTCAAAGGTCGTTCGGGTACGAAACCTCAAGGAGGCACGCCTACCCACCAAGGAAAGTCAACACATGCAAAATCATGTTCCTAACCCAAGTGATTACATAGAAACGGTCCAAACAAAATTTTCCCGCCCACCGCCTGTCCGCGAAGGGGCGACAATACCCCTCTGCCTCTTAGTCGGGAATGAGGGGTAAAAAACCAGGATCAGTCATTTTATCAATATTTAACCCCTTTGCGCAGAAGCAAAGTCTGGCTATTTATGTGTTACCTTATTTAGGCCTTTATAATTCAAGACTGCAGCTTCACAGACAGGAAAGGAAGGGTTCAACTAAGTCAGGACACTTGAAGCATTTAGAATTCCATTGTATTTCAGTTTTTTTTTTCATGAATTTGGTGGAGAAAAAGGACTGCAAACATGAAAAATCTTCATGAAAATTCTGCATTGAAATTGTGAAAAAAATAATACTGAGAATTGAAAAATGGCTGAAGGTTAAAAGTATGCATTTCTGGGATCATGCACTCCTTGACCGCAAGTATAATTCATCTGAGCATTACATTCTAAACTAGAGCTGGACTCACAAGAGCCCATACCTCTGCCAGCATAGCTGATTTGAACTTTGGCCTACACTACCAGTCAAAGGTTTTTGCTCACCCCAATATTTTCTGTAATTGTAACAATGTATATTAAGTTCTTGTGTAATAGTCTCATTTTGGTTCTATAACAGAAAGGTAGGAAACTGAAGTCCAATGTATAAACCATGTATATAACAAAACAAATAAAGAAAATGTGCTTCACAGGGGCATGGGCAATACCCCTCAGCTCTGACACACTTAATCAAAGGTGAAGGTGTTTGAGCCAGAGTGGAAGGTCATTGTGGTACAAAACCTAGATGAGGCATGCGTACCTACCAAGGCAAGTCCACATATGCAAAATCAAGTTCCTAACCCAATCTGTTTGAGAGAAATGGCCGGGACAAAGTTTTAAAGATGAAGGTTACTGAGCCAAAGTTAAAGGTAATTCGGGTATGAAACCTCAATGAGGCACGCCTATGCATCAATGCAAGTCCACATATGCAAAATCATGTTCCTAACCCCAGCGGTTAAATAGAAACGGTCCAAACTAAATTTTCCCGCCCGCCACCTGTCCGCAAAGGGGACGACAATACCCCTCTGCCTCTTAGTCGGGAATGAGGGATAAAAAACCAGGATCAGTCATTTTATCAACATTTAATCAGATCAGTAACAATATTCTAATCAAGTGCTTCTCAAACCTCTCCTGGAGTGCCACCTGTCCTGCATGTTTTAGATCTCTCCCTGCTCCACCACAGGTGAGTCAAATGATCTACTCATTATCAAGCAGCTTCAGGGGGTTGGTAGCGAGCTGATGATTTCAATCACCTGTGCTGGATTCCTTGTGGATTTTTCTTGTAAATTTATTATTTGTCATAAACCAGTATTGGGTTCCAGTGATTTCTTAGTTGAAAACATACATGTAAGATAAAGACTTGACAAAATCTTAGGGTGTGCAAAAATGTTTGACTGGTAGTGTATATGTCAGCTGTACTTTGGCCTAGATATGCCAAAATGTATCACTTTTTCTTCTTGTGCCACTTGAACATCCTGCTAAGTTTAAAATCTATGTGACCATTTTTGAGATATCCTGCTAACAGGCAGACAAACAAATAAATAAACAAACGGAAGCAAATACATAACCTCCTTGGCGGAGGTAATAATTACCTACTCTCTAGGAGCCAAATAAGGCAGCTATCCAGGTGGCTCCGTGAACTCTAAGATCCCTCAAAATGGTGCACTGTCAAATCACAAAATAATCAGAACACAAATCAACTTTTGACGCATGAAATTCAATATGAATTAAAGCTGCAAGCAGCATTGAAAGGGCCCTCGCCCCCTCGTGCACGTTGGGGTGGTGGCGAGATGTACAAGGTTATTTCCTGAGTGAAGTGCAAAAACCATTCCTGAAATCAATAAGTGGAGGACGTTAAAAAAGTATGACGTCTGTTCATGAAAAAAGTTGAAATTTAAATCCAAAATAATAAGTTCCTTTTGGTTTCGGGTCATGCCGCTTTGTAACTTTTTTTATGTCTTTGCATGTTTTCTATGTCCACCAAATTTTATTCATTTAGGTGAACTGAAAGTAAGAACTGTTTTGTTGAAATTTTCTGGGGGGCACTGTGGTGCCATTTTGACACGCCTATGCCATAGTAATAGTAATACCGAGCTCCACGAGTGTGTAGATTTTTGTAAGTTTTCAAGCATGTTGAGAACCTCAAAAAGGCCATTCTTTTGAAAAAAAGATTAGGGGGCGCTGTAGAGGCATTGTGCCACATTAATTGCTAAATAGCATATCAAATCAATTTGTGCAATGTTTTGCAAGGTTTGAAGTATCCTAAGGTCTTCAAACGTGTATTCGTAAAATTTGGAAAAACACAGGAAATGGCTTATAGCTCATTTCCTGTTTGGCCAAAAAATTTAGAAAAAATTACCATAACCCTGCATAACAAATTCAATGATCACACCAAATTTCATGAACATTCAAGCACTTTTATCTTAACATGGCCGCTGCTAGTGGGCGCTGTGGAGCCACCTGGCCACACCTGATCTAATATCAGCATATATTCATACTTGGGAGGAGACTCTTATCAAGCTTGTAAAGTTTTTGGCATCTCTTACAAAGTATGTGGGAGTAAAACTAACTTCCTGTTTCATGGCGGAACATCGAAATTCGCCGCGATGCCACGGATGCATCGTTCAATAAATCAAAAAAAGCTTCTCAATTTAACATTGGCAAGGTCTTTTGATGTCATATGCCAAATTTTAAGTTGATCGGACAAAATCTCGAGGAGGAGTTCGTTAAAGTACGATGCTTGTGAATGGCGAAAAATTTAAAAAAGTTGCAATTTCAATTAAAAATGGTGGACTTCCTGTTGAGTCAAGGTCATGGCACCAAGAGACTTTTTTTTTAAGTCTCGGCATGGTCCACATGAACACTAAATTTCGTACAAGTAGGTGAAACGGGCTGTGAGGGCTGCTTCACTGAAATTTTATAGGGGGTGCTATAATGCTATTTTGCCACGCCCATCTGTAAGCCTTTTATCATAGTAATACACTTGATTGGCTTTATACTTGTACAAAATTTTGTGAGTTTTCGAACATGTTGAGACCCTCAAAAGGGCAATTCTTTAACAATCTGATTGGGGGCGCTTTAGAGCCATTATGCCGCACTTAGGGCCAACTAATGTATCAAATTGAAGATGATAAGACAATTATCAGTTTTGCAACGTTTTGCAAGTTTTCGAGTATTCTAAGGGCTTCAAACGTATGTTCGTAAAATTTGGAAAAACGCAGGAAATGGCTCATAGCTGACTTCCTGTTCGGCCAAAAAATTTCAAAAAAATTTGCATAACCTGGCATGACAAATGCAATGATCAGACCAAATTTCATGAACATTCAAGCACTTTTATCTTAACATGGCCGTGTCTAGAGGACGCTGTGGAGCCACCTGACCACACCCAATCTAATATCAGCATATATTTATACTTGGAAGGAGACTGTTATCAAGCCTGTAAAGTTTCGGGCAAATCTCACAAAATATGTGGGAGTAAAACCAACTTCCTGTTTCATTGCAGAACATCGAGATTCGCCGCGACGCCACGGATACATCGTTCGATGAATCCAAAAAAGCTTTGTAATTTAACATTGGCAGGTCTTTAGATATCATAAGCCAAATTTTAAGTTGATCGGATAAAATCTCTTGGAGGAGTTCGTTAAAGTACAAAGGCTGTTAATGGCAAAAAATTTAAAAAAGTTGCAAATTCAATTAAAAATGGCGGAATTCCTGTTGAGTCTAGGTGATGGCACCAAGACACTTTTTTCTAGGTCACGGCATAGTCCACATTGACACCGAATTTCAGACATGTAGGTTAAACGGGCTGCGAGGGCTGCTTCATTTAAATATTCTAGGGGGCGCTATAATGCCATTTTGCCACGCCTATCTGTAAACCCAATATCATAGTACAACTTTCAACCGGATTAATACATGTGCAATTTTTGGTGAGTTTTCGAGCATGTTGAGGCCCTCAAAAATGCGATTATGTATTAGGGGGCGCTATAGAGCCATAATGTCACATCCAGTGCAAAATGGGATATCAATTTGAAGAGCTTTATATTTTTATCCTCTGAGCAAAGTTTGGCGAGTTTTCGAGTATGATAAAGCCCTCAAAAATGTATTCGTAAAATCTGGAAAAACGCAGGAAATGGCTCATAGCTCACTTCCTGTGTGGCAAAAAAATTTCAAAAAAATTAACAAAAAACTTCATTATGACTGCTATGGCCCCACTAAATTTCGTGAGAATCTGAGCAAGTGCGTTGCAAAATGGCCGCGTGTTTGGTGGTGCTATAGAGCCACCGGGGCACTCCCAGGCTCAAGAATACCAATAGTTTGTAATTTTTCGCACGCCTGATGTATGTGCAAATTTTTGTGAGTTTTCGCGCATGGCAAAGCCCTCAAAAATGTGTTCTCGCAGCAGAATAATAATGAAGAAGAAGAAGAAGAAGAATAAAAATCCCTTCAAAAACAATAGGTTCCTCACACCTTCGGTGCCAGGACCCGTTCCGGGCCCTGGCACCGGTCGGTGCTTGGGCCCTAATTAATGATTTTCTGTTTGAATTTAGCATAAATGTATCAATATAGGTGCAGTTGGACATCAGTGGTCACCAGTAAACTCTCCAAAGACAAAACATGCCTTTTCTGCAGGATGAAGTTTAGAATTTTGTCCATTTTTCTTCAGAGTCCCACAAGCCAGCACACATACTCATCAAAGGAACTGCTCAATTAACGGTCAAAACATTCACCTTGCAATGAAAAGCCAGCAGTTCCCACTTCTGAGCTTGCAACCTTATATAAACACTTTCCACACCTTAAAAGGAACAAGTATAACTCACTAACTCAGTAATATATGAAATATATCTTATTATACAACCCCAATTCCGAAATAGTTGGGACGAAGTGTAAGTTATGAATAAAATCAAAATGCAATGACTTTCAGTTCACATGAGCCAATATGTTATTTACAATAAAACATAGATAACATTTGAAATTTCAAAAAATTATGGAATACTTTAAAAACAATGTTCCTCAATGTCAAATTGCAAAGGCTTTGAAGGTCTCATCATCAACAGGGCAAACATCATCAAAAGATTCAGAGAAACTGGAAAAATCTCTGTGAGTAAGGGACAAGGCCGAATACCTTTACTGGATGCCTGTGATCTTCGGGCCCTCAGATGCCACTGCATCACTCACTGGCATGATTCTGTCATCAACATTACTAAATGGGCCCAGGAATACTTCAAGAAACCACTTGCTGTAAACACAGTCCACCGTGCCATTCACAGATGCCACCTCAAACTCTATCATGCAAAAAGAAAGCCATTGTTGAGCATGATCCAGAAGCACCACCGTGTTCTGTGGGCCAAGGCTCATTTAAAATGGACTGAAGCAAAGTGGCAAAGTGTCCTGTGGTCAGACGAGTCCAAATTTGACATTCTTGTTCAAAATCATGGGCGTCGTGTTCTCCGGGCTAAAGAGGAGAAAGACCACCCCTCCTGTTATCAGCATTCAATTCAAAAGCCGGCATCTCTGATGGTATGAGGATGCATTAGTGCATATGGTGTGGGACACTTGCATGTTTTAAAAAGCACCATGAATGCTGAAAGGTATATAAAGGTTTTAGAGCAACATATGCTCCCCTCCAGAGGACATCTATTCCAGGGCAGGCCTTGTGTATTTCAGCAGGACAATGCAAACCCACATGCTGCAGCTATTACAACGGCATGATTTCGTAGTAGAAGAGTCCGTGTGCTGAACTGGCCTGCCTACAGTCCTGATCTTTCACCGATTGAGAACATTTGGCGCATAATTCAACGAAAACTCCGTCAAAGGAGACCCAAAACTCTCCAGCAGCTGGAAGCCTGTATTAAACAAGAGTGGGATCAAATTCCAATGGCTAAACTCAAGAAACTTGTCTCCTCAATGCCCAGACTCCTCCACTCGGTGTTAAAAAGAAAAGGGGATGCTACAACATAGTAAACAGGCCCCTGTCCCAACTTTTTTGAGACCTGTAGCAGCCATCAAATTTGAAATGAGCTCATTTTGTGAATAAAATTGTAAAATGTCTCAGTTTCAACCTTTGTTCTGTTATCTCTGTTCTACTGTGAATAAAATACTGGCTGGTGTGGTTTGAAAGCAATGGCGTAGAATTGTGTATGGACCGTATGGACCATACCAATCTCAAACGATGGCTGAAATGTCCACACCAATATTAAGGTTGAAGGGAAAAAAATATGCGCCTCATGCTGCACACAAAGGGTTAAATCCTTTCCCACTTTGGCACCGCCTTCCAAATACGTCTTTGAGACCGGTCTGTTTTTTGATTGGCTTAGCTCCCTGTAGGCTGTTTCACTTGCAGGTTTCGCCAGTGTTGACGGTGCACTCTGAAAAGTTGCTAGCTACCTTAGTTTTTACCTGAAAAAAATGCCAACGAATGTTAATTAAACATGTTCGCTGGTTTCAACTAGCGAACTAAACCTCATTTCTGTCACATGATGGTTAGTAATTGAGACAGGTTGCTTGCCATAGTAAATATAAACCAGGCGGATATGTCAAATTATGACATGAATTTCAGTGGAGAAATCCCGCGAAGGTGCCATTATAAATGAATTTTACATGCAGGAACCACAGCAGCAAGCTAGAGAAACAGAGCAAGCTGTTGAGGACACAGGTGTATCAGGGCTTCAGGTGAGGTCATAATTATGACTTGTTCTGTGGAATTATAGGGAAAGTTAGTCTCATGATGTTCAGCAAATATAACCTTTGAAAGACAAAATGTCCCAACCAACTTTGGCTCAGTGGGGGAAATGAAAGAAACACGTAATCGTAAATCCAACATGATCCAGTCCGATTAACGCTCGGTTTGCGGCTCGTCCAATTCATAGTCGGTGGTCCATTTTGAAGTGTTTATCGCGGCTGAAATCGCGTTACCACACATTAAGATGCTTAATCGAGAGGATTGTGATCTGGCTTGCTAACGTAGTTATATATCCACTCACTTGGTATCAATGTCCAGATAACTATATCTGAGCGTGTTTCATGAGTGCGCTGAGATGGTTTGCAGCTGTCAGTTAAGGTTGTGGCAAGTTTATGTATGTGGCATCTTTGTATGAAAATTATGGAGGTAGCTTGCGTAGCATAATAAAAAAAAGAACACGAAGAAACACTCATTCAGATAATCTCTGTATACAGTAAAGGCAGTATCTGCACTCAGATTTACAAAAAAATTTCCAGTTCGCGCGCTTTGTGCCCTCGCATCACATACATGTCCCTACTAATTCTAACATTAAACCTACGCCCTTGTTTGAAAGTCATTGCGTTTTGATTTTATTCACAATTTAGACTTAGTCCCAACTATTTCGGAATTGGGGTTGTAACAGAACAGACATTCCACTATCAGGAAAAATCAGGCAATATTCTATCCTAGATTGAACAGAATGGTGCAATGACCATACTAGGGGGTCTACCGAAGTCCTTGAGCTGTTGGCATAAAAAACAAGCGAAAACATCAGTATTCTATTTTGTTGAATATGGTATAAATTCCAAAACAAAAAGCCACATTGAGCAAAATGCAACTACAGTAGCAGTAGCAGTATTTCCTCATTGAAATGCCCCCAGGGACAGATGTATCCGGTAGAAAGAGCCCTCCAGGCCTGTTTCATTCGGAATAATTCCCATTGACCATGTCCATACCTCATTTAAATCCCGTAAATGTAACTGATCACTTCAGGCCGGTTCTGGAAGTCTTTTTCTTTTTTTTTTTAATCGCGTGCTTTTCAGCTGCCCAACTATGCCCAATGTGAAGAGAATACAACCTACCTTGGTGTTACGCAGAGGCTCATATACTCCTCTAATTGTCCAATCAGTGTTTTTCAGTTACTTTGTAAAGTTTATACACTCTGGCATTGGATAAAAAAAACGTGTCAATCAAGACATCATTACCGGGGAAGCTTCAAGTTGGTGTGAATAAAAAGTGTGCAGTTACACAGAGGAGCCTAAGTAAAATATTGAGTGACTGGCTATCAACATGAGTGCTTTGGAGGATATAAAGGAGCGCTGAGTTCATCGGAGGAATCAATGCCTAAATCCATCCATGGTAGGGAATTACGTGTTTTTGATATGTGATTACTATAATTGATATTGGAATAACATAGTATTAATACCATGTGAAATTTCTACTTCAGAAAACTGATTTTTCTTAACTACTCATTGGGATTTCATTGGCTCACTGTAGCTGAAGTGGTTGCTACAGAGGACAACGATTTTTTTTGTTGCAAGAGATCATTTTTTTTGAACTGCTGGATAGATGCTATACTATGGGCAAGTATATAGAGCAGTTTGCACATCAGGCTTAGTTAAGGAGTTTAATTCATACAACTCCTGAAAAACGGGTGGGAGTGAACTCGTCCATATTCTAATTATTCTAACTGACTTCTATTCAGCAGTGTTAGTGTTAGTGATGTTGGAAAAAAATTCTTTGACCAGCAAAATGCAGGTGGCGCAGAAGGCTGTAGTAGGCAACAAAATAATAGCCTGCTGCTTCTTATTGAGAAGGCTGTGAGTTAGTGGCACTGCTCAAATGCACTGTTACTCCACAGAAGAACTGACTTTCCTTTCGCCGATAAACCAACTTCTTGACCGCAAATTTCCATTGATATTGAAAAATATTAACTTAAATGCAAAAAATTATGTTTTGTCCAGTAAATCACCACTGTTACCAAAGACGAAGTTTGATTTTTATTCTTTGATTATACGCATTATACGCACCGTAATCCTTTGTGATGAAAATTATGCTTCAGAAGAGCGTTGTCCCATAAAATATCGTATTAATTGTACAGTTGACATTACCTGTAAGCAGTGATGATGACTTTCAACATTCAACATGAATCAACATTTTCTTGCTTCTTTCACGGTCACGCTTTTGTTACCCAGTATCTTGAAAAGACACACACACACACACATACT